>CM064336.1:33422500-38422500 GCA_032595735.1 Pelochelys cantorii
TCAGAGTTAGAGGCACTATCAATGTTCCCTCTAATCTTTTCCATTCATATGTGGATATTTTCCATCCAGGTGCAGAATAAATTTTTATGTGCACTGCGGCATGTGCAAATGTGCACCACCAACAGAAACACAAACCTGGCTGTGGGTGCTCTGCTAATCAGCTGGGTGGCATGGGAATGTTTCCTAACTGACCACACAAGTGTACAGCTTCCAGGGAACACTGGTCACTGTCCTACAAGGCTCACCAGTGAGGGTACATCTAGACTGTGGCGCTATTTTGGGATACCGGCGGTATCCCAAAATAGCTATTTCATGTCTTTTGAACCAGCCTGTTATTTCAAAATAGATTTCGAAATAATGGGCTCGCTATTCCGACACCTCTGTCACCCTCGTTCCATAAAAATTTAGATTGAAATAAAATATGCAATTTGTGTAGCTCAAATGTACCCTGAGTCTATTCAAACCCTTGCAAGGATTCCTGACTGCCATGTGCTGGAAACTGTTAGCATTGTTATAATATATTGATGTTGGGTAAGCTTCAAACAATGTCCCATTGTCTCTGTGGGATGGCAGAATTATCAAGCTTTTGATACTGTAGGTTTTTCAGATATACATAGTAACTTCTTTCCTTTCTAGGGAAGTTGATTTAGTTTTGGTATAGCCAGAAAACTGAAGTTGTCCAGCATATTTGACAGACACTTGGGAACTAATCAAAGCCACTTGATGGGTTTTGTTTATGGCTGAAAAGATGTATTTTAACATGAAGTGCTGTAAGATTTTCTAAGGCAGCTTGATCACACATTAGATTGTTTCTTCTGTGGGTAAAATCCTGAAACACACGAAGTGTTGGTGTAAGGCTAAAGCATGTATACAGGAAGTACAGGGAGCCAGGACTGAAAATAAGATTGGGGTTGTTTGATTGTTTGTTTTGCTTTTTGGTCCCAATCCTGCTCTCACTGATGTCAGTACAAGTTTTCTTTCCTCTTATTCATTCTCCCCGTATGTGGTTTTCTTGGTTACAGGTAGTGATATTCACAATGGGTGGGTTCTCTCATGACCTACTCCAAAGTATAAAAGAAGCTGGAGAGAACCTTCCTCAAATTGTTTGGTAGGGCAATCTCTTCTCCAGTCCCATCTTCATGGGGAATGTTTTGCCCATCTGTTTTTAATTGAATGGCTATGCCTTGATATTCCTTCATATCCCCATGGATGCAGTTAATCACAGTGGGTGGTACACTGCAGTGTTTTTCTGGAAAAATGGATGTTTTTCCAGAAAAACTACACTTATGTCCACACTGCAATTGCCTTCTTTCGACAGAAAGTTGAAAGAACGCAGGGGTTTTTCCAACAGCAGTAAACCTCTTTCTACGAGGAAGAAGCCTTTTTCCAAAAGAGCTGTTTCAGAAAAAGGCATGTGTGGACGGGGAAGAGGGTTTTTTTTTTCGAAAGAAGAGGCCTCCAGGAAAAAGCGTAGGTGCCTCAGTGACCACTCTATCCATAGTAATCACAACTTAAATGCGAGATAGCATCCAATGAAAGGCTAGAAATGTGAGATTGCTAAAAGCTTAAATGCGAGATAGCTTTTGCTGTGTAGACGCTCTCTTTCGAAAGAAGTTTTTCCGGAAGATCTCTTCTGCAAAAGCTTCTTCCAAAAGAAGCCGGCAGTCTAGACATAGCCAGTTAACAGGTACTGGCTTCATGTGTTTCTGATTTTCAAGTCTTTCGTGGTTGACCCTCAAGTACCCCAGTCTTAGGGCATGTCTATGTAGGAAAGTTATACCAATGTAAACTATGGTGTAGATGTAAATCACTCCAGTTGTGGAATAAGAGAGGGATTTATGGTATATTATGTCACATTGGAAAGGGTTGAAGCTAAAACAAATTTTTAAAAAACCAACCTCTACTGGTATAAGTATACCAATATAACAGGTAAAAGGTCTCATGTAGACAGGTCCCAGTCTATGAAATCTCCCTCCCGTGGAGAATAGGTTTCTAGGACTACTCCTGGTATTGCTTCATCTTAGGGCAAAATCTATTTGCACATCTTGTTTCACCACATTTATAGCATAGTTTTCCCCGGGACCCATCTTTCTGAAAAATGGGATAAGTCTGAGAACCCCTTGCCCTTATGGCCACCCTATGAAGGGACCCAGTCTTCCCAATGTGGAAATATGTTTTGTATTGTCTCCTGGCATCTCAGGGCCTTTCCACACTGGAATCTGATCAGATTTAGCAACTGCCCCTAAAGGACTCAGGACTTATACTTCATTCCATTCCGTAACCTCTGGTCTGTATCTGAGGATTGATAGACAGGGTCCTTGTTATAGCGCCTCCGGCACTGTCAGCAAGTGTCTCTTCAGGAATCTTGATAGCTGGATGTCCCCATCACCATCCAAAGAGTAGTAAAAAGTTGTCCATAGGTCTTTTCCCTGGGCTGTTTAGTTTTGGACTGTAACCTCCGATGTTTTGATATACACTTTCCCCTCATTCTAATCCAAACTGGACTTTTTCCCACTTAGAACCTAAGCAACACTCCATGTATGACCCCTTGTGGCAAAGGGCCTGGATGAATGGTTTGGCTTATATATAACACCAGTGTGCCAGTCAGTCAGGTAAAGACAAAAGGTCCTTTATTGATGCTGCCCTGCCCCAGCTTGGGACAGAAAAAGGGCTGGCGTAGCAATAATCAACTAACTAACCAGTCAAAACACACCCCAAGAGTTGTCAACATTAACAGTTTGATTAGGCAGATTTCAGTCAGCACCTATTGGCTAGTCTCCTCTCCCCCATCTTCACACACCACCTTACTGATCTGTTCCTAACATTTATACAATTTCCTGAGGTTTCAAGGGGCTAATCTGGTACAGTCCATAGTGTGATCCAGTAAACAATAGCTGATTTCCTGGGTTATACTCTCCCAAACTAAAACCTGAAGAGGAGGTGGGGACCACCCAACAGAAACATGGTAGCCTCTTCAGGTGATTGACGGTTCTATGACATACACCAGTCATCATTCATGGGACCTGCATGCCCATAAATTAATGGCAATGGCTCTGCTCCAGCAAGGGACAGAAGCATATGTCTAATGTCAAACATGTGAGTAGTTCCACTGATGTCAGTGGGATTACTCATGTGTTTTAAGTGCCTCCCTGAATTGGGGCTTTTACTAGAATATCTGGGATTTTTTTCCAAATTTCTGAGCACCACAAAAAAGGTTGCAAGGACTGGATAGTTTACACCTAAGAATTCATCTGACTGTAGGCTGATTGTAAGGTCAAAATCAAGGGCAAAGTATTCAGGTTGCAAATTAAGTTATTTTCCAGCTTTAAACTCTTGTATATCTTCACATAAATGCCTTCTTGCTCCAAAGAGAACCCACGTTATCCTCTTAAAACAACTGATCTTGTTATACATTCTTCCTTCTGAGGCAAATTTCACAAGAAGCAATAGTAACTCTGGAGAGCAGAGGGGGTGAAGGAGACAGGACCAGTTTTCTGAATAACAGACCCCTCAGAATATTTTCAGGAATATGTGACCAGTTGAGGAAGGGCTGAAAGAGGAAATGTCAGTAGGCGTTTGGCCATTGAAGGCGGAAGACAGGCATAACTAGACTGCATGGTTTGCCTGATGACATTTCTAAATCTCTGTGTTTTAAGTGGTGTAACTCAGGGTGCATCTACACTGCACCATTATTTCGAGATAACTAGCATTATTTCAAAATAACAATGCAAGCATCTACACAGGCATTCTGTTATTTCGAAATAATTTTAAAATAACTGACGGCTTATTCCAAAATCTGTAAACCTCATTCTATGAGGAATAACGCCTATTCCAAAATAGCTATTTCAAAATAAGGATGCTCCCCTGCCGCTATTTTGAAATAGCCCCACTGCAGGGCCATTCTAAGTTATTCCTCCCCAGTACCGCCTGGGACTCTAAAGCGAGATAGCATGTCCACATTAGGGAACTAATTTTGAAGCTTCCCTGCAGTGTAGACGTGCTATTTCGAAATAAGCTATTTCGGAATAACTATTCTGAACTAGCTTATTTTGAAATAGCCGTGCAGTGTAGATGTACCCTAAGTTACTTTCATCAGAGGAGCTCCTCATTTACGTACACATACAGCAAGGTCAGGAGTGGATCACGGGACTATTTAAATATGTAAAATAAAATGGACACGAATAAAGATTCTGTGCAAAAGAAATATCATTTTCCCTTACCCAGCAGAGCAGTATGTTTAGATGCATTTTCCTCCATACGCACCATCGTCTCTCATGTTTATTTTGATCTATTAGCCACGGGATCAGGGAATCTTATTATAGGAAAAACTGTGACAGTGTTTGCAGCATTGCCTATAAAATTGCCATGAGCACTACCCACAGCTCTGCTGCAGAGCTGCACACTGATCCAGCATCGTGCCTACCTCCAAGTTGGAAAGTGCTTTAATTATATTCTGTTCTTCCTGTGTCTTGCCCTGTAGTTAGAGCCAGAGCAATTGTCTTCTTAGCACCCCATATCTAATTTATAACATCTAAACCCAAATGTGAGTCTCCCTGCGCTACTTAAATCCCACAGGGGAGCTTCTCTCAGGGAACTGAAATACAACACTCCCAATATGTAAAAGTGTTTTAAATCTTCGTGCCAAGCTGTATGGGAAGCCTCATTAGAGTGAGATGATTTCTGTTTATAGCAAAAGCACTGAATGAAACAGAGTCATCTCAGACAGCCACATCTCATTTTGATGCAAATACAGCAGCCTTGTTACTACTAAGCAGCTTCTCTGGGTCTAGATTAGCCACCCTAGTGTTCCCTGGACAAAAAGACTTTAAAGTGTGATTTGTTGTGAGTGACTGTTGAAATCCTACAGAAAGAATCTGTATTTCATATGCTTTGAAGGCCAATTCTGCCACACTATCTCACTGACTGGCAATATCCTCTACCAGCAATTCCACCGCAATACCCAGGGATTGGGATCCTACTCAATGTAAGGATGCCAGAATGTGCTCCTGACATGGGAAAGGACACAGCACCCCAAAGCACCTCAAAGTTGCCCCAGGGCCCAGCAATTCAAAAGGGCCTGGGGCTCCCAGCCGCTGTTATTGCAGCTGCGGCAGTGACTGGAGCCCTGAGCCCTTTAAATCGCTGCCAGAGCACTGCACAGCACACTCCAGGTGGCTTTCAGGACTGGCTGGCAGTGGTGTGGGGAGGAGCCAGTGCGGCATGCTTCAGGCAGTACTGAGGCTGGTTACCCCCAGCTCTGCCCTTAGGCCTGAGTCCCCACCCCTTCTGGGGGCATGACGCCAGGCCCCCCCCCACACTTTGTCCAGGGGCCCGGCAAGTCTGTTAGCCTCCCTGCAGCTGTTGACTGGACACCCAACTCTGAAGGTGGTGCTGCCACCAGCAGCAGCAAAGTAAGGATGGCATGGCATGGTGTTGCCACCCAGACGTCTGCGTTGTGGCTGGCGGCAGCACTGCTGTTAGAACTCTGTGCACAGTGAGGGTTTTCCCCTAAAGCTTGACATACCCCCCCCCCTTTGAATATGTTCTGTACCCCCAGGGGGCCTGCATCCTTCAGTTGAGACCCTCCGCACCTATGGCCTCTTGAGCTCCCCTTCCGCCTTGCATTTCTATAATTCTTTTATTATTATTTTACTTGACATAAATAAAGTTCTGTTTTGGATCACTCCATCTATTTGGAGAGAATCAAATCTCCCTGCAAAACTAAAATAAAGAGCCTGCCATTGAAGTACTCACACCATAATGTTTAGACCCTATTCATGCAAGGATTTACGCATTTACTTAACTTTACGCATATGGAAGTAATCCCGCCTGTGTATATTTAAGCAGTGGTTAAGAGCTCACTGGATCAAAGTTACTTTCTAGATTAGGGGGGTGTTACTACATTGAACAATTGTTCCTGTGTGGCTGCTAAAGATTTAATATAGCTCAGCCATATTTTCAGCATCCTCCAACCTACTCAAAGTTAACTGACTATGCACAGACAGAGCTGTGTAGAGAGGGAAGAAATCTGCTGTTCCTCCATGCCTGAAACTATAGCCTCACGTTACAGTAGCATTGTGGAAGGGGGGAGGGGGGGGCATTGTCTGTTAAATCACTGATTAACTAGCTGCACAGTACCTCCCACCCACCGAAAACAAACCAACCCTCTGCATTGTCATGGTCCAAGCCTTTGCAGTGTCTGGAGACTGTCTCAGATTGCCAGCCTCTAGCCTCTGTGAAACAACACTTCTTTTGCTTTTGGAGTTGTGCGGGTGCATGGCAGGGAACTGGGACAGGTCCTCCCCTCCCCCCAAAGTGCCTGCAGTCCAATTCAAATGATTGCTGACATTCTACTGAACTTTTTCCCCTCGGGTTTCTGTCATGAATGGGCTGTTTGATTTAGATCAAAACAGAGCTGCCTCCAGTCACCACGATCATGATGTCAAACCTCATCTGATTCAAAGAGAAGAGGTGGGCAATAGTCTGATCTTTAGTCCTCTCCAATAAAGCAAGTAGGCTGACTGCCTGTAAATACTTAAACCAGGCTGAGTGGGCCATCTGTATCCAAAGGGAAAGGGAAACAAAATGACACATCACACAATAGGTTTGTACAACTCCATTTGCACTGTTTAAACCGTGACTTGTCTGCTTTATTGTCTGCTGTATTAAAGTGTTAAATCACTTAGGAACATGCTGGGTACTTTCAGCTTTAGTTGGGCTTCTCCAAGCCCCATAGGAGAGTTGACTACTCAATTCCCACTGCTTTCAATGGGACTTAGCAACTTTGAATATTTCAGGGTTTGTGTCCTGTTTGTAGTACTGTATGTAACTATCACTTGTGGCTTTGTTTTGGAACGTTGTGTACAGTAATAATAGCAAAATAATCATAACAATATATTAATATACAATCTTTCAATCTGAGGTTTTTTATTGGATAATTATATATACACAGCCATTAGTCCAGGAAATTCTCTGAATTCTTGAAAAGTCTGGCCAGTGTTAATGTTACCCTAAGAAATGCAAGCTAGTTAGCTAGCATACTGTATGGGTTCAGTATTTTATAGTCAAATAGCCTTGTTCATGTCTTCTGGTGAGAAAATTTAAAATGTAATAGTCATGTGAGATAAAGGAAAGTTATAAAGTAAAAATGTTAAACAAACCTGTAAATTCAAATTACATTTTAATAAAGAATATGTGCTGGGGAGAATATACTGCTGTATTTTTTCATGTATTTTGTGCTTTGCATTTAAGTCAAGAAGTGCCCTACAATGGGTTACATTGCCTCCTAATGGTTGCTGCATACAGGGGCTATATTACCACTTAGGACATGTCTACCCTAGGGAATTATTTCAAAATAACTTATTTCGAAATAGTGTGTCGACACTATGGGGAAGCCTTGAAATTAGTCTGAGGCAGGTTCTCTTAATGTGAACATGCTACCTCAACTTAGAGGAGCCCCAGGAAGCAGTGGGGAGTAGTTGTAATTGCAAAATAACAGCAGTGAAGTGTCCACACAACCGTTATTTCGAAATAACTATTTCGAAATTAGCGTTATTCCTTGTGGAAAGCAGGAGTTATTATTTTCAAATAACCAGCCACTTACTTTGAAATAACAGGCTTGGTAGTGTGAATGCTCTGCTTGTTATTTCGAAATAACTCTCTATGTAAACCATGGCTTAGAGCCCTACTGAATTCAGGGCCATGAAAAACACAGTAAGGACTATGAAATCTAGTCTTCCCCAATAAAATCTGGTCTTTTGTGTGCTTTTTGCCTATACTATGCCAATTTCACAGGGGAGACCAGTGTTTCTCAAATTGGGGTCCTGTCCCAAAAGAGATTTTCAGGCGGTCACAAGGTTATTTTAGAGGGAATTGTGGTAATGTCACACTTGTGTTTATGTGGCCTTCAGAGCTGGGCAGCCAGGGAGTGCATAAACCCCAGCTCTGAAGGCAGTGCCCTGCCAGCAGCAGCGCAGAAGGTTAGCAACACCATACTATGCCATCCTTACATTTGGGCTGCTGGCTTCAGAGATGGGCAGCCAGAGGATGGTGGTTGCTGACTGAGGGTCCAGCTTTGCAGGCAGCGGTGCAGAAGTAAGGATAGCAATACCATACCAGGCCATCCTTATTTCTGCACTGCTGCAGGCGGTGGCTCTGCCCTCAGAGCTAGAATCCTGGCCAGCAGCCACTGTTCTCCAGCTGCCTAGTTCCCAAGGGAGTGCCATCACCTGCAGCAGTGCAGAAATAAGAGACACATTCCCACAACAGCCCTCACCACTTATAACTTTGTGATCCCACTGTGACCGGGAGTGCCTGTTACAGCCCTCATTGAAAATGCCAAGGTCAAGGCAGGCTTCAAAAGGGAGAGCACATATTCCCAACACTGGTGGGTAACACTGACGCAAGACTCCCAAACCAGTCACCAGCTGTGCTTCTGATCCACACACTGGTTATCTGGAAGCCAAGAAAGAAATCCCAAAGCCCTTTTTATTTCATTCTAGTCTCAAGCTCCCAGTCACACTTAGGTCCAGTACAGTGAGAAGTTATTTTAAAACTCCACTCACATATAGAAAATGTTCTTCTGTCCTCAATGGGTCAGCTTCGTTACTAGATCAGTACAGGTTTGCATCTCACCCAAAATTCCATGCTGCCAGCCAATCCTTTAGTGTCTAAAACTAAAGGATTATTATAATGAAACAAGAAAAACAAGAGAAGTTAAATGATAAAGCAGCCACATACATACAACTTCAAAGTTCATCAAGTTCCTAGCAGTACTGGTGAGTTTGCAAGCTTGAAAGTCCAGCTGGAACACATCCACAGATTCGATGGGTCATTCAGTCCCTGTTCAGAGCTTCATTTGTAGAAAGGTTACTCCAGAGGTAAGAAGTGGGAATGAAGACAAATTGGAGAAAACACAGCTGCCTTTTATATTCCTTTTGCCATGTGGTTTCTACTTCCTTTGTCCCAAACCCAAGTTGCCTGGAAACCTTAGAGTTCTTCCCATAGACATACCCCTACAGACCTTGCTGGGAGTCATAAAGCACAGACGGTGCCTTCTCTCACTGGGACAACTGATGGGCCATCAAGCAAGCTAGGCGGTGCATCACCAAACTGCCTGTGGGTGTCACCGGGGAGCATGGCACGAGCTTTGTAATACAGACATACCCCCAAACCAAAAATGATACAAACATCTAAATGACATTATCATATTGGGCAGACTACAATTTTTTGCAGATGTTGTATCTGGTATAACTCATTGCTGCTGCAGGGAGTGCAGGGTGGCCCCAACCACGGCTGCCACCCCTGGCCAGGCCCTTCCCCACCATCTATCCCCAAAGCTGTGTCCTCAGGGAATGTGGTGATAGCGGGGAGGAAGTGATGGGGTTTAGGGAATGGGAATGAACAGGCACTGCCACTCTGGCCTACCAGAACTCCCAGGCCAAAGTGCAATTGCTCCAGCCAGGCATGACCCATGGGCCGGGAGTTTGAGACCCCAGATTCAGGGGCGATTTGATCACAGTCCATGGTTACATCTACACTACGAGCTAGGAGTGTGACTCCAGTTCAGGTACACATACTCATACTAGCTGGATGAGAACTAGTGAGAGTATAAACAGTAACACAGCCTCAGTAGCATGGGCAGTGCAGGCATAGTTAATCCAAGCTTGTGCTGATGCTACTCATACTACCACAGTCACATCCCAAGCTCATGGTGTAGACATAACTTAGGAGTAGCTTCGTCAGTGATGGAAAAGCTACCACAGCCTTGGGAAGTTGTTTCAATAACTAACTACCCCTTATGGTTAAAAAATAGCACCATATTTCCCATCTGGATGTATCTGGCTTCAATATCCAGCCATTAGATCTTGTTAGACTTTTCTCTGCTAAATTGAAGAGTCCATTGTAGATTGTTAGCACCCACATTTTTAATCAAGTTTAGGATGTTTTTTTAAAAGATCTGCTGTATGCAAACAGGACTCAAGTCAGAGCAGGCCTATGGCCTGTGTTATACAGGAGATCAGACTAGATGAACGCAGCAATTGGTCCCTTCTGACTTTGTAATCTTTTAAATTAGTTTAGCAATTTGGGTTTCAGAGCATCAGCACCAACTCAGGGGAGATAATCAGCCCCTCTAGGTATTCCCTGTGTACAATGCAGCCCCACCATATACAGAAAGAACTGGAATTTACGACCCCATCCAATTCTTACTGAGCTGGGGGAAAACATACCTAGGCCTTGTCTATACTAACCCCCACCTAATCTACTCGCTTCAGCTATGCAAATAGTGTAGCTGAAGTCGATGTTCTTACTAGGGATGTAAGTGAGTAGCTGCGTCAACTACTTGAATTTCCCGTCCCCCTTGCTGCCTCTGTATCAGAGGCAGCAAGAGGGGAGAGCAGGAGCTGGTGCTGGGGGGAGCCAGCTTAAAAGCCGGTTCCCCCCAGCACAGTCTCTACAGTGCTGCCTGAAGCAGCAGCAGAGGGGGACAGGGGAGGCTGCTACAAAGCAATAAGGAGAGCCGCTCTTTGTGGCTAGCCCCGGCTGCCACAGACAAGGGCTACTGGATTCGGCACAAGCCAGGACTGAGCCAGGCTTGCTCAGTCCCGGCTCGCACTAGGTCCAGGACCTACCCCTGCTGCAGCTCTGCAGTTTAAATGTAATAGGAGCTGGGTTGCCTGCACTCCTGGACTGAGTGCCTTCCCTTATCAACTAATCGTGTAGTCAATACAAATTGACTACACAATTAGCCACCTCTTAACATCCTTAGTACTTACCATGGTGTCTTGCATGCGGTACAGTCAGTGCGGGCTGCTTTCCCATCACTGTTAGTCTTCTGGTCCTGGTGGAGCACCAGTGCTGACAGGAGAGCGCTCAAAGATAGATTTATTGCAGACGCAATAAATCGATGGTTGGTGGATTGATCACTGCAGTAGGTGTAGTGGAGACAAGCCCTATGGTTATCATGAAGGATCAGGGGGAGAAGGGCCAAGAGAGATAGAGGAGGTGGGTAACGTCTGCTCTGCCCAGAAAAGAAATCTTGTCCTCTGCCATGTGGGGCATGTGCCTTGGCTGGGCCTGAAGCTAATGAAGTGATGGCGGAGGCCACAAGTCCTACAGCTCAGTTGGTAAGTGTGTATTTTGTTCTCAGACCACAATGAGAAACTGCTGAGCTGGCATTCACATGCAAACCTGACACTCTGAAAAGAGGCTTAAATAGAACATGGAGTGGGTCTCATATTACAATAGGTAATTTCCCTTCAGGTACTCTGACCTTGGAGATGAGCCACATCTACCCTGATTTAATTAGAACAGCTGTCACACGCCCATCTCTGTATCCGTGCCTTTTTTCTTTTCTCTTTGAGCATCTGAGAAAGTGAGTTGTTTCTCACAAAAGCTTATGCCCTAAAACCTTAGTCTGGAAAGTGTCACCGGACGCCTTGTTGTTTTTGCTGAAACAGACTAACACAGCCACTGCTCTGAAAAGAATATTCAGAGCTTGCTGCAACTGTCCCTAAAATATACTACAGTACCCTGCGCTGCTCAGATTTGTGGGGCAGGAGACTCAAGAGAGGCTAGATGTGGGGGGTCACATTCTGATAATCATCCTGGAAAACACACCCTCTTGTGTTAGAACAGCTGTGTCAATACCTGGGGCTCACATAATCATATTAGGCTGCACAAACCCTAGCTCATTGTGTTTTCAAAGTTGATCAGTGACACCTAGTGGATGTTTTGTAGCCATCCATCATTAATACAGTATATAGTTTCTTCTGATCTGGGCAATGACCTTACAATGAAATAATACCTTGTTCCTGGGGTTCCCTTGTTCTCCACAACAGAGACTATACATTATTTTTAAACTGATAAATGGAGCCATTTTCATAATTAGTGAAAAGAGACTGTCCTCTCACAAGCTGCTTTGGGATCATCTAGTCTAGCACATAGTAGCAGAGCTAGAAAGTTATGAGAAGGGAGTCTAGGCCTTTGAATTATTAGTCCTCTTCACTGATCATTCCAAATATCTGGATTTTGCTCCTGATATCTCAACCTTTTTTTTTTTCTCTCTAGAAAAAGATTGTGCTAGCTTTGTTCACACCCTCCCCACCCCAGCCCCATTATTTTTTGCTGCAATGACCTTTTCATTTGAAAAGCAAAGGGAGAGGAGGGCTGTACCAACATAACCAAATCCTACCCTGCATGATCACATCACTGCGTATGCAGCCAGCCAGGGGAATTTTTGGGAGGTCTAGTAAGTAAGATGATATTTGGACTAGCCCCCAAATTTAACGGACTGTTTTACATTTAAAATAACGTGTATTGTAATGAATGGGATTCTTAGCTCTCCTCCACCCCCTCCTCTATCTGCAGGAGTCAAGTGTGGCAGTGCACGGAAGTGGGCTGGCAGGGGTCCTCCATGTAGCTGCAAACACGTAACATAAAAAAACCATCTTGGACGGGGATTTTTGGACCCCCCCAGCTGCTCCCTCCCACTGGGAGATTCTGTATTCCTTTTGAGGGGAATTTAAGCATGTAGAGTACTCAGAATACAAAGTATTTAATGGTTACAGCACTTCTTCAGATGGGTTAATATTATCCCCTTCGTTAAATGAGGAAGCTAAGGGAAAAGGTGTGTGAGTTGACCAAGGGCAAGGAATCAGTGTCAGAGATGGGAGTGAACTATAGGACTGCTTTATTCTTTGCCTACTTTACTAGGCCAGTGGTTCTCAATCAGGGATATGCATACTCCTAGGCTGCGTCTACACTGGCATGATTTTGCACAAAAAAGTTTTTCCATTAAAAGCATTTGCGCAGGAGAGCGTCTACACTGGCATGTGCTTTTGCGCAAAAGATGTGCTTTTGCACAAAAGCATCCGTGCCAGTGTAGACGCTCTCTTGTGCAAGAAAGCTCCGATGGCCATTTTAGCCATCGGGCTTTCTTGCGCAAGAAATTAACGTTGCCTGTCTACACTGGCCTCTTGCGCAAGAATACTTGTGCAAGAGGGCTTATCCCTGAGTGGGAGCGTCAGAGTATTTGCGCAAGAAGCACTGATTTCGTACATTAGAACGTCAGTGTTCTTGCGCAAATACTTGCGGCCAGTGTACACAGGCGGCAAGATTGTTGCGCAAAAGCAGCTGCTTTTGCGCAAAAATCTTGCCAATGTAGACACAGCCCTAGGGTATGCAGAGGTCTTCTAGGGAATGCATCAGCTCATCTAGATATTTGCCTAATTCTACAACAGGCTACATAAAAAAGCACAACTGAAGTCAGTACAAACTAGAATTTCATACAACGCCTTGTTTATATTGTTCTATATGCAGTGTATGCTAAAATGTAGGTACAATATTTACATTCCAATTGCTTTATTTTATAATTACACGGTAGACATGAGACAGTCAGCAATCTGTCAGTACTAGTGTGCTGTGACACTTGCGTTTTTATGGCGGATTTTGTAAGCAAGTAGTTTTTAAGTGAGGTGAAACTTGGGGACACAGGACAAATCAGACTCCCGAATGGGATCCGTAGTCTGGAAAGGCTGAGAGCCACTGTGCTGGACTACATTGCCTCTCAACCTCTCCTCCTAGTGGTCATGCTGGCTGCTCAAGAGAGGTGTGGGTTCAGGTTTAGGCAGCAGGATGGAAGGGAGTCTGCGGCCCTGATGCAAGGCGTGGCCCTCTGGCAATGCCTCCCACTGCCACAAACTAAAACAGCATCTGACTGAAAACTTTGGGACCTGTGCCCATTTTTATCATGGACTCCCATGGGCAACCCCTTACACATCTCTATATGGATCAAGACTCAATGTCACTGCACCTCCTGCTGGTCACACCGGGAAGTAGCTCTTACTCTCAGCAGGTCGCCCTCTGTCTTGCCCATGGTTGCTCTGCGCTCTCACCCCTTTCTGCTCTGGACCTGTGTTGCTCCCAGGACCACAGCATCCCCTTCAGGGCACTGCCCTCCAGCAGTGCCCACTGATCTGGTTTCTCAGCCCCTTCCAGGAGTAACAGCTGTCCTCTGTTTCCCACCTGCCATCACAGCCAACTGCAGCTCCAGTCTAGCCCCTCAACTCAGGAACAAGTCAGAGTCTAGAGAGGCCACTCTTCAGTGTGGCAGGGTGCAGTGCAAGCAGGAAAGGGGGCGGGGACCCAGGCCCTCCCACTAGTCTGGGTCCCACCTCAGAGCCCTCAGGTGGCAGCTTTGTCCTGCCTTCCTTCATTCCCCTTTACTGCCTCCTGTTCCCTGGGCCATTTCCCCGTGACCCCTTGCGCCTTCTTGGCTCTTGTGTCAAGGCCAGAGCCTGGTATGTATCCATCAGGCTAGCCTCTCTTGCTCTGCTCCCCGAGTCTGCCCAGCACTGCTCTATCCAGAGTGCTTCTCGGGGCACCTGTCCTGCACCTTCCCTGCTCCGGGCCCAACTGCCCCTCTGTTCTGCTGAGCAGCTGCTTATAGCAGGGCCACGCCCACAAGCCACCTTCTCATTGGCTCCTTATAAGCCTCTCTCTGAATGGCCAGGGCTCTGCACAGGCGCTCTCCAGCCTGCTTTAACCCCTTCCCTTCTGAAGTGGGGCAGCTGCCCCCCTACAAGATCATAAATAACCTGCAATCTTTGGGGGGAAACAGTTAACATCAGCACTGCTTGCTTCCAAAGCTGGCCTTGTAATGAAAAGAGCTTTTATAGCGAACACCCACATATGTTGCGAGCTCCTGGCTAGCAGTCTTTCCGGCTGCAGCTATATGCCCACATTCCTATATCAGTCTCCTTCCTGGAGTTACTGACAAACACTGCTAAATCGCAAGCCATTATCCCAGTTCTTCCACCACTGCTGCTGTTCTCTCCTCTGCCCTTTTCTTTCTACTGTCAGATCAACTCCCAGCAGTGGTGGCTACATCTCGGACAACCAATTCCTTATGCTCACATTGGACTACACTGCCCTGGCTCCAGCTGAAATGAGCATCTTTCTGCATTTACAGCACAATTGGGCAGACCTAGTGCCTCACCCCCTCACTCTCAGAGCTGGTCAGAGCTAAATGGTCTTTCATCAAAATATACGGCCTTCATTGAAGCAAAAATGGTTCACAGTGACGTAATGCTTTTTGACATGTTCAGTGGGAAGGTGGCTGACTCTTCAGTCATTTCCAGTGCGAGGACCAAAAATCTACACCGTTTGCTCTGAAAAGTCTGTTTCCCCACAATTCAGTTTCACAAAAGTGTTCAGAAGTTTTCCTTTGTGTTCAAATGTGGAACGAAAACAAAGAACATTTGTGACAAAGTGGGAATTTGTCTTAATATTTTTGTATGCCTAGTGTGTGTGCCTCAGTTTCCCCTGTGTGCTACATGTTTAACTAGATCAACTGATGACACGACGGTCTCACCCTCTGCAAGAAGCCAGAAATCAGTGACCAGCTGGAGAGCAAAGAACTGAAGTGGACAGTCTTGCCTGGGAAAACTAACAAAGAACTGAGGCGGGGCCAGAGTGTAGATGACTGGTACCTCCCCATACTGGAGGTGGGAGGGATTACATGACCACCCCATGTGCCTCTCTTGCCCAGTCATCCCTCCCTCTCTGCACCCAGCCCAGGGCTACAGTGTTCTCCCTACCCTACACTACCACTGGGGAGGTTGGATTCTGCCCTCTTCCTGTGCCTCCCCCACAACAGGCTCAGCTGCTGTCCCTGGCATCAGGGCAGAGAGTGGGACAGAGTCACTTTTGCCTGGGACAGCCTGGCTGGGAGGCAGTGAGAGTCCATGTAGGCTCTCCCAGGCAGGGAGAGATGGGCGAGCCCCTCTCCCTCCCTGTCCCTGCTAGGCCAATCTGGGGGACACTTGACGCCCCCCCCCCCCATCTTCCATACATGTTGCCTCTGGGCCACACTCTGGTTCGAGTGTGAGCCACTGGAAGTAAGACACGTATTCCTGGTCTGGGGGCAAATGGGACCTTTCAACAGAGGTGTCTGAGCCCACTTTGGCTCCGGACTGACCCAGATGGACTTTGCTGAAACTTTCTAAGAACTTTCTATGCCATAATAAACCCGTCTGCTTTTACAGGTGCATGCCTCCCTTTGGGTGTGCAAGCCTGCCCCTGGGGTCCAGTTCAAGTGGATTCATTGAGGGGAGCTCATGGAGTGAGGCAGACAGGCTGAAGCCATCGAGGTTCAGCCCCAGGAGGCGGTGAAGCCAAAGGGGCTTTCCCCAGTGAGAAAAAGTGACCCTAAGGTGGTTGGCACTCTTAAAAGGGTCCGTCCCAGGAACTGTTCCAGAGCCATGTGAGAGCACCAGCCCTGTGGCTCCATGGCATTGTTGCAGGATGTAGTGATGCAAGTACAAAGACTGGTCTGTTCTCCCATGGTTAGACTCAGACGTGTATTCCACGTCACCATCATCATTGGCTCAAATGTAAGAAAGCCAGAAACTAGCTGACTGCAAAACAGGCCTCACTGAGAACCCTCCCAGGCATTGGCATTAGCCATGGAGGGAGGGAGTATAACACTGCATGCCTTATGCACAGATATGCTGTAACCACTTTCAAGGGTGAACTGGCTTTTAAGGAATGTTCATGCTGATATCAAACAAGCCCCTTAAATTCCCAGTCCCGTGGCCTTCCCGCGCTGCCTCATGCTTTACCTCTGACCATCCAAGGCAGCTGGGCTTTGGTGGGGTAAGAGCCTTAAAAGGACTTAGTGTATGTGGCAAAGGAGCCATTCTTGCATTGCCTCTGAGTGTGCAGGTTTGTACTTGCTTACAGGGCAGGAACGGAAGAGTGGTTTTCGAGGCAGCTATCTGGGCTGTTCCACACTCGCCTGCCAAGTGCTTTGGTTGAGTATCACATTATTACGAGGCCCGAGTCTCTTGGCAGTAGGTGAAGCTAGTTCAGACCGGAACTTGCAGCAGTCTAGGGGGAGGCTTACTCACGGGAGGCATTCAGTTCCTTGGCAGGCTGGGCCAGTCTCTGACATCTCGGATGACTCATATTTCCTGACCGCGTTTTTTTGCCAGATGAGCGGAAACTTAAAAGTAACTTTTTGCCTCACACGCTAATGGTGGGGAATACAAAATGCTGCCATTTGACTCTCTTATAACAGATCATCCCGGCAAACAGTCCCTTGTATTTGTCTAATCTATCTTCTTTTATAATCTTGGCTCTGTCGCTGAATTCTCCTCCTTGTGAGAGTGCTGGCCAAAGTCAGACAAAAGCTCACCCATGAGGGGTTCACATTGCTGACTTGATCTCTGGAAATACATGACAGACCTCATCTGCACCGTGGGCTATTCCAGCCCTATGCCTGGGGAAGAGACCTGGAATGGTGCCCATTTGTGCTGTGGTGTCATGAGGTGGATACATGATCATTATTAGGCGGAGATCATTACATCGTTTCTGTTTTGAAAATAATCCAGAGCTGAAAGTCTGCTCTCCTCACTGCTTAGACAAGTGGTTCTCAACGCCACATGACCCAATTAGCACACAGCTGCAGCCCAGCCCAGCCCCCCCTGTGTGCTAAAAGCCAGCAGCGTGCTGGTGTCTGCTGGCTTCCAACTGCCCACTGTGGAAGGATATTGGCTGACGCACAGTGGGGTCAGAGTTGGGGCTGCTGGCCTGCCCCGTGAGGTCTGGGGGCCCGAGGGTGCCGTGTGGTGGGGATCCAGGGCAGGTAGCTGGCTTTCCCCATGTGGCAAGGGTCTGGGGCAGCCACATGGACCCTGTCAAGGGCACCTGTGTGGCAGGGTTCAGGGGTCCTCGGTCAAAGGTTGGCTGCCATCCGGCCCCTGCAACCACTGGCTCAGACAAAAGGAGGATACAGAAGAGGGGGAAAATTCGGGTTATTGTATCATATATATATAGTAGCCCAATGGCTGTGACTCTGTAATGGTGTAACGCTTGGTGTTGCCTCTGGGAAGCGCTGTTGCCTCTGTAACGTACTTCACCTCCCGCCATGGCGCTCAGCTGACTTCTGCGCCACTCAGTCGGGCCGCCGCGGGGGAGCAAGCAGCGCAAGCGGCCATTTGGGCCCCGCGGTCCCCATGCATGTGCTGCATGGGGACCACGGGGCCCAAACGGCCGCTTGCGCTGCTTGCTCCCCCGCGGCGGCCTGATTGAGTGGCGCAGAAGTCAGCCGAGCGCCATGGCGGGAGGGGGAGGCGGGGGGGTGCGGCGGTGATGTACACGGCCAGGGGGCAGGGCCTGGCCGTGTACATCACTGCCCCACCCCCCTTCGCACCCCCCCTTCTCCTCCCGCCGTGGCACTCGGCTCACTTCTGCGCCGTGGGGGAGCCCAAACGGCCGCTTGCTCTGCTTGATCCCCCGCGGC
Source organism: Pelochelys cantorii (assembly GCA_032595735.1). Classification (NCBI taxonomy): domain Eukaryota; kingdom Metazoa; phylum Chordata; order Testudines; family Trionychidae; genus Pelochelys; species Pelochelys cantorii. The sequence goes on from CM064336.1 coordinate 33,440,805, forward strand.
GGCCCAGCTGAGCAGCGCAGAAGTCAGCCGAGCGCCACGGTGGTAGGCGAAGGAGGGTGGGGCGCTGACGTGCAGCATGACAGCGGCTCCAGGTACTGGAGGGAAGAGGGAAGACGACTGAAATCCTGGGGGCTAGGAGCAGAGCCCTGCGGCTAGTGTGGAGCACTGCTGTCAGCAGCAGGGACCAGGAGCATACCCTTGTAGCTAGGGACCACGAGCACAGCCCCGCGGTTGGATGGGGGGGATGAGAAGCACTCCTGGCTGCCCTGCCTCTTTCGCTAAGTGCTCCCCTGTCCCTGCTCTATCAATGCTAGCCCTTCTGCTGCTGTTAGAGGGGAGCCGCACAGCGGGAAGAAGCAGAGAGACTGTCATTGACCTCCCATGTTATGGCAAATTCCCTGGTTTGGGAACAGTCAGGTCCCAAGGGTGACAGACAAGGGAGGTACAACCTGCAAGTCTCCTAGTGACAGGCAAAACCTAAGGTCAAATTGTGCCCTCAAATTAGGGTGCTCACTGCTCGATGCATCCATGGGCAGAATTTGGCTCTTAACATATTGACATTGTATTGCTAGTTACCCAATGCTGCATAATCTTCCCATGGAAGAAAGAAGATCAGAAAATAGCTTCCTGGCTGAAACTAATAACAAATGCAATCCTGGCTGAAAAGCTGTTTGTTATTCCAGAAACAAGGTTGTGGAAATTCTAAGTTTGCACGGGAAGCATTAAAATACATATTTAAATCCCTGGAGATGTAATGAGTACAGACAGGTGGCAAAGTGTGGTGGTTCAACTTCTCTTGGAATCAGGTCCATAATGAAGAAGGTTAGCTAGAGCAGAGCTGAGTGGCCAGTCACATACAAATCCATACATACATTTGTGTGGACTCCCTGACAACATTTTAGTGTCCAGAACCCTGCACATCTTCTATTCCAACACCAGTGCAATGCAAAGTGTTGCATTTGTAAGGCAGAGGGCAGGGGAGGGGGGATAGAAGACATGAAACTGTTTAATAGGCAAAAACCAGCAGGGGAGAAAGTTGAACTCATATTTATGTCCTAAAAAGTGATCTAAACTACAGTGGCTTCTGTTATAAATTCTTCTGTATACAATTACCATGTGGATGTAGCTCAGATATTAGTTATTTCCTGTTTTAGCAGGGAAATGTGGTGGCTCAGATAGCTCTGTGGTAACTGTTCACGGATATTGGGTTAATGGTGATAACTGTGGCTCTTACAGAGTAAACGGAGCATTCAAACAAAGTTATATTTTGACCGGCTAAACACATTTCCTGCCTGTTGATTGGCAAACACAGTAGCAAAGTAGTGTAAGAACAGTCACAATCTATCATATTGCTTTCTGTAATCATCCCTTCTAGGAAGAATAGGGAGCCCTTAGCTTTGGTTATGGAGCATGGAGCTCTCCATCTCTGTCTCATGGCTTTGAACACACTTGTGTTTGCCTCATAAAAGCTTCCAAGAGCTGAATGGGTATAGAAACACTGGATTATTCTCTCAGCCCGTGTGGTGTCCTTGCTAGTCAGGACTGAGGCATGTTGGTGGGGGCAGTACAGAGAAGACAGTATTGTCACTGGCGATGAAATATCTGTTGTGTGGTTGAACAGGACTGTAGGCCTATCAAAAAGCCTTCTAGGCTAGGCATGAACGTACATAGAAAGTAGTCTTCAAACTTCTTGTACTCCACTATTTCTATAGATGTATTAAAGCAGCCTATGGAATGAACAGGGATATTCCTTATTACGGTAGCATAATTATATAGGAGGACTTGAAAGTTCTACAAAAAATGACTATATGAATTAAATTCTACAGGCCCTTTTTTATAAGCCAACTCTACCTTGCATGATGCCAAGGGGCTAATTAAACCATTTGACATGTAGATCTCCAGCGTCAGCTGAGCACACAGAGGCATCACATCATTCCCTATCAAGCAGGATCCACTCTGGAAGCAGCAAATGCCAAACTGTGCAGCAACCATCTTGCTGCCCAGCTGTTTACGTTATTAGCAGAGCAATGAGGGTCCTTAATCGATATCCCACTCTCAGCCGCAGGAAGCAAAAGACTAGGATGGGAAAAGAAACCTGATTCCTTTGGTTGGCAATACAGAGCATGAGCACTAGGCCAAGGAGAGCTCTCCTGTAATTCTTGTCTCACTTTTTTATTTTTCTAACGCAATCTTTGGCATTTTTTTTCCCTTGATACTCAGATGACCTGTGGTGAAAGCCACATTACAAAATTGCAATTCTGGTTGTGTGGCTGTTTCTCAGCATTAACGTCCTCACTGTTACAGCCTCTATCCTTCTAAAAAACAAACCAACCCCCCCCTCCCCCAACCTTTATTTGACACTCATGCAACACGAGTTTGTCATGCATGCAATGTGGTTCATACAGATTCTTGAAAAATCAATGCATGAAAACCTTCTTGCCTGAGGAGTTGCTGAAGATATGGCTACACTGCAGTCAAAGCCCAGAGTCAAGAGACCTCAAGTTAGCAGACCTTGGGTTTGTTAACCTACAGCTTGAGTGTCTATACTCATTTGTGACTCCAAGTCTGGAGTGGTTGAACGCTGCCTCCCAACTTGGAGCTCCAGCATCTCTACTGCATTATGTAGGCCTGAGTCCAGCCACCCTAGCCTAGACTTCCTAGAACCCACCCATAACCTGTGGGCTTGTGTATACTTTTGGTGGACTCCCAGCACACAAATCCACTGGGGCTGCATCTACACTGCAAAGCACTAGTACTTTGCCTCTGGGTTCTGGTTTGACCCAGGCTCTGACTTCTCCACCTCGTGGGATCCAAGCGCTGGTCAGCCTGATTTGTGTGCAGATGGAAATCGAGTTGGGGTTAGGCTTGAATGTGAGTTCCAACCCTGATCTTACAATGCCATCCAGACATACCCTGCAGTCTCCCTACTGCAGTGCACGTGAGAAGTCACAGCAAAACTGTAGCATTTCAGGAACATCACATGAGGAATTAAAAGGATCATAAACCAACACATAGATTATTCATATACATTTTCATTGAAGCCAGATATAATATAGGGAATCCAGAATTACCAAACAATCCTGATCCCAATAACACAAGTCACTGAATAATAGTATTAGTTGTTCACTAGTGACTGCTCCTATGGCCTGTAATAAACTATCCTATTCTGTCAGGCTTGTCACACCGGCGGTTTGAATGATAATGTTGCACAATTACTTGCTTGATATGCCTTTATTTTACAGAGAAACATGCTATAAAATGGTGCAACAACTGGTGCAGTAGCTGTATAATAAGTTTATAACATGGAGACATACCTATCTCATAGAACTGGAAGGAACCTTGAAAGGTCATCAAGTCCAGTCTCCTGCCTTCACAGCAAGACCAAGTACTACCCCTGACAGATTTTGCCCTGGATCCCTAAATGGTACCCTTAAGGATTGAGCTTACAACTCTAGATTTAGCAGGCCAATGCTCAAACCACTAAGCTATCCTTTCCCTTTTGTGTAGCATCCCTTATACCTCAAAAAAGGAGGTATCCAGGATCTTGCGCAATGGGGGGGGAGGGGTACTTACACAAAATGGCACCATCTACACTGCTTGTTTTTGTGCAAAAACCTCTTCTGTAAAAAGCATCTACAAAAAATATGCAAATGACAGCATGACAAATGTGAATGAGTACTTCATTTGCATTGTCTCTGCCAACAAAAGGCTGCATTGTAGATCTACCCTGAAGCCTAGAATGTCTGTGGAGTCAGTGTGAAGCAGCTGCAAGCATGACAGAGAGCTCTTTTGATTCAGAATATCACCAGAGCAATCATCCCTAGGATTTGTCATCTGCTATCATCTCACTTGTAAATTCTCTGCCATTTTGACTATATGAGTTACTGCCTTCCTGTTGCACGGCTGTGTCTCTGCCCTGCCACGAGTCCTACACCACTGTGATATCAGAGGTAACTCAACCAATCACCTGCCTTGCCCTACTAGTAATTTACATGCAACCTTTTCATTGGTAGTAGGAACGTGTCTGCACCGATGGTAGGTTATTTGGCCCAATTGCTACAGCCACATGACAGCAGTTACTAATAGAATATTTCTGGGCTAGAAGTAACTTGCAACAGCAGCGGTCATGGATGAAATTCAGACCAGACTTTCCACACAATTTCCTGGTGAAGTGAATCAGACAAACTGCCTGGAACTTGCCATTTCACCTGATGATTGCTTCCCAAATATCTCCATGACCGTTTGTATTACAGTACCGCATATTACAAATGGTATGAAATCACTTAGTTTTCTGAGTTTGACAACCTGTCATAGGGCAACTCCACCTGAAGTGCCCTCCCATGACAGGCTGCAGCACAATGCATGTGCCTGCCTCAGTTTCCCCTGAGATAACCTAAGGACTGTACCAGGCTCTTGATGAAATAACACCCCTGCTTGGGGCAAGTTTAGGACAAAGACATAATTTTAAATTGCCTGTTAACAAAAGTCCCCAAACACAGTCCCTATCCCCTCCCCCCACCTCCTGTGCGTCTAGTTCTAAAACACTGCTCTTCCCAGATTCCTTGCTGGAGCATAGCGACACCATACTCCAGTGTCTGCTGCCACACCTAGGCTCCTATTACCCTCTTCTCTCCCTCAGCCAGGACAGCCATCCTGATCTTCCTGATAGCTTGCAACCCTGCGCTTCCCAGTGGGAACGCCCACAGAGTCTCTACTGGGAGACGATCCTTGCCCGGAGACCGAGCCTTTCTCCCCTTGCTCCTCCCGCAACTCTGCTGGCTGCAGCTCTCCAGCGTGGAGACATCAGTGGCTACGCTGCCCTGCTGCTCTATTGGCTTCAGTCTTGTTTAACCCGCTGACTCGCGCTTGGGGAGGTCAGCCAGCAAACCCCTCTTGCTGCTCTCTCTGCCTTCAGCCTTCCCCAGGTAACACCTTCCACCATCTTGTGGTAGCTCTCACCCCACCCCTGACTCCCATTCAACTAGCCCTGATTCATCAGCTTGTCTCCTGTCTGATTCGTCCATGATCCCTTAGGCCTCGGTGCTGCCCAACTCTACTATTTGGCCAAACTCAGAGCACCTATTCTGGCAAGGCGGCTCCCTCATTTACGGGTCCAGCCACTCTGTGACACAGCCATCACACGGCAATAAACCCACACAAAGTTCTCAAAGGAGCAGCTGTGTTAGTCTGTATCCGCAAAAACAACAAGGAGTCCAGTGGCACATTAGACTAACAGATTTACTACATAGCCACAGGACTCCTCGTTTTTACAAGAAAAAGACATGCATGGAGAATTCTTCTGGGGCACAGGACAGAGACCATATGTGCCAGAGCTGAGTTCAAAACCAAACCTACACATACAGATCTATTGAAACAAGCAAGTACAGGTATGCATATACTAAGCTGTGCAGCTTTTAGCAGCATGCTTAGAACTACAATTTTAGTGTTTTTTATATTATTAATTACTCCTTTCTGAGTGGAGAATGAAATTAACCAGAGACACATTTACCACTTCAGTTCATTTTGCTAGAGAACAGCTTCCAGCTCATGAGTTTTAGAGTATACACCCTAGAATAACATGGCACACCAGTAAATGTGGTCATTGTAACTTGCTCAAGTGAATTAAAATCAAATCAAGACAACTGCAACATAAACGAGCCCTAGATCTGGAGGTACTGATAAAAACAACCGAAACAACTTGTGTCTCTTCCTCTATTTCTATTTCACTGAATACATAGCAGGATGAACTGATATGAACCAAGATGGCCACTGAAAGCTCATCTTGCTTCATTATTGATGATTTGTTTTTAAATGAAATTTTTGCCTAGAAACAAGCCGTTTTTTACACTGAGGGCATATTGGGGAAAGCTTAGTAGACCAAGAAGCTGTAGAAAAAGACCCATTTACCTGATATTAAGAGATGCTCTTCTAGGGTTATGAATAGGTGTCTGATAAGAATTTTTCAGTGAGACTAAATTATTTATAGGTGAAACCAGCTTGGAGAGCTTTTCTGATTACATGCTCTTTAAAGGCCTCGGTGTCTTAAAAACTATAGATTGCATGATTGCAAAATGTCTTCAATTCTCATTTAATTGCAGAAAAAACATGGCAATAAAAGATCACCCCTTTCATCTGGAAAAAGTTATTCAAATCTAAAGACAATGGCCTGGAAACCTTGAAAATCAGGCTACTTACTCAGGGTCTGATTTCCATATGCTCAGAACTCACAGTTGAGGACAAATTGTCGCAGCTCTCATTATGACATTTGATGGTTCAGATTTTTCAAGAGCTCAACAGGCTGGGTAAATGGGAAGCTGTGCTCTCTAGAAAATCTGGCTGCTATGGTAGGTCATCTGTCTTGAAAATCTGGCTCTTAATTTCTAGATATATGCCTTGCTCTTGATACCCAAGATGTGTTTTTGTTGTCATTCTAAGCTAGGGTACATTTTACCCTCCCTCACATGTGTACAATTAGATTCCCCACCCCCAAAAATCCTTTGGAAACAGATGGTATCCAGCCATAACTTCACCACTTCTTGTTTTGGATCCAGTAGATTCTATTCCCCGAATATAACATCAGCAGCCAGAGGGTAGGATATGTTCCTGGTGGAAAATACTATGAAAACAGCTTTTCCTATGATGTTTTCAAGGAAAAACCATGGAAACCACTTTTTCCCTTGCATGCAATGAGAATTAAGGTCAAGCAGCAAGGAGAAACTGAAAAGGTATCAAGGGCAGATGTACACAAATTGGCAGATAGTGGAAAGGCAAGAGAAACAGACAGCATGTAGAAGACAAATGAATCAAACACAAAAATCTAGAAAACATGGAGAGAATTTAGAGAAAATTAAGAGCAGGGAAATTGACCTGGTCAAGTGATATAGAAGCCCCAGTGATTGTTCTAGAGTGATATAGAAGCCCCAATGATTGTGTGATGTGAGTAAAAAACCTAGATCCCCAGAGGCTGCTGAATGTAGCTGAGGCAGCAGCATGATTCTGTAGAGGAAATCGTATTCCTTGTGCTTTTCTATCGTAGCCTGGGCCAAATTCCAACCTGCCGCAAGCAGCAGAAACTCCAGTGGGGTCAGTGAAGTACGAATGAAGTCAATGAAGAGGTTTACATCAGGCAAGGTAATAAAAAGTCTAAAGTTGAAGATTAAATGAGAACCAGAAACAAAAATAAGAAAAATGATTTATTTACCAATAAAAAGAGGAAAGTTGCACTTAAAAAAATTCATGCCACTTCGGCACTCAGAAATAATTCGGATCTCAATCTGAATTGAAGGGTCAGAATCATTTGCCCACAATGGCTGTTTACATGTTATGTAGCATAGTACTATATTTTGCTACCTTTTGCACATGCAGTACACCCCAGTTGTGTCTATCAAAGGCACTCGCTGATAGTTATTTATGGTAACTACATGTTCAGAAGGGTTCCCCCTACAGTTTTACAGGGTTTTTGTTTTTTTTTTAATGGAAGAGTCTTTATTTTAAGCAGTCAAGCAATGATTTTTTTTACGAGTCAATATACTGCAATATATTATTGAGATTATTATACAATACAGGTACATTCTGGGTGTGTCTAGACTACATGGCTCCGTCGATGGAGCCATGTAAAGTAGTTTACTCGACATAGTCAATGAAGCGGGGATTTAAATAATCCCTGCTTCATTAAAATAAAAATGGCCGCTATGCTGTGCCGACAATCAGCTGATCCGGCACAGCGCGGCAGTCTAGACACAGTGCGGTTGTCTAGACACAGCGCGGTCGACAAGGGAAGCCTTTGTCGACTGCTCCTGTAAGCCTCAGTGCCGGATCAGCTGATTGTTGGCACAGCGCAGCGACCATTTTTATTTTAATGAAGCGGGGATTATTTAAATCCCCGCTTCATTGACTATGTCGAGTAAACTACTTTACATGGCTCGGTCGACGGAGCCATGTAGTCTAGACACACCCTCTGATATTCCTTCATTCATTTTAACAAAAGATAAATTAACTGTTGGACAAATTCATGCTAAGTGCTCATCCCCTGGTTGCTCTCAGCTACATTTAAATATCTATAACATCATTAGAAGCAGCATTTTCCAGAAACATTGCAGAAAAACTGACCAAGCACAAAGCAAGAAAAGTATAATATGCTTCTACGTTGCTTGCATTTTTCTATTTTGCTACATGTTGAACCTCTCTAGAATGGCACTCTCTGGTCCAGCAACATCAGTGCTCTGGTCTGATTTTAGTTAGCTGGATGTCCATTTATCATGGGTGTGACCAAATTTCTGGCAATCCCATAAAGTTTTTTTAGAGCTACCAGTCCTGGCTCTCTTGTTCTGTGTTTTTATTTAGCTCTAATTTAGCCCTAAATGTCTTCTAAGAGCCCAATAAGCAGTGGAAGTGTTGGTAATACTAGATAATTCTCTGGTTCGGCACCAATCAGATCCCTAGTGTACTGGACTAGAGAGGTCCAACCTGTACTAGCAATACAGAAAAATATTAACCTGGTTACTTTGTTTCTGGAGTTAAAGGATAATTCTTAAGTAATCCACAGTAAGCAAGATGAGTCTCTAAGACCAGTTAGTCATGTATTCATAACTAGAAGAGAGGATTATCAATTTAAAAGTATAAATAAGTGCTGATATTAAAAAACTAACCTATTGGGCTACAAGTGTACAAAATAAAGTGACAACACAAGAAATATATTAGTATAAATGTATATATCTACAATAAAGTTAAAATGCAAGGACACTAAAATCTTTCTATTTGCAAACATAATAAATTAGAAGAAAAAGGATTAAAAGGCTTTCCGTGGCAGAACTTACAATATACACCATTGCCAACAACAGTATGCCCTTGGAAAACATTGTGCTTCTTGTGCCAGCAGAGAATATGAGCCCTCGATGATCTTTTTCTTGGTCTTTACATTTATTACTTTACAAAAATGTTAAAGATCAGTTACAATCTCGCAAAAGCAAATAAGTACCAAGATCAGGTTTTTTCTCAGAGGGAAATTTGCTTTTCTGTACCCTAATTGGATGGGTTATGTGTGACTTAAGAACTGACAGGTCTCGCCCTGCCCTCAGTGCAGGGATGAAAGTCACCCTCTGTCCTTAAATTGCCTAATGGTGCTAAGCTATGGCAGCTTTTTTACAAGGAGGTGTGGAAAATAATCAGCCTGCATGGATTGGAGGAGAGCAGTGACTGAGTGAGAAATAGGCAAAGGGACCACTTGTGGGACCTTGCCCCAGTGGGAGGGCAGGTTTATGCAGGCCCCTATGATCTAGTGACACAGAATCTGGGTCAATGAGTTCTTGTGAGAGAGAAACTAGGTAGAAAAAAGGTTAACTTTTGTTCCTCTCCTGTTACCTTAGAAGAGGTGAGGTTTTGGTTTAGCTGAAGAGACTAATTGCTCCCTAGGAAGAGGGGGAAAATTAGCCATGGCCACCTTCACATAACAAAGGCATACCGCTATAGGATGAACTGCCCCGGTCCGGCACCCTCGGGACCTGACTAGTCCCGAATGAGGGAATTTGCAGGACCAAAGGAGGTCCCCTGATACCAGCCCTTCAGCTCGTTGCCCCTCCCTGCTGCCAGCTCCCTCAGCCCAGCCAGGCTACCTGCTGGCCAGTCCCATCCCTGGCTTTGCTGCCGGCCTCGATGATCAGGCTGCCACGATCTCAGCCCTGCTGCTGGGCAGGACAAGGCCCCAGTCGGGCCGCCTCTGCTGGACTGCTATGGCCCCTCCCAGGTTTCCCCTTCTGGGCTGCCGCAGGCCCAGCACCCCTGCCAGGTTCCAGGCAGCCCTGATCATGTTCTGCTGTTGCCCAGGCTGTTCCAGCCTCGCTGCTGCCCAGGCTGCTGTGAACCCACCACCACCAAACTCGCCAGGCTGCGCCGACCTCCCAGCTGCTAGCCCTCCTGCTCCCGGACTTCTCATCAAGGAACATCCGTGGTCATGCTGGACCACGGATGTTGCTAGACCAGAGAGTCCCGGTTTAGAAAGGTGCAACCTGTACAGCAATACGGAAATACAAACACCTAGCTACATTGCAGAGAGGTTAGGACAGTGTGACTGCCAGACCTTAAGACCCTTGGTTTCCACAGTAGAAATTAGAGCACATTTTGTTGAATAACTTCTCAGCCACCAAGAAAACAGAAGGCACAAAAAGTGAGATGTCCAAGATGCCTCTGGAGCTAATGCCATCGCTTTATGTTCCCTGTTGAATTCATTCGCATTGCACATCTCTCTGAAGAACTCCAGTTTGTATAGAAATTGAGATGCCAGACTCTTCGAAGATAGTATCAATGCACTAGCAGTTAAAACTCTCAGACTTTCCACTAGAAACTGAGTATATTACATGTGTAACAGGATGAAAATTCCAGGCACAGAAAACAAGCCATTTGAAGGAAACAAAAATGCTGGTTTGAATAACTTCAGATTCTCCAGGTTTTCCTTCTGTGTCCAAGTTTAACTGGCTCAAGTGCAGACGTACTTAAAGGAGAGGTCAATGGTTCAGATCTCTGAAACTAAATGAAAAGCAAAAAAATTAAGCTCAGTTATGTACGAATTACAGTGACTCACAAGTTCCCTCTGTGATGGAATCAAAATCTTCTGCCATGTGGGCCTTATGTAATGCAAGGCTGGAAGGTTCCCAACTCCACCCAGCACAGTCCTTCACAAGTTGCATGCCAACATAGTCCTTCATGAGCAGACCAATGCCTGTGCCTGTTTCAGACTCAGGGAACTCTCCAAAGAAGGCCTCGCTTCCAGCGGACACTCTACTTTGACTACTGGGGCTGCATTTTTGCCAAAATCTCAGTGAGGAGAGATTTACTTTCAGTGACCTATAAAAACTGTATATAAGTGAATGGGTGGATTTATTTTTTTTTTTAATTTTTAGCAAAGGCCGCATGTGCCAGCGGGCAAAAAATTCGTAGATTCTGAGGCCAGTAGGAGCCACTGTGATTAACCAGTCTGACCTCCTGATACTGCAGGCCACAGAATTTCCCCCAAATAATTCCTAGAGCAGATCTTTTAGTAAATCATCTGATCTTGATTGTAAAATGGTCACTGAAGTACTGAGCCCATAACCTTTGCTAAATTGTTGCAGTGGTTAATTACTCCCACAATTTAAAAAAAACACTCCAAATTCACCTTTCCAGCCTTTGGATCATGTTAGATTTTTCCAATCTAGATTAAAGAAATTATTATTAAAGCAGCTCCCCACGTAGACATTTAGACAAACGTGTTATTTCGAAATAATGTCAAAATACTGTCAAGCTGGAGGACTTCTTACTCCGACTCCTGTAACCCTCATTGTACGAGGAGTAAGGGAAGTTGAAGGAAGAGTGCTCTATTTCAAAATAAGTGCCATGTAGATGCTGCCTATTTCGAAATAGGCTATTTCGAAATAACATTGAAATAAGATATGCAATTTGCGTATCTTATTTCGACATACCGTGCAGTGTAGATGCACCTTCAATGGGCAGGTGTTAGAAATCTGCAGGAGGAAGCACTTGTTCAGGTTAAGAGGGGCGATGTACAATAACTGACTCAGAAATCAGCATGGCATGTTAATGCTGCCCAAAGCAGAAGTGGCTTGTGAAGCCTGGAAACATATGACCTATGTAACAGCTATGTAACAGCTGCAAGACTCATTAAAATGCTCACCTGCTGAATCCTATAGCTGTGAAGGACCTCGCAACACTGTTGGAGAGAGGCCATGAAACCAGATAAGTCTAAAATTTGGTGGAGGAGACAGTCGCTGCTTAGTAAGTGAGTGGCTCTTCACAGAGAACAGAGGACACCTGTGCTTCGGGATTGGCTACTGGCTGGCTTCTGCATAGAGTCTACAATGTTGGTTATTATCTATTATAATCGATAATCTGGTTTCATTTGGGACCAGCCTATTTGTGAGACTGCCTGTCCCATGAGAGGGCCATACCAGCGGTGAGTCAACCATTGTATTAGAATATCAGTATGTTGTTACAGGTAGAGCTGGAAGAAATACCTGTTGTTAGGGTTGGTTAGTACGTCATCTTATCAACCTCTGTTTTCTGTTCCTTTTAGCTTTGTCAAGAGATATCCTATCCACGTCAGCTAAAGTTTTCTATGCCAGATAGCTGTCCCATGCCATGGCTTTTTTAAACTTCGATGTCAACCACAAAGCCATTCCTGAGACTAGGGTTAGGGACAAATAGGTAGGATTGAATTTTAAATGTTTCCAGTTACCTTTTGTCTTTTAGTGCCTCCATCCTGACAGAGGGATTTGAAGTTGGGCAAAGGAATGGTCCTGGAGCATGAAGTGCCTTTTCCTGTCCCTGTGAAAACTCGTCTAGATTTGATGCCCCCTATAAATTGTTATCTACACACTCTGGACAGCTGATTAGAAGCTAGCTGGAAAATCTCAGGCTATTTCTTGTACACATACTATGTTCTGGCTACACATAGCTCTCTCACAAAAGCAACTGCCCTGAGCATGCTTCAAGACTCTACTAAGCATTTCATGGTACGCTGCAAAGGGGAAGGTGTGCTGGGCCGGGAGGAAGAATTCACTCTTTCTGGTCTCAGCTCTCTGCTGACTGGTGTTAGGGTTATGAAGTGCACGACATGTTTTGATCTTATGCCAACTCTTCTACACTTATGCAGGAGGATGAAAATAAGAGGCTCTGATTGTAAATATCTTCCACATTGAAGAACCGCCTTAGTTTGCTCAAGTGGGAGAATAATAATGTTCTACCACATTTATCAAAACAACCTGTGGTGCAGAATTTCCTGGGCTGGGCTTCCTACAAATGGGAAGAAGTGCATCCCGGGAAAACCATAGGGCACATTAAATGAAGTTGAACGTCTCTGCTGTTGGCTAACACAAAATTGGGTTAACAATAAACCACACCAGTAACTTGGATAAAGTCTTTCATGTGTTAATAACTGACTGGGATAGTAATACACTGCAAATGCAATCCTGCCTAGTAAAAAGACTTTTGTAGGAGAAAGGTAAAAGTACAGTTTTTAGTCCCTTGATTGGCTTCATCAGCACTGAGAGGAGGGAGAGGCTTCTCCTGAGAAATGCTCCCTATGAGTTCACAGAGGGAAAATGTAAAGGACCCCTTTTGGGGTGCAAAACTCTTCTGTGTGTCTAAGTCTTTTTTTGTGCTTTGCATCCAAAAATCCAGAATCGCATTAATCAATAATCCCTTGTATTTATAATCTGATTAAAGAACACTGTGAAGAATACACTTGCTCTCTACAGAGATCATATAGATAATCTTTAAAGGGGAAATGGTCACTTTTTTAATACAACATGATTTTCAGGAATGGGGAGGCTGTATGAATGTGGACTGTTGGGTGGAAGGCAATAGGAAAAAATCTGAAAGGGTTATTACTCACCTTCTTGTTCCCTATTGTCTTGAGGCTATCCCAGCCACTGGTTTCTGCACTCCAAAGGCAGTGATAAAAATATTCACAACTACTATAATGAACACCAGTCCAGTTGCAAGGTTATTGAGGAAATCCAGCTTGGCATGTTTTGCAGGGTTATTAAGATCGTATTTTACTGCAAAGAAAATGAGAAAAACCAGTGTTTTACTATCAAAAAATATTTACGCATCTGGTAAAAAGCTTTTTATTATTTCTTATACAGTTTTTTTCCCCTCGCACTACCTGCCTGATGCATACTTCCTGCAAAAGGGAAAGTTAGCATTGCAGCCAATGTTACAAAATCTAAGGGGGCTACTTTAATCTCTGAGGAATGTGTAATATCCTTTAATACTGTAAGAGCCAAGTTCTGCTCAGAGACACGTTTGTGCAGCTCCTGCTGACTTGCTGTGTGTAGCCTGATGCAGAATGTGGCCTACAGAAAAGATATCTGTAATGCCTGGAACAGTAATAATCACTCCAGTACATTTAATCTTTCCTTCCAAAAGAAAATTGTCATAATGAAAATTTTAATTTTTTTAAATTATTTTACCTTTTGAAAACTTGACTCCACTCATTTAGAAGATCTACCAATGAGAGCCAATAAAGTCTAGCCCCTTATGCTGAAGGGGCAGTCTACCCTTTCCTGATAGCCCAATCATCTCTCTCCCCTTCATCTTTTCCAGTGTGAGATTCCTGCCTTCCTCATCCTCACCCACTGATGGCTATTCCTACTGCTTCTGGTTTTTATTTTTAGAAAACAGAAACAGATCACTCTTTGTTGAACAGATGTAATTTCAAACCATCACAGTTTGCAGTCAGTGTTATTTTGATCATCAGCTGGATAAACATTATTTCCTTCTGTTTGCTTGCACTTTTCCTTACTTGAACTCCTGACGGAAGGACAAATAAAGGAAGATACAATTAGACTGGTGAAGGCCTCTGTGATGGGGTGCAATCACAGAAGACTCCTTGGGTATGCCTTGTGAAACGAGGTTTACAGGAGCGATCTACAAAGGCGCTCCCTGTTGACTGATCCGCATCTTGACTGCTGCGCTGTGCGGACGATCAGCTGAGCTGGCACAGCGTGGCGGCCATTTTTATTTTAATAAAGCCGGGGATATTTAAATCCCGGCTTCATTGACTATGTCGGGTAGTATAATTTAAATGCCTCTGGCGACAGAGGCATGTAGTCTAGACATACCCCTTGAGACTGTTCCCCAATATGCTGATCTTGCCACTGATGCCCCCTTCTAGCTCTCTGGGGCTCCCCTGATCCACCCCAGAAAAGGCACAGAGTTGGGGTTGCCACCCTCCTGCAAAGTAACAGACATTGAACTGGTTCAGCTCTGGGAAGATGCAGCTCTAAGGGCTTGGCACCCAAGAAACCAACTTCTAAGTGGGACCAAAACCCCCAAATAAATCTCTTTCTTGTTATAAAATTTTTAAACAGGGAAAGCTCATAAGGTAAATTCCCTTTATCAATAAAAAAGATGCACAGTGGTTGCTCCCCCCAGGTAACAATTATTTACACTGGGCCTGATAATAAACAAAAATGTTTTTATTAAATACAAAAAAGTAGGATTTAAGTGGTTGCAAGTGAAAAAAGAGAGTTCAAAGTTACTATGCTAAAATGAATAGAAAATGCATAACAAGTTATAATTCACTAAGAAACTTGTTACATACAAATTCTTACTCTAAACAGCTATTCTTATTTCAAGTAAAAGTTTCAAATTGGAGTCAAAATCTTTTACTCTCACTTCAGTCTCCAGCTCTATAAAGTTCTTTTTATCCTCTCAGGGTATGCCAGGCAGTTCCAAAAGCCACTGAAGACAAAGGCTCATAGCTTTCCATTGCTTAAATAGCCTCTCCCCTATGGCAGCAATCTTTTGTAGTGCATGCCCCTTCCCATGGAAAAACACCAAGTTAAAAATGTATTCCAGTACCAAGTGGCATGATCACATGTCCTTCTAGTAAGGATGTAAAATTCCATTTAGTTAGTTAGTTTGTGAAATCTGCTATGCAAATCAAGTTGGATTTTTTTTAGTTTAGCATATGGACCTTGTAAATATTCAAAAACTACCTAGTACTGACCCATTTTTAACTGAGTGAAAGTATATATAGTTCAGCGAATCCAGGCTAGCCATGCTAAATTAGTTTGAAACATTCTGGATTGCTGACTTTGGTTCAATGAATTCCTGGAGATTTCATCACGACAATCTTTAATTAAAGAGTAATCTTTAATTTCTGGAAACTCTAGGACAATTCTGGAGGGTTGGCAACCCTAGACTTATTGCAGGTTTGCCCTGCATCCACACTAGTGCTGTCCTAAACGGTCTTGATTTCAATGGCTTCTGGGGATCTGTCCCCCAGTTCTCAGCTCTGCTCCCAGAAGAAGAGTGTTGTGAAAGACTTTCCAGGCCAGCCAGAGCACTGTGGGGTGGCAGCAGCTGGGAAAGGGGGGAGGCTGTTTCACCATTTCAGTTATTCTGCACTTACACTGACACCAGAACTGTTGGGAGCTAACTGCATATACTACCCTGAAAACATGGGGGGAGGGAGGGGGACAGGGAGGAAAAAGGTCTTCCGACTTCTCCTGGAAGCACTGTGATGGCTTGGCAGTTCTGTACGGGGAGATTTCAGCAAATCCAGTAATGTGCCTGAACCACTATTGCTTACTGCCTGAACTTTAGCAACCAAGCTAACAGGCCCAAAATAGGCCTAGACAGCATGACCAAGTCAGGGAGGGGGAAGAAGGGGAGTTTGGGTGCCACAGAGAGGGCAGCTTGACCCCTCATCCTTCCTGAGGCCCAAATCTCTAGTGAAATTGCTGAGCTATACATTAAGAAAAACAGGAAGTTTGTCTAAATGCCCTAAGACATATATCTATCAGGGACCCCAAGCATGAAGTCTCTGAAAAAGAAAAAAAACGCATCTGGTGAAAGTGATGATCAGAAGAAAACTTCTTGCCTAACCTTTAAAAAGTGCTTGCCTAACAAGTTTTTGAGTGACATGTTATTGTGATACTAATGGATAAATAGGGAAGGAAAGTTTGAGTTGGGGGGACAATTTTGGGAACACTTGGAGGGACGCCTCGAGGACTCCTTGAGGACTCTTCAGTTCTGGACGCATCTTCATCCCCACTGGCAGACGGAAGACTGGCCATCGGAAGCCTGCTCGGTGTCACTCGAGAGCCACACTCAACTTCGGTAATTATCGAGGGTGGGGGTGTTTTACTAACCTATTGCGGACGTGTGTAAGTGCTTGAGACTAAGTAAAATTTAGCTTTAAGTGAAAGCACTCTCGTGTTGTCCTGTTTGTACCATCCATCTATCGGTCGGACGACCATGTCGCCCCTGAATTATTTCCTGACACCACCTTGCAGAGAGTAAAAAGTTACCAAGAGGTTTGGGTTGAAAGAACCCCGGGTAACAGTTCCAGACAATTAACTAGAATTCCTTTCTTGTAGTAATTAAGAAAAATGATTTTTAGGGTTGGCTGCGGGTAGAAAAGAGAACAGCAATGAATATATAGCTAGAGGATCTCATGTGTTAGACATCAGATTGCAGAGGGCTGTCATTCTGATTTGTCAAAATTGGGGGCAAGGAAGTAGGTAAAATACAGCTCCATCTATTTAAAGCAGAATTCTGAGATTTCAGATGGAATTATAGGAACCCTATTTCATTATTATAGTACTAGCCATGCAGCTAACCTCAGACATTCTTTAGTACAGGTATTTGTAAGCCTTGTCTCACAGTAATCTAATCCCATTATCACTTCAGGCAACCTAAACTATTTCAAAAAACTCTTTTCCCTCTCCATTCTGAATGCCGTTAGCACTGCCATGGCATCTTCAGGGGAAAGTATGCAGAAAATCAGGGTCTCCAAAGGACAGGCCATTTGTGCTCTTCCCTGCAGTCTAGAACCAGAAGGCTAAAATATTCTGAACTGGTTTTGTGTTTGTGGCAGGGAAGCAATGTGGCAGGGAAGCAAGTTGCTGGTTCAGTCCAGAGCAGGGGACCTCTGGGAGTTTGTGTTCCCACGTCTGAGGAGCGTTAGAGATTCATAGCAAGGAAGGATGGGAAGGAGTTGCCAGGATGTATGCCGTGGCTTCGTTGCAGAGCTCAGTGAGAGCGCTCTGGGACTCACCTGAGCAACTGGGGGAAGCTGCTTGGAACCCTGGGAGCAAGAGAGGCCTTGAGAAAGGAAGCATTTGGGGGAGGGGGAGTGTTGGACTGAGCACTACTTGGCAAGGAGCAGAGGGTTTGTTTAGCCAGAGAGCTAACCTACCTGTCCAGCAAGCACACACTGAAGCAACAGCCAGATCTACACTGTGAAAGGCAAGCAGCCATAACATTGCCTCATGCCTTCACTCCCTCCTTTAGACCAAGGGGCAGTCCAGCTTGACCACTTTTGATCTCGACAGTGCCACTGGGGGAAAGCCTCTCAGATAGGAATGCCCCAAGCAATTCAGGGCTCTGTCTGTCATGCCAAAATTTGAAACATTTGGAAACTCACAGGCAGCCAGTACTGACCTTGGTGCAACAGCTGCACACGCTGACGGTACACCACTCTGTTTACCAAATGGACTGCAGCATGCTGCCTTATCTCTAGCTTCTGAACAGAGCTTGGGTGTAGGCCCCAAACAGAGCTCATTACAGCAGCCCACTCTCAAGGTGACAAATGGTATGTGTCAGAGGGGCAAGGTCCACATCTGACAGAAAATTTCAGTCTCCCAGACAGATGTAAATGTTAAAAAGCAGCCTTTGCTGCTGCTGAGATGTATTATTCAACAACAGCTGAGCTCTAACCAGTCTCTTAGGGCGACTGGTGCTCATGTTTACAATGAAGACCTCTTCAATTGATGACAAAGAATTTTTGCCTTGCATTCAGGCTACTTTCTGTAACCCATCATCATTCCTGTCTCTTATCTGACTTGAACTGCAGCCAGTACACCTTGTCTCCACTTACTGGAAGATCAATGCTGTGGAGATCCATCTTTCAAGGGCTAATAAGGACCCGCTAAACTAATCGCTGGTCACTCTCTCGTCAATTCTAGTACTCCACTGGGTCATGAGGAGTAAGGGAAGTAGAGCACCTCCCCACAGTGGGGACGCCATGGAAATTCAAACTAAGGTACGTCGACTCCAGCTAAGCTATTCATGTAGTTGGCATTGCGTTCCTTAGTTTGACTTTGCCTCTCGTGTAGACCTGGCCTTAGAAGTCTCTCCCCTCCAGATACTGGAAAAGACATTCAATTCCCCTGGCTGGATGAGAAAAGAGAAATAAAGCTGTCATCAGCATATCAAAGTCACCACAGTTCAAGCATCCTTGCTAACTGGGAACTTCCCCCTTGCAACAGGAGATAGCCACTTCAAAGATGCTGCATGGAAAGCTAATTAAACAAAGTAACAGTCTATGAGAAATCTGGGATTTTTTTAAGTACCCTGTGTCAACTCTGGCTACTGTTTTCCAAACTTCTGCTTTCTCTGTTTCCCTTCCTTTTTTCTTTTTCCTGTATCTCTTTTTTTCCTCTTTTCCTCTTCAGCATTTGAGGAAGTGAGTTGTATCTCACAAAAACTTATACCCTAATAAATGTGTTAATCTTTTAAGTGCCACCAGACTCCTTGTTTTTTTAGAAAAAAACCCACACATCTTGCAAACTTAATTTCAAAAAAAGAGCCCCTAAAATCTACATGAGTGATGTTAATATGTATATGGTTGTCAGCAGCTAAGGGCTGATCCCACTGCCTTCTGAAGTCAGTAGGACTCCCACTTATTCTAATGGGCTGCAGCAACTCCTTAGATTAGAACCCTAGGCTACGTCTACACTACAGTCTTCTTGTGCAAGAACTTTTTGTGCAAGAGTCTTGCGCAAGAGCGCGTCCACACTGCCATGTACTTTTGCGCAAGAGATGTGCTTTTGTACAAGAACATCCATGGCAGTGTGGACGCTCTCTTGTGCAAGAAAGCACTGATGGCCATTTTAGCCATAGGGGTTTCTTGCACAAGAAAAGAGCTCTTGCGCAAAAAGGCTTATTCCTCATGGGGAGAGGAATAACTCTTGCGCAAAAAGCCCTGTGTTCTTACACTTTACTGTACTTTTTCTTGCACAAGAATGGGCTTGTAGTGTGGATGCTCCACAAGTTTTTGCACAAAAACTCTGCAGTGTAGACATAGCCCTAGAGAAGAAGACCCTGGGAGTAAGAGAGGCCTTGAGAAAGGAAGCATTTCAGAAGGTTGGCGCAGCCCCTTATTGAGAGGCAGTTGGTGAAAACCTAAGCTTCTCCTCTGGCAATTTGCATAAGCATCTAAGATCAACTCTTTAAACTTGTGCTGCAAATATTTTGGATACAAATATTTTGCTGCAAATATTTTTCCTTTTGACTCGGTGATTCTTATGAATGCTTTAGCCCCAGATACAAGCCTTTTTAGAAAAGCTTAGTAGAGTGACGTTGGAATCTCACTACCTATCTCACTCCTGTGATGGTAAAGTACATGCAACGACTATCAAGAATTCTGACAGTGATAATTCAAATGATTCTACTTTCAAAAATGTTTTGGAAGAAGCCTGCATATCTCTTGCCATTCTCCCGTCTTATCCCATAGATGCATGTTAGCAAACTCTGGGCTATAGTTCTTGAGCACCATTGATTTGGAATTTTCTGCCAAAATGGGGGCTGGATCACTAACACAACCATGGGATTGGAATACAGAATCTAGGAATCTTGCCTTTAAACAATTCTGTAATAGCAGAATTTGGTCCTCCTGAGTACTAGACATCAGCACAGATCATCAACTTATTTGAAAACTCTCAGCCTTATGGGATAAATAGGATAACTGATATTACTGCATGTAGTACTACAAATGGCATTAAGGAGTATTTTAGAATTCTTACATTCTGGTTACCACATGTAGTACAAAGAACAACAGAGAGATACACTCAAGGATGCCAAAGTTGTTAAAGGTTTTGACACAAGTGAATTTTTGAAGTATTTATTGGACTTAAACCCAAGAAGAGATTCACCCTTTCTAACATCTCTTATAGGTATATAATTCCTTGAAATAAATGAATTGACAGCCATGAGCTATTAGAGAATTGTTTAAAGGCAAAACCCTGGATTCTATTTGCAGAATGGTCTAGGTAACAAACAGCTAAAGCAGAATGTCTTCACACCAGAGACATCTAATCCATCATCAAGCCACCATCACTTTGTCTTGCCTTTTTGGCCAACAGAACACGTAACATCAGAGTAAAAGCTGATATGTCTTTGGCTGTCAGCAACAATGTAAAAGAAATTTGGTGCTGGGGGCGTGTATATACTAATAAATTAAAGAAAACATCTAGGATACCACTGTCTTTTATAAGTGATCAAACCTGTAACATTGGTAATTGGGTGTGGAGTATGGTAGTGTCCTTGGTGGTAATGTAGGGGAAGAGGTGTAATATACTCTTATTCTGTAACAGCAGGATAACTTCTTGGTCATTCCTTAACGATCTGTTGCTTCTAACTGCATGAGGCTACTGTGCATATAAAGCCTGCCCTATATAGATTTTTATGTGCATTGCATTTAACTAAGTTCATTGTTCCTCCAGCCACATTGAAATAAGTCCATTTTCTGGCAGTCAGCAATTAAAAATGAGGACGCTTATCAGCAACCCACTTTCCCCAGTGAAAACGTTCCCTGGATTCTGTAGCTGAACTGTAACCTCTTCCAAGACAAGGCCATTCAAATAGCTTTCTTTCCCAAAGGAAAAAATGCAAAAATAGGATTAATCCTACTGGAGAAACAAATGACAATATCCTTAATACGTACCAAGGAATATCAGCAGCACACCCACTCCAATTTGAAGTATGAGGGATATGCTGATCAGAATAATAAGTGGGATGTAGAATGAGAAGGAAGGTCCTTGCTCCATTACTGCTTTCAACTGGGATGCATTGGCCATCAGAAGAGCAATGTCCAACATACTCTCTGCAGCACTCTTCTTATTAGCGTAGTGGTTCATGTTAATGGGTCCATTTCTCTGCAGCCAGTGGCGTGATTGAGCCTGAAAGTGAAAAGATTCCAATTATGGATACATCAAGTTTAACGGGTTAGTGAGCTACAGAAGAGACTTCAGTCCAGGGACTGATCTCCCAAATAGTGCTCTGTATAGGGATGTAAAATGGTTAATCAGTAAGTGGCCAGACCCTGGGGCCAGCAGCAGGCCCAGAGTTAAAAGGGTTAACTCTTTTAACATGCCTACTCTGTGTTGCTCATATCTGTCTCTGTGTGCTCACGCTTACCAAGATCCTCTAACCAAGGAGCAATAAACTGTGCCTGGACATGAAGGCAGATATATACAAATGTAAAAGCGACAAGGAGTCCTGTGGCACCTTATAGACTAACAGATGTATTGGAGCATAAGCTTTCGTGGGCAAAGACCCACTTCGTCAGATGCATGACGAAGTGGGTCTTTGCCCATGAAAGCTTATGCTCCAATACATCTGCTTAGTCTATAAAGGTGCCACAGGACTCCTTGTCACTTTTGCAGATCCAGACTAACACTGCTACCCCTCTGATACATATACAAATGTACTAACTGTTAAAGCATGTGCACCAGAATTTTCATCTCACAAGAGACTTGTGGAATCTGGGGAATCTAAACGCTGAGAAGTGTAGAAATTGGATTGCTTTTAAACATTTTTAATACCAGGGGCATGCTTTAAACCAGGGGTTCTCAAGCAGAGGTACATGTATGTCTGGGGGAAGAC
The DNA here is from genome assembly GCA_032595735.1 of Pelochelys cantorii. NCBI lineage: Eukaryota > Metazoa > Chordata > Testudines > Trionychidae > Pelochelys > Pelochelys cantorii. The sequence goes on from CM064336.1 coordinate 33,462,975, forward strand.
ATAGGTCTTTTAGGGAGCATATCAACTCATCTAGCTATTTACCTAGTTTTACAAAAGGCTACATAAAAAACACTAGCAAAGTCGGTACAAACCAAAATTTCATATGGATACTTGATTACACTTTTCTATGTACTGTACACTGAAATGTAAATATTATATTCATATATTTTAATTGATTTAAAATTATATAGTAAAAATGAGACAGTCTGCAACTTTTCCATAATTATGTACTATAACACTTTTTTGTTTTTGTTTGTTTTTGGTCTAATTTGATAAACAAGTAGATTTTAAATGAGCTGAAACATGAGGGGTATGCAAGACTCCTAAAAGCGTATAGAAGTCTGGAATGGTTGAGTGCCACAGCTTGCAAAACACACACTTCACCAGATGAAACTCCTCCCTACCCACATCTCACAGAAGGCCTATGCATAATGGCTGAGTCATTCATAAATCCTATTTGAGGATTTGTTGGCTTAAACTGCTGAATAAGCCTTTTTGCCGTCCACACACTGGTGGATCGTCTCATGCTGCCCCCACCCATTCACACATATGTGGATATTCCATTTCTGATCTCATGTGATGAGAAATGAGACACCTCTCCCACCCTCAGCTACAAAAGCAATGGACTTTTTGTTTGGAAACTTGCTTCTTTTCTTTCCTCATTCTTTAGGATATCAGTAAAACTGTCATCAGATTTTTAAAAGGTATTAGGCACCTGATGAGATTTTCCAAACTGCCTAAAAGCAGCTTATGTTGTAGCCGTATTGGTCGCAGGCTATTAGAGAGACAAGGTGGGTGAGGTCATGCGTTTTCAAGCGGCTGAGCTTACAAAGAACTCCTCTTCAGAAGCTTGAGAGCTTGTCTCTCTCACCAACAGACGTTTGTCCAATAAAAGATATTCACTCACCCACCTTGTCTCTCTCAAAGCAGGTTAGGAGCCTACCTCCCTTTGGACTCTTTAGAAGAGCCAAATTATGCCTTCTCTTACATCCATGTAGCACAACTATATATCCAGGCACCTTCACCAGTCTCCATGGAATTGCATAGGCGTAAGATGGAGCAGAATACAGACCTCTTTAACACAGTACTTGAATTAGGGATTCTTCTTTCTCACTGAATGTTTAATTATGCAAGCAACTTCCTTTTTCATTTCTTTGGTTTCTAACTCCCTCAGTAGAATTTTTTTTGAAAATTTTTAAAAAGATTATGGCTTTTTGTTTTGTTTTGGGTTTTTAACTTCTATTTGTTAGGGATATTTTTACTGTATAAATGTTGCCTTTGGAAAGGTCAACCACTGTGAGGGGAAAGTCTCTATTTAAAGATTGCCTCAATTGCAGAAGACACTCTAATCAAACCAGTCAGTGGCTATGATCAAAGCAGCCAAACTTCCAGTTTCAATGCCAGTTCAGCCACTGTCCATCCTATGCTTGTCATTTTTGAAGCTACAAAATCTTCAGTGCATGGAATGTTTTATGTTACACCACAGAACTTCCCCATTGCTTCCAAGAGAACAAACTGCAACAGCTCACCTCTTTTCTCTGGACACAATTTAAATAATGTACTGAGGAAAAAAAATGTCACGAGGCAGCAGCAGCAGTGGGAATGAAGCTGTGTAATCGCAGCCTCAGACAGAAGGCTTGATCACTGAGACTTTGTGCATAGTGGAAAGAGGAAGTGTTAATTTTCCAGATCCAAACTTCAGCCATGAAGAACCAATTATTTATTTAGCTTGTTTAGATCCTACGATATTAAAAACAACCCAACCCTATTTGCCTCAGTCTCCGGAGGAGGGAAAAGACGACATGGACACAAGCCACTATATCACTTCAACTTTATAAACACTGCAGTTCCTCGGATGATACCATCTCCCCACCAGCAGCGAGAACTGCTGTGGCTGTGTTTCCATTACCTTCAAGGAAAAGCGGCACAAAATAAATGTTGGTGCTATTGAGGAAAAAGACTTAGAATAATATTAATAGTACAAGCCATAGTTTGCCTGTGGCTGCAACCATGTAATGCCAACAACATCAAAAAGTTGCGCCAGGGTAACAGCAAAATTTGGCCGGTGTTTTTCCTGAAAATAAACTGCCTTAAAAAAATTACAGACTATAAAACTGACACCATTTGTGGGGTTTTGCTGTAAGTTCATAAATGAGGATGCACAGAAATATTTGTTCAGCTGGCTAATTGTTTCCATCTTCCTGCCAAAGAAACAGACTTAGAGTGCAATATTTGATATATAGGTAAATAGTAGATTGCTTTGAGCCAGGCTCCACTTTTAAATAAAAAAAATATTGCCCCTCTATCCATATTGCAATGAAAACTTTAGGGCTCAATCATCGGACTTTCTCTGTTTTTTGCCTTTTGTGTCAATGGCAGTAGGAACATGGCCTTGAATAATTTACTTTCATACACAACTCTTCATTAAATCCATGCAAATAGCCTGGGATTCATTCTGCTTTGATTTCCATCTGCAGAGGCCATGGAGTGCTCATGTGTCACAGTGAAACTTGGCCCATTCCTAGTATCAGGGAAAGCACTGCCACATTCTTAACATCCTGCCATTCAGTAAGGCCTTCTTGGTTGTGCAGATCCAGTGGAACAGTGCACTCACTGGCTGTTGATTGCACTGGAGTAACTCATAAATGGAGTCACACCATACTAGCTGAGTACAGGTTGAACCTCTCTAGTCCAGCACACTCGGGACCTCACCGGTGCTGAATCAGAGAATTTGCGGAAACATGGGAGGTCAATATTGTCTAGCAGCATTACCAACACTTCCACTGCTTACTGGGTTCTTGGAAGACATTTAGGGGTTAGAGCTAAATAACAGCACAGAACCCTGAGAGCCAGGACTGGTGGCTGTAAACAAACATTATGGGACCATAGAAAACTTGGCCACACCCACGATAAGTGGACATCCAGCCAACTAAAATCATACCGGACCACAGATATTGCCGAACAAGAGAGTGCCAGACTAGAAAGGTTCAACCTGCAGGTAATTTGGTCCTTTATATTTAAAAAAATGGGAAGGGAAGGAGGGGACATGGAGGGTTAATATCCTTATTCATTAAATGGTCTATTGTAATGGCCATTGGATTCCAACCCAATGTAAGGATTATGGTCAGTAGTACTCACCGACCTCCTGTTCTGAGCTACTGCCAAGCACCTCTGTGAGCACTGTGTTTTGGGCTTTTGTGGGTCATAGAGCGTGTAGGTACAATAGTTTGGGTTTCAGCTCCTTTTCAACAATTACTACTGGACATAGCTAGCATCCATCCATAAAATAGCATACAACTTTAAACTGCAGGGAAAGTAAGACTTCTAACCAGGCACAGAGAGAATACCTACACTTGATATTCCAGCACCCACTCCACTGAATTAATGTCCCATTTTTTAAGTTTACTATCAACATTTTACATGGTGACATTAACACACCTCAGAAACTCAGATTCAGCTGTTCTAACATATTAACAAATTTGCCACTGAAAATGGCTGTCCTCTACTGCCTGCATAGTATTTCCAAACACCAGTTAGCTGAGAAAATAGTGGTGCTGATTATTTTTTATTGGGGGGAGGAGGAAATGTAACCAAAAAAGTTCCAGGAACAACTGTGTTCCACTCTCTAACTAGGCAGTGGTACTTGCCATCTGGCAAGAGAAGGGAACAGTGCATTCATTAGTATGTCAGCACTGAAGACCTCCTGACATGCTGGAAGATCAGGTTAAAGCAACTGCTGAAAACACTGATTTAGCCAGTGCTACTGCAGAGGCTTTGCTGTCTATGGGAATTAGAATCAGGAAAAAAAAGTTATGCAACAATATCTACATATGTTTAAATACTATGCGGGGGGGAAGCAGGAAACAATTTCATATTGTGGTTAAGAGAACAAGTAGCTGGCAGGTACCAGAAATTGTCTTTGTGCTGCAGCTTCTTAGTTTCAGAAGATTTAAGCCTGAAGCAAAGTCAGATGCAGATGCATGTTAGGGATGCTAAATATCGACTAACTGACTGATTGAATAGTCGCTGCATTTTGCATCAACTATTCGATTAGTCAATAGGTGCCTCCGCCTTTAAAGTGTAGCAACAACCCTAAGGCTGTTGTTACACTTCAAAGGCGAAAGCGCTGCATGGAGCCTGGGGTCAGCTGGGGACTCCCTCGCTGACTCCGAACTCCATGCAGCTCAGTTGCTTTGAAATGCTGCATGCAGCCTGACACCGGGCTCCCCAGAGCGTTTCAAAGCAGCAGCACTGCACGGAGCCTGGGATCAGCTGGGGACTCCCTAGCTGATCCTGGGCTCCACGCAGCACTGCCTCTTTGAAAGGCTGTGTGCAGCCTGGGGACACCCCAGCTGGCCCCAGGCTGCATGCGGAGCTGCCGCTTTGAAGTACCTCGTCTTCTTCCCTCCCCTTGTTGCCTCTGATAGAGACAGCAAGGGAGGGGGGGAGGTAAGCCAGTATTTGACTAGCCTGTCGACTAGTCCTTCACATCCCTAATGCAATCCTGTGTTAAAGCCTGAACTGGCCTTGCAATAATGCTCCAAAGTGCTTGCAGATATGTAGGTGTAAGATGCCAGCCAGTGCTCGCTGTTGCGGTGCTGTAACATTGCCAGGTGTAGATCCAGTGCAGAGAGAGGACAATTCTATGAAGAAATATATTCCCTATCCTTGTTTCCTGGGGCTCGCTACATAAATGTGGCTGGGATAAAGCAGTTTGTCCATTTCTCCATCAGTGCTGCACCTTAATAGTCTTGCACGCACCAGAGAATTGCATTCCTGCCAAATGAAATAAAAAATGTAAGCAGCTCTCAGCACTACACTAGTGCTAGCACTATTCCTACCACTTGTGAAGCTAAAGCAGGTGATCTGCCTAATGTGGATGTGGTCTTGGTTTACAGCGCACTGCACTGAGCCAGTACTGGCTCCTGATGAGGATGGTGACTCCTGGTCCAAGCCACTAAACCAGCAATAGTGAGGGAATGTTTCTGCACCATTTTGCGACTTTGGTCACAGAGAGGTGTGATGCAATCCTGTACCAGACCTCTACCACCAGAATTATCTAGCACAGACTAGAGATGTAAAGGGTTAACTGATTAACCAGTAAGCATGCTCCTTACTGACATGCTTACCAGAGTAACTGATTAACCGGTAGGGGGTGCTCCTGCTGGGCCAGGCCAACCGCACTGCAGGTGGGAGCGCTCCAGTCTGGCTGAGCCAATGCCACGGGGCACTTCAGCCCAGTCAGCCTGGAGCAGCCCATCCCCTGCACTGCAATGCGATGGGTTTAGCCAGGCTGGAGCAGCCCCCCACTGCGGGATCACAGTTAACTGGTTTAACATGACTTTTAACAGGTTAACTGATTACCCGGGATTTTACATCCCTAGTACAGACAAGTTACTATTTTGGGGGGTGCAGGGAGAAATTACAACTGTCTGAGAATGGATTCAAAGAAGGCCTCATCTGAACAAGATCTTAGTGCATTTACTTCCATGTTACTAACCAGCATGCACGTGGGTCTGCCACAGCAGAGCTGGCATCTGAGCTCTGAGTACTTGGGTAGGGTGACCAGATAGTAAGTGTGAAAAATTGGGACAGATGGTGGGTGGCAATAGGTGCCCATATAAGAAAAGTCCCGAATTCCAGATCTGTCCATATAAAATTGGGACATCTGGTCACCCGCGTTCTGGGCACAGACCGTGCCTGTCTGTCCAGTGTATTCTTCAGCTTGCTCCGAAAAGGAGAGCAGTGAAAAGCTTTCCCAGTTCCAGTCTTGGTGCCTCTCAGAACAGGGAGAGTGGTTGGCTGAATAGCTTAGGTTTTCATTAACAGAACTTTCCCACCTGGCCAGCATCTTGCAGCCCCTCTTCAAGGTTTGTGGGATGGCTACTTTCACCAGCAGCATTTAATCCCATCTATGGGGAGCCAACTAATTCAGACATTACAGAACAGTTGCATTGTTTTCCTTCTCTAAATCTTTTCTGAAAAATTAAAAGGGTAAAGCCAATGTTTACTTCCCCTACAGGATGACTTATTTTAGTAATATTTTACTGGCAACTGTATGGGTAGAAGATAATATTTTGCAACTACTTGCTTTTACAGACAATTATGACTCTGCACCTTCCAGTTCCTGGGGATTTCCTTTGTAAAAAGAGACTTATTTCTTACACCCAATTACTCAACAACTGTTCTCTGGCTTTTATTTACAATTCAGGGACAATATCCATTTCAGGTAAAGTTTGAAAACAAATATTAAAGCAGTTTGCTGAACATACAGGTCTTGTGTGCCCTACAGTGAGGCGCTAGCTTTTATTTGCTCTGTGTTGACTCAGAGGTGAAAGTTACCTAGGAGAACCCTGAAGACCTAAGTTCCCTGTTCATTCACTAATCAGTGGTTTTAAAACTATGGGTCGCAACCCAGTACTGGAATGTCAGGCACTGGGACTCGTTACTGCAGGGGATCAGGTGACCAGTGGGATTGCTAATAGGATGTTAAGAGGTGGGTAATTGTGTAGTCCATACAATTTGTATCGACTACACGATTAGTCAATAAGGGAAGGTGCTCAGAAGGAGCTACCCCCACTGCGGCTCTGCAGTTTAAATGTAGTAAGAGCTGGGCATGCTGGCAGCCCAGCTCCTACTACATTTAAACTGCAGAGCCGCAGTGGGGGTAGATCCTGGACCCAGCGTGAGCTGGGACTGAGTCAGGCTTGCTCAGTCACGGCTCACGTCAGGTCCAGCAGCCCCTGTCTGTGAGGGGGTCCCAGTGGAAAGCTGGGACTCCCCCAAGGACAGGGGCAGCAGCTGGGACTGGACATGGACAGAGGCTGCTGCTAGAGCAGCCTCCCCTGCCCCCCCTCCCCCCCCCAGGCACAGCTGCCTCTGAGCAGTGGGACAAAGCAAGGTAGGGCAAGCTGCACTGCGGAGACGGTGCTGGGGGGAACCGGCTTTTAAGCCAGCTCTCCACAGCACCAGCTCTTGCTCCCCCGGCCCTTGCTGCCTCTGATATAGCAGCAGCAAGGGGAGGGGAATGCGAGTACTCAACTCGACTACTCAATAAGCCTAGGCTTATCAGGTAGTCACTAATTGATTACTCTTTTACATCCCTAACTACTAAGGCTGGCTACCTGCCTGTCCTGCACCTCAGACTGCACAGCAGGCTTAGTTCACATGGGGGGGTTGGGGAAGAAGGAGAGCGCACTGCCCCTGTGTACTGCCCCTGCCCTCAGTACTAGCTCTGCATTCCCACTGGCTGGGAACCTGCTGCTGGCTGCTTCTGTGGCATGCAGCCTGGTCTGTGGTGTCAGGAGAGACAAGAAGCGTTCCTTAGAACCCCTGCTGCACCACTGACCGGGAACCGCTCAAGGTAAATCCCTCCTGCCCCAGCCCTGACAACCCTCCCCCAAAGCCGCAGCCCCCTCCTACACCCCAAAGCTCTCATCCCCAGAGCCCACGCTCTAGTCAAATTATGTTGGGTCGTGGCATCAACAATTTTCTTCAACTGACTCATGAGAAAAAAAAAGTTTGAAAACCCCTGCTCTAAACAATGCTATCACACTTTGGGTGTGTGTAGACTACACCTCTTTGTTGACAGAGAGATGTAGATTAGGCACATCAAAATTGCTAATGAAGCAGGGATTTAAATATTCCGTGCTTCATTAGCATAAACGTGGCCGCCGCTTTTTTCGAAACTGAGTTTTTTCGAAAAACGGCAGTCTAGACAAGGATCTGTCGAAAATAAAGCCTTTTTTGACAGATCCTGTATTCCTCAAAAAATGAGGTTTACGGGATCTGTCAAAAAAGGCTTTATTTTCGACAGATCCGCGTCTAGACTGCATTTTTTCCGAAAAAACTCCATTTTGAAAAAAGCGGTGGCCATGTTTATGCTAATGAGGCACAGGATATTAAAATCCCTGCTTCATTAGCAATTTCGATGTGCCTAATCTACATCTCTCTGTCAACAGAGAGATGTAGTCTAGACACACCCTTACATGCCTAAAGTCTGACAAAGAGGAGTGGCCCACAGGAGAGAGACTCTATTCAAACTTTGGTCTCCTGAGAGTCCCCAAAAGGTACCAATTACACTGTCAGGAGAGGTAAAAGTATAGCTATAGGTTGGAGCTACCTGGTCCAGCACCCTCAAGACTGGGAGGGGATTTGCTGGACCAGGGGAGGTCCCTCCCCTCCTGGCCCACGCTAAACCACTGCCCTGCTCCCATCCCCAGCTAGGGCTCCAGCCCACCCAGCTGCTCCCTGGCCAGCCATTGCTCCCTGGGCCAGATCTCACCAGCTCCCACTAGTCCCACTGTTGCCAGGGCTTGAGCTTCCTGGCTGCTGCCAGGTCTATAGCTCCACGGCTGCTGCTGGCCCCCTGCTACTGCCCAGCTGCTGGGGCCAGATCTCCACACTGTGGTGGCCCCCACACCCCTCACAAGGCTCCCAGCTGAGTCGTCACCCCGCCTCCTGCCACACTCACTCCTGCCCCACAGCCAGACTCCCCTATACCTGGGTTCTGTGGTTCAGAAATATCTGTGGTCCTACTGGACCACAGATGCTGCCGGACCAGGGAGTTCTGGTTAAGGAAGGTACAATCTGTACCAATTCACATGGTGGTTTTTTACGTGGATACCTCTCCATGCTGGAAATTAGAGTGCAAAAACCAGCCGCATTGAGCACTCATTTATTTCATTAATCTCCATAATTATGTTTAAATGTACTTCTGTAACTTCTTTGTGCCACTGCATGTATGAAAAAAATGCACTTGACTTCATGCACTGAAAATGTTAAAGCATGCCCTTTTGCTTCTGGTTTACATTGTTCTGGTTAGCCTCTTATATTTCTCCCATCATACACATGCCTTGTAAGAGGGCAGAATTAAACTCTATTTGTTTTATAACATGCCCTAAATCAAGAGAGACCTGAAACTTAAAAGTTATGAGCCAGGTCTTGCAAATGTTTGTGCACACTGAAATCAATAGTAGGGGTGTCAACATGTAGTCAACTATACAATTAACCGATAAGCCTAGGCTTGTTGGTTAATCTTGTCAACTACACGCATATCCCCCCCACCCCGCTGCCTGTGTATCAGAGCCAGCAAGGGTGGGGGGGATGGGAGCCAGTGTCTGGGAGGAGCTGCCTTTAAGCAGGCTCCCCATAAGCACCGGATCCTCATGCCCTGGCCCCCCCTCCCCCAAAGGCTGCTGCCTCTGACAGGCTGGAGCCGATATGTGTGGAAAGCCAACTTTCAAACCAGCTCCCCACGCGTATCAGCTCCACAGACCTGCCTGCCCCTGCCCCCCGCCTCCTACAGTGCTAGGAGTAGCCAGCTTAAAAGCTGGTTCCCCCCAGCACCTCTTCCTCGGTGCCGCCTCTCTCTACCCTCACTGCTTCTTCTATCAGAAGCAGCAGTGGGGCGGGGGAGAGCAGAAGAGGCTGCCTCAAAGTAGCTTCTGTTCATGGGGGGGCTAAGCTACCCATGGACAAAGGCTGCTCTACACCACGGAGCAGCCTCTCCATGGGGAGCTCAGACCCCCCTGGACAGGGGCTGCTGCCACCCTGCACTGCTGCCTCTGTATCAGAGGCAGCAACACAGGGCGGCCGGCAGCTGGTCTGCAAGGGGAGCTGGTTTTTAGTTGCCCCCCTGGGGATTATCGAATAGTCGTGTAACCGCTAATATTTTGTGTGGTTACACGTCTATTCCATTACACTATATCTAACATCCCTAGTCAATGGGGCTGTTAACATGAATGACATTCCCACATAGATGAATCAGGGATTGCGAGATCAAGGTCTAAAACTTTCACTCCATCTCTAACTGATTCCACTGGAAAACCACAGGTCAGAGCTATTATACTAAACTTTCCATTTCCAGGTTCTCTGCATGTACGGCAATCTTGTGATTTGTGTGCACATGATACAAATTTGGGAACAGGGCATCCAGTCAGAGATGCTTTGACTCTGATTCAGAATTGTTGAGCACCTGTGGATTTCAACTCCTACTGTAAGTGCTCAGGGCTTCTGAATAGCAGGCCCCATGTCTCAGGCTAGGCTTCCAAAAATGAAAGCATGGAAAAGCCCCGGCCACTTCTGAAAACTACCCATTGCCTATGTATAATAGACATTAGTTTGTCTGCAAAGCACAAAATACCAGTAGAGGAAGGGGAACAACTTCTGGATTTTTTTTAACAGAAACCTAATTATTCGTTTCCCAGGGTCTATGTGGAAATGTTATTCCTGTAACTACACCATTAAGCTGATGATATAATCATCTGTCAATTGCAACTGCCCCACCTCTCTGTCATTCACAAATCAGAAATATGATGGGTAACTATGCTGTCACTTAGCAATCAGAAATACCTTGTTCTGAGAATTCTCTCCTGAAAAGGCCCCAGAGCCCTGGCTGCTTTTCAGTATTACTCCTAGGAAAATCTTCAGAATGGTGGCAGCTATGCAAGAGATGGTTAGGACCTTCTTGCTTTTCTATCTCCTCAAAGATAAACCCTCCCAACAACCACACTCAAGCACTAGTTAAATACTGACTACCACACACAGAACTGAATATCAACACTCCTTCCTCCAGTGTCTCCATTTTCCCTAGGGGTCTGGCATTCAAGTGCTAATCCAGCTCAACAATGCTTAGCTTGTGAGAGCTGGTGAGATCACATCTTGAAATAGCTTGGCTGCAGTTCATTAGATAATTACTACAAAGCAGGGACCATCTATAAAGGGAGATTTTTTTCACATGTCTAAAATCAAGAGCAGGGGTGGTTAATAACACAGCAGCTGTTCACCAGGGTTAGCACACTGTAGTTACCTGCAGAGCTGCAGGGTACTGATGATCACAGCTCCTGTTGGCCGCAGATCGCCACTTCCTGCCAATGGGAGCAGGGGAAGTGGTGTGGACCAGGAAACAGTTTCCTGCAGCTCCCATTGGCTGGGAATGGTGATTCATGGCCTACAGGCACTGCGATCACTGGTACCTGTGGCCATATAGGTAAATATAGTTAACCCTGACAGACCAGATCCAGCCCACAGGCCAGTATTTGCCCGCTTCTGATCAAGAGCATTATTATTATTGCAACATTATTAAACAAAGAGCATGAGAAAGGATTAATAGAATATTCAGATAAAAAAGATGATACAGAATTCCCTAGAAAGCAATCAAGAAGACAAGGCAAGTAAGGTGGTAAAGTGTTTTAAAGGGAAAACAAATACAACCTATTTAATCAAGACAAAAAGCATTCACACAAGATTTTTTTTCTTCCCACATCATGTTTTCCTTTCATTTCTGCATTAATATTTTGTTTCAGGAAAATGCATATGCCTGAATGTACGTCCATCCCTATTCAGGGCCGCACAAAGGGCAGTACATAAGAATATGTTTAAATAGGCCCAGATTCAGGAAAGCATCTGCCATCATTGCCAGATTAGACAACAACAGAGTCCCTGGATGTTAATGTATTTCCCTATGAAAATACTTGCACAGGACTTGATCCTAAGAATTACTATATATTACTATATAGTATTGTCTCTTACAAAAGATATTGAACTAAATTCAAATCCACTATAAGGTAGAGCAAATCCACAGAAGTACAAGCCAGGACTGCATTTAGCTGAAAGCTAAACTTAATTCAAAGGGAAGGGAAGGACTGATCCTGCTCTATTTTAAATCAATAGCAGAGCTGGATTTATGCACAAGCTAAGACAGACAGACACATCTGAGGGCCTCAGATTATGAGGGGCCTCTAAATACAAAAAAATCAAATCTTTTTTTTAGTTGCATCCTCGCTAGGGATGTGAATGGCTAGTTGACTAATCATTCCCCCCCCTTGCTGCCTCTGTCAGAAAGAGGCAGCAAGGGGGGGAAAAGGAGGTAGTGCTTCAAAGCTGCCACTTTGAAACACCATGGGGAGCCTGACGCCAGGCTCCCCACGGCGTTTCAAAGTAGCAGTGCCGCATGGAGCCTGGGGTAAGCTGGGGACTCCCCCAATGACCCTGGGCTCCATGCAGCGCTGATGCTTTGAAATGCCGCGGGGAGCATGGGACCAGCGGGGGGACTGTGTGAGTCCTGGGGCTGTTACTACACTTCAAAGGCAAAAGTGCCCTATCAACTAATCGAGTAGTCGATGCATATTGCATCGACTATTTGATTAGCCAAATAATTGAAATTTTATATCCCTAATCCTCGCCTATTACTGGTATATATGCACATATAAAACATATATCCACATATATTATTATATATTATTTCTATTTTCATTGTCCTTTCTGTTAGAATAATACACATTTTTTGGTAATGCTACATATTTTAGGGCCTTGGCATGGGAGTCTTGTCAATGAATTCTCAGAACAAGATTAGGCCCAGAAACAGTGGAATTAGCACCATATGCAGTGAAACAGCAGAGGGGTCTCCTTTAACACAAACTAATATTTTCTCTGCATAATACAAACTCTATAGAAGAAAACGAATATTCGGAGCCAATATGATTATGATTTAATGACACTATAGTCTCCCAATGAGAGTTCTAACTACAAAGCTCATAAAACTCAGGAATAGCCTTCTAGAACACAAGATGACTAATGTGGCAGGTTTTCACAGAGCCCTGCTGTGGCTTGCAGACATTCTGATAGCTTTAAAATAAGTTTTTAAAATAGGAGTGCAACTGAGAATGAAACTTTATCCAGATAATAAATGCAGAAAACTAGGGGTCTAATTCATGAAATCATATGGCACATCACATGTTCTCAAATGGGTTTTGGTTTGTGTGGAGCATTATCAGATTCTCTCCAGATTCAAATCTTCATTGTTCTGGTCCATTTATTTTTTTTAACAGTCCTCAGTGTAACTATTTCCTTGCCAATAAGTATAATTGACTTGTGCATCTTTGTTCCATGGTGTAGTCCTGTGGGGCTTAGGGAGGGGATCTTCCCCCTGGGGATCAGTGAGCGGCCACTCTGCCCCACTACACTCTGCTCAATTCTTGTGAGGAATCAGCCGTGGCTGCCAGCCCTAGAGTAATCCACAGCCCAACACGCAGTCTGTAATAAAAGTCTTTGCACACCGGCCCTCATTCAGGGCAGGGCAACAATAAGCCCCCAAACAATCCTCAGGTCTGTCCCTGGTTCAGGGCAGGGTGGCAGACAAACAAAGAAATAGTTTAAGTCCCATTCACAACAACCCCCAGCTGGGTCCCCTTGCTCAGGCGGGGGTCCGGCAGGTGCAGGCTGAAGATCAGGAACAGCCAACGGGGGAGACTGCCACCCAAGAGTGGAGTGGCAGGGGGACACAGGCCCACCCACTCTACTGCATACCAGCTCAAGGCTCTAGAAGCAGCAGAGCAGTCTGTTGCTGGGTCAGCGGGGATCCATACTGCAACACACTGACCTGGCTCTAGCTCAGCCAAAAGGAGGTCGGCTATTCCTGGGCTCTCTCCTTTCTCCCCCTGGGGCTATACCTGGATCCAGTGCAGGTTCTTGGGGCACTGTCGTTCTGAAACCTCTAGCCAGGTAAGCAGACCCTCAAGGCAGTCGTCCAGTAGTGGGCCCAGCCGCCCAGGACAGTCCTCGGCTTCCCCAGGATCCAGCTCCTCACTTGTGTGCATGGGGGAGGCTTCTGGCTTCTCTGGTCACTGGGGCTTGACTGGCCTCTCTGGCAGGCCTTTTATATCCCTGGCCCCGCCTCCTGACTGCCAGTCAGGTGGGTTGCTAGGGCCAGGTGCTGCCCACCAAGACTCCAAGAGGGGCTCCTCCCCCTCGGGGTCAGTGGGCGGCCACTCTACCCCACTACACATGGATATTTTAATATTGTAAAATTAATGAGTTTGGGGTATGCACTAGGATTGGGCCCTAAATGAGTAGTTATCACAAACTTGCCTGACCACCAAGATAGATATCTAAGTCTGAGCACTGAGGGTGTGTCTACACAGCAACCTTACCTTGAAATAAGCTACGCAATTTGCGTAGCACAAATTGCCTAGCTTATTTCGAAGTAATTTCGAAATAAAGTGATATTCCGACAAATCCCTTAACCCTTGTGGAACGAGGGTTACAGGGATGCCGAAATAGCGCGCCTGTTATTTTAAAATATATTTTGAAATAATGGGTGCGTTTAAAGATGTGGAATTGCTATTTCGGAATACTTCCGGTATCCCGAAATAGCCCCGCTGTCTAGATGTAGCCTGAGAGTCTGGGCAGATTCTCTTGCCCAGAGGTTCCAGGTTTAAATATTTCCTTGGCTCATCATCCTGCTTTTGACTCTGCTTCTTTCCTTCTGTTCCCTGTGTTTAGAACAGCTTCATCTCTCCCATACACCAAGTGACCTTTCTTTTCTCAAATCACCATTTGGAACAATTTTAATACCCAAAGTGACCAACTGTGCAAAAAGTAAACCAACAAAAATGATGAAAAAGCCAACTTTAATAATAAAAGCAGGTTTAATAATTTAAGGTAACGAGAACTTATTTTTAAAATGATTTTTACCCTGAGAGCATCTTTAAACTGTTGGCTTTTGCCTTCCATTGCTGCTCTCCAGTGTTACAGCATTTGTCAGAATTTCATTGTAAGCTGACTGTTTGTCATGTTGGGTTTGTAAAATTCTGTTGACATGTTCCAATTGCTATAAATAATTATTACTTGTCCCTGGATGAGATGAAGTTTCCATTTGAAATGTGTAATGCTTCAGGACATATTTCATTCTAGTGAAGAACAGAAAAATTATGTCAAGTTCCCACATGTTTTAACATTTGTTCATAATAGTTTTATACTTACAGGCCACTTCAATGTCTTTTATTAATGTTTATTTATGGATGCTAATAATGAAAATATACTGCCTGCTTTGCATATGTTTCTAGCAAGTGAAAAAAACTATAAATGTATGAATGGCTACAATGTAACATTAATACCCAATACTTATTTGCTTTTCTGTACAACTTTTGGGCTTAGTTTTCCTTTCTTTGGTAGTTTATTCAACTGACAGCATAGCCTATGTTGAAAAAGGATAATTGTGAAAGTCCTATTGTGTGTACAGGTTGACCCTCTCTAGTTTGGCACTCTCTGGTCCGGAAACATCTGTGGTCCAGCATTATTTTTAGTTAGCCGGATGTCAACTTATCATGGGTGTGGCCAAATTTCCTGCAGTCCCATAAAATTTTTTTACAGCCACTAGTCCCAGCACTCAGTGTTCTGTGCTGTTGATTAGCTCTAATTTACTGCTAAATGTCTTCTAAGAGCCCAGTAAGCAATGGAAGTGTTAGTAATGCTGCTAGATAGTATTGACCTCCTATGGTTCCGCAAATTCTCTGGTTCAGCACCCATCAGGTCCCAAGGGTGTCCCACTAGAGAGGTTCAACCTGTATTGATACAGTGAGATAGCAAACCAGCTATAAGAAAAATTTTGAGACAGCTTTCCTATTTTTCTATTTCCTGTCTTCACTAGCAATTCCTAGCAGCAGTTGCATGACAAACCCTCTTACAATGGATCAGAAATTTCACAGGCAACATCAATGAGTTTAATCGGAATAATGAAGAATAGGCGCTACTAAAAGTGAAAAAAGGAACTACTCAGTGTGAGTAAAGACATGACAATCTAGTCCTGGGGTCAGCCACCTATGGCTCAGTACAGAACCACGTATGGCTCTTCTGTCATTCCCAAAATACACACAACTTTTAAAATTACAATGAAACATTAGTTCAAAATTTAAAAAAAACACACAATTACTCATGGCCTTTTTTTGTCTATTTCACCTTTAACCAGAGATGAAAATAAGGCAGTGTGTCCCGGTAAGAACTGACTGAGCTGTAGCAAAGCTGGCTGGGGCACTCTGCTTGTTTAAGACTGGCTGAGGGCCTGCTGTAGGGGACTTTTGCACGCACCAAGCTGGGATAGCGAGAGGGGCTGGCAGCAGCAGATGCCTCCATCTGGCCACAGCATCCCAGCTCCAGCCCCCATCTGACTACAGCAGTTTGTCGTGCTCTTGGGGCAGACCCCACAGCCCACCCCAGCAGACTTGCATTTGCTGCAACAGCCCAAGAGCAGGGATTGGAGTCAAACTCACAACCCCAGGCCTGGGTGCAGCAGCCCAGCTCTGGTCAGGTAATTTAATCCAGCCCAGAGCACCCCCACGTACTCTACTTCTCACCTCCAGCACCATGCCCTGCCTCGTGCACCTTCCACATACCCTAACCCCCTGCCCTGAGTCCCTCATATTCCTCAACCCAGACTCCTGCACCACCACATACCCAGCCCCCCACCATAACACTCCTGCACCCCCACACTGAACACTGTGCCCTGAATGCATCATACACCTGAAACCCCTGCCCTGAGCCCCTCATGCACCCCAACCTAGACTCCTGCACCCCCACATTTCCAGCCCCTGCCATAAGATTGACAGAAGACAGTCTGAATGCCTGTATGAAGCTGGATTTGACCACTTATGATGTAAACTTCAAAGAAATGTGCGAAAAGATGCAGCAAAAGAAGTCCTATTAAATAAAGTCTGTGAATACGTTTCGTTTATACTACTATTAATCATCAATTCAATTATCAACCATGTTAAGTTGTATATTTTCAGTCATGCAAATGGGCATTCTTATACAGCTCTTTGTTGACCAATTGTTCTGAATTTTGATGGAGTTTGTCTCTTTTGTTTGAAACGTTGCCGACCTCTAGTAGTCTAACAGTAGAAGCTAGGAATTTCTGGTTCTTAAGATCTCTCTCTCTCTCATATAGACTCTTTGAGGTCTTGGGCAAATTAATAGGGGACAGATTTTCAATAATGTTTAGTATCAAAAATTGAGCCTTCATTTTTTCAGAAGCACTTTTTGCTCCCAGTTATCCACCATGCTGAGCTCTTCTTAAAATCTGGTCAAAGATATCACAGTGGGATCTCCTGGGTGTTGAGTGCTTCCCCATTTTTAGGTACATAAAGATATGTCTACACAGCAAAGAAAACCACATGGCTGACCTGTGCCAGCTGACTCAGACTGGGGCTATTTCATTGCTGTATAGACTTCCAGGTTCAAGCTGGAGTCTAAGCTTTGGGTTGCTTGGGGTGGGGCGGGTCTTAGCACCTGGGCTGCAGCCTGAGTCCAGAAGTCTACACAACAATGAACAGCCCAACCGCCTGAGCAAGTCTGAGTTTGCTGACATGGGCAAGCTGTAAGTTTTTCTTTGCTGTGTAGACAAGGGATCTGAGCTCTTTCAGAAAATCTGACCCTTTACTTCCACCTCATTTTCCCTCCCCTCCCCCCATACCAAAATAAAATTGACACTTGCCTATTTCAAGTCTAATGGGAGGATTAAAGTTTGTAAATACCTCTACAATATTACTTTATAGAATTATTTGGTCTGAAATATTGTTGGCAGCTAATCTATAGCTGCTTATTTTTCCTGTGATCTCTTAATTGACTGCATCTCAATTTCTTTGGGAAAGGTTTGCTACAAATGGTACAGTAACTACAGATGGCAGAATATAAGGCAAGAGTAGCAAACCCACTAAAGTATATAGAAAGATTCCAACAACAGAAACTGGAAGGAAAAAATATCCCCACCTTGTCCCCACCTTGAGTTAACATGACCTAATCAAAGCTACTCCTTTTGGTTAAAATGAGATGGATGAGCAATTGGCAGTTCTAATAAGAAATGTTCAGTTCTCCATTCTGACTCGAATACGTCAAGCTTGATTTGAGGGCAGACATGAGTAATGCCAGTCAACCCTTTTTTTTTTTTTTTTTTTTTTAACTGCAGAACTTTCCCAGTATTTGACAATCTGCTTTAGAGGGAAAGCCGGCAATGCTATGTGACATCACACAGAGGGCTCATCGGGGTGGGAACTGAAATCTAACACAGATGTGTGCCTGTGCCTGGACTACATGGGAAAGTTTTACCAATTATGCAGCTACGGCTAAAGTGCTATATTGTTCTATATGAAGACTCTTATTCAGGCATAGGAGTGGTTTTTTCCAGGTTAGCTTAACGTAGGGATGTAAAAATCATGAAAGGGAGTTGGGTGGGAGCAGCCCCTGTCTGCAACACACCCAGGCTCTCCACAGACTGGGGTGGCTCTGGATGGCTGGAGCAGCCCCTGTTTGCGGTGGGCAGCCTCATGCCCACAGCAGGCAAGTGCTGCTCCAGCCCCCACCTGTTAATCCAAACTGGTAAGCATTAGGGATGTGACAGTTTAGTTGGTTAACCGGTAGGTGAGGCTCCTGCTCATCCCCCCTTTAATCGGTTAGCTAACTAAATGGGATTTTACATCCCTAATAAGCATCACCCATTAAAAGTGATGCTTACTGCTTAACCTTTCACATCCCTATCTTAACCCTCTTCACAAACAACTTAAGAAGGCCCTTTTTTACTAGGATAACTGTCCACACCAGGCTTATGCTGATATCACTAAATCAGTTTAAATTTTCACCTTATGTTATACCAACAAAAAAGAAAGAGAAACTCTCTGCTTCCTTTGTGTTGCTCTGGAGGAAAGGAAGAATGCACTCATTCCTATTGCTGCTTCACTTCAGAGAAGGTGAGCACAGGCTTGAATGGAAGACTGTCAGATGAATGGTAATACATCTTTTGGCCCACGGGATAGAGTGCCTGGAGGTAGGAACTGAACAGCCTGCAGGCTGAGGATGGACAAAAATTAAATCCTATGGTGCTGCTCTGAGTGGACACTGCGTGTCTCTGTTCTTTAAGAAGTAATTTTAAACAGAGACAAAAGAGAGAATACCCCATTCTCAAAGTTGAGCAGTGGCTTCAAAAATACCGTATACAAGTCTGACTGTAAGAAAATTAGAAAATAGGGGATGTTTTAAAAGCTGTGCACTCAAGCAGTAAAGACAGGAAAAATCCAATTGAAAAAAGTTCTGCCAATTCCACACTCTTGTAAAGAACAGATTAAAAAAATGCTGGTCAACTATAGTTTATATGAGATTTAAGGCTTTCCAAACGGGGTCAGAATCTGATTTACGAAAGGATATGAACAACTGACATTAGTAGTAAGCCCAATATCCATTAAATATTTGAGCCTTGGCTTTGGTTCAAATCAACTGTCTTTACTCAAATACCTCGAGCTATTGGAACTCCTATATTCCTTAAATATTGTAGTAGAAATCAAACATCATCCTTCCTACGTACATCATTGTATTGAGTGACTCTGTGGTGAACAGTCACTGGTTGGAATTGATACCAAGCTATAGTGTAACCCACACACCAATAGCACACACATCTCTTACTCCCCTTGAACTTAACAGAACTACATCATTTACTATTTGCAATACTTTAAGGTATTTCTAATTCCTAAAGGCTACGTTCTGGTTTCTAGCCCTAGTGGCCTAAGTACTGTACAAATGTGTAGGCAGATCTTAGAATATAAGCCCCCAAAAGCTTATATTCTAATTTAATGACAATGTGAAGGGATAAACAAGTGTGCTAGAATAGCAGTGGACAAGGGACAGCAGCAGCTACAGCATACAGAGCGAGGAAGAACAATTATCTACTAGCCTTCCACAGGCAAACCTGGAAGTCTGATACCCGCCATGCCCTATGTTCTAACAGAAAGCAGCTTGTTCGTCAGGGATTTATTTCATATATATGAAGGGAAAGCACATGTGTGATCCTGCTTCTGGATACATTAATAGCAAAGAAGAAACCCAAAAGGAAGTTTTTCAGGCCCCTGCACTGTGCTTTGGTGAGCTAAATTCAAAGTTACAGTAGCCATTCCAGAATGGGACTGACAGAAGCACAGGGAGCCGGGGGCAGGGGGGGGGTGCGGATCTTAAATCTTGTGGAGCTAAAATGTTGTTCCAAAACTGCACCCAACCCCCAACCCCCAACATGCCCGTTCCATTGCTCTAAGGGTTAAAAGCCAAGGCCGATTTTGGCAGTCCGGGGTTGCTTCCCCTCTCCCCCTGCACGCAGGTGATGGGTTTGCTCGCTCAGCCTGAAGCCCCAAAGGGCAGCGGCGGCCGGGGCTCGCTCAGCCACCCTGCCCGCGGCTGGGTGGACAGCAGGGCTCCTGCCCTCCGGGGCCAGCGCTTTGCTGTTTGGCTTGGCAGCGCCCGGCACGTCCGCTGCGGCTGTCGGACCCGCCAGGCGCGGCCGCGCTTCCAGCATCTTGCCCGCGCCAGCGCCGGGCTCCCAACGCAGGCAGGCCGCAGCCCCGGCCCGGCCCAGCTCTGCCGCTTACCGCATCGACAGGCGCTGGTTCGCCGCCGCCGCCACCGCCACCGCCACCGCCGGTCAGCCCGTTCAGCTCGTGGCTCTCTGCGGCCGAGGTCATGGTGCCGCAGCGCGCTCGGCCGCGGGTCCAGCTCTCTGCCTTGCCGGTCGGCCCGCTATGCGCGCCCAGGAGGCTGCGCTGCGACTGCTTCCCGTTCCGCCCGGGATTCCCCTTGGTCCCGGGCAGGGAGCCTGCGAGTGGCTGGGAGCGCGGGCAGAGGCGGCTCCAGGGGGCGAGAGCCAAGAGCCAGGCGGCCCCGAGGAAAGCGGGAGGCAGCTGCTTGGAAGCAAACCCAAGACCGTGACACGCTGCCCGCGCCCCGCAGCGCGGGGCCGCCTTGCTGGGAAGCTGGGCAGGCGGACAGTCGCCCTGGACGCCAAAAACGATACGTTCGGGCCAGGGAGGAGAGGGCGGAGCCACCAGTGGCTACTGGCCAAGATGCTCAGGGGCCTCTGGCTCTCCCTAAATCTCTTAGGTGAGCAGGCCTGCCAACAGGCGGGCCAAAGGGACACTGTCCCAGGACCCAGCGATTCAAAAGGGGGCTCCGGCCGCCACTGTGGCGGCAACAGCTGGAGTCGCGGGCCCTTTAAATTGCCACCAGAGCCTCAAGGCGCCCTTCCAGTGGCACTGAGGACTGCCTGAGAGGGGGTGGCGTGGCGCACTCTAGGCAAGTCTGAGGGCTGTTAGCCCCAGCTTACCCCTTCTACCCAAGGCCCCGCCCCTTCTGGAAACAGATCCCACCACCACACACACACACACACCTTCCCCAGTGGCCAGGCAAGTCTGTGGTCCACAGACTGTAAGAACCAGGGACTGGGCAGGGAATGGATCACTCCACAAATTGCCCTATTCTGTTATTCCCGCTGAAGCATCTGGCACCAGACA
Organism: Pelochelys cantorii; assembly: GCA_032595735.1. Taxonomy (NCBI): domain Eukaryota; kingdom Metazoa; phylum Chordata; order Testudines; family Trionychidae; genus Pelochelys; species Pelochelys cantorii. The sequence goes on from CM064336.1 coordinate 33,484,073, forward strand.
CAGTTGGAAGACAGGACAGTGGGCTGAAGGGATCACTGGCCTGACTCAACAGGGCCATTCTTTCCAGCCTTCCTGGAATATGGGGAGAATAATAAACCATGGCCAGGGCTACTCTAGAAACTTTTGTCTGATAGCAGTGGTCAGGCAAAGAATTAAAAACAATGAAAGGACCCGAAACCCCTACTCCAGATACAGTTTTGCAGGCAAAAACTTACTAGTAGATCCCCTGTCTGACAAACTAATGGGAGATTGAGGACTTCATAAAATCAGGAAGTTCATAAAACTGAATATCTCAAACCCATAATAGGTACAGTGCATAAATTACAGTGTGGATCTGCTTCCTTTTCTTTGTGTCCTGCTAACCCTTGCAAAGTGTTTTCCAATGTACCAGAATGCCAATGTGCACTGAAAGTTATATCACCGAAGCACAAACTATTATGTGGCTTTTTTTTCCTCTCAAGAAAAATTGTTTGTATAATTACTTGTTCTTACTCTCCTAATTTAAACATAAATTATGTGTATAAAATATGTCTGCACTATGATGGTTTGCCAGTATAGCAGTACCAGCAAATCTTTTCTAGTGTAAACCAGGTCTGAGTCTTTTCAACACTCCTGGGAGGTAGTAGTTAAGAGTTACCTCTCTTTTACAGATTGTTAAGGAGACATTTATTCAAGATCACAAAGTAAATGTAATATTCCTAATCCCAAGCATTTGAAAATTCTGAGGCTGGTTTTTAAAATGAGAGTTTTAAAAAATATATTTGTAATTCTTGCCTCCTAGTTTACAAACCTTTAGGACACACTCAGGACAGGTTTTCAAGCTTTTCTCTAGAACTGTGAGGGCTAAAAAAATAATTTAAAAAGAAAGCTGACATTCTCGTAATATAATATGACTCCAGGACCTGGTACATCAAGAAAAAACACCAAATGTAAGGCTCTCAATAAAATAACAAGAGTTGGTCACACCCCATGTTAGAGGTAATGAAACCCACACCTCTTGATTCCTAGCCTACTGCGCTAACCACGGGTGCACTTGTAATGCTGTCGAGACTGTTCTCCACTCTAGCACTTCAAGTGCAGAAGGTAGGGGCCAACAAGAGACTTTAAAAATACTTTGCTTCTATAGGCTTCTGCTTAAAATCTCCCATGATCCCTGACCTTGGGTGGCATGTTGCCACCACCCACATGCAAACCCCCTTTTCTGAACCCAGGAAAACTCACTTGGGAATTTCTTCCTGTGGGGTACCCCACCAGACGTGGCAGGGGAAAATTGTCCCTGCTTGGCTTCCCACACTCCTCACTCTCCTGCCCCCGCCAGACGTTTCAGGGGAAAATGGTCCCCGCTGGGCTTCCGTCCGAGGGGAACAGGAAATACCGGACATTTCACATACCCAGTATTTTCTGTTTTTTTTACTGGATGGGGGACCCGAATAATGGCCAGTCCAGGCAAAAACCTTAGATAAAGGTAGCAACCCCTCCCATCCATCACAAACACCAACAGGTGGAACGGAACCTAGGACCTCTACAGTTTAGTGCATGAGCCTCTATTGCTTGAGCTAAAACCCAGCAGTCTCTCAGCTAAAGCGTACACTCATTCTTTCTCTCTGTAAATGGTCTAAGTGCCACTAAACGGGACAGCAAACCACACCTTGTAGGTGTGTGGGTTACATATATTCCAAACATCTTTTAGATAAGTGAGCACTGTAATATACTAAATCTTAGCAGCCTTTTAGTACAAGGACCATGAACTTCCCTGCAGTTCACTGTATGATTATTTTTAATAACAATAATCTTGCATAATGCTTACATCCAAAAGATTTTACAAAATAGGTCAAAGATGTGCAGCTTAAGGATGTTAAGGACTAGTCGACTATCTGATAAGCAAAAGCTTATTGGATAGTCAGTTGATTAGTCGACTAGTCGATCCTCCCCCCCCCCCCAGCTGCCTCTATAAGATAGAGGTAGCAAAGGAGGGGGGAAGTAGGTACTTCAAAGGAGCAGTGCCGCACAGCTGAGCCTGGGCTCAGCTGTGCAGGGCTGCCCCTTTGAAACGCCGAGGCGAGGCGGCATTCAAAGGGCAGCACCACACAGCTGATCCCCAGTGGGTCAGCTGTGCAGCACTGCCCTTTGAATGCTGCCTTGGCTTTTCAAAAGAGCACTGTGGAGCCCGGAGTCAGCTGGGGATTCCCCAGCTGATCCCAAGCTCCACAGTGCCCCTTTGAAATTCCGCCTCAGGGACATCCAGCAGGGGCTCCTGTATATTTCAAAGGAGAAATGTGGAAGTGCCTATCAACTAGTCAATTAACTGATATTTAACATCCTTAGTGCAGAGGTGAGGAATTGCACATAAGTGAAGCATCTCAGTTGGACTATCCACAGACATAAATATGTGCAGGTTGGGTCTTATGTCAGGACAGAAATTACACCTATCACTGGCACGTGGAGAGATAGCAGCCAGCACATAGTGTAGAATAATCAGGGATGGGACATTTTCACCAAGGAGATGACAGGAAACCCCTACTCTGACCAAAACCTCCAAGGAATTTTTAATGTCCATGCAGAGCTGATAAGAGCTCTGTTTAAACTCTGTTTAAGATGTTTAACCCCTTACACCATAGATTCCCAAACTGGGGGGTGCACCCCCCTGGGGGGGCGTGAAGAAATTCCAGGGGGGGTGTGAGGTGACCCAGCCCCCCCTCCAAGAAAGAGCCCGCGCTGGCGTTACCTCACCCAAAGTTCATCTTTAACTGTTTGTTTTGCACTGTGGCTTCCCGAGGTCTGTCTCCCTCCCTCCTCCTAGGGCAGTGGTCCCCAACGCGGTGCCATGGGCTCCATGGCACCCGCCGGGGCATTTATGCGCGCCCGCCGAGTGATCAGGGCTGGCCCAAGCCATTCTTGCACCCCGGGCCCTGGGCACGCGGCGCATGCGCAGCTCCGCCCCCGGGCGCCCAGCAACCCCAAAAGGTTGGGGACCACTGTCCTAGGGCTACAGACAAGCCCCAGAGCCACTTTGAAAAGGTGCTAATTTGGAGCTGACTTTGAAAAGGTGCTGATTTCTCCTCCCCACCCCCACCCCTGACAATAGGGGCCTTGGAGCTCGGCTCTTGAATAATCATTGATTAAAAAGGCTCAAATGCAGGCAGAGTTGCAAACAGCTGCTAGCTCAGACTCAAGAAGCAGCCCAGGGAACAAGCGGCACACATGCTTTCTGAACCCCCAGACTTGGTTGCAGGACCCCCAGGTACCAGCTTAGCTGTCCTCTCCCCACATCCAGAACCCCATGAGTGCCCTGCCCCCCCGTCCAGACCCCCAAGAGTACCCTGCCCCCCTGCCCAGACCGCCTGAGTGCCGTGCCCTGCCCCCCTGCCAAGACCCCCCACGAGTGCCTGCCCCCATCCAGACTCCCATGAGTACCCTGCCCCCCCTGCCCAGACCTCCACAAGTATCATGTCCCCCCTGCCCAGAACCCAAGTACCATGCCCCCCTGCCCAAAACCTCCACTGGTACCTGCCCCCCTGCACAGACCACACAAATGCCCTGCCCCCCCACCCAGACCCCCATGAGTACCATGCTCTCCCCACCCCTGCCCAGAACCCAAATAGCATGCCCTCCTGCCCAGAACCCCCACTGGTACCCTGCCCCTCCCTGCCCAGACTCCCACAAGTACCCTGCCCCCCGCCTAGACCTCCATGAGTGCCCTGCCCAGGGCCCCACCTACCCCCTGCTCAGGGTGCTCCCTGCTTAGGGCCCCACCAGGACTCTGCTCCTGCCCCCTACCTCCTGGCCAGACACCTACGCCCAGCTTGCTCCTGTAGCCTATTTTCCTCCCAGATTCTGCACCCCTATCCCTATCCCACTCATTGGCAGCCCTGTCCCAAACACTGGATCCCTCATTTTGGCCCCACCTCAGAGTGTAGAGGGGCCCACAAATTCCACTAACCCTCAAACCCCAGAAGAATTAATCTGGCCTGATGCCGTGAGCCTCAGGCCTACCTACCCCCCATGGGACTGGGGTGCCAGGGGAGGGAGGTGACTCAGTTGGGGCCACATCAGTGGTGTATGCGGGGGGGGAGGGCTAGGAGTGTTTGGGTTTGGGTTTTTTTGCATCTCACGTCTGTGTTCCCTGACTTATTTTTCTGTGGGTCAGTGACCCCTGACCCATAACAGGTTCCCTGCTCCTCCCATAAATAAAGACAATGCTGAAACATTTGTGCTGGCCCCAATCGGGGCCAAGCCCCCATCTGGCCACAGTATCATAACACCCCTGCATCCGCACACACACCTCAATCCTGAGCATATCATACATTGGAACCTCCTGTCCTGAGCGTCTCACATCCTCAGTCTTCTGCCACAACACTACTGCACAATCCACACACTGCAAATCTGTGTCCTGAGCCCATCATGCTCCCAACCCCCCTGCCCTGAGCCCGTCATATACCCCAACATGAACTCCTGCACTCTCATAGCCACAAGCCTGTGGTTTGCTAAGCACCCCAACACTCCACCTGACCCCAACACTCTCCAGCCTGGAGCCCCCTCTTCTCCACCTCTTCCCACACCCAAATCCCTCATTCCCACTCCAGAGTCCGCACATCCTGTCTCAACCCAGTGAGAGTTAGTAAGGGCTGGGGGCAGCAAATGATGGAGAGGAAGGAAATGGAGGGGGCAGGGCCTCTAGAAAGGGGTGGGATCTTGAGGCTTGCCCTGACATTTAAACAATGATCTTGGGTGTAAAAAGATTGGAGACGGTAAGGTAAACAATTTTTAATTTTCAAATTTTATACCAGGAAAATATTTGCCTTTTGACATGTAGGGGTACCAGTTCGGTTGGTGGGGAGGCCAAAGAACGATGTAGAAGGCAATGAAACTTTTTTCAAACTTTCTAGCCTGCTTGTGGGAGTGTTTGGGACTGTTCTGTCGTGGGAGTAGGTAACCAGTCTTGCACGGTTACTGGTGCCGGGATATATATAAGGCAGCACACGTCCATACGTAATAGTAGTAGTAAATAAATGTTTGCAATAACTTATCAAAGTAACTTGTGTCCATTAAATGTATTCTAATTGGGAAAATTAGTTTTATAGATTTTTTTAATTAATAAATTATGGCTGCAATTAAGAAAAGGAAGACTACATTAGGTATGGCTTTACTGTCATAGAAAAAAACGGGACTGATCATCCTCAATGCATAGTATACCACACAGTACTTAGCAATGATGCCTTGAGACCTACTCATCTTGAGTGACACTTGACAAAGAACTACAGTGCTTTGACAGAGAAACCAAAAAAGAGCTTTTTGCTGCTAAACTTCAAAATTTGTAACACATGAAGCTGCACACTACGGGAGCTTTTCATCAAGTATCGGCCAAAGTGGAAGAAGCATCTTATGAACTGTCATTGCTCATCACTAGAGCCAAGAAAGCACACATAATCGGAGAAACTCTTGTGCAGCCTTGCTGGTTAAAAGCAGCTGATATTGTGCTTGGTGTGGAAGGCAAGAAAAAACAATCAGAAATTTCACTTTCTGACAATTCTGTGAAATGTCCCATCAATGAGTTGGCGAAACATCTTAAACTTCAAGTTGTGGAGGCAGTTTTGGCTTCTCCTTTTTCTGCAATTCACTGTGACAATACTACTGATGTAGCACAGTGCTGTCAGTTGCTTGTCTACTTTCAATTCATTAACAATAGAACTGTGAAAGAAGTACTGCTTTTTTTGAAGGAACTGACGACCACATCAAAGGCTTCTGATATAAAACGATTTCAGATTTTTTTGAAGAAAATAGACTTTCATGGGGAAAACTGGTTGGTGTATGCATAGATGGTGCTCTAGCAATGCTTGGCTTTCGCTCTGGATTTGTGACATTGGTGAAAGGAAAAAAATCCAGCCGTAACCACAACTCACTATGTCATACACAGACAAGCATTGGCTCCTAAAACCCTTCCAGATGACCTACATGACTCATTGAATTTGGCCATCAAAATTGTCAATTTTGTGAAGAACAGTGCTTTAAATATGAGACTTTTTGATGCTCTTTGCATGGATTTGGGAGCGGATCATAAAACTCTTTTGTTTCACATGGAGGTACGATGGCTTTCCAAAGGTATCATGCTTTCAAGATTATTCAAACTGAAAGATGAAGTGGAAATTTTCCTCAAGCAACAGAAGAAAGAAGAGTTATATCATGTATTTACAGACCAAACATTTCAACTTTCACTGGCATACCTCATGGACATTTTTTGAACCTTTGAACAACCTCAGTTTGAAACTGCAAGCATTATAGCGCACCAAAATGCCATCAAAGCATATACAAAAAAAATCCAGCTTTGGAAATGTCGAACGCAAGCTCAGATGCCTAACTTTTCATCTTTTCCGACATTTTCATCACTCACTGAAAATGAATGTTTCCAAGAAGTTTGTAAAGAGGATGTGAAGAACAAGATTGTGTTTCATCTGGACTGCCAACGTTTCTGGAAACCCCCATTCATAAATTAGTATGAAATCGATTCAACATTGATGTCAATTCATTGCCAGAAGTATTGCAAGAACAAGCACTCAAAATAAAATATGATTCAAGTGAGAAAGATAATTTTAAAAACACAAGCTTGGAGGAATTTTGGATAAAATATTTCCCAATGTATTCAAAAGTTGGAGAAGAAGCACTACGTATTATTCTTCCATTTTCGTCAACGTACCTCTGTGAAAAAAGATTTTCAAGCTTAGTCACATTAAAAACAAAAGGAAGAAATCAACTGGATGTCGAAAATGATTTATGTTGCACACTTTCATCTTTCAAACCTAGGATTTCCCAACTCATGAAGAAAATGCAGCATCATCCTTCACACTAAATTCAATTTGTTTCTGCTATTATGTTAAATTACATTTTTATTAAATTTTTGTGCCAAGAAAAACTATTTGTGCAAATTTTAAATAATTTTTATACCAAGTTTTTGTGTTTGTTTTTAATTTTAAATTACAAATTGAATTTTTTGTTAAAAGGGGGGGTAGGATGATGGTAAAGAAGAGGTAGGGGGGCATGAGGGTTTCTCAAAAATCGGGCGTGATGCCGAAAAGTTTGGGAACCACTGCCTTACCCAGTAAATAAATCCAATTTATCTTCCTTATTAGGTAGCTTTGTTGATTCTGCTGATTAATGGAGGACTTTGGCAGAAAAGCAATTCCATCCAGGTTGGGCTGTGTAGAAATTAGCTGTTATAATTCAACAGGTCAAAGACAGCCAAGTGTGACTTAAACTAATATTCATCAGGAAATAGGGCTATTCAAGAATTTGTGCTTTTTGGGTGGATGAAGGCACTTGACTTTAGACTTTGTGTATTTCAACTGTAGAATAGTTACTTAGGTTGCAAATACCTGTTTTATTCACTGCCTACAAAGACCTTCTGATAAATATCAGAAATATTGCATTTCAGAAAAAAACTTGAACCAATAACACTGGGTATATTAAAAGGTCACCAATTTGAAATCTAGTCTATTTAAAAAATTAAATAAGCAGTGTCCTCCTTCCAATATTTGTGGGTTTTCAATCTCCTTGTCCTATTTTTCTAGAAACATTTCACTTGTCTGTTAGTGTGTGAGTGATCCACATAAAAAAGAATGACTGCACAGTGTACTGATTTTATGGTAAAGGACATCAGCACAGATCCGTAAGATGGGTAGAAACAGTGAAAAGTAAGACGAAAAAATTTAATAATTTTTCCTGATTTTTTAAAAATGTATACTGTTATAAGTAATGCCTGTGATTACCAAAGATTGAAAGAGTATAGATTAAAAAATTAAGTGGACTCTTTTAACACACACATGTAATCTCCTCTCAAGCAGCTGCATAGCTACCACTAAAATTGCTTTCCAAAAAGGCTGTACACAGTTACAAGTTGCTCAGTAGCTCTATTCTTATGCTGTTTATATCTGAGTAATTGTATTTAAACATAGCACATAATCCTATAAGTGTCCATTAAAATGTTGGTTCTGGATAGTTAGGGCTCATTCATCATCCAGTTTAAGTTAGAGCAACTGAGGTTATCCATAGCATAGATACACTGCAACTTTCACCTTTTGGGCTTTGCTTCTTATGCAGAGAAGTAGGAAAGGATATAGGAGGAAACTGCTACACCAGTAAGGAATTCCTTCCTCACCTAACCGCTCCAGCAGCTTTATGGCTTCTTTGCATCAACACAGACAATCTCTAAGGGTGCATCTACACAGGACCCTTAGTTCAAAATAAGCTATGTAATTTGCACTACACAAATTGCATAGCTTATTTCGAGTGTATTTTGAAATAACTTGCTATTCTGAAATGCCCCTTAATCCTCATGGAATGAGGGTTACCAGGACATCAGAATAAGCTGCCCATTATTTCAAAATCTATTTCACAATAATGGGTGGCTTTAATAGGCGCAGAATTGCTCTTTCGGGATACTTACGGTATCCCAAAATAGCTCCGCAGTGTAGACGTACCTAAAAGATGGGCAGAATGGAGAACTGGGCTTTTAAAGTGCTGACTATGTAACAGTAGTAATCACAAAACTAAACTCTCTCCTCTGTATCCAATTATTGTAGCCAACTCCAAACAGTATATGATTGTATCCAGCAAATGTGCTGCAGGATTGCTTTGTCAGGTTAAGGGTGGAATTCCAGTGTTCTTTTTTAATTTTGTGGCTTTTATGATTTGACAGAGCCCTTCCTATAACTTGGTTTGTTATGTACAAATCAGTATGTATTTCAATGTATGATTACACTGATTCACTGCTGCTAATGATTTTTCTATTGGACTTTACACTATCTTATACCAAACCGATTAATCAAGCAACTTTCAGTAAGTCACTGGAAACTTTTAGTCTTGGTACATTCCAGATAAAAGTGTGTGGACTGTCAAACATGTCTGAATGCAAAGAAGCACAGACGAGGCGTCACTATGTACTAATAGAAGGTTATTGGAGGGAAGGGGGGAAATTCAGATTAGTCCAATCTAATTTATCATTAGCTTACTGTCTATAAAAAGTATAATGTACATCTGTACAAAGAAAAAAATATTATACAGCTCCCCATGATAAAAAGCAGTAGGCATTTTTAGTGGACTATCTTGGACCACTTAAAGAAAATTCCTATAATTTACAAATTTATATTAATTCATTGTGAACTTTAAAAAAACATAGCTGGATGGAAAGACTTTTTTTAGAGCATTTTTTTACAGCATTATGGACTCATAAGAAAAGTTAGAAAACACCATAAAATAATATTTGGAATAACATCTTGGAAACATCTTGGAAACAAAAGTATATCCACAACTCCCCTTGTTATGTAGAGGAAATATACAAGAAGAGAAGAGAGTAAAAGAGCTTAAAAAAACCCCTCCATACTGCTGCTGCTTTGGATCCCCAGTACAAGATGACAGAGGAACATGACTGAACTATTTACCAGAACAATGGGAAGGAATTGTGCAGGAGATACTGTGGCAGTGTGTCAGGGGTGGGCCTGGCCATTCTGCCCATAGCATTGCAATGATCAACAGGGGCCACTGTAGCAGTTAGCTGCAAACTACATCACAGGCTGAACCAGCTCCAGGTTGGGGGAGGGACATTGCTTCCTGCCTTAGACACAACACTGGGCTGTGTGCTAGACTAGAGGCCACTGCTGGTAGAAGCCAGCCTAGCTGAGCACTAGTCTACCACTCTGCCAATTGCTTTATCAGTGGTCACAGTAATGCCTAATTAAAACCTCAGTCTGCTTGGCCTGTAATAGCTAGAACAGTCTTAAGGAGTATGGCCAGTGAGTAGAACTAGCCAAAATTTATCTGAATTTAAATTTTTCTGCGATAACTTTTATAAAAAATTCTGGTTTTGATTACCTTCTTTCTCCCTCCCCCTACACACATTTTGATAGAATTGTTGAAAACATAGGGGAGTAAATGAGCATTAATGATGTTCTGGCTGTACGTCTACTGGATTTGGGGGGGTGAAATTCAGCTCTGTGTGTGTGAGGTACAGCAGTTCTAGATGGTTCAGTTCCGACTTTATGCTGCCTGTGATGTTTGCCTGGAGCTACCATACAAACAGATTTGTGGGATGTAGCCCTTTTTTGTAGACGTAAGGGAAAAGGGTATACATATTAAGATGCACTTTGGTCTGGTGTTTGACAGAAAAGAGCTGGGAGCCAGGATTCAAATGCAGTCTAAAACACTCGATGCAGCGTGTGACCTGGGGCGAAGCACATTCCCTTCTCAAGCTTCCGTCAGTCCAAGTGTTACAGTCTGTAAAAGCAGAACTCACTTTTTACCCAAAAAGGAGCATCTGAATTGAGTTATTCTGAGTAAACTAAAAACAATTTTTTTTTCTAGTTGGCTGCTTCAGTTCTAACCATAAAGAAAAGACCCAGTGCTCCCTGTAATATAATATTTACAAACCGTTAGTCATGACTGGCCATAATGGGAGGAGAATTTATCAAGCAGTGACATAGAATCATAGAAATACAGGGATCAAAGGGATCTGAAGTGATAATCTAGTCTAACCCCCAGCCCTGAGGCAGAACCAAAGTACTGTATATCTACACATGATCAGTAAGAAAACTTGTAATGAAGCTGACACTTAATACTGTACTGAAGTCATTCTGTTTTGTTTAGGAACTGAAAGTACAGTCATTACAAAGTAAATGAGAACCCTCTGCAGTGTCATCACCTGAGTCTGGATTTGTAGTCTCAGTAAATAGAGAGTGTGTGAGCGACTGCAAGTGCTACATAGAAGGATGGTGAATGTTGTTAGAACCATTCTCAGATCAGCCAATGAAACCTCAGTTTACATCCTTTAAAGGAGCTGACACCATTGCCCAGCATCCTGGCATCTGAGAGAGTGAAATTCACTTTCAGCTTGCACTGGTCTTCCAAACCAGCAGTGGATCATAATTAACCAGTTCTCCCAAGATGCTTATTTAGCAAGCATAAAACAGAACTGGTTTCTTAATTATGGAAAATGAATGATCTGACCCATGAATGATCATCCTTTTTCCTTAAAATCTCAAGTTTCAGATTTCTTTGTATCTAGCAGTTCATTTTCTTTAACACAGTACAGTTTACATGGATGCAGAGAATGTATGAGAGATTCCTAAAATAAAAAGTACATGGTAAAAGCTGACATTTGTGGTCAATACAAAAGGAGGTTATGCAAGAGTCTGGTACTTTTTAGCTAAAGCACATTTTAAGCAACAGAGTATGTGGTACAATATCATCTCTGTGGGAAAGGTGGGCATCACTTGTTCCTGCTGGAGAATAAAATAGGGAAAGTTTTATTTAAGAAAAGACCCAAATGGGAAGGGTGGGATTGAAATATGGATGTATGTAGAGCTATTATATTAGAAGGGCCATCCTTAGGATTTATGGGGCCCTATGCAGTACTATAACCTGGTGCCCCTAAGCCCAATGGTAGCCGGGGGGCAGGGGGGAAATAATTTTTTTTAAGATATGTGATTTTATAATTTTCAGCAACACACTAATGAAATAGCTTTCAAACAAATTGTAAATTAAGGTCTTGTGAACTATCATGGTAAATCCAGAAATTGAAAGGGGTTGGCAAATGCCAGTTAAATGACATCATTACCACTTGAATGGCTCTTTCACAGGTTCAGTGTTCTGCTAATGGGTCTGGCAGGCTTTGTCACTTTTAAGTTAACTAGATCCTCTCTGGAGGAAGCAGAGCCATAGAACAGGGATAGAAAGAGGTAGTGGGTGGACATTACAACTCAGCTGTGCCCCAAATTTCCGGTAATAGAGATGTAGCCATGTTAGTCTGGTCTTGCTGAAACAAAAGACGGGACTATGCAGCACTTTAAGGACTAACAAGATGGTTTATTAGGTGATGAGCTTTCGTGGGCCAGACTCACTTCCTCAGATCAAATTGTGGAAGAAAATTGGCATGACCATATATACCAAAGGGATACAATCAAAAAAAGTGAACACATATAAAATTGACAAAGATAGCTTCCCCAGTTATCACCCCTAATATCATTCTCTCATAGACACTAACCTCCCCCCCTCACCTTCTAAAATCTGATTTGTCAATTTTATATGTGTTCACTTTTTTTGATTGCATCCCTTTGGTGTATATGGTTGTGCCAATTTTCTTCCACAATTTGATCTGAGGAAATGGGTCTGGCCCACGAAAGCTCATCATCTAATAAACCATCTTGTTAGTCTTTAAAGTGCTGCATAGTCCTGTCTTGTTTCACCAAATTTCCAGGTGCTCTACAGCAGTGTTTCTCAACCCATGGTATGCGTAACCCTTAGGGGTATGGGAGAGAAGTCTGGGGGGAGGGGTACATCGACCCAAGTGAAATTTGGCAAAAAGTGTCTGGGATTTTGCCCTGCAAAGGGGATCGGGGAGGGGGCGGCAGCACGTGCCTGTCAAATTGAATGTTCCGAGCTGCATGCCCAGACGCTAACAGCCTCTGCTCACAGGACCCAGCGCTGGTGGGAAAAGCACGTGCCTGAGGCAGTGGCGGCTCTGGTGAGACCCAGGGCAGTTGAGAGGGAGGGGAGAAAAAAAATCACTTCCACAGCCGCCTCTCCTAGTTTGTTTCCTCTCAGGCATCCTCCCCAGGATGCTCCAGCTGGCAGGGCGGCTGAACCTGAAGACGCGCATTATCCCCACCCCCACCAGCAGCTCAGTACAATGCATCCCCATCGCCCCTTCCCTGTGGTGCTGCAGAGAGGAGCTAAAAGGCGGTGAAGCAGAACAATAAGCTTTGCTCCGAAGGCCCCCTCCCACATCAGCGAGAGGGGGCAGTTGCTCCGAGGCGCCACGCTGGGGGGGGGGGCAGGCTGAGGTGGGAGCACACAGACCCACGTGGCGAGCACAGTGCTGGCGGGCCACTTGCTCCCTGCAGACAAGCCACCAAGGCAGGGCTGGGTGGCGGGAGCGGGCACTTCTGGGGGAGGGGAGGGGCATTGGGTTAAAGCAGGAGGGTGCTGGGGGTGCCTGGCTCTGTGGGAGGGGCAGGATATTGGGTTAGAACAGGGGACCTGGGGGTACTTTTTTTTTTTTTAAAGGGGTACAGGCAATAGAGGCTGCAATTCCAAAACCAACACTTGGTGTCAGTAATAGTTGTAATCCTGTTTACAATCTCCTCTCCCTGCAGCACATACTTTTTTGTTGTTCTTGCTCCTGCATTTATTTAAAAGATGCCTTTGGCAGGCAGCTATACTCTGGACAATTTTTTTTTCATCACCTCAATGATAAGGTCAGTATATGTGCCATTTGTTCATTTGTTTCTTTTTTGTTCCAGAGTTTACATCTTACCACTAAACCTCCTTTTAAAAAGTTCAAACCATGTTGTTCCAGCTTTTTGCCTTTCTTCTTGGGTTTCATGCTTCTCCTCTCTGCCATGCATTGTACCTTCCAACAAGTGTATTTTAAGTGTATTTTCACATTCAACTTAAATGAGAAACTCAGAATTGCTTAACCGCTTGCACTAAATACCTATCTATCTTCTCTGGATTGAAAATAGTATATAAAAATTGTAGTTATTCACTGCAGAACGGCTGTTGTCTTTGTAGCTGATAACTCCTGGTAGGTGCAGAAGATACACATTGGCACCATCTTTGAACCTGGGTTGATAAAAGTTTATGTATAATACAGGTATGCAATCTCACAAATTGCTGCATAACTTGCCATTTTTGCCAAAATGTGGCATTAAAATATACCAAATAGTCATTTTTCCTGCCATCTTCCATTGTAGCTTGCCAGCCTGATCTTTATTCTTCTGGTCTTTTTTGGACTTCCTCACAAGGCATGTTTTAATTGTATTCTATGCAGCTGCCCTTAAAAGCACAGAACAGGAGGCAGAAGAGGGAAATCCTTATGATTAAGGACAAATAACCTGTCTCGCTTTACCTTCTGTTAAAAGTAGGCAGTGAGCTAGGAAGAACGGAAGCTTTCTCCCTTGCCGCCCCCAAAAAACCCCAATCCCAAAAAAACACAGTGCAGGTGGTAGCAGCTGATATTGGGCCTCCTAAGACAAGCCAAAGTGCTTTGGCACAGAGCCACCACCACTTCCTACATCTTTCCCCTTGCTCACTCAAACTCCAGAAGCTGCTGCATGCCTCATGCCCAGATGAGCATTCCGTTTAAAAAGCCTTCGGAAATGGAGGAATTCAGCTAGAATGGAATGGTGCATTTACAGAATTAATTTCAACACAAGCAGTCCAACGATTTTCTAACTGTGACACTGCCAATTAATTCAGAGCAGCTCACTGTGTGTTTGAGGTCATGATGCATAATTTAGATCCAACGTACCACGTGCCCCAAGCCATGAACATATCTTTATTCCAGAGAACCTTAGGGACAGGTACTTTGTGGTATTTATATACTGAGACATTTTTTTTCACCTTCCACTGAAATGCAGCTGACTCTGGGGTAGAATATAGATAAATCTGAGATTTGACATGATTATGAATGGAGAAGGTATAACTATTCAGCAGGTACAATGTGTGGCAGGCTTCAATAGAATATCTACCCCAAAGCCTATCTGAAAGAAAGGTACAGACTTGAGAAATTCATTGGTGTGGTACTTAAATCCCAAATAGTTCCGCCCACCCCAAACACCATAGATCAGTGGTTCCCAAGCAGAGGTTTGGCACCCTTGGAGGGGTCACAAGCAGGGGGGGTCTGCCAAGCAGGAGGGGGTCTGCCAAGAAGGGCCAGGCAGAAATCCAAAGCCCCCAATGCAGTGAAGTCTGGGGTCCCAAACCTCACTGCCCTGTGCTGAAGCTAAAGCCTGAGCAACTTAGTTTCATGGGGCTTTCTGTGGTGTAGGGTCCCAGGTAGTTGTTCTGCTTGCTGGCCCTGGCTTTTATAAGCAGAAATGCAGTTGTTGCAGCCCAGGTGGGCCATAGAGTTTTTATAGCATGCTAATGGGGGAGGGTCAGAAAGAAAATGGTTGTGAAGCCCTGCCATAAATGAATAAATGCAGAGGAGTAACATGAGCACAAATCAGAAAAAGTATCAGGTAAAATGAAAAAATAATTGAAAACATAATTTCTTTCCAAATCTCAGATCATTTTATTAGCCCCCTTCATATAAGCAGCACAATCAAAGACTCAGATAATAAAACAATTCTAAGAAATTCTAGATTTCTTGTAGAGTCCAAACATTAGTTGCATACATTATATAGCTGTGGTGTTCAACATGCTAGCCACTAGCCATATGCGGCTAATTGGCCAGTTGAGTGTGGCTAAGTGGCTTGAACAATAAAAACTCAACAATCATTGCATTCAAAGAAAATTTTAAATAAAAAACCAAAAAATTTCAGAGAATAAAAAAAAGTTCAGAAGATCGTTCTGAGTTATAAAGCCACTTTCTGTTAATTTGACCCATCTGCTGGATGGAGACTTCTGCCAGTTCGTGGAATAGCTTAAATATGCTGCTTATGCCGGAAAACATCATGCATTATCATAAGCTGTGGCTGGTATTTTCAGGTATTAGTTTTCCACTGGTATTTATCATCAAAGCCTTTCTGAAAGTACTTCTGAGTTTTCTGTGTGAAATTATTTGTTCCTGTACGAAGCAGCTCAGTTTCCAAGCTGGCCAGCTTTCTCCTGGTATTCATTTCAATCTTCAGTTTAAATGCAGGTTAAATTAAGGTTCATCATGGGCACATAATTAGGTCCAAATGTTGGCCATTCAGCAGCCAAAAATATTGCTCAAGAAATATAGTGGTGTATATAAAAATTACTTCTCAAAAGGTTTTTCTTTTTCTGGCAGCTGGTTATGGACATTCTAAACAACAAAATCCAGCATACATTTGAAAAAAGTTTGAATTTTATTCCTGTTTTTGAAAATTTAAAAATATCTTTAACAAGTTTAACACTTCCACAATTATTGAATTTTTAAAATTAGGGTACTTTTTTGGCCTCCCCAACAATATTGCTTATTTCTACGTTGTGCTGAAAGTGAACAATATTAATTCATTTTTCTAGAATTGCATCCCTAGATCAGTTTGTTATTAAAAAGTGTAATTCTGAAACAGGTGAAAGTACTAGTACTGAGTCAACAATGCTGAAAACAACAAGTCATCGCCAGAAACTGCAGCAAAGAAAAAGAGAGATTAGAAGGACATCAAACGTAAATTTCAAGAGAAATGGGAATTGGACTATGCTGTCATTGAGGTGAATGAAAAGCCAACATGTTTGCTGTGTCATACAACAATACCAGCAAATAAAATTGATAACATACGAAGGCATTTCCAAGGGCAGCACAGTGATTTCAATCCAGTGTTTCCTATTGCAAGCAAAAAGCGAGCTGATAAAACTGGTCATCTGAAATTGGATTTTGAAAAGCAGCAGAAGGTTTTGAAGCAGTTTCTATCTTCATCTGAACTGGTAACTTTGACCAGCTATAAAGCAGTATGGATACTTGGTCACAGCAAGAAGTCATTCTCAGATGGAGAAATGGTAAAAGAAATTATTCTCTCTGTCATGGAAATCTTGTTTGAAAATCATAACGAATAGATGTGAAATAACATCTTGCAGAGGCAGAGCATTCGAAATTTGCAGCTGAGTCACCAAACAGTTGCATGTTGGTTGAAAGATTTGTCTTTTGAGCTCAAAACCCAGTTGCATGCAGAACTTGATCAGTATTTGGCCTACTCATTAGCACTGGATACATCATGTGACATAAGTGATACTGCTCAGCTTCTGGATTCGTTTTGTAACGAAGATTTCCAGATTCATGAAGAACTGCTATCAGTGTATGGGTTGAGAGATCGTCCCCACGGATCTGATACATTCAATGCTTTCAAAAGCATCTCAAATAATTTTGATTTGGTTTTAGCAAAATTGGCTTCTGTTACAACTGAAGGTGTGCCAGCTATTATGGGGAAGAAAATCGGGATTTGTCTCTCCTGAAAGAGTACCTGCAAGCCAATAAAATGAACAGCAAATTGCTTTCATGCCACTGTATCAAGAAAATCTGTGTGCTCAGATGTCCATAATAGATACTCTGAAATTCTTGATGGATACTGTGATCAAAATTGTGTACCATCGCCAATTTGTGGAATTTTTGAAAGAAATCAAATCTGAGTATTCTGAAATCATCTATTTTGCCAATGTACAATGGCTGAGTTGTGGAAAGGTATTTGAGTGGTTCCTTGCACTACTTACTCCAGTCAGAGACTTTCTTGTCAAGAAAGGAAAGCTGGACAGTTTTTCTGCTATTTATGATAAGCAGGGGCAATTTGATTTGAGATTCCTGACAGATATTACCTGTCATTTGAATGAACTCAATCTGAAACTTCAGGGAAAGAGGAAGCTGATTTGTGATATGGTCCAGCACATTCGGGAATGCACTTCTAAGCTACAGCTATCCATCATTCAAATGAAGGCAGGGGAATTCACCCATTTCCCAAATTAGCAGAAAATTGCTGGAGATAATGAATTTGAGCATGATGACCATGATTATCAGCGTTATGTGAGATGACTTGAAAACCTGGCAATAAAATTCAGCCAGCATTTTACAGATTTTGAAAGCTTCATGTTGGCATTTTGATTCATGAAAACCCATTTCAGTTTGACATTGCTAATTCTCAAGATCTTGTCATTTTGCTTGGCCTGGACAAACGTTTGTTTGAAGAAGATGTGCTCACACTTCAAAGCCAGCTCAATCAGTCAAAAAATGAATCATTTTTGACAATGTGGATGCACTTTTGGGACAGAATCCAGGCCCATACATGGGTGTGTGTGTGCGAGGGGTGCAAACATACACCCCGATGTCTCCCAGATCCCCCAAACATGAGGCGGAGAATCAGCCCCTCTCAAATGTGCACTAGAATGGAGCAAGCTCAGTAAGAGCTGCTAGGGCTGCTACATCCAGGTGGATTCACACACTGTACCTGGCTTGCATTAAAAAGAGGTTCAGGGAAAATTGCAGTGGGGGTGGGCAGAGAGAGAGCAGGGAACAGAAGTTAACTAGCTCAGGAGTTAAGCGACTTTAGGGTGAGGCAGAAGTGGGGCTGGAAGGGAAGAATCAGGCAGGGGGAGGGTAGGAGCTGGAGTTTGGCAGGGGGAAGGAGAAAGATGCTGCCAGCCCTTGTGCCGGGGTTTTGCCCCCATACAGGAAGGGGGAAGGGAGGTGAGCCATCTGCCAAGTGTGCAAAGGCAGGGGTGGGGAGGGCAGAGGGGGATTATTTCCCCTCTCAGGGCAAAACTTTAGAGCAGTGTTTCTCAACCAGTGGTATAAGTACCCTAAGGGGTACTTGAGAGAAGTCTGGTGGGTACATCAACACAACTGAAATTTGGAAAAAACTAGATTTTTGTTTTAAGGTTTACAGTGCTTTATTATTTTTGTACTTTTTACACCCAAATATTTCATCACCCCCCCGCTACGATTAAGTTGTTTAAACAAATGGTAGAAAAAATGTGTGTGTCTGAAAACTGTAGGTACAGGGGGTACTTATATATATATATATATATATATTTTTTTTTTTTTTTGGAAAAAAGGGTACTTTATAACAAAAAGATTGAGAAACACTGCTGTAGAGCACCGGAGTGCAGGGTAGCTATGACTGTGCTCTTAAAGGTACAACTGCCCTAATGTCTTGGCTCTGTCTGCTAGCCCCCTCAGAGCCTCCCTCTCTGCAGTGCTACTGCACAGGGGGCTGAATGTTGTAGACATCCCACATGCAGCGTGTGAGGGAGTATGTAACACATTTTGAGGATTTAGAAGTCTCTTATCAGTTTATATGTCAATGTAAAGTCTCATAAGAGTTCACAATTAGTCGTATCAGTTACTATGATTGCCTGAATTGCACTCCCATCTTTGTTACCCATTTTAATTACAGTTTTGGTCCTTTGCAAATGCTATTTCTATTACTCATATTACCCTGTGCAATGCATGTCACGCTACTATTTGTTTTTATTTTAATAGCTAATGCTGAAAGAGATCTTGGAGTCATTGCGGATAGTTCTCTGAAGACGTCCACGCAGCGTGCAGCAGCAGTCAAAAAAGCAAACAGGGTGTTAGGAATCATTAAAAAAGGGATAGAGAATAAGACGGAGAATCTCTTATTGCCCTTATCTGAATCCATGGTACACCCACATCTGGAATACTGCATACAGAAGTGGTCTCCTCATCTAAAAAAAGCTATACTGGCATTAGAAAAAGTTCAGAAAAGGACAACTAAAATGATTAGGGGTTTGGAACGGGTCCCATATGAAGGGGGTTTAAAGAGACTAGGACTTTTCATCTTAGAAAAGAAGAGACTAAGGAGGGATATGATAGAGGTCTATAAAATCATGAGTGATGTGGAGAAAGTGAATAAGGAAAAGTTATTTACTTCTTCCCATAATATAAGAACTTGGGGCCACCAAATAAAATTAATGGGCAGCAGGTTTAAAACAAATAAAAGAAGTTATTCACACAGCACACAGTCAACCTGTGGAACTCCTTGCCTGAGGAGGTTGTGAAGGCTAGGACTATAACAGGGTTTTAAAAAGAGCTAGATAAATTCATGGAGGTAAAGTTTATTAAAGGCCATTAGCCAGTATGAGTAAGGAATGGTGTCCCTAGTCTCTGTTTGTCAGAGGGTGGAGATGAATGGGAGGAGAGAGATCACTTGATCATTACCTGTTCGGTTCACCCCCTCTGGGGCATCTGACATTGGCCACTGTCGGCAGACAGGATACTGGGCTGGATGGACCTTTAGCCTGACCCAGTATGGCCGCTCTTTTGTTCTTATGCTCAAAATCATTTACATAACTAGTAGTTACTGGTTTTGGCAATTCCATCTGTGTTTCTATTATAGCACTTGCTGTGGTCTTTGTACTTTGATTTGTACCTTGGAGTTCATTTTACTTTTTTTTCTTTTTATAATACAAGTTTTATTCTATTGGGTCTATTGCTTCCAGCTCTGTGTTTTTGGGGAATGAAAGCACAGTGTCTAGTCTATCTGACTCATGAATGACATCCCTCCACCCCCGTCTCTGCTTGAACTGCTTCCTGGCGGCCTCTCCTGCCTCTCTCCCTTCCCCTGTGCTGCTGCCTCTGATGGGGGGGGGGGCAGGTGGCACTGCGGAGATGGTGTTGAGAGGAACTGGCTTTTAAGCTGGCTCCCATGAGCACCAGCTACTGCTTCTCCCCTGCCCTCTTTCTGCCTCTGATACGGGGATGGGAGGAGGGGATGTGAATAGCGAACTCAACTACCTGAAAAGCTTAGGCTTACTGGGTAGTCAACTAGTTGCTTATGTCCCTAACCTAAACCATTAGTATACAGAATGGAGAACATAAAGTCCGAAGCAAGAACCACATCCTGCACCCCCAACCCCAGCCTGCTCCTACACCCCAGCTCCCACCCAGACTCCTCAGCTCTCTCCTACACTTACTATCCTCCCAGACCTCACATCCCCAGCCTGTTCTCTGCATCCTGCCTAAACCCTGCACCCTCACCCTCACCCATAGAGCCCCCTCCCATATATTGAATCCTTTATTGTTGTCCCTACCCCAGAGCCTCGGGGCCCCACTCTATCTATGAGCCCCGGCTTCCCAGAGGAGTTAATCCGGCTCTGGGGGGAAGCCCTTACAGAAATCAAGATGACACCCATTAAATGGACCACATGTGGTAAAACTGGATCACAGAGAACAAGTCATTATATTACCAATATGCTCTCTAAAGCCAATTGAGCTGGATCTTACTGGGTTAAATGTGTTCAAGGGCATAAGTCAATGCACCCCCATATGTACAAACATTCCATAGGAGTGGGCAGCATGGCTAAAATTATGGTATACTGACAAACCCATAAGAAAAAGAACCCCAAGGGGTGTATTGGAAACTGTTTTGGGTGGAGCTGGATTAGGAGTTGGAGTACTGGATGCTAGTAACAGATTGGCAAACAAATTTATTAAGGGTATGTCTATGCTGCAGAGTTTTTTCAGAAAAACAGCCGTTTTTCCGAAAAAAAAAAACCCTCCAGTTACGTTCACACCGCAATTGCATTCTTTTGGGAAAAAAATCGAAAGAACAGAGGGGTTTTTCCAACATTGGTAAACCTCTTTCTACAAGGAAGAAGCCTTTTTCCGAAAGAGCTCTTTCAGAAAAAAGTATGTGTGGACAGGGAAGGGGGAGTTCTTTTGAAAGAAGAGGAAAGAGGAAAAACCACAGGTGTCCTGGTGGCCACTCTGTCCATAGTAATCACAGCGGAAATGCGAGAGAGCATCCATTCAGTGTGGACACTATCTTTCAAAAAAGCAGATTGCTGTTTCAATGCGCTTTTGCTGTGTAGACACTCTCTTCCGGAAGAAGTTTTTTCAGAAGATCTCTTCTGGAAAAGTTTTTTCTGAAAGATGCCTGCAGTCAGTACATAGCCTAAATTATGTTTCCAAATACAAGAGTCTGGAAAGCCTGTCAGGGCATCCTTATCAAAATTAGGATTCGGACAACAGTTATTTTATTCTAAAATATTGCCAGTATGGCAATAGCAGGGGAAAAGGATTTGTTACTGTTAGCAGGAACTATGGGATCAATACAAGTAAATGGGTCCCTAGCATTAGCCTGTACATAGGTTCAGGAAATAAGTCAGCAATTGGTCATTCAAATAATCCAGGAATGTATGTAAGAAAATTTGCTTTTGGAAGTAAGAAAACTGTTGAGGGAAAATGTTACAGAAGGGGAGAGACAATTAATGGTATGGTAGAAACTGGTAAATTGTACCCTAAACAAAGATCAAATGGTTCTACAAGCATATGTAATAACTGTAAACCCTAGCCCAGGAGTGAGGAACCTTTTTTGGGTTGGGAGCCTCTGACCCACTAAAAATCAGTTGGGGGCTACACACTGACTGGGAAGGAGAAAGACACTCCCCACATTTCCCTTGCACACCAAAGCCTGTGGGGCCCAGAGTGAGGGAGCGGGGGACCTGGCGCACCAGCACAAGCTCCCCAGTGCTGGGGGGCCCTGAGCCTAGGGGGCCAGATTCAGGCGAGATGGGGGCCACATCCAGTTCCCCACCCCTGCCCTAGCCTAACTGTTGATATCTATCCAGTGGTACCTATGGGAATCCAGGTAACAAAATAAAATTAATTATGTATTCCAGTGATCATTCCTGGGCATATAAAGAAAACCAACAATGGAAAACCACTGATGTTTTTCAGTGTGTGGCCCATGAAAAATTGGAATACGTGAATGAGGATCAAAATTTAAAAGAAAGGGATGGATGTTTCTATGTAAAAGACAAAAGGAACCCAAAGATGTATGTTTGCTATATCAGGCCTCTATGTGGGGTGTGCACACACCCCCATGATCCCCAAAAAAAAGCTACTGTGGCTGGTCAGGGAAGGCAGGAGCAGTGCACTGCCCGAGCCTCCCTCTCCCATGCTCCGGCCAGGGGAAGGCTGGGGTGGATTTCCTCCCTCCTCCAGGAGTGAGGCTGGATCTGGGCCTTGTTCTTGGGGGGGGGGGGGCAAAATCAGCCCCAACCTTTCCCCATCCAGCCAGAGCAGGCTTACTTGGGGGGCCATGGGGGGTGCGTTAACACCTTTGTGGTCCACATTTAGAAAAAAAGCACACTGCCTCCCCCCACAAAATTCCTGCATGCAAGCCTGGAATCAGTTTGCTATTTTGAAAACTGCAGTTGCCAAACTTTTTTCCATGTTTGGTTCAACATGACTTTGTGAAGTGTCATTTTCTGTCATGACGTACATTGACCGAAGTATCGGTCACAGTTATTTGATAAAAATATGGAGGCTGAGTTGAGGTGTGCTATCAATGAAAAGTTTTTGCCTGATTTCAGAGGTTTACCAGTGAAACAAAAGTGTCAAGTGTCCCATTGATTGAATTTCTGCGAAATGTGATTATTTCTGTTGATTAAATCCAATGTTGACATTAAAAGACAAGAATTGGTATGTTCGGAGCGTCTCACAAAATTATTTATATTTTCAGAATAATGTGGCTAGTTTGCTATAGCTTCAGAACTAGTTGGACACAAGGGTTATATAGCAAGTGGCAGAAAGTCAGTCAGCTGTGTAGCAAAGAGGCAAGATACTAGACCTGCCACCTTGTGTATCTTTTTAGAATGCAACATGTCTCATTTTTTAATGTGCAATTTGGAGTGTTCCTGTGATGAAGAAACTAATGTTCCACTAGAGTAGGGTTATAGCTAGAGCTGCCCAAATAATAACAAAATATATTAGACAAATTTTGCATGTTCTTCTCTCCACATTGTCTGAGCAGGCCATGATTTTCTTTGGGTTGGCTGAAATGTTTGCAGTATAGTTGAAACTTTTGGGCTGTGTCTAGACTGGCAAGTTTTTCCAGAAAATCAGCCGCTTTTCCGGCAAAACTTGCCAGCTGTCTACACTGGCCGCTTGAATTTCCGCAAGAACACTGACGATTTCATGTATGATCGTCAGTGTTCTTGCGGAAATACTATGCTGCTCCCGTTTGAGCAAAAGCCCTCTTGTGCAAATGCTTTTGCGCAAGAGGGCCAGTGTAGACAACGTGGTATTGTTTTGCGCAAAAAAGCCCCGATGGCTAAAATGGCAATCGGGGCTTTCTTGCGCAAAAGCGCGTCTAGAATGGCCAGGGACGCTTTTCCGCAAAAAGTGCTTTTGCGGAAAAGCGTCCGTGCCAATCTAGATGCTCTGTTTCGAAAATGCTTTTAACGGAAAACTTTTCCGTTAAAAGCATTTCTGGAAAATCATGCCAATCTAGACGCAGCCTTGCAGTTTACAAGTCATTCATTGAGGATTCAAAATCCTTGGTTAGGTTTGACTGGACAGATAAGTTACCTTGACTGCGATCCTGCAATCACTTATGCAGGTGTGAAACTTTACTACTGTAGCAGCCCTGTTGATTTTACTGAGATTACTTGTGGTAGTAAAATTAAGTGTGCGTAAGTGTTTGCAAGATTGGGTGTTTTTGATACTTGAACCAGTTTTTGATACTTGAACCAGTTCAGCTCTGGGAGGGCTCAGATATAAAGGCTCAGCACCCAGGAAATGAACCCCCAAAAGGGACCAAAACCCCAAATAAATCCATCTTACCCTGTGTAAAAGGTTTACACAGAGAAAGCTTGTAAGCTCAGCCCCTTTTATGAAAGAGCTAGGCACAATGATTACTTCCCCAGGTAACAATTATTTGCACTTGGCTTGATAATAAACAAAAGTGTTTCATTAAGTATAATGTAGGATTTAAGTGGTTGCAAGTGAAAACAGATCAAAATAAGTTATTCAATTAAAATAAACAAAGCACGCCAGCTCTTTCTAATCCACTAAGAAACTTGTTACATTCAAATTCTTACCCTAAACAGTTGATCTAAACATCTGCTTCACAAGTTAAGCTGTCTCCTACTAGCATGGGCCCAATCCTTCCACCTGTTTCCAGCAGGCATCTTAGGTGGCAAGTGGGGGGGGGGACTCCTGGCATCTGGAGACTGCTCCTCTAGTTTGGTTCCCCCCATTACATCCCTTTTGCCAGAGGTGGGAATTCTTCATGCTCAGTTCACACTTCTCACCTCAAGTGGAAAAGAACAAGATCCGAAATGGGTTTCAGCATTAAGCGGCCTGGCCACATGTCCTAGCATGACCAACCACAATCCAGGCTCACAGGAAAAACAGAACCAGTCACAAATCATTGATTAGCTCACTGAGCCATTAAGTTCCTGAAGCATCACTAATGGCCTCATTAGCACATTTGCAATTATAAACAGATCCACACTTCATATTTCTAACCTCACATACAATAATGATACATGCACAAAAGAGGATAAACACATTCAGCAGACTGTAACTTTAAAACTGATATGTTATATGGTGTATTTATCTAAAGTATCTTCAGGTTATGCATACTCATATTCATAAGCCAATTTTCATAAAGCATGAGGGGGTGTGACAGAGACAATTTATACCTTCAAGTCAGTGGCACTGCATTGAGTACCCATATGGCCCCACAGTATGTCAACGTTTTTATGGATGATCTAGAACAGTGGTCCCCAACCTTTTTGTGTGGTGGGTGCCGCACCGGTGAGTGACGTCATCCTGCTGCGTCGCCCGGCCAGCCAGCCCCATGCCAAGTGCACACCTGCGCTGGCGCCAGACCCCTCACCACAGCCATTTTGCCCCTCCGTACCAGCTGCCCTGCTCCCACAGCTTCCCTGCCGCGCTCCCTGGCAGGTTCTCCCGCTGCCGGCGCTTCCCCACGCCCCGTCACGACACAAGTTCGGCCCCGCAGTGCATGTAGCCCGTCCTCCCCCGGCCATCCCGCGTCGCGACCCCGACTAGGTGGGCGCACATAAATGCCCCGGCAAGTGCCATGGCACCCGCGGGCACCGCATTGGGGACCACTTATCTAGAACAACACTTCCTCAGCTTGCTCTTCTACTTCCTCTACACCAGGGTTTCCCAAACTATGGGTTGGGACCCAAATATGGGTCGCCATTACATTTCAAAAGGGTCACCAAGTGTCTCCCCAGGTGGCTCTGCCCTCCCCCCCCCGTTTTTGAATTGCCTTGGGTCACCAACTCTTCCTGAATTGTCAAAATGGGTCCCCATCTGGAAAAGGTTGGGAACTGCTGCTACACTAATGCCATCTTCATCATCTGGACCCACAGGAAGGAGGCCCTTGAAGAATTCCATTGGGATTTCAACAGTTTCCAGCCCACATCAATCTCAGCTTGTAGTAGTCCACACAAGAGATCCACTTCCTGGACACTACAATACAAATAAGTGATCGTCACACAAATACCACCCTGTACTGGAAACCTACTGACCACTATTCTTACCTACAAGCCTCTAGCTTCCATCCAGAACACATCACATCCATTATCTGCAGCCAAGCCCTAAGATACAACAACATTTGCTCCAATCTCTCAGACAGAGAGTAACACCTATAAGATATCTATCAAACCATCTTAAAACTACAGTACCCACCCGAGGAAGTGAAGAAACAGATTGACAAAGCCAGGCAGGTACCCAGAAGTCACCTACAACAGGACAAACCCAAGAAAGAAAGCCATAGGTGGCACAACCATAGGTGACATGTGGCAGGGGAATGGGGGGGGGGGCACTGTTGCCAACTCTGTTCACACATCTACCCATACCTTCACGGGACCTAACCACATCGGCCCTACCATCAAAGATACTTCAAAACCAGGCTGCAATGTAAAGCTTCTGAGCTGGAATTCATATGCGAATTTGACATCATCAGAATGGGTGTGGTTAGGGACTGGGAATGGCTTGCCCATTACCATATGTAATTTTCCACTTTAGGTTTTCTTACCTTCTTATCCACTTCCACCCTGATGGAATTAGCTCTGATGTAACACTCCCATTTCTGTATCCATACTATCTGTTTCTTTTTCTTTCACTTCATGCATCTGATAGAGTTGCAACTCATGAAAGCTTATGCCATAATTTTAGTCTTTAAGGTGCCACTGCGTTCCTGCTTTTTGCTGAAACAGACTAACACGGCTACTTCTGAAACCTGCAATTACTGCTGTGTAACTCACTGACGAAGTGTGTGTCACATGCCAGTCTCTAGCCTTCTAAATCACCGCATATGCCAGTTACCAGTTACTGGAGTTATTCCTTTACTTCAAGTTGTTAAACCTATGCTGCTGCATTGAAGGTCCTGGGTTCAAATCCTACCAGACACAATGTGTGGGGGGCACAAGAGGTCACATGCCCCCCAATGCCATGGACAGGAGGGGTCAGCCAGCAGGGGACCAGCAGATCTGGGGGCACCAGCAGCAGGCACCCCCCCAACTGGCAGTGGTGGGGAAAGTGCAGGAAGACAACCCCAGCTCAGTGTGCTCTCGGGCCGCACTGCTCCACAGGAGGGACAGGACCAACCCTGCACTCCCCAGCAGGAAGCAGAGTGGCATGGCCGGGGAGTAATGTGAGTTGGGGCTGCCTTGCTGCGCTTTCACCACCCCTGCCGGTGAGGGGGGGTGAGGGTGGCAGTGGACTCCTGCTGCCAGTACTGGCTCCCCGACACTGTGAGTTCCTCTTAGTTGAGGAAGACGTGGGCCAGGGAGAGGTGGGGCCTGGGTGGAGTTGGGTTGTGCTGGCCCTTCTCCAGGCTGGGAGGGGCACATGGCCAATGGCCCCCTGGGTCCACCCTCATCAGTTGCCTCTGAACTCTACTGAAGGTACATGTGGAGGGTTGTTAAGCCTTAATGCTTTGAGGCTCCCATCAGTGTTCTAATCTAATTTGATCTCTGTGTGCCCCAAAACACAAACTCACACATGCTCAGGTGCTGGGGAGGAGGCTGAGAGTATGTCTACACAGCAAGAAAACTAATGTCACACAGAAATCAACAGTCACCAATTCACGTTCACACTTGCCCCTCTGTCGACAGATCCTGTTCACATTGGGAGCTCCCCTGTCAACAGCGCAAGCAATGCAGAGTGGGTGTGTATCCCACAGGGCCTGGCAACACCAACAGCTCTGTGGGGTCCAAGCAGGGGAGCATTTGGTGCAATGTCCAGGTCATTATCCCAACCATGCCCCCCCCCCATTGCACCCCTTCCCCAGAGCTTCCTCCCCTTGGCACAGGAAGATGCCATGAGGCCACTGCATGCTGATCCAGCCCAAGGGGGGAGGTCTAAGTACTCAGGCTGTGTAGGGCACTATGATTTGTAAGGTCAACCTCATGCATTGCACCAAATGCCTCAACAACCATGTGCATGAAACCAGACAGTCACCATCCTTTCCAATGAACTCACACAGAAAAGCCAGCCAGTGGGGATTCAAATATTGCAGGACTTGCAAGGGGCAGGAGTGGGTAGCTGGTCACCTGACTTCAGGGCAGCAGAGTTCAAGTCGCTGATCAGAGTGGCTGAATGGGAATTGTGGGCCACTTCCTGGAGGCCAGAATCAGTGACAAAATCCCCCACGGTGTCCACACTGCATGTTTGTCAACAACAAAGGGAGGGGAAAAGAAAATAGTCACTCTGTCATGAACAGGGCCATCCCTGGGGAGGATGCGGGACTTGGGGCAACCCCCCCCCCGCCTCTGCCCTAAGCCCAGCCCCTGCTCTACCTCTTCCCACCCCCCACTCCACCTCTTCTTCAAAGCCCTGTCCCTGCTCCATCCCTGCCCTGTCTCTTCCCAATCCTGCCCAGCCCCTATTGCACTCCTTCCGCAAAGCTTCTTCCCCGTGGTGCAGGACAACAGGTGTCACCCCCCACACTCACTCCCACCACAGCAGCAGGAGCTATGGGAAGTGGAGCGACCCAGCAGCCTGCTCTGCTCCACTGCCCATCTACCAGCCAGGTCGTTCTGCTTCACTGTGTGACAGGAAGCCGAGGCACCCAGCCTCAGCCCGGTCCACTCTGCTACCCCAAGCCCACGTCGCTTCACTTCCCACTTCTGTGGTGAAGCAGAGCGACCTGGCTGGGAGATGGTGGCAGAATGGAGCAAGCTGCTGTGTCGCTCCGCGTCCTGCGGCTCCCCAAAGCATAGGACCGGGAGAAATATCCCCCCACTCCCCCAGCCATCCTGTGGACGGAAAGGCTCTGCTTGTGGATCTGGATGTTTTTGTTGACGGAAATGGCTGTTTTTCTCGACAAACATCGCATTGCAGTGTGGGTGCTCGCACAGTTTTGTCACTAAAAGGCACTTTTCCGCACCAAAACTTGCCAAGGTAGACAAAGCCTTAGTTTGTCCTACCTTTGCTATTACATTCTGAAAAGAATTAAAATATTTTGCATTTTCAGAGACTAATCTAAAAGTAGCTACAGGACTGATGCAGGAAACACTGGTGAAATATGATGGCCTATGTTATTCAAGAGGGTAGACTAGATAATCACAATGGTCCCTTATGGCTTTAATATCTATGAAAATTTACAAAGGCTAAAAATCAGTAATGTTTTATTTAGGAAAAAATATTGTTCTCCTACTTAAAGCAGAAAATCTACCACTAAAGTCTTTTTTAAAAAAAGAAAAGGGTAAAAAGCTCTTGGTTTCCTCTCTCAGCTTTCCTTCTTCAATACCTACCAAGACTAGCTTTTCAGGCAGCCTGGAGCCTGTGCCAGACTTATCTATCACACAAGCTGACAGGAAACAAACAGTGTTGCATATTCTTAGACCTAGATCAGATGAATTCTCTAATACTGAAACATGGATGTCTGGAGCTCCTGACAGTCAGCTGGCCTAGCAATTGCAACTTAAGTATATTTGATTTGATTTATTTAACAAGGCACTATAATGCAGTTTCTTTGCCCAGAGAGTAGCTGGCATTACCCTAGGAAGTTGTCCTTACATAAACTGCTTTTCCAGACTGTAGCACTTGCATGGCTCATTCCTTTCCCCTGGGCTTGCTGACCTTTAAACAGTAACACATTTCTCTATAATGCATCATGTTCACAGTACACATCAAAACAGCCATACTGTTACCATATTTGCCCAATACTCTGGGGTATGCTCATTTATTAGGGTTACTCTTATGGGACTGGGGGGAGGTAACAATTCTATCAGTGTGCTGCTTGTGCTTACTTGTGCTCTCATATGGAGCTGAATTCTCCCTGCTGCCAATTCCCCCTCCCACTGGAGCTCTCCTGCAGGAACTAGGTTCCTCAGGATGGGGTTCTTCCCACCTTAGCAACACACACAGACACTCACACCCACTAACAGAGCACACCTGAGAGGACTGGGTAATCAGCACTCACAAGCTGACCCTTCATATGTCTCTGGATTCAGCAGACTGGGTTTAACAGCAATGCCACATTGCACTCTCATGAGCCTTTGGACTCAGTGGGCTGGATTAAACAGCACTTTAAGCTGCCATCCTCATAAGCCCCCAGGTTCAGCACCCCCATCCCCACTTTCACACCACAATCATTCACTGGTAAACCACACAATGAGCAAACCCCACAGGATTTTGAGCACTACAGGGATCTTTAGCTTAGGTACAAGAAGCGTTGTTGAAGAGCAAATGGGGAAGCCAAAACAACACCTCTTGAGGAAAAGGGAGCGAAAGAGAGAAGCAACAGCTTAACAATGAAAGTTATTTATTTCTGGGTAGTGATAGGAAGCCAAACACACATAACAGTTACAATATTAAATCTAAATTGAAATTGATTACAAATGTTAGGGCTAGCTAACCATATAACAGTTTACATAGGGCAGAGTCAGGAGGCTATGCTTGCGGGGGGGGGGGGAGACCTCCCCACTCCTTGGAGCTTGCACTGATTGGGGTTCCCAGATGGTGATGGGAGTTGGGGGTCCAGAGGGAAGGAGACAAGCAGAGCAGAGCCCCCAGCATGATCAGACAGGAGATGAAGAAGTCTCAATGGAACTGATGCAGTTTAAATGCAGGTATCAGAACAGTTTTTCTTGGGCAAGGGTAGGAGTTTTTATAGGGACAGGACAATAGTTTGAAGAGAACACTGGGTAGACAGAGGCGAGACAATAGAGACTGATCACACTTGGTTATGGGTGATGTTCCTTGAATGAGCTCACAATGCAACTAGGCAGTTTTAGTATTTTGGATGTCAATAGGATCCATTACTAGAATTGGTCTGATAATGACTAATTTGGGTGTGAGCAGGCCTGGGTTCATTAGCATCTGGAGCAAAGATTTCCCATCAGGCAGTGCTTCTCTGCTTTCGGTATCCCATAGTTCAGCGTGGTTCCTGCTTTGGAAAAGCTGGTCTCCATTCTGTATGCTAATGGAGATGTCCCTCTGTGCTATCTTCCATGCAGATGTGGCTGGGGTGTTTCCTGCTGTCACCCTTGTCTGAAGCAGTTTAGGTGTGTCTTCCCCGGCCTTTTCATTGCTTTGTCTTTGATTCTTGCAGAGGCCTGGGGGAGGGAGATGGTTTTCCATGAGTGTCACTCCCTGGCTCCCCAAGAGCACAGGGCTGGTAGGTAACAATACATCGAAAGTAATCCTCCTGACTGCACTGTGTTCTGGTTTTGCACCAAGTACTGTAGCCATGTTGTTCCCAGGATATGAGAGAGAGGTGAGTAGGCAATATCTTGTATAGGACCTACTTTTGTTGGAGAACGAGACACATTTTTGAGCTTAGAAGATCTCTGTGTAAGGTTGAAAGCTTATCTCTCTCACCAATAAAAGTTGGTCCAATAAAAGATATTACCTCACTCACCTTTCTTCTTTTTTGTAGACAGGTATGGATGCTAGGGGGGGAAAGCCACTTGATGTTACTAAGTTTTCCATTTATGTAAACAGGCATCTAAAGTAGTGATAGAGATGCAGCCGTGTTAGTCTGGTCTAGTTGAAACAAAAGACAGAACTATGTAGCACTTTAAAGACTAACAAGATGGATTATTAGGTGATGAGCTTTCGTGGGTCAGACCCACTTCCTCAGATCAATATGTGGAAGAAAATTGGCACAACCATATATACCAAAGTGATACAATCAAAAAAAAGTGAACACATATAAAAATGACGAATCAGGTTTAAGAACAGAGGAGGGGTGAGGGGGGGAAGGTTAGAGAAAGAAAGCTGTTGCTTGCCATTTCAGCCAGACTGACCATTCTCTCAATGACCTTAAAACATGCATATTGCTTCAGAGCGATTTTAACTCCAGACTTCAAAGAGAAGCTTCAGAATTGTCATTCATGCTTAAATATGACACTTTATATATGGGTCTCAACAAAGATGCTAATTATCTCACCCATTGCAAAGATAACTTCCCCAATTATCACCCCTGATGTCATTACTTCACAGACACTAACCTTCCCCCCCTCACCCCTCCTCTGTTCTTAAACCTGATTCGTCATTTTTATATGTGTTCACTTTTTTTTGATTGTATCACTTTGGTATATATGGTTGTGCCAATTTTCTTCCACATATTGATCTGAGGAAGTGGGTCTGGCCCACGAAAGCTCATCGCCTAATAAACCATCTTGTTAGTCTTTAGAGTGCTACATAGTTCTGTCTTTTGTTTCAGGCATCTAAAGTAGCAGTGTTTCAGAGATCAGAGAGGTAGCTGTGTTAGTCTATCTCCGCAAAAACATCAAGGAGTCCTGTGGCACCTTAAAGACTAACAGATTTATTTGGGCATAATCTTTCATGGGCAAAAACCCTGTGGGCTTTTACCCATGGAAGATTATGCCCAAATAAATCTGTTAGTCTTTAAGGTGCCACAGGACTCCTCCGTGTTTCAGAGACAGGATTTCAGATATCAGCTGGACCTGGGCTACGTCTACACTGGCATGATCTTGCGCAAAAACTCTTTAGCGCAAGAGTTCTTGCGTTAAAGTAGTTGTGCAAGAGAGCATCTACACTGGCATGTGCTTTTGCGCAAGAGCATCCATGCCAGTGTAGACGCTTTCTTGCGCAAGAAAGCTCCGATGGCCATTTTAACCACAGGGCTTTCTTGCGCAAGAAATTCATGTTGCCTGTCTACACTGGCCTCTTGCGCAAGAACAGTTGCACAAAAGGACTTATTCCTGAGCGGGAGCATCATAGTTCTTGCGCGAGAAGCCCTGATTTCATACTGTAGAACGTCAGTTTACTTGAGCAAGAACACGCGGCCAGTGTAGACAGGCAGCAAGTTTTTGCGCAAGAGCGGCCGCTTTGGTGCAAGATCGCGCCAGTGTAGACACAGCCCTGGTGTCAACTGAGGTTACTCCTCCCTCCCCCACCATGAAAGAAGAGGGGAGGGATCGAGTCAGTCTCAAAACAGAACTCAGAATCTTGCCAGAAGTCTTTCCAGTCCACATTAGTAAAAGAGATTCTAAAACAAAACCTCACCCTAAGCAATAGTGCTGGAAGGCAGACAAAGGAATCTGTACAACAGGGGCAAACTTCACACAACAATGTGCTGTTAGTTATAAACACTAGACAGAAGCAAACAACCAGCCTTAATCCAAACTACAGTTCTGTTTTATAGAAATTATTCACATTCCTCTCTAGAAAGCTTGTTGCTCCACCACCTTCTGTTAGCTGATTACAGGTTGTCAAGTGATTCCACTTTATTCCTGGGACAGATTTCTTAGGGGTGTACAGCAGGGCTTTCTGTTAACTCTGTCCTGGAAAATTATTGTGTGAGGTCTATTCTCCCCATCACATCCCCTGTTTCTCATAAAATAACAGCATTCACCATTTTCTAGGTGAAAAACTGTAGAAGGGTAGCTATGTTAGTCTGTATCTGCAAAAACAAGGAGGAGTCCTATATGACACCTTAGAGACAAACAGATTTATT
Organism: Pelochelys cantorii; assembly: GCA_032595735.1. Classification (NCBI taxonomy): domain Eukaryota; kingdom Metazoa; phylum Chordata; order Testudines; family Trionychidae; genus Pelochelys; species Pelochelys cantorii. The sequence goes on from CM064336.1 coordinate 33,517,234, forward strand.
AGGGTACAAGTTTTCATAGGTAATATCCACTTTGTCAGATGAATTGGAGTGGAGTTTACAAAGGCTGGGGTATATATAAGGAAAAGAAAGAGGGTGCTTATGTAAATGAGTATAACCAAGTCAGGGTGGAAGTGGCTCATTCACAGCAGTTGATATGGAAATGTGGATATCAAAAGAGAGACAATTGCCTTTGTAGTGTGTTAACCAGTTAAGATCATTATTCAAGCCTAAATTGATAGTATTGAATTTGCACATGTGTTACCTCAATTCTTAATCCTTTACTTAAAATAGGAAATAATTTTGCTAGTGGTTTGAGAACCTTCTGGCAATTAGTAACTTTTTAATGCTGATTGGATTAAAGGGTAGGTCAACAGTGTTCCCTGTAAGCTGAGTGCTTGGGCGGCTACCCCAAAAAAATTCAAATGCCATCTAACTGATTAGCATATGCCTCAGTGCACATACCAAAATTTATTCTGTACATGGTTGGAAAAAATTAGAGGGAACGTTATCACTGATTGCAGTTGTGAAGGAAGCATAACATTTTCCGTACTTTCCTCATTTTTAGACACTCATAACTTTCACATTTTCAGGTTGACATTCTCTATGCATGGTCTGTGCTCCTGAAAATTCATTTTTTTAAAGTTTCAACAAAATCATACCAGCTGTGTGTGTCTCTAAGTACTATGACTACATGCAATATGAATATATAACTTAGTGTGTATTAATACACTTCTCCATTTGAGAAGAGTTGCTTTTTCTTGTGGAAAAACTGTACAGCTGAATCCTGGGAGGATAGAAAGTTGAGGTTCAACATGAATATAGCCCTTACTGAGTGTGCCAGTGAAATTTAGTATTGACTTCATGAACAAATGCTAATTTGAAATGTTATTGGGCAAGCACAGTACATTTCGCATCTAAGCTCATACAGTGGCCAGCTAAAGAAAGCTGTGTTTGTGCACACGTGACTACCTTAATTGCACGGTGGAGAGTATGCTAAAAGCATTCAAGGATAGAAAGGGCTGCCATCCCATTTGTAAAGTGTACAGGAGACAGATTCATTTTAGGAGTGCTGTAGCACCATCTGCTAAAGCAGAGGCGGGGAACCTTTTTTGGGTTGGGGGCCACTAACCCAGAGAAAAATCAGCTGGGGGCCACGGACAAGTGAGAAGCAAAAACAAAACAAAAACAAACTCTCATTGATGTGGCCCCCAACTGAGAACTGAGGAGAAAGACACTCCCCATCTTCCCCTCACAGACCAGAACCTGGGGGGGGGGGAGCCTAGTAGATTTTGCGTGCGCCAGCCCCATGGGGAGATGTCAGGGGGGCTGGAGCACCAGCACAAGCTCCACAATGCTGGATTTCTTGTATGACTTCTTGCTAGCCAGTGTGGCAAACAGAAGTGCTCTTTGTAACTGATTTGTAGACCCCCAGTTTTTGGGCTGTAAGTAGGAGGTGCTGGAACAATTTTGATAGTGGAGGTGCTGAGAGCCATTGAACCAAACTGTAAACCCTGCACATAATGGAAACCACTTCAAGCCAGAGGGTGCCATCGCACCCCCCATGCCCATTAGTTCCAGTGTCTCTGGTAAGTAGCCCTGTCTCTGAGCAGTTCACCCTTATTTGACCCTTTCATCAGTGCCCCCAGAAACTTCCTGTATAATATAACACTGGGGCAGTGTAGAAGCCAGGAAAGTCCTCACAATAACAGGATCATTACCCTGCTCACAATAGTAATAGCTCTATTTGCAGCACAATCCCATTTCAATCCATTCTCTGTGCAACTTGTCCCATCCCTGCACCCATGGGGCCACCTCCTCACTATTGCACAGAGAAAAGCAATTTGCTGTCAACAGACCCAGGAACTGTAGAAAAAAATAATAATTTAAACTCTCCCCCGTGCAAAGGAACCGCCTGGCAAACAGCTGCCTGGGCTAATCTGGGATGATCTCCCAGCCACTGGGCACCCCCAGCTCCAACTGCAGCCAGTGCGGGGGCTGAGACCTCCGACAATCCTGCAGATTATTTCAAGGAAGAATTGCCCCTTCTGGGATGACACTAGGGAGTGTATGGAGGGGGGATGCCTCCCTCTGGCATGTTTCTTCCCTCCCACCTTCTATGATATGGCTGGGAAAGAGACTGTCTGAATTGTCAAGCTGTGGAATGAACAACAATCTGCAGTCATGTCTATAACCGCACACACCCACACTGCAGTGAGTGTGCTGGGGAAGGTGGGCTGAGCAAACAATAGGAAAGGCTCAGTCAGTGAGAATAGAGCCATACAAGCCCGGACCATAGGAGTTGTGACTGACTGGGTGAGGGATGGACTAGAATCCACTGGGGTCTTCCCGTGGAGGTTTGAATCCTTCCAGTTATGGAAGAGCTGGAGTCTTGTGCGGTCATGGCAGAGGTTTTAGTGCCTGAGCATCTTTGGTGCCAGCCAGGCCAGGAGCAGTCTGACTCTTAGATTGTCTGTAATTCAAATACTACAGCTAACCTATGCCACTCAGGAGCTAGTTGGGTGGGATTTTTCACACCCTGAGAGACAGAGATTTGCCAATGTAAGTTCCCAGTGGAGACAAGTCCTTAGGTCCCTCTCGAAATACTAAGTTGTGCTCTGAAAATAAAGCTGAAACATTGACTCATAAATCCAGTGACTGAATTCCCCAAATGTAATCACTGGGCCCTTTCCAGAAAGGTACAAACTTCACTTCATTTTTGCAAAGAAAGGGAAAATAAAGGCAATGCTATTTTTGTGATGAATTCTTAAAATTTAGAGGTTAGTTATTTACATGAAAATTAATTGCTGATTCCTCCAAATAACCCTATAGCATGAAACAAAAATGAGACAAACCTTGCCTCTAAAGACAAATTTCCCAGCTGATCCACATAGTATTACTCATTTCCTGTGAATGCCCAGAAGATGTCTTCAGATCCGCAGCATGCTTGCCCTGCAGCCACCTTCCCATTGGAAATGGTTGTCTTGGGTGTGTCCAGACTTTGGAAATTGGTGAAGTTCAGAGGATGAGCAGCAAACCTGGCTCCCTGCACCAAGAGAGATTTGGGCCTTTTGTTTCTTTCACTTAGTCTTTCCCAATAGGACAAGAAGAGCTTTATAAAAAGTAGGGCTGTGAAATGACGAAAAAATTACTATTGCTTAATCGCAAGATTAAAAAATATAATCTCGATTAATCGCAGTTTTAATCGCACTCTGGAACTGTAACAGAATCCCATTTATTGAAATATTTTGGGCTGTTTCACACAGTATCAAATAGATTGTCTTGAATTGCAACACAGAATAAAGAGTGTACATAACGCTTTGTTATTATGTTTGATGACAAATGTGTTAATCTTTCCAACAGAACAAACCTCACCACTGAGCTTGCTGCTTCCTGGCTCCTCTGATGTGCAGACTCCAGACACAAGCTGCCCTTCTCAGGCCCCATGGACACAAGCCCGAGAAAGGCATAAGAGCTGCCACTCCAGTATGAAGGGAGTGGGCACCTCACCCTGCATGACCGTCAAACCCCAGAGCCACAAGGGCATGAGGCCCTGGCAGTGCTGGTGCTGGCTGATGGTAACCCCATGGAGTGCAGGGCAGGCAAGGTCTGGGGAACAATGCATACAAGAGAGCAATGCCCAATCTCCCCCACATTCATGGGCTGGCAAGATGCCCAGAATCAGCATCCCAAGCAGCACTTTGTGGCTCTTCCCCTCGGAGAGGAAACTCCAATGAGGACAGAGCCAGAGGTGGCCCTGGGCAGTTTCCTTCGCTGGGACCCCTGCAGAATGTGTCCTTGGTATCCTTGCTGGGGGCCTGAGCTCAGCTGGAGGATCCTCTGGGGTCTTGCCGAGTGGCACTAGTATCAGTGCAAACCTCAGCCCCCAAAGGATGCATCGTACAGTTTCCCCTTCCCTCCCTGAGTGGGGCTGCAGCTCCCCTATGTACTGCTCCCCCAGGACCAGGATGGTGCTGGTAGCAGTGCAGTTGGACCGAGTGGTTTGGGTTCCTGTTTTTTACCTGGATTCAGTTCTGGATCTGGCAAAACACAAAGTTTCTGCTCAGAGGGAAGGCAGGGGAGCAAGGGGGGATCTCAGTATGGGATGTGGTTAGCTGGCGTATGTCCATCCACCTGCCCTGTCTACACCCCACCAGCTACCACTCCTATGATTGGTGTGGGGTCCAAATCTCTCCCCACCAGGCTCCCAGGTTACCTTACACACGTAGAAAACAAGACAGCATGGAGCAAAAACCTCTAACTCCAGAGCTCAGATCAAAGGATCAGGCATATTTCAACCTAGCGACAGAGCATCCCCCTCCTTCCCCCCCATGATCAGTGAGGTTTGTCCAGCCACTGAGTTTGCCTGATTATATGGAGACTAAGGTGGTACATAAGCAAAGGCAAAGACTTAACTCTCTCTATACTCTTTGATATCCAAAATGATATCCTATGTTCTGTTAACACCACTCTCCTCTGCCTCGTTCATAACAATCGCATCTATGACCAAACATAAGATTCTTCATTATACATCAGATTTCATAACATGCTTCTCTACTTATTACCAGTAACACAACTAAGAAGAAAGGTGGAATTAGTATTTTTCCTATTCTTGTGTCTCTGCAAAGAAACTATTTTTCTCTGTGCAGTGGCCAGGGGATGGTGCTCCAGGCTCAGGGATGTGGAAACACCTAGAGAACCGACAAAACTCCAGCCAGCTGTACGTCAAGTAGATCTAATTGTGTGGCTGTGAGAGGGAGGAAAACGGGATGCTAATTCCCACTAGGCAGGTGTCTGCCCCTCTCCCAGCGGGGTCCTACTGAACCCAGGAGAGTGAGAGAGATGAAAGCCCTGAGCAATTCCGTCTTTTTCTTTGATTCTCAGTGAATTTGGTGATGTGTTACATCACCGTGGGCTCAGCTCTGGTGGCCACAGCTTCAAGCCCTACAGAATGAAAGTCGCCTTCGCTACCTGCTTTGGATATAGAGCCCCTAGGAAGGCATGGAGACCAAGGGGAGTGATCACTCAGACATTAACAAGTACAAAGTCTAGACTGGTTTATCAGTTTTATTACAATTACAATGAAGGTTGTGGTGACCCATGCATAGAAACCCTACCAAGTGCTCTGCACAAGTTACGAATGTAGTCATACTCAAATCCCTAGGATATTCTTAGGGCCTCAGGGCTGCCTTGCCAACTGATCATGAAAGAGGGCCAGTTCCTGCTGGTGTTTCCTCATCAGCATCACTGGACCCGATCTGGGAGCCTCTTTTCTCTGGTGATTCTGACTCCACCTAACACCCTGTGCATGTGCCCGGCACTGTCAACCCTCTTTGTCCTTATTTGTATTGTCCCCCAAGAACATTGGGGTGCCCTGTTTTCTATAGGTTGTTTGAATCTCATTAGCATTTACATCCAAAGTGCACCCTGCAGTGACAGAGCGTATTGCAGGGGTGGGCAATAATTTTTGCTCAGGGGCCACTCCAAGAATTTGGTAAGTGGTCAAGTGCCGCACTCATCCATGATATTAATGAAGGAGGTGCGGGGTTCTGGGATGGAGGTTGGGTGCAGAAGGGAGCGTGGGGTAAGGGATTGGGGTGTAGGATCTGGGAGGGAGTTTGGGTGAAGGAAGGGATTGTGACCTGGGACAGTGAACTGAGGTTCAGGAGAGGGTGCAGGGTCTGGGAGAGGAGTGTGACTGGGGTAGGGGTGCCGGGGTTTGAGTTGTGACCTGAGACAGAGGACTGGGGTGAAGAGTTTGGGAGGATTCTGACCTGGGGGAGGGATGTAGGAGGAGGGAGTGTAGGGTCTGGGAGGGGGTTGTAAGCTGGGGCAGGAGTGCAGGAGGGGATGCAGGGATTTGGACTATGACCAGGGATAACGGATTGGGGTGCAAAGTCTGGGAGGGGGTTGTGACCTGAGGAGGGATGTAGGAGGGAAAGATGTAAGGGGGCTGGAACAGAGCTGCAGAAGGTTTGGGTTACATGGGGTAGGGGTGTAGGAGGGGGGCAGAGGGTTGGGAGAGGGAGGGGCTGGGGTGCCAGATGCAGGTTCTGGCTGGGAGACCTTACCTGGGTGGCTCCCAGCCAGCAGCCCAGCAGGTTTCTTAACTAGGGTCCTTGCCTTCCACGCCCCTGTACTGCTCACAACAGCTACAGAGGCCATTTTTCCTGCTGCAAACACTGTAAGCTGGGGAGGGGGGAAGGAGAGGCGCTTTACATGCTGCCTATCCTGCAAACGGGCAATGAGGCATTCTTTGGTCACTTACTTATGTCAATCATGTCTTAAAGCTATGGCCCAGTATGGCTAAGCTGAAATCTTACAGGCCTCAGCCTGTAGGCCTTGTCTTTCAGTCCTACTTGGATACCTAGTACTTACTATTCTGTCCTCTATACTGGAGTTCAGTCTGATCCATCTATAACCCTACCATTGAAACCCTATCATTGCATTTGAAGGTGAATATGTCAAGCCATAAATAATCATCGTACCAAACAATTAAAGAATAATGACATGAAGTGACTGGCTATAAGAGACAAATGCTGTTTGTTTGCAGATGAACCAGTGCTTCCCACCCCAGCCAGCTCCATACTTAATAGTAATGTTGATCCAGTTCAGGAGAGCTGACAGCCACGCCAGTCCCTTGGGCAAGGTGGGGAGTAGCTCCATGTTTCTGGAAGGCGCGGGGCCTCAGGAAGAAGGGGAAGGCTAGCCCGTGGTGCCACCCAGACTGTGGCACAATCCCACCTGCCCAGGCAGCCCTAAGAACCACCCAGATCACACTGTGCAGCACTCCTGTGGTGATTTAAAGGGCTCAGGGCTCCAGGTGTCATTGCTTCTGCAGCAGCAACCAGAGCCCCGGGCCTCTTTGAATCACTGGACCCCAAGACAATTGCCTCCTTTACCCTCACCCCGTCAGCAGGCCGAATCCAACTCCATTGCTTAGGGATATAACAAATGCCCATCCCACTGCCATGTAGTCACAACAATCTAGCCCCCCTCAAACAGTGCTATGTTGATGAACATATCATTCTGCTTACCTCACTCCTGCCATCAGGGTTGCCAGATAGTTTAACCAAAAATACCAAACACCTTCCCCTCCCCCCCCACCAAAAAAAAACACCAGGGAAAAAATGCTGTTGGGAAAAAAAAAGGGGGGAGACCAAAGCTGTTGAGCAAAAAAAAAAAAAACCCTGAGTGTGTGTAGGGTTGCCAGGTGTCCAGTATTTTCACCTTCTGGCAGGGGAAAAAAAATCAGAAAATACCGGACATTTTAGATGTCCAGTATTTTCTGAATTTTTTTTTACTGGACAGGAGGCGAAAATACAGGATTGTCCAGGTCAATACCGGACACCTGGCAACCCTACCTTCCACCCAGGGAGGTGTATTAACTGTGGCTTCTCTTGGCCCCCGATCTACTTCTTTGGGTAGATGCACTGCTACCCTGCTGTAGCCTTGTTGGGGGAGAAATTGCCGTATAGCACTGTTTTGCTGGTGCGCTATCAAACTGGTGCTTGTCTATGTGATTTAACCCATCTCTCACCTGACTCCTTGCCAGCCCCCAACCACCTAGCCAAGCTGGGTTTGGGTTCTGTGTGTAAAGGGAGAACATAAGAATGGTCATACTGAGTCAGATCAAAGGCCCATCTAGCCCAGTATCCTGTCTTCCGACAGTGGCCAACACCAGATGCCCCAAAAGCCCTTTAGTTAGGGCTTTTCAATAGGGTCCCACCCTTTTCCCAGAGGGGAATGAGTGGGGGCTTACGTGCTCCCATGGCTGCCAAACAGACAGGCTCTAGTGTGTGTCCTCAGACCACTGAACTACACTCTTGTCTCCTTGTTAGTCAGCCACAAACTGAGCCAGGCTCCTTCCTTTTCTTCTTCCTCCAGGCCTGGCACTGGCTGCTAGTAAAGCAGGGTGGAACTGGCTTTAACCCCTGGAATGCTGGGCCCTCCTTTCTCCACTCCCTCACACCTAGTTTTGTGAGGAAGTCTGTAACAGCCCTCGCTGAAGTAAGGGAGCAGAAAGGAATGGGAGATCGGACCGCAGAATTACAGTTAAGGTTAGGGATTACCTGGTAGGCCTCAGAGAAAGGGGTTAAACTAGGAAGATTGATGAAGGAGAAACTTAAAGAATCATGACAGGAAGCAGTCCAGGGAACAGAGCAGTAAGGCTGGTGAAGTCCTATACCTTAATGGTTGCTACAGGGCTCTGGACTGGAACCCCACGTAGAGGGCAGGGCTTGGCTCTCTTACTACCCACTGCAGAGTGATATTACTTACATAGGCACCAGCTTCCTCTGGGCCTGTAGAGTGCTTAGTTCTCTGTCCTGCCCCTCCCTGGTCCCTTCTCCCAAGTTCCTGCTCCCACTTCTCCTCTTCTAGTGTTGCCTTTTCCCCGAGCATCCCTTGTCCCTGCTTGTTCCCTGAGCTCCCAAAGCCTCCTACGTGCTGTGAAACAGCTCATTGTGGTGGGCGGGAGGCACTGGGAGAGAGGAGGAGGAAGAGCTGATCAGCAGGGACACTCCCACCTCCAGGCACCCTTTAGAGGGGCAGGGAGGGCTGATTTCTCCCCCAAATTTGTATAGGAACATTTGTACGGGATCATTGTTCCCCTCCGTCAGGAAGAGAGGGGGAAGTGCAGTATTCTGCATTCCTCACTCTGGGTGGGGAGTGCAGGGGGCAGATGAACCTGGATCTGCCCCAGCTGGGGGATATGCACCCCTACCCAAGCTGTGGCCTCTGGAGCTGCAGGTGCTATGGAGAGGCACGTCTCACCTGGTCCCAAGTTGCTGCGGTGAGTGTGTGCTATTTTAAAGAGACTTCTTGAAGAGACTTGGGGTGCTGAACAGAAACTTGACCTTCTAGAAACTTGACATTCTAGAAAGATGAGAAAAGAGCTAGAGCACTCTTGTCATGTCTACACGTTAAAATAACTTCTTTCTAAATAATAATTCCTGAAATAACTATTGCAAAATACCATGTCCACACTACAGAGAAGCCTCAAAATTAGTCTGAGGCAGGCTCCCTTAATGTGGATGTGCTACCCCAACTTAGAGCCCCAGAAACCACTGGGGAGTAATTACTTTGAATGACTCTGGGGAGTAGTTATTTCAAAATAGCAGCAGTGGAGTGTCTACTCTACTGCTATTTTGAAATAACCAGCCCCTTATTTTGAAATAACAGTAGTGTGGATGCTCCACTTGTTATTTCAAAATAAGGGCTCTGGGAGCTATTATGAAAAAGATGTCAGTGATAATCAGGTTTTAACTTTTAGGAGCAAGAAACTTATAATCTCAACCCGAACTGGAAATGCTGCTTCAGTGTTTCAACATGGAATTAGTAGCCTATCAAGAGGGATAGAGAAAGAAGATTGCAATGTGGACTCCTTAATCCTAGGTTTGATAGCCCAGTTTAACACTAACTTGTGTAACATTATTCCATATGGCTAAATGAGAAATTAACCGAAAGCCAGGTTTCAGATTCCCCATCCATAAGATGGGGATGGTAACAATAGCTTCTTTTACATAAGTGTTGTGATGAATAATTCATTTATATTTACATAATGTGATTTGAGACTTTCCTTTAGAAAGTGTTCTAGATGTTCAGTGTGTTGGAGATAAACATTAATCACCTCATTATTGAGCAATGTTCCAGGTATTCCCTGCAGGCACTTCTGCCATGTAGCTGACTGTACACAAGGGGAGGAGAAATGTTCTGTTCACTTGATTATATGGTTTCATATAAAGCTAGGATGCATGCATAATGTGTGAAGTTAAATTGCTCCAGAGTACTTATTAGTTACTGAGACAGTCCTCTATTTGAAGAGATAAGGTGAGTTAGGTAATCTTTTATTGAACCAAGTTCTGTAATAAAATATATTAATAAAATAATATTCAATACATTTAATATTAAAGATATTACCTCACCCACCTTGTGTCTCCTAGTAGCCTGGAATCGATATGGCTACATCCACACTGCATGCATCTATTTAAAGCTGAAACATGCACAGATTGACATAGTCAGCAAACAACAACATGTAATATAACCTCCGTCATGCAGAACGCAATGCTATATACAGCGTGAAAAACAATTCTAACCTTATAATCAAAGAGGCAGACAAAGGGGGCGCTGTAGTGATCATGAACAGAACAGATTATGAACAGGAGGCTGCCAGACAACTCACCAACACCAGATTCTACAGGCTTCTCCCCTCTGATCCCACTAAAGAATATAAAAACAAAACAAAAACCTAAGCCATCTGCTCAGGAAACTTCCTGCTACAACTCAGGACCAAATCTACACTAACACCCCCCCAAATCCCAAACCAGGATCTGCTACCCAAGATCCACAAACCTGGAAATCCCAGACAACCCAGCATCATCTAGTGGGAAGGGGGTAGGTTTAGAAGATAAAATAAAAAAAGAACAAGTTAAAAATCACCTAGAAAAGTTAGATGCCTGCAAGTCACCAGGGCCTGACGAAATGCATCCTAGAATACTCAAGGAGCTGATAGAGCAGGTATCTGAGCCTCTAGCTATCATCTTTGGAAAATCATGGGAGACAGGAGAGATTCCAGAAGACTGGAAAAGGGCAAATATAGTGCCCATTTATAAAAAGGGAAATAAGAACAACCCAGGAAACTACAGACCAGTTAGTTTAACTTCTGTGCCAGGGAAGATAATGGAGCAGGTAATTAAGGAAATCATCTGTAAACACCTGGATGGTGGCAAGGTGATAGGGAACAGCCAGCATGGATTTGTAAAGAACAAATCATGTCAAACCAATCTGATAGCTTTCTTTGATAGGATAACGAGTCTTGTGGATAAGGGAGAAGCAGTAGATGTAGTATACCTAGACTTTAGTAAGGCGTTTGATACGGTCTCACATGATATTCTTATCAATAAACTAGGCAAATACAACTTAGATGGGGCTACTATAAGGTGGGTGCATAACTGGTTGGATAACCATACTCAGAGCGTAGTTATTAATGGTTCACAATCCTGCTAGAAAGGTATAACAAGTGGGGTTCCACAGGGGTCTGTTTTGGGACCGGCTCTCTTCAATATCTTCATCAACGATTTAGATACTGGCATACAAAGTACGCTTATTAAGTTTGCAGACGATACCAAGCTGGGAGGGGTTGCGACTAATCTGGAGGATAGGGTCATAATTCAAAATGATCTGGACAAATTGGAGAAATGGTCTGAGGTAAACAGGATGAAGTTTAATAAAGACAAATGCAAAGTGCTCCACTTAGGAAGGAACAATCAGTTTCACACATACAGAACGGGAAGCGACTGTCTAGGAAGGAGTACCGCAGAAAGGGATCTAGGGGTTATAGTGGACCACAAGCTGAATATGAGTCAGCAGTGTGATGCTGTTGCAAAAAAAGCAAACATGATTCTGGGATGCATTAACAGGTGTGTTGTGAGCAAGACACGAGAAGTCATTCTTCCGCTCTACTCTGCGCTGGTTAGGCCTCAGTTGGAGTATTGTGTCCAGTTCTGGGCACTGCATTTCAAGAAGGATGTGGAGAAATTGGAGAGGGTCCAGAGAAGAGCAACAAGAATGATTAAAGGTCTAGAGAACATGACCTATGAAGGAAGGCTGAAAGAACTGGGTTTGTTTGGTTTGGAAAAGAGAAGATTGAGGGGGGATATGATAGCAGTTTTCAGGTATCTAAAAGGGTGTCATAAGGAGGAGGGAGGAAACTTGTTTATCTTGGCCTCTGAGGATAGAACAAGAAGCAATGGGCTTAAACTGCAACAAGGGAGGTTTAGGTTGGACATTAGGAAAAAGTTCCTAACTGTCAGGGGAGTCAAACACTGGAATAAATTGTCCAGGGAGGTTGTGGAATCTCCGTCTCTGGAGATATTTAAATACTTGATGCTACAGTACAATTGCACAACAGCCACACTTCCACCACCTTATACCGGAAACCCACTGCCTGTTACACTTACCTACATGCCTCTAGCTTCCATCCAAGACACATTTCCCAATCAATTGTTTATAGCCAGGCCCTAAAACACAACCGGATTTTCTTCAATCCCACAGAGACAAACACCTACAAGATCCATATCAAGCATTCTTAAAATGAAAATACCCACCCAGAGAAGTGAAAAAACAGATTGACAGAGCCAGAAGAGTACCCAGACATGAACTACTTAAAGACAGGACAAGAGGAGAAAACAGAATTCCACTTATCATCCCAAACCCCTCCAACACATTATCAACCCTCTACAACCTATCCTGGAAAATGACCCCTCACTCTCACAGGCGCTGGGAGACAGGCCAATCCTCGCCTACAGACAACCCCCTAAGCGCAAACAAATTCTTTCCAGCAACCGCACAACACAACTCTATCATACTCATCCAGGAACCCACCCCTGCAATCAACTGTGGTGACAACTCTGGCCACACATCTATACACGTAACATCATCACAGGACCTAACCGCATAAACCACTACATCAGGGGCTTATATAACTGCACATCCACCAATGTGATCTATGCCATCAAGTGCCAGCAATGCCCCTCTGTCATGTATATTGGCCAAACTGGACGATCACTATGACAAAGGATTAAGGGACACAAATCAGATATTCAAAAAGGTAACACACAGACATCTGTTGGGGTACATTTTAACTTGCCTGGGCATTCATTAATGGATCTCAAAGTTTCCATATTATTACAAGCCAATTTCAAAAACAAGCTTGAGAAGGAAGCTGCACTGCTTAATTTCATTTGCAAGTTTGATACCTACAATAGAGGTTTAAACAAAGACCTTAACTAGATTAACCGCTATATTCCACATTCTAATGACATAAAAGGCCAAACACAAGGTACTTAAGAGTACTTAGAACCTTCTCTATCAGCTTTATTTATCGTGGAAACTTTAATTGACTGCTCTTTTCCCATTTTTTTCGCTTTTCCTTTCTCTCCCCTTTCCCTCTCTTTCTCTGCTATTTATTTGTAACTTGGGCTCCTTAAACTCCGTTCATCTGAAGAAGTGGGTTGTGCCCACAAAAGCTCAGGATACCATCTACATTTTGTTAGTCTCTAAGGTACTGCAGGACTATTCGTTATTTTTTAAGTTTTTTCTATTACAGACTAACATGGCTACCCCTCTGAAATGATGTAACTAAGGATACCTTATGCTGCTTTAACCTGTTAAAAACTAATTGAAAGGATTCAAAAACATCTGATGAAAGTCGACCAGTGGATGTAGTTACGTTAGATTTTATTTTCAAAAGTGCTTAACAAGGCATTCTTAAAACTATTAAATTGCATAAATAACCAGAGCAAGAAGCAAAATCCTTTTCTGGTTTAAGAACCAGTTAAGTAATAGGAAACAAAGAGTAGTTCTAAATGGCTGCTTCTCTAAACTGTATCAGAAGGGTAGATGTGTTAGTCTGTATCTGCAAAAACAACGTAGACTCCTGTGGCACCTTAGGCTACGTCTACACTGCACTATTCTTTCGGAATAAGCTATTCTGGAAGAAATATTCCAAAATAGCTTACTTTGAAATAGCATGTCTACGCTATAGGGAAGCCTGGAAATTAGTCTGAGGCAGGCGCCCCTAATATGGACGTGCTAACTTGATTTAGAACCCCAGGAAGCACTGGGGAGTAATTACTTTGAATGGCCACGGGGAGGAGCTATTTTGAAATAGCAGCATGGAGCATCCATACTACAGCTATTCCGAAATAGCGATTTCAGAAGAGGCGATATTCCTCATGGAATGAGGTTTACAGACGCCAAAATAAGCCACCCATTATTTTGAAATAACAGACTAGCTGAGTAGATGTTTGCATAGTTATTTCAGAATAACGTCCATTATTCCGAAATAACGCTGCTGTGTAGATGTACCCTTAAAGACTAAGGGTATGTTTACAGTGCAACACTATTTCGAAATAACTAGCATTATTAAAAAAAAATTGGTCCTCATCTACATAGCAGGCAGTTGTTCAAAATAGAGTCAAAATATTGTCAAGCTGGAGGACTTCTTACTCAAACTCCTGTAACCCTCATTGTGCGAGGAGTAAGGGAAGTCAGAGGAAGAGGGCTCTATTTCAAAATAAGTGCTGTGTAGACACTCCCTATTTCGAAATAAGCTACGCAGTTGACTTAGCACAATTTGCGTAGCTTATTTTGAGTTAAGCCCTGTTGTGTAGATGCACCCTAAAAGATTTATTTGGACATAAGCTTTCATGGGTGAAGACTCACTTCGGGTCCTCCTCATTGTTTTCTCTCAGCTGTGTTAATAGTTGGGTACCTCAGCCACTGAGACCATTATTGTTCAAGGGATTCGCCAGCCCAAGCAGGCCGTTTGAGTAGGCTTTTTCTGCAAGCTGGTGGGTTGTTGTTTTTTTTCTCTCTCTCTCATCTGCTTAAGTGCTGTTACTTTTGCAGAGCAGGGCCCAGTTCCACAATAAAGTGCTATTCTGCTTTGTGGAAGGAAAAAACGAACAAGAAGTGCAGCATCCTGTACCAAGCTTTCCTTTCTGCAAAAGCTTTTGTGCCATCAGCTTCAGATGACTTATCGATAACAAGCACAATAAACTGCTTTTATGCAAGGATCATCTGATACACTCTGACACAACTGTCCCTGTTGAAGAGCCTTCAACTGCACTGAAACTAAAAGCCACTCTCAGTCTTTCCTGTGTAAGTGAGAAGCCTGAAATCAAGAGTACATTGAAATCTGCCTTCAGCCATAACTCAAGAGATAAAAATCAGCTGCTTAGTGGAAGCGGCCTTCTGCTGAAGATGGATCATAACTGTAGTCAATAAGTTTGGGACTATTTCAGAGTAACCTCTTAAGGCATGAGGTTTCTTTTCATAGGGTCTATCTTGTATAGTTTCCTTGTATTTATTGCAGTGTCAGCTGTTCAATTAAAAAACGCAGAGGATAAAAGTACTTCTATTCTTCATGCATCCATGTGGACCCATGCACCCATGTCCATGAATACAACCTCTTTCCCCACTCGAACCCAGGGATCTATAGACAACTCGTACTCAGACAAGCTCTCAGCTACATGACACAGGAAACGAAGAAGAAAAGTCTGAATAATTAGGAATTCCTACCTTTGCCATCAATTGTTCCCTACTTCACATAGTCTCCTAGTGCTTGTGTAACCCACACACCTTCTGAGTGTTGTGCACTGTCCCATCTAGGGCAGTGGTTCCCAACCACCAGTCCGTGAGCTGCAAAGCCTGCCTGCCTGCAGCACTCTGCCAGGCCACGCCCCCGGCTGCTAATGAGCCCCACCCACTGAGGAGCTCTGTTCCCTATAAGGTGCGCACTTGCATGCACTGAAAATTCTCCTCCCATGGTGAGTGGTACTGTGGACTGCCCTAGTGTGGGGCAGCCTCACCACAGCCTCAATTCCAGCTCTGGTGGCAGCCAAGCGGCCCAGCCGACAGGGCTGGGTGGTGGTCAGCTGCTCCGTCTCCTTTCTGTTGTGGGCAGCATGTTCAGGACCAGCAAGCGGAGCGTTTGCAGCCATAAGCATCCCGAGGAGAATCAGGTTAGAGGCCCCGGGGAGCCGCGCTGGGTGTCTGTGATTTCCACCCTCCTCCGGCAGGGTAGGAGGCTTCCCCTACCGGGTCTCCCTGCCGTTTCTGGCCTGCATCACATTTGGCCGCTTCCCAACATCCTGGGGTGCCCCAGCCTGCAGCACTGGTCAGTGTTGTGAAGGGGGAGCTGGGCTCCCTGACTCAAACCAGCATGCGTCAAGGAGGTTAGTACCACCCGGCTGTCGGGTGGGTGCTGTGAGCCTGAAACATGCATGGGCTGAGTGACCCTGTGCCTCTAGGCCCTGACTGTTAATGGCCTGGGGATGAACTCTCGAGCCACCAGAAACGTACGCCTGCCCGTTACCTGTGCCGCAGACACTGCCCATCCCATGGCAAGGCAGGGCAGGGGTGTCTTCCAGGCCACGGAAGAGCACTTTGCTGCACAGCAGAAGGCTATGCAGAGCCTTAGAGCAGCCATGACACGGGCAGCAGCACTCATCTGGCAGCTGGGAGGCAGCGCATGGCTAGGTGAGGGGGGGTGGGGCTAATGCTGGAGGGCTCAGGGGTCATGGGGGGCTGTAAGAGGCAGGGGGCTGGCACTGGGGGGGGCTCTGGGGTAAGAGCTAGTACTGGGGGGCTCTGGAGATATGACTAATATTGGGGGCTGGCACTGGTGGGAGGCTTGGGGGGGTTGGGTGCAGTGCAGCTCAGGAAACAGGAGGCTGGCACTGGGGGCTCTGGTGGTGGGGCTCCAAGGGGTTGGGAGTTCACACTGGGGGGCCCTGAGGGCAGGAGGCTGGGATTGGGGGGGTTCAGTACAGGGGACTCTGGGTTAGTTGCTGGCACCAGGGAATAGTGGTGGAGCTCTAGGAGTTAGGGCTGGCACTAGCAGACCCTGGAGGCCAGGACTTTTGGTGGAAGATTTTATTTGAATATTTGCATATTAATTATGAAAATGTTACCAGTCCACCAAAAATTTGTAAACAGTGTGGCAAAATCAGTCCCACTCCTGGGTCCCAGACCCCTGTTCTGCCAACTCTCCCACAGGTTAGGGGCCACAGTACAAGTCTCCCTTGCCTTTTCTCTGTGTTTGGCCTTCTATCCCTTGGCAAAACAAAGGGGCATTGAGGCTGATGCCCCTGGCCAGGCAGGGCTGAGTAAACAGTCCTCCTTAGCCACCAGCTGAAGTTTCTGGCCAGTTGGGGGGAAGGGAGCCTTCAAACACTCTCTGTTGGAGCCCCTCACCACCCCCTGCAGCCTTTAGTTGTGCTGATGTTGTTCTGCTCAGCTCCTCCCAGTTGTTCATTCCTCTCCCTCTCCTTCTCCCCTACCTGCCCTCCCAGGGAAGGCTTTTAAAGAGGTCCCGTGGCAGCCTGAAATCAGCTCACCTGGCCCTTAATTGATTTATGGCAGCCCTGTCTCAGTTGCCCCTGATTAGCCTGGGCTGTTGCTGGGTTGGTTTTGTTTGTTTGTTTTTTGAGCTGCCTCTCTCCCCTTCCATCAAACCCTTTAACTTGCCCTGTCACAATGAGTTTGCAAGTCCCTGTTATCAAAAAGGTTGGGAACCACTATCCAGGGCATCAAGACCACTTACAAAGAGAATAATGACTCTGCTCTACAGCCTTAGCTACCAGCCAGTGGGCTTTTCACTCATGCAGTAGAGACTCATTCAGAGATCCCAGGCTTGGTTCCGCCTGCAGATGACTGGGGTCTGTCAGCATCATGCTAGTTAATCAGAGATATAACAAAACAACCAGACAAACCATACAACTGTGCTTACTCTTGGCCTCCTTTATCTCTGAGATAAGTATAGAGAAAGTGGATCTAGACAGTGCAACAACCCACAACATTCAAATCCTATCTAGGTGTTACTTCTATGAAAGAAGTACCTGCACATGCTTAGGGCAAAGTATGTCTCCCAATTTCTCTGGAAATCAACTCAAGGAAAGACCTCACTATCTTTGGGAATCAGGGCCATATTGCCTTGCCCCATAGGGTCCCTTTCCTGGTTGGGATCTGTAGGTGCTACTGTATAATGTTTTTAAAATGCCACTCCCTGGATGTTGCTACTGATTCTCCCTCTTGGCAGTCTTATGACCTTGCCAAAAATATATTATATAAGCCATAGGTCCCGTGCTGTGTTACATTTCTTTCATTGATTAGAAAGGGAAGGGATCTCAAGTTTGTATTGCAGGGCTTCCATTTGTCGCAGGATGACAAAACTTATGTACTGTTGCATCTCTCGTCCCACATCTCATTCTTCTCTCTGTTCTGCCTTCCTGTGATCTGCCCCTTCCTGTCCTCAGTGCACTCACTACTCTCAAATCCTTTAGCACATATTAAACGAGTGTAGAGTGAACTTTCCCTTTTGTCGGCTGTACGCAAATGTTTCCATTGTGTGTGTGCCTGCACATGCACACACTGTCCTGACTGAGTGGAAGACAGATTCCTTTATCCCTTACAAAGTGCTCATCTTGAGGTTAATGACCCATCGACTAACATGAGAAGGCGACCTTGCTGGTATGTGATTTGTGCTAGAAGTTCTATAGCTCTCCATGGAGCCTTGCTTGCATTTGGCTGTTTGTATTCTGGAGTGTTTATTTCATGATTTTATGGCAAGCAACAGATCACCTGTTCTTTTATAGGTGCATCAGTGAGTACATGAGTAAACAGGCCTATGAAAAAGGATTCATTGTACTGAAATAGAGCACAAAGGCTGTCTCTGTGACAAGAAAGGGCAAACACATTAGGCACTGCAGAGTAGATATGATATACCTATTGGTTGCAGTAAGCTAACTTTAATATTGAAATGCCAAATTGAAGTACAGCTGATCTTCTTCACTGGGAAACAGTCAGATAAGGGTGCATCTACACTGCACCTGTACCTCGACATAAGGTATGCAAGGTTATTTCAAGGTAATTTAGAAATAAAGCACTATACCGACAAGTCTCTTAGCCCTTGTGGAATGAGGGTTACAAGGACACCGGAATAGTGTGCCCATTATTTTGAAATACATTTTGAAATAATGGGTGCATTTAAAGATGCAGAATTGCTACTTCGGAATATTTCCTGTATCCCGAAACAGCACCACTGTCGTATCCTAACACAGCAAGAAGTAGTATTTGTAGCTCAGTGCCAAAAGCATTCATCTTTGTTTTCTGTATGACATGCAAGGTATAGAATTGACATAATTTTCTACACCAGCATTGATACAACTGAAATTTTAAGAACTGTGGCCTGAAATGAGGGAAGACAAAATAGGAGAGATGCATAGAAAAATCAGAAGAGAAGTAACTACGGGTAAATGAGCATGCTGCTGACTATCCGATTCTGAACCAATGAGGCTCTCAAGGGGTGGAGGAGGTAAAAGCTAAGGCTTCCAGCTAAATAATGGGTATAATACAGTCTGTGCTGATAGAATTTAAAGCTGCAATGGTCAATACTGCCAGGTGTGCTTTTGTTTTTGACTGCCAGGCTCTGATTATAGACAAGCAATGGGGATGGGGTTTAAATCTGGGCTGAAGAGTCATGGAAGGGCATGGCCTTAATTGGCATCCCAGTCTCACATGATCTTAGCTCCATGAAGTGATATGAAGAAGCAGGGAAGAGACAGCACTTGTGCAGGAAGATTTAAGTTGGCAGTTCACAGTGAGTGCCTGCAGCATTGTGGCATTTTCTGTCCCCTGCACCCAGTACTCTTCCTCACACTTCCTAGGGAGTTAAGTTCAAGTGGTGCCTGTCTTTCCCCAGGCTGAAGAGGAGTCAAGAAACCTTGTTCCTCCTTCCTTTCAGCCCTCTTTTCCCACCCCACTAAAGCAGTGAGGGGGTTCCGGATAGCATCTCTCCCTCTGGGTTTTGGCAAAAGGGAATGAAGATCTGCTGACAGTGCTGTCTAGCAGATGTGGATTGTGGATTAAAATGTAATTATTGTTGACAGAGGAGCCAACAAGATTGCCGGGCCCATGGGCAATGTGGGAGGGGAGCCCCTTTGCGCTCTCTGAAGGGGCCGGGCCTCGGGCAGAAGGGGTGGGATTGGGACAGCCAGCCCCCATTACAACCTAGGCCACACCACATGCCTCCCCTCCCCCCACTTTGAGCCACCAGGAGCATGTGGAGCAGGGTCCAGGAGTGCAGCGTGCAGTGTTCCCATGGCAATTTAAAGAGACCAGAGCTGTGAGCGCTGTAGCAGTGGCAACCAGGAACCCTAGGCCCTTTAGAATCATCAGGCCCTGGGGCAATTACCCCTCTTCTCCCCCCCCCCATCAGTGGGCCTGATTGTTGTTGGGAGTCATATGCACTGGGGAAGAGGAGCCTCCTCCCCCACCATTTCTCTCACATTTGGTAAATACGCGTATGAACGGCTTTGATTTGGTGTGGGATTAGAGTGAGGTTTGGCATTCCTCCTTCCCAGCTAGCTCCGGGGTTCTAATTCAGCTAGGCCAAAATCTCAAACTGCCATCAAGCAATATTGAGTTTTGGGGCAATGCAAACCATATCCAGAAAACAAGGCTCTTGTAGGTCTGGATCTGACATAGATAAACTATTAGGGCCGACTTGGATTGTGGATTAAAATGTAACCTTTGTCAATTCAAGGGCAAGGCTTGGATCTAAGGTTTTAGTTCAGTACTATAGTTAATGAAAGCCATCGCATGTCAGGGTCACAACCTAAAAAGTAATCTTTTTTACAGACAGGCTTTTTCTATACTAAAAGTTGGCATCTTGGGTACCACTGTGTGGTAATGGTGGGTAAATTAAAACTCTTGTTTAAAAAAAACTTCCACTGTCAGTTTTGTATTATAGAAAATTATGTTGGCTGGATAAAAGAAATGAAACAACTGGGTAGTGAATATAAATGGAAATGGCCGATCACTTAGCACAGTATTAGGTCATGGTATTTCAGTCTACTTTGCAATTACAACTCTTTGCCAGGCTCAAATAGCCCCAGTAGAGTTGGCTGCTTCCTTTCACCTCCTCCCACTGTTAGCAGCACAGGAGAACAAATCCTGAAACAGGAAACCTAAAGGAAGCACTTTCATGATCCTTGTTGTTAATGAGACTGTCGCTCTTCAGGGTATCAAGCACCAGAAGGCTTGTTGCTAGGCAAAGGCACAAATTAGCTTTGTCACGTTGCTCTATGGATGAGTCTGAAGATCTGAGTTTAAGCAAGCAGCTGAATTCCAGGCGTGCTTGAATATTTACTTCATTTGAAAACTGATATTTAGAATGAATTTAAAAAAAAAAAAAACTTTAACTAGTGTTATATCCTGCTATTGGTTTTTGTTTATTGTAGCGCTGTCTCCAAAGACTTGCATTAAAATCCTTTCCACTAAAATAACAGTCTGGTTTTCTGGCTTCCATTTATATTACAATTTCATAATAAGTTTACCATGGATATTATTATGCCATAATCTTTTTTTCAGAGTTGTAGTAATATTGTGGTATGAAAACATCATCTCCACGGAATGACAGCACTTTGCAGTAAACTAGGAATCTCTACAATGTGGCATCAGGCTGCATTCCACATGGCACAATAATGTGATCTTTTGTCTACACTTTTTCGGATACAGTCATGAAATTGCAGTAATTTCTGTTCTAGTGAATGCTGGACTAAATTTATTGTTAAAGGAAAACACTCAATGTAAAGTAGCTACTGTACAAATGTAACTGGCTTGCTGTTTTAAGCTTAAGTAATTTGACTGTTGCTGATAGCTGAAAGTGCCCATCTGCGGCAAACTGAAATGGTTTACTCTGTCGATAATCTCTGTCTAGATATGTGCGTACCCACAGCATACGCGTGGGTGTGCACACCACACATGCCTGCCTACTGCTTTGACATGAATGCAGAATTTTAGTCTTTAAATCTATTCAATGAAAAAGATGTAGAATAAACCTGTGAGTGCATTGAAATCACTTGTAATTAACTTTAGTGGTCTAGGATGTCATCATTTTGGCCCTCCAGCTGCTGTCAAGGGGAGAACAGAACAAAAATGGAGGTTTAAGGGGGTCAATTCACAATGATTCCAGATGATTTGTCTCCATTTTATCATCCAGTATTGGACAGCCTTTATGTGAGATTCTTCCCAGTCAAAATGTGGCTGGGAACCAAGCTGCATATATTCTCTCTTGCCAGCATGGGCAATGACCACTCCAGGACTTGCTCTAATGTATCTATTTCTACACAGAGACAATGTTTTCTCCTGGGCAGGTAGACGGTTCAATTACATACAGAATGAACAGCAATATTGAAGAAATCGCTATTTTAACTTAACATAGAAAATGCTGACAGTGAAATATCCTGAAATGGGCATAGGAGTGACATTAATTCTGACATCTCAAAGATATCTTTATGAAATTGCTTAAATATTTAGATGTATGGAGATTCAACTTGTTCAGTGATGCAGCTAAGCAGGAAATGGATTGTAGATTCTTCAACAAAATGAAGGTATAACTGGGACAATAGCACTATCTGCTTATTTTGCAGGATGGGGGAGATGTATTCACAAGGGCATGTATAAGAGACTATATATTTGTTTTTTCAAGTTTCAAAGAGTGTTTTCTGGAGCCATTTGGCTTATACATAGCTTTGTGTACGTGCTTTGTTCAATGGTATCAAATGTAATTTTGAATACAATATTACTACTAAAACAAATATCTGATACTTGCCAGTCATACTTGCTACATGTCTATATGCCATGATATACATTTTTAATGACCTAAATGAAATTAGGGACAGGGTATTTTATCACAATTTTGCTGCAATAAGCATCAGAAATAGCACATATGAAAAGAGGATGCTAGGAAAATGCAGGTCTGTCTGTCTCTACATCTAAATTTATGTATAATAGAGGAGATTGCTGGGTTCACAATTGACGACAAAGAAAAAGTTACTGTGAGGGAAAGGGGGCTACTTTGCATGCTGCCTGCACTGCAAGCACAGCCCAGGAAGCTCCCATTGGCTGGAAACCATACCATCTGTTAGGTTCATATATGGCCTTTTGTCATAATACTAGACACCAGTGGTCCTCAAATATTTTGTCAGCACCCCGTTTCACACAGCAAGCCTCTGAGTACCACCCTTTCCTTATACATTCAAAGTGGGGCAATTTAATTTTTAAAAATTAAATTTTAATTTAGTTTAAATGGGGCTATCAGCCCCAAGTCTGGTAGTAACAGCTAAAGCCATGACATGCACAAGACTGACAGCCTCTGACCTTCAGGTAATAACATCACAACCCCTCAAGGAGTTGTGACCTCCCCCCCAACAATCCCATAAGTGAGTATTACAATACTTTGGGCCACCTCCTAGACTTGTAGAGTTTAAGGCCAGAGGAGTGATCATGATCATCTAGTCTGACTTCTTACATGTCACAGGCCATAGAACTTCACCCACCCACTTGGGCAATAGACCCATAATCTGTAGGTGAGGTGCTGAAGTCCTCAAATCATGACTTAAAGACTTCAAGTTATAGAGACTCCACCATTTACTCCACTTTAAATCATCAAATGACCTATGTCCCATGCTGCAGAGGAAGGCAAAAATAACCCCAGTGTCTCTGTCAATCTGACCGGGGGGGAAATTCTCTCCGGACCCCAAATATGGTGATCAGTTGGACCCTCAGCATGTGGGCAAGACCCACGAGCCACACACCTGGGAAAGAATTCTAATAACTTATCCCTACCCTTCTACTGTTCCATCACTGGCCATTGGACATATTTGCGACAGGCAGACACAGATAGGCCACATGCCAGTGTAGGCAATCTAATCATGGAGAGGATGGTATAAGCTTATGAAGCTCAGTCTTAAAACAAGTTAGGATTTTTGGCCCTGTCTTCCACTATTCCTCTTGAAGGGCTCTTCTAGAACTTCATTCCTTGATGGTTTGAAACTTTTGTCTAATTTCAAGTTTAAACTTATTCATGGCCAGTTTATACCTACTTGTTCTTGTGTCAACTTCAGTGCTAAACTTAAGTCTTCTTCCCTGTATTTGCTCTCTAAATCCACCTTCATTTGGTTAGGCTAAACAAGCGAAGCTCCTTGAATCTGCTCTCAAGCGGTAGGTTTTTCATTCCTCTGCTCATCTTTAGTAGCTTTTCTCTGTACCTGTTCTAGTTTGAATTCATTTTTCTCTAACATGGAAGACCAGAATTGCATTGTGATGGGGTGTACCAGCCCTGTCTGCAGTGGGCAAGCAAGGCCTAACCAGGCTCACCTGGCTGAAGAAGTCCTGTGCTGCCCTGTCCCCCCCCAAGCCTTGCTGGGCATGCTCAGACTGCAGCCCAGGTATAAAGGTCTGGAGAGAGGCTCAGTCTGGGCTGGCTGCTGAGAAGGAAGGTGATATGGCCAGGTCTCCTGGAGGTGAACTGCCAGTGGGACTGGACCTGGAGACCAGCCAGTGAGACACCAATGATACTGTCGAGGACCTGGAGGAAGGACACTGGAAGGAGTCTGGCAGAGACTGGTGGGAAATAGCCCAGGGTGGGAGACTGGATCCCGAGGTGCTCAGCATGTTCTCTTATGAGGTAACTGGCTCTGTGGATATGGGAAAGTCATGGATGTGATCTACCTCAACTTTAGCAAAGCTTTTGGTACAGTCTCCCACAATATTCTTGCCAGCAAGTTAAGGGAGTATGGATTGGATAAATGGACTGTAAAATGGATAGAAAGCTGGCTAGACTTTTGGCCCCAACAGGTAGTGATCAACGGCTCGATTGGAGGTCAGTTTCTAGCGGAGTGCCCCAAGGATCAAATTAGGACCGGTTTTGTTCAATATCTTTATTAATGACCTGGATGAGGGGATGGATTGCAACCTCAGCAAGTTTGCAGATGACACTAAGCTAGGTAGATATGCTGGAGGGCAGGGATAGGGTCCAGAGTGACCTAGACAGATTAGAGGATTGGGCCAAAAGAAATATGATGAGGTTCAACAAGGACAAGTGTAGAGTCCTGCACTTGGGACAAAAGAATCCCAAGCATTGTTACAGGCTGGGGACTGAATGGCTAAGTAGTAGTTCTGCAGAAAAGGTCCTGAGGATTACAGTGAATGAGGAGCTGGATATGAGTTAGTGTGCCCTTGTAGCCAAGAAGGCTAATATTAGGTTGCATTAGGAGGAGCATTGCCAGCAGATCCAGAGAAGTGATTATTCCCCTTTATTAGGCTCTGATGAGGCCACATCTGGAGTACTGTGTCCAATTCTGGGCCCCCCCACTACAGAAAGAATGTGGACACATTGGAGAGGGTCCAGCGGAGGACGACAAATGATTAGGAGGCTGGAGCGCATGACCTATGAGAAGAGACTGAGGGATTTGGGTTTGTCTAGTCTTCAGAAGAGAAGAGTGAGGGGGGATTTGATAGCAGCCTTCAATTTCCTGAAGGGAGGTTCCAAAGAGGATGGAGAGAGGCTGTTCTCAGTAGTGACGGATGGCAGAACAAGGAGCAATGGTCTCAAGTTACAGTGGGGGAGGTCTAGGTTGGATAATAGGAAAGACTGTTTCACTAGGAGGGTGGTGAAGCACTGGAATTGGTTACCTAGGGAGGTGGTGGAATCTCCATCTCTAGAGGTTTTTAAGTCTTGGCCTCACAAAGCCCTGGCTGGGTTGATTTCATTGGGATTGGTCCTGCCTTGGGCAGGGGGCTGGACATGATGACCTCCTGAGGTCTCTTCCAGAGACCTGTGATTCTAAGATTATGGTGGGATTCTTTGCGGAGCAAGCAATGGACCGTGCCACTGCTAATAAGGCCCTGCGCTGGGACCCAGTGGCATAGGGAGGGCCTGGGTTCCCCTATCCCCTCCTCAATCCCCAACCTGTGGGTCCTGCACCTATTGCTATTGACTCTGGCTGCTAGATAGTATAGGCCCAGTGAGAAGGGCGCTTGCTACTGACTTCAGCCACCACGCCATACTGACCCAATGAGGCAAGCATTGGCTATTGACTTCGGCTGGTAGGCCATACAGCCCCAGTGGGAGGGACACTTGCTATTGACTCCAGCCACTAGGCTGCCCTGCCATAGCAAGAGGACCAAAGGTTTAAACCAGCAGTGGAAGTACTAAATGTGTGGGGTTGGGGTGGACACAACACCCCATGACATGCACACAGTATTCTAGTTGAGTTTCCACCAGTGCTGTATACAATGGCAATAACATTTCGCTATTGCTTCTGGAAATATTTCACTTGCTGGATCCTAGGATTGAATTAGTGTGTCTATGCTGCACCATTATTTCAAGACAACTAGCGTTATTTCGAAATAATAGTGAGTGTCTACACAGCCATTCCGTTATTTTTTGAAATAATTTCAGAATAACTGACGGCTTATTCCAAAATCTGTAAACCTCATTCTATGAGGAATGTCTATTCTGAAATAGCTATTTTGAATTAAGGAGTGTGTAGCCGCTCCACTGCTGCTATTTTGAAATAACTTAGCCTCTCACCAGGTACATTCTATTCCTCCCCAGTGCCTCTTGGGGCTCGAAATCAAGATGGCATGTTTACATTAGGGAAGCCTGCCTCGGACTAATTTTGAGGCTTCCCTGAAACATAGACATGCTATTTTTGAATAACTATTCCAAAATAGCTTATTTTGCAATAGCTGTGCAGTATAGACATACCCTTAGTCTTTTTTTCCACAGTGGCTCATAGTTATCCACATAACTATCAGCACATCCAGGTCTTTTTCTTCCTCTATTGCTTTTAATTGATGTCTCCAGCTTATAGCAAAAGTTCTTGTTGTTGTTAATCCCTAAATGCATGATGTTGCACTTTGCATTATTAAATTTCATCCCATTTCTATTACTCCAGTTTTCAAGGTCCTCCAGATCTTGTAGGATATTTCAGTCATCCTCCATATTGTCAATACCTCCAATTTTGTGTCAGCCACAGATTTCATTAGCACACTCCCACTTTTAGTGCCAAAGTAATGAATGCAAATGATCGATCCCTAAGAAACTCTGCTACTAATTTCCCTCCAGCCTGAGAGCTCATCTTTCAGCATGACCCATTGTAGTCCCTCCTTTAACTAGTTCCTTATGCACCTTTCAATTCTTGTATTAATCCATAGCTTCTCTGGTTTAATAACTTTTCTTGTGGAACTGAATTCAAATGCCTTACTGAAATTCAGGTAGATTTGAACTGACTGCATTTCCTTTGTCTAAAAAATTGGTTATCTTCTCAAAGAAAGATCATGTTTATATTATTTCAACTGCCATTTACCTCTGTGACCTTAACTGATTCCTTCCCCCCCCCCCCCAAAAAAAAAAAAAACAGGGTGTGGAGGGAATAGCTCAGTGGTTTGTGCATTGGCCTGCTAAACCCTGGATTGTGAGCTCAAACCTTGAGGGGACCATTTAGGAATCTGGGGGAAATCTGCCAGGGGTGGTCCTGCCCTGAGGGCAGGGGACTGGATGCAAGGTCCCTGCCAGTTCAATGAGATAGGTATATCTCCATGTATTATAGTAGTATTATTGAAATTTGTTCCAAGACCTTGCATGCAAATGCAGTTTCCTGGATTACTACTTTTCCCTTTCTTAAAAGTAGGTACTGTATTAGCAATTCTGTCATGGAGTGTGACCTCCAAGTTTACTGGCTCATTAAAAATCCTTGCTATTGGGCTTGCAATTTCATGTGCCCATTCCTTTAATATTTTTGGATAGAGGTTATCCTATCCTGCCCCCAATTTGGTTCCATTAAGCTGATGATTTTGATTTCTGCCAGTTCAGCTTCCAGAGCTTCCTTTCCATTAGCCTACCTCTAAGCTCCTCTTTGCCTTTATTAAAAACTGAGATCAAGTGTTCATTTAGGTGGTGGGTCATGCCTAGACACACTGATCTCCACCCTTTCCTCAGTGCTTAGTAGTACCACTTCTTTACTTGATTAGCCACGAATTTGTGGTCCTTTCATAAGAATATAAGATCGGCCATACTGGATCAGACCAAAGTTCCACGTAGCCTAGTATCCTGTCTTCCAACAGTGGCCAATGTCAGGTACCCCAGAGGGAATGAACAGAACAGTGATCCTTCTCCTGTCACCTATTCCCAGCTTCTGACAAACAGAGGCTAGGGACACCATTCCTACCCATTCTGGCTAATAGCAGATGGACCTATTCTCCCTGAACTTATCTAGTTCTTTTTTTGAACCCTGCTAAAGTCCTGGTCTTCACAATGTCCTCTGACAAGGAGTTTCACAGATTGACTGTGTGGTGTGTGAAGAAATACTTCCTTTTGTTTGTTTTAAACTGGCTACCTATTAATTTAATTTGGTGACCCCCCTAGTTCTTTTGTTATGGGAGCAAGTAAATAACTTTTCCTTATTTACTTTCTTCAAATCAGTATAAGCCCCTATCATATCCCCTCTTAGTCTCCTCTTTTCTAAATTGAAAATCCCAGTTTTATTAATGTCTCCTCATATGGCAACTGTTCCAAACCCCTAATCATTTTTGTTGCCCTTTTCTGAACTTTTTCCAATGCAAAATTATCTTTTTTTGAGATGAGGTGACCACATCTACACACAGTATTCAAGATGTGGTCATACCATGGATTTACACAGAGGCAATATCGTATTCTGTCTTAGTCTCAATCCCATTTTAAATTATTCCTAATGTTGTTTGCTTTTTGACTGCTGCTGCACATTGAGTAGATGTTTTCAGGGAACTATCCACAATGACTCCAAGATCTCTCTCTTGAGATCTAATTTGGTCCCCATCATTTTGTACATAGAGCTGAGATTGTTTTACAATATGCATTACTTTGTTTTTATCAGCATTAAAATCCATCTGCAATTTTGTTGCTTAGTTTTGTGAGATCCTTTTGAAGCTCTTCAGTCTGCTTTGGACTTAACTATCTTGAACAGTTTGGTATCATCTGCAAATTTTTGCCACCTCACTGTTTACCCCTTTCTCCAGATCATTTATGAATACGTTGAATAGGATTGGTTCCAGTACAGACCCCTGCAGGACACTACTAGTTACCTTTCTCCATTCTGACAACTAACCATTTGTACCTACCCTTTATTTTCTATCTTTTAACCATTTATCAGTCCATGAGAGAACCTTCCCTCTTATCCCATGACAACTTACTTTTCTTAAAAGTCTTTGGTGAAAGACCTTGTCAAAGTCTTTCTGGAAATCTGAGCACACTATATCCATGTGCTTGTTGGCCCCCTCCTAAGAATTCTAGCAAATTAGAAAAACTTAAACAACAAATAGTCTTGCAGCACCTTAGAGATTAACTAACATGTAGATGGTATCATGAGCTTTCGTGAGCACAACCCACTTTAACCACAAAAGCTCATGATACCATCTGCAATGTTTTGTTAATCTCTAAGATGCTGCAAAACTATTTGCTGTTTAAGTTTTTCCAGTTACAGACTAACTCGGCTACCCCTCTGAAGCTTTCTAGCAAATTAATTAGGCATGATTTCCCTTTACGGAAACCATGCTGACTTTCCCCAGCAAATTATGTTCATCTGTGTCTGATAATTCTGTTCTTTATTATAGTTTCAACCAATTTGTCTGGTACTGAAGTTAAACTTACCGGTCTGTAATTGCCAGGATCACTTCTACAGCCCCCTTTTTAAAAATTGGTATCACATTAGCTGTCTTCCTTTCTTTACCAGCTGAGCATCTAAACAAATAAAAATTTATTAAAAAAAAAAAAATCTTTTGGTGACTCTCATTTCTGTGAAAGATGGTCTATAATGTTCTCCTTTGGCTTTCACACTGTTCTCATACTATTTCACGCACCTCTTTTTAATTTTTTTTAAGCCCATGACTAAGAAGCAATTTTAAAAAATCATTACCATATTGTCTCTTTCAATGCATTCATCAGAGACTATCTTATTGTGTTTTCCTAGGATAGAAATTATGGGGCATCTTCAAAGTGAGGCCGAAAGAAAGCAGCTGATGCCGCGGGTGTTGCATATGCCCTCTTGTATTTGCTGGAAAAAAGTGCCATTATTGGAGTGAGGCTCTTATCCTCTAAGTTTAACCTCTTATCACTTGCAAGCATTGCTGCCTTTGTTTCTGCAGGCAATTGAAATGACAAGCAAACACACCAAAATCCCAGGTGCAGCTGAGAAACATGGCTTCCTGCCAGAGCCAAAGAGACTGTCTCCTGGAATAAAGTTTGTTTTAATAATAATAAAATACGCATAATATGCATTATTTTCTGCAATGAAAAGACATTCTAACCTGAAAATAGAAGGGAAAAGGAATGAGCCTTCTGTGCACAAAGTACAGCAGGTGTTGCCTGTATTGTTCCCAACTAAAAAGATCAAAATGGCTCTGGTGTCTGCTGGCGTGAAGTAAGAAGAAATGGGCTTCTTGCCAAGGGCTGCCAGTAGGTTTTGTTGGGCTACATGGCGTTAGGCCCCTCCACAGATGAATGCTTTTAATAATACGGGAGCAGCAAGGATGTATGCATATGAATGCAGTGCCCAGATAGGTGGCATAGATGTATGAAGAGCCGAATACATAATTCACGTGAGCTTTGTGCCTGTTCAGAATTTGATCTGCTATATTGTTGGGACTGATCACAACCTATAATGGTCTTGATATTATAGTTGCTCTTCTTTCTATAATCCAAATACTGGTGTGAATGAGCAAGGAGAGCAATTTTAAATTCACTTTCTAGAATTATTTGTGCGTGTGTGAGGTTAGATTCACACTTAGAGCATTTGTAACTCAGCCACATGAGTGGTGACAGCAGGTAATGTAGGTGAAGGAAATTCATATTGAAATCCCAATGAGTTGTAGTGGGAACACTAATCCCTTATTTGCTCGGTTCTGTGTCTTATATATCTACTGACTGTGTTCATGCAAAGATTGTGGTGGCTGGAGATGGAACTCAAGAAAGTTCCAGTGACTTAAAGGTAAAGCTGGATTTTTATATCTGTGGTGGGTGACCTTAAATTAAAACAAAACAAAAATACAGCAAGCCATGTAAGTACATCCCACGAACAAGTGAAAATAAATTGGATTTTTTTTTTGGAAGTGCCTAATGATAACCCATTGTCGAGTACCATGATTCCACAACTGGTTTGACATTGACTGGGAAACACATGGAAGTTGAACCAGTTTAAGTTAAATTAGTTTTAAATATATCTAGTTAAATTTTGTGTAGATATTTGTATGTCTACCTAAATCTGATTTTGTATTGATGACTTAAGTATATTTACATAAACATTATACTGAATCAGTTTAAATGAATTTGAAAACTGACTTAACATTGTGCACCTTTAATTGCAACAGTTCCCAATAGAATTAGTTGGGTGTTAAGACAAAAACAGGCACATTATTCAACTTTAAAAAAAGTTATACTAAGCTAAATTTGCCCCAAACTGAATAAAACCCTTTTGGGAAGATTGTTTTGATGTTCAAAGGAACATGCTTATTTTCTTGTTTTGCAAGGAAAATATAACCTGTGAAGTGTCTATTGAGCTGTAGTTTCTTGTTCAAATACATTCTGACATGAGTGAACCATGTTTAGTTATGATGCATCAGGGAGGTGAAAGAAAGCTTTTCTTTCTTTTTGCCTTGTTAACTGCAATCAGAACAAGTCTATCCACCAAAACCCTCTTAGTTTATACTGCTCTGTTTGTTCATGATGCAAGAATCTGTCAGTGGCAAAATGAATTAATTGATGCTAATGCAAAGGAATGCTCTGCACATGAAGTGCCAGACTGTTATAGCTTGTCAGAGAATTAGCATAATAGGAGCCCCCCAACTTATGAAAACATGAGTTTCCATTTTAGGTTTAATCATCTAACTAAGGACTATCTGGAGCAAAATCAGACAATGTTGGGTCCTTTATGGGGTCGGTTTAGAGCCAGTTCATCTATTTTACCTATTTTTCTTTCAAGTTAATGCTCCGTGAGAGATAGCAGAT
The DNA here is from genome assembly GCA_032595735.1 of Pelochelys cantorii. Taxonomy (NCBI): domain Eukaryota; kingdom Metazoa; phylum Chordata; order Testudines; family Trionychidae; genus Pelochelys; species Pelochelys cantorii. The sequence continues at coordinate 33,548,624 of CM064336.1, forward strand.
TGACAACACTTTCTCCACAGTGTGTATCAGAAGGGCAACTAGTGTATAAACTTCCCCATGCCACCCAGCCTGTGTGCACAACTAGACTCTGCCTGGGTTAGGAGAAGAGAGTACAGGCTATTCAAACAAAGATTCTAATTAGTGCCAAAGGCGGTGATGGCTCTTGTGATTGGGAGGAATTGAACTGAGACCATTTCGCGCAGAATACCAAACTAGCAATTTGGCTTCGGTTCAGACCAATATCTGTTGGCATTACACTTTCCTTATTTGGGGAGAACCAGGCTCACCTGAGAAGCATGAGACTAACATGCTGTATTAGAACATTGACAGGAGGTTCTTTTGCTTCTTTGCAGCTAAACTTAAAAACAACAGAATAGTATGGCTGATGCCAGAGATGGTTTTTATTTATCAGTCTGCTGAAAAATGCATAGACCTAAACTAATTCCTCCTTGTCCAGCTTCTGCCTGCTTAGCTGTAGGGGAGAGCTCATAGGAGCTGAAGCTACAAGAAGGGAGGTTACCACAGCTCCCTTCCTACCTCCCCCTTGAGGAGTTTAGACACATCTAGCACCAGTTCACCAGCATTGCCCATGTACTTATGTTGGCCACTACTCATCCAACATGTCCTGAGTCACAGCTCTTCTGGAGAGGTCCCTATGGAGTCCTGGGTGGAGCTCACAGATGCTCTTCCCCCAATGGGAATTCAAAGGAAGTCAAACCAGATGATACAGTTTATTCCCCTTCTATGACTAGTGGAGTGAATTTAGCTCAGTGATTTTTGTTTTGCCAATGTAGCTTTAGTTAATAAAGGTACCACTTGCAGTAGAGCTTCTGTCCAGAAGTCATCACTTGAATCAATAGCAGTACCAGGTAAATGTCACATCATCTAAAAGAGGCTTCAGGCAATCCTTAATATCCTCTACAGGGTGTCCCATTTTTGGTTTTTTTAAAAGGATTCAGTGGAAAATAATGAAACACAAATAAGCAGACTCTCTCTGCCAGCCTTTTATCAATGTAATAAAAAAACACTCACTTGCTTCTTAATCAAGATAGCTTTGCTATGCCCATCTCAGTTATGCCAATCTAGACTATTTTTTTTAACAATATAAAACGCAAATATATTTAAAATTATGTTATCAGCAGTTAGTTGGATAGTGGCACAATACTTGGCACAGCATTACTGGTCTCAATAGCACACCTCTATTACAATGGATCATCCTATTTGACTGCGTGTGTCTAGACTACAGGGTTTTTTTGAAAAAAAGTGGCCTTTTTTCAAAAAAACTTCCCCTGCATCTAGACTGCTGCCACATTCTTTTGAAATTAAATCGAAAGAATGCGGCACGGTAAACCTCATTTTTTCAAGGAAGAACACCTTTTTTCAAAAGTGCTCTTTCGAAAAAAGGCATTCTTGAATGCAAACAGGGCTTTTTCGAAAAGTGGTTGCAGTCTAGACACTCTCTTTTGAAAGAGGCTTGTAGTCTCAGGGAAGAACAGCTTTGTTACACTTGTTTTATCCTTTTGTTTTAGTAATTGGCAAGTCAGTCTCTCTCATTTTTGTGAATGAAGTGTTTGTGGCTGAATTCAGAACCATAGTAAGCAGCCCAGCACCCATGAAGGGCTATGGGATCAACCAGGGGCGGCCCGTGGCTATAGGCGGACTTGGCCGCCGCCTAGGGCGCCGCCGCCCGGGGCGCCCGATGATGACGTCAGTCCATTGACAGCCCTGCAGGTGGGGGCACCGATCGCGCATTCCGCCTGGGGCACCAGCTCCCACAGTCAGCCTCGGGCCGCTCCTGGGATCAACGTGTCACCAATGTCATTTCACTCCTGGAGTATAAGCAGAGAACACCATTTACCTTCCTGTAACTTGCCCCAATGTATTTAATGGGTGTGCAACTTTCTTCTACCCTTTGAAACACATACTGATAACAGGAAACACAGCTACCAGGAACCCTAAGAAGCTTCAGAAGGGTAGCCGAGTTAGTCTGTAACTGGAAAAATTTTAAAACCATGAATAGTTTTGAAGCATCTTAGACTAACAAAACATGTAGATGGTATCATGAGCTTCCGTGGGCACAACCCATTGTGGATTGTGCCCATGAAAGCTCATGATAGCTCCTAAGATGGTCTGCTTTATATCTGAGGCATGTTTTGTACAGAATGTGTCCTAATCCTATCACAATGGTGCATATGGGGGTGCTAGCATGCTATTTTAAGACTCAGAGTGTTACATCTTCATCTAGCTGCCTAAGATCTCTGTCTTTCAAATATGCTGTGCTTCTAAACATGCCCAATTAATTTTCAGCAAAACATTCATTGGCTTTCGAAGGCTACACTACTCCTACTGTATTGTAGATCAGCTCTGGCCTGCTTTATTCTGACCCATTGTACTGCAACCTCATTTATTTCTCCTTAGGTCACAGTTAGTGACAGCTAAACATCAAACGCTTGGTTCCTTCTACAAAAATCCTTGATCCAGAAATCAGGTAGAAACGTCCTAAAAACAAGCTCTTGCTACATTTTCCAGTGAGTCCTAGCCTCTCATTGGTTGAAAAGTACAATTTTTGCTGTGGCAGTTTGGGATTTCTGCTTCAGTTTGTTTACTCCTCTACAGCTGGCTTTAAATGCCTTCATGAAAATGTGAACACTCTTCATAGAAAAGATAGTGTATTCTAAAGCTATAAGCTTCCCTTTGAGACTAGTTATTAATTAACTTCATGAATGGAACAAAAGAAACTCTGTTCCTCCTTTGGATATTTCTGTAGAAGGTACTACTTTATTTATCTTGTGGTGCTGAAAAGGAAACTTGGGTCTGGAGATATACATACTTATTTTGAAAATGCATTACCAGAGAGAGAGAGAGCACATATCTGTAAGAATATTCTGCAGTTCATCAGCTGATAAAGCCTTGCTCAAAGGGCCTCACAGGAAGCTGTTAAAGGTACTAAGTAGTCAGAGGGTGACAGCTAGAGAGTGTTATGGATTGGCCAGAAAACAATGAACAGGAAAGTGCCAATATGGCAAAAGTTTAATAGTCGAGTGCTCTAATGTTCCACGCTAGGACCAATGTTTAACATGCGTTAATGATCTACAAAAGAAAGGCGAACAGTGAGGTAGCAAAACGTGAAGATGACATAAAGTTACCTGAGTTCCTCTGAAGTCTTTCAGCCTTCTGTAGTTTTGGCTAACCTAACACTGAATGAGCTGGGTGCATGACGGCAGATGAAGTTCAGTGTTGACAACTGCAAAATAATGCTCAGTGGAAAGAATAACCTGACCTACCTATAAACTATTACTTCTAAATCAACTGTAAAAATGATGGGAAAGGACGTGAGAGTCCTTGTGATCATTTCAGCGAAACCCTCTGCTCAGTGCACAGCTGTCAGGAAAGCAAACAAAATGTTCGGCCTCATGAGGAATGGGAGGGGAAATAATACTGAGGCACCATAGAAATAGGGGTGGGAGGAAGGGCTCAAAGATGAGTTACGAAAAAAATTGCATATGAAGAAACTCTGAAAAGCTTCTGTCAGTTTGGTTGGCACAGGAGATAAATAAGAGGAGACATGATAGAGGTATTGAAAATAAGGAATAGTCTAGAGAAGGCATACCTTGCCTCCTATTCACTCTTTCACAATAAGAAAACAAGGGGATAGTTGATTCTATGACACAGAACATGGTAGACAAACTTAAAAGACCTCTTCCACTTCAAGTAATAACTTGGGACAAGGTTTCATCCCTTGTGAGCAGGGACTGGTGAGTGGCAGGGCCTCTGCAGGCCAGATCAACCCAGTTGGAGGGCCGGATCTGGCCCACAGAGGCCCTTTTGCCCACCCCTGTGCTATAGCAATCCCAAAGCATGGAAGGGAATAAACACCTGGCAGGATTGACTCACATGACCCCATATTCAATGGATACAGTTTTGTCTCTGGTATATCATTAAATCCCAGAGACAATGACACTAACCCATTGGATGTCTAAGCAGCAATATTTTGGCGGACCCCACAACACATACTAAAATTAATTGGGGGGCTTCTGGAGCTGCTTGGGGCCTTAAGCAATTGCTTAGTCTACTTATGCCTAGAGCCAGTTCTGAGTGGGATACTAGACAGGGAGGGCTTCAAGCTACTACAGAGAATTCTGTCCTATGTCGGGCTGGTAGGTTTCACCCACACGCTCAGTGTCTGACTGATCACCATGTTTGGGGTCTGAAAATAATTTTCCTCCAGGTCAAATTAGCAGAGATAGTGAAAGTTTTAGTGTTTTGCCTTCCTCTGCAATATGGGTCATTTGCTGGCTCGAACTAGAGTAAATGATGAATTCTCTCTAACACAGTCTCTAGCCTCATGCAGGCCCATACACAGGAATTTCTATGGGGGGTGGTGCTTTTTTTGTAAATGTGGACCTCAAGGGTGTGAATTCACACACCCCCCAAATGGTCCCTCAAGTAAGTGGGGAAATCAGTTTCAGCCTTCCTCCAGCCACCCAGGGCATGGGGGAGGGAGGCTCAGGCCTTCCCCTGGCCGGCCGGACCATGCTTACTTGGGGAAACGTGGGGGATGCTTTTGCACCCTTCGCACCCCTCCTGCATATGGGCCTGTCATGTATATGGCCAGAGATTTAAATAGCCAATATTTTTGGTTAATGATATTTTATTTTCATTGCAGTTGTATGAGTCTGAATGTATCTCTGTACTGGATTGCAGAGTTTGAGCCATGCTCTCTCAACTGAGATCATCAGGAAGAGCTGCCTTTAGTAGCCAAAGAGATAAAAGATACCAGACAAGTCCACTGAAGTACATAAAGATACATTTGTGTTCCCTTATGGTTTGTACCAGGTATGTTCAATCTGGTGAACATCCAGTCTAACACAACAATTTAAGTGCCTCATGTAAGCTGATCTTTATTATTAGAACTAGTATAACAAGCTCCTCACTGAAGAAAATCAGTGCTTAAAACAAAGCTTGCAGAAGTCATTTCTATGATGTTTAAACTACTGCCCTATATAGTGCAGTAATGCACTGAAGATTACAGCAATGAAAGACCATGTGGTAGCTGATACCACCCAAATAGGATTTTTTTAAATATAAAATACAAATAACTTAGTTCTTGAGTTAAATTCTTAACCAACATATTATGTGAGGCCCTGCGATGAAGACCTATTTGAGTTTCAGACAGCATTATTGGGTGAAATTCTTGTACAAAAAAAAATTTTTTTTAAGTTTGTGCAACCACCTACAGAAATGGGCTAATTAAAGAGGTGTTCCCTGTGATCAAACATTTTAATTGTAAAAGCCCTTCAGTTCTCTCCATTCTGAAAAACTGTATTGACTTTTGGCTTCATAGCTCCAGGCCTTCACTGACTTCCCAGTATATAACCAGAGTTTCAGTTTTGCTGCAGTATGGCCATGTTTACAAAGTATCCAAGGAAAAAAGTTCCATTTCAAGAAAACAAAGTAGATCATTTGTAAAGTACAAAATAAGTTGATTTAAACCTATCCAGAAATTGGAATAGGAGAAGCATTAATTAATCTGCTTCCTGGAGATATCAAACTATAAAGCTTCATAAATAGCCCATCTGTTAAGAGAAAATTGAAGGTCAGGAGGAAGTCAGAAATCTCATTTAAATCCAGCCTGTCCTTTAAATTAACAATTGTTCCCCACAAGATCTTATTCTGGTCAGATAGATGACAGAGTTATGTATTTATATCTACTGCTTATACTGGTGCATTTGATAGTACAGTATATGATAAAGTTCTTTAAATGGTATGATTTAAACAGACTGGCTAATATGTGGGACAGTAGGGGCCCAGTTCTGAGCTGCTGAGCTCCTGTTTCCTCTCAAAAGGAACTCAGCACCTCAGAGGATTGTGCTGCACTCTGAAATTCCCTGGGGACAACTGTTGAAATTGCATTACCCATTGGGAAAGTCAGGGAGGGTTGGTTGGTTGGTTTGTTTTAATGCTCAGTTTCTAATATCAGCATTGGCCACAGTGATAAGCAATTTCTGGGGACTGATGGCCAGTTGAGGTGAGTGGCCCTTGGTGACACAGTTGCTTTCACCCTTATGCATGGGTTCCATTGTTTGAGAACAAATAACTGTTCTGAACTAATTTTGGGGTGCTGAGTTAAAAAATTATGTCCATTTTTGCCCATGTCATACAGATTTTTTGAAAACTGGAGTCTAATTTTTCAAAATGCTATTATAATGTGTTATACGTTATATGCTGTGACTTATTTTCAAGAACTTAAAACTATATGCAGCGAATTATTTTCAAGAACTTGCATGCAAAAATACCTCAAATTGATTGAATTTGTCAAAATGAATGCCATCTAGCTTAATTTAATTTACACCGATGCTGATAATGTTGGAGGCGATACTGAGTATCAACCAGAACATGCCAGTAATGAGCCATAGCTTTTCACCCAAAGTGAATTGAATGACTTGGTGAGAGACCTGGATCTGCCTAAAGATTCTGCTGAGGTTTTGGGATGCAGACTTCAAGAGAAGAATTTGCTTTCCCCTGGAACAAGTTTTGCTTGGTACAGGAACCAAAAGAGTTTGTTCCATATTTGTCTATGGATGGTCTGTTGGTATACTGCAATGACATTGACGGATTAATAGGAAGCTTGGGGACAGCTTACCAACCAGGTGACTGGAGATTGTTTGTTTGTTTGTTTGTTTGTTTATTAACTCGTCAAAGACAAGCCTAAAAGGTATTCTACTTCATAATGGCAATCAATATGCCTCTGCCTATTGCCCATTCTGCTCACTTAAGAGAAACCCATGAAAATCTTGAGCTTTTCCTTGAAAAAGTGCATTATCCAGAGCATAAATGGATTGTATGTGGAGATCTGAAGGTGCTGTGTATGCTGCTTGGTCAGCAGGCTGGTTACACAAAAATGCCATGCTTTTTATGAGAATAGGATAGCAGAGCAAGAGATCGTCATTGGGTAAGGAAACAGTGGCCACCAAGGGAGAGTCTGACTCCCGGCTCCAAGAATATGATTCATGAAAAACTGAGCCCAACAAGGTACTGCTACCTCCACTCCACATCAAGCTAGGTTTGATGAAACAGTCACTGTTCTTGTTTAATGCTTTCACAGATTGTTTCAAGTACATTTGCAACAAGTTCCCAGCTTTGAGTTTCCAAAAGTTAAGGAGGGTGTCTTTGTGGGTCCTCAGATCAAGAAACTGATTCTTGACACTAACTTTGAAGAAACCATAAATGACAGACAGAGAAAGATGCTTGGGTGGCCTTCAGAAATGTCATACAAAACTTCTTAGGGAATAACAAAGATCCTGATTATAAAAACATTGTTGGCAACATGCTAAACAAATTTGAAAGACTTGGATGCAACATGAGCTTGAAAGTTCATTTTTTGCACTCCCATCTGGATTATTTTCCTGAAAAAATCTTGGAAGTGTCAGTGAAGAGCAAGGGGAAAGATTTCATCAGGATATCAAGATGATGGCAAAGAGATCAAGGATCCTGGGATGTCAACATGATGTCTGATTACTGCTGGTCCCTGAAAAGAGACTGATGGTGAAATGCATAAATTGTCAAAGCGTCGATTGTCGCATCTAATCATTTAAAATTACTCAGTTGTTAAATTTCACACTTTGCTCCTTTGTTCTTTAAAGGAGTTACAACAGACCTTCTGAAAGAACTATAACTTACTATTTACCAAGTATTTAATTCATAAAGTCAAATAAAAAGCATGAAAAATGTCTATTTTTTTTTTCTTTTTGATTTGTGAAAAAGCCTTACATGATAGCAAAATGGATGCCACTTTTGAAATCAGCATAGCAAAATTATGTAAAGTCACCAATTTTTATCAAAACAACTGAAACTTCGTTTCAATTTGCAGACCAGTGTTTTCTGGCTTTCACATCTTCAGCTTCTTACTAATCCTTGGGAACTATCCTTTGGTTTGATCCATTTTGCCTTTAGGGAACTGCTCAAACAATGGAGGAGAATTTCTTCACAGGTGAATAGTGTAAAGGCCTCCCCTCACTTCATTTTATATCCCCATGTTCTTGGATCTGACACTAGCTCAAACCCCATTGTGCCACCTGTTCTCTGTAAAATGTTCTATGCCTCAGAAAGGTCCACTCTTAGGGTACGTCTACACTGCAGGGATTTTCTGGAATACCAGAGGTATCCTGGAAAAACTCCGCTGCGTCCAGGGAACACGTTTGCTCTTCTGCTTTTTTTTGCTGAAGTGCAAATGCACTCTTTTGGAAGCCCTGTCTTTCTCATCTACTGGTAAAAAGCACTATGTGCATGTAACATATATCTGATGTTTGCAGGGTCAGGACCTGATCTCCCCATTTCCAAAGAACACAGGCCTAGGGTCTGACGCATTGTTAGTCATAGGAGTAATTTGACTGATGCAGTGAGTTTGTTGTCTTCAGTGGCACTACTTGTGTGACTAAAAATACTCCGCCGTCAGTGTTTCCTTAAGTGTTTTGAATAACTATCATGAGTCCTAGACTGATGTCTTCTCTACATTTCAGTATCTTTTGCTAGGTGCTGAAAAGTCCTGTGGTGAGGCTGTGACCTAGGTGGTGTGGCCTGAACCCCTAACTTTACCACAGGCTGTCAGGATCCATGTGTGGCCTTGAACCAGTCACTTCATCTCTTTCTTGTCTATTAAGAGTTTAAGATCTCTGGGACATGGATTATCCGTGATTTAGTTGTACAACACTGAACACAATAAGGCCTTGATCTTAGGCACTATTGCAATCGGGGGAGGGCAGGGCTGCCACGATTTCCTGGCCACTGGGCAATGTGGGGGGTGGCTCTGTGCTCCCTGAAGGGGCAGGGCCTGGGATGGAAGAGGCTGGGCAGGGGCAGTCAGCCCCCAGCACTGTCTGGACCGTGCTGCCGCTCCCCTGTTCGCCCCAGGTCCTTTAAGTCAATGTGAGTGTGCGGCTTGGGGCTGCGGCACATGCCATGCAGGGCTCCAGCAGTGATTTAAAGGACCCAGAGCTCTGGCAGCTGCCACAGTAGCAATAGTTGGGAGCCCCGGGCCCTTTAGAAATGCCAGGCCCTGGGGCAACTGCCCTCTTTCCTCCCTATCAGTGGACCTGATTGTAATGCAAATAATATGCAAAAATAAGGTGACCAGAACTGTGCTAAATTTTCCATAGGTAGCCTTGCTAATCTCTAATGCGATCATACATATAGTAGCCTAATGTCTGTGACTCTGTAATGCTGAAATGCTGGCTGTTCCCTCTGGGTGGCGCTGTTGCCTGAGTCACGTCCTTCGCCTCCTGCCGTGGCACTCTGCTGACTTCTGCGCCGCTCAGCCGGGCCGCTGCGGGGAGCCCATACGGCCGCTTGCACTGCTTGCTCCCCGGCGGCGGCCCGGCTGAGCGGTGCAGAAGTCAGCCGAGCGCCATGGCGGGAGGGGAAGGGGGTGGGGTGGTGACATACATGGCCAGGGGGCAGGGCCTGGACGAGTGTGCATCCCCGACGGAGACAGAGGAGAGCGGAGAGAGAGTGAGAGGCAGGAAGGGGAGAAGAGAAAGAGACAGAGAGAGAGAGGCAGAAGGCGGAGGAGAGCTGAGAGAGAGAGGGGGAGGCAGGAGGAGGAGGAGAGAGAGAAAGACACAGAGTGAGGAGAGACCTGAAAATCCCGTTTTATGATGGGCTAATTGGCTAGTTTTAGAATAATTAACTATGGTTTATATTTGTTCCTGCCAGACTAGACTCCTGGAAATCTTTTCTTTTGTTTAGTGCAGTTTATCATGTCAAAAACTTTTAGACCTGTGTCCTGGACTTCTCCAGCCTTTTTTATGTTAAATGTTAATTCCCATGACTGAGTGTCCTCTGTGTGTAATCCCTTAGTTCAATTGCAGATTATATCTCCAATGTGAATTGACTGAACCACTTATGTGGTGATGTTGTATTCAAACTAGGGTTGCCAGGTGTCCGGTTTTGAACTGGACAGTTGGGTTTTTGAGCTTTCTGTCCGGGAAACACATTGAGAAAATACCGGACATATAAATGTCCGGTATTTTCTAATTTTTTTATTATTATTATTATCATGAGTATCAGTACATAGTTGCGTACTGCCTGGCTGGTAGACATGCTCACACTACCATGAGTGTGTCTACCAGCCAGGCAGTATGCAACTACTCAGTAGAGAGGAGGGGGGCAGGGCCGGGGTTGGGGCTGGGGGCGGGATGGAATCCCCGGGGCCAGACTTGGGACTTGCCTATATGCCCCACCGAGACCATGCACAGGACAGGAAGCACCCCGGAATCTGCATGTGCCCTGGCCAGCCCTGCTTCCCACCAGCCGGTTCCCCTCCGGACAGCCCCACTCTCCTCCTGGCCGGTCCCCCCCCCCCCCCCCATCTGAGATCAAGTGTGTCCAGTATTTTTTTTAAACTATCTGGTAACCCTAATTCATACTATTCTGAAGTTTATCATCTTCCTGTTTATATTGACCATCCCATTAGTTGTGTGCTGTCAGCAGCAGGTTTTACCCTACTGTGCTGCATGTTCATTCTTCCAGGGAACTTTTACATACAGTGCCATACATAAAAACAACGGCCTCTTGTGAATTTTCAGTGAGTTACTAACAGGCTTCTGTATATTTTCCTGATTTCTCTTTAGAATTTTCTGTTGAGGTCACACAAGTTTAAGATACTAAACTCTAGTCCATTAGAAATTCTCCTCCTGCCTTCCTCCTCCCCCCACTTCCTTCCATTCAAGTAAGCTTTGTCTTGGATGACCAGTTCATTATCCAGTCAAAAGGGCACATCCTTAGCCAGGGGCACTGGAAATCCTGTTACAGGATCGGTGCTAAAAGTCATTGAACCAAACTGTAAATGGAAACCACTTCAAGCCAGGGGGCATTGCAGCATCCCTAGTTCCAGCACCTCTTTCCTCAGCTGGTGTAAACCGTCATAGATCCAGTTGGGGATCTACACTAAATAGTGGGTATTGTACTTAACATGCATGGAATAACCTTTAAATCCCATATTGCTATGTACAGTGTGGGTACAGTCCTATTGCCCTGTGTAATCAGGGGCAACTTGGTGATAGGGGTTACAGAAGCCACTAGCCACAAGACACCCCCCCCCAACACAGCTTGGGGAAGGGCCAGGACAGCCCCCCCCCATGCCCCCTCCCCTCTTCTTCCCCATCCTTGCTCTACCCCTGATCCATCTCTTCCCCATCTCAAACAGTTCCACCTGGGGGACAGTCCCACTCCTCCCCTAAGTAGTGCAGCCAGGAGAGCAGAGCAAGCTGGGTCCGTGTTACTCCACTTCCCCCGCCACTCCTAGTGAGTGTCCCAGTAGCCCCCTCGGATACCCAGGGACAGTGTTCCCACCAGTTACTGGCTGGCCCCTTGTCTCTCCCACCCATGTCATGGAGGTGCTGTGGCAGGGTCAGGCCAGGGAGCTGCTGCAGAGAGGGGGAAATGGCAGCCCAAACAGGTAAAAAACCCTGTAAGTAGAAGCAGAGAGCTGCAGGCCAATTAGATGCACTGGGAGGGAGCTGGCTCAGGCTGATTGTGTCCAGCTGATTCCTCTGCTGGCTGACTGAGAGCCTTTAAAGCCTCAGCAGTTGGAATCTGGAGGGAGAGGATGGAAGGGAGGTGGTGGAGAAAGAGAACAAAACCACAATAGCATTAAGTGGAAGCAGAAAGGGAGGGAGTCTGAGGTGGCATGGCTGGGCTCCCTACCACAGAAACCTGCTGTGAACCCCAAACTCTAGGGTTAGGAGTGAGACCAGCCCAGAGGTGGCCAGAGTAAGAGGGGCCCTTGCCACAGTGCATGTGCCCCCACATGTTGCCCCTGTGTGTAATTATATTTGGATTACAGCAGCACTGAAGGGGATTACAGTCTTAGATCCTGATCCTGCCAACATGCCCATGTTTAGTTTAATCTTGTGAGTAGGGACAGGTGGCTGCACAAGTGTTTGTAGGATCAGAACCTTATCAGGCATTCTGTTCAAGTTATTTGTATGACACTTTGTCAAAGGTAAGCTACACGACTCCTGTTCTTTGGCCTGGGAGTGTGGGGGTTGGAGCTGGGGTGGGAGAGAGCTGAGTCTGACTCATTTGGGAAGGCAGTCACTTTTCTATTTGGTGACTGATGAAATAATGTGAAATAATCAGTGACTCAGCAGCTTGGCTTATCCTAGATGATGAACTCACAAGTCATTGATCTATTGTCCAATACACAATCAGATGTCTTCCTTTTTCCCTGGGGTTCCACTCAGGATTAATATATATTGATTTTATTTTTTACACCAACTTGGAGATTGGCCTCTTGGCATGTTTTCATATTCAATTATGTCCAGATATTTTGGCTTTCTGGACTCTTTCAGTCTTCAGTGGAAGAAAGGCACATTAGAGACACTCATAGATTCTAAGGCAGGAGGGACCATTGTGATCAGATCGTCTGACACAGCAGGGTCAGATTCTGAACACTGGTGGTGTTTTTAAATCTAATTCTTTGTGTCATGAAGGATCATTAAGACACCCAAAGATCAATACAAATATATTGTATGCATAGGGTAACCGTCTTTCCCAAAGGGAAAATGGAGACCATGCAGGGCTGGCCCTCTCCACTCACCCCTCTTCTCCCCCCCCCCCCCCATACGTTCCTCTGCACTATACCCCACTTTTTGGCCAAAGTGGACATTTGTCCTGTTTGCTCTTACCAGCTGATCAAATCAGCAAGAAAAACTGGACAAATGCCCACTTTTGCCAAAAGTCAGGACAGTCAGGAAAGAGCTTAAAGGGACTGTCTCAGCCAAAATGGGATGCATGGTCACCCTGGGTATGTCTACACTACAGCACTAATTTGAACTAACTTAATTTGAATTAGTTAATTCGAAATAAGCTAATTCGAATTAGTGCATCTAGACCTAAAAACTAATTCAAATTAGCGTTTTGCTAATTCAAAATAGCATGTCCACACTGAGTGGACCCTGAACCCAAGTTAAGGCTGGCCGGAACCAGTGCCGACAGGGCATCAGGTTAGGACTTAGAGTGTGGAGCTGCTGCCTCAGGCTAGCCGAGGGCTGTGCTTAAAGGGACCCGACTCCCACCCCCGACAGACAGTTCTCAGGGTTCCCCTCTTGCTTGTCTAACTCGATGAGGGACAGCAAAGCAGTCCTGTCTTGGAGTGCCCAGAGTGCCCACATTCGGCACACGTCAGCACTCAGCCATCAGCCCGGCTTCACTTGCCGCAGGCTGCCATCTGGGGGGGTCAATCGGGGGGCTGTCACGATCCAGGAGGCCCTGCAGGAGAGCTTCCACCCCAAGGAGCCCGCAGAGCCACCCCAGTCCTCCCCATCAGGGGCTCGTGCCCCATTCCTCCCTCACCTCCTTCCACTTACCCCTCCCTAGCCCCCGTTCCTGATGTAAAAAATAAAGGACACGTGTGTTCAGAAATAGAAACTCTCTTTATATAACAAAACTGTGTAGGGGCGGGGGCGATTAACTTCTGGGGAGACTGGGAAAAGGAGGTGGGAGAGGGGAGCTGGAAGGGGGAAGCCAGGGGAAGAAGGAGGAGGGGAAGTATAAAACTGTGGTACGCCATATCTTCAGTACTGTGTACAGATGTGGTCTCCTAACCTCAAAAGATATTTTGGCCTTGGAAAGGGTTCAGAAAAGGGCAACTAAAATGATTAGGGGTTTGGAACAGGTCCCATATGAAGAGGCTAAAGAGACTGGGACTTTTCAGCTTAGAAAAGAGGAGACTGAGGAGGGATATGATAGAGGTATATAAAATCATGAGTGGTGTGAAGAGGGTGAATAAAGAAAAGTTCTTCATTAGTTCCCATTATATAAGGACTAGAGGACACCAAATGAAATTAATGGGCAGCAGGTTTAAAACTAATATGTGAAAGTTCTTCTTCACACAGCATGTAGTCAACCTGTGGAACTCCTTGCCACAGGAGGCTGTGAAGGCTAGAACTATAACAGAGTTTAAAGAGAAGTTAGATAAATTCATGGAGGTTGGATCCATGGAGTGCTATTAGCCAGGGGGTAGGAATGGTGTCCCTGGCCTCTGTTTGTGGAAGGCTGGAGATGGATGGCACGAGACAAATCACTTGATCATTGTCTTCGGTCCATCCCCTCCGGGGTACCTGGTGCTGGCCGCTGTCGGCAGACAGGCTACTAGGCTAGATGGACCTTTAGTCTGACGCAGTACGGCCATTCTTATGTTCTAAGCTCAGGGTCGGGGGTCTCACTGGACCAATTTGATTTTCATGCAAACCTGCTCCTGGGTTCGCATGTGGCCTTTGGTGGTCAGGCTGGCAGCCATGCGGCTGTAAACGGCCGCGTTCCTGTGGCTAGTGCGGAGATCGTGGACGTTAAAGGCCTCCCCCCAAACCTCGATGAGGTCCATGATCTCCACACTAGACCAGGCAGGCGCCCGCCTCTTGCGGCCCCGGGCAGGCTCCTGGGAGCCGCCAGCCTGGTCCTGGGAAGAGGCGGAGGGCTGGGTGGCAGTGGGTGGCTGGCTCATGCTGTGCCAGGTGCAGGGTCTGCTGGCTGGGTGCTGGCAGGCTTGCAACTGGCACAAGCACTGTAGCCAGACTCTGCCACTTTAAGGGCTCCAGGGCCGGGAGGGGGGCAGAAGAGTTTCCCTGGTTTGGCCCAGAGTGGCCACCAGGGCAACCTGGGAAGGGCTAGCCTCCAGCTAGTTCGAATTAAGTGGCTACACAGCCCTTAATTCGAACTACTTAATTCGAACTAGGCATTACTCCTCGTAGAATGAGGTTTACCTTGTTCGAATTAAGTGCTCCACTAGTTCGATTTAAATTCGAACTAGCGGTTTGTATGTGTAGCCCCTATTAAAGTTAATTTGAACTAACAGCTGTTAGTTCGAATTAACTTTGTAGTGTAGACATACCCTCTCTTTATGCAGAATTTAGCCTTCCTCAGCCAAGCAATCTAACCCTATAGTCTTAATGCACACCTCACATTCTACTGTTCTCATTCCCGTCAAATTCATTGCTACACAAATGTAATCATTCTGTGCCACTTTTTCTGCTGATTATTATCTTTGTGTCTGGAATCCGTTATTGGATTTTCACTTTCTACTATATTCATACATGTCAGAGGCATAGCCCTGTTAGTCTATATCTTGAAACTTCGCCATCTGCTCAAGAGACTCCTGCTACAGCTTGGGACCAAATCTATACAAACATCTCCCCAGAGCGCCAACCAGGAGCATTCTATCAAGATCTATAAATGTGGAAATCCCAGATGTTCCATCATCTCAGGCATTGGCATCCTTACTGCAGGATTATCCGGCCATGTTGACTCTTTCCTCAGATCCTATGCTCCCAGAACTCCTAGCTATCTTTGAGACACCATCGACATCCTGAGGAAACTACAGAGCATCAGCAATCTTCCTGAAAACACCATCCTGGCCACCAGGGCTGTAGAAGCTCTTTATGCCAACATTCCACACAAGGATGGACTACAACCTGTCAGGAACATTATCCCTGATGATGCCACAGCACACATGGTGGCTAAGCCATGTGACTTTGTCCTCACCCACACCTATTTCCAATTTGGGGACAATTTATACCTTCAAGTCAGTGGTACAGCTATGGGCAGGGCCAGATTAAGGGGGGGCTAGCCGGGCAGCTGCCCGGGGCTCCAACCTATGGGGGGGGCGCCTGATTGAAATGGTAAGGGGCGCTGTGTGCCCGGGGGCAGGGCTGCACATGCAGTACGCGCCCGGGGCCAGGCTGTGCATGCGCTGCGCGCCTGCTGCACAGGGCGCAACTATGGCTCGGGTACCCGCATGGCTCCATAATATACCAACATCTTTATGACTGACCTTGAATAATGTTTCCTCAGTTCTCGTCCTCTAGCATCCTTCCTCTGCTAATGCTACATTGATGACATCTTCATCATATGGACCCACAGGAAGGAGACCCTTGAAGAATTCCACAGGGATTTCAACAGTTTCCACCCCACTATCAATCTCAGCCTGGACCAGTCCACACAAGAGATTCACTTCCTTGACCCTACAGTACAAATAAATGATGGTCACATAAACACGACCCTATACCGGAAACCTACTGACTGCTATTCTTACCTACATGTGTCTAGCTTCCATCCAGGACATATCACACGATCGATTGTCTCTTTTCTGTTGGATTGGAGCAAATCCAGTTGTATTTTAGGGATTGGCTGTAGACAAACACCTACAAGATCTTTATCAGGCATTCTTAAAACTTAAATACCCACCTGTGAAAAAGGAAGAAACAGATTGGCAGAGCCAGACAAGTACCCAGGAGTCAATTATTTCAAAACAGGTCCAACAAGGAAAATAACAGAATACCACTGGTCATAACCTACATCCCCCAGATTAAACCCCTTCAGTGCATCACTGATAATCTACAAGTTATCCTGGAAAACGATCCCTCACTTTCACAGAGTGTGGGAAACAGACCAATCCTTGCCTACAGACAACCCCCTAACCTGAAGCAAATCCTTTCTAGCAGCCACACATCACACCTCAGATACACACACCTGCAATATACCCTGTTGCCAACTCTTTCTACACATCTATACAAGCGACACCAACACAGGACCTAGCCACATAAGCCACAACATCAGGAGCTCATACAGCTTGCACATCCTCTAATATGATATATGCCAGCAATGCCCCACTGCCATGTATATTGGCCAAACTGGACAGACACTACAACAAAAGATAAATGGACAAAAATCAGACGTCAGAAATAGTAACACACATAAATCTGTATGGGAACGTTTTAACCTGCTTGGTCACTCAATCATGGATTTAAAAGTAACCATTCTTCTACAAAGGAATTTTGTTAATCAATTACTGAGAGTATGCAGAACTGGAATTAATAAGCCTCATTAACACGGGTCCTACAATTGTCAGGTGTTTCTTCTGCTGTTATTTTTATCTTGGTTTCTGTTATTTCCACTTTAGATCATCTGAAGCTCATATTTTGGTTAGTCTCTAAGGGTATGTCTACACTACAGTGCTAATTCGAACTAACTTATTTTGAATTAGTTAATTCGAAATAAGCTAATTCGAAATAATGCATCTAGACCCAAAAACTAATTCGAATTAGCATTTTGCTAATTCAAAATAGCGCGTCCACACTGATTGGACGCTGGGTCGCATTTAAGGGCAGCTGAAACCGGTTCCAGCAGGGCATCAGGTCAGTAGTTGCTTTGTGTGGCTGCTGTCTGAGGCTTGTGCTTAAAGGGACGCCCCTGGACAGCCGGTTCTCAGCTTTTTCACTTGCTTGCCTACCTCACCGAGGGACAGCAAAGAATTTTCCTCTCTGCCTGCCTGTGTCGGTGGTTCTCATTGGGAACGCCACTGCAGTTGGCACCATGGAGCCAGAGGTCACCCTGGGCATTCTGGTCCAGTTTTTGGACTTGCTGCTGCAAGCCTGCCAGCAATGTCTGGAGGCTTCCTGGCACCATCTGGTGTACGTCAGCCCCCTGCCCTTCCCCCTGGCCTCCCTGGGAGCCGTGGAGGAGTCGCAGCAGTGCCCGGACACCAGCGTGCCCCGCCGCATCTGGCATCTGGACACCAGCAGCGACTGGTGGGAGCGCTGGGAAGACCAACAGTGGACCCAGAACTTCAGGATGAAGGACACCTTCCTGGAGCTCTGCGAGTGGCTCACCCCTGCTCTGCGGCGAGGGGACACTCGGATGAGGCCTGCCATCCCCCTCCAGAAGCGTGTGGCCATCGCCCTGTGGAAGCTCTCCACGCCGGACAGCTATCGATCCGTCGGGAACCAGTTCGGCGTGGGGAAATCCACCGTCGGAGCAGTGCTCATGCAGGTACGGCACTCACCGGCCACTGGGCTGGGGGGTAAGGGGGGCTGCAAGGAGGGGATGGGCCGCCTCAGGGAAAGCGGGGGAGGAGGTGAAAGTGCCCCGCACGGGAGGGTTCGGTCTGTCCCGGCTGTACTACACGCTGCCCGCAGTGGCCAGGATCGCAGCAGGGGTTGCTTCTGGGAGTGGGGCGTGGAGCAGTGCCAGGGAACAAACACTCCCAGCCACCCGGGCACCCCAGTTATTCGCGGTTTGGTGTGTTTCTCTGCAGGTGGTCAAGGCCATCAACCGGGTGCTGCTCCGCAGGGTGGTCCGCCTCACCGACCCGGACGCGGTCATCCAGGGGTTCAGTGCCCTCGGCTTCCCCAACTGCAGGGGGGCCATCGACGGGACGCACATCCCCATCCGTGCCCCGGAACACCAGGCCTCCCAGTATATCAACTGCAAGGGGTACTTCTCCATCATCCTGCAGGCCATGTCTGACCACCAGGGCCAGTTCACGGACACTAATGTGGGCTGGTCCAGCAAGGCACACGATGCCAGGGTGTTCCGCAACTCCTCCGTGTGCCAGAGGCTGCATGCCGGGACCTTATTCCCCAACCGCCACATCAGGGTCGGGGACGTGGACATGCCTGTCTGCCTGGTGGGGGATGCGGCCTACCCCCTACAGCCCTGGCTAATGAAGCCCTACACAGGACACCTCAACCCCTCCTGGCAGGCCTTCAATGCCAGGCTCACCAGGGCCCGCATCGTGGTGGAGGGGGCCTTCGGATGCCTGAAAGCCCGATTCCGATGCCTCCTCACCCGCCTCGACCTCGCCGAGCACAATATCCCTCCCGTGGTGGCAGCATGTTGTGTGCTGCACAATTTATGTGAGCAGAAGGGGAAGGCTTTCCTGCCAGCCTGGATGGCTGAGGCGGAACACTTGGCTGGCCAGGACGCACAGCCTCGCACCGCCGCCGTCCAGGAGGCCCAGCGGGGGGCCGTCCAGATCCGGGAAGCCCTGCGGGAGAGCTTTCTGGTGGAGGAGGATTGAACTCTCAATGCATGCCCCACTGGGGCCTTCTTCCACCCTCACTTCCTTCCCCTTTCCCCTCCCTAACCCCCCTTCCTAATGTTAAATAAAGACACCTGTTTTGACAACAAAAATCTCTTTTATTTTACATAACTGGGGTGGGGGGGAGGGGGAAACCTGGGAGGAGGGAGCTGGAAGAGGGAGGAAGAGAAGGGAAAGCTCAGGGTTGGGGGTCTTGCTGGCTCTCCCGTCTCGCAGCACTGCGGGTGCGGGGGTGTCGGGGGGGAATGGGTGTGGAGGGTAGGGCAGGAGGGACGGGGCGGGCAGAGGAAGCGGGAAGGGGAGCAGGGGTGGGAGGAGGAGCGAGAGCTGGGGCGGCCGCAGGGGCTGGAGCAGGAGGAGGCAGGAACCTGTCCACCAGGGTCTGGAGGTGACCTCTGAGGGCACGGCCCTGCTCCTCCAGCGCCGCCAAGCTCCGCTGCCGCAACTGCAGGTCCTCGCGGACCCAGTGCTCCTGGGTGCGGAGCTGCTGCCCCAGTAGCCGCAGGTGCTGCTGCTGGTACTCCTCCTGGTTGCAGGTGCGCCTGCTGGCCCGGGTGCAGGTGGCTGTTGCAGGCGGGGTGGTGCGCCCTGCAGTCCCAGGTGCTGCGGCTGTGGTGAAACAAGAGCAGTGGTCAGTTCTCCCTGGGGACACAGTGGGTGAAACCCAGCCCCCCTGTGGAAGGCGAGGTTGGCATGTGGGGAACGGGCCAGGGCCCCTGCATGACACTCAGCTGCTGCTCCATGGTGGGCAAGGCCCAGGTGCACGGTCCCTGGGCTCCCTCTCCACCCCCCCTCCCCATACACATAAGGGGACCATGATGGCACTCACATGTGGAGCCCTCCCTGGCCTCAGACGACACAGCAGATGTGCTCTGTGGGATGACTCGGGGGTCCTGGGTCCTGGGCAGGCTCCCTGCAGGCTCCTGCGGCTCCTGGCTCTCGGCGTCGTCCTCTTCCTCCGTTTCTGCCCCGGGGTCGACCACCACCCGGGGGGCATGGACTGCGTGAGCCCCCAGGATGTGGTCCAGGGCCTCAAAGTGAGGGCAGGCCTCTGGGTCAGCCCCTGGTTGGGAGGCCCTGGAGTAAGTCTGCCGCAGGTCCTTAATTTTGTAGCGGACCTGCTCCTGGGTCCGCATGTGGCCTCTGGTGGCCAGGCTGTCAGCCATGCGGCTATAGATGGCTGCATTCCTGTGCCTAGTGTGGAGATTGTGGACATTGGAGGCCTCCCCCCAAACCTCAATGAGGTCCACGATCTCCGCACTAGACCAGGCGGGCGCCCATCTTTTTTGGCCCCGGGCAGGCTCCTGGGCAGGCACTGTGGGCAGACTGTGCCCCTTTAAGGGCTCCAGGGCTGGGAGGGGGACAGAAGAGTTTCCCTGGTTTGGCCCAGAGTGGCCACCAGGGCAACCTGGGAAGGGCTAGCCTCCAGCTAGTTCGAATTAAGTGGCTACACAGCCCTTAATTCCAACTACTTAATTCGAACTAGGCGTTAGTCCTCGTAGAATGAGGTTTACCTCGTTCGAATGAAGCACTCCACTATTTCGAATTAAATTCGAAATAGCGGTTTGCATGTATAGCCGCTATGAAAGTTAATTCGAACTAACGGCTGTTAGTTCGAATTAACTTTGTAGTGTAGACATACCCTAACAGTATGTCTACACTATGCCGCTGTGGATCTTCCAGGGTTCAAATTAGTGAGTCTAGTGAAGACATGCTAATTTGAACTGAGAGTGGCACTCCGGTCAATGCCAATAGTCCTGCTTCCGCAGGAGTAAGGAAAGTCAAAGGGAGGATGTCCTCGCTTCAACTTTCTGCAGTGTGGACAGCTCTAAAAGTTGAGTTAAGGTACTTCGACTTCAGCTACGCAATTAACATATCTGAAGTTGCGTATCTTAATTCGACCTTATCCCATAGTGTAGACATACCCTAAGGTGCCACAGGACTACTCATTGTATATTCATTCAGGGCATGTCTACTTTGGGGAGTTATTTCAAAATAACCCCCCTTATTTCAAAATAACAAGGCAAGGGTCCACACTACCAAGCTGGTTATTTGGAAATAAAAGGCTTGTTATTTCAAAATAATAACTCCTGTTTATGAAGAGGAATAAGCTTATTTTGAAATAGTTATTTTGGAAGTTATTATTTTGAAATAACTTTTCGAAATAACTCCCAAGTGTAGACCTAGCCTGAATTCTACTGGCATTGTGTACTCTTGTAACCTTTTCAATATTCTGGCCTTTGAGCGACTGCCTATTCTTTCTGCTATTCAGAGGTTTTTGCTCTCTAGGGAAGGAATAGCCCCATGGACAACTGATGAAAATACAGACACTGAAATGATCAAAACAGTTTCTTAAGCAGCTGCAATGCAATGAATTCATTAAGCTCTACAATTTTAATATGGCAGCCTTGCTGCAAGATGGGGTTCCGTCCTATTCACATTGAAGTCAATGAGAGTTTTGCCATTGTCCTATTAATTTGTAATGAGAGCAGAAAATGATACAGCAGGGGTTTTGTGGCAAAACCTGTAATTAGAATGGGAAATTAAGGATGCAAGTTACATTGTCTTAGGCTCAGATTCACCACATCTTAGACAGGTTCTTACAGGGTATGATTAATAAGGAAAAGATACCAAAGCCATAGGGTTCAAACTATAAAGCTTTATAAGAAGCAACAATTATGGTCCTTATACAGTCAAACTCCTTTGATTTCAAACATATGCTTTTTTTAAGTTTCTGGAATGCAGAATGGGAGAAGAAAGTAGTACAAGACATTTAAGCTCCATGAACTCTTTATATTACAGAAGGATAGATTTAAGGGTTCTAAATCTGAGTTTATCTCCCTGATCAGTAAAGCTGAACCCTGAAAGGTACAAACTGACATCTTGGGCCCAGTCCTTGGATTTGTCTGAACCGTATTTGCTCCAGGAGCTAGTGGGATGAAGGAAAAAGTGCTTTATGCCCCTCCAAATGCTTGGGTTGGCCAGTGGGTTGTTCAGCCCACACTGCAATTTAGAGCTTCAGAGGAGTAGCCGTGTTAGTCTGTAACTTTAAAAAGAGTAATCCTGTGGCACCTTAGAGACTTACAAAAATATAAACAGTATCATAAGCTTCTGTGGCCCTCATTAGCACCAGTACTACAATTGACTGGTACCTTTTTTTTCTTCCCTTCTTTTTCTGTTATATATTCTGGGTTTCTGTTATTTCCATTTCCAACTTCCAGCTCATCTGAAGAAGTGTGCTTTGCCCATGAAAGCTCATGATACTATATATATATATTTGCCACAGGACTACTCATTGTTTTTTAATTTAGAGTAACATCAAGGCTGCTATAAGTTATCCACATCTGCCAGAGATCATGGCAACACAGAGGAGAGAGTGGGAGAGGACCAGCTACATGGCTCTATGGCACTGAAAGGTTCCCCTATGCAAGGAGAGTCCTCAGCTGGCCATTCAAGCCAAATTTATCTGCTATGTGCTGCTGAAAGTTCTGGACTTTGTGGTGATTACTTAAAGGCAATATAGTAGAGAGAGTTGAGTAATAATTCAAAGCACAACTGATGTCCAGGTTATGGAGGCAGAATAGAACTTTAATAGCATGAATGAAACCAGAGAGGGGGTTGTGAGGAGGCATTTCAGATTTCTTATCTTGTATGAAATAAGTGCACGTACTCAGACACTTAAGTGAAGAGGGCAATATAAGAAACTGAATAGAACAGAATTCAGTTTTGCTACCAGACTTCCCTGGAGCTTTGAATAGAATAAGAGAAATGACATTTTCCTTTCACATGGCACACCTGAAACTTGTAGCTGACAAATGTGGACACTATATTTGGAGTAACCTAATATGAGAGAGAACTTGTGCATTGGATGATGATAGTAAAACATGCAAATGCTTTTTTTATAATTCACCAGCAGTCTCCATCTAGTTAACTGTAATCTTCTTGGGGCTGCATTTTTAACTGGCCTTGTGCAGTATCTGGCACATTGGGGTCCTGATTCTGGCTGGGGACATTATGTCCTACCATAATCAGAATAATGAATCAAAGGTGGGATATAAATAGCTTGAAAGCAATTGCACCCTATTTTTAAAGGGGAAGAGGCAAGATGAAGATGGCAGGCAGTGGGGGAGAGGAATATACTCAGAGTAAATCCTGAAGTCATAATTCAGTGAAAACTGTTGGAAATCAATTGCAGTTATAGTTCTATCTTTGTAAGAGCTAAGTAAGGAATACAGGTCTGGGCTCAGCTCCAGATCAAAGAGAGAGTTGAAAAGACCTTGTTTGTTTGCTCTTTATTTACATATTATACATCTTCATGGTTTGGCATTCTTTTTTTTCTCTTCCATTAAGTACATTCAATGCACATTATTTAACACACCTTACTCAGATTTAGAAATATGGGTAACAACATAGGAACTGCTAGACTGGACCAGACCCAAAACTGAACTAATCTAGTATCCTGTCCATGGCAGTGACAGCACCAGAGGCTTCAGAAGCAGTATAAGCAACCCCACAGCAGCAAATGTAGGAGAATCTGCTTCCCACATTAGCTCTCATCCTGATCTCCAGTAGTTACAGACTGGCTTAAGCTGTGAGGCAGGAGATTTTACATCCCTTTCAAAAAGTTGTTAATTAGAACTCTGGATGTTCATTACCCATATAAATGTTCAATGCCTTTTTGAATCTTGATATATTCTTGGCTTCAGTAACGTCCCGTGGTCTAATTTCTTATGAAATGAGTTCCATGGTCTAATTTCTTATTCTGTGAATAAGCATTCCTTACCATTTTTTTCCCCTACCTTTTAATTTCATTGACTGTTCCCTTGGTCTGCTGTTACTAAGGCTATGTCTAGACTATGGAGTTTTTCCAGGATACCTTCGGTATCCTGGAAAAACTCTGCTGCATCCAGGGAATGCGTCTGCTCTTCCA
The DNA here is from genome assembly GCA_032595735.1 of Pelochelys cantorii. Taxonomy (NCBI): domain Eukaryota; kingdom Metazoa; phylum Chordata; order Testudines; family Trionychidae; genus Pelochelys; species Pelochelys cantorii. The sequence goes on from CM064336.1 coordinate 33,572,431, forward strand.
ACATTTTTTGCAGAAGAGCAGACAAGCTCTTTGGGAAGTCCTGTCTTCCTCATTTCACGAGGAAGAAGGGCTTTTCCGAAAGAGGAGACTTTTCTGAAATTTGGCCCAGTGTAAATGGGCCAAATTTCAGAAAACCCTCTTCCGAAAAAATAATCAGAAAAAGGTACGCAAATTGTGGAGCGCAAATTGTGGAGCACAATTTGCGTACCTTTTTCCAATAAAACTACGTAGTCTAGACATAGCCTACGCAGAGAGAATGGACATTCCTTGTTCACCTTCTCTAGTCCATCCTTTATGTTACATAATTTTGTAATGTGGCCTTTTCATCTCCTCTCTAAGGGTACGTCTACACTACATCGTTATTTCGAAATATCTAATTTCGAAATAGTTATTTCGAAATAAGATATTTCAAAATAACGCATCTACACACAAAATGCATTTCCAAATAGCATTTGGCTATTTCGAAATAGTGCGTCCACACTGAGTGGATGCTGAATCTCATTTAAGGCCAGCCGGAACCAGGTCCGGCAGGGCATCAGGTCAGGAGTTACTTTGTGTGGCTGCTGCCTGAGGCTATCTGAGGCCTGTGCTTAAAGGGACCCCCCCTGGACAGCCGGTTCTCAGGTTTCCCTGCTTGCTTGCCTACCTTGATGAGGGACAGCAAAGCATTTTGTCTCTGCGTACTCTGGTTGCCCTCACTTGGGACACCACAGCATTCTGTAACATGGAGCCAGAGTTGCCCCTGGGCACTCTGGCGCTTCTTGTGGACGCGTTGCTGTGAGCCTGGCTGCACTTTCTGCAGGCTGCCATCTGGGAGGTCCATCGGGGGGCTGTCAGTATCCAGGAGGCCCTGCGGGAAAGCTTCTACCCTGAGGAGCACTAAGAGCCTCCCTGGTCTGCTCCACTGGGGGCTTGTGCCTCATTCCTCCCTCAGATCCTTCCACTTACCCCTCCCTAGCCCCCCTTCCTGACGTAAAATAAAATACACATATTTTCATGAACACAAACTCTCTTTATTTAACAAAACTGGGAGGGGGATGAAACTCTGGTGAGACTGGGGAAAGGATGCAGGAGAGGGGAGAAGAGATGGTGGGAGAGGGGAGGGGGAAACCTGGGAGGAGGGACCTGGAAGGGGGAAGCAAGTGGAAGAAGGGGGAGGGGAAGCTCAGGGTTGGGGGTCTCGCCGGACCAACTTGATTTTCATGCAAACCTGCTCCTGGGTTTGCATGTGGCCTTTGGTGGCCAGGCTGGCAGCTATCCTGCCATAGACGGCTGCCTTCCCCCGTCTAGTGTGGAGATCATGGACGTTGGGGGGCATCCCTCCAAACCTGAATATGGTCCATTATCTCCGCCCTGGACCAGGAAAGCGCCCACCTTCTCCGGGCCCTGGCAGGCTCCTGGGAACTGGCAGACTGCTTCTGGGGAGCGGTGGACGGCTGGCTGCCAGTGGCTTGCTGGCTCAGTTTTGGGGCCACTGGGTAAGGGGCAGTGACTGCTGGCTCTGGGCTGGCAGGCTTGGAGCTGGCACAGGCACTGTGGCCACAGTCTACCCCTTTAAAGACTCCGGGGAGGAAGAGGAGTGTTCTTGGTTGAGGCCAGAGTGGCCACCAGGGCACCCTGGGAGGGCTGGAGGCCTCCTATTTTGAAATAAGTGTCTACACAGTGCTTATTTTGAAATTGAAATTGGTGTTATTCCTTGTGGAATGAGGTTTACCAATTTCAAAATAAGCCCTCCGCTATTTCGATTTAATTTTGAAATAGCAGTTGGCTTGTGTAGACACTAGGAAAGCTATTTTGAAATAACTTTGATGTGTAGACATACCCTAAGATAAATAATCCCTCTTTATTCAGTGTCTCTTCATATGAGTCTTCCCATGACATTCATCATGCACATTACCCTTCTCTGACCACTCTCTACTAATTCTCTATTTTCTTTTTTGACCTAATGCAGAATTAATAGAGTATTCCAAATGAGATGGCACTGTAACAGGGTTAAGAAAGAAACTAGATAAGTTCATGGAAGGTAGGTCCATCAATGCTTGTTAGCTAGGCTAGGCAGGAATGATGCCCCTAGCCTCAGTGCAAAAGCTGGGAATGGGCATAAGGGATGGATCACTTGATTATTATCTTTCTGTTCATTCCATCTGAAGCACCTGGCATTGACCACTGTCAGAAGACAGGATACCGGTCTAGCTGGACCTTTGGTCTGACCCGGTATGGCTGTTCTTATAACAGAATGACTCCCATTAAACTTCAGTAGATTTTGGACTATCACCTATATGAAGGAACATCTGAAAAACAGTGGCCATTGTTTAATAAAATATTCTCCATTACTGATTTATTCAAAGTCTAACTACCAAGATGGATATACAGTATTGCTGTGTTGGACCCTGGACATTAATGACACACAGTGGGTAAGATAATCTCTTTTATTAGACCTACTTCTGTTGGTGAAAGAGACAAGCTTTTGAGTCACACAGAGCTTTTCTTCAGGTGTGGGAAAGATACTCCAAGCATAGAGTGGTAAATGTTAACCAGCCACTCTGCCTTGAATGCTCCCTTAGAATACTATATATGTTAACTACTTATGCTAAACAATCTGTCTCTCCTTGCATTTAATTGTGATGCTCTTCTGAAAAAGCTGCGTGTGGTTCAAATACTTGTCTCTGGACATGTCCTCCCTAGATTGAGGGACAGTGATCAATCCAGCGAGGGCGGAGGAGTTGATTTATTATGTCTTCTATAGACATGATAAATCAAATGCTGAGCACTCCCATAGTGGCTCTGGTATTCCACCAGAATGAGAAGAGTAAGCAGAATTGATGAAGAGCATCAGCTGTTGACTTCCCACCCCGAAGACACCACTGTAAGTAGACTCTATAGCTTGGAGTCTGGGTACAGAGCAGGAAACAGCAGCTAAACCTAGACAGAGAACATGCAGGATTCAATTTTGGTCAGCTTTTTAATGATGTATATTTAGACAACATTGAAGATGGTGTTGAAAGTAATTTCTAAATTTGTAATAGGAACTTAATGGCATTCAGTTAGAGAATGATTTAGCACCTTCTCTATTTCTAATTGTAGGCTTGTTTGATCTAAAGTATAAATCGAGTGAATGCAAGGTGAAAATTGCAAATGGAAATAAAGATGCTTTTTGTCTCAGTGCCCAAGAGTATCTGAGTTGATAAACTAAAAATGGGGGGAGGGGTTAAGTGGAAAGCACTGTGTTTTTTGTTTGTTTTGGGTTTTTACAAGCAACAGGAAACACACAATGTATCTCATCACTGAACTCTAGAGAAGTCAACTGTGCTTTAGAAACCATATCATTATATCCAGAAAGGCAATGGTGGTTCAAAATCTCATCAAATCTTTCATTCTCTAGCAGTCTCCATCCCACAAAACTATATATCCATGTACTTACTGAATCAGCTCTTCCAAGACTGCATCACATGTATAACTGCAGTTTGTGGAGTAAATGGAAATAATTGATTTCAGGCCTTCTGGCTGGATTGCTCTGCTTTTTGACTGATCTGATGATCTGCTAGCACTCAATTAAAGCACTCTGTGGAAGAAAGTTTCGAAGTAGTATTTTGAAAATTTACAGGGACCAAATTATCTAAACCTAAATTTTTACTATCCAGTGTGAAAATAAGGCTACATCTACACTGCAAAAGAAAGTCCATTTACATGAAGCACCTTAAGTCAAGATTCCGTGGGGTCTATACCACAGAGGGTTGACAGGAGAAACCGTCCTGTCAGCTTCCGTTACTCTTCTCATCCAGGATAGATTAATGGGGATGACTGAAGAGTGATCTACGGTTGATTTTGAAGGTCTTAACTAGACCTGCTAAATCGGCTGCCGGTGGATTAATCTCAGAGCATCAGTCTGGGCTGTAGTGTAGATCTAGCCTAAGAGAAGTTGAATAGAAAGCCCATCTATGTGGTAGGACCAGTTCTCCTACAGCAACTTCTCCTAGACACATTAAATATACAGAGGAAAACCTCTCTGGCTAGTTCTTCCCCTAAAGTATACTTCCCCTTAAAGTATAACCTAATATTAAAAAATAAAAACCTTTTTAAGCATATACCTACATCATACATCTTCAGTGTAGCCCTCCATTTGTCACGACAGAGCAGAGTGGGATATCTAAAGGAATGTCAGTGTTTGCAATGCACTAGGATGCATGGTTAACTGGTTAACCAATGAGCATGGGCCCGCTACCTACTCAGAGGCAGCAGCATGGGGGGGAGGGGAGTGGGGGAACAAGTGGGAGCCAGTGCTAATGGGGAGCTAGCTTTTAAGGAGGCTCCCTGCAAGCACTGGCTCTGCCAGTGATACAGAGGCAGCAGCATGGGGGGAAGGGAAGGGGTGGCTGGCTCCTGTGGAGCTGCCTCCCTCCCTGCATGTAAATGTGTAACCACTAAAATTTTCAGTGGTTACACTTTTACCAAAAAAACCTCCCATGCTTTTTAACATCCCTAGTCAGTGTCACTGAGCCCCGTCCATGCTTTACGAAAATCAGCTTATGAATATGCATAAATTGAAGACACTTTATGACAGGGGTGGGCAAAAGGGACTCCATGGGCCAGATCCGGCCTGCCAAGCGGGTTGATGCAATTAGGGCCTGGGGGTGGGGGAAAGCACACAAAGTTTCCTCCACCCTGCCAGGAGCCGCTGTGCACTCCTGGCAGGTCAGGAGGAGACTTCGCATGCTCCCAAGCCCTGATTGGCCTGGGGGCGGGAGGAGTGCTCAAAGTTTCCTCTACCCTGCCTCTGCGCTGCAAGGAGTGCATGGCACTCCAAAGCAGCGTGCGCTCCTGGCAGCGTGGGAGGAGGCTTTGCACGCTTCCTCCACCCCCAGACCCTGATTGGCCTGGGAGTGGGGGAGCACAGGAAGTCTCCTCCACCACCAGGGGCATGGGTGCTTAGTGGGAAAGGGGGGGCAAAGGGGCTCCCCCACCCCCAGATCAATCATGGTCTGGGGGTGGGGAAGCCCGGAAGCATCCTGGCCCTGCCCCTTCCAGTGCAGCCCGGAGCCACTTCAAAAATTTTTGAAGTGGCCCCCAGCAAAAAATTATTGCCCACCCCTGCTTTTTGAAAAATGCATCTTGTGGCATAGCATTTTTAAGGTTACAATCTACTGAATGTGTATATCCTATTTTTGTGCATGTATCATTCTTATATGTGAAGTTAGAAATATGTAGCATGAATATGGTTTTAATTCTGAATGTGCTAATGAGGGACATTAGGGATACTTTGGGAACATAATGTCTCAGTACTCAAACCAATAATCTGTGATTAGTCTTGTTTGTCCTGTAAGCCCAAACTGTGGTTGGTCCTAGAAAGACATGTGACCATGCCACCTGGTGCTGGAATCCATCTTGGATGTGATACTTTTCCATGGGGATGTGATGTGCTAAACAAAGGGTTTCCACTTGGGAGGAAAGACTATTTAAGAAATGGAGAGCTATCACGTCTTTGTTTTCATTTGGCCTTTGAAACTGCTTTGCCCATCCTAGGAGGATACACAAGAAGGAATCTGGAGGGGAACAATCACTGTGCATATCTCTCTTCCATTGATAAAGGGGGGCTGACCTTACAAGCTTTCTCTGTGTAAAAATTTTACACAAAGTAAGATGGATTTATTTGGTGTTTTGCTATCTTTTGAGGGTTAGTTTCCCTAGATCCCTTATAGTTGAGCCCTCCCCGATCTAATCTGGTTCAGTATCTGAGATGCTCTGCAGGGGGCTGTCAGCCAATGGTCAGGGTAGTGCATGTGTGTATGTTACACCCGAGTCTTCAACTGCTGAGACACAAGGCCCTGTCGCAGTGGGCAGTCTAGGTGAGACTGATGGGTGCCCTGAGGAGTTTAACGTCCATGTCTTTACCGCTAGGATCGGGATCCTTTCGTGGCGGGCAGCCAACAGGCCAACAGACGCCCCAGAGTTTACAGGGAGAGCTTATTACACCTCAGATTTTGACTGCTAGGATACACAATCCCTTCACAGCAGGCAGCCTGGGGAGGCTGAGAGATGCCCCAACGGATCTGTCCCCTGGAAGCGACATGATCCAACGCTCAAGCTCTCTCTATATCTGTCCCTTATGACCGGCTGGAGTTCTTTTTAAAATTGTGCTTGGTTCTGTTACAGCAACTGAAGGAGTCAGGTCACAGCTTAAACAGTTACTATTTTATTGTTACAGGGTAAACTTAGCTGTTAAATGCTACTACTGTGTTACAGATAACACAGCCACTACAAAGGACAGGACAGAAATTACACTAATAAGTCACTTACAGGTACCATGAAACCCTTTTGGTTCTCTGAGCTCTTATTAAATGCATGCAAAATAGACACCTAGCAGGTATATATTCTCACCCCTGCGTTCCAGACTTGGCGTGGCCAGCGTCTTTCTCTCAATCCCTCTGGAAGAAGTAGGGCGAGGTTGGGCGTCCCACAGACCTCGGGAGACAATCAATACCTGCCAGCAGGTGTAGATGATTGGAGCTCAAATGGGGTGGGCTACTAAACCCCTCTTTATACCCCTTGGGTCACGTAGGCTTCTTCCTGGTCTCAAGTGGCCAATTAGGAAAAATGGCTTTGAACGCCAAGTTTCCCACGAAGGGTGCAAAGCATAATTCACACCTGGGAAAATGCAGACAATGGGCACCACTGGTATGTGATGGGCGAAGATTCCTCTCCTGGGACAGTGCAGGCGTGTCAATTACTGGTACTAGCCATCAGGGCGGCGGGAGGCCCCGGGTCGTCAGCTAGCCCATTTACTGTCTGGTTTCTGTTTATGGTAGAGTCAGGGACAGGCAGCACACGTGCGTTCCCAGGGCATCAAAGGCTGACTGCCTTTCTCTTGCTCTCTGGGGGGGAGAAACAAGATGGGGTTCATGTCTGGCTACAGGGGCAATAACCCCAATTCTGTGCCTTGGTTGGGGGAGACTAGGGTTTCTGGCCCAGCAGGACTGGGTGTGGGGAGCCTGAGCGGGAAGGAAGGTGGGCATCAGTGGCTTGATCAGCACACTGGGGGACAACCTCAAGGGGATTTCTGTGATCCAACCTGTCACAGTCAGGCAGTCAGATTATTAAATATTATAAACATCATATATATCATGAGAAGTCCTGTGGCGCCTTATAGACTGACAGATGTATTGGAGCATAAGCTTTCATGGGCAAAGACCCACTTCGTCAGATGCATACATACTCCTTCCACACAGCCCATGCTCCCATGTTGCATCTGACAAAGTGGGTCTTTGCCAACGAAAGCTTATGCTCCAATAAATCTGTTAGTCTATAAGGTGCCACAGGACTTCTTGTTGTTTATGCAGATTCAGACTAACACGGCTACCCCTCTGATACTCATCAAATATATGTTAACTGGACTGGACTGTAATGCACAGAGATCCTCTTCTCTAACTCAGAATGTCCCGAGGCTCACGTCTCAACTAGTTTGTTCAAGACTACTTCACAGCCTGTAAAACGCTGCACAGCTTCATCCCTCTAGCATAGCTACAGGCCTGGGATGAATTCTTGGATAAAGCTGGTTTTCAAGACAGAATGATGTAGTTGCTATCATTCACCTTCTGGCTGACGGGCAGCGGGCCCACAGAGGTGTCAGATAAAAGGGCAAATGTTCCTGCAGTGCAGACGGGAGGCTGGAGTTAAAGCTGCTGCAGACATGTAGCCAGGACCATCCTTAGGATTCATGGGGCCGCATGCAGTACTATTAAACTGGGTCCCCTATGCCTAATGGCAACCCTGGGGGAGGGGATGGCTTTTTTTTTATGTGATTTTTATAATCTTCATCAATACACCAATGAAATATTTTCAAAGCAAATTTTAAACTAAGGTCCTATGGACTAACACAGTAAATTCAGAAGTTGACAGTATACACCTGGGGTTGGCAAATGCCTGTTAACTGGCTTCACTAAAACCTGAATTGCTCTTTCACGGTTTCAGTGTTCTACTAATGGGTCTGGCAGGCGTTTTCGCTTTTAGGTTAACTAGATCTTCTCTGGAGGAAGCAGAGCCACAGAACAGAAATAGGAAAAGGTAGGTGGGTGGACATTAAGAACTGGTGGTGCCCCAAATGTTCAGGTGCCCTACGCAGCTGCATATTCTGCATAAGAGTAAGGACAGTCCTGTACATGGCTTAGTGAGGCAGCTAAGGAGCCTCGCTAAGGAGCATGGGCTGTGTGGAAACCGTATGTATAAAGGGTGAGGACTGTATGAACAGGATGCTCTGTAAGGGTACGTCTAGACTGCAGGCTTCCAAAAAAAACTTTTTCCGAAAGAGAGCGTCCACACTGCAAAAGCACATTGAAAAAGTGATCTGCTTTTTCAAAAGAGAGTGTCCACACTCATTGGACACTCTCTCGCATGTAAGTTGTGCTTACTATGGATGGAGTGGCCACCAGGACACCTGTGCTTTTTCCTGGAGGCCTCTTCTTTCGAAAGAACTCCCTCTTCTATGTCCACACATACCTTTTTCTGAAAGAGCTCTTTTGGAAAAGGTGTTCTTCCTCGTAGAATGAGGTTTACCAATGTCAGAAAAAAACATGCATTCTTTCAATTTTCTTTTGAAAGAACGCAATAGCAGTGTGGATGTAAGTGAAGTTTTTTTGGAAAAAAGGCCGTTTTTCTGAAAAAAAAACCCACCATGCAGTCTAGACCAGTGGTCACCAACCAGTAGATCGGGATCTACAGGTAGATCTTGGAGCCTCTGACAGGTGATCCTGACTGGTTTGGCCAAGAGGCAGTCAACTGCCAGCACTTCAGCTGCCCCTCCCTCCACTGCTGTGCATCTCCTGCCCTTTGCCTTGGAGCCGTCCTCTCAGGAGCCTCCTGCTTTCTGTGCAGGGCAGGGGAGGGAGAGGAGAGGTGCTGATGTCAAGGTGCCCCTTTCTCCCGCTTTGTATCCTATCTCCACTGAGCAAGAAGGGGGCACAACAGGGCTTGGGATTGAGGGAGTTTGCTGGCTGCTTTTGAGAGTGGTCCAGGGCCTGGGCAGGGTGAGCCTGCCTTAGCCCTACTGCACCACCACCCAGGAGCCACCAGCAGTGCCTAGCTGGAGCCCATATCCTGAAACCCTACCCTAGTCATGAACCCCCCTCCTGCACTCCAAGCCCCTGCCTTAGCCCTGAGTACCCCTGTATCCAAATGCCCTTCCAGAGCCTGCACCTAGAACCCCCTCTGGCACCCCAACTGCCTGCCCCCAAGCTCAGCTCAGAGCCCCTCTCACACTCCAAATCCCTTAGCCCAAGACCAGAGCCTGCACTCAAATTCGCTGCCCTGCCTGGTGAAAGTGAGGGAGGATGGAGTGAGCAGGGGGTGGGGCCTCGGAGAAGGGACACGAAGGAGGTGGAACAAGGGTATTTGGGTTTGAGGTAGATCTTGTATTGCACTTTATTCAAAAAGTGATTGTGTGCTTAAAAAGGTTGGAGACTACTGGTCTAGACGCACCCTAAAGCAGATAAATACATGGCATGGTTAAACTATAATCCTGTATGCTACTGTTCTCCTTGCAATAGGTTACTTGTGATCTTTTTTCTCTGCAAATCTTACCTTTCATACATAGCAAAGCATCCACTCTCATTTCAGATGACACTTAGATTAAAGGAAATAAGAAAAAGGACAAATATAAAAGCTCCATGACTCTTTTCACCTCCCAGCTCCCTAGACAATGAACCTGTTTCCTACATTTAAGGGTAGATAACCATGGAATCGTAGCTATGTACACCACAAGCTGACAAAATCCATAATCTTCCAAGTATTTCTGAGAGGGCTCTTTTAGTATTTTGGTAATCAATAATGAGAATCTGTACTGGAGCTGGCAAGCATCTAGAAATCTTTCCCAATAGGTGATTCTGTTAATTGGGGGTAGGGAGCAAGCCATATATCTCTCTTCCTCCCTAGCTGCAAAGATGAAGGAAGCCCCTTTCCAAAGTTATTAGTACTTTGTACATCTTGCAATCCAAGATAAAGGTATTGCAGTGCCGTTATATAGCAAACTGAACAAATTGCCTCTGTCACTTAGGACTTTGAGTTCTCATTCTCAAAATCGTTCGAGTGGGTTTATATATCTTCTCAAAGCTTTGGGGGGTTTTCTTGAGCAATTTTGACTCCTCCATGTGACATCTTTCACTGCACAAAATAGAGCAGTTTCCTATGCTGCAAGTAAGAACAGTATTACTAAGTAATAGAGCCCCTAATCATGAAAGCAGGCTGAAGATTTGTGGTAATCTCTAGTAAAGGCTGCATCTTTCATTCATTTTATATCAATATTTCCCAATTAGTAGTCAGTCCCTGGAAAGTTCTCCTTCCTCTGAGATGGTAGATGGTGCCCAGGTTACTTTGGTGGCCTTTGCACTGAGCCCTAGTCTTCTGTGACTTCCAATTTTACATTTTCTGCAGGAGGTAGTGAACTCTGGAGTAGGTAGCTGTGTGTGTGTGTGCACGCACACGTGCGAGCACATGTTAATAAACACAAGTCCAAATGTACACTTTATTTAAAGAAAGAAATTAAAGATGGGGGGAAAAGTACAGGTTGGACTTCTGTATAATTCGGACTCCTGTCATCCAGCAACATCTGTGGTCTGGCATCTTCTTGGGTGCTCCTGAGCTGGAGTAGTCAAGGGGAAAAGGCCCTCTTCTCTAACCTCCCCACTCAGCAACTCCTTCCCCACCCTCCCAGAGCTTTCGGAGAACCACAAATAGCTCATTCAGGGCGCTTAAACTCAGGAAGGGAGTGGGAGGAGCAGGGACAGGGCGACACTTGAGGCAGGGTAATTGTGGAGCCGCACAGCCAGTGGTGAGGGCTGGGAGTGCAGCCTGGCAGCTGCGGGGCTCAGTGCACTCCGACAGGATTGCATTCCTGGCCCCTGGCCACAGGGCTGTGCATCCATCCTGCATCTTCCTCCAAGCACCCCCCAGCCCACCCCCACCTCCCATTCCTGGCCAGTCAATGCCGGCCCCTCTGCTGCCACCAGAGTGGAGCCCCACAACTGGAGACAGCGGAGGGGCCGGCATTGACTTCCCCTGGTCCAGCAAATTCCCTGGCTTAGGACCAGTCAAGTCCTGAGGATGCTGGACCAGGGAGGTGCAACCAATACATTGCTGTGGCTGAGTTCATAAAGCCAAAAAGTGAAGAAACCAAGGTGATGTTCGGTAGAGTAATTATTATTCGGCCATACACCACCACACTCTGCACAATCTCTTAAAGCACATGCATATTACAACATTACTATCTAATGTGCACAGTCAGTCAGATTTTGGTTATCAGGACTGGGGTGTGGGCAGTCATGTCTAGTGATCAGGGCAGAATTGGAACAAGGCAGGCACAGAGCAATTACAGCTGCAGACATAAGCATTGAACAACCAGCAACCTACTAGCGCTGCAGGGCTTACGAGTATGCCTGCTGACTCCCTTCAACCAGACAGTTCGGCTGTAGCCCCATCTAGACTCATTAGTCTGCCAGGAGACTGAACAAGCAAGTCCCAAGGTCAGCTGCAGGCCCTACCACCAGACAGCATTTGCTGTGTGAGGCATAATTTTGATTACTGTGACCCATGGACTCCACATCTTTAACCATTGCATGCAATTGCCCTTTTATTGTATTGCTGGTGCCATAAAATTAAATATCACAACAGCTCACAGGCTGTGGTCTCTGGAGCATTTGCTGGAGGTCTGTGAAGACCTGGCTGGTGGTGTGGTTTCAGGCTTTCCTCCTTACTTCCAATTGCTAAATGGTATTAAAAGAAGCTTTAAAAAATACATTGCGTTGTTTCCTATGACCACTTTCCCTTATAAACAGTTATGGTCTGTGAACTTACGAATGTAAGAGAAGGTGGTTCATGAGAGAGAGGCTATTAAGATCAAAGCCGAAAAATGTTTAAGAACTCCTGAAGCTGTCTTGTCTATTCCTCTCTGCTTTCAAGAGGGTTAGGGGGTAAGTGTAGATTTGGCTGCACATTATTATAAAACAGGGTGCCTGGACTATATATGTTTGCCCCAACTGGGGGAGACGGGAAGGGGAACCAGGTGTGTGGTTGTCCCTTCTATGCTGTGTTTGCCCTCTGGGGTGCCGTTGATATTGCAACCAATTCCTCTGATGCTTCATTGTTGTTATGCAAGAAGTATTTGTGCTTCAAGAAACATTGCCAATCCTTCTGTTTCCTTTTGTTCTATCCTGAGGCCATGAGGAAAATGGCTCGACAAAGCTTTTGCTGCTCTTATTCCTCTGAGTGCAAGATCTTGTTCCTGTTGCATAAGAAACCCCTGTGTGCTCTCACTGTTGAGCACAAAGCGCATTGGATACAACGATCCTGCAGACTCCGATTACTGTGTTACTATTGTAGCACTGTTAATTGGCACATCACTTCATGAGATAAAACATGGCCTGTGCTCTGCAGAATTTATAATCTAAGACAAGCCACAGGACAACACATTCAGGAGAAGGCTGCTACTAAGGATTATTAATGAGAAAGAGGAACTGGTGTCTACAGGGTTTTGAAGGAAGACGGAAAATACACTTGGTAGATAAGGACTGTAGGCTCCATGCGTAGGACTAAAATGAGAGAGAATAAAAAGCTGAGACAGGGAAAGGAGACAGATGCTTTGTCATACTGTGTGATGTGAAGGCAAATAAAAAGTGTAGTCACTGGGGTTTAAACACAGGGTTACAGTTACAATTCTGAGAGTATCACCATTTTTTGAACCAATTTTAGCTAAGGAACACACGTTGCTAGGAAACTTTTGTATTACAAGACATTCATCTTTGAACCTCTTGGAAACATTGCAGTAGTGGGGTTTGTTTTTTCTGTGCTGAGGAAGTCATTTTAATGTTATTTCTGATACCTGTGTTTAGACAATATAGCAGAGAGAAAAAAACGTTGATTGTTCTGTGCAAAGATGAAAATCTGAATATAACACTTTCACTTCTGTTGTGAGTTTAAGTTTGTTTCATCGCAATTTTGATGTAGTTTATCAACCTATAAATCACAGAATTGGAAGAGACCTCAACAGGTCATCTAGTCCAGTTCCCTGCATTGAGGCCAGACTCCCTCTCTCTGGGATCCCTCGAATTGAGTAACATTTCCCCTTGGACACCTATAACTGGTGAGTGTGAAGATGAGAAATTAGGCCAATTCTGGCAAGGAACACTCTTTGGTAGAGCCTGCATGTGAGGTCTCTATCTCCATCAGTGCCAAACCCAGCGGTGCCGATGTGGGCCCAGGCACACTCCTTATGTCTTATCTAAACCACACCAAAAAGTGTTTGTTTAATCTGCTCTGAAAAACTTCCAACGATAGAGATTCAAAAACATCCCTAGAAAACTTGTTCCAGTGCTTAACTACCCTATAGTTAGGACGTTTTCCCCCTCATGTCTGGTCTAAACCTCCCCTGCTGGAATTAAGCCTTTTTGTCCTGTCCCCTAGGGTTAAGGAGAACAAACCAATAAGGGTGAGCTTCTTCAATTTGGAACGCATTCTGGGGACTGCCATATGACATGCCATTAGCTGGAAGTGGAAGGTAGAAATTCTCATGGGCCCAGTAAACAGGGTTTTGTGGAGTAGTAAGTTAGCCCTTAGTTGGGGGAGATGGCTTGGTATTTCACAATGCACTTATGGAAACTTTCTGCAGTGGGAGGATCTACAAGTAGATGAGACTAGTTAGCCAGACATTTTCAAATTAAAAATAATGGATCATTCAGTGAGGCTGATTAACCATTGGCATAAACTAACATGGGAAGTGGGGGGTTCTTCTTTTCTTGATGTCTTCAGATGGGAATTGCATGCCATGCTTTCTAGAAGACGCATTAGTTATACACAAGTTATTTTGTTCAGTTCAGTGGTAACAGAGTGAAACATAATGTCTAGTTTTATACAGGAGATCAGACTACATGATTTAATGGTCCTTTCTGGCCTTAAACTCTATGCATCTATGAACGTTATAAAATTAAGATGCTGTTGTCTAATGTGGAATTCCTGAGCTATGTCACAATGATTGAGGAGCATTACATAGCCTATACAGAGGGTCCTCTGGTACAAAGGGCCTCCTCATACTAAAATGGATCTGGCTTCCATTTGCTGAAAAAATTTCAAAACCTATTTGTGGCATGTAATAGTATTTCTTTTATATATTGACAAGAGCATAAGAACAGCCATACTAGCTCAAACCTATGGTATATCTGGCCCAGTATACTGTCTTCCAACCATGGCCTATATCAGATGCTTCAGAATAAATAAGCAGAATAGGCAATTTTCAAGTGATACATCCCCTGTCATCCACTCCCAGCTTCTGGCAGTCAGAGTCTAGGGACACCCAAGTCATGGAGCTGTGTCCCTGACCATCGGGCTAATAGCGATTGATGGGCCTATCCTCCATGAACGAATCTAATTCTTTTTTTTGACCCCTATTATAGTTTTGGCTTTCATAGCATCCCCTGGCAATGAGTTCCTCAGGTGTGCATTGTGTGAAGAAGTACTTTCTTCAGACCATTGGTCCATCTAGTTCAATATATTGTCTTTCAATAGTGGCCAATACCAGGTGCTCCAGATGGAATGAATAGAACAGGCAATTACCAAGTGACCCCTCCGTCATCCACTCCTAGCTTCTGGCATTCAGAGGCTAGGGACAGAACATGGGGTTGCCTCCTTGACCATCTTCACTAATTACCATTGGTGGACCTCTCCTATAGGAACTTATATATTTCTTTTTTGAACTTTGCTATAAACTTGGCCTTCACAACGTCCTCTGGCAACAAGTGCCACAGGTTGACACTGCATTGTGTGAAGTACTTCCTTTTATTTGTTTTAAACTTGCTGCTCATTAACGTCATAGCATGACATTTGGTTCCTGTGTCAAAAGTCTCAGAGGGGTAGCCGCACTAGTCTGTCACTTAAAAAAAACAAAATTATTTATATCGATATAGATATAGATATAGATATAGATAAAATATCATGAACTTTCATGGGCAAAATCCACTTCCTCAGATGAGTCTCTAATGTGCTACAGGACTACTAGTTGTTTTTCTCGGTTCCTGTGTGATGGGAAGGAATAAATAACACTTCCTTAATCACTTTCTTCACACATTTTATGGTTGTGTAAGCCTCTATCATATCTCCTCTTACTTATCTCTTTTCCAAGCTGAAAAGTCCCGGTCTTTTTAATCTTTCCTCATATGGAAGCTGTTCCGTACTCTTAATCATTGTTCAAGTGACCCTGGGCTTGAATAAAGCTATTAACTGATTATCATACTACAAAGCCAGTTTCCCCTGCCTTTAACATTTGCATTTTCACATGCATGTAATATTCAAAGTGTGGGCATGACATGGATTTATGTGTTGGTGTTAAGATATTTTTATCTTATTAGCTACCCTTTGGTACATAGTAATGGTTCCTAACACTTCTGCTAGCTTTTTTGACTGCTGATGTACATTGAGTGGATGTTTTCAGAGAACTATCTGCAATGACTCTAAGATTTTTCTTGAGTTATCACAAGTAACTTAGACCCCATCACTTTGTATGTGTGGTTGGGATTGTTTTCCAATGTGCAATATCATTGCATTTGCATTGATCAATATTGAATTTCATCTCCTATTTTGCTGCTCAGTCATTCCTAACAAATAATTGATTTTTAAAAATTGGAAAGCTATGTGTGTCTCAAGTTACTGTCAACTTTACTCTAATGTATTAAAGAAGTTGAAGCTATATTGACTAGATGTTGCCATTCAGTGGGTCTATCTATAAATATTCACAACTTCAAAATTTTTTTGTTCTATGGTTCAGCATAGTCCTAGTGTTCTCAAAACAAGTTATCATCTGATAAATGTCAATATTATGAATAGTTTATTAAAAGAATCAATATGGTTCAATATGTAATAAATAGTATTTAACTACATCTAGTTCCATATTAGACCTTGGGATAGATTTTTCCAGGAATTGTCTCTATTTCAAAAGTTTCAAAATTCTGCTCAGGAAGAGAGCAGAGACCCTGCCAAGAAATTTTGCTCCAGAGTGTTAAACATCTGCTACCCAAGGATCACTGGTAACTGATTATACCAACTTAAAAGTGATCTGTGAAACAAAACCACACAAAGAACACTTCAGACTTTTAAACTGTGGTGGAGGGAGGGTTCTCCTTGCTTCTTAAGACATTTAAAAAACCAGAAGGCAGGTTTTTTCTGCTCCAATGAAGTGGAGAAAGATAACAATTTATACTTGCTAAAAATCAGCCCCCAGGTCTTCAATTCTTTGTTTTTGCCAGACAACCTCAGTAGGATCTTTGAAGGGCCAAACTAACAACAAGGTGGGAACAGAATGTGCAGAAAACACTGAGCAAGATCATAAACCCTTCTGTTAGGTGGAGCCAGGGCTGGATTCAATATCTAGGGGTCACTCGCAGGCACAGAGTCTGTGTGTAGAAAAGAAATGTTTAATAAAAGGAGGAAAGTAACAGCATTAATTTGGGAAAACACTGCAAACAAGGTTCATAAAGATAAAGCATGAGTAAAAGTCCTACCCCACGTAGGTTGTCCTTTTCCCCTCAGGTTCTTAAGTCCAACAACCTAAACGTTCCCCTCACATGCCCAAACCGTCTCTTCATCCTACTCACAGTTCCTGCAGACCCAGAGTTCAGAGGTGCATTCACAGATTTCACATCCCCCTCTCCCCAGATGGGGGCAGGTAAAGAGGCACCTTTCACACTCATTAAGTTAGTGCAAGCATAAATATCACTGTCGCTGCAGTAGCACACAAGCCCACCAACAGGGGGAGGCAAAGGGGGCAGCTACCCTGGCGCCCAGCAATTCAAAAGGACCTGAAGTTCCTGGCAACTGCCACATCCCAGGCCCTTTAAATCGCTGTGGGAGCACTGCACGGCGCACTCAGGGCAGCTCTGAGGCCTGCCAGAGGTGGGGAAGGGGGTGGCACAGCACACTCTGAGCGATGCTGAGGGCTGGCTCGCCCCAGCCCTTCCACCCAATGCCCCATCCCTTCTGGGAGCATGGGGCTGGCCTCCATCTACTTTGCTCAGGGGCTTGGCAAGGCTGTTGGCTTCCCTGGTGTCACAGATAATGGCAGGAGGGAGGTAAGGCTAAGCCATGCAGAGTACATACCTACCAGTTTCAGGCAGGTTTGTACTCTTCATGGCTCAGCCATTCCTCTGCTGTCACTCCCTGTGCCACCAAGATGACTATTTATACTTGGGCTAGCTCCCTGAGAACTGGCGAGCAGGGGAACTACACTCCCAGCTTCTAGTGTAGACATAGCCTTTGGCTGTAACATTTTTGGGGCAGAGACCGTCGTCTTGTTCAGTGTGTACACAGAGCCTAGCACAAAGGGTTCTGTGGTAGCTCCTAGATGCTACCATAACACAAATAAAATAAGATGGTCTTGCTTGCCATTTATGGCTGACATGCATAGACTAAGGCTTTAAACTGGAAATTAAACTGGAAACAATGTATGTGAATAAGTTCACCCACACAGTTGGTGTCCTAGTCAAAGGACATGAGTAAAATTATTCATGTTTGCAAGACCAGGGCCTGACACATTGCATACTCAAATTTTATTGCAGGTCTTTTGTCCTTTGTTTCCTGACATTACTCAGCTGTTATTATTCATCCCCTCTATACTCAAGGAGTATGGGGCGGGGAATCATTTGGTTAAGAAACCAAGAGCACACAAATAGTTCATTGTTTTAGCCTACTGCAAAGAGCACAAAGAGCCACTCATGAAGTCATTAGAAAGCACCATTTTCTTGTTTCTCCAAGTTATAGGTTCTCTGTACTGCCACTTGGTGGAGTTTAGGGATTTAGGCCACGATGAACCTTCTTTTCCAAACCAGGTCTGTGGATGCTACTTGTAAAATGATAGATTGTCCCTGTAACCTGAGAACAAAGAAACACAGCTGGCATGTTGCTATAACAGGAGAACTAAGGAAAAAGACTCGTCAAAGATTCAAAAACAAGAGTTTACTTTAAACTAGGCCTGATGAAGGCGTCAAATCCCAAATGTTAATATAATTCGTTCCTGTGAAAAGTAAAGAAATAAACTGTATGTGTTTATTTTTTAAATAAGTGATGTTTGGTGATTAATATACTAATGTTTGTCAGATCTTCAGATGGGAACTGTTATAGTAGGCCAAAGTATTACAGGTTGAACCTCTCTAATCTGGCACTTTCTGATCCAGCAACATCCGTGGTCTGGCATGATGGTAGTTAGCCGGAAATGCACTTACCATGGGTGTGACCAAGTTTCCTGTGGTCCCATAAAGTCTGTTTACAAACACCAGTCCTGGCTCTCAGTGTTATATGCTGTTGATTGGCTCTAAATTACCCTTAAATGTCTCCTAAGAGTCCAGTAAGCAGTGGAAGTGGTGGTAATGCTGCTAGACCAGTGTTTCTTAAACTTTTTAAGACCGAGGAATACCAAACAATTTTTTTGTTTGAGGAACACCAAGGATTTTTTTGTTGAGCAAAAAAAAAAGATAAATAAAATTAAAGGGTCGGGGGAAAAGTTATTGAGCAAAAAAAAAAAAAAGGTGGGGGGGAAGCAAAAAACAAGAGGAAAAAGGTCGCCTGACCCTTTGAGGGTGGCCATTTTGAACTCTGTTGTTCTCCGCGGCACACAGTTTAAGAAACACTGAAACACTGTGCTAGACAATATTTACATCCTGTGGTTTGGCACCGGTCAGGTCCTGAGGGTGCTGGACTAGAGAGGATCAACCTGTATGGTTCATCTTGTGGGTTGGAATTAATTTTAGCAAAGAAGAACTTTTTTCTTTTCTTGAATCTTGTATAATAGAGTTTACTCTATATTACTCCAAATTTGTGAGGGGTTTTTTATGCTGTTTTTTCTCTAAGCTAAGTAAAGCTTTCTCGCCCACCAAACCAAAGAATTAAATAATGAACAGCTAGACTCAACCCCCTCATTTAATTGACAATCAAATCCTGATTCTGCTTCCACTGAAATCAATAGCAAGTCACTTCAGAGGACAGGTGAGTCAGGTCCTAGGCTACTTACATTTTCATCTGGGAAACTTAAACTCAGAGCCTTTTTCTAAGATCAAGCCTTGATTACTCTGTTTACTCTGGTACCCTCTCTACACCTTGTTGTGTAATACAGATTAGACACTCTACAGAGCTCATTAACGCCTGAGATTTACAGCTCTCATTAATTCCTGGTTTCTAATCCCTACCTAACATTTTATTTGTGCTAAATCAATAAACAAAATTAACATCACCTGAGTTCTAACTGATCTAGAGAGACTTGACCCCCAAAGGTGAAACTTGTCCCCACCACCAACCTGCAGATCCACTGTAATGTGTTAATATCTTGTGTTGATAGTCAGTGGCCAGTGGTGATCATCCTCTAAACTCATTCTGGATTCAGTACACCATCTGCTGCACTTATGTCTTCTCAGCCCATTCACAGAGAAACAGTAGTTTCTATGTGCAGCTCTCTTTCTCAAAGGTCAAATGGAGGTGGAGGGAAAATAAACTAGAAAACATCCAGAAAGCAGTTTTGTGTGGGCAATAGGGATGTAAAAAATCTTTTAAAAATGTAACCATGAAACTGCTAAAAATCCTAGTGGTTGCACGCACCGTGGCCTCTGCTGTACAAAGCTGCCAGCCCTGCTCCAAGGGTTAAGTTATACTGCAGAGCTTCCAGTAAAGCCCCTCTGGGAGTGGGGCAGGCAGCCCCTCCTGGCCCAGCTCCCAGGGAGCCAGCGTGTAACCTGCCAGGAGCAGGTGGGGAGCTGCTCCAGCCCCTAGCAGTTAACAGGAACCAGTAAGCCTCACCCGTTAACTGGTTAACCATTTACATCCCTAGCAGGCATAGGTATCTGCCCACATAGAGCTTATGGCCAGATCAAAGCCTTTTCCGGCTGCTTCTCAGAAAATGGAAGCAGAAACTTTGCAGCACTTTTTCAGTTAAATGTTTCCCAATTAATATTTAATCAGTTCCTACCATGGGACTTATCAAATACTGGAAGTAAATGAGATGCTTTTATATGATAATTTGATTTTGCCACATGCTAAGCAGAGGTGGAAAGTAACTAAGTAGAAATACTTTGTTACACTACTCAAGTACTTTTTCTGGTATTTGTACTTTACGCAAGTAATTTATTTTTGTCATACTTTGACTTTTACTCAAGTAGTTTTTTTTAGAAAATAAAAATCTTTTACTCCACTACCGTTTTACTCCACTGCCATTTTTACTCCACTACCATTTCCGGAAGTGCTTAGTTACTCACTCCTTTCAGTACCCCACTGACAGTTGCGCATGTCGGCATTCTGATTTGCTAAAGCATAGCCGCATGCGCAAAGCATCCAATTGTCATGCAGTGACAATTAAAAAAAACAAACAGTCAACAAGCACAACGACCCTGCCATCAAAGAAGCCTTTTAATAGCTACATCAACACCTTTTCATTTAAAAACAGTATATATGCAGGCGTGAGGAGCCCAAGACTTGCGGGCTGGATCCAGCATGTTGGGGAGAAGTGCTGCCACTCACCCTCCCCCCACTGGGGAAATGTGGTGCTGGAAACTGCTCATTGGAGGGTTTCTCTGCTGCTCTCATTGGCCAGATTTTGGCCAATGGGAGCAGCGGAGAGCACGGAGCTAGGTAAGCACCCCCCACTCCCTTTATGGACAGCCCCCACACCTTCATCTGTCCCCTGTGCCCGCGTTCCCGCCCAGCTCTCCCAGCCCTGGTCCACTCCTGCACCTTCTTCCCCTTCCAGAGATCCCACCCTCAGCCCACTCCTTCACTTCCCTTCTGGCCAGATCTATACTCCCAGCATGCTCCAGCACCCTACCTCCCACCCAGACCCCCACCTTCATCCCCATCCGTATCCCACTCTCTGGCAACCCCCTCCCGCACACTGAACCCCTAATTTTGGCCTCACCCCAGAGCCTGGGGGGCTCACAAAATCTACTGGGAGCCTGGGACCCCAAAAGACTTAATCTAGCCTATGGGAAGCCCTGAAGCTTTGTTCTCCCTGCCTCCTCTTCTCCCCCTACCTTTTCCCCGCCATGGGGCTGGAGTGCCAGGGGAGCGAGGCATCTCAGTTGGGAGTCACATCAGTGAAGGTTTTTGGGTTTTTTTTTTCAGGAGAGAGGGGTGTTGACTCCCACTTGTGTGAGCCCCCAACTGATTTTTCTGTAGATCAGTGGCCCCGATCCAAAAGATAATTTGGATGCCTTACAATAATTCAGTTGGTTAATCATAGATTTCCATAGGATGGCTACTTTTTATGTCTGAATGCTTGAGTACAATTAAGATGCGATGCTTTTACTCAAGTAGTTTCCAGAAGGATACTTTGACTTTTATTTAATTGCATTTTTTTCAAAGTACCAGTACTTTTACTCAAGTAACTTTTTAGGGTACTTTTTCCACCACTGATGCTAAGAATGGGTGTTACATAATTTAAAGAATATTCAGAGCCTGCTACAGGTATCTGCAGCACATTGGCTCCAATTCCCAGTCTTTTTGTACTGAAAATTATTACAAGAAAAAAACAAAGCAGTTATCTCTGGTACAGGAGCATTAATATGGCATTTCTTCTTCTGACTTAAGTGTCATTAAGAGACATGCACACGATCATATGGTTTGTAGAAATATACACACTGTATATAAATATTGACACATGTACATCAACTGTCTTATATGATTCAAGTTTCTCTCACATTCATTTTGTATTCCACAAATTTAGATTCACGGTGGTAAAACTGCATGGCAGGAGAATTCTACTGAGATAAGATAATGTGACACTGATAACCTGGGATTTTACCATGCCACAGCTGCGTTCAGCATTGAAAGGCCAAAGTCCATGTACTTCAGTCACCATGAGGAAGCTAAAACTCCACTTTTACTTTGTTTCTGAATGCTTAACTTAGCTCAATCTCTCAGGGTATGTCTACACTAGCCCCCTAGATCCATCTAGGGATGCTAATGAGGGTGACCAAAATTGCAAATGAAGTGCGGGATTTAAATATCCCATGCTTGATTTGCATGTTCCCAGCCGGTCGCCATTTTAGAAATTGACTAGCCCGAAGTAACTGCCCGCGTCTACATGAGGCAGTGAAACGGGATTTCGAAATAAAGCCCTAAATCGAATTAGCTGGTATTCCTCCTGCAATGAGGTTTACCAGCTAATTTGATTTAGGGCTTTAGTTCGGAATCCCGTTTCACTGCTTCGTGTAGACGCGGGCAGTTACTTCGGGCTAGTCAATTTCTAAAAATGGCGACCGGCCGGGAACATGCAAATCAAGCACAGGATATTTAAATCCCGCGCTTCATTTGCAATTTCGGTCGCCCTCATTAGCCTCCCTAGATCGATCTAGGGGGCTAGTGTAGACATACCCTCAATGGGTTTCTGGGGTGTGAGGTCTCTGTGACAGGAAGTGATGCTACTTTGTGTATCCTGCATGTTGCAATTCCTCAGCAGGAACTGAAGAGTTAAAGATGAAACTTTAATTATGAGTCTAGAGCTTCAAACAGTGTAGTGCTTACCTTTCATTTGTTTTTTAGTTTGTGCCACAATATGTTTTTACTTAATTGTTTGCCTGTGAAAGTATGTTTAGTTTAGTTAACCAAATGTTGTTGTGGAAGTGCCTGAAATTTAGATCAGTCACTTTTCCCTAATAGATATTCTGTTGTCTGTATAGCACAGCTGGGGGTTCCTTCTTTTCTTCCTAAAGCAGTGCCATTTACTCACAGAAATATCATACTCTAATCATTTACATTGGTAAAGGAATGTTTTTGTGGAACAAGTTTATACAGTCTCATCTCTTCTGTGGATCCTAAGAAAATATAGTGTCAGTAGGCTAATTTCTATAAGCAATATTGTATGGAGAAGATATAAGCTATTGCTAGTTTTTAATTATAGTAGAAATTATGCCTAATTTTCTACACCTAGAGTTGACAATAAGGAATGGTAGAAATTGCTATTATACTCTTGGACAAACCTGTCAACTTTGTTCCACAGTGGACCTCAATTCTTTAAGGCACATGGGCTTGCTGATGAGTACAATTCCATAGCCAAATATGAATTTTGCTATTGATTTCAATTGTATTGTTTATCATAACTGTGTAGGGCTATAATACAAGCTGCAAAAGGAAACAATGAGGCTTTTAAAGACATGGATAATTTTTCATGATGATAAATAGTAATAGTTGCATGGGGGACTGAAATGGGAGGTATTCTTTCAAACCATTTTATCCTGTACCAAAGTGATATGTGAGGCCAGGTGGGAGAGATAGTATCTTTTTGGTCCAATAATTCTGTTGGGAGGAGAAACAAGGTTTTGAGCTTACTAGATAAGAGTTGGTAGGAAAACCTCACCCTTTTTGTGTCTGTCATATCCTGGGGCCAACACAGCTACAACAACACTGTAGATACCAAAGTGTGTGTGCAAATTATACTTATTTCTGGACTCTAGTAGTAAGAGAGGCATTGCTCCTGCAGCTGGAACCAGGAGATGCTTATGTCCACACATTCAGTTGTTTGCCCATTTGGGTTCAATTGCAAGGACCATAAAGTCTTTCAAATGGAAATCAAGGCAGATAAATAACTAAATACAAACTTTAAATCTACCTGTAAATTATAGGACAACTTAATGAAGGAGAAGATTTGGGGGAAAGCAAGGTGATGGTGCTCTTCCAAGCTCTGCCTACAAGGTAAACTCTGTGCATAGGAGCTGGCAATATGAGATGTCACTCATTGCAGAATGTGCAGATATTCAATATGTGATCATATTCATTGTTTGCTTCCACAAGGTTCCTTCAACTATGCTCTTCTTCAGTGGGGCTTGAATACAGCTTCCTTCTTTTATTAAGGGGGAAAAAATAAGTTGTGTTATCTCCCAAAAGCCACCTACGTGCTCTCCAACCAGCTTCTTAACAGCTTGGCTCCTTCAAGGTTGAAGAAAGCAGTTCCTTTGGCGAGGTTTCTCTACTGAAGTTCCAGACTGGAGAGCAGAGCAGGTCTTTCCACACCTTACATTTACTCTCAAATTTAGAAGATCTTACTGGTCTAGTGTGGCACCAGAGGAGTACTACTGTCCTACCTTGTTCCCTCACCCTACCATGTTTTGCATTTCTTTATATCGCCATTCAAGAAGGGTTTCAAAGAGAGTGATTCATTGAGCAATCCCTCAGCAGGACTTGATCTTCTTTTCCAGTTTCTGATATATCCCAAACTTGAGCCTTTGGGGCAGACTTCTTCCATCCTACCATCCCTCCCTGTTGGCTGGTGTGCTGCTGCTTATTCTTTCTTTCTTTCTTTCTTTCTTTTTTGGTGAGCTGATGCTTTCTATATTTCTCTAGCTGTAAGTAATTTTTCCTTTTATTTTATACTCTTGCAAATTTACAGTTGTAACACAGGTTTAAGTCCTTCAAATATAATTAATTATAAGTAATAAATTTGAGCAATTCAGTAGAAAATTACCACACACCAATTAACACTGAAATTATAATTATCAAAGACATTAAGCATATTTCTTAAAATGAAAGCACCACCGTTCTTACATAATTTAAATACCATCTGTTTTCTTGCAATTTTTAAAATATTTTTATAATCTTTGTATTTTAATTATCTGTGATTTCCTCGGTAACCAGCTTCTTTACATTCAGAAATAACGCCCTCAGGACACGCTGAGTTATTGCTGGACCTTCTTTCTTCTCAAATGTTTTTAACTTAATTGCTGTGTGTGTTACTTATGATCTCAAAGCTTGACAATGGTGGACCCTGAAACCCCTTTTATTTACGTACACAACAGTACCACACCAGCTACTGCTAGGCTACGTCCACACTGCAGGCTTCTTGCACAAGAACTGTTTTGCACAAGAGTTCTTGTGCAAAAGTTCTTGCACAAGAGTGCATCCACACTACCATGTGCTTTTGTGCAAGAGCGTCTATGGCAGTGTGGACGCTCTCTTGCGCAAGAAAGCTCTGATGGCCATTTTAGCCATGGGGGTTTCTTGCGCAAGAAACCCCTGATGCCTGTCCACACTGCCTTCTTGCACAAGAGCTCTTCCGCAAGAGGGCTTATTCCTCGTGGGGAGAGGAATAACTCTTGTGCAAGAAGCCCTCTGTTCCAATGCTTTACTGTAAATTTACTTGTGCAAGAACGCACGTGCAGTGTAGATGCTCTGCAAGTTTTTGCGCAAGAACGGCCATTCTTGCGCAAGAAGCCTGCAGTGTAGACGTAGCCCTAGTGAGCATTTCTAAAGGGCTGTGCTTGTCTCAAATCTGATTTAAAGGGACCTCTGCCAGAGGGGAGAGGAGTTTAGTCTTCAGCTCTGTTCAGGGCTTTGTATCTCTCCTGCCAATACCCCTGTCAGTAGTAAGTGACCTATTTATGTGATGTGATGACATTCACAAGGACTGAGAACACCAAATTATTTCCGTCACTCCTGACTTGCCAACAGCAAGTAGAGATTTCCGTCATTTTTGACATGTGGTGAATTCAAACCAGCAGCTTTGAGCAGAAAGGCCTCTCTATCCCACTACCTGTCTACGCCATGAATTCTCATAAACTAACTCCCATGGTGGCGGTTCCATTTTTAAAATATGTGATGTAGCTCAAATAATGGGAAATAGATATCATAACACTCCTCCAGCTCTCTTGTGTGTCTCAATTATACATCAGATTGTAAGCAGTTTTGGATGTAGGGCCTGTTTCTCTGTGTTTACACAAGCCTGCCACAATGAAGGCATAGGCTAGTGAGGGGAGTCCTCATCCCTGCTCCAGCTACATAAAAATACTCTTCCAGCAGGGAGGGGGAAGCCACCACACTGGCTGCGGGTGCGTTTGTAATTCTACAGTCATCCACATACTGCAGTGCACTGTAACAAAAGTGCTCATCTATTTCCCACCCTCTCCCTTGCGCTGTAGTCTCTTTTATTATTGCCATTATGCTAATTATTTCATACCGGCCCCCACTGCAGGTCACCAGCAGATTCTTTAGGGGCTCGTTGGGATTTTAAGGGAGGCGGGAGGAAGGGCTTGGAGACTACATCTAGCAGGCTCGGCCCAGAGGGGAAGAAATCTCTGCCCCCCTGTCCCTAGAGGCGGAGAGTTGGTGGCTGGGAGCATCATACTGTGGAACCCGGCAGCAGGTCCCAATTCCCTTTAGAAGGAGGATGCTTCCTAGAATACGCTTTAAGCGGCTTCTCCATTTGCGTTTTCCAGTCTGCTCCCTCCCCCCTTGGATACCCCAACCTGCTCCGGCAGCCCTGAAGCGGATACTCCCGCCCTCACCTCCGGCCTACTCCATTATGCCCCGCACCTGCTCCCCTACATCCTCTGCCGCCACACCCCGCTCGGGTTCCCCCTGCCGCTGAACGCCCACGTCCGCTCTTCCTGCTCCCGGGCCACTCGGGATAAGGACCCCGGGCAGCGCTGCCGCTCCCCTAGGGCACGCCCACGTGCTGCTCAGGGGGGCGGGGGCGGGCAGACGCGCGCCCACCCGCCCATTGTTCCCCAAGGCGGGTCTAGCCGGCGACCCACGCCCCCGGCCCTCCTCATTGGCTGGCGGAGGCGCCCGCGGCTCGGGCCAGGCTGCTCAGTGGAGCGCGAGTTCCATTGACAAAAGCGCCGGGCGGCCGGGCCGAGGGCCACCGCTGCTGCAGCCGCTCGGGCGGGGAGGGGGCGCAGGCTGCTGGGGCGGGTCCACGCTTGTGTAACCCCCTGTGCGTGTGGCGGGGAACCGGCTCCAGGCTGCGCTGGGCGGGGGGCTGCAGCGCCCAGGCTGCGCGGAGCGGGTGGCGGTTCTGGGCTGCGGCCGGGCGCCCCCTGTCCCTTTCCATGGCTACGAGGAGGGGCGGTCCCCCCTTGGAAGGTGAGTAGCCGGCCGTGCCGCGCGGGGGGGGGGGGCCGCGCCCCGCAGGTGAGGTGGCTCCATTGTGCGGCCGGGGGCACCCGGCCCTGGCTGGCGCCTTTGGCACGCTGGGAACGTGCGGACCCAGCTTGCAGGCAGCCGCCTGCTCCTGCTGGAGGACGCCCCCGCCCCCGGCTGCGGTGCAGATGCGGGGCCGCTGCTTTTCTCGGCCGGGACGCAGGCTGAGAGGCACGAAGACCCTCGCCCCGACCGCCGTGGCCGTGGCGGGCTCTGTGGGCAGGGCTGGCGAGGCTGCCAGGGGCTGGATCGGCGGCGTTGGCCTTATTCTCCCCCTCCCGCCCCCCCCGCATTTTGTGGAATCCCAATATGGCTTTGCGGCGGGGAGCGCTCTGCCTGCAGCAGCCCTGAAGTGGGCAACAGGGGCGGGTGGGGGATTTGCAAACCCCAGGCGTGGGGGAGGGGCACCTGCTGGGGGTGCGCGAAGGGAGCTGCGTGGGGGAGGGGCTGGCGTGAGCGCGGATCCCGGGCAGGGGAGGGGGCTCGCCGGGGGGGGGGGGGGAGGACTCCGCGCAGGTTCTCCCAGGGCCGCGGGTGCGTCAGTGCGCTGCGCTCTGCCCCGCAGGTGACCGGGCCGGGGCCCCGCAAGCGGACGGACCATGGTGACTTCCACGCTCCGCGGACAGCGGCGGCGGCAGGAGCCGGAACCTCGGCGCTAATGGAAACTGGGGGCGCTGCCAGCTCGGCACCTCCGCGGGGGGGAGGCGGCGCGTCTCCGGCTGCTGCCCGGCCCCCGCCCGCGGACGGGAGCGCGGCAGTCGGTGGGCTCGGCAGCCGGAGCGGGGCGGGCATGGAGACCGCTGCGGGGCCGGAGAGGGGCCCGGAGCCTGCCCCTACCCCACCTCCCCGCGGGCGCGGCACCAGAGAGCCCAGAGCCTGCCACCTGCGGTTCCTGCGGCGGAGCGTGGTGGACTCGGACCAGGAGGAGCCGCCTCTCGAGCTCTCCGAGGCCGAGCCGCGCAGGATCGTCCTGCTCTCCAGAACCAGGCGGCTCATTGCGGAGCTGGCCAAGGAGCGGCAGGGGGCTGCTGAGCCCGCGCCCGAGCCCAAGGGGGCCGCCCCGGAGGAGCCGGCTGCGGCCGAGGAACAGAAGGAGCCGGGCAGGGATGGGGAGAGGAAAGAGCCGTCGGACAAGGATCAAAGCAAGCCCAAGAAGGAGGAACCCGAGGAGGAGGAGGCCGACATGAAAGCCGTCTCCACCTCGCCCGACGGCCGCTTCCTAAAGTTTGACATCGAGCTGGGCAGGGGGTCCTTCAAAACGGTCTACAAGGGGCTGGACACGGAGACCTGGGTGGAGGTCGCCTGGTGTGAACTTCAGGTAAGCCGGGCTGTTCCTGGCCACGACCCTGCTCCGAGCCCCTGGCCAGGAGACAGACTGTGCCATCTACAGACCTCAGCAAATGCAGCCTTCAGAGTCCCCATTGCTGATTCTCCTGCGTCTAACTATAGCACAAGATTTTCATTGGTTCAGAATCGGCCACCTTATGTAGGCTGCTGTTTGCCTTAACCCCCTCGGCACTGGCCTTGGTTAAGATATTTCTGGCAATGCAATGGGCTAAGGATGAGAGACTGATGAAAAGGTCAGGAGTTCTTCACTTAACTGCCCAGAGATTGCTTGAAGAGCCTTCAGGGGGTAGTTATCAGTTACTCAAACTGACACTTGAGACATCTGTAACTTGATTTAGCAGGAGCCTAGCAGCCTGTAACTTAAAACCCCCTACACACATAAAAGATCTTAAAATACAATTGCAGAAAATGGATTTGCTTCCTTTACAAATGGGGGTTGGAGGTCTAGGTTCTCTTCTTCCCGGAACTCCCTATTTTGAAAGGGTTATTAAGCTGTCAGAAACTCCTGAATGGAAATTTAGGGAGCACTTTCTAATCAAACCTGGCTTACATATTTTTGGCCATATCTGAGTTAGTCTTTCAACAAAGTCAAAAATATATGACTTCAGAGGTCTTTTTGAGGAAATACAACTTAAGTTTTTTCCCCACTCTCTTATCTCTCTATTTTTTTAAATCTCTGTAGGGTGATGCAGTATATTAATACAACTCTAATTGAAGAAACTTCAGTTTCTGGCCATGGGTACTGCTTTTTTAATAATTCTTGTAATTCTTTATATTTTTCATACAAACATGTATAACCCATACTGCATGTGATGCATTTAAATTGCAACATGATGTACCTTACGTTTTTGGTGTCAGTTTCTTGACTCCACCTAGGTTCTTAACATAAATTGACAAGAGACCTAAGCTATTGTGACTTTTCCCATCCTTAGGTTTCTATCTTTTAGTAAGACCTTTTTATTAGACTACCGCTTAGTTGTGGTGTACAGATTTTGCTGGAGCACTGACATCTTTACCTCAAAATGAGCCATGGCACTAATCTTGCATTTCTTGTGCTTGCAAAACTGACACTGAATACAGGATTGACCCTCCTGCTGTAGTAGTGCTGAAGTACAGTTAGTAAAGGATGGAATGAAAGCTTTGAATCTGAAAATCTATGTAAATGCTTTGTTTCCTGTGATAGGCAGATGAGTAGACATACAGTATGTCTTGTTACTTTGGTTGATTCTAGTATATGGTATCTTGCAATCCATTGCAACCCCATATTGTCTTAATTAAAAGTGCAGGGAATACTTACCTCAGTCAGAGAGCCGGTGAAATAAAAGCAACTTGCTTTACTTGTATTGCTGGGTTTTTAAAGGGGCTGCAAGAATCAAAATCATGGTATATTGCAGCACGAGAAGTAGGAGAGAAGGCAAGATAGAAAAGGTCTCAATAACATGGGGGAGATGATATAGAGAGGGAAACAGGGTAGAAGTTGTATAACTGGAGAATAGGTTAAGATGCATGTTCCTATTGGGTCTGGGAGGTGGTACAGAGAGGATCCAAAGAACCTTAGACTCCAACTGATTCCAGGGGACAAATAAAGAGAAAACAGGGATGGGTGTTAAGGTCAAAGGGCTAAAACAAGGGAACTGAATGGGGACACAGAGCAGAGAGCCCCGGACAGCGCCCACTGCCCCTCAAAGGCCTCGGGAGAGCCAGTGAATGCTGCCTAGTGGTACTCTGCCTGGATATGTGAATGGATACAGGAGCAGAAATAGGCGCCACAGTCGCAGGCCCCTCCTTCAGCCAACCTCTGCTCCCTGGTCTTATAAACTGCCATCTTGGCTATAGCCAGGAGGAGGTTGATGAGGAGGTCCCGTGACTTTGTGGGGCCATGGATAGGGTGTGAATAAATTACCTGTAAATTAGCGTATATAACTTGTGGATTATACACGTTTTTACAACCCCCCTCCTGTGGGGTATACATGTCCGTGGGGTATACACGTTTATTTTTACTCATGGGGCCTGGGGGCTCTCCATTCCCCCGCCCGGAGGAGAGTGGGTTGTGCCTTGTTGCGGCTGCGCGGGGTCTGGGGATGAGTGTGGCTCCCCTCCCACAGGCCGGCCAGCGTGCCTGTGCTGCGCTCTCTCCTCCCCCGCCTGGAGGAGGGTCGGTTGTGCCTGGCTGTGGTTGCTCGGGGCCTGGGCGTGAGTGCGGTGAGTGAATGAATGCAGGACCCATGGGCTATACACGTCCGTGGGTCATCTAAGGGTTCTTTTACACAAAAAAGAGAAACCACGGGTTATACATGGGTGCATGTTATACACGGGTGCGGATTATATTCGCTAAACTACGGTAATAGGTGAGGGGAGAAGTGCAGCTAGAATCTCACAAGGAGGAGCAGAAAGAGGGGCTGTAACAGGCAAGATAAACTTGCACCAGGGTCAAGCTGCAAGCTGCTGGGGAGGACTGGAGAAAGCATCATCATCCCAAGCCAGCTTTGCCATTCCTGTTTGGGTTAGGTTGGAGGGTGAAAAATATTAGCATGTATAAGCTTTTGAAAAATTGTAATAACTTAAGGTTCATTTAAAATATTTTCCAGATGTTCTCTCTTAAGTGAGCGTTTGGCCTTTCATTACATCCAATCTCATCAGACAATCTTACTTTGGCCTGTGTTGTGCAAATGCTGTCCGAACAAAACAGTCACAGCAGTTTGTAATTCATTTTACTGTCAACTTCACTTTGATTCTCCTTTACTGGTGAAGAGTAATAATTAAATCTATAACAGATTGACTGTCCATGGCTGCTTAGAAAGATAATTATGTCAGAAAATAAAGATAATCTGCAAATTGTAATCTTTATGATAATCTAAATCCTCCAGGAACCTTTTTGATTGAGTACACTATGTTGTTCTGAGAAATTTTACCCCTTATTTAATTTGGTAGGAGATCTTGAATGTATGTGCTCCTTTGTGGAGAAGTTTCTAAGAGTGTTAAAAACTTCTAATTACCCATATGGCTCAAAATGTCTTTAATGGAAGAATGATCTATAATCATTACTTTGGCTTCCGTTATAAACCAGAAGTACCTCTGGCTTCAAATCCCCACTAAACATTATTTCACTATTTTCCACAGACTTCTTTTTATAATAGTTCTAAATTGAGAGGTCTAATTTTTGGACTAGACAAATGCAGGAAAATGATGAGGAATTCATTAGAGTATTTCTGACTGTCACTTCTGACAAATCGGTGTCAATTAGTTGTATAGATTTGAAGGTAATGTTGGAGAAAGGTCAGATTCCAGGAGATGGTATGTCAAATTTTCAAGTTGCTGTTGAAACTTGTTTTGGATTAATGAAGGGTACTAAGTGATGACTGCAGGGTTTTGGTGGGGTTTTTTATTGTCAGTACTACATTCTCAACCTTTATTTGCAAGAGAAGCGAATAGTCAGCATTATACATTGATGGAATTATGCATTACTTTTTAAATCCTGAGTTGCATGCAGTTTATATCTAAGGTTGACATTTCAAAGAAACCATGCTTGCTTACAACATTTTGAAATATTTCGACATGCAGGTCAATTATACTTGGTTCTGTTTTACTTCTCTTAGAAATGTGGTCAGTTGCAAGTGGCAAAGGACTCCTACAAAACCATCATTAACCTACAGATGAAAACATAAAATGTGTATCCTGATATTTTCATACCACAGAAAGCAATTTTTACACTGCTGAATTTTAATGTTACATTAATCTTTTAGGGAAGCTGTATACGTGTACTTGTCTTTTTTTTTTTCTAGATTCCTACATTTCCATGCTGATCAGTTGCACTCCTTCACTCCTGATTACAATACACACCCCAAAATTATAAATAATAGCACGAGACTTTTAAAGGCATGATCATATCACAAGTACACATGAAGCTTAGAGAATAAGAGCCAATGAAACACCTCTGCTACATGTAGCTTGATAAGCTTTCAGTGAAGATAAGTAGGAAAGGAAGAAGTTGTGCCTTGGTAAAGTGATGTAGTAAATAACATTCTTTATGTTTAACTGGATTTTTCTGAGTCTGTGACCCGTAAGAATGTACCCCTGAAGGCCCGAATACATTTCAGTTTATCTTATAGATTGAGTGTCCAAGCAGCCATCACTATTTTGTCATTGCTCAGCTAACTTTTTTTTTCAGTCCAGTCATGTTTTGTTTTTTAAATCTAGAATAGATGAAAGCTTTGTGAGCCGTTTTGAGATCTCTCCACTCTGAATGCTCCACCACTGGATTTTTTTTATTCAAGAAGCTGACTTTAACAAAACTTTTATCTTCACAGAATTATTTATTTTGTCATGCAACTATGAAGAGATCAACTAAAATGTAGAATTAAAATAATGGATAGGTTCAGGTTAAAAGTTGCATTGAAATTAGGTTTTAGATGTGCCTGAGCAAAGATATTAAGGCATTGTTCAAGTCTGAACTAGAAAAAGGACATCTTTACTATGTTGAATCTGGTCTGGAACTTTAAATACCTTGGTGATGGTATTTGTATGCTTGCTGAAGTTTGAAAAGGTCCAGGGTCTTGTTTTTGTCTTCCTCCATTTAACTGGTGGCACATCGCAGCTGCATTCCAAGATTTCAGACCAGCCATATTTCAGAATATGTCTTCTAACTGTAATCTCTGTTCTGAGCAAGGGATGTTAAGATCTGCCAGTAGACAGGTTAAACATTATTTTTCAATAGATGCCTGCTAGGAAGGTGAAGAGCTTGAAAGTAAAATCACTTTTTGGGACTGGTAGAAAAATTCCGCGGGAGGCTATGTACAAAACTACATAACTGAGTAGTCTTCACTCAGGATGTGAAGGTTTAACCAGTAAGTCTCACCCTTAATGGATGAGGCTTACCAGTTAAAATTAACCGGTGGGGCGGGGGGCACCGCGGACAGAGGCTCTATCTGTGGTGGGCCCAGGGGCCCTGTAGATAGCAGCTGCTCCGACCGGGATGCCTGAGCAGTCTCTGCCTGTGGGGTGCCCTGGCCTGCTGCAGGCAGGGCCTGCCCTAGCCCGACTGGTGCAGCCCATCTGTGGCCATGGGTGGGGGAAGACACTAAAGCCCTCCCTCGCTTGCCTCCCCCTTTAATTGGCTAACCTGTTAAACAATATGTTTAACCAGTTAGCCAGTTCAACAGGATTTTTATATCCCTAATACTCGTTAATGCTCTTCAATTCCGATTATGATTCTGGTTACTGTGGTTTCTATTTAGAGCTCTTATTATTAGCACTGCTGTTGCAAAATTAGTAGGGAAAGAGGGCATCCTTTGCTTGTCCTTCTTTCAAAAATGTAAGGATCAGAGCAGTTGCTACTTACCACCAGTGAAATTATTGAAGTGCCCTCTCCCACTTGAAATAATTGTCCCAGTTCAAAATCTTTTATCATGGGTATCTCCCCCTTTTAATTAAATTTTGTAAACCTCAAAAAATCCACTAGTAGGCTTGGCAAGCTGGTCGGATAATATCAATTGACCACCTAATATTTGACCACAGTCAAATATGGTCAGATATTCCAGCAAGAATGCTGTGATGTAGGTGTCGTCAACCTATCATTTTGGCTGCAACAAGATGCCATCTGTAGCAAGCCTACTTAAATGTTGTGATCACTCATTTTACAGCATGCTATTGCCATTTGTTGGGGGACGGGGAAAAGTAAATTAATTGAAAGTTGAACATCTTGATTGGTTGTAATTTTCTAGACTAAACATTGCATGTATTTGGTGGCCTAGTGTACAATATACATGGCTGTTGACAAAGCATATTAAACAAGAGAGAAGAATGTATCAGCCCTAGACAGTTTACAATCTAAACTGATTAGACAAATATACAGAAATTAGGAGACATACGTGGTGTTGCCTGGTTCTGGCCCAAGGGTGGAGGTGGGGTCATGCTGGCCTCCCGCCCCCCCTCCCCCCCCAGTGCTCCTAAGGCCTGGGCTGGAGGTAGGGGACTGAGGTGTGTGTGGGGGTGGGGGGAGGTGTGCACAGGCCAGCCAGGACTACGCTGGGTGGCTTGGCCGTGCTGGGGGAGGTGGGCTGTGGCTCTTGCAATGAGGACCAGGGCTGAGCTGCCTGGCCCCAGCGGTGCTTCCGGGGGGGGGGGGAATCCTCATGCCTTGCCCATCCAGTCCCGTGCTGGGGGTGGGGTAAGGGTTTTGGGTGAGAGGGCTACTTACCTGGGCTAGTGGTAGACAAGATGGCGATTCCTGTTCCTTAGTGGCACGGCTGCCCCCAGTGGTCACTCTACAGTATATCAGTTCCTTGCGCTTGCTGCCCCCAGTGGTGACTGTGAATGTGGTATCTCTGTGTTCAGCCCCTTCCTTTCCATGTTATGGAAAACAATGGAATTCTAGGCACATCCCATTTTCCTGACTTTGCTTTAAGTTAGGATACGAGGAAGCTGCATACCAAATGTGATGGTCCTAGCTCTTACGGTTTAGGAGTTCTTGAACAAAGGGACTTACAAATAGATAGATGCACAAATTGTGTGTGTGAGAGAGAGAGAGAGAGAGAGAGAGAGAGAGAATTCAGAAAGGAGTAGGGGAGGGAGAAAAGGGTTCAATTATTAAACCTCCACCCCCCAAAACAGAAGAGATTCACGTCCATTAAGCTGGTTGAAGAATTGGTCTGCTTATCAGAAATCCATTTAAAAATGACTCTCTTTTTGAAGTTGCTATGCATTTGTTTAACTTCATTTTTCTTTTCTGCTGTAGTTCTTCAGTCTGGAATAATTCATTTTAAAAGTACTATTTTTCATTTTTTAAAAAACTTCATTTAATTGTGTTGCTGCATTTTCTGAGCTTAAATATTTCAGACAAGTACATTGCTTTCTGTAATTAGGCATTAGGATCTATCAAAGGCTTTTGGTGGGCCTAAAGTCTTTAGTTTGTCACTGTTCTAATAAAGTAGTGCTTTAAAATATTTCACCAGTTATTTCTTGGTACTGGTCAAAAGCCCAGCCTCTGCTCCCTAACTGGATTGCATTGCATGTATTCTGAAGGGAGATACATGCCTTACTAAAATAATTGACTTGATTAGAAAAATAACTGAGGTGATTCACATTACCATGACTTGCCTTTTAGGGTCTTAGACTGAATTAAAGAACTATATGCACAAGTTACAGTATTTTGAGAACCAACAATGTTGATTTTTAATTTTTAAATTTGTACCCCTTTTGGCATATTCTTTGCATAAGAAGCTCATGCCATATTAGCTGAAGATGAATTCATTTTAATGTGTTTTGCAATATTCTACTGTTACAAGATTAGGTTTAAGATTTTAATTCAGACCATTAACTCTGGATCCATGTGCATTTGCTAATCTTTTTTTCCAAGGGTGATATTTGTCTTTAAAGCTCAACTTACAATTTGGAAACTGAAAATTACTTAAGTGGAACAAATCTCCCACAAGAACGATCATGTATTAATACCAGCCTCTTACTTTTTAATGAAAGGAAGGCCTAGGGTTTATCTTTCATTTACTTAAACATTTGGTGCTGTGTAGTAGAAAATATTCAGCATGATGCTAAATGGGGCCACTCTTGAATTATTAAAATGCAAAAGGAAAAACACTGCATGCATTGAGCTGAGTGTAAATGTTCCAATTAGGCTTCCAGTTGCTAACCAAGGACTGGATCCTACAAACTAATCATGTAGGTGGAACCTTATGTTTGTGTTAAGCCCTATTCAAAGGAGGAGCTCATTGAATGGGCAACTTTAATAGTTGTAAGATGATTCTTGTTCAGTGACATGTGAATAAGAATCACAAGTGTATCTAATGTCCCCAATTAACAAGCAACCACAGATATAACTCAACAAACTGTTACATTATTTGAAAGTGCAATTGAAGTGCATTTGTCTATTCTGGGAAACCCATATCTTGGAATTCTAAATCTGCGTTAAGACTTTCTCAATAACATTAAATAGCGTTCACCCAGACTAGCTTTATCTGAACCTCACAGTAATTCTTAAAAGGGTGATTTCTATTAAATTTTGATTAATTTAGTGGAACTTTATTTTTGAAAAACTGTCTAAATTTTTATTTACTATGCTAATAAAAAAACTCAAATCTGCACAGCATAAAGTGTTCACATGCTGATATAGCTGTCTGCCACTGGACAGCAAGGTAGAAGTGTAGGAATAAAATACCAATAAACTAGATTGACTTTAAATGCTTCTCAAATCCAGCAAATTGGAACCCATAGCAAGTAGAGCTGAGCCAAATCTCAGATACTTACTTAGAATTTAATTAAATTTGACTTCTTTTGCACTTGAAAAATATTTTAATAGATTATCTATAGTGAGTGGGTTGGAAGCTTAAATTCATAACTTTGCTAGACCCAAAAATCATGGTCTTAACACACACTGGATTTATGGTTTATTAAAATAATCTGAAACATACTAACCCCCCTTTTGGTCCTATGACTACAATGGTATAAATAGGCTGCTCACTTTATAATATGGTCCCTTAGTTTAGCATAACCTATCTGTTCATATTCTAGCTGTTCAACCTTTTATTTTCACAGACCTGAAATATATCTCTGTGTCGTTTGAAAGCTTGTCTGTCAAACCAACAGAAGTTGGTTCCAATAAAAGATATTGCTTCCCCTGCTTTTTCTCTGTAACATTGTGGGGCTGATGTGGCTAAAACACCACCACATACAGCTATGTATTTTTCGAGTAAAAACATTGTGGACGTACCTAAGATTTGGCCTGGTGAAATATGGGGGAAAATTCACTGCAGACAGAATTGCAGTAACTCTGCCCCCTTTGCTCATGTCTTATTCATAGTCGGAAGAAAAAACTTTATTAAGGCTAAAGCGGTGGTCCCCAACCTTTTGGGGATGCTGGGCGCCTGGGGGCGGGGCCGCGCACGCTCTGGGTGCCTGGGGGCAGGGCTGGCCCAGATCATTCGTGGGCGCACATAAATGCCCCGGCGGGCGCCATGGCACTTGCGGGCACCGCACTGGGGACTACTGGGCTAAAGCATAGCTGCCAAGGCTTGTTCTGCTGCATGTGACCTTGTATGCAAATTTTTAATGTGCTAATTTGTGTATTTACAAATCTGCAAATGACCTTAAGCTTATGGTCAATATGCTCTGTCTTGAGCAGTGGTAAGGGTTAGGATAGACACTTAAGAGGGATGAGAGAGTCAGAGTAGGGAGTCACTGGACGGGCAGTTACTATAATTGCTGGAGGTCAGGGGGCTGAGAGACTAGTTGGCGCTGCTGCAAGGAGGATAGTAAATGCAGAGACTCCTGGTTGGTTTGGTGCAGGCAAAAAGGTTGTCATTGTTGGGGCAGCTACTAGAGGAAATGGTAGAAATGCTGGGGTGCAGTTGACTACTCACTGAGTTGTGGCTGGGGTTGGGGAAAGGCTGTCACCAGGTGCAGCCACTAGCATCCAAAAAGGGAGAACTGCCGGGACATGTGGCTGAGTGACATTTGAGCTGGGCTGTGGGAGTATGGATATAGCCGCCAAATGCTTGACTGTCAGGCGGGATGTGATGCTTGGCAGCCTTGCTGAAGAAGAGACCTTCAGTGCTCTGAAATGTGAGTGGTTCGGTTAGTTGGTGCGTGGAGAGCGCTAGAAGTAGGCATCGACGCATGCAGAGTTGGTGTCTTTCATTTAATAACTCACTGTAGAGGTAAAAGTGAAGCTGGAATTTTGGCCCCTCGCTGCTCTGATTGCATGTAGCCCTGTAAGAATGGTAGGGTTTAACAAGCACAAGGATGGCTGGCTTCTTCCTGTCGACTTCCTTCTGTCTGAGGTGCCCCTGAAGTCTGTACGAAATGTGGCTACAATGTGCCTTAGAGGCCATCAGAGCTAGAGGTCGAGCATCCCATCCATCTCTTGCTTCCATCCAGTTCTCCAAGAGAGTTATGGGGAGATATGAACCTCTTGATTTCAAAGCCATTTATATCACAATTTAAAGGAGCAAGCAAGAAAACTTGGTTTAAAAAAAATCAGTTTTACTTGTTTTGCGTTTGTACTTTATTTTTGGAAAGAGGCTGATTCTCATTGGTTGGCAACCATTAAAATGTGACTTACAACTAAACTTAGCTCTTCCCTAGAGTGATGCCTCTTTTTTGCTAGCCAGGAGGATGCACTTTATCTACATTATTGCATTTTATTCAGATTCTTAATGTTTATGGTTTCATTATGGTAGAAAATGGTGAATGATGCATTTCTTGTTCAGTAGATAAATCACAAGTAAAAAATTAGTATCAAGCCCTATTGAACGGAAATTCAAAATCAATTAAAAATGCACAAAACTAGCAATATTATGTCCAGCTCTGGGCACTTCATTTCCAGAAAGATGTGGACAAGCTGGAGAAGGTCTAGATAAGAGCAACACAAATGATTAAAGGTCTAGAAAACATGACCTGTAAGGCAAGGAAAATATTGGGTTTATTTAGTCTGCAAAAGAGAAGACTGAAAGGGCATGTGACTGTTACAAGAAAGAGGGAGAAAAATTCTCCTTTAACCTCTGGGGATAGGAACAAAAACAATGGGCTTACATTGTAGCAAAGGAGGTTTAGGCTGGATTGGGAAAAACTTCCTAACTGTTAGGGTGGTTGAGCATGGAAAAATTGCTTAGGGAGGTTGTGGAATCTCTATCTTTGGAGGTTTTTAAGAGCAGGTAAGACAAATAGACTCACAGCAGGACCAAGTATTATCTGAACTCTTGAGGTCCCTTCTAGTACTGTGATATTTTATGATAACATTCACTGAAGGATGACCTATAAGTTCTCTGAGAGCCAGTATCCCATTGGTGGTAGTCATCACTGCAAATGCATGTACAGGAAATACTGAGGAGTTGCAAATCTGGACTGAAAATTACCTTCTTAAGGTTGTGAAGGTGAGGTAGGTCACCAGGAGCAGGGATGTTAAGAAGTGGTATTTTACTAATGCTGTAGTTGATAGAATTTTTATCGACTGCACGATTAGTTGATAAGGGAAGGTACTCAGTTCCGGCTCAAGCCAGGTCTGGGAGCTACTCCCGCTGTGGCTCTGCAGTTTCAATGTAGGAAGAGCCAGGCTGCCTACCCACCCGGTTCTTACTACATTTAAAATGCAGAGCTGCAGTGGGAGTAGCTCCTGGACCCAGTATGAGCCAGGACGGAGCCAGGCTTGCTCAGTCCTGACTCGTGCTGGGTCCAGCAGCCCCTGTCTGTGGGGATGTGGACAGGAGCTGCTGCTAGAGCATCCTCTGCTAGACAAAGGCTGCTTTGTGGGGCATCTGAGCCCGCCGTGGGCAGAGGCAGTGCGCTGTGTGTGTGTGGGGGGGGGGGTAGGTGGCACTACGGAGATGGTGCTGGAGGGATCCATCTTTTAAGCTGGGTCCCCCAGCACAGACTCCTGCTCCCCCCTCTTGCTGCTTCCGATACAGAGGCAGCAAGTGTTTGGGGGGGGGGGGGATGCGAGTAGTTGACTTGACTAACCAATAAGCCTAGGCTTATCTGTTGTTACATCGCTAACCAGGAGGTGATGCTACTTGGGCAGATTCCTTTTAGACTGCAGGTAGCAGAAGCTTCTCTCTTTTAATTAGTTGTGCGCATGATGTGCATTGTCTTTCTCACACTGTGCCCGTTGGTGTACTGAGCCTCAGTGGCACGGGAACATTCAAAGAGGTGTGAGATTGAAATCAACCTCACTAACTCCTGTCCACCCTCCCTCCCAACTTCCATTTGCGTGGGGCTGGCAGCAGAGCCAGTTGATCCATGGGGCAGTAGCCAGGAGCTTGGGGGTGCTGCAGCATCCCTCCTCCCCCGCACTCCCAAGTTCCTGTGCCTATGGCTGATCTACAAAAAAGGAAGCAGACAGGAAAAAAACAACAACTAGCAGGGGGTGTGTTTGTGTATCCTGCTTCTAAGATCAAAGAAGTAGATATTTCAGAGGGGATTTTTCTTATGGGAGGCATGACTTTTCTCCTGAATGGAAGATCACAGCCAAGCCTAGCTGGAAGGACTTTGGGGGGAGCATTGCTCTATAAGACAGGAAAGTGACTAGCCAAGTAAGCCTAGGTTCTAGAATGTGTTATGATTTTTACTTTCTGTGTAACCATTTGCTTTCAGTACTTGCTCTTGCCCTCACTTGAATCTCTATTTTTGTTATGTAAACTTTCACTTGTTTTTGTGCTAAACATGTAAGTAAGTGCTGTGTGAAGCAGAGTGGTGATCTTAGGTAGAACTGGTAAGCTGGGGTATATTCCTTCTTTGGGAGCAGTGGGTATGTGAGTATTGCCAGTGGTCAGTGAAATGGGGGCCAAGCACTGCAAGGAGGTACTCAGAGACCTGGAGGACTGGAATATGCTTCTCCATAACCTGTAGGGCAGTGTTTCTCAAACTGTGCTCTGCTGAGCCCTCTCCAGGGGCTCCACGAGGTTGACAAACTGGAAACATTGATAGGTACAACACATACAATCAGTGGACCGCTGGGGCTCTGCATAAATTTTTACTCATGTAATGGGCTCCAGCAGCAGTTCTCAAACTTTTTGCGCTCCGTAGGGAAAGTGGGGCCTGGGGAGGCCTTGAGAGGTATGCTTGTGTTCTCTGTGGCCCGTTGGAGAGCTGTCCCTGGATAGGCACAGATGAGGTTTCCTCACACTAAGGGCAGATGGTAACATGGAGCTTCACTACCTTGGATACCCCAGGAAGCATCACAGAAGGGCTTCGTGAATGGGAGGGAGTCTCCCATACCATTCTCCAGGAATCTTGTTGCTTCCACTTGTGAGAAGTCATGGGAACTTTGTTGCTTCCTGCTCTGTTCTGGTGTCTTTCTACAAAAAAAAAAAAAAAAAAAAAAAAAACAGCCAGTAACAAGCCTTCATAATGATTGGCCTAAGTTCTCACTCATCAAGAACTTGGACTAC
Organism: Pelochelys cantorii; assembly: GCA_032595735.1. Lineage (NCBI taxonomy): Eukaryota > Metazoa > Chordata > Testudines > Trionychidae > Pelochelys > Pelochelys cantorii. The sequence goes on from CM064336.1 coordinate 33,613,587, forward strand.
AGACTTTTTAAAACTAGCATTTAGGTCTGTAGCAGGCACTTGACTTGCTCCAAATCAGAGCAGCTCTGAAATCAATGGAATTGTGCCCTTCTTCTCTGAAACTCTGTTTTCCATGTAAAAATAGTCTGTGCGTATGTCTGTTCACTATTAAAATATGAATGGTGTATACAAGGTGAGGTGACGTACAATAAATGATTGCTTGCTGAACTGTTCAGCTTAACGTACCTTTTGCATCCTGGTTATTTGTAGGAATAATGGAGGATTCCTTTGACAGCCATGGTTGTGGAGATAAGCTACCAAGCCAAGAGTAACTTAAATCCTAATGCCATCTGTCCATCCATTCTTTGTGCTAGAGAGGGATACAAAACACTTACTCAGGAACTCGAGGAAGATAGATAAGAGAGAGAGGGACTTGAATAATATCTTTTTGTCTACTTTCGGTAAACTTAGTTTGATCCATTTCCAAATTTGTTTCTAAATGGAAAATTATACATCTTTAAAAAGGTATTTTATCTGTAGTCTCTTTTGACTTTTTAAAAACAGGGTACCAGAGTTAATTTACTTTTATTTTGAGTAAGATAAATCTATTCCTTAGCACATCTAGCCCTGAGCATTTTACTCTAAGAAAGTGGTTCAATAAGGTATCAAAAGGAAATGGGGCCATCCCTCTGTTTAAACTATTCTTCTTGCAACACCTTAAACTGGTTGATGTACAGTTGATACAATTTCTGCTAGTTTGACTTTGAATTCTGGGGAAAAAGTTAGCTAGAACTAGTTCTTATTTTACTTGGAATAATTTTAACCTTCATGGATTTTCAGACACAGACAAGTAAATTTTAATCTGTTGTACTAAAAATATGTTGTACACAGCAAACAAAAAATTTCATTGCTTTTTGATGCATTTTGCCTTTTACTTCTTCGCATACTAATGGCCTTGACATGATATGATTACTCACTGTAGGCAGTTTCTATCACTGACTGCTGAGCACAGTTTCTTGTGCATCTACAATACATTAGAATGCATCATGTAGTAACGATGCAAGGACAGTTGAAGGCATTTTTTCTTTAGTCAAAAGCAACAGATTACTTACACTTTATGGAACAGAGAGCTTTGATAAAAGGAGCAAATGCCAGTTCAGAAATGCAGAGAACTAATTTTTATTTCCATAACAAATTTGAAATGAGTGTTACTGTAGTGTGTCCTTGAAATGAACGTATTCTTTGTTCTGGCATATGCTTTGGGGCTTATAATTATGATATTTTGACATATAAACCACCTTTTAGCAAGGCTTTTCCAATTTGTTTAAATCGTTCAATCAAAGCAGCATTTAGACTTGACCCCTGCACTTGGTGGAATTAGTACAGCTGAACTGAGGCTGCTAAGCTGGCTCAATTTTGTCTTTTAAAATAGAGCTGTGTAGGAGAAGAACGCGAAAGAGTTGACATGCTGTATTGTGCTGCAGAACTGTACTGGTTTATTCCTTGTTGAAATATTTGGTAATGTTTACATCTTGTGAAAGTGTGTTGATTCCAAGCGTGTGTTTGCATTGTTTTTGCTCTTCATTACCGAGTTAAGGAAAATTGCCATTTTGCATGAATATGAACTTGTTTTTCTTCCATTTCATAACAATGCTTCCTTTTGTCTTGGAAATTGCATTGCAGATAATAAAGCAAGTGTTGCATCAGTAAAACAGACTTGCTTTTCTCTGTCAATTGCTACACGAGCCTATACTGCTCTTGACTTCTAATAGAAGACAAGAACATGAATCTTTTTAGCAAACAAAACAATCCTGTACATTAATGTTTTTCCATATTCTTTTGGAAAATGTTAAGATTATATGTTAAAAAAATGCATTAAACATACCAATCACTATTCCTTTGCTTTTATGGATGTGATTGTTTGTCTCAGTATAAACTAGGTATGATATAAACCAGAGTGTGTGGAGAGGAATAAAATGAGCTGGCAAGAGCTTAGCTGGAGTGCATATTTGTAGCCTATTAGTTGTCTTAGATCTTCACTCTGTGTTCTGGCTTCTTTATATCCCATTTGATACGCAAACTCTTTTCATCCCACTCCCTTCCAGTTTGTAACATGCATAGTAACTTTATGCACCATCTTTCGTGGATAAAGTGAGATTTTAAAAATCTTCCTGGCAAATTGCACTCATGGCTAATTGTAGCACAAGAGCTGTAGGTTAGAAACTAAATCAGTAAAGGGAAAGTGAAAAGCAGAACAATTCATTTTTAAGGTGTTTAGTCTAAGATCCTCTGGAAAGTACTTTAAATTGACAGATAACATTTCAATACCAATTTCACAAGTAAGAACTGGATTGAGCTCCCAGGCCACACCAAACTTCTCAACAATATGAAATTTCAAAGTTAGTGAGCTTCTGAGCTGGACTGGCCCTCAGGTTGAAGAGATGGTGGCTGAGTTATACGAAACTCCCAAACTGGAATGTTATATGTATCTAGCAGTTGCGTTGCTTTCCATTGTCTCTTCTAGGACTTGGGTGAATTTAACAGAAATAGTGCCCATTGAAGCCTTTCGCTAACCTGCAGAGAGAGATTCATGTGCAGAGCACCCGCGGCTAGGTTTTGGTTTCTACTGGCGATGCACATTCTCACAGGCCTCGATGCACATAAGTGTGTTCCATACATGGATGGAAAGGATGAGGGAACATTGCCGACCAGTCCCTTAGTCTTCAATTCTCTGGCTGCTCCATCTCCCTGTACTGTGAGCTAGGGATATAAAATCTCATTTAATTGGATTCCAGAGCAGCCCTTGCCTGTAGGGTGCCTGAGCCCACCGAGGAAAAGGGCTGCTCCTGTCCAATGGGGGCTCCTCACGGGGTTGGAGTTGCTCCAGCTCCCACTGGTTAACAGTGAGCTTCACTCGTGATGGAGCTGAAGTTACCGTTTAACTGGTTAACCTTTCACACCCCTCTTGTGAGCAAATAGACTACAAAACCATACTGAGCAGTAGGGATGTAAAATGCCATTTAATTGGTTAAACTTAGTGGTAACATTACGTTTAACTGATTAAAAGGGTCAGGCTAGAGTGGTCCCTGCTGCAGGTACAGGCTGCTGCAGCTCAGCTGCTCCCAGCCCCTGTGCAGGGGCTGCCGCTGCAGCTCCTGGCCCCCTCCCAGGCTGGGAGCCGGCAGCCCAGGGTTGGGGGGGGACCCGGTGGTGCTAGAGCAGCCCGCCATTGGCTGCTCCCGGGTACTGGTTAACTGGCTAATGTTTACCATGTAATTGTTTAACTTGGGGTGGGAAACCTTTTTTGGGTGGGGACCACTGACCCACAAAAAAATCAGTTGGGCCGCATACAAGTGGCCCCTGACTGAGAAGGATAAAGATGCTACCCACATTTATTTCCCTTGGAGGGGCAGCCTAGAAGATTTTGTGTGCTCCAGCCCCCCAGGTGGCAGCAGGGGGGGCTGTAGCACCAGCGCAGGCTCCCCAATGCTGGGGGGGGCCCTGAGCCTGAGGGGCCGGATCCAGGCCCCGTTACCCATTAACATCCTGACTGAGCATTGGTCTGTGCAGCCCACCTATGAAGAAGAGAAAACTGGCCACAATCAGAGCACAGAAAGAGGCTGGGGAGTGCAAAATTTCACAATAATGGTGATATTTGGCCTGACAGGGTCAAACTGTTTAAAAATATTAAAATAAAAAACACCATGAGTGGCCATATGTTGGCTGTCTGCTTTCCTAAATGAGGTCTACATTTTTGCTTTTAAAACAAAAACCTGTGATTTGTTTTGATTTTTTTTTAACATAAATTACAGTTGGGTTGATCTGCCGTTGCATGGCCCACACAGTGGAAAGTTGCAAGGATTCGTTGTCTAATGGGCCCTTCAGTTTTCTCAGTCATCTCTTTCACAGAGAGGTACTGAGGATAGGAAAGGGAATCTATTCTGATATAGTGTCCAGTTTCCATTCACATCCATAACTTTCTTCAGCTGGTTTGAGACTATTTCTTCTAAATGTCTCTGTCCCTGGTCCTGCAAGTGCTTCCCTTTGCACGTGTGAGTAATCCATTGACAGCCATGAGATTATGCATGTGCATGAACATCCACGTCCCTGTCTGTTGCAAGACTGGGACTGTGCATTCATTTCTACTCAACTCAGCAGACCACCCACATTCCCCTCCACCAAGGTGGTTAAGTTGCTGCTGAGCAGTTCACTTTATAAAAATACCATCCTTAAAGGGTAACTTATAGGCAGGAGGCACTTCCACAAGGAAAGCTGGTCAAGAGGGGAAAAACCTTCTGGGTATGTATACACTACAGGTTTTGTTGGAAGAGGCAATGCAAATGAAGCGCAGATTAGCATTTTGTCACATTTCATTTGCATAATCTGTTCTGAGTGTGGCCGTGGCCATAAGGATCTTGTGCAAAAAGGGTTTTTTGCGCGAAACGGACACGTCCACACTGCTTGCTTGTTTTTGCACAAAAACCCCTTCCGCAAAAACAGCTTGAATAAATTATGCAAATGAAACATGACAAAATGCTAATCAGTGCTTCATTTGCATTGTCTCTTCCGACAAAACCCGTAGTGTAGATATAGCCTCTTGGTATGGGGGCTGCTAATAAAAGCAATATGACCAGATCAGAAATTTTGAGTGAGGAGAGTTAGTGCCACATCCAGTGAGCCCTACAGCAAATACACAACTTGCAAATCCAGAAATGAAATCCCTGTGCACTGAATGGTGGAGCACAAATACCGGTGCACACGGGCTGGGAGAGGAGTGATAGTTTGTGGTCCACAGTCAGGCTTGCTACTAACCCAGAAAGGTTTGTAGTGCAGGAATAGAATAATGCATTATCAAGGAATCTTCATTAGGAAAAAAATGCACCCTCTGCAGTCTTTAATGGACTTAAAACTAATTCTTTAATGAATATCTTTGATTTCAAACAACACAGACACACACCTTGCTATGTAACAGCAAGCACAAAAATAAGTACATTTGAATAATATTGAAGAATTTCTACAAGAACAGCATGGACTGCAACATCATTACTTCCCTAAGAGTCTCATGTTTGCCATTTGCCTGTGTTTAGATTTTTTTTTAAATTTTCCTTTGATAAAATTCTTCCTATAATTTCATAAACTAATCCAGCAAGATATTGCTTTATGTAACTGTAGGGTGACATACTTTTCCCTAAGGGGAAGTGGGACACTGCATAGGGCGGCTTGAGGACCCCATGCAAACTCCTTCCCACCAGCCATCCTTGCTTAGAAGCTCCAGTCAGGAATCAGAACCCTATTGTCCTAAGCACTGTAGAAATATAATAAAAAGAGAGTCCCTTTCTTACATAGTTGAGAGAACTCATGTTGCAAAAATAAGTCCCGTTTCTTTGCTCTGCCAGGGTCAACTTAGTACAGGATGTGCATGGAGAGCATACAGGAGCCTGTGCAGGTTGCCTGATGATTAGGTCTGATTTGCATCAGTCCAGCCCAGTTAAAACAGAATAAATAAAAAAACTTGGCTTCTTGTTTCCTGTGTATAGAGATATTGAATAGGTGGAAGAGTATGAAGCCAAGAACGCTTTGCCTCTGCGCCAACAGCTTTAGTTCAAAGCTGCCACACAGATTCTGAACTAGATACAGCAGAGCCAATTAAAGTAATTCTCCATTAGCTGGTCAGCTTGACAAACAATGCTCTTATTCTAGAGGCTGCTGACTTAGTTTTCACTGACTCAAGGAAATCATTGTCAAGTGTCTACAGCGCTCTGAAGGGCAGGACTAGGGATCATGGGTGGTCGATGCAGCTGGGGCTGGGGGAGGCAGGCCCCCAACCCCACCTACAGACTTGCCCCCTATGCTGAGGCCCTACCCCCCCATGGGGAGGGGAGGAGGAGCATTGCATGAGCCCCCCCCCCCACAGGGAGGGGAAGAGCATGTGTGCCCCCCAACATCTCTGGAGCAGCGGAGAGGGAAGAGGCCTCAAGGCTTGAGCCTCCCCCCCCTCAGGGGCAGTGGGAAGGGAGAAGGCCATCTGGCTCCGGCCTACCCAGAGCACGGGGAGGGCAGGCGGTCCAGGGCAGCAACACTATGGGCGGGGCCAGGCTGGCAGTTTGGGAAGGCAGACCCTTCCCTGGCCTAAGCCACTGGAAACGCATGCTAGGGATGAACCAGCACCTTCAATCCAAGATCCTTTTAAGTTTGAGAGTGGGAGGGGGGAGAAAGTTAAGATTTGGATTTCTAGGTCCAAATCCGCTTCTATAAGAACATAAGAATGGCCGTACTGGGTCAGACCGGAGGTCTATCTAGCCCAGTAGCCTGTCTGACGACAGCGGCCAGCACCAGGTACCCCGGAGGGGGTGGACCGAAGGCAATGGTCAAGCGATTTGTCTCCTGCCATCCTTCTCCAGCCTCTGACAAACAGAAGCCAGGGACACCATTTCTATCCCCTGGCTAATAGCTTTTTATGGACCTAACCTCCATGAAATTATCTAGCTTCTCTTTAAACTCTGTTAAAGTCCTAGCCTTCACAGCCTCCTCTGGCAAGGAGTTCCACAGGTTGACTACATGCTGTGTGAAGAAGAACTTTCTTTTATTAGTTTTAAACCTGCTACCCATTAATTTCATTTGCTGTCCTCTAGTTCTTCTATTATGGGAATTAATACATAACTTTTCTTTATTCACCCTCTCCACACCATTCATGATTTTATATATCTCTATCATATCCCCCCTTAGTCTTCTCTTTTCTAAACTGAAAAGTCCCAGTTGCTTCAACCTCTCTTCATGTGGGACCCATTCCAAACCCCTAATCATTTTAGTTACCCTTTTCTGAACCCTTTCTAAGGCCAAAATATCTTTTTTTAAGGTGAGGAGACCACATCTGTACGCAGTATTCAAGATGTGGGCGTACCATAGTTTTATACAGGGGCAGTAAGATATTCTGTGTCTTATTTTCTATCCCTTTCTTAATAATTCCTAACATCCTATTTGCCTTTTTGACCGCCGCTGCACACTGTGTGGAAGTTTTCAGAGAACTATCCACAATAACTCCAAGATCTCTTTCCTGATTTGTCGTAGCCAAATTAACCCCCATCATACTGTACATATAGTTGGGGTTATTTTTTCCAACGTGCATTACTTTACACTTATCCACATTAAATTTCATTTGCCATTTTGTTTCCCAATCACTCAGTTTGGTGAGATCTTTTTGACGTTCTTCACAGTCTGCTTCTGTCTTGACTATCTTAAACAGTTTAGTATCATCCGCAATCTTTACCACCTCACTGCTTACCCCTTTCTCCAGATCATTTATGAATAAGTTGAACAGGATTGGTCCCAGGACTGACCCTTGGGGGACACCACTAGTTACCCCTCTCCATTCTGAAAATTTACCATTTATTCTTACCCTTTGTTTCCTGTCTTTTAATCAGTTCTATGGGTTTGGGTCCAAGTCTTAGCCCAAATTGAAAAGGGCTGCATTCTTGTTTAGAGGATGTCATAGAATTACTGAGGTTTTGGGACTGAAATCTCATAAGAACAGCCTTGAATTGACCTTGTTCTCTGTCCTAAACATAAGTTGGATGTAAAAATGGTTAAAAATGCTAATCATGTAACCAATTACAATTCAGTTGATTACACGATTAAATGCTACCAGCTCCATGGGCTCCCTGTGCTGCCTGCCCACCCACCGGAGTTCAATCATTAACTGGAACCAATAAGCATCAGTTTATCAGTTAACCAGTTAAACTCTTACATCACTACTCCACTCCCTTTCAGCTAAAATATTCACCACTTAATTGGCTTCACTTAACACATTTTATGATCCTACTTTGTAGTTATAGTAAGATTGTGAGGGGATTGTGATGGGGGACAAGGGATGGGGTGCGCAGTCTGGGAGGGGGTATGGGTGTAGCATAGGTTTCTGTGAGGTGCGGCATCTGGAAGGGAGTTGTGACCGGGGCAGGGGTACAGGAGGGGTTCACAGAGTCTGGGTTGTGACCTGGGGCAGGGTGAGGGGGTGCAGAGTGTTTGGATTGTGACCTGGGGCAGGGAGTTCAGGGGGGGAAGAAAGGACGGTGGGGGGAGGGGGAGTGCCAGTTGCTGGTTTTGACTGGGAGGTGCTTAACCTAGTAGGTGGCTCCTCCCTGCTTGCTGGGCTCCACACACACTGGGAGCATGTCTCTCTCAATAACTCCTCCAAATAGGCCACCTCCATGACTTGTAGTGATCACACTAAAGTTCAAAGTAGCATGGACATAGGTGCATTTAATAAGTAGCCCGCCAATTCACATTACATGGGCCAGAAAGCTACTGAATCAGTTATCTAGGGCTGAAACTTTGTTGTATGGCCCACTGCTAATCTATTGAGAACCAGATCTTCCACTGTAAAAATGTATTGTGTGTGTATAATTGTGTATTTTAGGTTGAGCAGAAATCGAAATGTTTTCAGCTATCTGGCTATCTTGCTTGGATGAACTAAGTAGAAATAGTCCCAGTTTATCATTATCTTTGATCTATGTTTAGGTAATTTCTAAGGCCAAGCTCAGAAATAGATATAACCTATGTGAGATAAATCAGGGCATATTTAGCTTGATACTATAAAATGGCTGTACAAAGAGCGAAACGGAAGCACTGGTACAAAGTCTATCTGATATAAATAGTAACTGGTTACATTCCTCTGTAATGATGGATCCTTTTAATATTCTTACTTCTGTCCATTACTTGTAATAGTGTTGCCTACAATCGAAGCTTACAGCCATTATGCTGGGGACCGTAAAAGCACAAAGAGTCCCTGCCCTGTAGAGCTTATAAGCTTATTAGACAGAACACACAGGCTGGGAGAAGAGGTGATCAAACTCCCTCCTCTGACAGATGAGGGACTGAGGAACAGCAAGCAACTTGCCCAAGCCCACACAGGCAGTCATGGGTACAGATGATCACTGAGCCCATATCTCCTTAGTATTAGACCGGGGCCTTAATCACAAAGCCACCCTTCCACATCGACCTATATTTGTGCCTCAAACCCTACCTGCATTATACAGATCTTACCCACATGAGCAGATCATATATTTAGTATGATATTTCAAGATGCATCCATTTCAGTGGTTTCTAGAGTTATGCATCTGTTGAAGGCTATGCTGGGTGTGTTTTTTATTTCTTCTTCTAAGACTTGTATTATTTGAAAGGGACTCGGTCAATTTTAAATGGTCACTTTTCCAAAATGACTAAAATGCTCCTTCTAGTACTAGGCCTGTCAAGAATCATGGGACAATCTGGTGCCTTTAAAGATTATTTTATTTTATTTTTCCCTCCACTGTGCTGTGTAAAGCCCCCAAACAAACAGGAGGGAAAACTGACTGGTTATAAAGGGAAGATGATGAAAATGACCATAGATGCAGTTCTGTCAAATATACACCATTAAATCTTGCAGATGATTGACATTTTACACATGACACTATAGCAGGGGTGGGCAATAATTTTTGATGGGAGGCTATTCCAAGATTTTGGAAAGTAATCGAGGGCCGCACTCTTCCATGATATTAATGGAGGAAGTGAGGGGTCTGCGATGGAGGTTGGGTGCAGAAGGGAGCTTGGGGTAAGGGATTAGGGTGCAGGAGGGAGAGTGGGGTCTGGGAGGGAGATTGGGTGAAGGAGGCAGTTGTGACCTTAGGCAGGGGTTTGGGAAGTGACCTAGGGCAGGAAGGGGTTGTGATCTGTGACCTGCCCCCTCCTGTACCCCAGGGGATTGGGGTGCTGGGCCTGGGAGGGTATGGGCTCAGGAGGGGGACAAAAGCTTTGGCTTATGTGAGGTAGGGGGGCAGGAGTGGGCGAGGGCAGAGGGTTGGGGGAAGAGAGAGACTGGGGTGCCAGAGGCAAGCTCTGACTGGGTGACTTGCCTGGGTGACTCCCAGCAAACAGCCCAAGAGGGTTCTCAGGTAGCTTCCCCGCCTGCCCCGCACAAGCTGTATGGGCCATGTGCACTGGTGAATAAGAGCCTGAGGGAAGATGGGGAGGGTGCTTCCCATGCTGCCTGTTCTTCAAACAGGCAGCTCCCACTGTCCAGAAATCTACCAATGGGATTGTGCAGGGGGCGGGAGCAGCCTGTGAAGAAGCACCCCTCCCCCCTCACTGGACCTACAGCTGAGAGAAAAAAAATGGCTGCAGCAGCCACTTTTCTGAGTGGTGTGGTGAGGGGGCTGTGAGTCAAGCAGGGAGTCTGCCTGAGGCTCCCCACTAAGTCCACAGGCCGGATCCTATAGCTTGTTGGGCCAGATCTGGCCCCCGTATTTTGCCCAGCCCTGCATTATAGGCTGGTTAGCATGTACAGGATGTGCTTTGATTTAAAAATGTTGGTTTTCTCACCTTTCTTTTTTCTGTCTCATTTTCATTGTCATAGCATCTCTTGCTACGACAAGAAATCTGTGGCCTTCTAGGCTTATTTGTAGGTAAATACATCTCTGATGTTAGCATCTATTAGAAACTTTTCTTAATGCATGAGGTAACTAAATTAAAATACGAAGGACAAAACATCTGTGCAGGCAAAGTACAATTCAGCCAATTAAACTGCTGGAATTAGTTTTAATTCTAGCAAATGTTAATACGTTTATCTCAATATGAGTGTTTCTTTAAAAGCTATATTAAGTTTATAGATCTGCAAAATTAAACTGAATACATGACATTCATATAATGGAAGCTGTTGAGAATATGTAACTTCTCAGTAGGCAACACAGCATAGTTAATACAAAGAGTTTTCCAGTTTCAGTTGAAAATTCTCAGAGGGCCCCCTTGCAAGGGTGTGAGGAGAAAGGATGACTATAAACAAGACTCAAAAAGAGATATAAAACCTTAACGTGACTTTTGCAAAGGAACACTCACTGATGGAGCAAAAGCCACTTTTCAAAACCTATCTCTTCCATGATTGTCCACTTGGCAGTTAATTTCTTCTTTTTGCATTGGTTGTTTATTTAAAAAAAAAAAAAAAAAGTGGTGATGCTCGGGTATTGCATCATGGCCATTCTTGTCATTTGTGGGTATCTGCACTGAAACCAGGTTCCACTAAAGACTGTGTCAAAACTCTTATTGACTTAACTGGTCAGGATTTCACCTCTAATATTATGTTGTATTTTCAAAAGCAATTTTTACTAGCATCAGTTTTTCTAAGAGAATGTGTTGAAAAATGGTGCAAGGAAAAAAAATCACTTTGAACCTGATTTAAAAAAAAAAATGCCAAAATGCTCTTCAGTCTTAACTGTCCTGCTGCTTCAGTCTGAGGCATGGAAAATACAGATGGGGGAGCTATCTGAAATCCTATCTGAAATCAATAAAAGTCTTTGCATTACTTTCAGTAGGGGTTGGATTGGTCCAGTGATGAGAATAGCTCAACCTACACTTTTGCAGGAGTAAATGCAGAGCTAAAGCGTTGTTCAGTAAATTCTTGCTAGATGTCCAGAATTCCAGTATGACTATTTGATATTAATTTGAGAATTATGCAGGTATTCATCATGTTCATGGTTGATCACAAAGGAAAACTGGTGATGGAATTAAGGATGTTAAATTGTGGTTATCAACTAACACAATTTGTCTCGTCTACATGATTAATTGGTAAGGAGCTGCTCTGAAGAGCCACACCCCCTGCACTGCATCCCAGACCAGTACGAGCCAAGACTGCTCCGTCCTGGCTCATATCGAGTCCAGCAGCCGCTGTACACAATGGTCAGGGCTGGCCGGGGCCAGAGGCTTCTGCCGAAGCAGCCCCTTTGTGTGGCCAGCCCCAGCTGCTTTGAATGGGCTGCTTGATGGCAACTCCCTTGTGGATAAGGGCTGCTTCACAGCAGCCTCCCCTATCCACTCCTGCTGCCTCTAATAGAGGCAATGGGGATGGGGGGCAGACAGCACCAGAGAGACATGCTGGAGAGAATCTGCTTTTAAGCCGGCTCCCACCAGCTCCCACTCCTGTTCCCCCTCCCACCTTGCTGCCTCTCATACAGAGGCAGCAGGGGTCGGGGGGAGCAAGTACTCAAGTACTCCACTCAACTAACCTATAAGCTTATGGTTATCGAGTAGTCAACTACTTGCTAACATCCCTAGATGGAATAACAATAGAAGAACTTCTTGAAATCTTTCCATGCAAAAGCCTGGTTAGAACAAAACCTTGTATCTGACACTAATGCTTACTATATGTGAGATGCTTCAGGGGGTAGCTGAGTTAGTCTGTACAGGATAAACTAAAAAAAAATAACAAATAGTCTGGTAGCACTTTATAGACTAACAAAACATGTAGATGGTATCATGAGCTTTCGTAGTCACAGCTCACTTCTTCAGATGATCGGTCATCTGACGAAGTGGGCTGTGCCCACAAAAGCTCATGATACCATCTACATGTTTTGTTAGTCTGGTAGCACTTTATAGAATATTTGCTGGTTTTTTTTAAGTTTATATGTACGGTGTTCAACATGTATCCTCCAAGAGATTGTTCATCGTTATTTTATTCAGTGGTGTAGCAATAAAACTTTCTACTTTGGGGAGGGAAGTGAATGGAAGAGTGATATATTGCTAATTATATGTCTGAAATGCAGCACTCTTAACAGAACTGGTGATATACAAGGGTACAGCACTTTCTTCTCCACTGCTTGCAAAAAAGAAAGTACTGCATCAATACCAATGCTAGTAGATTGTGTGTGGTTTTCTTTTATTTTTTATTTGCTTATACCACTATTTAAATCCCCAGGGTATGCTCACACTTTGAATACTACATGCAGTTCTTGTCACCCCATCTCAAAAAGGATAGACTGGGATAAAGTACAGAGAAGGGCAACAAAAATGATTAACAGTATGGAACAGCTTCCATATGATAAGATATTAAAAAGACAGAAACTTCTCAGCTTGGAAAAGAGACAAGTAAGAGGGTATATGATGGAGGTCTTAAAACCATAAATGGTGTGGAAAAAGTGAATAAGAATGTGTTTGTTCCCATAACACAGGAACCAAGGGTCACACAACGACATTAATAGGCAGCATGTTTAAAACAAACAAAAGGAAGAACTTCACACAACGCACAGTCAACCTGTGGCACTTGTTGCCAGGGGACGTGTAAAGTTCAAGATTGTAACAGGGTTCAAAGAAGAATTAGATAAGTTCCTGGAGGACAGGTCCAATTTTCCCTTTTCCAGCCATGTGCAGAATAAGTTTTATGTGCACTAAGGCATGTGCGAATCTTCACTATTAGTAGAAACAAAAAAACTAGCAGTGGGTGCTCTGCTAATCAGGTGGGTGGCATTTGGAATCCCTCTTAAGTGGCTGCACAAGCACACACCTTACAGGGAGCTCTGAATAGGTTCACCAGTGGCTTTTAGCCAAGAGAGGCAAACCCATGGTCTGTCCCTCACTTCTGACTGCCAGAAGTTACGTGTAGATGCCAGGATGGGTCACTCAGTAATTGCCTGTTCTGTTCATCTGAAGCACCTGGCATTGGCCACTATTGAAAGACTAGATGGACCATTTGTCTGACCCAGAATGGTCATTCTTATGTCCTTGCTGTCACACAGTATTGTCAAGTTTGAGTGTCACTCTTCACAATATTCTTTAGGATTCTTAAGAAAGGAACCAAATTTGAAAGTAGGTGCATACAGAATCATTAGTTTAGATATTTGTGGGATGCATAAACAAACCTGTTACTAACATGCCACATTTCTGAAGCAGAAGGTGAAGGAGAAGAGCTGGAGGGGATGAAAAAAATTTTCTCAAATCAAATGGGTAGTGTGTGGAAATGGAAATGTTAGAAGTGGTTCATTGTGCTGGGTTTTTTTCTGAATAGACCGTGTATCTGCTATAGCAGTAGCTACAGTTAGCCTGCAGTCTGCTGTTTATATAGAACACTAGAAGTTTAAATGCAGTCCTAATGCCACTTTAATGTGTATATTATTGGGATGAGAATTTGCTCTTCCCCCTTGCAGAATTTATGGTGAAAGTGGCTTGATCTCTAGCAAAGCTTGCCCACGTTATGTAGACAGATGGCAGGGTTTTTGCTCTCCTTAAATTCCTGTGTTTGGAACAGCTAGGGTTTCTCTAACTCCTACAATGAGTAAATGCATTTGAAATGAAAGAAGAATGGACACAAGTCCATTCTTCTAAATGAAATACTCTCTTTTTATTTAACTTTCATTTTATTTTCTTACCTCTGCCCTTTCCGCTGTCATTCAAATGTATCAGAATGTGCCGTCTGTTCTCATGGCATACTTGGTCAAAACCAGAAGGTACTTGTGGGGAAAAAAAAATCCCACAAAAGCCTGATCCCAGGAGACTTTCAAAGAGCTTCCAATTATGAGGGTTAAACATCGAGGTAAATGTTGCCTGTATGCAAACGCAACCTAATATTTTATTACCCTGACTTTCTGCTTGCTTGTTTTCAGCTGTCCGCTATCTTTTTGCAGTGTAAGCTCTTTGAGGCACAGAGTGGTCATTTGTTATGTTTGTGCTTAGCACAATGGGGCCCTGACCTGCCTGAGGCCTGGAGCTTCTGCCACACTACAAATATCAAAGTATAACCTTCTGTGGTTTGCATGTCAGGAGCACAGGTGGCTCATACATGTGCAAAGCTCCTTGGAAACTAGTTCTTAGATCTATAGAAACAATATGGAAACCTATAGCACAGATACAATTAAAACCCAAATTTATAGTGCATAGATCTTAATTCTGAAGTGTGCACATCCTACTCAGGTCATATTTGAAACCATCTTTCTTCAGGGTATTGTTCAGGATGTCCAAGATCTTGCCTAATATAATTAATAGACCTAAAAAACCTGTAGGGAATGAAATGTTTTTGTAAAGCTTTTAATTTTGGAGACCAAACCGAGGTAGTCTTTAATCCATATTTCTTTTGAACGGTGGCCAACACATAAAAGCCATAATAAGCAGCAAATTATTAACTGCATCCTTTTTTCTTTTATCTAATACAATATCCTTTAAATTAACCTGTGACCCTTTCGATAAAAAGTAGTGGGTTTCTGAAATGTAGTGTGTCTCTTTTGGTGGAGAACAACAAGATATGCATTTCTTGGGATTCAAACAATAATTGCTATCATCTACAGATCTCTTAGTGATTAAAGGATTGATGAAATCCTGCCACTTATTAATGCAATACCTGCTCATATTTCAAACTGTTCTAGGCTAATGACAGAGTATGGTATGGTCGTTAGTCCTTAGCAGCCATATGCAAAAGCTGCTTTCTTGCCTTGCTTTCCTGTGCCACAGTTCTTGTCAGGATTTGGGACAAATTCTTGTTGACTGATGTATTCCATAGAATGCTGAATTTACTGAATGGATAGCCCATTTCTGTTGGACCTGAAACATGGATTCAGTTTGTGTAGTAGGTCTATCTCAGCCTTGGAAGCTAAAGTGGACATTTTGGGGGTTTCACGTGCATGTAGTTTGAGACTGGATTAGTTTACTGTACTGAGTCTACATCTGTTTATCTTTAAACTGTATGTTCTCCAAAATGGGTCTTGATTGCAATACAGAAGTCTCTTGTTTTCTTCTGGTTCTGTTTTAGCTAATTAATTTACACTTCTGCATTTGTCGGCATGGGTTTGATATGCTGTTAAGTAGGTTCCTGATATGCTAAATAGCAAGGTTTCCCACATCTGCAGAGCTGGTGAACGTGTTGGCATTAAAATGTTTTCACAAAGACCTTTCACCCTAATTGTGTGTAGTACCAGCTTTATGACTTTAGTCAACCCAGGAATGACTCATTATGAAGTCTCGGAGCAAAGTTTCACTATAATAAATGAGATAAAGCGCTTACAATAACAGCTCATAAGTTTCAGAGGGGTAGCTGTGTTAGTCTATAACTGAAAAAATTAAAAAACAATGAATAGTCCTGCAGCAGCTTAGAGACTACCAAAAAATGTAGATGGTATCATGAGCTTTCATGGGCGCAACCCACTTCTTCAGATGAATTGAGTTAAGGGGTCCAGGGTACAAATAAATAGCAGAGAAAGAGAGGGGATGGGGAGGGAAGGAGAAGAGGGGAAAAATGGAAATCATATAGAGTTCACAGTAGGAATTGGAAAGGTCCATGTTTTGTGCTAAATGCATTCATGCTCTGTATCCAAATATGTAGCAATATGGGGTACAAGTTAGGGTACGTCTACACAGCAGTGTTATTTCGGAATAACTATCATTATTCCGAAATAACATAGTCTGCGTCTACCCTACAAGCAGTTATTTCAACATAATGTGAAAATAATGTCAAGCTGGAGGACTTCTTACTCTGACTCCTGTAACCCTCATTTCATGAGGAGTAAGGGAAGTTGGAGGAAGAGTGCTCTTCCTCAGACTTCCTGCTGTGTAGACAGCGCCAAAAGCTAAAATAAGCTGTTTCGACTTAAGCTACACGATTGACGTAGGTGAAGTTGTGCAGCTTATTTTGGCTTTAGCCCTGCTGTGTAGACATGCTCTTAGTAAGAAGGGATTGTGGATCAGTCAGGGAAACCTGTGCTATATCTCTTAAGTTCGGATCCACTTTGACTCGGCGTAAAAGAGGGATTGCAGACGAAGAGGCACCTATGTGAGCATAGAACAATGCAAAAAGAGAACACTTTATTGGATGGTTTCTTAAAATCCATTACTTTAAAAGATTCTTGAAGGACCTAGTAAAGAATTTGTCACTTTCTTAAGACTCCTGAAGCAGCAAAGCCCTAATGCCGTTGATGTGGTGTGTTTGGATCTGCATGACTAGGCCTTTTCTCACTTGTTGCTGCCATGGCACCATCCAGACAGACTGCAGTCTATCCTCCATGGGGAAACCTTTAATTTTCTGTTGGGAGGGGAATATATTCTAACTGCCTGAACTTTTAAAGCCAGAGAATCTTAGGAAAGCTGTTAGAATTCAGCTTTCTGACTTCCTGGCTTAGTTCACTGTCACCACAGAAGTTAGCCTTTTTTTAAAACTTCCTTTCAGGTGTACAGTATCCTTAAAGAGCGTGTCACCTTGGTTGTAATAGCCAGGATCAGCAAAAACAGGGAATACACAATTTACTGGCCTTCTGTTTTGAGAATCTTTATCACCATCTGTTATTTCTTTGCTACAGTTTGAACCTCTCTAGTCTGGCACTCAGGTCCAGCATGATTTTAGTTAGCAGGATGACCACTTCTCATGGGTGTGGCTAAGTTTCCCACAGTTGTATAAAGCTTATTTACAACCACCAGTCCTGGCTTTATTTACAACCACTAGTCCTAGTAAGCAGTGGAAGTGTTGACAGTGCTGCTAGACAATATTGACATCCCATGGTTCGGCAAATTCTCTGGTATGGCACCGTTCAGGTCCCAAGGTGCTGGACTAGAGAGGTTCAATCTGTACTTGTTTCATGTTGATCAATGTCCTGAGTTGCTGGGCAGGACTCCAAACAGCTATGGTTGTAGGCAGCTCTTCAGTTCCTGCAGGTTTGTCAGGGCTCCTGTATGTGCCCTGTTTTGACAGATCATTGACTTTACTGTGGCTTAGAATATGATGTTAGAAAAATTTTAACCTATCTCCCAGGGGAAAACTTTAACCCAAAAATGATTTGTAAAAAGTGTTTCCAAATTAGCTGTTGCACGACTCTATTCCTGAGAAGCAATTAAAACAAGGATGCAGTCACAATGCGACCACTTGTGTTTTTGTAGTGAATAGCTAAGTTGTGCTGCATGAGCTCTTTCATACACTACAGCTCCAGAGAGTATATGAAAAGCTTGGAA
This sequence comes from Pelochelys cantorii, assembly GCA_032595735.1. NCBI lineage: Eukaryota > Metazoa > Chordata > Testudines > Trionychidae > Pelochelys > Pelochelys cantorii. Next base: position 33,631,290 of record CM064336.1, read on the forward strand.
GTCTATTTTTTCTATTCAATATCAACATAATACAATTTAATAATTAAAGCAATCACAGATATAAATCTGATCTTCGGAAAAAGAAAAAATTGTGACAGTCAAAATAATGAATGGAGTCTCTGGCATGGTGGGATATTAGTTTCCATGCCTCCAGGAAACAATGCTGTTCAATGACAGTAGTTCATGAACTCCTAATGTGAATTTATAGAAATATTTTTGAGAACTGTTAAGTGGGGCTTGGCAGAGACCTGTATCTATATATGCTCATGTGTCCATGTTGTGTTTACTGTTGACTAGGATATAAAGCTGTTATTTTGTCATTTAATATTTATAGTGTTGCTGTTTGTATCACAGAGGAGGGGTTACAGAAATGGAGCTGAAACTTTCAGTGTTGTATGCTACACTAGCAGTGATTTTTTTAAAACAAACTTTTTTATAAAATGAAAATGAAATGTTTTTAATCTTTGGAGCTGGGAAGCAGACTGCAAAGCAGCACTGTTAGGGAAGCATGCTAGCTTCTACCCACCATCTGCCTTTTCCACATAGCGGATTGCAATACACCATTGCAGTGAATGGTGTATTGAAGTACCAGAAAAGCCAGTCAATACCATTGACTTTGCCCAATGCTTTCACAGTTTAGACTGTCCTTAGGAGCTAGCTAATTTTTGTAGGAGAGTTGTTTCTTTTGAAGCTGTCTCACTTCCATGAGTGTTATGTTTATAAGAAGCACATGGGATCTTTTTTAGGAGAACAGGCAATGCATGGTGTTTATTGAGAATACAGTAGAAAAGCAATTAGCATATGCTTCATAAAGACAACCCTCCCCTTCCCCCACACTGGTCCTGCAGATGGTGCATAGTTAACAGTCTGTCTTAGCTCAAGTCCATCTTGCTGTCCAGGCAAGGCTCACTGAGGGAGGAATCTGGGTTGTTCTGAGACTCCTCTGAGGCTTGGCTTGCAGGACTAAACCCAGAGTCTTACCGGCAAAAGCTTCCCTTCTTATACAAGTAAATTCCCATTTGAGTCTATGGGTATTGTAGTGTCATGCTGCAATCATTTATCCTTAAAAGGTGTTAATCTTAGGTTTTTGGTTATTCTTTGATGGTTATTGTTAAGCTTCTTATCTTTTGTTTGTGGTCTCACCTTCGCGAGTGTCTGCCTGTCCCAAGGGCTTGGCTATTCTGCTAATTTCTTCAGCCTTTCTTCATCAAGCCTCAGGCACCATGGATATTCTCTCATCATCTCCAAGTGTCTCAAGTCTTCTTGATCATCTGGACCTTCCTGATGCCTTTTTCACTCATTCTTCACTCACTTGAAACAATGTACAGAGCACTCCAAAGGATTACATGCTTACTAAAAGATACAACTTAGTTTGCAATGCAGACATTGTCTAATCACAAGAAACAGGGTGAAATAGAAACATACAGAACTTACAAGCAAATCATTATACATCAAATCATTTTTCATCATACTTGTGTATTTTAGCATTAGTTATAAAAATATATTTTGGCTACATGAGGATTCACATTTGGTGCATTTTGAAAGCAAGACCTCTCACTGTTCTGGAATCAAGAAGATGATTTATGAAATTATGGTTTAGAAATTATGCTCCTGCAATGGTAAAGAGGGAATATGTGCTCCAGCACATGTGGACTGTCTTTGTACACCTGCTTTCCTCTTGAGTGTTTCCTATGCCAAAAACATCTGTTCAGGAAAATATCACCAATTCCCAAGGCATGATTTTCAGTATGCTTCCTTGTCAAAGTCGTACAAATTTAGACCATTGATCCTTACAGTGTTTCCTGAAAATTAGGGTTTTATGTTTCTCATATTGTAGGAGAGCAGTATTTAGGAGATGCATGAATCATTTCCACCGATGCTTTTCTGGAGAGTAATTCAGTATCAACATCATCCCATCAGGCATGAGGGCAAGTGGCATTAAACAATCCAAATATGGGTATATCAGAGCTGGTGCTACTAGGAAAATACTGAGTCATAGGGTCATAAGCATTGTCTTGTTATAGCCAGAGATGCGGTTCTGAGCTCCTGGGTCCTGTATCTAGTATTGGTCCAGGCTCATTGTGACTTCTAGAACACCACTAAGCTTTCACTGGATTACATTCCCTATCTGCAAAATGGGGTCATCTCCCTTCCCTGAGAGCTAAGGCATAATTAATGTCTTTGAAACACTTTGTGATCCTTGAGTGAAAGGTGGCTTTGAAAAGTCACTACTGCACCACAGAGTGTTCATATTAAAGTCTTCTCATAGAAAGGTCTGCATTGGCTCAAACTTAAGGTTTAAATCCATGCCAGGATCCTAGTAGAAACAGAGTAAATATTTAATTGAATGAAGATTTTAGCAATTTTCTCTCTCTTCCCTTTTTAAAACAATGGCAATATTACTGTTGATCTTGCTTATTTATTGTAACTCTCCAATATGCGCTGGAATGAGCTGAAAAATAGTAACTGGATGGGATGACCAAGTGTTAGCCCTTTCAGAAGGACTACTGATATATGTGACTTCTACAGTGTGGGCCAATGCTGCTTTAGAAAAGGGTGTAGTCCACTGAGAATCACAGTGGTACTTTCGATTTTAACATGCTGCCTAGTGGTATAGCCCTGCCCTTTTGTTTAAGTTCTAAAGGATCATTTCGGGCTCTATCTTTACTATTTATCACTATCTCTTCCCCAAATTCATTATGTAGTTGCCTGTTTGAGGTTGACTGATTAAAAAGAGAGACAGCAGTGCCGATGGGTAAATGATTCAGTTTGAGATATTGATTTGTCAGAGAGGAAATTTAATAACAATTATTAATTGTGTGCCAAAATTTGAAAGTTAGGAAATTTAGTTACTTTATAATTGTCAGCTTAGCACATGTAGGTAGCTGCCAAATAAGCATTAAGATGTGAGCTGAGCTCTAATTTTGAATTAGCTTTGCCTTGCAGACACGGGAAAACACTGTTGCTCTTATTCTTCCTTTATCCTTTTGATGCATCTTTTCATGATATGAATGGCTTTATGATTTCCTAGAGAGCAGTGTCTGGTAACTAGAGGTCATGGTTGTTTGGGGAAATGTGTGCCTGATTGGATGCAACTTGTCTAAAAAGTGAAGAGATGTGTGGATTTAGTTTTATCTCCAATGGCTTTTCTACCAAGAATGTCCTGTAACCTGAGGGCAGTGCGGCGGGGAAGAGAAACAGCCTTGCTGAGCCCCTGGGCAAGGTGCCGGAGAGAGCTACCCTCTGGTACAGCTGTTACCTATGCCTACAGGAGAGCTTCTCACATTTTCCACAGGGACACTCTGGAATATAGAGTTTAACATTGTGTGCTATGAGATGTTTTAGGATAGATATTGTTCAGCAAAATTGTAGGGCAGGGTCTGTTGCTGAACAAAGACCAAAAGAATGTCTACTGCAGGGTGCAAACATGGAGACATAGCCACTGTGAGAAGCTAACCTGTCAGCATAAATAACCTCATCTCTTAAGTGCTACAGCCCCACAGCAAACCCTAGATAGCTCCAAGTGAACTTTGAGTAGCTGGGCACCTTGGAAGGGGGATCATTCTGAGACAGCTACCCTTTGGGGACGGAAATTGAAACGACAAATGTGGCGACTGGGTGGGTTGAAGGGACAAGTGGATCTGGCTCTTCCATTTAATTTGAACAACTATCTCCTAAGGCCTTTTGCATGCTTAACCCCAAAGAGATACTTAGATGTTCCAGGGCCACAACAATTACTGGAAATAAAAACTGACTGTCTTACAGAAACACTGTGTATTCTCTCTTCAGTCCTTTTAATTTACTCTGTAGAGGTTTGTTGTTTAACTTTTCTACATAAGTAACTTTTCCCCCTATAACAATATGATTCTTTGGCCTTTGGAGTCCTTACAATGTTTTATTGTACTCACCTGTCACTAATCTTAGAATACGGGGAAAACTTATTTACAGGAATACATCCTTTGCATTGAACATCAGTTTCAAAAATTACTTGGGACTTAAAATGCTTTCCATTTTAAGGAGTAAAACTTGTTAAGAGGCAGTCATTTAATTAGACAAAGTCTAATCTGTGCTATTGCGAGTCTTTTCGATTTTTAAAAATTCTTTTAAAATTATCTATTTTACCATTGCTTTTGTCATTATTACAAGTTGTTTTGCATTTCACTACAGGTGGAGAATGAGTATAATTAGTCATTTCTATGTTCTGATTCTCATTGTTCAGTCTCAAGCACATGGCTGCAGTGTTTTAGGTTGCAAAAAGTTCAGGGAATATTTTAAATGGAAATCAACAAACTGTATCGGTCTTTTTTGACAAATATGTTCAATGTTCCTGTGTCTGTTTGTAAATCCTATTCCCCATCCCCACCCTTTTGGCATGATACTAACTTTTTTTTCTGACAAGTGCATGTGAGAGTTGATAACCCTCAAACCTGAGCAGAATTTCCTGGAGACAAAGAAAAGATACTTCTCTGGCCCCGGGCTTTCTGCTGCTGAGTTTTCAAAGGCCTACCACAAACAGCAGAAGAGTTAGAGTTTCTCTCAGACACATTACAAAGATATTTTATTGTGGATAACTTTAAATTTAAATGTCTCAGAGGGGTAGCCATGTTAGTCTGTAACTTTAAAAACAACTTTTTAAAAAACAAGTAGTTCTGTGGCACCTTAGAGACTAACAAAAGTATATGTATAGTATCATTAAATGTTGGGGTCACAACCAGCTCCTTCTGTAATTACAGTACTAGAACTTCTGACAGTAGCTGGATGAAATTTTCCAAGTTTTTCTGGCCAAAAAAAATGCAAATTTGGCAATTCCTGAAAAGTTTTGAAAATTAATCTTGGTTTTCCTCAATTGTTTGTTTAAGGAGGGCATGGGGTGAGAGAAATAAATAATTCAGAAAGTCAAAACATTTTGTTTGGGTAGTTTTAAAATAAAACTATGATTTTGTTTTTCAGGCTTTTTGGTTTTTTTGTTTGAAACAATTTTTTATTCCAAATTTCCTCAATTTTTTTTTAAAACACAAATCAAACACATTGGAAATTGGGCAAAATCAAAATGAATCATTTTGTTTGATCCAAAATAAATTTATTTTACTTTTAAAAATTGCTAGTGAGTCTCAAAAATCCATTATTTGTCCAGCTCCTATCCTGATCTGCTGTGCACTGCCCTGAGTTAAACCCTACTGTGATTTGGGTATTTTAAAGTTTTCAGCATTGTACTACATTTTATAAACAAAACCTAGTAAGAGATGGCTTTTAGCTTTCAGTTTACATGACATGTTTGAGACATCTCATGTGGGGAAGTAGTGGAATGAATGTAAAGTGCAATGCTTTTTAAAATATAAGAAAAACATCTTCCAAGTGCTCTGCAAATTGTTGGTTCTTGATTACAGAAGGTTCTAAACATTTTCCATTATAATACCTTTTTCACAATTATTATTAGAACAAAGAACGGCCATACTGGGTCAGACCAATGGTCCATCTAGCCCAGTATCCTGGCTGCCAACAGTGGCCAATACCAGATGCCCCAGAGGGAGGGAACACAAAAGGTAATCCTCATGCGATCCCTCTCCTGTCACCCATTGCCAGACAAACAGAAGCTAGGGACACCATTCCCACCCATCCTGGCTAATAGCCTTTGAAGGACCTCCATGAATCTATCTAGCTCTTTTTTGAACCCTGGTAAAGCCCTAGTCTTCACCACATCCTCTGGCAAGGAGTTCCACAAGTTTACTCTGTGCTGAGTGAAGAAAAACTTCCTTTTGTTTGTTTTAAACCTGCTGCCTATTAATTTCATTTGGTGACCCCTAGTTCTTATATTGTGGGAATAAGTAAATAAGTTTTCCTTATTCACTTTTTCCACACCAGTCATGACTGTATAGACCTCTATCATATCCCCCCTTAGTCTCCTCTTTTCTAAATTGAAAAGTTCAAGTCTTTTGAATCTCTCTTCATATGGGACTCGTTCCAAACCCCTGTTTATTTTTGTTGCCCTTTTCTGAACCTTTTCCAATACCAATACTGTATATCTTTTTGGAGATGAGGCGACCACATCTGTATGCAGTATTCAAGATGTGGGAATACTATGGTTTTATATAGATGCAATAAGATATTCTCTGTCTTATTCTCTATCCCTTTTTTAATGATTCCTAATATTGTTTGCTTTTTTGACTGCCGCTGCACACTGAGTGTATGTTTTCAGAGAACTACCCACAATGACTCCAAGATCTCTCTTGAGTAGATGTAGCTAAATTAATCTCCATCATATTGTATGTATAGTTGGGATTATTTTTTCCAATGTGCATTACTTTATATTTATCAACATTAAATTTCATTTGCCATTTTGTTGCCCAATCACTTAGTTTGGTGAGATCTTTTTTAAGTTCTTCACAGTCTGCTTTGGTCTTAACTATCTTGAGCAGTTTGGTATCATCTGCAAATTTTGCCACCTCTCTGTTTACCTCTTTCTCCAGATCATTTATAAATAAGTTGAATAGGATGGGTCCCAGGACAGACCCTTGGGGGATCCCACTAGTTATCTCTCTCCATTCTGAAAACTTATAATTTATTCCTACCCTTTGTTTCCTGTCTATTTTCTGAAACCATTTGACTTCTGGAAGCTAAAATTCATGAAGTGCATGATATTGGCATTAAAATGGAGGCCAAGTTGAATATTTTTATCTTTTCTCAATAAGGAAGAAGAATCAGAACTTGCTGGGTTTGGGGGAACATGTTTAAAAATAATATGCAGTTGAAAATTTGTGTCTCTGTACATTCAGTAGGCAGGCATATATAGAGAGAGAGACAGAGAGAGACCCCCAACTAAATTCCACACTGCGCATTATCTGTACATAGGCACACCAAGAAGCTTAGAACAGGGATTAAGCTGTGTGACCTTGGCACATTTAGCAGAGGGTATGTATACCTACAAACAAACAGAAGTCCTCATTCTCTTCCCTCCCTGCCCAGGCCCCCCAAATCCGAAGCAAGATAGAAACCTCTTAATGCCTGGGAAAAGTCTGATACAAAAGATAATGCATCACATCACAGAGGCACAAGTTCAATGTCAGAAGGAACCATAAAATCATGACCCAGCACAATCACACTAAATACATTGGCCAAAATTAGACCAAAGTATTACAGCCCACAGAAAACGTAACTATTTGTGTGCTTCAGACAGACAGTAGGAGGGACTGTAACGCACCAGTGACTGAGGCCCCTCTAGGAGCAGAGAAATTTTAAGTGAGAAATACCCAGATAATCTCAGTAAGTGACCCATATCTATAACCTCAGAGAAAAGCAAACAAACCCCCAATCACTACTGATCGGATCTGGTGGGAAATTCCTACCCAAACTTGCCTATACTGATCAGTCAGACCCTGCACCTGAGAGCATAAACCGGCCAGGCTGAGAGAGAATGCATTCCTACTGCCACCCCATCCAGTGTTTCATCTCAAGGGCTGGCCATCTCTGATGATTCAAACAATAGAGACAACGCCCCTCCCCGTCCAATAAAAAGCCCTAGAATACAATGGAGGAAATAATCCTTTCTTGAACCCTGAAGGTGACTGGCTGAAAATCTGATGCATGAGATTATAGGAACATGAGACATGAATCAGAAAGTGCCCCCAGGGCTATTGACCTGTGTGCTTGCCATCACAAGCAACCCTATTCTATCATCCCACTCCTGAATTGGTCCAGGGGTCTCTTAAGACTAATCAAGTTGTTTGCCCCCACATTTCTTACTGAGAGGCTGTTCCAGAGCCTCATTTCGCACAGTAAGAAACCTTCTTTTGATTTCTAGCCTGAATTTGTCCCTCGCCAGTTTACCCATTTGTTCTTGTGCTAGCATTGTCCTTTATTTTAAATAGCTCTTCACTTCCCTGGTATTTACCCTCCCCCATGCGCCCAATCTATTTATAGAGAGCCATCATATCCCTTCACAGCTTTCACCATGCTATGCTGCATGAGCCAAGCTCTTTCAGCCTATTTTCATAAAATAGGCCCTCCATTCCCCTGACCATCCATGTAGCCCTTCCCTTCACGGGTTCCATTCTGAATTCATCATTCTTGAACACAGGTGACCAGAATAATACCCAGTGTTCCAGGATTAAACTCCTTTCCGGAAAAGCCTCCTAGGATACATCCAAGCATTGCCTCTTTTTCAGCCCCATCACATTAATAGCTCACTGTCATCCTGTGATCTATCAGCACACTGAAGCTGCTCTCCTCTGTGAGGGTACGTCTACACTAGCCACTAGTTCGAACTCGGGAGGCTAATGAGGGCGACCGAAATTGCTAATGAAGCGCGGGATTTAAATATCCCGCGCTTGATTAGCATATTCCCGGCCGGTCGCCATTGTGGAAACTGACTAACCCGAAGTAACTGCCCGTGTCTACACGCAGCAGAGAAGCGGGATTCCGAGATAAACCCCTTAGTTCGAATTAACTGTTAAACCTCATTCCACGAGGAGTAACAGTTAATTTGAACTAAGGGGTTTATCTCAGAATCCCGCTTCTCTGCCGCGTGTAGACGCGGGCAGTTACTTCGGGCTAGTCAGTTTCCAAAATGGTGACCAGCTGGGAATATGCTAATCAAGCGTGGGATATTTAAATCCCGTGCTTCATTAGCAATTTCGGTCGCCCTCATTAGCCTCCTGAGTTCGAACTAGGGGACTAGTGTAGACATACCCTGACTTCCAACTGAGGAGTCCCCTAAGTTATATAGGTCTGCAGAGACATTTTAGAGTCTCTGCAGAACTTTATAACTTAAACTCACTTAAAAGTACGTTCTGCATTCTGCTGACCAGTTAAGTTGGATCACAGGCCCGTCCGAGTAAGCCACTGGCAGGCCATGAGATGCTTTGTTTATCTAAGTGCCCATAGGCACGGAGCCTCGCAGCTCCCATTGGCTGTGGTTCGCTGTTTCCAGCCAAGAGGATCTGCGAGAAGCAGCATGGGGTTCCAGCTGTGGGAACCTATACTTCTCACAGCTCCTCTTGGCTTGAAACAGCAAACCACAGCCAATGGGAGCTGCGAGGCTTTGGGCACTTAAATAAACAAAGCATCTGATGGCCACAAGCAGCTTACCCAAGTGGTTGTGTTTCCTCTAAGCTGCGCAGCAGCGCAGCTTCATACGTGGTTAATCAGCCCTGCCCAGTCAGAGGCTCAGGGCTCCATGCTGACTGGGCAGGGCTGTTTAATCATCTGTGAAGCTGTGCTGTGTTGCATCTTAGAGGGAACACTACCAGGCGGGCTTATGATACAACTTTGAAAACCCCTGGGATAGCCTAGCTTTGCAAAGTCCTCCAGCTAAACAGAATGGCAAGAAAGGTTGAAATTTGAAAACCTAACAGGGACATTTCAGCCATATCAACTCAACTCCCAGTTATTTTTTGATTAAGTGGTTGCTCTCAAAATAATTTGTTATACTCTGATTACCCTAAATTACTAATAACAATGTTATTTAAATAATTAAAAGTGAAAACTTTTAAAATCCAATTTACTGGTCACTCTTTGTTTTTTACTTTTGCATTTTTCTCGACCTGGATAATGAAAACAACATTTTTCATGTTTATAGTGCTGCACTGTTTGTGCTTTAAATACAGCAGTGGAATGTTTGTTCAGTGGTGTAATGTTTTCACTGGAAGTTTAAAATTGTGCAGATGTGAGACTATTATCTATCTAATTCTGACTGTGATAGAGAGTCTGGATTATATTATACAGGAGGCAAAGCCAAGCTAAATTTGTCCAGGGACAAATCTAAATTAAGAAACTTAATTTATTTTGCTCAGTCTTTGAGAAGTGTGTTTTAGCTGGTGAACCTCATTGTATAAATAAATGTTATAAATGTTCTGTTTAATATGAGGTTGAGAAGCAGAATGTTTACTTCATTTCCAATATTATGAAGCAGTGCTTCTGAGTCTGTGGTGTATGGGCTGCAATGAAGTAGGACAGGATCTTATTTGGGGGAAATACTTTATTCCCCATAACTTGTTCAGTAAACAAAACCATTTACACAGAGGCGGGGCAGACATGCTAGGGGCTCTGCAACTTTAAGATAAGTCAGTTTAGAGTTGCCTGGATGTGAGGAGGAAAAAGCAAATTAACTTTCCATAACCATAACTGGCTGCATTGGAGATGTGTAGTGGTACAAACGATGCTGCCTTTGAAAGCATTAGCAAAGGGACACCTCTCTATGATTCTCTCTGCCCCACAAAAAGCCTCCCAGCCTAGTTGGGGACCACAGTATCTGTCGTCAACCCCAAATCTGCTTTGAAGAGCAGTAGTGCTCAAAACTCTCCTCTTTTCTCATTCCTGGTATGAGAATGTGAGGGGGAACCAGCTGCAGTTTAACTTCCTGCCTCCATTCTGTCCCACTCCCCTGCTCACAGTTACTAATCCCTCCCACTGATCATTCCATGGTGAGTGTGACATGTAATTTAGCATAGCATCAAATTAAGAATTCATTATAGCTACACTGATGATAATTGGAAGGTAACCTGCTGGGTGCTTTGTAGTCTTTAGATATGACACACTATGTCTTAAAATCTGCATCTGTTGCTATAAAGATGCTTGAAGCTGGAAATAGAGCTAGAACTGGCCATTACTCTGGGCTGGGGTTCCTTATTACCTCTAGGAATAATGGGTATTTGTTACAGAGATGTTACAGCTTGTGCCCAGATGTGGTAGTAATGAGTGCCATAAAGATGCCTTTTGTAATAGATGCAGAAATGTTTTCAATATTTTACCAAACTGATAAGTAACCACTAACCTGAAAAAGTGGAATAACTGTTTCCATAAACTTTAACAAACACGACATTTCAAGGTAAATGACAGAAAATACCATCCGCATGTCAACCCCCAAAATATTTCTGACTTACATATTGTAATTTTTTACCTTCATTGAAATGCAAATGCTTGAAGATTGGTGATATGTTGTTGCAAGGAGTATTAGCTATTGCAGACTAGGGATGCAAAAAACGTTAAACTAACCATGTAACTGACTACAATTTGATTGGTTACATAGTTAAACACTGCTGGCTCCATGGGCTACTGGCACCATGGGTGTTTAACTGTTAACTGGAGCCGATAAGCATTAGCTTATTGGTTAACCAGTTAAACTCTTACATCCTTGTTAATGGGGAGTTTTCTTTGAAAGATCTGTGTGTGAGATGACGAGAGGGTTCTAAAGTGAATTATTATTGGAATTCCATCTAAATTTACTACTTTCTGTGAACTTACTCTACTGCAAGTTCAGCAAGTAATTTCAGCAAGTAATCTAGATGCTATCTGCAGCTCATTTAAAGATGTTTGTGTTAAACAGCACAGTTTTTCCTAGGGAGGCAGTATAGTTGTGTTTAGATTAGCGTTCACATCCTGAAAACATCTCTATGTACAAAATGTCTCTGGCTCTTCAGTCCTAGGTGCCATAGCACTGGGTCTGTTCTTTCTCTTTCTCTTGCCCCCAGTAATGTTATCGGAGGGAAAAGTCTTAGGGTTTCCAGTTGGAGGAGGAAGGAGGCTCATAGTGAACAAAATGTTTTTCAAGTTGGTATGAAATGTGAAAAACTGGTAGTGTATTATTGGTGTTTCTCTTTTTATAGTGGTGTCTCTTGACTCATAAACTTTGAAAAGTAGAAGGCAGGCTTAACTATAAGGAACCTTTTTTTCCTGATGTTTGATGAAAGGTTAAAAAGCTGAGAGAAAATGGGAGGACCTGTTCCTAGAAACATTTAAAACTATGCTGAACAGAACACTAGAGAACAGAAGGAATGGGTCTTATTGGCAGGGTCAATATAGGGGTGTTCTCCTCCTAACACAAAGGGAGCTTCTGTTAAACAAGTTCCTTTACTTGTAACTTTATAGGCACCTAAGGCTCGTCTACACTGGAAAGATACTGTGCTGAAATTTTCTCCCTCAAGGGTGTGAAAAATCACCCCTTCTTCCCCCGAGCACAGCAGCTTTCAGTGCAGTAACTTGCCAGTGTAGACAGCCTCCCTTTGTGGACATGATTTTCCTTAAGTGCTGGGCTTGCTCTCTCCCAGCACTAGCGCTGCGACCACACTGTCTGAAATCAAAGCCTGTTCCTAGCTGCCACTGGTAGGTCTCCCTTCAAACTGACATTCAGAACCCAGAATTGCTGTCCAGAGTAACCATCTTCTGCGCTGTTACATAACCATCATAGCTGCTCCATAACAGGTGTGCACTTGATTTGTAATAGAGTTTTCCCATTCGTTAATTATTTCAAAAGCCTTTCTGAAACTGGTATTTATTGGAAAGGAGAAAGTGACTCATTAGTATGATAGTCCAGTGTTATAGGAGGTAGCTTTACTTTGGTTCACCTGACAGTCCTGGTGAACAAAGCCTCTGTTCTGCAGAGGAGTGGCAAATAAATGTCCAGTATTTTCTAATTAAGTTTTATTCTTATGAGTATCAGTACGTAGTTGCGTAGTGCCTGGCTGGTAGACACGCTCACACTGCATGAGCGTGTCTACCAGCCAGGCAGTATGCAACTATACAATAGAGAGGAGGGGGGTGGGGGCAGGGCTGGGGAGGGATGGAATCCCTGAGGCCGGACTCGCTCGTGTTTCGCTGGGACCGTGCGTGGGACGGGCAGCACTGTGGGATCTATGTGCGCCCGGGCCAGCCCCGCTCCCCACTGACCGGTTCTCCCCCAGCCAGCCACGCTCCCCCCCAACCCCCTCCTGGCCAACCCTGCTTCCTGCCGTCCAGTTCCCCTCCCCCCACCAGCCACCTCCTCCCAGCCAGCCTCGCTCCCCTCCCAGCCGGTTTCCTCCGCGGCCCTCCCCTCCCCCCAGTCTGAGATCAAGTGTGTCTGGTGGTTTGTGGTTTTTTTTTAAGCCATCTGGTAACCCTACAAAGTCTGGTGGTGTGTTTGTAATGTAGGAGCTTTGCAGGGGCCTACTAAACAATGGAGCAACTTTTAATAGCTACTGAACTTAAGCTGAATTAAAACATATTCTAGATGAAAGGCTTCATAGTTCACTAGCAACACCCTAATGCTCCCAGTCTCCCCAAAATGGTAATGTTTCTCCACCTTCAAGGAGGAGGCTGGTTCTCTCACATTGTTAAAGTTTACATAGCCAGGTTTTTACTCAGTCTGGACAAACAGGTAAAATTTCCCACACGTTGCAATTAAGTGCCTTGCCCTGTTAAAGGGATAGCTCCCATTAACCACCATGCAAACAAGAATACAATTAAACAACACCCAAATATTTTTCAGTATAAAATCATTTAAATATTTATAATTGCAGGGTCCTCCCACTAAAGCGGGGGAATCATATAAAAAAATTACAGAAAAAAAGTTGCAAAATTAAGTACTTTGCATTTCCACGTGTAAAGATCTAAGGGTAACATATTTTAGAAGTACCTACGTCACTTAGGGACTTTTGAGAACTTTACCCCATCTTTAATTAGGGTTGGGTTTCCCCCTGCATGGATACTTAGCAGTATTGGAACCTAAGTTCTGCACTTGCATAGCACAGATCTCTTCCGTTTGAGTGCAGTGATGATGGGGCTGGTGAGGAAGTCTGAGGTGGAAATTCCACAAAATCAAAAAGTTTGATTCTCCCCCCCCCCCCCCCCCCCCCCCCCCCCGAATTTCTTTTTACTTTTGTCAGGAAAATCAAAACAAAATATTTAGTTTCAGGTTGAAATACTTTGGCTTGTTGAACTAAACTGAAGCAGTTTGTTTTGGAATAGGTCAGCATTAAACTGTATCTAGCTAGGATGCAGCTAGATTGCCAGTTGTGTGCTTTATGCTCCAGTTCTCTCCTGTGGGTTTGATTCTTTGGCTGGTTTACATCTCCCCTAATGCACCACAATCTCCCCTCTGATCTATTTGAATGGGCTTCATAGAAGTCACATATGACAGCAGTTTATCACATCAGTCTGACCAGAGAATGAAAACAAGAGGCAGGCATCTGAACTACATTTCCCATAAGCCATTGCAGTATCTTAGGTCAATAAAGTTTAATGTTTTGAAACAAAATGTTCAACATCTCCAGACTTTGTTCTGTACCAGATTTAGGTATTTTGGATCCAAATATCAAAATATCAGAATTTCCTGTGGGATGGAAATTCTGATTTTCACCGACTCTAAGAATTAACCAGTAACAGAAGTAGGTTGTTCTGTAGCTAAACTAGTCCTTAGAGCAGCAGTGGATGGGCCCAGCGGGAGTCTTGGCCAGGCTCCCTGCCTGCCTTGCCCCCACACGTCACTCAGAGAAGCTGGCTGTGGGGGCCACGTGCCTCTCTGAACGCTGCAAGCCTGGGGGAGGGGAGGCTTTGCATACTACTCCCACCCCCAGCACAGTCTCACAGCTCCCATTGGCCACTTTCCAGCTAATGGGAGCTGTCTATTTGCAGAACAAGCAGTGCACAAAGTGCTCCTCCCCCGCCCTCCTGGGCTCACAGGGTTCAAAGAAGAACATGGCCCCACAGCTGGCTGCTCTGAGCATTATGTGAGGGTATGGAAATCAGGGAGCCTGCCTGAAGTAGCTGCTGGGCTGCTGGCTAGGAACTCTCTAGGTAAGCGCCTCTCAGACAGAGCCTTCCTCTGACACCCTAGCCATTCCCTCCCGCCACCATCTGTTCCCCTCCTGAACTTTTACCCCATATAATCCAAACCTTCTGCACTCCTGCACCATATCCCCTTGCAGACCCTGCACTCCAATCATCTGCCCCGGTCACAACCCAAATCCCAGCACACCTGCCCCAGATCTCAACACCTTCCCAGACCTTGCATCCTCTCCTGTGTTCCTGCCCCAGGTCAAAATCCTCTCCTGCACCCATATCTCCTCCTGGGCTCTGCACCGTCTCCTTCACCCCCGTTCCCTGCCCCAAGTCACAACCCCCTCCTTTACCCAAACTCTCTCCTAGATCCCCCCCCTTCCTGTACCCCAGTCCCTTACCCCAAGCTCCCTTCTGCACCCAACCTCCATCTCAGACTCTGCACCTCTTTCATTAATATCATGGAAGAATACAGCCCTTGACTTCTTACCAAATTTTTGGTGGCCCCCTCATCAAAAGGCCCCCTCATCAAAAAAAAGTGGCCCCTCATCAAAAATTACTGCCTTAGAGCATGTGACAGACATTTTCCCAATGGGTTATGCAGCTGTTTGAGAGACAGTGGGGGAACGGTAGGAATTGGATTTCCTGGGTTCTCTTTCGTGGCTCTGAGGAGCAGTGTGTGTGGCTCACTGGTTAGAGCCGTGGTTACACAGTGGTTGGCACATTCATTCTAAAAGTCACTGTGACTCATACTTATTTCTGTCATATTAGATCCTGGCTTCTCGTTTCTGTCTTGCCTGATGTGATCTTATGCAACCTTTGTTATCTTATTTGGAAAATGGGTAAAGGTGAGGGTATGAAGCCTTGGTTAATAAGGATTGTGAATTATATAGAAATATTAATACTCCATTTCAGAGGAGACCAGAACATGTGGCTTTCAAGTCAGTGCACTATTCTTTTGGTCTAAGAGTAGCTAACAAAGAATCTCTCCTAATATGTGGGCAGGCATGACACGGCAAATGCTTAGATGTCATACCAGTCGATGATGCTTAGCAGGTGATACAACCAGTGTTCAAAGACCATTTTATCTCAAGGCTAAGAAGAATATTTTGAACGCTCTTTTTAAACTTGGGCCTACTTTACAATAACCCCCGCCGTCAATCTAATCTACGTGACTAAGTTGACATACTTACAGTGTTATCTTATGTGTGGTAAGGTTGGCAGAAGCTGCTCTCCTGTTGATGCCAGCTACTATTCTTATCCTGGTAGAGTTTGTTGTCGAGAGGAGCGTGCTTGGAGATTGACTTATCACGTCTAAACTAGGAATGTAAAAGAATAGTCATAGTCAATTACCTGCATTTCTCCCTCCCTTGCTGCCTCTATATCAGAAGCAGCAAGGGGAGGGAGGAAGCAGGAGCCAGTGCTGGAAGGAAGGAGCCGTCTTAAAAGCTGGTTTCCCCCCAGCACCATCTTTGTGGGAGCGGGGAGACAGAGGCACAGCAGCGCTGTGGTTCTGCCTTTTAAATGTAGCAAGAGCCGCCTGGCTCTTGCTACATTTAAAAGGCAGAGGCGCAGTGCTGGGTTCTTCCTATATTTCAAAGGCAGAGCCACAGCTGGGTTAACTCCTGGGGCTGGTGCGAGCTTAGGCCTGGCTCATGCCACCCCCAGGAGCTAACCCTGCTGTGGCTCTGCAGTGTAAATGTAGTAGGAGCCGGGCTGCTGTACATTTAAACTGCAGAGCTGCAGCGGGGGTAGCGAACTCCCTCCCCCCCTGTTATCGACTACTCAAGTGAGCGATGAAAATTCCATCGACTACTCGATTAGCTGATTGATCGTAATTTAACATCCCTAGTCTAAACAGGCATGATAAATTGATGGCCAGTGAATCAATTACTGAAACGTTGATCCCTGGTCGTGGTGGATCTTTCTTCTATTTCTGAGTAGAACTTTATAGTTGTTTAAATAACAGCCTCTGCATCGCCGCTTCAGTCACTAGCAAGATTTTGAGAAACACTGCTCTAATCTAAGGCAGAAAGAGCCATGGTAGGGGGCTGCTGATCTGCCGCCACTCTTGCAGAGTGAGTTAGATTTGAGGGAAGAAGTAGGGTGACCATATTTCCCAAAGGAAAAAAATGGGACATACTGCGGGGCTGGCAGCTGTTAGCTTGAGCCTCTGCCCAGTGAGAGCTGGCCTGAACTAGGGATGTAATGGTGTAGTTAATTAACTGATTAGCAAAAGCTTATAGGTTAAAGCTATAGATGACACGCATTCCCCACGCCCCCTCGGGCCAGTAAATTTTTTAGTAGGCTCATGGGTCTGGGACCTACCCTCGCTGCGGTTCTGCATTTAAAGTGTATTAGGAGCCGGACAGGCAGGCAAGCTCGGCTCAGTTCTGGCTCATGCCGGGTCTGGGAGCTCAGTCCCCCCGCCCCCGGTAGGGGCTGCTGCCACCCCACACTGCTGCCTCTTTATCAGAGGTAGTAGCAATGGGCGAGAGCCAGCCAGTCCACAAAAAGAGATGGTTTTTAAACTGGCTCCCCTCACGGATCAGCTCCCACCTGGCACCGTGCACTGTGGCCTCTGACACACAGGCAGCAGCACATAGTGGCAGGGGGCTCTTCGGGAGTGAAGCCGGAGCACACTGGCTGCTGGCCCAGCCCCTGGGGACTATAGAATAGTCAACTAACCGATTCATGAGGTTACTCAACTACTCAGTTAACTGATATTTAATGTCCCTAGTCTGAACTGCCCAAGCCCTGCCTTTCCCTTGCACACAGCTGGGACTGGGGTCACTGCTTGCAATGTACAGTCAACCTGTGGAACTCCTTACCAAAGGAGGTTGTGAAGACCAGGTCTTCAGCAGGGTTAAAGAAAGAACTAGATAATTCATGAGGAAAGCTGTTAGCCAGGTTGGACAGGAATGGTGTCCCTAGTTTCTGTCAAAAGCTGGGAATGGGCAACAGGGGATGAATCACTTTACCTCCAGGTTCCTGTGCTGAAACACCACATCTTTCTACTTTGGAACGCAGCTATTGTCATATTATCAAATATAATTATAAGTATTTGTGGTTGGTGGTTCTTAAATGGCTATATGGCATTATAAAATTAGAACTAAATTCCATATTTTAGAGAAGTTATTTAGATTTTTTTGTTTATCCTCCAGTCACACCACTCAATAAGAATTGCAGCGGAGTATAAATTGGTGATTTGTCATTTATTCCCAAATATTTCAATTACTCTTAATAATCTTGGGCAAGTCACTTAAACTTTCTCTGGAAGTTTCCCCATCTGTAAAACATGGATAATATGCTCTCTTATTTATAAATGTGTTTTGAGATATACCAATTTATTATCATATTCATTTTCTAGGATGAGTATTAGACAGTGACAGATAGGAGCTCAGTTTCACCACTGGAAAAATAAAGCCTTCTCTTCCTGTATGACATATGAGGACTTTAGTCAGAGCTTATGTGTTTCAGATGGTGGAGATACTAGCAAAACAAGGTTTCCTACTGTTAATTGGGGTGTCATTCTCAGAAATGTAATATGTAAGACTCAGTCTGTCCTTTAATTTTATTAATGGGGTTTGGTACTAATTCCAACCATAGCCAATGTTCAGCACTTGGAAATTTAATAATGATGAATGTTAAGTTGGTTGACATGAAAGCCCAGTATGATTGTCTGGGAGGAGAGAGTAACATGTGTTACAAATGGTTGACTGACTTTCATAAATCCAATTTACAAATAGCAAATGCAATTTGTTCCATAACTCAAAACATCATTTTGTCTAAATCCCTGATAACTTACTCTGAAACAGAGCCTACTCTGACAAGTGCTACATGATAAATAAAATAATAATTTGGGTATTCTGTCAGAAAGGTAAATGGCGATCACTTGTTCAGTGATGTATCTTGCCAATGTAAGTGCATTTGGTGTGTTCAGAATTAAAGGGGAAAAAGAGGAGTGAGAAAATAAATATAGAAAAGGGTATTTATAACTTTTCCCTACTAGCTTTTATTTTTTGTTTTTTGCCTGTTTCATAGCAGAAGGATACATTACATAACTTCAAACCGCTTAAAAGGAATGTAACAGTTAGGAGCGTACTCTTAAAAACAATAAACCACACTGGGTTGTGTAGGCTCTTGTATCATAATTAAGTGATTGTAGGTACTGCACCTGAGAGATTCTAACATCCTATTTATGCACACTGTGTCATGGCTTACTGCTGCAGTGGCACTCCATAAATATTTAGCAGCAGCAAAATAGGGGAAGAATAAAAATGTATAATTAAAAATTAATAAAAGCGACGAGGAGTCCTGTGGCAACTTATAGATTAACAGATTTATTGGAGCATAAGCTTTTGTGGGCAAAGACCCACTTCATCAGATGCATGTAGTGGAACTACCAGGGGCAGGTATAAATATACAGGCACAAGAAAAGAGTACCTATCAAGAGTAAGGCTGGAGATAACGAGGTCAATTCAGTCAGGGAGGATGTTTTTTTGTTGCAGGATGGCTACCTTTAAATCTGCTACTGTGTGTCCAGGGAAATTGAAGTGTTCTCCTACAGGTTTTTGTATATTACCATTCCTAATATCTGATTTGTGTCCATTTATTCTTTTACATAAGGACTGTCCAGTTTGACCGATGTATATAGCAGAGGGGCATTGCTGGCATATAATGGCGTATATTACCGTACATTGGTAGATGTGCAGGTGAATGAACCTGTGATGGTGTGACTGATCTGGTTAGGTCCTGTGATGGTGTCGCTGGTGTAGATATGTGGGCAGAGTTGGCACCGAGATTTGTTGCATGGATTGGTTCCAGAGTTACAGTTACTGTTGTCTATACGCCACACTACAGATTTAAAGGTAGCCATCCTACAACAAAAAAACTTCAAGAACAGACTTCAAAGAGAAACTGCTGAGCTACAGTTCATCTGCAAATTTGATACCATCAGTTTAGGATTAAACAAAGACTGTGAATGGCTAGCCAAATACAAAAGCAGTTTCTTCTCTCTTGGTGTTCACACTTCCACATCAGTTGCTAGAAGTGGGCCTCATCCTCCCTGACTGAATTGACCTCGTTATCTCCAGCCTTACTCTTGATTGGTACTCTTTTCTTATGCCTGTATATTTATAGCTGCCCCTGGTATTTCCACTACATGCATCTGATGAAGTAGGTCTTTGCCCACGAAAGCTTGTGCTCCCAATAAATCTGTAGTCTATAAGGTGCCACAGGACTCCTCGTTGCTTTTGCAGATCCAGACTAACATGGCTACCCCTCTGATACTTAAAAATTAATACAAATCGTGAACTTGGGGTAAGGTAGATAGGCATGGATTATTGAGATGACACTTGCAAAGATGTCTTAAATCATCCTGTACAATACAGTTTTGTGTTGGTTTCCATGGACATCTCTGCTAAAAGTAGGAATTTGCTTTTGCCTTGTGTTTTATAAGGCTTAGTATCTTCAGTGCTATTACAAGTTAAACAAGCTTGTTTAAACAGCAAACTTGTTTCAAGATTGTGCATTCAGAGTTTATTTTAAAACAGAGGTGTCTTACATTAT
This sequence comes from Pelochelys cantorii, assembly GCA_032595735.1. Lineage (NCBI taxonomy): Eukaryota > Metazoa > Chordata > Testudines > Trionychidae > Pelochelys > Pelochelys cantorii. Next base: position 33,651,390 of record CM064336.1, read on the forward strand.
ATGTGCAGGAAAATTTACTGTTCTACAGAAAACAGATAATCTGTGTTATAACTACTCTTGCTATGGTACTGGAGCTCTGATTATGGAAACAAATTCTGCTCTGAATTAGGGATGTAAGCAACTAGTCAACTATCCAATAAGCATAAGTTTAACAAATAGTCGATTAGTCGCTTCCCCTCCCCCTTCCAGCCTCTATCAGAGAGATGCAGTGAGGTGGGAGAGCAGAAGCTAGTGCTTGGGGGAGCCAGCTTAAAAGCTGGTTTTCCCCCCAGCACTGTCTCTGCAGGGGGGCAGAGGAAGCAGGGGGGTAGTGAGGACCGGGTGCGAGCTGGGAATCAGCAGACTCTGTGACTCTGCTTTTTAAATGTATTAGGAGCATGTCAGCTCTTAATACATTTAAAAGGCTGGTGCTCAGTGAGGGGGACCCTATGTGAGCCGGGAAGGTCCTCCTTACTGTGCTTCAGCCTTTTAAATGTATTAAGAGCCTGTTGGCTCTTAATACATTTAAAAGGCAGAGCTGCAGCATGGTTAGCTCCCGGGGCTCCCCCGCTTATCGACTAATCGATGGAAATTCCATTGACTAGTTGATTAAACTAAATTTAACATCCCTACTTTGAATCATTGTAAGTTTATCATTTAGAATAATCTACTGGTAAATGTGTGTGAAATGCCTCTCTTTAATGCATACTTTATAGTCTATGAAAAAAGAAGAATCTAGCCAAGTCTCTAATTTAGCTTTTTAAAACAAGTCTGAAGTGAGAAACTCTCTTACATTATTTTGCTTTATTGGTCCAGTTTAAATTTTATCTAGAAATGTTGAACCAAGGATTACTGTATGCAATAGCTTTGAACTTTTGAAGGTTAAAGTTATTTTAGAAACATTGGTGCTATGCAGGAGTGTTGAGAGGCTTTCAATTATTTTAAGCTTCTGTCCTGCAGAGCCAAGATTTTCTGTCCCAGTAAAGTGAGATTCAGAGGAGGATGGAGCCAAGAAGCTCGGACACCTTATAAGGAGATGAAGCGTATAGTTGTGTGCAAAATCATATCTGTGTCTCCCAATTCACACTGAAAACACATTGTCCAAGTATTTTAGAGTCTCATGATTTTTTGGAAACTCATAGTACAAATCTCTAGGATAAAATCAATAAAGTGAAAATACAGGAAGTAGTGAGCTTGTATGTTAACTCAGGATGACTCTTCTGTTTTGTTGGGTAAGCAGAGGACTGTCAGACAGTTGCTTGTCTGTTTGCAGCACTATGTCTTGTCAGTACCCAGGGGTGGCTCGTGGCAATAGGAGGACTTGGCCACCGCCTAGGGCGCCACTGCCCGGGGTGCCTGATGATGATGTCTCAGGGGTGCCCAGGGCGCCCACTGATGATGTCAGTCCATTGATGGCCCTGAAGGTGGGGGCGCCGATCGCGCTTTCCGCCTGGGGCGCCAGCTGCTGCAGCCGGCCTCGGGCCGCTCCTGTCAGTACCCGTGCTTGTAGCAGCTGATGCTAAAAAAAGGAGGGATTTGAATAAAATGAGACAAAGGGGAAATCGAGTTGCATCTCTCATGGCTGCAGAGGATGAACTGAGGCAATAAGTGGCTGGCAGTATAAGAGGGTCATGCACTCTCTGTACAGTGGTGTTCAGGGCAGGGGAAGGTGAGACTGAGCCTCAATGTGAGGTTACGGGGCACTTTGTAAGGGCCTGCGGAGGTTTGAGGAGGCTGTCTGCTTAGCCTTCTTCCCACCAACTTGGGCTGTGCACTGAACAGAGAGTTCCTCTGAAGACAGGATTGCGGTCTGGGGGGAAGTGCTCCATAGTCACTCAATGTGAGGCTCCTAGGTAGGAGTAAATTGCCTGTAATGAACTCCTTGCCTAACCCTAGTTTATTCACTTCACATCCGAATTTGTCACAAATGCTCCCTGATTTTGGACTCCCAACTTGAGACCTAATATCTGATATTCCAGGGTTCTGTTTGCTTTAGTAGTTTCCAAACACTTTTGTAGAATTAGTTTGCTCCAGAGTCACCTCAGCATAGGTTCTCCTCCCTCTGATCATGGGACTTTTCTGAAAGCTTGAAACACCAAGCCTACAACTGTAGTTTCACCTTAATTAAAACTTTGTCTTGTGTGGATTGTACAGTCTGAGAATATGTGCTTACAACCTCAGTAAAGATTTTTTTGGCTTCCCAATGAAGTTTGAGCAAGTGTTATAGTTAAAACAACTAGGGTAGGTTCTTTCCTGCCTTGAAGTAGAAAACAGATTAATGTTTAAGCCCTCTTAAAAAGAGCCTGTGCTTTTGCCAACAACTTGTGGGTCAACTTGAGCTTGATGGAATTTGAGCAGCTCTTACAAAGACTGTACACAATATCGGTTTGAAGTATGCACAGTGGGACTGGTTGACCCAGACCCGGAGCGTTCTTGACTTATCCCTGCGCTTACCGTTCAAGTGCTGGCAAATTGGCACTGGCTCCCTTATGAGGCTGAGGCAGATCCAGGAAGCATCAGAAATTTTGTTGCTGCTCATTAGAACTTATGTTTTCTTTTGATTTAAAAATATGTTCTGTACAGAGCATGAAATATGGAGATGGTTTGAAGGGAGAGAGGCAGGTCAGGCTCTTTTGTCCAATTCAAAATGCATGTGGTTCTTTGTCAGTGTTCATTCCTGAATACTTTTAACTGGGTCTTCTGTTCCAATGCACTTGGACACACAATCTGCAGCTGGGGATACAGAGTATAATTTCCTAGTGTGTGTTTGGATAACACTTAAATTTAGTCACAATCTAAGGGTGGAAGATTCCCCAGGATTCTCAGAAACCTAAAAGTTAGACTCAAAGAACACTGATTTGTTTTTTAAAAACGTAGAAATGTTTTGTAAAATTGCCAGCTTTGTTACTGTCCTCTTCCCTGCTCCTGGCTTGAACCTTCCCTCCCTTATATGCCTTTCCTCTTTAATTGGAGTGTGGCTGATTTATTCTACAGGGCTTAAATTAAAAGGAAACTCAGTGGTAGGAGAAGGACCAATGAGGTTGAAAGCAATTGTCAGACTCTTCAGCGCAGGCTTGCTGAGCACCGTTTTTTAGCTTTCTTTCAAAGTGATTTGATACAGAATAGCAGTCAGGGGCGCCTTGTTACTGCCAATTGTAGTTAATGTGGTGGATGTCCGGCTGTCACTGGTAGAAGGGCTGTGAGTGTGTGGCTGCAACTTGGCTTGTAATAAGGATCTCCCCCCCCCCCCCCATGAAGAAGATTGGTTGCCCTGGGCAACATTAGTAGTAGGGAGTAGTAACATTGATGCTGCTCAGTAAAATTTAGAGAATTAAAATCTGCTGAGCAGCTGAATTGGCACATCTAGCAGTCCTTGGAAAACTTAAGTGTTTCTTCCCCCTCCCCATCTCTTGGAGAGTAGACTTTCTTCTCTCTTTCTAAGGCAATAAGATGAGTTAAAACATGAAGCAAGTCTCGGCCAGGATTTTCTGAAAAATCTCTGCCAAGATAAAGCCAATTTGTCTCTAGCCATGAGAATTCTTATTACCGTGTGGAATCGTTTTCACTGCAGATGCAGGGAGACGGTATCAACATGTCAATGGCATTATCTCCTTCAGAGTCTCAGTTAAAAATAAGCCGAGTGGCAATTTAATTCACTAAGTGCATATTATTATCTACATGCCTCTAAGGTTGCTGAGGAAAGTAAAATGTCTGAGTTTGAAAAATGAACTAATTTTGGGCCTGATAAATGCAGTGGTTTGTTAGCCCTGAGTTTGGTCAGTAAGAGACAGCTCTGCCTTTTAAAGAGCTAAGGAGTTTTATTTCTAGGGCAGTAAACTGGAGTGATCTTAATCTGCTTTACAGTCCATCGGAGATAAACTGGCCACAGGTTATCATATAGTACCAAAGGGGTGCTCCCAACTAGAGTAAATGTTTAGGCTTTTTTATGATTTATGAAGGAGACTCTAAAGATTTTTTTCAGGGTTTCTCTCTGACTTGCCCCTTGGGTGCACCAGAGCCAGTGGGTTCCCCACACCAACTGGCCTGTCATATAGGATAATACTTCTTCTCCCTGTCTCGATGTATCTATATCCTAAAAACATGAGGGAGCTGAAATCCCACAATGGGAAGTGGGTTGGTTTAGGTATCCCGAAAGGAGCCGCAGTCCTTTTCCCCTGCTAATCCAACAAAAGCTCATCTGCTTTTATGACTGCAGGAGTACTTTTTTCCCCCAACAGATTTTTTTTTTAACTTTTTTTCTTTCTACTTATACTTCATAAAAGCTGGAAGGTTGAATTCAAGAACTAGTAAATTGATAGCACCCCAAGAGCCAAGACAGTGACTGTTTTAAGATTAAGTCGTTCCTTTAAACTCTTGTACCTGTTTATCTTCAAGGTCTAAACATTTGCTAACCATTAAATATCTTTGTCTTTTCAATTAAGATGCCAGATTTTAAACATTCTAGAGACATCTCAGATTCTCCAGGAAGATTGAGTTTGTTGTTCCTGACATTTCTGATCTTAAAAACAGGCAAACATTTTCAGGTGCCTTTTTACATCACAGAAGATAAAGGCACAAAGTCATTTTAAATGTTTTTTTTTGTGGTGTGTGTGTGTGTGTGTGTGTGTGTGTGTGTGTGTGTGTGTGTGTGTGTGTGTGTAATTTAGTGAAAAATAGCTTGGAAGAAGATGCAGAATTGTGATGAGCAGAAAATTTGGCACATTCTTTTTTGAGGTGCATTGTCTAGATTGTTTCCATAGCAATGGAAAAGACATTCTTAAGGAGGAATTTACCCTTTCTTTATTCACTGATATGCAGATTACAGGCCTGATCTCTTTAAAGTCTTGAGCATTCTCAATTGTAAATGATATCTACCGGAGTTGTGGGGTACTCAACACATCTGAAAATCAGGCCTTGCATTTCTGACTCCAGTCTTTCAAGTTAACTGTACTTACATGGTTCAGTTGTGGGATTTTAGTGGGGCCTTAGAAAGTGAAAATGGAAATCAAAGGCTCTTATGTTGCATAGCACAGACACTTCTTGGAGACAGGGCTACTTGTCCTTCAGCTCAGCTCCCAGACACAATTTAATGATGACAAGCACTAGATTTGAAGCTATTATAATTTTTATAATAATCATGCATGACCCAATCTTAAAATAAACCTAGCATAGTCAAAACTATAGTAAATGACTTACAGATATTTTAAAAAAGGAAAAAAAAGTGTTAATCCATACTAATAATGCTTGTTTTGGATTGTAGGACAGAAAATTGACAAAAATAGAAAGACAAAGATTTAAGGAGGAAGCAGAAATGTTGAAAGGTCTTCAGCATCCAAATATTGTTAGATTTTACGACTTTTGGGAATCCTGTGTAAAAGGAAAAAAATGTATTGTATTGGTTACTGAATTGATGACCTCTGGAACGCTAAAAACGTGAGTACTATGCTCCTGGTGACACATCTAAGAATAGTTGCCAAAATTCTTGGGAAAATATAGCTATACGTAGCTAGAAAAAAGGCATTTCAAGACCAAAAACTGATTGGTTCTCTCCCTTCAGTCATTTGTCCCTGTGTTTCCACTCTGTTGATTTGAAAACAGAATTTCAGCACCTTTTTGTTTTTTCCCCTCTGATCTGCTGTTTCAGTTATGTAACTATCAGCAGTTCTTGCCTTTGTTTTCCAATATGCACATGAAGCTCTGCCTGAATATGTCAGGTTGCAGTTTGTTTTGGTTTGATTTTTTTGGGGGGTGGGGGTTGGTATTTGTGGTTTGTATTATGAAACTGCAATAAAAGAGCTCTTTAGCTGGAACTTCATTTTTTGAAGCAAGAGCTGCTCCAGGTTATCTCATAAACAGCACTAATTAATAGCTTATGGTACTGACACTTGTTCAGTTGGCTATAAAGCAGTTGGCACAAACTTCAGAACAGATTTTCATCCCTGATGGGAGTAATATACATCACTGCACATCTCCAACGTGCCACTCTGCAAGCACAAGTAGGTTTTACGTTCTTCCTGAACATACCCTCCATATCTACAGTAAAGACCTGTGTTTTAAACTACTGCTAAAAATGCAAGTCTGCAGTACAAAGGAGATTTCCATATTGCACTGATCTGCATACTTAAAACACGTTTTAGCATAGAACTCTGCATAAAATAAATGGTTTTACTATTATACTTTCATACACCTAAGTATTGGTGGTATTTGTACCTGGGAAGCTTAATACAATAATTAACTTATTTCCAAAAAATTAAATGTCTTGGTTCCTCCTTTAGAGAACACAATTTCCTTTCACCATGGTGCTGGTTTTGAAATGCTATTGGTATCTGAGGTGAATTTTTATTCAAAACAAGTTCACAATGTTGTCCATTGTAAAACCTTTAGAGTTTTAGAGAATGCTTTCTTTCTCTTTATACCTACTTCTCTGTGTGTGTTTTTGCTGCAGGTATCTGAAAAGATTCAAAGTGATGAAACCAAAAGTTCTTCGTAGCTGGTGCCGACAAATCCTGAAAGGTCTACTTTTCTTGCACACAAGAACTCCACCAATCATTCACAGAGACCTAAAATGTGACAATATTTTTATTACGGGACCGACTGGGTCTGTGAAAATAGGAGACTTAGGTCTGGCAACCCTCAAAAGAGCTTCATTTGCTAAAAGTGTAATAGGTAATCATTCTGTTCTGCATTTCTGCCTTTCTTGTCCTGATTTGGTGGTGGTGTTTTCTTATTTGCACTGTTTGTATGATTTTAGTGTTTATGTAACCCACACACTTTCTGGGTGTGGTTCACTCTCCTAAGCAGTAGCACTTAGACCACTTACAGAGAGTGAGAGAGAATGAGTCTCCTCTACAGCCTTAGCTGAGAGGCAGCTGGCTTTATAGCTCAAGCTGTAGGGACTCATGGGCAAAGCTCCCGAGGTCCCAGGTTTGATTCCACCTATCAACATGACATTTATACCAGAGGTGGGCAAGATACGACCCACAGACTGAATCTGGCCTCAGGCACAGAGCAACTCCTACCACTTTAAGGAGGAGGAGGAGGCTTTGCATGCAGGGCCAGCCCAAGCTATTCGCGTGCCCCAGGCTTTGGGAGCGGTGCCCTGCCCCCAGGTGCATGGTGCTGCTTCTGCCTGGCCCAGCAGCCCTGTGCGGTGCCCCCTACAATGGGGCACCTCAGGCGGTAGCCCACCTTGCCCGTACCTTGGGCCGGCTCTGTTTGCATGCTATCCCCCCAGCAAAATCTCTCAGCTCCTGCTGGTCAGTGGGAGCTGAGAAATTTTGCTGGGGTGGGGACAGTATGTGAAGCCTCTCTTCCTGCCCCTCTCCTCCCACGCCTGGAGAAGAGAGCTTCAGCCAGCCATTTTGAGCGGCCTGGGACTGTGCCTCTGGGGTCCTGTAGAGCTGCTGGCTGGGAGCCACTAAGGTAAGTGCCTCCCAGCCAGAGCCTGCCTCTTGCACCCCCCCCCCTTTTTTTCCAGGTCATCACCCAAATCCTGTGCACCCTCTCTCCAGCATGAAAGGGCTTTTACTGATATAGTTGGTACCTTTTCCCCAGCAAAAGCACTTTTATGGTGGGATGATCATGTCTACCCTGAGCTTTTTACAGGTATAAAACAGTTATTTTAAAAAAAAAACCCCATAGCTATACTGGCAAATGTTTTTAATGTAGGTCTGGCCTGAGATGCCTATAACGCCAAATCCCAGAAAAGAAGTGAGTTTGACTAGTACCCCAGAGTTCTTGTCTTGCTGAAGACTAGGGAATGACATGGGCCATTAGGAGTCCTTCAGAAACCAAAATAATTACCAGTACTTCTCTTTTGCTCATAGGTTAAGTTATCTAGAGAAAACAAAGATCCCTTATTGCACTGTTTCATTGGTATCCTAGCTGGTAGATATTACTCTTTCTTTCTTTAAGATCTTTGAGCCTATCTAGATATTTTTCATCTTAAGCACTGCCTTATTCACTCCTCTTGCATCTTCTCTGGCATTTATTTGTTAAGAAAATGATACTGTATTATAGACTCCTACAGCCCAAGCATAAATTATTCTATGACTAGATGCAGTTCCTTGAATAAGTTGTCTGAAGCAAGCCTCAGTGCTAAAGGTATCAATCAGTTCAGCTCTGTTGACTTCACTGTTCAAAATAATTGTTATTTGGGGGCTCTTTGACAAGAGTTAGACAACTGCTGTGACTATTTCCAAGTCTTGATGCTAAGCCTGGGAGTTACTCAGCTAGCACTGATGTCATTACTATCTCTCTTTGTTCTTGATCTGCTGTATAGAAAAGGGAACTTTTGAAGGGATTCTAATGAGCAGTTTGTAATAAAGCTGCTAGTTTCAGTTATGAAAGAGTAAGAAGAGCTTTATTTTTGGTTGATCACAGTAGATCCAGTTTCTGCCATCCTAACCTCCACTGAGAATGACCTTACTCTAGTTCTGTTGGTTTCTACTCACTGCAGTGGTGGTAACATCAGGCATAATGCTAGTGTTCTTCTTGCATGTTCTTCTTCATATAAGAACTTGGACTACCGCACATCTTACCAAAAGTTCAACTTGCTAAGTAATTACTTTTTATTTTGCTGGAAACAAACTGTGAACAGTTTAAACCAGATGTGAAATTTCTTATGTCTTTCCCTTGTCTCTCCCTCGGTTCCCATAATCAATCATTATGTAACCTTCAATTTATGTCCAAGCTCTACACACTGTGTTTCACTTCAGGATTTGCTGTTTACTTCTAGAATTCTCTGCATTTCTCACATCATTAGGGGTGAGGGCAGAGTCAGTTATGTTAGGGGTATTTTTTGTTGCAGGGAGGAACTTTAGTTAACTTTGTTGTTTTACCATGCATTTACCTAGCCACAGCTGAAACAGGTATGTTTTTATAGACCAAGAAGAAACTTTACTGAAACATATTTAGTGTTTGTGTCTAACTTAAATTCTTCCTTTTGTATCAGGCACTCCAGAATTTATGGCCCCAGAAATGTATGAAGAACACTATGATGAATCAGTTGACGTATATGCTTTTGGAATGTGCATGTTGGAAATGGCTACCTCAGAATACCCCTACTCAGAATGCCAGAATGCTGCTCAGATTTACCGGAAAGTGACCTGCGTAAGTGAGCTTTACTAGGTGCATGTACATTTTTATTCCGATTTTTTTTAAAGTCTGGATCTTTCAAAGTGAAGGCAGTTAAAGTACTCTCCTAATCTTTTAAACACTATTCTGTTTTGGACTCATCGTGTTGTGGCGGAATACCAACAGGGTAAAATTACACGTCTCCTCTTTCCTCTTTGGGGAGGTAGAAGATACTTGCAGGATTATTTGGAATGTCTAAAATTGCATTATTGTTATCTAGCATTTGATTTTAATATGGCTGCATAAGATGAATTCTAATCATCTCTCTGTGCTCTTGGGTGACTCTTACTGATTTTTGCCTACAGCAGTCAGAATAGATGAGAATGGGGGAGTGCTGTTTTTCCAAATGGGGAAAACAGTTCCAGAATTGTTCCACGTGCTAGGTTGGAAGAACACGGTAATTCCCACACTGCAGCCTCTAAATACTCTTAATCTTCCTACATTTTGGCAAAGAATATAATCTGGTTCAGCCTCTTGCCTTATAACAGCCTCTGTCACTGCTCGTCTGTGTAACACATTGTCTGAAGGTTGCTTAGAGGAAGGAGTCTGTGATTGATGGTGTTACAAGTGTCTTTGGGACTCTGTAGTGAGTCTCCAAGCACATCACTGGGGACTGGCTCCACTGACTTGATTGGAGGAGAAGGGATCTGAAAGGGAGCCAGGAGTGATCGCTTATACCACTGTATATGATCCTGTACTGGAGATCAAATCCCATGTGTCCTTGTCTATGTGAGTTGACCTGGAAACTACCTAGGAAAGCTCTGTGACTTTAACGGGGACCTCCAGATCTCTAATTAGTGGAAAATCACAACCTATGTGGAAATGGAAGTTGCCACTTGTACCAGTTTTATGCTGGCATGTTACCATTAGAGGAAACCACTAACATGCTGGTTTCTACAGATTGTTGGTTGCACTGTTGTAGCTGAATTGATGCCAGAATATTAGAGAGACAAGGTGGGTGAAGTCAAATCTGTTATTGGACCCGCTTCTGATGGGGGGAGAGACGCTTTCAAGTACACAGAGTTCCTCTGGAGCAGTCTGTGTAAACTCCAAAGCTTGTCTCTTTCACCAACAGAAACTGGTCCAATAAAAGAGATCACTTCACTCACCATGACTTTTTTCATAATGGAACGCATTGGCAGTGAAATACACCCAGCCTTTCTGGCCAGATTACTCCCCCTGGGAAAAGATGAGTTGGGGTCTCTCTCCCTGAGACAGGTGGTTCACCTGGGTTTAAGGAAGGTGAGAATGGTTGCATACCTTCTCTCAAGAATGGGCTGGGAGGAAAAAGCAGCCATGTTAAGAGAGAAGGCTCGAGCTGAGCCCTGGACAGTGTTGCTTTTTATTTCTAAAGCTGTCTCCAAGTAAGGTGGTGAATATCTAATGCTACATGGTATGTGGACTGAATTGATTGCTTGTACCGTCTGAAAGCAAGGTCCCAAAAGCACAAGCTAGTCCCTTTCCACTTTCTTCTGATGAACGCTATATGCTGCCGGTCAGAGCTGAATCAGTATTGTGGCAGTTCATCTATTTGGCCAGGTCTTGGTAATGCATTTGGGGTCAGCAGCCTCATCCAAGAGGCAGTGGATGATATAGGTTTCGGTACAGTTCCCTGAATGTGATGGCCACTGCCAAGAAAGCTGAAGACCTAAATGGCAAGTCAGGAGATGCTAATACCCAAATTGCTCCACTTCTCTTAATCCCTGCCAGAGCAAAGGAAGCCTTCATCTGGTACCCAACTATGTACTCTTGCTTGATGAAACTATAGCATTTGTATAGACCTTCCACAATTTAATATAATATTGTCCAGTAACATAGAGCTGTTCCCCTGCCACTGCTGTCAGAGTGACAGGCAAAGAGCCAGGTAGTCCTGCTTGTTTTTATAGACCAATTTCTGCTCTGCTGGGCTTGATGGTAACCCCAGGAGAAGAATGGAAGAGCCAGAATTCCCTAGTTGAAAAGGTGGCACTGTTGTCAAAATAAGCAAAAAGAGGTTGGAGCAGTGTGTGACGCTATGCTCACTGGACAAGGCCACAAATGAATGGTGAAGTAGTTCTTGCTCCTGTGTGAACAGTAACCCTTATTGCAAGTTGGCATTTATAACTTAGTGTAAAAAACCAAGCAGGACTACCTGGCTCTTTGCCTGCCAGTCTGACAGCAATGGCGAGGGAAAGTTAGTGATGGGTGCTCTATGTTACGGGACAATATGAGATGAATTTTGCTCCTTGCAGTGGCCTCACTGGGGCAGAATGTGTCTGTAAACTTCTTTGATGAAGAATAAATGGTGTAAATGTGGTTTGTTCCTGAACACTACTAAATATTTCAGCTTAGAATTGACATGGGTTCAACAACGCTGAATACAGATATTTACATTGGATTTGTACGAAACATTGGCTTGCAGGGCAGGGATCGCTTTTTGTATTCTGTGTTTGTGCAGTACCTTGCACGGTCAGACCCTAGTCTATGACACTATGCTCGTACAAATAAAGAATAATAAGAAAATCAATGCACCAAAAATATAACTTCTTTTCTGCGTCCTTTAAATTAGAAGAGTATGCCAATAATGATCTAGCCTTAGTGTAACACAGTGCCTATGAGAGTAACACGTTGGTCATGCTATTTTCAATTCCTTATTCATATTTCTCTCCTCTTCAACCAGATGTTAAACTCCTAACAGCAAAACAATATAGTGAGCTCTTCTCTGTTAAGACTATGTAAGATGCCACTGAAATGACATATTTTACTATTGCTCATAGTGATAGAAACTCTGTGGGCATGCAAAACTTATTTTCTGAAACTTTCCTCTTTTCTCTTTCTAGTTTAGAGGATTCTTCAGCCCTAGAGTACAATATTGTACAATTTAAGCCCTTTCCCCTGTTTAAACATCTTCACCCACCTGACCCACAGTGTAATTCAACTTTCTTTAATTTTCCGTTGTTTATCCTTTATGAGCAGAGATGTGAGGGAGTTAGTTGTTCAGAGTGATACCACATTTCTTCAGTTACTTTCTTTTTTCTGTGTTTTACTTAGTAAGGTGAAGATTCTTTGTGAGATTGGACTACTACTAACCCATGCCCATACCTGTACAGATTTAGCATCTGAGTAAATCTAGAGAATAAAATGGCACACTTTCATTTATCACTTTCTCCCCACGGACTCTCATGAGGGCTTCTCGCCACAACCCAAAGAACAACTGAAAGACTAGAAACATGCCTATGATCCTATCTGTAGCAACAAAATTAAGATCTCAGATTTTGCATTGGGGATCCAAAGTCCCATAATGCTGGTAATCAAAGTGTTGACTATAAACAAGGAGGGGAAGGCTAATGAAAATAGCAAAGTGAATTCTGGACTTTGTCCTGTTGAATGATGCATGATGCAAAAAGGAAGAGGGGGAAATATAAAACATGCATTATTGCAGCTACATTAAAATGATGTTGTGGTCAGCATATTCTCAATAACCTTAGTTCTGATGCTGTAATCTCATTTTTCATGCATAGCTTGTTGGATTTTTTTCCCATAGTCAGATTTACTTTGTGATTAATCATTCTGCCAAGTAATTTTGATGAAGACAATGGAGCATATTTTGTGTTAAAAAATCTAACTGGGTGATCTTCCCTTGCAGATCCAATCAAAATATTTATTTTACTGGTGCACTACAGAATTTACAGCAGACAAACTCCAGTTCCTGATTTCATTGGGATTTAATAGATGCCTTGTTGGCTTTAGAAGCAGGAGTCTGAAGAACATAACCTATAATTTTAAAACATTCCTCTGTGGAAGTCACTTTGTTTGCATCCTTTCCCTTTTATGAGTCTTAATGGGTTTAATGTTTTTCCTGCATTTGCATTTGGCTTACACAAATTGAAGTAACCCATCTTCTGTAAGAGACTGCTGAAACAGACAAGTGGTGTTATAAATCCCATTACATAGATTTTTCATATATATATCCGAGACCACCTTAGACTTGCAGATTAGCTGAACTGTCTACTGTTGTGCTTTGAAACAAAGTAGATTTGTGATTGCATAGGTCCTCGCTGCTGAAAGTCCTGGGATGAAATTTGGCCTGACTGGGGAATTTTGCCATTCTATTCAACATGGGGAGGAGGCACGATTTCAACCCCACAGTCTTGACACTTCATCCGTTTTGCATGAAGAGAGTATTTCCTTTGCAGGAGCTCTGGAACCCCATGCAATTCACTCTGCTAGGAACTTGAGTTTTCTAATGCTTGAGCACTGTATTCCCCACTTGTTTTTTTTTATTTTCTGGGGGAAAAGTAAAATAAACTGCAGGCTTCAATTCACCCTGGATATGATTCTCAGACAGTATCCTATGTATGGACAAATCTTTTTTTTTTTTTCTCATATCAAACTGAAACCACCTCCTTTCTTTCTGTTGTGAGACAAAGCAAGTCACCTTGTGCAAGACAGCCTTTGCTTGCAACATGTCATGTGCCAACACGAGATTATTAATAGTGCAGAACATACCCTCTATTGGCATATCACTTCCACTGCTCTGCAGAGTAAGATTTTTTTTTTTAATTTTATTTTCCCCACACTCTGAATTATGCCACCACTGACCCACTTAAAGCTGCCTTCTAAAGCAAGGAAAGGATTATAGAAAAGATACCATCTTTCACCCTAATATGGTTTAGGTTTAATTGTGACTTGTCTGGCATCAGCTGTACATCTCTGAAAATATATTATTGTTTCAGTAGAGTGATTCCCCCTGGTGTAAAAGTTCTTGTATCTCTTTTTTTAGAGACAGAAACCTAAAAATGACTTCTTTAGAATCAGGCTTGGAGGTTCAAAGACTTTTATGCTAGAGTCCAGCATGGTTTCTTCTTCAAACCTGACCTGTGTTTGAAGAGTGTGAGGAGGCTCTTTAAAAGTTTTTCACTTTTCCTGTGTGTAGTTCTAAGGCCTTGTGAAGTTCATCATTAAGAAATATCCCTATCCAGGAGGTGAAAAGAGGTAACTCTTTCAGAGGTGGAGGAGCTGGGTGTGCTTTTTGTTGACAAAGACAGCTGTTCATACTGCTGTCTAATGAGGAGGGCTCTAGTTGGTATACTTTAGAATTTTGCTGCGGGGTTTCCTTGGGAAGAAGAGAGAAAAGACAGATGGCTTTTATATAGTGATGAGAGGGATCTTTTGATGTCAAATAAGAACATGAGCAGCAGTGTTTCAAGTGAATCCTATAGTAAAAGAAGCAAGAATAACAAAAGAATTAGATGTGAGCAGGATTTGTTTAACATATATTATATTGTTATGAAATGTGATTGATTGATTATTTATTTCCTCAAATGTTTTGTAGGCCTACAGAAATCCATTGATCTTGTTAAAAAAAAAACCCAAAAATCAAAGAATGTTAAATGTGGATGTAAACTCTAGGTTCTTTTTACACTCTGTCTAAATATTTTGCTAAATAAAAATTTAACTCTTCAAAGGGAAAACCAGGTATACTTCAGCCCAGAAAAAGAACATGAAAATGGGTACATAATAAGATGAAAATCTACTTAAAAAAACCCCCTACTAGTTTGACTGTAACTGCATACTAGAAGACATGGGTGGGCGGAGCAAAATGAAACAATAAAATAGTAGAACTCAAAATAATAATAAAAAAGAGCACTGCTTCTTTAACCGGATATTGCATTGCGCTGCAATCCATGTATGTTATAAGGTAATATTTTTAATTATTTCTAATTACTTTTTAGATTTAACAATTTTAAAAAGCTCTGAGTGCACTCTAATAACAGCCAAACTTAAAAACCACCTTACTAACTATAAATAAACTCTGCAGTCAGCATTAAATAATGAAATGGAGATAATTTACCTCAGCCAGTGACTATATGAAGAAGTCCCTTATTTCTCTGTTTCTCTCCACCAGTGCATCCTTCAGTCCTAGCCAGGTGGAGTCCCTCACCGTTTCCCAACTTCTCCCCCCCCCCCTTCTGCAATGTAAATGGCTTTTGCAAAGTGCCAAAAAAACCTAAGGGTATGTCTACACAGCAGCGTTATTTCAGAATAGTGTGCGTCTACACTACAAGCCTTTATTCTGAAATAATGTTGAGCTGGAGGACTTCTTACTCCGATTCCTGTAACCCTCATTTCACAAGGAATAAGGGAAGTCAAAGGAAAAGTGTTCTTCCTGAGACTTCTTGCTGTGTAGACAGCGCCAAAAGCCAAATGAAGCTATTTCAACTTGAGCTCCGCAATTGACGTAGCTGAAGTTGCGTAGCTTGATTTGACATTAGCTCTGCTGTGTAGACGTACCCTAAGTTCAATTATTTTGGACCAAAGAGAATTAGTGGTTCTCAGTCCATAACACACAGCATCTTGTTTGGGCACAGGAGGGTAGATCAGTTTCTCCAATGAGCTTCTCACCAATGTGGGAGTTTAAGAATGTTTCCCTGTTAAGGAGAGAGAAGCAAACATGAAATTTTGGTAAGAGCTATCTGGTAGGGGAAGAACCACTGGAACACACCCCAACTGTTGTGTTCATGCCCTTAATTTACATTTTCAGTATGGGAAAATGGTCTTAGCTTTTTCTATATTTGCTTATCAGCAAGTCTTCAGTCAGACCATTTAGAGCAATTTCCTTGTCTTGGGAGCCAACCTGCTTGCTCACTTGATGAAACCACAACCATGTACTGTAGCTTTAATCAGTATCCAAACTTCTTTTTGAGATGCTACCTACGGGCTTATCTACACATACTGGGGGGTCGCCGCATGGCGATTGATTCTCCCCAGGAGCTGAATTAGTGGGTCTAGACCAGAGATGTTAAAAATTGTGTAATAGAGTAACCGTGTAACCACTAAAAAGCCTAGTGGTTACATGTGCTGCGGGCTCTGCAGTATAAAGCTTAGCTTAGCTTTATACTGCAGAGCCCACAGCAAAGCCTCCCTGTGAGCAGGGCTGCCAGTCCCTGCCAGCCTGGCTTCCAGGGAGGAGAATTCACTGAGGCACTGAAACTTCCTCTGCAGGAGCAGAGCAGGTAGCT
The DNA here is from genome assembly GCA_032595735.1 of Pelochelys cantorii. Taxonomy (NCBI): domain Eukaryota; kingdom Metazoa; phylum Chordata; order Testudines; family Trionychidae; genus Pelochelys; species Pelochelys cantorii. Next base: position 33,667,505 of record CM064336.1, read on the forward strand.
CTTTCCCACCCAGCTCCCAGGGTGGAGGCTTTGCTGCCCTGCCACAGCAAAGCCACCTCCCCAGCAGCTGGCTGAGTGTAACCGACACCATTAACTGATAAGCATCAGCTTGTTGGTTAAACGGTTATCGGTTATACTCTACCATCCCTCGTCTGGACCCACTAAATTAACCTCTGATCGCTCTCTCATCGACTATAGTACTCCATTGGGATGAGAAATAGTCGGAGGGGTAGCCATGTTAGTCTGTAACTTTAAAAAAAAAAAAAAAGAGTAGTCCTGTAGCACCTTAGCAACTAACAAAATATATATATAGTATCACGAGCTTTCGTGGGCATAACCCACTTCCTCAGATGGGATGAGAAATGTAAGGCAGAAGTCAACAGGAGAGTTTCTCTTTTTCATTCATTACAGTGTAGACTCTGCAGCAACCAGCTACGTTATTCACGTAGCTGGAGTTGCATAAATGAGGTCAACATTACCCCGTAGCAAAGACCTGCCCAAAGTGACAGTGACATGAAAACCCAGCATCTAATGGCTGCTTTTTCTGGCTCCAAGTGTATTTTACTGTGAGCTTTTGCACAAATCATTGTACTAAGTAAGCATCCATTTGCTTGTAAATGGGTTACACTCTTGTGTGGAAAAGGGAGTGTTTTAAAACCAGTTGGAGACCTCTTGACTGGTTGCTAACTTGGCTTAACTGGTTGCTAACTTATTTATTGCTAGTGTAATAGTGCTTAGGACCCCCAGTCATGGACCGGGACTCCCTTGTACTAGCTGCTGTACAAACAGACTCTGTCCCAAAGAACTTAGAAACAAGAGACAACATGTGGAGACAGACAGGCGCAGAAAGAAACCATGAAACAGCACTTGATGGGCAGTGGTCTCATCCAGCCAGCTGCCTATCTGCTTGTCAAGACTGTTCTAGGCATCATGACAAAGAGTTTTAAGGAACGATTTGTAAAGAGGGAGGTGGCTTTGTAGATGTGCATGGGGATCTTCATGCATGAGGGGCATTAATGTGTCACAGAATTTAGGAAGTTGACGCTGCCTTTTTGAAATGTTGGTTCCAAAGCAGTATTTAACTCAGTCAGCTGCTGTTCAATGTTGTTCGTTTTGTCCTGTACTCACAGCTATTGGTCAGATGGGGCTGTCTGTCAAATGAGACTTTCCATAAAGCAGCAGATTTATTCTCTAGATCAGCAATTCTCAAACTTTAACAAATTGAGGACCCCTATTTTGATTTTAAAAATGTTGGGGATGGGCAAAAAAAGGAGTTGATCAGTGGGTCCCGAAGGCCTTGTTTGAGAAGCATTGCTCTAGATGACTAACTCTATCGTGACGTCCAAATGCAAGACAAATTGCATAAATGTAAAAAGCTCTCTCTGGCTGGAAAACCAAACTAAACTGAGCTGTGCTGTGGAGTGGCTTACATTTCCCACATGGTTAATTCATGTCATGATACTTATGAGATAATCTGGGACTTAAAGAAGCCAGAATAATCTCATGGAAGCCCAACTAGATATGTAAGCTTCTCTTAGGGAAGCTACACCAATTAATTAAAGGTTCTTTGGTAATATGTCCAAAGTTATCTCCATTGTCAATTTCTTTTCATTATATTGATATGTGCGCATGAGTTCTCCAGAAAGCAGTAAGCTGTAACGTGTTATGGTTTTGATTACCCATTCTTTCTGACAAGTATAATCAAGATGGAAATAGCTAATGGCTTTTAGCGAACTACAGTAGCTGAAAATGTGTAACGGTCTGTGTCACATAGCTTTCTACCATGAAATTGCAATGAAAAGATTTATATAAACACCAGCTCCCTTACTAAATCACAGTTCTCATCCTCTGGTTTTGGTCAGTTCTACCGTTTGAGGGTCCAAACTTTTGGTGTGATAGATTAGTCAGTGATATTTCTTTCTTTCTGGCCAGGGGTGTGATTGTGGTGGGAGGAAGAAGAAATGGTAGCCATCCCACCCGAAAAACTACAATGAGATGCCACTTGCAAATTGCAGATCTTCGTAATCTTCCTTTGTGCACTTTGGTCAGCACATACCCATAGCGGGTATTGTCGTTTATATCCTGTTGAGATATATGGCAATGCAGTTGTGAGTTGTCAGGCTGTCCGCAAATACTGAGTTTGTACATGAACGGAAGGATTCCTTCACAATCTTAAGAGCTGGAGAATGAAGTTTTCTATAACAAAAGCTTTGATTCTGGGGCTTGTTATTTTTATAAAGTTAATTTTTATTTGGGATTTCTTTAAAAAAAGGATTAACATTTTTCCATTTATTTTTAAATGGGAATTCTATTAAGTGTAATTTTCTTCATCCTTATAAACAGTTGTCATTCACTGTGTTTTAACAAAACCAGGCTATAGTCAATTTGGTTTCCAATAACATTTTCCTGTAGTTTTCAAATCTTAAGCATTGATTTAGCTGTGCCAAAACAGAGCACTACTACAAATTAGGGATGTTAAAATGTGCTTAATTAAATTTCAGTGGTTACACACCAGGGACGGGTAGAGACGACAGCAGTGGGGATCTACTGATTTCTTGGGAGCCAGTGTGGTCAGAGAGCTAGCTTTTAAACGGGATCCCCACGTATACTGGGAGCCTGTATGTAACCGTGACCATTAACTGATCAGTTAACCTTCACATTCTTACTCCAAATTTCTCCATTTTATCTCTTTTTTTGTAAGGTTTATTGATAACAATTCTATTCCAGGTTCATCCTATTTTTCTGGCTCATCTTGGTTCAGTCTCTTTCAACATTCGTTCAGTTATGTCAGTTTTCAGGACTGTACTTGGTTTGGTGGTTGTATCTCTTTTCTGTTTGGTTTTATGAGAAGCAATGCCTTTCCAGGCACAAACTAATTTCCTGGCACAACCAAACCCTGATGTTGCTTTAAGCTATCATAAGAGACAGCTGTATACCAAATTTGATGGTCCTAGCCTTAGCTCTTACTGTTTAGGAGCAGTTCTTGAACAAACAGACAAACTCTCTAAGATATATAGTAGACTAGTTGAATGCCATCAAAGTCAGATACAGGTTGAAGCTCTGTCGTCTGGGACTCTCTGATCTGGCAACATACATGATCTGGCAGGAGCTTGCAAGGCTGGCAGGGATGCCACACCTGGGATCTGGGGACAGTGGTGCCAGATGTCTAGGGAGGGGAGTCCAACGGGGAGGCTGGCAACCCTCCCCAGACTTCCCTTGTTCCAGCAAACTCCCTAGTCCGGGACCAGTCTGGTCCCAAGGGTGCCGGACCAGGGAGGTCCATTGTGTAGTAGCGTACTGTAATGAGACACTATTCTATCTGAAAAAGAATTTCTTACATAGTTAAGACCATTCAGAAAGCAAGACAGTTAAAAATATCTGGCATATAGGTGTATGTCTTGAGAGTCAAGAGACATTTTAAAGAAACATAGTCAACTTTAAAAACTTTTTATAGTACATTACCATAACTAAATGATTAAAAATGCCTTTTTAAAAAGCATTTGATGTATTTGGCAACACTTTTCCTTCCTCCAGTTTTTCTCTTCCATTGTATAGTCAACTGTTTTCCCCTGTTTGAGTCTTCTCTACCCCCATAGAAGGGAAAGGAAACAGTCCTAAAATTATAGTAAAACCACAAAATTGGCAGGAGGATTCAGATGTAGATGCAGTAAACCAATGCTTTTCAACTAATTTCTTTTAAAAACTAACATGACATCACGTTGAGCAATGTCTCTTACTCTCCAGGTCACTGGTTCCAATTAACCATTAGTCTCAGACCAATTGTCAGAGATGTAGAAATAAAAGGTAAATATTAGATCTTTGTTCCAGCTCATAATCTTCCAAATGCAAAATTGTTCCCTACCATGAACTTTCTAGTATTGGTCAATCTAGTTTTTATTGTTTCAATAATTCTTCCACTTCTTTTGGAAGCCTGTTGAACAGCCCATTACAATATTGCCAACCCAAAGCATTCAAAAACTTGAGTCGGGTCCCCCAAATTAATGAAATTAATTATTGTATACAAATATATACTACTGGATTCATTTTATTTTTTTCTGGTTTTTGAACCTTTCGGACACACCGGGGAAACACTTTCAAGAATTTGGCCTATAACCATGAAGTTTTATAAACTTTTTTTTAACTAGAAGCTGAGATTTTTTTCATAAAACAGGAGCTTGAGCTTTAAGAACAACAAATGTCATGAGGCTTACAATAAAATTGCAGCATTTGTTAACTGACTTTCAGAAACTTCAGTTATTCAACCTAATCTTTGTTCTCTTGCAGCACATTAAATAATTCCTATTTTTAGTATTGGCCCATTTTAAGATACATGTCTAGACTGTTAAGCTTCTTCCTTCCTCCTTCCCTTTCCCTGATTATCCTGCTGTAGACAAGTATCTTCCCTCTGTGCTGTATCTACTCTAATAAGCTGTGTCTCATGTTGTTAAGAAGCTACTCCTGTAGCTAATGATAGCTCTCTGGGTGAGTAGGCATAGTTGTAGACAGCGATCTAGAAAGAAGTTTATAGCTGCCCATCATAGGTGCTAGAACCACCTCTGAGCTCCAAATTGCTCAGGGTTCTCAAAGGCCAGCCCTTGGGCAGGACCACAGATATTTCACACATAATGTCAGTGCAAAAGTTGACAAGCTGTTGGTCATTTTACACTGGTTGTCAAGGTTATCCTCACTAGGAAGTCTAGATACTGACCTGTCCTTAATAGAAGCGCTTATGATTGCTTAATAGAAGCATTTTAGGTCATAGAGGGATAATACTTAAAAATCTGTTAATTTAAATTTTATTTTATTGCCCAGTTGGAGGTCCTTCCAGGGAAAGTCTGGGAGAGACACAGTAGTTTAAATAAAATGAACTTGGACCCTTGATCAGATCAAATATTGCATATCATTTGGCATCCCCTTTTATCATGCCCAAAAGTTCCCTAGTCTAATCATTACAATTCAGATATGATTAATCAGAACTACATACACTCAGTTTGTCCTTTTTTTGTATGTTTGTTTTATGGATCACGGCAAGACTGTTGCCTCTAGAATATTTTCCTTTTACCAATTCTTTCTCCTTGCTGTCGGGAAAGCTCTGAAAAGCTCCATCTCTTTGTATGGTCACTCTGTGATTTCTCAAAAAGCATAAATTACATGTCTGAAGCTTTTGAGCAGAAGGTGAAAGTGAGGTGGGCAGGCTGAAAACAAAGACCAGTCACAATCCAAATTTAAGGCTGAAGAGCCCTTAGAACTTGAATGTCGCTTCAAAGTGAAGGCTGAGGGTGGGATTTTCATAGGTGTTCCAGGGTGCTAGATGCCCAGCTTCCACTGAAATTCTATCGGGACATTTACTGAAGGCTCCAATCAGGGCTGACTAGAGTCTTCGCCAGACCCTCTGGGGGGAGTCGGCTCTGGGCCCCTCAGAAAGAGTGGGGCCTCGGGCAGAAGTGGTGAGGCGGAGAGCTAGCCTTCCCTAGCCTGCTCTTCTGAGCTGCCGGAGCTGCACAATGCTGGCAACGATTTACAGGGCCTAGAGCTCTGGCTGCTGCTGCTGTCAAGGTGGTGGTGGCAGTGGCTGTGAGCCCCAGACTCCAGAGCAGCTGCTCTCCCTCCTCGCCCCTCCCCGCTTCCCCACGTTTGGTAGCCCTGGCCCTAGTTCAGCAACATACTGCATGCTGAAGTCCTACTGAAGTTGTGGGTGCTTGCTTGCTTTGCTGTTTCGGGGTCTAAGAGCAGAACTTTTCTGAAGAGCTGTACGGCTAATCTCAAAGGCAATATAGCCTTGGTCGCAGCCTGAAGTCCAATGTACTGGTGTCCTTGTCTAGCACAGTAGTGTTGCTCTTTTAGGATGAGATTTTAAAAAGAAGCTGCAGGGGGTAGATGTTCAACTTGACTGAATTTGGGACTTGTGCTATCTTCTAGGTAAATGGTAAAAAACGTAAGGGCATGAGTAGTTCCATTGACTTCAGTGAGAGTGTGCATGTCTTTGAGTGCCTTAGGCTACGCCTACACTGCAACGCTGTTTCAGGATACCAAAGTATCGTGAAATAGCTATCCCGTGTCTTAACAGCAAGCCCGTATTTTGGGCTCAATATTCCGACGTCCTTGTAAACCTCATCCATGAGGAGTAAGGGACATATCGGATTAGCAAGTTATTTCAAAATCTGGTGCTGTCTAGACAGTGCCAAATTACAAAATAAACTATTTTAAAATAAGATTGAAATAAGATACGCAATTTGCATAGCTCAAATTGTGTATCTTTTTTCGAACTACAGTGCTGTGTAGACGTAACCTTACTGAAGTGAGGCTTAACTGCAGAAAACTTGCTTTTCTGGAATCTGTCTTGGCCCACTTTTATTCAGTAAACACCTTTTATGTATATATTTTATTAAGTCTAAGTGGAAAGATAAATACTACATTCTAGACAAGAAGTTGATTTCTTATAACTGTTCTACTAGCAGACTTTTCACATCTCAGTCTTGAAATAGTGATTATAGGAAAGCTTTTCTTTGTGTTCCATGGGGACAAGTGGCCAGTGTCATAAATCATGAGGACCTGTTAGTACGTTGTGCTTGATTTGACAAGGACATTGTAAGGATTTTCTGTTTTTTGTTTTGCTTTTAAACTGGATCATTAGAAATGAGCCTCATAAACAAGAATTAAAACATAGTTTTTCTCACTTTACTGTAGTCTCCTTTGTAAGAAATACTTGCCTATGCAGGTATTGGGAATATACTGGTGTGTGTTACATATCACCTGTGCAGTTTTCTTTTAATTATTTTGTTTCCACATGGGACATCAAGAAAAGACACAAGAGCATGCAGACTGTACTGTAGATTGAGACTTAGAATTTTCTCGTGTACACACACAGTCTTTCTGTTCAGCTAAGAGTCTTGGGATGTGTTCATCCCATAAAGAGTGTTGTTTGTCTGGAAGCGGGTCCCCGTGTTATCAGCAAGCACGTGGAGTTTATCTTTGACTGCCATGGTATTTTTTCACTGTGTTCTCTTCTCTTCCTGCCACAACTTATACCCTCTCTATTATCTCTCTCCAGCTTTTAGAGCTTTCTGTGAGTAGCAGCCTGTACCTCAGCTTCTGCTGCCTACTTTAGAGGCAGGGATTACATTGGCACTTTCCCCTCTTATATTGGCCGCAGAGTCCGTCCAGGGTGATAAAGCAAGTCTGCCAAGTAATGGTAATAAAGACAAGGGAGATTTTTATGATGAATTGCAGACTGGCACACATAAATTAATCCGCTTCTTTCAAAACACAATGATACTTAGTTTTGGAAGTTGTCGAATTTCTTATTTCCATTCCAAATTAACCACTTCTTTAGGTTTGAAGTATTATCTTGGGTTTTAGTACAATTTTTCCACAGTTAACATTCCTGCAGACTTATTGCAATTCTTGATCAAACTAATGACTTTCCCTTTCTTTTTAGGGTGTCAAGCCAGCAAGTTTTGAGAAAGTTACAGATCCTGAAATTAAGGAGATAATTGGGGAGTGCATTTGCAAAAATAAAGAAGAAAGGTTTGTTTCAAATGATCAAGTTTTGTCTGAAAATTCATTTTTATATTTAGATGTATTAAATATATCTCTGGGTGGCCATTATATAAAAGAAAGCACACAAAGCTGTACACCATATAAAGGATACAAGACTGCTTCTACCACAAGCAACAAAGATCATGATAATAAAATTGGCCAGACCTTCCCTCCACGTATCCCTCCCTTTTATAGATAAAGGTCAGAAATGACCATTCTGATTTCTTCTGACCATCAGCCTAAGAAGTCATTCCACAGTTCCTGCTATGAGCACAGTCATTCATGGTGGAACTAGAGGATCGTCTTGCTTTAAATGCTTTTTGTGACGGTGAATCCACCACACACCTTGATAAGTTATTCTAGTGATTGACTCACTGTTTAAAAATCAACCAAACAAATGACAACTTCTTTGAATTTGTCTAGCTTCAGGTTCCAGTCTCTGGTCAGAATAGATGCTCGTAGTGGTCCCTTCTGGCCTTGTTCTCCATCATGACTCCAGGGTCCCCCGGGGGACCACAAGCATGTTGCAGAGGGTCCACCAAACAGGGTCAGTGTTAGACTCACTGGGGCCCGGGGCAGACAACTGAAGCCCCACTGCTTGGGACAGAAGCCCAGAGCCCTAAGTCCTTCCCCCTGGGACTGAAGCCGAAGTCCAGGCAATTTAACTTTTGGGGGACTTTGTAGCATGGGACCCAGACAACTGCCCTGCTTACTATCCTCTAATGCTGGCTGTGGCTTTTATATGCAAAAAAACTAGTTGTGTGTGGCACAGGTGAGGTGGAGTTTATATAGCATGTTGGGTGGCCCTCAGAAAGAAAAAGGTTAAGAACTCCTGCTGTAGGCCAGAATTGTGTCCCTGATAAGGGGCCTCCTCTCACCTGCGTCGTATTTTGAACGCCAGACTTGTAAGTAGTCTGGGGAAGGGACTGCATTTCTGTTTCCCTCTGCACTTTGGAGCAGTTGGTACATAAATGAATAATGCCGAAACTCTGCCAAACAGCAAATGTCCAATTCCCAAGGATTCCTAAAAATACTAGACATACAGCTTCTGCCTACTACGAATACAAATATCTTATGGATTCATGTTGACAGTGTTGTTTTTGTTGTTAACTTGGCCTTTAGAGGGCTTTTCTATTTACATTAATAAATACTTAATTGAAAGTGTTTAAATTATGCAGTATTTGATATTCTTTTTGGACATCATCTGTTCCAGATATGAAATTAAAGACTTATTAAGCCATGCCTTTTTTGCTGAAGATACTGGGGTAAGAGTGGAACTTGCAGAAGAAGACCATGGTAGGAAATCCTCTATTGCCTTAAGACTCTGGGTAGAAGATCCTAAGAAACTGAAAGGAAAACCCAAAGATAATGGAGCCATTGAGTTTACTTTTGATCTGGAGAAGGAAACTCCTGATGATGTTGCACAAGAAATGGTAAAATAAACTTCTCCTGACAAAAATATGTATATAAGTAGTACGTAAATCTCAAAGGACAGCAGGAGCAAATCTGGTAAAGTAAATTCTAGTCAAAAGGATCAGGCTGTCTAGTTTAAATAGGATGACTCTTGTTTATGAATGAATGCTAGAAAAATAACTAAAGTTGTAAAGAGAAAAACTAATAATCTGACAAAGTGTGTTGTTTAATCCCAGGAACAGGCCAAAAACAACAACAACAATCAACTATGTAACCCAGTTCTGTCAATTATATGTCTTCAGAAATGATTGGAAACTTGCTTAAATCAAGGATGATTTCAGACTGCAGCTGAGTTGGAAGAGTTCAAAATTCTAACCAAAAATTGAAAAACATTTTCCATTACATTTTTCACAAACACTTTTTCCATATTTTCAAAAAGCTCTTCTGGCATTGAAAAATAAGGAAGATAAGAAAAAGTCTATAAAGAGGCATTGAGCTTATAAAATTAAGCAGGTAGCTGATATAGTACAAAGAGTGATGGTAGAGGAGAGTTTTAATAATATATCTAACTTAATGAGTTTTTATATTTTCCTTTGTAACCTGTTCTGGTGTTTGTGTTTTAGAAAAAATTATCTTCTAATATCTCAATGTAATTCTTAGAGTAATATTTTAGGTATTCTGGGCTGTACTTGAATGCAATTGATTTTGATGGAAAAAAGTTTATTTTTAGATTAGATAGACGAGACCAAGAAAGTCACTAACAAGCGTGATGTGAAGTTATACCAGTTAATTAGACACTCATGAGGGAAAACCAAGTATTACATGGTTGTCTGTTGGCCAAGGTATGGTGTAAAGCTGCAAAGGGGAAAACAATCTTAAATTAATAATAAATATATATCATAATAGTATCTTAAAGCAAAAGCAACTTTTTTCTTAGAGGAAAAACATGGAAATAATTAAAGTATGAGCTCTTTCTCATTTTGTAACTGGGTCAGCGGACCAGATGATAAAACACATTTGTGTAATGCTTCATAAAAAAAGGATGAGCAAAAAAATCTCATCTGGACTCTGAATTGCTTTACTTTTTTCCCAGGGGAATTTATTTAGTGACAGTATTACCATCACTCCTGTTCTGCTGAGAAGGCAACCATTTTCATAATGTAAAATAGCTTTCCCTTCTATCCATAACTTAGTGTTCCACTATACATTGAAGGAAGAAGGTTGGCTTGTTTTAGCTTTCTAACTCTGACATGAAATTGATAGGTGTATTGCTTGAAATGTTACCTGAACCTCCATATTCTGGGTGTCCCTAATGGTTCAGACTGCGGGGTGGGGGGGGGGGGAGGGAAGCAGCTCTGCACGCTGCCACCCCCTTCTCCCCTAGCTAGGGGAATAGCAGCACAATGCTGATCTGGAGGCTTTCCCCTCACTGCTCCCATGTGATGCTGGGGGGTTAGGGCACAGAGCTCTCTGTGCTCGTGGGTAAACGCCCCACCTGAACCTCCTCACTCACCCTCCTCTCCCAGTCCCCACCCCAGTGCCCTCCATGGTCCAAAAAATTCCTTAATCCAGCATACTGTATTGCCCAGGGTTGCTGGATAAAAGAGGTTCATGTGTATATTGTGACACAACTTACCTTATTAAAATTTGCCATATGGTAGTTGCCATGAGAAAATTGTTGAGATTTCAAGTTCTGCAATTTGCTTATACTATCTATGCTAAATTTCTTTGAAGAGGGAAGGGGTGTTTATCTTCTCCTAAGCTATTTAAAAAAGCAACATGTATTCCTGAAGTAAGTGACTTTTTGACAATTCTAAATTGTTGGTAAATGCTGAAACCCTATGCTTTCCCAGTGTGTGTTGCTGTAGATCAGGGGTCGGCAATAATTTTGGGCTGGGCTGGCCAGAAGGGGTGGGGCCAGGATGCTTCTGGGCTACCCCACTCCTAGACCATGATTGGTCATGGGGTGGGGGAGCCCCTTTGCCACCCCTTCCCACTAGGCACCCATGGCCCTGGCGCGTAGCATTTTGAAGTGCCGCATGCTCCTCGCAGGGCGAAAGGAAGTTTCATGCGCTCCCCTGCCCCTAGACCCTAATTTGTCTCGGGGCAGGGGAGCGGCAGGGCCTCCGCAGGCTGGATCAACTCACTTGGTGGGCCAGATCCAACCCGCAGAGACCCTTTTGCCCACCCCTGTTGTAGATCCCTGGTGTCCAACACACTAGCCACTAGTCACATGTGGCTATTTGGCTGGCTGAGTGTGGCTAGTTTGCTATAGCAGTAGATGCTTGTGGAGAAGATAGTGTTAGGCACATGAAATTTGATAGTTGGGCTCACTAATGGGGAGGGTGGGGGGAGTCAAAGGGGGCATTTGCTCTGGGGCCCAGTGATTCAAAGGGGTCTGGGGATCTGGCCGTCACTGCAGCTGACCTCAGCCTTTCCCCTTCTGCCCTTGGTCCTGCCTCTTCTGGGAACATGGAACTGCCCACCTAGTCCAGGGACCTCGTATAGCTGTCAGCTCCTCTGATAATAGTTAAGTATTCAAAACTCATGAAGTAAAGTAACAAACTCATTTAAAGTATCTGTGTAGACAAAGAAGGAAAGAACTGAAATAAGGCACATTCACAAGGTGGACTGACAGCCTGTGGTTACATTTTACAAGTGGTGGCTTTTAAAGAAATCCTGTCTTTATTATAAGTTTAGCATTCTTGGGATGGAAGTGTGAAGTACGAATGAATATAATTTTAGAACTTGTTAACATGACAGATTTTCAGTTCTCTTCCCGTCTGGACTTGAATAAAAGAATCGACTTTCAGTTTTTGCTATAGAAGGCTCTGTGAGCTTGTGACTCATCACCTGAGGGCTTTTTTAATTAGCTCCCCCAAAGCTTCTATTTTCACCATAAGGTTTTTACAAGTAGCTCTTTCTACTTCCCTAATCCAGTATGGGCTGGGAAACCATCAGAATGTCTGCAACTGCCTAACTGCACAGAGCCTGTCTGCAGCTGTCCTGCATGCTTTGTGCCTTTTTTCCAAACAAGCAGCAAAAAAGTAAATCTCCAGTGGTTTTGTGGTTGGGTGGGCGGGAAAAGGAATACATCCAGTGTGCCTTTCTGAGGGTACATGCCTCTGCTCCTGTGAAGAACACTTAGAAAGTTCTTGCAATGCTACTGGGGCTGGGTCATACTAGAGCCAGCAGGTCAGCTTAAGGTACGCAATTCCAGCTACATAGCCGAGTTGGTACTATTTCCAACAGGTGATTGATGGGAGCAAATGCTCTTGTTGGCTTCCCTTACTCCTCGCGAATCAAGGAGTACCAGCACTAACCGGGGGCATCCGCAGCTTTCGATTTAGTGCGTCTTTACTAGACCACTAAATCAAATGCCAAAAGATTGATATCTGGTGCAGCAAGTGGAGATGTGGCCTAGGTCCTTCCTAGAAGGACAGGGAGAGCAGTCATTACTCTTAAATGCTTCAGTGCCAAACATTTAACTCAAAACTGTATTGAATTCTTGATTCTGAGAGGAACAAATAATTCATGTTATTTCAAATGTATCCTTTCTTTGCTATGAAGAGATGCAGATTAAAATATACATGTACATGCACTCGATAAATTTATATGCCTTCTCTGCAGGTTGAATCTGGATTTTTTCATGAAAATGATGTCAAGATAGTTGCAAAGTCAATACGTGACAGAGTAGCATTAATACAGTGGAGAAGAGAGAGAATTTGGCCTATCATACAATCAGAGGACCGTCAAGTTTCTGAATGCTTGGAGAAATTGAAGGTACCACAAGCACAACAGGTTCAAGTAACGTACCTTTCCCACACTGGTCAACAAACTTTGTCAGAGATAGAGGAGCCAGAAGCTGATCAGCATCTATTTCAGCATAACCTCCCCACCAGCGTCACATCTGTTGCATGTAAGTCTCATGTTTGCATTACTTCTTATATGAGCAGGTATAATGCTCCTGGTATAAAATGATTAAATCCACAACTCATCAGTGCTTTGAACTAAACATTTGGAGTATTGCACACATTTTTGCCCACTAGAGAAAAATGTCTAAATTCTAGAACACCAGAGATAAAGTTTAAATTCTGAATACTAGAAGTATTCTAAGTTTGAAAGAGAACATCTACAGAACCTCCTTTATCTAATGACTAACATTACAGATGTATGGTGAATAAACATATGAAGGATTAAGGTATATTAATAAATCAGTGAATAAATTGGCAAGAAAATTGAAAGTCCTTTTAATGGCATTAAAATACATTTAAAAAATCCAATATTAAGAATAAAACTTAAAACTTTCCATATTGATTCACAAGAATGGAATAATGTTATTTTGGATAGGGTGCTTGGTTGAGTGTGTTGTTTTGCTTTTCATTTTTTAGAAATCCAAACAAACTCAGTGTTGGAGGTATTATGTGTACTTAGACCTTGACAAGAAATGCTGGTTCATAAATACAGAATTATTAAAAGAATCTTAGAAGGTTCAAAAAGAGAATTTTTGTGGGGCTGGTGACGAGGGTTTGTGATGTATCAGGGGACTTAGGGCTGGGGCCAGAGGTTTGGGATGCAGGAGAGGAGAGGGTGAGGGTTCTGGGCGCCACTTACCTCTGGCAGCTCTCAGAAGTGGCCAGCATGTCCGGCTCCCAGGTGGAGAGGTCAGGGGACTGTGCACACTGTCCTCAGATGCAGGTGCTGCCCCTGCACCTCCCATTGGCCATGGTTCCTGAACAATAGGAGCTGCGGGGCTGTCACTTGAGGTGGGAGCAGCATAGAAGCTTAGATATACCTAGAAGCTGGACGTGCCGGCCACTGCAGGGAGCCTGCTTTAGCCCCACTGCCCTTCCAGCTGCTCTTTTGGCAGCCTGGTCAGCAGTACTAACACATCCATTCCTTTTTGACTCGGCGTTCTGGTCAAAAACTAGACACCTGGCCACCCTAGTTCAAAATATATATACATATAATATATAGTGTATAATAATGTCTGCTTTTATATATAATATAAAAAATTTTAGTCACTGCATTTTTCTCATTATACTGAAATTTTTGTATAGTCTAGTAACTGTTTTCATGGTTATCCTTAATGTAAGCGGGGGAATGGTCCCGCTATTGTGGGGAACTTTCCTGGCTTCTATACTACCCCGATGAAATGGAACAGCGAAAGGATCTAAGTCCCTGCTCCCACTTCTTTTACCCAAAGGCCTCCCTGACCCTGAGGGCTCCCCTTCCACTCTCCTGAGTAGCAGAGTCCTCGAAATCCCAACAAGGCTGGGCCCAGGTTCTCTGGGGCTTAATCCCCAACTTTGTAGTCACTTGGGGCAGGGGCTAGGGTGTCCCCACTCTGGGGTGCTCTCTGCACACTGCATGCTTTCTTGACCCAGTGATCATTTCATACAGTTCAAAGCAAATACAATTTATTAAACAACAACTGATTAAAAAGAAAATAATAAGGAAAAACGAGAAAGGTTAAATGAGAACACGTAGTCCCGCTCTGTAGCACAGGGACATCACAAACAGCAGTCTTCAGAGTGCAAGGACAGTTCACAGTCTGTTCCTTATAGGTCCCAGGGCTCGCTCTCTCAGGCCCTGGCTGTGCTGCAGGGGGCCTGCAGGTTGGACACGTTTACTCTGGCAGTGACCACACAGCCTCAGGCTCTAGGTGGCAGGGCCCCTCTCCCAGTTGGAGTTACAATCCCTCTCCAAGTCTGGCCTGCAGGGCCTCTTGGCTGGTGGCGTGTCCCTGCCCAGAGCCTCTTTTCCCCCCTTTGCTGGTCCCAGCTGCTCACCACACCCAGCGGCAGACTGTGCTGCTTTGCCAGACTCCAGCTCCTTGTGTTCCTTCTCTGACCCCTTTGGCTCTCTGGTCACTGCAGGTCTGCTGTTCAGCACAGGGTCTGCGCTCCTTGGGCTGTGTGTGTGGCTCTGTCGCTGCAGGTCTGCCCCTCAGCACAATTTACACTCCTTGGGCTGTGTGTGCCTGGTTCTGACGCTGCAGGTCTGTCTCTCCACACAGCTCGCTTTTTCTGCTGCTCTTCTCAGCTCTCTCTCCTTTTCTCACAGAGACCCAGAAAATCCCAGCTCACACAGAAGATGGGACCTGGCCTTCTAATTCTCTCATTGATCTGTCCAACCTGTCAATCAGGCTGAGCTGGAGTGTTGGCCTCTTCCCATTGACCCTGGGGTCTGTCAGTGTCAGGGCCCTGATTTCTCATGGACCCTTCCCCTTTTGGTACTGGGAGCTGGCTAACCAAAAACTCCCACTGAGTTCTAGTAAGGGGCTAACAGTCCCCTTACATTAAGGGAAAACGTAAAAGTAGGAAGATGCAATACTTGGAATAATTTTAAGAAAAGCCTCGTACAGTAAAGCTGCATTAATGTCAAATCACTTTTATAGGGTAATTTGAGGATTCTGTAGTCTTGTTGAGCCCTCTTCTTTGGTATGCTTTAACTTTACCATAGATGCAGTAATTGTCTGCATCACTTCTACATTTTTCCAATTCAGGGCTTCACAGACTCTTGGATTGCGTAGTATATCCAGGGTTTTGCAGGAGATCATTCAGTAAAGGACCAAGGACAGGGCAGGCCCATTGCTCAATGAAGAGGGAGAAACAATAACAGGAAACTTGGAAAGGTGCTTAATGACTTCTTTGTTTTGGTTTCACCAAGAAGTCTGATGATGAAGGAATGCTTAACATAGTGAATGCTAGTGGCACTGCTGTAGAATTAGAAATTAAAATAAAAAAAGAACAAGTTAAAAATTACTTACAAAAGTTAGATGTCTTCAAGTCACCAGGACCTGATGAAATGCATCCTAGAATACTCCAGGAGCTGATAGAGGAGATATCTGAGCCTTTAGCGATCGTCTTTGAAAAGTCATGGAAGTTGGGAGAGATTCCAGAAGACAGGAAAAGGGCAAATATAGTGCCCATCTATAAAAAGGGAACTAGGAAACTACAGACCTGTCAGTTTAACTTCTGTGCCAGGGAAGATAATGGAGCAAGTAATTAAGGAACTCATCCGCAAACATCTGGAAGATAAGAAGGCGATAAGCCCCTATGTACTCTTCCTCGCCCAGGAACCAGGCTCACTGCTGGCTGCTTCTGGGGCATAGAGCAGTCTTTAGTACCAGGATAGGGAGATAGCTGCCTTAGCACCATCACTGATCACCCTGCAGCAACGAGACCCAGTGCCTGACATTCCAAAGACCTGGTACTGGGTCGTGATGTCTAGTTTGAAAACCATTGCTTTATGGCCACCGTGTTGTTGTAGCCTCAGCAGCCCAGACAGCAGCTTACTATATAGACCACTGCAGAACATGAGACTGTGATTCAGGCTGCTAGAGACACTCTTAACAAAATAGCATTGAATCTGTGTGCTTGAATTTAAGGTCTTACAAAATAGCGCTCACCTACTTTTAAAATTCTGTACCACATGAAATGAAAATATCCATGCAAAATGTCATGAGAAAAAGCCATTGAATTTGAACACTCAAGGTATTAGCTGTTGCCGTATTTACTATGTCTCGAAGCCACTGCTTGAGCCTCTCATGACATTATTACCCACATCTTTCAGGGTTTGCAGTTCATGTTTGCCTTGGGATGATTCAGAAAGTCTGATTGTGTTGTAGAAAGTGAAGTGTTAAGTTTGTCCAAATGATGACTCGGTAGGAAAAAGAAAAGTACAGAATAATAGCAAATATGTGGAAGCTTCAAGGGGTAGCCGAATTAGTCTGGACAGGATAAACTTCTTCAGATGAAGTGGGCTGTGTCCACAAAAGCTCATGATACCATCTACATGTTTGTCAATTTCACATGCGTTCATTTTTTTGATTGTATCACATTGGTATATATGGTTGTGCCAATTTTCTTCCACATATTGATCTGAGGAAGTGGGTCTGGCCCACGAAAGCTCATCACCTATAAACCATCTTGTTAGTCTTTAAAGTGCTACATAGTTCTGTCTTTTGTTTCAGCTACACCAGACTAACACGGCTGCATCTCTATCACTAATCTACATGTTTTGTTAGTCTATAAAGTGCTACCAGACCATTTGTTGCTGTTTAAGTTTAGCAAATATATAATGTATGGTGGTACATCATGTGACTTGACAGCATGGCAGGGACTATGTCCTGGCTGTTGTCAGAACATTTTTAGATGCCAAATGTCTAAACCTGAGGCTTTTATTTCTGGAGTAAATGTCATGTCTTGAGCAATGAGACTTGACTACTCAAACTGGCAGTGTTAACACAAATGTTCTTCGGGTCTCTGATGCGGTGTTGACAAGAATGGCACAGCTGTGAAAATTGTGTAACATCAAGGAAAGTTGTTTCCTTCACTATGCAAGTGAAGGAATTTCAAAAGTTGCAGGGCTTGATTCAGTTACCAAACTGACCAGGGTAGCTTGTCAGTTGTCTCTGCTTCTCACTCTTAGTGACACAGATGAGTTTATTCAAGAGCAACTGCTCTGAAAGCAAAGGTGTGGCAGTTTCTCACAGTTGGTGAGTGATGTGTCTGATGACTCTGCTGAAAGCTTGTTCTATTGTAAAGCTGGTGCCTGGATGCATAACAGAAGATAGCTGAGCTGATACTGCACACCTAAGGAAGCAATCAAAGATTTCCCCAGTCAGTGGGAGTGGTGCATTACGGTTGCCAGGGAAACAGGAAATGGCAGCTAAAAGTGGTGATTTGGTCAAATGGATCCTGAACTTCACATCTAAAATCTCCGGGCTCCCTACTTGATACTGACAATTTGTTGCCATTAAGAAAATGCCTGAAGGCCTGTGCCAGATTCTTCATGATGCTATTAAGTTGTGAAGTTCATTTCAAGTCCATTCAAAGAATTCTTGACTTCTTGCATTGCTCTGGGATGACATAGGTTTCCTTCACCAGCAGTCTTCCTTCATGCTGAATTGAAAGTGCCTCTCACATCGTGAGATACTAACTCAACTCTTTTAACAAAGAACAGAAGTGCAAGATTTCCTGAATGATCTGCAATCTCCCTTGCTGACTCTCTTAATAACCTGTCTCAGGAGGCCCACTGAGTCTTCCTGGGTGACTTTCGGGCACTAAGATAAGCTGAACTCTTCCCAAAGGGTGGAAGATGAACAGCGCAGACCAGTGTGGAAGCACTCATCAGAAAACTCAGCAAGTGGTCTTCCTGAGCATGAAAAGGAGATGCTCCCTTCCCTTGGTTTTAGATTTTAGAACCTCAGAAGCCAGTTCGGATCTCTCAGAAGCTTGTAATGTCAGCATTTGGAGACACTTCAGGCCTGGCTATGTTGCTGGGTTACTTGCTGGCCCTGGATATAGGGAGAAAAGGTGGACCCCATAACCCTTTTTCAACCAAGATGGTGTTGGCTCACAACACTCAATGGTCCATTGCCAGGCAAAAGTGTAAGACATCTGTTCAAAGCCCCTGCCATGGAGTTTTTATTGCCACGGATTTTCTCTAAATAGAAACCGCTGTTTTTTTGCTGTTTCTGGATGAAGAGATACCCCGCTAGGCAGTTCTTCATCCCATTTTCATTTTTCTATTTCTGAGCCTCAGGTTTCTCTTCAGTGGGTTAGGGAAAAAATTGCAGTCTCGTGGTGATCAAAAATAATTTAAGACCATGTCCCCCTTTCTCCACCCCAGACCAACCTTCAGAACACATTGTGTCAATAAGACAGGCTCCCCTTATCACTCTGAATTGTGAGTGGATTTGTAATTTTTGTTGGTGTACTTGAAGACTGCCAATACTTAGTCGATATTGGAAAATTTAGAGCTTCCAGTCTAAAATGTTTGGGGCAACCCTGTTCTTGCTTGTTCTACTAAGGACTTGTCTACATCAAATAGTGATGTCCCATATGGGGGTGGGCAGTGATTCCTCAAGTACACTCATGAATAGTACATTAATTGGTCCAGGTAGACCCTGTTGGTGCATACTGATAGTTTCAAAGCACATGTTAATGTAGCAGTTTTCAAAACCTTTAGTGGGCACCAGCAGGGTTAATACAGACCAATTAATGCATGAGACGTTAGTGTGCTTTAGAAATCACACCACCGAAGGTGCATTATCCTATGGTTTAGAGAAGGGCATAGCCCAAAGAATAAACTGATCTATAAGTTCTTCTACAAAACTGTTCAGCCAACGCTATCTTTTTGTTGCTCTGGAATTTTATTATAGACATTTTTTAATTTAAATTAAGATTATTAGGCACTCAGAGACTGCTTGCTTATTCCTTCATTCAGGTATTTTATAAATATATACACAAAATCCTCCCCATTGTATAGTTAATGCATTGTGTGTAAGTTAGCTTCTGAGTTTGAACATAGTAATTCAACAAGCTCAGTACAAAACAGCAAGCCTTCGGAAGGTATAAAATTGTTTTACTGTTACAGTATTTTCAAAACTTTACAGAACATTTATAATACTTTCAAAACTTTTAGAAGATGATGATTTGATCTGATATTTTTTTTCTGACCATGTATTTAACTCTTATAAGCTGACTCCTTTGAGGAACTTTTTATAAAAGATACTAAGTTATTTGAGCTGGAAGTTTAGAGAGAGAGAGAGAGAGAGAGAGAGAGTGTGAGTGAAATAATATTAAATACCCAATTTGCTTCCTGGTTCCTATTTGTAATTTATTTCTTGCTGTACTTAGGCAATTCTATATCCCATGTTGGTGGATACTTGCTTACTGCTATTGAGTCTAAAAGCTCTATAAATCACTTTCCTATCTGTTCATGTTATATTCAGAAAAAGGAGGCTAAGATGACATTAATAATTTAATATCTGTGTACAAGATGGTGTGCCAAGAAAATCTAGTTCTGACTCTCAGCTTCTGCTTTATTTAGCTCTGTTCACTTACACTTACACTCTGTCTTCCGTTGCGGTCTTGAATAATTGTTTAATGAGACGAAACTCTGCATTCCATAGGCAGCATATGATTTTTAAACGGGCCATGATGAAAATTTGAGGTAGGTTTTAGTTGTTTCAAAACAGAATCAGGAGGTTAGTTTCTGAAAACTTGAATGGAGTTCACTCATTTTATTCAAACCCATGTATATTTCAAGCCCTATGAAGGAGTTGGAGGGATGGGGAGCATGAGAGATTTTAGATTATTTTACCATATCTTTCTCCTTTAATTTAAAATCCTTTAAACAATTACGGTTCAAGTCTGCACAGTCTACTTTTGGTCCAGGTTTTTAACTCCTCCCTGAGACCCTGCAATATTGTATGTCCATGTGCAGAATTATTTTTTTTTCTGTGCACCAATATAGAGATGATGTGAGATACATCTCCACCATATTGGTGCACATAAAAAAATTCATTCTGCACATGGACATTCTGTGCTGGGGGTGGGACTGAGGGGTTTGGAGTGTGGGAGGGGGCTCAAGGTTGTGGGGGGAAAGGGTTCTGGCTGGGGGAGCGGGCTCTGGGATGGGACTGGGGATGTGATGTTTGGTGTGTAGGAAGGGGCTTCAGGCTGGGACCAATGGTTATGAAGTATGGGAGTGGGCTCCGGGCAGGTGGTTGGGGTGGGTCTGGGCAGGAGTTTGGGTGTGGGGGAAGTGGGGGGCTCAGAGTTGAAGTGTGGGGTATAGTAGGGAACCAGGGTCGTGGGAGGGGGCTTGGGCCAGGGACTTGGGCTCTTACCTGGGGCAGCTCTTGTTTGATGGTGATGGGGAACAGGTGGCTCCGTGTTACCCCACAACAACTTGCAGGCACCACTCCCTGGCACTCACACAGCCTGGCGAGGAGGAGGAACTGCAGCATGCGGAGCTACCTCTCCCCTTGCCAGGAAGGGCTGCCTGAGAAAACTGGGGCTTCACAGCCTGCAGCCCAGGGCCCTGGGCTAAGGTGGCCTTGGAGAATAGCCCCTGAAAATCCTTTCTTAATCCAGCCCAGCAGCAGAGCAGCGCAGGTCTCTGTCCTGGCTGCTGCAGCTCCCTGCTGGAGCCAGAGGAGCATACCTTTCCCCCAGGCACGCAGCTTAGAGGGAACTTTCTCAGGATATTTAACTTCATATATGGGTGGCTACTGCCTAGGTTAGTTCAAAGGTAAACACAACAGCTATAGAAAAAGAAGCTAGTTAACAGTGCAGATATATTTTACAGGCTTCAGTACATTTGAAAAGGCCTTTTATTCAAGCCTTTAATATTGAGCAAAACTATTATAAGCCTTATTTCTATTTGGCGAAGATGTCGCTTTTGCCCAGTTCCCAGAGCTGTGCAATTTTTCACATTAGTCAAGCTAACTGTCTGCATTATTAGCACTGACAAAATGGTGAATTGTGCTCCTAATCATTAAAAACTTGGATCAAGATGACTGCTTATACAAAGCTGTATTATTTCGTTTTATTTATTTATCGTGCTTTCTGTTTGTAATAACACCACCAGGAAAGAGCAGGGTGTATTAAAATTGTTTCAAATTCAGTTGTAATTTCAAAGGGTCTGCTCTTATGTAGCTTTGCTGTGCTTCAATGGCAAGCAATGTCTGAAATTGTAGGGCAAGTCAAAACCAAGTTAATAATTTTGAGTGGTTTTTAAAGTATGTCTCACTGTCTTGCAACAATTAATATATAGTGGTCAAAAGCCAGCATTTGTTTTCTGACCGTTTGTCTGTTGTTCATTTTCCCCTAATTTTTCTTTTTTCGTCAGTATTGCCTCAACCCCAGTGGCACTACACAGTGCAGCTGATTATAAATGTTATATTGGCTAACACACAGTAAACAATGTTTTGTAACTTATTTTAAATTGAAATTTGCAACTCCACTAATCAAAAGGGAATTAAAATAATCATTAAAACTGCTTTGTCTCCAAAGGAATTCATCCTGCAGGTGGCTGAGATTTGTGTTCTCCCACTGAACTCACAGTCCACTCACGTTTTTTTCATGCTATAGAACCCATAGAAGGTCTGCAGTTCTTCTCAGCAGTGTTGTGACCTCTGAAGGGTATATCAATGTGCCTCTCTCTGTGCAAAATCCATAGGAAACTCTATTTACTTCTGGCTTCTGGGAGGAGAGATGAACTCTTCCTAGAAAACAGCATTTGTGTTATGAGTTATTTATATGGTAGAAATAGCTAGGGCAATGTAAATGCTATTTGCATAAACCCCACATAGGCTTCCCCGTTAAGTCACTACTTGAGCGTTTTGTTTGATTTGTTAAGCTCTTAATAAAAAAGATTGTTCTTGCAGCTGACAGCACATTTGACAGCGGTCAGGGGTCCACAGTTTATTCAGACTCCCAGAGCAGCCAGCAAAGTGTCATCTACTCATCTCTGCCTGATTCCATACCTCCTGCTATTCAACGGGTTTACAGTCCACCTCTAAGCGAGAGCCAGGCTTTGCCTCAAAGCGTTCAGCAGCTGGGTCACTACCAGCAGCCTTCAGGAGTAAGTCTCATTTTATTTCCACATTGTTGAATATACTAGACTGTGTTTAATGACCTGCCTTATATTGTATCTTCACCCTTTTTTCTTCTCTCTCAGTTTCTACCAATGCTGATTTATTTAATAGATGTTTTCATAGTTTTGCCTAAAAATGTGTGTTTAAAGCTGCTAAGCTAAAGCTGGTAGCCAGGGATCTCTCATTCATAATTGTACTTCCTGTGCTCAAGGAAATGCTTCCCTGCTTTACTTTAATTTAAACATCAGTAAGTGAGCCTCCATCTTTCTTTCGTGTCACTGAGTTGTTTTTAATAGTTTTTCCATGATCAGTCTTAACCTCATGAGCATTTTCGTTTGAGAATTATTTTTCGTTTTTGTTTTTTGTTTGCTGTGAATGTAGCCACTTGTTACTGTTCCTTCATCTGTTCAAGAGCCTCTTGGGTGTGATATTTCTTCCTGTTGTGCTAAAAGTGAAGCATCCATTGAATGCCTTTCTAGCTCTTGGCTTAAATATAATGTTGCACAGAGGCGAAGAAGCACTTCTGTTATTGAGACTCCAAAACCCAACACTGGTAACCCAGATAGACATTCACACTTACTCATGTGTTCATGTTACAATGACCTTGGCCAGCAAGAATTAATGGACTTGTCACTGCAAGAACAACTGTGTGCAATCGAACATAAACCTTCCGCTCTCTCCAATGAAAGAATCAATATAGGCCTAGTGTGTCCTTCAGAAATTCCAGTGGCACGCTGCCCCTGTGTTAGCCAATACTCGTTACCCATGATTCACAGCACTCAGAGCAATTATCGTCGCCATAGTGATTCAGTAGTGGCTTTGACTCCAAATGTGACATCCTCTCTTCCAACAGAACGAATAGAGGAAAACATAAAAATCTCACCTAATAGAGAAGAGGAAACAAATAAATCACAGTTAGCGGCTTTAGAGATCTCTACAAATACCACGGAGTTAATGATCATTAAACACAGTTGTCAGGCATGCTTAGCCCATCTGCTTCATTCTGGAGAAGATCCAGAAAAGTCAGTGGCCCTTAAATGTGCTACGAATACTCCTCACTGCCTGTGTAACAAACTAGAAAAAAAATCAGTGTCTCTGCCTTTTCCTCAAGCAAGCAGGCCTTGTGGCAGAAGTTTAGACCTGCCTTTATTACGTGAATCTCTGCAGCACATAATTAGCCAAAAGACCAGTTCTACTCCCATGAGAATTGCAAGAGTCACAGAAAAAGTTCTGCATTCTGAGCCCTTCAGTTATGGGGAAGCCAACATGCCTGGACTACCTCTGCCCTTCCATAAAGTTTGCGCTGGCAAAGCATCACTAACAGAGAACAAGCCGGTGACTCCAGCTGTGCAGAGCAGTGGAAACAACCTAGCTAGTAAAAATACCACCAATGATATGGTAGGTTGAATCATTTCATTCCTAGTTGGTGTGGAATTAGAAAAACCAAATCCAAGAATGACAAGTGTCTCCTATTTGATCCAGAATTTCCCCAGATGCTTCAGAATTGTCACACTTACCCTGTTCTCCCTCTTGTTTTCCAAAATGCCTGCAACAGAAAGTGAAGTTTTTTTTTTTTGAATGATCCTATGAATGGCTTGAATCACCATCCTGTTCGACTTGGACCTCTGTAACAAGCTCCTTCCCACTATGAAACCACCTGTCCTGTGAATGTAGTGGTATTGGTTGCATCTTTCTCATATATTTTTCACATGAAGAAACAACAGCTTTCATTGAGTGTAGTAGTACATCTTCTGCAGAAGATTTAAAAAACTGAGCAATGCAATACAGTGCCTTAGAGCAGACATTCTGTGTACTGATTTCATTGGTACAGTCTCAGTAAGGGGTTGCAAAGGGTAAAGCAACAGAAAGTATTTCACTTATTTTGTCACAATTACTGTTTTTTCTAGATGTTTCACATCTACTTAGTTGTGACTGCATTTTCATCTAACATAGGTATAAACTGTTGCAAGCTTTAAAAGAACACTTGATTTAAAAGAACCACTCCAGTCATCTGAAGAAGTGGGTTTTGCCCACAAAAGCTCATGATACCATCTACAGGTTTTGTTAGTCTTTAAGGTGCTACTAGACTATTTGTTGTTTTTTTTAAGTTTTTGCTTGATTTTTAAACAGTGGATTCTTCCTCACAGATTTAAGTAGGAGGATGGTAATGTAGCATCATGAAGCAAGTGGTGTTCCTTTTTAGCAAATAGGGTTAGTCTATTGGCCCTTTCTTTAATATACATACCTATCCTTTTTCTTGAACTGGAGTTTGAAAGACTGCATATTAAGAACCTTATTTTATTTATCATCCATTGTTTTTTCTTAAAGTACTATAACAATCTTATTGCCTCCAGTACATGGCAATAAAAGTTGTTGTTTGTTTTTAAGATACAAACTGAAGTTTACCCACCTACCTGAAGTTTTTGGGTGGGTGGGTGGGTGAGTGTGTCTCTGGGTTGTAGGTCTATTTCCAATAATAAGAAAACCAAACTGTATGGCATTTCTCATTCTCCCCTTTAAAAGCTCTCTTTTCCTTGGGGTTTTTTTTAAGGATTACAGTAAAATTTACCTTCCTTTGCTTGTGTTTTTCATTTCTCTTTCCTTATTTTGAATTAAATATTTTGTGGCAAGCATGTTCTTAAAAATCAGCTGTAGACAATTTTTTTGATGCTTCTTTTAAAGTAATTTATTTTCCTTTCTTCCAGCCTGGACTAACAGTAGTTCAGGCTCCACCTGCTGTTGTCTCTCAGCGACCACAACATTACCAAGAGCCAGCAATGACATTCCCAGTAATACAGCCAATCACAGGTGCTTCATTGCAGATGGGACCATCTCAGCCTGTGTTAGCAAGCCAGCAGGTGAGAAGCTAAAACTATCTGATCCCATCTCTTCCCTTTCAGTTCTTATAAATGATCTTTTTTGTTAGCAAAACTACTGACTGAGGTCAGTTTGAGGATGTCTGAGAGATCAGGCCTGCTTAATGAGTGGAACTACTGTACTGAGAACCTGTTAACCCACCATTTCAAGGTCATAGTTAGTTTTGAAATCTTGCTTCTAAGCACAAGTGTTAATATTCAGAAAGATGTTAAATTCATGATTACATCCGTGTTTGCACTTTCTTGCCCTGGCTCATCAGTGACTTTAGTGTTGGACACTTTTCACAGTAGGCAGAACTTTGACATTGTATCTCCGGCCAACACAAATGTCATAAAGACCTGTCCTGTTTCTGTGATTCTACCAAAAATGCAGCATCTGTGAATGCAAGCTATGGTTTAAATGGGTGGAGGAGTGTCCTTACATTCTCTGTGCACACAGGGCAGCAGAACTTACTGCTTTATTAACACATGTCTTTGTGTCTCACCAGTTCCAACACACCATTTAGACCCGTGGTCACCAACCCGTCGATCGCGGGCTTGACCAGTCAATCGCAAGGTGTTCTGGCCCCCTCCCCCACCCCCCAAGAAGCCCCACTACCTACCTCCAGCGACAGTGGAGGTAGTGCTGGCTTCCTGTGGGGTGAATGGAAGTCCTGCAGCTGCACGCCACTTACGGGGGTTCCGGAAATGCGCTGGCTGCTCCCCTCCCCCAGGTCTGTGGCGTGCCAGGAACTTGGGCGGGGAAGGCCCCAGAGAAGGCACGCACCGGGGCTTCCCTGCTCTGTGGGGGGGAGGGAAGAGGAGTTCTGGAAGGAGGCAGGTTGCGGGGGGACTCCCTGTCCCCTGCCCCAGCACCCACTAGCACCCTTCCCCAGTACCACGTCCCCTGCTTCTACCAGCACAGTTGGGGCCACATTAGTGAGGCTTGAAGGGTTTTTGGAGGAGTTATTTTTTTGCATCTCACTTGTGTGGCCCCCAACTGATTTTTCTGTGGGTCAGTGACCCCTGACTCAAAACAGGTTCCCTTCCCTTCTCGTAAATAAAGACAATGCAGAAACTTTTGTGTTTGACATAGTATTTTATTTAAAAATGAAGCCTGGCCAACAAACCCCCAGTTGGGGCCAAGCCCCCATCTGGCCGCAGCATCATAACATTCCTGCACCCTCCCCCCCCACCGACCCTAGAACTGAACCTATCATACACTGGACCCCCCTGCCCTGAGCCCCTCACGTACCCCAACCCAAATTCCTGCACCCTCACATCCACAAGCCTGTGGCTTGCTTAGTACCCCAACCCTCCATCTGACCCCAACACTCCCCAGCCTGGAGTCCCCTCCCCGAGCCAGCATCCCCTTCTCCACCTCCTCCTGCATCCAAATTTCCTCCCAGAGCTTGCACCTCTCACCCCTTCCCACACCCAAATCCCTCATTCCCACCCCAGAGCGCACACATCCTGTCTCAACCCAATGAGGGTATGGCTTGACTGTAGGAGTTTTCCAGGATTCCAGAAATATCCATAAAAAACTCTTCTGCATCCAGGGATGCATTTGTTCTTCTGCTTTTTTTAGTGGAAAAACAAACATGCTCTTTCGGTAACCCCTGTATTCCTCGTTCCATGAGGAATAAGGGGGCTTTCGAAAGAAGGGATTTCTCTGACATTTGGTCTAGTCTAGACAGGCCAAATGTTGGAAAAACCTCTTCCTACAGAAGAATCAGAAAAAAAGCGGCAGTGTATAAGGGCTGGGGATAGCAAGTGATGGAGAGGAGGAGAATAGAGAGGGCAGGGCTTCAAGAAAGGGGTGGGGTCTTGGGGGAAGTATGGGGCGGTAGATCTTGGCTTGTTCTGACATTTAAAAAGTGATCGTGGGTGTAAAAAGGTTGGAGGCCACTGATTTAGACTGTCAAAATATGCCATACGTCTAACACTAACACAGGGGTTCCCAACCTGGGGTACGCCTACCCCTAGGGGGTACGAGAAGCTTGTCAAGGGGTACGGGGAATATTTGGTAAATAACTAGATTATCCTAATTGAAATATTCCAAAAGTAGTAGTGTTAGTTAAAAAAGTTGTGGATTCTAGAGTCTAGAATTTATTTCCTTTCATATTGAATAGGGGATACAGGAAGGTTTACTAAAAGCCCAGGGCATACGGGGACCGAAAAAGGTTGGGAACCCCTGCACTAACATAGTTGGTGCAGCTGGTCCTTACTTTTCTCATATCTCAAAATATCTTTAGTCTTAGTAATATTCAGTACTGGAATAGCTCAAGTTTTCTTATTGGATTAAATGTTCTCTTCTTTCTGAAAACAGCCTGAAAGAAACATTATAATTATTTGATCTGCCTGTTTAAAACTAGGATATCTTGACTATTGTTTCATATCCCTTTTTTCTAATGGGCAAAATTTTCAGATGTTCTCTCATTCAGCCAAAAATATTGTTGCTTCTTTGACAGAATTAGGATAAACTCCAATTGCAGATATCTATGTATTAGCCTCATGAGCTTTCCGCTGACACTTCCAAATTTGCAAATCTGTCCATGTGTCAAATGGTGCTTCAGGATTAGGGTCTTTTTTCACTTTCTAGCTCCTTTTCCTTCTCCTCCTTTCATGGAGATACAACTATTATTTCAAATACTAGCATCACAGATGGGGTATGGGACTAAAATATAGTCAATCTTTGTTTTTTCTGATGACTCAAAGCATGAAATTTCCTTCTCTAAGTTCATAATGTGAATTACATACATTATAGGGAATAATGGTTGCACAGAGTATGATAGAGTAGACCCAAGCCTTGCTCTTTAAGCCTGAACATCAGTAAAGCAATTAAGCATATGTTTTACATGTGCATAAGTTCTTTGCTGAATCAGGACCTAAATTGTGAGCAAGACGCATGCTACGTGAGATACGAGGTGTATTGTCATGCGTAGGGTTAGAATGCTAAAAGCTGTTCGGATGAAAATTTCAAAAACACTTAAGTTACTTGAGAGAGTAAGTCTTATTGAAAGTCGGTGGGACTTGTGCCTCAGTCATTTAGACCAGGTTGAAAATCACTCATCCATTTGAAAGCAAATGCTACAGAGGTACATAAGCAGAAGTATGTAAAATTGGGGAGAGAAACCATCCTTTATCCCAGTAGTCCCCAACCGTTCGTGGCTGCCGGGGGCAGGGCTGCTCACGTGCCAGGTGTCCGGGGGCGGGGCCGCTCACACGCCGCGGTTCCGGGGGTGGGGCCACGCGTGCGCTGCATGCCTGGAGGCAGGGCCGCCCACGCGCCATGGGCTGGCACCGCGCATGTGCCGTGCGCCGGGGGTAGGGGCCACCCACGTGCCCTGTGCCCGGGGCTGGCACCGTGCAAGTGCTGCGCGCCCGGGGCAGGGGCCGCCCACGCGCCCTGCACCCGGGGCCAGCACCGCGCATGTGCCGCGCGCCCAGGGCAGCGGTCGCCCATGTGCCACGCGCCCGGGGCCGGCACCACGCATGTGCTGTACGCCGCGGGCGGGGCCAGCCCAGATGTTTCGGCGGGCGCACGTAAATGCCCCGGCGGGCGCCATGGCGCCCACGGGCACCACGTTGGGGACCACTGCTTTATCCAAATCAAACTAGCTTTACGTTTCAGAGGCTTTAGAAAAATGAACTGCAGTCAACACTCCCCTCCCCCACCCAGATTTCTCTCTCTCTCGTCTTCAAAGAGTGGCCTTTCTTTATGTACACTCACATCCCCGTGCCCTAGAAACTAGTGCGCAGAATAATGCACCTTCATATGCAAAAAATACGGGCCACATGTGCATGTCTCTGCTTGGAAAGCACACATGCTGGTATGTGTGAGTACAAAAAAGGTTAGGCTAGACCTGAGATGCTCTGTGAGCAGGTGAGAAGATGATTCAGTCATGTTGTATCCAGAATCTTTTCAATATTTTAAAAATGCTGTTAGTGGCTTTCTAAGTATTTAGAAGGCAACTGTTTATACTGTGATTATTATCGTGCAGTTGAGTTTGGTTCTCCTCACATTGCACCCAGGCTGTGGGCATTTTGAACTATAGTATATAAATGGGATGGGTTATGGAAGCTTTAGGAGGTTAACTCCAGCCTTGTGGAAGGAATCTTTCGTGCCTCAATATAACATCCTGTTGCTTTGAAACTTGCCCTGTAACCTGTGCTACCAGATGCAAGTAGCCAAACACACATCTGGTCACCCCGTGTTTTGGGAGCCATCAAGCTGCATCAGTCTTAACTTCTTCAAAAAGGGCAAGCCGACTTGATATCTTAATCAGGTTCATCCCTGTTCCTGTGTTTATATATTTTTAAAAGGGAAGTGAGAGCTCATGTTGAAGCATTCTGTCACTGAAAACGCACAAAAAGATCCAGCACTCTAGAGCTGTCATTCCTCAAAAGCAACAAAGATGAAAAGTAACCATTATGGTTCCTATTCATTTATTTTTCTTTAAGGTTTTAACACTTGGCGTATTACCTCTTAAATTACATCCAGACCAGATGGTTAGAGGTGAAAACATGATTAAGTCCGCCATAGAATGGTAACCCTCATTCTAATCAAAATGTCAGTTGTATGGCAGGCCAGCGGAGCAGTGCTTCCCCCTGTGCCTGCTGTTGGAGGGCTTATTCCTTCACCCTCCCATTTCACCTAGTCCTTCTCACTGAACAGAGAACAAGGCCAGAGATGCAAACAATTTGATGTTTATTGCGGTTAGCTTCCAGCAAGCATGAATCCAGTTTCCTTTCCTTTTTTCCCTTGTTCCCTTGTTTTTCCCCACTTACTTCCTGTTTGTCCCCAATGTATACAGTAATATTTTGCGGTATACCTTAATCTTAACCCATCGTTTTACTGAAACTTAACTAACCATCCTAACATGTTTATCTAAGCAATTATATCCCACCACCTTAATTGGCTTACATCCAGCAAAATTAATTATGCAGCTGACAGAAACAAAGAAGGGACAATACAGATAAACAAAAGAGAGGTGGGGAGCATAATAACAAAGCAATAGATTTCACATCTCCACCTATTGGTAAGTGGTCCCTTGCCAGACAAAGCTATCAGCCTAAGTCTTCCCTTTATCTAGAAGCAATCACCTTTCTAAGAGCCCCAAATTGCCTTATTTCAATATGACTGATTTGGAATGTGTCAGGACTGTGATTGTAGGTTTCCCAGTTTATGGATGGATACCACTGCAGCTTAGCCAAAAGCCAGATTATCACATACGGATAGACTGTGGTTTTGATTCTTTGTTTTTACACCTTTATAACTAGCTAAGTGATTAAAAAAAAATACCAGAATGTTGAACATATTGGTCTTTACAGGCAAGCCCAAATAGCAATATCCTAACATCTGTGAACCCTGAATTCGGTTTCCAGAGCTGCCACTAGAGACCCTCTTGAGAGATCTAGAGACACTTCCTGGGAGAGGTGCCGAAATGTTAGATTTGTGCCAGTTTCTTTGCTCACCTGCTGCTTTGCTCTCCAATTGAACAAGAGTACTTGTGTAAAAATTAAAGGAGCTGAGCAGAGTTCAGCTGAACCGCAAGAGGCTGAACACTGAGTTGCATTTGCTGTTAAATTATTGTCTGTGAAGGGTTACAAAATTAGGTTCTGATTTTTTTTGTGTATGCTGCAGGGTAAGCTAACTATGGGGGAGGAAGGGAAGAAGGGTAGAGATGTTTCATATGGCAAAATGGTGTAATTGTCTACGTCCTCTATCCAGAGAAAAGTTCTAAAACTGTTGTGACAATAACTAAACTTTCAACTATAGAGTGTGGTCCCTGCAGGCAAGAGTTGAGGGCTCTCATAAAGATGAGTTGTCACTTGGTAAAAGTTTCCCTGCACGTTTAAAGCAGGATTATAAAACCGAAAAACCTGGTTTGCCCTTGAATGATTATTTAAAACATTCTCCAATGATCTTTTAAAGTGCTGCTTTTTATATGAGAAGTAAGGTCTTTACTTTCCCCTCTTGGCAAGGTTACTAGAAAATGCAATATGTGATGTTATCTGAGTTTGTGATTTGAATTTTTCCTATCTCGCCTCCTGACCAACAGAGAAGTGATGCTGAATATTGATTTGTAATGAATTGGAATGCCATCACTTCATTTGGAGGCAGTGAAAGAGCCAGCTCTGGTCACATATTCATTTGACATCACTGTTCCTTTCTGGGAAGATTGGATCAATAAACTATTCTTTTTTTGAACCCAAATTTTAAAAAAATTAACTTTTTTCAGTAGTTTTGAAGTGTCTTTATACATCAGTCACAAAAAGCATCATCGTGCAGGGGGCTCTTTGTCTTGTAGTTCACTTTAAGTTATTAAAGGGCTATGAGCTGGTCCATGTAAGACATGAGTTGTTAATGCTGTCGGTTCCCTAGCCTTTGCATACATTCAGATCTGCCTGGGGGGGAGGAAATACTTTTCAAGATTCTGGCTTTTGCAGCTTTGTTACAATAAGACTGGTATATTCCTTGAACAGCCAGAGAGATGCATTATAAATTTGCAATATATTTAAATGGCCAGGCTTTTTTATAGAGTCAATTTTTGAATGACAATATTGCCCTGGTTTGCTCTTCATATAGGAATACTTGGTGTCCACAGTTGGGAGATTTTGCAGGGCTGGCTGGAAAATATAGGTTGTTTTGTCTT
Organism: Pelochelys cantorii; assembly: GCA_032595735.1. Taxonomy (NCBI): domain Eukaryota; kingdom Metazoa; phylum Chordata; order Testudines; family Trionychidae; genus Pelochelys; species Pelochelys cantorii. The sequence continues at coordinate 33,699,367 of CM064336.1, forward strand.
TGACAAGCTTTAAAGAGCCTCCATGATTCATTAAAAATACAAACAGCTAGAATATGCCTTTTGTGGTAATGTAGGTTTTATTTACATGGGATTTAAATCTAGGCCCTTGTGCAATGTCTGAGCTGCGAGTGTCAGTCTTTTTTTTTTATTATTATTTTTAACCAGTGCTGCTCAATAGGAGTTGTTTTGGACATTCAGCTTTAATTGGGAAGGGAACGCCACAAGCGTCCAGTGAAGTGAATCTTTCTTAATATGTAATTTTTTTTATTCTCTAGCAGCAGTCCATGCCACAGCAAGCTCCTCTACCGCAGGTTCTAGCCAGCCAGCCAGTTTGTGCAGTGCAGCCTGCCGCCCATCTGCTATCCCAGTATCAAACCCAGCCTTCTCAGGTGGCAGCTACCAGTACGCCGCTCACACCATTACAGATTTCCACTGTGCAGCAGCTTCCTCATGTCCCATCCTCCCAGGTAAAGTGTCCTGAGCATTCAGGGGAATGTTTAAAAATGTAAAGGCATGTCCATTCCAGTGAAATTTTCTAGGCACTGATCAGTGAATGTCACTCGCCCTCACGTTTTCACCTGGCTATTGGGAATTCTTGGTTTTTGAGAGCCAAAAGAAAATCATCTTGTTTCAGTTATCCTGGGTCTTGCCTAGTTAACCCTATTAATGCTCTTCCTTGAATTGCAATAACTATAATTCTGCATTTTTTCCCTTCATGGTGGTGGACCCTCATCCCCATCCTCGCTTAAGAGCATGAGCAATTGCCCATTTTATGTTATTGAGCTCTTTTCTTCACCATTCACCCCACTGTCTTTTCCCTATGCCTCTCCCTTTCTAGCTCTCTGGCCCCTTTCCATTAGCAGTAGCTGTGATGGAACCTTTTCTTTGGCCTGCAGTGGTAAAGTTCTTTGTAGCACCATTTGGTAGATTGGCTGGTGAGGGTTTTTCGGATATGAAGCAGTTTAACTGAAGGTGATAAGAGGAGGGAGAGCAAGCAGCTTCTGTGATGTATTCTTCTGATCTCTGTACCAAAGCAGATAGTGGGAGTTAGTGAAGAAAATTCTCACCCTCTGCTCTTAAAAAATTGTGCAGCTGCAAAATAAAATCCTTGCACTTCCAAAAGCCAAGTATCTGCCTAAATTTCTTCTGAAGATTAAACGTGCATTTACTATAAAGAATTTCTACTGACTTAAATGCAGCATATTGCTACTTCTTAACCTGATACATTATTTTACTATGACTACCTATAAAATTACTGGCGTATCCAGCATTTACACTTTTTTTCGAGATTTTTGTACAAGATAAAGTGTTGTAATCCACTTTTGTTGTCAACGCAAAAGAACGTTCATGAGAACTTAACCCACAATTCCTTTGTGTGTGCATTAAAAAGGAAATGGTGAGATTATAGCAGTTTAAAATGTAGTTGCTAAGCCTGCAAATGCCTGTGAGCAGGGGGAATAGTCACAAATTTCAGTATTTGCAGGAGTAGGGCTGTAGTGCATGAGATCACTATTGGGGAGTCAGAAGTCCTCAAGACATGTTCTGTTCACTGCATTCTAGGAAAATGTTCAGCTGCAGACTAGCAAACCTAGAGTAGTTATGCTCTATTCTGTCATTGGGAATTTATGTGTACACAAGCTATTCCGACATGTTTCTATCCTGCTCATTTGCCATATGAATTATTAAAATTGTCTCAACTTATTTTCCATGCACCTTTTGAAGGCGTTATCTAGTGTGATTTTTAATTTGTTTCACAATCAGAGGAATGGTGATTATTTATTATTGGGTGCTTGGTGGCTGCTAAATAGTTTCTGAAACGGTTGTGAATTCTTCAGGGTTAAAAATGGCCATTACCTTTAAAATTCTCCTTGTGTATTCAATTAAATCAATTTATCAAAGGGTTGCTATTGATAAACCCCTGGAAATGGAAGGAAATGACTAATGAATAGATATAATTAGCATGGCTCCAATGAGTTAATGGTTAGATGGCAGATTAAACTAATTTGTACCATCAGTTAAAACATTTGCAATTTATGTGGTATTATATTTTTTTCAGATTCCTCAGCTTCCTGTCATTCCTGCAGTTACTCCTCTGGCAGGACTTGACAACCTTCTTCCAGGCCTCTCTGATTTACCTGCTGCAAATGCACCCCCCATACCTGCTCCTTCTCAGTATTTCACTCCAGCTGTGATTATACCAAGCCTTTCCATGAACCCTGCTCTGCCTCTGGCATCCAATCCCCCTGCCCTACCCATGCAGACAGTCAACCTTCCTCATACTACCGTGGCTTCTTTGGTTTTGCCCTGCCAAACAATAGTGCCAAATATGTCGGCTGCTACAATACCATTACTTACTGTGGCTCCACCGGGAGTGTCAGCCTTGCCAACACATCATGCAATATCCCAGCTCTCCCAACAACAGATGTACCAGCCTGCCTTCCAGCAGATAATTCAGAGTGATGCTCCCTCTCCCCACCACACTCAGAACATGCAAGCAATTTCGCAGCAGCGGCTGCCTCCTCTATCTCAGTCACTGCAGGCAAGCATAATGCATCCTTCAGAACAGACTATGTCTGCATCTGGGGTTGGTAACGAGGTAATCCTTTTGTCATTGGACTGTATCGGTACTAACAGTAGTAGATCTTGTACCTTGTTCCATTATAAACAGGCAGGTTTTTGTTACTTGCACTTAAGATGTTTTACTCGTCCATATTGATGCTGGCCCAGGAATGCAGTATGAGGTAGCTATTGACTGGACACGGATTAAGCAGTTGAACTTGTTGCTCAAAGTCTTCCCTCATTATGGAGTAAATTTATAAAGGCTTTGGAGAAGGAAAGATCAGGAACGCTTTTTGAGCACTCTGTTTCTTCTCTCCTTCTCCCAGTTAGAAAGAAAAATGGCTACACAAAAAGAATGATCATTCTCATTTCAGTCAGAAGGGAGAAAAGTAGTCCATAGCAGTCAGCTATAAATGGATGCTATGCCACTGATTTTTAATGTCCGTAGTACAGTACATGCATGATCCTGTGTGAACAGTCTGTCTGTATGTCGGAATATGGATGTACTGTACCAGTTCTGTTGATGTAGAACTGTTTATAAATAGTGTGTTTCTAAATTGAAGGGAAATGGCAGCTGGAGTATGCTTTCAGAAGATTGCTTGGAGGATATCCACAAAAAAGAAATAAAAAATACCAGCTGCAGATCCTGTTTGTTAAAATCAATGAAGCATAAAGGAGGGCTTCTAATATTAGCACCATTTATAAGCTCAGTGGTTCATGAGTGACTAAGTTTTCAAATAATGCCATTGTCACGTTTATAATATGACAACATAAAGTATAACACAGCGTGACTGACACAAGCAGGAAATAATAGGAAGGGGCAAGTCTGTTAAGAATGGCTTGCTTCACAAATACGGGTTGGACAAGAAAGTGTTCTAATACATCTGTTTGCATGTGGACTGAAACTCTTAATATCATATTTCAATCTACTGCACCATTGTGTCCCTAATTTTGCTGTATCTTATCTAAATTTCTGTCTTCGGCCATATATTTGGTACATAAATATTGTTTGTGAAGAATTCTAGCTCATTTTGGGCCTGGTACAAGTTCAGTTGAACTGAGAAATGGCAACATATTCATTGGCTTTAAAGAGGGTTGACTAACCCTTTATGCATAGTATGCATGGCAAACACCATGAACTGATATTCCCACGTGGGACACAAAGGCATCATTTAACTGACACATCTGTGGTAAAGTCCTGAAACATTTCACTAGGACAAATAATAGCTAATTCCAACAAAATGGAAGAGGAAACCTAGGCCGGAGAATATTCAGAAACTCATTGTTGTGTCTTTAAAGTGCTTTTAAGGGAGAAGGGAATGACTAAGAGTCTAGTATGGTCACTGCCTCACTAATAGCAATGGCTGGTATTTGTTTGCTCATTTTTCCTTGGTCAAAAGTACAATTGGAAAATTATTGTGCTGTGGTTTAACTGTACATTTTTGAGTAACAGCCTTGCAACATTATACTCCCTTCCTGCAACACGCACCAAACTGTTATCTAGATAACCTATATCAAAGGCTCCTCTGTGACCATGTTCCATGGTGTAAAGTAGGGATGTCAACATGTAGTTGACTACATGGTGAACCAATAAGGCTTATCAATTAATCCTGTTGACAACATGCACTACCCCCGCCTTGCTGTCTCTTTGTCTGAGGCAGTGGGGGGATGGAGGGAGGTGGGAGACCGTGCCTGTGCAGAGCTGGCTTTTAAGCTGGCTCCCTACGAGCAGCAGATCCTGCAGAGCCACCTGTCCTGCCCCAGGCTGCTGCCTCTGATAGAGAGGCAGCAGCGCAGGGTGGGTGCAGGCAGGAGTCTACACATGAGGAGCTGGCTTTTAAGCTGGCTGTCTTTGCGTGCAGACACCATGGAGCCTCTCCCCCCCACCCCACCCCACCCCAGTGCAGGCCGGGGCAGGCAGGAGCCGGTGCTCAGAGGAGCAGACTTAAAAATAGTGTCCCCACAAGCATTGGCTCCATAGAGCCTCCTCCCCCTGACACCACAGGAGGCTGCCGTGGATCAGCTTCTGTCCATGGCGGGCCCAGGCTCTCCACGGTCAGAGGCTGCTCCATGGGATGCTGGTGCAGCCTCTGTCTGCGGGGAGCACAGCCCCCACAGACAGAGACTGCTGCCACCCCTCACTGCTGCCTCTGATACAGAGGCCGCAGCACAGAGTTGCAGGGGGCTCTCCAGGAGTGAGGCCGGGAGCTCATTGGCTGCTGGCCCTGCCCCCAGGGACTATCAAATAACCGTGTAACCACTAAAAACTGATGTTAATCGATATCTAACATCTAGTGTAAAGATGCTGTGCCTTCATTTCTGTCGGCAAATTAAATTAACTGTTACCACTCAGCTAAGAAATTGTGTAGTCATCGTGTATATTTTTCTGCAAAAGGCTGTTCAGTGTACAGCGGCAATCCAAAAAGCCAACACAATGCTAGGAACCATTAGCTAAGGAATGGTAATAAAACAAATATCATGATGCCACTATATAAATCCATAATATGCTCACACCTTGTGAGAAGCTCTGGTTACCCCATCTCAAAAAATGTTAGAATTGGGAAAAGTAACAAAGATGATTAGGGGTATGGAACGGCTTCTATATGAGCAGAGATTAAACAGACTGGGACTGTTCCGTGTAGAAGAGAGATAATTAAGGGAGGGCGGGGAGTGATAGAGATGAATAAAATCATCAATGGTGTGGAAAAAGTGAATGGGAAGTGTTGTTTACTCTGTGCAAGAACTAGGCATCACCCGCTGAGAACTATAGGCAGCAGATGTAAAACAAGAAAAAGTTGGTTCTACTTCAAACATTGCATAGTCAGCCTGTGGAGCTAACTGCCATTTGATGTGAAGTCCAAAAGCAAAAATGGGCTCAAAAAAGAATTAGATACATTCATGGAGTGTAGGTCTGTCAATAGTTATTAACCAATGTGGTCAGGGGTGCGACTTCATGCTCCAAGTATCCCTCAATTGCCACCTATTGGAAGGTGAGACTGGATGACATGGAATGGATCACTTGATAATTGCCGGATTCTGTTCATTCACTCTGAAGTCATCTGACACCAGTCACTGCCAGAAATCAGGATGTTGGCCCAACCCTGAGTGGCTGTTCTTACATCCTTTTGCAATAAATCTCGATGATGAGATGCAGAATCACAAGATTTCTAAAAATGGCTTCTGAGAATGTAGTAATCCAGGACATGTGATTAAGTAAAAAATAAAACCCTTTATCTTCTGTGTTTCCTTTTGCTTCCTTCTCTCCCTTCCTTCATCCCTGCACCCTGCCATGAAAAGTCTGAATAAGTAAGCATGGTCTGAGGAAGCAGACTCCTCGTCAGACTCAGAGATGGAACGCCTGGCCACTGTGGTTCCAGATGCAGTCGCAGTCCTCTAAAACCTAATGGCCTGCACATCTCTGGGTGCAACTTCCATATCAGTGGTCCTTTTGGACCCCATGTTCTAGAGCCTCTTTTTTTCTCACCCTACTATACCCTACTATTGGCTAGGTGCTGGAAGCCTCTGCAGGAAAGTCACTGTATTCCTTCCCCAGGACTGGGGCTACTATCATGCAGAGAGAAGCACATGGCAGACTTCTCCTGTGTAGGAATTAGAGGCGGGACCTTCTCAACAACCCATAGCCACCTCTTCACTGCCTGGTGATATGGTAGTGTCTTTGAGTCTAAATCTCTCCCACTCTCCCCACCCTTCTTTCCTCCCCCCGATGATTTCAGAACTCATCAAGATTTGAGGAATCTGGCTACAGCTGTGGATATCCAACCAGAAGAGGTGCAGGAAAAGTTGTACTGGCTGGTGGACACTTTAGTCTCTGCAGGGCTCTCTAGGGTAGTTCTTCCTATTAATGAGGCTATCCTGGAACTTGTCAAGATTTTATAGCAAATCCCTTCTTTCCCGCCTCTCTGCTGAAGGGGGCAACAGAAGATATGATCACCCATCACAGGGATTTGAACACTTCTATAACCATCTTCTTCCAGGCTTTGTAATCGGCACTGCTGCTGATTAAAGAGACAGACATGGACACCCAGCTTCCATCCCAAAAGGAAAAGAAGCAAAAAAGTTAGATTTGTTTGAGGGGAAGTCTTGTTTCACAGTAGGATTACACATGGAGTTCATGAATCAGAGACTCTGCTGGGTCACTGTGGTTGCAGCCTATGGGATAATACTCTGAAGTGCAAAGACAAGTTTCCTGATAGGTCAAAGCAGGAATTCACTGCTATAACAGAGGAGAGCAAATCACTTGCCAAAACAGCATTGCAACTAAGCCTGGATGTGGCACACTCTGCATCTGCCTATCTATACATGGTCTTCATTTTGGCTGCAGTCATCAGGTCTTCCCCAGAGGCGCTAAAAACTATTTGAGACCTTCCATTGGAAGGCCCCTCATGCTTTTCAGAGAAGACAAATCAGATAAAAGATTCAAGGGTGACCCTTAAATCTCTGGGGATTTATACACTAGCAGCAAAAAGCAAACAGTTCTGCCCACAGGAGCCCCAACATTTTCAGCCCTTTTTGCTGCATGCCCAGAACCTGTCCAAAAAGAGGAGCAGTAGTTAATGAACAGAACAGGGCAAATTATCCAGTGATCCAAGGCATTAGTGAAAATATTGAATAGCATTAGACCCAGAACTGACCCCTGCAGAACCCCACTAGATATGTTCTCCAAGTTTGACAGTGAATCATTGACTACTACTCTGAGTGTGGTCTTGCAACTAGTCAAGCAGCCACCTTCTAGTAATTTCATCTAGACCACATTCCCTTAGTTTGCTTCTGAGAATGTCATGTGGGACTGTGAAAGAATCTTTTCTAAAATCAAGAAATATGTTATGTTCACCTCTCCACCTTCCTCCATCCACTGGTCCAGTAACCCTATAAAGAAGGAAATTAGGTTCTTTAGCATGATTTGTTTGACACATCCAACCTGACTAATCCTTATAATTCCATTATTCTCCACATGCTTTCAAATTGATTGTTTAGTAATTGTTCCAGTATCTTTCCAGGTATCAAACTTAGGCTGACAGGTGTATAATTCCTCAGGTCCTCTTTGTTTCCCCTTTAACAGATACTGTGTTTGTCCTTCTCCAGTCTTTGGGAACATCCTCCGTCCTCCAGGTGTTCTCAAAGATAATTGCTCACAATTCTGAGGGGGTTTTTTCAGCTAGTTACTTAAGTACCCTCAGATGAATGTCCTCATTCTGCCAGCTTGAATATTGTTTGCTCTAAATATTGTCATCTTTTGCCCCACATACATACCCACGGCTTATGAAAATAGAGCCACACGTTGAAGGAAATGGTATTTAAGCGGATTTTTGAAATTCTAAATGGGATCCATTGCACAATTGGATGATTCCTATAAATATCATTATGAGAGTTATCACTCATGTGGTACAAGTTGAACCTCTCTAGTCCAGCACCCTCGGGTCCTGACTGGTGCTGAACCAGAGAATGTGCCGAACTATAAGAGGTCAATATTGTTTAGCAGCATTATGAACACTTTCACTGTTTATGGGGCTCTTAGAGATGTTTAGGGGCAAATTAGAGTAAATAACAGCATAGAAGACTGAGAGTCAGGACTGGTGGCTGTGAACAAACTTTATGGGACCATGGCCAACTTGGCCATACCCATGATAAGTGGATATCCAGCTAACTAAAATCACCCCAGACCATGGATGTTGCTGGACCAGAGAGTACCATATTAAAGAGGTTCAACCTGTATATAGATCTTCAGGAATGCATGCTCTTTGTTCTACCTTCAAAAATTCTATAAGCAGAAGCTTCTGATTTTATTTTAACTCTGATTATTTTGAAAATAACTCTTTATGGCTTCTCTCTTTCCATGCCCTGTAAACAAAAGAAAAAAGCCCATACAGATACGTTCTCACTGTAAGGTTATAAAAGCAAAGATGACGTTAGACTTGAATGAGTCATGAACGTGCTGCACAGAGGGTTTTTAATAGGTTTCTATTGTATTGCAACAGATCATTGGACATCCTTCATATGGTTTGGAAAGTGGACCCCAGGTGCCTGTAATACCAGTGCAGCCTTCGATAGTTATGCCGCCACCTTTGCAGTTGCAGCCTGAAATATTGCCTCCCTGCCTCGGGCCAGAAAATCTTTCACAACTTCATGGCAACCTTGCTGCAGCGAGTGCCACAATGCCCATAGATCATGGCCTGCCTCTTCAGCCTACTGGTCTTCTACAGATTCAACCAGATCTTTCCCAGCCTCTGGGGCAGCAGGCTCCATGTTCTGCTATCCAGTCGGTTACAGAATCAACTCAAGAGGTAGAACATTTTTTTCCTAAACGATTTTCCAATCTTGCTACCTATTTCTTTTGTAGATATAAAATTGTTGCGCAAGTGACATGATCCTAGCACCCTCTACGGCGACATTTAGCTTAGATTATATATTATTGGAAGAGCCATCACCTTAGCAACTGGAAAATTACATATTATAGTTGGAAACCTGTGAAATGTGTCCTTAGAGTCATTCATGGGAATAATAAGCCACCTGGGCATCTCAACTATCAAGCACTCTCTTCATCCTCAGTTGAATGGGTATGCAAGTGTAGAAACTGGTATGGAAATGATACTTGTGGATTATGAGGTCATCTCATGTGGGTTAGTGCAGAAGCATTCCATACAGCTCCATTCAAGGTGTTGTCCAGTCTTGTTTAAAAATGTCTCGTAAATGGGGCTTCCACCTCTTGCCTTGAGAAACTATTCCATACTCTGTCTAAAAGAGCTTCATAATGTTTAGCTTAAGTACTTTTTAGCATATTTTTTGCACTGCCCTGAATTTCACTCTATTCCTGATGCATAAGAGTCTTCAAAATTTTGTCAGTATTATGTCCCTTCTTAGCAGTCATGTGGCTGAGTATATTTTGCTCTTGTCGTCTTTCTTTGTAATACAATTACGTTTTCCTGCTTGCTACTCATTGTTTTGGCTTTTCTTTGCATAACCTCACTCACCCACTTCCAGGCATGACAATGTTTTATAGATATATATATTGCCTTCCCTTCAGTGTTGGAATGCATGCTAATATGCAAAGCAAAGTTCGTTAGCATTTTGGCTGTTATCAGATTGCAAACCAATGTCCCCTCCCAGCCTGAAAACTCCCTGAGCACTATTGCTTTCCAGATTTCTCTCCTGCCTCAAGCAACTCTTTTGGAGCCTCTTCCCTTGAAGCAACAGCTTTCATCTTTCCAGGCTCAGTCTCTCTCCAGCTGCCAATTTGTGTTTCTGTCCTTACTCATATTTGCAGCTTCTTCCCAGTTTGGCACTGCACAGTCTTGAGAATTTCAGTAAGATACAGTTATGCCCTTTTCCAGATCATCAGTGCAAATGTTAACTAAGACTGAATGCACAGCCGAATGTCACGGTGCCTTCCTAGAGACCACCTCCAATGTCCATAAATGTCCATTGCTCCATCAAGCAGTGGAAGACCTTAAGGAATTGAAGCACATGTGTTTCTTGTTAGAGAAATTATCAGTTTGGAGACTTGTAGTGTTTCCTCTGGCTCAGTGCATTCACACAAGTCCTGGATCTCAACTGTGGGCAGCAGAATCAGCAAAACTGTGAAATTCCAACTGCAAAAAAATTCTCTAAAGTCTCAAACATATCCAGCACCACCCAGATTCTGGGTAGTGCTGCTCCTACCCACTTCGGGTCCTGGCACCCGAACCAGGTCAGACGATGCTGCTAAACCTGCAGTCCCAACACCACTCTGGGAGGTTTGAAATATGTGTAATGGGTACTGCTGTAGTGTAAAGATATGGAGTGCAGGCTTCTTGAGAGTGCTGAAATGGCACTAAAGACTCCTAAGGCATAAGGATAGCTCTACTTTTTTATTGTGTCCTTCTAAATCTCAGCCACGATTTCTCCCACTCCATCCACACACAGCAGCTCTGGATAAATGTCGCCTTCATTCTCACTTCATGAGATCAGCTCCCTTGGTCCTCCACACACCATATGATGGAGAAGAATGGTTTGAAGGGAAAATTTGCACATTGATTCTTGAAGCTTAGGCTTGGAAGCTCAGTTGAGTGACTGTAAAGACCCCCAGATGTCCTTGAACCCTCCCTGCACTGTGCTCTCACCTGGAAAATCCCCATCCTAAAGCCACACTTGCCCTTATCACGTGGCTCCACTTTTCTACATGCAGGACACAGGTGAGCCCATGTGTTAGCTCAAATTGTCCACCTTCTATGCAAGACAAAGAAGCTCCTCATTTTGGTTAAACATAATCCTCGTCCACTGGAGCTAGACTGCCTGTGAGTCCCCATCCACATAAGGGTCAAATTGATCCACATATCCCTTGATGACTGTGCTGATATCACATACTGTGAAATATTTTTGCTAAGGTTTTCTTAGGTATAACCCTTTGTAAGGAGAGTTTCATGTCAGAGTCCTATACTGTAAATTGAAACAATGCGTTTCATTACCATTTTGCCATAATATTGCCATCTGGCATTACCTTTTATTTAAATCCACATGACAGCGCTCATACACCTAGCAATTTTGATTTGATCAGGCAAGTAAAATTGTGTAAAACACTTGATTGAGTGCATTACTGCAGTATGAATATGTTGTCTGTGATCTCATTGTTCATTCACTTTGTAATTCTGTTGAGGAAGCAATGGGGTTTGGCACAATTGCCTTATAGACCCATGAGCAGTAACCACCATGAGCTTACAGATTTTTAACTTCACTGGGCAGATAGTGGGCAGTCATACAGGATTCAGAGAGCTTTGGATTTGTCTACATTGAGCCCTAGTCTCTTTCTGTCCACACACACATCAGTCTAACTCAGGTCAGTGAGCAGTCATGACCCGAATCATAGGATCTTGTGAGGAGGGTAGGTCAGAGATCAAGTCCTGCTGTGACTTGAGTCCCTGCCCTGTTGTTTTGCACTATGGATGCAGACCCAAGTCAGAAAGTCTGCATAGTGCCATATGGCTGCACTAGCCGGTTTATAAGGCCCAAGCCCAGCAACTGTAAACCAGGTTTACAGTGGAGTGTGGATATTCAACGCTGGCTTGGAAACACTTAAGTCTGCAAGCCTGAGATCCACTAGTCCAGGCTTATTCTGTGGTGCAGATATACCGTTAGGCTTCATCTATACTACAACAGAAAGTCGACTAAAGTTACACATCTCCAGCTATGTGAATAACGCAGCTGGAGCTGATTTTCCTTAGGTCGAGTTAACATTGACCTCTCTCGCCCCGCGATGTAGAGTCTATGGAAGAAACTCTCCCGTCGACTTCCCTTACTCTTCTCATCTGGGTTAGGGTAACAGGGTCAACCGAAGAGTGATCTGTGGTCAGTTTGACTCTTCATAAGACCCAATAAATCAACTACCGGTAGATCAGTCTCAAGTAGGGTTGCCAGGTGTCCGGTATTGACCCGGACAGTCTGGTATTTTCGCCTCCTGTCTGGTTAAAAAATTCAGAAAATACCAGACACCTAAAATGTCCGGTATTTTCTGGGTTTTTTCCCTGCCAGGAGTCGAAAATACCAGACACCTGGCAACCCTACGACACACTCAGCAACTGGCCCCTCCTGGCCCCCCTTCCCAAGACCCCTTGGTTCCGCAGGGAAGCTCCCTTCTGGCTCGACCAAGAAAACAAGATGGCCACTGACAGAAAGCCTAAAGACCTGAGCAATGGGAAGCAATGCCTTCCCTGGGTCTTAGTGCTCAACCTTTCCTCTTCCTATCCCTATTCTGACTCTGCACGCACTTAAAGGGGCCATGCTGTTTTAATGCTGTTTTGTTTTATTTATTTGTTTGTTTGTATTCTTGACAACTCTTGGGGTCCTTTTTTTTTTCTCGCCCCTTTTTTTTCCCCTCAACAGAATGTTTTCCCCGGTGTTTTTTTTCTGTGTGGGGGGAGGTGTTCGGTATTTTTGGTTAAACCATCTGGCAACCCTACTCTCAAAAATGTCAATGCAGGCTGTAGTTTAGATGTAACCTTAGAGTCATAGAGTTTAAGCCCAAAAGGGGACAACCGTACCATCTGGTTTGACCCTGTTCTTGAACATGTGCCTACTTGACAAAACATTTTGCTGTAGCTACCGTCAGTTGGAGTGCCAGAGGGCTCCAGCAACCATTGGTGCTTTAAGCATCATCTCATCTAACTGTTCAGAATTGGTCTGCGCCACAACATGCTTAGAACCTTGGTGACACCTGGCATGGTGTCTGTGCAGCTAAACCAGTGATAGCAACAGTGGGGAATGGTTTTTAAAGGAAAATAGGTTTGTTTTACAAAAGGCAGAAGAGGGTGGTGTGCAGCCCAGCATGTCAGCGTTGCTTTTCTCCTTTATGCCAAATACATAATGCCCTTTTAAGATAAAGCAAAATAGGGATGTGAATGACTCGTCAACAAGTCGCTCTTCCCCCCTCCCCCCGCTACAGAAAGAAGCAGCAAGGGGCGGGGGAAAGAAGGGGTACTTCAAAGTGGCAGTGCTGCATGGAGCCCAGGGCCAGACCCCGGGCTCCATGTGGCGCTGCCGCTTTGAAATTCCACATGGAGCTTGACGCTGGGCTCCCCGCGGCATTTCAAAGCAGCAGCACTGCATGGAGCCCAGGGTCAGTGGGGGAGTCCCCAGCTGACCCCAGGTTCCATGCGGTGCTTTCGCCTTTGAAGTGTAGCAACAGCCTTAGGGCTGTTGCTAAACTTCAAGGGTGGAAGCGCCCTGTCGACTAATCGAATAGTCAATGCAAAATGCATTGACTATTCGATTAGTCAATTACTCGCAATTTAACATCCCTAAAGCAAAATATACTGGAAATGTTGCTGCAGTATGTATTTCTTTACTGTAGGATACTGCATAAAAATAAAGTTAGGCCAAATTTTTAATCCATTTAAATAAGATCAGGTAGGTAATGACATCTGGATTCTAAATATACTCAAACTGTTCTGTTGCCATGAGCTCCTTTTTAAACTGCTGATTTGTGAAAGACCTTCTTTGTTTTCCGCTTTTCTTCTGCCAAGCGAGCAATGGGAAAACTAAATTATTAACAAATGTTATTTCAAAAATGGGCATTAGTATCAGTACTTGTGCACAAACACCACCCATGTTGGCTTGTGCTCCAAAAGAAATGTTAGCCACAAAAGCAACTTTAGATAGAAAAGAATAATTTAGTGACAATCCAAGTTCTGAGAATGAATTAAGCAAAATGGTGTGGGATTAAAATCTTGTTTTCAAAAAATATCCTTCTAAATGTCCCAGAACTGCTCTTCTAAAAACTGTACAAAGTGTCAACTTTCTTCATATGCAAATACAATATATTAAATTTTGCCAAATATCACTATTTAAATTACTACTTTTTGTATTTTAGGAGCATGCAATACAGGAAAAACAGCAGACACTAACACAGAGCTCTGAAAGGTATCCTTACAATCTCTCTAGCATGTGAAAATGTGTTATTTCTGGAAGCTGAAGCTCTGTTGGGGGTTGTGTTGGGGGGACAGCGTATAGGGTGGAGGCCTGAGGTTGGTAGTGCACAGACAGATTGGAGGCAGTAAGTGATAGGTTTGGGGGAAGTAACAAGTTGCCTAAGTGAAGTTTAGGTATTTGAGTTGGTCTATCTTATCTGTATACACTTTAAGGGCATGTCTACACTGCAGGGCTAAAGCCAAAATAAGCTACGCAACTTGAGCTATGTCAATTGCATAGCTTAAATCAAAATAGCTTATTTCGGCTTTTGATGCTGTCTACGCAGCAGGAAGTCTGAGAGAGAGCACTCTTCTTCCAACTACCCTTACTCCTCATACAATGAGGGTTACAGGAGTCGGAGTAAGAAGTCCTCCAGCTTGACAGTATTTTGACACTAGGTCAAAATAACTGTGTGTAGTGTAGACGTGGACTATGTTATTTCGGAATAACGTCAATTATTCCGAAATAACACTGCAGTGTAGATGTCGCCTAAGTTCCTTGGGGGCAGGGACTTTGTCTTAGGCTTGGTCTACATATAACAGTGGTGCTGCTGTAACTATTTTGGTTGGGTGTATAATTTTTTTCTACCAAAGTAGGTAAAGTGACACTGTCCTAATGTGGGTACAGTTATATCAGCAGAAAAGTGCCCTACACCAGTAGAGGTTATTCCCTTTTCCGCCCAGTAATAGCTAAGACCAGTATCAGGCACCTCTATACTGATATATAAGTGCATCCGTGCTAGGGATGGACTCTCCTGCTTTAAGTATAGCAATATAGCAAAAATTGTGTCAGTTTAATGTGTATGTGTGTACTCTGTCTTTTAGCATGCTTAGCACAATCCAGGTTGGCGCCTTGAGGTACTATCATCATCATACTGCTGTTTGATGACTGACTGCCTTAATTAATGTTTTAATATCCAGACTTTATGTCCATTGGCCTGAGGGAGGAACCAGACTCCTTGGGCTAAAGCTCATGTTCCCCTTCAAACTACTGTTCTTTTAGGATTTGCCAAATGCAATCTTGTAGATGTATTTTTGTTCTGTATGTATGTGTGGCTCTGCTTCACCTCAAAACTGATTTGATTTCCAAAAGAACATATTTTCTGGATCTGGGGATGCCTGCTCTGAGAATTTCTACCCCACAAAAAAAGCCAGGCTGACACAAGTGGATAGAGTCCCAGAGCCTTAGAACTGCACGTGACTTGCAAGGAGTTTTCTGCTTTACAGGCTGAATGCCATTGGAGAAACCGTGAAGGCCCTAGGGAAGGGAAAATAAACCTACTTTTCCCTTCATGCAGAAAAAGTGGTATTTTTAAGGCTTCGGGGCACTAGCGCTGTGTCTGGTGGGTTTTTTTGGTGCTCTCCATTCTTTTTTCTTTTTCATGGAAAGTAGAATTTACCTTTTTCTGGCTCTAGTAACTTTTCGTACTTATAATTCTTGAGTATGATTGAATTAGGCAAAGTGAGTTCACTCATGCCTAGTGAACATGCTATTCTAGTCTCTTCTAGGAAAGGACATCAAATATTTAGTGATTAATTTCTCTCAAATTTGTATTTGCCTCATTAGCTATGGTATTTGAAAAGCTAATTTTCCTAGCCGTGGCAACATTCAGAGCTGCTTGCATCAGAATGCTTCCCAAGGCAATATACCCTGAGGCCTTCTCTCCACAGGGTGCACCTATAACTACCATTAACATTACAGTTTTGCTACACCTTCAAAGACTAAAAAACAAGTACAGTGACCCTCAGCTGCAGAACTTGTGTTCTTTATCTCATGTCACTCTTATGTGACCCTTTCCCTGCATCTCTGACTGACTTAAAGTGATTATTTCTACAGAAGGCTGCATATGTACCTTCCCCACTGGAGAGTACTAGAACCTGAATCATAGAACTGAAAGGTTCTATGAGAGGTCCTTTGAGTCCAGTCCCCTGCCCTGAAGAAGCATAATAAAATAAGTTTGGGGAGCAGAGGGCCCTTGCAGTTCAAAGACAGCCTATGAAGGCCCTGAAGAAAAGGGGCTATTCTCAGTAGCAATTAAGGCCTTGATTTCATTGTGCAAGGGACATCATGTACTTGCTTATGTTCAAGGGCCTTGCTGAATTAGGTCCAGCCATACTCCTCTCAAAAATTTTACTATAAAGCAAATCCCCTGTTTTCCTGTAGTCACTGTTTTTCTTCTTCTCTTTCCACATCTGCCTCCCGTATGGTTGTTTTTTCCTTCCCTGTTACAAAGCTACATGAGTCCCGACATAGCTTCAGGCAAAGAGATGAGCGACAGCTTTGAAGGAGCGATTGGTAGTGGAAAGCAAGAAGGGAAGCCTTCAAAGAAACATAAGAAATCTACACGCATTCGATCACGCCAGGAGAAGTCAAGCAGACCAAAGCTGACCATTCTAAATGCAAGTACAATCTCTTTGTTGTAGGCTGAACTTCTGTTTTGGGATACACCAGAAATAATGAACTATGTTATTCTTTTCTTATAGGTATGTAACACAGGGGATAAGATGGTGGAATGTCAGCTGGAAACACACAATCACAAAATGGTGACTTTTAAATTTGATTTAGATGGTGATGCGCCAGAAGAAATTGCTAGTTACATGGTAAGACCTTATTTGTGAAGGAACTTTCAAAAGTCAACTCACAATTTTGAGCTGCATAAACTATCTGTATGTTACACGCACACAGTGTGTTAAAAGACCATTACTGAGGTTAGAATCAAGCATTCAAAAGCAAGGGAATGCCACAATTAAGATTGCTAGTTAAAAATAGCATGAGATGATGCAATTAAAGCCTGTGTCATAATGCATTATGTATGTGGCACGGGCAACCTTAATTCTGGCATTTCTGAACTACTGAGTGCTTGACTTGGCAACCTTAATAATGTTCTTTTAATATAGTTATTTCCTAGGTTTTAAAAACAGCAAACTGAAAAAAAATTCCATCATGTGGCATCATGTTGACACCCGCATGGGTCATCATAACGATGGTCACCTTTAGATTGACAACACTGACCTTTGCCACTTGGGCTACTAGAATAACTGGTAGCAGTAGTAGGTTGTCATCTCCCTGTATCTCAGCGCTAGAGGAGTATGAGGGACACATTTTGCCAGTGGTTTTCCCCAATATTTGCTAGCAGCAGAAGAATGCTGGGTCTCAGGAATCTTGGGTTCCAGCCCAAACTCTAGACATAGTGTGCTCTAATGGGCACAGACTTTTTTGCCATGAATCCTCTCCACTCTGACCTTTTCCCAATCCTGGCTATTCCCCAACCCTGACTCTTCATCCAAGTCTCAGTCTCCTTGTCTAGAAAAACTGACCATTTTGGTTAAATTTTTCCAAAAACACTCAGCTTGGAAAATTCAGCCCAATTCAGGCAGTTTGGGAAAGCTATCAGCACTAAAAGCAGGATCTTTATAATAGGAAGTGTCAGGCAACCTTAACAGCCGGTGCCACCAGCCCTGCTTGTTATCTGAAAAGTAAAGCCCCACCTGATTGTCCTGGACACTACAGGAAGAAGAAAAGACCCCAAAAATGTGTCTTACTAAGGAAAGCTGTGATCTGGATAACACATTTGGGGAATATCAAGCAAGCATAGGCACTCCTTCCTACTTTAATCAGCCTCTCCCATTGTTCATCTGGCTGGGACCCCAGCACCGTCTCATCGCTGGAGGAATAAGGGGGTGCAGAAGAGGGGGTGTCACCTTGCTCTACCAAACATTTGGGACCCTGGCTTCTTTAGGAAATGCTTTCTCTTAATCCTCTTCCAGTTCTGGCTTATCAGGGGTCAGATCCCTTTTGAACAGTTAACTGCACTGGCTTCCTAACAGCTTGCAAAAATTTTTACAACCAAATCTACTTGTCCCTGAGCCACTGAGAGGGAGGCCCACTAGGCCAGTCTGGCAGCGAGGAAGAATTTCTTTCCCAGCTGCAAAAAGGCAACTAGCAAGATGCCCCAGAAAGAACCTAAATCCAGCACTGCTCAAATCCCAGAGGGAGCATATGGGAAGGATGGTGCCCCAGAAGTGAGAAGAACTTATAAGCCCTCCCTTAAATGTATGAGAGCCTAGAGGCTTATGCCACACCCTGTGAAACCTGTCAGCCCCAGCACCCTGCTCTTCAAGCCCCCAAGAACAGCTGATGGAGATGCTGTCCTTAAAAAGGACAAGATTTTCCTCTCCTATGCTTGCCCCAACTAACCCTCCTCACGGCTGAGGTGGCATGATTTGGGAGACCTGTTCCTGTAATGTGCTCTGGCTTTGATCTGCCTGGATCATAGATGCAGTGAGCCTGATTTTTCAGGTGGGGGCTGAGCTTCCACAGTCTCAAATGAAATCCATTGGACTGTGGGGCAGTAAGCCCCCCTACAAGCCATGTTGCAAGTATTTTGGAGGTTTGGAGCTCTGGGGAGCTATTTTATGTCTGTTTAGGTCTTTCTTTTGGGGGTTGAGAAACAAGGTGATGTGCCCTACAGGTACAAGGTGATTACTTTGCATCAAACCTGCCAGTCCCAGAGAGAGGCTAATTTTTTTATGTGAGCAGTGATTCAGTTTGGCCAGAGGCCAAATAAGAATACAGTCTCTTTAGATTGCAGTTCCTATAAAGAATGGTACACATGCTGTCTGTACACTTATGCAAACTTTCAGCTAGTTAAGACCATGCAATGAGTACTGACTGACAATCATTACAATGGTTAATCTTAATGTGCTCTTTACAGGTAGACAATGAATTCATATTGCAGACTGAGAAAGAGACATTCATTGAACAAATGAAGGATATTATAGATAAAGCAGAAGATATGCTCAGTGAAGATACTGAAGGAGAACGAAGTTCTGATCAGGGAACAAGTCCCCAGCAAGATGCCTATAGACTAGATATGAATGAAGTAAGAATCTTGTGTGTCCGGTATTGGTTTTAAATTAATAAATGGGGGTTTCTTTATATCAAATCTGATTTTTTTTCTTAATTTGGTTACTTTATTTTAAGTTAGTTGAGCAGAGGCTGTAAAACAAAGTTTTGCCACCTAAGTATTCATTAGAAAAATGTCCCTGCACTTCTGCTTGTCTAAAGAAAGATGTTTTTGTTTGTTTTCAACAGGAGAATCGGCAATCTCAAGTGAAAACCCCCATGTATCAACAGAATGGTAAAAGTGGTTTTGAATACAGATTTAATCTTGAACTCTCATTCAGCAAATAGGTAGTATTAGACTGTTCAGAAAGCTTAGCAGTCTCAAGATATATTCCAGTCTCCTGTGACTGGTGAAGTTGTTCTGAAAATATAGTCCTGGTAAAAGCCTAGTTGCCATTAGCAATTTTGAAATGCCATGGTTAAAACAGATGAAACCAGCATTTGGGTGCCTCGGAAATATATGAATTTTAGAAAATGGCAATGATTCCTCACTGCCTCCAAACTGGATGTGGGGTTGAGCAGGAAGAGACAAGTCTTTCATAAATGTATTTTTTGTTCTCAACAATAACTAAGTTTGCAAGAGGAAGTTAACTGAGATTGGCTCTTCCAGCCTTAATATTTGCAGATACAATTGAATTTGGTAACCAGGATGTTTCAGCCACCTCTATCTTAACAGAGAGAAGTCTTACTCTTTTGGATGTGTGTGTGTTATTTCTTTCCCAGAGGAAAGGATGGCATCATTGTTGGCTTTCACTCCCTTTATAAACTGGAGAAAGGAATAAAACCACATCATGGGGAAGCCTCTTTTCCCGACTGCATCTCTTCATGTGTTGCACACGGCTCTATTTGCCCAAACACTTCACTGAGTTTGTGTGTGGAAAATCTCTTTGGGGGCTGCACAACATGCTTTAGTGACTAAAAACAATGGTCTCCCTCCAAAACTAGGCTTTGTACACAGTCTGCCTGGCTCCTCTTAGACCGTTCACACTTGCTTGCCATTCTGAGAGTATACCGTTTGCATTTGTTGATTTGTAGGCAGAATTTTGGAAACTGTGTAATTTGATACACGCAAATGAAGGGAGTACAAGTTCAAGATGAATGTAGGAGGGCAGTAGTAAAACAACACTACCTATGTAGGAATTGTAGACAATGTAAGTTCCATAAAATATTACCAAAACTAATTTTTCTATTACAGAAACCTTCTATACAACACAGTTAGTTCACTTGTAGCCTAAGACAAACATCATTTCAATCTAAAGGAGTTGTTCCAGTAACTTTAGTGAGCTTTGGATCTGGCTCGGGTCCCACTCCAATACAGTCACTTGAAAGTCAGAGAACTTTTTCCATTCCAGGAAGATCACTTTTTGCTATGAGAGTCCAGAAGGAGCCATTATTTTTAATCTCCATTAATACCATTGAGACTCGTGTCTCTTCCTAAAATGGGGCAGTTTCAGATTACATCAAAAATTAGTTTGATTTAGATCATATCTGGTTCTTTAAAAACTGCATAGAAGCTCAAAAACAAACTGTTAACCCTTTATTTTGTTCTTCACAATTAGTTTTACATACTGGAAAACGATGGTTTATTATATGCCCTGTTGTGGAAAACGAGACTGAGGAAGCACCCGAATTCCCCCCAGCAGTTCCTCAGAGTAAACAACCCGAAGGTCCAGGTACTTATGAATTTTAAAGTTTTCATTTATCTAAGGGAGCAGTGGGGTGGATCATCAGCTGTGTCTACTTAGAGGCAGCTGTGTCAGCTCTTTACTCTCCCATGCTTTCATCAAGATTATTTTCTTTCAGCTGCAACATGGTGTGAGGCAGAGGGTGAAAAGCATTGTGTTAGTTGTTGCTTCATGAGCTGACCAATGAATACCAAAGATATTAACACTGGCACTGTTAGTTCTCCTTTAATTACTTCCCTGCTCCTCAAACTGGTATAGTCCACAATGCCTGTGTGTGGGTAACCAGATGGGCTAATCTTGCAAAGGAAGTACAATGGCTTGATTTTAGTTGTTAGCAAAGCTGTGTGGCCAAAAAAATGCCTGTAATAAGTTTCTTCTTCTAAAAGGTATTCATAAATCATACATGGCATCTTAATTATCAGCAAAAATGATGCTTACTTTTCTGGTTTTCCTCTTCACCAGTCGCTTGGAGGCCACAGCCAAGGAGGGAATTGTTCAAGTGTGTGTCTGCCTTGGCTTAGGGCAGCATTTACCTTAGTTGTTCATCAACTATGGATTTTGGGGTAGCAACTTGAGGAGAACCACTGCAATACAGAATAGCATAGGAGCCTTGCCCCAAAAGGTTTTTGAACTTTAAGAACTTTGTACAGGTGGGGGGAAAAAAGCCTGAAGTACTGGCCATATAATTTACAGGATTTTATTTATTAATCTCGATTTATCAGACTTCTGAAACAAGTTCATAATTATATTATTACTCTTAATGGCCAATGGAGTGCAATATGCTTCCTGTTCAAAATGGATATATCAGATCCAGCATGGAAAGCTTTTCCATAAGATCACGCATGTGATCATATAGTTTTAAATAAAATATGGACAGTCTTTTGATTATTTAGAGAAAAGTCCCGGTGTTTTTCAACTCTGTTAAGAGTTAGGCATGAATTTAAGTTCTACTCATAGCTGTCTGTATTAGGCTGCATCCAGGGCTGGTCTGAGCTATTCTTGCGCCCTGGGCAGCGGGCGCGCGGCACCTGATTGACGTGTATGGGGCACTACGCTCCCAGGCACATGGCGCATGCGCAGCCCCGCCCCCAGGCGGCAACCTATGGGGGGCGCCTGATGCGGCGCCCCTTACCACTTCAATCAGGCGCCCCCCATAGGTTGGCGCTCCGGGCAGCTGCCCGGCTAGCCCCCCCCTTAATCCGGCCCTGGCTGCATCTTTTTACAGAAATACTGCAATTTGAGGTTCTTATTTAAATATTGGGTTAGTAGCTTTCTAATATAAAACATTTAATCAAGTTGAAACTGCTAAGAAATCTTGTGGTTACTTTATAATGGTTCACTCTGTATAGTCTGTGAAAGGTGAAATTAGTGTCTTTGCCTCTTATAGATCCAGAACAGTTGGAAGATCAGCAAACGAGCTCTGCAGTGACAGACACACCTAGTGTCTTATTTTGTCACCAGCTTCCTAGTCAAGCAAGCATATACGACAGCCCCTGTGAAACACCAGGTCCTTTGGCACAAGCTCCTACTGCAGTGTCTTCAGCTGTTTTACAGACTAAACCAGAAATTTTAGCTGCAACACTACCAGGAACTGCTCCATATATCCCAGAACAGTTTGTTGCTAATGTAGGTCAACCAGAATATCCTCCACTACAGCTGGTCATACCTAGTCAGCCTGACACTTGTGCCCACAATACAGCTTCACAAGAGGAGCCTTCTGATGCTCAGCTTGTTCCAAAACCCTCCCTGCGAACGCTACAGCAGGTGGATGAAGGCGCTGGTGTTCCCGACATGGAAGTCTCATGCTATACTGTCAGGCCAGCCAGCTCGATTCTGACCATTCCTGCGCAAGGAGCAGAATTCTGTCCCATTCCTGCTCCCTCTGATATGGTTTTGGAGCTCCAGCCTGCGCCACAAATCCCCCATGTATCAGAGGCCAGTATGGCTGGTGTCACGCAGCATTCCTTGGGGACCCAGCTGCTTCCTCTGACTGTTGTGTCTGATTCCCTAACTCTGACAGGCTCTCAGCTTCAAAGTCCTCCCCAGCTCTCAGTTGCTGGGTCCCAGCAACATATAATGCTGACCCAGTCTCAGCCGGTCACCTGCACTGGCCTTGGCATTGGTCTGCTGCAGCAGCCTTGTGCGGTTGAGTCAGATGGAGAAGGGCCACCCAGAGTGGATTTTGCTGACAACACAATAAAAAGCCTTGATGAGAAACTGCGCAATTTACTGTACCAAGAGTGTGTTCCTACATCTTCTGCATCAGCAGGGACTCCAGACAGCTTCGTACCTTTAGAACAGGGTGACAGTGAGGTTGCTAGCTTACCGCCTTTTAATGAAGAACCAATTCCCACTCTTGTATTGGATTTAAGAGAACCGGGCCTTAATGTCCCAGATGTCTGTCAGGAAGTTCATGCTGCTCAGGATCAGTTTGTGTCGCATGTCCCTTCTGAAATGCCACCGTACATATTGGCTAGTCAGACTATGACTGTGCCTCTTCCACCCCTAAAGCCAGCAGCCACAGAAGCTTTTGCAATGCTGAATAATGCTACAGCCGCTGGCCACAGCAGAACAGAGTCCAGCCTCAGAGAGCCAATGGTAGGATATGCAGATGCTATAAGCACTTCTGTATTGCTTGTTGTCCTATTTGCTTGCTTTCTGTCTCTGTTCTCTGTCTAGTGCTTTCCATAGGGCAGCACTGTTTTTTATTTTCAATTTGTCACATGTTGCAGGAATCAGAATACAAGTATTTCAGTAGCCATTCATTAGTGAAAACAAAACTTTGCTCTTGGGTTCAAAAATTAGTATAATCCTATAATTCAGTCTTTTCTGCTTTTTATTTAAATCCTGTTTCTAAAGGAAGCGCTCTGTAAAAGATAAGTCTTTGAGAATGTTAAATATATTCATAATGATGATAACTGAGCTTACTGCTTTTTGAGCATTTAGCTAAGCCTTGATAGGAGCAAGCGGGCGATGTCTGCCTGGTTTCTGTACGTTATTCTCTGTTCCTTGCTCATGCATAGAATGATAAGCCTTGTCTTCACTTATCAATGCTATACAGCTCGATCTCCTGGGGGTCGATTTAGCGGGTCTAATAAGGATGCACTAAATTGACCATTGATGGCACTACTGTCGACTCTGGTACTCCACCAAGTTGCGAGGAGTAAGGGGAGTCGATGGGAGAGTTTCTCCTCTCAAGCCCCTGCAGTGGGGACATCACAGTAGGTTGAACTAAGATACGTCCACTCCAGCTATGCTATTCACCTAGCTGGAGTTGCTTACCTTAGTTTGACTTTCCCTCCTAGAGTAGACCTGACCCTAGAAATGTAGGGCTGGAAGGGACCACCATAACCTCCATCACCTCCAGCCCTGTGACAGGACCAAATAAACCTAGACCATCCCTAACTGGTGTTTGTCCAATTTGCTTTTAAAGCTTCTGAGGAGGGCGATGCCATGACCTCCCCTGAAAGCCTATTGCAGAGCTTAACTACCTTGTAGTTAACAAGCTTTTCCTAATATCTAACCTAAATCTCCTTGCTGCAGATGAAACCCATTACTCCTTGTCCTGCTCTCAGGGGGCATGGCAAACAATTGGTCACCAATCTCCTTATAACATCCCTTCGTGGATTGGAAGACTAGTAGGTCGCCCCTTAGTCTTCTTTCTTCAAGACTAATTTGCCCAGTTTTTTCAACCTTTCCTCGGAAGCCAGGTTTTCTAAATCCTTTGTTGTTTTTGTTGATCTCCTCTGAACTCCTTCCTTTTTGTCCACATCCTTCCTAAATTGGGGTACTCAGCGTTGGACACAGTACCCCTGGTGGGACCTCACCAGTGGCGAGTATAGAGGGACCATTATTTTCCATGTTTTTCACACAATGCTCCTGGTAATACAAAATCATATCAGCCCTTTTAGAAGCTGCATCATATTGATGACTCGTGTTCCATTTGCGGTCCACAATGAGCCCCAGATTCTTTACTACCATCTTGACAGTTCTCTATTTTGTAGTTGTGAATTTGATTTTTTTTTTTTTCCTTCTGCAGTGCAGTGCTTTGCGACGGTCTGTATAGAATTTCATCATGTTGAATTCAGACTAAGGATGTTAAATATTGAGTAATTTACTAGTCGAGTAGTCAATGGAATTTCCATAAACTACTCAATAGGCACTTCCACATTCCCACTCCACTGGGCTCCCCAGCTGATCCCAGGTTCCGCGCGGCGTTTCCCCAGAACCCCGGGTCAGCTGGGGAGACCCCAACTGACCCCAGGCTCTTCACGGTTTGAAATGCCGTGCTGGAACCATCGACTACTTGACTAGTAAATTACTCGATATTTAACCCTGGGCTCCATGCGGCGCTGGCCCTTTGAAATGCTGCCTCGGTGTTTCGAAGCAGCAGCACCGCACGTACGGGCTCCGTGCAGTGCTGCCGCTTTGAAATACCCCAGCAAGGGGAGAGGATCGACTAGTTGACTCAACTATCTGATAAGCATTTGCTTATTGGATAGCGAACTAGTCGACTAGTCCTTAACATCCTTAATTCAGACCAATACTCCAATTTTTTGAGATCATTTTGCATCTATTCTGTTAAATTGACTGCCTGCCCTCCAATACTTCTGCCCACTTCTTTTTCAGTGAATGTAGTTACTAGCAATAGGGTTGTAACAGAAACACCAGATTTATAGGTGAACTAGAACTGAGAAGCTATGTATAACTTAACTAGAGTCAGGTGTGTCATTGTGCCCCATAAATATAAATGTACTTAGTACTATATTAATTATCCTGCTACTAAAGGTGATAAATATCTTTCCTTTCCTTTCATTGTGCCCCTGTGACTAATTCTGTGATATCTAGCAGACTGCTAACATACTTTGGGTTCTAAACATGGCCTATGGTGCCATCGCTTTAAAAGTGCACAGGGCACAGAACTGGCTTGCCTGACAGTTCTGTAGCTTTCATTCAAAGTGGTGACATTTGTACAGAGCATCATAACTACATTCTTAAACTTGTCTTCATTTAAAACCCTATTTAACCATATTGTGGGCATTCACTTTGCTAGTGCTCTGTAGCATAAAGCTTGTCGCAATTTTAGATGTGATCTTTCCTCTTTTCATGAGCTTGGCAGGAGAAGGCCATGTCACCACTTGATTGGCAGACTACCGTGGAAAAGCCCAAAGGCTGCAAGGTGCCCATGACCATGTAGGCCATTTAGATCATTAATGATTCAGTGTCCCAGCAAAGGACCCTGTGCAGGAAAAGGTCCATTTATTCAGATGAGATGCTGAGGCCATGAAACCTGGACCTGTGGGGCACCGCTAAGAGGGTCTATTCAGGGCAAATTGCTTAAAACCAGGGTTACTTACAGACCAAGACTGGGGTTCTCCTCTATAAGACACCAAACCAGTCACATAGAGCACTTTAGCTGCCACCCTAGCCAGCAAGAAGTCTCACAAGCAAAACCCCTTTGCCACAACCAGTGCCACACTTTACACAGGTGAGAGGTTATAAAAGCCAATCTCACCAACTCCAAACAGGTTATCCCAGTCCCAAAGGACCAACCACAGTCCCTGGTCAGTTTACACCTCAGATCTTACACAAAAGAGCATGCTGTGCCAATCCTTTAGAATCTAAAATCTAAAGGTTTATTAATAAAAGAAAGAAAAGATTGAGAATGACATACATAAAAAGAATATATGGCCAAGCTCTTAGCACAGATGTAACAAACTGCCAGCGTAAAAGTCTCTAGAGTACATCCTATGTCAGAATGCATCAACAAATCCTTCTGAGCCCTCTGTCCTTACCAGTTGTGCTTCTGGAGTGGAGGGCAGGAGTGAAGACAAGATGGAGGCACTCTCATGATACTTTTATAATCTTGCCCATGCTGAGGGAAACCCCATTTCTCTTCTGGGGGCTGGTGCCTCCCAAAATGGGCTTGATCACATGACCCCCAAACCAGTTTCTGTCCTTTTTAGGCAAGGATTCCTGTAGTTCCCGGGTGTGCCCTTCTCAGGCAAGGGGCCATTGTGTGTTCCTCAGGTGTCAATTGGCAACCCTTAAGAGCCATTGTCCATACAGTATCAAGCAACCATCCCTCCCAGTAGAAGACATTTAAAACACAAATACAAAGTCCGTATTCATAACTTTACACACACAGATTGTATAGATACATGTATAGACAGAGTCAACATACAATAAGCTTTCATTTGATACCTCACATGGCCCATCTTACACAGAATTTGGCGCAAACACACACCAGTGTGTGCAACCATGATCTGCCTGCTCACACTAAAATCCAATAATGTGACAGGCCCATAGAATATGACTAAGATTTCCAAAGGGGTTCCACAACTTTTGTTTGAATTTTTTTAAAGGTCCACAAATGAAAAAGGTTGAAACCCACTGCTCTAGGATCATGGTAAATTCCATAGCACTTTCTCCTAGATCAGAGATGTTTAACCTATTTAAAGCAGTATTCTGGAGTTAGTTATATTCCCCAGCCAAAAGTAAAGCTCCCCACTTCATATAGTTTCAATTGAATTCACTGTACAACACATTAAAAACATGCCATGCTTCAACCAAGAGATGGTTCCCGGTGTGCTGGTATATTATTAAAGCAGTTTGTCTGTAGAGGGGATTATAAATAACATTGTAATATTGAGAACTCCCAGTTAGATTATGTGCTGTGGAATAGAACAGATACATTAACATCTTGGTATTGCAACATATTTTTCATAGAAATTTTATGTATATTAGGATGTAATCTGGTTGCAAAATCACAAGAGTCTTATAAGAAGTGTGCACTTGAATAGCTAAACTTGGTGCATATTTTAAAATGTTCCATATTAGGGTATTATAAAGTCTTCCTCCTCTTTCACCCTCCCAGGGGAAAAAATGGCTGAAAAAGATGGGAGGCAAATTTTGCTAGGAACGTAAAATAGTTATACCTATATGACAGCAGTTTTCAGACTGGGCCAGGACTCCATAGTGAGTCTTGATCCTCTTTGAATGGGGTCACCGGGGCTGGCTTAGACTTGCTGAAGCTCAAACTCCACTGCCCAGGGATGAAGCCAAAGCCTGAGAGCTTCAGCTCTTGGTGGCGGGGCTCAGTAGAGGCTGCAGCCCTTCAGCTTCAGCTTTGGCCCCTTGTCTGGAGTGGTGGGGTTTGGGCTTTGCCCTCACACACACCGAGGACAGTGGGGGCTTGGATGGGTACAGGCTTCAGTTCCCCTCCTGCGATCACAAAGTAATTTTTGTGGTCAGAAGAGGATGGCGGTGCAATGAAGTTTGAGAGCCCTTGCTCTGTGAAATAACTGTGTGCTAAGAGATACTATAAATCTGAAGCATGTTGCAGAGACAGAGACTGTCTATTGGCTCCCCTGTTGGGGGGGGTGGTGTTACACTGAAATTAACTTCTATATTTTGTTTCCTTTTACTTCAAGTTGGAAAAGTACGAAACAACCAGCGTTGGTGTCAGCTCCTCAGAGGCAAAAGGTGGGTCTGAGCAGAAAAGGTAGTTACCAACAACCGCTAGTTGGAAGGGCCAACATCAATGTATTTTCTGTCCTGTCCTGTGGCCTCTTTGCTCTCACACCCTTTTTACCAACTCTCTTTGGAAAACTTTCACAACAGCACCCAGCCCAATGGAGGCCTGACTCTGATTTTGGCTGCTGGGTGCAGTCAGAAAACAAAAAATAAATCTGACACCACATATTCCCGCTGCTTTTGTCAAAGCTCACAAGAAACCAGTGGGGCCGACAGCCTTGCCGGGCCCCTGGGCAAGGCAAAGGTGTGGGCAACTCTGCACCCCTGGAAGGGGTGGGGCCTCGGGAAGAAGGGGCAGGACTGGGGCTAGTTTTCCCCCAGGAAGCCCTTCATGCTGCCTGGAGGGTACCACGTGGTGCTCCAATGGTGATTTAAAGGTTCTGGGGCTCCAGCCATCACTATTGCTGCAGTAGCAGTGGCAGCAGCTGGAAGCCCTGGGCCCTTTTAAAGGGCCGGGCTCCTGGGGCTGTTGCCTCCTTTAATCCCCTGCTGGTGGGCCTGCAAGAAACAGACCATCTCATGGACAGAATTAAACATGATACTATAAATAAGCAATGCCGGTATTTCCCAGCGGGCGAGATTCAGAGGCTTTCATGTGAGATGCTGTACTATACCCATAGTGTTTTGAAGCTTGCATGTCACAGGCTGAGCAGAAAGCCAGCCAGATCGCCTTTCCACCACTGGATGGAGTTCTTAAAGATAGCAGGATTTGGGGTGGGCTCTGCAGAGAGGAGTTGGTCGATAGGGTTCTCAGGGAATCATTGAGGAAGACTGTGAAGGCAGGGGTGCTCCACTCCAGCTATGCTGTTGTTAGATTTGATTATAGTTTTCACAACAGTCCATATTAAACTTATTCTGAGTGTGTAACTAATCTTTGATTTACCTATCCTAGAAACGTGTCTCCTGTAAGGATGGAGCACTCTGGAGAGTTTAGCTCAGTTTCAAATGTCCTGCTGCAGCTGTTGTGTTAGAGTAACCCGCAGCACTTCAAGGATGTGTCCGCCTGCATCCCAGTGTAGGTGCATGTGCTCCTCCTGCACGTGAGACTCAAGGATTTTTTAAGTATCCTGTGCTTTTTTGTGTTCTTCTAGGAGGGCATAAAGGGTGGAGGGGCCACAACCCTCCCTCAGTACCTTCTTATCACCCATGGCAGCAACATGGAGCCAGTGAGGTATTTGACCCTGCCAGTTCTTGCCTTTGGCAAAACTTTCTACAAATCTTCACCACTCTTCTGTCTCTGACATACGACTGTCATGATATGTATCAACCTGTCTGGAGCATGTACTGACGGCTCATTTCCCCCTGTGCACACACCATGCATGCACACCTCAACCCCCAGCTGTTTGACACGGTGGTCTCAAACCGTACAGGCTCCAAGTCCTGTTGAACTAATTACCCTGAAAGATAGACACAGCCAATGTGCCTTCTATTTAGGTGAGTTCTCTAAACCAAGCAGATTTTCTACTCCTGGTGTTTCCTCATTCTGAAAAAGAAATGATGCCTTTGTCATACCCTAGACCTGAAGAGACTCATTCAGTACATACCCCTTCTCAGGTCTGGAACTGTAACGTTTGCCTCCATCATTCTGTCTCTCCAAGCTCAGTATTGGTTCTGTGCTTTTGACTTGCAGGCTATGTAGTTCCATATCACTGTCCATCCTCCCTAGAGAATGTACCCAGTATTCACAGTGGGGCCCAGTTACCGGTGCAATTTGGACTCTCCACAGTACCAAGAGCGTTCACAAAACACCAAGCAGAAGTAGCAGTGAGTTGATGGAGGCATGGAATCCACAGCTACCCATACCTGGATGGCTTGCTGATCAGAAGCAGGTCCCAGGCTGCAATAGCTTCAGAACACATTCTGCCCCTGTTCTTCCAGCTAGGACTCCTTAGGTATGTCTGTGCTGTAATTAAACACCCACAACTGGCATGAACTCGTTGACTGGGGCTAAAAGGCTCTGGGGTAAAGGACTGTTTGATTGCTATGTAGAGACTCAATTTGCAGCCTGAATTCTGGGACCCTCCCACCTCTCAGGCATAACTTTATTGGATCTTCACCTACAGCAACCACCTGTCAGACTTCTTGAGCCAACACCTGATAACCAACCCTGCATGAGAATCACTCTGGAAGTCCATCATGTTCAGGCAATGGGGAACTCACATAATAGACTTGTTTGCCACTGAGGCCCACACCAAATGCCTGAACTTCTTTTACAGAGAGTGCATGAACCTGGGCTTGTTCCCTTAAGCCTTTCTCCTCCTTTGGCCTTGGGCGCTGCTATATGCCTTTCCACTGGTTCCTAGCTCAGGCGAGATGAGTCTGTATTGTTAGTCCTTCACTGCCAAAGATAGTTTTGGCTGTCTGACTTACTGCAAATGATCCAATGGGACAATCTCCCCTTCCAAAGGGAAGAGGTTCTTAGTATAGGTAGCCCACTGAAACCTAGAACCACCAAAGAGTGACATGCTGTAGCTGAAACAGGCTGCCCTGGCATTTAGTTCTCTCCATGCCTGCTTTGTGGCAATGCAAGTGTGCCATGCTCCAGTACAGTCATACTGCATCTTCTCTCATCCAACAGTATCAGAATTTCTTAAAGGCCTCCTGCATAGTTGCTCTTTGGTTAGAGACCTGACTTCCATATGGGGACCTCAACACTGTCCTCCTAAAACTCATGAAACCTCCTTCTGAACCACTGTCAGAACGCTCAGTACTAGAGGCCAAAAGTATTTCTGGGCAAGGAAGGGGGTGGATCAATGCTCCTGGACGGTGTGGGGCCTGAGATTGAAGGGGCAGGACTTGGACTGTGCCACACCCCTCCCAATCCAACCCTTAGCGTTGCCCAGAGCACGCCACCTGGGGCTCCAGCTGCTGCCACTGCCTCAGAAATAGCAGGAGGAGCTCCAGGCCCTTTTGAATCACCAGGCCCTGAGGCAGTTGCCCCCTTTTGTCCAATTCCCCACCCCCATCGGCAGGCCTGCTCGGTACACTTACCATCAAGATGGATTTTCTGGTTGCTGTCATTATGTCTCTAAGCCTTTGTAGCTCTTATACCTATTTCCACAGGAACAAGATGGCGTTGAAACTGTACCCCATGTTCCACTCTCAGGTGGTTTCCAAATTCCTCCTGAATCAATGAATTACTTTGCCAGTCTTCTTTCCAAATTTCACTCAATGCCAGGAGAAAGGACACGTCCTGAGCATTTTTCTGTTACTTTAACGAGACTAAGCCCTTGAGGCAGTCTCACCATCTCATTGTGACTATATCCAGTCCATTGAAATACCAGGCCGTCTCACCAGAGAGAATCTCCAAATGCCCTCAGATGGCTGCTGACCCTTTCCATCCAAACATTGGCGTATAAGCAGCATCTTCTAGCCTCTGAGATCATTCAACATGGAGCAACCCACTGACTCCCATGAAACATTTCCCCATGACTTGACAGTTGGGTGAGAGGCCAGTTCTTCAATTGTCATTTGACTGATGCAGCTACAACTCCTTACTCCCTCTGCCCGGGCAATTCTGCTCATCAGTGGCCTATGGAGGAACCCACACTGACCACATGCAAAGAAAGGACGATTACTTACCCTACAGTAGCCATGGTTCTTCTTCAAGAGATGTTCCGGGGGGTGCTCCACAGTAGGTATAGATGCGTTCCAGCATCTCAGAGCGGATTTTTGATAGCAGTGCATTGGGGCCATGCATGCGCAGAGCGCGCGGGCCCTTCCCACCTCCTCCCCCCCCCGGTACCATCGCGCATGTGCGGCCACCCTCCCTTCAGTTCCTTTTTACCATCCCCGGCTTCATACGGACCTCCGCAGTGCTCCTCGTTCCTCATCTGTTCTGAAGATAATTAGAGAGATTAGTTAATTCCAAGTTCTTCTCCCTTGTAGTTGTTAATGTTTAAAAAAAAAACATGCCGTCCGCCTCAGGCTCCCTTGGACAAGGGATAACATTGCCGCGAGATGGGCTCACCCAGCTACAAACGCTGTGCAGACTGCAACGATGCTATGCTGGCCTCAGATGGCCATGACAAGTGTGTTAAGTGCCTCAGGCACTCACACTCCCAACAGGACTGCCCACACTGCACCCACAGAGAACTCCGCTTGAAAATGATTTTAACGGAGAAGGGCAAACACCCTTCCTCAGATCCTGGCTCCGGGCAGACCCCCAAAGCCAAAGGGGATAAACCTCCTGAGTCCTCAAAGAAATGGGCTATCTCACTACAGCAACACGTGCACTCGCCTAAATGGCGATAAGTTGAAAGGCAGTCGGTTAATTCTGACAAGCCGCGCCTCAGCCCCTACGATAGACCGGGTACTTCAGGTGCACCGTGCCACCATCATAAAAGCGCCACACAGAGCGCCCAACCAGAGGCGACAGGCCGCACCGTGCCTGCCTCACAAAGCCTGGTACCGAGCACGGCGCCAACTACCACTGTGCCAAGTGCAGCGGCGCTCCAAGCAGTTACCATGACACCGCAGCAGCTGACAGGGCAGCCACACAGCACTACCCCTCCCTCCTTGCTGCCCATATCAACTCCCTACACTGCGTGCCCTGCTCCTCTGGCACCACAGGCACTATCATCTTCCATAACAACAAAACTTTCCGCACCTCACACTCCTACCATTAGCTACAGGGAGCACAGAGACCTAGCGATCACTTCTACCCTAAATTCTCCATTTTTGAGTGATTGCAAACAACCTCACTCACCACTATCTAATTACACAGCGTCACCCTCCCCCCTATCAACTGATGGGGATGACGACTTAGCAGTTTTCTCACCGCAGCTATCTCCAAGTACAGAGGCATCGGGACTGTCAGTTAATTCCGGCCAGCCTGACTTGACCAGAGCAGCCATAGCTCCCTGGGCACCATATCGATGGACGCCACCACCAATGCCCTACTCCCCACCCCCATGGCAATTGTGGAACCCATGGCCTCAACAACACAAGAAGAGACCACACAAAATCAAAAACACGGCAAAAGCTCTCTCTCCCCTGACCCAATCACCTCAAATGGGAAGGGGGGAGGGTGAAATGAAACTGACAAACATCACTCCCTGAATTCTGGTCCAGGGGTATTACTAGACACAAACTCACCGTCCGGTACAGACGAGGCCATCATGCCACCTTCCTCCACAACCACCAAGGACTTCTCTTCTTTTCAGGAACTCTTTAAAAGAGTTGCAACTGATTTGAACATTTCCATGGAGGAAGTGCAGGACTTTGTGGCAAACACCTGCCTCAATCCCACCTACCTGTAAAAAGGCAAGTATTATCTTCCACCTAAGGGTTCAGAATTTCTGTTCCCTCACCCACCACCAAACTCACTGGTAGTGCATGCGGCTCAGCAGAGGAATAAGCAACAAAACCGTTCCACGCCATCTGACAAGGACAATAAGAGACTTGACTCACTCAGGAAGTGTATACATCAGCTACGCTACAAATGAGAGTAGCTAACTATACCACACTTCTCAGCAAGTACAATTTCAATAATTATGCAAAGTTCAGCACCTTTATTGATAATATACCAGACAATAAGAAGGTACAATTCAGAGCGATTGTCTCAGAGGGCCAGGCAATATTACGCACAGCCCTTCAGGCTGCCTTGGACGCAGCTGATACGGCTACAAGAACGACAGTCACGCCAGTTGTCATGCGATGAGCCTCATGGTTCAATTCATCTGCCTTCCCTTGAGAAATCCAACCATCAGTTGAAGACCTGCCATTTGAGGGAGAGACGCTCTTCTCATCAAAAACCAGTGAGGTCTTCCACTCAGTGAAAGACTCCAGGGAGACATTATGCTCCCTGGGAATCCAGACACCTATAACAAGGAGAAGACAGTACAGATATCAGCCATACCAAAGGCCAAGATACCCACAACCTACATACCACTACCAAAAGCAAGACCACCTGCCATACCAGCAACGTGGCTGTAGTAGACAACAATGTCGTCAACCCCAAACTAATATCTCCAACCACCCATCCCAACCAAATACGCAAATTTGAGCCATTTGTCGAGAGACCGAAAACCATACTACCTCCTCCAGAGCTCCCAAATACAACCAAACCCTTCAATTATCGCTTGCTGCCATTTCTTAACAAATGGCATACCATCACATCTGACAAGTGGGTGATACAGACAATCTCTTTTGGATACACTATCCCTTTCCTCTCTCTCCACCTACCCCATCCCTCTTCAGGGACCCCTCTCACGAGATCATACTGCAGCAAGAGGTGGATCACCTGCTACAACTAGGAGCCATAGAACCAGTCCTGCCAGAGTTTCACAGGTCTTGCTTTACACATTGGGCAGCCTCCCACAATATATCACCACAGGATGCCCCACTCCCCACAATCCTAGATTATCTACTGCATCTCAAGCAATCACAACTTTCCCTGAGCTCGATCAGAGTCCATCTGGCAGCAATAACAACCTTCCACATGCCAGTTGACGACACCACAGTGTTCGCATATCCAGTAACTAAACACTTCCTAAAAGGCCTACAGGCCCTATACCCCGACATTAACGCTCATTGGGAACCATGGGATCTACACCTGGTACTGGCGACACTCATGAAACCTCTATTTGAACCAATGGCCACGTGCTCTCTACTCCACCTAATCCTAAAAACAGCATTCCTAGTTGCAATAACTTCAGCACGTAGAGTGGGTATGGTGGCTGCCCTAATGACTGACCCTCTGTTTACCATCTTTTTTAAGGATAAAGTCTTGCTGCGTCCGCACCCTAAGTTCTTACCAAAGGTGCGCTCCCCCTTTCATTTAAACCAAACTATACACTTACCTATATTCTTCCCAAAGTCTCACGCCAACACCTTCGAGGCACAGATGCATACCCTCGATGTCAGAAGGGCGCTCTCCTTCTATATCCATAGAACAAACTCCTTCAGATTATCTCCACGATTCTTCGTTTCCATTGCTGATCGCAACAAGGGAAGCCAAATATCATCACACAAAGATTATCTCATTGGATATCCAACTGCATTGCTCTATGCTACTCGCTTAACCATTTACCACCACCTATATCAATACGGGCACATTTGACTAGAGCGGTTGCCACCTCAGTCGCTTATCTCAGGAAGGTTCCCATCGATGACATATGTGCTGCTGCCACATGGGCATCAGAACACACCTTTGCGAAGCACTATGCACTTTCCTCTGGACCTCTCCACTATACAAGAGAAGCAAAAGCCATACTGCAAACAGCTTACCTACCTGATCCGAAGTCCCTGCCTCCTTAACACAAATTGCTTTTCAGTCACCTACTGTGGAGCACCCCCAGGGACATCTCTAGAAGAAGAAGAAGAGGAAGAGGAGGTTACTCACCTTCCTGTAACTGACGTTCTTTGAGATGAGTGTCCCTGGGGGTGCTCCACTATCCTCCCTTCCTCCCCTCTACTTTGGGGGGAAAAAAGACGCTGTTCTCCTACGCTGGGTTCCAGATAGAGAAGGAACTGAAGGGAGGGTGGCCGTGCATGCACAATGGTACTGGGGAGCGTGTGTGCTGCGTGGCCCCAAAGCCCTGCTATCAAAAATCTGCTCTGAGGCACTGGGATGCACCTACACCTACTGTGGCGCACCCCTAGGGAAGCTTATATCGAAGAATGTTAATTACAGGAAGGTGAGTAACCTCCTCCTCTTGGAGACGTCAGTGTGGATCTGTGAATCCCACAGTGTGCCCTTCATCGCAGGCCTTGAATTGTGAGGGAGCTGAGGAAGGGTTGGGGCTGCTCCACCATCTAGGTCCTTACACAAGGAGACACAAGGCACGTGCATGGCCCTGATGCACTGCATTTAAAAAAATCAGTTTCATGTGTGTGAGGCATGTGCGCACCTGCAGTGGATTTACCCTGATTACTGCATCTCAAAGAACCCCATCACAGTAGAGCATTCCTTCCTAACTTAAATACTAAGGAGGCCTGATGCTGTTCGGAGAATGCTGTAAATCATCAGAAATTTCAGTTGCACCAGTCTGAAACCAGGAGGAGAAGAGAATTTTGCCCTAAGTTTACCTGGGGATGTAAAAGAGTAGTCGAATAGTCGACTACCCAATAAGCCTAGGCTTATCGGCTATCAAGTCGACTACTCGCATTCTCCCCCCCCCCCCCCCCCCCCCCGCTGCCTCTATATCAGTGGTGCAGCAGGGAACCCAGTGCAAATGGGGACTGAAGAGGCAGCAAGGAGTCAGAGAGAGTAGGAGCCAGTGCTGCGGGGAGCCAGCTTCAAAGCTGGTTCCCCCCAACACAGTTTCCACAGTGTGGGGAGGTGGGGGAGGCGGACAGGAGAGGCAAAGGCGCAGCAGCTTCATTTCTTCCTACATTTCAAAGGCAGAGGTGCAGCAATCGGGACCCGGCGCGAGCGGAGAGTGCTTTAGTCCCTGTTCACAGCAGGGATAGCGAGCGCCCCCTCTCCCTCCTTATCGACTAAGCAAGTAGTCGAAATTCCATCAACTGTTCAACTAGCTGGTTAATCAAAATGTAACATCCCTAGGTTTACGTTACATTTACTCTGCATTCTTGAAAGATTTCCATTCAGTGGTTTAAATTCAAAAAAGCATACTGGCCCCAAGGTTAAATTCTATCTTGTACATCACCAGGAAAACATTTTGCTTCTCAGGTACCGCTGCTGTGGTCCAAATTGCCATTATTTGAGTTTGTTGTTATCCCCTTCAGCAATATGTTGTTTAAAATGGATCCAGGTGAAAGATATGAAAAAAGACTCTCTAGTTATGGTGGAGTCCTGCTTGCCTTATGTACACTGCTCAATGACATTTATTTCTCTATTGCATACAGGGCCAGATTAACTCTTCTGGGGGTCCAGGGCTATTTGATATTGTTGGGCCCCCTAGGCTCAGCAGTGGGGCCAAAAATGAGGAGGGGGATGCAAGTTGAGGCAGGAAGATGAATGCAAGAGAGGGTAGGGCTGGAGATGAGACTTTTGGGATGCAAGTTGGGGCTCCAGGCTGGGACTAAGGGGTTTGAAGTGTGGGAGGGGGCTCAGGTCAGGAGATTTTGTGGGGGTACAGGATTTGGGCAGAAGTTAGGGTACAGGAGAGAGGACTCTGAATTGGGGTGCCGGATTTGGGAGGAAGTTAGGGATTTAGGGTGTGGCAGGGGGTTGGGGTACAAGGTCTGTGAGGGAGATAAGGTGCAGGACGGGGCTCAAGGATGGTGGTTGGGCTTTAGGGTGCTTACCTGGGGCAGCTCTTGTTTGGGAAGGAGTAGGGGGACAAGTGACTTCACACTGCCCTGTGCTTGCCTGCAGGCACCACCTCCTGTGGCTCCCTTTGGCTGCAATTCCTGGATACTTCAAAAATACATTTGTAATTTGAGCTCTTCACACAATGCACAATTAAATCTCCCTCTGATATTCATCTTCAGAACTTTTTCAGGCTCATCTTTCTCTGGTCTGCCCAAATTATTACACTGAACCCGAGTTAAGGGATACATTAATAGTACCTGCATAATGGATTTTAAAATATTTAAATAAATCTTGCATTGGATATCCTAATTTTAGTCTAAATTATGTAGATTTGCTTTTGAATCACATGTTGTTCCAATGCAAATTTATAGATATTGGCTCTAGTGTTGCTTTCCCTTTTTTAGGCTAAAACCTTTCCATCCAGACATGTATTCCATTAATTTTTTTTTATTTTCCAATTTATGAAATAGGTTCAGCTGCAAACATTTCTTCAACTTCTGCTGTTACAACAAAAGGTCTTTTTCAGGTAATGTGAAACTATAAACAGTTTTATGCCTGTCAGCTTCACTTACACTTAAAATTAATCTTCCTTATTCTTTTGTCAGGTTGCTCCTGCATCATCAGCCATTGCTAAGCAAATGGAAACTTCTAAAAGGACTGAGGAGGCAAAGATCAAAACTTCATCTGCACCTAAAGAGAACTTAATACAAACTTCTACAACAGATAGGGAGATAAATGACCTTCAAAGGAACAACTTTGTAGACACTGGTTCCTATGGAAAACAGCCTGAAGTGCAGGATAATAGTACACCAGCCAAAACTATTGGCAGGTTTTCAGTGATCAGTACCCATGATGAATTAACTTTAACATCTCCACATTGCATAAGGTACTCTGCACCACCCGATGTATATTTGGATGAGCTTCCCTCAAGCCCGGACCTGAAGACATCGGTACGGCGAGTGCAAACAACGTCTTTTCTTGATGCCCTTTCTGACCATGGTTCCAGTGACTCTGGTGACGAGTCTCTGCGAAGGAAGTGTGTTGCTGTTCAGCCATCCCCGCAGAGCAGCAGTGCAGACATCCGAAAAAAGGCCACTTCTCTTCTGCAAAGATCTGGAAAGACTAGTTCCCCAGGCCCTGATTCACCTAATGGTCAGGGAACAAAAATTCCCACTATCAGTATAACATCCTTCCACTCGCAGTCATCCTACATGAGCAGTGATAATGACTCAGAATTTGAAGATGCAGATATGAAGAAAGAACTGCAGAACCTGAGAGAGAAGTATGTTAAAACAATCTGGATATTTGACATACGTTTAGAATACCCAGAGAGTATCTCCATACAAAGTAAACAACAATGAGTGTAGCACCAATGAGTAAACTAATGCAAAGAAAACACCATCCTTTCCTGCAAAATCCATACTGACCCCAAGCCATAATGGTGGCAGTTACAAAATCCAACTTTTCATTCATATTTCTTTTCACTCACCTTTGCATTTCTTAGGCCTGGCCTGCACTTCCAAAGTAGACTGGCCTTGTTGTACATCTCAGGGCTACGGAGATTTTTGTGCCCTGAGTGATGTAGTTAGATTAACATAACCCCGGTAGAGACATGGCTAGGTTGACTGAAGAATTCTGTTGACCTAGTTAGTGACTGCCTCTCAGAGAGGTGAGTTAACTACATTGATGGAAAAATCCCTTCTGTTGATGTAGGACAGGAGTGTGCAATAATTTTTAATGGGGGGCCACTCCAAAATTTTGATAAGTGTTCTGCGAAGGGGGGGCGGGGTCTGGGACAGCAGGTAGGGTGTAGAAGGGAGCTTGGGCTAGAGGACTAGGGTGCAGGAGGGAGTGTGTGGTCTAAGAGGGAATTTGGGTGAAGGAGGGGGTTATAATCTGGTGCAGGAGCTTGGGGTGCAGGGTCCAAGAGGGGTTATGAGTGCAGCAGAGGATTCTGGCCTGAGGGAGGGGTGTTGGAGGGGGTGCAGGGTCTGGGAGGGAGTTGTGACCTGGCAGAAGGGGGGAAAGGGGTGCAGAGGATTTGGGTGGTGATGTGGGGCAGGGGAATGGGATGCAGGGTCAGGGAGGGGTATGGGTAAAGGAAAGCTCTGGGGAAGAGTGCAAGAGGGGTTGCAGGGGTGCCATTTCAGATTGAGGGGGCACAACCTGTGCATGCCGTGATGTGGGGGAAAGAGTGAGCGCATGGGAGGCAGACTAAGGACAGCAGCTTCAAGCCAAGCACCAAATCGGGGGAACCAATTCCTTCCACCCTCTCCCCCTGCCATACACATACTACATCATCATCATCTGTATCCCAGGGCTACGAAGGCGCTGGAAAACTCTGCATTTTTGGCAGATAACTTAGCAGATAGCTGACAGGAGCACTGTATCTAACTCCTACATAAAAGAAAGAAATTAAATAAATGTTAGACCCACTCAGCTCTAACACTAAAATATTCTGACGTCTTGTGGCAAGTCACTTAAGGGATATTGGTTAGCATTAAAATTTTAATTTATATTCTTACTTTGTTACCAACTCTGGGGGGAGAGAAAGATCCTGTCAGGACTCCTGAGCTCTCTTTCAGCTCTAGAAGAGGAGTGTGGTCTAGTGGGTTACATCAAGGGGGTAGATACATTTCAGCTCCATATAAGAAAATCAGAATGGCCATCTTGGGTCAGACCAAAGGCCCTTCTAGCCCTGTATCCTGTCTTCCAGCAGTGGCCAATGCCAGGTGCTTCAGAAGGAATAAAGAAAAGAGGTAATCATCATGATCCATCCCCTGTCGCCCATTCCCAGCTTCTGGGACACCAGAACAGAGGTTAGGGACACCATCCCTGCCCATTGTGGCTAGTAGCCATTGATGGACCTTTCCCCTTGAACTTACTATGTTCTTATTGGAACCCTGTTACAGTTTGGGCCTTTCCACCATCTTCTGGCAAAAAGTTTCACAAGTTGATTGTGAAAAAATAATTTATTTTGTTTGTTTTAAATCTGCTGCCTATAAATTTAATTGGGTCAGCTTCTTGTGTTATGTTAGTGAAGGAATAAATAACGTTTCCTTATTCTATTTTTCCACACCATTCATGGTTTTCTAGACCTCTAACATAGCTCCTTGGCCCTTTAGTCATTTCTTTTCCAAGGTGAAAAGTCCCAGTCTTGTTGTACCTTTTCCAAATCCAATACATCTTTTTTAGATGGGGTGACCAATATTCAAGATATGGACATAAAATGACTATATATAGAGGCAATATGGTATTTTGTCTTATCTGTTCCTTTCCTAAGGATTCCCAGTATTCTGTTTGCTTTTTGGTTTTTAGACTGCCACTGCACATTGAGCAGATGTTTTCAGGGAACTATCCACAAGGATTCCAAGATCTCTTTCTTGCGTGGAAACAGCTATTTTAGACCCTGTCATTTTTCTATCTATAGTTAGGATTATATTTTCCCATGTGCATTACTTTGCTCTTGTCAACACTGAATTCCATCTGCCCTTGAGTTGCCCAGTCACTCAGTTTTGTGTGATCCCTTTGTAATTCTTTGCAGTCAGCTTTGGATTAGTCATTGTTTACCCCTTTTTCAAGAACATTTATGAGAAGTTTATCAGCAGTGGTCCAAATGCAGATCCCTGTAGCACAACAGTCATTCCTACACTTTCCCCCCCTATCTTTTAAGTGGAGTACCCGGCAATGTTTTCATGATGATCTAATGATCCTTTAATTGCCTGAATGCCCAGCCTTTTGTTGTTCTTAATCACCCTGCCCCTCCCTCTTTTTATAACAAACTCCCTGCCCCAAAGGCAAAGCTGGAAGCAGTTCAGACTATTGCATTTAAGAAGTGCCTCTGCAGTCAGGGCATGCAGCTTTAAGCAGAGCTCAAGCATGAAATCCAGGGGTTCAAACTTGAACCCCCCCCATAAATGGCGCCCCTGGTCTGGGAGGGAGTTGTGACCTGGAGAAGGTGGGGAGAGAATACAGAGGGTTTGGGGTGGCCCAGGGCAGGTAGTTGGTGGGAGAGAGCGGGTGTGGTGCCAGAGGCAGGCTCTGGCTGGGAGGCGCTTACCTAGGGCTCCCAGCCAGCAGCTCTGCAGACTCCCTGCCTGTGGGCTGCTCCACATGGCTTTGTTCCAGCATGGGGAGGGAGGAGGCTTCATTCACTGCCCCTGCCTTCAGCAAAATTTCTCAGTTCCTAGGCCGGAAGCAGACCAATAGGAGCTTGGGGATTTTGCTAGGAGGTGGGGACAGCATGTGAAGCTTTCTCCTCCTTGCCCAGCTTGCTGAGCAATTAGCAGCCTGCTGTTTAAAGCAGCTGCCCCTGCCATGTTGTAAGGGTGTTGGCAAGGCGGCTGCAGGCCACATCCAGTGGGTAGGTGGGCCGGATGTGGCCCACTTGTTGCCTCTTGCCCACCCTGATGTAGGAAATGTCTACACTGTAGCATCAGAGCTTCAGCACACAGACATAGCCTTAGCGCCACATAGAAATAGAAATACCAGACCGTCTCAAAAGCCTATATGTGTGTGTTGTGAGGCACAGAACCAATTCACTGAGAGAGCCAGCTCCAAGTTCCTAACCAAAAAAATTCAGTTAACTTCACAACAGAAAATGTCCCTATGGTACTTCCGCACCCCGGACAATGAGGCCCTGGTCTGAGAGCACTCTGAATGTTACTTCCAGTGTAAACTGAAGATAATCAGAAATAGTCTTGTCACTTAGCTGGACCTTGTGAGATTTTCCCCATCCCAAAAGCAGATTTCTTGTTGCTAAAGCCCATTTACTAATTTTGTTTCTATAATAAGTATAATTTGTGATTTAATTGGGAGAAATAGCCACATAGGAGGAGGGAATGTTTTGAACTGGAGAGTTTGGATCTGGATTCAGTTTTATCTAAAGTTTGGCAATGTCTGTAACCAGGGTTCCATTTAGGTCTCTCCCTAAGCAAAACTTTTTTTTTGGGGGGGGGGGGGGGGAAGGTCAGGTAAGAATAAGAATCACCAGTAATGGGATTCTCCTTTTTTTTTTTTTAGTTTTTCATAATTATTTTTGCTCATTGTCTTTTCTATTTAGCTTTGAATGTCACCTGCAAAATGGGTGTGGGGGGAACGCTTTTGTATCCTCTTTTGCTGTTTTATGAAATATTTAAGACCTGAATTTTTTAACCAAAAGCTTTTTAAATAAAATATATTAACAAAACAACCAAATTTTAAACAAGTGTAACCAGCAAAAAAAGAATTCCTGCAATCAAATACTAAGACATCAGTCTCTTGTGGTGTCATGAGCCTACCAGATTTACAGTAGTCTGTGCTGTGCAAAATGTGTGCCATTTCCCTCTTGGTGTAGGTGTTCTCCTTCAAAAGTAAATATAGTAACCCTGAAAAGTGCTGGATTGCAAACCCTAAAGAATGAATTCTCCTAGTATGGGATAGGTAGCAGTAGTGTAGCTCTTTCCCCTACATGCTAGTTCAGGCTTATTTTGATTGTACCTTTGCCTTTAGACTCCCATTTTTATGGAGATGCCTATGCAATTGAAACTAGATGAAGACAACCAGCTCATCTGAACAGTCAAATGCTAAACAGCCCAACTACTGACTTGGACTGGATTGTGCCTGAAGTGATATGGTCAAGTTACTAGTCCCCAGACCTGCCCATTTATTCATGTTTCTTTTTCTCGAAGCCTGTGATGGGAGGAAAATGGAAGCACTGGTTCCGAATCTGTAATGCTAGAATTTAACAGGGGATATAAGGATGTTATAGAAAACAATTCAGTGTGTGTTCAGAGGCTATTTAGATACC
The DNA here is from genome assembly GCA_032595735.1 of Pelochelys cantorii. NCBI lineage: Eukaryota > Metazoa > Chordata > Testudines > Trionychidae > Pelochelys > Pelochelys cantorii. The sequence goes on from CM064336.1 coordinate 33,742,517, forward strand.
ATCCATCCTGCATTTTAAGAAATAGTCTTATATTCTAGTTCTTATGTCATTGGGTTATTTTAAACACTCACTTTTGCTTTTATTCATGCAGCACTTTTTCCTGGTAACTTAACTGTACTTTAGAGACAACTTTTTTTGTCACTGGTTTGAAGGGACAGAAGTTCTAGAAACCATTTAGGTTAAATTCAGCTCTTGTGTCTAAAACAATCACGTTCACTTTCAGGGGAATTCTGAAAATCCTCTTTTTACAGGAGTCTGTATTACCTAGTTCTTAAGTAAATTTACAACAGAGCTTTGGAACTCATTTTCTTCATGTTTGTGCATCCAGGATCAGATGTCTTTTATACGTTGAGCATTTACACATTAGGGATGTGAAAACTTAACCAGGTAACAGGTAAGTATCACCCTTAACCGGTGATGCTTACTGGCTCTGGTTAACCAGTGGGTGCTGAAGCAGCTCCCCGCCTGCTGTGGGTAGAGGGTTGTTCCAGCCCCGCAAGGCCTGGTGCAGATAGGAGTTGCTCTGGCCAGGCTGCAGCAGGGAGGCTGTTCCAGCCTGGCCATGACGGCCCATTGGCTACTCCTTTAACCTGTTAACCAATTAAATGGGATTTGTACATCCCTATTACACATGTACACACTCTTGTGTGAGGAACAGCTTGCTGTGTAATGTGAGATTTTTTGGTAACTGTAATTGTCATATGAGTCTGGCATTTTCTCAGATAATTGCTAACATGATGTTCTCTTTTTTTTTTTTTTTTTTTAAATTAGGCACATGAAAGAAATTGCTGAACTGCAGAGTCAACAGAAGAATGAAATAGAGGCTTTGTACATCCGTCTGGGCAAACCACTGCCTCCCAACGTGGGTTTTCTTCACTCTGCCCCACCAAGTGGCCGACGGCGGAGAACCAGCAAAAATAAATTAAAAACTGGGAAACTATTGAATCCTCTGGTTCAGCAGCTCAAAACAGGACCTTCCAACACAAGTAGGTCCCACTGATTTTAAAACCTTGTATCCCATTAACTATAAGGAGTGCCCTTATTTTTTATTTTCTGCCCCTGACTTGCAGGGTAGGTATACAGAATTCAGGTGAAGACAGTGAAAGGTTAAATAATAATTTTATTACTGTAACTGAAACTTTCATACTGTAGACAACTTTTAAGAAATCTTTCCATGATCTCCTCTTATTGAAGCTGCCCAGTACTGATTTCATGGCTTCCCAGCATTAGTTGTAGTATGTAGTTACATGGAAAGATAATATTCCACCAACAAATAAGATAAGATGAAAACAAAATAACTGTAATGGATGGTACCCTCAGAAGGATTCCAAGAAAAGCATTGTACATTTATATGGATAAAAATCCCACCCAGCATTAAAGTAGGAAGGGTTGAAAACAAACAAAAAATATTTTCAAGAGGTTTAGAGGGGATACCAGCCCTCATGCTTCAGGGCATAAGCTAACCTCTGACTCAGGTTTGGGAAAAAATGGGTTTCCCTATTCATCAGCTGTTCCATACCACCTAGTGGAGATTTCATGTTTGGAAGCAGTTAGTATTCTGTGTGTAGGTATCAATTGAGTTTAGTTTGGAATAGAATTTCCATCCATTTAAGCTTTCCCATCTTTCTCCCTAAGGTAATTTATTCATGTTTGTATTCACTGAAGACACTGTTATTCTGCATTAAGTGTATGGCATCTCCTGATCTTTCTTTTCTAAAAGATGCTCTATAAGATTGGATTGGACTTGTCAAAGAACAATGTAAAGCGGTGATTGATGCCTTGTACTTCAGAGAGGCATTGAGAGGTTTTCCAATACTTGCTAATACGAATGTGAAATCTGTGGTCAGAACTGCAAGACCAAGAGCAGTCAGTGTTTGACGTTATCTGTTTGGAAAAGTAATGAAATAGTAACTGAGTAAGGAAGCTTAGATAGTCATTACCCAATTCTGCTACAGCAAGTGAGTAATTCCTGCTGAATTTAGCTCATGTGAAGTCCGTGACGGCAGACTAGTTCTACCTCTCTTGGGGATTACTTCAGATTCTATGTCTTCTTTTCATTGACTGCAGTTCTGTACCAGTGTGAATCACATTGTCAGTTTTAATTACTCTGGGGGTTTTTTGTAAAAGGAAAAAAAAATCAAAGATAGCAGAAGCAAGGACATTTGGCATTAAGACTGACATGCCATGATCCACTTTGTGTCAGTCAGTGTCTCTGGCAAATTCCTCTTCTGTTTTAAACCTTCCCATTCTAGCAACTCTTTGCTTATTTCTGCTGGATGCCTTACCTCCTCCACTCTTCTGACATGGAGTTCCCTGTGATGATATCTAACCCTCGGGTCCATCTGTTTTTAGCGTGTGGGCAGAGTCTAGGTGCGTTCTATCCTTTCCTTTCCTTCTGTGCCAACAACACCCCTGTCTGTCTTAGACCACTCTGACCTCTCTCTTTGACTTGGCTCGTATCAGCATATCACTTCACTCGCTCCCTGAATGTTTCAGAAAGTCAGAGCTTGTTCCTGACTAGAATTCTGACTTCACTGTTGCTCATCTTTAAGTTATTTGTCTTTCCCTCATGCATCTTCTTTATCTGTGGACATTTTCCCTTTCCCTGGTAACCTGTAGGTCCCGTCTTTGAACAAATCTTTTATTCCTGCCTTAATCACTCTCTCTCTCATGACTATTGAAATTGCTTCAGCTTTGGCCTTCTTAAATCCTTTTGCAGCTTCAGGAGGTCTCTAACGTTACTACTGACATAGTCTCATTATCTCTCTTCCCAACCTCAGGCACTACTGCTAGTTTCCATTCCATCTCCCAAGTGAATTTAAAAGTCCTTCTGCTTTTAAAACCTGGTACTTTTACCCAGTTCTGCCTTTCTGACTTTCTGTCCATCTCCCTTTGCTTCACACTCATGCATTCTCCAGTATTGTCCACTCCCTTTCACATGAGTGTAGGGTCTCTCAAATCCTGCTCCATTTTTTTTTTTTCTGTCATCTTCCATCTTCTATCAAGGCCCTTTTGCAAATCTGACCTTTTAAAACAATCATAGACTCATAGACTTTAAGGTCAGAAGGGACCATTTTGATCATCTAGTCTGACCCCCTGCACAATGCAGGCCACAGAATCTCACCCACCCACTGCTAGAATAATCCTCTCACCTATATCTCAGATATTGAAGTCGTTGAAACGATGGTTCAGAGACCCCAAGATGCAGAGAATCCTCCTTGAGTTCACAACTCTGTCTGTGAAAAGTGCACTAAGGACATTGCATCAAAATTAAGTCTATCGAATGGGCTGGCTTTTCATCTTGCAGATTCTGGGCATGTAGGGGGGACATGTAAATTCTTTTCAGATGCAGTTTTACCCATGAAAGTGCATATGTTTCTACTAGTTCTTTGGAATGTTTCGTTGCTGCTCCTCTCAGTAGCAAACTACCAGTTATGCTGAGGTTGATTTTTCTGTAGTAGTTTCTTTAATTGTGGTATTTGCAATTTTGTTTGTTTTTTAGGTAATCTGTCAGACGGCAAAGAATCTCCCCCCAGTCAAACAACTAACATTCTTGCTGGTTCAACTGAAGCAGCAGCAGTAACTTCCTCTGCTTCAGCCACATTTGGAAAGTCAGTTCAGACACAGCAACCCTGCTCGGTCAAAGCCTCTTTGTCTTCTGACATCTGCTCCGGCTTAGCCACTGAAGGAGGCAATGTGCATGGAAGCTCTGGCCAAGGTGATTTTATGTACCTACAGTTCAGCATGTCTTTCAGCACATGCCAAAATTAGTACATATCACTTAAAACTTAAATGATTTAGGAGGAGCTTTACTAACAATGTCGGCATGCAAGGCTTATAAATGCAAGTTCCTGATTTACCTTTAAAAAAGTAGGCGTAGCATAAAGTTAGCTGAGCAAAAATAATCCAAAGCATAAAACAAATTCACACTACAAGAGCGTTCCTTGTCCTTAGGGAAAAATATGCCTTTTATAAACAGTGACTTACACAGATTTAACCTTTTGTGAAATCTGAAAAAAATGCCATAGTAGGTAGAAGATTAACTCTGTTTGCCCTAGTTCATACTATTTTCTTTTAACCCTTTGATACTGGTGGCCCTAAAGCTCCCCATTATGAAGTACGAATTCATCTGGGTCAACAAAAAAATAATTAAGTGGGGAAAGATAATCCACCAGCATTAGAGGAGTTAATTCCTGCATGATTTTAACATCATGTCTAAGGTATAGAGGTGTCATTCAAGTCTGCATAGTCCAATCCTGAGTTCCAACAGCTCTTTAGCAGTGCATAGCTCCCTAGACTTTGACTGAATTTGTTGCCAGATGTATTGAAAATTATAATGATGATTAAAATACCTTGCTCAACATTGCAAATCCTGCCAAACTAATCAACAGAATATCTGTTCTCTTCTGCTGTTATTGCATCCTTTGGTATATGGTCATATAACTTACTCCTCCTGGACAAGGCTAAAATGGAGATATGGATGATTAACTAACAAAGCTGATTTGACTGATGGTATAGGACATCTGATCACAGTTATTTGTACTTTATAAGTGTCTTTGTTTTCTTCCCTTTATATTCATTTGCAGGCTGGACGGTTTTCCACCAAACGTCTGAGAGAGTGACCTATAAATCTAGTAGCAAACCTCGTACCAGATTCCTCAGTGGACCTGTGTCTTTGTCCATCTGTTTGTATTTGTTCTTTTGTATTTTATTACAACCCATCCTTCTTTTGTCCCCCTTTTTCCAAACTCATCCTTTATATTTCTAATATGTTTGGCAGTATGCCCTTCCTTCTACACCATCTTTTCTTTCTTTCATTTAAGTAATCATCATTGGCACTCCTTAGTTTATTTTCATTTTTCACATGAAGGCTTTTGTGCACTGCTTTTGGCTCATGCCTGGGTACCAAGAGCATGTGTGGAAGATCTCATCATTTCTTATATAGCCTTATGGTAAATTTTACCCTGGGCATATCAAAGCTTTTGTCCTTTATGTGATTTATGTTGAAGTAATATTTTTATTTGCAATGTGGCAAATATACACGTCTGCTGTCCCAGTTCCAGCGACAACAAAAAGAAATCCAACCTTCTGTAGACGAATGGTCTCTTTCACACATGTTTGGACTACGAAGACATGCATGTAGCAAGCTGATACAATACTAGAAGGTCACTGAAGGGTATAACTTCCATACAAGGGCTGTATTAAAACAACATACAGTACTGTTTATATCCACTTTTTTTCTCCTGCTCCTTGCATGTGGAAATGCTGAGATGACAGTGCTCCAGCTAGTTCTTTCGAAGTCTGTTTTCTAGGTGGTGTGTTCTTCCACAGTAAGAGCTTTTAATTAGTTTAAGTGAGCTCTTGTTATTATAATTATTAGTAGTGGAAAGATCTGATTACTTCAAAGAAGAGTTCCCTTTATTTACCTTTTCGAATAAGCTAACCTGGCTGGAGCACTTTACTCAGTTTATTTTCTTCTGATCTTATATGATCCCAGAGATGAAGTCAATTAGCAGTTCATCAAAGCACCAATAAGTAAAAAGCATTATCAGACTTCCTTATGATACCTTGAAATGGATTATCAAGATCCAGCACTTTTTTTTATTTCAAATAACTGTGCACCAGCTCAAATGAAACATGTATCTTATTTGCATGGTCTCTAAAGTAATTGGCAGTTCAGCAAACTTAATAGTACTTTTTAATTGTAAAATACAATTTTTTCCACCAAACAAATATGCTGCTTTTTGGACAGACAGATTTTGCTTGTACAATAAAGATATGTTGTACTGATCAGGTACTATAGGCCACTTAACATATAATGTTAATAAGGCTAACGTTGAAGAACTATTCAGTCAACTCAGTGTTCATTTGCATTGATACCGAACTTTCCCCATTGTAGTTATACATTGCTCATCATTATCCAGGTGATGCAGATCAAAGGCACAAGACCACTCAAATATGTTTTTCCAGTTTTCTAAATAAACAGTATTTAAAAAAAAAATACTGATATTTTTTTTTCCATTTATTTTAAGATCCCCAGAACTCCACTCATCTAAATTGGTTAAAAGTGATGTTTAACTCTCAGCCTGTGGTATGCAAGGTTTTAACAGTCATTCAAGTTTCAAGAGACTCTGCATACGGGAACTTATCCAAAGAACCTGAGGAATTCTTATTAACCCAATTTTTCCATCAGTCAGTAGCATTATGGTCGTAGCTATAGCCTTATCTGCACAAGTAATTCCCAGAAAGGGTTTAATTCCTCTATCACAGGTTTACTATTCAATGCTGCAAAAATAGTGGGGAGAATTTTTGTCTAAAACAAAAAACATTTTGTTCTATGGCAGTCATGGCTTAATAGAACACGTCAGTACTTAGTTACTTTAAGTTTCCCAGTGCTTAAATAATGAATTATATGGTGGATGAACTTTCTGTCACTCAGTCCACATGGTCTCTTCTGTGTGTCTTTTGAGTGAAGTATTTTGAGATAACAATTGTACTGCCCCATCTGTGAGAGCTAAGTTCTAAACACTTAGCACAAACACATCCATCCAGAACCATGCCAGTTCAGAAACCAGAGCTTTCATTTTTAAATTTTAGAAATTACCTATCGCTTGAGCTGCTCCATGGACTCCCACAGTTGAAGCTGTCTAGACTTTCTGCTGCCCTGAATGTTTCAGTTTCTTTTCTTTTGAGTTGTTCTCCTGGTGGGTCTAGCAGGTCAATAGCAGAAAAGCATGTTGTTGTAATGGGTACGTCTAGACTGCAGGGGTTTTCTGGGATACTGGAGGTATTCCGGAAAAACTCCACCGCATCCAGGGAATGCTTTTGCTCTTCCGCTTTTTTTTGCGGAAGAGCAAACATGCTCTTTCGGGGAACCCTGTATACCTCTTTCTACGAGGAATAAAGGTTCCTCCAAAAGAGGCTTTTCTGCCATTTGGCCTCATTTGGCAGGATAAAGGGCACTCTTGATGGGGCCAAATGGCAGAAAAGCCTCTTCTGGAAAAGCAATCGGAAAAAGCTACACAAATTGTGGGGCACAATTGTGTAGCTTTTTCCGAAAAAAAGGCTATAGTGTAGACCTAGCCGTTGTGTGAGAACAATTTGGATCTAGTCCTGAACTGCCCCTAAGGCCAGCAGGAGGAGAGATTGTTGTGCACTCAATCCAGGAGAGAAAGGACATTTTGCTACTGGCTCCATCTAACTGGAGCAGCATCTAGTCCTTATGCCCATGACCATAGGTGTATGTAGCATTTGTAGGAACCAAGGTTTTGAGATACACAGTGAATGCACATTGGATAAGAGATCAGAATCTGGCCCTTTGGGTGGAAGCTTTTATTGTAAGTCTTAAATTTCAAACTTCATCTTTTAAACAATGTCACTTCAAGCCAGAGTTCCATTGATAAGCAGAAGCAATCTTCAGTGAAAATCTATAACCCCTTTAATCAATTTCCTAGTATACCTTTTGGTTTTAGCGCTTACTGTCAAGAACAGACATATATGTCAGGAAACTACTGTGAGTACTCTGATATATTTAACTCTTAAACATTTTTCCTCCAGATTAGAAATTGGTACATTGCGGGCTAGTACTGAAGTATGGAACAGTTGTAATATTCCCACTCATCATTCATAATTGCTAAATAATTAGGTAACATAGGTGATCTATGCATAAGAAAAGATATATTTCAGGTGGAGAAAGAAGTTCAGTTAAGGATTAGAAAGGATTCTGCTTAGTTAATGTGTACTTCATAAAAAGACTAATGTTAAATGAGTTCATGCTTTGTGGTTTAATAAACCATTTCTCTGTCATTGCCAATATATAGCATTCCTTAATCACAAGGCACCAAATTGTTTATACTAAAAATAGCATTATTTAAAATCTTGTCAATCAAAACTCTTAAAATTGTCTACTGGGGTGGGCCAAAATAAAGTAACCACAGAAGGTTAAAAGGAATTTCCATCTCATTTCACCAGAACAGTTAATTGAAAGTCCTCTTCTACAAGTCCCTGAGTGCTTGTTGCACAGTACTAAATACTCACAAGCCTGCCCTTGCACTGTCTTAAGAGCGAGGAGCACTGAACACCTTGCAAGGTCACGTCAGCTGAGTGTATTTATAATAAAAATATTAGGCAGGTTGGGAGATCAATGAAGTGAATATAAACATTTCTCATCTGAAATTAATGTGTAGCCACATTAAAATACCAAGTGGCATCAGATACATAGTATGATGAATTATGATGTCTCTTCAGATGATATTTCAACACATTTTTATGAACCTTCCACAAAAGTGACAAACTTTCCTCAAGGATGCAGGAGCTTAGGCCTCATCTACGAAGGAAAGGCACACTTACATTTGTTTTTTACTCACTGTGGGAACCCATGTGTGAGCCGTTTGATTTCAGTTTGAGTGATTTATTTTAACTTAGCTTATATCTTTTCCTGAGTCAATTTAAGATAAGAGCAGAAAAGGGCACTTATTACTGAAATTTCCAGCCAGGGGTTTGAAGAGATTTGATTAAATTGGTTTAAAGTAACACCTTCCCTCAGTGCAACTTGCTTCTATCAACAAGCCCTTCTGCCTGGGCTTGTTCTGTGGATTCAGTTAGCTGAGCATTCGTCAGTGCTTCACTGCTATGTCCATGCTAAGAATTGTTGCTACTACTTATGCTTTAGATCTACAAATTTAGCCCCCAATCCTGCAAATTATATATAGATGGTAGTGTGCATTCACACAGAGCCCTATTGAAGTTAATGGGGCTCTTTGCAGGCCCAGCAATCAGCTTCCGTAATGTAAATTGCTGGATCAAAGCCAATTAGACTGTAACTCCCTATCCTTCCTATTTAATTGTAAGCCACTTATTGTGGGTACCTTCATTTTTGAATCCGTAACTGCTGGGAAAACTTGGGCCAAATTTTCAGAAGTGTTGAGAATCCATAATTGCAATTGAGGCCAGAAGATCTGAAAATCAGGCATAGCAAGTATCTCCACTGGGCTACCAGAAATTAAGGGCTGCTTTTGAAAATGTTGGGTTATTTCTTCCCCCATATTTTCCCCTCTCTTCTGCTGTTTACATGACCCCAAAGCTTGAACACTTCCACACTTCCCAAACTGCTCTTTGATATAAAGTCGCAGCAGGGTAGCCGAGTAATTTTGTTCAGTGTTGCATCTTTCTCTGCATTTCTAATAGGATGGAATGGTTTTAGCATAATCAATGTTGGAATAGTTCCAGAAATGTTCACTTGTACTCCCTCTACTGGTTACACAGAGGCTTGGAAGGATTCAGTTATCCATAAATGTCAGTTCATGTTGATTTTCGCTGTACATATACAAACCAATGAGAAAATATTTCCATCAATTTTTATCAAAATTTACAGATGGGCAAAGGAAGAAAAATGCTTCTTTTAAACTTACTAAAGTTTGGTTTAAGGCTGTTTGTTTTGTTTTGGGCAAATGATGTTGATCACTTATGTTTTAATAGTTATAAAGCTTTTAACTTTTTGAATCTCAACATCTACTGTCATGAAACAGTTGTTTGACCATGCCTCCCCTGAATTTTTGACCCTCCATAATTTCCCACAGAAAAATTTAAATTGATGAAAATATTTAAAAAGTTTTAAAATTACCATTGACATTATTTGTCAAATTATTAAAAACAACCCAATTCTGCCAAGCCTGATTAGGTACAATGAGAATCAGACATTCAATGAAAGATTTTGCATAGATCTTTGGGAAGGGTTTTATAAAGTACCATTAGAACATGTGCTGCTAAATTTGGTGCTTTTATGAATTCTTCCCAAAATGTTTTTATCTCAAGTGTCTGTATCAGTGACTTAAAATATCAGAGCATCTGATGGAAAATGGTCCAACAGTTTATAGAAATTTGTGAAGTTTGATTTTTAGCTTATGAACTTGGTAATTGTTGATGAACAAGTAGGATAATAGTAGACTTTGTGGGTCCTGGAAAATATGGACGCTGCCTAATTTCTCAATCAGGATAACTGAAATCTGAGGAACACTCTTCCCCTTTACTGTTAGTACCCTCAGGAAGTCAGATTTCAAATATTAATTACTTACATTATGTTTATAGCTTTCCATCTCCTACACTCCTTTTGTTTCAGAAGTCATAACAAAAATACAAATTGGATTTACCTTTATAAATAAAGTGCCTGAATTTTTAAGTTCAACTGCTGTAAATATTACCTGAAGGCATTTTAAAAAAAATAACTTCTCAGACTGATTCAGTGCTCAACTTCAGAAGTTATCTCAATCAAGGTAATGTTTTTTTGTCTTCCAAGCAATATTCTACAAAGGTATTGTTTGAAAAAGTAAGCCCTGTTTTTGGTGATTAACTTTCCTAATGTTTTTGTTTAATAGGTTCCTTTCTTATAGACACATAGGTGGCTGAGTAACTTTACACACTAGTGATACCATTATACTCAGTGAGTCTACTCAAATGGCTAGCCACTCATATGCTGAAATGCTTATATATAGCTTTGGGGTCCTAGTTGACACAGGACACAAAATGATGTGCACAATTTTGTGTGTGTTTTGTGGGGGGGGTTTAAACTTAGTGATCTGAGTGTGTGCAGTAATCTGCTGCCTGCTTTTATGTTTTCTGGGCAAAAGTTCTTTTCACTGTGTACATTTGCTGATGGAGTCAAACACTTCTATTTACATTTTTCAGTATTTTGCAAGATAGATAGCAAAACCACCATCTAATTGTAGTCACACCCTGAGATTTGTAAAAAGAGCCATGACTGTCGGGTGGGGAAAGGCAGGGTAAGGCACATGTTGGAGGTGTGGGAGAGAAAAAGGACCCAAAAAAAAGTCTAAGGTAACCCAAACTCAGTTCTGGTTATTATTGTGTGTGCCTGTATCTGCCTTTTAAATGTAAAGAACTGAATACTGAAATACTGGGATTTGTTCACATACAAATCAAGCATGACACTTTAGTAAGGTCCTTCTGTTTACAGGGTGGATAGCATAAAAATATTCTCTTCTGGATCCTTTTTTTCCGTTGTGCCACCCATGCCAAAACACAGCTTGTCTCTTTCCTCTCATTCTAACTCTGAAGTGTCTCTCCTCTTTCTCCTTCTAAGACTCATTCAGAGTCCACGTTGAACCTGGAACTAAGACCCTTGAGCTCCAGAGTCTCATGGTGTGTTGGTGTCATGCTGCTAGGCAGGGGATTTTCTTCTCCCCAAAATCCAAAATATCTTTCAGAAAATGTGATACTCTGATAAGGAATGCTAGTGCTGCCTGGCAAGTCCTTAGACTCTGACAAGGTGATCTGTACATTTGGCATTGTAATAGTACACGTGCTGCTGAGCTTGTAAAATAATGATGGAGAATGTAGCAATAAGGCAATACTGAAAATACACAGTCTGGTTAAAAATGAGACCTCTTCAATAGTGCTGAACTTTGTGCACCTTGAAATGATGTGAAAGGGAAACCCGTTTGTGGCTATCTTTAGTTCAGAATTTTGCAATTTGACACATCCTTATTACTAAAGTGGTTAAAAAAATTGGCCTCAGACCTGCAGAACAATGTATCTTTTTGGACTGGTAAAACAAGACTTTTGTGGTTGTTTTACAGTTTTACAATTAGTCTTTGCAGCCAAACTAGCTTTACTTGTTAGTGAAATCATTTTTTGGCATCCTGTCATGACCTGAATTAAGATCATTTCCTGCATAAATAGAGTAGGCATCAAAAAAGCCCTATTTGGAAGCCAAGGTGATTTTTTTTTTTTTTACTTTAAACTTTACTGAATTTTGTTCTTGGCACACAGTTATATCCTCTAAAGCTTTTGTATGGTTGCACATTAATGTAGGTTTGGGCTGCCCAGTTATTTAGATTTCCTTTACTCACCTGAACTGCTGACTTTCTGTCTGCTCCTCCTTGCATAATTACTACTTTTTAATTGCCTAAAAGTACAGAAGCTAGTCCATCAGATCTGTTGTGTTTAGTCTTGCCTAACTCTGTGTGTCTTTGTATTGTTCTACCTTGTAGGGTCCACCCTGAAACGACTATGTCTAGGCAAAGATCACAGTAGTAGTAACTATCCCATTTTTGTTTCTCAGTATTTCCTTCATAGCATGGGATTTTTTTAAATTTATTTTTGACTAAAATCTAGTTGTTTACTTAATAGCAGCTGTTGTACCTTTGCTGACATTAAATTAGGCTGCATATGGCTTGTGAGCAGGTATCTCTTTAGTTACAGTGCATGTCCTGTGATGCTTTGGGAAGCATGCATGCTGCAAGATGATTATGATTTTTTTTTGTGCGTGTGATATGTGAGAGAGAACAGAGTACAGTGCTTGTGTCAAATCTTCTGTGTACAGTTTTTATAAAACTGCCATTTTGCTGCTGGCTGACCCTATAGCTTGATGCTACCTCATTCCTGTTGAGATGCATGAAATATTGAACACTATTTGAACAGTTTTATCCTCAAAATACACACCTTCTCCCTGGTCCCTGTCCTGAAAGAATCAGAGCAGGAGTTACATAGAAGCCACACCAGAAGTTTAATGCATGATCATTTAAAGGAGGATGCAGGTATTTTATGTGATCAGAGGAACATTAGTAGGGCTCCTCACAATGCACTTTATTGGCTGGAAAATTCATATTGTCAGAAAAAGAAGACTGTGTTGGTGTTTGTAAATGAATCATTTCACGCCAGTTATCTGAACTTTTTGCTTGGAGAGATGGTCTTTGTTTAAAATTGTATTTTAAATATATCCTGTTAAAACGGTTTCACTGAATTTTTCCCTGGGCATTGAAATATTTGCACCTTTGTCACTTCCCATTCGGTGCTGTTTTTGACATAGTACTAGATTCCCAGGAAGTGGCATTCCATCACGTACATGGGACAGTTATTTCTATAACTGTATTAGAGCGCTTTTGTAGTCTTTGAAGCCTCATCAACTTGACAGTGTCCTCTCTTAACACTAGAAATCTGCATTATACTTGCTAAGCTTATTTTTCTTGTATACACTCATAAAGATTAACAAAAATGCACATCATTTGTGCATTTCTTTTTGATCTATTAAAATCCTAATTCACAAAAGCTAATAGCTGCATCAAATTCTAGTCTAGTATTAGTTATGTATGGAGATGCTTTTGTAAGCGGTGTTACATCAACACTACTAAATTAAGTCCTGCACCATTACAGAACTGTGGGCACATGGACCATTTCTTGAAGCAAAGATGTTCTTTAGAAAGCAATGAGGCCCTGAAAGGACAAAACCAACTTTTGAATGATAGTGTGTGAGAAACATAAACCAAGCAGCAAAGTGGTGCACTGATGGTGACAGAGCTGACCCTTCTTTGTGTGTGACTTTCTAGGATCCTCCACAAACAGTCTTGTAACGTGTCCTGAGCCTCTACCACCGCCAACTCTGCAGGTCCAGGTGCAAGCTAACAACAGTAACAACAAGAAAGGAACATTCACAGATGATCTTCACAAACTGGTGGATCAGTGGACAAGCAAAACTGTTGGTGCGGCACAGTCAAAACCTTCTTTGAACCAACTGAAGCAGAACCAAAAAAGGCAAGACATGGAGCCAAAGGCTAATTCCACGCAGACACAGAATGAGACATGTGGAGTAAGTGGCACTCCTTGAAGAACGTACATTTTGCTGAATGTCTGACAGCCATGGCAGAACTCATAGGAGGAGGAGGACATAAACTAAAACACACTGCAATGTCCATCTCACTTCTCTAAGTACTAAAATAGCTGACGGTTTTTGATCTTTTGGCGTTAATTTTAGCAACCTATGGGCCAATATATCTTTTTTTTTTTTTTAAATTAAGAACTGCTAATTAGCCGTTGATAAACAGCAACACGCTGACTGGTGATCCATACACTGCTTGGCTTAAACACGGTTTTACTTTTGCTAAAATCCCTCTCCTTTCTAATGTTAATCTTCCTCCTATCGAATGGTGGATGCACTAGAAGCTTGGTGTCTTATGCTGCAGGGTCTCTTTCTGCCAGATGCTTTGTGAATTCTCTGGCTGGAAGAGAAGATGCCTGTGAACTGGGTGTTTAGCTGGCCCGTGCTGGTTGAACTGTACCATACTAGTCACATATACCTTAGAGGCACTTCTAAAATGTCACTAAAGTGACCCTGAATACACTGATGTGTGGCAGTACTAGCATGTCCTATCCACTGCTCCTCTCTGATGAGTGGCAGAACTGAATATCCTGAGATGGGTGTGCACCTATGTGCACACATTCACACTTCATGGCTGAGGTGAAGAACTTATGCTAAATCCCTGCAGGCACAAAAATGAAGGTGAGAGACAAACCATGAAGCCCAGTCACACCTCACATAAGCCCCACAATTCTTCTTGGCCTACAGTGTCCTCTTATGGACTTCATGACTCCTTCCCAGTAATTTTTTTGCCTTGTTTCATTTTTCAGAATTGAGTCTAGAAGAAATAAAGTATCAATAAAGATGATGAGGGGCGGGGAACACTGTGAAAATTGTACAGTGGTCTTTTCTGATCAGAATAACTAAACAGTGACAGGGAATCATTGCCTTTTTTTAAAATAAACAAAACTCCAAGCAAACAATTACAAAAACCTAGAAAAACCCTATTTTTTTAAAAAAAGACGCACTGCAGTAGTGGCAGGAGATTCATCCCTGTTGAACTATGCTGTACAAACATAAGTGCTTAGGAGCTTGCTGATCTCTTTCATGGGACAAAGTGAAAATGTGTGGCACTGCAGCATGCAGGCAGGTTTAATGGGGAAAACAAGCCTACAGTACAGTGAAGCTGTTTACAAAAGAACTTTTTGTAACAAGAAGGGGAAGAGTCATAACTTTTGTCTACATAGTGATGATGCAGTTTTGTTGCCCAGATACCTAATAAATGACCAATTTGTTTTACAACACTACCCATATCTGTCTGTAGATCCTGTCCGTTATTGCAAGCTAACCATACTTTTGGTTGGTCAGTTCTTGGATGGGAGATCCCTAAAGATGCTTCAGGAAGTGTTTTTGGGGATACAGTAGCTGTCATTTCACCAGATCCTAACCCCCACACCACAACAGGGGCTTTGCAATTGGAAAACTGTCTTTGATGAGACGTCAGCATGTTAGAGTTGTTAGTCCTGGTGTCCTGCCCAAGTTCCAGTTTAGGGGATGACAGAGTGTTTTTCCTAACTCTCTTGATAACAGCCATTGAGCAGTTGTCTTTGTTTCCTATCCAAGACTGTTCAGTGATGTGCACAGCTTAAGAACTCCCATATTCCACCTCTAGTATAGTAGAGTTCTTGGGGGAATGAGGAGGAAGATATTCCACATACAGTCTGCAAAGTGTGTGGGGATAGGTGTCCTCCTACAGCAAGGTTATTGTCCAAGGAAGTTACAGAATTGACTGAGATTTTAGAAGAAATGAAGGCAAAGTTAAAATCCAGATACCCAGGACCCCATATGTCACTGGACAAATACACAGGAGCTGTGAAGCCCTGCTGCACTTGGCCAGAGAGCTTTCCCCAGTGCAAGCTGTCCTATGTGCCCTAAGGCAGGGACCACACCAGAGGCAAGGCCAGGGCAGGTGGTGAGTCCCTACAGCACTCCAGGGATTTTTGAATGTTGCACCTGCAGAACGGGTCACTTGCAGCCCTGGGAAAAGTGCCATTAACTGGAGCATCCTTTGATCACTCGGATTCTCCTGGAGTCCACACTGGCCTCTAGAGCAGCCTTGAATCCTACAGGTGCAGAGGTGGTTCATGGCCACCTTACTTGCAATTGTCCTTGATTCTGGCCTGTGGCACCAGAGACACAACACAGAACTCCAGTTGTTGCTGACAAAACCAGGGCAACAGATGTGATTTAAGGGGGAGGTCTCCAATGGCACAAGTGGCATTGGGTGTTACAATTTTCCCTGAATCTACAAATGTTTGGGTGGATTTGAAATTAAAGGAGACAAGGATGATTTGTGATGGTCAAAGAGGAATAGCCAGAAGAAGAGGGATGAAGCTGAGCCAAGAGACACTTAATCTGGACAACAGGAGAAAAGGCCCACTGATGTCACAGAAGCATTTGGGAGCAGGGACTTCTACATATGGCATTGGGGAGTCCAATACAAGGTTGGGCAATTGGAAAGACTGCAGGAAAGAGCCACAAAAATTACATGAGGGTTTAAAACCTTTATCTGTTGCTCTTACCAAAAAGAAGATTGAGAGTTGACTCGATTATAGTGACTAAATACCTTCCCACGGAGAAAATATAAAGTGTT
Source organism: Pelochelys cantorii (assembly GCA_032595735.1). Classification (NCBI taxonomy): domain Eukaryota; kingdom Metazoa; phylum Chordata; order Testudines; family Trionychidae; genus Pelochelys; species Pelochelys cantorii. The sequence goes on from CM064336.1 coordinate 33,758,761, forward strand.
AAGTGGATCTTCAACTTAGTGGAGAAAAGTATAACAAGAACCCAGGGCTGGAACTTCAATCCCGATTAATTCATATCAGAAAGAGCTTCACATTTTGAAGAGTGAGAGTTATTAATCATTGAAACAAATTCCCATGGGAAGGGGTGTGGATTCAACTTCTCTTGACATCCTCAGTTCATGGCTAATTCCTTTCGTGCTTTAGTCAAACATCAGTTATTTGGCTTAATGCAAGAATAAATGGGTAAAATTCCCTGGCCTGTGATGTTCAGGATATCAGACCAGATGAACCAATAGCCCCTTCTGCCTTTCTAAGGTATACAGGGCTCTGTATCAAATCTCTTAAAGGGGCGAGGGGGCGGGGGAAAACCCAAAAAGAGTTGCAATGGCTAATCAGAGTGAGAGGCTGTTAGAAGCAGACAGACATCCTTTAAGCATTGGAAGTTAAATCCAACAGAGGAGAATAGAAAGGAATATAAGCTTTGTCAAATGAAGTGTAAAGTTACAATTGGACAGACCAAAAAAGAATTTGAAAAGCAACTAGCAAAAAAACTCAAAAACTAACAGCAAAATTGTAAGAACCAGCAGGGAGCCTGCCAAACCACCAGTGGGGACCCGGGACAATTGAGGTACTACAGGAGCACTCAAGGAAGACCCGGCCATTGCGGAAAATTTAGATCAACTCTGTGTCAGTCTTCACTGCAAAGGATATGAGAGATTCCTACACCTGAGCCATTCTTTGTAGGTGAGAAGACTGAGGAACGGTACTATATTATTAAACAGTGATATGTCATCAGGGCCAGACGGTATCACCCAAGAGTTCTGGAGCAACTCAAATGTGAAATTGCAGAACTACTGAGAGAGGTATGTAACCTATCACTTAAACCAACCTCTTCACCGGATGGTGGGAGGATAGTTGATGTGACACCCATTTATTTAAAAAGTTTCCAGGCCAGTAAGTGTAACTCCATTACCAGGCAAATTGATTGTAACTATAATGAACAGAATTATAAGACATATAGATGAACACAGTTTGTTAGGGAAGAATCAACATAGCATTTATTTATTGGGTCAACAAATGTGTGGACAAGGGGGATCCAGTGGATATAGTGTACTTGGACTTTCAAAAAACCTTTGTCAAAGTTCTTCATCAAAGGCTTTTAAACAAACTAAGCAGTTACAGGATAAGGAAAAAGGTCCTCTCATAGATCCGTAACTGGTTAGACAGGAAACAAAGAGTGGGAATAAATGGTAAGTTTTCACATTGAAGAGAAGATCTGTATTGGGTAGGGATGTATCGGAGCCTGCAGTGCAAGACAGCAACTGGCTCCCTGGGAGTGGGCCAGAAGCTTGCATATAACCGTTACAGTAACTGATGAAATCCTGCCAGAAGCATGGGGTAGCAGCCAGCTCTCCATGAGGAGGAACGACAGGTGGGAGCTGGCTCCTGGTGACACTGGCTGATGGCCCCACTCCCAGGGAACCAACTGCTCCACAGTATAAGCTTTATATTGCAGAGCCTGCAGCGTGTAATCACTGAGATTTTCAGCGGCTACATGGTTACCTAATTAACTGCTTTTTAACATCCCTAATACTGGACCAGCACTGTTGAACATACTCATAAATAATCTGCAAAAAGACGTACACCGTGAGGTGGCAAAGTTTGCCAATGACATAAAATTACTGAGGATAGTTAAGTCCAAAGCAGACTGTAAAGAGCAACACAGGGAGCTCACAAAACTGGGTGACTGGGCAACAAAATAGCCCAGTACAGATAAATGCAAAGTACAGTAAAACCTGCACTATCTGGCACTTAATTATCCAGAAAACTTTAGAAACCGGAAAATTTCCTAGGGACTTGGCGTGGCCACGTGGCGCAGTGCTTTGATCCAGCCGGCTGGAGGCTGGGCGCAGCCATGCTGCGCTTTGATAGCTGGGTTCTATTTTGGGCTTCAAGGAGTAGGGAATTGGCAGTCGGACCTTGACATTCTATTTGTGGCACTGAAAGGAAGCCTTGGCTTTTGGAGGCTTCATAATTAGTGTGGCAGTCTGGAGTCCGGGACCCCTGGGTTCCACGGATGGCTCTGGAGGGGATGTGGTCTGGCAGTCAGAGCCAGGGAGGAAAGGAGGCTCTTTTTAGGAGACAGAAAGATGGACCCTCAAATAACCAGAATTTTTAGATAACAGGAATGCCCTAATCCCCGAGCATGCCAGATAACACAGGTTTTTTCTGTAATACATATTGGAAAACATAATCCCAACTATACATACAAAATGATAGGCTCTAAATTAGAAAAAGATTTTGGAGTCATTGTGGATAGTTCTTTGAAAACATGTGCTCCATGGGCAGTAGCAGTTAAAAAGCTAATAGAATGTTAGGAAGCATTAGGAAACAGATAAGACAGAAAATAACATAATGCTACAATATAAATCCGTGGTACACCTGCACCTTGAATACTATATGCAGTTCTAGCCCTGTTATCTCAAAAAAGATATATTAGAAATGGAAAAAGTACAGAACCACAACAAAAATTAAGGATATGAAATAACTTCCATGTGAGAAGAGATTAAAAAAACTGGAACTGTTCTGCTTGGAAAAGCGATAACTAAGGGGAGGATAAGATAGAGGTCTATAAAATCATGAATGGTGTGGTGAAAGTGAATTAGGAAATGTTTGTTTGACCTTTCCCATAGTGCAAGAACTCTGGGGGGGAGAGGGGGTGTCACCAAGATGGTCTGAGATGCAACTATTACAGGAGTGTCTATAAACCCCGGACTGCCAGATGATAGAAGATTAAGGTTAGAAGATACCTCAGGAGGTCATCTAGTCCAACCTCCTGCTCAAAGGAGGACTAAACCCAACTAAATCATCCCAGCCAGAGCTTTGTCAAGCCTGGCCTTAAAAACCTCTAAGGATGGAGATTCCACCACCTCCCTAGGTAACCCATTCCAGTGCTTCACCGCCCTCCTAGTGAAGTAGTGTTTCCTAATATCCAACCTAGACCTTCCCCACTGCAACGTGAGACCATTGCTCCTTATTCTATCTTCTGCAACCACTAGTTCCATCCTGTTTGGAATCTCCCTTCTGGTAATTGAAGGCTGCTATCAAATCGCTGCTCGTTCTTCTCTTATACAGACTAAATAAGCCCAGTTCCCTCAGTCTCTCCTCACAAGTCATATGTCCCAGCCCCCTAATCATTTCATTGCCCTCCCCGGACACTCCCCAGTTTGTCCTCATCCTTTGTGTAGTGGGAGGCCCAAAACTGGACACAGTACTCCAGATGTGGCCTCACCATTGCCAAATAGAGGGGAGTAATCACTTCCATCGATCTGCTGGCAATGTTCCTCCTAATGCAGCCCAATATGCTGTTAGCCTTCTTGGCAACAAGAATACACTGATTTGTATCCAGCTTCTCATCCATTGTAATCCCCAGGTCCTTTTATGAAGAACTGCTGCTGAGCCATTCGGTCCCCAGCCTGTAGCAGTGCTTGGGTCTCTTCCGTCCTAAGTGCGAGCACTTGTCCTTGTTGAACCTCATCAGATTTTCTTGTGGCCCAGTCCTCCCATTTATATAAGTCACTCTGAGCCTTATCACTAGCCTCAAGGATATCTAACCTCTCCCCCCCAATTTAGTTTCATCTGCAAACTTGTTGAGGATGCAACCCGTCCCCTCCTCTAGATCATTCATGAAAATGTTGAACAAAACTGGCTGTAGGACCGACCCCTGGGTCACTCTGGTACGGCTGCCAACTAGACATTGAGCCATTGATTGCTACCCATTGATCCCAATGACCTAACCAGCTTTTCTATCCTCCCTTAGGCTATTTATCCATACTACTTTAAGTTGCTGGCAAGAACAGTGAGAGAGACTGTTTAAAAAAAAAAAAAGCAGCAGCTTTGCTAAAGTCAAGGTACATCACATTCACCGTTTTCCCCATGTCCACAGAGCCAGTTATCTCATCCTAGACGACAATCAGGTTGGTCAGGAGTGACTTGCCCTTGATGAATCCGTGTTGACTGTTCTGATCACCTTCCTCTCTTCCAAGTGTTTCAAAATGGATTCCATGAGGACCTGCTCCATGATTTTTCCAGGGACTGAGGTGAAGCTGACTGGTCTGTAGTTCCCTGGATTCTCCTTCTTCCCTTTTTTATAGATGGGCACTACATTTGCCTTTTTCCAATCACCTGGGTTCTCTCCCGATTGCCACAAGTTTTCAGTGATAATAGCCAATGACTCTGTAATCACATCAGCCAGCCCTCTCTCTCTCAGATGCTAGAACTGGATAACAAAGGGTAGAGCTCTAAATTATTGCCCTGTCCTGTGCATTCCTACTGAAGCATTTGGCATTAGCCACTGTCAGATAGGATACCAGGTGAGATGAACCATTGGTCTCACCCAGCATGGCTGTTCTTAATTCTAAAGAAAGTAGTGGCACCCTGTCACCTGAGTCAGTCTAGTTATCTGAGATTTTTTTTTAAACTGGGCAGAGCAGTCATGGTGTAACTTTGGGAGAAACTTGCACTCATCTTCATTCTGCCAGTTCTCTGCCCAGCACTGCCATTAACATTAATAGGAGTGGCACACATGATCCTAAAGCTCGCGATCCACTTCTCCCTCAGCCTATGATACTGTCAGCAAACTTTGTGTATTTTTTCTGAAAGAACATATGTGTTGCCCTTCCAGTCCTTTTATTGCCCTGGGCAAATTATTTGCTTTGCAAGTACAAGGTACTTACAGGTAACTTTTTTATGAGTGAAAGCTACTCTTTAAGGGGATGTCAATTAACAGCTCTTTGAAATGTTGGTGGAGGTGCTTGACCAGTTTCATACAGATGTATAGCATTTTTCTCTTCTTTTCCCTCTCTCCATAGTTGGAAGCATAGTAGGCAGTATATGGGACGGGGCTGGTATAGGAGGATTTTAACTTTCCTTTCCAAGGGGGAAAAGGAACAACTTTGGGTGGTGTTCCTATTGAAATGACAATTCCTACAGTAAACCCACATCATGTTGCCTGTCACTTTGAGTATGAAATAGTCACTATCCTTTATCTTTTTTTAGAGAGTGCCTTCCAGTTTTCAGTGGTGTTATGGAACACCCAGATACTGGCCAGGCATTTTCATCTGAGCTTTCAGGTGACTTCTTCCCCTCCAGACAGGAAATATGCATGAAATCTGACCATCCAACAGTACATATAGAAATGTAAAAGGAAATAACTAGTAGGTATTGATGTCACACCACCTAATAAGAGAATGTCCATCGATGCTACTGTATTTTGGACAAATACTAAAATAACCAATTCAGGTAGGTAGTTGTGAGCACCACAAAAATACAGGAAAGCAGCAAGTAACATAAACTTCCTTATGTATCAAGTGCATTGAATGTTCTTTGGATAAATGAATTACCTGAAAATGTCAGGGGACCAAGGAATTCACTAACAAAGGGCTTTCTTGTTTTCTTGTCACTACATGAGCTCTAACTGCTTATTAGAGAAACAGCCACAAAGGATAACTGTGAGCAGAAAAAAATGTTTGAGTCTGATGTGATAGATCTGTGAAAGGTGCAGCCTTATTCCTGTCAATGGCATGTTATGTGTCATGGAGTCTGTTACCTATAGTGCATACATCACTTGAATCATTGGTTTAGCTAATTGACTGTCTCAGAGCAAGAATTCGGAAGTTGGTGTAGGGGCAAGGACAGGGAATGAGGATTGTCAGCACTTGTTTTGCTGTGTTCCATGTTGGTTGGGTTGGAAGAATAATAAAACTGTGATGAAACTTGTGTTTGAATGAATTCCAGTTCTCATGATCTTCCCCCGTCTGTAAGACTGGCTTTCCCTACATCTCACTTGTATAGATGCTGCATTGGCAAGACCTTCTGGTGCCAATTCTCAATTGTTTCATACCCCTTGGTGTTTCAATCTCTTTGTCCAACGACTGGAGGAAAGTGGAGTCTGAGGCTACGTCTACACTACAAAGAAAAGTTGGAAAAAGATACGCAAATTGAAAACTACAATTTGCATATCGTTTTCCACTTTTCTTTCAAAAGAGGCTTTTCCAAAATTTGGTGCATCTATGTGGTGCCAAATTTCAGAAAAACCTGCTTTTTTGAGCCATCCCTTCTTCCTCCATAAAACGAGGTTTATAGGGATGGCGAAAGAATGCAGCCGCTTTTCTGAAATTTTTTTTGGAAAAGCAGACGCGTTCCTTGGATGCAGCATTGCTTTTCTGGGATACCTCTGGTATCCCGGAAAAGCACTGCAGTCTAGACGTAGCCTGAGTTACCAGTTCTGTGCATCCTAGCCACCAGCACTGGTCATATTCTGTTTGGTGTTGGTTATACTGCTAGATTATTACTGTTGGAGTATTGTAGACAGGACAGTGATCATACTCACCCCATCAAGTTTGGTTGAACTCAAACTCTTCTTGGGCTTCACTGTGAGAACTGACCAGACTTAGCCTCTCGAAAATAGGATATATACACACACCAGTGTAGCGACACCTACTCGGTATGACTGGCACATTAGGCCTAACCTGGCAAGAAGAGAGACAAGAGGTGGAACTGGAAAAAGACAACTGTTGCCTACTTTCATGCAGCTTGTCCATTGTGTTGGTTGTCTGGGTGTTGATGGCTTTGGCAAGCTAATGTCTAGGGGTACGTCTACACTGCGCCGCATCCAGGGAACGTGTTTGCTCTTCCACAAAAAAAAGGAAGTGCAAACATGCTCTTTCAGAAGCCCTGTCTTCCTCATTCCATGAGGAAGAAGGGATCTTCCGAAAGAGGGGGATTTCCCGAAATTTGGCCCAGTGTAGACAGGCCAAATTTCGGAAAAGCCTCTTCCAAAAAAAAATTGGAAAAAGCTGTAGTGTAGACCTAGCATAGGAGTACACCAGGTAGAGAAGAGGATAGCTGTTGAGAAGGAGGAGGGATAGCGGTAAAGGTCTAGCCAGAAGAGTAGACTTTGAAGGAAGGATCTGAAGAGGAGGGAAGTGATCGGGTGCTCAGGAGTATGGCTATTATTCTAGGTATAAGGGGGAGTGTGAAGAAGCCACAGGAGAGAGCTAGAGGTTCTGGGACAGTTTTTACTGTGGGGGTGCTGCTGATGGAAGCCATGTATGTGGTGTTTGTTATTACTACATCAAGCCTGGGGTTGCAGCAGCACCACTAACCACCTGTAATTCCAGCACCACGGGAGAGACCCCAGGAGTATTGAGGTCAGAGGTGTTTGTAAGGTGTAGCAGGGAAAGTATGTGGAAGGAAGAGTTAAGATGTGGACAGGAGTGGAGCTGCCCATAGCCTTGAGGTGTAGCTAGCTAAGTAGTGATTTGAGTAGAGGGGTGCAGGCGGAGTTGACACCCGGGAAGGGAGATATGCTCACCAGAAGCATTTTGAGTAGGTTGGAGTTGTCGGTGGGGGCAGCGGAGAGACACCGTGCCTCCACTACTCCATAGGAGAGAACCAGGGCATGATGTTTTCTGGCAGAGGGGGTGAGTTTTGGATGGGAACCTGCATCTGGCAGAGGGGGATGTTTTCTGCCAGAGGGGTTGGGTTTTGGATGGGCACCGCATTTCAAGGAAGATGTGGAGAAATTGGAGAGGGTCCAGAGAAGAGCAACAAGAATGATTTAAGGTCTAGAGAACATGACCTATGAAGGAAGGCTGAAAGAATTGGGTTTGTTTAGTTTGGAAAAGAGAAGATTGAGAGGGGACATGATAGCAGTTTTCAGGTATCTAAAAGGGTGTCGTAAGGAGGAGGGAGAAAACTTGTTTATTTTGGCCTCTGAGGATAGGACAAGAAGCAATGGGCTTAAACTGCAGCAAGGGAGATTTAGGTTGGACTTTAAGAAAAAGTTCCTAACTGTCAGGGTGGTTAAACACTGGAATAAATTGCCCAAGGAGGTTATGGAATCTCCATCTGTGGAGATATTTAAGAGTAGGTTAGATAAATGTCTATCAGGGATGGTCTAGACAGTTCTTGGTCCTGCCATGAGGGCAAGGGACTGGACTTGATGACCTCTCAAGGTCCCTTCCAGTCCTAGTATTCTATGATTCTATGATCAGTTTTTTCACTCTGTTCTCTATAGCTTGGTTGCATTGGCCATTGTAGTTAAGGTCTGCCCTACTGCTGGCCAGGTAGCTTTATATATCACATGGACACGTCATCTATTCAGATTCAGTTTCCTAGTGTGTAATTTTCTTTGTTTGTATAGTTATGAATGTGGTTAAAGTAAGATAAGTATAGGGTATGTGATGGGGAAGGATTATCAAAGGAGGAAGAAAGAAAAATAACTTGCTCACCTCCTTCCCTCTCAAATATTTTATTTTTGAAATGTTTTTTAGCATATTTTAAAAGTTTATTAAGGTCTTGTCTACAAGGACCACTCAGGAAAATTAATCTGAGCTAACTAAAGATGTAAATTTAAAGAAGATTCATTAAACTGCAGTAAACCCCTCTGGGGACATTCTTGTTCAGAATTTAAGTGGCCTTAATTCAGTTTAGCATAATTCACTTCTTTCTAAATTTCTGTACCAAGGAAGACATTTGTACCGTGTGTGACTTTAGATGCAATTTTACAACACATTTGGTGGATCCATTCATGATGAGAACTGTGTGTTTGTTTACCCAACATGGTTAAGCCCAGGCTCGTTTAACAAACAAAATGTCTAGAACCTGTAGCAGAAAGAAACATAAAAGGAAACCAATAGGGCAACACTGTAAATTATGTCAAGTCTATTCAGCATATGATTAGCCAAGTGATTCAGTACCACTCCCCTCTCCTTGTACAGTGTTTAAGAATCAGCTAGGAAGTAAGGGTATGTCTACACTACAAAGTTAATTCGAACTAACAGCCGTTAGTTCGAATTAACTTCGATAGGCGCTACACATGCAAACCGCTAGTTTCGAACTTAATTCGAACTAGCGGAGCGCTTAATTCGAACTAGGTAAACCTCATTCTACGAGGACTAACGCCTAGTTCGAATTAAGTAGTTGGAATTAAGGGCTGTGTAGCCACTTAATTCGAACTAGTGGGAGGCTAGCCCTTCCCAGGTTCCCCCGGGTGGCCACTCTGGGCCAAGCCAGGGAAACTCTCCTCTCCCCCAGCCCTGGGGCCCTTAAAGGGGTAGACTCTGGCCAAACGGCACTTTCCAGAGACAGCCCTGCCAGCAGTCTCTGCCCCGACCCAGTGGCTGCAGGATGAGCCAGGCAGCCAGTGCCAGTGAGACGTCCCCCGCCCAGTCCCCCAGCACCCAGGGGCCGTAGAGGGCGCGCGGCCTCCTGGACTGGTGCGGAGGTCATGGACCTCATTGAGGTTTGGGGTCAGGCCCCCAATCTCCATGATCTCCGCACCAGGAGGAGGAACGCGGCCGTCTACGGCCGCATAGCGGCCGCCATGGCCCGCAAGGGACACAGGCGCACCCAGGAGCAGGTGCGCCTGAAAATAAAGCAGCTGCGGCAGGCGTACGCCAGGGCCACCGGGGGTGACGCCACAGCAGGGGCTGCCACCTGCCCCTACTTCCTCGCCCTCGACCGACTCTTGGGGGGCGGGGTGGTCCGCGCCAGCCCGCGAGGCAGTGAGCCGGGACCGGAGGGCTCTGACCCGGGCGCAGCAGAGGGGCCACCACCAGCTGTCCCAGCACCGGAGTCGGCAGGGTCGTCCGGGGAGGCCATACCAGGTAAGTGCCAGCACCGTCCCCTGCCCGGGGGGGGGGAGGCAAAGGCGGAGGCGGAGGCGGAGGCGGAGAGGGAGACCAGGGACCACGCGCGTGGGCTATGCCTCCCACGGATCACGCAGACACCCGTGCACGTGTGAGCACATGCCATGCCACCCTTGGGCAGGTGGCTCCAGCTGCGTGACACCCAGGGGCCATGGCCCAGCAGGCACACGCGTGTGTGAAGAGACCTGACACGCTCCCAACCCCGGGGTGGGACCCAGCAGGACGCTCTCCCTTCACACGCCCCCTCTACACGGAGGCAGGGGACATCTCCCCCTCCCCACCCCGGCCACACTATACACAGCACAGGGACATGGGTGCGGTCTTGGGGCAGCTCCCAGTCCCGGGGAGAGCCAGACATCCTGACCATGGCCTCTGTGCAAGCACAACGGCTCTGACAGTGCAGGGCACGGTCACCCTCACGTCACGGGGGGTGGGGGCTGGGCATTATCCACTGTGTCCCCAGGGAGAACTGACCACTTCTCTTCTTTCTCTACAGCTGCACCAGCTGCTCGTGCAGGACGCACCACCCTGCCCGGGACATGCTCCCGCACCCGCGGCCTGCTCCGGACCACCACCACGGAGCAGGATTACTGGGACCAGCACCTAGGGTCCCTGTGAGCCCTGAACAACACTGTGCAGGCCTGGATGTGGGCAGACCTGCAGCTCCGCCAGGAGCACCTGGCTGAGGAGCGAGCCAGGAACGCTACCCTGCAGGCCCTGCTGCAGAGCATGGTGCCCCGTGCCTGCCCTGCCCCTGCTGCCCCCCCAACAACTGTCCCTCCTCCCGCTCCTGCCCCCCCCACCTCTTCCTCCTCAACCCCCACACCCTCCTCCTCAATGTCCACACCCCCCACCTCAACCTCCGCACCCTCCACCCCATCCCCCCGGGGACGCTGAGGCCCCCTCCCTTGCCGTGCTGGGAGGCGGTTGGCCCGGCGAGACCCTCACCCCTGAGTTTCCCCTCCCTCTCCTTCCCCCGGCTTCCCCCTTCCAGCTCCCTCCTCCCATTTTTCCCCCTCCCCCCTCCCACCCTCTCTCCTGCCCTCTCCTGCCTCCTTTCCTCCGTCTCCCCACAGTTTTATTCCCCCTCCCCAGTTTTGTTAAATAAAGAGAGTTTCAATTTTTGAACACACATGTCCTTTATTTTTTACATCAGGAAGAGGGGCTAGGGAAGGGTAAGTGGAAGGAGGTGAGGGAGGAATGGGGCACGAGCCCCCGATGGGGAGGACTGGGGTGGCTCTGCGGGCTCCTCGGGGTGGAAGACCTCCTGCAGGGCCTCCTGGATCCTGACAGTCCCCCGATTGGCCCCCCCGGACTGCAGCTGGGCTGATGGCCAAGTGCTGTGATGTGCCGAGTGTGGGCACTCAGGGCACTCCAAGACAGGACTGCTTTGCTGTCCCTCATCGAGGTAGACAAGCAAGCGGGGAACCCTGAGAACTGTCTGTCCGGGGCGGGGGTCGGGTCCCTTTAAGCACAGCCCTCGGCTAGCCTGTGGCAGCAGCTCCATGCTCTAAGCCCTAACCTGATGCCCTGCCGGCACTGGTTCCAGCCAGCCTTAACTTCGGTTCAGGGTCCACTCAATGTGGACATGCTAGTTCGAATTAGCAAAACGCTAAGTTTTTAAGTCTAGATGCACTAGTTCGAATTAGCTTAATTCGAATTAACTAATTCAAACTGTTAGTTCGAATTAGTGCTGTAGTGTAGACATACCCTAAAGAAGTAGAAATGTCTTCTCTCTCATCCCAGAGAATCTAGTCTTTTCAGAAGCATTGTCAGTGAGCTAGAAGACACAACTGTAAACAATTCTGCAAAGACTATTATGGTGTTCTCTCACTCACACACACACACTCTCCCCCCCCCCCCCCGATGGCAACACAAGGGTCTGGTACCTGTGCCAGAACACCAGCCTCTGCTATTCCTACATCTCCTAAGACAACATCAGTGTAAAATAGATGATCCAGGCCATCCACAAGTATTTCAAGGTACTTTGCAGATGCTGGTATCAGGAAATGCTATTGCAAATGAAAAGATTGCCTATAATTGCTAAGACAGAAGGCACTGTGTATCACACACTTATCACTGATAAGCAATGTGTATCGAAGAGTCGTCATGATATGTGGAAAAATGAGCCTGCACTGGAACTTCTTTCCAAATGAGTAACTGGCATGAATGGAAGTGGTTGCCAGCTTTGCTGACAAGAAATTAGCCAACAGAATAGAACATCTGATTCAGCAAGTACAGGTTAAATCTGCTCAATCCAGGAACTCTCTGATCTGGCAACATCCGTGGTCCAGCAAGATCACAGATGTTACTGGACCAGAGAGCCCCAGCGCCCGGGAGTGCAAGATGGTGAAGAGTCCAACGACGGAGCCCTACCATCGGGACTGGCGAGCCCTTCCCCAAAGAGCCCCAGCTGGGTGTTGCTCAGTGAGGTAACTGCAGAGCCCCGACCCAGCATGGCACAGCAGGGCAGCCACAGAACCCTGACCGGGTGAGGCAGCAGCCGGGAAGCCATGGAGCTCCGACCCAGCAGGGCAGCCACAGAGCCCCAACCACGGGAAGCACCAGCCAGCGGGAACAAGCAGGGCCGGGAGGCTGGGGAGTGCCGTCCCCGGAAAGCCCCATGCTCTGTAGCAGCAGCGCTGGAGCGGAGCCAGCAGGAGGGGAGAGGCAGTGTCCAACCGGTGGCAAGGGACCTCCCCTGATCCAGCAAATTCCCTCATTCGGGACCAGTTAGGTCCCAAGGGTGCTGGACCAGGGAGGTCCAGCCTGTATCTAGTGATTGAAAATGGCTCATTCTGTCAGCATGGAGTTGGCCATCTCTTGACGTGAGGGGGGAAATGATGACACATTGACAGCTGAGGTTGAATTAATTCTGAAATTGACACTGGAACAATAAGAAATGGGAACAAGTGGTATATGTTTACAGATAAGCCTTGGTGGCTTATCTGATAAAATTGCAGCAGTGCTTTGCTGTCTTGAGCCTGGCAAAATTCCTCAAGTGTGCTTCAGTGGGAATACCTGCCAGGGGCTCAGACAGAAAGTAGAGATGATCTTGATTGCATGATATATCCAGCTGACTTTGATTGCAGCCCTACCTTTCCTCACAACACAGAGATATTTTCAAGCTGTTGCTCAGTATTTGGACAAGCCTTTCAGATTTGTCCAGGTTTCGCCTTGAACTTTATGCACTAAGCGAGCAGAGAGAATGAAAGTCTGTGGCATCACTGAAACGAGGAAATCCAGAATCACCTTCTCCACTTCTCAGCACCGTTCTGAAGGCCCTGGTGTGGGTGTTGGCTGTGACGTCACACTCAGAAGATACTGAGAGATGCAAGAGTTCTAATAATATGCTGAAAATATTTGAGGATTATCTCTGAAGATATAAATTGAAATGATGTCTTCGGTATAGCTGGAGGATCACAAAAAAGTTGCTGAAAACTAGTTTGAGTCAACCTCCTATACGTGGAGAAAGAGGCAATAACTGGTCATTTTCTAGCAGGATGCACGGACATAAGAAGCAACTGTGCCCAAGAGTGAGTGAGTTGAGAGTGCAAGAGATGTACACACCAAGGTAGAACCATACTTCTCAGCATCTAAAAGGAGTTGTATCACAGCTGACAATAAGCATTTCTCCAAGTTCTGATTCTTATACATTCAGATAAACAGAGCTAACAAAACTATCTACAATAGTGCCATTTAATGACTTCCAGTAATATTGTATGTATACTCTGTTGCTTTTGGGGACAGAATAATTGTAAATTGGAAGGAAGCATGTGCACCGTAAGTCTGTTGTCTGTTACTTAAAACAATCTAATTTTCTTGAAAACACCATTTTAGAATCTTAAAACATGGTCTTAAATAGCAGTTTTGAAAAATCATTGTCCTATAGATATATCCTCAGTTCATGTTACTTTTCAGTTAGCTATAGTCTGACTGCTATAAAATATACCAATAGTTTTGACAAAATTAACAATATAAAAGAATCAAAAAATTAAAAGAACCTTGCTTTATGCCATAATTTTTAGTGGGGGGGGGGCGGGGTGTTGCTGCATCACTGATTTTAAAACCATCATATAGGTACACACAGGCAGACTCAAACATCACTTGAGATAAAGTTAAGCAAACAAAAAGCCCTTAAATATTTCTGTAGTGGTTAAAAATTAGGGTTTTGTTTTGTAACTAGCTGTTCCATCCCCAACAGCCAAAAGTCCTTCAGTGACATCACTGATTGTTTGGTTTTTTTTATATTATATTTTAAAAGTAACCCCACCATCACCACACACTCCTCCTTACTCATATTTGCTTTTGTCCTTCAAAAATCCCACTTGAACCAATCTTATCCATTTGCCCTGTTCCATACTGAGATTTCCAAACTCAAAGAAACACTGGTATCTTCGTTTCAGGAACAGGTGCTGATTTGGGGCAAACATTTCTGGAAGTTGTAAATTATGTATAAATTTAAAAACTAACTCAATCCACAGGGAGACCGGATTATGTCTTGTATCATAATCATTCCTGTGGTATTTGTTCTCTTATTAATCTTATCATTCCCATGAAGCCAAACAAAGAAAAGAAAAAGCCCTTTCTGTCACACCACCATGGAAGCTCCAGATACTATTGTTTCAGTGAGCAATGAGGCTGAACTACTGAGGTTAACCCCCAGCCCTGCCCCTTTGCTGGGATTCTAAAGACCTGGGGAAGTTCAATGGGAGACTGGGCTAAGGTTTTGTTTGTCCTGGGCAGGCATAAAGGCCAGTTGGAGTTGGAGGATCTTACAGATTACTTAAAAAAAAACACACACACACATTGCTATGTGGCTTTCTGTGTTGAGTTCTCTCCCTTGTTCAGTGGCATGCCCTGCCCTTTTTTGGCTAGGTAGTTGACACAGCTAAATACAGGCATCTGCATTTTTTCCTGCATCAAAATTTATTTTTAATGATCTAATCTGGCCCAGTCCTTAGAGAGTCAGAGGGTAAATATACCTCTCCCATTCTTGCACGGGCTGAGAAGGAGTAAGTAATGTTCTCTGACTTGCAGGCTACAGGAAGACTCTGTTGGTAGCTGTTTAATAATGGCAAGGCCAAAGAACTTGAGGCAAGATTATTCTTTGCATCCTTTCCCATCTCTGTCTGTCGCAGAGGTGCTTTCTGTTTGGAAGGCGAGAGTGGGGTATTACTCCCCCTGTCAGTCAAAGCCTTTGCCACTTGACAGCGTGAGACTCTCATACGAGCTGGATCACTTACTGCTGTTAGGTTGAAAATGACCTATTTTACACCACTTTCATAGTTCAGAAAATATAGTACTGCATTGGTCAGTGAGGAGAGTATCAGCTTAATAGCTTTGCTTTTTTATTTGTCTTTCTATAGGTTAATTCAGTCAGAACAGGAGTGGGGAAAAAGTGCATTGTTCCAGTGTCTTGTCCTATGTCAGCCACGTTAACTCCTGGAATTTCGCCATCCATGCCAGTGCCTATGCCAGGTACTACCCTTTCTGGCACAGTAACGCCTTATGTGATGCCTCTTTGTCAATATGGAGGAGTTTTCCCTACACCAGTTTATGGAGTGCAGTGGTCGGGCACAGCAGCACAACCTGGGATTGTAGGAACTCAGAGTATTGCACAGTTTCCAGCTCTTGGCAAAACTGCCTTGCAGATGTTTCCAGTGTCACTGCAGCAGCCTGCTGTCCATCCACCTGGCCCTAACATGAACAAAACATAGCTTTGTCGCCTTTTGATAGAGGAGGAGGATTTCAAAATTGAAATGCTGAGTGTTTGAGCCTATAGATGCCACATGTGTTTGAAGAGGTATGGTTCTACTGCTGGCACCCAGTACAGGCCTAATAGCATACACAGCCATACACTGCATCAAGCAATCACTGTGAAATGTTTTCACGAAAGATAGGTGGTTTGTTATGGCAATATTTGCTTAAATTTCATTGCTAAAGACACTTTATTCTCTTGTGTTCCGGTGTTCCACACTTGCAATCTTTAAAGTTAATGTACTTGAAGGTTACAAAATTGTATTAACCCTTGCAGGAGTACAGTGCCTTGAATTTAAGCTTTTCAGCCCCAGCTGGAAAGAAATGTAAAAATATTTGAAAGGTGTATTTTATTTACAATCGGCTTGTGAGTTTAAATTTTGTTTTAATTTGCAAAAATACTGAAGGTTTACGGTTGAAGCTCTTGATTAGTTTCATTCCATTTTCTACTGTAAATGCTTTTATTGTAAGTAGTGGATTGAATTTAAATTTATAGGTTTGCAAGGTGAGATTTGTTTGAGAAACTGATCTAAATCCATTTGCATTTCTACAATGAGTAGTGAAAGATGCATTTTAAAATAGAAGCATTTACAGGATCAGCGGAAGTACATTGTATATAAGTATAGGGAATACCTTTTGGGCAGTGCAATTCATTCTGTTATGCAGTTCTTGGTAAATTTGTTGCAGACGACAACTTATTTTTGTTACAGGGAGCAGGCAGGCAAATACTGCTTTCTTTTAGTTCAGCAGCAAATTGATTACATTTTATTTCCCCCCCAGCGGGCTTGTGTAATTCAGTTCAATTATGAATCCATGCATGTTTCATAGCTGAACAATCTAACTGAAATCTTGATTATAGGACAACCCATCTCCCGGTTACTATAAGAACTATGTAAGTATAGTACTTGCATGTACTCTCCCTTCAATTCGACCAGCAGTATTGGTTAAGAATGGTATTTTTTGTCACTGAAGTGCTAATAGTACTCCCCCTGACATGGAACTAAGTGCGAAGCTCTTTTTTATTTTTTTCTTATGGGAGCAATGAATCCTTCAGTTTTGGTGTTTGATTGCGGTTTGTTGGATTTTTTTTTTTTTCAATTTTAATTAAGTTTGCACTGTAGGTGCAAGGACACCCCTCTCTGACAGTTGCTTTTTATCCATTTTACTGTGCATACAATCTGCATCTTCACCTTTCAGTCAAAAGGCACACGGTAACCCACTAAAACTGACTTGTGGATGGTAAGTTTCATTTTAATAGAATGCACTAAGGGAAATCATTATGGGCACCGGTAACAAAGCATTACATGGTCAAACTTGAAGGCACACTGCTCTAGATTTCTTTACTGCAATGACATTTTATTCTACCTGCTGAAGGGTGGAGATGTCTTGTGCTGCCAAGCTGTGAATTGTATAGTTCTGTTGTACTTTGAACATTATAACTGTCTACATTATTTGATTGGTACCCTTTAAATATATTATTCCATCAATTCAGTTAGAATTGAATTTTATAGACAATTATGCAGAGTCTTCTGCCTGGGCAAAATACTTACTGTAGTAAGAGATTTCTGTTCTCTGTAACATGTATCCTTAATTTATTTCTTTAGATTCATGTCTGTATGCTTCCTGAGCAAATATGGAAAATATGTTTTCACATCATTTCTCCTTCAGCTTGCACTGGCTCTTACAGTTTGTTGCTATTGCCTGATGTATAGTCCACCCCTTGTATACTGACAAAGTCAGTGGCACTAAAAACCCCAAGAGATTGTATATATTACAAAAAATAAACATTTTGTGCTTGAAAACTGCGTGAAAACTTAGTGTTTTCCTGAAACCTTGAAACGTGTTGTTCTCTATTGGCACTAGACAACTCTCCTCCATCTGCCCACCCAAGCCATCTGTCCTTTTCTTGCTTTTAAGAAGCTAATGCCGCCTTTCCCAATTTTGGCAGCTGCCTGTAACTGCCACTGTCCCAGGGCATGCAGCCGTGGAAGGGAAAGTGAGACTGTGTTCAAAGAGTCAGCACAGCACACGCCTCTTCAGTTGTGTTCCTTGCCATCTCTTGCCTCAGTTTTTCTGATGCTACATTGAATCTAGACTGGGATTCAAACCCAACTGGAAATTCTAATGCTTATCTTAAGTGAATTGTAGCATCAGCAACACTACATAGGGCCATTAAGCCACGAGAGCTAGACGGGTGATGGGAAGAGACACTTGAATTCGAGTGACTCTCCTTTGATGAAGTACCAAGACTCCCCTTGTAACTCAATCTATTAGAATTTAAATGTGACAATCGGCAGATGGAGATCAGCCCTGAAGTAGTAGCTGTGTGCACCATGCACGTTCTTGCAAGACTTTCACTCAGACTACATTGCAGAGACGACAGGAGAAGAGTCACTGTAGATCAGACATTTGATGCACCTATTTCCACTTTTCAGCTTCCTGGTATACATGAGGTGGGCAGCCATTAGATCCAAGACTCTCCTGAATTCAGGTTTTCGTAAAGTTCTAAAATGAGTAGTTGCTGTGTAGCCCACGCACCTTCTGGGTGTGGTGCACTGTCCTCGCTAGTGGCACTGAGACCATTCACAGAGAAAATGAGTCCATTATACAGCCTTAGGTACCAGCCTGCTGGACTAAGCTCCAAAGGTCCCAGGTTCGATTCTGCCCGCAGACAACCAGGATCTGTCAGCGTTGTAGCTGCATTAATACAGGTATACAGTCATCTGTTGCATGTCCAAGAAGAGTCAATAATAACGCTTACACAAATAGTACTGGCCCAGATAAATTAATGTCGCCATCAGAAGTGAATTTTGAGTGAGAGGCATATATAGTAGTACTGGAGTACTGGTTCCTGAACATTCTCTGTACAATGGTGCTTTTAAAATGATTTGTGATGTACGTTTCTGAGCGACTGCTCTTAACTAGTGAGAGGGGTGGAGAGTGGTGGAGATAGAAGTTGACAGTTTAATGAAAATATCTTTTTATAGATCTTCCTTTATAGATCTTTTTTTAATATCCAAATCATCACTAGGGTGGAAATCTCTCATGCTACTAACTTAGGGCTAAATTCTGCTGCCGTTCCTCATGGCGAGTAGCACCTTGTCCTGATTCTTTCCAGTGAAATCAGTGATCCTTCTTGTCAAGCCAGGCACTCCTGATTGTCAGCAAGGGGATCCAAGTCTGGCCCATATTGGTGTGTTCACAGCTTTTAGAGGATGTAAGGACTTCCAACAAAAAAATCCTCTGTGTGCACCAACTGCTGGATTATACTCTTTGTACATGTGACTTGCAGTTATAGGTTGAACCTCTCTAGTCTGGCGCTCTCTGGTCCAGCAACATCCATAGTCCGTCATGATTTTAGTTAAACACGTGTCCACTTATCATGGGTGTGGCCAAGATTTCTGTGGTCCCATAAAGTTTGTTTATGCCCATCAGTCCCGGCTCTCAGTGTTCTGTGCTGTTGTTTAGCTATTTTACCCTGAAATCTCTTCTAAGAGCCCAGTAAGCAGTGGAAGTGTTGATAATGTTGCAAGACAATGTTGACCTTCCAGGATTTGGAAAATTTTGTAGTTCGGTACCAATCAGGTCCCTACGATGCCAGACTAGAGAGGTTCAACCTGTACTCGCAGTTGTTGTTTGTCTCTGTTAGACAATGCTTTCCCAACAGTTCATTATAAATAGTGGGAGGAATCAAGAGATGAGGCCTATATTCTCTTAAATGTTTCTAGCTAGCTGCATGTGTTCATGTTAAGTCTTTGAAAAGGAAACTGTGTGTATCTGTATCTATATTGTAAGTGTCATTATCTGCTGCCTATCATTAGTTACCTGGCATTTTCCATTATAAAACCCTGATATCAGCTGATTATAATTTTGCCAAACTTAAATTGATCAGGCTGAAATTTTCCATAATGTGTGTTCGCCTAAGACTGAACTTTCTACAGTGTTGCAGATAAAGCAGCTCAGCTCACCAGAGACCAAGGTTAGGAGGGGAAAATTTCCATCATGTTGAGGGAAGGGAGGATCCTTTCAATGCTTTGAGAAACTCCAGTGTCTCCCTCCTTTTGAGCAGAGACTCTGCATTTTGCGGGGTGCTTGCTCCTGAGGTCAGGAATGTGCCATTTGCCATTCCTATGAAAATCTGCCCAGATTATAAACCTGAAAAATCTGCTTGCACATGCTCCATAGAGATATGTTGGAATTTAGCAGCTAAATTCTTGTAAGATGGCGTCTGCATTGACAATGCTCCAGCCTTGCACAGCTCCTCTCTGAAGATTAGACTCTGCATGTGTCATCCCTGAAAAGTGACAGAGCATGCTCCATCCAGGGCTGCAGGGGCTGAGCAAGACTTTCCCTGCATTGTGGTGCTAGGCGCCTGACGGAGAGCGGGGAGACATTCTCCCATTAGTACTCCTTCTGCCAGGGCTCAGACAGCAAGGAGAAAGGGGAAGCCAACTGACCCCAATGCAGAGGGGTGAGAAGCAAGGGAGCGGGGACAGGAGCTTGGCGGTTCGAGCCGGAGCAGGGGGGACAAAAGATGGGGTGGAGAGAGGCAGGATTAGGTGAGTGTAGGAGGGAGGGAGCCAGGAGTCCTTAGGAGGCCCAGGGCAGCAGCTGGGAGAGATGGCAGGGGCACGAACTGAGGAGGTGGATAGAAGTAGAAGTGTCTGTGCCCACGAGAGAACACCCCCTTGCAGAACCTGGGAGGGAACCCATTATCCCTCTGGCTCACCATTCTGCCTCTGTCTGGCAAGTATCTTTAAACCCCCTGGCATAATGTGTCTTATCCCCCTTTCATGCCAGGCCAACAGAGAAGATAAGAGCCGCCTTCTACTGTCTATTTCTCTGCTGGCTCCTATAGTAGAGAATGTGCCATGAAACTAAAGAGCCCAGCCATACTGAGGTCTCATGTGAGGGGCCAGCAGGTTCCCCATGATGGAATTTTTGTCTCTAATTCTTTTTTTCTCCTATGTTTAACCTTTGGCAAGCTTAGGAGATCATATTTTTAAAAAAGTTAAAAGCATTCAGGCACTCACCAGTTAGCAAACACCACTGTTAAGTTGCCAGGGCAACCTTAACCCAGTTCCTTTGTGTGTTTGCATTATGACAGGCTTTCCTTACAGGATCACATCCTATTTTGGTCCACAAGACGCCTGCCTCATTAAGGGTACGTGACGGCCCTGTTCTAGGAATGAGTCAGGGTTGTGTAATGAACCATGCTGCCGTCTGTACAACCTTTGCATCACTGGTAGCAGAAATTTGTTGTGTACTATTGGCAGGAGTGGGAGAGGCAGGCCCAGGCCTGCCCAAAACTAAAGATTTATCCCCTCAGCTAAGGGGAGGAACCACTAAGCCTAGGTCACAACTGCATACTGGGGACAGCGAAAGAGAAAACCAGCTCAGGAATGAGGTCAGGGGAGGTTAGTTATTTAGTGAATGAAGCAGGGAGTTGTAGGAAGAGAGAGGACAGTCTTTTGCAACTCAGGTATCTGAAGCTTGCCTTGGAGAACTGGATTGTGCCTCTGCCACAAAGATCCTTAAATCAAGCTTGATAGGTTTAAGTGACTTCACACAGCTGTGTGCTCATTTTCTGGTGCCCACCAGCAAACCTGTGGGGTCAGATTTGTGGACTTGCTGATTCTTTTCAGACTGGAGATTTAAATGTCCTGATCTCAGCAAGATAAAGAATGTCCTGTGCAGTATTCTCACTGCAGAAACCAGTGGGATGTGTTAAACCTACAAAATAAACCCCATGGACTTGGAATGAAACCCCCCAATAGCGTGTGTACGTAGGTGGGGTTTGCACAGACTAGCGACCATCCTGCCAGCATCTTTGCAATTTGCCCATTGAAAGTTTTAATCAGATTTCTCAGTTTTTAAATGTGTTGAGTCAAGGAGATTTTTTCTTTCTCAAAATAAGCAGAGGTTCTAGGTCCTATCCAGCAGGGTTTAGATGCCGTTTGTATGCTAAAGTATATAGCAAAAACCTGCGGAGCTTCTGAATCCTTGCCAGCCCACTGAGGTCAGGCAGACATTTCTTATTGAAGCAGTTGGCCTTGAGGGAGGGGTCACAAACTAAATAGTTCAAGGCAGAGCCCTAAATACTAACTGGGAAGGTTCTGCATCCGTCTTCCCTTTTCAACTCTAGACTTCATCGCTCTGTCTTGTAGAAGATGCTGAGAGCTGCAGTAGTTTGTGAGCAATGGATTGGGTAGTAGGTCTGTGTGCATAGCTGTATACACAGAAATGTTTCCATTGTCGTTGGGGGATGTGTATCTTGCTATGTGATTGGAGAGCTAGCAAAGGGACAAAGGTGCTTGGAGTGTTTGATACAACAGGATGCATCTGTTCTGGCCACAACTGTGGTCTGGAAGGACCAAGAATGTTCCAGGATCAGAGAATCCTGGTGCACTGCAGGGGGCTGGGAGCCTGGCGTGATGCCAGGGGTAGGGGAGGAGCGACAATAGCCCAGCTGGGCTGGATGGTGGGACGAGAGCCAGGAAGGAGCCTGAGGGGGTGGAGAGCCAGTGCACGGCTTATCTGGGCTACAGGATGGCTTGGAGCTGGCATGCGACTCAGCTGGGCTGGGTGGGGGGACAGGACGGGGGGTCTGGCAGCAGGGGAGCCAGAAATGACCTCCCCTGGTCCAGCAAAATCCAGTCAGGTCCTAAGGGTGCTAGACCAAGGAGGTTCAACCTGTAATATTGTTTTATTACTATTGTTTTCTTCTATTTTTTTTTTGTTTTGTTTTCTTCTATTTCTAGTCTTAGATGTTTTTTATGTTTTATTTTTAACCTAGACATGGGGTCAGTAACTTTTGGCATGCAAAGACCATGAGACATTTTGTTATGTGGCAGTTTGCAGGAATGGGCCCCCTGTAGCTTCCAGCCGCCTTCTGCAGCTTCCTGTGGCCATAGTTCGCCATTCCTGGCCAATGGGAGCTGCAGGGGGTCATGCCTGCAAACGGGAATGTAAACATGTTTCGCAGCCCTCCAGTGGATCACCCCAAGGGGCTGCCTGCTGATGGTTGCCAACCCTGCCCTAGACTCTGGCTTGCAGTTATGAAGCCAGGGTGGTATGGCTCTCCTTCTGGACTGAGCTCCGGTAGAGGAGCCTGGGATTAACCTTGGACAGTCCTTCTGCTCTAGCATGTATAGCATATGAAACCTGGCTGGGATAATGACTTGACCCTATTTTGTGACCTTCCGGGGCCCTCTTGCTTTTTTCAGAGCGCCAGTTGCAATGCGGTGGAGGTGCAGTGATTGTCTGCTCTTAGGTCTAGGCGGGGCTGTCGAACTTTTCTTCTAGAATGACTTCCAGACTCCAGCCCCAAGTATCTGAAGAGTTTGGATCATCTCTGTGCAAAGCACAAACACTTGGCATGCCTGGGAAGCTTCTAGCAGTATTGAGTTAATATTGTCTGTAACTGTGAAACCCCTGTGAGTTCATCTAGTCGATGTCAATGCCTGGGGATTGAGAGGAGCTTGGATTTATTTTCCGTCTGTAAAACAGACATAATGCCCACCCACCTTTTGTTAAAGCACTCTGAGCTCTGTGGCTGAAAAGTGGCATAGAAGGACTAAGTGGCCTTCATTACTGTTAATGGGATGTTCGAGTGTTGTGGTGGAGCCAAGCCTGTGCAGGACTTGACTTTTTGATCAGAAGCAAGTGGAAGAATGACTGTCAGTCAAGGCAGCTTCTACTACCTTTCCAAGTGGGTTAGTGGCACGTGCAGGCAGGGCAGGGCAGCTGAAGTGATGGGAGGGAGAAAAGAAAGATTGGATTTAATATCAAACACCATGGGAACCACAAGATCCGTACCAAACATCAGCATCCTTCCCCCTTATCCATGCTTTGCTCTGAAGAGCCTACGGGCTCAAAGAGAGCAATTCATTTTATTTTATACTGAGGAGCCTCGCAAACTTTGTGCCTTGCCTTGTATAAACCCAATGTGCTTGCAGCTCCGATCACCATTGTGCATGCCTCTGTGATGTGGATGGGAGGACTTCAGTGCACTTTTCTGGGGGCTACCGAAACAGGCTAATCTGTGACTGCAGCTACTGCAGACTCTGTGGAAGCATGAGGAGGGCATGGGAAAAGATGTCCCTGCTTGTGTGTTGCTCTGTGCTTGCCTGAAGGTGCATGACTTGAGCTTTTGATGCCGACATTTTAAAGCTCCGTGAACTTGGTTCCAGGTCCCTACAAAACGTATTATATCCTACCCGTTCTCTTACACTGTATGGCATGCAGGCAGGAGGGGCTGCAGGATGCTGGTCACACCTGGCATTCTGAAGTCCTGGCTTGTCTGTCTCTGCTGTCCAGGTCCTCAGTGGGCCACGGACTTGGCCTTTTTTCTTTTAAACAAGCAGGGCCAGTTTGGACAATCTGGCCAAACCTACAGAGCCCCTTTGTTCATGAGTAGCCCCACCAATGCAGAAGCTCCATTTCTGGGTCGTGCTGCAGTAAGATGTTGGGCCGGGTTCATGCAGCTTTGAGCTGACTGAGATCTCTGTGGCGTAACTCAAGACTCAGAATATCAAACAGGGCACAGGCTAGATTCCCCCTCACTTCCCTAATACAATAAGAAATCTCCATCCAGTGTTTTCCTGCCATCCATTGACACCAGTTCTGGACCCATTCTCTGGCTTCCCCCATCACCATCTCCTGAGGGACTGGAACTCTCCCCGTCAGTGTGGGAAGTCAGGGGAAAGCTTGCACCCTGAACTTGGGGTCCCAACTGAGTGGCTTAGACATGCTCAGACGGCCCCTATACAAAAGCTTTAAAATATCCTGGTATTTGAGAGAACTTTTTGCGGGCCATAAATGGACGTTGTCGCTCCTCTTGGGGATGATTGACTTCTGCTTCCACAAGGCACCTCAAGTGCCCACAGCAGACAGGCACCTTCTAATGAAGATTTATTCCTAATATGCTGGGTCTGTAATCTGATGTGGCGGTTTTGTTTTTTAGATTCTGAACATGAGAGTGCCACCGGCTGATGCAGGACCAGCTGAGCTGCAGTTCCAAGCACAAGGGCCTACGTCAGCTAAGAAGGAGGAAGAGAAGGACACACAATGATATAGCAGGAGAAGTCCTGTACCGCTCTGGTCTGCTCTGCACAATTTTGTAACGTCTTTCTAAGCATTTTTTTATTTGTAGGTGGAAACACAATGTTCTACAAAAATAAATGGAAAATATTTTGGGGGAAAAGAATTCTGTTCTGAGATTGTTCCCTTCTCTTGTGACTTCCGATCTGAGATCTTAGGAGCAGCTGGCAGAGGAGAAGGGGTGAGGCCCTGGATTGGCCTGCACCAGCCGAGCATCTCTTGTGTCACATTACAGCACTCAGATTGGTATTTAACTCAAAGAGGCCACCTGGGCTTTGCATTCCACAGTGTGAACAGCCAGCCTTTCGCTGACTCACAAAGGAGCTCTCAGGGCTAAGCCCTGCCCAGGTTGGGCGTTTTGATTGCCAACCTGTTCCTGATGCACCCAGAACTGCCCACTTAGTCCAAGTGACTTGGAAGAAGCTGCCAGGCCTTATCTCTTGGTTTCTGTTATTTCCACTCCAATTCATCTGATGAAGTGGATTTTGCCCATGAAAGCTCATGATTCTATATACTTTGGTTAGTCTCTCTAATGTGCCACAGGATGCTCATTGTTTTTAAAGTTACACACTAACAGCTACCCCTCTGAGATTTTTGTATCTTGCTTGGTTAGGCCCTAATAGGCTTCTGTTTGCTCCCAGCCCTTCTAACTGCTGGAGAACCAATTCTCTGAGTTCTGCCCACAGCTGATCCTGGGTGACCTCCCTGGGCAACTCTAGGAGACCTAAGCTCACTGCTTTTTGTCGCCAAAAGGCCCCCTTTGAGTGGGATGGGATGGGCAAAGGGGCATGGCTCCACAGGAGAGCCACAAATGCCTGGCATGCCCCATGGAGTCACGTAGGTCTGTCTTTCACATTCTTTTTGCTTCCTACAGTTCATCATAATTTAATTAGTTTCCAAAAGGCACAAAAATAAGCATATTTATTCAAATTCTACTAGCATGAGAACCATTTCTATTTCTCTCCATCATAAAGAGAAACGTTTTAATCTTTTTTTAAAGCTGGTGTAATCCAGCCAGAGAAATTTACAGCCAACTTTGCTGGAGAATAAGCTTGTTACCTGGCTGCTTTTTTTTTTTTTTTTTTTTTTTTAAGTTAGACTAGCCACATTTTCTTGACAGAGTTAAATACAGTTGTCATGTCTCTTCTACTTTTAAGTCTAAAAATGTTCTGAAAGAGAGCCAGTAACTGGAGCAATTTATAAAATACTTTAAATGTGCCTTCACCAGAGGACGTGCTGAAATTATGCAGTGGGTGGTTTCTCTTTCTTGAATTGCAGAAGACAGCTTCTTACTGTCCCCTGGGTGAAGTTGATGTAGAAATGAGTTTGTTGCAATTATCTCATGAGACTGCAGGTTCCCACTGAAGTGCTTAGGAACTGGGTGTCTTCCTATTGCTCTCATAGGGGAAAGCTAAAGAATGCTGGCAGGCCCTCTCACCTGGGGGGTGGAGAGAAAGGGGGAGATCCAGGGCTCCTGGCCACCCACTAGTGCAGCAGCAGTGGCACCCGGAGTCCTCGACCCCTTAAATTGGCGCTGGGCAGCGTGGTCTAGCCAGCTCTGAAGGGCTGACGGGGGGGGAGCTAGTCCCATCTCCACATGAGGTCCCTCCATCTTGTCCAACAGCCTGGCAATTCTGCTAGGCCCCCCAAATGCTGGTATGGCTGCTATCTCAGGGCCCCAAACTCTTCCCCCCTCCAGCTGTCTGTATTCTAAATACACTCCCTGACCTCTCCCCTCCCCTCCTCTGATACCATGGAAGGATGCAGTCCCAATTTTCCACACACCTTGCCCTCGCTGTCGTCTCCCCTCATAAGGCTGCAGGCGGGCTGGTGTGTAGGAAGTGGTGGTCGCCTGCCATGTCTGTCCTTTCCAAACTTCAGTTCTCAACAATAAAACCTTATTTTGATGCCATCGTTCTCCAAGCCATTACATCCCTCCAGTCCACGCACTGTAAGGTGCCTCATCTGTAGGAGGCAAATAAATCTCTGCAGACTGGGGACAGTCCGGCTATGGGGATACAGCAGGTACAAGGAGTTCCTTTAAATAAACCTGAACTTAGATACACTGGCACAAGAAATCATTAAAGCCAAACACCACCATGTTGTAAATAATAAGTCTCAGCAAAAGCAGGGTCACAAATAACCACTTTGTAGGCTACACTGGAATTGAAAAGGGAAGATCCTAATACTTGGCTGATATGCCCATTCTGCGTGGGTGTAAGGGAATCAAAGCTGATCTGAGGCTCACACCAGGAAGCTGTAAGAGGGTGGGGGCTGCTTCTAAATTACCTGTTCTTACCTGCTTCTAGCTTGTCTGTGTGGACGTCAGTCAGCTTTGACTCCCTTGCCCAGGTGGGTGATGTAAATATCTGTGAAAGTCTCATTGAAAACCAAGTGGTCTGACTTACACATTCTTATGGCTCACTTCTGATTTTTGGCCTCCGGCAGTTTTTCTCTTCATTTCCATCAAGCAGTGAAAATAAGAAACGCCTTCCCATGCAGGTCCGTGGAGTAGCTGTGGGAGTAGCTGGCCTGCTCCACACAGGACGAGTGTGTCTATCACGGGCCTGCCCTTTCCGTCATGACTCAGCTTTCCATGGCAACATGTCACTGAACAATAATCTTGCTGGGTGTTTTCACCCTTTACAGTTTTAACAGGTGCTCTCCCCAGTGGCTTGGCCATCTGGCAACTGCAACGTTCCAGGGGCTGGGCCTCCTCACTGCACAAATGCCCAGGAGCCCTTGCTTAACCCCCTCCCTCTTGAGCTCCCTGCAGCAGTGTCCCTGTGATAGGACCCTCTTTTGCCTTCGCATTCCTTCTAGACTCCACTGAGCTGAGCAGGGCTTCTCATAACTTTCTTGAAGGAAACCCTGGCCTACCAGCCCCTGCCTCGCTGGGAGAGCAGCAGCTCCCTACAACCGGCTCCTTAATACTCCTGTAGCAGGCTGGCTGGGAATGCTGGTGTCGTCCTACCGTTTGCTTGCTATACAGGGCACTGCTGTACCAAGGAGCTTTACAGAGTAGCTCATGGCTCTGTCGCTTTTATTACAGTAGGAAATGAGGCATTGTAAAAAGTGCCCCAGATGGCAATGAATAGCCAAGCTTATGCCATCTGATTCACTATGTAGGATTCCCTGTGAAAAAATGAGTTTCCTGAGTAGTGCCGCATGACCCAGTTGTGACACATGACCCGGTCACAAAAGTCCCCTTATAATTGTTCCCTGGGGGGGCTGATCATGCCACTGACACCTGCCCTCTTGCCCATTGGGGCTCCCCACCACCCTGTCCTGCTGGGACAGATCCTCTGGTCTCCCCCAGACAAAGCAGAGATTTGGGGTAACTGTCCCCTCTGCAGAACAATGCAGACACTGAACCACTTTAGCTCTGGGACAATGCAGTTTTAGGGCACAGCACCCAGAAAACCAACCCCCAAATGGGACCAAAAAACCCCAGATAAATTCATCTTCCTCTGTTTTACACAGTAAAAGCTCATCTGGTAAGCCCCCTTTATCAATGAAAGGGATATGCACAACAGTTGTTCCCCAAGGTCGGAATTATTTACACTGGACCTGATAGTAAACAAAAGTGTTTGTGCTCAATAAAAACAGTGGGGATTTAAGTGCTTGCAAGTGAAAACAGACAGATCAAAGTAAGTTACTAAGTGAAAATGAATAGAAAACGCATAGCTAGTTCTAAATCGCTACAAAACTTTATTGCATACAAATTCTTACCCTAGAGCTGTTCTTATTTCAGGCATAATCTTCAAGTCAGAGACAAACTCTTTTATTCTGACTTGGGGACCCAGCCCTCTTTGCATCCTAGTGTGCTGGGCCCTTCCCCAGGCCAACCACAGACCAAGGGCTTATAGCTTCCCATTACTTAAATAGACTCTTCCCCAAGGGTGAGAATCTTTTGTTTTACATTTCCCCCCTGCCCCCATCTTTCTGTGGAAAAATACCAGATCAAAATGGAATCCCAATACCATGTGGTCTAGTCACATGTTTTCCTAGGACCAACCACCTTCTGGACTTAAAGGATAAACAAAGCTGTTTACAAGTGGTTGAGCTGATCACCAAGTCATTAAGGCTGGGGGGGGGGGGAGACACCAGTAATGGCTCTCATTAGCACATGTAAAACTACAAACAGTCTCATACTTCCTATTTCTAATTTTACATACAAGAATGATATATGCTCCAAAACAGATCCAGCAGCTTGTAACATTTAAAATTGATAGGTTACATGAGGCATTTTGTCTAAAGCATCTCAAAATTATGCATATTTATATTCATAAGACAATTTTCATAAAGCATGGTGGGTGTCACACCAGTGTTCTTAGTGTCTCTGCCTTGTACAGAACAATGTTCCCCTCGTGTTTGCCATGGAGCTGATGTACCTGGGTTTGAATTCCTCCTAGAACCTTTCCTGCTGGCCAAGTTGGACTCCAGCAAACTCCTTTGGCTGGCAGCCCACTGTTAAAATGCTTTGCCCCCATAACTAGCCTCAAAAGTGGGGCTCTTTGAAAAGCTCCCCACATCCACCAGCCTCATGAGGCATTTACACAAATAGTTATTGGCTAGTTCCCCATCAAGTCTGGATGGAGCATATGGTTTCTGGATTGCTTCTGCCAGTCCTGACAGTAATTCCCAGGGCTTGAGGTCTTTCCCTGGATGCAGCCCAATGTTCGGATGAGACTGTTCATTCCTACTTCGCATGCTCTGAGGCTATGTCTATAGTACAGGGCTTTATTGGAAAAAGGTATGCAAATTACGCTCCACACAATTCCAGGATACCAAAAAACCCTAGACATAGCCTGAGTCTCACAAACGCTGGCAAGTGTGGACATTTTAGAGTTTAACATAAGCATATGGCTCAAGAATATTGCTGTCCTGACTAACAGGAGAAAAGATACAACTGCTGATGTGTTTCATGGGAAGCTCTCAGGTGGAAGGATGATCGTTGAATTCAATGGAAGCTACAAGGAAAACAGGGAATGTGTAGGGGTCTATCGGACACAAGCTCTTATAGACCATTCTGTATTCATCCTCATCTTTCAAAATGGTGCCCTGTTATTTAAAAGACTTTTCCTGCTCATCCTTTTGGAATTGTGTGGAGGTTTTTTCAGTGCTGAACCAGACATAAGAGTACTGTGTGTAATACCAGAGAGGCAGGAGAGCACTGGATTGGGAAGGACCAATGCATTAATTTGAGAGCAAATGGATTTTTGGTGACAGTTAAGAGGCAATATCATTTTAAAACTTTAATACATACAAGCAAGCCACTGGTTCAGCAAAGTACTTGAGCAAGGGGGTAAATATGTTGACTTAAAGAGAAAACATACCCAAACCTTAGGGAAAAAAAGACTTCAAATCCTTTCTGGAGTTGTACTGTGATGAGAGTTAGGCAGGTGCTTAAGTCTTTTGCTGAATCAGCACTATTGTGCCAAAATGGATTGTCCCAAATGCTGTTTCTGTGCTCCATTCTTCCCAAGACTGATGCCAGGCACTCTAGCAATCTCAGAAAAAGAAATGTCCTGGGGAAAGGGGTGAATTTGCTGGAGTAAGGTTTGGATTCTGGGGGAGGCTATAAAGAAAGTTAGATGTTTCAGAATTGCTACGTGGGTTGTTGGTGTGCGCACACACAAATGAAATTGGGCTGTCAAATCAGTTTTGCTCTCATCAAGGAGAGCAAATTAATCTTTAGATGTTTGTGCTAATTGTTGTAATTATCTAGACTATGTTTGCTGCTTGTTCTGCAGAGGTGAAAGAAGAGCAGCGCAGATCCAAGGATGTAGTTTTCCCTAGTTGCTGGGCTAGATCAACCATTGCTCTGACCCAGTAGACTGGAGCTATTTTTATGTTTTAAAAAATCATGTCAGTCCTTAGTAGCAAGAATTTACTATAGTGTTACCCTTTTGGCCCAAGTGCTTAGCCAACATGCAGGGTCTTGTGGGTTGTTTCTGTGAAGAGGAGAAATGGATGATGGATAAAGGTATCTCTTTGGGGCAATCCTGAGTATGTACAAAGAATGCATGCAAAGTCCTGTGTTAGTTGTGTTTTGGGGAGTGGCTCCTATTGTTTCAGCTATCTTTCTCCAAAAGGAGCTTGCTTGCTTCTTGTGTTTATCCTGTATGAAAGGCAGCTGTCACACCCACCAGTTTCAACAAGCTTTCCCCCAGCCTCCAGCACAGCAATATAAAAGTGTAGCACATGCCAGCTGATTTGTTGTGACTGTTTCCTCAGTGATGGGGAGAGACATCACTCATTTGTGAGAAAAGTTCCCTTTGCTTTCAGAAGTTAAATAGCAAAGGAGCTCGCCTTGAAAGAAGATGTGATGGAGCCAGTAAGTAGGGGACCATAACTCCCCTCAACCCCTCCCCACTGAACTTCTCTGTCTCCTGGATGAGTTAGGGGAAAAGACCTGAACTAGCAAGTGGACAGGCTTTGCTGGGAGGCAGGACCATGGGCCATATGGAAAGCAAGGAGCTGGAGAGAACCTGGGTGCAGAGTGGAATCCCCAGGATCTGTGCAGACCTGTCCATCAAACAGGCTGTGGCTGCCAGCTTTACAGCTGGGTGTCGTTCTGCATG
Source organism: Pelochelys cantorii (assembly GCA_032595735.1). Taxonomy (NCBI): domain Eukaryota; kingdom Metazoa; phylum Chordata; order Testudines; family Trionychidae; genus Pelochelys; species Pelochelys cantorii. Next base: position 33,789,921 of record CM064336.1, read on the forward strand.
GGACAGCAGCAGAGGGCAGGGAGCCAGTGCAGAAAAGCCCAGTGAGAGATGTGACTGGAGAGGGCATCCCAGGTCCTGATTGGATTGGACTGCCCCTCGGGCCCAAAGACCACCGACTGTTTTTCATTTTGAAATGTCAGGGTACATCTACACTGCGGGCTAAAGTCGAGTTAAGATACTCACTCAACTTCAGCGATGTCAATTACATAGCTGAAGTCAAAGTACCTTAACTGGCTTTTGGCGCTGTCTACACAACAGGCAGTCGAAGGAAGAACACTCCGACTTCCCTTACTCCTTGTGAAATGAGGGTTACCATAAGTCAGAGTAAGATGCCGTTATTTCAAAATAATTTTGAAACTGTTATTTCAAAATAAGTGTGCAGTGTAGACATAGCCTAACTAGGTAAGCCTCCTTGCTAAAGGAGTGGACTCTGTCCCCTTTTCTGCCAGCCCTAGCAAAATACTCTTTCATTCACCCATGGGGCTCAGGGATTATTGGGATCCAGCAGAGCTAGCACCTACCTGCCCAAGCTGTATACCTACATCGCATGCTTCAGCATGGCACTACACTTGGCATGCTATGGGCACCCTAGTGATTTCATGTACAGTACTAGGGCCCCAAGCAACCCCAGTTCTTATCAGAGACACACCCCAGACCAGTTGGGCCCTTACAGTAGAAAGACGACACCTTTCCATATCAGAATCATTCTCACAGTGCTCCCTAGGAAACTGGGCACCTAAGGCCCTACTTAACACTGTGGTGCAGGAGACCTCATTAGTGTGCATGTGCCATTAGATTGGGTTTTACTTTGTACTAATGCATTGGGAAGAGGAAAGCTTGGGAGAGACTGGCAACCCAGCATTTTACTAACCCTTTGGAGGGAAGGAAACCTGGGTGCTAGTCTCAACTCTGCCACTGACTCACTATGTGACTTGGGCAAATCACTTACATCTGTTCATTGAGTCCCAATCTGTAAAATGGGCATGTTTATCCCATGGGATCATCCCCTACAGCCAATTCCTCTCATGGGGTGTTGGTGTGGAGTTATCCTCTCCTCCCTAGAGCTTTTTTGCAATTGATGAGGAAAGATGTAATATGAATCCATCTGGAAGTGGCCTAGCCCTCTTGCATAGTATCTGTGAAGTATTTACCATGTAGGGTCAAAATCATACAGAAATGTCATATGTGACCGAACGGGTAAACAGTCTCCTGTCACCTGGATTCAAAAGCATGTGCAAAGCAGTCTCAGGAGTGAGTCCATGAGCATTTCAAGCCACCTTTGCACACCACCCACTGACTAGGGGGCTGCTCCTTTTAATTGTCTGTGAGCACCTGGCCCAAAATAGGAAGCATTGGCAGAAGTCAGCATTTGTCTTGCACTATGTGTTCATTGCCCTGCTGTTCAATGCACATATAATATGACGCCCAGCAATGAAGCAAGTGAACTGGCTGTAGAAGTATGAACCTCTGCTGCTCAGTCTAAATACAATAAGCTCAAGCTTCATAGCTGACTCAAATCTCTGAGGACTAGCCAGAAGAGGAACCGGGAAAGCCCCATTGTTACTACTCATATGCATGGCCTAATTGGCTTTATTAGGAGAGGTCAGTCCTAATTCATATTTTCACTCTTCCCAGTGACATTGTGTCCTAAACACGCAGGGCATTGGTCAGGAAACCTGGGTGTGAGTCTCAACTCTGCCACTGACTCACTATGTAGCCATGGGAAGATTACTTACATCTGACCATTGAGTCCCAGTCTGGACAATGGGCATGTTTATCCTGTGTGCTCATCCCCTTGGGCCGTTGGCATAGGCATCATCTCCTCTATTTGCGACTGATAGAGGAAAAGTGCAATATGAATCAAGTTAATTATGAATTAGATTAGGCTTGACTATCCTTGCCCAGTTCAAATGGGGCTTGTCTGATTAACGGTAAAACTACACGTGCCCTGCTAGTGCAAGCTTGTGCTGAAAGCATTTACCTGTGCTTTGGCCATCACACTAGGGGATGAAACTTCCCTCCCCATTCCTTCCCCCAAGAGAGGGCAGGCTGCAGGAGATGATCCCCACCCAGGATGGGGAATACTCTGTAGGGGGCCATGTCTTGCCTGGAGTTGTCCATAATGTAGAGCTCTGGGAACGCCCCACCAACCTCATCTCTGCACTGATACCCATCCCCATCTCTGTCCCCAGGAGCTGCCCCAGAACCTGCTGCAGGACCCCCAAACCACCACTGGTGTCATCCCCACCCATGTGAGGAAACTGGTTCAAGAACTACCAGCAGCAGGAGTGGGCAGCCTCAACCAAGAACAAGTGAGGGGACTAGCATAGGCTTCTGCCCTGGATAGGAGATGTCCATGAAATGCACACCAGTCTCAGTAGAGAGCACGGGACTGAGGGAACAGAGCAGGGGCTCAGTAGGGGTGCAACGCCACAAGGAGGAGAGCAGGGGGCTGATTGGGGGTGCTAGGCCACAGGGAGCAGGGCAGGGTCTTGGTGGGGGACACTAGGCTGCAGGGAGCAGCCAAGCTGCATTGAAACCCGCCATGCTGATTCACTGGTTTCCTTGTTCTGCCCACACACAGCTGAGGTTGGCAATGAGCTGACTTGAGTTCAGTGCTGGGCAGTAGGACCCTTTCATTTCTAGGAATAAAGGCTGCCAACCAGTATCTGGCTCTGAGCCGGGGGCACCTGGTGTCTGGCAGATCAATCGCTGGGCTGAGGCTCAGGATGCCTGGGTTCTAGTCCAGCCTCTGCCATTAATGGGGCTTCAATTTCTCTGGCTCTCTTATGATTTGCTCTCCTGGGCTCTAGAAGTATCTCTCATCCCAGCCAATATGGCCACATACCAGGCTGGCATGGGCCTGAGTGCTGTCCCTTCCCTCCAGAGGCCATTTCATCTGCCCAGCCCCCCAGCCTGCCAAAGGATCCTACTCCTGCCACCAGAGATGGTGCCAGAAGCTACTGAACAGTAGACACCAGGAACTGGCGGGGGGCAGGCAGGATGGGTCCCTGGGGATCCAGATGGGTCCCTAGGCAGGGAGATGTGATTCCTACCTGCATGTGGGAGCTGGAGCTGGGTGGGTACAGACAGCAATGCTGGGCTCCATGGAGTGCATTGTGATGGAGCCCATGGACCCTGCATAGCCCTGCCCCAGCCTGCACAGGAGTGCAGCACAGAGCCTCACCATCAAGCCCTGCCTCCTCTCCCCTCCTTTGGCTCTAGAATGAGAATAGGGCAGTGCTCCTAGAGCTGCCAGGGCATGGGCACTGCCCCTGGGGCAACAGGCCAGGGCCCTGGGGGATGCCAGATTTGCAGCAAAGACCAACAGGCAGTTGGGGTAAGAGGGACAGCTCAGGGGGCTGAGATACACTCAAAGTCCCACATCCCAACACCCTGCACCAGGTAAATCTGCCCCCACCCCAGTGCAAGAAGCAGCTAGAGCTGCAGCCTCAGCACACAAGCCCAGGGCAGGCATCTGGGCAACAGGACAGTCAAGAGATTTAACAAGGAGCCTTGAAAGACTAGGGGGTGCTGGCTCCTCCCTATTCCAGGGCAGGGTGGGGTCTAGGACTGAGGTGTGGGACCTTTCCTCTTTAGGGGGGTACCAGTTCCCAAGTGGTGCCAGACCAGTGCATGGGGAATGGGACAGAGGGCTCTTCCCCTCCAGGGGGTGCTAGTTCTAGTCTGCAGCCACCCTGTGTAAGGCAAGGTTGCAAGGCCTCCGCCCAGTTCAACACACAGCCCTTCCTATGGGCATTAGTCTGCCCCCTTGCTGGCAGCCCCAGCACTAAGGCTGGTCGGCTGAACTGGCCCCCCTCGTGGAGGCGTAAGCGGTGCAGCGGCAGGGAGAGGATGGTGGGGGGGGGCTCTTCAGGGCTCACCCGAGAATCAGACTCCAGGTGAATCTGCAGCAGGTTTTAGCGTATAAAGAGCATCCATCCGAGAACACTGGGCCGTTTCCCTCCAGTGGCTGAGAGCTGAGAGCAGGGCCTTAGGAGTGTTTGCCCCAGAGGGGCATAGGATCCAGTGGGTTAGAACAGCGGGGGCTGAGGACCAGGCCCCTTCAACAGGGGCTCAGCTGATTTTGTTCATATTCCCAGAGCAGCTGAAGCCAGCAGGATAAGGGCCTGGACCATGTTTGGGACCATGCAGTGTCTGAGCAGGAATGGAGAAGCCCTGGGCTTTGACAGGGCTCAGCTGGGGCTTGACTCACGGCCCTAACCTGCTTGTTCTGCCCCACCCCTGCAGCCTGTGCGGCCTGCACTCCAGGAAAACAGGTCCTGGGCCCCACCGAGCCAGCATGGACATTCCAGATGCACCTGTGTCCTTCAGTGGCTCAGTAAACACTAATGCTTCCAGCAGCTGCTGTTGGGTCGCTTGTAATGTGCAGGCCAGGAGGGCTGATCCCTGTGCTCCAGGACAGTGGTGGGGGTGCTGTGCTGCAGGGAGCAGAGGCTCGGGGGGGGGGGGGGGAACACATGTACCTTGCACTCGGTGCTGCCCCAAAGTTGAGCCCAATGGGCCAAGCTCAGGGCTGGGTTAGCAGGGGCCACAGGCTGGCTGTAAGGGACATCCACAGGGATGCCCTGCCCTGCCCTGCCCTGCCCTATCAGTTGGCTCCATCTCCCTGGCTGCATTGTACAGCTTGGTCCACGCCTCCACCAGCATAGATCAGCTCATGGCTCTAGCACCCTCAGGCAAGGCACTTGGTTTCCAAGCAACTGATCGCATCTGCTCCTGCTAGAGTGGCTCCTGCTACCCCCAGGCCTGGGAGATGCCACCAGCTTTAAGACCCTGGATGGGCCTACCCAAGGTGGGTCAGCAATAGTCTCTGAGGCTCCTGCACAGAGCTGAGGACCAGCTGCTGCTGGGTGGGGCCTGGGAACAGTTGATGCAGGACTCCCTCACCCAGTGCTGAGATGCAGCAGGGAGCTACCCAGGTGCACAAAGAGACCAGCAGGGCTGCACACTCCCCACCCCAGTCTGGGTTTATCTCCTCCAGCAGGGCCTGCCTCCCCTCAGTCAGGCTCAACCTCTCCACCAGGGGGCAGTAGACACCAATGCCCAGCAGGGCTCATTCCCCTCCCCCCCCCCCCCCCCCCAGCAAGGGGTCATAGACAAACACAGCAGAGCCGTCCTCTCCAGAAATGGGCAGCAGCGGGGACACAGAGCCCAGCTCATCCCCTCTGGACGCAGTCAGCACAGCCACACACACAGATTCTGCTGTGGGTTTGTGTCACTTTATTCACTCTCACACCAGCTAGGCCTGCCCAGGCATGCACAATTTAACCACCAGCCCCTTGGCACAGCCTCAGGCCCCACGTCGTGGGGGAGGAGGGTGTTTCCAGGGCAAAATAGATATTTGAGGGGGAAGTTTGAGAGGAAATTAAACCATCTCACAACTGCACTCTTCCCTGGGGGGGGGGGTCCCAGTACATCAGGGAGTTAGGACAGTCCTAGTCACAGCCAAGGGAAGCCCCACACCCTCCTGCACATCTGGCACACCTGGGGATGTCTGCCCCCTGCCCTCAGCCCCTGTACCACCTGTGCACAGGTCTGGCAATGCCCCCATCCCAACCCTGGGCTCAGTCTAACCTCATGAAGCTTCATTCCACCCACAGCAGCTGAGATCAGAATCCAGTCCTGACCCCGTAGCCCTCAGTGGGTGACTGGATCAACCGCTCGGCAGCTGAGATCACATGCTGATTTTGCTTGTTCTAACTCAATCAGAGCCTGCGTGACATGAGCACTGGGGTTCCCGGGAAGGGGGTACCTTTGCTCCCTGGGGGTAGCTTAGTTGCTTTTCTCCTCTCTCTGGGCACCCATGGTTCATTCAGGCTCCTGGACGTGCAATGAGTTCATAGAGGCGTCCCACCCACTATGCCCGGGGTGCTCTGTGAAGAGCACCCCTCCCCCCGGTGCATGATGAACACCGGAAAGTAGAGGGCATCATGGTAGCATGGTGGGCTCCCCAGGGGCCTTCTCTCTGCCCCTCCCCCACTCAGGCTGCGGAAGATGCTTCGGCCCAGTGAGAAGCGGCTGCGGCTGAAGGGCAGGCGGGCATAGAGGGCCCGGGTGCTGCAAGAGGGGAGGGAGTTGCTGCTCAGCGTGCGACGGCAGCGCTGCCAGCCCCGCAGGTAGGCACCGCCTGCCATGACAGGGTCCATCAGCACGGCCTCTGAGTAGCTGGGCACCAGCTGGCGGTTGGAGCAGATGTGCCACTCCAGCTCCGTCATGTCCACCGTGGCCACACGTGGGATAGGGCGCCCATAGCCAGGGGGCTCCAGGGGGCCGGGCCCATCCTCAGTACCGAAGAGCTTCTCCACGTGGTAGTGCACGTTGGCTGTGCGGTACCCCACCAGCACCCGCAGCGGCCAGGACAGAAGCGCCAGCGAGGCTGCCCAGAAGGCCCAGTGCCGGGTGAACCAGGGAGGACGCCCTGGCTCAGGGAAGACCATCAGCTGCTCCTGGAAGTTGACATCCTCCAGCCGCATGCCCTCGCGTGCCTCCAAGTAGTCGTCCAGCCCCTCGTTCTGGCTGAAGAAACGTGCCCGCTGTGCCAGGTAGGCAGCCTCGGCCCGAGCGCTGGCAAAGCTGAAGCACTTGGTGAAACGCAGGCGGGTGGCCGGATGCTCCGCCAGGCCCAGCAGCTCCTTGGAGACGTCGCGCACGCCATGGGCCGTGAAGTCAAAGTGGCTCTCGGCCACGTGGGTGTTGACACGCTCATGGTACACCTGCGTGGTGGTGTAGGCATCGCCATTGCGATAGCGGGTCACCTGGCGCGTCCGGCGGATGTAGTGGTAACTCACCGCCTTCCACCAGACGCAAGGCGCTGCCTGCTGCATGTGCTGCACCAGCTGGTGCACGCTGGCAGTGCTGGCCCGGGGCTGGCGCTGGGCCTGGGCGAAGCGGTGCCAGCACTCTACCAGGTAGAGCAAGTAGAGCATGGCCAGAAAGGCCAGTGGGATGTACAGATAGCCATCTGAGCAGGGGCTGGCGTGGTAGACAGTGGAGGTTCCATGGGAGGCCCCGTCAAAGGCCAGGCGGGTGACAGTGGAGAGGTGGCACCAGGCCACGGCACCAAAGCAACCATACATCAACAAGGTGAGCAATAGGCACCGCCAGTGTGACTCACGCCACAGGGAGCTGCTCAGGGACTGCTTGAGGGGGCGCTGCTGCTCCAGAGAGAGAGAAACACAGTTAGTGGGGAAAGGCCCAGGGTCCCGTTCCCTGCCCCATGCCAGCCAGCCTGTCCCCTCCCCCTGTGGCTGGATCAGAGCTGATGCTCCACAAAGGGGAAAGGCCCCATGTTCCATTTTCCATCCTCCCAAGCCAGCCAGTCCCCCAGAGGCTAGGTCAGAGCTGCTGCCCCCTCCAGGGGAAAGGTCCCGACCCTCCAAATGCCAAACATCCAACCGGCTGCCCAAGCCAGACAGCAGTAAGTCCGTGAGTAGTCCATTGGCTGCATTGCTGCTGGATGAAGTCACAGAACAACCCCACTTCTGTGGCTCAGCACCAAGATCCCAGACTGGAATCCCACCTGTGCCAGGCTTGGGCCACATGGACAACTTTGGCTGCAGAAAGCCAGGCTGGCTAAGGGGAACAACAGCCTCAGTGTGACACAGAATCCAGCATCCCCCAGGAAGGGGATTCACAGCCAGCTCCAGAGCGGATCCACTAGGCACGGTGCTGCATGGACAGCAAGACCCCTCTCCAGCATAGTTCCCAGCTTTGCCTGCAGGAGGATCTAACTTCCCCCCAACCCACCCACACACACACAAACACCTCACCAGCTTTTCATGGGCACCAGGCAAAGCGCCAAAACCAAATGGACTCCCGGGCGCTGGGCAGGGCTAAGGATGCAGATGCATCAACACCAATGAGCTCACTGGGGGATGAGAAGGCTCAGGAACAAAGTACCCAGGAAACCCTGCCCCCCTTCACAGAGCTGGATAGAGAACCCAGGAGTCCTGGGTCCCCACCACTTTGACCTATTAGATCCCACCTTGAAAGGGAAATAGAGCCCAGCGGTGCTGGACCCCAGCTAACCTCCATCTCCCTAGAGCCCACTTGCCCAGACCCACAGCAGAACCCAAGAGTCTTGGCTCCCACCTCCTCCTGCTGCTCTAGCCTCCAGGCCTCCCCGGGAGTGGAGAACAGGGCCCAGGAATCTGGGCTGCCATCCCCCCTCCCCTCCCGCCCCTTTCTCTAACCACTGGACCCCCACAACCTCCAGCCCCGGACTGGAGAGATGGGCCCACGGATCTGGTGGGGGAAGGGCTGGGATGGGCACAGCGCAGAACCAGCCAAGCCAGGACTGGCCCGCAGGCCTCCCCCCGCCTCTGCCATCCACCCCACCTCCGGGCGTGTTCCCTGCAGCGCGGGGGGGGGGGGACGAGCAAAACAAGCGCTCCCCACCCCTGTCCCGGGGGGATCCCAGCCCCAGCAAGGTCCCCCCCGCTGCCATCCCTGCCCTTGTCCCGATCGCGCCCCTCACATACACACACACACCCAGCCCCATAGAGCGAAGCCGCCACCAGCCCCCGCCGCTCTGCTGCAATGCAGAGCTCGGCACCGGACCCGCCCTCCAGCGACGGGCCCGACAGCAACCCGCCACCCACCCCCCGCCCAACGGGGCCCCCAGTCCCGCCTCAGCCGCGGAGATTCTGGCGCATCGTGCCCCGCACTGTAGCCAGTTTCCGCAGTGCCGGGGGGCGGGGCAGGGGGATCCCGTGCGTCCCACAGCCCCACACGCCCCAGCCCGGCCTATGCGCCCCTCCCCGCCCCTCCCCCGCCTCACGCCCACCCGCCGCAAACATGGCCCGCGCCCTGACCGACTGTCCAGGGGACGAAGGAGACAGGAGAGCGCAGCGCGGCCCCCGCCTGCCACCCCCATCCCGGGCGGGAGGGGCAGAGTCCAGGATCGGGCCCAGCGCTCACCTCCTCCCGGTGCGGGTCCCCCGCGGGGGGCGGGCTGGGCAGCGCCCCCCCGCCGAGCATGGCTGCTGCTTGGGGGCTGCGGCGGCCGGGATCGCGGGCACCATGGCGGGGTCAGCGACCCCCGGCCGGAGCGCGGAGCCGCCTCCCCGCCTGGTGCATCTTGCGCGCCCCGCTCCGACTGCTCCGTGCGCCTGCTCCGCCTCCCCCGGCGGGGCCCTGCCCGCGGCGCCGGGGCCGCCTCCCGGAGCCTCTTTCCTGCCCCAGTGCCCGCTTGCCCTGCCCCGCGCTGCGCCCCGCTTCCGCGCCCCTACGCCTGGGCCCCCAGGCGCCCCGTCCCCACCCACCCTGTACTGCCCCCAAGTGTTCCCCTCCCTGCCACCCAACCCAGGGCCCTCAGGTCCCCTGCACCTCTGGAGTCTCCTGCGCCCTTCCCTGTGCCCCAGAGGCATGGTGCTCCCACCCACACCCACCTCAAAGGCACCCTGCCCTGGGAGACTTGTGCCCCCTGACAACCTGCTCCTGTGATCCCCCAAACCTCTGTCCCCTCATGTCTTCTGCCACATCCCCCACTATCACCCACCCCAATGCCTCTGCAACACCAGTGCCACCTTGTCCCACCTCTAACCCCAGGCCTGCACACCTCCTGCCCCTGCAGGGGCTCCTATAGCCTTCACCTCCTACCCACATGTGCTGCCTGCACCCCCACATCTGACTTCCATGCGACCCACGCCTCCTGCCAATGCACCCCCTCTGCCCTACATCCAGTCCTGTCTGCATGTACCCCCTGCACTCCCAAGCTTCATCCGCCACATTCTACCCACACAGCATGCCCCTGATTGACCCTCGCCCTCAGCCCAAGTTGCCTCCTGCAATCACCTCTGTGCCTCCTCCTACCAACCGGTACCCCTGGACCATCCCCACTACCTCTCTACCCTCCCAGCACCTACATCCCTCACTTCCTTTGCCCTCGAGCCAGTGCCCTTAGCTGGGGGAAGCATCATAACTCTGCATTGCCAAAGTCCTTCTGTGCCTCCTTCCCCTAGTCTATATTTTTGTACTTAGGAGATGGTCCCTTAGCTGTAGGAGGTTTCCCCAGAACTCCCACCACCAGTTCCAGCCTCACTAGCTAGTGAGCCTGTCATCTCCAAGCTGCTGGGACCCACATTTGGAGGAAGTGCCTTAGTCCTTAGGGACACACCCCAAATGTTCGTAGGAATTTAGCACCCACAATATCCCTGGCAAAACAGTTGGTCCTGGTTGCCTGTGGACTCCATTGCTGAGTAAGAGAAGTGAGACTGTCTCCACAGCACTTTCCCAGGGCCTCCTTCCCACCTCTCCCTGCAGCTCCCATGGCGACAGGACAAAGGTCCCTATTTAAGGGAGCCCATAAAATGTGCAATATCCAAGACTTGTCTTGTGCAGTGTGCAAAGAACTAGATTCCCTGGAGACTGGCGTGAGAATCCAGGTACATCTAGACTGGCAGGTTTTTCTGGGATGGTATCCTGGAAAAACTCCACCGTGTCCAGGGAATCCGTTTGCTCTTCTGTTTTTGTTTTTTTGGTTTTTTTGCAGAAGAGTAAACGCGCTCTTTTGGGGAGCCCTGTATTCCTCGTTCTACGAGAAATAAGGGCTCTGCCAAAAGAGGAGGCTTTTCTGCCATTTGGCCCCGTCTAGAGGGGGCCAAATGGCAGAAAAGCCTCTTCTGGAAAAGCAATTGGAAAAAGCTACGCAAATTGCGGAGCACAATTTGTGTAGCTTTTTCCGATAAAAGAGTGTAGTCTAGACCTAGCCTCAGTGAGTGAGCAGTGGAACTCCCTGCCACATGATTTACGGGTGGGTGACTCAAAGGCCAGAAGGGCCTTCTGATTCTCCATTCTGACTCCTGTATCACCCACACTGGGTATTTCCCAACAGGGCTTCCTGCAGCCCACCCACAGCTGCTGATTATGCTGGCCCTGAGCTTTTAGAAAGACCCCACATGATGGAGAATCCCTTCCCCTATCCCTAGAGCAGGTGCTCCAAATGTAAGTCCTCTCTCCCTGTTGAACATGTGACCCTCCGTTCCAGGTTAACTGTGTCTGGTGTTGGCTCCCAGTCCTTGGCTCGAGCTCATCTTTTGACTGTGATATTAATGAACCCTCTGCTCCAAGAAATCTCGTCCCCATGGAGGTGCTGTGAGACTGGGATCTTGCCCCTCTTTGGGATAAACTAAACAGAGCTCCTTCAGCCTCTCCCTGGAAGGCAGGTTCTCCAGTCTCAGATCCTTCTTGTGGCTCTTCTCTGAGCTCCTCTTGATTTGTCACCAGCTTTTGGAAGTGTGGAACCTGGATGTGGATGCAGGATCCAGTCTTGGTCTCTCTCAGGGAAGGTAGGAGCTACTGGCACAAAATGTGTGTATGGAGGGGGTGTGTGCTGTGGAATCCAGATGGGGCCCAATGGGCTCAGTCTCCCAGTGAGAGCTGAGATTTGACTAGTTCCTGCAGGCTCTGTTTAAAAAAACGTATCTGATTGTTATTCAGACACAAACTCTTCCCCAGCAAAAGCCCCATAGGTGGCTGCCTTCGGCCCCTCCTCTTCTCTGTGTATTTATTGTTCCATTTCCCCTAGCTGGAACAGCACAATTACATCAGGATCCTTACACTAGCTGATGAGTGCACCTTCCTCAGAGTATTGTGTAAAGGAGGTGTGCACTCACATGCCTGATATTTTTCTGGTGGTGCAGGTGCATCTGATGGAAATGTGGAACACATATATTACATTAGTAGATATGCATGTGAACGATTCTTTGATGGTATCACTGCTGTGGTTAGGTCCATGATATTGACAGCATCACTAGGATAGGCCATCATGTGCCAATAATGCCCCTCTCCCAGGTACATTGGACAAACCAGACTGTCTCTACGCAAAAGAATAAATGGATACAAATCAGATTAAAAATGGCAACATCCAAAAGCCAGTGGGGGCACGTCTAGACTACCCTCGGCTTCTGAAAGAATATATGCACATTCTTATATATATGCAAGTAATTTCCCATTCAGGTACTCTTGCCTTCTCACCACTGTTGGAGATGAGTCACATCCATTCTGGTTTATTAGCACTCATGTTGCACTCCCATCTCTAGCCTTTCTCCCCCCCCCCCCTTTCTGTCTTTCTTTTTCTCTTGAGCATCTGAGGAAGTGAGTTGTAGCTCAATAAGTTTATGCTCTAATGCCCTAATAAATATATTAGTATTTAAAGTGGCACCAGACTCCTTGTTGTTTTTGCTGAAACAGGCCAACATGCCTACTTCCCTGAATCCAGAAACATAATGGCTCAGTACTCAAACCAATGACCTGTGAATAGTCTTGTATTGCCTGTAAGCCTGGATTGTGATTGGTCATGCCAGAACATACAGCCGCGCCAGTGATGCTGGAACCCATTTTGGATCTGGTACTTTTCCACTCCCGTGAGAAAAGTTTGAACTGAACACAAAGAATTCCTGCTTGGGCAAAAGAGATATTAAGGTAAGAAAGCAAAGTTATCAGATCCCACTTACCACCCAAGATACTTGCTGGAAACATCTAAGACTGACTAGGGAGAAGGATCAGGCCTAAGCTAGGAGGCTGCCTAGATTGTGAAAAAGATAATTAGAACTATTGTTAGGCTGTCATGTTTTGTTTTATTTATTTTTTTGCTCAGTAACTTACTTTGATCAGTCTCTTATCACTTGCAACCACTTTCTACCGGTGATGCACATCGGCACATACCTCAGTGCACATAATAAACTTTATTCCACATATGGATGGACAAAATTACAGGGAACATTGGTCAGGACCCCAAAGTGGGTTGTAACTTCGTTTTAATGGGGTCACCAGAGCTGATATTAGACGTGCTGGGATCTGGGACCCAAGCCTGAGCCCCACTGCCTGCGGCCAAAGTGGAAGGCCCAGAGATTCAGTCCTAGGCAGTCAAGCTCAGGAATCAGCATCAGCCCTGAGTGGGCTCAGGTTAGCGGCTTTGCCTTTGCCTCCCCCCACCCTCGGCGGCGGGGATTGGATAGACTCTGGCTTCATCCCCGTTCTGGGGTCGTGCTGGGATTTTTGCTGTGGGAAGGGGGCTAGGATGCAATGAGGCCTGAGAAGCTCTGCTCTAACATGCGGCTGCCGGGGGCCGCTAACCGCTGTACGGAGCACGGCTCTAGTATGTAGCTCCCCGGCTGAGCGCCTCCCCCGCCCACGTCACTTGCTCCTTCGCACCTGCCCGCTCCCTTCCTCCTGGCCTGGAGAACTTCATCGGCAAGAAGTACGCATGCGCTCCTCACGACTGCCGCTCATCCCGCCTTCCGACTTTGCATTGGACCAATTGCGTCCGGATCAATGTCCCCTGGCCCAATCAGCGTGACGTGCTGGCCAACCACGTGGGCAGGCGGCCAATCGGAGCTGGGGAGGGCGTGTGGCTGGAGACGTGGCCGCTGCGGGGTGTCCCGGGGTCCGCGCCTGGGCGCCCGCCGCGATCGAGGGGCCAGTGAACGCGCCCGCGGCTCGTTGTTGTTCCTAGGCAGCGAGGCGCGCGGGGTCGGGCGCGCGCTGCGCCCGTCATGGCCTATCCCCAGGGCTACGGGGGGCAAGGTGAGTGCGGGGTCCGCTCGCCCCACGTCTCCGCGCTGGCCCCGCCCGGCTCGTCTCTCCGCCGCGGCCCCGGCCCCCGCCCCCGCCGCTTGGCAGGGGGCTGCACCCGGCGGGGACACAGCATCGCCCCCCCCCTCCGCTCTCGGGGGGCTCGCCGTGCTTTTGGGGCAGCGCCTGTCGTAGCGGGGCTCGCCCCCCACCCCCGCACCATCCTGGCACGAGCCGGGCAAGGGAGCGCAGGGCCCGACAGGAGTTACTGTAAGGCCCCCCCCCGCCCCAAGTCGGGAAGAAAAGACGCGCCCTCAATTCCCAGTTGTTCCCCATTCTCCCAGTAGCTCCTCTCCAGAGCGCCGGTGAGTAAGTCGCCTTTTGCCCTGCCCTTCGGTAAGTTAAACAGCTGGAGGGAGCGCTGAGGCGGCCTACACTGAGCAGCACAGCCGTGTGGATGAGGCCTTGCCAGGATAAGGTTCCTAGCCTAAAGCCACCCCCCAACAAGGGGCAGGTGCTTTGTCAGCAGGAAATGCCCTCCCGACAACATAGTGTTGTCCATACCGGTTGTTTTGTCATTACATTTTTTTTTTTTGTCAGTCAGAAGGGTATTTTCTCGCACCCTGATAAGTTTTAATCATAAAAGTACAGTGTAGACACAACCTTATTCTCCAGCCCTCAAGTCACTTTGCTGGCTCCTCCTTTCTACAGCCTCTTTTTTTTTTTTTTTTCAACCTGTTGCCCCAGAACTGCATGCACTGTTCCAGTAAAGATCTGCCCAGTGCTTCATGCTCCTACTTACACTCTCTCTGGTTATGGATTGGGTCAGTGGTTCCCAACCTTTTTTATACCACAGACTGGCAAACCAATTCACAAACTTTTGGTGGACCGGTAGCATTTCATTTGGATACTTGCATTTTCATCATGGTAATTAGTTTTAAGAGGTCACGTGTTGTTTTACATCGCATCTGTATGCACACAATACATGTCGTTGAAATACATCAGAGTTTGCAGAGATCTACAACACTAAAAAAATTCTGTTAAAAGAATCCTGTCCTTTCTTATCTTGAGCCATTAACTCCTATGTCAACTTTGTCTGAAATTGAATCATGCAAATGTCCTGAGCTAGGGCTTTTGTTCTGCCTGCAACCCAGAGGGAAACAAGTTAGACCAGTGTTTCTGAAAGTGTACTGCAGAAACACTTTCAGAAACACTTTAACTGGCTGCCCCCGTTTGTTTATGTTCTGGCGCCTCTGGCGCCGCAGAAAGTGGTGTGGGCCGGGCCACCACGTCCCGCACATGCTCCCCTTGGTTGCAAAGGACGAAATGGAGCCAATGGGAGCCGTGAGGCTCCATGGCTGCGGTGCCGGTACATAAACAAACCGGGGCGTCCAGTTAATGTGTTTCTGAAAGTGTTTCTGCAGTACACTTTCAGAAACACTGAGTTAGACAACCCAAACTCCTCTCTGTCCCCACCTCACTGCACTAGTCCTCACCCCTGGAGAGAGGGAAAGGCGGACAACTAGGCCCCCCTCCCCTCAGCCTGCACGCTCCACACGTGAACTGAGCAGAGCAGCTCCAGCCTACCTGGCGTCCCTCAGGAAGTCAGGAGCAGCTGCAGTATGAGAAGCCAGCATGCCCCAACCCGCCTCCAGGACTGGAACACACATGGGGCAGGCGGGAAGGTCTCACATCTCTGCAGGGGGCCTCTGTCAGCAGCCAGGGCCCCTTGACCGTCCCGCCATGGCTCCCCCAGCAACAGTTAGGTCCGTCCTGCGCAGAGGAACCAGAGTAAACAATCGGCTGCAGGGACAGAGCCAGGGCAGCTAGCGCTCTGCGGGGCAGGCGAGGCACTGCAAGCTGGCCTCCTTCTCGCTCCCCCTGGCAGCCCCTACCCCTTGCTGAGCTGGGCAAAGGGCTTGGCACCCCTATCAGGCTGCGGGAGAGACCAGCACAGGAACCAATGGTACAGGCCTGTCAAGCCAAGGGCGTGTCCTGGCGGTATGCCGCAGCCCAGCAACCAACCATTCACGGCCTGGCACTGGTCTGCAGACCGGCAATTGGGTGACTCCAGGGGTCACCTTAGCTCTTTTTGCCACAGCATTGCACTGGGAGCTTGTGGTTAGGTGCTTGTCCACTATGACCCCTGGATCCTGCTCTCCAGGAGATGGTCTCAACTCAGGACCTGACCCCAGCGTTCCTAGATTAGTGACTGCACATTTGGCTGTATTAAAATATATTGTGTCTGAATGGGCTCTGCCCCCACCCCCGCCCCCCACCCAATTCAGATCGCTTTCTATGACAGCCCTGCCCCAGCCATTGCTTACCAACCTGCATGTCATCTGCACATTTAATCAATGTTGATTTCATATGTATTGCAGGCTCCAAGCACCGAGGCCGGGGCCCTCTGGTTCCTCCTGCTCCAGACCCCCACCAGCTCTTCGATGATACCAGTGCTGGCTTCCCGCATGCACAAGGGGCCCCTGCTTCAGGAATCGATATGGGCTTCAATACCCTCCTGGCTGACCCAGTGGCCAGTGTGGCCGTGGCCTATGGGTCCTCCATCGCCAGCCAGGGAAAGGACATTGTCCACAAGGAGGTGGGGAGGGTTAGGACCTCTGCACTCCACTGGGCTAGAATGGGGGGTGGGGCAGATTGGGTGTGATGAATGCTCTGCAGCTCCTGGAGTCTGTATACCCTGTGCCCTGATAGTGGGGAAAACCTTCTCTGGCAGCATGCCGCTGCAGGGTAGAGGAAACTTGAGTCTGCATGACTCCCTCAAAAGGGGAGCACAGTCAGCTAGTTACAGTGGGCAGTCTGCGAGTCAGGACTGCTGGGCTGTAGAAGGGAAGGGGACACTGAGTGCCAGGACTCCTTGATTCCCTCCCTGTCTCTTTGCCTCAGTTTCTTCTCTATAATTGGATCTGGCCCCCACAGGAGAATGGGGAGGCCACTGATTGACTAGTGATAGGCTTTGTCCTGTCAGGATGCCCCCCTCAATTCAGTAACCCTCTGTCACACACATCCCATTATGCCCAGTGCGGTAACCCCCTATTGCAGCCTGCTATGATAGCCCTCTACTGTGCAACCACCTGCTTTTCCTGACACAATAGCTCCCATAACCTCTTTCCAGTGCTATAACCTCATCATTCTGCCTGCACAGATCCACAGGTTCATGTCTGTGAACAAACTCAAGTATTTCTTCGCTGTGGACACTGCCTATGTGACCAAGAAGCTGGCACTGCTACTCTTCCCCTATGCGCACCAGGTACAGGGAGTTCTTGCTGCACACCTGGATGCACAAGCTATGGGGTCTTGGAGCTGGCTGTGGGGTTGAAAGTCATGACCTCTGGGTTCTGAGAGTGGCGTGGGATCTAATGGGATATAGGGGAGGGGTCTGAGAGCCAGGACTTGTGGACTGTGTTTGCTGTTCTGGGAGGCAGTTATGGTTTAGTGGGCTAGTGCAGGGTGGAGGTGGGAAGGGAGTGCCAGGGCAGCCAGAGCTCTGGCTTCTGCCTTTGGCACAGTTCCATGATGACGCTCTTGTCTGTGCTTCAATTTCACCTGTTTCACAGGTAAGAATCTGCCAGGCTTGGTCAGTATCCAATGTCAGGGGTAGCCATATTAGTCTGTATCTGCAAAAACACTGAGAAGTCCAGTGGAACCTTAAGCACTAACAGATTTATTAGGGCATAGTCTTTAAGGTGCCACAGGACTTCTTGTTGTTTTTTTGCAGTATCCAATCACTCTCCCTTCTCTTTAGAACTGGGAGGTTCGGTATAGCAGGGACACACCCCTCACCCCCCGGCAGGACATCAACGCACCCGACCTGTACATTCCCAGTGAGTATGATCAAGCAGAGGGGTCTGCAAATAGTGATGGGGAGGGGCCTTTTCTCCTAGTCCAGGTTAGTCAGGTCTGATGCCCTGCACTCTCAGACAACCCACCCACCCATAGCTCCAGAGCCAATGACCCTTCTCCTAGGACTGGTAGCTAGAGTCTAAGGACCCCCTCTTTCTGTCTGTATCTGGTGTCGGCAAGAGCAGTTGGTTGGTGTGAGACAGACAGAGAGGGTGTATAGAGGAAGAATGGATGCAGGGGTGAGTGAATGGGAATGCATGGGTGTTGGATGGATGAACAGACTGCTCGGTCAGTTAAGCCAGGGGTTCTCAAACTGGGTGTCACAAGCTGTCAGCTTCTACCTCAACCCTGCTTCACCTCCAGCATTTACAATAGCATTAAATATAAAAAAGTGTTTTTAATGTCTGACTGGGACACACTCAGAGATCTGCAGTGTGAAAAGGGTCATTAGTGCAAAAGTGTGTGAACCCCTGATTTAGGCAGGCAGGCAGACATGGCTAGCCCTGCTCCCGGGAGGTTGATCCCCTCCCCTCATGTTCTCTGCCCTGTCTATGGGCCATGTCTCTCCCTCAGCAGAAGCTCTAGCTCACACGTCAACTATGTGTGTGTTTCAGGCATGGCTTTTATCACCTACATTCTCTTGGCCGGCATGGCCCTTGGTCTGCAGCAAAGGTGAGTCCTGCTTCCCTGTACCCCCAACCTCTGAGGCCACCTTTCCCCCTTAGGTTTTGTCAGAGATGCTCTGCCCTCGCAGGCAGCACTCACCCCAATGCCCTAGCATGGTGGGTCCTTTGTCCCAGTGATTTCCAGGTATGGAGCATCCTCTGATGTTTTTGCCAAAAGCTGAAGTGTGAACCCGGTGTCCTCCTGGCCAAGTTCCAGGTTGGGTGATTCCCACCTCTCTCTAATTCCCTACTACTGTTTCTGTCAGGAGTCTCCCTCACTTCCTCTCTCCAACTTGGGGATATCTTTGCTATGTGCTGGTAAACAGCCCCCGTGCCCGGTTCCAGAGATGGCTGTATCTCAGCCACCCGGCAAGGGATCCCTGTATAAATAGCACCTGTACCTCACCCCAGAGGCAGAAGTTAAGGCTGGTTTGCTGTCATGGTTCCTTGGCAGGTTCTCTCCGGAGGTGCTGGGCATGTGTGCCAGTACTGCCTTTGTGTGGGTTGTTATTGAAGTCCTCGCCCTGCTGCTCAGTCTGTACCTAGTGACGGTGCAGAGCGACCTCACGCCCTTCGACATTCTGGCCTACAGTGGGTACAAATATGTGGGGTGAGTCTGCATGCAGGACTGGATGGCGTGATGCTGGAGGGGGAGGGAAAATGTGGGGAGCCCTCCTCATTGCCTTCCCCTAATTTCTGTCTCCTCCAGGATGATCCTGGCTGTTCTGGGGGGACTGCTCTTTGGCAGTGATGGGTATTACGTGGCCTTTGCCTGGACATCCTGTGCCCTCATGTACTTCCTGGTGAGTGCAGGGCCCTAAAGGGGCACCTATAACCTTCGTAAGCCTTAGGAACAGCCCCTATATAGATAGAGCCCTGACACCGAGGAATGGGGGTCACCTCTCTACAGCAGCTATAGCCTCTGTAAGATCACAGAGGGGAGGTGCTTGGGAATGCAACTAGAGGAAGAGTCTCAGAAGTGAGTGAGGCTCTGGTCCCTTCAGGGCCATCCCATGGGCTCATCTCCCAGTCCCAAGGTGGTGGGATCTGCCAATCCCAGCTGCAAGGTGGTGGGGATGGTAGTCTTTGCAAGTGGGGCATCAGCCTGAGGGTATCATAGGACTTGATAATGGCTCCTTCAGCCACTGTAGCTGCAATGTAGAACTGACCCCATGCAGGCAGTGCGGTCCCCAAAATCCTGGAGGGTGGGGGCTGGGCATGGGGCTGCATCAGGAGAGGGAGCAGGGATTGGTGGCTATCAATTCATCCCCCAGGTCTAATGGTGTCTCCCCACAGGTGGGGTGGGGACAGGGAGAGGAGACAGGGCAGGTAGGTTACCAGATCAGACTTCCCCCTAAATCTAATGTTGTCTTCCCCCAGGCACGCTCCCTGCGAATGAAGCTGCACCCATCACTGGCACCAGATGGGATGGGGCATCCCAGGGGCAGTGGGCGTGGTCAGACCTATGTCACCCTGGGGGCTGCTGCCTGCCAGCCACTCATTGTCTACTGGCTCACCTTCCACCTGGTCCGTTGAGATGGGGGGCAGTGTGGTGCCCGGGGGACAGTCCGTCCTGGACACATGGACTCCTGGGACCTCCCCAGACATACAGGCACCCAGGACTCTATCCTCCAATGCACGGCCACCTGGGACCACACACATCTCTGAAGCCTGGACAACTCAGACCTCCTACGTGGGGGCTGGCATCCAAAACTCCAGGGTTCTGTCCCCAGCTGGCTGGGTAACCTGAGGTGCATCCCTTCCCCCTATGCCTTAGTTTCACCCTCACTGTGAAGGAAAGATAACACTAACCAGCTCTCTGGGACTTACCCAGCCACATCACCTCAGGTGCAGCGCCCTCCCCTCCCCACTCCCTTGTGCTGTTGGGTATCTGGTCCCCTCAAAAATCAGTGTTTCCCACAGATCAGTGTTTTCCTAGAAAACTCTTATTGAAACCCAGCTCTGGGGGAGCAGGGAGTAAACAATCCTGACTAACCCACGGTGTGTGTGTCAGTGCTGGGCCCACTGTGCTAGGGGGAGCTGTACAGCAGGGAGTGGGAGTAGGGGGCACTTTGCCCTTGCAGCCCTGATCCCAGTGCCCAGGCATGGTACTAGAGCGGGCTGTGCAGCAAGAAGCAGGATGAGGGCTCAGGGGAACGTTCTACCCTTGCAAGCATTGTTGACACCCTTACACATGGTACTAGCAGTTCCCCTCAATCCCAACCTGAAGCCACTATGCAGTTTGTCCCATTTGTAGAACCATAGATTATACATCACAGAAGCAAAGACATGTAGGGCCAGAAGAGACATCTAGACCAGGCTGCTGATTTGAGGCAGGACTGAGCACACCAGGGATCATTGGGATATCTGCTCTGACCTCCTGTATGACACAGGCCGTAGGACTGCTCTGAATTAATTCCTGTTTCAACTAGAGCAGATACTTTGGAACAAATCCAATCTGATTTTAAAATTGCCAGTGATGAAGAATCTGCCACAATCCTCAGGACATTGTTCCATAGTTAATTATTAAATTGTTAAAAATGTGTCTGAATTTGTTTAACTTCCTGCCATTAGCTGGAGTTAGATCTTTGTCTGATGAGCCCTCTGTTATCCAAGTGCTGTTCCCCATGTAGGTACTTCTAGAGTGCGACCAAGTCATCCTTCAGTGTTCTCTTTGTTAAACTAAATAGATCGGGCCTCTGGAGTCTCTCACTATGAGGTCCTCTAAACCTTTAATTATTCCTGTGCCTTTTCTTTCTGAGCCCTCCAATTTATCAGCATCCCTCTTGCATTGTGGCCACCAGAACTGAACATGGGATTCCAGCAGCATTCGCATAAGTGCCATGTACAGAGGTATCAGAATGTGCCTTCTATTCAAGCGTCCCCTTTTTATACATCCTAGATTTGCATTAGTCCTTTTGGTCACAGCTTCAAGTTGGGAGCTCATATTCAGCTGATTATCCCCTATGACCCAGAAGACTTTTCCAGAGTCACTGCTACCCAGGATAGTGTCTCCCTCCCCCCCCTCCAGCCTGTAAATGTAATCTACGTTCTTTATTCCTGTATATACAACTTTACATTTTGCCATATTAAATTACATATTGTTTCAACCCAGTTTACCAAGTTGTTGTGTATCACTGACCTGTCCTCCAG
This sequence comes from Pelochelys cantorii, assembly GCA_032595735.1. Lineage (NCBI taxonomy): Eukaryota > Metazoa > Chordata > Testudines > Trionychidae > Pelochelys > Pelochelys cantorii. The sequence goes on from CM064336.1 coordinate 33,811,139, forward strand.
ATTATTCACTATTCCTCCCATCTTTGTGTCAGTTTTCTTCCATGTCATTATTAAAAATATTACACAGGATAGGGCCAAGAACCAAGCACTATAGGATCTTAGTAGAAATATATGTACCCAGTGATGATTTTCTGTTTACAAGTACAGTGTGAGATCAGTAAGCCAATTTTTAATCCAGTTAATCATGTGTGCTGTGGTGATTTAGTATTGATCTGATTTCTTAAGATGTCCTGGCACACCAAGGCAAGTGCCTTACAAAAATCTAAATGTACATTATCAATACTAATCTTTGACAAAAAAAATACCAAGTTAGTTTGACAGGCTCTATTTTCCATAAGTCCATGTTGTTTGGCTTTAATTATATCAAACTGCTTTCATTCTTTTATTAATTGAATGTATTGTGTCAGTCATTCCATTATTGTGCTCTGGAGTGATGGAGGTGGGAGGTTCATTAGGATTTGGTGCAGGGCTGTGTGTGTGGCTGCATGGGGATTTGAACCCATGTGGGGGGCAAGTAGAGGCAGGCCCTGCTCCCTGCAGTGCTTAAAGTAGCCTGAGAAAGGAGTGAGGGAGGAGAGATTTGATCTATAATTTTTCACAGCTATTAAAGTGACTTCACAGCTGCCTGCCCCTCCACTCACTCCCTATTAACTCTACCCCTGCCCCCCGCCCCCACTCATCCATTTCCCTCTGCTTCTTTGGGAAAGAGCTCTGCAGCAGTTCGGATTGGTTGCTTGCACCACCTCTTGGTGTATAAGCAGCCAATCAGAGTGTCCCTAGGCTGGGCTCAAGCTACCAGTGGGAGTGGCAGAAGTTGTATTTGCTGCAGGGTCTGTACCCTTTTGCCCAGCACCTTAATCCTTGTCTCCATGGCAGTCCAAGTCTGGCTCATCCTGCCTTCCAGGTGGTGGACCTTGTCATTCTGCCTCTTGCCACGAGGTGTCAGTGCAAGACCCAAGCACACAGGGCCCTTTGCTCGGGGGAGCAAATGGAGGCAGATACTATTGGATCCCCACAACCTTTCCTCTGCAGGTGCTCCCAGTTAAAAGGGTTGAGGAACAATTTGTAAGAGGGGGCGTGTGGCCGAGAGCCATTGAACCAAACTGTAACCCCTAAATATGATGGACCACTTTAAGATGGCACCCAATTATGAGCCAGGGACCCTCATGTGGCCCAGAGCAGCTATAGGTCACCCTCCATCTCTGCCAGTGGCCCTCAGACTTGATCCACAGCTCCCTACTAGCCTAGCCTTGGGCTCCCCTTTCCTTCTCAGTTTCTGTTAGACAAGTGTGTCATCACCCTGCAACCACTCCCCCCCAGAGCAATTAATGCTGCACTCTGACTTCAGTGGCTGGGGGGGGGGGGGGCTCCCTTGCCTCCTGCTGTTCCCCCTTTCCCCATCATACCCCTTCACAATGAATCTAGCACCTCAGCATGGCTGGATGAGGGCAAGTGAGACAGATAAGCTCTACTCTTCCTCCAGAACTATTCCCTCCTCCTCCAGCTCTGACCAACTCCCACCCTCCACTCACCCCACTTCTGGGAGATGTGGAGGGTGCTGATTCTTTCAATTAAGCCAAGATCTTGGGAGTGGGGATGAATGTGGTGTGAGCTTCTCATCTTCAGGGAGGTGAGACTGACCCCACCGGTCTGACCCCCCCCTCACTGCCACTGCCCTGCCCACATCAAGGACTAAAACCCAGAATGCCTGACACCCACCCAGCCCCCACCTCCCACCATGGGACACGCCCTCCCCAGCTGCAAACAGACTCCTCAGGGACCTGGCTCCCTGCTCCCCTGACATACCTTGCACAAGCACCGTCATTCATGCCTGTGCCCAGAAGCCAGCACCACCTCCTCCGGCAGGGATATGACCCTGTGTGCCATGCCCTGTCCTCCCCTCACCCCCAACCACTAGTTGGTCTGTTTCCCCTGCCCTGGGGCAGGATTGGCTATGGTGCCCCCAATGGGTAGGACACAAACACACACTCTTGCTCCCCAGCCCAGTCTAGGCACGCATACATTAACTGTCCTTTGTTTAAAGGAGAAATGGAGCGAATTGAGGACAAGCTCACGAGCATTGGGGGAGGGCTCCAATGGACATGAGGGCCTGACAGCAGCCCCAGGGCAGGCAGCTGGGGTCCTGTGGCTTGAGATGGGGCCAGCTGTGGATTGAGGGGGGTGTCAGGTGGCAACTCACCTAAGCAGATTAAATCCGTCAGTACCACAACTCATGGATAATGTGCTGGAGCAAATGGAGGGTAGTGAGCATTGGCCTTTACATAACAGCACCCAACCTGGGGAGGCTGGGCTCCTATCTCTGAATCTACACCCCAAAAGGCTGATTGGGCATGTCACAGCGCCAGTCAGGGGGAAATCCATATAAACAGTCCTAGCACTCCACCCCAGAGACAGCTGCCGTGCCCTGCTAGGCAAGGGAATCCCTGTATAAACAGCATCCATGCCCCACCCCAGAGACAGCTGCCACTCAGCGCCAGGCAAGGGATCCCTACATTCACGGCTGTGCTGGATTGCGTTCCCAGCAGATCAAAGCCTGGGGGAAGTGGCACTTGGCCAGGGGAGGGTTCTCATGCATGTTCACATTTGCTCCCTAGCAGCATAGTGACAAATTTGATCTAAGACAGGAATTTCCCTGATGAAAAATGTTGGAGAAATGGCCCAGAAAACAGCAGCTGCTGATTATTCTCTAGCGCTTCAAAGCACTTTGCAGCCATACAGCTGCCCCAGGAGAGAATTTTACTGATCTCATTACAGAGGGGAAACGTTAGTGAAGCGGAGCAGACCCAGGAAAGCCTCACTAACGCCCCCCCACCCTCCCCACACACAGCATCTCTAACCCCACTCTGCTCTCAATGGCATGCCTGAGGCCTCACAGGCTTCCCCCACTGCCCTGCCCTGACTCTACCCCAACCTCCCTCACGCCCCTTTGTCCTGCTGCGGAAAGCACTCTGGGTTCCCTGGCCAGATTCCAATAATGGAGCTACCCCTTACCCCGGCTGGAGCGGTTGGGGGGGGGGGGGGGGCGCGTGTGTGAGTGAGAGAGAAAGTGATGCAGGCTTTGTGTGAGGCTAGTATGTGGGGGAAGTTGTGGGTGCAGGGGCTTGGCCTGGCCAGAAGGGCTGCCAATCTGAGACGTGTGCGTGCGTGCGTGGTGCTCCAGGGCTACGCACATCCACCAGCAGTACCCAGCCCTGGGCTGAGGGCACACATCCCATCCTGGCAGTCTGGGGTGGGGGGAGGGGGGCTGTGGTTAGAGGGGCCACACAGACGAGGGGTTGCCAGCAGTTCCTTATTACAAGGCCTTTATTTTTCATCTCTGTACAACAAACTCGGGAGCTGCTGAGTGCTGCAAAAAGCCGCAAGTGGTGCCCCGGCACATGAAGGGGAGTGAGTGCGGCTTCTTAGTGCCACCTGCTGAGAACACCAATAATAACGCTATTGGGCGGGAGGGCTAGGCAAACAGGCCCTTCCTTTTGAAACACAGTGTTGGCACCTCTTGAAGGCTCCTACACGGTTGCAGCTCCCCGGTGCCATAGCCATGACCCCAGGAGGCCAGGACTGGTGGGGAACTGGCTGCCCAGCATCACGCTGTCTCTCAGCAATGTGCTGCCTGCCCCTGGGAGGCAGCCAGTCGGGGCTTGTGCAGCTCCTCTCCTGTGGCTTCGGGTGGGGTGGGGAGTGAAGCCCTGGAGCAGGGGACTGGCTTGGTGCTGGAGCCCCCTTAATACAAAAAGCCTCCCTCTTAGTTTGCCTGGGACCAGATTGGCACCAGTGCTCCTGCTGGCCCCATGTCCCACTTACAGACACAGGAGGGCGATGGCATTTGGGTTTTTTGCAAGTTTTTATTTAGCCACAAAGTTGAGGATATTTTATCCAATGTTTCATTTATACACAAATGCCCTGTGGGGGAATAGGAGGACCGAGGGGGGGGATGGGCGATGCACCCCCCCCCCCAACACCTATAGATGTCTCTGGCATCCGGGTCGCTTTCTCTGTGGGTCTTACCCCAGGTTGGGGGAGGGGGAATCTCCTCCCTCTGAGACATAGGGTCCCCTTCCCAGCACCCAGCTCAGAATAGCTTCCCAAGTGGGCTAATGGGGAGCTGTACACAGGGCACCCGCGCACACATCCCTATTCAGGCTAACAGGGCACCCGCACACACCAGCATCCCACCCCAATTTTTCTGGGCCCAAGGCCCAAATTTGCGTAGCCCCCCCCAACTTGGTAATAAGGAAGTAGGGTTGGGGGGGTGCCTGACCTTGGAGGGGGGTGACCTGGTGTGGGGGTGTCATTGTTCAGCTTTATCCCCTTCTCCCTGGGCTCTAGATAAGGCACCCCCTGGGCCACCAGCCCCACACCAGACAATAACTCCCAGTAACAAATTCAACACGATAAACACACAGAAATACCCTGCCCTGGGGTGTGTGGGATTTGAGCCTACCCTGGGGTGGAGGGCCAGGGGCTGTGCCCCATAGGTTGTGGGAAGATCCTGGGTGGGTTCCACCCCCCTGGATTAGATGTAAACGTCCCAACAGAATAATCCCCCTGGCCCTGTGCTGGGCCCCTACCCCTGCATTATGACACTGCAGGGGAGGGGTGCCCAGTACCCAGTTCTCCCCACCCCCTGAAAAGGGATTCACTGTGGGGCAGGGTGCCCATCCCCTTGCTGGCCCCCAACAGATGGGCTCACAATGGGGTGTGGCAATGGGGAGGGTTCTAGCAGCAGTGGGGGGGTCACGCCTGCCCTGGCCCCCATCACAGAAGTGGGGAGGGTATGTCTGGGAGGCGATGCTCCTCTCCTCACAGGCGCTGCAGAAGGGTTCACCAAGTCATTCAAAATGCAGGGCGGCCCTAATATGGGGAGGCCCAAGGTCTGATCCTGCGAGTCATCCAGCGATGGGGCAGAGTCGCAAATCCATGGGGGGAGAGCATCAGGCCCATGGGGGGACTGGGTTTTCAGGGTCTCCCCCCGTGTTCCCAGCATCTCTGGCACTTTCCTAGAAACAGCCGGTCGGGGATGAACCCAGGAGTCCGGGAGCAGCCACTGAGAAAATTGTGGGGTCCCCCACTCAGTCCTCTTAGAAACTCACCAAAGTATAAACCATACTGGGGAGAGAAAGAAAAAGAGAAAGAGACACCCTGAAATGCTGCGCCTGCCCCAGAGACAGTTGTATTGGGAGAGATCCCTGTCCAACCTCCCCATGTCCCATGCCAGCGGAGGCTGCATCTCAGCCCCTGATGAGGATTCCCCAGAGACCGTGCCGAGGTGCTACCTGTACAAGTAGTAGAAGAAGGACAGCAGATAGAAGGCCAGTTTGCACCATGACTCCTTCTGGCAGTAGTTGAGGATGTCAGCGTTCATGATGGAGACAGCATCATACATCACTTCAGACCCGTCTGCTGGGCGGTGGAAATACCTGGAGGACAAAGGGCAGGACTCACATGGCGTCTTTGTCCTCCCAAACCTCACCTGCAAGGGGGCTTCCTGTAGAACATGCTTAGGAAAAAAAACCCGCTGCTAGCCCAGCCACATCCACGGCTCTGCTGGTCCCCCAGCCACGCCCACAGCTCTGCCGGTCCCCCTTGCCAGCCCAGTCTTGGGCAGTGAGCACTCCTGCCACAGCTCTGTTCATGTTCCTTAATCCCAGCTCACTGCCCCAGATGCTGTCCCCATAAGCTGCCACCTCGAGGAGGGCAAGCTTCCAGGCACATGCTTGGGTGACCACCCAGGAGAGATTCAAATGCTGCCCAGCTGATTAGCAGAGCACCCACAGCATGTGTTTCTACTGGTGGTGCACATCCACACATGCCTCAGTGCACAGAACAAAAATTATTCCACACATGGATGGCAAAAAATTAGAGGAAACATTGGCACAGACGCCGCTCACCTCCAGAGGTGGTAAAAGAGCAAAGGGATGTTGAGGCCCAGGGTGACCCACTCGGCTGCACACAGAAACATGAGGCAGAAGAGGCCATGGATGGAGTATTCAGGGACCACGAGCTGGAAAGGAAAGCAGTCCCTGTCAGTGGGGAAACAGAAGCCAGGAGTCTTGGCTCTAGGGGTACCATTGTCCTGGAGTCTCCAGGAATTTAAAATTAATCTGTAATTAAAGATTATATCGTGTGAGAAACCCTCCAGGAATCCATCCAACCAAAACTGGCAACCCTAACCTGGTGCCCTGCTCCTGTGGCAGTGGGTACTGCCTCAGCTCCCAGCTCCCACAGGAGCCCCATTAATAGTCTGCAGCCTGCAGCTGTGATGCGTCTGGGTCCTGTCCTGCCAGCAGCCAGGCATAAATAATACACGTGGTGGTGGTGGGGAGAGGGGAATGCAGAGTAACATACACCAGGGAAACTGACACAAGCAAGATTGCAACACAGCACCGCCCCAGGGGCAACAGCTCCCATCGGGGGACCTGTTCGGCTGAGGGAAGCAGGGACTAGGATAAGAGGGCTTTGGCTTGGGGAGGGCAGGCAGCTCTGATTTGGCCCTAAGGCAGGGACTGGCTGGCTGGGGGAAGAGAGAGATTTTTTGGAGGGAGAGGGGGCTATAGGAAGAGGTGTAAGGGCTGTAGGGAGAAGATACTGAAGACTAGGAGGGGAAGGGTGGGGGGAGCCTTAGGAAGCCATAAGGAGAGGAGCGGGAGGTTGTGGAGAGGAGGGGAGGGAGTCTAGGAGGGGAGGGAGTATGAGCAAGTGAGGCCTGTGAGGACTGTGGGGAGGAGGTCCAAGGATCCAAGGATGGAGGGAGGCACAAGCAGGTGAGAAGGAAGGGGGGCTGCGGGGAGGAAGTGCAGGGGCCCAAGAAGGGATGGAGTTTTAGGTTCCAGATGCAGTGAGAAGCTATAGGGAGTACATGCCGGTGTCCAGAGAGACTGGGAGAGGTGCAGGAGTTGAGGGGGCACTGCCAGTTGGGCATTAAGAACTGCTCAGTCACTGTTTTGGAGAGTGGAATGGCTAAGACATAAGAGGCAGGGATTATGGGGACCCATGGACGGGACAGGAGGGACACAGACACATGAGGCAGAGACAGCGAAACACGGACGCACCTTTCTCAGGAGGCAGCAAATCCGCTCAATGTTTTTCAATCTCTCTCGCTGCAGGGGGGAAAAAACAGGGAATTAGACTCGGAGTTGGCAGAGGGGAGGGCTGAGAGAAGGGAGTGAGGCAGGAACAGAGAGGGATGTTCAAGTGTGCGTGGGGGGAGGTGCTGGGAGTCAGGACTCCTGGGTTTTACACCTGGCTCTGTGACAGGAGTGGGGTGGGAATGTTAAAAATCAACAGCTATAACCTATTTAGGAAGGATCAAGCAACAAAAAGGCAAGGGGTGTGTCAAATCTTGCTTTACGTGTGTCTGAGTCACCGACAGCTCTAAAGGAAATGAACTACCATGATTATGGAACAATGTCCTAATGGATACAGCAATTTATTGTGTACTAGAGGGTGTTTTCTGTGTGTCCCCAAATCCACTAGTGAACAGAATGCCTGGCTCCTTTCACACCTATTTTTAATGCCTAGAGGCCGTGGGAATAAACAATATGATCATGAGGGCTTCAGTCTGAGTGACATATGCTGGAGATCTCATGCTGTCAGTGCTAAAACATCCTTGGCATGTCTATATATTATAGATTGGAATATAAAGGGCAATTTACTAACTCAGCATGTTGCATTCAACATGAGGGAATACTATATGAGACCTCATTGGGATAGATAAAGAGGAATTGACACAGAACTAAAAATTTGTTGTTGCTTAGGTGCGAGCAATCATGACTTGATCATATTTGTTATGTATAAACAGAATTAAGTCCAAACTAGCAATATATTAACTTATGCTTTAAAAGGTCTAGTTTCACAAGGCTGAAAGCTAAAAGGAACCAAATCAGCTTGGAGGAAGAATTTAATGAGAAAAATGTGAATACTAATTAGGAATTATTTAAGAGTATTTTACTAGAAGTCCAAAAAGCCACAATCAAGAAAGAATCCACCAATCTTAGAGATGAAGGGAGGACAGCTGTACAATAAATGAATTAGATAGATAGATAGATAGATTATCAGAGGGGTAGCCATGTTAGTCTGTATCCACAAAAACAAGGAGTCCTCTGGCTCCATAAAGACTAACATATATTTGAGCATAAGCTTTTGTGAGCAAAAATCCACTTTGTCAGATGCATCTATCTACCTATCTATCTAATTTATTTTGACATATGCTTTCATGGGCAAACCCCACTTTGTTAGATGCAAGAGAAAGAGAGGGAGAGAGTGATACAAATGGGAGAGAAGGGAAGTCAATAGCAATGAATATAAATCAGAAGCTAGGAATTGTAAAAAATTAATAAGGGAAGCAAAAGGACATAAGGAGCGATGTTTGGCCAGCAGTTAACGACAATAAGAATTATTTTCAATAATATTAAGAACAAAACAACAATGACATTGGTCCATTACTAAGTGAAAATGGCAAAATTGTCAATAATAATGCAAAAAAGGCAAATGTAGGCAGTAAATATTTCTATTTTGTATTCGAGAATGTGTTCGTATCAAATTATGATAATGATGGCGATGAAATACTTCCTATTCCAATAGTAATTCAGAGGATGTTAAATAGCATCTACTGAATTTAGACATTTCTTAATCAGCAAGGCTCCACAACTTGCAACCAAATGTACTAAAAGAGCTGGCCAAGGAGCTTTCTGGACCATGAGGGTTGATTTTTTTCAATATGTTTTGGAGCACTGGGGAAAGTCCAGAGGACTGGGAGAACACTAAATTAAACAGGGTAAACAGGGTGGACTGAGTAATTACAGGCTTGTAAGCCTGACATCAATCTCAGGTAAGATTCAGAGTAGCAGATATGATGGGATCCAATTAATAATGAATTATAGGAGTGTGATATAAGGAATGCCAATCAACATGGGTTTATGGAAAATAGTCTGTCAAACTAATTTGGTATATTTTTGATGAAATTTCAAGTTTGGTTGATAAAGGTAATACATTTGAGGTACTATATTTAAACTTCTGGAAGGTATTTGACTTATGCTGCCTGATATTGTGATTAAAAAACCTGAACAATACAAACCTAACAAAGCACACACAAAATGGCTTAAAACTGCTTAAGTCCTTGGTCTCAAAATGTAACTGGATACAGGGAACCCTTTCTGAGTGGGTGTTTCTATTTGGGTCCCACAGGATCAGCCCTGGGCCCTACACTCATTAATATTTGTATCAGTGACCTGGAAGAAAATGTCAAATCATCAAAGGCGGTTTGCAGATGGCACAAGATTGGGAGAGTGATAAATAATGAAGTTAGGTTGCTGCTAGAGAGCGACTTGGCTCGCTTGGTAAGCTGGGCACAAGCAGACAATGTGAGCTGTAATATGGCCAAGTATAAACGTACACATCTAGGAACAAAGAGCCATACTGTCAGGATGGGGAACTCTGACAAAGGCTTGGAGCTCATGCAGGATGATCAGCAGAACACAAGCTCCCAAGTGTGAAGCTGTGACTAAAAGGGGTAATACAATCCTCGGAGGCATCAACAGGGGACCTCGACAGGGAGTCGGGAGGTTCTGCTACCTCCTTATGCAGCACTGGTGCAGCCGCTGCTGGGATCCTGCCTCCAGCTCTGGTGCCCACAATGCAAGAGGGAGGCTGATAAATTGCAGGGCTCAGAGAAAAGCCCCAAGAATGATTAAAAACTTAGAGACTGTGCCTCACAGTGAGAGACTCCAGTAGCTCAATGTGTTTAGTTTAACAAAGAGAAAGTTAAGGGGTGACAATTGCAGGGTAGAAGTTCCTTTGTGGGGAACAGAAATTGTAAAATGGAGCTTCAATACAGCAGCCAAAGGTCTAACAAGAGCCTAGGGCTGGAAGTTGAAGCTGGACAAATTCAGACTAGGGCTAAGATACCTACATGTTTAACCGTGCAGGTAATTAACCATTAGAACAATTGAGGCAGGACTGGGACAGAGTCTCCATCACTGGCAATGTGGATGGTTTTCTAACAGATCTGCTCCAGTCTAGTGCAGCCAGGAATTAATTCATAGAAGTCTGTGGCCTTATCTAATCATAGTGATATAGGGATGGAATGGCTGTAGTAAGCTCATCTAGGCCAGCCACCTGCACTGAGGCAGGGCCAAGTAAATTTGACTTGTCCCTGCCTGGGGCTTATCTGACCTGTTCTTAAAAACCTCTGTTGAGGGGATTCCAGTGCTTTACGAACTGTCATTGGACACTGGAACAGGTTGTACAGGCAGACTAAGTGTTGGGGTCTGTCTGGAGGTGGGGTCAGGGATGGGGTGCAAGAAGCCACAAAGACACCTCATTGCCCTTATATAGAGGCCCCAAAGGGAAGATGGAGCCCAAATCTCAGGGACTCTGGGGCACCTCTTCTTTCCCTCAAAGTCATCAAGCAGGGGTCAGCAACCTATGGCTCTCAAGCCAAATATGGCTCAATATGGAACCAAATATGGCTCTTTTGTCATTCCCAAAACACATGCAACTTTTTGAATTAAAATGAAAAATGCTGACTCTGGCACACGGTGGGCTATGGGGTGGCTGCTCTATTGTGCTCACAGTGGCTCCAGGGTGGGCTGCCCATCCTGGGTAGGTAGACTCAAGCCCACAGCCCTAGGAGCTAGGGCCTTGGTCATTGGGCCATTGGAGGTCCCACCCTTCCACCTTGCCTTCAGCTGCTCTCTTATCCTCTCCATCTTCACCCCACCCCTGTGCCCGGAGTCCATCATACACCTGAGCCCCCTGCTCTGAGCCCTCATACACCCCAACCCAGACTCCTGCACCTCCACATCCCCAGCCCCCTGCCATAAGATTGACAGAAGACCACCTGAATGCCTGCATGAAGCTGGATTTGACCAGATATGATGTAAGCTTCAAAGAAATGTGTGAAAAGATGCTGCAGCAGAAGTCCCATTAAATAAAGTCTGTGAATACAATGTTTTGTTTATGCTGTTATTAATCATCATGTCATATTAAGTTGTATATTTTCTGTCACACAAATGCGCATTCTTATGCAGCTCTTTGTCGGCCACTTGTTCTGAATTTTGATGTAGTTTGGCTCTTTGGTTTGAAAAGGTTGCTGACCCCTTCCATAGAGAGGATTCAGGACGTATCATTTTCTGATACTTTGTCCACCTTAGTTAGAGCTTGTACAGTACACAAGTAAAGACTCTTGTAAGACCCTACATAAACAGTGAGAGTAAACCCTCACTAACATAGACAAGACCCTACATAAACACCAGACATTAAACCCTACACAAACATAAACACCAGAGAAACACAAAAACATGACCCAACATAGACAGAGCTCTTAAGAGAAGTGACTAAGAGAAAGGGAACCTTTAGATTTCCAATGTCTGCAACATGGACTCCAAGGGTAGAGGGGCTTGAAAACCAATGAAACTGGCTTTGAAATCATGTGCCTTTGGGCTTGTGTTTATTGGCTTGGTGCCTGAGGAGTGACTCCAAAACCCAGCTTCTCCCCACAAGAGAAACTTGCTGGGGGCTTTACATATCAAAGCCCTGATTTTCAGAAGATCCCAGGACTCTGGGAGGTAGGGATTTAAGGATATGTCTACCCTGCAATAAAGCACACACAGCTAGGCTGGGACTGGAGTCTGGGCTGCGGCATCCCACATGGAGGGAGGGAGACGCATGTGCCCAAGTCAGATGACAAGAACCAGCCTGTATGTTCTGTTGCAGGTAGACATATCCCAAGATGCCAAACATCAAGATCAAACCCTGCGACCAGGCAGTTCAAATGGCAGCTTTTGCCAACAGAGACTCAGCCTGAGAGGATTCCAGCTCTGGAGCCCTGGACACCCGGGTGTCCCTGTGCCATCCCACAGCCCCTGCCAGCCCAGCCCTGGGCTCCCCACACAGCTCTGTGAGAGCCCCTCAAACTCACACCCTCTGCTATCCAGCCCTGGGCTCCCCGCATTGCCACCAAGCCTGCAGAGAACAGGAAGCAACTCAAACTTCATTCTGGGGGACTGAAACCTCAGTGTCTCTGCCCTTTTGCCACCCAGTGAACCCCAAACCCTGGCTGGATCAGTAACAGGAAAGGCAAACTGACAGGCAAGATTCCCACTGCAAGTACCCCCCACCCCTCACCCCCTCTTGAGCTCAACTAGCCCCCCAACCTGTGACCCCCCAACCTGAGCACAGACACCCCCATCAATTTCACCAACTCCTTCTCTCCCCTCTTCCTTCACCCCCATTTCATCTCCCCCATCCCTCAAAGGTTCCCAGATCTCAGTTCCCCTGTAGTAAATCCAATCACCCAGCAACAGCAATGAGGTGAGGGCTGGACTCTGGGCCAGCTCTCCTGGTGCATAAGAACGGCCACACTGAGTCAGATCAATGGTCCATCTAGCCCAGTATCCTGGCTGCTGACAGTGGCCAATACCAGATGCCCCAGAGGGAGGGAACACAACAGGTAATCCTCACGTGATCCCTCCCCTGTCACTCATTTCCAGACAAACAGAGGCTAGGGACACCATTCCTACCCATCCTGGCTAATAGCCTTTGGTGGACCTAACCTCAATGAATCTGTCTGGCTCTTTTTTGAACCCTGTTAAAGTCCTAGCCTTCACCGCATCCTCTGGCAAGGAGTTCCACAGGTTAACTGTGCACTGAGTGAAGAAAAACTTCCTTTTGTTTGTTTTAAACCTGCTGCCTATTAATTTCATTTGGTGACCCCTCGTTCTTATATTGTGGGAATAAGTAAATAACCTTTCCTTATTCACTTTTTCTATACCAGTCATGATTTTATAGACCTCTATCATATTCCCCCTTAGTCTCCTCTTTTCTAAACTGAAAAGTCCACGTCTTTTTAATCTCTCTTCAGATGGGACCCATTCCAAACCCCTAATCATTTTTGTTGCCCTTTTCTGAACCTTTTCCAATGCCAATATGTCTTTTCTGAGATGAAGTGACCACATCTGGTCAATTAGAGCAGTGTACTCTTGTAACCAAAGAGGTGCTGGGGCTCGAGCAATTGTTTTACATTCATAAACTCATGCAGCAAGCCCAGAGGTGCTGGACTCTGCCCTGGCACAACCTAAGTACTGATCCAGAGTCACCAAGTGCTGTGGGGTTAGCTGAGATCCTGAGTAAATCCAAAATCGCCATGTCACTGGGATGGAATGAGAGCCAGTCTCCAATAATGGTTATATAGGATAAATCTGGAGTCACCCCGACTGCACTGAAATCAGGGCCAGATTCTGGTGTCAGCACCCACAGGGTATAACTGGAGCCACCCCTGACTGCATGGGGGTCAGGGCCAGATTCACCTGGGTATATCTGGAGTGCCCACAGGATGTATCTGGAGTTACCCCTGATGGCACTGGGATCAGAGCCAGATTCTGGGGTCTGTGCCCAAAGGTTATATCCAGAGTCACCCCTGACTGCACTAGGGTCATAGCCAGATTTTGATGTCAGATCCCACAGGATATATCTGGAGTCACCCTTGAACCCACTGGGACCAGGGCCATAGTCTGGTGTCTGTGCCCAAAGGATATATCCAGAGTCACCTCTGACTGCACTTAGGTTGTGGCCAGATTCTGATCTCAAGTATGATATGAAGTTACTCCCATACGCAAATGCTGACGAATAGAATTTGGTTGAGAATGGGATCTAGTGGGAAAAAGGAGGCTGGGAATCACAATTATCCCCAGTTCTGGGGTGAGAGTGGGTCTAGAAGTAGAACAGGGGGTCTGGGAGGCAGGACTCCTGGGTTCTATTTCCCTTTGTCATCCCTACTCATTGCATGACCCTGAGCCAGTCCCTCTCCCATTTGTGCCTCAGTTTCACATCAGTGAGGTAGATGCTGTGGGCGAGGGGGAGCTGGCTTGATTCCAGCACTCCTCCTGGGCTCTGGACTGTGCAGACGGGGTGCACCTGGCCTTGTGAGGAGTTATTCCATCATCTGGCCCAGATGTCCCTTCCAATGAGCCTGGACCAGGCCAAGTCATTCCTAGCAGCTTAAGGGGCCCCCCCAAGTAAGGAGTCACTCCCACTCCATTTCCCCAAGCATGAACAGCTCAGTGTGACCTGAATTCCTCTGCCAGCAGCTCTGTTACTGCAACTGCCATGCAGGCAGCACCTGGGGTTTGCCAGCCATCCCTCAGGACCTCTGGGTTCTAGCCCTGCTCAGGGAGGGGAGGGGGTCTAGTGCAGGGCTCTTAACCTTTCGGGGCTCAGCAGGACTCATTTGTACATGTTTATGGCCTGTTGTGACCCAGTAAATAGCCTGGGGATGGAGCCCTTGGGGTGGTTTTGGTGGGATCCTACTCCCAGGGGGTTGGGCACTGCCCAGCTCTCACCCTATAGCTGCGGGGCTGGCTGGGCTTGGCTCCCTGGGCTGGGCATTGCACCCTCTCTTGTTGCAGCGCTGCCCTGCCCAGCTTGGCCCTGCCCACCTGAGTGGACCAAATGTGCGTGGGGGGAGCGATGTCTGGCTCCTGGGGTTACTGGGCCACTCACTCAGAGGTGGCCTACCCGGACTCCCAGCATCATGGCAGCTGGGCCAAAGCAGATCGGGGCTGGGACCCCAGAGGCTGAAGTGCCTGCAGCTGGGAGAGCCCAGCCAAACCCATGTGACAGACCCACCGGAGCTGCCATACTACCCTTTGAAACATTCTGGGTCCCACCCCACCCCCGGCTGAGAAACCCTGGGCTAAGGGGTTTGAGCAGAAGAGGGGAGGGGAAGCCAGGACTTCTGGATTCTATCCCTGGCTCTGGGAGGGGAGTGGGGTTCTAGCCTCAGGTCTGCCATTGACTCCCTGTGACCCATGGCAAGGCCTTTCCCCTCTTGAGGCCCCAGAGTGCTATCCCCTGGGGGGAGGGCGTTGGTGACTATCAGAAGCACCTTGAATTACAGCTTGTCCTCAACCCACTCACTGAGCACCACTAGCCCCCAGAACCCACCCCCCTCCTAGGACCCCATCTGATTGGGGCTGCGGTTGTGGGCTGGGACTAAAAAAATATCATCTGAGCTTGGAGGGCACATGGCTCAGGGATGTGGGTCAGGGTTGAGGGGCATTGACACAGATGGGGGCACCCAGGGCTGGGCTCAAGGAGGGATGTGGGTTGGGACTGAAGAGGCCCCAGCACTGAGAGTTATTGCCGACTCTCCAATGCAGTTGGATTGAATTAACTAAGCAGAGACTAAAAGGCCTCAGGCAGTGGGGTTAGGCCAGGGGTGTGTGAAAGAGGGAAGTGAGGAGTGGGCACTGGGGAGGGAAAGGAAGGGGGGTTGAGAGGGGGATTTCCCGGTGTGGGTGGTGCAGAGCTATGGGAGCCCTTAGAAATCTCAGCCCCAGAGTGGCACTGACACCCCTGATAGCTGGCCCACAGGGGCTAATGGGAATTTTGGGGCCTTCAGAAAAACCTCAGAGCAGCACAACCAGTGGGAGAGAACCCAAGAGTCCTGGCTCTCAGCCCTCTGATCTAACTCACTAGCCTCCACTCCCCTCCCTGAGCTGGGATAAAACCCAGAAGTCCAGGAGCTCACCCTTCATGTTCCACTGTCGCTCCTTCACAGCACAGGGAGAGTGAGGAGACACCACCTTTCGGAAAATAGGAATGACATGGGTGACATCCGGGGGGGAGGGCTGGACACAGACAGACACAGAGACAGACACACCTCTCCCACCACATCTATTGACTTACTGCCCTCGCCGGGTTCCCCTGGTCAATGGGACTCTTGAAGTCTGTGCGCAGCTCGTCAAAGGCGATGATCTGTGGGGTGGGGGACAGCAGGGTCAGAGACAGAACCTCCCTGCCCAGCCCTGGACACAGCTGGGTTTGGGGTGGGACATGGGGGCCATGTATCCAGGAATCCCTCACCCAGTGCTGAGAGGTAGCTGTTTCAGGGGTGGGGCACAGCAACTGTTTATAGAGGGAGCCTTCCTCCACCTGGCCCATGGGGCTCCCCAATCCTTGGGGGAAGGGCAGGGAGTTCCCAGGAGGGGCCATGTGGGAAGCAAGGTTACAGAGTCACACAGGCCCATGGTGGGGCTGCCTAAGTGCATGATATGGCCTCAGCAATGTCTGGCTTCATCCCACACAAACTTATTTACATATGCAAATCAGAACCCATTCTGCCAATTTGCATAGGATGGAAGGGAGACCCCAGCTCAGGTTGATGAAGCCACAGAGGAGCATGTACCAAACCCACCCACTGGGGCACCCAGCCAGACCTCTTCTCTATTTCCCATTCTGTCATCTTCCTTTCTAGCCCCAGGGCCAAGAATGAGACATGGGGCCTTCCCATCTATGGGGCTCTGGCTCCAATTCAGCCCCAGGGGCAGGCTGGATAGATGTGGGGAGGCACAGACAGGCCTTTCACTGCTAAGAGTCCTGTTTGATAAACCCCATTTGGAAGCAAAGCCGACTAGTCTCAGCCACTTTGCACTTCCACTTCAAAAATAAAAATACCAATGATCAGAGCAGGAGTCTAGCTCCCAACCCCCCTGCTCTAACCACTAGATCCCGCTCCCCTGACAGCTGGGGATATACCCCAGGAGTTCTGGCTCCCAGCCCCCCATTAACCTGTAGCTGCCCTTTGAGGAGCCCGGATCCATCCTCCCCCGAGCGTTGCCAAGGAAGTTAACTCCCAGCAGGATGTGCAGGGACCCTGCTTCTCTTGGGGTCCAGCTCCCTCCCCCGACTCCACATGGCTTTTCCTGGGCTCCTGCCAGCACAGCCGGCTCCGGAACACCCAGCCCCAGCCAAACGGGGTGACTCAGCCACTGCCTCCCCATGCTCCGGGGGCTGGGACAGATCCAGTGTCAGACAGTGGGGGGCAGTCCCTGTTGTGAGCCCCCCGTCTGGCTCTGAGCCAATGCCCCCCAGAAAGGAAGAGCCTGTGTCCTATTCCCGGCTTCCCCAAATCAAGATCCCTCTGTCAGGAGCCTGAGCCCAGTCGGGCTACTGTGGTCTCCAGCATGTTTGTCTGTCTGGGGGGGATTCCACTTCCTGAGCTTGGCTCACCCCCCATGAAGCATATGCAGGTCCATCAGACCCAGGCCCAATTATCAGCACCCAGAGCCCCCTGGCTCCCTGGCACTGGCTCCAGTTCCAGCTACTCCCATCACCAGTTTCTGGGCTCTCAGAGCAGACTCATGAAGGGAATGAGCAGAGACATGCAGCTCTGTTGGTACCCCTCAATCCTGACCCACAGCCCCCTGCTAGCCCAGCTCTGGGCTCCTCTCCAGTCACAATCAGATCTGAGCTGCACTTGGTACCTGTCAAAGCAACAATGAAGGCTACAGGCGCCTGTGGGGGTTGCTTAGCAACCCTCACACGTGGCTCTTCTGCCTGGCAGGGGAGGGATGCCGCTTCAGCACCCTCCCCCCACAACCTGAGCCTGGGAACAACCTGCCAGGCCAGCTAAGGGGAGCAGGGTGCAAGGAATGGGGTAACGAGGTGACTGGCTGGAGCAGTTAGTACAGTGCTCTGTGGCGTGGGACCTGCCCCACATGGAATGAAGTTGAGACCCTACAAATTCACCTCACTCACCAGCACCTAGAAAGAGTCCAACACTCCGGCTTGAGCTAGGCCAAATACAAATTGGTGACAGGCACAGTGGGGGAGATTAGGGGTCAGTGTGTGTCAGCAGGGAGGCAGGGAAGGGAAGCCCCGCACTGCGATAACAGGGGATTGGGATTGAGGGGAACTGGCAGAGCTGTGGGGCAAGGGGAGCCTAGGACTGGGATATCATAGGACTGCGAGTCAGGATTGAGGGGCACCAACAAAGCTGTGAAGGTTGGGGGAGCTCAGGGCTGAATTAGCAGGGGGCTGCAGGTTAGAATTGAGGGGCTCCAGTAGAGCTGTGAGGAAGTGGGGTAGGGGAGCTCAGGGCTGAGCTAGCAGGGGACCGCAAGTCAGGATTGAGGGGCACAGGCAGAATTGAGAGTTGTGGGTTGGGACTGAGGGGCACCGGCAGAGCTGGAGGGCTGTAGATTGGGACCTAGGGCACTGGCAGAGCTGGGAGCTGCAGAATGGGACTTAGGGCACTGGCAGAGCTGGGGGGCTGTGGGCAAGGACTGAGGGGCACCTGCTTTGCACAATTACAAACTCCATCTCCATTTCTTCACACAGGTGACAGGGACTTAGTGGGGCCTAATTGGTGTCAGGCTGAACATGCCCCTGCCAGGCCCCTCAGTGCCCCAGAACCTGGACCTGGCTGCCAGGGAGGGTGTGCCCCCCTGCAATGCCTCCACACCCAGCACCTGCCCAGAATGGGAGGGAGAGATACCAGCATGCGACCCCTTGCTATTGGCTGCCTGGGAGCTGGTCACCGGGGCAACAGGGTGTTTTCCAGCAGGAGGGGGGAGTGCACAGAAGGAACTTTCCCCTACTGCTCCCAGGGTTCAGGCACCCTGATCCCCAGGCACCCAGTTTCCCCAATGGCCTGCATTCTGTGGCTGGCAGACACAGCCAGAGCAATTCACTCCAACTGAGAGCAGGGCCCTGGCTGGGAGCTCCCCCTTCCCTCCCCGCAGGGGCTCCTGCGGACTCAGTCTCAGGGGAACACTTCAGCCCCTGAGCTACCTGCTAGCAAAAGGGCTGCTTACCACTGGAGGCTTGGGTGGTCCATCCCTGCCAGGAGCTTGGTTGAGACCCAGCAAAGCAATGTGCAAACACCCAGACTTGCTCCTGGGGCCAAGGTCCTGGCAGGGGAGTGGAAGTCCTGGGCTGGTGCCTAGGATACCTGGGTTCTGTTCCTGGCTGTGCTGCTGTGCAAGCCCTTTGCCCCCTTTTTCTCAGTTTAATTTCTAGTGCTGGGGATCTAAAATTTGCAAGTGGGGTAGTAAGGGAATGGGGCAGCTCCCTCCCCCCCCCAGCAGCACATGAAGTATTATGGGATGTGCCAGTTTCAGGAGGAAAGATCACTTACCTGTGGGGTGCTGGCACTCAATGCAAGCCCCCGAGCAGAGAATGAAAGAGAGGATGCCACAGTGAGTCCACCCTGGGACTACCAGTCTGGATGAGTCATTGTGTGGCTCTGGGGCAGCGCAGAGCAGGGTGTTAAGGGACCAGCAGGAGGGTGGAGGGAAATGCCAGGGCAGTGAACAGTATTTAATTTGTAATGAAAGAGGTGCCCGGTCTCAAGTCATTTTATGCTGGGGCTCACGCAATTTCTTTACATTAATAACTGATGCAGCAAGTACACAGGTGCCGGCCTCTAAATTGCCCAGCTCAGCAGTGCCCGGCTCTGCACTGGCCAGCCCAAAGGTGCTGGGGCTATGAATTACCCAGCCCAGAAGCAGTGGCAGTGACACAATTTCATTGTCACGACTCCTGGGGGCTAGATGGAGGGGCCAGCAAGTCCCAGAGCAACCTATACCTCCATCCCCACAGCCCTCTGGAGTAGCCACATCCTGAGCTCAATCCACATCACATCCCTCCCTAAACACCTCAGTAGGGGGCAATGTGCTGCAGGGAGCAGGGCTGAGTAGGGGATTCTGCCTCCTTGCAGTCATTACTGACCCCAGCGGTGTGGCACTGGGTGCGGGGCAGAACAGGAGGCTCAGCAGGGGGCGCTGTGCTACAAGGAGCGCTGGGGCTCAATAGGGGGCGCTGTGCTGCAGGGAGTGGGAAAGGGCAAAACCATCGCGTGTCAGGGGCTCTGGTCCCTTTCAGTTTGGTACATTCCCTTTTCTTCTGAATGGAGCTGAAATTTTTCATCAGACTGGTTCTTGATAAAATGTAATTTCTGTCCAAACCCGACTGTCCTGATTGCACGGGTCTGGAATTAAATGGTTTGGCATTTGGATTCGCAATGACTTTTCAGAACGAAACCCCATTGGATTTTGTGTAGAAAAACATTAAAAGTTGGTAAAGGGCTAAAAGGGAACCAGACGCGTCCGTGAACCCCAAATGCCTTTGGGGTGCCGGGGTGGAGCTTTTTTCTTTTGTGGGAGATTTCAAAATAATTTGCTTCTGTTCCAGAAGAAATATGGAATTTGCTATGAAACGGGAAATGCAGCTCACTCCCAGCCGTTCTGCTGTGTCCTTCTACCCTAGAGCACTCTTCAGACAGACTGGATCCTGCTGCACTTCCTGTCCTAAGCTATTGTGTGACACTGTCCTGTTATTACACACCCGCGGCCCCCCAGGTGGCTTCATCTCAGTGACAGGGGAGGAATCTCTGTTCAAACAGCTGGCAGCCCTCAGGCCCACCTGGATCGTTGCTGCCAGGCACAGAACCTTCTGGCCAGGGGTCAAGAATTGTTCCCGGTTCAAATACATCTTATGCTGCAAACATTGCTGGAGCCCCTCCCTCCTGCCCCGTAGCCCCCCTGCTATCCCAGCCCTAAGCTTCCTACAGCCCTGCTCTTGCCCCTCACTCCCAACATCCATAACCACATTTTCATCCTTGTCTATTGCAAAGAGTATTGCCCCAGACTCCTGTGGCTGGAGCCCTCCCACAGCAGTCTGGGGAACGGCACAGCTATGCTGGGGGCAGGGGTGAGGTGGCAGTGATCTGGGACGCAGTAGAGACAGAGTCAGAGTGTCCATGTGAGGGGAGCCCAGGCTGAGACAGCAGAGAGCTGCGGGTGGGGACTGAGTGGCTCAGAGGCTAGGGTAGGAGGGGAGCTGAGAGGGCACTAGTGGAGCTGGAGGTGCAAGGACAGCAAGAGGAGCCATGAGGAGCCCTCCCTCCCAGCCCCACCACCCAGCTAGTGATACCCAGAGCCCATCTTGTAAACAGATGTAGTTCCCATGGCAACCAGCGCCAGGTTCCCTAGCTACGGCTGAGAGAGAAGGGGGGCTACATCGCGGGAAGCCCGGGAGACGCAGCAGCAGTGGAACAAAGCGGGGGGGGGGGTGATCCAGCAGAGGGGAATTTGGGGGATCCACAGGGGATCTGGCTGGGGTAGGGGGGGATCCTGCATAGCAGGGGGCTGGTAAACAGGGGCCCAACTGGGGGGCAGCTTGGGGAAGCCCGGCCAGGTGGGGGATGGGAGGCCGTTGGGGAGACCCGGGGGAGCTGGGACGCAGTGGGGAGCCCCGACTGAAGGGGGTTGGGGGATCTGGGGGCAGTGCAGGCAAAGTCCCTCCCCCCACCCCTGAGTTTCTTAGCTACGTCGGCTCCAAATCACCACCACAGCACCGCACCCAGGGACTGGCGGGAGCCCCGGTTCGGCCCAGCGCCTCCCACCAGCCCGGTGTCGGGAGCAAGCCCTAGCCGGCACCGGACAGCAGGGTACAGGGGCCAGGGGGTCTCAGAATGGAGGCCGGAGACGGGGAGCGATGGAAGTGAGGTTGGGACGGGGCTGGGGTGGGCACGCCGGGGCAGGGAGCTGAGGGGGGCAGATGGGAATTGCCTGTCTCTTTCCTTGCAGAATGATACCGGGTACAGACTGTCAGTCGGGGACCGAGAGACGCGGGGGTGGGGGGAGCAAGTAGAGAGCCAAGCCCGAGCTCCAGAAACGGGCAGAGTGAATGCCCCCCTCGGCCTGTCTTCGGGGGGGGGGAAGGGGGATGGTTGGGAGAGGAGGCGGCCTGGCAGGGACACGTTTACCTCCCAGCACGCCCCTTCCGCAGTCCGGATCCCCTCATCCCGCAGCGCGGATCCCCCCTCCCGATCTCCCTCCCGCAGCCCGGACCCCCCATCCCCGAGCCCAGACCCCCCATCCCCGAGCGCGGCTCCCCCCATCCCGACCCGCCACTCACATGCCAGATGACGAAGAAGATGAGCGAGGCGCACAGCACCAGGGTGAGCATGTAGCAGAAGGCGGCGAAGGTGAACGCCATGGTGCCAGGACTCCTGGGTCCCTCCGAGCCCGTCCGGCGGGGGGTCTCAGCCCGTGCGGCCGCCCATGAGCCCAGGGCGCCGCCGCGGGGAATCGGGGGCACCCACCCGCCTAGGAGCGCAGCGGAGCTCGGGCCCCCATAGCTCCGGGACCCGCCTCAGTTCCGCTCAGCTCCCAGCTCCGGTCCTCGACCGGCTCCGCCGCGACTGGCAGCCCCGGCCCCGCTTGCAACGAGCCGGGAGGAGGAGCCGGGGCGCAAGCGCAACCGCGTGTGAGTGTGACAGAGAGGGGTGTGAGTGTGAGCCGGGGCGGGGGTGGGGTGAGTGTGAGGGACTACGAGTGTGAGACAGGGAGGGCGTGAGCCAGAGACGCTGGTGGGCATGGGTGAGACACGGAGGTGTAGGATGTGAGAGACAGGGAGGAGTGCGAGAGACAGGGAGGAGGGTGAGTAGAGGGGGGTAGGAGTGTGAGGCAGGGAGGGCGTGAACCAGAGACAATGGATGGTGGGCATGGGTGAGACATGGAGGTGCAGGGTGTGAGATGGGGGTCTGTGAGTGTGACATAGAAGGTGTGATGCAGAGAGGGTGACAATGGTGTGTGAAACAGAGACCTGTATGAGATAAAGAGGGGTGGGGGAGCTGTGAGTGTGTGTGGGGGGGGGGCAAGGAGATGGCAGCAGCATGCCAGAGTGAGAGACAAAGGGGTTGTCTGAGAGACAATAGTGGGTGTTGGGGGGGGGGGTGAGACACACAACAAGGATGTGAGTGTGCACAAGACAGAGAGGTGTGTGTGGGACAAATGGTGGGTGAGAGGGGGTAGGTGTGTGTGTGAGAAACACAGAGGCAAAGGAGGGGTGGGGGGTGTTTGAGCCTGTGTGAGAGCGCTGATGGGGAGAAGAGTGTGTATCAGAGGGTGTATGAGAGGAATGGGTGTGTTTGGGAGAGGGGGAGAGAGTGGAGTGTGTAACAGAGGGTATGTGTGAGAGACGGGGTGTGTTTAGGAGAGGCTCAGGGAGAGGAATGAGTGTGTGACAGGAGACAGAGATGGGGGGAGGGGTTTTCCTTTACAAAACCATATCCAGGGGGCAGCACATATTAGTTACCTAGTTCCAGACCCATTCACACACATCCGTTGGGCCTCCAGCCACTCTATGGGGGCAGGTAGTGGGGTGAGGGGATACCTGTGCTAGGGGACTGTGTAACATGGGGGGAGCACTTATAGACTGTCTGTGCTGGCTTGTGGGAGTAGTCTGTGCTCTGTGTGTGGTGTCTCCCTGGTCAATGCTGCTGGGGTGTGGCCCATCATTAACCAGCAGGAGCCTCTCCATTATTTCATTAATTGCTTTGGGTTCCCAGGAGGGGCAGGAATGGAGGAGGGGATCCCTGAGGGAGAGAGAGTTGGAGAATTGAGAGATGGTTCTAGGTGGTTCCTGAGGGGATGGGGATACAGGGGTAGGAAGGAAAAGAGAGGAAGCCACAGGAGAAGGAGTAGGGTTAGTGGGATTGACATAGGAAGGGGGGGGGAGGGCTGTGTTGTGGAGGAAACTGGCTACCAAACTACACCACAGACACACTCAGCCCCACCCACCTGTCCCTCTTTATGATCTGTACACACTACCAATGCTGTACACAGGAACACACACTGCATAGACCACACACACAAATACAGTGCATACATTCACACTGTGGGCACAGCAAAAATACACAGTTTAATATGGCCAAATGAAAAGTTATCCATCTAGGCATCCAGAATGTAGGCCATCCCGACAAGCTGCAGGCCTCTCTGTTCCTGGGACAGTGACTCTGGAAAAGATGTGGGGATCATGGAGGCTAATTAGCAGAACGAACTGCCAGTGTGATATTGTGGCCAAAAGGACTAATGGGATCCTCGGCTGTATAAATAGGAAAATCTCCAGTAGCAGAAGGAGAATTCTATCATCCCCACATGTGGTACCGTTGTGAACATTACTGGGGCCTTGTGTCCAGAGCTGGTGTCCACTGATCAGAAAGGAGGCTGATAAATTGGAGAGGAGTGTGCATGGGTTCAGAGAAAAGCCAAGAGAATAGTTAAAGGATTCGAAAATTTATAGCAAGAGACTCAAGGAGCTCAGTCTATTAAGCTTAACAAAGCAAAACTAAGGGGTGACTTGATCACAGTCTGTAAGTACCTGCAGTGGGAGTACAAATTTGATAACGGGTGCTTAGATCTCATAGACAAAGGTCTAACTATAGCCCAGGGCTGGAAATAGAAGCTGGACAAACTCAGACTAGAAATAAGGTCCACATTTTTACCACTGGAACAATTTACCTGAGTTGCGGTGAAGTCTCTATCACTAGAGTCCCACAAATCCGTGGATATCTGCTTTGTATCCATGGGTAGTTGCATCTGCAGATATGGATGCAGATATTCGCAGCTTATTTTTGTATCCACGGAGGGCTCTATCCATCACTGGTAATCTTTAAATCAAGACCTGATGGTTTTTTTCCCAAGAGATCTGCTGTAGTTCAGCCAGGAATTCATTCAAGGCAGCCTTTGGTCTGTCACACAGGAGGTCAGACTAGATCAGTGGTCTCCAACCTTTTTAAGCACAAGATCACTTTCTGAATTTAAGTGCAATCCAGGATCTACCTCAAACCCAAATACCCTTGCCCCACCTCTTTTGTGCCCCTTCTCCAAGGCCCTGGCCCTGCCCCTGCTCACTCCATCCTCCTTCCCTTGCATCAGGCAGCGGCAGAGGTTTGGGGCACAGGCTCTGGTCTTGGGCTAGGGGATTTGGAGTGTGAGAGGGGCTCTGAGCTGAGCCTAGGGCAGGGAGTTGGGGTGCAGGAAGGGGTTCAGGGTACAAGCTCTGTAAGGGAGTTTGGGTCCAGGGGGCTCAGGACATGGGGTGCAGGAGGGGGTTCATGACTGGGGCAGGGTTCGGAGCTGGCTCCAGCTGGACTCTGCTTACCTCAGGTGACTCCTGGGTGGTGGTGCAGTGTGGCTAAGTCAGGTTCACGCCTGCCCTGGCCTTGCGCCACTCTCAAAAGCAGCCAGCAAACTCTCTCCATCCCAAGCCCTGTCATGCTATCTCTCCCCCTTATTCTGGGGAGATAGAATACAGGGTGGGAGAGGGGGCGCCCTAACATCAGCACCCCCTCCTTTCCCTTCCCTGCCCTGCATAGCAAGCAGGAGGCTCCTGGGTGTGTGTGTGGGGGGGGGCGGAGGGGGGCAGCTCCAAGGCAAAGGGCAGGAGCAGCATGGTAGTGCTGAGAGGGGCAGATGAAGTGCTGGCACTTGATAGCCTCTTGGCCAAACCAGTCAGGATCACCTATCAGAGGCTGCAAGATCTACCTGTAGACCCCAATCTACCGGTTGGTGACCACTTAGACTAGATGATGACAGTGTCCCTTCTGGCCTTAGAAGCTAAGAATGTGCATGTGCATGCACACACACACACCCTATAAAAAACTCCTTATACTCAAACGCACACATGTACCCATCTACACGTACACCTCCAACGCACACTGCAAATACTCCTATTGTAGCTAAACACCCAACCCTTGCGAAGCACCCCCCCTTCACAATCACCCCTATACATACACATGGTGCACTGACACAGAGCCAGACAAATGGCTAACAGCACTACTCTGCTTGGAAACACACAAACACCCCAATGAAATATACACAGCACTCTTACACAAATACACCTCTGTTGCCCCAACAAACATGTACCGTGTACACATGCCAGCCATATCCGCGAGCACATGCCTGGCAGAGCACCAGGCCTGGCTGTTCTCAGCTGCCTGGTCTCATCACTCCCAATCTCTTGCAGCTTGAGGGGCACTGTCAGAGCTGCAGGGTGGGGCACCCAGGGCTGGGGCATCAGGGAGCTCTGAGTCAGGACTGAAAGCCACTGGTTGATTGTGGGTTGGGGCTGAGGGGCACTGGCAGAGTTGAGGGGAGCCCAACACTGAGCCATCTGAGCTGTGAGAAATGATTGAGTGCCATGGGCACTGTAAGGCCATCAGGTCCCTCGAGATGAGAAATTTCCCTTATATGGAGGTAGGGAATCCGTTTGCAGATTTCTGAGCATGTTTTTGGATTAATTAAATATTCATAATCTGGTGTAATTACATGATGATTCATATGAGCAATAATTTTAATTAGAATGAAATGTATTACTCGAGTTCTGTTTTTCTTTACACCCAACGCCCGCCCGGATGGCAGCCTTCCCCTCTACAACGCGGCACAGAACAATCTGTGACAGCACGAGCACGAGAGCAACCCACCCACCCTGTCTGACAGGGGAATGGGAGTGTGGAGCAGGCTGGGACACCTGACTGTGACCCACAGCTGCCTGCTAGCCCAGCCCTGCCCTCTGCTAGCCCAGCCCTGAGCTCCCTCTCTACACACATGCAGCTCCACTGGGGCCCCTCAAAGTCACCTGCCCAGCCTGCTGCTATTCCTGCCCCTTCCATTTGCCCCCCAGCTCAGCTGATGCCCCTTAAATGATTGCAGGGTTCCAAGCAATGGCACTAGAGCAATGTGTATAGTGGGGATGCTTGAAAGCCATTCACTACAACTTTAAACCCTCTGTGCAACAGAAGCAACTTCAAGCCAGAGGGTGCTGCCACCCCTACTGCATCCCTATTTCCAGTGCCTCACCTCCACATGGGGAGATAGGGCAGGTAGCTAGGCCAGGCATTTATACATTTCTAGCTTTCCTGCATCATACAACAGGCTTTAATGATACTATCAGTTTTCCCATAACACTCCCAGCCCCTGCCTCATTCAGTGTGCAAGCTGGCCCTTCTCTGGCCTCTGCCTCATTTGTTGTAGATTAGAAGCTGGCTGGTGAGCAGTGAATGAGGCAGGGGACTGTAGAGAAAGGCAAGTCTCATGGTGAAGGAAGCAGAACTGGAATCAATCCCTGTCTTGGTAGCTCCTGGCAAGTCACTTACACAATGATTGAGCATTTTGGTGTAAGTGCCTCATGCTTGGTGCCTACCTTGAGCCCCTGGGGTCTGATCTGCAGAAGTGCTCCCCACTGCAACTGAATCAATAGGAGGAGGCTGCTCTAGCTGTCAGGTCTCGTGATCTGCAGGACTGAGTTTGAATCCTGCATCTGCCCTGTCTCACCGGGTAGCCTTGGCTGAGTCACTGCCTCAGGTCTCTTTCTGTAAAATAGGGATCACACTACTCTCCCAAAAAGATAACTGGAAGCAGAATGATGCAGGGGGTAGCGTGCTGGCTAAGGATCTGGATACAAATCCCTGGGGCTCTGTCTAGACTGCAGAGTCAAATCAGGAAAAAATATGCAATTTGCAGTATGCAAATTGCGTATCTTTTTCCGATTTACTTTCAAAAGAGGCTTTTCCAAAATTTGGCACGTCTACACGGCACCAAATTTCAGAAAAAAGTGCTCTTTCAACACATCCCTTATGCCTCATAGAACAAGGTTTACAGGGATAGCGAAAGAGTGTGTCCGCTTTTTTGAAAAAATGTTTGGAATAGCAGACACGTTCCTTAGATGCGGCATTGCTTCTCCAAGATACCTCCAGTATCCTGGAAAAGCAATGCAGTCTAGATGTAGTCTGGGTGACCGTGAGCAAGACACCGACTATCTGTGCATCTCAACTTCCCATTGATATGATTTGGCTTAGAACCCTTCCCAGCAGTGTGACTAAACCATACTGAATTCCAAGAGGCCATGGTGAGGGCCTCCCCTGAAAAGGACCCCCCGAGGGATGAGGCAATTGGTGGGACTCAGAGTTAGGGGAGGAGGGAAATGCCACAGAAATGGAATAAACAATTTGATCATTTTCCATTTTGTGAAGTTCAAAGGGGCCCCTATTTTTGTCACATTTTCCAACCAACCACTTTGATCATTGCTTTCTGGGTTATGGGTGCGGCGAAGAGAAAATGTTATTTCTGCTAAAACATTTGGTTAAAATTGTTGGAAAGTATTGGAAAAACGAGAAATGCGCATGTGTTTGAGAAGATAGAAATCTTTCTCTACAGCAAGATTTTCCATTTTTCAAAGTCATTGCTCCCCCCTCCCCGAAAAGGCATTTATTTTTCCCTCCAAACCTGAAATTTCAAGCAACCTCCTAGGAGATTTCTGAACCTGGATCTGCCACAGTGTCTAGGAGCTGCCAGTGCATAGAATAGGAACATACTGGATAATGACAGGGACACATTCCTTCATACCAGCCATCCGAAGCAATGAGCGAGGCACAGTCAGGGGCCAATATCCAATGGTGCCCAGGCTCAGAATTCTATCCCACACTCACTCTTTGGCATGTTTCTGAGGCTCACAAACAGGCTGGGAGAATGTCAGCTTGCAAGGGTTAACAGTTTTAGGGGAGAAGAGTTTATAAACATGACCCTGAAAGGTCCAGGGAGTTAGAGGAAAGAGAAAGAACCTCCCAAGTGAGTATTTTTAACCCCCCAGGATCCTCACTGGCGTGAGTGCAGTTTGTGACCAAAGCTGAACTTCAATGCATTGGCACAATTGTTCAGAATAAATGGGACAGCTTTTGCTGTAACATTTCTGACCTCCAGCAGGCATGAGTTGCCAGCCTCGCTCATGTGCCTTTAATGGCCTGTAGGGAGGCTATTTCCCAAGTTTTTCTTTTTGAGAAGAAAAAAATAAAATTGTCACACGCAACCATAAACTGCTCACTCATGTCCTCTCCGTGGGATGTCAGCCCCTCCCCCTAGTCCCTTCAGCATGGTCACCCAGCCTGCTACCATTTGAGCCAGCAGCAAGGGAAGACTGTTCTTCCCTGTGACCAGTCTCTAGCAAATAGTACCGCCCCTCTCTTCCCAGTCAGTGCTGCTTCAGTATGAGGCTAGAGGACACTGTACTGCAAGGAGGGGGCAGGGGCTCAGGAGGGGGCATTCTCCTCCTTGCAGTCAGTGCTGGCCCCTGAGAGGCACTTTTGGAGGGAGCAGAGCTAGGGGGCTTGCCCAGAGCAGTCAGTGCTGGCTTTGATGCCCCAGCACAGTGCTAGGGGGTGCTATGCACAAAGCTGTGGCAGGGGAACAATTGGGCAGGGGGTTGGGGTCTGGGTACCATAAACAGGTTGTGGAACCTCATGGTGGGTCCTTAATAACAAGCATCTGCACTTTTCACTCTTTGTGCAAACTGCATGGCACAAAGGAACCACCTGGGACCCCTGGATCCCACTCACCAAGTTTACTAACTCCACCCAACATGGCAGGCTTAGCTCCAACCACAGAGCTGGTGTGGCCAGGGTCTGAAGCATGGTGAGCACAAGAGAGGACTCTCAACTATTTGGAGATACAGATACAACCCAATTCCTCCCTGCTGAACTAGGGGCTGTGTGAAGAGCACAGAATTAGTAACAGCCATCAAGCAGCAACTCTAGGATAGCAGGGTCCCCACTCAGCACCTATTCTCCTGAGCCCAAGCATAATGTGAAGATGATCTATTGCTGCTGTGTTCCAGGCAGTGTCAGAGGAGAGGTGCCACCAAGGCCGCTGAATCTCATCTTGCTGCCAAAAGCCATTTTCAGCAGCTTATACCTCAGACAGACAGGCACCAGTTTGGAACGTCAAAAGGCACGTCCCTGGCCCCAGGACTACCCTGAGCCTGATCTCAAAGTCCAGGTGCACTCATCAACCACATCTCAGAAAGGCCACTGGAACTCCTTTAGTAAGGAGTTGAACAGCAAATAGTGGAGGTGGCCTTTGTGAAGCTGAGAGCAGTGCCACATTCAGACACTTCTACAGCAAGTTTTCCATTTTCTAAAGCCTTTCATCCCTTGCTCAGTGCTGAGATACAACCAGCTGAGGAGGTGCCACCCAGGGACTGGGGAAGACAACAAATGGAGGTGCTTGTGCAGGGATCCCCCTTCTACTGCAGAGATACAGCCAGCAGAGGGGTATGCACACACTCCCAGGTGTATTGGGAGGAGAAAGAATACCTGCTGCTAGGCAAGCTCATGCGGTTTTCTCTCCCCCTTACAGTGACCTTATTTCTTGACAGCAAAGGGCTTAAAATAGTGGCTTGTTCTTGGGAGCAGGACACAATAGCTCATTCTGAGCAGCAGAAATAGCCCGCCACTGCCCCCCATTCCCTTGGCATAGAGACGGCATTAGCAGCACACATGCACCTGTCCCATACTGGTATGCTCCAGCTGGAATCCATCCTTTACTTCCAAACCTGCAAATCAGGAGCAGCCCCTTGAGTGAGCTGAGCTCCTATCCTGTGGGGGTGGCATGAGCCAGCAGATCTGAGTCCATGCCAGGCTCTGCCCAACTCTTTGACCCATGCAGGGAAGCAGCACCCCACCTCACCATGGAGGACAGCTAGCCAGACTGGACCTGCACTGACCCTGGGCTGCAGGCTCCCCCTCTCAGAGGGGACAGGTTGAGGAACGTGTCTTGGCAAGGTCCTGCCCTTCCCTCTCCCTCCTCATTGTTGACCTAATTCCCCAACTGCCACTGTCACATCTTCCCAGGCTGGTGCTGCTGCTGGATCAGAGACCAGGGGCTCTAGCAAAGTGACTGCACACCTGTGCACACAAACAGCTAGGGTCAGACTAGGGCAAGAGAGTTGAGTAGCTGGCAGGGCAGGGCACGTGATGGGCCAGGGATTCACCAGCCCTCAGGGGCAGACAGTACAGGGATTCTTACTAAGAAGTCTAGTGCAGGGCACGTAGTCCAAGTCTACACAATGGCAATGCAGGCTGATAGGGAGCCCCACCTGAGGCCAGAGAGGGTACTACCGGGCACCACAGCAGGGCAGCCCTCTGGACTTGCCCACCATGGGGAAGGGTGGGGAGAAGCTGCTTGGTGCACCACTTAGCAACTCAGGAGACGGGCAGCATACCTGACATGTCCTAGAGATGGACAGATGAAGGGGTTGCTTATTGACAGGCTAGTGCCTGGGTGGCCGCCCTGCCAGGAAGAGCTAGGCACTGCTCCAAAATGAAGGCATAGCCCCAAGGAAGTCCATATGAGGGCAGCCTGGCCTACTGCAGCCACACAATTTGGCAAGGCCTAAGAGCATGGCCTGGAGTCAGTTCCTCCCACCTCCCCAAACTTGCAGGAATATCTAGCCCCAGGACATCCCAGCACAGCAAACAGAATTGTCCGGGGGTGTGTGTGTGTGTGTCGTGTCACACAGGAGATGAGTTATCCAGTCCTCTTACTCCTGCTTCATTGTGAGGCATTTGTCTCCCAGAGCCACCCTGGGCCATAAGAGACTTACAGTTCTTTCAAGATGCTACCCCACTGCTAGGGAAAGCTAGTTGCCCACAAAACAGCCCCTCGTCTGTCCTGCTACTACAGCAGTCTAGGCCTAGAGTGGAGTTTTGCTCCCCCATCCCTTTGGCAACTGTGCCTCCCTACCCCAAGCTGAGCTCAAAGCTGAGGCAAGAAGATGTAGTCTTCCACTCCTCCCAGCTCTGGGCTTTCCAAAATGGCAGGAGTGTTCAGGACAGCCACCCCAGGAAGGGAAGCTGGACTGTAGGCAGCCCCTGGTAGTAAAAGGAATGGGGGCAGTATACTAGGGGGCTGTTCTCACACTGCAAGGTCTGGCCAGCTGAGTGGGGGCCTTGCTAGTCAAAGGAGGCCAGAAGGTGCTACAAGCAGCTTGGTGTGCCTAGGGTACCCCAGGCAGGTATTAGCCTGGACTAGATACCACCTGGCTCAGCCATCTGTCTTCTACCTTGTGAGCTGCACCCACACCCCAGAACACCTGCACACAGAACCAAGGGTGCAGGCTACAGGAGCCTCCCCACAGAGGCACTCACCTTTATTTTTTTTTTTAAATAATGTCACTGGTGGAAAAAAGAGCCAACAAATGAACCATCCAGCTGGCTCCTCCCATTTCCCTAAATAGGGGAAGAGCCAGGCAATGGGGCGTAGATACAGTAAAGGGACATGTGCTCAGGGCCCCAGCTTCTTCTTGCCCGGGTTGGGGGTTGGTCATGAGGGGAAGGGCTGATGCTGCAGAGGGGTGAGCTGAGCAGTAGAGGGCAGCCCCCACACTTGCCCACAAAGTGCAAGAACGTCCCAGCTGCAGGGAAGGAGACAGCTGCTCAGTGCATTAGCCCTTGAGAGCTGAGGTGCTGAGGGCCCTGAGCCCTGGAGAAGAGGCTCTACAGACAACCCATGGGCCCCTGTGGCCAGTTCTAAGGCCCCTCACTGTGTTACTCTGAGTACATTCAGGGGGCCTGGCCTGGGGTGGCCCAGGGCTATCCACCTACCCGCCCGTAGTTGGGAAGTGCTGTGAGCCTCAGCAGGGCTAGGTGAGGAAAGTGAGGGGCCAGGTCGAGGGATGGAGGGGGACAAGTGGCATCAAGCTCAGCTCAGCATTCTGGGCCAACCCTGCATCACAGCCACTCTGCAGCAGAGGTATCAATATTGACCTAGAGCAAGGTAGTGGGATGAAGGTGGACCCCAAGATGCAGCAGAAAGGGAATTAAAAATCTGTGCCTGAAGGCAAGGAGGAATGAGAAGAGATGCAGAACAAAGACAACACAGGCCACAGGGATGGAGGCAGGGGGCACAGCCCTGGAGAGTAGCCTGAACAGGTCAGAGAGGCCTATGCCCTGACCTCCATTTTGCTAGTGACAAGCCACTGCATCCTGGAGACCAGGCAGCAAAACAGTTTCAGCCACCCCTAGTTCAAACTTAACTGCACAGGAGCTTCCCAGGGACAGAAGTTTGGTGACAGGCTCATCCTTAGGACCCCCACATCAGAAACTAAAGAAAAGGGGGCTGCAGGCAGGAGAGGATGGGGGGTGGTGGAGGTGGGGGCAGCCCTAGGCACCCAGCAGGAAGAAGAGAGAAGCAGCATCAAAGAACCCATGAGAAGGAGCCAGGAAACCTGCCAGGCATTGGGCCCAAGGACTGAGGCAACAGAGGCTGCATAGAGGGAAGTTCTCATGGGTGGGAGAGCACCCCTTGCAGGTCTGCCCCCTCCACACACTCAACAAGGGTAAGTAATTAACACAGGCAGAGAACCCAAACCATCACCCCACCACAGAGGTCCCGTCCACCTGCACGGCATCATCCGGGAAAGTTGCTACTCCACAGGAGGAGGGTGCTGGACAGCACCAGGTTGGACGGTCCCCCCCTTCCCACCCCATCTTTCAGTCCTGGGCCTCAGCAGCAGCTTCTGCCCTCTGGTTTGACTGGAGTGCTGTCGATTCTGAGGTTGGGTCTGTCCCCACCAGTAGTGGCACCAGGACCCATGCGCTTCTTGATCTCAGCAGCCATGGTCATGAATGACTGCTCCACGTTGGTGGCGTTTTTGGCGCTGGTCTCCAAGAAGGGGATGCCCAAGGAGTCTGCAAACTCCTGCACAAAAACAAGGGAGGAAAAAGGGTTACAGGCTAGCAAGGACTCTGTGTGTGGCTTAACAGGGGCAGGGTTGTCATCCTCTAAGGGGCTCATCCCCTTGAGAAGAATCTCAAGCACTTCCCAGCCAGACTGTCAACATTCAGAAACAGCTCCTGGGGGTAGGTCTGGTCAGTCATTTCATTTAGCCCCCACTGTAGATGAGGAAACAGCAAGCCCTTCTGAGCCAGACATGAAAGGGAGGAAGCTGCTGACAGGACAAGTGCTGCCCCCTGGTGTGGCTTCTGGGTACTGCAGGAATCTGCTGCAATAGGGACAGCAAAGCTGATAGGCAGCAATTCTCACGTGGGGCTGTCTGCATCTGCAGGTGGCAGACAGAAGGGGCTTGCTGGGCCTGGCTCACCTTGGCAGTGGTGTAGTCTACCACTTTCTTGGTGGTGAGGTCGCACTTGTTGCCCACCAGCAGCTTGTTGACATTCTCACTGGCATAGCGCTCGATCTCCTGCAGCCACTGCTTCACATTGCTGTACGACTCCTGCAACAGGGAATACGGGCTCAACTCCAGGCCCTGCCAGCACACTTACAGCAACAGCTGCTGGGGAGCCAACCCCACCCCCCCTCAGCAAGGGGGTGTCTCCATTTGCTGCCTCAGACTGCAAGCAACTGGCACCAGATCACAGTGAGTTGGGAACCCAGGAGTCCTGCTCCCAGTGCTTGCTCCACCAGCACAGCCCTTCCCCCATTAAGCAGCTGTTCTCTTGATGTCCTTCCCACCTAGGCCAGGCAGCTGCTGCCAGCCTGGCCATCTTTAGAAACTGACCTGTTCCCTATAGTCACGGTCACTATGGAAACTAAGGCAGTGCAGCCCCCTGGGCCTGGCTCTGCTAATTGCTCTATGGGCCAGACAGGGGTACATCAGCTGCAAGCACAGAGCAGAATAGCTGCTGCCATAGCTGTGAGAGACACCCATGTCAGCAATGCCTGAGGCAGATGCCCAACATAAAAGGTACAGGAATGGATGGTCACTGGGGAACAGTGATCAAGACCACTCTTCCCCAGCACAACTCTGGGAGCCTATGCAGCAGGCAGCACCTGCAGGAGTCTCACTGTTGGTAGCGAGAGTTGCTAGACTTCTTTTCCTCTTGGAATCAGAATAGAACCCAGTGGTCTTGGCTCCATAGATGCCCAGCAGGAGGCCCACTGCCTGAACGTGGAGGGGCCCTGGATGCACGAAGGTCAAGAAGCTGCTGAGGACCTGCAGGGCCAGAGTGCCCCAGGGAGCATTACCTGATCTGTTACATCATATACCACGATGATGCCATGTGCCCCTCTGTAGTAGCTGGAGGTGATGGTCCGGAACCGCTCCTGACCAGCAGTATCCCACTGCAAGAGACAGGAGGGGTTGGACCTTGTATTTATCCTCTTCCAGAGATGGACAGTACCCCCTAGAGCAGGGCTACTCAACATGTGGCCCACAGGCCATTTGTTCGCAGCTCAGAGTGTGGTTTGGGTTTACAGGGGCTCAACACAGCCTGCAGGTAGGATCCTTTGAACATGGCCTCTGCTGAGAACATGCTCCACAACAGCAAGACTGGCTGGAACAGACAGCTACAGGGTGTTGGTGTTTCTAGCCCCCAAGGAGAGGTGCCTGGAGCGCTGGGACATTGTGTGAAAGAAGCTATTTGCATATATATATATGCAACCACACTAAGTTGAGGCCCTCAGCATGTGCTGAGTATCATTGTGGCCCCCTGGGGCTTCCAAAGTTGAGTAGCCTTGCCCTAGAGGGGAAAAAGGTCCCATATTCTAATCCCCACACTGAGCCAGCCAGTCTCTAACCCTGGAGTAGGACAGGAGCTGGCACCCTCAGAGGGTGAAAGCCCTGTACACCATTCCCTGCTCTTCAGAACCAGACCTCAGGTCAATGCAGCACTGGGGCAGGGCCCAGATACTCACAATCTGTAGTTTGATGGTTTTGCCATCCAGTTCAATGGTCCGTATTTTGAAATCCACCCCAATAGTGCTGATGTAGCTCTCTGTGTAGGTGTCATCCTGGAGATACAGAGAGACAGAGTTACCAGGGCAGCTGGGGTCTGTGCTCTTAATGCTGAGGCAAGGGAACCTTCATCACCCAGTTCTAGTGGCAGATCTGATGCCCTGGATCTAGACACTCATTAACAGCCACCTCTTGAAGGTGAATGGATGCCAGCCCACTGCTGGGCAGAGAGGAAGGTTTGGGATTCCTTTGGGGCAAGGGGGCTAAGTGCCTTGGGAGTTTGGAGATCCTAGGAGATGCTTAGCTTCTACCAGGAAGACTCTGCAATTTAAAAACCCTGTTTCAATCTACTGTCATTCTGCAAGAGAGCCCCTTGGTAAACACATATTGGCTGGTGCTAAATGCCCATTGGCACTCAGCTGCCCTGTGATGTTTGGTACTCCCACCCCAAAATGCTTTATGGGCGGGCAGACAGACTATGCACAGCCACCACTGGGTGAGGTATGGGGACCATTAAGCAACACACAGTGATGGGCAAGTTTAGGACAGGAAGTGAAGCCCATAAGCAGATGGGGAGATACAGGAGGCCAAATATGATCACTCAAAATGGAAACTGACCAGGAAAAAAGTGATTACTGAGCCTTGTGGCACAATGTCATGGGTGTTGACTGACCCTTAGAGGGTGGGGACCTGAGTTAAGTCTTTTGCAAAAAGCAGCACCTCCAATAGCAATGTCCCCTAGCTGACACCGGGGCAACACTGACTGAGGGCAAGGAGATCCTTACTGAGCCTTCTCCAGCTCAGCACCCTCCTCCTCAGCATGAGGCTGAGGCACTGGGATCAAATGGAGGGAAGAGGGCACGCTATTACAGCCCTGCTGTTCTCCATAACACGGAGGTCTCCCAGCCAAGCACTGAAAGGCATAAACCTCTTTAGCCATTTGAGGTTTGATAAAATGCTCTAGGGTGATGTGCCGTAAGAAGCCACATCTCAGATACCCTGGCCCTGCTGCTACAGATGTGGTCATCCTGTCGCCCTATAGCTAGATAAGATCCAGTGTGAAGCTGAGGGGCTCTACACAGGGCAGGGACACTCACAGCAAATCGCAGCAGGAGGCAGGACTTCCCCACACCGGAGTCTCCAATCAGCAGAAGCTTGAACAGATAATCACTGAAACAGACAGATGGTGAATGAGGAGAGAAGAGCAATTCCTGACTTTATGCCTTGATTTCATCAAGTGTGGATAACTTGAGACCTCTCCCTTGACCAGAGCAGGGAGTGTTTCTGGTGGAAGATGACTAGAGGATCACACTCCCATCCCCAGCAAAAAGAGGCTAGAGTATCTGGAATGGGGATAAGTCAGTGGTTTGCAAACTTTTTGGCCCACCCTGCTCATTGCAGACCTTTCCATGGACCACAGCCAACCAACCATGAAGACCAGGGGAGGAGGAGGGAGGTCCTGGCCAGGAAGTAGGGTGCAGGAGAGGGTGTTTGTGAGGGAGGGAGCAGGGTGGAGATGCAGGGTCTTGGCAGGAGGTGTATGAGGGGGATGAAGCGCTTACCTGGTTGTGCCTCCCACTGCTCCCAGGTGCTAACCCCCACTTCTCACACATCTCCTTCTGCTGAGACTCTGCACCTCCCCTGCTCCTGCACCCTTTGTCCCAACCACCCAGAGACCCCTCAACCCACTCCTGCACCCTCACCCCCTCCTGCACTCATTTTGTCTTCATGGGTGATTGGCTTGTGATCCATGGAATGGTCTGTGTTGAGCCAGGTGGGCCATTGACTGTGATTCTGGCCAGTGGGAGCAGGGGGGAAGCCTCCAGGCAAGCAGCTCCCTGTGCTGCCATCCCCCCCAGCTGAGGGGAGGGGGAGCAACAGTGTGGAGAGTTGCTTCCCCACACCCCAAGCCAGATCCAGCCTGTGAGGCTCCCTCTTCCCTGCAGTGGGAAGCCAGTGCTAGTGTGCCATCCTCACAGGAGGTGGAGGCTGGAGCACCAGCACTAGCTCCCCACTGCAGGAGAGGAGTAAGCCCCACATCTGTGGCCCACCTGCAAGACCATCATGGATCACAAGTGGCCCACGGACCACACTGAGAACCACTAGGATAAGTGGATGTGCTGGCCAACAACTAGTGTAAGATGCGGGGGCTCTTCATACAGAGATCCCTAATCACTCCTGGACAATCAGGACTCTGCTCTGTCACCCACAGCATTCCAAAGAGACAACAGGGAGCATCAGATGTTCCACAGGGGATGGAATAGGAGCTTACAAACCTTGGCTCCCAGCCCTCCCGCTCTATGCACTTGAGCTCACTCCCCTTCCAGAGTCCTAACTTCTACTCTCTCCCGTGCCTTAGCCTGCCGATCTGATCCCTACACTCAGATCAGGCGAATATTGCTATTGTAGCAAGCCCTGGCTTACAAGGCAGCGTCACCCTCCCTCCAAACTTCAAGAGGTCACCACAGGCTGCACCCTGGAAAGGGGGAGCTCAGAAGTATAAGGGAGCAGGGGGAATAGCATGGAGTGCTTGGTTTTGGTTTGCCCCCCACTCAAGAGGCAGGCTCTCTATAGGACCCTCAAGACAGATCTTGTTGCGGGCTCAGGGGAGCTCAGAGACTAAGACATTAATAATCCTAGAAACATTAAGAATCTAGGAACAAGATGAAGCCACTGAGCTAGAGGCCAGAAAGGCCTGTTCTGATCACCCAGCTACTTGTGCATCCTACAGCCTTTCAGCCAAACCAGGGGTGGGCAATAGTTTGATGGGGGGCTACTCCAAGAATTTGGAAAGTGGTCAAGGGTTGTACTCTTCCATAATATTGAGGGGGTGCAGGGTCTGGGATGGAGGTTGGGTGAAGGAAGTGGTTGTGACTGGGGCAGGACATTGAAATGCAAGGTCTGGGGGCAGGGGAGGGGGGTGCAGGAGAGGATTCTGAGCTGAAGGAGGGGTGTAGGAGCAGGTGCAGGGTTTGGGAGGGTTGTGACCTGGGGCAGGAAGAGGTGGGGTGCCACATACAGGCCCTGGCTGGGAGGTGTTTAACTTATGTGGCTCCCAGCCAGTAGCCAGCAGGACCTCAGGCAGGCTTCTTGCCTCCCTGCTGCACCCCCAAATGCCACTCAGTGTCTGGCTGTGGGGACCATGGTCCCCACAGAAACACAAAAGGCAGCAGGGCAGAATGGGCCTCCATGACCTGCCAGCACTGCAAGCACAGCCCAGGAAGCTCCAACCAATGGGAACCGCAAATATCTGAGGGCGGGGCCAGCACAGGAAGCAGGGTACAGAGACGTGTGACCCCTACAGCTGGACGCTTTGAGCAGCATGCAGGGGTGCAGTAGGCATAAAGCCTGTCCCAGGCTCCCACTAGGATGCAGGATGGATCTGGTGGTTTGGCAGATCTGAGCCCACCTCTGAACTCAACAAGCATAAAGGCCTTCAGAGACCCTGAAATGAAGCCACAGCACAAGGATTAGAGTTTACCAGGCAAAAGCCTGCTTTTAAGCCAGGTTTTAGATCTCCACATAGCCACATGAGAACCTCCACGTACCTGCTCTGCTGTTCGCTCTGCTGGGATTGAAGGAGTCACCCCAAGTCACATTCCAGCTCCATGGGTGGACCCTGAGCACCGGGGCTGTTCTCTAAGCTCTTGAGCAGAGTCAGAGCCTGCATATTTATAGATTTGCGATGCCACTTGGCTGTGGCCAGCCCCTCACCCCATTGCTCTGGGGAAGCTGCAGCACTGCAGACATCCCATATGGCAGTCAACTCCAGGGAGAGGGAAGGAAGAGGATCTTTTATAAGAGTCCTGCATGGATGGTGCACCACCACACAAAGCTGGGTTGGCCTCTAGGGCTGGGCTTCTACAGGATTCAGGTGCTCTGGGGGGTACAACAGCTTCAGCCCTGCCCATCCTAGGGAGCTGGGCACTGCCCTGTACTAACAAGGTTCTTAAATTCACTTCTGCGGAGGTCAGTGGTGACCTTAAGCCGAGACACAGCTAGAGCAAGGCAGGGTGTCCTGGCCATCTGGGAAGTCTCCAGCTTGGTTTAAAACTCCCTTTGGACAAGGCAAATAAAGCAAAGCCTCTGGGTCTAGCCTTTGAGAAAAGAGTGAGCTGACCACCACCCACTTCAGCCTGTAACACTCCCAGAGGGAAGGGCTGCTGTCACCCAACACTCTGAACAGCCTCAGCCCTTCAAAAGCCAGCTGAGATCTCTGATCTCTAGTGACTCTGTTTCCCTCACCATACTAAGCCAGCGAACACAGCCACAGCAAGGGAAGAGACCCATTTGTACAGAACAGCCCGATCCCAGTCACTGTGAGCGTAATCACCAGCCCGATACATTGCCATGGCAATGCCACATGCAATGAAGCTGGCACCACCCATCCCTCCCTGCACAGGAAGGTGATTGCCCAGCACAGCAGCATTTCACCCTCAATCACTTATACCCAAGGCACCAGCAGAACTTCCCATATGGTGACAGTGACCCAGGGTTGCCAAGGAGGGTTGTAATGCCCAATCTTGCCACAGACCTCCTGGGCAGACAGGCAGAGTGACTGGGCCTTAAAGGCAGCTTAGCCCCAGCTGGAGACTTTCTGCTCCCAATGCCTTTATTGCAGCATTGATCAGTAAATCCCTGAAGAGAACAGACTCATGAAACATTCAAGGAAGCCTGAGCCAATCCCAGCAACAAACTGCCCGTGCTCCAACACAGAGACCTTATCAGGATTAAAGCCAGAGCAGACTTCCAGGTCATCCAAAAGTTCAGAAGCCTCTGGAAATTAGAAGCTACAGAGCACTGAGGTAGTCATAGAACATAGGTCTATGGGGCACAGG
This sequence comes from Pelochelys cantorii, assembly GCA_032595735.1. Classification (NCBI taxonomy): domain Eukaryota; kingdom Metazoa; phylum Chordata; order Testudines; family Trionychidae; genus Pelochelys; species Pelochelys cantorii. Next base: position 33,851,092 of record CM064336.1, read on the forward strand.
AGGGGGCCAGGAACTAGGACTCTGGGATTCTCCTCCCAAGCGTTAGAAGGGATAAGTAAGAGTGCCCATTCTGTGCCTTGGGCTACTTTAGCCACTAGGTCCCATTTCCTTCACAGAGCTGGGGAAAGAACTGAGGCACCTTGGCTCCCAGTAGGGATGTTAAAGATAAGCATTTGCTTATTGGATAGTTCAGTGGTCCCCAATGCGGTGCCTGCGGGTGCCATGGCATCCGCTGGGCCATTTCTTTGCGCCCACCAAGTGAACGGGGCCGGTCCCACCCCCGGGCATGCGGCACAGGGGCGGCCCCGGCCCCCAGCATATGGGCAGCCCCACCCCTGGGCGCGCGGCACAGGAGTGGCGCCAGCACCAGCCCTGGGAGTGCGGTGCACAGGTGGCACCAGCACCAGGTGCACACCATATAGGTGGCCCCGCCCCCAGGCACATGCACAGCCCCACCCCTGGGTATGTGCATGGCCCCACCCCCGGGTGCCCAGCACATGAGTAGCCCCGCCCCTGGCAGCCCCAAAAAGGTTGGGGACCACTGGGATAGTTTGTTGACTAGTCGATCCCCCTCCCCCTTCCTGCCTCTGGAGATAGAGGCAGCAAAGGGGAGGGGAGGAGGGAAGAAAGGGGTACTTCAAGGCAGCAGCATTTCAAAGGGGCAGCTGCCACCGCCCAGCTGATTCGTGGCTCAGCTGTGTAGCAGTGCTGCCCCTTTAAAAGGCCAAAGGGCCGTGGAGCCCGGGGTCAGCTGGGGACTCCCCAGCTGATCCCGGGCTCCATGTGGCATTTCCCCAGAACCCAGGGTTCAGCTGGGTAGTCTCCTGCTGACCCTGGGCTCTGCTGAAATGCCACGTAGAACCGGGGTCAGCTGTGGAGTCCCCAGGCTCCACGTGGCATGCAGTGCAGCATGGAGCCTGGGGTCAGTGGGGGACTGAGTCCCCACTGACTCCAGGCTCCATTGCTTTGAAATGCACAAGACCCCCCACTGGGGACTCTTGTACATTTCAAAGCAGGCACCCACATGCAGCCCGGAGTCAGCGGAGCTCTTGTACATGTCAAAGGAGGAATGTAGATGTGCCTATCAACTACTCCATGGAAATTCCATCGACTACTTGACTAGTCAGTTAACCGTATTTAACATCCCTAGCTCCTAGCCCTCTGTTCAACTCCATCCTGAATGCCAGCACAGTGTCACACAGAATAGCTGTCATCTGCGGAAATGGTCTGATTTGTCATGGAGAAGGCTATTCTGCCCTAGGGTAACGTTCAGCCCTGTCTAAGCTCCTGGCCATTGGACACCATTAACAGCCCAGCCTGGCACCAGCAAGAGCAGGGCCCTTCATCTGCTTTCCTCCCACAAGCCAGGAGGAACTGGAAGGTCTCTGCCTAAACCTTGGCATCATATTACTCCAGACATGGCAGCACCCATCCCAAGTACAGGTCTCCCTCCACCTCATTCTGGCCAGCTGAAGAGCAACAGTCACAAAGCTAGGATGCAATGCTTATGCACAGCAGTTAGAGCTACAGCATCCTTCACCCCAAAGCAGGGTGCAGAACGACCCACTACTGTGGCATTACACAAGAGCCCTGGCCTGCTCCCTGCTCAGTGTTGCATGACAGTGCAGGCAGAAGTGTAGGTTAATCAGACAATTGAATTATAAAGTTAAAAACCAACAAATGGTCTGGTAGCACAGTTTATCCTGTACAGACTAACTCGGCTACCCCCTGAAGCAATTGAATTATAGTTACTACTTGGGGGAATGATAGGGAAAAATAGCTACCTGGCCAAAAACTGGAAAAGAAAAAAAAGAAAAAGCGCACCCCCAGCATAGCCCTTTCCTTAGAGCACAGCACCAGGCCGCTAGATTTAGTGCCAGCTCAGGGAGCGAGTCCCCTACAGAATTGCCACTACCCCACTGGCAGCTTGGGTTTTCCATGGGGGTCTCCTGTCCATGCAGTCACCCTGCAGTATTTGCACCGCTGCATCATTCTGCTGTAGTTTGACTCCATACTGTAGCCACCCTATAACCAGTAGAATTAGAAACACACAACAAGGTGTTGCACACCCCGAGTTAGACTCCAGCTCTCATCCCACACTCTTGGTAAAGATCTAGCACTTGCCTCTGGAGAGGCTGCATGGCTTCAGGACACACCTGCTACATTCAACCCCTACTTTACATGGCATACAGTGCAAAGCTTTTCTAAAGACTCATTAAGAGCTAGTCCAGGGTAGTCCTGAATACACATCAGGCTCTGCAGAGCCTGCCACCCCCACAGCTCACCACAAGGCCTAATTAACACTAGCCCTTGCAAGAGCCTGTGAGGTTTGACAAGTACCCAAGCTGGGCTATCAAGGCCCATTATTCCTCATACCACCCACTCTTATTAGTGAGCAATTGATAAAAAAACGTGAGCCCTGAAGCTCTGGTGCTGGCAACAGGATAGAGCAAGATTGCGGGAATGAATGCTCAGATGAGCTGCTGGTAAACTGGAGTATGATCTCCAGACAAAGCCTCAGCCAGATGGGTAGCTTACACCAGTCAGACCAATATGTACAGCACCTGGCACAACAGGGTCTATGTCCAGGGCCCTCCCCCACCAAACTGGTGCAAATCCCAATCCAGACATTTGGATTTGAAGTGGCTGGTTAGACTGCTGGAAGTTAAAGCTAAGTAAATTGAAACTGGAAATAACTAGACTTGGCAAAAGCCTATTTTCTTTTCCCCAATTTTGACAAGTTTTTATTTAAGATTTCTTTTCTATTTTTAACCCCTCCCCCCCCCCCCAACTGTTGCAGGGGCTGTGTTAGCAAAGTGCTGGCAGGAGCACTGCAGGGGGTTACCTCTGTATTGTGTGCTTCTGCCACAATGGGAGGTTGCAATCCTGGCTCAGCAGAAGCCCTCAGTTGTGGGAGAGAACATCCCATAACTTAAACAGTGAATAGCCCTAGTCCTGCAGCACCTTTAGACTAACAAAAAGTTTAGATGGTATCATGAGCTTTTGTGGGCACAACCCACTTCTTCAGATGAATGGAGTAAAGGAGTCCAGGCCGCAAATAAATAGCAGAGGGGATGGGGAAGGAACAAGAAGGAATAAAAGTGAAGAAATTGTCGTCAATTAGAGTGTCCATGCTAAACAAGGCTAACCGAGTGGGCTATAAGTATTCCAAGTACTCGGTGCTTAGCATTTTGTCATCAGGATGTAGGAAGTATGAAAGCTCATGATATCATCTATATTTGTTAGTCTGAGGTGCTGTAGGACTATTCACTGTTTAGGTTTTTTTTCTAGTTTCAGAGGGGTAGCTGTGTTAGTCTGTAACATCCCACTACTAAACAGTTCCTGCCTAGAGACAGTTCCCACATTCTTGGCTAGAGATGCCCAATCCCTGCAAGCCCAAGACTGGCCAGAATTTTAAGGCGTTCTTGTGTCCAGCTCTAGGGGAGGAAACCCTACAGCTGAATGGCTCCTGCCTGGGGCAGCCTCTTTGGTGAGCAGAAATAACTTCTCCCATTCCTTGGGCTTTCCAGGACTAGGCATCAGCAACCACACTCACCCATTTGCTAGTCAGGAGCATGGGAGCCATCCTCAGGCAGGAGTTGTTCAGGAGGGGATGGCCTCCATGCACAGCTGGGGGCTTGTCTTCCTCCTTGCAGTCCTAGAGGAGGGTCTCTGTTCCACTGGGCTAGGAGCACTGCAGCATTCCTGGCCTTTGTGGCTGCAGAGATGAGGTGTCACTGACCCTGAGGAAGCAGAGCTCAGTCACAGACCAGCCCACTCACTCCTGTGACAGCAGGGATGCAGAAGGCTTCACACACATGATCCTACCCCTTAAGGCACATCAACTGATTTGTCAATTTCAGTTTGTCAGATGCAAGACATTTACTGGCAGTTCTAGATCAAAATCAAATCCTGACCAGCCAAGAAATAAGACACCAGTTTTATGGCCAAAGCAGCGATGGATTCTCTACCCTCTAGTGCTTCCAAATCCTGACTGGATGCTTTTCTGGAAGACCAAACCCAAATGATTGAACTTCATATAGGGATCACCGAGTGACAACCTGGCCAGCGATACACAAGGGAAATCAGATTCAAGCATTCAATTGTCCTTTTTGGCCTTAAATCTTAATATTAAGTTTGGCTTCAGTCACTAGGCATCAGCTGAAGTTAGCGTGTTATGTTATCACTCTCAGAATAGCGATATTGGGTCAGACCAAAGGTCCATCTAACCTAGTATTCTGTCTTCCAACAGTGGCCAATGCCAGATGCCCCACAGGGAATGAAAACAGGCAATCAAGTGTTCCATCCTCAGTTGCCCATTCCCAACTTCTGACAAACAGAGACTAGGTTCACCATCCCTACCCATCCTGACTAATAGCACCGATGGACCTAACCTCCATGAATTTATCATCATCTAGTATTTTTTTTGAACCCTCTTTAAGTCCTGGTCTTCACAATGTTAGTTTAATTTGGTAACCCCTAGTTCTTGTATTATGGGTACACAAATAACTTTCCTGATTTATTTTCTCCATGCCAGTCATGATTTTATAGACCTCTAATGTCCCCCACCCTCCTCCCCCGGGTCTCCTCTTTTCTAAGCTGAAAAGACCCAGTTTTATTAATGTCTCTTCACATGGCAGCCTTTTCAAGGCCCTAATCATTTTTGTTACTCTTTTCTAAACTTTTTCCAGTGTCAACATTTTTTGTGAGGAGGCAACCACATCTGCACGTAGTATTCAAGATGTGGGCATACTGTGGATGTATAGAGGCAAGAAGATGTGTCTTATTCTCTATCCCTTCAATGATTCTTAACATTGCAGGGGTTTTTCTTGGACTGCTGCTGCTGCACATTAAAGATCCATAAATTGTGGTCCCTTGTCTCTGGCCTCCTGTGTGACATATATACCAGACAGTCCACGCAGGGATGTGTGCTGGCTAAACAAAACTAGCTTAAACTTCTTTTCAACTAGCAATTCTCAAACTGTGTTGCAATCACATTTTAATGTGTTGTAAGTTGGGATGTGAATAGATAATCAGTTAAATGGTAAGCATCACCCTTAACAGATGCCAGTTAACTATTATCTGGGAGTAGCCCCTTGCTCGTGGACCACCATGGGTGGAGGGCTGCTGACTCCCAGTCTGTGCTGGCTGGGAGTTAGCAGCTCAGCACGTGGTTGGAAGCAGCGGGGCTGGAATGCACCCCCCCCCCGCCCCCACCAGCCCATTTCATCATTTAAAGCCAGTTAAACTTAACATTTAACCAGTTGTAGCCAGACAGGAACCGCGCCCCCCCGTAACATCTTGCTTGCCCCTCTGAGATGCCTGGAGCACACAGAGCAGTAACATCAGCATAGACAGAAGGCGTGGATATGCTGGCTGCTGTGACCCTGGATGGCTGTAAACAGAGATATGCCAATTGCTGACCTCGAGGCTGCGAGAATTGCCTTGACTGAAACCCATATTGATACGAACACACACTCGTCCGGGGGGAGGGGGGGAATCTCCCGCCCAGTAAAGAATGTCTAGTACTCACAATTTAGTTCTCTCTTGCAAGTGTAAATTAAGTTGAAACTCCCTTGTAAGAACTGGCATCACAAAGACAGACCAACACAATTTGGCATCTTAGATAAGAAAGAGGATACGGGCCCCTATGGGTATAAAGATGGGTCCAGCAGCACACTTCCTCTGGGTGTCAATCTACCATCGGCCTGCTGGTCGGGTTAGGTAATTGCCTCCCAAGGTTCCATGGGGACGTCCACCTCGTATTCGTCTTTCCTAGGAATTGAGGGACCGGCCCTGGCTTGACCCGCTGGAGTCGAGAGGCACAGAAGGGGGTAAATATTGTACCTGGATGTGTCCTTTGTCTTAAGTGTACACATAGACTTAGAGCTCTTTAAAGATTAAGCTGTCACTTGGTACCCTTATTTCTATTTTCTATCTTCATTTTCTTTGTAACCATTTTTAAGATCTATTTGTCAATAATTAAGAAATAGAGCAATAGCCATTGTAACCATATGATTTATAAGCTTCTTTAATAAACCTGTAACTGTTTAAGTTTTAACCTGACTCCTTCAGTTGCTGTAACAGAACCAAGCACAATTTAAAAGCTTCAGCCGGTCATAAGGGACAGATATAGGGAGAAGCTGAGCGTTTGGATCATGTCGCTTCCAGAGGACAGATCCATGGGGCATCTCTCAGTCTTCCCTAGACTGCCCACTGCGAAGGGATCCTGTATCCTAGCAGTTGAAATCTGAGATGTAATAAGCTCTCCCTGCAAAACTCCTCGGGGCGCCCTTCAGCCTTTCCTAGGCTGCCTGCTGTGACGGGACCTTGTGTCCCAGCAGAAAAGACTTGGGTGTATCACACACACACACACACACACACACACACACACACACACTGCCCTGACCATCGGCTGACAGCAGTTAGCTACTTAAATGGGATTTTACATCCCTAGTTGCTAGGGCCAGTGTTAGACTTGCTGGGATACAGGGCTGAAGCCAAAGCCTGGTGGTTCCTGCCTGGGGCAGCAGGGACCAGGCTCTACCTCCCCTCCTCACCTAGGGTCATGTAATTTTGTTTGTGTCAGAAGTGGGTTGCAGCACAATGAAGTTTGAGAACCACTGGGTTAAACTGATGCAGCTGAAGAAGCAGGGCCCATTCAGCAAGGAAGTGGTCCACTGCCAGCACCATGTCCAGGCACTGCCAGGAGCAGGAGGATTTTACACTGTCAGCTGGGCTGAGGGCTCCTCTTCATTGACAGTTAACTTGGCTTATTAGGGACTGCACTTGCCTTGCAAGCCCTGTTCACAAACACACACCTTTCCTCAAATGTGGAGGTGGTTTCAACTTGAGCTGGCCATCTTGCAGGGGGAAAAAAGACTACCCCTTGTGTGAGCACAACTCAGCCACCCTGCAGCATGGGTACAGGCTTGTTGCATTGCGTGCCACAAGTCCAATGCCTTGCCACCATTCCCTGGATCTCCTTTCCAGAAAGGACAGATGAGTCCTTCCCACAAGTCACTGGAGAAGAACTCAGCCCTGGAGTCAGCTGAGATGTTCTAAGAACCATGGGATTTACCCCAAGAAGTCTTATTGTCAAACACAAGGGAACACATGGCCACAGAGCTCCAGTGTTATTTTGCAGGGTGGTCACTATCTCTCAAATGAGGCCAACTCCAGAGGTAGGGGGCTCAACTTAATGTGGTGCCAACAGACCTCATATGCACCAATGCATTTTTTGTGCAGAAGGCAACAGATTTTGTTTGTGACAGACCTACATTGGATTTGAACCTGTGACAATGTTTCACTGCACTGTCCATGAAAGGGTACTAAGCAGCGTTTCCTATAAGCTGTGCGTTTGTGCAGCCACTTGCAAGATACTCAAATGCAGCCCAGAGGATTAGCAGAGCACCACAGCTAGGTTTTGTTTCTACTGGTGGTGCACATTCACACATGCAGAATAACTTTTATGTGAATTGAGGCACCTGGATGGAAAAGATTAGCAGGAACATCCCATGAAGTTACTGCCCAGGTTTAAATACAGAGGAAAAAAGCCCAGAGGGAAGCAGCTTGACCACACAGCTACTTGATGAGTTGCCCCAGCTCTCCCACTAAAACCCAAGAGCAGGGGTGGGCAATAATTGTTGATGGGGGGACTACTCCAAGAATTTTGTAAGTGGTCAAGGGCTGAACTTTTCTAGGATATTAATGAAGGTGGTGTGGTATCTGAGATGGAGCGTGGGTGCAGAAAGGAGCTTGAGGTAGGGAATCAGGGTGCAGGATGGGATGTGAGTGCAGGCAGTTTGGGCTGTGACCTAGGGCAGGATCTGGCTGGAGGCGCTTATCCTAGGCAGCTCCTGGCTGGTGACCCAGTGGGACCTTCGGGCAGGCTTCTTGCCTGCCATGCTCCCACATGCCGGTCAAAGTGGATACCTGCTGGGACCTGTCTGCGTGGCACACATTCCTTGGGGTTGGGAGGAGAGGTCACCGAGTGCTATCCCTGACTCCAGCACAACCCTGGCAGCTCCCATTGGCCAGACACCTTCCCCTCCTGGTGTGTTGCAGAGTCATGTGATGGCTCCAGCAGCTGACTGCTTGGAGCAGCTTGAGAGAGCAAAGCAGGCTGGGAGCCTGCCAGAGGGTCCTGCTGGGCTGTGGGACATTGGCAGCCCAGAGGATCCAACCTGCAGGCTGTATTTTGCCCACCCCTGCCCAAGAGTCCTAGTTCTAGCCCTACCAGCTATCTGACAGCCTCTTTCCCACATACTGGGCAGATCTACAGGGTGCTATGCAGCTGCATAAAAACCTGAGTGAGGCCCCTGACAGCTCATCTCCCACAGCCCCCCTGCATGTGGACTGAGAAGAGGTGCCTTCTGCATGGAAGTAATTTGTTCCACACTCTCAGACTGGAGGTCCACATTTCACAGGTGACTCAGGAGGGTACAAGAACAGATGTTTCATAAAAACAACTGGGAGCCAGAACACTATTTCTCCCCCCAGCCCTGAGGGATGGTGGGCAGGAAAGCAGGCCCAACTCTCTGGAGAGTGTAGTTCAGTGGTTAACAGAAGCCCAGGGTTCTATTCCTAGTTCTTCAATCAACACTGCATGACTGTGGGCAGGGGGCTTGCCTCCATGCCTTGATTTCCCCACCTACAGAAAGGAGAAATTCTCCTCAGCAGCACTAAGGACTGCAAGATCCTCTGTTAACAGGTGCTAGGGAAGCCAGCCACTGTGACACACAACACCCATCCTTTTCTGACTGCTCTTGCAGACAGATTGCTCCAACTAACTTGTTGAAAACTGGTGCCCAGCCCCTCCCCCACTTTCTGGGGGCAGCAAGGGCAGTGTCCTTCACCTGCCTCACCAATGTGTTGGAAGGGGTAGAATTGTCGTGAACAGAGCTGATACAGAACCTTGGCAGCACCCCTGCAGGCAGATCTTTGCTCTGCAACTGCTTCTCTGCCTCTCCCTGCAGTCCCCACTACAGGTGCCTAAGCCTTCTGTCACACCCATCAGCTAGGATAGGCATTCAGGCTTACCTCAAAACTACAGCCCACCACTCCACTAGGGCAGCAAGCTCCACAGATCCATGCCAAGCTGATCTGTTGTTACAACTTGCCTACAAATTTACCCAGTTTGAGCTCAGCTGTGAAAAATGAGTTCACAAAACATCACAATCACCTATAACAAATGTTGATGGGAAAGAGGTGCAAGGAGACAGAAAGAGTTAGTCCAGGTGAAGAGCTGCACTGATAACTAAAACAGTGTTAAGATCATTCCCTGATAAACATAGTAATTAGCCTGGACATCTGTGAACCATAACTGGTGTCAGAAGTTAGGCATCCAGTATTTCATGGACAAAGTAATGGAGAAATAGGTTATTCCACCCACATGCCCTTCTGTCATCCTTAAAATACTTTTGAGGAAAAAGTTGGAAGAGGCTACCTTGGCACTGGCTGACTTAAAGACATGAGAAGTGTAATGTGTGAACTTCACTGTCATGGCTGCCACCCCCACCATCTCTGGGAATCTTCTGACCTTCATCCTAACCTGGAAGATGTCCTGACTAGAGTGGGTCAGAGAGAGAGGGACTCAAACACTGCTTCCTCCATGTCAACTAAACCAATGCCCTTATAGCTTGATACTGATACAAGTTGCCGCTAGACTTGCTCAACAAAACCACATGCCATGCCTGTGTTTCACCAGCACTTAGGTTGCAAGTGAAAGTCAACTTGAGACAGAAGCTGCATTTTCTAACTTTGCTTTTAGACTCAGACTTTAAGGTCAGAAGGCACCATTTTGATCTAGTCTGACCCCCTGCACAATGCAGGCCACAGAATCTCACCCACCCACTTTCCTTCTCTCCCCTGGCGTGTTTGTCTTGTTCTGTTTTGGAAACAGGATCTGGCTTTAGCAATGACAGCCCTAGCCCATCTAACGTTTCCTTCCCACCCAATGGCAGTTCTCTTTAATACCATGTAAGAGACTGTCACAGGGTGGTTCGATCCTAGAAACTACAGATAAAGATGAGCAAGAGTTGCTGTTAAAATATTTAAAAGCCTTTAACATGTGAAGTATTAACTGCTTTTCCTTTTTCTGTATTTGTAATAGGTTTAAAGAATGGTGATTGTGTTAACATCACAATACCAAGCAAGGTAGGTCTACGTAATGCCCAATCCAGACTAGGGATTAGGAATATAATAGCGTAGTAGATAACAGATAAGCAAAACTATAGACTTAATATAGATTAATGCTATAGACTACATGCATTTCCCTCTCCCTGGCAGTAATTTTTTGAGCAGGCAGGCCAGCAGCCTGGCTCAGTGCTGGGTTGTGATGGGTCTAGGACCTACCCCTGCTGCAGCTCTGCATTTAAAATGCATTAGGAGCTGGGCGGGTAGGCAGCTCGCTCAGTCCTGGCTCACACTGGGTCCAGGACCTACCCCCATTTCAGCTCTGCATTTCAAGTATATTAAGAGCCAGGAGGGCAGGCAGCCCAGCTCAGGTCTGGCTCGCACTGGGTCCAGGAGCTCAGCCCTGCACTGCTGTCTCTCTCAAAAGCAGCAGCACAGGGCAACAGGCAGCCTCCCCTCGCAGACCAGCTCCCACTTGGCACCCACACTGCTGCCTCTGATACAGCAGCTGCTGGCCCTGCCCCCAGGGACTATAGAATAGTCAACTAACCGATAAAATTTCATGAGGTTACCCGACAACTCAATTAACCGATATTTAACATACCTACTAGGGATATTAAAAAGTTTTAATTTTGGTAAATGCGTACCCAATGAAATTTTCAGCAGGTACATGTTTACACATGGAGGGTGGGAGTGTCAGCTATGCTGAAGTCATATGTGCAGGGAGTTGCTTTTAATCTGGCTCCCCCCAACCATGTGCCAGCTCCCACTTGCCCCCCTGCGCTGCTACCTCTATCAGATACAGCAGTATGGGCATGTGTGTGGGGGCGGGGGCACAGTTAGATGACTATGGAGCCTGCTTAAAAGCCTGCTCCTTGAGAACACTGGTTCCTACCTGTCCCCCCTTCTGCCTCTGATACAAAGGCAGCAGCGTGGAGGTCTGTGTGTAACCATGAAGGTTAACTTATGAGGTCAGGCTCATCAGTTAGACATTTACACTATCATATCCCTAATCCAGTCCCTTGTTTACCACTGTTTAAGGTTGGACAGTGACTGGGTTGTTAGCACCTTTAGCCCATATATTCCATCAAAACTGACAGTTCTGCCCTGCTCCTCAGCTACAACACCCTCTGCCGCCTTCAAGTGTCCACAGGCAACCCCTCCACTTTTGATATCTTCTCTCAGGGCTGTGCAGTCCGCTGGAGCTCACCCTGCACACTGGAACCTAGCTGATGATTCTGTCCAACAGGCAAGCTAGGAGAGAACCCCGCTTTAGCACCAACATCAGCACGGGGTGCTTTGCTGGATAAATAGCAGGAGAGGGGGAGAGCAGAGAGATTACTGAAGGCCACAGTGGCCAGGACCAGCTAAGATCTACAAACTGGAATTGGTGGACAACCTTTCCTCTCAAACAAAGGGTGTTGCGCAAGGGGGGGGGGGAGAAAGAGGAGGAGAGAAGAGAGCAGGAGCAAGCACATATGTCTGAAAGAGGATACAATCACCATGAGAGCTCAGACCAGTCACACAGGTCCAGGGACAGAGAAGGAAGCCCCACCTGCTGGGATGTTGAAGCCCCACTGGACTCTTGGGCAACCCTGCCCTCATTGGCATCTAGGTGCACCACAGTTCCATGGAACAGTTGTTATAGGATTAATACTCATGCCCAGCCAGAATGGATGTTTTAAATAGAGGAGTCCAAAAGCAGGGATAAGGTTTTGAGAAGCTCTTTAAGCCACCCAAGAGCAAGAGACAAGTGATGTGGAAAAACAGATCCAGCCCAAGGTAAGAGGGTTCATCCTCCCAGCACTCTGCTCTCCACAGCCCTCCATATGTGCAGAGATGACACTGCTTGCACAAGAGCACAGGGGCTGAGTGACTGCATTGTTGTGTAGAGCTAGAGTTTGACAGGAAGAGCTTATTACCTCATTCAGCCTCTCCCAGGCCAAGCAGAATGGCTCCTTAGTGTTTGGCACAGTATTGCTAATACCCTCCCTGTATTGATGGGGCCACTGCTGCCCTGAGAGGAGACTGCTTGCTCCAAAGAACCCACCATCAGGAAGGGCATCCCATTATTCAGCTCCTGCTTCTCCTGGCTTTATCCATCTGCCCCTTGCATGCCCCTCAACATGCTTTCCCTTGCTGACTGTCCCAACCTTCAAACATGGGGCAATTTGCAATCATCTGCAACAGTGCAGAGCAATAGGTAAGGTTCAGGCCCTGGCACTCAACTCCTAGGTTCTAGCTTGAGTTCTGCCATTGCACCTGTTTCCCTGCTCTGCAATACAGGAACATACTGACCAAGCTTTCTAAAGCACCAAGTGTTCACTCCACCCATATGTATCCCTTCATCATACTCAGGCAACATTCAGCTGTCACCACATAGTGAGAGTCTATTGCCCCCAGCACTGCTCAGGGACAGAGGTAGCACAAACTGAATCTTGTAGCTCAGTTTCTCCCACCCAGAGCTAGGAATGTTAGATATCAGGTAACTGAATAGTCATGTAACTGCATGAATTCTTGTTGTTACATGACTATTTGATAGTCCCTGGGGCAGGGCTGGCAGCCAGTGTGCTCCAGCCCCACTCCTGCGGAGCCCTCTGCCACTCCACACTGCTGCTTCTGTATCAGAGGCAGCAGCGTGGAATGCCAGGTGGGAGCTGATCCACGAGGGGAGACAGTTTAAAAAAAAAAAAAAATCAGCTCCCCACGGCTCCATGCTGCTGCCTCTGATACAGACAGTGTGAGTGAGTGGTGAAGCGGTCTGTCCGTGACAGCCTTGGCTGGCTACGGACAGAGGTTGGTCCAGCAACAATCCCTGCCCGCAGGAAGCTTGGATCCCCATTCTCCCCCCCGGCCATGGACAGGACCTGCTGCCAGGGACCTGCCTCTGTGTGCCGTGGGCCCAGGCTTGCCACAGACTGAGGCTGCTCCATGGGAGACAGAGCAGCCTCCGTCCATAGGGAACTCAGACCCCCCCTTGCAGACAGGGTATGCTTCACAGCAGCATCCGCCCCTCCCCCCCAGCTGCTGCTTCTGAGGGGGGCAGGCAGCACTGCTGAGCCAGTGCTGGGGGACAAAATTAACCAATAAGTCTAGGCTTATTGGTTAATCGTATGGTGATAGTCCACTACACGTTGACATCCCTACCCAGACCATCAGTGCAGCCCTTCAGCACCTATCATGACAACATCTCCCTTGGATCCTGCTCCTGCCATCATGCTGTCAGTACACTTCTTAGTTTCCCACATATAACAGGCAGGCATGAGCACTGTCACCACTGCACTGGAAAGAGTTAGAGGTCCCTAGTGCTTGTGACCAAAGAACTCTACTCAGAAGGTGCCACTAAGATACAGCTGTTGCTGATACAGGGACCAGTTGCCCAGCACTGACATACAGCTGCCTGGGGGGGTGGGTCACAGGTTTACACTTGTACCCCTCTCCCAATGCTGAGCTGTAGCTTCCCTTAAGGCAAGGGAAGGTAATGGACACTCTTACAGAAGAGTTCCCCAGGATGTTCAAACCCCATGGCAGGCCTGTATGGGCATTGAGCTCTGACTGGCTATGCCTTGGCCTCTTTGCTCAATGTTGTAGTTTCACAGCAGGATGCCAGGCTTTGAGCACTAAGTCCAGCCACAGGCTTTGAAACAAGTCTCCATCACCACCAACTTGATGCTGCTGCAAGGAGACAGCAAACATTTCCATGATTACCAGATGTATGTACACTGCCTCTCGTGCTGCTGCTTCAAGTTGCCCTAGAATCTTTTGCACCATCCCCCTGATACTTCCAAGGATTCGTGTGGGATTAGCACAATCAATTGTCAGGCATTTGATTGCTTCTGGCATAGGAGGATTGTTACATCAAACCAACAGGCCAACATAGCTCAACATGCCAGCTGCATCATCCCTCACTGGCCCAACTAGCCTGGGTGCACACGCAAGTTAAACTGACAGTAGGCAACACACACACACCCCCACACATCATTTCCTGAGTGTGTTTTGCTAGTGGCAAGAGGACAGGAAGCCCTGATTCATGCTAACTCCTGTCACCTTCCCTTTGATTCAACATGCATAGATAGAGGTTTTGGGGTGGTCCCAACCCAACTTCAATGGGGAGAACAATTAGCTAGCCAAGAAAATGCACCCCTACAAGTCAAAAATCCAGCAGACAAATGCTGGCTCAGTTTGAGACTGCCCAAACCACACCCACTATTTCTGGAGTTCCCATACTCCTGGTGCCTTTCACACCATAGCCTCAGGGGTGGGGAACTATTTTTAGGTCAGGAGCTGCTGACCCACAGAAAAAGTGTCAGTCAGGGGCTGCACACAAATGAAAAGTAACACACACCAAAACCCTCACTGAAGCAGCCCCCGATTGAGAAGACAGACATTCTCCACATTTGCCTCACACACCAGAACCTGGGGGGGGCGGGGAGGAAGAGAAGCGCTATGCTAGTAGACTCTGTGCTCCAGCCCCATGTGGGGATAGCTGGGGGGTGGTGCAAGGGGAGGAGCTGGCACACCAGTGCTGACTCCCCAGTGCTGGGGAGGAGCCCTGAGCCTCAGGGGCTGGATCCAGGCAAGCCAGGGGCCACATTTGGCCCCTGGGCCTTAGGTTGCCCATCTCTGCCATAGCCATCTTCATGCATTTCCACACACTTCACCCACACCTGTAAAGTAGCCACTTCTGGGGTGGGAAATAGCAGCTGTTAAACAGCCAACAAAGCTACAAGCAAGAGCAGAATCCTGTATCCATTTGAAACTGCAGGGAGAGGGGTCTTAAGGTAACAAAATGGAATGGCTGGGAAGACAAAGGGCATTGGGTTCCAAGAGACCAGATTCTTATTTGAAAGGCAGAACCACAGGAACCAGAATGCCAGATCTTGGCTCTGACAAGCTGCTATGAAAAGTTTGAGGGCAGCTACATTCAGAAAGGCAGCCAGCACCACTTGAGAAGTAGGGGAAGGGTCTGGTGTGCCCCAACAATTCAATAGGGAGTTCTGCCAGTCTAATGTACATTTTCTTTCCCAGAAAGCTCCTCTCACTCACAAAGCCACCTGCCATTAGTACTAAATGGCTGCTCAGAGAGGCCACACTCCTAGCTTAATCTGATCAGGGCCAGACCCCCAGAGCCATCTGAGTTGCCACTGCCTTCACCGCCTTCCTCCAGCAAGCAGGCAATTTGGACAAGGCCTTCTGCCCAGGTCTCCCAACAGCTAGCAAGAATGCAGCTTCCCGTGTGCCCACTTTGATGTGGCTCCAAAAAGGCCACTCCTGAGCTCTCTCACAGGCCCCAGAACTACAGTCACAAACAACTTCTGGAAGCAGTCAGAGCACTTCCCACTTCAATCAGTGCAGCTCAGTCTAGTGCAGGGCTACTCAACTTTGGAAGCAGGGGGGAGGCACACAATGCCTCAAAGCACATGCTGAGGGCTGCAACTTAAATGTGGTTGTATACACACACATACACACACACGTAAATATATATGCAAACAGCTTCGTTCACACTGACAGGCATGAGTACAAAACACTTTTCACAATGCCCCGGGGCTCACAGTACCTCCTCTCTGGGGGCTAGAAATGCGGACACCCTGTACCCATCTGTTCCAGCCAGCCTGTCCACTTGCGTTTTTCAGTGCTCACCCCACCTGGGAGATGCCTCACCGTTGGGGAGCCTGTTCCCAGTAGAGGCCATGTTCAAAGGATCCCACCCACAGGCCACATGTTGAGCCCCACATAAACCAAAACCACACCATGGGCCACAAACAAATGGGACATGTGTTGAGTAGCCCTGGTCTAGTAGGAAGGGCATTCCACATCCCTTGCAGTGGAAGCAGCAGTGCAGGATTTAAAGCAGGCCTGTGAATCACAAACTAGACACTTCCCCTCTACTACTGAAAAGCAGCTATGATAATTAGCAGTGGGTCCCTTTCATTAAGCCAAGATGCTGCAGTGTATAGCCATCACCACATAGAGGAAGGTTCAAGTCCAAAAGCACTGCACTGAAATGCAACAGTTTGTAAGGGCCCTATTTGGCACTGTAAGGGCACCTCCCCTGTGGTGGAAAGCCCACCCCCCCCCCCAGAACACATTGTGGTGAAGCCCCCCAGGTCACAGGAGGGCAGCCAACTACCTCCCATCGCAATGGGCAAATGGGACCCTCTGCCAAGGCCTGAATGGGCACAGACACATCAGCCCTTGAGAGAAAGGCTGGCGCCGTTGTTTAGGCCACCAACCTAGACACGGGGCACCCAGCTCAGAGACTCCCTGACCCTGGGCCAGTGGCTCAGGTCTTATCTACACACGTAGCCCCACGCTGCTGCCCCCAGCCGAGCTGCCGCTGGAGCGCGCCTGCTACCCCGGGCCCCAAGGAGGGCGGGTGGCGAGCGTGTTCTCGCAGTAACCTTACCCACCCTAGACATTGGGAAGGAAACTCCTCCCCCTCCCCCCCCAGCACCCACCGGGACAAAACCACCCACCCCCAGGCCTCTGTGACGCGCCCCGACCGCGGGCCCGATCCCGCACCCACCAGGCAAGTCTCCCCCCCAGACCGCCTCTCGGCAGGCGCCCGGGGAGGGGCGCTGGGGCCAGCCCCGCAGGGAGCCGCTCTCCCCTGGAGCAGTCTCCCCCCGCCCGGCGCTGGGGGACCGAGAGGGGAACGGACGGGCCCGTGACGGGGCAGCTCCAGGGCGGGCCGGGGGTCCCGGCTGGGGGGCGCCCCGCAGTCGCGGAAGGGCAGCAGGGGCGGGGCCACGGGGATGTAAGGGCGGGCGGCTCAGGGGAGCCTCGGGGATGGGGCCCTAGCCGGGGTGAGGGAAGCTGCCGCGAGGGGCTTCAGCCCGCCTGAGGCACGGGGGTCCCGGTCCCGCCCCTGCCCTCGCACTCACTACTCGGGGTTCATGGCGGCGCCCCCGCGGTGGTTTCGGCTCCTCCTCACTCACAAGATGGCGGCGGCCTGCGGCTCCCCCCCTCGGTCCTTCCCCCTCCCCTCTAAGGGGTGGCTCTACTAGTGCGCAGGTGCGAAGTGCAACCCCCCCCAGCATCATGGGATATGTAGTGTCCCCGCTCGCGCTTGGCCACGCCCCTTTCCTCCGCAGCTGAACGCATGACCTCATCAAAGGCGTGGTTTCTCGTGTCCAGGCTTCACGCGCGCTACGTCCAGATGCTGCGCCCTTTGCGTCAGGCACGCAATCCCTGACGGGATATGTAGTTTTCTTGCCGGACTCTTCGTGTCTCTTTCACTTAAGCCTACAGCCGCAAAGGCCCCTGGGGCCTGTAGTTTCTTCACCAGATCAAGCTAACTTCAGAACCCATGAGATACAGAGCACGGGGGCAGGGGGCAGGGACCAGGACTTTTGGGTTCTAGCCCCAGCTCTGGGAGGGGAGAGGGTCTAGTGGTTATAGACTGCATCTGGTTGGATTTAGACTCTGGTTGCTGTGTAAGTGGGGCACAGAATGTGTTGAGTGCACCACCCAGTCTTTTTTCTCTGGATCAGTTTCAGCTATTGCAGACTTAGGATGTGGACAAGGTGCTTGGAGGAGTGCAACTGACCATGTGCTCACTTGACCCCTGCCCTTCATGGCATATTAAATCTAGCCAGGAAGGGATAACTGGCTGAGTCCAGGGGATTATTAATGCATCTTTTAGATCTGGTATGGTTCCTGCTGCCTTGAAAGAGGCAGTGATAAAACCGTTACTCAAGAAGACCTCCCTGGACCCACATGACTTAAATAACTATCGCCCAATTGCTAATATACCCTTCTTGGGCAAGGTACTCAAGCGGGCAGTGGCGCTGCAACTCCAAGCTTTCTTAGAAGAAACAGACTACTTAGATCCATTTCAGTCTGGCTTTAGGCCTGGTTTTGGAACTGAAACAGCCTTGGTCGCCCTGGTAGATGATATATGCCGGGAGATAGACAAGGGGAGTGCATCCCTGTTGATTCTCCTAGACCTCTCAGCGGCTTTTGATCTTTCTGTGCTGGCAGTGGAGCGATACTGGGAAGAGATGCCTTCGGTATGGTCCCATTGGTGTTAGTTCTCAGAGCTCACGGGGGCCTCAGCTGAACTCCTGCTGTGGAGCCTGGCTCATGGTGGCACAGCGCTGTGGCCAGGAGGCAGTGACCTGCTTCCAGCAGCTAAGCTCAGAACTGAAATTTCAGCAGAGATAATCCAGGGTCTTAAACCCCCAAACAGCACCCCCACTCTCTGTGTGTATGGGGGGGGGCGGGGGGAGCTGCCAGCCCTGGCTCAAGGGTGCACTGACAGAGGCCAATTCCACAGACTAGGATTCCCTACTAATATACCTCCTTGGTGCTGGGTCAGAGCCTGCATCCCCTAGAGGGGACTAGACCCATGCCCCATTCCCCCACCTAGAGTCAGTCTGTTTTCCCCACATTGGGGGGGGGGGGTCAGATTAGATCCAGCAGCCCCTGGAGGGGAAGGCCCCAGACCCCAAGAAGGCAGAGTTCCACACAGAGATTGTGAAGTACCTTTTATTTCTACAGCAACACTGGTAAATCCAGAGCAAGTTCAGCAGGTGCCCTACCCCCCCCAATGGGTTCCCCCACAGGGGGGCAGGTAGGTGGGTGAAGCAGTGAAGGCTCAAGGAGCCATGATGAAGGTGAGGGACTAGGAGGGACCCAGCTAAGCTGCTCTCAGGATAGGGGGAGATTTTCCATAGCAGCCTCTCCCCTGTTGGCCAGCCCTCCCTACACACCTCCCCAGAGGGGGGGTAACAGCCCCTGCTTCCCACTCCAGGGCACAGCAGTGGTTGGGGCCTATTCCTGTGTTAGGTGGGAGAGTAGAGAGATGTGAAAGGAAATGAATTGTGTGACACTGATAGCTCCATTCCCATCGACCCCAGAGGGGTTAGTGTTTTCCAGTGAAAGGCGCAGGCTCTAGCTAGGAGGAAATGAGATGCCAACCCCACTGCCAGGGGTGTGTAGGAGCTGGGGAGGGGGGAATTCACCAGCCTGCACCAGGACCATGTAAACCAGGGGGACCGTAGTGACTACATGCACCACCTCCTTCAGCAAGGGGCAGGGAGGATTCTGGGTAGGTGGAGGGTGCAGAGCAGTCGGGGAGGACCTAGATACTAAGCAACAGCAGCTGCTGCTGCATCTGAACGGAAAAAGGGGAAGGGGTTTCCCAGCTGGTCTGAGGGCAGCATGGGGCAAAGAGGGGCTCCCATTGCAGGGGACTCCCTGAGAACAAAATATAAATACAAAGGAAAAACGAGGTGATCAGTGACTCAGCAGCAAGAGGGGTTGATGTGACTCACCTCTGGATCCCCTTCTCCAACCCAGCAGCTGAGTCCCAGGGGTTTTCCCTGAACACCCCCAAGCAGCCCCCTAGATGTGTCTCCCCAGCCCAGCATCAGATCCACAGCTTGAGGGGTGGAAGACAGCTCAGTGCAGCTGAAGGGGTGGGGCTGGGGGCTAAAGGGATGGTGTCCCCGCTCCGATAGGGGATTGTCCATACAGCAGCATGTGAGTGAGTTTCCAGAGCAGGAGGGGCCAGGCCGAGCCACACGGAGGATGGGGAGCCCCCAGTCTCTGTACACGGAGCACGACCCTCCCCAGTCACTGCACACTGGGTGGGGCGGGGAGCCAGCCGATGGAGGTGTAACAGCAGGTGTTGTCTCCTCTACTCTGGCCCACAGGGGTTGTGGGGGTGTCCGTGGGGGTGTCTGTGGGGTCACCCCAGCAGGGAGCTGCGTCTGGACAGGTCCACAGTACTGGCACTCAGGCCCCGGCTCTCGGAGAAGCTGCTGCTCGTTGGCTGCGGGGAACAGGGCGGGGGGTGAATGTCAGACAAGACTCAGCTCCTTAGAGGGGATGAAGCTGGACAGGGGAGGAGAAGGACAAGGCCTGAGGCAGGAGATGGCTCCTGTGACATCTGCCTTGCTTCCCACCCCCCCCACATACGTACAGGGGGATACTCAGGGAGAGTCCCTGGGGGGCCCTGACGGCACATGAGGCTGTATGCTAGGCATAGTCCTGGGGCAGGGTTCAGGGGCAGACAGGCTGGGACCGTCAGCATGGACGTGCCTGGGCAGAGCAGGGAGCTCCCACTATGGGCAGATGCTCATACCTGCAGGGGTATGTGCAAACATGCGACCCCTCCCCCTTCACATCCCCCCTCCCCGCCCCCGGTGCAGGGGGGCCTGGCCTCGGCCCAGTATGGCTGGCCCAGCTCACGGGCACAACCAGGTTCCTTCCCCTCAGCTGTGACCAGCACCTGCAAGTAGATGGAGGGGGGACAGAGCTTGAGCTGTCCTGGGGTGGGAATGAGGGCAGCGGCAGCCAGGCAGGGGCACAGGAAAGGTGGGGAGCTACAGGGGAGGGGCCCAAGCTGCACCTCTCCTCCCCTGCCCACTTCTCACCGGGCTCGATTCCTCCATGCTCTTGTTGAGGAAGTTCAGCGAACTGGCCCGTTTCATCCTGCCGGGGAAGAGAAGAGCGTCAGGCAGAATCCAGGAGTCTGGGCATTTCCCCCACCTCTCCTCCCTGAACCAGAGCCCAGAACCTTGCCCTCACCCCTCCGAGACACACACAGGAGGAGGCAGGCGAGGGACAAGCTCAATAGAAAGGGCCGGGAGGAAGAGGGGGACGCCTGAGAGACAGACAGACAGACAGACAGCTGCACATGGGGGCTAACGTACCCCAGGTTCCTGGGCTCCTGAGGGCTGCTCCCCTGCAGCTTCTTCACCAGCATCTCACTGCTCCGGCGCAGGGCATCCCGCAGCTTCCCGAAGGAGCCGCTCCGGCGCAGGGCTCCAGAGCCATCCTGGGGGGCAGGACAAGTCGCAAGGGGACACCCTGACAGAACCCTCCTGAAACCCCCCCAGAACGACCCCCCAATACATCCCCAAAAATTCACCCAATCGGGGCAGGGCTCGGCAGCAGTCCATGTGACTCTTCTGATAGCCCATACACCCAATTTCCCCCCCATGGCTCAGCTCGGGGTGAGAGTAGGGGTCCCTGGGGCTGACCCATGGGGAGGGGGAAGCCCAGCGCAGGGGCTGGACCCCAGGGCCGACCCAGGGGCAAGGGGATACCCAGTGGGGATACCTAGCTAAGTGGCTCCTGGCATTCTGGCCCTGCCTGTCGATCCCTGCCCCCTGCAGCAGCTTCTCACCCCAGCCCATTCTGTGCCCATCCCGTCCTCAGTCTCAGGCCCGTTCTCGGTCTTGGCAGCACTGCTGGGCAGGCTCTCCCGGCTGGTCCTGTGCTCCGGCCGGCCCCCGTCCTTCAGCAGCTCCACCACCCTGGTCTGGCTGATGGCGTGCACACCCTGTGGGGAAATGCAGCACCCGATTGTGCTCAGGGAATGAAACACACTGTCCTTGTCCAAAATCAACCCACTTCAAAAGGACACTGGACATCCTGACAACCCGTGTTATGGTTGGATGGGAGCCTAGCTCCACTCTCCACAGCTCTGGGAGTGGAGCTAGGATGCCTGGCTTCCATCCACAGCTCTGGGAGTGGAGCTAGGATGCCTGGCTTCCATCCACAGCTCTGGGAGTGGGTTTTCCTGCTTCCTGATTTAAATAATAATTAAAATCATTAAACCCGGGGGGAGGAAATCAGAACGCAATACAGAGAGTGTCCAGGGGTCTGGGCTCCCACCCTCCTGCCTGAACCCACTGGATCCCTTTTCCCTGGCAGTGGGGTGCGGAAGGGAATTGAGGAAACCAGTGCAGCTCCCCTCTCTCTCAGGTTCCAGTGGTACCTGCTTGCGGGTTTTCATGGCACACTCCTCCAGAGTCTCAGCAGCCTCCAGCTTGCCCTGGCGCCGGTACAGAGCCCCCAGGCTCTTCAGGGTGGTGTTCACTGTAGGGCTGCGGGAAGGAGAGGGGACCCACAGGGGCCAGTAGCCTGCTCAGTGCTCCGTGTGCACAAGGGAAATGGACTGAGAGGGAGGGCTTAACCAACATCAAATAGGGACAAATCTGGGCACTGCAGCCAGGAGTCCTGGCTCTCACCCCCCTGTCCCAAGCCATTAGACTCCCAGAGCAGGGATAGAACTTAGGCCTTGTCATTCTCCCCTGTTCCAGGACTCCTGAGGCAGGAGATGGCTCCTGTGACACCTGCCTCGTCTCCCACCCCACCACATACATCCAGGGGGACACTCAGGGAGAGTTCCTGGGGGCCCCTGAGGGCATGTGGGGTTGTAAGCTAGGCATGGCCCTGGGGTGGGGCTCAGGGGCAGACAGGCTGGGACAGTCAGTGCTGACAAGGGCTCAGCAGGAAGAGACATGTCTGGGCAGAGCAGGGAGCTCACACCCCTGCAGGGGTGTGCGCACACGTACGGCCCCTTCCCCTCCCTGTACAGTCAATGTTCCCTCTATTTTTTTTCATCAATGTGCGGAATAAATTTTGTGGTGACCACTGAGGCATGTGCAGATGCGCACCACCAGTAGAAACCCATGCTGACGGCTAATCGCCTCGGCAGCATTTGAATCTCTCCTCGGTGGCTGCCCAAGTGCTCAGCCTACAGGGGACGCTGTTCCTGGCCGCCT
The DNA here is from genome assembly GCA_032595735.1 of Pelochelys cantorii. Lineage (NCBI taxonomy): Eukaryota > Metazoa > Chordata > Testudines > Trionychidae > Pelochelys > Pelochelys cantorii. The sequence goes on from CM064336.1 coordinate 33,873,750, forward strand.
TGCTCTAATTCCTAGACAGCTGCTGTGAAGGGGTGAGGCCTGATGCATGTGGGAGAGCACGGCCACCCTCCAACTGGGCCCTGTGCATTGCCCTCCGCAAGCAGCACTCACCTGTCTACCTTGCAGGCCTTGTACCAGCTGCCATACTCCCCGTAGGGGACACCGTCCTTGCTCCTGTCCTGTAGGAAGCACAGACACACGGGAAAGCCCCAGTCACAGCGCAGGAGCAGGGACACCCCCCGCAGCCCAATGAGACCCCAGTCCCCTCGTGTCTGGGTACCTTGTTCTCCTCGCGCTCCTCTGCATGCATCCAGATCGGCTTGTTCTCTCCTGCAGAGACAGACAGGGGCGGGTTACAACAGCGCCCCACACACTCCTGCCTGCACTGGGACACAGACACCACCAGAGTGGGGCTGGTGAAGAGACTCCCCTACAGAGAGCCCCATCCCACTCCCTACAGCACATCGCCTCGACCCCCACTGCGGCCAGCCCTGACTGCAAGGGGAGAGCACCCCCTCCCCCCCCCCAAACTCACCATTGACTGAGCCAAACTCCTTCTCGTGTGCCCGAGTCAGGATCTCCTTGTACAGCGCCTCAGCCTCTTTGTACTTGCCCTGTTTCAGGTAGCAGGATGCCTGTGGGGCAGATCTGGGGTCAACATGGTGAGCATGGGTATAAGGTCTGCTCAGGGACCTCAAGGGCAGGAGCAGGGTCAGGCACAGAGCTGGACGGACGGACGGACACCCCCCCCCCTTCTCTGGCCTGAACCGCCTAGTCTGGCCACAAGGGGGCGAGGCTGAGCCAGGCAGTCCTGAGATGGGGGCAGCGGGCCCTTTACCCCCACCTGCCCCTTCCCTTGAGGAACCCAGAGCTCATATTCAGCCTTGGGGAAGGGCAGATGCTGTCCTCATAATCTGAAAGGAGAAACAAGGACACCGTGAAGGGACGGGACCTGCACACAGTCCCACAGAGTCACTGGGGGGGGACGGAACCCAGGCGTCTGGACTCCCCGCATGGCGTGTGCGCGTAAGGGCTCTCTGCCTACCTGCCCGTAGCACCAGCTCTCACCAGGTTGTTCTTTGTCTTGGCAACATTGGGGTCGTCGGGGCCCAGGCGGCTCTCGTAGATCTCCAGCGCCCGCCCATAGTAGTACTGCACCTCCTCCGCCTTGCCCTGGTTCTGGCACAGCAGCGCCAGGTTGTTCAGCTGCTTGGCCACGTCGGGATGGAACCGGCCCAGCACCTGGGGGCAGAGAGTTGTTGACAAAGTGGGAAGCTCTGGCAACAGATTTTACAAAGCCTGTGAGTGCCTCAGTTTCCCCTGCTCATTGTCTGGCTACACACGGTGGCAGAAAGGAATGAAGCTGGCTCTCGGGGCAGGCTAAACAACACAAGGGTGGGAGCACATCGTTTAGCTGTCCAAGTTGACTGAATGGGTCATTAAAATGGCCGTGCAAGACTGACCAGAGGGATAGCTGAGATGGCAGCAAACCAATTGCCTGGACACTGACTCCCAGCGACCCACACCCAGAGGGGAGGGGTCCCCTGAGCACAGACCCCAGTTGGAGAGCAGAGGACGGGGGGGGGGGGAGGCAGAGATGGGCTGGCTGCTGAAGGAGCCTGGGCACTCACTGTCAGAGTGCGACAGCTTGGCGATGGGGTGGCTACAGCCTGGCTGGGCTCTGGGCTGAACTCAGCACCAAGCGGTACCTTCCCTTCCCCATGCTAACCTGGAGGCTTCCCACGCTGCACTGCTGGGGACCACAAACCTGGCGGTCTGGTGTCAGGGCCTTAGCCCCTGCCAAGCGGGCAAGTCTTCACCACGAGCCTAGTCCAGCTGGCCTTGCTCATGGTGTGGGGCAGAGGAGCCAGTGTCAGCAGGTGGGGAGGCTTATGGGGCCTGCCCTGAAGGAAGAGTGAGCCCCCCAGGGTCTGGCACACTAAGGCACTCCAAGATATTGTTCAAGAAAGGGGGTTGAAAAGCACCCTGGGAACTCACCTAGCCTTGCCCCCTGCTCACACTGCATCCCCTGCCTGCACTACCCCGCACATACCAACCACTCACCCCCAGCTACCCCCTCTCACAGACTCTCCAATGGCCACCCCCAGCCAACCTCCCTTGCTGATCTGCAGCCTACCCCGCACAACCATCCCCCTGCACCGCCCCCACCTTCTCACGGATCTCCAATGCTCTCTTGCACAGCGGCTCGGCCTCCTTATACTTGCCCCTCTTACCGTACAGCACTGCCAGGTTGTTCAGGGTGGCAGCCACCTGCGGGGAAAGAGGTGTGTCATTGTCCAGCCAGCCCGTCCAGCAGCTGCCTGTTCTGCCCAGGGGAGTTCAAGCTTGGTGGCATTTTCAGCCCCCCAACCGCTATGGGATGAGTCTGGGGTAACAGTGCAGCACAGACCTGAGCCAACCTACAAGAGGCAGTCCCCTGCTCCAACCACTACATCCTACTCCCTCTGCCAGTGAGAGAACCCAGGAGTCTTGGCTGCCAGCCCTCCCAAAGCTGGTGACAGAATCCGGAAGAACTGGAGATTCCAACTCCTCGTATTTTAATCCACTAGATCATAGAATCATAGATACTAGAACTAGAAGAGACCTCGAGAGGTCAAGTCCAGTCCCCTGCCTTCACAGAAGGACCAAGTACCATCTTGATCATCCCTGATAGATATTTATCTAACCTGCTCTTAAATATCTCCAATGATGAAGATCCCACAACCTCCCTAGACGATTTAGTCCAGTGGTTGACCACTCTGATAGTTTAGGAAGTTAGTAACCTCCCTTGCTGCAGTTTAAGCCCATTGCTTCTTGTCCTATCATCAGAGATTAAGGAGAATAATTCTTCTCCCTCCTCCTCGTAACAGCCTTTTATGTACTTGAAAGCTGTTGTCAGGTCTCCTCTTTTCCAAATGAAACAAACCCAATTCTTTCAGCTTCAGAGGGGTAGCCTAGTCAGTCTGTAACTGGAAACACTTTTTTCAAAGTTTTTCCAATTCTTTCAGTCTTCCCTCATAGGTCATATTTTCTAGACGTTTAATCATTTATGTTGCTTTTCTCTGGACATTCTCCAATTTGTCCACATCCTTCCTGAAATGTAGTGCCCAGAACTGGACACAATACTCCAGAGGCCTACTCAGCGCGGAGGACAGCAGAAAAATTACTTCTTGTGTCTTGCTCTCAAACACTCTTGTTAATGCATCCCAGAATCATGCTTGCTTTTTTTGCAAAAAGGTCACACAGTTGACTCATATTTAGCTTAGCTCTATAACCCCTAGATCCCTTTCTGCAGTACTCCTTTCTATCTGGTCATTTCCCATTTTCATGTGTGAAACTGATCATTCCTTCCTACTTTGCATTTGTCCGTATTGAATTTCACCCTATTTAACGTAGACCATTTCTCTAGTTAGTCCAAATCATTTCGAATTACAATCTTATCCTCCAAAGCACTTGCAACCGTCTCCACTTGGTATCATCTCCAAACTTTATAAGTGTACTCTCTGTGCCCTTATCTAAATCCTTGATGAAGGTATTGAACAGAACCAGTCCCAAAACTGACCCTGTGGAATCCCACTTGTTATGCCCTGACAGCATGACTATGAACCATTGATAACTGTTCTCTGAGAAGGGTTATCCAACCAGTTATGCACTCACTGTATAGTAGCCCTGTCTAGATTGTATTTCCCTAGTTTATTGATAAGAAGGTCATGAGAAACTGTATCAAGTGCTCTACTAAAGTCTCACCCCCACCCATGGAACACTTACAGCAGGGTGGTCCTTGCCCAGGGTCTTTTCCCGGATGGCCAGTGCATCGTTGAGAAGATGAGCAGCCTCCTTGTACTTGTTCTGGTCCCTGTGGTGGGGGCAGAAGATCCCAGTCAGATCCATGTGCTGTGGGCATCTGGGCCTAGCCCTAGAGGTAAGGGGGCCTGAGCAGAGCCCTGGGGTGGGGCAGGTTCTCGCTGTCCAAACCTAGCAGGGACCCTCCCATTTCCAAGGCCCATCCAGCCGTTGCATCCCCACTGAGGCTACCACCCAGGTGGCCATTTAGGGTGATGGGAGGTGGGTATCGCCAGTAACTGAGACCACTAGCTCCAGTCAAACTAGGCATCAGGTGGGGGAGGACCTTTATTCACTGGCACAGGATCGGAACTGACGCCTCTTAGACAGGAAAGGCCCCCCATGTCTCATTCCCTGCCCCAGCCAGTCCCTGCCCTCAGGCGCCCCTTAGAGGGGAAACACCCAGTGTCCTATTCAGTGCTGTCCATATGAATTCTGGTGCCCTATGCAGCTGGAGCACCTGCACCTCTCAACCCCCACCAGGGAGGAGGCAGAATTCTGCAGGGGGCGCTGTGCTCGGGGGTGTGGGGGCAGGAATAGGGAAAGGAGGCTGGTGGGGAACAGGCAGAAGGAGAAGTGGTGCAGCCAGCAGAGCTGGAGACTGGGGCTGCCAGGGTCAGAGGGCAGGACAGGGGCTGGAGGGGTGGGGCATTGGGCTGCTGAGGCTGGGAGGTGGAGCAGAGGCCAGGGGACTGGGGCTGCTTGAGCTGGCACTGCCCTCAGCCAGCACTAGGCATACGCATCATAGTGTGCCACTTAATTTGGGACACATGGGTGCCCCAAACAGGCATACGCAAAATAGGCAGCTAAGGACAGTCCCGATCCCATTCCTTGGCCCCTTAAGCCAGCCAATCTCTGCTCCCTGGTGTCAGATCTGAGTAGAAGGGAAAGGTCCCATGACTTATTCCCTGTCCCTGGACTCAGCAAGGCCATGCTCCCAGATCAGAGCTGGTGCCCCAGAGATGGGAAAGGCCCTGGGTCCCCTTCCGTACCTGTATACCAAGGCCAGGATGTTGAGCATGGTGGCCACGTCGGGGTGGTCATGCCCTGAGGTTTTCTCCAGGTCCTCCAGTGCCTGCTTGCAGAGTGGCACGGCCACCTCGTAGCGCCCCTGGGAGGCGTACTGGATCACCAGGTTATGCAGTGTACGCAGCCGTGCTGGGATCTCATAGCCCCCATGCTGGGCCGCGGCCTCCCCGCTGCCAGGTGCTGACCCTGTGGGGGAGAGAGGTAGTGAGGGGCAGCGGGCAGACATATGGCCCCTGCCCTGCCGCACTCAGCTGGGCAGCTTACCTTGGCCTTGGTCATCGTCACTGGGAAACAGGTCATCCAGTGAGTCCTTGGCTGCCTCCCCATTCTTCTCTTCCTGGGCAGGGAGAAGGTGATCAGGGCTAGAGCTCTCCCATGCCAGCCTGGGGAGCACGTGGGTACCCAGCCCCACTCCACCACTGTGACCATTAGACACCCCCCCCCCATGCCTCCCAGAACAGCAGGGAGAACCCAGAAGTCCCGGTTCCCAGTCTGCCCTGCTCTAACCCACCAAACTCTGGTCCTGTGACAGAGCTGGGAGAGCACCCATGAGGCCAAGAAGCCAGGCTCTAGGCGGGGGACGCACCGAGGGGGAGATGTCTTCGTCAAACTTCTTGATCTGGTTCATGAACTCCAGGTGCTTCTTCTCCTCCTCGAGCTGAGCCACGGCCTGCTCACTGCGCTGCAGCTTCTGCTGGGTCCCCGCCAGCTCGTCCCGCAGCCACTGGTTCTCCTGCACCAGGCGCCGCACCTGGGCCCGCAGCTTCTGCTTCTCGGACTCCACTGCGCTCAGGTGGCTCGACAGAGCGATGATCACCTGTGGGGAGGTGCAAGATGGGGACCAACCCCCCAGGCAACCACAGCCCTTCCCTGCCCCCCGGCACCCACTGCTTCCCACAGCCACCGCCCTCAGCCCTCACTGCCCTGTGACCTTCCGACCCCCTGCCTGCCACTGCCTCCCTATATTCCCCAGCCTCCCCACCCTTCGCCCTATCATCAGCCTCCCTCTCTCCCACAGGAACCCCTGCCCTCCCCACCCTCCAACAGCCCTAACACTATACACCGGCCGTATCTGCCCCGGGGGGGGGAAGGTGGGGGGGAGTCACTGTTCCTTTTCAGAGAGAAATTGGACTTGCCTCCAGGGTCACGCTCCCAATGACAGATCTAGGAGCTGAACCTGGGAATCCTGGTTCAAAGCCCCACTCGGCCTCTAACCCACTAGGTCCCACTCCTGTCCCAGAGCTGGTGTCCTGGCTCTTGCTAACAGCTGGAACCAATCACATCCCTGAGCTGGGGAGGGAAGCCAGGCCTCACCTGGGCCTCCCCCAGCCCCAGCTCGATGGCCTCCAGTGACTTGCGCAGCAGGCTGGACTTCTCCTGCACAGTGCTGGGCTCCTGCTGCTTGTCCAGGCAGTTCCTGGGGTCCAGCAGGGTGGCCAGAATGGAGTGGTGCTCACTGCGCAGCGTTTCCAGCCCTTGGATCACAGCCTTCGTGCCCAGCACGATCTCATCCTGGCTCAGCTTCTCCTCTCGCGGGTACACCATGGTTGCCATGGCTGGGCTCCTGCAGTTGTGGGGAGTGGGCTATAAGACAGGAACCCAGCACAACCAGACACCCTCCCCCCACCTCACAATACACAGTCAGGGCCTCAGCACAGCCACCCCTCAGAATGGGACCCAGAGTTGGGAGCCAGCACTTCTCTCAAACCACTACAACTTACTGCCCTCCTAAAGCTGGACTCGAACCCACGTTGTGACTCCCTTACACCCTCAAATGTAACCAGCAGACATCAATCCTTGATGCTGCCCCATGTCCTTTTAATCTCTGGCCTCACTTGGCTGGCGAGACAAGTAGGGGAAAGGGGTGCACAAGGCAATCTGGGGGCACATGGGCTCCCTCATTTCTCTCAAATGACCTGATTCCCAGGCTGTTATTCCAGCCTCCCCCACCAGGGGGGCCGACAGCTCAAACCATAGCGACGCAATGCGGTCCAGGCCTCAGGAGTTACTCAGTCAGCGGCTCCCTGCACAGTGCTGGGGTGGGGTGGTAGGACTCCCAATCGTCCAGACAGAGATTGTTCTCTGCTGTCCCACCTCCTTTTCCCCTCTGCACCTTGAAACTGCCCCAGCACACCCCGCATCCCCAACCCCCACTGCCCCTTGAAACTGCCCCAGTGCACCCCACATCCCCGACCACTGCCCCTTGAAACTGCCCCAGCGCACCCCGCATTCCTGACCCCCACTGCCCCTTGAAACTGCCCCAGCGCACCCCGCATCCCCGACCCCCACTGCACCTTGAAACTGCCTCAGCATTACAGATGCTGTAACTAGGGGTTTGTGGGGTGCTGCTGCACCCCCAGGCCTGAGGTTGTTTGTATCATACAGAGGGTCTACAGTTCAGTTCAACGGCTCTCAGGACCCCCACTATACAAATGGTTCCAGCTCCCCCGCCCACTGCATCCCGCATCTCCCCCAGCCCCTCCAATGCACCGGGAAACAGCCCCAACGCATCCTGCATCTTCCTCCCAGACCGCACCATGTCTCCCCACCCCCGCGCCAAGCGCACTCCGGAGCCTCCCGGCGGGACGAGCTTCCCCTGCGAATCCGACTCGCCCCTGCCCTGAGCCTGCCCCTCCAGCCTTAAACCCCAGCGCCCCGGGCCCGGCCCCTCCAGCCGCCGCACCTCGTGCGCCCCCCGGGCTCGGCCCCTCCAGCCGCCGCACGCCCCTCACTGCCCCGTCCCCGTCCCGTCCCGTCCTTCACCTGCCCGGCTGCCCAAGTCCGCAATGCGCCCTCCGCGCCACTGGCCCGCCACTCGCTCCGCCTCCCCTGCAGCCGGAGCGAGCGGAGCGGCGGGATCGGCACCGGCCGGGCAGCCATGGTGCGGGGGGGGCCTCTGGGCCAGCCCCCGCTCCCCGGCCCAGTAACCCCCCCGCATTGCCCGGGGCCGCGCCAGCTGCGTGGGAACCCGCCCCAGTGCTCTCCCCGAGGCCATTCCAGATGTGCACCATATCCCCCCCCCTCACTGATCACAGGTAACCTCTGGGTCCCCTCCGCCCCACCCAGCTCGGGGAGGGGCCAGGCCCCATCCCCACTGCCCCCGCTCCCCGGCCCAGTAACCCCCCCGCATTGCCCGGGGCCGCGCCAGCTGCGTGGGAACCCGCCCCAGTGCTCTCCCCGAGGCCATTCCAGATGTGCACCATATCCCCCCCCCTCACTGATCACAGGTAACCCCTGGGTCCCCTCCGCCCCACCCAGCTCGGGGAGGGGCCAGGCCCCATCCCCCACATGCCCCACGCTCCGCTCAGAGCACTGGGACAGGCCAGATGTGGAGCCCCTTTTCCCCCGCCTACGTCAGAGCCCCCTCCCCGCTGTCATGTCCCCCAGCCCCCTCCGCAACACGCCCGCTGGACTCGGACCCCCACACCCCTGGAACAAGCCCCCCAGCTCGGCAAGAGGGGCGGGCCCAGCCCCCCACACCTGAGTCCTCCCCCCCCGTGGCCCCACCCCTACCTGCGGCAGGCCCCGCCCCCTGCTCTCCCTTCTCCCGGTGTCAGTCCCGACCTGCTGCTGCCGCCAGCCCCATCCCGCTCCGCCCCATCACTACCCGGCAGCCCCTGCGGTAACACCACGTGATTTCCCCTCTCTTCCCCCTCCCTTCCTCCCCGCGCGACCGTAAAGGGGAAGCGGCCTGGGGTACTTTGTATCCGGCGGGCAGAAACGCCGCACCTTAAAGGGGAGGCGCAGAACGTTCTTGGGAGAGGGTGTGAGAGAGGAGGCGCTGCCCCGGGGCGAGGGGTGCGCGCGGTTGCGAAGGATTCTAGCCCCGCCCCGTCCTGCCCGGCAGCGGCCCGCTGCACGAGGCGGGGCGGGGCGGGGCGGGGCGGGGCGGCCGGCGCTGATGATTCAGGCCAGGGAGGCTGCCCTGGAGCCCGCGCCGCTGGTGCCGAATGGGGCTTCCAGGGGCGGGGCCCGAGGTCGGCGGGCCCAGAAATGCCGCACGAATAACGCGCCGGGTGCCGCCTCCTGCCTGCGGGACGCGGGTCAAGACAAACGGTGTGCGGGGATCTGGGGGTATTTCAGGAGGCGCAGACCAGCCTCATCCCTTCCGGCTGGCCCGGGCTTGTCTCTTTCCCAGCCCCGGGCCATCGTCCAGGCACCATTCTCCTCCAGCCCGTTCCAGTCTCAGGCTTCTCAGTAGACCCCCTGCCCCCCAGTCCCATTGTCATTTGCCCCAGCATGGTGGCTCCAGAAGCAGAAACCAGAACGTGCTGGCCCAGTCCAAGACTCCCTCCTACCAGCCTCCAGCCTACCTCCCAGTCCCAGCTCACTGGGCCAGTGTACTCCTCCTTGCTCTCTACCCCAGCCCTGCTCCAGCTCTTGGCCCCTTGGCATCAGGCAGCTTCCTCCCCGGTGATGCCTGGGTGGACTGGGGTGCGTGGGGGTCACTAAGAGCACAAGAAATGCAGGTCTCAATGCCAGCACTGCAGCTTCCAGTTATAAGGAGAGTCCTGAACCCTCCCGCATTTGGATCATGCTCAGTGTGGTCAGAATCCTCCCAGAATATGGCTGGAAAGCTTCTAGGAAGTTTCATGTGCAAACTGGGATTCTTCAAAGGTTCATCATGTAGGTTCATCAGATTTGGCTAGATGTTCAAGGGGTGGCAGATAACACAGCTCCCAAACACAAGTCAGTCCCTGGGCCACGTTTCACTATGCAGAGTTCCTCTGCAAGGGTATGTCTGTTAAGCCGAAATAGCTTAATGCATGTCTTAACAGCATGCCTGTTATTTCAAAATGCTTTTGAAATATTGGGCTTCTTATTCCATCTTCCTGTAAACCTTATTGCGTGAGGATTAAGGAAGATGCTAGAATAGTGATTTATTTCGAAATTAGTGTTGTGTAGGCAGCACCAAATTTCAAATTAAGCTACGCAATTTGCATAGCTCAAACTGCATAGCTTATTTTGAGGTACATGCTACTGTGTAGACGTACCCAAGTGATCTAGACCCTCTCCAATCCCATTCCACCCCACATATTCCCATGAAACTGCTCTCACCCAAAGTCTCTAGGGACCTCTTAGCCAAAACTCAGAACCATTATTCCAGCCAGATTGTCCTTCAACTGGCAGCCTCCTTCAAAACCATTGGCCATGTGCCTCTTCTTGAAATCTTGTTCTCTTCTGTGTTCCATGAATGTCTTCTCCCAGCTTCCCTCCTAACTCTAACCATTCCTTGTGTGTCTTAAAAAGAGACTCCTCACCTCCACCTCTCTAGTTAGCTCTGGGGAACACCCAGAGCTCTGCCCTTGGCCCTCTTTGCCTTTGTTCTGGGTAATCTCATCTGCAAACACACATTCAATTGTCATCTTTATGCTGCTGACTCATAGATCTACCTCTCTGCTCCTGCCCTGTCTCCTCTGAAATCCCAGCCTGTCTCTGTCATCACCTTGTGACTCTCTAGCTATCCACAGCTAAAACCAAGTTCTTGACTTCCTCCCTGCTGCCTCTTTTCTTAGTCATGGAGGACACCATTACCATCTAATCTGACCTCATGTACAGCACAAACCAGAGACTCACTTGTATTTGACTAATGAATCTTCCAGAAAGGGATAGTCTGGATTTGTAAAACACCAATAGATTAAGAATCCACCACTCACTCTGTTAATCCCCTGGTTCCTTATTTCTCATGTGTTTGGATTCAGCTTCCAGCCAACAGTTCTTGTTCTGCCTTTCTCCGCTAGATTAAAGAGCCCTTTTGTGCCCAGTATTTTCTCCCAGGAAAGTATTTATATACCTGAATCAAGTCACCTCTCAGTCAGACAGCTCCCCCAGGCAAGTCATTTGTGTGGCTCTTTTCTGTATCCTCTACAATTATTCAACATCCTTTTTAAACTGTGACCCTCAGAACTGGACACATTGTTCCAGGATGGGTGTCACCAATGCCAGATTCCCAGTAAAATCCCCTCCTTGTTCCTATTGGTTCCTCTGTTTATACACCCATGGCTTACACTGGCCTGTTCTGCCACAGCAATGATTTGTCTCTTTTGCTTCCAGGATCACCACTGTCCAGGATACATTTGTGTGTGTGTGTATGTATGCATGTGTATGAGAGCTTAGATCTAGGCCCCTGGCTGCAGTGGTGGGTGTTTATACAGCTATTTATCAATGGTGAAAGCGGATTCTTGTCCCCATGACTACATTACCAGCACCCAAGTCATTTGTCTTTCTGACAGCCCCCAATTCACATGCAGGGGGCTAGTGTGATGGTAGAATGAGCAAAGATGCAGGGCCCAAACTGACAGCCCCTGGGGCCAGCTGGGATTAATATTGCTCTGGGCTGGGACAATACAGGCTACAGCAGCTCCCAAGGCATTTGCCATACATGGCCCAGCATGGTCTAGGTGGGGGTGGGTGCCACAGTATGATGGGAGGGGCAGGCTCTCTTGCAGCTGGAAAGGAGTCCCTCACTTTGGCTCAGAGGGGAGCACTTTCCCTCAGCTGCAATTCTCCACCACAGCCAAGTTGGAGCGATTACCTTGAGTTGCCCCAGGCCATGGAGCCGAGGCCCAGTCCATCTCACCTCCCTCAGAGCAGCATCCTCATCACATAGCAGCCAGTACATGTGGCTGAAAAATGGCAGCAGCCCTAAGACAATGGGAAGGAGCAGGAGCTGGTTCCTAGAGAGCTGGTAATGGGACCCAGCAGCAGGATGCTGCTTGGATGATATAGTGGGGTGGATGTGGGGGAAGGCCAGGCCCTTCACACCAACTGGGGAAGGGGCTCTGGTGCTAGGGGAGCTGCAGCCCCCCCAGCTTGAACAATAACAGCAACCAAGTGCCTGGCATCCATCACATAGAGGGGGTCACACTTTAGATCAATGGCTTCCCCAAGAGAAGAGGCTTCTTTATTCCAGCTTCCTCCTTGCCTGTCCCAGCAGGGCCAGGAGCCTCTTGTAAGAACGTGTCCATTAGGGTGAGAGAGACACTGGCCCATGTCACACAGAGTATGTCTACGCTACAGTGAAACACCCACATCAGGCACGTGTTAGCTGACTTGGGCTAATGGGTCTCAGGCTGTAAGAGAACCCTGGAGTCCTGGCTTCCAGCTTTGACCCCCCCTTACTCCTTATACCATGGCCTGGGGGGCCCCCTGCAGGGGTCCGACTGAACAGACATGAACCGATTAAATAAACACCTTTTAAGAAATAACACCAGTTTATTTAATGAAAAAACTCCAAAAAAAGGGGGGACAGCTCCCCCAATAAAATGTGTCAAATACAACAGGGGTCTCTCCCCAACCCCAGACAATGAGCCCAACATGGACGGTGTGCACAAACCAAATGGGAGAGACACGTACTTAAACACACCAGGGATTATTTACAGTGCCCTGGGTGCCCAGAGGCCCTGAGGGCAGGCCTAGGCCTCTTCCATCCCTCATGTACTGGAACAGAGTCCTGCTCATGCAGCTCCAGCATAGAACCAGAGCTCCCTGGGACACCACACAGCTGGGGGAGTGTGGGGAGTTACTTGTGGGGGCACAGAGAGAGATGGGGACCCCACAGGCTCCCATGGAGATTGGGGTGGCCTACAATGTTCTGACTGGCTATGGAAATGTGTGTTGGGATCACATGGGCCTTGGGCACCTCACTGTAGGACAACTCCCTTCATCCTCATGCTCCTGGGGCAGCCGGCCTAGTCTGAGGAGATGCCAGAGCTTTGGCGTGCCTAGCCTAGTGTGCATGCTTGGGAGACAATCCACGCCCAGCCCCCAGACCTTGCCTGGGTGCCACCTCCAGCCTGTTGCAGCTGCAAGGCTCAGAGCCCAGGGAGCTCTGGGGAGAGCCAGGACTGAACAGGCCATGTTGAAATGCAAAGACAGAAAGTACTGAGCAAACATAAGATTCCTCTGTGGTGCTAGCGCTAGCTGCAGCTCTTTGTGCTTGGGAGAAACTGCAAGGAGTGAGACACGCCAGCCCAGGGCAGGCCTGAGCATGGATGGGACACGCTAGGTCAGCAGGGAACAGCTAGGCTGCTGGGGGTGTTGCACTGGGGTACCTGTCCACCCTGGCGATTCGGCTCAGGACTTCCGGCCCCCAAGCACCAGTTGTTTGGAGCTCGCTACCTGAGACCCTCAAAGGAAGTGGCACACCCAGATGAGCGACCCAGTGCACAGGCAGGAACTGTCACGGACACTTACTCTGTTGCTCGCAGCTCTTCTGCGGCAGCTAGTGGCCGTGGCTCAGGACCCTTTCTGCAGCCTCCCTGTGACTGCAGGGGAAGCAAAGCAACTACACACACAGCCAGCAAATAACCATCTTCCTGGGGAAGCTGGGCAGGCCTGTGGGTGCCACCTGTCATAGCCCAATGATTTTCCTCTTCACCCACTCAGGCCAACATGGAGGGCACTAGGAAATTCATGGGAGATGGCCTGGCACGTGGTGCATGTGTGTGGCTCTCCCAGGGACACAACTGGCTTTATTGCTAGCAGGTGGCTGGAGGAGATCATCTGGATTCTCATTGCCCAGCTCCTGTCTGCTGCTCTGAGCCATGAGGGCTGGGTGCTAGTGGACTCTTTAGGGCAGAGTGGGGGTGCCCATTGGCAGAGGCAGTGGCACACCAGGGGGCAAAGGGAAGAGAGGGAGGCAATTACTGCCTTCTCCTGATAATTATAGCCATTGGCTAGGGTGCCCTGCTCATGGCCTGTGTGGGCCTCACACTTGGCAAAAGCAGGATCACTGAGCTTAGGACTCAGCAGTGACCGATGGGAATTATGAGACATGTTCCTGGACCCATTGGACCATGTGTACATGGATTGTGGCTCTCCGCCAGACACTCAGGGAGAAAAGGGCAGAGCTCACAGTGAACCCGAGTGGGAAAATCCAACTGTTTAGCGGCTGCCTGACTTGGGGGCGGGGGGGGGGGAGGAGGGAAGTGTGTGTGTGAAAGACAACAGCTGGGGGCATGGGAGAAACAGCTCAAATATGGGCTTAGTTTAAGGGAGGTGTAATGAAGATACTGGCTGGAGATGGAGCAGGAGGGATGAAGTGCAGCCAGGAATGAACTGGCCTGGGAAGGCTAGATGCTGCCTAGCTCCTGCCATGGCAGGGTGCTAAAGAAGAGTCAGGTGCTCAGTGGTGTGCGTGGGGCTCACGACAGCTGGACCTGGACACAACTGCCTCCTGCTTCACTCTTAAAAGCCCATATGTGGAATATACGGCCCTCTTGCCCCCGCCCCCCTGTACACACAGGAGCTCTGTCATAACCTGATTCCGACTGAACCAACCAACTCTGTGCGTGCAGCTGGCCTGGGGCTGGCCCCTGTTCGGAACAGGCTGCATTCAGGTTCTAGCTTTGGGGAAAAAGATGGCAGACGACACAGCCTGGCGCTTTCTGCCTAGCGCCTGGCAGCATGGAGCAGGGCAGAGCTCAGCTAGCAGCTGAGCACAGGATGAGAGAAAAGGGTTGCCAAAAAAGCCCAGCCTACAGGGACAGAGCTGGCTGCTCTGGCACTTGGATTTGCTGTCCTGGGGCACCTGGCTCCATCAGGGACACGGCCGCGGTGGTGGAGCACTGCTGCAATGGGGCCTGCTGAATTAGCAGTTAGATCTTGGTAAACATTTAGGACAGAAAAAAACAGGAGGGCCCAGTGGGTGGCTTTGCACAGCTGGAGATCCCAGCAGGCCCCTGCCTGAGGCCAGGCAAGAGAGACTCCCCTCCCCCTTCTCCAAATCTCACTCCCCCACCTCCTGCTTCACGATGCCATCAGAGGCTAGAACAGCAGCAGCATCACACCCCAGGGCTCTCCACCGCTTGTGAGACAGGGGCCCTGGATGCTAGCAAGTGCCCACTAGCTTCAGGTAGGAGCAGACTGTGGTGGAACGGGTCCCTGTGCCCACAGGCTATGGGCCCTGGCACAGCATTAGTGACCCGGCCTGTGGCCTGGGGGCTTGTGCTTTTGGATAAGGGCTACAGGAGGGGTTGCAGGATGTGGGGGGCACAGGCGAGGTCGGAGCCACTGGACAGCTGTGCCAGAGACAAACCTTCTCATGCACTAAACTAAGCTCTCCCGGGCTTGGCTGTTCAGTGAGTCACAGCTAGGCCGAGCTGGCAGGGGGAGGGGGAGGGAGAGGGAGTGAGTCTGTGTTTCTCCATTGAATTCAGTCCTTTTAGCCCATCTCTCTGCAGGGGCCAGCAGGGGTCCTTCCCTGCTAGCCACAGGGATCCAATGCAGTGCACACACGCTCGCACACACACACACGCACGCACACGGAAGCGGTCGGTGGCAGCTGGAGACAAAGCTGGTGATGAGGGGGATGAAAGGTTGGCACTGGGGTGCTCTCTCTTCTAGCCCTTCCAGTGCAGAACATACCAACAGTTACACAAGGAGGGCAGGATGTAGGCGAAGAGGCTTCCCACTGGCTGAGGGCTTGGCCAGGCTGGTGGGCGCTGCCCAGCCATGGGGCAAGGAGGGTGCTGTCACGCCGGCTTTGAGCCAAAGAGTCCGACTGGGAAGTGCTTGACATGGGTGGGCCACTGTGCGGCCAGCTGGAAAAACTTGATGTCGCTCCACTCCACTCCGTCAATGGACACTGCGAAGGAACAGGGGAGGTGAGAGCAGGGCCTAGCCGCTGGCTGGTGGTGCAGAGGAGGGCCTGGGGCAGCTAGCCGCTGCTGAGCTGCTAC
The DNA here is from genome assembly GCA_032595735.1 of Pelochelys cantorii. NCBI lineage: Eukaryota > Metazoa > Chordata > Testudines > Trionychidae > Pelochelys > Pelochelys cantorii. The sequence goes on from CM064336.1 coordinate 33,889,304, forward strand.
ACCTCCAAGGTTCCCATGCCCCTAGCCTGCCTAGGCTGCCCCCACAGGATGGCAAGTGATACTGAACAGACTGGACAATTCCACCTGCCTCCCCAACACTGGTGCTGCGGGGTAGTGGTGAAAGAACTGCACCACCCCAGCAATGGCTGCATTTCCACACTGCACAAGGATTAACAGCTGCCTCGCCTTAGAGTTGGGTGCATCTCAGCATCCCTGTATAACTGCCCTGTGTCCCATCCCAGAGGTGGCTGCATCTCAGCGCCAGACAAAGGACCCCTGAGTAAGCTGCCTTGCTGCAGAGATGGCTGTGCTGCAGTGGCAGGCCTTACCTTTGAGCATGGTTTGCTGCTGTTTGGCAGAGCAGATTAGCCGGCTGATGCCCTCAATCACCTGGCTCTTGGAATCCACTTCCTTTTCTTTGGGTTTCTTACTCAGAAAGATGGTAGGGACTGGAACAAGAGGCAGGGAAGCCCGGCTTAGCACAGAAGTCAGCACAAGCCTCTCACCAGCATGCTGACGGAGGGCAGCCGCGCAAGAGGCAGGGTGAGGCTAGAATAGCATCCCGCGGCTGGTGGCCACACATGGGCCTTGCACTCAGTGCCCAGCCTCTAGGGGAACCAGCAGCTTCTCTGCCCCATGGCAGGAGCTTCAGTGCCAGGAATGGCAGTGGGAGTGTCCCCAGCAGGGTACAATTTGAGTGCTGTTAGAAGCACCATGGGGCCTGTGCTCAGCACAGAGTCTCTGAGGGGACAGTTGGGGGCCCATGTGGGTACCAGTGGGTCACATTAAGCTTTCAGGGCACTTACAAAGCCTGCACCCCATTGCATGATGGGCTGGGGGCAGTTGAGGCACAGACAGTAGTGATGCCCCCAAGGTCACACCAAAAGAGCAGAGCCAGAAATGGACCCAGGAGTCCAGGACCCCATCTAGTGCACCCTGAGGTTTTCTCAGGGCAGTGACTCAGACCTGGCTCCTTTGGCTCACAGCTCAGAGGATAACAGCTGTGGGGCTGGAAACTGAAGTTGACTGAAGGGGCCTCACCTGACTCCTTCCTGCTGAGCTCTCCATGTGGGGCAGGCCCCCCACTGCAACAGCTGCCAGGAATGAGCCACTTTCCTGGGCTAGGCCTGGCCAAGTTGCTGCTGGCCCAGCCTGGAGCTGCCAGGAGGGATGTGGAGGGAGGAGAACTAGCCCTGTGGGCCAGACCTCCCAGTTGCCTCCTGTACTTTTCTGCTGGTGTCACAGCTTCCTCGTCATGTGCTTAGAATCCCACTAACACCACAAGTGGGAGGACTGAAAGGACCTTCCCAGGGAGAAGCCCCCCGGCAGATTCAGGTTCATTACCCGAGTGCAGAAGGGGCAGCAGGAACCAATAGCTGGGAGCTGAAGCCAGCCACCTTCACGCTGGAAATAAGGAACCAACCATTCACAGTGTGGGTGATCATTCCCCCCTCTGTCTCCAAATCCAGCCTGGCTGCCTCATGGGCAGGTGCTTTAGTTGAACCCAAGCACCCAGGCTGAGTGCAGGGGGCTCAGGCATGGGCCATCCAGGAGGTCAGGATACATGATCTACTGGCCCCTTCTGGCCATGGCTCTGCCCAAAAGCTGCTCCCCACACAAGTACTGGCAGCCTGTGATCAAGCCTCCTGCAAACGTCAGCCCAGAACCCTGCCAGGGACAAGCCTCGCATATGTTCCGCTTCTCCTCACTGGCCACCGGGAGAAAGGCAGCATCCAAGCCCCACAGGAAGGAGTAGGGACCAGTTTGGACAGCCAGCCAGTGCCCAGTGACACCCACACTCAGCTCCTCCCCGTCCTGCCAGCCTGAGGGCGTCTGACCCCATGCACCCACCCTTCTTGTTTTTCTCTTTGGTGACGACCGTCATGGCCATGGTCCCCGAGGGCTGGCTCTCCCCGCCGCTGGGCAGCCGCGACACCTGCACCGAGCGGAAGACACTCTTGAGGGTGTTCTTGGAGCTGGCGTCCCGCTTCTCGCTCTCCTTCCGGCGCTCCGAGGGCTGGGCAAGCCAGTAGTCCACCTGCAGGCCAATGACGTCTCCATAGGGGCTGCTGGGAGGCCTGGGGAGAGCAGAGATGCATCAGCAGCATCTGGGCAGAGCAGGGGTTGACCCCCAAGGGGCAGGATGGTACCAGCCACCTCCCAGAGATGGGGAAACTGAGGCATAGGAAGTCCCTGCCCAAAGGCCTACAACAAGCCAGTGGCAGAGCTGGAAGGGATCCAGGAGTTCTAGCTCCCACTGCCAGGACAGAGGGTCCTTCAGAGCAAATTCATCTAAGACTCCTGGGCTGACGTCTCCCTCGCCCTGTGATGACAGTGGCTGTTACTAAGCTCATGGCCCCGGGACAGGATGGCAGGGGACAGACACACACAGACACACGCACTCTAGCAGGTTGTGGCCTTGCACACAACCAGGCACCCGGACACCAGGGTTCCCCCGGCTGCTGCTGACTCCCTGTGTGGCTCAGCTCACCCCTACACCACCCATGCCTCGTTCTCGCCTACAGAAACATGGCAGACATTGGTCTGCCCTGCGGGACACCGAGTTGCAGCCCCACCCACAGCGTGCTAGGTGCTGCACACGCACAGACTGCGCCAATCTGCTCACGGGGGCTCATGGTTTCTTATTAATGACCAGTGGTCAAGGCTGCCTCACCCCACAACAGCAAGCCCACTGCTCATGGACGGTGAGGACGGGGGTGTGGCACAGATGTCCTTCGCCAGGCCAGAAGAGGAGGGGGGAGACGTGGAGGGAACCGTCAGGCTGATCAGAGGCACATCGTCTCCATCTCCTGCCAAGAGAGCAGAAGGGAAGGTTGGGGGGAGGCAGGGTCCTGGCCATGCCACTCAGATTTATTGCTGCAGGGGAAACTCTAGACCACCTAATATTCCACAGAGCACCACCACCCCGTGGGCAGGCACCGCTCCACCAGGCTGGGGCATTCCTCTTCCTGAGCTTCAAGCAGGCCCAAGCACGATCACTGGTGGCTGCTGCTGCAGGACACCCAGTCTCTCCTTGGTGCGGGAACTCCCAGGCCTGCCCCGCAGAGGACCTGTAGATGTGAGTGCTCTGGGGACACCAGGCTAACGGATGCCACCCACTGATGCTTCCCTGGGCTGGTTCCACAGCCTGAGTGACTGGAGGTCGGCGACTCCCCTTCAGCGCCTGAACTCCCGCACTGCGTTACTCCCCTCCCCCAGCCTGATTCAGTCCCCTGCCGCCCTGTGGGGTCCGGCAGCTCTCCTTGCCCAGGGGAGCAAGAGGCCAATAAGGAGGAGCAGCTTAGTGCTGGGGGATCCCAGAGCAGAGCCTGTGGTTTGGACAGCTCCCACTGCAGTCAAAGCCCAGCTGGAAGCAGGTCCCATTCAGCTGAGGTTGTGCTGGGGGGAGGGGAGGGGAAGAGAAGGCTAGAGAAAGGGGGGAGAGGGGAGTGTGTCTCAGCCATGCCCCCAGGCAAATTTGTTCTTGGCCCTGCTGGCTGTGGTGGGAGCTCTGGGCCTGCCCAGCTCTGCAAGGAGCCTACAAGCAGTTCAGTGAGCTACTGAACTGTGCCACCGGCCTTGGGACACAGCACCAGCTCTGCAGCTCGGGCCCAGCCGGGGGCCCACAAGGGATGTACCTGAGGCTGCAGGGGAATCTTCGATGAGGCCCACTTTAACCACCTGCAGTGGGGAGAGAGATCAGTCGTTCAGGCTGCACTCGGACAGCCCCTCACCTACTCCTCCTGGAGATCCAGCTCTATCACAGCCACGTGGGAAGGGCTCACATCCCCACTGGCACTCCACCAGCTCCACAGAGAAAGCTAGGGGGGCAAGACCCCCATGATCCTTTCACTGGGGCTGCCCCCATCCCAAGCACCAGCCACCTCTGGGACAACAGCAAGTGGGGGATGCCCTTCCCAGCCATCAACCCTGGCTGGTGCCCCAGTGCCCAAAGCTACTGCAACCCCACTCCTGGGATGTTGCATTGGGGTGTTTACAATGGCAGGGCATGGAGCCCCCATCACTCCAAGAGTATCTGGCCAATAGTGAGCCTCTCCAGGCAATGGGGGCTGTCCTGCCCCTTTGCTCCTTTGATCAGACAGTGTCACCCAGCCAGATGCCCCCGGATCTCTACAGAGCGCCTGTCAGGTACAGCAGAAACATTATCCAATTTTACAGATGGGGAAACTGAGGCACAGAGCAGGGACGTACTCGCCCAAGGCTTCCAGTGGTAGGGCTGGAAACAGAACTCAGGACAGTTCTCGACCTGCTATGTGACAGCAGAGGGCTGGTAGCACTAACTCCAGTCCTCCAAGCAGACCTCTGGGGCATGGACTCAGCAGAGAGGCTCTGATCACTGCTCGTGATTCCCAAGGTTTAAGAGAGGTTTAACCCTCATGGGCCCATGCCCCTGGCATGTTTCTCTGTGGGCGGTCTGGGCAGAGGCCCTTGGTTTTGGCAGGCCCGGCTCAGGCCCAACGAGCTCAGAGCAGCAGTCCCAGCTCTCTGTGGGAGAACCTCTTGCGGGGAGTCACTGCATTCCCTGCTCATGGGCACCCCCCAGTGGCCAGCCCAGCTCGTGTCCCTAGCAGCCACTGCAGTGAGTCTGAGCAACATGATCCAGCTGCTTTGGGGGTCGGACAGTGTTCCCGCCAATCTTTTCCACCCATGTGTGGAACACATTTGTATGTGCACTGCGCCATGTGGGAATGTGCACCACCAACAGAACCAAAACCCTGGCCGTGGCACTCTGCTAATCAGCTGGGCAGCATTTGAATCTCTCCTGAGCAGCCACACAAGTGGCAGCTTACATGGCACACTGGGGTCAGAGATGCAATGGGCTTGGCACACCTGGACAGCCAGGCTACCTGAGAGGTTTTGCCCTGTGGATCCCACAACAGCACTGGATCCACACGGACAGAGACCTGGAGAAGCACAGAGTTACCTACTTACCAGGGAGGGGGATTAAACCCCAGAAATGACCTAGGGCTGAGGGCAGGGATTCTCCAGACCCCAGGGGTTAATTTCAGCCTTCTCTAGCCCCAGCACTGCTGGTCTGCAGGCAGGAAGCCCCACCCTGGGTGAGGCAGGGCTCAGCATGGAGGGTCACAATGGGCCTGGCTCCATCTCAGTGGCACAGCAGCATTCCCATGGTCCCGTAGAGCTAGATGCCCAAGGGGGCAGCCTTACCCCGATGAAAGGAATGAACTTCTGATAGGAGTCCTCGTCCGGGCTGTGAGGAGAGGAGGAGACAGCTGTTAGGGTCTGCTGGGGAGGCCAGTGACCTGGGGCCCAGCAGGCAAAGCCCTGCCCTGCACAGAGGAGGGGCACCCCTTTGGGCTCACTGGGCTGAATGAGCCCCCAGCCTCTACATTACTGACAGTGACCACAGCCTGGCTCCCACCGAATGAAGCAGGAAAGGTCCCATCCCCATGCCCCAGGGGCTGGGATGCAAAGGGAACTCGGGGTCCAGAAACACCCAGATTTGGGGCAGCTTTGAGAGAGATGGAAACAAGACAAGTGTCCAAGGTCACACGCTGAGCAGTGCCCAAGCCAGGACCACAACCCAGGAGTCCTGGCTTCCTGCGGCCTGCTCTAACCACTAGTCCGCACTCCCAGAACAGGGACCTATAATAGCTTTGCTAACCTGACTGACAGGAGCTTTTGGGTGCCTGTAACATGCAACCAGCTTCCCAACACAGGTCAGTCACCTAGGCGATACTTACAATTTATGCTTGCAAGTCAGCATGGCCTCAGCCACAGGCAGCTGGTGCGTTATGCTGGCTCCAGTCACATACTGCGTGATGCGGCCCACCACGTCGAATGGCTCTGGGGGCAAAGGGAAGAGAGGGGAGTGACCAGCAAGTCCCCCAGAGCTGCTCCCTGCCTCCTTGTGAGCCACACAGCAGAGCCAGGGAGCCCCCTGCTGGCTGGGTCGCAGTACAGGAGAGGGTGCTCTTGTCGCAGCGAGGAAGGGGGTACATGGGTCTGAGATGATTCTGCCCCAGGTAGGGGCACTAAGGGAGAAGCAGGTGACCCAGTCTTTGGCTCAGTAGCAAGGCTGCAGGGCTGAATCTTATGGTGCAGTAAGAAAGGGGCAGGGCACGTTCTTGCCCAAAGCGCCGCCCGCCCCACTGGAGACCCCCCGCCCTTACTGCACATCATGCTGGAGCTGTGACCGTGGTGCTGGGGGCAGGCCCTTGGGGATAAAGCAGGGCTTGGACAGAACAGCCACTGCCCAGGCCCACCCCTACCCCACGGACCATGCACAACTCTGGCTGCTCCCTCACGAGTCCCTGGGCAACAGTGACCAACAACCCTCCCTGTCCAATGCTGCAGCACTCGGTGCTGCACAACCCCCGAGCAATGGCCGCTCACCTGTCCCAGGGGGCTCAGCCCTGCTGAACAACTCCCTCCAGGCAGAGTCCAGGAACATGGAGCTGTACCTGCTGTCCACTGAGCCCAGGTACTTGGCTACGGGGTGGGAGCCTGCAGAGGAGAGATGGCGGGTGTTGCTATAGTGCCCCCTGGGGGTTTCTTAGCTGGGCACTACAGTGCCTGCAGGAGGGGTTCTTCAGTGGGGTGCTTCCGGGGGCTAAGAGCAGCACCTCCTGTAGCCCCAGCGGTGCGGCTATTCTGCTCCTCTGAAAGCAACCTTCTGAATGGCCTGTGACAGGAACATGATGGTCTTGCTGCCCTGTGGCTGCCACACCCCAGACACCCACCCCATCCTGCAAGGCCTTTATCCAGCCCAGACAGCTCCATGGCAACACAGAGGCTAGGCTGCCTTGGACCCCCTTCCCAGCTGCTGTGCTGACATCCCCAGCAGGGCTGGCTTTGCTTGGCCTCTGAAGCACCCGCCACAGACCAGCTGTGCTTTGCTCAGCAGTCCCTCTGCGCACCCCTGGGTGTCAGCATCAGATCCCGCAGGAGCCCTGCCCCTGCAGCTCAGCCACACTAACAGGGAGAGGCTAGAGCAAGGCCAGCACAGCTGGCCATGCTCTGGCTGCAGGGGTACAAGCAGGACTCACTCCAGCTGGCCAGGTGGGCAGGGTCACCTACCCAGTGGGACGATGAGGAACCGCATGTAGCTAAGCCAGTCCGGGGTCTTGTTTGCCAGCTGCTTCACAAAGAACCGGAGGATGGCGCTGAGGTAACTCTGCCCCCCCACAGCCACCACCTTCACTGGCCGCGGTACTGAGGAGTTGCAGTTGCAGCTGAAACGAAAGGAGAATGAATGTGCTTATTGCACCCTCTGCCTGCAGTGTACGACGCTTAAACGTGCTCGACACTGAGCAGCTCTGGGCTGGGGCACAGGAGCTGTTTATACAGGGATCCTTTACCCTGTGCTGAGATGCAGCCACCTCCTGGGTGGGACACGGGGCTATTTACACAGGAGTCCCTCAGCCAATGAGGAAGACAACGGAGGCCTCTCACCAGACACAGGGGCAGGCAGTACAGGCAATGATGGCTGTGATGTACTGAGTTGATGAGTGGCTGCTGTCTCTGATGCTGCTGTGCCCAGCCGGTAATGACCCTGCCAAGGAGCATGCAGTAAATCCCAGCAGAGCCCTCTGGTATTTTGCCCAGAGCAGTGACACCAGCAACCCACCAGCAAGACAGAGAAGATGTCGCACCGAGAAAGGGCCCCTCTGAGCTGGTAGAGGCCGTGCAGTGCCTGGCGTTGCTGCTCTCTGCCACATGGAGCATCCTGTCTCAGCTCTAGGACCCAGTGCATGCACATCAAGCTGTGAAGGTGGCTCTTGGAGCAGCTTCTAATAGCTCCGCCCCCTGCCAGGCCCAGGGCATGTGCTCTCCCCCCCTCATTGCTAATGCCCAGCACGTCCACGGGCCTGGCGCCCTACAGCACAGCACTATGCCCCTAGCTCAGCGGTTCCCAACTGCTGGGAAAAGCAGCATAGGAAATGACTCATTTGGAGGCTTTCTCCACTGCTCCCATTGGCCAGAATCACGGCCAATGGAGCAGCAGAAAGCACAGAGCTAGGTAAGTGCCCTCAATGCCCTGCATCCCCATTGCCCTCATGCCACCCCTTCTCGCTGAGATCCCCCCACTCTCACCTGGCACCATCCCTCCCAGACCCCCACCCTCCTCCTGTACCCTTACTCCCAGACCCCCCCATGCTGTTCCTGCATCCTCCCTCCTACCCAACCCCCCCCATCCTCAGCATGTTTCTGCACCCAACATCCTGGCCAGACCCTGCACCCCCACCTGCACCCATTTTGTCATCATGGGTGGCAGGTTGGTGGTCTGCACAAAGGTCTGCGTTGGGTGGAATGGGCTGTGGGCCAAAAAGTTTGAGAACCACGGCTCTAGCTGACCTTGGGCAGCTGCAGTTAAACATGCTGCACAATGGCCACCACTAGAGGGCATCAGAGAACCACCGACTTCCTCGAGGCCAAAGAAAGGCACTACCAAATTGCTTTGGGGCAGCCTGTTGCCAGGTGACGGGAGATCCTGCCGTGCTGGTACAGTGACACCTTCCTGGCTACACCATCCTAGAGCCCCCGGCTCTCGTCCTCTTCCTGTATTTCACTAGCATGGCCCCTCTGTTCCCCTTTTCACCCACGTGGCTCTGCTGGTGAAAGAACCTTCTCCGCTGCTGCTCCTCCCCATCTCCCCTGATGGTGCTTAGGGCACTGGCTCTTAACTATGCACAGCACTTTCAGAAGCCGTTCACAGGACAGATGCCAGCCAGCTGCGGCAACATCAGCGCTCAAATCCCCTTTATGGGGAACATGACAGCAGGGCAGGGGAGTGAATCTGTGGGAAGCTGTGACCTAGTGGGATGCAGTGGATTTGCTAACAGCCTGTCCCAGCAGGAATGGGACTCAGGGGGCACCTTCTAGTCCAGGGCTGAGCAAGATGTGTCCTGGGGGCCAGCTCCAGCCCGCCTAACACTTGGATCTGGCCTGCAGACTGAATCTGGCTGCTTTCTATTTATATCCTGTTGCCTGTGCCATCGAATTTCCAGGAGTTGGGTCAGGCAGCAGGATCCTATTTAAATGGCTCCTGGCTCCCAGTTGCGGTGCTCTCCATGCAGGGACTGGAGCCATGAGCCTTCTAAATAGCTGCAGCAACCCTGAGCAGCTGCAAGGTAATGCGGTAGCAGTGGAGCCAGGAGCTGCGAGCCCTTTGCTATGTTTTTAATACAAATCCTCCAGCCCCCGACAACTCTGGAGGGAGGCTAGTCTCCAGCCCCGCCCTTCCCATCCCAGGCCCCACACTTTCCTGGTGTGGAGATGGCCCATGACCACATACCAAAATTTATTAAGGGACGCCCCTGTGAAAATTATTGCCCACTCCTCCTCTAGTCCTATGTCCAAATGAAAAGAGGGCAGCGATGTTCACACTCAGGTTGGCCTCTCCCGGGGAAAGGAGCCTGGGCCCATGTTATCCTTTCAGGCAGACCTCCAGAGGGGAAGGGCTGGCAGCTGACATGGAGTGGGTGATCTGCTGAGGCAAACAATTGGCTTCCATTTCTTGCCTTTTATGATCTACCCAGCCAGGTTTGGTTTCAGCACCCTTCCTGCAGGCAGGCAGGCAGGCGACACAGATTTTCATTTATTTACTTAGAGGAGTCAAACCGGAATATTCCTGGAGGTCTCCTTGGGCATGCTGGAGAGGTATTTTGGGAGCTCGCTCCACACTGGTGAAGGGATGGGGTGGAATTGTCAGCAAAGAACTTTCCTCCCAGCTGTCTAAAGGGTATCTAAGTTGCAGGTGTTACTACATCCTAATACAGCCTGCGCCTTTCCTAGGGTTTGGACTAGGAATGTTAAAATGCGGTTAATTGACTAGTCAATAGGCACTTCCGCATTCCTCCTTTGAAATGTACAAGAGCCCCAACAGGTTCTTGTACATTTCAAAGGAGGAATGCAGAACTCTGCCTACAGCCTGGGGCCAGCGGGAAGTCCCACTCACTCTGGGCTGCATGCTGGTGCTTGCTTTGAAATGCACAAGAGTCCCCAGCAGGGGCTCTTGTGCATTTCAAAGCCATGGAGGCTGGGGTCAGCGGGGGACTCACAGTCCCCAGTGACCCCGGGCTCCATGCTATGGGCTCCCCCGCCCCTTTGAATTGCGCAGAGGCAGCAGTTTCAAAGGGGCAGCTGCTGCACAGCTGTGCGGCAGCTGCCCCTTTGAAACTGCTGCCTCTGCGCAATTCAGAGGGGGGCAGGGGAGCCCGGGGTCAGCTGAGGGCTCCCCAGCTGAGCCCGGGCTCCCTGCAAGCCCGGGATCAGCTCAGGAGTCCCCAGCTGACCCTGGGTTCCACGCGGCACTTCCCTGGAACCCGGGGTCAGCGGGCTCAACTGCAGCTGCCACTTTGAATCACGTGGAGGTGGTGGGGCTGCCCCTTTGAAACGCTGCCTCCATGCAATTCAAAGGGGCAGGAGGGGAGCCCAGGGTCAGCTGGGGAGTCCCCAGCTGCCCCCAGGCTCCCTGCGGCATTTCCCTAGGACTCGGGATCAGCTGGGGACTCCCCAGTTGACCCCGGGTTCTGGGGAAATGCCATGGGGAGCCCAGGATCAACTGGGAATCCCCAGCTGACCCCGGGCTCCAGGGCTGCCCCTTTGAATCCCCGCAGAGGCGTTGCCCCACCACACAGCTGATCCCAGTATCAGCTGTGCAGCTGCCGCCTTGGGGTTTCAAAATGGCAGCATTTGAAATACCCCTTCCCTGCCCCACTTTGCTGCCTCTATTTCAGAGAGGCAGCAAGGGGGGGGAATTGACTAGTTGACATTACTATCTGATAAGCAAATGCTTATTGGATAGTCAACTAGTCTTTAACATCCTTAGTTTGGACTGGCAATTCTTTTACTGGCTCTCCTGTTGCCCATAGAATTTCCTAGAGAGACACAAGGCTGATGGGACATGACTTTTTAACAATCACATTTTGGCTTGGTTTCTTTGAGGGAAAAATCTTTCTACATCTTAAATAAGCCCCAAGAACCTGTCTCTGCCATGCAGGTGGAAAGAGATGGCTGTGTGGGGCAGTCAGCTGCCTGCATTACAATCAGCTCACCTGAAAACCACCCCAGGGAACAGACAGCTTTTTAAAGTGCCACGATGGGCAGAAAGAGTGTCTAAGAATAGCCCAGCTGCATCGCCAGCCAGCTGCTGCTGAGTCAGGGCTGTGGAAGTCATGGAAGAGCCCGTGTACCTGCCCTGTTGGCAGCACCTGCAGATCACCTCTAGCTGCAAGGAAGCAGCCCAGTGTTGGACCAGGCTAGGAACAGAGCCACTGAGGACTGCAGAGGAGACCTAGGCAGCTCCACTTGTGCATGAAACAGGTTGGGGTATGTCCCTCTGATACCACGATATTCAGAATCATTTGCAAGAGAATGATGGAAAGACACCAGCCTTCATGTTCCTGCACTACGAACTCGGTGGCAGCTGCCTTCACCCTGGCAGGCCCCTGAGGTGCTACACCCCACAGCATCAGTCATCTACTACTGGAATGCAGCCTTCTCTGGGGTGGAACACAGCAGCAATGACACAGAGATAGTTCATCTAGCAAGCAAATGCAGCCAGCTCCGGAGAGATGGGGAAGTGAGTTATAGAGGGAACACTTGCCCAGCAATGAAATGCCTCCATTATTGGGCACAGGGGCTGTTTGTACAGGGATCTCTTGCTCAGGGCTGAGATGCAACCAGCTCTGGTGTGGAACACAGCAGCCATTTGACAGAGCACATAAAGTAAAGCAGCCAGGGATGTTTTAAACAGGTGGAATATCATTACCATGCTGGACTCTGGACACGACCCGGGGGACTAACAGGCAGGAACGTTACCCTGTCAGGAGCCTTTGAATGAACACAAGTGGCCAGGATCTTTGTTTTATTTCCCATCTGAAAACAGCACCTCAAGTGGCCCAGGACTAGCATCACCTCCGGACAAAAGTTCAGTCCTGGACGCGAACAAAGAGCTCCCCCTACTGGAACAGCCCTTCCACCTGCTTCACTACACTGCCAACTACCCCATAGTTACTGGGTCCAGGACTAGCCCTGAGGAGAGCACTCCCTATTGGATCCTACAGCCAGATCCATGCAGCACAGCGCCCCCTAGCACCATGTTGGAGCATTGTTTTGGTATCAACTGAGGGGAGAGTACCCTCTAATGAACCTCCAACATCATAGAGTCAGAGAATACTAGACAGGGAAGGGACCTCAAGAGGTCATCGAGTCTAGTCCCCTGCCCTCACAGCAGGGGCAAGCACTGTCTAGACTCTAGGTCTAGACTCTAGGTCATCCCTGATAGATGTCTAACCTGCTCCAGTGATGGAGATTCCACAACCTCCCTAGGCAATTTAATCCAATGTTTAAGCACACTGATGGTTAGGAAATTTTTCCTAATGACCAACCTAAACCTCCCTTGTTGCAGTTTAAGCCCAATTGCTTATTGTCCTATCATCAGAGGCCAAGGAGAATAATTTTTCTCCCTCCTCCTTGTAACATCCTTTTAGATACTTGAAAAACCACTATCATGTCCCATCTCAGTCTTTTCTTTCCTAAACTAAACAAACCCAATTCATTCATCGTGAACCGTTAGTAACTACTCTCTGAGAATAGTTATCCAGCCAGTTATACACCTACCTTATAGTAGCCCCATCTAGGTTGCATTTCCCAAGTTTATTGATAAGATCATGCGAGACCATGTTAAATACCATACTAAAGTTTAGGTATACCACATCCACTGCTTCTCTCTTATCCACAAGACTCGTTATCCTATCAAAGAAAGCTATCAGATTAGTTGACATGATTTGTTCTTTACAAATCCATGCTGGCTGTTCCCTATCACCTTATTATCTTCCAGATGTTTGCAGATTAATGCCTTAATTACTTGCTCCATTATCTTTCCTGGCACAGAAGTTAAACTGTCAGGTCTGCAGTTTCCTATTTCCCTTTTTATAGATGGGCACTATATTTGCCCTTTTCCAGTCTTCTGGAAATCCTCCCAACTTTCATGATCTTTCAAAGATGATAGCTAAAGGCTCAGATACCTCCTCTATCAGCTCATTGAGTATTCTAGGATGCATTTCATCAGGCCCTGGTGACTTGAAGACATCTCACTTTTCTAAGTAATTTTTAACTTGCTCTTTTTTAAATTTTAACTTATAAACCTACCCCATTTCCACTAGCATTTGCTATGTTAGGCATCTCACCACCAACAAACTTCTTGGTGAAAACCAAAACAAAGAAGTCATTAAGCACCTCGGCCATTTCCAAGTTTCCTGTTATTGTTTCTCCCTCTTCACTTAGCAATGGGCCTACCCTGTCCTTGGTCTTCCTCTTGCTTCTAATATATTTGTAAAATGTCTTCTTGTTACCCTTTATGTCTCTAGCTAGATTTAGCTCGTTTTGTGTCTTTGCCTTTCTAATCGTGCCCCTGCATACCTGTGTTGTTTGCTTATATTCATCCTTTGTAATTTGACCTAGTTTCCACTTTTTATATGACTCCTTTTTGATTTTTAGATAATGTAAGATCTCCTGGTTGATCCAAGGTGGTCTCCTGCCGTACTTTCTATTTTTCATATGAAGTGGAACAGTTTGCTTCTGGGCCCTTAATAATGTCCCTTTGAAAAACTGCCAACTCTCTTTAGTTGTTTTTTCTCTTAGTCTTGCTTCCCATGGGACCTTACCTACCAGGTCTCTGAGTTTACTAAAATCTGCCCTCCTGTAATCCATTGTCTCTATTTTGCTGTTCTCCCTTCTACCATTCCTTAGACTCATGAACTCTATGATTTCATGATCATTTTCACCCAAGCTGCCTTCCACTTTCAAATTTTCAACCAGTTCCTCCCTATTTGTTAAAATCAAATCAAGCACAGCTTCCCCCCAGTAGCTTTGTCAACCTTCTGAAATAAAAAATTGTCTCCAATACAATTTTAAAAATCATAAATTTCATGATTTCAGATATTTAAATCTGAAATTTCAGTGTTGTAGGGAAACTGACCCTAAATAGAGTTTGGGGGGCTTGCAAGGGAGGGTGTCAAAACTCACAAGGTTATTGTAGGGGGGTTGCGGTACTGCCACATTTAGTGTTGTGCTGCTGCTGCTGGCAGCAGCTGCCTTCAGAGCTGGATAGCTGGAGAGCAGCTGCTGCTGGCCGGTAGCCCAGGTCTGAAGGCAGAGCTACAGCCAGCAGCAGCCAAGAAGGTTGGCCTGAGGTAGTATTGCTACCCGTACTTCTGCCTTATTGCTGGTGGGATGCCGCAGCCAGAGCTGGGTGTCTAGCCACCCAGCTCCAAAGGCAGCACAGAAGTAAGGGTTGTAATATAGCGACCCTCCCACAATAACCTTTTGACACCTATCCCCCACACAACCACCTTGTGGGTCAGAATCCCCAGTTTGAGAAATGCTGGTCTCCCTTGTGGAATCTGTGTTGGATTGGATAAAAGCACACAAAAGGACAGATTTCACAGTCCATGAGGCATTTTTCACAGCCATGAATTTGGTGGGCCCTTACTCCTGCCACTCCTTAGTTTTGGCTTGAGGCCTCCTCTTCCAAGCTGGGCTAGAGCCAGAGCCAGAACCTGGTCCCACCCTGCAGTGGTGGGCAAGAATTTTTAAAAGGGGGCCACCCCAGAAGGGGCGGAGCATTGGGTGGAAGGGGTCAGGCCAGGAGACTGCTTGTGCTTCCCACCACCCTGATTGGCCTGGGGTGGGAAAGCGGGAGAAGTCTTTTTTCTCGCTCCCCCGCCCCATCCCCTAGAGAGAAACACCAGCTGTTTTAAAACAGCTGGTGGTTCCCTCTAGGGGCCTAGCGGGAGGAGACCTCATGTGCTCTCCCTGCCCGCAGGTCAATTAGGATCTAGCCCGCAGCTGCCCTACCGATCTCCCATCCCCCAGGGCCTGGCAGCAGGGAAACACGCAAAGTCTCCTTGCCCCTGCAAGAGCGTGCGGTGGTTAGAGAGACACGCTGGCTGTTTTAAAACAGCTGGACTGTCTCTCTAGCTGCTGCGCATCCCTGGCAGGGCGGGGATAGGACGCGAGAGGCTTCACAGTGCTCCCTGCTCCCAGGCCCTGATTGGTCTGGGGGCGAGGAACGTGCAAAGCTCCCTCCCGTGCCGCCAAAGGCGCGTGTCAGCTAGAGATAAACACCAGCTATTTTAAAACAGCCAGCGTGTCTCTCTAGCCACCTCACGCTCTTGCGAGGAAACTTTGCACATTCTTCTGCTCCCAGGCCTGGGGGTGGGAGAGCAGCAGTGCGGCCGTGGGCTGGATCCACTGGCTTGGTGGGCCAGGTCCGGCCCGTGGAGAGCCCTTTGCCCACCCCTGTGATACAGCACCTCTACCATTCCCATACCAACGGGACTCATCTATGCCTGACGCAGGGAATGGAAGGCCACCACCCTTTACTCACTATCTCTGGATCCTGGTGAGGACTGCAGACAGGACAGCCTGCACTTCGACGGTGGAGCACGTGCACACGACAGCTTTCTTCTGGTCCCGAAGTTGATCAGCCACGTACTGGCAAGGAGAGGAGGAAAGCTGAGCTCTGTGTGCCCGTGCGTATGGGAGGGAAGAGATCTACACCTGCCAGACACCTCCTCTGTGCTTAGCAACCAGGGTCCCTGGGGAGCGATGAGTAAGCATGCGCCTCCCTGTGTCGGGTGGCTCCTCCTGCTGAGGGTCAGCAGGCTGCCCAAGGCACAAGGAGACCAGGTGGCAATGGCCATGGCGTGTTCATTCCAGGCTGCCAAGGGCCGGGAGCACAGTGGCTGCCTAGTGAGTGGTAAGGGGCAGCTGTGGGGCAGCAGAGGCTGGTTTGTGGGGGGCTTGGCAATCTCAGGTATGAAATCAAGACAAGTCAAGTGTCAAATGACAGCACTCGAGACTCCTCTTCCTGGCTCACAGAGACCTGTGCCCACAGTGTCCGCACAACAGGTGCCAGGGAGGGGCAGAGGGACCCACGGGGGCAGGGGAGAGGAGTCAAGACTCCATAGCCCTGGTCTCTCCACTGAGAGCAAGCGAGAGTGGGCCTGTCAGCAGCAGTTCAGAGAGTGCTGTGTGTGCTGTGTGGGGCGGGAGGACTTGGCCGCGGGAGGTGCTTGGCAGTGCAGTGAGGAGGGCTGGGGCGGGACACACACAGACCCAGAGCCATCAGATCACACGCTTGCCCTGCTCCGGCCCAGGACAGATCAGCATCCACCAGAGCTTCCAGGCAGCACCTTGCCCTCCCCCACTGCTCAGACTGCAGCCCCTTCCCACAGGCTCTCCTGCCCTGGACAGCTCCCCGCAGAGCCTGCTCTGGGCAAGAGCCAAGAGCCCCTCTGTGGAGCAGCCAGTTCTGCTCCCAGCTCAGCAGGGCTCCAAGGGCCTGGGTGACCTGAGCTGTTGCTCAGTCTGCACTAGACAAGGCAGGCACTGAGGGCAACAGAGCCCACAGACTGGCAGGGTGGGGACAGGGCCATCGCCCCCCCACCACACCCAGGGCAGGGCTGAGGCACAGCAGCACAGGCCAGGGAAACAGAGGAGCTTCATCTCTGTGGGTCACTGCCAGTCCTGCCCAGCAGCACCTGCAAGGCCTCACCCCAGAGCCACCCTCCCTACCTGGCCTTGCCAGTCGACTGCATTCACCAGGACGATGTGCTCTGGCAGGGCCGCGTCCGACACCAGGATCTGGTTCAGTTGGTCGTAGACGATCTTGCGAGGAATCTGTGAGGGGAGGGAGAGTGAAGGTAGGGCTAAGCCTGGGCAGGCACAGGCTCCGCATGCTGGGCTGGGCCTGCACACTCACCAGGGGCTAGCTCCCCTGGTAGCATGCTAGCCACTCACCTGGTGAACTGCTTCTCCAGTGGTGCTGTCACCAGGAGCCGGTCCCCTGCCTTTCCCTCAGCTGTGCATCTACAGCCACTCGCTACTGCCCCCACACTCCGCCCCCCACCCCCTGGCCAGGTCTGTGCTGCCTGGGAGGGGAGGGAAGGTGGCTCAGGAGGTAGATCTATTATAGTTGAACTAAAATGTGACCAAGGCTTGGGAGCCAGCTCTGCAATACACCGTGCCCTGGCATCTGTCCAGCGCCAGCAGGCCAGGCACAATGGTACAGATCATCTGGAACAGGGGTTTGCAGCTGCTTTCTTTCTGAGTCCCCCACATGCTGTAAAAACTCCATGACCTGCCCCATGCTGGCATTAGGGGCAAGCAAGGCAATTGTCTGGGGCCCCAGCAAAGCTACGTTGCTCAGGCATCAGCTTCAGCCCCATAAGGCTTTCTGCCCTGCGCCCCAGTGAGTCTAATGCTGGCCCTGCTTGAAGGACCCCAAAGCTTGCTTGTAGCCCCAGGCCCCTGGCTGAGAACCACTAGTCTGGAAGATGGAAAGCTACAGCACAAAGCGCCCCTTAATGCTGCACTGGAGCCAGCACTGTTGAAGGGAGACTGCCTTATACTGAGCCCTCCCAGCACTGCGCCCCCAATGATGTACTGAGGTATGAGAAAGAGCCCCATCCCCTGCAGCACTGCGCCCCCTAGTGCTGCACAGAGGTATGGGAGTGCACCCCATCCCCTGCAGCACTGCGCCCCCTGGTGCCAGTCCTTCAGTACAGTTAGAGAAGCTCCCCATTAACGTTGCTTATTGCAGCCCCTGGTTTCCTGCAGGGCTCTCAGGCAACCAAGTGTGTTTGGTTAGATCTGAGACCAGCTCTGGGTGCAGGCTGGCATCTCCCCCCACAGAGCACTACCTAGGGCTGCAGTCACATCACCTGCGTGCTATGGCCCAGGTCCGGGGACCTCTCGCTGTCCGAGCTGTTGGTGCGTTCGCTCAGGGGCTTGGACAGCTGTCTCTCCTTCAGCGGGGTGCTTCTCTTCTGCCGGGGCGTGTGCGCTGCCCCTTCCATTTTGCTGCAGCAGACAGAGGACAGCATTGTTGGCCTCATTCCCTAGCACGGCACAGCATTTTTTATTCCCCCACACCCCAGTGTCTCTGATTGCAGATACACACAGGCCCCATTCGGGTCTGAGCCACATGCTGGGGCTCCTGTGAGCGTTTGCACCAGGCCAATGCTTGTCAGCTGGCAAGGGGACAGGGCGGCATGGCCATGTGACTGGCACATCGTCCAGAGTGGGAGCTCGGCAACACTGCTGAGTACAAACAGGACTGAATGGGCTGATCAGCCAGCACATGGCAGACACAGGGAGACCCCCGTAGTCTGGAGCCAGCTCAGGCCCCCAGGGCGGGCTGTGTCAAGGTGGGGTCCTAGCCAGGAAGGTGCCCACCCTTCACCAGGCTTCAGAGAGCTAGCCACCAAGATCTGGATTCCTCTGGCAATCCCAGAGCAGCAGAAGGGACTGTGCTAGGTGCTGGGGCTTTATCCCCACAGGAATGCAGAACCTGCCTAGAGCTGGCAGGTTTAGCATCTCTCCTGGAGTATGGAGACCCTGGAGGCTGCATGAGCTGACAAAGCAACATGAGGGTGGACCCACAACATGGCCAGTTCATATCACAAGGTTCCATGCTTCAGCCCACAGCTCCTTCCTCAGTAGGGCAAGACAAGCACGCGCTCGCTCCAGCCCCGGGCCCCGAGGGGAAGCGGCTGGCACGCGCTCGCTCCAGCCCCGGGCCCCGAAGGGGAAGCGGCTGGCACGCGCTCGCTCCAGCCCCGGGCCCCGAAGGGGAAGCGACTGGCACGCGCTCGCTCCAGCCCCGGGCCCCGAAGGGGAAGCGGCTGGCACGCGCTCGCTCCAGCCCCGGGCCCCGAAGGGGAAGCGGCTGGCACGCGCTCGCTCTGGCCTACGCTCCCCCCTACAGAGCTGGGGACAGAACCCAGCAATCTATGCTCCCAGCCTCGCTGCTCTGACCCATTAAACCTCACCAGCATGGCAGACAGTCTGGTCAGGCTCCTGGGCAAGGTCAGGGGGGCACTCCATGCCCCAGAAGGCGTAGGGCCTCAGTGGGGGAGGGATGGAGTTGGGGCTATGCAGCCCTTAGTGCTGTCCAGAGCGCGACACGCAATGCTCCGGCAGCGATTTAAAGGGCCCAGGCTCTAGCCAGCAGCTGGGAGCTCCAGATCATGTTGTATCGGTGGGTCCCAGGCAGTTGTCCTCTTTGCCCTGTCAACAGTCCTGGACCCCACTCCCCTCCTATGGCTGGGGCAGAACATGAGAGTCCAGAGCACAAGTTCCCTGCTTTAACCACTAGACAACACCACTACATTGCTAAAGACTATTTGACCGTTCCCTTTGCATGGACTCAGGCCAATAGACTGTGCCACTACCCTGAAAGGTGACCTTGTCTCAGACAGCCCCATCTTACTGCACTGCCTGCAGCTCGGGTACTGGGGGCCCAGCTCTTCCGTCATGGACTAGAACATGGTTTTAGTCCTTGCTCCTAGACTCAGCTCCCACCAGCACGGTGCAGGGTTCCGATGGGAACAGAAAAGGCTAAGAGGTGGCATTTTAACACACCAGGGACGTGGATACAATCGTTAACGCAGTGCAGCTCCAGCAAGGCCCCACTGCCTTAGCAGCGGGAAAGGCCCAGTGCCCACAGGAATGGGGGAGGGGCCAGACACTATGCGATCACGGCTTAACCCGGTTGTGGTTGTCCACAGTCCATCTAGTGCTGGAGGCTCAGAGTCTCATGGCAGCACCACCCTCCCTGGCTGGGGATGGAACGGGCGGACCAGAAACCCCTGGCTGGGGGGAAGAGCCTATTGCCAGATACTGACTGTGAAAAGCCACAGTCCTCTGAGCGACAAACACTTGATACAGGGAAACTGAGACGACTTAGCAAGAACCACTCATTCCTGGGCAGAGCCAGAGACACGTCCGGGAACCTGCAACATCCCCTTTCTCTCTGGGACAGTGTCCGGCAGCTCAGGCACAACACACAACGTTGCTGTGGCAGGGAATCTCGGCAGGGCTGTTTCAAACCTCTTCAGTTCAGGGTCAGTTCACGAGAGAGCACAAGGCAGGGGTTGCCTGTTGGGGGACAAACCCCATTGATCCTGGCCCAGTGTGCAGCCTCAGGGAGCGGTAACAAGTGAGGGACGCATGCCCCTGGGGCTGGAGCGACCGCTTGAGTAAAGCCCACAGAAGCCTGTGCTGAGGGAGAATTCAGCAAACCAGTTATACAAGAGAAATGAGTTGCACCAGCTGTGAGCTTTGGGAGCCTTCCTCCTGGGTGACAGGTAGGATCTGAACCCCAACCGGCCAGAGAGCTAGGGAAAGGTGCCTGCCTGGGAATGGACAAGGAGGTGGAACCTGTCCATTAAGAGCTCCATCACGACAGGCCACGAAGGGGAGCACCTATCAGCCTTGTTAGGAGCCAACTCACTGCAGGGGAAAGGGAAATGTCCTATTCTCTGCCCCTGAGCCAGCCAAGCCCCCTGCCCAGGCTGGCCTGGAGCCAATGCCCCCTAGAGGCAGTCAGTCCCCTGCTGCTTGGCACCTTGCTGCCCACTGCCGCCCATCTGATTTCCAAACTGGAGCTTACCTGGGCGAGGCCATGCTCGGAAGCTCCCCCTTGCTGCTCTTCATGGGCGTCTTTACTTTTTCGGGGATAACTAATGTGGTGCTGGAGTCTCCCAGAGTGTCCTGCTCGCTCGCTTCCTGCGGACACGGGGGAGGAAAAGGAGGCTCCAGAGCGCTTTTTGGTGATCAACAGCCCTAGGGGGTGGCAATTTGCAGCCCAAAGCCACAGCCTACGTTGCTCCAAGAGGCCACTGACTGTAGGTACCAACTTGAGACAAGCTGGGCTCCACTGTCGGAGGAGCTATGCCCCCCACTTCCCATCCTGAGCTCAGCCTTTCCTGCGCTCTACCCATTTGACCATGCTGCTTCCAGGAGCCAACAGGCATCAGCGCAGGGCACGAGACACACTAAAGCTCCCCAGAAAGGGTCAGGCCTCTGTGTGTTACGCCCCTCTTGCCCCAGCTCCTAACCCAGGTGAAGTGCTGCAGGGAGAGCAGGCTCCAACACAGCCAGGGCACATTACCAGGGTGTCTGCTTCGCTGAGGCTCTCATCCAGGTTTTTACTCCGCGATGGTCTCAACTTGTCCCCGATGGCAGAATCCATCTGAGAAAAACAGCCCAGGACAGGAAGGTTGGGATGTTTACACATCTGGGGCAGCTAATGGACCTCTGGGCTCACTCCCTCTCCGAGCCACTGGCCCAGCTGAGATACAGGCAATGCCCCCCAGCTCATTTGCTAGAGTCCTGTCCTCTCCTCCCCCGGCTGGGTGATCCACTGAGACAATGAAGCTCTTTTGGCAGGGCATGAAGAGCCAGGCCCATTCCAGGCATCCCTTGGCCACACTGCCACTGTGCTGGGCAAGCATGTCTCACTGCATCCTTGGGCGTCACTGTTAGTCTGCCAGCTCCTGGCTGACACTGGACTGGCAACTCTCAGTGTTGGTACAGTGCCTAGCGCATTGAGGTGCTGGGCCAGGAGGGGGGATCCTGTGTGCTGGCAAATACAGATACTCACATGCTGATAAGCAGCAGGTTGGCCTTTTACAAACACCAGTGTTAGAAAATCCAGTGTGTATGTGCCAGGCCCTAGGGGGCAAACTCTGTCTAGGAGCTGGCAAGTAACGTGGTGCTAAAGGGGAGACCTCAACGCCCTTCTGTGCCCTAGAACTACCTGGACTGAGGGTGGGGTGGGAGCACTGGCCAGATTAGGTGCTGGTGAAGGTTTTTGGGATTATGAGGCATGGGCAGCTGTTCATTGCACTGACAGGCCACGCTGCTCAGCCTCTGTCATGGTGCCAGTGCCCAGGCCAAGGGGAAAGCAGCAACGCTCTGGAAGGAGTTGTGACCTGCCCCCACCTGGCACTCCACAGCCACCATGGACCCTGTGATTGTATTCGCATGTATTCGTTGGAAGTCAAGGCCTGCGTCCGTGCAACCTACCAGCTGTGAATCACTACATGGGCACCCAGTGGTGGATTTGCCATTGGGCCAACTGTTGCATGGCACCGGCCCCATGCTCAGAAGGGGCCCGTATCTCTCTCTGCCTCCCCACTCGCAGAACATGATGGGATAGGAGTTGAGAGTCCAAGGTGCCCTGGGAGACATAATTCCTTGGCCAGCTCCCTGCCTAGAGAGCTGGCCCTAGAACAGGGAAGGAACATTTCCCAGCTTCCTTTGGCAACTAGCAACAGGAAAGGGAGGGGATTTGCACAGTACTTGCTGTGAATGGCTGTTAGAAGGGGGTGGTGCTGTGAATGGGAAATG
The DNA here is from genome assembly GCA_032595735.1 of Pelochelys cantorii. NCBI lineage: Eukaryota > Metazoa > Chordata > Testudines > Trionychidae > Pelochelys > Pelochelys cantorii. Next base: position 33,911,495 of record CM064336.1, read on the forward strand.
TGCAGAGGGAGTAGAAGGCTTGGCCCACATCTAACCCTCAGAAACCTTCCCAGACTGGATTAGGGGTGCTGGTGGCCTTGGTTCGCTGCCCTCAAAGAAGGAATTGGGTGAACTGAATGCACTCAATGCACCCGTCTGAAGCCTAGCAAGGGAGGTATGCAGACTAGGGATGTGAATGGTTAACTGGTAAGCATCACTTTTACCAGCTAATGCTTGCTGGTTACGGTTAACCAGCGGGGGCTGCAGGTGATGGGCATCTCAGGTACTGAAAGCCACGGCCTAAAGGAGGGAAGCACTGAACTGCAGAGTCTGCAGCTGTCTAGGGCCAGCGCTGAGGATTTAGAGTCCCAAGTGCTGCCACTGCAAGGTTCAAGCCTGCTCAGCCTTGGAATTGCCACCGTCCCATGGCTAGCAGCTGTAGCTGTCGAAGGCCGGCTTCTGGCAATTGGCCTTATGGCTATAGCCAGAGAAGCTGCAGGTGGCTCTGTGGCTACTGGGCCATTAAGCTAGGAGCAGATAAAGAAACTGGAATGAACTCCAAGGAACAGTGGCCACCAGGAGGAAAGGAATGTCAAGGGGAGCAGGGAAAGAGGAAGCAAGTCAGGCTTACAGGGGGAGAAAAGCCCCAGCTGGCTGGGGAGCAAAGGCAGAAGGGAAACCAGTATGGGGAGAGGCAATGGTGACGGGATGTAGATGGGAGTAGAGGGAGAAAGGCAGGTGCCTTCAGTTCCCAGGGGCTGTGTGCTCACTCTGGGGAAATGTATTTGCAAGTGGCTTGTTCTAATGGCAGGCTGGGGTGCTGGAGGAGGGAGCTGTCAGAACTGATCAGGTAGCTGCTGGCTGTGGAACTGTATTGAGCTGAGACCGGGGCCACATACAGTGGCTGGTGAAATAAGGGGTCCTGGAGACATGGCTATAGAATGTCTGGGTGAGGAAGGAGATAAATCTGTGGGGAGTTTCCCCTGATCACTATGAAATTCCTGCTCATTGTGGACATTGGTAAACCCACATGGGCACAGGGCTCACTGAGACAACTGGGGGCTGAGGAAGCTGTGTGTGGCAGCACATACAGTCGTACAGGGGTATGTGATCAAAATGAAAAATGCCTCAGACTCATTACTGGATATACCATAGCACTGCCACGCCAGGCCCACACTCAGCAGGGGCCGACGACGACTACAAAGGGGCCCACAAAATGTTAACCCAGGCCCTGGGGCACACTCATGTGGGCCTATGTCCAGCATCCCCACTGGAATACAGGACCCACTCCCTCCCTCTGCGATTACTCACCGGGCTGGTGGCATCTTTGCTCAGGCTCCCCTTGCTGTTAAGGCTTCCAATTTCTGTCTGGGAGCTGGACTGAGACATTCCCTCGAAGAAAGGCCTGGCAGAGAGAGACGCAGTGGGTTAGGGAACAAAGTGCTGTTGAAGACCCTGGCCTGGGAGAGAAGGAGCAAGCTGCTCCAGATCATCCCGAGGGGAACAAGACCCTGAGTTCTCCGAGGGATTCAAGCCTCAGTGAACCCTGGGCTTGTTGCAGTGCGTGTGGGCCAGCCTGTATGTCAACAGCTTTGGCTGCTATTTAAAGCCATTTCCTCATGGTTTGCACTGCTCTCCAAGAGACTCTCCTAACTGGCCCAGGACAGCCCAGCAATGGGCACTAGCACAGGGCTCCCTGTCCTGGCTTCCATGTTCTCTGGCACCATTGCAGCCACAGAGCATCAAACATGCCAGTGAGGTTGGGAGCAAGAGGCTCACCTGTCCCTGCAGCCCAGCTCCACAAAGGGCTCTCTGCTGGGACCACTCCCACCCCTGAAATGCTGCAGTGCGCTGGGCCTTCTCCTAGCATCGCGCAGGGGAGGCTGGGGACTAGGCAGACACACAGCAGGCCTCATTTGGGTGAGAAAGCTGAGCTGGCCTCAGACGGAACTGAAACCACTCTAGCCGGTCTGGTGCCAAAGGCCCTGGGGACACTGCAGCTCAAGTCAACAGAGCAGGGTTAATTCAGGCAGATCAGAGAATGCCCATGTGGGTATTGCACTGATCTCCCTTACACCACGCACACGAGTGCGCCAATCAGCCTCACTCTCGTATCAGAGGAGCCTATCCCAGGCCCCACCGCTGCAGCACCTCAACGAAGGCTGGTTTCACCCTGCAGGAGTCCAGTCAACACAGAGGCCTGGTCTGGGCTAAGCCTGGCTTCTCTCTGTTCGACTTGCATCAGATCATATATCGGGTGTGCGAACCTCTCGCACGAGTGTGAGTCTGCACACACAAGCTGCAGTGATTTCACTCATCCCAGGGCAATGTCTATATACAAGCCCCTAGGAAGGGGTTACAGCTAAACTGGAACGATGCTTTCTTTTACATCCAGGTGGCCTTATGCCCAGGCTTCAACTCACACCTTCACTTGCACTCATCTCTGTGAGAAACCAGCTACACAAGCCGTCAGTCCCACACTCCTTCTCCCTTTTCGAAGGGGGAGCCAAGCTATAGAGGTGAGAAGGGTGCAATTGCCCCGGCCCTTGGGCAGCAAGACTGGGGCAGGACAGAGCCTGGAGTCCCAGCACACTGTAGTCACTGAACCCCTGTGGCCGAAAGCTTCTGTGCTCCTGGTCTGACATTTGAACCCCCCGCCCCACCAGGCCTTGACCCCAGCAGGTCCATGCCAAGCTCTGGCTTGTGGCAGCCCTAGGGAGTGGCGTGGTGTCAGGGGCACAGTTAGGACAAATCAGAACCAGCCTGGCTTTTCAGAGAGCCATGCAGACCTTCATCAGGGCTGCTGTGCAGTGACATCCCTGCCAGGCCTGGGAGCAGAGTAGGGCCCCAAGGTCTGGAGGGAGCGAGGGAGAGGAGAGCTTGGCAGCACATGGACAGCAAGTATCAGAGTCCGGGGGTGCAAGATCACTGGCTCCACTGGGGCGGGGGGGGACGGAACCCAGCCCCTGGGAAGGAGAATGTGGTTTGTGATGGCCAGGGCTGGACTTGCTTTGGGAAGGGGGGGTGGAGGGGAGGATCAGATTGCTGTCAGTGTGATTAAGCACACATGAACCTGGCCTTGGTTGTGACTCACACAGGACTATGGCCCGTGATATAAGGAGCTGCTGATCAACCTGTCAGCAATAGCACCTCGCAGCCCCTTTGGCAGTGCTGGAGAAGGGTCCAGGCGTGCCCTGCAATGGAACTGCACTGCCTACAGACCGCCTTGTGAGTAAGGCACAGGGTGGGGACTCAGGGCTCCTGGGTTCTCTACCCAACTGAGGGAAGTGATTGGGATTTAGCAGGTTAGACAGGGTGGAGCTGGCAATGAAGATGCCCGAGTTCTATTCCCACCTCTGGGTGGGAGAGGAGTCTAGTGGGTAGAGCAGAGTGCTGGGACCCAGGGCTCCTGGGCTCTGTTCCCAGGTCTGGGAGGAGAGGTGTGTCTAATGGTCAGAGCAAAGGAATGAGACCCTTGCTGGAGTCTGTGAAGGCAGGTATACTGCATACGCCAGATGCTCTGCTCAGGCCGACTCTCAGAGAGCCCACGGGCTCGGAGGGCAGGTGTGGTATGGGGTTATGACTGGGGTGCCGGGGGGCACTGTCAGGAGAGGGGTCTGCAGCAGCGGCAGCTGGCAAGCATGAGCAACACAGGGTGAGAATACCCCAGCTGGGTAGATCCCTCCTTTTATCCAGGCATCTCCAAGAGCTGCACAAACCCTAATTAATCCTCAATTCCCAGGGGATGGTACGTGATGCCACTTAAGCTGCAGAGCATCAGTGTTCTTGTTCCAGCTGGGCTGGAGGCACTAACAGAGATCGTTGGTCTCAGCCCACTTGGATAGTTTCCATGGTGGAAGAGGGGAGTGGCTGAAAGTGCAGATGAGATGCAGGGCCCTTTCCCCTTTTGTGCCCTTAGCCAACCTGCACCCTTATGTCACTGACCCACTGGCTGCTGTGCTCTCCCCCAGAGTTAGCTGCATTTCAGTGCTGCTGGCTCCAAAAGCACTGTGGAGACTTGCACGGTCTCTCATGTAGGGATGTAATAGTGTAGTCAATTCACCGATAAGCAAAAGCTTATAGGGTTAATGCTATGGACTACACGCATTTCCCTCCCCTCCACCCGCCAGTACATTTTTTAGCAGGCTGGCCAGAAGCTCAGCTCAGTCCTGGCTTGCACCAGGTCCAGGATTTACCTTCACTGTGGCTCTACATTTAAAGTGTATTAGGAGCCGGGCAGGCAGGCAGCCTGGCTCAGTTCTGCAGCTCAGGGCGACAGGCAGCTGTTCCACGAGAGGAGCTGTTTTTTAAACTGGCTCCTCTCGCGAACCAGCTCTTGCCTGGCACCCCATGCTGCTGCCTCTGACACAGAGGCAGCAGCACAGAGTGGCAGGGGGCTCCGCGGGAGTGGGGCTGGAGTGCAATGGCTGCCTGCCTCACCCTCGGGACTACAGAACAGTCGACTAGCCCATAAGAATTCAGGAGGTTAATTGACTATTCGATTAACCGATATTTAACATCCCTATTCTCATGGAGACTTACAATCATTTTCAAGCACCTCCGGGATGCTTTGTGTTCCTTTCCTCTTATCTCACGGGTGGACTGTGAGCTCTGTAGGGCAGGGAGCACGTCTGTGTTACAAGTTCATACAGCACCCAGCACAATGGGCCTGGCCCCAGGGAGCCGCCACAGGGTAAATAACAAGAGAGTTTCACAGACAGTCACAGAGCGCTGCAGTCAGTGTCCTATGGGGAGAGACTCCAGAGCCTGACTCCTAGTCCTCCAGCTCACACCATTACAGGAGTCCTTGGATGCTCCAGCCAAGATCAGGGCCTCACTGTGCCAGGTGCTGCACAACACACATGGCAAGAGACTAGCTACGGCCCTGAGGGGCTCTCAGTCTAAACAGACAAGACAGAGAGAAGCGGGGAGGGGAAACTGAGGCACCGAGAAGGGATGCGACTTGCCCGAATTCACCCAGTAAGGCAGTGGCAGAGCTGGAAATGACTGCTGCGTCCCATGGGTCCCACCAGCCCATGCTTGCTCCTGGTTGCAGCCGTCGCTCACCATCCTGCCCCACCCCCAGCACTCACTTGAGCTTGGGCTTGGGCGTGCTGAGGATGCTCTCTGTCTCTTCCATCTCCGGGCCGCTGTCGCTGGGGTTGTACATCTCCAGGCTGTCGTACAGCTCATCCAGGTCCTCCTCCACTTCTCGGATCTGCTCCCTGGAGACATGCTCCAGACCAAAGCCAACCTGTGGGCAGGAGACTCCAGACTAGACCAGGGCGAGGCAATTCAGAGCAGAGACCATGGTTTTTGTGGAAGCCCACGGGAATGAGCACTAGAAGAGGCCTCATGGTCCCCTCATGCTGCTCCTGTCTCTGCTTCCCCAGCCAATGGCACCTCAAAGGTCTAACACACACTGCCAATCAGCTGTCAATCTGACATCTCCCAGAGACCATGGAGAGTCACTCCCAGAGCAATGACCTGGCCAGGGCTAGCTCCCACGTCAGAGAGCGGCTATCACCAGAGGGTCAGAGAAAGTGACAAGAAACCCCCCGCAGGCAGAGGAGGGACTACACCGCCTCTCACAGGCATGTGTAACTTCCAGCCACACGCGGCTGCTTTGGCCCATGAAGCAGGAGGGGCCCCTGCTTAGTCTCATTTGCCTCCTCATCTTCTGGTCATTAGAAGGGGTGCAGGGGAGTAGGGTCTAGAGGTCAGAACAGGGGGCTGGAATTCAGAACTCCTGGGTTCTATCCCCAACTCTCAGACAAATAGGGTCCAGTGGCTGGAGCCGGAGGGAACTGGCAACAGAGGTCGGACTGGTGAGTCCCATTCCCTGCTCTAGGAGGACAATGCGGGAGGGAGAGGTCGGTTTTATTCCCAGCGCCAAGAGGGAGGCGTTCCTCTGATTAGAGCAGGGGATTGAGAATCTGGCACAGAGTGACATGATTTGTCAAAGTCCATAAACGACTCAGTGACAGAGCTAGGACAAAACCCAGAAGTCCTGGCTCCCAGCCCATCTCTGCTCTAACCACTAGATCCTACTCCACTCCCCTCCCTTCCAACAACTGAAATGAGCTGAGCCCACTGAAAGACTTGAGGTCTGGCCATGCACAGACAGTCACTGGAGGAGGGAGGAACAGTGATGAGGGATGGCCTTACACCTGCTCTGGATCACAGCCCCTCTAGCACACCAGCTACCAAGAGACCATTGAAAGAGCAAAGGCCTTTGCAACAAGACAACAAAGGGCAGCACCTACCTCGTCCGACACCTTGAACCTCTTCAGTAACGCCACAAACTTCTGCTTTATATTTGGCTGCTGTGAAGAAACGGTACCATTGACTCGTTACAAGGAAGTGAATAGGAATCAGGGGCCCCAGGGCAGGGCACCGGCCTTCACTGTGTGTGGGGCTGAGGGGCCAATGGAGGGAGACTCTCATATTGCCCCAGAGATCGTGCCAGTGACTGTTCAAAGTCCACTAGAGTTTCCAAACCTGCTGCAGGGCTGCAAGCACAGAGTCCCTGAGCCCCAGGCACTGGGGTTAGCACCAAACCAGAGGAGAGTGCTCTTCCTCTTGAATCACCCACACCTCTGGCTCGTGCGCCAAAAGTCTCCCCTCCAAACAGTAGCCCAGAGCAAGCTTGCTTATCTTGCAAAACAGCCATGCTCACTGCTGGAGATGGTGAGGCTGAAACCACGCAGCACCTCTACACGCTGTTCATTGCAGGCAGGCTAGCAGGGCAAGGTGAGAGGCAGCATTAGTGCAGGCCACTTCCTGGGAGACAGGGCAAAGCTTCCCAGCCGCAGCTTAGGTCAAAGGGCCAAGCCTGGATGAGTGAGTGTGGTGGAAAGGGGACAGCCAGACAGCTCTGGAGACAGAAGCTGCATAGCAACCTCCTCCCTACCAAGAGGGGATCGTCTCCTTCTGCTCCATCCAGGCCCGCTGACAGGGGCAGAGGGGGGGAAAGAGGGCAACTGCCCCAGGACAAGGGGATTCAAAAGGGCTTGGGGATCCCCTCTTTAAATCAACACTGGAACGCCATTTAGCACACTCCAGGCAATGCTGAGGGCTGGCTGCCCCAGCCCTGCCCTCTCCACCACGGCCTTGCCCCTTCCAGGCCCACCCCCACCTGCCCAGGGACCTGGAGATTCTGTCATGCCCTCCCCCTCCCACTCCATCCCAAATCCTACAGCCCTCCAGCCCTGTTCAGAAACCCTTCTGGCCCCACTGGCATGTGGCAGGCCTCACACATCCAACCCAGACTAGAGCCACAAGGCAGCCAGCCAGCACACCCTCAGAATACACTCACCCGAGTGATCGCCGAGGCTGAGGTTAGTTTCCTCCTCGTTTTCTTCACCTTCCGGAGATCATCATCTTCGTAAAACAAGTCCTTGTGGAGCGGGGAGACACAGCACGTTCAGAGAAACAGCACCACTGCTCCCCAGGGACATGGGCACCTCACCACGCAGCCAGGAAGCTGCCTATAGCTAGGACTCGTCTTAACCGGGATCTCCCTAGTCCTTGGGGCACAGCAGCCCAGTTCCAGGCAAGTACAGCGCCATGCAGGGTGCTTCTGGCAGCAGCCCAGTCATAGGTGACCACTCGGGGCAGGCTCCCAAAGCCAGACAAGGGATCAGTGGCCCAGTGTCCACATTCCTCAGCTAGATCCCAAAGGGAGGCTGCTCTGCAGGGCATCTGGCTCTTCCCTCCCTTCCCAAAGGGGAATGCTCACAGAGCCAGCTCCTAGCCTGGCTTGCCCTGCACTTCTCACTCCCTTTGCCCCTGCAGTTCACAGGGCGAGGGAGAGGTCAAGGCACCCCCCTCCCCAGAGGCGAGATCAGGACTGGAGGAAAGCCTGAGCCCATGGAAAGAGGGGCTTGCAAATGGAGGCAGCCTGGCTCAGCCAGCCTATTGCCTGGTAATGCCTGCAATGCAGCTCTGGCCCGAGTGCTTTGAGGGGGCAGCAGGCTGGGAAGCGGGTGGTGGGGGGTTTACCTGTCCATGCAGGGGATCATCACTGCCCTCCTGCTCTGAGGAGAAGCTCTCCTCCTCCTCTTCCGAGTAGTTGTCGATGTCAGGAGACCGATCTGGAAGACACAGCTGGGGTTAGAGAGGAAGCCCAGCTTGGGAGCGGGATTTGTGTAGGGTCCAAGTGCACCCACCAGTCACAGCCTGGTAAGCTAGAGGGTACTGTGCAGCACAGACTGGCTCTCCGATGCAGTGCCGGCCAGCCCAGGCCCTGATCTCTGGATAGCCTGGCTATGTTACAGGCAGGATAGCAGGCAGTGGCACTGGGCCTCCCCACCGTCAGACAAGCACACCCCTTCTCTTGTAGAAAGGACCACGCAGCCATTAGAACATAAGAATGGGCATACTGGGTCAGACCAAAGGTCCACGTAGCCCAGGATCCTGTCTGCTGACAGTGGCCAATACCAGATGCCACAGAGGGAGGGATCACAACATGTAATCCTCACGACAGGTAACCCTGTCACCCACCTCCAGAGAAACAGAGGCTAGGGACACCATTCCTACCCATCCTGGCTAATAGCCATTGATGGACTTAACCTCAATGAATCTGTCCAGCTCTTTTTTGAACCCTGTTAAAGTTCTAGCCTTCACCGCATGCTCTGGCAAGGAGTTTCACAGGTTGACTGTGCACTGACTGAAGAAAAACTTCCTATTGTTTATTTTAAACCTGCTGCCTATTAATTTCATTTGATGACCCCTAGTTCTTATATTGTGGGAATAAATAAATAACCTTTCCTTATTCACTTTTTCCATATCAGTCATGATTTTATAGACCTCTATCATATTCCCCCTTAGTCTCCTCTTTTCTAAGCTGAAAAGTCCAAGTCTTTTTAATCTCTCTTCATATGTGACCCATTTCAAACTCCTAATAATTTTTCTTGCCCTTTTCTGATCCTTTTCCAATGTCAATATATCTTTTTTGAGATGAGGTGACCACATCTGTACGCAGTATTCAAGATGTGGACATCCCATGGTTTTATATAGAGGCAATAAGATATTTTCTGTCTTATTCTCTATCCCTCTTTTAATGATTCCTAACATTCTATTTGCTTTTTTGACTGCCACTGCACACTGAGTGGATGTTTTCAGAGAACTATCCACAATGACTCCAAGATCTCTCTCTTGAGTAGTTGTAGCCAAATTAGTCCCCATCATATTGTATATATAGTTGGGATTCTTTTTTCCAACGTGCATTACTTTATATTTATCAACATTAAATTTCATTTGCCATTTTATTGACCAATCACTTAGTTTGGTGAGATCTTCTTGAAGCTCTTCACAGTCTGCTTTGGTCTTAACTATCTTGAGCAGTCTGGTATCATCTGCAAATTTTGCCACCTCACTATTTATCCTTTTCTCTAGATTATTTATAAATAAGTTGAATAGGATGGGTCCCAGGACAGACCCTTGGGGGACCCCACTAGTTACCTCTCTCCACTCGGAAAACTTCCCATTTATTCCTACCCTTTGTTTCCTGTCTTTTAACCAGTTACCAGTTCACAAAAGGACCCTCCCTCTTATCCCATGACAACTTACTTTACTTAAGAGCCTTTGGTGAGGGACCTTGTCAAAGGCTTTCTGGAAATCTAAGTATACTATATCCACTGGATTCCCCTTGTCCACATGTTTGTTGACCTCCCTCAAAGAACTCTAGCAGATTAGTAAGGAATGATTTCCCCTTACAGAAACCATGTTGACTTTCCCCAACAAATTACAGTCATCCATGTGTCTGACAATTTTATTTTTTACTATAGTTGCAACTAATTTGCCTGGTACTGATGTCAGATGTACTAGTCTGTAATTGCCAGGATCACCTCTAGAGCCCTTTTTAAATATTAGCGTGACGTTAGCAATCTTACAGTCATTAAGTATGGAAGCTGGTTTAAAGGATAGGTTACAAACCACAGTTAATAGTTCTGCAATTTTCCATTTGAGTTCTTTTAGAATTCTTGGGTGAATGCCATCTCGTCCCAGTGACTTGTTACTGTTAAATTTATCAATTTGCTCCAAAACCTCCTCTAATGACACCTCAATCTGGGACAATTCCTCAGATTTGTCACCTAAAAATAATGGCTCAGGTTTGGGAATTTCCCCAATATCCTGAAGCAAAGAATTCATTTAGCTTCTCCACTATGACTTTATCATCTTTGAGTGCTCCTTTAGCATCTTGGTTGTTGTACTTAAAAACCATTTTTCTATTAGTTTTTGAATTTTTGGCTAGCTGTTCTTCAAACTCCTTTTTGGCTTTTCTTATTATATTTTTACACTTAATTTGACAAAGTTTATGGTCCTTTCTATTTTCCTCACTAAGATTTGACTTCCACTTTTTAAAAGATAATTTTTTTATCTGTCACTGCTTCTTTTACCTGATTGTTAAGCCATGGTGGCACTTTTTTGATTCTCTTACTGCGTTTTTAATTTGGGGTATACATTTAAGTTGGGCCTCTAATATGATGTCTTTGAAAAATTTCCATGCAGCTTGCAAAGGTTTTATTTTTGTCACTGTACCTTTTAATTTCTGTTTAACTAACATCCTCATTTTTGTGTAGTTCCCCTTTCTGAAATTAAATGCCAGTGTTGGGCTGCTGAGGTGTTTTCCCCATCACAGGGATGTTAAATTTTATTACATTATGGTCACTATTTCCAAGAGTCAAGCTCTTGAGTCATATGTAGCCACAGAGCAGTCAGGACTCGGCTTTAAGGGTGGGAGCCAAAAAAGAAGCTTGTCCCCTTTTTGGTCAGGCACAATACAGGCAAGAGAGGCTGTAATGGCCTGGGTTTCTTTTAGAAATTCAGACCCGTCTGTGCTGGGTGACTGGAGAACAGAAGGACCCACCACAACAGGCCTGCTTTTGTGCAGACTTTTTTGGAAGCTGGGTAGAGCTGCAGCATGCCTCCATGCCCTGCTCTGCTGGCCCAGGCAGCCAGGGGAGCTTACAGTCCACAGGCAAGAGGCCGAAGGAAAGCCAGCCGCAGCAGTGACCTGACTGGGGGTGTAGGGTCACATCTGAGTGGCAGAAAGAACCACTGTGGTCATTCAGTCTGAGCTTCTGCACAGCACAGGCCCCAGGGCCTCCCTGCATTAACCACTGGCTGGATTAGGGAAGAGCTCTTAGAAAAACAGGCAACCTCAGTTTAACAATTACCAGCGATGGAGAATCTACCACAGCCTGCGGCTGGTTGTTCTGAGGCTTAATTACCCTCCCTAGGAATAATTTATGCCTTAGTGCTAGTCTGAATTCATCTAGTTTCATCTTCCAGCCACTGGCTCTCTGAGACCATTGTCTGCGAGACTGACAGGCCCATTAGCACATTTCTGTTCCCTGCATAGGTACTTACAGACCAAGTCACCCCTGAACCTTCCCTGTGTTAAGCTAAATAGCTTGAGGTCCTGGAGACTTATTATAAGGCCTGTACCCAAACCCTTTAATTCAGAATATAAGGCCTTCTTTCCACAGTAACTCGGGCACGTCAATCCCAGCGACTTTCAATGAGAGACAAGCTCATGAGTCACATGTGAATATGAGCCTTAGGTACAGTTACCCTAAGGAACTTGCCACGTCTTCTCAGTTCTAGGCAAGTGCTGGGCCACAAGGCCAGACTTCGGCAGGATGAACAGCTGGTAGTAAATAAAATCTGTTGATTGCCCCCCCCCTTTATTTAAGGGCTGAAAACGCTCCCAGGCAGTTCTCAGGGGTCTCCATGCCCCAGGGAAGAGCCATCCCTGACATATCTAACATAAACAGCAGAAGAATCCTTTCAAATGCCCCAAGGGAGCAAATAAACTAGCACACACCCCGTTGATTGTCCTCTGCCCCTCTTCTTCAGCTATGTCCCAAGTCAGCCTCCCCATAGCAGCTCCTGGGCCTGCAGATTACAGCACTGCCTGCATCCAATGACTGGAGAACTGTCGCCCTATGCAGGGCATGGAGGAGCATGGAACGTGGAGCAGGCCCAACATCTGCAATGAGCTGGCTGTGAACGGATGGATGAACTTGGGAACTGGGCTGCAAACCGCTCCCTGCTCTCCCTTTGGGACCATCTGGTATTTCCCGTCATTTGGCAGACAATTGTTTGTATCTGGTTAGAATCTTTGTGGGGTTGGGAGTTATCCTTGGCCAGTACATTAAAATAAAATCATTGCTTAAATTCCCACTCAGAGACAAAGATCAGCTGGTGCTGGAGTTTAAGAGAGAGGATTTCATGGTTCAAAATATTTATATTCCTGTTTCCTCATGGAATTTAGCATAGTAGAATCACCTCTCCCTTTACAACACGCCTGGACCCCTCTTTAGTGCCTTTCATTGGAAGCTCTGAAAGCACTTTGCAAGCATGGACACCCCACAGGCTTCCTAGAAGAGAGGGCCAGTGGGCATGGCCCACACACCACATACACACTAGGGGGCATTTCCACTATATGCTCCTTAGCTAAACAGTTAATCACATTGACATGAAATAACCACCAGTATGCTTCAGAGTTAACATACTGTAGAGATGAACAAAGTTCCATTTGATGATGCTTGTTTCAGTCTCCGTGCAGACTCAGACAGACACTACTACATCCCTCAAATGTAGGGTTTACTTAGCAACCATAAAAGCTGCATAGATTTGTTTTTCATGAAAGCTAGATAAAAAAGTACAATTGTACGGCAAGGACTATATTTTGCCACTACAGAGGAACACAGGCTCTGTCTATGAGAGACCTGGACTGATTTCTATTTGCCTCAACATGCCAGAATGGAAAAGGTGCATATTTCCAGATCAACCGGTGTCTCCTGTCAGCGCCCTGCTGCCTTTCCTTGTCAGGTCACGCAGTTACTGATAATAAACCCAAATATGAAAATAAATCCAACACAAAGCCTGCATCTCCATCGGTTTCCCTGGCAACCAGATTTACTGCCTCGGCAGCCATCCACGACAGTATCATAAACGGAAGGATTCCAAGACGCGGAGCTAAATATAGCTGTGTTGGAAGGAATAAGCTTCCACTGTCCAAACAAGATCTGATGAGAATGGATGTGGTGAAACTGGGCCCTGAACAGAATTTTGCCTCCACTCCTGCAGATTAATGCATTAAAACCAAGACCAAATCACCCTACAGGCAACAACCAAGAGGGGGCTGACACCCAGCTAGCTGCTGTTCTCACTTGGGCTCCTTCACAGAAGCACCAGGAGCACATGCAGCGGCGCTGGGATAGAACGTAGCTGACGAGGCTCCGTGTGTTTTCTCAGGCACTGCCTCCAGCCATGCATACGAGACACAAGCAGAGCTAGCTGTACAATGCCGAGTGGAACCAGCAGGCATGTTGCTTTTACAGCTGGTAGGTTTCAGGGACAAAGAAAAATCTGTTCTGCTTCTGAGACTAGTCAACCCAAGTCTCTGGAGAAAAATGGCTTTGCCACAGTGTGGGAATGCAGCTCCCTCTGTGTCAGCACACAGCCACACTCTACAATGGCTCAGCATAGGAAGGAGAAAATTCTCGGTGCTAGGGAAAAGACAGAGGAGGGAGGGAATTTAGGGAGGTGACACATAATTGCTCCCCAGTGGAATATGGCAGGACATCAGCTGCAATACCCTGATTCTAGCAAATGGCCAGTGATGCAGGAACTTTGAGAACCATGGTGATGAGGACGCTGTTTTTTTTCAGCTGAAGGAGGCACTGCCTCCAGCGCATTGTCCCCGCCGAGGGAGCCTCCCACCCCACTCACAGCAGGGATGGAGGGGGACAGATGCTCTTTGGAAGGTTTTTGCTTCTGACGGAAGCACCTGAGCCCTCCAGCTCTGCTCCAGCTTCACAATCGCTATAGTATTATTGAGCTATGCACCTGCCTAGTGATGCGGATTCCAGGGCAGCCAATGAGGTTCCCTCCTCTGGAGACCCCACACCCCAGTCCCCACCCAACCTAGTCCGCTCCTTACCAGACAGTTTCGACTTGAGTCCTTCATGGTCAATTGGCTGGCTGGACAGAGAGTAGATTTTAATCTCAGCAACGGGCACAGAGACGTCCTTCACGTTACTGTGGAGTCCAAGCACCAGAGCCCCTTCGCTGGGGTGCTGCATGACCTGTGCAGGGGAGACACCACACAGCGTATGCTCCCAGCATGCCCCACAGGAGGTTGCTGAGAACACCAAGCCAGTCAATAGCACTGAAGCCTGGGCCCCACATGGACCAAGGAAGGAGCTCTAACCTGAGGACCCAAGCTGAAACAGGATTGTCCAGGTATCTCTGGCTAGGTCCCAGCCTAGGCACACAGCGCCCTGTATTGGGCTGAGCTGAAGCAGGGAGAGGTTACATTTACTCACTTCTCCCCCACGGCCATATGACCAGGAGGCTGGCACCTCCCTCCTTACCTCAGCCATGTTGATGAGCCCAACAGCCAGAGTCTTGTAGCCCAGGATGGTCCGGTTTTTGTACCTCTTCCTTCTCTGCAGCATGATCTGCAGCTTGTTGGCATCTCGCTTCAGGAAGTGGGGGTACTGCAAGGGCAAGTGACAGTCAAGAGCGACATGGGGCAGCGCGAGAGCCCAGCACATTTGGGGTTCCAGGTGGCCAGTGTGAAGGTGAGATCTGTTTGGGATGCTCAGGAAGGCTGCCAAAAATCCCACGTTCAGCTGCGCTAGGGAGAGACTCTCCCAAGGCGCCTCATGTGCAGACAGTGAGTGCAGGCACACTGCTGAAGACTGGCCTAGCAGGGAGTCAGGAGGACACACAGTGCCCTGCTGACAGCCACTGCCATCCCATCCATAGGATGGTTGGGGTGGCCACCCTGGCCTCCATGCTTTAGGGGACCCCGCAGTGGATGCCTCAACCATTCTATGGGCGGGACTGTCCCCCATATTGATGTTAGCCATGGGGCCCAGAGGATTACCTGGGGGGGCCTGGTGTGAGGCAGCAGCAGGGGTCATCCCCCTGGCACTCCCTGGTGGTGGCGGCGGGAGCTGCAGAAAGTGGAGTGATTCAGCAGTCTGCTCCTCTCTGCTGCCATCTCCCAGCCAGGTCTCTGGGTTCACCGTGGAGGTGGGAAGCTGAGCTCCACGGACCCAGCCTACTCTGCTCCCCCAAGCGACCCAAGCTCGACCAGTGGGTCACTCTGCTTCCCACTACTGCAGTGAGCGTAGTGACTGACCCCAACTAGTACCCCACGCCAGGTCCCCTGGAATCCCCCAGGTCGTGTCGCTCGGGGGAAGGGGGCTTCAGGGAAGACGTGCAATGGGGGACGGAGGGGGCAGCAGGGGCAGGGCTTCGGGGAAGAGTGTAATAGGGTGGGGGTAGAGCAAGGGTAGGAAGAGGCAGGGTTGGGCTTAGGGCAGAGCTGCCATGGGCCCTGCACCCTCCTAGGGACGGCCCTGCTGACAGCGGACATGCAGAGGGTAAGCGACACACTCCCTGGCTTTCACTGGAGGACGAGCTGTCAGGTCCTGGGGAGCCTCTGAGGCTCTGGAGAGACCTTGCCATTAGCCACGCTATGATGGATGCAAGAGGAGAGCTGTGGTGCTCAGGGAGGCATCTCCCCATCCCGTCCCTCCTCCATGGACAACACTGGGCAGCAAAGCCTCACACATCTTCCTTCCAGGCACCAAACAGCAGCCTTCCAGGCACAGAAAGGTAGGCGGCCAGGCTATGTGGGCTGGTATGGCAAAGCCATGGAAACTAGAAGTGTGCAGGGAGACCAAGCAGAGGGAGGGGGAACAACATTCTGCCCCCTTGCAGTGTTCTTCCTCCAGGAATCCCAACCCTAACCCTCCTCTCTCCCGGGGAGGCGGGTGAATTGTCTCCATTTTACACAAGGCAAAATGGCAGTACTGGAGGATGACATTTTCAAAAGCATTAGACTAAGGAGTCTAAATCCCTCAGTGAATCATATTTGGGATCCTAAATCACTTTTGAAAATGGTCTTTAGAATGGCATTGTTAGTGCCAGTGATTTTACCCTTTAGCCATGGACAAACAGGGAATAGCAGAGCTGGGACTAGAGTCCAGAGCTCCTGGATTTCAGTCCCTGTTCTACCCATTTGCTCACACTTCCTTCCAAAAACCAAAAAGAGAACCGAGGAGTCCTGCCTGATAGTTCTTTGCCCTCCCATGTCCCCCACTGATTATACTTTTGCCTGAAAGAAAACAAGTTAATTTCAAGAAGTGCTGGGTGTGACAAAGTAGGGGGTTCTTTTGCCTTATCTCCTGTCCTATTGTAACCCCAAATGTGTGCCTCAGTTTCCCAGGGCACTGCACCAATACCTAGATGGTGAGAATTTCAGATGTGACTCCTACTGAGGGAGGCTGCCCCAGGCTCCTGCATGTACACAATGGCCCAATACCCCACGTACCCTGGGGAAGGGTGGCGATCAGGTGACACATTTTGCAGAGGAAGCAGGACTAAGGAGGAGGAGCCTGGGACCAGGAGTTGGGAAAGGGTCAGTCTCGGCTGGCTTGGGGTACAGAGGGAGAGTAAGGGCCTTGGCCCTCCCTCTCAAAGATGGATTGTACGGACTTGCTTCTGGTTACTGTGCTGACAAGTCTATTGTACGCTGTGTCCCTGTCACTAATAAACCTTCTGTTCTACCTGCTGGCTGAGAGTCACATCTAACTGCAGATGGGAATGCAGGGCCCAGTGACTCCCCCAAACCTTTTGGTGACACCAGGAGCCTATTGTTGAAAGGGGCTGTATCCTGGCTGCCATCCTGAGCACACTGCAGCTCCCAAAAGAGCCATTATTGTACATGACACAAGAGGCACTTCAAGGAAGGGACCAGACAGGTCATGAACATTCAGGATGACAAACGTGCTATGCTCAATGTCTGAGTACACCCCAGGGCTCCAGAACACACAGCCCAGGGCAGTACTTTACATTCATCAGCAAATGAGGTGGGGCAAATACCTCCTTGCAATTTTGAGCCTGTATTTAGAAGAACAGAAACAACCAGTCTCTTTCTATGTCACTCTCTTGGCTGAACGCAGGGAAGAAAGGGACATTCAGAACTGTCCGAGGCCAGGACAGGCTGCAAATGTTTCCCATTTGCTAAGAGAGATGGAAACTGCCAAACAGTTTAATTAATCAATTCTTATTACTACCAACTGCGCATTTTCCTGCGGGATTAGAAGTCATTTGGAAATCCCCTTATGCTGTGTTACCAGCAACATTTGGGTGTATTTGGAGAGCAAAAAGCTGGTGATGTGGGAGAAGATAGTCTGCTTTGTGCATATCACTCAGCTTAGACAGTTACTGTAGGCTGGTGGGTTACACTTTGTAATCAATGATAGTGGTTCGTGTACTCTAGAGATGCTGGTCGGTTCCCCACATGAAAGGGGAAGGGTCACTTCCAAAAACAGATAGAAAGCATATCAGGAAAAACTCAAGTCCTATTGTACAAGGCTGATATTTGGGGCTCAAACTATCACATGGTTGCTCCTCTGATGCCAAGATCTAACAAAGGCGGAGAGAGTTGTTAAAGGGATCAAGCAGCAGGGAAGAAACATGTGGAGAGCGCAGCATAAGCCACTGATTTTGGCACTGCTGCCTTACTCAAACTAGGTCAGTGATGGGCAACCTAGGCTAACGAGTGGGCCGCATCAGCGGCCCTCTATCTCAGACGGCTGCAAGACTGTCGTAACGAAGATGGTCTCCCACAAGAGGGTTGTTTTGCTAATGGCACTTGTGATTTGCCTCGAATTTTCAGGCTGTGATGACTGAACTGTAGCAGCACTCTGATTGGATGAAGAGGGAGCACACAGTGCTCACAGTCAATGTTGTGTGCAACCAGCACACACCTCACTTCACATGCACCCTTGTTTTACGTGCATGTCACTTTAGTAATACCGGTAGGAAAAAACTACACAGAGAGAAACCAGCAGAATCTGGCAACCCTGGGCATGGGAAATGGTGAGTAGAAGGTCTTGTGGGGCACATATAGAACCCCAATTTGGCCACAGGCTGCCCATCACTGATCTAGGTACTTGTATGGTCCCAGCACTGGAGTATCTGAACCCTCCCTCAATAATGGCAGGGACAGCTGCAACATTATGGGAATGGACTCACTGACCCAGGCAGTTCAGTCCAATCCAGCATTCCTAAGCATGTTCCCATTTTACAGATGAGGACTGATGTACAGAGCTGCCCAACGTCACAGCAGGAAAATCATTTTAGTCTTCCAACTGTTAGCCTGGTAAGCAGAGGTTAGGCAGGGGAATGTCAAACAGGAGGTGATGGAATTGTCATTGCTAGGAGTTTCAAGGAAACCGGTGTTATTAAGTGTTCAGCTTGCTGATTCTAAGAGCCTGTGGGCAGGAAGGGCTCTGAAAGTGTGCAGAGGCTATTTGAGCTGCTGAGGGATTCCAATTGGAATTGGAAGTTTCTCTCTAAAAGCCAGCTCAGGTATGTGGGAAGACACATACCCATGGGCAGGTGCCAAGCAGGCATTCTCACCTGTCAAGGAAAAGGCCGCTCCAGTACAGCGCACTCACCTGGAGTGAGAAGGTCAGCTGAAGCTCCGTTTCAGCAAGCCCGCTGACCGGCAGGACAATCTCATTGGATCTCAGGATCCTCTTTGAGCCCTGTAATCAGTACAGAGCAGACAGTGTTACATGTGTACCCACGTTCAGGATCAGGATAGGTGGAAGGTAGCACCCAAAGCAGCACCAGCAGGCAACCTTGCCCAGCACGCCCTGCCCCCATCATCCTGCACCAACTCCACCCTGGAGGGCCCAGCTAAAGGGAGCAAAAGTATCGCAGCCTCCTCCTACTTATGCTGATCCTTGGACACAGCTGTGAAGAGACCTTGGAGGCGAGGACAGATTGAAATCCAGCCTTCAGCTCCTGTCACAGGCACCAGCTCTCCAAGGCACTGATCTCCGAGGGAGCGTGGCACCACACCTGTATGTGCCCTGTAAGAAGCAGCTTTCCCCTGCTGCTGTTTCTCTTTCAGCACCACTTGAAATCCCCCAGGTACTAAGCTGTGGATCCGACGGCAGGCAGAGTGCTCCGAGGGAGACCCCGACGGACACAAGCCCACACATAAGAAGTAACTTCCACAGCCCAAGCACGTGGACACTTTCCTGGTGCCGCTCATCTGAGATCTCTTCGCACTGACCCAGCCCCTTGCCCTGCAGCATCTGGGCACCTCACAATCTCTGCTGGGAGCTAGGGAAGCATTATCTCCACTGTACTGGCCCGTGGCCACACACCCAGTCTGTCAGAGCAAGGAGCTGAGCCTGGGTCTCCCAGTCCCAAACTAGCACCCCAGCCATGGGAGCAGCCCCCTCCTCCGGTCTCAAACTGCTTTGAGACAGTCAGGCTCTGGGGATTCTCCCTGTCACGGCAGAGAGGAAGTCACCCACTACAGTGGCAGAGCCAGTGGCCAGAATCCTCTGCTCCAACCACTCCTCCCACAGCACACAGACCCACTCGGTGGGAGAGCCTCACCTTCGAAACCCCTAGTCTGTTGTCACTGTGCCCCACAGGAATCCTGCCTTCAGCTGCCCCCTGCTCTTACTACAGATGGTGGAAGACGATGGTTACATGTGGCAGGTCCTGCTCTGGGAGCTGATCCACACAGCAAAATAGACACTATCCCTAGCAGAGAAAGAGGTAACAGGAGCCAATGGCTAGAAGCTGCAGCCAGAAAAATTGAAACTGAAACAAAGCACAAGCATTTAACACAGTTGGTGAGTAACCATCGGCACAGCCTGCCAAGGGAAGGGGGATTCCCCATCTCTGTGTCTCAAATCCAGCCTGGCTGCCTTTTGAGAAGATGCTTTAGTCAGACCCAAACATCTGGGTTCAGAGCAGGGGGAACAGAGTGACAGTCTCTGGCCTGGGCCATCAAGGGGGTCAGACCAGATGATCCAATGGGCCCTTCTGGCTCTCACATCAATGAATCCCCCATAAGTTTGCATGGTTGCTGCTTAGTTTAATGTGAGAGCCCTGTGCTTTTACTATGGGGGGGGTACAGCATCTATCCCCACTGATGACCTGTGGTAGGACTCAGACTGATGCTGCCTAAAATGAGCAAACATAGGAGCACCTAGACTTGTTGGATCCACAGCCTGTCTACCCCAGAACCCCGCCTTTGACAGGGGCCAGCACCAGGTGCTGCAAAGAAAAAGACGTAAGAACCCTGCAATGGGCAGGCAGTGGCAACCAAATCTTAGATGGTGCTTGTGAGAGAAGCAGAGGGGTCCATATGTGAGGCCTCCAAGTAAGTGATGCTTAGATGTTCAAGGCCTCGCTCAGACAGTCTCCTGCACAGAAACCTGCCATGAAACCTGCATCTCATCAAGCACCTACCTGCACCTTAGGCAGCCTTGTCACACCTCAGCTGACACTCTTAGGCTTAGGGGAAGGTGCACAAGGTTGCAAGCCAGGAGACCATGAGTCTGAGACTTGTCACTTCCATGGATTCCTGTTACTATTTCTGCAGGCTGCCTGCACTGCTATCTGGGAACAGAAGCCAGATCTCTAATAGGAAAGACCCAAATCCTGGTCTGCCTGAGCCATGCAGCTTTTCCGAGTGAATATGCAGGTGTGCGCTCTTGGCTTCACTGTCAGGAACAATCCCACAGGGCACCAGAGCCAGGAACCCCCAGACCCACAGTGCTTCCTCTCTGAGGGCAGGCAGGAGTTGAATTCAATTCACACAAAGGTTTTCAAGGTGAGGTTTACACTTATATGCTAATTAGCTCATACGATTATTTGCATACATGTCCCCCGAGGGAACATCCCCAGACTTGGCCTGAGGTGCGAGTTCCTCTGGAAGCTCTTCTCTGGCCCTCCAAGGGAGCAGAGTTATGGGGGATGTGCCACCTGCCCCGAGGCACTTGCAATCAAAAGCAGGCTACCTAACCCCCGACCTGCTGTGCGCTGTGATCCGCACTGGTAAATGGCTGCTGCGTGCTGCGGAGGTGGCTGCATCTCAGCAGGGGCAGAGCAAACTATTTATAGTCCCCAAAGCACTTTGAAATTCTTCTGGATGAAAATCTAATAAGCCCAAGTTACTAACAATGCAGAACATGGTAGGGAAACAGCAGGAAGCAGACAGCAATAAAAGGAAATTTTGTCTTGGTAACAGCGCGCCCTGTAGCTGGTCACAAAATACTGATTTAACTGCCCTAGCCTTGGTTGGTAAGGACTTTCTGTGAGGTGTGGAGGCGGGGGAGGGGGGGTGAGGGAGGAAGGGAGGGCATTTCTATGACATGGGACCATTCGTACAGTCTGTGGAAATCCCAAACCCCAGCAGTCAGTTGGTAATAAAAGCCCATCGTCTCAGCTGTAACTAATTCATACTGGGATAAATTTTTAATTAAATGCGCAGGGCTCTCTGGCAGGAGCGAGGATGGAGCGGGTCATGCCCTCACTCCTGTGATTAGACAGATGAGCTCTCAGCCTGACATATTTGTTTTCTCTTTGCCTTACACCGGAAACATGGCCTGAATGAACTGAAGAGTTGCCTGGTTCAACAGGAGCTGCTGGAAATGCCCCTGATGTAACACTGGTTTGCACCTTACCGCAGGGCTCTCTCCCAGTCACAGCTAGGCTAATGGAGGAAAACGAGTAGTTCTTTCACAGTCGTGCTAGTTACACGTGCTAGATTAGCTCCATGTGCTCCCAGCAACACAAAGGGGCTCCCACTTTGATTATGATGTTTATTGCCAGCGTGACGAAGGGCCAGCCAAGAATGGAGTCCCATGGTGCTAGGCACTGTACAGACTAGCAAGCAGCCCTGCCCTGGTAAGCTGATATTCTAAACAGACCAGACAGACCCAGGGTGGGAAGGGATGTAACACACAAGCAGAGGGAACTACAGGATGGCAGCAAACAGAATGTTAGTACCACAATTTTTTCCTTTCTTTTTGGAGGTGGGTTTAGTTCAGAGGGGATCTGCTAAATGGAAAGTGAAGGGAGAAGGGGCAGATGGGGAGTGAAGTACAGGTGAAGATACTGTGAACGATGGAACAAATTCCTACGGTTTTGCCCCATCTCCTGGGATGTTTCTTAGGACAGATGACTCCCCAGCCTAGCAGACCTCACCATTAGGAAGCTTATTGCTCCTAGGAAAATGCCACAGAACGAGGAGCAGCAATTCCAGTTCCAATCCTGGCTGTCCCCAAGTCTTTGGCCTTCAATCTCTATGCCTCAGTGGGAGCAGGGGATGAGATTCTTGGGGCTGGCTGTGATCAAGGGGTGGGGTGGGGGCAGATGAAAGAATTATTGTTTGCAAAGAATTTGGAAGATGAAACAAAAAAAAAAGTATCTATGCTTACCTGAAAATCCCCTTTTACTGAGCATCAAGTGCCCAGCTCCATTACAGTGGGGTCTTTTATCTGCTTCCAGAACCAGCACTGGCAGCGGAATGCCCCACTACATCAAGTCTCCTCCAGCTGAGAGCTTTCACAGCCAGGATAATTCAGATCTACTTTCCTAAATTGCAGACACTGGTAAATATACCCTGAGGACAAAGCACAATTTCTCCTACTACACAGCATGGAAAATTTCAATGACAACAAACCCAAATCCTTGGATGTCAATTTCCATCTCTAGCCCGAATAAGCCATGTATGTGTCTTTTGGGTGGGCTGGATCGGTGGATCCATTCCTGAAGAAGGAACTTCTCAGGTCAACAAGGATGCATTTTCTTATTCTTCATGCTGAAGCTACGATCAACGACCCAAGACACCAGATCTGTTACACTGGGATTCCCAGAGCAGTGCGCCCCTCCGAGTGGGAAGCAGAATCATCCTTTCAGTACAGATACCCAAGAAGAGATAAATTATATTTCCTCAGTCTTCCCCAGGGCACTAAGGCAGAGAGAAGAGTTAGCACTGGCTAAGATGCAGAACTTGGTGAACTTATGTATTGGCCATGTGGCTGTCTAGCCAGTCTCAATACAAGAGGCATCACTGCTCTGCCACCTGTGGTCCTGGGAACTGGATTTGGATGCTTACCCAAAGGAGGGCTGTTTCTTGATTTACTTAAGGAATGAAATTACTTGTCTACATTAAAAGAGCACCACAGGGTCTAAAACAGGTTAGAGAAAGCTCTTAGCTTCAGATAAAAATGTCATCTGATTAGAGATAGCAGCTAACAGGAGGCCTGCTCTACTGGACAGGAAATATGACAACACCTCCCACCAGGGTCCAGCCTGGGCAGCGTTGTCAGGAGCAGGAGGTGGCTCCCAGGCCGTGCCCTGCAACCTAGCAGGTTGGACTAAAGCCAACAACCTAACAAGCATTTAATAATGGGATTTGCACAAAACATCCTTTCCTGGAGCATGGTGAGAAGATTGCACTGCAGAGACTTGACCTTCTTGTTTGCACACTGATACCCTTCTCATGCAGGTTCTCATGCTTACATTTCACCACTTTAGCATGGCAGCTAAGCCAGGAACTTGGAATAAATTCTGTTTGCTGAATTGCCTTTCGGGGTCCACGGGAACAGTGATCACTCCAGCCTGGGTTCATTCAAACCGGTTTGGTCTTGGATGGGGGATTGGTCTTGCAAAAGCAGATCTCCCCTCTGCACTGAAGACAATAGCCAGCACTCAGTTAATCAAGCTTGAGTGCCATTGTGTCTTCAGCCAGAAAGGCAAAAAAGAGAATCAGGATCTCTATCTCCTCACTAGCTTTTGTAATGCCCTGGGGAGCAGTGGCAGAGGTGGGAAAACAAAGCAGGGCTCTTGCCCACGTTTGCAAGATGCCATTCATCACCTTACATTCCCACACAGAGGCTGCAGGGCACTTGATTTACAGCTTCCAGAGGCAAGGCAGTCAATCACTAGCCCACCAAACAGCTTTACAACTCGGGATATTTCTGGGTGTAGGAGTTACTCTGCTAATCTGACTTCTGCCACTAAGACTTGATGTTCATCTCCCCTTGGGTAGGCAACGTACATACAGATAGTAAACTTTGCACTGCCCAGCACAGGAGAGTTTCTCTCTGGGGAAGGGCCGAAGGGATTTTCATACACACTGATTGTCACAACCAGAACAGGCCTGGAAGCTCAGAGACCTCAATGAATCACTCTGTTCCAGCTGAAATATGCACTACTCTCATGATGTTTCCTGTGCCCTGAACTGAATGAGGAAGATCCCCTAAAAAAATAATTCTGATTTCCTGCATTCTCCAGTTGTGGATGGGGAGAATATCCAATTGGAGCAAGATTGGTGAAAGGATGAGTTGAGGAGGGGATACCAGAATGACTCCACATGAAGCCAGAATCAGTGATGCATGGCTGTCTATGAGATCAAAATTCTCCGTAGGCTCCAATAAGAATTGGATAATTTCTCTGATACCCCACTTGTTTTCCTGGATGGCCAGCATCATTCATCTTCTGTTAACAATCTTCTGAGAGTAGACCGTGTACCTCTAGACTGATCCCAAACTCTAACTTATGACTGACTTTCCCAACACCAGGGCTCTGCGTTTGTCCTGAAGCCATGACTTGCCAGGAACCACACCCCTTGCACGTTTGCTTCAGCTTTCTCCCTGTACAGAAAAGCTGTCCAGAAAAAAATGATGTGAATGTTCTTCTTCTGTAAAGCTAATATGATTGCTAGCATAATCCTGCAGAGGGACCCTGGGAGTGTAGGTCAGATCAAAGGGAAAAGGCTGCAAAACAGGAGAATTGTCTGGGGAAGGCAAAATGGGAAGGCTCTGAGGTCAAGCCTCCTTTAGGAACTTACTTTGGTATTTCAGACAGGGCCTTGTTCTGCCTGTTCGGGGTTTTCCTCTGCAGAGCTCAGCTGCAGAGAGGGGTCAAGATTGCCAGTGGGGTGACAGAGAAAATTGGTGCTGCAGCCAGTGACTTTCATGCTGGTCTGCCCACATTGAAGCAGCTGGAATGGCTCTGCAGACCATCACTTGTCGTAGAATGTACCATATATGCTTTTTAAAAGCCACCCTGAACAGTTCCTCCTCCCTACTGGCATCCACAACCCCTGCCAGCAGCGCCGGTGTCTCCCATTTCCCCCATTCAGTTTTTTGGATTTGCCCAAAATCAAAGGGTTCTGACACTGACAGCACTCCCTGGAATTCTGGAATCCACTGGATGTAGCATTCAAATCTACTGCAGGCCAAGAGAGAAGTGCCATTGAGGTGGGTGTCAGACCTCGTTGGGCTTGGCCAGTAAAGCTAAGGAGACAGCTTGTACTGTAGTTTGCCTGTTGTTCTACAGGCTTTGAACCCAAAGATCTCGGAGCAGTTTGCAAAGGGGGGCAGTCAGGAGCCCCTTTGACAATGGGGACGTAAGGCACAAAAAGGTGAAATAAATGATCAACAGAAGGCCTCAAAGGGCAGGATCCAAAGTGGGAACAGAAACCAAATCCTCCAGTTCTTATTGGCTGCTGGCTACGTTCAGAGTGTGAGCACAGCACGAGTCAGAACAGTCCATGCTGCACAAGCTTGGCAACAGCCTAAAACAACAGCTACAGGAGGTGAGACTGCCCTGCTTTCGTCGAGTGGAATGTTAACTCTGGGCCCTAACACCACCACTAATGTAGAGGGACAGTTTGATTTTGAAAATCTGGACAATATACTGAGATTGGATTCTCATTTTGATGGCTTACACATGTGGAGTATAATGAAGGGGTGGGGAACCCTTTTTTTAAAACAGAGCCGCTGACACAGAAAAAGTCAATCGTGGGCCACATTTAGCCCTGCAGAGGGGCACAGAGGCTCGAAGCTTCACCCTGCAGCAAGGCAAGCTGATGCTCATGGCTCCAGTCCTGCAGGGAAGGGGGCACAAAGGCTTGGGGTGAAGGCAGAATGAGGGGTTCAAGATGTAAAAGGGGGCTCTGGGCTGAGGCAGCATGTTGGGATGTTGCAGGGGGTGAGCGCTCTGAAGGGGGGTGCAGGCTCTGGGGTAGGGCTGGTGATGAGGGGCTTGGAGTGCAAGAGGGGGCTCCAGGCTGGGCCAAGGGTTTGGAGAGCAGGAGTGGGCTGGGGCAGGAGGTTCGGGTGCAGGATTTGGGAGGAAGTTGGGATGTGGGAGGAAGTTCTGACCTGAGGCAGGGGGTTCAGGTTCCTGCCAGCTGGCGCTTACCTCTGGAAGCTTCTGGTCAGCAGTACAGCAGGGCTGAGGCAGGCTCTCTGCCTGCCCTGACTCCGCACTGCTCCTGGAAGCGACTGCTATGTCCAGCCTTTAGGTGGAGGAGCCAGGCGACTTCGCATGGTGTGCATTGTCCACACCCACAGGCGCCCTCCCTGCCATTACCATTGGCCGAGGTTTCTGGCCAATGGGAGCTGTGGAGCCAGCAACGGGGCAGGGGCAGCACACAGAGCTTCTCTTATGTCCCTTGTACATAGGGGATGCTGGGACATACTGGGGCTTGTGGCCTGGGGTCCAATGATTTGCCACAGGCCGGATGAAATTAAGCGGCAGGCCAGAGGTTCTCTGTCCCGGGTGCACCATGTAATGGAAATCTGAGTGAGCCCGTCTCCCCACATAATTAATGACCCAAGTGTTCTAACTAAAGGGCTGCAGTCACAGTGACACTGCCTGAATTAACCCCCCTGAGCTCCTGAAAGGGGAGATTAATTTCTTCCTGTCCTTTCAAGTGCAGAAATAGCTGCACTTATTAACCCAAAGTGATTCAGCCCTCAACCTCCTCTCCAAGTGCTGCAGGGAATCCCCACTGGGCACCCCAGCCAGCGATCTGGAGGAGGCTGGCTCTTCCAGACAACAGTGGAGAGACAGCGGTAGGCGATGCGTATCGAGCACGCCAATAATCTCTTGCAAAACTAACAACCTGAACTGCAGGCAAGAGCAACAGCTTTCAGCAAGACTCATTACGGCTGGGGGAGCGGGGAGGAAGAGCTCCCAGGCATCACCTCACATAAAGCTGCAGAGAAAAAATGCAAGATGACAGCCTGGGTTATACATTTCAGTGACCGCACAGGGCTTCCGGCACATTAGCAGATCAGAACGCAGTGGACAGCCAATGTTGGTTCCTCATGTGCCCAATGCAAGAGGATTACCAGAAAGACCACTGCAAGTTACATCTGTACCAGCTCCACCTAACTGGAGCAGGGACAACATTGACCTCTTGGCCTTCTGCAGCAGATACCCTATCCCCAGGGCCAGGAACCAGGGAGCCCAGCTCTCCCTCCAGTTCTCATTTTCTGGCATAGCAGCCATAACCTCCTCTCTTCTGGGCTCCCTGACACACCCAGGCTCCGCTGCATGCCTGGCAAAATGCAGCTGCTAGGGTCACAAGTCATCTGACCCTGCCACTGGCTCCCCTTTCTCCATGGCTCTGACTCTACAGAACGCCACCACTGCTCGCTCACAGTCACTTTTGTCACCTGCCTGCTTGTCAACAGCCTGTCTAACCAAGTCTCCTCCCCTAGGTCTGCAAGGGGCTCCTCGTCCAGGCCATTCCTCCTCCCAGCAGCCACATCCCTCCTAAGACCTGCCTCCTTCATGACACCTTAGAGACCTTCCTTTTTAAACATTCCTGTTTGATTTACATCCGTGCCTTGCAGGGCTGCGCCTCAATGCATGATGAGTCAATCAACCCCCTTCTACTTTGTTACCCCCTCCCCCGCCTCCTCACAGTAGCAGCCCCTTGTCAGCACTTCCCCGTTGGGGGCAGGATAGATTGACTGGCAAAATAACTGCTGTTCCGGATGGTAAGGACCCAGCACATTACATACAATAGAGGGGAAACCTCTACCTAGCTCTTGCATAGAGCTCTTCACCTGTCAATCTCCGTGTGCTTTACACAGGTGGGAATAATTCACCTCATTTTCAGGTAAGGAAACAGGCACCAGGCAGGGAAAAAAAATCAGCCTGAGAAGTGAGAACCCAGGCAGGCAGCAGCAGTGACTAGCTTGGAGCCTTCCATCCTGCGCTCACATGCAATGCACACCAACTTCAGGCTGTTGACTCAGCACACTGACCTGCAGCTTCACAGCTATCACCACTGAATTTAGATCCTTGTCCATCTCCTTCAACATGATGAGCTTCTTCAGGGTCAAGCTGAACAACCTGTAGGGAGAAAGGGTCAGAAATAGGACTCAGAGCAGCGGGGAGATGCAGAGAGAGATGAAGCATT
Organism: Pelochelys cantorii; assembly: GCA_032595735.1. Lineage (NCBI taxonomy): Eukaryota > Metazoa > Chordata > Testudines > Trionychidae > Pelochelys > Pelochelys cantorii. The sequence goes on from CM064336.1 coordinate 33,939,555, forward strand.
CCTGAAGCTAAACAGGGAATCAGAGGTTGTAACACAGGGGTGGGAACTTCAGGTTTGGGGGCCAGATGCGGCTCCTGGCTTACCTGGATCCAGCCCCCCAAGGCTCAGCACCCCTCAGCATTGGGGAGCCTGATTGGTGTTCCAGTCCCTATGCTGCCTCATTGCAGGACCAGAGCACCCAAAATCTACTAGGCTGGGCCCTCCTAGGCTCTGGTGGGCAAGGGAAACGTGGGAAGCATCTTTCTCCTCAGTTGGGGGCCACTTCAACGAAGGAGGTTTTTTGGTTCTCACTTGTGTGTGGCCCAACTGATTTTTCTGTGGGCCAGAAGCCCCAGACCCAAAAAAGGTTCCCCTCCCTAACTGATGCAATTCACTCATGGCTTCCTAGTCCAATTCCCCAGAGCTTTGTGCTTCTTCGGGCTACAAGCAGGTTGGAGCAGACACTCCCCAAGACTGTCTACATGCTCTTGTGTATTTCTGTGGTGCAAGTCTTTTCCAAGCTATGTGCCTGGCCCGGCCAGCCCCCTGTAATACAAAGAGCACTCAGGGAAAAGGAAAGGAAGCTGGGGTGGGAGTCGAAGAACATTGCAGATGACCTGCTTTGAACTTACAGACTTTGAAGGCAACTCAAACCTGTTCCATTCAGCCTGAGCCTGTAGCAGAAGTTATGGGGCAAGGTGCTATGGACTGTGATAGGTAACAAGAGATCAGATGAGAAAAGAACAGGCCCTTCTGGCCATCATATCTATGAAATGCAGTGAATGCATGGAAACACATTGTAAAGCCCCAATTAGCCAGTGGTCTCAGAGGGCCATGCCAAACCCTTCGATAATGGGGCTTTTGGCTACCAGTGATCTTCACTGGCTTGCGCTGCCTGTGTCCTGTCGTGAGCAGGGAATGGGGAAATGCAAGCCATCCATTAAAGGATCTTTCAAAAGTGATTTCAAAGGATGCCCATCCTGAGAGACACTTTGTACTTTGTCAACAGCCTGACCTGCCCCAGAGAAATTGAGAGATGCTCTTTCACTGAGCAGCCACCTCTGCACTCCCATTACAGTGGCTCTACAGCTTTGGGGGGAACCAAACTTGACCTCCCAGTCACTACCAGGAACCAGGCAGCCCAGGTGCCGAAGACCTTCCCGCTCTGTGGAAGTTACCTGCTTGGCTGATGGGCAAGACCCCCAGAATCGGCTTCCAGGAAAACTCTAGGCAGATACAACATCTACAAACTACTGAGCTCAACAGAAACCGACTTGTTTTTCTGCTGACTCAAACCCTGCACCAGATCCTGCAGCAATCTGCTTGATCTGTGGACCTCACTACACAAAGGAAATGTTCAGGTAGCTCAGACACACTCTCCTACTTTCCTTCCCATTAAAGTGCTAATATTCATTCCTGTGGGACTCTAAAGGCAGTATGGACCTGGGGAGAGAGACTGCCTATGTACAGAGACTGAGCAGGGTTCCCAAAAGTGCTGAAGTGACTTAGGAGCACAAGTCCCATTTCAATAGCATATCACTTAGGTGCTTGGCCAATAATTCCATTCTTTGTAATGGAGGGAACAGAGACTGGAGCAAAGGGAGAAAACACTCTGTATATCTCCCCCTAGCACACATGCGATTTTCCTCCAGTGATATCACCACTGTCTCCGGGCAGTGAGATCTGGCATTAGCCACATAACTTAGAGCCCTACCAAATTCACAACCATCAAAAATGCATCACAGACTATGAACTCTGTTCTGTTCTGTGCTTTTACCCTCTTCTATACAGATTTTATAGGGAAGATCAACATTTCTCAAATTGGGGAAATTTGTTCCAAAAGATATTTGCAGGGGGGTTACAATGTTATTTTAGGGTGGTTCTGTGCTGCCTTTGGAAGGGGGTGGCCAGAGAGTGGCAACTGTTGACCAGGTGCCCAGCAGAAGCACATAAGGATGACAATACCATACCATGCCATCCTTACTTCTGCACTGCTGCCTTCAGAGCTGGGCAGCTGCTGGCTGAAGGCCTAGCTCTTAAGGCAGCAGCACAGATGTAACGGTGGCAACAGCATATCATGCCATGCTTATTTCTGAGCTGCTGCTAGCAGTAGCTCTGCCTTCAGAGCTGGGCTCCTGACCAGCAGCCACCGCTCTCCAGCTGCCCAGCTCTGAAGGCAGCACCGCCGGCAACAACAGCAGTGCAGAAGTAAGTGTAGCAGTACTGCAACCACCCCTACAATAATCTCATGACCCCCCAACTCTTTTTGGTCAGGACCCCTAAAATTACAACACCATGAAATTTCAGATTTAAAGAGCTAAAATAATAAAATTATTTTTAAAACCTATAACTCACCTCTACCCTGCCTCCTCTCTCAGGACCAAGCCTCAGGATGGTCACTCCCCTCAGGTAGAAGCTACAATCTTTGAGGGCACCAGCAGGTGCTCTCCAGCTTGCATATGAGAAGGCCATTTGAGGGTCTTTCACTCCTCAGCCACCAGAGAGGTGATGGCAGAAAAGCCCCTCCTACTGGGAAGCACTGGAAGTGCCATTAGACTCTTGTGATCAGCCCACAGCAGTAATTCCTCAATATGAGCCTCTTGGTGAGTGTCTGCCTCTCAATGGTCTCCCACTGTGGCAGCCCAAGAGGCAGTAGATGGAGAGGTCTTCCTGCCCAGGGTTCCTTTCACAGCAAGCCCCTTGTGAAAACTCTGGGAGCAGCATGCGGCCTCTGAAAATAAAGTTCTCTCCAGATCACCCTTTGGCCTGATACCAGTGCCAACACCCCAGTAACTTTTTGGCCAGGACTAGTTTAATAGGTCAGCTCTGTGCTGTTTGTGGGCAAACTAAGGAGTTCAGGCCAGACAAACACGCATCAGGTTGCCATGGTCTATTAAGAAAGGTGGTGGTGGTGGGGGGGGAGAGTCATCAGAGCTTGGGACTTAGGGGAAAGCTGTATCAAGGCCCTAATGTTTCAGTCAGGCAGCGAATCTGTAGCAGAGCCAGGAACTGAACCCAGATTTCCCAAGAACAGTCTGGTACTTTACCACCAAGCCCACCCCAATCTCTAGCAGTTGGAAATCAAGAAGCAGAAGAAGAATAAAAGGCAGATGGAGCCAGAACTGGTTAATTGCAAAGAGAAACCTCTTGAGATGCAGCATGTATACCAGGCACATGGTAAGTCATCCATGGCTCATTGTTCATCTGTTCGGATGAACGCGCCTGTAACAGGAGCAAATGCCAGAGCTCTGGAAGGAGCCAGGCAAGTACCGGGGACTCAGGGAGGCATTGATGAGAAAGACTGGGTAAGGCCCTGCTGCCAGCTTATAGCAAATACACAACAGGTGCTTACTGAAGAAACATTGCTGCTTCCACTTCCTAAACAACTGTCTCTTTCAAGCAGTATGACCTTTTGAGAGCCACAGGGACTAAGTGGAGCCCGTGTGGGAATATCTGTTGTTATCTGCGTAGCTGCTGTGACAGATAAGAGACCAGCACAAGGGAACTCTAAGCCAGCAGCTTCTTTGCACAATGTGGAACCTCACAGATGCTCAGTACAGGTACACGTATTCTCTGCTTGCATGGAGCTGCTGGCAATTGGATTTCCACATGCTCTGGAAAAACTTCACACACAAAAGGCAGTTCCCAGGCAAAAACCTCTGTTAAAAGGGAGATTAGGGTGAGCAGATACCATCCCCCCACCTTTATCCTATACTGTCCTTGAGCTCCCAGCACATGGAGAGCTAACTGAAGACATTTTAGTCAGAATAGTGATCAGTGCTGTCACCAAACAGATCAAGCAGGGGAATCATTGTTTTTGGTTTTAGAAACAAAGGATAAAATCTTCAGACTTGGATGTCTCTATTTAGCCAGCTCAGAAGTGGCCTGGTTTTCAGAGTTGCCCAGCTACCATTAACTCCCACATGACAGCTTGAAATGGGCTGTGCCTCTCCTTTGCTCTCTCCTTGGCCATGTCTTTCAAGTGCTTCTACTTGCCCTTCTCCCAGATGAGAACCCCTGTGGTTCACCTCACTTTAGATAAGATCACCTGGCTACAACACCCCTTGTTCACCAACCAGATTACCTCAGCTACCCCAACTGGGTGTGGGTTTAGCTATAGACCTCTCTATGGGAGCCTGTGGCCAGTAAGAATCTGCAGTGACTCAGGACAGCATCTTCAAACCCAAGTATGATTTACTGGGCCAGAGAAACTGAAGCTGAGACAGGGTTAAAGCAATAAGCACCTATACACATCTTCTCTCACCCAGTCTGTATCCTTTCCTTGCCCTTTCACCTAGGCTTGACTTGTCCCAGTCATCCCTCCTAAGCCTGAGGTTCAACCTGCATCTTTCTGCAGCTCCTCTTATTCCATCCGAGAGTCACAGGCGGACTGTTCTTCACAGGAGTCGTGTTTAGATACTGTCATGATCGTGAGGGTTAACCCCTTAATCCCCAGGATGCTGGCTAACTATGTCCCTTACCTAAACCAGGTGGCAGGCACCCAACAGAAATGTACAACAAATGGTCTGGAAGTACTTTATAGACTAACAAAACATGTAGATGGTATCATGAAGAAGTGGGCTGTGCCCACTTCTTCAGATGACCGGAGTTATGAGTAGGGGATATGAAAACTGGAAATAAATAGGAGAGGGAAAGAGAAAAGAAAAAGGAAGGGGGGAGTGTGTGTGTGTGGGGGGGGGGGGGAAACAAGGCATCATTAAGTATCTGGAGAATGGGTACTTAAACCTAAGCAGATAAAGATCAAAGTCAATAGATAGAAATGTAGGTAGGAATTTCTTCACTTTCTGTAAGTAGGGTAAAGTTTGGATAAATCTGTGAGGTTTTATGGTTTGGGAAATGGGATCTGATGTCTGTGCATTTAAAAATGGGTTTTGCTCTTCTTTGTAACTAAGTTCCTGGCCCATGGTAAATTTCTCCTCCGTGAGTATATTATTTTGTTACTTTTCCATCTAGTCATTATGCTTGCAACAGGAATATTGTGGTGATAATAAAAGTTCTCTCTCTTTTATTTTTATTAACCTGGTATTGGTTAATTCTTGTGTCCTGGTTTGTACTTTAGGGGTGAAATTTCCCAAGAGATCTCTCCCCTGATTTTTATATCAATACTTGGGTGGTGGCAGCGGAGATTCTATCCCCAAAATCTAGGTTGTTAAGATTTTAGGGGGGAGTTTTATACCAAAGCCTGGTAGATAAGGTTTTTGGGGTACTTTTGCTGGCCCCCACTTTTGCATTTATCGTACCAGTGTGGGGAAGGAGCCATGACAGATACAGAACAAGTTTTCTTGCCACAATGCCAAGCGATATCTAAGAGGACCCTGGAGGAAGTCACAGGCCATTTCCAAGACATAACTGCAAATTCAGGGAAAATTATTACTCAGGTGACATCATCCAGGCCACCTCATCATCCAGCAAGCTGTCCCACATCAGCCAGGAAGGACTGCAAACGTGAACTGTGATCATTCAGAATGCCCGCCCCACCCTGCTAAGTTTAGCAACCAGCTGTCAGTAATAACCCTACATGCACCACACGGGGAAAGAATTACATAGAATCAGAGACAAGATTTCTAAAGGATGATCTAGAATATGTTGCAAACCCAGGAGTTCCTGATGTACTGGGGGCTGTTGTTGGAATCCATCACTGTGAAATCTTTTGGGAAAGCATATAGCTTTGTCAGGCAGAAAACTTATGATAGAGTTCTTGAAAAAGCTTCAGTCAGCATCACTGAAGCTTTCACAACTTAATCACGTGGGTTAGGAGCGAGACAGCAGGCCCACACAGGACTGGTCTGCACTCGATTCCCATGAACAACCCCCCTGAAAGCTACCAGAGTTGGAAATGCAGGTCACAAGGATAATGCAGTTAGCTCTTTACCAGCTTCGTCCACCATCACCTCTCCTTTCCCCACAGATCCTTATTACGGCACTAAGGAACTCAGCATCCTTGGGAGGGAGGGGCTGTTTCCACGTTATGGAGACAAAACTGAGGTCTGAAGGGATAAGCAGCTTCTCAAGCTCTCAAGTCTGGGACTGAGGTGGGAATGCAATGCACACCTTAGTACCCAGGCCATTGCTCTAGCCACAAGATATAGCCTCCTCCTCCTAATAACTGTGAGTAGTGGCATGAGAGACTCTGGATGCCTGGGTTCTATTTCTATCTGTGCTACCAACTTCCCCTTTGACCATGGGCAAGTCACTCCAGCTGGGATTTTCACATTCCGATACTTAGAAAATCCCACCTGTGCCTCAATTTCCCCATCTTTCAGCTGGATAACATCCATCTCATCGGAGCACCACCAGGCTGGAGCAATTGCTGATTGTCAAACTCCCCAAGATCCTGGAATGAAAGTGACATTGCTGCTAGCACAATAAAATATTAGAGAGATGCTTGATAATTACAATCCTCCGGTGCTCAGAGGCATGGGAACAATGTGTAGCACACGGGGCTTGTCCACCTATAGTAGAACTGAACCCCAGATCTTCAGCACCAGCTCCTGCCCTGAGCTAATGGAATCACTTTGCTTACTGTGGCTAAGTAGCAGACTTTTATTCTTCATGGGGGGAAAGAGAGGGATGAGCCAACATATCCCCAGCTGCCTCTTTGGTCAGGACTTCCCCTAATGCACTGCTCTGGCCAATCTATTTCCTACTTGGTATTTAATACAGCCAAATGCAAAGAACAAGGAATACAGGCCATGCCTACAGAGCAGGGCCTGTACTGTGGAGAGCAGTGAGTCTGGACAGAATTCAGGGGTCATGGTGGACAAATAACTGGCTGTGAGTTTCCAGTGCCATGCTTGCTAAAAAGGGCTAATATCACCCATGGCTGTGTAAACAAGGGGGAAGAGAGTAGGCGTAGGGAGGGGATTTCACTCGTGTATACAGCACTGGGGAGACCCATTCTGGAACAGCCCATCCAGTTCAGGGGGCCACATCTTAAAACAGATGTTGAAAAATAGGAGGTGGTATAGAAAGGAGGCATTGAACCAAGAGAAGATCAAGAGGTGACTCGCTCATGGTGTCAAAGTCTTTTTATGGGGCGAAAATGCTGTATACTCACCAGCCAGGGAGAAAGGCAGAACAAGAACCAATGGCTAGAAGATGAAGCCAGACAAATTCAAACTAGAGATAAGGCACAAATGCTTAAAAGCCCAGGTGATTAGTCATTGGAGCAGCCTACCAAGGGAAGTGGTGGACTATCTTCAAATCCAGCCTGACTGGAAGATGCTTTAGTCTCGAGGTGTCTAACACGCTAGCCACATGCAGCTATTTGGCCAGCTGAGTATGGCTAGTTTGCTACAGCAATAGCCACTATAACAGCTACTGCTTCGGAACTGGTTGGACACCACAACTTTAGTCAAACACAAGTGACTGGTCTCAATTCAGAGAAAACTACTGAAATTTTCAGGCCTACATGTACAGGAGGTCCGACTGAATGGCCTAGTATTTTCCTTCTGGCCCTAAAAACTACAAATTTCAATTATTTCAGGGTAGCCAGATCCATAAGTAGGACGGGTACTTGCTACTGTGGAGGGAAAGGCATCAGTTGGTCTACAGTACATCAGTTGTCTGCCTGTGTAGCATGTGGACACACCTTAATGCATGTAATCAAACTGGGATGCCCAAAGCAGGTTGTCAGCTGCCAGAGGATTGCGCCGAATATGAGTAACTTTAATAACACAAATACTTGCAGGCCAGAGGAATTGCTTGCAATATAGCTAAGCCTTTATTGAACAGTAGCTAAACTGAACCCCTCTCACACTGTTATGTAATTTGGATGTCAGAGTCCCTGCAGAGCACTGAGATGTAACATTACTGGTGGACAAGTGGGGACATGCTGCAACATGGGTTTCACTGGATCTCTTCTCCACTAGCTAGAAGGAAAAAATCGTTTTTAAAAGGAAGATTTCTAACCAGAGAGGTGTGGTTCTGGAATAGCCTCCCAATAGGAGACTTATCTATCTCCACTCCAACTAGTTTGAAGATAGAGCTGGACACGTTTCTGACCAGGATTCTATCAATGGCTATCATATCAGAGATTGAATGTGATGACCCAGGAGGCACTTTCTTGTGCTATGTTCCTAAAAAGGCCATCTTCATACCAGGCAGTTCTAAACAAGCCAAGAACTATTCATTTCAGAGCATCTTCCATTTACCAGTTCCATACCAATTAGCTTCTAGTGCATCTCACTGAGAGATCTCAAAAAGAAAAAGAAGGACTGGTGCTCTGTATAGATGGGGAACAGAGGCAGAGGCTTGTTAAAGGTCAGTGGCAGACCAGGAACAGAACCTAGGCCTCCAGACAGCCAGTCTGGCTCTATGTTGTCTCTGAAGCCACATCTCCAGGTGCTGTGCCAGAGATTGAGCTTCTGGCATTCAATTTAGCAGGTCTAGTTAAGACCCGCTAAATCAAATGCTGAGAGTGGCTCTGGTTGGCACTGGTACTCCTTGCAGTTGCGAGGTGTAAGGGGAGACAACGGGAGCATTTGCTTCCGTTGGCCTCCTACTGTGAAGATGGCACCAAGCTCAGCTTAAGGTAAGCCGACTCCAGCTACGTATTTTACATAGCTGGAGTTGCATACCTTAACCCGACCTTCTGGTTACAGCGTAGACCTGACCTAAGTAACCCACCACTCCTGAAATAAGGAAGGATTATCTCTTCTTGTTTTACACTTTATGGAAACAAAGCAAGGACATAACTGGTGGGGCTGGGAATGGAGCCCAAACCTCACAAGTCCTGTCTTTTAACTGAAAGATCAGCCATCCTTTCTTGTGTTTAGAGAAACAAATATAAAAACAGACCAAGCTCAGCTTTGACCTAAAAAATATGTAAGCAACATACTTGTCTTCACACTTCATTAGGCCACTAGCTGGGGACAATCTTGGCACGCCAGCTATTTTCCTTTGAAAATGGTGAAACTGGTACATGAATATGGAAGGCCTGGAATTCAGCCAGTAATGTTTAAGGGCAGCTGAAAGTTAAACAGAGCAGAAGCAAATCAGAAAAGAGTTTCAGAAAACATCCACTCTCTATGACAAACAAGCTAAATATTGATGTAAAAAGGATAACCAGAAGGAACCTTCAGACAAAGAAATTTCACAGGCTACATTATTACAACACAGTGAACAACAATCATGCAAGGTGCATGAGCAAACAAATGTTCAGGCCTGGCTAGGAGGAATCTATGGAGCTTGGGTATAGGGGATGTGGTGATACGCAGATCTGCCCACTATCCCGGAATACTTAGATGGACACACAACTCAGCATGAGCTCCCTGGGAGATGCTTAGCAAGGAGGGCCACTGTAATCTAGAGCAGGGAAGGAGCTATATTTGGACATGGCACTGGTGGGAGCAATACTAAAGTACTACAGCCAGCTCTGGGGCCACATAATAAGAAGGATGTTGAAAAACTGGAGAAGGTGCAGAGAAGAGCCACAAAAATTATCTGAGGGCTGGAGGAGATGCCTGACAGGCGAGACTTACAGCTCATTCTTGTAGCTTATCATAATGAAGACTCAGAGGCTATGTTCCCACTAATCTTTTCCATCCATGTGCAGAAGAATGTTTTATGTGCACCGAGGCATGTGTATGAAAAACAAGCTAGCTGTGGGCGTTCTGCTAATCAGCTGGGCAGCAGCTGAATCTCCTGAGTAGCCACACAAGTGCTCTGCTTACAGGGAATGCTGCTCACAGGTGACTATTACAGTGCATAGCTATCTTTGTGAAGAAAACAGAGTGGGTAGCAAAGGGCTCCTTAGGCTAGCAGAAAGAGGCAGAACAAGAAGCAATGGCTGGAAGCTGAAGCCAGACAAGTTAGAAATTGAGGCACAAGTTTTTAACAGGGAAAGTGATTAACAATTGGAACAAAGTGCCAAGAAAGTGACGGACTGTCTATTGCCGGTGTCTTCTAATCAAACCTGGCTGTCTTTCTGGAAGATATTTAATCAAACATAAGCGATTGGGCTCAATAAAAGGTGAAATTCTCTGGTCTGGGCTACACACAAGGTCAGATTAGATTATACTGATGGCCCCTTTTGGCCTTACATTCTACCAGTCTAAATGCTTGAAGGGGTTTCCAAGCTTTTAATTCCGAGCTCTACATTCCTTTCCAACTCAACCATGACTCGGTCCTTAAACTTTCATTCTGCTGAACACATTTTTCCAACCCTGCTGTGGTTAAATGATCAGCAATAAGAGAATTAATGGTGATATTCAGCATGTCACCATCAGGCCCTTTAATCTCAAGGCAGGTGTTTAGTTAATGAGAGTATTTTGTGGCTCTCAGAGCTATTGTCACCTGCTAGCATATGGAGACAGCACTATACCTGGCCATACTTGGAGAGACAGGTGCCTGAGAAGTGCTGCTGTGGTCTGCCAGTGCTGCCTAACCCCTAGTGTTAGACACACATATACCAGCAGAGTGCCTAGGATGGAAGGTAACAGATGTAAAAAAAACCCCTCCATTTCCCCAGGGATTAGCCTATGTGATCAGAGAAAACACAGAGCTGAGACGCTCTTGCTGTCTGTAGCCAGTGGGATCTTGTGCTTGCTTAACTACATGCAGGTTGGCACCTGCCTGTGGATTTCCTCAGCTGGCTGGATGCGACAAGTCTTCACACACTGTGTTGCTGGCAGCTAACAGCCTTTTCGGTGCCATTTGCATGAAGAAAGGAGGTCAGATGGGCAAAACAAAGTAACAAAAGACTGAGACAATTTAGAATGCCTGAGTTAAAATCCTTGCTTTCTCATGGTCATCATCTACTGTGTGGCAGAGTAGGGACCTGTGGGCCATCGCTTCCTCAGTACTGATATGGATGCTGACATAGGCTGCGCATATAAAGATATATGACTGTCATACAGAAACAACATCCACTGTGAAGGGCCCTATCTTTATTCCAGTTGCTTTTTATCCAGTCCTCCAATGTTTCAGCGGCTAGTAAAGACAACAAAAACAATATGTTTGCTATAATAATCCCATATGGCTCTTCCTTTTATGTTGATTTAACACAGTTAAAATGTTACAGTTTATAAGAGGAGCTACAGGTTTCAGCTTTAGCTCTGCAATAGGCTGCGTTACAATAAATCTTCCCCATCTTGATCATTATCTGGTGTCAGCAGGAGGGAGATGGATTCAGTTCTTCCTAGAGAAAGCAGCTGAGCAGGGCGCACACAAACTCACTGGGGATTATCTGAAAATGCAAGAAGAGCACAAAGAGAAACATACTGTTCCTCTGCAGGGATGCCCAGCTGCACGTGCTGGCAGTGTAAACAGAACACTGCACAAGGACAAAAGACACAAGAAGCCATCATGTTTTGCTACATTCATTTTGGCAAGTGTGAGAGGCCAGTGACTGCAAGGGGGACTGCTTCTTTTTTTTTTTAAACTAGGGAGAACTGCAAGATGCCACCAATACGACTCAGCCAGATCAAGTCAATACTGCTCTTTGGAAAGCATTCACAGATACCGCAACAGAAGGGACCTGAACACTCTCTTTGTTATGCTTAAGAAAAACAACTTGATTTCTAATGCTAACAAGAAGCAAGACCTTATAGCAAACATCGTCTAATCATGAGAGGCAGGGTGAAACAGAGCATACAGAACTGATAAGCAAATCATTATAAAGGACTTATTACTATCATTATACTTCTATTCTTATACCAACATTAAAATACTACACCTTGGTAGTGACTTGTACAACAGTAGCAGCTAGAGGCCCCAAGCAATGAGATCTAGGCTCCTAAGTCACTTTGGTACCTGGAAACATTTACCTTAAGCACATCAGGGATTGTGCTCAGCTAAATCAATATATGTCATTCTTACACTGGCAGAAGAGCATCTGTGCAAAGATACTATAGGGAGTATGTTAATCTGGGGCAATATGTGTGTTTAAACAAGGCCTTTAATTTGAAATGACCCCTCCACCAACGTAGCATCACGCAGGGCTGCATCAGTACCCTGTGCTGAGAAGCATCTATTGCTGGCAATGGCACCAGTGAGTGGTGGCCAACAGCCTTTTCAGTGCCATTTGCATGGAAACAGGAGTCAGATGGGTGAAAAAAAAACAGACACTTTGTACCTGGTTCCATTTTTCATTCTACCACTGTCACTGTGTGACCATGGGCAAGTTACATCAGCTCCCATCTGTAAGTACCTTCCTTTATTACGTGCTTGGAGATCTCCAGGTGAAAAGCACTGAACAAGCAGCAGGCATTATCACTGAATCAACCATGGTTGTCAGCTAGTGAAAATGACTTTTATGGGCCGGATAGGAAAAAAGTCCTGGACAAACATTTTTATAGACACATAAAAGCTGGCTTAAAAAGTACAAAAGTGAACAATATTCAATGTTCTACCCATACGTCACAACACTCCTGCCTCTCAGCTGAGCTGACAGTGATGGCACCTGTGAAACCCCAGCCCAGCCAGCAAACAGCTGGGCAGCAGGCAGGTGGACCTGCAGCACATTGGCCAGGCATGTGGACACAATCCTATTCCTATTACAGCCTTCTGCCAGCCCAAATAATATAAATAATAATACATATAATATATGGAGATATACCTATCTCATAGAACTGGAAGGGACCTTGAGAGGTCATTGAGTCCAAGCCAGTCCCCTGCCCTCATGGCAAGACCAAGTACCATCCCTGACAGATTTGCCCCAGATCTCTAAATGGCCCCCTCAAAGATTGAACTCACAACCCTGGGTTTAGCAGGCCAATGCTCAAACCACTGAGCTATCCATCCCCCTGTGGGCTTGCCTCCCACCTCCCAAGGACACCCAGAAGCTGCTCGCCCAGCTGGGATGAGGTGCTGACACCTATGACCACTCTGCTGTGATTTACTTGCAGGGAGCCTGTGGAAGGCTACTACGGCCAACCCACTGTGCCCTGCCCCCACGCCCAAAGAGCCCAACAAGGGGGTGTACTGCATGCACATCCACCAAAAGTTACTACTGTGCTAAGGCTAGTGATGCTGAAGTAGAGTTCAAAGCTGGAGCAGAGAAGCCTTTGGCAGCCAGCAGCGGGTTGGAGGGAGCCAGGAGAATTCCCCACTCTGTCCCCGCCCAGGGAACTGTAGACTCCCTGGAACTGCCCCGTGGTGCTGATCTTGCCTCAGGGCCAAAAGGGATGGATTTCTCTGCTCCACTGCAAAGCTCACTGGTTTTTACTGATACCTAAATGCTTTTACAGATTTTGCAGACCGGTCCAATTTTAGCTCTTTTTTATGGGCTGTTCGTGAACTTACTGACAGTTGGCCACCCTGCAAGCCTGCATCTCCAGAGCCAACAAGAGGCTTAGCAATGTTTTATATGCCTGTTGTTCAAGAGTCTCCCTATGAAAGCTGCAGATGAAGCTACCAATCCAGAGATCGGACTGCTCTGAAACATCACACCTGTTCTGCTCCATGGCAAGAATATTCCATGATCCTTGCACACCTTCCATTCATGCTACTACTCTCCTTATTTTCTCCAGCCTGTCCCTTATGGTCTTAGCTGCCTTCTGCTGCTATGCTCTCCAGTACTAAACAAAGAAATCTCCGTATTATTGGTGCACATCCTTTAAATGCACAATGTCACAAACAGCACAGAAAAATCATCCCATACAAAGCCCCTGAGATAGAGAGAAGATAGAGAGCCACCCCTTCCTCCCCATCCCCGTCACCGGGCCTGTTCCCCTGTTGTGGTGATTCTGCCAGGCAACTCTTATTGTGTATGTGAGTGACCATGCTGCTGTGGAAGTGTTTGCTTGGGGCTGTTCAGTTTCCTCTGAAACGGTTGTAAAGGAGCCCTCGGATAACAGAAGTGGTGTATCTCATCTGTTTTCAGTGCACGGTAATGAAGTGAAGGATAAGAAGAGGCATCTCTGGCTTTATTAAGAATTATGCCAACTGTCTTCCCAGAAAAGAAATCCTCCTGAGCTTGCAGTCACGGTAGTTGTCCCCCGTTTAGAAAGCACATCTGCAGATCATTAGCACAGTTCTTTTGCATAGTGTTGCCAACCTCTGGTCTCATCATACTATTTTTCAATGTCCTGGAGTCATGTTGCTTTGTGATAATTTCAGCTTAAAAAAGCAAGGTGAGAAAAGCTCAAAGACTATGACACCCTAATGCAGGGTTTCCCAAACAGTGGGAAACCCACCAAGTTACAGGAAGGTTGTAGATGGGCTGCCATGTGCAAGGCCAGATTAACCCATCACTGGGCCCTGGCTGAGGCAAATGTACATTTGTCGCAGTCTGGTAAAATGCAGGGGAGCTAGACAGCAAGTCCATCCTGTATTCACCCTGCAGCAGCAGTTGGTCCAGGGTCCTAGCTCTGGATATTATGACCTAGTACACAGGATTGAAGGGCCACTCAGGACAAACCTAGTGTCACTGTGATCCCATGCACAGGTCATAATGCCCACAGCAGAAGGCTGGGACTGGTTTTGCGGGGCAGGAACTACTGCTATGGCATAAACTCACTTCCCATCCTCACAGGAGGTGACGTGTGTGTGCATGTGTCATGCAGGGTCACAGGCCTCCCCTGATTTGCTGCTTGGCTTGTACAGAGCATGCTCATTAACACCACTGAAGTTGGCTGCCCTCATTCTGTCCCTTCATTATTGAAAGGCCTGGGTCATATCTGAACCCCACCATGCCCCTCGACCTTCCCTACACATCAGGATACAGTTCAGAGCGGAGGGTGCATATCTGGACTAGCGTGTTGCAAAAATGACAAAATGCAGTCGGTGGGTTGCCTTGGTACAGTTTGTGAACAAGTGGCCTGACAACTCAGAAACCTGAGGGTCAAAAGAAAGCCTAACATGAACTGTGAAAAACCTCAGGAGTTTGGGGAGCTTGGGTTCTGATCTTTGAATGCTTGGGATTAGCAGTGCTGTGGAAGTGCACTGAGCTCCCACTCTAGATCAGCACCCCACTGCGTGAGCTGCTGTGCAATCCCACAGGAAGACAAACACTGCTCAAAAAGTCAAATGCACAGAAATGCCTGGTATGGTAAGAAACAGCCACACTGAATGCAGACTAAGTGGCATGTGGACTGACAATCAAGGCAGATGTACAAAAAGGACCATGTGTGACACTATGCCCCCATATTTTTATGAAGATATATTTTCAAATATGAATATGCATAACTTGAATATGCTTTATGTAAAATGGGGCAAATAATGTATCATGCAAGAGTCTGTAATCCCCTGACTGTGTATATTCTAGCTGCATATTTGTGTGCATGTATCTTTCTTGTATGTGAAGTTAGAAATATAAAGTGTAAATCTGTTTATTGAATCAGGTCTTCTAGTGAAAGCCATCAGTAGTATGTAAGGAACTTAATGGCCCGGTGCTCAAGGCAATGATCAGTGAATAGTTTTGTTTTCCCAGTAAGCCTGGATTGTGATTGGGTCTACCAAGACACATAATAAGGCCACCTGGCACTGGGGGAGGGGTGGGAATGGAATAAAAATTTCTCATCCTATTTAATGAATGGGAAGCAAACAATGATTTTCTTCAGCTGGCTTCACAAATTACTTCCCACCTCAAGAGAACACATGAAAGAACCTGGAAAGAAAAGAACTCTAATCAGGAAAGAAGCTGTTAGACCCAGGTCAGATAAAATATCAGACTACTTGATTAGTCAATAAGGAGGGAGGGGGTGCTCCCTATACCCACTGTACCTCTACCTCTGAAATGTAGCAAGAGCCTGCACCCACAGCTCTTGCGATATTTCAAAGGCAGAGGCACAGCGAGGAACCCAGGGCCAGCAGAGACTGCTTTAGTCCCCTTTTGTGCCGGGTCCTGACTCCTGCGCCTCTGCCTTTGAAATGCAGCAAGAGCCTCCCGTGACTCTAGCTACATTTCAAAAGAAAAGGCACAGCTTCTGGGACTGGGCACGGGTCGGGACAGCTGATTCCTGGCTCATGCCTGGTCCCCCGCTGCACTTCTGCCTTCCCTGCCCCCTCCCCCAGAGATGATGCTGGGGAGAGGGACTGGCTTTTAAGCAGGCTCCCCCCAGCACCTGCTCCCCCACTTGCTGCCTCTGATAGAGGCAGCAAGGTGGGGAATCAACTAGTTGAGTAGTTGCTTACATCCCTACTTTGCAATTCCCTTTCATTAAATAGCATTTAATCACATGTGAAGAAGGTACCCAGGGACCCATAGAGAAGCTTCATCAGCTAATGAGGACACTCGCTATTCACAGAGCCCTTTTGCCTTGTAGACCTATAAGGCAGCACCCACACAAACTAATACTAGGAGCAACAGCTACACATATCCACCCTGGGATGGAATTTAATTAACTCTTAGCTTTTAGTCCCATTTGAAACCACCCCAGAATTTAGCACCACCCATTTGAATGGCAGTTAGCTATTTTGCAGATGGAGGGGAAAATAAGCTGCAACTGTGATATGTTTATGGAAGCATCGCAGACACACCTGGCTTGGTTCTTTAGTATTATTTATCAACACTGTGGTTGTGCCCAGGCAACTCACTCATGGACCAGGATTCCACTGTGCTAGATCAGAAAAAAGGCAGCCCCTGACTGGTAGAGCTTACAGCTAAACCTGTACATAAGAAATATTATTTTTATTGTTCTATCAGCTGTAGTCTGGTTTGGTGGGTGGTTGCAGTTAAAGCAACATGGCAGCAGACAAAAATCTACACAGGTCCAATGGCTGGAAGAAGCAGCTAGACAAGCTCAAGCTAGAAACAATGTGCAAATTTTTAACATGAACCATTGGATCAGCTTTCTAAGGGTTCTGGTGGATTCTTCATTACTGGCAATTTTGAAATCAAGAATTCTAAAAGATTCTGCTCTAGTTCAAACAGGAATTAATTCAGTGAAGTTCTCTGGTCTGTTTTACATAGGAGCTCAAACTAGATGATCACAATCTCTCTTAGGTGGTTATAAAACTATAAATACGTGATATACACAGAGACAATGAATTTATTTATAGTCTGCCTCTGCCTTGTGTAGATGAAAATGAACTAATCAGCTTTTTACAGCTTAAATTTCTCTGAAAATCAATTTTGTAAACTACAAAAATTCTGTAAGAACTCCACCTTAAAGATGCCTGGAATAACAGCCTTGTATTTATATTGCTCCAGGTACAAGGAGCTTATGAAACAGGAATCCGTTCAACACTGGAAAACAGCCAACTCTGAGGAGGAACATGGCAGCTGTGTAATAGCTCACAGCAAAACTATGCAACAGTTTAGGCCACGGTATCACACAATTCAACTGTAGGACAAATGGGAGCAAGTACAATGTAGTTCCTGGAATTTGTTCAGTACAGCACAGCTAAAGGGCCCCCTAATATCATACACACACCCCAATTTCCCAGTGAAGTTTTACTCAAGAGTCAGTTATATAGGAGGGCTGGCAGTTTCATGGTTTTTCTAGCACAGTAGAGGCAATGGGGAGGAGAATCCCCACCCCTAAAGGTAGGAAAACTGTGTTGAAAGTCTGTTTGCAATGTGAGCATTTAAATACATAGCTGCAGGGGGTACCCCTCGTGAGTAAAGGCACCTGCAGCTTTTGCAAGTGTTTCAAACACCAGCTTTTCTTTTTTATAAGAGAGGCAGCTGGAATGAACCATCTACCCACTTGCCAGACAACGTGCCCCATCTGCAATCAACTACTCAGTACTGGGGAGGAGTCAGAGGAAGTGCTGCATGCCTTGATAACAGGAAATCTGCCCTCTACCACTCCCACAGAAGAAAGGAAATTGGCAAAGAATTCATACAGCAACGAAACCACTTCATCTCCTTGCCTTTGACTTACATGGAGAAAGCCTGCAAAACCACAGTACTCGCCAAGGAAAAAAGCTTTCCTGGGCAGCATGAATTAACTAATAACTTGATCAAAACCCCTTTCACCTAACATGGCAGCATTGCACATGGGAAGGCAGGAGTATGAGGTTTTACACTGAACAGACTGGAGTGGGAGGGGTATGATGACACACTTGGCCTTTGTCTAAGGTTAAAGCAGTTATCAGACTCAGGCTAACTCTGACAAGTGTTTAACAAAGGGAAAAACATTATTTTTTAAGACTGCTGAAGGAAGCTTTTATCTAAAAGGAAAATTACAGTCCAATTATCTTGTAAAACTTCAAACTCTTGAAGGGCGGTAGCTGCAATGAGCTCTTCAAAAGAAGCAGTTTTAATAGCTGCATTAACTCTAGCAGCCGGAAAGAGCTCAAGAGAGAGTATTTGCTAGAAGCAAGATTCACATCCTTTGGACATTGGGGCATATTGAGGGTCTAGATGGTTGGGGGAGTGGGGGGGGGGGAAGAGAATTATTCCAAATAAAGCTGCTTTCTCTAGCAGACGCTTAGCCTCGCCAACAGTGAGGTTCTCTTGCATTTCCAATGTGTTTCACTGTGGATTTTTGCAGAATGAAAATACATACAGAACTAGAAAGGGGATACCTCATCTCTGTGTGTGCGCACAGGCACATGATTATGTAACTGATTTACTATTCGTCTTGTAGCCACGAAATGCATACCACCGCTGTCCCGCTTTGCTCAAAGGGTCTCCACCAGAATTCCAGGTTGACAAATGTTCCCAATCTATTATTTTTGAAGGCATGCAGCTTTTCAAATGCCAGTGTCAGAAACGTAGAATGGAGCCCCAGATCAATACTGAGCTGGGAGAAAGCCTTCTCAGGCTGCAGCATTATTTCCCAACCAGCTGGGCTTGCTGATTCACTTTGCTCAAACACAGACTACAGTCTTTGTATGAGGGGCATTTTGTGCATATCAATTAATGCTGTAGTTTTCAATCAGTGGTCCGCCGACTCTTGGGGGTCTGCAGATCATGTTTAAGATTTTCAAAAGGTCTGTTTCTCCTTTCAAAAATATTTAGGTGGTCCCCAAATGAAAAAAAAAAGGTTGAAAAGGTTGAAAGCCACTAATGTTTTCCTTTTGAAACCAGGAAAGGTAAATACAAGCAGAAATCCCTGACTGGCTTTACAGGAATGACAGCTCAGCACTATGCAGCCAAGCAATTGTTCACGCAGGACTTTTTGTAGCTATACCCACAATGTGCCTGATCAATAACCACTGTGAAGTGCAGGCACTATTCACAGAACAGACACAGCGAAGGCAGCAGCCACACTTACCACCTACCCCACCGCCAGCCTACAGGAAGGAGATACGAGTCAGAGGTGCTAAAGGCTAACAAACCTGCACCAATTAGCACCAAATGTTTGCATTCCAAAGCTGCCCCACAACCCCACCAGCTAGTTCTAGTCTGTGAAGGGGGTATGGGCCTGCTTGCAGGTTTTCTACTCCTGGGAACCTGCCTGTTAGGGCTGTGACTAATTACCCACTGATGTGCAGCAGTACAACCCTTAGTTTGGAGACAGTGACACCAGGATCAAAGAGCCTTTCACCCGTGTTGTTTATTCCCCTTCCTGTACAGGAATAGCTACCTTCAGAATACAACTTTAGGTGCATCCCCACAAGAGGGGATACCAATGTTGTCTAACCTTGTGCATGCAGACAAGCGTTAAGCCATGTCAACACTACCACCGATGTTGGCAAAAATTACATTGTTCAGTGGTGTGAAAAAACCACCCACTCAAGTGACATAAGTGTTATCGGCATAAGTGGTGGAGTGCACAGCACTTAGTCAGTGGGAGAACTTCTTCCACCAACATGGCATGGCTACCACCACTTGCAGAGGTGGTTTTATGATGTTGACAAGACAGCTTGCTCCTGTTGGCATAGTGCAGCTACATGACTGACTTCGCCACAGCGCAACTGCATCAGACCAGTTGCACCACTGTAAATTTGCTAGTGTAGACATGGCCTTAGCTTTTGTTACTCAGATGTTGCCAGAGCACCAAAAAAGCAAGCTCAAGACTAAAATTCTGGATTTTGCCTGACCCTATCCAGACAGGAAGAGTTTTGTTTGTTTACATTTACTCAAAAACAGCAATGGTGTATTTACAGCCCCAACCTCCTCACCAAACATTAGGAGGTGACCAGATTCCAGGCTATAAGTATCTAACAAGATTTCCAGTAGCAGAGGGCTCTCAAACTGAGATCCAATAGCTGGGAGCAGGCTAGACAAAGTCAAGCTAGAAATAAGGTACATGTTTCTCCCAGGGAAAGTGTTTAACTACTAGAACAAACTCCTGAGGGAAGGAGTGAATTTACCATCTCTTATTCTCTTCACATCCAGCCTGGCTTCCTTTCTGGAAGATTTGCTTTAGTCAGACAAGTGACTGGGCTCAAGGTAATTGAGTGCACTTCTCTCTGGTCTGTGCTGTACAGGAGTCAGATTGATCTCATGGCCCCTTCTGGCCTTGAACTTCTTGAAACCATAAAGCAAGACTTTTGTGCTCTAGTGTCTTCAGACAGGCCAGAAGCACAGTAGTTGTTTGCCTCCCGGCAGTAATTCCAGAGCAAGAGTATGAAAAAGGACCAAGAAGTCAGACAAAAAAGGCAGCTTCGTGTTACAGATAGTTAGGCCACAGTTCAGGATGGAAACAGCTCAGCCTTCCCACCAAGTTAATCTATATCTCAAACCCTCTCAAAGACTCTGTGCGCACCTTGTAAACCTGGATCTTTGCTGCCTCCATCTAGTAGCACATCAAGTGCTGCAGGATTTGGGAGACAGCAAGATTATGAAAAGTACCAATCTGCAGGCCTCCCTTAGCTTGCCTGACAACCCACGGAATGGGTAAGGGCTTCATTATGGAAATCTCATTAGCTTTCTGCCAGGAAAGTAACAAGGAGCTAATTTGTGAGGGCTGTCATAGTGGCATGGTCCATCATTAATGAATATGCAGTTTGCCACACCTTGAGAGACTGACGCAGCACTTAAACAACAAATAGTCCTGCAGCATCTTAGAGACTAACACAAATGTAGATAAAAAGTTTTAGAGGGGTAGCCAAATTAGTCTGTAACAGGAAAAACTTAAAAAACAACGTCATCTATTGGTCCTCATAAAGGAAATCTGCACGACACATTCAAAAGACAAGCCTGGGAGCTTAAACTCATTACTCTGCTAGACACTAACAAGCACAGACTGAACAGAGACCCTGGATTTATGGCTTATCACCCCAATTTGTAACCCACTTTTTGTCCCGTGACTATACATGTCAATGGGCCACTTCATTTTGAATGGTGCATGGGCGCTTAACTATTTATGTTAAACCAGCCTTTCGAGCTTGTATTTAGCAGTGACACACTTAGTACATTTCCCAGATCAGACGCACTGGGTGGCTCTCTTCCCACAGGGCACACTAAGTAAATGATATATTTTCACTGAACATTTTGGTCAGGGACGACTTATGCCTGCAGGGACAGCCACCCAGAGGGGCAGAGAGGGGGCATGTGAGGGCACCCCATTTAGCAATTAAAATTTTGGCACCTCCCGAGTGCTACCAGGAGTCACCTATGATTTGGGTTATACTTTGAGTGTCCCCAATTCCCAACAGGCCAGGGCTTTAAGCAGCACACTCCGATGCTACTGAGGCTCCATTCCTCTCCCAGCCCCCTCCAGGGCAGCACCGGACAGAGCCATACTCTGCTTCACCTGTTCCGGAGCCAGAAGACTGGTCTGCGGAGGCTGCCAATCCAGCAGAACACTGAGTTTTTTCAGTGCAGCTGAAAAGGAAGCCCAAGCCCAAAATGTGTTGAACAATTAGGCAGCCAAGCTGAGTATTGCAATTACAAATCAGAGTGTTTGGGCTTCGGGGATTCCTTAATTGGACATTACTAGGCCAGATGAAAGGAACTAACTGCCACACTGCTTCAATGTGCCCACAACACACGCTATTCTCTTCTGCTGCTCTTGATGAGCTGGGCACGCCTCCAAACTCGCTTCTCATTATGGCTTGGAAGGAGTGGACATTTCTGAAATCATTTCACACCCTCCTGTGCCTCAGCTCAGGGATACGGGAAAGTGCAGCAATGCTCCACCGAAATGGATCAGCCTGGCCAGGTAGCAGAGCTTTGTGGTCAGTAGGGATGGGCATGCAGCACAGAGAGGGACTGAACACACCTGTGAGTCCCTGCCATGGTGGTATTGGAAAGGTGGTTTTGATATCTTGTTTTCTCTTCTTACCGAGATCTTCCCCAAATCTTTTTGATTGGATTTGATGCTGGCTATTAGGGCGCTCTCTCCTCTCAAAGAAACTAAAACTACATAATTATTTGCAATGGCATGAATCAGAATCCCATTGTGCTAGCTGCTGCACACACACAGAACAAAGTTACAGTCTCTGCCCCCTAAAACGTACACTCTTAAATATGTGACAAGACAGCAGATGAATAGACACAGACAGGAGGGGCTCAGGGAACAACGAGCCAGTCCCAATCAGCATTATGTTTAGCACACCAGCTGCCTAACCCTTGTCAAGCTTCATGTAGGCTTCATAGCAAAGGAGGGATTTGAAAGTATATAATGAGGCCGCGTGGCAGTGCATCTCCAGTGTGAGGGGCAGCAGGGAGAAAGCATCGAGGGAGATTTTACAAGTGGGCAATGAGGACAGGTGAGGGAGACCGGATTCAACCTCTCAATAGTATAGGAGATGACAGTGGAATGGGGATGGGCTGCGAGGGGCATGGAAATGAAGACAAGTAGCTGAGGCTTGACATGATAGAGGAGCCGCAGCCAGTGGAGGGATGTGCTAATAGGGGGACATTGTCACAGCAACAGGACCTTTGCAGCAGCATTTTGAATGGACTCAGGCAGGGTAAGATGGAAAAAGCAGAGAACAGTGCAGTGATCACCTGCCCCAAAGGGCAGTTTTAGCTGTACAGGTGCCTAGGAGAGGTCAGCTCAGAGATGTTCAGAAAGAATCAGCAAGATTCAATCTAGAAGCTGAGCCTTTTAAAGCAACACATACCCCGGCTGCCTTCCCACACACTGCTGGCTGCCATGAGCACTATTCACAACATTCATGGTAAGCCTGAAGTTATACTATTAATAAAGCCATTTACACACTGCATGGCTGTTTAATCCTCACAGCCTGGGGGGCGATGAGGCCAGTTGGCCATCTGGTCTTGCATCCTGACAATGGCCAGTACCAGATGCTTCAAGAGGAAGCTTAAACACATACCACTGACAATCATGGGGTAAGCTGCCTATAGTGGAGACTTTGTCACTCCTCTAGGCCACGTTGCCCCCTCTCTGATCAACTCCGCAGGGCATCCTCCTCCTTGACAACACCCATGGGCAGGACCATTCTGTATATGGAACTGCATGTGGGTGGAAGGGGAAGACCAAGCCAAGTGCAATCACACACTGGAATTTGGCTGGGTTCAGGCCCTGGTACCCATTAGGGATGTTAGATATTGTGTAATTAAATAGTCATATAACCACATGCAATCTTAGAGGCTACATGACTATTCAATAGTCCCCGGGAACAAAGCTCGCAGCCAGTGTGCTCCCAGCCCCATTCCCAGGAAGCCCCTTGGCATCCCATGCTGCTGCCTCTGATACAGAGGCAGCAGCGTGGGGAACCAGTCCTTGAGGGAAGCCAGTTTAAAAACCAGCTCCTCTCGCAGGCCTGCTGCCTCCTGCCCCACCCTGCTGCCTCTGATACAGAGGCAGGAGCGCAGGGCGGTAGCAACCCCTGTCCACGGGGAGCTCAGACGCCCCGCAGACAGGGTCTGCTTCACGGCAGCCTCCCTTGCCCCAGCCCCACGCTGCTGCCTCTGATAGGGCACAGGTGGCACCGCAGAGCTGGTTCTGGGGGAACTGGCTTTTAAGCTGCCCCCTGTTCCTCAGCACCAGCTCCTGATGCCTCTATAGGAGGCAGCAAGGCGGGGGTGAGACGGTTCGTGGAGCCGGCATGCACGGGGAGCCTGCTTGAAAGCTGGCTCTGTGCGCATATTGGCTCCAGCCTGCCCCCCTCACCCTCTGCGCTGCTGCCTCTCCATCAGACAGTAGTGCAGGAGTAAGACAGGGGCAGGCGGATATGGTGCTCATGGGGAGCCTGCTTAAAGCCAGCTCATCATGGGCACCAGCTTCTGCTCCTCCCCCTTGCTGCCTCTGATAGCAGCAGGGGGAAGAGGAGAATGCGTGTGATCGACAAGATTGACCAATAATCCTAGGCTTATTGATTAATCATGTAGTCGCCTACACAATGACACCCCTAGTACCCAACTCTTACAAAAACACCAGATGCCCTCCTGACCCAAGCAATCAGCATGCATATCATACACCTCACCGGAAAGATGAGTGCTCCACCAGCATAGCATCCCCTACTGCCACCCTGAGGACAATGGCCCTAGCAATTACTCCCACTGCTCCCTGCAAACCAGCACAGCCTCTGGGTACTGGGTTCAGTGCCCTCTTGGCCGGGATGTATCACCACCATCTGCAGTGCTGTAGGGACCACCTGACCATCTGGGAGACAACAGTAAGGTGTCTGGAAGCTGGCAGGACATGCTGCTGGAAATGCTCCAGTTTGGCCACCCCAAAATCTAAACTGTCCTCTCCCCCTTCTCACACATTCAAGTCTTTGTAGATTCCTTGATAAATGCAGCTTCCCCCACCCCCAAGGGAATCAAAACATGCACATGTACAACTCCCACAGGAAATGTCACAAGATCCCTTTAACTGCAGCAAACACCTTTGCAACTGCAACAGAATCATTCTGGGGAAATGAAAAAAGGAGCAACTGGAGCACAGAAGGAGTCTCCTTTGATCAGGCCAATGGTGGAACTTGCCTCTTTCGTTCTCCATCCATCATGGCCCCTTCTGTCATTCAGCCAGTTACATGGGTGGATCTCAAAGAGCCAAAGGAGAGCTATGGGAGTAATTAAAATGTCTCTTCTGTGTCACTGTGTCACCATGTTTTCTTCATTTACACATATTCATCATCCAATTCATTCACTCTCCAATGCTTCTGGGCCTCTCACATTTTGCTCTTTTTGAGCGATAGCTTAGATGTCAACGCATTATGCTCCAGTATTTCTAACTATCAGCAGCAGAGTTGGGCAGCTGTGCCACATGCCGAAGGGCATGGTAAGCTGTGCTTCAGGGTGGGGGTGGGGAGCTCAAGAGAAAACAAACACTCTTTTCCAGGCACTAAAATACCCTCTTGTTATCTTTGCTCTTCAGGGAGTTACAGGCCCACCCAAGCTTTGCTCTTCTAGCTTGTGGAGTGAACCTAGCCCAACAGTATATCTAGATCCTTATCATTAACAGCCGCCTCACTTGGAAAGCAGCATCAGAGGGTCCCAGTTAATTTTGTCAGTTGCTCCTGATCAAGTCTGTATGGCTGAACAATTATTTTCCTTTATTTTGTAACCCAAGCCCTACACATCAGCCTGGGATCTGAGAGCTGAATTGCCTACAGCTCACAGATCAGGAAAAAATTCTACAAGGGAGGCACTTAGTTGGCAGACGGAGTTGAGAGTGCACGAGGCCAGGATGAACACAGCACCCTTTCCCACAGCTCCAGTCACAGCATCATGTTAACTTTTGTTCCCCCAGGCTGCAGTCAGTGTTGGATTGACATTGATTAGAACTACATTTTAATATCTGGTGTCTTAGGTTGGAGCAGTGGCTCTGGAAACCAGCACTCCCAGTTGTGTTTCGGGTTCTTTGAAAACCTTCCATGAAAAGGTGCTTTCAAAACAGAAAAGCACCAAACCCATTAATAGCTACACCTATATAATATTTTCAAATTTTCAGATGTCTTATTCTTAACCATATACTAATCACAGACTGTACTATGTGACCACCTCTCGTTATGCTCTCCCTGATGAAATTAATTGCCACCTAACTAATAAAAACCCTTTAGCAGCAATAGCTCCGCAAGGGTCCTTGAAACAGATGGTCTCTTCAGCTAAACAAATTAAATCAGCCCAGCTACCATGCCCAGACTGGAATCCTTGTTCATTTCTTCCCCTTTGATGATTGTAAAAATAAAACATGGTGGCCCCAGGTGGAAAATCTGGGTTTGATCAGAGTTCGTCCTCAGTCACTGCAAGCTGAGGATCTAGCAAGAAATACTAAACAGACAGCTGGGCTAAGAACTGGGCAGTGCTTTGGAATCACCAGTATTTAATGCCCTAAGAAGAAATGAAACTCCAATTCTGATGCAGGCAGAAGACAAATCACACAAATCTGGAGATGGATTAAAAGACTACACAGCAACAGAGAAGCTCTGACTGTGCCAGTGATGGAAAGTTTGAATGGTTATTGCTCTGCTCCATCTGTTTGTTAAACAAAAATAGCTATTTTAAGTGTTTGATGCCAGAAAATTACTGTGCAAAGATTGGCACTTTTCCCCTGAATATCTCAGCACCCTGTGTCTTAAGTCATATCTCTAGGTTTCCTGAGAAAAGTTTCTCACAGGAGTCCTATGAGAGGCAATACAGCTAGCTTGAGCATCCAGTTTGACCATAACTGGAGATTAGGGGACATCACTACCAAGGGAGTGAAGACAGGTATATGTTCAAATCCTTTGGCTGTATTAAAATGAACAGTTTGTAGGAAAATGAAAGGGCAGAGGGAAAAGTCCTGTGGAAATACTGCAGAAATATTTAACACCAAATATTTTGGTTGAAAACCCCCCAAAAATTCATTTCAAAATGGCACTGCTATACCTCATGAAAATTGTAGTTTAGGTGCCTTGTTCTCCCATTTTATTCTATGGGCCCAGCTTTGTGGCTGAACTTCACTTCCCATGATGCACCTATTTCTCCCCTCTTGGTGAGGGATGTTGGGTAGTTTCACTGGAGTCATGGGACATGTAGTCTGGCTAAGGTGTCTGGCTCAGAATATAATGGACGCATGGTGGCGCAATTTTGAATCATAACATTTTGAGTTTGGGGCATCTGTTTGGCCCCAAGTGGGTCCTTTCTGCAAAATATTGTGTTTATCTGAAAACCCAGTTTTCTGATAAAAGCCAGTTAGACAGAAAGTGATCAGCCAGTCGCACTGAATATAACATCGTTGAGAAAGAACAATCAGGTAACCTCACTGAGCCATTTTCGCAATCTACTATAACCCTTCATTCCTAGCGAGGCCACTGTCACTCTGATCTATTCTTGTGAGCAGAGGCATTGCTATAGTTAAGGTTGATTTATTCAAAGAAAAGTTTCCTAGGAACTTGCAACTCTCACTTTGATATCACTGTATTTGTTCACCTCTCCTATGTCCTCTCTTATTCACATCTGAGATAGGTTATTGTAAATCCTATCTTTTTATATCATTCCTTGCATGGAAGCCTTTCAATGCTTCTAATCAGCTTTCACTGCCCACTTTGGGCCCTTCTCACTTGATTTTTCACTTCACTGAAAATATTCAGTGCAAGGAAATTTGAGACAGCACAGCTTGGATTCTGCCACACTCGGAGAGATAGAAGCTCAAATGAAGATTAATGTTGCAAATATATGCAGCTTTAAAAATCCTTAGATGGCAGCCAGCCGTCTTCAAAGCAGAGATGATGAAACAGCTTTTCTCCACGCTGATCCAACGGAAGTGGAGCTTTCCTATTTGTGCTGATGCAGTTGCTCCAGCAATAAAGTTTGGAAGCAGTGTTTCCATCATCAAAAAGGAAGATACCCACAGTTTCAAAGCTTTAGCATTTTAACGGTCACCTGTACCAAGCCAGAGAAAGGTAATTATTCAAGCTTGGAAGAGTTCAGAACTAGCCTGAAGGCATACAATGTTAGGAATCATTAAAAAGGGACAGAGAATAAAACAGAAAATATCTTATACAAAACTATGGTACGCCCATATCTTGAATACTGCATACAGATGTGGTCGTCTCATCTCAAAAAAAATATATTGGCATTGGAAAAGGTTCAGAAAATGGCAACAAAAATGATTAGGGGTTTGGAACAGGTACCATATGAAGAGAGATTAAAAAGACTGGGACTTTTAAGCTTAGAAAAGAGGAGACTAAGGGGGAATATGATAGAGGTCTATAAAATCATGACTAGTGTGGAAAAAGTGAATAAGGAAAAGTTATTTACTTATTCCCCCAATATAAAAACTAGAAGTCACCTGATGAAATTAATAGGCAGCAGGTTTAAAACAAACAAAAGGAAGTTTTTCTTCATTCAGCGGACAGTCATCCTCTGGAACTCCTTGCCAGAGGATATGGTGAAGGCTAGGACTTTAACAGGGTTCAAAAAAGAGCTAGATAGATTCATAGAGGTTAGGTCCATCAAAGGCTATTAAGCAGGATGGGTAGGAATGGTGTCCCTAGCCTCTGTTTCTCTGGAGGTGGGTGACAGGGGAGGGATCATGTGAGGATTACCTGTTGTGTTCCCTCCCTCTGGGGCATTTGGTGTTGGCCACTGTCAGCAGACAGGATACTGGACTGGATGGACCATTGGTCTGACCCAATATGGCCGTTCTTATGTTCTTATGCAAGGAATTGTTTAAATTAGAGAGTAAGGAAAGATCCTTACAAGAGCAATTATAAACCTATCTCCATCAACATTTCTAGTATAGGCAAGGCCTAAGAAGTTTTAAATCTAACCACACAGGTAGCTAGTTATAATGGATTTATTGAAACTCTAGCTACCTGAGACAATACAAATTCCATCCAACAGATTTCCCTGGGTTCAGATACACCAACACAGGGGTCATAGGCTGACACCCAAGCTAGTAATGCTATTTTAATTCAAGTGTTACTTTAATGAACAGCGGGCAGGGGCAGCGAGTTATATGAGCCCATGGTGTCCATGCTCCAACAACATTCAGGAGCCCATGGTGTCCATGCTCCAATGTTCAGGGCCAGGTCTCTCCCCCACAATGCTTCCCTTGGAGCATCTCCTGGCCCTGCCTGATGTCCTCAGATAATTTAAGAGGGCCCAGAGTCCTTTGGCAGTACAGCAACACTAAGGTGGTTTCCCACCCACCTTTTCTCTGTGTTACGCCTAGAAGCAGCTGGCATGTCCCTGCAGCCCTTGGAGGGAGGAGGGGAAAGGAGAATGAGAGTCTGTCTGTGCACTTCCTCTGCTCTGAGTGTTGACTACACAGCTCCCATTGGCTAAGAACCGTGGGGGCAGTGTCTGTAGACAGTGGTGCACGGAGACACATTCCCCCAGACCTCCTGCCACCCTTAGTAAGCACTGCACCCCTCAATCCCTCCCACATTCCAAACCCCTACCCCATGCCAGAGCCTGCACCCAAACCCCCTCCTGAACCCCAATCTCCTGTCCCAATCCAGAGCCCACACCCAAACCCCCTCCCAGAACCTGCACCCCTCCCTTACCCAGATTCCTTCCCAAAGCCTTAGGCAAGTAGGGGTAGGAGGGAAGAATGAGGGTTGCCAACTCCTGAAAATGATTTTTATGGACAAAATATTACAGATGATGAAACATTTTTACGGGCACAGCCTCATGGAATATAAAGATGGTGCAAAGGGACAAAAGTGAACAATTTTCAATGTTTTTATTCACACATCACAACACTCCTGCCTCTCAGCTGAGCTGACAGGGACAGTACCTGTGAAACTCCAGCCAGAAAACTGAACTGGGCAGCAAGCAGGTGGTTGGGGGCAGGGAGAAGCCCACAACACAGGCAGCTGGACCCACAACACGTTGACCAGGCATGTGGACACAATCCTATTCCTATTACAACCCCTCACCGGCCCAAACCATCCCCCTTCCCATCTTGGGAGGAGAGGCACAGGAGCCGCTCATCCCCCTGGGCCACCACCAGTGACCACTCTGCTATGTCTTACTGGTGGGAAGCCAGGTGCCTGGTCCGCTGTACCCCACCCTCTGTAGCTGCGAGAAGCCCAGCAGGGGATTGTGCTGCATGCATACCCACCCAAGGTTGCTGCTGTGCTGCGGTGGTGACGCTGAACATTTCAAAGCTGGAGATGGCAAAAGCAGCCCCTGCCTAGCAGCAACAGGGAGCCGCAGCCAAAAAAATTCTCCTCTCTGACTCTGCCCCAGAAATTGTAGACTCCCTGGAGCTGCCCTGCGGTGTGGAGCTTACCCCAGGGCCAAGGAGGAGGAGGGGGGTGGGAATGACTCCTCACCTCCACTGCAAAGCTCGCTTTTTCTTTGTTTACTGATATCTAAATTAGGGATGTTAAATTAGGCAGTAGCATGGAGTGCCAGGTGGGAGCAGGTCTGCGAGGGAAGCCAGTTTAAAAACCAGCTCACCTCACAGACCAGCTGCCTGTCGCCCTGTGCTGCTGCCTCTGATAAAGAGGCAGCAGCATGGAGTGGCAGCAGCCCCTGTCCAGGGGCGTGTCTGAGCTCACAGACCCAGCACGAGCCAGAACTAAGCCAGGCTGCCTGGCTCCTAATACACTTTAAATGCAGAGCCACAGCAGGGTTGTCCCGGACCTGGTGCAAGCTGGAACTGAGCTGGGCTGCTGGCCAGCCTGCTAAAAATTTACTGGCAAGGGGGGAGGGAGAAATGCATGTAGTCTATAGCATTAACCGATAAGTAAAAGCTTATTGGTTAATCAACTATATTATTCTACCCCTAATCTTAATATTTTTATGGATTTTACAGACAGGTCCAATTTTAGCTTTAAAAAAAAAAAAGAAACAGACTTTATATGAATTTATTGACAGTTGACAAGGACAGGACTTAGACCTGTTCTGGGAACCACCAAAAATTATACAAACCTACTGCCCCTGACTCTGGCTGCCAATAAAAGCACCCCAGACATTTAAGTCTGGCAACTCAGTCTTCAACACCAGATGCATGAGTCCATATAACTTCAGCAAAAAGAGTAACTCATTTAAGCTGCACACAGAAGGCCATTATTATGAAGGTCATCCATCCAAGGGAGACATATGCATACTCACTGTAACACATTGTGGGATCCTGCTTTATATCCCACTCATGGAACTCCCTGAGTTCCTGAGGAACAGGCATAGTTCCTAAAAGTTTATGCCTGTAGATTAGTGTTACTTCAAATTTAGGGAGAATTACACATAAGGAACCATCCCCTCCTAACACCATAGAAGACTCTGATGGCCAGCCATTCGTTCAGCCATTCAGAAAAGCTAAATTCTACAGTTGTGAAATGTTGGAGCCTTAGGTTAGTGCTCCATCTGCCAGGCATATACTTGGGTTTGATGCTAACTGTATTCCTATCACTCCTTTCAGGGCCGTCCTTAGCCATAGGCAGAACAGGCAGTTGCCTAGGGCACCAGTATTTCTGGGGCACCAATACTGTACGCTTATGTTTGTGTTGCTAAGAGCAAGTCAGGCATAGGGGCACGAGTTTAATAATCCCACCGAGGGCACCATAAATCCTAAGGACGGCCCTGACTCCTTTACAGCAATCATGACAAGTACCCGATTTATCCCCAGGCTGCTAAGCATCAACAGAACATATCCCCTCTCCTTTCCTCCCTAGCATGGATCTGTTCAAAGCCAAGCAAGGTTTACTCAGTACAGCTGTCAGTCAAGGTTGTCTCAAGGACTCTTCCGCCCACTGCAGAAGTCTCCTGCTGAATGCAATGGACCGTGTTCCAAGCTCTGCCAGAGGCAGTTAGCCACATTGACTCAAGTCCAAACCTGCTCCGAGCAGCAATAGGAAATTCACACGTCAGGATACTAGATGGAAGCTTTGTTGAGACTTGCATGTTCTGACATCAGAAAAAGTGATGTCTTGATACCCTTGACTGTTGGCAGCCACTGAAAATAATCCTGTGGGGTAACAGGAAGCCTGTCATTGCTCAACAATCCAACAAAGCTTCCTCCTTCCTTTTCAAGGGTTTGAGGAGCTCTGCTCTATGGACAGTCACCCAATGATACGAAAAGCACAGACACAGCAGTAACTAACTGGAAGATGATCTCTCAAGCACTTTACCTGGCAGCCATTTTAGCTCTGATAGGCTACACCACGCTTGGGAGCGTGGGGGGTTAATATTCTCTGATGCACAGATACAGAATCAAAGATATGGCTCCTGCTCTCCTTATCAGATGTGCATCATGCTCCAGAATTCACAGATACATAGGTTTTAAGGTATAATCTCAGAAAGGATTATAGCCATCTAGTCTGGCCTCCTGCATAACAGAGGCCAGAGAATATCCCCCCAAGGTTCCTGAGTCAAGACCAGCAATTCTGGCTGGGATACAGATCTATCGAACCTTGAGCTAAAGACAGGTGAGTGATGGCACCATCACCACATCTGCAGGTAAATTGTTCCAATGGTTAATTACCTTTGCTATTAAAAGTGTGCCCCTTATTTCTAGTCTGAACCTCTCCTGCTCCAAGTTCCAGCAGCTGGCTAGTAAATTTCAGCTACCTTTTTTTAAAAATTACATTTTGAACCCTAATGTTTGCAAAGAGCCTTCCAACTACACAACTCCTCTCCTGGTCCTACACAGATCTGAATGGCTCCCAAACACTGATAAATTTATCCTCCCAGCACTGCTGGGCGATAAGGCAGCATAACCCGATCTGACAAATGGAAAACGGAGACAAAGTGCAAGTGATTTGTCCAAGGACACACGGACAGTTTAGGACAAAGGCAGGACTTGATCCCAGCCCTATATCATCCTTTTATCAAAGTATGAAAGGACACAAAATTCTGCGAGGCAGAACATGAAGAACAATATTCACCATATGGCCTTTTACCTAGCTCTATCTAGCAGGCTTAGTCCTGCTCTGGCTACTGATACTTGGCAAGTTTTCAAGCCCTGGCCATTTCAGACAGTGCGAGAGTCAACACTCATTATTCCCAAACAGAAGAGTCTCATCCATTCCAGGAGTTCTTCCAAAGGGAAGGGCATTAGTGATGGCTCTCCAAGACTGATCCAGATAGCCCAGCACAATACCTCAAAACAGAGTGAAACACTCCCCTCAACTTCTTCTTAGGCTGCACTGGAGAGAAAAAGCCAAAGCACATTACTATTTGAAGGTACAATTGAGTTATACAAGTTCTATGAACTAGTGCAAATGATTTCAGAAAAGATCTTGAATCACAAAAGACCTTATGCTGCCTTCCCAACACACAACCCCCACCCCCCCAACCAGAATACAAAGGTTTGTTTTCTCCTCTGGTCCCAGACTCATATTAACTTTTGATTAGAAAGCCATTTCCTGCCAGTAATCCAGTTACCAGTACAGATCAGTTCTCTTGCCAGGTCTATATCAAGACACAGGCTTTGCAATGAGACATTATGTACACCCAGAGAACTCTAAACCATGACCAGTGCCCTGTTAATTTCATTAATCCTCCATTTCCCATAACT
Source organism: Pelochelys cantorii (assembly GCA_032595735.1). Lineage (NCBI taxonomy): Eukaryota > Metazoa > Chordata > Testudines > Trionychidae > Pelochelys > Pelochelys cantorii. Next base: position 33,972,704 of record CM064336.1, read on the forward strand.
CCCCTGGACTCACATTGCCAAGTAACCTCTGTGTGAGTAGCTTCAGTGGCTCCTTCATATGAACACAGCTTCACTAGCACAGAAATACCATGTGGTGATATTAAAAAAAAAAAAAAAAAAATCAAACCACGTTTTCCTCAGCACTAAGAAGCTCTTGCATGATTGAGAGGCCAGCTCTGAATTCTGGAATTCGACTGCCAGCATTTCCACTAAGGAGTGGCCTGGCAGCCACCCCAAACCACACCTGCCTGAGAGATTAGGATTTGTATACGCAGGCACCAATAGATTCAGTTCTCATCAGTTGAGTAGTTAGCACAAGTAGCTGCAGCATCAGCAATACTAAACAGACATCAATTGGAGAGCAAAGGAAGCTGCCTTGATGCAGGAGTGTAAGAGCCTAAGCAAAAGAGAACCCATCTCCATGTGTTTCACTGTCTTGCCACCCAAAGCGGTGTTAAATTTGCACACACAACGAATGCTTCACCCAGGGCAGAAACCTTGAGAATGGAACACAGCAGCTCTCATTTCCAACTGCATCTTCCAACATCCCACATACTTCCTGTGTTTCCTTCACCCGCTCTCAGCTTCGTGCCTTCTTTCACACCATTCCTTTCTGCCAAACCAGTCTCCCGATTGCTTTCCAAAGACCGTGAAGTTTCTCCAATGGATTTGCGGCGACCCAGTTGGGCCAAGAAGTACTCCAGCTACAAAGACTACCCAATACTCCATTGACAACGTTTCAGCTGGGAAAAACCAGTTCTCCAATGGCATCATCCCAGCTGGAAAAAGCACCATCCACACCCTGCAAACTCTACGGGGTAGATCTATAGTGCACATTCAACTCGTTGCATGCTTCTGGCATGACATGCGCATCCCAACAGGCCAAGATCCCTTACATCTCTCAGAGTAGCTGAAGCACTTTGTGAATCATCTTAAATTTACTGCAATTAAGAGGCTAATGAGATTTAAGCAATACAGCATGACAAGATCACGGCATGCCTCAGATGCTGAGTAGCAGGAGGAAACATAGGCTCTGTGGCTTCAGCCATGCGTGAAGTTCCAAAGCCCCCTACAGTTGCCCTACCAAGTAGAATGAGGCAGTGGTGGCAGTTTGTGGTGGGTGCAGCATTCCCTGGGCCGTGGAGGCTTGCGAACAGGGGCTGTTAACAGGGAGTTTGGAGAGGGAGTTCTCCAGATAAAGGAGGAAGCTAATACAGGACCCTTGAGGAAAGTGGTCTGTCTGTAGTGTGTGTTTGTGTTTGAGGTTTTCTTGCTGTGTATTGAGCTTGTGTTTGGCTGATTGGTAGGGGTTCTTCCCCCCCTTTCCCTTCCTCCCGCCCCCAGAGTGTGTGCTGCGGCTGGCAGGTGGAAGCTGTGAGCTTCTAATCAGGGTTTGAAATCTAGAAGCCTCTGCTCATTGGTTGAGCCTTAATCAGGGGAAGGGGCTATCAGGCAGTCTAGGGCTTTATAAAGGAGTGAGTCAGCGACCAGGGGCTGTTAACAGGGAGTTTGGAGAGGGAGTTGGGAAGGGGGTGAGATACACTTGCCGTTCCTTAACATCTTTTCACTACACTCCTTCCCTTCAAGGAGGCATTTAATAACAACTGAGGAATCTCTCAGAAGTAAGGCAGGTATGGATGGTGATAGCTCGGCTGTTACCTGCACACAATGTGCCATGTTTGTCTTCCTCCCAGAAGAAAGAAGGGATTACATCTGCACTAAGTGCAAGCTGGTCACCATTTTGGAAGAAAAAAATTAGAGGACTGGAGGCCCAAGTATCGACCCTACGTTCTATCAGAGAGGATGAAGACTTCCTCGATAGAAGGCAGCGTTTAATCCTGCAGGCACAGCAGGCTGAAGAGCCAGTCAGGGCAGTACAGAATAAGGAAGAAAACTGGCAGCATGTAACCTCTAGAAGGAGAAGGCGGCCAACTCAGGTATCACCCATTCCTGTAGAGGTAAGTAACCGCTTTCAGGCTCTCTCCACAGGCACTGCGGTGGAGAATGCTTTGGCAGGGACCTCTCAGGGAAGAAATCAGAAGGGAACACCATCTACCAGAAGGCATGGGATGCGTAGTCCTAGGGATGAGGGTTCCACGACCACCACCCCCAAAAGACGACGGGTGGTGGGGGTGGTCAGGTACTCCCTCCTAAGAGGGACTGAGTCATTCATCTGCCATCCAGACCTGCAATCTTGAGAAGTGTGCTGCTTACCGGGAGCTCACATTCAGGATGTGACCGAGAGTCTTCTGAAAGTGATTAAACCTTCAGATTGCTACCCCTTCCTGCTTCTCCACATAGGAACTAACAATACAGCCAAGAATGACCTTGACCAGGTCACAGAAGATTATTTAGCACTGGGAAGAAGGATCAAGGAATTTGAAGCGCAAGTGGTGTTCTCGTCCATCCTTCTGGTTGAAGGAAAAGGTCCGGGTAGGGATCGTTGAATTGAGGAAATAAATGCGTGGTTGCGCAGGTGGTGTCGCAGAGAGGGCTTCGGTTTCTTCGACCATGGGACTCTGTTCCGGGCACGAGGATTGTTTGGAAGAGATGGGATCCACCTAAGCAAGAGAGAAAAGAGCATCTTTGCGGGCAGGCTTGCAAACCTAGTGAGGAGGGCTTTAAACTAGGTTCATTGGGGGACAGTGACCAAAGCCCTGAGGTAAGTGAGGAAGTCGGACACTGGGAAGAATCACAAGGAGGAACAAGCAACAAAGGAGGACCCCTGATTCGGATGGAGAAGGGAGGGCAATCAACTGGTTATCTAAGGTGTTTGTACACCAATACGAGAAGCCTGGGAAACAAACAGGAAGAATTAGAAGCCCTGGCCTGGTCGAAGAACTATGATTTGACTGGAATAACGGAGAAATGGTGGGATGTCTCGCATGACTGGAGCACTGTCATGGAAGGGTATAACCTATTCAGGAAGAACAGGCGGGGGAGAAAAGGAGGAGGAGTTGCATTGTATGTAAGAGAGCAGTATGGTTGCTCGGAGCTCCAGTACTTAGAGGGAGAAAAGACTGTTGAGAGTCTATGGGTTAAATTTAGAGGTGGAAGCAACAGGGGTGATGTTGTAGTTGGTGTCTGCTACAGACCGCCGGATCAGGTAGATGAGGTAGACGAAGCTTTCTTTGGACAATGGAGAGAAGCTTCCAGATCGCAGGCCCTGGTTCTTATGGGCGACTTTAATCACCCTGACATCTGTTGGGAGACCAATACAGCAGTACACAGACAATCCAGGAAATTTTTGGAGACTGCTGGGGATAACTTCTTGGTACAACTGCTGAAGGAACCGACCAGGGGCAATGCACAGCTTGATCTGCTGCTCACAAACAGGGAGGAACTAGTAGGGGAAGTAGAGGTGGGTGACAACCTGGGAAGCAGTGATCATGAGATGGTAGATTTCAGGATCCTGACCAAAGGAAGAAAGGAGAGTAGCAAAATACACACCCTGGACTTCAGAAGAGCAGACTTTGACTCCCTCAGAGAACTGATGGGCAGGATTCCCTAGGATGCTTACATGAAGGGGAAAGGAGTCCAGGAGACCTGGCAGTATTTTAAAGAGGCCTTATTAAAGGCACAGGAAAAAAACATCCCGATGCACAGCAAGAAAAGCAAACATGTTAGGTGACTAGATTTGGCTAGTCACCAGGGACATCCTTGGTGAACTTAAACTCAAAAAGGAGGCTTACAAGAAGTGGAAGTTTGGACAGATGACTAGGGAGGAGTATAAATATATTGCTCAAGAATGCAGGGGAGTTATCAGGAAGGCGAAAGCGCAACTGGAATTGCAGCTAGCAAGGGATGTGTAGGGTAACAAGAAAGGTTTCTACAGGCATGTTAGCAATAAGAGGGTGATCAGAGAGGGTGTGGGGCCCTTACTGGAGGAGGGAGCTAACCTAGTGACAGATGATATGGGAAAAGCTGAAGTACTCAATGCTTTCTTTGCCTCTGTCTTCACGGACAAGGTCAGCTCCCAGACAAATGCACTAGGCAATGCAGTATGGGAAGGAGGTATACAGCCCTTGGTGGGGAAAGAACATGTTAGGAACTATTTAGAAAAGCTAAACAAACACAAATCCATGGGCCCGGATTTAATGCATCCGAGGGTACTGAGGGAGTTGGCAAATGTCATTGCGGAGCCTTGGGCCATTATCTTTGAAAACTCGTGGAGATCGGGAGAGATCCCAGATGATTGGAAAAAGGCAAATGTAGTGCCCATCTTTTAAAAAGGGAAGAAGGACAATCCAGGGAACTACAGACCAGTCAGCCTTACCTCAGTCCCCGGAAAAATCATGGAGGGGATCCTCATTTTGAAGCACTTGGAAGAGGGGAAAGTGATCAGGAATAGTCAACATGGATTCACGAAGGGTAAGTCGTGCCTGACCAATCTGATTAGCTTCTATGATGAGGTAACTGGCTCTGTGGATAAGGGAAAGTCAGTGGATGTGATATATCTTGACTTTAGCAAAGCTTTTGATACGGTCTCCCACAATATTCTTGCCAGCAAGTTAAGGGGGTATGGATTGGATAAATGGAGTGTAAGATGGATAGAAAGCTGGCTAGACTGTCGGGCCCAACGGGTAGTGATCAACGGCTCAATGTCAGGTTGACAGTTGATTTCTAGCAGAGTGCCCCAAGGATCTGTTCTTGGACCGGTTTTGTTCAACATCTTTATTAATGACCTGAATGAGGGGGATGGATTGCACCCTCAGCAAGTTTGCAGATGACACTAAGCTAGGGGGAGAGGTAAATACGCTGGAGGGCAGGGATAGGGTCCAGAGTGACCTGGACAGATTAGAGGATTGGGCCAAAAGAAATCTGATGAGGTTCAACACGGACAAGTGTAGAGTCCTGCACTTGGCACGGAAGAATCCCAAGCATTGTTACAGGCTGCGGACTGAATGGCTAAGTAGCAGTTCTGTAGAAAAGGACCTGGGGATTACAGTGGATGAGAAGCTGGATAATAGTCAACAGTGTGCCCCCTTGTAGCCAAAAAGGATAATGGCATATTAGGGTGCATTAGGAGGAGCACTGCCAGCAGATCCAGAGAAGTGATTATTCCCCTTTATTCGGCTCTGGTGAGGCCACATCTGGAATACTGTGTCCAGTTCTGGGTCCCCCACTATGGAAAGGATGTGGACGCATTGAAGAGGGTCCAACGGAGGGTGACCAAAATGATTAGGGGGCTGGCGCGCATGACCTATGAGGAGAGACTGAGGGATTTGGGTTTGTTTAGTCTGCAGAAGAGAAGAGTGAGGGGGGATTTGATAGCAGCCTTCAACTTCCTGAAGCGAGGTTCCAAAGAGGATGGAGAAAGGCTGTTCTCAGTAGTGATGGATGGCAGAACAAGGAGCAATGGTCTCAAGTTACAGTGGGGGAGGTCTAGGTTGGATATTAGGAAAAAGTATTTCACTAGGAGGGTGGTGAAGCACTGGAATGGGTTACCTAGGGAGGTGGTGGAATCTCCATCCCTAGAGGTGTTTTAGTCTCGGCTTGACAAAGCCCTGGCTTGGTTGATTTAGTTGGGATTGGTCCTGCCTTGGGCTGCGGGCTGGACTTGATGACCTCCTGATGTCTCTTCCAGCTCTATGATTCTATGACTTCAGCAGGACACAAGCTGCAATTAAACAAGAGCTGCCATTTGTGAGGAGCATTCCAGAGCTGAGCAGCTCTCACAGGGTGGGAACATCTCAGAGGAGTAGCCTTGTTAGTCTGTAACTGAAAAAAAACCATAGACAATGAATGGTCCTGCAGCACCTTAGAGACTAACAAAAATGTAGATAGTATCATGAGCTTTCATGGGCACAACCCACTTCTTCATCTAGGAATTTGACCCTTTGGGGGATTCAAGCACTTGGTGCTTTTCCATTTTCAAAGCAGACCAGCTTTTGTCCTAACCACTCCCCTGGGAAACAGCTGTGTGTTATCCCTGGGGATGCTGAAGAAAATGGATTAAGTGACTCATCTAAGGCCTGAACAAGTCATATAGAGATGGGGTCAGAACACACAAGATTTTTAGCTCTCAGCTGAGTGAGTTGATCAAGAGGCATGAGGGATGATCTTCACAAGTACTCAAGTGATCTCAGTGCAGGGTGGTGATGTAGCAATGTTGGTTCCAGGATATTAAAGAGACAAGGTGAATGAGTCACTCTCTCTTATTGGACCAACGTGGGATGGTGAGAGAAACAAGCCATAGTGTTTATACAGAGCTCTTCAACCCAATTTCAACCCAATGACGTAGCAGCCTAAGTCTCAAGGCTTCCAAATACCTGTCACTTCTGAAAATGGGACTTAGGCTCCTTTGAAAATTCTACCCAAGGTTCCATTTTTCTGTCTTCTGCCTCTTGCCAAAAGCAAACACTGGAGGCCCTTTCCCTGTTATAAGAATTCTACAGTATGTTCCCTGAACAGAAAGCTTTGGTTGTTCCCCACTCAAACTAGCTGTTAGAAATTCTCAGTGAAATTTTGCAGTAACAACCTTTCAGAGCTTTAAGAAGGGGACAATTTCTAACAGTCAAACTTGGGGAATACCTTTTACAAAATAATGGGTCTTATCCCAGTCTCTCAGATGTCACATCTCCAAGGACAATGGAATAAGTGAGCGCCTCAGGAATGACCTAACATCAGTGGCTCATCATGAATGTTCGGTCAGTCTTGATAAGCCAGTGCAGGATGTCTTTCATACACACCTGTCTGAACAACTTACCTTATAAGGCTCCAGGTATTTGTCACTGAATCAGGTAAAAATTAAATCCTTCAGCTGCTGCTAAATAGTACGTCTGACATCACCATTGGTCTTCATACACACTGACATATTAGAACTGTCAATTAGTTTAATTAACTGACGTCTAAATATTTCACTACTAATTAGACAAAGACTAAATATTTAGATGCAATTGCCTCCAGCAATATTTAGTCATGAAGTTGTGGATGACTAAGCATACCCTGTGCTCTGCCGCTATTAACTAGTGTGGGAGCTGAATTTGTTTGTCAATCAATTATGTTCAAAAGTTATCTTATGCACTGGCTCTTCTGAAAAATCTAAAGACATGGCAACCTTGAAGCTGAAGGTTAGAGTTATTCAGGTGAGTCTGCACAGAAATGCATTACAGTCACTTCACTAGAATCTAAAAGGCATACAGCAGTTTGGGCATTTCACTGCAAGCTTCCTGAAGTCTAAAAATTTTCTGTGCAAAAAGAGGGGATTGCAAAATTAAAGGGAAGGGGAGATGAACACAGGGATTAGCACTGACCGTACCCTACTATAGAATTAGAGCTTCCCTCTGTCCTGTGGTGTGAATGCCATTCCACCAGTGTTCCTCCATAGAAGAGCCTACCTTCTGTCCCCTAAGAATGTAATAAAGGAGCCACGAATTTATGCAACCACACAATCCTATGAGTAATGTGAAGAAACTGATAATAAATGAACATCAGAGAAATTCAAGCTGTTGTAAGTGTTATTTATAATGCGAGGAGGTGCAAAGTCTGCAGCAAAGAGGGATTTTCAAGTCCACAGCAGGGATGTAAGCGAGTAGTCGACTAAGTAGTTGACTACTCACATTTCCCCTCCCCCCTACCCCGCTTTGCTGCAGACAGCAGGGTGTGGGAAGCAGGAGCCAGTGCTGCGGGGAGCCAGTTTAAAAGCTCCATGGTGCTGTCTGCCCTCACCCCTCACTGCTGCCTCTATCAGAGACAAAGTGCGGGGAGCAGCGGCCCAGGGGAAGCTATCATGAAGCAGCCTCTGCCCATGGTGAGCCCAGGCTCGCCGCAGGCAGACGCTGCTCCGGCAGCAGCCCGACTGAGGAGGGTCCCAACTCCCCACTTGGACCGCCTGAGGACAGGGGCTGCTACTGTCTGGGCAGGCAGCCTGGCTCAGTCCCGGCTTGTGCTGGGACCAAACCCCACTGCAGCCCTGCAATTTAAAAGGCAGTAGGAGCTGAGGGGGGCAGACTGCCTGGCTCCTACTGCCTTTTAAATTGCAGAGCCGCAGTGGGGTTTGGTCCTGATGTGAGCAGGGACTAAGCCGGTTGCCTTCCCCTATCGACTAATCAAATAGTCGATAAAAATTCTAATGACTACTCAATTAGTAAGTTAACCTAATTTTAACATCCCTAGTCCAGAGGGTCTTTTTGAAATCAAAAGACCCCTTCTGCGCCTAAGTAAGTGGTGAACAGAGATTGACAAGCCTTGGATTTCTGAGCTAATCTGACTCTTCAATGGTCCGTTCAAGCCCTGCTCCACTCAGATGGCCACAGGTCACTGGCGGTTGCTACATGCCTAAGATAATGCCCTTTGACATTAATTTTCAGAGGTGTTGAGCACCTACTTATCCAGCTGATGTCAATAGGAGCTTTGGGTGCTCAGCACCTCAGAGAGATCAGGCCTATGGCTCTTTCCTGAAGAACATGGATTCTCTGAACAGAGACAATGAGACTCTCATCCAGCAACATCATTGCCTCACTAGCAGGACCTGTGCCATGCACCTTGCAATGCAACTCAACTGATCAGGACTTTCACTTTTCACCACTTGCAAATTCATTACCCCAGCAAGTTCCGCTCCATGCCATCAAACATTGCACACATGTTTGATGAACTAAAGATTAGTCACACTGAGTCACTGCCAGGAAGTTGTTTGTTGCATCCTGGTTGGTAGCTGGGCTCCCTGATAGAGAAGCGATCAAATTATTATGCTTCAGGACAACAGCTGACTGCCAGTAGGTCAGGAAGGAGTTTCATCCTCGTGAACCACACACTGTGTTACACTAGTGGCCCAGAGGCATATGGGGTTACCCTCCTCTACAGCAGCACGTCTCAATTGGTGGATGGCAGCTCTCAAGCAGCTCATGAAAGGCAATCAGAAGGGTCACAAGATACTGGGATTTTTATTACACTTCTAGAGCAAAGCCATCAAAACATTTATAGAAATATTAAAATAACGATATAAAAAGCCACATACCACTGCCCAGTACATCTCAACATGCTATAGAAAGGAGATCAGTATTATTACTGCTCCCCTTACAGGAGAAAACTGAGGCACCGAAAGGTCACCCAGCACGCCAGTGGCAGGGCTGGGAGCAGAACCCTCGCTGTGGCTATTTTTGATGTTTTGTACTCTCAGAATATTATGGCAGCTCTGAAACTGTTTGACTTTGAATAAGGGATGCCCACCTACCATGGTTGAGATGCACAGAGCTCAAGAGGACCAGGTTGGTACTGGGAGTGGGAGAGGGGCAAACTGGATTTAAAATACTTTCCTGAGCAGCACTCACAAACCAGCCCTCTACCCACCTGAGGGTAAAATAATTCTCTGCTCACAACAGACTTTCCTGATTTGATTGCCCCTCCCTTCCTGTGGAGCTTTGCTCAGCTGTGAGATGTTGGTATCTAAATTCACTGTTAGGGTTTAGAGTTTAGCTCTGCCAAGAGGCTGGAGCAGTTCCCAGCTCTTTCAGGTGCTGAGGTTTCACACCATCTCACCGGTTATGCTCTGCTGGCATTTTTAAAGGTGTTCTTTGTAGCTGTGTGGCTAGCACAATTGTTTCTTTTCAATGCCAGCTCATTCCTGGAGCAGATGGCATTCTGCAGGAGGCAGTGCACACAGGCTGGGCTGCCATCAACTGAGCCAGAGACCTCAGCATGGGGCTGCTGAAATAGGCAGGGCACCTTCAACCACTGGGAGACACAAAGTTTTATGGCCTTAGTTCCCATGCAACTGATCTGCTGCCTCCTAGCTGGAGAGACGAAAGGGAGAGCTGCAGGCAGGAGAGCACCCCTGCAGGGGACCCAAGGTCAGGGAAAAGATCTTGAAGTGGGCTCAACTGCTTTCCTGGCACCCTCCCACCAGAGAACCGCTCTCACCCACCACCTGCCTGGTACCCTAACCCTCAAATATTTTAGGAAAGAAGTGTGAAATTGTGTTGTTAGCAGGGGGAGGGCTTACACCTGAGAGCCCCAGGGCTCAATTTGCATTGCCCTAACACAGGCTGGCCAGTAGCCTGGCTCCCCTCTCTACCAGCCAAAGCAATCCAGCAGAAGGCCTCTAGGGAGGAAGTTCCCATCACCAAAAGGGAGAGACATCAGCGAAGCAGCCCCAGGAGGATTAATTACAGCTTCCTCCTTGGGCTGCCTGCTCTCCTAGCCAGGGGTGTGGGTTCTAGTGTGATGGAGGTGTCATCTCCTGGGGAGGCCTATTGCACAGCATGTTTAATAGTACCCTGTGCTTACACAGCAGCCTTATAGGCCAAGCTCCCTCCCTACCTTACAAAAAGAGAGCAAGGCAGGCCCAGGGAGACCAAATAACCAGTCACCATTTTTATTTTCACTCCAGCCTGCCCAAACCAGAGCCTGGGGCTCCTTCTTGAGAGACGCACCAGTGTTAGCCCACGCCACACCCGGCTAGACAAAATACAGACAATCTGCAAGGCACTGAGAAGCAGGTTGGCCAAGATGATCTCAAGGGTGTTACAAATCTAATTGCCATTTACCAAGCCTGGTGAGAGGACAGGAGAGTAAAAATGCACAAGCCCCACTGACACCACATCTGGCCAGGGGAAGCAGGCACCGAGGTGAATTACAGGTCCTGCTTATGCTAGTGTAGACACCGCCAAAGAGGAGGCACAAGCTCAGCCACACTGACTAGTAGCAGAGTTGCTGTTTCCCTAGGTTCTAGGGAATGCAGTTAGCTCTGCAGAGATTAGCTGAGTCACAGTATCTAATCTCAGAGATACCAGCCTTGTCTCAGCCTTCACAGTAATGTAAGGTCAAAATCCCTATCTCTGTAAGTATTGCCTGCTGTCTGTTATCTTGATACTCAAGAGTGCTGGCGAGAGGGCACAGGAACAGAGGAAGGGGCCAGGACTGAGTGAAAGATTAATTACTCGAATTTGGGTTTTCCTGGCAGCAACACAGCATGCGAGATGGAAATATTTATGGCTGAAGAGGCAAGCAGAGAAACTGCACCAAAGTCACGTCTGTACAGAGCACCCCTGTCCCATGGGCTCACAGTCCAAATGCACAAGACAGGCAACGTAGGTGGAAAGTGACAAACCATTATCCCCATTTATGGATGGAGAAAACACAACACAGATATTAAGTGACTTGCCGAGGGTTACAGAGTCTATGGCAGGGCAGGTAGGTAGTTTAAACCCCAGCCCAGTGCTCCAATTGCATGTTCAATTTGGAGCCATAGTGGGAACAATTATATTTAACTGGCTAAAGCGCTAATCTAGGATTCTGGAGATGCTTGTTCTAGTCTCAGCTGTGCGGCAGTTTCCCCTTTGAAACTACCGCCTCTGCACCTTTCAAAGGCACAGTGAAGCCCGGGATCAGCTGGGGACTCCCCAGCTGATCCCAGGCTCCGTGCAGCACTTCCCCGGAACCTGGGGTCAGCTGGGGACTCTTATGCATTTCAAAGCAGGCATCAGTGGGATTTTCCACTGGCCCCTGGCTGTAGGAGGAGTTCCGCATTCCTCCTTTGAAATGTACAAGAGCCCCAACTGGGACTCTTGTACATTTCAAAGGAGGAATGCGTAAGTGCCTAACAACTAGTCAACTAGTTAATTAACCTCATTTTAACATCCTTAGTCTATACAGCCTCTTCCCGACTTACGAACTGGTTACGGACCAAGCATTTGGTCGTAACTCAGTTCGTTCGTAAGTCGGACCCCATTGAGTTACACGCGACCGCGCTGTTCGTAAGCACGGATTGCGTTCGTAACTCGGGGTCCACCATTTACGACAGCTTTGGTCGTAACTGCGAACGGTCATAAGTCGACCGTTCACAACTCGGGGACCGGCTGTAGTACCCAGGGGCGAGGCTGGCAGCCACTATATCAGAGGCAGTAGTGCAGGGTGTCAGGCAGGAGCTGGACCACCAGGGGAGCCAGTTTAAAAACCAGCTCCCCTTGTGGACCAGCTGCCTGTCACCCAATGCTACTGATACTGATAAAGAGGCAGCAGCGCGGGGGGCAGCAGCCTCTGTCTAAGGGAGGGTGGGGATCTGAGCTCCTGGACCCAGTGAGTGCTGGAACTAAGCTGGGCTGCCTGCCCACTTGGCTCCTAATACGCTTTAAATGCAGAGCTGCAGCAGGAGTAGGTTCTGGACCTGGCATGAGCTGGAACTGACCTGCTAAAAAATTTACTGGCAAGCGTAGGGGGAGGGAAATATAGTATTAACCGATAAGCTTTTGCTTATCGGTTAATCGACTACACTATTGCATCCGTGCTTTGAGCTCTGCTGATGAAAAACGCTCCAGCAGAGTTAGGGATTAAGGGCCCTTCCCTTCTCCTCAAGTGAAACAGTTACAAGGAAGAAAAACCAACACTCACTTCCTGCTTTTGAAACTAAAGCCAATTTGTTGTTCTATTTACCCTACCTATGGGAAAGTAAATAGTGTGTGTGTTGCAGAACCACCTGTTACCCAGAACTGACTGTAGGTGCTGTGAGCTGAGATCGGGGATCTCAGCACATGAATGGAAGAGATGCTTTCTGTGCTGTGCAGTTGAGGGCCCTCAGGAAAAGTCTTCAGTCAACTCCTGCTCAGGCAAGCTTTCAGATCAGTAGAACCCTACACAGATACAAAATTTTGTATCCACATCTGCAAAAATGAGCCATGGTTATCCACATCCATATCCATGAATGCAAATGCCCACAGATAGAAAGTGGATATCCACAAATTTGCAGGGTTCTAGATACAACATTTGTATCCACATCCACAAAAATGAGCCGCAGACATCCTCAGATTTGCAGGGCTCCACAGATCAGCTTAGCCAAAGGAAAAATTATCAGAAGCAACTTAGCGTGGAGCCCATCAAACTACACAAAGTATACAAAGAATGCTGAAATCTTGCTTTATTTCTTATTTCCAATTCTCAGGAGCCCAGTTCCGCAGAGTCAGTCTTGCTATCCAGTAATAATAATTTCATAAAACATTTTAGTAATTGCAGTTTCATAAACAGTGCATTAAGGCTGGCGGGAGATCTACCCCATCATTTATTCATGGCTGGAGAGTTCTTCAGCTGAGCACACCTTTGCCGTGACAGATAATGGAATCAGCAGCTAGGGAAGCATGGTAAATGTAGGCCAACATGCTGCAAAGAGGATGCTAGAGAGAAAAAGAGGGAGAGGTTATTCTGATTCGCCAGGGAGGACTAAATGAGTGCCTAGGAGCAGCAGAGGAGATTTAGGTTAGACATGCAGCCCAGCTGATAAGTTTTCACATTGATTTTGCAATGATGACATGAGTCTTGTGGTTATTAAGACAAACACAACAGGAAAATCACTGCATTATTATTATGCCTATAGCAAAGCGCTTAAGCATGTGCTCAACTTTAACCGCTCAAGAAATCCCACTAGAGGCAATGGAATCCTCGTGTGCATTGCTGGATTGGAGCCAGAGCCCTTAGCACCTGCCACGACTGAGCCTTGTTTGTAGTAGATACCATAATAAAAATGCCTGGCATGGAGTTGCTTTGTTTTGGGGTAGAGGGACCAGTTACCAAGGACACCTGTAGAGTAGCCAGCACTGCCAAGTGAAAGCTCCAACCAGACATCCACCATTCATCGAGGGTGGCTTAAGGAGGATTACACTGACTCTGCCCTGATGCAGACGCTCAGTAAGTCCCAGAAAGTCCCTCTCAATCAACAGCGCTCTGGACTGTTACAGGCTGGGGGCACTGTTAGTGCTGTGGGGGATTCAGCTCCCCAGTCTCATTAGCAGGCAGAGGAAAGTGCCATAAAATGTAACTGACAATGAAGCCCAAAGATCTCTGAATATAGTTAGAATCATATTCGGTGTCTGAAAAGGGAAGAGTCTGCCCCTCTCCCTAGCCCAGGCTTATTTTGCTAAATTACATTCCCCAGCAGCTTCAGTCAGCTGTATTAGTCTTCCTTTCCCTTCCAGGGGAGCTGTTGAGGCAGAGTACAGGAAGGTGACACACATACATTGCTCCTTTAGGCACACAGGGACAAAGTGCCTGTCACAGGAGGACAGAATGCTGCTTATACTCTGCCAGTTCATAGGAAAAGAAATCAGACTGGCGTATTGCATAGGAGTATGACTCCCTCAAATACACACCGGAACAAATACCGCTTTGTTTGACGGCAAACCTTATTACAGGCAGGCTGTATATTGGTGCTAATAAGGTTGGAGATTAAGCTTACGGTGGTGTGGGAGCATGGAGACACCATACTGCTGGATGTGGCAGTTGGGAAACAGGGACATATCTGTCCTGACAGCATGGTTGTTACAGAGTAACACCAGAGGAGCAGCACATTCAGGATCCAGAGGGAGTCTCTTGCCATGTATGTACACACGTAAGAGTCAGAGAGAGACACATACATTCCCCCTTAATAAGATAAACCTCAGGCCTATGCACTGTAATTTTTCATACAACATGGTACCGAAACATATATTGTCAATTTCCAATATAAGCTCTTGCTTTCTGCCACTTCTAACTTTGCCAAACTTTCACCACTGAAGCTTTCCATATTTGCTCTCTGCTGCAAGGGGCATAGGTAAGTACGAGCACAGATGAGGTTAGGAATAAGTAACAGGTAGTTTTGCCCAAGTTAAACTTCCTCCCGCCACCACTCCTTTGAAAAGAGCTCTAGCACAGCTAGGGTTTGAAGCAGGAACTGATCATCTCGGGGGGGGGGGGGGCAGTGCTAAGCTCCAAGGTGTCCTTTGCTGCCCCAAGAACATCTACCCAGATCTGGCAGAGCAACAAGCAACTGCAAGGGGAAAAAAAAAAAGCTACCTTTTGCACATGTTCCATACAGTTTGCCAGAAGCATGCAGCTAAAATCTCTAAACTTTCCACCCTCCCTGAGCATGCTCCAGGCCCCACCCAGAGCAGCCCACCAGCCCTTGGTCAGTGAGAATAAGTGCTGGAGTGAGCCCAACAGGATGCCATAAGATCTAATCGCAGCTTCTCCTCTTGCTGATAATAGTTATATGTATGTCTCAGCTCTTATTAGCGAGCAAAGCAGCTACTGTTCAGCCCATGTTACTGATGGAGAAGCCGATAGGTCGTACACAAGGTCACTTCAGGCCGAAATGGGAACACAATCCTGCCTCTATTAGATCAGACCCACATCTCATCAACCATCATGTTGCCCGTCAGACCTCACACTTCCAATCTGTCTGTGTTGTCATCAAACCACGTTCCCCTTCAAAGACAGTATTAGAACCTAGGATTCATGACTCGTGCTGGCAAGGTCTGCTACAGACAAGGGAGGATCAACACACTGGAGTCCAAGCTACTAGTGAGAGTAGTTAGTCCTTTTGCTCAGGTGGCAGAGGTCCATGCTGTGAAGCAATAGGTCCTAGGTTCAAATCCTGCTGCTGATCCATGCAGGGGTCAATAGAGTTCTTGAGGATGAGTTTAGTTTGCTTTTAAAAACAACAAACCTAGGAAATTTCTTACAAAAAAAAAAAAAAAGAGAGACACTGAAATCACACTAAAGCTGCAAAATCATGGACTCAGATGTTAGGAAGTGACAGAATGAAGGTTGTGTACAAGCAACCTTCATGAGCCCCTTAGCAAGGATGCAAGATAGTCTTCAAGGACATTCACACGCTATTTGTTCTGCAGGGCCTCTACTTCAGGGCACAGGATGAAGAGGGAATAAGGCAGAGGGCTGCAGGAAATGAAGAGTAGTACCAGAGCAATGGTGTGATGAAGACACTAGATTGGAACCCAGGACAGCTGCATTCTACTTCTGACTGTGTCATAAACTTCTCTGTGATGCAAGACAAGACTGTCATGATCCATCACTACAGAGATTGAAGCACTATGGAAAACTTAAGATAGATGGAGCCTTATCTCTGATTGTCCTCTAGGTGTCAGTTCACTGTCAAATGCAAGGTGTGCTATTATTTTCCATGTATTGCAGTAAAAATAAGATCACACTAATAAACTTTGGAGTGCAGGAAGAGGAACAGTAGCCCAGTCAGAAATTAATAACTGATTCACACCAATCAGACTTTATTCTACATCTTCCACCTGATGGGGATTCCTGGCAGACCCATTCCTGGGGCTTGACCTTGGAGCTAAAATCCTACCAGTTCTCCTTTGCAAATCTCAGTGTGCAAATTAGTTAGCTTTGTGACAAGGCTAATAAGTTCAGGCCCAGAAATTCTTTAAATCACACAGGCCGAGAAATCCAATGGCTTGCTTTGGCTAGTATCTTATGCTGAGCTTCGGATAAGGACTCTCATATGTTGTAGTGTGTACCTCCATTTATTTACATTAACAGAAAATCATTTGAATGAGTTCATAATAGCTTCCAATCATAACATCATCTAAGGCTCTTTAAGACTCCACAGGGTTATTGATGCCTACAACATATTGACATAGTTGGTGTTCCTCCTAGGTCAATGGGTGTTGCAAGGGGGCACCCTGTGTTACTATGTGACTTTAAAAAAAGGTGGGGAATCCCATTTTCAGGGCTCGATAATGGGATAATCAGGGCTCGACAAATCACTGAATCTACTCACCCGTGGCGAGTAGATTTCAGCCGGTTGCCCCGTTCACCGGCGGCACGCACATGCGCAATGTGGGTCTTGCGCATGTGCAGTGTGGGGCTGGCGAGTAGGTTTCACCGCTGTTGTCAAGCCCTGATGATAATTTACAAATGGACACAAACGCTCAGTAAAAATTTCCAGTGGAAAGAGCAAGAACAAACTTGTTTAGGATAATGGAGTTAACATTCTACCCTTTGAAAATGGGATTCCCCACCTTTTTTTAAAGTCACATAGTAACACAGGGTGCCTCCTTGCAACACCCATTGACCTAGGAGGAACACCAACTATGTCACCCACTCTGCATATCCATACAGGTTCCCTCCTCCCCAGAGTGATCTGATCAGTCACTGCTTAGCTTGCAAGTACAGGGCTGGCATTTTTCTCCATGCGATTAAAATAATTAACAGAACATATGGCATTAACAAGATCAGTCCAATCTGTGCCAGAGTTTACCTTCAAACACCCTGGGTTAAATCAAGTCCTGTCAATAGAAAGCTTGTGGAGTAGCTGTCTAGCATTACTCCTTCCCTTTGAACGCACAGAATCTTATCAGAAAAGCCATTGCCTGGAATGAATCATTAATTACGCAGGCTGTCCGGGTACAAGAAGAGGAATGCAAGACCGTGAAGGGAACATAGGCAGAGAATGAAGGGGAGTTCAGCTTGTCCCTCAAGAGACCATTGCTCCCCCTTCTGCCCCTTCCACTGCCTACCTTAGGGGTTAACTTCCTAGCCCACCTGAGGTATCTATCCAGCCCCCATGACAGATTCAAATTCAGGCTGACATAGGCTCAGAAAATGAACCTTTCTTATTAAATGCCTTCTGAATAGAACCTGAGCATCAGAGCTTTTAACAGCTCTCAAAGAGCAGCAAGCTAGCCCCTTCATCTCAGGGGATGCTCGTTCTGGCACTAACAGAACACAGAGAACATAATTGGGGGTGGGCCTCTGCAGTGTCTACAGCTAAAACCAGGTAACTGCAACTACTCATGGCCTCATAAAGGACAGAAATAGCTTAAGAACCAGGCTCTCCGGGACAGATATGATGCACTGCAGCACTTCAGGCATGATTTCCCCTCACCCCATGCTCTCTCTCTCACTCACCATGTGGAAAAATAATTCGGGCCACTTAGGAACATGCACTGAGGCATAGCCTATCCCAGCAAATACATGAAATACAGAAATAAAGCTTCTCTTCAAACAAAATCAGGCCACCTCTACCCACAGTGCTATAATTTCAGCATCAATGTGTGTCCCTAAATTGTACTCAAAAGGTAAACTGAAAGGGGTTTTGTCCTCTTTATAATGTAGAAAGGGCTCAAAATTGTTCCACGCCCATTAAAAATTCAAGTCTCTTCTAGTCTTTTGTCCTGGAAGCTGTATGGAAAAGTAGGATCTCTCAGATAATAGGGAGCAACTTCATTCAGAATATTTAAAACACTGTTTTTGTCTGGGCCTCTCATGAGCATCCAGTAAAGAAGGAACTTGGTCACAGATTTGACACCTGAGAAACCTCACAATTCACGTCAGACCTCACAAGCATCCTCCAGAAAACCCCACTTAGTGCAGACTTTACATGCCTGATAGTTGTTAAATAAAGGCAAGTAGAGAGAAAACACTGAAGGCTTTTAAATGCATTATTAATAAGGCACTAACCCAGGTTGCTTCACATTTGCAGGATACATATTTTCACTGAACTATTTGACAAAGTGATTTTATAGCAACTGCAGGAGCTGTATTTATAATTTCCCCTTGTAACAGTGGGAGCACAGACGTGCTGATCAGTCCAAAGTGAAACTAAATGGAAATATTCCCCACATTAACACCAGAGACCTCTATATTGTCAGCTTTTCCCTTGAAATGACCTTGCTCATAAATTCTACATGCTGCATGTTTTTAAACACAAAGTGTCATTCCTGCACCGTTCCTTAAGCAGCATAACCAGACCAATATCCATTCTGCTGCTCCTTTCACTAAGAGGTGCCACCTCAAGGCAGAACCATTATAATGATGTCACACAGCGAGCAACGGAAGGCAGAGGAGGTACTGCCCAAGAGGTGTGAAATGTTTACTGTAATCTACTATATATTTGAGAGAGTTTGTGCATCTGTCTGTGTGTCCATCCATCTGTTTGTTCAAGAACTCCTCCTAAATGGTAAGAGCTAGGACCACCAAATTTAGTATGTAGCTTCCTCATAACTTAAAGCAAGATAAGGGTTTGTTGTTCCAGGACAATGGGATGTGTGTGAAATGCAATTGTTTCTCATCAGATGGAAAGGAAGGGGTGTGATAGCAGGGACAGTTATACTCCCAAATGACCACAAGAGAGGCAGCAAGTGCCCCAGCCCCAGGGAACAGCCAGTGAGTAGGCTGCATGGAACCCACTACCCCAGGGGAGCCAGCCACTGGCCACCTCCACCCCCTGACCTGACTCCTGCATCCCTCACACCCAGTTCCCAGCCTGAAGGATCTGAGCAAAACCGGGTAAGTCTTCTAGCGAGAACATATTTGGGTGGCAGTTTAATATTAAGTTTCAAAAACACACTGGTTACTTTTCTAGCACACACAGAACTAATTCATCAAAGGAACAACAGGCCTATTAAGCAGGGATGTAGCAACCAAATTAGTGTGTTTTGCATCCCTCAGACCCCATCAATGCATTTGATTATTTTTTTTCCCAAAATAAAGGAGTTGCCACACTGGATCCAACCAACAGCCCATCTGCTCCAGATTCCTGCCTCCAGTACCAGATACTTCAGTGGAAGATGAAATAAATACCTGCTCCTGTTAATAGTAACAGCTCCATGTTTCTTCCTAAATCTAGATCAGTGGGAGATTGGCTTATTTCATCCCCTCGAATGTAGCTTTGGGTGGTATTCAAATAAGCATCTCAACCCCTCCTAAGATCTTTATCTCTGCATCTTGAGACAGCATGTTCCACAGGTTAATTATACACTGCACTAAAAGTTATTACTCCTATCGGCTTTAATTTGCCACCTTTTCATTTTATTCAGTATTTTCTTCTTGTATTAGAAAGGGTAAATTAGGAACATAACTGAACTTTTCAACACCATTAATTTTATTCACTTCAGTTGTGTCTTCTCTTACTCATCCTTGTGAGCCAGACCTCTCTCAGGGCTCTGACATTATCTGTCTTTCCATATGTCCTAAGATCTTGTCAGGTGGTTTAATCTTCCTTGCACAGTAAGAGGTTTTTATTGAGCCTTTCACCAGAACACTGTGATCCTTTTCTGAATGGTTACAATTAATCTAGAAGCCATCAAAGTTAGTGTTGCACTTTCACAATGCTTCATTAAATCCCAATCAGTGCTTTACCACTGAAATATTTTCCATCATACCAATATCCATGCTCAGGCTTCTAAATTTCACAGCTGATAGCTTCACTAGCCACAAAACAATGCAAGAAAAGCAGCTCTCTGAACATTTCAGCTCTTAAATACAAGATCAAATATTTGTTTAAATACTTCCGTAAACTTTTAAATCAATATTGTTCCCAATAACTTGGAGATCTTAAAGGAATACAAATCTTAGAATCATAAATTATATACAAGTGTCAATTATTAAAAGGGGCTGTTCTCAATCTGAAAATTAAATTTACATTTTGGGCCACATTTAAAGGAATACAGCCTGTTTCCCCCCCATTCTCTATCCTTTAAGAGCAGAACCTTAAAGGCAGAGAGAAATCATTGCAGATTTTTAATTTTCTGCTTATTAATGCTTTCAGTAAAGAAGAAACTGACTAGCCAATAAAGTAGGCAGGGAAATAATGAAATTGACTATATACAACTCACTATACATTGCCCAAAGAAAAATATACTTGGTTATCTTCCTTCATTTATAGGCCTTTTTAAATGTCACTTATCTACCCAAGGCACAAGATTTTGGAGGATTCTGAGTTCTTTTTAAACACAAAGATCTATTCTTTCCCAATTTTTTGAAGAGTTCAAGTTTTCTGAGAAATTTGTTTTCTTTAAAACCAAAGCTTGTTCAGGTTTGCTGACTAAAGATACCTGGAGCCTGAGGTTGAGTTTGCATGTTATCTATGTTCCATGGGATTTAAAAAAAGAAGCGTGACCGAGAACAGCAATATTATTCTTTAATTTACACTAGGCAGCATGTGTGGTAGAGAGAGAGGTAGCAGCTTAAATGGGACATTTGTTAAGATTAATATGCTTAGAAGAATGCTTTTCCAGGCAGGCGTTTTTCTCATTTGCTCCTGTCTTATGGAGCAGCAGGACAACAACAAAAATAAAAGGATTCTGCTCTGGTTAAAAGCGTGCTCAGATTCTGCGTATCTTGTTATCACAGGAGAGAAAGACTTTCATGGCATCCTTTAGCAACGATACTTCCCCAGCTCTTCATAAATATTACTCCTCACAGTCTCTGGTAAATATAGAAGTTATCCCGCTTCAAAGCCAGAGAAACAGACACAAAGGGTATGTCTACACTTGCACCCTCTTTCGAGAGAGGGATACAAATGTAGAGAATCGAAATTGCAAATGAAGCGGGGATTTAAATATCCCGTGTTTCATTTGCATAATCATGGACTGCTGCTTTTCTGCAATAGCGCTATTTCAGGACGACAAACTCGGTCCCCGCAGGGTTATTTTGAGAGAAAACCCTTCCCTCGAAATAACCCTTACTCGTCAAAAGATGAGGTTTACGGGTTATTTCGAGGGAAGGGTTTTCTCTCGAAATAACCCCGCGGGGACCGAGTTTGATGTCCTGAAATAGCGCTATTGCGGAAAAGCGGCAGTCTGTGATTATGCAAATGAAGTGTGGGATATTTAAATCCCTGCTTCATTTACAATTTCGATTCTCTACATTTGCATCCCTCTCTCGAAAGAGGATGCAAGTGTAGAAATACCCAAAGTGACTTACCTCAGGTGACAATTAGTGGCAGGGCTGGGTTAAGACGTGAAATCCTGGCCTCCTTTCCTCTGTTTTAGTCCACTGGTGTTCTACCAATTAATTCCAAAACATGCTGCTTGCACACTAGGCTCAAGACTTGACAACTACTGCTTTTCCCATGCGCGTTCGTGGGGAAGGGGGGGTGGGGGGGAGAGTTCACATTTTGCATAGCTATTTTCAGACTTTGTTCCTAGTCTGAAATCTGATCAGCCATGCTGCAGTTTTAAAATGATAATTAAGCTAAGGCACAGACACACATACATTAAAGCTTTTCTAGTATACCTCCATACCCTCCCTTGCTGGCAAATCTGAGACACTGTGCAATATGAACATGCACTAGCAGGAGCCAGCCAGGACTCCTGGGTTCTGTTTGCAACTCTGAGAGGAAGGGTTTGAGCAGGGAACTTAGGGATCCTGTTTCATTTGATTTCTGTAGGGCTCCAATTCCCCCATCCACACATAGGGGTCAATACATACAGCATGTCACAAAAATGATTAAGTTGCTCACGGACAGCAGAGAGCTCCTCTCATAATGCCACCTCCAGATGGTATGAAATGTGAAACAAATTACCACCAAAACACAGAAACAGGTTACAAAACCCTGGAGGCTTTCTTGTTACAAGATTAAGGAAGGGAAGGAGAAGAAAACCACCAAGATTGATAAATCCTTGCATGTCTTTATTTCTAAACGCAACCATGACAAATCACCATGGACACTTGCCAACGCTGGCACATTTTCTGATTTTGCCCTTCACTGCAATAAATGAGGATAATGGGGAAAAAACATTTCTTGGATTTATACACACACCCCTTCCTCGAGGTGAGCAGAGCTCTCTGCACAGCAGATATAACAGATCACCCAAAGGTTTCTCTGCTACAGCTGTTTCAAAACGAACTCAGGACTCTAACAGCAGCAGCAGCCAACAAGAGGAGGCTTGGCCTGCTGTATTTCCTCAGAACTCTCTGTATTCCAGTTACATCTACCAAACACCAGGGATTCGCAGATGGATGACATGTAAGAGACAAACACACTCAAGCAGCATTCGGGTTTTGTGAGAGGAGAGACATAGAAGCCAGCCTCTCACCCAGAATCACACTAGACACAGAAGCCAGCCTCTCACTCATTATCACATTAGCTACAGAGGTGGGGCCAACAGCCTTGCCAAATTGGGGGGAGGGGGGGGAGGAGAAGCCTTCATGCTCCCAGAAGGGGCAGGGCCTCAGGTGGAATGGGAAGGGCTGGAGCATGCCACCCCCACCCTCCCAAGCCAGTCCTTAGTGCTGCTTGGAGCGCACCACATGACACTCCAGTAGCAATTTAAAGGGCCAGTAAGTCTGAGCCCTTTTGTATTGGTGGGCCCGAGATACACTGATGTACAGTAAATAGCAAGGCCATCAAAATGGAGTGCACCCATCATTCCGGAGTCCATGAGGCAAGAAAGGAAGAAGGTATAACATGGGCTGAGATATCTATGGAAGATGGATCAATGTAAAAGCAATGCTGGAGTACTCTCACCAGAAATATGATTAAAAACAACCAGCATGGCCAAGTGCTGACTGATAGCCCTGTAGAACAAGTCCCCAGTTTAGCCACATGGCCCTGAGTGTGCACCACCCCTAGCCAACATGCCTCAAGCCTGATTTAGATGGACACCCTCCAGGAGACAAAGAAACCAGGAGTCCATGGCCCATTCCTGCGCCCCTAGAAGCTTGGCTAGCTCAGTCAGCAGTGACTCAGAGTCCTTATTCAGGCTGGAGGTTTTCAATTTGCTCTTTACATGGAAAGCTAAATTAATCCCTGAGGTATCCTCACTCATTTAAGGTTCCCTCATCCAGGGAAGCCATATGGCCTGCGACAGACAGGAGATCAGAGCAAGTGATCATAAGGGTCCTTGCTGGCTTTATAATCTAGCAATGTCACTCAAGAGAGGGCAGATTACAGTGGGCTCTCCACTGCAGACAGCTCCCAGTGAAGGGAGAAGAAGGGAAGCCACTTGGACAGGCACTCAGTGTTCAGCCATAAAGCTGAACCTGGCTGTTTAGATTTCAGACAGCCAAGATCCCAACAAAGGGATGGTCCATTTTTATCCTGCACAGGCCAATCAGCATGCTGAAACTCAGTACAGAACAGGGCTCCATAGTCTCCTTCCAACACACTAGGACCAAACCATCAACAATCTGTGGGCACTGGAAAGGCCTCCACTAAGAGGCTGCTTTTCAGCAGCAGCAAGCGCCCCTGGCTCCAGCTGAAGCGAATGGGAGCAGTGGCTCGGGACCCCTGGAAAAAAAACAGGTCCTAAATCTGCTTCCTTTTTGTACGCATGATGAAACAATGTAACAGCCTGATTTGAGGGGGGAAGAGGGGCATGGTGCAAGCATGACTGACCTTAGCTGCACCTCGCTCCCCCTTTCACCTCAGGCAGCCCCAAGAGCTGAGTGGAGCACAACTGCATGGCGCTCCAGCAGCAATGTAAAGGGCCCAGGGCTCCGGCGGCCATTACTCTTGCGGTGGCAGTGGCTGGAATCCCCAGGCCCTTTTGAATCACAAGACCCCAGGCAACTGTCCCCTTTGCCCTCCCTGTCGGTGGGCCTGTTGGTGTGCAACAGTTTAGGATAGCAAACAACCCTCTCCCTCAAAAGGTCATGCTAGCTGCAGCCATGTCAAGCTTGTGACTACAGCGTTGCAGCTAGAACAATCCTGATCTTGGCCAGATAGGACCCGGACCACTACAATCCGACGTGAACCTGAACTCAACAACATTTAAATTACAAAGTCTTTTGAGGTAGGAACTGGCACACAAAACGCACAGTACACTTTTGAGCACTTGTATAAATAAATAGTACTATTTGGCTGTTGACCTCATATCAATAAGTAAGTGGGGTTGGTCAAACACCTGGTGGATATGCAATTAGACAGGCTTTGACTAAAGGGCACAGCAGCAAAGCCATCAAAGATGAAATGGTCATGGAGACTTGGATTTATCAGTAAAGGACACGCCTTTGCTGAAATGAACATAACAACCACACTGGTTCAGATCAACAGTCCAGCGAGCTCCATTATTCCATCTTTCAACAGTGGCCAGTGCCAGATGTTTCAATGGAAATGAAGAGAACAGGACAATTATCAAGTGAGCCATTCCCTGTTGGTTAGTCTCAGCTTCTGACATTCAGAGGGTTAGGAATACCCCAACCATTGGGCTGCATCCCTTATTTCCTGTAAGCTGTGAACTTGTGCAGCTGCTCAGGAGAGATTCAATTGTCCCTCAGCTGATTAACAAAGCGCCCACAGCTACAGTTTGTTTCTAGTGGTGGTGCACATTTGCACATGCCCAGTGCACACAAAACATGGATGGAAAAAGAGTAGAAGGAACATTGGTTGCATCCCTGAGCATTTTAGCTAATAGCCTTTGATAGACCTAGCCTCCATGAACTTACCTAATTCTTTTCTGAACCCTGTTACACTTTTGGCCTTTACAACACCACCTGGCAACAAGTGCCACTGGTTGACTGTGCATTGAATGAAGTAGTACTTCCTTTTGTTTGTTTAAAACTGCTATTGCCGTGCCTCTTAATTTCATTGGGTGACCCCTGGTTTTTGTGTGATGAGACTGAGTAAATAACACTTCCTTATTCACTTTCTCCATACCAGTCATGATTTTACAGACCTCTAACATCTCTCTCCTTAGCTGTCTCTTTTTCAAAGAGAAACAGTCCGAGCCCTTTTAAATCTCTCCTCACATGGAAGTTGCTCCATCCTTCAATTATTTTTGTTGCCCATCCTGGCACCTTTTTCAATTCTATCTTTTTTTTTTGATGTGGTATAACCAGAAACACAGAGGGTATTCAAGGTACGGGCACACTATAGACTTATAAATGGCATTATTATATTGTCTTATCTTAACAGTTCCTAACATCATTAACATTTTTGACTGCTGCTTTATACCACACAGAGTTACTGAGAACTATCCCTGATCATTCCAAGATCTCTTTTGAGTGGTAACAGCTAATTTAGAACCCATGATTTTGTATTCATAGG
The DNA here is from genome assembly GCA_032595735.1 of Pelochelys cantorii. NCBI lineage: Eukaryota > Metazoa > Chordata > Testudines > Trionychidae > Pelochelys > Pelochelys cantorii. Next base: position 33,998,199 of record CM064336.1, read on the forward strand.
GGTACTGGGAGGGACAGAGTCGGAAAATAAAATAGCTGTGTTTGTCCCCCCCACTTTCCTCCCAAAAATAAAAATCCCTTCCTCAATACTAATACCTAGCTCTCATATACAATTTTCTATCTATAGATCTCAAGGCATACAGGTACCAGGAATATCCTTTGCAAAGAGCAGTAGTTAGCTCTTAAAAAGAAAATGCACTTTACTACCTCTTACGGAAGGTCAAGACTCAGTTAAGAGAGACAAAGTGGATGAGGTAACCTTTTATTGGACTAACTTCTGTTGGTAAGAGGAACATGCTTTCTAGATTCACAGAGCTCTTCTGTCTTGAAGAAGAGCTCTGGGTAGCTCAGAAGCCTATTCTCCCCTCTTTCCTCCCCCCCCCCCCCAACAGAAGTTGGTCCAATAAAAGGTATCACCGTACCCACCTTGTCTCTTCAGTATCCTGGGTCCTACATGGCTACAACAACATTGCACAGACTGAGTTTATTTAGTCTTATGTTCTAACTTTGTTACTTGAGTAACCATTATACAGCCCTCCTGACCATCACATTTAAGTGCCTCAAACTTTACTTGTCTTCAACATCCAGTGAGCTAGGATGTGTAATTCCCTACATCAGGAATGGGAAACTGAGGCCCAGAGAGATTAAGGGACTTGCCCAAGGACACATCAGAAATCTGTGGGGAGCCAATAACTGAACTCATATCTCCGAAGGCACTAGCCCAGGACTGAATTATGCTCTCAAGTAAGCACAATTTAGCTTGAAATATTCACAAAATATCTTTTACCTGTGATGCTTTAGTAGTAGTTTTCACCTAGAACCACCAAACTGTGCATACCTGTCACAGTCAGCCACTCCTCAGAAATGAAACCCCATAAGAAGGCAGTGAAACAACAAACATTACATGCCCCATCCAAAGCAGACTACAAGCTACCTGAGGGACCCTGTCATTCTACAGTGAGCCTCACTCATCACTAACTGCATGGTTTGCCAGGACAATAAAATACAAGTGAATTAGTGTCTTGAGCAAACAATGCAAAAATGTAAATCAGTTACCTGTTTAGACAGGGAAACTTGGAGGGTGCACTGGCTAAGTGTTCGCTAGAGAATCAGGATTGCTTACTGGAGCTGGACCTCAGAACAGGTTTGGTTTGTGGGCTACACACATAATTCTTAAAAAGCTGTTGAATACATTTGAATACACAGCAGACCCTAAATGCATTGGGCCAAAAAAACCTGATTTCTTATCAAAACATCCTAGAAATGAATAATAACTGGCTTAAAAAAAAAAAAAACACACCAGTTGGAGGCAAGTCTGAGGCAAATATTCTGTGTGCTGAGAAATCTGCATGTTAACATGTTCTGCTGTCACCCTATTTGAAATCGGGGTGCACTTGAACATGTAGGAAGCTGCCTCCGTGACCACAAATTGCCACAACACAGGAAGAGCCGAATGTGCTGGTGGTAGCAGAAAAATATCTTGAACAACAGATGAGCATGGCAATTACGATCCCCGTCACAACAGCAGAAGCACGGGAGCAGAATGACAAGTCACCTGGACTCTGGCAGTATTGAAGGAACAGTGCTAAAAATAAACAATCAATGAACTGAGAGGACTGCTTATCTCCCAACAGCCACACACTCCTTTCACACCTCTCCCTAGCCAGGCAGTAAGCAGCCCCCTGCCCAACAACACTAACTGGGCTTTCATAACTAGGGTATGAAGGGGGTGTGTCCCTGGTCCAGGCACAAGAAGAAAGAACAGGGTGGGCACTGGACACACACCTGGCAGACAGAAGGGTGCTTTCCCCTGTGGTATTTCACACCCAGAAGATGGGGCAAGCAGGGATATGTGGGGCAAGGGAAGTTGGTTTCTCTCCTAAATACCTGGGGAAGGGAACAGTTTAGGTTTCACCTTGCTCAGTGAGGGGTGGTTCCCATGGGGATGGATGGATGGCTGCTCAGTGTGTGTGTGTGGGGGGGATTGGTTCGGATGCTGCTTCCTCTGGGCTCAGAAGCAGACAAAGGTGCCCAAGCAGGTACTGGGGTTCAGCTGAGCCCCCACTCCAGGGGAGGCTAGTATCCTACAGAGCCCACCACGCGACAGGAGGGCCCAGAGGTTATCCCAAGGGGCTGGCTGCTGCGAAGCTAAGCAGGGAGCCGGGTCCAGGGGACATGGAAGCGCAAGAAGGTGGCAGCCCCGGTGGGAGGAAACGGGCCAGCAGGGCAGAAACCCCCCGTTAGAAAGGAGACGCGGGACACGGGGGTCTCTGGGGGGAGGGGAGACAGGGGTCCGGTCCGCGCCCCGCCAGCCTCTCACCTGGGCACGCAGCTGGGCGAGCTCCGATCCACCTCCCAGGTCGCGTACAGGTTCATCTGCACCGGGCGCCCACCCGGGGCCGCCCCGCCGGGGGTGAGGGGCCCGGAGCCCGGCTTGGGGGGCGGGGGCGCCGTGCCCGATGGCTGGGCTGGGGGCTGCCCCGAGGTAGGCTGCGGGGGGAGCGCGGCCGTCACGGGCTGTAGGGCGGACGGGGCGGGGGCGCGCTGCCCCCCCGCGCTGGGACCCCCGCGCTCCGCCATGGAGCCGAGCCGAGCCGGACCCGCGCCGCGCCGCTGCCTGGCCCTGCCTGTTGCCCTGGGCGCGCTCCCGCCCGCCTCGCCGCTGCCGCTCGCTCCTCAGGGCAGGGGGCGTGGCACCAGGGAGCGCGCGCCGAGCTGATTGGCTCGTGCCCTTGCGGGGAGGAGGGGCGGTAAACGGAAGGAGGGGGCGCTGAGTTCGCGGGGACCCGCATGGGGGCGCGCGCCTCCGCCTCCTGCCCGTCACTTAAAGGTGCAGACCCCCCCACACACCTCTCCCAGCCAGTCCCCCCCCCCCCAGTATCCCCTCAATCTTCTCCCCCCACCCCACTGCCCCGGCCAACCCCCATCCCTCTGATCCTATCCCCACCCCTTTCCCAACTACCCCAACCCCCTCCCACAGCCCCGTCTCTTCACACACACCCCCAGTCCTCTCTGCCCAGCCCCCACCCCACCCTCCCTTCTACTCACAGTGCCCGGCCTCACGCCAACCACGCACCTGGGCTAATTAGGACTCCTGTACCCGCCGCCCCCTACTGGTCCCCTCTGCTACTCCACTTGTGTAGCGCAAGGAGGCCAGGCTGCTGCTGGCTTGGAAAATGCCCTACCAAATAGTGCCACAACCTCTCCCTGGCAGCAGGGGACGCTTCTCCCACTGCCAGAGATGCTGGGACTAGGGGAGCTCCTGCACCCCCGGCCATGAAGTGGTTTGTATCATAGTTGTGATTTAATTTGCTTCAAGAGCACATCACCTCCACAGTTTAAACTGGTCCAGTGCCCCTATCCAAAGCAGCTTGAGATCCAAGCACCTGTCCCAGCCCATAGCCCCCTAGGAAGCTTGGAGAGGGAAAAGGAAGCAGCCACTAGGGACAGGAGGTCTACTCTAGCCCCAATCTTTCCACCATGTAGAGAGGAGAAGACATGAGAAGGGGTCCTAGCTGAGTTGTGGGAAGCCCACCTGGCTGTGCAGCAAGCCTATGGCACAGGCCCCAGTTAACACTAAAGGGCAGCACTTAAGAAGGGTGCTTATCTGACTTCAGCTTTCCTGGCCCCAGCTCTGGGAGGTCATGTGAATGACATAGGTCGAGCTCTGGCCTGCAACCTGCTTCTGCCACCTGAGCACCAGCTCTAGGCTGCAGCTAGCAGCATGGCTTACTGCAAGTGGGTGGGATCTGCTCCCAATGGAAAGAACTGCTTCAGTGCCATACACAGTCAAGTGGCAGCCCTGTACCAGAGAGCAAGACCTATCCACCTCTCCTTGCTCTGTTCTCAAATGCCAGGGGGCAGCCAACTAGCAGCCCACCTCCCGGCAGCAGGCCGGAGCTGCATTCTTACTGGAGATTGGGGGAGGGCACCACCCCTTACCCTGAGCATCTTTAGAGAAATACTCCCAACCTCCACGTCTCCCACCATCACTGTCAAGGTGATGGACAGCAGGAAGCAGACTGTCGTCCCCCCCTCCCACTGCCCAAAAGCTCCCCTCTGAACAGAATTCCACCCTGTGCCAGAGCTGTGCTATGCCCGCTACTCTGCATTGTAATGCACAGGGTCACAGGCACTACTGCAGCTGCCAGGACCAACACTGGGAAGCTAAGTGCAGGCATCACAGCAGAAAGGACTGGATTTTGGATCTCAGAGGACAAAGGTCATGACTTTGAGCTATAGTGGGAAATGCTAGGCAGAGGGGCCCAGGGCTCTGAGGGAAGCTAGCCCCCTACAGACTTCGCAGCAGGGCTGGGGCCATAGATCACCTGTACTGAGGCCTGAAAAAAGACACCCCTATCAAATAGCCACAGCCAATGCTGCTCTAGGACAGCTAGTACCACCTAGATTGCCAGCTGGCGGCCATCAGCCTGCAGCTATGGCACAAAGGCTGTCTAGTAGGACGCCTGCGTTCGATCCCCAGTCCTACCCATAGTCACACAGTAGTGCAATGGCAAGACAGCACCTGCTGCATGGGGAGGAGTCAGCAAGCAGAGAGTGATGTCTGGGCAGCAGAGCTGCTCATATGCAGTTGCCCCTTCTCTCCTCTTCGCAAAGCAGCAAGGGGTGCCCTGAGACACTACAGCAGGGCCACAGCCCAGGGGGTAAGGTTAGTAACCCAGCTCATAGCACAGCTTTCCTACAACACAGGAGGGCCTCAAAGCACAGCCTTCCTAGGCAACCTACCCCTTTGATTCCCCTTGGCTTTTTACAATAGACCTAGAGCCTGACCTGACTGGCAGAGCTCCACACAGAGCCCAGGTGGCTGAGCCAGCAGTGAACTGGAAGCAGAGTGCAGAGAGACCACTGCACTCCAAAGCCTGGCACCCAAGAAAGAGAAAACTGCCCAAACCTCCACACCATGGCTTACTGCATGAGGGTCAAGATTCCCAGGAGCCCCTCTGCACAGCCCCTTGTCTCCACTTGCCCCAGAACACTTGGCCAATGAGGGGACATTGATTGGGCTCCTGACACAGCAACCACAGCAAGTGGCAAAGGGAGTGTTTACCTCAAAGACAAGATCCAAGGAGCCAAAGCTGAGGCGGGGGCATTGCCCCAGCACCCAGGATTTTATTTACAAAAAAACCTCACAAAACACAGTTGGAGGAAGCAGAGCAGCAGGGGGCACCAGCAAGCTGCTCCTTCCCACAGCACAGGGACAGGAATGAATAGGTTAAAAATAGATGCAAAACAAGGGGATGGGGCTAGAACTTGAACTCTTTATACTTCTTGCCACCCCCACGTGTGTCCTGGGGCTGTGCTTTCCGCTTCTTCTGCTGCAGAGAGAGAGAGAGAGAGAGAGAGAAGTTCAGCCAGCAAACAACTCAACCCCCTCAACCCAGCCTGTCCCTCCACCCTGGGACTGGACAGGAGCTGCAGCACTGCCTTGAGGGGACAGGCTCCATATCCCATTTGCTGACCCCAAGTCCATCGATCCCCCTGTTGTGTGGGACCAGATAGGAGCTGGCACCCCATATCCCTCCCTCAAGCCTCTTTCCCCAGCCCTGCCCCCCTTACCTTCTGCTTAGCTGCATGCTCAGCCACCATGTCACTGAAGTCCTCCTTCTCCACCTGGGCCTGCTGCTCTCGCACATGCTCCTCATACTTCTGGGTCATGGCCATTGGGTCAAGCTCCAACTCCTCCGGGGCCAGTGCCACTTCCACCCCCTGGATCTCTGGCACTGGCCCCTTCCTGCTCATCACCTGTAGGGGAGGAGAAGAGTGAGACAAGTACTGTGTGGGAGAGGGAGCCCCTGTCCTCAGGGCCCCATAGCCAGGGCCCAGCTAGTTCAATATATCTTGCCTCCAAACAGCACCAACTGTGCCCAAGGCAAGATCCCTTTCCTGAAAACTTGGGGGGGGGGGGGGGGGGGAGAGAGAAGAAAGAATCTCTCCCACACTGAGCATTAGTGTTCTTGCTTCAAATGCCTTGGGTACCCACAGAAACACCCTGCTTGACTCCCAGCCACCATGAGACCCTGTGGGCAGTGAGGAAGGCCAGGGCCTTGTACTTGTCTCATTGAACTCCCCTTACAGTGGGGGGGGGGGGTGATGTGATAGAGCACTGGCATAACCACTCCCCTGAGAGTGGACCTTTGAATCCCACCTCTTTGCCCCAGTTGAGCCCTTCCTGTACTCTCCCCAGGTGCATGTCCCTTCCAGCCCTCTCAGCAGCACCCAACTCAGCCATTCTTTCCAGGTCATTCCAATCCCAGGCCTGAGCCATTCTCCCCTCAGAAGCAGGGATTGTCTAGGCTTGAATGCCAGCCCCTCCTCCATTTCTAATGGGGTGCTCCAATGGCTCCCTGCATCCAAGGGAGCCAACTACAGTTCCAGCCTGGACCTTCAGCAGCTGCCAAGGGCTCAACCCCTTCCCACAGTCAAGCCAACTGAGTCCTGCCTTTCTCATCACACCATGGATTTCCAGCTCCTACTGCCCTAGTACCTGACTCCCTGCCCAGCTGGACCTCTCCCTGTTCCAGACCACTAGCTAATACAGAACCATCCTCATGCCAAGGACAGGAAGCCCCACCCCACTGCCCCTCCCACACGGGGAAGTCCTGTCACCACAACAGCTCCTGGACTGCTACTTCAGGACCCAGAAAGCACAGGTGGGTTCTGCCAGTGTCTGCCCCCATCCTGCCAAGCCCTTGGATCAAAACCAATCAGTGACCCAAAGCTCATACAGCTGGCTGGCCTGAGTCACTCACCGTGGACATGTCATAGATGTGAGTGGAACCCATCATAGCACCCCCAACAGTAGCTGTTCGCTTCTCTGGCAGCACTGTGAAGAGCTGGGGCGTCTCGCTGCTGTGGGGAAGGGGAGCAGAGACAAAGTATCAGCACAAAAGGCCACTACTGCCAGGGATGCAGCATCCAGGCTGTTTAGCTGCCAGAAGTAGTTTGGGACAGGAACTGGAGAAGAGAGTCTGACTAACAAAACAGCAGCAGGATTTGGGAAGCAGAATGGAAACAGCAAGGCTGAGACTGAGCTAAGAGCCCAGTTGGGAAGGTGAGTGACAGAGCCCTCCCAAATAACAGCATTAACAACAACAGCATGAACAGCACCACTAGGCTTACACTAGAACACAAGAGTCAGCACTCCTTACTAAGCCCCTAGTGCCACACGACAGTGCCCCTTGTGATCCTACAGTGTCCTATCTACCCCTGCTCTTTTTGAAGTAGAATGGCACAAGCCTGACTTACCCATCCATGGCCTCCTCTATCTTCTTCTTCCTCAGCTCAATGAGCTCGGGGGTCTCCATGCCAGCAGGGACAGAGGAGAAGCCGCCTGGCGTGATCAGGCCACTGGTGAGGAAGGGCAAGTGGTTAGAGACATGGCAGCTGAGCCATATGGCCGGCAGGGAGGAAGGAGCCCCATATGACTCACTCACCAGCCCATTCCCCCCCCCCGCCCCTCAAGTAGGCACCAACCTGTCAGCAGGGGTTATGAAGCCAGTCTCATCTGGCTTCTCCTCATCACTCTCCTCCTCCTCCTCCTCCTCCGAGGATTCCTCATCTGATGGCTCCAGCTCTCCCCACGGTGTCCGGTCGATTTCCTCTTCTTCTGCCTTGGCCTGAAATGACAGTAGATGGGTTGGACAAAAGAAGGAGTAGGGATAAAGAGCCTCTCTCCTCTGGACAGTGCTGGCTCTGACTCGGCCCCCAAGCAGGGAAACAGAGGAGCATGGAATGGGCCTTCCCCGTCTAGGGGGCACCGTTCCAGCCCCAGTAGAGGGTAGGAACAGGGGGTTCAATATGCAAGGTTCAGGGGTCCAATCTTTGCCCCAGCACCAGCATTGCTGCCCCCTGGCTGTGCCTCAGTTCAACAGCCCCACTGAGTTCCAGGTGTCCTTCTGACACCCAATGGGAGGTAATGGGTCAGTGAAGGCTGCATGTTCATTTGGCTCCTGCCACCTTGGAAGAGCCCTGGGCTGCTTAGCAGGACCAACGAGGGGGAATGCCAGCCAGTGGGTGGCCCCTAGCTCATCCCATTGTGCCTAAAGGCTACAAGAGTGGCATGAAGCCCCAGTCCCGCAGGCAATGGCTGTGCCCAACCCCACCCCACGCAGTCTCTCCAAGGCCATGACCACTTGGCTGCCTACCTGGAACTCAGTAGCGTTGGTTCCAAAGACGTCTCCATAAAGAGGCTTCCCGGTCTCATCAACAGGGGGCTTCCCCCAGCCCCCGGCATGGTACCCAAATGAGCAGCCCTGATACAAGAGGAAAGGGTTAGTCAGGCTCCAGAGGACAGTGGAGTGGAACACGGGGTGACTAAGGCTGCATTTCTGGGCTCTGTTCCTGATCCAGCCACTGGCCAAGTCACCATCCATCTGTGGGCCTTGACCTTCCAGCTGAGAAGTAAAGCCGATGCTCTGGACACCCCTTGCCAGTACTCTACAGTCTAGGAAGAAAGGGGAGATTTCACCCCAGGCTGGTGAGTGCAGGTCTCTAGATGGTGTGAGGGAGCAACACAGGCATAAGGAAAAACATGGAGTGGCGGATGAAAGTGATTGACAGCGCGTGGGGGGGGGGGGGGCTTCAGGAGTAGGAAGAGGGAAAGAGGCCAGTGGTCCAGCTTGGTCTTTGCTACAAAAGGGGAGTCCCAGGGACAGAGTCACTGCACTGGCAGGTTGAGTTTGTGGGATGCCCAGTGGCTCAGCTGCACTAGCATTGCTCCAAGTTGAGCCCCCTTTTTCCCTCCCAGTGAAAATGTGCTAAACAGGGAGGGGCTCAAGCCTGAGTGATGACTCCCAGGCCCCCAGGACCAGTGACAGTGCAGTAGGCCTCCCAGCCCTGAGAGCAGGGGTCTCAAACTCAATTTACTTTAGGCCAGTCCTCAAATTCTCCTCGTGGGCCAGTGGGCACTCCCCTCTGGCATGGGAGCCTGGGGGAAGCAGAGCAACCAGGCTGGCCTGGGAGATGGGAGCAGAGCAGAACAGAGGCTGCTACATCACTGAGCATTGCCATGGCTCCTGCAGTCACAGTGAAGGTGGGGGAGGAGGGGGGGGAAGACCCCTGCTACTGCCCCATGCCAGGCCCCCTGGTAATCTCTGAGGTTGCGTCCCTCGGGGGGGGGGGGAGCATGAGGAAAGGAGTGCAATGGGGGAGGGGGAAAGGATGGAGCAGAGGAGGGACGAGGCAGGGTGGAACCAGAGCAAGGACTGCGCTTGGGGAAGGGTATGGACACAGACACACTCCCCATGGCCACAGGGGCTCACAGGCCAAACTGTGAAACTGCTTGGGCTGTAGATGACCTGCGAGCCATGAGTTTGAGAGCCCTGCAGACACCCAACCAGAGAACATGCTGGCGAAGGACCATTCCCCAGCCCCTTGCTGGACACGCAGACACTCACCTCTGGGATGGGTGAATTGAGGCCTGGGATCTTCAGGTTAGGATAGGAGGGGGGTGGGCCATAGCGCTGCATGGCGATCAACCATGGGGGTGGCACTTTGTGGGCATTCTGGAGCCAGGAGAAACAGTGTTAGCCAACGGGACAGACTTGCTTGCACAGACCAGGCTAACCTCCTCCTAGTATCATCGGCATGGAATCCCGGAAGGAGGTGGCAGAAACACTTCTCTCAGACACAGGTGCCCCCATCCCAACCCACAGCCCCCTGCTATCTGCCTCCCCACCACAGCTCAGCCAGTACCTAGCAATCCTACCCTAGAGCTGCCCTGCTGTTCCAGCCCTGAGGTGCCCAGCCGTGCAGTGACCGTGGCTAGCTGCTCCCCAAAGGCTGGCTACGGGATAACAGGTGAGGGTCCCGCCAACTCCCCTCCTCTGACAGGCATCTTCCAAGAGCACTTACTGGGCCAACAGGCATCCCCAAGGCAATGCGCAGCTCGTCTGACAGGTCCCCGGGCTTCTTCTCCTTTAGCCGCGTCTCAAACTCCTTGCCCTGGAGGGGAGGGGAGAGGAGTCTTGGGGTCAGAGCAATCACAAAAAGGTGCCCCAATGCAAGGGGATCTGACAGTACCCCACATGGGCTTATCACCACCTAGCACCCAGCTGGGGTAGAGGCTCCCAGCAATCACAAATCCGGGGTCAGACACAGCCAGGCCAGGACGTGAGTTTTCCTTCCTAGTCCACAATCCCCAGGCGTCCAGAGATGGAGACTGCCCTCCTGAATCACAACATGGGACACGATCTGGGCACAGACCAGACAAAGCCACTGCCCCATCTGAAGGGGGTCTCTTGGGGACAGGACTTTCCCCAAGCCAAACCCACCTCATAGTAGAGGTCTCCGTGGATAGTGAGCTTGGGCTTGGTCTGCCACTTGAAGAAGGCATCGTGCAGCTTCTGGTAGTCAATGTCGATCTTGCCCATCTTGGGGCGAACCTTCTCCCGCATCTTGGACTTCATTGTCTTCTGCTCCTCCTGGGGGAGAAAGGAATGAGAGGTGAGGTGAGACAATTCAGTCATGCCATGGACCCCGACAGGCTGCAGGGACAGACAGGGCCACCCCGGACACACAGTGCTGCCCCATACAGCCTCATGTCACTCTTTGGAAGGCATACGCTATAAACCCTTCCCCAAGAGGCAGCCAGGACAAATCTCATCTACCAAGAGGCAGGGGCACGGCAACATATAACAGGACCAAGTCTTGCAGTCCTGGCCGGTGCATACTGCACCAGCCCCTCAAAGGCATCACACAGAAACCTGTGGAGATTGCAGGGGAGCTGGGTGTCAAAACTGTTTACTCAGGGATCCCTTGACTGGCACCAAGATGCAGCTATCTTTGAGGCTTGGGGCATGTGTGTGGTACCTTCTCCTGCAGCGCCTCTCGCATCTCCTGGATGCCCGTGCGCTTGATGAATTCAGGCAGCTCAAAGGGCGGCTTCTCGATGCCTCGCTTGCCCTGCAAATACTTGCGCTTGAAGCACCAGTGCCGGGGCACAGGCACAGAGTTGCGGGTGGCCTTGAGGTGAACCAGCAATTTGGGATCCTGGGCCGTCACATCATGCATCTCCACCACGTCTGGACGCGCCACCAGCTAGGACAGGACAGCACAGGCTAAACCCTCCAAGCACCAGAGTTCACACCCTCCGATTGCCTCCTGCCCTGGACCAAAAGCTTAGTTTTTAAGAGCACCAAAATCTTTTCTTTTTCCTCCCGCCATCCACAGTCATTGCATCCGATTGCCCCTGCTTCATCTGCCCCAACCCAGCCAGACAGCAGAGATCAGCATGTCTCAAGCCAAGCTCATCTTGGGAGATCCCTTGCTGGTACAGTGTCCCCTGAGAGAGAAAAGATGCCCCAGCACCCAGCTGGGTCACAGCTTTGTCAGCCTGGTCAGTTTCACTCTTGCTGCCTAAACACAACAACCACCCAACTAGTCAAGCTGAGCAATGAACCCAGAAGGCACCAATCCAGACACAGAATCCCATGAATGAGCAGCTGAGCGGAGAGGGGCCATTTGGTTCCATCCCTCCCTTAGCATCGTGAGCAGGGCCAGCTCTGTTCCCCAAGGCCATGTCCCTTTGGAGGAGCTGTGACCCCGCCACCCACATGGTGCTGGGGGTGACCAACCATCTCACCTGTTTGAGCTCTGCCACCGTGAAGCGATTCATGCGTCTCAGCTTCTTCTTGGACAGTTTTGGGGCCTCGGGTTTCTTTTCCTGGACCCAAGAAATAAACACACACAACGGGTCTCTCATATCCAGCCCAAATCCCCCACTCCAGACCCCTGGACCCAGTGCCCTGACCACCCCCAGTGCCCTGAACTGTAGGCCACTGTAGTAACAGGGCTCACCCCCAGCCCACCTGCTCATCATCAGTACTGTCATCATCGCTACCCTTCCGGTCCTCCTCAAAGCCCTTCTTCTTGGGGGCGGCTGCGCTCTCCAGCTTGTCTGCCTTGTCCGGCTCCTTCTCCTTGTCTTTCTTTACATCATCCGTCAGCTGTGAGGATAAGGGAGTGTGAGCAGCAGTCAAGGCTGGGGACTCTATCCCGGGGTGGGGGGGATTGAGCAGGAGTGCATGAGCCTGAGCCAATGTCCCCCAAAGAACAGCTGGGGATCCCACAGCAGGAGAGGCACAAGACCTGGGGGAAAGGGAGCTCCTGTCCCATCTCCAGAGGAGCTAGGGAGTATATGCTTCCTTTGTACAACCCTAGAGAGAGCAGGTAGTGGATACAGGCCTCATGGGGGTGCTCCTGCCCTGGGGAATGAAGATTTGCAAGCCAGGCCCTTACAGAAGAGGAAGGACTTCTCATCTATGGAGGGGGAGTCCCCCCTCCTGTCACCACCAGGTATCCCCCACCTCAGGTGTTACCCAAGGCTCCCAACTCAGCAGCAGACATAGGAACCCAACTTGCACCCCCTCCCAAACTGCAGGGAGCATGATGCTAGAGGGCAGACACTGATCTGTAGCCTAATCAGCAGGAAGCACTGCCCCCAGGGCCATGGCAGATCCAGCTTGCAGATACTTCCCTTGCCCACTGCAAACAGACCACCACAGGATTTGGAGCTCAGTGCAGTCCAGTGAGAACACAAAGACTCTCCATGCCCCACTAAAGAGAGGGATCTAACAGATCTGGAGACAGAACCCAGGAGTCTTGGCACCTTCCTATGCTTAACCACTGGATCCCACTCTTCAGCCAGATGCTGACACTTGAACTACTGGAGGTCCCTTTACCACAAGGTAAGGGCAGCACCGCCACCAGGCTCACCTTGAAGGCATCAAAGATCCTCTTGAAGAAGATGAAGTTGGGATCATAAATCTCTGGCTCCTCAGTGACATACTCAATCTCCACTACTGACTCAGCGTCTTTGGGCTCAGCACGTGGAGACTCCTTCTCCCCTTTGCCCTCTGCTGCCACACGCGCCTTCTTTTTCTTCTTCCGGTTACGGCGCTTACGGTTCCTCTGCCAAGAGAAGGGGGTTAATAACTACACATCCCTCCCCCGATGTGAGACACTGCCACCTCTGGGGCAGAGCACAGGGGCTTTTATACAGAGAACCCTCCCCAATGCTGAGATGCAGTCACACCCCAGTGCTGCACCATATACAGGGGATGTGAAGAAGAATCCTGGAGAAAAAATTTTAGGGTGACAGCATGAAAGGATCCTGACAGTCATCTCGCAGGATGCAGGACTCGGCACAGAAGCTATTCTGAGACCTGCCACCCTTGGCCACGGCCTCAGCTTTACACAGCAGCTCCCAGCTGCCAGGACCAACCCTATGGGGGCGCAGGGTATGGGACAACTGCCTGCAGGCCCCACCCAGCTCCACCCTTTCCCCAAGCCCCTTCCCCAGAGCAATGCAAGCCAGGGGTTACCCGGGGGGGGGCGGAAGCGGGGGGCTGGCATGGCAGCAGGGAGTCCACCACCACACTCACCAGAACGGTGAGCATCAGAACAACCTTGCAGTCTGCTCCGCTCCCTCCCAGCGGCCTACTCCACACCACGTCACCCTCTCCCAGCTGCTGCGTGCTGTTTTACCATGGTGGCGAGAAACAGAGCATCCTGGAGCCAGGGCGCATTGCCTCCTGCTGCCACAGGGCTAGGAGAGGATGGCACTGGGAGCTCAGTGCAGTCCAGTGAGAACACAAGCACCTGCTGCCACAGTGAGTGTGGAGGAGCGGGGAGGTGACTCCTGCTGCCGCCCTGTGCCAGGCACCCTTGTAATCCCCCAGGACACCATCCATAAGACAGTTGAGGTGGCCACCATGGGGCCCCCCAAAACACTGGACTTGGGGTAGCCACCCCGGACTGTCCTATAGACAGGATGGCTCTGCCCTGCCAGCTGCTATGAAGTGCTTCTAGTCTTTCACCCTGAATGCAAAGGGAAAGGTCTCCCACCTCCTTTCCCCCCTAGCATCCCTGATGCATGGAGGTTCTGATGAATTTCACAGGTTGCTCAGAGTCAGTTTCACTCCCATTCCTCCCCACACTGGCAGCAAAAACATGCCCTCATGTGAAAACACATGATTCATAGGAATTTATTACATTCCAAGCCAATGTTTTCAGCCTCAGCATCAGGGCCCGTGCTCACTTTAAATCTACAAGTCGCTAGCCAAGCTGAGGTTAGACTAGGGGGATGTGTCCACTTCAGCCTCTATCAGAGCTCTCAGCCCCTGAAAATAAACAAGGCTCATTTAATAGAAGGGAAAACCAAAGCACAGGGAGATGAAGAGGTTGAACAGACCTTACCCAGCAAGCCTACAGACTGGGAATAGAACCAAGCGTCCTGGCTCTCAGATTCTCTGCTCTAAGCCACTTGCGCCCCCTGCTGGAGCTGGGGGCTAAAGCATGGCACACATCCAGCTCACCTCTTTCTTTGATAAAGCCATGTCCTCCTCTGTCTCAGAAGCAGAGATAGCGGCCAATGCCTTCAAATCTGTCTCCATATCGTCATCTACAGAAATACAGGGAGATCAGCAAGATGGCAGGGGGGACAAGGGAGGAGGTCAGACCCACTGCAGCAGCTCTAAGGCAGAGAAGGAGGGGACAGCCCTCTGACCCCTCAACCACGTGCTGGGAGCAAGAGCAGCCAATCACATTTTTAAGTTATTCCAGGAGACGCCAGTCCCCCTGGGTCCTCCTGTAAACACATGGCAATCAATGTCCCCATCTTTGTCCCAATGCATAAGTTAACTTGGGGGGGGGGCGGAGGTGATGCAGCATATAGAACAATGCAGGTGGCTTAGTTGTCTCTGCTCTGTGGCATTTAAAAGTGTGAACGTGGATGTGCGTGTAATGGGATCAGTCCCTGAAGCCAGCCAGTCTCAGTGACCAGCTGCCAGCACCACTTGGATAGCCAAAATACAATGCAGTACAGAATAACCCATCCAAAGAAGAGACACAAAAGCCCCATCAAGAAACAGATCAATGTTGCATCTGCAGTTAATTAGGGATGTAAAACCCCGTTTAACCAGCTAACCGCTTACCCGGGATCCCACGGCACGGCAGGCCTGGCCAGGCTGGAGCAGCCCCCCATCCCCAGTGCGGCAGGCTGGGCCCATCACATCGCAGGTGGGGGCTGCTCAGGCCAGGCCCACCGCCTACTACCTGTGGCATGGTGCAGTGGGTGCCGCCAGTTAACCAGTTACCAGTAAGCATCACCCAGTAAGAGTGATGCTTATCAGTTATATCCCTACTATTAACTGAGGACTCATGGTCATATAGTGCCCTGGGGCAGTGGGATAGGACTGGATCTATGGATTAAAACATGGAAAAAGATGGGTGCAAAACTATTGGATTGGGTCTTTTGGTTCTACGATCATCCTCCAGGAGCATCAATGCGCACTGACACGACCCAGCTTCCCCTCCTCATGTCTAGACCACCTGGCCAATGGATTTGCATGAGCAACTGAGGCTGGTAATTATATCCCACCCACAGAATGATGTGCATGAATGTGTGTATGTGTGGTGCATAACTTTAGTAGCTAGGGACAACACATGAATCTAGATTCAAAACAAATGCAGCATATTGCCTTATCCCCCAAACAACACCTGCTAGTTCCATTTCTCTTAAGTGCAACACAGACAGCACCTAGCCGTAGGGATGTAAGTGATTCGTCAACAATGCAATAAGCATAAGCTTATCGAATAGTCCCTTGACTAGTTGCTCCCCCACCCCTTGCTGCCTCTGTCAGAGGCAGTAAGCAGCGGGAGCAGGAGCTGGTGCTGGGGGGGAACCAACTTAAAAGCCCAGACACTGCACCTCTGCTTTTTAAATGTATAGAGCCTGCTGGCTCTTAATAAATGTAAAAGGTAGAGCTGCAGTGGGCTCAGCTCCTGGAGCTGACCTCACTGTGGGCTCCCCCACTTATTAACTGGTTGATGGAAATTCTATCAACTAGTCGATTAGTTGATTAAATTAAATTTAACATCCCTACCCAGCTCTTGGGCAAATCTCAGCAGCAGGCCCCCATGCCAAGGCACAACCAAAAAGCAGAGCAGGGGAGCAAGAGGATTGAGAATAATGGGTACAGATAATAGGCAACCAATTTCCTCCTTAATCTCTAGGCCCCACTGCTGCACAAGCCAGGAGTGGAATCCTGGCATCCTGACTCCCAACCACTCCCCCACCCGCACCAGCTGTAACACGCTATTCTCTTCCTCACCCCAGGTGTCGATCCTGACACTATAGAGCTTCTGCCCTTGCTCCTTTCAGCATCTCCTGCTGCAAAAGGCCACGGCTTTGCCTGCAGCCAGAGCAACTGCCCCAAACGTCACTGGAACAGAATGGAAGGAGCTGGTTACCTGTGGTGCCAGGCACTGCTATGAGCTCCTCCTGCCGGATCTCCTTGAGTTGCAGGATCTTCTCCAGGGCCTGAGGGATCTTGGGGCCAATGGTGGAGTCATCTGTCTACAAAACGAAGGCACTTATTAAGCAGGGAGACACACCACAACAGGTCTAGTTCATGCCAGGCTGTGGGAACAACCTCCCCACTCCCCTCTACTCCCAGAGCCCGCACTAGAACCCAGCCTACGTGTGGGGATAGGAATTTTCCCCTCTACCGTCAACAGGTCTCAGAAAGCTGCCCACCAACAGGCCACCCTCCAGCCACCTTACCTCTCGGCCTTCTTCCCCAGGAGGCGGCGGTGGCCCCCGTGGCCTTGGGCCAGAGGGACCAATAGGAACTCCAGGCAGTGGGGGTCCCACAGGGGCACTACCTAGGTGGGCAAGAGACATACATACAAAGGGGTGAGTTCTCACAAGGAATGGATCTGAAGTAACCATCTCCCTGAAACCCTGCTCCCAAAGCAGAGGCAGCAGCCAGGGGCTGGATCAGAGCCAGAGCCTACTAGAGGCAAAAAGACCCCAGATTTCATATCCTAGCTGGGGAAATAATCTCACCTCGTGGTACCATTGGGGGCCTTGGCCCTATGGGTCTTACAGGCCCCACATCCAGAGGGGGTCTGGGCACTGGGGAGGCCAGTTTAGCCATCTCTTTCTGTCGCTCCTGTTCCAGTAGAACTGCAGCCTGAGAGAAGAACATACGGGGAGAGAAGAACATATGGGTGGGAGTGGAAGATCAGCAGCCCTGCTCCTCACCACAGGAGGTCCCCAGGGTGGGAAGGCAACATCCCTGCTATGCATGAGAGCGTTGGAGGCTCACCCCATAATCACAGACAGGGATGCCAGGAGACATGAGTCCATGAACCTTTTGGTGGGGGAGATATCAGGCAAGATAGGCCCATTTAGTGATGGAGGGGGGCAGATTCTGGACTGGGGGGGCCTACTGGAGATTTGCAGGGGGAGAGCAGATACATGGCTGAAGGGAGCTGCTTGATAGGGCCACTGACACTGAAGGTTACTAGGAGAGACAGTGGGCTGGAGAGGGGAGGCTAGGTGGGCTCCCCAGAGCTGGTGGGGCCTACTGTGTGGGGGACCAGTGCAGACAAGGGAGACAGCACCGGTAAGCAGCAGCCTCACCGGTCAGTCCACCACACCTACATCCTGGCCCCGAACGCCTAGTGAGATGCCGCCGCAGGGGGCTTTACCCGCTTCTGCTGCTCCAGCAACTCCTGCTCCTTCAGCTTCTCCCCGAATGCGTGCTCCCCCTGCAAGGAGTGAGGGGGAGGCCAGAGTGCTGGGAACCAGCTGTGACCAAGTGGCACCCTTCCCCTAACAGCTCATTGGGAAAGGGCCAGCTAGAGAGGCAGCAACCTGGGAATGGGGAGTATGGAACGGGGGGAAAAGGGGGAAGACACAGGGCACTGAATGGATTACAGCATCTGTCCTCTGCCAGAACAGGAGAGCAATCGGGTCCAATTCAGTTCAATGTCAGAGAGAAGAGGGCAGCATCTCTTCCGCAACTGACAGGGGAAGGAAATGGATCAGGCTCCTTCAGGCGCCAACAGAACACACAGACCCCACTGCTCCCATACCTGGCTTCACTCACAACACCCTCCCTATTCTCTGGCTATGGGCAGACAGAACAGATCACACAAACCAGAGTTTAAAAGTGACCGTCTCCCTCACTCAGTGCTGAGAAACAGTTGCCTCCGGGGTGGGGCGCAGGGTTACGTATACTGGGATCCTTTACCCAGCGCTGAGATGTGACCACCTCTGGGGTAAGCCAATTAACATTAGCGCTTCACAACAATTTAGGGCAAGATGTGAAGGATTCCACATACAACTAAAATCGCACTTGGAAGTGGGGATTCAAGGAGGCCAAATGGCAAAACAGTAGCTAAGATGCAACCAAGATGCCAGGATTAAAAAGCCCAGGCTCTTGACAAACAAAGTGGTTGTTCTACATAACCTAGCAGATATCCTGCAGCACAAGGCTAGCCACACTGCAGCACTCACTGCCCCCCAGATCTCTGCAGCACAGCACCTGCTCACACCACACAAGGGCACTTAGGTCAGCACTGAGACAGGGGAGAGCCAAAGACGGAGCCTCTACAGCACAGCACCCCATAAGCTACCCTGGAGCCAGCACTGAAGGACAAAACCACTACCCCACTGCCTGCAGTACAGCTCTTACCTGTTTAGCCCTCTCTTCTTGCTGCATTAGCATGGCAGCCTGCTGCTGCGCCAGCTTCAGACGATCTTCCTCTGAGAGTGCCGAAGGGTCCACGCTCTGCATGCGGAGGGGCGGCCCCATACCTGGGGGAGGCGGAGGGGGCCCTACGGCCATAGGGAAGTTGAGGCTGATGCCAGGGGGAGGCGGTGGTGGTGGCGGAGGCTGCATGGGTGGCATCCCCATGGGGGGTGGGGGCAAGGGGATCCCAGAGAGCTATAAATGAAAGAAGAGATGACAAGGTAAAAACCAACCCAGAGTGTGAAGTATCACAAAGCAATTAATGGATTATTTAAACCAAGATCCATCACCCGGCACCGAGTTGCTGTACCCAACTGCAAATGCAGCAGTACCAGCTCAAGAGCCACTCAGCACTGGTGAGCATGAGCAGGAAGCTCCTGGATTCCAGAATGAGTTGGATGGATTTATGAAAGTAGAACAGCACTGCTCTTCAGGATGCTGGGGTTAGCAATAGCTCCTGGCAGGAAGTACCAACTGAAGTCAGTCACCCAGAGAAGGTAGATGGCCTCCTCTCAACATAGGAAACCTACAGCAAGACAGCCAGTCCCTATGGAAGCAGCTGTGGCTTAGCCAGGCCAAGATTCCTCCTCTCTAAGACCCCTTCACTCACCTGTCCGGGTATTGGTGGTGGGGTGGGTTTGTCACCATCATCTCCCCTGAGAGACGGCCTGCTCAGCACGATGCCAGTCTGTGGAGGGAGGACACAGTAAATACAGCTGCAAATAACGTGAAAACCTGTCCGCTGGGGAGCTTCTCTTACAGGCCCCACTGACATGCTCTGGGTCAGGAAAGGAAATCCAGGCCTTGGGGAGACCAACTCTCCACCACCACAAGGACAGACAATAGGGTGGAGCTCTCCAAGCAAGATGGAACCTGCAGATGCTGCACAGAGACCTTCACAACACAAAATACCACAACCAAGACAGAAATCCAGATGGGGATACTGATGCCGAGAAGGCCCAGGGCCACGTGGCTCAGAGATGGGGACAGAAGTAAAACCACCCCCTGTAGTCTAAATATCAGCAGCCCACCTCCCGCCACAGTGTGCAGTCTAGTTGTCCTGATTACTATCAACATCCACAGACATACTGGGGTGGAAAGCAAAGGCCACAAAGAGCACTTGCCATTATCTCTCTGCTGTTGGGCGGGAGAGTAGGCTAGTTAAACCCTGCCATACCATGTGAAAGGAAGGAATATAGTAGCCCAGATGGAGCCTTAAGGACCCTCACTAGGACAGAGCTCCCTCCTGGCATCCGAACAGTGATATCTATGTCACTGATGTCCTCCACCTCACACAACTATAGCACCCACATGTTCCAGTCTCATGATGAAACTCACAATTTCCTTTCTCAAGTCACTAGCACCCATGATGGTTCAATCGGGATGGTCACAACCCAGCTTACAGTTGAAGCTGAGTGGTACCTCTCTGGCCCTTGTTAACACACTATCTGAATACCTTCCACTTGTTAATTTGTTTATTCTTACAGGATGGCAGCACTATTAGCCCCATTATACAAATGCCAAACTAAGGCCCAAAGACAATTCACCTAAGGTCTCCCAGGGAATCCGTGGCAGAGTACGGACTAGAGCCCAGGTCTCCTGAGTCTCAGCTGATGCCCTAACCATTGCATCAGTCTTCACCTTCTAATGCTGCTCATTTGCTCTAATGCCAGGGAATCCAGGCTGATAGCCTCTTGGCTCCTAGTCAATGTCACTAGTCACAAGGCTGTGCAGTGTGTTTACTGCTCACACTGTGCACGTGGCTTTGGGGCAGTGAAGGTGGAAGACCCCTCTACCACACACACTGATCGTGTGATACCACAATGCACTGCCAGGCAGTAAAGTCTCCCACTGAAGTTGCCAGCCCCAGGTTCAGGGCTCCTTTTAGATCCCTTTCAGCTAGAGGAGACGGATGTGGGAGTTAGGGCTGGAGCTAATGACCCGGCAAAGGGGAGGCCACGTCTGATGGCAGAGCAGGTCTCCTCCCCCATGCGAGTAACTCACCTGCAGCGTGTAGGTCTGCAGCCTCTCCACCAGCTCCTCGCGGCTGCCTGGAGAATACAGATGAAGCGTCAGAGCCACCCTGAGCCACCACCAGCCGTTTTCCCCGCCCCCCCCCCCCCGCGCCACCCGGCAGCGCCAAGCAACGCCCCCCCCCCCGAAACCTCCAGTAGCTCCCACCCCATTCCTAAGCGCCGCCTCCGCCTGAGTGCGCCCCTCGACGCAGCACCTTGAACCGGGGCCCCGATTTCGGCCAGCTTGGCCTGCAGCTCGGCGGGCGCCCAAGCCCCGTAGGCCGGCAGCGGCAGCTCCCCCTTCGGCGGCTCCGGGTGCTCGGCCGCCATCTTCCCGCCCGGTCGGACCCTGAACAGCCGCCGTAGGCGACGTCGTCATACGTCACCACGCGGCGGGCGGCCCGCAGCTAAATAGAAGAAGCGCTGCGTGACAAACGTCAACACGCACAGCCTCACGCGCCGCCTTCTCGGCATAGTAGACCTTGGCGCCTCCGCAGCAAGCAACGTCAGCGCGCACGTGGCCAGTAAAAAGAAACGAGTTACCGCGCTGTCCACTGGGAGTTGTAGTTCTAAGGCAAGAAGGCGCTGACATTCCCCCCCCCCCGCCTTAAGGAGCTTTGCATGCTGGGAATTGTAGTTCTCAAGACATGGAGTGGCCAGTGTGGGACTAGGGTTGCCAGATGGTTTCAACAAAAATACAGGACACATTTGACAGTACATCACAATCTACATTACATCTTATTTAGAAAATACCAGACATTTATATTTTCTCATTTCATAGACTCATAGAATACTAGGACTGGAAGGGACCTCGAGAGGTCATCGAGTCCAGTCCCCTACTATGGTCTAGACCAGCGGTTCTCAAACTTTTTGGGCTCCGGAGCCCTTTACATGTGTAAAAATTTATGCAGAGCCCCAGCGGTCCACTGATTATATGTGTTGTACCTATTGATGTTTCCAGTTTGTCAGCCTCATGGAGCTACTGGAGATGTCTCACGGAGCCCTGGGGCTCCGCGGAGCACAGTTTGAGAAACACTGATCTAGCCCATCCCTGATAGACATTTATCTAACCTACTCTTAAATATCTCCAGACATGGAGATTCCAGAAGCTCCCTAGGCAATTTATTCCAGTGTTTAACCACCCTGACAGTTAGGAACTTTTTCCTAATGTCCAGCCTAAAACTCCCTTGCTGCAGTTTAAGCCCTTTGCTTCTTGTTCTATCCTCAGAGGCCAGAAAGAACAATTTTTCTCCCTCCTCCTTGTGACACCCATTTAGATACCTGAAAACCGCTATCATGTCCCCTCTTAGTCTTCTCCTTTCCAAACTAAACAAGCCCAGTTCTTTCAGTCTTCCTTCATAGGTCATGTTCTCTAGACCTTTAATCATTCTTCTTGCTCTTCTCTGGACCTTCTCCAATTTCTCCACATCTTTCTTGAAATGTGGTGCCCATCACTGGACACAATACTCCAACTGAGGCCTAATCAGCGGAGAGTAGAGAGGAAGAATGACTTCTCATGTCTTGCTCACAACACACCTGTTAATGCATCCTAGAATCATGTTTGCTTTTTTTGCAACAGCGTCACATTGTTGACTCATATTTAGCTTGTGGTCCACTATAACCCCTAGATCCCTTTCTGCCGTACTCCTTCTTAGACTGTCACTTCCCATTCTGTATGTGTGAAACTGATTGTTCCTTCCTAAGTGGAGCACTTTGTATTTGTCCTTATTTAACTTCATCCTGTTTACCTGAGACCATTTCTCCAATTTGTCCAGATCATTTTGAATGATGAGCCTATCCTCCAAAGCAGTTGCAACCCCTCCCAGCTTGGTATAATCTGCAAATTTAATAAGCGTACTCTCTATGCCGATATCTAAATTGTTGATGAAGATATTGAATAGAACTGGTCCCAAAACAGACCCCTGAGGAACCCCACTTGTTATACCTTTCCAGCAGGATTGTGAACCGTTAATAACTACTCTCTGAGAACGGTGATCCAGCCAGTTATGCACCCACCTTATAGTAACCCCATCTAAGTTGTATTTGCCTAGTTTATTGATAAGAATATCATGCGAGACCGTATCAAATGCCTTGCTAAAGTCTAGGTATACCACATCCACCGCTTCTCTCTTATCCACAAGATTCATTATCCTATCAAAGAAAGCTATCAGAATGGTTTGACATGATTTGTTCTTTACAAATCCATGCTGGCTGTTCCCTATCACCTTATTATCTTCCAGGTGTTTGCAGATGAATTCCTTAATTATTTTCTCCATTATCTTTCCTGGCACAGAAGTTAAACTGACTGGTCTATAGTTTACTGGGTTGTTCTCATTTCCCTTTTATGGATGGGCACTATATTTGCTCTTTTCCAGTCTTCTGGAATCTCTCCCGTCTTCCATGATTTTCCAAATTTTATATTTTCTCTATTTATTTCCTGAAGAGAAAGCTCAAATACTGCACTATCCGGTTCAAAACCGGACACCTGGCAACCCTATGTGGGACTGCTCTGGGATTAAGAGGGAAGCCTGTGTATTAAGAGCTGCATAGCATCCATGGGCGAGTAAACTGCTAAGTACCCAGAATGTTAACCCTTAACCGTTGATGCTTACTGGCTCCAGTTAACCAGTGGGGGCTGCAACAGCTTCCTGCCTGCCATGGGCAGGGGCTGCTCCACCCCAACAGGGCCCACGCAGATAGGAGCAGCTCCAGCCCTGCTGGAGCAGCTCCTGTCCGTGGCAGGCCCAGGTGCATCACAGGCAGGGGTTGCTCCTGCCTGCAGCAGGGGCTGCCCAGGCCCAGCCCATGCCCCTTTAACTGGTTAAACATCACATTTAACCAGTTAACCAATTAATCAGGATTTTACATCCCTATAAACTGCTAGATCTACATACCACCTAGTGTGTTAAGGGTTAAGCTTTAGCTTGTGCCCTTACCTTTTCTTTCCTTTGGTAACTAGCTCTGATCTCTCATGCCTACCACTTATGATCACTGAAAATCTACCTTGCTGTAGTTAATAAACCTGTTACATATTCTATTTAAAACAGTGTGGTTTGGCTGAACAAGGCTACCAGAGCAAGATGGTACAGATGGTGTTTGAAGCTGGAGAGTTGGGGGGAATTGGCTGGAACTTGTCTATTGTTGGTTCATGAGTGACTGGCAGGAGCATTCATGTAACTCAGCGTGGGTGTGCTCCTGTCCATGGAAGTCTGTGTACATGCAGTACCTACCAGAGGTTTGTGGCTTGCAAACGGCATCACAGTATAAGGGTATGTCTAGACTACATGCCTCTGGCGACAGAGGCATGTAGATTAGGCTACCCGGCATAGGAAAATGAAGCGGCGATTTAAATAATCACCGCTTCATTTAAATTAAAATGGCTGCCGTGCTGAGCCGATCAGCTGTTTGTCGGCTCAGCGCGCTAGTCTGGACTCTCCGCGGTCAACATCAAAGGCATTTGTCGACCGTCCCGATATGCCTCGTGGGATGAGGTTTACCGGGGAGGTCGACAAATGCCTTTGATGTAGACCGCGGAGCGTCCAGACTAGCACGCTGAGCCGAGAAACAGCTGATTGGCTCAGCGCGGCAGCCATTTTAATTTAAATGAAGCGGCGATTATTTAAATGCCGCTTCATTTTCCTGTGCCGGGTAGCCTAATCTACATGCCTTTGTCGCCAGAGGCATGTAGTCTAGACTTACCCTAAGAGAGAGCCCAGGTTGATAGGGCAGAGGGCTCAGCAACATCACTGTTCAGGTTGCCCCTTGGGAATGCTGTCACACCTACACACTAGTGCCTTGGAAGCAACCAAGGAGGATATGTTTCACAAGGTGCTCCAATCCTCAGAGGAGTAAAACAAGAAAGGATGTGGACGCATTGGAGAGGGTCCAGCGGAGGGCGACCAAAACGATTAGGGGGCTGGAGCGCATGACCTATGAGGAGCGACTGAGGGATTTGGGTTTGTTTAGTCTGCAGAAGAGAAGAGTGAGGGAGGATTTGATAGCAGCCTTCAACTTCCTGAAGGGAGGTCCAAAGAGGACGGAGAAAGGCTGTTCACAGTAGTGACGGATGGCAGAACAAGGAGCAATGGTCTCAAGTTACAGTGGGAGAGGTCTAGGTTGGATATTAGGAAAAAACTATTTCACTAGGAGGGTGGTGAAGCACTGGAATGGGTTACCTAGGGAGGTGGTGGAATCTCCATCCCTAGAGGTGTTTAAGTCTTGGCTTGACAAAGCCCTGGCTGGGTTGATTTAGTTGGGATTGGTCCTGCCTTGGGCAGGGGGCTGGACTTGATTAACTCCTGAGATCTCTCCCAGCTCTATGATTCTATGATTCTAAGAACACAAGGTGTGGAGAGAGACTTTAAAAGAAAACTATAAACAAGACAGGCAGGACAGAAAGGAGATCCAGCAGCAAGTTTTAATGAGCCAGAAACAGATAATAAAAGGGATGCAGAAGCAAGCAAACAGATGCGGCAGCCAATATAGAATTGTTTTCCATGCCCTCCCCAAACTCCACCCACACATTCCTTGCAACTTCCTAGTCCAGCTCAGTACCCCTTCACTCCACCCCTTTGGGCAGTTTCCAGAATGATACACACAGCTATAAAAGCTTACACTGCCCAGCACTGTTATCTCCCTTTCCACTAAGTCTTTTGTGTGTGTTGTTAATCAGTATTTAATAAAAACATACTCTCTGAAAGATAACCAACCTTTATTTGTTGCCTGCACTCAGTGGTTGCTTCTGGAATTAATACACAGTGGCAATTTAATCATTTTCTGAGCACAAATAATGGTTAGAAATAATCAAAATTCTCATGCAAGGTGGCGAGTTAACAAAGCATGGCAGACTGCTGTATAGAAATACATATTACTGGAGCTCATTGTCAAAATGGTGCCTCAAAGCCTCCCTGATTCAAGTAGCCACCCATTGTACCTCTCTAATAGCCCTAGTATCTGACTGCCTCAGTGCCCCACCCCGGGGGAAGCATTTCACCCTGAGCTTCACAAAGCTGCTGAGACCATGGGAATATTTTCCTCATTTAGGTCTCACCTGCCATAAAGGCAGCTCCAGTGAGTTTTTAATCTGCCAAAGGCACGTTCCATGGTCATTCAGCACCTGCTCAGCCCATTGCTGAAGTGCTCCTTGCTGCTGTCCAGGTTTCCTCTGTAAGGTTTCATGAGCTGTGGGATCAAGGGATACACTGGGTCTCCTGGGATCACTATGAGCTTTCCAACATTCCCCACTGGAATCTTTTGGTCTAGAAAGGAAGTCCCTGCATGCAGCTTTCTGTATAGGCTGGTGTTCATGAAGATGTGTGCATCATGAACCTTCCCAGACAGACACCCCCCGCACATGTTGATGTCAATTAAATGGTCACAGTGATCCACAAGCACCTGAAATACCATAGAGCAGTACCCCCATTCTATTCATATGCTCCATTGCAAAATTATCCAGGGCCAAAATAGGGATCTGGGTGCCATCAATCACCCCACTGTAGTTAGGGAATCCCATTGCCGCAAAGCCATCCACAATTTCCCACATATTGCCCAGAGTCACAATCCTCTGTAGCACGATGCTGATGTGATTAACAGCCCTACACACTTGAGTTAAAGCAGCTGAACCCTGGACTCCCTGGCTCCAAACTGATTCACAACAGACCCAGTAGCAGTCTGGAGGCACCAGACCCACACAGCAAACTCCACGTGATTCTCCGCTGAGAGAGCAGCCCTCATTTTGGTGTCCTCGCACTGAGTGCTGGGGCAAGCTCCATGCAGTTCCAGGAAGGTGGCTGTCCGCATCTGAAAGTTCTGCAGCCACTGGTCACCCCAGACCTGCCTAAGGACTCATTCCCATCACTCAATGCTTGTTTCCTGAGCCCAAAAGCGAAGCTCCACCATGTGCAGCTGCTCTGTAAATGCCAAAAGTAATCTGGTATTGTTTCTTTCCACAGCACACAGGGGGTCAGGCACCTCGGATGCCTGTTCAGATTGGGAGCTCAGGATATACTGCATGTCCATCCATGATGTATTTATAAAAGTGAACACAACAATGGAGAGCAGTGCAGGATCCATCCATTCAGACAGAGATGGTGGGTGCACCGTAAATGGGCCATTGAAAAATTCCACAAATCACAGTTGAAAGCCCAAGGAATGATGGGATAGAAAAAACTGCATTATGGGACAGTGAGCCCACATGATGCACTGCAATCCATTCTGCCTTCCCAAAATGCCTAGCTGCAGAAGGTGGTGACTAGCATAATGGAATAGATATTCACAGACAGACAGACAGGAGGGGCAAAGAGGGCAACTGCTCCAGGACCCGGTGATTCTAAAAGTCCCAGGGGTCCCAGCCAGAGTCCCTGGCCCTTTAAATTACTACTGAAGCGCTGCACATTGCGCTCCAGGCAGCTCTGAGTGCAGGCTGTTCCAACCCCTCCCCTTCCACCTGAGGCCCCACCCTTTCCAGGAGCACGGAGCCACCCTCCCCACTTTGCCTAAGGGCCTGACAAGTCTGTTGGCCCCTCTGCCTACAGTGATCTGGGGCCAAAATTGGGATCTGCATGTCATCTATCACCCAACAGAGAGACCACAGCTCTTTCTGTGGATGCTAGACTCAGAGCATCAGCTGTGGACACACACTGTTTTGAATCCATTTTGAAGCACCTGGAAGAGGGGAAAGTGATCAGGAATAGTCAACATGGATTCACGAAGGGCAAGTCATGCCTGACCAATCTGATTAGCTTCTATGATGAGGTAACTGGCTCTGTAGATATGGGAAAGTCAGTGGATGTGATGTACCTTGACTTTAGCAAAGCTTTTGATACGGTCTCCCACAATATTCTTGCCGGTTAAGGGAATATGGATTGGATAAATGGACTGTAAGATGGATAGAAAGCTGGCTAGACTGTCGGACCCAACGGGGTAGTGATCAACGGCTTGATGTCAGGTTGGAGATCGGTTTCTAGCAGAGTGACCCAAGGATGGGTTCTTGGACCAGTTTTGTTCAACATCTTCATTAATGACCTGGATGAGGGGATGGATTGCACCCTCAGCAAGTTCGAAGATGACACTAAGCTAGGGGGAGAGATAGATATGCTGGAGGGCAGGGATAGGGTCCAGAGTGACCTGACAGATTAGAGGATTGGGCCAAAAGAAATCTGATGAGGTTCAACAAGGACAAGTGTAGCGTCCTGCACTTGGCACAGAAGAATCCCAAGCATTGTTACAGGCTGTGGACTGAATGGCTAAGTAGCAGTTCTGCAGAAAAGGACCTGGGGATTACAGTGGATGAGAAGCTGGATATGAGTCAACAGTGTGCCCTTGTAGCCAAGAAGGCTAATGGCATATTGGGGTGCAGTAGGAGAAGCATTGCCAGCAGATCCAGAGAAGTGATTATTCCCCTTTATTCGGCTCTGGTAAGGCCACATCTGGAATATTGTGTCCAGTTCTGGGCCCCCCACTATAGAAAGGATGTGGACGCATTGGAGAGTGTCCAGCGGAGGGCAACCAAAATGATTAGGGGGCTGGCGCGCATGACCTATGAGGAGAGACTGAGGGATTTGGGTTTGTTTAGTCTGCAGAAGAGAAGAGTGAGGGGGGATTTGATAGCAGCCTTCAACTTCCTGAAGGGAGGTTCCAAAGAGGATAGAGAGAGGCTGTTCACAGTAGTGACAGATGGCAGAACAAGGAGCAATGGTCTCAAGTTACAGTGGGAGAGGTCTAGGTTGGATATTAGGAAAAACTATTTCACTAGAAGGGTGGTGAAGCACTGGAATGGGTTACCTAGGGAGGTGGTGGAATCTCCATCCCGAGAAGTTTTTAAGTCTCAGCTTGACAAAGCCCTGGCTGGGTTGTTTTAGTTGGGATTGGTCCTGCCTTGGGCAGGGGGCTGGACTTGATGACCTCCTGATGTCTCTTCCAGATCTATGATTCTATGATTCTATGACTGTGTACAGAAGGAACATTGTGTGAACACGCATGAACAATGTAATTATACCAGGGTTTGACCATCAGAGTAACTTGTGTCAATAAAACTCTGTCGTGTGGATAAAACCTAAAATCATGAACTGAACAGAGACACTGGATTTATGGCTTATTACAACAATCTGTCACTCTCTAACCCCCCTTTTTGATTTATGACTACAGAGGTATTCTACCTTGAATGGTCCCTTGGAATATGTGCTATTATGCTAAACACCTTGTTCCACCTTGCATTTGTCTGTGACCCTTGGCGTACCTTTCCCAGGCCTGAAGAAGAGGACTATGTGGCCCAAAAGCTTCTCTCACCAACAGAAGTTGTTCCAATGAAAAATATTACCTCCCCTGTCTTGCCTCCAACTTCTGTACACACAGGGAGCAGGTTTTTATGCCAATGCTCCTGCGGTCTGAAAGCTCCCATCAGAGGGCAGTACATGCACAGCATTATCATATCCCATGGCAGTGAGCCTTTGGCTTCTGTCCCTGCAAGTAAGGTGTGCTTAGCCTGTGCCTTGCAAGAGGAGGTGAGTGGGGTTTAGCAGGAAGAATTGGGAGTCAAGACTCCTGAGTTCTATCCTTAGCATAGGGAGGGGAGTCGTGCCTAGGGGCTGGGACTTTTGGGCTGTTCCCTGGTGTAGATCTGTGCCAATTTCTCAATGACATGGGAATACCATGCAGATTTGCAGTGGGGGAGGGGTGTTTTCTCTCACAGTGACCTTCAACGGCTGGCTCCTTAATGCTGGGAATGGCTCTGGTGGCAGATGGTGTTTTTTTTCCTCCCTCTCCTGTTATTTGGTGGCTCCCTCTGCAATTTGATGGCTACATTGTGGAGTGGGGGCTGGATGGTGTCCATGCCCCTCCTGCCAGGCATGGGCATGGGCACGATGCAAGGGCAATCGTGTGGCCATTAAGCACCCCCAATAGAAACCAAACCTAGCTGTGGGTGCTTTGCTAATCTCTCCTGAGTGGCCACACAAGTGCCCAGCTTTCAGGGAGAGCTAGCTGGGGTGAGGGTGGAATGTGAGCCCACCCCACGGCACAGAGAGCCTAGGCAGGGCACTGGCATGAAGGAGTGTCTCTGCCACAGCTGCAGCCAGGGTACAGCCAGACTCTGGTTCCTGACAGCCCAGCTCTGACCTGCACTGCCCAGCCTGAACACAGGCAGCTTCCCCTTTCTCCCAGCAGGCAGAACTAGTGTGTGCTGAGCCCCCACCCTGGAGTGGGGCCCGATCCCCTGGAGGAAGGCTAACTAAATCCTTGAAAGCATGAGTCTTCCTAATGGCTCCTCAGAGCAAACCCCTGCTGGGCCACTTTCACCGGAGCAAGGCAGGGTGTAGAAGAGAACCCAGGAGTCCAGGCTCCCAGCCCCCCCTCGCTGCCCTGGCATGAGGCGGGAGGCCAAGTTGCAGAAAACAGTCTTCTGCCCTGCAGCCTCCCTGGCACAGAGATCCCCAGGGACTTCGCTGCAGCATCACTTGTGCTAGGCATTGGGGGGCATCCATCTGTCCTTGCTGCTGGGGCACAGGGAACAAGGGGAGCTCAGTACCAGGGGATGCTGGGCCAGCAGGCCACAAGCTCACCTGTGTGCATGGCTGGGCAGGTTGCAGTGGGGCTGGGAGTGCAGGGAGGCCACATGTGGGGGCTGCACTGTGTCCTGCCTGGGCACTGGGAGACAGCTGCGTCTTGGGAGCCAGGCTGAAGGTGCCAAAGCTCCTGGTCTGTGTGCTGAGGAAGGTCGCACTAGGAAATGGTTCCCTGCTTCCTCCAGAGGTTATACCAGCCCGATCTCCAGCACAGTCTGTACGTGAGCAGATCACCCCATCCCTGGGGCCCAAGGATCACCCTGCAGGTCCCAGACCTCGTCTGCTGCTAGCCCAGAGCAGCCCCACTTACCTCTCTGTTTGGTGCATGGGACCAGCCACATATAAGGGTGTTCAGCTCTCCCTGAGCTGGGCTGAGGGAGGGCTTGGTGGAGAAAGTTTGGCCACTTGGCCCCTTTGTCTATGTTCACATGGCAGGAGAGCAAATAGAACCCAGGAGTCCTGACTTCCATCCTGCCCCCTCTGCTCTAACCACTAGATGCCACTCACCTCCCCTCAGGGCAGAACCCAGGAGTCCTGAGTCCCAATCCTCTCCCGCTTGCACCCTGCAGAAGGGGATCCAGGGCCGTTTGCTGCCAGAAGTGCCAGCTCTGACCTGACTCTGGAGTGGGGAATGGGCTACAGACCCTTTTCCCTGGGAGTAGGGGGCACTAGCTCCAGCCCCAGGATGGGGAGGGGGTGGGCTAACTGGTCCAAGGTGGGTGAGGAATGAGATCCAGGCCCTTTCAACCCTAGGGAGTATGTGGCCTGATTCAGCCCCTGGGCAGGAGGACTAGCTGAGACCACCCCAGCCCCCTTGGGCCCGACTGCAGCAGCAGCCCCTCCCCTACCCTCAGCACCAGTTCCCACATGCGCCTTCCCAGGATGAGTCACTGTATGCTCCCAGCTTCTGCTGCAGAACAAGCAGCTCCCTCCACCTGGCCTCCTCTCAGGGGCTGCTATGCAACAGTGCTCCCCCAGATTCCAGCAGGGGGCGGGAGGGGCTGGAACCAGGGGCCCTGAATCCTATTCCCAGCCATGAGAGGGAAATGGGGTCTAGAAGTTAGGACAAGAGGGTTGGGACTCAGAACTCCTAGGTTCTGTCCTGAGGGGAGGGGAATGGCATCTAGTGGTTAGAGCAAAGGAGGCCGGATGGAAGTCAGGACTCCTGGGTTCTGTTTGCTCTCCTGCCATGTGAACATAGACAAGTGCTTTCCCCTCACTGTGCCTCAATGTCCCCCTTGGTGTGAGTGAGTGTGCAGGGCTGTCAAGAGGCTGATCCCAGATTACCTTCTCACTCTGCCTTCCTGACTGGGGCCTACCTGTGCCCCAAAGCCTCCTAATATACCCACCTCCTGTGTGGCACATTCAGGCCAGCCCCAGGGATCCTGCAGGGACCACCTCCCCCACCTTCATGTGTATGGTGAGTCTGCCAGATTTCAGCTCAGCTCACTGTCCTCCTACATACTAACTGACCCCCTCAATCTGACGGCTGCGGAGGCCCAGGCCCTTGGAGGGGGGGTGCCAAGTTTGCCTGCCAGGATAAAGGGCGGATTTAGCCCTTGTTCCCGCAGGGAGCTGGCCCCTCACTCCCCCATTCAGACACATACCCCATTGTCCTCAGCCCCAGATCCAGTGTCAATTCCCAGCTATCCCCTGCAGTGGGAGTTTCCAGCCACAATGGCGGCTTTGTGGACCAGGCGGTAATGTGAGAAACCCTACTGCCCCGCCTGGCACCATCCCCAGGTACCCTTCTCACATGCTGTAGCCCTGCAAGGTGCACTCCAGGGAAAGAGGGTGCACTGAGGGGGGGTGCATATGCAAGAGGGAGGTTGGATGTGTGTGCATGAGCATGTGGGCGCAATTGTGTGTGTGCAGGAGCAAATGAATTGTTGTGTGTGTGTATACACAACAGCGTCTCTGTGTGTGATGATGTCTGTATGGAAGACTGTGTGTGCAGCCCAAGTGTGTGTTTGAGAGGGTGACAGAATGTACACAGCAGTGTGCAGTGTGTGCAGCTGTTTGCAGTGTATGTAGTTGTGTGCATAGCTGTGTGTAGTTGTATGTAGCTGTGTGTAGTGTATGTAGAAGCATGCAATGTGTCTGAGCTGTTTTTGCAATGGTTAGCTGTGTGCTGTGTATGCAGCTGTGTATACTGCTGTGTGTAATATTGTCTGAGGTTGTGTGTACAGCAGTGTGCAGCAGTATATGTGCATAGCTGTTTGCAGTGTGTATAATTGTATACATTGTGTGTGGTTGTGTGTATCTACGTGCAGTGTGTGTAGATATGTGCAGTGTATGTAGCTCTGTGCAGTGTTTAGAGATATGTACAGAGTGTGTGACATTGTGCAGTGTGTGTAGCACTGTACAATGTGTGAATTGCTGTGTGTAGTGTGAAGCTATGTGCAGTGTGTACAGCTGTGTGTGAAGTATGTAACTATGTGCATCATATATACAAAAGAGTATGCAGTGTTTGTAGCTATGTGCAGTGTGTGTGACAGTGTGCAGTGTATGTAGCAGTGTGTGTAGCTCTGTACAGTGTATGTAGAAGTGTGCAGTGTGTGTGGCTCTGTGCAGTGTGTGTAGTACTTTGTGTGAGTAGCTCTGTGCAGTGTGTATAGCTCTGTGCAGTATGTGCAACACTGTGTGTGTGTAGCTCTGTGCAGTGTACATAAAACTCTGTGTGTGTGTAGCTCTGTGCAGTGTATGTAGAAGTGTGCAGTGTATGTACCTCTGTGTGGTGTGTGTGTAGTGCTGTGCAATGTGTGTAGCACTGTGTGTGTGTAGCGCGGTGCAGTGTGTGCAGCACTGTGTGTGTAGCTATGTGCAGCGTGTGTACAGCTGTATGTGTGGCACTGTGTGTGTAGCACTGTGCAGTGTGTATAGCTCTTTGTGTGTAGCTCTGTGTGTGTAGCATGTGTACAGTTGTGTGTGTGTGGCACTGTGTGTGTAGCTCTGTGCAGTGTGCATAGCTCTGTTTGTGTGTAGCACTGTGTGTGTAGCTCTGTGCAGTGTGCATAGCTCTGTTTGTGTGTAGCACTGTGTGTGTAACTGTGCACTGTGTATCGCTCTGTTTGTGTGTAGCACTGTGTGTGTAGTTCTGTGCAGTGTGCATAGCTCTGTGTGTAGCACTGTGTGTGTAGCTCTGTGCACTGTGTATAGCTCTGTTTGTGTGTAGCACTGTGTGTGTAGTTCTGTGCAGTGTGTGTAGCTCTGTTTGTGTGTAGCACTGTGTGTGTAGTTCTGTGCAGTGTGTATAGCTCTGTTTGTGTGTAGCACTGTGTGTGTAGTTCTGTGCAGTGTGTGTAGCTGTTTGTGTGCAACGCTGTGTGTGTAGCTATGTGCAGCGTTGTGTGCAGCTGTGTGTGCGAGGAACGCGGGCTGCGTGCGGGGCTCGGTACGAGGAGGACGCGGCCACCTGACCCCACAAAGGACGCGGATCCGGCTCCCTCGCTCGCTCGCCTTCCTAATTCCCCCGGTTCGGTTGCCCGCACCGCCGGCAACATGGCGATGGGACTCTCGGCGGCCGCCCGCTAGCGCAGGGACCCGGCTCCGGCCGCCCGGGGGACGATGCTGCCGAGGCGCGCCCGGGACACTTCGCCGCTCGCTTCCTGCGCTCGCCCGGCCCGGTGATGCCCCGGCCGCGGCGAGACTGAGACCCGCGCGCTCCCGCAAGCCCTGCACGAGGTGAGTACGGGGCCCGGCCGGGGCAGTTCGCCCGCAGCCCCCTCTGCCCCCAGCAGGCCACCGGGTGGGTTTTAGCCGGGCCGCGGGCTCCGAGCCCCCCTGCACTGCCTGGCGGGGGAAGGGGGGCTGCTTGGAACCCCGCTCCCAGCGCTGCTACTGCAACGATCTCTTCCAGCCCCCGCTCTTCCAGTCCCCCCCTTACCCTGGCCGGCGGGGGCTGTTCTGTGCAGTGTGATGTGATGGGGGCTTGTTTTTAAGGGTGTTCTGAAGGGGGGAGCTCCCATCTCCTGGCACCAGGCATGAAATGGGCTGGGGTGACTGAACCTGCCAAGGGGGGGCACTGATCCAGCCCCAGCGCGGGGGACTGTGGGGGTGTGAAAAGACAGAGCCCCCAGGCATCCGTGGGCTCGCCTTGCTGTACCACGCAGCCCCCCTCCGTGCCCGAGGCAGAGGTGTAGGCACACGCACATGCTAATAACAGCTCAGCTGCCCTGGGGCCAGTATGGGCGCAGGGGCCAGACAGCGGGGCAGGCAGGCTGTTTGCACCACATCATGCTGCCCAAACGCACCCCGCAAGAGGGATTCTGAGCACCGCCAGCTCTCCTGGAGCCCACATGCTCAGGGCCTTTGAAAATTAGGCCTGTCAATTGCCAGACTATCCCCTCTGCATATCTCTCGCCATACCCCCATTCCCTCTGCATATCTATCGCTGTACCCCCATTTCCTCTGCATATCTGTCACCGTACCCTCATTCCCTCTGCATATGTATTGCCGTACCCCCGTTCCCTATGCATATATATCACAATGCCCATTCCCTCTGCATATCTGTCTCTGTACCGCCCCCATTCCCTCTGCATAGCTTCCGATTGCCCAACCCCAAATCCCTTTGCATAGCTCTATCACTGTACATCCACTCTCCAGTATCCTGAAGAAGGGCCCTGGGGGTGGGATTTGGCCCCGTGTTTGCTGGCAAGATAGACTCTTCTGAGATGGGACATTAGGAATAAAAGGAGAACCAAGGACAGTGAGCTAAATCAAGTTGGCATGTACTTCAGACGGCTTGTGCATCTGTGTATGAGGGTCTCCAGGCTTCCACACATGAATATGTCCATGTATGTGTCTGAACCTCTGTATGTTTCTGCCCAAGTGCATGCCTGCCTGCTCTGTGTGCATGTGTCTGTGTGTGCGCGCACACACACACATTTCACATAGATCTGGCAGGGGCTGGAGGTTATTTCC
This sequence comes from Pelochelys cantorii, assembly GCA_032595735.1. Taxonomy (NCBI): domain Eukaryota; kingdom Metazoa; phylum Chordata; order Testudines; family Trionychidae; genus Pelochelys; species Pelochelys cantorii. The sequence continues at coordinate 34,033,259 of CM064336.1, forward strand.
ATTGTTGGCCTGTTTAGATTAACAGGCAAATCAACCCCCAAATAATTCAGTGTGTCCGCAATGCCTGACCCAGGTGGGGGTGCAGCAGGGGGGAAGGGGGAGACTGAGCTGGAGATAGGCAGCACAGGGACATATCGCAGTGAGGCTGCATTTCCGGAGCCATGGCAGAGCAGGGAGCGTGGGCTCACATGTGCGTATCCACATTCCAAAAGCTCCTGCATAGCAAGGATTGGCGACATTAGCAGAGCCAGTGACTTGAGAAGGGGCTGGACCGCTCGCTAGCTAGACAGATGAAGCAGGATTAGGGCTGGCAGTTAGATGGCTCGATAGATGGGTACATGTGAAGAGAGAGCCCAGAGGATTAGGGCCTGTATCTCTCCATGAGCCCAAATCCCTCTTGTGCTCTCTCATCTATCTAATCTGTGTAGCTGTGTGCACAGGCGAGCAGTGCACAGGCACACACAGAGCATGGTTCTGCATTTCAGTCATCCCCCTGAACAGTCCTGGGAACTTGCTGTGCAAGGCACACAGGGCTGTGTGGGGATGTCACTATATTAACCCACATAGAGGCGTGTGTGTGAATTTATCTGCATGTAATTTAGCTGTCTCCATAAACACCCCTCCATCTATCCATCCATCCATCCATCCCAGATCTTATGGGGGAAGGGGCCCTGGTGGCCTCCCTGTGCAGTGTGGGGCTTGGTGCCATTCCTGCCCCATAGAGAGTGGGCTAGGAACATATAGGCTGTGACTGTTCTCTGTTCCCAGGATCCAGCAGTGCCATCTGTCATCTGGAGCAGCCCCCAGGCTGCCCTCATTGATGCTGCTGCCTGTGCGCAAGCAGTCAGCATGAATCAGCCCAGAGCCTCTGGAACTCACTGCCACTAGAGGCTGGTGCTCAGTGCTGGAAAAAGGGCAGCTGCTGAATTACTCTAGTATCTACAATAATATCTGTGGAGCTGCTGTACTCCCTTATCCAGTAATGGTTACTCCAGGGCCTCGCCCCTGGGAAGCCTCTAGTCAGGGGGATGAGTTTTGTGAGCGGGGGAGGGGGATCGGGACACGGGGGGGTGGGGAACCAGAGCCATTGTGACACTGCAGGGGATGGGGAGCTGGGGAGTGCAGGGTGGGCTGCATGCTCCGCTTCGCTACTGCAGAGTCTCTTGGGGGTGCTGGAGCTGCACAGGCAGACCCATTAGTGAAGGGTCCCGGGCGAGGGCAGGGCTCTATCCAGCACTTCCTGTCTCTTTAGTCTGTTTCTCCCTTTGCTGGGGCACGTGGGGGCATCCACACTGACAAACCAGGGAGGAAAACCAACCTTGGTAGCAAGGAGCTTTCATCCCTGGTGGGGAGGGGGAGGCTTGTTGAGCATCAGGACTCTTGGGCTCTATCCCTGGCCTGGGACAAGCTGTGCAGCACGTGCCCTTGCTCCTCCCCAGCCCAGCACCAGCCCTTTTGCCCTATTGCTTGGGGCTGCCATCCATGGCTGCGTGCCGGCACATTCTTGCCTGCTGGGCTGGATCCAAGCGCGAGGTGGGGGCGACTGCATGGGCTGGTGACGGTTGCGCGTGTGTGTAGGGCCTTGTTACCACCATCCGCCGCCTGCGCTCTCCCCACCACAGCTGCCCCCGGGGCCTCTCTCAGCTCAGGCCATTCAAAAGTGCATGTAGAGATGAGAAGGATCTTTGTGCAGTGAAGCTGTGTGTGGAATGGACTCGGGGCCTTTCCCTCAGGGACACTGGCTCCAGTCCAGCCCCAGGACAGGAAGACAAGCTGGCTGAGGGGGAGGTGTAATGGGGCCTTTTCCCCTACAGAGTCCAGTAACTGAGAAACTGCACAAGGTCCCCTCAGACAGCGCTAGGGTCAGAACCCTCATTTCATTCACTTTGCTGCAGGGCCTCCCCAATGGGCACGCCAGATCTTTGTGCTTGGCTCTGCTATGGCCAGCCATGGTGCCAGCAGCTCTCTGTTCCCTGAGCCAGCCCCTCCACCCAGGCTCCGAATGGACATTGCACCCAGGGGCATCCCTGGCTTCTCTCAAGCCAGCCAAGGGATCCACCCTTAGTCAGACACTTATAGGGACGGTGCTGGTCTTTCACTGTGTAGCTGCGCCACACGTCACACATACTCAAAACACTGTGCATTGACGAGTATTTAAGGAAAATGCCGAGCTGAGCAAATGGAGCATTTTTAATAGGTAGAAATTTGACAGCAAATTTCCAAAGACTAACTAAAAATGGTGGTTTCATTTCAGTTTTGACAAGCAGACCAAAAAACGTCATTTTCAATGTTGGTTCTTTCTTTGGGATCTTTCCCCCGTTCTCTCTTTAACCCCACCCTCCCTGGTTCCAGTGGCAGGAAGAAAATGCAGCAGGTTTTTTTAAGAAAGAGGAGAGGAAAACAAAATTCTGACACTTTGATTGCTTGTTTTCCCAAAAGAGGAAAAGTTTCCTTGAAGGGAAGCAACATCCTGTGTTTCCATTTACTCCCTCAATCAAAAAACACTACCACGCTTTAGATGATAAAAAAAAAAGAAGTGAAAATTCCCTGTGCTGATTGGAGCATCCCCTCTCCAGAGCCAGGATGTGCCCAAGAGGAGACCAGCCCAGATGGGCAGGGGTTAAGTCTCTCCCATTTGGGTGGGGCTTCTGTCTGAGGTGAGTTGGGGAGATGTCTCAGGAGTGGGCTCCCCTACTCTGCACTCGCTCAGCAATGGGGCCAAGACCCACCTGGGCTGTGGGGCCTGAACTGTCCTGTGAACTCTTGAGGCAGCCCCTCCCTGGGCTGGGGTGAGTCTGGCTGGAAGCACAGGAGGGTGGGTGGGACACTCCACCTGAGGCTGGCTAGAGCACAGGAGGCTGCGTGTCACTCCAGGATCAGAAGCCCTACATCTGTTCATTCCTGGCCCCAGGCCAGTGCCCTGCCCACTGGAACATGCTGTTCCTGAGACCCACACAAAGTAGGGGCTAGATCAATGCCTACGCTCCCAGCCCTCGCTGGGAGAGGTCTGCAGAGGCCCCAAGAATTCAGTTCCCTTGGGGGATGAGATACTGTGTGTGGGGGGGTCTCCCTGGAGGCACCCCTGTGGGGCCAGATGAGAGAGGTCTGTGGGCGATGGGATGCATGCCCCAGTTCTGGGATTGCATTGATCCAACCCCCCTGCTGCAAGTAGCCTTGCCCTTAGGGACATCACCAGGCACACCAAGGACTCAGCCTTTTCCACAGCCTTTGCCAGGCCCTGCTCAGGTATCTGGAGATCTGAATGCCTTTGAGCAGTGTCACAGCCTGGCGCGGCTCCCTGACGTAGCCACAATATAAATATACCCTTGGCAGCCCAGCCATGTCCTGCCAGGGGCCAGGGATCTCGATACAGAACACTCAGATTCTGATCCTGGCACCATCTCAGGAGCCTGGGGTAGGTTTTGATCCAATATGGCCACACCATGGGATACTGAGGCTGGGCTGGGACACAGGACTCCTGGGTTCTTTGCCAGCTCTGGGAGGGAAATCGAGCAGCGGGGCTGGGAGCCAGAACTCCTGTGTTCTATTACTAAGTTTGTGGGGAATGAGGACTAATGGTTAAAGAGTGGGGTGGGGGTTGGGAGCCTGGACTTGAGTTCTATTGCCAGCTCTCTTGCTAGGGAAGGTTTGTGGTTGCAAGAGCCGTTCAGAGGGATCTGAATTGAGGTCACCTGTGCTGTGTCCCAGCCTTGCTAATACCCAGTAACTCTAGCTGTTGTCTGAGCTGGCAGAGAGGCTGCGCTACAGTAAATCTATCTCTCGCTGCGCCAGGGCATCAGAACCCACCCGGCAGCCTCATTGTGTTTCTGTCTGAAAGGCAGCTCCACTCCCACAAATGGCCTGAGAGGGTGGAATCAATTAGGAGTGGGGGGTAGAGGTTACAGCCAGGGCTGGGAGTCCTACTGGAGTTGGAAATAAAAACCTGGGATCGTGGCTCCCAGGACCGCAGCCCCTGCTCAAACCACTGGATGCCCCTCTCTTGCAAAACCAGGCATAGAACCCAGCATCCTGACTCCCTGCCCCTGTAGCTCCCTTCTCAGTTCCCAGGCTTTGCCCTGGGATGAGGCGCTAATTAACCAGCTGGCTCACTCTGTGCGGAGACTTTAACAGCCAATCAAGCTGGCTCTGCAGAGACTGGTGCTTGCCCTGGGGGACTGGTGCGGGCAAGCTCATCACTGGGTGCAGCTGGTGTCAGCAGTGCATCCGCCTGCTCTTCATACCCCTGGGTGATGAGAAATGGGAATGGATTTATCGACAGCTGGGTGGCCATGGTGGGCAGCTCGCTGCACAGTGAAAAGGGCTGGATTATGCGAGTGGCACGGTGTGGCAGTAGAAGCTTGTGTGGGTGGAACAGCAGTGGCCTCCTGCTCCACTCCGCTAGTGCTGCACTGGGATGGACCCAGGAGTCCGGGGCTGAAGGGATTGAAAGTGCAGGAGGGAATTTTGTGTGGGGAGAGAGAGCTGGCAAAACTAAGTGTTCTTCTTGTGATTGCTGCATAGGAGCGGGCTCCCCTCTAGGGAGCTCAGAGAGACAGGGAGTGGGCAAACTCAGTGTAATGTTCAAAAGCTTCAGGGGGTAGCCGAGTTAGTCTGAGCAGGATAAACTTAAAAAAGAACAAATAGTCTGGTAGCACTTTATAGACTAACAAAACACATAGATGGTATCATGAGCTTTCGTGGGCACAGTCCACTTCTTCAGATGTAATGTATTTATTTACTCTCTATAAGCCAGCCACAATCCACACATGGGCAACACCCATGCCCATCAGGGATCTCAGCTCCACCCGGGGGACAACCCTGCCCCCAGAATTAACCATGGGGAAGGAGAGTTGGACAGGGAGCAAGCTCTCCTGCTGTTGGCAGCAGCTCCCCAAAAAACTAGGTGCATCACAAACCAAATAACGACACAGCGCTCTTCCAAGGAAGAGCATCACTCATGGTGTTGGGGAAAGAAGGGGAAGGCTTTGGGCAACAGCAACACCTAGTGGCACCCACCACAACAATGTTAACTGCAAAAAGTAACACCCCTGCCCATGTCCTGTCGCTTCCTTTGGGTACAGGAATCTCCTTCTCTTCCTATGCTAAATTGTCACAGGAGCAGACCATCAGCTGGAGTAATTTGGGCAGGCTCTGTTGATTTCAACCACGCTCTGACAGTTTACACCAATCTTGCCTGGAGAGTCTAATGCTAGAAGGCAACAATCCGTTCTGATCTTCCAGGCTGCCCTCCTACATTATCTAGGCCAGCCCCCAGGATTCCCACATTCCTCCCATCACTTCTGTCTGAGCTGAAACAGAGCCTAGAGACATACCCCTGGTCTAGACTGAAAGTCTCCAAGTGATGGACAATTGGCACATTAAACATCTCCCCACCCCAGAAGCAGCTGCATCTCAGCCATGGATGAGAGATCCTTGTATAAATAGCCCCTGCCTGCCACCCAGAGGCAGCTGCATCTCAGCATGGGAGAAGAATCCCTGTATAAACTGTCCCCACACCTCACCTGAGAGGTGGTCACATCACAATCACATCACATCACATCGCAGAGCTGGGCCAGGGACCTCTGCATGAAGACAGTTTGTGTGTTCATTAAAAGCAGTGAGTTTTCTCAATGAAAGGCCAGGTATAAGTAAGTTATTCATGCAGTAATTAATAAAAGAATGTTAAACCACAACTATTAAATATTTTTGGAGTTTGTAACTTGCACCCAAGGGTATTAGTTGCAGAGATATATTAGCTCTGATTTTTTCAACAAGTCTTGGACCACTGGGTAAGTTTCAGAGAACTGGAGAAAAAGTATTGCACCAATATCTGAAAAGGGGTAGTAGGATAACCCAGAAAAGGATCTAATGTATGCCAGTCTGCATAGTTTTACAGAACACAGTTCCTATCAAACAAATGTTGTATTGTTTTTAAGATGAGATTACAAGTCTGGATGATAAAAGTGTTGACATACTAGGGTTAAGTAAGGCATTTGGCTTAGCCCCATGTGATATTCTGATTGATGTTATCAGCATTTAAATGGCAAAACACTTTGTTAATGCCGGGTACAGTTGCCCTTTGATAGCGTGCCCTTCAGAATGGCAGGGCATATAATAGGGGACATGACTGAAAGAGGGCAGAATTAAGGCTTTGTGTTTAGGGAGGGGTTTCCCTTAATGCTATATTTCCAGCTTTTCACAAGTTTGAGTTTTGCTGAGCTCAATGTTCTGGACGGGCAGGAACTGTCGCCAGGCAATAGCTCTCTGTTCACATGCTCAGCCACTGAATGTGGAGGTTTTTTAACCAGAAGGAATGTTTGGAGCTAAGAGTGAGTGGTCATACAGCCAGCTGTTGCTGCCACCTAGGTTTACAGCCATTCCTGTGGGTAGGTAATAATTAAGAGACCTAGCTTTTCTACAGAGCTTTACATCTGGGGAATAGACAGACTCTGGGAGGCCCTGGGCAAGGTGTGAAGAGGGTCCTGCTCCACACTCCTGGAAGGAGCAGGACCTCAGGCAGAAGGGGTGGGGCTGGGGGCAGCCAGTCTTCAGTGCCACTTGGACCACAGAGCACCGCCGTCCTAGCCCTCAGAGCCACCCAAGCACACGGCATCGTGCTCCGGAGGTGATTTAAAGGGCCCAGGGCTCTGGCCACTGCCCCTTTTGAATCGTCAGGCCCCAGGACAACTGACCCCTTTGGCCTCCCCTCTCAGTGAGCCTGCTGTACATCACTATCCCCATTTCACAGATGGGAAACCAAGGTCCAGCAATGGGAAGTGACTTGTCCAAGGTCACCCAGCCAGTGGCAGAGGTAGGGACAATCCAGACCAATGGGCTTGCCATTTGGCCACACAGTTGTCATGTGGTTCCTCAGAGCTGCTGCCCCTCCTGTACATTGCATTCTAGTGCCATGGGCATACTGGTGGTGCTTGGGGATGTTTGCCACGTGTCACTGCTGACAGGGCTGGGGAGAGAGATCCTATCGCTGGGCTGTGCCCAAACCTTGCAGTGTTACCAGCCTTGCCCATGATGTGGCCTCACTTCCAGCTGTGCAGCAGTCTCCCCTGTACCACACTTATCACATCTCCTGCTGCTCCCAATTTCCTCTGGGGCTGCTGCTGCCAGAGCTTGGCTGGTGCCTCAGGCCAGGCAGGCTCCATAGCTGCTGGGGGCAGAGAAGACAGCAGGCGCTGGATCAGGCCAGGGTGCAGGTAGGAATAGGGGTGATGGGGCCAGGAGCAGCTCTCCCCAGTGAGGCAGGCATGCCCTGCCAGGACCCCCTTCCCAGCCTGGAGCCAGCTGCTCCTCAATACTTCCCATCACTCCCCACCCCCCCTGCCAAGCACCCACCTGGGCTCCCCCACCTTGGCCCCCCAGCATGGTGTCTGCATCACACAATGTGTCCTGTGGTGAAAGCATTTGACCCCTTCAGCCGAGGCCCTCTTGTCGTCTGTGCACCCTGCCCCCGCATCTGTGTCATCACTGCTGTCAGCCTTGACTCAGCTGGGGCCCCTGCACCTGCATTGGGTGGCTGCTGCTCCCAGCCATGGCTCTGTTGGTTGGGACCCTCCAGACCCAGGCGGAAGGTGGGAGAAGGGAAAATCGGTCAGAAATGGAAGGGACGGGGCAGGGGCAGACACTTCTGCTGGAGTGGCAGCCTTGCCCTCCTCCCTGCATGGGGAGCAAGCAGCCAGTGACCCCAAGGAAGAGCAGAGGTTCAGGAGTTAGGGTCCATGGGCCATATTCAACGAAGTAGCGGGCCAGAGGTTCTCCACTCCTGCATTAAGCCTGTAGAAGGGTTTTGTGTGTAGAAAATTGTTCCTTGCTGGCTCCTGCCATAGATGTCATTTGACTTCTGTATTTGGGGGTTGGCTCCAGTCAAGCCAAGTGAACCATGCACAGGGGACAAATTTGTGACAGCCCATAAGGGCACCAATTTACATTTTTGGGGTGGGGGGGGGAAGTGTGCAACTAATTCCAGGGACTACTTAGACAACTGAAAACTCTAGTTGTGCAGATCATTTCTAGGTTATCTGACAGGAGCCCTGTTTCTAATTCCTACATCAAAAAAGAAGATTAAATAGTCGACCCCCTCAGCTCTAATACTAACATGTTTTGACATCTCATGGCAGGTCACTTAAGGGACACTGGTTTAAAATTGTAATGTCAGTTCTTACTCGGATGCTCTTTCTAAAGTCAGAAGGGACCTTCGTGATCTAGTCTGACCTCCTTCACATTGCAGGGCACAAAACCTCACCCACCCCCTCATGCAATAGACCCCAACCTCTGGCTGAGTGACTGAAGTCCTCAAGTCATGGTATAAAGTCTTCAAGTTACAGAGACTCCACCATTTACACTGGCTGAAACACTCAAGTGACCCATGCCCCATGTTGCAGAAGAAATGAAAAACCACCAGGGTCTCTGCCAATCTGACCTGTGGGAAAATTCCTTCCTGACCACTCACATGGTGATCAGTTAGACCCTAAGCATGTGGGCGACACCCACTAACCAGGCATCTTGGAAAGTATTATTTGTAGCAACTCGGAGTCCGCTCCATCTAGTGTCCCATCTCCAGCCACTGGGGATTTTTGCAACAGTTGCTGATGGACCACATGTCCTGTCCTTCCACCCCTTCCCTCAACTTACCTTACCAAGCTCAGTCTTGAAGCCAGTTAGGTTTTCTGGCCTTACTGCGCCTCTTGGGAGGCTACTCCAGAATGTCACTGCTCTAATGCTTAGAAACTTCCACCTAATTTTAAGCCGACACTTGTTGATGGCCAGTTTCTATCCATTTGTTCTGTGGTCCATACTGGTGCTTAATTCTTTTCCCTCCCTGGCTTTTATCCCTCTCATGTATTCATAGAGAGCAGGCCCACTGACCGGGAAGGGGGGCAGGGCAAAGGGGGCAACTGGCCCAGAGCCCAGCAATTCTATAATGGTACTAAAACACTTCCCTGATCCTGCTGGAAATACCTTGCTGATGTACCACATTGACTGCTCATGATAAATACACCCAGGTCGTTCTCCTCTTCTGTCACTTCCAACGGGTAGATTCCCAGCTTATAGCAAAAGTTCTTGGTGTTGACCCTAAATGCGTAACCTTGTACTTTGCAGTGTTACATTTCATCCCACTTTACGAGGTCATCGGATCTTCTTGTAGGGCATTCTAGTCCTCCTCCATAGTGGCAGAGCCTCCCAGCTTTGTGTCATCTGCAACTTTTAGTAGCAAATACCCACTTTTTGACCCAAGGTCAGTAATAAAAGTCTTAAATAAGGTTGCTCCCAAGACTGATCCCTGAGGAGCCCCATTAGTAACCTCCCTCCAGCCTGACAGTTGACTTTTCAGGGTGACCTGCTGTAGTTGCTCCTTTAACCATTTCTTCCTCCACCTTTCAGTTCTCATCTTAGTCCCCATCTTCTCCAGTTTAACTAATAATTTCCCACGTGGAACTGTATCAAATGCCTCTCTGGTGGCCAGGTAGATTAGATCTACTGAATTTCCTATGTCTAAAAAATCAGTTCTGTTCTCAAGGAAAGAAATCTGTAACTTTGTTACTGCCTCCAGTTTCCTAACATAGAAACAACTGTAGAAAAATTTACAATTACTTTCTATCATTTCAGCTACTTACTTTTTGCAGTTCACCCATCTTGGAACAGATCATTTAACTTTAGGAAATATCCTAGAAGCCTTTTCTAATCTTATGCACCACCGAAACACTTACCCAGGAACCTAGCCCTGCAACAAACTCCATTGCCAACTCTGTCCACACATCTATACAAGCAACACCCATCACGGGATCTAACCACGTAAGTCACACCCTCAGGGGCTCATCCACCTGCACATCCACTAATGTGATTTATGCCATCAAGTGCCAGTAATGCCCCTCTGCCATGTATATTGGCCAGACTGGACAGTCTCTGCACCAAAGGATAAATGGACACAAATCAGACATCAGGAAGAGTAACACACATAAACCTGCGGGAGAACACTTTAATCTCTCTCAACATTCATTTATGGATTTGAAAGTAGCCATCCTTCTACAAAAGAATTTAAAAAAACAGTTACAAAGGGAGACAGCTGAACTGGAATTCATGTGCAAATTCAACACTGTCATTGTAGGATCAAATAAGGATCTTAACTGGTTACATTAAGCAATTACAAAAGCAATTTCCAATCTCTGAACATTCACATCTCCAGACCAAATGCTATGAATGACCCATTTCCACCCTGACTTGATTAGCTTCATTAACACTAGCAACTTCTTCCATATACATATACATACATACACACACAGTCCTGCTTCTGTAACTTCCACTCCATCTGAAGAAGTGGGGTTTACCACGAAAGCATATGCCCTAATAAATCTGTTAGCCTCTGTGCCACCGGACTCCTCATTGTTTTTGCAGATACAGACTAACCCCTCTGAGAGTGTTAATCACTGTTCATACTCAAAATTCTGCATGCCTGCATCAGGGGCCCAGGCTGGGAGAAATTCCCTGTCTCCACTGCAGAACTGTTTACATTGCACACTCAGGCCATGTCTACACTGACACATTTTGTCACCAAAATCTGCCTTTTGGCAACAAAACAGTGAGAGCATTTACACTGCAATGTGACTTTTTCTGGGAAAAACACTCAGTTTTGGTGACAAAAAACTTCCTTCCCTGTGAGAGACTTTTGTCTTTCCCCCTCCCTTTGTTGTCTACCAAGAGCTACTGTGGACTCTGCTGTTTGTTTTGTTGAGAGAACTGGTTTCCATCAGTACCCCACAATGCCTGCCCTGATGGTTGTGCTCAGTGTTTTACAATCTCTGCTGCCCTGCGGGCATGCGCCCCCCCCCCCCCTTTCAAAGCTCTGGGAAGTGTCTGACAGCTGAATGAGCTGCTTCCTTTGGGGAACAAAGAACAAATTGCTGAAATGCTCCTGTTCTGCCCTGCTAGGCACAATGAGGCAGGTAGACTGCTGCTGCAGTGGGAGGGCTGTAGAGACTGCCTACCTTCCTCAAAGAGCTACGAGGGAATCCCAAGAAGCACAGGAATCAGCTCTGCCTTCCCACAGTACTGCACTGTGGGATGCTTACCCACATTACCATGCTCTATCCATCGACAGGGTGCTAGCAATGTGGCTATGAAATGTCAACAATGGAAGGCAGAAAGTTTAACTGGTTTTCACTTTTGGTGACTTTTGCCTGTCAACAGCACTTCCATTGCCAAACCTTCCAGTGTAGACATAGCCTCAGGCTGCAGTTTGGGGTGTAACCTTTCCCCGCCCCCCAAACCCTGCCCATGGCTCCTGCCCTAATATGCTGAATACACACATCCCAGGCAGCAGCTAATTGAGGGCCACAGACTCTCTTGGTTGGGGACAGGGTCATCCAGGACCATAGGGGATGTGGAGCCCAGGACACCTCCACCAGCCCAGGCCTCACCCGCACCCCACCCCTTCATCCAAGCCTCCACACCACCTCTTCTTGCCCCTGCTCTGCCCTCTCCCTGCCCCATTCCATCCCTTGCCCCAAGCTCCCTCCTGTCACCATTGGTGAGTGCAGGAGCAGGCCCAACCCCTGCAGTTGGCACCAGCCACCCACCCCCAACACCCAGGCCACATTTGTCCCTATGCTTCCACATCTCCCTGAAGAGCAAGGCCTCTGGCAGTCACCCTGATCTGTCCTATGGACAAGGGCTCTGGTTGGGGGTCTAGCCAGAGCATTAACTTCAGTCCCCACCATGGATCACACAGGGCAGCAGGGAGTAGGGCCCCAAGAAGAGCAGGATCCCCCAGTTCCCAGAACACAGTGGGCATAGGAAGGGTCTCTGATCCCTGCAGAGGGGTGGGGCTCCCCCAGATCCCAGCCCACCCACTGACTTGCTGGGTGACTTCAGAGCTGACAGGCCCCACCCCCAACTTCTCCTGCTACCCCTGACATTCTTCAACTTCACCTATCTTTTGCCCTCCCACTTCCCCCATCCCCTTCCACCTCATCTGAGCACCTAGCCCCTCTTCCCTCCCCTACCACCCATTCCCATATTGCTCCCTGCAGGCCCAAACCCTTCATCCTCTCTGAGCACGTCCTCTTGCTCCCCTAATTACCTCTCCCCCGAGCAGTCACTTAGGTGCTTTTCAGAAATTGTTTCAACACCGTGGGAATAATCTGGGGTGATCAGATGACATTTCCACACAATAAATAAATAAAAATTCCAGCTGAGGTAGATTTTTCCTTTCCACTTCCTTCTCAGATTTCTGCCCAGGGCCGTTGTCAAAGAAGAGAGTTGCTAGAGCCTATTAACATAATGAAATGGTGTTGCCTTCCCTCTGCCCCCAGGAGGGCTGTATCTCAGGATGGAACCTTTGGCTCAAATAACCCCATGTCTGCATCACTATCCCTGTCCTATGTTCCCATGAGACACAGCAAATTTCAAGACCATCCATGTAAGCATGCAGGCTTTCAGAGCACTTAAAAGAGGCATCCTTTAAACTGGAGGGGTTCCCAGTCTTTAAGGGCATGTCTACATGGACAGCGCTGCAGTGGTGCAGCCGTACCAATGCAGCTGTGCAGGGGGATTTGTGGTAGCACTTGGGAGGTGCACTGCCCCCCCCCACCATTTTATTTGCTAAATGGGGTGCCTCCACATACCCCCAACCTGTCCCTCTGGGTGGCCTTCCCTGCACCCCCACCTCCTGCCGTCACCGGTCACCCTGGCTGTGCTGCTATGTCATGATGGGTGAAGATGCTGACAGGAGAGTGTCTTCTCCATCATGAATGGCTGAAGCTCTGGTGGTGGGAGACGCTCTCCTGCCAACATAGCGCTGTGCACATGAGCACTCATGGCTCCTGGGAGGATATTCACACCCCTAGGACCTAAGTGATGCAGACATTGGCTGCAGTGCCCACCTAGCCTTAGAGCAGAGCTGGCTGGCCTGTGCCATGAGACTGTTGTCTGAAAACAGAGGGAGAACGGAGGGGAGAGACTCTGCACATCCATCAGCAGCACCACTGGCTCAGAGGTGACAAGTGGCCCTATGCAGCTCAATGAGCTGTCCTCAGCCTAAGGAGAATGCCTAATAGAGAGGAGCACAGGCTGAAGCTGTAGCACTGAGACCTAACTTGCTCCACACGTGTCAGAGGGTGTTCTTGCCCCCAGTCCCAATGCTGGGGGGTTTCTAACATGTGTCAACCCTACACATTCTCAGCCCTTCCCCCGGTGTCAGCCGTGCATTCTTGGTACGTGCTCCAAGCCTAGAATCGGAACTGTAGGGCTGGACGGGATCTCCAAAGGGCAGTCCAGCTCCCTGTGCCAAGGCAGGGCCTAATGAACCTAGACATTCCCTGACAGGTCTTTGTCCACATTCTTACAACCTCCAACCACAGAGATTCCATGGCCTCCCTTGAAAGCCTGTTCTGGAGCTTAACTGCTCTCAGCATTAGAAAGTTTTCCCTAATGCCCACCCTTAGTCTCCACTGCTGCATGAGAAGCCCATGACTTCTTGTCCTGCCTTCAGTGGGCACACAGAATAATTGGCCACCAGCTTCTTGACAACAGCCACATACACTAACACGGAGAGGCCTCACCAGTGTCTTACCCATCACACTCTCAGAGGGGCAGCCGTGTTAGTCTGCATCTGCAAAAACAATGTAGGAGTCCTGTGGCACCTTAGGGTGCGTCTACACAGCACCCTAAACTCGAAATAAGATATGCAATTTGCACTATGCAAATTGCGTATCTTATTTCAATTGTATTTCAAAATAGCTTATTTTGAAATTTGGCACATCTACACAGTGCCAAATTTCAAAATAATGTGCTATTTCGACACATCCCTTAACCCTCGTGGAACGAGAGTTACAGGGATGCCGAAATAGCGCGCCTGTTATTTTGAAAAATATTTTGAAATAATGGGTGCATTTAAAAGACGCAGAGTAGCTATTTCAGGGTACCTCCGGGATCCCGAAATAGCCCCGCTGCCTAGATGTACCCTTAGAGACTAACAGATTTGTTTGGGCACCAGCTTTCGTGGTAACACTTGCTTCACCGGATACATCCTGTCCCCAACTCTAACAGGGTTCACTCACCACAAGTGCGCCTCCTCCTGACCAGGCATGGGATTGCAGTTTCCTTCCTGGCTGGCACTCTCTGCTGAGGGTCACTGTTGTGCAATGCTCTCTCTTCACATCTCAGCCCTCCTCTAGATTACTACATAGCGCTCCCACCCTCTAAGTCTCACCAGACCAGCAATCCAGCATCACTTCCCCCAACATAACCACAGACTCTTTCCCTGTAGCCTCCTGCCGCCCTCTTGCTCTGACCCTTCGCAGTTGGGTTTCATCAGCAATGAGTGTTGATAATTCCCCGGGCCTCCCATTAGGTGCAACCATGAAGCTTAATTGGCTTTTTCCGGGCCACCTTAAATCCTTCCTGGCTGGTGGGGGGCACACACACCTATTAATTAGGGACATTAAAATGTGTTTAATTAAGTAATCGTGTAATTGCTGAAAATTTCAGCAGTTGCAGTTACACGCGGGGGCAGGCAGCTCTCTGAGAACTGGTGCTTGATAAGTGCCAGCTTTTAAGCAGGCTCCCCATGTGTACTGCCTCCCACCTGCTGCACCCCACCCCGCACAGAGGCAGGACCATGGGGGGGACAGGTGGCTCCCAGGGAGCCAGCTATTAAACTGGCTCCCTGCGTACCAGGACCCTGTGGCTACATCTACACTGCAGGCTTCTTGCACAAGAAGCTTTTGTCGGAAGAGACCTTCTGCAAAAACTTCTTGCACAGGAGCGCGTCCACACTGCAAAAGTGCCTTGAAAAAGCAATGCGCTTTTGCACAAGAGAGCGTCCAGACTGCGTGGATGCTCTCTCACAAGTAAGCAGTGATTGCCATGGACAGACTGGCCACCAGGGCACCTGTGCTTTTTCCTCTTCCCTCTTCTTGTGCAAAAAAACCCTTCTTCCCTGTCCACACATGCCTTTTTGCAGAAGAGCTCTTACATAAAAAATCATTCTCCCTTGTAGAATGAGGATTACCAATTGCGCAAAAACCCTTCTGATCTTTTGATTTACTTGTGCAAAAACACACTTCAGGTGTGGATGCTCCGCGAGTTTTTGTGGAAAAACAGCTGTTTTTCCGCAAAAACTCTGTAGTGTAGACATAGCCACATGTGTGTAACCGTGAAGGTAACCAATGAGCCCAGGCCCACCTATCATCCTCAGGTGCTTACACATAAAGTCCTACTCTCCACTCCATTAGCCAAGTCATTAATGGAAATATTGAACAGCACTGAACCCAACACTGACCGCTTCTGGACCTCACCAGCTACGCCCATGCGCTTTGACAATGAACCATTGATAACTGCAGTCCTTCAACCAGTGGGCACCCACCTTAGAGTAATTTCATCTTGATCGTATTTCCCCAGTTTGCTTATGAGCATGTCATATGGGATTCTGTCCAATGCTTTACTAAAAATCAAGATATATCACGTCTGCTGCTTCCCCCCATCCACCAGGCATTTAGCTCAGTCAAAGACTGAAATTAGGTTGGATTGGCAGGATTTGTTCTTGATACATCCATGCTGGCTGTTCCTTATAATCCTATTATCCTCCAGGTGCTTACATATTGATTTTTAAATAATCTGTTCCATTATCTTTCCAGCTATCAAAGTTAGGCTGACTGGTCTATAATTCCCCGTGTCCTCTTTATTCCCCTTTCTAAAAACAGGTGCTGTGTTTGCCCTTCTCTGTGCTTCCTGGATTTCCCCCATCCTCGTATTAGCTCCCAAAGAGAATTGTTAATGGTTCTGAGTTTGCTTTAGCTAGTTCCTTAAGTACCTTAGGCTGAATTTCATCAGACTCCGCTGGCTTGGACTTGAAAACGTCTAACTTATAGCACGTTTACCCGGTGTTGCTCGGATCCTTAAGGAGAGGCTCAGGTATAGTATGCTGAGAGTGTGGGGGTGCAGGAGTCAGGGTTGTGGGTGAGGAGGGGCTCTGGGCTGGGGACTATGTGTATGTGTGTGTACATGTGCACATAGGGGGAAGAACTGGGGGTGTAGAGCCCTTTCCCCCCCCGAGATTCATACCAGGGCTGCTTGCTCTTCCCCTTCCTTTCCCTGTCAGGGAGCAAGAGCAAAATGCACAACTCATCTGCCCCCTGCATTCTCCAGCTAGTGAGGAATGTAGCAAACCGTGCACTTTCCCCTCACTCCCTGATGAAGGGGAACAGCCAACAATATCTCCATATGAATCTGAGGGGGAAGCTTCAGCCCCCCCTGACACACTACCTAAAGGGTACTTGTGGGGTGGGAGGCTTGGGCCTGGGACTCCAACCATCCCTTTTCACCTGCATGGAGATTCGGTCTCTTTTCTATACGGTTTCCTGAGAAGCAATCCCATTCCAGGCCCATTCCATTTCCTTGTATATCCAAACCCTTATCTTTCTTTAAGTTTGATAAGAGGAAGCTGTAGTCGAATTGGGTGGTCCTAGCTCTGAAGAGTTCTTGAACAAGCTCTCTCAAATAAATGAATAGTAGATTCTTTAAGCCATTCTTTGCCTATTTTCTCCATGTTAATATTAATTGTATTGAACTATCTGGTCATCATTAACATTTTCACTGAAGACTGAAGCATAGGAGGCATTAAGCATCTCAGCTTTTTGGAGTCATCAGTTAACTCTTCTTAACTACTAAATAGAAGACCTGGAGTTTCCTTCATCTTTCTCTTGCTCCTAACGTATTTAAAGAACCTCTTCTGATTGCCTTTTATGTCCCTTGCTCAGTGTGACTCATTGTGTACCTGATCTTTTCTGATTTTGTTCTTACAGGCTTGTATTATTTGTCTGTAGTCCTCCTCAGCAATTTGTCCATGCTTCCACTTTTTGTGGGGTTGCTTGTGTGTTTTAAAGGGCTCTTTATTAAGTCATATTGGCCTCTTACTAATCTTCCCATCTTTCCTTCACACCAGGATAGTTTGATGTCCCTTTAATACTGTCAGTTCTAAGCAGCCCACCCAGGCTACATCTACATTGCGGAGCTATTTCAATATGCCGCCAGTATCCCAAAATAGCTATTCCATGCCTTAAGAGCAAGCCCATTATATTGAAATATAACGGGCTCACTATTCCAACATCCCTGTAAACCTCATTGCCTGAGGGTTAAGGGATGTTTCGGAATAACGAAATAAGCTATTTTGAAATTACTTTGAAATAAGCTACGCAATTTGCGTAGTGCAAACTGCATAGCTTTTTTCGAGGTTAGGGTGCTGTGTAAACACACCCCCAGAGAGGTAGGCCTGCCCCAGATCACACTGTGGGAGGGGGTGTAGACAGTGTACCTCAAGCACTGCTCAATAGGTGAGCCCTTCAGAACTCAGCACACATACAGGAGCCACAAATGGGGGAGTGTGTCAGGCAGGCAACCCCCAATCCCGGCACACATGAAGTCAGAATTTCTGTGACCTCCATGACATAATCTTAGCCACAGTGCTAAGCATTAATCATGATTTTAAAAATACCAGACAGATGTCAGCAATACGCCTCCTGACATTTTTCAGCTTTCTAGTAAGGTGGGGCTTGCACTGATAATTGGGGGTGACTGTGAGACTTTTGGGGGTTCTCTGAAGTGAATCACTAGCACCTGCTTACAGCATGAGAGAGCCTTGTCTGTGCCTGCCAACCAGGGATGGGAGGTAGCCCTCGGAAGAATGCACCTTTCTACAGAAGCCTACCCTAGATACTGACAGACTGAGGGACAACCTCCACCCATTTACATCTCCACTCTACCATGACTAACTCTGTAAAGCTTCCCCTGGGTGACGTATCCAAACACTTATGCCCTACTGCCTAAAAAGTCGCACACCTAAATCTGGGTCAGTTCTGATTACGTACGGTTTATATCTTGTGACTTTCTAAAGCATGACTTTTAATTTTCAATAATCCAAGCATGACCCCAGATGTACAGAGCCTTTCCTCTAAACCTGTGTAATGTGAATGTTGGTTGCAATCATTAGCTTTAATAAAATGTTGATACCTACCAGGACATGCCTTAGCATATCTGTGTCACAGAGAGTCAGATTCAGAGGACTGGTGTTTATCTGCTTGAGCTATCCAGCTTAAAACCCTGCACATACTCAGGGGAATCCATCGGGTGGGTGCATTTGGAACTGCTTGGTGCATTCCTAGCTGGAGAAGCAAACTCTTTTTCAAATAATCTTGTAATTTGACTTTCCCCAAAGGGATGGCGGGTGCTGTGCACCCTGCTGGGTAGCCCTCGAGTGTTGGGGAACATGGTGCGGTAACCTAAGGCATGGTTTGAGCTCTGTCTGTGTGCTAAAAAAAAAAGTGGCCAGAATAAGTCAACTTGAAGAAACACTGTTTGGGGAGGAGCTGTATCTCAGGAATCCATTGGCCAAATGGCCCCCGATTTGGATCAGCGACCTGATCATGAACCCCCACAAGGCCCATCAAATTGAAAGGCAACCCAAGCAACTGTACAGATTAGTGACCGCTTAGAATAGTTAAGCTTTAATCAGAAAGCTAGTCATAACCATAGCTATAGCAAAGCTGCCACTCCACTAGAATGCAAAACTGCTGCAGCCCCACGATGGGGCAGCTCAGACCCACACTGAGGCATGTCTTCACTTAGATCTTCCGGAGTTCGATTTAGCGGGTCTGGTAAAGACCTGCTAACTCAGAGGGCACCCCTGTCAGCGGCTGGTACTCCTGCCCCTGCGAGGAGCAAGGGAAGCCACTGGGAGCATTAGCTCCTGTTGGCCTCCCGCTGTGGGGACAGTGGGGAAGCTCAAAGTAAGGTGACGTGGACTCCAGCTATGTAATTAACATAGCTGGGGTTGCATATGTTAATAGGGTTGCTGTCTGGTTTTTGCCCGGAATGTCCATTATTCGGGTTCCCCCCCCTGTTTAAAAAAAAAAAAAAAAAAAAATCAGAAAATACCAGTATTTCCTGTTTCCCTCGGACAGAAGCCTGGCGGGGACAATTTTCCCCTGCCGCATCTGGCGGGGGCGGGGGAGTGAGGTGTGCGTGTTTGTTTTTTTGTTCAACAACTTTGGTCTCCCCCTTTTTTTTCCAAACAGAATTTTTTCTCAGTGTTTTTTTTGAGGGGGAGGGGTGTTCAGTATTTTTTGTTAAACCATCTGGCAACCCTATATGTTAATTTGACGTTCTGCTTTAGGGTAGACCTGGCCTGAGGCCTGGCCTACATGACAAAGTTTGGCTGATGTAAACCGCCTTGTGTCAGTCATTTGTGCTTATGTCTATAGTGAAATTTGTCCCTACCCAAGGGAGGCACTCCCCAACAGCGACCCACCTCTGACGGCTGTGGAGCCAGGGCTGACCTAATAAGGTCACTGCTGTGTGAGTGTAGACTGTGTTGACCAGTGTCAATCCCAGCAGTCCTCTGCAGCTGTCCCACACTGGCTATGCCCTGCCACAGTGACCGCTGTGGTGGGCAAGTCTGAACACTGCACAGTGGCCATGGAGCCCAGAAGCCATGCACCCCTTTAAGCCTCCACCCTTATAGTTTTGAAATGCCTTTACCTGATCACTCAGCTTGGCAAGCACACCTAGCAGCTGGCCCTTGTGTGCCACTGCCCTACTGCCCCTAGTGGTTCTGTGCACAAGACACGCCCTGCCTGCAGTGACAGGAGGGACTGGCTCTCCAAGGGCTCGTGGGGAGAAGAGGCTGCGTAGGCACAGCTGCAGCGTAGCTGTGGAAACGTGGACATCGGTGAAAAGACGGCAGGCAAAGGGGTACGACAAGGCACAGCAGCAGAGTCCCGTGACAGCCAACTGCAGCCAGCATGTACAACGCCATGAAGCACAACTGATGTGGTGCTGTGGTGCAGTGCGGCTGCTTTTCCCACAGGCTGCAGGCCAGACCTCACAGAGACCCCACCAGCACCCCGCTGACCACTGTGAGAAAGCCTGAGACAGAGCCTCCTGCTATAAACAGTGGGGAGGAGGAAGACAAGGGATGAATGTGTCGGGGGGGGGGGTGCCAGCCACATCATGAGCCAGGACCTATTAGAGATTCCACCATAGTCTAGTAGTCAATCCAACCACCTGAGCACCGACAAGCTCAGGCCCAGGGAAGGGAGCTCAGAGATGTGTATTCATGCATTTGTCCTTATAGTGCTTAGATATAAAGATGGTGCCTAGCCTCTCCTATGCCCCCAGGAGTCCCTTGCAGTCACAATGACATCTCCATGGCAGGAGTGCCTGGAGATTGCAGAGCTAGTTCAAAGTGTCCAGAACCAAGTGGCCCAGCTACAGTGAGGAAATACTTTTCTGCACTTGCAGGCTCCAGTGGTCCTGGAACCCCTCCCCCCATTAGGATGAAGTTTAATAAGGACAAATTACTCCACTTAGGAAGGAACAATCAGTCGCACACATACAGAATGGAAAGCAACTGTCTAGGAAGGAGTACTGCAGAAAGGGATCTAGGGGTCATAGTGGACAACAAGCTAAATATGAGTCAACAGTGTGACGCTGTTGCAAAAAAAGCAAACATGGTTCTGGGATGCATTAACAAGAGTGTTGTGAGCAAGACCTGAGAAGTCATTCTTCTGCTCTACTCTGTGCTGATTAGACCTCAGCTGGAGTATTGCATCCAGTTCTGGGTACCACATTTCAAGAAAGATGTGGAAAAACTGGAAAAGGTCCAGAGAAGAGCAACAAGAATGATTAAAGGCCTAGAAAATATGAGCTATGAGGGAAGACTGAAAGAATTAGGCTTGTTTAGTTTAGAAAAGAGAAGACAGAGGGGACATGATAGCGGTTTTCAAGTATCTAAAAGAGTGTTACAAAGAGGAGGGAGAAAAATTGTTCTCCTTGGCCTCTGAGGCTGTGTCTAGGACTACATCCCTCTTTCGACAGAGGGATGTAAATTAGACAGGTCGAAATTGCAAATGAAGTGGGGATTTAAAACGGCAGGCTTTTTCAAAAGAACCGTGTCTAGACTGCGGTTTTATTTTCAAAATGGTGCTTTTTCGAAAGAGCGCCATGATGCAATTATGCAAATGAAGCACGGGATATTTAAATCCCCACTTCATTTGCAATTTCGACGTGTCTAATTTACATCCCTCTGTCAAAAGAGGGATGTAGTCTAGAGACGGCCTGAGGATAGGACAAGAAGCAATGGGCTTAAACTGCAGCAAGGGAGGTTTAGGTTGGACATTGGGAAAAACTTCCTAACTGTCAGGGTGGTTAAAGACTAGAATAAGTGGCCTAGGGAGCTTGTGGAATCTCCATCACTGGAGATATTTAAGAACAGCTTAGACAGACATCTGTCAGGGATGGCCTAGACCAGTGTTTCCCAATTTTATTTGGCCATGGAATCCTTTTAAACTCAAAAGAATTTTGCGGAACCCCTAATAACAATCTAATATATGGAGCTGAAAAGGTAGACCACAAATAAGTAAGGATAATAACAAACAAATGCTAAACAAGATCATGAGATGAACACAAATGAAAATTGTTTTCAATAAAATTCATAAATGCTTAAATATTTTATTATTTTTAAAAAATAATAATGAATGTTATTGTAATGGAATTTTCTCACTGAACCCTTATTTTCACTTCTCGGAACCCCGGGGTTCCATGGAATACCATTTGGGAAACACTGGTCTAGACAGTGCTTGGTCCTGCTGTGAGGGCAGGGAGCTGGACTCAATGACCTCTTGCGGGCCCTTCCAGTTCTAGTGTTCTATGATTCGCTGAGCCAGCCCAAGATGTACAAGATCCAGTTATCAGGGTGGTTTGATGGGAACCATCAGATCTTGCAGGGGTGTCTCAACAAGGCTGCCCGCTGCTCCTGTCATGGCTGGTGATGCACCTGAATGACCAAACCATGGGAGGGGTTGTCATCAGCTTATTGACAGACAAAGCACTGGCTTGGGCATCACATTCTGGGGAGACTCAACTCTCCACGGCTTTGAGGAATCTGTTTGTGTCTTTCTGCTCACATTTGATAATACAACCCATGCCCACTCTGCTAAAATTGCTCAGGGGTTACTCAGAGAAGGCCCTCGACCCTTCGCAGCCTTTATGTCACCCATTTCCAGCACCCGGTCACTGACATGGTAAATCTGCATCACTCTTTTCCCTGCCATTTCTGCCTAGGCCTCACGGATGAGATTAGAGATGAACTAGTCCAATGCCCCCAGTGCACTTGCACCCTTCCGTTGAATTGTGTATCCGACTGACAGTTGACTGAGTGGTGTCAAGAAACCAGGAAGGCACACGCCCATCCCTGCCTAATGAGCCCCGTTCCCACAGCTCACCCTCCCCTGCAATTGCTGGGCCCAAACCCATGCAGGTAGATATGGCATGTAGGTTAAGAGATGAAATATCATTGTTTGAGTGGCCTCTGCCTGTACTCTGGGCAACAAGGCCACTTTGCCACCAGGTGTCCCCTCAAATCCTGTTCCACGGCTAATCCAGAAAGACGGAAGGGATCAGCCTCACTGGAGATTTGACGGAACAGAACGGCAACATCAGATTCCCTGAGTAGATCCCCTCTGCTTCGTAGGTGTATCTAGGGTTGCCAGATGGTTTCAACAAAAATACCGGACACGCTTGACATTACATCACAATCTACATTACATCTGATTTAGAAAATACCAGACATTTATATTTTCTTATTTCTATTTTCTCAATTTGTTTCCCGAACAGAAAGCTCAAATACTGGACTGTCCAGTTCAAAACCGGATACCTGGCAACCCTAGGTGTATCCTAATCAACATGGACAACAGCCAGGCCCCCCTTCAGACAGATTGCCGGCTTGGAGCCCTATCTACCCCCGCAGTCAGCTGGACTCAGGAACGTCTAGTAATTTCCTGGACACTGGGTTTACTCTCACAAACCAGTGCAAGGGAAGCTCCTCCCCCAGTGGTGGCAATTGAGGGAAGCTGCTGTCCTTGGGCCTGGTCGTCTAGGAGACTGCACTCCTCTGGGCTGTAATTCAAAGCCACCAGGAAACCTTGCAATTACACCTGGCTAACTCACCCACTTCCTGAACCTGCTTGGCATCCTCTGGCTCTCCTGCCACAATACAGGGATTTCCTAGCGAGCAGAAGTGCCTTTCGGGTCTGATAAGTGACTGCATCCAGGTCTAGTCCAATCTGGTGTTGAGAACATTAGCAGCAGTCTGGGCAAGGTCACCATTTGCTGCTCACAGCAGGCTCTGTGGGAAGATAAGGCACCAATTCCGGTGAAATACAAGCACTTTGCAGAGATATAGCTGATAAAAGAAACATTGATGCCCTAGCCCCACTTACACCCCATAGATCTCTTGCCAAAGGCCAAAATCTCCTGTGGGTGAATTCACTCTGTCGGAATCTGAACTCAGGGCCCCGTGAGAACACCTTGATGAAAATCCAGTGCACAATGTTATCTGTCCTTGAGTGGATTTTGCAATTTCAAAACAAATTTCCCCCCTCAGCAGTAACAATTCAGCAGTGCAAGCTTCCAACGTTCAATTGCCGCTTGCTTCTTTGCTGTTCACATGCTAGCAGGCAGGGAGGAGCTCAGCACTCAGATTCGGGAATATGGCCTTTTGCAGCTGAAATTTTTGCAGCCGCTGGTCATTGTCTCAAACCTGCATTAGGATGCGATCCCACCAGTCAGTGCTCATTTCTCGGGCCCAGGCACAGCTCTCCACCATCTGCAGCCACTCCAGGAATGCTCCCAACAATCTTGAATTGTTCTTTGCTCTGTCGCTCAGCAAACTGTCCTCAGATAAATCCTTGTGTCCCCCAATGATGCGGTACGCCCTGCAGTTCTGCAAATACAGGAGGACGCTGCATCCTGCATTTACAGCGTTCATGAGAACAGTGCAGAGGAGGGAGGACTCCGTGCTCCTTTCAGAAATGGCGGGCAGAGAAAAGGTCACCTGGGTTTGGGGGATTCAAAACCAGAAAGTGCAAAAAATGATGGGATATGGATGATATTATGGGATGGAGAAAGTTGCATGCTGGGAACTAGCCCCGTCTCCCCAAGATCCCTGGGAGAGCCGGTTCTATCCCACGGCACATTCGGAATATTTTCCCAAGGGCGTCATGCTGGACAGCGCCACATAGTGCACTGGGCTACTTGCCCATCGTGCACTGTATTTTGCATTGGCACAAGCCCTACTGGTAGGTACATGCAGCTCCAACACAAGCAGCCAAGTGTGCAGCACACGAGCAATAAAACACACTTTGGCCACCATGCACCAATGCGAATTGCACAGATCAGTTTGTAGTGTCAGCCAGCAAGCGTTACTGAGGTGCTATGAACCCACTCACCCCACCCCATCACACGGATATGTGCAGTTACCAGGGGAGAGCACTGGAGAACAGCCCAACTGCCAGCTGACCAGGGTGTAGAACAGATCTCCTTTCCCTTGCTTCCTGCCCATCTCAGACCCTCTGCAGAGACTGCTCATGCCAGAGGCCTCCAGAAGAAGCTAAGTCTGGCACAGAACTATTGAGGCTGGGTTTAGGGCTATAAAAAAAAAAAAATGTATAAAATAGTAACCAATCAAAATTCCAGCTTCCAGCCCAGCTCCAGCTTCCAGCCCCACACTCCCTAGCAGAGTTTAACCATTAACAGGAACCAATAAGCATCAGCTTATTGGTCAGCCGATTAAACTCTTACATCCCTGCTTGGGTTTGGGACTATTTCTTTGTTTTACCCCCAAGAAACCTGTCTGCGCTAGTTCTGAGGAGCCTCATGGAGATTGGGGGGATCCCTTGCCCAGGGAGGATGTGGGGAGCTGCCTCAATAAACTCCATGGACTTCTGTTCCCTCTGGAGTCTCCCCTGTCATTTGTCCTGAACCCAGAAGAGCACAGTCACAAGCCCCTATTAACTAGATTAAAAACTGTCTAACTGATAGGGCTTGATGGGGTTTGTCAATGGGGGCTTGCCAGCCAACAGGGCTGCTTCTGGTGGGGTCCACAGGGATGGGCTCTAGGCTTGGCACACTCACTGGTTGTAACCATAATCTGGGAGGAAATATCAGCTCAGTGCTGGCAACGTGTGCCCATGGCACAGAGTGGCAAATGATGCTGGGGGCAGGGCCATCAGACAGAGGGACCTGGCTTACGTGGGGAGCTGGGCGCATTTGAGCAACATGCCTTTGAACCCAGCAACATGCAGGGTCATGGACCTAGGGCCGAAGAATGTTGGTCCTGTTTTTGAGTTGGGATCTGTAGCCTGGAATGTCCTGCGTCCCGTGGCTCGTGCCCAGGTGAGCGTGAAGGTCAGTGTGAGTGCACGGGGGGGCGGGATGTAAAGAGGCCAGGTGTGCCTGTGAAAAGGGGCATGGGCTGGTGGCGAGTGGTGCAAAGGGGCAGGGTGGGGGCATGAGTGTGAGAAGCGGACAGGCCAACATTTCACCTGTCCCTCTTCCCCCAGGCCTCCCTGGTGAAACGTTGGCCCTGCTGCCTGCCCAGTGGCTCCACGATGAAGGAGGTGCCCGGCTGGATGGTGCCCAGGTAGGGGGAGCCAGCACCCACCATGCCCTATGCTCTCCCTCCTCTGCACTGTGCCCTCAAGAGGATGTCCCGTAAGAAGGCCCTGCTGCTGCTGCTGCTGGTGCTCAGCACCCTGAGCCTGCTCATCCACCAGAGCACACACCTGAACTGGTACAGAGCAAGGAGGGGCAGGGCTAGAGGGCTGAGGCCTTGCAGGGAGCAGAGCTAGAAGAAGGGGTGGAGCTCAGGGAGGGGTAGAGCTAAAGCAAGGGTCCCCAACCAGGACTGGCCCGAGCCATTCTTGCGCCCCGGGCGCCTGGCGCATGCGCGGCCCCACCCCCAGGTGCGCGGCAGCCCCAAAAGGTTGGGGACCACTGAGCTAGAGGATGGGGCGGGGACACGTTGAGTGGGGCTGTGGGGACAGGGCTAGGGAATGGGCACGGGGTGGCTGGGTGTAGGGCATGGATTTTGGGGTGGGATGGTCCGGGGCCAGTGGGCATGGGGCTAGGGATGGGGGCAGATGGGTTTAGGGCTTGGGAGAAGGCAGAGGGACATGTGGAGCTGGGACATGGAAAGGGAATGGATGGTCCCTAGTGGACTGATCAGGTCAGGGGCTCAGAGGGGTGCCAAGCTGGCCATTCCCCTTGCTCTGACCTCTACTTTCCCCAGCAGGTCCCCCAAGCCTTCTTCCCTGAGCTGCCCCCCAGCCCCCTCATCGCGCCCCAAGCACACCTCGGTGGCCTTCCTGAAGACCCACAAGACCGCAGGCACCACAGTGCAGAACATCCTTTTCCGCTTCGCCGAGCGGCACAACGTGACGGTGGCGCTTCCCCACCACGCCTGCGACCACCAGTTCTGCTACCCCCGCAACTTCTCTGCCCGCTTCGTGCACCCGCACACCCTGCCACCTCGCATCATCGCCAGCCACCTGCGCTTCCAGCGCCAGGAGCTGCGCCGCCTCATGCCCAACGACACGCTCTACGTCACCATCCTGCGCGAGCCTGTCGCCATGTTCGAGTCGCTCTTCACCTACTACAACCAGTACTGCGCCGCCTTCAAGCGGGTGCCCAACGACTCCATGGAAGCCTTCCTGGCCAACCCGCTGGCCTTCTACCGCCCCCAAGAGAAGTTCTCCATGTATGCCCACAACACCCTGCTCTATGACCTGGGCGGGGACAACGACCACAGCCTGGCCGACCCCACCTACCTGCCCCACTTTCTCCGCCAGATGGAGGAGGTCTTCTCACTGGTGATGATCGCCGAGTACTTCGACGAGTCGCTGGTGCTGCTGCGCCGCCTGCTGGCCTGGGACCTGGAGGACGTGCTCTACGTCAAACTCAACATGCGGGGCCCCCGGTCCAAGGGCAACATCAGCTCGGAGGCACTGGCCGCCCGTATCCGTGCCTGGAACGCTCTGGACGCACAGCTGTACGACCACTTCAATGCCACCTTCTGGCGCAAGGTGGCGGAGGCGGGGCGGGAGTGTGTGGCGGAGGAGGCACGGGCGCTGCGCCGGGCCCGCGACCAGCTGCTGCGCCGCTGCTTCGGTGGGCAGCCCCAACTGCGCCCTGCCACGCAGATCAAGAACAAGGAGCTGCGGCCCTGGCAGCCCAGCTCCAAGGTGGACATCGTGGGCTACGACCTGCCTCCGGCCGTGCCCGGCTCGGGGGCCCCCCCTGACGAGCACTGCCTGAAGCTGGCCATGCCCGAGGTGCAGTACTCCCGCTACCTGCTGCGCAAGCAGAGCCTGCGGACCCGCCGCAGGGCCATGCCCCACCGCCCACTGCCCCCCCGGGGCGTCCCGCGCCCAGTCAGACCCCTCCCACTCCGCCACCCCGCAATGCCCAAGGCCGCCTGAGCAGCCGCTGGGACCTTAGCCTGGACTGGAGACTCACACCTGGGCCTGGAGCTGTGTAGGGATCATGGAGCTGGCTTGCTGTGCCAGCCTAGCTGCCCACCACCACCCTGGGGCCAGCCATGGGGACAGCCCTTTGCTGGACCCCCTCTCCTTCCGTCTGACAGCCCCACTCCCTGCCCCCAGTATCCCATACCCCTTTGGGAGGGGGCGGGGGCTAGATCCAAACTCAATTCTACTGGGGCCTGACCTGGCACTGCCAGGAAGCTGCCACTTGCCCTTCCTGAGCCTGCTGCGAGTCGGTTTTGGCAAGTTCTGAGTGGCTTGCACGGGATCTGGTTTAAAGATCTGCCCATCACAGCCCTGGGAGTCAGACTGGGGCATCTGGGAGGGACACCCAGCTCAGCTCAGCATGGAACAACAGTGCCCTTGGTCTGTGGCCAAGATAGGGACTCCCGACCCCAGCCTGTTCTCCCTAATATTCCCCCTCAGCACTGGCCCATGCCTCCCCTTAGCACCACCACTCAGCTGAGCACACAGCACTGCATGGGAGACACGGGCCCAGCTAAACCCTGGGGAGGCAGGACTCAAACCCCTGCCCCGGGCAATCAGGCAGACCCCTCACAATATCGCCAGGGATGCAAGAGAAAGCCCCCTCCACTGGCACACACCACCACACACCCTGTTGTGCACACAGATACCCCCCCCCAATCACTCGCAGAGCACGCTCACACCCCATCGCCCATGGTCAGACACATCTGTCCATCACCCAGTCCCCACTTTGGGCCACACCCCATGTGTTTTAACCACCCATCTTGCACACAGGGCTTCATTTGTAATGAAAGGGTGCTGGGGCTCAAGCAATCTTTTACATTCAGACCTGATGCAGCAAGTCCAGAGGTGCTGGAGCTAGGAACTGCCCAGCCCAGCAGTTCCAGGGCTCAGCCCAGGCCCGAATGAAGCACTTCTGGCACCCTTGCAGTGTCGCACGTGCAATCACTCAGCTGGCCCCTGTACAGCCAGCCCCACACAGACATGCCACCATGGTGTGGCAAGGAGACAGTGTCCCAGCTGGGCATGACTCCCTCCCCAGGATCCCAGAGCAGGGCACTGCCTGGGCCCTCTCCCGCCCCCTGACCTTTTCCCTGGGTAGTGGGTTCCCAGGAGAGGCTGACACTGAGCAGCTGTCAGCAGGATGGGAACTTGCCTCCAGTAAAAGACTCTGTGAGGTGCCTGGTCTGCTCTAGTGTCTGTGGCTCATTGGGAGCAGGTAGGAAGTGCTGGGGGTGGCTCTTTGTGGGTCATTGCCCCTGGACACCACAGGGTGTGACCCCTGACCCTCAGCAGACACTGGAGCCCTAAGCTGGCAGCAGTAGGAGGTTGTTGTCTTCCCTGTGGCAAGAGCTGGGGGGTGGGGACAGTCCGGCACACACGCCATGTGTTACCCACATCTGGACCGTGGCTCTAGGGATTGATGCAGCTGTGTCTGGAGAGGAGAGGGCTGGTTCCTGAGGATGGTGACTGGCTCGATGGTACCAGTGCAGGGCTAGACTCACTGCAGGCATGTTGCCAGGTAGAAGGGACCAGGTGCCTCATTCCCAGCCCCCTAACTTTGCTACCCTCCAAGCAGGTCACCCAGGGCTGTGTTTGCTAGGTCAGTGTTTCTCAACTTTTTTTTTTTTTTAAATGAAGGACCTCTTTTTCAAAAAAAAAAAATTATAAGTACCCCCAGTACCTACAGTTTTCAGACACACAACATTTTTTTCCCCATTGCAACACATTTGTTTAAACAACTTAATCGTAGCCAGGTGGGCAATGACATTTTTGGGTGTAAAAAGTACAAAAATAATAAAGCGCTGTAAAACTTAAAACAAAAATTCAGCTTTCTCCAAACTTCAGTTGTGTTATATACACGGCCCCCGCCCCCCCGACTTCCCTCAAGTACCCCTGAGGGTACTCGTACCATTGGTTGAGAGACACTGGGCTAGGTCTCAGCCTGGCTTCTAGCAGAACAGGGCCTCCCCTTGCCCACAAGCCCCTTTAGCCAGGGGGCTAAATGGGTTACAGAGATTTGCCCCTGTAGACAAGGGGTCAATGTGGGGCCAGGGCTGAGGCCTTGGCAGGTGGCAAGGAGGGGAAGCTGCTGATGCCTCAGCCCTGGCCCCACACTGACAGTGAGGGGGCATCTAGTGGGCAGACTGTATGCCCCCAGGGACCTGGTGCCCCCTATCCTGCACCTCCTTATGCAGAATGGGGGGGCAGGTCCCAGAGTGGAGGACAAGGTGGGCTGAGGGCAGTATGCAGACATGTCGGCCAATCGCTCCAGGGGGTGGGAGGAGCAACCTGCAGAGATGTGGACACCCCGATGGGCAGGGAGGATGAGAACTGGCTGGATCTACTCCTCACTGAAGTCCAGCCACAGCCCCTTGAGGAATGCTCTGCTCTGCACTTGTTTCTGCACAGCTGGGAGCTGGGGGTGGGGTGGGGGTGGGGTTCCCATGTGCACAGGGAGCAAGACCTGTCTGGATGGGTCCAAAGCTCTGATGTGGGGGCAGCAGGGCAGAGGGGATGCCAGGGTGGATGGGCAGCAGGGCAAAGGGGGTAGCATTAGCAGTGCACCCGTCCCATGTGTCCGGAGTCTAAGTGAACTAGCTCTGGCTGAGATACATCAGGCTACAATCTCTGCACTGATGCAGATTAAAAAGGAAGCTTCCATCTCCCAGTGCAGGGGGATTTAGGCAAGTGCCGAGTCACAGGCCTGAGCCACGGGGCTGACGATTATGATCATCACAGATCTCTTACCCTCCCGAGCTTCAGACTCATCCTGTGCAGAGGAATAGGCAGAGACCCACACAGTGACCCCCGGAGAAGATGCGACACAGCTAAGCGCCAGAGCCCAGCCCCCAGGTGGCTGTTTTCTGCAAAAAGATTTGATCGGTCCAGATTTCCCGTGCTTTCAGCACAATAAATGGCTCCCAGCAGCAATAGGAGATCACAAATATAAATGCTACTACTGGCGCATAGCTCACATACTGAAAGGCAGCTGCCTCTGGGGCAGAGCGGGAGGGCTATTTATATTGGGATCCCTCCCCCAGCACGGAGATGCAACCACCTCTGGAGTGGAGCGCAGGGGGCTGGCTGTTGAACATGCTCTTGTGACAGGGAGTGGGGAAGGACAGAGAGTTTAAGATATAAGGGGGAGTTTTCAGAGCTTGCATTGGGGCAATAGGGCCAGCACTGACTAGGAGGGAAGACTGGCCCCTTACTGAGCCCCACCCCACACCCTGCAGCACAGCGCCCCTTAGCGCCACACTATGGCCCTGGGCTCAGCACTGCCTGTGTGTGCCAGGCCTGTCCTGCTTGGTCATGTCCCAGGGCTGGGCAGAGACTGCAGCTAGTCTAGGCCCTGGCAGCCAGTCCCCTCCAACTACAGCTGCAGAGATTAATCTTGCCGTGCAGAGGTGCTGGGGGTGTGGGGCTCCTGAAGAGGGTGGGGGCAGGGCAGACAAGGCAAGGGTCCATGCACTGGGCCCAGCGCCCTCTGCTCCCCCTCCCCTTAGCTGGGGCTGAGACTCTGCAGGGGCGGGGGCAACCAACTTCGCAATGGGATTTTCTCACTAATCCCCGGCGGCCTCCTTTGATTGGCTCTGTCCCCCAGCTCAGTGCCTAACTGACGGACACAGCAACTGCCCCCCCCCACCATCGGAGCCAGGTGGCCCCCAAGCTGACTCCAGGGAGACTTCTAGGGATGAGCTGTCCCCCGCCCGGCCCGGGGCAGACCTGCAGGCAGCATCTGAGAAGGTACTGGCACTGCCCCACCTCTCCCCATAGGGACTGGCACTGCCCCCACCCCCGCTCCACAGAAACCAGCACAGCCCCCCCGCCCCAGCGCAGCCCCCACCCCCATAGGACCCAGCACAGTCCCATGTGCACTGCACGCCCTCCCCCACCCCTGCAGGACCCAGCACAGCCCCATCTGCCCCAGTACAGCTCCACCACCTCCACAAAAACCTGCAGAGCCCCCACCCCACTACAACAACCCCCCCTGCCCCCAACCAGACAGACCAGCACTGCCCCCCTCCAGCACTCCTTCCACAGGGACTGGAACAGCCCCCTTCCCACAGCCCAGTCACCCATAGAGACCAGCACTGCTC
Organism: Pelochelys cantorii; assembly: GCA_032595735.1. NCBI lineage: Eukaryota > Metazoa > Chordata > Testudines > Trionychidae > Pelochelys > Pelochelys cantorii. The sequence continues at coordinate 34,064,733 of CM064336.1, forward strand.
TCCTCCTCTGCGGCCACCCCCCCACAACCTGGCCTGCTCCCCTCCCCAGGCAGAGACCAGAGCTGCTGCCCGATGCCACTCCCATCCCCCAGGATCAGTGACAAGTGCTGGACATCCGGGTGACGCTCCCTGGCCTGGGTCTTCTAAGAGGCCAGCCAGAGGCTTCTGGACGTAACATTTGTGAACCAACCTATGAATCCTTCCATTGTCCACGCACCCGCACAAGCCACCCAGCCTGCAGCTATCCCCATCCACCCTCCCATCCCACACACTCGGCAGCAGGAATTGGGGGAGGGGGCTGCTGCATCTCCCTGTGTGGGGCAGAGTGGTGTGGATTTGGAGGGGCACTGCTGGCAGGATGGGGGTAGAGCTGACAGGATAAGTGCAAGGTGACCCCCCACTGTCAGGGCGGGGCAAGCAGGGCCCCAGGTGCTTCCCACGGGTGCTGTATATTAGGGAACAGCCCCAGGTGGGAGCTGACCCAACCCTGCCTCACCCCCAGCCCCAGGGCAAAGGCAGCTGAGCTGTGCAGGGTATGGCAGGAGCTGTGTGTGCGGGAGCGCCAGGCACGGGACCGGAACTACCAGCTGCTGCAGGACTTCGGGCACCTAGAGACCCAGCTGGGGCTGCTCTGGGCCAGGACAGACATGGTCAGGAGGAGGAAGGTGAGAGGGGCTCTGGTATTTGGACACTGTGCTGATCTCAGGGCACTCCAGGCCAGGGAGAGTCACAGCCAGACAGGGGACAGCTCCCTCAGGGGGAAATAGACTGAGTCAGGCACCTGGCTTCAGTCCCCTGCCCTTCGAGGGAAGTGGGGCTGAGTGCGTGTGTCTGTCTGTCAGGGAGAGCTCCTGGGTTCTAGCCTCCCAGAAAGAGGATGACTTTAGTACCACCAGGGAGAGTGGGTGGGGGTGAGTAATTGCAGGGGCGGGGAGGATGCTAAGCTGCAGGGGAAGGAATTCAGCTCTAGGAGGTCCAGGCGGGGCCTGTGGGAGCAAGGACAGATGTTTGCATCTGCATCTCGCTCCTCTAAGGTGGACTATCAGGAATTTCTACAGCGGCTACTTCTACACTTGAGGATGGAGGCAGGGAGCCCGAGCCAGGTCCCTCAGCACCAGGTAGGCACATCCTGCCGCTAAACCTCCTGCCGGTGAGAAGGAGTTGGCACTGGAGTGCTGGGGCACTAGGGCCAGCACTGAGGGGAGAGCATCCCCCCCACCCTGCTGCAGCCCCCCACCCTGCAGTTCTTGGGGTCTCCCCCTCTCCCAAACACTGGTCTGGCCTAACTCCGTTTAGAGGCATGATGGACTCTGAAATCCCCTAGATACTTGGTTGATTTCTCTTCCCCCCTGCCCAGGGCTTGGCCTCTGCCCAGATGCTGGACCTGCCTCTGCGCTCGCACCCCAGGAGACATCTCCCTGACCCCCCACAGTGGATGGAACATCTGCAGTGGCGGACCTCAGGGCCTCATCCTGTCTCCCCCACACAGACCCCAGAGCCTGCTGCCTTCCTTGCGTCCACAGGGGCAGGTGGGGCTGGGCCCCCGGAGGGTAAGGAGATAGCCCTGGCCCTGTTCTGAGCCACTTGGCCTGGGACTCCTGGGTCCTCCTCCTCTCCCTGCTCAGTGCTGCCTGGCCAGCAAGTCCAGACTCCTGGGTCCTCCTGTCCCTGCTGATGTCTCTTCTCTGCCCCCAGCAGCCTGGCGCAGAGGGGACCTCCGTTATACCCCCTGGCCCCACAGAGGACCGGTTGCCAAGGATCATGGCTACAGGACACTGGCTCCTAAGCCCCATCAGGAGCCATCCCCACTTCTCCTCCCACATTGGCTCAGGTTCCCCATCCCGGCTGAATCAAAGGGTGCGCCTGGTGAGCCCATGTGGGTGAGGGCCCCAGCCCCTGGGAGGCAGCGTTCCAGATGTCCCTTTGGTGCACGCAGCAAGAGAGCTGGTCCCGGCGGGGAGGCCCAGGGACCTGTCCTGAGAAGTGGGGAGGCCAGAGGAGAGCAGACAGGATGGGCACATGGAGGGTGCAGCACACTGAGTGTGGGGCCCAGAGACTGGCACCAGGAACCAACACCAGCCATATTCATGCAGCACGGAGGGGAGTGAGGATATTGGGAGAAGGGGCTCTAGGATGTGAGGATGCGGTGTGGGGTAGCTGGGGGGCTAAGAGGACTCTCTGGGGGGCGGGGTGGGTCCAATCCACAGGGGTTCAATTGCCCAGCCTTCATCCTGTCTCCTGGGAGGAGCCTGACCTCTTTGCCACATTTCACAAGGGCGAGTACCGCAGCTCTTTGCCTCTGTGGGGGCAGCTAGAGCCCAAAGGCCCCTTCTCCCCACAAGTCTACCTGGGTGGACAGGGTCTTGCCCCCTCCAGGTGTGGGTTAGTCGCCTGCACACCAGGGTCAGCTCAGCCTGGAAAAGGCAGCGGGCGGCAGCTGGGGTTGCTCTTTGTCCGGTATTTGTGCTCTTTGTCCAGTAAAAAAAAATCAGCGAATACTGGACATGTGCAATGTCCGGTATTCTCTGATTTTTCCGGCTGTGCACTGGACGGAACCTGGCGTGGGTGGGGGGAGCGGCTGGGAGTCCCAGCCACTCCTCCCGCCCCCACTAGGCTTCTGTGCAATCACAGGCTCCCAGTGCCGATCGTGGCCCCGCCTTCCAGCCTGTCCAGTATTTTTTGGGAGACCATCTGGCAACCCTAGCGGCAGCTGGAATTCTGTGCCAGGGCGGGGGCTCAGTCCCCTGGCCTTTCAGAGGTGGCTCAGCCTTCTAGCTCCTGCTGCCCACAATCCTTCTGCCCTATTCCACCCAGGGGCCAGCCTGCTGCCAGCTGGCCTCCCCCCAACCCTCAGGAATTTCAGCTCCTGCCCCCCCAGTTTGACACTGGGAAGCCCTGCTCCTTGCTGGCAACCCCCCCACCCCCATTCCCAAGCCTGGGGGTGTTGGCCTCTTGTCCCAAGCCACTGATTGGCCAGTTAACCGCGGGGGGGGGGGGCTAGTCTGCCCTGAATGGCTGTGGCAGAGTGGGGTTTATACACCTCACCGAGGCCCCTCCCCAGCCCTCCCTATCAAAGCATCTTCACTCCAGGCACCTAAAGCAAGGGCCTGGGGTTAGATACTCGTTGGCACCATGAGCCCTCCTCCCATCCATCTCCATGGGGCTGAGGCACCAACTGCCCAAAGGCAGTCAGCTAGAGTGAGTCGCTGGGCCTGAGGGCAGAGGCCAGCCATGGGCACGTCACCCCACGTGGGTTACCCAGGGGCCTTCTCCTACTGAGCCTCAGGTCTGTCCAGGCCCCCACAAGGCTGGCGGAGCATCCCTCCAGTAGGGTTTCCATTAAGTTACCCCATTGCAAGCCACAGCTACACCCCCCTAGACCTGACCTGCTTGCTGCCCACTCATGCCCCGTTCAGCTGCAGCCTTGCTCCCGAGGCCTTTGGGATTCCTCCGCAAGCGCCAACCCACATCAGGTGCCAGCCACTTCCACCAGCTCACATTTGCCCTAATCCTGCTGGTGGGAAGCCCCCAAGTGACCATCTTGTGTGGCCCCAACTTGGGCCGTAGGGCTGCCAGGTGTCCGGTACAGCTGGTCCCCAAGTTGCGAACTGTCGACTTATGACCATTCGCAGTTACAACCGAAGCTGTCGTAAATGGCAGACCCCGAGTTACAAATGCAATCCGCGCTTACGAACAGCACGGTCGCGTGTAACTCTATGGGGTCTGACTTACCAACGAACCGAGTTACGACCAATTGCTTGGTCCGTAACCGGTTCGTAAGTCGGGAAGAGGCTGTATTTTCGCCTCCTGTCCAGTAAAAAAATTCAGAAAATACCGGACACGTGAAATGCCCGGTATTTTCTGGTTTTTTCCCTGTCAGGAGGCGAAAATACCGGACACCTGGCAACCCTACGACACTCAGCAACTGGGCCCAGCCCCCGGTCCCCCTGCCCCCAGCCCCTCTGCTTACGCAGGGAAGCTCCCTTCTGGCTCGACCAAGAAAACAAAATGGCTGATGGCAAAAAACCTAAAGACCTGAGCAAGGGGAAGCAATGCCTTCCCTGGGTCTTAGTGCTCAACCTTTCCTCTTCCTATCCCTATTCTGACTCTGATGCACTTAAAGGGGCCATGCTGTTTTAATGCTGTTTTATTTTATTTATTTTTTTGCTTAATAACACTTGGGGTCCTTGTGTTTTTTTGGGTTTTTTGCTCAACAACTTTGGTCCCCCCCTTTTTTTCCCCCCTCAACAGAATTTTTCCCCCCGTGGTTTCTTTTTTGCGGGGGGGGGGGGTGTTGGTATTTTTGTTGAAACCATCTGGCAACCCAACTTGGGCCAGTCCCCACCTTTGTTTTGTTCTCAGACCTGGACCTCGTCTTTATGATCTCATCTGCCAAACGGCCTGTGCTGCACGGCTCCCCTTCCACTAACCACAGCCTGAGCGGGTCTGGTCCCCCCAGGTGTGACCCAGCAGCCAGCGCAGCGACCCCTGCCCTGTTGTGCGATAGCTCCCATCACAGTGGCAGCCCCACATATGGCCCTGCTCCATCTGCTGCGCCCCACAGGGGTCAGACACAAGCAGTCAGGCCTTTGGAAACATCCCAAGATCCCAGTGTAAGCCCCTGGCACTCGCCATTTGACTGCACAATCTGGTGAGCAGTGGGACCTGCTTCAGAGGGCCAGGCAGGAGCTGGGTGGAAGCTTCCAGGGTCTGAGCTCAGTGCACACAGAGACAAACAGACCGGGAGGCGGAAGGAGCCAGAGAGCTGTGGCATTTGCCCTGGGAAAGTCTAAGCTTGGGGTTTGGCAGAGAAAGAGGGGCCCTCCCAGGAGACTGGGTAAAGGCCACGGCAAGGAAGCCTTGCAGACCGGTGAGAAGGTGGCTCAGGGGGCTGTGGGAAGGGGCAAAGCTCGGGGGCGGCTGTAGCAGTACGTGGGGGTGGGAGAGGTCTGTGGGTGCAGGGAGGAGGCCCAGTGCTACAAGTGAGCTGCTTGGGGCCTTTGCTTCTCTCCTGGGCCTGGCACCATTGCTGCTCTGTGGCACTGATCTGGGAAAGGACCAGGCACTTCACTGGCCACACCCAGCCCAGCAGCTACAGCCTGTACCCTGCTCTTAGACCCAGCTGCATTCCCCTCCCTTCCAGGGGCTCATCCCCAGCCCACACAGACCAGGGCTCGTGCAGGAGCTGGGGCGCGCACTGCAGATGCCACCAGATCTGGGGTGAGGCACCAACACCAGGCAGCTAACAGGGCCTCCAGGACACTGCTGAGGAGAGGAGCCTGGAAGCGGGACTGCATGGAAACAGCCTGTGAGGAGTCCCGGGTCAGGTACCTCCCTGGAATCCCCCCCAAGGATCCCAGTCATAGAAGAGAACCTCAGGGGATGGTGCATCACCACCCATCCTAAAATGCAGCCCCCTCAGGGGGAGGGGAGCAGGGCTGTCTATAGCCCAGCACTGAGATGCAGGTAGCCCTGTAGTGGGGCACCGGAAGCTGTTTATACGGGGATCTCTCTCTATGCTAAGATGTAGGTGCCTTTGGGGTGGGCCACATAAGCTGGGCCCAGCAGTCTCATCTTGTGCTCAACCCACAGTCTCTCTCTCCTCCCTAGGGTCCCAAGACCGTGGTGCAAGGAGAAGCCAGGGGGAGACATGACAGCCCTGGCTCAGAGGTGGAGCTGGGGCCGGCAGCCCAGGGGGGTGCAGGCAGGGGATGACAGGCCAGAGGAGTCTCAGGGGAAGCCCAGGCAGGGGCTGAGGGTCAGAGCGACAGAGCCAGGGGGGAACAGGCATCGCAGAGAAGGAATGCAGCTGAAGGGAGAGAGGGGGCTTGTCTCCATCCAGGGAGCAAGGCAGCTGGACAAAGGGCAGGGAGGTGAGGGACAGACCCAGGAGGAAAAGGAGGAGGAAGGTCTGGCAGGAGGGTTGGGAGGCCAAGAGAGGGAGGAGGGGAAAGAAGGCCAGGAGGCAAAGGAGGAGGATGAGAAGGGCAAAGGGGAGGAAGGCTCTGGAGGGGCAGGGGAAGAGCAGGAGGAAGAGGGGAGGGGGAGAAAGGATGGCTCAGCCTTGGAGCATGTCCAAGCATCAGTAAATGGGGGGGAGGATGAGGAAGTCCTGGTGCAGTGGGGGGGCCAGGAGGAGGAATGGCTGGCAGGGTATCAGGGGGGCAAGGAGGAGGAGGGAAGCAAGGCAGAAGGCAGCCTGATGTGGGGGCAGACATGCGGAGAGGATGAGGAGATGGAGAATGAGGAAGGTCTAGCAGAGGAGCAGAGGAGTGAGGAAGAGGAGAGCAGTGAGGAGGAAGGCCTGGTGTGGCAGCAAGGGGGTGAGGAGGAAGGAGAGAAAGAGGAGGACAGCGATGAGGAGGAAGGCCTGGTGGGGCAGCGAGGGGGTGAGGAGGAAAAAGAGAGGAGGAGGAAGGCCTGGTGGGGCAGCGAGGGGGAGAGGAGGAGGAGGGCAGTGAGGAGGAGGAAGGCCTGGTGGGGCAGCGAGGGGGTGAGGAGGGAGGAGAGGAGGAGGAGGAAGGCCTGGTGGGGCGGAGAAGAGGTGAGGAGGGAGGAGAGGAGGAGGAAGAGGGCAGCGAGGAGGAGGAAGGCCTGGTGGGGCAGCAAAGGGGTGAGGAGGAAGGAGAAGAGGATAGCGAGGAGGAGGAGGGCCTGGTGGGGCAGCAAGGGGGTGAGGAGGGAGGAGAAGAAGAGGAGGGCAGTGAGGGCCCAGCGGTGTGGGGCACTGAAGGCCGTGTGCAGGTGGAAGAGGAGGACGCAGACAGTGACTTAGTGCTGGGCCCCCTGGGAGCTGGTGCCCAGGAGGGCCCAGGCAGTGCTGAGCAAGGCAGGTGAGTTCTCTTCTTACCTGCCTCCCAGGCCACGAGTCCTGGTAAAGCCTCCCCTCTAACCAATCTCTCTTGTCTATCTCATGTTAGGGACCATGGCAGAGAGACCCCTGCCTGGTACAGCTGCACCCCAGAGCCCTCACACAGAGGGGCAAGTGAGTGAGGAGGCTGGTATCCCCCCCCCAATCCTCCCGCAGTGAGACCCATGGCCCATCCAGCCTGGAATTGCAGCCCTACAATCACCAATCGGCTTATCCGGTCTGGCGTCACCCCCCCCCCCCACCCCCCACCCCAGCATAGGTACAGGAAGTAGTGGTGTGGGGGGGTGCAATAGCATCCCCCCAAATTTTGCACCCCAGGCCAGGGTTTGAGCCACCAGCCCACACCCAGGAGTCACACTTCTGTCTAGGGTCCTGGCCATGGCCACCAGCTCCAAGGAGGCCCAGCTGCTGGCCCACTGCCTCTGGGGTTCCAGCCACCAGTCCTGGGGACTGTCTGGTCACCCAGGGTACCAGTGGCTCCGCTTCAGGTTCTGGAGCTCTGACTATTGGCCCCATGCCAACGGCTCTGCAGCCACCCTCAGCTGTGGTCCAGCTGGGTGAGAGGCACAGACAGGGTAAGGTGGGGGGGGGGAGCACAACTCAGCACCTCCACCCTAAAAATTGTTCCAGAACCACTGCCACCTGGCATGACCTTGGGGTCCCATCAGCCTGGCATCTCCCCTCAGTCCCACGCCTGGGCCTGGCATCTCCCCCTCTCCCCACCAGATCAGATCTAAAGTCCCTTAGTCTTAAACTCCCCTCCCCACCCCCATCCTGTGTCCCAACACTGCCCCCTGCCACCCCACCCAAGAATTTCAACATCTGTATCTGCTATTACAGATCTAGGAGAGGAAGGGGAGAAGGAAGAGGAGGAAGCAGAAAGTGAAGGGGATGAGGATATAGAAGCTGCTTTGGCTCCCCCAGGGAGCACAACAGAACCAAGGTTGGGATCAACCATGGATCCTGCGTTCCCCTGCCTGAGTGTGGCTCTATGGTGCTCCATAGTGGGGGGTGCTCTCTTGCACTCAGCGCTGAATCTTAGGGGTCCTGTGCTGCAGACCACAGGGTGGGGACTGTGGCAGGATCCCCAGAGTGAAGCCTGGGACTGTGTGCCCCCTAACTCTCCAGCCTGGGCTGTCTCACAATGCTGTGCCAGTGACAAGCAGCAACCCCCTCCAGGTGCTGTTAGCACTCTACCCAAGCACATATGAACCCCACACCCAGCTAGATTGCATGAATGCTCCCAGAGCCACTCATGAATCACTCAGAGAAAGGCACCAGGCAGATCCCCCAGCTCCCAGCACTGCTCAAGATGAATTGGTTCACCGCTTCATCAGTGGAAAGTGGAGATACACCAGGCTTTGTAAACCGCACCAGACACTTCAGGCAAAACACGCTGGCAAAGAAACAGTTAAACTAATGGACTGGCTACAAAAGATAGGTGTTAAGTGGTTGTAAGTATTAGGCAAAGAGTCAGAGTGAGGACCGAAAGAAATAAAATATAAAAATGTAGACTGAACTCGCAACCCTATTTGACTGGTCAACGACTAGATTAAGCAGGTTTTTCCCTCACCCCCACTGGATCTCACAGGTCGCAGGTTTCACCCTTGAAACCTGAGCCAGTCTCCTCTGCTGGAGTCTTTAGTCTCTTGTGCATCCTTATTGCTTGCGGCATACGTGGGGGCAGGAGAAAGGCCAAGCATGGTGCCCCTGGGTTCTGTTTTATATCTGTAGTCCATGCACTTGGAGGACAGAATCCAGGCATATCTGGTGGGCACTGTGGAGTCCCAAGGTGAAATCTGTGAGTGAGTCATTGAGTTGCAATGAGGCTGACACAATTGCCGGGCCCCTGGGCAAGGTGGGGGGAAGGGTGGCCAGCTCTGTGCTCCCAGAGAGGGTGGGGTCTCAGGTGGAAGGGGAAGGGCTAGGGCTAACCTCCCCCAGGCAGCCCTCAGCACCACCTGGAGAAAGCCCTGCAACGCTCTGGCGGCGATTTAAATGGCTCAGGGCTCCAACTGTGGCTGCCGCTGTCACAGTAGCAACAGTGACCAGGAGGCCTGAGCCCTTTTGAATCGCTGGGCTCCGGGGCAGTTGCCCCCTTTGCCACCCCTGTCAGCGGGCCTGTTGAATTGTAACTCCTCCGCTGGCCAATGGCAATGACGTCTGGAGAGCTGGAATCTGGGCACTTCCCAAACCCACAGCACATTTTACTGAGAACCTGACAGCACATTCTCATAACTTGATCTGAATTTAGACAAAACAGTGACTTCAGATGGATCATAATCTGTCCCCCGATACCTCACATGGCCTGCTTTCGATGCAGTATCACAATCTACTATATAGTTGAGACAGTTTGTGTGTCTGTCTATCTGTTCAAGAACTCCTCCTAACCAGTAAGAGCTAGGCCCACCCAATGTGGACTCTAGGTTTACGTCCCTGGCACCAAGTGGCTAAATAATGTGAGACTATGGATCAAGTTCCCCCTGAGGGACTAAGCATCATCAGCCTGCTCTGACGTAGATGCAGAGCAGCATGGCGTTTACACTATGCTGGCAAACCAGTCTTGGAAACTACACTCACACTCCTCCTGCCTGGGGAGGGGATGAGACTGAGGGGTGGCATCACTTGGGTACCAAACTCAAGAGCACCGCTGGCAGCAGCCCTGATACCCTGGTGATGGGGGTGGGATCAGCACCTGAATGGGGCAGAATAGCCAATGAGGCTCTCAGCAGGAGCTGGATGCTGAGGCTCCTCTGTGGTCCCCCCTTTGCAGGGTGAAGAGGGCATTGGAGAGCCAGGAGTGGAGGGGAAGCAGCCAGAGAAGCTCCTGCTTGGAGGAAAGGTCAAGGAAAGTAAAGGTGGCTGAGGCACCGCCTGCCAGCGCCACTCAGTGGCCAAGGTACGATGGGTAAAAGACAAGGCAGGTTCTGTGGGCAAAGCCTGGTCCAGCTCGTCTCTCTTCCAAGGACGATGAGCTGGAGTCTTCCCAGGGCATCCAGCTCCACGGCTGATGATCAACACGAGGGCCCTAGGGTGCTTTGATCTGGTCCCAGAGATCTACTGGGTGCAGTCCAGACCACTCAGGGGCTGTGTCACACAAGCTCTGCAACCTCTTAGGTCTCTTGCAATACCTTGCTGCAGCAGCTCCCACCTGGGCTGCTCACAAACAGCATTCCAGCACGCATGCCACGCCCTGCCTGGCTCCCAACCATGCCTGGGTTGCACTCTGGCTTTTACCAGCCTTGGTTACTGCTGCTGGCTGATCCCAACACACTTCCAGGCTCAGATTTTCCCCCAGAAATGTATACCCTGACTGCCCAGCCCTGTAAGTCCATTATTCCAATATACACACAACTTGCCTCCCTAATAGAGTTACACAGACTCCAACTTAAACCCACCAGAGTAGATAAAACATTCATTAACTATACAGAGATTTAAGTGATTCTGAGCAGTAGACATAAGAGTTAGAGATGGTTACAAGGAAAATAAAGACAAAACACTTTCTAGTGCCAAACGTAAAAACTATATGAGATATAAAGTAAAGTTTCTCACCACATGCTTCCAATGGTATTGCTGACTGACTTTTCAGGTTAGACCCCCTCACCAGGGTGCAGCAGCTGATTCCTTTGTCTTCTCAGGTGCAGAGAATGAGATAAACAGGGAGATGGAGAAGTGTGGGGGGGATGGGTTGCCCCTCCTTTGTATGGTTTCAGTCCCTCTTTGAAAAGCATTTCCAGCTGAGACCCAAGAGACAGGGATCTTGGGGGAGGCAGGAGACCTCATGCTCTTTCTTAACATGCAGATCTCATTTAAAGGGCCATGGTGCAAGGACCAGTCAGGGTGTGTCTTCTCTGTGGAGAAGGTGGGTAGCAGGCAGTTCCACAGGGTGGAGCAGGTTGGCCTCATTCCCCTTGTCCTTAGAATAGCACAGCCCACTCCATTGACTGGGGGGAAGGACTGGATGGGCACTGAGGCTGGGATCCACCTGTGTTCAGAATGGTCCCTCAGGGCAGGTAGGGGTTTGCCCAGCTGGGAGTGCCCTGACTCTTCTATGTTTGTGCTTCCTCCTCCAGGATACCATCGCAGGAACCTGCAGCTTGCAGTTCCACAGGTGAGGAGGTGCCTCCAGACAGAGACAGGCTAATACAGAGCTGGGAATAGAACCTAGGAGCCTTGGCCACACCTGCTTACCCCATTTTACCTGCACAGGGTTCTGCAGTGACGCAGAGAAGCTGGGAGCAGACCTGGAAATGATGCTGAGGGAGGACCAGAGCCTGGATGACCAGGATGACTTCTACGATTGAGGGAGGGATCCAGCACAGGTGGGTCCCAGTGAGACAGGGGAGATCTGGGATGTGACTGTGTCCCACAAGGCCGTGGGGATAGAGACAGTGTTGGGAAGCTGGCCTCTAGTGTGGGAGAGACACATAGGCTGTGGATTCCCCTACCTTGCAAAGTATGACCCCTTTTGGGGCAGCCCCTCAAGTTTAGGGGAGGGATGAGGTGGGAAGGTTCAGACTTTGCCCTCCTTCCAAAGTTGGTGGTGCCGAGTGGAGAAGCAGGAGTTCTGAGGGGTACTTCAGCACCACATCCTCCCTCTCCTCCCAGGATGCATTACGTTACTCCTTCCATGGACCCCCAGCACCCACTTTCATCTTGCGAAAGCTGGATGGAGATACATAAATGACAGCTAGGTTTGCAAAATGTTTGGGGCTAGTGTAAAAAAAAAAAAACTAAAGGATTTATGCTTGCTAAGGGTCTGGCCCTTTAGCCCACCCAGGCATTGACCTCAGTTTTCCTATCCCTTGGCAGCCATGTAAATCCAGAGTGACTGCATCCCTGTCTGCGTGGTTATGCCAGAGTGAAATGAGTGTTGGTGGGAGAAGACTCAATGCGGCTGGATGGAAATGGAGTTAATGTTCATGTTACAGTGCAAAGGTGAAATTAAAGCCTACCAGGAGCTGAGCAATGTGGTTGCAGCACCTTTGAATTTGAAATTGTACAATTTGTGTTTCACTATTTGCTCTCCTGCTGCTCTAGACCATTCAGATTTTCCTACGAAATAATACTAGTCCCTGAAGCTGGTGGAAGGTTTTCCAGATCAATGTTTTTCCAACCAAAAATGGCTTTTTGACTAAACAAAAATCCCATTCTCTCCCTCCCCCCCCCCTTTAAAAATCTATTTTTGTTGAAACATTTCCAGGGAAAAACTAAAATTTGCAACTTTCAACGACAACAAAATGGTGTGGGATTTTTTTGCAGGGAGATGAGGGGAAATGTGGGTCAGGTTTGTTTGCCAAGCAGCTGTTCTAGTTACTTTAAGAAGGGCTAACAAATATTCCAGAGTGTCTATGTGCAAGAGAGATCCTGTGTTATTTATTTTATTACAACGAGTAATCCTGTGGCACCTTAGGGTATGTCTACACTGCATTCCTCTTTTGAGAGAGGAATGCAAATACAGATGAACGAAATTGCAAATGAAGCACGGATTTGAATTTCCCGCACTTCATTTGCATAATCGCGTCCGGGCGCTATTTTGAAATACCCTATTTCGAAAAAAGAAACGCTGTGTAGATGTGGTTATTTCTAAAGAAAACCCTTCTTTCGAAATTACTCCTTATACAATGAGCTTTAAGGGTTATTTCGAAAGAAGGGTTTTCTTTAGAAATAACCGCGTCTAGACAGGGTTTCTTTTTTCGAAATAGGGTATTTCGAAATAGCGCCCGGACGCGATTATGCAAATGAAGTGTGGGAAATTCAAATCCGCGCTTCATTTGCAATTTCATTCACCTGCATTTGCATTCCTCTCTCAGAAGAGGAATGAAGTGTAGACATACAGAGACTAACCAAAATACATATAGTATCATGAGTTTTCGTGGGCAAAACCCACTTCTTCAGATGAGGTTGAGTGGAGTCACTCCCCTGTGGTCTCCATTCAAGCTCATCTGAAGAAGTGGGTTTTGCCCATGAAAGCTCATGATACTATATATATTTTGGTCAGTCTCTCAGGGTGCGTCTACACAGCCCCCTTATCTTGAAATAAGCTATGCAATTTGCACTATGCAAATTGTGTAGCTTATTTCAATGTTTTTTCGAAATAAAGCACTATTCTGAAACGTCCCTTACCCCCTGTAAACCTCATTGCACAAGGATGTCGGACTAGTGAGCCTGTTATATTTCGATATAACGGGCTTGCTTTTAAGACATGGAATAGATATTTTGGGAACCTGGAGGTATCCCGAAATAGCTCCACTGTGTAGACATAACCTAAGGCACCACAGGACTATTCACTGTTTTTTAAGTCACAGACTAACATGGCTACCCCCCTCTGAGATGTTTATTGTATTGTGAGTTTTGTGATATTTGCTTTTTCCCTTTAAGCTCCAGCACCTGCACTCTTGGCATTACAGAAGAATCTCAGCATTCATTAAAATAAGTAATTAAAAGTCAGCTCTCCTTAGTGTGGAAAAAAGCTTTCCCAAGTGCCCCATAAAGGCTCAGAAATCAGAAGACAAATAAAAATCATCCCCTCGCGTATTTACGTTAAAAACAGATCTTCGCCTGGGTTTTCGGGCCAGACTCTTATGGGCATTTAGGCTTGGCGTTGCTGAAGACTGCCTCTGTATGGCATGTGCAGGGAATCTACCCTTTGGGAAAGATGCCTCACGTTTGCTAAAAAGCCTGGAGGAGGCGAGAGAAGGCACTGGGAACCGAACACCTTGGGTTACAAAGCTTCAGGGGATAGCCGAGTTAGTCTGTTACAGACAAAAACAACAAATGGTCTGGTAGCACTTTATAGACTAACAAAACGTGTAGATGGTATCATGAGCTTTCGTGGGCACAGCCCACTTCTTCAGATGAAGTGGGCTGTGCCCACGAAAGCTCATGATACCATCTACACGTTTTGTTAGTCTATAAAGTGCTACCAGACCATTTGTTGTTTTTTGGGGGGGTTACAAAGAATAATGAGCTTGGATGGCTCGAGCTGCTCCCTGGAATAAACCAAAGCACTACATGTTCCTGTCTGTCTCGCCTGTTTTGGCATGGGAACTACCTTTCCCGGCATGCACCTGTGAGGGGAGACAGCCGCTTTCAGTATGCACATGGAGGAAGGAAACTACAACTCTTGGGCTGTGTCTAGACTGGCCAGTTTTTTGGAAAATCAGCCGCTTTTGTGGAAAAACTTGCCAGCGGTCTAGACTTGCCGCTTGAATTTCTGCAAGAACACTGACGATCTCATGTATGATCGTCAGTGTTCTTGCGGAAATACTATGCTGCTCCCGTTCAGGCAAAAGCCCTCTTGAGCAAATGCTTTTGCGCAAGAGGGCCAGTGTAGACAACATGGTATTGTTTTGCGCAAAAAAGCCCCGATGGCTAAAATTATGATCGGGGCTTTCTTGCGCAAAAGCGCCTCTAGATTGGCCAGGGACGCTTTTCCGCAAAAGTGCTTTTGCGGAAAAGCGTCCATGCCCATCTAGACGCTCTGTTCCGAAAATGCTTTTAATGGCAAACTTTTCCATTAAAAGCATTTCCGGAAAATCATGCCAATCTAGACGCAGCCTTGGAGTATGCACTTGGAGTAGCACAGGAAGAGCTAGTGAGAACTACATCTCCCGGCATGCATTTGGGCACGCACATGACTGGGAGGGAACTACAGCTCCCGGCATGCCGTTCGCCCAGCCACTTGCCCTACTATGGCTGCGCCCAGGCTGGGCTGAGCGGCGCGAGCGCGGTTTATCGTGGGGCTGAGCCGGTGAGTTCCGAGCGCGTGGGGCGCACAGGGCAGCAGCCAGGTCACGGAGGTGGGAGGCAAAGCGGTGAGGTTCAGGGGTTTGAGTAGTATGGTGGGGGGCCCCGGAGGGCTGAGGCTGAACTGTGTGGTTGGGGTGTATGGGGGCCCCGGGGATCGGGGAGGCTGAGCTGTGTGGTTGGGGTGTATGGGGGCCCTGGGGATCGGGGGGGCTGAGCTGTGTGGTTGGGGTGTATGGGGGCCCCGGGGATCGGGGGGGCTGAGCTGTGTGGTTGGGGTGTATGGGGGCCCGGGGATCGGGGGGGCTGAGCTGTGTGGTTGGGGTGTATGGGGGCCCCGGGGATCGGGGAGGCTGAGCTGTGTGGTTGGGGTGTATGGGGGCCCCGGGGATCGGGGGGGCTGAGCTGTGTGGTTGGGGTGTATGGGGGCCCCGGGGATCGGGGGGGCTGAGCTGTGTGGTTGGGGTGTATGGGGGCCCGGGGATCGGGGGCTGAGCTGTGTGGTTGGGGTGTATGGGGGCCCGGGGATCGGGGGGCTGAGCTGTGTGGTTGGGGTGTATGGGGGCCCCGGGGATCGGGGGGGCTGAGCTGTGTGGTTGGGGTGTATGGGGGCCCCGGGGATCGGGGGGGCTGAGCTGTGTGGTTGGGGTGTATGGGGGCCCCGGGGATCGGGGGGGCTGAGCTGTGTGGTTGGGGTGTATGGAGCCCAGGCTGTATGTTAGAGTGGTTGAGTGGGGGAGGGGGGTATCCGTATGGCTGTATAAGAGTTCTGGGAGGCACTACGACCATCAAGGTGCAGTGGTTTCTAACTGTGTTGTGGCATGAACCACAACTTCCTGAGGCCAATAGCACCTCCTCGGTACAAGAGGCGCCCTCCCTAGTGCCAGCTTGGTGGGTGTTAGAGAAAGCTGCCAGTTTCCCTGGGGCCGGATGTGTCCCTGTGACCTCCCCTCACCTCTGTACTCACCTCGCAGCTGAGACTCATCATGTCAAAAATCTCCCGTGCTGCCAAAGCTGTGAAGAAGGTCAATCCCGGGAACATCATCCGAATGATCATCAGGGCAGGGCAGGCGGTGCCAGGGCCTCCCCTGGGCCCTGTCCTGGGTCAGGTAGGCCAAGCCCCTCACTATATGTGTGAGTCACTGTGTGGGGTGGGGGGTGCAATGCTGGGAGGGTTGGGATGTTTAACGAGTGGCATGGGTTAATGAGGTTCTCTGCAAGGTCGGTGGGTGTGTCTAGGACAGCAATGCTCCAAAATAATCCTCTCCCCAAGGTTCTTGATGCCCTCTATAGCCACTCACAAGATGGGGTGCTCAAGGCTGTGGGATCGGTGGGAGGGATGTAACAGTGTAGTCAAATAACCGATTAACTGATAGGCAAAAGCTTATCCATTAATGCTATAGAGTAGACTACATGCGTTTCCCCACCCCCACCCCACCAGTAAATTTTTTAGCAGCTGGCCAGCAGCCCAGCTCAGTCCTGGCTTGCTCCAGGTCCAGGACCTTCCCCCTCTGCAGCTCTGTGTTTAAAGTGTATTAGGAGCTAGGCAGATAGCCCGGCTCAGTTCTGGCTCGTATTGGGTCCAGGAGCTCAGACCCACCCTGGATAAGGGCTGCTGCCTCTGTATCAGAGGCAACAGCGGGGGGGCAGCAGGCAGCCAGTATGTGAAGGAAGCTGGTTTTTAAACTGGCTTCCCTCATGGACCAGCTCCTGCCTGGCACCCCATGCTGCTGCCGCTGATACAGAGGCAGCAGCATGGAGTGGAAGGGAGCTCCTCGGGAGTGGGGCTGGAGCACAGTGGCTGCCAGCCCCACTGCCAGGGACAATAGAATAGCTGAGTAACGGATAAATTCATGAGGTTAATCGACTATTCAATTAAGAGAGATTTAGCATCCCTAGTCTGTAGTGCAAATCCTGGGGTGTGGAGTATTTAGTTCCCTCCTGCCTGCTGGCTGGATGCAGATGTCAAGGCAGAATCCCAACACATGGAAGAAGGATTTCCTCTATGCCTGTTACCCAGGGCAGTGTTTGTGGGCAGGAGGAGATCCTGCCTCCCCAGGCATGTTTGGGAGAGGCCACTGGGGGCATGGAGCCCTTTAGGATGGAGTTTTTTGTGTCTCTTGGGCTCTCTGCAATTGAGCCACCTTCTCCCTCGGGTGGGGGACAGAGAGCTGCTGCTTTGTTGAAGGTCACGTGTGGGTCCTGTTCCCAGTCAGGGCACGGGGCACTCATGTACCACAAGGGGTTGCCTGCTGTTCTAAGGTCTGGGAAGGGAGCAGTTCAGGCTTGGAGTAGTCCCAGTGAGCAGCTGGCTCTGGTGACTTTAGCAATGGGAGCGAAAGGCATCTCCGAGGTCTCCCTAAAAGGGGCAGTGCCTCAGTGGACCTGTGTTGCGAGGCATGAGTCCTGTAACTGATGCTGGTGTCTGGGGCAGTCTGAGTAGTCGCTGTCAGGTGAGTCTGGATGAGATCCCAGCTTGGTTGCTGATGGTAACTGCACTGATACAATTGCCTGGGACTCCAGACAGCATCTGACTTGGTACCGCATAGCTTTCTGACAGAATGCCTAGGGCTGGACAGAGCCAGTGCGTCCATATGAAAGGGGCTAGCGATCCCTTCGGCTGTGAGAACAGGACTGGTGAGTAGGAGCAGGAAGGGGATTTTGCCTCTGTGCTGGTGAGCCCTGTACTGGTCCGTGCAGTGCATCCTCATGCTTTGCCCTGTGTTGAAAAAATCAGAGAGGGGGCAGAAAAGAGCCCCAGTAACCCATGGGCTGGAGAGAGTCTGCAGGAACAGCCTGGAGTTACCTTTTCCCAGAGGTGGTTCCAAGGGGGCTCGATCCCCAGTTTCAGCCCTTCCATGTGGGGTGGGGGAAGCAGTTCTGGAGCAGGAGGCTTATTAATGTCACCAGAGGCTGAGAGAGTGAAGCCTGGGTGCACTCCTGAGCCATCTGCCCAGTGACAAGTGTCCTAGGGCCGGGGTGGGGGTGGGGAGGGGAGGGAGTCTGTGGCTTTGAGTCTCGGTGCAGCCCAGGTGTCTTTCTCTAAATCTTCACTCCAGTCAGCAAGCAGCTCTGGGTAGGATGCAGGATCCCGGGGGGATTAGCCAGCCTGTGTGATACTCAGGGTCAGACGGCAGGAGCTGAATGGGCCCTTCTGGCCTTGACATCAGACTGCACAAGCACCTGCTGCACCCGATCCCACCGTGTAGCTCCCATGCTGCCCAGCACGGTGCCTGCGTGTTGTCACGTTTGCCGCTGCAACCCTGTCCATGCTGCTGGGGCTCCAGGCCCTGCTCAGACAATGGCTAAAGGGCTGAAAATGCTCTGCTGGCTGCTGCAGCTGCTGCTTGTACAAAGGTAGAGCCCAGAGGCACCATTGTGCTGGGCGCTTTGCACACCCCTGCCCTGCCTGAGATCCGCCCGGGTGGTGCGGGTGCTCGGATCCTGCCCAGCACTGCACAGACTCACCCCAAGAGACAGCCCCTGCCCCGAAGAGCTCGCAGGCAGAGACAGCATGGCTCTTAGCTGGGAGCTGAGGCCCACAGAGCAGCCACGACTTATCCATGGTTATGCAAGGAGTCAATAGCAAGGATTGCACCTGTGGCCTGAGGCCCAGCCCAGTGCACCCTTCTCCAAGAACATGCTGCCCCCTGGCATGGGTGGGCCCAGCAGGTGGGTAGTGGGTGTCTGTCCCAGCAGCAGGGTGCTTGGCCTCCCTCTGCTGGCAGTGTGGCAAGCCCTGCCAGGCTGCTTGTCCCCTCCATGTGGAGCCCTGCTGTACCAGGGCCCAGGGGTGACCCCACTGACTCCTGCCCTCAGGCTGGATTGCCCCAGCTCTGGAGAAGGGGCTGGAGGTTGCTGTAAATATGAGCTGGCAGCCCTGAGTTCTCCCTCCAGGCCCCTGGGAAAGACCTTTTGAGAGGGACAGTGTGTGGCTTGTTCTGCTTCTCTGTCCCTAGCCCATTCCCCCTCCCCCAACTGCTGGGTGGGACAGCAGGGCCACAGCCTGGGACACGGGGCCTTCCCCTTCCAAGGAGGGAGGGAGCCCTGGATAAACAGCCCTTTTGCCTACCTCAGAGGTGGCCATGTCCCAGTGCCGGGGCAGGTGAGTGGTTGCAGGATGGGAGCCGAGAAGGGTCAGTGTTATGGCCCCTTCTCTCAAGCTGGGGGGGCCAAGCACAGCCAGGAGTTGCTGGTGCTAGGCTGGGCCTGGCTCTAAGGGAACCAATGTGGGAGCCTCTCCCCAGAGATGGGAGAGGGGACCCCAGCTCCACAGGCAGCAGCCCCTCAAAGGGGATTTCCCAGCACTCTCAGTGGTCACTCACTAACCGCCCGCCCCTGGGGTGGGAATGCCCTGAACTCTGCTGGGGGAGCTGAGGGCCGGGGAGAGGGACACGAGGTGTTTCGGTGAGTCAATGACTGCGCTGGACACAGAACCCAGGAGTTCTGACTCCCAGTCTCTAATGCGGCCTCCCATCTCCCTGCTCTGCCCTTCCCGCTGGCTGCTCAGAGCTCCTTCCCCATGGGCAGGGAGGGTGTTCCCTGGGGGCACTGGGTGGTGACTGCAGGCTGTGGTGCATCACCCGTGTCCAGCCCCAGGGCTCCATGGGGGCGGCGCACAGTGGGATCCAAGCTCTGGTCTGTGTAAGCTCTTCTTTATTTCACCTCTGCCCCATGTCCTGCACGGAGCAGCCAGGCCCAGGCATGTGCCCCCTACCTCTCCATATGCCATACCCAGAGCTGGCACCACCTGCTTGGTCCAGCTGGTGGGTGATGCCAGCAGTGGGCTCACCACACTCGTCCCTCACCGCAAGGTCAGCTGGGTGTGGGCCCACGTCTCAGATTAGCTATCAGAGGGGGGTGGTGAGTCATGCTGTGGTCATCAGTGTGCTGCAGTGCGGGGAGGAGCCCACAGGGCCAAGGTGGATCCTGCCTCCTGCCCCGGCGCTGCTGGTACCCCTCTATCTCCACCCACAGCCCCTGCTAGTCCAGCCTTGTCTCACTCATACAGCTCTGCCGCTCCCCTCAATGCCAGCCCTGTGCTCCCCGTCTCTCCCAGTGCGCCTCAACCCCTTTCTAAGCTAGTCCTCCCTTAGTGAATAGGGGTTTGTGCCCAAGGGAGGTTTGTGATCTGAGCTGCCCTGTGTGTGTGAGAGCCGGGAGGCCAGTTTAAATCAGAGCAGCTTTGCCAGCTCACACCAGCTGGGGATTTAGCCCTGTGCCCTCAGGCAGCATCCCTCCAGCTCAGGGTGTGGATGTTCCAGGGTCCCTCCAGCTCAGAACTCCCGGGGGATGAGCCTGGGCCCAGAGGTGCTGTCTGGGCCCCCATGCTGGGGTTTGCGACATGACATATCCCCAGGGGGTGGTTCCCCCAGCCCAGCGGCCCCATTTCCATGGTGCTGCAGCGCTGTGCACGCCTTGAGCACGATGGCCAGCAGGTTCTTGGCCATGAAGATGGCTGAGACCCGCTGGTCGCAGTAGAGCAGCAGGTCAGCGGCCCGGATAGCCAGCGTGGCCAGGTTGACGGCCAGCAGGCTGAGCAGCGGGTAAAGCGGGAGGCGTGCTGGGGCGGGCAGGCCCATCTCGCCCAATGCCACGCAGGGCAGCACCAGCAGCAGGCTGTAGCAGTAGAAGAAAGTTAGCCCCTCAGCCCAGAGCGGCAGCCCCTGCCGCTGCAGATCCCACAAGCTGGCCTGCATCTCCAGCAGGTCCAGCATGTCCACCACCACCCAGAGGAGCCGGCCACGCAGGTCCTCCTTACGCCGGAAGGCGGCTACGTACTCCAGGTGCTCGGTGGCCACCAGGACCATGTAGAGGGAGGGGATGCAGATGGAGAGCAGCAGGGTCAGGGTCTGGCGGGCCAGTGGGTCAGGGGTGCGCCGGTCAGCCCGGTACCCCTGGTAGATGAAATAAAGCTTGATCTCCAGGGTGAAGACAAAGAGGAACCAGAGGGCCATGGCGTAGCCACGCCGTGGGGCCTGGGCCTCAGCACCCACCCACGCCCCCACATAGCGCAGCACCAAGAGGAAGCACAGATCACCGGCCAGTGCCAGGGCCAGCACGCTGGCCCGCTGTGTTCCCGTGCTCAGTTCCAGCAGGTACACGTCCACCGCCGCCATGGTGGAGACCATCACCACCGAGGACATGCACGTGCCTGGCTTGCTGGCGGCGGGCACTAGTGCCATGGAGCGGGGGAGCTCGGTCCTAGGGGGTGGCCAGCTGGCGGTACCTGTGGGGAGAAGACAGCGGAGCCATGAGAGACCAGGCTGCAGACTTGGGACCCAGCATCTCAGCTAAGGAGGGATCAAGAGCAGACCACAGGGGCCCTGGCTACAGCCAGGGGAACCAAGAGCAGCTGTGGACTCTGGCCATTCCCACACCATCCTGGTGCTAGTGCTGGGCTGCCAGCCTGGGTGTCTCCAAATGCCCCTGTGGTTAGTGCTGTGGGCAGGGCATGGGCTCCCCTCTGCCCCCTGCAGGCTGCACTGCAGGGGATGCTCTTCCCTGTTTGCTGCCCTCAGGAATGCAGCCCGTCTGAAGGGTTCCTGGGGAGGGCCTGGCCCAGCACCCTCCTGTAGTTCATCCCTGGCCCTTGCGCCTGCCCCACAGGGAGCTGTCTGCCACACAAGGCTCTCAGTGTTGCTATCCCTCTTGTGTGTGGGAGATGCCTGTAGGGGGTTACCCAAGGGGCAGAGCTAGACAGGGTGTTGGGAGTGTTCTGACTGTGTTGGCTGCCATACCTGAGGGGGACCCTGAAACTGAGTCAGTCCTGTACCACAAAGGGAAACTGAGGCACTGAGCGAGAGGCTCTCCCAAGGACACATGGAGTAAGTGGCATTGCTGGGGCCAGTCCTGGCTCCCAGCCTGCTGCTCTAGCCACTAAATTCAGTCTCCTCTCAGAGTTGAGAGCAGGGCCTAGGAGTCCTGGTGCTCGGCTCTAACACCACTGGCTCCAACAGCAGCAGGTGTGTGTGGGGAGGAGCTAAGCAGTGAGTCATCTGGTTACTGATCCCAGCAACTGTCGGGGTTGCTGGCACCCCATCCTCTCATTGTTAAGGGGCCAGCAAGGCGCTCCTCCCCTGCCACTCTGGTCCCTCCCCACAGCAGCTTCCCAAGGCAGAGCAGCCAGTGGAGGGAGGAACCCTTCACCTGTGCTGCCCCATAGCAAACACCAGAAATACACACCAGCCATGTGCACACTTCCCCAAAATAGCTTGACCTGGCCTGGCATCACTGTTGATTAGGTATAAACAGCTTCCCTGCCCCAGCCCAGAACCAGCTGCATCTCAGGAGCAGGTGAGGGATCCCTGTATAAAATCACATACACCCCATGCCCCAGCTCAAAGCCCCTCTCCCCCTGGTGATGATAGAGACCAAGGATCCAATTTCTCAGCTGGCCTGATGCTGGTGCAGCTGACAGTGCCAGCTCCTAGCTTGGCAGCAGGATTTATGGATGATGGGGGAGGAGGGAGGGCTTCAGTGAACTCTTCCTATCACTGCCTTCCTTGCCTCCTCCCTGGGGATTGATCACATGGAGTTTGGAGGGAGTGACAGAGGGGGGTGGCACCTTTGGCGTCTAGGGGCTGCTGGGCCAGCGTGATCCAGTCCTGGGACTGTGGGACTGACTGGCTCCGGTGGGGGTATCCATCTTCTGTGCCAGGAGGGCTGTGATGTGCCAGCCTGTGTTAGTGGCCTGCACGCTCCACCTCACCCCACCCCTGTGGAGTCCAGAGCCTTCCATTTGGCTTGCTGGCCACAGGGTGCTCGGCCAGCCATTCTCCTCCCTGCAGGTGGGGGTGGGTGCTGCGCCTGCCCCTCACTCCTTGCTGCCAGCTTTCAGGCCAGCGAGTAGCTCCTGGGCTCCCTGCTCCCATGGCTGGCCAGTTCATTTGCCCTGCCAGAGATGTCAGCTCCCAGCACCCCCCACAGCAGGACTCTCAGGGATGCTTCCCAGGCTACGAGGCAGCCAGGGACTGTGCAGCGTCGACACTAGGGCTGGTTATACAGGGATCTCAGCAGGTGCAGAGAAGTAGCTGGCTCTGGGATGAAGTAGGGGGGGGTTGTTTAGGCAGGGATCCCCCGCTCCGTGCTGAGATGCAGCCACCTCTGGAGTAGAGCTGTGTCAAAGCAGCACTCCATGTGATGCTAAAGTGATCGATGTTCTATTCTGTGGCTTGGGGAGCAACAGACTGACCTGGGCATCCTTGTCCTCCCTGGGAGCAGGCCAGGCCTTGCTCCTCCCCCTGCATCTGTCCAGGGCTTGTGCTCTGTCCGTCTGTCTGTGCCCTGCTCCCTGGCATGGGTCAAGCTGTGGGCAGTCCCCAGAGTCTGCTCCGTGCGCAGCCTTCCCTGTGGGGAGTGGTCACACTTTACCATGTGCCCCCAGGTCCTATGATCTCTGGGCCTGACCCCATCACACCTCAGTCCCTAATTCCCCCATTGTCTCCCCCATCCTACTGCCTCTTCACCTCAGCTCCCACTCCATTGCTTCCTCCTCTCCCAACCCCTACTCTCCCATTGTCTCCCCCACCCTATTGTTTCCTTGGGCAGGGTAGCAGCTGCTCAGGGGTGGTCCCCAGAGGCAGAGTGGCCTGGTCCCTGCTCCCCCCCCCCCCCGTGGGTCCCCGTATGCCAGTGGGGCCAGGGTGGGAGGAGCAGCAGTGGTGAGTGTATGTGCAGGGGCGGGGCCTCAATCCCACAGGCTCCCCGTGCTGCCTGGTGGGGATGGGGTGAGGAGGAGTAGTGGTCAGAGCAGCAGCTGGGAGCCAGGACTCCTGGGTTCTCATCCCAGTGCTGCAGGACAATGGGAGCTAGTGGTTAAAGGGGGGGGGGCAGGGAATGAGGATGTGTTCCTGGCTCTGGGAGAGGGATGGGGGTGGCATCATTGCTGCTTTCTGTGTGTCCTAGCACCTGTGCAGTCACAGCGCTTCTCTTGGGGCCAGGATTTCAGTCCCAACAAGGGCAGGACTGTCCGTGCAGGGGGCAGAGTTACAGGACTTCATCTAGGCCAGTGGTTCCAGACCTTTTTTATACCGAGGAGTGGCAAACCCATTCACAAACTGCTGGGGAACCAGTAACATTATTTGCATATTTTGCATATTCATTATAGTGATTAATTTAAGAGGTCACGTGTTATTTTACATTTCATCTGTGCGCACACAGCATGTGCTAACGGATCCCAGTTTGCAGAGATCTACAACGCTAAAAATTCACAGAAAGAATTCCCCTCTGGCTGCTGGGTGGGGCAGCCCGTCCCCCAGGGGCAACTGGTGCCTGCTGAGGGAGGGGCACCCACAGAGGCAAGGGGCATGTGGGGCACCCTATTTAGCAACTTAAATTTTGTTGGGGGCATAGGATCTGGTGCCCCCAACTACTACCACCAGTCCCCCCGCCCTCCCCTGCTCCTGCCACATGGGGTGGGGGCGCTGCCTGCCATTGTATCTCCCCCATCGCCTGCCCTGTGTCTCTCCTCTCCCCAGCCAGGCTGCTCTTGCTCCCGCAGTCTCCCCCCAGCCTCCCCTCATCCCCCTTTTCCCTCCCTGTGGACCCCCCCCCCCACAGAGTTTCTCTCCATTGTACCTCTGCTCCCATCTGCCCATAAATCTCCCTTGAATCTCCCACAACCTCCCTTCATTGCCACCTGCATCCCCCACCTGCCCCTGCTTCACACCTCCCTGCCCCCCCGCATCTGCTCCCACCCCTCTTCAGCCCCCCTGCAGGTCCCCCCAGCGCTGGCTCCCCACGCCCCATACACGCTGGGAGCTGGCGGTGGCTTCCCCGGGCCGGGATCGCAGCCAGCTCCGCTGGGAGCAGCCTGGGGCCACATCCTCCCACTGCAGCACCGGGAGAGGGGAGGGAGGTGTCTCTTACCTGCCCGCCCAGGGGCATCGGCTGGGGCTGGCCAGGCTGGGGGCGCTGCCCTGGGAGATGCTTCTGGGGAGCAGCAGGAGATTCCCCCTCCCGGCTGCAGCTCGGGCTCCGGGAGCCCCGCAACCGCCGCCACCGGGGCTCAGAGATCCGGCCCCGAGCCTGGCCCCAGAGTCCCCGCGAGCAGCGGCTGCGAGTCGCCTGCTGCTGCCGGGCCCGGGCCAGTGAGCGCTTCCCTCGGCTGCTGCTGGGTCCTAGCGCGCCACCGGCCGTGCCTCAGCCCCTGCCCGGCCCCGGCTCCCAGAGCCTCTGCCTGTTACTGCTGGGTCCTAGCGCGCCACCGGCCGTGCCTCAGCCCCTGCCCGGCCCCGGCTCCCAGAGCCTCTGCCTGTTACTGCTGGGTCCTAGCGCGACCACCGGCCGTGCCTCAGCCCCTGCCCGGCCCCGGCTCCCAGAGCCTCTGCCTGTTACTGCTGGGTCCTAGCGCGCCACGGTGCAATGTGCCACGGCCCGGCAGCCAGCGGATCGCGGCCCGGCGTAGGCCATGAACACCAGCGTCAGCCCTTCGGGTGCAGACCCCTCAGTAGCCAGCCTGCCTGACAGCTCCGCTGCCCCAAGGGGGGAGTTCTCTGGGGGCAGAGGGTGATGGACGGGGAAGGAGGCGCCACCCCAGTGTCCTCTCGCCAATCAGTAGCTCAGGGCCCTCCTGGAGCTGGGGGAACATCAGGTCAGAGCAGTGAAGAAAGGGGGTGCAATAGCAGGGGCCTGGGCTGGTGTGTGCTGCCCCCTGCTGGAGGGAGCAGGTCCTGCTGTGTGTGGTTCACAGACTTAAGTCCAGAAGGGTTCATTGGGGTCTCAGCATAAAGTCTGCGGGTATACAGTTCGCTGCGGGGGGGAGGGTGTCATGCTGGGCAGAGATGCTGGGGGGGTGTCTGGATGGGAAGTGCACTGGATGAGGGTTATGCTGGGGGTGTCTCGGGGGGTGTGTGGGGTTCTCTGGGGAGTGCATGCAGGGTGGAGGTTATGTTGTGGGGGTGTCTGTATGGTGGGTTTGCTGGGGGGGTACATGCTGGGCAGGTGTTATACTGTGGGGGTGTCTGGGCTGGAGGTGCACTAGGAAGGGGTTATAGTGGGGGTGTCTCTGGGAGGGGGTGCAAGTTGGGCAGGGGTAATGTGGGTGTCTCTGGTTGTGGGATTTGTTGGGGGTGCACTCTGGGCAGAGGTAACGCTGGAGGTGTCTGGGGATTGGGTTTTGCGGGGGGGATGCATGTTGGGCAAAGCTAATACTGGAGGTGTCTTGGTGTGGGGTTCATTGGGGAGTGCATGCTGGGCAGGGTTATGCTGTGGGAGTGTCTGGGTGGGGGTGTGCTGGGCAGGGTTATGCTGTGGGGGTGTCTGGGTGGGAGTGCACTGGGTGGGGGTGATGCTGTGGGGGTGTCTGGGTGGGGGTGCCCTGGGTGGGGTGATGCTGTGGGGGTGTCTGGGCGGGGGCGTGCTGGGTGGGGGTGATGCTGTGGGGGTGTCTGGGTGGGATACTGTGGGGGTGTATGAACAGGGTGCGCTGGGCGCGGGTGATGCTGTGGGGATGCCTGGGCAGGGGCGTGCTGGGCAGGGTTGTACTGTGCAAGTCTCAGGTTGTGTCTCTAGGTGAGGTGTGTGCACATTGGGGAGAGACTCTGGTTCCTTGGGGGCTCTGCTCCAAGAGGCAGCAAGTGTTGCTCTAAATCAGCTTTATTTGGCCTGATCACTAGTGACAACGTCACAGTGCACAACTCATCCTGCCTGATCCAGAGCCCTGTGTTACACCCTGGGTCCAGGCTCTGCTCCCAGCCCTCACCACCTCTGGGAAGGATGATCACCTCACCCCATGCCATCAAACAGGGAAGGGCTTAGGGGGCAGATACCTTGGAAATCTGACCCCAGGGCAGGGGGCTAGCTGGCTCAGGTGTGGGAATGGGATACAGGGCCCTTCCCCTCTAGGTGGTCACACGCAGAGCTGTAGGGAGTCCTGGGGCCTGTGGGGCAGGTGGGCGGTGGATCAGAACAGCCCTGACAGTGTCTTTGCTTCTCTCCTCAGAGGGGTATCCCCATCGGGCAGTTCTGCAAGGACTTCAATGAGCGAACCAAAGACATCAAGGAGGGGGTGCCGCTGCCCGTGTGCATTTATGTCAAGGTGAGAAACCCCCACACACACTGCCCCCAGCGCCCACCCTGCTGCCCCACATTGCTCTCCGGCACCGCTGCCCATGTGTAAAAGTGTCAGGGGAGGCCTCCCTTCCCCTGCCACTGCACCATCCTGTTCCATTCCTGTTCCACTGGCCAGAGCACACCAGTGGAACAGGATGCAGTGGGATGGGGTCTGTGTGTAGCAGGTTACTGGGGGGGTTTGCTTTGGGGCATAGGAGGATCTGGGCCTCACCTCAGGCAGGACCCCAGTTTAAGTCCCTTCCCCTCAATGTGTTGCAGCCAGATAGAACCTACGAGATCCAGATCAACCAGCCCACGGCCTCCTATTTCCTCAAGGCAGCTGCCGGCATCGACAAGGGGGCAGCGCAGACCGGTGAGGGGTGAACTGGGGCGGTGTGAAGCCAGCGGACACAGGGCAGGGAGAGGCCCAGGCTGGTGGGGAGGGGCTCACAATACATTGGCCGCACAGTGTGGTGAGGGCAGGGGTCACCCTGTGTGCTGGGGGTGCCTGTGCTGCCTGTGCTGAACCCTGCTAGTGCAGTGAGTGCCAGGCCTGTGGAGTGGCACCCAGAGAGTACTGAATTACTTCAGGGCCTCTCCCCTGCTTCCCTGACAGCCCTGTTGCACTGTGAACAGTGCGGGGAGCGGGGACAGTTGGGCCTCTGGGATTCATCATTCTCCTTGGGGATGCCCTGCAGTGAGAGCACCCCATAGAAAGATCCTCTGGGCCCCTTGGCTCTGGGCTTTGAACTGCATCTGACTGTGGCCTATGGGGACCTTCAGGTCAGGATGGAGGGACCAGTGGGGGGGCTTCCGGTTGGCTGGAGGGGCTCTGTGGGGTTGCTGTGGGTTGGTACATAGGGGGTCTGCAAGGGGTGGGGGACAGTGGGTCAGGATACAAGGCGGGCTGTGGAGGGGTCCCGCAGGTGGGACTAAGAGGTCTCTGGTTGAGCAGGGCACGAGGTGGCCGGCATGGTGACCCTGAAACATCTGTACGAGATCGCGCTGGTGAAGTCCAAGAACCACAATTTTGTAGTGCGGGACACAAGCCTGGAGAAGGTGGTGAAATCCCTCATTGGCAGCGCCAGAACACTGGGCATCAAGGTGGTGAGAGAGTGAGTACCTGCCCAGAGCCATTGGGACCCCTTGGATCCCAGCTGGGCGTGGAGAGCATGGGTAGAGCTGCAGGCATTTGCAATCAGGGTTCCTGGGTTCTATCCAGGATGCCTGTGTTTTATTCCCAGGGCAGGGAGTGGGACCTAGTGATTAGAGCAGGTGGGGCTGGGTGTGGACTGGAGGGGAGATGAGGCTGGGAGCCAGGTCTCCCTGTCAGGCAGGTCTGACCCTGTGCTCCTCCCTCCACCAGCCTCAGTGCAGAGGAATACGCCACGTTCCAGCAGCAGCGTGAAGAGGCCTTGGCGGCGGCAGCAGCAGAAGCCCAAGCTGCAGAGTTGGCAGCAGCTGCCAAGAAGAAATGAGCTTCAGGACATCAGGCTCCCTAGGGAGCTGCAGGGCCAGCAAGTCCAGATCCCACATTCCTGGCCCCAGGGTCAAAGCCCCACTCTGGGCATGGGGAGCTGGGGACATCTGCTCAGGAGCAGCAAGTCAGTCAGTCCATCCATTACTCCCACCCCGTTCCCCTATCCTGGCCACCTTTGTCCCATGGATTGCCTCTATGGAGAATGGGAATTAGCCACGCACCCCTCAGAGCCAATCCTCCTTTAAAACGTGCCGAGTTGTTTTGATGCAATTAAAATCTCCACCCAATAAAGCCCCAATGTGACCCCCAAACTGGGAGCAGCCTGTGTCTTTGTGTCCAGGGATGGACACCTGGAATATGGGGCCTTTCCCCTTGGGGGTGGGAGGACAGCTCCGATACAGCCCCTGGGCAGGGAGACAGACTGGCTGGCTGCCGGGCAGGGAACAGGACACAGGACTATTCCCTCATTTCTAGTTCAGGCACCTTGCGCTGCCTGAGTTACACGTAGGACAGCTCTTTGGAAATTGTGTTTAGACTCCCAGGGACTGGAAACTGACTCGTTTGTTATTAATGCTAGTTGCAATTCTAGAGAAGGGGGCGGCGCAATGTGCCGAGACATCCCGGCGGCCTACCCACCTGCAGTCTGTGAAAGCCAGGTGACTGGAAGGTGGAAGAGAAGCCATTGTGTTACAGCAGGCGTTCCCAAACTTTGACACGGGGACCAGTAAATCCATTCATGAGCTTTTGGAGGACCAGTAACATTCATTTGCATATTCATTAAGCAAATGATGAATATTCAAATAAGTTGTTTCTGGTCCTCCCAAAGCCTCCAGTGCCAGCATTAGCAAAGCTTTAGATACAGTCACCCACAATATTCTTGCCAGCAAGTTAAGGGAATATGGATTGGTTAAATGGACTGTAAGATGGATAGAAAGCTGGCTAGACCAGGGTTTCCCAAACTTTATACTTTAGTTGGAACCCATTTTTTTTCAATACTGTTTTTTGGCAGCCCAAAAATATAAACGCATATAAAAAAAGAATGAAAAATGAATAGATTTTCAGTGTTTCACCCAGCTGCATCCTCCACCCAGCCTGGGCCTGGGCTTCGGGGACCCAGTGCCGCATGGGCACTCCAGGAGGCGGGAGCAGGAGCAGATTGGGGGTAGGGTATCTGGCTAGGAGGGAGGGTGCAAGGAAGGGTAGGGTTGCCAGGTGTCCAGTTTTGTACCAGACAGTCCGGTATTTGAGGGTTTTCTCCAGGAAACAAATTGAGAAATTACCAGACATATAAAATGTCTGGTATTTTCTAATTAGGTAAGTTTTATTATAATTAGGTGTATCAGTCCTTAGCTGGGAACTGCCTGGTTGGTAGATGTGCTCACGCTGCCTGAGTGTGTCTACCAGCCAGGCAGTTCGCAACTACTCGAAGGAGAGTATGTGGGGGGGAGGCAAAATGGAATCCCTGGCCAGACTCACTCATCTGCCAGGGTCTGTAGGGTCTGCATGTGCCCGGGTCAGTCCCGCTCTTCCCCTCCCCCCCCCCCCTTTCTCCTCCCGATCTCCCCAGTCCAGCCCTGCTTCTGGCAGCTGGTTCTCCTGTCCTCCTCCTCCTGATCTCCCCCGTCCAGCTCCCCCACCCCCGTCCAGCCCTGGTTCCGCTGCCTGCCCTCCCCGATCTCCACCAGACAGCCCCGCTGCCTCCAACCCTGCTTCCGCCGCCCGCCCGGATCTCCACGGGACAGCTCCGCTGCCCCCAACCCTGCTTCTGCCACCCGCCCGGATCTCCGCAGGACAGCCCCACTGCCTCCAACCCTGCTTCTGCCACCCACCCGCCTGCCCAGATCTCTGCGGGACAGCCCTGCTACCTCCAATCCTGCTTCCGCCGCCTGCCTGCCCGGATCTCCGCGAGACAGCCCCGCTGCCCCCAGCCCTGCTTCCGCCACCTGCTGCCCACCCGCCCGGATCTCTGCCGGACAGCCCCGCTACCCCTAACCCTGCTTCCGCCGCCCGCCCACCCGCCTGCCCGGATCTCCGCGGGACAGCCCTGCTACCCCCAACCCTGCTTCCCAGCGGCCGGTTCCCGCCCTCCACCTCCTCCCAGCCTGCTCCGCTCTGCTTCCCTCCCGGCAGCCACCAGCCACGCTGAGGCCCGGTATTGTTTCCCGTGGCCCGGTAGCGGGCCGCAGCCCATAGTTTGGGAAACGCTGGTTTACTGCATTCAATCAGGATAGGGACTGAAGATACAGGGATCCTGAGACCTGGCCCCCTCTGAGGTGGGACAGGGGGCCATTAAAAAGGGATCCCTTGCTTGGTGCTGAGCTGCAGCTGCCTCTGGGCCAGGGCACAGCAGCTTGGTAACATCTTTAGCATCTCTACACAGGATTTTAAGGTGAGACATGAAGAAGAATCCAATCTCTATTTGAAATTATTAAGCAGGTGAACAGACAGACTAGAATTAGCGGGAGCTGAGACATAGCCTGGGTACTGGGGCACTCACACGTACTCTTGACTGACCATGAGTTACAGCCTTAAGTGGCATCAATAGGAGCAAGGGAAGGGAAGCCGGGGTCTGGGATTGCCAAGGATGACAGATTGGGACTGAGGGGCAGGAGGGAAATGAGAGAGAAGTTGCTGTTTCTTCTTGCGCCCAGCAGGTGGCAGAGTTGATCCACTATT
Source organism: Pelochelys cantorii (assembly GCA_032595735.1). Classification (NCBI taxonomy): domain Eukaryota; kingdom Metazoa; phylum Chordata; order Testudines; family Trionychidae; genus Pelochelys; species Pelochelys cantorii. Next base: position 34,095,563 of record CM064336.1, read on the forward strand.
TGCACTGCTCTGGCATGGAGCAGGGCTTGGTGGCTGCTAACTTACTGCAGTCTGGGGGCTCTGGGTGCCTCTGCAGGACCCTCCTGCACCCTTCCCCAGCTAAAGGAGCAGCCGTTGCCTTTTGTTTGAGCAGGATACAGGGTTACGCTGCCTTGAGCTGTACAGCAAGAGAAGAGGGCAGATGTGGAATACATGGATGGGGTGGGGTGGGGTGGGGTGGGGTGTGTGTGTACATGCCCAGGTGTGAGGTGAGCCAATGTGAGGGGTGTGATGGGGTTGAGGGGAGGGATGCAGGTGTGAATTGGAACAATGCGGGTGCATGGATAGGGTTACAGTGTGAGGTGGAGCAATATGGGGAAGGGGCATTGGGTGGGGTACAGTGGGAGATGCAGCTTGTAGGTGGGATTTGCATAGGGTTCTCTGGCCAGTTCCTTCCCTTCATATTTATGCTCTGGCTGTGCATGACACCCCCTGCGCAGCTCCCGGCCCAGCCCTTGGCCCAGTGAGGTCCCAGGTCTTTGTGCCCCTGCAGCCAACATTCCCCTTCTGACCTGATCCTAAGGCCAGCCAGCTCAGCCACTCCATGCTGGGGAGGGGCAGCTCTGACACCCCAAGAAAGGGGACCTCTGGGGCAGCCAGCATGGGGCCAATGCCACAGAGCCTCCCCCCACCTTGCATCCACCGTCCTGTCCCCAAGGAACTCAGCTCTGCTGGCCCTGGCCCCTTTGCCTGGGCCAAGTTAGTGCCCGAGGGGATGGAGTTTGTGTGGTGCCTGGCCAGCAATGGGGCTGAGACCTGGCAAACTTGTTCCATGTGATGGCAGCATGTCTGGATCACAGCAGACCCCCCTCCCCCCGCCAGAGGGGAAAGGCTCTGTTTCCCAATCCCCTTTTCCTGGGGCTGTATTGGCAGGAGAGAGGGAGGAGCTGGGGGTCAGGGAGCGAGGGAAATGTTCAGTTGGGAGGTGAGGGGGTGGGGAAGGACTATGCAATGTGGGGGGTATCTTCCTGCTGTTTTGCCCTGGGGCATTACTGCTCTGTGTTCTTTCCCTACCACCAATGCATCCACTCCCAGGGACTGATGGTTCCTGTCTTATTGGTGCTGCTGCTGCCGTAGCAACGTAAGAGAGTCTCTAGGAGACAGGTTCCTGTTGCTAGGGCTGCGTGGGCGAGGGATGGAGGGGAGGCAGCCGCAGAATGGGGGAGTGGGAGGTCAATCCCGGGGGGGGGCTGTGCCAATTTACACACACACATCACCCCACTCTCATTGAGAGACATGGGCTCCCCATGAGCACTTACACACACTGCACCCATGAACATGCCACCCCATGAGACCTGCAGCACCCCAATCACACGGAACCCTCTGCCATGCACACACAAGCTGCCTAGACATAGACTGACCCCCAAGCATATGCAACGCCCCTCAGGGACGCACAACCCCCCCCCACCCCACGCACACACATGGACCTCCCATGCACATGCATCTTCCCAGGAAGACATGGGTACTGCCCTGCACATGAATGCCCCCCCCCCCATACAGATCTACAGGGACAGATTCAGAGCTGTCCCTCATGCCTTCTCCCTCCCCATCCCATTGTCCTGGGCATGACCCTAGTGTTTTAGGCCGTGGCATGGTTGGGGCATGGTCTCTGCCCCCCATCTATCCCCACCCCAAGACATATCTCATCCTCAGCACCTGCTCTGGGGAACTGGCCCCAACTGCCCCCCAGAATGGACACCTGCCCCTTAGCTCACAAGTGGGTGACACCAGGCTGGCAGGGCCCATGGGGCTGTGCAGTGTGGGCTGTGGAGCTGAGGAAGCTGCCCCAAGGGGATCAGTGGTGAGGGCAAGGGGCCTCTCAGGATGCAGTGGGGGGAGTGTGATCTGTGGGGAAATTGGGAGGGGGTCATGCTGGAGTGATCTGTGGGAGGACCAGTGGGGAAAGGTCAATGTGAGGAATGTCTGTAGGGTGTGTGGGGGGGGTTCTATGAGGGAGAGGGTCTCTGGGTGGGAGATCAGTGGGAGCTGTCAGTGAGGCCTGCAGTAGTGGGATATGAGACGTCTGTGGAGGCAGGGTGTGGGGGTTTGTGGAGATGTGAGGTGGAGGGAGGGGTTTGTGGATCAGTGGGGAAGGGTCTGTGCAGGTGAAGTTGAAGGGGCCTTGGGGGTGGCGTGGGGGTAGCAGAGGGGGAGGGAGCCACTGTCACACCTTGCTCTGCTGTTGCAGTGAACAATCCCCTTGCCCTCTATGCTGTTGCTATGGTGATGTGATGCAGGTGGGGAGCAGTGACGTCACAGCTGCATCTCTGCCTTTTTCCTATTTTGGCATTGAAAAGCGGATTCCCCCTCCCCCGCCCCACATCTCCCAGCCGTGGCCACAGGCTGGGGGGGATGTGTGTGAGAGAATGAGCCAACCCTCCCCGCCTCCCATCCCCAGCTCACTCCTGTCTGTCCATCCCCCAAAAACCTCCCCCCTCTGTTGCTATAGCATGGTTCTGCTTCTCTCTTGCTCACCTTGGATCTAAAGCAAGGAGCTGCCCTGGGGGTGCTGAGCTCTGACATAACTCCTTGCTGGTGCTCTCCTTGTGCCCCATGCCCTAAGGGGTGCTGCGTGCAAGGAGGGGATGGGGAGCTCTCTGTCCTCACGGTCAGTGCTGGCCCCAATACCCAGCAATTCTCTTTTTATAAACCGTGGCAGAGTATTTCTGTGCAGCATCAGCCAAATGCTTTGTCACACCCCAGCAGCAGCTGCAAGGATCCCTATATAACAATCCCACATCAAATCTCAGCAGTGGCCACATCTCAGCTCTGAGTGAGGGATCCCTGGATAAACAGCTGCTGGACCCTACCCCAGAGGTGTCTGCATCTTAGTGCTGGATGAGGGATCAAGTACATGCATAAGCATTGTGCTTTGGGACTGGGAGGGGCCGGGACCCTCCATAGAATGGCCTGGAGCCGCATGGCTCTCCCCACCTCTGCAGTGGAGTGTGTGTCAGACACAGCTAGATGTCTGTAGGTTGCGTCCTGGCTTGGTTATGTCTCTCAAAGTGCAGGCTGGGTCCAGCATGATGCCCCTGTCCCAGGACTCTCAGGAAAGAGGGTGACTGGGCTTTAAAATAGATTAATTTCAATCCCTGCTGTTTTGCCTTTTATTTACTCATTGTGGTTTCCAAAATAGCTCTGGAAGCTGCTGGCTTTTAATCAGAATTCCTCCCAACTCAGGGCTCAAAGCACCTGACCAGCATATGAATATTAATTGCTTCCTCCACCACTGAGATGCAGCTGCTTCTGGAGTGTGAGGGCTGTTCATACAGAGATTCCTCACCCTGGTGCTCAGAGGCAGCACCTCTGGGATGGGACGCAGGCCATTTTCTGCAGGGACGCTAACAGCTGCCCCCTCCGAGGTGAGATGTAGGAGCTGTTTATACAGGAATCCCTTGGCCAGTGCATGGGTGCTGCCACTTCTGGGGTGGGTTGGCAGATGTTTAATAGCTCACAGCAGGGGCAAAGGAGTTTCAGACAGGAAAGGGTGCCTGAGAAGGGCAGACGTAGAACAATATGGCATTGGAGTCACTATTCCCTTCCTCTTCCTCAGTCCCTGGCTCAAGCAGGCTTTAAGGATAGATAATTCCTTGGAAGGCATAACATCTGGATTGAGAGGGAAGTGTGTGGGGGCTAGTGATTTGGCAGGGGCTGTTAGCCAGGACTCCTGGATTCTATTCCAGGACTGGGAGGGGTGTGGGGCTAGAGGGTCAAAGCAGGGGGGGCTGTGGGCCAGAATGGGTTTCATCGGAATGAAGAGCCAAACCATTGCACCCCTAAAGCCCAGTTATGCATTTGTATAGAGGGTACATGTTGGGGGGAGCTGGGTCTGAACTTCCCACGTGGGGGGGGGGGCACTAGCCAATCCCGCTGGCTTCAGCCCCCCCCCCCCACCTCCCCTCTCCTTTCGCACATTGGGTCTATAAAAAGCCTCCAACCCCTCTGTATTGCGAAGCCTCTTGTGCTGGGAGGTGAAGCTGTGGGCGGGTCACCATGGCAACTGCTGAGATATTTTCGATGAAGAAGGGACCTTGGTAGATATTTTTCTCGCTCTTCACTCCCACGCCAGTGGGGTACGTGGGGGGACGTGAACATTCAGAGCTATATAAAACCCCAGAGTGGGTCTAAAAATAGGAGCAAAGAGCCTTTTTTGGTGGGGTAAAGACACTGGTGGCGATTGCCGGGGGGCACAGTCCTTCAGCCCTTCTGGGAGCCATGGTACAATAGCAATCTAAGGGGTGCGATCCCCCCCCGGCATGGGGGATAGAAACCAGGAGTGCTGGCTGCCAGCCCCCCTCACTCTAACCCACTAGTCCTCTGCCCCAGAACTGGGAGCAGGACCCACTGAAAACACTAATAGACAACACATATTCATGGTGCCCTAGAAATGACAGGCCCCATCACTCATTCCTAACTCCCTGAGTCAGCCAGACCCCTTGCCTTGAAGCCTGACTGGTGCCAAGGTCTGCTAAAGGTGAAAGGCCCCTTGTCCCGTTCTCTGTCCCCATGAGCCAGCCAGTCCTGCCCCCCTCCCTAGGGCCCAATTGGATCTGATGCCCCTAGTGGGGAACAACCCCATCCCCCATTCTCTGACCCTTGAGCCAGCCAGCCCCCTGTGCTATGCAGGGGTTCTGGGCATGATGGAGGACTGGCAGGCTGTACAGAAGAGTAGAAATAGCTCATTTTGTGTCTTCAAAAGCAACAGGTGGAAAGTGGCAGGGGGTGATTTGATTGAAGCAGGGTAACACAATGGCGCCCCTCCATATGTTCCCTGCCCCTGCAACTGTTCCCCCTCCACATGCCCCCTTCCTACTCTCCACTCACTGCCATTGTGTCTATGATCTTGCTCCACAAACACACGCTCCCACCCATCTGTCCCTTCCCTGGGTTCTGGCGCGGATGGGACGCTTGCAGCTGCCTTTAGAAACAGTTACCTGGAAAATCGTCCTCAGTGCTGGAGCATCATCAGCACATTCCCCAGTGCCTGATAAAAGGAAATGAGGGCAGCTCCCAGGTAGAGAAACTAGCCAAGGCCTAGGCATGGGCCCTTTCCCCTCCAGGTGTGCCAGCTCTGATCCAACCTGGGATTGGCTGGCTCTGGTGTCAGGCAATGGGACATGGGGCCTTTCCCCACTAGGGGGCACCAGCTCTGATCCAGTTGCAAGACAGGGTGTCTGGCTGGCTTAGGGGTGGGGGAAAGGGATGTAGGGCCTGTCATTTCTAGAGTACTACAAGCATGGGTATGTTTTGGCTCCATGTGGATGTTAGAGAGAGAGAAAGAGAGAGAGAGAGAGAGAGTGTGTGCGTGTGTGTGTGTGTGTGTGTGTGTGTGCACTCACAAAAGCCTGCATCTGTCAATGGCTAACAACCTGCCTGCACCAGGGTGGCAGCATGTCATGGTCAGCATATCTGGGCCATGGTAGGTGTCTGGGCCATGACTCACATGCCACTGACTCTCAGGGCGTGTTGCATGTCAGTGCATGACAGCTGCGTGTCAGCATGTGACTACACGTTGGTGCATTTCACTGCCTGTGGGTGTGCATCAGCTTGCAGTGAGGCATGCTGGTGTGTATCGCTACTTGTCATGCCATGTCAGTGCACGAGGTCTGTGTATGTCCATGTCAAACCCCCCCTCCGTGGCTTGCCTCATCGTGAGCCCCGCTGTCTGACTGGGATTCAAAGGCGTTGGCCCTCTGTCCTATTGCCAGCTGGCTGGCACTGTCTATCTCCTTGTCCCCCACCCCCGCCAGGCTCTGGCAGGGACTGGCTGTTACAGGGCTGAATCGCTGAGCCATTCACTAAATCACACAGACTCCCAAGCTATTTTTAGCCTCCAGGTTTCTCTTTTTAGTTGCTTGATTCAGATCCTGAATGAAACATCAGGTGGGGGGATGAAAGGACCCAGCAGGCTCCTAGTGCTGATGGGCTCAGGAACAACCACCCAGCCCTGGACCCCTCTCTCCACAAGGGGGTGACTCACCAGTGATACACTCTGAGTCATTTGACTCCCAGATTCCAGACACAGCTGAGGAGCAGAGCTACTCTCCCCCCCCCCACACACACACACACCCCGATCATGTGGACCCCCCACTCCTCACACACACTGGGACTGGGCTACTGCAGATGGGTAGGTGCTGAGAGAAGACAGATGCTGGTTTTCAGCTCGTTGGAAGGAGGGGGCCCTGTTCAAGTAAATGCTGCAGGCAATAGCACCGCACCCTGTCCAGTGGGAGACAGCAGTCAGGGGAGGGCTGGGGAAGGAGCCTGCAAACACAGCACTTATGGAGGGGGGGGCTAGATGAGGCCCTGAGTTTGGACTTTCAGGGCACAAGGTAAAAAGGGTGCTGGTGGTGGAGGGGGCTCTTCTTCATAGGGTAAAATGACTCCTGGAATCCTGGCCACGGGACCCATGGACTGCCTGCGGGAGTCAGGGTGGGTAGAGCCTTCCCTCTCCATAGCAAATAGAAAAGCAAGGGAATGAGGTACATGGTCTTGCCCCTGTAGGGAGTGCTGTCTGCCATCTGGCTGCAGCCTAGAGGTACTGGCTGGGTATAAGGTTCGGGGAATGGGACACAGGGACTTACCCCTCTGGGTCACCAGCTCTGATCCAGCTCCCAGTCAGGGGAGAGTGGCTGGTGGGGGATTCTCTCCTCAGCTCTAGGAAGGGAATGGGATCTAGTGCAATGCAGCAGAGGTGCTGGGGGGGGGGTCAGGACTCCGGGGTTCATCCCCAACTCAGAGGGGGTGTCTAGAGCATTGGAGCTAGGGGTGGGGATCAAGATTCCTGGGTTCTTTGCCTGGGTCAGTCCCTTTCCCAAGGCACTGGGTGAAAGGTGCTGTTTACTTGCTACACATCCTTGTTGTGCCTTTTCCTAAAGTCAGAGACTCCCCAAAATAGATTTTTCTCAGCCTAGATGGAAGTAACCATGCGGCATTGGCAGGGCACTGGCTGCCACTCCCGCTGCTCAGCTCTTTCCTTTTATAGGAGTTAAGGCTTTGGATCCACCCCCACACTCCAAAGTCTCTTTTCTAATTCATGATGCGCCCACTCGGCTCTGAGCTGCGCTGGGGACGCTGCGAGGGCACAGCCCTAGATAACAGGCTGACGTCGGTGCTGCAAGCCAAAAACAGAAAAAAGCTCCCATTGTGTTTATTTATAGCATCACATTCCTAAAGGAAAGAAAACTGGTGGCTCTCTTCCAAGAACCCAGATCAATGGTATCCTATAACACACCCAAGGAGACTGACTTCTAGCCCCCCCCACACCACTAGGTGCCACAGGGCTCATAGACATTGATGCTGCTACACCCTCTGGTTTGAAATGGTTTCCATCACATACAGGATTTTTACACTTTGGTTCAGTGGCTCTCAGCACCCCCAATATACAAATTGTCCAGTCCCCCTGCTTGTAGAACCCAGGAGAGCTGGCTGCCTGCCCTGCTCTAATACACTAGACTCCCACTCCTTTCCCAGAGCCAGGGACAGAACCCAAGAGTCCTGGCTCCCAACTTCCCCTGCTGTATCCCGAGACACCCCTTCCCTTACTCTAGTGCAGGGGTGGGGAACCTCAGGCCCAGGGGCAGGATGCGGCTCCTGGCTTTCCTGGACCTGGCCCCCATGACTCAGGGTCCACCCAGCAGGGGAGCCTGTGCTGGCTCTCCAGCCCCCCTACTGCCCCACTGTGGGGCTGGAGCTCACAAGCTAGTAGCCTAGGCCCCCCTGGGCTCCAGTGTAGGAGGAGAATGTGGGGAGTGTCTTTCTCCTCAGACAGGGGTCAAATCAGTAAGGACTTTTGGGTTTGTTTGGGTTTTTTTTTTTTGTATTTCTCACTTATGGGTGGCCTCCAACTGATTTTTCTGTGGGTCAGTGGCTCCCAACGCAAAAAAGGTTCCCCACCCCTGCTATAGTAGATTCCAGCAGGGTGAGCGGGAAGCCAGGACTCCTGGATTCTGTTGACAGCTCCGAAGATGCCAGGGTTACCTAAACTGCCATCTTACACAACAGAAAAGTGGAGACATTCTGCACTAGACTTGAGTCCAGAGAGTGCCCTGCCCTTGCACAGGGAATTAGATGAGACTCCCTCTTGTACACAGCGTGATGGTGGGGAAAGGACCATTTGAGAACCTAGAGACCGGGCCTAGCCCTTAAAAGATTACTTTGGAAAGTCTTATCATTCCTTAGGCTGGCTAAATAACGATTGCAGTTTAAACAACTCATCTGCAACAGCCCTCATGGGTGCTGAGGGTAGGTGCTTTACCCCAGTTTCCTGCATCACTAGAAGTCAAACAAATGAGGTGCTAGCTGTGAGAGATTTCCAAAAGAGGTGTGAAGGCTTTCTGGGCAGCCAGGGGTTAGTCAGCTCTGTACTTTCTTTCCTAATATGGAAGACGAGATTATGCAAAACTAGCTACCCAATTTAGGTGACTCCATTGAGCTTCAGCACTGTCACTTTGTATTCAACACAATTGCTCACCTAACAATGACATACACATGCCAGTGGGGTGGGACTTCTTTGGGCTTTTCAGAAGTTGGCTTTATTTTTATCTAATGTATTTTAAAACCATTATTTTAATGGCACTAAGATTAGCAAAAGCAATTCCCCAGCCCCACCCCCCCCAAAAAACTTGCTCATTATCACTCTGTGGAAATGCTCTTAACTCCTAGAGAGACATGCTACCTGGGGGAACGAGAGGGGTGGTGTCTTAATACTAGGCCACTATATGGAAAGGCAAAGAAAACAATAGCAGCCATCAGAAGGAGTTAGTTGATGAGAACAAAAAGATATTTTAAATGATGTTTCAAATATGTTTCCCCAAGGCATCTAAATGAGACAATGTTTGCATATTTTAGATTAACTAGCTAGATAAATGATATGGGTGGATGGATGAATGGAGAGGTGATAGTATGGGGTGATAGTATGGGGTGGGTGGGTGGTATAGGGATGGATAGTTAAGGATAGATAGATGAGTGGGAATCTACAAATAGGTGGCTAGATGGAATGGGAATGGATATATAGAGGGGTAGAGAGATTACAACATTAAGAATATGCAAATACCAATTCTACAGATTGTAGTGGTGGTCACTGTGCCTAAGGATAGAGTACCTTAGCTGGATAAAGAGGTAGATAAATTGAAGAGGGATGGATGGATAGACAGGTAGATGGATAGAGAGGTAGAGAGATGGAAGGGGATGGGTGGATAGAGGGATAGGGAGATGGAAGGGGACTGGATGGATGGGGGTAGACAGATGGAAGGGGTTGGGTGGATAGAGGGTAGAGAGATGGGAGGGGTGTGTGGGTAGAGAGGTGGGTGGGTAGAGAGGGTGGAGAGGTAGAAGGGGCTGGATGGGCTGACAGATAAGATTCCCCTCCACAATTCTTCCCCAAGAAGCCGGTGGAAGGGTTAATGTTTGACTGTGGGAAGGCGCAGGGGCAGACTTAGCCTGGAGCTAGACGTGATTCCAACAGTCAAGTCTCTCCTCTGGCTGCTTTTCTCCTAATTCGGTGCAGTGTGTTTCTGTGCCTGCCTCCTCCACTCCCCCCTCACTTGAGCGCGTCACTGAAGAGAGGGTGACGTGCGGCTCCCCCAGCACACAGAAGGAGGGGGAGAGGGGAGGGGGGAGCAGTTTCCCAGCCATGTCCCTCCATTGATCTGAGCAAATCTTCCCGCCCCACTTTCCTTGCCATGCCAGTGCCCACACTCCCAGCAGCCTATAAAAGCCGGGATGCAGGCTGAGGCTGTCAACCAGATCTGCCGGCAGGAATCTGGGAGCCACACAGCCAGCCGGACGGACAGACCGACCGCCGCCGAGCGTGGAGAAGCCCAGATGTATCGCTCCACCAAGGGCGCCTCCAAGGCGCGGCGGGACCAGATCAACGCTGAGATCCGCAATCTTAAGGAGCTGCTGCCCATCGCGGAAGGGGACAAGGTCCGGCTCTCGTACCTGCACATCATGTCGCTGGCCTGCATCTACACCCGCAAGTCCATCTTCTTCCCCAAAGGTAACCGGCACTGGGAGCGTGTGTGACTGGCGGGCACTGGCCCCGAGAAGCCAGGAGCCCGTGTGCCCGGACAGACACCTGTTAGATACCAGCGCCTGCTGGGGGGTCTGGCTCTGGGCGCCTCCAGCCCAGGAGGTTGGGGAGGGACGAAAGACGCGTGGCGCTGGCCGTGGTGCTGAAGCTACACGGACTCGGACGCTGGGTACAGGTCGCTGTCCGTGGTGCTGCCCAGGTGGTGGTGGGTCGCTGTCCATGGTTCTGAAGCAGGCTCCTGACTCAGTGGCTGCAGCAGGTCGCTGTCCATGCTACGGCCCGGGCTGCAATGCATAGAAACGGCTTTGTATCCTGACTCCCCCTTCTTTTCCGCAACAGGTGCCATGGGAGGGCTGGAGAGCTTGCTGTCATCCCAGGACCTGGAAGATTTCTTGCAGATGCTCCCAGGCTTCCTCTTGGTGTTCACCGGGGAAGGGAAACTGATCTACGTCTCAGAGAATGTAGCAGAGCACCTGGGACACTCAATGGTAAGGGATCAGTCCGGGAGCTGGTGACTGTTATCCACACATCAGCTCTCCCACTCCTGTGCATACTACAGAGCCGAGGCATAGGGGGTGGATGGATAGCTAGATAGAGGGGTGCCGGGGCGGGGGGGGGGGAGAGATGGGGATGGTTAGGTAGAGGGATGGCTATATAGAGAGGTAAGCAATGAGGAGCTCACTGTGTGTTTCTCTGTGCTTGTTGTTGAACAGGGTTTCTAATACAGACACTGGTAGCCTGGGGAGCTAGATAGCATAAATGCAAAGCTACCTGCTAATGCTGATCTGTGTTATATGGCCACATAGAAAGCCTGGCACACTGATGCCTGTTACCAGCCCTTGGACTTCAGCTATGAGCAGCCTGTTCCTTGCGTTGTATGGCAGCATGATCTAACATCTCACCATTACCTTACCCCCCCAGGTGGATCTGGTAGCCCAAGGAGACAGTATTTACGACATCATTGACCCCGCTGACCACTTTGTGATGAGAAATCAGCTGGCGCTGCCCTCTCCAACTGATACAGGTGAGTTCCTGTGTGATTGCATTGAAATCAAGCTGCATGCAATGGCACTTGGGCAGAACATGAAACCTGAGAAAGGGCAGAGTGGCGGGTCTGTGCAGCCTTCCAAGGAGGGACAGAGGGTAGAGACATAAGTGCAGAGTGTGTAAATATATACTCATGCCTCTGTAAACTCCACACCAATTCATCTAATGAAGTGGGTTGTGCCCATGAAAGCTTATGCCCTAATAAATCTGTTAGTCTCTAAGGTGCCACAGGACTCCTTGTTGATGTTTATAGAAATGAGAGAGAGAGCTCAGACATTCTGGGAATGTGAGAGGGGGAGATGAGTGGATGGTTAGATGTGTTTATATAAGACTGAGTGAATAGCTAGAGATGAGCATGTGAGGATAGTTTCACACCTGTACTAATCTAATATTCCTGGAGTTGACAGTCCCCAGTGCATTAAGTTCTTCTGTGAGCTCCCTCCCCTCATGCCCAGACTCTCTGTCTTTGCACCACACACTCACCATCATCTCCCCTTGCTGATTTCCAGACCGCTTGTTTCGGTGCCATTTCAACACCTCCAAGACCGTGAGGCGCCAGAGTGCGGGGAACAAGCTGGTGCTAATCCGAGGCCGCTTCCATCAGCCACCACCTGGCTCCTACTGGTCAACCAACCCTGTCTTCATGGCCTTCTGCACTCCACTAGAGCCCAAGGCATGCATCAGCCATAATTCACTCTTCCTGGCCTCCTTCGAGAGCCGGCACACCAAGGACCTGGCCATCCTGGACATCTCAGAGAGGTGAGGAGGGGCTCAGCCTTCAACATGAGGGGAAGACGGACCTTCTGGCATGTTCTACTTTAGAACATAAGGAGTTGTGTGAAGGGGCTAGGAAGAAAATCAAGGGGTGGCTTCCCCCTCTCTGTGGGGTGCCTTGAACCCTGATGTGGGTAAAAGATGAGGTACCAAGGTTTATGGGCCAGTAGGCTGAGTCTAAAACCAAAGCCTGATCCATGTGAGGGCCCATATCATGTTCAGAGTGCCACAGACCCAGAATGAGGTTTAACTCACTGCCTAAGTATTCAAAGATCAGGAAGGGAAGCAGAGAAGCAAGAGGGAGAAGGACTAGCTCAAGGTGAGTGGCAGAGCTGGGAGTAGTGCCCAGAAGTCCTGGCTCCCAGCCACCACTTCTAACCTGCTAGACCCTCTTCCTGCCCCATGCTAGGAGTAGAACCCCAGTGTTCTGAGTCCCAACTTGGTGCTACCCTGTGGGTCATTCTCTGCTGCTCATGAGTGCTCAATGGTCTCCTCTGCTTGGCTCCCTGCAGTGTGATCTTTCATCTGGGCTTTGAGAAGAGTGAGCTCCTGTGCAGGTCGTGGTACAGCCTGGTGCACCCAGAGGACCTGAGCCATGCCTCAGCCCAGCACTGCCGCTTGTGTGAGTATCCCCTCCTCTCCATCCTGAGTGACAGAGGGCTGGGCTGGTCTCTCCCCAGTGGATCTCTGACACTAACCCCCCTGCCCTCTTTCTCTCCCTGCAGTGGGTGATGCTGGTGAGCCCCAGGTGGAAATGGTCATCCGGCTCCAGACCAAGGATGGTGTCAGCTGGATTTGGATCTACTCCTTGGCACGCATAGAGAGCGCTGAGATCCCCATCATCTGCCACAACTACATCATCAGGTAGCTGCATGCAGCTGGCCTCTTCCTGGTTGCAGGGCCTCAAGCCAGACAGCGCTCCCCTCACAGAGAGTCCTCAGCAGCTCCTGGGATCAAGCCCTGGTTTGGGCTGGAACCCAAGAGCCCCAGACAGGCTCAGGGCCCCCATTGGGCTGGGCATTGCCCCTGACTGGGATCAGGGCCCCATCATGTAACACCCTGCACAGACCCAGCCCAAGAGAGCGCCCTTGTTCCAAAGAGCTTGCAGACTAAATAGGCAGAGGGTGTGAGGGGAAACTGAGGCCCAGAGAGGGGGAAGGGGCCTGCCCCAGGTCGGGGGCCAGGAATAGAATTCAGAAGTCCTGACTCTCTGTCCAGTGCTGGTCTATGTGTTTGGGTGCACTAGGTGGGTGTATTTGAGAGCCCCATGCTGGGGGAATTAAAAGCACAGGGAACATGCACATGGCCAGGGAGGGTCACTCCTGCCAGCTCCAGCACTAACACTGCCTCTGTTTGGTCCCCAGTGACTCGGAAGCCTGGTGCCTACGTCAGCAGCTGGCCTCAGAGGAGCCGCAGGTGGCCTACGTGCTAAGTGCTGCACCGCCGTACTCTGAAGGGTTGGTGTCTCCAGCCCAGCTCTCCAGCCCTGACCAGGTCTTCACACCCCTGTCCAGCACCCCCACAGGTGCTGCCCCGGTGCCCACCTTCGATTTCACCAGCCTGGAGTATGCAGAAGGCACCAGCCTGAGCCAGGAGGGCACGTCAATGGCCATGGAGCTGGGCAATCTCTCCTCCATGGAGGAGGCACCCAGCTCCACCATGGGACAGCCAGGCAAAGACACCGAGTTCAGCTACATGTTCTTCCCTACTACCTACGAGCCGGCCTTCCGGAGGGACAACCCAGGTGGCTCCTCCAAGGACTTTGTCTGCACTCCCCCTTATACGCCTCATCAGGGCTGCACCTTCATGTTTGGGACCCAGGAGTCGTTCCCTCCCAACACAGCCACCTCCCCTCCCACTACCACTTCCTCTGAGCTCCTCTACCCACCGGAGAACTGCAGTGCTCTCTATGAGAAGTTGCCACCCACTCCTGACAGCCCCGGTAATGGGGACTGCACCGTCATGACGCTGCCGGAGGTCAGAGGCCCCCTCTATATTGATGTGCCCATGGTGCCCGAGGGGGTACTCACCCCGGAGGCCTCCCCCATCAAACAGACCTTCTTCAGATATTCTGAAAAAGAAAAGACTGAGATTGACCTGCTGGCCAGGCACATCAGCAGCTTGGCTGAAGATTTCAGCTCCTTCCACTCCCCGGAGCTCTCCCTCCAGGCAAAGCAAGGCCAGGTCAGCCGCAGCTCTTCCCTGCCGGCCGGCATACCCAACCCCTGCCTGGACTTCCAGCCCCTCAAGAGCTGGAGGAGCATTGACTTCTCCTTCCTCTCCTGCCCAGAGGAGAGCCTCCTGGAAGAGGACACTGTGGAGAATCTTCTCCAGGACCTGTCCACCTCTCTGTTCGAGAAGAGTGGCACCGGTGTCCGGTGCCCCCTCCACCACCACTTCTGTGGTGGGAACGTCAGTAGTCCACTAAGCTTGGACACCGAAGAGAGCGGCAGTGGGACCTTGGCTCCCTCGCCCTCCACGGACCTGTCTCCAGAAGAGCAGTGCTTTCTGGAAGAACTGGCCTCTTATGAAACAGTCTTTGAGACATGTGCCTCAAGGTCGCCCTGTGATGGGTTAGATGAGTTGTATCAACTCCAGAGCCACCTGCAAGACAGCTTCCATGAAGGTAAGGGGCAGGGGCACTGCCAGATGGGGTGGAGGGTGTGGGGCAATGCAGGAACTCAGGCTGCATGGATATGGGCTGTAGGAATCCCCTGTTGGTCCTCCATTTGCCCCCACCATGGGGCACATCACTCTTTAGGGATGGCAACTCTGCTCCCTGCTCTCCAGCACATCTGCCACCAGTTAATGCACATGTGTGCTGCCCCCTGCCCTCCAAAAGATAGTCCCCCCCCCCCCGGTCACTTGTGCCCAGGCTCCAGTTTGGCTGCAGGGCCAATTCCAAGGCTGCTACCAGGGAGCTATGTAAAGGCAGCCAGACTGAGATCAGGAGCCCTGTCATGCTGGGCACTGCACAGAGACAGTCCCTGTCCCAATGAGATCATAAGCTCTAGACATGGGCAGGACTAGCTTCCTCATTTTACACATGGAAGTTGAGGCCCAGGGAGTCAGTGACTTGCCCAATATCATATATGGAGCTGGGAATTAAACCCAGGTGTCTGGGGCATTCCCGGCAAGGCCAGCATTGCCAAATGGTGCTTCTCCTTGGGGCGAGCACATGAGCAACTTCCCAGGGCTGCAGAGCATGAGGGCCTAACAGGTGGGTTAGCATAAGGGGCTAAGAGTGAGGATTCCTGGGTTCTATCCCCACTCAGGCAGGGAGGGGAGTGGGGCTTAGTAGATTAGATGTGGGAAACTAGGAGCCAGGACTCCTGGGTTCTATCCCAGCACTGGGAGGGGATTAATGGTTATAGCTGGGAGCAAGAACCCTGGTTTATCCCAGCTCTGGGTGGAAAGTGGTGGGTTACAGCAGGGAGGGTAGGAGCCAGGTTCTGTTCCCAGTACTGGGTGGACAAGGACAAGTGTTAAAGGACAGGGTCAGGATTCATGGGTTCTGCTCCTGAGACTCTCATGCTGCATGTGTCAATATCCCACTCTGTGAAAGTAGGAGAGCACAACCTCTCCCAGGTAGCTATTCAGGGGGAAGTTGTGGAGCAGGTTGCCCTCTAGTGGCAATCCATGAGGAGGCTAGCCCTAGCTCACACTGGGGAGGGCACTTGATGTTTTTATTGTGGGAGCTGCCCAGGATGCCCCATGCCCTCTAACCCTCCTCCCTGCTTTGCTTTGTGTCTCCCTACAGATGGAAGCGAAAGTGACCCTTCGTTCTGAAATAAGTCTGTGACTTACTTCACCAAGTATGGCATATTGTCATATTTTGAGGAGCTTCTTCCACCCATACTCGAGCTGAGACCTGACTCCGTGCACATCCGGAGGGGGTGCCAGGCTGGGCGTCCCTGGGGTGAGCTTTGGGCGAAGAACTAGCATTTTTATAACCCCCCTCAAAAAAAGACCACTGTCGTGCCGTCGAAGCTAGAGTTGCCAACCAGAGCTCTTGAAAGGACCATTGTACGTGGCTTTACACATAGAACTGTATTCACTCGTAGTGAGTATATGTATGTAATTTAATAAGAAATACTATGGTCGCCTCTCCCCAAGGCCTGTGCTCCCATGTGCATTCAACCCAGCGTTGGAACAAGGCACGGGGGTGCCTGGCTTTGGATTTCCCACCCTCTGAACCCCCTAGAGAATGGTGGGTGTAGGTGGTATCTAACCTACCGCAGTAAGGGCCCATGGCTGTTCAGGTGTCTTCTGGCAATTGCATTTCTGTTCCTGACTCAAAACAAATATCCCTAGATTCAACTGGCACAGCTCTGATTTTTCTCAGAGCTGTCCTGGGCAAAATAGTGTTCATAGCTACATCCATTTCACCATGAGGCTTCTGCTGGGATACTAGGCTGGGACTGTCAAAGCTGGCTTGATCACAGTCTCTTGCACAGGGGCAGCTGGACAATGAATAAAGGGCATATGTTTAAGTGGGAAGGATGATTGACAAATGGCCGGGCGATGTGATGGACTCTCCATCATGTGGGCTGTAAACCCAGATTGGGTGACTCTTTCTAAAAGGTTCTTTCTCTAGCCTGACCAGAAATCACTGGACTCAGTGCTTGGGCAAGGGGGTGAAATTCTGCAGCTTGTGTTATCCGTGTCAGACCAGATCTGAGCCTAAGAATTCACTACCCTAAGAGACTGACATTCCATCCCCTGGTCCAGCTTTGAGAGTCTCAGCATGGAGTGAGATTGTTATTCAGCAGGAGTCATTTTAATTTTTGTTTCATTTTGAAATTTCACCCATTAATGTTGACTCACCCTGTCTGGAATAATCCCCTGCAAGCATCTTCCAGATCAGAGCTTAACATTGTCACCAGAGTGAGCTACTTAGAATGATTTTTGGCACCAAAAACACCCCTCTCTGCCACCTGGAGTGGGGGAGGTAGGGGGTGAAATATACCAATGTAGAACAGAAATGTTTATATATATATATAAATATATATATATTTAATTTTTTTAAAAAAATACAAGAATGATTTTCTAACTTCTCCAGAGTGGGATCCTGAGTCAGGGCACAGTCCCTGTGCTGTGACAGGGATACGCTGTGAGACATCAGGCTCCATGGGGTTTTCCCCCTTTCTTTTTGGAGTGTTGATAAAAAACAAATGTTAAGATGTGACGCCCGGAGAGGCGCCATTGTCGCTAACCGTAGAGTTGTCTACGCTCAAGTATCAGGATTGAATCCTCTCTTTCCCAATTCGCACATTGCCGAAATGTGGAGTATTGTAAGACACATGTATATTTGTAAAGAAAAACGACGGGATTTCTTTTTTTTTCAACAAAAAAGATCATTGTGTCCATCGCTGTACATATATCTCTATATTATATATACGGATCATTGTGCACCAGGTCATGGACAACGTGGAGTCGTTCTTCAGTGTGTGTCACTGTGAGTGCATTTGTAATGCCAAAACTTTTGTAATAAAACTGAAATTAACAGAATCCACCTGGAGCATTTCTTTAGTAGCCTCCTAGGGAGAGGGTTGGTAATTGTATTGTGAGGTTGCATTTGAGATTGGGGCTCCCATTGTGCCAGGGGCTACACAGACACCCACCAAGACTGGGGCTCTCATTGTGCCAGACTTTGGATAGACCCTGACCGAGATCAGGGCACCTGTGGGGCCAGATGCTGCACACAGCCAACTGAGCCCAGAGCCCTCGTTGTGCTGTGCATTGCACAGACCCTTAGACTGGGGCCCCTATTGTCCTGTTATCCCCATATTCAGTGAGCCTGAGCAAGGATTCCCCACGTTTCTGCTACAGGGTATGGCATGGTGGTGACCAAGGCCTCCCCACCCTTCCCCCGCCTTAGCAGTGCTGCTGCCCTCTGCAGGGTGGAACCTGATCTAGTATGCTATGCATCAGCCCCCATGTCAGCAGCACCAAGGGCAAGGTGCCTTTGTGCCAAGTTAGTGAGGTAGAGCTCCTGCCATCAGCACATCAACTGGATGGGGGATTGCTAACCTGTGGCTGTGGGGATGCAGCTACCTCTGGAGTGGGGCACAGGAGCTGTTTATATCAGGATTCCCTCATCCGGCACTAAAATGTAGCTGCTCCTGGGATGAGGTCGGTGGGTTGATTATACAGGGATCCCTTGCCTAATGTCTGCCGCTGTTGTTAGGGCAGGGCATGGGAGCTATTTCTATAGGGACCTGTCACACAGCACCCAGTTGCAGCTGCCTCTGGAGTGGTGTATACAGGGGCTGTATAACTGGCCTAGTGGCTGTGGGAGAAACAGCAAACAGACTATATCTGAACATTAGACAGTCCCCATGACATTCCTGTGAGCAAACTAGGGAAATACAGTCTAGGTGAGATTCCTATTGGCTGGGTGCACAACTGGTTGAAACTTAATGGGAGCTCTTGCCAGCTTACTGTCAAACTGGAAGGCCATATCAAGTAGGATCCCTCAGGGTCTGTCTTGGGTTTGGTACTATTCAATACTGTAATTAACAACATGGCTGGGAGGGGCTGCCAGCTCCACAAGGACACAATTAGAATTCAGAATAATCTTGAGACCTTGGAGATTTGGTCTGAAATCAGCAAGATGAAATTCTGTACTGACAAGCACAAAGTACAGCGGTAGGCAGGAAAGGCGAGGGTACAGCTACATGCGGGATTCACTAGCTAGGCAGCAGTACCATGGAAAAGGATCAGGCGGAGATAGTGGGTCACGAATTAAATATGAGCCAACAGTGTGATGCTGTTTGAAAAACGCAAATCTTAGGCTGGGATGTTGGCACTGGCTGACTGGTGGTACCTTTAAGAGGTCCAGCCCCACCTGGGACTCATTCATTCCTCCTCCCCACCTATAGACCCCTGGCAGATAGTCGTGTGGTTAAAATCAACCTGTTCAGGCTTGTATTTATTACCAATACCAAGCGATCATTTGCTAATGCTCCTCCTAGTGGAAATGCTCACACAAGAGGAAATGAAGAATTAAGATCTCTTCAGCTGGTAGCTATTGGTCACTTCCCACTGGAAAAAAGCAAAATAACACAGTCACAGAGGAAGCCATGCTGGGTCAGACTGATGGTCCATCTAGCTCAATGGTACTTGAGTAGGAGTACATGTACCCCTAGGTGTAGGCAGAGGTTTTCCAGGAAGTACATCAACTCATCTAGCCATTTTCCTGGTTCTACAACAGGCAACATAAAAAGCAGTGGTAAAGGCAGTCCAAACTCAAATTTCATGCAGACAATAATTTGCTCATAAAGCTTTATATACTCTCCACTGAAATGTAAGTACATTCTTCATATTCCAATTGATGCATTTTATGTTTATATGGTAAAAATGAGAAAACAAGCCACCTTTCAGTGATTGTGTGCTGTGACACTTGTGATTTTATGTCTGATTTTGTAAGCATGAAGTTTAAAATGAGGTGCAGCTTGCAGGTATGCAAGACAAATCAGACTCCTGAAAGGCGGACAGTAGTCTGGAAAAGTTGTGTGCCACTGATCCAGCCCCCAATCCTGGCTTCTAACAGTGACTGGTGCCAGATGCTTCAGAGACAATGACCAGAACAGGGATATTATTGAATGATTCATCCTCTATCATCCTGTCCCAGCTTCTAGCCGTTAACAGTTTAAGGCAGTGTTTTCCAAACTATGGGCCACGGCCCGGTACCAGGCCGTGGGAAAAAAATACCAGGCCTCAGCGTGGCTGCTGGGAGGGGAGCGGGGTGGGCTGGGAGGAGATGTGTGTGGGGGGGGAAACGGCCGCCGGGAAGCAGGGTTGGGGGCAGCGGGGCTGTCCGGCAGAGATGGGGGGGGGGACGGCTGGCCGGCCGGAGGAAGCAGGGCTGGACGGGGGAGATTGGGAGGAGGAGGACAGGAGAACCAGCCTCTGGAAGCAGGCCTGGACGGGGGCAGTGGGGCTGGCCAGGGGAGATCGGGAGGAGAAGCGGGGGAGAACTGGCCAGCTGGGAGGGGGTCAGGGGGACCGAGGCTGGTTGCGGGGGTTGTCAGGGGGAGTGGGGCTGGCAGGGGGAGATCAGTGGGGGGCGGGGGTGAACCGGCCACCAGAAGCAGGGCTGGACGGGGGCAGCAGGGCTGGATGGGGGAGATCGGGAGAAGAAGCAGGGAGGGGGAGCAAATTGGCTGGCGGGAAGCAGGACTGACCCGGGCACATGCAGACCCAGGCACACGAGTGAGTCCGGCACTGGGGATTCCGTTTCCCCCACCCCATACCCTCCCTCGAGTAGTTGTGAACTGCTTGGCTGGTAGACACACTCACGCAGCGTGAGCACATCTACCAACCAGGTAGTTCACAGCTACAGACTGATTGACCTAATAATAATAAAACTTACCTAATTAGAAAATACTGGACATTTTATATGTCCGGTATTTTCTCAATTTGTTTCCCAGACAGAACCCTCAAATACCGGTACAAAAGCAGACACCTGGCAACCCTACCCCTCCTTGCACCCTCCCTCCTAGCCAGATACCCTACCCCCCATCTGCTCCTGCTCCCGCCTCCTGGAGTGCCCATGTGGTGCCGGGTCCCTGAAGCCCTGGCCCAGGCTGGGCGGAGGATGCAGCTGGGTGAAACACTGAAAATTTATTCATTTTTAATTCTTTTTTTATATGCATTTATATTTTTGGGCTGCAAAAAACATGCGTTCCAACTAAAGTAAAAAGTTTAGGAAACCCTGATCTAGCCAGCTTTCTGTCCATTTTACAGTCCATTTATCCAATCCATACTCCCTTAACTTGCTGGCAAGAATATTGTGGGTGACCGTATCAAAAGCTTTGCCAAACACTGGGAGCTTTGGGAGGACCAGAAACAACTTATTTGAATATTCATCATTTGCTTAATGAATATGCAAATATGCAGTTGAATGTTATTGGTCCTCCAAAAGCTCGTGAATGGATTTACTGGTCCCCGTGTCAAAACGTTTGGGAACCCTGGTTTAAGGGACACCTGGAACATGGGGCTGTGTCCAGTGTTTCTGACCATGTTGGCTAATAGCCATTGATGGATCTGTCCTCCAGGAATTTATCAAAAAAACACGGGAGGCTGAGGTTAGGGGAAAATGAATGCACCAGTTACATATCTAGCTAAGTAGGCAACAGAGACTGGATAGTTTTTTTTATGCAGTGCTCGGGCGAAGTACATTCACCTCAGCATTACTTGTCCAAATTTTGTGACTATTAACATTTGATAGACATGCCTAGTCATTTAAATATGTGTATAGAGACTTCACTCCATTTAAAAAAATAGCTAGAAGGGCCATATTCCAGGTGTTGTAGCAATCAATGCACACTCTGCTAAATAGAAAGATCTGATTACTATAGTACTGTGTACTATATCTTTTAATAAACGCTAACTGTTGTAGAGAGTGTTTGGCTTCTGATATTTACAAGGTGAAGATTTGTAAGCTTGTTAAAACTTCCTACATAAATACACAACTAGTTTTAAAAAGTCAGTGCAGGCCTGGAGGTAGAAATGAGAAGTCGCTGGAGAGCCCAGGGGCTGTCTGTGGGCGTGGAGACAAACAGCTGGAAGGAGATGTGCCTAAGAGATACCTATTTGCTCATGACTTCCCCAAGCCCTGAGGGAAAGGACAGGATTAAAAGTGCCCATGCAAAGAGCTTGATTGAAGGCTGCAGTTGGCTTGAATAATCAGTTGGACTCCCAGGAGTGGCAGGGCAGCCCAGAACAAGGGTGAGACCTGAGGGGCTAAGGACTAATTTGACATATTGTAAGAAACGAGACTACTCCCAGGGGAACCCCTGTTTAAAGCACCGTAGTTGGAGAGTGGCTTCTGACCAGAGGTGGATGGGGCCATAGAGGGCAGTGCCTGAGCAAGGCCATGTTGTGCCTCGTGGGCGGGGCGATGGGTGAGGGGAGGCACAGGAGGGACACAATCGGTCCCCCTGCACTCACCAGCAGTGGAAGGGGAAGTGGAGGAACACAGCCCAGCTTGCTCTGCTCCCCCAGCCATGCCACTCTGCTTCCCGTTGGTGAGTGTGAGGGCGATCCTGCCCTTCCCCTGAACAACTTGCCAAGAGAGCAGAATGAGCTGGGGTCTTGCTGCTCTGACTTCCTCACTGCAGCTGGTGAGTACAGAGGGGCTGGACCCCTGCTTTAGGTGCCACACATTGGGGGTGCATATGCCCTCTCGTGTCCCGACACCCTGCCCTGCTCAGGGGTGTGTGGTCAAGGGAGTTGCCCCAGCACTGAGTAACAGGAGCGTTGCCTGCAAGGCATGGCTGGTTATTGCCCTGCCGTGCTGGGGTCTGGGGAGGTCTCAGCTGTAGATCTGTGCTGATTCTGAGAACCACATGACAAGAAAGCTGGAGAAAAGACGAAGAGGTTTTGCACTCCTGTGCTGTGAGGAAAGTTTTTAAAAAATTGGGCCTGTTTAGTCTTGAGAAAAGATGACAGAAGGAGGACAGAGAGCCGCATTCACTTACGTTTGGGGCTGCTATAAAGAGGGTGGTGAGCTGTTGTTCTTCTTGGCCACCGTGGGCAGGACAAGTTTGCAGAAAGGGAGACTGTGAATTTGTGATTTGACATTGGGGAAAATTTACTAATCCTTGTTAAGCCCTGGAACAGGTCCCCCAGGGAGGCTGTGGCACCCCCATCACTGAAGGCTTTTAAGATCAGTTTGGACAAACACCTGTCTGGGATGGGCAGGGTTCCTGGGGCCTGCTGCAGCACAGGGGGCTGAACTACATGACTCACAAGGTTCCTTCCAGACCCACATTTCTCAGATTGTGATGTGGGCTGCATAGAGCAAGGCCCAGCTGAACCTGGGGCCCCATGGGCACTGCAGGGACACAGTGAGAGACAGCCCTGGCTCCAAACAGCACACAGTCCGGATGGGGGAAACTGAGGCACCGAGTGGAGAAGGAAATTGCCTGATCCCCAGTTAGGGAGAGGGGTGGACCAGGACAGGGATTCAATTCCCCAGAGTCCCTGAGCCACAGGGAGCAGTGTGTGTGACGGGGAAGGTGTGCTCAGGGGAGTTAAGAGTGGGAAGCGGGTTGCAGGGGAGGGGGATGTGAAGGAAGGAGGAGGGGGTCGCGGGAGGGGGGCTATGGATTGGACAATGCTGCCTGGCCCCGCCCCCTTTCCAGTTTCCCGCTTTTGGCGGGAACGGGAAGTTCCAAGTGAAAGTGCAGCAAGTGGAGGTGAGCGTCTGGCATTGAGCCTTTCTGTGCAGCGCAGGTGGGCGGGGGGTGCCCAGAGCCCCGCCGCAATCCGGCCATGGGGGAACTCCGCAGAGCAGGGAGCCCCTGCGATCCGGGCACGCGTGGGGGCAGCGCCCAGAGCAGGGACCCCCCTGTGATCCCCGCACGGGTGGGGGCAGCGCCCAGAGCAGGGACCCCCCTGCGATCCGGGCAGGGGTGGGGGCAGCGCCCAGAGCAAGGACCCCCCTGCGATCCCCGCACGGGTGGGGGCAGCGCCCAGAGCAGGGACCCCCCTGCGATCCGGGCAGGGGTGGGGGCAGCGCCCAGAGCAAGGACCCCCCTGCGATCCCCGCACGGGTGGGGGCAGCGCCCAGAGCAGGGACCCCCCTGCGATCCCGCACGGGTGGGGCAGCGCCCAGAGCAGGGACCCCCCTGCGATCCCCGCATGGGTGGGGGCCGCGCCCAGAGCAGGGACCCCCCTGCGATCCCCGCACGGGTGGGGGCAGCGCCCAGAGCAGGGACCCCCCTGCGATCCCCGCACGGGTGGGGGCAGCGCCCAGAGCAAGGACCCCCCTGCGATCCCTACACGGGTGGGGGCAGCGCCCAGAGCAGGGACCCCCCTGCGATCCCTACACGGGTGGGGGCAGCGCCCAGAGCAGGGACCCCCCTGCGATCCGGGCAGGGGTGGGGGCAGCGCCCAGAGCAGGGACCCCCCTGCGATCCGGGCACTGGCAGGGGCAAGGAACCTCCGTCCCCTCTCCGCTCCCTCCTCCCCGTGGGTCGGGCGGGTGTTGGATTTACGCGCGGGGAGTGCGGGGCTTTGAAAGGCTTTTCCCGGCACTGCGCGCCGCGCCGCGGAGCGGGACTGGCCGTGGCTCACGCTGACGCTCGGCGCTGCGAGGTGGAGGTCTCGGTGAGCCCAGCACCCAGCCAGTCCGGCGGGCGGGCAAGGCCGCTGG
The DNA here is from genome assembly GCA_032595735.1 of Pelochelys cantorii. NCBI lineage: Eukaryota > Metazoa > Chordata > Testudines > Trionychidae > Pelochelys > Pelochelys cantorii. The sequence goes on from CM064336.1 coordinate 34,119,625, forward strand.
GGCCTGGACCCTTCCCCGGGGCGGGGCCGGCGAAGAGTGGATGCGCCACTGGCTCTTCCAGGCGCAGACACGCAGCCTTCGCATGGAGAGCGGGCCGCGCTAGCAGGTGAGACCGGCTCGGCCTTGCCGGGCCAAGGAGCCTCCGTGCGTGCGGCTGCGGCTGCTTGAGTCCCTTCCCCCTCTGCGGGAGGGCCCGGCCGGCTCTCCCGAACCAGCTGCGGGGCTGAGGCGAAGGGAGCAATTCGGTTCCGACCCGACCCCCTCCCCTTCCCAGCGCTACAATGTAGCGGAGTCGCTGCCCCCTCCGTGTAGCGGTTTCCTTTTCACCCGGGGTCGTACTGGCCAGCCCGGCGGGCAGCCGGCGGACAGATTCCCTGAGTGACCTTGGGGAAGGGGCAGCCCCCCCCTTTGCCCTGGATGCGGTGCAGAGGTATTTCCGCCAGAGACAGAGGGGAGTTACTCTGCTGGGGGTCACTGGGTTGTGGGTAGAGGGGTCTGGTTGGGTGGGGTGCCTCAGTGGGGCAGTAAAGGGGGCAGTTGGGTGCCATGTCTGGGAGCCTTTGGAGTGGGGGCTGGACTGTGGTGGATGTTTTCCCCTCCTGTAAGTTTGGGGGGGAATAAGGGGTGTCAGGTGTGTGGAGGCTGTTGGCTGCAGAATGTGTGCATGATGGTGGTGGTGGGGGGTAACATAGCCTATATTATGCAGATGAAGTTCTGATATTTTTCTTCCCAGAGTAAAACCGAGGAAATGCTATTTAAATTACATGTCAATTAACAGGACAGGGTATGGGTGCTAGATGTTCAGTGCAAAGCACCTCTGGACCGGACAGCTGCATCCACGCAAGGGTCACATCACTTTAACAAGACCTCCAGCACCAAAGCAATACACCCTCTCTGAGTGGAAGCAGCCAGTCCTGGTGTGCGTCTGCATTGTGGTACAGGCTTTAACTCCATGACTGCAGACTATTTTCCCCCTTCAGGACCCTGCTTCATTCAGCCCTCAGTTGAGCACTGGCCATCTGAACAAGCAGCTCTTCAATATTTTGTTTCCCCCACTGTTCAGTGGATGTCCCAGGCCTTCTTCCTTGTTACACCACCCACCCCACCCTGAATACAGAATTACTGATTTCTTCCGGGCCTTTTCACGGGCAAATGTTAATACAAATCTTCTCAGTGCTCCTGTAAGTGAAAGCCCCCCCACCTTCCCCAATGTAACAGTTGGGGCACTTAGGAAGGTTAAGCGTATTCACTAATTTTGGGTACTCAGCTTGAGTTAGCTGGAATCTGTTTCTTCAGTGCCATTCACATTATGTAGCAAAATGTGTGTCCACAGCCTCGCTTCCACTTATTTCAGGTGCAGCGGGAGCGCTTAACACTTCTGCAGGCCATGCCCCAGGCTCTCAATTCTGAGCACCCAGAAATCAAGGAACCCACCATTAGCCATCACTAACAGCTGGGTAATGTGACTTGCCCAGCAGTACACAGGACTTGGTGACAGAGGCAGGGATCGGCCCCATATGCTCGAGGGCAGCCTTCTCCAGCCTGAATCACAAGCCCCTCCTTTCTCGTCCTGCAGCCTCCGCCTCCACTGCTCACCTGCCAACTGCTGCAACAAGGGCAGCAAGGTCCCACAAACAGCCTCCTTCACTGCACCCACCTAACTCATCCATAGAGCAGGTCCGGCCTATCTGCTGAATGAGGCAAAACATACTGTGGTTAAAGACTCCATCAGCTGCATATGCACGAGGGGCTGAACTAGGCAACCTTAATTCTGGTGCTTCCTAAGGTCTGAGTGCTTGGCTTTCCAACCTTGCCAATGGTCTTTTCACATAGGCTTTTGGGTATAATTTGCTTGGTTTTTAAAAATGCAAATTCTCTTGTGGCATCCTATTGACACCCACATCACATGGTTCCAAAAGTGCCATTTCGGGAGAGTGGGGGCGGGGCGTGGAGGGCAGCAGCCATGCATGCCAGGACTTGTTTTTCTTCATGTTCCCCTGATAATAAGGGAGTGAGGGGAAAGTACTTGGATTCCGTGAATTACTCCTCTGCTCCTTCCTTCACCAGCCAGGAGTGAGAGGTATGCACAGAATCCAAGTACTGTACTTTCCCCTTGCTCCCTTATTGTTGGGAACTGGAGGAGAAGCAAGCTTCGTCCCGGTATGCACTGCTGCTGCCCCCTCCCCCGTTCTCCCGAAACCGTGCCCTAGCATGGTTAATCAGCAGAGAGTCCCTCCCTCTTGAACTAATGGAGTTATTGAAAACTGGAATAGGTTGTTCTCTTTTATGTGCCCCACTGTGTTTCACAGCTGTCTCACCATTCCTCAGCTGTTAGCAGACCCAGGGATCTCTAGTGAGGAGTGCAGTCTAGGGGCACAGAGTCTCTTACCCCTTTTCCCTCAAGATTGACCCCCTTCTGTCCCTTCCCCTCCAACTTGTCCCCCTCCCGTTCACCTCACCTAGTCAGTCCCAAGCTCCACTTCTCAGACCACAGGTGCTGGAACTAGGGGTGCTGAAGTGCTCCCTGGCTTGAAGTGGTTTCCTTATATTCACCTTATATTAAAGGTGTTTGGTCCAATGGCTCCTCAGTACCCTCACTATAAAAACTGTTCCAGTGCCCCTGCTTCAGAATTCTGATCCAAGTCCCTTGTCCCAGTCTCCTTCATTCCCTCTCCCTGGTCTCGATCTTGTCCCCTCTGTACTTGAATAGGACGATTTCCTCCTCTGTGCTGCCTGGGTGCCAGCAAGGGGCTCATTGGCAGCACACGAGATAGGGGCTCTCAGTTCCAATGCTTGGCTCTGGGCAGTCCTTACAGGGAAAAGTCTGGCTTTGCCCCACAAGCCTGAGCTGGAGGGAGAATGCTCTGGTGATGGAGCATGCTCAGTAAGGATGGGCTCTTAGAAATGTTAGTTAGGTTCTAATGCGTCTCTACTGAGCACCCATAAACTGCAGTATTTTCCAATTTGGATGGATGGATTTTCATGGGTATTGCAAAAGGCATGGCCCTGGCACGCAGCCCATCCTGCCAAAATCAAGTCCCACTGCAAAGCATGGGGCTGCTAGAGCCAAAGAAAAGATTCCACAATATACATGTGTTGGGGCATGCATTCACACAGGAGGGCAAAACCATGCCTTGTGCTGTAACCTTATTCTCAGAAAGGGTGGAGCTATTTTGGGGAAAAATTTCCTCAAAAATTTGGCCTGTTGCCTATGTGTGAAAATTCAGCCTGTCTAGTTAAAGTCTGGCAAAGATTCAGGCATGTAACAATAGCACCCGTCCTATAATGGGAAAGTGTCATGCACCCAACCCTGCCTATGGAATTCTGTAGTTCAGCCTGATGCTTCTAATTCAACCATTGGCTGAGTAGCCCGGAAGAAAATGTGGTAAATTTCAAGTGCAGACAAGTCTCCTGTCTGTTATAACCTTCAGTGCAGCTGGCACAAGCTAAAGTGATGCCTTGTTGTAGCTGGTCAGAGGAAAACCCAATCCCTTTCCCTTGCCAACCAAGGGAAAAGTAACTTACATTTATTTCAGGTACTGTTGTATCACAACCCCCATGGGCAGGAGCTCAGGGCAGGGGGTGAGGTGTGGGGGATGCATGAGTTAGGGCAGGAGCCTGGGGGTGAAGTGGGACTGAGGGAAGGGGCTTGGGGGTGTGTGTAAGGGGAGTGTCAAGGGGGTGGGGAGGGCTCTGGGCTGAGGAGTGTGAGTTGGGGGCCCTGGGCTGGGCAGTCCCAGATGCAGTTGGTTATCTGGACCTGCTTTGTGCTGCTTCTGTTCCTGGCTAAAGGAAACTGTGGCTGGGGGTAGGGGGCTGCATTCAGGCAACATCAGCGATGCGTGAAGACCCCCTGCTGTTCCCTTTCCCCCCAGGGCCACATGCCATGGGGACAGCATGTACCAGCTGTTTCCAGCCAGTGTGGTGGCTGCTGGAAGCCCCACCGGGAGCCCAGCTGTGAGCGCACACCTCCCCCTACAGCACCCCAGCCAGTTCCTTTCTCTGCACCCATGTGCCTGCTGCTTAGCACAGTGCAGGGCCAGAAGGACAGGCTGAGAGCCGCACTGGAAACTGGGCTGGGAGCACGTGCCCCCCATCTGCAGCAGCACACTGGTCTCCTTCACCTTTGCCTCCAGCCCACTGACAGCTGCGAGTGCTGCTAGTAGCCTTATCACCTCCACCGCAAACAAACACAAGGCTGGGACACTCCTTTGTGTGTGAGCGGCCGGGCAAAGGCAGGGCCCAGGGCCCGCCGGCTACCCAGGGGCTTGTGGCTGCTTGCTGGTAAAGTGCCCTGCCGGTAGGTAATGGGAACTCTGTATGGAATAAAGCCGGGCCAGCACTCAGCCCTGCCAGCTCTGGGAGGCACCGAGTCCCTCCCCTCTTGCCCTGGACTCACCACATGCTTGCCCTGCACGGAGGTGCCCTGCTGCTGGAGATGGAGGCACGTCCAGTGCAGAATCTCACAAGCAGGCCTGGTGCAGGGGTGTTGCCTGCGCCGCTCTTCCCTCAGTCACTGCTGGCCCAATGCCCCCACTTGGCAGCAAGGGGCACTGCCTCAGCAGGGGCTTTCTTGCCAAGGCATCAGCGCTGGCTGCAGTGCCCCTCTGCGTTACAGGGGTGCTATGCTGCAGGGAGCGCATGGGGGTGCTCTCCCATCCCTGTGCTGCAGGGAGCTCAGTGAGGGGCACCCTGGAGCCAGATCTCCTGCGTTTTATTCCTGGCTTGAGGAGTGGTCTAGTGAGTTGGGGAAAAAACCAGGGTCGTGCCCCAGCTCTGTGGGGTGGGCTGGGAGCCTGCACTCCTGGGATCTCCCCTGGCTTTGGGCGGGAACGTGGGTACCCAGGGGTGTGGTTTCTGTTCCTGGGGCTGTCGGGCCTCTGTCTTGCACAGCGGAGAGGGGAGAATCCCTGCGAGGCCCCGGTATGGGCAAGTTTATCTTTACGTCCATCCCCCCTCCGCAGCTTGGGACTTTCCGTCCCTGGGGCAGATGGGTAGGTGAGAGCTGCTCCCAACCTGGTTATTCAGAGTGTTGTGTTTTAGGTGCTGCAGGGAACCAGCCAGGGCTGTCCTCTGCCCCCTCCTTCCCCACAAGGTCTGGAGACATCCCCCCCTGCACCAAGATGACTCGACTGGACACGCCCAAGGACCGGTGAGTGGCAGCTCCCCTTTGCTAACAACAGACTCCGGGCACCCTCTAGGTGGGAGTGGAGTTCTGCCCCAGCAGGGATGTTGTCTGGGAACACCATGCCCCATGGGCTGAGCCCTGTGGGGATCAGGTGAGTCAGAGCCTGCAGCTGGGGTTGGAGGCAAGGTATTTCTGTGCTAGGTTTGTGTGTGGGCTGTGGTGGGGGTGTTGGAGAGGAGAAGGCCCACAGAAACTCTTGGAGTAAAGGAGCAGGCTGGGGTCCTGGGCAGATGGGGGAGGATTCTGCTATGCACCTTGCCTACTCTGTAACTGCAAGGCGCTCACACTCCCTGAACCTGCCCACAGTGGGAGCAAGAGGAGGGGTTGAGTCCTGAACCAGGCCTTTCCCTCATCCGGTTGGAGCATAAACCACCACCACCACTCGTGCTGGCAGGCCGCAGGCAGGGGACCTCCATTGGCTATGCAGTCATTGTTCCCTGATGTGAATGAGAAATGACTGCAGAGCAAGGGTAGTGGGATTAGTGGTTAGAGCAGGGGTGGCCGGGAGCCAGGACTCTGGGTTCTGTCCTCAGCTCTGTGACATAAGGCAATGTGTAGTCCCCACTCCATCCTGCTCTGGGTGCAACTTGAGGGAGGAGTGGGTGAAGAATTGCAGCTCTCCAGGCTGGGAAAGAAATGTACATGTCCAGGTGTGAGCAGCAGAGCCAGGAAAGAGTGTGGCACAGGTGGGGAGGGTGCCAGAGTGGGGGAGGGGTTGGCTGTGTGCCCACCAAGTGCCTGGGTTGGAGGTGGGTTAATCTGAGGATTCTAGTCCCAGCACCCCACATAGCTAGTCCAAAATGGAAACAACCATCCCCAATCCAGGACCCCATGGGAGGAAAGTGTGTTGGCTGATCAGAAGCTGAATGTGCCCCCAAGACTGAGCCCATAGAGGGGAAATGCCCTGGGGGCTGGATCAGAGCCAGTGCCCCTGGAGGGGGAAAGCCTTGTTCCCTGGTGATGGTGTCTCTCCTCCAGGTATCATGCTGTGGGAATCATCTTCTTCATCCTGGGTCTGGGCACCCTCTTGCCCTGGAACTTCTTCATCACGGCCATCCCGGTACTGACCCTGAGGTTCCTGGGGCTCAGGGGCAAGGGAAGGTGGAGTGTTGGGGGGAGGGGAATGGGGGTCTGGGGTAGGCGAGAGGCAGATACAGTACTAGGGGGAGAGAACAGAAGGGGAGGGGAAGTGGGGTTCTGGGCTAAGGGAGGGGGAGTACTGGGGAGCCAGGGGGTTCATAGTTCTGCTGTAGCACACAGGACAGGGGTGCAGCCCTGTATGAGGGGATCTTGCCAGGGCCCAGGGGAGGTGCCCCCAGGGCTGTGTGGATGGTGGGGTTGCAGCCCCATCTCATTCGTCTCTCTTCCCTGTAGTATTTCCAGGCCCGGCTCACTATGGGGGACAGCTTGTCTATGGGCCTGGTGGGGAACAGCTCTGGGGCTCAGCTGGACCTGACCCGGGATAACTTCAACTTCAACAACTGGCTGACACTGTTGTCGCAGCTCCCGCTGCTGCTCTTCACCCTGCTGAACTCCTTCCTCTACCAATGGTAAGAGACCTCGGTCCTGCCAGTGCCTCTCAGTCCTGACCCACAGCCCCCTGCAATCTCAACCCAGGGCTCCCCCCCCCCCCCCGCACCAGATCAGCTCATGCTCCAGGGCTGGAGCACCCCTGGGGAGAAATTAGTGCTCTGCACTCACCGGCAGCCACGTTCCCCATTCCCATTGGCCACTGGTGGCCCTGCTGACCAACTCCTCCCCCGCTGTCCCCCACTTGCGCCAACAGCTGATTCCCAAGATTCCGGAAGCTCGGGGAGCGGGTGGGAGGAGCTGGGATGGGGCATGTCGTGGGGAAGAGGCAGTGGGGACAGGGCTTTGGGGAAAGGGGAAGAGCGGGGGCAGCATCTGGGCGGAAGGAATGGTTGAGCACCCCCTGGCTGGAGGGAAAGTTGGCGCCCATGGCTCTCAGCCCTGACCCCCCTGCACCGGCTTCTAACGCTGACAGCCTCATCAGGAGGAGGGGCAAGGGCACTTTATAAGCAACCCCAGAGCCCCAACCCCACCTCGGGGGCTAGCAGGGAAGCCAGAGGGTCCCTCTCCCCCTGCGCGCCCTTGTGGTCCTGCTGAGCAGCCTCCCCACAGTCGGCCCCAAAGGGTGGGACACTCGGACTCTGACTTGCCCCCCCTGCAGCATCCCAGACAAGGTGCGGATCCTCAGCAGCATGGCCGGCATCCTCCTCCTCTTCATCCTCACCACTGTGCTGGTCAGGGTAGAAATGCCTCCCCGCTGCTTTTTCTCCATCACCATGGGCTCGGTGTGGTTCATTAACTGTGAGTAGCACCTGGGCAGGGAATGGGACATATGGGCTTTCCCCCAGGGTCCCAGTCAACCCCAAGGCCAGGGAGCTGGCTGGCTGGGGAGGGCAAGGAATGGGTCTGCAAAGATTCCCCCTTCCTTGTGCCCCACATAGCCCAGTGCAGTGACTCATAGTGCTCTTTGCTATCCGTCGATGGGGAAGATCAGCTCCCTTCTGGGGCTGGGGGTTCCTTGACTGGGTCGTGCACCCAGTGCTCCACTTCCATGTGGGAAGCACAGCTGAGACTGATAGGTAGGGGCAGGCAGAGAGGGCTAGTGTAACTTTTGTGGGAGAGGGAAGCTAAGAGTTGGTGGGGAGGTGCTGCTGGGCCTGGCACCCCACAGCATCTGCTCTGATTGTCTTGCCGAGGCCCTGAACTGGGCTCAGTGCCCCCCCTCCCCCGGCAGGCAATGGGCTCTACTGGGGGTGCCTCTGTGGTAGGGGCTGTTCTGACCCACTGTGTCTCTACCCAGCGTTCTGTGCCGTCCTGCAAGGTAGCCTGTTCGGGCAACTGGGCACCCTGCCCCAGAGCTACAGCACTCTCTTCCTGAGTGGCCAAGGCATGGCCGGGACCTTCGCTGCCAGTGCCATGCTGCTGTCCATGGCTAGTGAGTATGACGGGGCTCCCCCTCGCCACCCGCAGCCCCTACCCTGCTACCTGCAGCGTGGCCCCCTCCCAACACCACACTGATTGTATGGAGTGAGTGCCCCCAACTGAGTCCCCCTCTTGCTGCAGCACCTCCCCCCACCCCCACTGCTGCACCGGGACATTGGGATCAGCGCCCCATAGTGCGGGATGGGCTCCATGCGCTGTGCTGGCTGTTTCAGGTGGCGCGGATGCCCAGACGTCTGCCCTGAGCTACTTCATCACCCCCTGTGTTGGGACCCTCATCTCCATTGTCTGCTACCTGATGCTGCCCCGAATGGTGAGATGCTGTACCACTGCGGTAGGGAATGGGGCATAGGCACTTCCCCTCTAGGGGGTGATGGCTCCAAGCCAGCAGGAGATGCAAGCAGGTGTGAGGGCAGGTCTTTGCCAGGCCCCTGAAAGTTAGGGACCTATAAAAGCAGTGTCCTAGCAGTGCCCCCAGCTGGGAGGAGGCTGGGGCTGGCAGTGCTGTTTGGAGGCAGAACCGTGTCTAGCAGCCTCGGGGGGGGTATATTAGCAAAGGGGGGATTGAAGTGGCATGGGTGTGATGCTCTGGGGTCAGATGTGTGCCCTTTCCACAGACCCCTCCTGTCCTGTCGCCCCCTGTAGGCCTTCTTCCATCACTACCTGGAGTGGAGTTGCCAGCGTGACCCATGCAATGAGTTGGAGACCAAGGCTGGGCTTCTGAGCCCTGGTACGTGAGGCCCTGGGGAATTATGTGTCCCTTTGCTGCAGGGGGCACCTCACTGCCCCCACTGTGGGGGACGGTTCATTGCTGGACAAGGTGGGCAGATAAGGCCGCCCATGTGCTGTGCTCACCCATCCTGCCCTGGTTCCTTGTGTGCCCACGTGCTGGCTGACACCTTGCACGCAGACCCTGTTGCATGCCGCATGGGGTGGCACCCCTTCACATGGCCCTGGGCACACCCTTGCACAGCCCTGGGTGGGGTCCAAACCCCTGGCTGTGCCCAGGCTGGCTGTAGGCCTATGGAATCCCTGTTCACTGTCTCTCTTCCCTGTCCCCCAGAGGAGCAGAATGGGGACCAGTTGGAGGGGCCACAGGGCCCAGAGAAGCCAATTCTAGAAATGGCCAATGGGACAGTCAAGACGTTGGAGGATCTCGATCAGGAGCACTCCGGAAAGGGAGCCTCTGCTCTGCACAGTGGGAGAGCCACCAGTGCCCCGAATGGGGGACCAGGACCCGAGAGACCGTCAGTGTTCAGTGTGCTCCGAAAGGTAAGGGGGAGGTAGAAGAGTCACTGCAGTACACTATATAGAGCCTCAATACCCCTGCATCTCAGCACCAGGCAGCAGATCCCTGTATAAACAGTTCCCAGGCCCAGTCCGAGAGGTGGCTGCATCTCAGTGCCGGGATCCTTAAGTAAACAGACCCTGCCTTCCCCCCTGGAGACAGCAGCATCTCATTAAGGGGCTGTGCGACGTGGGTCCCAGCTGGCTCTGACTGTCTTCCCATCCCCCTGCAGATCTGGCTTCTGGCATTCTGTATTGTCATGGTTTTCACTGTCACCCTGTCCGTGTTCCCTGCCATCACTGCCACCATCACCAGCACCTCGGAGAGCAGGCAATGGCGTGAGTACAGGGTGTGGGGGTCTCGTGGTTTGAATGTGGGGGGCTGGGAGCCAGGGTTCCTTGTGTGAATCCCTGGCACTGGATGCAGGGGTGATCACTGATGCCCCAGGGCTGGAGCAGGCACCCCCTAGAGGTGAAAGCTCATGTTCTGTTCCCCAACCTTCCTCCCCACATAGGTGAGTTCTTCACCCCTGTCTGCTGCTTCCTGTTGTTCAACATGATGGACTGGCTGGGCCGCAGCGCCACCTCCTACTGCCTCTGGGTGAGTGGGAGGCCATGCCTGGGCCTGGCTGCCAGCGCCTCGCCAAGCTCTGCGCTGAATCCCTGGAGGGGTGTGTGCCCCTGGAGGGGAATAGATGGGGGAGCACAAACCTACACTGGGTCGGGGGAGGGGGGATTAGCCCATGATTGCAGGGCTTTCCCCCAACTCTGACCACCCCGCCTTGCTGTTCTCCAGCCAGAGAAGAGGCTGTGGCTGCTGCCCTTGCTGGTGGGCCTGCGCTTCCTGTTTGTGCCCCTGCTGATGCTGTGCCAGGCCGAGCCCCGCACCCACCTACCCGTGCTCTTCCACCAGGATGCCTGGTTCATCCTCTTCATGCTGCCCTTCTCCCTCTCCAATGGCTACTTCGTCTCGCTCACCATGTGCCTCGCCCCCAAGTGAGTGCTGGACAGGGCCAGGCGTTCAGTAGGAACCGCTCTCACCAAGCAGTGCCCGAGTGCCCTGATCCGGGCGCTGTGCTGCACTGCCGGGAAATGTGGGGAAGTCTCTCGGGGGTGCTCTCACCATGCAATCCATACTGGCCCCAGTGCCCTGCGGGGCGGGGGGGGCGGGGGGCTGTAGGAGGTGCTCTCCCAGCATGCTCTGAGTGGCATCTCGGCATGGGGAGAGGGGCTCTGATGTCTACAGCTCTCAGGCCCCCCGAGAAGTGGCTGCATGTCAGTGCTGGGTTTCTCTGCATTCTGGTGGAGTGGAGGGGTAGAGCTCAGCTCTGCCCTCCTTCCTCCTCACCCCACTCTCCTCTCTTGCCCCACAGGCAGGTCTTGCCAAAGGAGAGTGAGCTGGCTGGAGCCATCATGACCTTCTTCCTGGCACTAGGGCTGTCGTGTGGGGCAGGGCTCTCCTTCCTCCTCAAGGCCCTGCTGTAAGGACTGCTCAGATCCATTCCCTCCTCTTCCTGCGGCATCCACCATTGCCAGGGGCACGGCTGAGTGCACCCCATCAAACTGGAGTGCTTGGAATAGGGTGGCGAATTGGGAGGGACCTCAACAAAGGCTTGGCGGGATGCGGAGCTCTGCATAGGAGAGGGATTGGTACCTCCCACAGCCCCTGACTTCCCCCTTTCTTTCAACGGGCATCATCTCAGCCTGGTGGGTGTAAAGATTAGTGCCTTGCAGCTGCTCCCCACCCCTCTGCAAGGCAGATATCCCCACCAGGACTCACTCCTCCAGCCCTTTCTGCTCCACCACTCTAAGAATTCCAGCAACAGGAATGTCTGTAGACTGGGCGGGGAGGGGGAAGAAAGGGTTAATGTAAAGGGTGCTGACCAGTTGATTGTAAGCTCTTTGGGGTCGGCTCTATCACGTCTGTTCCATACAGTGTCTGGTATGCTTTAGGTTAGGGGTTATCACACTTTTGTACTGGTGACCCCTTTTACACTGCAAGCCTCTGTGTGAGACCCCCACACACATTAAAATACTTTTAAATGTATTTAACACTATTATAAATGCTGGGGGTAATGTGAGGTTTGGGGGTGGAAGCTGAGAGCTTGCAACCCCCCCCCCCCCACAAAAAAACCTCACAACCCCCACTTGGAAAACCCAATAGTAGGTGGAGCAAGTGCTGTGCTGCCAGGACTCCTAGAGTCTAAGTTGGGCTTGGGAAGGGGCTGAGAACCAATCACATGATTCAGTACCTCAGTTTCCCTATGGAGCTAGTCAGCATTTGTACAACACTTTGGAGTCCCGCTCTGGAAGGTGCTGAAGGACAGTAATCTCAGGGCCTGGATAAGGGGCTTCCTTCCCTCAAGCCTGGCTGGCCCCAGTCCCTCTGAACTGGCAGCCAGCTCTCCATTGGCACCCCCAGGACTGGCACATTCCCTCCCACCAGCACCCTGGGTCACTGCCTGCTGCAGCGCACAAAAAAGGGAAGAAATCTCTTTTGTTGTTAACTCTCTAGTGCATAAAGGGTTAATTTCTCCACTGGAACCTCTGCCCCTTTGTTTCCCTCCCCAAGTTCTTCTCTCTGCCCGTAGGACTTTATGCTGTGTAGATCCACCCCTTTCTGGGTACAAACCTTGGACCTCTTGAGTCATTTTCCCTTTAGTTTTATCGTCTGAGTGGGGCTGGCGTGGCTGGTTTGTTTAATTCCATTGGCTGCTTTGGTCTCTTAAATGAGTTTGATTTTTATTTTTTCAATAAAAGTGATGTGGGTTTTCTACAAGGATTTGTCTTGGCCACTCTCTTAACTCCCTGCTTTGGTCGTGGGGGACAGGGAGGGGATGGAACTGGGAAACCAAGGGTAAGCAGCCCCCATCTCACCCTCCACCCCATCCTGATCAGCTTTGCTAGGGAGTCAAATGGAATTAGAGCTGCTGGTTTTGCCTAAGTTACTATAGGGAGAAGAGGGATGCGTGTATCATTATATATGTAAAAATCTTCCCCTTCTCCCTGTACCCTTGCTGCCTCCACTCCCTACACTGGGTAGGAGCAGGTGTCTCTGGGCCATGCAGATCCAGGGCTGTTCAGTGTGAATTATTTACATTATATACTCCCGCCATCTAGTGGAAGGGTTAGCTAACCCCTGGGATTATCCCTCCTCCTAACAGCCAGTTGCCAAGGAGCAGTCAGCTCCAATCAGAGACTTCAGCCCAGACACCCACACAGCTCCCTAGATCTAGGCCTGACACTGACTAATCAAATCTCATACTTCTGGGCTTTGGCTGATCACCTGCAAGTGTCAGGAAGGGAATTTTTTCCCTGATGCATAATCCTCCACGTCCCTCCTCTGTAGCCTCAGTGCACGTCTACACTACACGCTTATTTTGAAATTGCACGGAGCTATTTTGAAATAGAGCATCCACACTCATTGGAGCCTGACTTGCATTTAAAGCCCCCCAGAAGCGCTTCTGGCAGGGCATCAGGACAGCACTGACTTCCTGGAGCAGCTTCCTGAGGCATGTGCTTAAAGGGACCCCCCTCATACAGTCGTGTCTCAGGCTCTTCTCCATTGCCTACCTCCTTGAGGGACAGCAAACTCATCTCACTGCGTGCTCTGGTTGCCCTTGCAGACACCACAGCACTCCAGCCATAGAGCCGGACCTCCTGGTGTAGTTACTGCAGGCTGCCCTCATGGCTCTGTTGGAACAGGACCTGCCTCGCCATGCGGGGCATCTCATCTCTCTCTATGTGCTGCTCATGCAGCACGGCCCCTCACAGCCTCCCCTGCACACCGTGCACCGCTGCTTCTGGTGACGGGACACCAGTTCCGACTGGTGGGACTGCATCGTCATGGAGCGGTGGGACAACCAGCAGTGGCTCCAGAATTTCCACATGCAGAAGGACACCTCCCTGGAGACACCCACATGTGACCCGCCATCTCCCTCCAGAAGCAAATCGCCATCACTATTTGGAAGCTCACCTCGCTGGACAGCTACTGCTCCGTCAGGAACCAGTTTGGCATGGGGAGATCGACCCCTGGGGCTGTGGTCATGCAGGCCTGGCGCTCTCATACGATTGTCCCAGGAGGATGGTGAACTGCTGGGATGGGGTTCCCTAGGGAAGGGGGTGGAAGCTTCTTCCCTACAAGGGTTGTTAGTCCCGCCTTCACAAAGCCCTGCCAGGGGATGGGGTGAGTTGGGGTTGGTCATGATGTGTGGGAACAGGGTTGGGCTTAGGGAACTCCCAAGGGCCTGGGCAACCCTGTGATTCCCTGCTTGTCTCCTACAGGTGGTGAGGGCCATCAACACCATCCTGCTGTGCAGGGTTGTCATCCTGGGCAACGTGGACCCCATCCTCAACGGCTTTGCCGCAATGAGCTTCCTGTGGGGGGGGCATTGACAGCACCCACATCCCCATCCAGGCCCCCGACCACCAGGCATCAGATTACATCAACCAGAAGGGGTACTTCTCTATGGTTCCACAGGCCCTTGTGTTATGCTTAAACGAAGCACGCAAGATCTTTTATAAGGGAAAAGGCAGTACGCCGCATTTATTGAGAATACAACAGCTGCATATGCTTTTCAATCACTCACACACACACACAAACACCATGCATACACAGTCCCTCCAGACGATATCATAGTTACCAGTCTAGAGTCTGTATCAATCTAGTGGCCAGCTAGATTGAACACAGAGGGGGAGCAGGGCCTTTGTCTGTCGATCGATCCAATGCTCCTCTGGAGTTGGTGGCAAGATGAACCCAAAGTTCCATAGCAAAGCACCCTGCTTTTATAATCCTTTTCTCTGTTGAAGTTTATGGATTTCACTGTGTTAGCCCGTGACTGGAGTGTTATCTTTTTTATGTCAGTGTTCCCAAAACATTTTCCAAAGCTCATCCTGTAATCAATCATCTTTCGGGGTGCTAGCTCCGCTTTAAGGCCGTCAATCTGCCAGTATCCAATTATCTTGTGAGTAGGGGTATGCATCGATGGTTATAGATGGTTTTTCTTTGACACCAGGTTGTCTAGTTTTCGCCCATGCTCACCCCTCTTTCTTCGGCCATCTGGTCCTGAGCAATAACTTTTGCACCTTTATCTCGACACATACATACTACTTTCACGCATAAACAATCTTTTACAAGGACTCTCTAGGAAGAGCATATCATCAATATCTGCATTGGGCAAAGCAAAGAGGTGTTGTAAATCAAACAATTAAGGCCTTAGCCTTCAACATTCCTCTAGTCTCATTAACACAGACACAATACCAAAACTCTGTGGCTGCGTCTAGACTGGCAAGTTTTTCCGCAAAAGCAGCTGCTTTTGCGGAAAAACTTGCCAGCTGTCTACACTGGCCACTTGAATATGCGCAAGAACACTGACGATCTAATGTATGATCGTCAGTGTTCTTGTGCAAATACAATGACTCTCCCGTTCGGGAAAAAGCCCTCTTGCACAAATGCTTTTGCGCAAGAGGGCCAGTGTAGACAACTGAGAACCGTTTTGCGCAAAAAAGCCCCGATGGTGAAAATGGCGATCGGGGCTTTCTTGTGCAAAACCGCGTCTAGATTGGCATGGATGCTTTTCTGCAAAAAGTGCTTTTGCGCAAAAGCGTCCGTGCCAATCTAGACGCTCTTTTCTGCAAATGCTTTTAACGGAAAAACTTTTCCATTAAAAGCATTTGAGAAAAATCATGCCAGTCTAGATGCATCCTGTCTCTTTACTCACTACACTTTAGAACAAGGAAATATAGGAGATATATACTTAACTAAAGGATTTAACTTACTACAATATTAAATATAATTAAATATTACCTTACATTACTAAACCTAAAATACAAATATAAAAAAGAAGAAAACTTTCAATCCTAACACTCATGGACCACTCACGCCAGTTCCCCAACATCAGTGTTGGGTGATCGAGGAAGGTACATGATGCCTGCATCTTCCGCAACTCCAGCCTGTTCCAGAAGATGCTCGCCGGCATATTTTTCCATGACCAAACCATTAGGGTTGGGGACGTGGACATGCCCATGTGCATCACGGGGCACGCAGCCTACCCTCTGCTCTCCTGGCTTTTGAAGCCCTGCACGGGACACCTTGACCGAAGTACGGGATGTTTCAACGGCAGGCTCAGCAGGGCCCGCGTTATTGCGGAGGGTGCCTTCGGCCATCTCAAAGGGAGGTTCTGCTGTCACCTCACCTCGCCTGGACCTTGGCGAGTGGAACGTCCCCAGGTGGTGTCGGGCTGCTGTGTCCTCCACAATATTTGTGAAAACAAGGGGGAGACACAAGGGCTTTTGAGCAGCTGTGTATGGCTGCCATCCAGCAAGCCCATCAGGGGGATTGTGCGCATTTGAGAGGCCCCGAGAGAGAGTTTCAGAGAAGGAGACTGGTGAGACTATCCCCTGGGCCTCCTCACAAGGGTCCTCTGCATTGTCCCTCTGTGCCTTTCCTCCCACACCCCTCCCCTTCCCCTGCCCTCCCTTCCCACCTTTCCCTCCCCATCTCCTCCCCTGCAGATACAATAAACTCCACTTTTTGTTTTGAAAGAATAAATGGTTATTTTTATTTGGGGTAAATATAAGTGGGAAGGGACTGGGGAAAGAACCTGGGAGGGGGAGGGGGAAGCAGGGACTGGTGCCTGCCTCAGCTGATCCCACCACCTCGTGTGCGGGGCCCTCGACAGCCACAGGGTGGGGGGAAAGCTAGGGAGAGAAGCTGGAGCAGTGGGGGCATAGGCAGGAGCGGGAGCAGAGGGGACTTGGGAAACAGAGGGGGAAGGGGGCAGCTGCTAGACTGCTCAGTCGCAGCGCCCATGCGGTTGGTGGTGGTGCTATATGCCGCGCACGTGCTCCGGGCCTCTTGGGTTAGCTCCCGCCAGGTGGAGCAGCACAGCTCCCAGTCAGCATTGTGCTCCTCCAGGTCCACGTCTATCCTACAGTCCTGCTGCTCCAGAGACAGCTGAAGGGAATGGAGGCAGGGTATATGCTCCTGCTCCAGGTCCTCGCGGGATCAGCAGGCTCATGTGGGAGATGTGGCTCATGCCTCACTCACAGCTTGTCCAGCTGTGAAGAGCAAAGAGAAGGGCAGTCCTCCCAGGAGACATTGTGCATGAAGCCTAGACCTCCTCTCTGAGCTGACACCAGAAAGTCTCAGGTCAGACAATGGTGATGTGCTTCGAGCAAGGCCATCTGAGGCCTAGACAGAGAGCACTTTCCTGCAGGGGTACAGATGTCCCACGGCGAGCCTCACTACCACCATGCCCCGGGGACAAGCAGGCGTGGGAAGGTGCCGGCCAGGCTGGGAGCCTGTGGGTGGATGTGGGGCAACAGGGCAGCTCGGCTTCCCTCCATGCCATGCGCATGCTGGGTCCCATGGGGAGGGTGCTAATGGGGTCCCTTCCACTTCTTGCCCCTCCTGGCAGGCTCCCCTGGTAGGGGACTGGTGTCCTCCACCTTGCCACACTGGCCTGGAAGTGCGAGCATGCCTGTGTGCCGTGTGTGGCACTGCTGTGTGTGTGTCCATGACCCCCTCCTCCTTAGTGGGAGTTTGTTGTGGGAAGGTGTTCCACCGTGGGGTCAGGAGTGAGGCAGCTCTGTGCAGGAACCCTGTGAGCAGGTGTGCAAAGCTCCTGTGTGCCAGCCTCATAGTGTGCTGTGTGCTCTGGACTGTGTGCTCTGGACCGGCGCTCCATGTGCACGGGCTGCTGTGTACTCCCCAGGCTGAGAAGGCTAGGTGAGGAGCACACAGCCCTCGCCGCCTATTGTCCCCACACCCTGCTGTGTCTGTGTCTAGGGAAAGTAATGGGACTCACCTGATGAGCCATCCCTGGCCTTGTCCGACCCCTACGTGATGTCCTGGGGCGGAGGGGCGGAACTAATCCAGGGACAGGATGAGCTGGCTGTGGTGGGCATGGTGTCAGTGCTGGCCTCCTCATCTTCCTCCTGCTGCACTTCCTCCTCCTCCTCCACAGCCACGTCTTCTGGGAGGCTGATGATGAGCATCTCCCACCCAGAGTCCACAACAAAGTGGGGGAAAGGACGGACCCCTCCCTCCCAGGATACAGTGGAGCTGGTCATAATACTGACAGGAGTGGGGTGCCGCCCTTGAGCGGGAGCTGCACTCCATGGCCTTGGTGTAGGCCTGCCTCAGCTCCTTCACCTTCATCCGCACCTGCTCCTGGGTGCGGCTGTGTCCCTTCTGGCCCAGGCTGTCAGCCATTTGGCTGTAGATGTCGGCATTCCTGCACCTGGTGCAGAGATCCTGGAGATTTTTCTCCTCTCTCCAGACTTCAATGAGATCCAGGATCTCCGCACCAGACCAGCATGGTGCCCTCCTCTTTCACCCTGGGCAGGGAGTTGGGAGCTGGCTGCTGGCTCCCTTGCAGCCATGGAGGGCTCGTTGAGCGTGCAGAGGTCACTCATGGCAACAGGGAGAGAGGAGCGGGATGCTGATGCATGTTACAGGACTAGCCGGGCTTTCCTTGTGCCACAAGCCCTTTCCCTTCTGCCTGCACCTTTAAAGGCTGCAGGGGAAGGGACGCTATAGAGTTCTGATGAGTGTGGACACAGTGGCCACCAGGGCACCTATGAGAAGCTCTGGAGGTCACTTATTTCAAAATAAGCACAGCTGCGCTGTCTCCACCCAACCTATAATAGGCATTATTCCTCATGAAATACAGATTTCAGAATAAGAAGCCTGTAATTTCACAATTATTTCAAAATAATATGCTTGCTGTGTAATGTGAATTATTTTGAAATAACGGGAGTTATTTTGAAATAATGCTGTAGTGTACACATGCCCTCAGAGATCAGCCACAGTGCGAGACAGGTTGCTGCTGGACAGGCTGGTGGTTCTGAGGATCCCTTTTACAGATGCCTGGCTGGTGTCTTGGGCTTGGTTTATGCTAAAGGCTGGTCTCTAGAAAATTAGATCAACCCAGTTACATCACTCAAAGATGTAAAAATTCATTAGTGAGAGACTTAAAAAGCTCCATCTGTTTATTTTACCAAAAAGGAGAAGTGACTTGATAACCGTTTGTTAGTACATTACTGGGGACAAAGTGCAAAGTACTAATCAGCTCTTCAACCTAATGGAGCTTTGGGGGCCACGTCATAAAAGCTGTTGAAAAAATGGAGAGGTTGCAAAGAAGAGCCACACAAATCACTTGAGGGCTGGAAAAATGCTGTGACGAGACTTGAGAGCTTAGTCCATTCAGCTTCTCACAAATAACCAACACAGCAGACTCCGAGAGAGCCCCAAAGACCACAAAATCAGATAAGGATTGAAGGCACCAGCCAGGTTTACTGTCAAATGAAGCACAATAAGAGTTGTCAGTAGACACTACTGAACCACTATGGATATGTACCACCTGACAATGGACACAGCTCAGTCAGAGCCAGGAATGCAGGGGCGCCATTTCAGATTTTGGTAGTGGGGGGCTGACTTGTGCATGCTGTGAGGGAGGGGAGAAAGAGTGAGAGCATGGGAGTCAAACTGAGGACAGCGGCTTCAGCAGTGTTACTGAGCATGCTCAGTACAAACCAAGCACCAAATGGAGAGGTGGGGAACCAACCCCATCCACCCTCCCCCCCACACACATCATCCCTATACAGGGGCTACAAAGACACTGGAAAACTCTGCTTTTTTTGGCAGACAAGTTAGCAGATAGCTGACAGGAGCACTGTATCTAACTCCTATATAAAAGAAAGAAAATTAAATAAATATTAGACCCACTCAGCTCTAACACTAACATATTCTGACATCTTGTGGCAAGTCACTTAAGGGACAGGTTAGCATTAACATTTTAATGCTATATTCTTACTTTATTACTAAATCTGGGGAGAGAGAGAGAGACCCTGTCAGGACTCCTGGGCTCACTCTCAGCTCTGGAAGGAGAGTGGGGTCTAGTGGATTACATCAAGGGGGCGGATACATTTCAACTCTATATAGGAACATCAGAATGGCCATACTGGGTCAGACCAAAGGTCCTTCTAGCCTGGAATCCTGTCTTCCAACAGTGGCCAATGCCAGGTGCTTCAGAAGGAATAAACAGAAGAGGCAATCATCATGATCCTTCCCATCATCCATTCCCCGCTTCTGGAAAACAGTCACTAGGAACACTATCCCTGACCATTCTGGCTAGCAGCCATTGATGGACCTATCCTCCTTGAACTTATTTTGTTCTTATTGGAACCCTGTTACAGTTTGGGCCTGTCCACCATCTCCTGGCAAAGAGTTCCACAAGTTGACCATGAAAAAATAATTTATTTTGTTTATTTTACATCTGCTGTCTATAAATTTAATTGGGTCAACTTCTTGTGTTATGTCAGGGAAGGAAAGAATAACATTTCCTTATTCTATTCTCCACAGTATTCATGATTTTCTAGACCTCTGACATAGCCCCCCACCTGTTAATCATTTCTTTTCCAAGCTGAAAAGTCCCAGCCTTCTTAATCTCTCCTCATATGGAAGCTGTTCCTTACCCCCTAATCATTTCTGTTGCCCTTTATGTACCTTTTCCAAATCCAATACATCTTTTTTTAGATGAGGTGACCAGATCTGCATACAGTATTCAAGTTGTGGGCATATCATGACTTTATATAGAGGCAATGTGGTATTTTGTCTTATCGATTCCTTTCCTAATGATTCCCAATATTCTGTTAGTTTTTAAATTTTTAGACTGCCACTGCACATTAAGCAGCTGTTTTCAGGAAACTATCCACAAGGATTCCAAGATCTCTTTCTTGAGTGGTAACAGCTATTTTAGACCCCACCATTTTTGCATCTATAGTTAGGATTATATTTTCCCATGTACATTACTTTGCTCTTGTCAACACTGAATTCCATCTGCCCTTGTGTTGCCCAATCACTCACCCAGTTTTGTGAGATCTCTTTGTAAATATTTGCAGTCATCTTTGGATTAGTCATTGTTTACCCCAGGGGTCTGCAATCTATGGCTCTCAAGCCAAGTATGGCTCAATATGGAACCAAATATGGCTCTTTTGTCATTCCCAAAATGCATGCAACCTTTTAAATTAAAATGAAGAATTAATTCAAAATTTAAAAAATGCATAATTACGAATGTAGCTTGAATGCCTGCATGAATCTGAATTTGACCATTTGTGATGTAAACTTCAAAGAAATGTGCAAAAAGATGCAGCAGCAGAAGTCCCATTAAATAAAGTCTGTGAGTACAATGTTTCATTTATGCTATTATTAATCATTGTCAATTATTACCACACGTAAGACCCCGGCAAGGAGGAATTGAAAGGACAGAGGGGCCCGGCATGAACATAGGAGAAGAGGAGTGGTCCGCGGATTTTGTTAGGGAGCAGAGGGAGGACCCCCTCCTCCAACAGGCCTGGGAGAGCGCTGCCGCCGATATGGAAGCAGAAGGCACCCCGAAAACAGCCCTGGCCTACCCGCACTTCGAGATCCAAGGAGACCACCTCTACAGAATCAACGAGGGAAGAGAGGTAGGGGAAGTGACCTCCCAGCTGCTGGTACCGGGCAGGTATCACCGGAGATTACTGGAGTTAGTGCATAGTAACCCCTGGGCGGGGCACCTGGGGTATGAAAAGACCGTGCGGCGCCTGCTTCAAAGATTCTATTGGCCAGGTATTTACCGGGCCGTGAAAGACTTCTGCGACTCGTGTCCGGAATGTCAGAAGGCGGGATCGGGGCGGGTACCCAGGGCCCCACTGGTGCCGCTGCCAGTGGTAGATGTCCCATTCCACAGGATAGCGATGGACCTAGTCGGCCCATTGGAGTGAACCGGTAATCGGTATCGATATATTCTCGTGGTGATAGATTACGCAACCCGTTACCTGGAGGCTGTACCCCTGCGGAACACCACAGCCCCCACGCTGGCAGGGGAATTAGTCAAAACTTTCGCGAGGGTGGGCCTGCCGAAAGAGATCCTTACGGACCAAGGAACAAACTTCACGTCGACATTGATGAGGGAACTATGCCGCCTCCTCCAGGTGAAAACATTAAGGACCTCAGTTTATCATCCACAAACAGACGGGCTTATCGAGAGGTTCAACCGAACGCTTAAAAGTATGCTCAGAAAGTTTGTGGAGGAGGACCCTAAGGAGTGGGACCGGGCCCTACCCGCACTGATGTTCGCAGTGAGAGAAGTGCCCCAAGCCTCAACGGGCTTCTTGCCCTTCGAGTTACTTTATGGTAGACAACCCCGCGGAATCCTAGACATTATTAGGGAGTCCTGGGAGGAGCAATCGACCAGGGTCCAGGGAGCCGTGCCATACATCCTCGAGTTGAGAGAAAGGTTATGGCGGGTTGGGGAGTTCGCCAAGCAAAATCTGGTAGAAGCGCAGGAACGTCAGGCACAATATTACAATTGAAATGCCCGAGTAAGGATCTTCCAGCCGGGAGATAGGGTCCTCTTGTTACTACCCGAGCAGACATCAAAGCTGCTGGCCCGATGGCAAGGTCCCTTCGAAGTAACCCGGCGGGTGGGGGAAGTGAATTACGAAATTCGGATGCCCGGAAGGAGGAAATCCACGAACATTTATCACGTTAACCTCCTTAAGGCGTGGCAGGCGAGGGAGGAGTTCACCGGGTACGTGGAAGGGTCAAGAGAGGAAAAGATAATCCCGGATCTACAGGTAGGGTGGGACCTGGCCCCGGCTCAACGGGACGAGCTCCTGAACGCTTTGAGCAAATTCCCACAGGTGTTGACGACAACCCCAGGGCGGACTAACGTGACAAGCCACCACATCACGACGGAACCAGGGTGTAAAGTCCGCGACCAGGTCAGACCTCTCCCTAGGAAACTATGGGGGACGGTACGCGAGGAGATAGAAAAGATGCTGCGCTGGGGGGTGATCGAAGAGTCACGCAGTGCCTGGAGAAGCCCCATCGTATTGGTCCCCAAGTCGGACAGGACAATTCGGTTCTGTATTGATTTTCAGAAGGTCAATGCAGTGTCGCAGTTCGACGCATACCCAATGCCTAGGGTAGACGAGTTGCTGGAGAGATTAGGGGCCGCCCGGTACTTGTCAACGGTTGATCTGTCAAAGGGGTATTGGCAGATCCCATTAACGACAGAGTCTCGCGAAAAGACTGCATTCTCAACACCCTTTGGCCTATACCAGTTCGTCAGGATGCTGTTCGGTCTCCACGGGGCAGCCGCAACCTTCCAGAGGCTGATGGACCGGGTACTACGGCCTCACGAGCAATACGCCGCCGCATATATAGATGATATAATAATTTATAGTACAACGTGGCAGGAACATCTGCAGCGGGTGGAAGCCGTGCTAACCTCGTTACAAGAGGCTGGACTAACCGCCAACCCGGCTAAATGCCACTTTGGCGAGCAGGAGGTGTCATACTTAGGCTACACAGCGGGACCAAGTGGGTAAGATCGAACCCTGTGGGACTCCCCAGCCCCAACTACAAAGCGGCGGGTCCGGCAGTTCCTGGGGCTCGCCAGCTACTACCGACGGTTTGTCCCGGACTTCGTGACCCTGGCCGCCCCACTGACGGACCTAACGCGGAACTCAGCCCCGAAGAGGGTACGGTGGGACCAGGGATGCGATGAGGCCTTTAGGCCCTTGAAACAGCGCCTGACCCAGGCACCCGTGCTATCTCAACCCGACTTCACCAAGCCATTTGTTCTGCAGACGGACGCTTCTAAACTGGGGCTCGGGGCTGTTCTCTCCCAGGGGGAAGGGGGGGAGGAACACCCGATTGTATACGTGAGCCGTAAATTACTGCCCCGAGAACAAAAATATTCTACAATAGAAAAGGAAGCGTTGGTGGTAAAGTGGGCGATTGATATGTTACGATATTATCTTTTAGGCAGCCCCTTCAAAGTGGTAACCGACCACGCCCCCCTTCGATGGCTCCTGGCCATGAAAGACTCCAACGCACGAATAATGAGGTGGTACCTGGCATTATAACCCTACCGCTTCGAGGTCAGCCACCGGGCCGGGAAGGCCCACGGTAATGCGGACTTCTTTTCAAGAATTACAGAAAAGGACGAGGGAGACCAAACAAGGGGAGAGGGGAACTTAGGGGGCGAGGCATGTGACGGGACGGGCGGCCTCCTCCCCGCGGAGGCAGACCCGCCCCGCACTGACCCCGCAGTCGCGCTCGCGCTCCTAGGGGCGGCGCGGAGAGAGCAGGTGGCGTGCGGCCCCTGTATGGCTGCCACCGCTCAGCTGAGAGGCGGGGGCGGGGCCAGAGGAGAGTGCCGGCCAGCGTGCTGGAGCCAGGGCACGCCACGAGGGCCGTGACGTGTGCGTCGGCTGACGTCACGGCGGAAGGACGCCGGCGCGGGGGCCTCTTTTAAAGCCCCAAGAGAAGGAAGAGGGGGGGCGCTCGGGGAGAGGTAGGACGCCGGAGGAGAAGGAGAAGGAAGAGTGGGCGGGCAGTAGGGGGAGTGTTCACGTGGGAGAGTGGGCACACTGAGTGGCGGATGCGCCCATGGGGGGGGGAGGGGGTAAAAGGGGTCCAGGGGGTGACGGTGGGGTAGGAAGTAGCCCAGGGCGGGGCGTGGAGCCGGTGAGCCGGTGCGTTGCGGGCGTTAGCCCCTCCGGCTGGACGGGTCCCACCGAACCTGTCCTTAGGGTCCTGGGCTGGGGCCCGTGAGAGAGGGCGGGCCCGGGCCCCCCTACCCCACCCTCCTAGCAGTACCGGGCAGACAAAGCATGGAGTCACGGGCCAGCGCACCCGAGAGCCCCTAGGAACTTACTCCCGGGTCGGGGAAATGCAAGTGGGGGTGGCTCAGTACTTACCTGGCGAGACAGGACTGCCACCCCGCCGCGTACAATAATATTGAGTTGTATATTTTCAGTCATGCAAATGAACATTCTTATACTGCTCTTTTTTGACCACTTGTTCTGAATTTTGATTTAGTTTGTCTCTTTGGTTTGAAAAGGTTTCTGACCCCTGGTTTACCCCCTTTTCAAGAACATTTATGAGAAGTTTAACAGCAGTGATCCAAATGCAGATCCCTGTAGCACAGCAGTCATTCCTAAACAACGCTCCCCCCCCCCCCCGCCCCCCATCTGTTAAGTGGAGTACCTGGCAATGTTTTCATGATGATCTAAGGATCCGCCCTCTTTTTATAACAAACTCCCTGCCCCAAAGACAAAGCTGCAAGCTGCCCAAACTGTTGCATTTAAGAAGTGCATCTGGAGTCAGGGCATGCAGCTTTAAGCAGATGTCAAGCATGAAATCCAGGGGTTCAAACTCAGGAGGGGGGATAGTGCCCCCCAGCTCCCCATAAATGGTCTCCCTGCAGGAATGAGACATTGTTCCCTCAGCTGGACAAAGACAACGCTTAGGGGTACATTTTTATACACAGATACAAACAAATTACACATCACTCCTGACATATCAGGTTGCTACCCTCTGACAAACCTAGATTCACCCATTACCTTGTACATGGGGGTTCAATCACTATCGTGCTCTCAGTTTAGACCCTGTTCTGAGCCTGGCTTGGTATGTTCCTGTTGTCTGTGGGGAATGGATTGGTTCACAAGGTGTTCTCTTTCGACCCCTCTGGAATGTGCTCACAGCCAGGGCCGTCCTTAGGATTTATGGTACCCTAGGCGGGATTGGTAAACTGGTGCCCCTATGCCTGACTTGCTCTTCTGCCCCCTTCCCTCAGACTGTGCTGCAGGCAGTGCATTCAACTCTCTAGGACCCAGCCCTGCTGTTACATGCTCCACTGCTTCCCGTGTAGGTGTGCGCAACACATTTCATTAGGGTGTGCACCCAAAGAATTTTTTTTAAATCTACTCTTTGACCCCCCATTAGCCACACTCCTGACCACTGTTGACCACGCCCCTGGCTCCCATGAGCCAGGCCTCTGGAGGCAACACTCTCAGGGCAAGATGGACACATGACCAAAAGTAAAAGGTGTCATGTCACCCCTCTAAGGACTTTTTCCACCATCCTCCTACCAATAGGGATTAGTTTGGCCCCCACCAGCCCTCCCCTCATGCAACTGTCCTGCAGTTGCATTAACCCGAGGGCTATGTCTACACTGGCGGGCTATTGCGCAAGAATGGCCATTATTTCGGAAAGTGTCCACACTACCTGCCCACTCTTGCACAAGACGATTTACAGTACGGTGTGGTAAGAGAAAGCTTCTTGTGCAAGAGCTACGCTCTTTTTTAACAGGTGTAAGCCCTCTTGCGCAGGAGCTCTTGCGCAAAAGGGCAGTGTGGATGCTCGGCAGGGATTTCTTGCACAAGGAAGCCCTATGGCTAAAATGGCCATCGGAGCTTTCTTGTGCAAGAGAGCGTCCACACTGTCATGGATGCTCTTGCACAAAAGCACAGCTCGCACGTGGCAATGTGGATGTTTTCTTGCGCAAAAAGCCACCAGTGTAGACATAGCCTAAGAGTTTCCTCCCATGAGCAAAATGAATTTTGTGTTGTGCACCAGTACTGAGTTCATGTGGCTTGTTTGGATGTGCCACTGTGGCACCCAAGTTATTAAAAAGTATTTTATAAACCTTTACCTTTTCCCTCTGCTGCCATGTCTCCTCCCCTTGTTCCATCAGCTCCCCTGGTGCCTGCTGCCCCCCAACTCCTAACCCTCCTCTGCTGTCCTGACTCCTGCCCTTCTCACTGCCTTCAGCCCTCCTGCAACCTGCCCCCCTCCACCAGCCCTTCTCTCCCGCCTGTGCCCACTCCTCCAGTAGCCCCACTCTGATCATGTGAGCTACCCCTCCTCATCCCCTCTCCTAACACCTCCCTCTACACACCTGCCCTGCCTCTCTTCTCTGGTGCTGGTCTCTCCCCTGCAGGTGTCTGCCCTTCTGATTCACCCCCAGAATCCCCTGGCACCTGCACCTTCCCTTACTGCCCTCACACATGACTTGCTCCATCCCCACCTTCCTCATGCCCACCCCTCCTTTCAAGCCTTCTCCCAGCACCTCCCCCTCTCCCCTCTAGCCCCCAATGCCCTTCCCCTCTCCTCTCCTCTCCTCTCCTCTCCCAGCATCACCCTGCCCCCCCTCTCACTGACACCTCCCCTCCTGCCCTTTTCCTCATTGTCTGCACTTGCCCTCCCCCCCCGCATTAGTCTCTCCTCCACCCCTGTCCCTTGGTGCCTTCCCCTTTCTTCTCCTGACCTGCCCCCTCCCATCAGCACAAGCCCCTTCCTCTCCCACCCCTTCCCCCTATTTTTCCCCTCCCCCTCACCTTGCCTCACCTCGCCTCGCCTACCTTCTGCCTTCCCGTTTGCAGGGCTGGAGTCTGCTGCGATCGGGCCCCAGAAGTCCCCACAGCCCGGGCTCCAGACCACGTGCTGGAGCCGGAGCTGGAGCTGGGCTGCTCGGTGTTCACAGCCCCGGCCCATCACAACATGACCGGTCCCGCCTCTAGTGAGGCTCTGCTCCCCCGCACCCCGCTCAGCACGTCTCCTTCCGAGCCACAGCTTGGCCGTTTTTAAAAACGGTGCCGCAACGCCAAGCCGCGTGTGACCCCGCCCCCTCCGACTCCTCCCGACGCTGCTGCCCAGGTTGACAGCTTCCCTTCTCCAGCCGGGGTCAGCTTGCCAGCCTCCTCGCCAGAGTCCCTTGGCCCGGTGTGGTCTTCTGGCGGGGCCGTAAGTGCCGGCAACACCCCTACTGGCTCCGGTGCAGAGTGCACGCATATGCTTCCCCTCCGTCCCGGGCCGACAGAGTGGTGCCCCAGACTCTGCGTATGCCTAAGGATGGCCCTGCTCACAGCCTGTGCTTAGTGCCTCTTAGATCTGAGTGTTTTTGTAATATTAGCCCTATTCTTGCCAGCTTCTGTGAGCAGCGGGCCTACCTCTTGCTCACAGCTTCACTTTGCTGTAAATTAGCTAAGGCTACATCTACACTGCAGCCTTTTGCCAGCAGAGAGTATGCTAATGAAGGGCCCATTACCATTTGTCATGCTGTCATATGCATATTCTCTGCCAATGCTTTTTGCACAAGAGGTTTTTGCGCAAAAACAAGCAGTGTAGATGCTTATACCTCCTTTTTTGACAAATGCTAATGAACGCTTCATTAGCATACTCTCTGCGGGCAAAAGGCTGCAGTGTAGACAAAGCCTAAAAGTCTTGACCATTGCTGTCTAGGTCTCAGGCTTTACACCAGGTCTGTGATACCTGGGCTCATGTTTCAGGCTCTCATCTTACTACAGCTGTAATCAAACCCCAAGTGACTGGGCTCAGTGCAGGGGGAACAGTGACATTCTCTGGCCTGGGCCATACAGCAGGTCAGACTAGATGATTTCCTGGCTCTTTTGGGCCCTAAACTCCATGACTGTATGAAGGAAACCACAAATATTCACAGGATGGGCTACCTTGATGCCAGCATACCGTTGGGCTCCTTTTAGCTGATACTGCCTTGGCACCAACTCTCTTCAGTCAAATTCTTTGCCTATCTCCTGCTGTTTGCAGGTCTCAACCCCTTGCATTAGCTTCCCAGCCAAGCAGGAGTTAATCTGACAGCTTCATCCTGCTCACCCTGTTGGGAGAGTAAGTCATTTGGGTTTCAGCCCTGTTTCTTGCAGCACAGGTGCTCATGCCTGCCCCATCCTCATCAACAGACCCTGAGCCCCTACCTGCAGGGAAGGGGGATGCCCCACAGAAAGGCTACTGGTCTTGCCCCTCACCAGAACCTGTAATGAAGTGAAGGGACTGATGGTGGTGATGGGGAATGGTGGGGTATTATGTCACTGCACTGCCTGCAGCAAAGCATCACCAAAGAACAGCCAGACTGGGTCAGACCAATGGTCTGTCAAACCCAATATCCTGGTTTCTGACACTGGCCAAAGCCCAGTGCTTCAGGGGGGATCATGCCAGTCCAGGGGATAGGAGAATGTGCCCCTAGTATTCAATGTAACCAGACTCTGGCATGGAAAATAGATTCCTGACTTCTATTCCCAGATCTGTGAGGGGAGTAGGGGCTTGGGATTAAAGTAGAGGAGCTGAGAGCCAGGACTCAATGTGTTCCAGATTCCATTCAGCCACTAATTATCTCAGTGAATCCCTCCCCAGCTCTCTGCCTTAGTTTCCCCCTCTATCAAAGCAGGAGTCCCTGCTTGTTCTTAAATTGCATCCACTTCAAGGGGACTGAAGTATAGCTGGTGTGTGAGTGCTGTGCTGCGGGACAGGGCTGAGTATAGTAGCTTGCACACTAGTCATTCAGTGCCACGTTAATGATAGCCAAAATTCCAGTTTTCCTTTCCCAAACCACCCTCTGTTAGGGTGTGTCTACACTGCACAGCTATTTCAGGATATTGGTGGTATCCCCAGATAGCTACTCCACGTCTACACAAGCCGTCTGTTATTTCAAAATATTTTTCAAAATAACAGATGTGCTACTTTGCCATCCTGGTAAGTCTCATTGCACGAGGGATAAGGAATGGCTCGAAATAGCACATTATTTTGAAATTTGGCACTGTGTAGATGTACCAAATTTCAAAATAAGTTATTTCAAAATAGATTTGAAATAAGATACGCAATTTGCATATCTTATTTCGAGTTTAGGGTGCTGTGTAGACGCACCTTTAGGCTATGTCTACACTACAATGCTATTTCAGGATACCGGAGTGTCCCGAAATAGCTATCCCACGTCTTAACAGCAAGCCTGTTATTTCGGGCTCGCTATTCCAACCTCCCTATAAACTTCATTCCATGAGGAGTAATGGACATTTTGGAATAGCAGGTTATTTCAAAATTTGGTGCTGTGTAGACAGCGCCAAATGACGAAATATGCTATCGTGAAATAACATCAAAATAAGATATACAATTTGCGTAGCGCAAATTGTGTATCTTATTTAGAGTTATGGTGCAGTGTAGACACACATTAATTCGATTGCTCTGGCTCCTGGGGGCAGCCTTCCCCAAAAGCTGTGCCTTTCAGCCATGCAGCCTCCCCTGGGAAACAAGTCCTGCCGAGGGAGGGGACGTTGCTACCTCCTTCCCCGCCATCCCCCCCATGAGAAAACACACCTATCGCATCCAGGGGTCTCCCACTGGGCCCTCCAGGGAGTGACAAATCACCTGCCATCTGCACTCATCTAAGTGGGAGTGGTTGGTCCTACCTGCCACTACAAAAAGCTTTCTTGCTTTCATATTGCTAAGGCAGTTTATTGGTAAGTCCAATACAGTTCCCAGCCCCCCACCCCATTGACAGCCCCTGGGCTCTAAAGGTTCCAATATGTTATTTCACCCACCTGAAATCCACCCTGAATCTGCAAACACACACCCCTCTACCAGCATTAACCTCAGGGGGAGCATGGGAGCCGAGAGGAGACTACAGTGCATGAATGGAGCCAAGTTGAAAAGCAGGTGCAGTGCTTGTTGCCTTGTGGTTGGGAAATCCACAAACACCCCCATGCATCCATGTCTCTTTTTTGCACAGGAAATAGTGTTCAGAAAATAGTGCACCGATATCTCTCCTATGATCCTAAAAAGAACCCGACGAGGGTGGGATTCGAACCCACGCGTGCAGAGCACAATGGATTAGCAGTCCATCGCCTTAACCACTCGGCCACCTCGTCTTCCATGTAGGAAGGCTCCTGTCATCTCCTCATACCGCGGAATGTGTGGCGCGGGCAAGGGTGCACAAGGAGAGGTGGGTCTGCCTGTGTATAGGCGGTGTGATTCCCCCCGCACTGCCTTTTGCACTCACGCCCCTGCCTGAACACCCCATCCCTGTCTCTCTTGCGCCCTCCGAGCTGGGCCCTGGGTGCAGCCATGGGCGCGTGAGCAAGCCCGGTGCAATGGTCACAAGAATCTCCCCCCCCCCACACCAGGTCACTCCCCTGCACCCCCGTCCCCGGCGGGCGGGGCGCGCTGAGAAGCCGGCCTGCAGTGGCTCCTCCCTAGGGCAGGTGGCGCGCTGCTGCAGCGACGGGTGCCTCTATTCCCGGGCTCCCGGCCGACTGCATGCAAGGACAAGGAGCTGGAGCCGCCAGCTGCCTGCGCCGGTCCCCCCTGGCGAGCATGGGCGCAGCGAGCCGGGCCTGAGCGCGGTGCCCCGGCCGCGGCCGGCATGCAGGGCCCCGCCAGATGCTCCTTCTTCAAGGTGCTGCTGTGGGCGCTGGCACTGGTGGCCCTGCTGCAGCTGCTCTACCTGTCCCTGCTCTCGGGGCTGCACGGGCGCCAGCAGCGCTCCCGCTACTCGGAGCTGTTCGGGGGGCGCCGGGGCGAGGCTCCCGGCAGGCCCAGCGAGCAGCAGAAGGAGCAGCTCAAGCGCGCCCTGGCCAGCGGCGGGCGGCTGGATGCCAGCGGGCAGTACCGGATCTACACGGACATGCTGGGGCCCCCGGAGCGGGCGAAGCGGGCGCCCGACCTGGTGCTCGCCACACACACCAGCCTGAGCAACCTGTACCAGCTGCAGGAGCTGGTGGGGCGCTGGCAGGGCCCGGTCTCCGTGGCGCTCTTTGCACCGGGCCCCGCCGAGGTGCGGCTGGCCACGCTGATGCTCTACGCTTTGGGGACGCTGTGCGGGCCAGTGCGCCAGCTGGTGAGGGCCCACCTGGTGTGTCACTCGGGGGACCTGGCCGCCTTCCCGGAGCTGGAGGACCGGGCGGAGTTTGCCCGCCTGAAGGCCTGTGGGGATGTCTTCTCCAAGCTGGCACGGGCCGGGGTGGGCAGGCGTAACTATGCCCTGGGTGCCAACGCCTCCTACCCCAACAACCTGCTGCGCAACGTGGCAAGGGGAGCAGCCACTGGGCACTACACCCTCGTGCTGGACGTGGACATGCTGCCCAGTGAGGGGCTGCGTGAGGCCTTTCTGGCTCTGGCAGCAACCTTGGGTGCTGAGGGGCCACCGGGTGTCTTTGTGGTGCCCGCCTTTGAGATTCGGCATACCCGGCGCCTCCCAGGTGCCAAAACCGAGCTGCTGCAGCTGTATCAGGTAGGGGAGATCCGGACCTTCTATGAGGAGCTCTGCCCGCGCTGCCAGGCCCCCACCAACTACTCACGCTGGCTGAACTTGCCCCTGGGCAATCCCCTGAACACCGCCTACACCGTGGAGTGGAGGGACCCTTGGGAGCCCTTTTACATCAGTGCCAACTCTGTGCCACCCTATGATGAAAGATTCAAGCAGTATGGGTTCAACCGCATCAGCCAGGTACCTGCCTCACTGGGAATGGGGGGGCATTAGTCCCATGGGAGACACCCCCAGAAATACACCCAGCCACCCCAATAGATGGAGCAGGGTGTCCTGACCCATGGGTGAAACAAATCAGGGAAGTCTCAGCCAGGTGATCTCCTGATCACTGGACAGCCTCAGGCCATGCTTACTGAGCCTCATAAAGACACAAGGGCATGAGGAGTGATTATTTCCTTCCTTGCAAGGGGTTTTGGGCCCTGATCCAATCCTAGTCCAAGAGTATTTGCTGGCTGGAGAAGAGAAGCAGCACAATGTAGGGACATTGTGCTGCAGGGTGGAGGGTTCAGTAAGAGGTGCTTTCACCTTGCAGTCAATGCTATCCTCAATGCCCAGGGCTGCACCAGGAGGTGCTGTAGTACACCCTTTAGTGGCATCTGTTCAATGAGATGTAAAATGGGCCTTGGCCCCTTGTGTTCACTAAAGACCATTTGTCCCTTTTTCTACAGCTTCAATCCAGTGAATTTCCACTTTTTGTCCTGAACTGTAGTGTTCTATGAAGCTATGAAATAGCTTCCACATCCCATACTGCATCTGAGCACTGGGTGAGGGATCCCTGTAAAAAACAGCTCCAATGCCCCACCCCAGAGGCAGCTGCATCTCAGACCCAGGGGAAGGATCCCTGTATAAACAGCCTGCACACTCCACTCTAGAGGTAGCTGCTTTTCTGCACTTGATGTAACAGAGTGTGGGACACTTCAGAGTCCAATGAGGGTGGGGGTTACTCTGGTTTCTCCTTTACAGCTCTCCTGTCCCCTTTTGTAGGCATGTGAGCTCCATGTGGCTGGGTACAGTTTCTCAGTGCTGAACAATGCTTTCCTGGTGCACAAGGGCTTCAAGGTGCCAAGTGAGTTCCATGCACAGAAGGATGCTGAGAATCAGCGCAACAAGGTGCTCTTTCGCCAGTTCAAGCAGGAACTGAAGCTGAAGTATCCTGGCTCACTGCGCCGATGCTGATGGGCCTGCTGTCTTGGGCACAGCTCCTCAGTTCTGCCTTCCCTATGACCCTTCAACTGTAGCTTTGGTGTCAGTGTTTTTTTGGGGGGAGGGGCGTGCCCTCTCTTTTTCATTGAGTCATTAACGCCCACATCAGACAAAGGTTTATAGTTAGGGAGGAATCTTTCCAGTCACATCATTCTGGCTTCTTCACCACTCCCAGCCTATTCCTGGGATTGTGTATCCCTTTATCCCTTTCTTCCAATACACTTTAGCATTCTCCTCCCACAGTTTTCCATTGAATATCAGGCTGTCTCAGAACAGAGGACTACCACACCTGGCCTTCTGCCTGTGTGGGTAGAAATCAGCCGTTTCCTCCACTCACAGTTCTCTTGATATGATTCTTTCCCTCTCTGAGCAAAGAGAAGGGGGCTGTTCTGGATTCAGCAGCTCCCTCTCCCTTTCTGTAAGTGGCTATGGGTTGAGAACCTAATATAGCAATTAGTGGAGGGAGAGTCAGGATTTCTGGGATCTTTCCCTAGTGCTGAAAAGAGAGTA
This sequence comes from Pelochelys cantorii, assembly GCA_032595735.1. NCBI lineage: Eukaryota > Metazoa > Chordata > Testudines > Trionychidae > Pelochelys > Pelochelys cantorii. Next base: position 34,152,694 of record CM064336.1, read on the forward strand.
GAGGTTAGTTGTTAAAGAATTAGGGGTTGAAATTCAGGACTTCTGGATTCTGTTCCCAGCTTTGTCACTTATTCTGTTTGCCCCAAGACCCTTCCACTTTGTGCACCTCATTTTTCCCCTTTGTAAAATGGGAATAAATGCACTGACCTACCTCCTGAGGGCAGGGGGCATGAGGCTTAATTTATGAAGATGCTCAATGCTGCTTGGTTGGGGCTGGTAGAGTGCTCTTGCCCTCTAGCACTGTAGGGAATGGCCTGGCATTCTGTCGCCCTGAGTGCAAACTTTGGGTTGGAACAATAAAGTACTGTGGAGGCCAGGAGCTTCTCCTCATGGCTGTGTCCTGCTGTGGGTCCTTTCTGTGGCGCCAGAGGCAATGGTGGAATTATCTGTCCCACACAGGGCTTGGCTCACTGTGTGGCACTATGGATGGGGCTGACACCTCCATGTGCCAAAGCAGAGGCTCTCCTGCCAATGAATCCATCCTGCTCATGATCAGGAGAAGGGAATTGAGAGCCACACACCCTTGGCTTCTCTCCAGATACTTGGCTGTTGGGGGCAGACCCATGACAACACTGCGCTTGAGCACCATGGCAAGGAGGCCAAAGGCATTGTACTAAGGTGGGAGTGGGACTGCATGCCAAGTGTTATAGCAATGCTGGGACTGGAGCTGTGGCAATGCTTCAGTGATACTGCACCAGGCTGTGATGACTCTGCCCAGGAGCTACTACAACACTGACTGGGTTCCCTGGTGATGTCATGACCAAGCACCATGGCATCAACTCGACTAGGTACCATGGTGATGTGTCACAAGCAAATGCTGTAGCAACACCAATTCAGGTGGTGCCCTTTAGCCAACTTTCGATGGCTGTCGGTCATCTCATGCTAGGCTGTGGGTCTCCTGTTGCCATGGGAACACGTCTCATCCTCCACTATCCCATAAGGCCCGGAGAAATGGGCAGCTGGGAACCATAGAGTCAACGGCGCTCTGATTAATTGGTGTCCCTGATTGGCTGCAAGAAAATAAGGTGGGGCCAGTAGCTACGGGACTTCCGGGTACGGAGAAGCGAAGCAGCTACGGGAGGGAGGCCGCCGGCCTGGGCTCCCGAGGTACGTGGGGCTCAGTGCAGCGGGAGATGGATTCGTCCCAGCTTCCCCCCCCCCATGGGGTGCTGGGTGGTGCGTTCCCCGCTGAGATCAATAGAAGCCAGGCTAGAGCTTGCGCAACCCAAGGGAGAAATTCGCTTCCTCCCCTGCTTGTGGAGCTTGTTGGTTCCATCCCCGTTGAACTCAAGGGAGGGCAGGCCGGCCCATTACAACCGCAAGGGGTAAACTTACAGCGACGGCCGGCGCAGATCATTGCAACTCAGGGGAAGGTTGCGGCCCCGATGTTGTGGGTACTCAAAGATTTATTCCTCGTGAAACGTACTGGCAGCGCAGACCATTGTAGCTTGGGAAGGGGGTGCACTGTATCCTACTTCGCCCCATCATGCGGATATGAATGGCACCTTCCAAAGCAAATTCAATGGAAGTGGGAGACGCGAAGAAATCTCGGGGGGGAGGGCGAATTGTGGCCTTCTGGTGTGTGTATGGGCTCAGTGGTATCTTCCCCAACACAGGCATAGACTAGAGCAAACGGTGTCAATTGGAGGGGGCAGTTATAGCATTGGTATGTTCCTCGGAAGTGAGCAGAAAATGGGAAATACCATCTCATGGAGGGGGGTTCTCCCAGCATTGCGTATGCAGTAGTGAGCCCCGTATGGGATGTAGGCCAGACCATGGTTACAGAGCGAGCAGGGGGCTGGGAGCCAGGACTCCTGGGTTCTGTTACTGGCTCTGCCTGTTTCCCCACCCTTAGTCCTAACTGTCTGTGGGGCTTGGGTGCCCCATGGGGTCTTGGGCCTGTTGGAAGCCAGGTCCCTGCTTTGTTGGCAAGGAGGGAGCAGCTCCTGTCCCCAACTTAGGCTCGTGGCAGCAGAGCTCTGGGGTCCCGGCTCCGGTGGGGTCAGCACACATTGCTGCAGAGTCGCATCACATGTCACAGTGCCATAGCAATAGCAGCTGACAGTACCTGGCTCCCTGACAGAGGATCTGGGCAGCTTTGCGGGGTTTCCCCTACAAGGTGGGTGCACATGACAGTGCAGTGAGAACAAGGAGGCGCTGTCTCTGCGCCAGCCCCATGGCAGGATGACTGGCTGGTTGGGTGTAGGATGGGGAAATAAAGCACCTCTGCAAGGTGCTGGCTCTGATCTAGTTCCATGTGAATCAAGTTGCGGGTTTTGGTGTTGCTCCCAATGGAGAAGGTTGCTACTTCCTTGGCCAGTGGGAAGCCTTGGGAGCTCAATGGGCCGTGGAGATTGGGGCCCACTAGCTGAGGTTGTCCTGGGGTAGGGGGATGCAAATTGTCAAGGGTTGCTGTTGGTGCAGTGGAGCTGCCCATACTCACACTCTGGGCACACGGGGTGTCCCATGGTTTTGGGGGTAGCTGTCCCTGTCCAGGTCCTTGACTCTGTGTGTGATGGAGGAGGGTGGGAGATGCAGTGAAACAGGACCCTCCTGGATCACTTGCCTCTGACACCTGCCGTTGATCACCTAGACTGCCCATGCCGGTGCACCCGGTGCCCAAGGAGGCCGAAGAGATGGAGGGGGATGGGGACTCGGCACCTGAGCTGAATGGTGAAGAGGAGGAGAGCGAGGAGGAACGTAGTGCCAGCCCTTCTGAATCAGAGGAAGAAAGCTCAGGTATTTGAGTATGGAAGGGGATATAGGGAGGGGCTTGGCCTTTTATCACAGAGCAGTTCTGGGGTATGGCTCTGCTTCCAGGGTAAAAGCCATGACCCCAGTGTCCTCTCTCTGGACTCCTGAGTTCTGTTCCCAGTTCTGGAAAGAGAGTGGGGTATTGGGGGATGGGGCTGTGAATCAGGACTCCTGGGTCCTATCCTTCTGTTTACGTGTGTGTGTGTGTGTGTGTGTGTGAGACCTGGGTGAGTGTCCTCGCTCTGTATGCCTCCGTTGCCCTGGTCTGTGTGTGGCACTGTGCCCAGGGGTGAGTGTGGCCTGTAAAGTACATGTGCTGTGCCCTGCAGAAATGGACGAGGAAGACTGTGAGCGGCGCCGCAGCGAGTGCCTAGATGAGATGTGTGACCTGGAGAAGCAGTTCTCTGAGCTCAAAGAAAAGTGAGTCCCCTCTTGGCTTCCCCATCTTTTAGGTGCCTGTATCTCAGTGCCAGGCAAGAGATCCTGATATAAACTGTCCCTGCTGCACCCCACCCAAGAAATGGCCGCATCTCAGTCCTAGCTAATGCGATGGGTTGGCAGGGGCTGAGCAGGCCTGTGCTGAGTGGGGTGGGCAGAACTGGACCATGCTGGGTGGTGAGAGGGGATCCTTGGGGTGGACAGGACTGTGCTCAGTACCTGCTGGTGCACCCTGCAGGCTATTCAAAGAGCGGCTGAACCAGGTGAAGGCCAAGTTGGAGGACGTAGCATCGGGGCGGGCTGCCGAGTACCTCGACCCCCTGGGCGTCCTGCAGAACAACATGAAGATCCGTATCGAGGTGGCTGGTGAGCTCATGGCCCTGCCCATGTGTTAACTGTATCCTCTGCTGCCCCACAGGGGACTGGTCCCACTCTTCCACCTGCCGTGAGAAGTGGAGGTTCCAGGGCTCAGTACCAGGACATGGGAGGAGGGGACTGTGTCCCATGGGCTGTCCTGGACTAGGCAGGCCTCAGAGGGCAATTGATGGCTCTAAGGGAGCAGCAAGGCTCTGGAGATGGGGGCAGTTGGGTTTAGGGGGGCCCAGATGTAGTGTGGCCCCGGGGGTGGGGTGGGGTGGGGGGGAGGGAAGGAAGGGTTCAGAAGAAGGAAGGATGGATGGTAGAGATGTAAGTGCCTGTATCAGAGGCAGCAAAGGGCATGGGGGAACAGGAGCTGGTGCTGGGGGGAGACGGCTTAAAAGCTTTTTTTTTTTCCCCCCATCACCATCTCTGTGGTGCCGTCTCTCCCCGCCTGCTGCTGCCACTATAAGAGGCAGCAATGTGGGGGAGGGCAGGAGAGGCTGTCGCCACGAAGCAGCCTCTGCCCACGGCCAGCCTGGGCTGCCATGAACAAGACCTGTTGCCAGAGCAGCCTCTGTTCATGGCGGCCCAGGCTGGCCAAGGGCATGGGCTGTTGGACCCAGCACAAGCTGGGACTGAGCAAATCTGGCTCAGTCCCAGCTTGCGCCAGTCCAGGATTTTAAAAGTAGTAAGAGCCGCCCGGCATGAGCTGGGATAGTCGATGAGGGAAGGTGCTCTGATTGTGTAGTCAGTCACCTGCCTCTTAACATCCTTAATATGGAGGTGAGCCTAAGGGAGAGGAAGTAGGGGGGTTCAGGAGAGGCATGGGGGCGGGGGACTCGGGCCTGTGGGGTGCTGGCAGGCAGGCCCTAGGAGAGGCTCCAGGGTGGGAAGGTTCAGGCAGGTGGGGGTGGATGGCCAGGGCCAGGCCCAGGCTCATGGGAGGAAGATGTGGGACCCGGTGAGGGGAGTTGATGGCAGGACCCAGAGAATAAGAATTTCGAAGGGTTGGGGGAGTGGTGGAGTGAAGCTGGTGAGGCCTATGCTCATGGTAGTAGGAGGGCAGGGACTTTGGGAGTCTCATGGGAGGTTTGGAGTTAGCCAGGGTGGGTGTTTTGCAGGGCCAATGGTTAGGAGGAGGCGGAGGGGCTGGTAGGTGGACAGGTGTGACTGGCTCCTTCCTCCCCCCCTCCCCCCCCCCCACAGGCATCTACAAAGGGCTGTGCCTGGAAGTGGTCAGGAACAAGCACGAGTGTGAGCTACAGGGAGCACGCCAGCACCTGGAGGTGAGGGCTCCCACGACCCTCCTCTGCCCCTCTTAGCCCCAGAGCCACTCAGCATAAGCCCCCCAATCTTGCCCCGAGATGTCCCATGGACTGCCCTGGTCTTGCATACCCTCCATCCAGTTCCCTGCCTGCCCCATCCTGCCTGAACCCTCTGCGCCCCAGCCTGGGGGTGATTCCAGCCACTGTGAGGGGGGCCAGGAATGGGACGGGACAAGCCAAGTGGGAGGCTGGGAGCCCATAGCTTGGGGGTGGGGCCGGATCTGGCTGTGCCGCCAGGGGCTCCCCAGTGTCCTCTGTGCCCTGGGGACGTCTGCTGTGGGGGTGGGTCCATCCTGGCTGCACCCCCAACCCTATCCTGTCCACACAGAGTGAGAAGCTGCTGCTGTACGACAACATGCAGAGCGAGCTGCTGGAGCGCATCCAGCGCCTAGAGGATGATCGGCAGAGCATTGACATCACCTCAGGTCAGTGAGCCTGGGGCCTCCCCCTCTGCTATTCTCCTGGCATGTCTGCCTTCTGGTCATCCAGGGTGCCTCCAAGCTGGTCTCACTCCACTGTGTCCCCAGCTTGACACCTCCTGCCATACTGCTGCTGCCCCCCACAGGGCCCTTCCTGCCAGCCCCTGAGTCCCCATTACAAAGGCAGCTACGTTCAGGATCCCTGCACTTCATGGACCAGACCATCCTGCCCAGCATCCTGGTGGTGGTCTGACTTGCTAGTGGTTCATTTAATCCATGTATGAAGCGAGTTTGTTGAGTCTTAGGCCAGTTCCTCATGGGGCAGGATTGCTGCCCTCTCACTCCTGACACAAACCACCCCCCTTATCTCCAAGCTTGGGGGCACTACCTACCCGCTGCACTGGAAGCCCCAATGGGAAGAGAGGACTGAATCCCCTTTGCCCCCCTGAGGAGTTCTTGTGGGACTGAGGGGGAAGGCTGCTGCCAAACAGACCCCTCCTGCAGCCTGGCAGTAGGGGCTGTCCTCTGACCCTCATTCTCCTCTCCTGGGATAGAGTGGTGGGACGACAAGCTGCGCCCCAAGAACAACCTCAAGAAATGGGATCCCTTCCGGCCTGCCAAGAGGAAGAAAGCGCCGCTTGTGTCTGATATCCTTGCGTTGGTATCCCCTCCCCTTGCTGGGCTTGGAGCAGGGACCATGCTGGTGTCTCCCCCACACATGCACACACGCACTGCTGGTATTCCACCAGCTGGCCATGTTGATATGCTGATAGCTCCTTTCCCAGGATAGACCCATCTCGCCAGGCATTCCATCAGCCCTGGCTCCTGACCCTTCCAGTCCCAGTGGTAATGTTGGGGAAGGGCGGGGCGGGGGAGGAGCTGGGATGTCTGGCCCAGAGGATCCCTGCTCTGTAGTGATCTGTGTCAATCTGTGTCTGGCTGCTGCCACTGTCCCCCAGTGCCCCTTTCTAGCTTGCCTATCCTGGTGCTGCCCCTCTACTGAGTGTGGGAGGGAACAGGGCTAAATGATTGCCATGCCTGTGTATGGTTATGTGCCCTTAACATGCCCTTCACGCCCCTATATTGTCTACATGCTGCGGGACATCGACATCCTGGAAGACTGGACAGCCATCAAAAAGGTGAGGCTGACCCGCAGGACACCTGGATCCCTTAATGACCCTCATTTCGTTGCACGCCACTGGCCACCATACAATGCCTAGTCCCTCCCTTTGCTCTCCCCATGTCCTCCAGCTGCCATGCAGGACACCTGGTTCCTCTAATCCGCACTCCCTCATCCACCACTGGCCCCACACACAATGCTTGGGTCCCTTAAATCGCCCACACAGACCCGGAGTTGTTCTTCAGTACACACAGGGTATCCCATAATAATCCCCTTTCTAGCTCTGCTGCTCAGGATCAAACACCTGGAAATGGGATTATTTTCTTATCTATTCTTTATATACCCTTTTAAAAAGTCACCATGTGTATAGCTGGAAGCCAGAACTCCTGGGCTCTGGGAGCGGATCATGAGGTCTGGTGGGTTAGTGTGATAGAGAAGTGGGGAAACAAGACTCATGGGTGGAGAATGGGGGCTGGGAATCAGGACTCCCTGGTTCTGTTCACTGCTGCTGAGTGAGTCCCTTACCTTGTGCCTCAGTTTCCTCATCTGTATGTCAGGCTAATGTTCCCCCAGGAAAGATGGCAGCAGCATGGGTGAGATCCAGATAGCTCAGTGAGCAGTGGTATGGGGTGGAGCGTGCTCCCTGCGTAAGTTTCTCTAATCATCTTGACTCTCCCTACAGGCTAAAGCAGCTGTGTCCCCCCAGAAAAGAAAAGCAGATGGTAAGAGCTGGGCAAGGGATGAGATATGAGGCCTTTTTTCTCTAGGGGCACAAGTTCCAGTCTGGCCTCTGGTGTCCCCTCGTGTCTCAGCCAGGACATGAGCCAACTTGGCCCTGCAGCTGCCATCTGCTGCCAGCAGGGCCCATCCCCATATGTAGGGCTGTCAGCCCCCCTAGCATTGACCACTGCTCTTCCCTCAGTGCTGGTGAAGGTGGAGAAGCCGGGAGCCCAGTTCTCAGCCCGCTGCGAGGACGGGCGGCTGCATTACGAGGGTGAGATCTACAGCAAAGGGCAGAGTGTTGTCCTGGAGGTCGGGGACGAGGCGCCTGCGCAGTGAGTGGCCAGGAACTGGCTGGCTGGAGGGAATGGGGCATGAGGCCTTTCCCTTCTAGGCCGCACCAGCAAAGCCATCCCATCCATAGGACGGCATGGAGTGGCCATCCCAGACCCCATGCCATGGGAGCCCCAGGGTGATCCAGGGAATTGCCTGGAGGCCTGGCTCAGGGCAGCAGGGGGTCATCCTCCCACTCACTGCGATGGCGGAAGCCAGAGTGACCTGGCAGCCTGCTCTGCTCCATCCTGCTGCCCTCTGCCAACCCACTGAGATCTGTTCATGTGATAGCAGGAAGCAGAGCGGCCCAACCACAGCGGGATGGAGCAGAGTGGGCTGCCAGGTCGCTCTGGCTTCCACTGCTGTGGTGAGCAGTGTGTTACGCCTGCTGCCACCTCATCCTAAGCTCTCAGGTAATTCCCTCAGCTGCGTCACTGTGGGACTTAAACCCTCAATCCCAAAGCAAGAGGGAGTAGAAGGGTGTGGGGTGAGGGCAGAGCCGGGGTGGGGCTTGGAAGGGTTGGAGCAGTGGCAGGGCCTGGGATGGGGAGATTTGCTCTGGGTCTCATCTCTGGCGTATAGGGAGAGGGGGTACTACCCCAGGCCCCATTCCCCCTGGGAATGGCCCTGGGCACGGCCCTGGGCACCAGCTCTGATCCAGCCTCAAGGCAGAGGACTAGCTGGCTCAGGGGCAGGGAATGGGATACAGAGCCAGACCCCCTCTAGGGAAAAGGCTCCAATCCAGCCCCAAGGTGGAGAGGACTGACTGTCCTTGGGGGGGCTGGCATGACCCCTCTCTCCCCTGCAGGGCAGTGATCACGGCTGTCAGCACTGGGGAGGTCTGGCTGCGCCGGGAGGATGGCACCAAGACCAAAATCTATGTCTCACAGCTGCAGAAGGGCAAGTACTCGGTGCACAAGGCCTGAGTGGGTCTCAGCCCTGCGGCTTGGCACAGGCCTCCTCCTGGACACTAGGGCCCACAGCCCGTCTGCGGTGCAGCGAGGGGCTGGGCGGAGGCTCGGCTTGCTGCCCCCTTGCACTAGGACCCAGATGGAGAGGACTCTGGGCCCTGCCCGGTGGGGTGTTCACATGGCCAGCGCTCCCGTCACAGATCCCTGCAGACAGACCAGCACGAGGCTTCACTGCTCACTTCCCTTGCTAGGATCTGGTGTTTGTAGCAGTCTGGGGGGCACGTAACTCCCTGTGTCCGGGGCTGTTGTGCCCCACAGGGAAATAGGGATGCTGGTTCCAGGGGCTTCTACAGGAAAAGCCCTCGGTCTTGGCCAGCTCCCTGGAAGTGTTCACATTAAAAACTAAGCGAAACATGCACAATCTTGGCTCTTTGATTCATTTCAATGTATTCTGGGGAATAGGTTATAGGGATGCCAGCTCTGGTCTGGCCCCAGGTGAGGCTGAGCTGGACTGGGGGGTGAGTGGGGTGTCTTCTGTATCCCTTTGTAGAGGCGCAGAATGTTCCCAGCACCATCCCCTCAGCTATGTGCACTATCCCTTGTCTGAGCCCTCTAGACCAACTGGCCACAGTTCCTTCAGGGTGTGGATCACTTTGGCATCAGGACCCTCCCTGACTCTAGCCTGTACTGATTCTGGGACACACAAGTGGCAGCACCTTTGGGACCCTCCCAATCTGCACTGTTGTCTTTTCTCTAGCCTCCCTTCCCCTTGGAAGACAGCCACCCCGGCTCTGTCCCTGGCCAGCCCATACTGCTGGGAGCTGCTCATATGGGTGACAGGCTGGGGGCCTTGTGTCTGAGCCACACCTGTTCTCAGCTAGGCCTCCCCCAGCACCCTAGTGCAGCTGCCTGCACCCCTCCAGTGATCAGCAGAGCAAGAGGGAGCACAAATGGGAGATGCCTCTGCATGAGCCCAGTCAGAGCTGTACCCTAACTTCACAGCCCCTGGAGGGGCTACAAGGGCATTGGGGTGAGTGGGACTGGGTCGCAGGGGGGATCTGGCACAGAAGTGGGAATCCTGCCCTGATCATGGTTCTTCCCCATGTTGGACTCTCAAATCCTACTTGTCCCTCCCCACAATGGGGCTTTAGCCTGATGCCCCATGAACTGTACAGAAAAATGATCTCCTGAATCCCAGCCTCACACTACCCTCCCCATGGCTCAGCCCCCTTCTCTGCCGGCCCAGCTGTTTGGGGTCTGGGAGCCAGAACTCCTGGGTTCTAGCCTCAGTTTTAAGAGCTCTATGGGGTCAAGTGGGACAGGAGCACTGGGATCCAGGACTCCTGGGCTATGTCTACATGGCGGGTTCTTGTGCAAGAACACGTCCACACTGCCATGTGCTTTTGCACAAGAAAGCTCTGATGGCCATTTTAGCCATAGGGCTTTCTTGCGCAAGAAACCCCTGCCACGTGTCCATGCTGCCCTCTTGCGCAAGAGGGCTTACACTTGTTAAAAAAGAGCATAGCTCTTGCGCAAGAAGCCCTCTCTTCCCACACTTTACTGTAAATCTTCTTGAGCAAGAGCGGGCACTGTGGAGGCTCTGCGGAAGAATGGCTGTTCTTGCGCAAGAACCCACCAGTGTAGACATAGCCTTGGAATCTCTCCTCAGTTTTGGAAGGACTGTAGAGTTTGCTGGGTTGGGGGAGTGCTGGGAGCCAGGACCCCAAGGTTCTATTTCTCAGCTGGCTGTCTAACAATGACAGAGCCCCCTCCCTGGTTTGTGCCTTGGTTTCCCTGTCTGTATTGGGAGCCATTGTGGTCTCCCTGGGGAGGGGAAAAGGCATCTGTGCAGGGCTCCAGGGTGGAGGATGGGGACAGATACAAAACCCAAGATAAAGTAAGACCTGGGGGATGATGCCCAGGGCCCCTGATGTCTGGGATGGCCAGGCAGCTGCCAGGATTTGGCTGGTGGCCCAGACATGCTCAAAGCCCAGCACATCTGAGTCTGACATGGGAGCGAAGGGAATAATAGATTAATAATGATGCTGAAGGTAGCAGAGGGGGCACTGCCAGGTAAGGGCCTGCAATGGGGGCCATTTGGATGGGACATGGGGCACTGGAAGAATGGGAGGGGGTGCTGGGGGCTCCCCCCCAGGATGATCTGAGATGCCAGCTCCATTCATATCAAAACTTCACTCCTGGCAAGATGGGAGCACAGCCCAGCAGTCAGGATGGGGGGAGGAGGGGGAAATCTGGCTTGGTTCTGATGGATTTTCCACCTCTGGCTATCTTTCTTTGTCCCCTGGCTCCTCCTCCTACTGTCCTGGCTGCTACCGACTGTCCATACAGCCTACAGCCCTCACATTGACCTTTCTCTCCCACCTGGAAGAGTAGAGTCGAGTGCTTAAAGCAAGGTGCTGGGAGCTAGGCAGCCTGGGAGCAGAGTGATGTCTAGTGGTTAGAGTTGGGGGGTGGATTAGGAGTCAGGACTTCTGTGTTCTGTGCTTAGCTGGGGGGTTGGGATCCAGTGGGTTCGAACACATGGGCTGAGAACCAGCACTCCTGGGTTCTGTCACAGCTCTGGCTTGGGCAGTACGCTTTTCTGTGCCTCAGTTTCCCCTTGTACAAAAGGAGTGAGCTGGTAGGCTGGTGAGTTGTGCCTGCCCCGCCTGCCCTGGGGCTGGCTGGCTGATTAGATCTGCGCCCCCGCACGGGCTGTGCCAGCCCAGAGAGCTTTGCCTTGGGAACGTGACTGCGGGGGGGGGGGGCGTTTATCCCTGCCTGGGGCTGGCTCCGCCCGGTCCAGCCCTGTACCATGGCTGGGTGTGACGGTGAGTCACGGCCGACGCGCATTCCACTGCTCCGGGCCAGGCTTGGCTCCCGCGGAGCGGGGGCACTGGCTGTGGAGCCGCTACCGGGACGAAGCTCTGTGTGCAGGGCTCCCTCGCCCCTGCCTCCCGCTGTAGACCGCGCCGCGCCGCGCCCCACCCCAGAGGCGGCTGCATCTCAGCGCCCCGCCAGGGCTCCGTGCCCCGGGGAGAAGCAAGTTCCCAGCAGGGGCCACGTGGGTCTGAGTCGTGCCCTTCCTGCTCCTCCCGCCGCCTCCCTCCCGGAGCGTTTCGGGGCTGGCGCAGGCTGGGCTGGGCTGCCCCGCACTCAGCCGCCCGGGGCCCGGAGAGCTGGTACCAAGGGAAGGGGGCGGCCCGCTCCGCCTCCACAGCGGCTCCTCTCCCTGGCAGAGGGAGCCTGGAGCTGTTCGCACCTCCGCAGCCCGGTCACCCGGCCAGATGGAGCCCCCGGACCAGCCACACGGGTATGGCCGAGGGGGCGAGGGGCGGGAGCCAGGACGCCTGGGTTCTGCCCCAGCGCTGGGAGGGCGGGGGGGGGGGGTAGCAGGATAAGGGGGGCGGAGAGCCGGGACTCCTGGGTTCCTAACTCTGGGCTCCCTGCGCTCCTCACAGCCCTGCCTCCCCCTTTCGCCTGGCGCGTGATCCCCTGTACGATGTCCCAGCGCCGCACGTCTGCCCCCAGCCCAGGCCCGCACGGGGGGCTCCGACCAGCGTCAGCCTCCGGGATCGTCTGCTCCTCACCCAGCCCGTCTGGCTGCAGCTGAGCCTCAACTCTGCCACTGCCCTGCACATCCTGCAGCGGGAGCCGCCCGGGGTGAGGGGAGGGGCCTCTGCCCTGCCGGGCTGAATACTCAGGGCAATGGGTTCATGGGTCTGATGGGCGGCACGCTGGGAAATCCAGGGGTCTGATTTGGAGGGGGGCACACTGGGGAGTCCATAGGTCTGATTTGGGGGGCATGCTGGGGAGTCCACTATGGGTCTGATTTGGGGGGGGCGCTTGCTGGATGAGTCCATTGGTCTGATGGGGGGAGCTCCCACACTGAATGAGCCCATGAGGCTGATGGGGGATCCCACATTAGATAGATCACTGGGGCTGAACAGGGACCCTGGTGGATTGGAGTCCACAACCCCTGTATAGCCCCTGCTGTGAGGTGCTCCCTTCTCACCCCAGACGTTCCTGGTGCGCCGATCAAACACACGCCAATGCCGGGCCCTCTGCTTGCGCCTTCTAGATGACCTGGCACCGTCCTTTGTCGCCAGCTACTGCCTGCAGGAAGGACCAGCTGGTAGGGATGTGCCTGTTATGCCCTGCACCCCCAGCATGCACACAGCTGGAGCCCCCCACTCCCTGCAGCATGGTGCCCCTGGCACAGTACTGGGCCAGTAAGCAAGTACTGACTTCCAGGGAGAGCGCCTCTCAGCACTGCAGGCTCTGAGAGTCTCTGTCTTTGCAGGAGTTTCTCTGGAGGACTCATCCCAGAGCTTCCCAGACCTGCTGCACCTGGTGGCCTCCTACTGCCAGAGACGGTGAGTGGGCTCACTGGGGACACTCTAAGATCTGAGCTCCAGCCTTCCCCTGCTCCCAGGGAACTGAGATCCTGCAGTGCAGTAGTCACCAACCAGTAGATCAGGATCTACTGGTAGATCTTGGAGCCTCTGCCAGGTGATTCTGACTGGTTTGGCTGGGAGGCACTTCAGCTGTCCCTCCCCCCGCTGCTCCTGCTCAGAGCCTCAGAGCTGCCCCCTGGGAGCCTCCTGCTTGTTGTGCAGAGTGAGGGAAACAGAGGCAGAGGGTGCTGATGTCAATCTGTCCCCCTCCCCTGTACCCCATCTTGACAGAGTAAGGAGGGTGGGACCTCAGTAAAGAAGTGGGGCAGGAGCAGGACCTCGGAGAAGGGGCAGGGCGGGGGTATTTGGGTTTGAGGTAGATCCTGGACTGATTTAAATTCAAAAAGTGATCTTGTGCTTAAAAAGGTTGGAGACCACTGGTGTAGTGTCTGGGGCAGTGGGACTGGGGGAAGGGTTATGGGGTAGAGGGAGTTGGGGCAGCCCTGAGGCAGAAGGGGATTGGGGGAGAGTCCTCAGGGCAGGGGGGATGTGTAGAAGGGGATTGGGAGGATGCCCCTGAGAGAGGAGGGAGCCCTGGGGTTGCTACTGGAGCCTGATACACTGTTCCCCTAGGGAGGTTCTCCCAGTGGCCCTGCGCCTTCCCCAGCCCATCCAGCAGGCGGTGTCGCACAAGGAACTGGAGTCCATTTCCCACCTGGGGCTTGGTGAGTTGACCCCCCCCCCAACACACATCCCTCTTCCCCCATCCCCTGCCCCACATCTTGCTGCCCCTGCACTCCTCTCCCTGATCCTTCTCCCTTCAGGCCCCCTGGTCCCTCCCTCCCCATCCTCTGTCTGTGCCTCATTTCCACTTCATCACCTCCATCCCCACAGCCACTCCACTTTCCCCATCACCCTGCACTCCCCATATAGCTGGGAAATTCCTCCCTCCCTCCTCTAGCTCCCCTCCCCTCCCTCTGGCCTGGGGCCAGATTGGAGCCCTCACCCCCTAGAGGGGAAAGGCCCCCCTGAGCCAGCCAGGCCCCCCACCTTGGGGTGGATCAGAGCCAGCGTGCTCTGGAGGGGGAAGGCTCCATGTGCTCTCCTCGGTGCTGACCCCTCCTTTCCTGCCCCACAGAGTTCTGGAGCTCTTCTCTGAATGCCAAGGACTCCCCGGAATTGCCTGTGTCTCCATTCAGTAAGGACGCTGCCGCCGGCCCGCTGGGCATGATTCCTACGCGGAGCCCAAGAGAGCTGGACTGTGGCCTGGGCAATGGGGCGCTGGGCTTCCTGAATCCCCTGTTCCAGGGGAAGGACGGTGGGTCACGGCGGGATGACTTCAAGCGTAGCATTAAAGTGCGAGTGTCCACTGAGACCTCCAGCCCCCTCTCACCACCCCCCAAGCCACCACCCCCCATCCCTGCTAACCAGGCAGGGACGCCCCCCACTCCACGCCGGGAACCGGGCCAGTGCTCACCACTGTGCACATCGGGATATCGGGTGCCCCAGCGGGCTGGGGAGCCCCTTAATGCTGAGCCAGCCGGGCGCAGCCTCCCATCCCTACAGGAACTGGACAGCGGGTCCCCCAGTGGCTCAGAGAGTGAGGGAGGTGGGGGTCTGCGGGCCCCCTCGCCTCCTGCCCAGCACCGTCCCCGTGCCCCCCTGCGCTCCATGAGTGACGCTGTCTTGGCCGTGCTGGCCCCTGAGAAGCGGCTGGCACGGGCCGTGGAGGGGCTGGCGCGGGACCGGAGCACCAGGCTGGGAGCCAGCATCCAGGATTTCCTGACCCTAGTGAGGGGTGGCAAAGGGGAGCAATCCAGCCATGAGCTCCTGAGTCCCGTCCGAGCCTTCCTCACCCGCACCAAGACCCAGCTGCTGCAGAGCCCAGCCCTGGAGCTGCCCAGCCCCACACTACTGCCTGACCACAGACTGGGTGAGTGGGGCTGAGGAGAGGGAGTCAGGACTCCTTGCGGGAGGCAGGCAGCTCAGGGAGAGGGTGGGTGGTGGGGCCTAGTGGGTTAGTACAGCAGTGGCTGGGAGCCAGGATGCTGGGCTCTAAGAAAAGGGTGGGGTCTAGGGGGTTTCGTGGGGGAGCGGCCAGACACCTGGTTCTATTCCCAGCTCTAGGAGATGGGTGGGGTTTAGTGTGCCAGGGGGCTAGGATGCCTGGGTTCTGTTCCCAGTTCAGGAAGGGGAATGGGGTCTAGTGAGTCAGAGCTGGGGGTGGGGGAGGGACCCGGACACCTGGGTTCTAGGAAGGTAGTAGGGCCTATGGGTTGGAGCAGTGGGGCTAGGCGCTAGCCCATGTAGCCCACTCCTATCCTGCAGATGCTGTGCTGGAGCGAGCCTTACATCGTTGTGTGCTGAAGCCCCTAAAGCCAGTGCTGGCATCACGGCTGCGTGGCCTACACGTGGCAGACGGGTCTCTGGGCCAGCTCCGGGAGAACCTGCGGCTGGTGAGGGAGCGGGGCCCTGGTGCCTTCCCAGCACGGGCGACATTGCCCGGCCCCCCTGACACCCACCGGGCCCGACACAAACTGCTGCGGCTGCTGCGCGCCTATTCGCCCTGCACCCAGGTGACACTGCTGCTGCAGGCCTGCAAAGGCGTCTACCGAGCCATGGGGGCAGCCCCGGGTATGGATCCCTTCATCCCTTCCCCCTCCCCTCCCTTGCCCATGTGACGCTGCCACTGCAGGTCTGCAAAGGTGTCTGCCAGAGCCATGGGAGCACCCCCAGACAGCCTTCCTGACCGTCCTCCCCTGAGTGGCCCCCTGGTACTCCCAGCCTCTCTGCTCTTCCTTGCCCAGCCCCCAGGCCTAAGAAAGCATCTCTGCAGCCATAGAGCTGTCCCCA
This sequence comes from Pelochelys cantorii, assembly GCA_032595735.1. Taxonomy (NCBI): domain Eukaryota; kingdom Metazoa; phylum Chordata; order Testudines; family Trionychidae; genus Pelochelys; species Pelochelys cantorii. Next base: position 34,168,324 of record CM064336.1, read on the forward strand.
GGTATGGACAACTCCTGTTCCCCAGCCCCAATCCTTGCACCGCCCCCAGATCAGAGGCGTAGCCACAGAAGGGGCTGAGTGGGTCATGGCCCACCCACTTTGCATCCAGGCCCACCCCTCAGGCTGGCCCCACTGCATGCTGGGAAGCAGAATCAGGGCTTACCCCCACATCTCTTCTGTCCTGCTCCCCTGCCCCCCATGCTTGCCCACCCACCCAAGTAGGCCCTTCTGACTATGTCACTGCCCTATATCACCCAGTTTGGTTCCCTCCCTCACCCTCAACCTGCTCATTTCCTATAACCTCCTGAGACCTGCCCTATCCCATCTCTGCCTGTGCTCCCCATGCTGTCCACCCACTCCACTGCCAGGAGCCTCCCTCCCCAGCCTTTGCTCCAATGCCTTCTGCTTCCCCTACAGCCAGGATCCCTCCCTGATCCCCCCCGATGTTCCTGCTGCGTCCCTGCCAGCACCTACCCCCCACTCACATGTCCTACTCCCCCCAGATGGGAGCTATGGGGCAGACGAGTTCCTGCCAGTTCTGAGCTTCATCCTAGCTCAGTGCGACCTGCCCCAGCTGCTCATGGAGGCTGAATACATGATGGAGCTGATGGAGCCCAGCCATCTCCTGGGGGAAGGTAAGGGAGATCTCTAGATCCTCCACTGCCCCTTTTCCCTGCCCCCCTGAGCCAGCCACTCCCCTCACCCTAGGGCCAGGTCAGAGATGGTGCCCCCTAGAGGGGAAAATTTCAGTGTCTGTTTACTCCCCCAAATGGGAGGAAGGCACCTAACCAGCGGGGTGAGAGCTCCTGGTGTGTCACTGTGGCCAAAAGAGCTAATGCGATCTGGGGTGTGTAAACAAGGGAATCTTGACTGGGAAAAGGGAGGTTCTAGTACCTCCGTATGTAGCACTGCTGGAATCCTGCCCCCAGTCCTGGTGCCCACAATGCAAGAGGGAGGCTGATAGATTATGGGCCTCAGAGAAGAGCCCTGAAAACAACCAAAGGCTCAGAGAAAGTGCCTCACAGTGAGAGACACAGAGCTTGATGTGCTTAGCACAGAACAGGCTATGAGTGATCCCAGTCTCAGTACCTGCATGGGGACACAAACGGGAGAGCTGGCGGCTCGTCAGTCGGGCAGCCAAAGCTCTAGCAGGACCTGAGGGCCAGAAGCTGGAGCTGGCCAAATTCAGACCTACAATAAGGTGCATTTTTGTACACGAGGGGAATTCTCCAGGGGCTGGCTTCGCCATCACTGGCAGCAGCTAAACTGGGCTGGGATGTTTTTCTGAGCTCCACACGACTTCCTCCGGGACTCAGTTCAGAGCAGCCCTGCACAGAGAGGAGGGCAGCCTAGGGGATCCCCGGGGCCCTTCTGGCCTGACAAGCTTTGATCCATCCTCCCCCAGGTGGCTATTACCTGACCACTCTCCAGGCCAGCTTGGCCCTGCTGGGGAGTTTCCATGAAGAGAAGCCAAGGGAGCTGTGCCCTGACGTCCAGAGAGTCCTGAGCTGGCGGCACCAGCACCCCACAGGACAGCTCCCTGGAGACCTGTGCCGGGTATGTGGGGAGGCACTTGGGAGTGGAGTCACTGCAGGGGATTCCCTGCTACCTTCCCTTCCTTGCTACCCACCTGGTCCCTGCTTCCATCCGCCCTGCTACCCATCCAGTACTTGCCCCTCCCTTCCCTGCTACCCACCCAGTTCTAGTCCCTACCCCACTGCCTGCTTCATCCCTCTATCCTTCCCTCCCCCTCCCGTTGCTTGCACAGTTCCCCTGCATCACACCTGGTGCGGCTCAGTCCCTACCCACCATGTCACCCCATCTTTGCTCCTCCATCTCCCTCGGTGCCCACACAGCCACTGCCCCCACCAAGTCCACTCAGTTCCTGACTTGATCTGCCTTCCAGGATCCATGGCCTGAGAAGATCCAGGCCCCCTGCAGTGGGCACCGCTCCACCATGCCTGCACTGGGAGACCAGGAGATGGCAGAGCGGCTAGGGGAGCACTCCTCAGACAGCAGTCTCCCCCTGTACCCTGAGGGACATCACCAGCTCCAGGAGCGCCCGGCTCAGCACCACCATCCTGGGGAGATGGGTCCTGGGCCAGGAACCCCAAACAGGCTGCTCCGCAAAGGAGCTGTTGACCTGGAGGAACCCCTCGGATCCAGGATACCGGGTTCTGTCCCATCTCAAGGAGGGGATCAGGGTCTAATAGGTTAGAGCAGGGGGGCAGGGAGTGAGGACTGCTGGGTTCTAGTCCCAGCTCTGCTGCGACTGGCTTTAAGACCATTTCCCCTAATTGTGCCTCAGTTTCCCCCTTTGTAAAACAGGGCGAATAAGCCCCACAGCAGCATTTGGGAGCATCTGTCCTAAGTAGCCCCTCCCTGTTCCACTTTCTGGGGTGGGTGATGCTGAGAGAGCCTTTATCCCCTCTCTGGGGAGGGGGGAAAGGCAGGAAGTTTCTCTGCTTGTAATAACCACTCCTGACTTAATAAGAGTTAAATGCCAAAAGAGAGACTTTCCCTAGTGACACAGAGGATCAATGTACATATACCAGGAGGATTTGCTGGCACAAAAACCTCTTCTGCTGATGTTATTTTTGTAGGACCTACTTTGTTATATATTTGGGGGAGATTCATTTTTATTTCTTATTCTCCCAAAAGTGACACAGCCCAATTAATCTGAAGTCTCAGTTTATGGTTTGTTCATATATTAGAAGAAAAAGTTCCCTAACAAAATGCTCTTTCATAGATATTATTGTAGGGCCTGCTTTATTTACTATTTGGGAAAAAAATCAAAGAGCAGCATTCTTTGTTTTTAACTTAAGTCTGGCTTTTTATTTTTTTCTGAAGCTCTAAATAGATGTTTCGATAAATACAATGCTCCAGAATGCAAATCTCTTCTGTTAATATTATTGTAGGGTTTACTTTATTGGCTGAACAAAGTGAGGTCTGTTTGCCTGTCTCCATCTGTAACAAGCTAACTTTTGAATGCCGTGTGTGATCAATTCCAGGATTTCCAGGAACACCGTAGGCTGTATGGATAGTTTTAGGTGAAAATTGGAGAAACCAAAAGGGGAAAAATGGGAGGCCACTGGCATCTGATTAGCACAGCTTTAAGCCCTTTGCTGCTGGCAACGATTAACACCCTCCAGCACAGCTCTGCTTAATGTGCAGGTAGAGTTTGGGATGCTGACATCGAGTGTGACTGAGCTTCTGGACAGAGAAGAAATGAGACTGGGGGGATGGAGGGGGAAGCCCCTGGCATGTGCACAGGAAAGAGAGGCCCTAGTGTGACGGATAGGGGGGACAAGCAGAGCTCCTAGTGGGGGACTGGAGAGAAGGGAGGGGAAGACAGATCCCTTGACATGGGAGGAGGAGGTGGCAGGGAACCCCTGAATGAGGGAGTGGCACCCAGACAGCTTTGGACAGGGTGAAAGAGGGATGCCAGGAGCACTGGTGGGGGTGATAAGCCACCACCAGCTGTGAAGCAGGCACCCTGGTAGGTTTCACTGGTTTTCCCCAAAGCACTGTGCCCGGCTCTGTCTGTTGGGTGAGGGCCACAGCCTCAGGAACAGGCCTGGCAGGAGGGAAATCAGGCCTGTCTGGTGGGGCAGGAGGGGTGACACTGGTGCCCCCTCCTGCTGTTTAGCACCTCCCAGGCATCAGCTGCCTATGCTGAATGGGCACTGCCACAGAGTCCAGCAGAACACCAGCGCTTTGGAGCCTCCGGGAGGGTGAGGAGGAAAGTAGGGATGGGGGAAGCGGCCAGGGCTGAAGGGATGGGCCCTGCTGACTGCAGGGTGCTGGCATAGGCTGTGGGGGCGGGGCCCCATGGGCTGAGCACTGCCCCCCCTTTGGAGACAGACAAGTCATGATTCATCCACTGACTCCTAGCGGAATGACCCTGAGTCATCCTAGAGCCCAGCCCCAGACGTGGGGTCAGAGAGGATCTCTTGGGTCCCCAGCATTCCCAAGACAGAGACTCTCCTGCTTCTCTGGGACCCTTCTCCTCATCCACACAGTGCCCCACAGTGGCCTGCTGGGATCCCTGGGGCCTATCCAAGGGATATCTCAGGTGCTGGGCTTTCTGAGGGCTAGGCCAGCTCCCTCCCCATTCTCGGGATAAGAAAATATTTGGAGCCAAATCCTTTCCCTCTGGGCTGTATCTGAACACTTCCATTGGCAGGCTGTGGAGTCTCTCATGAGCTACTGCAGGCCTCAGCATGCAGAGGGCTGACTGCCACGAGGCTGTCTGAAGGCCTCCGCCCTGCCCAGCCATGACAGATGGATTGTAGGGCTGCTGGCGTGGACTTGGCTCATGACTGAGATGTCTGTCTTCTTTCATAGGGATGGGTAGTAGCAGTGTGTGAGGTGCTGCACCCCCAGATTTTGCACCCAGGAGCCGGCCCCATTGCCGACCTGCTACTGGCTCTGCCTACCTCGGGTACTGCTGGTCCTGCCATCTCCTGCAGGGTCCAGGCTACCAATTCTGGAGGCTCCACTGCTGCTCAGAGTCCTGTGCCAGCTTGGGGCTTTGCTTCTGGCCTTGCCTTGGAACTTGACAGCCATCTCCATCTGTGATTAGGGTGACATCTCTCCTGGACCGGATGTACTGGATGCCATTTGCAGCAATGGCACCCAATCTGGGAGTTAGGAACCCTAGCTGTGACCCCAGCTGTGAGGGGTGTGAACAGATGGGGGGCACAGCTCAGTACCCCAACCCTAAAAATAGTTCCAGCACCACTGTCCTCTTCGCAAATGACAGGAAAGTCCTGCCTCTGCCTCCTGGGCCACACAGCCTCTTGCACTTTTGTGTTGCTTCCTGCCACACTGCATCTGCACTGCATGCAAGCTCAGCTGGGGACTGCACGCAGCCCAGGCAGCCAGCCCAGAGTGGATGGGAGCCCTCGCCCCAAGAGTTCCACCCAGCTGCAGTTTGGGTAGGAGGCCCCTTCACCCCAGCCCTTCCAACAGGAACTATATTGCTGAAGGCAGCTTTGGAGGGTTGAGAAGCTCACCTGGACCATTGTGTAGATCAGAGCAAGTCGGCTGCCAAAGGGTTGCTTCAGCTGGAACCTGGAGCAGTGCACAATGTGGGCATGTTCTCCAGACCAGCCATTCCAACCAGTCCCTTCCCGTCACATCACCACGCTATCAACGAGCAGGGGGAGTGAGCTCCTCTCCTTTCTCTCCCTTTGGTCACAACAGATGACAGCCCTCAACCCACCCACCCTGTTGCTTCCCAGAGTACTGGGACACAGCAAACGGGACAGCACGCTAGTGGCCAAGACAATGGTGATTCCTAAACCCTCTTGGTCTGTCCACTTGTCATAGCATCCCGTTCCATCTGCTGCAGGGATCCCATCACAAAACCAGAGATGCACTCATTGCCCCAAGCTGTCCTCCCTCCACCTGACCACTCAGTTCTTGGCTGGGTGCTGGACCTAGAAAGAACAGGCAGTGTACAAACAGGGACTCAAACTCTCTTGCTCAGCAGTAGACAGGACTACATAGAAAAGGGCCACAGTGGGTTAGACCAACAATCCATCTAGCCTAGTACCATGTCTCGGACAGGGGCCAGTGCCAGGGGAGTCGGTGGGAATGAAGAGAATGGGGCAATCCTCAAGTGAGCCATCCCCTGTCAGCTAGGCCCAGCAGCATCCCTTACCTTCATGGCTGCTTCTGACCTGTCCTCCATGAACGTACTGATCTCTTGTTTGAACCCAGATATTCTTTTGGCCTTCACAACCTCCCCTGGCAATCCACAAGCCGACTCCATGAGGAAGAGGGTCAGCAAAGGATGTGTGGCCCGGTGGGACCAGCTCAAGCCTGTACTGGGGCAGACTCAACTAGCCGACAGTCTGGGTTCTGCATGACTGCTGAAGGACTCAGGTCTCTGCCACTGCTTTCCCAGTAATCAGTGCCCCCCACCCCATGTAGATGTTTTGTTGGTGTTCTCCCCTCATACCAACTCCCCCTTTCCCTGGCAGGATTTCTACCTGGTGTAGAACCTGGCCCAGTCTGGGACCTCACTGCCATGTGAACAGATCCAATGAGATCTCTCTTTGGACATGTTCTTTTCATCGCTTACCCAGGAAAGCCGCCTGTCCTGCCAGGCTAACATCAGCAGGAAATGGGGAGCAGGAGGGGCTCTTCCAGCTGACCCTGCAGGTACAGTTTTTTCCCCAGACAAGGACTGGCTTAGGCTACACCCCAAGTTTGTACTCAGAATTGTGTCACTCAGGCCATCCCTCTGCCCCAGTGCCACTCAAGGACCTGCCCCTTTAAGGCCCAGGAGGCCTTGGGCCAGGCAGCGCTGTTCAGTTAGCTACTGCAGAGAGGAAGGTAGTACTGCCCTGCCCAGCCCAGCCCAGCCAGCAGCAGAGTGGAGTGCAGGGATGTTAAATATCAGTTAATTGAATAGTCAATTAACCTCATGAATTCTTATCCGTTAGTTTACTATTCTACAGTCCCTGGGGCAGCCCCTGTCCGGGGGGGGGCTCTGAACTCCCAGACCCAGCATGAGCCAGAACTGAGCCATGTTGCCTGCCCACCAGGCTCCTACTACACTTTAATTGCAGAGCTGCAGCGGGGGTAGGTCCAGGACCCAGTGCAAGCTGGGACTGAGCTGGGCTGCTGGCCAGTCTAGCCTCTGTTTGTCAGAGGCTGGAAATGGATGACAGGAGAGGGATCACGTGATGATTCTCTGTTCTGTTCACTCCCTCTGGGCATCTGGCATTGGCCACTGTCCGAAGACAGGACACTGGGCTAGATGGTCCTTTGGTCTGACCCAGTATGGCTGTTCTTATGCTCATGGTCAGGTCATGGTCTGTACCCATGAGCCATCCAGTCCCCTGCCCTGGAGCAGCTGGATTGGAGTGGGGGTCCCCAAGCAGGAAGGCCCTGTGTCTCATTCCCCTGTGGCCCTGCCCTCCTGAGCAGCTGGTCAGAACTAGCTCCCAAAGGCATTCATTGAAATGTGGGTTAAATGAATAATGTGCATCCTGGTGCAGTGCTGTGATCACACCTGCAGGGGGCAACATCACTCCACCCACGTACTTCTCAGGCTGGATTTGTAAATCCGAACTTGGTGAGGAGAGCCCAGAGCTGCAACTGAGGGGCTCTAACAGAGCTGAGCTGGGTGCCCAGGGCTGGGGTGGGGAGAGGCAGTGGGTCTGGCTGTGAGTGGGGGAGCCCAGGGCTGGGGTGCGGAGAGGTAGTGGGTCTGGCTGTGAGTGGGGGAGCCCAGGGCTGGGGTGGGGAGAGGCAGTGGGTCTGGCTGTGAGTGGGGGAGCCCAGGGCTGGGGTGGGGAGAGGCAGTGGGTCTGGCTGTGAGTGGGGGAGCCCAGGGCTGGTGTGGGGAGAGGCAGTGGGTCTGTCTCTGAGTGGGGAGCCCAGGGCTGGGGTGGGGGGAGGCAGTGGTTCTGGCTGTCAGTGGGGGAGCTCAGGGCTGGGGTGGGGGGAGGCAGTGAGTCTGGCTGTGAGTGGGGGAGCCCAGGGCTGGGGTGGCAAGAGGTAGTGGGTCTGTCTCTGAGTGGGGGAGCCCAGGGCTGGGGTGGAAGTGCATCCCAGAGCTGTGTGCACTGGGCCGGGTTGCAGGATCTTTGGCAGCGCTGGCTCCAGCAGCTGACGCCCCATGACTGGCCCAGATCTATCCCTGGGCACTGACCCCTGTCCCCGTCCCACCCACCCTCGTGCTCCGGCCCCAATTCCCTGCCCTTGCGTCAGCCTGTCTGTGGGCCAGCGGGGCTGGGAGCAGCTGGGGCTGCTGTGAGCTCATGTGGGGTGTGAGACAGAGAGTGTGGATCACTTCCCCACCCCGAATGCGGCACTCAGCCTGGGCTGTGGTGCTTTTCCCCTCTAGGGGGCACCCACTCCCATCCAGCCCGGGGGCCAGGGGACTGGCTGCTCAGGGTGGTGGGGAGAGGGCATGTGGCCTTTCCCTTCTAGTTCATTTCCCCATAATAGGCAAGTCTGCCAGGTCACAGCCTGGTCTGTCCCCCTCCCCCCCACAGCAAACAGGCTCTGCCTCCATAGGAGCAGGAGCCACCCCTGGAGGGGCCCTGCATGGCTGGCAAAAGGCCAGAGGATGGGGAGGGATATGGGGCAGTATTGCTCTGGGGCAGATAAAAGTAGGGCACATGGGGGGAGGCAGGATGCTTTTGGAGGTTCCTGCAGATTGTGGAAGGGGTACATTAGGTTAGGGGAGGGGCTATGAGTGTTAAGGGTCTTCTGTGCAGTTAGGGTTGTGGGGTTCGTGGGGGTGTGCTGGGGGTGGGGGATGAGAGCTGCAGGGAGAGGGGGTCAGGTTTCCTGCCAGCAGGGATGTGGGCTGCGGGGGAGATGCTCTGTGTATGCCTCTCCTTCACCAGGCTGTGGGGAGAAGGGATGTGCTGGTGAGTGGGAACTGTGGGGGAGGAGCTCTGTGTATGTCCCCTCCACACACACCGTTGGGCTCTGTGGGGGAGGTGCTTTCTATGTCCCCCGCCTCCCCCCCCCCGCCATTGGGCTCTGGGTCTGCTCCAGGCTGAGCCAGCACCACCCAGGCCCAGCGGAGGCTGTGCGAACCCTGAAGCCCTGCCCTGCGTGGGGGCCCGAGGGGGGGAGTGAGCTCATCCGAAGGGGGCTTGGAACAGCACATGCTGTTTGTTCTGTCCTGTCCTGGAATGGGGTGCAGGGAGCAGCACCCAAATGGATCCTGCCGGAGGGGAGGGGGAACTATGCCCTGAGACACCCTCACCCCTGTGGGGGAAAATGAATGGCCCTGTTCCCAGCCAGCCTGCACTCAAAGCAGAGGCTGCCCAAGCGTCTGGATGGAGGAGCAAAATATGAATTTGTGAGGGTGGGGTTGGGGCTCAGTAGGGGGGGCTCTCCCCTAGTGGTAAGCACTGATCTGTGTGCCTCAGTGTGGGAGGCAGGGAGCAATGTTTGTGCAGAGATCCCTTGCCTGGTGCTGAGCTGCAGCTGCCTCTGAGGTGGAGCACGGGAGCTGTATATAGAAGGACCTCTCCCCATAAGAAGAACATGAGGGGACCAGGGTGAGGTCTGTGAGGGAGTTCGGGGAGGTCCAGAGGGAATCAGAATCCCTCCCTGTCAATCCAGCTGTGAGTTGCTCCCCACAGAACTGACCCCATTCTTCCTTTGGAGGGCAGAGCTGGTATCTCTCCTGTCCCCCTGTAACTCCCATTAGAGTCCCCCAGCCCCTTTGGGATGCAAGAGGAAGTTTCTGGCCCCCCATATCTGTGTCAATGGCAGCATCTGTCTGGGAGCTACAGGAATGTGCCACGTGGCCAGGTTTTGTTCTCAGGGCCCCCTTCCCCCACTCTGGTGTTAATTCCTATAACAGGATGCTTCTCCCATCCTTTGGTCTGACCACAACTTTGCACACCCCTCCACTGGGAATCAGCCCCTCTACATCTGTGGGGAGTGGGACACAGTGCTTTTCCATCTATGGGATGCTGCCCCCATCTTGCCCCAAGGTGGAGGGACTGGCAGGCTTGGGCCAGAAGGATTTATTTGAGGGGGGGGGGGTCTCCATTCCTGTCTCTGCTGGATCTCCCACCCCTAGCAGCCTGATGTTAAGTCCCACCCTGCCTGTGGGGGAGGAGGAATCACAGGATTGTGTCAGTGTCACTCGGGGTCACTCAAGGACAGAGAGGGATGGACGGAAGCCCCCACCCTGTCCCTTCCTGTCTGTGACCCAATGTTCCCCTGAGCTATATTTACCCACGAGGTTGTTTTCCTTTCCTGATGGGGCCATGTTCCCCAGGAACACAGGCCCCGGGGGGCTGGGAATCCAGACTGGCCCACGCTCTCCCAGCTGCTAAGCAGTCTGTCCCACACTGCATGGGATGAGGGACCAAACCACTGGGCTGCAGGAAGTGATGGAGCCTTGTGCTTCATGGGAACCAGGACTCCTGGGTTCTGTGTCCTGGCTCTGGGAGGAGAGTGCGGTCCACTGGGTAGAGCCCGGAGCTGGGAGTCCTAGGTTCCATCACTGCTCTGGGATATTAGACCTCGTTCTCCTCCCAGGCTCAGTTCTGACGGGCTCCATATGGAGGGGTCCCCAGTTAGTGACACCCAGAGTGTTCTGGGGGTACTGACCTAGCTGGGGTTAGAAGAAGGAAGCTCCAGGCCCAGTGAAGCTGGCACATGCTCCCGTTCTTGCTCTCACTGCCCCCCCTCCTGGGCGCTCCTGCTGCTGAGCAGATCCAGATGTTGTTGTGGGTCCAGCCGGCCTGTGTCGGGTGGGGTGGGTGTGAGCAGGGAACGCGTGAGCCCATCACATTCCTGCTGTGATGACTCACCTTCCCTGGGGTAGTGGGGTGTCCTGAACCACTTCTCCCCTAAACACTCCACCCCTCCTAGATTTGGGCTAGAACCCAGGAGTCCAGGCTGGATCGGTGCTGGTTCTGTGTGGCAGAGGCAAGCAAGTGCCCCTCTCAGACCACCCACATGGGGAGCACAGCAGCATGTGTGTGACCAGAGACCCGCATGGAGCTGCTCTTTAAAGCACTATTTGCTCATATGCACCCAGGCAGGCGTGCATAGACATGCCGACATGCACACATCTGTATGCAAACACACCCTGAGGCCTGGGTGCACTTTCACCCGTGCTAGCCTGCTGTGTGCACTAGTGGTGGGTCTCAGGGCTGCTGGGTGACGATCCTGGGCCTGGAGGTTCTGGGGCAGCTGAGCAGAACCAGGTCTGGATTATACACAAATGGGCCAGGTTCAAAAGGGACACACCCATACCCCAGCCTCCAGCTCTACCCAGCTCCCAGTGAGTTTCCCCCAGGTCTTTCCTGCAGCCACACACAGGTCTCCTGCCTTCACCACACCTCCCTGCCTGGTGTCCCATCCCCTGGAGACGGCAACTCTCCCCCTGCCCACTTCCTGGGGTCAGACGGGAGCTGGAATCCTCTGGAGGGGAAAGACCCTAATGTCCCATGTGAAGCTGGACCCTGCTCTCCCATCCCATCCTTTGGCTCTTTGCTCAGATACTTTGCTGGTGACGTGCGGGTCCTAGCCTGGCTCCTCCCAGACTGCCAAGACTCAAACATTCCCACTCCACCCCCCCCACCCGCATATAGACAAGGGGGGGCTTCCCCAGGGGCCCCCTTCCTCCTCCAACCACTACAGCTGCATCCCTCCCTCAGAGAAAGGACACAGATGGGACAGAGGCAGGGCTGGGCTAGCGGGGGCTGCAGTCTGGAGTGAAGGGCAGTGCCAGGAGGCTGGGAGTCAGGACTCCTGGGCTCTATTCCAGTTTGGAGCGGGTAGGCGACCCCTGTGAGCAGTGGGTGGGATGTGCAGGGGGCAGGATGGATGCAGAGCTGGTCGGCTGTGGGGCACTCATGTCCCCTCAGGTTGCTGATGGTTCCACCAGGCGCTGGAGCGGGTCCCATAGGGCTGAGGTGGAAAATGGGTTTAGCAGGGAGTGGGCCTTGCTCCTTGCAGAGTCAGTGCTTTCTCCTGAGTGGGGGCTTGATCCCCAGCTCAGCTGGTGTCCCCCAGCCCTGCCCTCCCCCGCCTCTCTGCTGGTGTCCCTCAGCCCCTGCTATCCCAGCCCTGCCTTCCCCCACCTCTCTGCTGGTGTCCCTCAGCCCCCTGCTATCCCAGCCCTGCCCTCCCCCGCCTCTCTGCTTGTGTCCCTCAGCCCCCTGCTATCCCAGCCCTACCCTCCCCCACAACTCTGCTGGTGTCCCTCAGATATCCTGCCATGACCTCTGCCCCCCATCCCATGCTCCTGGGAGACCCTGTCGTTAGCACTGAGCTGAGGGGGTTAAATGCAGTAGAACGCAATGGTCCTAAATGGAAGCTGGCAGCATGCCCAGCCCTTCCCCTCGCTTTCAGTCCCTCCCCTGTCAACCCCCCCCTCCACACATACTGTTTCCCCCAGCCACCACTGCACCCTTCCCTCTCCCTGTAATTGGTAATTTGCAGTCCCTGTGATGTGAGGGGGGTGGGCACTCATTAATCCCCTCACCCAAACCAAGCAGTGCCTGTTCCAGCCCAGCCAGTGATCCTGCCACCCAGCCATGGCTGAGACACAGGATATTCCCTCCCTTCACCAGAGGGAACCCAGGAGTCCTGGCTTCCAGCTATCCCTCGGTAGCACTCTAGACCCTTCTCCCCTCCCAGAGCTGGGGATATGGGTGGGGAGAACAGAACCAGGGTCGTTCACCTTCCATTCTGCTGTTCCCAAGGCTCCTTTTCACACTTGCTCCCACATGCCTTTGAGACAGCCGCTGCTTCCTTCCCTCCCATGCTACCTACATCCCTCCCACACTGCAGTCCCCCCTGCCCACTGGCCAGCCAAACACCGACTGACATGCATGTGCCTCGCACACCCACACTTGTGCACAGTCACAAAGCCTCTGCACACTTGGCTGTGAGTGCATACACACGCACATACTCCCTTGGCCCCAGGTGCGTGCACACATGCATTGCACTGACACACTCATGCACACCTGGCCATGCACACTCATACCTTGCACTGACACTCCTGTGTACCTGGCTATGCACACTCATGCATTGCACTGACACACACATATGCACCCCCACCCTCAGCTATGTGTGCATAAATGCTGCGCTGACACATACAGACGCTGCCCTGTACCTGGTTGTGCACACACACCGGAACAGCCTGCTTTTGCCAACAGGCTCACGCACAGAACCACGACGCGCACATACTCTGTGCAAACTCACAAACACACACGCACCATACATGCTTCCCCCACGGCAAGTGTGAGGGGCACAGCAACAGCTCCTGTACCCACATACTCAGACAGACCTTGTGCTGATGATCCTCAGTCCCAACCCATGGCCCCCTGCTTTCCCCACTCTGGGATCCTGTAAGACGAGCCTATACCTCCCCCATATCTCCGCTCTGTGGGGGAGGTGGCAGGAAGTTTGGGCGGGGAGGAGGGGGCTGTAGCTCCAGCCAAGATAAACAGACTGCCTGGGCTGCTCCACTGCAGACGGCTGATTTCCAGGGACTATCCATCCTGTGGCACAGGGACTGGCCAGGTTGCCCTGCCAGGGTCTCTGCCTCAGGTGGGCAGCCCAAGGCTGGGCTAGGAGTGGGTCAGGAGTGATGGGCACCAGCAGAGTGGGGAGGGGCAGCAGAGCTAGGCCAGCAGGGGGCTGTGGGTTGGGACTGAGGGGCACTGGCCAAGCTGGGGGGAGCGCAGGTCTGGGACAGGAGGCTGCAGGTCAGGAGAGAGGGGGATAGTCAGAAATGGGAGCAGTTCCCCAGCACCTCTCTGCCTGGGTCTGGCTCCTGCGCCTGAGCCATGGCTGGGACTCGCTGGGTGGTCCCGGCACTTCCTTTCCCAGCCCCCCTTCAGCTCTGCCCCCTGCCCGACCCGGATGGCGGCTCCCCACCCCCACTGCTGGGACCAGCCTCCCTGGCAGGCCCATGTAATGGGGGAGGGGCATGAGGGCTGCAGGCTGGTTAATTGCATCCCCCCCCCCCCATGAGCAGGGGTCAGGAGTGACCGAGACTCCAGGACACATGTTCAGAATGAGCCCTTGGGGTCTATGGAGGTCTCAGGTTTCTGCCCCTGTGCAAGATCCCCACATAGGTGCACTCATGGCTCTGCTTCTCCTAACACGCTTGCTCCTCCGCATGGGCATCCACCCGGCCCCCGGGGCTCACAACATGGGTGTCTGCCCAGCCCTGCATGCTCACAATGTGTCTGTCTGCACAGACATCTGCCCAGCCCCTCGTGCTCATGCTGCATCTAACTGCAAATGCCCTACCCGTCTAGTAAATGACTCCCCATCCCCCAATGGCAGAGCATTGCTAGGGTACATTTTCTGTAGGTGTTTGGGGGGACCCTGGGCCTCAGGGACTCTGTGGGGAAAGACCGGGGTCACCATGGGGGCATGACAAGGATTAGGATCTGGGGGCGGGTCAGGAGTTATAGGAGGGAGTGTCAAGGAATGGGGGGGGGGCCTGTGCTAGAGGAGGACAGTGCTGTTGAGGGGCATGGAGTGTGGGGGACCCCGAGGGCTGCTATTGACACTGTGCTGAGGGAATGGTGGGGGGAAGCAGAGGGCCATGGGAGTGGCTAGCAGGGCTGTGCCAGGCCAGTGGGGGCTGTGCTGTGGGAGGCTGGGGGGTTAGAACAATTGGGGGCCATGCTACAGGGTGTGGGGGAACCAGGCCGAGGAGGGGTCCCTGTCCTAAGCACACAGCCCCATCTGCTGTTCATTAGGCCCCACAGAGCCGGGATTCTTCTGGCTTCTCTGCCGTCTGGCTCTAATTAACCCTTCCTAACACTCCCCCCTCTCCTGCACATTCCTGTCCAGCTCTGGAGGGGGGCGGGAGCGGACACAAAGAACCTGAGAAAGGGGGGGTGGGACTCTATGTTGGGGGTTCAACCTGCCTGCCCCACAATACACCCCCCCAAACATGCAGAGCCCTGCCCTACCCCAGCTCTGCCAGTGCTCCCCAGTCCTGACCCACAGCCCCCTGCTATCCCCGGTCTGGCTCTGTCCCACAGGCAGGCTTGGTCAAAGGGGGGAGGTGTAGGGAACATCTTCCAGGTACCCTGTCCTCAGTAGCTGCAGGCTGCAACCCCCCCTTAGCTGGCCATAGCTAGGAATGTTGGCTCCCCCCACACATACCCACCCTCACAGGGCCCAGGGCCCGTGCAGCTCCCTGATCCAGCCAGCAGGGGGCAGGGTGAGCACACACTTGCACAGGGACACAACACATGCACACACTACCTAGCCTTCTCACTCTTGCATTTATAGAATTTGCTCAGCCCCAACTCAGGGAAATCCATGGGAGGGATGAGGGGGGTGCACGCCCACAAGTGTGTGCACATCTCAGGGCATGGTCACACCAAGCTGCATGTTTGTGTGTATGCATGTTCACACCAGTGTGTGTTCATGTCTCAATGGGGTGAGCATGGATCTCTTGGTGAGTGTGTACATGTCAGTATATGTGTTTCTGAGCATGTCTTGGGGGGAGTCAGTGTGCAGGAATGTCTCTGGGTGTGTATGTATCAGTGCGTGTGTGTGTGTGTGCTCGCATCAGTGTGTGTGCACATGTGTCTGGAAGAGTTGTGCACGTCTCTGGGATGGTGTGTGCTTGTCAGTGTGTGTGCATGTGAGAGTGTCTTGGGGGGATGTGTGTGTGTGTGTGTGTGTGTGTGCACTCATGTCAGTGTATGCGCATGTGTGTGTGTGTGCATGTGAGCATGTTTTTGGGTGTGTGTGCATGTCAGTGTGTGCATATGAGTGTGTTTCTGGGTGTGTGTGTGTGCTTGTGAGCATGTCTCAAGGAGTCAATGTGTGGGAATGTCTGTGAGTGTGCATGTGTCAGGGTGTGCATGGAGTGTGTCTCTGAGTGTGTGTGTGTCTCTGGGTGGCTTTGTGCATGTGAGGGTATCTGTATGTGTGTCTGCGTGTCTGTGGTGGGTATATGCATGTGAGGGTATTTGTGTGCGTGTCTTGGGGGGGAGGTTGTTCTTGTGAGCGGGTCTCAGGGGTTCAATATGTGTGAATGTCTCAGTATGCATATGTCTTGGCATGTGGGGGGAGCAAGGGTTCAACTGGGCACAGATATTAGGAAACTCAATCAGATGAAGGAGCCAAAATATCCTTCCCTTCCCCCTGCTCCCTTCCTCTCCTGGCCCCCTATGCCTTCCAGTCCCCTCCCACTCCCCCCCCCCCAGGTGCCTGGGGGCCATTGTTTGCCAAGTATTTGCGTCAGGCCAGAGTCTGTTTCCAGTTTGTGCTAACAGGGCGGCTCTGGGGCAGGGAGCCCAGGAAATCTTCCCCCCCATCTGGCTGGGGTGGGGGGCTCCCTGGACTCCTATAGTATTAACCCTTCATTGCACAGAGGGGTGGGGGTGGGGGCACCCAGGCCTGAGCTAGCAGAGGACTATGGATCTGGACTGACAGGCACCAACAGAGCTGGAGGGGGAGGAGAGAGCTGAGGGCTGGGATAAGAGGATGTTTCCCTGCATAAGAAACTGTAGAACATTTCATCCATAGCCAGACTCTGTTTAAAATATTTACTAATGGGTTGTACACATTGTATATAGAGAAATCACATCCCTGTCACTGAGATGCAGCCACCTCTGGGGTGGAGCATGGGGGACAGTTTACACAGGGATTCCTCACCTGTCACTGAGATGAAGCCACTTCTGGGGCTGAGCATGGAGTAGGGATCCCTTGTCCAGTGCAGATGCAGCCAACTCTGGAGTGCGTGCAGCAACAGGGCAACAGCTCATTGCAGTGTAGTTTAGCGCAGGAAGTGAGCTCCTGCCTCTTCTCCCAGCCTCCTGAATGTCTCCCATCCAGAGCCAGGCCTGCCCCCACTTCATGTGAGAGCTGAAGACATCCCAGTTTACAAGGGAATGGGGGGATGGGCTGCTCCAGGCTTTAGTGAAGCATTACGGGGAGCTAAGTCCCAGCCCACCCCAGTAGGGCACAGACACTGGGGTGCCATTTCTCGCTTGGTGGGAAAGGCCATAGGAGAGGGGGGAGTTGGTACAGGAAGCTTCCTGCCACCAGGAGCTTTAATCACAGTGTAATTACACAGGCAACAGCAGACACAAACATCCTTGTCTGCTCCCAGGAAGACCCAGGACTCCTGGCTCTTCCCCCTTCCCCCAAACCACCAGACCCCATTCGCCTCTCAGAGCTGGGATACGAGCCAGAAGTCCTGGATGGCCAGGGGGGGCCAAGGGTTAGGCTCAGTAGCCAATAACCCCACACAGATCTCACGCGATGCTGATTCCAAGATTCCCATCATAGAGTCAGATTTTGACACCCGCTCCCCCAAGTAAAACTGTCTGGACTGGAACCCAGGAGTGGTGACTCCCCACCCCACTAAAGCTGTCCAGCCGCAGTCGGGCTCAACCCCTTTATTGTGAGAGCAACACGCATTAACAATGGAAAAGCATCTGGGGCCCCTCCAAGCCCCTGGAGGCCCCCCACATTCTCTCCCAGAGCCCTCTCACAGCCCCCATTCTGAGCCCCCTTACTGTCCCCTTCTCCTAGCTTCAGGCTCCCTGCTTCCCTTGGCTCTGTGGCCCCTAGTTCCAGGGGTCTGTCAAGTCCTGGGAGCATTTCTCCAGCCCTGGCACTTTCTCATCACTTTTCTGGCAGGGAGGGGGGGTGTCAGTGGGTCCCATCAGGGATTCTCCACAATAACCAGGGATCCCCAGTGAAGTTGGCTCCTGTGTCTTTTTGGCAGAAGTCTGAGGAGCAAGATAAGGAAGGACCCAGACCTGGAGACAAGGAGGGCCATATCCCAGCCAGGGTGCAGGGGAGCCATGTCTCTGCCCTGGATTGTGGGGCCCTGCAGGTGGAGTCTTAGTCCTAGCTCTGGGGTGGGGGTGATTCCATCATTGGGACGGCCAGTGCGCAATTCCAGGGGACCAGATGATGGTGCAGGACAGTTTTGGGGGGACCAGGCTCCAGCTGGGGGGTTGAGAGATAAATGGTGGGCTCATGTACCAGCTGGGGGCTCAGGGATGGCTCCAGGGTTCCAGCTGGAGGAGGGTGTTGGGGTGGCTCCAGTTTCCAGTTGGAGGTATCCATGTCCCAGCTGAGGGTCAGAGTTGGCTGCAAGGCTCTTGCTCCAGCCAGGGCGTTGGCCTCCATGTCCCAGCCAGGGACTCAGAGGTGGTTCCAGGGGCCCAGCTCAGGGGGTGCAGGCCAGTCCTGGCATCTGAGCCAGGGGTCTCATCTCCCAGCTGGGAGTGTGAAGGAGCATCCTGGTCCCTTTATATTCTGGAACTCCACAGTCTCAGACGCTGGTCCGGCAGGTGGCTGGGTGGGTCCCTGCAGGTGGGTGGGGGGGCCCCTTGCCCCCCGCACTGGTGACCCAGCGGTAGCACTGTGTAACACTGCGGCTCTTAGCCCTGGCGCCACAGCGGGTGCAGTACACGATGCCCAGTGCCACCATGATCACCAGGAAGACACAGAGAGGCACCAGCAGTGCCACCAGCAGCCACCGGTCGTCCCGCTTCCTCCGTGCCCGCTCCCCACCCAGAGAGGTACTGGGGTCTTCTGAAGGGGGCAGTGGAGCCCTGGCCCTGTCTGCTGCAGGGTCCCCTGCCTCCCTGCTATAGGGTGAGGCAGGAGCAACAGGGGACCTTGGAGATCTGGGGCTTGGGGGACTGGTGCTGGGAGTTGGGGGGGCAGTTGTCATGGGAGTGATAGAGGGACTGGTGTGGGGAACTGGGGGGGCAGTGGTGGGTTCTGGAGGTGCAGTGGATGTGGGAGGGATTGGGGGGCTGGTGCAGGGGATTGGAGAACCAGTGGTGGGTTCTAAGGAGCTGGCGGTTGTGGGAGGGATTGGGGGGCTGGCCGTGGGCACTGGTGGGGTGGTGGAGGGACGAGGGGCTGCATGATCAGTGCTGGGGTGGCGTGCGGCAGGAGGCAGGTCAGGGGGGGTGGCAGTGGGGTTGGAGAGCTCCTGGCTCAGGTCGAAAGGGTCCTCTGTTCCCCAAACCTGCAGCACCTCGGCACCCCACTCCTGCTCATCTGTGAAGCGCGGGTAGAAGGCCTGGTCCCTGGTGGCCAGTGCGGGGGGCTCTGCCAGGGGGGCACAGCTGATGCCATCGGCCTCCAGCTCATAGCCCTCAGTGCAGTAGCACTCGAACCCGCCCACGTAGTTGACGCACATCTGCTGGCAAACGCCGGGGATCTGGCATTCGTCGTTGTCCACACAGTTCTGCGGCGCCTCCTCAGCCGGGCTGAAGCCCAGGTGGCACATGCACAGGTAGGAGCCCTCAGTGTTCTCGCACTGGTGCTCGCATGGGGCGCTCCCACATTCGTCCAGGTCAACGCAGTCCCCAGCCTCATCGGCCTCATAACCCAGCTGGCAGCGACACTGGAAGCTGCCAGGGAAGTTGTCGCACAGCTGTTCGCACGGCCCTGTGGCACACTCGTCCACATCCTCACACGTGTGTCCATTGCTGGCCAGCGTGTAGCCCTCGGGGCACAAGCACCGGTATCCTCCGTCCTCTCCTGGCACACACTCAGACTGACAGGGGTGGTTCTGGCAGCCATCAGCTAGAGCACAGGAGTGCCCGTCAGGCAGCAGGGCGTGGCCAGCATGGCACTCGCACGAGTAGCTGGGCCCCTCATCCACACACAACTGCTGGCAGCCCCCGTTGTCACCCTCGCACCAGTCCCCTTGCTCCTCCCCGCACAGGGGCTCCTCCTTGGACCAGCCCACGGAGCCATCGTCCTTCTGCATGCACAGCATGGAGATAGGGGCGGCGCTGCCACAGGCCACAGATGCCACTGTGCCGAACGGGATGTGGCTCAAGGGGCCGTTGACGTGCCCGAAGGGTGTTCTGTAGTTCACAGTCCTTGTCTCCTCAGTGGCCAGCCCGGGGCACATGCTGGTGAAGCTGAACTGGCACAAGTAGCCGTCCATGGGCAGGGTGCATGAACCCTCCAGCCACTGGAAATTCTCTTGTGTGGCCGGACCGTAGGTCAGCACCACACAGCGTGAGGCCGAGCAAGCAGCACCCCCAGCTGGCTCAGCTCGGGCCCAGTTGGTATAGAATGTGTCTTGGTTGCCAGTGGTCCAGGTGAAACCACGCAGTGGGCGCTGAGGGAAGCACTGGCGTGGCTGGCGCTGCAGTCCAATCCAGAAGAGCCGCTGCTGCCCTGTACCTGGGCCCGTGGCCTGCAGCAGCCCCGCCACCTGGGCTGCCTCCTCGTGGCGCTTGAGTGTGGCCAGGTTTCCACCAAGCTCCCGGCAGCTCCGCCAGGACTCCAGGAAGCTGCGGCGCTGGAAGAAGACAACATAGCAGCCTTCTGGGCCACAGGCAGCCTCGAGCCCCGGCCAGGCAGCTTCAGGCTCCGGCCAGGCGCCCTGCGCCGGCCCCACCAGCCCAGTCAGGAGCAGCCAGAGACGCAGCATCGTCCTGGCGCCCACAGCTGCCTGCTCCGCTCTGCGCCTCGGCACAGATCCCCTGCCCTTCTCTTCCCTTCAGTGGGGAGGGGCAGGACAGGACAGTGCCCGCCCCTGTCCTTGTAAGGGAGAGAATTGGGCCCAAGCCCAGGAAGAGGGGGAGACAAGCTGGGAGGGGTAGCTGGGGGGATCCTGGATGGCCTGACCCAGAGGATGGAGGCAGGGTATATGTGAGTGAGACCTTCCCTTTTGTGCAGCTGGATGAGAAATGCAAACCCCGCTCCACGCCTAGAGCTGGGATAGATCCACAGAGCCCTAGCTCCCAGCCCCCCCTGTTCTAACCCCTAAATACACTGCTCCTCCCTTAGGGTGGGATTTAGAACCCAGGAGTCCAGACTTCCAACCCCACATCCTGCCGCCTTCTAGTAGTTGCTGAAAGGGGCAAACAGTGAATCAGCAGAGAATGGGGGTGTAAATTGACCATATGCTGCAGCTTACACTGACACATGCAATACAAAAGACACATGCATATGCACACACACAACACACACACACACACACACACACAACTGCATATATTGCTACATGACCTGGCCCTAGTTTAGTCCTTTGCTCCAGAAACCTGGAGGCTGGATTCTGGCTCCTCATTCCCAGAGCCCCTCCATGCTCTGCTGCAGGAATGGCTCCAAGTGGCGTCCTCCATCTTCCAAGACCACAGGCAGGTCAGGGTGATTCCCACAGGGAAGCTGAGACCCTCAACAGATTCAGGGAAGTCAGTATGCACAGAAAAGTGCACACAAGGGTGGGTATGCATGGCAGAGAGTGAGCTCGGGGGTACCAGAATTGTTCCTAACCCTCTCACAGTGTGAGTACCCCTAACCATTTGTACATACCTATGCATGTATTTTCCTGTGCATGCACACCCATGTGAATACATGTACTCCTGTTCGTGCATGTGTTCTCTGCTGCATCGTACACACTTGTGTGACCATCGGCCCAATGCATACCAGCTTGTACTCACTCATGCATGTTGCCATATTGTCTGACATGCTCTCACACCTGCAAAAGTTGCACTGCTGCACACACAAACACACACACTTGAGCATGTGCACGCACTTGTGGGCATACCCCTGAGCATTTGCACACTTGCTTTTCTATGCACTAGTGCCTGCTCACCTTGATTACTAAGCCCACTGGCAGGCCGGTGATGGGGGGGGGAGGACTCCGTTCCTGGGGAGGCCGAGGCCAGCCGCAGCGAGTTGGCAGAACTCTGGACTGTTCCCCCACTCCCTCCCGCCAGGAGAAGGGAGACAGGCTGGAGCCAGAGCTCTGCGCCTAGAAGTCCCGGATTGCAGCCTCCAGGGGCAGGGATCCCAGCTGCCTCTGCTCATGCTGTGAACCAGGTGCGCGCCTATGTGCGCTCCAGGGGGGCTTTCTGGGGTGCATCGCTGCAGGGCTTGCGTGTGTCAGGCGGGCTTCGTGGCGCGTGTGCTGTGCATCGGGGGGGCTCTGTGTAGGGAGCCGGGGAGGGTTTGGGCCCAGCCGGAGGGGCTGGCGGGGGGGAGGGAAGCCGGGGGCTGCAGGTCGGATGGAGAGGCAGCGCGGAAATGCATGGAATTCCTGATGTGTGGGAACCGGGGTGGGGCGGGGGGGAACGTGAGAGGCGGGGCCGCTCCCCGCTAGAGGGCGCCAGCTCTGCTCCCCTCCAGCCCAGGCTGGCGGGCGGGGACACAGGGCTCCCCGGTTCCGAGTCAAAGCCTGCTCGGGGTCCGGTGAGAGGTGACTTCTGGGGCTCAGCCCAGGAGCCTCCCCCGTGCCAGCGGCTCCACGGGGATCCCATGGAGATGTGCGGCCGTCCCAGTCCCCCCCCGCCCCGGATTCTGCTCGCTTGTTTGAAGAGACTCTAGGGACCATCGAGTGACTGTAACTGGTGGAGCTGGGCCGCGCTTTGGGCTGGGGAGACACAGACCCGCCAGTCCCCCCCATCAGACCGATATCCAGCCCCGTATCCCCCGCCCCGCCTGCAGCGGGCCTATTCAGCCTGGCCCCGCCCCACTCCCTATAGGACAGGAGTCAGGGGGCCAGCTCCTCCCCCACCACCGTGCCCTCCCAGGACTCTCTCGGTGAGGGCAGGAGCTCCCCAGTCAAGGGGCCTCTATGAAGGGCTGTAGGGATCCGAGAGCAGGGATGGAGGTTGAGCACCACCTGGCGGCCATGGAAGGAGTTGGACCTGGGAGCCCGGGCTGCCAGAGTGGGGTCTGCTGGTTCGAGCCTGGGGGTGTCGGCACCCTTGGCGCTCAGTGGAGGGCTCCAGCATGTGTGAATCGCTCAGATTTAATTCGTCTTGAAGGCCTATGCTGCCCCCTAGCGGCATGGGGCTGACACTGTCCAGGGCGGATGGTCTGTAAGGGCAGGCAGAATTCCTGCTGAGCACCCATTAGTCTTGGTATTTGTCCTGCTGGCCTTGCTGCCCTAGGACCCCACCGCCACTGGCAGAGGTCCAAGGCCCAGCACCTGCCCCTGTGACGGGTAATACTCACAGGGGCTCTTTGTACAAAGGTTGCTGGGGGCCAGGTGAGCACCACCCAGATCCCTTCCATAGCTGGGGACAGACCCTTGGGGTATGTTGATACTGCATTCCTCTTTTGAGAGAGGAATGGAAATGCAGCTGAACATAACTGCAAATGAAGCAAGGATTTGAATTTCCCGTGCTTCATTTGCATAAGCATGTCCAGCTGCTTTTTCAAAATACGCTATTTCGAAAAAAGAAACTCTGTCTAGACGTGGTTATTTCAAAAGAAGGGTTTTCTTTCAAAATTACCGCATCTAGACAGCGTTTCTTTTTTTGAAATAGGGTATTTCGAAAAAGCGGTCAGACGCGATTATGCAAATGAAGCATGGGAAATTCAAATCCACACTTCATTTGCAATTTCGCTCAGCTGCATTTGCATTCCTCTCTCAACAGAGGAATGCAGAGTAGACATACCCTTGGAGTCCTGGGTCCCCACCTCTAGCCCTTAGACGCCTCCCCCAGAACTGCTGGTAGACCCCAGGAGTCTATTCACATATCTGCCATTCCTACCTTCATCACAGGGGACTGGTGTCTAGTGCAAGGGCAAAGGAGCTGAGGGATCTAGACCTGGGCAACTCCTACATGAATTGAGGTCCCTACCTTACCCCAGTTGGGATCTGTTGCCATGGCAACCCAATGGCTGAGGATGGCAGTAATCAGAAAAACCAGCCCTCATTCCTGTCCGCACTTAAAAAGGCCCCCTAGCTAGGCAGCCCTTAGAGACTCTTATGGCAGCACAGCTCCCCCTTAGGTGTATGGAGGGAGCAGGGCAGCCACTCCAAGGCCTGATGCCTGCCCTTAAAGATAGGGGCAGAGGCCCCAGGGAGGTCAGCTTCAGCCTTCAAGAAACATGGCTGCTTGCCCCCACTAGGAGTCAATCTGCTGATGGGTAGAGCCCGGCACGGATACATCCACATCTGAATCCTCAAAAATGAGCCGCAGATATCTGCATCCACAGCTGAGGATGCAGACACCCATCCACAGACGTGGATAGCCACAGAGTGGCACGGCTCTACTGACAGGTCACAGAACGGGGACCAGTGCTGCTTAGAAGGGAAAAGGCCCATACCCCACTTCCCTGAGCTAGCCGGTAAATGAAACAGATCTGGGACCCACGCTTCTCCCCCCTCGTTTCCCAGAGACACAGGAGTCAAAGAGACACTAAGAAGCAAAATCAATTTAAAAATCAGGGTAAAAAAACCCATTTTCAGGTGGTTGTTGTGTGTGGAGGTGATTTTCCTCTTCCCCATTCAATACAGAGACTGTGTCACAGGGGAATCCTGCCCCAGGCCCAGCAAACACCTCCCCATGTCTGCACCCCAGAATTGCAGAGAGGAGAGAAGAAGGCATGGATAGAAACCTCCCACCAACACACTCAGGCTCCTGCAAAGTTTGTGCATAACCCCATTTGGCCAGCAGGGGGCTATGTGCTTGGGAAGGGGTGGAACCAGCTAGGGTCCCACCCCAAAACAGTTTGGTAGTGGGGGTGTGATTGATCCCTTTATTCTTCCCCTAAAGATCACAACTTCTTATTTGCTTCCCAAGGGTTGATCCCACAAGAATGGGGGGGGGGGCCAGGCCAGTTAGCTCCTCCCCCAGTCCCTCCAGCATATTCCCCAGTTAGCCAGTCTTAGGGGTATGGGACTCCCTGGCCTCACTGACCCATCCCCAGCAGGGGCATCTTCCTGCAATCCAGCCCAAAACAGCTTTGTCTGAACCCCACCTTCTCCTATCTCTAGCAGGCTGCTGCAGAGGCTGGCGTGACCCCCAAGGGGAAGAGAGACATTCCCGTGGCCAAGGCAGAGCCCAGGGAGCGAGTGCCTTGGGTCCAAGAGAGAGGTATATCCTCCCTCTCCCCACCCCACCCGGACCCAACCCCCATGATTATTTCCCCCCATACCCTGAAAAAAAAGTGTTCCCTAAAGAAGCCCTGTGATTGGTCAGCCTGCTAGAAAGGCAGAATCAAGGCAATATTGCCAGGGAGGAAAGGGTTAATGAAGAGATGGGGCAGCTGAGCTAGTGGCAGGGAGGGGGTAAGATGGGGGTGTCCCTATCGCACAGTGACCCCCAGCTTCTCCAGGATGCGGGTCCCCTTTTCCAGGTACTCGGCTCGCTGCAGCCAAAAGGTCTCCTTGTCCTTCATGATGTCGGCCAACACAGCACCCCCCAGGAACACCATGTGCTTCCGCCGTGGTGGGTCCTCGATCCGGATCTTGAATTTCTGCAGGTGGGAGAGAAGACCAATTAACAACAAGGGGGAGCCTCACCTGCTGGTGCCAGGATTCAAACCCACGGCCAGAAGAGGCTCTGCCCCTTAGGCTATGGGAAGAACTCAACTGGTATCAGTCACAGGGTCAGCGGAGTCAGAATCTCACCCCTGGATTTTCAGGCCAGAGGAGTAATTCTGACCCCCTGCATTTGCCCCCGTGGGCAAATCTCCTCTATATGGCAGGGGCCTCCTTGGTCCCCACACAGGTCAGCTGCCATGGACTGTGGGTGGCACTGGGGAGCTGAACTGGCCCATCCCACCCACAGAGGAGTGTGTAGTGTCTGGGGAGACAATGGCCATACACCCCATGCAGTGCCCACTCACCGACAGCTTCTCCACATCGCCCTTGAGCACCCGCTCCAGGTAGAGCTGTTTGATTTCACGCTCCAACCGGGAGGGCAGGCCTGGGTACATGGTGGAGCCACCCGACAGCACAATGTGCTTGTAGAACTCTGACCTAGGGAGAGGGATGGAGTGAGACAGATGATGTGCCATGGAAGGAATCCTGGGGGCTCAGCCCCACTGCACCCCTAGGGCATCCCCACTCTCACCCCCCCAGATTCCCACTCAAGACCATACAACTTCCCCCAGAATCCGCCCAACAAGCTTACGCCAGTGATTGGGGAGGGAGGAAAGGCAACATCCTAGGGTTTCCGCAGCAACCCCCCCACCAATCAGCCCCTGGGATCCACCAAGACCCTCCCAATCTCCAGTAATCCCATCACCTTCCCTACTAGCTCACACACACACAATCCCCACCAATGGTCCTGTCTCCTAGGCCTACAAGCAGTGCTTTTTTGTGATAGTACTGCCCGGTACGCAGTACCGGCACCTCCAAGTCAGAGCTCAACAAATGTTCCCCTGGAGTACCAGCACCTTTTCCCCTGGAGTACCGGCACTTTTTTTTTTTTTTAAACACAAAAAAGCACTGCCTACACACCCCTCCCAACAGCTCAGTTGGGGGGGGGGGAGGGTGGCTCCAGACTCCACCTCCCACTCATTTGCTCACCTGGTGTCAATATCAGCTGCCTGGATGGTGTTAAAGAGCAGCTCGGCTACCCCTACACCCTCCACATTGATGAGGTGGGGCTGGAACAGGGCCTCAGGCGCCTCAAACCGCTCACCCCCAACCTTGATCACACGCCCATCAGGCAGCTGGGGGAGGGAAGCAGAGGGAAAGTCTGTCAGCAGCACTGCCAGAATGTGCAGAGAGCCTGAGCTGATGCTCCATGTGGGAGACTTGCCCCGGGCATCCCAGTGGAGTGTTAACTCCCAGCCCTCCTGCTCTAAGATGCCACCATCCCAGCAACAGTCTCTCAGGCTACTCTCTGGAGCTATTTCAGGATACTTCTGGTGTCCCGAAATAGGTATTCTGCGCTTTTTGAGCAAACCCGTTATTTCGAAATATAGGGGGCTCGCTATTCCAACGTCCCTGTAAACCTCGTCCCACGAGGAGTAAGAGACGTTTCAGAAGAGCGCTCTATTTCTACATGTGGCACTGTATAGACAGCGCCAAATTTCAAAATAAGCTATTTTGAAATTAACTCGAAGTGTAGCTCAAACTGTGTAGCTTATTTTGAGCTCTGGGTGCAGTGTAGATGCACCCTCAATGGGCAGGAGTGACCCACCCATCCACCAAGTAGAGACCCTCCCACCCAGCTGCACTCTCACCATGTAAGACTCCACCAGCACTGTGGTCTCCTGAGCCAGCTTCTGCTCCTGCTCAATGTTGTACCCCACATAGCAGAGCTTCTCCTTCATCATCCGCACTGTCTCAAAATCCGCAGAGTGGTTAAAGGCGTAACCCCGCAGCAACAGAAGCTAACAATAGAGGGAAACCGAGTCATGGGGGCGCCTGCAGTACCAGCAGCTGACAGAGGGGGAGACCATAGTGACAGGAGCTGCTGGAGCCCCTTCCCCTCCCATAAATGTCCTGCCCCCTGCTCTGTCCACCTGGGATGGTGTGGGGAGCAAGTGGGTACCATCTAGGCACGCCAAGCGGGATCAGGCACTCGCTGCCTGGCTCCTTCCCACGCGGGACACTCCCTTGAGGCACAGCCTTTCACCTGTTGGCCCCCATGGCAGGCAGATCCCCAAGGCCAGCAGTGAAGGGGCAACAGCATTGCTGAGGTGGTGTGCTCAGCCACAGCACCGGGCTAACTCCAGTCATACTGGTCCCCCAGGAGAGTTGAGTCGTGGGGGACACAGGGGGGAGAGGCAGCCTGGGCAGCAAGGTCACTTGGCCGGGCCGGGCTCGCCTGGGACAGCTGATGAGAGGGTCCCCTGACAGCGGAGGCTGGACGGTTATAAAGGGGGGAGCTGAGCTGAGCTCTTGGGAGGCTTGGGCCATTTTCAGCAGCTCCAGCAGAGGGAGAAGCCTTGAGGCAGAGGCCTGCTGGAGACCAGCCAGGGAAGGGAGAGCTAGCAACAGGCGCTGTGGGCAGGAGGCTGAGTCTGAGCTCTGTGCCGCAGCAGGGGAGTCTCTGGCACTGTGGGGCTCCTGCAGGTGCTGAGCTGCCCCCAGAAGGCTCACCCCTCAGCACAGGGGCTGGGCTCCATACGGGTTCTGGGATGCTTAAAACATCTTAGGAGCCTGAGGCGTGGATTCCCCTCATGGCAGTCTGATGGGCAGCCAGCCAGTCTAGGATGCACCCCCACCCAACTCTCACCTTGATGAGGTACCGGGTGATGTCCCGTCCTGCAATGTCCAACCGCCGGGTGAGGTGGGGCAGAGAGAAGCCCTCATAGACAGGGCAGATGTGGGTCACGCCATCCCCAGAGTCTACCACCACCCCAGTCAGCAGGCCTGAAATGGGAGAGGGAGGTTACTGTGCACAGAGGCAATGGGCCCATTTACCTTGGTATCCAACCTCCAAAGGCACCTGGACTGCCCACTTCAGGGAAAAGATGACAATAGCCCTTTAATGGCCAAACAGGAAATAACATGCGCAGGGGGAATGTCTCTCCTGCTTGCCTATTCCCCTATTATCACCTCTATGTCATTACCTCACAGAAACTAACCTTCCCCCCTCACCCCCACACTGTTCTAAAATTTGATTTGTCAATTTCACATGCGTTCATTTTTTTGATTGTATCACATTGGTATATATGGTTGTGCCAATTTTCTTCCACATATTGATCTGAGGAAGTGGGTCTGGCCCACGAAAGCTCATCACCTATAAACCATCTTGTTAGTCTTTAAAGTGCTACATAGTTCTGTCTTTTGTTCCTGAAGCAGGGCTTCCCTGGTTTCTCCCTCACTTCCTTCCCTGAGCCCTGCTTGTTCTCATCCTGCAGGACACCCTGTGGCAGTGAGTTCCACAGGCTAACCCCACTTGGGCTGGGAAATCTCCCCCCCCCCGATTGGCTGGGAATTGGCCCCCTTGCCTTTCACTAAAGATGGGAGGAGGAAGAAAGCAGATGCTCCCACTGTGTTCACTTTAGTACCTCCCACCCTGGATCCTTCCCCCTTGCTGCACCCTTCCCCCATTCTCTCTCCATTGGAGTGCTGTCCCAGGCCCAGATCCTTTGCATTCCCCAACTCTGAGCCCTTGTTAGCGGCTGCAGCATGCTGCCTACCCGCCCTTCCCCTGCCCAGGGCCCTACATTTTGCTTATCCTCCATCTCTTGCTGTGCTCCAGCCTGTTCTTTGTACAGCCAGACACCTGAGTTTCAGTGCTGGCCCAGCTGAGGGTCTCTTCCCAGAGGGGCACCTGGCCCAGTTCAGCACCGCAGGCTGGTGCAGTGCATCAGTGATGGGCAATTTTTCAAAAGCACTTGAGCAACTCAGGGGCCAGAGATCCAGTTTCAAAAGGGACAGTTTGAGCCTCACTGATTTTAACAGTTGGGTGCCACTCCTGCCCCTGTGCTTTGAGAAATCCCCACGGTGCCTGCCTGATGCCCTGCCAGCCATTCACAGACCCAAAAGAGAGTCAGATCATCTAGCCTGACCTGTATAGCCCTCCACCCCACCCTCCTAGTGACAGCTTCACTCACCTGCCACATGACAGGGTAGATTTACCCACTGTAGCATCTTCCCCTGAATTCCATGTACTGCTTCGACTCTGCCCTGCCCTCCCCTCTCCTGCCCCCATGCCTCTCCCACCCTCCCTGCTCTGCCCCTTCCATTCCCCTTCATGCCCCCACACCCGCTCCAGCCCCTGCACTCCTCACCCTGAGCGTAGAGCGTCAGCACCGCCTGGATAGCGATATACACGCCTTCAAACTGGTATGTCTCAAACATCACCTGGGGGAAGAGGAGAAACCATGGGCACAGTCCAGCTGATGCCCTTCAGTGCCAACCTCCCGCCCTTACAACCCCAGCCCTGGGCTCCCCCACCATGTCCCTCAAGTGCAGCCAACACTGGCCCCTCAGTCCTGCCCAGCAGCCCAGCCTCACCTCGATGATCTTCTCACGGTTCTTGGTGGGGTTCATGGGGGGCTCAGTGAGAAGGATCTTGCAGCTGCGGGGGTCGACGTTGAGTTTCTCGGGCCCGAAGGTGTAGTCCCACAGGTACTTCATGTCGTCCCAGTTGCGCACAATGCCATTCTCCATGGGGTAGTTCACCTCCAACATGGAGCGCAGCTCGCTGGCCTCATCCCCCACCATCAGGTCCTGGGGGAGAGAGGATGTGGTTTTGAGACACCAGTACTTTGGCCAGCCCATTACTGGGGCCCCTCTCTGAGCCCCTTTCCTCTAGACTTCTAGTGGAGCTCTCCCCCAAGAGTTCTCCCTTCAAGGCCCCAGGCGCCCCTCCCCTTACCTGAGACCTGTGGGACTCCCCCCTCCCAGCCCTGCCAGACCCTTACCTTGATCTCGATGTTGCCCACGCGGGCGGTGGAGCGGATGATTGGGCGCCCAACCAGTGCGGGGAAGATGTGCTCAGGGAAGTTGGAGCCAGCAAAGCCGCACTTAACAAACTGGGGAGGAGAGAGAGACATGAACCAGATGACAAACCTCCTCCCCTCAGTGTATGCCCACCCAGCCACTCAAGATCCCCCTGGCTGGAGGAACACGGCTGGGAGAACAGGCCATGCTGGGAGCAGAACTGCCCCAGTCCTCCCCTCATCTGGCATAGGGAGACCAGGAAGACAGGCTGGGGCCATCTGGCTAATCCTGTTACCCTCACAACACCTAGGGGGACCCGATTATCTTTGTTCTGAGGTGGGGGATCCTAGGCAAGCTGGATCCACCAGTAAGATGGGGGTGGGGAGAAGAGCACACAAATACAAGGTTGGGTGGTGGTCATTAGAAATATCATTCTTTAAATCCTAAACCTTTTCTCCCCTCAGCCCCCTCCCCAGCCCCAAATCCTCTTGGCCCAGCCCTGAGCCACAGACACCCCTCCCTGGTGGGAGGGAGCAGAATTGCTGCAAAAAAACCTGTCCAATGGCCTCTGGGCTGTCCTGACCCTACCTGTGTGCACCCCCAACACCAGCAGGAGGTGCTACATGCATGGAAGCTGACTAGCCCTGCCCCCCAGCCAGCAAGGGAAGTAGCCCAGAATACAGAGTTTAGCAGAAGTGACACTTCTGCTTTTGTAAATGCTCATCACTCCTTCGCTCCCCATCCCCCTCATGGCAGGGGAGAGGCTCCATCAGTACCTCCATGCAGGGAGCAGGACCAGCTCAAGCCATTCCTGCGCCCCGGGCAGCGGGAGTGTGACGTATGCGCAGCTCCACCCCCCAGGCGCACGGCACATGCGCAGCCCTGCCCCCCGGCACGCTGCGCCCCTTAGAGCTGCCATCAGGTGCCGCGCGCCCAGGGCTGGGGGCTGCGCGCGCCTGATGGCAGCTCTAAGGGGTGCTGTGTGGCCACCAGCCCCGGGCACGCAGCACCTGATGGCAGCTCTAAGCGGTACCACACAGCCCCTAGCCCCAGCCGCGCGGCACCTGATGGCAGCTCTAAGGGGCACTGCGCGACCGGGCATGTGGCGCCCCTTACAGCTGCCATCAGGTGCCCCCCCCATAGGTTGGTGCCCCGGGCAGCTGCCTGGCTAGCCCCCCCCCCCCTTAATCTGGCCCTGGCAGGGAGAGGTGTATGCCCTGCTATTCGGAGTATTAAAGTAGTGCCTAGAGACCCTGTAAACTTGGTAAAGAACTAAGATAATATCCCTTTAAAAGGTGTATGAGCCCTTTAGGGGCACCCATCATGTTCTAGGCTTTAGAAGCCAGAGTGTAAGTATAAAAGCAGGGCCCCCATTATGCCAGGCACGACACAGGCATACAGTGAGATGCTTCCTGCCCTGAAGAACTCCATCCCCAAACAAGGGACAATCTACCCTGCAGTATGGGAGGGGAAACTGAGGCCCAGAGGGGAACATCACACAGAAAGATGGTGACATAGCTACAACTAGAATGCCAGCTGTCCTGAATCCCAGCCCCAAACCCCATGTGACCACAGTGCTTAATTTTGTTTCTATCTGTGAATGACTTCATTGCCCACCTCTGCGTCCTGCCACCTCTCTGTTTGGCCTTCTGACCACACAAGCTCTGCAAGATAATTGGGATTTGTGTAAAAGCACAAGGCCTGATCTTCTTATCTGCCCCAGGGGATTGGGCCCCCCAGGAGTGGCAGGGCAATGGACCCATTATTCCCTCTGAGCGGTGTAAGCTACACACATCCCTTGCTTCCCTGCTTAGGCAAGAGTGCCCCATAGGCTTTCCTCACTCCCTTTAACCTATGGAACCCTCTGCCAGTGGGTGCAGCTTGCAGGTTAATTCTGCCTCATGTTGAGCAGCAGGTCCAGGCGAGCAAAGCGAAAGCACTGGCGGACTGGCCCTGCCTGTTGTGGGAGAGCGAACCTGCAGCGAGCGGATGTGGAGAAAGAGGAAATGCAAGAGCTGAGCCTGCTTCTGCTAGAGCAAGACATGCACTCACACCAGCAGAGAGGCACCCGCAGAGGCAGCCTGCAGGCAACAGCACATCCCCTTGGGCCATATCGCTCTTGGCAGCACCCTTTATTTCTGGGCAATCTCCCCTTCTGGCTATGGACTTTGCACGGCCAAGGCCTCTGGAGGAACAGCCTTTACAGGGAAATCTCATTTCTGAATTCTTTTGCAGGCACTCTCCCCGCATCCTCTCTGCAAAGGTGGCTTTGCTTCATGTTTCATTTACAAATTATCTTTCACTTTGGCACAATGCCGGGCTATAGTGTCTTCCTGTTAAGCCCCGAGTCAGTAAGTGAGGGCGGGCCTGCCATTGTGCCAGGCGCTGCACAGACCCTGGCTGAAATCAGAGCCCTCATTGTGTTGGGAACTGCACAGAGCTCCCTCCCCCAGCTAAGTCAGGACAGAGCCCCCACAGCTGAGAATGGGGGCCTGATGAGAACAGCCGGGTTGTGGACACTTCTGACAAACCCTTGTTGGGCTGGATAGATCCAATGAGCAGTGCTGGCGTTCCCTGCCGAACACAAAGCACAGCTGTTAACCTACAGAACTCACAGACACGTGGAAATTGCCAAATTGGCTCAGAATCAAGGCCCAGCTAGCCCAGAATCCTGCCCCTGACAGTGACCAATGTCAGTTGAATGGGGACCAATGTAGTGCGCAATCCTGCCCCTGACAGTGACCAATGCAGTAGGCAATGGGGAATAATATGCTCTCCCCCCCCCGACCATTAGCCTCCCCCTGCTCTCTCACTAATGGGAAGAGATTGGCTCAAGTCCTGGAGCCTGAGGTTTCATCTCCCTGACAGGATCTGTGTTGGCATCAAGAAAATCCAACTCTGCAGATTCTGTTTTTCTACAGAAATGGCCAATCCCTTCTTGGCTGTTGCTGAGTTTTCAACCTGGACTGTGCCCAGTGGCAGTGAGTCCCACAGGCTAAATAGACCCTGTGTGACTCAGGATTGCCTTCTCTCAGTCTTAATCTCATGGACACAACTCTCCAATAAGGCTGGTTAAAAGGAGTTTCTCGCCTGGAAATATTGAAGAAAAGGCTCTGTTTGCGCTATAAGTGTACATCCCACACAGAGACTTTGACATACAGAGGACGGCCTATGGGAGTGGTGTCTGCCCACATGGGTGAGGAAAGGGTTAACCTGGGCATGAGAGATCTATTAATATATCTGATTGCACCTGGGAGTGGGGGGGGACTGAAGCCCAGCTGGGTGGAGCAAAAAGGAGCTAGTACTAATAACTCTGCTGGCCTTGCCTTGGGGGCAGAGAGCCCTGAATAGCATGGTAAGACTGGGGGGAAGATGGGACACCTGGAAGGTACTGGACTGAAGCAGGCTCCAGTGGGGAGAAACCTTGGAAGCTGCTGCTTGTTATAGAGCCCAGAGTGGAGCTGGGGATGAGGCCTGAAGAAAGCCCAATGCCTGGACAGAGCCCATGGAGACAGTGACAAGATGTGTGATGATGCAGAGCTTGGCTGCATGTTCTAAGGGCCTGGAACCTAGTGTAAAGGGTGGGCTGAGCTTCCCAACCAACTTCTAGCCTTGTGAGGCCTCTGAGCAGGAGGAAAGGGTAACTGAAAGCCTCAAACAAAGGGCTGGAGGAACCACAGGGACTAGAGCTGAATGCAAAAGATCCAGCATATAGATGCAGACAACAAGTTGGGCTTTTGGTACCCAAAAGGTGTAGAACAGAGGTATGAGCTGGCTGAGTGGGGGTGGGGAGAAGAGGAACTGCACCACAGTGGAGTGACCATGGGGAAGGAGAGGTAGTGAGGAAAGAACTGCTGTCCCCCAGCTCTCCATTAAGGGGAATACTAGGGTGATTCCACTCTTATACAGGGCCAGATAAGACTGGAAGGGAACTCCTGGGCTCTCAGGTCTATTGGCACCAGCCCCCAAGAAGCCAGCTCCAGAGGGGTGTTTGTTCCCATAACAGCTGTTCCAGCCTCTCTCTTCTCTGAGGGACACAAACCTTCTTCTCACTTCTAGCCTCAGCTGAGCCCTGGCCAGTTTATCCCCATTTGTTCTTGTGCCAACTTAAACTTTAATAGCTTTTGTCCCTCTGTGGGGTTCCCCTCCCCTCCAAGGGTATAGCAGGAACAGCCAGATCCCTTCTCTGGCTAGGCTAAAGAATGACTCACTATTCCTGCCCATCCGACTAATAGCCATTGATGGACCTGTCCTCTATGAATGTATCTAGCTCTTTTTTGTACCCTGCTATAGTTTCGGCCTTCACAATGTCCAATGGCTGGGAGCTCCACAGGTTGGCTGTGTGTTGTGTAAAGAAGTACTTCTCTTTGTTTGGCTCTTCATTCCTCGGATCAGCCTAGGACCCAGCTCTGCTGTTGACTGGGGTGACCAGGCCTGCACATGGTATTGCTGAGGTGTGTCACCACTGCCTAACACCGCTGTGTCTAACAGAATTAATGCGTCCCTCTCTGCGGGGGAAGCTGCCTACGCTAGCGCTACACACAGCAATTCAGCAGAGGGGATGAGTCAGGGTGGGCTGGCAGCTGACATTCCCGGCTTCTATTCTTGAGTCTACCACTGCGCTGCTTTGTAACCTCCAGCAAATCCTCCTTCCTGCCTCAGTTTCCCTTCACAGCCTTTGTCTATTTAGGTGGCAAGCTCTGCAGGGCCCGGAATGTCACTCAGTGGCTAAGCAGCACCAGGCACAGCAGGGGCTCTTGTGTTGGGAGGTGGTGGTGGTGGTAGGGGGGTCTGGCACAGCAAGGGCCTTGACTTCAGGCTGGGTGCACAAATAAACAGAAACAGACTTTTCTCAAAATGGAAAGTGACATAGTGGCCAGCACACCAGGCTGTGCCTCCCTGGGGCTGCCCCGAGCCAGGGCAGCCAGGAAACACCAACCCTGAGACGATGAAGGGCCCCTTCCCCGCCCAGGTCAGCAGTTCGCGGCCAACCCGGAACGAGGGGCAGTCACCCCTCCCTCCACAGGAGGCACTGACCCACAGTTACCCCCCTTCCACCGTGGCGAGCAGGGACCCCGCAGCGCACCCCGGGAAGGGGAAGCATCTCTTCCGGCTGCTGCAAAACCCTGTGAGCCGATTGTTTCCCACCCCACTGCCGGGCGGAAGGACCCGATCCCTTCTCCCTCGAACCCCACTGAAATGCCCGCGGGGCGGGGCAGGTCAGGTTCTGGGGTTGGGGCTCCCGGGCAGGGTGGGGCCGGGCTGCACACTCACCCCCGTGCCATTGTCGCACACCACCACCCGGCGGCCCTGGCTGTCCATGGAGGCTCCGCCTCTCGCTGCCCTGAGCCGTCTGAGCCTCGGAACCGCGGTACCAGCCCCGAGACCCGGCACCCAGTGCAGGAAACCAGCCCCGCTGATGTAACATCCTGGGCTGGGGCCGCGGCGGAGGCGGGGGCGGGTGTGTCCCAGTGCGGCGCGGTGCTGCCCCCTGCTGGGGAGAGTCTGAATAGCGGGGGAGACGGGCGCACAGCCCGGGTCTGGGGGTCCCCGGGAGCTGTCTCTCCCTCCGCTCCGCGGGAAAACTTCTTTCAGTGATCAACTTAGAGCCACGTGCACAGCGAGCGCGGGATTGGGGCGTGTAAGCAGGGGCCTGCTGCATGGGGCGCAGTGGGAGTCAGTGGATCAAGGGGTTGGAGAGGTCATAGCGCAGATTGCCCCCATTGCCGCAATGGTTCAGCGCCCCTCATTCACGCTTCTCCCCAGGAGGCGGGGCAGCGCTGTGATCCCCACTTTGCAGTGGGGAAACTGAGGCCCGGAGAGAGGTAAGGGTAGCAATAAACCACCCGGCCTGGCCTCGCTCAGCTGGCTCGATTAATGGGGCTCGGATTGCAGAGCTGCTGTGTGAACATTCGGAGATTGGGTCTGAGCCCTGGGATGGGACCCCAGGATGGGGAGGTTTCCAGGGCTCCAGCTGGCGCTGAAATGGCTGCACAGCAGTTACCCAGCCCTGATCCTGTAGCTGTCTAATTGCTGTGTAGACAGACCCTGTGTGTTCTAGAGTCCTAGTGCCTAAGGCCAGAAAGGACTGATCCAGTCTGAGCATCTCCCGGCCCGGCCCAACAACAACCTTAGACCAAGGCTTTTCATTCTCTGGAGACTAACGTGCTCTGAGCCCCAGGCAGAGAAGGAGGAGGCTGAGGTGCCCCCGGTACCCCAGGCTTCTGAGGCGGCAGGGAATTGCCGAGATAAGCCGTGCCCAGGTGATTCGAGCTCCTACCCCTGCTGCAGAGGGAGGTGAAAACTCCCAGGGTCCCTTCCAATCTGACCTGGGGAAATTCCCTCCCGGTCCCCAATGTAGTGATCAGCTGAACCTTGAGCGCCCACCAGCCAGGCTACTAGAGAGGACATTCTGTGAACAGGCTCCCAGCCCCAGCGCCCCCCTTTCATCACCTTCCTTCTGGTGACCTGTCCCTGAAGAGGGGTACTAGCTGTTCAACCCAGAATAAATCTGGCCCATTGGTGCATCAGTGTAAAAAGTGACCTGGCCCATGTGCCAGGAGGAGGCTGGTGGGGAGGGGACGGGAACGAGGCTGATGCCCTGGCCCCTGAACCAGCCTTCGCGTTCATCCTGCTAATGGGCACAGAAGGATACAGGAGGCCAAGACCATTTGGAGGCGGAACCAGGAGTTTGCCGCGGATATGGCCCTCCCGATTCAATGTGTCCCCAGGCCGGCAGGGGAGATGTGGCAGAACCCAGGGGGAGCGCTTCTCGTGTGGGGGCTGGAGGGTCACATCGCTACCCCGTGAGCATCCCTGCTCAGCAGGAAGAGGGGCCAGCGCTCAGCCCCTCATGCCCCCCGACCCACAGCAAGCGCCCTGACCCCCAGCCCAGCTTCCCCCACCCGCGCGACCAGTCCAATCCTCTAATTCAGCTGCAGTCCCCACAGCATAACGCCGTCTGGCTTCCCTCCCCATCAGCTCAGCCGCCCAGGGCGCTTCTAACCCGCTTCAGAGCCCCGCACGCCCCGCTACCTCCTCCCTCACCTCCCGTGCGCCCGCTCAGCCGCCAGCTCCAGCCAGCTCCGACCCCCCTTCTAGCCTTTTCCATTCCCTCTCGCACCTGCAGAGCAATAAAAGCGCCCCGCCCCATCTCCCCCCCCAGTGACGCAGCGGCTTCTGGCAGGGGGTGCACGCGTGGCTGGGGGATCCCTCACGCGCTGGTCTGGGGGCCTGCGGAGGCGGGGGCACGGCGGGGAGGGGCGGAGGGCGGCCGGAGTGGTCTCGGGGCCTCCCTCGCTCACACCCCGCCGGGGGGGGGGCCGTTCCGCTCGAGCACTGGCGGCGGAGGCAGCAGCAATGCGGGGCTATTCATCCTGGCGGCGCGACGCAGGCGGCTGCTGAGCCAGGCTGCGGGGGATCTGGGGCTGCACCGAGGGGTAAGCGGCGGGGGTGCGCGCAAGGGCTGGGGGGTCCGTGCTGCCGCGGGACATATTGGGGCAGAAACAGAGAGGCCAAGGGCTGGAGATGGAGACCTCGGTGCCAGCCAGGGCACCTCCTCTGTCCTGTAGCCATCTCTCTATCCCCCCACTGCCTGTAGCCATCCCGCTATCCCCCCACCGCCTGTAGCCATCCCGCTATCCCCCCACCGCCTGTAACCACCCCACTATCCCCCCACTGCCTGTAACCATCCCAGTATCCCCACACTGCCTGTAACCACCCTGCTATCCCCCCACTGCCTGTAACCATCCCTCCCTCCACAGTCTGTAATCATCCCTCCACCCCTCCCTCCACAACCTGTAACCATCCCTCCCTCTACAGCCTGTAACCATCCCTCCATCCCTCCCTCCACAGCTTGTAACCATCTCACCATCCCTCCTTCCACAGCCTTTAACCATACCTCTATCCCTCCCTCCACTGCCTGTAACCATCCCGCCATCCCTCCCTCCACAGCTTGTAACCATCCCTCTATCCCTCCACTGCCTGTAACCATCCCTCCCTCCTTCCCTCCCTTCACAGTCCTGTAACCATCCCTCCTTCCTTCTGTACACAGCCAGATAGCTACCTCTCCATCCTTCCCTATTCATCCCTATATCTATCCCTCTGTTTATCCCTTGCTCCTTCCTCACAGGGCTCTATAGCCACCCCTTATCTAGCTGGCTAGTTATCCAGACACTCCATCTGTTTATCTTTCTCCTTGAGATCTGATTGCACCATCACTTCCCCTCCTTGTCTCACTCACACTCCCGTTTGTTGGCTGGAAGGGAGGGGATTGTTTCTTTTGCACAATGTTGTGTTAGACTCAAATCAAAGGGTCAGACAGGGACACTTCCACAGCTACCCTCCATCCTGCCTCCCATCAGCCACCAGTCACTTAACTGCTGTTCCCTCAACCCCTGATTCTCAGCCCCCCTTCTGTCTCATCACCGCCCCCTCTATCCAGGGCTTGGGAACCAAATGGCTCCCTGCGGTGCCCACAGCAGGGCTCCAGCCTGTGTCTGGCTGGAGGAGGCTCAGGGATGGCCTAGCTCCCAGGCAATTGCTGTCAGCAGCCGCAGCAGCCACTGCCATGTCCCAGCCTCTGGGGCGGGGGAAGTTGGTTGTTACCGGGGGCCTGGGAGGGGAGCCATTTGCCCCCTCCATGTGCATTGTGCTGGTGGAAGGGAAGTGCCTGCTCACCTTACTCTTGTGTGTGCTGGGCAAGAGTTGCGGTGGCCTTGTGATGGAAGGCAATCCCCGGCTGTTTGTGAGTTGTGTTGGGGGAGGGCAGCCCTTGCCCCCAGTCTGTGTGTGTGTGTGTTTGGGAGTTGGGCTGTGGTTGTGATGGTGGTGTGTTGGTAGGAAAGGAAGCCCCTGCCCTGCCTGTTTGTGTTTGGGAAAAGGGGGTTGTGTTGTCCTTATGCATGTGTGGGGAGCCCCTTGCAGTCCTTTGGGTGTATTGGGAAAGGGTTATGTTGTTATTGAATTAGAATGTCTGTCCCTATGACAACACCAGGAATTGTTGAGTTATGTTCTTTTGGTGCGGGTTGTTTGGCTTCTTTCTTTTCGAAGGGGGGTGGGTAAGTGAAAGATGTTTATCCTTTACATGTGTATGTAAGGGATGGGTATGCATAGTGTTGGGGGGTGATGCCAGTACAGGTGTTTCTGTATGGGTAGTTTCCACGTAGGGTGTCAGGGGTGTCCATGTGAGGTGCTAGGGGTCTGTATGTGTGATGATTGATGGGGTTCTGTATGTGGTGCTGGGGGAGTGTGGGTGTCATGTCAGGTGTCTGTGTGGATGGCTGATGTTACAGCAAAGTTACTAGAAAACAGACATCTCCTCCCCTCATACTGATATTCACAGACAGAAGAAAGCAGTTCATAGACTCCCTCCCAGCCAGTGGGCCTTTCCTGTCCCTGGGTTGGGTGGGATCATGGCTGCGGGACACTGCACCGTCATACCCAATAAGTCCCCCAGCTAACCACATCCTGAGCCTCAGTGCCCATAGCTGTCCCTACAACCCAGGGAACCACCCAGCCCAGTGATCCCTCCTGAGGCCCTATGTTACTTGGGGGGACAGAGGGGTGGGAAAACTGACCATCCTTGTCCCTTGCCCAGATGCCCCTGTCTGGCTTATGCTTCATGGCCCAGCACAGCTGGCCTCCTTTTGTGGCATGGATCCCACTGCAGGGGAAGGCTGAAGGGCCAGCATCTGGGGGCTGCACAGACAGGCTGCCGACAGGGAGCAAAGGGGGCAATTGCCCTGGAGCCTGGCAATTCAAAAGAGTCCAGGAAGGCTCTGAGGGATGGAGGGGGGTACAGCACC
Organism: Pelochelys cantorii; assembly: GCA_032595735.1. Lineage (NCBI taxonomy): Eukaryota > Metazoa > Chordata > Testudines > Trionychidae > Pelochelys > Pelochelys cantorii. The sequence continues at coordinate 34,207,699 of CM064336.1, forward strand.
ACAGTCCATCTGGTTCGCACAGAGGGCTGGCTGCCCTGGCCCAGCTCCTTTCTCACATGACCCTGCCCCTTCCAGGAGTGCAGAGCTGGGCTCCACATACCTTGCCTGGGGACCTGCAGAAGCTGTCAGCCCCACTGTGCACAGACCTCTGCATATGGACAACCCCTGCCTATCCATAGGGGCAGCTCCAAGCAGGGAGAGTTTTGGACTTCAGGACCAGCTGGCTTGGGGCTGAGAAGGAGTGGGATGTGGGGCTTTTCCCTTCTAGGGGGCTGCCTCTAATCCAGCCTCAGGGAACGGGGACTGACCAAAGGAAAAGTTTTCCTGGTAACAAGAGGGGCATTAAAGATCTAAAATGTCATTGTGGTGACAGGGATTCCAGTTCAGGATTGTTGCCATGGGAACAATGGGGTTGTTATGGTCTGGAACATCACTATGGTGACAAGTGGATGTCAGAAATCAGGAGTGTTGCCATGGCAATGTTGGGTTGGAAGAGCTCAGGAGTGTTGCCCCAGGGAAAAGAGGAGGTTAAGTGTTGGGGCGTTGTCATAGCAATGTCGGGGTGGGAAGCTGGGCCCAGTGATGGACAATGGGGGCAGAGTCCTGGGCTGGTCAGGTCTGTGTTCCTGTTGGACAGGGGAGAGAGGAAGAGAAAGGGGTGGTGAGGTTAACACTTTACCTGCCATGTGATTGGGAACCACCTATCTATCCCTCCACAACCTACCTTCTTCCACATACAGTAGATAATCAGCTGAACATGAACTCCCAGTGCAATGCTGTGGCCAGAAGGGGTATGGTGATGCTGAGGTGTATAAACAGGGCAGTCTCACATAGGAGTCAGAAGGTTCTGGTACCTCCGTATGTGGCATTGGTGCAGCCACTGCTGGAACCCTGCCTCCAGTCCTGGTGCCGACAATGCAAGAGGGAGGCTGACAAATTGCAGAGCTCAGAGAAGAACCAGCGGAATAATTAAGGGGCTGGACACGTGCCTTGTAGTGAGACTCCAGAGGTAGAATCTGTTCAACTTAACAAAAAGAAGATTAAGGGGCTGTGGGGCAAAGGAAGCAATGCCCTGGAGCCAGGCAATTAAAAGGGGCCCCGGGGCTTCCGGCCACAGCTGCTGCAGCAGTGTCAATGTCTGGAGCCCCAAGCCCTTTAACTCATCATTGGAGAGCCAAATGGTGCACTCTGGGTGGCTCTGAAGGCTGCCTGGGGGAGGGAGGGCCTTGGTGCAGTGCACTCTAGGTGGTTCTGAGAGCTGGCTGCCCCCAGCCACTCCTCTTCTGCCTGAGGGCCTGCCCCTTCTGGGAGCACAGAGCTGCCCCCTCCACTTTGCCCAGGGGCCAGGCAATCTTGGCTCCCCTGAGGGGGTGACTTGATCCCAGTCTAGAAGTGCCTCTGTGGAGAACAGAAATGTGATAATTGAGAGCTCTTCAGACGGGCAGCCAAAGCTCTAATGAGAACCAAGGGCTGGAATTTGAAGCTGGACAGTTTCAGAGTAGAAATAAAGTGCAAATTTTTAACTGTGAAGATAATTAACTGTTGGAACAGCAACTAGATGGGTGTGCAGGCGATGGATAGATAGATGGGATCTAGGCCCCATGTCGCATTGATTACCCCTCACTCTCTGTGCTCTCTGCAGGATGGTGCTGGAAGGCAGCCCCGAGGCTGTCAGCTCCCAGTCCCTGGATTTGCGGAGATCCTGTCCCAAGGGCTCCCGGATCTTCCCGTCTGCTGGAGAGGGCTCTCTTCTGAGCAAAGAGGCTGTGAAATATGGGGAGCTCATTGTGCTGGGGTGAGTGGGGTTTAGGGATGAGGTCTAAGGAGGGGAGTCCGGGGGATATGCAGGTTGGTTTATTAGTCTAGAGCAGGGGTAGGCAAATATCAACCCATGGGCCAGATCCGGTCTGCCAGGGTTAGCCCTTGGCAGGCCCCCTTACCTCCAAATTTACCTGTACTTCCACGAGTATGGGGTATCACAGCTCCCATTGGCTGCTGATCGTTGTTCCCAGCCACTGGGAGCTGCAATTGCCTGTACCTGCAGAGGTGCAGGTAAATATAGTGGCAGAGGCCCACCGGGGTCTAACCCTGGTAAACTGTCTCCATTTTATTGCCCACCCCTGGTCTAGAGTCTTTCGGAGCATTGGGGCTAAGCAGGCCAGCTTGTTGAATGCACATTGGTTTGTTATTGTAGGGTCTCTTGGGTGTGCTGGGGCTGCACAGGCTAGTTCATTGTGAGGGATGGGGCAAACATGAGCCCTCCCTGGTAACACAGATCCAGTTGGACTGGTCACCTTGCCTCAAAAGGACTCAGCTACCTGGGTTTTGTTCCCAGGTCCGCCACTGACTTTGGGCAAGTCTCATCCCTTCTTGGAGACTCAATTTCCCCTCCCAGTCCTTGGCTATTCAGACTCCTTGGCTATTCCTCAGGCCACAGATTCTCTCATGGTTTGTCTATGCAGCATCCAGCACTATGGGTGCTTGGTGGGTGCTGGGTCAGTTGCCTTCCCCAGAAACACTGTTTAACCCTTTGTTTGCTAAGGTGCAAGGAGCCGGCTAGGCTGGGCTCCTAGGCCCATTCCCGGGTCTCTTTGAATTTTTTGCTCATTGGGGTTGCTGTGCTGGCCCCAGAGGAGGGATTCAGCACTGCCAGACACATGGTTTCTCTTGCATGTGTTGCCATACTGGACCCAGAGAGGAGTGTCTGGCAGATTAGGAGCTGGGTGAGCCTTGTGCTTGCTTAGGAGGGGAGGGTGGTGCTGGGAGGGGAATCAGTGTCTGCATGGGACTAACCTCGTCCCTCCCACGTAGGTATAATGGCTCCCTGGCCAGTGGGGACAAGGGCCGACGCCGCAGCCGCATTGCACTCTTCAAGAGGCCGAAGGCCAATGGGGTGAAGCCAGATGTGATACATCACATCTCCACGCCCCTTGTCTCCAAGGTGAGCCCTGCTCCTGCAACCAAAGCCCTATGGGCAGGACTTCCAGCGGGGCTCCTGCTGCCTGCTTTGACCACCAAGGGGAGATACTGCATATGGACAGAGCACGGAGGGTCACCAGCTCTAGTCCAGCCCCAGGGCAGGATGGGGGACAGGGAGAGGGACACAGGCAATGTCAGCTTTGGACCAGCCCCAGGACGGGGGACTGGCTGACACAGGGCGACAGGGAATGGGGCATGGCGGTGGCACTGGGGACATCTGACTCAGGTAATGCTCTCTGCTCCCCTAGGCGCTCAGTAACAAGGGCCAGCACAGCATCTCCTACACACTGTCCCGCAGCCACTCGGTGATTGTGGAATACACACATGACTGTGATACTGACATGTTCCAGGTACTGCACCACAGCTACCCAGAATGCATTGCTTCTCTGCCCTATGGCCACATGACCATGGCACTTTTGCTAAGCCACTACCCCAACCACCCTTTAACCCAGTGTGGGTTAAGGGGGCCCCCTTGTGGCAATGGTCGGCAGTACGGGCTGGGAGCCCAGGCTTGGCTGGAGCTACCCCTTTGTCCCCATCAGAGCCCTTGTCTGGCCTGGCTGAGTCACTGACTCACTCTGTGAATCCCATTTTGCCTCCCTGAAGCCTGCGCTTGCGGTCCAGTCTTAGACTGTTGAGCATTATTGCTGTGCAGAAGTGGCTCCATCAGTGATGGATGAGGGATCTCATATTAACAGCCCACACACTCTACCCCAGAGGTGGCTGCATGTCCGTGGTGGGTGAGGGATACCTGTATAAATAGCCCCCTCAGCCCACCCCAGAGGTGGCTTCATCCCAGCCCAGAGGGGGCAGGAGGAAGCTGGTCGCTCAGAGCTAGTGTTTGTACAGATTGGCCGCTCTACGGAGAACATGATTGACTTTGTGGTGACGGACACAGCACCTGGGGGCAGTTGCACCAGTGACGGGCAGTCAGCCCAAAGCACGATCTCCCGCTATGCCTGCCGCATCATCTGTGAGCGCAGCCCTCCCTACACTGCCCGGATCTACGCTGCGGGCTTTGACTCCTCACGCAACATCTTCCTTGGAGTGAGTGAGTCCTGACAGTGTCGAGAGTGGGCCTCCCCCTTGGGGCGCTGGCTGTAGTCCGGCCCCAGACCAGGGGCACTGGCTGGCTCAGGGTCAGGAAATGGGATGCAGGGCCTTTCCCTAGATGGTGCAGGCTTCAATCCAACCACAGGGCAGCTGCTCCTAGGGGCACTCGTTCAGGGAAGCAGGTGCCTCTGGTCCCTGCCCTCTCTGGTTGTGAACCCCAAGGGAGTCCTGGTGTGGGAGAAGGAGCTATGGCACATTGCTGGCTAGAGTGCTGATCCAGGCTGGTACCCTGAGGCAGAGGGGCTGGGGGTCTTCTTGAGAGGGGTGATGGGAATCCAAGCATGGGGGGGCAGCAAGGTTCAAGCCCTGGAGAATGGACTGCAAGGTGCCCTGGGTCACTGAGAATAATGCAGGGTGACTGGGCCACATGGGGACGAGGGTGACTGGGCCCTTGGGAGCCTGTGGGTCCTGGGAGGTGCTGGGTGTGTGCGTTGGGCATGGGAGACGATGGAGGAGAGGTCTCCCGGGGGGGGACAAGGAGTTGGGTCCAGCTGGGGGGATTCAGGAGAGGAGCTGTAGGGAGCTGCCTCCACAGCTCCCTGTACTTTACCATGACAGCTAGCTGCTCTCATTGGCAGGAGAGGGCGGCCAAGTGGCGGACACCGGACGGGCTGATGGATGGGCTGACAACCAATGGGGTGCTGGTGATGCATCCTACAGGGGGCTTCAGTGAGGACTCGGCACCTGGCGTCTGGCGCGAGATCTCGGTGTGCGGGAATGTGTATGCCCTGCGTGACAGCCGCTCCGCGCAGCAGCGGGGGAAGCTGGTATGTGGGGCCCACATTATCCCTCCTGGGAGCCCCCCATTCTCTGCACTGACACAGGGCCTTCAGCCTGTGCCAGGAAAAGCTGGTAGATGGGCCCCCAACACCCTGCTGGGGACCCTGTCCACTGCACTGCTGCACCGCACAGCGGGTTCCTCCTGCCCAGGGGGCCGCCCACACCCAGCTCAGGGGTTGCAGGGACCAGACTGTAGGTCTGTGGGGGTTTGTCTACACATCAAAGCTATTTCGGGACACCAGAGGTATCCCGAAATAGCTACCCCGCGTCTTTTGAATGTGTCCGCTATTCCGAAATATAGTGGACGCGCTATTTTGGCATCCTGGTAACCCTCGTTCCATGAGGGTTAAGGGATGTCTCGAAATAGCACTTCATTTAGAAATTTGGTGCTGTGTAGACAGCACCAAATTTCGAAATAGCCTATTTCTAAATAAACTCAAAATAAGCTACGCAATTTGTGTAGCTCTAATTGCGCATCTTATTTTGAGTTTACAGTGCAGTGTAGACATAGCCTGGGAGGCCTCAGTCCCCAGGATGGACTCAGTGCACAGAGGGATCCCCCTGGGTCTGGAACCAGTGCACAGAGGGATCCCCCTGAGCCAGTTGGCCTGATTCTCTCACCCCTTGCAGCCCCCTGGCCTTATCCTCCTCCCAGCCTGAGCCCCTCCCACGCTGGGGCCTGGTGATCCTTCCCCAGCACCCCTTCAACTTGACACCCCCCCCCTCCTGTCTGGAGCTGATATTTCCCTCCCTTAGTCCGTCCCCTTCAGCCTGACTTCCACTTTCCCCGCTCCAGCCTCCACAGCGTAACCCCCCCTCATGCGCCCAGCTCCTCTCCCCTGACTCCCATGTCCCACAGGTGCCGACTGAGTCCAACGTGCTGCAGGACGGCTCGCTCATTGACCTGTGTGGGGCCACGCTGCTGTGGCGGACCACAGCGGGGCTGCTGCTGACGCCCACCCTCAAGCAGCTGGAGGCACTGCGCCAGGAGACCAATGCTGCCCGCCCGCAGTGCCCCGTGGGCTTCAACACGCTGGCCTTCCCCAGCCTGGCCCAGCGTGGCGCGGTGGACAAACAGCAGCCCTGGGTCTACGTCAATTGTGGCCACGTCCATGGCTACCACAACTGGGGCTTCCGCAAGGAGAAGGGAGGGCTGGAACGGGAGTGCCCCATGTGCCGGCGAGCCGGGCCCTATGTGCCACTCTGGCTGGGCTGTGAGGCCGGGCTGTACCTGGACGCAGGGCGGCCCACCCATGCCTTCTGCCCCTGTGGCCACGTCTGCTCCCAGAAGACTGTGCAGTACTGGGCCCAGATCCCGCTGCCCCATGGCACCCACGCCTTCCATGCTGCCTGCCCCTTCTGCGGCACCTGGCTCACAGGCGAGCGGGGATTTGTGCGCCTCATCTTTCAGGGCCCCATGGACTGAGACCATCAGCTCAGCAGAGGGATGCGGGGGCGGATGTGGACTGAGCAGATGGGACGTGGTGGAACCCGGAGACTCAGCGGGGGCAGGGCCCATGGACTGAGCCAGGGGACCTGTGGACTGAATGGGGGGCAGAAGTGGAGGAGGAGCCCATGGCTGAAGTGTGTGTGTGGTGAGGTGAAGCCTGTGGCCTGAGCAGTGGGATGTGGCATGGCTCTGTGGGCAGAGTGGGGAGGGGGGGCAGGAGCGAGGGGGTGCCCATGGACTGAGTGAGAATGACCAATAAAACAGCAAAAAACCTTGGGGGGGTCTATCTAAAAAGACTAAACAGGGGTGTGTCCGTGTGTCAGTTACTGCCTGCCCCCAGCTGGCCACCACCCCTGCCTTCCCCATCCCTTGATCAGACCCTTGTTCTAATCTCTTTAAGTTTTTATACCACACATATCATGGGCCCATCCAGCCCAATATCTGTCCCTGCACCAACTGGGCCAAGGATGTGCCCCCTGCAGGCTGGTATCCCAGCCAGTGCCCCCTGCTGCAGGGAGTCCCACAGGTGAGGAGAGATGGGGCAGTGGCTGTCCCCAAGAAAGGAAGCCCCAGTTCCTCAGAGTACTGAAGTCCACTGCCCAAGGGTCCTGAGACATGGGCTGGGGCAGCAGAGCCAGCTCAGCTCTTGCTAGAGGATGTGGTGCATGTGGGCAGTGAGCCTGCACCCAGCTGTGGGCCACAGTGGGTCAGAGAGGAGCCATGAGAACTAGCCCTGTCTGGAAACCCTGAGATGCTGGAGTCCCTTTGAAGAGCTCCTCTGAAGGAGGATTCCAAAGGGGCTCGATCCCAGTCTCTCTGCCCTGCCACTGGGAGGGGGGATTTGTGGGAACAGGGGGTTCCTGCATTCCACAGACAAAGGCCAAGCCAGACCAAAGAGCTGGGAGTCGATGCTGGTCGCATTCAGCCTGGGGCAGCTGTTTAAAGGGGAAGGGGGTGTTGCCCTTGGGAGAACTGACTGACTCTCCATCACTCTGGGGCTTCCAATCCAAGGCTGGAGGGACAGTCCCAGCCTGGGCAACGCAGGGGTCAGAGCAGCCCCTTCTGGCCTTGAAATCTATGGAACAAGAGGTTTAGCGGACAATTGACTCCTGCTGTCCCAGGGGTGACCCACACTAACCTGTGGATGGCTCTCTGGCTCCTCCTGGTGTCCAGAGCCATACAGAGGTTGTGAGTGGTCTGCAGGCTTGGAGCTGTCACCATTGCTCCGTTAGCACAGACACAGGAAGGTGCTGCTTCTACATTGGGTGTCCTGGGCTCAGTCCCTGACCTGCATCAGGGTGGGAAGGGCATTACATTTATTCTGTAAGGCTATGTCTACACTGGCGGGTTCTTGCGCAAGCATTCACACTGCCCACCCTCTTTGGTGGAAGAAGATTTACAGTACGGCGTGGTAAGAGAGGGCTTCTTGCGCAAGAGCTATGCTCTTTTCTAACAGGTGTAAGCCCTCTTGTGCAGGGGCTCTTGCGCAAGAGGGCTGTGTGGATGCTCAGCAGGGGTTTCTTGCGCAAGAAAGCCCTATGGCTAAAATGGCTATCGGAGCTTTCTTGCGCAAGAGAGCGTCCACACTGCCATGGGCGCTCTGGCGCAAAAGCACATCTCGCACATGGCAGTGTGGACGTTTTCTTGCGCAAGACTTCTTGTACAAGAATCTTTGCGCAAGATGTTCTTGCGCAAGAAGCCGCCAGTGTAGACATAGCCTAACAGTCAGAGGCTCAAACCAACATCGGGGCATCAGGTGCTGCACAGCCCCTGACCGAAACTGGCCTTGTTATGCCAGGTGCCGCACCTACTGAGAGCAGGGCATCCGCTTACTGGGCGCTGCACAGACCCACGGTGAGAGACAGTCGCCATCCCAAGGAGCACTGTCGGGGAATCTGATACTGGCCCTGCAAAGCAAGGCCATGGCTTTGTTGCTAATGTAGAACAAGCTGTATGCCCATCTGTGTCCCTTGTATTCCTGTGGGTAGCAGAGGCACCATTTCAGATTTGGTAGGAGGACAACTTTAACCGTGATTCCAGAGGCTATATGGACCCTGAGAACCTTTGTTTTTCATATAACAACTTATATACAGTGCTCTCACCAGAAAATAATTTCTAATTCCTTATGAAGAAAGAAAGTTAAATATTAGACCCACTCAGCGCTAATACTCACATGTTCTGACATTTTGTGTTAAGTGACTTAAGGGACATTGGTTAGGTTTCAAATTTTAATGTATATTCTTACTTTGTTACTAACTCTTGAATACATCAATGGCAACAATTATAGAAAATATATATAAAAAACTTTTTAAAAAGACAATCTTTCTAAAAGTGCACCAAAAGAGTAAAAATAAAGTTTTCAGCTACCATTTGGCTAAGTACGATTCAAGGTAGTTGCTAACTGTTAGCCATCCAATCTTTCTCCTAAATTGGTAGCTGAAAAACTTTATTTTTACTGTTTTGGTGCACTTTTAGAAAGATTGTCTTTTTAAAAAAATTTTTATATTTTTTTTTGTCTTTTTTGTCTTTCCCCTCTACACACGCTGTGGGATTGCTGGCTCCCCCTCTCGCCCCGCACACACACTCTAGGAATGCTGCCCTCTGCCGAGCTCTGGGGCTGTTACCCTCCTGGTTGTGGGGCTGATGCCCCCCTGGCTCTAGGGCTGCTGCCCTGCCCCCAACTCTGGGGCTGGTGCCCTCCTGCCTCTGGGGCTGGTGCCCTCCCTTGGTCTTTGGCTGCTGCTAGGGGGCTGGGAGCTGGAGCTGGTGGGGGCAGCCTGCCGTGTTGGCCACAGTGGGAGCCAGGCAGCAGAGCACGCCTGCAGGAGCTGGCGGGGGCGGCTGGCGCGTGTGTAGGAGGGGCAAGTTGAAAATCCTGTGACAGACAGACAAGAACGATGACGGATTAATAGAAAGATTGTCTAAAAAATCAAGATGCCTTTCTATCATTTTTGTGCAGTTCATCAAGCTTTGAATAGATCCTTTAAAGTTTGGAAACATCCTATTAGGGCAAGGCCCTATGAGTTTATATCGCACAGGTTTGGGGCACTAGTGGTGTTACCCCATGACAAATAACAAACTACAAAATGACTTTAAGCAGTAGTGAAATGGACACTTTTAATTCACTTTCATAGTATTGCCAACCCAAATGTTCAAAAATCAAGACGCAGGCTCAACAAAAATGACGAGATTGCCTTTAAAATAATGAGATTAGGTAAAACTAAAATCTTTACTTGGCATTGCTCAAGTCCTTGACTCAGTTCATTTTTTTTCCTTCATTTAAATCATTGCTGTGGAGTGGGGCTGGGATTGAGGGGTTCCATATGCAGACTGCCCTGGGGAGAGAAGACGTCCCCAGCCCTCTCTCATCACAGCAGCTTCAGATCAGGTGAGAGGCCTCTCTCCATGGCTGCTGCAGCTCCAGTGGGCACAGCTGGGGGCAGGGCCGGCTCTAGGTTTTTTGCTACCCCAAGCAACAAAATTTTTGGCCACCCTCCCGCCCCACAAAACAACAACAACACTGGGAAAAAATTCTGTTGAAGGGGGAAAAAAAAAGGGGGGGGAGGGAGGCCAAAGTTCTTGAGGGAAAAAAAAAAAAAAAAAAAAAGGACTCCAAGACTTAAGCCAAAAAAAAAAATTAAAATAAAAAATAAAACAGCATTACAGCATTAAAACAGCATGTGCCCTTTAAGAGTGAGTGCATGGATAGGAACAGAAGAGCTTCCCCTAGGTCTTTTGGACCTTCCCCTAGCCATTTTGTGGAAATTTGGAGCTTCCCCTAGCCATTTTGTGGAACCAGGTAAGCATGGGGGCTGGGGGTGTTGGAAGCTGGGGGGTTCGGGCTGGGGGAGAGGCCGGGCACTGAGTGTTTGTAAGGTTGCCAGGTGCCTGGCATTTTCACCTCCTGGCCGGGGGAAAAATTCAGAAAATACCAGACATCTCAGGTGTCCAGTATTCTCTGAATTTTTTTTACCGGACAGGAGGCAAAAATACCAGACTGTCCAGGTGAATACCGGACACCTGGCAAGCCTAGGCAGGAAGGGGGCATCCTACCTGGGATTTCTACACGATGTAGGCAGAGGGGTGGCTGATGGCCGGGTCCAGGCTGTGGGTCTGGCGGAGCGGAGCCTCCGCTTGGAGTGGAGAGGCTCTTGAAGGAGGTAGTGGCTGCCGGGGAGGAGCAGGACTCAGGAGACAGGGCCAGCCAGCAGGCTCCGGGGCCAGGCGCATGTGGTGCTAGTGCTGGCTGCACATAGGGTTGCCAGGTGTCCGGTTTTCTACTGGACAGTCCGGTATTTGCACCCTCTGTCCGGTGGAAAAATTCAGAAAATACGGGACATGTTCAATGTCTGGTATTTTCTGAATTTCTGGCAGGGTGCCGGATGGAAGCCTGGTGGGTGTGGGGGAGCGATTGGGGGGGCGGGGCCACAATTGGCGCTGGGAGCCCTGTGGTCGCGTGCAAAGGCAGGGCAGGGGCACTGGCCGGGACTCCCAGCCACTCCCCCCGCCCGGCTTCTGCACACAACCAGAGGCTCCCAGCACCAATCGCGGCCTCGCCTCCCAGCTGGGAGCCTCTGGTTGCCTGCAGAAGCCAGGCGGGGGGGAATGGCTCCCGCCCCCGCCCGGCTTCTACTAGCAACTAGAGCGAGTGCCTCCGGGGGTGCGGCCTGTTGGACTCCAGCTGCGGCCAGTGGCTGCACGCCCCGCCCCAGCTCTGCTTCCTGCCCCCCCTTCCTCTGGCCCCCCCTCCTCCCATCCAGCCCCCCTGGCTCCCCCCAACTCTGCTTCCCGCCCCTCTTTCTTCCGGCCCCCCTTCCTCCTGGCCAGCCCCACAGCCCCCGACCCCTGCCCCACCAGCCCCACCTCCCACCCCCCTTCCTCTCGGCCAGTCCCGCGGCCCCTGATCCCCCCCCCCGCCGGCCCCGCCTCCCGTCCCCCTTCCTCCCAGCCAGCCCCGCGCCCCCGCCAGCCCCGCCTCTCGTCCCCCTTCCTCCCAGCCGGTCCCTCCCCTGCCACCCACAATCAAGTGTGTCCAGTATTTTGGGGGGGTCTACCTGGTAATCCTAGCTGTGCAGCTGCGGCATCTCCTGCGGCCCTTTAAAATCAGCGGGGCAGGACTGGGCATTGCTGTGGGCGGCACCAGCTGCTTAGCGACTGCTGAAGAGGAGCAGGAGAGGAGACGGGGTGGCCAGCAGGCTGTGCAGCCATGGCATTTCCCGGGCCGCGGCCCTTTAAAATTGGTGGGGTGGGGCTAGGCGTTGCTGGGGGCAGTGCCAGCTGCTTACCTGAAATGCCGCCCCTGGCAAAGTGCTGCTGCAAGCACCTGCCTGATTTGCTGGTGCCTAGAGCTGGCCCTGGCTGGGGGAGGGGTGCATATCCCCTGTCTGATTTGTCTGCCCCCTGCACTCCCCAGCCAGAGTGAGGAATGCAGCAAAGCGTGCATTTTCCCCTTGCTCCCTGACAAAGGGAAGCAGCCCATATGAATCTGGGGGGACCCTCCCTAAAGGGCACTTGGGGAGTGGAAAGTGGCAGTCCTGGACAAGGGGGTGGTATCCCCAGCCAGCCCTTTCACCTGCCTGGTGATTCTGTCTCTTTTTTATGTATGGCTTTCTGAGAAGCAATCCCATTCCAGACACATCCCATTGTCCTGGTACAACCAAACCCTTACCTTGATTTAAGTTATTATGAAAAGAAGCTGTTCACCAAATTTAGTGGTCCTCGCTCTTACCATTTAGGGGGAGTTCTTGAACGAACAGACAGACAGACAGACAAACTCTCTCAAACTAGATCTTCAAATTTATCCCCAACAAACAGATGCACATTATATGGCACACTTTGAATAACAATAGGTTCCCACTGTGCTTGTACGCAATATTGTTGTATTTCCTAGGGATGTAATGGTATAACCATTTAAACAGTTAGCCAATAAGCCTTGGCTTATCAGTTACCATTAATGGTTGAATGCAAGCTCCTGCCCTCTCCTGGACAGCCACCCTGTGTTGCTGCCTCTGTATGATGCATGTGATTCACAACTTGATTACAAAGGGAGACAGCTGAACTGGAATTCATTGGCAAATTCAACTCTATCAATTTAAGATGGAATAAGGATCTTAACTGGTTAATGCACTACAAAGGCAATTTCCCCTCTCCAGATAGTCACATCTCCACATCAGATGCTGTGAATGAGCCAATTCCACCACGACTTGACTGGCCTCATTAACACAAACAACTTCTTCCTTGTATACACTCTTGCCTCTGTTACTTGCACTCCAATTCATCTGATGAAATGGGTTTTACCCACGAAAGATTATGCCCTAATAAATCTGTTAGTCTCTAAGGTGCCACAGGACTCCTCATTGTTTTTGCAGACACAGATTAACACGACTACCCTTCTGAGACTTTGCACCTTGTTTAGTCATTTATAACAAAAGAGCCAGTTCAGAACGCTACGAAGCAAGAATGATAACATTTTATGCCTGCTTTGATTTGATGTAAATGATGACACAAAGTTCAGAGTAACCACATATCAGGCCTGAAGACTTAAAATAAAAAATAGACATAGCTTGTATATTCAGATCAAAAGGGGACATTCAGATGCTGTTGGAGAGTCAGGAATGGAAAATATTGAAAGTACTAGAAGATTTCCCAACATTGTTGCTCTGGTCCTTAACTCAAATAAGTTTTGTTTTTCTTCATTTAAATCATTGCTCTAGGGTGGGGGGTGGGGCTGGGGATGAGGGGGTTCAGTATGCAGGCTTGCTCCATTGAGCACAGCTCGGAGAGCGTGCAAGTCCCCCAGCGCAGGGACATATAGACACACAATCAGACTAACTCTCTGAAATATGTAGTAGAACAGTGGTGGCCAACCCACGGCGTGTGAGCCGCATGCGGCTCTTTGATGAAAAAATTGCTGCTCCCGATTAAATTTTTGTTATTAAAAAATTATCGTCAGGCTGGCCACTCCACACAAGGTTGCTCACGGCCGGGCTACTCTGAGCTGCATTCCAGTGCATGCTCGTGGCCGCTGTTCTGCTCATGCTCATGCTCATGCTCACGTTCCCCCTCCCCCCCACCCCTCATGCTTCCCCTCATGCTTGGCGTCCCAGCCAGAGCGTGCTCACGGTTGTCCCTCTGCACTCAGCGTCCCAGCCACCATGTGCTAAAGGCTGGCCACGCAGCGCATGTGCCCCACGCCTGCAAGGAGAGGAAGGAGAGGCGCATGGTGGTAGCAGCAGCAGCGGTGATGGTGGCAGTGGCTCCAGCTCCGGAACCTGGGTTAAAGCCGGGGGGGGTACCTGGCTCTGGGGAGAGGGGATTGGGTTGGGAGGAGGTGCGCATGGCATCCCAGCCAGCACATGTTCCTCAAAGCCGGCCGCTCAGCGTACGTGCCCCAGCGCCTGGAGGGAGATGCACATGGCAGTAGCAGTGGTGGCTCCGGGATCTGGGCATTAGGTTGGGGGAGGAGGGAGGTTGGGTTAGAACAGGGTGTGGGGCATTCCTGGCTCTGGGAAAGGGGAGAGGAGGGGGATTGGGTTAGAGTGGGGGGGGGGGCTGGGGTTGGGGAAGGGGGGGAGGGGGATTGGGTTAGAGCAGGGGGGCTGGCTCTGGGGGAGGGGAGGGGATGGGGATTGGGTTAGAGTGGGAGTGGAGAGAGTAGGAATCCCGGTACTGCATGCCAGCTCCAACTTCTCAGGAAGCATGCAGCTGTCATGGGGAGCAGAGGAAGAGCACGGGCTTCCTGAGAAGCTGGAGCTAGCATGCAGTCCCAGGACTCCTACACACACACACACACACACACACCCTGCACAGGCAGGCAGCAGGCAGGAGGAAGTCCCCAGCCCAGCAACAGACCCAGTGTTTCAGGAAGCGTGCCAGCTGTTTATGAGAGGGGAAGGGAGGAGAGAGGAAGGGAAGAGCAGCCCGCGCGCTTCCTCAGACCCGGGATCCCGAGGTATCAGCCGAGCTGTCCCTGTCCCCTTCCCCTGGCTAGACCCGTCCCCACCAGCACCCTGTTCCCTGCCACCTGTCCCAGCACCCTGCCACCTGCCCCAGCACTCTGTCCCCTGCCCCCACCAGCACAGTTGGGGCCACATTAGTGAGGCTTGGGGTTTTTTGGAGGGGTTGATTTTTGCATCTCACTTGTGTGGCCCCGACTGACTTTTCTGTGGGTCAGTGACCCCGACTCAAAGCAGGTTCCCCGACCCTCTTGTAAATAAAGACAATGCTGAAACATGTTGTGTTTGACATAATATTTTATTTAAAAATGAAGCCTGGCCAACAAGCCCCCAATTGGGGCCAAGCCCCCATCTGCCTGCAGTATCATAACACTCCTGCACCCCCCTAGGCCCCAAACCTGAGCCTATCATACACTGGAACCCCCTGTCCTGAGCCTCTCGCATCCCCAAACTCCTGCACCCCCACATCCCCAGTCTTCTGCCACAACACTCCTGCACCATCCACATACTGCAAATCTTTGTCCTGAGCCCATCATACTTCTAGCTTCCTTGCCCTGAGCCCCTCATACACCCAGCTCAAACTCCTGCACCCTCACAGCCTGTAGGGTAAACTGAGGCAGTCCATGGTATTTCGCTAAGAACCCCTATTCAATTTGAGACAGGCCTGTAACTTAACAGCACGGACAATTAGCCTGAGTAGAGGGACCTTGGGAAGGCACAGTCGCCCTGGCAACCACATTCCCAGGGGCTGCACCAGCTGATACCAAAACAATCTTGCTAACATGTTTTGCTTTAATCCTAGATAATGGGCCCATAAACTCATGGATCATGCCAGCTCGAGGCAGCATCATCCTCCCAGAGATGCATCATAACTTAAATAGACAACAGTTGTCATTAAATTGTCTGTTTTGTTTGTTGGCTTATTTAGCTTGTTAGGAATAACTACTTGTATTAAGAGATAAGGTGTTTAATTGGCGATGGGCGGAGATGCTGTATAACCTTCGTAGTTTATTGGCTTACATGCTCATTTTGTCTTGCTGCTAGAACCTATTGAATTGCTTCCCCTCTGTCCATCAGCCCCCTATATAATTTATTGTAATGTTTTGCTTAACCAGTGTTAACCAGCTTAACCCCTAGTAGCACTCCACCAGAAGTTGTGTGTAATAAATCCTCTTGCCTGTTTTCACCGCATCCAGAGTGTCCAGACTTATTTCCAACACAGTCACAAGTCTGCGGCTTGCTCAGCACCCCAACCCTCTACCTAACCCCAATACTCTCTTCTCTACTTCCTCTTCCTCCTGCACCCAAATTCCCTCCCAGAGCTTGCCCCTCTCACCCCTTCCCCTTTTTTTGTGACAGTATGCCCTGGGACGGCGTACCGACACCTGTTTTCCCCCGGCACAGCTTTTTTTTTTCTCAACAACTTTCCCCTCCCCCCTGGTACATGGCTCTTTACACTCTATCCACTGCTATTTTGGCTCTTCGTTTCTAATGGGTTGGCCACCCATGTAGAAGATAGCTGTCCCTTTCTCCACTCTGCCCCCAGCTGGCCCAACAGGGTTACAGCTGTTCTGGTCCCATCTCTGGCTCCTTGCTGCCCCTCTCCCAGTCCCTATTTCTGTCCCTCCTACCAGACCCCCTTCCTTTCCATTTTATGAGAAACAATCAAATACCAAGCACATTCCATTGTCCTGGCAAAACCAAACTCCTGCCTTGATTTAAGTTATGATAAGAGGAATCTGCATATCAAATTTGGTGGTCCTAGCTCTTACTGTTTAAGAGGGGTTCTTGAACAAATGAACTCACAGATGGGTAGACAGATGCACATTTCTAAAATGTATAAGGTTAAATGATATAGTGGTTTTGTAATTTAATTCTGCTTTTGAGGTTTTAAGATGCACTAGGGTCACATTTGGAAGCTTTCTTCACAGCCTGAAAAGCTAGAAATTTCCTGTGTCTTTAAGAATGAAGGCTGAAATAATCCTGTATCACTTGACTCCAGGAACTGGGGCTTTAAGGAATACAATACTTATGATGAGGCTCATAACAAAACCATGACATTTGGCAACACTTCCGTTCAAAAACTAGTTACTTTCCAGAAGGGTCTTAAACACAAGGCTACAGGGATTGAATTGCAGTTTTCACAGGAGAATCTTTTAAAATCAAACACCAAGAAAAATTCCATGTTTTAAAGATGGGGAAAAAAATGAGACTTCTGAGGTATGTCAGAGCCATTGGGGCAGGAAAGGAAAATAAACAGGCCCAGAAGCTCTAGTCAGCTCTTCCTCTTGAAAGAAAGTTGGAGGGTGAAATCTTCTAGTCTGTAATCAAGTACAACTTCTCTTGCCATCAGCATTGCCACTCATAGACATAAACATCACCATGAACATGTAATAACAGGTGTAGTCAATAACTCTACACTTCATACTTAGCTGTCTGAGCCATCTTATCAGAGTTACACATCTTACACCCATTGGCCAAGGGACTACATTTCCTGGCGTATTCTCAACAGTGAATCACACTTATAATGACAATAAATGTCAACTTTATGGATTCTTGTAGATGCAATTTCTGTTCTTTGTTCTGGAATTGGCCTGGGTACAGCTGAAACCCAAAGGACTGGATGTACGATCACATCTGATACTCATACGACACTTTCTCATTCCTTCCTTTTCCCAAACTTGGAGCCAAAAATGACAAACCAAAATGGGTTTCAGTTCCAATCTAAAATCACCCAGCAGGCATTGCTGTACAGCTCAGCCCAGGGCAGAGCCTGTCACCCACCAGTGGATAAGTGCTCTTCTCTCAGCAGGCTCCCATTCTCTTTCTCTCTTCATCCTGCCTGACTTCTGTGCTGCTTTTCACACTGTCATCCTGTGCATCATCCCAGTCACCTGGCACCAATTGCTGGAGTCTCAGGCTACGTCTAGACTGCAGGCTTCTTGCGCAAGAAGCTTTTTTTGGAAGAGATCTTCTGCAAAAAATTCTTGCGCAAGAGAGCATCCACACTGCAAAAGAACATCAAAAAACGATGCGCTTTTGCGCAAAAGAGCGTCTAGACTGCCTGGACACTATCTCACAAGTAAGCAGTGATTGCTATGGACAGAATAGCCACCAGGGCACCTGTGCTTTTTCCTCTTCCCTCTTCTTGTGCAAAAAACCCCTCTTCCCCGTCCACATGTGCCTTTTTGCGCAAGAGCTCTTGCACAAAAAGGCGTTCTTCCTCATAGAAAGAGGATTACCAATTGCGCAAAAACCCCTCTGATCTTTCGATTCTCTTGCGCAAAAACATGCTTGAAGTGTGGATGCTCCATGAGTTTTTGCAGAAAAATGGCCGTTTTTCCGCAAAAAATCTGTAGTGTAGACATAGCCTCAGAGAACTGGCTGGCCTGGTTTTGTTCCCATCCATCAGAAGCCTCTTTTATGCGGCATGGAGAAAGGCTGCTGTAGCGGACAAGGAGCTAGCCCTGAGAGACAGGGGTTCTCCTCCCCTCAGTGGACATTCTGTTTCACACCCGATCAGTGCCTCAGGGGCAGCATTTCAAAGGCTCTGTATCTTGTGAGGGATACAAAGCACCTAGCCTTGTAGGCACACTGGAAAATCCTACTAGGTGCCTAAATACCTTTGAAAATCTGGCCCTTATTCTCTCAGTGCCCCCATCTGTACAATGGGGATAACAACACTGTGATGCTCTGCCACACTGAGGGGCTGTGATGTAAGGTGAGGCATCCGGATACTGCAGTGATGGGGCCACAGCTGTATCACTGGGAGAGTGAGAACTTCTCTGTACCACTGCTAGCCATTCCCTGGGGTTTGGTCCCCTTTCCCTTACACCCTTTATATCTTTAGAGTCCTGCAACTCCATGGATATCCGCTTTCTATCCATGTCCGTGGACGTGAATGTGGATATCTGTAACTCATTTTTGCAGATGCATATGCAGATGCCAATTTTGTATCTGCACCGGGCTTTGCACGTCTTCCTCTTTTCTGTCACCTTGGCTCAGAGGGCTTGGCTGAGTCCCCTGAATTCTCACTTTAAGCCTCCCCTCACCGCCCCACCCACAGAGGGATTCCTGTTTTACAGGTTCATCTATGACTTCCGGAGCCTTAATTCAATTGCTTCAGAGGGGTAGCCAAGTTAGTCTGTAACAGGAAAAACTTAAAAAACAACAAATAGTCTAGTAGCACCTTAAAGACTAAGAAAACATGCAGATGGTATCATGAGCTTTCCTGGGCACAGCCCACTTCTTCAGGTGACAGCTTAATTTAATTACCAGCCTTTTCTTATCTGAATGGCCCTGCCTCTGCTGGTAAACAGAACCCTGACTTCCTGCCCTAGGACTCAGGACACAAGCTGGGAGAAGCACCTCTCTGCACAACTCAAGGTCCACACTGATGCTGTGCAGTTAAGAGCTCTCTGCCTAGGAGCAAAGCTCCTGTATGAAACTGGGGGAGGAAGGCAGCCCCTCTCCCCCTATGTAATTGGCACCTATGTGTCAGCTTCCCCCACCCCACGCCTGGCCCCACACTCACCAGGTCCCCCAGCCTGGCCTCCGTTTGCATTTGGAAAGTTGGATAGCACAGCTCAGCCCCTGTGAGAAGTAACCTGTGTGGCCCTTTCAGTGAAGTAAATTAGGGCATGACCTTTGTCTGGGCCTGGAATAGGACCTTTCTTCTCAACTGGGACCCAACTCCAGTCTTGTCCCAGGGTGGGGAAGTGGCTAATTCATGGGGGCAGGCCCCTCTCCATTGCTGGTAGGCCCAATAGGGAAGCTGAGAACTAAATATTCATCTGCCCCCATCCCCTGGGATAGGGACAGTGCATCCTCAGGGGTGCTTGGAGGGGGAAGCTAACCCACAAGGAAATTTGAAAGCTGTCGTTGAAGTTGGGGGCTGTGGGCAGAAGCTCCCACACTGAGGAGAGACCTGAGTTTTAGTCCTGGCTGGGGAGCAGCAGGAGCACCTCTGAGGGGTCTTTGCAACATTGTGGGACCAACTCACCTGAGCCTGCACTTTTTCCAGCCCCTGGCTCTTCTCTGCACCCTCTCCAGTTGTTCAACACCCTTTGTAACATGTGAGCCCTGCTCCTGAGTCGGATGCGCCATTCCAGCACTAGTCACCTGAGGGCTGTATGCAGAGGTAAAAGCCCCCCCTACTCCTGCTCACTATGGCCCTATCTATGCAGCCAAGGCTTGCACTGGGCCTTTCTGTCACTGCAAGGCTCTGGTAGCTCATGCTGAGTTGCTAGTACATTGAGAATCTTAAGTCCTGATCAGAGTCGCTGCTCTCCAGGATACAGCCCTCATTCTGCGGACCTGGCCTGCATCCCTTGCTCCTAGACTTGGTACCACGTGACATTTTGATTAAAAAACCAGGCTGATATACATTTAACATGGCCCACACTGAATGGATTAATAGCTGGCTAACTGCTAGGTCTCAACATCTGCTATATATCTGAGAGAATTTGTCTGTCTGTACATCTGTGTGTGTGTCTGCCTGGCTGTTTGTTCAAGAACTCCTCCTAAACAGTAAGAGCTAGGACCACCAAATTCGGATACAGCTTCCTCTTATTGTAACTTAAAGCACGGTAAGTGTTTGGTTTGCCAGGAAAATGAGATATGCCCAGAATGGGATTGCTTCTCAGAAAACCATACAGAAAAGAGACAGAATCACCAGGCATATGAAAGAGGCTGGCTGGGGGTGCGCCCCAACCCATCTGGGACTGCCTAAGCCCCAAGCCTCTCACCCTCTTAGCACCCTGTAGGTAGGGCAGGGAGGCTGAAGTCCCACCCCACAATTTGTATGGAAATATTATTGGCTGTTCCCCTTCCACAGGGAGTGAGGGGAAAGTGCAGTTTGCTGCATTCCTCACTCTGGCTGGGGAGCAAAGGGAGCGGATGAACCTGGACCTGTCCCAGCTGCTGAACCTGCACCCCCCCACCTGTGCCTACTCGAGCTGCAGCAGCCATTGAAAAGCACTTCTCACCTGGCCTCAAGCTACTGTAGCCCTGGTGTAGTCCTCTCTCCCCAAGGCAGCCTGCATATTGAATCCCTCATCCCCAGCCCCACCCCAGAGCAATGACTCAAAAGAGGAAAAACAAAAATTAATTGAGTTAAAGACCAAGCAATATGCTCTTATGATTTAGGAGGAGTTCTTGAACAAACAGACAGCCAGACAAATTCTCCCAAATATATACCAGACTAGAAGATTTACCCGGTGTTGCTCGGGTCCTTAACTCAATTAACTTTTGGGGGGGGTTGGAAAATGAAATGAAAATGTATATACTTCATTTAAATCATTACATGTCCAGATTCGTCTGTCTATACTGGGAAGGTTCAGCGACAAAAGCGCTATCAACATGCAAAAGTCACCAAAAGTGAAAACTGGTCAAAACAGTTTTTCTGCTTCCCATTGTTGACATTTCATGGCCACATTGCTAGCATCCTGTCAACAGATAGAGCAATGCAGTGTGGGTAAGCATCCCACCGCACAGTGTTGTAGGAAGGCAGAGCAGCTCTGTGAGCTCTGTGCTGAGGAATGTCAAAGCAGCAGAGCAGACTCTCCAGCCCTCCCCCAGCACTGCTGTGTGCTTAGCAGAGCAGCACAGGAGCATTTCAGCAATTTGTTCTTTGTCCATTCCCCAAACAGAACAACTCACTCAACTATCAGACACTTCCCGGAGCTTTGAGGGGATGGGGGGGAAATGCATGCCTTCAGGGCAGCAGAGATCACAAAACACTGAGCACAGCCATCAGGGCAGGCACTGTGGGATACTGGCAGAAGCCAGTTCTCTCAACAAAACAAACAGCAGAGTCCACCCTGGCTCTTTGTAGACAATAAAGGGAGGGGAAAAGACAAAAGTCTCTCGCAGGAGAGGAATTTTTTTGTCACCAAAATTGGTGTTTTTCCCGACAAAAGTTGCATTGTAGTGTAAACACTCTCACTGTTTTGTCACCAAAAGGCAGGTTTTGTAACAAAACATATCAGTGTAGACAAGGCTTGAGCTCCTAGGGGCTGCAGTAATACAACGAAGGCATCACTTACGTAGGGCAGAGGGCTGCATACAGGAGCTGTGTACCCAGTCAGAGTTCTTAACTGCACAGAATCAGTGGGGACTGTGAGTTGTGCAGAGAGGTGTTTCTCCCAGCTTGTGTCCTAGGGCAGGAAGTCAGGATTCTGTTTATGAACAGAGGCAGGGCCATTCAGATAAGAAAAAGCTGGTGACTAAATTAGGTTCAGGAAGTCCATGGATGACTGGTTGACTGTCCTATAAGCAAATGCTTATCGGATAGTCGACAGGATACTCATAGAATCATAGAATACTAGGACTGGAAGGGACCTCGAGAGGTCATCGAGTCCAGTCCCCTACCATCATGGCAGGACCCAATACCGCCTAGACCATGGGTTCCCAAACTGGCGTGAAGAAATTCCGGGGGGGGGGGGGGTGCAAGGCAACCCAGCCTCCCCCCCATCAAGTTTTGCTGCCCTGTTCAGTTCCTTTTTTCCTTTTTTTTTTTTTTTTGGTCAACAAGTTTTGCTGCTATTTTGGGGGGGCCGTGAGGGTTTTTCAAAAATCAAAAAGGGGGGCGTGATGCCAAAAAGTTTGGGAACCACTGGTCTAGACCATCCCTGATAGACATTTATCTAACCTACTCTTAAATATCTCCAGTGATGGAGATTCCACAACCTCCCTAGGCAATTTATTCCAGTGTTTAACCACTCTGACAATTAGGAACTTTTTCCTAATGTCCAACCTAAACCTCTCTTGCTGCAGTTTAAGCCCATTGCTTCTTGTTCTATCCTCAGAGGTCAGGAAGAACAAGTTTTCTCCCTCCTCCTTGTGACACCCTTTTAGATACCTGAAAACCGCTATCATGTCCCCTCTCAGTCTTCTCTTTTCCAAACTAAACAAGCCCAATTCTTTCAGTCTTCCTTCATAGGTTATGTTCTCTAGACCTTTAATCATTCTTGTTGCTCTTCTCTGGACCTTCTCCAATTTCTCCACATCTTTCTTGAAATGTGGTGCCCAGAACTGGACACAATACTCCAACTGAGGCCTAATCAGTGCAGAGTAGAGTGGAAGAATGACTTCTCCTATCTTGCTCACAACACACCTATGCAATTGACGTAGTTCAATTTGCGTAGTTTATTTCAAGTTAAGCCCTGCTGTGTAGATGCACCCTAACTGTTGTCACTGAGGGTCTGATCTTTAAGTCAGGAACCAGCATTTTGTTCTATAATGACTGAGGCTTCTAGGCACCGCTACAGTGCAAATAATATGAACATGACTGAGCCCAAATTGAGTGAAATATTCCACTAACTGGTCTGGAAAGCCCAGTTCTGCTTAGTCCCCTTTCACTAAGATCAAACATGCTACTTCAGTGTTACACCTTTGCTAGAAGACCAGCCAAGCTCGACTAGTTGCTCCCTCCCTGCTTCCTGCCTCTGTCAGATAGAGGCAGCACGGGGGCAGAGAGAAGAGGGGGAGTACTTCAAAGCAGCAGTGCCGCACAGAGATCAGGGTCAGCTGCTCCGTGCGGCGCCACCGCTTTGAATGTCACGGACGGCATTTCAAACCATCAGTGCCACTTGGAGCCCGGGGTCAGCTGGGGACTCCACAGCTGACCCCGGGCTCTGTGTGGAGCTGCCCCTTTGAAACGCCACCGTGGCATTCCAAAGGGACAGCTCCGCCCTATTGACAAATCGAATAGTCAATGAAAAATGCATTGACTATTCGATTAGTCAATTACACGATACTTAACATCCTTAGAACAGGCAAGAGAGGCAGAAGAAATACAGCCAAGCCCTCTGAGTCACAATGACATTCAGAAAAGAGAAAGATGTGAGGGGCATAAGTGAGAAGAAGGAGACAAACCCCAGGGAAGGGCCAGCCATGGCTGAGATATTCCCACTCTACCTGTATTACTTATGTGACCCCATCACTGCAGTAGCTGGCACCTCACATCCAGTGAGACTGACAGACTCACTGGGCCCCTGGGCAAGGCTGGGGGACCCAGCTAGCTGACCCCAGAAGGGGTGGAGCAACAGGCAAAAGGGGCAGGGGTGGGGCTAGCCTCCCCCAGGTCACCCTCAGTGCTGCCCAGAGCATGCCATGTCGGGCTCCAGAGATGATTTAAAGGGCCCCAATACAGTAGCAGTGGCAGGTGGCCCTTTTGAATTGCTGGGCCTGGGGCAGCTGCTACCTTTGCCTCCCCCGTCGGTGGGCCTGCTCACATTATAGCCCCTCAGCGAGGCAGAGCATCTCACTGCTGTTATCCCCTTTGTATAGATGGGGCACGAATCAACTTAACATCAGTGCAATGCGTGGCCCTGACTCCTTGTCTGACCATTACATGGTATGGCTGCATCATCTTCTTGAGCCTTTGTCCGCCAAAACATCATCAATCTGCTATAGGCTGGAAAAAGTTGTATGTAGGTAAACTTGAAATGCCCAAGACACAAGCATTGCTTCAGCGCAGTCTTGACACTTCCTCAGTCATCAACAATGAAGATCCAGAGCAGCCATCCGCTATTGAGGAGGACTGGATTAACTTCAGGGAAACAACTTACAAACCTGCTGTCGAAATATTAGGTTTCCAAAAACACAAACATAAGGGCTGGTTTGATGACAAGGATAAAGATGCCCAAGCTCTTCTTGATAAGATGCATGTGACACATGTGGCCTGAATCAACAATAAAGAAAATGCCTCCAGGAAATCAGCATACACATTCGAGCTAAGCAGAAGGTACAAGTCAAATTACAGCAAATGAAAGAGGACTGGTGGAAATGTAAAGCAGTCAAACTTCAAGACACAGCTGAGAGACATGATGGGCTGAAGGCAGGCAGTCTTTGGGCCATGTATTGTTGGCTCCACACCAGTACACTCTGCTGATGGCAGCACTCTGATTACAGATAGTGCTAAAATCCTTTACTGCTGGGCTGAATATTTTCACAGTGTATTAAACCAGACATCAATTTCTGATAGCAGCCTTCTTGAAGAGATTTCTCAGTGGGCTAATGATACCCAGCTGGGTTTGTGCCTCTTGATGAGGTACAAAAAGTTGTCAAGCAAATGAAATCTAGAAAGGCACCTGGCAGTGATGCGATCCCATCACAGATTTATAAAGACAGCGGTAGTCACCTGATACACCGTCTCATCTGTTTGTTTATCACCGTTTGGGAGAAAGAACAAGTCTCCCAGGACTTCAGAGATGACCTGACTGTACACATATACAAGAGAAAAGGTGACTGAGCATGCTTTGATGACTACCAGGGCCTTTCCCTGCTGTCGATAGCTGGTAAGATCCTGGACCGCATCCTCTACAACTGGCTGTCATTACATGTGTTTCACAAATAGCATCATACCTGAAAGTCAGTGAGGATTTTGTGCCGGTCTAGGCGTTACCAACATGATATTAACAGCCAGGCAGAATCCAAGAAAAATGTAGAGAGCAACATCAAGATCTCTATGTGATTTTCATGGACCTGACCAAGCCATTCGACACGCTCAACAGAAATGGGCTTTGGAAGGTACTTGGGCGAACTGGCTGTCCTGAAAAATTATCAGTGTAGTTCGGTCCTTTCATGAGGGTATGTGGGGTCATGTCCTTGACAACATAGAGACATCAGCACTTTTTGAAGTATCAAATGGAACAAAGCAAGGATGTGCTTGCTCCTCTCCTGTTTAGCATCTACTTTTTGATGATGCTGTTAGTTGCTTTCAAGGATTGGGCATTGGGCATACCCATTCACTTCTGAACTGATGGTACCATTTTCAATTTCTGAAGACTTCAAGCTCACTCCAAAGTCGTCACTACAACTATCCATGACTTCCTGTTTGCTGATGTCTGTGCATTGTTGGCTCATTCACTCTAGGATGCAGAGGAACTTTTTGATTGTTTTACTGCTTCTGCTCACCATTTTGGACTCACCGAGAGCCTCAAGAAGACAGAGGTTATGTCCCCGTCTGGTCAGAAAGAGCCCAGCACTCCAGTGATTGCTGATGCTGATACTGTCCTTAAGGCTGTTGATAAGTTTTGCTACCTTGGACGTGTACTGTCCTCCAGCATAAACGCTGATGATGATGTATCTGCTTGACTAGCCAAAGCCAGTGCTGCCTTTGGAAGATTGACCAAGCATTTATGGAATGACCATGGTGTTAAACTTCATACAGAGGTAACAGTTTATCAGGCAGTTGTCCTGAATATCTTGCTGTATGGCTTGGAGTAATGGACTGTATATCGCTGCCTTGTTGAGAAACTCGATCAATTCCATATGAACTGTCTCAGGAAGATTGCCTGTGTGAACCGGTAATCACACAAAATTTCTACATGGTGGTCCTTAAGCTGTGTGGTGTTATGGGCATGGAAGCAATGCTGATGAACAGTTTCACTGGATTGGTCATGTTCTGAGAATGGATGATACATGGATACCAAAGATGGTCCCATACTACCAGCTTGTTAGAAAACGCTCTATTGGTGATCAGTATAAGCCAGGGGTGGGCAATATTTTTTTGCCAGGGGCCACTTCAAAAATTTGTCAAGTGGCCCTGGGCCGCACTGGAAGGGGTGGGGCCTCAAAAGGAAGGGGCGGGGCCAGGATGCTTCAGGCTTCCCCACCCACAGACCGTGACTGGTCTGGGGGTGGGGGAGCCCCTTTCCCCCCACTTCCCTCTATGCACCCATGCCCCTGGCAGTGGGATGAGGCTTCCCGTGCTCCCCCACTCCCAGGCCAATCAGGCAAAAACCATCAGATCATCCATACCTCACGCATGTTTTTGCGCAAAAAGAATACAGTAAATCAACAGGACAAAGGGCTTTTACCAGTACAGTTATTCCTCTCCCCATGAGGAATAAATCCTTTTTGCGCTACAGCTCTTGCACAAAAAGGCATGTGTGTGTAACTCACATACCTAGTGTGGTTACTGAGCAATGCATGTGGTACTTAGACCACAGCAACAGTTAAGATTAAGAGACCTCTACAGCAAGGGCTGGGAACCAGCTAGCTTTTAGCTCAGAGGATAGAGGCTCCTATACTCCGCTTCAGAGGTCCCAGGTTCAAATCCACCTGGTGGTGGTTACATGTGCACACTCTACAGGGGTTTCTTGTGCAAAAAGAGCCTATCAAAAAAAGCACAGCAAGCAAATGGTCTGGTAGCACTTTATAGACTAACAAAACATGTAATGGTATCATGAGCTTTTGTGAGCACAGCCCAATTCTTCAGATGACCGGAGTTATGACTAGGGGATAAGAAAACTCAAAATAAATAGAAGGGAAGGGGGGGGGAGAAAGATGCTCTGTCACCCACCCCCCTACCTCTATACATAAAGTATCAGGAGAAAGGGTGCTAAACCTGAGTAGATAAAGATCAAAGTCAGCGGAGAGATTAGTAAGGCAGGAAGGATACCATTCAGAAAGCTGTTAGCACCTTCAGTGATAAAGGGTCCATCATCCCATATCTTGATTAAGTCCATTAGTAATTGAATTGAGTTTGCATATGTATTGTAATTCCAAGCTTTCCCTGTGTATTTGGCTTGAGGAGCTGGCCTGTGACAAGACCGCCGCCTTCAGATCTGTGAGATTATGGTTAGGTAAACAGAAATGTTCTGCCACTGGCTTCTGAGTATTTTCTTTACGTATATCCGATTTGTGTCCATTGATTCTTTCCCGTAGAGAACGTCCAGTTTGACCAATATATATAGTAGAGGGGCACTCTTGGCATTTGATGGCGTAGATCAAATTACTAGATGAGCAGTCAAATGACCCTTTGATTTTGACAAATACACAGGGAAAGCTTGGAATTACAATACATATGCAAATTCAATTCAGTTACTAATGGACTAAATCAAGATATGGGATGGTGGACCCTTTATCACTGAAGGTGCTAACAGCTTTCTGAATGGTATCCTTCCTGCCTTACCAATCTATCCACTGACTTTGATCTTTATCTACTCAGGTTTAGCACCCTTTCTCCTGATACTTTATGAATAGAGGTAGGGGGGTGGGTGACAGAACATCTTTCTCTCCCCCCCACCCTTCCCTTCTCCTATTTATTTTGAGTTTTCTTATCCCCTAGTCATAACTCCGGTCATCTGAAGAAGTGGGCTGTGCCCACAAAAGCTCATGATACCATTACATGTTTTATTAGTCTATAAAGTGCTACCAGACCATTTGCTTGCTGAGCTCGGCTACCCCCTGAAGCTCCAAAAAAAGCACTGGTGCTCTGATGGCCATTCTGTTAATGGCAATCAGAGCTGTCTTGCACAAGAGCATCCATACAGTGTGGATGCTCTCTTGCGCAAAAGCACATCGCTTTTGCGATACGCTTTTGAGGTGTAGACTCACTTTTGCGCAAGAAGTTTTTGTGGAAGATCTCCTCTTCTTCTTGTGCAAAAACCCTGCAGTGTAGACAAAGCCACTGAGAATCAATATATCCAGACATGACAAGAAAAGTGTAGGATGCGAAGAATGTACAACACCCACAGATGGCAGATTTTTATGTGACATCCATAATCAGATTTGCCTATCAAGGACTGGTTTAGTTGCTCACCAATGGCGTGAAAGAAAATGAGATCCATCAATTGACAGCTCAGTCCATACAGACGGGGCACTAAGGCACAGAAGCTACATCTGCACTGCAAGGTTTTTGCGCAAAAACCTGAGGAGCATCCACATCTCAAATGTGCTTTTGTGCAAGTAAATCAGCAGTAAAATGGCAGAACAGAGGGCTTTGCCAGTGTAGGTAAACCTCCTTCTATGAGGCATAACTCCCTGTTGCGCTACAAAAGCACAGGTGCTCTGATGGCCATTCTGTGAATGGCCATTAGAGCTTTCTTGCGCAAGAGCGTCCATGCAGTGTGGACGCTCTGTTGCACAAAAGCACATCACTTTTGCGATGTGCTTTGAGGTGTGTACATGCTCTTGTGCAAGAAGTTTTTATGCAAAAATTCTTGCACAGAAGGCTTCTTGCGCAAGAAGCCTGCAGTCTAGATGTAGCCTGAGAGAATAAGGGCCAGATTTTCAAAGACATATAGGCACCTAAAGCTTTCAAAAGTGCCTAGATCATGGGTTCCCAAACTGGGGGGCGTGAAGAAATTCCAGGGGGGGCACGAGGCAACCCAGCCACACCCTCCCGCGTCAATCCCACCCCACGTTTTGCTGCTATTTTGGGGGGGGGGGGAGCGTGATGATTTCTCAAAAATCAAAAAGGGGGCGTGATGCCAAAAAGTTTGGGAACCACTGGCCTAGAAGGCTACGTGCTTTGTATCCCCCAAGAGATACCCAGCTGTATTTTTGGGTGCTTAAAACCCTTTGAAATGTCTGTAAAGTACAGCCTGAGGTCATATAGGAGATCCATAGCAGTGGGCAGGGAGTAGAACTCAGGTATGCTCGGGCAAGGTCACTATCCACTGCTCCAGCCTTTCTCCATGCTGAAAAAAAAGGCCTCTGATGGATGGGAACAAAACCAGGCCAGCGAGTTCTCTAAGACTTCAGCAATTGGTGCCAGGTGACTGGGATGATGCACAGGATGACAGTGTGAAAAGCAGCACAGAAGTCAGGCAGGATGAAGAGAGAAAGAGAATGGGAGCCTGCTGAGAGAAGAGCACTTATCCACTGGTGGGTGACAGGCTCTGCCCTGGGCTGAGCTGTACAGCAACGCCTGCTGGGTGATTTTAGATTGGCACTGAAACCCATTTTGGTTTGTCATTTTTGGCTCTGAGTTTGGGAAAAGGAAGGAATGAGAAAGTGTCGTATGAGTATCAGATGTGATCGTACATCCAGTCCTTTGGGTTTCAGCTGTACCCAGGCCAATTCCAGAACAAAGAACAGAAATTGCATCTACAAGAATCCATAAAGTTGACATTTATTATCATTATAAGTGTGATTCACTGTTGAGAATACGCCAGGAAATGTAGTCCCTTGGCCAATGCGTGTAAGATGTGTAACTCTGATAAGATGGCTCAGACAGTTAAGTATGAAGTGTAGAGTTATTGACTACACCTGTTATTACATGTTCATGGTGATGTTTATGTCTATGAGTGGCAATGCTGATGGCAAGAGAAGTTGTACTTGATTACAGACTAGAAGATTTCACCCTCCAACTTTCTTTCAAGAGGAAGAGCTGACTAGAGCTCCTGGGCCTGTTTATTTTCCTTTCCTGCCCCAATGGCTCTGACATACCTCAGAAGTCTCATTTTTTCCCCCATCTTTAAAACATGGAATTTTTCTTGGTGTTTGATTTTAAAAGATTCTCCTGTGAAAACTGCAATTCAATCCCTGTAGCCTTGTGTTTAAAACCCTTCTGGAAAGTAACTAGTTTTTGAACGGAAGTGTTGCCAAATGTCATGATTTTGTTATGAGCCTCATCATAAGTATTGTATTCCTTAAAGCCCCAGTTCCTGGAGTCAAGTGATACAGGATTATTTCAGCCTTCATTCTTAAAGACACAGGAAGTTTCTAGCTTTTCCGGCTGCAGAGAGAGCTTCAAAATGTGACCCCAGTGCACCTTAAAGGATCAAAAGTGGAATATAAATTTAAAAGACACACCAAATCTATTATTTTTGCATAATCTCATTATTTTAGCACTAATCTCATGATTTTTGTTGCGCCCAAGTCTTGATTATTGAACATTTGGGGTTGGCAATACTATGAAAGTGACTTGAAAATGTCAGTTTCAGTAGTGTTTAAAGTCATTTTCTAGTCTATTATTTGTCATGGGGTAACACTGCTGGAGCACCAGGTGGGTGCAGTATAACGTCACTGGGCCTTGCCCTAAATAGGATGTTTCCAAAAGTTAAAGAATCTATTCAAAGCTTGATGAACTGCAAAAAAGTGATAGAAAGTCACCTTGATTTTCTTTTCTGTAATTTTTATCATTGTTGTATTCAAGAGATAGTCACAAAATAAGAATATACATTAAAATTTTAATCCTAACCAATGTCACTTAAGTGTCTTGAGACAAGGTATCTGAACATGTTAGTATTAGAGCTGAGTGGGTCTAATATTTATTTAATTTTCTTTATAAAGAATTAGATATTATCTTCCAGGAAAATTCTATATAAGTTATTACATATCTAAAAACCAAAGGTTTTTAGGTTTCCAAGTAGCTTCTGGAATCATGGTTAAAGTTGCTCCTGCTATCCAAATCTGAATCGGTATGCCTGTAATATAAATAACTAGACTATTTACCCAGCATTGCTTGGGTCCATAACTCAGTTAATTTTTGTTTTTCTTCATTTAAATCATTGCTCTGGGAATGAGGGGTTCAGTATGCATGCTGCCCTGGGGAGAGAGAACTACTCCAGCCCTCTCTCTCAGCACAGCAGCTTGGGGCTAGGTAAGAAGTGCCTCTCCATGGCCACTGCAATTGCAGCAGGCAGTCGGGGAAAGGTGTATGTCCCCCAACTTGGGCAGGTCATGGTTCTTCTGTCCCCAGTGCTCTCCAGATAGAGGAATGGAACAAACTGTGTCCTAACCCTAACCCCCCCCTCACCCCACCCCAACGGGGACAGCCACCACCAGCTTTGTGATGTATGCACCTGGCACCCTGGGGACAAAGGAAGGATAAGGGGGATGCAGAATGTAGGGAGGTTGGGGGGCTCCTCTGGTGGCACAGTGGCTAAGGTATCCAGAGCCAGAGGTGGAGGGTTCAAGGTGCACTTTCCACTTGCTCCCTGATGAAAGGGAACAGCCAGTAATGTTCCTGTATGAATCAGGGAAGGGGGAGAACCCAGTGATTCTGTCACTTTTCTGTATGATTTTATGCATCCCTGTACAAATCAAGTGTGCATGTGGAAGGGCTTCCTCACACAATCAAACCCTTACCTTGCTTTAAATTATGAAAAGAGGAAGCCACATACCACATTTAGTGGTCCTAGCTCTCATCATTAAGGAGGAGTTTTTGAACAGACAATTGGACATACAGATTTGCTTGCTCACAAACATATGGTAGTTTAATAATCACGCTCCTGTAAAATTGCCAGTGGATACAGGCAGCCCACCACAGATAGAGCCCTGCAAATCCACAGGCCTCCACTGATGTGGATGCAGATAACCACAGCATCCTTTTGCAGACAGGGATGCGGATACCAATTTTGTATCTAAAACTGCAGATTTGTGGATATCTGTAGGTGTCTGCATCAGTGTACATCAATGTGGCTATCTGCAGTTCATTTTTGCAGATACAGGTGCGTAGGGTTGCCAGATGGTTTAACCAAAAATACCAACCCCCTCCCCCCCAAAAAAAACCCACTGAGGAAAAAATTCTGTTGAGAAAAAAATGGGGAGCCCAAAGTTAAGCAAAAAAGGACCCTGAGAGATAACCAAAAAAATTAAAAAAAAACAAAAACACAAAACAGCCTGACCCTTTTAATGCTTTTTGGCCCTAACAGGCTGCCAGCAGCCACCCACCATCTTGTCTCCCTGCCCAGGGCTGGACAGCTCCCCTGCGGAACCCAGTAAGCACCTGGGATTTTCACCTCCTGGCCTGGAAAAAAATCAGAAGATTTTAGGTGTCCAGTATTTTCTGAATTTTTTTACCAGACAGGAGGCAAAAATACCAGACTGTCCAGGTCAATACCAGACACCTGGCAGTCCTACAGGTGCAGACACAAATACAATATTTGTAATCGTGCAGGGCTCTGATCATAGTACCTCACCATATGGGCTTGGCTGCAAACTTTCTGGAAAATCAGAAAAGCCACATGCACTTGTAAATCAGGCTAACAACCTTCCCCCTTCCCTCCACATTCCTTGTGCTCCAGGAACTCCAGCCTGTGACGCTCTGGAAAGTGTGGGACCCAATCCACTTTGTCAGGGAATGGGGCACACAAGGTTCCCCTCCCCACTGAAGGGACCAGCTGAGCCAGCCCTAGGGCAGCTAGATTGGCCAGCTCGGAGATGAGCGAGGTGAGGCCTTCCCCTCCGCTGGTTATATGACAAGAGCACCTCAGGCGCCAGCATACGGACCAGTCCTTTAAGGTACCGCGTGTGGAAGGGGAGGAGCTTGGGAGGAGAAGGCCTGACGCTCCCGCTGCTCGATTGGCTGCCGGCGCGTCCGTCTCCCCTGCAGGGCGCATGGATTGGTGGGTGGTCCGGGGCCGAGGTTATGAATGGGGAAGCCGGTGGGGGACTGGCTGCATTGCAAGCAGGAAGTCAGGGCAGTGGAGCCAGGTGGGGGTGCAGGGTGCGTGCTGGAGCGTGAGCTGGGTGCCGGGAGGGAAGTCTCGCGCTCCCCACTGGGGGTCGGGGCGTGCCTGGGGCTCGAGGGGGGAAATCTTCAGATCAGTGGGAGGCGTGGGGGGGTGTGTGTGTGTGTGTGTGTGTGAAGGCCCCCGCGGTGCAAGGGTCACAGGCCTTCCCCGGGCTGGGGAGACGCCGGGTGTGAGCCAGAGCTGGGGCCTTGGCACAGGGAGTTGGGGATGCGCCCGTGGCTGGGAGTGGGTGCAGGGGTGTGTGCAGGCACTTGTGGGCGCAGATGTTGCTGCAGGAGAAGCGGGTGACGGTGCAATGGGGCACGGTCGGGAGGGGCTGATGCGGAGATATAATCGCCTCTAGGGGGGGCTTGGGGCAGCTAATGCAGGATCCCTTATCCAGATTTTCGCGGGGTGCTGCATCCTGGTCTGGGTGTGTAGTTGTATAGTGGTGCTGGGAAGGGCAATTGTGTGGTTGTGTTGGTGAGCCAGATAGGCTTTTGCATGAGTGTGCTTGTACCCCTAGTTGTGCCCATGCCACTTTGGCTCAGCTGTGGGGCACAAGCTGTCAGCTGTCTGTCCTCGCTGACTTTCTGCTGTATGGGAGAGTGGTGGGGAGGATATAACCAACCTAGAGATGGATATGGGAGTGTAGGGTGGGGAGCTGTGAATTGGGACTGAACACGGGTTGTGGATTGGGACTGAGGGGCACCTGTGCTCTCTCTGCAGGCTGACCAGTGAGATGGTGGACCCCCAGTATGTGTTGCCTAATGATGTGGGGCTGGCGCTCTTGGACTGCAGTGAGGCCTTCCGGCTGCTGCTGCAGGGCGAGCGGCTCTACGCTCACCACCTGTCGCGTGCCTGCTGGTACGGGGGGCTGATTGTGCTGCTCCAGACCTCGCCCGAAGCACCAGCCATCTACGTGCTGCTCTCCCGCCTCTTCCGTGCCCAGGACCCTAACAAGCTGGGGGAACTGGCACACTCTGCTGGCCTCACTGATGAGGAGTACCAGGTACCACCCTACCCAAATGCCTGGGTTCTATTCCGTCCCCAGCTCTGGGAAGGGAGCAGGGTCTAATGGTTTAAAGCAGTGGGGAGGGGCTGGGAAGCTGATCTGCTGGGTTGGTTTGGTTCTGGTATGGAATTGGCTTTTAGTGGGCTAGAGAAAGGGAAGGAAAGGTGGGTGCCTGGCTGGAACTGATCTTTCCTCTTCTCACCTAGGCATTCCTGGTTTATGCTGCTGGCGTGTTTTCCAACATGGGGAACTACAAATCCTTTGGGGACACCAAGTTTGTGCCCAACTTGCCCAAGGTGAGTCTGTGGTTGCAGGGGGTGGAGGTAGGCGCCACATGTCAGGGGCACAGGATTGAAACATGTTTTGGAATGTCTATGGGAAAACACTGCTCCCCAACACAGATTCATCCTCCTGCCAAAAGCTCTGTACAAGCTGCCTGCAGCAGGGTGTGTATTTATCTGCCTCACCCAGCTATTCATCACTTTCCATCCCTCTCATTGGCTGCGAGGCAGGTTCCTGATTGAGTTGAATATTCTATGGAGAGAGGCAGGGGGAGTTTGCTGTTTGCCCCCATACACGTATGTCATGGTTCCAGCCCACTTATCCCCCACCCGATTGCAGCTCAGACCCTCTCTTCTTTGCCTCCTAGGACAAGCTCCAGCAGCTGATCTGGCAGAGCCAGGCATTCCAGGAGCAGCCAGGGGAAATGGAGTCACTGTGGGGTAGGTGTGGGGAGCTGATGTTCTCACTGGATCCACGGCAGAGACAATTGGGGCTCAGAAAGAAGGTAATACCCCACTTGTGCACACATGATGATTCTGGAGGGTTGGAAGCAACCATGGTGGATTGATTTAAATCAGTGATTAAACTACTGATTTGAATAGTGATTTAAATCAGCCAGCAGGAAACCTTGATTGAAATAGCCTGTTGTCATCTTGTTTTGCCTTTGTACTTTTTAGTTGCTTTCCTAAAGTAAGGTTTATTCTCATTGGTTGGTATAAACCCTTCATATAGGTTGATTCATAGTTTCTAGACTATGAGGAGCCACTGCAGTCGTCTGATTTCTTATAGAACACAGGTCATAGGGCTGCCCTGAATTAATTCCTGACTGAACTAGAGAACTAACTTAAGGCGGGAGCTTTTGTGCAGAACAGAAACTGAAAGAACTGTGGTTTCGGATAATGCAGATAGCAATGCTTGCTCCATTGGCAAACTGATGGCATACCCATGTCTCACTCTGCTCTGTCCTCTGGACATGCAGGCCGTTGTGAGCTGCATAAAGCTTGGCTCATCCTCAGCCATTAAAGATGGTTTAGCCCCAAATCCTCATATAAGTATTCAAGCCGTGCACTTCCCCCTTTAAGATTTGAGGAGGGCTCATCCAAGTAGTATATTCTTCTATTGTGTATTTCTTTCTAATGGCTTGCAGTAAGTTTTGGCCCTGACAGAGCCTGTCAGGAGTTCAAACTGCATTTTAAACACATTTTCTTGGGAAAGAGAAATCTATTTAATGATTAAAAAATTGGCTGTAAATTTAAAAATTTGATTAAAAATCCTAACAATTTCTAGTCACCCTAGAGCCAGGGGAAGATGTGGGTTAGCTGTGGGACGTGGCGGGCAGTGAGAAGATAGGGCTGAGCTGTCTCTGTAACATCCTGCCCTCTCCCACAGGGCATTACCACCTATTTCTCTGAGAACTGCTGTTTGGAAGATGCCCAGCTAGCCCAGAGATTCCTCGACTCGCAGGTACCTGCTGTTGCACAAACATGGGACATTCCCCAGGTGTCCCCCCCCTCCCCCTCCCCCCGTGGCAGCCCCAAGCCTGACTGCTTCTGTGGGGTGTGTTCGCTGCCTCTGCATTGCTACAACCCTTGCACACGGGAGTGCCCAGCACCAGACCACTGGGTTTTGCGGCCTCCAGGTTTCCATCCCCCATTCTGATCCCAGCACCTCTGCATGGGATTGTAGAGTGCCCTGTGAGTGGTGGGTGGGGGGCAGTGTCAGATGGGGGTAAATCTCTGTGTCTGTTTTAGACCATCAGTGCCTACAACACACGGCTCTTCAAGGAGAAGGATGAGGCAGGGCAGACGTGCTACGAGGTGCGGCTGGCATCCGTGCTGGGCACTGGTAAGACTCTCCATCCTCTGCCCTCTCACTGGATCCCCTTGGTCTGCGCTCCCCACAGCACCCACCTCCCTGACTCCCTCTGACTTATGCTTCCCACACTGCTTGGATCTCTCCTCAATTCCCCAACCTGTACTCCCTTATACCACCCACCTCGCCTGCTGCCTGGATCCCACTCCCATGCTAGCCCCCAGCCTACTAGCCCCCAGTCCCCGCTGTCTTCCCCTCACCTCCCCATTGAATTATGTCTCTCTGGGTCTCTCTCCAGACACACCTGTCGATCCTGAGCTGGCCCCCAAGCTGCGCTGCTTTGAATTTGAGAGCTGCAAGTTCCGTGTGACCCGCGGGGATTACGCACCCCTCCTGGAGAAAGTGGTGGAGAACCTACAGCGTACAAAGGCATGTGTGTCCCTTCTGCGTATGCCTTTTTGAGGAGAGATCCAGGCAGTAGTTTTAAACCCTAACCCTGGCACCAGGGGAAAACCTTAGTTTTATATCCAGAGAGAGGGGATGGTCTTGGAGCCAAAGGACTGAGTCTGGACTCTTGGGTTCTGTTCCCAGTTCTGGGGGGCGGAGGTGGGAGCCAGGACTCCTGGGTTCTCACTTCCTGAGGTTGAGGCAGTGGCAGAAATGTATGGAGGGGGTTGGGGAGAGGAATGGCTGAACTCAGAGGAATAGTCATTGTTGATCAATGATCTTTCTCTCAGGCTTATGCTGCTAATACCAACCAGGAGAGCATGCTGGAGCATTACATCCACAGCTTCACCCAGGGCTCCATTGCTGCCCATAAGGAGGCTTCCCGCTGCTGGATCCATGACAAGGGGCCTATTGTCGAAAGGTCAGGCCTGGGAACCAGGATGTCCCCAGCTGTGGGAGGGACATGGTGTTTGAGCAGGGAGTAGCAGCAGCTAGGGGTTTTGAGAGAAATCAGGTGCCAACTGGAGGGGTGGGAAAGGAGAGGGATTTGTTGATAGGGATATTTGCCTCCTGGGGCCAGCGAACCAGAGGGATTTGTCTCCTCTGCCCCAAGGCAGGCCAGGCCATCTAATGTGCTTTCTCCTTCAACAGTTACATCGGTTTTATCGAGAGCTACCGAGACCCCTATGGCTCCCGGGGGGAGTTTGAAGGTAAAACACACTGGCCTCAGCCTCTGAGGGCCCTGGTTTGAAGTAGTGGGAGGGAAGGGGACGTGCTGACTGTGGGCCAGGGGTGAGTGCTTCCCGGTGTGTGTACTTCAACTGTGTTAGGGTGTGGCTGACTGCTGAGGGGGGCTGGGTGTGTATTTGTGTCATTGTTTCCATCTGGGTTGTGTCTCTTGCAACTGTGTACTGCAGGTGTGTTTTGAGGGCGGTGGGTGTGTATTGTAATTGCTTTGGGGTGATTGTAAGGGAGGGGGTGTAGTTTGTGCAGCTGTTTGGGTTGCATTTTGTGGCGGTGGGTGGAGGGTGGCTGGCTAGCAGGACAGGGAGGCAATATTAGCTAGCCCCTTCCGCAGCACCCGCTGTCTCCCCCAGGATTTGTGGCTGTAGTGAACAAGGCCATGAGCGCCAAGTTTGCGCAGCTGGTGGCATCAGCTGAGCAGCTGCTGCTGGAGCTGCCCTGGTCCCGTGCTTTCGAGAAGGACACCTTCCTCATGCCGGACTTCACCTCACTGGACGTGCTGACCTTCGCAGGCAGTGGGATCCCGGCCGGCATCAACATCCCCAACTGTGAGTGGTACCCATGATCCTTTGTGCCTGTGCCACAGACCTCTGCACCTCCCTAGGGCTACCCAGAATCCTCCCTGCTTGCATCCCTATCCAGAATCTCTTGTGCCTCCCAGGCATTATCCAAAATACTCTCCTACCTGGGCACTATCCAGAAACCTCTGCATCTGCATCCCAGCCATTGGCACAGGAGACCAGACCTCATGTAAGGCCCACTGGTCTGTCCCCTTGAGTCGTCAACCTCCTCCTGGTCCTGACAAAAGCTACTATATATATAATACCAAGAGGAGGATGCTAGATGAGGGGGTCCTCTGCGACTGTGGGGCGTATTTTCGGTCCTCCCTTGTGTCACGCATCTGGGTAGAGTTCCTCTGGGTGGCGTCCACTGGCTCCATTGACAGCTTTGAGGAGCAGTGGGCACTGTCCGGGGTTCTCTGCTCTGTGTCCCCGTCGGGTTCCCTTGTTTTAAACCTTTGACCACCACACCTTGATCCTGTTATGTCATTATTTGTCCCCAGAAATTAGTTGGACCCTGGGTCTAGTCGTCCCTCCCACAGGGTTGGGGGAGGGACTTTGAGAAGTGGGTGGGCTGTGCCCACCCACCCCTTCCATGGTTTTCCAAATAGAGTTGCTCTCCCTTCATGGTGAGGGCTGGCCCCAGTGTCCTAGCCAGGCTATTTGGGGCATGGAGGGTTCAGCAGGGACCCTTTCCCCTCGCAATCAGTGCTGACCCAATGCTGCAGGCGGTGGGTGAAGCGTTCAGTGGAGGGCGCTCTTGTTACACTTCCCATCCAGGGATAGTTTTATTAAGGTTTGTATCAAAAACCAAACACACACACATACATACACACGTTGCATAAGGCCCATCACTGCTCAGTGCTTCCGGAGCACACACCATACTGCTGCTGCAACCAGAGCTTCTTCTTTGGACCCCTCGGCAGACCTTCAGTCCTTAAAGGGAGAAGGTGGGTAAATCTACCCTGGCATTCCCTCTGCAGTTCTACATGGCCCCCCAGTTAATGAGCAAAATATAACCTTGTCCAGCCACATCTCAGCTCAGCACTGTCATTGTCATTAGAGCCTCCCCTCTTTCAAGTTCTGGTATGTTCAGTGGGACCTTCTGCATCTCTCTCCAATTTATTTCACATTCAGCAGAAAGTTTCTGTGGCAGTTGTAATACTGCAAAGAAGTTCCTATCTTGTAGAATGGCAGTGCCCACCCACTATGTGATCAAATCAACACGACCATGTAATTCCAAGTCACTGGGCATGTGATAAGCTACTGAGAAAAACATACAAAATTAATGGAATTACAAACTATCCAGAGCCATAAAACACTGTAGATCAACCGTGTCATTCAATATCCTTTACATCAGTCTTGTCTAGAATGCCAGATATGGTACAGGAATAGGTACTGGGCCTGGCTTGTGACGAATATGAAGACAACCTCAGGTGCCGTCACCATTCCAATACTTCTATTTAGATTTTAATGTTGAGGGGTCCCTAATGGTTCCCAAGTCAGCATCCGTGTGACTCTTCTCTTTCTAGCCAGACAGCCTTACGTGTCGGTGATCCTTACGTGTTGGTGCTCTGTCCTCTAAGCACTGCTCTTTCAGGTTCTGCGGTCATGATTCCCTAGTTGTCTTTCAGTGGCTAGTGCAAATGTCCCATTAATCTGATCCGAACGCACATGGTCAACAACACCCTGGTTTCCTAGCTGGGCAGGAAACATTTCTGGATTCGAGCCTCTGTGCCATGGATAGCAGCTGATACCATCAGCAGTGTTAGGTCGTCTTCACTCTCGGAGTCCCTGGAGTTCCAATTCCTGTCCTCCTCTTCATTTCCTTTGGTGCTCGTTTGCCTTGTCCTGTGGGCCTGCTGCGGTGCTCTTACATACCAGGGGAAGTCACAGAGAAATAGAAGATGGGGTTCTATGCTGCACATGCCTCCTTCACTGTCTTCGGCTTGTTTTTCAGACACTAGGCTGGAGTGAGCAATAGGGGGATTATGGGGCCAATCTGGATCACCAGGTGCTTTTGAACAGATCTCAATTTTTTTTATTTACTTATCAGCATCGTTTATAATGCAGGAGCACTGCTCTGACTGTCAATTCAGGGTAAATTGCTTAGAGACAGGGCTACTTACAACCCAAAATGGGGGGGTCCTCCATATAAGGCACACCAAACAAGTCAGAAAGAGCACTTCTGTTCACCACACTGGCCAGCAAGAGGTCATGCAAGCAATTTCCTTAGACATTCCAGTTTTTCTGTGCCACTACCAGTACCTCTTCTTATGCAGGTATGAGGTTATGAAAACTAATTTCACCAAATCAAAAAGGGGGGTTCTGATCCCACATTCCCAGGTCAATTTAGAACCCAGAACTTACTCAAAAGAGCATGCTGTGCCAGTCCCTTAGAATCTAAAATCTAAAAGTAGAAAGAAAGGGAAAGGAAAGGAAAGGAAATGAAACAAATGATTTGAGTGAGTTGAATCAAAGTACATACCCCGACTGCAAAGTTTGTGGTGCAGGCTTGTAGCGGAGGTGGAATAATCTGTCTTAAATCAGGTCTCTTGAATACTTTCTCTGTTAAGATGGATCATCAGTATTTTCAAGCTTCAGTTCCTAGCAAAGATCCTTCAAAGGTGAGAAGCCAGACTGAAGACCACATGGAGGAACTTTAGGGTCCTTCATACTATCCTAGGTCATGTGGAAGAGGGACTCCCATTGTTCTATATGGAAAAATACAGCTACAGAATGGAGTTTGTCACATGAGCAAGTCACCTGTCCATGCATGACTCAGGCCTTTATAGACAGAAGCCATGGCCCGCATTCCAGATTGAAGGTTTGCAGGAAAGTCCATTCAGTGTTGGGGGTGCCTCTCATGCTTCATTGTTCGTTGAATATTTTGATTGGCCAGTCAGCCTGAATAGCCTTTCTGGGACACACTGACTAACTACTCTGTGGGTGTTACTTCAGGAGCTAACAGTTGAAATACAGAAATACAGCTAATGTTCATATCTTGACGTACAAAAATGATACATGCTCACAGATAGTACAACCATAAGCTTTACATAGATATTTCAAGTAGCCCACTTTGTACAAGACTTTTTGCAAATATATAACAGTGGTTGCAACAATGATCTGTAAAGACATATCACAATCTAGTAACGTCACCTTATTATTGTTGGGTTTTATTTTTTCTGGAGTCTGGACCTTGATTATACTTTAAACAAGAAATATGGACTTTGACCAAAATATAATTCACTACCCCGGCCTAGACTCTCCCCTTCCCTGGGAAGTAGTATGTGAATATTTATCTTCCCACTACAATCTTAATTTGCCTGGTCTCCATCTCTGTGGGAGACTCTGGGCAACTACTGATGCCCCTAGCAAGAGCTCACTGTGCACTTTCTAATCACAGTGATCCCTTTCATGAGTAGCAGAATTTTCTGAACATGTTGATGCCAGTTTGTAAGCTGCTTTTATCTGTTTCTATTTCTCAACATTAGGTTTATAGGTCAACCAAATGCAATAACGTGGGCAAATGTTCTAAACTTTTATATATTAAACAAAAGGATGAGAAGAGGGTGGCTCATGTCATACATAGTTATAGACAAAAATCACTTAATTAACAGAATCCTGTAACGCGTTAAAGACTAATAGATTTATTTGGACATAAGCTTTTGTGGTTATTATCCATGAAAACTTATGCCTAAATAAATCTGTTAGTCTTTAAGGTTCCACAGGATTCCTCATTGTTTTTACAGATACAGACTAACATTGCTACCTCTGAGATTCATTAAGGGAGTACATCCAATTTGACTTGTTCTTTTGGCAAGGTTTTCAACATAGCCCACAGAGCCTGACTCAGCCTTCCTATGTGCCTGTTGCCCCTGTGGATGTATGCAGTTCTGCCAGGTGTTTCAGTTCTACTGTAGTGCTGTAACCTTTGGAGTAAAATTATTTGCAGACTCTGCCCTTTGGTCCTGATGGATCCTTTGGAGGAAACTAAATTTTAAAACAGTCACCAAAGATCTTGTCTGCCATAGTGTGCCCTGACGTGGTGGTGGGAAAGGAAGATAGGCTTGGAAATACCTAGTGGAGTGATCCCTAATTACTAAGATGTATTCATATCCTCCTTTGCCTCTGTCTAGATTCAAGAAGTCTCTGGTTTGAAGCCCAAATGGTTTTGTTGCAACTGTGAACTTTATAACACTCTGGTGTTCTGGTGAGGGTTCTTTTGCTTGTCACATGGGCAGACCTAGGGACAGTGTCTGATGTGTCTCAGCTTCTGTGTCCAATAAAACCAATCTCTTGCAAACCTGATTACTTGCTTTGCTTCTCAATGTCCCATTTTGTCTTGTAGTTCTTGATGTACCTGCCTTTTAGATTCTTCAGGTAATACCAGGTAGTTTGGTTTTCCTGTATAGTTGTATCTTTTAGCACAACATCATATCTTCAGTGAGAATCAGCTTCTTGTGAGGCAAACTAGGGCTGGGACAAGCAAATCCTGAGAGGTTGTTTTGTGCTGCTCTTGTAAGCTGCAGGGGAAGTCTTGTTACGTTTTTTTCCTGGTAATAGGCCTTTAATATATATATGCTCAATTTTAGCAGGCTCACATTAGTTTTTCCCTCCAGGTAACTCCTGAAGCTCAGTCCTGGGCAAACTGCCTTGATCACAGCTTCCATTGTCTCTGTTTCTGAGTACCCCTTTTGAA
The DNA here is from genome assembly GCA_032595735.1 of Pelochelys cantorii. Taxonomy (NCBI): domain Eukaryota; kingdom Metazoa; phylum Chordata; order Testudines; family Trionychidae; genus Pelochelys; species Pelochelys cantorii. The sequence continues at coordinate 34,249,732 of CM064336.1, forward strand.
TTGCACATTGTTGCCCAGTCAGACTGCTTAGGCTTAGCCTGTCCTCTTGGTCAGCAGTCCCCATCTGTCCCATGGATTTTCAATTTTTCCTTTTAATTGGTGCTATTTTCTGGGCTGGGTGGCAGATTTTCCACAGGGTTTTGGCTTATAAATTTCTTTCATGCTTTCCTGAAACACTGTTTCAAGCTATTTACATTTTTCAGCACTCTGTGTGTGAATTGACTCTACTTCGATTATTTCTGTTTGCTCTTCCTTCGCTGCAGCAATGATCTTATCTTGTACTGCCAGCAACAGACAGTCCTGCTACTCTTCCTCCCATTGAAATGGCTCACCCATTTGATTAAAGCAAATCAATGTTTTGCTGCCATTGCACTGTGACTTGTCCCGGAGATGCCTAGAGATGCAGATGTCTCTTAAGTGCTCATCTTTTTGGCTTGCATAAAAGTTCTGCTACCTCCATGTGGCGTCCCCTAATGCTCTCCCAGCCAAAGTGTTTGGAAATAATGAAATCTTCCCTGGCAACTTTCCCTGGAGCAGAGTACAGCAGCTCCTAGGGAGGTTCGTCTCCTGGCGAGGTTGGATGGATGCAGTTGAGCCTCTCTTGGCTGGGAGCGTAACACTCTCTTCTCACAGTGCTTGCTGACCCCAGTGCTGGTGCAGTGGTAGGGGTTGCTGTGCTGCAGGGAGAAGGTTTGGGTGCAAGTGGGGTTGAGCCAAGTGTTTCCTTCCCCCTGCCCTCCAGATGATGACATTCGCCAGACCGAAGGCTTCAAGAATGTGTCCCTGGGCAACGTACTGTCAGTAGCCTACTCCACCCAGAAGGAGAAACTTACCTTCCTTGCTGAGGACGACAAGGTGTGGGGGAGCTCGAAGCCGTGGGTTGGGTTCAAGGGGCATCGGCAGAGCTATGGAATTCATGGAAGCCCAGGGCTGGGGTAACAAGCGTTTCTGGGTTGGGACTGAGGGGCCTGCGAGAGCTGGTTGGGAGCCTGTAGCTGGCATAGCAGTGGGGTTGAGGGGCCATGGGCAGAGCTGGAGGCGGAGGTTAGGAGAAGGCCAAGGCTGGGATAACAGGGGTGTAGTGGGTCAGGGTTGAGAAACATTGGCAGAGCTGTGGGCGTTGGAAGGCCCGGGCTGGAGAAGCAGGATCTGTGGGTCAGGAGGGAGGGTCACTGCACACGCTGGCTGAGGCTGTGAGGGTCTCTTGCAGGACCTGTACATTAAGTGGAAGGGGCCATCATTTGAGGTGCAGGTCGGGCTGCATGAACTGTTGGGACATGGCAGCGGGAAGCTCTTTGTGCAGGTAAGCACCCCCTTGGTGGGGGATGGAGGGAGGGGCCAGGGATCCCTATATAAATGCAGAGGAGGCTGCATGTCTGGTTAGTGCACATGGCAGTGCTGGCTGAGGGTGGTGGGAAGAGCTGTGATGTCTCCATGGATGCTTATGTCTCTCCCATTCCTTAGGAGAAAGATGGCACCTATAACTTCGACAGGGACACTGTGATCAACCCAGAAACGGGGGAGCTGGTAAGGGAGCTGGGAGAGGGTGGGGAGAGCAATGATTTTAATGGGGGGGAGGGAAGGGGGAGAGCCATCTTAGACTGAACATCTTTGATCACCTTGTGGGCCCCACCGGCCGGTCCTGCACCACAACCCCTTTAGTGTCCTCATGCATATCTTCTCCAGACTCCTTCCCCTACATTACCTACAGGATCCCATTGGCTTTCAGTTCTAGCCCTGCCTCCCACATTGCCTATGAGGTTCCCTCAGGTGCTAGCCCTGCCACACAACCTTGTCTCACCTCCCCACAGGTCCAGAGCTGGTACCAGAGTGGCGAGACATGGGACAGCAAGTTCTCCACCATCGCATCGAGTTACGAAGAGTGTCGGGCTGAGAGTGTGGGGCTCTACCTCTGCCTCAACAAGGATGTGCTGCGGTGAGGGGCCGGAGGTGCGGGGGGGAGGACTGTCACCAGGCCTAGGGACAGCAGGCAGATTGGGGTCACCTGGGTGGCTGGGGGGTTCCTACTACCTGGGTATGGAGGGGGTGGTGAGTGGAGATGTGGGTTCTCACACTGGAGACTGTGGGACAGTGGGGGGAGGCTGGAGGATGGCAGGGCCAAGGGCTCAGGATAATGCTGCTGTCCTGCAGAGACTTGGCGGGGGGGGCCTGTCCTTGCTCTTCATTGTGCCTCCCCGCGCCCGCCCCCCCCCATCTATACACATCCCTTGTTCCCAAATCTCTGCTGTGGGACCTGGTGTATTTGTAAGGGGCTCATCGGGGTGGATCTTGGATGGAGGAACCTTGCAGAACTTGGAGTAGGGGCACATCTGGGGTGGGGGAGGGAGTACTCTGCAGAGTCTGGGAGAGTCAGGAACTAGGAATTCAACAGCTACCCCTCAGTGGGGGGGATGGCAGGTGAGGGGTTGACCATTGGGGGTCTCTCACTTCCTCCCCCGCCCCCCCCAGGATTTTTGAGCTGGAAGGTGAGGATGCAGAAGATGTGATCTACATCAATTGGCTGAACATGGTGCGGGCTGGTCTGCTGGGCTTGGAGTTCTACACCCCTGAAACTGGCACCTGGCGCCAGGTGAGGTGGGGAGTGGGGACAGGCACTGGCACTTGAAAAGGAGGCAGGGCAGCCTTTGATTCCTCCTCTGGGCTGTGTGTGGCAGGGCTGCTGTGTCTGGAGCAGCCTGGGTTCTGTCCCAGCCCTGGGAGGGGAGTGGGATCTAATGGGTTAGGGCAACCAGGACTCCTGGGCTGATCACTGCACCTTGCTGCCCTCCACCAGGCTCACATGCAGGCACGTTTCGTGATCTTGCGGGTGCTACTGGAGGCAGGCGGAGGGCTGGTGACACTGCAACACACCACAGGCGCCGATGGCAAACCCGATGCACTCATCACTCTTGACCGCAAAAAGATCCTGCCCGTGGGGAAGCCGGCTATTGAGCGGTTCTTGAGCAAGCTGCAGGTGAGAGGTGGGCCGGAGCTGCAGGGAGCAATCTGGGGGCTCAGGAGGGGGCGCTGTCTTCAGTCAGTGCTGGCCCAGTGGAACTGTGTGGAGTTAGGGGGTGCTGTGCTATTCGACAGTGGGGTTCAGTGAGGCAGTGCTGTGAGAGGCACCATGGCAGGGATGTTTGGGCATGCGGGAGTCCTGCTTGGGGGACCTGGCTGGGTCTCAGCCACCTATGTTGCAGGTGCTGAAATCGACAGCGGATGTGGCACGGGGCCAGGAGCTCTACGGGGGTTACTCGATTGTCACGGATGAGGGGCCTGAGCGTTTCCTGAGCCTGCGTGACACTGTGCTGCTGCGCAAGGAGGCACGCAAGATGTTTGTGCAAGCCAACACCCGCCTGGAAGGTATGGAATCCCCCAGCACTGCCCAGCCCTCCATGCACCTCATTACAGAGCAGTGCCGCCTGGAGAATATGGAGTTCTCCCATCCACCCAGGTTCTCCATCCACCCAGGTTCTCCCATCCACCCAGCTCTGGGGTGACATTCACCTGGCAGGTACAATTCTGTCCCACACTCCCACTCCTCCTGCCCCTCTTGGGTAATGAGATCTTTGGCTTACCCCAGTCCTATGCCAGCTGGAAGGTCAGGCCTGTGAGGCCTTGGTGGCAGGGACAGGGTGGAAAGGGCACTGAGAAGGGGCGGTGGGCAAAGGTTGGAGTCCATGAGGAATGAGTGATGTGGGGCAACAGGGTGAGGGCAGGTGGAGGGTCACGAGAGCCGGAGGTGGGTGCAATATAGAGGGCTATGAGGGAGCAGAGTGACAGGGAGGGTAAGGGTGTGGGAGTAACACTGTGACTCCATCTCATCCCCCTTTCCCTCCACAGGCAAGGACATGACCTGGGTGTGGGGGAGAGAGAGAGAGAGTGTGAATGTGAGAGGGGGCCACAACAAAGGCAATGCCATGATCCTGTCTCCCTCCCTTCCCTAGGAGAGGACGTGACCCTGGTGCAGTACGAGGGCACCGCAGCTGGACTGATCCGCTCTTTCACGGAGCGATTCCCTGAGGATGCTGAGCTCTTAGAGCGCCATCTACTGGAGCTGTCAGATGCTGACGCCCACTTCTGGGCAAACCAGGGCTGAGAACAGGGAGACTCTCAATGCACCAGGGACTCAATACACTTAATTTTTGTATCTGCCTCTCGTCTCTTTCTGCTACGTCCCATGTGGCAATGGAGGGTGGGGGCGCTTGCTCAGCTCCCAGCATGCGTCCCACAAGGGCATTAATGGGGCTGCTCACCACAACCTTAACAAAAAGGCAGGATGTTTAATAGGCCATAGAGACTGACCCCCTCCCCCTAAAAACCCACCTCTACTAAGAGTCCTGGTTTCCTTTCCCTTCCATCTGCACAAGCCACCAAAACAGCTTCCTTCCCAGAGTTGGGCATAATACCGAAGAGTCCTGACTCCCAGCCCCCTCCCCGCCCCATCCTGCTCTAACCACTAGACCTCACTCTCCTCCCAGAGTTGGGATGAGAATCCTGAAAAGTTCAGTGCATTGACATTTACAATAATATATCTGAATGCAGGTTCAAGCAGCGATGCAGAGAAAGATGGGGCTTCATAGATAATTACCTCAATAGGAGTTCCCTGTGCAGCCCTGGGGCCAAAAGGGCTAATATGACCCTTGGGTACATGAGCTGGAATAGCGAGTAGCAGGGAATGACCTTGCCTGTGTCTCCAGTGTTGGTGTGATTGCTGCTTTAATGCTGGTTCAGGTGTACACGCTTCCAGCAGGGTGTGGAATGCTCAAAGGAGGGCCACAAAACTGAGCCAGGGCTGCACAACAAGCCTTACGAGGGGCTATATGATGAGCAGCTCAATCTATTCCACTGATCAAAGTGAAGGGTGAGAGCTGACTTGATGGCCTGTGTAGATACTTCCAGATAGAAAAGAGAGCAGGGAGTAGAAGCTTTTCAACACTGCTGCAAAGCCATAGCAAGATGAATGGCTGGAATATTGAATGTAGACAGATTTAATAGTGATCTCTGATGTAATTTCCACAGCCATTAGAACGGCTTCCCTGAGGAGGGAGGCTTTAAGGTGAGACATGATCCAGCACATGGGAGAAATGATACAGCCAGTGTGTGCTGAATGGGTCTGATATGGTTTTGGCCACGGAGTCTCTGAATCCCCCTGTTCATTTCCTTTCTTTGGAGACTAGGGGGAGAGCAGGGTCACCTGAATTGCCCTCAATAGAACCCTAACGTTTGCAGGTCTGCAGTAAAATGACTGTAATCAGATTTCATGTTTCAGGGATTTAGGCAGTTACCTGCAGTGGATCAGAAAGGGATTTGTTTTCTTCATGTACAAGTAGCCCGGTGTATCTGGGATTTTTTCCCCTGCTTCCCTCTGATGCATCAGAGAGTAGCTACTGCTGGAGACAGGACAGCAGATAGGTGGGCTGGGCACCAAGGTGGGTCTGAGAATCCTCTTGCTCAGCTGCTTGGCTGAGAATCTTGCCCAGATTCTCAGGATGCAGCTGATCACCAGTTTTGGGGTCAGGAAAGGATTTCTACCAGCTGGGCCATCCCTAAGGTGCCACACTGCGTCCAGCAGCCACCCAGCCTTTCAAAGCTAAAGGAAGGGAATGTGGGATGACCTGTTATAGAGTGCCTGTCTACATGGGCCTAAGGCTTTCCCCACCTGGTGCATTGTGCTCTGGGCAGGGCTCTCCCAGGCACCAGCCCAGTCTGCAGCACAGTCCAAGCTCCCCTGGCATTTGAGGATCTCCAAGGGACAGAGCAGTGCATTTCAGCCTGTTGGTTTCCAGGGAGAGTGCCTGTGTTCCCTGTAAGCTGTGCACTTGGGCAGGCAGCCACCCTGGAGAGATTCAAATGTCTGCTAGCTGATTAGAAGAGCACCTGCAGCATCAACATCTAGTAGCATGTGTTTTTGCTAGTAGTGCACATCCACACATGTATCACTGCACATAAAATGTATTCGGTGCATGGATGTAAAAAATTAGAGGGAACAGTGGAGACTGGCTGAGCTGGCTTAGGAGGCAAGGGAATGAGGCTCATGGGAATGCTGGCTCTGACCTGGGTACAGGGGAGGGTGGGGGGCTAGTTGGTGCGGGGTATGGGGATCCTTCACTGGGGCAGTCAAGATGGGGGTCTCAACATGACTCGGGTGGCATGTCTTTTGGGGGCTGGATACAAGTGGTAGTCAGGCTCCTGGGATGACTCCTCCCAGACACTGCAACATCTGATCTGCTGTTAATCCCCTGCCCACCAGCTTCAAAGGGAGTGGATATGGGATGGGAGGCTAGAGAGAGTCCCCTCACTACCGGAACTGTTGAGTTGTCAGGGTCAGTCTCCCCCGGAAGGACCTATTTAAGTGAGACACCGGGTCTGGCTAGGGGACTGTTTTTCCTGTTACTCCCATACGCAGCCATTGGGTTGCTACAGCAACAGATCCTGCCTGGCCCGTCCTGGGGTAGACATGGCGGCATCCTCTTCCTCCTCCTCCAGCGAGAGGTGAGGGGAGTGCTGGTGACCCTCGAACCCTTCCTGGGCCTGGAGGGCGGCCCTGGCTGGGATCCCCACCCAGTGGGGGTGGGAGGAGGGGCTGGAAGCGGGGACCTTTGGGGAGAGGAGTGGGCTTTAGTAATTAGAGCGGGGGGGGGGCAAGGAGCTCGGGCCCCTGGGGTCTGTCCCAGCTGTAGGAGGGGAGTGGGATCTAGTGGTTAGAGCGGGAGGGGCAAGGAGCTCGGACCCCTGGGGTCTGTCCCAGCTCTAGGAGGGGAGTGGGATCTAGTGGTTAGAGCAGGGAGCTCGGACCCCTAGGGTCTGTCCCAGCTGTAGGAGGGGAGTGGGCTCCAGTGGTTAGAGCAGATGGGGGAGGGATGTGGCAGCTGGATTTTCTGTTCCATGTGTTGACTAACATACATCCCAGCTTCTCTCTGTCACTCTGTGCCTACCTGTCTCTGCCCACACCCCTTATTCTCCAGTAATGAAGCCAATTCCAAATGGCTTGATGCCCATTATGACCCCATGGCCAATCTCTACACCTTCTCCTCCTGCATCGGTAAGTCCAGGATCCTCCCATAAAGTGCCTCTAGCTGAGAGAGCCGGGGCATGCTCCAGTGGGATTCTCTTGGGTGGAGGTGGGGAGGGAGAGGAGAAAGGGCCAGTTCTGGCTCTGGGAGGAGAGTGAGAGCTAATGGTTAGATTGGAGTGGGGCTGGGAATCAGGGCTTTTTGTTTTTGTTCCTGGCTCGGGGAGAGAATGTGTTTGAGTGGTTTTAATGTGCAGGTGGTGGGGTGCTGAGAATCTGAACATCTGGGTTCTATTCCTGCGCCTTCCATGTTGTGTTTGTGGGTGCTTAGATATGTCCCATCCCTTATCTGTCCCCACATTCTCCTTCAATAGCTTAGAAAACTGGTCCTCAAGGTCACTTAAACATGTGGTGATGGCTGAGCATAGTTATGTGCAGAGACAAGGGATCCCAACCAAGGGAATACAAAATAAACCCTCCCCCACATGTTTGTTAACTCTTATGGGGATTTGGGCTTCTGTTCTCTGTATTGCCTCCCCTCTCTCAAAGTGAGTGTGTGAGGTGCATACAAACACAGAGGAAGGCAATGAAGGGGATGATCTGATGCTTATTTAACTCTGAGGCCTATGTCTGGTTGGCAGGAAAGTGTTCTCCATTAAAGATTTAGCCCCCTCCTGCCCTTCAGTGACAGAACCCTAGCTTCACATTTCTGGGTCCTCAAAGGAGAACCCTCTGGAAAGTAGTTGTTGCATTGCTGGTAGTGCTGGGAAGAAAACCTTGTCTGCATTATCCCTTCCTACAATGGGATAAACCTAGGAGTCCTAGCCCCCAACTCTAACCTCCTGGGCCTCACACCCCTCCCAAAGCTGAGGTTAGAAGCTTAGTTCCCAGCCAGCTTCAGCTCACCATTAAATCACAAACTGTAGTGCATAGCATGCTGCCCTGGCTGTCAAGGCCCATTGTGATCCCCTCTAATTGCATGCAGGATAATGACTAGAACTGCTGGGCTCATGCTAACTAGGTCCTGTGGAGGGTTACCCATGACAGGGGTCTCAAACACTCTCCCCTAGGATATATCCCCAACCTTTCATGTCACTGTGGACATTTATGGGACTCTGTAGAGAGCATCCCAGATGGGAACCAGACACACAGCAAGGACAGACATTGCCCTGTGGTCATAGAGCCTGGAGCATAGTGGCAACAGTCTGCCTTGGAGAGCTGGGGATAGAACCCAAGAGTCTGCTCTAACCACTAGTCTGCACTTTCCTACTAGATCTGGGAATAGAACCATGGCTCCTAGTCATGCTCTTCCAATCCATGTTTCCAAAGCCCCTTTCATTTCAAAGTCCTTCACATTTTTCAGCGGCCCTGGAGCACAAGCCTCCTAAATTGCTATGAAATGAGCCAGCACTGCTGTGAGGAGAGAATACCTCCTCCTAATCCCCACCCTCCTCCCCTCCTTGCAGCACAGTTCCCCCACAGTGGGGCACTGTGATCAGCATTAACGGGGGAAGAGACTGCCCCTTTATGCCTGTCAGATACTGGGCCATGGCAGGACCTGCTTAGCACATGGGGAGTCTGTCAGGGATGCTGACGCCACATCTCTCTTTTGTTCCAGCCCTGGCTGACCTGCATGGCGATGGAGAGTACAAGGTGAGGAGGGCTGGCCTGCCTGCCCGCCCATCCCAGGCCATGAATCTGTCCACCTTGGTATCCTCTCCCACTCCCTCCCAGTTCAGTCCCCTTGGCCTGGTATCCCCCGCACTCTACCCTATCTTGGGCTAAACCCCAGGATCAAACAGCACTTGGATGGGGAATGTTGGGATTGTCTCTCAAGATGGGGGTAGGTATTCAGGGCCACTTATCTTTCTGGGCAGGAGGGAGTGATGATGCCTGTGTCCTGCTCAGCAGGTGGGAGCTTCCATGGGGTTGGGAATGAGGACCCCTAAACACTATCCTTCTGTCTCTGTCTTCCCCCAGCTGGTGGTGGGTGACCTAGGCATGGCTGGCCACACCATGAGGCTGAAGGTATACCGGGGCACGGGACTGGCCAGCGAGAGCACCTTGTTGGACCTGCCAGCTGCTGTGGCCACCTTTCTGATGGACCAGAATGAGCCACGCACGCCAGCCGTTGCCGTGGCCTCCGGTCCATTTGTCTATGTCTACAAGAACCTGCGGCCCTACTTCAAATTCACCCTGCCCCCCCTGGATGCCAACCCTCTCGAGCAGGATGTCTGGGAGCAAGCCAAAGAGGTGAGCAGAGAGGGGGCGGCATTGTATGGCCAGCCCATGCCACCTGCCCCATATCAAACCAATGTGCCCACCCCTCCCTTGCACTCCACATCAAACCCAGTTCTGAGAGCGTGGTCTTGTTAGAACGGAGGGGCTGAGAGTCAGGATGCCTGGTTTCTATTCCCTGCCTTCCCATATCTCTCTGTCTGCATCTCACTCCAGGATATGATTGACCCCCTGACTCTGAAGGAAATGCTGGAGGGGATCCGGTGAGTGGTTTTTCCTGCCCCCTATGGACTATCACATCACCATGCCTTCCCTCCCCCAAAACTCCATCCTGGTCCGTAGCTTAGGAAGTGCTGAGAGTTCATGCCAGAGACATTTAACATTCAATCCCTGCAGATAGTCTGGGGATGATCCTTGAGGCCAGATGATCCTTGAGGCCAGATAGTCTGGGGATGATCCTTGAGGCTGAAAGCCAGGACTCCTGGGTTCTATCCCCAGTTCTGGGCAGGGAGTGGGATCTAGCAGTTAGAGTTCTGTTCTGGGTTGTGGACATGGGATGGTGAATATATCATACTGAGTTTCCGTCCCATGTCTCTCTCTCTTCAACATCTTCCTTTCCTGGTGTGTATCAGGGACAAGGCGGAGATCCCCCTGTCGGTACGATCACTGAGGTAAGCCATGTGGTACCAATGAGGGCAGGGAGTGGCATGAGCATCTCACCCTCCACCGATTTCTTAACTAGCACTAAAACTCTGGGCTGAGAGCTCTATGAACCTGGCTTTTCAGGGGATTGGAGCTGGGAGATTGAGGTTGGCGGCCAAGGGAGACTGTGTGAAGGGGTCAGGGATCCTGGCAGTGGGGAAGGCAGGTACAGTAAAGAGCACAAGGCCGGGGCTGGGAATCGGGGAGGGATCTGAGCAGTGGGGGACAAAGGTGATGTGGGGATGACAAGCCAGGGAGGTTGGGAATTGGGGAGGGATCCTAATAGTGGAAGAGGTGGGTGGTGTGAGGAGCATAGGCTCTTTGGGGTAAGTTGTCCCAAAGTTTGGAGGACTCTCAGAAGCAGAACTCCCATCCGAAGGAGATAAGAGGGGGACAATGTGGGGCAGAGCAGGCTGAGGCTAGAGCATAGTTCACCTCTCTCTCTCCTCTGTCCCCAGGTTCCTGGCCCAAGATGCATCCGAGATGGAGAGTTTTGTGAACCTACATAAGGGGCAACCAATCAAGCGTCAGGTGGGTCCCTGCTCTGCATCTGGAGAGGGGGACTCAGTGGTATTCTAGCATTGTCAGTTCCACTCCCCACCCCTTGTGAGTCCCAGCAGGGCGATCCAGATACCCTTACCTCCCAGCATGTCCCCTGGGGAGACTGGCACTGCCCTCCTCAGGTAGGAAGGGGGAGAGGCCCATGCCCCTCACATGCCTATCTCCCTGTCCAGACTGTCATCACCTGCATGAGCACACTGAAGAAGAACATGGCGGATGAGGATGCAGTCAGCTGCCTGGTGGTTGGGACGGAGAGTGCTGATGTCCTCATCTTGGACCCCGAGGCCTTCACTATCTTGTCCAAGGTGAGTGGGGATCTGGGTGAGGGGGTCCCTAAATAAACAGTCTCTGTACCCCACCCCAGAGGTGGCTGCATCTCAGCACCAAGCAAGGCACCCCAGCTCATATATAGCTCATTCGTGTGTGTGTGTGTGGAGCTGCCCCAGCTTTCCATTTGCTGTCACAGATGACGTTGCCTAGCGTGCCTGCCTTCCTGGACGTGATGGGGCAGTTCGATGTGGAGTACCGGGTCACAGTGGCCTGCAGGGATGGGAACATCTACATCCTGCGCAGGTGACAGCAAGCCATGAGTGGGTACCTGGGCTGCAATGGGGCCAAGAGAGGGCCGGGGAGTGCTGAGGAACATAAGATAAGAGACCTGGTGTGTCCGCAGCTCCACCTGGATCAGACCCGGGGCTTTCTCCAGCCTAGTATTCCCTTCCCTCTCTGATGGGACCCGTGGGCCCATCCCAGTACTCTGCCTCGCTGATGCCCAACAGCCAGCAGTGCCAGTTGCCCATAATGCACCTCAGCCCAGGCCCTGGTGCTTGAAGGTCTAGCCTTGCTGTAACATCCCTGCTTGTGAGGCCTGCCTGGGCCCATCCCCTGGATCCCAGGCATGGTGGTGTATGTGTCATGGGAACTCCCAAGGCAGGCAGGGGGTACAAAGAGGGGGCTGGGTGGGGCAGTAAGCCTGTGGTGGACTGGCACTGACCTGTCTGCTCTCCCTTCCCACTCCAGGGAGTCTAAGCGACCCAAATACTGCATTGAGCTGAGTGCCCAGCCCATGGGGCTCGTGCGGGTGCACAAGAGCATCGTAGTTGGCTGCTCCGATGAGACCCTGCAAGGCTACACCCAGAAGGTGGGAGTGGGTGAGGGCACCACCTCCAGAGTACTGGGGGGTGGAGCAACTGGGCAGGTTCTGCATCCTGTATACCCCCATATCTGCTCCCTACACCTCCTGGTACCAAAGTACCTCTCCCTGGGGGATCAGCAGGAGGTCTCCATAGCTCCCTTCTAAGTCTGGTCTGCTAAGAGGGTCAGGGTCACCAGGGTGCCACATGAGGGATCCTTGTGTAAATAACCCTGTCCCACCCCAGAAGCAGATACAGCCTCTGCCCCTCACCCTACAGTTGGCTGAATCTGAGCACCAGATCCCTTTCTTGTACAGGGGAAGAAGCTTTGGACAATCTATCTGCCAGCCCCACTGATGACCATGAGCCTCCTAGATCAGAAATCACGGGGCTTCCAGGCCGTGATGCTGGGTCTGGCCAACCAGGAGGTGCACATGTACCGAGACAAGAATCTTGTGGACGTCATCCACACCCAGGTAACTACCCCCTTGGGCAAAGCCAGTGCCAAGGCTAATGCAGGACTCCTGAGTTCTGTCCCAGCTTTGGGAAGAGAATGGTCTCATGGGTTAGAGTAGGAGACTGGGAACCAGGTCTCTTGGGTTCTAGCCCTAGCTCTGGGAAGAAGTGGAGTCTAGGGGGTTAGAATGGGGAGACTAGGAGCCAGGAATGTAGGTCTGGTGCTTATGGGGAAGCCAGGACACTGGCTTGGCTGCCTGATACCGTTGCTTCCCCCACACAGGATGTGGTCACCAGCATTTGCTTTGGCCGCTATGGGCGCGAAGACAACACGCTCATCATGACAACTAAAGGTGAGCAAAGGACGTGCCGGGTGGGCACCATTCAGTTCCCTGCGCTGCTGTGCAATACTGAATGCATGCTGCAGGGAATGCTGCTGGCTGCATGCAGGACACGCTGATCTTAGCTCAGAAATTCCACCCTCAGGCATCCAGGAAGGAATTCAAATCCCATGGGCCAGTGCAGTTCAGCAAGGGGCATTAAAGGGTCCAGCCACTATTACAGGTAGCACAATACAGGGGATGGGCCCATAGGTCTGATCCAGGGAGAGGGGTTTCAGGACCTTCGTGTCCATTTGTACTCTATCCCAACAACACTTTACTTCTAGTGCAGCATTGCAGGCAGAGTTTTGGAAAATAATATTTCTAGGTACAGCCAACTGAAAAGTTTGACACTTGTGACATGCTCCTTCAATAATACATGCTCCACCTTTCAGGCGGGGGGCTGATCATCAAGATCCTGAAGCGCACAGCCGTGTTTGAGGAGAGGACACGTCGCTGGGGCCTCCCATGGCCCAGAGCATCCGACTCAGTGTGCCCAAGAAGACCAGGCTGTATGTAGACCAGACACTGCGGGAGCGTGAGAATGCTGTGGGTGAGTGGGGCAGGAATGTGGAGGGCATGGAGGGGGACAGCTTGTGCCAGGAAGGGGGTGGAGCAGATGGGGATGCAGGGGTCTGAGGAGGGAGGAGTGGAGATTGGGGGTGGGAGACGAAGTGGCGCATCTCCCACACTATTTCCCATGCCCTTCTCCCCCAGCTATGGATCTCCTCCCATGGGTCCAGCCTTAGAGCCCCCAGTCTCACTCTGAGCATCAACCATGGGAAAGATAGAAGCCACTGGATTGGGATTTACTTACCAGCTCAACATGTCAATGTAAATGTACTGGCGCCACTGGGGTAGTGGATTGTAGGGAACAGAAGAGGGGCTCAGTAGGGAGCAGTCTCACAGTAAGTGCAGCCCCAGTGCCCCCGGGGGCGCTGCACTGCAGAGAGCAGGTTGGGGGCTCAGTCAGGGATGCTGTGCCCTCGCAACCAGTACTGCCACAATCCCCCAGGGGGCGCTGCGCTGCAGGGGGGCGGGATAGGGGCTCAGTTAGGGGTTCAGTGCTGACCCCGATGCTGCAGTGCCACACCAAACAGCACTGTGCTGCAGATAAGCCATAAACCCAGATCCATTCATACTTAGTCTGCCATGAGTGCAGGGGACTAGAGTAGACACCCTCTTGAGATCCTTTCCAGTCCTATGATTCTGTAATAGGTAGAGACCCCCCTTGGCGATTGGCTGCTGCCCCCAGACTGACTTTCTCCCCTTGCTGTCCCTTCACCCCTCGCCAGCCATGCACCATGTGTTCCAGAAGGACCTGTGCCGGCTGCGGCTGATGGCAGCCCGGGCCTATGTCAAGGCGCTGGAGTCCAGCCTCGCACCTGTCACATCCACGCTACAGGAACCCCTTAAGATGAATGCAGTGGTGAGTAGGCCCTGGGACACCCGCTGCTGAGAATGAAAGGGGCACGGGCGTTTGGATGGAACCAGGAGACAGGGTGAGAAAAATCAGGATTTTCTCCACAGCTCTGGGTGAGGGGAGGGGAGGGGGCTGCGTTGTTTTTGCTGCTATGGGTTGAAGTAGAGCCCTGCACAGGACTGTGTTTAAACCCTGCTCCCATCTTGCCCTACAATACCATATCATTTCTTGAATATTTATCCTGCTCCCGCTACTGAGACAGTAGGCCAGTGGGATCCCAGTCCTGGTGCAGGGCATGGACATCCTGTTCTCAGCACGTCTCCCTCCTCAGCACCCCTTGCAATGGAATGGGGAGACCCTCTGAGACCAGTGGTTCCCAACTGCCGGGCCACAGCTCGCTGATGGCCGTGGATCTCTGGCTGCTGAGCCACGGTGGCTCTGGGGGCCGAGGCTGGGGTATACCACTCTCTCCACAGCAGTTGGGAGAGGCAGGTCACATGTCACGGGGAAGAACAGGCCTCTCCCAACAGCAGCGGTGGGAGGGGAGGCGCTGGGTGGTGTACACCAGCCCCAGTCCCCAGAGCCACCGCGATGTGGGCAACAGCACAGGGCTAGGTGAGGGGGGCGGGGCAAGCACTGGGGGGCTCCAGGGGTGGGGCTAGTGCTGGGGGGATCTGGAGGCTGAGCTAGTAGTGGGGGGAGGGCTATAGGGGCAGGGCTGGCACTGGGGAGGCTCTGGGGACAGCTAATATTGGGGGCTGGTACTGGGCGAGGCTCTGGGGGGGGGGTTGGGTGCAGTGGGGCTCTAGAAATAGGAGGCTGGTACTAGGGGGGGGCTGGTGGTAGGGGGCTCTAAGGGGTGGTGGGCTGGCACTGAGGCGTTTGTGATGGGGAGCTGGTCCTGAGGGGTTTCAGTGCAGGGGACTCTGGGGTCAGTGGCTGGTACTAAGGTGTAGTGGAAGGGCAGGGAGCTCTAGGAGTTAGGGCTGGCACTGGGGGCTCGGCTTTTGGCGGACTGGTAATGTATTTGCATATTCATCATTTGCATAATGAATATACAAATAAAATGTTACCAGTCCACCAAAAGTTTGTGACTGGGTTTGCCAGGTTTTATACCTGGTAGGTATAAAAAAGGCTGGGAACCCCTGACTTAGAGGGATTAGAATCCGCATCCCTACAAGGGGATGAGCAGCCCCTGCATCTCCCCTTCCCCAGGCAAAGGGATTAGAAACCTCGCAGCCTCCATGCAAGTGGCTGGAGAGCCCCTTCCTCATCGTGCCAAGGGGATAGGAAGCCACCCACAGGCGCAGGGAGGGAGAATTCCCATTGCCACCCTTAGTTCTGCGCTGCTGCTGGCTGGGATGTCTCGTCTGTGGGGTGGGAGGGCTATTTTCTTTCATCCTGTTCCCACATTATTTTTTGAATTTTTCTCCCGCTCCTGCTAATTATGGCAGCAGGCCCCTCGGGAGCCCAGTCCCGCTGCCGGGCTCTAGGCTGAAGCTCAAGGTTTAGCCACTGGACTGAGCTGCCTGCTTTGGAGAGCCACATTTGACCCTGCTGGGAGAGCCGCATTTGATTTCTCTGCTGCCCCGGGGGGGGGTGCTGAGAGCACAGCAGGAAGTGCCCACGAGGCCTTTGCAGGGTGCTACATGCACCTGGGGCAGCTGCTCTTTTTCAAGAACACTGGAGCCCGGGGAGGGGTCAGACAGGAGCTGTGAGAACAATCCCCCACTGGAAATGCCAGGCCTCAGGCAGCCAGAGGGAAAGAGTTGCTCTGAGAGAAGGCCCTGAGGGGGCTTGGCCCTGGTCTCCCTGCCCATCTGCACGTGGGGGAGGATTTGTGTGGTTCATGAGGGTTGCAGTCTGAGCAAGAGCCAGGAGCCATTATCAGACACATTCGGCCAGTGTTAAAACAGGGAGAGATGTGCCCTTGCAACACAGCGGAGGGAGGGAGAGGGAGGAACTCCAGGGGAGATGGGTCTCTAGCTCACTGAGCAGATCTGGGCTGAACGCCAATCAGTGGGAGCAGGATTTGGCTTTCAGTCATCTCTTTAGATTGCCAGGGGTCCCTTCTTGTGGCTCCTGTGATGGAGCTTCCTCCCCCCCATTCCCAGGCTGGTTCTCCGGCCCTCACAAGGGCTGGGTTGGCTCTGGGATCAAGGACTCCTCTCCTCCTTGCACTGAACCTGTGCTCAGAATCTACCCCCTCCACCTCCAGGTCCAGGGCATCGGCCCCACCTTCAAACTGACCCTCCACATTCAGAACACGTCAATTGGGTGCCCCTCCATCAACCTGCTGGTGAGCTTCCTCTATGACCAGAGCCTCTATGCCATGAAAAGAGCCTTCTTCAAGGTATTCCCCCTCCCCTGACTTCTGACCACCCCTACAGGCCCCTGCCCTCTGGCTGACTCAGCCTTGTCTCCCTACAGGCCCCCATGCTGGTCCCAGGACTGAACTACCCCATTGAAACCTTTGTGGAGTGTCTGAGTGACAAGGGGATCTCAGACGTCATCAAGGTTTGTACAGAGACAGCCCACCCCAGAGAGATGCCTGGTCCTTTGAAATCCTCCCTCCTGGTGTAGGGGGTGGGACCCAGAAGTGGCTGCATTTCAGTGCCACAGGAGGAATTCGTGTATAAAGAGTCCCTGCACCCCTGCCCATAGGTGGCTGCTTTCTCATCTTGGGCACTCTGTCTCCTCTCTTGCAGGTGTTCGTGTTGCGGGAGGGCCAGAGCACACCCTTGCTGACTGCCCATATCAACATGCCAGTGAGTGAGGGCCTGGCTGTTGCCTGAACCACCTCTGGGGGGCGATAGAGACCAGAGCTGCAGTAGATCCCATAGGTGATGGGCCAGAGCCTGAAGCTGGAGCTGAACCACCAACCGCCCCAGGATGCACACTGCTGAGTAGGGATCATAGGGAGGGGGTGTTGTGGCTGCCCTCCCTGCCCCCAGTGTGGGGCACAGACCCAGCTGCTTTGTCTGGGATCAGGCCAGGTCTTTACATCAGAGGGGCTAGGGGAAGGACTTGTGCCCAGTTTGGCATCAAATACTGTGAGGAAGGGGAGGAGATTCTCCCCCACCCACAAACTTTGGGGCAGCACCTGGAAACCCCAAGAACTGTGATCATAGCGTCCCAATAAAGCCAGCACAGTCGCTTTACCAAGAGTGTCGGTGTGAGGAGTACACAGCATGGGGCTGTCGGGGAGATACACGCAGCTAAACCATTAAACAAACCCCCTCCAACCAAAGGGGCCACACTGAACACAGAAAAACAGTTTATTGGATATTTCACAGGCCCATTCATTGCTGTGGCAAAGGGAAGAGGTTTTGGCTTGCAGACAGTGCGTGCATGTGTGCTGCTGGAAGGGCCGAACCCAGCTCTGGTACCTGTGGTTGTGGAGCTATAGTGGTCTGAGTATTGAATTCATTTCCCCATCACACAGCGAAGGCCTATGGTGCCAACCAGTTTTTTCTGTCTTGATGGCGGCAGGGGTCATTGCAGGGGAGTCAGCAGCCTCTCTGCAGCAGCGGCACCCCGTTCAAGAGGGACAGTGGACCTTGCTTCCCGGGGCTCCTAAGCGGTGCATGATGGCTGTTACAGGGAACTTGCTGACTCCACAGACATTTGTGCCGCGATAGAGACGGTAATAGCCCTGCTGAGTGAACACGTGGTTAGGGACAGTTGGTACTGGAGACCTTTTCTCACCCAGGGCTGCTGTACACTGGGAACTTACAATGGCATAGCTCTGTCTGAGGGCTGTAAAAATCCCCCTCCCCCCAAGAGAGGTAGCAGTGCTGACCTAGGTGGATGGAAGAATTCTGTGAGCCTAGCGCCGCCTCTCAGGGAGATGGATGAACTTCAGTGACAGGAGACCCCCTCCCATTGGGAGGTGGCATACAGCTGTGCTGCAAATGTAGACAAACCCACACTCAGCCCTTGCACCTAACTGGGCCAGGGTCGGAACCTGGCTGGGGCATGTACAATAAAAGCCCACTCCTCACTCCAGTGGTGGCTGTTCCTTAGTCAGGGGATCCCTGTATACAGCAAAGCTGACAGCCACCGCAGGCCTGGGGCAGCGTCATGCCCCTGGAAGTGGTGGGGCTGAGGACAGTCAGCCCTTAGCCCGCCTAGACCACAGTGTGGCCCCCCCAGCCCTCAGAGCCATGTTTCAGCGCTTCTGTGGCAATTCAAAGGAGATCGGGGCACCAGCTACTGCTGCCGTAGTAATGGCAGCAGCCAGGAGTTCCAGGCCCCTTTGAAACTCTGGGTCCTGGGACAACTGCCCCCACATTGATGGGACTGCCTGTATAATCAGCCCCTGCATCCCACCCAGAGGTGGCTCCCTCTCAGTAGGATCCCATACCACAGCCTCCTTCAGATCAAACTGGCCCACACACCCACAAATAGCAGCGCCGTGTGGGCAGCCCCACACTCACCTTCTCTCCCCAGTGATCCCCCCAGGAGTTCTTGATGATCCAGAACTGCCTTTTGTTCACTACAGTTAATTGGTGACGAGAAAGGCACAGAGGCGTTAGTGATTTTGACAACTGAGTCTCCTGCCAAACCCCAGTTCATTTAACCCCATTTCATCCAAATCCGAACACATGGGCTGTGTCTATACTGGCGTGATCTTGTGCCAGAGCTATGCAAATGAGGCTCAGCGTGGAATATCACCGAGCCTCATTTGCATAACTAATGAGCCGCCATTTTTGTGGAAGAGGCTCTTGCGCAAGACGGAGCTGTCTACGCTGTCCCTTCTTGTGCAAGAAAAACCCTCTTGCGCAAAGCCGTTATGCCTGAAAATAATCAGCATAACAGCTTTGTGCAAGAGGGTTTTTCTTGCGCAAGAAGGGGCAGTGTAGACAGCTCCGTCTTGCGCAAGAGCCTCTTCTGCAAAAATGGTGGCTTCATTAATTATGCAAATGAGGCTTGGTGATATTCCACGCTGAGCCTCATTTGCATAGCTCTGGCGCAAGATCGTGCCAGTATAGACACAGCCTTGCAGTGCCCCTTGCCACTCACCAGCCCCATAGCCAACTAGCAGAACAACATGATCCACCCGGTCAGGACTGCAGTTCTTCACCAAGGGCTGGGAGATGCCCTTTTTATAATACTGTAGAGACACAAAAACGGGGGAGGAGGGAGTGAGTCAGTGACAGGGGAGGGGGAGCTTAGTGTGCAGGTCACTGTGGGATGGGGTGCATAGCCAGAGGGCTTCCCCCCATTGCTGCAATTGGGGGGCACATACCTTCATGGCAGCTGAGTTCAGGGTAACTGTTACTGGCCCCTGGGATGCGACATGTGCAGCTATTTCTAGAAGAGGAAACCCAAATGAACTGGGTGGGAAGGAGGCCCCAGGAACAAACACCCCAGACCCAGGCATGGCCCTACCAGGCTGCTGTACCCACAGGCTGGCTACATTGGCCCTTGTCCCACCTTGTGTCCTCTGGGCACCCTTCACCTTCCTCCTCTGCTGCTCCCATGGGGAAGCATGAAACTAACAAGCCCCTTGCTGATTTTACACACACCACCCCATGCACCTTCCTGCCAATGCACAGCTGCCTGAAAACTGAGCAGGGTCTTTTGTCAGTTCTGGCCCTGTCTTACGCAGCCTCCACCCTGACCCTGCTCTGCCTGACACTCCCCATAGTGTCCCCAAAATGCTGCTGCACTACCCCTCACATGCTCCTTTGCCCACCATTTCACTCTGGATGGTCCAGTCTCCCCAGCTGGCTCCACCCCAATCCCTCTTACCCTCCTCATCTTCAGGTAATGTCTGGAAACCCTGGATATAGGCAGCTGGTGGCTTATCGTTCTTCTGGCATTTCTCTGATTTCCCTTTGTATGGGTAGGCATCCTCGCTCGTCAGACCTCCTAGGAGAGGATGTGTGTAAAAGGACTGGAATGGGCCAGGAGCACCTCATTCCATGCTCCAGCACTGCCCTGTTCTGAAGGCCCCCCCCCTCCCCTGCATGCATCCTGTCATATAGTGCAGCCAGAACAGGGTGCAGGAGCGAGGAAGGGTCTGTGTACCATACAGAGGAGACTGTACTCAGTGTGGGTCTGGGTCTATGCAGCATCCAATGATGGGAGCTGCTGAGTAGGCTAGGATCTGTGCAGTTCTAGGGCCCCCACTCTCAAGGGGCCTGTACAGCACCTGTAATGACAAGGGGCCTAGTCTGATTTGGGGTGAGTCCCCATGCACTAAAATATCCTCACAATAAAATTGTGGATGGTGAAGAGGGGCACATCCTGGAAGGTCCAGAACATGGCAGGAGGTGTTACTGTCTGCAGGGTAAAGGACCCATGTCCCTTCACGTAAAACGGAGCACCGTGACGAAGGCGTCCCACACGAAGCCCCCATTGCACCCTGCTCCACACCAGCTGCAGTCCAACACCTCTGCAAAGGAAGCAGGGGGTGAGCACCAAGCCAGCTCCCACTTACCCCGGTCAGACTCTGAAATCCTGCCCTTGCTGGGCAGCAGGTACTGACCACGATAGACCTCAGTGAGCACCTGGCTCATCTGGCAGGTAGGATTTCCCATTCTGGCTCCTGGTGGGGCTGATTGTCCCACACTTGGATGGAAAGACTCATGGCACCTGCCAGACCTGGCTTTAACATCTGGTGGGGGAGAGTCCCACAGGCAGGGCTCAGCTGATAATACAGTGGGGGGAGGGGTTCCATGTCTACCAAGACGCAAGTCTGTGGTGGGTCTGTCCCCCCCACCCCACTGAGTACCAACAGGGTGCAAATATAAGAAACCCCATGGAGACCGCACATCGAGTCTCCATGTACCCCGCATTCCCAGGCATGCCCAAGTGAAGAGAGTTCTTCACACGCACTCACACACATACCAGGATTCTGAGCTGGGAAGGATCTTAGAACATCCCCAGACACCCCCTCCTCTGTGCCCCATTCACCACAGCCTGTTGGGGGCTGCACACAGAAGGGCAGCGCTGGCTGGGGTGTCCCATCCAGTTCCAGTCGAGGGGGCTCCCCACCCCCACATCCCTACCTTGCACCGAGAGGTTCCGGGGCTGGTGGAAGTGGATGTTCCAGAGGGATTCGATGTTGGAGACGGCAGCAAATGCCCAGCATGAGCGACACTCCTCACCCTGCAGAGGGAGAGGGGAGGCCCAGAATAGCACTAGGGGGTGCTGTGCTGTGTGGCTCAAGGGGGAGTTCTTCCTGCCCTCAGCACTGATCCCAGTGCCCCAGCTAAGGCAGAGGGATGCTGACTGGGGTTAGCAATGGGGGGGTTGTTATTACTGAGCCTCCCCTGAACTGCTCCATTTAACTGCTGATCTGTGGGCCCCCTCCCCGCAACTACCTGGTTCCTCACAGCAGTCACAGCCCCCGCCTTCCTCCAGTCACAAGATGTGGGCAGCTTCCCCCTCAGGAGCCGGGGGGCCTGGGCCATGCTGGGGGGTGGGTGGCTCTGGAACATGCCACGGAACTCCTCATCTGGGGGGACAGAGGGTGATGGCACTGAGGGGCTGCTGGAAGGGGAAGGACGGGTGCAAAGAGGTGGGAGGTAGAGGAAGAGGGTGCAGAGACATGGGGAGTGGCAGGGAGGGATATATGTGAGGGATGCAGAACGGTGAAGGCCAGGAGGAAGGCGGGTGCACAGTAGTGGGGCCAGGAAAAGGGATGTAGAGTGGTGGGGAGGGGAAGGGAGGAGTGCAGAGCAGTGGAGATGAGGAAGGGGTGCAGAGATGTGGGGTCAGAAATGGGTGCAGCATGGTGAGGGACGGGAGGGGTACTGAGTGGTGTGGACAGAAAAGGGGGATCACAGGACAGGTCCTGAGCCGTAGGAGTGGGAAGCAGGTGCACAGCTGCAGGGTCCCACCTGTCCAGTCGCTAAAGCGGGTCACTCCATACTGCCCCGTGCCCAGCTCCGTCTCCTGCAGCTGCTGTGCCACGAGCAGACTCTGCGTGAAGATCCCGAAGCGTCTCTGCTGTTCTGCAGGGGGAGGACGTTCATGGGCTCTGGGGGGCAAGAGACTCCCAGCTGGTAGCACTAGACATCCTGCCCCCCAGACCTACCATCAGGGCCAGAAGTTTCCACTTTCAAGTGTCTCTTTCCACTGCTAGCAAGAGCTGCAGGGGGGGCGGGTATGAAACCAGCCTGACGGAAAGGGTGAGACAGCAGCAAAGGACTCCAACCCCATCCCTACTGAGGCCCGGCGTATGCAGAGCCCCGGGGAAAGCTTGGCTCAGAGGTGTGGAGAGGTGGATCGAGCTGGTCTGTCGTCCTGGCCACTGCCCCTTTTCCCTCTACTACCCCCATGTTCTCCCACATGAGCCCCTCCAGGAAGAGTCCCCCATCCCCCCATCCATCACCTGCAGGGCTCCTGTAAGTTCTGTTGAACTGAATCATAAAATCCTTGAACATTCGGGACACTTCAGCCTGAAATGGACAAACCAGCGAGGCTGGGTGGAATTGAAGGGGTATCCAAGCAGCCAGTGCCCCAACGCGATTCCCCATGCTCAGTCCTGCCCCGCCAGCTCTGCTGGTGTTCCCAATCTCCACCCCAACCCCCTGGAAGCCCAGTCCTGGGTCCCTATCCTACACCTTTGTCAGCGCCCCTCAGTCCTGAACCACAGCCCCCTGTGAGCCAAGCCCTGGGCTGTGCACCCCCACCCAGCTCTGCTCATGCCCCTCAGTCTCCCACCACCACCAGCTATCCCTGCTTTGGGGTGTGAGGTGGAGCCCTCTGATGTCTGTGGGAACAGAGGGGTGGATGGGGGGAGTGTTGGTGTCTATGTGCCGTTTGGGCTCAGGGAGGCACATGGAGCATAGAGAAGTGTGCAGCGGCTGATGCATGAGGGATAGGCTGTCCTGCAGTGGGAATGGCTCCTGGACTTGCCCCTCTCAATGCCCATCACACATCCCTGGAGTATCAAAATAAGCACCAAGGTTGCTGGAGCACAGTAGCCAGTGGCACTTGGTACAGACACTCTGGCTTTCAGCCCCCCCCTCCCAAAAAAATTGCTCCCTCTGGGTTCACCCTCCATCCCTTACCTTGCTGAGTCCTGGGGGCAGGATGGAGCCAGCTGGGAGGGCACAGCCCCAGCTCCAGCCCCACAGCAGCAGGAGGCAGGGACTCCACACTCCAGGGCCCATGGCAGTAGCTGCTCAGTGCTAGCCCAGGCATTCTGTGGGGGTTATATGGGCAGGAGAGTGACGGAAACTGTCAAGCTGAGGAGCAGTAGGTGTGAAATCCGGGGGCTGAGAAAGGGGGAGATCTGAGGTGTGGGGGTTGGGTCTCAGACACGCAGCCTCAGACCTGCTGCTGGGCTCTCAAGGTCTGTGCCAGAGGAACAGATTTGGAGACAATGGGGCATTGTTCTGTCAGTTCCCCTGGCTCATCTGCTCTACTGGTGGGGGCATTTAGCCTGGGTCACCATCCTCTGGTGCCCACCTTGCTCCCCCAGGTAACGGTGCCCCAGAATCCAAAGTCCGTAGGAGCAACATCGCTTATGGCAACCACAGCACAGTGAACCTCTGTCTGGGGCTGGCCATGCTGGAATCCAGCCCCCCTCTGCAAAGGGTGTCTGTAAAATACCCCAGCAGAGACATGGGGCCTATAGCACCCCCTACTGCATCCACTAAGTTCAACAGCCCTAGGGCTGCTCAAGGGCAGTGTTTCTCAAATTGTGGGTCAGGACCACAAAGTGGGTCACGACTCCTTTTAATGGGGCTGCCGGGCTGGGCTTGCTGGAGCTCGTACATTGGCTTCTGCTGGGGCTCAGGCCTGAAGCTAAAATCCAAGCCCCAGTGCCTAGGACCAAAGCCTTCAAGGCGGTGGGAATGGCCGGGAGGTTCCGGAGCCTGGGGTTCTATTCTGGGAAGCAGGACTCCTGGGGCATGTCTACACTAGGGAGTCATTGCAAAATAACTCCCCTTATTTCCAGGTAATACGGCGAGTGTCCACACTCCCAAGCCAGTGATTTCGAAATGACAGCTCCTGCCTGGGCAGAGGAATAAGCTGGTTTTGAAATAACAGGTAGTGTAGCCATAGCCTGGGTTCTATTGCTAGCACAGGAAGGATATTGTATAGCAGTATTGTGTTGTTGTGTAGGGGGTTGTGGTGTAGTACTGTTGTGTTGTGTAGAGAACTATGCTATGTTGTATCGTAACTGTGCAGCAGGGATATGTTGTGTAGTCTTGTGCTGTGTGGTATGTGGTTGTATTGTGGCACAGAGGCTGAGTTGTGCTGTGTGCTCTGTGGTCATTGTGGTGCATATTTACGTTGCCCTGTTGAGTAGCTATGGAGTGTTGCGTTGGGTTGTTTATGTTGTGTAGCAGTACTGCAGTAGCTACTTGTGTTATGCTGTGGTGATTGTGGTGTGCAGCATTGTGTAGCAGTGCTTTGTTGTTTAGGGGCTGTGTAGCTGTGGTATGTTGTGTAGCAGTGTTGTGTGGTGGTTGTGATGTGCAGTTTGTGTAGCAGTGTTGTGGTGCAGGAACTTGTGTTCTGTTGCTGTGTAGTACTGTTGTGTTGTCTCCCTCCAGTAGCAGGAAACAGGTCCTGGTCCACGTGGAGGCTGCACTGCTCTGGCTGCTGTACCTGGACTGAGCCCCCAGGGCCCAAGGGGGGCAGCTGCAAGTAGCCTGGCCAAGGACAGCACATGGCTCCCAGCATCCTCTGGGGCAGCATCTGAGTGAGTGACGCTCCCATTATCTGCCCCCAGCCCCATCTCACCTAGAACCCACCTTACAGCCCCACCCCCTAGCCCCTTTCACCTGGGGCATCACCGGCATGATACCCTCCCTCTTGCACCTCAGCAACCCCCCTCCCCTCACATTGGTTCCCCCCTCCCCCGTACACCTCCCAGTGACCCCCTGCTTCCCCCTTTGTGCCCCCATCCTTCCCCTGCCCCACTCAGCCCTGCCCTCTTCCTGCAGGGTGGGGGAGCACTGCAGTGAGTGACACTCCCCTCTCATTGGCTACTGCTCCCCCACCCCATTTAACCAATCAGGTGACCCCATTTGTGTGTCTGCAGATATCTCTTCTAGATGCTGTTGATCCACCAGCAGGGCTGCTCCAGGACCTCACTGCTTGGTAAATGCACTGGATCCTTCCCCCAACAGCCAATGAGGGGCCAGGACTCCTGGGGTCTATCCTGGCACTGGAAACAGAGTTGGGTCTAGTGGTTAGAAAAGGAGGCTGGGAGTCAGGATTCCTGGGTAAGATTCCAAGTTCGGGAGTGGTATCCAGTGGTTAGAGCAAGGGAAAACCAGAACCCTTAGTTTATTGCTAGCTTTGCCCCTTCCCGCACTAAAGGTCTTGGAAGGTTATATACACAAGTGCACCCTCTTTATGTTCCCTCTGCAGACCCCAGACATCTTCTGCCTCCCATTCCTATCACCCCAGAGTTCCACAATCCCCAAGGCTCCCTCCATATGGAGACCAACCCTCTGGTCACTTCTCCTCTCACTATAGAGCTACTGACCTCCCAGGCCCCACAATTCCTGAAGATCCCTCTGCAGAGCCCAAAAGCACCAGTCCCTGTTCCTCTGTTGCTGACAACCCCCCTCACATCCTCCCCTCTGTGCCCCCAGATCTCAGCTGATAGCGGTAAGTGCTGCACAATCCTTCACCTTCACTAAGTCCATGGGCTGCAAGTGTTGTAGGGAGGTGGGGGGCTCTGGCATCCTTAGGGCCTAAAGCTGTGGCCTGGTCCCACCAAGCTGCCAAAGACAATCACAGAGCAGGTGGGAAAGCAAGCACCACCCTTCCTGACACGTCTAAGCTGCCACTGTGGAATCCATCTTGTAAAATAGCTGCCATTTCATGTAGGCGAAAGTCTTCATGTAGCTCACATAGTTTGAAAGTGTGAGAAAGTGAAACATTTTATCATAAAAGAGAATGTAATCATGCTGAAAGTTTGCCCAATAACAAGCATGCGCAGAGTGATAGTTTGTTATGTAGTTCCTGCTATAAGAGGAGTTGTAGTTGTATTCTAAGGTAGAACACACTTTGGTGGATTCTCGCTATGCTGCAGCATTTCTAAATAAACTATTCTCCGTACCTTTTACTGAGTGTGAGGCTCGCTTCAACACTACTCTCTCACCTGACGGAATGGGGGGAAATGCCTTGATCCCTGCAGGGTCTTGGGCAACATTGTCTGATCCCTGCAGGTCAGGGCCTGATACTGGGCTATTCATGGGGATGGGCTGTTACTAGCTAATCCCAGGGACAGGGGATAGAAATACCCAATAACAGCCTGCTCACTACAGGGTTTCAGGGGTGTTGAGTGGGACAGTACAGTCTTATCCCTGGTAGGGGGATCTGGAACCAGCCCAATCACAGGCCCAACCTTGGCCCAATTCTGCAGGACAGTGGCATTTCTCCATCTCCCCTGTCCCCAGGTTCCTGGCCCAAGATGTATCCGAGATGGAGAGTTTTGTGAACCTACATAAGGGGCAACCAATCAAGCGTCAGGTGGGTCCCTGCTCTGCATCTGGAGAGGGGGACTCAGTGGTATTCTAGCATTGTCAGTTCCAGTCCCCACTCCTTGTCCTGTGAGTCCCAGCAGGGCGATCCAGGTACCCTTACCTCCCAGCATGTCCCCTGGGGAGACTGGCACTGCCCTCCTCAGGTAGGAAGCGGGAGAGGCCCATGCCCCTCGCATGCCTATCTCCTTGTCCAGACTGTCATCACCTGCATGAGCACACTGAAGAAGAACATGGCGGATGAGGATGCAGTCAGCTGCCTGGTGATTGGGACGGAGAGTGCTGATGTCCTCATCCTGGATCCAAGGCCTTCACTATCTTGGCCAAGGCGAGTGGGGAGCGGGGTGAGGGGGTCCCTAAATAAACAGCCCCTGTACCCCACCCCAGAGGTGGCTGCATCTCAGCACCAAGCAAGGCACCCCAGCTCATATATAGCTCATTCGTGTGTGTGTGTGGAGCTGCCCCAGCTCTCCATTTGCTGTCGCAGATGACGCTGCCTAGTGTGCCTGCCTTCCTGGACGTGATGGGGCAGTTCGATGTGGAGTACCGGGTCACAGTGGCCTGCAGGGTTGGGAACATCTACATCCTGCGCAGGTAACAGCAAGCCATGAGTGGGTACCTGGGCTGCAATGGGGCCAAGAGAGGGCCGGGGAGTGCTGAGGAACATACGATAAGGGACCTGGTGTGTCCGCAGCCCACCTAGATCAGACCCAGGGCTCTTTCCAGCCTAGTATTCCCTTCCCTCTCTGATGGGACCCGTGGGCCCATCCCAGTACTCTGCCTCGCTGATGCCCAACAGCCAGCAGTGCCAGTTGCCCATAATGCACCTCAGCCCAGGCCCTGGTGCTTGAAGGTCTAGCCTTGCTGTAACATCCCTGCTTGTGAGGCCTGCCTGGGCCCATCCCCTGGATCCCAGGGTATGGGGGTGCATGTGTCATGGGAACTCCCAAGGCAGGCAGGGGGTACAAAGAGGGGGCTGGGTGGGGCAGTAAGCTCTGTGGTGGGCTGGCACTGACCTGTCTGCTCTCCCTTCCCACTCCAGGGAGTCTAAGCGACCCAAATACTGCATTGAGCTGAGTGCCCAGCCCGTGGGGCTGGTGCGGGTGCACAAGAGCATCATGGTTGGCTGCTCCGACAAGACCCTGCAAGGCTACACCCAGAAGGTGGGAGTGGGTGAGGATCTTGACATCAGAGAGGGTAGGAGAAGGACTTGTGCCCAGTTTGTGCCCCAGAGCTGTGATCATAGCATGCCACTAAATAAAGCCAGTGCTGTCGCTTTCCCCGGGCTGTCAGTGTGTGGAACATGGAGGGAGTGGGATGGTACACTCCAGTTGACAATTAAACAGCCTCCCGCAGCCAAAGGGGCCACACCAAGCACAGAAAAGCAGTTTAATGGATGTTTCACAGGCTCCATTCACTGCTGCAGGAAAGGGAAGGGGTTTGGGCTTGGAGACAATGCGTGCATGTGTGCTGCTGGAAGAGCCAGCCCCGCTCTGGGTACCTGTGGGAGTGGAACTATAGTGGTCTGAGTATTGAATTCATTTCCCCATCACACCGTGAAGGCCCATGTCCAGTGTTCCCTCTAATTTTTCCCACCGCTGCGGGGAATTAATTTTCTTATTGGGCACCAGGGTGGAGCTACATCACCTTCATATCGGTGCATATAACAAAGGGGCTCTCAGTGTGAGGGCTCCGACTGAGGCTGTGGGCTCTAGGGTGGGGATCAGGACTGGACAGAAGATTGGGGTGCAAGGGCTCTGGCTGGGGTGCAGACGCTGGGCTGGGGACAAAGAAGAGGGGATAGGATGCAGGAGGGGAGCTCCAGGTCTGGAAAGGGGCTCTGGACTGGAGGTTGGGGTGTAGAAGGGTGCTCAGGGCTGGGAGGGGCCTTCAGCCCCAGTAAAGGGCTGGGGCTCAGGCTTACCTGGCCGTCTTCCTACTGGGGACAGCAAGGAGAGGGCCCTTTCCCCCAGCCATGGCAGCTTCAAGCCTTGGGGAGAAAGATCTCTCCCTGCTGCAGCCCTGAGCCCCTGTGCAGGGAAGGGAAGCTGTGTGGCTTAGGGGGAAATTGGCCCATGGCCCCAACCAATTATTTCTATCTTGATGGCGGCAGGGGTCTTTGCAGGGGAGTCAGCAAACTCTCTGCAGCAGCAGCAGCATCCTGTTCAAGGGGGCAGTGGACCTTGCTTCCCGGAGCTCCTAAGCGGTGCACGATGGCTGTTACAGGAAACATGGCGATGCCACAGGCGTTTGTGCCGCGATAGAGACGGTAATAGCCCTGCCAAGTGGACACGTGGTTAGGGACAGTTGGTACTGGAGACCTTTTCTCACCCAGGGCTGCTGTACACTGGGAACTTACATTGGTATAGCTCTGTCTGGTGGCTATACAAATCCTCTCCTTCCCCCCTGCAGAATGCTGACCTACTCCCCAAGTAGCTTGCTTTAGATCAGTGATTCTCGAAGTGCGGTCCATGGACCACTAGTGATCCATGGCCATCTTGCAGGTGGGCTGCATGCTCAGAGCTTTCCCCCGCTCTGCAGTTGTAGGGGAAGAGAGCCTGCACTGGTGCTCCCACCCCATACACTCGCCCCCTGCAAGATTGGAGTAGGGATGTGAAGGACTAGTTGACTAGTCAACTATCCAATAAGCAAATGCTTATTGGATAGTTGACTGACTAGTTGACTAGTTGCTTCCCCCCACACTTGCTGCCTATGTCAGAAAGAAGCAGCAAGTGGGGGGAGAGACAGGGTGGTTCAAAGCAGTAGCATTGTGTGGAGCCTGGGGCCAGACTTTAAGCTCCATGTGGGGCTGCTGCTTTGAAATGCTTCGTGGGGCCCAGGGCCAGCTGGGAGCCTGGGCTGCACGTGGCATTTCAAAGTGGCAGCGCCATGTGGAGCCTGGGATCATGTTGCCATTTTGAAACACTGCGGGGAGCCTGATGCCAGGCTCCGCACAGCGTTTCAAAGTGGCACCGCTGCATGAAGCCCTGGGGTCTTCAGAGGAGTCCCCAGCTGATCCCAGGCTCCATGCAGCGCTGCCACTTTGAAATGTCGCAGGGAGCACTGGGCCAGCGGGGGACTGCTTGAGTCCCCCCGCTGGTCCAGTGCTCCCTGCAGCGCTTCCACCTTTGAAGTGTAGCAATAGCCCTGGGGCTGTTGTTACTCTTCAAAGGCGGAAGTGCCCTTATCAACTAATCGAATAGTTGATGCAAATTGCATCGACTGTTCAATTAGTGAAATAATTGAAATTTAACATCCCTAGGGAGGTGGGAGGGCGAGTCTCATGGGCTGGATCCAGCTTGTGAGGGAAGGATGTGGCTACGCACTGCCGCTCTCCCTCCCCCTAACTGGGGGAACAACAGTGCAGGAAACAGCTCACCTGGAGGCTTTCCCCACTGCTCCCATTGACCAGAATAACAGCCAATGGGAGCAGTGGGGGGCGGTGCCTGGGACCAGTGCGGGACATGGAGCTAAGTAAGTGCTTCCCCTCTCCCTCTCCCTCATGCCCAGACCCCACACTCTCATCACCCTTACATACACACCCTCCCACTGAGATCATGCACCACTACCCTGCTTCTGCACCCTCCCTCACACCCAGACGCCCGCACCCTCAGCCCGCTCCTGCACCCAACCTCCTGGCCAGACCCTCTCCCCCAGCCTGCTCCTGCATCCATTTAGTCATCATGGGTGGTTGGCTGGTGGTCCACAGAAAGGTCTGCATTGAGCAGGGTGGGCCACAGGCCAAAATGTTTCAGAACGACTGCTGTCAGAGAGATGGATGAACTTCAGTGATGAGAGAACCCCTCCCACTGGTGGAGGTGGCATGCAGCTGTGCTGCAAGTGTAGACAAACCCACACTCAGCCCCGGCACATAACTGGCTCCCCATGGGGTGTGTATGATAAAAGCCCACAGCTCACCCCAGAGGTGGCTGCATCTCTGCAGGATCCCACAGCACAGATCAAACCAGCCCACAGACAGCAGCTCCATGTGGGCAGCCCCACACTCACCTTCTCTCCCCAGTCTTCCCCCAGGAGTTCTTGATGACCCAGTACTGCTTTTTGTTCTCTGCAGTTAATTGGTGGGGAAGAGAAAGGGGTCATAGGTTGCTTTTGACAGCTGAGCCCCCTGCCCAGCCTCTGACCCAATCCAAACCCATGCACTGCCCCGATGCACCCACTCACCAGCTCCGAATCCAACCACCAGGGCAACGTGATCCCTATCCTCTGGACTGCAGCTGATCACTGAGGGCTGGGAGATGCCCTTTTGATAATGCTGCAAAGGCACAAAAATGAGGGCAAGGTGAGTCAGGAAGGGAGGGAGCTTAGTGTGCAGGTCACTGTGGGATGGGGTGAGTAGCCAGAGGGCTTCCCCCTATTGCTGCAATTGGAGGGCACATACCTTCATGACAGCTGAGTTCAGGGTAACTGTGATTGGGCCCTGGGATGCAACATGTGCAGCTATTTCTAGAAGAGGAAACCCAAATGAACTAGGTGGGGGGGAGACCCCAGGAACAAACACCCCAGACGCAGGCATGGCCCTACCAGGCTGCGACTATACCCACAGGTTGGCTACACTGGCCCTTGTCCTGCCCTGTGTCCTTTAGGCCCCCAACATCCCCCACCTTCCCCCTCTTCTACTCAGAGCTCCCCCAGGGAAAGCACAAAAGTAACCAGCTCCACATCACTCCATGAACAGCTGCCTGGAAACTGACCAGGTCTTGATCAGTTCTGGCCCTGCCCCCTCCCACCAGCCCTCTTTGTCACCCCCCAAGCCTGTTCTACTGCCCCTCACTCCCTTTGCCCCACCGCTCCACCCAAAATGGTCCAATTCCCCCATCCCCATATCCCCATTCCTCTCCTCCCAGGCCTCACCCTCCTCATCTCCGGGCAGTGTCAGAAAGCCCTGGATATAGGCACCCCGATCACCATGGCTCTTGCATTTCTCCTCTCTCCCTGTGTAGGGGTAGGCATCCTCGCTGGTCAGACCTCCTGGAAGCGAGTGTATGTGAAAGGTATGGGATGGGCCCAGGGCACCTCATTCCCTGCTCTGCCCACCTCCCCTTCCAGACTCAAGCAGCAGAGTCAATCTCCCCTCCCCCTGCAGCCTGTCAGAGTGCACCCAGAGGAGGGACTAGGAGTGAGAAGAGGACTCGCTTCTGTGTACAGTACCAGGGAGACTGCACTGGGTCTGGGTCAGGGTCCTTGCAGCCTCTGACATGACGGGGGGGTTCCAGTCTCAGTGGGTCTGTGCAGGGACCGGCACCCATCTGGGTCAGGGTCTGTGTAGCACCAGTGCTGGGGGCTGCAGACTGGGCTGGGGGCTGTGCAGTGCTGTGGGCCCCAATTTTGATCAGGGTTTGTGCAGCACCTGGCACACTGGGGAGAGGCTCCAGTCTGGGTTGGGGTGAGTCCCCAGGCACTAAAATATCACAGTGAAACAGTTGTGGGAGTGAAATGGGGCCAGTCCTGCAGCATATGTACAGTTTCTCTGCAGGGTAAAGGATCCATCTGGAATGGGAAGCGACTGTCTAGGAAGGAGTACTGCAGAACGGGATCTAGGGGCCATAGTGGAGCACAAGTTAAAAATGAGTCAACAGTGTGACACTGTTGCAAAAAAAGCAAACATGATTCTGGGAGGCATTAACAGGAGTGTTGTGAGCAAGACATGAGAAGTCATTCTTCTGCTCTACTCTGCGATGATTAGGCCTCAATTGGAGTATTGTGTCCAGTTCTGGGCACCACATTTCTCGAAAGATGTGGAGAAACTGGAGAAGGTCCAGAAAAGAGCAACAAACATGATTAAAGGTCTAGACAACATGAGCTATGAGGCAAGGTGGAAGGAATTGGGCTTGTTTAGTTTGGAAAAGAGAAGACTGAGAGGGGACATAATAGCAGTTTTTGAGTATCTAAGAGGGTGTCACAGGGAGCAAGGGGAGGAAATTATTTTCCTTGGCCTCTGAGGATAGGACAAGAAGCAATGGGCTTAATCTGCAGCAAGGGAAGTTTAGGTTGGACATTAGATAACACTCCATAACTGTCAGGATGGTTAAACACTTCAATAAATTGTCTGGGGAGGTTGTGGAATCTCCATCACTGGAGATATCTAAAAGCAGGTTAGACAGACACCTGTCAGGGTTGATATAGACCATGCTTGGTCCTGCCGTGAGGGCAGGGGACTGGACTTGATATCTCAAGGTCCCTTCCAGTTCTTGTGTTCTATGATTCTCTGTCCTCCAGCGCTTACGTACGTAGATGGAGCACCACATTGAAGGCATCCCAGACGAAGCCCCCATTGCACCCTGCTCCACACCAGCTGCAGTCTAACACCTCTGCAAAGGAAGCAGGGGGTGAGCACCAAGCCAGCTCCCACTCACCCCAGTCAGACTATGAAATCCTGCCCCTGCTGGGCACCAGGTACTGATCATGATAGACCCCAGTGAGCACCTGGCTCATCTGGCAGGTGGAACTTCCCACTGTGGCTCCTGGGGGAGCTGATTGTCCCACCCCTGGATGGAAAGACTCATGGCACCTACCACCCCCGGCTTTAACAGCTGGTGGGGGAGAGTTCCACCAGCAGGGCTCAGCGGATAATACAGTGGGAGGAGGGGTTCCAAGTCTACCAGCAGGTAAGTCTGTGGTGGGGCTGTCCCCCCACCCCAGTGAGTGCCAACAGGGTGCAGATATATGAAACCCCATGGAGACCCCATGTGGGGTCCCTCTCTACCCCACACTCCCAGGCATGTCAAGGGTTAAAAGCTTCCAGTCTGGGACAGGAAGTGAAGAGAGTTCTTTACAGGCATACCAGGATTCTGAGCTGGGAAGGATCTTCGAACATCCCCAGACACCCCCTTCTCTGTGCCCCATTCACCACAGCCTGTTGGGGGCTGCGCACAGCAGGGCAGCGCTGGCTGGGGTGTCCCATACGGTTCCAGTATAGGGGGCTCCCCACCCCCACGTCCCTACCTTGCACCGAGAGGTTCCGGGGCTGGTGGAAGTGGATGTTCCAGAGGGATTCGATGTTGGAGACGGCAGCAAATGCCCAGGAGGAACGACACTCCTCACCCTGCAGAGAGAGGGGAGGGGAGGCCCAGCATAGCACTAGGGGGTGCTGTGCTGTGGGGCTCAAGGGGGAGCTTTTCCTGCCCTCAGCACTGATCCCAGTGCCCCAGCTGAGGCAGAGAGGCGCTGACTGGCATTAGCAATGGGGGGGTTGTTATTACTGAGCCACCTCAGTCCTGCCCCATTTAACTGACCATCTGTGGGCCCTGCCCCCAACTACCTGGTTCTTCACAGCAGTCACAGCTCCCGCCTTCCTCCAGTCACAGGATGTGGGCAGCTTGCCCCTCGGGAGCCGGGGGGCCTGGGCCATGCTGAGGGGTGGGTGGCTCTGGAACATGCCATGGAACTCCTCATCTGGGGGGGACAGAGGGAGACGGCACTGAGGGGCTGCTGTAAGGGGAAGTGTGGGGTGCAAAGAGGTGGGAGGTAGAGGAAGAGGGTGCAGAGCCATGGGGGAGGGAAAGGAAGGAGTGCATAGGAGTAGTGTAGAGCCCTGGGGGCTGGGAAGGGAGATGCAGAGTGGTGGGGGTGGGGAAGGGAGATGAAGAGTGGTGGGGGCCAGGAGGAGGGAGGGTGCAAAGGAGTGGGGCCAGGAAAAGGGATATAGAGTGGTGGGGGTAGGAAAGGGAGAGACCCAGAGCCTTGGGGGCAGAAGGCGGGGGTGCAGAGCTGTGCAGGAAGGGGAAGGAGGCTGCAGAGTGGTGGAAGGGGGTGTGGACAGGGGGGCATGCTGTGCAGAGTGGTGGGGGAAGTAAAGGGTGCAGAGCAGTGGGGAGGGGAAGGGGTGTGGAGAGGTGGGCATACTGTGCAGAGTGGTGGGGGAAGGGAAGGGTGCACAGCGGTGTGGGCAGGAGATGGGAGGATGCAGTGCACTGCAAGAAGGAAGGGTGCAGAGCGTTGGTGTTGGGGGAAGGGTGCAGAGCGGTGGAGATGGGGAAGGGGATGTAGAGAGGTGTGGGTGTGGAAGGGGTGCAGAGATGTGGGGGCAGAAGTGGCTGCAGCATGGTGAGGGATGGGAGGGGTACTGAGTGGTGTGGACAGAGAAGGGGGGTCACAGGACAGGTGCTGAGCTGTAGGAGTGGGAAGGGGGTGCACAGCTGCAGGGCTGAGGGATGTGGGGCACCAGGGGGCCCACCTGTCCAGTCACTGAAGCGGGTCACTCCATAGTGCCCCATGCCCAGCTCTGTCTCCTGCAGCTGCTGTGCCGCGAGCAGACTCTGCGTGAAGATCCCGAAGCGTCTCTGCTCTTCTGGAGGGGGAGGAGGTTAATGGGCTCTGTGGGGGAGGGCAGAAGACCCCCAGCTGGTAGCACTAGACATCCTGCCCCCCAGACCTATCATCAGGGGCAGAAGTTTCCACTTTCCAGTGTCTCTTTCCACTGCTAGCGAGACCTGAAGGGGGAGGGGGGTACGAAACCAGCCTGACGGAAAGGGTGAGACAGTAGCAGAGGCCTCCAACCCCACTTCTGCCTGAGCCCAGAGCATGTGCGGCCCTGGGGATAGCCAGGCTCAGAGGCAAGGAGAAAGGGATCGAGCTGGTCTGTCCACCTTGGCACAGCCCCTCTTTCCCCCTGCTGCCACCCATGTTCTCCCACGCAAGCCCCCCAGAAAGAGTCCCCCATCCCTCCCATCCATCACCTGCAGGGCTCCTGTAAGTTCTGTTGAATTGAATCATAAAATCCTTGAACATTCGGGTCACTTCAGCCTGAAATGGACAAACCAGCGAGGCTGGGTGGAATTGAAGAGGTATCCAAGCAGCCAGTGCCCCTACGCGATTCTCCATGCTCAGTCCTGCCCCGCCAGCTCTGCTCATGCCCTTCAATATGCCCCAGCCACCAGCTATCCCTGCTTTGGGGTATAAGGTGGAGCCCTCTGATGTCTGTGGGAACAGAGGGGTGGATGGGGGGAGTGTTGGTGTCCATGTTCCATTTGGGCTCAGGGAGACACATGGAGCATGGGGGAATGTGCAGCGGCTGGTGCATGAGGCACAGGCCATCCTGCAGTGGGAATGGCTCCTGGACTCACCCCTTTTGGTGGTGCCGGCCCAACTCCCATCCCTGGAGTATCTGACATGCACCAAGGTGCTCGGGCTGAGCACAGTAGCCAGTGGCACTTGGTACAGACACTCTGGCTTTCAGGCCTACTCCCCATAAAATTGCTCCCTCTGGGTTCACCCTCCATCCCTTACCTTGCTGAGTCCTGGGGGCAGGATGGAGCCAGCCGGGAGGGCACAGCCCCAGCTCCAGCCCCACAGCAGCAGGAGGCAGGGACTCCACACTCCAGGGCCCATGGCAGTAGCTGCTCAGTGCTAGCCCAGGCATTCTGTGGGGGTTATATGGGCAGGAGAGTGACGGAAACTGTCAAGCTGAGGAGCAGTAGGTGTGAAATCCGGGGGCTGAGAAAGGGGGAGATCTGAGGTGTGGGGGTTGGGTCTCAGACACGCAGCCTCAGACCTGCTGCTGGGCTCTCAAGGTCTGTGCCAGAGGAACAGATTTGGAGACAATGGGGCATTGTTCTGTCAGTTCCCCTGGCTCATCTGCTCTACTGGTGGGGGCATTTAGCCTGGGTCACCATCCTCTGGTGCCCACCTTGCTCCCCCAGGTAACGGTGCCCCAGAATCCAAAGTCCGTAGGAGCAACATCGCTTATGGCAACCACAGCACAGTGAACCTCTGTCTGGGGCTGGCCATGCTGGAATCCAGCCCCCCTCTGCAAAGGGTGTCTGTAAAATACCCCGGCAGAGACATGGGGCCTATAGCACCCCCTACTGCATCCACTAAGTTCAACAGCCCTAGGGCTGCTCAAGGGCAGTGTTTCTCAAATTGTGGGTCAGGACCACAAAGTGGGTCACGACTCCTTTTAATGGGGCTGCCGGGCTGGGCTTGCTGGAGCTCGTACATTGGCTTCTGCTGGGGCTCAGGCCTGAAGCTAAAATCCAAGCCCCAGTGCCTAGGACCAAAGCCTTCAAGGCGGTGGGAATGGCCGGGAGGTTCCGGAGCCTGGGGTTCTATTCTGGGAAGCAGGACTCCTGGGGCATGTCTACACTAGGGAGTCATTGCAAAATAACTCCCCTTATTTTCAGGGAACATGGCGAGTGTCCACACTCCCAAGCCAGTGATTTCGAAATGACAGCTCCTGCCTGGGCAGAGGAATAAGCTGGTTTTGAAATAACAGGTAGTGTAGCCATAGCCTGGAACAGCCATGCACCATGTGTTCCAGATGGACCTGTGCCGTCTGCGGCTGATGGCAGCCCAGGCCTACGTAAGGTGCTAGAGTCCAGCCCCATGCCTGTCACATCCACGCTACAGGAACCCCTTAAGATGAATGCAGTGGTGAGTAGGTCCTGGGACACCCGCCGCTAGGAATGAAAGGGGTACGGGCATTTGGATGGAACCAGGAGACAGGGTGAGAAAAATCAGGATTTTCTCCACAGCTCT
Source organism: Pelochelys cantorii (assembly GCA_032595735.1). Taxonomy (NCBI): domain Eukaryota; kingdom Metazoa; phylum Chordata; order Testudines; family Trionychidae; genus Pelochelys; species Pelochelys cantorii. The sequence goes on from CM064336.1 coordinate 34,286,601, forward strand.
AGGTGAGGGGAGGGGAGGGGGCTGCGTTGTTTTCGCTGCTATGGGTTGAAGTAGAGCCCTGCACGGGAATGTTTTTAAACTCTGCTCCCATCCTGCCCTGCAATACCATATTGTTTCTTGAATATTTATCCTGCTCCCGCTACTGAGGCAGTAGGCCAGTGGGATCCCAGTCCTGGTGCAGGGCGTGGACATCCTGTTCTCAGCACAGCTCCCTCCCCAGGACCCCTTGCAAATGGGATAGGGAGTAGGGATGAAATCGTGTAGTCAATTAACCGATAAGCAAAAGCTTATAGCTTAATGCTATAGACTACACACATTTCTCCCCCTCCCCTCCACCAGTAGATTTTTTTAGCAGGCTGGCGAGCAGCTGTTCTCAGTCTTGGCTCGTGCCAGATCTGGGACCTATCCCCGCTGCAGTTCTGCTTTTAAAGTGTATTAGGGGCCAGGGAGGCAGGCAACTCAGCTCATTTCTGGCTCACGCTGGGCCTGGGAGCTCAGACCCCACCTCTTGGACAAGGGCTACTGCCACCCCACACTTCTGTCTTTGTTTCAGAGGCAGCAGAGTGGGGCAACAGGCAGCTGGACCGTGAGGGGAGCTGGTTTTTAAACTGGCACCCCTTGTGGACCAGCTCCCACCTGGCATCCTGTGCTGCTGCCCAACTGCTTTGTCTGGGATCAGGCCAGGTCTTTACAACAGAGGGGCTAGAGGAAGGAGGTTAGCATCAAAGAAAGTTCTACCCTCCCTCCCCCCACCCCCGAAACCTGGGGGCAGCACTTAGAAACCTGAGCTGTGATCATAGCATCCCAATAAAGCCAGCACAGTTGCTTTACCAAGGATGTCGGTGTGTGGAGTATACAGCATGGAAGTTTCAGGGAGATACATGCAGATAAACCATTAAACAAACCCCCTTCAACCAAAGGGGCCACACAGAGCACAGAAAAGCAGTTTAATGGATGTTTCACAGGCCCCATTCATTGTTACAGCAAAGGGGAAGGGGTTTGGGCTTGCAGAAAGTGTGTACATGTGTGCTTCTGGAAGGGCCGAACCCAGCTCTGGGTACCTGTGGGTGTGGAGCTATAGTGGTCTGAGTATTGAATTCATTTCCCCATCACACAGCGAAGGCCTATGGTGCCAACCAGTTTTTTCTGTCTTGATGGCGGCAGGGGTCATTGCAGGGGAGTCAACAGCCTCTCTGCAGCAGCGGCACCCCGTTCAAGGGGGGCAGTGGACCTTCCTTCCCAGGGCTCCTAAGCGGTGCACAGTGGCTGTTACAGGGAACTCGGCGACACCACAGGCATTTGTGCCGCGATAGAGACGGTAATAGCCCTGCCGAGTGGACACGTGGTTAGGGACAGTTGGTACTGGAGACCTTTTCTCACCCAGGGCTGCTGTACACTGGGAACTTACAATGGCATAGCTCTGTCTGAGGGTTGTAAAAATCCCTCTCCTCCCAAGAGAGGTAGCAGTGCTGACCTACTCCCTGAGGAGCTATGGGCCCCTTTGAAAATTCAAGTCCCAGGGCAATGGTCCCCATTGCCCCTCATTGGTGGGCCTGCCTGCATTCCATTCAGAGGTGGCTGCATCTCTGCAGGATCCCACAGCACAGATCAAACCAGCCCACACACCCACAGACAGCAGCTCCATGTGGGCAGCCCCACACTCACCTTCTCTCCCCAGTCTTCCCCCCAGGAGTTCTTGATGACCCAGTACTGCTTTTTGTTCTCTGCAGTTAATTGGTGGGGAAGAGAAAGGGGTCATAGGTTGCTTTTGACAGCTGAGCCCCCTGCCCAGCCTCTGACCCAATCCAAACCCATGCACTGCCCCGATGCACCCACTCACCAGCTCCGAATCCAACCACCAGGGCAACGTGATCCCTATCCTCTGGACTGCAGCTGATCACTGAGGGCTGGGAGATGCCCTTTTGATAATGCTGCAAAGGCACAAAAATGAGGGCAAGGTGAGTCAGGAAGGGAGGGAGCTTAGTGTGCAGGTCACTGTGGGATGGGGTGAGTAGCCAGAGGGCTTCCCCCTATTGCTGCAATTGGAGGGCACATACCTTCATGACAGCTGAGTTCAGGGTAACTGTGATTGGGCCCTGGGATGCAACATGTGCAGCTATTTCTAGAAGAGGAAACCCAAATGAACTAGGTGGGGGGGAGACCCCAGGAACAAACACCCCAGACGCAGGCATGGCCCTACCAGGCTGCGACTGTACCCACAGGTTGGCTACACTGGCCCTTGTCCTGCCCTGTGTCCTTTAGGCCCCCAACATCCCCCACCTTCCCCCTCTTCTACTCAGAGCTCCCCCAGGGAAAGCACAAAAGTAACCAGCTCCACATCACTCCATGAACAGCTGCCTGGAAACTGACCAGGTCTTGATCAGTTCTGGCCCTGCCCCCTCCCACCAGCCCTCTTTGTCACCCCCCAAGCCTGTTCTACTGCCCCTCACTCCCTTTGCCCCACCGCTCCACCCAAAATGGTCCAATTCCCCCATCCCCATATCCCCATTCCTCTCCTCCCAGGCCTCACCCTCCTCATCTCTGGGCAGCATCACGAAGCCCTGGATATAGGCACCCCGATCACCATGGCTCTTGCATTTCTCCTCTCTCCCTGTGTAGGGGTAGGCATCCTCGCTGGTCAGACCTCCTGGAACAAACAACCCAGACGTATGGGATGAGCCCAGGGCACCTCATTCCCTGCTCTGCCCACCTCCCCTTCCAGACTCAAGCAGCAGAGTCAATCTCCCCTCCCCCCGCAGCCTGTCAGAGTGCACCCAGAGGAGGGACTAGGAGTGAGAAGAGGACTCGCTTCTGTGCACAGTACCAGGGAGACTGCACTGGGTCTGGGTCTGGGTCAGGGTCCCTGCAGCCTGTGACGTGACGGGGGATTCCAGTCTCAGTGGGTCTGTGCAGGGACCGGCACCCATCTGGGTCAGGGTCTGTGCAGCACCAGTGCTGGGGGCTGCAGACTGGGCTGGGGACTGTGCAGTGCTGTGGGCCCCAATTTTGATCAGGGTTTGTGCAGCACCTGGCACACTGGGGAGGGGCTCCAGTCTGGGTTGGGGTGAGTCCCCAGGCACTAAAATATCACAGTGAAACAGTTGGGGTGTAAAATGGAGCCAGTCCTGGGGCACACGGGCAGTTTGTCTTCAGGGTAAAGGACCCATGTCCCTTCAGTGCCTACGTACGTAAACAGAGCACCGCGATGAAGGCGTCCCACGCGTAGCCCCCTTTGCACCCTACTCCACACCAGCTGCAGTCCAACACCTCTGCAAAGGAAGCAGGGGGTGAGCACCAAGCCAGCTCCCACTCACCCCAGTCAGACTCTGAAATCCTGCCCCTGCTGGGCAGCAGGTACTGACCACGATAGACCTCAGTGAGCACCTGGCTCATCTGGCAGGTGGAACTTCCCATTGTGGCTCCGGGGGGGGGGGCTGATTTTCCTACCCCTGGATGGAAAAACTCATGGCACCTGCCATCCCCGGATTTAACATCTGGTGGAGGAGAGTACCTTAGGCGGGGCTCAGTTGATAATACAGTGGGAGGAGGGGTTCCAAGTCTACCAGGAGGCAAGTCTGTGGTGGGGCTGTCCCCCCACCCCAGTGAGTGCCAACAGGGTGCAGATATCTGAAACCCCATGGAGACCCCATGTGGGGTCCCTCTCTACCTCACACGCCTGGGCATGTCAAGGATTAAAAGCTTCCAGTCTGGGACAAGTATCACGGGGGTAGCCGTGTTAGTCTGAATCTGCAAAAGCGGCGAGGAGTCCTCTGGCACCTTATAGACTAACTGAAGTGTTGGACCATGCATCTGACGAAGTGGGTCTTTGCCCACGAAAGCTTATGCTCCAACACTTCAGTTAGTCTATTAGGTGCCACAGGACTCTTCGCCACAGTCTGGGACAGGAAGTGAAGAGAGTTCTTTACACACAGTCACACACATACCAGGATTCTGAGCTGGGAAGGATCTTCGAACATCCCCAGACACCCCCTCCTCTGTGCCCCATTCACCACAGCCTGATGGGAGCTGCGCACAGCAGGGCAGCGCTGGCTGGGGTGTCCCATCCAGTTCCAGTCGAGGGGGCTCCCCACCCCACGTCCCTACCTTGCACCGAGAGGTTCTGGGGCTGGTGGAAGTGGATGTTCCAGAGGGACTCGATGTTGGAGACGGCAGCAAATGCCCAGCATGAGCGACACTCCATACCCTGCAGAGAGAGAGAGGGGAGGCCCAGCACGGTGCTAGGGGGTGCTGTGCTGTGGGGCTCAAGGGGAAACTCTTCCTGCCCTCAGCACTGATCCCAGTGCCCCAGCTGAGGCAGAGGGGCGCTGACTGGCATTAGCAATGTGGGGGGGGGGGGGTGTTATTACCGAGCCACCCCCGTCCTGCCCCATTTAACTGACCATTTGTGGGCCCCACCCCCAACTACCTGGTTCTTCACAGCAGTCACAGCCCCTGCCTTCCTCCAGTCACAGGATGTGAGCAGCTTTCCCCTCAGGAGCCGGGTGGCCTGAGACATGCTGGGGGGTGGGTAGCTTTGAAATACGCCACGGAACTCCTCATCTGGGGGGATAGAGGGAGATGGTACTGAGGGGCTGCTGGAAGGGGAAGGGAGGGGTGTAAAGAGGTGGGAGGTAAAGGAAGAGGCACCATGGGGAGGAGAAGGGAGGGGGTACATAGGAAAGGTGCAGACCCATAAGGACTGGGAAGAGGGGGCAGAGTGGTGGGGTCTGGGAAGGGAGGGGTGCACAGCTTTGAGGGTAGATGGGGGGTGCAGATTGTTGGTGGTGGGGGAAGAGGCCAAATGGTGGGGCAGAGAAGGAGGGTGGATGGGAGGGGTGCCAAGTGATGGGGTGGGAATCGGGTGTAGGGGGTGCACAGCTGTGGGGGTAGGAGAAGTGGGTGCAGCATGGCGAGGGATGGGAGGGGCACCGAGTGGTGTGGACAGAGAAGGGGGGTCACAGGACAGGTGCTGAGCTGTAGGAGTGGGAAGGGGGTGCACAGCTGTGGGGGTAGGAGAAGTGGGTGCAGCATGGCGAGGGATGGGAGGGGCACCGAGTGGTGTGGACAGAGAAGGGGGGTCACAGGACAGGTGCTGAGCTGTAGGAGTGGGAAGGGGGTGCACAGCTGCAGGGCTGAGGGATGTGGGGCACCAGGGGGCCCACCTGTCCAGTCACTGAAGCGGGTTACTCCATATTGCCCCGTGCCCAGCTCCGTCTCCTGCAGCTGCTGTGCCACGAGCAGACTCTGCGTGAAGATCCCAAAGCGTCTCTGCTGTTCTGGAGGGGGAGGAGGTTCATGGGCTCTGGGGGGCAGGAGACCCCCAGCTGGTGACACTAGACATCCTGCCCCCCAGACCTACCATCAGGGGCAGGAGTTTCCACTTTCCAGTGTCTCTTTCCACTGCTAGCGAGACCTGGGGTGCAGGGGAAGCAGGTACAGTATAATGGAAAGGGCAAGACAGCAGCAGAGGTCTCCAACCCCACCCTGCCTGGGCCTGGCACATGTGTGGCCCGGGGAAAGCCAGGCTCAGAGGTGAGGAGAAAGGGATCGAGCTGGTCTGTTCACTTGACCACAGCCCCTCTTTCCCCTGCTGCCACCCACGTTCTCCCACGTGAGCCCCCCAGGAAGAGTCCCAGATATCTCCTGTCCATCACCTGCAGGGCTCCTGTAAGTTCTGTTGAATTGAATCATAAAATCCTTGAACATTCTGGTCACTTCAGCCTGAAATGGACAAACAGGTGAGGCTGGGTGGGAGTGAAGGGGCATCCCAGTAATCAGTGTCCTGCCCCATTCCTCATGCTCAGTTCTCTCCTCCTAGCTCTGCTCATGCCCCCAATCCCCTGCCTAGCCCCCTATTTCCTGGGTCCCCATCCTACAGCTCTGCCAGTGCCCCTCAGGTCCTGAACCACAGTCCCCTGCGATCCAAGCCCTTGGCTGTGCACCCCCACCCAGCTCTGCTCATGCCCCTCAGTCTCCCACCGCCACCAGCTATCCCTGCTTTGGGGTGTGAGGTGGAGCCCTCTGATGTCTGTGGGAATAGAGGGGTGGATGGGGGCATGTGCCCATCTGGGTGAGTGTTGGTGTCTATGTGCTGTTTGGGCTTAGGGAGGCACATGGAGCATGGAGGCTGGTGTGCAGCGGCTGGTGCGTGAGGCACAGGCTGTCCTGAAGTGGGAATGGCTCCTGGACTCGCCCCTCTCGGACGTGTTCACCCAGCACCCATCCCTGGAGTATCCGACATGCACCAAGGTGCTGGGGCTCAGTACTGTAGCCAGTGGTGCTTGTTACAGTCCCCCTCTCCTCCCAGATTGCTCCCTCCGGGTTCACCCTCCATCCCTTACCTTGCTGAGTCCTGGGGGCAGGATGGAGCCAGCCGGGAGGGCACAGCCCCAGCTCCAGCCCCACAGCAGCAGGAGGCAGGGACTCCACACTCCAGGCCCCATGGCAGTAGCTGCTCAGTGCTAGCCCAGGCATCCTGTGGGGGTTATATGGGCAGGAGAGTGACGGAAACTGTCGAGCTGAGGAGCAGCAGGTGTGAAATCCGGGGGCATGAGAAGGGAGATCTGAGGTGTGGGGGTTGGGTCTCAGACCTCCACGCAGCCTCAGACCTGCTGCTGGGCTCTCAATATCTGCGCCAGACGGACAGATTTGCAGACAATGGGGCGTTGTTCTGACAGTTCCCCTGACTCATCTGCTGTACTGGTGGGGGCATTTAGCCCGGGGCACCATCCTCTGGTGCCCATCTTGTTCCCCCCCCCCAGGTAACGGTGCCCCAGAATCCAAAGACCATGGGAGCAACGTCACTTATGGCAACCACAGCACAGTGAACCTCTGTCTGGGGCTGGCCATGCTGGAATCCAGCCCCCCTCTGCAAAGGGCGTCTGTAAAATACCCCGGCAGAGACATGCGGTTTATAGCACCCCCTACTGCATCCACTAAGCTCAACATCCTTAGGGCTGCACAAGGGCAGAATTTCCCAAATCGTGGGTCAGGACCACAAAGGATACGTCTATACTGCAACACTATTTTGAAAAAACTAGTGCTATTCTGAAATACCTTAGTCTGCGTCTACACAGCAGGCAGTTATTTTGAAATAGTGTCAAAATACTGTCAAGCTGGAGGGCTTCTTACTCCCACTCCTGTAACCCTCATTGTACGAGGAATAAGGGAAGTCAGAGGACGAGGGTTTTATCTCAAAATAAGTGCTGTGTAGATGCTCCCAAGTTTGAAATAAGCTATTTCGAAATAAGATATGGAATTGATGTAGCTCAATTTGCATAGCTTATGTTGAGTTAAGCCCTGTAGTGCAGACTTCATTTTAATGGGGCTGCTGGGCTGGGCTTGCTGGGGTTCAGGTCTGAAGCTGAAATCCAAGCCCCACTGCCTAGGACCAAAGCCTTCAAGGCGGTAGGAATGGCCGGGAGGTTCCGGAGCCTGGGGTTCTATTCTGGGAAGCAGGACTCCTGGGGCATGTCTACACTTGGGTTGTAATAGTATAGTGGATTAACCGATAAGCAAAAGCTTATAGGTTAATGCTATAGCACTGGTTGTGGTGCGTATTTATGTTGTCCTGTTGAGTAGCTATGGAGTGTTGCATTGGGTTGGTTACGATGTGTAGCAGTACTGCACTAACCTCATCTTATCTAGAACCCACCTTAGAGCCCCACCCCGTAGCCTCTTTCACCTGGGGGCAGCACCAGCATGATACCCTCCCTCTTGCACCTCAGCAACCGCCTCCCCTCACATTGAACCCCCCACTTCCCTGTACACCTCCCAGTGACCCTCTGCTTCCCCCTTTGTGCCTCCAACCTTTCACCACTCCACTCAGCCCTGCCCTCTTCCTGCAGGGTGGGGGAGCACTGCAGTGAGTGACACTCCCCTCTCATTGGCTACTGCTCCCCCACCCCATTTAACCAATCAGGTGACCCCATTTGTGTGTCTTCAGATATCTCTTCGGGCATGTCTACACGGCCACATGATTTCAAAATAACAGAGTGCGCGTCTACACAGCTAGCCTGTTAGTTTGAAACGATTACAAAATAACGGGCTTCTTACTCCGACTTCTGTAACCTTCATTTCACGAGGAGTGAGGGAAGTTGAAGGAAGAGTGTTCTCCTTTCAACTTCCTGCTGTGCAGACAGTGCCCAAAGCCCAGTTAGGGGACTTCAACTTCAGCTACACAATTCATGTAGCTGAAGTTGCATCTCTTAATTGAACTTAAGCTTGCAGTGCAGATGTACCCTTCCAGATGCTGCTGATCCACCAGCAGGGCTGCTCCTGCAAATCATTGCTTGGTAACTCCACCGGATCCTTCCCCCAACAGCCAATGAGGGGTCAGGACTCCCGGGCTCTATCCTGGCTCTGGAAGTAGAGTGGGGTCTAGTGTTTAGAACAGGGGGCTGGGAACCAGAACCACTAGCTTTATTCCTAGCTATGCCCCTTGCCTTCCTGAAGGTCTTGGGAGGTGCAAGTGCACCCTCCTTATGTTCCCTCTGTAGACCCCAGACAGAGTTCCACAAACCCCAAGGCTCCCTCCATATGGAGGCCAACCCCTCCGGTCACTGCTCCTCTCACTATAGAGCTGCTGACCTCCCAGGCCCCTGAATTTCTGAAGATCCCTCTGCAGAGGCCAAAAGCACCAATCCCTGCTGACAATCCCCCTCTCATCCTCCCCTCTGTGCCCCCAGATCTCAGCTGATAGAAGTAGGTGCTGCACCCCGAGTCCTTCACTTTCATTAAGCCCATGGGCTGCAAGTGCTGTAGGGAGGTGGGGGGCCATGGCATCCCCAGGGCCCAAAGCTGGTGGCCTGGTCCCACCAAGCTGCCAGAGACAATCTCACAGAGCAGGTGGGAAAGCAAGCACCACCCTTCCTGACATGGCTCGCCGCCACTCTCTCAGCTGACGGAATGGGGGTGGGGGGAATGCCTTGATCCCTGCAGGGTCTTGGGCAGCACTGTCTGATCCCTGCAGGTCAGGGCCTGATCATAGGGGTGGGCTATTACTAGCTAATCCCAGGGACAGGGGATAGAAATATCCAATAACAGCCTGCTCACTACAGGTTCAGGGCTCCCCCTAGCATTAGGGAGCCCACACTGGCGCTGCTGCCCCTCCACCGCCCTACCATGGGCCTAGAGCAGTGTTTCCCAAATGGTGTTCTGCGGAACCCCCGGGGTGAAAATAAGGGTTCCACGAGAAAATTCCATTACAATAACATTTTATGATTTAAAAAATAATATTTATGCATTTATGAATTGTATTGAAAACAAGTTTCATTTTTGTTTTAAAATATGTGCAATTAAACTAAATGTTGATCTCATGACCTTGTTTGGCATTTGTTTATTATTATCCTTACTTATTTGTGCTCTCCTTTTTCAGCTCCATATATTAGACTGTTATTAGGGTCTCCACAAAATTCTTTCGAGTTTAAAAGGGTTCCATGGCCAAATAAAATTGGGAAACACTGGTCTAGAGCACACAAAATCTACTAGCCATCCTAGACTGTGGTGTGCGAGGGGAATGGGGGGGACTGTCTTTCTGCTTCTCAGGCAGGGACCATGTCAATGAGAGGTTTGTTTTTTTGGGGGGGGAGGGTTGGGGGAGGTTGTTTTGTGTGTTTTGCTTCTCACTTGTGTGTGGCCTCCGACTGATTTTTCTGTGGGTCAAGTAGCCCCTGACCCAAAAATGGTTTCCCACCCCTAATCTAAGGAATAAAGTTCAGGACACTTTAAGGAAAGAATATTAAAGATACAACAGCAAACAAAGGATATGAAGAACAGCAAGAGGCCATGATGGCTCCTTCAGAAGCAATTTCATCATCTGAACAATAAAAAAAAGGAATTCTACAAAAAGTAAAAACAGGAACAAATTGCTAAGGTGGAGCACAATAAACAGCACAAACTTCAGACAAAGGCACAAAATGAGTTATACCTCACAAGGGACATAAAAGGGACTAAGAAGTAGTTCCTTAAATAAATTAGGAGCATGAGAAAGATGACGGAAAGTGTAGGCCTTTGACTTAGCAGGAAAGAAGAGCCAATAACTGACAATAGCAGGAGAACTGAGGTGTTCAATCTTATTTTGCTTTAGTCTTCAATAAAAGGGTTAATTGCAACCAAATACTCAACATGGTTAATATTACCACCCAGGGGAAGGAATGCAAGGCAAAAAAAAAAAAAAAAAAGATTAATTTATCTAAATAGATGTTGTATTCAAGGTGGCAGGGCCTCATGAAATTCACCTTAGGGCATTTAAGGAACTAGCTGAAAGAGCCTTAACCAATTACCTTTGAGAACTCATGGAAGAAAGGGGAAATCCCATAAGACTGAAGATGGGAAATCATACCTGTTTTTAAGAGAACAATCTTGTTTCCTTCTCTGACAGGGGACTGGCCTAGTAAATGTGGGTGGAAGCAGTAGATGTGGTATCTTGATGTTAGTAAAGCTTTTCACACAGTTCCACATAGCATTCTCATAAGCAAACTAGGGAAATTTGGTCTAGAAGAAATTACTATGACTGTACTCAAGTAATTACCAACGGTTCATTGTTAAACTGGGAGGTTGTACGTAGGGGCATCTCATAGGGGTCAGTCCTGGGTCCAGCACTATTCAATATTTTCATCAATTACTTGGATTGCAGAGCACGTTTATCAAATTTGCAGATGATGCCAAGATGGGGTGGCTGGAAGCACTTTGGAGGACCAGCTTAAAATCCCAAATTACTCTGAGAAATTGGACAACCGGTCTGAAATTAACAGTGAAATTTAGTCAAGACAAGTGCAAAGTACTGCACTCAAAGGAAAAATCAAATGTGCAACTACAACATGGGTAGGCAGAAGTACAGCTGAAAAGTTTCTAGGGTCATGGCCAGAGGATCACAAATTAAGTGAGTCTACAGCATGATGTTGTTGCAAAGACAGCCTATTAAATTCTGGGGTGTATTAGCTGGCACCACATATGTAAGACATGGGAAACAACTGTCCTGCTCTTCTTCCACTGGGAGGCATCAGCTGGAGAACTGTGTCCAATTCTGGGTACCACCCTTTGAGAAAGATGTGGGGAAATTGGAGGCAGTCCAGAAGAACAATGAAAAAAGATTTAGAACCCCTGATCTATAAGGAAAACTGGGCAAATTTAGCTGTCAGAAAAGATGGTCCTCATAGTCTTCATACATGTTGAAGACTGCAAAAGAGGTCAGTGATCCATTGTTCTCCATGTTCACAGGAGGCAGGACAAGTCATGAGCTTAATCTGCAGCAAAGGAGATTGAGGTCAGATATTACAGGGTAGTTAAGCTCCAGAACTGTCTTCCAAAGGAGGTTGCAGAGTCTTTGTCACTGGAGGTGTTCTAAGAACAGGTTGTCTAGGCCCTGCCCTCAGCTGGACTTCATGGCTGCTTGAGTCCACGGCAGCCTATATTTCAGTGATTCTACCCTGACCCTCCTGTCTATCACCCAGTTCCCCCTGTATTGAGTCTGAAGCCCTTAGATCAAAGCATTTGAGCCCTTAAGACATTTATCTTGTTTGCATGCCCCAGACAGGGAACATTAGAAACTGGGGGGGGGGGGGGGTAGTATACCCAAGATTCCTGCCATGGTAGGGAATTGCTGTGATGAGCATGCCCAGCTGATCCCAACAAGCGACCCACCACCAAACAATGCTGCAGAGGGAGATGAAAACCCCCAAGCTTCCTGCCCACAGGACCTGGGGAGAGTTCCTTCCTGACCCCCCCCCCCCCCCATCTGGCTTGAGATGGGAACAAGAACCGCAGCCAGGGAGCTACAGAAGAATGGCTGAACCATCTCAGAGGCTGGCTCATTCCCTTTGGGGTCCTGTCTCCAGCTGTGGCCAATCCCTGGTGTGTCAGAGGAAGATGACACAAAGCCCAGGGATGCCTAGAACATTCCCTGGTGCAGTGGAGCTGCCTGGCCACAGCATTCAGACTGAGAAATGCTGTTGCATAGAGAGCGAGGACCTTGCGTACTCAGCCAGTTACGACAGCAATGGGAGCCACACAGGACCCTGAGGTCAGTAGATCCATTCTCTGAGAGCAGCACTTAAGCCTGCAGCCCAAGAGTGGAGCACAGATTCAGTAGCCACAGCTCATATGCTTGAGCCACCTGTCATTTCCCTCAAAAGCAGGTGGATGGGGAAGAGCAGGAGTCTGGGAGAAGCACAGAGAGTTCAGGTAGTTTACCCCCAGCAACAGGTGATTTTGATTCAGCCAATATCTGAGGGCCAAAAGAGCTGGGGGCGGGGGATGACACTTCAGCTCAAACACTGTTAGACAGAGTGGAGGCAAAAGTATAGGTGGAAGGGAGGGGTTAAAAGGAGTCTTTAGAGGAGCCCAGATCCAGGCTCAACTGGGGAAAGCAAAGGGGTTGCAAACAAACCCTTTGGAAATCCTGTATCAGGATCAGTAGCAGAGCCAGGAATTGAACCAGCAAACCTGACCCCAGCCTCCCTCATGTGCAGCACCCCTCTCCCCACCCTGAGCCAGGGACAGAACTCATCTGCCATGCCCCAGCTCAGAAGGCAGCGCATAGACGGGACGCAGTTCTCTCCAGGACAAGCCCAGGGGCATGATGAGATGGTGCTCCCACTGGAGTCAGGGACAGGGTAGGGTGGAAGATGTCCTCGACTTCCTCACAAAATGCCATCACAAGCCAGCATCCCAATCAATTATTTATTAAAATAATTATGACCCAATCCCCCCAATTGCAGCACCCTCACTGCTGGATCCTCTGCTGACTACAGGATCCTTAAATGTGGGAGTCTCTGGATCTCCACCTTGGGGCCAGAACCTCCTCTTTCCCCCAGAATCCATTCCTGATGGGCAGAGACTTCCAGTGCAGGCATCACTTCCCACTAGAGCCAAGAGAGTGGGAGTGGGTTCTAGGGCCAACAGGAAGGGAGCCAACATGTGAGGCTGGCAACACAAGCCAGGGGCTGCTCACTCGATGAGCTTCTTGGCCTTGAAGAAGCGACGCAGGTAACAGACTTGCCAGGTGGCTAGGCCCACCAGGCACAGCATGGAGAAGATGCTGAAGTAGAGCACACGGGTGCTAGTGGACTCTGCGGAAAGAGAAAGATAGAGTGAACAGGGGACCCAAGGAAAGTAAATGCCTTCCAGTCCCCTCCTCCTGTGCTCTCTCTCCAGCCCTGAGAGGACAGTGAGGTCTAGTGGGTACAGGGGGCATATCCTCACCATTTGTGTCCCTCATTTCCTCCTCCCGCTGTTTCATGTAGGCAAAGTCCTTGACAATGGATTCAGAAAGGTCCTCAAGGCGTCGCAGATCCACCTCCAGGGGCTTCAGTTTCTCTGCCTTGGCAATCTGGAAGTGGGGACAGTGGGAATGAGATGCAGAGTACCACCCCACACTGACACACAGTCATGTCGGGGTGGGGCCAGGGCTGTCTATCCAGGGATCCCTCACCCCACACTGAGATGCAACTGCCTCTGGGCTGTAGAATAGGTGCTGTTTATACAGAAAACACTCAGAACTCTGGCTCTTAAGCACTAGCTGAGATAGGGATACATGAACAGTTGGGTGGATGTTGTTACATCTGTCCTTGGGCTGAGCTTGCTTGTGCCCCACATTTCCCATCACACACAGGACAGACGGGCAGCTGCAGGGGAGAGGAGACTTAAAGGGGGTGTTACACTCACATCTTCATAGTTCCGGGCCTCAACCCCATGTTTGACGTTGAGGATGATCAGCTGGTCAGGGCCTCGGAAACCCCCTGGGGAAGGAAGCACGAGAGAAAGAATCTATAACTGTTATAGAGGGAAAAGCTTCTCCCCCACTTCCCTCCCAGTCAGAGACAGAACCCTGGAATCCTGGTTCTCAGTCTGTCCCACTGTAGACATCAGACATCACTCCCCTCCTAAAGGCAAGAATAGTCCTGGCCCACAGCACCTCCCTCAACCCTAACTGTGACACTGCATTCCATATTCTATAGGGAAATATGCTTATGATATGAATATTGTGTAATCAAAATATGCTTTATGCAAAATACTTCATGTGACAATTCATGGAAAGGTTATAATCTGCTGAATGTGTATCCCATTTGTGTGCATGTATCATTCCTGTGTTTGAAGAGAGAAATATGAAGCATAAGCCTGAATTACTATGGAGTCATGCTAAGTGAGGAAAACTATTAGTAATATTCAATAAACTTAATGGTCCAATACTCAGGACAATGATCTGTGAACAGTAGGGATGTAAGAGTTTAACCAGTTAACCGATAAGATGATGCTTATCTGTTCCTGTTAACTCTAATAGGCAGTACGGGGCCAGGAGCTGGCAGCCCTCCAACACCCTTCCCTCTCTGCCCCTCCATGCCCAGGTAACACTTTTAACTGTGTAACTGATGGAATTTTGATAGATTACATAGTTATTATTTTTATACATTTTTTACATCCCTAATAAAGAGACTTGTTTTTCCTGTAAGCCTTGGAGGAAGGGCTATGGTGGGTCCTACCAAGACATGTGGCCATGTGTCCTGATGCTGGGACCCATCTTGGATGCTGTATTTTTCTACAAGAGCAGAGGGAAAGTTTAGACTGAACACAATGGATTCCTGCCTTTTGCCAAACTTATTTAAGAGTGGGGAGTGAAGTAATCTTGGTCATCAGTTCTCCCTGGCTACCCCATCCAAGATGACTGCTGGAAACTAGGGATATTAAATATCGGTTAATTGAACAGTTGATTAACCTCATGAATTCTTATCAGTTAGTCCACTATTCTACAGTTACCAGGTAGCCTCTGTCCTGGAGGGAGGGGTCTGAGCTCCCAGACCTGGCACGAGCTGGAACTGGGCTGCCTGCCCACCTGGCTACTAATACACTTTAAATGCAGAGCTGCTGCGGGGGTAGGTCCAGGACCCCGTGGCAAGCCGGGACTGAGCTGGTCTGCTGGCCAGCCTGCTAAAAAAATTTACTGGCAAGGGGTGAGGGGGAAATGAGTGTAGTCTATAGCAGTGTTTCTGAAAGTGTACTGCAGAAACACTTTAACTGGCTGCCCCAGTTTGTTTATGTACTGGCGTCCCACGGCTCCCCTTGGTTGTAAAGGAGAAAACAGAGCCAATGGGAGCCGCGAGGCTCCGTGGCCGCAGCGCCGGTACATAAACAAACCGGAGTGGCCAGTTAAAGTGTTTCTGAAAGTGTTTCTACGGTACACTTTCAGAAACACTGGTCTATAGCATTAGCCTATAAGCTTTTGCTTATAGGTTACTCGACTACACTATTACATCCCTACTAAAACTACCAAGTCTGAGTTGGGAAAAGAATTAGACCCAGGCTGAAAAGATGTCTAGTCTATAAAGATTATTAGAACAACTTTTTGGGGTGAGATATTACATGTAACTAGTTTTTTAGGTGTATTAAGCTTGCATATTCTATTTTATTTTACCTAGTAACCTACTTTGTTCTGTGTGCTCTTATGACCACTTAAATCCTTTTTATATTTAATAAAATAACTTCTGTCTATTAATAAACCCAGTAAATATTTGTTACTGGGGGGGCGGTGCCAAGAGGTCTGTGCATCTTTCTTTTTACCTTGGGAAACAGAGTGAATTTCATGAGCTTACACTGTATAGGTCTCTAAGCACCTTAAGATGGATTTATCTAGGGATCAGCTCCCAGAGGGGCTGTGAACTTGAGAGCTTGGAAAAGGTTTCACCCTGTGCTGCTTAGTATATTTCTGCAGCCTTAAAGGTATGATCCTGTCCCTGTGACTGAGTTGAAGCAGGCTGGAGAGCTGGGCTCAATAAGACAGGGTTACAGGGAGCCCAGGCTGTCAGGGAAAGGAGGCTCAGGGGGGCCTCAATGCATCAGGTAACAGTCCTGAGGGGGCATTGACCCATCACACTAACCACTAGATCTCCCTCATGATCTCAAGTTTCCTGGTCATGCTGGAAGCAGAAGGCCCCAAAAGAAAGTGGCAGGGAGCTGCAGAGTGGGAGGAATACCCGGCAGGATGCAGGATCCCTGCACCAGGAGTGACCCCTCATACCCGTCTGGGCGTGGCTCTCGAAGCAGATCTCGTAGATCTCATAGTCATCTGTGGTGAAAGCGAATTTGCCCTTCTTGGCATCTTCCTTAGAGTAGAACAGGTGGCCGGAGGAGTCTGTCACCTGGGTGGGGGGGAACAGTCTGTGACCCCACAGCACTACCCATCTCGCTGGACCAGGCTCCCAATGCCCACGCTGGTCCCACGTGGGCAGGGGTGTCCCCTCCACCCAGGAGAACGGGGTGTGCAGTGGGGAGACAGGGGGCAGGTGTCACTAGCTCCGTGGTTGGCCTTGGCCCCTGCAGAACAAGGGGGGGGGGGTCTGGTTCCGGGGGGGTGCAAAGTTTTCGGCAGGGACAGGGCACCCGAGTGTGCATGGGGGTGGCCGCACGGCCAGTGCGGACCACGAGGGGCGGGTCTGGCGGCGGCGGGGACCCCCAGGGGCTCTCACCCGGAGGTCGGTCCTGGCCCCCGGCGCCCCCGGCTCCGACACCTCGTACTCCCCGGTCACCATGACGTCGCGATGTAGCTCCTCCTTCAGGCACTTGCGGGTCTGCGCCGGCAGCTGGAAGGAGAGCGCCCCGCACCCGCCGGCCAGGAGCAGCGGCAGCAGCAGGGGACCCAGGAGGCCGGGGCCCGGCCGGGGCACGCGCATGGCGAACAGCGGCGGGGATCCCCCTGGCTCGAGACGCCGCGTTCGGCTCTCCCAGCCCGGTTGAGTCGGTCGCGTCCGGCTCCTCCGTCACACTACCCCTGAGCTGATTCGATGGCGTCGGACCTGGCGCTGACCCGACGTGGCGCTCCCTCTATGGACCCACCCCGCCTCCATCGCAGGGACAGGGCTCAGCCGTGCTTCCGCTTCCGGCCTCGCGTTACTTCATCTCCGGCAGCGCCAAAGAGAGCCCGGGCAGCGCGAAATGCGAACCCGGGGCGGAGGAGGAAGTGCGCAGGCGCGGAGGGGCTGCTGTGCGCGCTTGTAGCAGGGCAGGGCAGAGCGAGCGCGAGGGGGCGCTGTTAGTTCAGTCCGGGCTACCCCCCAAGCCTGAAGTGGGCGGGATTTGTTGGGGCTTCCCCCTCCCCGGCTGTGGGGCGCGGGGATATTGGATAGAGGCGGGGCCCGGGCCCAGAACTCCCGGGCCGCCTCTCCAGCTGCGGGGCCAGAAATGGGCAGATGCGTCCGCTGTGCGCACGCGGAGCGCTGGGTGGCGCCAGAGAGCAGGGTGCGGGCGGCGCGGTACGTGCGGGGAGTCAGGGGAGCAGCCCCGGCCAGCCGGGAAGAGAGGCCGGAGGGGCGGTGTCTGGGCAGGGAAACCCCCGTCTCCATCCCCTGCAGTTCACTGGGGAGCCTTTCCCAGCCCAAACCCTTCCCCGACCCCCCACCACTTTCCACTCCCACGCCTGCTCAAGAGCTTGTCTCCCACCCTCATGTCTTCCCTTCTGCTCCTGCTCCCCCCAACGGCCCCATCACCCCAAACGTGCCCGCTCCAGTCCGCCTCATTCCCCACCCCCCGCATGCCCCCGACCCCTAGCCCCGGACTGCCCGAGAGCTGGCCAGGCAGGGAGCCCCAGGACTACCTCCTGTAGGGCAGGGTAGGGGTCAGCCCCCGAATGCTGGCCCTGGTTAAAAGGCTGTGTCTGGGTGAGGCTGGGAAGGCACTGGGTGCAGGGATGCCTAGAGGGTGGCATCAAGCCCTGGCACCACTCCCTGCCTGCAGCAGGTCTGGCACCGTGTAACCGAGAGAACCTGGCTCCCCTCTCCTGCCTTGGCAGCCACGAGGAATCTACTGTGCCAGGATGGGAGGGTGTGGAGAAGAGAGGTGGATAGGAGTGTGTGTGGGAGCGAGCAAATAACTGCCCCCCTCCCCCCGATATCAAAGCCACCTGCAAATTCAAAGGAGACTGGATTAATAAATGGGAGGGGGACCTGGAGTTGGGGAGAATGGGGCCAGAAGAGGGGTGTGGGGCAAGGAGGGATATGGGGGAGAGCAGACAGGGATGTTGGGGGAGGCATAACAAATCCAGTGGAAACAGAGGTACAAAGCAGCTGGGAATTTGGGGAAACAGGCTGGAAACATCTCAACTGGGCCTGGACACGGGCCAGGCTCAGTGTCTGTCTAGCACCAGGTGCTTCTCTGGAAGATTGGGGCTGAAAGTGGGAATGGTGAACACCCATTCCTCCCAGGAGCAGGGGAACTTGAAATTCTCCAGGGTTACTTCCTGGGTAATGGGCATAGGACTGGGACTAGCCATGGCTCCCAACTGCATAGTGTTATGGGAGGCATTGGGGACGAGGGGCTTGGGGAACATGGAATGAGACATGAGGATCATGGGTGTGGAAAGTATCCCTTTATCCTGCCCATCTGTGGTGTATGGCAGTGGGGATGAAGCAATCTCTCTCCTTGCGTCAGCCCTGCCAGGTGCTGGCGTCAGAGACAGGAGGGTGGGGATGGGGCAAGACTGTGCCTGCTGGAATCACACAGCCCAGCTGGGAATGGGAACCGCCCCTTGCCTGTTCTGCTCTCTACAGTGCCCCCTGCAGGTCTGGAATAGCTGGCTCTCCCCACACAGACCAAGCTCCCACTCTACTCCCTTACAGCATCTCCATACCCCTGCTTCCAGGCTTGAGATCTGGGGGAAGGACACGCTACTGAGCTGGGAGCATGAGAATAGAGGATGTTTGTTGGTCAGAATATGCACCCACGTATAGTGTGTAATTGTGGGGGGATGGACAATTGTCAATGCATGTGTGCCCCTGTGCAGCCAACTGAGTGTGTGTCTGTGCAGTTGTCAAGCTGTGTATAAGTGTGTGTGCAATTGGTGAGTATGATTGTGTTGAAATTGGCATTGTGTTTGTTTGTGTAATTGGCATTGCATATGATTGTGCAATCAGGAGAATGTGCAAATATTGTGTGCAGCTGAGTGACTGTGTTGCTGTGTGTGTTTCTGCACACTCTAGATGTGAACCCTTTGCATAGGTCGCCATCTGCAGTCCCACAAGGAGTGTGCACTGTGTGCCAGTTGTGGCAGGTAGCCTCCCTGCTCCAGGCCTGCCAATGGTGGAGCAAAGAAGGCACCTGCTGAGGAGCCTGTGGAGGAGCCTGGCAGTTCAAAAGTTGCCAGGACTCTGGTCACCACTGTGGCAACATTTCCAGGCCCTTTAAATTGGTGCCAGGTAGCACTGAGAGCTGACTGTCCCAGTCCTACAGCCCCCACCTTGCCGCTGGGCCCAGCAATTCTGTCAGCCCCCTGCCCTGCTCAAAGGGTGCTGTTTGTCATTGGCTAGGGCTATTTGTGGAGCCCCCCCAGAAGTACAAGTCTCCCAACCTAGTACTGACTCAGCTGGACTCTGCTTAGTTCTAGAGACCTGCTCCTTTGGCTGAGGCCCAGTGGCTGATAGTTGCAAGCTGGGAGCATGGCGCTGGGGCAGGAAATCTCCCTAAATGCCAGAGATCCCCCAGCTCATGGGATTGGAATGACAAGCTCCTGGGTACAGAGAATGTGCCAGAGACCTGGAGTGATTCAGAGGGGGATGAGACAGTAACTGAGGATCTAATGGAGAGGGAAGAGATGAGATCTGGGTTGTGCCAGGGGCACAGTACCAACTCAGAGCTGCTGGTCCTGGGCAGTGTTCCCTGTAAGCTGCGCTCCTGGGCGGCTGCTCAGGAGAGATTCAAATGCTGCCCAGCTGATCAGCAGAGCACCACAGCTAGGTTCTTTGTTTCTACTTGTAGTGCACATTCACAGGTGCCCCAATGCACATAAAAATTGATTCTGCACATGGATGGAAAAGATTAGAGGGAACATTGTCTGCATCACATCAACCCAAACAGAAAGGCCAAGTATAAACCCTTGGATTATACTTGTCCTAAAATGGGGCTGCAGCATGGAGACCTTCTTCCACAAATGGCCTGCTGCGGCCCCCTTCTAAAGGGGAAGTGGTTTTCTGTGGACCCTTCAGCCCTTGGCCTCTCTGTTTGGATTGGTGTGATGCAGACACCTCAGGGCCCCATGTTTGGGGCCCACAACTCAGTCCACCAGCAGAGCTGGGAATGGCCTGCAGTTATGAATGACTTAGGTCTGTATGGGGTCAGGTATCCCTTAGAGGTGAGAGGCTCTATAGCCCCTTACCCAATCCCCTGAGCCAGTCTGGGGTCACATCAAATCCAGTGCCCCAAGAGGAGAAAGGCCCCTTGTCCAATCCTTCCTTCACTCTGTCTCACCCAGGCTATGTCTACACTACACTGTTCTTCCAGAAAAAGCTATGCAAATTGTGAAGTGCAAATTGCGTAGCTTTTTCCGCTTCTTTTTTCAGAAGAGGCTTTTCCGACATTTGGCCCATCTACACTGGGCTAAATGTCAGGAAAAAAATCTTTTTTGGAACATCCCTTCTTCCTTGTAAAACAAGGTTTACAGGAATGCTGAAAAAGTGCATCTGCTCTTCTGAAAAAATTTCAGAAGATCAGATGTGTTCTCTGGACACAGCAGAGTTTTTCTGGGACTCTGCTATCCCAGAAAAACTGTGTAGTGTAGACATAGCCCCAGTCTGACTTTTCTACAAGAATCTCTCAGCACTAAGACAACCAAGTTGAATGCTCCCTCCTGCTCCACAGACACCCACTGGCTCCAGGACAGTCTCCTGGCTGGACATGTTGCCAGCAATTCAGTATACCAGCCTGGCACCATCTGCCTCAAGCCCAAGGAGGGACTCACCCTGGTGCTAAGGGGCTGCCATGCAACTGTCTGGCCTCCCGGAGGTGGGAGTAGAACCCAGAAGTCCTGGCTCATAGGGATCTTTTGCATAGAACTGCTGGTAGGAAACAGGGCAGGGCTTCAGGGGGGCCAAAGGGAGGTGAGAGCAATAGGAAGGGGCAAAACTGCTTTTGGTGAAAAGCACAGACCATGAGCCTCTCTCTTAGGCCAACCCAGGCAGATGTTTTACTGGGATGCTGGAAGGGCTATGGGGTCTGCTAGCTTGGAGCAGCATGGGGGTGTCAGGGTGCCTGGGTTTTCTCTGCGTTCTGGGCGGCATTGGTGTGCATATTGGCACCCCTAGCCCTTGTGCCCACGATTGGGATGGGCAGAGATACCCCCCTCCCCACAGACCCATGGCCTCTCATGCTGTAGCACCTCAGCCTGACAGTATTTGAGCCTCAGAGCAGAGGGAGGGCCCTAAACTGTGGGGGAGGGGAGATAAGGAAGGAATATCCCCTCTCAGCCCACTGCTGAAAGTGGCCCTGCCAACTCACCATCTGGTGGGGGGGGCTGTGTATATGTTTGGTGATCTTCAGGCAGCCCCCGCCCCACAGCACTGCAGCACCCACAGTCCCTCTGCTCTAGCAAGCAAGGGGTTAACATGTTCCGCGTGTCCTCAGGAGATGGAAACGCTGGTCCCCTGTTGTCCTTGAATCCCAGAGAGGTGACTCTCGAGCTGAGCTTGAACCCCCCTCCCCCCGCCCTGGATCGCCTCCTCCCATCTCTGCCACTGCCCCTCAATCCCGACTTGCAGCCCCTGCTCTCCCAGCCCTGGAGCTGTGCCGGGTTAGGCTGGGATCCAAACCCCGAGTCGCCAGAGTGAGTAAAGTCAGGAGGAAGAGGAAGGGTGAGTAAGTGGATGAGCACACAAAGCGCTCGGCCGTCTCCTGTTTGGGATTTGGCCCGTTCCTTCCACAGACACGGAGGGGCCCTGCCTCCTGCCTGGCAGCCACACGCACTTGTGAGTGCCACGTGCCGATTTGGAGGGAGCCTGTGTGAAACCCCCCGCCCCCAGCTCCATTGCTCTCCAGGAATCCGCCGGAAACTGCTGCTGCTTTCAAAGGCGGAATAAGAGATGACCGTGGAGTTTGAAATGCTGGGACACACCCAGCTCGGCCAGTGCCCCTCAGTGCCAGCCTGCAGCCCCCTGCTCTGGGCTTTTCCCACCCAGCTCGGCCAGTGCCCCTCAGTGCCAGCCTGCAGCCCCTGCTCTGGGCTTTTCCCACCCAGCTCTGCCAGTGCCCCTCAGTGCCAGCCTGCAGCCCCCTGCTCTGGGCTTTTCCCACCCAGCTGTGCCAGTGCCCTTCAGTGCCAGCCTGGAGCCCCCTCCTCCGGGCTTTCTCCACCCAGTTCCGCCAGTGCCCCTCGGTGCCAGCCCGTAGCCCCCTCCTCCGGGCTTTCCCCACTCAGCTCCGCCAGTGCCCCTTAGTGCCAGCCCGCAGCCCCCTCCTCCGGGCTTTCCCCACCCAGCTCCGTCAGTGCCCCTCAGTGCCAGCCTGCAGCCTACTCCTCCGGGCTTTCCCCACCCAGCTCTGCCAGTGCCCCTCAGTGCCAGCCTGCAGCCCCCTCCTCCGGGCTTTCCCCACCCAGCTCCGCCAGTGCCCCTCAGTGCCAGCCTGCAGCCCCCTGCTCTGGGCTTTTCCCACCCAGCTGTGCCAGTGCCCTTCAGTGCCAGCCTGCAGCCCCCTGCTCTGGGCTTTCCCCACCCAGTTCCACCAGTGCCCCTCAGTGCCAGCCTGCAGCCCCCTCCTCCGGGCTTTCCCCCCCCCCAGCTTCGCCAGTGCCCCTCAGTGCCAGCCCACAGCCCCCTCCTCCGGGCTTTTCCCACCCAGCTCTGCCAGTGCACCTCAGTGCCAGCCCGCATCCCCCTCCTCCGGGCTTTCCCCACCCAGCTCCGCCAGTGCCCCTCAGTGCCAGCCCACAGCCCCCTCCTCCGGGCTTTTCCCACCCAGCTCCGCCAGTACCCCTCAGTGCCAGCCTGCAGCCCCCTGCTCCGCACTTTTCCCACCCAGCTGTGCCAGTGCCCCTCAGTGCCAGCCTGCAGCCCCCTGCTCCGCACTTTTCCCACCCAGCTGTGCCAGTGTCCCTCAGTGCCAGCCCGCATCCCCCTCCTCTAGGCTTTCCCCACCCAGCTCCGCCAGTGCCCCTCAGTGCCAGCCTGCAGCCCCCTGCTTTGCACCCTCCATCAGTGCGACTCAATGCCAGCCTGCAGCTGTCTGCTATTCCAGCCCTGGGCTCCCCCTCCCCACGTGGTTCTGCTGGTGACACTCAGTCCCAACCTGCAGCCTCCTAGCAGCTATCCCATGCTAGTCTCCAGGGAAATGGGATGACTGCATTGCTGTGTGCTAAGGGTTTAAATACCGGGGAGCAGTAGCTAGGATGGGAGTCAGCCATAGCTCCCGATCTCTCCTTGGTCCCCAAGGCCAGTGGCAGGGTGCCAGCTGGCTGCTCTCTGCCCCCCATTCCTGCCAGGTTAGTCACCGGGAGCATGAGATCAGCTGCATTCCTGTGTCTCACATCCTGTCCTGGTCCTTGGGGAGATGGATTGTTAACCCGCACAGGGCCAGACCCTAGGGATCATGGTGCATGGGTCGGGGAGTCACTGGCCCCTGATCCTGTGGCTATGTCCCAGAAGAACTGATTGTTTGGAGGCTGGGGGAAGCGGCCAGGACCCCTGGGGTTCTCTTCCTGGTGGTTGGAGGGAGTTCTAGCGGTTAAGGCAGGGGACTCTGAACAACAGGACCTCTGGGTTTCATTCCCTGCTCCCCCAGTGACCTGCTGTGTGACCTTAAGAGAGCCTCTTCCTCTCTGTGCCTTATTTTCTCCTCCCACACGGGATCTGTTTAGACAGTGAGCGCTTCAGGGCAGGGACGGTCTCTCCCTGGGTCTGTGCTGTGCCCGGCACAACGGGGTCCCTCGCTCCACGGGGTCTCCGAGCAGTAGCGGGAGATGACTCTGGCGCTCTGGCTCCGCGGGGCAGCTGGGTGGGAGCCGGACATGCTCTCACTCTCTGCATTGGGCCCAGCCCTGCCAGTTTCTCTTGTAGGCGCTTTCAGTTCCTGCTTCTGACCTAAGGCGTCTGCTGCGCGTCAGGAATGCACACCCCCGCAGCCCACTCAGAACGAGAGAAACCACCGGCCCCCTTCTTCGAGCTGGGGGTGGAATCCAGGAGCCGGGACGCCCAGCCCCCTCTACTTTAACCCACCTGACCCCATTCCTTTCCTAGAGCTAGGGTGGGATGGTCCAGGGGCCTTGGCCCCCGCCCCTGCTCTAACACAATAGGCCCCCCCTCCCTTCTACCAAAGCTGGGGACAGAATACAGTCCTAAGTCCCACTTAGCTGGCCACTTCCATTCTCCACACTAGGGCATCTTCCAGCTGCTCAGCTCTTACGGGGAGGGGAGACTGTAGAGTCTCAGCAGGGGTGGGTGGGGGAGTCAGGCTTAGTCTCTGTTCAAAGAGCAAGGGGCTCTATGGTACTGCAGGAAGAGAGGGCGCAGCCAGATTGCAGGGGGATACGCCTGAGTTGGGCTGGGTGTTCCTATTCTAACCTGGGGGAGGGAATTCCAGCTCCTGCTCTGCTGGGGGAAATGGGGATTCACGGGATTTACAATCATCTCATTAGGCCCCAAAACCTGGCAGTGCCAGGCATGTGCGGGGGGGGGGGGGGGCAGCGAGCACCTATAAACAGGGCCCGGCCCGCATTGCTCCTGAGGTCCTATCCAGCCAGCCCCGAATTCATTTACTGTACTGCAGGAGGACGCTGGGGAGGGGAGAGTGTCCTTCGCTGCGTCCTTGTATCTTTGACGTGTGAAAACCATCTACCTGGCCTGATGGGAGTGTCTGTCTGTCCGTGTTTAGGCCTGTTTGTTGTTGCGCAGGGTGTGTAAGGTGCCCAGGTGTGTATTTCTGTGTGCAACAACGATGCATGTAGTTGTGCAACGTGCATGTAGTTGTGCAACAGCGATGCATGTAGCTCTGCATCCATCGTGGTTGTGCGGGGATGGACGTGTTGTTGCACAGCTGTGTGTGGTACAGAGGTGTACGCCGTGGTGGTGTGCAGGGTGTGTGCTGTAGTAAGAGTGGGGTGGTTGTACATGTGTGAGCGGTGTTGGGCGTTGCACCTGCCTGAGGTTCGGGGTGTATGTGGAACTGTATAGGTGTGGGTGTTAGTTTGTGTGGCGTTGTTATTGTAATGCTGCGACAGGATCTCTGATACGCATCTTGAACAAACAGAGTTTGGAAACAAACACAGAGGGGAATCCTTTACTATTGCAGAGCAAGCCAGAGGAAATCATACTATATATGGACATCTACGTCATCGAGCACTGAGTCAATCCCCAGACCGTACCAAGTAGATTTAGAGTAAGGGGGAAAGATTGACTTGGCTGTCCTTTTAGGGGCTCACCAATTCTGATTCCCCTAAAAAGGGTGCATCTTAATTGAATAGGGCTTAGAGACACTTGAGTGGGTTATTAGAGAGGGGATTCTCTGCTTCCTGATTACTTGAAAGGGGCGTGAAGTGGGACTCGCTCCTCCCCTGCCTAGACTAAAGTGAGCAGGTCCTGGAGTACCCATTCATAAAAAAAGTAACTTGGAGGGAGCCAGTTTAGAGAGGCGCTTGGCGGACTTACCCGGCACCTTACGGCCCCAGAGCAGAGCTAGACATGTTCAGGAACTATGGAGCGGGCAGTACGGATGGCCCGGGATCCTCGTACAACCCTCGCCCTCAGCACCCTGCCCTGCGCAGCATGGGACCGGCCGCCGTTCCAGGGACTCCGGGACCAGGGCAGCCGCAACAGGTAAGGGGGAAGCGGGGCAAAGGGAAAAGAACTAGGGGGCAGTCGATCTGTCCCCAATCCCCATACCTGTTCCGCTGTGTCCGTCTGTCTGTCCTCATTCACACCTCCCTATCTGCCCGTTCCCATGCACACCTGTCTGTCTGTCCGCCTCCGCGCACTCCCCCCCCCCCCGCTCTGTCTGTCTGTCCGCCCCCATGCACACCTCCCCTGCTGTCTGCCCGGCAGTGCCCCGTCCCCATGCACACCTCCTTGGCTGACTGTCCCTACGTCCCCAGACACATCTCCCCCAGAGGCGCTGGGGGGGTACTGGTTTTACAGTGGCTCTAGCGCCCCCATGATACAAATTGTTCCAGCTCCTCTTTCCCCACTGTCTGTCAGTCCACTCCCATACCCCCACTGTCTGTCAGTCTACCGCCATACCCCCACAGTCTGTCAGTGTACCCCCACTCCTCCACTATCTGTCTACTCTCACACCTCCACTGTCTGTGAGTCCACCCCCATTTCCCCACAGTCTGTGAGCGTACCCTCATTCCCCCACTGTCTGTTAGTTTACCCCCATACCCCCACTGTCTGTCAGTCAGTCCCCATACCCACTCTCCTGTCTAATATATTCTCTAGCCATCCTCAGTCCCAGCTGTCTATTCATGCCATTTTCTGTTTGTCCATCCCTTCCTTCCTCACCCACCTAGCTCGCCACCTGCCCGCTAGCCAGTCACCGATCCCCTCCGCAGGCTCTGTCCCGCCTGCCCATGATGTGCTTTTCCTTTCCTTTCTCGCTTTCGCTCTCGTTTCTTTTGGAGGAGCGGGGGGAGGGGAGCCCTCACTCTCCCTCCTGGGGGGAGCCCCGGTGACTAATGCTCCGGGTTGATTCACCCCACCGCGTGGCGCCTGCTGGTTTGCCCCCTCCTCCCCACACGCGGGCACTCGCGTGCCGACGGCAGAAAAATGCAGGGGGTTCCCCCGCCCGGCGCTCTACAGCAGAGTGATGGGGGGGCTCCCTACTCCTGCAGCTGTCTGAGCCTTACACTGATCTTGCGCTGTGGGGGCCTGGGGTGTCCGTGTCCCTGCCCCGCGCCCAGCCACGTAATGAGACACCCCAGAGACCCCTGTTCCAGCCGAGGGGACTCCCCGTCAAATGTCATCCTACAGGGTTTATGACACACAGTATATCCCATCCAGGAGGGGGCTGAGGAAGCACATGCAGCAGGGCATCTAAGTTCAGCGGGTTGGTGGATCGGCCAGACCCGCAGCACTTTAGCTCGGGGAGGGGAGAGGAGTTTAGGAGGTTAGAGCTGGAAAGGGGAAGCCAGACGCCTGAGCTCTACGGCTGGGTCTGATGGGAGTCCGGACTGCTGGGTTCTGGGCCAGCACTGCGCGCCTTTCTCTTGGGCAACCACTTCATCTCCCGACTCCTCCGGCCGTGCCCCGCAGGACGGGCACGGAGCTGAAAATCCAGCTGAGGGGGAGGTTTAGGACTCGCCTCCCTCTCTGGGCTGTTCGGAGCCGTGTGTGTGGGGGGGGGGACCCAGGCAGTCCACTGAAGACAGACCCCAGGCAGGCCCTTCCCACAGGGGCTGGATGTGTGTAGTGAGGGGGTGGGGCTCCAGGCTACGGCAGAAGGTGGCGGCAGGGCAGACCGGGAGATGGCTCCCGCTGGAGCTCCAGGGTGCTAAGTCATGCCCGGTGAGTCATCAGAACCGGCGGGGCTGAGTCACGGCCGCGCTCACCGCGCCTGGCTCCGCCATTCACCCCAGCCCGTGGCCAGGGTGCTGAGATTCCGCCGTTTCCTCTTGCATAAGGGCGCCCCTGCGACAGCTGCCGGCCCCACCCCACGGCCAGCTGCAGCGCCTGCAGTCTGCGTGCCAACAGCTGCCGCACAGGGGCTAGAACCCAGGCGTCCTGACCCCCAGCTGCCTCCTCCCCTCCCAGAACTGCCCACAGAGCCCAGGCGTCCTGACCCCCAGCTGCCTCCTCCCCTCCCAGAACTGCCCACAGAGCCCAGGCATCCTGACCCCCAGCCGCCCCCTCACCTCCCAGAACTGCCCACAGAACCCAGGCGTCCTGACCCCCAGCCGCCCCCTCACCTCCCAGAACTGCCCACAGAACCCAGGCGTCCTGACCCCCAGCCGCCCCCTCACCTCCCAGAACAGCCCACAGAACCCAGGCGTCCTGACCCCCTGCCGCCCCCTCACCTCCCAGAACTGCCCACAGAACCCAGGCGTCCTGACCCCCAGCCGCCCCCTCACCTCCCAGAACTGCCCACAGAACCCAGGCGTCCTGACCCCCAGCTGCCTCCTCCCCTCCCAGAACTGCCCACAGAACTCAGGAGTCCAGACCCCTAGGCCATTATACTCCCCTGCCCTCCCTCCCAGTACCAGCAACAGAACCCAGGCATCCTGGTGCCCAGCCCCAGCTGCTGTAGCCACTAACCCTTGGCAGGGGGCCTGGGAAGCTCCACTCCCATGCCCAGCCCCTGAGGTGCGCTCTCTCTCTGACACAGAAGGCACAGCCAGCCTGCTGCCTCAGGGGTGGGTGGCACCAATACCCTGCGGGTGACACCTGCACACCAGGGCTGGGAAGGGACCCACGAGGCCAGGGAAACTGGGTCAAGGGTGGGGAGGACAAAGGGCGGGTTATCTGTGGGCAGGATTTCCGCACACACCCCTGCTGCTCACACGCAGGGACACGCCAGATCGTGCTGACTCAGCAGCCCTGGGAGCTGGACTCACCAGTGTGTGCCCAGAGCAGTGGCACAGAGCCCTCTGCGCTGTCCCACCCCTGGCAGGTGCCTGGCCTCTGCCTCTCGGAGCCTTTGGCCTCTGTTGCTGAGGGAACAGACTAGAGCTAAGGTGGGGAGAGGACCCCTATGCTACAAGCCAGCAAACTCACTTTACTCTGGCAGACACAGAAGCAGCTGTCCCACAATGGCTTTTGGGCTGGATCCGAGCTTGGGGTTTCTAGAGAAGAAGGCCCCATATTACAACCCCATACCCTGGAGCCAGCTGGGGGCTAGATTGGAACTGGCACTAACTAGAGGGGAAAGGGCCTATATCCCCATCCCCCACCCCATGAGCTGCAAGTCTCTTCCTCTGCCCCATGCCCTGGGTTCTGTCCCTGACATTCTCTAGCTTCTAAAAAGCCCATGGGACATGGGAATGACTCTCAACCATCCTGTTCTGCTCTGCCCCATTAGCTCCCTTTTCACATAAGTAACCCACATGGGCACCCCTCTGTCTGGGCACGAGGCAAACAGTGGGCACAGCATGGCACTAGCAAGGTATCTGCCCCTCTACCCATTGCACCAAATCAGGTGTGGTGCCTGCATCACTTGCCCCCTGCTGAATGCAATGCTGGCTGGAATGTAGCTGTGCCTCCTAGACACTATACTGCCCATCACCAATGGGGATTCTCCCGAAGCCTAAGAGGGATTGTGCCTTTGGGATGGGAGGGCATGAGCCCCCAGCTAGTGTCTGGACACCATGGTTAGAGATAGTACGAACTGTAAAGGCCTTCAGGGCAGCTTTGTATTAAGCAGACAGGCTGGGTGAGGAATGGAAGGGGCTATGTCTGAGGGCTAAAAGAGGACACTGCCAGGGTGATATAGAGCCTAATAGGTATAGTCAATGCTCCTGGGGTCTACTCCCAGCTCTGGGAGGAGAGGGGAGGGGAGCCTACTGCTGCTGGGAGGTGAGGGAAGAAGGGGGCATTGGGACTCCTAGGTTCTCTGCTAATGACTTGCTCTGTGAACCAGGGCAGAGCCCTCTCTCTGGAGGTTGTGCCTTAGTCCTCCATCGGTAAAGTGGAGGTATCAAGACTTGGATATCCTGCTGACCACCAAAGGGTTAAGCCCAATAGAAACCTCTGCACTGATAATGGGTTTAAAATCCCCAGGCCAGCAGGGTGGGTAAATTGACAGTAGGGAGCTAGAACCCATTTCCAGCCCTAACACACCAGCATGGCGGTGGGAAGGCGCAGGGATCCAAAGGCTCAGGGTTGAGCCCCGGCTTTTAAACAACCTCTTGGAGGAACCCCTGTAGCAATGGGGCCCATTCTTCCATCAGGGCAGGCCTCGGGGCTCCAGCCCTGCTGCATCACACGGGCGCGCTGCCCAGCCAGTCCAGTGGAGACAGACTCCTAGTCAGTCTTGTCCCCTCTTCGGGGACAAACGCTCCTCAGCACACATGTGCAGTGAGACCAGCCAGCCTTTTCTCAGCAGTCGCCTGCAACCCAGCACTGACACAGTCCATCTGGCCAAGGCAGAGCAACACACCAGCCCAGCTGGTGACCATGGAAGTGATTCCATTTCAGGCTGCTTCTCCCTGAGCATTGGTGCGAGCCATCAGCCTGGTCCAGAAGCAGATTCTATACCCTCTGCAGGTGACCTCCCATCCTTTGTCCCCAGGCTGGGCCTAGCTGAGTTCCCAACCCTGCCTGCCAAAGCTTCCCACTGCTGTACTTCCTGTCTCTCTGACCCCTCTGTGGGTCTGGATGGTTTCAATCAGTTCCTTAATGACCCATTCAGTGGGGCCAATGCAGCAAGGCAACACCCCTCATCCTGCACTGCCCTCTAGAGCAGATGTAAGAAACTTCCACTGGGTAGCAATGCAAAGTACAGAGGGAAACTGAGGCACCCAGACTGTTACAAAAAATTCCCATGTTGTGGGGTGAAGGGCGAGATGAACTGTCAGATCTAAGGGAAAGGGTCCAATAATGGGGGTGGGGAGTGGAAGGTTGTTAAACAAGGAACCTTCTGAGGCCTGGGAATTAGGGCTGAATGACCAAGAGGCACTTCACAGTGATTTAAAGTGGACTGTACCTCCTTTCTGGTTCTCCTATGTACTCAGGCAGTGGCTGAGATGGAGAACTCACCACCTGGCAGCTGTGAAAGCAAGATGGGATGGTTTTCTGATGGATCTTCTCTAGGAATTAGTTCAGAGTCAGCCTATGGGCTGGGCTATGCAAGAGCTCAGACTTAATGATCACAAGAGTCCTTTCTGGCCATGTCATCTATGAAGGGTCAGAGGGGAAATGGAGGCTTTCGGAGGCGAAAGGCCCTTCCCCAGCTCAGTGGCAGGAGCCAAGAGTCCCGAGCCCCTGTGTAGGATCTGACTTACTCTCTGAAATTGTCTCCTGTCTTTGTTCAACACATGCAATTTCCAGATGTTTGGTGCATTTGAAGCTCCCAGCTGTAAAGCTCCATTAACAACATTGGGGTTTCCCCACACAATTAGTGGGACAATTCAAGTGACTTGACTCCAGCCTCCCTGCTCTAACTCATTACACCCCATTCCCGTGGGTGGAGAACCCAGGAGTCCTGATTCCCAGTCCTTCCCTGCCTGCATCTTAGGCTACTGCTTCCACAAGGGTCTCCAAAGTCACAAGAAGACTGACTGCAGCTGGCAGACCTGCTGACAGGGGAAGTGCTGAAAGGTGGCAGTGCAGTGGGGCTAAAGCCGGCTTCCTGCCCACCCTCAGTCTGCACCACTACCACTCCCAGAAGCATCCAGTATCATGTCCATGCAGTCCTGGGGCAGGGGTGTCTCCACATGCTGCCCCCACATCAAGTGCCAACTCTGCAGCTTCCATTGTCTGGGAACTGCAGCCAATGGGAGCTGCAAGGTGGTGTCTGTGAACAGTGGTATGTGGAGACCCCCCATCTTCCCCACCTAGGAGATGCTGGCAAACAGGAGTGTGCTTGTTGCTTTCTGGAGCCATCTGAGGTAAGCACCTGCCCTCCTGCACCGATCTAGAGACCACACACACCCCATCCATACTTCCTCCCTGAGCCCATCCCCTATGCTCTCTGCTCCAGCATAGCGAAAGTGAATGAGGATGGGGGAGAGCCCCAGAAGGAGTGGGGGAATGGAATGAGTGGGAGTGGGATCTTGGAGAAGGGGCGGGGCAAGGGTCATTGGGTTTGTGCTATTAGAGAGTTGATAGCCCTATGGGGCAGGGCATGTGGGAGCCTCGGCCATGCGAGAACAGCAAGTGCAGCTGGCAGTTTGCTGGGCACAGGCAGCACAGGTGCAGCATGGCCCAAATGTCAGGCAGGCAGGCAGGCCGGCCGTGTCCATGCCGGTGCAGCTTGAGTGTGCGTGGGGCCCACTGACTGTTTTCTCCGGGGCCCAGAACTGCTTTTGGCAGGCCTAGGGGCCGGTGACCCAGGATTTGCTTCTGGAGCAATTCACTGCTCCCCCTGACCCCTAAGCCAGGCCAGGCCCCTTCTGCAGGCTGGAACCACTTCTCCCATGCTCGTGTGTCCATGACAATGGGGATCGTCCCTCTGTTCCCAAGTGCCAAGGGCTCTTGTGATGCTGGCAGGGCTGCCTCATTAGCTGCAGCCAGAACTGCTCCCCCACACCCGGGTGTCAGTCCTGTCCCCTGTGCAGCCTGTAGTCATGGGGAACCCTCTGTGATTACAAAGCACCCAGCACCCCACAAGCGTCTGGCCTCCTCTAAACTGCCGCCTCCCTTTGTCTCCATAGAAGTTCACCCCAGGCCCAAGTTCAGGGGCTGGCAGCTTCATTCCCAGTCTCAACACCATCACCTCCAGCCAGGTCCTGCAGTGGATGGTTCGGCCCACGACGCTCCACACCGAGTCCTCGCCCTCCACTTCCACAAGTGCTCCGTACGCCTGCCCCTATGCCTCCTACCCCACCGGGGCCCGCCCGGGCGTCATCCGCACCATTGGGCCCACGCCTGGGATACGCCGGAGGCACAACGAGCATGTGAGTAGGGCAGCTACTGGAGCACGGGGAGAGGGGCGAATGTCTGGCCCAGGGGGGCGGGGGCCTGGATTCCAGGGCTCCATCCCTAGCTCCAGGAAGGGAGAGGGGTGTCGAGGGTTAGAGCAGGGGAGGGGAGGGAGGGAGGAATCCAGGAGGTGATGTGGCTCTGTGCCTCAGTTTCCCTTGGTCTACACTGGCTGGAGGACGTGGGAGTGGGAAGCGGGGCTTCGCCCAAGCCTGAGCGGGGAGGCGAGTCCCCTTCTCCTTTCTGGGCCGCCGACACTGAGGGGACCCTCCTATTCCGCCCTGAGGCTGGGCCCCTTGCCGCAAACGCCGCGGGGCAGCGAGGCCACCTAGTGGCCAACGTCGGAATCGCGAGCAGGATACAGGGCGCTGTCCATCAGGAGCTCTCCAAATGCTTAGAGAGCCGGATCCGAGCACTCTCCTCATACAGAGGGCTGGGGATAACCCCCAGGAGCCCTGGCTGTTAGCCCTCCTGCTCTGACCACTAGACCCCACTCCCCTCCCAGATCCATGCTGCAACCACTAGACCCCACTCTGGTCTTAGAAGGGAGTCTCTCCAGCTGGGATTTGGCTAGGACGCCTGGGCTCACACCCTGGGGGCTGGCAGGAGAGGAAATGACAGCATGCTGAGTCATGAAGCCACAGGCTGACTCAGAGGGGAAGGGGCACTGGGGCCCGCAGCATAACAGGAGTATTCCCTCCCCAACCACCCAGCCTGTGGAATCCAGGCAGCCATCTGAAGCCAAGGAGGGCTGGCTTCCTCCAAGACAGGCTTTGACCCTTGAGAACCTTGCCATGTCCCCAGATTGTGCCCCCCAAATCATCTCTATCCAACCACTAAAGCTAATGCCCTCACCCTAACTAGAAAACACTCTATCTAATCACAGCACCAAGTAAGGGATCACTGTATAAACAGCCCCTGTGCGCCCCGCCCCAGAAGTGGCTGCATCTTATTGCACCTTGAGGGGTCCCTGTGGGTATTACCCCTGGGGGTGAATGCCTGACAAGGATTGGTCCCTGGAGATTGCCTATGGACCAGCACAGCAGGGGAGATATATGGCATCATTACCACTCATTTGAAATCCCCTGCCCCTCTCTTGCCCCATTGCAGATGACTGCTGAGGAAGAGGAGCGGCGCAGGGTAAGACGGGAAAGGAACAAACTGGCCGCAGCAAAATGCCGGAACCGGAGGAAAGAACTAACAGACTGTTTGCAAACGGTGAACACCCCCTACTGAATCCCTCCAACATTGCTCCCCCAACACCGTGTTGGGGCACTGAGGTCAAAGGTCCCCTACGGAGTCCCCCTTTGGCTCTCATTGGAGCTTGCTCATGCAAGCTCTGACCCTGCAAGAGATGGGATCAAAGCTATCTGAACTGTGAGGACTGGAGGCAGGGGCCCAGTATGTGGCAAGATAAGCCCTTAAGCCCTTCCTGCTCCTAGTGCTGGTGACAGAACCAGGCATCCCATCCCTTCCTGTGCTAACCCACCAAATCCCACTGGGGATTTTACCTACAGGTCCTGGCTCCCGCCACCACTCTGGCCACTTAGACCCCACATCCCTCCCATGCCAGGGACAGAACCCAGGAATCCTGCCTCCCCCTGACCTGTCTCTCCCCCTTCTCCTGCAGGAGACAGACATGCTGGAAGAGGAGAAGTCAGGCCTGCAGAAGGAGATTGCAGAGCTGCAAAAACAAAAGGAAAGACTCGAGCTGATCTTGGAGGCCCACAGGCCAGTGTGCAAGGTGCAGGATGAGTCCTCAGGAGAAGAAGAGGAGCAAGGGGGGCTGCCCGCCCCACCCCCTGTCAAGGAGGGGTTCCTGGAGCATCTGCCAGCAGTCCCACGTCGGCAACCCCCACGGGTGCCTCCACGGATCAGCCTTCCCCCCAGCGGGGTCCTGGAGCCTGAGGCCTTGCACACTCCCACCCTCATGGTCACACCCTCACTAACTCCCTTCACTCCCAGCCTGATCTTCACCTACCCTGCCCCAGGGGAGGGGGAGCCCCCTGCTGGCTCTGCCTTCCCACCTGAGCCCTGCAGTTCTGCCCACCGGCGTGGGAGCAGCAGTGGTGACCAGTCATCTGATTCCCTCAACTCCCCGACCCTGCTGGCGCTCTGACAGGCCTGGCTCCCCCCAGCCATGTTCTTCCTGCTTGAGAACCAGCCTTGTGACCAGGAACCTTCCATGTGGTTCCTTCCAGACCATTTTAGAACTGTTCCCTGTCATCCTTCTGGAATCATCCACCTCAGATGTGATATCATTCTAGGCCATTCCAGCACTTCCCCCATTATCCCAATTTTCTGTTTATTCCAGATACATCTGGTATCTCCACTTCCACTTAGACTAGTGGCTACATCTACACTGCGGCAGTTTGTCAGAAGAGGAAATGCAAATGGAGTGCTCTCATTTGCATATTCTCTTCCGTTCCTTTTTGTGGAAGAGGTTTTTGCAATAAAAAGCCCTGTGTAGACAGGGCCATTTGTTGGAAAAACTCCATTTTGTGCAAGATCCCTTATTCCTCAAAAAATGAGGTTTACAGGATCTTGTGCAAAACGGGGTTTTTCCGACAAATGGTCCCGTCCACACAGGGCTTTTTATCTCAAAAACCTCTTCTGAAAAAAGGATAGGAAGAGAATATGCAAATAAGAGCACAAGATTTGCAAATGAGCACTCCATTTGCATTTCCTCTTCTGACAAACTGCCGCGGTGTAGACATAGCCTCAAACCTTCACTGTCATTATAGATAATTCTAGACTCATCCACCCACTGCATGCCAGGCTACCAGCTATTCTACACCCATCTGGAATTCCCCCTGGCCACCAGCACTACAACTTCCATTGGCAATCTAGAACCTTCCTTGCTATTGGCATTTCTTGATTATTCCAGGACTCCCTGCAATCTTTCACCCAGGAGTCAGGAACATGCCTATTCGCTCCCTTTACCAGCCTTGCAGAAAAAGAGTCCTTGTGCTTCAGAACCTCAATTATCCCAAGCCCTTCCCGTAGCCCCTTCAGATCTATTCCAGAGAAGTTCCACTCTCTATTCCTTCTTGGGGTGTGGCAACCTTACCAAAATTCTCATTATGCTTGCTGTTTTTTCTAGAACCTACCAGAGCTTTCTTGGCCCCTTTCTGGATTGCTCTAGAATCCCCCAGCTATTAATGATCTCATACTAGAATCTAACCAGATGTCAAGTTCAAAAGGCATTGATTCTAGATGTTGCCCATTCTAGAGCCAGTCCAGCTGTTCTAGGCTGCCATTGCTCATTTTAGAACACTCACAGCTGTTCCAGACCTCGCTTGATGTTTCTAGACCCCCATCTGATGGTTCCAAAATTCCTTCATTCTATAACTCATCTGAACATTACAAACTATTCCCTCCATTCATTTTATAACCCACCCCTTCATCTAGAACTATTACTAGCCCATTTACAAGAAGTCTGTGCAAAGCGTGCAGGGTTTTACAGCGCTGGCCAGCCAAGACCCTGGACTGATTTTTTTTTTTTTTTTTTTTTGCTCCCAGAATCCAGAAGCTGATCCAGAACCGCGGGGCGTGCTCTGGGACTGCACAGTATTCATTGTTGGAGTTACCATTTCTACACTATTTATTTTCACTCAAAGAGTATTTTTCTATCAATGGTATCTCATGTCTCAGGAGACAATTAAAAGCTACAAGTTGAGACAGCTCAGGTGTGTGTTTGGGGGTGGGGTGCAGGGTTTGGTTGCTACATGATGTGCTGGGAGCACTGGGCAGATATAGAAGTCGTGGCAGGAGCAGGTGGCCTGGTGGGGACTACAGGGAGTAGGGGTATATGAGAATGTGCGTGGCAGGAGTGTATGAGATAGAGGCATGTGAATTATTGGGAATAGTGTGTGTGGAGTGGAGAGTAGGTAGAGTGTTGGGGGGCAGTGGGTACACTGTGTTGTGGTGTCAGTAGGTGTGCGTGTGAGTGCACACACACGCACACACAAACATTGCTGTAGCTCAGCCACAACCCCATCTTCCTGGCACCAGAGGAATATCTTTGTTAACTGGCAGCCGTACGCTGGTACCCAGTCTACAGGGGACACTCCTTTTCGCTATGGGCCACTACAGTGCCTGGCCTTCTCCCACCTCCCAGCAGAACCACGGGGGTTGGGCCCTACCGCTCCATGAACCAATCCCTTTTTGCATCAGTGGCACCCAGGCCCCGTGTAGTCTACCCCCCACTGGACTCTGACACTGGCTGGGACTGGGGATAAAGCAGCTTAACTCTGGGACGTGCATCCACATGGAGAGATGAGGGTGCTAAGTAGCAAGTGAAAACTGAAGCCAAGTGGCTCTTAAATCTTTGGCCTTTGGGGTCTGAAGGGAAGCCAGTGGCAGGTGCTTGTTGTGAATGAACAGACTCAGCAAGGGCCTATCAAACCAGACAAGCAGATCCCAGCCCAGATGTTAACTCTGGCTCCCCTCAACTAACGAATGAGGTGGCCTCAATAGCTCAGCGGGGCGGATGTCGTCTCCCTACACAATGGGTGCACTACAGAGCCCAGAGGATCCCCATAACCCTTCCAAGCATCCCTAATGCTGGCCCATTGCATAGGGGAGGCTCAAGGCAGCAGAGTGGAGGATCGAGCCCACCCTGCACCATAGGCACAGGAAGTAGGGATCAGGGGGTGCTGCAGTGTCCTTAGGCTTTGCACCCAGCTAGGGTCCCAGCCTGTGCCCAGGAGCCCAGCTGCCAGCCCCTCCACTGCTTGTGATGCCAACCTCCAACCTTGGGGTCCCAGCCACTGGCCCTGGAGTTGTGGGTGCCAGCCTTGCACCCTGGGTTCTACTGATGCCTGGGGTCCCAGATGCTGGTCTTGGGGCTCTGTCTCTGGTACTGGTCCAGGACTCTGCATCGCCCCCAGTGGTGACCCCAGCCTAGTGCAGTGAGAGGCACAGATGAGGGTATTGGGAGCACAGCTCAGCACCCCTGCATACAAATTGTCCCAGCATCACTGCCCTGCACTCACCCTGCAGCCATGGCTCCAGTCCCACAGGGCTGGCTCCTTGCTCCAGGCAGTGCCACCCTCACGGGATGGCAGCCACCACTGCGGGTAGGGTAAGTTTGGGGCAGCGGGTCCAAAGCTGCATGAGGCTGTGACTGAGAACCTGTGTCCTGGGAATGCAGTTGCACTGCAGGCTCAAATCAACACAGCAAGGCATTGAGGGTGCCACACAAGAGACTGGCTTTGTTTGTCCGGCAGTGGGAGGCTGAAGGCAGGAGGCCCAGCTCGGCAGTAGTATGTCACTCCCAGCGGGAGCGAGGTGCTGAAATACCACTGAGGAGCTGGGCCAGATGCAGGCATGGAGCTCTCAGCCGCCTTTTCCAAGCCATTGCTGGTGTTTCTCAAACTCCTGTGGGAAGTGTGGGCTGAGCAAGTGAATGACTGTGGAGGGGCGGGTGCCTCTTCTGCAGCTTGTCTGTCTGGGCTGCAGCTGATGGCTGGTCCAGCTCCTGCCCTGCAGACCCTGGAAACTGGCTGAGTGGCCTAATGAACAGTGAGACGGGAAAGCCAGCAGCTAAGTGCCCTGCTATCAGCCTGCTAGGCCAAGGGAGGCTTGTGAAGAAGGCAGAGGTAGGTGAAGAGTCAGAGAAAAGTAACTTTCCTGAGCTACTCAAGTTGGCCAACTCCGGTGGAGGCAGGGAGAGTAGGTAGCTGGGCCAGCCAGCCTTCCCCTCCCTCCCTATTGTGGGTCTGTTAAGTGTCAGGTGCAGGGAATCCCTTGCTAGATCCATCCCTTGCTGGGAATTTGGATTTGGCATTTGGCTTCTTTTTATGCCTCTCCAGCTTCAGGGCAGAGGCATAACAACTTAACCCTTCAGAGGGAGAACAGCTGGGGTTCATTGCTGCCCGAGACTTGTCTCAAGTTGCTGTTGCTGTTTTCTCATCTCTCTCCTGACTATTCCCCAAGGATCTGTCACAGTTGCCATAGGCGCCACATACTCACCAGCAGCTGTTTGAATAACCCCCCTGCCTCAGCCAGGGGCACCTCATCTCAGTAAAGATGACCAATTTGGTGCAGGAGTTAGTACCCACTTCTGGGAATGATGAACAAGGCCCTACAAACACCCACACTTGACACATTCACCCTCTGCTGGGACAAAGGCAGGGCACTGTCCCTCCTTGGAGATGCCCCGGAAAATAAAAAAACCTCATATTTCAGCTTCCTTTCTTGGGATCTTTAACTTACCCTGGGGGAGTTAAATGGAACGTGGCAATGGCGCAGGTGGTCAGAGTGGGAACACAGGCAAGATCTCTTGGTAAGTAGCAAATTGGTGCAGTCTCCCCTCTTTTTTCTCTGTGGAGTCTGTCCTGGGAAGGGCAGGGCAGGAAGCTATGGGGGAGTGGGGCTGCTGGCTTGAGAGAGAACCCCTTGCACAAGAGAAGTGCTAAGTCTGAGGAGCTGTCTGGAATCAGTTAGGATCTCTCCTTGCTGGCTGCAGTCCAAGTAGCCCCGTTCTCTAGGCCTTAGGTCACTGTGGAAAATCCCACGGTGAATGACTCTTTCCTTGCAAAATCCATCCCGGTAACTGCCTGCAGACACTCTTCCAAAAATACACAAAACAGGATATGTGCGGGACCTGGGCTGAATGCAGGGAGGTCTGTCATTTGTCTGGAATAACTCAGACACGGGGGCAGAGACCAAGACTCCTCCTCCTCTCGTGAGAGATGCTAGACAAGAAATGGTGCATCCCAAAGGCGAACTTATGTGGCATGCCACGGCCACACTCCCCAGGGAGTCTTAACCTAGAGGCACACAATGCCTTGTATCTTGCTGATCAGTGTAAAGTCCAGTTAATGTCAGATAATAAGTTTCCCCAGGATCAAATGGAATATGGGCCTGTGTATCTCAATGGGGATTAACCCAGCAATGTTACTCACATGACATTTTCTGTTACCATTCCCATAGCTCCCATTAGCTGGGAACAGTGATCTGTGGCCATACCTGCAGGTAAATAAAGTGGCAGCCCACCAGGGGCTAACCATAGCAAACCACCTCCAGCCTGCAGGCCGGTTATTGCCCACTGCTGCCCTCAGGACACCCACCTTTACCCAATTCCTAGGATTCAGGGTATAACCCTGTTAACTTAGGAACCCACCCTTGCCCTCCCATGGGCTTGAGCATAACCTTGCACTCTGCAGATTTGCAGGATCTTTTACCAGTGAAAGAGCCTTACACAGTAATATCCTACTTAACCACTATTTATTAACTGTTATGGAGGGAAATGCATACATGACACATACAAGGCTCACCATTCCCAATAAGGCAGATGAACTTTTCTTAATGTCCAGTCAGGATCAGGTCATTCGGGGGGACTCCAGCTTCTGCACAATGTGGCTTTATCTACACTACCGCTTTTTCCGGAAGAGGCAATGCAAATGAAGCGCTGATTAGCATTTTGTCATGCTTCATTTGCATAATCTATTCCAAGCCGTTTTTGTGCAAGGGGTTTTTGCACAAAAACAAGCAGTGTGGACATTTCTTTTTTGGGCAAAAACCCCTTTTTGCACAAGATCCTTATGCCTCCCTGGGGAGGCATAAAGATCTTGTGCAAAACGGCCACAGCCACACCGCTTGTTTTTACGCAAAAACCCCTTGCACAAAAACAGCTCGGAATATATTATGCAAATGAAGCCCGACAAAATGCTAATCAGTGCTTCATTTGCATTGTCTCTTCCAGCAAAAACTCATAGTGTAGACAAAGCCTGTGGCTGGCAGGGTGTTGAGATCTGGCAGCTCTGATTTTGGGGCTGTGTCCTGGGAGTTGTATCCCAAGAACTTCCTTTTGGATCCCAGTTTATATAGTGAAACTTGAGTCCTGCTTAGCTTTACCTTAACCAGTCATTTTACTGAACTTTTAGTAACCAGTCCTAGCATACTGTAACATATGTCTCTAACTAATCATACCCCACCACCTTAATTGTTTACACTTACAAAATCAATTAGGTAACAGACAGAAACAATCAAAGAACCAGACAGAGATCATACAGACAATAGAGAAGTGGGAACCGTAAAGACAAAACAGTAAAGAAATTGGCATGTGATTTCTTGACAGACGGAATGCTATTTGACTAAATTGTCTTTACCTTAAGATCTGTGTCATTATCTGGTGATGGTACTATTAGGACAGGATTTCTAGAGCCCCACAAATCCGTGGATATCCACTTTATATCCATGGGTATCTGCATCCGCTGATGTTGGTGTGGATATCGGCAGCTCATTTTTGCAGATATAGATGTGGATACAAATTTTATATCTGTACAGGGCTCTAAGGATTGCCTTCTTAACAGCCCAATGTTACATTGTTTTAATGTAATTGAGAGGGAATGTGAAGATGTGACTTTCTGCTTCTTGGATAATGGTTGCTTCCCTCCTAGTATGGCTACAGGAAAAGGCCTTATCCTTACAGTGTAATTATGTTGATAAATAAAATCACTCCTCTAGCTGACAGCCATGTGTTCAAGGCTATCTGGCCCTAGTTACCGCAGCATCTCAACCTCACAGCCTTGCATGTATTTATCCTTGCTGTCCTCTGGAGGGCAGTGTTGTTAAACCCATGTAACAGATGGGGAAACTGACACAGGGAGCCTAAGACTAAAACTTTACAAATCACCTAAGTGATATGAGAGCTCATCTTCATGCACTGCCTTACCAAGCTAGTGAGGAGGGCTTTTCACTAGGTTCCAAGGTGGTAGGTCACAAAAGGTAAATATACAAAAGTGCAACCTTAACTAAGAGTTAAATGTTGCAGAAGGTCATGGAATTTACAATAGGCCACAGAAACAACAGGAGGGAAAGTGGGGGAGTCTACTTGACATCTTTGATGTCTAAACATATGCAAGGAGTATGAGGAAGAGATAGGAAGTAGGGGAAGTATTAGTCCATAAGCTAAATTAGGATTTAACTGCCACCACAAAGTCTTGGCAGGACAAACCTCATGATTGGAGTATTGGTATGGAGGGGTGCGGCTTGTTCAGAAGGGACACGCAGGGTGAAAAGGGAGGAGGGGTTGCGTTGTACATCAAGAATATATACACTTGTTCTGTGCTTCAGGAGGTGGGAGACTGCCCAGCTGGGAGAAGATAAAAGGGATGAAAATAGGTGTGATGTCACGGCTGGGACCTACTATAAACCCCCAAACCAGGACGAAGGGGTGGATGGGGCATTTGGAGAAAAAATAACAGAAATATCCAAAACACAGGATGTGGCAGTAATGGAGAACTTTAACTACCTGGACCGCAGCTGAAAAGGCAATACGGCAACACAAAATTTCAAATGCAATGCACATGGCTGACAGAAGTAATAAAATGTGCAGTCCCTTCATAATTGTAATGTCCCATGTGATGGATTTGGGCACTGTCAATATCTGATGTTTCCCGGGGACCCTTGGCAAGATGGCAGTTGCATTTGTGTTTGTGGATGACATTCCCCAGAACTCAGGGGAAGACAGAGAAGGGGGCAGGGGCAGAGCCCTGTGGAACACAGAAAGGAGGATCCTCCAGGAGACATCCTAGGAATGGTTAGAGAGGTTGGAGGAGAACCAGGAAAGGACATTATCACCAAAGTCAAGAGGGTGTTGCTTCTGTCAGCCAAGTGCATAACATTCAGCAGGGCTCCTTGTACCCTGCCATTCACCCCACAACTCCTTGTGTGCTCCTGCCCATTGTCAGGGAATCCCTCCAATCTCCCCCCTGCCAGGAGCTCTGTGTGCCCACCAATCTCCCACTGCCACTTGTGCACCCTTCCCACTCACAGTGCCAGGATTCTCTTTCTTCCCTTCACAGGAGGCCCTGTTCACCCCTTCTTCATCCCTCCCCCCTACCACAGTCCCTTAACCTCTACTCTGCTGGGGGCTGTGGATGCCCTCTCTGCTTTTCTGATTTCTCCCCAAATCCACAGGGTTCTTCCCGGTGCTCAATTTGTAATGACAGGAGCTCACAAGCAATTCTTTTACATTCATATCTGATGCAGCAAGCCCAGACATGCCGGCTAAGCTCTGGCACAAATTAAGCATTGGATGCAGCGTTCAAAGGTTATGACATTATTGACACAAACATGCCAACACTCAGGCAGGAAGAGACAAGGCTGGAAGGGTGGATATTATTTGTATCAGGGATGCACATAGGCCCCCAGGCAGGGATTAGGGGCCCCCACTGTGTTGGATAGAGCACAGAGTGTGTTCTTGGCACTCATGAATCACATGGTGCCACTAGGAGGTGCTAAAGTCTAAACTTGCACCCAAGCCGGGAGTCAGTGAGGGCCAGGATCAAAGCCCAGGGGTAGAGGAACAGAAGCAAAGATTAGGTGTGCAGGAGGCTGGGGACCTCACCCCCACATTCCATAATGCACACTGCTGTGGTGGGTGTCAGGGGAGTGGCACGTTGCCCATCTGCCAGCCAGCCCTTGCAAAGGCCAAGTGGGACAGCACTAACACAAGCAGACAGGCACTTCCTGGCCTCCTGGGGTGTGTGCAGCCTGAGCAGAGCTAGTTGTGCCTGTTGGGAGCCTGAAACTCCCCCAACACCCTCCATGCTGCAGCGCGCCCCCTAGTACAGGGTGAGTCATCGAGGTCATCACTGCATGTGAGGCTAGCGGTCCTATTCTCTGCACCACAGTGCCCCCTAGTGCCTTGCTGGGGCGTTGGGGTCAATACTGTGAGGGGAAAGTGCCCCCTACCTCACTGCTTGCAGCCCAGTGCTTTCTGTCTCCCTCTCGTGTCTCTATTGGCAAAGTTTCACACCCCCAGTATCTGCCCTTGCTTTCTACTATGCTCCCATCTGGCAGGTTGGGGAACAGCCCCCTCCCCTGATCCTCCCAGCCTGGAGGGTTTTGCAGAGCTGGGAAGAGGGAGCTGGGTTGTGGATGTCAGCTCTTAGTTATCATGGCCTCCAGATCCAGACATCTGCTTCCTGGCCTGGCAGCCTTTTGTCTTTGAGATGTGGCTAGGCAGGAAGGGACTATGAGATCCATCCGTTCTGAGCAAGACATGGGGAGCTAGTTACTCATGGAACTGACTATCCATATCCCAGACACCTACAGCCTGTCCCCTTTGAACACAGCCCCTGTTATCTCAGTCCTGGGCTTCCACACACAGAGCTCTGCTTGGGCCCCTTAATCCCAATTTGCAGACATCTTCCATCCCAGCCCTGAGATCTCCCATAGCCCTGCCCATGTCCCTCAATCCTAACCCACAGCCCCCTGCTATCTCAACATCCCTTCTTTACTTTCCCAAGTCTCCCAACCATTTATTCCCATAGACATTTCTATGGAGCTGGGCCATAGTGGGTGTCTAAATTACCCTACAAACATAGGTCTTCATCTCCTTCTCACCCACTCCATTCTGGGCCCTTTCTCCAGCTCAACTGGGTGTTTACACTGACACTTTTGTTTATTGTTGCAAACAGGGAAATCCCAGATTTGGGTGTGAAATTTAGATGGCAAGGAATTGTGAAATTACAGAAACAGAGAAAACAGGAAATTGCAAACAAGAAATTCTGCAATCAAAAAAC
The DNA here is from genome assembly GCA_032595735.1 of Pelochelys cantorii. NCBI lineage: Eukaryota > Metazoa > Chordata > Testudines > Trionychidae > Pelochelys > Pelochelys cantorii. Next base: position 34,330,456 of record CM064336.1, read on the forward strand.
TAAGAGATTCATGTCAGAATTGGAAATATCAGAGTCCAGGAAAGAAAATTATAACAGACTCTCTCTCCTTGCATCACATGGACACACAGTGCAGGACCCAAAATTATGGACTCAGGAACTCAGAGAAGCAGGAAATAAGCAATCAAGAGACACCAACATGCAAAGTTGCAATTTTTAAACATTTATTATTTTTATTTTTTGATGACTTGCTCTAATCTCTCCTCCCTCTCCCCCCCCCCACACAAAAAAATCCAGGGGCAGCAAAACCAACCCAGCACAATAACCCTGTACCCCGTCCCCTGAGTCAAAAAGCTATCACTACACCTCGGGGCTTGGGGTTAGCACCTGGGGGAAAGGGGGCTGCCATAAAAGCCAAGAAAGATGAGGCTTCTAGAGAGAGGGTGGGACCTAAAATGCATCTTTGACCTTCCCCTTGGTTCCCAACTCCAGTCCCTGGCCCCAGAGTCTACACAGAGGTCACCCCCCCCCCAATCTGCTGGATCACTTCTTCCTGAGAGCCCAGTGGAGAGACCCCCACCTGCAATCTGGGGGGTCCTCTGCTCTCCAGTGCTTTGGTGGGGGAGGGAAGGTGAAGTCACTGGGGATCAGGTCTCAGAGGGGTGGCTCTTGGCCCCCACCCCTCCAGTCCCTTGGGGGTGAACAGTCTTGAGGGGCAGACCTCTAGTGCGGGGTGCTGGTCCCCATCCCCTCCGGCCCCTTGGGGGGCCCTCAGTCCTGGGGGCAGGTTTAGTCCGGGGGTCCTGCCCCCCGCCCGCTCCAGCCTCGCGGGGGCAGGCTCTAGTCCTCGGGCGAGCAGGCCAGGTGCAGCTGGTCCGGGCTGCCCACGCTGCCGGTGCTGGAGCTGCCGTCGCCTAGGTCCCGGGGCCCGCAGGGCAGACTTAGCTCGGAGGAACCGACTGGGCTGCTGTCGGCGCGGGCGGCGCACTCCTCCTCCAGCGCCAGGCACAGCGCCTTGAGCTCCAAGTTCTCGGCCGCCAGGCGCTCCTGCAGCCCCTCCAGCCCGGCCAGCTTGTGCAGGCAGGCGGCCAGCTCGTCCCGCAGCACCCGCGCCGCCTGCTGCCCAAAGAGCTGCCAGTCCCGGGCCAGCCGCTTGGCCTTCAGCCGGTCGTCGTCCAGGAAGCAGCAGAGATCGCGCAGCTCGCGGTTCTCGGCCGCCAGGCGCTCGTTCACCTGTTTCAGCTCGCGGATCTCCCTCAGATGCTCCTGCAGCTGCCGATTGACGCCCTGGATGAGCCGGCCCCGCTGCACCAGCGCCGCCAGCTTCTCCGCCTCCTCCTGCCGCAGCCGCCGCACCAGCTCCTCCTTGCTGCAGCCGCCCAGCTCCGAGTCGCTCAGCTGGGCCAGGGCCCGGCCGGCCGCCGACTCGCCGGCCTCGCTGCCCATCGCGCTGCCGCAAGGTGGTTCTCGCTGCTCAGCCTCCCCCGGCGCGCGGCCCCCGCTCCTCCGGGGCGCACGGGCCTGGGGCCTCCGGGGGCTGCAGCCCCGGGCTCTTCAGGGCGCACGGAGCCCGCCTCCTTCGGCCCCTCCCCCGGCCCTCCAGTCACCACCTGGGCGCTTTCGGGGCGTACGGGGCCCCCTTCTCCGTCGGGGCGGGCGCACGGGCCCCCCAGTCACCGCCCTTGGCTCTCCCGGGGCGCACGGGCCCCATAGGCGCTCGGAACCGCCTCTTGGGGCGCAGACCCCCCGGCCGGCTCCGCTGCTTTGTGGCGCACAAGCCTCAAGGGACGAGTCTCGGCTCCTCCGGGCGGGCGGGCGCACGAGCCTTGTCTCCGAGCGCCCCCTCCAGCGGCTCCGGGCTGAGGCCGCTGCCCGGTGCTGGCTCCTGCCGGGGCTCAGAGCAGCCGGCGCATCCTGCGGCGGGGACCCGCCGGGGCGGGGAGCGGGGCTGCGGCTCGGAGCGCTGCTGGGGGGGAGGAAGCCGTGACGTGGGAATAACAATGCGAGAGGCACAACGCCAGCAGCGGCACCGCATCCCCCAGCCCCGACCGGGAAGGGGGGGGGCTCCGCCTGGCTGGGGGAGGGGTGGTTAGAGCAGGCAGCTCGGACCGGGCTGAAGGTCTAGATGGGGACAGGCGCTGGGGGCGACAGGTGCATGGGATGGAGATGGGGGAAGGGGAGCGGGGGATTAGCGCATGGCGGGAGAGATGGGCTGGGACAGGCTAGGGTGGGTAAAGGGGAGGAAGGGCTGGGGGCATATTTCAGAGGCAGGGGCAGTGCTCGGTAGCAGGGGGACGCCGGTGACCTGGTTTGGGGCAGGTCTCCCCCTGGTGTGAGGGGCTCTGAGTGCGCCGCGAGAGTCCAGCCTGTCTGTGACAAGAAGGTACAGGTGCCATTCTGGGGTGGTTATTGGAGGGTCATACTCCACTGACTCCCCCTCCCCCCCCCCCAGCTGCATCTTTTGTAGTTGGGAGAGGAGGTAGGGAATTGATGGAGCCTTTCAGGGGACAGTGTCTCTTGTTCAGCCTAACCCCCCCCCCAATATAGTCCATGTAGCCCTGGCCTGGGGCAGCATCAACCCCAAACCCTGCAGCACACCCCAGCCGGCCCTGACTGCTGAGGAGAGTCCCCCCCCCCACCCCTACCACTTCTCCCATTGCCTTGCTGGGCCCCCCTGCTTGGAACGGAGGGAGGGACTGCCAGGAATCCTGTCCCAGAGGCAGGAAGGATGTAGGCTACAATAGAAGAGGACATTGGGGCGAGGGGAGGAAATGCTGTTAACCGTTAAGGCCCCAGGCAGACTTGGGTAGGGAGAGGGGTACTAACAACCCCCAATACACACACCCAGGGAGGCCGAAGGAAGGGAGCTCTGAAGGGGCTAAGGTGGAGCAACGGGGCTGGAACCCAGGACTCTGCGGGGGTTTTTTTTCCTGTAGCAGGGAAGGGACCTGGGAGGTTGAATCCAGACGTATGGGGGTATTGTCTAGCAGGGAGGAGACTGGTGGGTGGAATCCAGGAGATTGGGGGATGCTTCTTAGCAGGGGAGAGCCTGAGGGTTCAATAGCAGGAGTGAGGGGCTCTCTAGCAGGGAGAGGGCTTGGGATTTGAGCCCAGAAATCCTGGGGTCATTCCCTTGCAGGAAGGAAGGGTTCGGGAGTAACGGGGCCATGGCTGGCAGATAGAGCCACATTCCTGCAATGCCAAGGCTGGTGGGAACAAAGGGCTTTTGTGTTTCCCGCTGGGGCAGTGGAGGAGCAATAGAGGCCTGGGTGGGGGAGGGAAGGGAAGCTGGAACATGGGCACAAGGCAGGAAAGGGAGAGTTAGGATGGGAGGCTGAGAGACCTCAGCACTCATGGTCACAGAATGTCCTCTTTTCCCCAGGGGACCTCAAAATGGGCAGGAACAGGGCTGGCATAGTAGACCAGGAGACTCCAGCTCTACAGCCAGTGGATGTGGGGCGTTTATTAGGAGCTGCTCTCGCCTAAGATTCACTGCTGACCCCATTGATCCAGCACAGCGCAAGGGATCCCTATATAAACAGTCCCCACGCCCCACCCTAGACGTGGCTGCATCTCAGCTCCCAGGGAAGTATCCCTCTAGAAACAGCAGAAGGCAAGCTGGTTGCTTGCAACCCAGCTGCTAAAAGGAAAGCGGGGGAATCGGCTCTGTTCGCAGGCAGCCTCTGAAGGGGGAAAACCTTCCTCCTCTCTCCCCCTGCCCCTTCCTCGTAACTGCCAGGACCTGACAAAGGAGACCCCCCGGGACACCACCAGCTGCAGCCTGCAAAGGGGCGCACCAGGACCTCTCCGGAGACACGCCCCCGTCCCCAGTGCTTGTTAAATCACAGGCTGCAGCAGCGGCAGGACTCCCCCCCGGGAGACCCACAGAGGAGTCCTGGCGCCGAGCCCCCCTGCACTAACCACTAGACCCGACTCTCCTCCCAGACCGAGGCATAAAATAGAGCCTAGGAGCCCTGGCTCCGGGTGGCTCACGCCCAGACGGCTCCGCCCCTACAGGGTGACGCGAGCACCCATGCGGCTGCTGCGACCTGGAAGCAAACAGCTCTGGGGTCATATGGAAAGTGTCAAGGGGGGGCTGCTCCGCAGGTTCGTCTTTGCGCGGGGGTGGACAACAGCTGGGAGCCGGGACTCGTGGGTTCTATCCCCCGCCTTGGCAGGGCAGTGGGGGCTAGTGGTTAAAGCTGGGTGGGGTGTCAGGACTCCTGGATTCCATCCCCAGCTCTGGGAGGGGAAATGGGTCTGGCAGAGTAGGGGGACAGATGGCATTACTACCTGGCCCTCCGTTACTGTACCGTGGGGAGGTCCCCATGGTGTGACTGTCCCCGTGCTCTGTTAGACCAATCCTATTTTCCCCCTTTCTCTCCCCACAGACTTCCTGTCTCTTCTCTGGAGGCCTGCAGGGGGTAGGCAGGAGTTGGGGTCTCACTTGTAGAGCCTGGGCTGGGCCAGGCCAGACAGGCACCGCCGGCCATGACCAATGACCTGGACATCTTTGTGGGGAACACCACGCTGATCGACGAGGATGTCTACCGGCTCTGGCTGGATGGGTTCTCAGGTATGGAGGGGTCAAGGAGCTGTTGGACTCCAGGATTCTGCCCCTGGCCTGTGGGTGGAGGTAGGATCTAAGTGGGTTAGAGCAAGGGGAGGCTGATGGGTCAGGATTGCTGGGTTCTGTCTCCAGCTTGGAGAAAAGAGTAAATCTTCATGAATGTCTTCCCCCCAGTGACCCATCTGTGCCTCAGTTTACCATGATGTTTTGCTAGTGCCTAGGTGGGAAATAGAATGTGTGTCCCATTGACCCCTCCATCCCGCCTGCCCTCACCGACACACTGATCTAACTTCTGAGCCCATTCAACTCTGCAGTGAGTGACGTGGGGAGAGGCTGACCCTGCTGACTTCAGTTCCTTGGTCCCCCCCAGTGAGTGATGCGGTGAGCCTGCGGCTGCGCAGCGGGATCCTGGAACAGACAGGGGCCACAGTGGATGTGCTGCAGAGCGACACCATGGATCATTACCGCACCTTCCACATGCTGGAGCGCCTGCTGCACACCCCCTCCAAGCTCATCCACCAGCTGCACTTCCAGATCCCTCCCTCCCGCCAGGCCATGCTCATCGAGAGGTGGGGGGTATAGCGCTGGGGGTGAAGGCCAGGAGGCAAGGCTGGGTGGAGGAATGAGGGGGACAAGACCAGGAGGGAAGAGGGGAGGCTGGGGAAAGTTTGGTCCAAGGCTGGGAGGGAAGAGGAAATTGGGCCTGAGGCTGTGGGAGGCTGCCAGGTGGAGGAGCTGGGAAGGAAGGGAGAGGAGAAGCCCCACCCATTGCTGAGCAGAAGGGAAGCTGGACCAAGATTGGGTGTGATCCTGAATCCCCGCCAAGTGTGTGTGTGTGGGGGCGTGTCTGAGGTTGGGCGTGGAAGGGAGGATTTCTGAGACTCTATGGGGATGGTGGGAGAGTCTGAGGCTCTGGGGACAGGGCAGTATCTAAAGTACAAGTGGGGCAGCTCAAGTGTTTGGGGTGAGGTGTCTGAGGTGCCGTCTGTCTCCCCCTCTTGTGATGGCAGGTACTATGCCTTTGATGAGTCCTTTGTGCGTGAGGTGCTGGGCAAGAAGCTCTCCAAGGGCACCAAGAAGGACCTGGATGACATCAGCACCAAGACAGGCATCACCCTCAAGAGCTGTCGGCGCCAGGTACAGCTCAGCCCACAGCCCCCATGAGTCTCTGAGGCAGCAGTTACCATTGGACCCAAGCTGGGAGCTCCCATCGGTCTCTGAGACAGTGGCACCTATTAGGTCATAGACCAGCGATTCCCATGAGCCTCTAGGGCAGTGGCTATCCTCAGGCCCTGAACCAGCAGCTCTCATGAACCTATGCAGCTCCCTTATCCATACACAGAATATGCAGCTGTGTAGGGTACCTGAACATTTGGGGCACTACTGGGTCTTAATGTCCACCCTCTTGCCTCTCTCGATCCCTGTTCTGTGGCTCTGCTTCCTCTAGAGAGGAGCTAGTTAACTTGAAAGTGACAAAGCCTGCCAGATGTATTGAACCTGTGAAAGAGTCATTCAAGTGGTAATGAAGCCACTTAACCGGCATTTGCCAACCCCAGGTATATTCTGTCAGTTTCTGAATTTGCAGTGTTAGTCCACAGGACCCTTTGCTTTAAAATGATTTCATTAGTGTGTTGCTGAAATCACATCTCTAAAACATAATCTCCACCCCCAGCTGCCATCAGGCTTAGGGGCACCAGTTTAAAAGCACTGCATAGGGCCCCATAAATCCTAAGGACGTCCCTGAGCCTATGAGGCAGTGGTGTCTGCAGGAACATCGGCTAGGGACTCCCACAAATCTCAGGGGCAGCGGCTCCTGTCAAGACACAGGCAGGGGATTCCCAGGAGCCTCCAACACAAGGACACCTATTTGGACCCTGGCTAGGGGATTCCCAGGGGCCTCTGAGGAAGTGGCTCCCATCAGGTCCTGGGGTAGGGGATTGGCTGGCTCAGAAAGCAGGGGATGGGATACGGAGCCTTTCCCCTCTAGGACTCTGACTCCCCCTCCCTTCACCCGTGTCCTTCTCAGTTTGACAACTTCAAGCGGGTGTTTAAGGTGGTGGAGGAGATGCGCGGGTCCCTGGTGGAGAACATCCAGCAGCACTTCCTGCTCTCGGACCGGCTGGCCAGGTAAAGATTGGGAGGTACCAGTGGGAGCACTCGTGCTCTAGCTCCACTCCACCCCTAGATTGTCTCTGCTGGGTGAGTTCAGTGCCTCCTACGCAACACAGGCACAGGGCTGGCATTTGGCTCCCTGGAGTAGTGAGGCTTGGAATTAACATCTCCTTTAGGATGCCTGGGGCAGTTCCCCCTGAGCGGTTAGCCCAGGCTCTCTGCACACTCAGGCAAAAATGATCACAAGACTACAGGAGCTGGAACCCTGGGCTTGAGCCTCCAGCCTATTAGCTGGGCCTGCTCAGCACAGACCCGAGCTGCTCTGAGCCATCCCTTCAGATTTGGGTCTTACATGGGTGATCTCTGTTGGCAGCTAGTGCTGGCCCTAAAGCCATTGGTAAGGGGTACTGTGGGGCAGGGGGTAGGGACAGGAGAATGTTTTGACTCCATGTATGTTGCCCCAGGTACTATGCTGCCATCGTCTTCTTTGCAAACAGCCGCTTCGAAACGGGCAAGAAGAAACTGCAGTTCCTGACCTTTGAGGATTTTGCTTACTGTGCAGAGCAGATGATCCAGAACTGGACATTGGGCGCCGTGGGTGAGACTGGGCCCCCGGCTTGGGAGGACATGGGGCAAACCATAGCCAGAGAGAGCTGTGCCTGGACAGTTCCTGGCACAGTCATTACAAACCATCCACTGGTGCTGTTGGGATCTGGAATGTCAGCTTACTCCACTGTGGGGGGGAGAGAGGGAGAGGCAACATCACATGTGGCTCCGTGGGGTTGTGCTGTGGGAAATGCGCCAATTGGACCTCCTCTAGAATAGGAGCTACCCACTGTGGTCCCAGACTTATTCCCGCCTCTGTGTAAACAGCCCCCATGCCCGAAGCCAGAGGTGGCTGCATCTTAGTGCTGGATAAGGAATCTGTTATAAACAATCCCCATGTCCCACCCTAGAGGCAGCTGCATCTCAGTGCTAGGTTAGGGATCCCTGTAGAAATAGTCCTTGCACCCTAAAGCCTTCTCCTACTGTACACTCGCTGCCCCCAGACTAGGGATGTAAGCGGCTAGCTGACTGCTCACATTCCCCCTCCCCCTGTCTCTGTAACAGAGGTAGCAAGAGGGAGGGAGCAGGAGCCAGTGCTTGGGGGGAGCCAGCTTAAAAGCCGGTTCCTGCCAGCACTGTTTCCACAGTGCCACCTTCCCTCTCCTCCCCCCCCCCCCCCGCGCTGCTGCCTCTATTAGAGGCAGTGGCTCAGGGTGAGGGGTGTCAGGGGAGGCTGCCACAAAGCAGCCTCTGCCCGCAGCAAGCCCAGGCTTGCCATGAACAGCGGCTACTCTGCATCCTGTGGAACAGCCCCTGACTGTGTGTGTCCTTGTGAACAGGGGTTGTTGCTCAGTCTTGGCTTGCGCCGGGTCCGGGAGCTACCCCCGCTGTGGCTCTGTATTTTAAAAGCAGTAATAGCTGGGCGGCTCTTACTACATTGGGGTACAGGGACTAATAGCTGGGCAGCTCTTACTACATTTAAAATGCAGAGCTGCAGTGGGGGTAGCTCCTGGACCCAGCACGAGCTGGGACAGGGCACCTTCCCTTATCAACTAATTGTGTAGTCGATACAAATTGTATCGACTACACAATTAGCCAGTTACCCACCTATTAACATCCTTACCCCAGACTCCAATGTGGATGACATGGACGTGGATCTGGATAAGGAATTCCTGCAGGAGCTGAAGGAGCTCAAGGTGCTGATCGCTGATAAGGACCTGCTTGATGTGCATAAAAGGTACAGGCCTGGTGCGGGCAGGGTTGGGAGCCAGGACTCCGAGGTCCTGTCCCTAGCTGCGGGAGGGAGTGTGGTCTGGTGTAAGGATGTTAAGTATTGGGTAATTGAATAATCGAATAGTCAGTGCATTTTTGCATTGACTATTCAATTAGTTGATATGGGCGCCTCTGCCTTTGAAGTGTAGCAACAGCCCTCGGGCTGTTGCTACACTTCAAAGGCGAAAGTGCCGAAGCCCGGAGTCAGCTGAGGACTCCCTTGCTGACTCCGGAGCTCTGCACGGCGCTGCTGCTTTGCAGTACCCCCTCTTTTCCCCGCCCCTTGCTGCCTCTATCTGATAGAGGCTCCCCACAGCATTCAAAGCGGCAGCTGGAGCAGCTGACCCTGGGCTCCGTGTGGCGCTGCCACTTTGAAGTATCCCCCTCTTCTCCCCACCCCTTGCTGCCTATGTCTGATAGAGGCAGCAAAGGGGCAGGAAGCGACTAGTGGACTATGTTGTCAACTATCCGATAAGCATTTGCTTATCGGATAGCCAACTAGTCCTTCACATCCCTAGTCTAGTGGGTTAAAGCAGGGAGATTTGGGTGGGTTACAGCAGGGCAGCTGGAAGCCAGGACTCCTGGTTTCCCTTCTCCATGTGGCCTGTGCTGTAGTGCATTTGGTGGACCAAAATGAAGGACCATTTTGGGATGTGTCTACTCTGTCCCTATGAGACACCATTTCTTGGCCTGACCTCTCTGTCCCTCTGCAGCCTGGTGTGCACGTCGCTGCGTGGGAAGATCTCTGTGTACAACGAGATGGAGGCCAACTTCAAGGTGTATCGTGGGGACAAGGAGGGAGTAATGGGAGTGTGGAGGAGGGATTCTACCCGGTTCAAGAAGCCTCCCCTTAGTGGCCAGATCTCTGGCTGATGCCCCCTGTTAGCACCACCTATCAATGTATTTCCCTTTTGTTACCAAATGACCTGGATCCCCTGTGTGCCAGTGAAGGGCTGCAGCCCGCAGCCTGGTGCCACAGCCTCCTGCTCTGGACCCCCCGCACTCCCACTTCCATCTGCACCTGCCATGTCTGAGGTACCCACCAGAGGGGGATTCTGAGTCAGGCTGCCTGGCCCCAGCCAGTGCCACTAGCCTTCTGGGCCCTGCATGCCTGGGAGCTCTGAGGCCATGAACACCCTTCCCTCAGGTCTGTCTTTCTGGGGTATCCCCAGAAGCTATCTCTGCCCTGGGCCCCTGCCCCTCTCCCAGCTTGGAGCTGGGAGCCAGGACACCTGGATTCTCTCCCCTGCTCTGTCACTAGCTCACTGAGCGACCCTGGTGAGTGAGTCCCTTCTCCTGTGAGTGAATTAGGAATGGGGGGCGTGTTTCTAACTGCTCAGATACTGGGCAGGGGCTGTGACTCTCTGCTGACCTGTCTGGGCCCCACAGAACCTGTCACGAGCACTGGTCAATATCGCCTCCAAGCTGACCCATACCAAGGATGTGCGTGACTTCTTCATTGATCTAGTGGAAAAGGTACCACCCCTCATGTTCCCTTTCCTCCCTGCATCATGGCCCCCCACACCCAGGTCACAGGGACTTCACTGACTTCTGGAAATTGTATCCCCCCATACACTGGCCCATATAAACCAATCCCATCCCCCCACTACGCACACATAGTTGTCTCATATTCCCCACCTGCAGCATTTGAATTTTCGGGGCAAATTTGGGGTGGCTTGGAGCTCCTGTCCTCCCAGGCAGAGAGAGCCCCCCCAAAACAAGCCCCCAGAACACATGCTTCTCTGCATGCCCAGGAAGTAAAGGGGAGGGTGATTTGACCTTCATGGCCTTCACCCCCCAGGTTCCAGGGGCGGGGGGAGAAGTTGGAGAGTGCCCTGGCAGGGAAGGGGAGTATATTAGAGACTCTGATCCCTTGGGAATAGGGTTGAGACCCAACAACTTGCCCCACATGTGGAATTATAGACTTGGAGATGGCATCTAGAGGGGAAATGCCCTAGGTCCCATTTCCCTGGCCCCCTGAGCCAGCTAGTTCCAATTCCCAGCAGGCAGGGGGTGAGGGCAAAGTTGTGGGGTGTTGTCCCCCAGGACCCAGTCTACCTCTGACTATTCCCCCTTTCTCCTCAGTTCATTGAGCCCTGCAAGTCAGATAAATGGACCCTGAACGATGTGCGTCTCTTCCTGACGCAGTACACGACATCCGCTCACACCCTGGATGCCTTCCGGTAAGTACTGCCCACCAGGGATGCGGGAGGGGGGCGGGGGGGGCACCACCACCTCCAGAATCACTGCACACCTATTCTCCATCCACATTCACTTCCTGTCCTAAACTTGTGAGTAGCATTGATGACAACTGTTACCAGCAGCCACACCCCAGAGACAGCTGCATCTGAACTCCAAGTGGAGGCTCCCTATATGAACAGCTTCTGCACCCTATTGCAGAGGCAGCTGTATCTCAGCACTGGGCCACAGAGCCAGTGTAAACAGCCTCTGCGCCCCAGCCCAGAAAAGGCTGCATCTCAGCGCCAGGCAAGGGGTCCCTGGGTAAACAGCTTCCATGCTCCATCCCAGAGGTGGATGCATATTGATGCCATTGTCTGACATCCCATTTCTTTACCTGCAGGCACCAGGCACTCTGGGATCGGTACATGAACACCATCAAATCCTGCCTGCTTAAGATGTACCACGACTGACCAGCAGGGGGCATCCTGACTATTTTAAACTCTCTGCTCCACTGCAGCTCCTTCTGCTGGATCCCTGGTTCCCTTTATCTGGGCTGCATCTTGGCAGCCCTGGTGTGATGCCCCTCCCCACACACACACTCCTCCAGGGAGCTTCCCCCAGGGCCAGGTGCTGCCTCCCCCCAAGATTTCCTCTCTCCACCTTTGGGGCGTATCTAGACTATGCTAGACTTTCGAAAGAGGATATGCAAATTCCACGGGAACTTGCATATCTTCTTTCGAGCTCACTTTTGAAAGCGGCACTTTCGAAAGTGAAAGTAATTAAGACGCGGTTTTGTCGGCGAACCTTCCCGTTTGTCAACAAGCCGCGTCAACCTCATTTTTTAAGGAAAAGCGGCTTGTCAACAAACGGGAGGGTTCGCCGACAAAACCGCGCCTTAATTACTTTCACTTTCGAAAGTGCCGCTTTCAAAAGTGAGCTCGAAAGAAGATATGCAAGTTCCCACGGAATTTGCATATCCTCTTTCGAAAGTCTAGCGTAGTCTAGATACGCCCTTGGAGTTTTAGCTCATTTTGGACAATAAATGGAAGAACCAGTTGTTGGATTTGACTTTTTGTTCAGGTCAGCTCAGACCCCGGGCCTGGCGTGGTATCCCCACCGTCACCATCCCCCGATCGGAGCCACGGGGCCAACCCAGTATCCTCACCACCAATACTGCCTGGATCAGAACCACTGGCCCAGACTGCTACCGTCACCCTACCTTGGATCGGAGTCTCAGGCTTGGGCTGGTATCCCCACCACCAAAACCCCACAGGATTGGAGCTACAGGGCCAGCCTGGTTTCCCCTTCCCTGTCCTTCAGTATCCACAGGCATTGGTGTGGAGCTGTTTCCAAGAATCGTCGTCTCCCCATTGCCACAATTTGGCTTCATCTAGAACTAATCTTTGAAGCGCCCCATGCTATGGGAGACTGTGCCAGGGTGGGGGGCTCCCTCAGCTCTACGTAGGGTTAGGGAGAAACACAGACCCTAGCTGAACAACCCTAATGGGATCTCACCCCACGCACAGCTAATCCCTTTATATACAACTCTTGTGAACCCAGATGTGGGCTAGCAGGAGCCTGTGGGCCAGGACTGAGGGGTAGAGCTGTGTCACTGATTCTATTTAACATACTTTACTCTAATAATAAACTAAGGGCCAAACCCTTGAGAGCACCCTGTCAGCAGAGGATACATGTGGGGGAAAGTTTGTGTGAGAGAGAACCCAGGAATCCTGACTCCCGTTCCCCCACCCCCTCCCTCGCCACGTCTCTGTTCTCCAGACAGCCCTGCACGCTGGCCCAGTGCCAGCTCAGGCAGGACACTGGAGCCTCTGTGCAGCTAATCCCTTCCCTAGGGGGATGTTCTGTCTGCACCTCCCCATTCCTGCGTGAGTCCCCAGGGGCACAATACCATATCCCTGCCCCGCCCCAGCTCCTGGGGCTCCGCTGGGATCTCTCCCAACTCTGGGAGAGGAAGGGGGTCTGGTGGGTTAGAGCAAGGGGAGGGCTGGGAGCCAGGCCCTTCCAGAACAGGTGTGAAAGATTCCTCAGGAGAGCAGCCACAGCTCCCTGGGATCCCCCCCATGTGTTTGTACCCAACATGGGTCCATAGACTTTCACACCAGAAGGGACTGAGACCAGCTAACCTGGAGGGCCCAGGTCAGAGACTATTGCCCTGGAGCTGAGCCCAGTTGCGTGTGCATGACTGAAGGAAGCATCGTCCCAAAGGCAGTCAGGCTGGAGCTGGAGACCTGGAGAGATGTGAATGCCCCATGGCACTTGGCTGTTTGGTCCAAGGGTTAATCACCCTTAGAGTTAAAAACGGTGCCACATTTCTCTTGGACCATGACTGGCTTTAGCATTGGGACAGGCTATCGGGGCATCTGCTACTCTGCAGGGGGGCCCTGGGCTCTTCCTCCTTCACAAACTCACTAGCCCCTTGTGGAAGGCTACATCTACACTGCAGCGCTATTTCGGGATATCAGAGAGATCCTGAAATAGCTATTCTGTGTCTTTTGAGCAAGCCTGTTATTTCAAAATATAATGGGCTCACTATTCCGACGTCCCCATAAACCTCATTCCACGAGGGGTAAGGGATGTTTCAGAATAGCTCTTTATTTCAAAACACATGCTGTGTGGACAGCGCCAAATTTCGAAATAAGCTATTTTGAAATTTACTAGAAATAAGCTATACAAGTATCATAGCTCAAATTGTGTAACTTCTTTCTAGCTCTGGGTGCAGTGTAGATGCACCCTAAGGCTACGTCTAGACTGCAAGCCTCTTTCGAAAGAGGCTTTTTCAAAAGTATCTTTTGAAAAAGCCTCTTTCAAAAAAGAGCATCTAGACTACAACCAGTACTTTAGAAAAAGCAAGCTGCTTTTTCGAAAGAGAGCACCCAGGCAGTCTGGATGCTCTCTTTCGAAAAAGCACAGTTTGCATTACATAGCACCTTTTTTCGAAAGAGCACTTTCAAAAAAATTGGGTTATTCCTCATAAAACGAGGTTTTTTCTCGTTCTTTCAAGAACTGCTGCGTTCTTTCAATTTATTTTCGAAAGAATGTGGCTGCAGTCTAGATGCAGGTACAGATTTTTTGAAAAAAGGCCACTTTTTTCGAAAAATCCCTGTAGTCTAGACACACCCTAAGTGAGCAAAGGGACTGGCTGGAGGGTGGGACCAGACACAGGGGTGTTACCCCTCTGGAGGGAGCTGCTGAGCAGCCAGGGTTCGAACTCTCAGACACACAACCCCTGTCCCCTGAGTCGGGGCATGTGGGCAGAGGGTGTGTTTGAAGAGAGGCAAATATACCCCAGAATTAACAGTCTCTGCTCCCTGGGATGGAGTGAAGCTGACATGGAAAGGGGGCAGAGGTGGAGATGAGTAATGGGGGAGTCTACGGGGTGGGAAGAGGAGAAGGCTAGTGGCAAGGAGAGGGGATGGGGTGGAGACAGGAGAGAGGTGGTGTGTGTGGAAGAGCAGCGGGGGAAGGTGGGTGGGGTGGAGGGAGGTGGGGGTTGATGGGGTGAGTGATGTCAGGCCAGGAGCAAAAGAGGTTGGTAATGGGGATACGCATGGAGTGGTTGGGGATTGGGGGTCAGGGGCCCAGAGGAGTGGAGCAGGGCCCGTGAGAGGGCAGAGGTGATGGGGCAGGAGATGGAGCAGTGAGGGCTGCGACAGGGGCTACAGGGGAGTGATGGGGGCAGGAGGTTGAGCAGGGCAGGGGGAAGGACGGGGTGATGGGGCATGGAATGGAGCAGTAGGGGCAGAGCGTCATGGCCGGGGCAATGGGGTGGGGGGCTGGGGGAGGACGGGGTGGAGCGGTGGGGGCTGGGCCGGGCTGCAGGGGGCGCGGTCTCGCAACTGGCCGGCCCGGGGCGCGCGGCGCCGGCTGTAAGTGGATCCAGGTGCGGGGCGGGTCCCGCTGGCCCGGAGCCAGGAATTCGGGGCAGGGGGGCCGGGGGGAGCCAGCGCGTCTCTCCCAGGGAGCCTTGGCCGCCAGTGCCCGCTCCGTGTGCGCCCGCCCGCCCGCCGTGGGGGATCGGGACAGACCGTCCTGTCCGGGGGGCGCAGACCGGACCCCCCGGCCTGAGCACGGGGGCGGGGCGCCGAGCCAGGACGGTAAGTGAGGCCAGAAGGGATCGAGCCGCGCATGGGTCGGGGGGATCCCCGGGAGCGGAGGGGCCGTGTATGGGCTCGGGGGCTCGGGCCATGCAGGGGTCAGCCGGGGCGGGGGATCCTCAGGAGCGGACCGGGCCTCCGTGAAGGGATCCGGGGGCGAGCCCGGGTGGCGTTATCCTTAAAAGCAGGAAAACACGCAGGGCCGTTCTGCGCCTGACCCCTGGAATCCCCCTTTGTACCCGTGGCGCCAGCCCCGCGCCTGGCAGTGATGGGAGGGAATCCTAACGGGACGGGCTGGGAGCCTGGGATCGGTGCTGGGCCGACGGGACCCCGCCAGACCAGCCCCTTCCCCAAGGCCCAGACAAGCCGTTTGTAACGCACTGACCCTAAGCGGGGCGGAGATAGGGGCGGGGGAGAGACCCCTTAGTGGAGCCAGCGCCGAGATGGCTGGGGGGGGTAACTAAGATTTTTGGCTGGACCAATGTTTACACTGGGGGTGGGCATCCCCTAACTGCTTGACCCCCGCTGGCGCACCCCCCACGTTTCTTGACACCAGGCTCCTTCTTTGATCCCTCCCTCCCCCCCCCACACACACATCATCTGCCCTCCCAGTGTTGGGATTCTTCCCCAGTTCCCCTCCCTCCCCCCTCAGCTCCTCTCCCCCACTGCTGTGACCCCTCCCAGTTTTTCACCTCTCAGCCTGTGGTCCCTACACTGCCTGCCAGCCTGCCCCAGGGCTAGGATCCCAGCCTGCTCCCCAACCCAGCTTGCCTCTCTTGTTGCCCGGGTCTCTCTCTGACCCCTCACCCCACCACCTGTGTCCTGCTATCTCAAGAATGCCCAACTAGAGACAAGTCTTGATAGAGCCTGCCCTTTGGGGATCCCCCTCTGATTGGCTGTCCTCCTCAATGGTCTGCCTCCTGCAGAAGAGCAGCCAATCAGACCTTGTGCTGATGCAGGTGAGGCAGGGCTCTTCCTTCAACCAGGTTCTTCCAGGAGCAGGACAGAGTTTGGGGTAGAAGAGAGGAGAGTCTGAAGAGTCCAGCTGGGCAGCTCCAGTCTGCTCCCTCCTGCCCCCTCCCTTCCCTGCAATACCAGTCCTTGGGGCAACAGCCAGAAAGTAGGGCTCTAGAGGGACTGTCATTTATACACTCCTCTAGGACACACCCATGTTCCCTTAGGTGCCTGTGCTCTGGCTGACTGGGAGAGGCCACAGGGCACCAGGCCCCGGAGGCTAATTAGGCACCTGGCCAGACATAAATATTGACACTGCTGGGTCAGTGAGAAGGCTCCCATTAGACTTTGCATTGGTGCCATCCACACATACTTTGTGCTGTGTACTGGGGGGGGGCGGGGATCCCGCTTTGTTCCCCTCAATCCCCTAAGGATACCTCCTCCCCCTGATCCCATTTCTACCACCAATCCCCTGTTCCCCACCACACTATAATGCTCCTGCCCAGCCTTGAGATGTTCTGGCTCCCCACAGTTCTGATTTGCTGATGGCTGCACTAGGATCCCCACCTCCCACAAACTGAGTGGCTGACAAAAAGTCAGCTCTGAAAAGTCTAGGAGCTGAGTGGGTGGCTATTCACTTAGCCACTGTTTGGACAGTTCCCCTCAATCCAGACTCTCAGTCCCCTGGGCTCCGCCCTCCCCTACTGCTCAGCCAGTCCCCCTCAATCCAGACCCATGATCCCCGTGCCATCCCAGCCATTGAGGCCAGTCTCGCAATGGCTGTTTGGCTGGATTATAATGGGGACTCAGTGGTGAGCCCCTCCAACTCATAACACACCCTGCGTAACACATAACACTTTGAACCCCACTGTGAAATCTCCAAGAGATCCAGAATTCCTGGAGTCTCTCTGCCATGGAGCGTAGGGGTGGAGAGGCTCAGTGGGAAGATCAAGATTCAATGTATGGCGGGAGGCTGCCACGTTCCTCCCCATCATCCTCCAAAAGGGGCTGGATGGACACTAGCTTGTGCCCAGTGGGGATAGGAATGGGTGTGGTCTGGATGCTCTGTGGCTCTGATCCAGTGTGTCCTGCCAAACTCTTTGGCTTTGAATCTGCTGAGTGTTGGGAGACTGGGAAGGGGAGGGGACGATGGGGGAAGGCTCAGCTTGCAGGGATGGGGATCTGTATTCCATCTGCTCCAGGGTACTGTGGGATGAGCTCAGCCCCATTGGAGCTGCAAGGACAGGATTGCTGCTCCAAGGCTCAGGAGGAATCACATCCATTCTTAGCAGTACGGAGGCAATGATGCACAGTGGCATACCATGCCAATGGTCGGATCCAGTTCAGAGGGGTTTTAGATGACCTGTCTGAGGGGCACTGGCAGGACTGTGGGTGGGTGATGCTAACCCCTGTCTTACCTCTGGCAGGACCATGTGGCCTGTCTCCTGCCTGCTGCTAGCAGTGCTGGTGGGCGTGGCGCTTTCACAGGAGCTGGAGGAACCTGACTCCTACACGGTAAGAATGTGCCAATGCTGCCCGCCCTGCACATGGCCTCTGGAGGGCCCCGTATGGACTGTTTATGCAGGGGTCCGTGGTCTGGTACTGAGATGCAGCTGCCTCTGGGGTGAGGTGTGCAGACTTTGTATGCAGGGATCTCTCAGCAAAACTCCAGTACACTGGAGGAGGTCCAGTCCTTATTGCCCCTCAGAAACCCTGGAATAACAAACTGGGCTGCCCAGCTGCACAAATGGAGACACTATGCTTTCAGATTACCTAGTAGTTACTCCCTTGCAGCCCCCAGGGTTCCTTGCAGCCCCCCATTCCCTGCCCAAACCCAGCTCCCTGGGTGCCACCCTCCCCTCTATTTCAGAGGCTTCCTCTAACACCCCAGTTGCCCCCATCGGAAGTGCTGTGTGCCCCCCCCATTCCTCTTTTCCCCTCCCCACCATTATGATTTGTCTGGTCTGGGATATGAATTCCATGTGTTGCCATGTTCAATCTGTTGGGAGTTTTGTGTGCACGTGCACTGCCCCCTACTGGAAAGGATGAGCCCTGCTCTGTATGTGTGGGTGTGTCCCTGCTCCCTGGTAGGGTCTGTGCAAGGCCCTTAGCTGTCTGCTTGCCCAGAGTTGGCCGTGGACACCTGGGTTCCTCCCCTGACCCTGCAGAGCCCATTAATGCTTTCAAGAGCAATGGAGTGTGGTTAGGATTGCCAGGTGTCCGGTATTCTACTGGACAGTCTGGTTTTTGGGCCCTCTGTCCGGTAAAAAAATCCAGAAAATACCGGACATGTGCAATGTCCGGTATTTCCTGGATTTCTGGGTGGGCGCCAGACGGAAGCCTGGCGGGGGCTGGGGGAGTGGCTGGGAGGCGGGCGCGACTGGTGCTGGGAGCCCTGGCTGCGTCTGACACCTTGGGGAGGAGGAGAAGCCCTGTCCCTGCTCCTGAGTGTGTGGTGGAGCTGCAGCTGGACTCACTCGCGCCCCTCTGGACTGTGCGCGGGACTGATAGTGCCCCAGGATCTGCATGTGCCCGGGTCAGTCCCGCCCCCCGACCCTTCCCGACCAGCTCCGCTGCCCCCGACCCCGACCCCCTCCCGGCCACCCCTGCTTCCTGTCGGACGGTTCTTCTCCTCCCAATCTCCCCTGGCCAGCTGCGCTGCCCCCGACCCCTCCCCCATCTCCCCAGGCCAACTGCGCTTCCCCCGCCCTCCCGCCCCCCCCCAGCCCCGCCCCCCTCCTGGCCAGTCCCCTTTCCCCCATCAAGTGTGTCTGGTATTTTTTCTAAACCTACCTGGTAACCCTACTCCTGGCCAGCTCTTTGTTTTCCTCACTCCCCTATTTGTGGGTCTTTCCCACTCCTCGTTGACCCCTGACTGTAACCGTCTCCCTCTGCCACCCTTAGGAATGCACAGATGGATACCAGTGGGACTCAGACACACAGCACTGCAAAGGTATGGAGCAGGACAGTGTGGGAAGTGGTCAGATGCTGGGAGCCAGGACTCCTGGGCTCCTCCCCAGGGCTGGGAGAGGAGTGGGGCCTACTGTGATAGAGCAGGGGTGGGGCTGGGAGCCAGGACTCCTGGGTTCTACTCCAGGGCTGGGAGAGGAGCAGAGGATAGTGGGTCATGGGGAGGAAGAGCTGGGACTCCCGGATTCTGACCCTGTGCCTGTCTCCAGATGTGAACGAGTGCGAGACCATCCCCGAGGCCTGCAAGGGGGAGATGAAATGCATCAATCACTATGGCGGGTACCTATGCCTGCCGCGCTCAGCCTCCGTCATCAATGACGTGCACTCCGAGAGCGCCGCACCCCCCAGTGCCCCTCGGCCCCGGCCCCCACGACCCTCACTCACCGCCTCCCACAACACCTGCCCTCAGGGCTATGAGCCTGATGGGCTCGGCTCCTGCCTGGGTGAGTACACTGGGTGGTTGGGGGGAAGAGGGGCAAGGGGTATGGTGTAGGGAGGGGCAGGAGCACAGGAAGAAGGAGGGGGAATGGTGGGATAGACAGGGGCATGGCTGGGGGGAGTGGCAGGGGCAGTGTTCCCTGTAAGCTGTGTGCTTGGGTGGCCACCCAAGAGAGATTCAAATGCCACCCAGCAGATTAGCAGTGCCCACTGCCAGCAGCATTATTTCTATTGGTGGTGCACATCCGCACTTGCCTCAGTGCAAAGGACAAAAATTATTCTGCACATGGATAGAAAAAATTTGAATATTGGCAGAGGGCACAGCCAGGAGGGGGTCATTGCTGGGGAAGACAATTGGGGGCATGACTGGGGGGAAGGGAGAGAGCACAGCCAGGAGGAGGAAATGGTGGGAAGGACAAAAAGGGGGCACAGCTCAGGTGTGTGTGAGGGAGGTGGTTGGTATCACTGAGGGCTATGGGGAAAAAGAGGGTGATTCTATGGGGCAGATACCTCCTGTCTAGGAAGCCCCTTGGGCCTGAGCCCAGCACCCCTGGCTAACCCCACATGTCCTGGTGCTGCCCCCTGCAGATGTGGATGAGTGCGAGGAAGAGCTGCATGACTGCCAGCCCAGCCAGGAGTGCATCAACACAGCTGGCGCCTTCCACTGCAAGTGCCCCGACGGCTACCGCAAGATTGGCTCTGAGTGCGTGGGTGAGTGTGCTCCAGCCACTGGGGGCGCCTTGCTGCAGGGCTGGGATGAGGACGTGCTTTAACCCCTTCTCTCCCCCGTGGCAGACATCGACGAGTGCCGGTACCGGTACTGCCAGCACCGCTGTGTCAACTCCCCAGGCTCCTTCTCCTGCCAGTGTGAGCCAGGCTTCCAGCTGGCCAGCAACAACCGCTCCTGCGTGGGTAAGGGACCTGCTCTGCCAGAGGGACAATGGGGGCTGAGAGCCAGGACTCCTGAGGTCTCTCCTAGTTCTGGCAGGACAGGGTAGTCTAGTGGTTCGAATGGGGAGTGCTGAGACTCCAGACTCCTGGGTTCTGTTCCTGTTCCCATTTGCATCACCTGGCAGTTTGAACACTGTTGTACACCATCATGCCCCACCCAGAAGCAGTCATATCCTGGTGCTGGGCATGTTGGGATCTCTCACTGTGCTTTCCACACAGATGTGAACGAGTGCGACATGGGGGCGCCGTGCGGGCAGCGCTGTTTCAACACCTACGGCACCTTCATCTGCCGCTGCAACCAGGGCTATGAGCTCGACCATGATGGCTTCACCTGCAACGGTAGGTGAGCAGGGGACCCTGCCCCAGTCCTTGCCCTTCCTCTTCCTGGGTCCTTGTTTTTAGCATGGCCCTGCCCAGGCCTAGCTCCTCCCATTTGTAGCCTTGTGTTGTTGTATATCAGCTGCCAGCTTTAATCTCCCTCCAATTTTAGCCCCTCCCTGATTTCAACCCTTCCCATTTCCTTTAGTCCTTTCACACGGGTAATCCCTCCCCTCTAGTCTCCAGTTCTAGCTCCTCCCATTCTGTTCTGCTCCTCCCACTTCTGTGTTCCCTCCCCATATTCCCTTTAGCTGTCCCCCTTTGCTTTGCCACACCCACTTGCCCATCCCCTGGCCTTGTGGCCCTTCTTAGCTCTTCCCCCTGCTCTTTTCCCACCATTGGCTAAGGGGGCTGGTTAGGAGGGCTGGTTAGGGGGAATCTCTAGTGAGGCTGATGGACACAGGCAGATCCTGAGGGGTGCAGGTAGGGGGCACTAGGAGGTGAGGGGAGCCCAGCGCGCTCACATCTTTCTCCTCCCCCCAGATATTGATGAGTGCAGCTACTCCAGCTATCTGTGCCAGTTCCAGTGCATCAATGAGCCAGGGAGATTCTCTTGTGACTGCCCCCAGGGCTACCAACTCCTGGGCACCCGCCTCTGCCAAGGTACCAGTGCTCCCGCACTCCCCACCGCTGTGCTTCCCTCCCCAGGCCACTGCCCATCCCAGCTGACCCCAGCCCCAGCTGGCCTAAATAAATCCCAGAACCTCTGCAAGAGCCATTGGAAGGGGGTGGCTTGGCATAGCAGGAGGCTGGTGTTGGGACTGAAAGCCATGGCGGAACTGTGTGAAATGCTGTCTAGGGTTTCCCCCCTTCTCTGCACCAGCCATCCTGAGAGAGAGACCCAGCTCTGAGCAAATCCCTGTTAGTGCCCTAAGGCATCCAGCCTCCAGTGCAGGGGGTCATGGCTAGGAATGGGCAGGGACTCCTGAATTCTGTTCCAGACTCTGAAAAAGTTCCTTCCTTGCCTGGTGCCTCAGTTTCCCCTCCTGCCCCAAGTCTGTTCAGACTGAGGCTCTTTGGTGCAGGGCTCGTCACCATGTGTCTGTGCCCGGCCCAGCAGGAGCCTTGATCTTGACCTACAGGTTGTCCTGTGTGGTGTCGGGCCGCTGGGGGGGCTGCTGATCATGTTGAGGTTTATGCATCTGGCACAATGAGCCCCAATCTTGGTTGGGGTCTTTGGGGCACCAGTTACCCCAGTCTCTCCCCTCCACAGACATTAACGAGTGTGAGATAGGCACCCACCACTGCACTGAGGCCCAGAGGTGCATTAATTTCCATGGGGGCTATCGCTGTGTGGAGAAGAATCGCTGTCTGGAGCCTTACGTGCAGGTGTCTGACAAGTGAGTCTGAGTGGTGGGCTGGGTGGGGCTGGGCTGGTCTCCTTTAGCAAAGGAAACACCAGGCTTTTCTGCTTTCGCAGTGTAGTCAGCGCTGATCCATGCGGCAGTGGAGGTGCTAGGCTGCAGGGCCAGAGGGCTCAGTAGGGGTTGTGCTCCCTATGCCTGGGATTGCCACTTTTTCTAAGCACCCAATAAGTCAGTGAGACCTGGGGATGGCCCCCAGGCATCCTGCTCCCCCTTAACTTTGTCACTCCCCTGCAGTCGCTGTCTGTGCCCCACCACGAACCCTCTGTGCCGGGAGCAGCCCTCGTCCATCGTGCATCGTTACATGAGCATCACAGCTGACCGGACCGTTCCCTCCGATGTCTTCCAGATCCAGGCGACCAGCGTCTACCCCGGGGCTTACAACTCCTTCCAGATCCGCTCTGGCAACGAGCAGGGGGAGTTCTACATCCGGGTGAGTGGGGGGGTGGCTCTGGGTAGGACAGACCACTGCCGAAGGCAGGACTTCCTCTTTTAGCTCAACCAAGAAGAGCAGGGGCTGCTACCCCAAATGGAGGACTTGCTGGGCTGTTCCCAGTACCAGGCAATGGGCATGTTCGTCTTAGCCAGAGCCCCAGCCAGTTGGTCTGATCTTGAGGGCCGGACCTTGTGAACTGCTCCTAGCACCAGGCAGTGGGTGCTTCCCAGAAGGCAGGACTTCCTGCAGTAGTCAACCCTGCTAACCAAAGAGGGAACAGCTGTTTCATTAGGCGGGGGAGATAAGGGTGAGCAGACTGAGCCCCTGCAATAAGGGGAGGAGGTACAGGGAATCACTGAACGAGAGGGAGTGGAGGATGGCACCAGGGAGCTGGGGGGGGACAGCTGCCAGGAGCCCTGATTGGGGCAATGTGCTTGAGCACCAGGAGCTGTGGATGCCCCCTAGTTATGGAGGGGGCTGGAGGAGACAGGCAGCGGGGGAGAAGCGGGGAGGGCAGGGACACACGGTCAATCAAAGGAGCGGGAAGTGACTACCCTGAGCCCCCTTTTTTCCTTTGCCACCTCGAACGTGGGGCCAGGGCTAGAGTCATGTCCCTCCCCCCCTCAGCTGGGGCCAGATGGCAGCCAATGCCCCCATAGGTTTGCACTAATTCACATGCTTTCTTGGCAGCAAATCAATAACATCAGTGCAATGCTGGTTCTGGCCCGGCCTGTCACAGGGCCCCGGGAATATGTGCTGGACCTGGAGATGGTGACTATGAACTCACTCATGAGCTACCGCTCCAGCTCGGTGCTACGTCTCACCATCTTCGTGGGAGCCTACTCCTTCTAGTGCCTCAGCCTGGGTAAGATAGGGCTAGTTTGTGGAATTGGGGGGTCCCTGATTACAATGGAGAGCCCCATTATCTATGGTAGCTGCCCCATCAGACCTTTCCAGACCAAAAGAGATTGCCCCCAGTTCTAGGTCACACCCAGCTCTGAGAAGCCTGTGAATGATCCCCAGGTGAGAGGCAGGGGGCCCCGTTGGGTGAATTTCTCCCAGGGAAGGTCCCATGGGGCTAGAGCCTGGTTCCACTGTCCTGGAGCCAAAGGCTGAGCGAAGCCAATGCCAGACACTCAGGCTATGTCTAGACTACAATGATCTACTGGAA
The DNA here is from genome assembly GCA_032595735.1 of Pelochelys cantorii. NCBI lineage: Eukaryota > Metazoa > Chordata > Testudines > Trionychidae > Pelochelys > Pelochelys cantorii. Next base: position 34,353,872 of record CM064336.1, read on the forward strand.
AGAGGTACACAAAATGCGCTCCCCAATTTGCGTACCTTTTTCTGATAGCTTTTTCAGAAGAGGCTTTTCTGAAATTTGGCCCATCTACACTGGGCCAAATTTCGGAAAAGCCTCCTCTTTAGGAAGAGCCCTTCTTCCTTGTGGAAGGAGGAAGACAGGGCTTCCAAAACAGCGTGTCTGCTCTTCTGCTTTTTTTTTTTTTTTTTTTTTTTTGCGGAAGAGCAGATGCAGTCCCTGGACACGGCAGAGTTTTTCCAGGATATCTCCAGTAGAGCACTGGTAGAGCCAGCTCAGTCGGACCAAGGAATGGCTGGGGGGTGGGGGATGTGGATTGTAACACACCCTCCCTCTCCTTTTCCTTGGGGGCTAAAGCAGGATGCCAGGCCCCCAATGTGCCTGTTTTCTGCCCCTGCAGGTTGGCACTGGTCCAAAGGGGATAGTGCAACTGGATCCAGCGTCGGCACCAGCTCTGGAGAGATGCTAGTGGGGTACAGGACCCCAGCCACCAGCACTGGAAACTGACATGCAGCCGGGCCCACATCTCCCACCAGCCTGCCCTGGGCTCTGCTCCTCCCTGGCTGGAGCCCCCGGTGCCAGGCTCCTGCTCAGAGCGGAGGTGTGATTTTGTAGCAGATTTATTCCACTTTCTGGTTTAAAAAAAGGAAAATTTCAGTAAAAGCACCAAGACCAAACCTAGAATAAGGCAAAGCAGGTTGAGTTGGGGGTTTGGGTTCTGCTACCAGCACCACAGTGAGTGTGAGTCTGTATGTGTCTGTGTCCTGGGCTTGGGCAGCACCAAGTACAATTGCATAAGTGTGAAGAAATGAGCCACATGAATCATAGGCAGATGTACTCAAAAGTTGGACAGAAAGCCCTTCAATAGGGGGTGCTCTCCCCTCTGGGAGTGGGCAAAATGCTCAGGAGAGAGGTGTGCGTGCGTGCGCGCGCCCGCCCGCCCGCTCTCGCCCGCAGGCTGGAGCGGACATGGAGTGGAAGTGGGGGCAGGGGTTCCCCTCCAGCCAGCATGACAAGCTCAGCTCTGGGACAAGATCAAACCAAGCCTGTGTCCATTCTAGGGATGTGAGCGAGTAGTCAACTAGGCTTAGCAGGTAGTCAAGTCCACTACTCGCATCTGGGGGGAGCTGGCTAAAAAGCTGGTTCCCCCCCAGCACCATCTGCGTGGTGCTGCCTGCCTCTTAGAGGCAGCAGTGCGAAGGGGGGCAGGGGAGGCTGCTTTGCAGCAGCCTCTGCCCACGGCGGGCCCAGGATCATTGTGGACAGAGGCTGCTTCAACAGCAGCCCCTGTCCACAAGGGGTCCTGTGGACAGGGGCTGCCACCAACTGGGCAGGTAGCCTGGCTCAGTCCCTGCTTGCACTGGGTCCAGGGCCAAATCCCACTTCAGCTCTGCAATTTAAAAGGCAGTAGGAGCCGGGGGGCCAGGCTGCCCAATTCCTACTGCCTTTTAAATTGCAGAGCCACAGTGGGGTTTGGTCCCAGCATGAGCAGGGACTGAGCCGGCTGCCTTCCCCTATTGATTAATCGATAAAAATTCTATTGACTACTTGATTCGTAAATTAACCTAATTTTAACATCGCTAGTCCATTCCTGCTTTAGTTCCCCTTCCCATGTAAGTGGTGGTAAAGTAGCCATGGGATCCCCCCTCACCTCCGGGGGAAGGAAAACCCAGCAGGAAAAATGGAGCTACCCAATTTATTGGAACAAGGGAAATACAAAGATTCATTAAAACAAGTGCTGGGGTTGAAAGCCTCAGACAGTCCTTCCAGACCCTCCCTGAAACCTCCCTCCCCTCATGGCCACCATGCTTCTTGGATGTACACCTCACAGAGGCAGAGTCCCCACCTGAACACCCCCCCACACACACAGTTTCTTGTGTTGGGCTCCCTGCCCAGTGACATCCCTGTCGCAGGGCTACAGCACCCCTGTGCTACCCAGATGGGGCACTAGGCCCAAAGCAGAACCTGTGAGGAACAGGGGCCTCCTGTCAGGAGAGGGGGCCAGGGCTGCAGTACAGCTGGGAGAGCGTCCTGCTCAGGGCGGGGCCCAGGTTCCTGGGGAGAAAGCACAGTGGGGTGTTAAGGCTGGGGGCAGGGGTACAGCAAGAAACCCCCAACTTCCATTCACAGCCAGAAACTGAAGCACAGACGCAGCATCTAACGCACAGCCAGAGAATTCAGGAGTCCTAGCTCCCTGCCCCCCTTAACTCCAGGAACTGACATGCCCCAAAGCCAGGAGGTGGTAACATCCTAAATAAGCATTTGATGCCAGAGGGAGGTTTTACTGCCCCTTGGAGCAGCTGTGCTGGGATTGGAACTAAGGGGCGCTGGCAGGGCTGTGGTAATGAGTGAGTCCAGGGCCAGGCTAGCAGGGCACCGTGGGGCAGGAATGAGGGGCAGCCTGGGGGTGGGGGTTAAAGGGCAGCACGATGCTCCCACTCACCTCTGCAGTTTGCCACACTTGATAGTGCTCAACAGCTTGTCCCTGCTCTCAGCATCAGGGCAGGCGGAGTAGGCGGCCAGCAGGCTGATGGGGTGGAGACAGACCGTGAGGGGGGAGAGAGACTCAGGCTCCCACCCCCACACTTTGTAGAGTAAGGGAAACAGAGGCATGGGACAAGACAGGTACACAGGGAATAGGAAAGGAACCCAGGCTGCTGGCCCCCAGCCCTTCCTTGCTCTCCCACCAAACCCCACTCCCCTCCTGGAGATGAAGCCACAATGCAGGCAAGGGGCCCTGTACCTGGCTGGTGTGTTGTATCTCTCCAAGATGGCGGCTGCTTTCTCCCCGCTCACTCCACTGATTTGCATGAGCTGCCGAGCAAACACCTCACGCACAGTCTGGGCCTGGGGGGGCAGAGCCAGGGGGAGCGGTCAGGGTGTAGTCCAGCCATAGGGTAGCACCCGCACAAAAGGAAAGGACACAGCCATCCAGTGCCTGCTAGTGGGAAAAGACACTGTGTCCGGTTCCCTGTCCTAGGGCCGGAAAGGGGGACACAGCCACTGACCAGTCTCACCTTATTCTTGACAGCTCCCTCATTAAACTCCTGGAAGGTCATCAGGGTGCAGGAGTCGCTGCTGGGCTGCAGGGGGCAGCGGTCCTGAGACTCCTCCTTGGTGCAGCTCACCAGGGTCTTGTTCTGGAGAAGAAAAGGAACCGAGCACTTGAACAACCCAGCCTACCCCAAATGCCTGCTGACTCCCCCTCTAGCCAGGGGTTTGACCCCTCCCTGCCATCCCCACTCTGTCTCTTCCTGCCCCAGCCTCCAAAACATGCAAAACAGCTGTTTCAGGATGGGTGGCAGGCACTGGGAGGGAAGGGAGGAAGTTGGTCTGCAGCCCCCACCCCCAGCAGCTGAGAGGCACTGGGGGGAGTTTGGCTGCCAGCAAGTGCTGAGCACCCACTAATTGGAGTTGGCATCTATGCTTCTGCCACACTGCCCCTGATAGCCCAGCCCTGGGGGTGCCCCCCAGTACTCCACTAGCCCAGCCCTGAGCATCCTTCCCCCCAGCTCTGCTTGGGCCCCTCACCTCTGACTCACAAGCCCAGTGCTGGGGGTGCCCCTCACACCCAGTCCCATGCTCACCCCATACAGGCTGTTCAGGTGACGTGTCATGATGGTCAGATACGCGGCCGATTCCCGCAGGTCACGGGTGCGTTTGACAAAGAAGCCGTCCACTACCTGGGCAGGGAGGAAGAGAGCAGCAGGGAGTGGGGGTGGGCAGAGTCGGGAGTGGAGACGGGGCACGTGGGTTCACAGCCTCCTCGAGGTTCAGAAGTTTCCTAAGTTTCACCTGTGCTGTTGGGGGGGAGCAGCCGCAGGAGGGTGCCTGGAACTGGGTGCTAGGAAGGGGAGGCCAGAGCTGGATGCAGGTAGCTGCTTGTTGCAGGGTGCTCATTGGAGGCTTGGGAGGGTGAGGGGCAGAGGTTGCTGTACCAAGGTGCTGGGAAGATGGGAGCAGGGGTCCCTTTTTATGTCCATGGGTGGAATGAACGTTATGTGCACCAGTATGGAGGGGATGTGACAAGGACCATACTGGGGCACACATTCATTCTGCACACGGATGGTGTGTGGCAGGATTGGGCCAATGGGGTCATGGCTGGGGGTGCAGGCTCTGGGGTCAGGTGGAGGTAAGAGGTTCGGGGTGCAGGCTGCCCGAGGGGGAGAGAGGACTCCCCTAGGCCTCTCCTGCCACAGCAGTTCAGGGCCAGGTGAGAGGCACCTTGCCCCAGCTACAGGAGCTCTAGCCAGGCAAGGCTGAGGGAAGGGTGCTACTGCCAGACTGCAGCAGCTCTGGGCTGGGGCACCATGGCAGGGCTGGAGCTTGCGGAGAGGCCTGTCCCCCTGCCACAGCACTTAATTGGTAGCTGCACGGCCACACAGCTTGGGAACTTAGGTGCTGGGCAGGAGTCCCCATACCTGGGTGCTGGCGGCTGCCTGCTGCAGGGTGCTCTCCGGCAGGCTCAGGTGCTGGACTGATCCATATTCCTCCAGCAGGTAGATGGGGTGGCACAGGCCGCAGCGACGCAGACGGAACTGGGTGGGGCAAGGGAGGGAGGTTCACCCTGGTCTCCAACCCACACCCCTATGACTCCTCCCAGAGATCCTTATTCTCCACCCAGACAACCCCCAACTCCCCTTCTCAATCCCCCACTCCCCCCGCAGGCAGCCCCCTTCCCCCACACCTTCTGCTCACGGAAGCGCCCGTCGATGATGCTCCCACACAGGTCAGCCATTCGCTTCCGCTCCACCACGTAGTCCAGGACCAGCTCCCGCGCTGGGGGCGGGTGCAGCTGCCCTGGGGGTAGATAGGGCTCAGGAGGGAGAGAACAGGACCCCACCCCAGCCCTGTGTAGCCAGAATGAGGCAATCTAGGTACCATGAGGCTCTGCTCCCCCATAACCCCCACTTGGAAGTGGCATCCAGGGACACCCTCCCAGTACCGTGTATCTGCATGTGTGGGGCTGGGGTAATGCCCCACTGGGATGTGGGCGGTGGGGCCAGTCACACCTGAGGAGCCCTCCCTTGCTGCTGGCTGGGCAGCTCCTACCTGGGCAGGGCTGGACCTTCTCCCGGGCGACCCACACAAAGTCCCCCACATGCAGCTTGCGCACATCGAAGGGCACGGCGTTGCAGCGCAGCTCGGCCACCAGGTCCTGCTTTCGAGCCCCAGGGCCTCTGAGGGGAGAGATGAGGTGGGACTGGGGCAAGTTCAGGACCCCTGCAATGCCCCAACCCTCCAAGACACTGTGAGTGACCTTCCCCCCCTTACCCCACACCTCATCCCTAGAGCCCAGCCTACCTGGGACACCCCATAATGGTCCCTGCTCAGGACCCCTAAACACACTCCCTCAATACACCCCCTACACCAACAGCACCACAGCTCAGGGCCCCCAACGCACCCCATGGTCTCAATGAAATCCACACACAGGATGATGTCAAACTGGCCGGGTCTCAGCACGAATTCAGGGTCATGGGGTCTCTGCACTCCAGAGCCACCCACTGCCCTCTTCTGAGATCCCAGGGCACCATCGAGCCTGCAGGAAAGTGGGGCAGACGGCACAATGAGAGCAGAGCCATGGAGAGGGGCCAGCAAAGGTAGGGAAGTCCTGTTCCACCCACCAGCCTCCCAAGAGCACAGTGCTGGGGGAAGCTAGGAGTTGCTGCTACAGTGAGCAGCAACGCTCCCTTTGGCTGGGTCTGGAGAGACCAGCCAGCCACAATGAATGGAGCTAGGGCTCCAACCACTAGACCCCACTTCCCTCCCAAAGCAAGGACTCGACAGTTCTGACTCCCACCACCTGCACTCCAACCTGCTAGAACTCAGGAGTCCTGCCCCCTCCCTTGGGGTATACCCCGCCGCAGGCACTCACAACTGGGGCTCCGGGCACAGTTTCTCCTCCGCAGCAGGATCCAGGGGTTGGGCACCCTGGGAAATCTCAGATTCTGGGGCTCGATCCTCTGAAATCAGAGCCTGCTCTGCAGCCACAAGCCTCTGGGCTAGTGCCAGCCCCTGCTCTGTCAGAGAGAACCTGCGGGGAGCAAAGGGTATCTGTACACAGTGTCCTTTCTGCCGCCCCGCTAAACCCTCGCTCTGTCCCCGCAGCCTGGCACTTTGTGCCGATCCCCAGCCCTGCAGCACAACACTCCTACTGAATCCCTGCCCTGCTCCCTAGCAAACCTCCGGGCAGCACAACACCCTCTGCTGAACCCGCTCACTGGGCCTCTGGGAGGGTGTGGGGAGCACATGGGTACAATCCAGGCACGCTGAGCGGAATCAGGCACTCGCTGCCTGGCTCCTTCCCACATGGGATGCTCCCTTGAGGCGCAGCCTTTCACCTGTTGGCCCCCATGGCGGGCAGATCCCCAAGGCCAGCAGCAAAGGGGTAACAGCACCGAGCTCATTCCAGCCAACAGACTGGCCCTCCAGGAGAACTGGGTCGTGGGGGAGACAGGGGGCAGAGGCAGCCTGGGCAGCGAGGTCACCTGGCTGGGCCGGGCTCGCCTGGGGCAGCTGATGAGAGGGTCCCCTGACACCAGAGTCTAGACGGTTATAAAAGGGGGGAGCTGAGCTCCTGGGAGGCTTGGGCCATTTTCAGCAGCTCCAGCAGAGGGAGAAGCCTTGAGGCAGAAGCCCTGTCAGAGGCCAGATGGGCCGAGGCCTCCCCAGGGAAGGGGGAGCTAGCGGTTAGTGCTGTGGGCAGGAGGCTGGGTCTGAGCTCTGTGCTGTGTGTGAGGAGGTAAAGAGAGCAGCAGGGGAGTCTCTGGGCGGTGTCTGACACCGTGGGGCTCCTGCAAGCACTGAGTTGCACCCAGAAGGCTCACCCCTCAGGACAGGGGCTGTCTGCATGGTGATCAGGCTGAGGGGCTGTGCTGCACCCAGGTACTAAGCTCACAGGAAGAGCTGCACCCCAAAAGAGGGACAGGGCCTGGACGCAGGTAAGGCTCAAATAACAGGGACCCAGAGGCCGGATTCCCTTCCCTGTCAGCCGGCCAAAGGCAAGTGCATGCCCAGTAACACGGACTAGGGAACCAGCTTATGACACTCATCCTAGTGTAGAATAAGCTGCAAGATTTGCAGGGGAAGACAGGGCAGTGATGTTCCAGGCAGGTATCCTCCAGCAGACCAGGGTGCACCAGCCTAGCTTTCCACCAGGTGGAGACAGAAGGCAACTTTCCCATCTCCTTCCAGTCATGGGAAAAAACTGCCCACCACCTGGAACAGAAAATATCTGACATGCTGCCCTTGGGAGGCTTCAGCTGCCCGACAGCCCAAGCAGCAAGGGGTTAGGGAAAGGCTCATGCAATCACAGTGTCTGATGCTTCACCCATGCCCCCAATGGAAGAGGTTCTAGACAAGGGGATGCTTGCCCCCTTGACACCATGGACCTCACCAAGGGCAAGAAGAGGGTGCCAGATGCCTTCACCCCTCAGCAGGGCTCTAGAAGTCCCTGGATTTACCTCTGGCCTAAACAGTACCTGCCACCTTTCAGTGCCTAGTCACTGAGTTACTGAAGGGAATGGAGGACTTGGCCTTTTGATCCAGCCCATGGCCTGCCCTAGCGAGACTCCGAGATAGAGTCTTTGCCTGCTGCAGCCCAAGGCAACTCAAAATGGCTGGTAGGTCCTTTTAGGTGCTGTGCACCCCTGGTGGGCAAAGGGAGCTGCAATGATTGGGCTGGGGGCAGTGCACAAATTCTCCCCTCCCCGCTATTGGTATGTGGTGCAGAGCAGCACATGGAGGGAGCCTCCAGCTGCTTTGAGCAGACTAGGGCCCTGCCTGCCTCGGGGTCGCCATTGGGCTGCTGGCTGGGTATTGCCTAAGGTAAGTGCTTCCCGGCCAGAGCCTTCCTCTGGCACCACCCACTCCCCAACTGCCTGCAAACCCTCTGCACCCCCTCCAGTGCCTGAGGTCACAACTCCCCCTCAGACCCTGCATCCCCTCTGACACCTCTCCCCCAGGCCATACTCCTCTCCTCCATCCATACCTCCTCCCCAACCCTGCACCCCAATCCCCTGCACCTGGTCACATCCAAACCCTCTGCACCCCTCCTCCCCCAGTCATAATTCCCTCCCAGAACCTGCAGGTTGCTGCTGTGATCAGACAGGATGCCCGCATGGGCAGAGTGAAGATGGAGCTCAGAGAACCAGAACGTGGCAAAGCATTTGCTGCTACCAAAATGGACTCTTAAGTGTGGCTTTCCCAGGACGCTGGAGGGCCCTGCGACACTGGATCCCAGGTGACTACATTATGCTCCCTCAGCCTGGCCAGCCTCACCACAGATCCTGGCGTCACTGCAGCAAGCTCAGGAGAGACCCACACTGAGTCACTAAGGCTGCCTGGCTGGCAGCTGCCCTTGAGGAAGGTGTGGGCCTCTGGGCACTGGGGTTACTCCCAGGAGACTGGGTAATGGCCAAGGTATGCCCACAACAACCCACAGCAGCACACTACTCCCTGCTGAGGTCCATTCCCCACAGCACAGCACCCTTCCAAAGGCCAGCACCCCCTCCCGAGCCCTGAACCATGCCTCCTGCAGCACAGCACCCTACCTGGCCGGGACATTGGTTTTCAGCACCAGCTCTTTGCGGATCAAGGTGCCCACCGATGCCCAAGCTGTGTACCTATTTCCCGGGTCACCCTGCAAGACACAGATACCCCATGTGACTCTGCTGGGTGGGACCTGCTTGAGCCCAAGGGCACGACTGGGGGAAATAGAGGCTGTAGGGAAACTTGAGGGGGTGGGGTGGGGTGATGGGCTCAGATCTCTGTGGCAGGAGTGACGGCTCCTCAAGACTAACACTCCCCCAGTAAGAGGTGCCCGTCATCAACGCCAAGCCTCCTGAGGCATGTTTGATGGTGCTGGACTGAAAGGGGCCGGCTGGGGGACGCCACGGCAGCTCTCACTCACCAGGGTGAAGGATTTGTCACACAGTGGCTGAGCTGCCCGTTGCAGCTCAGGCTTCGTCAGGAACCCCCGGCTGCGTGGGCTCTGTAATGGGGTGCAGGGAGAGTCAGCAGTGGAGAGAAAACATCGGAGGCCTGGCTCCAAACCCCACTCCCTTCCCAGTGCTAAGAACAGAACCCAGGGATGCTGGCTCCCAGTCCACTGCTCTAGCCATTAGACCCTACTCCCCTCCCAGAGCAGGGGCATGGAACCCAGGATTCCAGGCTTACCATGCTGTCCTTGTAGAGGGCTAGCAGCACAGCATAGCCCCCAGAGCGTGGGGCTGGGACGTACGCCCGGGCTGGACGGTGCTTTCTCTGGAAAGAGAAGTGAGAATCAGCAGGGTCCTCACTCTGATCCCCTCACTGCACCGACGTCCTTCCAAGCCCCCACCTGTCCCTGCAACCCACAGGGACTTACCCAGCATCTCAGAGAGTCAGTTCCAGGGCTAGAACCCAGGCGTTCTAACTCCACCCCCCCTTCCCTAACCACTAGACCCCTCACTCCCTTCCCAGAGCCAGGGATAGATCCCAGGAGACCTGGTTCCAAGCCCTTCTGCCAGAGGCTGTGCTCTCACCATGGGGGGAGGCTCCTGGTCCACAAGTGAGTCCTGTGAGGCAGAAGGGTCATTGGAGGCGTGGCGCTCTGTGCTGGCGGGATCACTTTCCTGTGCCCCCATGGAGGGGCTGGCCCCTCCCACAGTTTCAAAGAGCGCATCTGCACCTAGGGTTCAAAAAGAAATAAGTTCGGTGCTCCCCCAACCAGCCAGTCCCCCTCCCCTGGGCCGGATTGGAGCCTGTGCCCCCTAGAAGACAGGTCATATCTCCTATTCCCAGCCTCCTTCAGCCAGACCATTCCCCCACTCTCCAGCTGGGACAGGGTCTGGACACAACGGGGGCTCTTTCCTGGGAGCAGACTCTCACTTGCTAGGCTCATGGACAAGCACCATGGGAGGGAGAGGGAGACAATACCCTCCCATTTAATAAGAGAGACCCTACAATAACAAAACACTGGCACTTGATTTCAAATCTGCCACAGTTGTTTAGGATCCTAAATATAGTGAAACCTGCTATCTAGGAGCACTGTGCATCCTGGTGCACCTTATGCCTCCCTGTGGCTGCCTGCTCCCCGCTCAGCATCCTTCAGTTCGTGCCATCCTGGGGACCCCTCAGCCCTGGTACCCCATCCCTGGTGCTCTGCACCTACCCTGCTCAGCGCGGTGCCTCTCCAGCTGCTCGTCCAGCCTCCGGCAGATCCCATCCCCAAAATGCTGTAGAATCGCGGCCTCACGCCCACTGCGCAGGGGCAGCGGATACCTCCGAAGAGAGCTCAGGGCCTGGCAGAGAGGAGATACTGACACAGGGAGCCTCCAGCTCATCCCCAATGTGATCCCAGCACAGGAGCCAGGGCTCTTGGGTACCGTGGGGGCTAGTGAGATAGAGCAGGGGGCTGGGAGCCAGAATTCCTGGGCTTTAGTCCAACTGGAAAGGGAGGGGAGTGAGGTGCAGTGGTCAGAGCAGGGGGGCGGGTCTGGGAACCAGGACTCACCCTCTCATACACGAACTGGCTCTTCCTGCCCTTCTCGGCAGCCTCATCCCTCCACTCTGTCAGCCACCGCACGAAGAGGGGGTTAGGGCAGGCGGGCACCGGCTTCTTCCGCCCCAGCCGCCGAGGGGCCGCCATCCCGCAGGGGCCCGCTGCCGAGCCGGGGAAGGAGCAGCGCCCCGGGACCGGCCCAGAGACAGAGCCCCGCCCCCAGCCCCGGGATTGGGACTCGCAGCCTCGCTCCTCTAGGGGGCGCCGGCTCCGATGCAGCCCCGGGGCGGGGCGGGGGGGTCCCTCGTTCGGCCTCTGCCCGAGCCGGGACTCACGGGGGCCCTGGTGAGTGACGCTTCACGGGGCGACAGGCCGCCCCCCGGGCTCCTGAGTTCCCGCGAAACCCCGCCCCCAACCCGGGAGCGATTCCTTCCTTCCCCTTTCCCTTAGCCCCGCCCCTCGCAGCTGGGCATCGTAGAGAGCGGGCACTCCCGGGCCAGAGAGTCCCCTGCGTAGGGAGCTCCAGCCCCACCTGGCGGCCAGAGGGAGACGCACGGAGCCCGCACTGCCCAAAGCGCTGCGGGGGCCCCTCCGAACAGAGCGAGTACCTGGGCGCTGGCAGGGCGCGTGGAACTCAGGGCTGGGGCAGCAGGAGGCCCCGGGCCGGGAGTGGGGGACACAGGCAGGGCTGGGGTATCAGGAGGCCGCGGGCCGGGAGTGGGGGACACAGGCAGGGCTGGGGTATCAGGAGGCCCCGGGCCGGGAGTGGGGGACCCAGGCAGGGCTGGGGTATCAGGAGGCCATGGGCCGGGAGTGGGGGACACAGGCAGGGCTGGGGTATCAGGAGGCCATGGGCCGGGAGTGGGGGACACAGGCAGGGCTGGGGGGAACTCGGGGCTGGGGTAGCAGGAGGCCGTGGGCTGGGAGTGGGGAACACAGGCAAGGCTCCGGGGCTATCCCAACCCTGGGAGTCAGGACTCCAGGGCTCTACTCCCAGCTCAGAAAGGGAGGGGAGTGAGGGGCACTGCTCACTACAGAGCAGTGCCATAAGTAGGTATTTTTGCGCCCCGGGCAAAATATTAATTATGTGCCCCCTCTCCTCCAAATTAAAAAATGTCTCTAGTTTACTAATTATGTATCTTTAATTCAAGAAAAATCAACAAAACTTATTAACCAGTATAGTAATATAACAAATATATTTTCAATATTAGGAACATGTTTTATAATGTCCATGAATGGAAAAGTGTTGTAGGGGATCAAATACCTATGCCAAGAATTAGCACCAAAATACCTTTAATATTTTGACGCAGCACTGAGTGTCTTGACAGCATATTCGCATGTACGCGCATTGAAAAACCACTGCATCCACTGTGAACTGTTTTCTGTATTCAACGTTGGTAATGCTGTAAAGGCTCAATGTGCCCAACGCTCCATGTAAATTCAGCTTAAAGTGAAGCAAGCTGAAGCCTGCTGCCTTTCAAGAAAATGTGTAGATGGAGACTTTGCAAGCCTTTCAGCATGCCTGTTTCGTTTCGTGTCAGGCCTGGAGACAGGCTCGTGTAAACTGGGACTTAGGTTAGCACATGTTGCACTCTTTACTTTTGCATCTTATTATTTTTACTTCTTGCATCTTTGTGCCTCTGATCATGATGTGTCCAGGGGAAGCGGCCCACCCTTGTTATGGTACTGCAGCAAAGGGGCTGGGAACTAGGACTCATGCTACGTCTACGCTGGGAGCTTCTTGCGCAAGAACTCTTTTGCAGAAGAGTTCTTGTGCAAAAACTCTTCCACAAGAGTGCATCTACACTGGCATGTGCTTTTGCACAAGAGCATCCATGACAGTGTAGATGTTCTCTTCCGCAAGAAAACTCTGATGGCCATTTTAACCATAGGGGCTTCTTGCAGAAGAAATTCATGTTGCCTGTCTACACTGGCCTCTTCTGGAAGAGCTCTTGCGCAAGAGGGCTTATTCCTCATGGGGAGAGGAATAACTCTTCCGGAAGAAGCCCTGTTTTACAACGCTATACTGTAAATTTACTTCTGGAAGAACACTTGTGCAGTGTAGACAGCCAGCAAGTTTTTTGCGAAAGAACAGCTATTCTTCCGGAAGAAGCTGCCACTGTAGATGTAGCCATGAGGTATGGGAGGGGTTGATTGCGAGAGGCTGTGGGTCAGGATTGAGGGGGAATGGCAGAACTGGGGGGGTTTCTGTGCCTACAGAGACTCTAGTGGCATCTCTCCCTTTTAGCTCCTTGTATAGCTTGCCCCCTTCTTGGCAGTGCAGTGAGAGCTCCCCCAATGTCAGCCACCAAGCAGGAGGGTCAGGAAGCACTGTCCAACCGCCATCCTCCCTGGCCAGGATATAGGGCCAGTGGCCTCAACCTTTCCAGAGCCTTTCAGGAGTCTTGATTTGTCTTGTTGCGTAGCCCCAAGTTTCACCTCACCTAAAAAAACCCTGCTTTCTTACAAAATCAGATATAAAAATACAGAAGTGTCACAGCACACTATTACTGAACAATTGCTGACTTTCTCATTTTTGCCATACAATTTAATTGGAATATAACTATTGTACTTACATTTCAGTGGTTGGTATATAGAGCAGTATAAACAAGTCATTGTATGAAATTTTCATTTGTACTGACTTTGCTAGTGCTTTCTATGTAGCCTGTTGTAAAACTAGGCAAATATCTAGATGGCTGTGTCTAGACTGGCGTGATCTTGCGCCAGAGCTATGCAAATGAGGCTCAGCGTGGAATATTGCTGAGCCTCATTTGCATAACTAATGAGCCGCCATTTTGCAGAAGAGGCTCTTGCGCAAGATGGAGCTGTCTACACTGCCCCGTCTTGCGCAAGAAAAACCCTCTTGCGCAAAGCCGTTATGCCTGAAAATAATCAGCATAACGGCTTTGCGCAAGAGGGTTTTTCTTGTGCAAGACGGGGCAGTGTAGACAGCTCCGTCTTGCGCAAGAGCCTCTTCCGCAAAAATGGCGGCTCATTAGTTATGCAAATGAGGCTCGGCGATATTTGCATAGCTCTGGCGCAAGATCGTGCCAGTCTAGACACAGCCGATGAGTTGCTATACCCGCTGGAAGATCTCCCAGGATACATGTCCACTGCTAAAGGGTTTTTAGACTGGCTGGTAAGAGGTTAAGGGAAGGGGCAGAATATGTGTGACAAAAAGAATGTACATATGGGTGAGTAGGTTTATGATCCAGCTGGGGCCTTCAAGGTAGGGTGACCATATTTCCCAAAGGACAGAGTATGGGCCTAGACTAAGTGCCTCCCCAGACTCCCCTCCCAGGACTGGCCCAAGCTGCTGGTTCAAGCATATATGAATACATCCCCATGCTGCTGGCTGGGGCTGCTCACCCAAGCTGCTTTCCCCCTGCACACAGCTGGGGCTAGCTGGGGCGACTGCTTGTCCAAGCCCTGCCCATCTCCTCCATAGCTGCTTGTTTGAGCCCTGCCTCCTCCCCAGTGTGCACAGCTGTGGTGGCTGCCCACCTGCGCCCTGCCTCCCCCCCATACACCATGCAGAGCTGGGGTTGGTGCTGGCTCACCCAAGCCCTGCCTGCTTTCCCATACATGGACCAGGTAGCTGCTCACCCATGCCCTGTGCACAGCTGGGGTGGCTGCTTGCCTGAGCCCTGCCTCCTACCCACACGGGGGCTGGCATTGCTGCTCATTCCTCTGCACATTTCTCCCCACTGTTTTTGACAGAAGTGGACTTTTGTCTTGTTTGCTCTTGGCAACTGATCAAGTCAGCAACAGCAAATGGGACAAATGCCCACTTTTGCCAAAAAACGGCTGGGCAAGGGCTTAAAATGGTACTGTCCCAGCCAAAACAGCCACCCTACTTCAAGGGGTCATGCTGAGAAAGGAGGGGAACCAACCTCCCCCACCATGGGAACCACTGTCCTGGCTTCAGATCATCCTTCCCCTCCAGCTGTCCCCAACCCACTGGGCTGTCATACCCTGCCCCCCCCCCCCCCCACACACACATACACATGCAGGTGGTTGGTTTGATCTGTGCAGGGGATAATCTTGGAGCATTTAGTTAATACTTTGAGATAGATATTCTTCTGCCTGGAGACAGCCCTAATTCTCCTCAGTACTTGCCCAGGTTTGAGACTCAGCTGCCTGGGGTGGGGCACAGGACCCATTTATTCAAGGATTCCTTCCTTATTTCTGAGACATAGTGTCCTCTGAGGTGATGTGCAGGGCATGTTAATGCTGGGTTTACTGGCATAGCAAGCTGAGCACTGGTTTTGGGGAGAGCACTCTTTGCTGAGTCATGCAGGATACCTGGAACAGCAGCATGGAGAGAGAGGTTTGGCATTGCCTCCAAGCACCCCATCCCATTGTTTTCTCTGGAGCATAATGGTCCACCACTTATGATCTGTAAATTGTGCTTGGGCTTTGGCTCAGAGGATGGGAGCAGCAGAAGGAATGTCTTTAAGAGATATAATAACCAGAGTCTCTTGTACCTTTGGATAAGGAGGGTGGTCACTTGGCTGTCAACTTATCATAGTGTGAGGGGGTCACCCAAAACATTTTCAGCCCTACCAGGTAAAAAGTGTAGAGTTACTCTTAGATAAACTATCCTGTGGTAGGTTGCCAACCCCAGCTGTTCAGAAATCAGGAGCCACACTTAACAAAAATTATGAGATTATGTAAGAATAATAGCTTGGGGGGGGGCGGGTGGATTTTGCTTTTTTGAGCCTTTAGGATGCACTGGGGTCACATTTTGAAGCTTTCTCCACACTCAAGAGAGCTAGAAACTCGTTTTTCTTTGGGAACTGAAGGCTGAAAGCATCGCAGATTCACTTGAGTCCAGGAGCTGCAGCTTTAGAGAAAAGAATAATGATCATGAGCAAATAATGAGTTAGCAACACCTCTGTGAGAAAGCGGGGGTCTATGCAGAGGCAAAATAAATGACTAGGAAGGGGACAAGGCGAAGGATTCCGTGTAGCTGAGGATCACACCCCAATGCTTTGGGCAGGTGGGGGGAGGCTTCCTCTTGTGTGCCCTAAATGTCCTTATAAGGAGAGGACGCTGTAGGAGGCGGGGCCTCTTTCTGTGCAGCTGTTCACGCCCTTATTTGGAAGCGACGCAAGGAGAGGAATGGCAGCGCCACAATGGAAGAGGGCGGGGTCACGGCACGGCTCAGCCAATCAGCAGCCGGTCTTCGGAGTCTGCTGCCCTAGAGCCTGCGGTAGCCTGCGCTCAGTACAAGCCGCCCGTCGGCGCTACCTGTGACCCGTTGCGCCGCCTCCCCGCCCACGGACACCCTGATTAATACAAAGGCTGTTTTATCTCCAGGCGCGGTTCCAAGCCGCAGCTTGGACGTCGGCTCCGGGGAGGCTCCCCATGCCAAGCCCCTTGGCTCTAATCCCGGGGCTCGGCTCCCACTAGCAGCCCGCTCTGCACCCAGAGCTAGGGAGAACCCAGGCGTGCGGGCTGCCCGCAGCCCAGCGCCCTGCAGGCGAGGGGCGGTGGTGATCAAACGACGTGCCCTACTATTTCGTGAGGGAGGGGGGGGGTCTGTGTTACCCATGATGCATTGCACGCAACTGCAGGGCACCCGCGCTGGGGTGTTTCAGACGCGGCAGCGTCTGCCTGATCCCAGGACTACATCTCCCATGATTCCCCGGCCGATGGCTCCCGTGGCTCTTCTTCGTTCGCGCCATTTCCCTGCGCTTTGCGGTTCTTTCCCGGCGGCGGGCGCGGATTCCTTTTCCCTGCGTGCCCCGCGGCGCGGACTCTATTTCCCTGCATGCCTCGTGGCCGGCTCCGCCCGGAAGCGCCCCCTCCCCCATAAAGCGGAAGCGGGCGGCCGGTCGGTTCGGGGCGGGGCGGCATTTGGTCCCGACATCGATTGAGAGAGGAGCTGCAGGAGAACGGACACCGTGCAGCCCGGACCGCGATCCCCCTGCCCACAGCACCATGGTAAGACCCCGGCCTGCCGCCGCCATCTTATGGCCCGCGGCCGCCATCTTGCCTTTGGGGCGCCTACGGGAGCCATAGGGGAAGGGGGAACCTGGCGTTCCCGCCACCCTCTGTAGGGGGCGCCTGTAAGAGCGATCGGGGACCCCGCTGTCGGCTCCAAGGCAGGAATCTGCTCTCGCCCGCGGGGCAGGTGGGGCGCTGCTCCGTTCTGGGTTTCTATGAATGGGATCTGCCAGGGGAGCCTCTCCCCATATGGGGTCTATAGGCGGCTGTATGCTCCCTTCTGCGTCGGAAGGCCCCTGTAGGATCCATGGGCGAGAGGTTTCCTCCACCCCCTATGGGATCCATAGGGAGGTACCCCTGGGATTCATGGGAGGGGGTACCTCCTTCTTTTTCCCGTAGGGGGTTGGGATCCCTATGAGAGGATTTTATAGGCTTTTTATGGGGCCTGTTTTGGCCGCTTCCCTTATAGGTGCAAGTGTAGCAGGATGCTGATGATGCACCTCTTGAGTGAGTCCCATGTGGGCCTGGCCCCTTCTCCCATCCTCTACTTATCTCTCTCTTTCTTGAGGGCAGATTGTTCTGGCGCTGCTATTGCATCGGAGCGGGGGGGGTGTCAATGGGAGATCCCCCTAAAATATGGGGTTTGAGGCTTGCCAGCTCCCCCTTGATCCATCTCTTCTGCCTGATGCCCTATGTCTATGGGATCCTGTGACTTCAGGGCTCCCTATGTCTGCAGCAGTTGAGCTTTCTATCCCAGGCCTTGCCATGGTGGGATGCAGATGGCCTTTGATGTGCCAAATTCTGGGGGTCTGCTGCTGGGGATGTGGGCTGGATGTAGGAGTGGCTGGGGATATCTATGGTCTCTGTTATACAGGAGGTCTCAAAGGGGGCCATAAGAGGTACTTCTGACACTAACATCTGAGTCTAAGATGAAACTATTTTGTGCCCCACATTGTCCTAGCTCCCCCAGATCAGCCAATCTAGTGTCCTGCTCTCAACTCCCCCTCCCAGTCTCTGCACCCCACCCTTCCCCTTTGATAATGCCATGATGGTGGGCAAGCGTGCTGCTCTGCAAAATGTCTGACTCTCTCAGCCTCGTGCTCCCAGCTCTGGTTCTCCCATCTTGCGCTGGCCAAACCTGCTTCACCTAGTGCCAGCAAGGAGCCCTCATGGTGCTTAGCAACTCTGAACTGAGGGGTGGGGGTGTTCCCTTGCAGCCTGTAGAGCCCTCCCATGCGGAGGACAAAGATGCTAGGGGGATGGGGAGGGGGAGTGGTGCTTGGTTAGCCTAGTACCCAGGCTCCTAGCATTGCCTGGCTGGGGATTAGTGGTGAGCAAAACTTGGGGTGGCGGGTACAGGAGAATTGGGGGGGGGGGGCAGGTGATCAGCAAAGACCTGTGAATAGTCTCATTTCTCTGGTAGAGCCAATAGCGCTGACTACTTAGGTCTTTGCCATGGATTCAAACAGGGCTTCTGGGCTAGGGAACAAAAGCCCTTTAGCTTCCTATGGACCCACTCAATTAGGAGGCTTGGGGGGGGAGGGGGAGGCATCCTGGGTGCATCAGCTTTGCTGCAGGAGGGAAGATATTGGCTACAGTATCTAGGCCTAGGCTGGGGGATCTGATGATTCTCTCACTGGTGCCTGTTCTGAGCCCTGCATTGTCCCCATGTCCCTTTCATCTCCTCCCAGAAGCGGCTGTTGGAGCAGAGTGGCTGGTGCTTCCCCTGAAGCAGCCTCCCTTCTCCATATAAGAGCATATCACTGTGCTGATTTGCTGGGCCCCTCTGCTGAAGCCAGACTCAGCTGACGGGCTGGCTGGGATCTTGGCTGGACCCTTGGTCATCCAGGGAGACCTGGGCCGGGACTCACATGGAGCACTGAGTGGTTAGAATTCGTGGTGCCTCCAGCTAGTCAGATTGGCCCCTATGCTGTCAGGCAGTGGAGTGTGAAGTGCTATGTCAGTGCCCCAAATAATAAGGCTCTCAAGTCTTAAGATGTCTAATGGGGGGTGGGGAAAAGGTGTGGACTCAGTGTCAAGTGCTGTGCTCTGAATCCCAGGCCAGGAAGGAGGGTGGAGGCTGGCTTTACTGCACCAAGAGACAGACTGGCAGTTGTCTTGGTGGTGGTGGTGTGGGGAGGGGTAGCTAGTGGAAGGGGGCTGGGGTTAAATGGGGAGGATGAGTGGGAGGTAGGGCACAGGATGAACAGGGACTATGGGGTGAAAGTTGTAGAGGGGTGATTAGTCGCCTCCTGAGGTGAATGGGGGCTGGTGCTATGCTGTGGGGGAAGGGCCCAGGCTACTGGCTGGTGATGGGGAAGCAGCGGACACAGCCTCCTGCAGAGGTCACGTGTAGCGCTGTTTCCTGCATGGGGTTTCGGGTTCCCTCGCAGTGCCTGCCTGGGGTGCTTGCGTAAGGCACTGATGCAGAGCTTCCCATTGAGTGCTCTTGTGGCTGGGGTCTATTTGGTTTGCTGCTGGCCCTTGGAGTGTCTTCTCTGGTCCTGCTTGTGTAAGCAGCAACTCTGCATCTTGCCCGATTCCTTCTGAGCTCCAAAGCTGCAAAGCCCATGGCAGCTGCTGGGTTAAATCCACTGGGTCCATTGGCTTGGGACCTGGTAAAAGAAGTGGCCCCCAGCTCTGACATTATGTAGCCCCCAAGACCTCTTGGTGGGGGTAAGGGTTGGATTACCCCAATAATCCCCCTTTGCAAGGCTTCCCTTGTGAAGATCTGCACTTTGGAGCTAGGAAACCTGTCTCTTGCTCGTGGCCGCTGCGAATTGATGTATGGTGGGGCTGGCATCCCAGTGATGGGCACCTCATTGACCAACCTTTAGAGGTTTCCCCAGCTCCTAATTCCCCCTCTTCCCCCACAGGCATCTGGCGTAGCAGTTTCTGATGGAGTTATCAAGGTCTTCAATGACATGAAGGTGCGGAAGGCCTCCACCCCCGAGGAGGTGAAGAAGCGCAAGAAGGCAGTGCTGTTCTGCCTGAGCGAGGACAAGAGGAACATCATCCTGGAGGAGGGCAAGGAGATCCTGGTAGGGGATGTGGGTGAGACGATCGATGACCCCTATCTGCACTTTGTCAAGATGCTCCCCGACTGTGACTGCCGCTACGCCCTCTATGATGCCACCTATGAGACCAAGGAGAGCAAGAAGGAGGATCTGGTCTTTGTCTTCTGGTAGGGCTTGCCCCAACCCCATTCCCTCCAGGGTTGTGTAGCCCTTCGCCCCTGCTGGCCATGCTCACTTCTTCCACTGTCTGGAGATGCCTGCATCTAGCTACTGCAGGAACCACACCCCTTACCTTGGTCATTCCTTGGTCCCCTGCAATGGTGTGCCCCTCAGCCCTGCTGGCTGGGTTCATCCTAAGCGCACACCCCTGTTCTGGTCATGCTCCTCTGCAGTATTGTGCCTGCTTCACCTGCCTCTTCTTCCATTCTGCCTGCTATATCTTGAGCCACACCCATCAGTCTGGGTGGCCCCCTTTGCCCCTCCCCTTTCTGGGGCCCTGTTCCCCTATCCCTGCATTCATCTTTATGGCCCTGTTCTGGCCACCAGGCCTCTGTCTCCAGGACTCAAAAGTCCCCTGGTTCCCCATCCTAGGCCAGCAGTGCCACCCCTTCCTTCTGCAGAGCAGCAGTGAAAGCTGCCTTTGTTCACCCAGTGTCAGCACCCGGCTCCTCTGCTGGGTGGAGCAAGCCCAGCAGAATGCCTGCTGCTGACTGGCTAGCTGGCAGTGGGGCCCACAGCATTAGAGCACATGGGAGGGGCTGGGCCTCTAGGAGTGACCCAGTCAATGCATCTTATGCTGGCTCTGCCAGCCCCCCAAGCCCAGCTGGGGCACCCCCTCTAGGGCACACCACTTTCAGAGTTTTGAACACACTAGCTCTTTCCTGCCCTGGGGCCAGTTGGAGGCTGCTGAAATGGGAACTTGGGAGGCATGAGTAGATGCAGATGCGGGGGTGCTATTAATGGAGGGAATCTGAGTGGGTGTTGGGGTTAGGAGTTATGACTGGCCTGGATTTGAAACTCTGCCCAGCAGTAGATGAATCAGGCCAATGGGACAGGGGAGACTTGGCACCATCTCTGGGAGCTGCTGCACTGGCTGGAACCTTTTTTGAAGTGGCATTGAAAGACCCTTTTTGTTCTGGGCAAAGAGCCATCCTGACACTAAACCCAGAGCTCCCCGTCTGCCTTGCGAACCCCCACAATCTCTCTCCTGGGCCTTCCCTACATGGCTATTCCCCTCTTGCTGCTTGTGCCTTCTGCTGGGAATCTGAATCTGCCCATGGGGTGGTATTGCTAGCATATAGCAGGGTCCCTTCTCCCCCTGCTCCTTTCAGCCTCTGCTGCTGCTCTGTCCTCTTAGCCCTTCAGTCTGTCCCTAGGTGGGCTTGTGTCTGAGACCTCAGGTGCTGGCTTGTCCCTTGGGGAAGCCTCCAGTTCCTGAGGTTGGTGTGAGTCCTCCCTTTCTCCCCACAGGGCCCCAGAAAGTGCCCCCCTCAAGAGCAAGATGATTTATGCCAGCTCTAAGGATGCTATCAAGAAGAAACTCACAGGTGAGTCGATTCCTGTGCCCCCAGCAGACTATGCCCTGCCAGCTCAGGGGCCCTGGCCTGTGGTGGAGGAATAAGCTAGCAGCTCTGCAGCAGGATGGCTCAGTGAGGGTGCTGTGTGATTCTAGCCTCATGGTCTGCCTGAGCCCAGCTGGAACGGTGCTCTGGCAGTGGCCCCTGGGAGCTAGCACCTGTGATACCAGGACTCCTGGGTTCTATCCATGCTCTGGGAGGGAGTGGGGCTAGTGGGCTAGAGCAGTGTTTCCCAATTGGTGCTCCGTGGAACCCTGGGGTTCTGCGAAGAGCTGACACTCCCCTGTCCCCTCTTAAAGAGACAGAGCTGCTGTGGGAATTGCGGCAGCGGGGCTTTTTTTTCTTTGATGAAACGTGGCCCTAGGGTTCCGTAGCCAAATAAAATTGGGAAACACTGGGCTAGAGCCACTTGGCAGTAGTCCAGGAGCCTGGATTTGGTTCCTTGCTGTGCTCTGAGGCTTATCCCACTCCCCCTTTGGATGGGAGTGTCAGTTCCCTGATGCGTGTGACCAGCTGGGAGGTGCTACATAGTCCATGATCCCATGGCAGGATGGCTCAGAGTAGGGGGTGGAAAGGTCCCTGACTGGGATGGGGCAGAGATGGGAATTCTCGGGTTCCCATCTGATCATGTCCTGGCCAAGGCTTGTTGGCCTGGAGATCACACCTTCACTCTGCCCACAGGGAGTGATGGGAAAGGGTATGTCCCAGGTCCTGGCTGGATCCTGAGAAGAGCTGGATCTGGGAGGTGGGGGAAGAGTCAAGCTGGATCCCAGCTATGTTGGGATGATTGCAACCCTTTGGTTCCTGTAAACCTCCATTTCTTCCCTCCCTTCCCCCTCAGGTATCAAGCATGAGTTGCAAGCAACCTGTTACGAGGAGGTGAAGGACCGCTGCACCTTGGCCCAGAAGCTGGGCGGCAATGCCGTCGTCAGCTTGGAAGGGAAGCCCTTGTGAGCTGCTCCTAGTGCCAGTTTATACCGGAGCTTCCATGTTAATCAGTCCTGTGCTACCTTTTTTGGGGGGTGGGGTTGGGAGGGTCGTGGGTGGGGGATAATTACTTAGATAATGTTCAGATTCTTTGCCTCCTAAGTCTCCTTCTCCGGTTTGCACGATCAGAGTCCCCAAGACACTCCACGGCCTGGCCATGCCTGGTGTGCAGGGCACCTGCCAAACCCACTGCCTCCTTGGTTACCTGGAACTTCTGCCTTGGAGACAAAAGGGACCATTCCCTGGGCACTGTAGCTTCTCCTTAAGGTCCTGGGCCACTACACCATCGGAAGGGACCATGCATTGAGCTCCCTAGCTTGGTATCTAGAGACACAAAGAAGGGACTATTCTTGGAGAATGGGAGCTCACTGTGTAGGTCTGAGGACAGTTCTACCATTCCTGGGGAGCCTTCCCTGAGCTTGGTCTAGTTCTGGGACCATTCCCTATTTCCATTCCAGAATGTCTCCTTCAGAGGTTGGTCAGGGACTAACTGGTTTCATGGTCACATTGCCCTCTCCTGACATCCCATCTCAAATACTCCATAGGGCTGAAGCCTCAATGGCCAACCCATTGCTGGCCAGGGCTAGTGAGTGAGGGACCCTCCAACAGCCAACCCAGGTCTTGAGCCACTAGCAGTTTCTGGTGGAAGGTGACATCCTAGTAGCTCCTCTTAACTGCATCCCTGTAGCCTCTTCCTGACTCTGGAATTAAACATTTATTGTGTGTAAATTTTTTTTAAGAGTTTTGTGTTTTTGAAACAATGAAAGATGCCGATTCTCTGTCGGCCCCACCAGAAGAGCTGGGGGTGTTCTTGGAAAGCAAACCCCTGTTGCCAACTTGTCCATGACTTAGTGGCTTTGTGCTTGTCTGTAGTACTGTGTATAAATGGAATATTGTGGAGAAACTTGCAAAATTTAAGTAACTGGGGGCTGGGATACACCCTTCCAGTGGAACTTACTAATATGGAAGCAGCACCTGTAATGACCTTCAATAAAAAAATGAATGCTAACAACCTACTGCCCTGCCTTTTTTTTTTGGGGGGGGGGGAAGGGGGGGAAGGTTTGAGGTCACCAGGGAAGGGTAGACAGAACCAAGGAGTCCTTGGAGTCTGCAATCAGTGCTGAGGCTAGGGTGTGGGAGGCCATGGGAACTGGGTGTGGCTGCTGCCTTATCAGTAATAGCAGCTGCTTGACAAGGAAGGACACACAGGGACCTGGGAAGGTCTCTTCCCATGGTGCCTGGCTCCTGACCTAGGTGCAGGGTTGGGAAGTGGTCCAGCTGCCTATCTCAGTCCTGGCCCAGGTTGCTGGCTGCCTGTTGCACTGGGCTTTGCTTCCCCTGACACATGGCTCCTTAGCCCTGGCAGTGGAGCTGCTGGTGGGGAGGGCTGAACTACACAGGAGGACAATAGTGCTGCCTGCTCCTTGCTCTCTCCATCTGTTGGGGCTGCTACTCCCAGCAGCCACCCACAGTCTCAATGGGGGGTAGGGCCATGCCATGCCATGTACTAGCTCAGCAGGAGATGGGGCCTGAATGGGTCCTCTGCCCTCAAGGGTATATTCCCTCACTTGAGGTGGGGGGGGGGGGGGTTTGAAGCCTCCAGCTGCTTGTTGGCCCTGTATAGGTGTTCACTCTAGCTTGAGCTGCCAGCACAGCTTCTCTGCTCTGAGTGGTCTGGTGGGGGTGGCTAGGGGAAGTAAAGGTGAGCAGTGTTTGAAGCAGGGAAGTCCTTGCAGCAGCTGTGTAGGAAGCAGGTCTAGGAAGAAAAATGGGGGGGTTTGGCAATCAGGCTGCACTAGATGGAGCTGGATACAGAATGGGCCTTTATTGGAGGAGGTTAGGGCTGGGGGCTACAGAGCTGTGAATGGATTGACTGCATTGGAAGGGCAGAATTGAATAGCAGCTGCCTGGCCATGGTGTGTTGTCTTTCTCCTACCCCTTCTCCCCTCTTTCTGCTTGTTGCTAGGAGAGGGTATTGAGCCTGGACTCTTCTGCACAGCTAGAAGGGACAGGAAGAGATCTTGAGGTCCTCTAATCCAGGCCCCTGCACTCAGGGCAGGGATGAGTAATAGACCACTACTACCAGCTCTAACTTGCTCTTAATCTCTAATGGTGGAGATTCCATACTCTCTCCCTAGGCACCTTATTTCAGCACTTAACCACCCTGACAAGAAGGGTTGTTTTTTTTTCTAATGTCCAACCTAAACTTCCCTTCCTGCAATTTAAGCCCATTGCTTCTTGTCCTATCCTCAGAGGTTAAAGAGGAAAAACTTCTCATTTTAACCACCTCTTTCTCTGCCCTATGTGGTCCAATGCACTGCAAGGGAGGGTGAGGCAGAGGGGAAGGGGCACATCTCAGCGACTCCTGGCTCCAAGCCTGCCCCCTCTGCCATTCCAACACTGGGGATAGAACCCAGGAGGCCTTCCTGAAGGAACTGTGGGCTGCAGCAGTGGCTGGGAGGCAGGGGAAGGTAGTTAATGGGCTGTTATGGGGTAGTTGCCCCCCAAATCAACTGGCCCCACCCATTTGGCAGAGCAGGTATCAAGGGGCTGGAATGTCAGCAGGGTTGGCTCAGGGGCAGGGCTGGGTTGAGGCAGCTGCAGTAGTGCTGGGGGATCTCTGCGCCAAGATGCTGAGTGGCCCCTTCCACAGGTGCAGGGCTGGGTGGCAGCATCAGGCGTCACCTTTCAGCACAATCAGGGTGTTCCGCAGCAGCAGGCTGCTGGCCTGGAAGAAAGGGGGGGAGTTAAAGGGGAAGGGAACACTCACCCCCACAGTGTGATGCTCTAGGGTAAACTGGGATCCCCATCAAACCTAAAATGACCCTTCTCTGGCCCTCACAGCTGGGACAGGACCCAGGAGCCCTGGCTCCCAGCCTGACTGGGGAGTGGTGTTGCAGGGCCTCAAGCTGTACACAGGGCCCAAGCGTGTGTCTTCTGCCCTCTGCAGGCCACACCTGGGTATTGCAACTGAGGACAGGTTCTGTGCTGGGAGGGGGACTCAGATAACTCTCCAGACCCCCACCCCAGCATGCAGAGAGCATGTGGAGGTGGGGGAGGGAATAGGGCTTGCCAGGGGATGGTGAAACAGAGCATGCATTGGGTGAGGAGGGGACCCTGATTGGGTAAGAAAGATGGAGGCTTCTGAGGGGGTCTGAGTTCAGGTTTGTGGGGGAGGGAAAGTGCAGGATCCCCAGGGGTTCCCAGTCAGGTTGGAGGAGTCCCTGTGTCTCCACACTCAGACTGGGTTGGGGGTTCCCAGGGGTCCCAGGCAGGTTGTGGGATTTCTGAGGGGGGGGGTCCCCAGGTACCTTGGCGTGTTTCAGCTCCAACTCTGCCAGCTCAATCAGGTTCTTGCGAAAGGCAGAGATTCGACGGGACTTGAAATCAGTCAGTTCTGCCCAGGGAGAGAGAAAACCCAGGAGATCTGGAACCCAGCCTCCTGCTCTAACCCATTAGACACTCCAGCCCCCTACCCTTCCTCTCCCAGAGCCAGGGACAGAACCCAGGAGCCCTTCTGTACTTACCTTGCTTGGCGGAGGCTGACAGCCGTTCAAAGCGCTGGCAGCACAGCTGCTGATGGGCCTCAGCAGACTTCACTTCCTTGTTCCTCATGCGGGCTTTGTCCAGTGCCTTGTTGGCATTCTCGTAGTCAGCCAGGGCCCGCAGGCGCCGGTACAGCAGATCCTGGAGACACAGACTGTTATACATCTCCATGCTCCACCCCAGAGATGGCTGCATCTCAGGGATGAATGAGAGATCCTCATATTAACAGCCCCACACCCCACCAGAGAACTGGCTGCATCTCAGTGCTTGGGGAGGGATCTCTGTATATATAGACCTTGTACCATTCCCAAGAGATGGCTGCATCCCTGCATCATGCTGCCTGTACCTTGGCTGCCTGTGAGTCTCTCATGTAGTACTTGAGCAGGTCAGACAGCTTCAGATCCTCATCTGATGCCACACGGCCTTCTAGCTTCTGGGGAGGAGGGGACAGAAGGAGGTTCAGTAAAGGGGGAGATTAATCCCACAGCTACTGCCCCACCTCACCCTTCTGAACTAACATCACCTCCTCTGCATAGAACTCAAAGGTCACGAACACCCAGCCACAGGGGGCACCAGCAAGTCGGTAAGGAGACCCTCTGAGGGGTGCAGACTGAGGAACATGAAGGCCCTGCCTCCCCTCTGCAGGGTCTTTGGGGTGGGCTGATCTTGGTTGTGGAGTTCAGGGGAGGGTGGGAAGACACCAGGAGATTGGGTGGAGGTCTGGAGCATGAGGAATGGTGGCAGTGTGAGGGGAGATGCTGCAGAGCAGAGGGGGCCCATAGCAGAGTAGGGGAGGGGAAAAGACCCTTCAGGACGGGACGGGGGGAGCCATCACTCACCCGCAGCCGTTCGAAAAGTTCTGCCAATTTCAAGAAGCTCCTGGGGAGCGAAGGGGAAATTCATCAGTAACCCTGTACTGCCCCACCACCACCAGCCCCCAAGAGACCCCATACCCTTCCTCTACATTAGGGCCACTCTGATGCCTCATCCCTACTGAGATATTTCCTCCAATGTCACATGAACAACCCCCAAGACCAGGGCACCCACTAATCCCACCCCCTTACCTGATAGCCCCCCACATCCCCTGTGTCCCCTGCATCCTGCCCCTCACCCGACAGCACCCCATCCCCCCTCAGTATCTCCTGCATCCTGCCCTTCACCTGACAACCCCCATTGGGTGAAGGCAGGACACAGCTTGCACCCCCCAGCTCTGCCAGAGATGCCCCCTTCTCCACAGAACTCTACTGCCACACCAGGAACCACCTCCCTCCCCACCCCCAGCTCTACACCCAACCACTGCATCAACCACCACCACCACCACCCAACCTCGAATCCCCATTTGGCACCCCAGGCTGGGTTGGAAGTGCCCCCTGGTGCCCAACTTGGGTCACTGCAGGGTGAAGCACTGAGAACCTTGCTAGTGTTGAGTGCATGGGGGGGGGGCACCTTATATCAGCCCCTTGCCCCCAAGCTTGGTGGGGTTTATTCAAGTCCCTGTCCCAACATCTCTGTCCCCAGCACAGCCCCTGCAGAAAGCAGTTCTGGAGGACCTAGGCGAGCCCCTCCCTGCACTTCAATACTCACATCTGGAGCTGCTGGACTTCCTGTGTGCCCAGGCTGCCCAGAGCCACTGCGATGGGGATATAGTCCTCTGCCAGGCCTATATGCAGGGGCAGCCATCAGGGAGGGGATGTACCCTTTAGCCTGGGGATTCCTACCTCCCCCCACCAAATCAGGAGTCCCAACCTCACCCCCAACCCCAGGAACTCAATGGGGTATCCCTCCCCACGGCCGCCACCACTCTGACCCCTAAGGGCTCCCCCTACTGGCTCCTGGTAGGGGACCGCTAGGCAGCTGCCATGCTCCAGGAATCCCTGGCGCTAAGCACCCCAGGGACCCCCACCCATGAGTGCACCTGATCACCAGGGACCTCCCTTCCCCAGGAGAGACATTCCTGAAAGGGGCACTGCCAGGGTGACCCTGGTACCAATAGGGGCGGTAGGCAAGGGACCCCCCCACATACTCTTGTGGGAGCGCATGACGCGGTCAGCCTTGAGGCAGGTGTCGCGCACACGAGTGTGATACTCCAGCAGGAATGTTCGCTCATGCTCAAAGAACTCGTCCACCTCCTGCAGAGGGTGAGAGGGAGCCAGAGACCCGAGGGTGCCCCAAACACGGACCCACCCAAAACAGGAGCGGGGCACTGTACATACTATACAGCTCCTCATGCCCAGAGATTGCCATTTGGCCCCTGCACAGGGTGGGGAAGGGGGGAATCTACGTGGGCTGGGCCAAGTGGTAACATGGTCACTGCTGCTGGGGGAGGAATCTGGGCGGGCCGTGCCACTCTCGGTCAGAGCCAGGAGGGGACGTGGATCTGTCCATGTGGTGCCACTCTCCGCAATACCGCCTGCGTGTGTGTGTTGCATAAGCTGTGCCACTTGCTGTGGGGCGGGGGGATCTGTACAGGCCATGTTACTCCACACTGGGATTTGAAGGGTGGGGGAATGACACAGAAGCCCGTTGATGGTTTACTTCTCTGACAGCCACTCCCATCAGGCCTGACACACTCACTACACCTAGCACACCATTACCATGAGATAGACCCAAACAGTGGCATGCAAGATTTCACTAGAACGCTAATTCCCTGCTCATTAAAATGTGTGTGTGCTATAGGGCCTGGGTGTGTACAAAGTATTATAAATGAGCACTAGAATTACATTCTTCAAATGGGTTTGGCAGGCAGTGCCTAAGGCCAGTCCATCATAGGCAAAGGAACATGTATGTGCTTAGCTGACCTGCCTGGTTGTCAGGCAGAGACAGTGATGGCAGCTGTGCATACAAAGAGGACCAAAGCTGGCAGCCTAGCAAGTGGAGGAGAGGCCTCTTAGCTAAGTGCCACGAGGACGGATTCAAGGGGCCAGAGCTCTTGAAACCACAGACCACTGGGCAGCGCCGTAACTAGGTAGTTTTGCACCCAAGGCAAAATATTAATTATGCGCCTCCTCTCCTTAGGTTAGCAGCATCGTGCTCTTTACTTTTGCAACTTCTTATTTTTACTTATTGCGTCTTTGTGCCCCTGATTATGATGCGCTGGGGGCGAGTGCCCTGCTTGCCCCACCCTTGTTATGGCCCTGCCATTGGGTCCTCCAGCCAAGGGGTTGAATTCCCAGAGGAACTGGGTTTAGGTGAGGACCCTGCTAAGGCAGTGATTGTAATTCACAGAAGCACAGGGGGGCTTGTGTTGTTGTAGCCCTTTATCTTTACTCCTCCTCTGGGGACCACCAAACCTGGGCCTTTTCCTTCACTAAACTTCTTTTAATCCACGCCAGTTCAGTAAGCGTGTTTGTCATTACATCTGTCAGCAGCCCTGGATTGTCTCTGAAGGAGCCCTGAGCTGTGTGACTTCTGGGAGTGTTCCAGGAGAGGGCTGGAGACTGCCCCACGGTTTGAGGGAAGCCAGGGCTGGAGGCTGGGTCGCTGGGGGAGGGTGTGACCTGCATGGGGATAGCCTGGCTGTTGGTGTCAGGGCTGGGAGCCACAGCAGCAGAGCACTGGAAGCACCCAGCGCTGCATGACAGGCATTGGTCTGGCTTGACCCCCCAAATGTCACTGGGGGATCAGGACAGGCCATTCCATTCTCTGGAGGCTGGGGGGGGGGGGTGTCTGCACAGGGCCCATGGATTTTGTGGGCAATAGGATGAGATGGAGGCATGCACTCTCTTCCTTGTCCCCAGGGGGCTCACACACCCCACTGCTGTGCAGCAGGCCCTTACTCACCTTCAGCCCTGACACCCCAGTGATGAGTGCCTCGTCGGCTGACTTGACAATGTTCCGGAAGAAGCCACCCAGCAGCTCCTTGCGGTTCTTGCCACGCACACTGAGCTGCAAGGAGCGGGAGTGCCAGTTGGGGAGGCAGACGGGAGAGGGGCCCCCAGGACCCCCTGCACCCCACATCCCTCCCAGCCTACCACCAGAGTCACAGACAAAATGAGCACTTGGGGAGAGGTCTCTGCAGGCCGGGGTTGGAGGGGAGAGGGGGACAAGGAAGAGGGAAGAAGGAGGTGTCCCTCACATCTTTGGCTCCTTCCAAGCCTTGTTCTCCTCCTCATGTTGTGTGGGGACTATCTCCCACATGGCCCCTCTTGCTGATGAGAGGGGTGGAGATGGGTATGGTCTCAAATTGGATACCAGAGGCCTGTGCCAGGAAGGCAAACATCTCGGGGGGGAGGGTGCAGCTCAGCAATGGAGAAGGCTGGTAGTGGGGGGGGTGTAACTCAGTGGGGAGATCAGCATGGAAGAGGAGAGGTGGGGGGATTGGGGCAGACTTAGTGGAGTACAGGTGTTTGGGGGGGGCAGCAGAATCAAAGGGAGCCTCAGGTGGGTGGGGGACTAGGGGGTTCATCAGGGGAGAGGTGTTCAGGGGAGGGGAGCTAGGGGTCTCACATCTTGATTGTATTCCAGGAAGACATGGAAATTGTGGTCCCGGCGTAGAATGGGATGGGCTGCCAGGCGCTGTAGAAACACCTCATGCATTGCCACCGTTTTCTTAAAGATGGCTAGGTACTCGCTGTGGGAGACAGCTTGGTTAGCATCAGCAGGGGGCAGTGCACCCCCCTGCCCTCCATACTGTCCCCAGTGAGCCCCCTGGATCACCCCCACTATATTCCCCGTACTGCCCCCTGCAGTGCCCCTACTGACCCCTGTGTCACCTCTCACTGATCACCTATACTGCTGCCATGGCACAGAGCCCCTCACTGACCCCACAGCACAGTGCCCCCTAGTGCCATACTGGGGCACTGAGTTCAGCCCCCACCCTCCCCTGGTGTCACTCACCCCTCCAGCTCCTGCTTTATCTTGGCAAACTCCTCCCGCGTCAGGGTGCTGTTCCCCTCCCCGAGGCGCTGCAGCTTCTCCCGTGATGCCTCGAAGTCAGGCCTGGGGGGTGCTGGGGGGATCTGGGCCGGAGGTGATGGGGAAAGAACCAGGAGAAATATTAACTCTGAATCCCTCCTCCAGCCTCCCGAACCTCTGTGACCCCAAGTGCCCATGGTCTCCTGACACTAGCAGTGAGGAAGGCTGGGGGAAGGGGGAGGACTAGGGCAGTCTGGAGCCATGGGGTGGAGTTGATGGGGGCTCATAGTTGGGGTAGGGGGAGAGGGTAAGGGTTCATAGCCAGTTGCAATATGTGTGGAGGGGCAGGGCTCAGAGAAGGCAAAGGGCTCACACACACCTCCTGGACAATTTCCAGGCCATAGTTCTGTTCTCCGTATAGGTTCCCACAGACTGGGATCAAGTCACCCCTAAACCTTCTCTTGGTTAAGCTGATCAGATTGAGCCTTGGAGTCTCTCCATTTCCCAGTTCTTTGATCCTTCTCAGGGCTCTTCTCTGAGCCCACAGTAGCAACATCCTTCTTAAGCTGTGGACCCCAGAACCTGACATAATGTTCCCCCTTATGACACCCCTCCCCATGTCCCCCCCAGACACCTTCCACATCATGATCTCCATATCTCATCTGCCCCTTCTGGAGTCACATTTTACAATGTCCCCCCTGACTCCCCTCCACTCCCACAATACTCCCACTTACGATGATGCCAGCGTATTCATCATTTTCAGAGAAGGTGTCGTGCAGCCAAACAAAGTCCTCATGCTGCCGGACCACAGATAGTGCTGGGCGGGTGAAGTGGGGCAGTGAGCTCTGCAACAGGGATGGGGCAAGAATTATACACCCCAAATCTGGGACCCCCCAGTAGTCACTTCAATATATGGACCTGCCAGAGACCTCCCCAAACCAGGGACACCCCCCCCAAAGACTACCTCAAATGGGGATGCCCAAGCCAAGGATCCCCAAACCTCATTACATTCTCCAGTGACCCCCAAACATCAGAGCTCCATGGTGGGAGACTCCCCCATAAGGTCCCCTACCACGCTGTCTCTCCAAACCCCTCACCCCATATTCCCCCCTCACCTTGGTCTGGACAGTGAATTTCACCTTGTCCCGTTCGCTGACTGCGTCTGAGATCTCAACCTGCAAGGAGGGGTCAGCGGGGAGCTCCCCTGAAAATGAGCAAGGCTGAGGAAGAGAAGAGGGTTAGATGTACGGGCACCCAATCCCGCAGAGGGGGAGGATGCAGGGCGATACCCGACCCCGGGCACCAGGGTGGGGGGTAGCAGGGTGCAGGGTACTGCCCCTCTCGGGTGGGGAATGCAGGTTTCAGCTGAGGGCACGGGCTCACCTTGCTCTCCTCCCCAGACGGCATCTCCAGCGGCTCCTCCATGCGCCTCCGGGAAAAGAGCAGCCCAGGATGCCCCTGTAGGCGGACCCGGGCTCAGGCCTCATCAGCTGACTAGGAATAGGGAGGGGGCGCGGGCGGAGAGTGTTGCCTCTTTAAATCGGTTGAGCCAGCCGCTCCACACCCCTTCTTCTTATTGGGCACCAGGCACGGAGTCCTCGCTCCCATTCGCTAGGATTCCCATCCGTCGGCCACCAAGCGCCGGGGACCTGGGCGTCTGCCATAGATTCTTAAGGTGGCGTAGGGGAGATGAGTGTGCGTGTGCCCCCTCTCAGTAGCGGGCTAGTCCCGGCTGCATGGATGTGTGTGTGTGTGAGACCCCCTGGCAGCTGAGGATATGGGGGCGCGAGGGACTCTGGGATGCTGCAAGCGGTATCAGCTGGATGTGGTACTTTTTGCTATTTTGGGAGATGGGGGAGCAGGGGGTCCTGGGAGGCTGCAGGCATGGCAGTGGGAGGCTAAGCAGATGGGGGCAACACCCACCCTTTGCTCTGGCTCAGGCAGCTGATGGAGCAATGCCAGCACTGCTTGCCCCATTGCTCCAGACCTACATCAGCAATGAGTCCTAGTGCCTCTCAGCCCCTTATGGGTGCCACTCAAGGTCCTACAGTTGCGATGAGTTTACTGCTTCTAACAGAGCTGTCACCTTCACAGTCCAAAGAACAAGGCCTCTCTGCCTGTCCTTTGGCCTTATGGAGGCAACAATCATACAATCGCTTTACAGGGAAGGACACCCAGGCAGAGCCGGGCACAGACCTGCCCGGATCCAGGTCTCAGTCACTTTGCCTTTCAGAGGGAATGGCCTGCCATATGTGCTTGTGTAACCCCTGCTAACTGCATGAAGCATTCTTACACATGCTGCTGCCTCTGCACCCCCTGTTCATTGCTCTGTAGCTTGATGGGCAGAATGTCACCATTTTAAATCAGGGTGTTCCCAGGTTTGCTCCCTACCTGGGACCCAGCAAGAGAGCACATCCTAAGGCCATGTCCTCATGGTGACGTCAGTGTAGTGTGGTTTGCTCACTCACAAGGCAGTAAGGTAAGCATAGGGAACTGAAGTGCATCCACACCCCTTTGCTGCAGCCATACAGCACTGCATCAGTTCAAATTCACCATGCAGCCTCCTATGCAGGGACCCAGCAGTGTAACATTCCACCCCTTAGCTCTTGGCCCCCTCTCCATTTTAGCAACATCCTTCTGGAACTATGGGTACCAGAGCTGGCTGCAGGACTCCAGCAGTGGCTGCACCAGTGCCAAGTAGAGAGGTAAGAGAACCTCACTTCTCCTACTTGAGATTTGCATCTATGCATCCATGCATTCTGAGATATCTACCAGAAACACCAGGAATTTTGGGAGTGTAGGGGGGTGTAAAAAACTTCCAGGGTTCCTGTGCTGACATCTGTTCATTTTGCAGCTTTTCTGACCTGGTGTCAGCCAACACAGATGCCCCATTCCTGAGCACCAGGAACCAGTCACTAGTATAAAGAAACATAAGGGGGTGAGGTAATACCTCTTGTGGGGCAGTCCCCTTGTGTCTCTAATATGCTGGGACTAGCTTGATAACTATGACAATGGGAACACTAGCCTATTCAGTATGAGCTTTTGCTTCTCACAGCTCAGCCCTCTACAGGGCCCAACAGTCTGTGGTTGGTTCTCGTGAAAAGGCCTCCAGCCTTGATTTGAAGAAAACACTTGGCTGGGTGCTCTCTGCCTGTCCTTTGGCCTCCCCAGAGCCTGGGAGAAAACCTAGGGCTATGTCTACACTCGCGGCTTCTTGTGCCAGAAATATGCAAATGAGTCTAAGCGTGGATAATTGCTGAGCCTCATCTGGATACCTAATAAGCCGCCATTTTTGCAGAAAAGGCTCTTGCGCCAGAAGGAGCTGTCTACACTGCCCCTTCTTGCGCAAGAAAACCCCTCTTGGGCAATGCCATTACACCAATTATTTTCAGGAATAACGGCATTGCACAAGAGGGTTTTCTTGCGCAAGAAGGGGCAGTGTAGACAGCTCCTTCTGGCACAAGAGCCTCTTCTGCAAAATGGTGGCTCATTAGGTATGCAAATGAGGCTCGGCGATATTCCACGCTTAGCCTCATTTGCATATTTCTGGCACGAGAAACCGCGAGTGCAGACATAGCCTAGGAGTCCTCCTAATGCTCTGGATTCTAGCACCAGCTTCTACATAGTTGTGGACTGTGATGAGGGGAACTCTGTCCCCTCTCTAGTGGCTGATCCTCTCAGGCTACGTCTAGATTGCACTGTTAAATTGGAAAAAGGTATCTTTTGTACATCTTTTTCTGATTTACTTTCAAAAAAGGATCTTTTGAAATTTGGCACATCTATATGGCACCAAATTGAAAAAGTGCTCTTTTGACATATCCCTTATTCCTCATAGAACAAGGTTTACAGGGATAGTGAAAGAGTGTGTCCACTTTTTTGAATTTTTTTCCGAAAAAGCAACACGTTCCTTGGATGTGGCATTGCTAAAAAGCACTACAGTCTAGACATAGCCTCAGAGAACCAGCATGTGTTTGTGAAGAGAGCTGGCTTTTTCCAAAGCGCTTAGAAGAGGAAGTGAGACCTCCCAGGGGGCAGCTACCTCCCTGTCCCCCTTTGGAGAGAGGAGGGGGCACCAGCCCAGTTGGGGCTCAGAGAGGCAGGTGCTGGAGAGCAGGATGCACTTGTACCAGGGGGCCAGGAGGAGACTGGAGCTGCAGTGGAGTGTGGGCACTGTTAGGAAGAAAGTTATAAGCTAGTCCCTTGGTGACTCCAGGGGGGGGGAGGCATCAAAGATTAGGGTGGGGCTTGGGGCATAAGAACCAGGTATCCCTAAGACACCCACATCTAGGGAAGTATGGAGGGGACTCAGAGCCCAGGGTGCAGGGATGTGTGTACTCTTGTGGGGGAGCAGTCTGCAGGGGAAGGGAGACAAATTACCAGCTTAGGCCAATGAGGGCTGGAGAGAGGTGGAATCTCACCTGGGCAGGGAACTGCCATAGGCCAGGCCAGAGGAAGAGGTTGAGGGATGTAGTCCAGCCAATGGGGCAAGTGTTTGGGACCAGACCCTGCAGCTGCCAAGGACCCCACAGCTCTTCACAAACACCCTGACAAAGCTCTCCCCTGGGAGGGGCCATGGCCCTTTCCCCCCTGCAGAGACAGCAGGGGAAGGAACTTGCTAAAACAGGGGTGGGGAACCTCAGTCCCAGGGGCCCAATGTGGCTCCCAAGGCTCAGGGCTCCCCCACAGCATTGGGGAGCCTGTGCTGGCACTCCATCCTCCTCCCGCAGCCACCTCCCCTCCCGTGGGGCTGGAGCACACAGAATCTACTAACCTGGGCCCCACTAGGCCTGGTGTGCGAGGGGAAGGTGGGGAGTGTCGTTCTCCTTCTCAGTCAGGGGCCACATCCGTGAGGGTTTTTTTGTTATTGTTTTTTGCTTCTCACTTCTATAAGGCCCCGACTGATTTTTCTGGGGATCAGCAACCCAAAAAAGGTTCCCCACCCCTGTGCTAAAGTCTACACACACAGACTCAGTGTGGCAAGCTAGGGATAGAACCCAGGAGTCCTGGCCAGCTCTGTTGCCTTCTCCAATAAGAACCATACCATTGTCAATTTCATCCCAAACACAAAACGATTCTAATGAAATCAGAACTTTATTGAGTCGATACAAAAATCAAACGTGTTAAAAGTCGCAACATCCCAGCTCTCAAGGTGGCTGCAAGCCACACAGTGTTCACTCCTCATGCTCCCCACCCCGATAGCTTAAAGCACCCCTGCCCTGAAGGGATGTCAGGGCCCACCCTTTCATGGAAACAGCCTATGACAGATGGGTGTGAAAAGGGCCTGTGGAAACTTCTGTCCCTTAGGGCTACACTTCACAGGAGTGGGGTGGTGGAGCCCTGGGGTTTAGTAACAATGAAATAATGGAGATTGTGTCCACTAAATATCCTGGGAGGGAAGGAGAGAGGGGAAAGAGACCCAGGAGTCCTAGTTCCTAGCACTTCCCATTCCCTTCCCAGGACCCCTGGCTCCCAGTCCCACTTGGAGGATGGAGTGCAAATGGCATGAAAGAATGAGAACATACAGAGCCCGGGACAGCTGTGTGTGGCATTCTGATGGGCGAAACCACAGGACTATCTTCCAGTGGCAGATGCAGTTAAGTGCAGATTAGACATGTCCAGAGACACTAAATCCTTTCAGGTGGGGGGAATTCCTCCCCAGCCCTAGTTACATCCCCGACTTCAGATTCATCCCCAGTCAATCATCAGAGCTGAGTGAATTTCACGTGCAGCAATGGGGGCAGGGAGAAGAAGCTGCCTGTGAGAGTCACTGTGTCCCTCTCCTCTCCATGGACTAGGACTTGCTAGTACAAAGAGCCCCCATCTCAGTATCAGAGAGCGTCCTGCTCGAAGCAGAGAAAAGGGGGATGTTGAACCGGGGCTGGGGTGGAACCAAATGTCCTGCTTCTAATGAAAATGAAGCTCAGCCCCCCATCACAAGCCAGAGTTGCTGGGTGGGGGCAAAGCTGAGGGTGCCACTTGAAACAATCCTACCCATCACCAAATAGGCCCCTGTGACCTGACAGCCTGACCACACTGAGGCCTGGAATGGAACAGAGTGTCCTAGACAAAGCATGGATCATACCCGGAACGCCAACAGAACCACTAGCCTTAGACTCTGTGGGATTCCTTTGGGCTGAGGAAGGGAGAAATCAAGCCACGATGCAAAGTCGGGGGAAGGATTCACAAGTTGGGGTAGCTGTTTTGTCCCCATTCCCATCTCTGGAGACATCTGCAGCTAATCACTGGGTTGGCTCAGTCGTGCTTGGTCCAGTAGGGAAGGCGCCACAGAGAGGGATGACAGAACAGGGCCAGCTGGGCTCTGAGAATCAGGGGTTTGAACCCAGCCCAGGGACACAATAAAAACAAACCACATGGAGGTAAAATGCTTTTCTCTCTTTTTTTAATAAATTTAAGAACCACCCCTCCCCCGTCGAATGCAGCAACTAAAATAAACTAAAAGGAATCAGGGCTACGAGTCATAATCTTCCTCCTCCTCGTCCTGCGCTGGGACAGGGGGTGCTGGAGCAGAGGGCATCATGGCAGGCAGGGCTGGGGGCACGGAGACAGGCATGGCCATGGTGGACTGTGGGGGGCAGGTGAAGTGCAAATATGGCGCTGGAGAGCTGGAGCCAGGGCGGGGAGAAGGAAGAAAATTAGTGTGGGGGAGGGAAGATCATCTACCCCATATCCCTCACCCCCGCTGTTAGCCCAATCACATCCATGGGCTCTTCCAGTATCCCCATTGTCCTATCCAGCTTGGTGTCCACCCCCTCTATCAGGGCAACAGGCCCACCTGGCTTGGTATGCCCCCAGCTCTGCCCCACAAGTCAGGCTCCATCCAGAGCATATGTTCTGCTATGAGAGTTCCAGCGCCCACTCCCCGTAAGTAGCTAAAGCTCGACTCTAACCCCTAGATCTCACTCCCATCCCTCAGTCAGGGATAGAAACCAGAAGTCTTGCCCCCTAGCCCAAGATCTAAATACTAGGCCAGCATTGCCCAGCCCCTCAGCCCTACTGAGGTAGTGCCTGGCTTGGCAGGCCATGGCTCCTGACTGGACAGCCCCTGATTCATACCTTGGGAAGTGAGTGGTGGGGCGGCTGGGGGGTGTAGACTGGGACGTCTCCTCTTCCCCATCACTCTCACTGTCCTCAGAATCCTCCTGTGGAAGCAGGTTAAGCAGGGGGCTCAGCATGGAGATGGCACCACCTGAGGGACACAGTGACTCATGCTCCCCAGAGCTGGCCCCATGGGACACTGAGCAGGAAGAGGGGAAAGGGACTCAGCCCCACGTCCCACAAAAGGGAAACGATAAAGCTGGGAATAGAACCCAAGAGACCTGGCTCTCAGCACCCCCCTGCTGTAACCACCAGACCCTACACCCCTCTGTGGATACCCAGCCCATATATCATACAGGGAGGCAGCCAAGATGGGCAGCCTCTGAAGAACCTTCACCATCTGTCCCACACAGGGACTTAAACCTCTCCCCCGGCCCTCAGTGTCCCATGCACCTCAGCAAGGCTCAGCCAGCAGGGGGCACTACTGCATGCAGGAAGGAGCCTGCGGGCTGGGAGACACCTCCTGCTAGATTCACCTCCTGCTCAGAGTCTGTGCCTGACTGCTTCGGGTCCTTTCCTTTGCTGCCAGTGCCACCGTTCTTCCGCCCACTGCCCGGCTTCCGGCCCCTGCGTCCAGAGAGAAACCAAGGAGTCGTCAGGGCTCTGCCAGTGGATGGGGACTCCAGCAGAGACTCATGCAGACAGAATCCCTTGACCCCTCAATGCTGGATCACTCAGTCAGTCCCCCTGGCTTCACGCCAGGGCTTCCCGGTCACATCCCAACCCCAACACCCTTGAACCACATTTTGGGGTTCCACTTGTCAAGCTCCCAAACTGGCCACACCACTCCCTACAGGGACAATCACCGGTAATGTGTTCCAGTCCCCTGGGGGTGCAATGGGGAAGAGGTGTTTAGGAATCGCTTTGCAACAGGGCTGGAGTGCAGCCATCTCTGGTGTGTGGTATGGTGGCTGGGTAACAGCACACAGCAACAATGCCCAGGTTCCGCTAGGAAGCACGAAGAAGGCCCACGCCTAGTTCTGAGGGCAAAGCAGGGGTTTTGGGAGGCAGAATGAATTGGAATTGAGTTGGACACTGGAGTTTGTTCTCAAATTCTTAGTGAAGGGTGAGAGCATCTGTGGTAACCACCGTCTGTCAGTGTCTCCCTGCAGCACAGCGCCCCCTAGTGCTGAGCCAGAGCTAGCAGTGACTGAGAGGAGGCACACCCCTCCTGAGCCCCACCCCACTCCCTGCAGCACACTGGGGAATAAAGGCCAGCGTGGGCTGTGAGGGGAGAGTGTGCCCTCTACTGAGCCCCAGCCTCATTCACTGTAGCACAGTGCCCCAGGGAGCATCCGCCAGCAGCAGGGATGTCGAAGTGTAGACAACTACACAATTGACTGATAAGCCTGGGCTTATCGGTTAATCCTGTTGACTACACACATTCCCCCCCCCTTGCCACCTCTGTATCAGAGGCAGCAGGGGGAGGAGAGGTGGGAGCTGGTGTCTGTGGGGCTCCTCATGCTCACTGGATCCGCCTGCCCCACCCACTGCCTGATAGAGAAGCAGCAGCAGTGTAGAGGGCGAGGGGGGTAGGCGGGAGCCAAGACTGCGGCTCTCCACGCATACTGGCTCCGTGGAGCCACCTGTCCCCCCTCCCCTTGCTTCCCCCTACAGAGGCAGCAGGGGGGGCAGACAGGAACTGGTGCTGGAGGGAGCCAGCACTGGCTCCACAGAGCTGCCTAGCCCCTGCACCCACATCTAAGGTCCCCACAGGAAGGGGCTGCTCCAGCATCCCATGGAGCAGCCTCTGTCCGCAGTGAGCCTCAGTCCACCGCAAGACAAAGGCTGCTCTGCAGCAGCAGCCCCTGTCCGTGTGGGTCCGAGCTCCCCGGACAGGGGGCTGCTCCATGCCGGAACAGCCTCGGTCTGCGGGGAGCTTGGACCCCCCACAGACAGGGGCTGCTGCCACCCCGCACTGCTGCCTCTGTGTCAGAGGCGGCAGCAGCAGGGGGCAGCAGGCGGGAGCCAGTCTGCGCAGAGAGTTGGTTTTTAAACAGGCTCCCCTTGTGGACTGGCTCTTGCCTGCCACCTTGTGCTGGTGCCTCTGATAGAGAGGCAGGAGCGCAGGATGGCAGACACCTCCCCGGGAATGGGGCCGGGAGCACGCTGGCTGCCAGCCCTGCCCCCAGGGACTATCAAATAGTCATGTAACAGCTAAAATTTCATGTGGTTACATGACTATTCAATTACACGGTCTCTAACATCCCTAGCCAGCACTGGCTGCAAGGGACAAACCCCTCCCCACTGAGCCTCTCCCCCTCTCCCTGTAGCACAACGCCGCCTACTGCCCACCTCCTAGAGACCTTCTCGCCCTCAGCGTGGTTGTCCTCCACATCTCCCTGCATGTCGGGCACCGAGGCCACCAGATCCTTGAGGAAGTCAAACTGCTGCTCCAGCTCTATGCACTGCTTCCTGCAGGGAACGGAGAGCAGCTCAGATTCTGGAGGAGGGGACTGCAGCACTCCCACTCCCAGAAACCTCTTCCCCAGCCCTCAGTTTCCCAGACCCTATTGGCTTCCTGAGGACTAGTAGGGATCCCCATGGTGTATCCATCCCAGCTGGGGATGCAGGGTTTAAAGTCTCTCTTCCGCACACAGTAATCATCATTGCCTCCCTGAGCTTCAGCCCTGCTTGGGATCAGTGACTTAACTCCACCTACCCCGTCCCCCAGTTGAAAATGGGGAAACTGAGGCACAGAGGAGGGGAAAGGACTATCTAAAAGTGCTATAGTGAATGGGTGTCAAAGCAGAGAATGGAACCTAGGAGTTCTGGCGCCCAACCCACTGTTCTAAGTGAGACAGGTCTGTCTGTAGCTGGGCAGGTCTGGTTGTGGAGTAGATCTGGCATTTCCTTGTGCCAGTACTGCAGGGGTAGGGTCATAAAGTCCCCAGCTGGGCAGAAGAGGGGTGTACAGGTGGAAAGGGGTACTTACAGGTGGGAGGTGGTCATGGTCTTGGCATTTCTGGACTGTGTCACCTGACAGGCCTTCCTGAGGAGCGACTCCAGGAACAGCTCCAGCGCCCGGGCTAGGGCAAGCCAAGGGTTAAGGGAACTCAGCACTGGGATCAGAACCCAGGAGTCCTGGCTCCCAGCCATCTCCCATCCTGCTCTGACCCAATAGCTCTTCTCTCCTCCCAGAGCTGCGGATGGAACCCAGGAGACCTGGCTCCCACTCCCTCTCACAACCCCGGTCTAACACCACTTCCCTCCAAGAGCTCAGACAGAACTCCGGAGTTCAGAACTCCTAGCCTCCCCCTGCTCTAACCCCTAGACAAGCTGCCTCTGATCCTTTGTGTAATCTGCTGTTGTAATTAGCCACCAGCTGGAGCAATGAAACCTCTACGATGATGAACCAAGCCTGGCTGGGAGGGAGATCCCCAGGACTGCCCAGACCACAAGGTGGCATTTGGGGTTCAGGAGTGGGAGCTCAGCACAATAGCACTCCCAAGGATACATATAATGACGGGGACAGCAGCGGCCACCTTCCCAATCTCCTCATCCGTCTGCATGATCTTCTTGATCCGGGCCTGGGAGAGAGATGAAAGGAAACAGTTACTATCAGGGATGGG
This sequence comes from Pelochelys cantorii, assembly GCA_032595735.1. Lineage (NCBI taxonomy): Eukaryota > Metazoa > Chordata > Testudines > Trionychidae > Pelochelys > Pelochelys cantorii. Next base: position 34,394,991 of record CM064336.1, read on the forward strand.
GTCTTATGAACTGCCCCCAGGGCTCCCCACTCCCATGAATACTAATGCTAGGACCATGACTGTGTGGACCAGAGAGAACACCCCATAGAGAGAAAGGCTTTCTAGTCCCAGCCATGGCACTGACCACATCTCATCCTCTGTTCCCCTGAACCACCCTGTCTGCTGCCCTAACAGCAAAAGGTCCCAGATTCTATTCCCTGCCCCTGGAATTAGCCAGGCCCAGACCTAGGGTTGGATTTGTACAGCTCTTGTGTATTCCCAGGCCAAGTCCTCTGCTCTAACCACTAGCCCCATCCACTCCTCTCAAGTGATTTTAGATCTCCAGACATAGGTGCCATGCACCTCTTAATTCCTGCGTTACGCTGCCACCCTTTCTCTAGGCCAGTGTTTCCCAGTTTTATTGGGCCACGGAATCCTTTTCAGCTTGAAAGAATTTCAAGGAACCCCTAGGGTTGCCAGAGTAAAATTTGTTGAGGAAAAAAAAAAAGACCCTCCGTGCCCTGCCGCAAAAAGGCTCTGTCTCTTTAAGAGGGGGCAGGGAGTGCCGAGTTCTCACAGAACCTTTACTTTCACTTCTCGGAACCCCAGGGTTCCGCCAAGCACCAGTTGGGAAACACTGCTCTAGGCCATCCTTCACTGAGAACAAATCAGCACATGCTGCGCCCCCGGGGAGCTGGTCACTCCAGCAGGGGTTGACACAAGAGCAGAGATTCCATGGGTCACTGGCTCCTCAGTTTCTTTGGTGACTAGGTCCTTTGGGAGAGCCAAGGCTGAGAGGTCACCTCCTTCCTTGCTTGCCCAACTTCCATGGACCTCCCCCCAAGGGCACTGGTAGTCTCACCTAGAGCTATTCCTGCCCGTTATGGCTCTGTGAACCCTCCCTGTGCCTAAGCAACACAGCAGGGGCCCCCGTCTCCCCTCGCAAGCTAGGGTTCAAACTCACCCACCCTTCCAGACACAAATCAACACTTTCCTCCACTGGATTGGAGCATGCTGAAACCAAAGGATGTTTGTATCCATGTCACAGGGCAATAAAATCCCCTACACCCAGCCATGGGGGCCGACAGCTTCCGGGGGGACCCAGTTCCATGCCCCCACAAGGGGCAGAGCTGGAGGCAGCAAACCCTCAGTGCCACATGCACGGCATTGGGCCTCTGGCAGGCCTCAGTGCCTCATGGAGCAATGCTCCAGCAGCGATTTCAAGGGCCTGGGGCTTAAGTCACTGCAGTAGCAGCAGCAGTGGCTGGGAGCCCTGGGCTCCTTTGAATCACTGGGCCCTGGGGCGATTGCCCCCTTTGCCCCTCACCCCTATGTCAGGGGGCCTGCACCCAGCTAAGGGGGGAAAGCACAAGGTGTCAGCTGTCACAACCCAGGTGTAAAATAGTGAGGATCAAAGCTAAGTCACAAGCCTTACCTTTCCTGGCATGCCAGGTACTGCATAGACTCTGAACTGAGATTGGGAGCTCCTTTGTTGTGCCTGGCAATGCACAGATCCCAACCCAAGATTAGGGGCCCCCGCTGTGCCAAGTTCTGCACAGAGCTTGACATGAGACTGGGGGGCTCGACTGTGTCACGTATCACACAGACTCTAACAACACTGTGGCCCCTATTGTATTAGGCACTGCATGGATCCTGGCCCAAGTTCAGGGCCCTGGCTGCACCAAGTGCTTCACAGACTGAAAGTGAAACAGTCATTGCCCTACGAAGTCACTCTTTAAACAGAGAAAATTTTATCCTCAGATTACAGATGGGGAAACTGAGGCACCAAGAGACATGTCTTGCTCAAGGTCACAGGGAGAACATGTAGTACAGCCAGGCACTGAACCCAGATCTCCAACTTCACCCAGTGCCCTAACCACAAAGTCAGAGCTTTAGCTTTGGGAACCAAAGGGGCACAGAAGCTAGATTCAGTGCTGCCAGCTCTCACGATCTTACTGTCAACTTCACGGTAAAATCCTCAGCTTGTGGACTCAAGAGATGCAGATAGAATCACATCTTGACCCTTAAAAGGTCCTTCTCACCAGGGATGTGAATGACTAATCGACTATCCGATAAGCAAATGTTTATCCGATAGTCGACTAGTTGCTCCCCCTCTTGCTGCTGCTATCAGAAAGAGGCAGCAAGAGAGAGAGGGAAGAGGAGGGGGTGCTTCAAAGCCGCAGCACTGCGTGGAGCCTGGGGTCAGCTGGGGACTCCCCCACTGACCTTAGGCTCCAAGTGGCGCTGCGCTTTGAAATGCCTCACGGAGCCTCAGGCCAGGCTCCCCTTGGTGTTTCAAGGTGGCAGCGCCGCATGGAGCCTGGGGTCAACTGGGGACTCCCCCACTGACCTTAGGCTCCAAGTGGCGCTGTGCTTTGAAATGCCTCACGGAGCCTCAGGCCAGGCTCCCCTTGGTGTTTCAAGGTGGCAGCGCCGCATGGAGCCTGGGGTCAACTGGGGACTCCGAGTCCCCAGCTGACCCCGGGCTCCATGAGGTGCTGCCGCTTTGAAACGCCGTGGGCAGCATGGGGCAAGTGGGGGTCTGCTTGAGTCCCCCCCTGGCCCCGTGATCCCCGCAACACTTTTGCCTTTGAAGTGTAGCAACAACCTTAGGGCTGTTGCTACTTCAAAGGCGGAGGTGCCCTTACTGACTAATCAAATAGTCGATGCAAATGGCATCAACTATTCAATTAGCCAGTTAATCTAAAGTTAACATCCCTACTTCCCACCAGAGCAAAAGGCAAATAAAAAAAAACCCTTGCACCTCCCAATGATTCTCTTTTTTAAATCATGTTTTTAGGGCCTGATGAAGGATTTTTAATCACTTGCGGATGGTAATGCCGATTTCAGTGATTTTGTGGTGGTGGTCAGGATGGTGAAGGTTCCCCAATTGGCATCAGGGACCCCAACATAAGAAAGGAGGAACTGAAACTGAGAAGAGGTGAAATTGATCAGGCAGCTTTCATTTTTCCATACTACCCCAACTCGGAAGATGTGACAAAGATAGAAAAGGAGGGCTTTGTGGTGCGAGCACACTGTGGTGAGAATTCCATGGGGAAAGGAGACCTATATAATCAGTAAATATATCCCCTTCTCACACAGTAACAGTTTCTTCCTGCCATACCAATAAACAACCGTTCCCCTTTTCACTGAAGCCCTCAGGCACTACAGTAGTGTCCCAGGGGAGGCAGGTCCAGGATTAACTCGTTTTATAGAAAGGAGAGCAGAGGGAAGTGTCCCTTCCACCCTGAACAGGACTGCACAGATGGCACTGCTGGGGCCAAAACCCAGGAGTTTTGGCTCCTGTGCATGCTGCCTGCTCCTCCCCCCAACCCCATCTATATTGCAACCCACTAGACCCCACTTCCCAGCCAGAACCAAGCATAGAACCCAGGAATCTTGAGTCCCCTTCATCTGAAAGACCATAATCTCACTGGACAGAATAACCTGAACCACACATTCTCCCCTATTGGCCCACCAGAGCTGTGGGTCCCAAAGGATTGGGGGGGATTCATCATCCCTTGGGAGGGGGTGCACAAAGAGAACCTCTGAACGGGGGCCAAGTTTCATTATGGTTAAGGGGTGTGTGTGAAGAGCCAGACCCTTTTATGGGTTGGGGGCATTGACCAAAGAGGTCAGGGAGGGAAGATGAGGCTTCCTCAGGGAGGGAGTTATACTAGGATCCCTGAAGAGGTGGAAGATTCATATGGAGGGCTACAGAGGGAAGGGGCATCCTTCTGGGGATTAGCAGTGGGCAGTATTGGAAGGAAACCCTATATGGGGTAGGGATGTGAAGGACTAGTTGACTATCCGATAAGGAAATGCTTATTGGATAGTTGACAGGATAGTGGACTAGTCACTTCCCCTCTCCCCCCTTGCTGCCTGTATCAGATAGACGCAGCAAGGGAGGAGAAGAAGGGTGTACTTCAAAGTGGCAGCGCCGCACGGAGCCCAGGATCAGCTGCTCCATGCAGTGCTGCTGCTTTGAATGCCACAGGGAACCTGGCATCAGGCTCCTCGCAGCATTTCAAAGCAGCAGCGCTGCATGGAGCCCAGGATCATCAGGGGAGTCCTCCCACTGACCCCGGGTTTTGTCAATAACCCAATACTTTAAATCCTTAATATGGGACAGAGGGGATCCAAACAGAGGGAAGTAGGTACATCCTTATGGGAGAGCAAGGAAGTCCTGTATGGGGCAGGTGGGCATGCAATACAGGGAGAAGTGGATAGTGAAAGTATGAGGGGCACATAAAAGAAGATGCAGCAGGAGTATCTCTATGTGAGCACTATAGGGGAAGACAATATTAGCTTGGGGTGGGTAAGGGGAGGCAGAGGAAGGGGGATGAAGATTGGGCCTGCTGGACTGAACTCCGGGGAGGAAGGGGGGAGCTAGGTCAGACAAGACAGTGTGGATGAGGATGCAGCATTCACAGGGGCTCAGGCTGACCTAGGCTGGGTCCAGAACTTTGAAAGATCTGGGGAGGGGCGAGGGGTGTGTGAGGAGGTGGCAGGCTGAAGACAGACCTGGGGTGGGTTTAGGGGGAACCCATGGAGGGAGCTAGGCAGGGCTCAGGGGAGTTAAGGGTGGAGGGCAGATGAGGGAGGAGGAGATGGGGGAGTGGCTAGGCCAGGCCCAGGGAGTTAAGTGGTATCAGGAAAGGGACTAGGTGGCCCAGGAGCTGGGTGTCAGGGTGACTAGAGTGACCCGGGGAAGTTAAGGGGTATCGGGGGAAGAGGGGGCTAGGCCGGCCTGGTGCTGGGGGGGGAGGGGGGACTAGAAGGGATGCCGGGTGGAGCCAGGCTAACCTAGAAGGTAAGGACGGCCCGAGGAGTTAAAGGGTATGGGTGGGGGGCAGGGCGGGGTACCGGGGGATAAGCAGGCCGGCCTGGGGACGCTACGCCGGGCCGGGGGCTAGCGGAGGCCCCGGGGCCGGCCCGCACTCACCGGCGGGAAGCGCGCGTTGTATTTCTTTTTCTTGCTCGGCATCGCGGGGCTCAGGCTCAGACTCCAGCAGCGGCGGCAGCGACCCCAGCCCGCCCCACTGCGCCCCGCCCCGCCGGCTCCCTGCGTCTCCTGCGCCGCCCCGGCCGCCAGTGTCCTAGCGCCGCCGGAACACGCCAGAGCTCATCCATTGCCCTTCCCCCCCCAAAAGCACCCACCCAGCGCAGGGCCACCCCAGCACAAACGCCACCCTGCGTCTCTCCCTCCCCGCCCCTAGCACTGGCGCCCTCTCTTCACAGCAGTTCCCCGTCTCGGGCTCATCCTCCCCGCAGAACCGGGACGTTGGGCCCATAACTCTGCTCTGCCCACCTCCTCCCGCACTGGTGCCCTCCACCTGCTTTTCCGCCTCCCCCTCTCGTCTTCCCCTCCCAGCGCCCCCAGAGAAAGCAGGTATGCTCTCCAAGAGTCACAGTTCCCTACACATGGGCTCCCTGGGATTGCCTGCTCTACAGCTACTCCCCACTCCTGGAAGATCCCTGGTGTCCTAGGTTAGCCCCCAGTACCAGAAATGGGGGTCTGTAAATTTCCTGTGCCCTCCCCATTGCCCTATGGAGGGTCTCAGGCTACCCCCCTCTCCCTAAGCCCATAGATTGGGTTATATGCAGATCACCCTCCAGGGGTTTGAGGTCTTCCTTGCACTAAGGATGGCAGAGGGAGTGCTTGTGCACTAATGTCCTTGGTTGTTCCCCCCCCTCGCAGCCATGGGCCCTCCCTTGCTACATCTGAAAGCTGGGCCAGGGAGCTCTGTAGCAACAGACCCTGTGCCCATCCTAGATGTGGATCTATTTCACCACCAGGTGAAGGGGCCAGGGCCCCTGTGCTCTACACCAGAGGGTGCTGGACATAAGAACAGCCGTACTGGGTCAGACCAAAGGTCCATCTAGCCCAGTATCCTGTCTTCCACAGCGGCCAATGCCAGATGCCCCAGAGGGAGTGAACAGAACAGGGAATCATCAAGTGATCCCGCTCCGGTCGTTCATTTCCAACCCTTGCCCAACAGAGGCTGGGGACACCATTCCTACCCATCCTGGACACCCATTACTCCCCCAGAACACGGCTCAGGGTCACACTACGGGCCCGCCACTGGCTCGGGGCTCTCTGGGAGGCCGTGCTCCACTTTCTGACAAGGGCCACCGCAACACCAGCTGCAGCTTCCTGGCAGGAGCCAGGCCCCACGAACCTTCCCACGCCCAGAGACACCGGAACGCCTGGGCTGGAGACACAGTCACCAACCGTGGGGCCGAGGGGCGGGGCTTGAGTGGATTGGTGGATTTTAGCTCCGCCTCCTCCTCCCCCTCCCCCCGCGAACCCTCTTTCACCCGCTAGCCCCGCCCACTCAATCTTCAGCCTTCCCACATCCCGGCTCCGTGCGTTTCCACATCCGGGTGAGGCCGAGGCCCCGCCCGAGTGGCCGTTACCCGTCGCGTGGGCGGCGCGCGGCGCAGGATGGGGCTGGCCGGGAGCTGAGCGCGGGAGGGGGCTGGTGAGGTTGAGCGCGGAGCGGGCGCCTGCGGAGCTGGGTCGGGGTGGGCCCCGCCCGGGGTTAGAGGCGCTAGGGGGCGTGGAAGGGCCCGCGGGTGTTAGGCGGTTCCTCCCCGTGCAGCTGGGGGCATGGGCCTTCTCGTTCCCTCAGAAGAGAAATTGGGGGACTGGGCAGCGGGGGGGCTGGGCCCTTTTGCCGGCTCTTGGGGGCGGGAAGAGCAGGACTCCTGGTGTCTTTCCTAGCTCTGCTTCGGGCCGGCTGCATGGCGAGTCCCGTCCCCTTTCAGCATTTCAGGTTATCCCATCTGCGAGATGGTTAATGAAACTAAGTCCCCGTGTCTCTTCCTAAAGCCGCTTGGGGCGGGCGTGTCTCGTTCTGTGCCCCCAGCAGCATCTCCGAGGGTAGCCGAGTCATCATCCTCAAACTGATACTGTGCTATGGCCAGGGAATGGATGTTGCTCGCCTCAGTGGGTGAGGGGTGTGTGCTCTCTACCTTTCCCACTGTGCTATATGGGGAAGGGTCCCAGTATGGAAGCAGCTGAGTCTAGCTGGTCTAGGAGAAGTTTAAAAGACACTGTCAGGGGATCTTAAGTTTATACACCTCGGCATAGGTGTGTTTGTGGGCTCCCTGGATCATTTAGTGTTCTCTGCTCTTTATCCACAGTGAAACATGATTTGTCTCTAATAAGAAAGTCAAGGCAGCATCTTTGTGGGGTGCGTACAGTAGGCAGCTTGCCAAGAGCAACAGATAAATCCTCAGTTGAATTTCCAGGTGGTCTTTACATTAGCGTTGCTCATTCCCAGCCCTGATCATTCATCTTGCATTTGAATACCTATCCTGCATTGTGTTCACTTCTCCAGCAGCCCATGAGCAGCAGGTAAATTATTCTGGTTTGTGTATAATTGGGAACTAATTGGGTGCCTCAGTCAACAGAGGACAATGGGATGGGCTACAGGGCATAGTCCTGCATTGGGGACTTGGGAGGTAATGGGGGTTCCATCCACAGTGGCCAGAGTCCTGTAGAAGACTGGGGTACTAATGGATGTAGAGCAGCGGGTCCCAACATCTTCCAGATGGGGACCCATTTTGACAATTCAGGAAGACTTGGTGACCCAAGGCAATTCAAGAACAGGGGGAGGAGAGGGGGCAGAGCCACCTGGGGAGACACTTGGCGACCCTTTTGAAACGTAATGGCGACCCATATTTGGGTCCCGACCCATAGGTTGGGAAACACTGATGTAGAGGAATCTCTGTTATTAGTGGGCAGGGTCCTCGAGGATGGACTCTAGCAGCTGAGTCTGTCCTGGGCTCTGCTGTGGAGATTGGATTAGATGGTGCATCATAATTTTGCTTCCCATCTCCTTGACCCTTCCATCCTAGGTTCTTCTCCTCCAGAGGCCAGTGAGTGATGTCAGACCAGGATGATGGGGATGTGGGGAAGGAAGGGGCCTTCTCGGCCGAGCACCTGGCCGCTGAGTCCATGGCAGCTGACATGGACCCCTGGGTGGTGTTTGATGCCCGAAAGACCCCCCGGGCTGAGTTTGAGGAGTGGCTGCAGACCTATCAGCCCTCACGGGTGTCTCGCTTTGGAGATCCTGAGCGCCGCACTGAGCCTGTGGGCTGGATTGCCATCTATGGCCCAAATTACTGCCCAGAGTCAGGTGATGTGGTAGGGCTGCAGGAGGCCTGGGAGCGGCTTCAGATCAGTGGGCGCCATGTCACCTTCAACACCATCCGTGAGCTGGCACTCAACCACCGTGTCCTCACTGGCAAGTGGTTGATGCACCTGGACACTGGCTTCAAAGTGGACCATGCCTGGAGTGGCATCGCCCGCTCAGTGCTGGAGGGGCGCTTTGGGGTGGCCAAGGTCAGCCCCTGTTACCCCAGCTCGGACCGCAAGCATGTCATCTGCATCTACACAGATGATTTCACTGATGAGGAGAAGGTGATGGATGCGGATGCTGCCATCCGGGGAACCGGCGTCAAGTGCCTGCTCTCTTACAAGCCTGATGTCTACACCTATCTAGGCATCTACCGGGACAATCGCTGGCACCTCTGCCCCACCATCTATGAGAGCAAGTTCGACTTAGAGTGCATCCCCCGCCGCTCCCGTATCATCAACAAAGTCAGCAACACTGAGGTGACTTAGTTGGGGAGAGGGGCCCAGTCTGGCAGTTCCCCCTTTCCCCTCTCCAATGTGGGCATCTGGCACCAATGCCTCCCAACTGTGCTTTGAAACTGGTTTCATCTGGTTTGTTGGGGGTGGCCTGCACTTGATGTACATAGAAGTGAGAGTCGGTTGAAGGCCCCACACAGACTACAAGCCCCAGCATGTAATGCTCCATGCTTCTGTAATAGTCTTCCTCTTCAAAGGGCAGGGGCTCTGCTAGAATCTGCAGCTGGCTGAGATGTGTCAAACAGCAGGGAGGCGCATTGGCTGCTGGGAGATGTTGTCTCTGCTGGTCATGCTTCTTAAAGATGACAGGTGACTATCTTGCAGTATTCTCAGCCACATTTGGTACTCTCCAGCACAAGCAGGGCTGGCTCTGTATTAACATGGTCCTCTTCCAGTTTCCCTGGAAAGACCCCTCTGCTCTTTTGAGCTGCAGTCACTTGGATAGAAGACTGTGGAAGTTGTTGCAACCAGTTGATACTGTCTCTTTATATTCCCAAAGCCCATGGGGGTTTGCTGCTGTCCCTTTGGCAAGCTTAACTCCATTGTGGCAAGTGTGCTACCATATAGCTGAGAGCTAGGGCTGTGAGTTCAACTTCATGCTACCACCTTCCAGTTCTGCTCGTATGTTGTAAAGTGCCACAGGTCCCAGCAGCCTGTCTCTTAGGAAAGCCTAATCTGATGGAGCTCACTTAGTAGAGGCGATATGCCTAAGCTCTGCTTGTATGGCAGCAGCTGGCTGATGTTATTGAGAGGGTTGTTGGAAACTAGTTCTCCAGCCATTGCAGCCCTTCCTTGGTGGACAGAGCTGCCACATGAAAGAAGCTACAGTTGGGTCTATGCAGGGCCCATTAAGGTTTCTCATGGTCACAGAAGCAGGACCATGCTGCTTGGAAAACAGGAGGAAGTAGGTGTTCCACTGACACTTTGACTATGTAGGCCCTTCACAGAGCCTCTTCCCTGTAGAACTCTCAGAACATAAGGTCTGTGTACACTTGAAAACACCCTTGAAAAGGGCTGTGCAATGAGTCCCCTCAATAGTGCTGTTTGTTAAATGTCCCTAAAGGAGGGTTTAATAGTCAAAGGGGGTGTAGATACAGCCTGGGAGCCACCCTACGTGTTCTAAGAGTTAGTGCCCAGCTCTATGTAAAGGTTGTCTTTAAAATGCCTCTCCTGTGATCTTGAGCATATTGAATCCTGACCCACTCTGGTGGGGAAGCAGGAAGGATCTCCTCTGAACTCTCAGGACTCTTGGTGATGAGGATGGGACAAAGGGCTGCTGGAGGGTTTGGGTCTTCCCTGCTGAATGTTTTTCTCCCAGCTGCTCAACGGGTGTTTGAGGTGTAAACAGGCTTAATAAAACCCCATTCAATGGATAATTGTTTTTATTTCCTGGGGTGAGACCACAGTGCCCTGGTGGCACAGGCCCAATGCCAGTTGGGGGCCTAAAGCACTGTTAGCATCTCCCCTTCTATGCAAAAGGAGTGGGGGGAGACATGTCCTATGGGGTGCCAAGCAGTAAGGATGGTGGAAAAGTGCCTTGCCTTCACCCTGGTGTACTTGAAAGCTTTTCTCACATAGCCCTGGTCTCTCACTTGATGCCTGGCATTAAGGCAGCCTGGAGCAGCCATCTCTGCCCAGAATTTTAGAGAGAATCAAGTAGCTGGGAGTGCCTGCAGGGCTGCATGGGGGAGGGAAAGCAATGCATGGAGTACCTAGATGTGCATAGCTAGCAGGGGACAGCACTAGCACCCAGAAAGATGTGCTGGAAAAGGGAGGCGCATGAACTGACAGCCTGTGGCTGGGAGCTCCCTTTACCTACAACCCTGGGTGGTGTGTTTGCATCCCTGCCCCCGGGAGCCTAGCAGTCTTCACTAGAGCCCAGGAGTCCTGATTTGCAGTTATCTCCCACCCTGCTCCCCCCGGTTCTCTGAACAAGTAATGGCACCTCCAAGCTGGCCCAATTAGCCACAAGTGTAAAAGTCACTTCTAACTCTTATTTCAGTCACAGCACCCCTGCTCTGACCCCATCTCACACCATGCCTGCTACTAACTTGGGATGGGGGCTAAATGGCATTAGGGTTGAAGCAGGGAGAGGGAAGGGGGATCTCTGTAGTTTTTCACTTGGACTCCAGCTTTAAGCTCATCTCTGGGCCAACAGCCAGCAATTCTTAAGGTCCAGAAGCTGGGGAAGTGATTGCTTCAAAACCAGACAACCCATCACTGCCTCTCCCTGAGCCACCAGTGAATCAATTCCCTTAGGTCCACTGTGTTACAGGGAATGGGGTGGGTGAGATCTACCTTGTCCTCTGTGCTTTCTTTTGCTAGTTGAATGGGGGGAAAAAAGCTGGAATGGTGGATTTCTACTTGATATTTGATAGTTCAAGGCCAGAAAGGACCATTAGATTAGCCAGTTTGACACTCTTGACTATCACAAGCCATTCACTTTCACCACTACCCCTGTATTGACAATTACTTTAATTAGACCAAAGCATTTTAATCTTCAGGAGACTAACCTGATGTGGGCCCTGGAAAGAACAAAAGGGGCTGAGGGTTCCCCAAGGGCCTTGCAATGGCAGAAAATTGATGAGAGATTCCTTGATTGTGTAGCAGGTGACCCCTTGCCACAGAAAGTGAAAACTTCCAGGGTCCCTGCCAATCTGACTAGGGGAAAATTCCTTCCCAGCCCCCAATCTGGTGTTTAGCTGACCTTGAGTAAGACCCTCCAGCCAGGCTGCTGGAGCAGATTTGATTTGGAATGCCAGGTTGGACCCTCTGGGCATATGGGAATGCCCACTGAATTTCACTGCAGAATTAGAGGGTGAGGAGAGATGAGCACAATCTGGGGCCTGGTGGAAGGAAGGTTTGGAGCATTCATCTTCAAGAGGGAAGAAAAGGATATCAAGTTATGGGAGAGAGTGTGGCACTTTGGTATGCTCTGCCTTATGGCCCAAGGAACTAACCAATGAAACCAGAAAGGTCTAGTTAGCCTGTGAAACTATCAGAGGACTGCAAACTTATGACAAAGAGCAAGTGGTCATTTATCTGGATAAGAACAGCTAGTCACACTAGTTACTGCTAACTAAGTTTTGTATGGGTTAACAACTTAAGATGCTCAACAATTAGGGGTCAGGATGACCTCCAAAGGGACAGATTGTGCCACAGTTGCTACTAGCAGATTCTTGTGTGTAGTACTGGCTATGGTCAGGGCCAAAACCCAGGACTACATGGGACTGATCTGGCACTTCCCACAAAGAGTGGAAGTGAATCCTTAAGGGGTTTTTTGATTAAGTGATTGCACAAAACTGTGATTACACAGGCTTTAGAGTATCAGGCAGTGTGTAAGTGGTCAGTGCTGTGACACTACATTTCCAGTATGTACACTCCACGGCACCCTGCTGGACTAAGACCAGAATTTGAAGAGTAAAAGTGAAGCAAGTCTTTTTGTTAAACATTTTCTGGTCCCCTCCTAGAACAACAAAACCAGGGTGAAACCTCTTTGCTACCCACACCACAGGGAGGGTGTATGGTCAGACACTGGAGGTATTAGCCAGATCTGGAGCATAGCTGGGAACGGCTGGGTTCTCAGAGAGAATGTCTCAGAGAAAGGGCAGAGCAGAAGATGTGGGGCTAATTTCACCCACAGTCCTAGGCTATGTCTAGACAGTGGGGCTTTCAGAATACCGGAAGTATTCTGAAAAAGAAATTCTACCTCTTTAAATACACCCATTATTTCAAAATAATAGGTGTGCTATTCTGGTATCCCTGTAACCCTTATTCCACCAGGGGTAAAAGAGTTGTCAGAACAGCATTTTATTTTGAGGTAAGAGTGCTGTGTAGATGTAACCACCACCAGGCAGATTTGAATCTGGGACCTCTGGAGCTGAGTATAGGAGCCTCTACCCTCTGAGCTAGAAGTCAGCTGGCTCCCAACCCCTGCTGTAGAGGTCTCTTGATCTTAACTGCTGCTGTGGTCTAGGTACCACTTGCATTGCTTAGTAACCACACTAGGTGTGTGGGTTACATAGATACCTAGAGGTGTCTGGGTTCAGTGAGCAAGATCTGATCTGGGCCTAGCTTCCTGGAGTAACTCCAGATTCAGATGGCAAGATCCAGCCTATAATCAAGATAACAATTCCAACCTGGGTGTGTAAATGAAGCCACTTAGTGAGCCAAGATACTCCCAGGTGTTCCCAGTAGGGATTGCTTGAGCTACTGTAGTACAAACTGTGGGAGCAATGCTGAAGGAATGGGAAATAGCAGGATGCTTAAGTGCTGGCAGGGGCTGTTGATGGGGGTTGCCTGTGATAGGGTCAAGGCCCACCAGGGACTGGTTTCAGTAGATGGCACTATTTTTATATGCCAATAAGAAGGAGGTGCTGTTCTTTGACTGGTTTTATTAGGAACATAAGTCAGCAGAAAAAGTGGGCATGGAAGCAAGTCCCCCATGCCCCAGAGATAGCAAATACATTAATAGTACATGTCACTCATTGTTAAAACCAACCCTCTATTTTTAGCCAATAGTAAGACAAAGGACAGAGGAAGCCAAAATAGAGAGTCAGGTACACTATACAAGCCTTGTAATGGTGAATGCACAGACAGGCCAGGAGGCCATGACGGGCCCAGGTGCTTTGTAGTGCTCCTCTCTGGGCATTCCTACTGTGGGCTGGAGCCAGATGGAGGAGTGGCCCAGGGCCTCTGAAAGGTTCATAGTCTCTCTTAGGACATCTAGCAGAGCCAACTTTGTTTCACAGACCTGGGAGGGTGCTCCTCCTGACTGCTTTGGGCACTACCCCCACCCCAACAGCAGGCCCCGTGGAGTCTTCTGAGCCATGGAGTACAGATGAGGGGGATCCAGGGCACTAGAGGTGAAGGGGCAGTTCTGTCCCCTCCCACCACATGGCAAGGCACATAATATTACAACTTGAGGTCATGCCAAAACAGGCCGCAGCAACCCCTATCCTCCTTACTCAGCTTGTAGAGGGCAAGGAGTACCTCCCAAAGCCACTGTGCAACAGAGGGAGGCGTCCCCCCCTAGCAAGGAGGTGCAGAGTAGCCCACAGGTCATCCCTGCCCCCTGCTGGGTGGGAGGAGCCCTGTTTACACTCCCCACTGCAAAAAGGAGGGAGTTAATGTTGCTTCTGCTAAGGCACCTTCTGGGGTGAGAAGAGAAAATTCTTTGCTTCCTCCAGCAACACAGAGCCAGTCTGGTCTGGATGCCAGAACTCACTGCCCTGTCTTAAGGAAACCCCTTCTGATTGGCTGCCTGCCCCAGGAGACTGGGAATGGAAATGAGCAGCCAATCAGAACTGTTACAGGAGCTGAGGTAGAGCTCCCTCACACTAGCCAGCAATTTTCAGGTAAAGAAGAATCAACATTCCCTCTAATTTTTTTCCACTCGTGGAATAAATTTTGTTATACGCACCAAGACATGTAGATGTGCACCACCAGGAAAAACACATGTTCCCAGCTGTAGGAGTTCTGCTAATCAGCTGGACAGCATTGAATCTCTCCATGGTAGTCCCCAAGCGCTCAGCTTACAGGGAACACTGCCCAGAAGCTCGGGGCAGCTTCACCCTCCACCTCCCCCATCCTGTGAATGAATCAAGCCTGTCCCAACCATAGATCAGTCCATTCTCCGCCCTTTCCCTCTCCATTACTGTGAAAAGAGGGTGGGGCTTTTCTTTGCTCCTGCCCCCCATCCCCTGCAATGAGGGAGGAAAATAACTCCTAGCACTACCCACTCTTCCTGACAGATGGGAGACACCCACCAGTGGGTAGATACAGAGCAGGGCATGGGAGACATGTGGGGAGGGGCAGACAGTGAGATCTGAAGCCAAACAAAGCCAGTAATATAAGGCCCAGGCAGGCTGGAGGGGGACCTGGGCTGACTGAGTCCAGAGCAGAGTCCGATCCTTCCAGGGAGGTTCTCAGCAGATGAGCAGTTGCCCCGAGTCCCTTGTGCAAAGCCAGACAGAGGGTGTCGCTGTCAGTCTGTCTTTCCTAACATCCCCTCTAGGAGGAGCTGAACTGGCTGAGCAAGGCGCTGAAGTCCAGATCTCCCATGGAGGTGAGGCTCTCTTCAGGGAGGGTGCTTAGGACCCCATTGATGAAGCTGTTGGCACCGCTGCCCCCCCCACCCCCACCGTCGCCTTGTGACTCTTCCCCTGTCCCGCTCACCACACCACGCTGGCTGCTCATCAGGCGGGTGATTGAGTCGGGGTAGGTCAGGAGCATGTTGTGCCCATCAGCCCCCTCCATGGATGACCCCTGGCTCAGCAGCTGCCGGAAGTCATTAGTGTTGATGGACTCTAGGCTGGCGTAGGTGGTGTCATCCAACAGGGCTCCCAGCTCCATGGTAGCCGAGTCGCTCCCACTGTCAAAAGGCAGCTGGAACAAGGCATCAAAGCCGGGCTCAGTCTCAGGAACAGGAGGTGGGGGCTGGGCCCGGCTTGAGATGCCCAGGCTGGAGAACTGCTCCAGGTTGACTGTACTGAATCTCAGCTGGGGGGCAGGAGGAGCTTGGTTGGGCCCAGTAAAAGGTAAAGAGGTGTGCTGGGCCGTGGCCTGTGGCTTCTGGATTGGTGGCAGCTGCCCCATGGCACTTGCCATTCCGGAGAGACCTAGAGGAAAGGAGAGGTTAGTGTTAGGAGGGGACCCAATGAACAGAGACCAATATTCCCTCTAATTTTTTCCATCCATATGCAGATTTTTTTCCATCCATACATTTGTGTATGTGTGAATGTGCACCACCAGTAGAAACAACCCCACTTGTGGGCACTCTACAAAATCAGCAGGTGGCATCTGAATCTCTCCTGAGCAGCCACAAAAGCATGCAGCTTACAGGGAACACAGCAGGCACCCCAGTACCTTTCCCCCAGAATGGCATGGTACAGAAAAACATTATAGGGGACTGGGCAGTTCCCACACACTGGGGCTGGACCGGAGCTGGTGCTCCCTAGCAGGAAAGCCCCCATGTTCCCTTCCCCGCCCTGGTGCAGTGTGGCTGATGCCCCCTTACCGCTCATGCTGGGTAGGCTGAAACTGGGTTTGGGCACAGGAGCTGTGCGGCTAGGGACAGCGATCCGACGCGGTGAGCGTGCCTCTGGAACTACCACTGCTGGGAGGAAGGACCAAGTCAATGACAGGAGGGGTGGGGGCACAGCAGAGGATCCCCTCACTGCAGGTAGGCCACCCTCAAATCCTCCCAGGACAGCAGGCTAATGGATTCCATCTCCCAACACCACAGTCATAACCTGTACTGGGGCAACCAAACTCAGTTGGCCCCCAACCCAATTGTTTTCAGGGCCTGAAGCCGAACTCAAAGCCCTCCCACTTCCAAGAGCTACACATGCTCCTGAGCTGCCCTCCCACAACAAAGAACCCCTTCTTTCCAGACACTCCCAACTCCCTAGCTAAAAGCCTCTCCATGTCCAGCTCAGAGGCCATCCCTTTTGCCCCTCTCCATCTAAGAGACCCCACACAACCTCCTGTCCATCCCCCACATACTCTACTGCCCTGATCCTGTTAAAAGCCATTACCCAACCCCAGCCTCACCTGCGAAAGGTGTTTTCTGCACAAAGTTCTTGAAGGTGTCCCGTGTTCGCTTGCGCTTCTCCTCGATGCGATGGAAGTCACCTATGAGAGAGCACAGCCCTTTAGCCCTGGGGGCTCATTTCCCCCTTCCTTTCCCCCCCCACCACAGGGCAGGGTACCATTCCCCACTCCTGAAGCCAGCTAGTTCCCCTACCCTATGGCCAGAGTAGAGCCAATGCCCCTTAAAGGAAAGTCCCCATGGTACCTTCATCTGGCAGGTAGCGGAACTCCATGGCCTCGCTGACCTCCTTGTCAGATGGGCGGCGAAGCTGCATCTGGACCGTCACTGGCTCCCTGAGTGCCTGGTCCTGGTAGGGGGGGGTTTTGAACACGATGGCGACCTGCCGGTGCACATCTGCCTGCGAGAAGGAGCCCTTGGCTTCCCATGAGTCCTTGAAGAACCGGACCTCAATGTCCTCTGGAAATAAAGAGGGGGGTGAAGGGGCTGCAGGCACCAGGTGGGAGAGCTGAAGATAGAACCCAGGAGTCTGGCTTTAAGGATCCCCCCCCTCCTTATCACCCCCACAACTATTAAACCTTTCTGCCCTGCCAAAGCTGTGGACAGACCCCAGGTGTCCTGACACCAGGCCAACCCACTAACAATGTTCCCTCTAATCTTTTCCATCCATGTGCAGATTTTTTGCATCCATAATTTTTTATGTGCACCAAGGCATGTGTAATTGTGAACCACCAAGAGAACCAAAACCTGCTGTGGAGGCTCTGCTAAACAGCTAGGTGGCATCTGAATCTCTCCCAAGCAGCCGCACAAATACACAGCTACAGGGAATGCCCACAGTCCTCGCTAACCGCTGGCTTCCTCATCTGAGAGCAATAGAACCAGCTGCTCAGAAGATGGGTATGGGGGGGTCGGGGGGGGGGGAGAAGAGCAAGTCACAATCCCTGTGCGGGAAGCCAAGCTGGAGATCCAGCTTTTGGAGATAAAGCCAACTGTGTCCTGATGGAGGGAGAGAGACCCCTGTACTCACCCCTTCTGGGAATGCCCAGGTCCCCCCATTCATCCTCTCATGCTAGGAGTCCCAGGGCTTCCCCCAAGCACTCACCTTTCTGCACTTTATCACAAAGCAGGAAGATCTCGTCTCCCCCCAGGCAGCTCCCTGAGTTGCGATTGACCCGGCAGATCTTCAGCTCAGCTGTGTTGGGGGCTCCTGAAAGAGGGGGAAACAGTCAGAGTCCCCAGTATAAACCCACATGTGGACACAGGTGGGTCTCTTTCCAGGGGCTCCTCTCCCCACAGCATCCCTCAGCTCCTCCATTCTCCCGTAACCACCCCCTACTGCTGCTCCAAGGACCCCACCAACTCCCCCAATCTCTGGGTCAAGGACCTGCTCCCAAGTACCCTCTCCCCTACTGCTGTGCTGGTGATGCCCCAGCCCCTGCAGCTGGGTCAGACCACCCCCCGCTTCCAATCTCCCTCCCCCCCACCCCCAGCTAGGCCTGGTCCTCTCCCTTCAGGCTCACGGTTGTCGTAGATCGGCTGTGACACCACAAGGGGAAGTGGCACAAGGTGTCCAGTACCCACAGGGTCCTGCACCCACACCTGGAAGCAAAGCCGCACAGCGTTCAGGTCATAGTCCCCCTTCTGGTCATCCAAGGGCACTGCAAGGGTGAGAGGAAGGATGAGACTCTGGGGAAGGCTGATCCCCAACTCTACCTCTCCTCTCCAGGCAAACTCCCGTCCCACATTGACTGAAAGAGTTGTTACTGGCTCTGAGCCCATCCCATCAAAGGGCTCCTGTTTGCCCTTCCCCAAGGGGTTCCCCCCTCATGTCACAGGGGCTATTGTTGTTTCTGCCTCTCCCCTCGCCTGGGCAGTCCGCCCCCTGAAGGGGCTGTCCTTGGTTCTGCCCCATGCCCAAACAGTCCTCCCCCCATGAAGGGCTGTCCTTGGTTCTGTCTCCCCTCACCATTGAAGGGGTTGTTGTTGGTGCGGATGCGCTGTGCCACTGCCTCATCCAGCTCCCGCTTCTTCACGCACTGGATGCCCAGGTTCTGGAAGCTGAGATGCAGGCAGCGTTATGCACATGCCAGCCCAGCCAGAGAGGTTGGGGGTCCCCAGCCCTGCCCCAACATGCTGATCCTCACCCCTCGCGGTGCCGCAGTTTCCCCAAGGTCACAAAAATCATCAGGGGAGCTGAAACAGAATCCCGGAGCCTTGATGTCCAACTCCCCCACCCCACAGCTTTAACCCGCTCCCCCTCAGCCTTCCCCCAATTCCAGGGACAGAACCCAGGAGCCCTGACTCCCAGCCCCCATCTCTCATGCAGTAGACCCCACACTCCTACCAAATAAAGCTTGGGACTGAACCCAAGCATCGGGGCTCACCTGTGGATGTTGCGCTCCGGTGATAGCTCAGCCTCATAGTAGCCATCCTTGCAGTCCTTGCCCACCAGCTCATGAGGGTGGGGTCGGTGGGGAGCATCTTTGGTTACCAGTGAGATGCGAACCTTCCCAGGACCTGTGTAATTATTGATCTGGGGGTGGAAGATGGTGGCAGAGATTAGGGGTGCCATGGATCCTCAGCTAGATGAAAAAGGTGTCCCACCCCCACTGGAAATCAGGCTAAGACCTTCCAAACTCACTGCACCCTCCTGCTCTCCGCTGCAGGGCTCTGGCCCCTTAGGCATTAGGCTTCATTGGGATCCTATTCCAATAGGGAGCACAGGAGCGTTAACACTCAGACCTTCCTCCAATCTCCCAGGGGGTGAGGGCGGGGAGGGGAAATGAGTCAGAG
Organism: Pelochelys cantorii; assembly: GCA_032595735.1. Lineage (NCBI taxonomy): Eukaryota > Metazoa > Chordata > Testudines > Trionychidae > Pelochelys > Pelochelys cantorii. Next base: position 34,413,977 of record CM064336.1, read on the forward strand.
TGAGGAAGCAGCGTTCCCTGGGATCATGCAGCAAATCAAGAAAGCCAGAGAGAGACCCTAAGAGTCCTAACTCCCAGCTCCCCCTGCCCCCTCTTGTCCACAAGCCCCCACTTCTTTCCCAGGAACCCTGGTTCCCAGCTCTCTGCTCCATCCACTAGGCAACCCCCAGGATGTCAATTGCGGGTCCAGGCCACCAGTCAGAGGTGAGGGACTGGGGAGATGCAGGAGTGGGGACACTGAAGGTGCACAGACCTGGTTGGTGAGTGTGGGGAGGCGGGCTGATCGGTGTGGTGGGGGATGGGGCTGACCTTGATGGTGGGGTGTGTCTTGGTGGTGTCAGTGCTGCGCTCCCCGGGGATGCTGCCAGCAGAACGCCCCTCACACTTGTAGCGGAAGCGCATGCCACGTTGCTTGGGCTGTTCGATGATCTCCACATAAGGGGTGCTGCTGGGAGGGGGCTCTGGGGACACAGAGAGACAGACATGAGTGATGGACAGACTGACTTGCGGCATCCCCCACCCCACCAACAACTCTGCAATCAGCAATGGCTTTGGCTTGCAGGGCACAAATCCCATGGAGCATGGAGGGAAAGTCAGGCACATGGACTGAATGACGGGCCAACTCCCAGCCCTTCCGGCCCTATCCACTAAATCCCACCTGGATAGAACCCAGGAATCTTTCTTAACAGCCCCACCCCAGAGATGGCAGCAGTGCAGCATAGGGCCAGAGACAGCACCCACGGCCCACATCTCAGCACAGCCCTGGCAGTTACTCCCTCTTGGGGATTTCCTGATTGGAGCTTTACAGCAAGAGGACAATGTCCAGCTCCTCACATCACTCTTGCTGGCAGGCCAGCAGTGCTGCAGGGAAAAGATGGAATCCCCAAGAGATCTCCTGCCAGAATCAGGCTTGAGCTATTCCCAATCATGCTCTGGGCCATCGCCCAGGGCCTAGCCACTGACTGCAGCTACCACTGCAGGAATCCACCTCACAGTGTGACTAATCCAGAGTCCACCATGAGTCATCCCAACCCCAGTCAGACTGGGGAACCCCTGGCACTAGGAGCCCAGAATGCTGAGATGCAGCCGCCTCTGGGGTGAAAAATAAGTCCTGTTTATACACAGATCCCTCACCAAGTGCTGAGAGGTAGCGTCACACTTGTGTCTCATGCAGTTAATGGCATTTCTAGCACCATGGCACGCCCTAGTGACAAACTACAGTACTGGGGGTGGGGGGAGGGCACTTACTCTGAGAGTATGTCTACACTGCGGCACTATTTTTATTCCGCGTCTTTGAAACAAGCCTGTTATTTCAAAATACAATGGGCTCGCTATTCCGATGTCCCTGTAAACCTTGTTCCAGGAGGCTTAAGGGACATTTTGGAATAGCGGTTTATTTCGAAGTTTGGCGCTGTGTAGACCATGCCAAATTACAAAATATGCTATTTCAAAATTAACTCAAAATAAGATATGCAATTTGCATAGCTCAAATTGCGTAGCTTATTTCGAGCTAAAGGTGCAGTGTAGCTGTACCCCGAGAGAGCGCCCCCTAGTGTCCAACAGCCCCACTCACTGCAGTACAGCAGCCTCCTGCATTCTATTCCTGCTCTGGGGTGAGAGAGCTATCTAGTGGGCTAGAGAAGGGGGTTCTGAGAGCCAGGATATTTGGGTGCTACAGAGATAATCTCTAGTATCTGATATGGTTTTGTGAGGGACTAGTGCTTCAAAAGCCCTAACACCTTTGAGGGCAGCTAGTAGTGAAATACATTAGTAATTATCATACTTTTGTTAATTACACTCATTGACTCATGACTCACCCTGGAGTGCCCAGTTCTGCTGGAGGAAGACAAATGGCAGCATGTCTGAAAGGCAACAATGGGAGTGGTTATTGACATTACTGAGCCAGAGTTTTAGCAACTTCCTGCAGAAGAGAGTTCCGCAAGTGCAGCATGCAGATGGGGCCCTTGTCTGGTCCCAACTAGCAAAACAGCTCTCTTGTCATCAATCAGCTCCACCTAATGTCCATATCTGGTATTACATCTCATCACCATTCCCCCCCCGCCATGTATTACATAGTTCTATGAGGCCTGGCCTATCTGCTGCCCAGAATCTTGACTTCCCCACAAGCATAGAGCTTATGCTGCCCTAGGGAAGAGTGGTGAGATGCAAGTGCCTCTGGGGTGGGAACAGGGCTGGATAGGAGTTACAGAATAACATGGAATTACAAATACAACATTCAGGCAGGGTGAGAATTTGGGGGGGGGGGGGGAGGAAGTAGTGCAGGGGGCTCATGGCATGGAGTTAATGGTTCTCGATCTCAGATCTCGTCCCAGAGTTGGGCAAATCCCAACTCCCCTACCCTGCTGCTCTTTCCTGTGGGGGACCATGCCAGCTTAGCACCACACCCAAATGTCAGAGGGACCCAGACTGCAGACACTGCCAGGTGAGGATGCAGCTGGAACGCCTCCAAGAGTTACACTGAGTGCTGAAGGGAACAGGCTTCCTCCTGTCGCAGTCAGGGCTGGTCCAGATGTCCCAGTGTAGTACTAAGAGGCTCTGTGCTGAGCCTAACCTCTCAACCCCACTCTCCTGGGGAATTTTCAGCTCAGACAATTCCACTTGCTCTCCTGAGATGCTCTTGCAATTCCAGATGTTCTTATTCGCCTCAGACACCCTTATGTAGCACTGCTGGGTGGCTGTTGTACACTGCCATGCTCCACCCCAGAAGTGTCTGGATCTCACTGGAAGATGAAACGATGGTTTCTGTAGCAGTTACAGAATAGTCTGGACACTAAACCTGTCATTCCTACAGGACCAGAGAAGCCTCCAACTCTGGGTAACAGCAAGCCCCAGACAAGCCCTGTTACAGAGACTATCCTCTCCCAAGCACACATCCTTCAGAAATACACCCAGGGGATCCCTGGCCTGGTACTGAGATGCAGCCACCTCTGGGGTGGGGGTGTTTATATATCATATGGCCCAGGGTTTTCCCACTCAACTCCTCCAAACACCTGGCTTCTGGTGGCTCCTTTGGGAAGACAATCCCCTGTGCCTCCACCTGAGCTCCCTCAACACACACTTAAGACCCCAATTCTGCAGCCTGATTCTGCCCAGCATAGGGGCTCCCAACTTCCATCAGACCAGCAGTTAATGCCTTTGGTTTCTGTTTGCAGAGCTGAGAGCTGCACCCTGGTTACTAAGGGACACAGCTCACTCATTAACCAGGTACCATTGTCCTAGCAGGGCTGCTAGTAGGAAGTGATTTATGGGACCTATGCATGGACCAGGACCAATGGAGGCAGCAATTTCCAAAGAGACATGGTATCTCTTATCACCTCAAAATCCACAGGTGTGTCTCCGTGTAGAGAGTAGAGACCTAGGATTGGGTTAGTAGAGGGCTGTAGGATAGGATTGAGGGGGCACTAGAAGAGGTGTGGGGGTGGAGTAAGTCCAGGGCTGGGCTAGCAGGGGGCTGCAGGGCAGAATTGAGGGGCACCTGAAGGGAGCTTTCTGCCAGTTTCAGCACTAAAGTATTTAGCACTAAAGTATTTAGAATGGAAAGGCTGAGAGGTGGTGGGGCAATATTCTAACCAGTGACCCCGGGCCTGCCAGCTCTGGGGATGGGGAATCCTTATCCCCATGTCCTGCCAGGAAGCAGGGGGAGGGGCAGAGAGAGCAATTCCTTTCCCTTGACGTCATCTGTTTTGTGCAGGAATCTTGAGATCAGGGGCACGGCTTGCTGAGCCCGGCACAGACCCTGACCAAGACTGGTCTCACTGCAAAGGCACAGTGAGGCAGTCCCTGCCCTGGAGAATGAATAACCCACAAAGAAGTGTTGGGCAGGAAAACTGAGGTACAGAGAGCGGAAGGGAGGGTGACAGGCCCATCAAGGTGGCAAAAATAACCCACGAGTCCTGCACACTATGCACTGGATTGGGCTGCCTCCACATACAGGTCCATTAAAGTTTCAGGAAACTTTTCTGATGTGTAAAACTCCTCGGTTCCAGCGGCAGCTCTTAGAGGAGAGGGGGAACTAGGGGTCTGGGAGACAGCAAGGTCCTGCTGGTTTTCCTCCCCCACTCCAGAGACGATCCAGCTATGCCTCCCCACTGACCGCGGAGCCCTCTACCCTATCTCTCCCCAAAAGCCATTGAAGCTGGGACGTTGGCAGGAGCCGCCTTTGTATATTCCTTGTCTGCAAAGCAGCTGACATGCACATGTACAGGGGAGCAGGAGAGCATGTGCAGATCCATCATCTGTAAGGCCAGAAAGGCCCACTACCATCACCTAGTCAGACGTCCCATATAGCACAGGCTGGCCTGGCTCTGTCCTGGAGGAACTGCAGCAGATCTTCCAGAAAGCCATCCAATCTTGATTTAAACATCACCAGGGATGCAGAACCCACCACAGCCAACGGCTGGTCCACTGGTTAATTCCCCTCACTGGTAAAAAGGGGTGCCATATTTTCTATCTGCATTTGGTAAGCTTTAGCTTCCTGCAGCTGGATCGTGTTAGACCTGCTTGCCAGTCTGAAGAGTCCTCATGTTAGCCAATTTCTGTTCCCCATGTAGGTACTTTCTGTTCCCTGTGCACTCACCAGAGAGAAATGCATACAGCAGGGGTGGGCAAAGGGGCCTCCGTGGGCCGGATGTGGCCCACCAAGCCGATGGATCTGGCCTGCAGCTGCCCTGCCACTCCCCCATCCCCAGGCCAATAGAGACCTGGAGACAGGGGGAGCACACAAAGTCTCCTCCCCTCCCCTGCCAATCAGCTAGAGAGAAACACTGGCTGTTTTAAAACAGCCAGCGTTTCTCTCTAGCTGCCGTGTGCCCCTGGCAGGGTTAGAACAGGGGGCAATAGACTTTGCCCGCTTCCCAGGCCCCGACTGGCCTGGGGAAGCATGCGAGGTCCACTCCGGTTGAGGCACCTAGAGAGAACTGCCATCTGTTTTAAAACTGCTGGCGATTCTCTCTGGGGGAAAGTGGGGGAAGACTTCATGTGCTCCTCCACCCCCAAGCCAATCAGGGTCTGCGGGGGTGGGGGGGAGCACAAGACGTCTCTTGGCCCCACTTCTCCCACCCAAGGCCCAACCCCATCTGGGGCAGCCTGGGGCCACTTCAGAAATTTATCAAGTTGCCCCCTTTTAAAAATTATTGCCCACCTCTGGCATACAGGGAGGTATGTGTGTCAAATTCAAAAAGGCATGACAGCCACAGGGACTGAACTGGGGACTTCCCGAGCTACAAGCCTGCAGCCAGATTGAAACTACACATTTGCTGGTAAAAGCACTGTCACTTATGGGTGAGATTGGTTAGCCTTTTATACTAGCAAAAGCTCCAAAGCAAACTCAGGGCTCTACTACTAATGATAATAAAGCCTTTTGCCAGTGGCTCATTTTGCTTGAGGCACTGGTACAAAGGAGTGTTTTGCTACTATAAATGGAGACTCTGCTAGGAAGGTTTGCCAATATGACTGCATTGGTATAGCCATACTGACATCTTTTACTAGTTCAGGACAGCATCATTACAGATTGAGCTAGAGCTAGGCTGGGCAGCTGGGGGCTGGGAGACTCCCATCCTCTGTGGATCATCACAGAGGAATGGGAATATTACATATAGACCTGGTAGTGTGGCCAGGTGGGTAGAGCATAACACTGGGCCTCTGGACTCCTGGGTTCTATTCCTGGCTTTGCCACCAGTCTATTGGGTGACTTTGGGTAAATCTTCCCTGCCAGTATCTCAGAGTCCCTCATTTGTAAAACAGGGGTAATTGCAGTTCGGTGCTAGGCAAAGGGATCTCCGTATAAACTACTCCAGTGTCTCACCCCAGAGGCAGCTACATGAGAATGATATCATTCCCCTGTGTAGAAGGCTTTGAAATCTGATCAAAAGTACAGGAAGAGCTAAAATTACTATTATACACACACTAGACTGACTACAGGGCAGAGTGTGTATCATCTGCATATATACACAAACACACTCCCCTGTGTATGTATTTTGTGAGGGAGTTTATATATCTCCATGAATAAGCGTCTTGTGTGTTGTAGGGGAACAAGCACATGAAGGGGGCTGGAGCCACACAAGAGGTGGTCACTGTGAACTAACCCGTATTGCGTAGCCAGAGGTCAGATAGTTGGGCCACAGTATGGACTGTAATGCACCTTTAGAGGCTAAGGCCACAAATTCCTATTACTCTGGGATTAGGAACAGAAGCCCCGCTGCCGGTCCAGGACCCTACTGCAATAGATACTGTGTGAACACAGAATTCAAAGACTGTAACTTTAGGGAAGGGACTATCTGTCTAAAGAGTCAGACAGGATCAGATCAAGGGGCCCATCTAGCCTGTCTCCAACAGTGGCAAAGATGCCTAAAGGAAAAATTATGGGAACAATCTCTGGACTCCTATTATAGATGCCCAGATTCTGAGGTCAGAAGGAGCCACTGTCATCATCTAGTCTAATCTGACCTCTTGTATGACAGTCCATAGACCAGCCTTGAATTAACTCTTGGTGGAATGTCAGCAGGTATTTTTGAAAAAAAACATCCCATCTTGATTTTAAAATTGCCAGGGATGGAGAATCCACCCTGGCCCTTGGTAGTTTATTCCATTGGTTAATTCCCCACATTGGTACACATTATTTCCACTCTGAATGTATCTGGTGGGAACTTCCAACCATTTACTCTTGTTACCCTTTAGTCTGCAAGATTGAAGAGCCCATTACCAAAGTTCTGTTCCCCGCACAGATATTCCTAGACTAGGATCAAGTCCTCCCTTAGCCTTGTCTTGGTTAAACAAATAGATTGAGCTCCTGGGGTGTCACTAAGCCATTAGTTAGCAGGCAGCTTGTGGCCTGAAGCAGAAAGCTACAAAGCCCTGCCAGAAGGCTTGCTTGCTTTATTTAATCTTTTGTCTGGGTAGTTTTGATCTCCCACTAAGCTTTCGGTCCCTATGCAATGCCTCCTGAACTCTTGGCCACAATAAAATCCTCTGGTAGTGCCTCCCACAGACTAATTGTTGCATGGGGAAAGCCCCTTCCCCCCAAAAAAAAATCAGTTTTAAATGAATGAACATTCTGTTTCCAATGAATATACTGAAATCAGACACAGATGGGCTAGATTTAAATCTTCACAGCAGCAGTTTCTAAACTGATTTCATGTCCATGACTGCAAAAAGACAGAGACTACATTAAGACAAATGTAATCAAATCTCGTGCCTTAGGGCTTTAGTCAGTAGCTAACTAGAGGTGTTTAGTTAGTTAAGATGAGGACTTCACTGCTTAGAAAAGAGACAACTAAGGGGGGATAAGACAGAGATCCATAAAATCAAGACATGCGTGGAGAAAATGTTTACTCCTACTTATAACACAAGAACTAGGGATCATGAATTGAAATTAATAGACAACAGGTTTAAAACAAGCATAAGGAAGTATTTATTCACACAATAGAGTCAGTCTGTGGAACTCTGCCAGAGGATGCTGTGAAGGCCAAAACTTATAAGGTTCAAAAAAGAACTAGATATATCCATGGACAGGGCTTGACAAACGGTGGCGAAATCTACTCGCCAGCCCCGCATTGCGTATGACTCGCATTGCACATGCGCGCGCCGTCGGTGAACGGGGGTGATTGGCTGAAATCTACTTGCCACGGGTGAGTAGAAACAGCGATTTGTCGAGCCCTGTCCATGAAGGATAGGACCATCAATGGCTATTAGCCAGGTTGGGTATGATTACCTGATCTCTTCATTCCCTTTGAAACACTTGGTATTGGCCACTGTCGGAAGACAGGATTTTGGGCTAGATGGACCATTGGTTTGACCAGCATGGCCATTCTTATGTCTCAGTTGGAGGGTTTTCTGTCTTCCTTTGAAGCATCAGAGATCAGCCCATCCGGGACACTGGATGGGGTAAGCTACTGCTCTGAAATGGTACCAAATCCTCTCTCTAGCTGCCTGGCTGGTGGGTCTTGCCCATATGCTCAGGGTCCAGCTAATCATTAGATGGGGGTTCAGGAAGGAATTTCGCCCAGGTCAGCTTTGCAGAAACCTTGGGAGACTTCACTTCCCTCTGCAGCACAGAGTGCAGGAAACATGCTGGATCAACTGGGCACACAGCTCACCTCACCTCAGCAATTCTCTGCCAGCGTAGGGCCCTTGGGCAACACAGTCCCTTTGACCTCCCCTGTTCTCTACCTGGGGCTCAAAACTGTTTAGTCTCCTGAGAAGTGAAATGCATTGGGCTCAACACAAGTGGAACTGGGTAAAAATAATCCCGTGTTGGACAGGAGGTCAGATTGCATGATCTGATCATCTCCAGTGTCCTTAAACATTAGAGAATCAAGTCAACCGATTTAAAATGAAGGCAATTTAAATCACCAAGCGGAAAGCCTGAATTTCAGTCATCCATTTTCATAAACCTTTCCATTTGTACTTCAGTAATTTTCAAAGAAAAAATGCCCTCATTTAAAAAAAAATGTTGTTACTATTAAATAGTCTTTATACTAGACTTGCTACATCTTTTTACTGCCTAAGAGAATGAATAATAATATGCATTTATTTATCTGATTACATAGCTTAATATTTTCAGATTCTTATTAACATCTTTAGCATGTTAGAAAATGGCAAAAAATATATGGCTTATTTACTAATTAATTTTTTGTTCATTATTTGTGTCAAGCTGCATTAGGGTGATAACTGAAATTTAATTAAATACACTAAACAGCAGCTAAAATTAATTTTTCTTAAACAAAATCTTAAGTGTTTTGCATCCACAAATTTCTCTTATCAAGACATGTTTCACATTTACAACTAAATGATTTATTAAAGGAACAGAGGGATTAACTGTAGCCAGTGAATTCAACTGATAATATCAGGTCAGCCTGGGAAAATTTTCAAATATGCTTATGTGACAGAGAATGGAGTTTAAATTCCTAGTCTGAAGAGATTTTTAAATCTCTTAAAAATGAAACAGGCTGATCTCCTGTGCCATGTTTCTAAACTATGAACTCAAAAGTTAGATGCTTCCCCCCACTCTTTCTTTATACTGAAAGGTAGCCTTGAACTCAAACTTTTTAAATAGAATGTCACGGATTCAGAATATTTTTTATTTAAATGTTTTAAGAGATTGTAAGAAAATTATAGGTTTTACATATTTTAACTATGTTTTCTTTTAATTTAACTAAGTTTATTTTTTAAAAGAACACCTGTAATTTAAATACCAAAAAATAATTTAAAATTATTTTTAAATAAAACCCTTTGAATTTTATCCACCTGGTATGAAACTAAGAGATCGATCCAACTGAGTCTAGAAAGCTGTCCCCCAAAAAGAGACTTGAGAATGACTTGATCCTGGGCTTTAAGCACCTCTGCAGAGGAGTTTTCTGAGAGCAGAGGACTCAATCCAGGAGACAAAGGCAGAATCAGACCCGGTTGCCAGGAGCTGAAACTTGACAAATTCAGACCAGAAATAAGATGCAAATTTTTAACAGGGAGGGGAATTAACCATCAGAACAGCTGACTCCATGACTGGTGGAGTGTTTATTACTTGGGGTTTTTCAATCCAGATCACAAGTCCCTCTAAAACCAATGTTCTAGCTTGAGAATCAGATCTGAGCTGGAGGTAGGAATGGTTCTCTTGGCTGGGTTATGCAAGAGGTCAGATTAGATGATCACAAAAGTCCCTTCTGGCCTTGAAATCTATGATAATTCTTTAATTCTGGTCAATTTTGTAAGCGGCAATGTGTTCTAGTTAGGGATGTAAGAGTGTAACGGTGTAGTGTAACAGCTACTGGTCCGGCTCCCAGGGAGTCACGTGCCACCCTACGCTGCTGCCTCTGCTCCAGCCAACTCCCTGCATGCAGGGGTGGCAGGCGGGAGCCGGTGTGCACTGAGAGCAGTTTTAAAGCCAGCTCCCAGCATACAATGGCTCCCAGGGAGCTGGCTGCCACCCCAGGTGTAACTGTTGAAAGTTTCTGCAGTTACATGGCTAATCAATTACATTCATTTTAACATACCTAGTTCTAGCAGATAGGTGCACTGGCCTGGGAGTCAGATCTAGGGATGTAAAATGCCATCTGGTTAAACTGTATGTTTAACTGGTCTACCATGTTGCAGGTCGGGGAGCTACTGGAGCAGCACCCCACCCGTGGTACGGTGCAGTGGGCCCAGCCAGGATGGAGTGGCACCCCCCGCCTGCAGCACAGCCCATCGTGAACTGCTCCAGCCAGGCCAGGCCATGTTTGCCACACCGTGCCATGGGTGGGAGCTGCTCCAGCAAGGCGCTGATTAACTGATTACTCCAGTAAGCATGCCAGTAGCCTCTGTCTCCTCATCCACTTTCATCTATTCAGACTGTGAGCTCCTCCAGAGCAGGGACTGTATCAATGTGTGCCTGTGCCTGGCACAACAGAATTGGGCCTACCCTTCTCAGCTGGGTGGGGGCTCTGAGCAAAAGGGAAACCCTGATTTCAATTGTCACCTTGAACTACGACTATAATACAAATAATATTAAATAAATGCATTTAAACCAGGGTCTGAGACATCTGACAGGACAAACTGATTAAAAGCAGCAGTAAAACAAACAATTTGGAATGAAAGATCTTCCAATGCCAGCATATAACCCAACTGTGCTGCTGCACACAGCACCAGACATGCCACCTCCTCCAGGGCCTGAAGAATTGCAGGGGGCTTCAAGAATGATGGGCCTGGAACAGCAGAGAGCAATGGGGACTGCTCGCCTTGCAGCTGAGCTTAGGGAGGAGGAGAGGAGAAATTGGGCACCTCCTTTGCTTCCTCCTAGCACGAGGACACTTGTAGATCCTATGGCCAGAACAGCCCCTGTGACAGGCTGACCTTCTATATCATACAGGCCATAGGCATGTCCTGAACAGAGTCCTGGCTGAGATCATAAGGCAGCAAATTCAGAACTGATCAGAGGAAAAGATTTCCATGCACAGCACCATTCATCTGCCAAACTCATTCCCACAGACTGTGACTAAGGCTGGGGGGGGCCAAACAGGAATCCAGAAGGGAGAACGGAAGGGTGAAGGCTGGAAAGCCAGAGTTTTGGATGGGACATCAAACCTTCCGCCTCAGCAATGAAGCTGATCTCTAGCCAGAGTTGGGAGGAAGATATTGAAGGGGGCCAGATTATTTCCCCTCAGCCACTTCCACCATAGCGGTGGGAAGGGCCCTCTTGTGCTGGTCTCTGAAGCAGCTGGTCTCACAACTATGATCAGAGACAGGGCTCTTTGGGGGCAGGGAGTATCTTTGTTCTCTTTGTACAGTGCCTAGCATAATGGAGTCCTGCTGTGGGCCTGGGCTTTTGGTGCTACCAAGACATATGTAATACTCAGGGCTCGACAAATAATGTAATCTACTCGCCCGTGGCGAGTAGATTACAACCCAGAAGAGCCGGCGCAGAGTGATCTGCGCATGCGCAGAATGCAGAACCGCGCGAAACCGTGCGGCTGGCGAGTGGGGCTCGCCGCCGCTTGGCGAGCCCTGGTAATACGGATACCCATGATGGGTATAGAATTACACACAAGCACTCTGCTGGATCAGAGCCTAGGGCTGGGTGTGTAACAGAGAGCAGGCTCAGAATAACCTGTTACATTACTGTAATACAAGTAATAATAATGTCCAGAAGCCTTGGCCAAGACTGGGAACCCCTTGTCACACCAGGAGCTGCACAGGGTCCCCCCCATCAGGCCTGGTGCTCCACAGACACACACTGAAAAGCAATCCCTGCTCTTCATCAGGGCTAGTGGCTAGGGCACCAGACTGGGACTCAGGGCACCTGGGTTCTAGTCCCAGGTCTGTCACTAATCTTGGGGAAGTCCCTTCTCCTCTCTGTGCCTCAGTTTCCTGTGTCTTTCAACATCCTGTATATATTAGGCAGGGTTTACTGGTATCACTACATCAGCAAATCCTCCCTATCCCAGGAAAGATGTCTCCATTGCGGCTTTTGCCAGCACTACTGTTGATCATGGTTGTGAGTTCTACACTCCTAGCCAATACAGGTAACTGGCAAAAACTTTCACCTTAAACAAGGTCTCACCTGGGAACTCTTTGTGTTGAGCCTGTCCTTTGTTATGTGTCTGAGCAGTGCCCAGCACAACTGGGGCACTCTATCTAAGCCAGAGATCTGAGCAGCATCCACCACCAACCTGTGGGGGAAGGAGGTCCTTCATGCTACCACAATACACCTGGATGCCCCAACTGGGATGCCAACATACTAGTGCAATACAAATAGAGTCAGTAATTTAATGTCAGAAACAATCACAGTGATAATTTAGTCTGAACTCTGGTATAGCAGTCCTGAAGTAATTCCTGATTAAACCAAAACAGATCTCTTACAAAAAACACCCATTTTAGTTTGTAAGTTGCCCATAACAGAGAATCTACCACACCCCTTGGGAAGTCAGCCTAATGTTATTAATTCCCCTAGTTGTTAAAACAGAAACACAGTATTTCTGCTATGAATTTTTCTAGAGTCAGCTTCCAGATATTGGATCTTATGAGATCTTTGCTAGATTGAACAGCCCATTATCAAGTGTCTGTTCCTCTGGTAATATCCATAGTCTGATCAAATCACCCCTTCTCTTTGTTAGGCTAAACAAATTGAGTTCCTCAAGTTTAACACACATAACAACAAACCACTTCCGGTTTTAGTAATCTACTGTGTGTCTGTATTTCCGCCCCAGATGTGGCGGGACAGAAGAGCTCTGGGTTATGGGATAATATGGAAAGTGCCACACTATATAAGAACTAGTTGTTAATGGTTACAGGCCCAATACATCAAGTCAGAGATGCCATTTCCATGGTGTAACATCCAGTCAACTCAAGCCCAGCCCTTCCTCCAATCTGAAGGATCCTGCCATCTGTGTTTTTCCCAGTGTGTTGGCCTTTCTTAAGGGACACCAATTCCCCCTCTTCTCCCTTTCCCACATTTCAGATCCCAAATCCACTGTGTCTCCCTTACCCCTAAAGCAATCAGGAAAATCACTGCCAACCAAGGCCTAGGAAGCAGTTCTCACAAGCCACCATCACAACACTTTTCCAAAACAAAACAGAGGCCCAGTTGAGGAAATAATGGGTGGGGTGGGGGGAGAAGGGACAAAGTGGGGGAAACCCAGACTCCTGGGGAATCCCAGCATCTCTTCAAGCCCCCCATATTCATAACCAGCACTCCAGTAATGGGTGCTCCACCCACACTCACATCTGTATGAGCTCAACTGCTTTTACACATCCAACTGTCCCAGTAACTCGCTGTATGAGTATTTCATGCAAACCCTCCAGAGATGAAGGTAAGGAGTAGAGACACCCCAGAGTTAAATGGGGGTTCTGAATTTGAGGAAAGTCCCTATTGCTGGGGTGAGCATATACACTTACCTTCCATTTCTGCCATAAGTCAGGCTAGGTTCCAGGCTAGGAATAAAGGAGGTATGGCGGCGGGTGCTCCCTGGCTGGAGGGAGTCAAGGAAGGGGGCTCCCAGCTTTGGAGCCAGAAGAATCCAGGGAATACGAGGCTGGGGAGGGCTCCTGCGCGGGGCTCAGGAAACGGACCCCAGTCCACAAGAAGGACGTGTGCGAGTTGGGGGTGTCTCAGTACAACGGCAGGCGGGGAGGTTAGCCTCCAAGGGGATGGGGGCCTCTGCGGGGCGAGGCCCCCAACGGAGAGAATTCTGAGAGGGAACGGGAGGATTGTGGGTCCTAGGCAGGAGGGGGATCCCGATCCCGTGTCCCAGCCCCACTCGGGAGAGGGCTGCTGGTGGGGCGCCCCGAGGAGCTTGTCCGAGCGGGAGACGAGTCCAGCTGGGGGCGGGTCCAGCCCCTCGAAGAGTTCCTAGGCGGAAGCGGTGCTCCGGCCCCAATCGGGGGTCCGCGTCAGGGGCGGGGCCAGGGGCGTGGTCCAAGCGGGGTCCTCCGGCGGGATCAGGTCCAGCAGCCGCCGTATCCGTTCGCAAACTACGCCGCACGCGGAAATGCCCGCAACACGTGATCCGCCCCGCTGCTGGGAAAGCCCCGCCTCATGCAAATGAGCCGGGGGGGGGGGGGAATGCCACGCAGGCGCAGAAGCGACGAAGGCAGCGGGAAGGCAACTTGCAAAGCCAAGAGAGGCGGCAGGGCCGTATTGGAGCTGGGAATGTGGGGGCTATTAAGGACCTAACCAAGAGTGCTCTGGGGTCATTCAGGAATCACACAGGGGGCCATTAAGGAGCCCTTGACTAGAGGGACCAATTCCTGAGACATAAACCATACTACGACTAGGGTAGGGCTTATTGGATTATACAGGGACCAGAGTGGGGGGTGATAGAAGACTATATATGGGGCTGTGCATGGACATTATAGTGCCATATAGGATATGAGAAGGCCACAAAGGAACCTGGAAACATAAGTGTCTTACAGCTGCTGTGGCCTCCCCATTGGATTTTTTAGGCCAAATGTCCACAGTGGTAAATGGTTGAATAAATGGCCCTGCAGTTGCCTTTGGGGATTCAAATCCTAGAGGTGGGCCATTAAGGCTGTTTCTTAGCAGCGCTGTTGTTCTGTTCCCTGTTTATAGGGCACCATAGGTGCCATTAGCTAATAAACTCATGCTAACTCCCTTAAGGAGGACACAGCCATATCACCTTACCTCTGCCCCTAGCAAACTCTTGGGCTATGTCTACACTGGCAGCTTCTTATGCAAGAACATCTTGCACAGTAACACGTCCACACTGCAATGTGCTTTTGCACAAGAGCATCTATGGCAGCGTGGATGCTGTCTTGCGCAAGAAAGCTCTGATGGCCATTTTAGCCATTGGGCTTTCTTGCAAAAAAACCCCTGCTGGGCGTCCACACTGCCCTCTTGCGCAAGAGAGCTTACACTTGTCAGAAAAGAGCATAGCTCTTGTGCAAGAAGCCCTCTCTTACCACGCTTTACTGTAGATCTTCTTGTGTAAGAGCTGGCAAGCAGTGTGGAGGCTCTGCGGAAGAACAGACGTTCTTGCGCAAGAACCCACCAGTGTAGACATAACCTTGGAGAAATTGTGCTTCATTCCTTTTCTGGTGCAAATATCATTCTTCAGGCTCTCACTTTGAGCATGTCATACTTCTCTTTGCTTCCCTTCCTTGGTGCTCCCTTTTCTCCTGTATCAGTCTAAGCTGCTTCTCTTCCCTTTCAAGGCCCTCCATTGCCAATCCCCATCTGACTCATCATCTCTTACAGGGGTGCTGGAACAGTTTTTACAAGAAGATGCGGAGAGTCATTGAACCAAACTGTAAGCCATATACATAATGGAAACCACTTCAAGCCAAAGGGTGCAGCAGCACCCTGACTTCCAGCACCTATAAATTTTCATTTAGTATAAACAAGAAGCCAGCTCCCATCCCCAATCAGCCCATGCTGCCAAGCATTCACTGCCTATAAGGGATGTTACACAAATAAACACATTTTAAATCTATAACCGCTGAATTTTCCAGTGGCTACACATTTACATGCAGCGGGAGGGCAGGCGGAAGCCAGTGCTGGCAAGGAGCTGGTATTTAAGTCAGGTCCCTGTCAGCAGCAGCTCCTGTCCTCCCTCCCGCTGCCTCTGTATCAGAGGAAGCAATGCAGAAGGCAGAAGGCTCCCTGTGAGCACTAGCTCCCACCTCCTCCTTATCCCCCCCCCCCGCTCTGTGGGAGGCAGCAGCACAGGGAGGGGGGGAAGGCTGGGCTACCTGCACATACTAGCTCCCACCCACTGAGGCAACAGTGCGGGAGGAGGTTGGTTTGACAGGAGCTGGTACGCATAGGGAACCATCTTAAAAGCTGGTTCCCGCTCCCCCTTTCTATTGCCTATGTGTCAAAGGCAGCAGGGGAGGCGGGGCGTGTAACACAGTGTTAAGCAATGAGCCCAGGCTCATCGATTAACCGTGTACTTGGATACACGCTCACATCCTTACTGCATACTTATTATATTTCCACTAAGCCTCTTCATCTTTTCTCCTATGCTATCACTCATGTTTATGAGTTCCCTGTAAGTGCATGCAAAGCTATCTCATTGAGTTCCTTCAAACTATCCTTTGCTGGTGTTATGAACCCATTGCCCAGCATGCAGACCAGATTGTCTCATTGTTCATGGCTGTATCCACCTGCCATTTCTGGATTTATAGGCTGTGAGGCAGGTTCTATGTTTTTACAGCACCTTGCAACACGGGGGGCCTAGGCAAGCATAGAGAAAAGGCTACCTATTAACAGCCTCTTTAAGACTGAACTTCTGATACAAGGGTGATTTACAAGACAGAACTAGAAAGCCCTCTAAAAGGGGATTAAAGATTCCTGGGGAAACTGAGGCAAGGCAAGTGGTGCCACAGCAAACCACTGGAGAGCTATGGAGACAGATGCTGCCACACCAACTTAGAAAGCTGGGCTCTAGTCCCAGTTCTGCTTTAAGCTTCCTACCTCTACAACAGAAAGGGTGCTTTTCGCCTGCCCCAGCAGGGATACGGGGTCAATAAGGAAGGGTTGGGAAGCAGGTGGACATGTTAGAAGCTTGAACGCCTGAGCCCTGGCTCCGAGCCCCTGAGAGTCTCTGTCTACTACAAGTTAGGTGGCTGTGAGCCCCAGGGGCCCGTGTCACGCGGCTCCACTGAAGGCTCCCCCTCTACTTGGTTGAGGTTTTAGAAACTGGGAGGGAGGGAAGGCGGTGGGGAAGCCGAATCTCGGGGACCCCTCGAAACGCTGCCGGGCCCTCAACCGGCCTCGTGAGGCTAAACGCTCCAGAGGCCTCGTCACGTCCGTGTCACATGATTTTCTCCCATGCGCCCAGCTAGCTGCGCACGTGCGTGGGGCAATCACCCACTGCCACCGTTCGTGCTTCGCCCGCTAACTGCGGACCCGCCAACTCTCAGATCCCTTTCCGATTCAGGCGAGCGCCACGAACAGCCCCGGAGCGGGTCCTCGCTGGGACCGGAAGGAGTTAGTCATGCTGCCGGAAGTAATTCCGAACAGGGCCGGCCGCTATCAACAGATACTGAGTGGGCCGGAAGTAGCTATAACAGACCGGAAGGGGCCCCACGCGTTCCCGGAAACGTCCCGGCGCGGGGAACGGAAGAGAAGACCCCGCTCGCCGGCGAGCATCCAAGATGGCGGAGGTGGTGAGTGGGATCTGTAGGGTGGGGTCCGGCGGGGGGATTCCTGTGGGTTCCCGTTTAACTGTTCTGCATCCCGCCCGCAGGGAGAGGTGACCGAGGGCTGTCGGCTGCCCGTGCTGCGTCGCAACCAGGATAACGAGGATGAATGGCGTAAGTGAGGGGGTGGGGCTAATTGGTGGAGGTGGGGTCTAAAGAGGAGGGACGGGGAGAGAACGGGAGGGGCTAGAGGGTATATGAGAGGCACGGGGGATATCTTTGGAGAAGTAGGGACATGGGGCCGCGTGGAAAGGGACGGACGGAGGGCGTCCCGGGAGGCCAATGAAGAGACCAGTGTATAGGGGGAAATGGGCCCAATGCAGAGGATTGAAGAATCGGCCAATGGGGGACCCCAGTTGGAAAAAGGGATAAGGCTGCATCATTTATGAAAGGGGGAACAGGGAATGTGAGGGGGGCAGTAAGCACGTGGAGTTGGGCGTCTCTTTCCTTTTAGAGGCTTTGAACCCAGATTGTGGGAATGGTTGGTCATCTCTAGTGCTTGCCATGCTTTTGGGATGTGTTTTAGGTTCCCTGGGGAGGGAAATGTCAGCCTGTCATTTTGGAACTGCCAACTCATCTCCTGGTCAAAGGGAGTGCCCCAAAGCTGTGGGATAATCCCCTCCATTTCAGGTCATGGTCAAGGATCCCAGGGCGGCATCTGAAGGCAGGAGCTGTCACACACTGGGTGGGAGAGACTCTGGATCAGTGTTTTTCAACCTTTTTTTGTATAAGGTAGCCCCTTTTAAAAAAAAAAAAAAAAAAAAAAAAACATAAGTACCTCCAGTACCTACAGTTTTCAGACACACAATTTTTTTCTACCATTGCAACACATTTGTTTAAATAATTTAATCGTAGCTAGGCCGGTGATGAAATTTTTGGGTGTAAAAAGTACAAAAATAATAAAGTGCTGTAAAACTTTAAAAAAAATTCAGTTTTCTCCAAATTTCAGTTGTGTTGATGTACCCCCAGACTTCTCTCGAGTACCTCTGAGGATACTCGTACCACTGGTTGAGAAACACTGCTCTGGATAATACCCAGGGCACTGCCCCAGAATCAGAATGATTTCCTGTATCTATATAACTGTATTGAGGCTCAAGCTTGGCCTTGGTGTGGACACATGTTGCAGGGATGTGCTGGCCTCCGAGTGTGGCCTTTGGTACTTACGAACACAAAGGTACATTTTTGTGCATTTTTCTCTCCCAGTATCTCTCTCAAATATACTTGGGGAGTGAGCTCTTCCGAGCAAGGATTTTCTCTCACTCTGCAGTGCTAGGCACAGAGGAGAGACCTCCTGACCCAGAAAATGTTGGTTCTACTGAAATACTGCCAGAGTTGGAGAAAAAATTTCTAGCATGAAAAATGCCTCATTCTAGTGAAATGCAAACAGCATGTAGTTTTCTATACACACTTTATTGAAATAATAATCTCTCATATGTCTATACTGTCACCCTTCCAAGTTCTGCAAAGATTTCACCTGCTAGATCCAGCAGAGGGTATTCTTAATTTATACTCTTCACAGTGTTCCCACTTAAACAATACCACAACCATAGGAATTGCCACACTAGATCAGACCAGGGTTACATGCAGCTGAGTGTTTCAGTGGAACGTGTAAAAACTCTTACATTGTGTTGGAATAACCTGATAGGTTCCCCCAATACTTAGAAGATAGCTTAACTTTTGAAATGGGAGGTTTCCAAAACTCCTGCTCTTTTTTTTGGGTTTACCCTCAATGGTCTCCTTCTTATGAACTTCCAGTCTCCTTTGAGATCCTGCACTTAACTGTGTCAAGTGCCAGTGAGTTTCAGAGGCTGGTGGTGTATTACATGAAAAAGAATGTTATTTGATTGGTTTTGAAGTTTTCTTGAAATTTCCATTGCAGTTATGCTACAAGACATGGAAATGATGTGCCCATCTCCATTCTCTATCCCTGTCATTTTTCTATATACTTTTATCATGTGACATTTCTTCATCTGCTCTGTAAGCCAGACAATCCCAATAATTTCTTTTTCTAGGAGAGTTCCTCTTCCCCCACCCCCACCCCGGTGCCTATTCCTCATTTGTCTCTGAATCGTGCCCCCCCCCCGCCCCCCATCTAATTCTGCTAAATCCTTGTTGACCCGGGAGATCAAACCAGAATGCAGAGTTTATAGAGTCCAAGGCCAAAAAGGATTGACCATTCAGTCTGATCACCAGCATTACCTATGCCTGAGAATCCATCTCCGACATTCCTGCATCCAGCACAGATCTGGGGGTTGAGCTAGAGTGAAGCTTTTAGAAAGAGATGTCTAATCTTGATTTAAAGACGCATTTCCAACTCATTTCTAGCCTGAATATCCAGCTGTTGGATCAACTTCTGGCTTTATCTGCTGCATTAACAACCCCTCTGTTGTCAAGAATCTTTTCCCCACGTAGCATTGTCCAGCCATCTTTCAACCTCCTCCTGTCATACAGAGTGCACTCACTGTCAGGCAGGTCTTCCAAACACTTGAATCATTCTTATATCTCTTTCCAACTTGTCAGCTTGCTTTTAGAAGTGTGGCCATCCAAACAGGACACAATATCCAGTAATGCTGTTACTTTTGTATATAGCCCATCCTAGCTTCTGCCCGAAATACCCCTGTTTATCCATCCAATGTGCATTCACCCTTTTAGCTACAGTGTCACATTGGAAGGTCATATTCAACTGGTTATCTACCATGACCTCATGTCATTTTCAGAGTCGCTGCTTTCCACAGTACAGTAGACATCTTAAACAGTTGACCTGCACTCTTAGCTGTGTGACCTTGTTCTTTTGGACTTCCAGTAGTTAAAAGTAATGCTCCAGATGACTAGAACTGAAAGAAATGAATCAAACTAATATACATATTTTTCTTTTCTTACCAGATTGCTCATTGTGTGCATTTGATAGTTCAGTGCCATTTCACTTTTAACTTTCCACAGTACAATTTTTCATTGCTGGAAAAAAACCCGTTATAGGCATCAACATGAGGTTAGGAAGAAAAATCCTTCTAAAAGTGTTTTAAAAGGAATATAAATATTGGGAGATTGCTCCAATCCTGCAAATGCCCAGGACATTCCATGGCGTCCCTCTAGCATGTTGTAGAACATAGCATCAGAACCAGGATGTTTCCTGGAAAACTCTTACAAACTGAGGTCTTTTCCAAATATGGCAATTTTAAAAAATTGTAGTTTCTGTCTAAAATATGCTGCCTTCACCACTTAATGTGGGTGGTGTTTATAGGGAGGCAGTTGGGTCTAGTGACTAGAACTGAAGGCTGAGAGTCAGGACTACTAGCTTCCAATCCTGGACGTGGAATGGGAGTAGAACAGTAGGGGCTAGCCCACCTGTGTTCTGTTCTCAGCTTTGGAAGTGCTGTGGGAGAAGCAGAGATGTGGAGGGTGGAAGAGATTTGAGCACGACACTCCCACCACAGCATGTTAAAAAAGCAATGTTTAAAAAGTGGTTAATAAGATAACTGCGTAATCACTAAAAAATCTTAGTGGTTATATGCTGCAGGCTCTACAGTATCTGCAGCATAGCCAGCTCCCCGGGAGTGGAGGTGGCAGCCACTGTATGCCAGGAGCTGACTCAGCCTCACTCCTGGGGAGCTGGTTGCACTGCGTACTCTGCAGTATGCAGAGCACACAGTGTGGGGCAGCAGCCAGCTCCCTGGAAACTGGTGTGCACTGAAAGCTGGCTTTTAAGAGGACTTCCACTTCCAGCCCCACTCTTGGAGCCAGCTGCTGCCCCATGCTGTGAGCTCTGATACAGAACCAGCAGCATGGGGTAGCAGTCAGCTCCTCAGGAGTGGGGCTGGGAGTTGGCATGTAACCGTTACTGTAACGAATAAGTTAATGCTTATCAGTTAACCATTTTAACAGTTACACTGTTGTAACTAGTTGTAACTGTTCCCCCTGCCCATTCCTGGTGTCCTGCAGTGACCCTGTTCGTTCTGTTCCTAACTCTGGGTCCTTGTGGTGTTTAAGCATCACAAGGGAGGTTTCTTTGCATCTCTGTTCTGAGTGGAAATTTCCTCTGAAATGCTATTTCTTTCCCTCCTGCAGCTCTGGCTGAAATCCTCAGTGTTAAGGACATCAGCGGCAGGAAGCTTTTCTACGTACATTACATTGACTGTGAGTAAACTGACTGGCCCTTGGGTGACTAATTTCCTAGTCTCACTCCCACTGACACAGGCTGGTTCAGAACATGAACAAAAATAGGGAGATGATCTGAGTTCTGGAGAGTAGGATGCGGAGTCTTTTCCTTCTAGTGGACGTAGTCTCCGGTCTGGCCTTATACCATGGGGACTGGCTGGCTCACGGGGCAGGGAATGGAGTGTGGGGTCTTTCCCCTCTAGGGGGTGCTGGCTCTGCCCAGCTCAAGGAGCTCTGGATCTTTTGAGGTTTCCCATGAGAGTGCTGTGGCAAATGGGGTCAGGGACTCAGGAGAGGGGGGCTCTTTCTTCAGAATCAGAGCTCACCCCACTCACCATCTAGACAGAGAGGCACTGTGTTCTGTATCCTGTTTGGGGGCCTTCTCCTGCACACACACACACACACATACACACACTTGGGGGTATTATGTATATGGCCATAGTTAAGAATACAGATGTGAAGGGTTAACTGGTGAGGCTAGAGCAGCTCCCTGCCTGTTATGGGCAGGGTGCTGCTTCAGCCCCGCAGTGGGCCGGGGCGCCCAGCAACTAGGGGCTGCTCCGATCAGGATGCTGGAATATCCCCTGCTGCTCCAACCCCATTGGCTAATTTTCTGGGTTCCAGCCGAACAGTGGGTGGGAGGGGGGGTGCTTCAGCTGGACTGCAGCCCCGCCCCACCCCACCCCATGCTGCTCATCCCCATTTAATCCGTTAACCAGTTAAACAATATGTGTAGCCAGTTAAATGGAATTTTATATCCCTAGTTACGAATGTCCTGAGTTCTTGGGCTTGTTACTTTCCCTCCTGAAGACCCTTCCCCTCTCACTGTATGGAGGAAGCCAGGACTCCTCCTTCAGGAGCTGAGACTGATGGAGCTAAATGTTTTGGGTTCAACTGTTCCAATGGCCAGAGGGTTCTGCTGTTCACCAGTGTGAGGTATTGCCTTCCCCTCTGCAGCTTATCCATCCTTCTCCAGCCTTGGGCAGTCTTAGCATCACTTTTCTGCCTTGACTGGCTGTCCGCAGGTGGTACTTTCCTCCTCTCCCATGACCCTAACAGAGAGAGCTGCTAACCCAGTCTCCTCTTGTCCGCAGTTAACAAGCGTCTGGATGAATGGGTGACCCATGACCGGCTAGACTTGAAGAAGATCCAGTTCCCCAAGAAGGAAGCCAAGACTCCCACCAAGAATGGGCTGCCTGGCTCCCGGCCCAGCTCTCCAGAGCGGGAAGTGGTAAGAGGGGCTGGGCGCGGGCCATGGAGGATGCTAGCGCTGCTTTCGGGGATGTTCTGGGGGGGTGGGACAGGATGAGAGTGCCAGCTTGAGGATCAGGAGCAGGACACCAGGGATTGTTGGAGGGTCTCGAGATTGCAGGGGATAAAGAATGGGGAGATCTGGATGCTTGTCCAGAACAGTGTTCTCTCCGATTGCCCAGGCTGGCTCCCTCTACCTGATCTCGACCCAGGGGTTGTAGGCATACAGATTTCCAGGGCAGGAATGCTAGAGTACACCTTATCCTAAGAACAGGGCCTAGCATTGGCCCTAGCACCAACTCATCACATCTGTCTGGGCCCATGTACTCTTCTCGCTGTCTGGCCTGTGGCAAGCTGGGACAGTGGTGCCATGCCCCCCCTCATCTGACCAGCAATGCATCTTCTCCCCAGCCGGGTGTGTTGGTAACCCCTGCCCCCCATCTTCATCCCTACTCAGAGGAAGACCTTGGATCTGTCTCTACAACCTGCCTCAGCTCCAGCCAGCGGTAAAACCCTGCCCATCCCAGTGCAGATAACGCTCCGCTTTAACCTGCCCAAGGAGAGGGAGGCTGTTCCCGGGGAGCCTGACCAACCCCTCTCCTCCAGCTCCTGCGTCCAGCCGAACCATCGGACAACGGTACGCACCGGCGCCGGGGATACCTCCCCCATCTCGTGTCCTCAGCATGGTCTGGGCATGGCCACAAGCTGGGATCGCGCCAGGTCGCACAAGCTGGCCGGGGTCGGGCTGGGTCTGGACTTGCATGGGAAGCCCCCAAGGCATGGTGCTGGGGATTCAGTAAGTGGCATTCTTCCCATACACAGAACTCACTGTCCTGTCATGTCATATGATTTTCTAGGGTACTGTACAGCCTGGAGCAGGGGCTCAATAGGGGGCACTCTTCCCTCACACTCAGTATGAGACCTCAGGCAAATGATGCCGTTAATGAAGGTTGTGACCCTTCTTGATCATTAAAGATCTCTTGGCCCTTCCCCCCGCGTTTTGGTATGAACGGTGGAGTGCTGGCCAAATCAGAGCTTGGACAGTTACGTCCTGCCTCCCAAGAACTTCTTGCAGTTTTAGCTGGAAAAGAGATTCTTACCCTCTGCTTTCCATTGCCATGCAGTTCAACAGCCCTCGTGCCTCACCTGAGAGGGATATCTCTCAGCACCGGGCGAGGGATCTCTGTATAAACAGTGCTGCGCCCCCATCCCAGAGACACTAGCAAGACAGTGCTGAATGAGGGATTCCCATACAAATGGTTTAGAAAGTTCTTTTGAGATTACAAGACTCTGTGTTGCATGTTCATCTGTAGATGATCCGCTGCCCCTGCTGGGGAAGCTGTGCGGGTGGAGGGCAGGGAAGTTTTGCAGTGTCCCATGTGGATGAACCAATTTTTGGGTTTGTTTCAGAAACGGAAGGTGGAGGTGGTTTCCCCAGCAACCCCCGTCCCTGCTTCGACAGAGACCACTCAAGCCTCTGTGTTCCCCCAGGTAATAGCAGGGGATGGGCTATGCTGGGAGAAGGGGTATTTCCATCCCAGGGGAGAGTTCCTTTCTCCTTCCTGCCCAGGGCTGGGTGTAGGCCCAGGCACTATTGCCCTGAGACCCGGGCCTGAGTTCCTGGAGTCATGTGATCTGCGCAAAATCACAGCTTCTCTCCCTCATGCTTGGGGACAAAATGTGACCCAAATGCAACCAATGCAGCAATGTCTGAGTCTGCAGAAAATGAGTGAATACCTCCAAGAGAGGAGAGCTGTTCTGGGCGTCTCCAAGGGGCATTAACTCTCAGTGCCACTGCTTGCAGTTCCAGCAAGGGACTCTGGAGCAGAAAGGGTTCACCCGCACTTCCCCAGTGGAGATGATTCCTTCCTGCCTGCCATCTGAGGGATGTTCTGATGTGTCCCTGTTTCCAGCTCCTTGGCTCCACGTAGGGCTGTGGTCAGCCATTTGGTATTGGATTGCCTTAAAACTAGAGCCCTGCATGGATACAAAGAGCTGCATCTATATCTGCAAAAATAAGTCATGGCTCTCCACATTCAGGGATGCAGGTACCCATGGATATAAAACAGACAGCTGCAGATTTGCAGGGCTTTACTTAAAATCTCCTGTTTCCTAGCTCCATGGTACGGGTGAGGTGAGGATGAGAGACAGAGTCCCTCCCTGTTCTGCTGCAAGGAGATGGCTCCCCCCCCCCAGCTGCATATAACATCCCATTCACCTTCTCTTCCAGAACGGCTCTGCCAGGAGAGCTGTGGCTGCCCAGCCTGGCAGGAAGAGGAAATCCAACTGCCTGGGCACAGATGAGGTAAAATTGCCTGACTTGAATGAAAGGATGGAGCGTTAACTGCCCTCTGCCAGGGAAGCCACCAGGCATAGCCAGTGATGGAGGAACTCTCAGGTTCCAGGGCACCGGGCAGGGATCTACTCCATGGGTGATCAATAAGGTCCCTCCAGGATGAAGCCTGGAGTAGCTGTGGGGCTGGACATTATCTCCCCTTCTCTCCCCCTTTCTCTGAGGAAGATACTGCTGACTCAAGAAGCAGTCCTGAGCCCAGGACATGAGGGGTGGGTGACAGGTGAAGTTGTGGCCTGCCCAAGGCCAGGGCTGCAACACCATCAAAGTTGGGGATGCTGGGTGGGGAGAAGTGGGGTTGGGGGCTCTCCTAGGCTCAATCTCTCAAACCTGGAAGACCTGTAGGATCTGGGGGAGCTGCCAGGATTCGTTTCTGTGCCATCGCATGTGCGCCACCACTAACTAGCAGCCAGTCGTGGGGTTCTGGAGGCCCTTGGGAAGGGCACAGGGAGGCTGGAAGAGTCCAAATCCAATAGCTCCTGCCCCTGCACTGCCTACAGGACTCCCAGGACAGCTCAGATGGCATCCCTTCAGCCCCGCGCATGACTGGCAGCTTGGTGTCGGACCGCAGCCACGACGACATCATCACGCGCATGAAGAACATAGAGTGCATTGAGCTGGGCCGGCACCGCCTGAAGCCCTGGTATTTCTCACCCTACCCGCAGGAGCTCACCACCCTGCCCGTGCTGTATCTCTGCGAGTTCTGCCTCAAATATGTCAAGAGCCTCAAGTGCCTACAGAGGCACCTAGTACGTATCACCCTCCCCGTGCCCCTGCATGGCACCCAGCAGGCACAGCCCTGACTCCGTGATCCCAAGGCTTCTGCCCCAAGTGTGTTCCCTAGTGTGGCACTAAGGGTTCTGGCCTGCAGGGAGCAGGGTGGGTGACTCAGTAGGGGCTGCTTTTCTCTCCAGGTCAGTGCTGACCCTGGGCCCACTCGGCACCAAGCAAGAGCTGCCTGTATAAACAGCCCCCTCACCCCACCCCAGAGCATGCTGCATCTCAGTGCTGGGTGGGGAGTCCCTGTAGCTGTATAATTCTCTAATCCTAGTTCTGCCATCTGGAAGGAGAGGAGGTGGCAGATTCTGTCTTTGGGGGAATTATGCTTTGGTTCCCCTAGCCTGTTAGCTGCTCCCCTGTGCTCTGCTAGATGCAGGCAGCTCTTTCCCTGTCCCCCTCTGCCCCATTCTGCATTCGAGGTGCCCCATGCGCAAGCTGCAGGGTCTGACTGGCCACATGGGGTTCTCTCTCCCACAGACCAAGTGCGACCTCCGGCACCCACCTGGGAACGAAATCTACCGCAAAGGCACCATCTCTTTCTTTGAGATCGACGGGCGCAAGAACAAGGCAAGAGGCAGTTCTGGGACAGAAGTCCCCTCACTAGGGCATGGCTGTAGCGGGGCTCTCTGTTCCACTTTTCACCCTTAGGCGACTTCCTGATTCCAGGGTGTGGGAGTCTGGGTCTGTGACAGGGAAAG
This sequence comes from Pelochelys cantorii, assembly GCA_032595735.1. NCBI lineage: Eukaryota > Metazoa > Chordata > Testudines > Trionychidae > Pelochelys > Pelochelys cantorii. Next base: position 34,440,364 of record CM064336.1, read on the forward strand.
CTGGCTGTTGGAGGGGGTTCTAGTGGCTACAACAGAACAGTGCTGAGAGTCAGGACTCCTGGGTTCATTCCAGCCTAGCTACTGCCTCTCTAAGTAGCCTTGAAGAAGTTTCTTCCCATTTCCATGCCTCAGTTTCCTCATAAGTAATTCTTTCTTACATGCCCTCCTCTGTAGAGTCATAGAAATGTAGGGGCTGGAAGGGGCCTCGATAATCTAAGGCAGGATCAATAAACCTCGACTATCCATTAATGCTCTAAGCATAGACTCCACTCCATTAATGACTTTAGATATTGACAGTATTAAATAGTACAGGACCCAGGACTGGTCCCTATGGCATCTCACTAGCTCTGCCCTCCCAGTTGGACACTGACCTTACGTGCAATCTTTTAACCAGCTGTACATCCACCATATAGTAATTTCATCCAGACCTGTGCCAGTCTGAGATCTCCCTGCCAAAGGTGAGAGGCAGCAAGCCAATCACTGGTATCCTAAAGGTTGAGAAACACCAATTGAGACCAGCATTCCCTGTAAGCTGTGATCTTGTGCAGCTGCTCAGGAGAGATTCAGATGCTACCCAGCTGATTAACAGAGCACCACAGCTGGATTTTTTTTCTATGGGTGGTGCACATTCACACATGCCTTGGTGCACATGCAAATTTATTCTGCACATGGATGAAAAAGATTAGGGGGAACATTGACTGAGACCACATTTCTCTAGTTTGCTTTACGACAATGTCCTGGGCCATGTGGGGCTTTAGTATGGTGGCCTGAGCCACTCTGATGAAAGGGGCTGGAGATAGTCTGAGTGTGGCTCCCCATTGGGCCAGGGGGCTGGTGCCTGGAACTGGGGCCTGCCCCCTCCCCAGTAGCCCCTTGAAGCTAGCTGACCCACACACCCCAGCAGTAGGGTGGGGATGTTAACATTTCTGGCTTATGCTGTCCCTACAGAGCTACTCACAGAACCTCTGCCTGCTGGCGAAGTGCTTCCTGGACCACAAGACCCTGTACTATGACACTGACCCCTTCCTCTTCTACGTCATGACAGAGTATGACTGCAAGGGCTTCCACATCGTGGGCTATTTCTCCAAGGTGAGGGGCGCTGTACTGTGCTCCCTGCTTCCTGAATGGGACCCTCCATCCCCTACTCCTTTCATGGCCCTGGCTCGCCAGCCAGCCAGAACAGTGGTATGATGGGAATCCTCGGGCTGGTCCCCTGCCCGATGGGATCAGAGCCTCCCCATGGGAGATTCCTAAAGGGTTATAGAAGCTAGGGGGTATCTGAGAGACTTAGCCTTCGGTCAGGGAATCACTGTGCCTTATTGCAGCTGCTCCCCCAATGACCCGGCTCTGTCTGCAGGGTGCTGTAGCTCTCTGGCGTGAGGGAGCAGGGGCCACTGTGATTAAGGATAGGTATTTGTGACTGGGATGGAGGAGGGGAACTTGTGTGACTTTGGCCATTGATGAGCATTGAAGGCCCAAGACCGATGTGGTCATGGCTGCAGTCTGTGTAGGGGGCCACTTTGGCTGAGTGGCACTGGATCCGTGGCAGGCTGTGAGAGCAGGAATCAGTGGCTAGGACCAGGATTTATGGAAAGGAACGTGAGCAGGAGTTCATGGGGGCTGGGAGGTGGAAGGGGGGGGGAGTTGATAGAGGGTATGGGGATCTGGCAGAAAGAGGGGGGCAGTCTTGATGGCACAGGAATCACTGGGACACGCAACATCACAGCAATCTGTAGCCACTTACTGGGGTGTGAAGCTTTTGCTGTTTGCTGTAGGAGAAGGAGTCCACAGAGGACTACAATGTGGCCTGCATCCTAACCCTGCCTCCATACCAGAGGCGAGGCTATGGCAAGCTGCTCATCGAATTCAGTAAGTGGCAACCACTTCATCAGTGTCTCCCTCCCCTGATCTCCAGCACCCTCACCCTATCACCTCTCCCCTGGCAGGCTACGAGCTCTCCAAGGTGGAAGGGAAAACAGGGACACCAGAGAAGCCACTCTCAGACCTGGGGCTTCTCTCCTACCGCAGTTACTGGTCCCAGACCATCCTGGAGATCCTAATGAACCTGAAGTCTGAGAATGGAGAGCGCCCACAGATCACTATCAAGTGAGTGCCCTGCCCACAATCCCAAACTCCACCCCCAACCCTAGAGCCAAGATTCTGCACCAATCAGTGAGAGGGAACACACAGTCAACTGCCATTGGGAGTCAGCTAACACTTCGTGGAGGGCTGCTTCAAAATCATTCCCTCTACTGCGATTCCAGGGCTGGCTGCAGACAAAATAGCCTCAGGGCACATGGGGAAGATACGGTTGGCTCCCATAGCATACCCTCTTGACACCCCTCCCCCCTATCTCCCTGCTGGTGACCCCTGGCCACTGCCTTCCACCCTTTCACCACCTATTGCCTTTCAGCGAAATCAGCGAGATCACCAGCATCAAGAAGGAGGATGTGATCTCCACACTGCAGTACTTGAATCTCATCAATTACTACAAGGTACCCACCCTGGGGGGGGAACACTCTGGTGGCAGGCATAGATTCCTAGAGGTACCCGGGAGGGGCAAGTGGCTTCTTTGTATATGCCACTAGCCTGGAGAGAGACTAAGGCATTAGGGTAGCTGAATTAAAGGGGGCTGGGAGGCAAGACTCATGGGCTGTGTCTAGACTGGCCAGTTTTTGCGCAAAAGCACCTGCTTTTGCGCAAAAACTTGCCAGCTGTCTACACTGGTCGCTTGAATTTGCGCAAGAGCACTGACGTTCTAATGTAAGAAATCAGTGCTGCTTGCGCAAATACTTTGATGCTCCCGTTCGGGCAAAAGTCCTTTTGCGCAAAACCTTTTGTGCAAAAGGGCCAGTGTAGACAGCTCAGTTTTGTTTTGCACAAAAAAGCCCCAATGGCTAAAATGGCGATCAGGGCTTTCTTGTGCAAAAGCATGTCTAGATTGGCCACGGACGCTTTTGCGCAAAAGCATCTGTGCCAATCTAGACGCTCTCTTGCGCAAATACTTTTAACGGAAAACTTTTTCGTTAAAAGCATTTGCGCAAATTCATGCCAGTCTAGACGCAGCCACGAAGTCTCTTCCTGGCTCTGGTAGGGGAGTGAGGTCTAATGACTTGGAGCAGATGGGGTTGGTTCTATCCCCAGTGGCAGAGAGATCAGTGCAAGGAAACTGAAAAGAGACGGGGCTGCTGCTCGGGCTGCCACATGGGACTGAAACACACCAGTGGAGATGAGCAGCTAGGTTGACTCGGGCCCCTTGGCTTGTTTTCTAAGGGATCCTGATGAGACATTTCTCTTGAACCCCATCATTAACCTTGGTCCCTGCTATCCCCCTTAAAGGGCCAGTACATCCTGACACTCTCAGAAGACATAGTGGATGGGCATGAGAGGGCAATGCTGAAGCGGATCCTGCGCATTGACTCCAAGTGTCTGCACTTCACCCCCAAAGACTGGAGCAAAAGGGGGAAGTGGTGAGAAGCAGGGCTTGCCTGCCATCAACTCCCTGGTGGCCCTGACATGGGGCCTCCTAATCATCCAGCTAACGTGCAGCTCCTGGGAGCTTACCCCAGAGCTGGGACAGACCAGACAACAGCATCTGCAAGGGTGATCATGCTCAGCCATGGGGTCAGGCTGGAGCTGCATCGTTCTCTGCCCATGGCTGGACTCCATTGGAAGGGGCAGAGGCCCCTATGCTGCTCTCTTTGTCTCAGCGCCAGAGCGAAGGCCCCATTTGTATCTAGGACTTGCATCGTGCCAGGCCACCCTGTGCAATGTGGGCTGTGACTAAGGAGCCCAAAAGCTGAGACTGGGTGGCCCTGGGACCCCGGCAGCTGGCCGGCTTCTGCGTTTCTCTGTCACTCACTCTTGAGTTTTTTATAAAAGACCCAGGACCTAAAATGATTGATCCTGGCCCTTTTTAATCAGCTGAAGGAGGATGGGGAATGCTCTGCCTGCATTACCCTCCCCAGGGCTGTGCAATACCCTGAGCAGCATCCGCTCTGTACTCCAGAGGCTCGGGGGCAGCCACTCCTTGTAGTGAGCAGTGGCCCTGCCAGCAGCAGCTGCAGCACTCCCTGCACAATGAATATGCCCAAGTCCTGGAAGGGTGCAGGCTGGAGCTGGGGCTGTGGCCAAACACAAGGTTATGGCCTCAAAGTCACTATGCTCCCCATGCCCTGAAACAGCAGGATATGGAACCAGGTGTCCCCTAGCACCAGAGGCTGCAGCTCAGAGTGGTGCCCTGACTGTTCTCAGGCCAAGACACTTAGCGCTGCACACTAATCTCTGCTCCTTCGTCCCCCCCACTGTCTGAGAGACTCCTGGTTCTGATCCCCATCCTGCTATGTTGGCCAAACCCCTGCACCTGACTAGCTCTGCCCCACCCTGACTGATCTGGCAATGGGCCCGGGCCCAACCCCAAGCCCCAGCCACACCATGGAGTCACGCCTTGCAAACAGCATGTTCTCCCCCTGTGGCGTAGTGGGAGTGCTGTCTGCTCTGTAACCCAGTGCCCCTAAATCCCAACCCGTTGCTTAGGCTGCTTCCTCCATGATTCCAGACAAACTAAAATTCTCTTCCAGCCCTGCTCCTCCCCCCTGCCAAGTGCTGGTCTCTGCCCTCCTTCCTTTCTCTCTCTCCCTGGGAGGCTGAGCCTGGGTGTCTGGGTTAATACACATTTGGGAGAGTCAATGAGAATCTCCCATCACAGTGCAGGAACCCTGGGTTACTACCCTCAAAGTAGTAGTGCTGAACATGGGGCAAGAATGGTTCTGCAAGGGCACAGGCATAGGTGCAAAGCCTGTGGCAGGCTGGAGAAGGGATTAGGGCAGGAGTGGGGAACCTTTTTTGGATCAGGGCTGCTGACCCCCAGAAAAATTAGTTGGGTGCTGCACACACGTGAGAAGCAAAAAAACCCCAAACAAACCCTCAATTGATGTGGCCCCTGCTGGGAAGCAGAAAGACAGTTCCCACATTCTCCTCAAACACCAGAGCCTCGAGGGGCCCAGGCTGGTAGATTTTGTGTGCTTCAGCCCTGTGGTGAGGGATGCTCCCCAATGCTGCGGTGGTGGCTTAGAGCCTTGGGAGCCAAATCCAGGCCTTAGGTTCCCCACCCTTGGATTAGGGGAAGAAGAGGCTGCAAGCACAACCCTGCTGCCCTAGCTGGTCAGTGCTGCTAGGGGCTCTTGAACGTGCTAACTCTGTTCCACTCAGAGGGGGAAACACAGTAGGGAGGAAAGGGAAGAGAATGCAGAAGCCCTGGCTACACTTGCATTAGAGTCCTTTTGGGGTAGCAAGAGACCATGGACACTCATGGCCAAGTAGTTTTAAAGAAGGGCTGTGAGTAACAATGCCTTGGTTGTATTCCACTCAGCTGCTGTGACTTGGGCCAGAGCTGTGACTCAGTTTCCCCCTCTGTAGGATGATGAAGCTGCCTGTCCCAGGGACCTGAGCAATCAGTATTTGCAAGATTAGGTCCATAGCACTCAGGTCTCCCCTCCCCAGCACAGAGGGCAGGCAGCCAGCCGTTGACCAGGGGTGATGCTGTCCCACCCCAGTTTCCAAGTGTTGCCTCAGCAAACTCTAGAATGATAACTGGGACCAAACAGGTATCTCTGAGAGATCCATGTATTCTCAGCATAGTGCTACCATGCAGGGTGGTGGGGCCAAAATGCCCAACAGTGCAGACCCCAGAATTAGCCAGTGGCTAGCAGACTTAAGATTACTGCTCACTGTTCCTTCTTCAATACTGGTGCGTGGATCTGCAATGAGAGGGGACACATCAAAAATCACTGCCCTTCACATTCATGGGATTCCAGCCCTCAAGGGATAGCAGTGCAGGAACAGCTCCCCACAACTGAAACAGGGACTCTTGTTGGGCCACATATAGCAGAGGCACCCAGTGAGACTCTCTGCTTTAGGAAGCTCTGTCTAAATCAGAATGGGAGGGGAAACTGAGGCACATATGGGGCAAAAACTTGCCCAACAGCAGGAGTACTGAACCCCCGTCCTGTACTGCAGTCACCTTCCCTTTACCTGACACATTCCCCCATGAGGGCTTCCATTTGCCGTCATCAAGAACATCCTGGCAGGCTGAGGGAGTTGTCATCTGCAACTGGAGGCTTGCCGCAGAGAGGCTGCTCAGTGGGATTCCAGCACAGCCTCTATCCATTGGCAGCTTGGGACCCCATGGACAGAAGCTGCTGCTACCCCAGTGCGGGGTGGCAGGGAGACTCCCCAGGAGTGGGGCCCAGAGTGCACTGGCAGCTGGCCCTGCCCTCAGAGACTATTGAGTAATTGTGTAATCACTAAGATTTGATGTGGTTACATGATTATTAAATTAATATCTGACATCCCTAACTGGTGGTGGGCAGGGCTGGGGGAGACAAGCTGGGCAGGGCAGGGCTGGGGGAGACAAGCCCCCAGCCCTGCCCCTTTCTGCCCAGGCCCCACCCCCAGCACAACTCAGGGAGCTGGGGTGGCATGAAGCCCCAGCCTTCCTGTCCTAGGAGCACCTAGTGTCAGCAATACTCTGTCCCCAGTTTGCCTATAGTAGGTGTGTAGTGTCTTTGTGGGATGAGGGGAATCGTGGCCCTCTTGTAGTTGCTGCAGCAGCAGCATCAGGCCCTAACACACCACCGCTCCCCTCCCCCCATTCTGGGATGGGGTGGGGGGATGCAGCACATCAGTACTTACAGCCTCTGCAATCCCTGGCCAGCTCAGAGCCAGGAACAGCCCATCATCCACACTTGGCGGCTGCTCCAGGTTCCACACCGTCAGGGCTGAAAAGGTTGATTCCAGCCGCACAGTGCGCTCCTGCATAGAGAGCTGGGAGTCAGGGACACAGCCAGTGGGACTGGGGGGGGGGGCCCCTTTAGCATGAGGGTTAACACAAGGCTGTTTCCAACTTTGATGGCCTTGCCCCAAAGCAGTAACCACACCTCTTCCACCCAGCCCCACAAGGGGCATGTTTCTCCAAAATTGCCCCCGCCTGCTGGATTGCAGCCCAAAGCAAAGCCAGGGGGCCAGCCCCACAGCCTTCCACCAGGCCAGTGCTAGTGTCTCCATGCTGCTTCTCCCCTATCCCCCCCAATCTATCTCCATAGGGCTCACCTCCTCTGTGCAGGGCCTTTGATCCTCCTTCAGCACCAGCCCCACATAACCTTGGGGCACCGGCACATCCTGCCCCTTGAGGCTCCTGCCACGGAAGGATACAGATTTCTCTGCAGGAAGACAGATCGACACTGAGCTTGTGAGACAGAGCCCCTTGGCCAAGGGATGAGCGACTGAGAAATGGGCACAGCAACCCTAGTGCCGCACTGGGTCCCGCCCCAACAGCACCCCCACCCCATCACTGCAGCAGCCAGCACCTTCTAGTACTGCACTACGGCCAGCACTGACTGTAGGGGGCCGGGGCCTCCCCCCCCACGGAGCCCTGCCATCGGCCCGCTCCCTGCAGCACCGCAAGTACGGCGGATTCACCAACCCTGCGAGCGCTGGCGGATGGCCGGCGTGAAGTATCTGTCCACAGGGGCGCGGCCGTCGTGCTCCACCTCGCAAGGCAGCAGGTGCAGGACATGCCGGGGCGCCGCCCGGAGGGAGCTCAGGTCCAGCCGGATGGGGCCGCTGTTCTCAGACATCTCGCTCCGGAGGCAGGCGCGGCGCTGGGGGCCTGGCGGGAGAGACAGGGCGAGGGGTCGCCTTGTCTGGAACCCGTGTCCCCACGTGGGCAGGAGCCTCTCGGCGAGGGAACACTAATGAGGGGGGAGGTGCTGCGGGGCCGATATGCTCCACGCATGCGCGCTGGGCGTGCCCCACTCCTGCCGCTCACCGCGCGGGAACACTTCGCACCGCGTGACAACTCACGCCGATTCCGGGGCATGCTGGGGGTTGTAGTCCTCACGCTCGTGCAGGCCACGGGAAAGCCTCGCCTCCGGCGCACGAGGGGCGTGGCGGTCCAGTCACAGTGCATGATGGACGCGATAGTTTCCGGCCATGGCATGTCCATGCAGGAAGATGGAGAAGCAGCCTCTCTTCCCCCCTACTCCCGGGAGAGCGGGGCCTGGCTGGCTCGGGGGCAGGGATGGACACTGGGTTGCCAGCTGGAGGGAGTCTGCCGGGGAAGCTGCCAGATGCCCACTGTTATAGCCTTGGGGAGGGGGGGGGGCAAATTCAGACCCTGCTCAGCAGTTGTCCTGGAGATGACTCATTGCATTCTCAGTTGCTGGGTTCCAAGCAGGGTCCCCTTCCCTGCACATCCCCTAGGCACAACTCTGCAGAACCAGGCTTCCACTGGCAGGCAAGCAAGGTGGCCAACCTGGGCACCAACATTTCAGGTTCAGGGACACCACCACATTACCTCATTTGGGAGTACCAGAGTCCTGGCAGGGGGCACTGAAAACCTTTTCCAGCTGGGTGACAAGACACCTAGGACCAGCCCTTGCTCACCAACCCCTGTACCAGCAAAGGAGACAGGGACCAAATAGGCTTCAGAAACCAAACCCGTCCTTCAGTGCAGAGCCCACAGGGCAGGCATGGTGTCCACCACATGTGAGGCTGCAAATGCACCCCCAATTGTCCTTTCACACTCATACTTCTCCAGAGCCACCCCATTGCATCTCTCTCCATAGCACCTAATTTACCACCCCATCTCTCACCCCAGTGCACGCTTCCCCATATGCACTAGTTTGTTCATTTCACTACAAGTTTTACTGGTAAAAGACATTTGTACAGAACTTAGGAAAGTCAGGCTACAGTCCTAGTCACAGCTTGCCCTCTCAGGGGACTGAAGATGTGTCCCCACTGCTCACTCTCAAATCCCCCCAAGTGGCTGGAGACATGTCCCCTTTACTCCTACTCACAGAACCCCCTTCCCAGGAGATGCCTCACTCACAGATACCCCTCAATCCCTATTTGAGGCTCTGTCACCCCATCACCTCCCGCAGGTAGGCACTTAGGTGGGGGAGCACCTTCCAGTAGTCTGTGCGGAATGTGATGCGCGCTGTCCCCTGGGTCTCCTGGGCCTGCAGCAACATGTGATAGTGAGGTGGCAGGGCTATGGCAATCTTGTAGGTGCCTGGCTCCTCTGCCACTAGATAGCTGGCAAAATGAGCCTGCACCAGAACCCCCAAGGGCTGTTGGGTGGCGGGCCAGCAAAAGAGGCTCTCAGCGCAGTCACCCCGCCCATCTGGGCACAGGGAAGACCAGAGGGCATCAAAGAGGTGGCAGCGGCTCTCGGGGTCCCAAGCCACAGGCAGTGGCAGAGGCAGGAAGATGTCTGGAAAGGCCACCTGCAGTAGTTCTAACTGGCTGCAGTAGGTGAGGCCTGCTTGTGTGGTGTACAAAGCGCTCACTGCCAGCTTAGTGGGGTAGGGGCAGCGGGGCTGCAGATGGAGCGTGAGGACGGGTGATGGGCGGGAGGTGGAGAGGCAGGGCACGCACATGTCAGGCACTGGCTCATAGAAGTTGTCAGAGCACTCAAAACGCAACAGGAGGCAGAAGAGTCGCTCGGGCAGGGACCCCGTGTGGAGCAGACGGTATGACAGGCTGATCCGGGCTGGAGAACGCAGCTCCAGGAGCCGTCGGCAGCACTCCTCCACCTCCTGAGCATCAGCAGGGCATGGCTTGGAGGCTGGCACTGGCACCGGCACCGAGGTGAGCTTAGCTGGGGCCTCACGCTGCAGTTGTAGCAGGCATTGTGGGGCTGGGTGCACAGTCAGTGCGGCAGCGAAGTTCTCACTGTCTGCCGTGATGGAGGAGGAGAGAGTTCGGGCTTTGAGGCGCCCACCAGGGGCCAGCACTGCTCCCAACTTGTCCCCGGACAGGCACAACAGGAGCGTGTAGTAGAAGCGGGCTCGATCCTGCACATCCACATCAGGGTAGCTCAGTGAGACGACTTGGAGCAGCTCAGCCAGCTGGCTGGTGTCAGGTGGAGGCTGGTGATGCAGCAGGTTGCGGCAAACGCTCAGCAAAGCTTGGCCAATGTGCCAATCTCTCAGCCGTCCAGCACCTGCCAACCGCACCAGGCGCTGTAGGAACTCCAGCGTGCTGCCCTGTGGGACCCCGCTCTCCTTTGCCACACGGGCCAACAGTTTGAGGTGCCAGCCTAGCTCCTGCTCCCAGGGTGGCAACAGCGGCATGCCCACAATCAACTCCAGCAGGGCCTTGCTCAAGGATGTGGGCCAGGCTGGGTCATCCAGAACCACTTGGGTCTCATTCAGCAGGTTGATGAGGTTGGGGGCCAGGGAGCAGTGCTGACGATACAACCCCACCAGGGTGTCCGTCAGCTCTGCCATGAGCTGTGGCCTTGAGCCAAAGTAGCGGGCAAAGAGGTAGGCAGCTCGGAAGAAGAGCCCAGTGGCCTCGCGGCCACCCTTGCCTGCAGCAGTGTCTGCCAGTGCCAGGACATGTTCAAAGATATACTCAACCCCCCGCTCAGCCTCAGGTCCCTGGTTTTCCAGGCACACCAGGCTCAGCAGGTTGAGACGTGCCAGCATGGTGCCTGGGTCATTGAAGAGGGAGGGGAAGAGGGAGGAGGCCAGGCGGGGAGTGAGCAGGACAGGCAGCCCTTCCTCAGAGCCAGAGCCCAGTGGGCGGTTCTCGGGGAAGTGCAGCAGGCAGTCGACATAGAAGAGTTTGAGGGGTGAGGGCAGTGCAGGGTGCTGGGCCATGCCCACCAGGCGGCGCAGCAGGAAGGCCTCATCCTCGGCTGTGAAGAGGCTGTCGGTGAAAAGCCCTTTGAGCTGCAGGCTGGCATGCAGCAGTGCCACGTGGGCCGTGCCAAACAGCCGCACCAGCTGCGCCTTGAAGATTGCAGGTGACTGGGTGCGGATTACACACAACACCTGGGCCAGGTGCCACAGAAGCTGGCTCTGGGCAGGTGGTGTCAGCAGATAGGAGCCATCCAGCAGCTGGGACAGCACCGACTTCAGCTCCTTGGTTTCAGTGGGGGTTGGCAGCAGCAGCAGGCGATCAATAGAGGCCGAAGAGACTGCCCCAGCGTTCCCCACTGCCTCCCAGGCCAGCCCCTCATTGCCAGCCAGCAGGTCACTCAGGGTCCCCTCACCCCGGCAGGCCAGCAGCAACACAGCATTGCGCAGGGCCAGGCTGTACAACAGCGTATAGCCCTGGTGGACGGGTGTGAGCTCCTGCTGCTGCATGGAGTGCAGTGAGTCCAACCGCCGGGAGAACAGGCCAGGGTAGCAGCACTCCAGCTCCCTCAGACTCTCGCAGGCGGCTGCCCGCACCCCACGGTCACCCGGCCCCTGCCGCTGGTCGTTGAGGTCCGAAGCCAGATGCAGCAGCAAAGAGAGGTAGTCACGGGAGGCCTGGGAGCCCTCCCCAAAGGCATCAGTGGTGATCAGCACAGTCCCCAACACCAGCAGCAGGTGGTGCCGCAGCCAGGACAGCCTGGGTGAGTGGGGCAGTTGGGCAAAATTAGCCAGGAGAGAGCTGGCCACCCGCTCGCCCACCTCGGGATCTGGACACAGCAGGGTGGGGAACTCCAGCAGAAGGGTCAGCATGGAGACCTTCAAAAGAGAGCAAGAGCAAGAGAGAGGAAGGAGTGCAATCAGGGTGCCATGCACAGAGGCAGAACCAGAAGATAGAAAGGGAGAGCCATTAACACAAGGGCTTGCCAAACATTCAGATCTGGCCCCCCACGATACTCCGGGCTGCCAATGTCCTGTGGCCCAGCAGGACCCTTGGGCAGGCTCCCTGCCTGCTGCAGTCCCACATGTCATTCAAATTGCACAGCTGCTGGGGCCAGTGTGTGTGTCTCTTAGGGAAGGAGGGTCTCTGCACCCTGCCCCCGCCCCAGCACAATCCTTGTAGCTCTGACCAATGGGAGCTGCTTGGACCATGCTTGAGGGCATGTGCAGCATGTGGAGACCCCCCTCATGAGGCATGCTGCGCAGAGACGCACACACTGGCCCCAGCTGCTGGGCGATTTGAGCGGTATGTAGGGACACAAGCAAGCAGGGAGCCTGCCCAAGGGTCCTGCTGAGCTGCTGGCCAGGAGCTACCTATGGTAAGCATGTCCCAGCCAGAGCATGCACCTTGCACTCCCTCCCACACCCCAACTCCCTGTCCCAGGTCACAACCCATACCCTCTGCACCCCCTCCTGCACCTCTGCCCTTGGTCCCAACTCCCATCCAGACTCTGCATGTCCTGCACCCCAATCTCCTATCCAGAACTCCCTCCTTTACCCAACTTCTGTCCCAGACCACAAACCCTCTCCAATAATATCACAGAAAAGTGCGACTCTTGACAATTTACAAAATTCTTGGAGTGGCCCCCCATCAAAAATTACTGCCCACCCCTGCACTAACAAAATCCAGGAGTCTTGACTCCCACACCTCAGCCAAGGACAGAAGTTAGGTATCCTGACTCCCAGCCCCACTGCTCTAATTACTAAGCCCCACTCACCTCCCAAAGCCAAAGAAAGAAACTTGGCTTTCATTCCCCCTCAGCTTTAACCACTAAACCCCACACCATTTCCCATTCAAAGCAGAAGACAGAACCCAGCAGTCCCTGTCCAAACTTGCTTTAGTCCACTACACCTCTTCCCAAGCCAAGAACAAAACCCAAGCATCCTGCCCAGCCCCACATACCTTGTTCTGCTCACTGATTCTCTCGCTGCTCATGTCTTGCAGCAGTTCAGCCAGGAAGGTATCATCACTCCCACGGGCCAGAAGGAAGGCTGTGGGGCCTGCTCGGAAGGAGGTTATAAGCTGGGCCCAGCTCTCCCCACTCCGCACACTCATGGTAACCCCTGGGAGGGACCACCTGGGTGGGAGAGAGCAGCCAATTAGAACAAAAGAGCATCCTACACCAAAGCCACAAGCTCCTCGTTTCACACACACCTTGCCTCAGAGATGGCAGCACTGAACAATTATCTTTGTATAAGCAGTGCCCATGCCTGCCCCATCCCAGTCGTGGTCACATCTCAGTGTCAGGCAAGGGGTATGTATGTATGTAATGGGAGTTACTGAACGAAGAATCAGGATGTTCTCGGGGGGAGAGGGGGGCACAAGCTGCAACTAACCCAGTTTTAATGCTGGGGAAACTGAGGCATCAAGAAAATGGCGCCAAATAGCAACCCAAGACAATGGGAAAACCCCACGGGGCACGGGTTGGAACCAGAGACAAGTGGAGCCCTTGACCTTTCTGAGTAAGAGCGAGCAGGGGCTGGGGTCAGGCAAGGTGGCCAGAAGCATCAGGACCCTGGAGAACAGACAAAAGCTGGGGTCCTTCCGGGCCGCAGGGGAGTGTGGGCAATGCGGAGGGCTCTAGGGCCCAGCGCCCCACGCAGGGGAGTGTGGGCAATGCAGAGGGCTCTAGGGCCCAGCGCCCCACGCAGGGGAGTGTGGGCAATGCGGAGGGCTCTAGGGCCCAGCGCCCCACGCAGGGGATTGTGGGCAATGCGGAGGGCTCTAGGGCCCAGCGCCCCACGCAGGGGATTGGGGGCAATGCGGAGGGCTCTAGGGCCCAGCGCCCCACGCAGGGGATTGGGGGCAATGAGGGGCCCATGTTGGCCCAGCGCCCCACGCAGGGGAGTGTGGGCAATGCGGAGGGCTCTAGGGCCCAGCGCCCCACGCAGGGGAGTGGGGGCAATGCGGAGGGCTCTAGGGCCCAGCGCCCCACGCAGGGGATTGGGGGCAATGCGGAGGGCTCTAGGACCCAGCGCCCCACGCAGGGGATTGGGGGCAATGCGGAGGGCTCTAGGGCCCAGCGCCCCACGCAGGGGATTGGGGGCAATGCGGAGGGCTCTAGGACCCAGCGCCCCACGCAGGGGATTGGGGGCAATGCGGAGGGCTCTAGGGCCCAGCGCCCACGCAGGGGAGTGGGGGCAATGCGGAGGGCTCTAGGGCCCAGCGCCCCACGCAGGGGATTGGGGGCAATGCGGAGGGCTCTAGGGCCCAGCGCCCCACGCAGGGGATTGGGGGCAATGCGGAGGGCTCTAGGGCCCAGCGCCCACGCAGGGGAGTGGGGGCAATGCGGAGGGCTCTAGGGCCCAGCGCCCCACGCAGGGGATTGGGGGCAATGCGGAGGGCTCTAGGGCCCAGCGCCCCACGCAGGGGATTGGGGGCAATGCGGAGGGCTCTAGGGCCCAGCGCCCCACGCAGGGGATTGGGGGCAATGAGGGGCCCATGTTGGCCCAGCGCCCCACGCAGGGGAGTGTGGGCAATGCGGAGGGCTCTAGGGCCCAGCGCCCCACGCAGGGGAGTGTGGGCAATGCGGAGGGCTCTAGGGCCCAGCGCCCCACGCAGGGGATTGGGGGCAATGCGGAGGGCTCTAGGACCCAGCGCCCCACGCAGGGGATTGGGGGCAATGCGGAGGGCTCTAGGGCCCAGCGCCCCACGCAGGGGATTGGGGGCAATGCGGAGGGCTCTAGGACCCAGCGCCCCACGCAGGGGATTGGGGGCAATGCGGAGGGCTCTAGGGCCCAGCGCCCCACGCAGGGGATTGGGGGCAATGCGGAGGGCTCTAGGGCCCAGCGCCCCACGCAGGGGATTGGGGGCAATGCGGAGGGCTCTAGGGCCCAGCGCCCCACGCAGGGGATTGGGGGCAATGCGGAGGGCTCTAGGGCCCAGCGCCCCACGCAGGGGATTGGGGGCAATGCGGAGGGCTCTAGGGCCCAGCGCCCCACGCAGGGGATTGGGGGCAATGCGGAGGGCTCTAGGGCCCAGCGCCCCACGCAGGGGATTGGGGGCAATGCGGAGGGCTCTAGGGCCCAGCGCCCCACGCAGGGGATTGGGGGCAATGCGGAGGGCTCTAGGGCCCAGCGCCCCACGCAGGGGATTGGGGGCAATGCGGAGGGCTCTAGGGCCCAGCGCCCCACGCAGGGGATTGGGGGCAATGCGGAGGGCTCTAGGGCCCAGCGCCCCACGCAGGGGAGTGGGGGCAATGCGGAGGGCTCTAGGGCCCAGCGCCCCACGCAGGGGAGTGGGGGCAATGCGGAGGGCTCTAGGGCCCAGCGCCCCACGCAGGGGAGTGGGGGCAATGCGGAGGGCTCTAGGGCCCAGCGCCCACGCAGGGGATTGGGGGCAATGCGGAGGGCTCTAGGGCCCAGCGCCCCACGCAGGGGATTGGGGGCAATGCGGAGGGCTCTAGGACCCAGCGCCCCACGCAGGGGATTGGGGGCAATGCGGAGGGCTCTAGGGCCCAGCGCCCCACGCAGGGGATTGGGGGCAATGCGGAGGGCTCTAGGGCCCAGCGCCCCACGCAGGGGAGTGGGGGCAATGCGGAGGGCTCTAGGGCCCAGCGCCCCACGCAGGGGACTGTGGATAGCAGAGAATATGGCGATGCAGGGTCGGGGCCCCGGGGAATTGTGGGTGACGGGGGGGGGGGCAATAGCCGGGGGCTGTGGGTGACGGGGCGCTGGGGTGGAGCTTCCCGGCGGGCTGTGTTGGAGGGAGGGTGTCTCCGGGTCGACACGGCCCGAAGGGAGCCCAGGGAATTCCGCCCCAGAGAAGAGGGGGACCCCGGGGCATCCCTCCGTCCCAGCCCGGCCTGCTCACCGCCCGGCGCAGCAGTCGCCTCGGCCCCCGCCCTTCCTGCTTCCCCGCCGGCCGCTAGATGGGGCCAGAACCGCTAGGAGGGGTTCCCGTCTGTCCCCGCGTCACTACCCGGCTCCTCCCCCGGGTATCCCTCTGCCCGCGTCAGTGCCCGGCTCCTCCCCCCCCCGGGTATCCCCCTCTCACGTCACTGCCTGGCCCCTCCCCCCGGGAATCCTCCCCGCGTCACGCCCGGCCCCTCCCCCCAGACATCCCCCTCCCCGCATCATTCCTCCGGGCTATTCCCGTCGCTTCCCAACATTACCCATCCCCCAGTCGGAGCTTCCCCTCTGTCACTGCCTGCTCCGCTCCCCCCGCCCCCGAACAATGGGCCCATCCAGCCAGGGATCCCTCACCCTCAGGACTGTCACCCACATCACACCCATCCGCACAGGTCCTCCTCAGTTATGGGGCGCTGAGTGGAGGGATATCAGGGTTGCAAATCCAAGCTGAGGGGCACTGGCAGAGCTGTGGGAAGCCCAGAGCTGGAATAACAGGAAATTGGGATTGAGGGTGACAGACAGGGCTGGCCTATGGGATAGAGCAGGGAGGAGTGGCAGGGCTGTGTCCCCAGAGCACCTAACGGAGGAGGTGCTGGCTGAGCCCTGGCTCTGTTGCCCCAAGGGTCTGGGATGAGGGGGCAGAAGCAGGTGCTGACTTGCTTCAGTTTCGTTGTGTAACCTCTGAGTAACAGTCTCATGAAACCACCCGCATCTGAGCTGCAGCAGAGATCTTGGCTAACAGGTAGCAGGTACCTAGGGTCTGAGAAGTGCCTCCTACTCTGCTATCCCAGCCTGACCCCCTAATCTCTGCTGATACCCCTCAATCTCAACTCCCGGTCTCTTGCTATCTTAGCCCTGGATTCCCCCAGCTCTGCCAAGGATCCAGAATCCTGGCCTGCAGTCCCCTGCTCTTCCTGGGGTCCCGCACCCCATGCATAGTTCTATGGGGCCAGAGAAGAAGACACACAAAGGTAGATTGTGCCCACTGAGCCTAGTGCATCACATGGATTGGGCAGAGGGGAGAAAGGAGGACAAGGCAACCTGTGTATCCCCTGCTCTTCCTACTCCTCCATCCCCTCACTGTTTTACCCACTTGCCCCGATACAACTCCTGCCCTCTGCCTCCCCCTCAGCCAACAGCCATGGCACTGCTGGGTTGGAGGTACCATCTAGGCCTGGGGCTCAGGCACTGGCATTGATCAAGGAACCTTGGTCAAGCCCAGATACCTCAGCACTGGGCGAGGAGAGGGAGTAACTTGCACATGGAGGCTGGGATAGGTTGGCGTGTGGGTGTGTGGTGAAACTAACTGTATGGCAGCAGGAACGGGGCCTGCCTGGGGCACAGGGAGAGGCCCCCACATGGAGCCGGGAGCTTCCTGCTCCCCTAGCCAGGCGCGGGGGCGAGAAGGGAGGATCCCAGCAGCAGGAGGAGCAACCAGCCTCTGAGGGAAGTGGGCTGGAGACAAGAACACTGGGTTCTGTTTGTGGTTCTGAGAAGGGAGTGGGAGCTAGTGGTTAGAGCAGGGCACTTCTTCCCAATGCCCAGACAAATTTCACCTCTGCTGTTTATATTCTGTCTCAGTAAACACTGCAGTTTCAATCAGATGCAACTTTTTAAACTTCCTGTCCAAAACTGTTACATGCTGTTGCTGTGAATTGTTAACAGCCCCAAGGTGGCTGCATCTCAGCACCAGGCAGGGGATAAAAAGTACTAGTTGTGTATATTAAACATGGATCCAGTTGAAGCTATTCAGTGTCTCTGGGCAGCCTGTCACAGACGCCGTGCTCATGAGGAGATGGGGAAATTGAGGCAAGGAGCGGAAAGGCTCACACAATGAGTCAGTGGTAGAGCTGGGGACAACTCTTCCTCCCCCTCACCCAAGGCTCCAGCCGCACCTCTCCCATCCACATCCAGACTGGTTCCCCAGCGTCAGCCCCATCCCTGACACGAGACTCATTCCCCCTTGGGGCTGAGGTTGGGAGGCGTCCCAACACCAGGAACTAGCGTGGCCGAAACTCTAGCCGGATTTTGGGAGCACCCCAACCCAGAGAGCTTGGCTGGGAGCCAGGACACTTGGGCTCTATTTGTAGCAGTAGGAGGGGAAGGGAGCCTAGTGACTGAGAGGGCTGGGAGTGAAAATTGGGTTGTAATCCCAATGCTACCCTGATTCATGCACTGGCTCAGAGGAAGTAGAGGTGCCTCAGTTTCCCTGTGTGAACGGTGCTGATGCTGCTTCACCTGTGGGTTAATTAGCCAACTTCTTTGAAGGCATGTTCTAGACCCAGGCAGTTCTACAGTGCAAGCTGCCAGGCCCATGAGCCTGGGCGGGCCAATGTGCCCATCCCAGCTCATCATCAGCCTCACAGCTTGTCTACCTGCTGGTGCCCACGTTTGCCAGGGAAACTGTCCAGCCAGGAGAATCTCCCAATGGCATGTGGGAGACTAATGCACAGGCAGGTTCTGGGGTTCTGCCTCAGAGCACCCCCCCTTTGTTCTGACCCCCATTTCCCACCAGAAGCAGGGCTAAACCCCAGGAGGCTTCGCTCCCCTTCTCACCCTAACCACTAGTTATGCTGTCCTCCCAGAATTCCTGTTAGTTGTCTTCTCCTCCCTGAGGTTATTCACCCCGGTATTTAGTTGAACCCGTTGGGCTGGCACCACCTGCCCGGCCTTGGGTGTTTCCCACATCCCAGACGTGCTGACATCCGCTTTGCCTATGGGCTGAGGCTCAGGAGGCAACAGGGGCCCTGCCTATGCTGGGGTGCGAGGCGATGGCATGCTCAGCAGCAGCACTTTCAGTTGGAGTGGGGGGCAGACCACTAAGGAGCTGCAGGGAGTGGGTAGCGGGTGCTCTCCCCTCACATTCACCGCTAATCCATTACAGTGCTGAGGGGTGCTGAGCACCAGGCAGTGTGGTGGAGAGCTCAGTAGAGGGTGCCTTCCTCTCACAGCCAGTGCTGACCCCAGTGCAGCACTGCTGGGATGCAGGGGGGCAGGGCAGGGAGCTCAGGAGTGGGGAGCTTGTCACTTCAGGGGGTGCTGTGCTGTTCCAATTCACTGCTTTGAGGGAGATGTAACCCTTTCACCCTGCCCACTGATGGTTGTTAGATTGTTAAACCACCTGGCACTCTCCCCACATGCTAGGGTGTGCACTCTGAGGTCCTGGTCAAATCCCAGCTTTGTTAACTTGGTTCTGTCTCTCTGCACCCCAGTTTCAGGATGAACTTGGACTATCTCCACTCCCTTTTCCCTGCCACCCACGCTCTGTAGCGTTGCTGTGCACTGTTACACTCCTCTACCACCCCAGCACGTTCCACCCCAGGGTTGGCCGCATTGCAGCTGGGGGTGGGTTGAGCTCTGCCTCTCTTTGGCGTGCCATGAGACAGGTCCACGAGAGGAAACATAGGCAGGATAATTATATGTTTTAGGCGTCACACTTTTCCTTGGGACTAGTGGTGAGCAAGGCTGGACAGATAATGAATAGGTCCACACCTTCCCCGCCCAGATAAGGGCTATATATCCTGGGTCTGTTGCTCCAATCCAGGTTGGGAGGAAGAGGAGGCAGGAATGGGGTCTTTCCCCTCTAGAAGGCAACAGTTCCCATCTATCCTCATGTTGGAAAAAAAGAGGTCGTGTCCCATCCCCCATCCCTCTGAGCCAGCCAGTCCCCTCCTCCTGGGCCTGGATTTGAGCCAGCAGCCCTTGAAGAAGTGCCTGTGTTCCGCTCCCAGGCTTAAGTGTGTCAGGGCCTGGCTTGCGGGACTCCTGGCCCCAGGAATGTGCTGTGTGTGCCAGGAGCAGCATCTCAGCTGACAGGTGCCAAGCTGGCTGCAATTAAGATTCTTTGGAGTTGGGCCTAGCGGGGCCCGCAGCTTTCAGCCCCACTCCCCTCTCGCCCGCCAGGCGTTGGCTTCCAGCATCCGCCCGACGCTCCGATTCTCCTGAGCAGCGGGTGAATCACAAACAGTTCCTTTCCCCTCCCAGGCTGGGAGCTTCTGGGCTGCACGAAGCAGCCACTCAGTGTTGGATGGGGGGGGGAGGAAGCAGTGGCCATGGACACACAGCTGGAAGGCGCTATATGGAATAAGGTGCTGTGTTGGGTGGGCCATGGCTAAACTTCTTCACTACTCCCCTGCTTCTCCCAGCGCTCCTATTCTAGCCCAATTAGCCCCTCTAATAGAAATAGAATCCAGGGGTCCTGAATCACAGCCCCTCTGTTCAAACCCACTCCCCTCCCAGGCCTGGCGACAGAACCCAGGGACCCCTAGTCCCAGTCCCAACCCTCTGCTATAAGCCACGATAGATCACTTCCCTCCCACAGCCCAGAGCAGACCCCAGCAGTCCTACATTCCCCCACACAAACCTGCCACTCTAACCTACTAAGGGCCCCACTCTCTTCCCAGAGCCAGGGATAGAGCCCAGGGACCCTGACTCCCAGCTTTCCCTCCCCAAAGCCTCTCAAAATGCCACCCCAAAATTCCCCACAATCCTTTGCTCACCCCAATCACATACCTCAGAACATCTAATCTCCCAGTCCCATATATTCCCCACAAAACACCCCTCCCTTCCAAAATCCCCCCTCCAACACAGTCAAGGCTTTGGAGATCTGTGATGCACCTGTTTCTGGGATGTGTGCTTCTATTTCCGTGTGGAAGGGGCAGACCTGCTGGGAGCGGGGAGGGGTTGTGTGCAGGCGTTAACATTTGTTCCATTGACCTTTCCAGATGCCCTCCCATGCATGTGTCTCAGTGGGTAATCCATCCATCTGTAGTCTGGCCATGAGTGCAGGGGCCTGGCCTAGCCCTAGATCAATGTTTCTCAATCATTGGTACAAGTACCTTTAGGGGTACTCAAGAGACATCTGGGGGGTATGTCAGCACAACTGAAATTTGGAGAAAACTGAATTTTTGTTTTAAGTTTTACAGTGTTTTATTATTTCATACTTTTTCCACCCAAAAATTTCATCGCCCACCCGGCTATGATTAAGTGGTTTAAATAAATGTGTTACAATGGTAGAAAAAAATTGTGTGTCTGAAAACTGTAGGTACTCGAGGTACTTATAATTTTTTAAGGGGGTACTTTATAAAAAAAGGTTGAGAAACACTGGCCTAGATGACCTCTCTAGGTCCCTTCCAATCCTGTAATTCTACCATTCTAAGAGTCCTCCCAAGTTGCTTTTCCGGCCTGGCTAAGTGCAGCCTGGCTAACATCCATCCAGTGAACCCACACCACGTGACATTCCCCTCTAAGGCAACCTGCACCGCCCCGCTGACTTGTCCCTTGAACAGGAGCAGACGCCTGCCCGGAGTAAACAGCACAGCTTCTCTTTCCCACCCCTGCCCCTGGGGCTCTTGCAATTAATGTCTGTTATTGGCTGCTGGAGCCCATCCTGAGACACCTTGGGTCTGATTACCAGGGCTTCAGAGCTGCACTATTGGTGGGGTGGCTTTTGTCCAGGAATTCCATTCCGACCCACCAGTGAGGTCTCATTTGAGGGGAGGTTGTCATAAGAAATCAGTGCAAAAATCTGTGGAAAGATCTGAGCTGCTTCTTTCTGTGCCTAAATGAGAGGGGAGCTGAGCAGGGTTATGGGAGCTGGGCACTGTTAGTAATCAGGTGCAAGGTGTCCCTAGTCTAGTAGTAATGAATCCAGGCTCCCCTCCTATGCATTGCAGAATCCGGTGCCAGCCAGAGTTGGGGGTCCTTGAGACCAGCCAGAGCTGGGCCTGGTAGTTAATGGAAAACCTCAGAGTGGGGCTGTGGGTCCCTGCTGCCATGCCCAGTGCAGGTCGTTTTTGCACCAACCATGCTTGTGCAAATCACCTTGATACATGCACACTAGAGTCTGTGTTACACTAGTGCAACCCACTATGAATTCTGGTGTCTTACTTTCCACGGTCACTTTTAACACCAGGCCCCTGCAATGTACGTTGATGTTCACAGCAGTCCAGAGTTGTGCGCATTCAGGGGTGATACACTGGGGTAGGTGAGTGTGTTGGTGGGGAAGAGGGAGAGTTACAGGAGTGTGGCCAAGTCCTTATGGTTAATCAAGGACTTTCACCTTGAACCAAGAAAACACCTTTCCCAGTGTTAAATGTAAGGATCCGGATTCAGCTCTTTGGGCCACCCTGGCTTGGACTGATCGCACTTGTAAGCTCAGCGTCTTCGCTGCCCCCCGCCCCCCCGCTCTTTGCTCTCACTCCCGCTGCGCTTTGGGAAGTTTCCCTCCAAGAATCTGTGCCTCACGCCCCTGCCCAACCCCCTCCCCAAGCGGCTCTCTTTTCGGAAACTCTGAAAGATCAAGAAAACAAAGGGGGGCGTCCCCGCCCCAGCTGTGGGTTCTGCGTGTCACAGTCTCCTCCTGGCAGGGAACCGGTTGGGCAGGTAGCGCACAGGTGGGTGACACCGTTATTTCCAAACGCATGCGCCATCCCCACCCCTTCCTTAAAAAACAAACTCCCTAATGAGCTCAGCGCAGCGCTCAGGTACAGTTCTTTCCCCTTCCCGATCCGACCTGTCCCTCCGGATCCGAGCCCGCAAGAATCCCGGTTATCCCGGCAGGGAAGCAGCTATCGGACACCCCGGGGAGCCTGCCTGCTCCGTAGCCAGCTCCAACACCCCCTCCCTTCAGCGACTGTACCTGCTGGGAGGCTGAAACTGACCAGAGCGCAGCCTGCGCGCGAAGGAAAGGCGCTGCCTGAAATTGCCCAGAACCCAATGATCAATCCGTAGAACGCTGCGGTCCTGACTCGTTGGAACGTTCCCTCCTCGGAACGTTGAGGAAACTTTGTTCCCCGGTCTCCTTGCAAATGTATATACTCCCTGGGAATTCCTCGGCTGCTGATTTGTTTTAATTTTATTTGGAAGGAAAAGCTTCTTCCCAAGTTGGGTGAAAGTTTTGTATTTCTTTATTGATCTGTTTATGAATCCCAGACAACTCATTGATCTCAAAGATGCCTCGGGCTTTCTTAGTGAAAAAATCCTGTGTGTCTGTGGGCAAGAGGAACTGGAGTGAATTACCTGATGAAGAGAGAGGAGAGATCTATGTACCAGGTGAGTCTGATTGAAGGGAGGGTGCTATTTCTGTGCGGATGTTTATCTGGTCCCCATCACTCAGTATCTGAGCACTTCACAATCCTGGTGCTCTCCTTCCCATTGCTCACATGGGGAAACTGAAGCACAGAGAGGCTAAGTGACTTGCCAAGGTCCCACGCGGGGAGTCTTTGGCAGAAAGAGGATTAAATCGGGTCCTTCAAATTCTAGACAGCCACTAGACCAGCCTTCCTTGAAATAGTGTCATTCATGCTTTCTGAATGACGTTTGTTGCTGGAGCGTCCCCTGTTCAAAACTCAGCCCAGACTGGGGGACAGTAACGCTGGGGAAACGGCTTCGCCTGGTGGAAGGGGTGCCCGACAGGCAGCTGGAATGTGGGGCCAACGGTTCCGTACTCCCCTCAGTCCAGCCTGGCTCACTGAGGATTCATAGCTTCCAGGAAGGGTCTACAACGGATTCTCGGCTCTAGGAGGGTGACCTTCGGACCCGGCTCATTTCCTTAACTGATCTGCTGAGGGCAGTCTGTGTGTCAGCCTAGGGCCAGAGCCAGGATCCGGAAAGGGGACCCACCAGGGTTTCCAGGTAGCGTTTGTTTTGGCTCAGCTCTTCTACGGGGAATCATTGCCACGCCAGGCTCCCGTCTAGCTCCTTGATCATTGTGCGTTGCCCCTGAGCCGCGGGAGCCCCGGGGGGCTGCTCAGGCGGGGGGAGGGGGAAGCGCAGTGGTGCGGAACTCTAGCGTCCATGCTCGGGGAGTAGCGTTTAATGTTTAAACTCTCTCGTGGGCGGGCCTATTCCTTAGGGGAGGGCCTGGGAGGTGTGTGGGGATGCTGGCTCCATTATACTGTCACAAGGAGCCCACAGTCCTGACTCCATCTAACCACTAGGCCCCACTCCCCTTTTTGAGCTGTGGATAAAAGCCAGGGATCCTGACTCCCAGCCCCGCTTCCTCCCCAGAGCTGGGAATAAGGTTACAAGTCAGGGCACCTGAGGTCGCTCGGCTCAATCAATTAGGAATCCCTGCCATGGCTTTCCTTCTAAGGGCCATGGTCCAGCTAGTGCTGTTCCAGCCCACTTTAGCAGCAAGGCTGGGGTTGTGGTTAGGTCCTTGCATAGACCGGGGTTCAGGTCTTTATTCTGCCACCAGTTTATCATGTAAAGTCTCCGTGCCTCAGTTTCCCCATTGTGAACTGGGGGTGATAGCCATTAAGTGTGTGTGTGTGTGGGGGGACCTCTAGACAGTGAGGCCTGCAGGTACCACAGTGATAGGAGGGGTAGACAGGTGCAGGGAGAGTGTTTTGTTTTCCTGGAGGCTAGTGAAATATCTTTGATCTTAAAGTGCTGGATCTGAATGCTTCAGTGAGAGAGACTGTAGAAACCAGGGCAAGACCTGCCCTAGGGAATATGGCACCCTAGGCAAATTTGTGGTTTGGTGCCCCTGACCCTTCTGAGCATAGCACCACACATTTCCCCAGCACCCATGGGCTTCTCAACCCCTGTGCCACCCTCCTGTGCACCCTTTATAACTAACCCTGCATTGCGCCCCCTTTGCCCCTAAATCACTGCACACTGACCCCTTCATCCCAACCCCAGCCCTGCACTTCAGGCATGCCCTGCCACGCTGCTCCCCTGCTCAGTACCCTCCACCCCCTTTGCCCAGCAATGCCCATGCCCAGTTGCTCCTCACGCTCTGGCTATAGTGCCCAGGGCATGGCCAGCCCTAAGGCCAGCCCGGCAGGAGGAGGCTTTATAATTCCCATCCTCCTGTCAAAGTTTAATTGAATCTCTCTTTAAAGAAGAGGAATCCCCGATTGGGCCTATTCTTCACCTCACGTGCCCCAGCACTGCATCCCACAGCCTCCTGTGCTGTGTTTTGTAGAGGGGGACGAGCTACTCCAGCATTGAGCTCCAAGGCTGGAGCACATGAGCACAGGGCTCTGGCTGGAAGGTGAGCTGGTTAAACTGCTCAAAAATAAAGTTGACAGGTAACCTGATGAGAGTCTAAAAGCTCAAACAAGCCTTGAATCTAGTGGAGAGAGAGGCAGAACCAACGAATGGTAAAAGTCAAATGCGTTCAACTGAGAATGGAGGCCCCAGTGAGGGTGATTAGCACTGGCACAAACAGCCAAGGCCAGTGGTGGCCTCCCCTCCCTTGGAGAAGCTGGCTGCTTTGGGGAACTTTGATCAAACAGGAGTGACTGAGCTCAGTGTAGGGGAAATGGGGTCACTAGGTGGTCTAAAGCTCCCTTTAAATCTCTGGCTGTTGGACTAATCCCCATTTTACAGACAGGAGAATGAGGCCCAGGGCAGATGAAGGGACTTGCCACAGGTCTGAGCTGGGAATAGAACACAATCCGGCACCTTAAGTGCTTGACTGCAAACTGGGATGCCACTTGTTTCTGGTTGGGTCCAGATCAGATCCTTCCCCTGCTGGTGCCACCTGAGCACCCCTTTGGTGTGGGGCTCCTCTGCAGATTGGTGGCAGGAGAGCTCCCTTCAACCGTGTGTCCCCCATTTCCTCCAATGGGGGAAGAGAAGACTGACTTTTGCCTCACTTTTGCCTCCCATGCACAATAGGAAGGGGTTCAAACCACTAGACCAGACTTCTCTTCCAGAGCTGGGGCTAGAAGCCCTGGGGGCTGCTGGAGATGCTCAGTGAGAGGGGACCTGTAAATCTGATGGCGGGAGGGAAATCAGGCCTGGTGAGTAAGGACCCCCCAGTGAAGTCAACGGGACACCGAGTACCTGGCTCATGACCCACCCTGCAGCATGCAGGGAGTGTGCGTTAGCGCCTTGCCTGGGAGTGCCTGGCTCTGGAGTCTGTAATTAGCCAGTAATTAATACCCGGATACTGTATGAGCAGCTGTGTGTGGATTCCAACCTGCTGATTCCTGGCAGAACCTGGCGTCTGTCTGGGTCACTAACTAATCCAAAGGGGCCTGACTTCAGTTAGACGCTCCCCTTGCCTGGTCCTGACCTCAGGGCCAGTGAATCTCTGTTGTACAACAGAGGGAAAACGTAGGACCAATGTGGGGAAGGAAACTGACCCTTCCTGGGAGGGCTGGCAATAGACCACAGGAGTCCTGGTTCTCAGCTCTGTCCATTACTCTCTCTATTGTTCACTTCTCCTTGGACAGATTCCTCCTAACTCATTGATTGGCTGGTCCTGGATCCCTTTAACTCTGTCTCATACCCCTGATGGGTCAGGCATTG
Organism: Pelochelys cantorii; assembly: GCA_032595735.1. NCBI lineage: Eukaryota > Metazoa > Chordata > Testudines > Trionychidae > Pelochelys > Pelochelys cantorii. The sequence continues at coordinate 34,466,187 of CM064336.1, forward strand.
CTGCCCCCTTTGGTCTGATAAGCCTCAGCCCTGCTTAAATACCTGCCAGTGCAGGTTAGACATTGCAGAGAGGGCTGGGCACTAGGATGCCTGGGTTCTAGCACAGCTCTGGGAGTGGAGGGAGTGCTAGAGTCTGGTCCTAGCTTTCCCTCCGTGAATTCTGGCCTGGCTAACTGAGGCTGTGATGTGATGGGGCCTCAAGGGAGGCCGTGAGACATGTGGGTCCCAGTGACTCCATTTGCACAGCAGGTGGAGGGGGAAGTGCTGCTCCTGGAAGCTGTGTCTCTGCATGTGAAACTCCTCCCCTCTCTCGTGCTCAGTGAGGCTGCTGTGTGGGACCAGCTGATCTGGCATTGGGACTAAGGACACCTTGTTCTATTCCCAGCTCTGACCCTGGGCCTCAGGTTTCCCTCCCACATCCCACCCTTTGAATGTTCACACCTGGGAGCAGGGACGGTCTCACTGTTTTCAGGAGTGATCAGATGGCTACTAGGAGCCCCAAATGAGCCAGGGCTACAGAGGCTGCTGCATGACACAGGCTCTGGGGCTGTGTGTATATCTTACCTCTGACCTGGTGCTCCTGCTCTATACTCAAATGGGGGACAAGGACAGGGAGGGGAAAGGTAGAGCCCAACATCAGTTCTTGGGGAATTATCTGGGGGGGAGGGGGAAGCAGTGTTATTTGCCACCTGTATTCCTGCCCCCCATTTGTCTTAAGCCCTGGCTACTCCATCCCAAGTCACTGCAAGGGAGGGGGCTGATCCCTTCTCCTCTCCATTTCCGTGTGAGCCACACTTGGTTCTCACCCCACTCCTCCTTTCTCAGGGCAAGGCATTAATAGCTCATGTGAGAGCCAGGAACCCTGCCTGCTCTAACCCACTGCACCCACCACTCTCCCGGAGTCAGGGGTAGAAGATTGGGCCAATATTCTACAAGAGTAAATGGCATAATGCAGGAGGTTCTAGGCCTGTCGGCCTGTCATTGATCATGGGCAAGGTAACGGAGTGGCTGATGCAGGTCTCTGTTAATAAAGGAGGGTGAGATAATTAATGCGATCAGCTTGGTGCTATGGAGACTAGATCCTGTCAAATGAAACTTGCTGTCTCTTGTGGGTGACAAGTTTGGCTGTCAAAGGCCATGGAGTTGTAATAGGTGTAGATTTTTGGAAAAGCATTTGACTGAGTTTCATGCACTATTGTAATGAAAAAACCCTAGAACGATACCAAATCAGTGTGGCCAATGTAATGGATTGACAACAGGTTAGCGGCTAGGTCCCCAAATGGAACAGTAAACAGGGAATCAGCCTTGAGCAGCTGTTTCTAGTGGAGTCCCACTGGGATTGGTTCTTGGTGTCATGCTAGTTAACATTTACCAATGACCTCCATGAAAGGAAAAGCTTCACTAACGAAGCTTGCAGATGAGAGATGGAGGGGGGAAGAGGGGAATAATGAAGAGGACAAGTCACTGATACAGTGTGATCACTTTGTAAGCTGGGCACATATAGACAAGATGCATTTCACTGGAGCCAAGTATCAGTGGCTACATCTAGGAGCAAAGCCTGGAGGTGAGGAGGGGGCTTCATCCCAAGGGCCAGTGCCTCTGAGAAAGAGTTGGTTGAGGGGGGTCCTGGGGATAAACAGCAGAACATGAACTATGCAATGCTCTGGCCAAAAGGGCTAAGGCGACCCCTAGATGTATAAACAAGGGAAGCTCAAGCAGGAGTTGGGAGGTTCTGTTGTCTTTATATGTGGCACTGCTGGAATCCTGGCCCCCGGGTCTGGTGGCCCCAATGCAAGGAGGGAGTTGAAGACTGGAGAGGGCTCGGAGAAGAGCCACCAGAATGATTCGAACATCAGGAAACATGCCTCGTAGTGAGAAACCCCGGGAGCTCCACCTATTTATCTAAGGGATGATTTGATCCCAGTCTGTAAGGGTACGTCTAGACTACATGCCTCTGTCGCCAGAGGCATGTAAATTAGACTACCCGACATAGTCAATGAAGCTGGGATTTAAATATCCCCGGCTTCATTAAAATAAAAATGGCCGCCGCACTGTGCTGGCTCAGCTGATCATCGGCACAGTGCGGTAGTCAAGACATGGATCGGTCGACAGGGAACACCTTTGTCGACCACTCCCTTATGCCTCGTGAAATGAGTTTTACAGGAGCGGTTGACAAAGGCTTCCCCTGTCGACCGATCCCCGTCTTGACTGCCGTGATGTGCTGACGATCAGCTGAGCCGGCACAGTGCAGCGGCCATTTTTATTTTAATGAAGCGGGGGGATATTTAAATCCCGGCTTCATTGACTATGTCGGGTAGTCTAATTTACATGCCTCTGGCGACAGAGGCATGTAGTCTAGACATACCCTAAGTGCCTACAGGGGGAGCCAGGAGGACAAATTGTATAGTGAGGGTCCAGAGAGACACTGAACCAAAGTGCACCCCCTGAATGTGATGGAAACCACCTCTCGCCAGCAGCAGCACCCCCAGCACCCCTAGGTCAGCACTCTGGGGAGAGCAAATATTTGCTGAGGGTCTCTTCAATCAAGCAAAGGTCTAACAAGATGCAAGGGCTAGAAATGGAGGCTGGACAAATTCAGACTAGAAATAAGGAGCAAATTGGGGAATTAACCATTGGAACAACAGACCAAAGACTGCCGTGGATTCTCCATCAGTGGCCAGTTTTAAATCAGGACTGGCCGGCTGTGTCCATCTAGAACAGGGTTTCCCAACCTATGGGTCAGGGGGTCGCCATTACATTTCAAAAGGGTCGCCAAATGTCTCCCCAGGTGGCTCTGCCCCCTCCCCATTTCCCCCCGTTTTTTAATGGCCTTGGATCATCAAGTCTTCCTGAATTGTCAAAATGGGTCCCCATCTGGAAAAGGTTGGGAACCGCTGATCTAGAAAATCTGCTCTAGTTCGGCCAGGCGTTAACATAGGCCCTAGGGCTTCCCTGCATTACACAGGAGGTCAAACTAGGTGACCCCAGTGGTTCCTTCGGACCCATTTATGTACACAGGCCCTGATTAGGGTTACCAGGTGGCTTCAAAAAAAATACCAGACATACTTGATCTCAGATGGGGGCGGGGACACCGGCCGGGGTGGGAGCGGGGCTGGCTGGGAGGATGTGTGTGTGTGTGTGTGTGTGTGTGTGTGTGTGCGGGGGGAAACTGGCTCGCGGGAAGCAGGGCTGGCGGGGATGAGGGGTTGGGGGCAGCGAGGCTGGCCAGGGGACATGGGGGGGACACCAGCTGGCAGGAAGCAGGTCTGGCCAGGAGGGGGTCGGGGGGAGCGGAGCTGGCTGGGGCAGATCAGGAGGAGGAGGAGGGGGGAGAACTGGCCGGCGGGAAGCAGGGCTGGTTGGGGGCAGTGGGGCTGGCCAGGGGAGATCAGGTGGGGGGGGACTGGCCAGCGGGAAGCGGGCCTGGCCAGGAGGGGGTCGGGGGTAGCGGGGCTGGCCAGTGGGGGGGAGCAGGTGGAGAGAATTGGCCGGCAGGGAGCGGGATTGACCCAGGCACAAGCAGATCCCGGGGCACTGCCTGTCATGCACACGGTCCTGGCGAAGCACGAGCAAGTCCAGCCCCGGGGATTCCCTCCTGCCCCGGCCCTGGCCCTGCCCCCTCCCTCCCCTCACATAGGTGCGTACTCCCTGGCTGGTAGACACACTCACACACTCCTAATAATAATAAAACTTACCTAATTAGAAAATACCGGACATTTTATGTGGCCGGTATTTTCTTAATTTTTTTCCCGGACAGAACCCTCAAATACCGGACTGTCCAGTTCAAAACCAGACACCTGGCAAACCTAGCCCTGATCCTGCAACCTCCCAAGGGAAGTTGGAACGTCCCTGTTCTTGGGGGCAGGCTGGACACTTGCCAGGGCTGGTTGGGGTTTACTTGGTCCTGCCTCAGCAGGGGGACTAGACAATACCTCGTGGTTCCTTCCAGCCTAACCTTTCTATGTCCGTCCACACATGTGCTTAGCTTTCCTCTGCTGGCTGTTTGGGCCCTCGTGTGCTTGGTGCTGTTCAGGCAGGGACAGTGCTTGCGGCAGGGACATACATATTGGGGTGGCATCGCTCAGGGGCAGATGAGCAGAAGGAAGAGCTCCGGCTTTATCAGTGAATGTCTCCAGGAACGGCCCCCGGCTCTAGCACCTTCAGTGGAGGTGTCAGAATTTCAGGCTATTGTGGGTGAGGTGGTGGGGAGAACTGTGGGAACCGCTACAGAACTACTTGAGACTACACAGAACTTCCCAGGGCCGAGGGCCCGCTAACCCCCCGGGTATCTCCAATAGCAGCAACAGATCTACTTTAATTCAGCCAGGAATTAAAGCCCCATGGCCCTGGTGACACAGGAAGTCAGACGAGATGGTCACACTGACTCCTGGCCTTGGTATTTGTCACCGAAGCTGCATGTGAAGATGATACACAAGCCGCAGCCCATACAGAGAGCAGCTGCCTCCTTTCTCCATCGCTCCCCCTCCATTGACTCCCTGCCAGCCCTGGGGTCAGTTTAGAGCCGTGGTGTCCAACCAGTTCTAAAGCGGCAGCCGCTATAGTAGCTACGGCTGTAGCGAACTAGCCACGTTCAACTGGCCAAATAGCCACATGTGGCTAGTGGTTAGTGTGTTGGACACCATGGGGTTAAAGTAGTGATCCTAATTTTCAAAGCTATTTGTGGATCATGCCCCAGCTGCATCAAAGCCTGTAGTCAATCTATAAACCCCCGTGACTGCTGCCCTTCTTGGGGAAGTGCCAAGCAATGAGCCCAGAGCAACGAATGTGAGAGCTAGGGACAAAGCGTTCCCCAGGGAGAGGACCCAGCAGTCCAACAGTCCTCCAGAGAGTAGGCTAGCACAGAGTCTGACCAGCTGTAGGAACGGCTGCTAAGTCTCCCCTCCAAAGGGACTTCCTGCACCATTGTGGCCAGGCCCTGCTCTCTCAGCTCTGGTGAAATCCCTGGCAAAAACGTATCCAGTCAGCACCTCCCTTAGTTGGGTTGGGCTGCGAGGGTTGGTAAATGCAAAGTAACACACACTGGAAAACATAATCCCAACTAGCCATACAAAATGAGGGGTGTGTGTGGGGTGGGTGTGTTTGTGTCTAAATTAGCTGTTACCCCTCAGGAAAGATGGGTAGTTCCTTGACAACAGCCGCTCAAAGCACAGCGGGAAGCAGAAATGCTAAGAGAATGTTTAGGAACTGTTAGGAAAGAGCTGGGTCAGAAAATACCATAATCCTGCTATAGAAAGCCCTGAGATGCCTCCCTCCCTGATACCACGGCCATTCTGGGCACTCACAGCTCAAAGGAGGTATGTTAGAGTTGGTAAGGTACAGAGAAAGCCAATGAAAATGCTGAGGGAAGGGGGTGAAACAGCTTCCCTCTGAGGCAAGATTAACAAGCCAGTGTGTGTTCGTTCAGTTTAGAAAAAAAACCTAAGAGATAACTAAGGGTGTGTGTGTGATAGAGGTCTGTAAAATCATGATTTATTTACCCCTTCCCTGTAACACAAAACCACGGCTCACCCAAGGAAATTAAGAGGCAGCAGGCTTAAAACAATCGTAAGGAAGCATTTCTGTGCAGAACACACAGTCAGCCTGTGGAACTCATTGCCAAGGGATGCTGTGAAGGCCCAAAGTATAACCGAGTTAACAAAGAATGAGAGAAGGGGCGCCAGGGCAGGGGAGGCAGGGCTGGGGGGGATGCATTGAGGTTGTTTTGCAGTGGGCTTTGGGAGGGGCATGCTGGGGTGACTAGCTGGACTAGTTCTGCCCCCTCCCCACCTCCCAGCTGGCCTAGAGGCAGGTGACTCCCAGCCGGATATGCTCAATTAAGTGCCTGGGCTGGGCCGAACTTTCCAATAACACCCCGGGGAACCGGTTCCAGGGGCTTGTTTACTGCAATGCTAGGCAATAGGGTACGGGGAGGTTCCCCTCTGGGGGCACTGGCTTCAGTCTGGTTCCCCTCTACAGGGCGCTGGCTCTGATCTATCCCAGAGCTGGCGGATTAGCTGGCTCAGGAGGCTGGGAACTGGGATGGGTGGGGGGTTCTTCCTGTGTTGCCCTGGCCTGGGCTCGGTTTCCTGCTCTCTCCAGACTGCTAGGGCACACCTCTCCCCAGTCCATGGCTGCTGGCTGTCACAGGGTCTAGAGCTGCTCCAGGGGGAGTCAGTGCCAGGTACCTGTTGGTCTGGAAAGTGTGGGCAAATCAATGGCATGACTCCACTTGATGGGGGCAGCGAATGCTGCAGGTGAGGGTGGGGTGGAGAGCTTGTTGGGAGAAGGAGGACCCCCGGAAACTCCCCCCGTTGCATGCAGTGTGGGTCGGAAGGCTGGTGGGTAAGGCCCACTGGCGGGGTGGGGGGTTTACAAGCTTATGGGGCCATGCAGAGCCCTGGGGCTCATCTCCCTTGTGGCCCTGGAGGGACAGGTCTGACTCCCACCCTCCATTGCTTGTACCCCCCCTAGATCTTAGGGAGCAAACCCATAATCCCCTCCTGTACTTTCTCCTAGTCTGCTTGGGGGGCTGTGCCCTGGCAAAGGACTTGGTGCCTTCGGTGCCTGAATCTCCCTCATATCAAATGCCTCTGGACATGACCCTGCGCAACTCGAGCTACACGACTGCCCAGCTCCCTGGGGAGGCACTCCCCGCTGGACAGCACAATGGGTACCTGCGCCCCAAAATGAAGGTATGGACTGAGGGCCAGGGAAATCAGTGGGGCTCTTCCATAGTGCCCCTGTGTGGCCAGTCTGGGCTGTGCAGGCTGGGAACCCACAAGAGCCCCAGAATCTGTCTGTGCCCAGCAGCCTCGCCAGAGAATCCCCTTCTTGCCCATCACAGTGTGGCTGAGCACAAGGGAGGCATGAGCATAACCATGAGCTCCTGGCCTTATGCCCCTCGATCCCAATGCCCAGCTGCCCTGCTGTCCCAGCCTTGGCTCCTTGCCCACATACATCTGCCAATGGCCCTTGATCCCACTACTCAGCTGCCCCATGGTGCTGTGGGGGGTGTTTGGGGAAGGGGGAAGGGGATCCCTGTCTGGAGTGTCCAGGGAGGGGGCTGTTGTGGGCAGGAGACTGGGGCAGTGAAGGAGCTGGACTTGGGAGGGGCTCTCCAAGGCTGCTGCTGGTGGTGGTGCCTCTGGGGCTGGGGGAGGAGAGAAAGCCCCTTCACTGCCCCCCCTGTGGGCTTCGTGTCTGACAGCTCCACCCCCCACCCCGGCAGGTGACGCTAGGCGAGGGGCCAGGTGAGCTGTTCTCCTGCCCCGTGTGCCAGAAGGGCTTCAGCTACCAGCGCATGCTCAACCGGCACCTCAAGTGCCACAGCGAGGTCAAGCGCCACCTCTGCCCCTACTGCGGGAAGGGCTTCAATGACACCTTTGACCTGAAGCGCCACGTCCGCACCCACACAGGTGAGAGCCCCCCCTGCGGGACATGCCCCTGCCAGCCCCGCCCCCGCTGGGACACACCCCTGCCAGTCTCACCCCTGCTGGGACACACCCCTGCCAGCCCCGCCCCCGCTGGGACACGCCCCTGCCAGCCCCGCCCCCACTGGGACATACCCCTGCCAGCCCCACCCCCACTGGGACACGCCTCTGCCAGCCCCTCCCCTGCTGGGACACACCCCTGCCATCCCTGCCCCGCTGGGGGACACCCTACCAGCCCCACCCCAGCTGGGACATGCCTCTGCCAGCCCCACTCCCACTAGCCCCACCCCAGCACTGGCACAGGTGAGAGCCCTGACCCCTCTGGGACCTGCCCCCACCAGCCCTGCCCCCACCAGCCCTGCCTCAGTACTGGTGCAGGTGAGCCCTGGCAACAGACCCCATCCCTTACCCCTAGACTTATGGTCTGGGGGGATTTCTTACCCCACCAGCCTCTGCTCTAGTAGAATGGGAGGTGCTGTGTCTGCCTGCCTGCACACACCAGGAGGGTTGTGGGGTTCCTGGGCAGCAGGGTTTGGGGGGCTGGATCTGTGCAGGTGGGATCCGGGGGGGGCTGAAGGCAGATGTGGGGGGTGACTCAGCACAGGGAGCGCTAACCCTTCCCTCCCTCCAGGTGTGCGCCCGTACAAATGCAACCTGTGCGACAAGGCCTTCACGCAGCGCTGCTCACTGGAGTCACACCTGAAGAAGATCCATGGGGTGCAGCAGCGCTACGCCTACAAAGAGCGGCGGGCCAAGCTGTATGTGTGTGAGGAGTGCGGCTGCACAGCCGACAGCCAGGAGGGCCACCTGCTCCATCTGCGGGAGCAGCACCCCAACAGCCCCCTGCTGCGCAAGGCCTCGCGCAAGACAACTGCCTCCCTGCACGGCGTCCTCCCCACCCTGCTGCCGAGCACCCCGCACCTGTGAGACGGCGCCCCCTGCAGAACACTCAGTGCCTGGGCCACGGCACCCCCTGCAGAGCACCCAGCATCTGGGTCATAGCGCCCCCTGCAGAGCACCCAGTGCCCAGGCCACGGTGCCCCCTGCAGAGCACCCAGCGCCCAGGCCACGGCGCCCCTTGCAGAGCACCCAGCGCCTGGGCCATGGCGCCCCCTGCAGAGCACCCAGTACCGGGGCCAGAGACCCAACACTGGGGCAGGATCAGTGAGTGAGCCCTGCTGCCTGGAGACCGGACACATCCGGTCCCTCCCCAAAGTGACCGGGAACACGGGCAGCAAGTGGCAAATGCTCTGAAGAAGCTCCCACCTCCTATGGAGAAGTCCCCAATGCTACCCCTGCTCTCTGGGGCAGCCAGCTAGCCCCAGGCACTGACTTTGCACCGCTCCTTCCCCCAAGCCTCAGGAGAAGTGGGGGCAGCTTCCTTCTGTGGGCCACGTGGTGCCCCACACCGTCCCTGGGCTGGTTCTGCCAGTGCCCCAAGGCCCTTTGCCCAGGACTTTTTGCCATTGCTCTTCACTGAGGGGAGCTGGTCAGCAGGCGTGTAGGGGATGCATTTACCTCCCTCATCTCCACCTCGGTGCCGTTCTGGTCCATCCTCACCCCCACCACGCACACTCAGGAAGAACCCAGGGGTGGCTCCATTCCCTGCCCCCGCTGCTCCCAGCAGGACTGTTCTGGCCTGGACTTCCCAGGCCTCCTTGGCTGGAGCCCCGGCTGTTCCCATGTGAAGTGAGGGCTGCTTCCGGCCACTGCTGCTTTGGCAAAGGGGTTTGTTACAAATCCCGGCTGTCCCCACACGGGAGTCTCTGTGGCTGACTGGAGTGCTGTGCTGGGGGCTTGAGAAGGGAGCCAGGGCAGTGCACAATCCACTCCAGGGCCCCAGCCACACCTGGGAGAAAGATGCATACCCTTCAAATCTGGCACTGGCTTCCACGCAGGGTGGAGACCTCGGATGCATCTAGCAACTGGGGAGGGGAGCTCCATTTCTAGAGCGCCTGTTCTCCAGGCCCCACCTCCCCCGATTGCAGAGCTGACACCGACCTGGACAGCTGGGGAGACCATGAATTCCCCCATCCTCTTTATTTGTGCTGCTCTCCTAAGGCAGGGGGCTGAGGTACAAATGTTTATTGGAGGAGGGAAAGGCTGCTGCCCCCCTTTCTGTGCCTCAGACTGACTGGTGGAGCCCATCCTGACCAGATCCCCCTCCCCCCTGCCTGCGCCTCTCCCACACCTTTACACACCACAGAACACCTGGAATTTGGGGGCCCAGGATCCAGACAATTGCAGACCCCCACCTGCATTGCCAGCCCTGCTCACTGAGAGTGGGTGTTGTAGCAGAGACCCCAGGTCAGAGGGCCCCACCAATGGCCTCACAGGGGGCTGCTGCACCCCACATATAACAAGCTGGGCTGTATTACCCCCCATCTGCACCTTTGTGGATCCACCATAACAGTAGCAGGGTGACACCAAAGACCCAGCACATACTAACTTCCATCCCTTTAAACCTGGGAGTGGGGGACTCTGCCAAACCCCAGTGCCAAGAGGATGGGCAGAGGGACCTGTTTCCAGCTTGGAGAGGAGCTTCCTCCCCTGCAGGCAGTGGGGACCCCTCACCTCACTAAGTTGGGCTACTCTAACTGCATCTGTCCTTTCCCCCCCCTTCCCCCCCCCGCATGTCCTGGCTGCCACTAAGTTGGGCTGCCAGGGCTCAGATCGCGTTCAGTTTGGCTGTGGGAGACGAGCCAGTTTTAGTCATTGTGAGTTCGTGTCTTTGTCTGTTTGTGACTCTATTAAAATCAGGGAATTGAACCAGCTCTGAGCAGTGCTCCTCATTACTATCCAGCAGCCCCCTGCTGCTACCCCAGCCCTGGGTCCCCCTTCAGCTCGCCCAGTGCCCACCCTCCGGCCCTGCAGCTGCCCCCTCCAGCTAAGGCTTGTCTATCTGAACACATGGTATGGTTGCTCCCTCCCCCATCCACTTGCCACAAACTATGACCCTCCCCCACTCCCCGCACTAAACCAGTAGGCCCCACATCACTGCTGGCATGGACACCCGTGCCCCAGACCAGTGCTCTAACCCCTATTCCCTTCCCACAATTAAAGGGAACAAGGCAGCTATGTCAGCAGGGGGCAAGGGCTCTGTGTATACACAGCCTCCGTGCTCCACCCCAGAGGAGGCTGCAGCTGTGCACCAGGTGAGGGACCCAATGACTTTGGGAAAGTGCCCCCGACTCACAACTGCCCTGAGTGCATGGTGCATTGGGCATGTTACTGACTGAGCGTTGCTGCTGCCTGACAAGGCCCGCCAGGCCAGGGAAGGGCACGGGAAGCTGGCAAACAGGGGAGCTGCTGGCATAGCCAGGACTTGGCACCATGACCCTGGCAATCCAGAAACACTGGTCTCTGCAGCGTGAGCCGCCGGGGAGCCTGCTGTGCTGCAGCGTTACTAGAGCTGGCTACATGTGTTCGCCACTGCCAGGCTGGAGCGAGAGACCTGCGCATGGGGCTGGGGGCTTCAGTGGAGCTGGTGCCCGCTAGAGAGGGCAGGCCCCCATGTCCCATTCCCCACCGCCCTGAGCCAACCAGGCAGGCCCCACTGCCCTAGGGCTAAAGCAGAGCTGCCCGCTAGGGACAAGGCCCCATCTCCCTACCAGAATAATGGCCGTTGCCAGTAGCGATGGGAGGCAGGCGCTCTCCACACATGGCTGCTCCCCGTGGCTGCGGCGTCCCTGCACAGGCGCCTGAGGGGCACCAGCCGCCCGTGAAGAGCTGGGGGCCCCTGGAGTGGAGTTTAATTTACCAGCCCACTGGAGCAGGGGCTGGAGGGGTGGCGTTGAGAGCAGTGCAAAGGGCTGGCAAGGCGCATGGCGGTGGGGGGGTGGGATGCTGGGAAGTTTCAATCTCACTGTGAGGCTGGGCCTGTGGTAACTCAGCCAGGGATGCTGGGCCTCCCATGGGAGCGACTGGGGAAGGACTGTGGCTTGCAACGCCAGGATGAGCACGCTGGCCTCTTCTGGCCTTGAAGTCTATGAACCTGTGCTAGCTGGGCTGGAGCAGCAGTGGTGGGCCAGGGTTAGGGGAGTGTGTGTGTGTGTGGGGGGGGAAATGGGTGGCCAGATGGGCGATATCTCTGTGGTGAGAGGGGTGTGTGTCAGAGGATAGCTATAGGTAGGGGCATGTGTGGGGCTAGAAAGAGCAAGGTTATGGGACTGGAGGGGGGGGGGGGCTAGTCATGCACTCACAGTGAAGGAAGTGCCAGGCTAACGGGAGCCCGTAATGCTGCTCCTGGCAGGTAGCCTTTCCAGAGCTTGGACCCAGCTGGGTCATCACTCGGCACTAACCTAACAATATTCACAGCCACAGCCCAGTCCTTGGCCGCTTCAGCTAAAGGCCTTGCAGAAGTAGGTTATTTTCCTCTGTGTAGTGTAGCTAGCTCGGAAGTGGGGGGAAGCTCTCTCATGCCCACCTGCCTGTTTGTGACAATATTTGGCCTCCTGGATTCTAGCCTCAGCTCAGGGCATGGCAGGGAGTCTAGTGGTTAGAGGTGGCGTGAGCTGTGAATCAGGGCTTCGGGGGTGTCTCTCCCATTCTTGGAAGGGAGTGGGTTATAGACTCATAGACTCATAGACTTTAAGGTCAGAAGGGACCATTATGATCATCTAGTCTGACCCCCCGCACAATGCAGGCTGCAGAATTTCACCCACCCACTCCTAGAATAATCCTCACCCCTATCTCTCAGATATTGAAGCCCTCAAATAATTTGAAGACCCCAAGATGCAGAGAATCCTCCAGCTGTGATCTGTACCCCATGCTACAGAGGAAGGCGAAAAACCTCCAGGGCCTCTGCCAATCTACCCTGGAGGAAAATTCCTTCCCGACCCCAAATATGGCGATCAGCTAAACCCTGAGCATGTGGGCAAGACTCCCCAGCCAGACACCCAGAAAGTTCTCTATAGTAACCCCTATCATCCCTCCATTGACCTATTTACCACTGATAATGACTAGTCAATTAGTTACCAAGACCATGTTATCTTGTCAAACCATCCCCTTCATAAACCCATCTAGTTTAATTTTGAAGCCAGGTAGATCTTTTGCCCCCACTACTTCCCTTGGAAGGCCATTCCAGAACCTCACTCCTCTAATAGTTAGAAACCTTCGTCTAATCTCAAGTCTAAACTTCCTACTAGCCAGCTTATATCCATTTGTTCTTGTGTCCACATTGGTATTAAGCTTAAATAATTCCTCTCCCTCCCTAGTATTTATCCCTCTAATATATTTAAAGAGTGCAATCAAATCCCCCCTCAGCCTTCTTTTGGTTAAGGTAAACAAGCCAAGCTCCCTGAGTCTCCCTTCATAAGACAGGTTCTCCATTCCTCGAATCATCCTAGTGGCCCTTCTTTGTACCTGTTCTAATTTGAATTCATCCTTCTTAAACATGGGAGACCAGAACTGCACACAGTATTCCAAATGAGGTCTCACCAATGCCTTGTATAATGGCACTAACACCTCCTTATCCCTACTGGAAATACCTCGCCTAATACATCCCAAGACCATATTAGCCTTTTTCACAGCCATGTCACAGTGGCGGCTCATAGTCATCCTATAATCAACCAGGACTCCGAGGTCCTTCTCCTCCTCCGTTACTTCCAACTGATGTGTCCCCAGCTTATAACTAAAATTCTTGTTATTAATCCCTAAATGCATAACCTTACACTTCTCACTGTTAAATTTCATCCTGTTGCTATCACTCCAATTTACAAGGTCATCCAGATCTTTCTGTATGATATCCCGATCCTTTTCTGAATTAGCAATACCTCCCAACTTTGTGTCATCTGCAAATTTTATCAGGACACTTCCACTTTTGGTGCCAAGGTCAGCAATAAAAAGATTAAATAAAATTGGCCCCAAAACTGATCCCTGAGGAACTCCGCTAGTAACCTTCCTCCAACCTGACAGTTCCCCTTTCAATATGACCCGCTGTAGTCTCCCCTTTAACCAGTTGCTTATCCACCTCTCAACTTTCATATTAATCCCTATTTTTTCCAATTTAACCAATAATTCCCCATGTGGTACTGTATCAAATGCCTTACTAAAATCGAGATAGATTAGATCCACTGCATTTCCTTTATCTAAAAAATCTGTTACTTTCTCAAAAAAAGAGATCAGATTGGTTTGGCACAATCTACCTTTTGTAAAACCATGTTGCAACTTATCCCAATTGCCATTAACCTCAATGTCTCTAACTACTTTCTCCTTCAAAATTTTTTCCAAGATCTTGCATGCTACAGATATCAAACTAACAGGCCTATAGTTACCCGGGTCACTTTTTTTTCCTCTCTTAAAAATAGGAACTATATTAGCAATTCTCCAATCAAATGGTACAACCCCTGAGTTTAGAGATTTATTAAAAATTTTTGCTAATGGACCTGCAATTTCATGTGCCAGTTCCTTTAATATTCTTGGATGAAGATTATCTGGGCCCCCCGATTTACTCCCATTAAGCTGTTCAAGTTTGGCTTTTACCTCAGATATGGTAATATCTACCTCTATATCCTTAGTCCCATTTGTTATATTACCATTATCCCTAAGCTCTTCACTAGCCTCATTAAAGACTGAAGCAAAGTATTTGTTTAGATATTGGGCCATTCCTAGATTATCCTTAACCTCCACTCCATCCTTAGTAATTAGCGGTCCTACTTCTTCTTTTTTTGTTTTTTTCCTATTTATATGGCTATAAAACCTTTTACTATTGGTTTTAATTCCCTTTGCAAGGTCCAACTCTACCTGCCTTTTAGCCTCTCTCACTTTGTCCCTACATGCTCTAACCTCAATAAGGTAACTTTCTTTACTTATCCCTCCCATCTTCCACTCCTTATATGCTTTCTGCTTTTTCATAATCACCTCTCTGAGATGCTTGCTCATCCAGCTTGGTCTAACACACCTGCCTATAATTTTTTTCCCTTTTCTTGGGATACAGGCTTCTGACAATTTCTGCAAAATTATAGTGGGAGAGGGGATGGATTAGGAGTGAGGGCATGTAGGGCTATGTCTACACTGGCGGGTTCTTGTGCACGAACACGTCTACACTGCCATGTGCTTTTACACAAGAGCATCCATGGCAGTGTGGACGCTCTCTTGCACGAGAAAGCTCCGATAGCCATTTTAGCCATAGGGCTTTCTTGTGCAAGAAACCCCTGCTGAGCAGCCACACTGCCCTCTTGCGCAAGAGCTCCTGTGCAAGAGGGCTTACACCTGTTAGAAAAGAGCGTAGCTCTTGCGCAAGAGGCCCGCTCTTCTGACGCCGTACTGTAAATTGTCTTGCGCAAGAGTGGGCGTGCAGTGTGGACGCTCTGCGGATTCTTGCACAAGAACAGCCATTCTTGGGCAAGAACCCGCCAGTGTAGACATAGCCTAGGAGTCTAGTGGTACAGACCACACAGCCAGGTGCATGGACTGGGCAGAGCTGTGGTGGATGGTTTGGCGTGTGTTCGAGATCTTAGCTACGAGAGGAGCCAGTAGACACCAAGGATGAGCGCTACCTCTAACCTTATTATACACAAAATAGTAGGGCAAAGCAATGCACCGTTACATAGAGCTAGTCCAATAAGTGGGTAGTTAGCATAGACAATGCCATAACACCTGCACCTATGACAATACACATGATATTCACCAGTAAGGATATGAATATACACCTACTTATTTCTATAAATCATGCACAGTTCCACCGATAACAAACCTACAATTGTCTGATGGGAGGTTGCAGCCTCGGTCTTTTCCCACGCAGAGAGGCATCCACAATTCGGTTGCCGGTATGAACAGCTCCAGCTTCTAGTTGCAGCAGACAAGGTACGTGGAAATTCCTTGCCCAGTCCCTCCCACTGATTATCTCTTCTACGCCTATATTTTTACTAGGCTTGACTTGGTCATCCATGACTATGATTAACCACTCGTTGTTTAGAACTACGTCATTCTTTAACCTAAACTACACTACTGATTAACTTATCCATCACTATTTCCTCTTATGACACGCTGCTTTTGTAAATTGTTTGCCTCTTCGTGGCTAACAGCTTTAGGACTGCCAGGTCGCGTCTTGTACTTATGCTTATCGTTTGGCATGTTCTAATCTAGTTCATTGTGTTTGCTTGCTGTGGTCAGGCTCTGCCCAGCTCCCTTAAGCAGAGGAAGCCATTTCTCACATGCTTGCTTCAGGCCTTGCCTGCGTGCACGTATTGCACCAGACTATCGAGGGCTAAGCTTGCCTGCTCACATGACCACACTTCAGTCGAGACAGGGCTGTGCACGTTTTCCCACAGGGTTCTTTGATGTGTGTGACTGTGATGGCTAGGAGGAGTGCTGGCCAGCACTTGGCGACAAAAGAGTTAAACTCAGGTAGCTAGCAGAGGGGTTGGCAGAGAGCCAGAAGAACCAATGGGCTACCAGTGCTGAAATTTGAATTGCATAAGACACTTTGCCTGCTTTCTTTGTGGGGGAGTTAAGCCAGGAGTTGGAAAACAGCATCCTTTAAACCCAGTCAGGACTACCATGCCTTCAAGGAATTCGGGTCATGGAAGTGGATTGAACCAGGAAGGGACTGAGAGTAAATAAAGGGAAAATACGTATTTAGTTGTGATCAGGCCATCTTTTTTTGTTTGGTTAAACTTCTCTGTGTGAATCTATGCCTTCCCTCACTCATTCACTATCTAAGGGTATGTGTACACTAGCCCCTAGTTTGAACTAGGGAGGCTAATGAGGGCGACCGAAATTGCAAATGAAGCGCAGGATTTAAATATCCCATGCTTCATTAGCATGTTCCCGGGCGGTCGCCATTTTGGAAATTGACTAGCACGGAAGAACTGCCCGTGTCTACACGCGGCAGAGAAGGGCGATTCCGAAACAAACCCTCATGAGGTTTAACTGTTAATTCGAAGTAAGGGGTTTATTTCAGAATAGCCCTTCTCTGCCACGTGTAGACATGAGCAATTCTTCCGTGCTAGTCAATTTCCAAAATGGTGACCGCCCGGGAACATGCTAATGAAGCGCGGGATATTTAAATCCCGCGCTTCATTTGCAATTTCGGTCACCCACATTAGCCTCCCTAGTTCGAACTAGGGGGCTAGTGTAGACATACCCTGAGACAGTGGTCACTGGCCAGTAGATCTCAGGATCTACTGATAGATCTTGGAGCCTTTGACAGGTGATTCTGACAGGTCTGGCCTGGAGGCTATCAAGTGCTGGCTATCAAGCCTGCCTTAGTCCCCTACACCACCACCCAGAAGCCACCTGTGGTAAGCGGTGTCCAGCTGGAGCCCACATTCTGAACCCCCGCCATTGTCCTGAACCTCTCCTGCACCCTAAACCCTTGCCCTAGTCCTGAATCCCCCTGCACCTCAACTCCCTCCTTCATGCTCAGCTCATAACCCCTCCCACATTCCAAATCCTTTAGCCCAAGATCAGAGTCTGCATCCCCCTCCCTGGAACTCCAGCCCTCTGCCCCAAGCCTGATAAAAGTGAGTAAAGGTAGGGGAGGGAGGGAGGATGCAGTGAGCAGGGGCGGGGCCGGTGAGAAGGAGGCGAGGTAAGGGTGTTTGGGTTTGAGGTAGATCCTGAACTGCACTTAAATTCGAAAAAGTGATCTCATGCTTAAAAAGGTTGGGGACCACTGATCTAAGAGCATACGCAGAGAGATTCTTTGTGTTTTAATTTGTTTTACTCAGTTGCTCTGTGACACCTAGCAACCAACTATGCTTTACCAAGTATTTCTTTTTACTTTGTTAATAAAATCACCCTTTTTAAGGCGATGATTTGATTCTTGTGTCCTGGAAAGAAACAGGAGGTCTGTCTGGGTGTGTCTACACTGCACCCTTATCTCAAAATAAGCTACACAATTTGAGCTACGCAAATTGCATAGCTTAATTCAAGTTAATTTCAGAATAGCTTATTTTGAAATTTGGCTTTCAAATTTCAAATTGGCTTTCACAGCACCAAATTTTGAAATAGAGCACTATTCCAAAATGTCCCTTAATCCTTGCAGAACGAGCTTTACTGGGATGTTGGAATAGCGAGCCCCATTATATTTTGAAATAATAGGTTTGCTCTAAAGACGCGGAATAGCTATTTTGGGATATTTCGGGGACTTAGATGGTGGCCTGGAGCGAGCCCCTGCCTCTCAGCTCTTCTAAAAGGTCCAGGTGGTAGATAAAGGACTTTTATACAAAAAGACTTTTTCTGGTGGGCACAAGAAGGACTTGCATCCTCACAGACAGTTGGTAGTTCCAACTAAGTACAGGGAAAAGCTCTTGAACTGAGCCTACGATCACCCTAATGACCATGCTGGGGTAAGCAGAACCAAAGACTGGTTGGGAAAGTCATTCCACTGGGAGGGGATGGGCAAGGATGTGTCTAGGGTATTTCCAGTCTCTTGAGGAGTGCCAGTGAGTGGGAAAGCCCAAGACTGGGTCTCCAGCCACTCCCTATAATAGAGGTTCCATTCCAGCATGTGAGCTGTGGATATTCTGGGTCCTTTCCTTAAAAAGACACCCAGAGGAAAACAATATATCCTGACTTGCATGGATTTTGCCACCCAATGGCCTGAAGCAGTAGCTCTAGGGAACACCGCTGCCAAGAGCTCGTGCCAGGCATTAAGAGATATTTTTGCCAGACATGTCCCCAGCTGTGTGACAGAGCTCTGCCCACCTAGCCCCTGGGGCAGCCTCAGCTAGGGTGATGGATGCATGCTTGTTGGTAGCTCACCTGAGCTTGGCTTGACCATGCTGTCCTAAGAGCCCACCCAGGGACTTTGCCACTGCACTAATAAACCCTGGCTTGCTCTCACCAGGCTGCACCGTGTCCCTGCAGCGTCACCCTGGGTGCCTGGCTCCAAAAATGGTTTATCTGTGCTGTGGAGAGCTCATGGTGTGATCCAGGCAGCTGGAGCCAGGCTGGGTCTTGGAGCTGAAGAGCTGTGGAGCTCACCCTTGTGGGCACCTAAGTGGTGGGCCTGGAAGAAGAGTGGGGATCCTGCTGTGAGGTATGGAAAGGTCAGGGTGGTACGTGCCCTGTCAACTGGGGCCATCCCTTGAGAGAGGAAGTGGCAGGGTGGTGGCGCTGACCTTGTAAAGTGTGTGTGTGTTTGGGGGGGTTAGCAGCCTCCCTCTATCATGGGTTTTCAAGCACAGTGGGAAGTAGGAAAGGGGAGATCAGAACCCACCAGTTCCTAGCCCAAAGCACCTTCCCCTCAGCAGGGCTTGGGTGAGCAGCAGGCCATAGGCCGGTGTGACGGGGCTGAGAGTCATGCGGCAGGCACAGCTGCAGAGAATTGCATTAATTCTGTTACAGCACAGAAGGAGATGAATTATTAACGATCCCGGCAGCGTAAGGAGCTGGTGGGAGCGACTCAAGGAGCTTGGGGCCAACATGCTGGATTGCTATGTCCTTCAGATGGCAGCTCCAACCCCTGCTCCTCAGCCAGAGGCTCCCTCCATACGCCGCACAGTAACACACGCAAGGAGCGCTGCCCTGGTGCTGAGACATGGCTGCTTCTGGGGTGGGGCACAGGGACTGTTTACACGGGAGCCCTAACCTGGCCCCTGATGGGGCACGCCCCTGCAGCATTTTACTGGGCATCCCTGCCCAGCGCCAGGCAACAGCGCTGCTCTGGTTTTGGAGCCACCTGCCTCAGTGCTGAGCTGAGACCTGTCACCTCATGCCCCTGCTAGGTGCCATGAGTGTGGGGACAAGACAAGGCCAGTCGGCTGGCATGCAGGTGAAGGGAGCCCCCACCTTGCCAGGGTGAGCAGTGCAGCCTGGGGAATGGAGGCCAAAGAGACAGCAGGCTCTGGAGCCCCTGCCTGCCTAAGCCAGCTTGTCCCCCACCTTGGGCCCAGCTCCGCTAGACACCCCCCTCCTGCAGAGAGGAAAGAACCCCCATGACTCATTGCCCCTTTTCTTTATACTCTCACCCGTCTGTCTGCGCCTCCTGAGCTGACAGCGGCAGCACACTCCTGTTCACATGGCAGCTGCTAGTCAGCCACAATCTTCCTTTTACACAGGAGCTGAATTTTTAACATTGAGGCTGGAGCCAATGCAAGAGTGATGCTGTGCAAGCTGCACCTGCAGCCCCTGCTAACCCAGACCTGGACACCCCTGCCCCTCAGTCCTGACCCACAGCCCCCTGCGATCTCCGTTCTGGACTCCCCCCGCCCTGCCTCTGCAGATGCCCTTTTACCCTGCCCAGATATAAAAGGCATTAGCTGGGCAGGTGCGCCCCACACACACAGGCAGCCACACCAGCAGCAGTTCAGAGTCTCTCCAGCAGGGGGCAGGCTGTGCCCAATTCTCTGGTCTCACAAACTCAGCCAGGCCAGCAAGGAACTGTTAGTGAGATGAGTTTTATTGCCCAGTCAGGCAGCCCCTCAGGGGCCCAAGTCACTGAGTCCTTTCCAAAAACGGCCTTGATCCTTCCAGCTTGACAGGGCGCTCAGGAGCTCCTGCACCACAGACTGGCCTCACAGCTGTGAGGTTTGTTCCCGTGCCCTCGGGCAGTGAGGAGGGGATCTCCCCTTCTCCCCAGCTCTGGGCAAACAACCCTGTAAACATCTGAACCGCCCTCCTCCACCCCCCAAACCCAGCATGATTGCTTTGGTCACTACCCACTGGGTGCCCCCTCTCACCCTATGGAAGCCCCACCCAGACCAACACTGGGGTGGGGTCACTGGGAAGCAGAGGTGGGGGCAATTCATGGCTGGAAATGCCCCTTAGCACCCACCTGCTCTGAGGGGGGAGGGGCGTTCATATTTAGGGGCAGGAGTTGACAATTAAGACAATAGACACAAAACTTGATTATCGGCTGCTAGACTAACCCAGGGTTGAAGCAGAAAGAGGGGCCCCCAGAAGCAGCATGGCAGGGGAGAGAACACACCCCTCCCCCCAACCAGGGAGAAAGGAGTCATGGTTAAGCCTGGGGGGAGCAACAGCTTTTTTGGGGCACAGAATGTAGTGGCAAGGCGTGTAGGGATGGTGCCCCCAAGGTTGAGGGGTACCTGGGCTGGAGGTTCAGGGGGGACAGCACCCCCAGGTCCACTGATGGAGGAGGGGGGGGATCAAAGGGGGCAACTACCCTGGGGTCCAGATATTCAAAAGGGTCCACTACTTCCCTCCAGGCAGCACTGAGGACTGGCTAGGAGGGAGAGGGGCTGTGTGACGCAGAGGGCAGGCTGGCCTCACAGCTGTGAGGTTTGTTCCCGTGCCCTCGGGCAGTGAGGAGGGGATCTCCCCTTCTCCCCAGCTCTGGGCAAACAACCCTGTAAACATCTGAACCGCCCTCCTCCACCCCCCAAACCCAGCATGACTGCCCCAGCTCTGCCCCCTTCAGGCATACAGAACTGCCCCTCCCTTTCCAGGGGCCTGGCAATTCTGTCAGCCCCACTGAACATCCCACATGGTGCAGGGGAGGACCTGGCTGAATAGTGCCCCCTGGCACTTGATGGGTATGATGCAATTGGAAGCAGAGTAAATGGGATGGCAGAGGGCAGCGATGCTTAGCCTCTGAGATCAGCTGCCCCCTGGTGGAGGAAGAGGGAACTGAACCCGTAGGCTGCATGATGCTATGGCGCAGGTGGGGACTTCTTTGTAGTCATGAACTGTCTCTGTGACTCTGGACTGGCCACTTTGCATCACTGCCCACTGGGGGGAAAGAGCTGATCACATCTGTGGTCTAAGGAGCTCAGGGAAAGGGTCTTCCATGCCTGCTGCCTGGGCCTCACCAGCGATTCTCCCTGGGCACATCGCTCCCGGAGAAGGGAGAGTCTCCCCAGGGGTCTGACTGCAGCTGGCCAGGCGGAAGGCGCTCACAGGGGAAGCAGGGGGACTGAGGCCATGGAGTTGCTGAGGCCATCTGGCTGCCTGGGGGGAAGCGTGGCTCTGGCACATCAATGGGGTCACTGCCAAAAGACTGTGTAAAGGCTGGGCCGTAACACAGCCCTGCCAATCCATGACCTATGCATAGACAGTCCCCGGTGGTGGCAGAAGGAATTACACCGCAGACTGCTTGATGCATGTAGTGGTGGAAGGAACAGTGCCTCCCCCATAAGGTGGGTGACTCTGAGGCTAAGCAGGACTCCGATAGGGACGGTGGGGTGGGGGGAGGGAAAGAAGCTGGTACATCTCCTCCAAACAAAGGGTTAAAAGTGGGCTGTGCATGCCCTTAAAGTGACAGTGTGCCGTCTGCATCCGACACATTGTGGGGCAGGTCTCTGTCCGGGGTGGTGGAGGGGAAGCAGAATGCAGCAGGGGGTGGGGCCTATTCAATTTCCAGGATGAGGTCGTCCCCCTCTAGGTGCATGTCGGGTTTGACGTGGATCTTTTTGATGGTGCCGGCCACAGGGGAATTGACCACGGTCTCCATCTTCATGGCGCTGAGCACACAGAGGGGCTGCCCCTTTTCAACCGTTGCCCCCTCCTTCACCTTGATGTCGATGACCTTGCCAGGCATGGGGGCCCCGATCTGACCCTTGACGTCCTTCAGCGCCTTGGGGTGGAAATGCATCTCCTGTGGGTGGGCCAGAGAGACACGGTCAGGGAGCACTACTCACACAACGAGGCCTTAGCTCAGGCCAGACCCGTGTGCCCAGCCTGCAATGTCAGGCCCAACGGGCGTCCAGCCCAATATCACCCCCAGGCACCTTCATGGCCTGTGTGTCTTTGACCAGGATGGAGCGCAGCTGGCCGTTGAGTTCGAAGAAGACCTCGCGTTGGCCAGCCCGGTTCAGGTCTCCCAGCGCGAGGGCTTTGATGTGCAGAGTCTTTCCACGTTCCAGCTCCACCTGCAGGGGGGGACAGAGAGCGGGGAGGCCCCCGGAGCTTCCTGAGTCTGCAGAGAGTCAGTCACTCGCTCTGGGGGACTGACACGGTGACGCTTTCCTGGGTCCCAGAGCAGGAGCCACCCCACCCAGAGCTCCTCCCAGTGTCCCACGGATCCAAAAAGCCCCCCAACACAGGGCTTGATGGTCTCCTCTTAACCCTATTCCCGGCTCCCCACAGACCCCAACCTCCCACTTCAAACTTCTCCTCAGACTCCCCCGACTCCTACTCCCAGGTCCACCCAGAGCCTTCTGTCCCCCATACAGCCCTCCGGGGCCTGGCCCGACTCTCTGACTCCCTCACCTCAAACTCCTCGGCGATCTTGGGCCCCTCCAGGAAGAGGCGGGTGTTGAGGCACTCGACGGGGCCAAAGGTGGCCGTGAACTCCTTGAACTCGTCGAACACCTTGGGGTACATGGCGGCTGAGAGCACGTCCTCAGGGGTGATCTCGTCCTCCTGGTGCCGTGTGCGCAGCTCCTTCTCCAGCTGCTGGAAATCCAGGGGGGGCAGCGAGGCCCCTGGGCGCCCCTCAATGCGGGGCAGGTCCTTCAGCACCTGAGGGGAGAGCATGAGGATCCCATGTGGGGGGGGCTGGAGCAATGGGAGCCCCCTCCTGCTAGGGAAGGGGATACCCCCGTAGCTCCGTCCTGTGGTCCCCATGGCTCACCTTGGAGTGGAAGGGCCCAGGGAGGTCCCAGCACAGGAACCTGATCTAGCCCTGCCCCCCACAATCCCACCCCACCCATTGCCCAGCCGTACCTGGGAGCGGAAGGGCTCAGGGAAGCCACCGTAGGGGATCCCGATGTAGCCCTGCAGGAACTCCACCAGGGAGCGCGGGAAGGAGAGCTCGTCTGCCATGGCCTCCACCTCCTGCCGCGACAGATTGTTCTGCACCATGAACTGCGCCAGGTCCCCCACGATCTTCGATGACGGTGTCACCTGCACAGGCAGGAGATGGGTCAGTGCAGGCAGGCTCCCCCGTCCTGGGGCCAGTCAGATCTGGTGCCCCCTGGTAGGGAAAAGCCCCATGTCCCATTTCCCCACCCTCCCAGGCCAGCCAGGCCCCCCGCACAGGGCTGGCGGCCCCCTAAGGCCTGTGCTCTGACCTTGATGAGATCCCCCAGCAGCTTGTTAGCTTCTACATAGGCCTTCTTGACCTCCTTGAACTTGTTGCCCAGCCCCATGCTATGGGCCTGGAAGTGCAGGTTGGTGTACTGTCCCCCGGGGATCTCGTTCTCATACACGTCAGCGTTGCCCGACTTCATGGTGGCCGTGCAGTCGAAGGCGGCGTAAAGGCCCCGCGCCATCTCCCAGTACTCGCTGTAGTCAAACACCTTCTCCATCTGGATGCCTGAGACAGGGGAAAGGGAGGAGATGGGGCTCGGCTGGGCTGCAGGGGTTGGACTTGGCTCATGCTGGTGTGTGGGACAGAGAAGGGCTCTGGGACTATCCACCACCCTGAGATCTTGGCTCTGCAGAGCATGGGGGCAGCTTGGCCATGCACCCCCTTGCTGCTTGCTCTAGCCCAGTGTTTCTCAACCAGTGGTACGAGTACCCTTAGGGGTACTTGAGAGAAGTCTGGGGGTACATCAACACAACTGAAACTTGGAGAAAACTGAATTTTTGTTTTAAGTTTTACAGCACTTTCTTATTTTTGTACTTTTTACACCCAAAAATGTAATTGCCTACCCAACTACGATTAAGTTGTTTAAACAAATGTGTTGCAATAGTAGAAAAAAATTGCGTGTGTCTGAAAACTGTAGGTACTGGGGGTATTTACAATTTTTTTTAAAGGGGTACTTTATAAGAAAAGGTTGAGAAACACTGCTCTAGCCCATCTCATGCTGTTCTTTTCGAGGGGGCAGGACAGACACCATGCCTGACACTCAGCCCTCCCCGCGCTAGCCACTAAGTCCCATTTCCCTCCCGGAGCCAAGCACAGACCCTGGGCGTGCAGGCTTCTGGGGGCGATACCTGTGTCCTGGGTGGTACCCCGGGTACAGGCCACCAACGCGCCCATGCTGGGCTGGGAGGTCATGCCGGACATGGAGTCCACAGCCACGTCTACGATGTCGGCGCCGGATGCAGCACAGGCCAGCATGGAGGCTACGCCCGCCCCCGAGGTGTCGTGAGTGTGGATGTGGATGGGCATCTCAGGGAAGTGCTGGCGCAGCCTCCCCACCAGCAGCTCCGAGGCACGTGGCTTCAGCAGCCCAGCCATGTCCTGCAAGGGAGGAGTCAGAGTGGGCACGGGGGGCGGGAACAGGTGAAGAGGGGGGCTGGGAGGGGTGAATGGGGTAGGGAGCAGGGAAGGTGCAGGAGAAATCTGGTGGGGGGGGCAGAGATGAGGGCCGGGGCTGTGGGAGGGGGAATGAAGGGGAAAGGCTATGGCAAGAGGGGCTAGGGAGGAAAGTAGGTAGGGTGAGCTCTCTCCGGACACCCTCCAGTGCCAAGATGCCCTCAAAGGGCAGCTTCTCAACTCACTGATATCCTGGGCTATGGGTCCCTCCTCCCGCTGGGCTCTGCTCCCCAGTGCTGCCAGTGCCCCTCATCCACCATCTGCAGCCCCTGTGCTTCCCGGGGTACCTTGATGCAGAGGATGTGCGTCCCAGCTTTCACCAGCTCCTCGGCCAGCTGGACATAGTAGTCCAGGGTGTATTTGGTGCGGGTGGGGTCGGCCACGTCTCCTGTGTAGGAGATTGCAGCCTCCACCACCCCTCCGGCTTGTCCCGCTGCCTCCATTCCCAGCAGCATGTTGGGCAGGTAATTGAGGGAGTCAAAGACGCGGAAGATGTCCATGCCATTCTCCTTTGCCACTTCACAGAACCTGGGGGACCAGGGGAGGCCCGGTGAGTCTTGGGGGAGAAGGAGCCCCACCTCACCCCGGGGCCCATGTGCCAGCCTTGTGGAGTTACCCCTGCTGAGCAAGCCCCACAGGGCTGGCGTCAGGGTGAGTCAGTCAGGAAACTCTGGAATCCCATCCCCCTTTCTCACCCATAATCCCCCTCCCCTGGGGGGTCTGAAGCCCTGGCCCTCAATCCTAGCTCGCGGCCCTCTGCTAGTCCAGTCATGGGCTCCCCTCCCCCCAACTCCGCTGCCGCTGTGTCACCCCGCCCTGCGGCTCACTTGAAGACGGAGTTGTCAGGGTAGTTGGTGTACCCCACGGCGTTGGCCCCCCGCAGAAGCATCTGGAAGGGGATGTTGGGGATAAGCTCACGGAGCTCCTGCAGCCGCTGCCACGGGCACTCGTACAGGAAGCGCATGGCGACGTCAAACGTGGCACCTGGGGTCAGGGCAGAGAGGGGAGAAGGTGTCACCTGGCCCTGGTGTTGCCCACAAGTCCTCTCCCCAGTCCCATGGGGGATGTTTCCTAGCGGGGAAAGGCCTAGTGTCCCATTCCGCACCTCCCAGAGCTATCCAGTCCACCTGCCCTAGGTCTGGATCAGAGCCAGTGCCCCCTAGAGGAGAAAGGCCCCAAGTCCATTCTCTGCTGTGCCTCCGCAGCCCACCAATTCCCACCCTAGGGCCAGGTCAGAGCCAGCGCCCCCTGGAAGGGAAAGACCTCTTGTCCTGCTCTTACCTCCCCAGTTCTCAATGCTGAAGAGGTTGTTGAAGTTGTGGGCCACAAAGGGTGAGATCTTCTTGAGGTCATGTGTACGGACGCGGGTGGCCAGCAGGGACTGGTGGGCATCCCGGAAGGTCGTGTCCATGAGCAGCAGCCCAGGGTGCTGCCGCACGGCCTTGGCAAAGCCCTGGGGTCCTTCCCGGAGCAGGATATCTCGGAAGCCAGTGGGGGGGTCTCCTGGAAACGGGGCAGGGGGTTAGAGAAGTGGATTCAGCCTCTGTAGGGTTCCAGAGAGACCCCTGCACCACTCCTTGAAGCACCCCAGGGTGCTGTTAGTTAGTCTGCGAGGAGTCACTTGGCCTCAGTACTGCTGGGGCTAGGGGGCGCTCTTCTGCAAGGAGTGGGTGAGGATTCGGGGGCACTCTCCCCTCCTCACAGTCAGTGCTGACTTCCAGGGTGGTGCTAGAAGGCCCTGTGGGATCAGGGTCTCAGGTGGCATCTCAGCACCAGGCAAGGGGTCCTTAAATAAACAGCCTTCGCGCTCTACCCCATCTCAGCACTGGGCCAGGGATCCCTGTATATGTCATTCTGACCCTGGCAAGTCTTTTCTGACTCTAACTAGTCTGGAACAAATGCCATGAAGTGGCTTTGACAGCTGAGCCGTGGGCCTGATGTTCTCAACATGTACGTGACTGATGCGCAGGGCTGGCTTTAATTAGCCAGCATCGCAGCCACGTCTGGTTATTATCGCAGTTTATTTCTTTGTTGGCTGCTAATCCCCAGCCTGAACCAGGCATTACGAGAATGAACTACGGAGGCTTAAATCTCATTAAGGTTCTCCCGAGCAGCCTGTTAAATCTGTTTTAAGAGCTGATAGACCCTAACTGCTCCCTCCCCAGGCCGGGGAGCAGCCGGGAATAGAATACAGCACAGCTAATGATTTGCTGGGCAGCACAGCAAATGGGGCAAGCAGCCTCTGAATTGCGAACACTGATTCCCAGCCCTCCCTGCTCCACCCACTAGATTCCACTGCCCTCAGGAGGGAAGAACAGGGCAGAGAAAGGCCCTGACTCCCAGGAGTGGGGGAGAAAGTGAAGTCCAGCCACAAGGGGAGAATGGAGTACAGGATCTTTCGAAATGGGGCATTTCTGTTGAAAATGACCCGTCTAAACTGCCGTTTTTTTCCCTGAAAAAGCCCCATTTTGAAAAAAAGCAGCGGCCGCCATTATGCAAATGAAGCGCAGGAAATTCAAATCCCGGCTTCATCTGCAATATCGATGTGCCTAATTTACATCCCTTTACCGAAAAAGGGATGTAATCTAGACACGGCCAGAGAGCCCAGGCATCCTCCCCCCCTCACTCCATCCATGGGGAATGGAGAGGGGCGGGGCTGAGGAACAGAATGGGATGGAACTGTAGGGTGAGGGAGGGGCCCTGCGGGTAGCCTCCACTGAAGGCAGCCCTGGAGCGGGGAAGGCGACTCACCCAGAGGCACGGAGGGCACGACCGGGTCAATGGGGGATGGCCGGGCCTTGACGGGGATGGGCGTGGTGGGGCCGTTGACCATCACGTGGCCTGGAGAGAGAATGGCAGAGTTACAGAGTGTGGTGCATGGATCATACTCTGCACCAGGTATCCCACCCTGCAGAACCGACCAAGAATCCCGACCTCATGCCCACCCTGCAGAATCAGCTGGGACCCACTATGGCCCTGACCCTCCAGAATCAGCTGATGAGCCCCACCCTGAGCCTGACGCTGTGGTAAGGGATGGACATCATACCCCTGGCCCTGAATCATGCTAATAGACGGGAGCTCTGCTCACTGGGGCCGATCCTGCAGGACTGGACTGGGACCCCACAGATGGCGCCAGCCAGCATTCCCTGTAAGCTGTGCACTTGGATGGCTGCCCAGGAAAGACTCAGCTGCCACCCAGCTGATTGGCAGAGCATTCATAGCCACCCACAGCTGCCAGCATGTCTTCCCACTGGTGGGGCACATCCGCACATGCCTCAGTGCACAGAACACAACTTATTCATACACGGATGGAAAAAATTAGAGGGAACATTGGCCAACCCACAGTACCAGCTGAGGATCCCCCCGGGGCGTGGTACTGGCTGGCTCCTGCCTCCTGGGCCTGCCCCGCAGTATCAGTCGGGGATCCTACTCCTGGCTTTCACCCCACAGAGCCTTCCTATGGCCCTGTGGTACCAGATAGGGACCCCATATGTTAGGCCTGACCCCACAGCTGCTTGGGGCCCAACCCCATGGTACTGCCTGGGGATCCCAGCCATAGGCCTGAGCCTGTGGTCCTGGCGCGGGCCTGTACCAAGATAATGCAGCAGCTTCTGGGCCCTGTTCTGGCCGGGGCGCAGGTTGAAGAGGTCAGGGTTCTCGTCAATGAACTGGGTGTCCACCGTGCCCCGCAGGAACTGGTCATTGCTCAGCACGTTCTGCAGGAAGGGGATGTTGGTCTGCGGACAAACAGTGACAGGCTGTCAGCATGGCTCTGCATCCGGGGGGTTAAATCCCAGAGACAGCTCCCCCCAGCCCACGGCATTACTCCTTTCCCTCCTGGCCCGAGCAAGCCCCCAGCTGGAGCTACCGGCTAGGGTGGCGAAGATGAGACCTAGCACTGTTTATGCCAGGGCTGTCTCAGGGGTGTGGATTTTTTCACTCCCTGCCCCACGAGTGACACAGCTGGTTCTGCTAAGTTTTAGGTGTAGCCGAGGCCGGAGGCTCCAGGAAGGGAGCTTCCCCGAGTGATGCTGCCTGAGTGTGCAGGGAGCCTGAGCCGATTGCTCTGAGGTAGGGAAGCAGAGTCAGCGATGCCTTCCTTCCCCAGGGGATGCTGCCCTGGCCTGATGCCAGGGTGATGTACCCCAGAAGAGGTGTGCTGGAGGAGAAGCAGGGCCTTTGCAGCTGGGTTATTAAAACCGTGTGCTCCCTTGGAATCCATTGAACTCAGTGCTCCCTGCACTCAGCTCTCACTGCGATTACGGCTCAGACAGCTAAGGCCAGATCCAGGCCCAGCTAGTACAGGAAGTGACAGTGGCTGCTGGGCTGGAGCAGAGGGTGCAGAGCATCAGGACTCCTGGGTCTCCCCAGCTCTGGGAGGTTAGTGTTTAGAAATGGGAGGAGGGAAGGACCCCTGGCTTCTATCCTTGGCCCTGGGAGAGGCGCACCATCAGACTGGGAGGAGGAGGGTGGAAAGCAGGATGCCTGGGTTCTAGTCCCAGCAGCACAGCCATCCAGCTGCCTGTGACCTAGGGATGGGGAGGGGCTTGTGCACTGAAGCAGGGAGATGGGGATTGGCTGCGGGATGGGAAAGGCTGGTGTAAGTTGAGCCCCCCTTTCCCCGAGTGCTGTCAAAGCTGTCAAGAGGGATTAGACTCAGGGAGCTGGACTGTGTCTCATGGGCTGGATGGAACAGCTGCTGCTTGGGGAAGGACAGTGGAGGGGGTGCAATGTGGGATCTGGGCAGTGCAGTGTGAGGCTCGGGGGTCAGCAGCCACACTGGGACGTCCTGCCCCATTAAGAGAGGTAGGGCAGGCTACACTCCTCAGGGGCCCAGCTCTGAGCCAGGGGAAAGCAGTTGGGCTCTTGTGGGCCCACAATCACAGCATGGGCTGGAAGCAGTAAAAGATGCAGGACCAAAGCTAGCCAGCAGAGGGCAGTGCCTCTGTCCCTGGCTCTTGGAAGGGAGGGGCAGGCTAGTGTGTTAGTGCAGGAGATGTAGTTAGCAGATGGGATCAGGACACTTTGGATCAGCGAGTTGTAGGGTCTAGTGGTGGAGGGGAGGGTGCGGTTGGGAACCACAACCCCAGTTTTATCCCCATCTCTGCTGTGTGGCCCTGAGTGCGCCTCGTCCCCTCCCTGAGACTCTATTTCCCTCTCTGCCATGGTGACCTGCCCTGATCTGCAGAAACCACGCCCAGCCCCCTGGGATCAAATCCTTCCTCCCCAGCAGCTCCCTTATTTCATGTGCTGCTCAGACCCTTAGGCAGCCTCTCCTCAGCAATGCGGGTGCCTGGCACTGTGTGCTGGGCACATGAAGGGCTCCTGATACCATGGCCAGGGGGCAAAGCCTTCATCAGGGCTAATTATCCTGCTGAGAGCTCATCTCCCTGCTCAGTGCCATCTCCCAGGGACAGGGACATGGGCACCGGTGCCCTCCTTTCTGCACCCATAGGCCAGCTCCTCTGCTTGCTGGGCACTGCCATGGCTCGAGGGATGCTGTGCTAGTTTTTTAAGGCACCAGTGATGTTGTCTGTAGATGCTGCCCAGAAAGGGGCCTCTGCGGCTGCCTTACACACTGCCTGATTGCCAGGACTCCTGGTTCTAATCCCAGCTCTGGCCCTGACTCGTTATGTTCCTGGCAGCCTTTAGGGCAGCCTTCTGCAGGGTGAGATGGAAAAACCATGGACTCAGAAGAAACACAAGGCAAAAACTGAAGAGCTGGGAAGTCACATCCACAGAGCAGGGCTGATTCTCTCCAGCAGAGGGCAGCAGGACAGCTAAGAACACCTGCTGCAGGATGAGCAGTAGCCAGTCAGTGGCAGCACTAGACACAGAACCCAGGAGCCCAAACTCACAGGCCCTCTGCCTGAGATCCCATTTCCCTCCTAGGTCAGGGGACAGAACCCACAAACCTGGATTTTCAGCCCCTGCTTCCCACTCCCCTTCCTGAGCCAGGGCTAGAACCAGGAACCCTGGCCCCCTAGTCCCCCCAACCATTTCCCTCCTACTATTCTGGTTAATAACTTCTTGGGCCAGTCTTAACTGGAGGCTCCAAACCCAGGACTCCTGGGTGAAGGTCTGGGTCAGACTAATGGCTCATAAGCAGCCCCAGAGTGGGCCAGGCTCAGCAAAAGTAATCAAAAGCCAGTCTCAGCTTATGGCTCCCTATTCCAGGGCTCTTGATGGGAGCTGCAGGAGGATGAGTCTCATGGGAAAACGGGGGGTTAGTGGAGTGAACTAGGTTAGACGGCGCAAAAGGGACCAAAGCATTGTTGGGTGCAGGGTTCCCTGCCCTCCCAGCCAGCCTATTCTCTGCCCTGGGGCTGAATCAAATTAACCCCCACTACAGAGGAAAGGCCCCACCTCCCATTTCCTCACCCCTCCTTATGCAGCCAATCCTGCAGTGGGAGCAAAGTCTAAGTTCCTTCCCAATCTCTACTCTTGCTGCATTTCCTCATTAATGAATCAGGGTGCTCAGAAGCTAATGAGGGAAAAACATAAATTAGGTACAGGGAGAAGGGGCTTTGGAGCAGGAGGCTCTTGGGGTAAGGAGGAGCTACCCCTTCAGTTCCCATCTAATTCCACCCCCCCCATGGTAGGGCTGTTCCCTTTCAATCAACTCCCCCAGAGTGCTGAGTAAATGTCCCCTCAGCCCTGGCACTCAGAGCTCTTCCCTGGTGGGTACTGATGCCCAGCCCTCCTCCCCCAGCTCAGTAGCACTCTCCCTTCCCAGAGGTGGGATGGAAGGGAACCCAGGCGTCCTAGCTCCCAGCCTCCCCCACTCTTCTAGTCATTTGTCCCCAGCCCCCTCCCAGAGTTGGGACTAGAACGTGGGCCTCCTAATGCTGAATCACTACTGCACCCTCTGTGCCTGTACGTCTGAGCAATTGCAGCTCTGCTCAGAATGGGGCAGTGGTGTGTTTCCCTCCCCCCCACAGTATCATCTAATCTAATCCTAAGCCCCCTAAACAGAACCCCCTCTTCATTGCCCCCACCCTCCATTAAACCTCCTTCACACCCAGGCCTCTTGCCCCTATTTGCCTAAGTGAACATCTGGCAGGAGGGGAAAGACTCAGAGCCCCAGCTGGCACAGGCCAGTGCTCACCATGGAAGCGCTGGCAGAGAGCACCTTCCCCTGCACAGCCCTGCTGATGCCCCTCACCCCTGCTCTGGGCTCCCCCCGCCAGCTCTGCTAATGTCCTTCACTTCTGACCCTTAGCCCCCTGACTCGGAGCCCCGAGGTCTGCGGGGGCAGTGGTAAAGTCTGTCTATGGAACAGCACTGCTGGGCATTTGGGTCTCCAGGGCACGACAGTGATCCCTGGGCTGTGAAGCTGCAGCTCAAAAACTCTGGTCTTAGCCATGTGAATTGTGACAGGAGTCAGGAAGCTACAAACCTTGAGGGAAATCCCAGCTCTCTGGATTGAGGCAGCTGCAAACAGCTGGGCATTACAGGGTACTGGGAGGGGCAGTAAGGTCTAGTGATTGCAGCAAAGCACAGCTGGGAATCAGGAGTCCATTGGCAGCTCCTAGAGGGGAGCGGGGTCTAGTAGTTAGTATAGGAGGGGTTGGGAGCCCAGACTCCTGGGTGCTATTTGGGGGCTGGCAGTGTGACTCTGTTTCCTGTTGTGCCTGCTCTAACCCTTAGATCCCACTTCTTACCTACAGCTGGGTCCAGGCACCGGCCCTTTCATCCCCCCACCTGGCAAAAAGGAACCATGCACCATCATCTCTACCCCCAAGCCCAGTTGACAACCCCCCCACTCTGATAAATGCACCAGCCTCCACTCCCCTATGGGGCTCAGGCACCAGCCAGCCCACCCCCATCTGCCCCATCCCACCAGCTCCCAGTCCCCTTTTCCTCACCTGCTGAGTCGCCCCCCCCCCCATCCTGCTGGGAAATGACAATGCTCATCCCCCAGCCTCGCCCCTTCCCCCTTAGCTACCAGACACCCCCGCAGTTGCCGATCCCCCCTCCCTCAAAGGACCGCGCACGACAACACCCCCCCCCCCCGCCAGGCGGGAAGGGGCAGAGCCGGCGCCGCGCTGGGGGAGGGGAGCAGGAGCGAAGCGGCGGCTGGCTCCGCGCAGCTCTCCCATCCCCCACCCCGCGGCACAGCTCCGGCGCCCGGGCAGGGACCGGGGCGCGCGGTTCCCCCCCTCCCCCGCGCTGTCTGCAGGGGGCTCGGCGGGGGCTTTGGGGCTGGGCGCCAGGAAGCGGCGGGGCTGGGGCAGCTGATGCCCCCCAACCCGCAGCGGACTCGTGCGCCCCCGAATCGGCTCCACGGCAGGGCGCGCGGGTGCCGGAGGGGCGGGCCAGGGCGAGCCCGGCCGCTGCGGGCGATAGAGCTCGGGAGCCCGGGAGCCCGGGAGCGAGAAGGGGCGCTGGGGGGAGGCTGCGCTGCGCCCTGCCTGGGACCGAGCCATCAAGGGGTCGCACCCTGAATGCTACAGCGGCTGGGACCCAGGCGTCCGGGAGCCTGGAGATGGCAGCGGAGCTTGTGCACGGAGCCCCCCCGGGGGTAAGACCCAGGCGCCCGGCGGCCAGTGCTGGGGGGGCCCTTCCCCCCCGCCCGGATGTATAACTTGATGAGACAACACAGACTGCACCCAACCGCGGGCGGATAGAGCCCCGGCGTCCGGCCACCCGAGGGTGCCCCCGACTGGATCTGCTCCTCCCCCGGAGACTGGATTGAACCCGGATTGCAGCCCTTGCCGGGGGCCAGAACTCAGGCGCCCAGGGAGCAGAGGGGGGGCCGCATGTGACCCCCGCGGGGAGCTCTGACTGGATTGGACACCCCGGATTGCACCGCAGTCGGACAGAGCCCAGCGTCCGGGGGGCGAGTGTCCATGCCCGCCCCCCTCGGACACAGAACCGCCTGGGACAACATCCATCGCGCCGGCTGGCCAGAGAACCCAGGCGTCCGGCGCTGGGGGAGGGGGTCCGAGCTGGCGCTGCAGGGGGCTGCTAGCCGCGGAGGGAGCTCGGATCGACCCGCACACGCGTATCCCCCTTCATGCCACCGCCAGCCCGGCAGAAGTTGAGCCGCGCCGCGCCGCAGCCGACAGGGGTTCCCGTGGGAGAGCGGGGCCTGCTGGCCCCCCGGGGCAGGGGGGCGGCGGGGATGGGAGGTCCCTCTGGCCGGGGCGACCCCGGGCCCCGGGCATGAGCAGCCGGCAAGGACGCGCGGAGGCGGCGTGGGGGGAAATCGCAGCCCCGGGGATGAGCCAGGGAGCGGGTGGGGGCCCGGAGACGAGCGACGCGGCCCCCCCTAGAGACAGAGCGCAAGGTAAAAGCATCGGCCGCTGCGCATGGCGGAGGGGTGGGGGGGTGCTGGAGCGGGGATGCGGGGGCTGGATCAGGGCTGAGGGGGTGGCTCAGGGACGTGGGGGCCCGGAGGGAGGCTAAAAGGCCTGGAGGGATGAGCGGCTTGGGGCTGCACTGGAAGAAGCTGGAGAGGCTGCAGAGGGCTGGAAGGGACAGGGGTTGGCCTGGGGCAATGGGGGAGGGGGAGGGGGAGGGTGCTGACTGTCTCATTAACTCTCAAAGCTCTGGTTGAAGGACACCAGAGTGGCACCATGGGGGAGGGGAGGAATAGTGATCCACTCCTAACCTCCCCCGTCCCCTGAAACTGAGGTGTTGCTGACCTTTGCCTGGCTGAGGACAGGGCCTGTGGGTGGGCTGGTTTTGGGATAGGAAGTTTTTAAAGGCAGGGGGAGAGGGGGGGAGGGAAAGGCAGAAGTGACCTGCTGTCCTCCACCCTACTGCCAAAGGCCCCATCCAAGTCAGGCCACTGGGGATGGGGGCAGCTGGTTGTAGTGACCCCACCCTTCCAAAGAACCCACCCCACTCACAGCAGAGATGGGCACAGCTCCCTTCACTCAGCAACAGGGGGGCATCCTGCTTCCCAGGCCAGCGCAGGAGGGGCTGTTCGGTGCAGAGCAGTGGGTGTGGGGAGACATGGACCGACATACCACTCCTCCCCATGGTGTGTGTGCACACGCACAACTGTGCCCACGATTACCCACATGCACAAGCACACTCACGCAAATGGGCACTCAGAAGGGTGCACCTGTGCACACATGCAGAGCAATGAGCACACAGCAGAACTCCAGCCCCTCCACACTCACAGGATCCCCCAGTAATAAACAGGCACATGCAGAGCATCTCTTCCCAGCTCCCTTCTTGCCCCCAGCTCCAACCCACTAGGCCCCACTCCTGTCCCATTGCAGGCTCCCAGGCCCCAATGCTCTAATCCCAGAGACCCTCATCTCTTTCCCAGAGCCAGGGCTCACATGCAGGTTGCCAGTTCCACCCTGCTCTAACCCACTCAATTCCATCTGGAAGCCAGCTCCCATGGGTATATTCTCCCAGCCATCCCCCCAGTGCATCTTCCAGTCCTCTGACCTGGGTCAGGTGCAGCTGCTTTTGCCTGTTCTGCCTGATCTTATGTAATGTCAGAAGAGCAAAGAAGGTGACAACTGCACCTTCCTTTGGAAGGGCCAGATAAAACCCAAGCGTCCTGACTGCCTCCCCCTCTGCTTTAATCCACTAGAACCTACTTTCCTCTGGGACCTGGGGATAGTCATTGGAGCAGAATCGGATTAGGATTCAGGACATCTGAGTTCTGTGCCCAGTTCTGCCACTGTCCCTTTGCCTCTCTCTGTACCTCAGTTTCCCTTTAGTGAAGTGGGGAGACTGATTCTCATTCCTGCTTTGAGACTGACTCAGGGAGCTGCAGGCCCAACAAACTCTGGCTGGGATCACCGCTCTAACACCGATAATTCTTTGCCTGAGACACATTCACAGGTCTCTTTGGCTACAGATTTCCCCCCTTAAGCCCAATACAAACATTGCTAGAAATCTCTTTCCTCTCTTTCTTCAAATGCACTGGAAACAGGATTGTGAATATGTTTATCCAGTCCTTTCCCCTGCAGCCTCTATGAGCCAAAACCCAGCCAGGCCATGGGCAAGAGCAAAGCTGACTAGGAATGCATAGAACAACCAACTAGGTGGCCCTTTCATTGCTCAAGCTCAGTGAAACGGAGGACCCAGAAGTTTCACCCAGTCTCCTGTTCTCAGTGCTACACCACACTCCCTTCCAGAGGTGGAGAGGGAACCCAGGAAGGAACCCCAACCCCCTCCTTTGCTAGCCTCTGTGGTAGGAACTCCACTCTTGTTTATTTGAGGGCTCTGTTTCTAGAGCACATGCAGGACAGGGGTGTGGGTGAAGGTGGAGTTGGCAGAAAGTGAGTGGATGGGAGGGGAAATGTCTTATTCTGTTCTACTCAGTAAAAAGATGTGAGGTTACATCTTTTATTGGCCCAACTTTTGCTGGGGGGAGAGACCAGATTTGGAGTTACACAGAGCTCTCAAAGGCAGACCTGAGATAGTTCTCCTTGCACAAAGCTGTACCCTAGAGCCCCCCACACATCTGTCATAGTTAGCCAAGCACTCTCCCCCCCCCCCCGGGGAACATCTCTCCACCCATGCACCAGGGCCTTGGAGAAAGATGATCTCACCTGATCTCCCTGCCAATCAGGTATGTGCCCATATCAGTGGCTTTATCAGAGTGCCCTGAATGCTGTTAAATCAGTAACTTAGATAGAAAGGGGTGTTGCCAAGGAAATGGAGTGCTGGCTCCCAATCACCTTTGCTTTACCCCACTGCCCGTCCCCAAAGCTGGGATAGACCCCAGGAGTCCTGACTCACAGACCCTCTGGTCTAACCACTACACACCATGGTCTGTCTGTCAGGACTCCTGGGGCCTATGCCCAGAGCTGGAAGGGGAGCAGAGTCTGTCTACAGAGGCGGGAGAGCCAGGAGTAGTAGCCAAATCTTCTGTCCAGAAAGCCAATTCATACCCCTCAGCTCTCCTTTATCTTCACTCCTCCTCCCCCAACTGCCTAGCCGGGGGTAGGACAGCTAATGCAGCAGCCTGTCCAGTCTAAGCCCCCTGTGAGGAGGTTGCTGGGCTCTGGGACAGACACAGGAACCAGGCAGCTCTTTAAATATTTAGTGGCTGAACTATCGACCTGGTTGGTTCCCTGTCTGCGGGACCTGGCTGGTTCCCTGTCTGCGGCACTAATGGGGGGGGAGCAAGATTATGGAGGGAGCAAAGCGAGTGGCACAGGGAGCTCAGACCAGGGGAAGAGGGAAGGAGGTTTCGTGGGGAGCATGCTGCAGGGAGGAAACAGTGAGGGATCCCAGCAGTGAGGAGCACAGGCCCAAAATGGGCATGGCGGAGGGATTCCGGCAGTGGGGGAGGAGGGGAACCCTGGGCGCAAGGCGAGACTGGCAGCACGGGGAAAAATCATCTATTTAGTGTGACAATTCGGTGCTTCTAGTGAGAGCCTCCTCCACTCCCAGGTCTGGGCTAGAACTCAATGCTCCTGACGCCCAGCGCCCCTGCTCTAAGCCGCTAGACCTCACACCTCTCTGAGTGCTGAGAACAGACCCACCAGGTTCTGTAGGCCACAACATCACAGGCCCTACGCACGTCCTATGCCCCCGCTCCGTGAGTCATGAGAATGTGCTATAACTGGAGCTTCCACTTCTCATCCTTGTGGTTGGGGAGCAAAGTAGGAAAATAAAGCCCAGGGTTAGCTAACCCAGCCCTGCCAGCCTGAGTCTGCAGACAGCCTGTGCTGATGGCTCCAAGACAGGGCAGTGGACCTGGGCATCTCACGGGCATGTTCCCTCTGATCCCCACTGCTCTGGGGGTCCTGTCAGTTCCAGCAGATCTAAGCAGACATACCCCCGCTACTGGGGGGGGCCTGCTGGCAACCCATCCTCTCCATGCAGCTGTCAGGCCACTCTGCTGGGGTGGGGTCACCATTTGTGAGGAGGTACAGTGCAGAGCTGGGAGCCATAGGGTGTGGGGTGAGTCTACAGTGCAGGAGGTGGCCATGGTGTGTGGGAAGGAGCCATGGTGCAGGGATGGGCTCATAGGGGGTGTTGGGCTATGGAACAGAGGTTGGGCTACAGAGCAGGATTGTGGTGCAGGGGATACAGCCATGGTGATGGGCTGTGGCTATGGCGTGGAGGTGGGGAAATAATGGAGAGGTGTGGTCATGGTGTGGCAGGCAGGGATATGTCCCAGGAGTACTGTCCTGATGTGGAGCCATAATTCTATGCAATGGAGGCGGGGCTCCAATGCAGGGGTGTGGCTACGGATTGAAGGTGGGGCAGTAAAGAAGCGGGTATGGTTATGGTATGGAGGTGGGGCTTCAGAGCAGAGGCGTAGCTATGCCATGGAGGGGGGGCTATGGAATTAGGGGTGTGGCCACAAACCCCTGCTTTTGGCTGCCCCCTGCTCACTCCTTTCTCTGCTCCCCTTTCCTCACCCTCCTAGGCACTGCCCACCCGCCAACCATGGCTTGCCTGCTGCTGGTGCTGCTATTGATAGCAGGGACCCTGGTGTCCTGGGCTGCCTCCTGCCCCTTCCACTGTGTGTGCCAGAACCTCTCCGAGTCACTGAGCACCCTGTGTGCCAACAAGGGGCTGCTCTTCATCCCAGCCAACATTGACCGGCGCACGGTGGAGCTGCGCCTGGCCGACAACTACATCCGCGTGCTGGAGCCCCATGACTTCCTCAACATGAGTGGCCTGGTGGACTTGACCCTCTCCCGCAACACCATCGACAGCATTCAACCCTTCGCCTTTGGGGACCTGGAGAGCCTGCGCTCCCTGCACCTGGACGGCAACAGGCTGATGGAAATCGGCGAGGAGGCCTTGCGTGGGATGCTCAACCTGCAGCACCTCATCCTCAACAACAACCAGCTGGTGAGCATCTCAGCTGCTGCCTTTGACGATTTCCTGCTGACCCTGGAGGACCTGGACCTGTCCTACAACAACCTGCGCCGTGTCCCCTGGGAGGGCATCCGAGGCATGCTCTACCTGCACACTCTCAACCTGGACCACAACCTCATCGACTCCATCATGGAGGGCACATTCTCTGAGCTCTACAAGCTGTCCCGCTTGGACATGACCTCCAACCGGCTGTACACCCTGCCCCCGGACCCGCTCTTCGCTCGCTCCCAGATGGGCGTCATCAGCCCCACCCCCTATACTGCCACCATCGTGCTGAGCTTTGGGGGCAACCCCCTACATTGCAACTGTGAGCTGCTGTGGCTGCGGCGGCTGGCCCGGGAGGATGACATGGAGACTTGTGCCTCGCCGTCCCATGTGGCCGGCCGCTACTTCTGGTCAGTGCCCGAGGAGGAGTTCACCTGTGAGCCGCCCCTCATCACCCGCCACACACACAAGTTGTGGGTGCTGGAGGGCCAGCGGGCCACCCTGAAGTGCCGTGCCATTGGGGATCCTGAGCCAGTGATCCACTGGGTATCACCTGATGACAAGATCATCTCCAATTCCTCCCGGACTATCTCCTTCCGCAACGGCACCTTGGATGTGCTGGTAACCACAGTGCGGGATGATGGCTCCTACACCTGCATTGCCATCAATGCAGCGGGTGAGTCCACTGCCCTAGTGGACCTCAAGATTATCCCTTTGCCCCATCGAGGCAATGGGAGCAGCAGCACAGTGCCGCGCCATGACCCAGGCTCCTCTGACATTGCCACCAAGACAGCAGCCAACACCACTGACTTGGGGGTGGGTGAGAGGAGCGTGGAGGTGTCTGACGTGACAGCTGACTCGGCCTTGGTGCACTGGGCCATGGACAGGTCAGCCCACACCGCCTGGATGTACCAGATCCAGTACAACTGCACCGTGGATGACACCCTGATCTACAGGTAGGGAGCACAGCACCAGTGAGATTGAGGGAGTGGGTGGGGACAGATGCCATCGCCAGGCTCTGAGAAGAGAGACCAGGGTTGGGCATGTCCCAGCCACATCACCGAGCCACTGGGAGTCTTGAGGAGGGGTGTGTGGCCGCAGTGCATTGCATTATGGGTATTCTCCAGGGCAGGAGGTGTGCCTGGAACACATTGCATTGGAGATTTTCTCTCATGTGAGGAGTGGCCATTCACCGTATTGTGGGCATTGTGCGGTGTAGGGGGCATGGCTGGAACCACTGCCTGTGAGCAGCTTCTGGCAGAGCAGCCTTGGGGTTGTTCTGACTCTTCGGGGAAGCAGAGAGAGGGCGCCGCTGGGAATCAGTCTTGCTGCTCTTGACACATGCAGCTGCCAACCCTGCCCCAGCGGTGCTGGAACACGTCCAGTAGTGGAGGTGCTGTCCATGCCCTTCCGCCCCTCAGCTGGTGCTGGGAGCAGGGAAGTGGGGACCCAAACAATATTCTCGCTAACCTTTCCCATCCATGCACGGATTTTTCCCATCTGCGTGTGGAATACATTTTTCTATGTGCACCACCAGTAGAAACAAACACCCAGCTGTGGGCACTCCGCTAATCAGCAGGGCAGCACTGGAATTCCTCCTGAGCGGCTGCACAAGTGCACAGCTCACAGGGGACACTGGACCCAACCCGGAGTGAGGGGGCCAAGGCTAGAGCCACAGCTTGGAGCAGGCACAGGACTGGCTGGGGAGCTCTGGCCACAGGTCGGTGGCTGGAGCTGTAGGAGTGGAGCCCCGGCTACAGGGCCCCATTAGCAGGACCAGTGGCTGGGGTGCAAGGACAGTGCCCCAGGAATGGGCTGGTGGCCACGACCCAAATCGTGGACCCAGAGGACCGGGAAGCAGTGTCCTGTGCACAGGCCCCAGCTGCAGGGCACTAAGTGTGGGGTTCGGGGTGGGACACAGGGCCAGGAGTGGGGACCTGGGCATGGAGCCCAGGTACGGGGCTAGTGGCTGGGGTGTGGGGCTGGCAACTGAGCCCCAAGCCAGGGAATCAAGTTCTGGGCATGGGGCTGGCAGGCAGTCCTATGTAAAATAGGGAGGTGCTGCAGCACTCACTGCACCCCTAGTTCCCACCCCTATGTCCCGCTTGGGTTCAGAATGCAGTGCCCCAGCCCAGAGGCAGCTGCCTGGGACCCCTCTACCAACAGCCCACACGCCTCAACCCAGAGGTGGTCACGGCCCAGAACATTATAGATATATAGACTAAAGAGCAGTGTCTGAAGCAGCGAGCTGGAAAATTAGGTTTGTAGGAAGTGCAAACGAACAAGGTTTTGCCTGGAACCTGTGGCTAATCCAGCACCAGGAGCTCGTTGGAGTGGCATCACCAAGTCCTTTGGGAACCACACGATGGGCTTGGGGCAATGCACCCTCTAATTTTTCCATTCTTGTGTGGAATAAATGTTATGTGCACAGAGGCATGTGCAGATGGGCACCACCAGTAGAAACACATGCACTCAGCGGGGTGGCATTTGAATCTCTCCTGGGTGGCTGCCCAAGTGGTCAGCTTACAGGGAACACTGCTCGGGAGCTGGAAGAGGCCATGCCATCCCAGTGGTTTAGGATGAGGCTATTATTTCAGGCTAGAGATGTGGGGGCAGAGGCAAAACAAAGTCAGCAGTGCCGGGGGGAGGGGAGGGGCCAGACGTAGGGAACCTGGTTTCAGAATTCCTGGTTTCTATCCCTAGATCTGGGAGGGGAGTGTAGTCTAGTGGTTAGGACAGTAGAATGGGAGCTAGGACTCATAGGTTCTACCACAGTACCCCTCTTGGTGCCTCCATTTCCTCTTCCCACTCACTGCTTAGTTAGACAGTGAGCCCTTCCCTATTCTGTATGTAGAAGTGACTCAATCCAGGTCTGGAAACCCCTATGGTGGGAGGAGACTTTGGAGGGTAAGAGGGCTCTTCAAATCCAGCCAGCAAAGGCAGATCAAGATCTGATGACTGAAGTTGGGCAAACTGAGGCTAGTAATGAGGCCACATTGGTAACAAGGAGGGGGATTAAAGACTGGATCAGCTGACTCAGGAAAAGGCAGATTCCCCAGCACCTGAAGGCTTTTCCAAAGTGCCTACATGCCTTAGGAATTCATCTCCTCTTCAAAAGCAAGGTGGGTTCTGGGCTCCACAGGCAGTGTGGCCTGTTGGTTACAGCACTGGCCTGGGACTCAGAACTGTGATACTGTATTCTTGGCTTGGCCACTGGCTGATCCTGGCCAATGACTAACCCCGGGCCTCAGTTTCCCCACCTGTAAAATGGGGATAGGCTACTGTCCACCTCTGTAAAGTGCTGGATAAGAACTAGGTGCTCTAGGAGCTGCAGCTTGAAATACAGCCCTGAGTCTGGGTGTTGGGTTTGGCCCCTTTCAGGGGTCTCAGTGTGCACCCTCCAAATCACAAGCTGCTTGAGGCCTGTTGTCAAAGAAGCTTGGGTGAGGACCCTGACACCCTGGCTTGGCTGGAAACAACAGGGCAGGAGAAAAAGACAAATGTGTTGGCTGATCACAGCATGACTGAGCCTCCATGAAAACCAACATTTTTAGGCTGGATCAGGTGAGGGATTTCAGCTGAGACAGGGAAGCATTAATGTCACTGGCCAAGGCGCTAGGAAGCCCTCGGTGGGAACGCCATGCACAGTGCTGGCGTGAACCAAACCGGCCCGGTACAGAGAAGGGCTCCCAGGCTGACTGGGGAATGGAGAGCTGGTCTCATGAGAGGAGACTGACACAGCCGGATGGTTGTAGGCTGCCTGGGCAAAGGCTGAGAGGGGATCTGGCTGCTCTAACTGCACCAGAGGTGTTAACCTCAGGGAGAACAGCTACTGGAGCTGACGAACAGTGTGGGTGGAAGAACAAATGGGGGCAAACTGGCTGGGAATCGATGAGACGAGAGATGAAAAGAAGGCTTGTGCCTGGCAGAGGAGGAAGGGTCTGAGCAGTCTCCGGGAGCAGTGGGGGGAAACACCCCAGCTAGTTTGAAGATGGAACGGGATGCATTTCTGTCTGGGATTCTATGCAGAGCTTGGGTTGGCTGGGATAGCAGAGACTGGACGGTGCCTTCCAGTTCTGGATCCTATGAGTGCAGATCTGTGGCTGGCTGCAGGCACGGCTGGGAGATTTCCCAGCCTGGTGGGTCAGTGGGGATGTGCCGAGTGTGCTTTCGGCTCCCTAAAAATCTGTCTCTTTCAGGATCATCCCAGCCAGCAGCCGCCACTTTGTGCTGAAGCACCTGGTCGCAGGCGTGGATTACAATCTGTGCGTCCTGGCCATCTTCGATGACGCAGCCACCTCGCTGGCTGCCACGCACCTGCTGGGCTGTGCCCAGTTCTCCACGCAAGAGGCGTACCCAGACTGCCACTCGCTCCACGCCCACTTCCTGGGGGGCACCCTGACGGTCATTGTGGGGGGCATTATTGTGGTGACCCTGCTGGTTTTCACTGTGGTCATGATGGTGAAGTATAAGTTCTGTGGCAGCGCCCACTCTGGCATGCCCAAAGTCTCCAACATGTACTCCCAGACCAACGGCGGGCAGCTGGGGGTGCTCAACGGGAAGCTGCCGCAGCGGGGCCCCCAGCAGGAGCGGGGCCCGAAGGTGCAGCGTCGGAGGGCGAGGGGCAAGCCCACCCGGCAGGAGGCACCGGAGTGCAGGACGGCAGAGGGGGTGGTGGCGTGCCCGGGGGACCTGCCGGAGCTGGGGACCTCCAAGGCCAAGCGGAGCTGCTCGTTGGACATGGGGGAGATTTCCGCCAGCGCCTGCTATGGTTATGCCAAGCGGCTGAGCATCATGTGGACCAAGCGCAGCCAGTCAGTGCACGGGATGCTGGCCAACTGCACAGCTGAGGGGGAGGACAAGAGGGACGGGGCTTTGGCCAGCGCAGAGGAGCTGGAGGAGAGCGTGGTATGACCCAGGTGGGTGGGAGTGCATCGTGCTGGAGCAGCTGGCTTAATGCTGGGGAGGGGACAGCTGATGAGGGGGAAGAGGGCCTCAGAGCTGACGTGGTGACACTCCGTTGGATGTAGTGACAGCCGACTGGACGTGGTGATGCTCAAGCCATACCAGTAACCACCTCTCTGAGACGGTGACGTGCCAGCCAATGTGGCAACCCCGATCTAACCCAGCCACACTTGAGCCAACACAGTGACCCCAGGTCTGACCCCACCAGGCCTAGGCCAGCACAGCAGCACCCCCCAACACTGAATTTTCTCCAGGGAGCGTGTCCAGTTGGCC
The DNA here is from genome assembly GCA_032595735.1 of Pelochelys cantorii. Lineage (NCBI taxonomy): Eukaryota > Metazoa > Chordata > Testudines > Trionychidae > Pelochelys > Pelochelys cantorii. The sequence continues at coordinate 34,509,771 of CM064336.1, forward strand.
AGAGACACAATCCCACATGGTTGGGGGAGGGTTTGGATTCTGCCATCGGACGTGGTTTGACTCTGCACCCAAGGCGGGGAATGCCTGGAACCTCAGCTCTTTGTGCTGCCCCCCCATCTTGATGCACATGGGGTGAGACACACAGATTGGAACAGGAGGGCTGGGAGGAATCGGTACCAGATCAGAGAAGCAGGGCCAGGACAGGCAGTCAGTACCAGATCACAGCGCGGGTGGGCTTGGATGGGGATTGATATAGACCAGAGAAGGAGGGGGCTCCTTTAAAGGGAATAGGCCCTGGACTGGAGAGCGACCTGGATGGGCCCTGCTGGGGAAGGGTCTGGCTAGGGGATGGGCCCTGGATCGGAGAGAGGGCCCAAAGGGAAATGATAACGTGACTGCAGAAGGTGCACCTGGAAGGGGAGTTGGTCCTGGGTCGGAGGCTGGATGGGGAATCAGAACCAAGTATTTTATGTTTGGTTTTTAAAATCATTTGCCTAAATAAATAAACAAACCTGAGTCTGTGAGGACTGGAGCTCTGGCAATAGAAGGAGAGTAGCAGGGACGGGGTTGTGAGCGCTGAGCGAGGGATCCCTGTATTAACAGCCCCTCTGCCCCCTCCAGAGGCTGCTGCGTCCTTGCACCAGGTGGGCGATCCCTGAATTAGCAGCCTGCTAATTGTGTGTGTGGAGGAGGGGAGCTGTGTGGAGGAGGGGGGCTGTGGGGAGCAGGACTGAGAGCTGCAGCTCCAGACCTTGACATTTCTAAACAACAAGCATTACCACGGCAACAGCAGCCCGCACATTCAAGAGCCCGCAGCCTTGAAAGTGAAAGAGCTACTGGGCGCTGCAGCCCCTGGAGTGATCACTGACTCCCCCCCTCCCTTGTGAGAGCCCGAAGGGGCACTCACAACGGTGCCCCCCCTCAGAGCTACTGGCTCAGATGCTGTGCAAACTCAGGCTGTGGTGCTTAGGGGCGGGGCAGCTCCCACTCTAGGAGCAATGGGCTCAGGCTCTTGGCAGACTCTGGCAGGTGCTGGTCACACCTGGGTCACCTCTTCTCCTCAACTGCAATACCTGGGAGTGGTGATCCTACCACAATCACGGGCCTCCAGGGGCTGGGCCTTTAGCACCAGTGCCAATGCCCAGCATGGGAGGGCTGCCAGGGATGGGGGATCCCTGCACTCAGAAACCCGCTCCACACTCAGGGCACCCAATACCCAGTGTGGCAGGCCATTGCACTGGCTCTCCTGGGTGCTCTTTGGTGCACAAGGGAAGATAAAAGCCAGGCACTGATGATGAGGGGGACCGAATTAAACTAGCTCTGCCAGGGGGTGGAGTCTGGCTGAGGAAGAAATTGGGAGCAGGAAGCAGAATGGAAGGGGAGCTGGGGATGAGACTGCTGGTCAGGGAGGGAGTAAAGGAATCAGAATGGGGGAGGTATGGGCATGGAGAGATAGAAGGGTGGGGGTGTCTGAGAGTGGAGTGTTGAAAGGGGGGAGGGGGATGGAAGGCTGGGGGGCAGGGAGGCAGAAGGGTGGATGGAGGAGGGTAGAGCATATACATAGAGGGCTGTGTTTGGGGATGACTGACGGGTGTGGTGCTGGCAGTCCCCAGCTGGGGTGGGGTCCTAAATGAAACCCAGTTCTGTGGCCTTGGCCTGTGTGAGCTCGGCCAGGCCCCAGGAAGGAGCCTGGCTGGCAGAGAGAGGGTAAGATTGCAAAGCCCCAGGAGTAGGGGAGACATTTGAGGAGGCTCAGGAATGCAGATGCCCAGAGCAGTGGGTTTGGGGCATTAAGGGTGGGCACATCCCAGCCTGAAGCTGGTGGGCAGATTCCCAAAGAGCCAGTGGGTGCCCCCTGCAGGGCCCAGGAGCGCCCTTTGTCCATCTTATCTGATCTGTGTGACCACAGCCTGGATCTGCTGGCAAGCTCCAGCGCAGCTTTGAGATGTCCGATACAAAGACTCCAGTGACGGAGCACCCGCAGCAGTGCAGGCGCCCGACTGTCTTTGTCCCAGACACAAAAGATTGCCATTTCCTCTAGCCGAGCTCAACAAAGTGTGTTCCTGTACAATGACTGCAGGATTGTCTGCATGTCACTCACAGCCTAGACAGTCTGTGGAGTCAGTGTGAAGGGATGGAGGCTGAAAGCTCTTCTGGATTCTGAATATCACCAGGTTCAACCAACATAGGGCTTTGCAGCCTGCTACCGCCCAGGTTTTAAGTTCTCAGCTGTTCTGACACAACATATGTCTCCTGTGGGGAGTAACAGCCACAGGAAGGCATGTATCCATTCCACATCAAGAGTTCTAGACCACTGTGATATCATAGGTAATGCAACCAATCACCACCCTTGCTCAACAGCTCATTTGCATGCAACAGTTTCACTGCTTGGAGGAGGAAGACTGCACAGTTGGTGAATTACTTGACCTAGCTACCAAACCAGTATGATGGCCTGGCCTTCAGCTACTAGTATCATAAGAATAACAAGTCCTAGATTGCCAAGCACTTAACAAAGGTGCCCAGAATCCTTATTTCCATTACACAGGGGGGGAAACCAAGGCACAGAAATACCAGGACTAGAACTCAGGTCTCCTGAGTCTTAGTCAAGTAATAATGCTGCTACCATCATTTGCTAGCCCCAGATGCTCCAAAAAAATTATCAGGTGACATTATTAAAAATCCATCCAGGTTCTGTTTACATTCTGGGCTTCTTAGCTTCTAGTGGGAGAAGGTTCCCTAGTTATTAGTGTTATGTCTGGACTAATAATTCAGTATATAAATACATAAAATAAATTTAAAAGGACTAAAAGAATGCTGATCAGCAACATTGACCCTTCCAGAGAGGGAAAACTGGCAGATGAAACCACTCAGCCAGCAATCAACAATTGCAATCAATTTGCCATTGTGATCATGTAACTGGTTAGGGGCAACTTCCTGATTTGGTAGGCTAGCTGATTTCTAGGTCTGTCCAGGAAGCTGGGTTTAATGTAGCTACCAGGTTCTATGTTACATCCTAGTTCTGGGCAAAATAAGCCGGCAAAGTTGAAAAGCACATCATTGGGGGGGGGGTTTGTAAATTGGAAACTCTGTGAGCAGACAGCCCTCCCCATTTGTACCCCAGGCTCTATCCCACCCCTCCTAACCTGCAGGGCAATTTTCAGGGGCATCAGACCTTGTGTGGAGATTTCAAGGTGTTTCAAATCCTGCCATTTAATCAGACAGCCTCTTGGGTTGTTTTCCCACAGGGACAGGTCTCAAGGTGGAGATGCTCCCCAGCCTCAGTTTCCCCATTGTTCATTTCAGCCCCTTCTCCACTCCTGCTGTGTGCCCAGCTACACAATCTCTTCCTTGAAATCTGCATCCAGCACATCAAAGACAGAGATTCACCGACTGTAAGGCCAGAAATTAGCACCCAGTTCTCCCTGCACATCGAGTCCCAGAACCTGTGTTTGATGAAAGCATCTTCCACTTGAAGGCACCCCTTCCTGAGAGTTTGTTCCAATGGCTCTTCACCTGAACTGTAAAATCTTGGGGCATTATTGATCAGTGGAAGGTGTCTGGCTATATCCTTTAGCCACTGGTTCTTGTTTTGCCTCTGCCCATGGGATTAAAGAGTGCTAAGTGTTTCAACAGGACCTCTCAAGCTTCATTACGAGAACCTAAACAGAGATAAGTGTAGACCAGCCTTCAAAGTTTAAGCCCTTTAGACATGTTGGCCAAGGGTGGGAAAACCACACCCCAGTCGCTGACGCAGAGCAGTGCTGATGCTCCCCAGAGCAGCCACAGCGAGGTCCAGGGGGAAACGTGTGCCAGGGAGGCCATGTTCCTTCTGTCCACAGAGGCTGTGTCTGCACTAGGGGGCTCTGCCAGTCTCGGCTCCTCAGCGTAGACATGGTCTGAGTCTTCTTGTCAAGATTTTTCGAGCCTTCAAATTATCTTTGTGGCTCATTTCTGCGCCCTCGCCAATTGTTCAACGCCTTTTCTAACACGTGTCCCCAGAAGTGGCCGCACCATCCCAGGACGGGTCTCCCCAGTGCCACATGCGGAGGTAAAATCCTCTCCCTGCTCCTACTCCCTAGTCCTCTGCCGGCTGAGCTTAAGGTTGCATGGGGAGCTCAGGGTCAATCAACCACTCATCTTCTCTGATGCTTGAATCCTGTCCTGCAAAACTGCTCTCCAGGATCCAGTCCCTGTTCTATAGGCATGGCCTGCATCCCACTCATGAGGGACCTTGCCTTTGATGGTATTAAAACACAAGGTGTTTCAAAGGGCCCAGTAGCCTTGGAGGGCTGCCCTGACCTCAGTGTTATTTACTGCAGGGTTGTGCTACCCACCAACCAGGTCATCCGCAGTTTAAAACTGACCTCCAGATCCCCAATAAAGTCACGGAATAGTGTGGGGCAGAGCACAGGGCTCAGCAGAATCAGGAGTCGCCGAATGCTCAGTGTCCTTACAAAGCAGCCCCTCTCCCTTCCCAGTCCTGCAGGGATAAACCGGATGCCAGTGGATCTTGCTACTGAAGGCTGCGTGTCGTCCTCCCTCCCCGGAGAGCCACTAACAGTCTGCAGCATGGATCAATAATGTCTCCTGACAGCAGCGCAGGGACAAGGCCTGGTCGGCAGAATATGCCAGTCACATCCAAATCCATGGGGTCGGGGTGGCTGGGAGCGCTCAGGGTGTATAGTCCCTTCTGGCTGGAAGGCTCTGGGGGCTGGGGTGGTGCACAGGTGACTTGGGCTCTGCATAGTGAAGCTGTCGGGATGCCCCAGCTTGTGGGAATGGCAGAGAAGGGGCCATGCACAGCTGGGAAGAGGGAATGCTGGGAGCAGCAGTGGCTGGGGGGTCCTGGCTCAGGGAGGGCCATCTAGTGGTTAGCGCAGTGGGGAGAGGGGGTCGTGTCAGGATGCTTGGGTTCTGTTCCTGGCTATGGGAGGGGAGGGGAAGGGGGATAGAGGCCTAACAGGGAAGGGTTGGGGTGTTAGGAGTGAGGACACCTGGGTTCTATTCCTGGCAAGCAGGGGTGATGAGTTCAGTGCCCAGACGTGGTGACTCTGGGCAAGTTGCTCTGTTTCCCTTCCCACCCTTTGATTAGCTTGCTGGGGTGACAGCAAGAGGAGGATTCTAAACAACCCCCACACCCAGCTGGGGAGGCTCCTGGGCAGTTGCATTTGAACCCATGTTAGTTTGTTGATGTGCTGTCCCAGCCCTGGGCTCCCACACTCCCGCTCTGCCAGTGCCCCTCCTTCCCACCTGGCAGCCTCCTCCTACCAGCCAGGGCTCCTTCCTCAGCCCTACCCATGCCCCTCACTCTTGACCTGCAGCCCTAGTTATCCCAATGCTGTGACCAGGGTGGTGTTCTGCTATGTGTACACACTAGCTTGGCTTATGTGTGGTGAGCACAGAGCAGCAGCAGGAACAGGGTCTTGGAGCCCCGTGGGCTGTGGATAAATGCAGAGGAGTTGCAGCTGCGTGCGGCAGCATCTGGAGTGAATTGTGCTGGGGTCATATGAGCAGAACTGTGCCAGGCCCAAACAAACAACAGGCCCTTCAATCCCAACCCACAGCCCCCTGCCACTCAAGCCCTGTCCCCCTCCCCTGCCAATCCGTCTATGCTCTTTCATCCCAGCCTGCAACCCCCAGCTATCCCAGCCCAGGCTCCCCAGGCGCCTCCACCGCTCTGCCAGCATCCCTGAATCCTGACCCGCAGCCCCTGGCTAGTCGAGCCTGGGGGTCCACCCACAGTTAAAAATAGCCTCAGCTCTCAAGACACTGCACAGGTCCTCACCTGAGCTCCTGTCCTCAAAGTGCACAGCCAGCCTCCTCAGGGAGGGGGAAATAGGGTGCAGGGTCTAGTGGTTAGAACAAGGGGAGCTGGAGCCTAGACTCTTGAGTTCTCCAAGGTGCCTCCATTTTCCCCATGTGTCTGGTGACGTGTGAGGGACAGTTACAATTCCCCAGGCCCTGTCAATTTCCTGCAACAGGCTCCTGCTGTCAGACTCCACTGGCCCCAGGATGGGAGTGGGGGATGGGATCAGCTCTCCCTCTCCAACCCCAGTGGGGAGGCCTGCAGTGTTGTGCCCTGCAGGGGGCACATTTGTCATTTTGTCCTGCCAAGCAGAGCCCAGGGAGAGCTAGCCAGAGCACTGCTGTCGCAGGGGTACTGCTGCTCCCTCACCAGCCTCTCAGCCTCACTGGTGGGTCCCATCAGTGGCAGCAGTCTGCGCTCTGAGCACTAACATGCAGGGGAAACTGAGGCACACAGCTGGGATGGACGTGACCAAGATCATCCCCAGGCCACATGTGGGGAATAGAACACAGAAGTCTTGACTCCCAGTGCCAAACACCCCACTGTCTCTAAGCACTAGCCCCAAACCTCTCTCTGAGCTAGGCTAGAACCCAGGAGTCCTGAATCCCAGCTCCCTCTCCTCTACCCATAATGCCCCTCCAGTTTGAGTCTCTGATTTCAAGGCCAGAAGGACTGTGACTCTGAGAGGAGAGTGCTGTCTAGTGGTTAGAGCGGGGGGGGGGCCTGGAAGCCAGGACTCATGGGGTCTATCCCAGCTCTAAGAAAGGAGTGGTGTGTAGAGGATTCAAAGATTCTGATCTTCCAGATACCTTGCCTTCTAGGACTTCTCAGCCGTGCAAATCACCCCCAGCTATGTCACTCAGTGACTTTTGCTTATACCAACTCTCAAACCAAAGACCAACATGGAGCCTCAATTCGCCCCTCAAATGACAGGGCTGGGAACCCCAAATTGGCTGTGCCAAGAGCTGATTCCAGAAATCTTTGGAGCTGGGGCACCAGCCCTAACCCCTTCTCCACCACCAGCTCTGCAGTGCCTCTGCTAGCTGTCCCTTCAGGCCCAATTAGCCCACTCTAATGAAGCACCCTTGCTAACCCCTCCTCCCATGGCACGGTTTAATGAGGTAGTGTTTGGGAAAGGCTGGGTTTTAATTAATTCTGCTGCCCAAGCCAGTCTGAGTGCATGGACAGTTTGGCTCCCCACACTGTCCCCCAGGGAAGAGGCTGCTGTTAGGGGTCACAGAGGGTTGGATTTCATTCACTCCCAGTGTGGGTCTGTAAGGGCTGGAGGTGGCTTGTCAGAGATAAGGGACAGATACTGAAAGGAGGAGGAAATTTGCCTACAGTGCTTAGACAGCTGGGACAATGTGTACACTAATGGATACATACCACTTCCCTCCCACAGCTGAGGATAGACCCCGGGTGGCCTGACTCCCAGCCCTCTGCACTAACTACTACACACCACTTTCCCCCTAGAGCTGGGGATAGACCCCAAGAGTTCTTGCTCACAGACCTCTCCCTGGCCTGCTGTAACTAATGGGCTCCCTTACCCTCCCTAAACCAAGAACAGAGACCACAAATCCTGAGTTCTAGCCCATTTTTCTCTAACTATAATCCAGAAGTCCTGGCTCCAGTCCCAGCCCCTTCCAGCTCAAAAGATCAGACCCCACATCCCTCTCAGAATTCCAGCCCTGCTAGCCACTAGACCATACTTCCCTCCCAGAGCTGGCCATAGAACCCAGGCTGGGCACAGAAGCTGCTCACCCAAGAATCTCCCACCCAGAGCTGAGATGCAGCTGTCTCTGGGGTGGGGCACTGAGGTTGTTTATACAGGGATCCCTTGCTTGGTGCTGAGATGCGGCTGCCTCTGTGGTGGGGTTTTATTGTGACACGCGTTACCCGGCACAATAACTCAGTCGAGAAAAAGGCCTTTGTCCAGTTGAAAATGCACTGGGGATTTAGGGAGGCACAGTGGGCTCTTCCAAGTGGGAATTTGGCCTGGACACCCAGGTAGTTTTACAGCCCAAACTCTGTGAAAAATCCTAAAGCAATGGTGGGCAACCTGTGGCCTGCAGGCTGAATTCAGTTCATCCCGGTAAGCTGCTGGCAGGCTGCCAGACAAGTTGTTTATCTTGTGTCTGCAGGTACGGTAGCCCGCAGCTCCCACAGGCCAGGGTTTGCTGTTCACTAGCAGCTTCCCCTAATGAACTGCATGTGGCCCGCGGGTCGCAGGGCACCCACCATTGGCTAAAGCATTATTAGTAACCACAACTGCACAGTGCCCCCTCGCTTCACTCTGGGGCATCAAGGTCAGCATTCACTGCAAGGAGAGAACACCCTCTCCTGAGCCCCCACCCTGCTCCTGCAGTGCAGTGCAGCGCCCCCTGTTGCCACACTAGAGTAGTGGGAAGCACTAGCTGGGACAGGAGAGCGCCTCCTACTGGTCTGCCCAAACTCTGCTCCCTTTGCAATCAATCCTCCCTGCAGGGCTAATTCCCAGCTGTGTAGATCTGGGTTAGAACTTTACTGGCCATTCACCCCGAAGTACCCAACCAATTTGCCTTCCCCCTCTGCTGTGCTGCCCAGCTCAGGATGTATCAGGGAGAATTAAAAACACCCAGACCTGGCTGATATGGCTGATAACATCTGAGGCCAAACTGCCCACTCTCTAAAATCTCGTCACTCCCCCAGCCTGGGGAATATTTATCTCTGTCCCATTTGCTCCCTGGGAGAAAGGAAACACCTTAGTGATCACTGCAGAATAAAGAGGCGGAAGGAAGCACCATAATCCACCAAGATCAGCCCTGGCTGTGCTTAGACAAATATAATCTAGAATTACTGCACCTGGAAAGCTCCATCTTAGAGAGGGAGCATGGCCTAGTAGGCAAAGCATTGGCTTGTGAACTAGGACACCTGGGTTCTATTCTCAGCTCTGCTACTGACCTTGGGAAAATCACTTCCTAGCTTTGTCCCTCAAGTTCCCCTTCCCACCCAGTGTCTATTTCAGACTGAGCTCTTTGGGGAGGGACTATCTCTCCCTGAGTATCTTGCAGAACAGGAGCCCAGCCTTGGTGAGGGCCTTTAGAGGAATAATCATCTAAGGAGCATCCTGATGCTTTGTGCCCCAGGACAAGCAGATAGAACCCCAACAGTGCTGGGACTCAGAATGATGTGATCTTAAGACCTGATGCCTCAGGCATTTACTAGAGCTCCATGCTGCTGGGATCTTCCTAACTGCAAGGTTTCCCAAGTTACATGAAGCCCCGGGGTCATCTCTACATCAGGGAAAGGGGGTGGAGCTGCTTCCTGAGTGGAGGATGGGAACTAAAGGAACTTCATCTTGGTTACTACAACATGCCCTGCTCACATCCAGGCTGCTGCAAAGATCCTCCTCCCAACCCATTTCTCTCAGCGTGCCTCCCTTCTCCATCACACCAAAGAGAAACCCACTTGTCTGTCCTTCCTGGCCAATTCCCACCTCCAACCAGCCCACGGTGCCATCCCCCACTTGTTGCACTTACAATCAAGCCCCTTTGTGTGCTTGCCTGCCCAGGCTGCCCTCCACACAAGGAAGAGATCCCCATAGAGACTAGCGAAGCAACCTCACTGTCCTCCTTCCAGCTCTCCTCTGCAGTGATGCCTACAGAGATGTTGGCTGTGCAGGGGCTGCCTTTCTCCTGTGTCTGTATAGGGCCTAGGGGCCCCTTGTCCATGTGTGGGGCTCCCTGGCACTTCCGTAATACAAATGGCACACCGGGATCACAATCAACTCCCTGCCCAGGGCAATCCCAGCTCAAGCTGACGTGCAAGGGGAATCCCCCTGTCACTGGCGGTGCCGGCAGAAAACAAGATGTGCCACCACCCCATGGCTGTAATACACAGCTGCTCATGGGGTAGAGGCACTGGATCCCCTCCACAGGCCCATCAGCTCCAGGGACTGTAGATCTAGAGGGGAAGTGACTGCAGGTTGGACGCAGTCTGACAGTAGCTGTCAGATTCGATAGCTGAGATCCCCTTATGGCTTCACAGCGCTCCTTGGCTTTGAGGGGAGAGGAGAGGGGGAGACAGGCAGAAATAGAGGCAGAGGGTGAGGTTAAGTGGGGTTGCGTCACAGGGGCAGGGCAGGGAATGGGATCCAGGACCCTGCCCTTCTAGGGGGCATTGGCTCTGCTCCAACCCCAGGGCAGAGGGTCTGACTGGCTCAGGACACAGGGAATGGGAGATGTGGCCTCTCCCCTCTTGGGGGTGATCTTTCCTATCCAGCCCCAGGTCAGGGGACCAGATGGCACAGAGACATAGTGACTAAAAATTAATTCCATGTGGGTCTCAGCCCCGTTTCCCACCATCAAACCCCTCTAAGTAAACGCTTCCCTGAGCTGCTTCCTGTCCCAGTTTTATGTCTTGCTTTCCACGGTCATCTGATTAGCGGCAGGTAAAGCATAGGGCTCTTCTGAGCTTGCAGACCGGCATCTGGCTCTGCCATTACAGGCAGGAGTGGACTTAAATCTGTGAAGTGCCTGATATAACGGGGCTGTGAATCTGTGATCCTTGCTTCCATCAAAATGTAGAGAAATACCATCGATCATCTCTCACCCCCGGGGCCCAGCGGTAGCAGATTTAGAGGGTCTGTAGGTCAGCTTCCCATCAAAGGAGCAATCAGTGGAGTCTAGGAGAATGTGGTTAGTGTTGCTAGTTTATTTAGGCTATATACAGCAGTTTTTGGACAGAAGTGGTTGCACATGGCATGCACAATCCCTTCTCGCAGACATTTTTGCCCAGTGCCAGAGTCCCAGGGATCGAGTGACTCTCATTAAAAGGAATCAGGCACACAGCAAACTCTCCAGCTGCTTGCAACAACTCCCCAGGAGAAGAAACATCACCATCCAACTAACAACAATGTGACATTTATTCTAAGACTGGACCCTGCTGGCACACTGGGAACTTGTGAGACAATGTGCAACAGCACCACCTGCTGACTGCCCCATCAAATTCCAGCCTGAAAGCTCAACAGGTGCTATGCAAGGCATTGAGCAAGAGACCTGAGTTCCAGTCTTGGCTCTGCTGCTGACCTCTTATCTCTGTTTCTCCTCCTGTCCCTTGTCTCTCTAAAATATACATTCTTGGGAGCAGGGACTGTCACTCACTATCTGTGCAGCATGGGGGTCTTGATCTCAGTGGAAGCCTCTCGGTGCTACCATAGTCATCAACTGATGGGAAAAGTGCCTCAGTGCAATTTATGACCACAGGGGGGCAAGGACTATGTGTCTGTGGTCATCTGCAATGAGCATTCTGCCAAGTGCTGTACAGACCCTCTCTGTGCCAAGTGCTGCACAGACACAAAGTGAGCGACAATCCCTGTCCTGAAGAGCTACGCCCAGTTCAGGAGGGGAAATGAGGCACAGAGCAGGGAAGGGAATTACCCAAGGTCTCATAGGTCAAGCAGTGCCAGGAATGGAACCCTGGAGTGCTGCTTCCCACTACACCACACTACCTTTCACTCATTCCACTCCCAAGCCTGATTCTTGCTCCCTGATGGAGGACAATTAGGATGGTGAACATTCCTATGCTAGAAGTGTTCAAGAGATACACGAAAACCAGGCGTGGGCTTTAACGGGTAGAGAGAGGTTTCTGTCTCCCCTTGCTGTTCTAGGGATGGGTCAGGTTGCCAGTGCCATCCCGGGTACCCACTGGGGCAAAGCAGTCATTGCAGCACAGGCAGATTGTGAATTGCCAGCCAAGTGAGACAGTGATAAATCACTGGGCGCATGGGATGGGACGGTCCCGAACTCAAACAGATTGGTATACGAGGAGGGGTAATTTAGTGCTAACAGGACAGATGGTGCCAGCCAACCGTGCCATGACGAAGACAGATCGGGGGACGCGCCAGCGTGCGGACTGAACAAACAATACAAACAGCACGAGCTGTCAGGCTGCCAGCGAGAGGAGAAGGGTGAGTTATGGAGCCATGGGGGGGTCTCTAGCAGGTGTGTGATCTCACTAGGAAGGAGTGTGTGTATCTGTGTTCTTTAGCAGCAAGGTGCCTATGGCAGGGGGAATGGGTGGGTGTCCTGGTCCTTGATTCTGCTTTTAAAGCAGGCAGTGTGAGTGAGTAAACAGAGCAGCACACTGAGATGCAGGGCGCCTGGAGCTATTCTTGGCTCTCCCACTGACTTAGGGCAAGTTTCTTTCCCTCTGGGTGCCTGTTTCTCCTCCTACCTGAATCAATCAGCCGATCTACCCTAATAAACCTATCCATTGTCCTTACCAGCCCCATCACTACAGTAACTGGGCACCACATAACCACAATGTCCTTATTGCCACAAGGCCCCTGGGAGGCAGGTATTACCCCCAGTGTAAAGACTGGGAAACTGAGGCCCTGCATAGCTAAATAAAGACTCACCCACCAACTACTAGGTGACAATCCTCTCCCAGAGCTGGGACGAGAACCCAGAAATCCTGCTCCCAGCCTCCTGGTTGAGCCCACTCCCCTCCCAGAGCAAGGAAGAGAACCTGGGTTTGTTGTAGTCCAGCTCAGCCTCTACTCCACTAGCCAACCCTGCCTCCCAATTACCCAGGGCTGCTTGCTCCCGTCCTGCTTTAAGGAGCAGGATAAATGGCATTAAGGGTTCTGAGAGGCCAAAAGAAACTTGCTGCAGCCGGGTCCCCATGCCCACTGCCCAGCAAAGCTGCCAGCCGTGCCTGGCTCCCTGCACCCACTGTCCTGCCTTTATCACTGTCTAGCTCAACGGCAGAGGCTGGCATGCGGCGCATGTTCCAGCTGACACTCCTCTGACTCTCCCCGCTCCCTTTTGCCTGGAAGCCATGGGAGCTAGGCCAGGCTATTGAACCCAGGTGCCATCTGGGCACCTGCCAGAGCCTGGGAAATCTGTGTCACTGGAGTGGAGGCCGCGCTGTGGAGGCAGTAGGCCCAGAGGAGGAGGGGGAGGCTGTTCTGAGGAGCCCACTACTGCCATGGCTGGTGGAGGAGGAGTGGGGAGCCAGGCAGCTGCCAAGTTTGCCCAGCTGTGGGTAGTAGATGGGGCAGCTGGCATCTCAGTCTCTTAACTCCACGCAGGGGAAGAGATCCTGACCTGGTGTCTCTAGGGAGATCTGGTAATTGAGGCTGGAGGCACAGAAGTCCTGGTGCCATGTAATCCCTTCCTCCTGAACCTTCTATAGCAGTGACAGGGCCTGTCTGCCCAGTGACAGATCCCCCGTCCTGTGATACTGACACTGCCTGGGTGCCCCAGCAGGTGCTCTCAGCTTGCCAGGGAGCGGACGCAACATCTGGATTTCTCCTTTTCCAGAGCCAGGCTGCAGGGTGCCTTGGACTAGTTACAAGCTGAGCCCACTGAGCCACGGAGGTTCAAAGGCAAGATAAATGTGCTGGAGCAGCTTGGTGGCAGTGTGGTCTCATGGATCAGGAGTCGGGACTTGCGGGTTCTATTCCCAGCACTGGGAAGGGAGTGGGGGCTAGTGGCTAGAGCAGTGGGAGGGCTGGGAGCCAGGACTCCCGGATTCTATCCCCAAGTAGAGGAGGGGTGTGAGTGCTGAAAGACGAGCACAGGGTGGTGTGGTCAGGACTCCTGCGTTCTATTGCTGGGGAGCGGAACGGGCCTAATGGTTATGGCAGGGGGTGGAGCACACAGGAGGTTCAGGTACTGGGTTCTAGCCACCTCTGGGAAGGGAGTGGGATCTAGTGTGTGGGGCTGGGGGATTGTCAGGACTCCTGGGTCCTATTCCCAGATCTGGGAGGGGAGTGATGTCTAAGGCTCTCTCTCCTCCTGCAGCTGAGAATAGAACCAAGGGGCCCTGAGCCCTAATCCACTCCTTGCATGCTAGACCTCAAGATCTCACAGCCTAAGGACGCCAGAAGGAAAAACACTGTATTCCATGAAACTGAAACCTCCTGCCATTTCATCTGGTGCAGTGGGGTCAGCTGCAGGAGGTGGGGGCAGGGGACCTAGAACAACACCTCTCCAACTGGGGTGGGGGAGGGGAAAGGCCAATTTCTCAGGGGATCATTTTCGCTAAGGACTTATACAAAGCTGAAACAGGCGCTGAATATTCACGAGGTGTCCCCAGTCCTGCTGGAATCCTAAGCAGATGCAACCAGGCAAGAGGGAGAAATTAACAAGCTGTCAGAGCGGCATGTGTAAATACAACGCCTTGCCACAAAGCATCAACACAACCTTCCTGGCTCGGAACAGTCCCCTGAGCAGGTCAGGCACGTGGGATGACATGATTTCTCTTGCAACAATTATCCGACTAGCATCTAGAGATCTTGCCTGAGGTCAGACGCTGCATGGATCCCCACCAACATCATGGCCCCCATTGTATTGGGTGCTGCCCAGACACACAGTGAGATGCAGTCTCTGCCCCAAAGAGCTCACAATCGAAACAGGCAAATAGTAGGGGAAACCGAGGCACGGAGGGGGACAAGACTTACTCAAGCTGACATAACAGGCCAGTGGCAGAGCTAGGAGGCCTGACTCCTGTCCCTTCCCAGATCAAACTGCTAGACTCCTTTCCTGGTGGTGGGAATAGAAGTCAGGAATTTGCATTCAGCGCCCCATTGTGCTAACCATTGCACCCCACTCTGTTTCCAGGGGCAGGAGTAAAATCCAGGACTCCCACACTCCTGCCCTAACCAATCCCCTATGCTGCCTGCCCAAGTCCTGCTTCAATCCGGCTTGCCCCACCTCCGGAACATTTCTTCTCCCTTTTCACTTCCTAAGCCCAGGATTTCTCTGTCTCTCAAGACAGCCATCCACCACTCGGTGACAGCAAAGTAACCCTTTCCAAATCTTGACTCTCACACCAGCCTTTTCTTTGATTTATCTACAGATCATTTCCATAGCCATGCAGTGAAAATCCTGCTTCATTTTCCCTTACAGGCCCCTGGAATCTCTTGCTCCCCAGCTGAGTCAAGAGCATAAAATTAAGCTCAAATCCCCCACTAGCTGACCCCACTATGCTGGCTGTGGTGTGATAAATTCTCAGCTCATCAGACAGAGAGACTTCTTAAGCCAAGCTCCTATAAACACCGAATTCTCCAAACTGAGAGATATGGCAGTTGAACACCAAGGAGCCATTTATTTAAAGGCCCCGCTGAACAGCAACATAAACTAACAGGAATGCAATGGAGAGGTTAAAATCCTACCTAAACCTGGAAACGCCGCTAGACCAGATACTAGGGTGATGGGCAATAGTAAAACCCACTGTAAAGGCCTTAGTTAAGATCCTGTCTGGACCCAGTGATGATCTCACAAGTCCCTGGCTGCCATTATTTGGGCACTGTGTGGGTCCGAGACTGGAGCGCCCCCAAGCCCAGCGGGACAGGCACTGTACACACCTCAGCCAGAGACACAGCACCTGTCCCAGAGAGCTCACAACGAGACAAAGGCCAGGAGGGGGAAATGAGGAGCAGGAACTTCCTCCCAGGGCCAAGGCCAGAACTTGGGGGCCAGGCAACAAAGCTGCAATGAAGCTTTCCAGATCTTGGCTGTACATGGAGCTTTCCAGATCTTGCCTCCTCTCCTCCATCCCAGTTGCTTATCAAGGAGCAGTACCAGTGGGTACTGGGTGGCTGGGGGCATGGCACTAGGAGGGGCTGACTGAGGGAGGGATTTTGTCATGGGGTGGGGCGGAGTCATGGCACAAGGGCAGAGACACACGTGTACCATCCCTGCGAGAGCGGTGCCCCCCAGCTGCCCAGGGTGATGTCTCAGGGACACGGAGTGGCCTGTTGGAGGCGGCTGAGCCTGAGCTAGAGGAAGCAAGGCAGCATGGTCCAGGGGTTGGGCATCAAGACTCCTGGGTTCTATTTCCGGCTCTGCCGGGGGAGAGTCCAGCCGGCTAGCGCAGTGTTTCTCAGCCAGTGATATGAGTACTCTTAGGGGTACTTGAGGAGTCTGGGGGGTATGTCAACACAACAGAAATTTGAAGAAAACAGAATTTTTGTTTTAAGTTTTACAGCGCTTTCTTATTTTTGTACTTTTTCCACCCAAAAATTTCATTACCCACCCAGCTAAGATTAAGTTGTTTAAACAAATGTGTTGCAATGGTAGAAGAAATTTTGTGTGTCTGAAAACTGTAGGTACTGGGGGTACTTATAATTTTTTTTTAAAGGGGTACTTTATAAAAAAAGGTTGAGAAACACTGGACTAGAGTTTTGGGGGGGGGGTTGTTAAGACTGGGAGTCAGGACTCCTGGGCTCTATGCCCAGCTCTGCTAATGAACTTGGGCAAATCTTGTCTCCTCGGTGTGCCTCGGTGTCCCTGTGTGGGTAGAGTGGGCATACACCACCCCAAAGAGAATGCAGATCCTAGGAGTGTGTTGAGAGACAGCATGGGCTGGTGGGGACACACTCAGAACCCCTGGTCCATTCCTGGCTCTGCTCTGACATGTTGCTTGGGCAAGTCCCTTTCCCTCTTAGTGACTGTATCTACACCTACCCCTTTGCCTGCTTAGACTGCGAGCTCTTTGGGGCAGGGACTGTCTCTCACTGTGAGTCTGTGCAGCGCCCGGGGCAATGGGAGCCCTGCTCTAGGCTTAGGGTTGCCAGGTGTTCGTTACTGAGCAGGAAGAAAAGATGGCAGACGGCCGCCAGCATCCTGTCAGGGCCAAAAAGCCTCAAAGGCATTTCTTAAAGGGGCCATGCTGGTTTTTATTTTATGTATTTATTTATTTTTTGCTTAATCACTCTCAGGGTCCTTTTTTTTTCTCAACAACTTTGGTCTCCCCCCCCTTTTGTTTCCCTCTTAACAGACTTTTTTCCCCAGTGTTTTTTTTTGGGGGGGGCGGAGGGGGATGTTCGGTGTTTTTGGTTAAACCATCTGGCAACCCTATCTAGGCTCCATTCCCTCCTTAAACTAGGAATCCTGGCTCCCAGTCCCCCCTGCTCTAAGCCCTAGACACTGCTCCCCTCTGCGAAGAACAGAAGAAGTATGGGAGAGGAAACTGAGGCGCAGAGAGGCGAAGGGACTTGCCCAGGGTCACACAATGAGTCAGTGGCAGAAGTGGGAACAGAACTAGGTTCCTGCCCTAAGTCACAAGGTTTGCCATTCCTCAGCTTGTTCTTGTGGCTCTTTCTCAGCCATGTTTTGAAGTGCGTGCCCCAGAGGTAGATGCAGTGGCCCTGTCACTCTGATGCTGCATGCACAGGTGATGCCACCTTCCTGCTGATTCACGCCCCGCTTCTGTCCAACCTCAGCATCGCATCGCAGCTGGGTCAGCTGGTTCCACAAGGACCACTGAGTCCCTTCTAGAGCCTCTGCTCTCAGGATTCATAGACCAACCAGGCAGAAGGGATCATTAGTTTGATCTCCACACAGGCCACACGCCTGCCCTGAATTAATTGCTGGCTGACTATAGCTGAGCTTTTTGAAATTCAACCCATCTCAACTGAAACATTCCCAGTGATGGCAAATGCATCCGGCCCTTGGCAAGTTGTCCCCAGGCTTAATTCCCCTCACTGGTGAAAATCTGAGCCTTAGTCCCAGCCTGAATTTGTCCAGCTTCAACTCCCAGCCCTTGGCTCTTAGGCCTTCAGCTGCTAGGCTGAAGGGTTCAGGATCAAATCTTCATTCCCCATTCAGCCTGGGATCACGTCTCCCTAAGCCTTCTCTTTGGTAAGCCAAGCAGATGGAGTCTCCCCCCAATAAGGGAGGTTTCCCAGCCCTTTAATAATTCTGGTGGCTCTTCTCTGACCCCTCTCTAATTTATCATCCTCCTTGTTGCACTGTGGGCACCAGGACTGGATGCAGGATTCCAACACTAGCTGCACCAGTGCCACGTCCAGAGGTACCAGAACCTCCCTCCTCCAACTGGAGACTCCCCTGCTAATTCATGGGTGGGTATGGTCCCCCACCATTCTGGGAATGGGGTCAGGATTCAATCCAGGCTTGTGCCCAAAGGTGAGAGTACCTCTCCCTGGGGCTGGTGGAGATGAGGTGAAGGCTGTTGGCTTTTCTGGAGGCAAAGCCAGATTGGTGACAGCCCAGGCCAATGAGCACACTCCCCAGGGACACCCCACAGTGCATAGAGACCCCGTTACTGTAATTACAAACCTCCAGGCTCCACCGTGCTGCTTAGCCCAGTGGTGCTGGAACAGTTTTTTTGGGGGGGGTGCTGAGCTGCATCCCTCTTTCCCCTGTCTGTGCCCCTCACTGCTCCCTAGAGCTGGGGTCAGCAACTGGGACACTGTATATGAGGCCAGGGGCCAGGACCCTGGGCCCAGTGGCTGAGACTCTGGGGCCAGTAGCCAGGCAGGACCTTGGGGTTGGTGGGCAGGACCCTGCTTGCAGGGCTGGTGGCTGAGACCCAGGGTTGGGGACCAGGACTATGGGGCCAGCAGCGGAGTCCTTGGGCATGGGGTCAGTGGCTAGGCAGGACCCTGGAGCCAGCAGCGGAGCCCAGCATCTAAGTGGAACCCTGGGCCAGTAGCGGAGCCCGGGCACAGGGCCAGTGGAGCTGAGTGGGACCTGGGGCTGGCAGTAGAGCCCCCAGGCAGCAGGAGCTTGGGGCTAGTGGCTGAGATGTTGGACACAAAGCCTGGGGGTGCTGCAGCACCTCCCTCCCCCCTCACTTCTACTTTCATGCCTATGGCCCGGCTCCTCCAACTGATACCTCAGCAATGCCCCTGTGCACATAGAACATAAGGCCACCAGCTGACTCCTCTGAGTGCCACCATGACCAGCACCATATAGCTCTCCCACCAGAACAAGCAGCGGTGGAACTGGCCTATGCCAAGCCTTGGGGAGGGAACATCTGACTGACAGGCAGTGCAGGGCCGCCTATGACACGCCACTAATATCAGAGCTAATGTGTGTGGGGAGACAGCTTGAAAGTGCAGGGCCTCCTACTAGGGTTGCCAGGTGTCCGGTTTTCTACCGGACAGTCCGGTATTTGCGCCCTCTGTCCAGTAAAAAAATTCAGAAAATACGGGACATGTGCAATGTCTGGTATTTTCTGAATTTCCGTCTGGGCGCTGGACGGAAGACTGGCAGGGGTGGGGGAGCGACTGGGAGGCGGGGCCGTGATTGGCGCTGGGAGCCCTGTGGTCACGTGCAAAAGCCGGGCAGGGCGGGCGGGGCAGTGGCCGGGACTCCCAGCCACTCCCCCCGCCTGGCTTCTACTAGCAACTAGAGGGAGTGCCTGCTGGGGGCACGGCCTGTTGGACTCCGGCTACGGCCAGTGACTACACCCCCCCCCCCGCCAGCTCTGCTTCCCACCCCCCTTCCTCCGGCCCCCCTCCTCCCGTCCAGCTCCCCCTGGCCCCCGATGCCCCCCAGCTCTGCTTCCCGCCCCCCCCCTTCCTCCCGGCCAGCCCTGCAGCCCCCGCCCCCCCTGCCAGCCCACCTTCGTCCTGGTCAGCCCCGCCCCTTCCTGGCCGGTCCCTCCCCCCCCCACGATCAAGTGTGTCCGGTATTTTGGGGGGGTCTACCTGGTAACCCTACCTCCTACTGCCACTGTGGGCTGCACTGTTTGTCTGGAAGGCAGGGTGCGGAACCTCTTGCCAGCATGGGGGAGCTTGTCCACCTCTACCCCCCAGAGGCTGCATTATACCTAGCAGCCACTAGGGGGAGACCCCCAAGCATGTGGTCCTCATGCAGCAGCGGGAAGAGACTCGGGCCAAGGAACAGAGGCAGGGATGGAGCTGATTCAGCTCTGCCCCACTCTACGGCCAGTGTAATGCCTCGGACTACAATGGAGGGACAGGGAGTGATACCTCTGACTGCAACAGAGGGATGCAGGGTGTAGTACCTCTAGCTACCTCTAATCAGTGCAGGGCGTAGGGTTGTACTTCCTGTCAGAATTTGGGGGCTTTAGCACTGCAGGGTGCATTACTTCCTGCTACCACCAGGGGTTGCATTGGCCACTGCTGGGTGCAATACCACCTGCCATCACTGGGGGATGCATTATAAGGGATTCAGATTTTAAGTTTAAATCAATAAAACACCCCAATAGAAAAGGGAAAAAAAGAGCAAGAGAAATACGTGTTTATCCAATGAACACTGGAAAATCACCAGAAATCTAAGGGCTTGTCTATACAGAGCAGTTAATGCAGACGACAGAGAGGTAATTTCTAAAAAGAACGATTGTGTTGAGCATTAATTGGTCCGTGTAGACCCTGCTGGTGTGCACGAAAGGTTCCCAAGTGTGCTTTGAAGTAGTGCTGTTTGAAACAGTGTAGCCTTAAAGCGCACTAGGGAATATTACATGGCGATTACCCATCACTGTATATTCTGCTGTAATGAGTAGTTTTTACAACATACATTACTCATAACAGTACACACAAAAAGGAAACCCTGGGAAAAAATTTGGATAGCTGCATAAAACTCAAGCTTGATAAAAAACAAACCCTGAAAATGAAATTAATATGTCACCCAACCCCCACACTGCTGCTGCAGAAACCCCTCTCCCCTCCCAGCAGACCAGAACACTCCCTGCTGCCTGCAGTCCCCAGCAGCGGCCCCTGCAAAATGCATCAGCGTCCGCTCAGCTTCTCCTACCTTGACACCTCGGATGCGGAACTCAGCCAGGGCTCGGCTCATCTTGGAGGCAGCCGTGGGATGGTCCTTCCCATGGGCGATCACCTTGACCAGCAGGGAATCATAGTGAGGGGAGATGATAGCCCCCTGGAAGGCAGAGGCGCTGTCCAGACGGATACCCATGCCCTCTCCACTTCGGAAAACCTGCACATGGGATACAGGAAAAAAACATGAGGTTATGGCTCTGATCCTGCTCTCTTATTACATATGCTATGGTAGCAGAATTCAAATTTGGCAGTATTGTGATGGGGTAGAACAGACTTCACTGTGCCAGGCACTGAACAGACCCTGCCCGAGATCAGGGCCCTGCTGTGCCAGATGCTGCACAGACCCTGCTCAGGACCCCATTGTGCCAGGTGCTGCACAGACCCTGACTGACATCAGAGCCTGGTTGTGCCAGGTGTTTTACAGACCTTGACCGAGATCAGGGCCCCATTTTGCCAGGCGCTGCAGAGACCCCCCAACTGAGATCAATGCCCTCATTCTGCCAGGCACTCAGCTGGGTCCTCCAGGTACTACAGTAATACAATCAGAACAAATGATTTTTCCCTTGTCAATGCTGCTTGCTGCTTTGTTTGATGCTCAGTTTGGGCAGCGCAACCAGCCCGGTCAGTTTCAATTTGTATTTCTAGTCAGTTTCATTTTTTAGTCTGAAGCCCTGGTCTGAGGCTGGGAGGTTCAGTCTGAAAATTCCCCTGGGCAACTACAAAGAAAACACTGCAGCGGAAGGATGAATCTATATGCACGGTGACATTTCAATCATGCTTAGGCTCCGGGGGAAGTTAAGCTGACCTGACAGTGCCCCTTTAGACACACACAGCACAGCCATAGCATTTGCCAGCCTGGATCACATCACTGGACCTTCAAACCCAGTCTCTAGAAACAGTTGTTCATGAAAGCTTATGGAGAACTTGGAAGTACCCCCCACATCTCCACTCTCAAAGCCTATCAGCACTGGCTTGTGCCCTGGATTGGAGGAACTGGCTGGATTGGGGTATGAGAGCTGGGATGCCAAATGGGGTCTGTATCAGACAGGGTGGAGTTGAGGGAATATTATATGGAGCCTTTCCATTCTAGGGGGCGCTGGCTCCGATCTGGTCCTAGCATGCAGGGACTGGCTAACTCAGGGATGTGGGGAAGGGAACAATAGACCTTACCCCTTTAGGGTGCGCCTACACTGCAGGGCTTAACTAGAAATAAGCTATGCAAATTGAGCTACATCAATTGCGTATCTTATTTTGAAATAGCTTATTTCTAAATAGGGAGCGTCTACACAGCACTTATTTTGAGATAGAGCACTCTTCCTCCGACTTCCCTTACTCCTCATACAATGAGGGTTACAGGAGTTAGAGTAAGAAGTCCTCCAGCTTGACAGTATTTTGACACTATTTTGAAATAACTGCCTGCTGTGTAGATGCGGACTAAGTTATTTTGGGATAGCGTTAGTTATTTCAAAACTGTGTTGCAGTGTAGACGTATCCTCAGAGGGTGCAGGCTCCAATCTAGTTCCTGGGCAGGGGATGCAGGGAAGTGGGGAATTGGGATACAGGGTCTTTCCTCTATAACAGTGATTTTAAGAGAGGTTTTAAAGCCAGAAGGGGTGATTATTAAAGCTGCAGATATTATTCCCATGAGAAATTTTCTTCCTGGGAAATGTGGCTTAACTGAAATGGACATTTTGCTGCAGGAAAGCTTGGACTTGGACAACATTTTCCAGCTGCCTTTGTATTGCAGTAGTGCCTGAGGGCTCCAGTCACCACTGGGCGAGGTGCTGTCCAGACACAGAACATAGACACAGAACAAAGATGATCCTGACCCACATTGTTTCCTATTTAAGTAAAATGGGATTTTCTCCCCTTTTTAATTTTTCCTTCATTGGAAAAAGAAGGAAAAATTACTTTTAAAAAGTATGAAGGGGAAAGAAAAATGAGCATTGCTCATATTGAAACTCCTACAGAAAATCTATTCTTTTTTCTCATTGAAATATTTCAAAAGGTCAAGAGAATGTTTCCCACCAGTTACACAGACCCCAACCGAGATCAGGGCCCCATTGTGGCAGGCACTGCACAGACCCGGCCTGAGATTGAGGCCCCTGTTGTGCAGGGTTAATTGTGGGGATGTGAAATGACTTTCTGGGTTTAGGGAACTTCTACAGAAAGCAAGGGAAGGATGTTTATAGAAACTCCTTGGACTCCGGGGCAGCATGTCTGGTATTTGGAATAATTCATGCCCAGCAACCTCCATCCTCTCCTTTTTGCTGCTAATGAAGCTAATACATCAGAACAATAAACAAGGATGAAGCTGGGGGATTTGCTTACAAATGCTCCTTAATGGGGCTTCTTGTCAGATTACGATTAAAGCTGTTTGCTTGTTTCTAGAATGGAGGAGCCTTTCAGGATGTTATTGAAGGGGGAGTGGGTGGGTCGGGGCCCACCGAAAGGGATTCAAGGTCTTTGCCTGGATCTAGTCCTACCTCAGGTCTATTGTTCTAACTTAGCTCCTTTGTTAGCAGGACTCCCAGTCCCCCCCCTGCTCTTATTGCTCAGTCTGCAAGAGTGGGACAGATCCCAGCAGTCCCGGAACTGCAATCCCTCCGCTCCCACCCCCTGGCTCTAAAGCTGAGGAACTAACCCAAGGTATCTCACAGTAGGTGAGATGCATGCAGAGCCTGTTGTCAGCTAAGGGGTTAAAGTGCAAATCAGACTTCAGTCAGGCTTCCTTCATTCCCAGCCTGTGACTGACAGCTGTCAGGCTGCCATCACAACAACCTGACACGGGATGACAGAGGGTGAAAGTTAACGGGGATGCAGTGCAAACATCTAGCCCCAGGGGCTTGTGGCTCTGACTGCAGCAGCTTGTGAGAGATCCTCCCTGGTGGGCTGCAGCATGGGGCCATGTGCAAGGCTAGCCCATGCTCAGGGTGCCGGCTCTTGGAGTGAACAACTGCGGCAGGACCGCCGCTTCCATTGAGAAATAAAGTGAGTTTCTCTCTCTTTCAGTGGGGCACAAGAGCTGGAACTCGTGACCGATGCCTGCCTGAGTCTGTCGAGAGCCTGAGCCGATTGTTCCGAGAGCAGGGAGCTGCCCTGGGAACCGAACGCAGGAGCCCCAAAGCCCAGCCCCACTTGCTGTGGCCACTAGATCACTGCCAGTGGAGGGCACAGAATCCAGGAGTCTCGGCTCCCATACCTGTTCTGACAAAGTGAGCAAGAGACTTTTTACTGCGACTGCCTAAGGGATCGCTTTGGGTTTAAGTGGCTGTGGCACTAAAGGACAAGAGATCTAGTCCTTGCTCTGTGGGTGGCTTGTGGGTTTTAGTCCCTGCTCTCCCTGAGTGTGGTCATGGGTTCTAGGCTCTGCTCTCTTGCAAGGCTATGTCTACACTGCGGCAGTTTTTTGCGGAAAAGGAAATGCAAATCTCATGCTCTCATTTGCATATTCTCTTCCGATCCTTTTTGCGGAAGAGGTGTTTGCGATAAAAAGCCCTGTGTGGATGGGGCCATTTGTCGGAAAAACCCCGTTTTGCACAAGATCCTGTAAACCTCATTTTTTGAGGAATAAGGGATCTTGCGCAAAACGGGGTTTTTCCAACAAATGGCCCTGTCCATATAGGGCTTTTTATTGCAAAAAGCTCTTCCGCAAAAAGGATGGGAAGATAATATGCAAATGAGAGTGCTCCATTTGCAAATGAGCACTCCATTTGCATTTCCTCTTCCGAAAAACTGCTGCAGTGTAGACGTAGCCTTGGTGTGTGGGTGGATGATTCTAGCCCCCCATGGCATTCAAGCCCCAGCTGGCTGGCTGTTGATAATTCATTGAGACATGGAGTCTAGTCCTGGCAGGAACTGTCTGAGCCTTCCCAGTGGCTGTGGGAGGGGAACTCAGACCCTAGCATGGCTTTACCTGTCGCCCAGTCTGTGTGGCACTAGTGAGGGAGTCACAGGGAGCTCTCTTGCCTGGGGCATATTCTGCCATGGGTGAAAGAGAGGAGCAGACATCCAGAGGCATAGTGAGGGTGTTATGCACCCGGGGGCAAAAGCAAAATTTGTGCCCCCTCGCCGTGCGGAGGGGCCCTGAACCTGGTGCACGGCTGAGCCCGATCCTGGGAGGAGGGGGTGGGGAGCTTGTACCAAGTCTTTCCCTGCCCCTCCAGTTTTGGGCCAGGCCCCTGCACACACTAACCCACCAGAAGAGATGGAGAAGGGTGGGGCTGGGGGTGGAGAGGCGGGGAGGAGGCTCCAGCCAGCAGCAGTGGGCGGAGGAGGAGCAGGCAAGCTGAGGGATGACAGGGAGAGCGGAGAGGGACTAAATTGGCGCCCCCCTAGTGTGGCGCCCGGGGGCAACTGCCCCCTGCCTCCCTCTCACTACGCCCCTGCAGACATCCCCCTGGCTGTCTCCTTCAGTCTAGTCTGAGCACGGGGTGGAGGTGTGAGCGGGGGGGGGGGGGGGGCGTAGATTAACTCTTCCAGGCTCACACCAGCACCCTGCCCATTATTTCTCTCAGAGAGAAAATGAAGAGACAATTAACTTCCCCTTGTCCCATTAGTTGTGCGAGACACGTCAGTGGGGCTGAGAAGCGAGAGGCAGGGCAGACTTGTGGCAGAAAGTGCTGAACTGGGAGGCAGGACTCCTGGGTTGTATCCCAGCTCTGGAAGGGGAGTGGGGTGTAGAGCACAGAGGTGCTCTCTTCCTTGTATGTCAGCAGTTCCCTTCCCCTCATTGGCACGCTCTGTACAGAGATAGTCACAATGGTGGTGCTTATTAAAACCCACTCCCTGGGGGGGAACCAGCCCTCTTGACTGACACGCATGAGGTTGCAGGAGGGTGGGAGTCGGGCCACACCTCCACCCCCTCTGGCCAGCCCACCCTGGCTTGCTTTCCTCTGTGGCTCCCTGACGGTATCTGAGTCGACATGCCTGCCACAATGCTGACACATCCCACGTGCCCAGCAGGGTCCAGCTGGGAGACAGGGCTGAGGAAGGCTCAGATGGGGGTGCTGTGGTGCAAGGAGCGGGGCACCCACTCCAGCTGGCTGGCCCCAGGGCTAGCTAAGCCCATGTGAGCAGAAGGGATTCAACCCACTGTAATTCCAGGGCCATATGGTCCCGAGGAGCCAGCTGTTGTCAGCTCCCACACAGCTGTCCTGCAGCTCAGGAGAGCACCTGAGACTCAGCACCATCCTCTCGCCTTGCCCCAGCCTCCATCCGTATGCAGCGTGCCTCCTACCCATGCGGTCCAAGCTGCAGTGCCCCCATGTGGCTTCGGGCACAGGCACTGGAGAGTCAGCCTCTCTCTGCTGTTCTGGGGCAGCTGAAGCAGGCAGCCGGTGCTCAAAGGAGAGCCAGGTTCAAACCCTAGAGTTGGTTTTGCCCCAGCTCTGGGAGGAGAGTAGGGTGCAGTGGTTAGAACCACGGAGGGGGCTGGGATTCCAAACAACTGGGTTCTGTTCCCAGCTCTGCTGTTGACCTGCCATGTGACCTTAGATACTTCACTTCCCTGCTCTCTGGCCTCATCTCCCTCCCAGCCATAGGTGCCGACTTCAACGCCATGGGTGCTCTTGGCCTGAAGCACCCACCAGGAAAAATTAGCAGGTGCTCAGCACCCACAGACAGCCAAGCTCTCCTCTCCCTCCCAGCGCACCCCCCCCCCTCGGGAACAGCTGTTTGGCAGTGTTCAGGAAGTGCAGGGATGGAGGGGAACGGGGAGGAGTGGGGACAGGGTATGCTTGGTTGGGGAAGTGGTGGGTCAGGGCAAGGGTGGTTGGGCAGCAGTGAAGCGGGGTGGGGGTAGGGGGTTGAGGGAAGGAGTGAGGTGGGGGCAGGGTGGGGGTTGAGCACCCTGCACCCTAGAGGGGAGTCAGCATCTATCCTCCCAGCCACAGGACAACTGAAATCCCTTCCTGGCTCCACAGCTGACTCAAAATGTGACCATAGACAAGTCCCTTCACCTCTCGGTACCTGTTTCCCCTCCCACCCTCTGTCTATTCACACTGTGAGCTCTGTGTCTCACTGCGAGTCTATGTAGCACAACGCGGCACTAATCTTGGCCAAGGTCTGGTAGCATAACCTCAGCTCTCCTCTGGGACCTAGATACCATCAGGGCTAAAATTGAAGAGGCCCGGGAACCTGTTCTCCAGAACTGCACCGTCCACTCTGAAAAAGTCAGTGTTTTATCACAAAGTTTGGGAGAAAAGCTAAAACATGGGACCAGACTGTACCCAATGCAGAGGTGCCTGTCTGTGTCTGCAGAGACCCTGAACCCATGGCTCCAAGAGGGAAAGCTGGCCTGGGTATCTCAATAGGGTGTGAATGCCCAGTCCTATTGCTCAGGGCAGCTGTGTGTGTGAGGCAGCCTTCCCCAATCCAAGCAGAGACCTACAGCTTCTGGAGAAGTGAAGTTCGAAGGGGAGGGATTGCTGCAGCTATGGGGTCTGGAATCACTGGGGACCCATGTGTCTCAGTGCCTGGAGCAACTCTTGGGGGGAATCCCTGCTGCTGTGAGGAGTGGAAGGAGACCTCCCTCCACGTGGGGGTGTGGCCACAGCACAAGGATGAGGCAGAGCTACAGGGGGTCCCCCATATCTCTTTGCTTCATGCTCTTCTAGCCTGGCGGGTGGCGGGGAGGATTGATTAAGGTTTGCAGCCAGGCCTAGTGGCCCTTGCTCACAGCAAACAGGTGGGAGGATGCCATGGCTGGGACGTATCAGCCTCATGCCGAGAAGTAGCTGGGCTGGAGAGTGGGGGATCTGCCAGTCCTGCGTGGTGGGGGTTGGGGAGAGACAGCTGCACAGGGATGGTGCTCAGTTCACATCCCTCTGAGAGAGCTGGGAGGGCTGGCAGTGGGGCAAGCAAAACCAGGGCAGGGAGAGCACCCCCAGGTGCAAACAGAGACAGTCCAGCTCCCGCCATTCATTGGGGGCTGGGTGTGAAAGATTAGGGTGTGTTTGTGGTGTTGACAACGGCTCCGAATTACCCTGCTGGGAGGCATGGCCAGTGTAATCTAGGGACACTGCAGTGCAGGGGGGCAGGATGCCTTGGTTCTGTCCCTGGCTCTGCCACTGGCTATTGTTATCCACTGTATTGGCAGGTCCTTTCCCAGGTATCCTACACCCCAATATAATACATCAGCAGCCCAGCCAGGAATACAACCCAGGCATCCTGGCACCCTGCCCAGCACCCACCCCACTAGAACACACTGTCTGCCCTGCAGCCCTCCAGGGATGGTGTTTCCAAGTGATGGATATTTATTAACCCCCGCCTCACCTTAACCTAGCTCTGTGTGTGTGTGAATTACAAATGTGCCTTAATGATTAATGGTCTATTGGCCAGGAACCCTCTTTGCATATGTTAGTCACTGGGCTATAAATACAGCCACTCCAGCCTGGGATCCATCACCTGAAACCTCAGCTAAGAGCTTGGCTTTGTCTCTTTAGAAACCTGTTTTTCATCCAAATTAGATGCTTATAATAGCCACTATTAAAAGCCACATCCATGAGTCCCGGGGGGAAATGTTCCTTGCTTTTAGTCGATGTATTACAGTAGTGCTTAGAGCCACGCCCCCCAAGACCATGGACCTGCTGTGCTGAGGATAGCACAGACCCCAACAGAGGTTATGGCCCCATTTGTGCTGGGTGTTATACAGACCCCCAGATGAGACTAGGCCCCCCCACTCCCGTGCGCCAGGTGCTGAACAGACCATAACTGAGAGGAAGTTTTTCCAGCCTAAATCTTCCATTGACTCAATTTTACCCCTTCACCCTGGGTCCACCATCTGTGTATGATGCCCTTCTAGCAGGAGAGCCTACAAAAATCTGAGGACTGGGGAGGTCAATCTTTTTAGCTATTGAGGAGACATGTCCATAAGCACCTCCACAAGGAGATCAGGGAGAACAGAGGGCTCTTCAATCCGGCAGACAAAGGCAGAACCAGACCTGTCGCCTAGGAGCTGAAGCTGGATAAATTGCGACAAGGTTCACATTTCTAACTGCTGACCTAGGGACTGGGTAGATTCTCCTTCAGCTGGAGTCTTCAGATTGAGACTTGACTTCTCTCTGTCTGATAGAGTCCAGCCCAATTGCCAGAAGTGGGCCGGCAGCAGAAAGGGCAAGGGTAATTCTCAGGCCCGTGTTACACAGCACATCAGACTGGATGGCAATGGTCCTTGCTGGCCATGAAGTCTATGGAGCTATGGAGAGCACAGAGAAGAGACACAAAAACTGAGGGCTGGGAAAGTCAGAGACTTACGGAGCTTGGTCTGTTCAACTTCTCAAAAGGATCAAGAGGTAAATATATTAGAGAGATAAATACCAGGGAGGGAGAGGAATTATTTAAGCTCATTACCAATGTGGACACAAGAACAAATGGATATAAACTGGCTATCAGGAAGTTTAGACTCGAAATTAGATGAAGGTTTCTAACCATCAGAGGAGTGAAGTTCTGGAACAGCCTTCCAAGGGAAGCAGTGGGGGCAAAAGATCTATCTGGCTTCAAGATTAAGCTAGATGGGTTTATGAAGGAGATGTTTTGATGGGATAACATGATCTTCGTAATTAATTGACCTTTCACTATCAGTGGTAAATAGGCCAATGGTGGGATGATAGGAGTTACTATAGAGAACTTTTTTCTGGGTGTCTGGTTGGTCAGTCTTGCCCACATGCTCAGGGTTCAGCTGATCGCCATATTTGGGGTCGGGAAGGAATTTTCCTCCAGGGTAGATTGGCAGAGGCCCTGGAGGTTTTTCGCCTTCCTCTGTAGCATTGGGCACGGGTCACTTGCTGGAGGATTCTCTGCATCTTGGGGTCCTTAAACCATCGTTTGAGGACTTCAACATCTGAGATATAGGTGAGAGGATTATTCCAGGAGTGGGTGCGTGAGATTCTGTGGCCTGCATTGTGCAGGGGGTCAGACTAGATGAGCATAATGGTCCCTTCTGACCTTAAAGTCTATGAGTCTATGAGGTGACTTGGCTACAGGGGGGTTAGGACCTTTCTGGGGAGACAACCCAGGCACAAAAGGGTGCTTTAAACAAGCAGCAAGAGGCAGAAGAGGACTCAGTGGCTGCAAGTGCCTACACTGACTAACAAGGCATCAAATCTAGTGAGGGTGAATATTGGGACAAGCTCCCAAGGGAAGTGGTGGATTCTCCATCTCGGTGTCGCCAAATCCAGTCTGGCTGCCTTTCCGACAGGTGCTCTGCTCAACACCCAAGCGCCTGGGCTCACTACTGGGGGACTCTCTCTGGCCTGCGTTGTACAGGAGCTTAGACTGGCTAATCTCAATGGCCCCTGCTGGCTTTAAACTCTGTGAAAATCCTGGGCAGACTCTCCTCCGAGCTGAAGACCAAGTTGCCTTCCCCTGGTGGTGTGGCCTCAAATGCTTACAAGGCAACTATTTTTCCCGAGCTGTCTCCAAAAGTCTCAGTGATTTAAAGGAAGTTGACAAAGGAATATTATTTATGAGCCTGACAAGGGAAGATGGGAGACAGCTAATTAAGTGAGACGGGTGGAAGGACTCGTACGCAAGGGACTCAGCTCCTTAACCTGCTGGATAATTAAAGAGCTGAGATGCTTCAGCTTTTTATATCCCAGATGGAAAAAAAGACGTGTTTGCTTGGACATGAGAGGTGGATAACTTACATGCACACTGAAGGGAATGTGTTGTAATAAGATAATGATACTTACTTCCTTTTTAGTATTTTTCCTGGGTAGATCTCACTGCCCTCTACTAAGGAGGTCAGTATCATTATCTCTGTTTTACAGATGGGGAAACTGAGGCACAGAGGGGAAACTGTCCAGGGCCATGTCAGAACAGAGCCAAATATTAAACCCAGTAGAATATTCTAGCCCTTGGCCACCACTCCCTTCCCAGAGCTGTGAACTGAACCCAGGAGTCCTGACTAGTGCTGGCCAGACAAGAATCCATTTTGTAAAAAATGTTGAGGTTTCAGGGTATGTTTCCATTCGGATGTGGAATGACACCCAGACCCGTTAACAAACAAGTGCGAGCTAGCAGGCGGGGATCTCCACACCTGGAGCCCAGGAGGCTGCCAAGCTCTCAGCTGGGGAGCCGGAGCCTGGGAAGCAGCCCAATGGGGAGCTTTGAGGCACTATGGATTGGGAAGCCCAGGCAGCATCCTGACCGGGATCAGGGAGCCAGGATCCCAGGAGCAGGGCAGCCCAGGTAGCTCCCAGCTGGAAGCAAGGAGCCAAGGGGTAGCTGGGGTCCAGGTGGATTTCACCCCATTCCAAGGAGACATCCCAAGCTGTGAAAAGCTTTCTTGTCAACTTCATGGCTTCAGCACAGAGCTATGAAATTTGCAAGAATCATAGAATACTAGAACAGGAAGGGACCTCGAGAGGTCATTAAGTCCAGTCCCCTGCCCTCATGGGCAGGACCAAGCACCATCTAGATCATCCCTGACAGGTGTCTGTCTAACCTGCTCTTAAATATCTCCAATGATGGAGATTCCACAACCTTCCTAGGTAATATATTCCAGTGTTTAACCACCCTGACAGGAACTTTTTCTTAATGTCCAACCTAAGCCTCCCTTGCTGCAATTTAACTCCATTGCTTCTTGTCCTGTCCTCAGAGGTTGAGAGAGCCAACAGCTGATGTAAGTAACCAGCAGTGTCTGCACATAAACCACATCAGCCTAACTGCACTGACATCAGCCCAAAGCATCTTGTGGAGGTTGAGTTATGTCAGGGTAGCAGGGCACTTACACTGGCAGGAGCATGGCTGTAGTGTAGACACTGCCATAATTAGATCAACATAAACTGACCTATTGTGACCTAACTGTTCAGTGCAGATTAGGCCTAACACACCCACCTGGCACAATTTTGGTTGAAAGTGACCCTGTATCATATGAAGTTTCCCTTTTGAGAAACTGGTATTTTCTGTTAAAAATTGTTTTGTAAAAAAGTTCCCAACCAGCTTCTGGCCTGGTAGAAGCTCTGATCCTGGTCAGAGTCTTTGCAGCTTCTGGCACAAAGGGAGCCCTGATTTCATTTGGGATCCGTGACATGCTGGAAAATAGGAGCCCCTGACCTCAACTGAGCCTCCTCTGTGCTACAATAACACATCTAATTACTATTGTTATGGCAGCTCCAGCGTTCCCACTCAAGATACATTCAGGCTAGGAATACAACACATTTTTATCAGAGGGTGATTAACCATTAGAACAACTGATGCAAGGTCAGGATGGAGTCTCCATCACTTGGGCTATGTCTACACTACAAGTTTTTGCGGCAGAGAGAATGCTAATGACAGACTCATTAGCATGAGTCGCAATGTCATTAGCATATTTTCTGCCGATGCTTTTTGCACAAGGGGGCATAAGGCTCTTGCGCAAAAGGGGGCTTTTGAGCAAAATGGAAGTGGCTACTCTGCTTCTTTTTGCGCAGAAAGTATGGCAGAAAATATGCTAATGACATCACGACTCAGGCTAATGAGTCCATCATTAGCATACTCTCTGCCGCAAAAACCTTGTAGTGTAGACAAAGCCTCGGAGTCTTGCTATCAGGAGCAAATGTTTCTCTTAAAGCTCTAGCTCAACCACCGGATAGGGGCTGGAGGTAAGAGTGCCTGAGGAGGACTCTCAGGCCTGGGTTACGCAGGAGGTCAGGCTGGATGATCCTCATAGTCTCTTCTGGCCTTGACATTGATGGACAGTTGAATGATTCCTTGGAAGAGGGTCTACTTGGACAAGCACTGGGGTATACCGGCCATATAAAGGAAATCTAAATAGGATCAAGCTTTAAAATCAAAGTTCTCCCTCAGGAACTTCTGAACAGATCACTGAGCCCAGAATTAACTAAAGACAGCTGAGTTTCATAAAGAGGGGATGTCATAACAGGTTCAGGAAGCCAATATAACAGCAATGCATCCCTGGACAAAACATGCATGAAGCAATGTAGGGCCTTGCAAAGGGGGTGGGGGAGGGAGAGGGCTTAGCCTTTTAAAAGAATGAAGAGGGCTCACATCCAGGTTTCCTGGGTTCCACCTCTATCTCTGGCAGTAGAGTGATGTCTAATGGTTAGAGGGGGAGCTGAGAGTCAGGAGGTCTCCTGGGTTTTCGCCCCAGCTCTGGGAGGCTGTGATACCTTGTGGTCAGAGCAGGAGGAGGGGCTGGAAGTCAGGAGTCCTGGCTTCTATTCCAGGCCATAGGAAGGCAGTATGGCTCAGTGATTACAGTCTGAGTGCCTGGAAGTCAGGACCCCAGGATTCTATTCCCAACACAGAAAGGAAATCAAGGTCTATTTATTAGACCAGGGGTAGCTGGGAGTCAAGGCTCCTGGGTTCCAACCTCTGCTCCGGAAAGGGAAAGGGGGCTAAGGGCTGAAGTAAGTAAGCGGTTGGGCTCCTGGAATCCCGGGTTGGGTAAAACACCACTGCAGCAGCCAGTAGATACAGAGCCTAGATTATGCAACGTGCCCGTTTTTTCCTATTGCCAGGAGCTTGCAAGAACAAGTGGGGCTGCGCTGGGGTTTCTCATCTCCACGAAGCAGGCAGGGCTGGAGATTGGTTCTGAGTTTACAGATCAGTGCTAATTAACCTCAATTGTGCTGAGGCAGTGGTTCCTGCCAAGAGTTATTGCGTCTCTCCCCGAATTCATCGACAAACAAATCCCTGCAGTGGGTAAATAATGCAATTAGCAGTTACTCTGTTGAGTCACATTGCTGGGTCACGGGGCAGCTCCCAGCATTTTTCCATCCAATCCTACATTTGTCACAGTTACTTCTAACAGCACTTTATTGGGGATGGAAGGTAGCACGGTCTAGCAGTTAGGGGACTGCACTGGGAGTCAGGACTCCTGGATTCTGTTCCCCACTTTGGGAGGCTATGTCTACACTTGCACCCTCTTTTGAGAGAGGGATGCAAATGAAGACATTCAAAATTGCAAATGAAGCCGGGATTTAAATATCCCGCGCTTCATTTGCATATTCGCGTTATGGTGCTATTTTGAAATAGCGCTATTTCAAAATAACAGACGCTGTTATTTCGAGAGAAAACCCTTCTCTTGAAATAACCCTTATTCCTCATACAATGAGGTTTACCAGTTATTTCGAGAGAAGGTTTTTCTCTCAAAATAACTGCATCTTAAGAGTGTCTGTTACTTCGAAATAGTGCCATAACATGAATATGCAAATGAAGCACGGGATATTTAAATCCCAGCTTCATTTGCAATTTCGAATCTCTTCATTTGCATCCCTCTCTCGAAAGAGGATGCAAGTGTAGACATACCCAGAGAGGAGAGAGGTCTAGTGGCAGATGCCTGGGAGGTTCCGATAACCACAGAGAATTTCCCAATGACAGTGAGGCTGTGATTCACAACCCCCCAAAGCAGAGGGGAATCACCCCTGGTCCTTGACAGGACAGAGTTTATGCTACACAGGTCAGCACCAGAGACTCCATTGCTTACACCAGCAGCCTTCTGTGCCTTCCCCTTTCAGCTCGCCAGCATGCTGCAGGCACCTGGGCTGCTTGGCTTTCTCTTAGCCAGCGAAACGAAGCAGAGAATGAACCGTACAAGTCAGAGCTAATGGAAAATGTTAATAGTTATCACCTGCTCCACCAAGGCTGGCGGAAAATCGGCCAGACATTTTTAAAAGCACACCCAAACTTACCTCACCTCCCTTTGAGTGATGCCTCTACACTCCAGGAACACACACACACTGGGCCCCACCCTCCCAGATGGCACAGGGCACATGAACACTGTGGGACAAAACCTGATTAGGGATGTGAAAGTTCAACTGGTTAACCAGTAGGGGCTGGAGCAATCCCCCGCCTATCGCAGGTAGGGACCCTCCAGCTCTGCGGGAGGCCCACTGAACTGGCCACTCCACAGATAGGGGCTGCTCCGGTGTCCTGGCCTATACAGCCCCTGCCTGCAGTGGGGATGGGGGCAGGTAGGGGCTGCTCTAGCCCAGCGGCCAGCAGGGGGTTGCCCCTTGCTCACCCCCTTTAAACGGTTAAACGATTAAACAATATGTTTAACTGGTCAGCCAATTAAATGGGATTTTACATCCCTAAATCTGACACTTGCTCTCAGCTCTGGCAAAACTTGGGTAGCAACAGGAGCTACCTACACGAGTTGCACTTAAACAGGGGCCCAAATCATCACAGCGGCCCTTCGAATGGTCCCTTCTGGCCTCAGAAGTCAGGGATCTATTAATCTCCCCGCTGAGTAGGTGCTTATAGCCCAGGGTCAAGTCACCCTATAACCTTCTCTTGGAGAAACCACAGAGATGAACATTTTGAGAGTCCCTCCTGAAAACAGACTCACTTTAAGGCCACTCGGATCGCTGAGTCTGAACACTACATAACCCTGCCTAACCCAGGCCGTAGAATCTTCACCCAGCCATTCCTGCGTCCTGCTCAGATCTAGCCATTGAGCCAGAGTGCAGGTTTTAGACAGATGTTTTGACTTGGCTACAAACCCTGTGTTATGCACAGATTCTAAGGCCAGAAGGAACTACTGTGCCCCTCTGATCTGATCTCCTGTACAATGCAGGCCAGTGGACAGCCTTGACATAATGCTCGGTTGAACTCGAGCAGATCTCTTAGGAAAACATGAACATCCAACCTTGGTTTATGAATTGCCAGTATTGGAGAATACATTGCAGACGTTGGTCAGTCGTTCCAGTGGCTAATTACCCTCACACTTACACCTTATTTCTAGCAGCCTCAATTTGTCCTGCTCCAACTTCCAGCCATGGGACTTTGTTCAGCCTTTGTCTGCCAGACTGAATAGCCCAGTATCACATTTTCTGTCCCTTAGGCAGGCACTTATAGACTGGGATCAAGTCACGGCTTAACCCTCTTTGTTAAGCAAAATTGACTGAGCTTCTGGAATCTCTCGCTACAAGGCACATTTTCCAATCCTTTAGTCGTTTCTGAAGCTCTTAAAGAATGAAGAATGTGTGGCATCCCACATGAAACATGTCTCTCAATGGTTCCCACGTGCAGCCCATATTTGGTGGTCGAGCTGGAGTGTAACAATGCTAATCCCTAGCTCTTATGTAGCACATTTCTTTAGTAGCTCTTCAAGCATTTTGCAAAGAAAGTTAGTGGCATCATCGCCATTTCACAGATGGACAAACTGAAGCACAGGGAGGGGATTCATCCCCAGGTCACCCAGCAGCTCAGAGATGGGAAAAGGCAAATGTCCTGATTCACAGCCCTTTCTGCTCCATCCCACTAGACCTCACGCCCCTCCCACAGCAGGGTTTAGTAGTTATGGAGGGGAGGCTTTTGCAAAGTGGGGGTAATAACAACTCAAAGGTGGTGTGGTCTAGCAAAGAGTACGTGGCCTCAGGACACCTGGGTTCTATTCCATCACTGACCTGTGGGATAACCATGGGCACATGTGAAGATCGTAGGAGTCACTAGACAAAAGGCTCTGGCCAGGGTTACACAGGAGGGCAGGCTGGATGATCAATTTCTGGCCTTGAAATCTGTTAATCTTGATTCTAACAGCTCTGAGGCAGCCGCTCCCCCACCCCCAGACCAAAATCACTGTCACTGACACATGCTTCGTAAATGTCGCCCATCTGCCTCTCACCCAGCTGTCCAAGGGGGAAAGAACCTGCCTTTGCATTTCCACAACCTGACACCTCACCCACCCACAGCACGGCCTGGAAATGTCAAGGCAGCATGGAAAGGATTGAGGCGCTGGCAGGGAAAACCTCAGCTCACGCAGCTTAAGCTACAGGGACTTTTAAGGGCCTTGTTGATTCTACGTAGATCCCGCCCCCCCCCCATCACACACCCTTCTCTTTGTAGTCCCCACACACACACACCCTTCTCTTTGTAGTATCTTCCAGGAGAATCTCCATCCACTGAGCGTCTCCTACAAGCACTGAATATCCTTTTCCGGTGGAACTTATATCATCTATATTACAGTATTGCCTGGAGGCCACGACTGAGATCAGGCTGATTTTGGTATGTGTATTATTAGTAGTATTATGGTAGTAGGCAGCATCCCCATTATGGTATATATATTCTTAAGAGCATTATGGTTACCCCTGAGTAGTATTATGGTAGTAGGCAGCATCCCCATTATGGTATATATATTCTTAAGAGCATTATGGTTACCCCTGATGCGCTCATATGAGACCAACAATCAATTGTGGCGTGTGTATTAGTAGTTTTAAAGTAGCTACTATTGCCCACTTCTGCTCCAACTAGGGATGTTAAATGGCGTTTAACCAGCTAATAGACTAGTCGATGGAATTTCCATCGACTAGTCGATTAGCTGATAAGGGGGGGAACTGCAGAGCCGCAGCATGTATTAATAAATGTATTAACACTCGTGCCTGGTCCCCTGCTATGCCTCTGCCTCCCTTGCTCCCCCCCCCCCCCCGCGGAGATGGTGCTGGTGGGTAACCAGCTTTTAAGTTAGCTCCCCCCCCTTGCTGCTTCTCTCTGATAGAGGCAGCAGTGGGGAGCAACTAGTCGAGTCATTAGTCGACTATCAGATATGCATATGCTTATCGGATAGTCGACTTGTCTCTTATGTCCCTAGTCCAGACACAGCAAACTAGACTGATCTCTTCAGGGCAGACACTAAACAGAAAAGGGGTAGAGGAGAAACTGAGGCACAGGGGGAAAAAAGAGACTTACCTGGGGTCACAGAGCAAATCAGGG
This sequence comes from Pelochelys cantorii, assembly GCA_032595735.1. Lineage (NCBI taxonomy): Eukaryota > Metazoa > Chordata > Testudines > Trionychidae > Pelochelys > Pelochelys cantorii. The sequence continues at coordinate 34,546,775 of CM064336.1, forward strand.
GCAGAGAGATGGGGATAGAAGCCAGGAGTCCTGACTCTCCATTCCTGTGCCAGCCACCTCCCTCCCACAGCTGGAGCCAGAACCCAGGAATCCAGACTTTTAAGGAACTCGAGTAAATCTGCTAGATCACACTGTTTTCCCCCAGCTGGGACCCAGGAGTCCTGACACTCGCTACACTGCCCTAGTCAGTAGACCACACTCACATGGGCAGCCCATGGCTACTGGTGCAGATGATGCCAGGAGCTAAAAGCCAATAGAGAATCAAGCATTCTGTCTAATCCATGCAGGTTTTTCTAGTGCGCCCATCCCTGGGGGATCTGGGCTGTGCTTTTCATGGGCTCTCAGCACCTTGGAGGTAGGAGCTTGGAAGTCCAGAGCTTGTGGTGTTCGGTTCCCAGGGATAAAACAATAACCCCATGAGATCAGGAGCAGAAGCCCCAAGATTTGCGGACGTATTTTTTCGATCCACCCCTGGGAAAGAGGACGGAAGACGCACACAGAGACAGGATCAGAGACACGACCACTATGAGTCCTACAAAAACAGTCCTGGACCTCACTTCTTTTGGAACCCTGCTGACACCATTTTGGGCCACCTTGCTCAAGGGCAGCAAAAAGGGGGAGGGGAGGAATGTCACTATATTCCTGCCAGGACCCTTCATCCCATGCAGTGGTACAGGGCTCCCCATTGCCCCCTTTTTGGGGGATGGGAATGCCAGCAGCACTGACCACGGGGAAGGCAGGGACAAGGGCATAATGAAGGAGGGGGGCCAGGTCTCCCACCCCCAGATCAACTCTGAGCAGAGACCCAGCTGCTACTGCCTCACCTCCCAGTCATGCCCAAGATTGCAGTGTGGGATAGCCCGGAGGCAGAGGACCCAACACAGGAGGTAACGGGCTGGGGTGCCCATACCCACAGCACTGAGGGAACCCCTGCTAGAGCTTCAGCAGCGTGGGCTGGGCAGGGAGGCCCTGGAACTTCCCCAAGCCCCTGGCCCTGAGGGGAGAGGGAGCAGGCTTGCAGTCTGAATGCCAGGGCTTTCCAAGGGGAGCAGGGAGCTAGGTGGTACCTCCTTCTGTGCTCTTCATGCTGTGCCCTGCCTGGCACCTGGGACCCAGGGAGGGAAGCACTAGGATGTGCTAATCCAGGCTCCCTTGGCATGGCCAGGCATAGCCTAGAGAGCACAGAGGCAGGTACTGTGCAGTCCCACAGGCCCCCAGAACCTCTGCTCCCTTTGGAAAGTCCTAGCATCCAGCCCCCCTCCTGCTGCTACCCTCAGGGCAGGAGGCTCAGGGAAATACTGGGCCCTCCCCTCCCCCAGCATCTCCCCTCCTGCCTTGGCCAGGGATATGGGTGCCCCAGCTTGCTACCTCCTGTGTAGGCGGAAGGTCTCCAGCCTCAGGGCCACCTTGTGCTGCTCTCTTGGGCATGACTAGAATGGGAGGCTGGAGCTACTAAGGCTATGTCTACACTCGCGGCTTCTTGCGCAAGAAATATGCAAATGAGGCTAAGCATGGAATATTGCCGAGCCTCATTTGCATACCTAATGAGCCACCATTTTTGCAGAAGAGGCTCTTGCTCCAGAAGGTGCTGTCTACACTGCCCCTTCTTGCGCAAGAAAAATCCCTCTTGCGCAATGCCGTTTTTCCTGAAAATAATCAGCATAGCGGCATTGAGCAAGAGGGTTTTTCTTGCGCAAGAAGGGGCAGTGTAGACAGCGCCTTCTGGAGCAAGAGCCTCTTCTGCAAAAATGGCGGCTCATTAGGTATGCAAATGAGGCTCAACGATATTCCACGCTTAGCCTCATTTGCATATTTCTCGCGCAAGAAGCCGCGAGTGTAGACATAGCCTAGGAGAGCTAGACAAGGAAGGGAAGGGCAAGGTTGGACCTCCCTTTTGTTGGGTCCATCAGAAGTACCAGAATGCCGTTGTGGATCACTGAACAGTGCTAGAACACCCTCCCCACCACCCACATAGTCACACACAAATCACCACACCCACACCATCGGCCCCTCTGCACACACATGCAATCAGACACAGCAGCAGGATCAAGGTCACATATACACTCTTGGGTTTGGTTACCAGCTCTGGGAGAGCCGCAGTGCCTGTTGGTTACAGCATGGGGAAGGGTGCTGGGAGACAGGATTCCTGGGATCTATTGCTGGCTCTGTGAAGGAAGTGGGGTCTAGTAGGTAGAGCAAGGAGGGGCTGGGAGCCAGGATTCCAGAGTTCTACCTTCCAGCTTTGGGAGGGACATGGAGCCCATGGCTACAACAGAGACAGCAGGGAGTCAGGACTCCTGGGTTTATTCCCAGCTTCCTCATCACATTCATGTAGCCCTCACAAAAACTAGCCTCTTCAAATGGCTTAGCTGGACAAGCAGCTCTTCTCTCAAGCACTTGCAGAAGGAAACACTAAGATTTATTTTACATTGGTGGGACCACAGGGGCCCAAAGCATGCTCTGGCCAGCGGGGCGCTGCATAAACCATTGCCAAATTCAGAGCACTTGTTGAGTTGGGCACTGCGCAGACTCCGGCTGAGATTGGGGACCCCCTGGTGCCAGGTGCTGCACAGACCCCAGGTAAGGTCAGGACCAGTATTCCCACTAAGATCTGCCATCCATGAGCAAAGCGAGTTTTGTCTTGTGCACCAACAATGAGGTCACCTGTGCTTGTTCGGATGGGTGCCACTGTGGCAACCAGCCATGGGAGAATTCCCCTGCTGAAGGAGCAGCTCTGTGCTTCCCCCCTCTTGCAGCTCCGGGCAAGGGGCATGAGAGCATGAAGCTGAGGGCAGCAAGAGCATGAGGGCGTGAAGCTGAGGGCGGGGGGGGGGGGGGGGGCGGGCGTGAGGGCGTGAAGCTGATGGCAGGGGGGCATGAGGGTGTGAAGCTGAGGGCAGGGGGGCATGAGGGTAGGGGTGGCGTGGATGTACATTTGGTCATTGACAATGGGGAAGAAGCCCATAGCTTGACCTACTAAGGTGAGATTAGGCACTCAGTGTAGCAGGTAACTGTTTCCCCTTTGCGCTGACAGTCTCATGCCACTTTGCCCACATTACATGACCGAGGCATCCCAAACCTTCTGTGATGCTTTTGAGGCACAATGTCCCTATGTTATAGACAGGGAAACTGAGGCACGGAGTAGTCAATAAATTGCCTGAAGTCACACAGGAAGTCATCAGCAGAGCTGGCCACAGATAAAAGCAAACTACAACAGTCCTATCTTCTCTCCTGCAGCTCACTAGGCCCAATACCTCCTACGCTTCAAGGCTGCAATAAAAGACACAACACAGCTCTTAGCTCCTGACTTGCTTATGGCGTGGAATCTTGGGCAGCGATCCATTTCATCTAGCATATACAGCAAGAGGGCTTCACATCCAGGATCTGTTCTCAACTCAGCATTTCTTTTTTCTGGCACCTTTCCCTCCTCTGTTTTAATAATAAGAAGGAAGAATCCCTTCAACCCCAACTTCCAGCGGCAGCAACCCTCCCGCCCACCTGCAGCCCCAATCCCTGGTGGCAGCAACCCACCCGCCACGCAGCTCCTCGGGCCCCGGCCGCTGGGGATCTCGCCTGCCACTGATGGTATTAACTGAGGGATGTATTAAGCACGGAGTGACATCTTTAGCAGGATGAATGTCCCAGGTGGGGTTTTTCTCTAATTCATTGCTTTGATCAGCTCCAATCCACATCCCAGGAGCTGCTATTTCCTCCGTCTGAACTTTAGCAACCCCGCTCTTTGCATGGTACCTCCCCCGCCCCACCTTAGGGGGTGTCTCAATCCAAGGCAGAAAACAGATTTTGACAGGTTCCTGTTTGTTAACCTTTCGACTGTGAAACCAAGCTTGGTTCTCTCGACCCAGGTGCTGCTCCTTTTCCAATCAAAGGAGTCCTGCCGCATCAAGATTACAGGGGTTCCAGTCTCCCTCTGGGGTGGTACAACCCTCACATTCCGATCTGGTTCAAAGCTAGAACCACTGGAAGTGCTACAATATGATGCCCCATCTGGGCTGGGGTCTGTGCAGCTCCCAGCACAACGGGGCCCTGATTGAGATCAGAGTCTCTGCAGTATGTGGAACAGTGGGGCCTCTGTCTCAGGGAAAGTGGGGGAATGAAGATTTTAGGTATGGTACATGGTTAATTTCTCAGTAATAATGGCAGTCACCTGCTCCTGGTAGTGTCAGAGCCTTTGCAGTATCCCAGAGAGGTTGGATGTGACAGGCAACTCAGACAAAATGCACAGCCCAAATTCGGAGACACTCTTCAAAGCACATTAGGAATTTTCCCCACCTCCGCGGTGGCTGATTCACACCAGAGCATGCTGGTCCGGGGAGGCTGCGTTCAATTAATTTTTTTGGAAGAGACGGCGTCGCTAATCTATTCCTTTTCAAGCCCCTTAATTAGCCCTTTGATTAATTATGCATCTGTAAGCGGCTAAGGCAGCATGCTTTTGAAGAGCCATTTCCTTGCATTTCACTCTAGTTCCGGCTCTCAGAGTCCTGCCTATTCCTGGCTCTATGAGGGCAGTGCCTTCTGCTGCTTAGGGCAGGGGCCTGGGAGGGGAGTCAGGCCTCGTGGAGTATATCCCCAGGATGGGAGGCTAGTGGTTTGAGGCGAGGCAGGGAGAACCTAGGAGCCAGGACTCCAGGATTCCATTTCTGCCTCTACCATTGGTCCCTTTGCCTCTCTCAGGAATCCTTAGTCCCGTTTCCAGCTCTGTTTCCAGCTCTGGGAGGAGAGTGGGGTCGAGTGGTTAGGGGTGAGGAGAGCTGAGCGCCAAGACTCCTGGATTCTAGTCCAGTCATTGACCTGCTGTGTGATCTTAGGCAAATGCCTTCTCCTTTCTGAGCCCTAGGATAGGGCAGCAGAAGTTTCCTAAAAGTAGGGGAGGGGACCATCAGCATCTGAACCTTGACCCCACCTTCACACCACCCCTTCCTCATGGGGCCCTGCCTTCACACTGCCTCTTTCCCCCCCAAGATCCTGCCCCCTGCTCACTCCCCTCTTGCTCACCCTTACAGCCAGTAAAAAGTAGGAGGGCCAAGGTGTCCTGGCCCCTCCATCCCAGTACCCCACCTCAGTTTTCCCTTGCATCCTTTGTCTCTTTAGCCTGCGAACACTTTGGGGAGGGGATGGTCTTTCCTTGTCCGGCACCACAAAGGGCCTGACCTCAGCCAGGATCTGTATAGCACTTGGCACAACATGGGCCTGATTTCGTTGGGGAAATGCACAGACCCCAGCACGAAGGGGCAGCTGGTCCATAATTGCAGCTTCTAGGCGCTACTGCCATCCACCTAACGAATAATCACATAACAAACTTCCTTCGCAACTGACCTTAAATGGGAGCAGCAGTGGGAAAATTGTAAGGGGAGGGGCCGGGGAGGCAAGAAGGATTTTAATAGCTGGGTCCTGGACTTTAAGTGCTTTTTACAGAGATGAGTTTCTGATCATATGTCAGAAGCAGCAAGGCATCAAAACACATTGATTCACTGCTGCAGCTGGGCCAGCTCCCAGCAGACATTAGGGGCTAATGATATTTATTCAGCCTATTATGCTCCCTGCATACCAAGGTGTGATCCCATTATCCATTAACCAGTGGGCCCATCCTGTTCCACTATTCATACAAACAAGCCTTGATGGGGTGGAACAAGCACAACACATGACTAGCCGCTAATACATATTCATCCAGACACATGGATTTCCAAATCCCATTGCCCTAAGGGAGCAGAAGGCTTCCGGAGCAGCAGAGACATTTGTTACTGAGAACAAGGCTCCGGAATGGGAGGCAGGACTCCCGGGTTCCAACCCTGGCTCAGGGAGGCAGAGTCTAGTGACTAGAGCAGGAGGGCTGAGTTCTGTTCCTGTCTCTCCCTGCTGAATTTGGAGTGTGTACAGCCTGCACTGGTGGCCCTTGCTGCTACTGTACTACAGGAATCACTTCCCACCTCTAGATCCTCGCATTCCAGCTGGCCTCTGGGCCATGCTAATTAAAGGGCCAAAAACTCCTTTTATAAGGGAGCCCGTGGATAGGGATACAGCACAGTTGATTCAGGACCCTCCCTCCTCCAAGGCCTATTATGTCAAGACCAATTACTGCCTCCCAATCCCAGCTCCCCCCACCCCCAATCACTCCCTTCAGAGCTGGGGACTAAGGCCACGAGTCTCTGCTCCTCTAACCCCTAGATCCCACTGCCTCCAGAGCCAGGGCCCAGCCCCAGCATTGAAGCGGGTGGTGCTGGGAGTCAGGATGCCTGGGTCCTATTCCCTGCCCCAAGATAGCTATAAGCCAAACAATAAATGTGAAGGATGCTCCGCTCTCACCTTCCTGTCTTTTGGTGCTTTTGAGACATGTTGCCATGGAAATCAGACCCTGAGGGAAGGTGGCGGGGAAAGTGGGATGAGCATGGAATGGAAAGTGCCTTGTGCCCTTCCTCCTCTGCTATCCCCCTACAACCTCCCTCACTGCCCCCCCTCAGGGTGACATCAGGGCAGACTGGGGGAGGGCTCCGGGTAGCCATGCTTTCCCACAATACCTGTGCTCCCCACAAATTCGGGCAGCAAACAGAATCCTCCTTTCCTCCCACTTCAGCCTGCACACTGCGCAGACTGGCCTGAGTTTTGCTTTCAGGGTGCGACTGGCTTTCCCAGACTTCCCACTCCACCCCCTGGGGTCTCTACCTACGCTGGGTGCCAAAAAAATCACTCCCTTGGAGTGGCAAAATGTCCAGCTGGGGTCACAACAGTCCACCGCTTGGAGGCACCATTGACCAGAGAAGAAACAGTACTCGCAATTTGGCCATAGCCCCCATGGCTCCCCCAGCATCTCATGTTCCCAGGAGCCATCCTGCTCCATCTTTCTTCTCTGTTGTTGCCAGATACTTGGGAATGAGATTTCTCTCACACAAACTCAGCGCTGCCCGTGCTGCATGCTCCCCCATGACTGGTCAGTAGCACAAATGGTACAGACCCGCAGCTAGGCTCCCAGCATCAAGTGGCTTCCATTAAAAAAAATAAAGGAGAAAACCAGAAACATGTGGCCAACGCCAACCATAACCTGCAGAGAACCTCAGCTGACTGGCCAACCGGCAGGCAGGGGAGTGGCCCTTAATGTAACAGATGCCAAGATGCCTGCCTGAGTCTGCAGAGTCTGAGCTGATGGTGCCGAGAAGGCAGCTGTCACAGGCATTTCAGTGAGATGATCGCTCCCATTCCTCTGAGGTACTGCCAGCCTCAGCCCAGCAGGCTCTGTTGGTGGTGGAGGGGAGTACCAGGCCCCTTCCTGCCCCAGCTCCAGGAGAAAGGAAGGATGATGATGTTAATCTTATAGATGGAGAAACTGCAGCTCAGAGAGGAAAATGACCTGCCCACAGTCACTTAAGGGCAGCAGAGCTGAGAACAGAACCCAGGTGGACCAAGTCGCACTCTGTCATCTTAACCAGACGAATGGGGTTGATTAGAGAGTTGAAAGGATACATTCCTCCCTTACTCTAGCTCAACGGTGTCCAGGGTGGGAGTCCAGCCCCGCAGGGGTCTGCTGTAAGGCATGTGGGGATTTGTCCCCTTGCTGCATGGAGGGCGCCATTTTGTTCCCCAAAAATGGCATCCTCTGCCTAGCCTGACCTCTGACACACCGTGCAGGAAGGCACACTGGCAGGGGCATTCCTGCAGTGGCAAAGATGTGCCGGTAGCAGTAGAACTAAAAAGGATCCAGTACACTATGTCAGCTGTCAAAGGGGTCCCTGGTGGAAGAGTTTGAGAACCATGGCTCTCCCTGATCTGGGGCGCTGGCAGGATTCGCATCCCAGTGCAGCAAAGGGGTTGAGCAGGGGCTTAAACACAGCAGTGGAATGCTCCCCTCCTTGAAGGGATGCAGTGCCCAAGCCCTGTGCAGAATCAAGGCCCAACTGCACTGGATTTGAGCACGCCCTTGAATGGTTTGCAGAATCGCACCCAAACGGGTGAAATTGACAAAAGAGAAATGAGAATCATTTAGAACACAGATGCCGCTTTCCAACTAAGCTTCCTTGCGGGGAGAAGAAAACCCAACAGTGCTACAGCTCTGTTTATTTTAGCACAAGTGGGGCTGGCTGCCTGTTTGCGTTAAATTATTTTCACACTCTGCAGCATGACCTTCCTCTCGTCTGCTATTTGAAAATGAATCGCTGGAAATTAAATTTGCACTGATTCAGGGTTTTTTTTAAAGCTTCTCAAGTTGGCAAACAGCTTAAAAACCCGTTGACAGCAAAACATTCTCAGCACCGCTGTGTGTAAGGGTGTCAGGAAGACATCCATTACAACAGTGCAGCCGGCTCTGGGGTCCCAGCTCCTATGGTCTAATTCAAGGTGGGGGAAAGATTTCCAAAGGGCAGGTTTCCACGTGCAATCAGTGCCACACCTACATCAAAGCAGGGCCTAGGGAGGTGGTGATTACAGCTTTTTCAATGGAAATATTTCAAAAATGGAGGATATTGTTTTGGATTTTCATTTTGACTGTGTTTTTAAAACATTCCACTCATTTTCATATATTAATAATACATTAATACTTTGCATTCTATATATATTTAGTACTACTGAACATTTATAGTTACCTATTATATATAAAATATATAATATAAAATGTAAATATATATAAATGTAACCTATTCATGTGTTCTAATGGATCATATTACATGTAATATTTATATGAGTGCTATTTTATGTTTTATATGATGATGTTTCATTGAGGTCTTTTTGATGTTTCCAAAATGAAAATACCGGGGAATTTTTGTTCTGCTGTAAATTTAGAAATATACATTTCATCCCAATTTGGCACAAATGGAAATTCTTAAACCTCAGAATTTCCATGGGACACAAATTCTATTTTCCAGCTGACCTGGGTCTTCATCTGTCAAGAGGCAGGGTCAGACATGCAGGGACTAGGAACTTCAGCCAGACTTACTCAGGGACATGTAGACTCCAGAAAGGACTTCTGGTGCAATGCATGGGTGGAAATCTAATGAGACCCAGGGGTGAATCAGCAGAAGATGTCAAGCAGGAATAGGGAGATGGCATCACCTCTGTATGTAGCGTTGGTGACTGGGACACTGTGCCCAGCTCTGGGGTGCGCACTTTGGATCACTCTCATGGCAATATTTCCAGGGCCAGGAACAACTGAGAGTTAGGGAATGACATTATATAGTTTATCCCAGAGCATGTTAAAAGGTGACATGATCATGGTCTATTGTTAATGCAGGGAGGAGATTCTGAAAAGAAGACAGTTCTTTAATATCGCAATGACAGAACACGGCCAAACAGCTGAAAGCAGAAGCTGGACAAATTCAGACCAAAAATAAGGGGTTAATTTTTAACAGCAAGGGAGATTAACCACGGGAATAGCTCACCCAGGGACAGGGTGGATTCTCCAACACTTGGAGGTTTTCAGTGGAAATCAGACCTCTCTAAAAATTCTAGCACGATCATCAGATCTGTGCTGGAGGAAGGAATGACTCAGGGGCAGGGAATTTTCTGGCTTGTGTTATTCACAGAATTTAAGACCATCAGATCACCTAATCTGAATCTCCTGCGCAGCAAAGGCCAGTCAATCTGATCTAAACTCCCATACAGTGAGCCCAAAATCTTAGTCCTCAAGAGACTAGCTTGTTGTGAGCCCCAGTCAGGGAACAGCAGAGGCCGAGGGGCCCACGCCTGAGGTCCCTGACATGGCCAGGAATTGCTAAGGTGAGCCATGCCCAGGTGTTCCCCACAGGCAACCTGTGACCCATGCAGCAGAGGCAGGTGAAAAATCTTGTTTATCCCTTTCCCTACCTATCTGACCTCGGGAAAGTTTCTTCTTGGCTCCAAATTTGGTGACCAGTAGGACTCTGGGATCATGAACAAGACATGCAGGAGGAGGGCAGATGGGACACGCAGAACAGTCTCTTCTGGCCTGAAAAATAAATACAATAAAAATCTATGGTTCTGTGAAAAGCCAACCAACCCAAAGCAGCGGCCATTGTACCTTCCTACCCAACTCCCTCACCTAGCGACTAGTGCCTGCAAATGTAACAAGCTGAAAAGAGCCAAGAGACTGTTCTACTGTTTACAGCCATCGCCCAAAGCGCTCTTTGGCACCAGCGGTATTGTGCTGAGTCAGCGTAACAATCCCCACTCTCAGCACATGTCCCTCGCCCCCGCCACACTTTTCCTTGCAAAGTCAGGAGGAAAAATCCATTTCCTTCAGCAAAATCTGAGCTGTTCACTAGCCCAGGGGATGCAGGATTGGGGCTGAGTTATCCAGCTGGAAGGAGGGGCGAGAGTCTGGGAGTTCCTAGCAATCAGCAATGCCCTGCTGTAGCCCCAGCCTGGATTTCAAACCACAGCCATGTGCGGTTTAGAGGAAGGAAAAGAGGAAACTGGTAGGACTGCTAGTGATCAGCCTTTTATCTTTAGTGCTTTAAAGCCAGAAATCCCAAAGTGCTTTGCTGAGGAGAGCAACACCATTTCTCTCAGCTTCACGGGTGGGGAAACTGAGGCACACAACAGGGAAGGGCTGTACCAACATCACATAGTAGAGGTGGGCAGATTTCCCAATCCCTGTCTAGTACTCTAACCACTGCACCACACTGTCTCTAAGATACACTCATCCCTCCTCCCACTGAGTGAGTTCTATATCCCAGCATGCCCTACTTCACCTCTGTACTGAGCACTGAAGGCAGCTTCCCCACGTTCTGGGAGGGGAAGGGCTCAGCATGCGACATGGCCATGAGTGGTAGAGCCCTTGCCAGACAGTGTATGTCTGCAGCATTCACTCTATTAAAACACACACACAACACAGCTGCAGCCGCCAGGATTCCCGAGCAGATGCCAAAGCCAGCATGGGCTCCTTAGGCACTCCAAGCTCCGAGAGCAGATGTGAACTGAAACACATCTATTTGCAGGGGCTCACCTGCTTTTCAAGCACAATTCTCTTAGCAAAGTCGACAGATCCAGAGATTTCAGGCCAGAAAGGACTCCGGCACCCTGGACGGCACAGGCCAAAGAAGGTCATCCAGGTACTCCTCTGCTGAGCCTGGTCACTTGCGTTTGATTAAATTAAAGCATTTTCCAGAAAGGCAGCCAGGCTGGATCTAGAGAGGAGGAGAATTCTCATCCCCCTTCTTCCCTAGGGTGTTTGTTTCTCTGGTTAATCGCCCGCAATGCTGAAACAATGCGTCCGATTTCTCCTTGGAAAGTGTCTGGCCCATGGTTCTTGTTCAGCTTCTCTCCATTAGGCTGAAGAGCCCTAGAATCCTCTCCCCATGGCGGGCGGGAGGGGGGGGGGAGGGGAAGAGAGAGTCACCTCCTGGCTCTTCTTTACAGGAGACTGAGCAGATGGAGTTTCCCATCCTAAGGCATTTTTCCAGCCTCCAGATCATTGTGGTGGCTCTTCCCTGCCCCCTCTCCAACCTTCCAACCCCCAGCTGTCCCATACACCACTTCCCTGGACTATAGCACAGCAGAGCCAGCGTGTCTGCTATGAATCAGGGCAAGGCTCACAGCTGATGGAAACATCCCTTGGTCTGAAGGCCATGCTGATCATCCAATGTGCCTTCCTGTATCCCACAATCCAGAGAACTCCCCTAGTCATTCCTGTCTCCAGCCCACACCGGAGAGGGAGCTAGCTGCTGGGTAATTGTTAAAGTCACTTAAGCCCACAACATCAAAAGGCATGAAGATGCTTAATTCCCACTGAAGTCAATGCAGGAGGAGCCAGGCCCTTGGGCTGGATTCATGGTGGTATTACAGTGTCTAAGGATGAAGATAGGCAGCTAATGGCATTTACGAACGTGCTCAAGGTAGGTGCTTGACTCTTCTGGAGAGACCACAGGAATCATGTGCCTAACTCACAAGTCTGCACAGTGCCCAGCATAAAGGAGTCCGTGCCATCTTCACTGGAGCTAGGCACAACCGTAGTGCAAATTACACAGTGGATTCCACCAAAAGTGGAAATGTGGAAAAATTGCTCAGGAGTCGGACAAAAGAACAGCACCAACACATAAGGACAAAAATCGGAAAGGCTGAGGCATAAAGCGAGTTATACCCAGCAAGGGACATAAAAGGCTTCAAGAAGTGGCTCTTTAAATACATTAGGACCCAGAGAAAGAGGAAGGAAAGAGGTCCTCTACTCAGCAGATACTCCAATCTTAAAAACAAGGGGAAAGGAACACAAGCCAAGACAGGGAAAGAAGGGGTTAAAGATTACTTTGAGAGATTCAATGTATTCAAGGCCGCAGGGCATGATCAAATTCATCTTAGGATACGTAAGGACCAAGCTGAATGAATTATATTCAAGAACTTCTGGAGGACAGGTGAGGTCCCAGAGGACTGGGGAAGGGCAAATATAGTACTTAACTTTAAAAAGGGGAACAAAGAGGATACAGAGAATAATGCACCAGTCAGTCTAACTTTGACGCCTGCAAAGATACTGGAACAGATTATTAAACAATCAATTTGTAAGCACCCCAAGGATAATGGGGTTATACGGAATAGCCAGTATGGATTTGTGAAGAACAAATCATGCCAAACCAACCTAATTTCCTTCTTGACAGGGTTAGTGGCCTAATGGATGGGGTGGAGGCAGTAGATGCAATATATCGTGATTTTAAGTAAGGCATTTGACATGCTCCCAAGTGACATTCTCATAAGCAAAGTAAGGAAATGTAGCCTAGATGAAACTACTATAAAGTGGGTGCACAACTGGTTGAAAGACTGAACCCAAAGAACAGTTATCAATGGTTTGCTACAAACTGGAAGGACTTATCTAGCAGGATCTCATGGAGTCAGTCCTGGATCTGGTTCTATTCAATATTTTCATTAATAACTTGGATAATGGAGTGTAGAGTATGTTTATAAAATCAACAGATGACGCCAAGATGGGAGGGGATGCAAGTGCTTTGGAGGATACGGTTAGAATTCAAAACAACTTTGATAAATTGGAGATCTGGTCTGAAATTGACAAGATGAAATTCAATACAGACAAGGGCAAAGCACTGCACTTGGGAAGGAAAAATCAAATGCAGGAGTACAAAATGGGACTCACCAGCTAGACAGTAGTACCACTGACCAGGAGCCAGAGGTTATACCAGATCACAAACTGAACATGAGTCAACAATGTGATGCAGTTGCAAAAAAGACTACAGGCTGAACCTCTCTTGTCCGGAACCCTCGGGACCTGACTGGTGCTGAACCAGAGACTTTGCCAAACTACCGGAGGTCAATATTGTCTAGCAGCATCACCAACACTTCCACTGCTTACTGGGCTCTTAGAAGACATTTAGGGGTAAATTTGAGCTAAATAACAACACAGAACACTGAGAGCCAGGGCTGGTGGCTGTAAACAAACTTTATGGGACAACAGGAGACTTGGCCATACCCATGATAAGTGGACATCCGGCTAACTAAAATCATGCTGGACCATGGATGTTTCTGGACTAGAAAGGTTCGATCTGTAATATCATTCAGGGGGGGTGTTAACAGGAGTGATGTATGTGAAACCTAGGAGGTAACTGCTTTGTCCTGGGGAGAACTCAGCTGCAATGCTGCATCTGGTTCTGGGTGCCACACTTCAGCAAAGATGTGGACAAACTAGAGAATCCAGAGGAAAGCAAGAAAAATTATAAAAGCTTTAGAAAACCTGACCGGTGAGAAAAAGAAAAAAAAATGAGCCTGTTTAGACCTGAGAAAAGACAACCAAGAGACTGAGAGGGGACCTGCTAACAGTCTTCCAATATGTTATGGGCTGCTACAAAGGATGGGGATCAACTGTTCTCCATGGGCATTGAAGGTAGGACATAATGGGCATAATCTGCAGCAAGGGAGACTTAGGCCAGATACAAGGGAAAACTTTCAGACTCTAAGGGTAATGAGGCCCTGGGACTGGCTTCCAGGGGAGCCTGGCCTCCCCATTCTTGGAGTTTTTCAGAACAAGATGGACCAAACCCTGTCAGAGATGGGATAGGTTGACTTGGTTGTGGCTCAATGGACCAGATAACCTCCCAAGGTCCCTTTCAGCCCCATACAGCTATGATTTTATACATGCATAATGGCTCCTTTCAGTTTTGTTAGGGTTACAGGGGTCTCTGCTGTTTGAGCTGCCAGGAATAGCTCTGACACACCTCCCCAACCTGCACTGCACTTAGAAAGCGCTTTCCACCCCAGCTTCTACTGCATGCCCATTGGATCAGTCTGGCCCGCCCTCATTCTGCTAACAGGGAGCAGAGTGCTACTCTGCTGTGTCAATTACCCTCGCCTCCCTCTGGCTCTGTGCAGAAAGGCAGCGGGGAAGCACTGAGGCAAAGCCAAAGCCAAGCAGAATATGGACTCAGTAAAGCAGACGGGATGGATGGCTCAACTCACCAACTGCCCCTGCAGCCAAAGGGAGCTCACAGTCATTCTGCTTTGTGCTTCTGTGGGCAGAACGCAAGTAAGAAGCCAGGAGTCCTGAATCCCAGCATTGCTCTAATCCACTAACCCTGCTCAACAGGTGAGAAAAGAACCTCAGAGTCCTGGCTCCCAGCCCAGCCCCCATCCACTGGGCCATGAGGCCTCCCGCGCCAAATAACTGTGGTCCTGCTGAGCCAGCCGTGGCCACATCTAGGAAGGCTGCACTCATGCCCAGCCCAGGGCCGGATTAAGACCTTTAGAGGCCTTAAGCACTGAAAAGATTATGGTGCCCCCCATATGTAATTCAAAATAAAAACAATACTATACCGTAAAATCTCATATTTTTGGTGCCCCTGCTTTGCTGGTGCCCTAAGCACGTGATTAGTCTGCCTATTGGGTAATCCAGCCCAGGCCCAGCCCCTCCAGGGCTCTGATGTGTGGCGCAGCAGCAGATCCCTTCAGAGACTTGACCAGCACAATCACACTCAGGTCAGTGGCCAGGACTCAGCCTGAAGGACTGAGGGGGATCACACATGACGCTGCCGGGGTGGGGGTAGAGTAGGGAGGGCTGAGAGCACATTGGGGACAGTGGCGGCTGGGATAGGGCCCAGAGTCTAATCACACTCACTACCTGAGTCTGGATTTCCTGCACTAACCCCTCTCTCCATTCTCCTCCCACAACTGGAGGGAAACCCGCAAGTCCTGGCCACCTTCAGCCAAGTCCCAGATTCTCTTTCTGACTCAGGGAGTGGAACAGGATCCCATGGCTAGAGCAGGAGGCTGGGAGTCAGGACTCCTGGCTTCTGTTCCCTGTCACTGCCCTGCAGCGTGACCCTGGCAAGTCCCTCCCCACTTGGTACCTGTGTTTCCCTCCCGCTCTTCATCCACGAGATTATAAACCAGGAGGGGAGGGGGGACAAGGTACAGTCCTTCACATATCTGAACAGCGGCGGACAGGGCCTGCAGCCTTCACTATAATATTATATCCTACCGCTAGTTAATAATTAAGAGACAGCTGCAGATGTGCAAGTCTCCCCCTTAATCCCCCGGGCTTTTCAAGCAGAGCTGTAGCCGGCTGTGTGTGAGATGGAACAGAAACCACTAGCAGACACCAACCTGGTAGCGCTGCGCTCCAAGCCAAGGACGCTGGTCAAGGCAGAGAGCTGCGTAATCTGCCGAGCCAGCCAACCTTAACAGCACAGGCCGATAAGCTCCCCGCTACTGCTCAGACCCAGGCCGCAGGGAGTCTAAGCCAGCTGGATCACATCCCAAATTTGCCCAGATCAGCTCTGATCACCCCCACTTGGCCTATAAGTCCCAGCTCCCAGACTGTCTGCTCTCACCCACCCAATCACACTCTGCACCCACAGCGAGACACGGAACCCAGGAGTCCTGCGCGGAGCATGCTGGGGGGAGCGGGGGGCCTATTCTGCACCCAGCAGAAGCGGGAGGGGATGTTAAATTAGCAGAAGTCACGACAACCTGGTGGGTGGATCACGCTGCTGAGAGAAGAGATGCAAGGGCATTCCAGCACTCGATGAATCCTAGCACAGAGCGTGGTGCTGCGGAAAGCCCTCGTTCCAGCAAGCTGCCACGCAGGTGGACGAAGGGGTGCCATGTGCTCAGTGCAAGCGGTGCACCCATGCCGGCTTGAGTCTGCAGCGAGCCTCAGCCGACTGCTCTGAGAGAGGTGGGGGATGTGTCCGGGTGTCACTGATGCAGGAAAGCAGCCTGAATCTGCAGAGAGCCTGACAAGGGAAGAAACACTGTATCGCACTCGGAAATCAGCGGAGAGAGCGAGGACTGCCCCATGGTCAGGTGCTCTAGCCTGTGTTTTGGGAGATCTTGGTTCAAGTGCTTTTCCCACCCATGCCCAGCTCGCCAGATGTATCATGGGTTTGGGGAGTGGGGGATTTTGCCTTCCTCTGAGGTCTCAGGGATTAACCACCGCTGGAGACGGGATACCAGGCGGGTGAGCTAGGCTTTGAGCTGGCCTACAGAATCTTCTCTCTAGGTCAGGGGTAGGCAGTAATTCATGAATTTCAGAAGAGGTTGCGGGCTGCCCCAGAAGAGGCAGGGCCAGGACACTTCGCATGCTCCTCAGCTCATAGACCCTGATTGGCCAGGGGGTGGGGGAGCACATAAGTCTTTGTTCCCCTCCCCCCGGAGCACACAGCGCCTAGAGCAGGGGTGGGCAAAAGAGCTTCCGTGGGCCGGATTTGGCCCACCAAGCAGGTGGATCCGGCCCACAGAGGCCCTGCCACTCCCCTGCCCCCAAGTCAATTAGGGTCTGGGGGCGGGGGGAGTGCGCAAAGTTTCCTCTGCTCTGTCCCCACTTAAAAGCACCACGCGCTCCTGACAAGGCTTCACACGCTTCCCCGCCCCCAGGCCAATCAGGGCCTGGGGGCAAGGGAGCGTGCAAAGTTTCCTCCGCCCTGACCCCACCCTGTGAGAAGCACACGGCACTTAGAAGTGCCACGTGCTCCTGGCAGGGTGGGAGAAGACTTTGCATGCTTCCCTGCCCCCAGGCCCTGATTAGCCTGGGGGTGGGGGAGCATGGGAAGTCTCCTCCCAGCCAGGGGCATGGGCACCTAGAGGAAAGGTGGGGGGTGGGCAGGCAAAGGCGCTCCCACCTCCCCCAGACCAATCATGGTCTGGGGGTGGAGAACCCAGAAGTATCCTGGCCCCGCCCCTTCAGCTTAAGGCTCCGCCCCTTCCAGTGTGGCCAGGGGCCACTTCAGAAATTTTTGAAGTAGCTCCTGGCAAAAAATTATTGCTCACCCCTGACCTAGAGGGAACCACCAGCTGTTTTGAACAGCTGGTGGGTCCTTCTAGGTGCCACGCTCCCCTGGCAGCGGGAAGAGACTTTGTGCACTCCCCTGTTCCCAGGTGTCAATTGGCCTGGGGGTGGGAGAATGGCAGGGCAGGCCATGGGCCGGATTCAAGAGCATGGCAGGCCGGATCCAGCCTGTGCAGGCTATCTTGGCCCACCTGCTCTAGGAGCCTGGCTAATGGGTCTTACTCTGGGTCCAGCTGATCACCAGACTGGGGTTCGAGAAGGAATTTCCTCCAAGTCAGATTGGCAGGGACCTTGGGAGGGTTTTCACCTCCCCCTGCAGCATGGGGTCTGGGTCACCTACTGGGATCAGCTGGGCATGGCTCATTGCAGCAATTCCTTGCCAGTGCAGGGGCATCGGGGCCCCTGGGTCTCTCCTGGTCCCTGCCTGGGGCTCACAACAGGCTAGACTCCTGAGGGCCAAAATGCTTTGGTTTAAACTACAGGCTTGGGGCTTTGTACCGGGGGAACAGCCTCAGACAGAGAAGAGGTCAGGCTGGGTCATCTATTGATCCCTTCTGACCTTACCCTCTGAAATTCCCTGCTCTATCACAGACTCACTGGGAGACTTTGGACTCACCATCCAGCCCCTCTCTGCCTCAGTTTCCCCATCTGGAAAATGGGGATCGGCCACCCTTCCCTATCTTCCACAGTGTGGGAGGGTAATGGCCTTAGAGACGGAGATGCTCAGACATTGTGGAAACAGGTGTCCAGGTGAGCATTTACAAGGGGCAGGGGGAGATTATAAATAAACCTGGCCACTGCTCTGCCTAGAAGACTCAGGCTCCATGACACAGGGCCCCTTGTAATAAGTGGCTGCACCTGAAAAGCTCTGGGAATCAATGAAAGCAGGAAATTGAAACCACTGGCCCAGGGAGCAGCGAGCTAGACTCCAAGTGGGAGGCAGCGGTGTGTCCAGAAGAGCAGCAGAGCAGGGTGGCTAATGAGGCATGGAAAGCTGTGAGCGAGAGCCTGGTCAGAGTGGGATTCCTGAAAGCCCAGCAGGGTTGGAATTAGACAAGGCCACATTCCCCGCACAATGAATTCAAGTGCTGGGGCAAAGGGGGAGGTTTAGAGATATCTGGGTCCCCCGTTGAGCAGGGTCTCGAGTGACAGCCCATTCAGAGACCAAAACGAAGGGATGCAGCAGACAGCACTGGACTCAGAGGCAGGACTTCTGGGTTCTGTTCCTATTTCTGCCACTGACCTTCAGTAGGGCCCTTCCTCTCTCTGTGCCTCAGTTTCCTCCCTCCTGCTCTAAGGCAGGGACCAGCTCTCATTTTGTGTCTGTGCTGCACCCGGCTCAATGGGGTCCTGAGATCCGTAGGGATCCAGGCAGGACCCAGCACAATGGGAGAGACACTGCTACCAAAACACAATCAAACAGAGCAACAGAGCTGACTGGGAAAGAAATTGGGATTCCAATCAACGTAGTGTCCTGAAGGAGGCCGAAAAGCTGGAACTGCCTAACGTTGTGCAGCGGAGTTCCGTAATCGTTTCTTCTGAAAACACCAAGACACTCCCACAGCCAGACGCTCTGGCATTTTACACTGCAGATCAGCCCCCCAGGCCCTGGCTTCTGAGCTCTCTGCCAGGGGGTCCACCAAACAGCCAGCTGTGCGAAGAGGAAAAGACGAAGATTTCTGTCACAAGTTTGGTTGAAACTGACTCGCGCCCCTGAAATGTGGTGAATTTGACACAGCAGCCTTTTCGTCACTGCAGCAAACTTATAGTCTCCTCCGATTGCCACAGAAAGCAATGGAGGTGAGTAACCATTGCACCAAACTGTCAAGGGCTGCAGTGGTTTCTCCAGCTTTTTTGTCTTCAAATCCAGACTGGCTGCCTTCCTGGAGGATGGCTTAGTTCAATAGAACTGACTGGGCTCAAAACAAGGGGAGCTGGGTGAATTTTTAGAACAAGAACGGCCATACTAGGTCAGACCAATGGTCCATCCAGCCCAGTATCCTGTCTGCCAACAGTGGCCAATACCAGATGCCAAAAAGGGAGGAGACGCAACAGGTAATCCTCATGTGATCCCTCCCCTGTCACCTACCTCCGGAGAAACAGAGGTTAGGGACACCATTCCTATCCATCCTGGCTAATAGGGTTCTGGTCCATGTTCTACAGGAAGCCAGTCTAGATGGCCCATGGTCTCTCCTGGCCTTAAAAATCTGTGACTTTTCTGTATTACCCTTTATTTGGCTCTGGTGAGGCTACACCTGGAGTATTGTGTCCAGTTCTGGGCCCCTCACTATAGAAAGGATGTGGACGCATGGGAGAGGGTCCAACAGAGGGCGACCAAAATGATAAGAGGACTGGAGCGCATGATCTATGAGGAAAGACAAGGGATTTGGGTTTGTTTAGTCTACAGAAGAGAAGAGTCAGGGGGAATTTGATAGCAGCCTTCAACTTCCTGAAGGGAGGTTCCAAAGAGGATGAAGCAGTAGTGACGGATGGCAGAACAAGGAGCAATGGTCTCAGGTTGCAGTGGGAGAGGTCTAGGTTGGGTATTAGGAAAAACTATTTCACTAGGAGGGTGGTGAAGCACTGGAATGGGTTACCTAGGGAGGTGGTGGAATCTCCATCCCTAGAGGTTTTTAAGTCTTCGCTTGACAAAGCCCTGGCTGGGTTGATTTAGTTGGGATTGGTCCTGCGTTGGGCAGGGGGCTGGACTTGATGACCTCCTGAGATCTCTTCCAGTTCTATGATTCTACTGTTTTCCAGTCACAGATCGGCTTAAACCTTGGAGTAGGAGTTTTGCCTCCAAAATTAGCTATATGCATTAACTATAGTAACACTAGATGTTCTCAATATCCCTAGAATGAATCCACCCCCTCTTGGAATCACACCAAGTTCTTCATCTCCTGTGGCAATGAGTCCCATCCACTCATTCCAGGCTATGTAATAAAGTCATTTCTTTTGATGAGCGTCATTCGCTGTCCCCTTGGTCTTGGGTTAGGGGACAAAGGTGCCTGGTTGCCTGTCACTCTCCCAGTCGTTATAATACAGATTCTAAACATGTTCCCTCAAATTCGTCTCCTCTCTAATGTGAGCAAACCCCATCTAGACAAGCTTTCCTCCCAGGAATTTTACTTGATCTTTAATAATTCAGTTGCCATGCTCTGCACCCTGTGATTGTCAATCTATACCGCACCAAGACTATACGCACCCTGACAGCCAAGTGATATGCCTGCCACTGCCCCCCCGGGGGAATCCGGGGGAATCCAAGGGATCCCCCCCCCCAACACGCACACAGCCCTACCCAGTCAACCCTGGGGTAAGGGCCTACCCCACTCCTACAAAACAAATTCCCAGCACCCACACCATGACCCTGTTGACACCCCCATTCCCAGCACACTGAACACACACTTATGCTCAGGCAGAGTCTAGCCCCCTCCCCCCCGCCTTTCTACTCCGCAGCCCAGTCACAAGAGTAGAATCGACGGGGGCTCTCACAGCCTCTCCTCTCCTGCTTCCAGCTGGTGGGGGAGGTAGGGTGTATCAGCGCCAGACTCTTTCACAGAGATCCCTAGCTGTTAGTTTGAGTGGCAAGAGCAGTTGCGTGGTTAGGAAGGGAATGGGGAGTCTGAACAGCCGAACGCCCACACCCAGGGTTTGAATGGAGCAGCCTGTCATGCAGGCGTAACACAAGTGCTTCTGTTTATCACCAGAGCCCCAGAGAATCGAGCACAATGCCCGGGAATGTGAACAGCCAAGTAGGAAACTGGCAGGCTGGAGGCTTCAGCATGTGAGATCAACAGCCAGGGACAGAACCCTGGAGTCCTAATTCTCAGCCACCCCTCGCAACTCCGCCCTCCTCCCGCCCTCCCCCCCCGTGGGGTCTAACTCACTAGCACCCACTCCCATCCCAGAGCTGGCAATAGAACCCAGGGGTGCTGGCTCCCACCCTAACCACTAGACCTTATGGCTAGCTTCCATGGATCAGGCACAGAAGTGGGCTTAAACACATGTTTGCCAGTGGATTAAAATCTGCCCCCAGACTGAGTGTCACACACAGTGCTATGGGTAACGCCCCCTCCACCTCTAACACACACAACACCCCTTTGCTTTCTCCTCCTCCCACATGCACCCCGGGGCTGCTGAGAGCACCTGTCACTCAGGGAAAATGTTTTTCCAGGGAGCCTTTTTAGAAAGGAAAACGGGGTTTCCCCACACACAGAGAATTCCCACAGAACATTTCCACCAGCCTCCAAATTGTTGATTTTTCTTTGAATGCTGAAAATTGAACATCATGGGGCCAAACGCCGCCTAGCGTTTGGAAGTTCCTAGCGGGAGATGTTAGGGTTCTGGGGAAAGCGTCCTGGATTTTCAGCAGCTTTCAGCCCAAACTGTTCCCTTCCAAATTTTCCAGGTCTGGGATGAAAATTTAAGTTTTTTGATGTCAAGTCAAAATGTCCTCCAACAAAGAGCAGACCCACACTCGGCCCTTCCCCAGCATGGTGCTGAACTGGGCCTGTATGGTCCCGCAGCAACACGGGACGATGTCCTACCTCGATGCGGCCAGTATCGGGCTGGAAGCCACGGGAGGGGTCCTCAGTGGTGACGCGGCACTGGATGGCACAGCCATTGATGCGTACGTTGTCCTGTCGCAGGCCCAGCTCTTCCAGGCTCTTCCCCTCTGCGATGTGGATCTGGGCATGCACCAGGTCCACGCTGCCAAGACAGTAGAAGACGGGAGCTAGGGTTAACTTTCAGCTGACTGCAGGACTGCCAGTGTCTGCCAGAACTGTTCCCAGCAACTTGACCTCCTCTGCAGAGCCCAGGTGCCACTGAACAACCCTCAGATGGGGCCCCTAATCCCTACGGCCTGTTATGTCATATAGAGCCCCCATAATAGCTCACATCACCTGCCACACTTCTCCTTCATTATCCCCCAGAGTCCTCAAAGGGCTGGAGAGCTGCAGGTGCATTGGGTCTCGAACACCCAGGGCTAACACCCTTTGGGATCACATAGGGTTTTCTACCCCCCATTGCAAAGCCCTCTGCAAACACAGGTCAGAATTGGTAGCCTCATTATTACTACACAAAGGGGAAACGGAGGCATAAAGCGACAGGACAGTCCCCTCCCTCCTCATTTTCCCCTCCCATCCTTTGACTATTGGCCTTCAGAGTAAGGACCATCTCTCACTGTGCGCCCATGCACTGCGCAGCAAGATGGGGTCCCGGGTCTGAGCCTAACACAATGCCCCCCAGCCAATCTCAGGGCCTCTGGATGCTACTGGAATGGCACCTATAATCATGACAAGTTAAGCCAGTGTTTAAATGCTGTATTGGACAGCAAAGGGATTACTCAAGCAGGTACTTAACTACAAGCGTTTTTTAAAAGGCCAGTAGGACTCTAAATCCTATGGACTTTGTCGGATTGGGGCAACGAATCTCCTTTCAGGGCCCTGATGTGCTTTGCTGAACTGGGCCCACAACGCTGGAATTGTAGCCAGTGATTCTGCCAGTGATGCACGAGACCGGACTAAATCCAGCTCGTGGACACCAGCCAGTCTCATTCTGAACACACTTGAGCGGAGCGCTCATAAGACAGGGAGCTGGTTTTACATAGGCCCAGTGAGCCAAGTTCAAGCATTTAAAGTCCTAAGTTGAGTCTCCCTCCCCTGGGGAGAGGAGAAAAAAAATCATGTTTGGTTTAAATGATCAAGAAAGCTTGAAAAAAACCACAAGCCCAACAAACATGGGGGGTTTATATGTCTCTGGATTCTGAGGCTTTACAAACTCACAACTGAAGGTGGTGCTAATACTCAGAAGCTTAAAGTATTAAATACGTAGAGCCCAGCGTGTATGCAAAACTTGTATCTGTATCCAATCCACAAAAATGATCCGTGGATAGAAAGCAGACATCTGCGAGCAGGCATCCGCCAATTTGTTGGGCTCTATAAATATGCCAAGTTTAGCTTAACAGCCACGGAGGGAGAAATTTGGCAGGAAGGGGGAGGGGGAATGTTTGAAGAGCTCAAAGAGGGACAAAGGAAAACTGAAGGAACAAGATCTACCAGCTACAGCTACGCTGTAGCCTCAGGACAGACGATACAACAGATAATACACCAAAGAAACAGAAAGCCGCTAACATCAAGGCATCCTCAAGTCCCCAGTCCTCTCAGGCTTGGAAAATTGGGTAAAAAACCCACCACACACAGTTTTCCAGTGTATTGGCAAGTTGAAAATAGAAAAATAAAAATAAAAATGTAGTCTGAACTGAATGTTTGGTAAATGAAGACTGAAAAAGAAATTCCCTTTGGGTTGAACTAACCCTTTCAGTTCAATGTTGTCAAACCAGAATGTTCGACTGAACTAAAAACATTTCCTCTTCTCATGAACTTGCCACCCCTCATTTCACCCTCCTATTTTAAATCAATTCAAGGAAATTGAGAGGAAAAGTGGTTCTGAACACAAAGAATCCCCTTTCTCCCCCAAAAACCTTAACATTGGCCTTTTCAACATTTTTTAATTTGGGGGATTTTTTCGCCCAAAATGAACAATTCCGCAAAATGGACAGAAATTTGAGAAACGTTTCAGTGTTACAGAACATGCATTTTTGGCATGTTTCACGTGAAGAATTCCACCCAGCTCCATCAAGGCATGGTTAGGCCAGCTACTTCTCAGGATGATGAACAGATTTTAATCACCTTCTCGTGGTCCTGTTTGATCTCTTACATTAGAATTCAGGCTCCCAATATTCTGCTGAGCTTCACCTTCAAAATACACCCCTCTACACTCAGCCAGGGTGCTGCCTACAACATAAGCTCCGGCCTGGCTTGGTAAATTCGACAGAGGTTTGCTTGAGGAGAGGGAGGCAGTACCTGGATTACCATGATGCCCAGGATCCCCTAGTGCTAAGTATTGTGAAGATAGAACAAAGAACCCAACTCTGCTTCTAACAGATGACACATTGTGTCCGTTCTGTTGGGCTCGGCTCCTTCTGGGGTTCAAAACTGTACAGGACCACTCTGTTCACCCAATCGGACCTTCTGGAGGAGCTACCCCAGTCACTCCCTCCAGCTCAAATCTGGCAGGTGAGCTACAGTTCAACTTTTGTGGTCTAAAATGCGTTGAAACCCAAAGGACCAATAGATCTTCCAATCTGACATCCTGCATAGCACAGGCAATTAATCTCACCTGATTCCTCCTGAACTGAACAAAAATACTTCAGTTAGACCAAAGTATTTCAGTCCTCAAGAGAGAAACTTGTTGTGAGCGCCAGGCAGAGAAGAGGAGAGGCAGAGGGACCTCCATATCCAAAGCCCCTGCGCTGGTAGGAATTGCTGCAGTGAGTCATGCCCAGCTGATCCCAGCAGGTGTCCTGTGCCCCATGCTGAGGAGCAAAATTAAAACCTCCCAGGTTCTTGCCAATCTGACCAGAGGAAAAGTCCTTCCCAGTCCCCAATCTGGTGATTAGCTGGACCCTGAGCATCTGGGTAGACTGCACCAGGCAGGCAGAGAGAGAGGAGTCAGTGGAGTGCCTCAGTGCATGGGGCTCTGTGTCCGGCAGTGGTCAATCCCCAAGGCTACAGAGAAACACATGCAGCCTCCACATGATGGAGAACCCACCCTATCTCTGGGTCAGCGGTTCCAATGGTCAATCCCCTTCCCACTTAAAAACACTGGGCCTCACTTCTGACCAGAACTGGTCCAGCTTCACTTCCTAGCCACGGGATCTCATTCTGCCGCAAAGAGCTCTCTGCTCTCCAAAATCTGCTCCCGCGGCTTAGAAACCAGGACTAAAATCCCCTCTTAAGGACAGTTCAGAAATAGAATGGAGCAAATCTCCCCTCCACAACTGATTGGTTTGGAGCTGGACAAACAGGCTGGATATCAGGTGCAGCAATTTAACAGGGAGGGGGATTAACCACTCCGCAGCTGACCCAGGGGTATTCCAGCACATGGTGTATTCAGGTCAAGATCAACTGCCTCACTCTAGAAAATTAGCCCTAGTTCAACAACTGGGACTGGGAGCCAGGGACTCCTGAGTTCTAATCCTGGCTGCTAAACCCTTTGTCTCTCCATGCCTGTTTTCCCTCCTGCCCTTTGTCTATTCAGACAAAGGGGCAGGATCTGTCTCTCGCAGTGTGTTGGGCAGGGCCCAGATCTAGGGATGTGAACGACTAGTCGACTATCCAATAAGAATTTGCTTATCGGATAGTCGATAGGCTAGTTGACTCGTTGCCTCTATCAGAAAGAGGCAGCAAAGGGGGGGAGAGGAAGGGTGCTTCAAAGGGGCAGCACCATGTGGAACCTGGGGCCAGACCCCGGGCTTCATACGGTGCTGCCGCTTTGAAACATTACGTGCAGCCCAGGGCCAGCTGGGGTGTCCCCAGGCTGCACGTGGCGTTTCAAAGCGGCAGTACCGCATGGAGCCCGGGGTCAGCAGGGGAGTCCCCAGCTGACCCCAGGCTCCATACAGCGCTGCCATTTTGAAATGCCATGGAGAGCATGGGGCCCCGCTGGCCCCATTCTCCCCTCAGTGTTTTTGCCTTTGAAGTGTAGCAACAGTCCTATGGCTGTTGCTACACTTCAAAGGCAGAGGTGCCCTATCAACTAATCAAACAGTCGATGCAAATTGCATCAACTATTTGATTAGTCAGTTACTCGAAATTTAACATCCCTACCCAGATCTCAGCTGGGGTCGGGGCAGCCTCCAGCAGGACAGGGTGCTGGTGTGTGGCCACTAACACAGAATCCTAAGGACTGAGGTTTATACAATGCTGTCAAAGTGACAAACGAGCCATCAAGGCTCAGTCAATAAGGCAAATGCCTGACAAGGGCTCTAACAGGCCACCAGCCTCTGCAACATGCACACATTAGAGGGTGATCGATATTTTATGATCCATGCACTCAAGGCTGGGTTAGAAACACAGTGGTTTTAAATACATCTACTTGTGATATAACCCTGGGCAGCTTAGACCTTGCCTTTTTGTAGAGAGATCCTGAGTGGGGCCTAGTGACTAGAGTGGGAGTCAGAACTCCTGGGTTCTCTTCCCAACTCTGCAATGAAGGACTCTGTGCAGGTTTCCTGCTCTAACCCACTAAATCCCACTGCCCTCCTGCAGTCAGAGGGCATCCTGTCCCACAGCTCTAACCACAGGCTGGAACTGAGGCACATGGCTTTAATAAAGGGGCTGTATTAAAACAGAGCCAGAAACTCCCAGAGTTTCAGGCCAGAGGGGATCACAAGACCATCGAGGCTGCCCGGCTGGAGAGCACAGACAGGTTGCCACTCAGGCTTCGTCTACATAAAAACTTTGAAGTGCAGCAAGGGCAGAGTGGCCATGGCCAGAGAGCTCACCCAGGGCTCTGTGTACACCACCTGCAAGGAGAGCAGCCAACTGTGCTGGGAGCATGGCTCCCGACACTTTACCCTGGGTAACTTGTTTTACAGTGCTGTAACTTGCTGCGCTTGGCGGGGGTGTTTTTCACACCCCCTCAAGTTACAGTGCTGTAAAGCACCCTTGTAGACTTAGTCCCCCCCACCCCCCATATTTAGCCCAACCATTTGCGCTGCCTAAGCATCTCCCAGCAAGGCAGCCAGGCAGGAGAATCCACCGCTTCCCTTGGGAGTTTGCTCCAATGTTTAATCACCTGCACTGCTAGAAATTGGTGCCTCATTTCTAATCAGAACATGTCAGATGCCCTGAATTCCTGCAAAAATGTTTTACACGCCTATGCTCAGTGCATCGCCAACATCATCCTCAATGTTAGGGTAGTACCCGGAAACCCCCAACCAAAATCACTGCCCTGTTGCGCCTGGGGCACCAGACTCACAGGGTATGTCTACAATGCATTCCTCTTTCGAGAAAGGAATGCAAACCCAGGTGACCAATATTGCAAATGAAGCACGGATTTTAATTTCCCGTGCTTCATTTGCATAATCGCAGCCAGCCGCTTTTTCAAAATACCCTATTTTGAAAGAAAAAAACGTTGTTATTTAGGTTTAAGGGTTATTTCAAAAGAAGGGTTTTTTTTTTCAAAATAACCCCATCTAGACTGCGTTTTTTCTGTCAAAATAGAGTATTTCAAAAAAGCGGCCTGCCACGATTATGCAAATGAGGCATGAGAAATCAAATTCGCGCTTCATTTGCAATTTTGCTCGCCTGCGTTTGCATTCCTTTCTTGAAAGAGGAATGCGGTGTAGACATACCCACAGTGAGAGACCGTCGCTGGCCCAAAGAGCTCGCAATCTGAACAAGGAGTTGGAGGGGAAACTGAGGCAGAGGAGGATTTGCCCCAAGCAGGTCCTGCAAGTCCCAAGCCCTAGCCCAAGGCCACCTCTGCTCCAACAACCTGTGTCTGCAGAGTCAGAATGGGTTATCCCAGGAGGCTGGGATCCCAAGGGGCTGTGGGCCAGAACTGAGAGGCACCAGCAAAACTCTGTGTGTGAAGGGAGCCCAGGGCTAGCATGGCAGGGGCTGGGGTGGGGAGTAAAGGGCAGCAGCAGAGCTAACAGGAGCCCAGAGCTAGGAAAACAGACTGTGGATTGGGACTGAGGGGCACCAGCCAAGCTGGGGGTATGACGAGGGCTACCATTGGCAGGGCAACGGCAGCTCCATGATGGAGCTTTGCCTATTGCCTGCCCCTGTCCAAACCCCAGCCTCATTTTCACAGACAATGGATCCACTGCTGTTCCCTGCCAAATACGGGGTGACGGACAGCACTGTTGCTGGGGTAAACACCCAGACCATACAGAACAGCTGAGGCATAGGGAGGGTAGGAGTCTGGGCTCCTTGGAGCTGGAGGCAGGCAAGCTCTGATCTAAGCAGCAGCTCACCTTCTCAGCAAGGCCAGGGGCCCACCCTGCCAGTGCCGGGACTCGCTATTCCCAGAGGAATCTGGAGAGGGACCATAGCCCCTAATGAACAGCACCTGGTGACAATCGCTGTCTGAAGGGAAGGGTGCAGCAGTGGATACATATGGTGTCCATGAAACGCTGTGGGACAGTGCCCCGCACAGAGCTGCCATTGCACTGCAAGCTCCAGCGCTGTCCTTGCACCCACTCCCCTGCTCTGCCAGTGCCCCTCCACCCTGCCCCCACCCCCCTGCCAGCCCAGCCCAGCCTCACACCCACTCCCCTGCTCTGCCAGTGCCCTTCCACCCTGCCCCCACCCCCCTGCCAGCCCAGCCCAGCCTCACACCCACTCCCCTGCTCTGCCAGTGCCCCTCCACCCTGCCTCCAGCCCCGCCTCACATTCCCCCCCCCGCAGCTCTGCCAGTTCCCCTCCACCCAGATGCCAGGCCCCTGCCAGCCCAGCCTCACATTCCCCCGCCCCCTCTGCCAGTGCCCCTCCACCCTGCCCCCCAGCCCCGCCTCACATTCCCCCTGCTCTGCCAGTGCCCCTCCATTCTGCCCCCTCAGCCAACCCACTCTCACATTCCCCCCCTGCTCTGCCAGTGCCCCTCCACCCTGCCCCCAGCCAGCCCAGCCTCTCACCCATCTGCCAGTTCTGCCAGTGCCCCTCCACCCTGCCCCCAGCACCACATTCCCCCCCTCCGTGCTTCCAGTGTCCCTCCACCCTGCCCCCCAGTCCCATCTCACATTTCACCCTCTGCTCTCCCAGTGCCCCTCCACCCTGCCCGTTAGCCCCCAGGCAGCCCAGCCTCACACCCACCCCCAGCTCTGCCAATGCCTTTCAACCCCAAGGGGTGCTGCAGGTCAGGATTTAGAGGCATTAGCCGAGTTCATGAGGGTGGAGGCTGGGACAACAAGGGGCTGGTATTAAGGGCCACAGTTAGAGCTGATATTAACAATTCCACCCTGCTCCTCCAGTCACACAAACAGCTGGTACAAAGTGCTGCTACTATGGCTTATTAATCACCCCCATTTTGCCTGGCACAGGTCAGCAGCTGTTCCCACCCTTTTGTGAAGCAAAGCATGAGGCGTTTCAGGAAGATGCAGCTTCAGTTCTCAAGTAAGGTCTTTTCAAAATGTCAGATGGATCTAGTTCTTCATCGCATTAGCCTGGGGAACTCATGGCCACTGGATCCCACTGCCACTCATCCTGCTTCCAAGTGTAGAAATAAGAGGAGAGGGAACGAGCCAGGAAGTAGCAAAATCAGGATTGATCAATGGATAGTGCTTAATGCTGGTGCCCTTTCATCCCAAGCTAATTGCTGGTAAGCAGAGCCTTGCTAGATTGTTCCCATTTGGAGAAGAAATAGATGATCCCAGTCTGCTATTTCTTTAGTGCCACTCTATTCATTTCCTAAGCATACAGAGAAAGTTTTGTTCCCTGAACTGGCAGTTGCCTTGGTCTGAAAACCCCTGCATGTCACTAGCCCGTGCCGTGCCACGCCCAAAAAGCCCTGTCTCTCTGCTTCCACTTAGGGTCCCTCTGGTGACTGCTTTGCTAACATTTTGGGTTGCCCGCCCAGACACACATAGGTGCAACCATTCAACACACCAGTCCCTGCATCTGCAATCAGGAAACCCCATTTGACTACTCAGTTTAGCTTCTGATCAGCCTTGCCATGCGGAGCACTTCCCATGGCTTCTCCAGCTCTCTTACGTCTCTGGACGGTGCTTTGCACACCTGCCAGCGTTAGCCAGGTCTATACATCAAAGGCCTCCTGGATGGCAGCTTGTTATCACCATCCAGGGTAGGGACATGCCGCCCTATGAGCTTGGGGAACTCATCGCTAAAAGATCCCACTGCTATTCACCCTGCCTTAACATGCTAGAATGAGGGTGAGCAGGGCAGGGGCACTGGTGTATAGTGGGGGTGCTGAGCGCCATTGCACCACACTGTAAACCCTGACAGAAGCCACTTCAAGCCAGAGGCTGCAGCTCCCCTACTTCCAGCATCTGTGGATCACGGTCCCCTGTGCTGATCAGCACTGTCTGATCGTTGCCTTGCTCTTCCCAACCTGCTGCTTCTTGTCCTATATTTAGCCCAGAAGCTCTCGAGGTTGGGTGCATCTTTCTGCTCTGGGTCTGTTCAGCACCTCACACGTGGCTCTGTGATGTGTGATACCCATGAGAAGTAACTGGCTGAGCTTAGACTGAACTCAACAACACGTCTCGGTCTGTCCCCAATCACTTTTGGGCACCACCTCTGAGCCCTTCCCAGCCTTCAGGGACAATCTTAGGAGCAACGGCCAGCGCCCTGTGGATTCTGGGGTGTGGGCGACACGGGAAGCCCTGACAGCCCTTCAGTACAGCCCCAAATACAAGCCTGAGGGTCCCCGAGCTCCCCAGGCACCAGAGCCCAGCATTTCCACCCCTGCTTCCCCCTCACACTCTGCAGCCTACATCCCATGCAGATCTAACCCAGCCCTGTAGTCAAGCCGCTCGGGGAGCTCAGCCCCTTCCCACATCCCCGAGGCCAGTTCCACGGCAAGAGAGCTCTTTCCAGCCCTCTTCCTTTAAGGTAACAGTCTGTCCCTCTGTCTAGCGCCCTGGGCTCCAAACAGCCAGACAACGAGGGCCAGCTCTTCCCACCTACCACTGCAGCAGGCCCCAGCCTCAGCCAGCTCCTGGCTCACCCCCAGGCTCCTTGCCCCAGAGAGAAACAGCCCATCTGCTTTCTTCCCAGCCCACCCTCCAGCACTGGGCTCTCCATGGCTTTAGTCCAGCCCCCTGTACAGGTGTAGCAGGGCCAGAGCCAGACCACCCATTACACCTAGCTTCAAGCACCAAACCTGTTGTCTGTGGATCAAACAGCAATTTGCTGGCACCAGGTCATGCTTCCCAGCAGAACAGTCCCGTTTCCTCTCTGCCCATCCTGGGCAACATGATGAAACACAGAGACATAATAATGGTGGGGAGGGGAGGGCCTCAGGGGCAGATTGGGGGAATGGGGACTGTGGGCACACAGAGCTCGGGCATGCGGGGGGGGGGGATGGGTTAATGCAGGGTCACTCCAAGCCCCTACCATGGGTGAAAATAGGGAACCCTGGAACGGGAGAACAAGGGGAGAGGAGGCAGCCCCCCAGCCACGGGAGAGGAGAATAGGGGTCTTAGAATAGTGGGGAGGAGGGCCCACACAGGACCCCTCATGGGAATGGGGGACACACAGAACCCCTGGCAGGGCCGAGATTGGAGGAAGTTGCAGAGAACCCTTACAGAGGTGGTCTGTGGTGGGGCAGGAGGGTTATTTATATAAGGTACCCAGGGAGCAGTGTGGGAAACGGAGGGATGCCAGGGCCCTGGTGGAGGCAGAGAACTCGACCGACAGAAGTGCTAA
The DNA here is from genome assembly GCA_032595735.1 of Pelochelys cantorii. Lineage (NCBI taxonomy): Eukaryota > Metazoa > Chordata > Testudines > Trionychidae > Pelochelys > Pelochelys cantorii. The sequence continues at coordinate 34,578,215 of CM064336.1, forward strand.
AGCATACTACCACCTAGTAGCAATTCACATTAATAGTGGGGACGGCAAGCAAAGTGGGAAGGTGGCATGTTCTAAAGTGACCCATGGGAAATGTGTCATACAAAGCTCACCCTTTGCCTAGGGTAAACACTCCCGCTAGACCCCAGTCACATGACATCAGAACAAGGGGCAGCCAACAAAAGGTGGCAAATTCAGAAGTGATCGGTATTACTCTGGGGAACTCCCCACCACAAGACACAGTTGAGATTAAAGAGCTGAGCAGCATTCCACAAGGGGGTGCAATTTTGTACAGAGAAGGGGAATATCCAGAGTGAAACTAGTAGGAGATTAAAGACCCATCTAGACCTCTGGGTTTGGTTTAACCTACTTCTGCTCCAACGATTAAGGCAACTGCTAACATGGGAGTCCCTCACCTAACACTGAGATGCAGCTATCCCTGGGGAGGGGCACTGGGACTGTTTAATATTAAGGATGTTAAGGCGTGGTTATTTGGCAAATCGTGTAGTCGATATAGTTTGTATCGACTGCACAATTAGTCGATAAGAGGAGCCACTCTGCAGAGCTGCAGCGGGGGTTGCTCCAAGAGCCGGCATGAGCCAGGACCAAACAGTCCTGGCTCCTGCTGGCTCTGGAAGCCACTGGGCTCTTACTACATTTAAAATGCAGTGGCGTAGTGGTTCCGGACCGGAACAAGCTGGGACTGCTCTGTCCCAGTTCGCACAGGGTCCAGCAGCCCTTGTTTGTGTCAGCCTGGGCTGGCCACGGACAGGGGCTGCTGCCAGGGCAGCCGTCTCAGTGCCCCACCCCGCTGCCTATAGGGGGCAGGCAGCACCGCGGAGATGGTGCTGGGGGGAAACTGGCTTTTAAGCTGTCTCCTAGAGGGCAGTTATTCTGTTGCTCCCCATTAGGGGGTGTCTTGCACCTTCCCCTAACAAAGCTGGTGCTAGCTGCTGTTGGAGACGGGACACCAGGCAAGAGGGCCCATTGAAACACATTCTACTGATCCCCCCTCCACTCTCAGGGAAACTATTAAATCTGTTGACCAGATGGGGAAACTGAGGCAAAGAAAGGCTACAGGGTATGGCCTAGATCAGTAGGAGAGCTGAGAACAGAGCACAGGCGTCCTTACTCCCAGCTCCCCCTGCTCCAACCACTAGAGCCCACTCTCCTCCAGAGGCAAGACAGAACCCAGGAGGAATAATCCTACACCTACCACCTAGGTGTCTGTGATGGATTTCCAGCTATGCTGGGGGAAGACAGATTGCTCTGATGGGGACAGGGGGCTCAGGCTGAAAGATACTAGCGACATCTCAGCTCCATGGATGGGGCCAGGTCCATTGTCCCTCCATGAATAAATGCCCATCAAATAGCGTTATCTCCCAAAGACAGGCGGCCGCCTCGCACAATGCCAGCAACAAAGCTGCATGGGCGCTGTAGCTGAGGTGGGGCCATCTATGTGTGTAGGGAGCAGACACAAGTTAATAGTGCCCCGCCATCACACAATGTATATACTTCTAATGTGTCCAGTGCAGGAAGTGGAGGGGGGCAGGTACCAGGCTATACAGATCTTTTGGTCAGCCCTGGGTGAGGGGCAGAGTGGGCTGAGGTGCAGGTGCCTCTGGGGTGGGGCATGAGAGCTGTTTATGCAGGAATCCGTTTTCTGGCTCTGAGATGTAGTCACCGCTGAGGTGGAGCTAGGGGTGCGGGACAGGGCTGATTTTATAGGGACCTCTTATTAGTTCAAGGACATTCCATGGCCAGTGTTATACACGAGGTCAAACGATGTGATCACAATGAGCCCTTTGAGCCTTGAAATTTATGAATCCCTCACTTAGTGCTGAGATGCAGCTGCCTCTGGGGTGGGGTGTCAGGGCTCTTTATACAGGGCTCTCTCACACGGTGTTGAGCAGCACCTGCCTTTGGGGTGGAATTTGGGGGCTGTTTGTAAAATTACAGCTGTTGCAGGAAAAGGTGGCAGGAGACAGGCCAGCACTGGCAATTCAGCAGCCTATCTCAAAGTATTTTACTGCTGCAATTAAGATCGCAATGGCTGAGGGGCCCCCTAGCAGGACAGAAAGGTTAAGTGACTAGCCCAAGGTGACCGTGGTAGAGCTGGAATTAAAATGAGTTAGTGACAGCATGTCACACCCCCCGCCCTCTAGCCGGGCCACCCTGCAGAGAGAACAGGATGGGGAAAGCCTTCACAGGAGCAGTGGATAGGTCTTGGAAGTGGGAGCCAGGATGTCTAGGTTCTGTATTCAGGCCTGGCTGGGAAGTGGGGAATCTAGCAGGGTAAGAACTGGAAGCCAGGTTCCTTCCCCTGGTTTGGGAGGGAGGCCAAGTCTACTGGTTGGGGGGGAAGCAAGGGCTAGAATTCCATCTTCACCTCGAGGGCAGTGGTGTTCAGAGCACAGGGGCCTTGGAGCCAGGACTCCCATGTTCTAGCCCAGCTCTGGGAGAGAAGCAATATCCAGTAGTTAGTTCAGGTTGTGCTTGAATGGCATGAAAAGGGCTTTTTATATGATGGAGAAGTCCACTGTGCATGAATGCCGCCTTCTCCCTGAAACCTGCTCTCATCCCTATCAGCAGCTCCCTGACATGGCTATTTAGCCTCTTTTCCTCTTGACAAATTGGTTCCGAGCTGGATTTATTTATTTTATGCAGGCCCAACAGTCCTTAGATTGTTGTTTGGGCCTTTTAGCGTGGTGATTAATTGGAAAAGGTTGGAGTTTTTTATGTTCATTAAAGGTTACAGGATAAATATGCAAATATCTCAATTTAAAGAGCTAAGTGCGTTGTAAAAGCAGCCTGCACACTGGCCCCAGCATGGCTATAAATCTAGGTACATATTAGCAAAATAAATATAAACTAGGTCTCCTATTAAAGAAGCACGAAAGGTGGGTTGTTTGCGCACTGACAGCAGGATTCAAAAGCTCTTTACAGGGCAAATCCACTGCTATCTAGCTCAGTTTCCATCTGCAACCCTCATTATAGCATGGAACTTTGGGACCACGAATGGATGTATTTGTATGGCAGTAAAGGGTAACTGAATTTGAGGGGGGCTCCACTGTACAGGATCAGAACCTCATTTTTGGGGGGTGCTACACATATTCCTGCTTGAAATCAAGTAGGCCCTGCTGCTCCAGATGCTGCACAACACACAAGAGATAGTCCCTGCCCCAAAGACCTGAAAGTCTAAACAAATAAAAGGACTGGAGGGGAAACGGAGGCATAGAAAAGTAAAGACTTACCCTAGGTCAGAGGCAGAACACAGAATTAGAACCCAGGAGTCATGACTCCCACTCCTAGGGGACTCCCCTCTAAACCAAACCTCTCAATTTAACCTAGCATTGACCACTGGGGGGAAAGGAAATGTGATCCCCATTTTACAGGTGCAGAAACCGAGGCATTGAGCAACTTAATGTCATGCATGGGAGCTAGGAATTGACCCCAGATCTCTGGAGTCCCAGCTTGGTGCCATAACCCCAGCCTGAAAGTTGGCTTAGGAAACAGCCCAGAGTTTCTTGGGACTCTCAGGTCTGGCCAGCCTGCCAAGTGTTTGCAATGGTAAATGCTCTAATGTTATAAATGTAAGAACAGTCATGCTAGGTCCAGGGCCAGCCCGAGGCATTTTGGCGCCCCGGGCCCGGGCGTGCAGCACTGCCCCCAGGCGCACGGTGCATGCGCGGGCCCGCCCCCCCTAGGGAACGCGGGCCCGCCTCTGGGGCGCACGGTGCATGCGCTGCCTGGCCCGGCCACAGCCGCTGGCGCGCAGCCCGGGGCCCGCCCGTGGGGCGCACGGCACATGCGCATGTGCAGCCCAGCCCGGCCACCGCTGCTGGTGCGCAGCCCGGGGCGGGCCGTGCCTGGCCGTACAGGGCCCCACGGCCGTGGGGGGAAGGGCGCTGCTGGCCAGCTCCACGGGGATGGGGGGGCCGGCACTGCGGGAGCCGGGCGCGCGGTGCCTGATGGCAGCTATAAGGGACGCTGTGCGCCCCTTACAGCTGCCATCAGGCACCCCCCATAGGTTGGCACCCTGGGCAGCTGCCCAGCTAGCCCACCCCTTAGTCCAGCCCTGACTGGGTCAGGGCAAAAGCCCATCTAGCCCAGTATCCTGTCTGCTGACAGTGGCCAATGCCAGGTGCCTCAGAGGGAGTGAACAGAACAGGCAATCATCAAGTATTCCACCCCTATCACCCATTTCCAGCTACTGACAAAGAGAGGCTAGGGACACTATTCCTGCCCAGCCTGGCTAATAGCCACTGATAGACCTAACCTCCATGAAAACTGGCCTGTAGAAGCTATTTTGAGAAGAACAAGGTATCCGAGCAGACAATAACTGCTACAGCAAAAGACAGCAGATGGCGCTGTTTCAGGAAACATCACAAGTTTCAGTGCAAGAGAAGCAGGAGGTCTAGTGGGTAGTGCAAGAGCAGTGGGAATGGAGCATGATCCAAATTTAGGACAACCAGCAGAAAATCTTCCCAGCTTCCACTCCTATTGCTTCTAACTCAAAAAACAGATTCTCAGCATCATCTCTTTCCTGCCAGAGGGCAAAAGGGCCTTTAATTTGGATAAATACAAGTTTCCGGTGTCAGATCTCAGGCGATCAAGGATACAGGAGGTGACATCGGCTAAGGCCAGCCAAAAGCAACAAGCTTAGCTTAGCGGTTTCATGGCAGTTTGCAACAGACAAGGGGTTTACAGAGAACAGAGAGCCCTGCTGGGACAGTGTGAGTCAAAGGAAGAGCTGCAGCAGATGATGTGTCATTTCAGCAAAGGACCTTGAGATTCAGCACTGGCTGTAATATAGCGCTGCATGTTTGTGTGATAAATATTTTATATTGCACCCACCAGAGTGACAGCGAGGCCCGTGGCAAGAGAAATCAGACAGGCCGCCAGCAAGTCTCACAAATCAAAAAGTGCTCTGACAACCTCATTGTTTGTTATTAGGTGCATTGTGGTAGTAGCTACAGTCCCCAACCAAAGCTGGGGCCTCTGTTGTGCTGGGTGCTGCACAGACAGTGACAGGCTGCCCCAAGCCACTTCCAGTCGAAATATGCCAAGGCTGGGAGGGGAAACCAAGGCATAAAGATGGGAGGGACTGGCCCAGGGTCACCAACAGAGCTAGGAACAGAGCCCAGGACGTTCTGATTCCCAGTGTACTCCTAGTTCTAACCATTAAAGTCTACTTTCTCCCCTGCACTAGGAATACGCCCTGAAGTCCAGTCTGCCCCACTCCGACCACTGCACCCTCATTTCCATCCCAGCACTGAGGATGGAATGCAGAAGTCCTGGCTTTCAGCCCCTCCTGTGGACTCTAACCACTGGATCCCCCTCCCTTCCCAGGGCCAGGAACAGAATCCAGGAGTCCTGGCTTCCATCCCCATCCCCATCTGCTCTAACAATCAAGGCACATTGCCTCTATTACACAGCAAGGAACTGAACACCAACCAGGCGCTTAGAAAGAATCGTTCTAGGGGAAGGGCGTAAATATACTTGCTTTTTGTGTATTTTTTATGGTGTATTGATCTCCAGGGACTGTAATTTGTCTGGCGTGTGCCAAAGCATGCAAGCAATTACACAGCTCAGGCTCCTTCTCAGCCTGCTCCCTGGAGCTGGGGGGATAGAGAGGATCTCAGTAGAAATGCCAGCATATATAGCTAGCTCCAGGCACTGACACACATGAGGTCATATGCAGAGTTTATTAAATGTGCATGTAGTGTATAATGAAGAGGTATTTAATATATTATATTTGTATGCTGCATATTACACTTGCACATACTACATTAAACATGCCCCTAGCATGTTACACATGCATGTTATAACAGTTGCATGAGTGAATTATATTTGCACACATATGCATATTTGCATGCAGTAACTACCTAATGGTGTGAGATATATTACATATCTATGCAGCATATATGAGCTTTAAGCACACTGCACATGCATATACTGTATGGGTACGTCTAGATTACATGGCTCCGTGGACGGAGCCATGTAAAATAGTTTACTCGGCATAGTCAATGAAGCGGGGATTTAAATAATCCCCGTTTCATTAAAATAAAAATGGCCGCCGCGCTGTGCTGACGATCAGCTGATCCGGCACAGCGCGGCAGTCTAGACATGGCGCGGTCGACAAGGGAAGGCTTTGTCAACCGCTCCGGTAAACCTCGTTTCACGAGGCATACCGCAGCCGTCGACAAAGGCTTCCCTTGTTGACCGCACCGCGTCTAGACTGCCGCGCTGTGCCGGATCAGCTGATTGTCGGCACAGCGTGGCAGCAATTTTTATTTTAATGAAGCGGGGATTATTTAAATCCCCGCTTCATTGACTATGCCGAGTAAACTATTTTACATGGCTCCGTCCATGGAGCCATGTAGTCTAGACGTACCCTATTTGCATGCAGCATGTTACATACACCTGCAGTATATTTAACAGGCACTTGAAATATGCACACAAGCTATATATCTTTATGCAATATATTGCCTATGCACACAGGATATTAATTATCCATGCAGTACATTATATTTTGATCCACTGTATTAATAAGCATATAGTATACTAGATGTGCATGCTGCATACATATTAGCATGCAGTATATTGCATTATGAACACAGCATATGAGTGTGTGTGCGTATATGCATACAGTATATTAGATTTGCATGCAGTATATGTGTGCATGTGTGTCTACATTTTACATAAAAATCTTGGCATGTGGTAAATGTCCTTTGCAGACAGCATATTGGGACTGGAAGCTGCATGTGTATTTGCATGCAGTATATTGCAGTATGCACACAACATATCTATAATGGCATATAGTCAATTACATTTGCACTGCAGCAGCCCCGTGGATTTTCAATGCCACCAGATCTTTTGCTTCTGGATTTCCTGCCACCTCAAATTAGACCCCCCCGCCCCCCCGCCAATAAATGAGGCAAAATTATCTCTGCTAATGCTGTAGCGCCCCAGCCAGGTGCAAAATGGCTGGCTGTTTTGGGTGGCTGGGCCACATAATGAATACAGCACGTTCTGTGTGTCTGGCCCCGACCTTAAGCTTCAGCAACCTTTGCTGTTAAGTACAGAGCCATTCATTCGCACAGTGCTGAAGAATTCAAAAGAGCAGATGGAAACTTTCCAAGAGCACCACTGGGAAAGGAGAGAGGGATCATAGTGCATGCACGCACAAATACAAACACACACAACACCTACCACCTGCCCGATTCTCACCAGCAGGGAGCAGAAGCCCCCCTCCCCCCTCAATACAATTTGAGAACATGGGAACTGTCCTGCAAAATCAGCCCAATGGTCACATCTAACCAGGTATCTGATCCCCTCCCAACCCCATCCCTGCTGTGTTGGATCAGTGTGAGGGGGTCATCCAGATAAGTATCCCTCCCTGCACTCCAAGATCACACTAACATGCCCATGTAGCCTGTCGTGGGTCTCTGCCAAAGGCTGTTCCCAGCAGGTTCAGAAGAAGGTTCAGAAAACCTCAAGAGCCTTCTGATACCATGACCCTGACTCTGCTGGCAGCCAGCACGGGCTGTGCCTCAGACCTGAAGAGAACTGTTTTGACTTTCAGCACTAATGCCATCTAACCAGGTCCCTGCCTGTTCCCAGTTAGGGTGCATCTACACTGCAGGGCTTAACTCGAAATAAGCTAGGCAAACTGAGCTACATCAATTGCGTATCTTATTTCAAAATAGGGAGTATCTACATAGCACTCATTCCGAAATAGAGCGCTCTTCCTCCGACTTCCCTTATTCCTCGTACAATGAGGGTTACCGGAGTCGGAGTAAGAAGCCCTCCAGCTTGACAGTATTTTGACACTATTTCGAAGTAACTGCCTGCTGTGTAGATGCAGACTAAGTTATTTCAGAACAATGTTGCAGTGCAGACAAATCCTTAGTTGTGCACCAGCACTTTGCCATTGGCAATGCACCAGCCCTCACACTACCCTCATGTGGTGGGGAAGCACGGCATCCTCGGCTTGCAGAGTGGGAAACAGACACTCAGACTAGACTACAAAGATAAATTGGAAAAAGAAACGTATCTTTTTCTGATTTACTTCCAAAAGAGGCTTTTCCGAAATTTGGCCCATTTACACAGGGCCAAATTTTGGAAAAAAACCCCTCTTTCGGAACATCCCTTCTTCCTCGTAAAATGAGGTTTACAGGGATGCTGACAAAACGTATCCTCATTACTGATATTTTTTTTGGAAAACCAGATGCGTTCCTTGGACGCGGCAGAGCTTTTCAAAGCTCTGCAGTCTAGACATACCCTCAGTGACTTGCCCAAGGTCTGAGGCAGAGCAGGGAATAGAGCCTAGGGGTCCTAGCTCCCAGGTCCTCAGCTCTAATCCACTGCACCCCACTGCCCTCGCAAAGCCAGCTGACTCCCAGCACTTCCTGCTCTAACCATTAGACATCACTGTCTTCCCACAGATAGAAACAGAATCTCAGAGGCCTGACCCCCACAGTCTTCTGCTCTAATCACTGGACCCCACTTCACTGCCAGGACTCCTCACCCAGGAGTAGAGTGTAATGGGTTGGAGAAGGAGGGCTGGGAGCGAGGACTCCTGGGTTCTCTCCCAAGCTCTGGGACAGGAGCAGAGACTAGTGATTTGAGGAGGTGACTGGGTCCATGTACAAAAACCACTCCAACGCCCCTCAGCCACCCGAGACAGGAGAGAACTTCCTGCTGCCCCCACCACTTCCCCCACAGATAACTGAAGCAAAGAGGAAAGGTGAGGCAGGCTCCCTGGATCAGCCTGGACTCTCACCCAATTCAGGCAGAAAACCAGACAGGAAAATAAAAGCAACAAGGGGGTGGGAGAGTTTCTCTAACCACAAGCAGCAGCGCCTGCCACTGCACAATGGAGAGCCGGATGTATGCTAGGGTGGAGGAAGAGAGCTGATTTCAAGAGCATTACGTGGCTATTTTTAGGCACGGCTCCACCTGCACGCAATCCATAGCACCAGGATGGGGTGGCTACGGAGCATGAACAACAATGGGGCATGACTGGGGGTTCTCATTATAATCTACAGCTAGATTCCTTCCCCCCTACACACACACACAAAGGGCTAGGAGAGAAGTGGCTTGGGCACAGAATTCACATTTTTTATCACAGTGTAGACGTCCCAGATGCTGTGCCAAGCACTGCATAGACCCTGATGGAGTCTGGGGCCCACAGTAGCGCAAACACAGAGACCATCTCTGTCCTAGTGTTCTTACCACCTAAAGAGACAAGAGGTGGGCGGGGAAACTAAGTCACAGAGAGGCAAATAGATTTTCCCCCAGGGCAGTAGCAGAGCCAGGAACAGAAGCAGGCTTCCTGGCTCCCAGTTCACCTCTGCTCCAATTCAATAGGCCCCACTCCCCTTCCAGAGTTAGGAACAATCCAAGAGTCCTGAAATCCCGCCACCCCATCCACTCTCTTCGCCATTAAAGCACATTGCCTGACAACCATCTCATTGAAACGGATTTGCTCCCAGTGTAAACCAGAGGCAGCAGATGAGGGGGACCCAGGAGGCAATGGCGCTCCTCTCCAGTCCAGGAAAGGGCCTGGACAACCCCCTGTTCCCCAGGCCTTGCCTCTTCCCCTGCCCCACTCCACCCTCTCCCTGTCTCTTCCCCCAACTGATGCAGCCCAGGGGTACTTTGTGGGGCCTAGCAGCGAGGGTCCGGCCCCTCCCTGCAGTCACCAGCAGCGGCAGGGGAAGCGGAGCAATGTGGCCCAGGTCACTTTGCTCCCCCAGCTGAATGGCTCCACTTCCCATCAGTGAGTGCAAGGGCAAGCCCGCCCCTTTCCCCAGAGCAACACACTGGAAGACCAGAGTGAGCTGGGGCCGCCTTGCTCCACTTCCCCCACTGCTGTCAGAGAGTGCGGGGAAGTTGGAATCCTGCTGTGGGCACCAGACCCGCCTTCTGGTAGTCACCCCGCAAGCTGCTGGCCAGTCCCTCCCACCCACGGCACTGGGGACCACATACCCCCCTCGCATCGCCCCTGCGGTATACAATAGGGCTGACAATTTTCTAATCACACAAAACCAAAAACCCTGGCCCCATCCCATCTCTGAGGCCCCACCCCCTGCTCACTCCATCCCCCTTCCACTGTTACTCGCCCTCCCCCACCCTCATTCACTTTCACTGGACAGGGGCGGGGGGTTGGGGTACAGGAGAGGGTGAAGGCTCTGGCTGGGGGGGGTGCAGGCTCCGGGGTTGGCTGGGAATGAGGGGCTTGGGGTGCAGGAGGGGGCTCTGGACAGTGCATAGAGCCCCCATGGCTGTCCATATGCCATGGAGCCAGAGGGACATGCTGGCCATTTCCTGGAAACCATAGAACTGGTTAGGGAGCCTGCCTATCCCATGCCAACTGGACTTGTAATGTCCCAGTCAGCAGCGCTGCCTGGAGCTGCCAGGGTCTCTTTTCAACTGGGTGTTCTGGTCGAAAACCAGATACCTGGCAACCCTGGTATATAACAGTGGAACTGCACCTGAGCTGAGCCATGTGACATTGACAGCCACCAAGCAATGCCACAAATTAAAGCAGTTAGTTGGGATGGTATCTCGGAGCTAGAACTCCTGGGTTCTATCTCAGGTCTGGGAGGGAAATAAATTCTGGTGGTTAGAAGGGGGTGGGGGGACTGTAAGCCCCTCCCACCCTTCACCTTCCATGCCTCCATGGCTCTGAGAGTCAAATAGTTCCCTGCAACACCACGCAGGGAAGAGGCTGGCTTGGCCTGAGGGGTGCGGAGGGAGAAGGGCTGGGAGGGTCATGAGCACTTCAATCAGGTCTGTGGAGCTGGAACCTCATTCCCTTGTAGCTGCTGGAGCCATGCAGGCTAAGTGATTTATATTCAGCCCAGCTCCCTGGGTTGGAACTTCAAAGGGATTCTGCTTCCCAGCTCCAGCAAAGGAACATTCACTGCTGGAGCCTCCAGCCTCCCGCGTGTCACGCCAGCACCCCCAGCCATGGAGCCGTGGCTAGACACTCAGGTCAGCTGGAAATTAAGGCCACCAGGCCTCAATCCTCCCTCGTTACTCTCCAGCCTGTGACCATGGACGCCAAGCTACTAGCACCATCTTCAGGAGAGAGGTGCTGGAGGGAGCGGGGTGACAGCGTGAGCTGTGCCTGGCTACTCCAGTACCTCTGCACTGTATGGAGCAGATGCACTGGCTGTGGGGGAGCTTCTGCTTCCTCCAGTCCTGGCCTGTTTCAGCAGGGGGCGCTGTAGGGAGCAAGGCAGGAACACTGGTTGTAGGGGATGCTCCTGGATACTCCAGTGCTGGCCCTTCCCAGCAGGGCCGGCTGTAAGAGCACTGGCTGTGGAGGGAGCATCCAGATACTCCAGGCCCACCAGGGGGCGCTGAAGGTAGCAGGGCAGCAGCAGTGGCTGTGGGGGAGCTGCTGGCTAACTCAGTGCCAGCTCTCCCAGCAGGGGGCGCTGTAGGACACTAACTCAAACTAAGATTAGTTTGGCAAACAGCGGAGAAGTATCTTAGTTGGGAAACCTCCCTGATCATGATCTGCATGCCCTGTGTGTACCTATCTCCGGGAGATTCCTAAGGCCAGACAGCCTGGGGAGAGAAAAACTCCCGAAAGCAGAGCCTCCCCCCTCCCCGCAGGCACACACTGGCCCCTCTGCAGCCAAGCATGCCTGCAAGCTGTCAGCAGAACACATGGCCTGGCTAGAGCTTCCCTGGGAGCAGAGACGGCTGCTTGGGGAAACTGTGAAGCCAGAGGCTCTGTCCCACTAATTAGCGCTAATTTTTGTAATTGGTTGCATATGTCCAGTGCTGACAAGGATTTATGGCATTGCTAATGCCCCTGGAAACACACAGCACCCCCCCCCTTACCCATTCCTAATCTCCAATTGCCAGCTAATTGATAACAACTTCACATTCATTACTGCGCTTGGCTTTGCCAATAAACTTGCTAGACATGGCCGTGGTCCGTGCATTGTACAGGACTCCTCGCCAGGGGCTGAGATGCAGGGTACTCTGGGGTGGGAGACATATGGGATCCTTCCCTAAGGGTGAAATGAGCTGCCGTTACCACTGTGCTACAAAGAGATGCTGAGGCCAGGGAAGGAGTGATGACTTGGACCAGCCAACTGGCAGTAGCATCCAGTCCCTCCAAAATGGGCAGAGTGTTCGAGCCACTCCCCACAGTTGCAGTCCAGAGCTGCCACCCTCCCCAGCTCTATGAGACTGTAACAGGGTGCTTCGCGGGCCAGCCAGCCTTGTTTTATTCAGCCAAAACAGCTAAGAAGTCTCAGTTTTCCAGCCCTCAGATCCCTCTTGTGCTTTTTTCTCTGCAATGAAGCATCCCAGTCACTGATGCCATGAGGCCCCCTCCTTGCTCCTACTCAGCGCTGCCTGCTGATCCACCCCGAACTGCATTTCCTCTTGGCCCCCGTTCCCACTGGGAGCTCACAGCTGGTTTTCACCAGGGTCTGACTCCTTTCCAGAGTCCCTGAGTCCCAGACACAGCCCTGCCCCCAGCCCCATCCCCAGTAGGTGCAGTTGATATTTCTTGTCCCAGAACACACAACCTGGCCTCCAGCTGCAGGGAAATTCACCTTGCTCAAATGAGCCCAGCTTCCCCAGAAACCCAGAGCTGGAAAAAGGCTTGGAAGCGGCACTCCTGTGAAGTACAGATCCATAGATTGTAAGGTCAGAAGGTACCTCTGAGCATCGGTCTGGCCTGCTGTCTATCCCAGACCATTCCATTTCTCCCAGCTCCCCCTGAATTAAGTCCAGTATCTGGTGTGTGTCTAACACATGCCATCTAGTGCTGGGCACTGGCAGAGACAGGCTGCTGCACTCAGTGGCTGTTCAGCCTGAGGCACCCACAGCTACATTCACCACCACCCAGGAGGCCACAAATTGTCCTGGCCTCATTTGCACCCATTTCACGGGTGCAGCAGTTCAGGGTGACTTGGGTTCAAGCCCCTGCTCCGTCACAAACCCCAGAGCAAGAGGAGGGCTAGATTCACAGAGGTGTCAGGCTGCAGTGCCTACGCTAAGGGCTGCTAGGCTGCTGCCCAGTGGAACTCTTGGCTCCAAGTAAGGAGTCAAGGAAGGAAAGGAGGCTCAGAAGCCAGCAGCTGTGTAGGGAGCCAGCTCAGCTCTGCAGGAGCAAAATGCAGAGGGAAAGGGCAGGACTCAGCACCTCACCTGTGAGCCCTCTCCTGGAGTTAGCTGTCCGAGACAGGACAACCCTTTCACAGGGCAAGTCTCAAAAGGCCAAGAATTCAGCATTCAGAGCTCTGCCCAAGGCTGTAGAAAGCTGCATTTAAGCCCTTGCTTGGGCTCAGGCAGAGTTGGAATTCAAACCTGCATCTCTCAGAGCCCGGGGACATTCCCAGCCCAGTGGGTTATTACCCATCCTGGCCCAGACTTACACACATGCTTTCCTTTGCACAGGGCCTGATCCTGAGCATGCTCAGAGCACACTGCAGGATCAGGCCCCGCTGGCAAATTAAGGAGGAAACACAGTGTGAGAATCCTGCTTCTTGGCTGTGAGGCTCTGAGCTGCCTGTAAGCTGTGGTGTGGCACCAGCAGTGTGTGTGCTGACTGGCAGGGAATTACGGAGCACCTGAGCGGGGGGGGGCAGAAATTCTCAGCGGCACCAAGATGTTAGACTTGGCACCTACATCCCCTAAAAATCTTTGTGACTCTGGCCCCTGGCTGCTCTGTGCCTCAGTTTCCCCATCTGCACAATGACGGAATTACTCTGCCCCACCTCCCAGGGGGTGGCAGTTGTGTGGATGATGCATCAGAGAACATGAGGTGCCAGGGGTCATGGAGGGCAGGATAAGCCTCTGAGGTAGAAGCACACATCTGATTAGCTGAGCACGGACATCTCATCATAATGCATGACCTTCTCAGTGCAGACAGTGCCACCAGGTGACAGAGACTCCCTGTAGCAAGGCACCCGCAAGCTGCAGAGAGAATCCCACTCTGGTTGCAGTCTGGGGTGTGTCTCACACTCACAAGGGGCCAGGACTCCCAGCTGGGGGTCCAGACTTTGTTCAGCCAGCAGCACTGATGAACTGAATGAGGCGACAAAGCGCTTGGGGTTTCCATAACCATGCAGCTGGTCTCGGATCGGATGGGGTCTGTTGCTGGCACTTACACACTACACTGTCTGAGTGCCTCCCGAGCAGTGATGTATTAACCCCAAAAGGGCAGGGCAGAGCAGAGAGTTCTGTTATACAATGGGTCAAATGAGGCACCCAGAGGCTGGGTGACATGTCCGTGTCTGGAGTAAAGCAGGGAGTGAACCATAGTCTCTCAAGTCCTCACCAAGTGTCCTAACCACTGGGCCATCCTGCTTCCACGCTGGAGTGATTTATCATCCATTATTTATGTAAAGGTTTGGAGCAATCACTTGTGCAGTGTTCTGGGCCCCAGCTATAGGCAAGGGAGCATGTACAGCACCAAGCATAACAGGGTATGTGTGTCTCATTTGGACCTTCCAATTACTACCATAATCTAAATAGGCTTGAAAGGCTGAGATTTGTAATCAGTAAATGTCGGTGGTTTCATCACACACACCGATGCAAAAACACTTCCAGTTGCAATAGTCAAAACACACAGATGGGCAATGCAAGAAAAATGCTGCTTGGAAACGCACTCCAGGGCGATTTCTGGGGATTTACTTTGTGTATTTGGAGATACGATGTGTTTTAATGGCTGTAAAACGTTAACTTTTTGAATCTCAACATCTACTGTCACTCAGTAATCACCCTCTCTCTCCCCCATTCTTTGACACCCCCCAGAATTTCCTGCAGCTGTGAACATTTAAATAGATACAAATTGTACAAAGCTTTAAAATAAACATCACTATTATCTGTCAATATAAAAAATTAAACATTCAAATCAGATGTGGGCAAACCCTCTATAGAAACCATAATTCGTCGGGGAATCACAATTTCAGCACATAGCATGATTCAGGCACCCACAGTGTTGAGTCTCCTGATATTTAGTGCTTTCCCTAAAGCACAACTGCTGGAATCGTGAATATGTGCGAAACTCATTTTTTCCCCTTTTTTGAAGTAATTTTCTAACCCTCACAGATGGGGAGAAATTTCATAATTTTAAAGAATAAGCGCATATTGTTTAAGCCAATGTTGGTGCTTTTTAAAGCCAATGTGGTGCTATTTCAGTGGATTTCTGATTTTTTTCTACACCAACCTGATGATTTTCAAGATGATCTGACATGAGAATGTGGAACGCCCGAGCCTCAGAGCCTCCGATGTTGGTGGTGGCAGTTCCGCTAAAACCCAACCAAGCTATGGGGAAGGATTTCCTTCTTCCCCTCCCAGCACAGTGAATGGGTTCCCACTTGGGATGTGAACTGGTAACCAGTTAACCAGTTACCCGGTAAGCATCACCCTTACCGCGTGATGCTTACCAGGTACCAGTTAACCAGTTCCGCTCACAGCCAGCACTGAGAATGGGAGCCTGCCAGCAGCAGCCGAAGCAGCCCCAACCCTGCTTAGTTGGTTAACCAGTTAAACGTTAAGGTAACTAACTCTGTTTAGTAGGTTAATCACTGAACTGATTAATCGGGATTTTACATTCCTAGTTCCCACTGCTCCTCTAGAGTGCTGTGTCTTAAGCTGGGTGTGAAAACATGCCCCAACTCCGGGGAGGTGAATGAGGTGAGGTCAGCTCAAAGGCTTGGTCTGCAGCTAACAGCAAATGCAACATCCACCATTTAATACCCTGCTGAGCTGCCTTCTCATACCACAGCAACCAAGATGTGGTCTCAGCTCTGCAGATACTCAGCTCTCCGGCGCATATTACACAGGACTACGAGCCACAGCTCAGGGCTACTCTAGCCTACACAGCTTTTACTCTGATGAAGTGTGGCTTACATTACACCTAGGACATGAGCCGGGACCCACTGTGCCAGGTGCTGCCCAAACACAGACCAACAAGCGCCCTTTACCAAAGGAAAAGAGAAGTGCTGGGGCATACGTGGCTGGCTGGGCCCATTACTCTGATCTGGGGTAGCAGGATGGGAGGCCGAGCTAGATGGGCACATGGGTCTGAGATGGGGCAGCAAGCAGCATTTGGATTCAAGACACCTCCTTCCCCATCCCACCACACACCACCTTCTCACACCCTGCCACCCCCTCCCTCCTCCTCCCAGTGACGTAGCAAGGGGGGGGGGAGTTGCCCCCGGGCACCACGCTAGAGGGGCGCCAATTTAGCTACCAAAAGTTACGTCGTTCACTTTTTTTGGATTATTTCCTAATGCGCACAAACTGAAGTGATTGGGTGGAGCGTATTCCTGCTGCCATTCGAGCTAAAACGCATGCAGTGTAACCTCGATGTTTGCAGTATAACATAACTATCGTCCTGTTTACTTTTTGAAGGTTTTGCTGACACCTTTTCACAGCCGACTGTTGGAATACATACAAAATAGGAAATAATCATAAAAAAGTGAACAACAACATAACTTTTGGCAGCTATATTGGTGCCTCCCTAGCGTAGCGCCCAGGGGCAACTGCCCCCCCCATCTCCCCTCACTACGCCACTGCCTCCTTTCATCCCCTCTCCCACAGGCTGGACCATGCCTCCATGCTTGGCACAGCCCTTGTTCCTCTGCATTTGCCAGGTGCCCCTGCACCAGTGTTCCCTGTAAGCTGAGGGCTTGAGTAGCCACCCAGGGGACAGTCAAATGCTGCTCAGCTGATTAGCAGAGCACCTGCAGCGCTAATAGCTGGCAGCATGTGTTTCTATTGGTGGTGCACATCCCTCGGTGCACCTAGCAAAATTTATTCCACTCACAGATGGAGAAAAATAGAGAAAACACTGCCCGGCACCCCTTTAAATCTGTCATCTGACTACCAAGCTCGTATGTAGCCCACTTTTCTTGTCCTATTTATTTGCAATACTCGTCAGCTGTGTGGGGCAGGAGAGGGGTCTTGGCCCTGACTGCAAGCTGCTGCATAGATAGGTCACAGTGTACAAAATATTCCTGCTGCAGACCTGAGAGAGGAAGGCCAGGGTGACCTTCCCGGAGTTATGCCACAGAGTCACAGCTTTTGTTAAAAAAAAAAAGTAGTCAGCCTGGCTTATGGTCCCAGACAAACCTTCCCAATGTGACAGGCACATAAACCAAAGCAGCAACTCTGCCTGAGTCTGCAGAGAGCCTGAGGTGATCACTCCAAAAGAAAGGAACTGACCCATAATTGTCTCTCTTTGATGTTCCCTGTGGCCCCTAATGATGCACAATTCAATGTCTACCTGTCAGATCCCCATGTGACTCCACTAGAAATATCCCCACTTGATGATGGTTCTCCACTGGATAGTCCATTTGACTGGTGCCATATACAGAGCTAATACCACCTTCCTACTTCTTATCCCCCTGCTTAGATGCCTAAGCAGGTGCCCCACGGCTGCAGATGGGGGAGTGAGAGGCGTCACTTACTCTGTGATCTCTTCTGTCACCGTGTGCTCCACTTGAAGCCGGGAATTCACTTCAATGAAGTAGTGTTTGCCATGCTTATCTACCAGGAACTCCACTGTGCCGGCATTTTCATAGCCCACCTGCAAGGACATGAGGGGTCCGTGAGGGTCTGAGCATTCCAGCTGTGTCCCTTAGCAGCAGACAGAGCTGCTGTGGTCTGGCTTAGCGCACAGGCCTGGGAGACAAGACTGCTGTGTGCCATTCTTGACTCTGGAAGGGGAGCGGGTCTAGCAGTTAGAGCAGAGTGACTGGGACTCTGGGCCCCAGAGAACTATTCCTGATGCTGGAAGAGGAGTGGAGTCTAGGGGTTAGAGTCGGAGTGGGGGAGGTTGAAAGTAAGGACTCTGGCTCTGTGCGGGGACTGGGGTTTAGCAGACAGAGGAGGGGCTGGGAGCTAGAATTCCTGGGTTCTGATGGGGGACGGAAATTGCCCCCGGGGATGTAAGTGGCAACATCCCAATCAACCAAGTGAGGCTCATGGTGCTGAGGATCCCATGCCCAGGAGGTGGGTGAAGGAGGGCACTGCAGGGGCGAGTGAGAAGACCGTTAAGTGGTGTCGTGGCCTCATTCTCTCCCTGGCAGTTAGCACGTGACACCTTCTCAGGGCGGCCTGGCTGGCTCGCAGCCGAATTCTGGTTGAGTGCAATCAGGCATCGTTCAGATACGGCTCTTAATTAGATCCCAGCCCTCCCAACCAAAGCACTTGACTCCACAAGATGCTGCGCAGGGAGATTTCAGATGCTGGGAGGTGACACTAATGTAGCTGGCGTGATTAGCCGTAATGTAACATTCATACACCGCTGCCTGCCAGGGAACGGCTGAGCAGAGTCTGGGGCAGAAGGAAAAGCTTGAGCTGGTCATATTAACTCATCTGGGAATTGGGGCCACCACGCAACCTCCACGCCATGACCAAGAGGGACAGAGTGGGGGCTGGGCACTGCCCAGAGATATGCTCCCTGCTCCAAAGAGCTGAGGGTCTAAACAGTGGGCTGGAGAACTGAGGTGCAGAGGGGAAAGGCCAATAGCAGAGCTGGGATTAGAAGACAGATGCGTCTTGACCCGCAGCCAGGGCCGGACCGAGCCATTCCGGCGTCCCGGGCAGACAGTTTAATTGCGCCCGGGTTGAAGGAGGGCGCATGCGCGGCCCCACCCCCGCGCCGGCACGTGGAGCTGGCGGCGGCAGGACGCACATGCCCGGCCTGGCCCAGCCCAGCTACCGCCACTGGCTCACTGCCCGGGGCAGGCCAAGCCTGGCCGTGCAGGGCCCCACAGCTGTGGGGGGAAGGGCACTGCTGGCTGGTTCTGTGGGGGTTAACGCAGCCCCCGCCCCGGGCAGCTGCTGCAGGGTGGCCGCTGGGAGCTGCTGCAGCCCACAATCCGGGAGCCGGGCGCACAGCGTCTGATGGCAGCTATAAGGGGTGCTGTGCGCCCCTTACAGCTGCCATCAGGCGCCCCCCATACGTTGGTGCCCCGGGCAGCTGCCCAGCTAGCCCATGCCTTAATCCGGCCCTGCCCCCAGCCCAGCACTTGGGAGCAGCTTTCCTGCTGCCATTGTCCATTCATTGTCCAAGGGCATTTCTTGCAGTGAGACTTGGTCCCTGCTGGGGAGGGGATACAGCAACAGCGGGTCTGTAAGGGCTACCAAGCTAGATGGGTCACAGGGCTGATCACAGGCAGCAGGATGGGACGCCGTGGTAGATGGGCCCGTTACTCTGATCAGGGTTGGTGGTGGGAGCGGACGTGGAGTAGATGGCAGCATCACTTCTGATATCCACTCAGCTACCCCAGCGAGCCAAACACTGGGCATCTGGAATGTGTTTGCTGCAGTGAAACCACAGGCAACAGATTCCGCCCCAATCTCTCCCTTCTTCCTTGATACCCCCACCTGGCCCCCTTTCTGAGTCCCCCCTCCCCACCCTCTGCCCAGTGGCCCAGGCCTTCTCTAGGACACAGGCTTGGGAGCCTTTCCATCCCCAAGCCATTCCCCACACCCCCTGTTCCCCACCAATCTGCCAGTTCCTGGGCCTCTCAGCCTTGCCTCAGCTCAGCTTCCCTTTGCCGTATGGCGCCCTGCAGAGAGCCAGCTGCTGAACTCAACCCAAGCTGCTTGCAAGTACCGGTTCTTTCCCTGCATCTGCCAGGGACCCCAGGTGCTTGGAGATTCCCAGCTCGGAATCCCTGTGGCCTGACCACAGCCACGCAGGCCCAGGACAGGGGCTCATGTTGCTGTGTAAACAGAGGGGGATGGGAGGAAAGACAATTTCTCTCTCTGTCACTCTCCCCCTTAGCACTGGCGTCTAGAGCGACTGCAGCAACTGCAGCGCTTTCTCTGCCAGCTGCTGCGTCCTCCATCCCAGCAGGTGATGTGCAGACAGAGGTACACTCTGTTAAACCCAGGGATGTCTGGGGACAGGGCAAAATATGTAACAGGGGAAGTCTGGAGCACTGGCATGTGACTAGCTGCTGCTGGCAGGGCATTCAAGTAGCAGGCACTCTGCCAGAGCCCCCTTTGGAACCAGGAGAGGGGCTCACAGCAGGAGATGGGGAGCTCAAAAGGAGACACTTCCACCGCACGCCATCTGGATCGATGGGAGGGAGATGCGCAGCTGTGCTGCTCCCGCTCAGCCTGTGCCCAGGGGTGCTGCTGATCCTGCCTCACAACCCTTCCTTACGCTGACTGTTCCAATTGAGGCAGTGAGCCGGCCTGCGAGAAGTGCTCCCTGGCCCAAAGAACCTGCAGTCTAAGCCTGGGAGGGGAATCAGCACCACGGGGGAGGCAGGATTAGCACTCAGGTCTCTTCCCTGCCAACACAGATCTCCAGCCATTAAGCCACAGTGGGATCGGCTAACCTCTCTACCCACGTAAGGTTACAAAGGCTTCTCCGGCAGCACGGAGGCTAAGTTAGCAGGCCTGCCTCTCTGATTGAATGGTTCCTTGCAGGATAGATATTAACTAGCCATAATGGAAGCAGAGCGCTCAGCCAAGGGCCCTGGGATAAGTGGGTAATTTCAGCCTGGCAATAAGCACTGCTGCAGAGTCCTCATCCCTTCCCTCTTCAATCAGAAATAAACATGCTGTTCTCCGGGGAACGCGGCCACTGCCACGGAGCAAGGAACAGGCTGAGGCTGCCACTGACGATGCTCTGGGAAGGATGTACCACGTTCTGTGGGGCCTTCCTGACGCGTTATGGTAATGCCTAACTGAAACCTCCATTGCTGCACAGACCCTGACTGAGATCAGGGACCCCGTTGTGCCAGGCGCTGCACAGACCCTGACAGAGATCAGGGACCCCGTTGTGCCAGGTGCTGCACAAACCCGAATAGGATCAGGGCTCCACTGTGCCAGGTGCTGCACAGACATAAGTGCATCCCTGAAGAGTTCACAGTATGAACAGCCAACAGCTGTTCATACTCTGTTTACTCCACTGCCTCACAAAGCTGAGGATGGAACTCAGGCCCCATGACAAGGGCATCTCCCCCAGCAGAGGCTGGGAAAAGGTCCCAGGCTGTGTCCTCCACATGGTTATGATCAGCAGCAGGACAGGAGATTACAGGGGACCCAGGTGTCCGGCATAAGCTCCCCTGATCCCTAATGGACGGTGGGTAATCCTCAGACTGCAGTATCAAGAACCCCATCCCTAGCACTAGGTGTAGAGGCTGAATCTCACTGAAGGGCAGGAGAGAGAACCCTGTGTCAGTTGAGGTGCAGGGTGCCAGATGGCAGGTGCAGATTGCTCCTTCCTGAGCAGGGCCCTACCAAATTCACAGGCCATTCTGGTTAATTTTACAGTCATAGGATTTTCAAAACTGTATGTTTCATGATCTCAGCTATTGAAGTGTGAAATTTCACAGTGTTGTAATCGTAGGATCCTGACCCAAAAGGGAGTTGTTGGGGAGTTGCAAGGTTATGGGGGAAGGGGGGTTACAATACTGCAAACCTTACTTCTGTGCTGCTGCTGGTGGCGGCCCTGCTCTCAGAGCTGGGCAGCTGGAGAGTGTGGCTGATGGCCAGGAGCCCAGCTCTGAAGGCAGAGCAGCCGCCAGCAGCAGCACAGATGTAAGGAACATGAGGAGCCAGCATCACTGTGTCCTGCTGAGCAGACGCTGCACTGTGGCAGCGAACACTGACATGGTGCTTGGAAAACAAGGGTGGAGTGGCCAGCATGCCAGAGTGAGAGCCAGGACACCTGGGTCCTGTTGCCAGCTCTGGGGACAAGGGGAGTCTAGTGGTAAGTGCAGGGGGCAAGGCTGGGAGTCAGGCCCCCAAGTTCTGTTTCTTCCATTCCCCGGCCTATTTAAGACCCAGATGCTGAATTACAGATACAAAATCTGCCTGGCCGCATCACAGCCCTGAGGGTGACCTTGAGCTAGAGTGACAGGACGGGGCCTTCTCTCTGCAGCAGCACTAGGACATCAGACAGAGCATCGCTGATCCAACCCACGCCTGCTAATTAAACATGGAGCCCGCAAGCTGTGGAGGCTGGGAATTCACGGGAAGCTGAGGGTGGGGGAAAATCCTTGAATGGAGCAACCGGAAGGGCGTCAGTGCAAGACTAGGAATTAAACACAGACCAGAGAATATGGATTAACTGTACATTTCATTCTTCGCAGGGCAGGGGGGAGCGGCGCCAGACAGCCATAAAGAGGATAATGAAGCATGGAGCTCATTAAAGATGTTTTAACTGTTCAGAGCTCCTGAATGTTAAGAGGCCTGGACAGCAATGATATTTTCCCCCTTTAACGAGGCAGCATGGCTGGCAAGCAGGATTTCTGGGCTCTATTCTCGGCGAAGGGAGGGGAGTGGGTCTGGTGGACTAGAGTAAGCAAGGGAGGCAGTCAGGACACCTGGGTTGTACTTCCAGTTCTGCAACTTACTTACTTGCTGCAAGTCCCTGTCCCTCTGTATGCCTCAGTTTATCTGCCCACCCATTGTTATTTAGACTGGAAACTCTTGGGGGGCAGAGTCTCTCACTGTGTCTGTGGGAGACCCGATCTCAGTCAGGGCTTGTGCAGCTCCTGGCCCAAAGGGGACCCCTCTCTCTATCAAGGCCTCTGGGCCACACTAGAAATCTATTATAACAACAGCTCACTCTGCTCTCTTGAGGAGGTGGGGCTTATGTTGTGGGAGGGGCACAGTTCCATGTCCTTGTGCCAGGGCAGATGGCTGGGTGAGGACACTGGGTCCTTCCATACAGTAAGTGCAGTGACTGGTTTATGACCACACTCCACAACCTGCCTCCTCCAAGCCCGAACACTGGAATCGCGTCCCCTCACTGTGTGGTTATTTCCCGAAGTGCCTGTACCTGAGCACCAGCGCCACCTGCTGACACTCGGGGGTTGTGCTGAGCTATCTGTTCTTACTGCACCGAGCTGCCAACGCAACTCCCATCACTAGCAACAGAAAAGCAGGGTAAAGAGACATCATAATCTGCTCCCTGCTGGCACTGGCTCGCATGAGACTGCGGAGCTTTTCCTACCCCTGCTGGGGCTGACGATCAGAGAGGGAGCATCTGGGAAAGGGAGAGCCCCATATGAACATGGCTCATGCCTCACTGGAGTTCCTGGCTAAGAAAGACATTGGGCTAGTGAGGCAAGCATTGATTAGAAGCCGGCTTCTACTGTTGCTCTGCCACTGACCCACTGTGCAACCTTGGGAAAGTTCCTTCCCGGCTCCGTGCCTTTGTTTCCTCTCTGCCCTCTTTTCTATGGTGAGATTCTGGACTTCTGAGCTCTAGGCCCAGTTTTGGGAGGGGATGGAGACTGGTAATGATAGAAAAGGAGGCTCTGGGAGAGGAGGGAGACTATAACCCAAGAGTCCTGATTTCCAATTCTGCTGCTGTAACGACTGCTGCTCCCCTACAGCTGGGAATAGAATCCAGGAGTCCTGAGGCCTAGCCCTGTGCTCTTACCACAAACAGCAGCAGTGTCCTACTCCCATATATTTTAAACTAGCATCATGATTTGGCATCTCCACCCCATCCCGAAAGATGAGCAACACCCCAATCATCTGCTGAGTCCTATAAAGAGCGGCTCCGAATGGAAACGCATCTGTGTTTCCTGTAGCTTAAATTACCTGCTAACAAACTTGAGGGGAAATAATCTCTTAATTATCTATTTAAGAAAAAATGTAGAGCAGGCAGCCTAATCAAATATCATTTTGATCATTAAATGAAAGCACATTACGAGGCGATTGAGTGGGTTTAAGAGCGGGATCAGCAAGGCTGGAGCTTCTTGCACATCAGCAGCTGGAGAAAAGATACCCGGTAGCTACATGCATAATAGACACTAGATAGGCTTGCCAGGCTGGCAGTCAGAACCACTGGGTCCTAGCTCCACTTCTGGGGGTAGTGCAGTCTGGTGGTTAGAGCAGTGGGGGGGCCAGGGGGAGGTAGCTAGGAGCCTGGATTCAATTTCACCTATGCCACCAAACTTACTGGGTGATCCTGGACAAGCCCCTTTACCTCCACTTCTGCTTCCATACTCTCTTTACACTGTGCTCTGTAGGCCAGGGACTGTCACTCAAGGGGTGTCTGTGTGGTACCTAGCCTAGTGGGGCCCCACTCACACTCCAGGTCCACGTGGCACCCACCAAGACAGTCCGGGTCTGTGCGGCAGCTGGCACAATGGGATCTCAGTCAGGGCCCCTGGCAGCGTCCATCACCCACTAATACTGGATTTGCAGGAAGAGAGGTTAGGCCTTTGCAAAGTTGGTCCTTTACTGCCTGTGGTGGGGCACATGAGGCCACGCATGACACCTCAGTTTGCAGCAGCCCCACGAATGCTGGATTGCACTCCCAGAAGCCCTTGTGCCTGAGACCTTGTGCAGAGCCAACTGGTGGGACAACCATCCCTGTATTGCACGTGCCTGGATCAGACCCAGAGCCTTAGGATTCAGGGAGTCTGCTCCCAGGAATCCCTATTATTTCAGGTAAGAAACTGAGAGGGAAAAGGAGGGAAGGGGGGGATCTGCCAAGAGGGCTGGGGGAGAGATGTATCCAAAGGAGGTGATGTATATTCAAATATGCAAATCAGGGCATTGCCTTATTCGCACAGAGCACCCAGATCTGCATCCTAAAGAGGGTATGGTAGATGTGCTGGCCTGCAGCAAGATATGTTAGTCACAGCTGAAGTGCCTGAGCAATGGAGCCAAGGAGATGTGAAAGCAGCTGGCGTTTGAAGGGGATTTGGGAACGAAAAGGAGAGTGATCAATGGCGCAGCTCTGTAGCTGGCGTCTCATCTGCTCCCTCTGATGCCTCTTTCCAGAGGAATCCCCCACTGAACCTGCTGCTCTGCAGATACTGCCAAAGTGCTGGGCTGAATTGGCTCATGATGCAAATGTAGCCCTTTCGACACTGTTCCCAGCCTGGCTCTGCATCAGGCGCCCCATGCTCAGGGCCCCCATCGTGCTGATATGACACGGATCATCCCTGCCTGAGGCGGATGGAAGAGCAGTGCTATTATCCCAGTGTTACAAATGGGGAAACAGAGCCCCAGACAAAGCAAGTGGCCCAGGGCGTCAACGGCAGAGCAGGGAACTGAACCATATCCTCGGTCATAGGCTAGTAATCTAACCAGTGGGCCATGCTTCCTCTCTTAGAAAGAAGGGCCATGGATACATAGATTCAGGCACAATGGAGACACAATCTAGACAGGGGGTGTGACTACACTGCACCGTTTTCCGGAATAACAGCTGTTATTCCAGAAAAATAATACTAGTGTCCATACTGCAATTGCGTTATTTCGACAGAGAGTCAAAATAATGGAGGGCTTTTCCCGACAGCAGTAAATCTCATTCCACGAAGAATAAGCCCTTTCCTGAAAAAGTTTTTTTGGAAGAGGGTGTGTGTGGACACTCCACTGCTGCTATGTCAAAACAGCTCCTCCGCAGGGCCATTCTAAAGTTATTCCTCCCCAGTGCCTCCTGGGGCTCTAAGTCAAGATAGCATGTCCACATTAGGGAGCCTGCCTTGGACTAATTTTGAGGCTTCCCTGTAGTGTGGACGCTCTATTTCAAAATAAGCTTTTCCAGAAGATCTCTTCCAGGAAACTTATTCCAAAAGAAGCTTGCAGTGTAGAGGTACCCAGGTTAAATGAATGGGGGAATCAGTACCCCAGGGTTCTATTTCCCACTTTCCCATTGCCCTGGGTCAAGCCCCTTTGAAGGAAATTGAAACCCTTCTCACTGACTCACCAGGGGGAGGAGGCTGAACTGGAAGGAACTGGATCATAATCTGAACAGGAGGAGGAATAAATAGGAGCCTGTTTGCAGAGCGCTCATCGGGAAGGATGAGCAAAGGGGAATCAGGGTGAGCAGCCATTTGTCTCAGGGGCTTTAAACAAGCTACAAAGAAGCACCCATTAGCCAGGAAAGGCAATTCTCAGCCAATTATTGCAAGCGTGCTCTGTGCCCAGGGCGAGGATGCCACACAGGCCAGGGGCTGCTCAGCACTCTGTCTGGTGTAATTTAGAGGCCCCGTGTGAGATGTAACTGTGCTGGGCTAGGCACAGTGGTGGGCCTTGTAGCCTCCATTTTGCTACACCTGGTCATTGTCCTGCTATGTGCTAGGGATGTAATAGTATAGTCGGTTAATCGATTAACTGATAAGCAAAAGCTTATAGGTTAATGCTATAGACTACACGTGTTTCCCCCCTTCTCTCTGCCAGTTCATTTTTTAGCAGGCTGGCCAGCAACCCGGCTCAGTCCTGGCTTGCTGTGGGTCTGGGACCTATCCCCACTGTGGCTCTGCATTTAAAGTGTATTAGGAGCCAGGCGGGAAGGCAGCCTGGCTCAGTTCCAGATTGCGCCAGGTCCAGGATCTCAGATCCCACCTGGACTGGGGCAGCTGCCACCCCATGCTGCTGCCTCTTTATCAGAGGCAGCAGCACAGGGTGACAGGCAGCCGGTCCGCAAGGGGAGCTGGTTTTTAAACTGGCTCCCCTTGCAGACTAGCTCCTGAGTGGCATCCTGCATTGCTGCCTCTGATACAGTGGCAGGGGGCCCCTCGGGAGTGGGGCCAGAGCACACTGGCTGCCGGCCCTGCCCCCAGGGACTACAGAATAGTCGACTAACCGATAAGAATTCATGAGGTTACTCGACTATTCAATTAAGAGATATTTAACATCCCTACTATGTGCGGCACCCAGAACAATGGGGGCCCTGCTCTTGACCCATGTGTCTGCAGTGCCCAGCCCAGAGGTGGGCAATAATTTTCACAGGAGGAGGGGGGCACTTAATGAATTTTGCTATGTGGCTCAGGCTGGCTCTACCCCCGGAATGGGAGGGGCTGAGGACTAGCCTCCCCCTGCGATTTCTCTGGGGCTGGAGGCTTTGAATTAAAAACACAGTAAAGGGCTGGCGGTTCCCAGCCCTGCTGCTACCGCATTGCCTGGCAGCCACCTGGGGTTGCGGCGGCTATTTAAAAGGTTCGCTGTTCCAGCCCCTGCCAGGTAGCACCACGACCGTGAGCCATTTAAATAGGATCCTGCTGCCTGAGCCACCACCTGGAAATTCAGTGCCTGGGCAGCAGGATATAAATAGAAAGTGGCCAGATGCAGTCTGCAGGCCAGATCAAACTGTTAGGCAGGCTGGATCCGGCCCATGGGACTCCCCATCTCGCTCAGGATCTGTGCAGCGCCTGGCACAGTGGGGCCCCTGATCACCCTCAGGGTCTGTGCCGAGCCCGTTACTGGCAGGTGTCTTTAGTGCACTTGGCAACCTCAATCCACTGTGTTCCAAGTGCTTCTGTTAGTTCGTCAGGGCCCTGATAACCAGGAGCTCGTTACAGAGCTGGAGCCTCAAATTGTAAGTCAAGATCTGTGGCCTGTTATTTTATCCTGTCGCTTACGATTCATTGTCCCTGAAGGAAAATAACCCAGCAGGGCTTTGGATGTAGCTCAGATGCATCATTCCCAGGCAGAGATGCATGGAACCCACAGCCTGTGTGCATCTGCTGGGCGAACGCTGCCCCCTAGTGCCAGGTGTCCTGCAGGGCGACTGCATCTGCACTTGGGAGGCAGGAGGCACCCAGAGAGCTATGCCTTGCCAGGGTGGGAGTGGGGGCACATGTCTGGAGGCTTGCAAGCTCCAGTGGCCCACAGGGGGCATTTGCTGCTGATTCCAATTAGCTGGGCGAGGGGAGAACGCAAAGAGGAAGTGACACTCGGGATCTGGATGAGATACAGAATAACAGGGGGAAAAAAATCTGCTCTTTTATGTCTTTGTCCACTAGACCCCACTCCCCTTCACCATCCGGGCTGGGAATAGAGCCCCAGGAGTTCTGATTGCAAGCCTCACTGCTCTATCCACTAGACCCCACTCCCCTTCACCATCTGGGCTAGGAATAGATCCCCAGGTGTTCTGATTGCCAGCCTCACTGCTCTATCCACTAGACCCCCACTCCCTTTAACACCTAAGCTGGGAATAGATCCCAGGAATCCTGACCCCCACCCCACTGCTGCATCCACTAGACCTCACTCTCCTCACCACCTGAGTTGGAAATAGACCCCAGGGGTCCTGACTCCCCCTTGCCCCTCCCTCCCCGCGAACTCATGGCTTAAAGTGCATCACAGATTGGTTGCCACAAGGTTGCCAAGGAGTCTTGTGCAGGTCCAGAGGCCAACAAAGAGCAGGCGTCTGGAGGGGGAGACAATTAAGCCCATCAGCAGCTCTGCCGCTGGCTTTGTCTTTTCATAATAAGAGATGGAGGTGGCACTGGCAATTCAGGAGCGAGGCTTATACTGATGCTCCTGCGACACATTTCACAGCTGTCTGCCTTCAAAGTTGTGTGGCAGGATTGAAAATTGCAAAGAGGACATGGATCAGCTCTCGCACCTTCCAAACTTGGGAATCAGACCCAGAAGTTCTGACTCTCACCCCCCTGCTCTAGCAATTACACCCTACTCGGGACAGAAGCCAGGAATCCTGACTCCCAGCCACCCCTACTCCACCCATGAGATTCCATCAACCACCAGAGCTGGGACAGAGCCCAGGCCTACTAGATCCAATTGCCTTCCAAGAGCTAGAAATAGAACACAGGAGTCCTGGAAGTGGAATGTTTCATACTGGGGGCATCTATTTCAACAGCTGCTGCCCCAACTTGTCACGCCCACAGTGTGTGGGAGGTGTATTGAGTTCGTTAGGAAGTCTGGTAATTACTCACTTCACAGAGAAACAATGGAGACCCAGCACAGAGGGGGAAGGGACACAGTTAGACAACAGCTGCTAATGTCACCACTCTGAGCCGACTGTCACAACACTCTGCTGCATCAGCACAAATCACCTCTCCCAGCGCTGGATTCCTGGGCTTTTTCTAAATCTGACTGACAGCCCATATTCCCAAAAACACAGCAAAGCTAAGGATAGAACTCAGGAGTCCTGACTCTGAGGCCCCACCTCCCACTCTAATCATTAGTCCTCACTCCTCTCCCAGAGATGAGACTAAAACCAGCAGTCCTGACCCCCAGACTTTCTGCACACCATTCCCCCAGCCAGATTCTACCACAGCTGAGTACATGTCACCACTAGAGGTGACCTGGAATTTTTCAGGAACCAGAATTTCCATTTTTGTTGAGAAAAAAAAAAAAGCTGGGATAATTTTTGTTGCGGCCCCTTTAATTTTTAAAGTGCCAGTCCGCTCCCCTGCCACTCCCGCCGCGCGTACATTGAGTGCTGAGCTGGAAAAACAAAATGGTGCCGGCCTGGCGTTGCTACCCCCCAGGAACACAGCCACGACCCCCACGGGGGTCGCGACCCATGGGTTGTGCACCGCTGATCTAGTTGCTCAGGACTTGTAGGTTCTATTCCCAGCTCTGCTAGCATACTGCTGAGTGACTCTGGATAGGTCATGCCCCCTCCCATGCCTCAGTTTTCCCATCCGTAACATGTAGATAATGCTACTGGCCTCCTTTGGAAAATGCTTTGAGATCAAGGGATTAAAAGCCCTAGTGAAGAGCTGGGGCTTGTTGTATTAGTATAAACCAAATGCTCTAAACTATCAAAATGGTAACATTTTGAACCCAAGTCTTAATATTTTGCTGGCACTGACAGCTTCCTGCTAAACCTGTTGATTTTAGCTAAGCTGTATTTTCCAAAGGAAAACTGTCCCGCACGCATTTTTTTTGAGCAACTGGGCGAGACGGGACCATGCCTTCTTTAACCGTCCTCCTGCATCGTGATGAACACCTGGCATCTCCTGTTCACCAGACTGATGCGTCTGGATTTTGTTGAGAGTTTGTACACAACCTCGCATCATGGGCCCTGCTCCAGGCCTTCACACTTTCTCTTTATAGTTTTTTGACAAAATGCCAAAAGATTTCAACAGAAACTGCCTCAGGTGCTCACTGGACCATTAATGTTGATTTTCAATAAGTCTTGGAACACTGGGGAAGTTCCAGGCTGCTGGAAGAAAGCTAATGTTGTGCCAATATATAAGAAGGGTAAATGGGATGACCCAGATAATTATAGGCCTGTCAGTCTGACATTGATCCGGGGCAAGATAATGGAGCAGCTGATTAAATTAAAAGACGGAGATGTAATTAATGCCAGTCAACAGAGGTTTATCAAAACCAGATCCTGTCAAACTAATGATATCATCTGACGATGAAATTACAAGTTTTTTAATAAAGGTAAGAATCTTGGTGTTATATGCTTAACCTTGTGGAAGGCATTTGACTGGTACCGCACAATGTTTTGATTAAAAAACTAGAACATATAAAATTAACATGGCCCACATTAAATGGATTAATTGCTCACTAACTGCTTGGTCTCAAAATGTCATTGTAAACAGGGAATCCTCATCAAACAGGATGTTTCTCATGGAGTGCCATAGGGATTAGTTCTTGGCCCTACGCTTGTTAACATTTTTATTAATAACCTGAAAGAAAACAAAAGCATCACCCATAAACCTGGAGATGACACAAAAATTGGGGGAGTGATAAAAACCAAAGAATGCAGGTCACAGACACAGAGTGATCTGGATTGCTCGTAAGCCAGACACAAGCAAACAATGTGTATTTGAATACGGCTACATGTAAATGTATACATCTAGGAACAAAGAATACAAGACCCTACCTACATGGTGGGGACTCAACTGTGGGAAGCAGGGACTCTGAAAATCTACAGCAGGGGGCAACATTTCCCACACACACAGAGAGCACACTGCTCTGTAGGGGGCAGCAGCAGAGGCAGCTGACAGATTCCATTACCCCAGTTCCCCACTGCAGGCAGCCTGGTTCTGAGCTGCAGTGGTGATTTACTAAACTGCAGAGAGGAGGAGCGTCCCAATGGGGTACTCAGCACACAAGGATTCAAGAGGTGTGTTCCTATGCAGCAGAGCCAGTGGCTGTAGGTTTTTATGTCCGTCCCTCCTCTTCCCCCCCGCAAGAGGAAATCAGAGCTGTAGTGTTATCATATGCATTATGGTAGCATGTAGAGTCCCCTGACATTGGGCTACTCCCAGCCCCACTGCAGTCCTCAGTCTCACCTCTTTATTTTACTCTTGGGACAGTAGCTCTTTGGGGCAGGTGCTGTCACTCAGTGTCTGTACAATGCTGGGCACTCTGGGCCCCGATGTCAGTGTCCGTGCAGCACTCAGCCCAACGGTGACCCCTATCCCTGTCAGGGTCTGCGCTGAGTATGGAGTGGGTATGGGAAGCGGTGGGGCTGGGGTGGGGCCTTGAGGAAAGATGTGGAGTGGGGGCAGGGCCTGGGGCTGAGGTGGGGTGGTGTGGGGAGTTTTGGGGATCTGTGAAAAATTTGAAATCAAAATTGGAGCCCTTGGGCTGTTAAAGTTTGAGAACCACTGCTCTGGAAGTGACCATAAAACACCTAACTAGTGGAGTGGATTCCTGACCATGCACCAGAGTCACACAGGATGCAATCAGGCTGACAAGCAGAGCCATCAAGTCCCCACAACAAGATCAGGTATTCTGGGAATGAACACCAGCTAATTAAGACACACAGCAGGCCCTGGCTCTGTCAAGATCCATCATTCTCCGTGCATCTCAGATTCAGCTACTCCATCACCAGGGCATCTGCAAATGACTCTCCTACCAAAAGCAGGTAACAGAGATGGACAGATGGGTCCAAAGTCATCCTTGTGTGGGTGCCGTGCTTTGGGGAGATTAGTGAGGGACCCAGGGCCAGCAGCAGGGGTCAGACCCACCGCCACACTCAGCGGTGGCGGCAGGGGGAAGAAGCAGAGCGAACCAGCAGCCCCAGCCCATTCTGCTCTGCTGGTGAGTTTGGGGACGGTTCCACCCCTTCCCCCAAGTCTCCTCCCCTGAGAGCCGGGTCTCTCCACTTCCTGCCACCGCTGGTGAGTGAGGGAGGAACCCCTGCTACAGGGGGAGGCCATTTGAGGGAAGGGATGGTGGGAAATGGAGCGGGCTGGGGCCAGATCGTTCCACTTCCTGATGCTGCTGGTGAGAGCAGGGATGGGCCCAGCCCCCGCTAATTCCCTGAGCTGCATTGCTTGGAGGAGGGGGCTTGGGGAAAGAAGTGGAGAGGGACTGAGGAGGGGTAGAGCAGGGGCAGGGGTCGGGGCAGGAAGAGGTGGGGTGAGGGCAGAGTGGGTGAGCGTTTGGGGGATGGGGCAGGGGTGGGAAGAGGTGGGGCAGGGCAAGGCCTGTGATGGAGTTGGGGGGTTGTCCTGGTCCCAGACCCAATTAGGGATGGTCCTGGAAGGGCCCCAACCCACAGCATGGGCTCCTGAATCCAGCAAGTGTCAGCCTGGGACAGTTTGAGACACCCTGGTCCAATGGACAAGGGCATTAAGCTGGGGTCAGGGTTACTGCTCGTTTCCTGTCTGTCTGTCTGGAGAAGCACCTAGGAGCCCTTGCATGACCCAAGCCCCCCATGTGCTAGATGCACAGAGCAGAAAGAGAGTTTCTGCCCCCCAGGGGCTTCCAGCCTAACCATGAGGCAAGAGACAAGACATAGATGGGCAAGTACAAGTAAGCAGTGAGGCACGACGGGCAGTAGGCTCAGGGCCAGCAGCCTAACCAATGGTGAGCTTCTCATGGGCATCCAGGGGAGAGTTGTGCGGAGAGATGTGACAGTGGATAACAAGGTAGCTCCCCAGACCTCTGGGTTCTATTCCCAGCTGGGTGTGGTCTAATTGGTTAACACAGAGGGAAGGCTAAGGAGTTAGGACTCCTGGATTCTATTCCTGGTTCTGGGAGGAGAGTGGGGTCTAGTGGTCAGAGCAAGGGGACTGGGAATCTGGACTCTATTCTCAGCTCTCACAGTGATGGGAAACTGAGGTGCAAAGAGCCGGGGAAAGTCCTGATACCCATCCACTTCTGTCCTAACTACCTTACCGCACACTCCTCCCAGAAATGTTGGCTCCCAGACTGATATCCTAGATAGGGGATTACACCCCCACCCAAAGAAAGTGAGTGTGCTTAGACAGAACGGAAATAATTTTGTACTTCACAAAGGACCAGTGGTGAGACACCTCAAAGGCTCCTAATTAACAATTAAGCCACAACTACCCTGCCCTTGTCCCGATCCACAGCCTTGTGTTATCCCAGCTCTGGGCGCCGCACACACACAGCTGTGCCAATGCCCTTCTGTCCCAGCCCAGAAACCCCAGGGTGGCTCATACCTGCTTGGCCAGTCTGACGGCATCATTGGTGAGTTTGGTACGGAGCTGGGAGTCTAGGTGAGCCGCCGGGGCAATCTCCACGACCTTTTGGTGCCGCCTCTGGATGGAGCAGTCCCGCTCGTACAGGTGCACCACATTCCCATACTTGTCCCCTGCAGAGAAGGGAAGGTCAATGCTGAATCCCTTCCACTAACTGGGGACCCTGGGTCACAGGTAGAAGAGACCTGAGGCAGGCAACACCCAGCCAATGTTCCCCAACCTTGGGGCTGGATCAGAGCCAGCATGCCCTAATGGGGAAAGGCCCTGCATCCCGTTCCCTGCCCCCCGAGTCAGCCAATCCCCCCGCCCTGGGACTGGCACACAGCTGGTGCCTCCTAGAGGGGAAAAAACCTGTGTCCCATCCCAGCCCCAGCCCACACCTCCCGCTCTGGGGCTAGATCAGACAAGCAGAGGGATATTGAGGCTCACCCAGGATCTGGACCTCAATGTGTCTTGGCTTCTCGACGAACTTCTCCACAAAGAGAGCCCCGTTCCCAAAAGCAGCTAGCGCCTCTGAGAACGCCCGGGTGTAATTCTCCTCCAACTCCTGCAGGGGACAGATAGGTGAAAAATGGACTCTGCAGCGTGGCCTAGCATTTGACTAGGACTCGGGACTCCTGAGTTCTATTCTCAGCTCTGGGAAAGCACTGGGGTCTGGTGGGCAGAGGTAAGGTGGCTGGGAGTGAGGTCTTCTGGGCTCTAGTCCCAGTTTTCCCACCGAATTACTGGTGATCTTTGGAAATTATGAGACTGAAGCTCCCATTGTCCCTTGTGTTGCGATAGTCCCTGACCTGAAACCTCAGAGTTTAAAAAGACACAGGGTGGCAAGGGAAACTGAGGCACCAAGAAGGAAAGGGACCTGCCCAAGTTCCACACCACAGCCAGGGACAGAACCGAGGCATCCTGCCTCCCATTCCAAGACCAAGGTTCCCTCTCATTTTTTCCATCCAAGTGCAGAATAAATTTTGTTATGTGTGCCAAAGCATGTAAAGATGTGCACCACAAGTAGAAACACATGTTGCTGGCTGTGGGCACTATGGGTGTCCTGCTAATCAGCTGGGTGACATCTGTCAGCTTACAAGGAGCACTGTCCAGGACCCATGCTGCCACTCTGAAGGTAAGGTCCCTTCAGTCCCTGCTACCATCCACTTTGGAGCAAAGGGCACCTCTCTCTCTGCTGTGCAATAGAGTTAGTCTGCTGAGGAGTGCAGAGACGTCACCCTTCCTGTACACTCATCATGCAGCCTCAGGGTTTTCTCAGCTTTAGGATGAGAGCTGAGACAAAGCAGCCCAGGCAGTGCTGAGAGTAGCAGGAAGTTTTTACCATATCTTTGTATGCAGTAGGGATGTCAACATGTAGATGACTACACCAGGGGTGGCCAACCTGTTAGAATCAAAGAGCCAAAATAGCGGTGGACAGAGTACAAAGAGCCATGTACTGGGGTGGAAAGTTGAGGGAAAAAAAAAAACGCGCCAGGGGAAAATAGGTGCTGGTATACCGTCCCAGGGACGGGGCTCCAACCTGGACAGTGTTGAGGTCAGGTGGAGGGTTGGGGTGCTGACCAAGCTGCAGGCTTGTGGCTGTGAGGGTGCAAGAGTTTGGGCTGGGGTGCATGAGGGGCTCAGGGCAGCGAGGCTGGGAGTATGATGGGCTCAGGACACAGATTTGCAGTATGTGGATGGTGCAGGAGTGTTGTGGCAGAAGACTGGGGATGTGGGGTTGCAGGAGTTTTGGGGACGTGAGAGGCTCAGGACAGGGGGTCTGGAGGAGTGCAGGAGTGTTATGATGCTGTGGCCAGATGGGGGCTTGGCCCCAACTGGGGGCTTGTTGGCCAGGCTTCATTTTTAAATAAAATATGTCAAATACAATGTGTTTCAGCATTGTCTTTATTTGTGAGAGGGGCGGGAAACCTGTTTTGAGTCAGGGGTCACTGACCCACAGAAAAGTCAGTCAGGGCCACACAAGCGAGATGCAAAAAACAACCCCTCCAAAAAACCTCAAGCCTCACTAATGTGGCCCCAACTGTGCTGGTGGGAGCAAGGGTCAGAGTGCTGGTGCAAGGTGCTGGTGGGTGCTGGGGCAGGGTGCTGGTGAGTGCTGGTGCGAGGGGTCTGGCCAGGGGGAGGGGACAGGACAGCTCAGCTGGTACCTGGAGATCCCGGGTCTCAGGAATCACGTGAGCTGCTCT
The DNA here is from genome assembly GCA_032595735.1 of Pelochelys cantorii. Classification (NCBI taxonomy): domain Eukaryota; kingdom Metazoa; phylum Chordata; order Testudines; family Trionychidae; genus Pelochelys; species Pelochelys cantorii. Next base: position 34,613,544 of record CM064336.1, read on the forward strand.
TCCCCTCCCCTCTCCTCCCTTCCCCTCCCATAAACAGCTGGCGCGCTTCCTGAACACCAGGTCTGTCACTCGGCCCTTCCCCCTGCTGCCTGCCTGTGCAGGATGTGTGTGTGTAGGAGTCCCAGGACTGCATGCCAGCTCCAACTTCTTAGGAAGCCTGTGCTCTTCCCTGCTCCCCATGATAGCCACGTTCTTCCTGAGAAGTTGGAGCTGGCACGCAGTACCGGGATTCCTACTCCCTCCCCCCCCAACCCAATCCCCCTCCTCTCCTCTCCCCTCCCCCAGAGTCAGCCCCCCCACTCTAACCCAATCTCCCTCCTCTCCCCTCCCCCAGAGCCAGCCCCCCCCACTCTAACCCAATCCCCTTCTCCTCCCCCAGAGCCAAGCCCCCCTCCCCGCTCTAACCCAATCCCCCTCCCCACAACCTTATGCCTGGGTCCCGGAGCCAGAGCCGGAGCCAGAGCCACCGCTACCACCACACGCATCTCCCCAGGCACTGGGGCGCGTGCTCTGAATGGCCGGCTTTAAGCATGTGCTCGCTGGGACGCCATGCGCACCCTCCCTCCCTCCCCAAGCCAACTCCCCTCCCCTTCTCCAGAGCCAGACACCTCCCTTCCCCGCTCTGACCCAATCCCCCTCCCCCCAACCTTATGCCCGGGTCCCAGAACAGAGCTGCTGCTGCCGCCGCTGCTCCCCAGGTGCTGAGCAGCCGGCTTTGAGTGTGTGCTGGCCGGGATGCTGGGACGCCATGTGCTCCCCGCCCCCCACCCAATCTCCCTCCCCTCCCTTCTCCAGAGCCTGGCATCTCCCTCCTGCTCTAACCCAATCCTCCCTACCCCTCTAACCTTATGCCCCAGTCCCGGAGCTGGAAATGCCGCCGCACCTGGAGCCGGAGCTGGAGGTGCCACTGCCACCACCACCGCCTGCGCTCAGCAGCCGGCTGCTAGCATGTGCAGGCTGGGACACTGAGTGCGACCCAGCCTGCACGTGCAGGATATGAGAGTGCGCTGGGGGCCCTGAGCAGAACAGCGCGGGCCGTAAGCACGCATGCAGCTCAGAGCAGCCCAGCCGTGAGACCGGCTGACCTGAGTGGTTCCAGATTTGTCCCAGTTCCGTCAGGAGCCGCAATTTTTTCCTTGCAGCTTGCGAGCTGCAGGTTGACCACTGCTGGACTATACAATTAACCAACAAGCCTGGCCTTATCAGTTAATCCTGTCGACTACACGCATGACCCTCTCTTGCTACCTCTATGTTAGAGGCAGCAAGGGGTGGGGGAGGCGGGAGCCAGCTTTAAGCTGTCTCCCCACAAGCACCAGTTCCGCCTGCCTCCCCCCACCGAGCTGCTGCCTCTGTTAGAGAGGCAGCAGCATGGAGGGTGGGGAGGTGGGGGCAGGCAGGAGCTGATACAGGTGGGGAGCTGGCTTGTAAGGTGATTCTCTGTTCATGCCAGCTCCTCCTACAGAGGCAGGGAGGGGTAAGGGGGGGCAGGCAGGAGCTAGTGCTGGAGGAAGCCAGCCCACCAGCTCCATGGTGCTGCCTCTGTCTCCACTGCAGCAGCCCCTGTCCACGGGTGGGGGTGGGGAATCTGAGCTTCCTTCGGACAGGACTTGCTTCCAACCCCGCCTCCGGGGACTATCAAATAATCAAGTAACTGCTAAAATGTGATGTGGTTACATGACTATTCAATTACATGCCATCTAACATCCTTCATATACAGCTTCCATTGCCAATGAAGGGTTTATCGTGGAACCCACTGCTCAACAGTAAGCTATTGCATCTGTTTTTGCCACCCAGTGACCTCCAGGAGAAACATTAAAGAGATGTAGCTTCTCTCTGACAGAGATGGCAGATACCTGGGAGATGGCTCTTGGACGCAGGGGTTTGGCACAGGGGCATGCAAAGCCAGCACTGCAGCTGGACAGTTTCCACATGGGATGCACAGGAGAAGACTCTTGCGCCATTAATGTGCCAGTCAACCAGTCACATTGCTACAGCCACAGGAGCAGACGCTGCAGCTGCCACCGACACTCAGCCCCAGAAGCGGAGGCCAGGACGCCAGAAGGGTATTAAGGGCAGGTGCGTCTTTGCTCTGCAATGAATGGTACCTCATAGCTGCGCACGACCCTCATGCCTCGTCCACCTCCGCCATATGCAGCTTTGAAGATGATGGGGAAGCCATATTTATTGGAGAACTCATGGGCCTCATTGAGAGATGATATTGGGGAGTCAGTGCCCGGCACCACAGGGACCCCTAAGAGAGAGCAAACACAGGCATGTCATTCCCAGCTGTGCCACTGACCTTGAGCAAATCCCAGCCCCGCTCAGTGCCTCAGTTTCCCCTTCCACCCTTTGTCTAGATAGAGCATGAGCTCTTCAGAGCAGGACTGCCTCTGTGTCTGCACAGCACCCGATACAACACGGGCCTGATTAAAATTGGGGTCTATCCAGTGCCCACCGCTACTGGGGTTCCAATCTCAGTTGGGGACTCTAGGCACTACTGTGATAAACTTACTGAGAGTGGATTGCCCCAGGCTACACAGCGAGTCACTAGCAGAGCCATCTGGGATGCAGCACCCCCAACAGCACAATGCCCCAAGCTCCAGTCAGGGGTCAGCCCTGCCTGGAAGGAAGAGCACCCCATACTGATCCTCCCACTGATGACCTGTGGCCCACCACCCCCTAGCACCACACTGGGGCCAGCACTGGCTGAGAGGGGAGAGCACCCCCTACCTGCAGCAATGGCAATGGCACGGGCTTCCACCTTGTCACCCATCTTGCGTACCACTTCTGGGCTGGGGCCAATGAAGCGTACTCCAGCCTCATTGCAAGCCTGGGCAAAGTCTGAGCGCTCTGACAGGAAGCCATAGCCGGGGTGAATAGCATCCACTTCATTCTCCTAGGGGAGCAGACACAAGGGAAGAGGCATCAGAGAAATGGCTCACTGGGCTCTTTAAAACCCACAGGCCTTCAAGTGCCCAGAAGATTAGGGAAACTGAGGCATGGTGAAGAGCCAGTTGATTGCAGAAGCAGGAACAGAACCCAGGAGATCTGGCACCCAGCTCCCTGCAGTGTAACCTACCAAACCCCATTTCCTTTCCAGAGTCAGGTGCAGAATACCTAGCCCAACCCCCAATCCATTCTAATTTGTAAATATTAATTATAATCAGGGCTGTCAATTCACAGCAGTTAACTCAAGCGATTAACGTGAAACAAATTCATTAGATAAAAAAATAGTTGTGATTAATCACAGTTTTAATTAAACAATAATAGAATACCAATTTGCATTTATTATATCTATCTGGGGTATTTTTCTATATTTTCAAATATAACAACACAGAAGATAAAGTGTACAGTGCTCACTTTACATTACAACAGTGCCATGTGAGCGCATATTCTCGCTTTCATGTGACATTGTAAATAAGAAGCAGGCAGCATTATTTCCCATAAATGTGAACAAACTTATCCTAGTACTTGGCTGAACACACGTAGGACTGAGTAGACATGTAGACTCTACTACATTGTTTATATTAATTACTAATAATTAATATATAACAATATAACAATTGTATAATAACTGACTGTATATTTGAGAGTTTGTCTGTCTGTCTGTGTGTGTTTGTTCAAGAACTCCTCCTAAATGATAAAAGCTAGGACCACCAAATTCGGTATACAGCTTCCTCTTACCATAACTTAAAGCAACGTCAGGGTTTGGTTGTGCCAGGATAATGGGATGTGTCTAGAATGGGACTACTTCTCAGAAAACCATATAGAAAAGAGAAAGAAACACCAGGTAGGTGCCCATTAGGAGGACGAGGGAAGCTCAGGTTTCCACCCCAGATTCCTATGGGGACTCTGCGGGCTTGTCCCCTTCATTAGGGAACGAGGGGTAAATGCATAGTTTGCTGTTTTCCTCATTCTGGATGAGGAATGCAGGGGGCAGATGAGCTGTGCACTTTGACCTCACTCCCTGACAGGGACAGGAAGGGGAAGATCAAGTAGCCCTAGTACAAATCTCAGGGAGAGGGGGGATTTCCCCACCACCACCTCCCTTACATACATACACATACGCTCCTCTGTCCTGACCCTCTCCTCATCCCCCCCACCCTGACTCCCGCACCTCTCACACCCTCAGCCCCCTGCCCTGAGCCCCTCCTCCCCGGAACCTGAGCAATGCCAGGTAAATGTGCTAGTTACATATTTATGTAAAAAAATTCTACTTTTGTAAGTCTCACTTTCACAATAGAGACAGCAGTACAGGGCTTGTATGAGGTGAAATGAAAACTATTATTTCTTTTATCTTTTTTACAGTTCATATATTTGTAATCAAAACTAATCCTATAAAGTGAGCACTGTATACCTCTGTGTGAAATCAAAATATTTGAAAATGTAGAAAATCACCCCAAAATATTTATAATCAAATATTTATAATCAAATATTTATTCTGTGATTGCTTAACAGTGTAATTAAAACTATGATTAATCGTGATTCTTTACTCTCATGATTAAATTCAGTTAATTTGTAATAATTTGACAGCCCTAATATGATTGTTCATGATCACACTTCATATTAAATTATTAATTGTACCCCCCTCCCCGACATTCCCATCTAGGGTTGCCAGATGGTCTCCCAAAAAAATACTGAACACATGGGCTAAAAATCTGTCAAGCAAAAAAAAACAAAAAACGCTGCCACGAACACACATGCTATGTTTAATACTTAACTTTATTATAAACAGTCTTCATCCTACACCATCTCTATGTAAAGAGGCTTAGAAGTAATTGTGCAAATGTGCATGCTGTTTTCATTGTTTTCTATTCCTCTAAAGCTAAGGCTATAGAAGAATTTAGAAGAACTCCTTTTTATCCTGCAGCTGAAATGATTGTAGAGAACTCCCAGCGCCGATCGCGCCCCGCCTCCCAGCCACTCTCCCCGCCCCCACTAGGCTTCTAGCACGCCCAGAGCGGCGATCACGGCCCCGCCTCCCAGCTGGGACTCCCAGGCTGGGAGGCGGGGCCACGATCAGCGTTGAGAGCCTGTGATTGCGCAGAAGCCTGGCGGGGGTGGGGGGAGTGGCTGGGAGTCCCAGCACTCCCCCCGCCCCTGCCAGGCTTCTGCGCAATCACAGGCTCCTAGTGCCAATCATGGCCCTGCCTTCCAGCCGCTCCCCCCGCCCATGCCAGGCTTCTGTCCGGTGCGCAGCCAGAAAATCAGAAAATACTGGACATTGCACGTGTCCGGTATTTTCTGATTTTTTTTTATCAGACAGAGAGAGCAAATACCGGACTGTCTGGTAGAATACCGGACACCTGGCAACCCTATTCCCATCATACCTTGGCTACTTTGATGATGTCAGGAATGTGCAAATACGCCTGGACTGGGGGCAGTCCCTTCCCAATGAGATAAGCCTCGTCCGCCTTCTGCCTGTGCATGTGCCCTGTGTCCTGCTCGGAATAGACAGCCACCGTCCGGATCCCCAGCTCAGTGCAGGCTCGGAACACCCGGATGGCAATTTCCCCTGCAGCACACACACCAAGGAATAACCCAGAGGGGTTTGTGCATGGAAGGCAAACGAGGGCAACCAGCTGCCGGAGTCTGCAGAGAGCCTGAGCCAATCATGCTGTCAAAGGGAAGCTGCCCCAGGTGCGACTGACACACCAACAATGCCTGAGCAGATCACTCCTGGAAGGGAGCTGACCCACGGCATCTCAATGGGGTGTTTGCTCCCAGCCCCCTGCCTGGGGGGCTGTACCAACCCCATCCTAAGGTTACTCAGTGTAGGGAAGGAGGGGCTTAGGCCCCTGACTCAAGGCTTCTGGGATCAGTATGGGCGGGGACCTGCTTCCAGTGTGGGTACTCTGGGAGGGGACACGCTATGTCACTGTCCTGGGGGCCATGGGATAGGGTGGAGCCTTAGCAAGGCAACAGGGCCACAGAGGAGTCGCTGGGATCTGCAGCAATGGGGCTGGGTGCATCTCTTACCTCTGTTGGCCACCATGACTTTCTTGATGGGCTTGTACTCCACCCGCTGGGTGCTCTGGAAGGCGGCATGGATCAGGGAGAGGCGCCTGATGCCCAGGAACGCCAGGCCTCCTCTCACAAAACACAGCTGCAGCATCTGGGGAGAGACAAATACAGCCAGCACATCAGGGTGATGCAAAGGGCAGCACATGCAGGGGACAGGCCCCCCTCTGCAAAGGCTCCCAGACAGCGGGGGCAGGGCTGGGAGAAGATCTCCCTGCCTCAGTGGCTGGGTATAAACACACCAGGGAAAGGGCTCTCTTCTGCCAGATGCTTGCCCAACTGTGGCCTCTTGCAGCCAGATCCCCACCTAATCAAAGGCAAAAGAGCTATTTGCAGCCCCGGAGAAGATCTCATTGGCAGTAGTGCCTTGCAGGTGAATGGGTGTGAATTCTAACCTTGGATGAATGGGTCCAAATTCCAAGTGACCCTCGTGATATTTCAACTTACGATGATTGCGTGCAGCGGCACCTAGAGGACCCACCCGAAACCAGGGTCTCCACTCTGCCAGCCGCTACACAGCCCATCAGCGGCACAAACCCAGAGATCAAGGACTCCCTTGTACTGGGTGCTGTGCAGACCCTGACTGCGATCGGGACCCTGCTGTGCTGCAAGAAGGCTAAGGAAAATGGGGGAAACACAGAGCCCCTGGCATGATAGAGAGGGAGGAGTTGCAGGAAGTGCCTGAAATAGAAGCAGATGGTTGGGTGGCCCCCCCAAAGAGCACAGAGGCAATGGAGGGCTGTAAGATGCCGTGTTGGGTGCAGTGGTCCGGACAGCCCAGCCTACAGAACGCGCAACCCTTGTCTGAGGCCCTGTCTGCAGCTAGCACATGCCTTGTGATTAAACAGGGAAGTGGTAAAAAAAAAAAATCACAGGAGTTTAGCAGCAGATTTATTTTTACAGTCGAAAATCAACAGCGCCTCCAACGCACAAGCCCCAAATTAACTTTCAGGTGTCATCAGACTCTGTGCTGGCTCCGCCCCCCCCTCCTCCCTGGTCGGGTCCTTGGAAAGGAGACAAGTGGAATGGAGGAGACGCGAACCCAGCAAAGGCAGAGTGGCACCATGGTCTGGATAATAGTGTCTGGGCCTGGGTGTGTGGGAGAGAACTGGGCGGGAGGGGAATGGGATATGAGCCTTTGTCCTTCAGGGGGCACTGGTTCCAATCTGGCTCCATAGCAGGGGACTGGCTGGCTATGGAGAGTAGGGAATGGAATATGGGCACTTTCCCCTCTGGGGGTGCCATCTCTGATATGGCCCCAGCTGGCTCAGAGGGGTGGGGACTGGGGAACAGAACAGGGGCCTTTTCCCTCTAGAGGGCACTGGCTCTGATCTGGCACCAGGTGTAGGGACTGCCTGGGTGCTGCCCACTCCCCGGGGAAGGGGATTGGCACAGATCCCCTCTTCTCTGCAGGAACACATAGGGCCATGCAGTGCATTTTTATGAGCCTCTCCTTAGGAAGCAGGTTTCCCTGCTCTCAGGTCGTCCTTGTGGCGCTTTCTCTACAATGGGTCTAAATACACACCCCAGTGCTGGACACTGCACCCAAAGGTCCCATTTCGGGAGAGCAGGGAGGGCAGCAGCTGTGCACACTGGGATGTGATTTGCTTTTCCTCCCATTCCCCTGTCAGGGAGCGAGAGGAAAGTACTTGGATTCTGTGAATTACTTCTCTGCCCGCTCCGTTCACTAGCCAGGAGTGAGAAGCATGCATAGAAGCCATGTACTTTCCCCTTACTCCCTAATAGTCAGGGGAACTGGAAGAAAAGCAATCGGAGTCCCAGTACACAGGGCTGCTGCCCTGCCCTGCCTGGCCCCCCCGCTCTCCTGAAACAGCGCCTTGACAGTACCAGTGTCACATATACAGAGGTGATGCCACTTTCCACTCCTGCTCAGCCTCCCGCTGATCCACCCCAGGATCGTGTGAGATCTCAGCCCTCGCATTATAACAGGAGCTCACGGATCAGCTGGTTTCCACCAGAATCTGAGCCCTTTCTGGAGACCCTGTATTCCAGGTCTTGCCCTGTACCTGGGAGGTACGACTCTGCCTCAGACTGTATTTGAGCCCAACTTGTTGGAATGAGCCTAGGCTGCCAAACGACTGAGCTCCCTTTGTGCAGCTGACCCCTTCACCATTGGTCTTCCCTGCTCTGCCGAGCTTTGCGCCATCTGCAAACTTTACCATGTCCTGGTAGTGACTGTGTGAGCCCCAACATTGTTTCAGGAGTGCACAGCTGGCTGGCGTCCCTGCACTGCAAAGCCAGACACGCAAAAGTCATGAGTCAGGCCCCTTCAAATCATGAAATCAGCTTAAAAAGCAGGAGATGTTTTACAAGAATAAATATCCTGCTCTTTTAACTTTGCCTTCAGGGGTCCCGTTTGCAAGCTTTTCTCCCTAAACACAAGGGCCAGAAACTTGCTTTGAAATTAAAAAATGACAGGCTCACATGCCTTCAGGAGCCAATGATTTAAGAAAACACCCCAAGTAGGTGATGGGTTGGTTGATCACAGTCTAGAAGTATCTACAGGAGGAATGCATACTTGATAACAGAAGGCTCTTCAGTCTAGCAGCCTAACAAGATCCAGTAGCTGCAATTAGAAGCCGGGCAAATTTAGACAAGGAATAATAAGGTGTTTGGGGTTGTTGTGGTGTTGTGTGGGTTTTTTTTTTTTTTTTTTTTTTTTTACAGTGAGGGTAATTAACCATTGGAACAATTTACCAAGGGATGTGGTTGATTCTCCATCACTGGCCATTTTTAAACCAACTTATGACATTTTTCTAAAAGATCTGCTCTAGTTCAAAAGAGAATTAATTTACGGCTGTCCTATGAGCTGGTTTGCAGGAAGTCTGACTAGCTGGTCACAGCAGTCCCTCTGAAATATTGCCAGCGTTGGCAGTAATATCATAACCACCATGATGCTCGGGTCCATTTCAGAGTCACTGCTTTCCCCCATTGGGTAGTGTTCCATCAAGCCACACAATGGGCCAGGACACAGCTTCATCAGAGAGCAAACTGTGATGGAAATAATGTTAGCAAATCGTCTGATCTCCTGGAGGCAAAATAGCAAAAAGCGCCTTCTTTCTTCTAATTAAGTACAAAACGCAGATGAAAAGAAAAGCCCAGAACTTGTTTCCTCTGGCTTCTTTGGGCGTCAGGAGGGTAGAAAGTGATTGCAAACTCCTTCAAATCTCTATTAACGAGATTTTCGCCAGGCTCTAGGCATGCCGGGAGCAACACAGTGTACAATTCTATCTGCCTTAGATCTGCTTTCCTACTTTGGCTTTTTCTGCACAGATCTAATGCTTTACAAAAGCTCACCCAGTGTAAGGGAATATCAGGAAGAGAAATGGATGTTGGATTGGAATTTACAGAGAGAGAATTTCAATTAAAAAGCCCCACAAACCGCAGACACTGTTATGGCTAACAGTCAGATCCAGGAACCAAGACACCTGGGTTCTGTTCACAGCCAACCACTCATCTCATAGAATCATAACAGCGTGGGCTCCAAAAATCTTCAAGTCCAGCTCCCTGTGCTGAGGCAAGACTAACCCTCAAGCCTCCCTGACAGGTGTCTGTCCAGCCTTTTCTTTAAAATCTCCAGTGACTGGGGATATACAAGTCCCTCGGAGCCCTACTGCAGAGCTTAACTGCCCTTAGAGTCAGAAAGTTTTTCCTAATATCTAACCTAACTCTCCCTTGCTGCAGATTAAGCCCATTACTTCTTGTCCTGCTTTCAGTGGACTGGAGAACACAACTGGCCAGAGTCCTCTTTTATAGCAGCTCTTAACATATCTGAAGACTCTTATCAAATCTCTCTTCAGTCTCTTTTCTCAGGACAATATGCCAGTGTTTAACCTTTCCCCATAGATCAGGTTATCTTTGAAACCTTTTTAATTTGTATTGCTCTCCCCAGACTCTCTCAAATGTATCCACAACTATTGTACTTGTGGCCGGTGCAGTGCCCTACCATCTTTCCAATTTGGGTAGAGAACTGCACTGGCCATAAGTACACTGGGATTCTATTCCCAGCTCTGCCAATGACCCTGGGCATCCATGGACCATCCTCTCTCTGTGCCTCTATTCCCCCTGCACTCTTTGTCTGTTTAGAATGTGAGCACTTCGGGGCAGGGGCTGCCTCTCCCGTGCCCCACCCTGATCTTGGCTGGGGTCTGTGCAGCACCTGTCACAGTGAGGGGCCCAAAGTTCTCAGCTGGCACCACTAAACACTACCATGATGGCAGACAGATACAAGGACAGTATGAAAGAGCCCATGCCTCCGTGGATGGGTTCAGTGCCAATACTGCCCACTGAATGAGCACTTGCCATTTCAGGCAGACCCATCTTTGTTCTGTTAAGCTGCAGGGTCAGCCGTCAATATCGCTGATGTTGATAGGAGAACACTGTAAACAGGGCCCTGCAAATGAAATTAATATGTAGAAGGTTTAAAACAAACAAAAATAAGTTTTTCTTCACACAGCACAGTCAGCCTGTGGAACTCCTTGCCACAGGAGGTTGTGAAGACCAGAACTTTAACAGGGTTCAAAAGGAAAGAACTAGATAAATTCATGGAGGTTAGGTCCATCAATGGCTATTAGCCAGAATGGGTAGGATTGGTGTCCCTAGCCTCTGTCAGATGCAGAGAATGGGTGACAGGACAGGGATCACTTGATGATTCCCTGTTCTGTTCACTCCCTCTGGGGCCTCTGGCATTGGCCACTGTCGGCAGACAGGATACTGGGCTAGATGGAGCTTTGGTCTGACCCAGTACGGCCATTCTTATGTTACGTTCTTATGCAATGAGCCGTTTCTTAATGCCATCATTTGGGGCCTTCAATTCCTCTCTTTCCCTGAACCCCCAGTGTCATCTGTACAGATGAGCAAAGAGGGACCATTCAAAGTGTCTGATTTCCCTGAAGCTCCTGAACTGACACAGTTCACCAGAAAAATGAAGTGCTATAAAACAATCATCGAGTGCTGGCAGAGCCAATACAACAGCACAAGGGAAGTGCTCAGATAGGTCACCCATCCTGCCAGGACCAGAACACCCCCCCACACACGTCAGCCATGGGATGCAGGCAGGCCAGGCCGCTCCCTGCATGACCAGTAGCTGCCATCCGTGGATCCTTTGCTTTGCCCGTTCCTTCTCCAACCAGGTACACATGGGCAAGCAGAGGATCCAGCTTCAATCGCCTGGGTCTGGCTAATGCGCCATTGTTGGTTTCCAAAAATATGGCTTTGCGGGAGAGGGGGACAAGCCAGGCTTTGGTCATGGTCTGCCAAATGGCACATACACAAGTGACAGTGGTATGGCACAGAGTAGGATCTATTAAGCAGCACAGCTCTGGATAGCAATGAGCTAGGCTAGAAATCTCATTACTGTATGTTCTGCACTGAATGCAAAGCCAAGCTGGGTTGTACAGATTCAGCCACACATCTGACTCCAGCTGAGCCAGCCAGATCAGATGAGGGTGCCCCACCGCTAGCCATAGAAATGATTTGAGGCCTGGAAAATAAGGCCTTACAGACACAATGAGCTCCAGCTGTTTAGCTCCTCACAGAGAAGATCAAGAGGTGACTAGATTACAGTGTATAAGGACCTTCATGGGGAGAAAATCCTTATGGGTACTCAAGGGCTCTTTAATCTAGCAGAGAGAGGCAGACCAAGAAGAATCAATGGCTGGAAGTTAAAGCCAGATGCACTCACATTAGGAACAGGACCCACAAGTCCTATTAACACTGTGGGAGATTATCTATTGGAACAGACCCGCAAGGGAAGTGGTAGATTTTCCATCTCTCGATGGCTTCAGACCCAGAACAGAAGCCTTTCTGGAAGATGCTTTATTCTGGCACAAGTCAGTGGGCTCAATGCAGAGGTGACATTCTCCGGCCCATGCTATACAGGAGGTGAGAGCAGAGGATCTAATGGGCCCTTTTGGCCTTAAAAATGCCTGAGTCCAGTTTCCAACCCAGAAAGGTGGAAATATTGTCTTTATCGATGACATTAGCACATTTTAAGTAACTAAAATTACGGTAAATTCCAAGGTGGTTTATAGCTCTTCTATTTAGTTGCAGATCATGGTGATCACTGTGGGAAGGCTAGGACCTTCTACTATACATTCACAGAGTCTAAGACCAGATTCTAGGCTCATCAGTTCTAAGCTCCCATATAACACAAGTTATAGCACCTCTCTGAAATTCCCTGAACTCAGAGATAGAACTAGAGCAAATCTTTCAGAAAAAACATCCAATCTTGATTTAAGGAATTCTTGTGATGAAGATTCTACCAGAGCCCTTGTTAAATTAACCCAGTGGTTAATTACCCTCGCTGTTAAAAAAGGTGTGCCTTATTTGTAGTTGGAATTTGTCTAGATTCAACTTCTACTCTTTCACTCTTGCTAGACTGTTAGCTGTTAGACCGAAGAGACCAGTATCAAATGTTTGTTCCCTGTAGGTACTTAGAGATTAAAGTCACCCCTTAACCTTCTCTTTGTCAAAATGAACAGACTGAACTCCTAGAGTCTCTAACACGTTTTCTAATCCTTTAATCATTCTCATGACCCTTCTTTGATCCCGCTCCAAATCATCAACAACTTTCTTGAACTGTAGACACCAGAAATGGACACAGGAATCCCAGTCACAGTTACACAAATACAGAATGCTTCCACAGAGGGAAAAATCACAGGGTGTTACAAACACTTGGGATTCTATTATAAGCCTCAGAATATAGAAAGTTTGTCCTAAGTTCAGCTCCCAGTGTCAACTGCTTCTGGGAGAATTGCAGCTTTTATTTAAAAAACAAAAACAAAATAAACCCAATTTCCAAGTCTTTGAAGTTCTAGAAAAAATTCAAAATAAGCGTTATTCCTCGTGGAAAGCAGGAGTTATTACTTCAAAATAACCACCCTGTTATTTCGAAATAATGGGCTTGTTAGTGTGGACACTTCACTTGTTATTTAGAAATAACTCCCTAATGTAGACAACGGCAAACAGAGGCTAGGGACACTATGCCTGCCCCCATCTGGACTAATAGCCATTGATGGACCTATCCTCCATGAATTTATCTAACTCTTTTTTGAACTCTATTATAGACTTGGACTTCACAACATCCTTTGGCAAGGAGTTCCACAGGTTGACTGTGTGTTATGTGAAGAAGTACTTCCTTTTGTTTGTTTTAAACCTGCTACCCATTAATTTCATTTATTTTTATTACAGAATCCCATGTTTTTTCCCCAAAATCCTGCATTTTTGTTAAATATAAAATGGCAATAAACTTTCACTGTGGAGGTGGAAAAATGGTAGGGAAATTTTCTTGAGAATTGAAAAAATGGTAATTATTTTCAATTTGAGCTGAAAGACAGTTTTTTTTTTTTTTAAATAAAAAACAAACTTTCCATGGGAAAACTTGTGACGGTCTTTGGTTTTGTGAAAGGGGAAGAGCTGGGTGAAAGTCCATAACTCAGCAATAGCCTTTGCCCTACTTGGCCAGAGAATACAGAACAATATTTCCAAACAACATCAGCTTGGCCAGTTAAACAGTAGCCTCCTTTACCTATGTGAACTAGAATGATGCAAGCCCAGATTCTATTATGGGGATCAAAGTTTGCCCCATAGTCTGTGGTATAGTAAATATATGACTTTGTTTTGTGTGCAAACCAGAGACACTGGGAAAATGAAGTCAGATAAACCACAAAGTACACATGGTTAGGAAATCAACAGGGCAGAGATTCAGAGAACAGATGGACAATTTTTGCGTGGTAAGTAAGAGTGTTGTGATATTTAGTAATTATTCACCAAAGCAGGGATCTATTTATTAATAAATTCATAGAGTTTAAGGCAAGAAAGGATGGTTAGATCACGTAGATGAACATCTTGTATAGCACAGAACAAAGAATTTCATGTAGTTCCTCCTGAATTTTCCCAATCAGTTGTGTTTCACTAAAACCTCGGGCATTTATTTGAATGGTTAATCATCAATGCTGTTAAAAATAGGAGCCTTGTTTCTAGTCTGAACGTGTCTAGCTTTAACAAGGTCTTGTTCTGCCTTTCTCCACTAAAAAGTTAAAAGAGCTGTGGTTTTCTCCCCAGGAAGATCCTTAGACACTGTAAACAAATCACCTCTCAATCTTTTCAAAACCCAAACAGATGGAGCTTGTTAAATCTCACTGCATTCAGCCCAGATCTGGTGGCTGAGTAATATCTTTTGTTGTTGTTGTTGTTGTTGTTGTTGTTGTTCAAACCAAAACAGACTTTTTCAATTAGCAGAAGTTTTCAGAGATTCAGTTTGACTTGAATTGACTTTTTAGAAAATAAGAACATACATAAGAACGGTCACGCTGGGTCAGACCAAAGGTCCATCTAGCCCAGTATCCTGTCTTCGGACAGTGGCTAATGCCAGATGCACCAGAAGTAACGAACAGAACAGGTCATCATCAAGTGATCCGTCATCCCCTGTCGCTCAGTCTCAGCTTCTCACAAACCTAGGCTAGGGATACTATTCCTGCCCATCCTGGATAATAGCCATTGATGGACCTTTCTCCATGAATTAATCTAGCTCTTTTTTGAACCCTGTTATAGTCTTGGAGTTCACAACATCCTTTGGCAAGGAATTCTACAGGTTGACCATGTGTTGTGTGAAGAAGTACTTCCTTTTGTTTGTTTTAAACCTGTTACCAATTAATTTCATTTGGTGACCCCTAGTTTTTGTGCTGTGGGAAGAAGTAAATAACTCTTCCTTACTTACTTTTTCCACATCAGTCATGATTTTTATATATATTTTACATTGTATCCTGCTTGGTTGTCTCTTTTCCAAGCTGAAAACTCTTATTAATCTCTCCTCAGATGGCAGCCATTCCATATCCTTAATAATTTTTGTTGCCCTTTTCTGAACATTTTCCAATGCCAAGATAATTTTTGTGAGATAAGGTGACCACATCTATATGCAGTATTCAAGATGTGGGCATACTATGGATTAATACAGAGGCATTAAGATATTTTCTGTCCTATTCTCTTCTTATTCTGTCTTATTGTTTAGTTTATTTTTCAGAGCTGCCAGTTAAACACACACACCCCCCAATCAGTTATTTGCTCAGCTTTAGTTGGAAACCTGCTCATTGCCAGCTTCAATTGATTCCTTGCCAGTTTGTCCCGATTCGTCCTTGTGCCAACATTGTCCTTTAGCTTCAATATTTTGTCTCCCTCTCTGGGGTTAAACTCTCTGAAGTATTCAGATGTGATACTCTCCTTTGACCTCCTGTATAAGGCAGACCATAGGATGGCCCTGAATTAATTCCTGGCTGAACCGTTAAAAATACTGCCTTTGATGGAGAATTCCCCTGACTCCCAGCCCTCCCCTACTGTAACCACCAGACCTCACCCTGCCCTCCCAGTACCATTAACAGAATCCAGGATTCCTAACTTCCAGTACTCCCCGCTCTAACCATAAACTCTACTCCCTTCCCTTGAGGGCAGTGGTACCATGCATTCCCACAGTAGGGCGAGCTGGTGCACACACCAGCCCAAGCAGCAACTCACACTGCCACACGGGTTGCCAGATGCCGTTTTTCCAATGAGCTAATGAAGCGAGCAGGTAGGAGGGGAAATTTCTGAACAGCTGTTCTTGAAAGTCACCTGCAGCCCCAGGGAGCCCCAAGGAGATGGCCTCATGTGGGCTGCAAAACTGCACAGCCAAGCTCAGCTGCCCCGGTCTAATTAGAGCACAGACCATTATCCCCCCCATCTCCTCTTTGCTGAGGATGACCTCCCCCACCACCCAGTGCCCAAATGAGTCCAACCTGCCCCATGTCTAAGCTGAGCTCCTCGTACCGCTGGTTGGCAGCATTCTGACAGGACAGAGAGGTGTGCAATCTCATGCCAGAAGGGCCCACTGTGATCCTCCACCAGCCTGACCTGGCTAACACAGCCAGGCCGCAGGCCGGCCCTAAAACAGTTCCTGGTTGAACCTGAGCAGAAAAACTGCCAACCTTGATTTAAAAGTGGTCAGTGATGGAGAATCCACCCCAGCCTTGGGAAGCTGCTTCCTTGGTTACCTCCCCTCCGTGGTAAAAACATGCTCCTTCTTTCCCGCCTCAATTTGTCTCCTGTGCTGGTAACAGCTTCCAGCCACAGGATCTTGTCAGAGCTTTGTCTGTGATACTCCCGAAGCATCTTCTTCCCCTCTCTGGGCCTGAACCTTGTGTCACCCTCCTATGCTTCTCTTCAGCTCCCTGTTACTTCTTCAGCAACCCCAGCCTCAGAATGACCTGCCGAAGCCAACTGCTTTCCTCCTCAGCCAACTCCCAGTTTATGGTTAGAGCGGGGAGTACTGGGAGTTAGCTCAGTCCAGCTGCTTTCCTCCTCAGCCAACTCCTAAATGGTGGCCTTGCCTTTTTCACTCCCGCAGCCAGCATAGGTGTAGCAGGGCAGGGCTATCTGAACAGTGCCTGTGGCCCTAAGAGAGTCAAGCTGCCATTTTACAGCTCAGTCCCAGGGTAACTGGATGCAATTTAGGGGTTGTGCTATGCAAGAGGTCAGACTGGATGATCTAATGCAACGGTTCCCAACTGCCGGTCCGTGGACCAGTGCCAGGCTGCGGCAGCTCTGGATGCCGGGCCTAGGGTACACCACCCAGCAACTCCCCTCCTGCTGCGGCTGTTGGCAGAGATGTGTCCTGCCCCACCTCTCAGCTAATCAGCACCAGGCAGGGGCAGGGGCTGGACCTCCTCCGGGACGTAGAAGAGCGGTTCGCTGTTAGGGTTGCCAGATACCTTCACAAAAAATCCTAAACATGGCGGGGAAAAAAAACTGATTGAGAAAACAAACAAACAAACAAACAAACAAACAAAAGGTCACTGCACTTCCCACACCAGATGTGTCAGGGGGAAAATGTCCCCACCAGCCTTCCGTCCCAGAAAAACAGAAAATACTGGACATTTTACATGAAAAAAAAACCCACCGGGGAAGAAATTCTGTTGAGGAAAAAAAAAAAGGGGGAGACCAAAGTTCTTGAGCAAAAAAAAAATTTTTTTTTTTTTTTTAAAACAGCATGGCCCCTTTAAGAAATGCTTTTGAGGCTTTTTGGCCTAACAGGCTGCCGCCATCTTGTCTTCCTGCTCCAGGCCAGACAGCTCCCCTGCAGAACCTGGCAAGCACCCGGTATTTTCGCTTCCTGGCCAGGAAAAAATCAGAAAATACAGGACATTTTAGGTGTACAGTATTTTCTGAATTTTTTTTACCTGACAGGAGGCGAAAATACCGGACTGTCCGGGTCAATACCGGACATCTAGCAATGCTAGCCTCACCCTCCCATTCAACAGGATGCGCTCCTCGGCCAGACTACATTTACCATGACACATGATGGTCTTCCCTCTTGTGGAGTTGCCGCAATGCCTCATGGGAGTTGTAGTTTGCCTGCATCATGCTCCCATTCTTCTCTGTTAGCCAGGATCCCTGGTCAAACTACATCTCCCACAATGTACCATGATCTCCCTTCTTGGAGTGGGGAGGTGGCACCTGGCAGGGGAGTCCCTACCCATAGAGTCTCATAAGAGATGTAATCTGACTGGGGGACCTGGCCCATAGAAAAGAATGGGAGCATGATGCAGGCAAACTACAACTCTAAATAAGGCACTGTGATGGTATTTCCAAAATCAGTATTTCAATTTTTGCGCATTTTCTTTGGCCAAAAACCCAATTTTCCATCAAAAACAATCTTGACAGAAAATGTTTGACTGGCCTGAGTTTTTCACATTCAGATGTTGCCACCTAATGAAATTCTGCATCTTTTTTTTTTTTTTTCCAAGCATGGATGCAACTTTACAGGAACTGAGATCATTGAAAACTAATGGAACTGAACAGCAGCAGGAAGCTGAGCAAAGGAACGCAAATAAAAAGCAGGTAAACAGAACTTTGAGCCAAATGCAGGGTTGGTATACAATTATCAGATCAAAGTCTCCCTTTAGCTCACCAGCAGCTGGCTGGAAATACACTGACATTTCCCATGCAGGACATTCTGGGGAACAGACTGCACGGTAATTGGGTATGGAGTGTTAACCTCCACATGCAAACAAGAAGGAAAATTTAATTCCACTGCAAGGAAAGTCATTCAGACCAATGCATGGTGCACTAAATAGAGCATTGTGCTGTGCTTTAGGAGGCCTGAGCCTACCCCTGGCTCTGTCACTGGCCTTGGGCATAATCTCTCCCCACCTATGCCTCTGTTCTCTTCCCTGGCTTTGTCTAGTTTGATCATGAGCTTTCTACTCTCTCTCACTGCCTGTCTGTGCAACACCTGACAAAAAAGGGGCCCTGGTCCCAGCTGCTCTGTGCCTCTCCCATGCTGCCAATTGAGTTCAGTCCATGCTCAACACTGTTCCACAGATGGCTCTCTGCTTCTCCAGCCACACAACTCACTCCAGTTTGCAATCGGTTAACATTACATCAGTCTGGTGGTAGCAAAGCCAGGTCCCGTTTCTAATTTAACTACTTTAGCCAAGAATCAGTTAGGGCAGTCCTGGGCGGTCAGACTGTGCAGCCATAGAGGTCACATGGAGTCTACGAATCTATATACAGAGGAGACTCCACTGTCAAATTCCTATTTAATATTCCCTGGCTGGCCCACTCCAGTTCGCATCACATCTCAAAGGGTGCGTCTACACAGTAGGACTTAACTTGAAATAAGCTAGGCAAATTGAGTTACGTCAACTGCGTAGCTTATTTCAAAACAGCTAATTTCAAAATTGGGAGCCTCTATGCAGCACTTATTTCGAGATAGAGCACTCTTCCTCCACCTTCCCTTACTCCTTGTACAATGAGGGTTACAGGGGTTGGAGTAAGAAGCCCTCCAGCTTGACAGTATTTCAAAATTACTTTGAAATAACTGCCTGCTATGTAGACACAGACTAAGTTATTTCGAAATGCTAGTTATTTTGATGTTGCTGTGTAAACGCACCCTAAGGCCAGGTCTACATCTGAAGCCTAAGGTGAGCTGGTCCCTTCTAGCCTTAAACTCTATGGCCATGTTTACACTCAGAAACTATTTTGAAATTACTAAATTCGACTTAAGAACTCCCAATTTAACAAATTCAAACTAGCGTGTCCTCACTATAGGAAACCACTGAAATTAGTCTGACGCAGGCTCCCTTAATGTGGATGCACTACCATGGACTTAGAGCCCCAGGAAGCACTGGGGAGTGATTAGGTCAAATTAGCAGCACTGGAATGTCCACACTACCGTTATTTCAAAATTACTATTTTGGAATTAGCGTTACTCCTGATGAAAAGCAGGCATACAGAGTTTCAATTCCACAGCCTGTTATTTCGAAAAAACGGGCTTGGCAGTGTGGTCGCACTGCTTATAAATTCAACCGGGGGAGGAGGGTTATTTTGAAGTAAGATCCTAGTGTAGACCAGGGGTATGAATTCTACTGCTGACCTAGCTACCGTCTCTCAGGAAGGGACATTTACTACAGCGAGAACTGCTTCCATTGCTGTAGTGTCTACATTAAAGTGCTGTGCGCCGCATAATCCCAGAGATCACAGCCCCACCGTGCCAAGCATTGCACTGGCTCCCACTGAGATCAGGGTCCCCACTGTGCCAAGAGCTGGACAGACTCTGAATGACATCAGGGCCCTTCTAGGGCCAGGTGCTGCACAGACCCCAGTGCCAGACAGTCCCTGCTGGGAACAGCTCAAAGGCTAAATACACAAAGGGTGTTTGGTGCCTTTTTGTTCTCTAGATAACAACAATATGAAGAAACCAGGAGCAAAGCTGGCTCCCAAATACCCAGGATCACTCATGACACATCACACGCATGCGGGGTCTAGCGCCACACACATTATTGCTCAGGCTGGGTTCGGCAGCTTTTAAATAACGTCGCACAGTAAGCACCACTAAAAGGTTCACAACCTATTGCTATACACCACAGGGGAAGAGGGGAAACTGAAGCACAGCAAAAGGAAGCAATTTGCCTAAGGTCACACAACAGCTGAGGAGCAGCGCCAGAAACAGAATCTAAATGCATTTAAACCCCATATCCACCCGACTCCTTCCCAAGACAGGCCTAGAATCCAGGCATCCTGATTCCCAGGCAGGGCCCATCACTGAAGCACTTATGAATCCGCACTGGAGGGAGAAGGGAAATCAGCAGAGAAAGGGGATGGGATTTCCCTAAGGTCACACAACAGGTATGGATGGGGCAGATACTAAACCCCAGCTCTCCTGTAATATCCCACCAGACCCCAATCCCCTTCCAAGGCCAGGACGAAAACCCAGGAGCATTGACTCTTGTAACCCTTAGCTCATGCTCCACCTCCTTAAACCAGGGCTAGATCCAGACCCCTGTGTGGCACCCAGATGTTCTAACCACTGACCATACTGGTCCTGTTCCCTGTCGCGTGTCCCAGAGGCCACTGTCCAATTCAGAAAGAGGCAGGGAGTCATGGCATAGTCCAGGGTGCTTGTCCCCAGATCAGAACCAGGAAGGGTACCTACTGCGAGGTTCTCTGCAGAGGAAGTGAAGTCAAGGCAACCCCTGCCCTGGCTGGATCTCCTGTGTCTTTATACACAAGCCACAGTGTTGTGCTAGCCCCCCGGAGTGATGCCAAGCTGGTGGGCTGGAAAATCTGCCTGCACTTTGATAGCAGTTGCTCAACAAGTAAACACACTTGCCTGGGAGGTGGGTAGGAGTCAGAGTGTGGAAGGTGCATTTCATCGCTCCCTCATGAGCCTGCCTGGAGGCCTAATGCCTCAGGGAAGGACATTCTCAGAGGGTGCAGGGAATCAACGCACTGAGGGAGAGGCAGTGAGGGCTAGTGACTAAGGCACTTAGGTGGGCACTCTGGGTTTCTGTTTTCAGCTTGGAGAGTGGAGTGGAGTCCAGTGGTTGGAGCAAGAGGCTGAGAGCCAGAATGCCTGGGCAGTTTGGGGTGTGTAGTGGGTTAGAGCAGGGGTGGGTCGTCTTGTGGTTAAGACCTCAGCCTGAGACTCAGGGGATCTTGGGTCAGTTCCTGCCTGTGTCACACTCTCCATGGGACCTCAGGCAAGTCACTTCATTCACCCTGTGCCTCAGTTTCTACCTCCCTTCCCACCACAGAATCCTTCCTTTCTCTTTTTTCAGTCTACGGCTTCGCTCACTAAGCATCTGTGCAGTACCCAGCATGATGGGAGCCCCAATTTTGGGTGGGGTCAGTGCCACAGCTGGCACAGTGAGGCCCTGATCAAAGCTGGGGTCTTTAGATACTACTGTAAAACAGCTAGTAATCAAGGAACTGCCTGCCATCCGGTGTCTGCACATCTAGCACCATGGAACCCCGGTCCTGACTGGGATCTCAGCACCACCAGATATAAATAATAAATAGCACTCATAACCCAACTGGCCCGAACACATCTGCTATTGTTCTCAGCCAGCTGGCAACATCTCGGTACGATAAATATACTAGGAATATTTGCCTGCAGAATTAGATAGTGGCAGACAGTGCACTGAATAATCACAGCCCTCTGCAAAGGGAAACATTCGGCTCTTCTCTCTCACCCTGTTAGTTGCATCCACGGGGCTCCAAAAGGTGCTACCCATTCGGAGGGAAGATTCTACGGGGCATGTGGGCAGACTTGAGCACCAGCGGGAATGAGCCAATCAGGTATTGAACGCCCAGGCGCGGTGCTAATGTTGCAGGGTTAAGGCCCACACTTGGGACACGGCTGCATGAAGGCTTCCTGCAGAAAGCTTAATCCCCGTGTTAGGCAGCTGCGGTTCTCCAACATACATGTTTACAACAGGAAAAAACAGAGCTTCACTGGGCAGTAAGGAAACACAGGGGAATAGAAAACACTAAGAGGGCGCAGTCCTGCTCTCCACACAAACTGGAATCTGCCCCCCTTCTTCCCCAAATATCACATGGTAAAATCAGCAAAGGACAGTTTGGGAGTAGACAGATTGGGACTACAGGTCAGTGGGGTTAAGTGACATGGGGCTGGCAGTTAGGACTTCTGGTTCTATCCCCAGCTCTGGGAGGGAAAATGGGGTCTAGTGGTTAGGGCAGGGCTCAGGAGAGTCAGTACTTGTGAGTTCTGTTCCCAGCTCTGGGAGGGGTCTAGTGGGTGGATGGGAGTCAGCTATCACTCGGTGCTTCAGGAGCTTGCAAGAAAACAGCATTATTCTGTGTCTGGTTTCAGCTGGATGTGCATAAACACAAGCTTCACAGTGTTCACCCACACTCTGCCTGGGACTCTCAGCCCTTAAAGGCACAGTCCTTCATGCCACAATTTCCAGCATTTGGGGAGTGGGATCAAGTGGTTACAGCAGGACAGGCTAGGAGTCAAGACTCCTGGGTTCTATTCCTGGCTCTGCTCCAGACCTCTGCAAGTCCCTTCACCTCTGCAAGTATGACCCTCTGCAAGTCCCTTCACCGCTCTGTGCCTCAGTTTCCGATTGTACCCTGTTTGAGGCAGAGAATGTATTTGCGGGTCGGTGCAGCATCTGTTACAGTAGGGGGCCCAATCTTGGTTTGACCTCTACTGTTGTCAGCATTATAAGACAAACTTGTCCATTTAAAGGGAATCAAGTTGGGCATCAAATATTTTTGTCATTTGCATTGCAGTACCAGACACAGAGATTGGGGCCCCTGTCAGACCAGGTGCTGCCCCAATTCCAAGCAACATCAGTGCCCGCACTGGGCTGAGAGCTGCACAGACTGACCAACACCAGGGCCACTAGCAGGCGGCATGTTGCCATACCCCAAACAGAAATTGGGGATAAAGATGTGCACAGCAGAGACATTCTGTGAGAAACAGCCCCTGCCTCAAAGAGCTCACAGTCTAACAGACATGACAGACAAAGGAAGGATTATGATGGGGGGAAACTGAGGCACGGAGGGGCGACAGGACATGTTCAAGGTCAGCAGCAGAGCAAGAAATAGAATCCAGGTGTCCTGACTCTCAATCCAAAGCCTTACTCTGTGAGATAACACTGTCTGTTCCAACCCCCTCAGCCAGCCCCTACCTAAAAGGGTCTTGCTCTGCTCTCGGCTATGGTCTTCCTTAGTAGCACAAGTAACAGCACTGGGTCTTTTCTCCACTTAGCTCTTGTATTTGATGCCTTGCCACTGGACTGTGAAATCCATTTTGAGTACACAGCAGAGCACACCGCTCGACATGCAGCTGACAGCACAAAAACTCTGCCCCTTCTCCTCCCTACGGAGCCGCACTAGACAAGACTTATGACCTACTTTCTCTGCAAGAACACCCGCGCTGAGCGATCAAAGAGAGACAAGCCAGTGTTGGGAGGAGATCGCTTGAAACAGAGTCAAGCCGACACACTGAGACAGCCTCAGCTTGTTAACTGCTCCCTGATCTGATCAGAAGGGGAATTATAATTAAGCAGCAAGTGCAATATAGAAGGACTTGTCTTCACAGAAAAAAAAAACAACAACCCACCAACCTGAAAATGGTGTGTTCTTACCATGTCGCAGCTAATACCTACAGAAAATCTAGTGTGAACAAGCCAGTTTCTAGCTTTTGCACAAGGTGTGACTTTGTCCCCATCTATAAGGACCCACAGGGGAAGAGACATTTGATAATGTGTTCTTCAATCCAAGCGCTACCAGATCCAGTGGCTGGAACCTAAAACAAGATAAATTCAAACTGGAAACAAGGTGCCAATTTGTAACAGTGAGAGGAATAAACCCCGGGAACAACTTCCCAGTGGCTGTGGCGGACT
The DNA here is from genome assembly GCA_032595735.1 of Pelochelys cantorii. Taxonomy (NCBI): domain Eukaryota; kingdom Metazoa; phylum Chordata; order Testudines; family Trionychidae; genus Pelochelys; species Pelochelys cantorii. The sequence continues at coordinate 34,637,276 of CM064336.1, forward strand.
CTCGGGGTGCAACTTCACTACAAAATTAAGTAAGTTGGCATACAGCCACCACATTGATTTTAATATATTATGCGCCTTTCAGTGCATGTCTTCTGCCAATCAGTGTGGGGCACTGACAGCCCAGAGCCCCACCACCTGCGGCCACTGGTGGGGCTGTGGGCTGTCAGCTATGGGACCCGACAGTTGGAACAGTCAACTCAGTATCTACACCAGTGATCACCAGCCAGTCGATCGCAATCAACTGGTTGATCCTGGAGCCTCTGCCAGCTGATCTCATTCTCTGGCTGCTAAAAATCCAGTGGTGCAGCAGGGTACCCGGGCAGGCTGCCTACCTGCTCTGGCCCCATGCCTCTCCTGGAAGTGGACGGCTGCTGGCACGTCTCTGTGCCACTGCGGCGAGAGGGTGTGAGGCTGCTCTGTGCACTGCCCCCACCCCCTTCACTGTCCTCACAGTTTGTGGGCAGTGCACGGAGACCCGCTGCCCCCTCCTCCTCAGGGCCTGCAGAGACGTACCAGCAAACAGCCGCTTCCAGGAATGGCGTAGGGCCTGCGGTTAGCACCTCTGGTCCGGAGCCTGCATCTTGCACCAAACTCCCTCCTAGACCCCACAGCCCATCCCTCTGCCCCAGCCTGGAGCCCCCTCCTGCACCTAAACTCCTTCCCAGAGTTTGCACCTCTCACTCCTGCTCCCAACCCCCTCCCACATTCCAAACCCCTGCCCCATCTCAGTGAAAGTGAGTGATGGTGGGGCACAGCGAGTGACGGAGGGAGAGGAAAATGGAACAAGCGGGGTGGGGCCTCAAAAGGGGCGAGATAGATCCTGGGCAGATCTTAGCCATGTCACTAAAAACTGTGTGGGTATGTCTAGACTGCATCCCTCTGTCGGCAGAGGGATGCAGATTAGGCAGTTCGACATTGCAAATGAGGCAGGGATTTAAATATCCCGTGCCTAATTTGCATAAAAATGGCCACCATGTTTTGCCGACTCTGTTGGCAAAAAGCAGCAGTCTAGAGGGGGATCTGTCGAGAAAGAAAGCCTTTTTCAACAGATCCTGTAAATCTCCTTGCAGGAGGCATAAGGGATCTGTCGAAAAAGGCGTTCCTTCTCAACAGATCCCCCTCTAGACTGCCACTTTTTGCCGACAAAGGGCTGAGTCGGCAAAATGCGGTGGCCATTTTTATGCAAATTAGGCACAGGATATTTAAATCCCTGCCTCATTTGCAATGTCGACCTGCCTAATCTGCATCTTTCTGCCGACAGAGGGATGCAGTCTAGACATACCCTGTAGCATAGACTTACCCCTCAAAAGTGATCTTGTGCATAAAAAGGTTGGAGACTGTTCTGCAAGAACACTGAGTCGACTTAACTACATTAGCCTAAGCTCTGTGCCTCTCGTGGAGGTGCTGTTATTAGGTCAATGTAATGGGCAACTTACATTCACAGGTGCAACACTGCAGCATAGACTTGTCCACAGTTAGGTTGATGGAAGTTGCATTACATTGACTTAACTCTGTAGTGTAGACCAGGCTTGTCACAGACAATTTCTAACCAGGGAGGGAAGCTTTTCTAAACTATCTGCTCTCACGCAAACAGGAATCAATTCAGGGCAGTCCTATGGCCTACAACAGGGGTCTCCAACCTTTTTAAGCACAAGATCACTTTTTGAATTTAAATGCAATCCAGGATCTACCTCAAACCCAAATACCTTTTTTCCCCTCCTCCTTTGTGCCCCTTCTCCAAGGCCCTGCCCTTGCTCACTCCATTCTTCCTCCCTCCCCCATCCTTCCTCCCTTTCATTAGGCAGGGGCACAGGGTGGGAGCGCAGGCTCTGGTCTTGGGCTAAGGGATTTAGAATGTAAGAGAGGCTCTGAGCTGAGCCTGGGGCAGGGGTTGGGGTATAGGAGGGGGTTCAGGGTAAGGCTCTGTAAGGGAGTTTGGGTCTAGGGGGGCTCAGGGCTAGGGCAGGGGCTTGGTTGGGGTGCAGGAGAGGGTACATGACAGGGACAGGGATTCAGGATGCAGGCTCCAGCTGGACACTGCTTACCACAGGAGGTGGTGCAATGGGGCTCTTGGGAGGTGGTGCAGTGGGGTGAAGGTAGGCTCACGCCTGCCCTGGCCCTGCACCACTCTCAAAAACAACCAGCAAACTCCTTCCATCCCAAGCCCTGTGCCTGCCCCATCAATTCTGTGGAGATGGAATACAGGGTGGGAGAGGGGAACAGCTCCAAGGCAAAGGGCAGGAGGTGCACACCAGTGGGGGGAGGGGCAGTTGAAGTGCCAGCATGAGATAGCCTCTTGGCCAAACTAGTCAAGATCACCTGTCAGAGGCTCCAAGATCTACCAGTAGATCCTGATCTCCTGGTTGGTGACCGCTGGCCTACAAGGTCACCTAGATGACCCCAGTAGTCCCTGCTGGCTTTACAATCTATTCATTTATAGCAGCAGGTCAAAAATCAGCTGTAGCCTTCCCCAGAGGTTACCACAACCTGCAACCACATGCGAAAGCTACAAAGTACCCTGGACTGGACCACAGTTTTAATTACCACATCTTAGCAAACATGGTGAGAAAACTCCTTTTTGTCTAGCGTGAATGCAGCCCATGGAGCTGAACAAAATGTCTCCTCCAGAACCAACAAAAAGTGGGTTTCTGATCAAGATGGAAATCTCCATAGAAAGTGTCCATTGTGTACGATTATTTGGATTTCTGGAGGGGAAAAAAAATCAGTTTTCCAGAACTGAAATACTTTTTGTTTGTTTTTACCCAAGAAGTTTCAGTTTTCCAATAACTAAAAGTTTCAGATTTCAGTGTTTCGCAATCAGTTTCCCAATAATTGAAATGTTTGATTCCTTGAATTACCAAACACCCGAAATAATTTGTTTTTAAAATTTTTAGCAAGACCTTGAAGGTGGGCAGTGGGAAGGGGGTAAATTCTCCCACATCTCCTACTTCAGAGTTCATCTGTCTCCCAGGAGTTCAAAGGAGTCAGTCCTCTGATATGGATGCTAACCTTCCAGCTCCTCTCATCTTTTCACACATGTGCGCTTAGTGCATTAAGAAATGTGGGCTGCGTGCTAAGGGCTGTTGTCTGTTTGCTTGGGTTTTTGACTTGCTAATATTTACCCATCCATTTATGTTTTGCTTCTCCAGCAAAAAGCACAGAGTGAGGCACATCACCGTGATCATGCTACCTGCCGAGACGCACCCCGTTTGGAATAATCTGGTTCCCACAAAGGCTTGTGTGTACTGATATTCTTTTCACAATGGCGGCGCTACGGGTAATATTACAATAACACCTCTAAGCTCCAAATCAAAATCAGGGCCTCAGCATCCACAGACCCTGACCTAAATTAGTGTCCCGAATGTGCTGCTGGGCACCTCCCAAACCCCAATATCACTTCTCCTGTAAGGAGTGCTGTCTGGTGAATCTCACCCTGAGTGCTGTCTACAGACATATACCTCTTTGGAGTCGTATGGTTAACTAAGAGCATGTGTGTAGTGAGGCTTTTGCAGCACCATGGCAATTAGTTATTATGATCCTGCCTGTGGAAAGCTGTGTTTCTGGGGGAAAGTTTCAGCCAAACTGGTTCAGCCCTTTCAGAGAATGAGGTCAGGCAATGTCTTGTTTTGGCCATGTTAAAAAGATGCATCCTGGCCCATCTTTTATTTCAAAAGATCTAGTGTCCCCATGCTTTGGAGCAGGGACTTGAATTTTGGCCCGGGCTGGCCTTGGGCTCAGGGAAGTATCTTTGGCTGGCCCCGGGGGAAAATCTGCCCAAATCTGGCTAAGTGATAAGCCTTTAGTTTAGAAAATCTCATTGTGTATAATTTTCTTATGTCCCTTCTGATTTCCAGTCTCTCTATGATCCCAATCTCTTCAATGTCTCCTTACAAAAGAGTTCTCTAAGCCCTTGATCAATAGGAAAAGCATTCGCGCCTGTTTGCTAAAAGCAAATATGGGAAACCTGCCAGCATTATCTGCTCCTAAGAGATAAAGTGGTGCTAGCTCGTCTAAAGGTTCAGGGACTCTGCAGCGTGGACATTACAGCAATAAGCAAGAGTGGCTCTGAGACACTAAAAATGCCAGGAAGATGGCAACGCTCCTTGCATGCAGTTAGCTACTGAAATCTCTGGGCAGATTCCAAACAATACTATAGCCTGGGGGTGGGGGTAATGGGCTGAGGGCTGGGACTGGTGGTGTCTGTTCCCAGCTGGAGGTAGGGAATAGGACCTGGTGGTTAGAGCAGGGGGGGCTAGGAGCCAAGACTCCTGTGTTCTATCCCCAGCTCAAGAAGGGAGGGAAACCTAGTGGTAAGAGCAAGGGAAGGACCAAGAGTCAGAACTGCTGGTTTCTATTCCCAGCTCTGTCCTGTAGCGTGACCTCCCACTCTCTGTTTAGATGGTGAATGTTTCAGGCAGGGACTCTCACTGTGTGCCTGCTCTTTAGCAGCTGGCAACATGGGGGCTCTCGCTGTGACCATAACAGACAAGGCTCGTGGACATCTCTGCTGGGAGGTCCAGCATACAATGACACAACACAGTGCTAGGCAGGTGCTTTTATTCCCCCAGAGGACGTGCTAGAGCAGGGTTTCCCAACCTATGGGTCGGGACCCAAATATGGGTCACCATTACATTTCAAAAGAGTCGCCAGGTGTCTCCCCAGGTGGCTCTTAAGGAGCCATTCACACATTTTTTGAATTGCCCTGGGTCACCAAGTCTTCCTGAATTGTCAAAATGGGTCCCCACCTGGAAAAGGTTGGGAACCGCTGTGCTAGAGGAAATGAGGCAATCTCAGGCTCTCTGCATGTTCAGACAGGCAGCACTCAGGGCAGCTCTCCCCGCCCACAGCAATCAGCTCAGATTCTTAACACACTCAGGAAGGCATCACTGGGTCAGTGATACTTGGGGCAACTCTCCCAACTTGGAGCAATCAGTGGGGGCTCTCTGCAGCCTCAGGCAGGTGGCTTGTATGTAGGAAACATTTTCCAACTTTTCCTCCCCCACCGCAGGAGCTAAAAACTCTATATTTTTCTACAGGTGCAAGCTCTCAAATCCAGGACTCTCTGGTCCAGCAACATCCCTGGTCCTGCCAGACCATAGATGTAGCTGGATCAAAGAGCCCTGGCACGTGGGAAGCCCCCGTCTGGGAATCCCCAGCCAGCTGGCAGCAGCAGGGCCTGTGGCGGCTGGGGATCCCTGGTGCTCCCCAGCTGCATCAGCAGTAGCAAGGCTGAGGTGGCCATGGACTCCCGCTGGCTGGGGCTCCCTCGCTGGGTCAGGAGCAGGGAGGGGCAGTAGGCTGGGAGGCCAGCAGCAGGGGATCTCCCTTGGTCTGGCAAAATCCTTCATTTGGGACTGGTCAGGTCCTGAGGGTGCTGGACCAGGAAGGTTCAAACTGTACATGGCAATTGAGATTCCACTGCAATCACATGACTACAGGAGCCAGGGAGCAGCTCATAGTGCTTTTGCATCAATCCAGCATGGCCATCAGGATCGGGCTGCTAAGTGACTCAGCACAAGAGCTCTGCACCATCAAGCGATGCCTTTATAAAGCGATGCCCAGTCACCCTGACCCGAAGAGCTATGCGAATACACAATAGACACACTTGCACTACATGATCCTGTCACTTGGTACGCTCAACTCAGGGGTAAGGGAGTGAAATTTAATAGCTTGTGATAGACAGATCAGACCAAGATCATCTAACCTAACAGCTGTAACCCTGTGAATCTATGGCAGCCATTCACAATCTCCCCTTTGTGACCAGCCCGGCTTTAGCTGCACAACGCCCCCCTCCCCCCGCCCCGCTCCCCAAACATAAATTAGCCAGACTACCAGCAGATGCTCCAATTACCAATGCAAATTGCCAGCCATTCCAAGTTGAAATTTACAACGCCTCCAAAGACATCAGTAACCAAGGCAATAAAACCCCGGCTTTATAGTATTTTAATAATTCTTGCACTCCCAAAAAATCGCCCTCTGTTAGAAGAGGTTGCAGCTCAGATTCATGACTGACCGGCTGTGTAATACCATACTGAGCGAGCCAGCTGGGCTTAATGGTGTAATAACCACCCATTTGTTGCTGCTAAAACGGCAGGCAATTGGGACTGGCAAGAGGCCTCTCATTTAAGGAGTATTTTTTCACAATTGATGTGGTTTTTCCGTGTGAAACGAAGCTTAAAGGTGATCAGGAAAAGGGGGAGCTTATTCTTCCAAAAACGTGGGCAGTGGAGTGTGTACAGGTAACCAGACAGGCAGGGGAGCCGACAGCTGCCCCTGGGCAAGTGTGTCCAGAAGGGGCGGAGCCTAGGGAGGAAAGGGAAGGGCTGCCTGGAGCATGGCACATCCTCTGCCAGCCCTCAGAGCCACATGGACTGTCCGGCGCGCCGGTGACGATTTAAAGGGCCCGTGTCTCCAGCCGTTACCGCTGCTGCGGTAGCAGCGGCTGGGAGCCCTGGGCACCTTTAAATTGCTGGGCCTGGAGCAACTGCCCTCTTTGCCCCCTCCCCCCGCTTTCCACTCCCATGAACAGGCCTGCAGACAGGCAACACTGGGCACTGTCTGGGGGACACCCTGCAGCAGGACTGTCACACAAGCTGGGTGATGCATCCACAGGAAGGTTTTACTGACCTAACTCCTCACTAGATTGGATCACAGGGATTGCCAGACTGGAGCAGAGCCAGGATCTATCTGGCTCACGAGCCTGGCTCAGACGGCAGCTGGCTGGCACCAGATGCCTCAAAGGAAGGTGCAAAAACCCCACCACAGCATATGGGGGATAATCTGCCCCCACAGTGGATCTCAGCCTGCTCTCTGCTTGGCCAAGCTTGTGGAAAGTCTTGCACTCAATTCAGTGGCATTTCTCACTCACTTAATCCTATCTGTAAGGTGGGAACATTCCAACCCCACTGCCAATCAATCCCAAAATGTCAGGGAATGTTCCAGGCACCAGGAAGCCGGCACTATGGACTTGGGGGAGAAAGGGGGACATCTGAAGCCTCTGCCAGTTCTTCAGTACTGCTTCAAGCCCCCCTGAAATGATCCACTGATCAAACAACTGGTTGAAGGCACATTGTACCCTCCAGCCTAACCCCATCCCATCCCACCAGTGCCGATCCTCCCCACAGCATGTAACCTGGTGACACCCGAACCACTGACACCCAGACAGAAAGAAGAAAAATAGGAGTGGGGATGGGCATCAGTACACCCTGTAAGCTGTGTGCTTGGGCAGCCACCCAGGAGAGATTCAAATGCTGCCCAGCTGATTATCAGAGCACCTACACCATGGGTTTCTACCGGTGGTGCACTTCTAGACATGCCTCAGTGCACATCACAAAATGTATTCTGCACATGGATGAATAAATTAGAGGGAACATTGATGGGCAGGTGTTCAAAGCCTCTGGCACAGGGAGAGAATGGTGGTTCCTGGTATGGAGGAATGGGGCAGACAGAACCACAAGTAGGTGACAGGAGGGCAGGAATTGGGGAACTCAGCTGTGTGAGGATGGAGCTACACAGAGCCCCTGGCCTAGAGGGGGGGATGATATAGTGAAGAGGGTTAAGATGTTCACACACACACACTCCCCTGTGGGGTGAGAACACGGGACTCTGGTATGGGGAAACAGGATGGGGCACGCCGAGTCCCTTGTATAGGGAGGGGAAAATGGAGGGAGGGGGTCACACACAACCCCTGTCATATGGGGCAAAGTGATAATGGGGGGGGGGACACAGCTCTTGGCAGGAGGGAGGTTGGAGGAGTTGTGGAGTCCCTGAAATAGAGGGGAATGTGAGGGAGGGCCCCAGGGGCAGTGGGGGGAGAGGGAAAGGAGGGATGCAAGGGGCCCCTGCTGGGGACAATGCACTCAACCAACACAAGCTACAAAGCCTGGGATCTCTTCGCACTTACAGGGAGGCTTTGCCCTGAAGCAGGGGATTTAAAACCCCTTCCAGAATGTGTGTTACCTTCAACTATCCCAACTCTGGCTACTCTCCTGCTCCATATCGTTGTCCAATCCCCTTCTGACTTTGTCAAGATCTTGCCCGAAGGACTTCCCGGGCCCAGGAGTTTGACGGGCATATTACACCTTGCCTGGGGAAATGTCGCCTTCCCTCCATCTTCCAACCCCTTGCTTTTTAATTCCCCCAATAGCCCCTGGCTCTCACTTGTGTTACCAGATTCTTCAGCTCTGCCTTCTCTAGCCCAGCCACTCCAGCATGGGCTCCCAGCACGGACTCCCAGCACATGCCCTCTCCTGCATCTCTTTCCTAAGGTAAGCAGCCCCCGCCTGTGCGATGACTCACTGGATGAGCATGCCTGTTTGGGTGGTGCAAACAGGGAAGGTGCACTAAGGGAATTCCAAGGCGCCATATCATTGATTTCCCCTGCAGCAGAAAGTCAGTCTGCAAGGGCCGCTGTCTGCTACTATTTGGCAACGGGGCAACAATATTTTTGTACCACCCCAGCCTGACTGTGGCCTTCCTGCACCAGCATGATACGAACCTTATTTAATAACCGGACTTAGGGACAAAGGGGGTGCAGGAAGACAGTGCAAACATTGCAGGGTTGAGCTAAGGAGGCAGTAGCACCGAAGGGATAGGACCCTGGATGGGACTTTCAGTCTCTAAATTCCAACATGGGAAACAGAAATTTGATACCAGGCTCTTCACTCTGGCAGACAAAGGTTTAATAAGAGCCGATGGCTAGAAGCCGAAGCTGGACAAATCAGACTGGCACTAAGGCCATGTTTGTAATGATAGGAAGAATAAACTACTGGCCCAGCTTCCCGAGGATCATGGGAGACTCTTCAGCGCTAGCAACAGCTAAATCAAGATGGGATGTTTTTCAGGCTAAAAGATCTTATCCAGCACAGCCAGGAATTAATTCAGGACAGGCCAATGGCCTGTTATACAGGAGGTCAGACTAGATCAGCAAAGGGCAACCTAGGCCAGTGAGTGGGCTGCACGAATGACCCTCCTTTATCTCAGTGGCCACAAAATTGTCGTATCCAAGACGGTCTCCCAGGAGAGGGCAGTTTTGCTAACTAACTGCGCTTGCATACCTTGAATTTGTGGGCTGTGCCGACGGAACCGTGGCAGCGCTTTGATTGGACACAGAGGGAGCAAGGGGCTCTCAATGTTGTGAGCAATCAGCAGGCACCTCACTTCCTGTGCCCTCGCTTTACATGTGTGTCACTTCAGTAATATCAATAGGAAAAAACCTCCACAGGCGGAAACCAAGGGAATCTGGCAACCCTGCACGTGGGCAACTGAAAAGAAAATGTCTTGTGGGCCACACACAGACCCCCAATGGGCTGCATATGGCCCTTGGCCACAGGTTGCCCATCACTGGACTAGAACAGTGTCCCTTCTGCCAGTAGAATCTATGAGACCTGGCTTCTGTTCCTGCCTCTTACACGCACCTGCTGGGTGACGATAGGACAGTCATTTCCCCACTGTGCGCCTCGGTTTCCCCACCTGTTACAAGGGATAATGACACCAGCTTCCTCAGTAGTGCTTTGAGAATCAAGGGTAAAGAGTCTTAAAGAAGAGCTAAGGATTATTAGTGCATGACAACTGCAATACAAGTTGAGTGAAAAACAACCATGAAGCATACCAGTCTGCCCACACAGGGTACGTCTACACAGCAGCGTTATTTAATAACACAGTGCACGTCTACACTACAAGGCTTTATTTTGAAATAATGTTGAGCTGGAGGACTTCTTACCCTGATTCCTGTAGTCCTCATTTCACAAGGAATAAGGGAAGTTGAAGGAAGAGTGTTTTTCCTCCAATTTGCTGCTGTGTAGACAGCGCCAAAAGCCAAATTAAACTCTTTCAATTTAAGCTATGCAACTGATGTAACTGAAGTTGGGTAGCTTAATCTGACTGTAGCCCTGCTGTACAGAGGTACCCACAGGCTTTAAAGTCATGTCAATTTCAGGCCTGGTTAGTTTCTCAGGTGGAAGCAATAATGTTGGCTCTTGAGCTTTTATCATGAGCCTCCAGATATCTGGCATCTTCCTTAAATCACATGCTCCCAGAGTCCTGGGATTACAAGCAATTCTCAGTTTCAATTGAAAATAATAAAGTTTTCAGCCTCTCAACCCAGCAGAGAAAGGCCGGAAAACATGAACTTTCCAATACTGTGATTTTCCGAAGCTGAGATCCTGAGTTTTTACAATGCCTGAGGCTGTCAAAATCCCAGAGGGATCTGTTTTTTTAAGCATTGATTTTGAAGCAGAAAGCATTCCTCAGGAACAAGGCATCTGGAAGAGTTTTTTCAGCTCTATTACAACAGCGCCATTTCAACCTCTCACATTTCTGAACATGCTCTGCAGTGCTTTCAATGTGCCCGCACACAGTGCCATCTGGAGCCCATTGTGGGTGTCTCAAGCATCGTCATCTACCTTTATGACAGTTTGACAGATGCCACATTAGTGATCAGCATGCAGAGAATGAGCCGTAGTGTTAGCGAAGTCTCCCCAGGGCTGCGCGTCCAGAGCAAGAAGCGGCATAAAGGTTGGATCACACAGAGCTAGTGGCCAGGGACATTCTTAGCAAGGCAGGTAGAAGCAGGAGAGAGTTTTCAGCAGAAGCTTTTCTACCACCAAAAAATGCACATTTGGAAACACTGTAACATTTTGCATTCATGGTGATGGTTTTCCCAAATTGGTTCAGTTGGGAAAAAAATGTAAACAAATAAATAAATGCCCCGAATCCCCAGGTTTCGGTTAAAATATTTCACAAAGGAAACATTTCAAGTTTCCAGTTCAAAATATCTTTTTGGTCCCAAATTTCCTTTAATGTTATTCTTAAAAAAAAAAGGTGTGAAATGTTTTAAAAAGCTCCAAATCAAACAAAACGTTTCATCGCAAGTTAACGGGTAATTTTTCTCCACTTTTCAATTTACTGAAAACATTTAAAAATTTCACTTATATCAAAAATATTTTGCTGAATTGTCCCAGAGCCATTATTCACCCTGCTATAAATTCAAGGCAAGCAGCCAGTGTCACAACTGATTCTCCCTTGGAAGAACTCTAACTCTCAAAGCACTTTGCAATCGTGGCCAGTATATTAGCCTCATTTTACAGATGGAAACACTGAGGCACAACAAGGTGATGTGGCCTGCCCAAGGGCAGTGGTGGAGCCAGTACTCCTGACTGAAGATTCCCACAGCATTACATGACTCAGAGGCAGGGTTTTTAGAAAACTGCCTGCTATTGTGAGAGTTGGCAACACTGTGGTTTCTGTGCAGAGAAGACCATAAGTGGATCATCCTCTAGATCCAAGCTTGATGCAGGACTGGCAGGGCGAGTTTCTTTGTGTTATATACTACAGGAGGTCAGACAGATGATCACAAAGGACTTGGGCGCTTTGCAAATGTTGCATTAGGTGAGATAGTTCCAGCTGAAATAGGGAAGTATTAATGCCAGGGCACAGCTGCTGTCAAAAAACCCCAAGAAGAGAGCAAGATGCAGAAAGAACAGGATGGAGAATAACAGAGAGAATCCAGCCTAGTCCATGCTATCACAGGCAGCACCTGGAAAATCCCAGCTCCTTCTGCAGTATCCAGAGTATCCAACTCCATCCTCAGACTGACTGGTCTTGTGGGGAGACTATTCTGAACTAGGGACGTAAGCGAGTATCAACTACTCACATTCCACCCCCTTGCTGCCTCTGATACAGAGGCAGCCAGGGGGGCGGGAGCAGAAGCCGGTGCTGAGGGGAGCTGGCTTAAAAGCCAGTTCCCCCAGCACCATCTCCACGGTGCCGTCTGCCCCACCACCGACAGCGGGGGGGTGGGACAGGGGAGACTGCCACGAAGCAGCCTCTGCCCATGGCAGGCCCACGCTCGCCACTAGGATCCCCCATGCACAGGGGCTGCTGGACCTGGCACGAGCCGGGACTGAGCAAGCCTGGCTCAGTCCCAGCTCACGCCGGCTCTGGAAAACTACCCCCACCCAGCTCTTACTACATTTAAACTGCAGAGCTGCAGCTGGGGATAACTTCCCTTAGCAACTAATCGTGTAGTCAATAAAAATTATATCGACTACACAATTAGCTAATTACCTGCCTCTTAACATCCCTATTCCAAAACCTCCCTCATCTGTTCTCCTGCTGACGCTGTCCTTTGGCTTCAGTTGCCCTTCTTCCTTCCTGCTCCTAAGACCAGCTCTCCATCTGTCTAAGCAGCTGTGACACTTGCAGGGTTACCCCAGGGGTACAGGATGAATCACTAGTGCCTGTTCATAGTGCGAGGGAGCCCTGTCTGTACCCAGGCCTATGAGCTGCTGGTAACACAAGCACCCTACTCTAGGCTCTGCCAGCCCCACTCTTCTTCTGCAGGGTAGCAGTTAGCACACCCAGACCTTGGCTGTGTCTATACTGGCGCGATCTTGCACCAGAGCTATGCAAATGAGGCTCAGCGTGGAATATCGCCAAGCCTCATTTGCATAACTAATGAGCCGCCATTTTTGTGGAAGAGGCTCTTGTGCAAGATGGAGCTGTCTACACTGCCCCTTCTTGCGCAAGAAAACCCCTCTTGTGCAAAGCCGTTATGCCTGAAAATAATCAGTCTGCTTTCAGCAGAGACCACACGCGGCCCCCTGTGCGGTAGTATCATAAAGATGGCACTCGCAGGGGAAACGTGCCCATCTGGCATATCTAGACAAGTCCCAGGGTATAGACTCATAACCACTCCCAGTCTGTTGCCAACATGGGGTGCCGGGGTCACACCAGACTAGGAGCTCTTCTCTGGCTTCTTTAGTGAAAAGGAGAAAATCAGCAGGAAATGTTTCAATCAGTCCCTGTGGATCGTTTCGACAGTCCTAGGAAACATTTCGATTTTGTTGAATCAGTATTTTCCTACAGAAAAACATTCAGCTGGGAAGTTTTCAACCCACTCTCATATTAGCTAACCTCAAGTGAGCAATCAGCTAACTCCCAGGATGTGTCACTCTCAACTTCCTGTCCTAACCTCACTCTTGGTGTGGAGGTACAGCTCGCCACATTCTGTGGTGCAGTAAGCCAGGCCTGGCACGGAGGGTATGAAAATATTTGCAGAACCTCTGATGGAAGATACCAAAGTGTTAATCCTCAATCAAGTGTCTGAGACAGATTTTATTCTAACCACTGCTCCTGTCGTGCTGCTTTGACTGGGAGAGCTGCAGAATGAAATGAGACATGAGCTAATCAGCCATTCTGCTAGGGTAGGCGAGACCAATTTGTACAGACAGTTCTCTGCATTGTACACATGCAGCCTTCCTCTGCTCTGCTAGGGAAAGAAAGTACACATCAAGTATCTTGCTGCATGGGCCCAAGGCTCTTTCAGGAAAGAGCTGTGTTTTCATTCTGTGTTTGTACAGCACCTAGCGCGCTAGGGTCCCTCGGCCATGACTATGGCTCCTAAGCACTACTGCACTCAATAGCATCAGCAGATAAGAGACCTACAACTACACTTCTGGCATGGACTTAGCTCTCCTAGTCCTTGGAACTGTACTTTCACCCACCCCAGGGGAAAAAAAAGGTAGTGAAAAGAATTCCCCCAAACCCAAAATTCCATCCAATTTTTTCACTGGTTATTTCTTTCTTTAATTTTGGGCATCTGAAATCCAAACATTGTTTTTGGCAACCAAACCAGTTTGGTTAAAAGCTGGAAAGATTTGGGACAAAAACGTGACAATTAACACAAAGAGGAATAAATTGGAGAAGAGGCAAAAGACAACTTTTCCAAGAACAAACAAGGAATAATAATCCCTTACAGGTTTTGCTTTATATGGCATAAAAATGGCATAAAATGCTATTTTGGTTGGTCACTGGGAATGGGCGACTGAGAAGGATCACCTGACAATTACCTGTTCTGTTCACTCTCTCTGAAGCACTGTCACACCACCAGTCTGAGCCAGTATGGCCGTTGTGAAGTTCCTATGTAAAATTCTACCTGGGGATCTTTGAACATGAACAAAAGCATTGCAGGCACAAACAGCTGTCCAGACACATGGTTAGGGATAGACTGGGAGAACTGTGGACAGTTTGAGATTTGAGCCATCTGCGAATGTTTGCTAACCCATTATTTCCCATCAAAAAACACCAATTCATTGAAACTGAAACAGGGTCCAATACAGAAAATTTTCTGACTCAAAGAATTTGGCAAAGAAAGTTCTGAAATTACTGAACTGTGACATTTTCAAATCAGAAGGCCTATCATTTTCAAGTCAAAAGACCTTTCAACTGACTAAAATTTTGAAATGAAGACAAAAAATATTAAAGAAGAAAAGGAGAAAATCAGAATGAAACATCTTGGAATTATCTAAACGTTCTGAACCAAACTTAAAAAAAAATCAATTTTTGGTTTGTGGAAATTTTCAAAAAAGTCAACTTTTTGTCTCCATCCAAGTTGGGAAAAATGTCAGTATACTGAAAATTCCAGCAGGGCAGGAAAGTCATTTCCTGGCCAGCTCTAGTTGAAATCCAACCAAACGAATCCCTCACCCCAGCCTATCCTACAACTCAGTCATGACACCTTCATAATAGGATTCACCCGCCGCTTTCTTACAGCCATTGTGTCGATACTGGTTTCTGAGTCAGCACCCCTTCGATCTCACCAGGAGGTTCACCCCTCAGAGCTTTGTTTCAGGCCCTCTACAGACTCAGGTTGTTCTTCACAATTAGAACAGTTAGAGACCAAGGGCTTGTCTGCACACATACCTTTGGCCAAACTTGCCAAATCTCACACTAAATTCGATGGCAGTTCTTTGTCTGACTATAACACGATAACTGGGCCACCAAATCCAATCAATTCCAAATTTCTGGGAACTGCTAGGCTGGTATGGGCACAAAAGGACCCTAGAATGCAGCTCAGGGCAAAATGGGGGTCACACACAAAGCTCCTGGCAAGAGATCCTGGTATGAGGGAAGAGGGAATAGGGGATACAAAAAGTCCCTAACATGAGGGACAGAGCTGGGGTGCAGGGGTTCCCTAAGAGAGGGACGAGAGGGTGGCAGCAGGGAACTTGAATGAGTGTGCATGTTTGGGGGATGGAAGTGGAGGGATGCAAGGAGCCTGTGATATGTGCAGCGAGCTCTGCTGACAGAAGCTGTTAAGTGTGCGCCCCTCTTGTCATACAGTTAGAATCCCACTGACTGACGGGGAGTGATCTAGTACAACTCCTACTGTGGACTAGGGATGTAACAGTATAGTCAATTAACCGATAAGCAAAAGCTTATAGGTTAATACTATAGACTACACTCATTTCCCCCCCACCGCTTGCCAGGTCATTTTTTAGCGGCTGGCCAGCAGCCCAGCTCAGTCCCGGCTTGCCACAGGGTTCTGGACCTACCCCCACTGTGGCTCTGCATTTAAAGTGTATTAGGAGCCAGGCAGGCAGGCAGCCCAGCTTAGTTCCAGCTCATGTTGGGTCCAGGAGCTCAGACCCCTCTCCCCGCCCCGGACAAGGACTGTCCGGGGACTATAGAATAGTTGACTAACCGATAAGAATTCACAAGGTTAATGGACTATTCAATTGACCGATATTTAACATCCCTACTGTGGACGCAGTTATACCAGTGTAAAGGCACCTTGTACCAGTACAGCCATCGCAGTCTAAGAACTTTTATACCAACTGTGCCCACAGTTGCATAGAGCAGAGCAGTGAATGGTATTTGGTGGGGGTTTGCCAATGAAAATGAAGAACAGAGGGTCAACTGTGATCGTCTAACTGGCCTACAAAACACAAGCCATAAAGCAGCCCTAGATTAATTCTGGTCGAATTAATCTGAATTAAAGATCTGTCTGGAGCAGATCTTTCAGAAAAACATCTAATCTTGATTTTAAAATTGCGCCAGCAATGGAAATCCACTAGAGCCCTGGGGAAGTTGCCCCCATGGTTAATCACCCTCGCTAGTAAAAATTTGTGGCTTACTCACCTATGAATTTGTCCAGCTCCAGCAATAAGCCATTGGGTCCTGTTAGAACTTTGTTGGCTAATGTGAAGAGCCCATTATCAAATTTCTGATCCCCATCTAAGTATTTGGAGATTGTGATCAAGTTACCCACACCCTTAATCTCCTCTTTGCTAAGCTAAAGAGATTCAGCTCCCGCAATCACTGTAAGGCATGTTTTCTGGAGAATATTTATATTGAGATGTCACCTAGCCAGAGCCTCATGCCCCTCCACATTTGGAAAATACACAGAGCTGGTATTTATCCATGAAATGAATGCTGGGATACACAGACAGACACCAGTAATACATTCTCTACTCCCATCACTCAGAGAGAAATAAAGTGAATTTTACTGAAGCATTGGCAAATAATGCTGCAAGAACCAGACAGAGACCCAAGATTAGTGGAGACCACTGAAGAGAGAGAGATTTAAAGGGGAAGAGATATTTTAAGGGCAGCTGGCATCCCATTGGAAGAACTAGACCTGTGCCAGTCTTCTGGGAGAAAATGCAGCATAGAACAAGATTTAGCAGATTTTCGGTGTGTATTACAGTAACCCTTCAACACGCTCGCTGAAATCACAGTCCCTGTCATGCAAGTGGCTGCACAGACCTTGACCAAGATCAAGGCCCCCACTTTTCCAGGCACTGCACAGATACCTATGGAGAGACTGACCCTCGCCCAAAGAGCTCACAGTGTAAATGGAGGAAGGGTGGAATGGGAAACTGAGCAGAAAGAGTGGAAGAGACCTGCCCAAGGTTAGTGGCAGAGCCAAGAATAGAACCCAGGTATCCTAACTCATAGTCCAGTGCCTGACTTACCACTAGATAACCCTGCCTCCCATGTATCCTTGTGCACAAGCATTTCCCCCAGAGAAACTGGGCAAACACTAACTAACCCAACTGGATCAAAGCCCCTGGAAGTAAGCCCTCTTCTTTGTAAGGCAGCCACTGCTCATGGGGCTACTACCAGCAACTTTTACTGCTAATACCATCAGTAGGCCATTTTGCAAGCTGCAGACAAAAGGGAGCTGTTCTCCAGCAGAGCGCGGGGGGGCGGGGGGGAATTAAATCATGTCCAGCACACAGGACTCCACCTTTAATTCAATCACTGAGTGATTTGATACCCAAGTCGTGCATTAGAGGGTGTAGAAACCATTTCATATTTAGCTAGAAGCCATCTTGTATAACAGAAACCATTTCAGCTTTTCTCTCAAGCACGTAGACCAGAGTGAACTTTCTGTCACCCCGTGAGAAGAGGCCTACAGGATGGGCTATTGGTATGTGTTAATTGGGCTGGTTGGGACAGGAGGTGTACTCCCTTATACCTGTCCGCCATCTTGTTGATAAGGCTTTGTTTTTCCAAGTTTAACTGATGATTTCTGTTATTGGATGCCCTGACATCAGACTGTTTGGTTAAGGGTATAAAGATACTAGGACTGATTGTATTAGCAGCCTTATTGGGCCTGGCTTTGCTGGGACCACGTTTGGCTCATGCTGTGCTTTATTAATTAATAAAGCTGTTTGTTAGCTGCCTAAACAGAGAGGAGCATTTTTGCTTCGACAAGGGGCAGAGTCAGCTGGCAAATCTCATCTACTTCAGCAGCAATGGGTTAAGATGCATCAGCCCTCCACCGATCTGTGCTCTGTTTACAGCTGCATTTTCTTGCTTTGAGGCTGATGCTTCTCCAAAGAGCCTGGGGGATTTGGAGACTCGATGCTCATTACAGTGAAATGGGAATCAGACCACCCCACAATTCCTTATTCGCCGTTGAAAATCTGAGCTGCAGTGCATCCTTCTGTGTCACACCATGTGGAACATCATCAGCGTAACCACAGACAGGGGAAACAGGGAATATGACCAGTGACAAGGTGCTGCCAAAGGAAACTGCACTCTGGCTGGGCTTCCTTCAGCTCCGCTCCAGCCTTGAAATTTGTGGCTCTGCGATTTAGGGGAAATGACTTTCCTTCTAATCTGCTGACAATAGAAGGCAATAGAGTCAGACAAGTGTGTGGCCGCTGTGTGCCCCTAAATAACTTCCACAGCTACTGTGATTAACTGATATCCCCTGGGGTGGCACCGTTATTTATGCTTTTAGGCTCTGACAGAGCTGGGCGCCCTGTGTGCCGGCAGGACACAGACCCCAGCAGAGAATAGGAGCATATGACGCCAAGAGCTGCACAGACCCTGACTGAGCCTGGGACCCCCACCCTCATTGTGCTGCAGGAGGCCACAGGGAGACATTCTTTCCCCTCACAAGCTGACAGTCTAAAGCACAGGCTCTGCCTTTCCCACAGCCTGATGTGTCTTTGCTCCTGCTCCACCTACAGGCCCTCTCCTGCTGTTCCTGTTCCAGCAGGCAGGCTGGGGGCCACAATGCGCTCCCAGGGCTAACCTACCAGTGCCTGACCTGTGCTGACGCTGGCAGTTTGGCAGTGGCCTTCCGGGCTGGGACAAGCTGGGGCTCAGGCCAGGTGGCCTGGGGAGGCAGGAGCCATGCTGCTGGGTCTCCAAGGACTGGGGCCATGCTGCCCAGCGCTCTAAGGCCATAGGAGGTAGGGGCGCTGGACTGGAGCAGGGGCCAGTGGACACAGTAGGCGCAGAGGTTGGAGATGCTGGGCAGAGACCAGCAGCCACACCAGGGCTGGGCTCTGGTGGGTGCCGAAGACTTGAGGAACGGACTAGCTTCCCCAAGCCGGGGGGGGGGGGTGTCACTCTCCACCCATGGTCTCAAGAAATGAAATGTGGCAGGGGGAACTGAGGCACAGAAAGGGGAAGGGATTTGCCCAAGAATCCCATGTCTCAAGAGAGATAAGAAGTTTGGGGGAGAGGGGAGGAGCAGAGCCACCAAGAAGGGAAAGGATTTGCCCAGGGCCACTTTTGCCAAGGGCAACAGGGGATGGATCACTTGCTGATTGCCTGTTTTGATCATCCCCTCTGGGGCACCTGGCATTGGCCACTGTTGGAAGCCCATTACTGGGCTAGATGGACTATTGGTCTGACCCAGGCTACGTCTGGACTTCAGGCTTCTTTCGGAAGAAGCTTTTCCGGAAGAGCTCTTCCAAAAAAACATCTTCTGAAAGAGAGCGTCCACACTGCCAAAGCACATCGAAAAAGCAATCTGCTTTTTTGAAAGATAGCATCCACACTGAATGGACGCTCTCTCGCATTTCAGCTGTGATTCCTGTGGATGGAGTGGCCACCAGAGCACTTGTGCTTTTTCCTCTTTCCTCTTCTTTCAAAAGAACTCCCTCTTCCCCGTCCACACACGCCTTTTTCTGAAAGAGCTCTTTCGGAAAAAGGCTACTTACTCGTAGAAAGAGGTTTACCAGTGTTGGAAAAACCCCTCTGTTCTTTCAAAAGAACACGATTGCAGTGTGGACGTAAGTGAAGTTTTTCTGAAAAAACTCTGTCGTGTAGACATAGCCCCAGTCTGGTCAGCAGAGCTGGAACCAGAACCCAGGAGTCCTGGGCTCACTGGATCCTACTGTTCCCAAGTTGTGCTGCTTCCCCCTAGCGGCCACATGGTTTAAGTGCTTCATTCTCAGGGATGAAACAGACTTGTTCATAGTCAAAAAGCCAAGCACTGTGGGAGGATCTCCCCAAGCTTTGCCATGAGTCACTGATGGTTCTCTACAGTTAATAATAAATCAGCCACAGAGCTATTTGTACTGGGCACTTACCGATAAAGAAGGCACGTGTCCACACACAGCAAACAGAGGCACAAGGCATGTGGTACAAACTTCAATGAAAGACTTAACCTATAGCTATCAAAAGCCAAAATACACAGAGATTGGTCAGGAAGGGATTGTGGTTAAGTGCCCAGCATAGCAGGGGCCCCATCATCTTAGGCAGGGCCTGCACAGCACCAGCATGAAAGGGCCCTGGTCAGTGACTGGGGCTCTTAGACTGTAGTGGAAGATAAACAATGATCAGTAGAAAGCAGGACATGGTGTCCTGTGGCCTAGGGAGTCTGATCACCCAAATACAGCCCTGTCTCTCACATTTTATAAACCTCTTCTCAGCTCTGTAGCTAACTGCCTTATCCTGCTGCATTGGGGGCAGGAGGCCTGCTACAGTCCTGACACAACCTGTTGTGTGGCATAAATGGTCAATATCCCAAGCCCCACTCAAAACACAGCATGGTCTAGTGGGCAGGGCACTGAGCTGGCAGCCTGGAACCTGGGTTTTAGTCCCTGCTCTGCTACTGGCCTGGGGTAAATACCTTCAGTCTGCAGGCTGGCCTGCTGTCATTTCAGGCAATGAGCTCTTCAGCCCGGGGACTGTCTCTCACTGTGTGCCTGTGCAGCACCTGGCACAAAGCAGGCCCCTGTCTGGGTTAACAGCCTGTTGGCATCATAGAACGTAAATTCTAAGAGCAGTTCCCATGCTGGAGGCAGTCCAAGGGGTGCCTCCAAAAACGCAGTGCTACTGCCTGTCTTGCAATGGTAGTGCCCCCTGCCCTGTTGTGCTGCCCACCCACAACACTGCTGCTGGCAGCTCTATATAAATGATAGCCAGCCACTGGGAAACCCAGCAGCTTGTGGCACGAGACATTAGCTTCAGGAAAACAAGAATAGATGTAATTGGTGGTTATTCATATTACAGTGCTGCCTCGAGGCCCCATTGTGCTGGGTGCTGCACAGACCCCAGCCAGGGCCCCACTTTCAGAGCAGAAAAACTTACAAAACAAGGAATAGTCATTAAGCTACCCCAGAACGATGTCTCCCCGAATCTGCACAGCCCAAAACAGCACTTGAACCTACTGACTGCAGCATGGCTGAAAGGGCAAAGCATGAACTGTGTTCTCACCTTGTTAGGAGCTAAGGTCCTCCTGTCTTCCCTGGAGCACTGTGGCTGCGCTGACCTAGGTACACAAGGTCTGAAGCATGTCTGGGACCCAGTCCACACCCAATTCCCCCATGGCTGCAGGGGGTTTCTAGCTTGTCACTGGGTGATCTGAGAGGCGGGCGGAGAACTGAAACCATCAAGCACTTTATAAGATTGTGTAAACTATGTATAGACACTCGGGGCAGGGTGGGGGGGGGCTACCTGCCATGGTAGGCACCACTCTCCCCCTTATACAGATGGGGAAACAGAGGCAGGGAGTGATTAAATGACCTGCCTGTCACAGAGCAGGGAACTGAAAGAACCCAGGTGTTCCGGGTCAACGCCCTAACCATTGCACCATCCCTCTGCTCTTCAGGACAGATCCACAAAGTGAGCTCTCCCAAGGCCACACAGCCAGTCAGAAACAGAACCCAGGAGTCCTGGACTTCAGTCACTGGGCTCAAGAGGCCTTTGTGAATCCATCTGGGACCGAATCTCCAGCTACTGGATCTTGTTCTGCTTTTGTTTGCTGGACAAAAAAAGAGCCTCTGCCATCAGAGATCTCCTCCTCGTGGAGGTGCTTGTAGACTGGGATCAAACCACCTCTTAGCTTTGGCTCGGATAAGCTACGCAGATGGGGCTCCTTTAGTCTCTGAGATACTACTGTGCTCTAGCAATGCAGGTCTATGTCCTCCTCTAGATGAGTCCTCTCTTTGTTTTCCAGGCCATGAATCTTTCTTGTGGCTCATCTGCAACCTCTCCAATCCACAAAGTGTGGACCCCAGAACCAAACACGTAGCACTGAGCCATGGCCCTCCTGCTGCAGACCTCCACATTTGGGTTTTCAGGCTATTCTCCAAACAATAAATCTTGGCTTGGTTCAGAATAGAAGTGACAGAAAAGCACCAATTTACCACTGTAACACATGCACTTCCAATGTTCATCTTAGCAAGTAATTATCCCCATTTTACAGACTGCCAAACTGAGGCAGACAAGCTAAGCAATTTGACCAAGGTCACACAGGAAATCTTTGGCAGAGCAGGGACCTGCACCAGGTCAGTCAGGTCGCAGCTGCTGGACCATCCTTACACTTTAGAACATTTCCAGCTACCAAACCCAAGTAGAAGAACTGAGTATTGACTGAAAAGTAATCATGCAGAGCAGCAAGACACACCATATTCCCCTCCATATACTTCCCTCTAGTTGGGTTAACATGGAGCTTCCTCTAATGACCTAATGAAATCTTTTGGTGACCTTTTACCGTTCTCTCCTCCCCTGCTTAAAATCTGCAAATTATTCATCCTGGAAATGGCTTTCTAGAACCAAAGTTTCTTTATAGGCCTTGAGCAGGCTAGGATGAATGCTGGGCTTTGCTAAAACGTGCTTGCTAAGCCTCAGCTACTGCCCATGCTAGGGAAAGAGGTTAGCACATGCAGCAGGATTTAAGGCAACAATCTGACCAGTCAAACTTGAGAGAAAAGGTTTTAACCTTACATCTACCCAAGAGGAAAGGCTGGGGTTAGACTGGGTTGAGCTAGCATGTTAGCAGAGCAGATCTAAATTTGACCTCCTATTCCAGTCAAGACAAGGGCTTGTGGATGCACATTTATAGACAGCTTGTGCACAAGAGGGGCCATGTTTTGCATGTTGCAAAGGCCCAAGCATCTCCAAGGGGAATCAAACTGCACCCAGTCCCACAAAGCATCCCCCCCCCACCTCTTACCTCTGCCAAGGCTGATCCAATGCTGAGTTCTACCTTTCTCAGCGTGAGACCAAAGACAATCAGCCTGTGGCTCAGAGTGCTGCATAAGGCTGGTAGGTGGCCTATTTACCTGCCTCCTAGGTAATCCCCTCTCAATGAAACTGCCTGCAGGCTGTTTGCTGGAATTCCAGAGCAAGTGATTGGCAAATTTTAAGCAGGGAGCTGAAGAGGCCACTGGAGCAGTAAAAGGAAACTCAAAGATTGCACCAGGCTAGAGGAAGCTCCTAGTCAGCCTGACTTCAGGGAAACTATAGAGGAGTTCAAACAACTTAACTGTGAATTTAAAGCAGATTAACCATTCTGGATTAGCTCCCTGTGTGGACTGCTCTTACGCTGAATCAGTTGAAACAGCTCCCAGTGACAAATAATAAATCAATCTGAAACAGCAGCAGCCCCTGAAGTTTGCTGCAGAAATGACAGCAGGAACTCTGCTTTGCAGCTGGGAGGTTCCGGGAGCAGGCAAGTCTACGCATGTTAGTTCTGCTCACGGTAAGGCATTAGAAGGAGACATGTGGCCGTGGCAGCACGAGCATTGCCTTGGCATAGCCGCTTGGGTCCAAATCACCCAACCCTTCGGGTACCTACGTGGGTGGCGCACATGAGCAGCTGCCGTGCAGCCACAGCCTTTCGCACACTAGCTCAGAGCACTTACGTGACGGGCTATCCACGCAGGGGTGCACACCCCCCAGCCACAGTGTACACATGCCCTCAGTGAGGCAGGACAGACTGATGTTAATTCACTTAATTACAAACTAATAGTTACCTTGGTCTCCTGTTGAAAGACTGCATTTTTCAATCCTGGTTGATTACACCTAGCAGATCAGTCACTCACTGTATTTTTCTAACATCTGCCTTTTTTTTTCCTCCTCTTCTTTTCTATCCTCCTCCTTCTGTGAAGTCTCTCTAGAAGCATCCCTCACCCTGCCACTCGTCTCCTCTAGACCTTTCTCTTTCTAGCCATCTTCACTCCTACAACAGAAAGACACAATAATTTTTTTTTAAATTTCATTTAACATGGGATTGGGTTGACCCATTTGTATTCCCTTCCCATCTGCATTACTACAAACTGGTGGGAAAAAACAATGATATTTTC
The DNA here is from genome assembly GCA_032595735.1 of Pelochelys cantorii. Taxonomy (NCBI): domain Eukaryota; kingdom Metazoa; phylum Chordata; order Testudines; family Trionychidae; genus Pelochelys; species Pelochelys cantorii. Next base: position 34,660,897 of record CM064336.1, read on the forward strand.
CTCTCAAGGAACATCAGACAAAAAAGTCTTTACATAGTTTCACAGATCTAAGGCCAGAAGGGACCATCTGGTCAACCAGTCTGACCTGCATACCACAAGCCCTGATACCCATCTATCAAGCCCAAACATTGTAGTTAGTCTGAAATGCTTCAAAAACGGTCGGGAGAGGAGAGGGGAACCCATCTATCAAGCCCAAACATTGTAGTTAGTCTGAAATGCTTCAAAAACGGTCGGGGATGGGGGGGGGGGAGAGGAGAGGGGAACCCATCTATCAAGCCCAAACATTGTAGTTAGTCTGAAATGCTTCAAAAACGGTCGGGGATGGGGGGGGGGGGGAGAGGAGAGGGGAACCCATCTATCAAGCCCAAACATTGTAGTTAGTCTGAAATGCTTCAAAAACGGTCGGGGATGGGGGGGGGGGGGAGAGGAGAGGGGAATCTGGACTATCTAGGTGAAGTTCTAAACCACTTCAAAATAAACATGTGTGTCAACTCACATTTTTGTTTGTTTTTTAAAAAAAGACTGCCACTCTTATTGAGAAATGTGGCCACCCTTTTCAGCATACTCAGAGGGGGATGGCTCCCAGCCAGCAAGCCAGAATCTTTAGCCAGGTTTTTTTAACCAGATCCTGAATAATCAACATATGATATAGCATGTTAACGTTGTCTCACAATTTTGCCTTAATAAACAGTTATTACTGACCAACATTTTAAGTCAACATGAAAAAAAATCTTATTTCCAGTCCCCATTTTGATTAAAGCATCTTTTCATTTTGGGGGAGGATTAAACAAAAAACAAAACAATTTAAATCAAAATTATTTTCTCTACTTGACATTTTAACCAGATAGCAGCATTTTGTCTTATGAGGATTTTTAATGGAAAAATGAAATGACATTTTAAGTTAAAATATGTATTATGAATCATTTTGTTTCAGACTTGTTTCTTCTGGGTTTGGGGGTTATTTTGGTGGGGATGTTTGTCTTTCTGTCTGTTTGGAGTTTTGGTTTCAATCATAATGACATTTTACACAAAAAAATTTGTTTCTAATCAATCTTTTGATTAAAGTATCATTTTAAGGGTTTATGATTTTTAAAAACAAACACACCTAGCTGGAATTTAAGTCAAAACAAAACAAAAAAACCCTCAATATTCATTTCAACTGAGATAACATTTTCATTTGCTTTTAATTAACAGTTTTAAAAAACAAAATGAGATTTTAAGGAAAAACTACTGTTTTTCTTTTCAAACCTTGACTTGAGATGAAATTCCCTGCAGGGCAAACCAAACGTTTTTCATTCAAATGGACATTTCCTGTGAAGTGTTCAGTTTTGACAGAACTCTATTGTTCACCAAAACCTTTCCACAGGAAAAAATTCTGATAAACGCTCTTTCTTGCTCTAGTCTAGGTAATGCAGCATGATTCTTTGTCTCTCTCTAGTGGCCAAAGCATGTCTAGAAGTTAGAGCCTCAGAGCTATGGCTCTAGTCTAGTGGTTCTTTGGCTACGTGGCTCTTAACTATTTCCAGACTGCAAGAGCTTTTACCCAGGTCAGGGACCAATCCAACCAGGACTCTCCCTTTTGAGGTTACAAGCTGCAAGCTTCAAATCTATACATATATATATAAGCTTTTCCTGACGGACGACAGAATGACATCACAACAGAATGACATGATCAGCATCAACAGGCTCCCTCAGCAAAGCGAAAGTGGCCAGAGAGAGGAGGTAGGCAAGTGTAGTAAGCAGAGGATGCAGCCCCCTGGTATTCTTTAAAATCCAACTTGTGCTTTAAGGTCCAGAGGTCCCAGGTTCACTCAGCCAGGGGCATTATTAAAATGGGTTCTTCCTTTCTTCTGCATAACTACCACCCTAGAGTCCTGGCAGGACCCTCCCCTTCACTTTCAGTGGGTTTGTGCAGGCATCCCTATTCAATCCTCTAATAGGGAATTGGTGAACTCTTTCAATGCAGGAGCAAGAACAGACTCCAGCTCACCATGCCATAGCTAAATAGTGCAGAGAAACTTCAGAACTCAAGCCAGCACAGCTGACACCAAAGTACATGTCATTTTCAAGAGTAGACTGTCCCTTTAAATTCATAGCAGTTGTTAACATGGATTCCTAATGTGCCCATTCTCTTCTCTGGGCCAGGCTCCCTGGCTACACTACACCCTTCATGATGACCCATGGCCATGGCCTCCCCGAGAGGGGGAACCATGGTAGATGTAGTCAGCAGATGTAGAGTGCTCAGCATGTAGAGGAGAACTGGAACATGTGAACTACAGCTCCCATGAGGCTCCATGGCAGTATTTCCAATAGAGATTCAATCTTTGAACTTTTTAAAAAATCCACAGGAACCTTTCACCCCCTGTGCAATTTTCCAGTCCATTCACTGGCTCACGATACAGCATGCATTAGGAGCATTAGATCAAGTTACTCATGGCTCTGCTGAGCTTAGAAGGACATGAGGAAGGACCCAATTACCCAAGTGAGAAAGTCTAAGTTGCATTGCTGCACGGCTGTATTAAATGGGACAAGCTTTTCCGCCCTGTAAATTAGGTATCTACTGCTTAGCTCTAAGCACTGAATAAAATTAAAGGGAAGTTAACTTTTGGCCTTTGCTGTGTAGGTCAAACACAGCAGGTGGCTTGAACCTGATCTTTGCCGAGTTAACTGTTGCCAAGATTCCCTGCTGTCCAGACTCTTTCACCAAGCTGTCATCTGCAATTGAATCAGAGCAGATATGAGGCGATGAGCAGGCACCAGTTTTTTTGCTAGCTAAAATCCTAGTACTTATCATTTTTCTACCTTGGGTACTTTTATCGGGGTGCTCATCTAAACCCTTTGCCCACTTTAATTGGACATATGCCCCCATGAGGCAAGGAGGTGGGGTTAAGCTATATTCACAGCACAGAAAGACTATTGGTTTATCCATACTCCAAATGCTTTGCCAGAATAGTTACACCAGGATCGCTGTGCCAGTAAAGCCCATAGTGGAGATGCAGTGTAAGCAGACAGGGGTTCTTCTGCCGGCCCAGTGACACCATCTCCCTGAACACCCTATGGCAACAGAAGCCATCTTCTGTCCACACAGGTGTCTGCTCTGGAGGGCTTGCTGACACTGCTATGTTGGCAAAGGGATGCAACTCCTAGCTTACTGCATAACTAGCCCATGCACAAAGTGCAGGTCTACACTTACCGGGAGATTGGACCTGTGGCAATCTATCCACTGGGGGTTGATTTAGTGGGTCTAGTAAAGACCCACTAAATTGAGGACCAATCACTCTCCTGTCAACTCTGGTACTCTACCAGAATGAGAAGCCTAAGGGGAGTCATCATGAGAGTTTTCCCCGTCAATACACCACGGTGGAGACCCCCTAGCAACTCGACCTAAGGTATGTCGACTCCAGCTATGCTCTTCATGTAGAGTTACATGCCTTAGGTCGGCATTGTCCCGTAGCGTCGGCCTGCACTAAGGCTGTACTGCTCTAGTGGTACAGTTAAAACTACAATCCTCTGCTTTAGCATGGACTCCGTTATGCCAGTATGAAAGTGCTTATAACAGCACAGCGCACATCAGTACGGGAAGGGCAGTTAGCCACCTTTATACAACCTTAGCAGAGTTCACAGTTGGGGGCAGGTGTTCAGATTGCTTTGCCTAGGCTGATGAACCTGCAGAATCACAGGGAGGTGTGAACAGCTACCCCATTCATCCCTGTGAATGAGGCGAATGCGATGACAAAGCCAGAAGGGACCACTTTGAGCATCTCGCCTGGCCTCTTGGACACACAGGCCATAGGAATTCCTTGAATTAACAGCTGGCTGAACTAGAAAAGAGCTTTTAGGAAAACATCCAATCCTGATTTTAAAATTGCCAGGGATGGTGACTCCACCGCCGCTCTTGGTAAATTGTGCCAGGAGTTCCCCTCATTGCTGCGCAGCGCTGAGCCCGCAGAGAACTAGAACAATAGCTTGGAGAGGTGTGAGCTGCACCATTCATCTCAGTCAAAGATCAGCTCAGCTGCCCAGGGAACACCAGCTGTGCACAGTAAGTTCACAGTCAAACAGGCTGCTACGTTCCACCCCAGAGACAGCTACATGTCAGCAGCGGCGGAAGCAACAGCCGTGCAGCTTGTATTCCAGTTACGTATTTCCAAAGTGCCCAGGGGAGTTCAAGATGAAAGGAATTTTATGAGACACACAGTTGTTAGTGTAATAAGAAGCTTGTTGTAAACTCCCACTGGGCGCGTTGGAAGGGCTACAAATGGAAGCAAATTAGGTGAGTGGCCTGGGCTAAACTGTATCTACTGTTTTCTTTTCGACCTGGTTTCCTTTGTTTCTTCCAAAAGCCTGTTTACTGTGCAGTTTTACTCTGCAAAAGGGACACGAAAGGGGCCACTGTGTGCAGTATGTTTATTGTCTCTGACTACAGCCAATTTGCTCAGTCGGCAAATAAAAGAGATCAGGCCCAACTTCTAGCTCTGCAAATTTAACTCAACTGCGTATCAGTGGCACATTAAGTCCTGAGATCTAGTCCCAAGACATGAGACCTGGCTTCCATTCCTGGCTCTGTCACTGACCTGCACTGTGAGCCTGGGCAGGCCCTTTTCCCTTTCTGTGCCTCAGCTTCCCCACTATGTCTACTTAGATTGTAATCTTGTTGGGGCAGGGGAGCTGTCCTCCACAGCGTGTCTGGGCAATGCCTAGTGGGACAGGGCCTTGATCTTCAATGGGACTTTATGTGCTCCGTGGTACAAGAAGGAGATGTGTGGTCAAACAGAGCAGAGGGACAACAGGAAATCAGGACTTTTGGGGTATTCCCCACTCTAGAAGTGTAGTTAAAACAGAGCCTTCAAGACCAGGCTGCCAACTTCCAGTCCCCTTAGGTGTTTAGGGAGATGGTAAGCCCGGGATAAACATAGACCATCTTGATCAACACAGACTCCTTTTGTGACCAGGGTCATGTCACATCACTCCATGCCTCAGTTACTCTATCTGTAAAATGGAAATAATATGGACCTCTCTCACTGTTAGGGGAAGGCCATATTAATTAGTGCATCTAAAGCACGGGGTGGGGGGGGGGAAACCTCAGGCCTGGAGGCCAGATGCAGCTCCCTAGCTTTCCTGAGTCCAGCCCCCAAGATTCAGCCCCCCCCCCAGCATTGGGAAGTTGTGCTGGCTCTCCAGCCCTCCCACTGCCCCACTACAGGGCTGGCGCACACAATCTATTAGGCTGGGCCTCCCTAGGCTCTGGTGTGGGAGGAGAAATGGGGAGTATCTTTCTTCTTCTCAGTCGGGGCCCACTTCTCACTCCTGTGCAGCCCCTGACTGATTTTCTGTGGGTCAGCGACCCCCGACCCAAAAAAGATTCCCCACCCCTGCTCTAATGCTTCTGCTGAAACATGCCATAAACACCAAGTTTGACCCTTCAGGATCTGAGTTTGCTAAAGAATTAACTTGCTGTTAATACAAATGGATTGAAAAAGGAACCTCTGCCTTCTCTTCCTCCAGGAGTTGCCCTCCACTGGTGAGTGGACCGAGTTGCAATGGGAAATTCTCCTGCCTGCATACAGAGGAAACAGGGAGGTTGGATGCAGGGAGGTGCAGCATCTCCATTCTGACACCGCGAGTTTGCGCTCCAGAATCTCAGTTTGTATTTTTTTAAACCCAAGCTGTGCCGGGCTTGGGAATACACGGCATTATCCTGGGCTCGCCAACTGCCGTTAGTCCAAGCTCTAGAGCTGATCAGACACACAGCCCGATGTTCTGTGGTGCTTTCAGCTCAGGCCAATTGGCCTGGCTGGTAAGGGACCTACTTGAGAGTCCAACACCTTCCCATAATCCCCCCTTCTGCTCAGGACAGACAATTTCTCCCGCGACCCGCCAGGAAAGAAGTGAGAGTGGTGCAGCTTGCTGGAGCACGAAGAGCCTTGGCATGTGCCCCCAGAGACACTCTGGCCACACAGAAGGGAGAGCACAGTGCCAGTAAGTCAGGGGACAGAGTAGCTCAGTTGCCGCTTTGCAGCATGGCCGCTCACACCCTGGTACTGACCCCTCTCGTTAACTCGGCAGGGACAACCCGTTATTGCACCAACAGAACTCAAGAGAACACTGCTACTGGCAAGTGGATCGGCCCTGTATCTCTGGGGTGGATTTATTTTTCTCCAGGTGAAACAACGTAACAGAGGCCCTGTGGCCCAGGAGCTACAGTTCTCGGCTGGAGACTTGGATTCTACTTCCAGGTGTTCCACTGACTCACTGGTGAGCTTGGGCAGGTCTCAGCATTGCTCAGTGCCTCAGTTTCCCCACCTGTTAAATGGGAATAATGATCCGTTTTGTAAGTGTTTTGCTATGGAGAGTACTATGCAGTAGCTGCACGTGGGAGGCAGGGCAAGGACATTAGCTTCTGCTATTTTACAGATGAGAAACTGAGGCACCCAGCAGCTAAGTGATGTGCTCAAAGTCACACAGGATGTCCATGTGCAGAACTGGAAATTGAACCCAAGTTTCCCACCACCCCAGCACACACCCTAGCCACTAAGCCACTTTCAGATAGTGCCCTGTGGCCCTGCTGCCCCAGTTCCCAGCCCCCCACTCACCCCACCAACCAAGCTGGGGACAGAGCACTCTTTTATACTCCCAGTGGCAGCCAGGCATGTGGTCCCCATTCCGAGTCTGGGCTGATGATCTTCTCCCCAACAGCCTGTTCCTAAAGGGACTATTCCTCAGAACAGGGCTGTCTGACCCCAAAGCCACCCACCTGCCTGTTGCTCTTAAAGGGCCAGACCACCCTATTATGGCCCCTCTAGAATTCCTAGTCAATTCTGAGCTAAGTTCCTTGCTCATCTCCCAGCTCCTCCCCTTTCTTCCACATCAGCCACAGTCAATGCAGCCTGCCACCAGGTTTTGGACTGTGCCTCCCAACTGCTGGGAAGGGAAGAGAGTGAGGAGATACTTGAGAGACATATTTTTTGGACTGTGGGGCTAGTGGGACAGATGAGACTGGGAAAGTACTGCCTCTGGGACACTCGCTCGCACCCTGCCAGATTCAGCGAAATCAGAGGCTAGCAGGGGCCATTCTGTTCATAGAGTCTGACCTTCTTCACAGCACAAGTCCATGGACCTCACTCGGCCATTCCTGCATTCGAGCCCTGGAGGACACAGCTAAAAGTAGAACCCAGGAGTCCTGACTCCCAGCCAGACTCCCCTCACAGAGCTGGGAAAAGAAACCAAGAATCCTGACTTTCCCACTGCTCTCCCTAGAAACAGAACCCAGGAGCCTAGATCCCATTTCCAAACAGTAATCAACCCTCTCAGGCTTTGTCTATACTTACCCAGAGATCTACACTCTGGAGATTGATCTTCTAGAGTTCGATTTAGCGGGTCTAGTAAGGACCCACTAAATAGACTGCTGATGGTGCTTCAATCGACCTCAGAACTCCAGGAGGTCATAAAGAGTGAGGGAGATGGCTGTGGGGCTCCCCAGTGCTGAGCCTCAGAGGCCAGATCCAGGCAAGTAGGGGGCCACATCCAGCCCCCAGGCCTGAGGTTCCCCACCCCTGCACTAGACTCCTCCCAGAGCCAGGGATTGATCCTAGAAGTCCTGACTCCCCACCTGTTACTCTGTCCACTGACCAACAAAGGCTTGTGAAGGAAGGAAGGCACCTTGTTCATGCAAACCTACTAGCTATGTAAAGGCAGTGCCCATACTCCTAGACCGCACTGAGCAGTCATGCATCTGAAAGCAATCAAGGGCAACGTCCAGTGAACGTGAATGTAGATCCACAGCACAACTCATTGGCCTGACAAACAAATCATAATAACAATACAGTCTGCCTGAGAGCAAGGCCCTCATGGTGCCAGGTGTCTTACAGACCCCTGCTGACATCATCACACTGGGCACTGCAGATAGACACAGTCCCTGCCCTGAGGTGCTCAGTGTCTGTTTATAAGAACAAGCTACATCAGTGTTAGGCAGAATACACAATAGAAGTTGGGCCAATTCTATTCAAGAGGAACAGAATCTGCATGTACAACCACCTTTAGTTGGAAGCATTCATGTGGGTCCATTTAAGTGGTTCAAATAGTTTCCCAGTTAAAGGAATAAGAGCACAAAACTAGGATAAAGCCTGAATCAGTACTTTGCAACAAAGATCTCATTCTTCTAAATCTCACAGGACTGTGCATGGCTGCAGGATTAAAGGACTGAGCTGGAGCACAAGAATTCTTGCCTCATTTGAAAGCCAAATGAAAGGGGGAGGGGGGGGGGAAACGTTTGAAGCATCAGATACAAGGCGCTGCCAGAACGCCACTGAATTTAAGCAGAATAAAGAGCTCAGCTGTATGAGCAACTGGAAATGGAGCTCTGCTGCTCCCAGAAATATGTGCAGTCCAATTCATGCTGCTAGAGCAAGCCGCCTACCCAGCTGCCTTTGGCCTGCCCTTTGCTGCAGTGTCCCGGAACAGAGCTTTCCGAACATCTCTTCGGGGATTTCCCTAATTTTCAGAAAGCACTGAGCCCTTGCTCTTGGAAAGACAGGCCCTTTTTAAGAAGCCTGAGGATGAGCAGAGCCATGAGATTGACACTCCAAGATCTCTGGTCATGTCTGAAAATCCTGCCCCCTCTCTCCAGGAGATTAGTGGCTACTCACCTTCAGTTCAGATGACAGCAGATTATAACAAGATGGTTTTTCTACAGCCATATTGGAAGGGCTAAACTAAACCCTTCTTCTGCAGCCAGACTGAAGAGCAGCAGCCATTAGCTGTAAAGCCTGGAGTCACATACTCACATTCCATCTAAATTGCACTAAAACTGTGTCACACCAGGCTGAGAGAAGGATCCTATCCTAATAGCCCCCACTGTCACCAGATAAAGAAACAGATATCAAGATGGGGAGAGAAAACTTAGTTTACAGCATTTCATCTGGCAAGAAACTGCAAAGCAGTGAAGACAAAGCCAAAGATGTTTCAGGGCATGTCTATGCTACAAACTTAAATGGACATATATTAGGTCTACTCACAGCGGTGCATGTCCACACTACACTCCTTCGGTCATGGATGCATGTGCTCACCCGGAGCGCTTCCGCTGACCTAAGGGGGCACTGTGGGGAGCTAGGAGCCCGTTCTCCCTGCTCTGCTGGCAGCTCCTTGCTGGGAACCTGGCTGCACCACAGGCTCCTGGCAAGCTCCTTCCTCCTGGTCCCTATTCCCCACCAGGAGCAGGGGAACACTTCCCACAGCTTCCCCCACCCTCTTCTCCACTGGGAGCACAGGGAAGCTGCCCAGGACTTTTTGCCTCCTGGGAACAGGATCCAATTGCCCTAAATTCTCCTCCTGCCACCCAGCTCCCTGCTCACTCAGCTGTGAAACTGACAAGGCTGCCTGGCTCCTGGCAAAGAGCAGGCTGCTCAGGCTTGTCACCCTGACACTGAGCCCAGTGCGGGCGAAGGGGGATGGGGGAGCTGCCCAGCTCTCCAGGGGAGACCAGAGCAGATGGGCTCTAGCTGCCCAGCATTCTTATCAATTTCACAGTAGGAGTCATGAAATTGACAAGGCAGCTGATGTGAAGGACATGCTGTCTACACAGACACTGTCACCCTAACTATACAGGCATAGCCCTGGCAGAAGTGGCGTTATTATGCCAGTGTAGTGGGGCACTTACATCAGTGGAAGGAAGGCTGCAGTGTGGACACTGACACAATCAGGTGGACATAAGTTGCCTTATATCGAGCTAACTGTGTGATACAGGTCAGCCCTAGTCTCACATCTGTTCCTTCGCTCGGCTGAGCTGCTGATGAAAGCCAACTGGTCTGAAAACGAGCACATCCTCATTTCCTTTTGGGTCAACATCCTCTTCCCTTGTGTGGAACAAACCACATGTCCATGAAAGTTTAGAAGTCAGAGGGATTTCCAGGAACCAGTGACACTGAGGCCAAATAACCACTGGAGCCCAGGGATGTGGATGTCTCACTATTTCCTTGTGCTCCTCACTGAGTCCGTATGCATCTGCTGCCCCTTGGAAGCTGTTTGAGGCAGGGCCTGTCTCTCATGGTGTCTCAGGACAGCACCCAGCACAATGGGGGCTCTAGCTTGGCCAGGGCCTGCGCCGCGCCTGGTGCGGCGGAGGCCTCCAATCTGCCGAGTGCTGTGCAGCGTCTGGTCTGAAGGGCCTTGATCTCACAAGAAGATCAGAATGGAAGGGACCTCCTGGCTCTTCAAGTCCAGGCCCCTGCTATCGCAGCCAACCATGCCTCAGAATCTGTGGAGCACCTGGCCTAACGAGTCTGGGCCCCCAGTTCATTGATCCAGGCCTCTAACCACTGTCCTCAGGCAGTAATAATTGCCTTTGCCTCTCTGATTCTTCACGGTCGTGTATTTTTCCCCACTGACTCCAGACTCCTCCCACCTTTTCCCCCAGCCTGCTTCCCATGCTGTCACGCATGGGCAAGCTTGCCTCAAACTGCCTAATGCAGGGCTTGATACTGTGATGGACTGAGTGCCATCAGCTGCCTGGGTAGAAATATGTGGGTTGTGCTGAGGCCATGCAGTAACTTACAGGGTTCCAGCCCAAACATCTGGGGAGAAAAGAGTATTCAGTTGTTATGAATTATCCTTTTTGATGCCATTTCATTTCCGATTGCTGCATCTTAACGTGTGTGTGTGTGTGAGAGAGAGAGAGAGACAGAGAGAGAGAGAGAGACAGACAGACACTTCCAGCATTTGTATCTCTGGCAGTCCATGGAGAGAGATACTAGAGTGAAAACAAAAGCATAAGGAAGGAATCATGCAGCTGCAGGAAATACCAGTTTAGAGATGAGCAGCCCCCAGAGTCCATTCATTGCACGTTCGTTATACCGGCTAATTTAGAGAGCTTTTCCAAATGTATTCACTACAAGGCAATGTGGTTCAGGGGGTAGCCCCAGGCGCTGAGCACTACACTGAGATCGGGGAGGCCCCCACCCTGCTAGGTGCCATACAGGCCCATCCCTCTGACCAACAGCAAGGGGAGCTACACGGACATATAATGAGACAGGCCTTATTTACCCCAAAGATCTTACAGTCTAAATACAACGGAGAGGGGAATCTGAGGACCCAAGAGGGATTACCCAAGATCAGTGACAAGCACACTGCCAGGCACAGTTCTGGGCCATAGGCACTACATCACAAAGCCACCAAGGAAGAGTTTTGAGCCCTGATTTTAGGCCACATGTGTGCATAAAGTAGTGACATCACCACTAGTCATGTTCCATAAATCAACTGTACACAGAAGTGACACCAAACACTAATTCAAACCCTTGGAAAATGTTAACTGACTCACTCCTGGTGCCATTTAGCATAGGAATGAATGACAGGCATCCATCTGTCACTACTGGCACCAAACTACTAACGCTACCCTTGCCAATTGTTTATGTGCTTAGATGCATCCTGGGGCTCTGTCTAGACTTGAATGTGCAGTTGGGATGAAGTTGTGACAGTCCCCCCCCCATACTTTATAAAACTTAAGGTTATGAATATCAATATGCATAACTCAAAGATGGTTTAAACAAAATACCTCATGTAACCTATCAATGTTAATGTTACAGTCTGCTGGATCTGTGTATCCTATTGTGGTGCATGTATCATTCTTGTATGTGAAGTTAGAAATATGAACTATGAGACTGTTTATAGTTTTAAATGTGCTAATGAGAGTCATTACTGGTGCCAACTTAGCAACTTGGGGTACATCTATACAGCAACATTATTTTGAAATGACTAGCTTTATTTCGGAATAACTTAGTCCGCATCTACACAGCATTTTTAAATAATGTCGAAATACTGTCAAGCTAGAGGACTTCTTACTCTGGCTCCTGTAACCCTCATTGTACAAGGAGTAAGGGAAGTCGGAGGAAGGGTGCTCTGATTTGAAATAAGTGCTGAGTAGATGCTCCCAATTTCAAAATAAGCTACCCAATTAACGTAGTTCAATCTGCATAGCTTATTTTGAGTTAAGTCCTGCTGTGTAGACGCACCCTCTGTGATCAGCTTAAAGACTTGTAAACAGCCTTGTTTGTCCTGTAAGTCCAAAGGTGATTGGACTAGTAAGACAGGTGCCCTACCACCTGATACAGGGATTCCATTTTGACCCAGGTATTTTTCCATGGAAAGGGGAAATGTAGAACAAAAAAGTCCCACCCTGGGGAAAAGACTATTTAAGCAAGGGGAAGTTATCAGCCCTTTGTCTTCAGCTAGTATGACACACTCCAAAGAGGGTCAAGATAAAAGAAGTGGTCTCTGACCTGAAGATTATGCCTAGAACAAGAATAGCTCTTTAGAGAATCTGCTTGCAGTAAGTTTTTCAGTGAATTAGAACTAGCTATGTGTTTTCTTTTCATTTTAACCTATTAACTTACTTTGATCTGTTTTCACTTGTAACCACTTAAATCCTACTGTTTGTACTTAACAGAACACTTTTGTTTACTGTCAGGTTCTGTGTAAATAATTGTTACCTAGGGAGAATGACCAGTGTGCATATCTCTCTTTCATTGATAAAGAAGGTGAACATCCTCATGAGCTTTCCTTGTGTAAAACTTACAAAGAGAAAGATGGATTTATTTGCGGTTTTTATCCCTTTTAAGGGTTGGTTTCCTGGGTGCTATGCCCTAGAACGGCATTCTCCCAGAGCTGAAGTGGTTCAGTGTCTGCATTGCTCTTCATTGGGGTGGAAACCCCAACTCTGTGTCTTGCTTGGGGGAAACCAGAGAATCCGGGCCAGGAAGAGAGGGTGATGGGGAGCCCAAGAGAGCAAGAAGGCAGGTGCCAGTGGCATAATCAGCACACTGGAGAATAATCCCAAGGGGTCTTTTGTGACCATACCCATCCATCATTCAGAGCTGTAGAAATAAATGAGTTTTCAATTCTGTGGCCAAACCAGGGTGGGGGAAATTAAAAATTGGTTTTGGGTTGATCAGAAATGAAATTTTTTAGGGTTTTGTTTTTAAGAAATGATAAAAAGTTCAAAACAAAATGTTTTGTTTAATTTGAGATTTTTTTTAAACACTTTTTTTCAATAAAACTGAAGAAAAAATTAAAGTCATTTTGAAATTCGATTTTTTTTTTGTATTTTCAAAGTGAAACAATCTGGTTTGACACACATTCGTGAAACATTTCAGTCAACAAACCTGCATTTTATGGTGAAAACAACTTTCACCTGAAAAATTCTGCCCATCTCTATTGTTAAACAGCACAATGGAAATTCTACTGAGGACACTTCAAACGGCTTATTCCCAGGATCCAAGTAACATCACTGTGAAGTGCAATGCAGGCATTTGACAAAGGTTTGTTCCCATTCCTGGCCATGACAAATAGGTCAATCAAAGATTTGCTATGCATGTCTAGAGATTGTGGCACTGAAGTTAACTCACTTTAACATTTTTGCAAATGCTGCCTAATAACAATACCACTCCTACCTAGAGCTTTTCTTCAGTAGATCTCAATGCACTTTAAAAAGGAGGTCAATATGATTACTAGTTTGGTAGCTGAAAGCCTGGGCCATCTTGCAGGGGTAATTCTGGAAGTCATGTGGACCGAACAGCCAAAAATGGCTGAGAACTTAAAACACTGGCTGATAACAGACCACAAAGCCAGGTGATGACTGAACCTGGAGGAACTCTCAGCCAAGCTCATAGCTATTTCCATCACTTAATGCTGACTTAAGTCACACAGATGTCACAGTGACACCCAGACTCACAATTCTGGTACCTTATTCTGAAGATTCCCATTTTACAGATGAAGAAACAGAGTCACTCAGTAGAAAGTGGTTTGCCCAAGGCCATGCAGCAGGCCAGTGGCAGAACCAGGAAAGAACCTGATTCCCAGACCAGTGCACTACCCATCATACTGGTGTACACTGCCTCATACAGTCTACAAACTTGAAGCAGTATGGTCTAGCGGTTAATGCACCAGACTAGGAGGCAGACTCCTCTGATTTAGCCCCAGCTCTGCCACCTATCTACTGTGGGACCTTAGGTAAATCACGTCCCTTCCTTGTGCCTCAGTTGCTCCTCCCAAGCTTTGTCTATTTAGAATGTGGTTTTATGAGGGAGAGGGGCTGTCTCTTGCAGCACCCAGCATGGAACCTCTAGATGCTACCATAAGGAAAAGGAGTTTGGTCTCGTGCCAGGTATCACACAGACCCATAATGAGAGAGTTCCTACTCTGTGAAGCATATACTCTTAGAACTCAGCAGTCCTGAGTCCCAGACCAGTGCTGTAGCTAGTAGGCCACGTGGTCTCATTTGGTTTTGTAATTTCTTTGCAAGCAATATACAAACCAAACCAGATTATTCAGAGAGGTGATTACTCTTCCCAGATGGCACAGAGGGAATGCAACAGAGATGCAAAGTCAAGCAGCTTTAGAAGCCAACCAACGTGCCTGCGTGAGGAGAGTTTGAGTAAGGAAAGCAGAAGAGACCTACGTTCAGGGAGCCTGCGCCTCACTTCTAGTGCATTGGGATCATGGGCAAGAAACACGGTGCTGTCTCCGATCCAAGCTGGGTTTCCAGAAGGGGAAAGGCTTTATCCTGCAGAGACAAAAGAGGAAAGTTAAGGGAAACAAAACAACAATAAGTGAGCCAGGGAGAGTTGTGCTAAGAATAGCAATTGGAACAGAGATGCAATTGCTGAGGGAATAGAAAACCCAGGGCTTTGGGACTCAGGGCAGGAAGAAACCCCTCCGGAATCAGTGAGTCCAGTCCCTGCTGTCGCAGGCAACTACCTCATAGGATCCTGGCCAGAAACGTATCAGTGTTTGCTCCTTTGCTCCTCCAGAGCCTCCCTTCTCATTTCTAGCTAAAACTAATTCTTGGCCAGTTTATTCCCATTTGTTCTTGTGCCAAAATTATTTTTGAGCTTCAGTAGCTCTTCTCCCTCCCTGGGATTTCTGCCTGGAAGCATTCCTACAGAGCAATCAGATCCCCTCTAAGCTTCAAGGGGAACGGACAGTCATCAGACCATGGGTTGCTCATCTAGAGAGGCTGGAAGGTCCAGTGGTGAGGATGTGAGCCTGCAGCCCAGGAAACCTAATCCACCATGCTGGGTAAGGCATTTTGACCTGCTGCTTGCGCACACACGCACAGAGCTGGAGTGACCAGATAGCAAGGGGGGAGGGGAAAGGGGAGGAGGTATATTTGCATATAAGACAAAATCCCTCATATCAAGACAGTGCCAATAATATCAGGATGTCAGGTCACTTTACACAGACTTATTCAGCAAGAGCTCCTCCTCCCCCCTTTCTTTGCTTAAGCCTGGTCCATGCACATTCTGTGCCAGCGTAACCGATTTATATGTGGATTACGGTAGTGCCCAGGAGCCCCAGCTATGGACCACTGCACTAGGTGCTGTGCAAACACCAAACAAAAGATGGTCTCTGCCCCAAAGAGCTTCCGATTGGAGGGCTTTTGTACACAGCAAAACTGACGGGAGGTAGGGATTTTGGAATAACTTTTCTGCAGTAGCTTCAGGGGGTAGTCGAGTAAGTCTGTTACAGGAAAAAAAAACAACAAATGGTCTGGTAGCACTTTATAGACCAGTGGTCCCCAACCTTTTGGAGCTGCCGGGCGCCCGGGGGTGGGGCCGCTCACACGCCATGTGCCTGGGGACGGGGCCGCTCGTGCGCCCGGGGGGGGCCGCGCATGCGCCGCGTGTCCAGGGGCGGGGCTGCCAATTCCGGGTGCACCCGGGGCCAACGCCCCCCATAGCCATGTGCCCGGGGCCGGCACTCCCCATGCGCCGCGCGTCCGGGCGCGGGGCCGCATATTCACCGCGCGCCCGGGGCCGGCGCCACACATGCGCTGCGCGCCCGGGGCCGGCGCCACACATGCGCTGCGCGCCCGGGGCCGGCGCCACACATGCGCTGCGCGCCCGGGGCCGGCGCCACACATGCGCTGCGCACCCGGGACCGGCGCCACACATGCGCTGCGCGCCCGGGACCGGCGCCACACATGCGCTGCGCGCCCGGGGCGGGACTGGCCTCGAGCACTTGGCGGGCACATGTAAATGCCCCGGCGGGCACCATGGCACCCGCGGGCACCGCGTTGGGGACCACTGACTAACGAAACATGTAGATGGTATCATGAGCTTTCATGGGCACAGCCCACTTCTTCAGATGACCGGAGTTATTCCACAAGAGCTCCCACAGTGAATGCTCTTATTCTAGAACTAGGGTGTTTTTTTATGGCTCACTTTAATCCACTTTCGAAACTGATTCCAGGACAAAAGCGTTCCCCAGGAGTTACTCCACAATCGACACAAATTATAAAGCTAGAAGGGACCACTACGATCATCTAGTGCAGGGGGGAAGGGGGAGGCAATAATTTTCACAGGGAAGCCACTTAATGAATTTTGGTAAGTAGCCATGGGCCACCAGAAGGGGCCCAGCTGGGGACTAGCCTCCCCCCAGAGCTGTCTGGGGCCGAAGGTTTTGAATTAAACACACAGCAAAGGGCTCACAGCTCCTGGCCTCCCCACTATCGCCTGGCAGCCGCCCACGTTGCTACAGCTATTTAAAGGGCTTGTTGCTCTGGCCCCTGCCAGACTGGGAACCAGGGGCCATTTAAATTGGATCCTGCTGCCTCAGCCACCGCCTGGAAATTCCGTGGCACAGGCAACAAGATATAAATTGAAAGTGGTCAGATGCAGCCCACGGGCCAGATCCAAGTGTTAGGCAGCCAGATCCAGCCCCCGGGCCACATCTTGCCCAGCCCTGATCTAGTGCGACCTCCTGCACAGCAGAGGCCCCACAGGGCTGACCTGAATTAATTCCTAGCATGGACCTTTTAGAAAACAACCTCCAGTCTTGATTGAAAAGTGTCCAGTGCTGAAGCATCTACCCCACCCCTTGGGAAACTGTTTCACTAGTTTAATAACCCTCATGGCTACTGGGGAGAGGGGATCTTATTCCCAGTCTGAACTGTCCAGCTGCAGCTTCCAGCCGCTGGATCTTGCTGCCTTTGTCTCCCATATTGCCTTCTAACATTTTAAAATGTGCACCCCATTGCCCTGCACAGACAAACCCTGCACAGGAAATGAGAGGCAACAGGTGGATACGGACAAACGGCCAGCAGCTATACCGGGATAAAGGTACCTTGCACCAATACGGCCAATTCTCCTTCCCACTTGGGAATCGCTTTACCAGCACAAGCACTTTTATCCGCAATAAGGGGTCCTGTGAGGCTCCCAGCACAACAGGGCCCCTGCTCTCAGTTGTAACTTCCAGTCACCACCATAACACAACAGCAGCACACAGCCTGATGCGAATGATGAACAAGGACCAGGCAGCTGGGAGAAGCTATTTCAGTATTGAACAAGACACCACATCTGTTACCAAGCTCGGAATGCACGGAGGGAGAGGGAAAGGCTGGAGTCAGAAAGTTAAGGAATCCAGACAGGAAGAACAGGATTTAACTGAACATCAGCTGCGGCCTTTTCTCACAGCTGTCACACTCACTGAGCTTGTGCAGCGGCACTTTGACGCACAGACTGGGCTCGCATCAACTGCCTGAGACAAGCTGGCAATCAGATACAAGAAGGGCAGATTCAACAATTCAAGAGACAGTAACAGGCACCTTGAGTCTACATGAAAGCAGCAAGCATCCGCCGCTACTGCTGACAAGGCAAACCATTCTGGGAGTCATATCGGGACTGTCAGATTGGATCAGACCAGGAATCCAGTTAGCTCAGCCCCCTGCCCTGTACTGTGGTAGCTGGCATGTTGGACCCCTGATCTCAGTAGGAGAGTCTGTGTAGCAGGATGAGGGCCTCCCCCCATCTCAGTCAAGGAGACTAGGGATGTTAAATTTCAATTAATCAGCAAATCGAGTAGTCAATGGAATTTCCATTAACTACTTGATTAGTTGATAAGGCGGGGAGGTGCAGCAGGGAACCTGGCATGAGCAGGGACTGCTTCAGACCCCTCTCGCGCTGGGCTTTCTGCTACACCTTTGCCTCTCCTGCGCGTCCTCCCTCCCCCACACACACACACTGCGGAGACGGTGCCGGGGTGAACCGGCTTTTAAGCCAGCTCTCCCCAGCACTGGCTTCTGTTCTCCCCGCTTTGCTGCCTAGGCTTACTGGATAGTCGACTATTCGACTACTCTTTTACATCTCTAAAAGAGACATGGTTGGTGTCAGGTGCTGCAAAATGGAGTTCTGATCTCGGTTGAGTGCTGTGTGGCACCGATGTACGAGTCCAGGCATAATCTGGCAGAATTACATCTTCCATGATGCATCATGGTCAGGGACTCATCAGAGGCACGTTTCCTCAGAAAGAGGAGAGAAAGTGTCATGGGAGATGTAGTCTGGGCAGGAAGCACAGCCCACAAAAGAGAATAGGAGCATAAGACCTCCCCACACACACATACACACACACTCCCTCTGAAATAAAACTTCCACGAGGCATCTACAGGACAGCCCTGCATTTACACCCTCCTGCAGGTATCCTGACTTTTTCTTTAAAAAGGGCAAATTGCCCCATACTTTCTGTCTCTCCCCCCCCCCCGCCCCACCCATTCATACTGGCAAGTTCTGCTGCTGGCTGGATCCCTGCTTGCCAGCTGCCTGCCTACCAGCAGTGAGTGGGGTGGCTGTCCAGTGGCTGACAATGAGGGTGGGTGTGCAAGGCTGGGGGTGGGACAAAGATGCAGCGTGTGAGGCCCTGGTGACTGATCAGTGCAGCCTTTACTATGTGCTGGCTCTTGGCCAGCAGGGCCCCACCCCCCTGGCCAGTTTCTGGCTAGCACTGGTTGGGAGTGGCAAGTTGCAATGGCTGGTGAGTGCAGGCATGTGCCAGACAGCAGCTGGTTACGTGTCACCTCTGCTGCCCACCCTCCAACCCTTTACATGCTCCCCCCCACACACTATCCTCTCCCTGCTTTGCCTTTTCACATACACCCCCAGCCCCGCTGCTCCTCCACAGACGGGTACATCCTGCTCCCAGTGCTGTGCCGAGCACCAGCTTCTGGTCAGTGTGCTCAGCTCTTCAATAGCCTGGCTGGCAGGCTCCTTCCTTCCTCCACTGCCTCTGGCTGGGCTGGTGCCCTGCAAAAGCCCAACACCCTCAGGCCCAGGGCGCTGGTCTGGCAGATCCAAGCCCTACATGTGCCAAAGCCCCGCACAGCATTGGCGTGGGGAAGCCTCTGGGTCCCTCAGCTAAGCTCTGGAGCGGCGATGATTTCCAGCCTGGCCACACTCCAAACCTGCAGGCTCCACAGCAGCCCCCTGGGCAGGGTCTTAGCACCCTCAGTGTCCCATCCCTAGGGTGTGTCTAGACTACATGGCTTCGTCGACGGAGCCATGTAGATGAGTTTACTAGACATAGGAAAATGAAGCGGCGATTTAAATAATTGCCGCTTCATTTACATCAAAATGGCCGCCGCACTGTGCCGATCAGCTGTTTGGCGGCACAGCGAGGCAGTCTGGACGTGCCGCGGTCGACAAGCGAAGCCTTTGTCGACTGCTCCGGTAAACCTCATTTCACAAGGCATACCGGAGCGGTCGACAAAGGCGTCCAGACTGCCCCGCTGTGCTGCCAAACAGCTGATCGGCACAGCACGGTGGCCATTTTGATGTAAATGAAGCGGCGATTATTTAAATCGCCGCTTCATTTTCCTATGTCTAGTAAACTCATCTACATGGCTCCATCAACAGAGCCATGTAGTCTAGACATACCCCTAGGGAGCACAGGGCTGATCTGTCCCCTAGGCACCTGCCCCTGCCGAGCCACCTCTTGGGCACTGGGCACCATTTACTGAAACAGGCTCCCTGGGCTCCGGTGCACAATGCGCTTTTAGGGCTTAACCCCTTCCTGCCCACACTATAGCTGGGAGACAGGAGGTAGCTGGGTTATGCTGGTGGGCAGCAGCAGCAGCCTAGAGGTCTTAGCTGCTTTTGGACACTATATAAGACACTATGTAAGTTGTGTTGAGCAAATGCAAGTATAGACATGGCCTTACTGACAAAAGGAGTTCCGGTTAAGCATATTGGCTCAGAAATGCAAGACGAAAAGGAGCTATATTTCTTCCTGGCTTATGCATGAGAAGCATTAGCTAAATTCCAGTTGTAGAGGCAAATGCTGCCTGCCTGAGTTACAGAGGGCAGACTATCACAGAGGAGAAAATAAAAACCCAGGTTTACTCTCTGATCCCAGCAGTGGTGTGTTTACTAAGCACATTTGCTCTGCAGGCCTGGAGAGACAAACACATCCAGCCTTGCAGTGCTGGTGAGAGCCAATCCAACAGACCCTATCAATTCACATTCTCTCAGCTCTAAGGAACTTGCTGATGAATCTTCATTCCATGCTCAGTCTGATTTCTCCCCATTGGCCCCAACTGCCCTCATAGTGCTTTGACTCTTTCCTTCCACTATCTTCTTCAGCACATGCCCAGTCCTGCCCTTATCAGGGAAGACATGTTCATCCCTTGCTCTTTTTAATCTCCCCTGCAGTTTACCCTGGCAATTTTAAAGTGCTTCACAGCAACTGGGTGGAGCTACTATATCGTATTATTACTGCAAAGGCTGCTCCCGGGTAACCCCTTCTTGAAAACATTCCCCGGGCAACTTTCTCCACCAGCCACTTGAGGATAAACCTGGAGCCGCGGGTGGGGGGGAGACGGGAGAGCGTATCACATTATGGGAAGAAGACTCAGTGACCCAGGAGGTCCCTTCCAGTCCTATATATCCCCTCCTCCCGACGGCAACACAATTCAAGTGCAATAGACCAAACGCTGTTCCTGAGTCAGAGCCCCTATTAGGCAGTGTGACCAAATGGAAAGGGCCCAAGTTTGGAAGTCAAAGAAGCCTGTATTCTCCTCCCAGCTCTGCTACTGTGCAACCAGCCAAGGCCTGGTCGACACATAAATCCGATGCCATGCATAGCAAGATTGTTTAAGGGCAGTTTTGTTTTCTTTTACTGACATATCTGGAGGTATAAGCCCCAGCATAGGCACAGTTATACCAGCAAGACCGTCCTTTTTTGTTCGTGACAGCTATCTGCATTCCTAGCTCATAAGTGACCACTGCCATCATCTAGTCCAACCTGTTTGAAGTAGAGCTCTACTAGCATAGCAAGACTGGGAAACCTTTTCTAGCATAAACAAGACCCATGTCAATCGCCTCTCTGTACCTCAGTTCTCCTTCCATATGTCTTGTCTATTCAGTCCTGGTCTACCCTAGGCCACCCTGGTCTACCCTTTGCCTGTATAACTCTCCCAGCAAACCCTAAACAAAGGGTGGGCAATGATTTTTGACCAGAGACCATTTCAGAAATTTTTAAGAGGTTCCGGACTGCCCCAGAAGGGGCAGGGCCTCAGGCAGAAGGGGCGGGGCCAGGACACTTCTGTGCTGCCCTGCCCACAGACCCTGATTGGTCTCCCCTCCCCCACCCCACCCCCAAGAGAACCGCCAGCTCTTCTGAACAGCTGGCAGTTCCCTCTAGGCGCCCAAGACCCTGGCAGTGAGAGGAGATTTCACACACTCCTCCCCATCCCCAGGTCAATCAGCCTGGGGACGAAGGGGGTGTACAAATCATTTCATATTTAGCTAGAAGCCATCTTGTATAACAGAAACCATTTCAGCTTTTCTCTCAAGCACGTAGACCAGAGTGAACTTTCTGTCACGCCATGAGAAGAGGCCTACAGGATGGGCTATTGGTATGTGTTAATTGGGCTGGTTGGGACAGGAGGTGTACTCCCTCGTACCTGTCCACCATCTTGTTGATAAGGCTTTGTTTTTCCAAGTTTAATTGATGATTTCTGTAATTGGATGCCCTGACGTCAGACTGTTTGGTTAAGGGTGTAAAGATACTAGGACTGGTTGTATTAGCAGCCTTACTGGGCCTGGCTTTGCTGGGACCATGTTTGGCTCATGCTTTGCTTTATTAATTAATAAAGCTGTTTGTTAGCTGCCTAAACAGAGAGGAGCGTTTTTGCTTCAACAGGGGGCATGTGAAGTCTGCCCCTGCCCTGCAAGGGAGCACCGCACTTAGCGTCACCCGCCAGCAGAGACAACTGCCAGCTGCTGCTCAAAGTGCCAAGCTCCTTGCAGGGCAGGAGAAGACTTTGTGTATTTCTCTCCCCACCCCCAGGCCCCAATTGGCCTGGGGGCGGGGGAGCAGCAGGACCTCTGCAGGATGGATCAACCCGCTTGGCAGGCCGGATCTGGCCCACAGAGGCCCTTTTGCCCACCCCTGCACTCAACAGATGCAGCTTCTATGTGCAAAATAAAGTGGTTTTGCCAGTAGAGGTTATACCATACATCCCCAGGTGAAGTTAGCTATGCCAGCAAAAGGATTTTTATACCAGTGTCTCTACATCTACACCAGGAATTCTGCTAGTATAAACAGTTCAGAGAAGGCACACAGTACTTACACGCTCCCTACAAGGCATCACAGGCCATTTTTTAATCAAAACCGAATTTTTCAATGTTTTTTTCTAAAATATCTGCTTTAGCTCAACCAGGCATTAATTCAGAGCTGGCCTCTGGCCTGAGGTTTACAGACAGTAAGACTAGAGGGTCACAGTGGGCCCTCTGGCTTTAGAATCTATTAATCTATGACACTGCTATACCAGCAAAAGTTTCTAGTATAGATCTGGCCTGAGGTTATGTCCACACACAGAAAAAAGAAATGCTCTGACCACATTAGCGAAAGAGGTGGTGAAACCCTCCTGAAGAGATGGCAGTTTGTAGCTTTCATACGTTAGCCAATCAAGGTAAACAATAGTGGGGAACCAAGAGTTTTGCCTCATGTTTGCCTCCAAGTTAACAGGGAGGTGATTTCACCTCTATATACGGCACTGGGGAGACTGAGACGGGACTCTCTTATTCATAGAACCCTGCAAATCTGCAGATATTCACTTTATCTCAGTGGGTAGCAGATAACCATGGATCATTTTTGCAGATGCAGATACCAATTTTGTATCCATGCAAGGCTCTACGTATTCCATTCTGGTGTCTACACTTTAGAAAGGATTTTGAAAGATGGGCGAGAGTGCAGAGAAGAGCTCTAAAAATGATCAAAGGGCTGGAAAAAAAAAGCCTTACAGTGAGATACTTCATAGAGTTCAAGGCCAGAGGGAACCTTTATCTCATCTAGCCTAACCTCTGGGGGTATGTCTTCACTGCCACCCTAGTTCGAACTAGGGTGGCTAATGTAGTCATTCGAACTTGCAAATGAAGCCCGGGATTAAAATATCCTGGGCTTTATTTGCATGATCCCGGGTGCCACCATTTTTAAATGCCTGGTAGTTCGAACTCCCTGCCCGCGGCTACACGCGGCACGGGATAGGCAGTTCGAATTAAAGCTCCTAATTCAAACTACCGTTACTCCTCCTGCAATGAGGAGTAACGGTAGTTCAAATTAGGAGCTTTAATTCGAACTACCTAGCCTGTGCCGCGTGTAGCTGCGGGCAGGGAGTTCGAACTACCAGGCATTTAAAAATGGCGGCGCCCGGGAACATGCAAATAAAGCCCAGGATATTTTAATCCCGGGTTTCATTTACAAGTTCGAATGACTACATTAGCCACCCTAGTTCGAACTAAGGTGGCAGTATAGACGTACCCTTGTATATTATAGGCCCTTATATTTCACCTACTTACCACCAGTTTGAGCCCCATGACTTAAGAAGTTCAATCCATTCAGCTTAATAAAAAAAAAAAAAAGATTGAGGAGATTTTGCTCATGGCACATAAGGACCTTAGCAGATGAAGAGAACAAAAGGCTTTTCAAGCTGGTGAGGAAAGGCAGAACAAGAACTAGTACCTAGAAGCTAAAGCCAGACAAATGCAAAATTAAGTCGAAAGCTCAAATGTTTTATAACAAGGGCAAGTAACCACAGGAACTCACTCCCAAGGGAAGTGGTGGATTCCATACCTTTCAGTGGCTTCAGATCCGACTGGCTGACTTTCTGCAAGATGCATTCATCAAACAGATGTTATTGCGCTCAATACAGGGGTAAATGGGGGCCAGTGTCCACCCAGGAATAAAAATGGAGGGCAGAGCAGCTGATCCAATTGCTGGCCTTACAAATCTATTAATCTTTTTTCCTACTGAAGAGAAGGCTTTAGTGAAATTCACTGGTTGTGTTCTAACACAGACACTAATCTCAATCGGATGGTGTTCTCCTGCATTTGCACCATATGCTCAAGGTTAAGAGCAAACATAGGCAGCCTTGGAAAAATATGAATCCATATTATTCCTAGGTATTCCCTAGTCCTTACCTCAACCTGCTAACACACTTGAAAACTACAAACCATGTTAGTTAACAGGTAAGAACATACCTCTTTGCCCAATGAAAACAGTCTGCAAAGCATTCAGTCAGAGAGTTCTCACAATTCACCTTGGAGGAGGTGAAAGAAAAATGTAAACTAGAATGTTTGCTTTGGAGTTCCTGAGATTGAAAAATTGGAGCGGGCGAATCATGTGAAACAAAAGAAGGGGAAAAAGAAAAAAATGAACAAGATTGTCTTGAGCTGCCAGGGACTTGTGCACAATCCAAAGAATTCAAAGCATTTGTAAGTAGTTCCTCCCCACATCTATCCATCCATGCAAAAGTGTTGTTATCCTTTGTGGAAGGAGATGCACTTTGGGGAATGAAATACACACAGATTACATTTCTGAGGTGCACAGTCAGAAAAATGACAATATGATGGGCAAAGAAATGTTTCTTTTGCAACCATGCTTAGTATTTCATCAAGTCCTGTCTTCTGCCTGAGATCATGAAATCCCAAGCCAATCTTCACATAGATTTTGAAGGCCAGATAGGATCATCTGCCACACCAGGGAATCCCATCCCATAACTCTGGATCAAGCTCATAATTTCTGTGTGAGTTAATGTGCGAGTTCCTTGGGAAGAGAATCTTTTCAGTTTGTGTTTGAACCATGTGTGCAGTGGGGGTCCCCATTCTGTGACTGAAACTGCCAGATGCTACCCCACTAATATTTATAACAATCTTATGGAAAGATACGCAGTCTTGATTTACAGACACCTAGGTCAGTTGTTTCAATGGTCAACACCCCTCCCAGTTAAAACCCTTTGCCTAATTTCCCATTTGTATTTGTCCAGCTTCAACTTCTAACCATTCAGTCTTGTTCTGTTTTCTCACAGACTAATGAGCCTGCTAGTGTCACAACCCTGCTTCCTAGGGAGGTCCTTAGGCCATGGGCACGTCACCTCTTAGCCTTCTCTTGGATAAAATAACTAGACGGAATTCCTTAAGTCTCTCTCTATACAAGGGGAGCACATTTTCCAAAGCTGACTAGTGTGACAGAACGAAAATTTTCTGCAATATTTTGGACGTGCCTCAGTTTCCCCTATACTCTTATTATCACAAAAGGGGTGGATATGGGCAGTTTACTCTTGAGTAGACTACCACACAGGTGCAGCTGATGCTTAGCTGTCTTAGGTTTGAGGCCCATCTCATTGGTGAGGCCATGAAGAAAATGGCAAAGACAAACCCACCTAAGACATTAGCTACCTAGCAACTAATGACTACAGATGGTCCACTCTCTGCAGGAAACCAATTGTGTTTGATCAACTCGATACCACAGGACTGAGGAGGAGGCAGGTGGGACTAGCCTGGGAACCTGGACAAAGGGGAACAAAGCAGGGGCCAAAAGGGGGGCACACTGTTTAGCTGGAGCTTGGAGCCAACCGGGATGGATTATGCTAGAACCTCCTCTTCTCTATGCTACCCAAGGATTCTGTGTGTTGTGTTCCAGGTGAACTAATAAACCCTTCTGCTTTGGTAATGCTCTGTGAATGTCACTGTAGATGCTGTTGGAGGTACACTGCTCCATGAAGCTGTACAAGGATCCCTCAGAGGTCTGCCTCAGTGGGGCTCACTGAGCAGAGCTCACAGTGGGAAGCAGGACTGCTGAAGGAAGAGTGAGGAGTCCTGGCTTGTGGAAAGGATCCTGTCAAGAGGCTGTTCTAAAGCTGGTGTCATAGCAGGGAGCCTGTGACTACATGCCTGCTGGTGGCAAAAGTGGGATCCTGAATGCTCAAGAAGTGTTTTGTAGCAAGTGACTTGTGACAGTAAAATAAGCCTAGTGGAAAGAAACAGCAAGACAGTGGAGAATAACCCCCACCCTAAGAAGGGCATCGCACAGAGAGAGGGTTAGGCATTGGGGAGCTCAACCACGTGCAGCTGATTGCACTGCCGAAGGTCCAAGAAGCAGGTTCCAAGAGGGTCTGGGAGCAGCAGTGGCAGCGATAGAGAGCACAGGGATAACAATGATGAGTTCAGACATTCCCAGGGCACTGGTTACAGTGACCACGCTCAGTTTGCTCTCGGAGGGTGAAGAGATGTGATGGAGCAGGAATCTTCAGTAATATTTTGTATGAATGAAATGTGCACCTCAGTTTCCCCTTTATGCTGTATTATCTCCTGGGGGTGGAAAAGGAAAAGGGCTCCAGGTTACCACAGCTGCCTGAAGTAGTGTCCATCCCACTGGAGAGGCCATCAAAACATGAGGGGTCTGCCTCTGTGGGACTCACTGAACAGAGCTCTTGTGGGAAGCAGGGACACATAAGGACCAAAGATGTCGTCTAAGGAAGTAGCAAAGTCATGGAGCTTACCCTCAAGGAAGAGTGAGGCCTAGAGTGGATCTGGCTCACCGAAGGGGACGCTACCGGATGCTGTTCCAAAAGTGAGGTCCTGCAGATCCATAACAACTAGTAATTTAGGTCCCCTGCGTTGAGACCCCTGAGAGAGGCCTGATTTTCAGAAAGCACTACCTGCAACACCCTTTCTCAAACCAGAAAATTGAAAAAAGTCACGATTTTTAAGCAATCGTGATTTTTTGGTGCCAGACTCATGATTTCTTTCATCTTTGGGGTTGGCAGTAGTGAGTCTTCGGGCTTTTCTAGATGGGGAAATTGCCCGAAATAGCTATAGACCAGTGGTCACCAACCAGTAGATAGGGTTGCCAGATGGTTGAAACAAAAATACTGAACACCCCCCCCAAAAAAAACACCGGGAAAAAATTCTGTTGAAGGGGAAAAAAAAGGGGGGGGGACACCAAAGTAGTTGAGCCAAAAAAAAAAAAAAAAGGACTCCAAGGACTTATTAAGCCAAAAAAAAATTAAAATAAAACGGCATTAAAACAGCATATCCCCTTTAAGAGTGAGTGCAGGGATAGGAACAGGGCAGCGGTTGAGCACTAAGACCCGGTCTTTTGGCCGGCAGCCATTTTGTGCCGGCAGCCTTGGGGAACCAGGTAACCATGGGGGCTGGGATCAGGGGGCTGGGAGGGGAAGGCCAGGTACTGAGTGTTTGTAGAGTTGCCAGGTGCCCAGCATTTTCGCCTCCTGGCCGGGGAAAATTCAGAAAATACCAGACATCTCAGGTGTCCAGTATTCTCTGAATTTTTTTACCAGACAGGAGCCGAAAATACCAGACTGTCCGGGTGAATACCGGACACCTGGCAACCCTACCAATAGATAGGGATCTACCAGTAGATCTTGGAGCCTCTGACAGGTGACCCTGACTGGTTTGGCTGGGAGACACTTCAGCTGTCCCTCCCCCCACTGCCCTGCTGCTCCTGCCCAGAGCCTCAGAGCTGCCCCCTGGAAGCCTCCCGCTTGTTGTGCAGGGTGGGGGAGACAGAAGCAGGTGGGCACTGAAGTCACTCTGTCCCCCTCCCTTGTACCCCATCTTCACAGAGTGAGAAGGGTGGGGCCTTGGCAAGGGGTGGGGCGGGGGTATTTGGGTTTGAGGTAGATCCCGGACTGACTTAGATTCAAAAAGTAATCTTGTGCTTAAAAAGGTTGGAGATCACTGCTCTAGACCTTCAAATTCACACCCTACCTTATTCCGAAATAACTTCCCCAGGTAGATAAGCCCTTATATTTAGGCTGAAAGCTCTCTAAGGCCAGAACTGTCCCTTCATTGTGTGTCCTCACAGTGCCTGGCACCATGGGTCCTTGAGCCATGATTGGGGAATCCGAGGCACTACCTCAATATAAATACATGATATAAACAATTCTGGGTAGCTGAGCACTGTGGGATAGGTACCCAGAAGTCACTGCACTTAGGGGTAACATGGAAACATGGCAAAACTTAAACAGATTCTCTTGGCACTTACGCAGCTCTCATTACTACAACAGCCTAGCAACCTTCACAGTATTTACCCTCCCACCATCACCCAAGAAGGTATTATTCTGCACATTTTATAGACAGGTTGCTGAGTGAGGCACAGAGAGGTGTAAGGTCAGATCCTCAAAGAGACAGCACTGCAACAGAAAAACCAGGCTAGGAGTCTTCGTGCTGCGGGTCAACTGACAGGACTATAACTCTGCAGTGTAGACACTCAGGCTGGAATGCAGGGCTAAGACCCCATGACGGGAAAGTCTCCAGCCTTAGCCTGAACGTCTATGCTGCAATTTTACAGCCCTGAAGACTGAGCCCAAGTCAGCTGAGCAGGGCCAGCCATGACTGTTACAGGGCTTTTATCCCAGGGTAGCTGTACCAAGAGAGATGCTAAATACACACCCAGTGCTACTAGGGTTTGCAAAAATCTTCTGTGGCCCAGACAGACAGGCCCTGCCCTGGGCCTGAGGGACTCGAGCTGTCAGGGTCCCCATGTTGAAGATGGTGACACTTTCTAAGCTAGACCTCCATATAAACAATTTATTGTGTTCCAGTTCTGTTTTCTCCAGAAGGATATGGCTCCAAATAAACAGTGCTTTGCTTTGGGAAGGCTGAAGACGAACCCTGGCACTGTCTCTGGGGCAGACCTGCTGAGGGAACCAATGGCCTGCAGCCAAGGTCCTCGGTCTGGAGGGAGAGGAAGATGAAAGCTAGAGGCCTAAGTATGGTGCCTTCAAGGAGGACAGAGGTGCAGTGCCCTCAGGTACTGTGACTCTTCCACTCGCCACTAACCAGGCTGCCAAACAGCATCCCCACCAGAGCATTACAGACACCCGCAGGGAATATTTGGAAAACTGGCCTGTTAAAAAGAGTTAGAGCTGGTCAAACTCCTCACCATAGCCAAGACCGCTGCTGAAAGAGTCTCTATTAAGTCATCAGAACTCTTTGACTAGAATCTGGCTTCTTAAGTAGATTTGCTCCAGTGGAAAGTCAGGCTGCTCCGAATGCCCCTCTCAAGCAGGGAGAAAGAAACCTCCACTCTTGACCTTTGCTGATTAGAGCGAGGCTAATCATAAAAGGGCTCCAGTTAAATTTCAGCTGTCAGCTCCACGCATGGACAATTCAGGCAAAAAAGCAGCAAAAATGGGTGAGTGCTTTTCAAAAATCAAACTTAGCAGAAATGGAAGGTCTAGAGCGGGGTGATGACAATCATTAGAGGCAGGAAATGGGAATGAGAAGAGATTAGGGTTTGACGTGTGAGAGCAGCATACAAAATAATGAATAGTGTATCTATCTAATGAACTTATACAGTCCTCACTGACACTTCATTATTGTTAATGGCTTTATCCTCACAGGAGTGTTGAGACGCTCACAGAATACACTTCATAGCTTGTGTTGTCCACGTTTACTGCATCCTCCAGAGGCTCCTTGCATCCCCCCATTGACACCTACAGCTGACTGGGTGCCACAATTACCCCATTCCTCCTTATGTCAGGGACTTCTCACAATTCCCCCCCCCCCAAAAAAAATCCCCTTTTGGATCTGTGTGTTGCCCCCATTCTCTCCCACACAAAATCCCCCCCTTCCACCACGGGCTCTGAGTTAGGGATGCAACAGTGTAGTTGATTAACTGATAAGCAAAAGCTTATAGGTTAATACTATAGACTACATGCATTTCTCCCACACACACACTACCAGTAATTTTTTTTAGAAGACTGGCCAGCAGCCTGGCTCAGTTCCGGCTCATGCCGGATCCGGAACCTACCCCCACTGCTGCTCTTCTTTTAAAGTGTATTAGGAGCCAGGTGGGCAGGCAGCCCGGCTCATTTCTGGCTTGCACCAGGTCCGGGAGCTCAGACACACGCCCCGGACAGTGGCTGCTGCCACTCCACACTGCTGCCTCTATATCAGAGGCGGCAGCAAGGGGTGACAGGAATCCAGTCCACGAGGGAAGCCAGTTTTTAAACTGGCTTCCCTCACGGAACAGCTCCCACCTGGCACCCCATGCTGCTGCCTCATATAGAGGCAGCAGCATGAAGTGGCAGGGGGCTTCTCAGGCGTGGGGCTGGAGTGCAATGGCTGCCTGCCCTGCCCCCGGGTACTATAGACTAGTTGACTAACCAATAAGAATTCATGAGGTTACCGAACTATTCAATTAACTGATATTTAACATCCCTATTGTGAGCAGGGTTGCCAGGTGTCCAGTACTGAACCAGACAATCCGGTATTTAGACTTTGTGTCCAGTAAACAAATTGAGAAAATACCAGATATATAAATGTCTGGTATTTTCTAATTAAGTAAGTTTTTCTGCTTTTCCCGGGCTCGGGACACACAGCAATTAAAGGGGCCACGACTGCATTTTGGCCCAACCTACCAAATCCCCCCTCCAGGTCTCCCTGGTTACTCACCGGGGCTTCCCCCCCGACAAATTGTTATCAAATTTTTTTTGAAACCATCTGGCAACCCTAATTGTGAGGGCCCCTCATTCCCCAGTCTCCATACCAAGCTACCTCATTTCCCACCCTTGGTCAGAGCCTATGCACTAACCCCCAACAGTTTGATGGCGTTTCTGGCTGCCAAATGGGGAAACTAAAGCACAGAGACAAAGGGTCTTGCCCAAGAGTCATACAGGCAGGTTTTTGGCAGAGCATGGAACTGAACCCTGATCTCCCAATGCCTAGGCTAGTGCCTTACGCAAGTTCCTGTCCTGGAAGAGGCTGTTTTTCAATCTACCAGAACGCAGGGAAAAGGCAATTAAATTGGAAGGGGTAAAATTTAAAACAAGACCCAAAAAAACATTCATAGCGTTAGCCTGCAGAACTAATGGGTGGCTGAGACTAATAAATTAACAAGACCCAGCAGCGCATTACACCGAAGTTTGACCACTGAGCCACAAGGCAGAAGAGGGAGTTCTGCAAACCCTCACCTGGCATACTGTGGTTTTACCCCCATCTCCAAAAGCAATGTGGCCATCTTACAACTGAACACTGCAAAGGTCATTAAAGATCCCATCCCGATGTGGAAGATGCCCACTTTTTGGGCGAGGGGAGTGTTCAGGAGGTCAGTCCTCCTCTCTGGCTCCCCCTTCTGCATTGTAAGAGGGATAAACTACTCATCTTTTCCTTCAAGGCCCTTCATAGCCATTCCTCACCTACCCATCAGCTCTCATTCACTATCAAGTTGTTGATGCCTACATGCCATCAGTCCACGGTGCCAGCCTCCATTACCCACTTGCTACATTTGCAAATAAGCTCTTTCTTGTGTTTTCCAATGTTGTCCCTTGTGCTTGGAAGGAGCTCTCTGTAAGCAACCAAAAAGCCATTTCATTAACCTCCTCAAAAACCCCCCTTGGCCATTATGTCTACAATATACTCAACAACGGTTAGGCCAGAGGGGCATGGAGACCACTGCCTACCATGCTGATTGCTTAGACTCCCCCATCTATGTGTCTTCATCTGTTGTGTCTTGACTTATACTTAGACTGGAAGCTCTTTGGGGCAGAGACCATGTTTGTTCTATGGCTGTACAGCACCGAGCACAACAGAGGCCAGTCCATGAGTAGGGCTTCTAGGTGCTATGGGAATACAAATAATACATGCAGCTGTACATGGGAGAGCCCAGAGCCCAGGTGAGCAAGCTAACCAAAACACATGCCCTTTATTTAAAGGAGGCAGGATCCACTAGCTTCCAGGGCTGTTACTCTTGCGGCAGATGATTAGTCAGTTCCCACCTGGACTAGTGACCTGTGTGCACTCAACAGCTCTGGAGCCATCTAAAGTTCTATTTAAATGCCACTGGCACATGCTCAAGAGTGACTGAAGCTGGCAGAAAATGCACAGATCCAAATTCTATTGAGAAAATCTCGGGTATTAACGCAATCTGTTTAGCAGAGAGGCAGGACAAGGACCAATGGCTGGGAATTAAAAGCCAAAACACATTCAAGTGAGAAACACACAGTTTTAAGAGAGTATGGGATTAAACAATGGAACAATCTCCCACGGGAGGTGGTGGATTCTCTATCTCTTGAGATCTTCACATTCAAACTAGACGTCTTTCTGGAAAATATTTGGTCAAACAAATGATTGGGCTCAAAGCAGGACAACGGGAGAGATTCTCTGGCTTATGTTATACAGATAGGTTATTATTATTTACTACTAGTGGATTTACCCAGTGTTTCCTGGTAGTGCCAAACCAGAGCACTCCTCCGTTTTATCTCTTTTCTGTAAGGTTTATTGAGAAGCAATCCTATTCCAGGTTCATCCTCTTTTCCTGACTCATCTTGGTGCAGTCTCTTTCAACATTTGCTCACTTATGTCAATTGTAGGATTGTACTTGCTTTGGTGATTCTCTCTTTTCTGTTTGGTTTTATGAGACACAATCCCATTCCAGGCACATCCCGTTTTCCTGGCACAACCAACTCCTTACCTTGCTTTAAGTTATGATATGAGGTTGGACCTCCAACATATTGGATTTGGTGGTCCTAGCTCTGACCATTTAGGAGGCGTTCTTGAACAAACAGACAGACAAACTCTCTAAAATATATAGTAGGTTTGTATTGTATTACTGATGTGCCTAACAGTCCTAGTCACGAATAGAACCCTATTGTGCAAAATGATCTAATGGTCCCTTTTTGGCCTTTAAGTCTATAAAGAGAAGAAAAATGTCTAGTTGACCTAAATTGAATAAGAAAGAAACCTCCCTCTGATTTCTTTCATTCTACAGAGGCTGTATCTTTAGGCTCCACACAACAAAGAACATGTGATTTCTCTCATAGACACAGTTGGGTTTCAAATAACCGTGTTTAGTAGGCTTTGTATTTCTGCATACAGCTACTTATAGACACTGCTGCTGCATTAAATTCTGGTGACTGACAATAGAGGACAAGGAGGCCAACCAGAGGGGTCCTGATCAATTTAAAGGGATACAGGTTGAACCGCCGAAATCCGGGATTCTCTGTGGTCCGGCAGGACCATGGATGTTGCTTGATCAGAGAGACCCGCCACCTGGGAGTGCGAACCCCATCTCTGGGGTGCCCCATTCAGGTGGGGGAGAAGCAGGGCCTAGGGGTGCCCCGGGGAGCCCTGGCTGGGTGGGGCAGGCAAGCCCCATCCCTGGTGGGGATTGCTAATTGGGCAGGGGAGAAGCGGGGCCACAGAGGCTGGGGAGCTCTGTCCTGGGGAGCTCCAGGAGGCTGGAGCCCAAGTCCAAGCCCTGCAGGCTGGAGCCAAGTGGCAGTGGAGCTGGAGTAGAACCAACTGCAGGGAGGGGGAGTGTTCTGGGAGGCCAGTGGCAGAGGACCTCCCTGTATCCGGAAAATTCCCTCATTCGGGACAGGTCAGGTATTATCCAAATCCTAGACACTGTCATGTCCTTTCTTTAATTAGGCATGTGAACAGGTAATGGGTTAATGATTACCGGGTAGGGAGCAGCCCCCATCCACAGCCTGCCATGGGCAGAGGGCTGCTTCAGTCCTGCCAGGCCACCATGCATGACCACCTGACCATCCTGCACTGCTGACAGCTGGGACCAAGAGTGGGCCCCAGCTACCAGCCCCATACAGGGCTGGAAGTGGGAGCCCCAAGGGCTAGGGGCTGGTCCAGCAGGGCTGGAGCAGTCCCCTGCCTAGGATCCCGCTTAGTCAGTTAACTAGTTAAACATTAGGTTAACCTAATGTTTAACTCGTTAACAGAGCAAACAGGATTTTACAGCCCTATCTTTAACCACACCCTGGTTGGATGATCTGACTTTGAGACGTGCCCATGGGACACTATGTGCACATTTTTTTAAACCCAATTCTGCACATACGCAGTCTATTAAAGATCTTGTCTGGCCAGCCCACTTAACCCATGTGGGTCATGTGATCCGGGAAGCAATCTGTTAAGCAAGAAAAGAAAAGAAAAGAAAAGAACTCAAACAATCATCATGTGGTTCACTTTCAAAATGGGGCCAGCCACAGTAGTTGAGACTCTGGCAACTTGGCAAGTTGTCAGCTGGCACAGCTCATGAGAACTGACATAGCACCTCCCTCTTTAACTCTGCACAAACCCCGAGTCAGACCAAGCACTGTGGGGTTCTGCCACAGGACTTTGCTCTCAGTGAAATCTGCATCCTCTTGCTGAGCAGAGGTGGAAGGCTTTGGAGGGTGGGGTGGACAGAGGTTTTATCCCAAATGAGCTTTAGGTTAAAGTTGTATTTTTTTTTTTAATTAGCACCATGGTAGCAGCCAGAGACCTGACTGAGATCAGGGACCCATTGTGCTACATTCTGTGCAGTCAGATTGGAGGTGGTGGAGGGGCGGGTATTGCATGCCAAGATACAGCAAGAGTGAATCATGTTCAAAGACGCACCAGTAAAGTCAATTTAGTTAACCGTCTACAGGAAGCATATCTAGACACTTCAAACCAGTATACACTCAGCTTACATTGATTTAGCTTAATTTAGTAAAGAAACAATTTTATTAGAAATCTACATAAATCAGGTTTAAATTAAATTATGAGTTTTCTGTTTGTTTGCCTGCCAAGTTTTCTAAACCGGTAGGTATTAAATGGAGATATTAAAATGTATTTAAGTAAATAGGTAACAGCAGAAAATTTTAGCAGTTACATGTAGCTCACTTGCCCCCACCCCCTGCGCTGCTGCCTCTGATGCAGAGGCAGCAGAGCGGGGATGAGGGCAGGCGACTCCCTGGGAGCTGATACATGCAGGGAGGCAGCTTTTAAGCTGGTTCCCCATGTGTACTGGCAACCTTCATGTAACCATGAAAGTTACCCGATGAGCCCAGGCTCATCAGTTAACCATTTACACAGTTACACGTTCACATCCATAGTCTTAAACTAAAGTAACTTTATGTAGATCAGGATGTATGTCCAGGAGAATTTACAGGCAAAGATCTAAGGCAACACATTGCCAGTGGAGACAGGGAAATATTAATGCCATTAGACAGAGCACCTGGAAGACCTCATCTGGAATACTGTGTGCAGTTCTGGTCACCAAAAGTGAACCCAAACTGAGCCAGGAGCTGAAAAAGCTCCTAGGCTGACAGGGAATGGTGCTGTGGAGACTGAAAGAGCTGGGCTGGTTAGCCTGACCAGAAAAAGGCTGATGGTAGGTCTACACTGCAGAGTTTTTTCAGAAAAACGGCTGTTTTTCCGAAAAAAATCCAGTTACATCCACACTGCAATCGCGTTCTTTTGGAAAAAAAATTGAAAGAACTGAGGGGGTTTTCCGACATCGGTAAACCTCTTTCTAAGAGGAAGAGCTCTTTCGGAAAAAGGCGTGTGTGGACGGGGAAGAGGAAAGAGGGAAAAGCACAGGTGCCCTGGTGGCCACTTCATCCATAGTAATCACAGTTTAAATGCGAGAGAGCGTCCACACTGAATGGACACTATCTTTTGAAAAAGCAGGTCACTTTTTCGATACACTTTTGCTGTGCAGATGCTCTCTTTCGGAAGAAGTTTTTTTGGAAGATCTCTTCCAGAAAAGCTTCTTCCAAAAGAAGCCTGCAGTCTGGACATAGCCTAAGAGGGGAACCGGTTGCTCTATATAAATACATTGGCAGGTTAACCCCAGGGAAAGAGAAGAGCCATTGGAGCTCAAGGACACAAGAACGACTGGGGATAAGCAGCTCAGGAATCAATAAAAGCTGAAAATGAAAAGAAGGTTTCTTCCTGTCAGAGGAAGAAAGTTCTGGAACAGCCTCTCTGGCAGAGAAGTGGGG
This sequence comes from Pelochelys cantorii, assembly GCA_032595735.1. NCBI lineage: Eukaryota > Metazoa > Chordata > Testudines > Trionychidae > Pelochelys > Pelochelys cantorii. The sequence goes on from CM064336.1 coordinate 34,696,727, forward strand.
GATGAACAACTCAGCTAGCTACCCATGAGGGTAATTAACAAGCAGAACAACAGACCAATGGTTGTGGAGAATTCTCCATCGCTGGAAATTCATAAATCAAGACTGGATTTTTTTTAAGCAGATCTGCTATAGTTCAACGAGGAATCAATTCAGGGCAGCGTGATATGGCCTGTGATGTACTGCAGGTCAGACTAGATGAGCACAGCAGACCCTTCTGCCTTGAGAATTTATTAATCCAGATTTTAGATAAACTTATGAATGGGATGATGTGAAGGGGTTGCTTGCAATAGCAGGGAACTGGACTCAGCAACCAGGAGGTTCCTTCCACACCTAAGTTCCTATCCAGTTTACACACACAAGTTGTTCCACTTGAACTCTGCCGGTACACAGCATTGCTAGCATGGGTGCAGTTATATTGCTATAGAAGTGTTTCTACTGGTATAGCGATGCCTACATGGGACACAGCACAAACTACACCAGTGCCAGGCATCTTTATACCAGTTTCTAAAGGCTTTTTAGTCTGGAAGAGAATGGCAGGACAAGAACCAGTGGCTGGAAGTAAAAGCTAGAACTCCTCAAATTAGAAAGAAGGTGCAGTTTTAGCAGTGTAGGAGACTAACCACTGGAACAAACTTCCAAGGGAAGGGGTGGATTCTACAGCTCATGAGTCTTCAAATCAAGATCTAGTCGCCTTTCTGAAACACAAAATGCTGGGTTCAGTACAAAGGTAGCTGGGTGACAGATTCTCTGGCCTATGCTATTCTGGATGCTTTAATGGTCCCCTCTGATCTTAAAAATCTCATGACCCTATCGGTTTAGTAACAGATATAGGCTGACAGCCTCTTTATGCCTCATCTTCCCATCTGTAAAATGGGAATAATTCCCTCGCACATGGAGTGTGTGAGGATACATACAATTAAAGTTGTGAGGCACACAATAGCAGTGGCTCTATAAAGAGAAACTGGTATAAGTTTCCATACCAGCCTAAACAATTTTCAGTGGCAATTGGTACCTCTCCCACAATGTTCAGCTCCCTAGAATCACTGCCAGTAATTTGTATTTGGATAGTGCATACGGGTCTTAAACACAGATCACCCTCTCATTTTACTCCAAAAACAGAGAATACAAAGATAGTCCCTACCCGCTGCTGCACTGGATCTTTATGGAGAAAAATGCACATAATCAGGCCCCCAAAGAGACAATGAAATATCCTCCAGCTACATATACTTACATGGGATTTCTGATGCAATTTTAAATGGGAACGGGGTTTCCAAATTCCTCTGGCAGCTTTTGAAGAGCTCACCCGTGTGTGTTAGATGGAATTCAACAGCCTGGAGCAACTGCTTATTACTGTGATGAGGAAAGAGGAACCAAGTGCAATGTAGCTTAACTAAATGATGACTAATGGGACTACCGCCATCTATTTTTGAAACCCGTTAAGTCTGAAGGAAGAAGGATTTGAGTTCAGGACAAGAATCAATGGGTGAAATTCTCTGATTGGTGTGATATGATCCAGAGGAGTCTTTTCTCAGCTGTTTCAGATTGGTGGCCCTTATTCCAAGCCAAATAATGTCACAACACTTACTTTATCTGCATAGTAAGTGAATCGATGATAAACTTTAACATACTGGGGAGGAGGGGTGTTTCAGGAGGTTTCATAGAGCATTAGGTCAGAAGGCTCCATTAAATCTATTCTGACCTCCTCTATAGCACAGGCCAGTACATTTCACCCATCTACACCTATATTAAGCCCAAAGACTTAAGTGTGGTTACATTAAAGTATTTTGGTCCTCAGGAGACTAAGCTACTGTGAGCCCCACGCAGGGAGCAGGAGTGGCTGAGGGGCCATCAGTGATCAAAGGAGAAAACCGCTGTGATGGCAGGGAATTGCTGAGGGGAGCCATGCCCAGGTGATCCCAGAAGGATTCAGGATTCCCTGCCCAATGCCTCTCATAGCACCTTCCCCAAGGGTCACAACCTATCAGCTGAGAAGCTCAGGACTAGATAACTAGAATGCTCCATAGAGCAAATGTGAGCGTTTTCTTTCATAATTATTAATAGTATATTTTCATCTGTCACTAGCAAAGTGTACCTGTCCATATGGTTTTGACTCTATCATCCCTCTTTGTATCCTCCCACTGGCTCCCCCTTTGCCAGCATATCAGACGAAAGTTACTTGTCTTCACTTTCAAGGCCCTTCACAGCCACTCCCCTCCTACCCATCAGCTCCCATGCACTAAGAGAAGCAGACTCCCACCTCCAATCAGCTCACAGTGCCAATCTCTATTGCCCACTTCTTACATTAAAACACACACACACACACACACACACACACACACACACACACATATATATCTTTGTGCTTCCTCCCCGGCTGCTCTCAAGGTTTGGGGGAGGAGGGGCAACATCTGTAAACAGCTGTAAACATCAGCAAAGCTACCTCATTCCCTCCTTCAAGCCATGAGATGCCTTGACAAGGATGAGACCACTGGTGTGCAGATGCCTCTCCCACCATATTGAGCCTTGTGTCTGTCACCATCTGTTTTCTCTTGGCTTATACTTAGTCAGCTCTTTGGGGCAGGGACCCTCTGTCTGTTCTATGTTGTGCCTAGCACAGTGGGACCTGGCCCATGACAGGGGCTCCTGGGCGTGGCTGCCATACAAACAATACATCATAATCTGCACCATATGGGGATGATGGATATTTCACTCCAGTTCAGATTGGGTAGCACACGACGAGAGAGGGGAGATCCTTTCTAAGGCCAATTGTACCCTAGAAAAGCTGTGCAGTTATAGTTCAGTCTGGTTGAGCAGTGACATAAGCCACCCCAGTTAAAGCATCAGTTTGCTGCAATTACTGTACCCGCCCCAGGACTTTTGCTGGCATAGAAACGTTGCCCAAAAACCAAAATGCATAACTCAGTCTTCCCCATAAGTGGCATAGCCATGCCAGAACTCTCTTGCACAGGCCTCCTCCAGGACTCACTTCACAGCTTACCTTGAGGGATCAGCAAGAGACCACGCCAGAGCAACTACACTTCACGGCTATCTCGCTCTCCTGGGGGAGTGCTCAGACTTGTCTGAACAGGGATGGTCAGACTGGAAGAACCAGACTGAAAGGCAGCAGATCTGGGCTTTCCCTGGCGATTATAAACTGGTTCTGTTCCTGTAACTTAAGCCAGGCCTTCCCTCCATACTTCTGCCCATGGTCGAGGGAGCGGTCTGAGTGGTGTCAGCAAAATCCCGTTGCGTAGAATGAGGTAGACTGGAAATTTATGGCACAAGGGCTATTCCGGAATAGCCCCCATATGAACATTTATGCTGAACAGAAGTTCCTTTTGCAAGTTTAGCTGAATTCATTCAAAGTGGATTACATAGGCAAGGGCCTCCTACATGATCAAATCCAGTCCCTGCTACCACTGCCAACCCCCATCTAGAATCCTGGCAGAAACGTAGCCAGCAGCATCCTCTAGGGTTGCCAGGTGTCCGGTTTTGAACCGGACAATCCAGTATTTGAGCTTTCTGTTCAGGAAACAAATTGAGAAAATATAAACAAGAAAATATAAATGTCCGGTATTTTCTCAATAAGCTGTAATGTAGATTGTGATGTAATGTCAAGTGTGTCTGGTATTTTTGTTGAAACCATCTGGCAACCCTAGCATCCTCAAATGAATCGGGGGTATTTGTTCTCGACTGCTCCTATGGGAAGGCTGTTCCAGAACCAGATGAGGACCTTCTGATGGCTAAAACCCTCCCTAACAGTCTCCACTGATTAATGGCCAGTTTAACCCCTTTCATCTTGTGCTGACATTTTCCTTTCGCTTCAACAGCTCTTCCCCCTCACTGGGGTTCTCCCCCAATACATTTAGGGGTCAGGCTAAACAAGCCCAGCTTTCTCATTCTCTCATAAGATCAGCAGTCCCTGCCCCTGTTCAGCCTAAGAACCCTTCCCTGCACCTCGTCCATTACACTAAACCAGATTAAGCCAGATCAGAAAAAAGGCACTCTTTACATCAGTGTCCTTAGAGGAAGCTATTCTGCAAGAGCTATTGTAGTCCATTTCCCTAAATAGATCTAAATGCTGAAAACTATTGCAGTATTGCCGCCCCTACTGTTTTATCAAGAATCTGGCAATATTTGCCATTTTCCAAAAAGCCTGAGGCTCCTGCCATCACATGACAGTGTTAGAAAATGTCAGCTGCTTTTTACATGAAAAGATAAGGCTCCACCCTGCACAGTTCCAAGAAAAAAAAAACGTGAAACCTTGAAGCCACTGGACCCTGCAGACTCAGAAACCAGAAGACAAAGACCCCAGCATTTTTTTTAATGGCCGGATTTTTAGGCCAGTCTCTCACTAACATGCTGTGTGATGGCTGGTTTTTTTAACACATTGGTAGAGCCCTGCACAGACACAAAGTCTGTATTTGCAGCTGAGCTGCAAACATGGTTTTCGTGGATCTCAGCAGATTTTCAGAGCTCTACACACTGGCAATACTCATGTCCTCAATGAAGGCCTGTTGAATATTCATTGCATTGCCAGCTTACCCATGTAAATCTGCAATAATTTGCAAGCCCTTGACCCCTTATCAGTACCATGTCTGAAGTGGGCTCAATAAAGACCCCTCCCTCCCAATCACAGGCAACAGGAGCTTCCTTTGCACTGCCAAATAGCATACACTCTTCTCCAGCTCAGTCATGCAGGCAACCCAATTAGTAACGAAAAAATTGCCAACTATTCAAAGACAGAAGAGTTCTAAAATAAAACAGATCTCAGCTTGTCTGGGACTGCAGACAACCTGAGCCAAACTGCGGGGGGGTGGAGGGGGGGGAAGGTGCCAACCAACACACAACACCTGCCCGATGACTCCAATGGGAGCGGGGGGAGATGCCCCTTGCGCAACAGAAATAGCTAGGTAACTAAGGAACTTATACATGACTCTAGTATCTGAGCATTTCACAGCTGCTAATGTATTTATCCTTACTGTGAGGTAGGACAGCTCTGTTATCCCCATTTTACAGATTGGAAAACTGAGGCACAGAGAGGCTCGGTGACTTGTCCAGGATAACAAAGAAGTTTTGTAGCGGGGCAGCAACCCAGATCTCCCAAGTTGGAAACTAGTGTCCTAACCACTGAGCAAGGTTCCCCGTAAGCTGGACACCTGCGCACTTGCAAAGCAGTTTTTTGGGCTCCGCTCAGAAGTTCAGAGCTCCCATGCAGGCAGAGAGCACAGCTGATTGGCGGGGATGAGGCTCTCACTGAGCAAGCAGCTAAATGGAACTAACTGCATGGGGTAGGTGGGGGAAAAGAGAGGGTGCTGGCATCTGTGCAGTGAGGTAGAGGTGGGGGCAGTTTGTTTGGGGTGTCTGACTAGCTGTAATCCTCTCTGTCTGACTGGGCTGAGGCAGGGAGCAGGCTGCATGGGAAGTGTGTGTGCCAGGACATTTGCATGACTGCATTTCAAACAAAGTTTGCATAGGTGTTAATGGCTTAAGATAAGAAAGAAAAAGATTCTTTTAACAGCATGTTTTTAGAGTGTTGCAGAGATCTAAAACTATGAATTTAATAATTTTTTAAAAATCTGTGTTACTAATTAATACATGATAAACTTAAAAACCAACAAATGATCTAGTAGCACTTTATAGACTAACAAAACACGTAGATGGTATCATGAGCTTTCATGGGCACAGCCCACTTCTTCAGATAACCAGTTATCTGAAGAAGTGGGCTTTGCCCACGAAAGCTCATGACACCATCTACGTGTTTTGTTAGTCTATAAAGTGCTACCAGATCATTTGTTGGTTTTTAAGTTTATCCTGTACAGACTAACTCAGCTACCCCCTGAAGCTAATTAATACATGTATTGCATTAAGGCCAGATCTTTGCTATTTGGTGGAGTTCTGGCTCTTATGAGTCAGAAGTAGCAAGTACTAGCTTGACTGTTAGAAAGGTTGATACCTGTACTCCAAAGACAGTGTTAATTTATTTGATTTCATATTAAATGTTATAAGCATTGCTCCTTGTTAAAAATTCCTTATTTTAGTAGATTTTCTTCCACACATATGGACTGCTTAAAATTATGTGTGTGTGTTTTGTTTGTATTGGTGGTGCACATCCACACACTCACTACCTAAATATTGGTGGTGCACATCAGAAATTTCAACCCGCCCAAGGATAGAAAATGTTAGAGGGAACACTGCCATGGAGCCATCCTTCCTCCCTTGGAGGATTGCCCTTTTGGACTTGAGCAGCTGCCAAGGGCTTGAATGCTGAGATCAGTGGACTCCATGGCTTGGACCTTTGAACATAATGCAAGGATGGCTAGATTGTGGAATTGTGGTCAGTATTTATGTAGCGGTTAGAGCAAGGGACCGGGTTCTCCTCTCCTTTCTGAAAGGGGAGTCTTGTAGTTAGAGGACTGGTGAAGTTCCTGGGTTCCATCTACAGGAAGGGAAGAGGAGACCCAATGCTTAGAGAAGGGTTGGGGCTGATAAGATGCCTGAGCTGTATTTATAGCTCTGCCACTAATTCACTCTGTGACCTTGGCCAAGACCTTTCCTCCTCTCCGTGCCTCACTTTCTCCTGTAAAATGGTGATAATGCTAGTGAAGTGCACAATGATCCCAAGATCCATCAGACCACACACTCTGGTCAAACCTGCTCAGCTTCCCCCTTGCCCATCGTCTATCCAGGCCGATGCACAAAGAGAACAGAACTGGGCTGCCAAGGACTGGAATGCCGTGCACAGCTCAGGTCACCCTGCTCTAGAACAATGAACCCAAACCGGCCCACTGCAGAGAAGCACTCCTAGGCTGATCCAGGAAACAGAGAGCTGCTCATACAGAGCTGGCTCTGCTTAGCCTGGCCAGAGAGAGGCAGAGAGGGGATCTGCTCCCTGAAAATTATACCTGGGATAACAGCAGGGAGGGAGAAGAGTTACTGAAGTTGTAGGACAGTGTTGGCACAAGAACAAATGGGGACCAAGTGGCCAGGAATCGATGGAGGCTGAGAGGAGAAGGTTGGTGCCCAGCAGGGAAGGGAGGTTCTGGAGCAGCTCCCAGTACCAGGAGTGGGCGGTGCGGGCAAACAACCCAACTCGTTTGAAGACAGAGCTGCATATGTTTCCAGCTGGGATTCCATCAGAGGGTCGTCTGTGATAGCTCAGACCAATCTCAATGACCCCGGAGGCTCCTTAGTTGCATTTGGGTGGCACCAGCCTGCATACACACTACAGAATGGTCCCCAGCTCTTCTTCAGCACTTTTTGTCCCTGCATCTCCAAATGCTTTACAAAGGAGGTCTGTATCTTTAGCAAACCTGAGGCACGGAGAGGGGCAGTGACTTGTTCAGCAGGGTAGAGGCAGAGCTGAGAAGAGAACCTAGCTTTCCTGAATCCCAGTCCAGTGCTCTAGCCACTAGGCTATGCTGCTAAAAAGTTACAGTCATTTGAGTTTTAACCTATTACTCATCTCCAACCAGCCATCCCAAGCTTACAGCACCACCCTCCTGAGTGAGAGTTTGTGCACATCTGGACAGGACTTACCTGCAATAAAGTCAATCTTCCAGCAAGGTGGTCCCAGGGGAGTCAATCATACAAACAATGATCATTAAGATCCTTCCTTCGCACACATCCATAGTGCTGAAGGCCGCATTTCCAAGCAAGGACCTGAACTGCAAAATAAGCCTCACCGCAAGGGATACGTTTTAGGCTTACTCATCAGCTGCTTCTCGCAAGAACATGAATCAAGACTGTGCCAGCAGCAAGATCAGAAATGTTCTCTGCCACCACATGTGGAACAGGATGTTCCTACTGAAGGCTAAGAGCAGTGTCTCCCAACGAGGGGGAAGTGAGGGCGATGGATTAAACAAGAAGGGGCAAGCCAGAACAGTGAAGGAAGGTGCAGGACTCGAAATCATGTGAGCAAAGCCACAGGCTGCTTTTTGGGAGGCCCATCTCAGATGTCTGCTGCAGGTAGTCAGACTGCCATTCCAGTTATGATGGAAAAGCTTTTAACCAAATAGAAAGGATATAGCAGCATTTCCCCAAGGAAATCACACTTTGGAGCTCTCCTATCCCCCCAGAAGTTTTCCCCTAGCCAAGTCCCCTAGGATCCTTGGTCACCATCTCCTGCAGCTATGGTCATAACAGATGAGTGTGTCAGTCTTGGCAGTTAAATAGATTAATAGATTTTAAGGCCAAAAGGGATCATGAGACAATCTAGTCTGACCTCCTATATAAACCCAAGACCCAGCTACCGTGTATGGAGCTCAATATCCTGTGTTCCTATAAAGCAGTGGTTCCCAAACTTTTCGGCATCACACCCCCCTTTTTGATTTTTGGGAAACCCTCACCCCCCCCCAAAAAAATACCAGCAAAACTTGGGGTGGGATTGACGGGGGGGGTGTTGCTGGGTCGCCTTGCGCCCCCCCCCCCGGAATTTCTTCATGCCCCCCAGTTTGGGAACCCATGCTCTAAAGCATCTTTCAGAAAAGCATCCAGTCTGGATTTGCAAATACTAAGACAGAGAGAATCCATCTCTTCCTTTGGGAGTTTGTGTCACTGGTAAATCACCTGCACTATTAAAAACAAAAAAAAACTTATTTTTCCTTTGACCAAGTCAGATTTTGACTTCCAGTCATTATTACCATAGTGCTAGTCGTGGACCACGAGTCCTGTGCGCTACAAACACAGATGTATTGGTTCCTGTTCTGCCAGGTTACGGAGCCCTTTAGTACACACTATTTGTACAGCTGCGATTTCTCCCTGTGAAGGTGATTACACATCATCAAGTCACACCTTGATCTTCCATTTGAGAAGCTAAACAGAGTGACCTCCTCAGATCTCTTGCCGCAAGGCATTTTTGCCACCCCCTCAAAACACATTTGTTGCTCTTCTCTGCACCCTTGCTAAAAAGGTCCACTCTGGCTCAGCCACCAAGCTGAGCTTCCAAATATTCATTTATAAAGCTTTATGGAGGGAATGCCTGCACTATAGTCAATATTCTCCTATTTATGTAAGCACTTCACTTCTTCAATTGGGTGAAGGTTCACTGGCTCCAAATTAAAATGTGCTCAGTTTCAAGATAGTTTGGGGTGGTGTTTTTTTTTGGTTGGTTGGTTTTTTTTTGAACTGCAAACTCACTCCAGGATCTGAGTCATCCCCAGGAAGAGAGAAAATCAACAGCCCAGACTCTGCCCTTGGTGACCTCCTTTCCATCACCTGCACATCATGCCTTTGGCAACAACCAGGCCACCCCCACCAAAGGATTTGGATCTGCATTTGGTGACGGATGCCAGTGCTGGAATGGAATCCAGCTCTCCAAGGTTTGAGATGCTAAAGTTTGTGGCTCTGACTGTGAGGCAGGCAGGCTGCAGATCTGCTGAGCAAGAAGATGCAATATTTTTCTTGCAGCCGACAACAACCAAATGCAGAGCCTTTGTATGGAGAAAAGAAACAGTCTTAACATAGAGTGTCTGGCGCTACCACAACATGGAATCTCTCCTGCAATCAGAGATCAGGTTGCCTACCAACCATAATAATCTCCTTGCTGAGCAATGTGTGCTCAGAGCTGCCTGGCTCGACTGATGCCTTGGTTCTGGTTTTGTAGTGGGGAGAAAAAGTTGAAGCCTACCTCTTCCACTGAGGCTGGCAGAGCTCAAGCTACATGATCATGCAGAGAAAGGTATGTGCTTCCCCTCTCCAAATAGGCTGAGATCCACCGTGAGTAATGCTTCTTATCCTCTCCGGTTGGCTAGGAAACTCCATCCCATCCTGGACTCCGTTATTCCCACCTTTGTCACTTCTCAGTTGAACTCCAGCAACGATCACATACCTGGGCACGAAGCCTTCAGTGCTCAGGAAGCTCCAAGTACAGACAGCTGCTGCAGCACATCTGCTCAGCCAGGCAGGCTTCCACGCAGACATCAGCCTTGTCCTCCACACCCGTAGATCTAAGCCTTGGACTCTGTCTGCAAGGCACTCTGTGGTCAGGGCCCAAGACATTTAAGAGCCACGATGAAGAACCTGGTTAACAGATCTGCTCCTTGGGCACAAAGTCGCTCTCAGCAAAAAAGGGAAAGCTCGCCTATGCAGGAGACAGAACTCAGGGACAGGTCTGTGGCTGTGGAATGAACTTCCCCAGGACCAAGGACCATCACGAACCTCCCCAACTTCCATTGAACGGCTAGGCACATTGAACTTGCCTTTTCTGACCAACATGTCTATTTAAAAAAATCCGGGACCTCTACCAAAACAAGACAATTCTTTGTACATGCTTCTCCTCTGAGAGACAACACATAGGAAGCATGAGTCAGATAGAAGGTCCATATTGTCCAGCCTCATGCCTCTAACAGTGGCCAGCTCCAGATGCATCATAGGAACCCCACACTTACAGCATGAACTGCCCAAGGAAAAGTTGGCACAGATTTTTATCATAAAGGGGGATTAATTATTGGAACAGCTGATGCACGGATGGGGTGGATTCTCCATCACTTAGTCTATAATTCAAGACTGCACGTCTTGCTAAAAAGGTCCACTGTGGCTCAGCCACCAAGCTGGGCTGGAGGCAGGAATGGCTTGGAGGCGGGGGAGGAGGAGATCTCAGGCCTGGGTTACACAGGAAGTCTGACTGCATGGTCAGAATGGTCCCTTCAAAATCCATGAGCTTGACTTTTTATGCCACCAGCCTTAGCACTGCATTAAAACTAGCATTTGCATTAATATTTCCTTTACCCAATACAGACCAATAGCATGAGACACTCGCATCCATCTGGAATGTCATGTTAGCAGACAGAGCCAGTTATGTAGTACAAATTGCAAACAGATGCACCATTATTAATGTTTATCCTGTAGTAGTATCTGGAAACCAATAAGATGGGGGTCCCCACTGTACGTGCAGACCCCAACCAAGATCAGGACCTCTCATCCCCCCAGGTGCTGGGGGACGCTCCATTATGCCAGACACCACACAGAGCCCTCCAAACTGAGATTGGGTGCCCTCCAGCACGCTGAGCACTTCAGAGACACCCTGATAGAAATTGTGGGGGAGCCCGTCATGCTGGAGGCTACATTCCCCTTGGGAGTTCAGGCGAATTCTCCACTGTGCCTCTGCCACACAGGCTCCCTTGGCTGAGACTGGGGGAGCCCCCGTTGTCCTGGGCAGTACACAAACACATTGTAAAAGACAGTACCTGCTCCACAGACATGGAAGATACAGGAGAAAATGGAGGTGCAGTGGTAAAGCAGCTAGTGACCGACACTGGAGATCCTGGTTTAATTCCCTGTTCCACCAGAGATCTTGAGGTGTCTCTTATTCTCTCTGTGCCTCAATTTGCCCATCTGTAAAATGGGGATACCAGGTCTGCCCTACCTTACCGGACATGATAATAAGTTAAACTGGAGATGGGGATTAATATGAGAATCAAAACATGGATAAGGAACTGATTAAAAAGGAGACTACAACAGGTCAATGTGAACTGACCTCGGGGATTGATCCTGGAACCAATCTTAGTTAACATTTTCATTAATTGCCTTGGTACAAAAAATGGGTGTGTGCTAACAAAATTTGCAGATGACACAAAGTTGACCCCTATGGAGATAGGCCAGAAAATCAAACAAGAAGATAGGGATGAACTTGAACATTGGAGTAACAGAAATGGAATGAAATGTAATAGTGGAAGGTCATGCACTTAGGGACTAACAATGAGCATTTTTCTCACAACGTATCAGTTGGAAGTGACAGAGGAGGTAAAAGAGCTGGATGTATTGGCCAATCAAAGCAGGACTACAAGCCATCAGTGTGATCATGAGCAAAAAAGGCTAATGAAATCCTACAATGTATCAATGAAAAAGGCTAACAAAATACTAGTATGATATAGGGAAGCATTATTACCATTATACTTGATACCAGTGAAAAGTCATTTGCAATTCTGATCTCCCATTTTTTAGAACAATGAATCGAAACTGGAACAGGTGCAGAGAAGGGCTACTAGGAAGATCAGAGGAATGGAGAACCCACCTTACAAGAGAAGCCTTAAGGAACTTAGCTTATTGAGTTTAATCAAATAAAGGCCGAAGAGAGATACGATTGTTCTCTATAAATACAGAGGAATAAATACCAGGGAAGGAGAGGAGTTATTTAAGGGCCAACACTGACGCACAAAAAAAAGTATGTAAAAAGCCACTAATAAATTGAGGTACGTCTCCATAGCTGGGCTGAAGTTGAATGAAGCTATGCAACTTCAGCTACATCAGTTGCGTAGCTTAAGTCAAAAGAGCTTAATTCAGGTTTTGGCACTGTCTATACAGCAGGAAGTCAAAGGAAGCACACTCTTCCTTGGACTTCCCTTACTCCTCATGAAATGAGGGATTCCATGAGTCAAAGTAAGAAGTCCTCCGGCTCGACATTATTTCAAAATAAAGGCTTGTATTATAGAAGTGCACTATGTTATTTCAGAATAATGTCAGTTATTCTGAAAAAACGCTGCTGTGTAGATGTACCTTTTGAGTTAAAAACTTGATCTAAATTCTAACCTTCAGAAGAGTAAAGCTCTGGAACAGCCTTCTAAGAAGATGAGTGGGGGCAAAAAAAACAAAAAAACAAAAATCCCCTAAGCTTGTTAAATGTATGGAGAGTAGGGTCCAATTATACTGCCTACAATGGCACATGGCCCTCTGGAGACTACGTGTAGCAAACATCTCCAACCACCAGCGATGGGGTTGGGAAGGAATCTGCCCCCAGATCAGATTGGTAGAGACCTGGGAGATTTTCATCTTTCTCTGCAGTGCGAGGCATGGGTCACTTGGGGTGTGTCTAGACAACAGGGTTTTTTTGAAAAAAGTAGCCTTTTTTCAAAAAAAACTTCACCTGCGTCTAGATTGCAGCCATGTTCTTTCGAGAGTAAATCAAAAGAACGCAGAAGTTTTTTTGATCACGGTAAACCTCAATTTATGAGGAATAACGCCTTTTTTCAAAAATACTCTTTCGAAAAAAGGTGCTATGTAATGCAAACTGTGCTTTTTCGAAAGAGAGCATCCAGACTGCCTGGGTGCTCTCTTTCGAAAATGCGGCTTGCTTTTTCGAAAGTACTGGTTGTAGTCTAGACGCTCTTTTTCGAAAGAGGCTTTTTTGAAAGTATCCTTCGAAAAAGCCTCTTTCGAAAAAGGCTTGCAGTCTAGACATAGCCTTGCTGGTTTGAACTAGTGTACATGGTGAATTCTCAGCAATTTGAAGTCTTTAATATGAGGGGCACGTAGCCTTTTTTGGGCCGGGGCCACTGACCCACAGAAAAACCAGTTGGGGTCTGCACAAAAGTGAGTCCCTGTCTGAGAAGCAGAAAGACACTCTGCACATTTCCTTCGCACACCAGAGCCTAGAGGGGACCAGACTAGTAGATTTTGTGGTCCCCCAGGCTGTGGGGTGGGGCCAGAAATGAGGGGTTCAGTGTGTGGCAGGAAAGCAGGCTTGGGGTGTGAGCTCTAAGCAGGAGGGAGGGTGCAGGACTGGGTTGGGGGTGAGAGAGCTAAGAGGGTGGTAACATGCAGGAGTGGGCTGGGAGCAGGGCCGGACTGAGGCATGGGCGAGCCGGGCAGCTGCTCAGGGCGCCAACTGATGGGGTGCACCTGATGGCAGCTGCAAGGGCCACGCGGCGTCCCTTACAGCTGCCATCAGGCACCGTGTGCCCAGCTCCCGCAGCGCCGCCCTTCCCCCCACGGCCGCGGGGCCCTGCACGGCCCAGTGCACACGCCACCAGCAGTGGCCAGGCCGGACTGGGCAGCGCATGCGCCGTGCGCCCGGGGGGCAGCACTGCGTGCCCGGGCCGGCCCTGGCTGGGAGGGAAGTCAGGTGCAGAAGTGAAGTGGGGGTCAGGAGTCTGCACGGGAGGAGGGTGCAGGAGCCTCTTCCTCTCCCTGCTTATGGGTTGGAGCTGGACCTGGCTTGCCTGACTCTGGGCCACAAGACTCAGGGCATCCCCACCCCCAGCAGTGGGGAGCCAGCACTGGCCCTCCAGCCTTATCTGGGGAACTGGAATGCCCTTGTAACCACCACCAGGCGGATTTGAACCTGGGACCTCTGAAACAGAGTATAGGAGCCTCTACCCTCTGAGCTAAAAGCCCATGCTGTAGAGGTCTCTTGATCTGAACTGTTGCTGTGGTCTAGGTACCACTTGCATTGCTCAGTAACCACACCAGGTGTGTGGGTTACACCAGCGCCAGCTCCCCAATGCTGGGGGTGAACCCTGAGCCTCGGGGGTCAGATCCAGGTAAGCTGAGGGGCGGATCTGGTCCCCAGGCCTTACATTTCCCACCCCTGAAAGACTTCAGCAACTCAGCCACAGATTAGGAGGGTCTATTACAGGAGTGCGGGGGCAGGTTCCTGTGGCTTGTGAGGTGCAAAAGGTCAGACAAGATGATCAGGATGGTCCCTTCTGACCTCAAAGCCCCTGAATCTATAAACATTGTCCAGGGTGAGGGGTTCCCGGGCACCACAGCAATATGTGGGCCCGAGGAACAGAGAAGTAGACAGGACAATCTAGTGGATCCCATAACTGGCAGATACTGCAGTGATAAGGGCATGGGCATATCAGACAGAGACAGACAGACACTGCTTGAGCAGTCAGGGGCTGCGCTGGATCGCAGCACAGCCACTGCAACACCACAAAAGCAGCCTTCCCCCACCTGTTTTGTTTACTGCGCCTCCTTACTGGGTTGTCCGGCTCACAGCTGTGCTGGCATGTGACCCTCTGTCCCCCTTCGCCAGTAAGTGGCAAACGTAATTCTGAAAGCCAGCTGTGTCTTGCTGCTGAGCGCCGAGTCGTGCATTATCACGTCCTCCGGCCCTGCTCGCACCAGGAATGATGCAGCCCAGGCAGACAGACAGACATGGAGGCGGAAGCCTTGCACCTGTCCCCTGCGGAGGAATCCAAGGCACGAAGGCCCAGCTGATCAGCGGCCCCTTGCAATGCAGGAGAAGTTCCTTGTGATTGCAAAGTGCTTTGCTCCCCATATATGAGAGTGCACACAGGGAGTGCATGTGTGCCCGCTGAATGCTCCCTTCCCTCCCAGACATTTCACACTTGTATATGCGCCCGCAAAGTGCTTCCCACACACATGTGCGTGCAAAGCACTCCCCCTGCACTCTCATGTGAGCACCATACACACACAAGAATACAAACTGTTCCCCCATGCACACACCTCTGCCTGCAACCAGGTGACTAGCTAGCAAGCATGAAAAATTGAGATGGGGTAACAGACATCAATAAAACAAAGCCCCAAATATCAGGATTATCCCTATAAAATCAGGACATCTGATCATCTCAGTCTGCGCACATGCACGCGCACACACACACTCACTCACACCTGCAAACTGCCCCCCCACTGCACACATTCACTCGTGTGTGTGTGTCTGTAAAGTGCTTCCTCTACACTCAAGCCTGCAAAGTGCCCCCTCTACATGTGTGCCTATAAACTGCTTCCTCCTACACACACACTCAATCACATGTGCACCTGCAAAGTATTCCCCCACAGATATCCACCTGGTATGTGCAAATTGCTCCCCAATCCGCACGTGTCTCTGCAGGCTTCTCCCCCTATAAATATCTTCCTTTTGATCCACTTAAAATCCTCCCTTCCACAGCACCCGGTACAAGGGGCTGCATCAGTAGACTCTGAAATCAGCTGAGCGTTATGATCAGGGTTCAGACTTGCTCCCACTTCACCCACCTGAAATGATGGTAGAGATGGGAGAGATCTACAGCCTCTCCACCCACTCCAGTGGGAAGTGGTTTGAGGACAGAAATACCAAGTTATCCCAAAGAACAAAGAGGGAAATGTCTCAGGGGGCTACAAAATTGTTGTCCTGTGGCTCAGGATGACTAGGGTTGCCAGATGGTTTCAACAAAAATACCAGACACACTTGCCACTACATCACAATCTACATTACATCTTATTTAGAAAATACCGGACATTTATATTTTCTCATAAGAACATAAGAACATAAGAACGGCCGTACCGGGTCAGACCAAAGGTCCATCTAGCCCAGTATCCTGTCTGCCGACAGTGGCCAGCACCAGGTGCCCCAGAGGGGGTGGACCGAAGACAATGATCAAGCGCTTTGTCTCCTGCCATCCCTCTCCAGCCTCTGTCAAACAGAGGCCAAGGACACCATTTTATCCCCTGGCTAATAGCCTTTTATGGACCTAACCTCCATGAAATTATCTAGCTTCTCTTTAAACTCTGTTATAGTCCTAGCCTTCACAGCCTCCTCTGGCAAGGAGTTCCACATGCTGACTACACGCTGTGTGAAGAAGAACTTTCTTTTATTAGTTTTAAACCTGCTACCCATTAATTTCATTTGGTGTCCTCTAGTTCTTCTATTTAGGGAACTAATAAATAACTTTTCTTTATCGGCCCTCTCCATACCACTCATGATTTTATACACCTCTATCATATCCCCCCTCAGTCTCCTCTTTTCTAAACTGAAAAGTCCCAGTCGCTTTAACCTCTCCTCATATGGGACCCGTTCCAAACCCCTAATCAATTTAGTTGCCCTTTTCTGAACCCTTTCCAAGGCCAAAATATCTTTTTTGAGGTGAGGAGACCACATCTGTACACAGTATTCAAGATGTGGGCGTACCATAGTTTTATACAGGGGCAGTAAGATATTCCGGGTCTTATTTTCTATCCCTTTCTTAATAATACCTAGCATCCTATTTGCCTTTTTGACCGCCGCTGCACACTGTGTGGAAGTTTTCAGAGAACTGTCCACGATAACTCCAAGATAACTCATTTATATTTATATTATGTTTCCCAAACAGAAAGCTCAAATACTGGACTGTCCAGTTCAAAACCGGACACCTGGCAACCCTAAGGATGACATTTTGCCAGCTAGTGAAAGGCAAATCTAGAAACCAACAGAGTCTGATGCTCAGGCAACGGCCTCTGTTCTGCCCCACTCTCCAAGACCCACAGCACATCTGATGGGCAGCACCTCAGCTACGGCACTAATACCAGTGCTCTGTACTATCAGGCAGCACAACCTCTGCAAGCGCCAGTTAGGATACTGACTATCTAGAAGAGTTCAAATTGTACCTGATGAGTAATCCTCCTATGGCTTCCTGTGCCTGGGTTCTAAAGCATTCTACAGACATGAAAGAAGCCACAAAGTCTCTGTGTGAGGTTGGCTTTATCCCACCTTTTTACAGGTGGAGAAACTGAGGCCCACCCTGACCATGCCCAAGGACACACAGAAAGGCTGTGGCAAAGGCAAAGATGGGAACAGAACACAGGCACTCCAGCTTCCAAGACCACTTGATCGTCACTCCCCTCAAGGCGGCAGGAATAGAAACCATGATTCCTGGCTCCTTGTTCTCTACACTCTCCACTCTAACCACTAGATATCACTCCCTCTTCCATTGCTACAAACAGAATCCAGCAATCCTGAGGCCCCCAAACCCACAGCATTTGCCACAATACTGAAACCTAAATGTTTTTGGAGATTAAATCACAGCCTTTTTTTCCAATTTTTACTACCCTGGTAAATTATTTATTAGCGTGACCTTTTAATAGCCCCACTAAAGGCTTACAGCCCTGCTGTGACAATCATTAACTAATCAATGTTTAAATAATTAGCTAATTAGCCCTTAATTGAAACAAAAACTTTCAGCAAACAACTCTTGGAAGACAAAGTAGGTTGTACTACAAGTCAAATACAGAAAACAGCTGTTCCACAAGCAAGCCAGTGGAAGGGAGGGGGCATACCAGGCATACCGTGCACTGCGCTACAGTGATCCTGAAGGCAGGGAAACTGCAGACACATTATGCCTGATAATCCACTATGGGTTGGACACAGAATCTGCCAGGTCAGATTCTCTGCCCTGGGTTATACAGAGCTATTGGGAAAATAGGATTATTTTCCACTGAACATTTGGATTTCCTTCTCCCTCCCTCCCCCCGCCAAATTCAGATACCAAAAACATTTCAGTCAAAAATGGAAATATTTTAATTTGGAAGTCTCATGGAAATGAGGTTTGGATTCCTCATGCTCCCATTCTCATCCCTAGGCCAGCTTCCCTGGTTAGAGGATGTCTCCCATGATTCAGCAGCCTCCCCTCTTGCAGAAGGCATGCAGTTCACACATCATGAGACTACCTGGCTTTGGTGCATCCAGGGAAATGTAGTTCAGCTGTTTCATGCTCCCATTCTCCTCTCTTGGCTAGGCTCCCTTATCAGACTACATTTCCCATGATGCAGCACAATGTCCTTCTTAAAGAGGGGAGGTAGTGTATCATGGAAATTCACAGCCATGATGCATCAAGAAAGATGAAATCCTGCGAGGGGACCTAGCAAACAGAGAAGGGGACATGTGGCAACTAAACTACAATTCCCATGAGACAGTGCAGCTGCATTTCCAAATAAAAATATTTTAGTTTTAGTACTTTAGTTTTTAGGCACTTGGTTTTTTGATAAAAAAAAATCTGTTTTGTTTAAAAAAAAAAGCTTTGACAACAAACTTTCTGGCAGCCCTAACGTTCTGCTGGTCAAACTATGAAACCCACTATGGAAATAAAATTAGGTCTGTTCTTTCTTTACAGTACAGCCTGAAAGGAGTTTTTCCAAACACACTTTTTCTGTTTAAAATATCAGATCTTGAGACACAGCTTCTGTTTTGCCAGAAGTCATTTTGGAAGATGAGGAGGTCTCTTTGGAAGCTCTCTCAGCCTTTCACTGAGAGACGGATCTCCCATGGTGGGAGCTCTCTCAGCCCCTAACTGAATTGGTTGAAAGAAAATGAACTTAGCTTTAAAAAAAAAACTGCAAGTCTTCCAAAAAAGAGTACAGACCCTAGTTTCCTGCTTAAATAGGAGTGGGCCTGGAGCAGTGTTTCTCAAAGTGGTCCGCAGACCCATTCTGAAAAAAGCTGCTACCGAGCCGCTCCAGATTGTTTATGAACCAGCTTCGCAGCCACAGAGCCTTGCAGCTCCCATTGACTGAGGTTCGCCATTTGCAGCCAAGGGGAGCTGTGGGAAGCAGTGTCCTGGGTCACTCTGCTTCCTGCGGCTCCCATTAGCAGCAAACGGTGAACCGCAGCCAATGCGAGTTGCTAGGCTCCGTGGCTGCAGAGCCAGGAAGCAAACCGGTGTGGCCCAGTAGCAGCTCTCTCACAGTGGGTCCACAGACCACTTTGAGAAACATTGGCTCAGAGGAAACAGCCATGTAGCCTAATGGGTAGAGTGCTGGACTGGGATTCAGGATTGTTCCCAGCTCTGCCACTGGTATGTTGGGTGACTATGGGAAATTCGCTTCCCCCCCATGTCTGAGCTTCCCCACCTGTAAAATGGGACTAGCGATACACCTTTGTGAAGTGTTTTGATGACAAGTGCTATAGAAAAGCTGGGTATAATTATCATCATCAGTTACCCTCAAATGGTCATATACATGTGGCTCAGCATTAAGAACTGCACTGCTCTGGCAGCCTTGGGATGCTGTCTCTGAGCCTAACGCAAGACAGATGAGCTAGAGCCAAACATGCCCCTATAGATTTGAGGCCCCAGCCAGTTTCCATTCGGAGCCCAAGCACCTGGCAGAGCTAAGCTTGAGGTTAGAAAGCAGCTGTCAGTTTCAGAGAGAAGGAAGGAGCTGGGAAAGTATGGCAGCATGGGGCTCAAGTCAGCCCGGCAAGGAGCAGAAAGTTCCTGGGGAAGGTACTCTCAGCTTGGCAAGATGCGAGCTGGGTGCCTATAGCGGTCAGAGGCAGGAGGGACAACCCATGTCTGGGGCTGACAAGGAGACCTGCAATGTGTCACCAGAGAGGCAGTGGGGCAAGCTGTCCTGTGAGGAGAGCTCTTCCCACCATGCCACCCACTTCTGAGCTCAGGGAAGAATAGCATGATCTGGCCGTGGGATGTATACTAGATGGAACTAAGGAGACCTGGATTCTGTTCCCAGCTCTGCCACTGACCTGCTGCATGACCCCAGGCAAGTTCCTCTCCCACCCTTTGTCCATTTAGACTGTGAACTCCTCTTCAGAGCAGAGTGTGTCTTGCTATGTGCTGGTGGGATGCCTAGCCTGATGGAAGGCCATGCAGCATCCTGTCCAACAGGACCTCATCTCGGTTAAGGGGTCTGTGCAACATCCATCCCAACACGACCCCCCTCATCTTGTCTGGGACCTTTAGTTGCTACCATTATACCAATTAGTAACAAGGTATTACAACAAGAACATGCTCTGGCAAATTTAACATCCAGCAGCAATGCCCCATTCTCATACCACCAGGTTGCCAAGTTCAAAGTTAAACACAGAGACCTTGATCCATAAACTAAATCTCCATCATGGGGGCAGGTCTGGTCTGCCCCACATCCACTCAGATGGCACCATCCTCTCCAGTTAGAGACCACTGTGAGAACAAGCCCCACAGTCCCACCAGCTGAAGGCCAACATGGACCCCACTACACACCATGCCCTCCCTTCTCAATAGGCAGATCAGTTTTCCCAGTGTAGGGTGCATCTTTTCCCCTCATCCTGTTAGGTCACTTCCTGGTTGCGGCTACCCAAATCAGACCCTGAGCTCTAATCACAGAGTGGAAGGCCAGACACATCATGCCCCTACAGACAGAAGTTAGCAAGAGATGTCGCCCTCCCAGTACATACAAGCACTAGGCTCCCTTACAAACCTGAAGACCTCCCTGTCCATTACAGACCAGTACCTGAAAGAGGACACAACCAGTATGATCAATGGTCTCAGACATTCTGAGTGGTCCACAGGATCAGGGAACGGGTCCCATCATGGAGATTGGGAGAACAGGTCAATCCCAGGCTGCCAGGCAGCACATCACAAGAGGCCTTTCTAAACGTTCACATCTGCAATTGAAACAGATGCCAGTAACCCTGGAGTGATAATTACCAGGCAATGACTCTTCACTAATTTGAGACTTATGTCTGAGATTGTGTAACTCATACAAAGACAGTCCTAAAGGGCTGCACACTCAACAACACTGCAGGAGAAAACTCTGCTGGTATTAACTGTAACCTTGCCCACTCAGTATCCCCAAGCCCTCACAAAGATGCCCTACAAGAGAACCATGCCTGCTTGTTCAGTCGGGTATACCAATGGGTATGGGATGATACAAACTACACACCTTCTTCCTGAGGCACAGTCCTGTACTAATCTACCCACAGCAATACAGACCAGTTAATCCCTCCCCTGCACAACAAACTGTTCCACCCCAATAGAGACCAGCGCAGGTCCTATACTCTACCTACCACAGCCCCATTTCCCCAACATAGACCATTATCCAAATAGCCCACATACTTGTCCATCCTTCCCAATATAGCCCAGTCTGCCTCCTCTCATTACAACAGCAGAAGACCCACACCCAGACCATATTGAGGGATATATATGGAGGCAATAGGAACTAAAGATGACTCCGTATTATGCGGATACAGACTAGTCGATATTCTGATGGCAGAAGACCAAGCGGTCTACAATAGCTCATAATGAAGGATAATGGCTGCCCCTATTCAGAGAGGTGCAACTGCTGTGGCTTCAAATCAATACATTAGTCCTCACTAAAGTGTCAGAAGGCCAAGGACAGATCTACACCAGGAGATAGATACTAATCCATATTAAAGTTAGAGAATCTAAGGTCTGGGTCAATATTGCAGAGTTACAGGCCAATCTCAAAGGGGGAAGGGAACTGGGGCCACAAATTTCTTTATTTTCTAAGAGGGGGAGGTATAATTTATCAGAGAGGGAACTAAGCCATGTACCATCAGAGGTGGTTCTAATCTCTACTGGAAGATAGAAACAAGTCCATAATGTAAGGGAAAGCAGATACAGACCACTCTCCCACAACACTCCCTGCCATATAGTGCCCCAAAGGGTAGTAGGGTCTCAGACAGATTTGTATTAGGGCTGCCCAGTCCAAACCCTGTGGTGGAAGGAGAGAGAGTTTTATTGGGCATCTGGGATTGGTCCATATGGGTCATACATCAAAGTCCTTACTGGGAGTCAAAGGGTACCCTAGTATGGTTCCTTGAGAAGGAAATTTAGACATTGGTGTGGTCTATATTAAGGAAACTTTCAGGCCCCACAATGGGCAAAAAGGAGATGGATTTGTATGGGGCAGTTTGGACTGGTCCATATAGAGCCATACGCACTGGTGATACACAGGGGAGCCCAAATTAGTCCCCTAAAGATGTAATAACCCCAAATATGGACTAATCTAGGCAACACAGCTCACTTCCTGACATAGACTGGTCCATATGATGTGATACAGGCTAGCCCCCTGAAAAAGCATGGACTAACCTGAAAGCCTGGCATTCCAGAGCCAGCCCAGCCCTTGCCAGGGGCTGTCCCAAATCAGACAATCAATGGTACACATGTGGCAATTCAGCCCAATCCATACAGGGAAGACAAAGAAATCTGGTCAATACAGAGAAGGAGAGACTAGTCTATATGGAGCCATACAATCTAATACATGTCAGTGAAAGGGGAGCCCTGCCAAGTCCTTGACAAGTGTGGCCCATAAAGGTAATACAGACTGGTTCAAGGGTGGGGGGGGTGGAGAAGACTGGACCAAACAAGGAGGGAGAGATAGCACTGGTACATGTGAAGGGATACAGCCTGATCTATATGAGGAAGGGAGGGAGGAGCTGACAATACAGTACAATAAAGCACATATACAGAAGGGAGCAAGTGGAATATACAATAAGGAGAGGCCTAGCCCTGGTCATAGAAACATCAGACTGGAAGGGACCTCAAGAGGTCATCTAGTCCAGTCCCCTGCACTCATCACAGGACCAAGTAGTATCTACAACCTGAATCATATGCTGGGGGATACAGTGTCCATCAAGGGGAGGCAGATCATTCAGGGGGATGGGGTGTCCAGCACAGGCTCATTCAGGGGGAGGGATTCATCCATATAGGAAGGGGGGACCAGGTTCATATGGGGAAGGGATATGTGTACAGCCTTAGTCCGTGCAGTGGGAAGGGATGGTCCACAGGACAGAAAGGGTGTGCAGCCTCAGTCCATGCGGGGGGAGGAGCTGGTCCCTTTGGAGGCAGGGGCTATACAGCCCGGGTTCATGCGGGAGGGAGGGGCTGGTCCTTTTGGGGGCAGGGACTGTGCAGCCATGGTTCATGCGGGAGGGAGGGGCTGGTCCCTATGGGGGCAGGGGCTGTACAGCCCGGGTTCATGCGGGAGGGAGGGGCTGGTCCCTATGGGGACAGGGGCTGTACAGCCCGGGTTCATGCGGGAGGAAGGGGCTGGTCCCTATGGGGGCAGGGGCTGTACAGCCCGGGTTCATGCAGGAGGGAGGGGCTGGTCCCTATGGGGACAGGGGCTGTACAGCCCGGGTTCATGCAGGAGGGAGGGGCTGGTCCCTATGGGGACAGGGGCTGTACAGCCCGGGTTCATGCGGGAGGGAGGGAGCTGGTCCATATGGGGTGCCGGGGACCCAGCCCACCCTGCCCCAGCGGGCCCCTCTTACCCCGCGGCGCCACAGCCCCTCGCTCCCCAGCTGTCAGGTACCAGCCACCGCAACTTACTCGGATATCTCCGCCCCCCCAACCTGCCCCGCCCACCTCCATTCTCATTGGCCGTGCCGCTACGATCCCAACTCCCATTGGCTGCTTTTGCCACACCCTCTTCTCCTCCTTATCACGCCCCCAGTGCCCGCTCTGTGGACGAGCCGCCCTGTCACTCACCGGTTCAAGCCTGGCGCCATCCCACCCCCGGGTGACTCATCCCCTTCTCTATTGGCCACCCCTGGATACTGGCCGCCTGCTATTGACAGAATCTCTCATGCCTATTTTCCATTAGACAATGAACTTATCAATCTACATCCAAGAGCCCCGCCCAAAGGGGGAAACGTGGCTGCAGCCTCCCCCATCCATTGGCTGGTTAGACTAAGACCTCGCCTGCCGCGATTGGTGAGAGGAGGAAGGGACGGCCCCCAATGTAGTGGGCGGGGACGAGTGACTCATTCAGCCAGGCAGGGAACATGTGACCATAACACTGTAGCAGCGCGGGCCGCCGCCCGGCTTGGTGCGGTGCGGGTGGAATGAGCGTGGGGACAGCGCCTGGGACTGCAGAGGGGACGGGGCTGGGGCTGCAGAGGGACCCTGCTGGAGGCTGCAAACGGGCTGGGGGGTGCCCCTTGGGACGGGGCTGGGGCTGCAGGGGGACCCTGCTCGAGGCTGCAAACGGGCTGGGGGGTGCCCCTTGGGACGGGGCTGGGGCTGCAGGGGGACCCTGCTCGAGGCTGCAAACGGGCTGGGGGGTGCCCCTTGGGACGGGGCTGGGGCTGCAGGGGGACCCTGCTCGAGGCTGCGGTCGGGCTGGGGGGTGCCCCTTGGGACGGGGCTGGGGCTGCAGGGGGACCCTGCTCGAGGCTGCGGTCGGGCTGGGGGGTGCCCCTTGGGACGGGGCTGGGGCTGCAGGGGGACCCTGCTCGAGGCTGCGGACGGGCTGGGAGTGCCGCTTGGGACACCTCTCTCCTCGGGGCCGTAAACTACGAGCGGCGTCAGGCTGCAGTAAGGCTGTGTCCTGAGCATCCCCTCTACGTACCCCCAGCTGCCTTCTCGGGCTCCCCGCCTTCCACGTTGCCAGGCCACTGCCAGTGGGACCCAGGACCGCCGGACTTCCTCGCTGTGGGGACGCCGGAATGGCACTTGGGAGGCAGGCAGAAAAAAACCAGTCCAGACCTCCCTACAGTATTCAGGACGGGGACTAGCTCTCTGAGGACTGATCCTGCTGGGAATCCACCTTCTCGCTGCCGAGAGAGGGGCTGATAACGCACAGAGGATCTATTCCGATTCCATCCAGGCAGTCCACATTTCTCCCCTCCCCTCAAAAAAAAAAAACAACAACAACACCACCACCACCCTCTCACACATGTCCTTACTGGGATCAAGTCCCTGCTGAAGAGCCTTTCTGCCGCAAGGTGACTGGCAGGTGACACAGAAATGGTCTTATTGGCAACTGTTCTCCACACACTATAAAGCTGTAGTGGATTAATGAACCAGCATGTAGAAAAAAGAAAGGAGATACAGAGGGAATTATCCAAGGGAGCAATCCCTGACAGGAGCTCTGTAGCTCTACAAAGAGATGCATCATCTCTGCAGTTCATGCTTTTACAGATTCTGCTCTCCCCCACCCCCCAAAAAAAAGGGTATTAGCAAGGCATAGGTCTCTCCTCTGGTAAGTTGAGCTTGCAAAGCCAATGGGGGTCTAGGTCTACAGGAAACTTTGCTGCTGCAGGAAACTGTAGGACAGGGGCACTCAGAAAAGGACAGCCACCCGCATGGTGCTAGCTAAGGTTTGCAGTGAAGCAGGAAGCTCAGCAGGGGACTCTCCCATCACATCCCACACCCTAACACGGCAGTAGAGGGTGCTGTGCACTTTATAGTATAATACTGAATTTTGGAGAAGGACATAGAGCCAACCTCTTCCCCTTACAATACAGCTCCACTGTTGGTCTCTAGGGGTATGTCTACACTACGAAATTAGGTCACATTTACTGAGGTTGACATTTAGCATCCGATTTTATAAAGTTGAAGGAGCTGCCTGTGCAAAGGAGAAGGTGAGGAGACCATGCATACAGCTGTACAGGAACCCATTGAAAGGAGCAATTGGGATATGCTGGCAGACACAGTGGAACTCTGATTCTGGTCCCAGGAATCCAGTGCATATTGGTGGGAGCACACAGTTATACAGCTATGAGACGATGACCAGTGGCTGCAAAACTTTCACATACAGCAGGCCACTTTCATAGAATTTTGCACATTGCTTCCCCCCACCCTGAAGCACAGGTTGAGAAGCAAATGGCCATAGCTTGGTGAAAGTTTGCAATATTAGACTGCTACCTGTCAGTCAGGTAAATTTGCAGTTGGGGCTGCTGTGATCCAAGTAGCCAGGGCAATCAATATCCTTCTTCTAGCGACTCTGAGAAACATGAAGGATATAGTTGATGGCTTTGCCTCCATGAGGTTCTCTAACTGTGGTAGGGCAAAAAGAACACATATCCCTATCTTGACACCAGACCACCTTACCAAAGAGTACATAAACTGCAAGGGGTACATCTCAATGGTGTTGCAAATATTGGTGGATCACAAGGACCATTTCACCAACATCAAACTGGGAAGGTCAGGAAAGGTGCATGACACACACATCTTTAGGCACTCTGGTTTCCAGAAAACTGCAAGACAGAACTTTCTTCTAAGACTGGAAAATTAACTATTGGATTTCAATGTCACCACTAGTTACCCTCAGAGACCCAGCCTACCCCTCGCTGCCATGGCTCATGAAGCCATATGCCGGCAGCCTGGATATCAGTAAGGAGCAGTTCAACTACAGGCTGAGCAAGTGCAGGCTGGTGGTAGAATGTCCCTTTGAGCATATAAAGGGGTACTGGTGCAGTTTACTGACTAGGTTAGACCTCAGTGAAAGCAATATTCCCATTGTTGTTGCTGCTTACTGCATACTCTCTGTGAAAGTGAGAGGGAAAAGTTGCTAGCAGGCTGGGGGGTTGAAGCAGATTGCTTGGCAGCAAATTATGAGCAGCCAGATACTAGGGGAACAAGAAGAGCACACTGAGATGCCCTATGCATCTCAAGATGCTTTGAAAACCAGTTTCATGAATGACCAATGATGAGACAGTTGTGTGTATTGCTCATTAACAAGCTGCCCCTGTTGTACATGTGCTGCCCTGTAAAACAACTCTCTCCCCAACTGCAGTAGGCACCGTGAATAAAGAGCTGATTGTTCTGAAAACATGCATTTTTATTTAGGCAACACAGTGAACCAAGCATCACTGAATGAAAAAGGAGTTGCAGGTGTAACAAAGGTCTGATAATACAGCACAAGAACATGTGGCTTATTACAATCATGCTGTATAGCAATCAAAGCTGTGGGAATGACAGCCATCCCTTGGAGTTGAGTGAAAGGCTTCCTAGGCCCTCCTCACCCCCCGCCCTCCCAACACAGTCTAAGACATTTGGGAGAGGGGGACATGGAACTTGGTGAGCAGAGCAGATGGTTTATTAATCAATACAGGAGGGATTGGTGCTCTAACTGCTTTTCCAGCACCTCTGCCAGGTAGCTCATCCTGTCTGCTCCCCCATGAGCCTCAACATCTCAGCCTACATGTCACCTTCATGTTCCCTGCATGCTTTCTTGTACAGTGTGGATGACCTCTAACAGCCTGCTCCTCCATGCTTTGGCTTGTGCCCTATCAGTGCGGGTGGACTGCATGAGTTCATTAAATGTTTTGTTGCTAATCTGAGAAAGTCTAACTGCTGGAACAAGGGCAAGTACCCCAGACAGGCCTCTAGCTGCACTGGAAAAACCCAACAAAGGTAGACTTTACAGAAGAAACATGGTAAAAAACAGAAGATTGACTCTTTTACAGTGAATTAAGTACTTTATAGCATGTGTTAGGTACCAGGCTGAATTTTGTGCTTTAAATTAAGTGCCTGCCAGTGAGGTATACTACACAGCAGAGTGCTGGGCAGCTGAACTCTCTTTGCTGGCAAGCATGGTAAGCAACATGTTAGAAGGGGTTCTTTTATATATGCTTTGAAAACATATGGGAGAGAATGCTTGCAATCTACAGCCCTCATTGTTCATGTGTTTGCGTTTGCAAAGGAGGGACAGCAGATTTAGGGTGGAGGGAAACGTGCGCAGTTGACATGGGGTCACCCCCATATACAACATAGCTATTCTCCAAGGTGATCCCTTCAAGCCCATTGCAAACAGGGCAGTATAGCCAGGGTTACAACAAAGCTTCCCCCATTTTACCATGCGTGATATCAGTCTTCTCTGAATCACAGAGCATGATAGGGAGAGGATGTTGCAAAAATATGACCAGAGACTTGGCCCTATGCTGCAATGCTTTGCGCTGCAATGGTGCCAGATCACTTGCTGGTGGCTTGGCGTGGGAAGGTGTCTTACCATGGAGGATGGAATAAGGCAGCCCTCCCAAAATCCTTCTGAGGCAATGTCTAGACTCTGGTATCCTGGAAAAACTCCAGTGTCCAGGGAACGCGTCTGCTCTTCTGACATTTTTTGCGGAAGAGCAGACGTGCTCTTTCAGAAGCCCTGTCTTCCTCATTACACAAGGAAGAAGGACTCTTCCAAAAGAGGAGGTTTTTTCAAAATTCCACCCAGTGTAGACGGGCCAAATTTCGGAAAAGCCTCTTCCGACAAAACTATTGGAAAAAGATACAGAAACTGTGGAGCACAATTTGCGTACCTTTTTCCGATAGAAAGTGGCAGACTAGACGTAGCCTGAGAAAGATTGCAGAGTATCTCCATGACAGCATTGAAGAGATGTGTTGGGAGGATTCCTATTCCATCTCCAGGCACAGTTAATAAACTTTTTCAGGAAGCGCCTGCTGTATAAGTGGACTGGCTGTCACTGTATCCCAATTGTTCAGGGCAGATCAAACATTAAACCTAACTACATTTAACCATTGTGGTGTGGTAACAAATATGAACTTATCAGAGGTGCCCTTCCTGTCATGAGGGTCCAGCAACAATAGGTCCATCCTGGGAGGGGTTTGGTACCAGAGCTAGGAAAAGGTCCTGGCATCAGTGAGATCAGATCATCCACTTGCCTGCTGAGCATTCTTCTCCTCTACAATGTCTTCCTCAGTGCTGCTGCCTGAAGAGTCACTTGGGAAGTATCCACGGCCATTTTTGGGATACTGGTTGAGTCCGCCCTAGAATCCCATGCAGCTGCTCAGAGAAGCAGCATGTCTGTGGCTCTGACCTTGAGTGACTGTTTGCCTCCTTCATCTTCTGGCATTCTTGTCTGAGCTCCTTTACCTTCATGCAGCACTGCTGGGTGTTCCTGCTGTATCCTTTTCCCACCATGCCCTGTGCAATTTCTGTATAGAAGATGTCAGTGTTTCTTCTGCTGGTTTGGAGTGCTGTCTACACAGATTCTTCTCCCCAGACAACAGCCAGACCCAGTGTCTCCTGCATGCTCCATTCTGGAGCTCATTTGCAGCCCTGGGCATTCATGGTCAGGTGAGCTGTTGGGCTTGCACCATGCTGATCAAACAGGAAATGAAATTCAAAAGTCCTCAGGGCTTTTCCTTTGTACCTGGGCGTGCAGCAGCATTGACAGTGCTGGCCAGAGTGGTTACATTGGGGAACTGTGGGGCAACTCCCTGAATCCAAGAATGTGAACTGAAAAGCACTGTGTCTGCACTACCCCAAATTTGACATTGTGCGATCAAATTTAGCTCCACTTCCCTTGTCAAGGTAAAGTACTGAATTCAACTTTAAAATCTCTTAAGGTTGGTGGAAGGGGTTTGGTGGGACCCATTCATTATAAAATCAATATAACGCGGCTAACTAGAACCTAACCTTACACTATAGACCAGGTTTAGAGAGGACTTCCCCAGCCTCTCTCACCACAGCAGGCTGGGGCCAGGTGAGAAGCACCTCTCCATGGCCGCTGGAACTCCAGCAGGCACAGCCAGGAAAGTGGTACATGTCCCCTGGCTGGGGCAGGGCCAGGTTCATCTGCCCCTTGCGATTCTCAGCCAGAACGAGGAATGCAGCAACTGCACTTTCCTCTCACTCCCTGACAAAAGGGAACAGCCAACAATATTCCCCTCAGAATGAGGGGGGGAACTGCCCCCCCCAGACTCTCTGTAAATGGCACATGGGGGTAGAAGGCTCAGGGTTGCAGCAGTCCTGGACAGGTGTGGGGTGCACACCTCCAGCCAGTCCCTTTCACCTGCCTAGTGATTCTATCTCTTTTCTGTATGGTTTTATGAAAAGCAGTCCTATTTCAGGCATATTCCATTTTTCTTGGACAACCAAACCCTTACCTTGCTTTAAGTTAGGATAAGAGGAAGCTTTATACCGAATTTGGTGGTCCTAGCTCTTAGCATTTAGGAGGAGTTCTTGAACAGACAGACAGATGGATGGATACACAGACAATCAAACTCAAATACATAGTAGATAAAAGTCTTGGATTTTAACAAGAGACTGATTTTCATTGAAGCAAGAACCGGAGCAGATTTAACAGGTACTAACATTTATATCACAGCATCACAACAGCCCCAGCCAAAATCAGGCTCCATGTTGCATAGACCCTAGCAGGGATCAAGGGCCCTGCTGAGCCAGGCACTCTGCAGATCCGAGCTGCCACTGAGGTCCCTGTCACATTGGGAGCTATACAAATCTCAGCTTGGATCAGGGTCCCTTGTCATGCCAGGCACTGCACAGACACAGTCCCTGTCTCATGGAGGGAAACAGGAAAAGGCCTTGCTCATGGTCAGTGGCCAGAATAGAACCCCTGTGTCCTTGGAAGGCCAGTGCTGCTGCTCTCCTTGGAAGAGAGGTGCAGGGGGCAAGGATAGCAGCCTCTGGATTTCTCTCTCTGGGCTGATTTTAGCAACACATTGATGCTAAAACACCTGATGGGTGTTGGGGCAGGGATGCCACAGACTGCAAGGGATTACCAGGGTGTGGCCAGTCATGTTCCCGGGAGCAGCTGGACTGGGACATGCTGGGATCAACTGGGGACTATGGTATAAGAGCAATAAGATGCTGGGACCAGTTAGGATCTTGGTGTAGTGGAAGCCCAGACCCTGGCCACTGTGAAACTGCTTTGCCAGCCGATGGAAAGGGAAGTGGTTTGGGTGCATGGGAGCAGCCTCATGTGCCATTCCCCAGATGCACCCTGTGACAGACTAGCCCCCATGACCACACTGTCAGCTGCGTCTTTGTCAAAGAACCAGCCCCACCCCACTCAGTCACCAAGGTCCCTTTTCTCTCCGCCCTCACCAGCCTGTCATGGGCAGGACTCACAGTCTGTGTCACAACCAGCTTCCTTCAGGCACCAGCTCCTCCTCCCCCTGCCTGCAGTTGCCATGGTGTCATTTCTCCCTCCTCCCAAAGGCAGCACCATCCCTGGGGGCTCTAATATTTACCCTCTAATGCTGAGCTCCTGCCCCTCTCTTCCCTCCAAAGGGGCTGGGAGAGACTGGGATTTGAGAACAGCAGAGATGGGAGCAGTTGGGAGACCCAGGCCTAGGAGATATTGGGAGCAGGTTGGGACCAGGAGAGATGGGGGTCTCCAATCACACACCCCACTAGATGCCCCTTTCTCTGCAGCTTCAGTTACCCCCTTTTGCTTCATGTCCCTCCCTCAGGAGCACCCAGCCCCAGTAACAGCTGCTCTGAGCCTCCCTGCACCCAACATTATGCACCCAGAGAGTTAATTTGGGAAAATGGGAGGGGCCTGAACGTTTTGAGGGGAGGGTCAGATCTGGACTCAAATTTTCTTCCCAGCCCAGACAGGCTCTGATACAGCCCCTAGCTCTTACCCAGCACTTTCCGTGCACTTAACAGAGGCAGTCAGGATAATGACCCCTATGCAATAGACAGGGAAAACAAGGGATGTATCTGACCAAGGTCACTGGGGAGGGAGCCACCCAGTCAGAGACAGGGATGCCATGTTCCAGGCACTGCCCAGAGCTCTCCAGGCCAGCCAACTGTGGGCCTAAGGCAGCAGGGTCCGTGTCAGGGGCTTTAAGCTGTTGACACTGTTCCTGCTCTTTACCCGTAAGACCATCACTGACTGCACTACAACAGCAGTGACATTTGACCCCACTGCGCAACGTGGAGAGGACTTCTGACGAGCAGCTGCATCGACCTTTGACCCCAGGGGTGAGATTTGCAAGGGGGAACTTTGTGATAACGCAGCCACAGCAGGGACCTTTGGCCTCATGGGACTGGAGGGGGCGGGGAATTTCCATGAGTGGCCTGATTGGATGGGGTGGCACCCACAGGGGCCACACCCATCCTAGCCAGAGCAAAAAGGGAAGCATGAGTCACTTGCCCTTGGAGATCTGACTGGGACAGGAGCATCTGGTGTCTGCGGGTCAGACGGGACAGGATCAGACTCAGTGCCAGCTCCAATCAGGCCACCCCCACTACCGAGATGGCCCATGGCAGGAGCTTCCGGCGAGCATATTCCCTCCGCACACCCAAAACCCACAGCCTCCTGGATCCCACCTACAGCCCGCTGGAGGATGCCACCCTGCCCCATGTATTGGGGGACAAGACCGAGAGCTCTGACAAGGCTAAGCCAAGGGGAAAAAGGAGAGCTGTCAGCCTGAAGGGGTGGAAGAGCTGGGGAGGAGAGTCCCCAGCCGAGAGGACCCCCAACCCAGCGGAGATGCCCCACTCACTAAGCCCTGATGACGGGGAGCTGCTGATTGGAGAGGCTCAGAGCAAGGGCTATCACAAGATGAAGCAGCGCAAGAAGGTAACAGCTTGGAAACCTGGGAGGGAAGGGGCAACATGGGATGGGTTTGGGGCAGTGATGGGAGCCGCCCACAATGTGTTTCTGGCCTTCCAACCAGACCCATCCCAGCCTAGATTTTTCCCAATAGCCCTTGGAGGTTTCCATTCCCATCTCCTCCAGTGGTGGCATTTTCTCTTTCTTTTCACTCACCCTCCATCTCCAGTCTTCTCTGATGGTGACATTATCTGTCCTCCCCCAGTGATGTCATTACCCCTTTCTGCTTTTTCCAGCCCACAGCTCCAGAGAGTCTTTTCTAGCAGTGGCATTTTCTACCCCTCACCTGGTGTGGGGAAGGGTGTTAAAACTTTACTGATGCCTCACAGCCGGGGGCAGAGGAATCCACAGGCTCCTGCCCCAAAAAGGCTGCTAGTTGCTTATGCGAGGGTTCTGTTTCTAAAGAGTTAATACCTGACAGCCACATGAGGTACAGGTGTAATAGGCCTGAGGTTATAAACCCTGCCAGGAGAGAGCATTATACACTGTTGTAAGCTTTTTGATCGGTCAGACTCTAGCCATTTATTTAGACCGCTATTAACCCTTTATCCATGGAGGGGAAGGATGATCCAGTGCTCTGGGGGTACGTCTAGAGTACAAGCCTCTTTTGAAAAAGCCTCTTTTGAAAGAGATAGCTTTTTCAAAAGTCTTGTTGCTGTCTAGGCAATCTGCTTTTTTGAAAGCGAGCACCCAGGCAATCTGGACACTCTTGAAAAAGCTCTGTTTGCGTTCAAGAACACTTTTTTTCCCCCCCCCCAAAAAGAGCTCTTTTTTGAAAAAAGGCATTCTTCCTCGTAAAAAAGCAGGTTTACTGCTGTCGAAAAAACCGCCACGTTCTTTTGATTTAATTTAGAAAGAATGTGACGGCAGTCTAGACGCAGGTGACTCTTTTTTTCTTGAAAAAAGGTCACTTTTTTCAAAAAAACTCTGTAGTCTAGACATAGCCTGGGTGTTAGCCTGTGACTCAAGCACCTAGGTTCAATTCCCTGGTCCACCACCCAACTTAACAACTTGTTTTACAGATAGGGAACTAAATCAGGTGCTGGGGACAGTAAAGTTGCACTGTCTCAGTAGCATTGTTGTGAAGGCTCTCAGGGAATGGTGACATGAGGTTGTCTCTGGTCTGGGGCCCAATCAAAGCCAGCACCAAGAGGGGAAAGTCCCCTTTTCTCCCCCTGAGCCAGCACTTGCTGAAGGTGAAAGGCCCCATATCCCATTCCCTGCTCCCATAAACCAGACAATAAAGGGGTGCTAGTAAGCCTTTGGAAATGAATTTGTCCAGCTTTGGGTGGGCAGCGGGGAGGAGAAAGAGAACAAAAATAATCTTCTAAGCAGCTTGGTGGGAAATGGTTGTCACATCCCATGAGGATCTGAGATTTTTAAAATCTCTTTCCCTCTTCCCCTCCCATGCACCCCCCCCCCCACACACACAGCAGAAAGGTTTTGCCACCTAAACTGAAAACTGCATTGAGTCAGATCCACTGAAATAAAACATTCCCAATTATTATTAAGCCTAATGAAGTTAAATTTCAAAGAAAAAGTGCTTTCAAACCAAAACATCAGAAGTTTGTTTAGCAAATATCAAGAAAGGACATTCCAGGTCTCCCCTCTCCCTCAATGTTTTATCAAGTCAGGAAATAACAGACCCTGTGTATAAACAGGTTTGGTGTCAACTAATCTGCATAGAACCACTCCTTATCAGCATGCAGCCCACTCTTGTTTTCTGTGTCACATATGGTTTTTCTAAGTCCTAAAATCCAGCTGCTGACTCAAATAGTCTTGAAAATTGCCATGCCTCATGGAGGCCTGGGCTAGACTTAGCACTACAACTATGGGGCTCTGTGAAGAGGGGTTCCCAAGATAGAGCCTCCTATAATAGCACTGGGTATATAAACCTTCTAGCTCATATTGGGATGTTCTGATAACAGCAATACCTAGGAATCCCCCTCTCACATACAACCCCTCACTAGCTGTACTAGGATAGTGCCTACAGACCAGCATCCCCTTGGCCTTAGAGGTCCTACTAAACTAGAACCAAGCAGTAGTCACTGCCCTGAGGTGCTGATAATCCCAGTACCAAGGGCATGTAGGCCTCAGAGGTTTAACAGCTTAGTTACCTCACAGCCTAAGGCTATGTCTACGCTAGGAGCCTCTTGCAGAAGAGCAAATGCAAATGGAGCACTCATTTGCATATGTCACACACATTTGCATTTCTTCTTCCTTTCCCTTTTGCACAAGAGGCTTTTGTGCTGAAAAGCACTGCATAGACAGCACCTTTTTGCACAAAACCCCCCTTTTGCGCAAGAGCTGTTCTTCCTCATTTTTTTGGATCCTTCTCCCAGCTCACAGGCCCCACAGATTTCCCAGGATTTCCCTCCCCGCAATGAAGAAGTTTAAACAACCTTCCCATTGGGGGGTTATTCTCCAGTCCTAGGTATTTAGTGTCCACCCCACCTTGGACTTTCCCAGGATCCTGTCCCTTAGCCAGGGCAGCAACCTCCAG
This sequence comes from Pelochelys cantorii, assembly GCA_032595735.1. Taxonomy (NCBI): domain Eukaryota; kingdom Metazoa; phylum Chordata; order Testudines; family Trionychidae; genus Pelochelys; species Pelochelys cantorii. The sequence goes on from CM064336.1 coordinate 34,731,550, forward strand.
GGCTAGTTCCCTGAGCTTTTCACTTCTCAGCAGTACTTCTGTTACCCCTACCACTCAGCAGCTTGCACCAACTTCCCTCAGATGAAATGCCCCACCCCCACAGATTTCAGAGAGCACCTTGTGAGAGGCTCCTGGCCCCTTCTCAGCTGGGACTGCTCACTACCTGAAGTGGCCCCAAGTAGAATTAGGTGAGCTGCTAAACAGTCTCTGCTGGGAAGGATCTAATTAGTCACAAAGGCCTGGGTTCATTCCCTATTAAAGTTACCTGGCAGCCTGTCATAGGTCAGAATGGAGCCTTTCCCTAGAGGGAAAGGTCCTGTATCCAACACCTGGCCAACTCAGTCCCCCTGCCCTGGGGTCAGATGGGAGCCAGAATCCCTATTCCTAACATCCTGAGTGTTACTGGAAAACCAGGGAGGTGGGGGCACAAGGCTATCCATGTCTAAAGACCCCTCCCCCAGCCTTGCAGGTAGGACAGGAGCCAGGATCCAAATGAATTCTTGGGACAACTAATGAATAACAGGGACAGGAGTGGCGGTCACAGGTTCATAATGAAGGATTCAGAGGGGAAAACTGAGCAGAGAGACCCGGACAAAACCCACTGCTCTCCAATGCTGTATAGGGAACCAGCGAATGCTGCTCAAAGGAACTCTGCCTGGATACGTGAAACCAGGGAGGAACAGAAATAAGCCCTGCGGTTGCAGAGCACGAGGATCCTTCTCCTGGTGCTATAGATGGCCACTTTGGAGGAGGTTAATGAGGAGGTCTCGCAACTTTGTGGGGCCACAGTCAGGGTGTCCATCTGTGCAGGGAAAAGTGCAGTCAGAACCTCAACTGGAGGTTCTAGAGGAGCTGGAGAAGGGACTGCCCCTGGTTCATTTTAGGAAGACATGCTCCAGGTTCTTCCTCGCTCTGCAGAAGGGGCAGGCTCTGGGGTTGGGGGTGAACCGCACCAGGTACATGGCCCTGCTCACAGCTCTGGGAAGGAGCTGCCAATTGATATCCCTAGTGGGCAGTGGGACCAGGGTAGAATAGAGGCTGGGCCACTCAGAGCCGGCCCACAACATTTTGACACCTGAGGCGGGGCGCTCAAATGACACCCCTATGCCACCTTTTCGCCTGCCTGCCTGTTATGTCTCTTGTGCCCTCCTTCCTCCAGCACAGCATGCCACCATCTCTGTGCATCTAGAGCAGAGAGAATACATATGCACCAGCAGCAGACACAATCTTCTACACTCTGGGTCCTAGTGGTGCCCCCCCTCCCCACAGGCTGGCACCTGAGGCGGCCACCTCAGTTTGCCTCATGGTAAGGCCAGCCCTGGAGCCACTGGCATTCCTCACCCTCCACAGGTAGGGGAGAGTCCCGCTACTTGGAGTCAAAAGGAGACACAAGGGTGAGGAAATAGAACGTGTGGCGCACAAGCACGTATAGCTTTTCCCTAGGTGCAGTTTGAAAGCAAAGCGGCTTCAGGGTATGTGGCTGACTCAGGTTGTGAAAGGGAGGAGGCCAGAGGGCTTGTAGGACCGGGGCTTAATAAAAAGTTCCAGTGGGACTGGAGTGTAGTGGGAAAGCATCCTATCGCAGGACCTGCTGGAGGAAAACCTGAGAAGTGGGCGATAAGGCTGCCTCCACCTTTTGGAGTAGGCACAGGGGGTCTGAAGGCTGGAGAGCCCATGTGCCAACCAAGCACTCAGGGATCCACTCAGTCCCTGCTGTCATAGTCCTGGAGGTCTCTGATCCTGGTGGTTTCTGCCAGGATCAATTTCCAATGCACCAAAGAGGACTCCGCCACCTGCACATGAAGACAGGAATTGAGTAGCAGGGGCTCTGTGAGGAGGTCTGTCTCCTGAGTGGTCACAACAGTCCTGGTCATAAAAAGTAGCTTCCAGGTCTGGAGCACGTCCTGGTAGAAGACCAGCAGCTCAGAAGTCTCACAGAAGACCCTTCAGGTGGAGGGGAAAAAAGAGCTGTTGATCCAGGGGAATCTCCTGGCTGGCTCAGTCAGTAGTGTGCTGTGATCCTGGCTGGGACTTTATTCCCGGCTCTCAGCAGGCAGCCCCTGGACAGCTCCACTGGATACCTTCTGTTATGGCCTTTGTGCCTGTCCTTGGGCTGGAGGAGGGAGACAGCAAATAATGGGGGGGATCTGATCACAGCACACCCTTCCTTGGCCATTCACCCGGTTCTCTATCCTCCAGCAGGTGGACCGAGCCCTCCGCAGAGGCTGGGAAACTTTCATGGCTAACCTGAACAGCGTGACACTGAGCCGCCCGGGTCCCCGCTCTGATGCCTCCCCATCGCTGGTGAGGCGTTGAGGAACCAGTCAAAGAGACAATGACTCTGGATGGCAGGCCATTCCCAGAGACATGAACTTCCTAGAGCAGTGGCAGCCACTGATCTGCCCACTGGGTGCCTCAGGAACTGGCTGCTTTCTTTTACAGTTACGAGAGATGGGCCTGGGCCACCCATCTGGACACGGATCAATCTGCCCCCTGTATTGATCCATCACCTGTCCTTTCCCATACACACTAATCTATCCATCTATCCCCATAGACACCCTAGTTGTCCCCACGTGCACCGATCCATTCTTATACAGTACATGACCCTCCATCTATCCCCATAGACACCCATCTGCCTATCTCCAAATACATTTATTTATTCATTCATCCCCAAGTCTCTCTCTCTACCTGAACATGCACCCCTTCCCTATCTCTGACCTATCACTCTAGGTTTCTCTCCCATGGTCCAGGCTAGCTGGGATCCAAACTCCCAACCAACCCCCATTCCTGGGCACAGAAATCTTGGCTCTGACCACATTTCTCTTGCTAGGCCCCATCAAATGTGTAAGCCCCAGTGCTGCTCCCCTAGCCGGACTAGCTAGGGGAACAATCACAGGGGGTGCTGGCCACACTGTCAAGAGTCTCAAAGTCACAGGGACTCCCCTTATTATCTCCACCCCTCATTAACCTGCCCTAACACAGCAGTCCAACCTGGTGGGTCCTGGGGGGGTGGACTTTTCAGTAGGCAAAGCCACAGGGGTTCCCTAGTGGGGCCCCCCCCTTCCCAGTATGAGGACAGCCCAAACACAGGTATCAGAGGGACCTCAAACTGGCAACTGCTGGGCAGGGCCAGACATGCCTGCAAAAGGAGGGGAGCTTTTGGGACTCCCTTGGAAAGCAGGAAGGTGCTGGGGGAGGGGAACAGTGCCAGCCCCAGAGGATGCCACACCCACAGCAGGCAGTGCCAGCCTCAGACATGCTCTGCCCAGTGCAAAGGGGAACCTGATGATAGGCACGGTAGTGATTCTGGACCTAGCTGGCCGCCCTATCCCTAGCCTCCCTCTCCAGCCCCACACACTTAGCAGCCTTAGAGGGTCAGGTATGTTCACTAATGGGGGTGGGACAAAAGGCACCCCTGGCAGGTTCTCAGCAATGGGGCCCAAATCTTTGACCTCTGGACCGAAATGCATGGGCCACTCCTGCCTGAGTTACAAGCCAGGGCTCTACCAGCGTCCTCAACCTGTGTATGTGGCCCAGCTGCCACTAGAGGGGGGACAAAGCACCACCCAGAGTGCCCAAGCAGTCTAGGGGAATGAAGGGTTGCTGTGTTTTCAGCATTGTATGAACGGACCTTGTAACCTGATGTGCTGCTGCACCCTGAGCTAATAAACCCTGAACCCCCAGAGTATGTGAGCCTGCTTCATTGCCACCCCAGACATGCCTCTTTTGTCATGAGCTATGTGAGAGGGATGGGGCAGCCTGGCTGAGGGGATGGGGTGGCAGCTGGCCATCACCAGTGTCCAACTGAGATCCTGCACGGAGCCATGAGTCCTAAGGAGGTGGAGTGCTCCTCAGCATGTGATCAGCAGACAGGACTCCTGGCCTCTCTGCTTGGCTCTAGAAGAGTGGTGTCCAACAGTTAGAGCAAAGAAGTGGTGAGTCAGACTTCTTGGGTTCTACCTCAGAGGGGGGTGTCTATAGATACTAGCAGGAATCAGAGGCCAGCCCACCTGGGTTCTATCTCTGGGCTTTGCAAGGGAGTGGGATCTGGTGGTGAGACTAGGGAAGCTGGGAGCCAGGACTCTTGGGTTAGGCTCCTGAATCTAAGAGGGGATGGAGAATAAGTGTTAGATAAAGGAGGTGGAAGGCAGGACTCCCAGGTTCCCTTCCCTATGCCAGTTTGGCCCTGCATTAGTGGCATGTACCATTGCTAGGAGGACCACAGGTGGGAAAGTACACTGTGTTATATAATCAAGAGCAAGATAGGGTCAGGGCTGTCAGCCCAAGGGGGGCAAGCCCTGGAAAGGAACTAACATCAGTGTTGCAACTGGGAAACCTTTCCCAGGCCACATTGGCAGCTATTTACCTTGTACCAGCCAGGCCCCTGGGGGTGAGTGAAAGAGCTAGAATCTCCCCCCATCCACAAATTATACACAGATTGTTGCCTCTTTGGCCTGAGCAGTTTGGAAACAATCAGGACTTTGTGGGGATGCTTTCATTGGCAGGAGAAATGCGAGCCCTGAGTCAAGTCTATTCTGGGGTAGTTTTGTTTACTGTATTTAAAAAAAAACAAAAAACGACCCAGAGCTCTGCTGCCCTTGACACAGTGGAAGCCCACAACAGCTCAGGACAAACAAGAGATTTTTTGATTTGCTGGGAAGCCTCCCACTCCCTCAAATCACTAAGTGATCACTAAGGCTGCGTCTAGACTGGCATGATTTAGCGCAAATACTTTTAATGGAAAAGTTTTTCCGTTACAAGTATTTGCGCAAAAGAGCATCTAGACTGGCACAGATGCATTTGCGCAAAAAACATCTTTTGCGCAAAAGCATCCGTGCCCAGTATAGTCGCACTTTTGCGCAAGAAAGCTCCGATGGCCATTTTAGCCATCGGGCTTTCTTGTGCAAGAAATTAAGGTGCCTGTTTACACTGGCCCTCTTGCACAAGCATTCTTGCGCAAGAGGGCTTATCCCTGAGTGGGAGCGTCAAAGTATTTGCGCAAGAAGCACTGATTTCTTACAGTAGAACGTCAGTGCTCTTGCGCAAATTCAAGCGGCCAGTGTAGACAGGCGGCAAGTTTTTGCGCAAAATCTTGCCAGTCTAGACGCACCCTAAGCGTAACAGTCAGTCTACTCCCAGCACAGCTGACTGGACCTGCTGCTTTACTCAGGGGCATCACAATGTGTGTGTGGGGGGTGGGGGTGGGGGGGAGGGTGTGTGATAGAGAGAGAGAACTCCCTACCACCAGCAGCAAAAGCAAGAAGTAAGGGAGAGGTTGTGCACAGTTCCATCCCAGAACACTCTGGGTAACCCAATTAACCATTATGGCCATTTAATCACAGACAGGGCTATTTTATTACTGTATTAACTTGCACAACATGCTACATACCCTAAGACTGGATGTCTGTCTGAACTGAAAGTTATGCTCTAACTCAACAGCCAGATATGGGCTGGATGAGATTCCATGGCTTGTGTTTTGCAGGTCAGCACAGTAGAAAACAATAACCTTGAAATCTATGAAGTGGTCAGCACCATAGAAGAGAGGGATGAAGGGACCGAGGGAGGGAAAAATACCAGCCATTCAGCTATGATTAAATCATTTTTATTCCCTACACCATAGGAGATGCCAAATCTTAGCTACGACAGAAAGCATCCAGGAGCTTCAATGTGGTCATTAAGTAGGACTGAATAATCAAATGCTCCAGGAGAAGAGGGGTCCAGCTATTTCCAAACCCATTGGGGAGGGGGGGGGGGGGGTCCAAGACTGATCTCCCACCCACTTGATGGGAATGTGGCTGGCTGATTAGTGAGAAGAGGCGGCAACAGAAGAGAGCCTGACCCTTCAGGCAGCATCAGATCAGCTCACGGTCATCAGATGGGACAGGTTTCAGGAGTCAGACTGAGAGCAGTTCTGAGATAACAACTGTGTTTCGTTGAGCCAGGGACGGTACCAGACCTGGAACTCACAGTGCAGTTTCTGCAGGGAGGAAAATGTCCCATGATTAGATAGTTATGAAACATAGCATGGCTGCAGTTATCCAAGTATAATTTGGCTTATGGTACATTGCACAGCAAGAATCAGGCTCAAGAATTTAATGACAGGGATATCACTTGCTCACACAGCACTGGCATCCAACTGCTGTACAGGTCATTGACCCAAGTTGATGGGAACCCATTATTTACAAGTGTGATCCCAAAAGCTCTAGATCAGCATTTCTTAAAGTGTGTTCCGCAGCACACCAGTGTGCTGCAGAGAGAACAGAATTCAAAATGGCCACCCTTAAAGGGATAAGCCTCCTTTATTTATTTTTGCTCAACAACTTCTCAGAGAGCTTTTTTTTTTTTGCTCAACAATTTTTCCCTGGAGGCTTTCCTCCCCCCCCAACAAAAAAAAAAAATCCTTGGTGTTCCCCATTTAAAAAAAAAAAAAAAAAAAAAAAAAAAGTATTGTTTGGTGTTCCTAGGTCTTAAAAAGTTTAAGAAACACTGCTCTAGATGATCCCAACTCTAACAGCAAGTCACTGCCCCCTGTACCCAGTCCGTTTTAAAAGTGTCATTTGTCCAAAAGGTCCTCTCATCAGATTAAAAGGTTAGGGACTTAAGTTTTCTTACCTAACAGAGTCACTACTGATAGGGCAGGGCGTGATTAGCTTGTCCTATTCTCTTATGCTCCAAATTTCAACTTTTGGCCAAACTATCCAAATCTCAAAATATTTCTGCCAAAGCCGGAGCTCTTTGGATTTTAATAGGGTGCTGTGATGCATCACAAGGGTTGGGATTCAAGTGCCTCATCTCATGGTTCCCCTCTATAGGTCACGCTCACTGGCCAGACTCCATCTCTCCAGATCCACCACTGTCTCCCCTCTTAGCCAGGCTGTGGCAGTGGTGCCTCCCTGGAGAGGTCAGCTGGACAGAGCCTGGCTTACAGAAAATAATCCATGCCAGGCAGAGGTCCCTGATCTCGCAAGGCAACCCTGAGCCCACACAAAGTTGATGCCTCAACCAGACAGTACGCAGTTTTCTCTGCTCACCTGTTGCTCTGATGCTGCCGGCAAGGGACATTTGCTGATGTCCACGTTTCCAAGGCCTGCCCCATTTTTCCGGCACAGTGTTCTCACTAGCTCCACGGTCAGGTAGTATTTTATGCCAGCTACCACCTGGAACAAGAGCAGAGATCCCAGCGTGAAGAGGGTTCTGGACATTTCCCCACTTCCAATCAATAGTAGGAAATCGTGGAATCAGGAGTTTTAGCTCCACAAACTATAACTGTTTTGTTTGCAGATGGCAGTGCTTGAAGGCCACAACTGAAACTGGGCCCCCCCCCCACCCACATCATTATTCTAACAGCTGCACAGAGAGCTTCCCCCTTCCCCCCACTGCCCAGACCGAGATCAAGGCCCACGTTTGGGCCACACACTGTGCAGATTCCGCCATTCTGCCCTCTCATAAAAGTCCACACGACCCCCCATGCCAGGCAGTGGAACTGATCCAAAGCCCATTGAAATCAATAAGAGACTGATCCAGAACTGAAGAGCTTAGACAAATAGACTAGGGATGTTGACTATTCAGTTAACCCATATTTGAGTAACCTCTTGAATTCTTATCAGTCAGTCAACTACTCTATAGTTCCCAGGTGTGGGGCAGGCAACCAGTGTGCTCCAGCCCCACTCCTGAGGAGCCCTCTGCCACTCCTCGCTGCTGCCTCTGTGTCAGAGGAAGCAACGCAGGGTGCCAGGAGAGAGCTGGTCTGTGAGGGAAGCCAGACTAAAAACAAAACCAAACCAGCTCCCCTCACAGACCAGCTGCCTATTGCCCTGTGCTGCTGCCTCTGGTAAATGGGCAGCAGTGCAAGGTGGCAGCAGCCCCTATCTAGATTGGATCTGAGCTTCCAGACCCAGTGGGAGCCAGAACTGAGCTGGGTTGCCTGCCCGCCCCACTCCTACTACACTTTAAATGCAGAGCTGCAGTGCGGGTAGGTCCAGGATGCAGTGCAAGCCAGGACAGCCAGGCTGCTGGCCAGCCTGCTAAAATATTTACTGGCAAGGGCGGGGGGGGGAGGGAGGGAAATGCATGTAGTCTGTAGTATTAACCTATAAGCTTTTGCTTATCAGTTAATCAAGTACACTATTGCATCCCTGCAATAGACCAGGGGTGGATCAGGCCCACCAAACATTTGGATCCAGCCTGCTGTGATCCTCTGAGCAGCCAACATCCTACAGTTCAGTGGGATCCTCGGGCAGGCTCCCTGCCTGCGACAGCTTCATACGCCACTCAAAGTGTCCAGAGTGAACGTGTGTCTGTGCACCCCTCCCTCTAGTAAGAATCCTCTCCTTCACCCAAACTCCCTTCCAGACTCACATCCCCTCCTGCACCCCAATCTCCTACCCTGAGCTCCATTCTGCACCCAACCTCCATCACAGCCCCACACCCTTTCCATTAATATAATGAGAGTGTGACCCTTGACTACATACGAAATTATTGGAATGGCTCCCCCTCAGAAATTATTGCCCAGTCTTGCAATAGACAAAGGGTAGGGGAAGCTAAAAGAATTTATATGGCGGGAGTGCTGAGAGCCAGTGAAGCAAACTGTGAACTGTAAACCCTATATATATAAAAAAATGAAAACCACTTCAAGCCAGGGGGTACTGCAGCACACTCCCACCCCACACCTCTAGTTCCAGCACTTACGGGTGGGAGAGGAAACTCAGGCAGAGAGGAGAAGGGACTTCTCCAAGATCAGCAACAGAGCCAGGAATAAAACCCAGCTTTGCCTGCATCCCAGTGCAGGCTACTCATCCGTCACTGGATTTAGAGCACTATTTGTTCCTCAGAGTCAGCTGAAGAATAAAAAGCCAGTTCAGGGAAATCAAAATTGCTTTTGTTCCACAGGATTAAAACAAATACGTGCACGGATTTCTCATATCTCCAGGAGGGAGGAAATGCCATCCTTTTCAGAAACCCAGTTTTCCCTCAAACGAATGTGGTTTGGCTTTGAAGTGACACAGCGAAAGGTTTTAGTCACTCTGGCAAGCATTGCATCCTCCATCTATACATAACATTGAGAGCACAAGGATACACTCAGAATGTTTCCATATAGCTAGACACAAACATACAATACTTAGTTACACCAATACTCTGCTTCTCAGCTAGGATCTGCTGGCTTTTGCAATTCCCAGGAGGCTCAAAGAATTAAAGAGGTACTGCTCAATCCCTTTAGTTTGCAAAACAAAAAACACCACCATGAAAGGGATGGTGGAATTTGCAAAAACACAAAACAGAGAAACAGGACAGATGTTTTGGTTCAGTATCTGGTGGGAACTGGGCAACAAAATTTACTGCAAAATGTTTTGGTTTAGGGAAAGAAGAAAGTGCAACACAAGCCAACCAAACCCTCCCCCAAACACTTTTTTTTTTTTTTTTTTTTAAATAAAGGAAATGATTGGTTAGAGGTAGCACTTAGGAACCTCAGTCCTGTACCAGGACCTCATTGTGCTGGGCAGTATACAAAAGGACAACAGACGAAGAAACACACAAATAGACAGGTACGTATGAAGTGGAGGGAGGGGGCGGGGGGCCATACCAGACCAGTGTAGCAGGGTAGATTCAACATGGCCAATGGGAGGGAGCCCAAGCATAAGCAGAGTTACTCTCTTGCTTTGCAGACTGGGTTGGGGCCTTTGACTGGTCAGCTGTGGGGAACTTCCATGGATGGGGAAAGTACCACAGAACAATGCTTTGGGCTAGTGAAAAAAAAAAGTTACAAGAAAGGCAACTGGTTACAATTCATAGAGTTTAAGGCCAGAAGGGCCCAGCCGACTAACTACGGCTAGGCCAGTGATTCTCAGACTGAGGCTCAGAAGCTGCAAGTGACTCTTTAATGCGGCTCCTGTGACTCTTTGCAGCACATGTTTAACACACCATGCAATTTTATTAATAACCACTCAGAATGCTTTTATTATGCTATTCCCAATCGGAGGATACCTGGTCAGCCATTTTGCTGTGAGGATTACACACAAGTAGCAAAACAAAACCTACTAAATTCTAACGAGAGAGGGTCATCATGGCGTACACGCAACATGCCTCAGATGCATTCACACGACTGCTCTTTTGGGTAACCTTGAACACTAATCTGGCTCCCAACTCACTAGGTCAGAGTATTACTTATCCAGCCCAGCTTCCTGCATAGCACAGGCCAGAGAACATCAGACCATTTCCCCTGCATTGAGCCCAACACCACTTGGCCAAAGCACCTTCCAGAAAGGCAGCCACATGGGATTTAAAGACACTAAGACGGCAAATCCACCACTTCTGCTGAAAGTTTGTCCCAGCTAGTCTGTCACACTCCTTCTTGGTACCCAGCCTAGACCAGGGATGCTAACGATCCAACCAGCAGACCAGATTCACTGATGAATCCTGGTCACATGCCAGCTGAGGCACGTTGCATGTACGCCATGATGACCCTCTCTAGTTAGAAATGAGGCACCTCACAGACACTAATCTTCCCCCCTGACCCCTCCTCTGTTCTTAAACCTGATTCGTTTTTATATATGTGTTCACTTTTTTTTTTGATTGTATCACTTTGGTGTATATGGTTGTGCCAATTTTCTTCCACATATTAATCTGAGGAAGTGGGATGGCCCACAAAAGCTCATCACCTATTAAACCATCTTGTTAGTCTTTAAAGTGCTGCATAGTCCTGCCTTTTGTTTTTACAGGTGTGTGCCTGGTTTTAACTTCCAGACATTAGTCCTTGTTCTGCCTCTCTCCACTAGGTGACAAAGCCCTTGATATCTGTGAGGTTAAGACACAGTGACCAAGACCCTCTGGACCTGTTGAGACACACTGTGCTCATTAAGTCTCTCACCATCAGGTATTTCCCCACGCCCTAATCACTTTCTCTGATTATTTCTCTGGCTCTTCTCTGCAGCCTTCCCACTTTTTCAGTGTCCTTTGGAAAATGTGACCCTCAGGACAGGATGCAGGGTTGCAGTATCGCTCCCACAGATGCTGTCCACAGAAACAAAATCCCCTCCCTGCACCTGTTTACACAGCTAAGGATCAATCTGGAAGCTTATGCTGAGCTGCTTGTCCACTGTGACCCCTAGATCCTGCTCAGGGTCACTGCAGTCCAGGAGGCAGTCCTCAATCCATCAGTACAGCCCACATTTCTTGTTCCTGGATGTATAACTTTGCATTTGGCTGTACTGCAATGCACTGTGCTGGAACAGGCCTGGCTCCCTCAGTGATACAGATTGCTCTGTAGGACTGACCTGTCCTCAGCACTACCAGCCAATCCACTAATCCTTCCTCGTCCTCTGTAGATGGAGGGAAGATGGACTGTTATGACTGGGTCTATCTAGCACCAGCAACAGTAAAAAGAGCTGGCGCTTTATAAAAAGGCAACCAAGAAATATGGCCCAGGAAGAAAGGAACTTGGCTCTAAGAACGATGCAAGTAGCAACATGTTGCTCCATCTTCTGTCCATGCTACCACTCTTCCCTCCTGGTCGAGCAGGTAGATGCTAGGGAGCCCACAAGTGGGTGGTTCCATCCACTTGTTGATATGTAGCATGCATCTATATTAGGCATGTGAACGAGTAACCCGTTAACCTTTATTAGGTGAGGCTTTCCGGGTAATAGTTAACTGGCTCCCCCAGAGCAGTCCCGCACAGCTGGAGCCAAGAACAGATTAACTGGGATTTTACATCCTTAATCTGTATCTAGGACACCACTTTATACAGCCACAACTTTTACGGCATGTCTCTCCACACGTTCCACTAATTCAGGGAAGTTTAGCATCAAAACTGACTGTTCACTCAGTAGTCAACTTCTCAAGCTGGTGGAGCAGGGAATCCTGAACTTTAAGGCTAAAAGGAACGGTGCTGATCACCTCTAACCTCCTCTATAACACAGGCCTGAGAATTTTCCCCAGCTATTTCTGCACCCTCTGGTTGAGCTGTAGCATGTTCTAAAGGAAGATATCCAATCTTGCTTTAAAGACTTCTAGGGGCATAGAATTCACCCTGTCCCTGCGATAGGTCATCCAATGGTTAATCCTCCTTCCTGTTAAAAAAGTGCACCTTGCTTCTAGTCTAAATTGTCCAGTTTCAGGTACCAGTTGCTGGGTCTTGTTCTACCTTTGTCTGCTGGATTAAAATCTCTGCTCTCAGCAATCTCCTCCCACGTAGGTACTTGGGGACCATGATCAAATCACTTATCCACCTTCTCTTGCAGAAGCAAAATAGATGGAGTTTTACAGCCCTCAGATCACTTTTGTGGCTCTTCTCCGAGTTCTCTCCAATATCTGATACCCTTTCAAAGGGCAGACTGCGTACCCGGTAATAGTCTCACTGACACAACAGACAGAGGTAATAGCACCTCTCTACTCCTGCTTGCTTATTCTTCTGCTTAAAACGTCCAAGGATTGCAATAGCCCTCTTAGCTACAACATCACACTGGGAGCTCACATCCTTTAAGTCCTTTTCAGTGTCACTGTGTTCCAGGAGTCCAGACCCCCAATTGTTCTTGTAACTCTTCATTGAGTCTTCCCCAATCCCTCACCTAACCCAGCCAGGTTATCAAATTAGACCAGCAGGTCCACAGTAACAGGCTGTTGAGGAAAGGTGAAAAAAGTCAATCCTGATGAGAACAAAGCTTTTCCCCCATGCTGCAAGTATTAGCACGGAGCAAGCCTTGGGCAAAAGGCACTGCAGAAGCCCAACATAATCATTCTGAGAGGCTGGTTCTTCAAAGTGTTAGGTGCTGGAGAGCCGTAAACAACATTCCATGGGAGCAATGCTCAATTGTGAGGTCACACCTGTCTAGTGCAGGACAGCTACAGCCCACCTCACAGAAAACCAGCTTCCAAGAGCAAGAGGGCACAGATGAGCATGTACAAGTTCACAGAAAGACTAAGGACTGGCTCTGTTCATGCTTGGCTGGCTGGATACAAAAAGGATGACCGGGATGGGAAAACTTCCCACCCCTACAGGCCCTCCCACCAATCTTGGTCAGGAAGCCCTACAGCTGACAGGGGACCTCCCCTCAATTTCAGTTGAGTCTTCTAGGCACAAGTGTCACACCAATAATAATGGTCAGACATGGCCTAGATCTCCCCTAGAAGGAGCACAATGAGATCAGACAGTCTCATCACCATATCTTCTGCCTTCCAACAGTTAGATTTTCACATACACAGCCAGGAGCTAAGACACAATAGGCTGATCCAGAGTGGGTAGCAGTGGAAAGAGAGTGCACAGCTAGAAAAAACACAGCACAAGGGTGCTCTTGTGGGCCCTGGGAAAATACCCCTTTGAAGATCTTTTCCCCATTCCCTGAGTGCATCCCTTTCAAGCCACTGTGGGATGGACTGTGGGGTCCATCCCATCTTCTTTTGTGAGTGGGATGGACCCCACAGTCTAGCCACTCTTTGACTAGGTCTTCAAATTATGCTGCCTGGCTCCCAGACCTGGCCAGGTTCTATGGCAGCGATATCAGGGCCCCATTGTGTTAAGTGCTGCATGGGACCCTGATCACCAGATCCGAGCCAGGGTCCCGCGCAGCACTCGACACAGCAGGGAAGCCCTCCTCACTCTCAGTCTCAGACTGGGAGTTGCACAACATCAGCAGGAGAGCACCCAGCACCACACACACCATCCCAGAGAAGGTCCCACTCATCAGATGGAGACATACCCTCCCCCCCAAAACTCCACAAGGGCTTGCAGCAGTGCTGGAAGAGAACCAGTGGCAATGGGAAGGAACCCGCCTTGGCCAGGTGAGAGGCTGGGCAGGGCATGGATTTGGGCAAACAGTGCTTGGACAATGCTGGGAGATGACAGGCCCAGGCTACAGAGCAGCATTCCTGTGATGGGTACAGCAGCCAATATGGAATTCCCTGTGAGACACCAGCCTAACACAGGAGGGGAGTCTCTCTGCAGCCAGGGGGCCTGAAGACAATTATTTTATTTTAGACGAAAGCTGAGGCTGTGGCACTCAGGTGCTCACACACTGATGCCAACCAATGCCCTTCCTCACAACCCTCCGCACAGGGCATCCTGACAGTCCCGTGCTGCAAACTAACACTGCAAGGATCTCCCCACGGCCACGAGGGTTGGAGATGGAATTGGAGCCGGAATTCAATGAGACTGGAGGCTTGGGTACATGGCCGCATGCATGGGAAGCTGTGGTACAGGGATGCAGGTGCCACGGTCTGCCCGATGGGCATCGTGCCTGCTTATGCTCCAGTTTGCCAGGTTTTCTCCAGAGCCTGTGGGCTGTAGCGATGTTGTGTTACAGGAAGTAGAGATCATGGGGCTCACAGTGGGGGGGGGGGGGGGGGGACGAGTCATGAGCACTTGGCAGCTCAGGATTCCCCTCCCCTTTCAGGCAGGACACTCAGCTGTAATTGAAGGAGTTAGCACCAAGGGGGATCCTTGCCCCCCCAAGCCACAGGTCCTCCCATGGGCCAGCAGCGTGGACAGAAGCTGCTACCAGGACGCCTCCCCCACAACCTGTCATTCCCTAACCAGCTACCCTGCCCCCCATCGGGCCCACACCCTGATCGCCACCGGGTTGTGGGGCTTCCCCTTCATCCAGCACCCACCCCTATGCCCAGCTCCACCCCCCCCCCCCCGCCCTCTCTCAGCTCCGGGTCTCCCCGCAGAGATCCAAACTCCACCCCCGCCCCGGTTCCAACCCGCACCCCTGACTGCGGCTCTTCCCCGCCTGGCTCCTGCCCCGCCCGGCCCTGCTCACCTGGCTGCGAGCCCGCACCACCCGCTCCGCCCGGCAGTAGTGCAGGCTGTTGCTGGCCTTGTTATAGGCCTCCACCGCGAACCGCACAGCCTCCTGCACGCCGGGATCCGAGACCGACACCTCCTGCAACCCCCCGGCCAGGAGCTCCCCGCGCAGCCCCGGCCCGGCCAGGAGCAGGAGCAGCAGCGCGGCCAGCCACGAACTTGCTCCAAGGCTCAGCATCGCTGCGAATGACCAGGCATCCGAGCTAGAGCCTCTGGAGTAGCCCGCTAAAGCCCCGCCCCCTGTTAGCCCCGCCCCTAAAAGAGTCCCGCCTCCCTGCCAGCTGGTGCGGAAAACTTTGCTTCCCTCCCATCTGTCCCTATCGCTCCCTTCACCCCCTATACGTGCCGACACGGACACACCCCTTCTCCTTTCGCCTCCCCCCCCCCATTGCTGCTAAACATCCCCGGCTCCCAGCGCTGGAGTTATGGGGAGTAAGGGGGGACCAGGCTGGCCTTACCATGAGGCGAACTGAGGGGGGTGCCAGACTGGGGGGGGGGCGCAGTGCCACTAGGACCCAGAGTGTAGAAAATTGTGTCTGCTGCTGGTGCAGCGAGGGGGCCAAAATGTGCCAAAATGTTGTGGGCCGGCCCTGAGGGGAGTCCCTAATGAATGTGAGCACTGCAGAGGTGTAGCGAAGGTGTTATGAGCTGGGGAGCAAAGGAAAAATTTGTGTCCTCCCCGGCCACTGCTGAGCCTGACCCTGGGAGGCGTGGGAGGGAGCTTGTACCACATCTTCCCCTGCCCCCGCCAGTTTGGGGCCCTGCCCTAGCATGCACTAAGCCACCGGCAGAGATGGAGACGGGTCCAGCTGTGGGCGGAGAGGGCAGAGGAGGAGCAGGCAAGCTGAGGGATGACAGGGGAGCAGAGAGGGACTAAATTGGCATCCCCTTAGTGTGGCGCCTGGGAGCAACTGCCACCGCCCCTCCCTCGCTACACCACACTGAGCAGTGCTGGACGTAATAAGGAGCTAGGATATAGGGTGGCCAGGTGTCCGGTATTGAACCGGACAGCCTGGTATTTGGGCCTTCCGTCTGGTAAAAAAATTCAGAAAATACTGGACATATGCAATGCCCGGTATTTTCTGTTCTTCCTGGCTCCGGCGCCCACCGGAACATGCGCAGCTTGGGCTGGCTCAGAGGGGACGGAGAGGATGGAGTGTCCCAGGCAGGGCTTAATGTAAAAGAATGCAGCACACCAGGATCTCAAAGAACAGACTTCAAAATGGCCATCTTAAAAGGGTAATGACTACGCTGCTCTTAAAAAGGCAAAATGGGTTTGTTTTTTTTCTTTTGATCGGCTACCGTAAATTTTTCCCCTTTTTGTTCAACAGTTGTAAACTTTTCCTTTTTTTTTTTTTTTTTGGATCAATAACTTTTCCCCTGGAGTACCGGCACCTTTTTTTTTTTTTTTTACACTGCTCCCGGGAATTAAAGGGGCCACGACTGTTTTTCGGCCCTGGTCACTTCTTTTTTTTTCTCTCAACAAGTTTTGCTGCTGTTTTTTTTGTTTGTTTGTTTGTTGTTGTTTTTTTCTCAACAGAATTTTTTCCCGGTGTGGTTTTTTTTTGGGGTGGGTGGGGGGTGTTTGGTATTTTTTGTTAAACCATCTGGCAACCCTAGATAGGAACCTGGACCCACCCAGGTTGGCTGCTGTCCTTGCTGCCCAGCTCAGCTGCAGCAAAACTGGCTTTTACCCCCTTACCTCTCTTCATGCCCAGCCTTCTGCCCATCTCCTGCCTTGGACCCAAACTCTTACCCAGAGCTGGTTTTAGGGGAGGGCGAGCTGGGCAGTAGCCCAGGGCCACCATTTTCAAGGGGCTGCCAACAGACCCCGATGGAAGCCCGCTCAGGACATGCGGCAATTAAAGGGGCTGCGACCGCATTTCAGCCTGACATCCTGAATTTTTTCCCGATCCTTTTTTGGCATGACAAATTTTTCCCAGCATTTTTTTTTTCCCCTCGACAAATTTTCCTGGCGGGTGAGCTGGGTGGTTGCCCGGGGCTGCCAATTGGTTAGGACCGACCCTGCTCTTTCCCCCGACTCCTCCTTCTGCCATTAGCCATCCCACCTGTGGAATATGACACAGGATTAAAATTCAATGAGGTTAAGGACTGGAATGTCCTCTGTGAACTCATCTGTTGGAAACGACAGAGGCCATCACAGGATGACTGGATGATGATGTCAATGAGTCATCCCAGGATAACTACAAGTCACCAATGTGATGCAGCCATGACAAAGGGCAATTAGGTAAGAGTCTGTTAGGTAAGAGCTTTCCAGTGGAGATAGGGAAGGATTCCTGCCTTTGGACCAGGCACTGGGAAGATCTCATCTTGGTGGTGTAGCTCTGGTCACCTTGTGTCAAAGTAAAAGGAATCAGAACGGGGCGGAGAGGAACAAAGCATCACAATGCCATGGGGGGAAGGGGCATTGGCAGCAGCTGGCAACTAGTGGGGAACCTGGCACTGGCAGCAAGGGTTAGGCCCGCCCTTCTGCATTCACCAATATCAGTTAAAAGTGGTGTGACCCAGCCCTAACCTGTTCCGTTCTCCTGAGTCCCAGCCACGTTGCTTTGGGAAGGGAGCAGGGCTGGCTCGAGCCATTCCTGCGCCCCGGGCAGCGGGCGCACGACACATGCGCGGCCCTGCCCCCCAGCGTGCTGCGCACCTTACAGCTGCAATCGGGCGTGCAGCACCTGATTGCAGCTCTAAGGGGTGTCACGCAGCCCCTGGCTCCGGGCACGCAGCACCTGATGGCAGCTCTAAGGGGTGCCGTGCAGCCGGGCGCACGGCGCCCCTTACAGCTGCCATCAGGTGCCCCCCCCATAGCTCCCAGGCAGCTGCCCGGCTAGCCATCAGGTGCCCCCCATAGCTCCCAGGCAGCTGCCCGGCTAGCCCTCCCCTTAATCCAGCCCTGGGAGGGAGCTTTGGGTAAGGGGTGGAGTGGGGCCTAGGGGGGATTGTCTTGTGCCCCACACTTTCCTAGGGACAGTTCTTTCCCAGACTAGGGGTGGCACAGGGAGGAGTCATGTGGGGGTGGGGGGGTAACATGGCCTCTTTTGTGTCCCTCCCCAGCAGTCGCTGCTGAAAAGAATTCAAAATGGCTCAGGTGCAGAGAATGGCTCCTAGGCTGATCTGACAAGAGGAGACTGAAAAAGCTGTGTTAATTTAGCAAGACTTTAGAAAGACTTTGTGAGATCTATCAGTTAGCCAGTTCTTAATCCATTCCATGTGTGTTTTATTGATACGCTAGAATGCTAATGTTTTAATCAGACTGTCATGGCATAAAATCAAATGCCTTATACAAGTCTAAGTATACGTCATCTACACTATTACCTGTCTTAACCAAACTAACAATCTCCTCAAAAAATGAAAGCAACCCGGGTGAGACTTATTTCCTACAGATAACCCTTCTGCCAGGTGTCACCCTACAAAAAGGCTAGTTAGGTAAGGCTGGAAAACCCCCAAATAAGTTGGACTTACTCTGTATAAAAGTTTTACACAGAGAAATATCATAAGGCTCACTCGATTCATCAAGGAAAGAGAGAGATGCACAACTGTGGCTCCCCCCAGGTCACATATTTACACTTGGCTCGACAATAAAAATGGTTTTTATTCATTATAAAAAGTAGGCTTAAGGTGAATGCAAGTGAAAACAGATCAAAGTGAGTTACTAAGCCAAAACAAACAAAACACATCACAAATCCTAATACACTAATCTCACCCTCGCCCTTATCTCAGACATGTCCTGTGCAATTCTTCACAAGCCAGAGTTATCTTTCTCTGGATTGGGTCCAACAGCCACTTATGTATTCTTGTGGGGTGGGAAGGCAGTTTAAAAGGCCAGATGAAGACAAAAAACTGATTGCTTTTCATTCCTTAAAAAGATTTTCCCCAGGGCAGAAATTAGTTAACACTCCCCATCCTCATGGGAAAATACCAGATTCAAGATGGGATTCTAGCACCAGGTGGCATGTTCACATATCGTTATAGGATCAACCATGGTTTGGGCTTACAGGTCATCTGAAGAAGTGGGTTGTGCTCACAAAAGCTCATGATACCGTCTACATGTTTTGTCAGTCTTTAAAGTACTACCAGACTATTTGTTGTTTTTTAAGTTTTTCCTGTTACAGACTAACTCAGCTACCCCTCTGAAGGAAAAATAAAGCCATTCACAAATCATTGGTTTGAGCACTGGGCTAATTACATTTCTGGAGTATTACTAATGGCCCTCATTAGCACATTTAGAATAATAAACAGATTCACATTTCTAACTTCACATACTTGAATGATACATGCACAGAAATAGAATATATACATTCAGCAGACTGTAACTTTAAAATGATATGTTACTTGATGTATTTTGCCTAAAGTGTCCTTAAATTATGCATATCCATCAGCTAATTTACATAAAGCATGGGGGGGCGTGACAACTGACTTGAGCTTTCACTCAAAAATCTGGAAATATTACCATTCCTAGCCAGGGCACCCTTATACCTCCCCCATATAAGCACCAACTGCAGGGCTTAAAACACAGAAAAAAAGCATTATGGGGCGTGGGAGACATATAAGAAACTTGGGAAAGCCATCAGTCAGTGAATCAACACCATCTATTGGGCAAGTCTTCCCATCTTTGGGCATCTTAATTTCAGTCCTCTTTCAGTTGTGAGTGGTCAGTGAGGCAAGGTCCTCTACAGGGGCGGCTGTGGGTAGGCAACCTCGGCAGTTGCCTAGGGCACCGCGTTTAACGCGGCGCCCAATGATGACATCACACCATTGAGGGCTATGGAGGCGGGGGCGCCGATCGTGCATTCCGCCTAGGGCACCAGTTGCCTGCAGCTCTCCTCGAGCCACTCCTGGTCCTCTAGTATTAGTTGCTTCCCTTGTTCACTGCTCCCCACAGTTGTCCAGAGTTAGCAGAGACCACGCTTCAGGAAGGTCTATCTCCACCCCTCAACGGAAAGGCTGTCTGGGTAATACCAGTGATTATTACAATGTTGGTTCAGCTGGTGTGGAAGGGCATCTCCACCTCCATTCTGAAAACTGGCCATTTATCCCTACACTTTGTTCCCTGTCTTATAACCAGTTACTGATCCATGAGAGGACCTTCCTTCTTGTCCCAAGACTCTGCTTTGCTTATTAGTGTTTTGTGTCTTTCTGGCAGTCCAAGTACACTACAGTAACAACAACAAAATCATCCTTGTCCACATTTGTTGACTCCTTCAAAGCATTCTAATAGACTGGTGATGCATGATTTTCTTTTATAAAAGCTGGGTTGATCCTTTTCTAATAAATCATGATCATCTTTGTGTCATGAGTCTATTCTTCACTATAGTTTCAACTAATTAGCCTGGTACTAAAGTTAGGCTAACTGACCTGTAATTACCAGAATCACCACTGGAACCTCGATTAAAAATTGGCATTACATTACCTATCCTCCAGTCATCTAGTTCAAAGGCTGATTTAAGTGATAGGTTACATACCACAATTACTAGTTGTACAATTTCATGTTTGAATTCTTTGAAAACTCTTGGGTAAATACCCTCTGGTCCTTATTAATGTTTAATGTATTGATTTATTAGGCCTTTACATTTCTTACTGTATAAAGTCAAGAAATATCACATCAACTGCTTCCCCACATCTGCAAAGCTTGCTACCCTGTCAAAGAAGGCTATTAGGAGGTTTGACATGATTTGTTCTTGATAAATCCATCCTGATTATTTTTTATCACCTTATTAACTTCTAGGCACTTACAAATTAATTATTTGCTCATTATCTTTAGAGATACTGAAGTTAAGCTGACTGGACTATGATTCCTTTGGTTGTCCTTTTTCTCCTTTTTACAGATAGGTACTATATTTGCCATTTTCCCAACCTCTGGGATCTCTCCCATAGTAAGCTCCCCTCTTCTCTAAGGCTTCAGGCCACATATACATAAAACCATACTGACTGGCCTTAATGATATTCCCATCCCTCCACTGAATCCCATTTTAGCTTTTCTAATATTTTGCCCTGGCCTGATGCCTGGCTAACCAGCCTACAGTTACCCAGGTCATCCAGTTTGCCCTTTTGGAATACTGGCATAACATTAGACTCTCAGTCTTCTGGAATGTAGATGTATTAAAATGAACATACGCAGGCTCATTGGTCTCCTTGTCCAATTATTTTAGGACTCTTGGATATAAGTTATCTGGGATTGTTTATCCATAGTAGTAATTGTCTAACATCTTCCTCAGTTACTAATCAACTTGTAAGTACTTCATGATCCTCATATAATACAAGCACATCATCCTACTTCTTTTCAAATACAGACTATATATATATATATTTTTGAACATACCTATCTTTTCTTTATCATTAACAGTTTTACCATCTCCATTTTATAATGGTTTAGGATTCCATTTACTCCTAATATACTTTAAAAGCTGCTTATTGTCCTAAGCCCAACCAACCACCAATTTTTCCTTGATTTCTTTAGCTTCCCTCCTAAATGTTATGCACTTTATAACTTGTAATTTAGGTCCAATTCTATCTATTCCCCTTTGTTCAATTTGTTATATATTTTTTTATTTTTAATTGTTGCCTTCACTTTGCACTGAACCAAGAGGAACTTATAGCTAAAGCTGCCCTCTTTCTTCCAGCTTTTTGGTCAACTAATGAACTGCTCTTAATATCTCCCAATTTTCATTCACATTTTTCTAAATTTTCCTCCCAATCAACTTTGCTCAGAATTTTCCTCAGCTTTGGAAAATTAGCCCATTGGGCCACAAGTATAAAGCCTGTCTTCTGTTAGCCCATATTAAATGTAATCAGCTCATGGTCACTGCTCCCTAGGCAACTAGCAACTTCTCAACCAGTGATTCATTCCTCTTTATTCCGGATGATGAGGTTCAAAATAGAGTTACCACATGTTGGGCGTGACACCATTTGTGCTGGAAATTCACCCTGTACAACGTTTCGAAATGCTAGTGATGCTCTATTACCGATTGCTTAAGGCCTCCAGCAGATGGCTCCCAAATTTAACTCCTTCATAGCAACACAGTTTTTCTCGCCACACTTTACAGGCAGGTGCTTAGGGAGCATGTCATCCAATTCTCTGGTTTGAATTGGTTGTTTCTAATAGACCTTGTCCACATCCCCACGCAGACTGAGCCATCTATGTACATTGCTGGGGGAGGAGGTGACGGATCCCACCATTGCGGCAGGCACTGCACAGATACACAGTAAGGGTATGTCTAAACTACACCCCTCTGTCAGCACGGTAAATTAAACGTATCGAAAGTGCAAATGAAGCCAGGATTTAAATATCCCGCGCTTCATTTGCATAATGGCAGCCACCGCTTTTTTCTGAAACGGGACTTTTCGAAAAAACCTGGCAGTTTAGACTGGGCATTTTCAACAGAAATGTCCCATTTCAAAAGATCCTGTACTCCTCAAAAAACGAGGAGTACAGGATCTGCCGAAAAAGCTCCCCGCTGTCGGCAGAACCTCAGCTAGACTTCACTTTCACTTTCAAAAGGGTGCTTGGATCGGCAGAGTGCCCGAATGTGAGTATGCAAATGAAGCCCTGGATATTTAAATCCTGGGCTCATTTGCACTTTCAAAGTGCTTGATTTGCATCCCTCTGCCGACAGAGGGATGCAGTCTAGACGTAGCCTAAGAGGCAGTTCAATTCTCACTCTAACTAGCCAGTTTTACAGGAGAAACTGGGGTATGGTGCAATGTGGTGACTTTAAGTCTCTCTATAAAGTGGAGCTAAAAGTACTGTGCTATCATACAGGGCAGATGTGAGATAAATAAACACATGAACCACTGGGACCTAGATGTAACACAGGGTAGGCAATAATTTTTGATGGGGGGCCACTCCCAGATTTTGGAAAGTGGTCAAGGGCCGCACTTTTCTGTGGAGGATGTGCAGGGTCTAGGATGGAGGTTGGGCACAGAAGGGTACACGGGGTAAGGGAATGGGGTGAAGGAGACAGTGTGAGGTCTGAGAGGAAGTTTGGGCAAAGGAGGGGGTTATGACTTGGGTCGGGGATAGGGGTATAGGGTCAGGGAGGGAGTATGGGTACAGGAGAGGATTCTGGCCTGGGAAAGGGGCACTAGGAGGGGGTGCAAAGTCTGGGAAGGAGCTGTCACCTGGGAGAAGGCGGAAAGGGGATGCAGACCACAGAGGGTGTAGATGGTGACTTGGGGCAGACGAATGGGGTGCAGGGTCTAGGAGGGAGTGTGGGTGCAGGAGAGGATTCTGGCCTGGGGGCGGGGTGTAGAAGGGAGGAAAGGCTCTGGGAAGCAGTTGTGACCTGGGACAGGGGATGCAGAGGGTTTGGATGGTGACTTGGGGGAGGGAGCTGGGGTGCAAGGAGGCCTGGGGTACCAGAGGCAGGCTGTGGCGGGGAGGTGCTTACTTAAGCCAGCAGCCCTGCAGCACCCCCAAGGCAGGCTGGGCTCCCTGCCTGCTGCAGTCCCAAATCACTTAAAACTGCAAGCTGCAAACCACACATGGCTCTCTGCTCCAGGAGAGGGCAGAGGCATGCACTGCTCCCACCCTCCAGGACAATCTCTCAACTCTTATTGGCCGAGTTCTTAACTGTGAGGGTAATTAACCACTGGGAAAACGTCTAAGGAGCTGGGGTGGATTCTTCGTCACTGGCAAATTGTAAATCAAGATGGGATGTTTAGTTAAAAGATCTGCTCTAAGGTCAAGCTAGATGATCACAGTGGTCCCTTCTGGCCTCACAATCTACCTAGCTATACAGTTTAGAAATGTGCCTCCATCTGACTGTCTGTCTTTGTGTGTGGGTCCATTTGTCCTCCTTAATGGTAAGAGCTAGGACCACCAAATTTGGTATGTAGCTTCCTCTTCTCTTGACTTAAAGCAAGGTCAGGGTTTGGTTGTGCCAGGAAAACAGGAAGTGCCTGGAATGGGACAGTTTTCCATACCATGGAAAAGGAGGGAACTGTTTAGAGGAATGCTGTACTGCATGCAGAGTGACCAATGGGGAGAGCTATACTCTAGTGCAGGGGTGGGGAACCTTTTTTGGATTGAGAGCCATAGAAAAATCAGTCAGTGGCCACACACAAGTGAGAAGCAAAACAAAAACAACCCAACCCTCACCGATGTGGCCCCCAACTGAGAAGAAGAAGGACACTCCCCGCATTCCCCTCACACATCAGAGAGCCTAGGGGGCCCAGGCTAGTAGATTTTGTGTGCCTCAGTGCCAAAGGGGACCATAGGAGGTTGGCACGCCAGCATGGAATCCCCAATGCTGGTGGAGGAGCCCTGAGCCTTGGGGGGGCAGATCCAGGCAAGCCGGGGACTGCATCTGGCCCCTGGGCCTTAGGTTCCCCACCCCTGCTCTAGTAGCACTGAGACACAGACAGAGAGATTAATGAGACTGCACTGCAGCCTTAGCTAAATGCTCTGTGGCTCTGCTCCATGCAGTGGTCACCCTTGGGTCGATCGCAGTCAACTGGTTGATCCTGGGGAGTCTCCCAGTCAATTGCTATCAGCAGGGTCCCTGCCTGTGCCAGTCCCACATGCGAACCCTACCGCCAGATGGGCGGGTAGGAGGCAGAGTCTCCTGCACTGCTCCTGCCTGCAGGCACCAACCCCACAGCTCCCATTGGCCAGGAAGAGGGAACTGTAGCCAGTGGTAGCTGAGGGAGTGGTGCCCGCAGAGAAGGGCAGCATGTGGTGCCACGTGACCACTTCCCCCCATGTCTGGGGCCACAGGGGCACTGTGGCCTCTTCCAGGGGTGGGGCGGGGCCGAGGCACACAGGGAGCTTGCCTCTGCTCAGCTTCACTGTGCCACCAACCTGGAGCCATCCACTGGCAGTGCCACATGGCAGGAGGCCGCATCCCAACCCCCAGACCTCTCCTGTAGCCTCTGTCCCACACTTCTGCATTCTGAGCCCCCTCCTGCACCCCAACCCCTGCCTCAACCTCAGCCTCCTCCCAAAACCAGCACTCCTGCACAACCCCCTGCCCCAGACCCTGAACCCTTCACAGAGCCAGCACCCGCACCCCCTCCTGTACCCCAACCCACTGCCCCAGCCCAGGGAAAGAGAGAGGCGAGATGGAGTGAGAGGGGCAGAGCTTTGGTGAAGGGATGGGGCCTCAAGGAAGGACCAGGGTAGCTCTTGGGCTGCCTTTACATTCAGAAAATCATTTTGGGCATAAAACGTTTGGAGACCACTGCAGTAGAAACTCATGCATTAAGCTTCAGCGATCCTAAGTTCCATCCGCTGTCACCCAGCGTCTGTCAGTGTTACACAAGTACTGTAGTGCAATCTCTTTATTGTGAAAGTATAATGCACGAATGTGTTAGAAAAAAACCTGCCCCCCCCCAGTAAAAAGTTTGGCCAGGCCGCTCTTGCTATAGTGGGCTGCAGTACTCCTTGGGAGAAACCGGCCGCACCCTTCCTACATACCATTGCCTTTAGAAAAAGGGAAGGTGTGAAAAGGGGAAAATAGCCTTGGACTCTCCCACCCATCACCTTGGCGTGAGAACAGCGGGGCTTACCTGGTTGCATGAAACCTGCACAGTTTTGGCCCAACCCCTGGGACACAGACCCCCACTTGGTGACTGTTGGGCCGTATATGGTAATATGCAAGCGCGGGAAAGCAATGTGCAGACTTGGGGATAAATACCCATCGCACAGTTCGCTCAAGGAGGTTTTCGCAACACACGTACCACCGTGCGTGTGCCTTCCCGTATACTTCAAAGTGCTGCCGGCCTGATCAACCAACCAGCCACCTCCCCCGACTCTCGGGCATAACCAAGGCCTTCGCAACTGAACTGATAGCTTTGAAATGTTCCGTGTGCTGTGTAAGTTGGTATGTATGATTTGATTTTCTCTGTTGAATAAGCTTAGTGTTGTAGTTGTTTTGGTAGTACATAGAGTTTGTAGTTATCACTGTTATTTAATTAGCGTAGCTGGATATCTTTAGAATAGAGACTATTCCCCTTGCCATTCCCATCCTTATATTTCTGACACGTTTAACTAGAAACCGTAGAATAAATATAATAAATACTGTAAATTCATTATTGACACAGTCTATTAAAAATCTTAGAATAAATACTATAAATTCATCACTGTCATAAATAAATATCTTTTATTTGCTAAAACGGTCCACCTGATTCTGTCCTTCCCCCCTTGGGTATGCATCATCGGACCTGTGGTTCTCGCGACAGAATGTAGACTTTTTTTTATTACATAACTGCACTCAAAAACAAAACACTGTAAAACTTTAGCTCCTAGACATCCTCTCAGTCCTACTTCTTGTTCAGCAATTGCGCAGACAAACACGTTTGAGTCCATCTTGCAGGAGATAATGCTGCCTGCTTCTTATTTACAGTGCCTCTGAGGGTGAGAACAGGTTTTCGCCCAGCCCTGTTTTAACTGGTGTCACAAGATATTTGTGTCCCAGATGTGCTAATGATTCATATGCCTCTTTGTGCTTTGGCTCCCATTCCAGAGGACATGGGTTCACACTAGGGCTGTCAACTGATGTGTGTTAACGCCTGAGATTAACCCAATGCAGGACTAACGCATTAATTTTTTTAACGCATTAATTGCAGGCATTAATGCTGCGCTGCCCCTTTCAAGTGCCTCAAAGGGGTAGCACATTAGGAGCCTGAGATCAGCTGGAGTTCCCAGCTGATCCCGGGCTCCACCTTATGCTGCCCCTTTGAGGCACTAGAGCGGCACTTCAAAGGAGCAGCGCTGCACGGAGCTGGGGTCAGCTGGGGACTTCAGCTGATCCCAGGCTCCTGCAGTGCTGCCCCTTGGAAACACCCCTGCTGTGTTTCAAAGGGGCAGTACTAGCAGAGCCTGGGACCAGCTGGGGACTCCAGCTGATCCTGGGCTCCTGCAGTCCTGCAGTGCCGCCACAGCATTTCAAAGGGGCAGCGCACATGATTAATCGCGATTAAATTTTTTAATTGCCTGACAGCCCTAGTTCACACTGATGGAAGGTTCTGCTTGATAACAATCCAAAGCAGTGCAGACTGACGCGTGTTCATTTTCATCATCTGAGTCAAACGCCACCAGCAGAAGGTTGATTTTTTTTTTTGATGGGTTGGGTTCTGTAGTTTCCTTTTCAGAGTGTTGCTCTTTTAAGACTTCTGAAAGCATGTGCCACACCTTGGGCCTTGCAGAATTTTGGACAGATTCTTAAACCTTGGTCACGTGTGTGATAGCTATTTTTAAAATCTCACATTGGTACCTTCTTTGCCTTTTGTCAAATCTGCTGTGAAAGTGTTCTTAAAATGAACACATGCTGGGTCATCATCCAAGACTGCTATAATGTAAAATAAGTGGCAGAATGCAGGTAAAACCGAACAGGAGACATACTCCCCCGAGGAGTTCAGTCACTAATTTAATTAATTCTTTTTTTTTTTTAAAGTGCATCAGCAGCATGTGCTCTGGCATGGTGACTGAAGCATGAAGGGACATACGAATGTTTACCATATCTGGTATGTAAATATCTTGCAACGCCTGCTTCCACAGTGCCGTGCGAATGCCTATTCTCACTTTCAGGGGACATTGGAAACAAGAAACGGGAAGCATTATCTCCTGAAAATTGTAACCAAACTTTTTTGAGCGATTGGCTGAACAAGAAATAGGACTGAGTAGATGTGTAGGTGCTAAAGTTTTACAGTGTTTTATTTTTGATTGCAGGTTTTTGGTATATAATTCTACATTTGTAAGCTCAACTTTCATGATAGAGTGCACTACCGTGCTTGTATTAGGTGAATTGAAAAATTCCATGTCTTTTGTGTTTTACTGTGCAAATATTTGCAATCAAAAAGGAATATAAAGTGAGCACACTGTACACTTTATATTCTGTGTTGTAATTGAAATCACTACATGTGAAAATGCAGACAACATTCAAAAATATTTAAACAATGGTATTCTATTATTGTTGAACAGTGCGATTAATTGTGCGATTATTTTTTTTAATGGCTTGACAGTCCTACTTAGGTTTTTTCTTATCTCTGAAAACTCCACTTTCAAATCATAAACTGCTCTTACTTGTTTAGGGAGGAGGGGCAGGCTCTGTGGCACCAGAAAGAAAATGCAGCTCAGGCACCAAGTTTATCATTTATTGTTATCACAGAGCAGAGATCAAGGAACATCAAACCCTACAGCTTTGCTCTGAGCTCTTTCCACTATGGCTCTTTATCAAGCCCAGCCTGCTACCCCCTCCTTCCAGCACACAGATCCCCGATGGTCTCTGGCAAAGACTACAGCCCAGGGCATTTTTTGTTACAAGCACCTGCAACACTTTGCTTCAAGAAAACAACTAAGAGGGGAATCCAACTTTTCCCTACTCCAAAGCCCCTCCACCCCTGCGCAGAAGCAAAGTGCTTAACAACCCTTAGCCTATCTCTCTTGACACAGTAGCTAGGCCCTGATTAGCTGAGCTTTCCACCTACCTACACATACAGCTTCCCTGGTGGGGTCTTGAAAGTGGGAGCTGAGACCCATGCCGGATCAGAGCCCAGGGCTCCTTTCTGGGCCATTTCAGTCCACGATCGGCTAATAATTAACTCCTGAGTTTCTGTAGTGGAAAAAACAAACTGCAGCTTTTCTTGATTGCTTAGGAGAGCTCTGGGCCATCGTGGAAGTTGCGTTACTATTAAAAACAGTCCTGTCGTGCCAGTGCCATGGAGCCCCTGTCCCTGCGACAGGGCCTGCTCTGGTCCCCAGTCTGAGTTCTGCAGCCCTGGAGCCATAGCGACCAGAAGTCCCCTCATATTCTAATGCCCCCAGCGCATTCAGGAAACACTGAGAGCTCACCTGGCCCTGCCCTCAGGCCTGGCTCTTGGCTAAATGCCAGCGAAGCCTCATGCTGCTGCCTGGCACAAGAGAGAAGCTCTGGGTCTCCCAAGCCAGGGGGCCAAAGGGGCCCTGCAGGCACAGCTACACAATAACTAGGGTTGCCAGGTGTCCTGTTTTGAACCGGATAGTCCAATATTTGAGCTTTCTGTTCGGGAAATAAATTGAGAAAATATAAATGAGAAAATATAAATGTCCGGTATTTTCTAAATCAGATGTAATGTAGATTGTGATGTAATGTCAAGTGTCTCCGGTATTTTTGTTGAAACCATCTGGCAACCCTAGCAATAACCACCCATACATCCACATGGATGGGGCAGAAGGCACGCAGCAGCTGGGCACAAGCAAGCTGAGCAGAGATGCCAGGGAAGGGGCACATCTCTGGTGCTCACCATTGCTCTCCCGCCGGGGACCAAGTCAGTTTGACACCTTCAGGGACATTTCCCTTGGGGAGCTAGGGAGTTGGCAGATCTTTGCAGTGACACAGAACAGCCTTTCCAAATGAGCCAGCACTGACCAGTCAGCTGAGCATAGATCCTCAGACCCAATGGGAGAATGGTGCCTAGACCTCTTTGGGAATCCGGGCCATGGAATCCAATAGTTCAGGGCTAGTGAGCTAGGATGGGAATGCAAAGCACAGGTTGTCCTCTGTCCATGCCGGCAGCCTCAGCTGCCTCGACATGGCTACGGAGTGACACTCCCCTGGAGCTGGGCAGTGGCAGATGGACCCCAACCTGTTCACACCGCCAGCTTTCATCATGCTTCCTATCATGCTGTTTTCACATGTTCTGCCTCCCTGGGTCGTTAGTTGCTAACAGTTAATGTCTGGCCTGGATGTGTCATTGTATCAGTATGGGAACTTCCTTCCCATCAAGGATTTGTTGTATGGGGCTCAGAGAAGAGCCACAAAAAGGACTATAAGGCCCATTTTTGCAGTGAGAGACACCACAATCGCAACCTGTTTAGCTTAGCTAGAGAAGGTGAAGGGGGACCTAACCCCAGACTGGCAGGATTTACAGAATTGGTATAATAAAGCTCCCCTCAATGTAGCAGGCAAAAATCTAAGAAGGTCCAAAGGCTGGGAGTTGAAGTGAGACCAATTCAGACTGTGAATAAGGGGCACATTTGAACCAGTGAGAGCAATTAACTGAGGGAACAACTGACCAAGGGCTGTGGCTGTCTCCATTGCTGGCACTGGTTAAAGCAAGACTGGAAGTATTTCTGAAGGAGCCATTCTAACACGAATTAATTCAGGGAAATTCTGTGGCCTGTAGTATGAAGCAGGTCAGGCGAGAGTCACTGGGTGATCACAATGGGGCTTGCTGGCCTTTACATCTATGAATCATATGTTGACAGTCAGTCCTCATTAGTCCATTCATACTAACCCAATGCCAGCTGCCTACATGACTCTTTCCCAGTGCTCTGATCCAGGAGAGAAATTAACCCCTTGTGATACATGGTACCTCAAAACAACACCCTGGACCCCAGATTCACCACTGGTATATGGTTATGAGTCATGGTGGACAAAGTATGCCTTGTGAGGTACATGTGGAAAGTCATAATGTGTTGACCTAAGCTCCCTGTAAGATGTGCAGCTGCTCGACTATGCAGCTACTATTTGGCCCTGTGCAGGCCCTCTGGGAGACTGTACAGGGCAGAAAGCTGTGGCAGCCACTTAGCCCTGGTTCAGACTCGTCCACAGTGTGGTGGCCTGGCCCCAATCCTGCCATGGCCAGGGCAGTGTGGCCCCAACCCCAATCTTGCTGCAGCTGGGGCAACCTGGGTGGTCCAGTCCCAGTTCCGACCTCAAACCTGAGGTGGCCTGGGCCTAGTCCCAACCTTGCTGCAGCCCCAGCTCGATCACGGTGGGAGTTGTGCTATTCCCCGCCCTCTGCCCCCCGCCAGCTGAGGTGCTGATGAAAGGAAGAGAGCTGGGGTAGTCCTGACCTGAAACACTCTCCTTTGCTCCAAACCCCCATCAAACCTGGCCCCACCCTCTCGCCCACACCCCCAGCCAGAGCCCTCACACCCTCGCATCCCAACCCTCTACCCCGTGCCTGAGCCCCTTGCCACACTATGAACCCTATGCCCCCCTGCCACGTGAATTGTGTTGTGTACACCAATACGAAGGTGATGTGTCACACATCACATCACAGAATCCATTCCGCTCTGGGGTGGGAAAAGGGAGAGGGAACACTGGTGTTGACCATTACTGCCTGCTGAAATTGGTCTCCCTAGACACGGTGCTGTGCGATTTTGCTGTAGGTTTCTCACTGACTTATGTTTGGCATCCAGGCAACACCCACAGAAGAACCCAGCTGTGACAACAACAACAAAGCAACAAAGGGGTGACCAACAACCAGTCAGGTATTAAGTGACCATCACCCTCCATTCACCTGCCGGGGAGCTGTGAACAAGGGATTCAGAACTCACAAGAAAGACAGTCTCTGGAGCACATATACCAGGGGTTGCCTGACACCAGGGTTCTTCCAGCAGCTGGAGCAGTGACATCATCCCCTGGCCTGCCTCTCTTCCCTCAGCTCTGAACAAGCAAACAAGAAAACCCACCTCACAAGAGGCGCACAGCTCTTGCCCGGGATCAGAGCGACTAGTGAAGCAGGGCAAGGAGGGCCACTGGCCATGGCACCCCTTCCCAGCCCAGGGAAGGGCCAGGACAACCCCCCTCCACCTGAGACGCTCCTCTCCCTGCTCCTGCTCTGTGCCCCCACCCCGAGCGATGCAGCCCGGGAACTAGCAGAGTTGGGGGCTGGTGCTGGCAGCAAGGGTCTGTCCCCTCTCCCCTTTGCACTCACTGGCAGTGGTGGGGCAAGTGGAACAAGTGAAGACACCATCTTCCTGTTTGCACAGCTGCTAGCCTCTGCAGAATATTCCACAGTGCCTAGGTGCCCACTTTGGCCAGCCACTCAGCTGCTCTGATGCCCAAGTAAACAGTCGTCTGCTACTCCCCCTATAAAGCCCTGGAAACTTCAAAACTGCTCCTCCCGTTTTCTTGGCAAGTGCTCGCTTATCATCTGGCCAGCTGGCAATGGCTGCTTCATGGAGGTACGTCTGGACTGCAGGCTTCTTTCGAAAGAAGCTTTTTCAGAAGAGATCTTCCAAAAAAACTTCTTCTGAAAGAGAGCGTCCAGACTGCCAAAGCGCATCGAAAAAACGAACTGCTTTTTAGAAAGATAGTGTCCACACTGAATGGACGCTCTCTCGCATGTAAGCTGTGATTACTATGGATGGAGTGGCCACCAGGGCACTTGTGCTTTTTCCTCTTTCTTCTTTTCGAAAGAACTCCCTCTTCCCCGTCCACACACGCCTTCTTCCGAAATAACTCTTTCAGAAAAAGGCTTCTTCCTCGTAGAAAGAGGTTTACCAATGTCGGAAAACCCCTCTGTTCTTTTGATTTTTTTCCTGAAAGAACGCAATAGCAGCGTGGATGTAAGTGAAGTTTTTTTGGGAAAACAGCCATTTTTCTGAAAAAAAAAAAAACCCCTGCAGTCTAGACGCACCTGGAGCAAATGATCCCGTTTGCAGCAATGCTGAGCTACTGGAGCTGATCAGCGTTTGGGGAAAGCATAGAGGGGGCTGTGCAGGGACGCAGGATGATCACCTCCCCCTTTCCTTCAACATGGAGAGAGCTGCACTGGGGGATAGCTACCCTCAGTGCGCTGCTCACATCGGGGATAAAAATGCTGCAGATGTGAACACAATCAGATGCCTGTGGAAGTGAGGGCACAAAACAGCACTTTTAGTTTCCCAGTTGCCTATCACCAGTGAAACTGACAATGCAAAATCTCTGCAAGTGCAGACATAGCCTAAAAAGTCACTTCTAATTTCCCTAAACTCACCCAAATATCACAGTAGGCAAAGCAGGGTCACAACAATTGGAATTCCATCAGTGAATCAGTGGTTCAGTTTCTCTGGATCACCAGTCACTTCAATGAGCCTTTACATCAATTTAGAAAGTGAACACAGCCTCTTCAGCGCTGCCCAGGAAAGCTAAGGGAGAACAGGAAGACCTTTCTCTGAATCTAATCAACTGGGCTGAGAGGCTGCTAAACACCAAAGCCAACTCACTGGGGTTGTAAGAAAGTGTAACTCCAAGGGCAAGTGGGCACTTAAAGCCCTGCATTGACCCAGGTGCACAGATGTCGGTGGGACGCTGCAGTGCCTTCATGAGGACATTATATGCCTAAAGCCTGGTCTCCTCTAACAAATTAGGTCCACCCAGCTATTAACTGCCCTAGATCAACAGAATTCTTCCCTCTACCTATGACTGCCTCTGAGAGCTGGGTTACTCTGCCAGTGCGAGAACCCCTCTCGGTGGCATAGGCAGCGTCCACACTGAAGCGCTGCAGTGGCAGAACTATGCTGCTGTTGTGAGCTCAGTGTGGACATAACCTTAGGTCTGGTCTGCACTGCAGACCTGTATGAGTGAAAAATCCACGCTCCTGAGTGACAGTTGTACCAATCTAACCCTTTTAGCCAGCACTGGGCCAGCAGAAGGGCTTCTCCCATCAACATAGCCACCACCTCTCAAATACGCCGATAGGGGAGCTCTCTCCCATTGGCACAGGGGCGTCTTCATTATATGCGACGGTGGCTCATTCAGATTGGTTCAACTGTGCTGATGCAGCATTTCAAGTGGAGACCTGCTCTTAGTTTTAGCTTCAGGTGTCTGATGTGAGAGCGTCCCCCCTTTCCTTCCACAAGGGAGGCTTTTATCTTTTGTGAGTGTCTCAGACACCTTGCTCTGCCTTCAGGACCACTTTTCTCTAACCAGCGATTCAGTGTTGGCAGCTCTCATGATTTTGCCATGAGTCTCATGATAAAGCCCCAGTTGTTGGAGCCAAGTGGATACATAATGTATACTTCAGCTTCGTTCTGCAAGAAAATAGGAAGTTTCTAGCCCTTGTAGCGGTGGAAAAAGCTTCAAGACGTGATCCTTGAGCATCCAAAAGGCTGGAAAAGCAGACGGCAAATCAAAAGAACACCAAATCAATTATTTGTACATAATCTCAAGATTTGTAAACCAATGGGATGATTTTTGGTGAGTCCAGCTCATGATTTTTGAACATGTGGAGTGGGCAACACTGGAGATTCCAGCATGTTGACTAGAGCTCATCTGGACCAATAACTGGGTTTCCCAATCGGAGGTCATAGAAGAAGATTCCAGTTGGAGGGGGCTATTTACGTGCCAAACCCTTTGGTGATCATATAGAGGCATTGTTACGCAGGACATGTGAGCGGCCCACTTGAGCAGGAGTTGGTAACAAACTTCTCCTTAAGCCAGACATAAGTGTCTTAACACTCAACATACACTGAATGCTCATCACACGTTGGCTCATTTCTGCACATCCTCATGACACTGGGTGTGTGCCCAAAAGGGTGAGCACAGAGCTCAGCAGGACTTAGTGACCTCAGCCTGTGAACCTTTTGCCATGGAACCATAAAGCTGCTTCAAGCATTTCTCAGTAACGCTAGCGTGGACATTTGGCCAACCACAGCTACTCAGGCTGCAATGCTAAGAGCACGGACCCTTCAGTCTGCTCTGTGCCAGGACCCAGCCTGAGTTGGGAGCCTTCTGGGTACCCATAACTCTCTCAGAGGGCCCATGGCAGCTGGGTAACACCCCGTGGCTGTCTTCTGCTTTACCAATGGAGCCTGAAGAGCCCAGATCCGATAGGACACAACAACACAGGGCTCCTACCCCCAAAGCCTGTGTATGCCCACCCTTCCCTGGGGATTGGCTGCGGCCGGGCAGGCAGGTGAGTCCCTGCCCCAGGCAGCCCTACGTTCAGGGCTGCTTCGCCTCATGGAGGCTTCTGCCTCAGGATGCCACCCTTGGCCAGGCTGACACACTCACTCCTCCTTGCTCCATGATTTGCTGACATCCAGGGGCCTGGCCAAGGGACCGGACAGCCTCACCAGACCCCTGGTCAAGGTGCGGGGGGAGGGGCAGGCTAAGGTTGCCAGATACTTTCACAAAAAATCCCGAACATGGCAGAAAAAAAAATTGGTTGAATAAAAAAGTCACTCCTTAGTCCCCCTGCCCTTGGCCAGAGAAACAGAAAATACCAGACATTATGATGTCTGGTATTTTCTGGGTTTTTTTTTTTACCGGACAGGGCCAGAAACAACGGACTGTCTGGGCAAAACCAGAACACCTGGCAACCCTAGGCCAGGCAGTTCTGTGCTCCCGTGGCAATTTAAAGGGCTGGCATTCCAGCACCGCCACTGCCGAAGTAGCAGCAGTGGCGGCAGTGGCCAAGCGCCTCTGCCCTTTCCAGTCGCTGGGCCCTTTGCCCTCCCTGTCAGTGGGTCTGGTAACATCTCACGACCCCTAAACCCTTCCCTCATAGAGGATGGGCACAAGCAGTTTCCCTTTGGCTGTCCGCTCATTAGCATAACCATGATTGTGTGATCAAATTAAGAACTCTCCATTGTCCTGGTGGGGCAGGACCTGCTTGCGGGCTGGTTGGGCACAGATCCCCCAAGTCCTCACAGGGAAACACAGCAAATTTGGGCGTGAACAAACCTGAGCACAAGCGAGGGAGGCCAGGCCTGACTATCATCCGAGAGAGAGAGTGAAGGAGGGGTACAGCTTGGGGACATAGCATGTGCTCTGGGACACCACAACTTCCCTGTGGGGACAGCTCCATGCCAGGGAGCCCAGCTGGAATTAGTGTGATCCTCACCTCTCCGACTCAGATCAGAACCAGGCCCCTATGGCCATACGGGTACATTGGGGAGAACATAACAGGGGCCATGACAGGCAAATGGAAGTCACTGGTGCCCAAGCTCCTTGCACTTGTACTTCCATAAATACTATGGATTTGGTACAAAGGAAAACGATCAGTTGGTGCCATTGCCTGACTAATAGCTAACCACAAGGGGAATGTAACTGAGACCTGACTCTTTCCTCTGGGGCAGGGTACCCCCAGTGGGTGGAGCTTCATGTGTCAGCTAGCAGGGGTCCCTGGAAGGGGCTGTTTCTCCATCCAGGCTCAGCCAAAGAGTTTGGAGGGCCCAAGACAGCATGCTGTGGTTGGCTGCACCGTGTGGCTGGGCAGCTCCCAGCCAGGGCAGCGAGTGAGCGGCTGGGTGGGCAGGCGCCAGGCAGCGCGGGGCCCTGAAGGTGCGGGGCACAAGGCAACTGCCTTCCTCGCTTTGCCCTAAGGCCGGACCTGTCTCCATCTGCTGAGTGGGGCTCTCTATCAGGGCTGGACTCCCCTAGGACTGGGCACACGCATTTAGACCAATGAGCCCATCTAACCTGGCATCCCGTCTATGACAGTGGCCATTACCAGTTGTTTCAGGAGGTGCAAGAAATGCTCCACGTAATGGGGAATTCTGGGATGATCTGGGCCATAAAGGCCCTTTCCCCCGGCCCTTAGTGGCTGGATCAGGCCATGAGGGTTTCGCTCTCATCTAACCTTGAGTTTTATCTAATGTGGGATGGAATTTCTCTACCCCATGTGGGTGGGAGGCCAATGTGGGTGGAGCCATCAGGAGCAGGGTAACCTCCCCATGTGGGTGGGCCACAGGGTGGGGCTCGCTGCCTATATCTTAGCACCCCATCCCCAGCTCTGGCCATTCTCAGCCATGGCATTCCCGGCAGCAGTGGCAGAGCCCTGGCTGTGCTTACTGCTCTTCCTGGGGGTTTTCTTCACTCTGGGAGCCTGTATTCCTGGGGGGCTGCACACTGTGCCAGTGTCAGACCCCGAAGTCCAGCAGGCGGCACACATGGCTGTACAGACCTACAACCAGCGCAGTAAGAGCCTCTACTACAGCCGGGGGTTACCAGTGCTCAGTGCCCAGAAGCAGGTAAGTGGGTGCAGGTGCTACAGGGAGCAGGGTGGGGGGTAAGGGTGAGGGTACAACCCCAAGTGAGGGGTTTGCTGGGGCTGGGATGGAGGGGGCAGAGCTGGGTGGGAAAGCCTGCAGTGTGCAGGTGGAAGGAAGCTGGTGGGGCTTGGATGTGAGGGAAGAGCAAGAGAAAGGGATGGATAATTTGGACCCCCAGGAGGGTGGGCAATGAAGCTGGTACCTGGGGCTCTCTCTACACTGCCCGGTCTTGCGCAAGAACATATGCAAATGAGGCACGGTGATGAATATAAACGGCAGAATGGCTCTTGCACAAAAGCCCCTTGTGCAAAATGGTGGCTCATTAACTATGCAAATGAGGTGTGGCAATATTCATCGCCGCACCTCATTTGCATAAGTTCTTGTGCAAGACTGGCCAGTTGGGTGTCCCCCTGCCTCACTGAAAACCCAGCTCAAGGCTTCGCCCAATGAGAGGCCTTTTGGTAACTTTGCCCTTTCCCGTCACTCCTGCTCCTTGCCCTGTGTGACACAGGGACTGGCACTAATGCCCCCAGGGTATTGGCAGCAAATCCCCAGATGCCTGCAAAGGGCATTGAACCCGGATCATACCCGAGAGGGGCAGTCTGACACCGCCCCTTTCCTTCACTTGGACATGGCCTGAGGGGCAGCATGTGGCAATGGGGAGGCTCAAAGCTCAGCCCCTCGTGTTTCCTGGCATTCAGGGCTGGGTGTGGGGCTGGGACTCATGGCCATGCTGGGCTCCTTGTGATTCCTCCAGGTGGTGGGCGGGCTCTTGCTACATCTGACCATGGAGCTGGAGGAGACACTGTGCAGGAAAAACCAGGATGGCCTCGTAGAGCTCAACAAGTGCCTCCTGCCGCCCCCGCCTCAGCAGAAGGTAAGAGGACAGGACTAGGGCTGTTCGGGGGTTCAGGGCACCAGTTTGGTTTGCCACGAATTTTGGGGTGGAATTCTGTAATGATTAAAGCCACGTTTCCCCAGGGAGATGGGGGGTTCCCCTCATGCCAGGCACTGGGTGGAGCCCAACTGAGGGACACTCCCTGTGGCAAAGCCCTTTTAATCTACTTGGACAACCAGTGGGAGGGGGGAGAGGGGCCCAGACCAGGGAGGGGCTCACACCCATTGTTCTCTGGCTGTTGGGTCCAAGTTTCTCTCTGCTGGGTGCTGCTTTTGAGAACAACAGTGCAAAGGGAAATGTTTCCATCGGACTTAAATGCTGTGAAATCGTGTATCATCACGGTCATCGGCTCCAAAGTATCATGGGCCCAGGCTGGCCCCAGCCCACACTGCAGGGAGAAGGGGGGCCTGGAGGGAGCTCAGCCAGAATCTGTTGTGAGCCTTGACTGAAACCTGGGCTGGCCTTTGCAACGGTGTAGCGGGGGATTAGCTTGTTGTGGGTCAGAGGGAGGCAGCCTTTGCTCTTCTTGCCTTGCTGCTTTCCCAGCCCAATCCACCTCCATTACAAGCCGGCTCGTCGTGTATCTAACTGAAGGGTAAACAGCAGGAGTTGCTGGGCACAGAATGGGGGCAGGTTAAAAGCTGACACTCCTTGAGCTGATTCTGGGAGGGGGTGGGCAGGCGGCCGCTGGGCAGAGTCACAAGAGTGGTGGATGAGGAGATCATGAACTTGAGGCTCAGAGAAGCTGGGTTTAATTCCCTTCTCGGAGCAGCACTGCCCTGCTGCCAGGCTGGGTGCGAGGAGAATCACACGAAATACAGGGGTGGAGATGCACTGAGCTCTGTTAGCTCTTCAGGTGTCAAGCATCTCACCACTGCACACATAGCAACGACTTTAGCTTCATGGCCCCCATTTCACCAAGGGGGGAAACTGAGGCACAGAAACACATGACTTGCCCAAGGTTACAATGAGGCTGGGGGGGAAGAGGACAGCTGGGTTTCACTGGGAACCCCTCTGAGAGTCATCCCTGTTCTAATGTACTTCATTCCACCCCTAGAAAGTGCACTGTGAGTTCCAGATCTGGTCTGAGCCCTGGCTCCACAAGACGCAGATAGATCAGCACTGCAAGTTGGTCAGTCACTGAACCCCGCTCTGGCTACTGCCAAGATGACCATGCATCAAAATGTCTGCTCCAGCATCAAAGCCCTGCAGGAGACAGGCTGGCTCCGTCTTGCACTTCTTTCCTCTCATCCTTCAGAGTCTTGAATCCAAACGGGTTGAAAATCACCTAATTCCTCTACTTCTGGATTGATTTATCATCTCCATTTAATGAGCCCCTGGGCTCTTTCTGTTCCCACTGGGTCTTGGACCCACTTCACTACCAGCAATAAACCTCTTTCCTGCAGCATGGGCGACTTGACGGCTGGTTATTTTCATTGCTCCTACATCTTACTGCCTCCCCCCACCAGGTCCAAGTTCCCAGCACAATTTGCATGGCTCCAAAACCCCCCTACCTCCACACTCAGCCCATGCTCTGTATTACACAGGTCTTGTCCTTCAATGTCTCCTGTGAGATTCTAGGCACTTCACACACTCACAGGACACAGGGGCCAAGGCTAGAAGTCAGTCATAGAACATTTCCCCCACCCCCACCCTGGGCCACCTGCTGGGATCTGGCATTTACTAGCATTACATACGCAGGCTCTCCTGTCAATCTGCCCTGCTGCTACACCATTGATAGGGCGCCACTGGTGTGAGCCCCTGCCGCAGCAGCACCAAGAGAGCATGTGCTGGTGAGAACGGCCCCAGACACTCACTGGAGTCAGTCCCTCTAGGGCAAGGCATTTACCTTGAGGCTTTGTGCCCAGTAGCCTGTCACCACCCAGTCCTTTGTAGACTGGTGCAAGAGATGCAGCAGTGCTGAGATAATTTGGGGGTGCATGGCCCAAAGCCATCAGCTTTAGCTCCAACTCACTTCTAAGTGTGTTACATCCCTGGAACTCACATGTCCTCATTACCCTCTGAACCATATACTTCCTTTCTGAATCCAAGCACTTGGCCTTGGTATCTTGTAGCCAGGAGTTCCCAGGGATAATGGCACTTGCGGAAGTATTTCTCCTGGCCCCATAGATGAAGGACAATCTAGTGGCTCCCAGAACTATCCCTTCTGGGTTCAAATCCCTGTACACTGGTGGCAGAGGGAATGAAAATCACTGCACCTTTAAAAGCTCCTAGGGCTGGAAGCTGAACCTAGACAGATTGGAAATAAATTTTAGTGGCAGGGGGACAATTAACCATTGGCGCAACTTCTCAGGGGGTGGGGGAGATTCTCTGGCATTTTTAAATAAAGCTGGGATTTTTTTTTCTGAAATAGGTGCCACTGTTGAACCAGAAATTGAGTCAGGGCAGTCCTAGGGCCTGTGACCCAGGAGGTCAGGCTGGATGATCACAACGGGTCCTGCTGGCCTCACCACCCATGAATCTATAATAAAAGCAGGCAAAGAAATAGAGCTTGGAACCAAAGGGGTGAGCATAGCTGAGGAGTCTGAGGGAGGGAGGTGCCCTCAATGTCACTTCACTTCACTTCCCCTTTACCCATGGAAACGCCTCTTTCAAGCTGCAAAGCAGCACCCTTTGTTTGGGGGTGGGGATGGTCTGCAGCCCCAGACAAAGCGCAGCTCAGATGCTGGGTTCATCATTTATTATTAGCATAGAACAGAGATCAAGGAACAGCAAACCCTACCATTTGAACTCCTGCTACACCTGCTCTGTGGCAAGCCCAGCTTGCCCACCCTCTCCCTCCTCCAGGAGCACAGAGAACAGCCCTTTGCATGTTTCTGTTACAA
The DNA here is from genome assembly GCA_032595735.1 of Pelochelys cantorii. Lineage (NCBI taxonomy): Eukaryota > Metazoa > Chordata > Testudines > Trionychidae > Pelochelys > Pelochelys cantorii. The sequence goes on from CM064336.1 coordinate 34,771,791, forward strand.
GAACCTGCAAGATTTTTTCTCCATGTCTCCCCAAAACCTGACCTCCCCCCTTCTTACTTCTCTGCTTGTAACAGCATCCTCCAAAAGCAAAGTGCTTAACAAACCTTACCCCGCCACTCCTCCCATGCCTGGGAGGTCAGCCATGGTGCGCTGAACTTTCCTCCTACCTGCACATACAGCTCCCTTGCTGTGATCTGGCAGAGACAAGCGCCTGTTCTGTTAACCGGGGGTTCAGTCCCACAAAGGATCAGAGCCCCAGCTTCTTTCTGTGCCATTTCAGTAATTGAGTCAGAAGCCCTGATCAGCTAATTAAGCCCTGAGTTTTCAGAGCGGGGAGGTGGAATCCAGCAACCTGCAGCTTTTCTTTATTGCTTAGGAGAGATCTGGGCTGGTGCTGAGATAGCATATGACACTAATACCCCACTCACTCGGTAATACACAGGAAGGACTGGATCCGTCCAGGGCAGGCGTAAAGCAGACTCACAAAAATCTATGGCCCCCTTGCCTTGTGCTAATCCACCTTCACAGTGTGTTTGATCCAGCAGCCCCACGAAAGAAAATACTGCAGCGGGCTCTACCAGCATTAGTTCAGAGCCCCCGCCCCCAGCCTGTGCTACATGCGGCTTTGCAAAACAGAAAGAACTGAATGTGATTGCAGCTAGGCCTACTCGATCAAATCCTACTGCGGACTTACACCAGTGCTGGCGGCGGGGGGGAGGGGAATTCAGGGAGCCACAGGGCTTCCCCTACTTCCTCTGATAATAACACTTTGCCAAGCAAAGGGCTTCCTATATGAACTTGCATCCCACAAGAGGCGGGGGAACTAGCCCCTTTTGCTGTACAGCTAAGGAGAAGGGACTTGCCCACAGACTACCCAGTGTAGCAGCTGCAGAGCTGGAAGCAGAAGCCCAGAGATCCAGTCTAGACTGTGCTTGCCCCGACCTTCCATTGCCCACCCCTGCCTGGGAGGACACAAGGCTGCAGTGGAGGCAGTGTATACACTGGGCAGGAATTGTCTGACCCACCTGTTAATTCAGCAGGAAATTAAGGTTTTTTTGGTGAAAACTATCAGGTTTTGGTGGGAAAAAAAATCTAGATTTTCTTGTTTGTGTGTCAAAAACCCTAAGCACCCAGCTATCAAAATATTGTGGCCATTTAAATATTTCAATATTTCACTATTCAATAGGCTCCACAATGCTTCAGGGGAGGGCAGTTCAGTGCCTCATGTCCCTCCCTATTCTCCTTTATGGACTGTGCTCCCCAAACACACTCCATCTCCATTTTAGTCATCCGTGTTCTTAGTAAAAGTCATGGACAGGCCACAGGCAGGAAACAAAAATTCACCTAACTTGTACTATGCCCTGAGTAAATCTTGGGAGAGGGGGTCGCAGGCAGCAGCGTGCAGCCTGGAACAGGGGGGCTGGGGCTGGCAGGCTTCTTACCTGGCTCCAAGCCTCTTCAGAAGCAGCAGCATCTCCCGCCCTGAGCTCTGAAGTGGAGGCGCTGCCAGGAACTGTGGCCAATAGGAGCTGTGGGGGCAGTGCCTGCGGGCAGAGGCAGCAAAGCTAGGAGCTGAGGGAGGGACATGTTGCTGCTTCTGGGGAGACCCGCTGAGGTAAGCGCTGCCCAGAGCCCTCCCCCCTCCACACCCCAACCCTGAGCCCCCTTTGACATCCAAACTCCTGGGAGTGGGGAATGCACTGGCCCAAGACTGTCCCAGCAGCAGCCAGTGAGGCTGGCCCATGGGTTGCTCAAGCGATCCCTGGGCTAGTTGCACTGGCTGCTGCAGCCTGCGGAAGTCATGGAGATCCTGGAAAGTCACAGAATTCATGACTTCTGTGACAAACTTGTAGCCTTACCTATGATACATCACTCACCTCCCCTAAAGGGGAGTGCCCAGTGTACCATGAGAGGTAAGTTTGAGCAAGGAGCCCAGCCTATGGAGGAGAATGAGTACAAGAGGCACCTAAACTACAATTCCCACAAGGCATTGGGCTAGCCAGCAAGAATAAAGACCATACTGCATCATGGGAAATGTCTGCTCAAGGCATCTAGGTTGACAACTTTTCAGGATCTATTTTTTGAGTTATTAAAAAAAAAAAATCAAATCTTTCCACTGAAAATCCCAAACATTTTCTGACCATCTCTAAACAGGGTCCTGTCTGAGAGCCTGGGAAAGCCAGTTTGTCATTATGGGGTAGCTGGATTCTCCATAGCCAATTTGCAACATCAGAGTGGTTGAAACATACAGAGCATATGTGATGTTGGTGGACTACAATTCCCAGCATGCAGTGCTCCAAGCTGCCTTTCCCCACCCTCCCAGAGAGCTGGGCCTCCAAGAGCTTCCCTGGCTGGACAGCCCTGCTCAGATGTGAGCTGGTGCCAGGGTTGAGCTCTGGAATTTACAGGAGCTTTGCTTTCGCTCTGTGCTGGATGGGGAGTCCCAAGGGAGGACTGCTCACTCGGCAGCATAAGAAAAGCCCACGGAGAACCAGGGGCGGAAATCCCAGCCAAAGAGCAGCTGGCTGTACCCAGGGCCAGATTTAGGGGCAGGCGACTCAGGTGAGTGCCTGCAGTGCTGGGCTTGGGTGCTCTAAGGTATTCAAAGGTTTAGCAATAGAGGGGAGCACCGAGGCCATTCCTTGCCTTGGGCACCATCTGGTATAAGACCAGTCCTGGCTGTCCTCTGTAGTGTAGTATCTGATCCTTCAAAGCTGCTGCTGCAGCCTGCGTATCCCAGAGAATTTGGGGCACTACAATTCATGTTTTTCAAAAGCGACAGCTGGATGGGGAAGTGCCTGCCCTTGGTAAACCCAGGCGCCTTTAAGGTCCTACCCACAGAACTGAAGCTTTTGAAAATCTGGTCCCAAGACATAAGATGGGAGCAAAAATTGTTTTTTTGGGGGTGGGAGAGGAGAAGGGAGAGGTGCGGAATACAGAGACTGGTCAGTTTTGTGGGCTTAATGCCCCATCTTTAGCCTCATTTTAGTGTTTCCCTGTAATAGACTCAGTCAGCCAGGCTAGAAAAATGAACCCCGCAGTCCCAGCCTGTCCCAAAGAGAAGCAGCAGCTGCAGCGAGGGGCAGTGGGTCAAAACTAAGGCCAGGCATAGCGTATAGAAATTAGCGTTACAGCCTTGCAAAGTGCACCTGCACCACCCCTCCCCTGGCCTGATGGGCACAGGCACAACTGGCAGGAACTGTGTTCAATCCACCAACAAAAGCAAACCCAGTGGATGGGGTCATTTCTCTGCCAGGAGAAAGCGAGCTGCCTTTGGTGCATGGGTTGAAAAGCAGCCCTGGTGCTGGGAGGTAGGACCCCTGGTTCTGGCTCAGTGGGGCAGGCGGCCACCCAGTAAGTGCGGTGCGCAGTTCCAGGGTCTTGCACAAACCCATGGCTGGATGAGGCCCAAGGGACTGTGGCATAGACTGGGCAGCAGCTGCCATGCCACCAGCATCCCACTCTTGGTGGCCCCTCGCCCACTAAGTCTGCCCCATGGATTTCAGCTGGGGCGTGAGGGGAGCATTCATCTCCGGGAGGGACAAGCCAGGTGCCTCAGCAGTGGGAAAGCTTGCAAAGAAGGTGCAACCCTGGGAGATGGCCCATAAGGAGAGATTCAGCCGTGGGAACCCCAGCCACGCTTTTCCTGGGTGGTATCCTCCAGGGCAGGGAGCAGACCAGGGCTACTTCTGGGCTCAAGATGCATGGATGAGCACCCCCTGTTGCCATGGTGCAGCCTCTCCTCTCCCCACACCATCCTGCTTATCAGCCAGCCCCAAGTAAAGTCCCCCCCCATGCCCCTTTGCATTTCCACACAGTGACATCTCCCCCAGCTTACCCTGGACCATTCCCCCTCCTCAAGCCCCTTGCCTATGCTCTAGGGAAGCTAATGAGCCCTAACATGGCAGGTGCTGGGGACAGTGTAGTGAGACACAGAGGGGATTCACAGGGAGGTGAGGCAGGGAAGGTTCTGCAGCGTCTAGTCCACCACAGCTGAGCTGCACATGGTGTTCATCCCGCAGGCCCTGCTGCCCCGGTACAGGTAGTAGTAGCCCTGGAAAAGGACAAAAAGAAAGGTGGGTGAATGGGTTTCTATCACCCACCAAGCTGCTTCTCCCAGCACCTGCACGTTTTTGCTGAGCTTTGTGCATCCCCCTGTGGTGAGACTGGGAGGTGCAGCCCTGACAGAGATTCCCTTTTCTACCCATTGCTGCCCAGCCCTGGTTCCAGGGATAATAGTGAGGACTTAGGCCACGGTGGAAATGTGGGGAGAAAACAGAGGGAGGCCAGCTGGAGCTGCCGCTGGAAGGATCCCTGGCCTACCCTGCCTGAGGGGGCTGGGGAAGGATAGGAAAAACAGTGCAGGAAAGGGGGACTGGCAGAACAGAAACAAAGCCAGGGGCCAGAGCAGTCTCTCTCCCAGCCCACACCTACAGCATGGGCACCAGCTGCTCGTAACTGGACTCACCTGCTCACCCCAGTCCTTGCCCCAGCTGTTTTTGATGGCCCAGAAGGGGGTGTGGTCACCTGGAAGGTAGAAAGGGCCATCATGAAGGCTAAGCTCGAGGATAGGGGGCAGGCTGGACAGTTCCTGATGGTGACAGAGTCCAGGCTGCCATGGGTTGGGGTTGGGGTTGGCATCATTAGCCAGCCCTGCCTGTATCCCTGCTCTCAACTTCCACCTCTCTAGTAGGAAGGATTTTGTGGGTTATAGAAACTGGTCGTTGTAGTACCTGGGCTCCTGGGTTCTCTCCCCAGCTCTGGGAGGGAAGCAGGGTCTAGTGGTCAGAGCAGGGGCTGGGAGCAAAGACATTTGGGTTTCTCTCTGACCCTGCCAGACTCACTATGCCTTTGAGCTAGCCACCTCCCCTTTCTGCACCCTGGTTACTAGGGTTCATGAAACGGGGCTGGAGGCAGCAGGGACTTGGCTCAACAGTGCCACGCGCTGGTAGCAATGAGAACCACCTGCTCCTGGCTGGCTGGTACAGAGGCAGCGCCATGGAGGCCAGTCCTGGAGGGAAACCAGAATCCTCACTGGCCTCAGACAGGATGGTGCCTGAAGTGGGTCAGGGGAGGGCTAAGGGGGCCTAGGGACTGGATGACCTGAGGGGTGGGGTGGATTCCACACTAGCATCACTTACGTGTCCCGTAGCCTACCAACAGCACAGCATGGTCAATCATCCAGGGGTTGCAAAGGAGCCTGAAGGGGTGGGAGACCCCCCTCCTGTAGAACTGAAGAGGAGGGAGACGAGGAGCATGACTAGGGGTGTAAGTGACTAGTCGACTCGACTATTCCCCCCCAGCCACTCGCTGCCCTATCAGAGAGAGGGAGCAAGGGGGGGAGCAGGAGCCAGTGCTGGGGGGACCGGTAAAGCTGGTTTCCCCCAACACCATCTCTGTGTGGGGCAGGGGAGGCAGAGGTACAGCGGGAGATGGCGTGAGCGGGGACTGCTCACACGGTTCCCAGTGTGGGCGCCTCTGCTTGTGAAATGCAGGGCTCTTGTACATTTCGAAAGCAGAAGTGCCACAGGGAGCATGGGGCAAGCAGGGACTCGAGCCGTCCCCACCCATGGTCTCTGCGATGCCCCCTCCCCCCCGCTGGCTCTGTGAGAGGCAGCAAGTGGGAGACAGGAACCGGTGTTCAGGGTAGCCGACGTAAAAGCTGGTTCCCCCCAGCACCGTCTCCGGGGTGCCGCCTGTCCCCCCTGCTGCCTCTTATCAGAGGCAGCAGGAGTGGGGGGGGGGGGAGATAGAGGATGCTGCTGCAAAGCAGCCCCTGTCTGCAGGGGTCCCAACCACTGTCCTTGGCTAGCCCTGTCCGCTGCGAACAGGAGCTGCCTGATTCTGCACGAGCTGGGACCGAGCAGTCCCAGATCACGCTGATTGCTGTGCCCAGAGGCTCTGACTACATTTAAAATGCAGAGCCACAGCGCAGGTGGCTCTGGAGCCGGCATAAGCCAGGACTGCTCAGTCCCAGCTCAAGTCGGCTCCTCTGGAGTTACCCCACTATGGCTCTGCAGAGGCGCTTATCGACTAACCGTACAGTCAATACAAATTGTATCCACTATACAATTAGCCAAACAATCGCATTTTAACATCCTCAAGCAAGACATTAGCCAATTCATTGTATGAATCCCTGTCTCTGGGGTGGAGCATGGAGCTGTTTATACAGAGATCCCTTGCCCAGTGCTGAGATGTGGCAACACCTAGTGCTGAGCCCAGTGCCAAGCCCAGGTACAGGGGCAGCACCGACTGCAAGGGGAAAGCCCCCTGTGGAATCTGAGCAGCAGCTCACCTTTGGCACCCCCTGGAAGCAATACCCCAGCTTCGGCTACAGCTCAGGTCCCAGTCCTAACCCTTCCCCGTGAGAGCCCCAAGCCCCGGGTGCGACATCTCAGCAGCTGCAGACTCTCTGCATCCCCGCCAGCGTGCACCAGGCTGTAATAAACCAGCCAGGCGGCGCACCGCTGGAATCCCACCCGGTCTGCACAGAGTTGGGAGCAGGTGGCTTGGCCCCCAAGTGTCTGCTCACCTGCATGGCGAAAGCGTTGAGTGCGATGGAGATGGGGCCGTTCTTCGCCAGCCATGCCGCGATCTCTAGAACGGACAGGACGGGTGAGTCTGGGCTGCGCCCGGAAGGCCAGGCTGGGAAGGGAGCAGGGCAATGGCAGTTTGCCCTCCTAACTACTAGGCACCAGCAGCCACCAAGGGGCCTTGGCCTCACATGGCTCATGAGGTTCCGTGCTCCTTGTGGCCAGGACTCATGGGGCTTTGGCACGTGCATCCCAGCTAGCAGCGGCTTGGTGGTGGCTGCACTGCCTGAGACAGGCATGGGGAGGAGGCAGCACAGTGTACTGGGAACTGGACTCTACCCACAACTGGCAGTGTGATCCTGGGCAAGGCCCTTCCCCACCCTGCACCTGCCTTTCCCCTCCCAGCCTCTTTAGGGCAGGGGCTGTCTTGGCTCTGTAGTGCCGGGCACGAGCCAGGGGACGATCTGGGCTGGGAGCTCTGGGCAGTGCCTGGCAAACAGAAGGTCCCAATCTACTGCGACAGACCACAGAAAGCTGTGTGGAAGGACAGGTCTTGCTCCAAGTCTCCCTCCCTCCCCACACCAACCCCCAGTGATGGAGGGAGGAGGAGGCTGGGCAGGGCGGGAGCAGGAGTGGGACTCACCGGTCTCGTCCCGGGAGATCTCCACAGAGCTGTTGATGTAGACCGCCACCTTGGTGGTGGAGAAACTGCAGCTCTGCTTGTGGCCCTCGTAGCTGTAGTCACCCTCTGTCTCCAGGCCGCCTGGAAGGGAGGGACAATTAACACCAGGGGCTCAGAGACAGGTCCCACTGCAGGGAATTTGCCTGGGGCTTGTACAAGACTACAGGGATCTGGAAATCTCTGCCATGTCCCTCAATCCCAACTCACAGCCCCTGTTATCCCAGCCCCCCGCCCACAGCTCAGCCCCTGACCCAATCCCAGCCCACGGCCCCTGCTACCTCAGCCTGCACCCACAGCCCCTATCCCATCCCCCACTCACAGCTCAGCCCCTACTGCCCCAGCCCTGCCATTGTGCCTTAGTTCTGACCCTGCAGCCCCCCGCTATTCTATTTTACCTCAGCTAGTAACTGCTTAACTGCCCAACCCTTGAGCTTCACCCGTTTGCCCCAGTCATGGTGAGGCCTCGACCTCCCTGCATTGGGCCAGGCTGGTCCTGAGCTCACCTAGTTGCTCAATGGCCTCATAGGCATTGGAAGGCAGCCCCCCTCCACAGGCGTGGTCCAGTCCATCGCAGTCCACCAGCTCTGCAGGGAGAGAGACCAGCACACACTGACCGAGGCTCTCAGCCTCCTGTCCCTCTAGGCCTAGCTGGGAGGCTTGTGCCCAGCTGCAGCCTATCTGAGGCTCCAGGAGGGTCTCCGAAAGCTTTGCTGGCCTCAAAGCTGCCCCACCCCCCTGCTGGCTGCTCCTTGTCTCTCCCCTCCATGGGTGTTCAGCAAGTAGTGTGGGTCATTGGACTGGGTGTCTGGACACCTGGGTTCTATTCCCCGTCCTGAACTGACCTGGGGCGAGCCCCGTCCCCTCTGTGCATATTTTCTCCCTTACCCCGACTAGTTAGAAGGGAGGCTCTACAGGGCAGGGGTGTCTCACTGTCCGTCTGGCTGGCTCCTGGGACAAGACAGGGGCGGGGCAACCTCAGTCAGGATCTTGTGTAGAGCCCTCTTGGCTGGGGCTGTCCATCTCTACCACCAGCCCAGGCCTGGCCAGGTGTGCAGATAGTGCTAACATCAAAGTGGAAGCTGCAAACACCTTTGCGGGGGAGGACCAGGGCACTGAAGGGGGATTAGCTCCCACATCCTGACCCGCCCCCCCAATAAAGAGTGTGAGAGTGAATCCAGCAACCCACCTCCCTTCTGATGAAAGCAAGTTCGGGTTCTTCCCTCTGGTACAGGGATCGATTCTTGATAGGGATTCCTGATTGTCTCAGGAAACCAGCCAGGCTGAGGGAACCTGGGAATCGGCCAGGCTGTCTGGGGCAGCAGCCATGCCATGCAGCCTCTCTCCTGGCCAAAGAGCCCAGGACTCGGGGAGTTCCCCATGTGGCAAGATTGGGCCATGCAGCGTCCTGGATAAGGGATCTCCCATATACCTGTCACAGCCCAGCCCTGGCTCCTACCCCACAAGTGCCAGCCACGTACCCTGCTCCGAGAGCGAGACGAGAGAGCCCCTGTGCAGGAACCACTGTCCTTCCACGTTGCCGGTAACAGAGAAAGCCCAGCAGGAACCGCACATGCCCTGGAAACACAAAGCCAGACAGACGACAGCCCACAAGTGACACGTCAGTGCTCCATACCACCACCCCCAGGCGGGGGTGCTGTAGGAAATGGGGGTGCAGGAATGCTGGCTGTGGGGATGCTTCCAGCAACTCCAGGCTTGGCCTCTCCCAGCAGAGTTAGATAACAGTACAGCCTGTGCTCTTTGGGAGGGGTCACACAGCGGGATCCACCTCCCTGAGCCTCTACGGCTTGTGCTAAACGAGGTTCATGAGCTCAGAGCCGTGGTTCTCAACCTGCGGCCCGCACCAGCAATGGGTTGGGCACCACTGGCTCAGACGCAATAGCAACCTCAGCTGCTATACCTAGTCTAGCCACTAGCGGGAGACAGAGCGCCACAGCAGGTTATGTTGGCCCAAACTGGAGGGTGGGCAATAATTTTTGCAAGGGGGGTGTCACTTCATGAATTTTGACAGTGGTCCCGGGCCACCTCCTGAAGGGGCAGAGCCTCAGGCGGCAGGGGGCGGTTCCCTCTAGATGCAGCCCACCCTTGAGGGGGGAAAAGACTTCTGCTCCCCTGCCCCCAGGCCAATCAGGGCCTGGCAGCAGGGAAACGCACAAAGTCTTTTGTCCCCCAGCGTGGGGTACGCAGTGCCTATAGGGAACCCACAGCTGTTTTGAACAGCTGGCAGTTCCCTCTAGGCGCTGTTTGCCCCTGGCGGGGGGAGACTTCGCATGCTCCCCGTTCCCAGGTCTCAGTTGGCCTGGGGGTGGGGGAGAGGCAGGGCATCCACAGGCCGGATTAAATGGCTTGGTGGATGGATCTGGTCTGCAGTCCCTATCTTGCCCACTCTGGCCTAAGCTCTGCAGCTGCTGCTGTCAGGGAGGCGGATTAATGCAGCCATGGAAACACACCTGGTCCTTGACTTCAGTGACAGCCCCATGTTCCCGCCAGTCCCATTCGGTGGGAGGTGGGTCACTGGGGATTGCAGCTGGTTTCATGGGCCGGGCCGGGAGTTTAGCCAGTAGCGGATTCAGGTACAGGTTGCGAAATTCATCCTCTGAAATGAGACAGAAGGTGGTTCTGAAGAAAGCCCAGGGCTCTGGAGACACCCGGGAGCCTGGGACGCCGCAGGGAGTGGGGCAGAAACGCTGTCTGTGGGGAGACTTCCCAGCTACTCCAGCCCTGGCTCCTCCCAGCAGCAGGCGTGTAGAGAGCAGGAAGCTCATAGCTTTTCCCCATAGGGTGCTGCCAAGGCTCCAAGGGCACCATGTCACTGCCCCCTCACCCGTCAGGTCGCTGAACTTGGTGACTCCGTACTCAGCTGTGCCCTGGTCCAGCTCTTGGATCGTTCGAGCTTTTTCCAGGTTCTCCGCAAAGATCAGCAAACGCTTCTCGGTTTCTAAACAGAAAAATGGACCCAGGGAGCCAGAGTCATTGTGGGACAGGGAGAGCGTCCAAGTGTCCTGTGTTGCAGGAACCAGGGCAAAGGACTCTCAGGTGGGAAGAGCTGACATGGTGACAGGAGCTAGCTCACAGGATTTGGGGGGGAAGGGGTTGGTGGCCCGTGAGATATCGCAGCAGCTGGGGCTCACCTCTTTGATCCTTGTAGCTCTTCTTGTAGGTGGTCAGGAAGTCTTTGAACAGCGAGATCAGCTGGATGGATGCATTCTAGGGACAGGGAGGCAAGAGGCTTAGTGGTAACACAGTGACTGATGCTGGAAGCCGGGCTCTGGCCACTGTTTGGCTGCAGGGAGCGCTGTGGACTCATTCTCAGTCTCCTCCTGCAGCAAGTTGGTCTCTGGAGCAGTGCAGGTGGTCAGCCCCTAGAAGCTTCCCCTTAGGGCTGGTGACCAGTGGGGGTGCCATGCTGAGGGGGTGGAGCCAGAGGCCAGAGCGGTGGCATGAGGGAAGGTGTGAAGCAGCATATCAGGGGAGGGGGACGGGAGAAACTCAGCCAAGAGCACCCCTGCCCCAGGTGACAGACTCTCCTAATCCAGTCCACACACCCCTGCCCTACCATGGTGGCAAGAAGCCTCATGTGTCCTCATTCCCGCCCCCAGACCCTCCCTGCTGGGACAGAGCCAGGAGTTAGCATCACTAGAAGGGAGATGGGGGCCCCTTGAGGCACAGGACAAACTATGCTGGAGAGGAGGATGAGCAAGGCAGGCAGCCACCCACCTGGGAAAGGGCCTCCAAGTAAACAGGCTCTTCTGGTGCCTTGGCATGCGCCGGCTCTTCTGCCTCCAGGGGTGCTGCACTTTGGACCTTCTCTGACGGCTCTACACATGGAAGGAGACAGCAGTGGGCGCTCCAGTTACCCCAGTGCAGTTAGTATACAGATCTCACAAGCACAGAGAAACAAGGGCCAGGGCTCACCTTTTTTACACCCAATGGCCTCTAGTGCTTGTGCTAAAGGAGATCTCCCTTGGCTAGCAGCAGTAGTAGGTCCCTTATCCTGTTGGTAACCATTGGAGAACACATTCACTCTTCTAGATTCTCAGACTGGAAGGCCAGATGGGACCACTGTGACCATCGACTCTCAACTCCTGCATAGCCTAGGCCAGAGAACCTTCCACAGCCCATCCTGCCTGCAGCCCATATCTGGTGGCTGAGCTAGAGCACAGATTTAGAGGCATCTGATCCTTAAACATTCACAGGGACAGGCTGGATTCTTCACCACTTGGACAGTTGTTCCAACAGTCAAAGCCCTTCCTGTAAAAATGTGTACCTGGTTGCTAGCCTGAACTTGTCCGGCTTCAGTTCCCAGCCTTTGGATCTCAATCTGCCTTTCTCTGCTGAACCCCTCTGTCCTCCAAACTCTCCTCCCTGGGGGCAGACTTACAGCACGTACAGCCTGAATTCCAGCCACACCTTCACCTTCGCTTTTCTAAGCGCAATAGGCAAGGCTCTGAGGAGCTGAGTCCACGCACAAAAGTTGAATTGTTTAACACTACCAGTTTAGTTAGCACGGTGCCACCCCCTGCATGCACATGCAGTTATGCTGGGATAGAAGGGGAATGTGCTATTCTGATAAAGGCACCTTTATCCCAGCAAACCGCATCCACATTAGGGCTGGGAGTGGACACCACTCCCTCTGTTACATGCTTTAGGTATGTTATACAGAACCAGCATAATGGTACCAGGACAAAATGGGAGTCTACAGCAAGCCTTAGTCTCACACTCAAGGCAGGATTTCCAGAACTGGAATCATTCAGGTCAGAAGCTGAAACTAGACCAATTCAGACTGGCAACAGGAATTGCACTCTACCAGGGAGAGTGATTAACCATTGGAATAGACCAAGGGCTGTGGGAGATTCTCCACCTCTGGGAATGTTTAAATCAAGACTGAATGGTTTTCTAAAAGCTCTGCTCTAGTTCAACCAGGAATTACTCCAAAGCGTCCTATGGGCTGTGTTATGCAGGAGGTCACGCTAGATCAGGCATGTCAAACTCGAAGCCTACTGAGGACCGCACAAACGAAAACTGATAGCTCTCAGGGCCACCTAGGGTTCCCAGATGATTTGACCAAAAAAGAAAAAAACTGTCGTCAAGCAAAAAAAAATAAATTTTAGGTGCCAGGTAGAAGGCATAGTTATTTATTATTATAGATCATGTTTTAGGTATATTTTATAATATTACAATAATTTTGTGTGTAAAATTGTTATTTGCTCATATTAAATAATTTTAAAATTAATTTTACATATTTGTAATGTAAATATAAATTTAAGGTACTTTTACATTTTGTATATGATACATAACTTGTTTTGTTGAAATAAAAACAACTCTAGACCATGGTTAATCAAATAGAACAGGCTTCTGTGAAAATTTCAGATACTTTGTAAGTTTGAGATTTTGCATAAAGATATAATTATTCATGCAATTGCAAAACATTGACATATTTATTGATATAAAATTAATATACATTTTGTGATTTTATTTGGGAATAAATAAATAAATAAATAACAAAATATTAATAAAATAACCCCTTTGTCTCCCCCAGAGGCAAGCACTCCCATACCCCCGTTCTAACCCAATCCCCCTGCATTCCCCCAGAGCCAAGCCCCCTAACCTAATGCCTCTCCCCTCCCCCAGAGCCAGGCACTCCCAGGCCCCCTAACCTAATGCCTCTCCCCTCCCCCAGAGCCAGGCTCTCCCAGCCCCCCGCAACCTAATACCTGGGTCCCGAAGTACATGTTGCCTCCTGAGTCGCTGGGGCGACATGAGCACAGCAGCCAGCTGTGAGCGCCTGCTGAATCACCCAGGGCAGAGTGCCCAGCCGGCCGTGAGTACGTGCGCAGAGCGGCCCAGCTGGCTGTGAGCAGCCACTCAGCCACGTGCTCCAAGCGGCCAGTGAGCCGCACTTCATTCTTCTATAAAATGTTCTGGCAGGCCGCTAAAGATTTTGATTGGGCCGCACGTGGCCCTCCAAATGCCAGTTTGACATGCCTGGGCTAGATGATCATAGCGGTTCCTTCTGGCCTTAGAACCGATGAATAGTGTGGCTCTTCTCTGAGCCCCTTCCAAAGCTGTCCCCATCTTTTTCACAGTGCATGAGCCAAACTGCATGCAGTACCCCAGAGGTAATTTCACCAATGCAGGGATTGCCAACAGGCAGCTTCTTCAGGGATGAGGCAAGATGCCTCTGCACCAGTGCACAGCAATGCTGTGGGGGAGGGACGGGACAGGACAGGATCTAGCAGCCAATGGAATCCACAAGGGGTGGAATTTAGATCAGCAGAGTGGAAGCCCCCAAGCTGGAGTCTGGCTAGGAGATGGGATTAACAGCCAGCTATTTGGGAAAGTGCCAAAGGACTCGGTAATGGCCAGAAGTGGATTAAAGCCTCCATAACCCCCCAGGAAATAAACACTAAGTGGCCAAGTGTGCACGTGGTGGAGGGGTGTGGCTCTGACTCCAGACATAATGTTCTTGTTTACTTTCCTCTCAGGATCCCTTAAGCAGATGACACCCATGCAGACCCGCCATACCAGCTGGACGACACTCCTGCTTCACCAGCCTCTTCCTGTTCATCCAGGGTTGACTCCAGACCTCAAAGTGACAGGACTTCCAGGAAAGAGAGAGAAAAACAGTCCTTGCATCAGGATTTCATAAGTGAACATTACAGAAACCTGCTGGGAGGCAGCAGGGACTAGTGTGTTGGTGGAGGGGGGCGGTCCTGGAAGGATTGTGAGGTCTACAGGGTTAAAATGGAAGGGCTGGGACAGTCAGGACTCCTGGGTTCTATTCTTCTGCCCCTAAGGTACTGGGGAAGTCACTCAGTTGTTCTCCATACAGTGGGGCCAGTGTTTCCCTAACTCCTGGGTGAAGGCATGTGTCTTAGCTTATTTGTAAAATGCTCTAGGATCCTCAGCAGAAATGAAAGGGGCCAGAGAAGAGCACGATCACTTCTTGCTCCACAGCCCTCTCCTTCCAGCCAAGTTGCTCAGCTGATCCTCTGCTAATGAACGCTATAAAAAGATCTCCTAGTTACAGCGTGTTTGGGCTCTTGCCAGGTCACAAGACAATGAATGAAAGGATTCAACTGACAGAGGCCTGGCTCATGGCTGGAGAGTCTGACACAGGACAAACCCAGACCAATGTATCGCTTACAGTGGAACTGGATGCCTGCACTGTATGGTAGTGATGTTCTCCCTCTCTGACCCATCCCCTTCATTTCAGAGCCATCTCCAAGAGCCCTGGCTCTACTGCCTGCTTGAGATGCTTCTTTTTAATACTTAAAAAACTGGCACTGGTGTGGGTGTACATACCCATGTGCCCTTGCTTCTGACTTCAATCAACAGACAATCAATGGTGTGTCTTAGCCCCTGTATTGCAAACAGTCAGAAGCAATTCTCTGTAGCTCACACAGGAGTGACGCTGCTTCTGAAATAGGCAGATCACATCTCTATACTGCCATTGCTATGAAGTCCCCACAGTTGCTTCAGTTCTCCCCCTCTGGCCTCAAGGAATGCTTCTGCATGTGAGTGGTATGCGCACAGACCGGTGGTGGTGGTGGGAGGAAGGCTGCCCCAGAGTTCTGCTTCCATCATGCTTTGGGAACAACATCTCTTTCTAGAATCCCAGTCGGGAAATGGAAAAGTCCAGTCCCCAAATACAACCCCATGTCTTAATGCATCCCAGAAGAGGAGACCTCCCCATGTATCTGCTCACCACCCTATGGCTACGTGTACACGGCATCCCTCTTGCACAAAAGCCTATGCAAATGAAGCACAGATTAGCATATTGCCGTGCTTCATTTGCAGAATTAATTAGGGGCCGTTTTTGCACAAGAGGCTTTTGCACAAAAAGGAGCCATCTACACAGCTCCTTTTTCCGCAAAAACACCCTCTTGCACAAGAGCTGCTCTTCCTTGTTTTTTCAGGACGTAGCCTAGGTGTCTGCCTTCTCTCAAAACAGAGCCTGAGACTCAGCTCTCAGGGTGCTATGCTCAACAGTAAATGATCTCTTCGTGAATCAAGATGGAGCAAGGCATGCTGGGAGGTGCAGTACCCTGCTCACCATACCTACATTTAATGCAAATTAAGTGTATCCTTTGGGCTCCTCCCCATTTGGAGGTATGGCCCTTGGCTGGTTGTCCCCGATTTCTGAACTCCCGGAGTTACTGGGGGAAGGAGAAAGGCCATGTTTTGTAATATCTCTGCGCCAGATTCTGCTCTCTGCGATATCAGTGTAAATCCAGAGTCAACTCATTAAAATCAGTGAAGTGAATCTACATTTATCCTGATGCACTGAGATCAGGATCTGGCCCTAATCCCAATGGAGGTCAGTGACGGACAGTAGAGAGTCACACCAGTTTAACTGAACTATTAAGAGTGGGAGGGTCTGATTAAGTGGACCCTATGATGAAACGGGATTTTGGCATCATATTTTATGCTCCCTATGTGTGCCTCAGTTTCCCCTACATTTTACATGGCTACTGAGTCAGGGGAAGAGGACTGTTTGCTCTCAGAGCAGGCTAAGTGAGATAGGTATGAATGTTGCCTCGCTGTCGGAGCCTGAATGAGTCATTCAAAAGTACTGGCTGAGGGTGATCCTGTGACAGTGGAGATTCCGAGAGGCCACTGGCAAATCCAGTCACAGGGACACTGACACCTAACAAGCAATGACCCCGAGGAAGATGGATTTTCCCTCCTCTCAGCAGGGAAGCTGAGCAAAATCTCCCCAACTCCAGAAGAAGGGACAGGAAAGTATGAGGTAAGGGGATAGGAGTTGGCTGCTGGATGGAGTCAGGGCTCTCACCTAGGAGCTGATCAAGGACGTGAAAGAGAGACACCGAACCTGGAGTTTACTAAACTAGGCTGGGCTCTGCAATAGCCACAACAGACCTGAACTAAGCTTTGGCCTTCATTTCTCTATGCTAACCTAAGGATGGCCTACGCCGCGTTCCAGTTGACTAATAATCCTGACTGTTTTGACAACACTGTTTGAGTGTCACTGGCAAGGCTGGGCGAGGTACCTTAATCTCTGAACAACATGCAAGTTTCCACCAGAAGTCTCTCTCTGCCGTACTCACTGTCAAGAACTCACAGCATGATATGGGAGTGCTGGCACCCCTTCGGCTCAGACTACGGGGTAGGGATGCTAATTAACATGTATTTGTGTAAACGATGGATTCTTTTTTTTTTTTTAAGCAGTTACAGGTTTACATGCATGGGGGGCCGGTGGGAGCCGATGCTCATGGGGAGCTGGCTTTTAAACAGAGGCAGCAAGAGGGAGTGTGTGTAGTCGTTAGGATTAACAGATAAGCCCAGGCTTGCTGGTTAATCGTGTAAACGACTACATACTAACATCCCTACTATGGAGATGGTGAGGTCCCCATTGGGGGTCTGGTGCCCTCTGAGGGTTCCAAAGCTGCGGGTAGCACCAAGCAGATGGACCTGTGCCAAATCCAAAACAGAACCACCTGCTCCTTACTATTTGCTCTGGCTCCACTGAATTTTCACAGGTGGCAGCTTCCTGGTTTGTGAATCCATGCTGGCTGCACGGTGACTTCAGCAGGGTCACATCCAGATAGTACTTGATCCCATTCACCACCTGCAGACAGAGCACAGTTCTTGAGTAGGCAGAGCCTGGCATGGTTTGCTCCTATACTGCAGACCCCAGCCCAGAACTTAGGGCAGTGTTTCTTAAACTTTTTAAGACCAAGGAACACCAAACAGTATTTTTTTAAACGAGGAACACCAAGGATTTTTTATTGGGGGGGGGGGGGGAAAAAGGGTTGGGGGGGAAAGTTATTGAGAAAAAAAAAAGAAAAAAGGTCACCTGCCCCTTTAAGGGCGGCCATTTTGAATTTTGTTCTCCGCAGCACACCTCCAACTGCCTCGCCACGGAGTTTAAGAAACACTGACTTAGGGAGACGCCATGAGGTCACAATAAATGGGGAACTGGTGTGAGACAGAACACCAGTGTCTGACTGTGCCTGGAAGCCTCAATAAAGAATCCCCTCTATATTCATTACAGCCAAGTCCTGGTTCATTTCTCAGTCAGAGATGCTACAGGGACCTTGCTGTGACAAACCTGGGTTTAGATTTCAAAGCTTATACAGGCAAGCATAAAGCATTTTCAGTATTTTGCAAAGCCAGAAGGGACCATTAGATCATCCTACACTGACCACCTGTATAGCACAATTCAGAGAACATCCCTCAGTGTCACCCTGTGTTCAGCCCAGGAACTTGTGTTTAGCTAAAGCACTTTCCAGAAAGCCAGCTAGGTCTGGGGTCACAGACCTCGATATGGTGAATCACCTACTTCCCTTGAGAGTTTGTTCCAAGGGCTAATTCCTCATTGGTAAAAATGTGCATCTTATTTTTAACTGCAATGGGTCTGATTTTAACTGCCGGACACTGGTTCTTGTTTTGCCTTTCTCCACTAAAGAACCATTTAGTTCCTTGAGTTTTCTCTCTGAAAAGTCATTTATTGATCTTTCTGAGAAGCTAAATGAGCCATGCTCCTGAAGTTTCCCACTGTCAGGCATTTTTTTCCCTGCCTCCTTCACTGCACCTTTTCTAATGCTTTCTAAGACATGGCTCCCGCAGTTGTACGAAGTACTCTGCTACTGGTTTCATCAATGCTATATGCAGAGGTAAAATGCAGTCAAGAAAGCATCCTACCAGAAGCAGTCCTTTATAAAGCCAAAGATCTCCCGGCCCTGATCTGAAGTTTGAGGGTCGATCTGGGCTAGATTTGCACATTTTAAGGTAGGAGGGCACCACTATGATCATGCAGCCAAACTTCCTGCCTATCACAGGACAGGGAATTTCACCCAGCGATTCCTGCATCCAGCCTAATAATGTGGGGTTGAATTAGAACAAAACTTATAGACACCCACCCAATGTACTAGCCACATTTTAAAAGCAACACTGACTGGAAACTAGAGTGAAATTGCCTGGTCTAGTCCCCATTGTTGCCAGCAGAAACACAAAGGTGTGAGTAAAATGGAATGTAGAATCATAGAGCCATAGGATTAGAAGGGACTGCAAAGGCCATCTGGTCTAACCCTCTGCCAAGATACAGGATTTGTTGTATCTAAGTCCATGGTGTTCAACACACTAGCCACATGTGGCTATTTGGCCGGTTGAGTGTGGCTAGTTGGCTTGAACAATGTGGCTATTTAGCTGATTGAGTGTGGCTAGTTCGCTATAACTGTAGCCACGATAGTGGCTACCGCTTTAGAACTGGATGGACATCACGGGTACATCTATATAACAGGGCTAAAGTCGAATCAAGCTATGCAACTTCAGCTACATCAATTGCACAGCTTAAATCATAGCTGCATTTGGCTTTTGGAGCTATCTACACAGCAGGAAGTTGAAGGAACAACACTTTTCCTTCAAGTTCCTTTACTCCTCATGAAATGAGGGTTACCATGAGTCAGAGTCAGAAGTCCTCCAGCTCGGCACTGTTTCAAAATAAAGGCTTGTAGTGTAGACAGGCACCATGTTATTCCAAAATAACGCTGCTGTGTAGACATACCCCACAGGTCTAAGCCATCCCAGACAGATGGGTATCCAGCCTGCTTTTGAAAACCCCCAGTGAAGTAGCTTCCATACCCAACTTGGACAGTCTGTTCCATTGTCCTGCTGCTCTTACAGTTAGCCAGTTTCTCCTGAGATTTAATCTGAACCTGCTGCGCTGCAGTTTGGACCTATTGTCTCTTGTCTTGCCCCCTGTGGCAAGAGAGAACAACTTTTCCTGCATCTTTTTTTAGGGCAGCCTTTCAAATATTTAAACACTGCAATCATGTGCCCCCTTAAACAAGGATAATGTTAAAAAGATATTTCTCTTCAGATTTTTTATTTTTGTGTCTTTTAATTTGAGTGCTTCAGTCAGCATCTCTCAGCATTTTGAAACCCTTAGCCAAATACATTTTATAAGAGCAAGGTGTTATCACTATTATAGTATTAACTTCTACCTGCACATAAATACCGTGGGCCAGATTTTCCACTGCAAAGAGGCCTGTAAGGCATTACTAGCAGTAAGAGACATACATTCTGATCTGGTTGGGTTTTTACACTCTCTTTGAACAGGTGCAAATGATTAAACAAACCCAAGGCAATGACGAATCAGCTCCCCTGTACATTGGATTTCCTGACATATTTTACATTTTCACTTTGCGGGACCAACGCATAAGTATGGAAAGACAATAACTGGGTTAACTCCAGAAGATATTCCTGTACTGGCCTAGCTGTGATTGACAGGGGCATATAAAAGTCCATCAGAAAGTTCTAAGCCAAGAACTTGAGGGAGCTGGAAGGTGTAATTCCCATCATGGGGAGGTATACACACCCTAGCATGCTAAAAATGGCTAGTTAGTGCAACTAAGAATGCACCCACGTGGCTAGCACAAGCCACTACTTGAGTTCATATGTGGCTTCTCTGACAGGATCGTATGTGGGCGGCTGGCCCCAGCCATTGCCTGTGCCACTGCAGGCGCATGGCTACTTTGGATGCGCTTACATAACCAGAGCTAGCATGTGTATGCCTGCCTGGGCTGGGAGCTGCACCTCCCCCTGTCTATTACACTAAGAGGATTTCCTTGCCTTTCCAGTCTCCTGTTCACTTAGAACACTGCTCTATTTTTGGTTCCAATAACTGGCTTATTCGCACTGGGCTAAGGGTGTGAATAAGTTGTTGCAGCTTCTTGTTTACCAGAATCTAGAAGGGTTCATCAACCTACTTCTATACAGGGCTTTGTAAGCAGAAAGTTGCTACATATTGTGAATTATATTCATTAATTCTTGCTGGTTACAGACCCAGAAGAGTGGGTCTGACTCCTCAGCCACATCACTCTGGCACCGCAAAAGGATGTTAGCGTTAGTATTTGTATTGTGTCGCTCATAGGAGCCCCAGCACCAAAGTAAACTGCCCTTTGAGTCTCTCTTCGGCACCACGCAGGGCAGAACTGGGCTGAGGGCTCTGCACTGCTCCCAGCCCCCCATAGCAGGGCATGCAGCTGGCCCTCTCTGTACGCTAGCAACTCTCTGCTTCCTGGACCCATAGGGAGCAGAGCATGTGTCTAGTACCAGGCAGGCTCCTGCACAGCCTCAGGATGCTCTGGCCTCCCTGCGCTGGAATGAGTTGCCTTTAGCACTGAGGGGTCTAGAATGGATTGCAAGATTGGGGGGAGGGAGGGTCTCCCCAGGATTATCCTGAAAGAGAAACTTGCACAGGAATCACCAGACTGGATCAGGCCCCAAATTTGTATAGTTAAAATCCTGTTTCTGACCGTGACCAGTGCCATGCTCTGGAGGAAGGTACAAGAACCCCAAAACATGAAGATATGGGATCTTCTATTCCATTAGTTCCTACTCTGGTCTCAAAGCCTATGTCTTCACAGCAGCTTTTTTTTTTTTTAATAACTGACGTTATTCTGAAATAACATAGTCCGCATCTACACAGCAAGCAGTTATTTTGACATAATGTTGAGCGGGAAGACTTCTTACTCTGACTCCTGTCACCCTCATTTCACGAGGAGTAAGGGAAGTCACAGGAAGACTGCTCTAGCTCGGACTTCCTGCTATGTAGACAGCACCATAAGCCAAAATAAGCTATTTTGACTTAAGCTACGCAATTGATGTAGCTGAAGTTGCATAGCTTAATTCGACTTTAGCCCTTCTGTGTAGATATGTCCAAACAGAGATCAGCTGACGTTCTGAAGCACCAGGCTTTATATCCCTTTCAAAAATTGTTACCATTACATAGGACAATGCTGAATATTCCTGACTGCCATATAAATGGCCAATTCTTTTTTGAATCTTGCTAAGTTCTTGACATCAGTGACTTCCTGAGGTGAGTAGTTCCACAGGGTAATGACAGGGCATCTGAAACATGTAGGTATTTTCTTTTATCAACTTTTTAAGTCAATAGAAACACAGGATGGGAAGGGACTCCTGGGTCATTGAGTCCAGTCCCTGTTATCACAGGCAGACCCAGGCAAAACTCAGCCCAAAACTTATCCAGCTTCATCTTCAAACTAGATGGCTTGTTTTCCTCCACTGCTCCTATGGCCAGGCTGTTCCAGAATCACTCCTCTCATGGGTACAAACCTTCTTGTCATTTCCAGCCTTAGCTGATTCTTGGCCAGTTTATCCCCATTGGTTCTTGTACCAACATTGTTCTTTAACTTCAATAGCCCTTTTCTGGCCCTGGGCTTTCCCCCACTGTATCTAAAGAGAGCTGCCAGATCCCTTCTTAACCTGTGCCTGGCCAGGCTAAGCAGACCCAGCTCTTTCAGTCTCCCCATCAGACCAGCTCTCCAGTTCCCGGTCAGCTGAGGAGCCCTTCTCTGCCCCAGTCTGAATTCATCTTTGTTGAGCATGGGTGACCAGAACAGAATGGTACACAGTATTCCAGATGATGCCTTACCAGTGCCTTGTACAATGGCATTCATACGTCCTGATATATCAGATTAGTGCTCCCTCAAATAAAGTATCTGGGTTTCAGATTAATTGCTGTCTCATGTGCATTAGCTGTACAATATCTCCATGAAAAAGCTCATTTTTCTAACATGAATTAGTGTTTTGTATTATTTCTGTTCTCAACAGGATTTCCAGCTGCTCCCATTATTAGCATCTTCTGCACATTTCATTCATGTGCTATTTCTCCTGAATCATCAGATTAAATTGAACCAGGCTCTATGGTGTTAAGTAGGCACCTCCCCAGCTCACCCACCTTCCTGTTTATCTCTCTAGTCTCAGAACCATCCAGCCCACATGACTGTGCCAAATTGAATAAGTTTTTCAGTTGGAATGTAGCTGGTCTACTGCACCAACTGTTTTAGTAACTACAGCACATTCTTCATATTATTATGAAGAGACAGAAAAGGATCTCTCAAAGCTGGGTGACTGAACAACAAAACAGATGAAATTTAATGTTGATAAATGCAAAAAAATGCATATTGGAAAACATAATCCCAACTATACATATAAAATGATGGAGTCTAAATGAGCTATTACCAGTCAAGAAAGAGATCTTGAAGTCATTGTGGATAATTCTCTGAAAATAACTACTCAATGTGCTGTGGCAGTCAAAAAACAGAATGTTGGGATATAATAAGACAGAAAAATATCATATTGCCTCAGTATAAATCCATAGTACACCTACATCTTGAATACTGCATGCAGATGTGGTCACTACATCTCAAAAAGATATCTAGGAATTAGAAAAGGGTCAGAAAAGAACAGCAAAAATAAGTCAGAATTTGGAATGGCTTTGGTATGTGTAGATAATAATACTGAGACTTTTCAGCTTGGAAAAGAGATGACTAAGGGGGGGATATGATTGAGGTCTATAAAGTCATGACTGGTGTAGAAAAAATAAACAAGAAAGTATTATTTACTCCTCATAACACAAGAATTCGGAGTCACCAAATGGCATTAATTGGCAGCAGGTTTAAAACAAACAAAAGGAAGTATTTCTTCATACAGATAAACTGTGGAACTCCTTGCCAGAGGATGTTGTGAAGGCCAAGATTATACAAGAGTTAAAAAAAAATCTAGATAAATTAATGGAGGATAGGTCCATCAACGGTAATTAGCCAAAATGGGCAGGGATGATGTCCCTAGCCTCTGTTTGCCAGAAGCTGGGAATGCGCAACAGGGAATATCTCTTGATGTTTACTAGGGATGTTAGAGTGCAAACAACTAACCATTTAACCGATAAGCTGATGCTAATCCGTTAATGGTGTTGGTTACACTCAGCCAGAAGGGCAGTGAAGTCTCCTTCGTTGGAGCTGGGTGGGCAAGGACTGCCCACTCTGCTCCCAGGTAGGAGGCTTTGCTGGATTTGGGAAGCCACTTCCCCGGGAGTGGAGTTGACAGGGGATGGCAGCCCTACTCCTGGGGAGGCTTTGTGCAGGCTCTGCAATAGAAAGCTTATTTAAGTTTTATACTGCAGAGACTGCAGCGTGTGTAACCGTGTAACTGCTGAGATTTTCAATGGTTACATATTTAACCAAATTGTAACATCCCTAATGTTTACCTGTGTAGCAAAAATTTATATTTTAGTATTGGTTATAATGATTTGATGTATAATGACTTGCTTATAAGTTCTGTATGCTTCTATTTCACCCTGGCTCTCATGATTAGATAATGTTTACAGTAAGGTCTTGCTTCCTCTTAGCATTACAAATTAAGTTGTACCCCTTGTCTGCATCACAAACTAAGTTGTGTCTTCTAGTAACTATTAGTCTTGTAAAAACTTAAAAAACAACAAATAGTCTAGTAGCACCTTAAAGACTAACAAAACATGTAGATGATATCATGAGCTTCCATGGGCACAACCCACTTCTTCAGATAACAGGAGAGTTAGAAGTCCAGATCCAAGAATAAAGAAGGGAAGGGGGGGAGACAGAAAAAAAAGAGAAAAAAAGGAGGGGAGGAAGAAAAAAAAAGAGAGACAGACAGTGAGTAGATAAGCTTCAGTCTGAAGCTTCACTCACTGAAGCTTATCTACTTACTGTCTCTTTTTTTTCCTTCTTCCCCTCCTTTTTTTTCTTCCTTCATCACCCCTCCCCTTCTTTATTCTTGGATCTGGACTTCTAACACTCCTGTCATCTGAAGAAGCGGGTTGTGCTCACGAAAGCTCATGATATCATCTACAAGTTTTGTTAGTCTTTAAGGTGCTACTAGACTATTTCTTGTTTTTTTAAGTTTTTCCTGTTATAGTCTAACTCAGCTACCCCTCTGAAGCTATTAATCTTGTCTGATGCTCTGCACAATTGTGTGGTGTGAGTGGAGGATATGTGTAAGTGTGAAAGCCATCACAAATGCCCAGATGGTCAAGAAAGAAGTGGAAATCTTAAAGATAACCAGGAATACAACCATTGTGTCTAAGGCTGAATTGAATTAGCAACATTGACAGAACCCTGGAGACAGGCAGAGACACTCCCTCCCCTCCCCACAAGAGTGAGAGAGGATGGGAAGCCTGACAATCACCATCAAAGGATAATTCTGGAAAACACAGATTAACACCTCTTAAGGATGGATGATTGCAGCATGACACTGCAAAACCCACAGACTTGAATGGGAACTTACATGTATAAGAAGGGGATATCTTGCCAAGGGACTCCAGGTTTGGTCCTGCAAGCCAAGCCACAGCGGAGTCTCAGAGGGACCCCGATGACTCACTCAGTCAACCTTGCCTGGCCAGTAGGACTGATTTGAGCCATGACGGACTGGTAACTATGCACCATCTGCGGGGGGGTGGGGGGTGGGGGGTGTGTGTGTGTGTGTGGGTGTGCGCGCGCTCTCTTTTCATTTTGTATTTTCAATAAACGCAGCATATTGCCTTTTCCCTTAGAAAAGATCCCATGCACTTCTTATAAGCATAACACCTATTCTGTTCATTCTCTCTGGAGCACCTGGCATTGGCCACTGTTGGAAGACAGAAAACTGGGCTAGATGGACCTTTGATCAGGCCCAGACTGGCTGTTCTTATGTTATCTGCCCATTTGTTTAGCTATGGGGGGGGGGAGAATCACAGTTAGCCCCACAGGATGAGTCTTACATTTACAGACAAATCTGTTACTCTCTCTACAGATGTTCTAATTTTTCCCCTTCCCATTATTGTACTAGGCAGGAAAGTCAGATTCACAGGATGGTACATGCACATAAGTAGTCAGAGAAATTAGTAATTCCTCCCAATTCACATAATCCAGTTTATGCTCCCAGTTCACATAATTCAGTCCACAGCCCTTTTTTTAGTCCATATCACTCAGTCCCCATCTCCCAGAATCCTTTTGTTCTGTGCCTCTCTAAAACCCCTCACATGTAACTCAAAGGACACCACCAGTGCTTTTACTGCATATTCTAATCGCTATCCTCATGATACACTCTTTCATAGCCCAGCCTATAGCCACTGTATCAATCTACAACTCACAGGCTCCATATACCGCAGGTGCTGTCTATATTTAAAACAGCACAGCAGCAAAGCTGTGCCTCTGTAGCACTCCACAGTGTAGACAAAACCTATGCCAACAGGTACATATCAAGGTAATTCATCTCCCTGAGAAGTGGTGACTAGGTTGGCAGAAGAATTCTTCTGCTGATCTAGTGCAGGACTTGAATTTTTCACCCCCGTGAGGGAGGTAGCAAAGATGACCTAATTTTCTAGTGCAGATCAGGCCCAAGCCTCCATACGGAATCCCTATTCCTTTTGCCCTGTACCCCTGCCCACTAACGCAATAGCCCTTTGCTTTATGCTATCAGTGTGCATATCCTCAAGTCTACAACTCAAACCAGGGCAGCCTTTGTCATACAGCACACCCACCGCCACAGCCCATATACCCCCGACTCCGCTCGCCCTTGTACGCTGCACTCCAGCCCACGCGTCCCAGCTGGTCTCTCCGCACCTCACCCCCTCCCTGATCTACATAACTCAGTCCACGGCCCCCGGCTCAGCCCTGCACCTGCCTAGCCTGACCCTGCGCAGCCGAGGCCGGAGGATGCAGCTGGCAGTCCCGCACCGCAGCCATCTCGCTCCCCAGCCCGTCCGTGACTGCAGACACCGACACCCAGGCCGTTCCCGCCCCCTGTACCGGCCAGGCTGCCGGACACTCCGGCCCCTCACCTGGGCCTGCGCCCGCCGGATGGCCCCCAGCCGGGCCTGGCCCCCGCGCTGCTCCGCTGTCCGGCCGTAGCTCTCCAGGGCAAAGCGAGCCGCCTCTAGGGCCGCCGGGTCCCGGGCGGCCTCCAGCTCCCGCAGTGCCCCAGCCCCTAGCGCGGCGGGCAGCAGCCCCAGCAGCAGCAGCAGCAGCAGCAGCATCCCGGCCGCGGAATGAGCGCCGCCTCCGCGCGTGGGGCGCGACACGGGCTCGGGGGCGGGGCGTCGCGCTGCCATAGAGACGGGCCCGCCCCCACGCGCTGCCGCCCCCTCCCACCACACGTGGGGCCCCTCATGACCTCTGTGCCCCAGCTGCCCTAAGCCCTGCATTCCCCACACGCACCCCCACAACTGCTTCCTTCTAGGGACAGAACCTGCCCCGCTGAGCCCTCCTGGGCTAATAGTGAGCTGCGATTCCCCGCAGGGCGCTAACGCTATTCCCCTTCCCGCCCCTGCTTCCTAAAACTAAACCTGCACCACTTTTAAATCTTTCCTCGGAGGTTGTCTAAAGCCTCTGGGCCCCCCACTTTGTCTCATCTGCCCCAGGGGTAGCACCCACGATTGGGCATGGGACTCCCCTAGAGGACTCGGGAGTAGAGCCCCACGAATCCAGAGATATCTGCTTTGATCACATGGGTATCCACAGATCATTTGTGCAGATACAGATATAAAATTCTGTATCTGTGCAGTATTCTACTCAAGTAGAGCAGGACAATTTTCTCCCATCTTATACAGAACACTCCTGCTAATACATCCCCACATATCAGACTTTTTTGCAGCTGCACCCAGAGTTCATAAATGAATGGAACAGTCACTGCAAGTCCTGGATTTTTGGGAGCCCCACAATGGCCACCTCAACTATGCTATAGCCAGAAGGGACCCAGGGGAGATTGGGGGCCTGGGTCAAGGCAGCAACAGGGGTCCTCCTCCTCCCCATACTCACCACACAGGCAGCAGGAACCAGAGTAACCCAGCAGCCTCCTCTACCCCACTGTGTTGCCCCCTCCCAGCCTGCTTTGCGTGGCTTCTCACTGGCAGCAGGAAGCAGAGTGCTCCTGCTCCAGGGTGCTCTGCTTCCCACTGCTGCAGGGAAGTGAGGTGCGGCAGGCCAGAAGAGAGCAACGTGGTGGTGGGGGAGCAGAGCAGACTGCAGGAGCACTCCAACTCCCACTGCCCTTGTGGTGAGTATGGGGGAGGGGGGAACCCCCCTGCTGCACTCTGCACTAGGCCCTGTAAACCTCCAAGCCACATTGCTTGGGGGAGGGGACAAAGAGGTAGGGCTGCCTAGAACCCTGCACCCCCCTTGGGACAGCCCTGGCTGCACTCCATTGTCAACGCATGTCCTATTTGTAATCCCCTCTGATTACTCTAGATCTTTTTCAGCAGTAAAACCAGCTCTTCCCCACTGTGTATTTGTTCATTTGATTTTTCCTTTCTATGCACATGGTGAGCTTGTCTTTGACTTTTGTGTTGCTGATTAAAGAATTCATCTGAAATTTGTCAAGGTAGTTTTGAGTTTTAATCCTGTCCCCTACAGGACCTACCTTAAGCTCCAGGGTGCACCCTTGTCAGCCAAGGACTGACGAGCTGTAGAGTTGGAGTGATGATGTTGGCTAGTGCTTCTTCCAATCTTCCCAACACAATTGGGTGGCTCCTGGCTGTCAAAACACTTTCCTGGGTTAAGGTGTTTCTGCCCCATGGAATTTGTCTACACGTGGCATGTGCATTCCCAGTGTAATATTCAACCCTTGGAGATGTGACAGCTCCAAGCAGGCTTAGATGACAATGATATGCAAGACCTTTTGGTATACTTTGGTGTCTACCACTGCTATCACCAGAAGTGTGGCAAGTTACTGGTTCACACCCTATCCCTCTCAAAAACAGAACTGGCCTTCTATGATAGGGTATATAAACCCGATTTTCATAGCCACTAAGCTATTCTGCTCCCTAACAGCTAACTGGGTGACCAGCAACATTTGGATAATAGGCTGCATCCCAAGCAGTGTCACAGCTGTCAGAGGCTGACTCCCCCCCGTATCAAGCAACACACTGGCAGGAAGTTGCCTGAGGTGCCAGACCAGAAACCCTGTGACCTGGAATGACACTGCTGGGGAACCCACCTGCCAAAATAGATATCCCTTCGCTTGAACTCCACAAGCTAGAAGATCTGACTCCTTAGGGTCCTTCTACAAGGCAACAAGGATTTAAGGAGAATTGGTGCTAAAATGAAAGGCGAAGTGCGCAGTCTTAGATGGTCAGTGTACCTCTAACAAACGCAGGGAAATGTAAGCAGGACAGCAACACCTATTCCCAGCAGCTTGTTCTCCAGCCTAGATCTAAGCCTCCAAGAAGCTGTGTTCCACCTTCTTAGTGCTATGCCCTTTAGGAATGTTAAAATGCAGTTAACTGACTAGTCAAGTAGTCGATGGAATTTCCATCGACTACTGGATAGGCGCTTCTGCATTACTCCTTTGAAATGTACAAGAGCTCCTGCTGGGGCTCTTGTACATTTCAAAGGAGGAGTGGAACTCTGCATACAGCCCAGGGTCAGTAGGAAGTCCCGCTGGCTCTGGGCTGCATGTGGGTGCCTGCTTTGAAATGTACAAGAGTCCCCAGAAGGAACTCTTGTGCATTTCAAAGCCATGGAGCCTGGGGTCAGCGGGGGACTCCCCAGCTGACCCTGGTTCTGCATGGCATTTCAGCAGAACCTGGGATCAGCTGGGGAGTCCCCAGCTGACCCCAGGCTTCACATCTGCCCCTTTGAAACGCCACCTCCGCGCATTTCCCCAGAACCCAGGCTGACCCCAGGTTCCAGGGAAATGCCATGCAGAACCCAGAGTCAGATGGGGAGTCCTCAGCTGACCCTGGGCTCCACTGAAATGCTGGGAGTCCCCAGATGATCCTGGTTCCGCGCAGCATTTCCCCAGCGGAGTCTCCAGCTGGCCCCAGGCTCCACAGCCCTTTGGCATTTTAAAGGGGCAGCGCTGCACAGCTGAGCCCCGGTCCAGCTGTTTGGTGCCGCTGCTTTGAAGTACCCATTCTTGCCCCTTTGCTGCCTCTCTCTCAGAGGCAGCAATGGGGGGTGGGGTGGAAATTGACTAGTCGACTAGTCCTTAACATCCCTAAAACCCTTCTGCAATCAACACCTCATCTCCATCTATGCCACCACTTTCCAGATCCCTTAGGAAACAAGTTGAACCCGTGAGAGCCCCAGGATATGAACACATCTGATTTTTATTGTTTTTAAAAAAAAAACTTTACAAGTATGTTTTCTTCCACTGTTACTTTTCCAAAGAAAGCCAAGTGGCATAAAACAATCTGGAGGAACCACAAATAACTGCTCCAGAAATAAGCCTGAATGAGCTTAAAATCGTAACTTTCTTTAAACAGTTAAGCCTCAGATCAATCAGAGTTCAAATTAAGCCAATGGAAGAGCTCCCTTTTACAAGCATGCGCGTTATTAAGGCTTTAAAAGTTAGCTGGTCTGAAACAATGAGCAACCTTGTATTTCTAAAAACCAAACACAGATCTAACAAATACGTAGAATAGAACATTACCCTCCCTTTCCCCAGAAGAAATTTGGTTAGTTACACTAACAGCCAGTCCCAAGGACAATTTTCCTTCTGGCTAGAAATCAGAGCCATGTAAACAGACATTCTAAATGCCACAGGTTTTCCATAAATTATTAATTTCATTCTGCCCTTTGGACTGGATACAAAGTGAAATGGTTGGGAAGATTTTTTTTCCTGCTAACTATAAAAGCCCTAATAGTGACTGCTGGTGTAGAGACAATCATCACCAACATTCACAAGAAGGCATCGCACCACTCCCGCAGGCAGCCCGAACAGTCCCTGGATTGCTTGGCATTGGCGCCACACGTGTCTTTCAGCCACTCCCGGAAGAGTTCTTCATCTTTCTTCAGAACCAGGAATTGCCCAAGTACCACATATGCCTAAACACAAAAAGGAAAGGGGATCACAACTGATAGTTGACACACAAAAGCCACAGCTAAA
Organism: Pelochelys cantorii; assembly: GCA_032595735.1. Classification (NCBI taxonomy): domain Eukaryota; kingdom Metazoa; phylum Chordata; order Testudines; family Trionychidae; genus Pelochelys; species Pelochelys cantorii. The sequence goes on from CM064336.1 coordinate 34,801,695, forward strand.
CGGAGGAGGGGATAGGACAACCCTGGTTTTCTCAAGGGCAAGTGATAGCTGAACAGCTTTTACACTGTCCCACAGAGCACTAACATAACTGGCATCTTGCAAGTGAATGATGGGAGCATTATCCCAGTTTTTGCAGACCAGGAACAGAGGCTCAGGATGAGTTAAGGGCTTGTCTATACTTAAGGTTTCACAACACCGCTATAACAGTCAACTCCGAGTATAGACTCCGTACTGGCAGAAGAGTCCTCTTGCAGGTATAAGAGCCACTACATTTTGCCAGCTGAGCTGACAGCAAAAAAGCCAGACCCCTCATTGGCACAGCTACAAAGCTTAAGCGTGGATTTGCCCAAGGTCACATAGGAAGTCTGTGGCTCAGATTATACTGAACCCAAGTCTGAGTGCCCAGCCATTGCACTATTCTTCCTAGCCCTACAAGGATGCACCCTGGAATTATCTGTAAGCATCTAGAGCCATTATTCAGGCTGACTTCCAGAGGGCATACATAGCAAGGTAGAAATAAAAGTTTTGTAGTCACCAGAACCACAGCAGCTGGGATAGCTACAAGTCAAGATGGTAGTGTATGAAAGGCTTTCCTTCAATATATGAAGAATTCCACACCACAGGGCAGCTGGATTTTTTAAAACAAGGGGTCTAGAGAATTAATGGCCTGGGGGTTTTGTATTTATGCTGATTATGAGACATGCCAATTCTAGTCAGAGGGGAATTAAGGACTTTAGAACAGTGAAGGGCAACCTAGGCTAGCAAGTGGGTACATGAGTGGCCCTTCACCTCAGTGGGCTGCAAGACTGTCATAACTATGATGATTTCCTAGGATAAGGCAGTTTTGCTAACTGTGCTCACATATAAAGAATCTGTGTGCCAACTGAAATGTAGTGCTTTGACTGGATTCAGAGAGTGCATGGCTCAATGTAGCATGCAATCAACATGCACCTCACTTCATGTGCCCTTGCTTTAAGCATGTGTCACTTCAGTAATAACAGTAGGAAAAACACTATGTGGATGAAAGCCAGCAGAATCTGGCAACCCTGTGTGTGGCCAACGGTGAACAAAATGTCTCAGGGTTGTGTGTGGGGCCCATCATGGGCCACAGGTTGCCCTCCACTGCTTCAGAACCTCTGTAAAGGTAATAGGGATTATACTCTTTCCATCCCAGTCTAAGCAACTCTGAATGCCAAGAAAACCTTTTCAGTGTGAGACAGGGATCTGATAAGGAAGATGCTGGTTAAAGCAAACTGTCTCTAGTCCTGCTCCTAACCTCATTACAAGAGAAGTTGCAGCAGGGCTTGTCCAACTTGGTTTTGGGCCCTACTTCAGTTTCTCTTTCATCACAGTTCTCTTTCAGAACTGTGATTGCAGATATTCAAACCACAGATCTCCACCCCCTATGCACCTCCCATCCTCAATGCAGAAGTTTAGTTCCATCCGTGCTGCGGTTTTGCTAGCAGGGTCTTCCAAGTCCCATGTTGCCCCAGCATATAACTATCCACTCTCCCTACTAGGTAGGGAGACCCAGAAGAGTTATAATCCCATAAAAGGGCCAGTTCCCCTTGTGACAGAAGCATCACAGGGGGAAGGTAGCACCAAGAGGAACTTTTGCCCTTGGAGTTATCCAAGATTCTTAAAAAAAGCTTGTAGATCAATTTCACTCAAACCACTTGACCCAGCAGAACTGAGCTTTCTGAACTCTGCTCCTCTAAAGAAACAAGGAGCTGTAGGGAAAAAAAAAAAAAGTCTCCAGAGACCTTGTCAAAACCTTTGTCTGCCAGCTTCTTTCCAAGAACATCCCCAATTCCAGCCAGAGTCCCCACAGGCTTCTCGCCCATAGGCTCAGCCACAAAGTCCCGATGCTTCTGGGAGGTGGACGACATACTGGCTGGTGCTAGATCTGAAAGGTGAGAAAGTCAGAGGTTAGTATCCACTGTAAAGTAAGAGGCAACGTGTGGCACAGAGCCCAGAAACCTGCTGCACCAGAGATCAATGTTAGCTGCACCCACTCAGCCAGGATTTGGAGACTTGAGTGTGCATGAAACATATTTTGGTACATAAAGAAAACTTACTCACTCTTAGTTTTAAGTGAGCACAGAAACAAGTGCAGATACTAACTATTTACAAGATCCTACTAATAAATATAGTAAGATATTACTAGTAAATAGTAAGATTCCAATGTTTTCATTGTGGACAGATGCCCATAAAAGTCCTTTTTAGTTGTGATCTCAGGTTCACCACAGGTCAGAGAGACTCATTAACAGTCATCAGCCAAACCTCAGAGAGCACTGTTTAGGCACACAGATCACTTTTCAGAATAGATATAAACTGCATGGCTAGTGCCCATTGCTATAAATAGAAGAGAGGATGTATAACAGTTCTATATATAGCTCTTCTGGCATGCAGGCAGTCTGAATGTAACTGAGGGAAGTTATTGGGTTCAATACAGCAGTAACTAGGTGAAATTCTATGGCTGGCACTATGCAAGAGGTCACAATAGACCAAATGGTCCCTTCTAAGGATGTAAAGGGTTAACAAGTTACCCAGTAAGCATTAGCCTTACCAGCATGCTTACTAGGTTAACTGGCTCCTCTGGCATGGCTCAAGCAGTTCCCCCATCCACAACACAGCGTGCCTTGTCTGGAGTAGCCTATGGTGCAGCATTTACTGGTGGGGGGCGGGAAAGGAAATGCGTGTAGTCTACAGCATTAACCTATAAGCTTTTGCTTATTGGTTAATTGACTACACTATTACATCCCTAGTCTGTACTAGGACCAATCCTATTCAACCTATTTATAAATGATCTGGAGAAAGGGGTGAACAGTGAGGTGGCAAAATTTGCAGATTAAACTGCTCAAAATAGTTAAGACCAAAGCAGATTGTGAAGAACTTCAAAAAGATCTCACCAAACTAAGTGAGTAGGCAACAAAATGGCAAATGAAATTTAATGTTGATAAATGTAAAATAACGCATGTTGGAAAAAATAATCCCAACTATACATACAATATGATGGGGACTAATTAAGCTATAACTACTCAAGATAGATCATGGAGTCATTGTGGATAGTTCTCTGAAAAAATCCACTCAATGTGCAGCGGCAGTCAAAAAAGCAAACAATGTTAGGAATCATTAAAAAAGGGATAATGAATACGACAGAGTTATTGCTTTTATATAAAGCCATGGTACGTCCACATCTTGAATATTGTGTACCGATGTGGTCACCTCATCTCAAAAAGGATATATTGGCATTGGAAAAGGTTCAGAAAAGGGTAATAAAAATGATTAGAGGTTTGGAACGGGTCCCATATGAAGAGAGATTAGAAATTGGGACTTTTCATCTTTGAAAGTTTAACATCAGTACCAGGCAAATTAGTAGAAACACTAGTAAAGAGTAAAATTGCAAGGCACATAGAAGAGCACGAATTGTTGGGCAAAAGTCAGCATGGTTTCTGCAGAGGGAAGTCGTGTCTAACTAATCTGTTAGAATTCTTTGAAGGGGTTAATAAACATGCGGACAAGGGGCACCCAGTGGATATAATATACCTAGATTTCCAGAAAGCCTTTGACACGGTCCCACACCAAAGGCTTTTACGTAAATTAGGTGGTCATGGGATAGGAGGAAAGGTCCTTTCATGGATCAAGAATTGGTTAAAAGACAGAAAACAAAGGGTGGGAATAAATGGTAAATTTTCACAATGGAGGAGGGTAACTAGTGGTGTTCCCCAGGGGTCAGTACTGGGACCAATCCTGTTCAACTTGTTCATCAATGATCTAGAAAATGAGGTAAGCAGTGAGGTGGCCAAGTTTGCAGATGACACAAAGTTGTTCAGGACAGTCAAAAGCAAAAGGGATTGTGAAGAACTACAAAAAGATCTCAGCAAACTGAGTGATTGGGCAGAAAAATGGCAAATGAAATTTAATGTGGGTAAGTGTAAGGTAATGCATGTTGGAAAAAATAACCCAAATTACACGTACTACATGATGGGGTCAAATTTAGCTACGACAGATCAGGAAAGGGATCTTGGAGTTATAGTGGATAGTTCTATGAAGACATCCATGCAGTGTGCAGCGGCAGTTAGTAAGGCAAATAGGATGTTAGGAATTATTAAAAAAGGGATAGATAATAAGACAAAAGATATCATACTTCCCCTATATAAAACTATGGTACGCCCACATCTCGAGTACTGCGTGCAGATGTGGTCTCCTCACCTCAAAAAAGATATATTGGCATTAGAAAAGGTTCAGAAAAGGGCGACTAAGATGATTAGGGGCATGGAAAGGGTCCCATATGGGGAGAGGCTAGAGAGACTGGGACTTTTCAGTTTGGAAAAAAGGCGATTGAGGGGCAATATGATAGAGGTATATAAAATCATGAATGGTGTGGAGAAAGTGATTATAGAAAAATTATTTACCTTTTCCCATAATACAAGAACTAGGGGACACCAAATGAAATTGATGGGTAGTAGGTTCAAAACTAATAAAAGGAAATTTTTCTTCATACAGCGCACAGTCAACCTGTGGAACTCCTTGCCCGAGGAGGCTGTGAAGGCCAGGACTCTATTAGGGTTTAAAAAAGAGCTTGATAAATTTTTGCAGGTTAGGTCCATAAATGGCTATTAGCCAGGGATAAAGTATGGTGCCCTAGCCTTCATAACAAGGGCAGGAGATGGATGGCAGGAGACAAATCACTTGATCATTGTCTTCTGTTCTCCTTCTCTGGGGCACCTGGCATTGGCCACCGTCGGCAGATGGGATGCTGGGCTCGATGGACCTTTGGTCTGACCCAGTATGGCCATTCTTATGTTCTTATGAAAAGAAGAGACTAAGGGGAGATATGGCAGAGGTCTATACAATCATGACTGATGTGAAAAAAGTGAATAACGAAAAATTATTTACTTGATCCCATAATATAAGAACTAGAGGTCACTAATGAAATTAATAGGTAGCAGATTTAAAACAAACAAAAGGAAATTTTTCTTCACGCAGCACACAGCCAACCTGTGGAACTTCTTGCCAGATGATGTTGGGAAGACCAGGAATTAAACAGCGTTCAAAAAAAGAACTAGATAAATTTATGGAGGTTAGGTCCATCAATGGCTATTAGCTAGGATGGGTAGGAACGGTATCCCTAACCTCTGTTTGTCAGAGGCTGGAAATGGATGACAGGAGAAGGATCACAATGATTACATGCTCTGTTCACTCCCTCTGGGGCATCTGGCATTGGCCACTCTTGGCAGACAAGCTACTGGGCTAGATAAACCTTTGGTCTGACCCAGTAAGGGTGTTCTTATGTTCTAGGTGCAGGAAGAGGGTAGGAATGTGAACAGCTAGTCAACACACTAGTCGACTAGTTGCTTCCCCCCGCCCCAACTGTCTATCAGAAAGAGGCAGCAAATGGGAGGGGGGTGGAGGGGGAGAAGAGAGAGATGCTTCAAAGATGCAGCACCACAGCCTGGGGCCAGACCCTGGGCTCCACACGGCGCTGCCACTTTGAAATGCTGTGTGCAGCCTTGGGTCTGCCACTTTGGAATGCTGCGTGCAGCCGGGGACTCCCAGCAGGCCCCAAGCTGCACACGACGTTCCAAAACGGCAGTGCCACATGGAACCCAGGGTCAGTGTGGGAGTCCCAGCCTGATGCCAGATTCCCTGCTGAGTTTTGAAGCAGTAGCACCGCATGAAGCCCGGGCACAGCTGGGGACTCTGAGTCCCCAGGTGACCCAGTGCTCCATGAGGCGCTGCCACTTTGAAACGCCACAGGAGCACGGGGCCAGCAGGGGACTGCTTGAGTTCTCTGCTGGCCCTGTGCCCCCTGCAGCACTTTTGCTTTTGAAGTGTAGCAACAGCTTTGGGGAGGAACCCTTATAGGCTAATCAAAGACTTGATGCAAATTGCATTGACCTTTTGATTAGCCAGTTAATCTTAAGTTAACATCCCAAGGAGAGGGTTGTTTGCTCTTTGCAGAGGCCCAGGGATACAGCTGTGCTGATGCTTGGCTGTCTGGATGCAGGGGAGGGGGGAGAGGGGCCCAGGGAGAGTCCCAACAGACAATGGCTATTACAACTGTACTGCTATTTGGTACTTAGCAACTAATGGGGAGGATGCACCCTATGCAGGAAATGTCTCAGAGGGGTCACCACATTGGTCTGTATCTGGAAGAACAACAAGGAGTCCTATGGCACCTTAGAGAAGGTTCCAAAGGACTCCTCACTGCCTATGCAGGAATTCAATGAGCTGTAACCAAAGGCTTGAGGAGGGGCCCTTGGGGTTGTTAAATTGAGAACTTGCTTCCAGCAGCCTGGACTGACCCAGATACACTTTCCGGTAACTTTTTATTCTTCCTCCTAACAATGTTTTATGTACTTGAAAATTATTGTGTCACCTCTCACCCCAATTTTCTCTTCTCCAAACTAAACAGACTTTTTTTTCTTTCAATCTTCCCTCACAAGTCATGTTTTCTAGACATTGAACAATTTTTCTTGCTCTTCTCTGGATTTTTTTCCCCAGTTTGTCCACATCTTTATTGAAATGTGGTGTCCAGAACTGAACACAGTACTCCAGTTGAGGTGTAACCATTTTGGAGTAGAGCAGATTACATCCCAGAATGATGACTGCTTTTTTTGAAACTGTTATATTGTTGATTCATATTTGGCTTGTGGTCCACTATGACCCCCAGAACCATTTTTGCAGAACTCCTTCATAGGAAGACATTTCCCATTTTGTTTGCATTAGGGATGTGAATGGGTAACTGGTAAGCATCATCCCAGGAACCACAAACAGACGGCTACTCCAGTCAGTGGGCTGCTGACTGGAGTAGCTCTATGTCCACGGCTCCTGGGGAACTGGGGTGGATCTCTGGGCAGGGGGAGAACCACTCCAGACCAGCTGGGAGCCATTCTACAGAGCAGCCCACCCCTGGCAGCCCATCTGGCCTAAGGATTTTAAGAAGTGGGTAACCGGCTAATTGTGTAGTTGATACAATTTGTACCAACTACACGATTAGTCAATAAGGGGAGACAGTCAGTCATGGCTCACACCAGGTCCAGAAGCTAACTCCACTGTGGCTCTGCAATTTAAATGTAATAGGAGCCAGGCATGCAGGCAGCCCGGCTCCTACTACATTTAAACTGCAGAGCTGCAGCAGGGGTAATTCTCGGAGCGGGTGCAAGCCAGGACTGAGCAGTCCCAGCTCATGCAGGCTCCAGGACTGCTGTGGCTCTGCCTCCACTGCCTCCCCCTCCCCCCCACACACCACGGAGACTGTGCTGGGGGGAACTGGCTTTTAAGATGGCTTCACCCCCACCTTGATGCCTCTGATACAGGAAGCGAGTAGTTGAGTGGTCAATTGACTATCCAATAATACTTGACTAGTCACTTAGGATATGTCTACACTTGCAGCCTATTTCGGAATAGGGCTGCAAATGTAGGCATTCGGAATTGCAAATCAAGCCCGTGATTTAAATATCCCGCGCTTGATTTGCATCTTCCCGACCGGGCGCCATTTTTTGAAATTTACAAGTCCGGAATAACTGCCCGAGTCTACACGCGGCAGTGAAACAGGCGTTCGAAATAAAGCCCTATTTCAAACTACCTGTTAAACCTCATTGCAGGAGGAACAACAGGTAGTTTGAAATAGGGCTTTATTTCGAACGCCCGTTTCACTGCCGCGTTTAGACGTGGGCACTTATTCCGGGCTTGTAAATTTAAAAAAAAAAAAAGGCTCCCGGCCAGGAAGATGCAAATCAAGCGCGGGATATTTAAATCACGGGCTTGATTTGCAATTCCGAATGCCTGCATTTGCAGCCCTATTCCGAAATAGGCTGCAAGTGTAGACATACCCTTACATCCCTGGCTTGGCCTGGTGTGGGAACAGGAGCTCCTTGGGCTGGAGGCTGCTCCAGCTGGGCTGGAACAGTCTCCAACCCTGGGACTCTGCTTACTTAACTGGTTAAACATTAAGTTAACCAGTTAATCATTAAGTTAACCGATTAATGGTGATTATACATCCCTCACATGCATGCAATTAACTGTTCCTTCCTAAGTGGAGTACTTTATATTCATCCATATTTAATTACATACTATTTACTTCAGACTATTCCTCCAGTTTGTCTAGATCATTTTGAATTTTAATCCTATCTTCCAAAGCACTGGCAATGCCCCCCAGATTGGTATGGCCTACAAATTTACAGTTTTCCAACCAACTATGCACCCACTTTGTAGTAGCTCTATCCAAATTGTAATTCTCTAGTTTATGAAAAAGTCACATGAAACATATAAAAAAATCCAACTAAAGTCAAGATACACCGCATCTACTGCTTCTCCTCAATCCACAAGGGTCGTTACACTCTTAGAAGAAACTAGTAATTTAATTTGACTCTGTATGTTCTTGACAAATACATTCTGGTACTGGTGCTCCCTGTAAACTGCATGCTTGTGCAGCCGCAACTGATTAGCAGAAAGCCCACAGCTAGGTTTTTGTTTATTTCCTTGATGCACATAAAAAATGATTCCATACATGAATTAGGGATGTTAAAGACTAGTCAACTATCCGATAAGCATTTGCTTACCGGATCGTCAACTAGTCGCTTCCCCCTTCCCTTGCTGCCTCTATCAAATCCTTTTGTTTCTACTACACCGAGTTGCTTCTGGGGTCATGGAGTCAGAGCTGCCTTGCTCCCTCTGGGTGTACAAGTCTTCCTCAGGCATCCAATTCAAGTGTACTCACTGGAGGGGAGCTTAAAGGTTCAGCAGGACTGCTGACTGCTCTGAGGTCCAGTTCCAAGAGGCAACAAAGTCAAGGGGCTTACACCAGTGAGTATGTGAGATCCTAAAGGGGTCCAGAGCAGTAAAGAGCATTGAGCCCATGGATCTGTGACACCCACAACAAAGACCCCTGAATTCCCTACTTTCTGCAGAGCATCCAATCTCAGTGATGATTTCATTCCTTCCATGTGCACCCTCAGCCCTATCGTTGCATCCAAATACCAACAAACCCCTTGCATAGACTCTGCAGCCATTCTCTCCATCCCTCCCAAAAGAGGCCTTTTTTCCAGGCATCCTCAGCCCTTTTAGATCCTGCTCTTGGCACATCTTCATGAGATAAAACTTCCTTTATACATACCCTCATCCTCCCTTCACTTGTCCTAGCACTCAACCCAACCTCCTACCTCCCAGACCTTCTTTCCACCCATTCAGCAACACCTTCCACTACCTTGTTCCCATCCCAATCTTTGTCAGACAATTTCCAACCCCCAAGAGGTACCACCCATCACTACAGATACTCCCAGCATTCCCAGACACACCAGCCATATACCACCCCTCTCTTACCACCAGAAGTCCTAACTCATCACACCTGCCCAACAACCTGAGCACTATCCTTTACCAAAAAAAAAAAAAAATTCCCCCTAATTTCAGACTTCCACTCTACTTCTCCTTTCCCCACAATGTAGCCCAGCAGACAGAGCAATGAACTAAACTCAAAAAGACTTGTGTTCTATTCCCAGCTCCAGCAGCTGACCTCACTTCAGTTCTGTGCCTCAGCTTCCCAATCCCTAAAATGGGCGATACTAACTCACCTTTACACTTCTCGAGAGCTACTAACGAGTTAAGTAATGATTACTACCAGCACTAACTAACCCTTTCCTTTCCCAGATACCATCAGCTTCCCCTCGCCCATATCCCCAGCCCCACCTCCTACAGAGGCCACCCCTCCTTATGGATAAGGCCAGCCCTCCCACTAGGAACCGTCAGACCGACCCATCCTTACAGAGGATCCCCCCGAACCCCAAACACTCCAATCCCTTCCGCAGGCATCCTCAGCCAACCTCCCCCCTCTTCTCCCCAGTTCATCCCACCCTAAAATACACCAGGATATACCCACCCCTTACCCCGCGCTCCTCTCCGCCGCCCGCCTCCACCCCTCCTCAGGCCGCGCCCTCGCAGACACATGCCCAGCTACCGCCCGTCCTCCCCAGAGGCCCCTGAGCTCTCCCCAAACTGCTCCTTCCTCCACGCCTCAGGTTCCCCCACTGGCCCCTTCCCGCCTTCATCCTGCCCGAGGCCCGCGTCCGACACCGCAGCGACCCACCGGCTCCACTCGCTCTGCAGCGCCTCAAACACCTCCTCTCTCGCCCAACCGGCCACCCACTGCGCCTGTGCAAACACTACTTCCTCTTCCAGGCCACGCCGGCACGCGCGCCTCTTCGCGCCCCATATAACCATAGAGAGTAGGTGGCGCTCTATAATGCTCTACGTAGTCCCACCCAGGAGCGATCCACAGCTGCTCTATGATTCCCAACGGCTCTGGGCCGCTCCAGCCACCTTTGGATGATAGAGTTCAGCATCTACACTCTAGGCAACCGAAAACTCTGTGGTACCAACTCATCCTCCCGGCCACAGTAACCGACGGCGGGAGGCAGCCTCTGACGCTGCCTGTGGTCCGCGACAACCCCTCCATCCCATAATAACAGCCCTGCCCGCGGGGCTGCCCCGGGAGCCCAAGGAGGGGATCAGGGGACATCAAGGCGGGGGGGGAGGGGCTCCCGGAAGTGAGACAAGAAGCGCCCGGAACACGCGGAAGTGGGTGCTGAAAGGTTTGTGGGCGGTTCAGGACTTGGAGCCGGAAGCGGGTGACTCCGTCCCATGTGCAGAGAGGTAGGGACGGGAGGCTCCAGCGGAGGGAGGCGGCAGCCCCTCACCCCCCGGTCCGGCAGAGTCAGGGACCCCCCCCCCCCCCAGTCCAGCCCCTAGGAGCAGCGGCAGTTTTCTCCCCCTGGCCAATTAGCGGAACAGGGAACTCCCGCCTCCCGGGGGGCGTGCGGGGGAAGGAGCCCGCACAGGGCAAGGAGCTCCCGCCCCCCAGCACGGCGACATGGAATAGCCCGAGAGGGGACCTGGCCGTCGCATCTGGGTGGGGAGATGGAGAATCAAATGGGATTAATCCCAACCTGGGAGAGCGGGGCAGGACTCCTGGGTTCTATTGTAGCTCTGGGAGGGGCCTGGGGGCTTGAAGCGTAGGGCATGAGTGCAGTAGTCTCAGCACGGACTGGTATCTTCTTATGAGGAAACTGAGTCACAGAGATGACAGATTTACTCGACCCCAACCCATCTGTCTCCAGTTGGAAGGAAGCCATAACAGGGTTATGGCACAAAGTGACATTGGATCAATCTCTTTTTTGTTTCCATGGTCTCCTATGGGGTCTTTGTTTCATTCTGTGATGTAGATGAGATTTTACCTGGGAAGTTAATTCAGCCCTAAAGAATTAACTTCGTCATGCAAATCATCAGTAGAATTGCCTGAATGTTATGCTGTGTCTGTTCCTCAGTTTCACCTCCCACTGTTTGCCTGTGTTGTCCCTTCTCCTCTCCCTGCCTCAGTTCCTTGTTGACAGTCCTTACCTCCTTGTGTTAAAGCACTTTCAGATTCACAGCTAAAACATTTTTCAGTGGAATTCTTACTGTGGGAGACAATGTGTGGAGTTTGGCCTGAAAATTTCCAGCAGAATAGAAGAATCTTGAAGCTACCTCATTCCCTCAGTAAGGGAGTCTCAGTCCATTTCCACAAGCCATAAAATTGTCTTTGTTCCCAGAGTATCCAGTGCCAGTGGATGCCTCGAGGAGTGAATTCAGTGCTGGATCCTCAGCTATCAGAGACGGACAGCCTCTCTTTATCCTCCAAACAGGTACCCTACAGGTAGTGGTACTGCTGGCTTCCTGGGGGAGAAATCTCTGCCCCCATTTTAAGTGGAGTAGAGAAGACAAATGGGGAACCTCTAATAAACCTTTCTGATAATGTGAGAACAAGGGGTTGGGTGTTCTTGATGGCTAGGTAGTGTGGTCTAATGACCTGGGCTCCAGAGATACTTGGGTTCTATTCTGCCTCATTTTCTCCTTCAGCCATTTGTCTGTTTAGACTGTGAGTTCCTTAGGGCATGGAATGTGTGTGTGTGTCCATGCAATGCCTGACACAGTAGGACCCTGATCTCAGTAAGGGGGCTGACAGGCACTCTGTGTGCACGGTATTAGGTGCTGTACAGACTGATGCCAGCTGGTACAGAGACTCTTGGAGGTAGTCCCTGGCCCAGCTTGTACTCCATCGAGACAGAGTGGTATGTATGAGGAAATGGAGTGAGTGGCAAAAGGACTGGACCAAAGACAGTAGCAGAGCTTGCAATAGAACCCAGCTAGCCTAGCTCCCAATCCAGGATCCTGCTCAGTGGGGGACTTTTTGCCTTTAGAAGCTTATTTGATCTTGGGGAGATGCAACAAGGCTCTTCTCCCTCTGTTCCTTCTCTCCGGCTAGCCTTCGAGAACAAGTGTGCCTTCCAGCTATTCACCACTTCACCCGCCCTGCAAGGATCCTGTTCCTGAGGGCTAACTTACCAGGATGTCCCAAGCAACCAAACGCAAGCATGTGGTGAAAGAAGTGTTGGAGGAATATGTGGTTCCATCTCCTCAACAGCAGATTGTCCGGGTAAGGAAGGAAGCAGCGCTCTTTGCTGGGCTCCACTGGGACTTTTCACTTTCCTCTGCAGCATGAGGTGTGGGTTGCTGGGAAGCATCTGGACATGTCTCACCTAAGCTATACTTGCCATCCCACCGCTCAAGCTTTGAGCTTCAGAGGAAGGCAAGAAAATCCCTGAATACATCTGTTCAGTTGCATATTAGGGTATGTCTAGACTGCAGGGGTTTTCCAGGATACTCTGGAAAAACTCTGCCACGTCCAGCAAACACATTTGCTCTTTCGCTTTTTTTGCGGAAGACCAAATGCGCTCTTTCGGGGAGCCCTGTATACCTCGTTCTACGAGGAATAAGGGCTCCTCTGAAAGAGGCTGCTTTTCCACCATTTGGCCCCTTCTCGACTGGGCCAAATGGTGGAAAAGCCTCTTCTGGAAAAGCAATCGGAAAAAGCTATGCAAATTGCAGAGTACAATTTGTGTAGCTTTTTCCGGGGGGAAAAAAACCCTATGGTGTAGACCTAGCTTTAGGGAGGAAAACCCATTCCTACTCCTTGCAGGTGAGTGCAATCCAAGCTCATGCATCAGGAGTTCCCCGTTGGCTTGCTGCAGAGCTGCAAGTGGCATGAGCAAGGCAGAACAGGTGGAGTGAGAGCCATCTAAAAGCCATACATGGGTAGTAGACTTCAAAGCCAAAAGGTGACCAGACTGATCATCAAATCTGACCTCCCATGTAAATCAGATGTGGAATATCCCTCCCCCCTCCCAATCCTGCATCCAGCCCACCTCTGGTGGTTGAGCTAGAGTGTCACTTTGAGACAGGCTCTGATCTGTAGGTGCTAAGTGCTGGAGAATCCATTTCCTCAAGAAGCAGTTTCTGTGGTTAATCCCCCTTCCTATCAATATGTTCCTCCCTCCAGGTCCTAGGGACCCCAGGAAACAACCTCCATGAGGTAGAAACAGCCGAAGGAACCAGATTCTTAGTGAGCATGCCCACAAAGTTCCGTAAGAACATCTGGATCAAACGAGGTGGGTACAGTGCAACTAGGTTCATGGCACCCCTAGAGGGGAAAGGCCCCACATGCCCCCTCCCCTGAACACCATTTGGAGTGGAAGGAGTACTGTCCACGAATCCCCCCCCCACTCTGGGGCTAGATGAGATCTAGCACCCTCCCAGAGGGAAGAGGCCCAGTACCACATTCTCCATCTCCTAAAATCAGCCAACCCTCCTCCCTCCCTCCCCACCCACCCACCGTCCCTCTATCATTGCAGGGGACTTTCTACTGGTGGACCCCATTGAAGAGGGTGAGAAAGTGAAGGCTGAGATCAACTTTGTGTTATACAAGGACCACATGCGATACCTAAAGAAAGAAGGGCTCTGGTAAGAGTCGGACATGGGAGAGGATGCTGAACTATGAGCTCCTAAAGTCCCTACTCTGGCCTGTCACCAAGGTGCTGGAGAAAGTGTTAGTGAGGACTGGCATTGGCTTGAGTGTCCCTCCTGAGGCTGAGATTTCCATCACACATGAGCTGTAGGAATAGAAGCAAAGCAGTCAGCTTGGGGAGGAGGGTGCAAATGGGGCAGTAAATCTCTAGCAGGGGAACTAGTGCTTTGATGCTGTTTGTATTCAGTTGGGGGCTGGTGTGACTGTTGCTGGGACCATTGGGCCCCAATTCAAGGAACATTTTGATAAATTAGAGGTCAGAGAAGAGCCACAAGGAAAAAAAAAAGGGACTGGTAACAGTACTCAACCTTAGCTTAGGGGATAACTGGGATCAAGTTATCCCCACCTGCCATGGGAACAGAAATTTGACAATAGGCTCTACAATCTAGCAGACAAACATCAAACAAGACAACTGGCAACTGAAATTAGACAAAGTCATACTGGAAGGTAGAGGGTTCATTGGAACTGAGCAGTGGCTGAGGTGGATTCTACAGTGCTGGCAGTTTTTAAATGCAGTTTGGAAAGATTTGATCTAGTTTGAAAAGGAATTAATTCAGGGTATCCTGGAGCCTGTTACACAGGAGTTAGATTACATGATCCCAGCATCTTCTGCTCACTTGATTTACAACCCTTACTAGGAGGGAGGCAGGGATGGAATAGAGGGAGTTTTTCTTCCTAAAAAACTTTTGAAAACTTGGCCAAAACCAAGTCTCAGGTTCTAGTTTAACTGAGAAGCTGGGAAAACATTGTCATAGGAGGTTTTCCCATGAATTTGAGTTTTGGTCAATTGTATTGGTGGAAAAATGTGTCTGTGCTGGCTGAAGTAGTCCTATGCCCTGGACAGGGGCTGGAGTGGAGAGGAAAGGCCCCATATTTCATTCCCTGAAACTTTCCCTGGAGGGGAAAGTGTTCCATTCCCTAAGCTATTGCCTCAAAGCCAGGGCTGCTCTCTCATCTCATGTCTTTCTCCTCCCCACAGGCCTGAGGCCTTCTCCTCTGACACTGCAGAAAGTCAGCCCAGCTCTGAGGTGAGGTGAGTATGAAAGGAGTGGAACTGCTACAAAACAGTCCAGGAATAAAAGAGACTGGAAATTGGGTTTCTACACTTCAGAAGAGGGAGATTCTTGGGCAGCTTTGCCCAGGGATGGGGGTGAAACCCCCCAATCTGCTTACAGAGGGAGCTGGATATGGGTCTGACTGGGATTCTGTGACAGGTTGGCTGTGTTAGCAGGGTGAGGCTTATGGGCCAGAAAGTTCACTGCAGTCTTAGGCTAATACCCTGCTCATTGGGCAGCTACCTCCAGGAGCTAGAAAGGCCTAGAACTGACCACCATCCATTCCTGCAGCAGGGAGGAGCAGCAAAGGGCTGTGCATTCCTCAGGGGAAGAGGATTCAGATGACGACAGCGACCTGTTCGTGAACACTAACAGACTGCACTATGGCTGCACAGAGAGCGAGGATGACAGCGAGGAGGAGGCTGTGGTGGCCAGTGACCACAATGAGGAAGCAAAATAGCAACCCATGGTCAGAAATGTGATGATATAGCCTCCTCACCCTTGAGGAGTCTGAAGCAGCAGGAAGAAACCTGGTACCTGAACTCACATCCACAGGCCTGGTAAATGCTCCAGCTGTCTTGGAACTGCCTCAGTGCTGCCCCCCCTACTGGGGACATATTTCTTCTCTCCATCTCTGCTGTCTGAGCCAGGAGTTGCTGGAGCATCCTGCTCACTAGAGGAAAGTGCTGGGCTTGTGGTGCCCAGGGCATGATTATTTCACTGTTAACCCAACCCACTTTGGGGAGAGTGGCACTGATCCTTGGGGCAAAGGGAAATGGGGTTCTAGGCAGCAGTGCTGCTTGAAGCTGTAAACAGGAATGGGGAGGAGTAAAGCTGAGTAGCTGGGAAGCCTCATCAGAGATGGAGCAGCCCAGCTTCACCACCCTATGGCCCCTCTTAATGGGGGATTGGACTGCTCTCTGCTCTAATGCCAGCTCCTGGGGCAAAGCACTGGGTGCTGTCTGTCCAAGGTACAAATGTTGTGTAATAAGCTGCCTCCCCTCTGCCTTATTCAATAAAGACTTTCCCACAGGCAGCCACATGGGTTGATTTGAAACTGCACAGGACAAAAACAAGCAGAGTGTTCCTACGCCAGCTCTGGATGGAGGCGGCCAGCTGGGTCCCAGGGACAGGTTCTGAACTGTAGTGGGTGGCAGGTAGAGCTCACTGCTACCCTCACTGCTACCCTCACAGAGGCCAGCTACCAGCACTTTCCTGGGTCAGGACACTTCTTATGTCCCCTCCCCCCGTAGTGCTGATGAGCAGTACAGCACAGTCACCCTGTGCAACAGAACCAAGTGTGCTGCAGACAGGTGTCAGGCCTAGGGATGTTAAATTTAGATTAATTAAATCAAATTGTTGATGAGATTTCCATCAACTATTCGATTAGTTAATAAGGGCGCCTCCACCTTTGAACTGCAAAAGGAAGCCCTGCAGGGAGCACAGGACCAGCAGGGGACTGGCTCTGCACTCCCTGTGGCATCTCAGCCTTTGAAATGTACAAGAGCCACCCCCTCCCCTGGGCTCTTGTACATTTCAAAAGCAAAATCACAGCAGTACTGGCAGGAGCATGCTTCAGTCCCCACTCACTCCGTTTCCCGCTGTGCCTCTACCTCCCCTGTCTCCTGCGGAGATGGTACTGGGGGGGAAAAACCAGCTTTTAAGCTGGCTCCCGCCTCCATCAGAGAGAGGCAGCTGGGGGGGGGGGGGGGAGGGGCATGGGGTGAGCGACTAGTCATATTACTAGTTGAGTATCCGATAAGCTTATGCTTATCGGACAGTTGACTAGTCGCTTACATCCCTAGTCAGGCCTCCCTGGGACCAGGAAGTTGGTCAGGGTAATTCTTGGGAGCCTCAGTCATGGGCAGGGCTCTATGGTGCTAGGTACAGTAGAAACAGCAAGAGCCAGGCCCTACTTCCAGGCTTATACAGACCCACACCCTAGGAGTTAACCGCTCCCTATAGACAAGAATAGGGCCCAACTCCTAGACAGGAAGGAATTGGTGCTTTTAATGAGCGATTTGGTTTCACATCAATACAAAAAACAAGGTTTTGATGCTAACAGTCACAGCTTCTCAACTATATACATAGTCCTAGCCCTGCAGGGACAGGTCAGCCTGCATCCAAGACATCAAGAGTTGAAGGGAGAGTTTAACAAATTGTACCCCAGTGTCTTGCTTAGAGACAAATCCCCTCTGTGGTGTAGGACAGTGACACCCCCACAGCAGATACTGAGGTGGAAGCCACTCAAGGGAGCACAACACTATGGGAAGTAGTCATCCTCCCCCCCCCCCCCCCCTTGACTTCCCATTCTATAACCTGTAGGTCCATGGTGAGGTTGGGGCAGGACTGGAGCACTGCCCCCCAGGAGGGTACAGACTCTCCACCCTCAGAACCAAGGATGCACAAAGTTAGACCAGATGGGAGCTGGTGTGCAAGCTGCATCTGCTTCCAGGATTGGTGCTGGTAACTCACTTGGTGATGGTGTTTCTGTTGAAGCAAGGAGAGTGGGGACATAAGCAAAGGACCAGGACCCAGGAGGGGATGTTTCCTAGGAGCACTCAGGCCAGGGGAAAGGGGTCACCCCTAACAGAGGTCACAACTACAGAAGAGGTTAATCACCCTTATATTAGTTCCACTAGACTTGGGAGACCCATGTCCTAGGCTCCCCTTCCAACCATCTGCCTGGGGATTTTAGGCCCTGGGAAAATGGCATGCCAGCATCAGGGAGACCAGACCAACCACGTGATGGCCAGGAGGACAGGTACTTACGCATTCATGCTCTTGCCACTGCCACTAAGCACGATGTAGGGAGTCTTCTGAGCCTTCTGCTTCTCCTGCAGCAGCGCCACTGTGCCCAGGGGGGTGTCACTGGAGCTCATCTTCTTCAGCAGCTGAGGGGAGAGCCTGGGTCAATAAAGCCCCATGCAGACTTTTACCAGCTCACCTGTGAGCCCAGGCTAAGAGCCAGGGATCCTCACCCAGTTCTGGAGCTGTATCAGCCCATCCCACAGCAAGGGAAGAACAGCAGGGGGATTAGAGGAGACAATCTGAAGAGGAATTTGGCCAGGACCCCAGGCGTAAGCACCTGACTGAGGCCAAAGCAAGACCACTGATGACTACAAATAACTCCACATTTTTCTGATGCAGAAGCACAGCACCCCCTAGTGCCACACTGAGGTATTGGAGCTAGCACTGAGTGCAGAAACACCCACCCCATGTGGCTCCTGTATCCCCCAGCTTGCCTCAGGCTTCCAACCCATGCCTGACACTGTTTACCCTGCAGTAAGCAACTGGACTTGCCCCCACCCATCCCCATCCCTCCTGCAGGTTCTGCTCATGGGGAGCTCCAGACACATCACCCACTCACCGCCTCCTCATCCAGCTTCTTCATCCTCCTCTCTGTCTTCATCTTCCCAGAGCCCTTCCCATGGAAGCGGTGAGAGAGCTGCCGGAAGGCCTAGGGGACAGAGCACACAGAGTGGGGGTCATCATTGACTGGCACAGCCCCAGTCAGGAGCTTCCTACCACCCTCCACAGAGCACCGGGGTGGGAAATCCCCAACGCCCTTCCCCAACTGTGTGGCAGCAGGGGATCCTGCCACAGAACTCCTTTCACCATTGCAGCTCCCAACCAACCCTCTCACCCCCACAAGAAACAGCCTTCTTTCATCATCAGTCGCTCCCCCGGCAGAAATTGGAGGTGGGGAAGATGTGGCTGCATCAGTGCTGCCTCCCTACCTCCTTTGGGGTGAGCTTGCGACCTGTCTCGTCCACATATTCAATCTTGACATCAGGCTTGTAGCCATCCTTCTCCTTGAAGTCCTGGGTGAAGCCCCGGTACTCCTCCCGCCGGCTGTACTTGTCATCAATGGCCCTGCAGGAGCCCAACCAGAGGGTTAATTAAATTTGGGGAGCACGGGGGGGGGGGGGGGAGAGAATCTCCCTGCACAGTCACTGTCGAGACTGGTGTGGTGCCAGGTGTTGCTCCCCCCTTGCAGCCAGCACTCAGCATAGCACTAGGGGCACTAAACCAGGGTTCTTAGCCCCCTGACCACTAATGATCCCCTGGCACTCAGAGACTTCCAACAACATGAGACCTGGGCCCAGGTCTATGATAGGAGGGACAGGTGTTCCTGGGTGTGCACAACCAGTGCCTACAGACTCCAAACCACCATTACAACTGCCCCCTGCTGCCAGTCTCCACTACAAGGCCATGGGCATTCTTCTGGGGGAACCAGCCACAACGCAGGGCACAGGGGCACTGCCAACACCTATGCTGGCAACAGATACTGTATCATCCACACTACACCCCTGTAGTGGTGGCAGGTGCTACAACCAGGCTAACACAGTAGGGCTTTAGCTCAGGCACCAAGACCCAGAGGTGGCAGATTCAGTCCCTGCTACTGATCTACGCTGGGGCTTTGCCTGCCCCACCATGCCACTCACATCTTATCCTCAATGCAGTACACAGCAGAGGGCAGCGACTTGTTGGGGGCCTTCACCCTGGCCACTTTCTGCACAGTCGTCTCCAGCAGGCCTGACGGGGAGAAGAGGCATGGGTCAGGCCCTGCTCAGTGGCCACCAGTGTTCAGGGAAGCGCCCTCTCAGAACACCAGCCCCTGGAGATCTCAGGTCCTGGATCACACAGAGAAAAGGGCTTTCGGGGACAGCAGAGTTGAAAGTAGCAGAGTGGGACTCAGGACTCCTAGGCTCTGTTCCTAGCTCTGACATCTTTCCTCCTCCCACCTCTGCTTTGAGCAAAGTTCTCCCAGTCAGGAGAACCACAACTGCATTGCCCAACCTCTCAATTGCACTGTCCAGCAGGTCAGGAGCTGCACACACTGTAGCTCCTGCCTTACTACAAATTCACTAGCCACGAGGGAGGGTTTTTAGATAGACACTGAGGAGACAGGCCTGCCATGAACAGGAAGACAGTCTGTGACGCTGTATGAAATATGGGAGATGCGGGTATCGATACAGATATAAAACTGCAAGGAATCTAACTAGATATGTTATGTGAGGCAACTGTGAAAGTGTTACAGTTTGCCAAGTCAGATAATTGTGTGTGTTTGTATCACCTTGGTATCAAGGTGTTATAGCTGTATTTCCAAACTTGGGCTATGTTTAGACAGATTGGCATGAGCACTAGCCTGCTTGATGGCCCATAAAGGGACATAAGCTGTACAATGAACCATTCCAGGGACTATACTTTGACTCAGCAAGACATGCTGGGACGTGCCTATGGAGAGAACTCAAAGGCAGGAGTTCTCAAACTTGGGGATCATGATTCGTAACCCCTCAGGGGGTTCCAATGCTATTACATGGGGGGGGGGGGGGGGGCGGCATCGCAAGCGGTCAGTTTCCCCCTCCTCAAAAATATCTTACTTCACCTTCAGCATTTACAGTTGTGTTAAATATGAAAGTGTTATTGATGTACAAGGAGGTCGCATTCTGAGGCCTGCTGTGTGAAAGGGGTCACCGGTACAAAAGGGTGAGAACTAATGCTCTAAGGCCTTTCAATGCCATGTCCTAGAAGTTTGTGTTTGGAAAAAAGAGTACCAGACACATGGCAAAAGGGCAGCTGCATCATCTCCATTTTGTCTTCACTGCTTCTTACCTCTGGAGGAACTGTACTACAAATGGAAGCTCTGAACAGGCCGAGACACCCATCTAAGCAGTGGATGTGTTCCAGAGAGACTTTCAAGCCAGCAACTCACCAATATTGCAAAGAACCGGATACTGGCACTTTTAAATGGTAAAGCAGTCACATGTATACAAAGATTCACTTTCTTCTTCTCTTTTTATTATAAATCTTTAGTTTTAAATGCATGCTATAAGGATTGGCTGGCAGTGTGGTATTTTTGGTAAGAGCCAGCCAATGTTCCCTCTAATCTTTTCCATCCATGGGCACCGAGGCATGTGTGAATGTGCACCACCAGTAGAAACAAAATAACCTAGCTATGGGCACTCTGCTCATCAGCTGGGCAGCACTTGAATCTTTCCTGAGGGGCTGCACAAATGCACAGCTTACGGGGAATAGTGGAGCCAACTTAATGCTGACCTGGCAATGTGGCTGGTCCACTGGGGTCAGAAGAACATTTTGTATTTAAAAAAAACAAAAACAAAAACAAACAAAAAAAAAAACCACAACACACCCTCTGCTCACTAAATAATTTCTCACTGTTCTGGACCCAGGTGTGAGTGGGAGCCAAAGAACTGCAATGCAATAAGGCGGCCACGTGATTCCTTCCTCCCACCCCCCCTTCTGATAACTAGTGTGAGGATCAGAAGCACAGTTGGTGAGTGGCTGGGGAGTATAACATCAGTGTTACCCACCAGCCTTAGGAGTATCCGCTCCCCTTTTTGCAGCCTGTCCTGCCCTTGGCATTTCCAGTGAGAGCTGCCCCAGACACACTAGGTCACACAGTCATGTGTATGTAGCACAGCAGGCAAAACTGGGCACCTCAGAGGATTCTAGGACAGGGGCCTCATCCTGAGCGCCCCACTTACCTTTATTCTGGCAAAGCAAGAGGGCAGCAGCTAGGCCCCGGTTCACTATGGGTTCCTCATCCAGGATAGTGGTGGAGGATGCTGAGAACTGCAAAATCAGGAGACAGGGCTTGGAACTATCTGCTTAGAACCCCCTGCTATGCCAGCTCTGGGCTCGCTCCACCCTGCTGGGGCCCCTCACTCTTGCCCCACAGCCCCCTGTTATCCCAACTCTGAGCTCCCCTCCTGCAGCTCTACCAATGGGCCTCAGGTCTGACCTGCAGCCCCCCAGAGTTTATACTGAGGGGAAAAGGGTAAGTGACAATCCCCACCAGAAAAAGCTCTGACTGCAGTGACTCCTGTCCCCACTCACACACCCCTTTCCCCATACTCACATCTTGCTGCTGTTTCTCCTCATCTAGGTTGACTGTGCTCCAGCCGATGTTTTCTTCGCCATCAGAATCCGAGCCTCCATTTGCTGATCTCTCATCATCCCGTTCAAAGTCCTGACAGTGGAAGAGAGGCCAGCTGGAGCATCAGCATGGCTGGCTCAGTGGAGCTGGGGATCCCCCCAACTTCCATTAATAGAGAACACATGTCCCAACATGCACTTCAGTCCCATGCTCCCAGGTAGGGCTGACCTAAGAGCCTAGAGTCCCAAAACAGAAGCACTTGTGCTGCCACAGAGGCTCCTGGAAGTGGTAGTTCAATTGCTTCACATGCTCATTTTCCTTCATAGGCCAGACTACGTTGCCCAGGATGCACCATGGCCAAGGACTCCCATGATGTAGTGCACCAGAGGAAAGGGCATGGTGTAGAATGAGAACTATAGCCGGTCCAATCCCAGCCCATAGAGGAAAATGGGAGCATGAGGCACCTGGACCATAATTCCCATAAGGCACAATGTCTGACTCAACCTTTAACCCACAACTATCCCAGTCCCGGGCTCTCCCCCAACCCACTCAGCTGTGCTGGTGCTGATCCGTCTCAACCCATACTCAGCCTGCTGCTATCGCAGTCCTGGGCTCTTCTACCTTGGCCACTCTGCCAGCGGCCCTTAATCCTGACCCATAGCCCTCCGTTGCCCTGCTAGCTCTGCTGATGCCCCTTCATCTGGGGCAGGTTCCTTACAGCCCGGCCCACCGTGTAAACAGAGACGGAATGGGAGGAACCTAGTGTTGTTAAAATGCATTTATTCAGGTAAACATGTAACTGCTGAAAATTTCAGGTTACAGTGTGCATGGGGAGCCAGCTTTTGAGCCACCTCTCACCCGCCCCTATGCTACTGCCTCTGATTCAGAGGCAGCAGTATGGGGGGGGGACAGGAGGGATGCGGGAGCCAGCGGTTCCCCATGCACACCGGCTACCACCTGCTCCCCTACTGCTGCTGATACAGAGGCAGGGCTGCATGTAACCATGCATGTTAACAATGAGCCCAGGCTCATCTGTTAACTGTGTACACATTTACACTTTCACAGCCTAGAGGAACCCTCAGGAAGCCGCACCATGAGCTCCTCCTGGTCCTCGCGGTTGCCTGCCAGCCCGTAGGTGGGGATCTCGCCCAGCGTGCGGCAGAACTCGGAGGTGGCATTGAAAACTATTGCTCCTTTCTTCTCCAGCTCTTCGTCATCCTCCCGGCTACGGCGTGTCTCCAGCTTCTTGACAATCTCAATGACCTGCTTTGGGAGCAAGAGGCCAGGTTAGACAGCAGCTGGGAGCTAACGGGGCAGGGGGCTCACACACTGGACCAAAGATCACTAAGAGCCCTCAGTTTTGGCAACTGGATCTCCATTCTAGGGAAGGGTGTGACTGTGTACCACGTGCTCTGTGAAGTGTTCAGTCAAGGAGCAGTAGAGGCCAAATCCATCCATCCATAGAACAGGGTGACTATGGAGAGAAGTGGGGTCTAGTGGATTGGGGGAACACTAGGAGCCAGGACTCCTGGGTTCTAGCTCTGACTTCATTCGATTCCATATGGTTATGACAGTAGCACTCAGACTGCCTCTCAAACCAAGATCAAAGCCTCCCAACCCTGATCCTGCCACGAACCCAGGCTCCTCACCTTCTCCCCATTCTCCTTCAGCTGCTGCATCTGCCGGAGCTTACGGCCTTTCTCCAGCTGCTTCTGCAACTCCTGCTCTGCTTCATCCTCCTCCAGGGCAACTGGGGATTTGGGCACCTTCTCAGCCTCTTCTACAGGCAAAGAAACACGAGGCAGGAGGGGGGAAGAGGTAGTCAGCAATGGGATCTCATGAGGCCTTTGCTTCAGTAGGCTGGACTCTGGGGAAGCATCAGGCCAGGCACTGGGGGCTGCTGGGTAAGAAGCCAGGCTACCAGAGCCCTTGACACACTAACCAGTGTGCTTGATGCCAGGGACCAGCTTTGCTGCCTTCTTAACTTGTGAGGGAGATCTCAGAAATCAGTGAGAGCATAGCTCGCTCTCCTCACAGAACAGGGGAGAGAACTCAAGGAGTCCTGGCTCCCAGGCCCTCACCATCACTGCTGATTTCCATGTTCTCCACCCGGTTGTCATCTGACTGGGGCAGCAGGTCTGCGGGCTGGTTTGCATTCTGCTCGATGTCTCTTTCATCGTCCTCCTCCTCCTCCTCCTCTCTCTCCCTCTCCCTGTGGGCTCTCCTCCCTCGGCCCCGTAACCTGTGGGAAGAATTTGATTAGCATGGGAGCCAACCCTCCCCTCCCTGCTGCAGCCCTCTTGGCTACCCCACCCCAGAATTCCCTGCCCCCCCCCCTAGTTACCGGGAGCCAAAGTCATTCGCCTTTGTCTCATTGCCCAAGGGCACTAGATCATCTGCTTTCACCGGCTTCTCCTTCTTCCGCAGCTTCTTCACCCGCCGTTTGACCTTCTTGAAGGTGACGTTCTGCAAGGAGAGACCAGAGTGGTGAGTAGGGCACAGCCCCCATCCCTCATCCACACAGAAGGGTCCTGGCCTGGTTGGTGGCATCTTGCCCTAATTTTCATGAGCACCTAGGGCCTAGCACCTTGCCAACCACCCCCTCACACACCTACCTTGAGCAGCTGGGGCCCTGCACTACACCAACTCTCCCTTCCCCGCCCCTGCCAAGCCCGGAGACTTAGAGCCACAAGTGCAGGTGCACATCCTGTGATGCCATCCCCTAATACATACCATGAGCAAATGGGACAAGGCACTGCCTTTAACCCACCAAGCCGGGCTGGCTGAGGCCCAGAGCTCAGCTCCAGTCCCTGCCAGCCCACAGGGAATCTGGTATCCAACCCCTCTTTGCCAATGTCCGCCATGGACAGATGGCAGCACCATTTTGGGACTGGGAGCCAGGACTCCAGAGTTCTATTGCCAGCTCTGCCATTAACCTTGGCATCAGTCCCATCTCCTCTATGCCCCAGTCCCACCTTTTGTCTAGTCAGACTGCAAACTCTTTGAGGCAGGGACTGTCTCTGTGCATGGGAAGGGCCACGATCCCAGTTTGGGGGACCTGTGCATTGCCTGGTGTACAACGAGGCCCTGATCACAGTCACCTCTGCAGCACCTAGGACACAAGCCCTCTCTAGGCACTATTGCCTAGATAGGGAACCTTTTTTGGGTCAGGGCTGCTGACCCACAGAAAAATCAGTTGGCCACAAACAAGCAGCAAAAACCACCAACAAAAAAGTCTCATGTGGCCCCCGAATGAGAAGACAGACGCTCTCCTTGCACACCAGAGCCTAGGAGGACTCAGGCTAGATTTTTTTTTTTTTTTTTTTGTGCTCTAGCCCTGCAAAGAAGTGAGGGGGCTGGAGTGCCAGCACGGGCTCCCCAGTTTTTGTGGGGGGAGCCTCAGGGGCCAGATCCAAGCAATCTGGAAGCTGGATCCAGCCCCTGGGCCTTAGGTTCCCCACTCCTGCACTATTGTAACAGAAATAGCAACATCAGTCTCAGCTTCATAAAGTTTAAAGATCCAAGTCTGGGCTTTGTACAGCACAGGCCAGGAATTTCACTCCGTTCCCCAAATTAAGTAAAAAAACTTGAGTACAGCATTTCATCCCTCAGGCACTAACTTTTAGTGAACCCCATGCAGTCAGCAGGAGAGAGCGAGAGGCCACCAACAACCGAGGCCCAGCAGGCGATCCCTGCCCCAGGCTACAGGAGGTGAAAACCCCCAAGGTCCCTGCCAATCTGACCTTGGTCAAATTTCTCCCTGACCCCAAATTTAGCTTTCAACTGGACCCTGAGCATCTGGATAAGGCCCATAAGCCTGGCAACTAGAGAGAGGGTTCCGTGGACCAAGTCAGAGCCTGGCCTGGCCTGCCCTGCCCGATCCGTCCCACTACTATAGTAAGGAGCTGGATTCTGGAATAAACAAGGAGCTGGTGCTAGTGTACGAGGCCTCCTTACCATCTCTTCTGGGGTGAAATACTCCGAGGCCAGCTGTAGACTAGGCATGTCCAGGCTCTGGGCCTGGCTCCGCAGGCTATCGCGAACCTGCTGCAGCTCCCGCTCCCATGAGCCATCTGCCATGCCACACGAGTCCAACTTGAAGGATTTCTTCTTCTCCCCTTCGATTTCCTCATCATACTTGGACAGGATGTTCTTGTGCTTATACTGGGGGGGGGGGAGGAGAGACAGCACATGAGCCTCCAGCAGAGATCACCCACACCCAACCCTCCAGGATCAAGGCAACATAAGGAGTTCCAGCTGGGCTGAGAGGGGAATCAGAAGGACAGGATTTGCTGCTCATGGGAAGCTCATGTCTTTCCCCCACCATTGTTCCTTCGGGCTTCCACTCAGGATATGCCTTCCCCTCTGCTGACTGGCTATTTCCTCTAGCTCCCCGCCCACACCCCCAGTTCATGTCCTCCATCTTTCGTGATCTGGTTAGCTATACTTCCCTCAATCCCACAGGCAACCTGCCCCACTTAATCTCTTTGGATCTGGTTTGTTTAAAGCCTAAAGGAACCATTAGACTGAGCATCCACTCTGACCTATCACAGGCCAGACAATTTCACGCATTTTCCCTTGGACTGGGCCCAATATCTGGTGTTTGGCTAAAGCCTCTCCCAGAAAGGCCTCTGGTCTGGATTTGAAGACATGAAAGCGATCACTTAGATTACTCTGTGTCTGAAGCATTGCCTGCTACCCCTGGGGGCCCCCACCCCCAATCTCAGCCATGAGGCAGGTCACACTCAGAGGAAGAGATCACAGCACCATCTACAATGCCCTTCCCCACCCTGTGCAGATGCTTCACACCTCTCAGGATCAGGGTCTGAACTGCAGTCTCCACGGACAAAGCAAGTCTCTTTCATAGTCCTGGTTCCACTGCCAGCCAGGAATCCACCCTCTGAGTAGGTTGGTCCTCAGCCTAACCTACACAAGGGCATCTTCCCAGGCAGGGCAGGAAATGCTCTGCATGCTAACCGCATAGTCCTCTTGTGCATGGGTCTCAGTCACATCCCATGTAGTTCCACAATTCAGCCCACGCACAACTGCTGGCACATTAGTCCCTGTGGCCACTGGGGGAAGGGTATGGACCCACACCCCAAGTCCAGCCCCTGCTCCACCTCCCCCATTCTTCCTGCCCCACCCTCTCCCTCCCCCCCCAATCACACCTCTTCCCTCAACCCCCCTCCTCCCTCAAGGATTATTGGCAGGGGGTGTGAGGGAGCAAGACCTGGCACAGGACAGCAGCCTTCCCCTTCCCCCCCCCCCCCGCAGCGACAGGAGTCATGAGGAAGCAGAGCCACAAAGCAGCTTCTGCTATGCTCCGCTGCCATCTTGTAAGCCTGACTGTTCACTCCACTTCACCAAGGTGGCAGGAAACTGAGCACCCCGGTATGGGCTGCCTTGGGAGTTGGCAGAGAAGGGGAGCAGGCTACTGCGTAACTCTGATTCACCACAGCTCCCCACAGTGAATGTGGTGGGCCCAACCCCTGCTGCCAACCCCAGCCCACCCAGGGCCATGCAAGCTAACCTAAGTATGGGGCAGCCACTGTGAGGCCGCCCAAAGCGTGGGGCTGGGGCAGCTGTGCCAAATCATCCTACGGACAAGATGACTCTGCACACATCTCCCCAGGCCACAGGGAAGCAGGGCAGAGCTAGCAGCCAAAAACTGCTCTAGCCTTGTTGTACTGCTGGTGGTGGCACCAGGCTCCCCCTCCCCCAGGGGAGTTAAATTGTCCAGAAGCAGCAGGCAAGGCTAGGGGATGCAGATGTGGGAGACCCCCCTCCCTGCTAGAGCCCTGCCAGAGAGGGGGAGGGTGCCCACTAGGAGGAGGATTTAAGGACTGGCACCAGCACCAAGGTAAATTGAGTTTGAGACCCCAGCTCTAGAGCCACAGTACTGCTGTAACCCAAGAACCCTGACGCCCATGGGCTTGGATTGAAGGAGATTAGAGAACAAGTGAGAAGTTAGACACCAATCATGGAGTTTGCCTATAGCTTGATTAAAGGCTGTTGGCTTTGGGGATCTAGGTCACTTATGACATTTCATGCTACCATTCCAGATGTGAGGGCGCAGACATACGTGAGGAACCTGGGCCCATTTTAAACTACAGGAGGAGGGTCTGAGCGCCAGCATAGCCTGCCTGTATCCCACACTGCCCTTACAATGGCCATGTCATCCACACTCTCCTCCTCATACGGCTTGTACTCCGGCTTCTTCTTCCGCAGCTCCACATTTTTCTGAGCTTTCTCCTTGTCCACAATATTGACGTTCACCAGGACATCGTCCTCTTCCTGCAGGACACCTAGGAGATGAGACCATCGCCACGGAGTTACTGTACAGCCCTGGCTAGGCCCCAGCTGCAGTGCTCCCAGCACCGCAGCTGAAGAATACGGTCCCCCAAGCTATTTATTACCCACGGTGTTCAAGGGCTTCGATTGGCCAGGAGGAACAAGAATGTGTAACATCACCACCTCCCACTCCTCTATCCCTGCAAGGTCCTTTGTATCTGGCATTTTATCCCCAACACCCCAGAGAGGCTCCAAAAAGGAAAACCAAGGCCCAACACATCAAAGTGCCTTGTCAGAGTTCAGTCAGTGGTGGCACTGATGACAGTGCCCAGGAGCTCTACCCACAGACCAGGATCTTTTTGCTACGTACTGTACAAACCAAACAAAATCCAGATCCAGCCCCAAAGAGCTGCTTAAGTAACCCCTGCCTTTCCTGTTATCTTGCTCCAGCCTCTGGGTCACTCTCCCTCCCACTGCCAGTTGGATAGGAATCTGCAGCAAATCACAGTGCCTCAATGACTGCTATGCAGGGGGAGTATGCCAATAATGGAGTCCCCAGCCAAAGGGCTTCTCACACAGCAGGCGTAACACCAAGTTTGAGGAAGTTCTGCCTCTGAAACCTGTATGAAATGTGCCCCCGGCTGCCCAGACTCTGGAATATCCCCCATTATCTCCATTCTGCAGATAGGGGCAATGTGGCCTAATGGGCAGGGCACTGGATTGGGAGTTGGAGATCTGTGTTCTACTCCCTGCTTGGCAACCTCGGACAAGGCTCTTTACCCCTCTCTGGGTATGTCTAGACTACATGCCTCTGCCGACAGAGGCATGTAAATTAGACATACCGACATAGTCAATGAAGCGGAGATTTAAATATCCCCCGCTTCATTAAAATAAAAATGGCCACCGCATTGTGCCAGCTCAGCTGATTGTTGGCACAATGCAGCAGTCAAGACGCGATGGGTCAACAGGGAAAGCCGTTGTCGACCGATCCCTTATGCCTCATGAAACGAGGTTTACAGGATCGGTCGACAATGGCTTTCCCTGTCGACCGACCCATCGCGTCTTGACTGCCGCGTTGTGCCGACAATCAGCTGAGCCGGCACAATGCGGCAGCCATTTTTATTTTAATGAAGCGGGGGATATTTAAATCCCCACTTCATTGACTATGTCGGTATGTCTAATTTACATGCCTCTGTCAGCAGAGGCATGTAGTCTAGAAATACCCTCTGCCTCAGTCCCGTCCCCACACATACACCGTTCACCCTATTCCAGTTCAGCCTGTGAGCTCTCTGAGGCAGGAACTACTGAGAGCAGGGTCTGTGCAGCACCTAGAATAATCTTATTGGCTGAACTTCACAAGCGCACACACTTCTACCAGTACACAGGTTGTGTGCAGAACCCCATAGCAATTCTACTGACAGTTTTTCTTTCAAGAATGTAATACAGACAGGCCCAAAAATAACTTCAGATCTTAGTGAGGAACAGGGAGTGGGAAAGGCCCTCATGGTAGCATGTTGACCCAATACAGACAGGCACACTCTCCACTCCCATGCTGAGGTTGCAAGGGAAGCTCCTTTGGTTACCTTTGTCTTTGAGTGTCAATATAACAGTCTCTCCTTCCTGGAAGGAATCAATGGTGTGTTCCACTGTCAGGCCCTGCAGGTCCCGGGAGCTGTAGCGATCCTGGCAAAAGAAAAAATCCAATAGGAGGGCATCAGGAAATTAATGTGAGAGGAAAAGGCCCGAATAAGCCCCCAAGCCAGAACCTCAGACACCACCAACCATCCCTGCAGTAGAAGCATAAGTTAGAGTGCCAGAAGAGACCACTGATCATCTTGCTGATCTCCTGTACTAAGCAGGCCATAGGACAGCCCTGAATTCATTCCTGATTGAACCAGATCAGCTAGAAAAACTTCCAACATTGATTTACACATTGCCAGCGATGAAAAATCCACTACAGCCCCTGGGAAGTTGTTAACTCCCCTCACTTATAAATTTTTGTTAAGTTAGCTAGATTGAGTGTGCAGCATATCACACTCGAAGGTAACACTTCCAATCCTTTAGTAAGGTGCATGGCTCTTCTGAGCCTTCTCTGGTTTATAAAATTCTTCTGGATCAGTGCACACTAGAATGGGACACAAATCCAGTAGCCAAACACTGTATGTTTTCAGTGTCATACAGAGACCAAAGAAGCAGGTTTCAGATTAGATGCCTAGAGGTGGAAGACCTGCCGTTTCTACCATAGAGCAATGTCATGCTGCAGGGGGAAAACCACGGCTGCAGCACTTACAGCCCAATTCACTCCAGAGTAAATGAAATTGACAGAGGTGCACTGACGTAAGGGAGTGATTGGCATGGATCAGGGCCATAGCACGAGTCCTGGATAGCCTTCCAAGGAAGCTATTGTGAGAACAGAGACTTCAATACTACCACATCTTCAGTAAGCAAACATGGCCAGCCCTCCTTCCCAGTATGCCCCAGATCCACAACAGTCTCTCTGGGGGCACTAGGATCCATGCAGCATTCCCAACCCAGCAGCCATGTGTGCTATGGCAAGAGAAACTGCAGGGAGAGCCAGACAGAGACTAATACTGGAAGGAGCCGAATGAGCTGAAACTGGGACCATAAGACAATATTTTGTATTGGTTTGAAGGGACTTTCTCTACCCTGCATTGACG
Organism: Pelochelys cantorii; assembly: GCA_032595735.1. Lineage (NCBI taxonomy): Eukaryota > Metazoa > Chordata > Testudines > Trionychidae > Pelochelys > Pelochelys cantorii. Next base: position 34,832,526 of record CM064336.1, read on the forward strand.
GGCACTTGCTCCACCTCATGCCCTCCCTAGAACAGTCATCAAGATGTTAGTGGCCAAAGCACTGTTCACTCTTTCTGCATTCTACCCCTTTTCCCTAACTGTGCTCCCCCTCTCCCCTCCCCAGGATCGGCCTGTAAGCTCCTCGGGGCAGGGACCCTGTATTTGTGCAGGATGAAGTACAATGGAGCCCTGACTGTGGGTGGTCTCTACACGCTGATGAGTCATTTGTAGTCTGCCAGCACCTCCGAATTGCTCTCACCTTTTTCTTCTGCCCAAACTCTTCTTCAACAAGACTGCTGATGCCAAATTCCTGATCCATCTCTTCAAGGAGTTTGGCCTAAATTTAACAACCAAAGAGAAACAATGCTAAGAGTTTTAAAATTAACTGCACTCACACAGGACATATTAAGAAATCGAGCCTAGTGGCCAAAAGTTGGGGGGAAAGGCTGGGGGTCAGGACTCATATGTTCCTTCCCCAGCACTGGGAAGCAGTAGAGTCTAGTGATTAGAGGTGGGCTTTAGGACTCGTGGTTTCCATTATTCACTGAGCACAGTCCAGAGGTGAGAACAGTGGCATGTGTGGGGAAGAGAACGTTAGCTCTTGGACAAGCTCTGTCACGGAATCTACTATCATTTTCCCCATGTCTGACTCCTTGACATTGGTTGGGAACCTGTACTGTGCCTGGAGGGTTGTCCCACTCTGGCTAAAGGCTCCAGGCGCTACCATAATACACCTAAACCAAGCAAGAGCCAAGCCTGGCTGCTGACAACATCTTCTAGCCTCTGCAGCAGGCTCACAGCATGATAGGGACTGGCTAAGCTGAAGAGCATTTCTTTCAAAGCACACAGCAAGCCAACACCCTAGTGCATGCATTCCTGCACCAAATGCTTGCACTTGCATCAGGCTGCCACAGAGTACCAGTCACCATGTAACTCTCCACCACACACGGCAAATGACAGCCTCAGTTCCTTAGTGCAGAGGCAACCAGAGAGCTGGCACAACTGAGAGCAGGGTAGATGGCACAAGCTGCTGGCTAGGGATGGAACACACTTTACTACCAAACTGAAGGCAAGAGCAGCTGGTCCATTTCACACATGGAGCTAGTATTCCCAGCAAGGCGCCCACGCAGCCCGATGCTCCAGAACTATACTAACCCTCTTCTCAGCCAGGTCCTTCTCCACCTGCAGCTTCCGGCTCCTCTCAATCCAGGCTGCTGTGTCATCCAGCCAGGGGTCATCCTCTCCCAGAGACTTGATTTTCCTGAAAGCGGGGAACAGAGGCAGAAGCTAGCAGAAAAGGCGGTTGTGCTACCTCAGAGGGCTCCCCACCACTGTCACCACCTCTCTGGAGTCCTTCTGACCCTTTAAGTGAGCAGGCATTCAAATGCCTTCCCTGACCCGAGGAAAGGTACTGGTGGTTCAGCAGTAGAGTTCATATGCCTACACCTACGGGAGACCTGGATCCAAATTCTAGTCAATGCAGAGCCATGTATTAGAGAAGGATGGAAGAGGGAAAGTAGATCATTATGGTTCAGTTGTCAGAGTTCCATTTCCAGCTCTGCCAGGCTTCATGTGTGACCCTGCATCAGTCACTAGAACTACCCAGTGGCTCAGTTTCCTCACCTGTTAATCTAGATAATCCTTCCTCACCTCACAATGAGGTGCTTCGATACGACAGTGATGAGAGACACTAAATACCCACTAAGCAATGCATAAGGTTGTAGGATTCCCAATTTCGGTCACAACCAGACACTGGAAATTGAAATTCCTCTGGAAAGCCAAGATAAATGATAAAATGGATAGCCAGCACCTCTGAGTCTGCAATACCCAGCCATGGCCAAGACAGACCACTTCTCCCTACTGCCTCAGGGAAAGCAGTGTGGTCTGGGACTAGGACACCATGCACACCATTCCTGGTTCCTTGATATTGGTTGGGGACCTGTCCAGTGCCTGGAGTGATGCCCCACTCTGGCTGGAGGCTCCAAGCACTAACATAATACACCTATTATGTCAGTTCTCCTGACTGTTTTCTCCTCATCTGTGTCAGGCCTTGCTGGACCCAATCATTGCACATTGGGAACTGTCAAATTGATCAGAGCTAGTATTGTATTCTTGGCACTAGCCACTGCCACATGCTTCAGAGGACAAAAACCCTGTAGTAGGCAGGGTTGGATAACCTTTAGAACCCTGTGTGGATACAAAATTTGCATTTGCATCCTTATCCGCAAAAAAAAAAAAAAAAAGCCACAAATACCTATCTGCAAATTTGCAGGGTTCTAGATACAGATGTGGATTCAAATTTTGTATCCACAAAAAGGAGTTGCAGATATCCATGGATTTGCAGGACTCTGATAATCTGCTCTCCATGAAGATCTCATATAACAATTCATAGCTTAAGCCCTGAAGCCCAAGGGTTTCGATCTCTCATAATGTGACTGTATTAACTACACTGAATATTGTTGTTCCAATAGGGAAGGGTAGGAGAGATGTCCTGGAGGCCAAATTTAGGCTGCTAGGAAAGAGACTGAAATCCAGGACCTCTATGGTGGCGTTCTCGGAAATGCTTCCGGTTCCACGCGCAGGGCCGGGTAGGCAGGCAGAGATTCAGAATCTCAATGCGTGGATGAGACGATGGTGTAGGGAAGAGGGGTTTGGATTTATTAGGAACTGGGGACACTTTTGGGAGAGGGGGAGCCTATACAGGAAGGATGGGCTCCACCTAAACCAGGGTGGAACCAGACTGCTGGCACTAAACATTAAAAAGGCCGTAGAGCAGTTTTTAAACTGAGAGATGGGGGAAAGCCGATTGGTGTGGAGATGCACGTAAATCGGAGGGAGACTACTCTTAGAGGAGAATCCATTGATAGAGATTCTCTAAGCTGTAGTCAGAAAGAGAGGAGGGGAGAGGGCAAACCATGGGCCAGAGCAGACAAACAACCGTGTACAAAGGAATCCAATGCATCAGGGAAGGGCAGACAAATAAGCAGTGGCAAATTTTTAAAGTGCTTCTACACAAATGCTAGGAGTCTGACTAATAAGATGGGTGAACTAGAGTACCTAGTATTAAATGAGGAGGTTGACATAATAGGCATCACTGAAACCTGGTGGAATGAGGAAAATCTGTGGGACACAATCATACCGGGATATAAAATATATCGAAAGGATAGAGCAGGCCGGGTGGGTGGTGGAGTGGCACTGTATGTGAAAGATAATGTAGAATCAAATGAAATAAAAATATTAAATGAATCAACATGTTCAATAGAATCGCTATGGATAGTAATTCCATGCTCCAAAAATAAGAAATTAGCAGTAGGGATATATTACCGACCACCTGACCAGGACAGGGATACTGACATTGAAATGCTGAGGGAGATTAGAGAGGCTACCAAAACAAAGAACTCTATAATAATGGGGGATTTTAATTACCCCCATATTGACTGGATACATGTCACCTCAGGAAGAGAAGCGGAGATAAAATTTCTCAATGGCTTAAATGACTGCTTCTTGGAGCAGCTAGTGCAGGAACCCACAAGGGGAGAGGCAATTCTCGATTTAGTCCTGAGTGGAGCGCAGGAACAGGTCCAGGAAATAACCGTTACAGGACCGCTTGGGAATAGTGACCATAATATAATAACATTCAACATTCCTGTGGTGGGAAGAACACCTCAGCAGACCAGCACCCTGGCATTTAATTTCAAAAAGGGGAATTACACAAAAATGAGGAGGTTAGTTAAACAGAAATTAAAAGGCACAGTGACTAGAGCCAAATCCCTGCAAGCTGCATGGAAACTTCTTAAAGACACCATAATAGAGGCCCAACTTAAATGTATACCCCAAATTAAAAAACATAGCAAGAGACCTAAAAAAGAGTCACCGTGGCTTAACCACCATGTAAAAGAAGCAGTGAGGGACAAAAAGGCATCTTTTAAGAAGTGGAAGTCCAATCCTAGTGAGATAAATAGAAAGGAACATAAACACTGTCAAATCAAGTGTAAAAATGTAATAAGAAAAGCAAAAAAAGATTTTGAGGAACAGCTAGCCAAAAACTCAAAAAGAAATAACAAAATGTTTTTTAAGTACATTAGAAGCAGGAAGCCTGCTAAAAAACCTGTGGGTCCCCTAGACGATCGAACTATAAAAGGCGCAATCAAGGACGATAAAGCCATTGCGGAGAAACTAAATGATTTTTTTGCTTCAGTCTTCACGGCTGAGGACGTTGGGGAGATTCCCAAATCTGCACCATCCTTTGTGGGTAATGAATCTGAGGAACTGTCCCGGATTGAAGTGTCATTAGAGGAGGTTTTGGAACAAATAGAAAAACTTAATGTTAACAAATCTCCGGGACCGGATGGCATTCATCCAAGGGTTCTAAAAGAACTCAAATGGGAAATTGCTGAACTATTATCTGTGGTTTGTAACCTATCCCTTAAATCGGCTTCCGTACCTAATGACTGGAAGGTAGCCAACGTGACACCAATATTTAAAAAGGGCTCTAGAGGCGATCCGGGCAATTACAGACCGGTAAGTCTAACTTCAGTACCGGGCAAATTAGTCGAAACAATAGTAAAGAATAAAATTGTGAAGCATGTAGAAGAACATAATTTGTTGGACAAAAGTCAACATGGGTTTTGTAAAGGGAAATCCTGTCTTACTAATCTATTAGAGTTCTTTGAAGGGGTTAACAAACATGCGGACAAGGGGGATCCAGTAGATATAGTATACTTAGATTTCCAGAAAGCCTTTGACAAGGTCCCTCACCAAAGGCTCTTGTGTAAATTACATGGCCATGGGATAAGAGGGAAGGTCCTTTCTTGGATTGAGAACTGGTTAAAAGACAGGAAACAAAGGGTAGGAATAAATGGTAAATTTTCAGAGTGGAGAGGGGTAACTAGTGGTGTCCCCCAAGGGTCAGTCCTAGGACCAATCCTGTTCAACTTATTCATAAATGATCTGGAGAAAGGGGTAAGCAGTGAGGTGGTAAAGTTTGCGGATGATACCAAACTGTTTAGGATAGTCAAGACAGAAGCAGACTGTAAGGGACTCCAAGAAGATCTCACCAAACTGAGTGATTGGGCAACAAAATGGCAAATGAAATTTAATGTGGATAAGTGTAAAGTAATGCACATTGGGAAAAATAACCCCAACTATACGTACAGTATGATGGGGGCTAATTTGGCTACGACAAATCAGGAAAGAGATCTTGGAGTTATCGTGGACAGTTCTCTGAAAACTTCCACACAGTGTGCAGCGGCGGTCAAAAAGGCAAATAGGATGCTAGGTATTATTAAGAAAGGGATAGAAAATAAGACCCGGAATATCTTACTGCCCCTGTATAAAACTATGGTACGCCCACATCTTGAATACTGTGTACAGATGTGGTCTCCTCACCTCAAAAAAGATATTTTGGCCTTGGAAAGGGTTCAGAAAAGGGCAACTAAATTGATTAGGGGTTTGGAACGGGTCCCATATGAGGAGAGGTTAAAGCGACTGGGACTTTTCAGTTTAGAAAAGAGGAGACTGAGGGGGGATATGATAGAGGTGTATAAAATCATGAGTGGTATGGAGAGGGCCGATAAAGAAAAGTTATTTATTAGTTCCCTAAATAGAAGAACTAGAGGACACCAAATGAAATTAATGGGTAGCAGGTTTAAAACTAATAAAAGAAAGTTCTTCTTCACACAGCGTGTAGTCAGCATGTGGAACTCCTTGCCAGAGGAGGCTGTGAAGGCTAGGACTATAACAGAGTTTAAAGAGAAGCTAGATAATTTCATGGAGGTTAGGTCCATAAAAGGCTATTAGCCAGGGGATAAAATGGTGTCCTTGGCCTCTGTTTGACAGAGGCTGGAGAGGGATGGCAGGAGACAAAGCGCTTGATCATTGTCTTCGGTCCACCCCCTCTGGGGCACCTGGTGCTGGCCACTGTCGGCAGACAGGATACTGGGCTAGATGGACCTTTGGTCTGACCCGGTACGGCCGTTCTTATGTTCTTATGTTCTCCATAGAAATGTCCAGCCACCTCTTAGAATCCAGCTACATTCTCAACCTTAATATCCTGTGTCAATAAATTCTGCAGGCTACTACTGGCCAGAAGGATCCAGCGTGGCATCATCTAGTCTGACCACAGAATATCACAGGCCATAGGACTGCCCTGAAGTACTTCCTAGTTGAACTAGGAGCAGATCTCTAAAAATATCTAATCTTGATTTAAACATGGCCAGCAATAGAGAATCCACATGAGCCCTTGATCACTTGTTCCTAGGATTAATTACCCGCACTAGGAAAAATGTGAGCCTTATTTAATGACACATCAAGCCATTAGATACAGGCACCCCAGATTCAACCTCTGCTGTCAACCCAGGATGTCCTTACATGTGTATAAAGTGTGGGGCCAGAGCAATAGACGGTGGGTGCTGACACTGCATCTCACTCAACAATAATAGGGCCAAGCATGAACAAAGCAAAGTGGGGTGGGGATTTACCCTAATTTCTGGTTGAGAAGCCGCTTCTCCTTAGCAGCTGCTAGCTTCTCCCGGATCTCCTCCCTCTGCTTTAGCACAATTGGGTTGATCACCTCAGCTGCCACAGGGTCCTCCTTACTGCCCACTTCTGCAGGGGAAAACATAGGACAGGGGAGTTGCAGCAACAGCCCCCCTCTTGCCACTTGCATGCCTCTTATTAGTGCTTAGCTGGTGAAAAAACAGCAGTGGGGTCAATTATATGTCTGACTCAATTGGGAGAGGGCATGGGGTGGAGTCTTTCCCACATCTGATCACAGAGCCCTGCTTCCCGGGGACAGAGCAGCAGTGGGATCTGGCAGACATTGGATCCAGGGGAGGAAGGAGGAGACCACATTCCAAAGGGTTGCTTAGCAGGAAGCAGGCATGTTTCTGGGGGCTTGGTCCAGAACAGTCTGTAGGCAGACACCGTATGGTGATGCTAGACAGCAAGCTGAGGCAGAGAGGTCAGGAGAACTATGAGCTCTGTCTGTGTCCAACTGAGACCTGCTCTTCTCCACCAAGAAGGGGTCCTACAGCTCCCACGCCCTTCTACACCCTCTAGTTCTGCCTGCCCTGCCATCATACCTAGTGCAGAAAAGCATGCTGGAAGGGAGCCCCCAGAGGCCTCAGCTGGCAGAGAGCAGAATTTTAACAACCACTTAGCACTGCCTTAACTCTACGCCTATGGCTGCCAGGCCAAGATTGAGTGCTCTTGAACAGCCCATCCTGATCATCCTGAGAGAATTCAGACAGAAGCTGGAGACACTTCCAGCCAGCCCTCATCTTGAGGGACACACCCGGGTTCAAGTCTCTGCTATGTCACAGACTCTCCGTGTGACCTCAGGCAAGTTGCTTACGCTATGTCTAAACTACAGACTTTTCTCAGCGAGGGGTCTGATGAGGCTTGACTAGCAACTGACAAGAACTGTGCCAGCAACAGCCTCTAGTGCAGGCTTGCTTGTACAGCTACAGCTACACTTGGAGCGGTTTTGCTTCGGGGAGGTGGGGGGGGGGGTAGGGTTACTAGACCAGCACAACACCAGTATTACTGAGTCATGTGCTCCACGGGCATAGTATACTGATAAGGAGCTCCTAGCACAGACATGACCTGTCTTTCATCTCTTCATCTGCGTAACAGGGCTGTCCTACTGCTCCAGGGAGCTGTGTGGATAAATTTATCAAATGCTGAAGCTCCCAATGCTACAGCGATAGCTGCCAGATAAGTACACACAACAATATTATTTTTACAGTGCCTAGCCCAATGGGGTCTTGGGCCATTGGGTGCTACAGAAAGAGCCTAAGAGAAAGATATTTAATGGTTTCAGAAAGCTTAAGGCCAGAAAGGACCATTAGGTCGTCTAGCATTGCCTCCTAGGCTACATCAACACTGCAATGCTATTACCACGTCTTCACAGCAAGCCTGTTATTTCTAAATATAACAGGCTCGCTATTTCAACGTCCCTTTAAACCTCATTCCACAAGAAGTAAGGGGCGTTTCAAAATAGCGGGTTATTTTGAAATAAGATACACAATTTGCATAGCTCAAATCTTATTTCAAGCTACAGTACATTGTACATGCACCCCTATATAGCATAGGCCAGAGATAGTTCAACCCAACATGCCCATAGTGAACCCAGTGCACACCCACTACAATACATTGAAGAGGGAGAACATTAAGGTGGCAAAATATTAGAGACCCTGCATTTTTGTGTCATTCCTACAAAGTAGTTTGGGACCAAACACAAGGTTTGGGGGTTTAACTAACATGAAAGCCAGACTTACCCTTTTTGATGGCATTGACTTCCAAAGGCTTCAGCCCAAGTTTAGCTCGGAGTTTACTGCAGATAGAACAAAACATAGGGTTACATGACATAGCCATCAAATACACACAGCCTGCAAGACAGGACTCCTTTACAGAAAGGAAAAAAGCACAAGCACTAGTATGGGACTCAGAACAGCAAGGTTCAACTTCACCCCTTCCTGTCCAGTGTCACACAGGTCAGTTGCTCTATGCCTCAGGTTTCCCATCGGGGTATTGTGAGGATAGATACATCAATGATTAGGGAGCGACAGGAATGGGGAGAAGGGAAGACAAGTACCAAAGCGTTGCTTTATGTTTGCACAGTGCCTACCACAATGTGGCTCTGGTTAATGACTGTGATTCCTGGGAGCTACTGGAACACACAAGTGATAAAATCCAAGGCTGAGGCTTGGTTACCCAGTTTTCCTTAGTGAAAACTATGCACACAAATGCCCTGTGCCTTCCCTGGGAATTGCACCTTGACAGTGGCAATGCTTGTACATCTAGTGACCCTGAGAGCTCTGCTGGCAGGAGTCTTAACTCGTGGGAAGGTGACCCAAGATCTTTCAAGTTCTTAGTCTAGCGTTCTGCCCCCTAGATCATGCTGCCTCCCCTCATAAAAACGGTTACAGAAACACAAGGTAACATTCCAGCAGAAAGCATGACAGACTAGATGGTGGAGCCTTGTTCAGGCCCTAAGCGATGGCTGATGGACTGCAAAGATTTCAGATTCAGAGTCATCTTTATGTATCTCAGACCCACTGCCCATTCATTTCTTTCCAAATTCCCCAAAGAGCCAGGAGGCTCTGCATTCTCAGTGCCAATTAGAGAAATACATTACAGATCCTATGTTTCCCACACAAAATTAAAGTCACTTAGCCTGAATGTGTCTCAGTTTCCCCATCTGAAAATTGGCAATAAAAGTATCATCCAACATCATAGGATGGAATAAATGCATTTGGTGTTCAGACACAATGGGAAGGGCACATAAGTACCCTAGATATAGCATCTCACTTACTTGGTCTCCTCGATGCTGAGAGAAGCATCCCCCAAGCTGGCCTTTGAGCTAGCAGCTATTTAGAGATAAATCAGAGAGATGTTTGTAAACAAGATAAAAGTAAAATTTATTCAAACAAGGATTTTGTTAAAGCCAGAAGGGTTCACTCTAGGGATGTTAGCTATCATGTAATTAAATAGTCATGTAACAGCATGAAATGTTAGTGATTACACCACTATTCAACAGTCCCCAGAGTTGGGGCCAGCAGCCAGTGCACTCCCGGACCCACTCCCAGCTAGGCCTCTGCCATCCCAAGCTGTTGCTTCTGTACCAGCTCCTCTTGTGAACCGGCTGCCTGCTGCCCTGTACTGCTGCTCTAATGCAGAGGCAGCAGCGTGGGACAGCAGCATCCCTGTCCATGCGGAGTCCAAGCTCCTCACAGACAGAAGCTGCTGTGTGGGATGGACCCCCTGAAGACAGGGGCTGCTTGCGCAAAGCAACCTCTGCTCATGGCAGGTCCAGGCTCACCGCAGACAGAGGCTGCTCCATGGGATGTGGAGCAGCCTCTGTTCACGGGGAGCTCAGCCTGCCGCAAACAGAGGCTGCTTTGAGGAAGCCCCCCCTGCCCCACCCCCTGCGCTGCTGCCTCTGATAAGAGGCAACAGTGGGGGCGGGGGGGGAGAAGAGGGTGACACCACAGAGTCGGTGCTGGGGGGGAGGGAGCTGGCTGGCTCCTCCCAGCACTGGCTCCTGCCTGCCCTGCCTCCCCCTACCTCTGTAGGAGGCAGGTCCACAGAGCCGATAGGTGCAGGGAGCTGGCTTGAAAGCCGACTCCCCATGCACATCAGCTCTAGCCTACCCACCTCACTGCTGCTTCTATCAACTCCGGCTCCCCACACCTTGATGCCTTTGATACAGAGGCAGCAAGGGGAGGGGAAAGTGCGTGCAGTTGACAGGATGAACCAATAAGTCTAGGCTTATTGGTTAATCGTATAGTTGACTATATGTTGACATCCCTAGTCCACTCCGATCAACTAGCATGACCTCCTGCATAGCATTTACCAGAGACCCCACCCAACTCAGACATATACACTTTTTATAATGAACAATGCTGTGAAGACAGACGCACTTTATGGAAACCTGAAAATTCAGCATGTCTCCTATAGTATTGCCCATTACCTGGAATAAAGATCCCACAGAGGGAACCAAGCTGTTATTCTGTTGAATAGCTTGCACTATTCTGGAGCATAGAAGGTCAGTGGCTAGATACCATGACACAACAGCATATGGTACCGTAAAACAGGATGTACTAAACCGATACTGCCAGAAAAAAGGTCTATCCAAATCATAGGCCGTTACAGTTATTGCTTAGAGTTATGGATTAAGACACCTTTTCAGGGCACTTTATACATAGATGCTCCATAACCAACCAAAGAAGCCCCTTTACATTAGATGTGTCCTGACTTCATCTGCTCCAAAATCCTTTCATAACCCACTTATGAAAAGTTACACGTATATGCATGTTCACACTCCTCGCTTTATTCTCTCACTCCCCTTCCTTCTCTAAACTCACCTCACCACCCCTTAAGTCAGCAAGTCTAAATTTTCCCTAAATCTCATGCCCCACCACCACCAGGACAGCCTCTGCTGATTCCTCCTCCTCCTCCATCTCATGAAACTTCACATCCCTAACACTAAACCATCAGAGATTCGAATGCCTCATCAATACCCCCTAATGAAGTCATGCCCACTGCCCTCCTAAAGCTCACGACTCAGTGTCACAACACAGGGTGCACATGCACTGATTCCCCACCTATCCCATTCCCAACATGTGACCCCCCCATAACTTCTCCCCAGCAGCCAGTCCCCGCCATAAACCCTCACAGACAATCCAAACTCTCAGACACCTTCATACCTCCTGACACTTGCCATCCCAGAGCACTTCTCGCCAAGCCTACTACTCTGCTCATTCCCTGAGCTCATTAACCATGCCAATCCCCTCCCTGGACCGCACAAAGCCTTGATCATAACTCTTCTACAAACCCCATAGTCACACTCCAGTCTTTAACTCCCATAATCGCCTGCTGAACCCGAGAGCACGTACACCCCCACCCAGATTCCTCTCCCTCGGACACTCACTGCCAGCCCATCCACTCTCGGCCATCAATAGCCCCTCAATGGCTGCCTCCTCCTCTACCCCACACTTCTTCCCTTTGGGCCCTTTCCCAGAATCCCGGTGTCCTCCCCTCAAAATCTTCTCAGTCTCTCGGGCCGCTCGTCCCATAGCCTCTCCACTCCCCTGCCCGGACGCTGACCCGCCTCGTATCCCTCGTCGCGCTTCTCCCGCTTGATCCGTCGGGGCCCGTCGGCTTCCTGAGCACCTCTGTCCCCGGCCCGGCCATGGCTGCCACGGGCCGCCTCCTCTCCCCCACTCCGCCGGCTGCTCCGCTCCCCGCGGCTCCGGCTGCGCTTCCCGCGCCGCTCGCCCGACGCGCCGCTGCGGTGCTTATGCTTCTTGTGCTCCCGGTGCCGAGAGGAGGAAGAGGAGGCAGCAGCGGGCGGGGGCGGGGGCGGGGGCTGCTGCTGCTGCTGCTGCTCCTCGGAGCCCCCGGTCTCTCCCCGCTCCCGGTGCTTCTTCGAGGAGCCCATGGAGACGCAAAATGGCACCGCCGCAACACGAAACTTCCGGGATTGGCGCTACAGTGCTTCCGGGTCATTACATGCTCGTCCAGGCTCATTGCTCACGAGTTCCGGGTAATTTATAGGTTACTTCCTGTTTATGTGCACGTCACTTCTCGTTTGTAGCTACTTCCTGTTCAGAGCTGTCTAATGTTCGTATAGTCGTACGTCACTTCCTGTTTACAAGCCTATTACCTCCGTGTCAAGAGTGTGCGTTTCCTGTTTGGTTGAAGTTGTCCCCTAGTTCGTCTTTGCCCCTAGGCAGCTGGGATGTGCAGTTACCAGTGGAGGGGGAGAACATATATTTCTTTACCTCATTACCTCACGCGGGGGCGGCCACTCTGTGGCTCGAGCTGCCCTTGGCAGACATTGCAGGGTGTGGCAGGTGTTAGGCCCTAGGAAATAGGACCTAGTGCTAAGGCAAACCAAACAGAGGCTAACAAAGGTTTCTGGGTAGTCCCAGAGCAGAACTAGAGACATGGTTCGGGAAGCAGAGGTGCACCTTAGATACTTGCTTAAACTGCAAAAAGTGAGATAAGTGAAAAGCTGCATTCTTGTACCTGCTGTGCTGGGGGAACGGATTGTTTAGAGAACTGATAAGGAAACTCCCTGTTTCTGTTCTCTGTCTGTTCTTAACTCCCTGTCTCCCTGGTTTTTTTTGATACTTGTCTCCTGTGCTGATAAGAAAGTTGCTGATGTATTATGAATTGCTTAAAGCCATATTGTATAATTGGCTAGGTATGCATGAATACTAGAAGTTTCTTACTAATGAAAGGGGGGTGGGTTGCTTGGGTGAATAGTCTGTGATGCGACGGAACTGTCTATATAAACCTACTTGTAACTGAAATCATGGCTGGTTCTCTTTGGAGATGGGCTGCTCTCTACTTGTTGTGTGCACTCTTCAATAAAGAGCTTGTGATTGAACCTTGCTGGTGTTGCCTGTCTCTTCGCGGTCAGACAACGAACTGAAGCCATCTGGGTTCGAGTCCCCAACACAGGCATCCCAGTGTCAAAGAATTTTTAAAAACCCACCAAATAAAGGTCTTTGGCTCCCATCGAGTCCAGGCTAAGGATGTTAAGGACTAGTCGACTATCCGATAAGTAAATGCCTATCAGATAGTCAAGTCGACTAGTCAATTCCCTCCCCCCCCTTGACAGAGGCAGCAAAGGAGGGGGAAGAAAGGGGTGGATACTTCAAAGTGGCAATGCTGCATGGAGCCTATACGCGGGCTCTGTGCGGTGCTGGAGTTTCAAAGGGGCAGCATTGCACAGCTGATCCCGAGCTCAGCTGTGCAGCACTGCGCCTTTGAAACGCCACTTCGTTGTTTTAAAGAAGTGTCGCACGGAGCTGCCCCGGGGCTCCATGCGGTGCTGCCCCTTTGAAACACCACGGTGGCGTTTGCATGAAGCCCGGGGTCAGCCAGAGGGGCATGCCTCCACGTGGCATTTCAAGAGGTGGCACATCATGGAGTCTGAGGTCAGTGGTGGACTCTGAAGCTGTGTCTAGACTACAAAGTTCTATTGGAAAAAGATACGCACATTGCACTTTGCAATTTGCGTATCTTTTCCCACTTTTCTTCAGAAAGAGGCTTTTCTGAAAATTGGCCCGTCTACAGCGGGCCAAATGTCAGGAAAAAAGCCTCTTTTGGAACATCCCTTCTTCCTCGTAGAACCAGGTTTACAGGGATGCCGAAAAAATGCATCTGCTTTTCTGAATTTTTTTTTTTAAAGCAGATGCGTTGCTTGGATGCAGCAGAGCTTTTCTGGGATACCTCTGGTATCCCAGAAAAACTCTGCACTTTAGGCGTACCCTGAGTCTGCTGCTGACCTTAGGCTCCATGCGGGTGCTTCTGCTTTGAAATGCACAAAAGCCCCCACTGGGGACTTTTGTGCATTTCAAAGCTGGTATCCTCGTGCAGCCCAGAGTCAGCAGGACTTCCCGCTGTCTCCAGGCTGCACACAGAGTACCCCAGCGGGGGCTCTTGTACATTTCCAAGGAGGAATGCGGAAGTGCCTTTCAACTAGTGGAGTAGTCAATGGAAATTCCATCAACTACTCAACTAGTAAATTACTTGATATTTAACATCCTTAGTCCAGGCCCAACCATCTCGTCCATCTCATGATTTATAATAGTTCTGTGAGGCCTTTGGACTCTGTACAGCTAGCTACTTAACTGTATTGTTTAGTAAGCCCAGCACATCCAAACAAAGCTATGACAATGCTGTTGCAAGGAAAGTTTAACATGGCTTGGGAAAACCCGTACTTGTTTATAGAAGGAAAAGAGTCTAAACCTATAGGGTTAATGTGTGACGCTATAGCCCTATGAAAAAAGTTTGATTTTGAGTGGCATTTGGCATAAATCTATATAGCCACGAACACAAAATATCCCACTGGATCGCTTTGCAGGAAGAGCTAGTGCTCCACTGGAATGTTCATTGGCTGTCAAAGGGAAAGGATCACAAAAAAATCTGGGATGCAGAAAGCCAGTGCTAACTTTTTTGGAAAAGAGGGATAAACTCAATGACAATGACAATTACAAACTTACTGAAGACAAAGACTAGATAAGGGACTTGGATTTCCTCATCAATATTGTGTTTCATCTTAACATATGTACAAGAGAAGGATTTGCCTTTTGCTACACTGTGACTCTTCAATGTTTGAGAAAATTTTAGGATTGATAACTACACTATGGATCTCTTTAGTAATCCTGTCACTGTTTTGTACACTGATGTTGATAATTATCTTCCAGATTTATAGTTAGAAATTCTTGAACTAAAATATTATTTCTGGACTTGGGAATAAATTAAAAGGATTGTGTATATCTCCAGTGAACCAAGATCTGATTGTGATGGGTTAGATTACAGACGTCCCTTTGGGGTTGTCCCCTAGTGTGCTGATCATGTCAATAATGCCCACTTTCCTGCCCTCTAGGGCTCTTCACCACCCTGTCTTGCTTGACCAGAAGCTCTGGTTTCCCCCAGCAAAGGCACAGAGTTGGGGTTCCTGCCCCACCCTGCAGAGCAAAACTGACACTGAACTAATTCAGCTCCGGGAAGAGTTAGTTATAAGGCCTTAGCACCCAGAAAACCAACCCCCAAAAGGAACCAAAACTCCAAACAAATCTGTCTTCCCCTGTGTAAAAGTTTTACACAGAGAAAACTTGTAAAGATGCCTGCTCATTTTATCAACGAAAAAGAGATATGAACAGTAGTTGCATTCCCCCAGGTAACAGTTATTTACACTGGGCTTGGTAATAAATGTAGATGTTTTTAATTAAGTACAAATAGTAAGATTTAAATGGTTGCAAGTGAAAACAGATCAAAGTTAGTTACAAAGTTAAAATAAACAAAAAATACCAGCTAATTCTAATATACTAAGAAATTTGTTGCATGTGAATTCTTACCCTAAACAACTGATCTAAACATTTCTTTCACAAGCTAAGCAGCCTGGTATCATGGGCCCAATCCTTTTCCCCTGTTCAGTCCTAGATATTTCCAGCAGGCATCTTAGGTAATTGCTGAGTCTCCTGGCATCTGGCAACTGCCCTATTCTTTGCCCTGGCCCATATTCCTTTTGCCCAAGGCGGGAATTCTTTGTGCTCAATTCAAACTTTTCTCACCTTAAGTGGAAAAGTACCAGATCCAAAATGGGTTTCAGCCTCAAGTGGCCTGGCCACATATCTTTCTAGGATCAACCACAGTTTGGACTCACAGGACAAAAAAGTCTTTTCACAGGTCATTGGTTTGAGAGCTGAGTCATTAAGTTTCCAAAGCATCAGTAATGATCCTTATTAGCACATTTAGAATTAACAGATCCACATACAAGAATGATACAAACCCAAAAATAGGATATACAGATTCAGCAGATTACAACCTTTAAAATTACGTCACATTATTTATTTTGCATAAAACATCTTTGAGTAGGGTTACCAGATGGTTTAAAAAAAATACCGGACACACTTGATCTCAGATTGGGGGGAGGGACCGTCTGGGAGGGGAGCGGGGCTGGCCGGGAGGGGAGCGGGG
Source organism: Pelochelys cantorii (assembly GCA_032595735.1). Taxonomy (NCBI): domain Eukaryota; kingdom Metazoa; phylum Chordata; order Testudines; family Trionychidae; genus Pelochelys; species Pelochelys cantorii. Next base: position 34,848,525 of record CM064336.1, read on the forward strand.
CTGGCCGGGAGGTGGTTGGGGGGAGCGGGGTTGGCTGGGAGTGGGGGGAATGGGAGGGTCGGGAACCAGCCACCAGGGAGCGGGGCTGGCCCGGGCACACGCAGATCCCAGGGTGCTGCCCATCCTGCACACGGTCCCGGCGAGGCATACGGGCAAGTCTGGCCCCGGGGATTCCATCACGCCCCCGCCCCCCTCCTCTCTACTGCATAGTTGCGTTCTGCCTGGCTAGTAGACATGCTCACTCAGCATGAGCATGTCTACCAGCTAGGCAGTATGCAACTACGTACTGATACTCATGATAATAATAAAAACTTAATTAGAAAATACCGGACATTTATATGCCCAGTATTTTCTCAATTTGTTTCCCGGACAGAAAGCTGAAATACCAGACTGTCTGGTTCAAAACCGGACACCTGGTAACCCTATCTTTGAGTTATGTATTCTCATAAGCTAATTTTCATAAAGTATAGTGGCGGCAGAGACTGTGACACTGATACCGTTTTGGAAATTTTTCCTAAAGGAGATTTTTCTCAGATAGATGATCTTGCCCTTTGAGATGATGGTAAACTTGGATTTGTGTATATTTACAGACAGTCATTTTCAGAGAGAAAGTTTATTAAAAGGAAATATCATCCCGAGTTCACTTATTCCCAATTCAATAACTTCATTGACTTCAGTACATCAATGAAGCTGTACGCAGGGATTGATAACATTGTGGACAAGAAGGGACATTCAGAAACCTCTTTATATTGCTGCCACCACACCCAGATCATGCTTAGTTTTATTCTGAATTAATTCCGTTATAGGAAATACCATAATTAAGTGTCATTTTTTTAGAGTAGAGGTTTTCAAACTTTTTTCATTTGCGGACTTCTAAACATTTTCAAATGCAGCCACAGACCCTTTTGGCAATCTTAGACATACTCCGAGGACCCCAGGGACCCATATATCACAGTGAAAAGTCAGTGTTTTAGACACTTCAATAATACTAATACTAAAGTGACATTTTGGTAATAAGTTCATATTGTGCCACAACTTATTGTTGAGGTCCTGCCTTCCTAACGGGAACATGCTATTGTACTTGGGGGGTTAGTTATATAATTTCTTCTTCACACCTCAACAGAGGTGGGGAATAATTTGAACTACATACCCCTTCTCTTCTTTATAAATATATCTATACATAAAGAGAAATCCCATTCAGAGTGGGAGAAAGAATCATCACCCTTCCATCCCGCAGAGGAAGGGGTAGTATAAGCCATATATCCTTCTGTATAGAGAGGAAGAAATATCATTGGGAGTGGTGGGAAGAAGATTCATTCCCTCCTCTGCTTCGTTGAAGGGATGCTATGACCCATACACCCTTCTGTATCGGGGCATACCCTAGAGGCAAATCAGTGTTTTCCACCATTCTGGGGCGTTGGGGCCAGCAGATTGTGAGAGGAGAATGTCCCTACTGCAGGGGCAAGGAAACTTTTTTGGATTGGGGCCACTGACCTCACTGATGTGGCCCCAAATGAGGAGGAGAAAGACACTCCCCACATTGCCCTCGCACATCAGAGCCTGGGGGCCCCAGCCTAGTAGATTTTGTGTACTGCAGCCCTGTGGGGGGCAACAGGGAGCTGAGGGGCCAGCATGAGCTCCCCAATGCTGGGGGGGGGCAGCTCTGAGCCTTGGGGAACTGATCCAGGCAAGTCAGAGGCTGCATCTGGCCCCTGGGCCTGAGGTTCCCCACCCCTGCCCTACTACATCAGCAGCAGCATCTTAGCTTGTGAAAACAGACAAAATTGAATCCTGATGCAACATCTCTGCAGACTCCCTGCTACTTACTCTTGCACCTTAAAATGGTAACTAGCATAAATAGTTTAGGGTCTGTTTTGTACTGCCAGCCAAAGTAGCTCTATAAAAATACTTGAAATAAGCCTCTGACTACCTCTTAAATCACTCTGATCCTTAAAAATAAACAGAGACTTCCTTCTTGGGCATGATGGGGGGGCTTTCTATGCACAGAGCTGGCCTCCTGGTGAAGCTGGAGCCAGCAATGCAGAGCTGTGGATCCTGGTGGCAGTTAATAGGAGTTAAGACAGCCATTGGAAAAACTAAGAAGAAGAGAAAGAGAAGTACAGTGGGCCCCAAGGTCTGTGCAGATATCAGATAACTGTATCACATTTCCCTTTCCCCTGCCTCCTGTGGGAATAGGACATATCATCTTCATGCCACAAGGAAACGGAGGCGCAGGGAGGTGCAGATCCAATCATGATGGGGGCCAGATACTTAGGGACATACCTCAAGATCACATAGAAAATCAGGGTCAGTTAAACACAGAGGATCCAGGTGTTCCAGCAGCCCATTCGCCCATCCCTTCTCTAGCCACTAGATCTCAGTCCTGTCTCAGAGCTGAAATAAAACCTTATTCTGACCTACTAAACTCTAAATCCCGCCAGAGTAAGATAGAACCCAAGAGTTGTGAGTCCAAGCTCCCCTGCCCCCCGATGCTGCCCACTAGGCCCCTCTCCCTTCCCAGAACTTGGGATAGAACCTAGGAGTCCTGACCATCATGCCCAACCTCCCCTTCTCTAACCATTAGATCCCACTCTCGCACTACTGTACTATTGAGAGGAGGAGATAACAGTTCCCCAAGGAACCTTTATTCCTCATCTTGTATTTTCAAAAGCTTCAGGGGATAGCCGAGTTAGTCTGTACAGGATAAACTTAAAAAACAAAAATAGTCTGGTAGCACTTTAAAGACTAACAAAACATGTAGATGGTATCATGCGCTTTCATGGGCACAGCCCACTTCTTCAGATGACCAGAGTGTTGGATGTCCAGAACTAAAAACACTGAGTTCTGGACATCCAACACTCCGGTCATTTGAAGAAGTGGGCTGTGCCCACAAAAGCTCATGATACCATCTATATGTTTTGTTAGTCTTGTATTTTCAGTTCACCTTCTTTTTCCTCTACACAGAGGGTTATTTCAGGGCACTGTCCTGACTCCTGGCCAATTATGAAGGAGCTGCTCTCCACTCCTTTCTCCTTTGCTGGTTCATAACCAGAGTGCAATAGGAGAGATGTAAACAGGAGCATCGGGGGTGAAATTGCAGCTCTCAGCATGATCAAATAACATTCCTGTGGCTGTTCAGGGCTCCTACTGCTTCTGCCTCTCCCCTTCTCAGGCCTCTTGCTGCGAAGGAGCTCAAAGCTTGTTCATAAATTAACCCCTGGCAAAGGCAAAATGAGGCACAGAGAGGAAGCAAGCTGGCTATGCTCACAATGGCAGGAGAAGGTAGAGAAACCAGGAGGCCTGATCCAGGGCCCCCATTGTGCCAGGCCTTAAGACAACCACTGAGAGACATCTCTTGTCCTGAAAAGCTCAGTCTAACTATAATAAAGGATTGTGACAAATAAAGGATTGTGAGCCCTGCTTTGTAGGTGGTTGAACTGAAACCCAGTGAGATGAAGTGACTTGCACAAGCTCACACAGGGTATGTCTACACTACAGTGTTATTTCGAAATATCTTATTTTGAAATAGTTATAGCTTTTTGCTATTTCGAAATAGCATGTCCACACTGAATGGACTCTGAATCTCATTTAAGGCTGGCCGGAACCAGTTCCAGCAGGGCACCAGGTCAGGACTTACTGTGTGGGGCTGCTGCCTGAGGCTACCTGAGGTCTGTGCTTAAAGGGACCCCCCCGGACAGTCAGTTCTCAGGTCTCCCTGCTTGCTTGTCTACCTTGATGAAGGATAGCAAAGCATTTTGTCTCTGCGTGCTCTGGTTGCCCTCACTCGGGACACCACAGCACTCTGCAACATGGGAAGCTCAGGGCTCAGGGGTGGGGGTCTCGCCGGACCAACTTGATTTTCATGCAAACCTGCTCCTGGGTTCGCATGTGGCCTTTGGTAGTCAGGCTGGCAGCTATCCTGCCATACATGGCCATGTTCCTCCGTCTAGTGTGGAGATCATGGACATGGGGGCATCCCCCCAAACCTGAATAAGGTCCATGATCTCCACCCTGGACTAGGAATGCGCCCGCCTTCTCCGGGCCGTGGCAGGCTCCTGGGAGCTGACAGACTGCTCCTGGGGAGCGGTAGAGGGTTGGCTGCCAGTGGCTTGCTGGCTCATGTTTTGGGGCCACTGGGTATGGGGCAGTGACTGCTGGCTCTGGGCTGGCAGGCTTGGAGCTGGCAAAGGCACTGTGGCCAGAGTCTACCCCTTTAAGGGCTCTGGGGAGGGGGGGAGGGAGAGGAGTGTTCTTGGTTGAGGCCGGAGTGGCCACCAGGGCACCCTGGGAAGGCTGGAGGCCCCCTATTTCGAAATAAGTGTCTACACAGCACTTATTTCGAAATAGCTATTTCGAATTTGGCATTATTCCTCATAGAATGAGGTTTACCAAATTCGAAATAAGCGCTCCGTTATTTCGAATTTATTTCAAAATAGTGGTTTGGCAGTGTAGATGCTAGGAAAGTTATTTCGAAATAAGGGCTGTTATTTCAAAATAACTTTGCTGTGTAGACATACCCACAGAGAGGCTGTAGCAGAGCTGGAAATGGAAACCAGATCTCTTGGGTCCCAGCTCTGTGCCTTAAAGCCAAGGCCAGCCTTCCTGTCTCTTACAGGGTATGTCTACACTGCAGGCTAAAGTCAAATTAAGATATGAAACTTCAGCTACGTTAATTGCGTAGCTGAAATCTGAGTAGCTTAACTCAGCTTTTGGCACTGTCTGAACAGCAGGAAGTCGAAGGAAGAGCACTCTTCCTTCAACTTCCCTTACTTCTCATGAAATGAGGGTTTCAGAAGTCAGAGTAAGATGCCCATTATTTTGAAATTATTTCAAAATAACACCCTTGCTATGTAGATGCGCACTCTATTATTTCAAAATAACATGAGTTACTTCAAAATAAGCATGCAATGTAGACATAGCCACAATGACCAAAGACTGTATCTATGGTATCACTATAGAACAGCATAGCTCAGGCAACAGCAGGGTGAGAGAAAACATTCCCTACCAGCTTGTTTCTGTCCAGCAGGAGGCAAAGACATGCAATACATCACAGCCAGCACAATTCATAGACAGCGCTCTAGTTACTATGTACCATAATTTACCTGCTGTGAGAAGCACCATGTAAAGTTTGTGGTGTTGCCCATTTTTGATCCAAGCAACTAGTCAAATTTCAGGGCTCAGGAGGTGTTCTCATTAACAGGAGATATTGGTGATACTCAGGTATTTCTTTGATGCAGTTTTGTTTATTTATAAGAAATGTACAACGCCCTGCTTCTCTGAATGCAGGAGGAACCAAGAACAAAAAGAGAGGATTTCTGCATGTTACCAATGAATTGCATATAAAAATGACCACTCTAGTTGCAACTCTAGATAAGCCCCAAGATAAGTCTATGCAACACTTACGGGTAACAACATCTAATTCAATATGGGGTCAGCATGGATTGCGACTGGAGAGCACCTCCTTCTGATCTCCCCATCCTGCTTTCTGCAGCAAAGAGCTCCCAAATGCATATTAGGGCACTGGGGGAAGCACCTACTCTGAGGGGAGAGTGCCCCCTACTGAGCCATTCACTCCTCAAACATGGCAACACTGGCATTCCCACCTTCATGGGTTTGAGTCCCACCCATGCCCCCCACACCCTGGACCATATTGGCACCCAACACCAGCTTTCCCAGGGCTGGAGATGGCATCAGCTGAAGATAGGGAGTCTAAGACATCAGCTGAAGGTAGCGAGGTGGAGTGGGTCCCAATGGCTTAATGGATATGGCATCAGCCTCCGGATTGTGGGATTCAGAACTGGACCTCTAGAAGAGCAGCAGTTCTTGGAGTCAACATGAGGGAGATGTAGCCATGCATAAATGGGGGAATATCCTCCAGGAGGCAAAGACAGCCTTCAAAGAACACTGGTCAACCAGTTAGCCAAGATGGTCAGCCAATATGTCCACCAATGAAAGCTAGAAAACCAAGATGGCCACCAAAGAAAAGTAGACAGCCAAAATGCCCACAACCTAGCATGCCAAAGCAGGGTCATGCAGGCCTCGCCACAGCCGGATGATATCCTGGGGTTTCCTGTGTTCCACCAGGATGAGTTCTTTATAAGCACACAGATCCTCCTGTCCCTCATCCTCCATGTTGAAAGTCCTGAAACCAGGGTGATTCTGTGGCACAAGTCCCAGCTCCCCCAAGCAGATCCCCAGGTAGACGTTGTTGATGGGGAAAAGGGGCAAGTGGCATGAGGCCTCATAGAGCCGGGTGGCCACATCCCGTGAACAGAGGAACCCACCCCCCCCCACATAGGGCGGGTAGGTGTCTTGATAGAAGGACTCAGGGACATAATACTTGTGTTTGCAGTCATGGACTGGGGCAGCATCTTGGACGACATGGCCAGTGAAGAGGCCCCGTTGAGGGATAGCATTAAGGCTCCCAGTATAAGCCACGAGAGCATCCACCCTAAGAAAGACATCATCATCCCCCAGGAAGATGAACTCCACGCTGGGGCAGTGGCCCTGTAGCCACCCTAGGAATAGGATGTCCTTTAGGCTGAGATTGTAGAAGGTATCCTGGAAGTCCCAAAGCAGGAGATCCTTGTTTTTCTGCCTCTCTAACTGCAGAAGTGCTTCCAGATCTGGATATCTGTCCCCTGGCCCCTGCCTGCCCAGCAGGAAGAGAGTCTGCACTGTCACATTCCTCACCAGCCCTGTTTGGCCCCAAGTCTGCCGGATGGCTTGACGTCGGTCAAAATTGGCCAATTGGGACCTAACAGCCACCAGCAGTTGGGTCCCATCTGAGCAAACCTCGTCATCCGCTGGCCCAATGAGCAGTGAGTAGTCCCTGCAATGCATGGACAGGACGAAAGCCTGGAGGTGGCTGGGATAGGAGGAGAAATCTGCCAACTTCTGGGAGGCGCCATGGAAGCTCTCTCCACACGTCCCTGGCAGCATGAGATTGAACTGAGCTGTGACATTCCTCAGTATGGGGTTGTCCAGCTGGGCCATGTAGAGCTTTAACAGGTGCCAGAGTGGGAGGCCACGGAGGTCCATGGGCTGCCAGAGCTTCATATGGCCCCCAATGAACATTGTTCTCCTTGAAGTCTGCAGGCTGAGCGGCCTCCTTGAGAGCATCACCACAGTGTAGAGTATCACATTGGCGACTAAGACACAGGCCAGCCAGACATAGACTTTGATGTAGCCAAGCTTCATGGTGTGTGTGGAGGGGAGCTGTAGGGCAAGGAATGGAAGGGGTTAGAAGCAGTGTTCCCTGAAAGCTGAGCAATTGGGCAACTGCCCAGGAGAGATTCAAATGCCATACAGCAGATTAGCAGAGAGCCTACAGAATGTGTTTCTACCGGTGTTCCACATCTGCACATGCCTCAGTGAACATAACAAAATTTATTCCACACATGGAAGGAAAAAATTAGAGGGAACATTGATTAGAAGGTACATCCCAGCGGTAAATGAGGGATCCCCCTGTACCACCGAACACCCCTGACAGCCCATTCCCTTCAACCCCAGTCAACTACCCCCCCACCCTCACTGCCGATCCACTACTTCCTTCTCTGCCATCCCAGCTGGTCAATTACACACTCCCCCAGCCCCTGATAATCCCTCACAGTGGATCAACTGCCACTTCCCACACACACACCATGAGGACTTTTCAGGTCTCTGCTTCCCACACACACTAATAGCCCCCAATGGCTGTTCAACTACCACCAGCGCACATACACAGAGCCTGCCCACCAGAGTCATTCAACTCCACCCACCAACAGCCTGACAGCCCCCCCATAGCCATTCAGCTACCCCCTGCACCCACACACACATCTTAACAATCCCCACAGCTGTACCTGGTATCCCCACAAACTCACAATGACAATCCCACTTCAGGTACCTCCACATAAACCCTGACAACCCTCTCCCCCAAACCTGACAGATACCCACTGTCATTCAGCTACCCCCCATAGTCCCCATGGCATTTCAGGTACCCCCATACACACCTCTGCCCTTTTGGGGACTTACATGGCACTTGTGCTTCCCTTAGTTCTCAGAGCATTTCACCAGGTGGGTTTGTCACTTTAGAGCCATTGTAGAGCAGGAACCAGAAGCCGGGAGATGGGAGGGGCAGCAATAACAGAGTCTGGGGTCCTAGCCTCCCTGCTGTAGCCACTAGCTGCCATTCCTTTCCAACAACCAGGCTAGAACCCAGGGTCTTTGTTCCCAGCCCCCTGCTCTAGCGACTAGACCTCACTTTGCCCCTAGAGCTGGGAGCTGATCATCCCTCTGAAGTGGAGCTGGTCTCAGCTTTCAGTGGGTGGGACAATGATCCACTCTTATCTTGAGGCAGGTGCAGAGTCCTTTATGGGGAGGGGAGAAGGAGAATAGGGGGACAATAAGGTCAGAGAGCCACGCAGCAAGCTGCAGCAGTGGCGTCAGTATAAACCGGTTCCTAACCATTCATGGTGCTAGTGTTGCTTCCCAGCCTGCCTCCTTTGCCCCCCCTCCTTGCACACACATATTTGCCACAGGGCAGGGGTGGGTCCTGGCTCCCTGTTCCTGCTGCTCTGTCACACCAGGTTCCGCTCTCCTCCCAGAAATAGAGCCCAGGAATCCTCACTTACAAGCCCTCCTGTTCTAACCTACAAGACGCCACTCCTGTCCCAGACCTGTGGACAGAACCCAGGAGTTCTGTGTTCATACCTGGCCAGGACAGAGCTCTGTAAACAATCTGCAGGGAGGCAGGTGTGCTCTAGCCAAGATCCGGGCTCCACATACTCTCCCAGCCTTGTTCCCCAGATTGAGTGCCTCTCACCTGGATTGTGGGGTGGGAGACGTCAGTGCCTGTGCAGCCCTGGGGAGCGGGAAAAAGACAGAACCCAGTAGTGGTGAGGAGAGAAATATTAGATGAGCCAGAAGAGAGGGCTCTTGGGAGGCAGGCAGCTGCCTAGGTAGGGAGGGGCAAGGAAGCCTGAAGGGAAGGGACGGTCCAGGGCTGTGCTAAGTGGAGCAGGGAGCTGAGGGGATTCTGGCTGTGCGAGAGAGGAAGAGAGAATCCAGGGCTGTTCTGGAGCACTGGGGGTGAGGGGATCTGGGGTTGTGGGGAATGGAGGAGGGATCCAGGGCTACAGAAACGAAGGGGGATGCAGGTAAGAGGGAGAAGGGGTCTAGTGGGAGATCTGAGGCTGGGGGAAGTGGAGGCTGGGGGAATCTAGGTTTGAGAGGGACTCAGGGCAGGGGGAGGAGCGGTGCTTGGGCAGTAGAGGGATATAGGATGAGGGGATCTGGGGTTGCGGCAGCAGGGGAGACCCAGGGCTGACAGCTTCCCTCACCCCATCCCACTGATTGTAGTAGTGCAGTGCTCTTTCCTCCCCAAGCCATGTTTTCTCCAGCCATGGTCTATGACACTAGGGTTCTGTCTCTCCAGGCCTGGGTACTCCCAAACCGCTGACAGCATATTCGATGTCTTAATTGTCCCTACAGCTGTGTTCCCCACTATCCCCACCCCCCCACTGTTTTTAATTTCATCTGCCAGGGACCTGTCCCTTCCACGGTCCTGTGGTTGCCACCAAACAGCACCCCACAATCCTCATATCACCAATGCAGCAACACCTGCCTGAGTCTGCAGGGAGCCTGAGCCAATTGCTCTAGGAAGGGTGAGATGCTCCAGGTTTCTCAGTGAGGTGTTAACACTGAAAACTATACACCCATCAGTTCATTGGGGCAGTGACTCTCTCATTGTGTGTCTGTGCAGGGCCCAGCAAAATGGAGCATCTGATCTCAGCGTCCATGCAGTACACAGCATAATGGGCACCCTGAGTTTAGTCGGGGTCTGTGCAGTGCCTGGCACGGTGGAAGCACTGATTTCACTGGGAGATCTATGTAGCAGATGGCACAATGGGGGCCTGAATCTCAGCCAAAGCCTCTCACTGACACTTCTATAAAGATAACAATAATAATAATGACTCCCAGCTTCCTGCTTTCTTCTTACCACTGGGCCACATCCTCCTTCCAACGCCAGGCATAGAACCCAGGAGTCCTGGCTCTCAGTCTCCAGCTCAGAACACCTCCAACTCACTTTGTTGCAGTAATCCCAGTAAGAAAAAAGCAAACTCTGTTCTCAAAGACTCATTTATTTGCTGGTACTTTGTGTCTCTCATGCAGGGAGCTGAATGTGACCTTTCTCCGTTCCAGACGGGGTTATTCTCAGGCAGTATCCAAAGAGTCCAGAAGAGACTCTAACCTCTTATTTAGCAGCAACCTGTCAACAGGACATGAACCAAATGAACCACTAGATCCCCCTCCCCTTCCCTCCCAGAGAAGCTAGGAGTCCTGAGAAGGAATGGATGAAGCAGGAGGATCAGCAGGCTTTGTGCTGGGAGATCTATAGATCCTGGACAAAGAGGAATGGAAGATCCAGATGGATCTATAGAGGCTGGAGTACCCTGTGGCTGTCTGAAACATAATGCTAGGAGCCTGGACAGCCAGGTGACGAGCTATAGGGTCCAAGACAATGAGATCTACAGGGCTCAGAGCTGTAGGATCCAGGGGAACTCTATCAGACCTGGAGCAGTAGGATCTATAGTATAGGGTAGGGAGGTGTATAGGGCCCAGGACTGCAGGATCCAGCACCTGATCTAGGAGAGGCTCCATGACCTCCCCTGTGTGGTTTTGCCAGCTGTCCTGGAAGTGCTGCCCTTGGCCAGGTGCCCAGCATGTCTCCACAGCATCCCCTCATCAATGCCCAGTGCTGCCAGCACCTGGGAGAAGCGCCGCTCCACAGCCAGGCGGGCGTTGGTCTGTGAGGTAAGAGGCAGGGACACCATTCGCATCAGACACAGAAATGAGCTGGGCTCAGGCTGCCCACCCTCAAACCTTTCCCAACTGCATAGCAGGGAGCTCCTTCAGCCAAGACAGCAATAGGGGGAGTCCACAGCCAGGAGTAGAACCCAGACATCTTGGCTCCCCTACTCCCCATCTTAACCACTAGACTGCCCTCCCAGAGCTGATAGGATAGAACTGAGAAGTCCTAAGGGCTCATTCTCCCTTGTCTAACCATTAGACCCCACTCCTCTCTCAGAGCCAGAAATGGAACCCAGGAGTTCTGACTCCCAGCCCTCGCCCCCTGCTCTAACCCAGTAGCCCCATTCCTCTCTCACCTGCATAACACGCTCAAAAAGGTAGGGCCGACTCTCCACCCTCTCCTGGATCTCCCGCAGCTGGGCGTCGTACTCTGCCATGCGCTGCTGCTCCAGCCTCCTAGAACAACAGCATAGAAAGGGTAAGTGCAGTGAATCCCACCTCCAGTCATGCCCCTCCTCAGTGCCTGTTCACAAGGATGCTCAGGGATCTGCTGGATCCTCTGCCCCAGGTCATTTAAGATCTGGTCTAGTAGAGTTGGAGGATCCAGGGGGAACTATAGAGTCTGGAAGAACCAGGCAATCTATAGGGTCTGGCCCATTGGGACTGGGAAATGCAAGAGGCTCTGTAAAGTCTGGGAAATTGTGGGAGATCTATAGGATATGAGAAATCTGGACGCTTTATAGGGCCTGGGTAAGTGAGGGGCTAGGTGATCCTGTGGGACCTTTGGGTTCTGATCTGGATCTGAAATCTGCCCATCAAGCTTATCTTAAATCTTCTCTTTTCACTTAAAAAACTTAAAAAACAACAAATAGTCTGGTAGCACTTTAAAGACTAACAAAACATGTAGAAGGTATCATGAGCTTTTGTGGGCACAGCCCACTTCTTCAGATGACCGGAATGTTGGAAGTCCAGAACCAAGTCACATGGGTCATGTTGAAGCAAAATATGCTCCTGTGTGGTTAGGCAGCTAACAAACAGCTTTATTGATCAATAAGGCACAAAGTGAGCCAAACATGGTCCCAGCAGAGCTGGGCCCAGTAAGGCTGCTCAACACAATCAATCCTAGTATTTTATACCCTTAATCAAACAAGTTGGATGCCAGGGCATTCCATCAAAGCAAACTTCAAAGAGAAATTGTTATCAGCAAAGAAAGAAACATTAGGGAGTGAGAGTTTCAACTCAAAATGGTTCATTAACACATTCCAACAGCTCATTTTTCTGGCTTTTTCTCACATTGGTGAAGGTCAGTTCACTCACTGGCGTACGTGCAAAAGCGAGAACTGAAATGGATTCTGTTATACAGAATGGCTTCTAGCTAAATATGAAATGGTTTCTACAGTCATTTAATACTTGTCACACTTAAGTCATTTAATACCTGCCCTAGTCACATGACTCCCCAGTTTCAGCCCAGCACTCACTGCAATGTCTGGGCCCAGGAGATCTCAGGGGTCATTGTGTGTATTGCTGTTGGTGTCCATGTGTTGTGTAATGTGTGGATGTGTCCAAGTGTGTTTGTGTCTGTGTAAGTGTTGGTATAGTATGTTGTGTGTGTTTGGACATTGGGGAGGTGTCTGGGTGTCAGTGTGTCTGCATGTTCGTGTGTCAGGGTGTTCAGGGTGTGTGTGGTGAGTGTGAGTGTGGAAGATGGTATATCTGCATGTTGGGTGGGGTGTCAGGCTGCCTGAATTTTGGGGGATGTTGACATGTCTGGGTGTCAATGTGTTAGGAAGTAATCTGAATGTTGATATGTCTGGACATTGGTGATGGTCAAAGTGTCTGGGAGTTGGTGTGTGCAGAAGTATTAGAGAGAGATGTTGGGTTTTCTAGGGCTGGGAGGTATAAAGCTGTCAGAATGTGTGTGTCAGTGTCTCTGTTTGTCAATGTGGAAATCAGTGTATTTGGGTGTCAGGAGATGGTGCCAGGGGGATGTATCAGACTGTCTGGGTGTCAATGTATTGGGCTGATGTTTGGGTGTTGCTGTATCTGAGTGTTGTGGGGGGTTTTGGAAGTTGGCATGTCTGTGGGTAGGTATAACTGTATTGGGTGTGGCAGTGTGTTATGGGTAGTAAGGAAGTAGTCAGGGAGTCTGGATAGTGGGTTGTGTTTGTGATTTGCATCAGAGTAGGCAGGGCGTATCTTTACTGGATATTTCTATTCTGACAGAATCATACTGTATGTGTGTGCATGAGTTTTCAACTCTTCAGGTATGGCTACACTGTGGGGAGTTTTTTCGAAGAAAGTATGCAAAATGTGCTTGCATTTGCATATCTTCTTCCGTTTTTTTTTCCGGAAGAGGATTTTCCAATATTTGGCCAGTCTACATGGGGCCAAATGTCGGAAAAAAACACTTTTTCAGAAGCCCCCTTATTCCTCATAAAACGAGGTGTACAGGGGGCTACCGAAAGAGAGGTTTTTTTCTGACATTTGGCCCCATGTAGATGGGCCAAATATTGGAAAATCCTCTTTTGGAAAAAAAACCGGAAGAAGATATGCAAATGTGAGCAAAATTTGCATACCTTCTTCGAAAACTCCCCAGAGTGTAGCCATACCCTTAATGTTTTACACCCCACCCCACTTTTGGGCCCATTTCACCCTAAAACCCATCCAGAATAAGAGCACGAATTCTGGGGGAGAACCAGTGACACCTAGTGATTAATAGCAATAATACTAAATAGCTACTGATTACAGTTATTAATAATTAATACATCAATATTAAATAAAACACATTTAATATTATTCACCATCATTAATACTAAAATATTGATAATTATTATAAACAATTATTCAATTAATATTAATGCTAAATGAGCACTCAAGGATGATAAAGCCAGTGTGAAGAAACTAAATGAATGCTTAGCATCGTCCTCACGCCTGAGGATGTGAGGGGGATTCCCAAACCTGAGCCATTCTTTTGTAGGTGACAAATCTGAAGAACTGTCCCAGACTGATATCTCATCAGAGGAGGTTTTGGAACAAATTGATAAATCAAATCTGTAATAAGTCACCAGGACCAGGTGGCATTCACCCAAGAGATCTGAAGGAACTCAAATATGAAATTGCAGAATTACTAACTATGGTATGTAACCTATCATTTAAATCAGCTTCTGTATCGAATAACTGGATGATAGCTTTTTAATTTTTAAAAAGAGCTTCAGAGGTGATCCCGGCAATTACAGGCCAGTAAGCCGGACTTCAGTATCAGGCAAACTGGTTGAAACTATAATAAAGACTTGTAAGACACATAGATAAATGTAATTTGTAGGGGAAGAGTCAACATGGCTTTTGTAAAGAGACATCATGCTTTACCAATCTATTAGAATTCTTTGAGGGTGTCAACAAGCATGTGGAGAAGGGGATACAGTGGATAGTATATAGGATTGCCAACCCAAAGACTCTTGTCCCACCCCTGTCTCACCTCTTCTCTGAGGCCATACCCCTGTCCTGCCCCTTTTCTGAGGCCCCACCCACTCTATCTCCCCTGCTTCCATTGCTGGCTCTCCCCCCACTCTCACTTGCTTTCACTAAGCTGGGGCAGGGAGTTGGTGTGCAGGGAGGGTATGGGGTGCAGACTTGGAGGAAATTTGGGTGCAGGGTGTGTGTTCTAGGCTGGGGCAGGGGATTAGGGTATAAGAGGGAGTGCAGACTCTGAGTAGGAGTTTCGCTACAGGAGGGGGATGGGTTGGGCTCTAAGATAATTTGGGTGCAGGAGGGAGGAGGGATTGGGCTCTGGAAGGGAGTTTGGGTGCAGGAGGGATCAGCTCTTACCCCAGATGGTACAGCTCCTGAAGGTACATCCCTCTGGCAACAGTTTCTCCTAGGTGGGGGAACAAGGGGGCCTTCGCGCGCTACTGCCCTCAGGCACCAACTCTGCAGCTCCCTCTGACCACAAATCCCAGTCCATGGGAGTTGGAGACCTCCTGCCCCCACTAGGGTTGCCGGGTGTCTGGTTTTTGCTCGGACAGTTTGATATTTTGGCCTTCCGTCCAGTAAAAAAAACCAGAATGCCAGACATGTAAAATGTCTGGTATTTTCTGTTTTCCTCAGATGGATGGCCGGCGGCGTCTGCAAGGGGAGCAAGGAGGAGCACGGTAATTTAAAGGTGTAGTGACCTCTTTTTTTTTTTTTTTTTTTTTGGATCAACCAATTTTTCCCTGCCTGTCTGGGATGTTTTGTAAAGGTATCTGGCAACCCAAGCCCCCACCCCTGCCCACCCAAGGGGCTTCAGGGATGGTGCTGCCTGCTTCTGGGAGTAGCACAGAGTGAAAGCAGCCACGCCGGATTGTTAGCACTCAAAATCTCCCAGTTTAGCTGAGATAGTCTCCAGAGGGTAGAGCATGATTCTGGGAGATTCCTGGTGAAAGTGGGAGGGTTGGCAACCCTAATAGTGTACTTAGGTTTTGAGAAAGCCTTTGACAAGGTCCCTCACCAAAGGTACTTAAGCAAAGTAAGCTGTGATGGGCTAAGAGGGAAAGTGCTCTCATGGACTTCTAACTGGTTAAAGGATAGGAGACGAAGAATTATCAGTTTTCAGAATGGAGAGTGGTAAACAGTGATACCCTCAGGGATCTGTTCTGGGACCAATCTATTCACCATTTTCATAAGTGATTGGAAAAAAGGGTAAACAGTGAGGTGGAAAAATCTGAAGATGATACAAAACTACTCAATATAGTTAAGTCCAAAGCAGATCGCGAAGAGCTATAAAGGGATCTCACAAAACTGGATGACTGGGCAACAAAATGGCAGGTGAAATTCAATGTTGATAAATGCAAAGTAATGCACATTAGAAAACATAATCTGTAATATAAAATGATTGGGTCTAAATTAGTTGTTACCACTCAAGAGGGAGATCTTGGCATCATTGTGGATAATTCTCTGAAAACATCCACTCAATATGCAGCACCAGTCAAAATGGCTAACAATCATGGGAATCATTAAGAAAGGAATAGATAATAAGACAGAAAAAATCTTATCGCCTCTATATTAATCCATGGTAGGCCCACATCTAGAATACTGAATGCAGATGTTGTTGCCTCATCTCAAAAAAGATATATTGGAATTGGAAAGGTTCAGAAAAGGGCAGCAACAATTCTTAGGGATATGGAATAGCTACCATATAGAATCATAGAATACTAGAACTGGAAGGGACCTCGAGAGGTCATCAAGTCTAGTCCCCTGCCCTCATGGCAGGACCGAGTACCATCAAGATCATCCTTGATAGATACCTACCTAACCTGCTCTTAAATATCTCCAGTGTTGGAGATTCCACAACCTCCCTAGGCAATTTATTCAATGTTTAACCACCTTAACAGTTAGGAAGTTTTTCTTAATGTCCAGCCTAAACCACCCTTGCTGCAATTTAAGCCCATTGTTTCTTGTCCTATCATCAGAGATCAAGGAGAACAATTTTTCTCCTTCCTCCTTGTAATGCCCTTTTATGTACTTGAAAATTGCTATCATGTCCCCTCTCAGTCTTCTCTTTTCTAAACTAATCAAACCCATTTCTTTCAGTCTTATCATAGGTCATGCTTCCTAGACCGTTAATCGTTTTTGTTGCTCTTCTCTGGACCTTCTCCAATTTCTCCATATTTTTCTTGAAATGTGTTGCCCAGACTTGGACACAAAAGTTGGCCAACTGGAACTTAACAGCCACCAGCAGGAAAGGCTGAAGCAATGGCAGAAAGTAAGAATACAGGCGGCCCCTGACTTGCAATGTGATCAGTTCCCAAGGAAGTGTCGCAAGTCGGAGGCGTCGTAACTCAAACCCTCATTTACAACAGGCATCGTGCACCATCATAAATGTGGGATGAGGACGTAAGTCAGGGGTTTTCGGCCCCTTCTGCACTTACAAAAATGGTTGTAAGTGCGGGGAGGGTTCGCAACTCAGGCGGTCACATCTCGGGGGTTTCCTGTAGTAGAAAGTTATGAGTTATACAAGCAGGTAAAGAAAAGGGTGAAAAGAGAAGTTGTAGAAGCTATGGGTCAGACATTTTAGATCCTTGCATGCAGGTTAATGAAGGAAGGTGGAAAAGGAGTATTAGGCCGCATCTTCACTCTGTGGAAGATTGACACTGCCATGATTGAACTTCCAGAGCTCGATTTAGCAAGTCTAAATCAGAGGGTGCCCCCAACGGCATCCAATACTCCTGCTTTTGCCAGAAGGAAGGGAAACTGATGGGAGAGTTTGCTCCCATCGGCCTTCCACTGTGGGGACACCACCAAACTTGGTTTAAGGTAAGCTGACTCCAGTTACATATTCTATGTAGCTGGAGTTGCATACCTTAAGCTGAGCTGCTGGGTCTACTGTAGACCTGGCCTTAGATTTGTACAATTAAGCAAAAAAATGAAGCAAAGAAACAGAGGATTTGGAAAGTGTGTCAAACATGAAAATGGAAAAGTACTGCTGGAAGACAGTGGAATCATTAGGAGATGGCGGTAGTTTTATGAGAAGCTGCTCAATGAAAAGAACATGATAAAAACATTGAGGGAAGTTTCGGAGGGGTAGCCAAGTTAGTCTGTAACTGGAAAAACTTAAAAAACAATGAATAGTCTTGCAGCACCCTCAAGAGTAACAAAACATAGATGTTGCAAGTCTATTTGTTGTTTTTTAAGTTTATTGAGGGAAGTATCTGCCAACAATAAACTCACAGGACCTCTCCTCATGATAGGGATGCAAATAGCGCAAAGATGTTGCAACATGGGGAGGATGTGGGACAATCAAGCACTTAAAGCATTAGGCTATGAGGGAATGAGAACAATGGCAAACTTCTTCAACTTAATTCTCTGTCCTGGAAAAAAGCCTGATGCCTGGATTAAGAGCACATTGGTCCCTAACTTTATTCAGAAAGGAGATGTGCAAGAATGTACTCACTACCAACCCATCCTGTTAACAAGTCACATGAGGAGATGGCTGGAAAGAATTATCCGCAAAAGATTTTGGGAGAAACTGCAGCATCAAATAAGCAACAGCTCATTTGGGTCTATGCCAGGAAAGCTAACAATGGATGCAGTGTTTGCAACCCAAATATTGTAGGAGACATAAAGGGAAATGACATTTTGTTGTGTTGTGAAGAGATATATGAACTGGAAAGGGACTTAGAGGGCTAGAGGCCTGCATTAAAAGAAAATGGCTTACAAATCAGCCAGCAAAAGATGGAATACATGCAATGCTTTGTTGAGTGGCACAATGAGAAGCCAGTAAAATTAGATGGTATAAAGTATGTACAATAATTTAAATACCTCGGTTCAGCGCTGAGACATGATGGGAATATAGATGTGGATGTTAGAAGTAGGGATGTAATAGTATAGTCGATTAACCGATTAACTGATCAGCAAAAACTAATCAGTTAATGCTATAGACTACATGCATTTACCCTCCCTCCCACCAGTAAATTTTTTTGCATGTGAGCCAGTAGCCCGGCTCAATCCTGGCTTACACTGGATCCGGGAACTACCCCTGCTGTGGCTCTGCATTTAAGGTGTATTAGGAGCCAGGCGGGCAGGCAGCCCAACTCAGTTCTGGCTCAATTTGGGTCCAGAAGCCAGGGCCAGCCCGAGCCCTTTTGGCGCCCTGGGCCCGGGCGCATGGTGCCGCCCCCGGACGCAGGGCGCATGCGCGGGCCCATCCCTGGGGCGCACGCCGCATGCGCTGCTCAGCCTGGCCTGGCCAGTGCTGCTGGCGCGCGCGCTAGGCCGTGCAGGGCCCCGCGGCCGTGGGGGGAAGGGCGCTGCTGGCTGGCACCGAGGGGCCGGCGCTGCGGGAGCCGGGCGCGCGGCTCCTGGTGGCAGCTGTAAGGGACGCCGCACGCCTCTTAGAGCTGCCATCAGGCGCCCCTCATCGGTTGGCGCCCTGGGCAGCTGCCCGGCTCGCCCATGCCTCCGTCTGGCCCTGCCAGAAGCTCAGCTCCCCCCCCTAGACTGGGGCTGCTGCCACCTCTGCTGTTGCTGCCACAGCATGCTTCTGCCTCTGTAACAGAAGCAGCAGTGCGGGGGCGACAGGCATCTGGACCACAAGGGGATCTGGTTTTGAAACTGGCTCCCCTCGCGGACCAACTCCCACCTGGCACCCCACACTGCTGCCTCTGATATAGAGGCAGCAGCGTGCCATGGCAGGGGGCTCCTCGGGAGTGGGGCTAGAGCATACAGGCTGCCAGCCCCACCATTGGGGACTATAGAATAGTCGAGTAATCGATAAGAATTCAAGAGGTTAATTGACTATTCAATTAACCAATATTTAAGATCTCTAGTTAGAAGCTACATGAAAAATACTTGGTGTAAATGGAGGAAGTTGACAGGAATTGTTTTCTATACAAATATCCCAAGTATTCAAAATGTGTAAGATCATGATTAGCCCAGCCATGATGTATGGGGTCAGAATGTTGGCTAACGAGGAAGAGAGAAAAAAAAACTACTTCATGCTGCCAAATGAGAATGCTCAGCTGGACACTGGGTAAGAGGAGAGCTAATAGGTTATGCAGTGAAACATGCTGTAGGTAGCCACCATTCCAGAAAAGTGGAGGGAGAATCAGTTGAGATGGCTGGGTCATGTGAGACGACAAGATGTGGGATATGGTAGCCAGAGACAAGAACAACTAGTCAAAGGACAAAGATCACAAGGAAGACACAGGAAAAGATGGTTAGAGATGCTTAATGTTGGATATTATTGAATTTTTGGTGCTAACATGCAGAACATTGTTGCATCCACTGTTGTGTGTTTGCCCAAAATTTGTACAAAGTGGGCCAAGTGAGGTGTCTATTGAAAGCTGATGCTTTGCTGATTCTGTTTATACTATTCCTATGCCTGTATGATTTTTGTATTTGAAGTTATGACTATTGGCTGTGTACTCGTATTTCAAATGTTTGCTTCTGGAAGATATCAAAAAGCATTGCCCAGCTATTGCGAAATGGTGGCTACTTAAGTGAACAGCAGTACTTCACTGTCAATGGACCTTACAGATGCAATCCACATCTAAGGAATTTCCACGCAGACCAGAAGGTAAGCGATTGTGGCTTGCCTAAAAAGGACATGGACAGGTGACTTGCTCATGTGACAAATTCCATTTTGGGAGGCACTTTCACACAGGGAGAACAATGGAATTCCCTTCACATGGGCAAGATTATAAAAAGGACCCTAGGGGTTCCTCCATCTTTGTCTTCACTCCAGCTCATCACTTCAGAAGCAGATTTGGTATGAACTGGGCCCAGAAGGACTGATGACCCATCCCAATAAAGGATGTATTCCAGACACTTATAAGACAGCAGACTTTTCCATCTCTGCTACAAGCCTGCACCAGGAGCCTTGTAATTGGTATGTGTAATATAAACAATGAGAAGTTCTGTGGCACCTTATAGACTAACAGATTTATTGGCGCATAAGCTTCCATGGGCAAAGACCCACTTTGTCAGATGCAACTGCCCACTAAAGCTTATGTTCCAATAAATCTGTTAGTCCAGTGTTTCCAAAACTGTGGTCTACAGCCTGGTACCGGTCCGTGGAAAAAAAATACCAGGCCTCAGAAAAATTTTTGCAAGAGAGCCTGCCGTGCTGCCCCCAACACCCAAGATGCAAGCCACACTGATGCTACCTCCAGGGACCACAGAGTTAGTGCGAGCTTCCTGTGGGGTCGGGGGGCAGTCTGCAGCTGCGCGCCAGGTCCCGGAAGTGCGCAGGCTGCTCTCCCCTCTTCCCCAACAGCCAACACAGTACCTAAAACGCCGGTCCATCACACACTGGGGACTTTGTTCCCTTGCTGCCTTCCTGCTTGTGGGGGAGTGGGTGAGGATCTGGGACTACGCCGGCTCTGGCTGCTCAGGCACTGTGTGCTGCTGTGGGGAGTGGAGGAGCAAGACACGCGCTGCCTGAGTGGTTGGGGCTGGCGCAATCCAGGACTTCCCCTCCCCCTGCACGGGAAGGCATCAGGCGTGCAACGGACTAGTGTGTCAGGTACCGCACCGCTGTTTGGGGGACCGGGGAGCAGCCCGCGCACTTCCTGGGCCTTGGCAGCTACAGGATCCCTAGGTATCAGTCCCTGTCCCCTCCCCCCCAGACCCCCTCAAGTACCCTGCCCCAGCACCCACAAGCCCCCTGTCCCCTGCCCCAGCACTCATTGGCACCCTTCCCCAGAACTCTGTCCCAGCACCCACAAGCACAGTTGGAGCCACATTAGTGAGGTTTGAGGGGTTTGGAGGGGTTGTGTTTTTGTATCTCACTTATGTGGCCCCGACTGACTTTTCTGTAGGCTAAAGTTGGCACTGGGGGCTTTGGGAGGACCAGAAACAATTTATTTGCATATTCATCATTTGCTTAATGAATATGCAAATATGCAAATAAATGTTCCCAGTCCTCCAAAAGTTCATGAATGGATTTACTGGTCCCTGGTGTCAAAAAGTTTGGGAACCCCTGTGTTAGTCTATAAGGTGCCACAGGACTTCTCATTGTTTATGCAGATTCAGACTAACACAGCTACCCCTCTGATATATGTAATATGTTTTCTTTAACAATTTTACTCTCAATTTCTCTTTCTTTTATTAATGAATCTTTAGATCTTAGATTCTAAAAGACTGGCACAGTGTGCTCTTTTGGGTAAGATCTAATGTATAAACTAACCTGGGAATGTAGCTAGTCCTTTGGGATCAGAAGAACCTGTTCAGATTTGGTGAGACTGGTTTCCATAACCTCTCATCAGTGTAAGTTTTGGCACAGGAGAAGCTCAAGTGTCTAAGGGAGTTGCTTGTATGACTTCTTGCTGGCCAGTGTGTCAAACAGAAGTGCTCTTTGTGACTGTTTTGGTGTGTGTTATAGATAGTGGAGGGCTTCCAGTCTTGGGCTGTAAGTAGCCCTGTTTCTAAGCAATTCACCCTGATTTGACTGCTCAGCATTGCCCCCAGAACCCATTATATTATAGAAGGAGGCTATGAAGAAGGTTTTTATCAGCTAGGAGACCATTTAACAATAACACTTTGAGATGCTGTACCCTCAGGGTCAACAGCTCTTGTACTTCTACACATTAGTGTTATTGCAGAATAACTAATGTTATTCCGAAATAATATAGTCTGCGTTTATAGTACAAGCAGTTATTTTGACATAATGTCAAGCTGGAGGACTTCTTACTCTGACTCCTTTAACCCTCATTTTATGAGGAGTAAGGGAAGTTGGAGGAAGAGTGCTCTGTCTAGGACTTCCTAATGTGTAGATAGCTCCAAAAGCCAAAATAAGCTATTTCAACTTAAGCTATGTAATTGACATAGCTCAAACTGCATAGCTTATTTCAACTTTAGCCCTGATGTGTAGATGTATCCTGAGTGATGGGACAAAGCAAAGGAAAATACAAATACAGATAATTAGCTCTCCTATAGCACTTTTCACCAGCAGATCTGAAAGTCTTTTATAAAGGAGGTTGGTATTGTTATTCTAATTTTACAAATGGAGAAACTGAGGCACGGAAAAAATGAAGTGATTTCCTAAAGGTCACCCAGTAGGTCACTTGCAGAGCCATGAGGTCTCCTGAGTCTCAGTCCAGAACTCTATCCAAGAGGCTATACTGAATATTAAAATATGTAATGTTAATTAATTAGTTAATATTACATTAATATTGATCATTCATAAATACTAAATATTAGTCACTACTACTAATTACTAAATATAAATTACTATTCTTAATAAACGTTAACATCTCCGTAATTCCTGAATAGTAAGTTAATATCACTATTAACAATTATTAAATTAATACTGAGAGAGTCAAGCTTTAATGGACCAAATTCTGTTTAACTCACCCAGCTTGTCCCTTTCTTATCCTGAGATCACATGGCGATACTAACACAGCAAACAATAAATTAACACTAGCAGTTATATTTAAAATATTGCATTAATAGTAATTTATAATAGTAATAATAATATTTACCAGTATTAAGAATATTAATATATTCACTATAGCCATTAATATTATATTAAGATAAATAATTCATAAATACTTTACAGCAATATTAATTATTATAGATTCATAGACTTTAAGGTCAGAAGGGACTATCATGGTCATCTAGTCTTACATCCTGCACGTTGCAGGACACAGAACTTCACCTACCCACTCCTGTAATAGACTCCCAACCTCAGTCTGAGTTACTGAAGTCCTCAAGTCATGGTTTAAAGACTTCAAGTTACAGAGAATTCACCATTTCAACTAGTTTACACCTGCAAGTGACTTGTGTAACCCTTGCTGCAAAGGTGGAAACTATCCAAGGTCTCTGCCAATCTGACCCAGGGGAAAATTCTTGTCCGACCCCAAATATGGCAATCGGACTCTGAGCATATATGCAAGACTTGCCAGGCAGATACCTGGGAAAGAATTCTCTGTACTAACTCTGAGCCCTCCCCTTCTAGGGTGCTGTGTCCAGCCATTGGAGATTTTGAACAGGTTGTCACAGATAAGCCACATGCCATTGTAGGCAGTCCCATTACACCATCCCCTCCATAAAGTTATCAAGCTCAGTCTTGAAGCCAATTAGGTGTTTTGCCCCATTGCTCCTCTGGGATGGCTGGTCCAGAACTTCACTCCACTGATACTTAGAAACCTTCACTTAATTTCAAGCCTAAACTTGTTGATGGCCAGTTTATAACTATTTGTTCTTCTGTACATACTGGCACTTAAACAACTCTTCTCTCCTCCCTCCCTCCCCCCCCATTGTATTTGTGGAAAGCAATCATTTCTCCCTCAGCTTTCTTTTGGTTAGGCTAAAGAAGCCAAAGTCTTTCTTTAGATCATCCTAGCCTTCTCTATACCTGTTCCAATTTGAATGAATCATTCTTAAACATGAGAGACCAGAACTGTGCAGGGTTCCCAATAAGGTATCACCAATGCCTTGTATAATGGTACTAACACTTCCCTCTCACTACTGGAAATACCTCGCCTGATGCTTCCTAGGACTGTATTAGTTTTTTCATGGCCACATCACATATATAGCTCATAGCAGGCCTGCACAACTCGGAAAGCAGCGAGGGCCATATTACTCCAAAGAAAACAGCTGCGGGCCACAAGTAGGGATGCTCTCCCAAAAAAATACTGAACACGTGGGCTAAAAATTTTTGTTCGAGCAAAAAAAAAATCCACACATGTCTCCACTTGGTGCCTTTCCCTTTCTCCTGACCTGCCCCCCTCCCCTCAGCACAAGCCCTTTCCCCTCCCCTACCTGGCTTCTGCCTTCCAATTTGCGGGGCTGCCGGAGCCTTTTTGAATCCGGCGGTCGCCGGCCGTGACATCACAACACCACGTCACGCCAGCATCCTAGCGTCTGCTGGCGTCCCGCCCTCTGGCTCACGCCCCACCTCCTCGTGCTGGAGCTGCATGCAGGCAGCCTGGCGGCGAGAATCGCTGCACTTCCCCCTCCCTGGTGGTGCTCCGCTCCTCCGCCCGGCCGGCGGATCGGTTGGGGCTGCACCGCCCATAGTCAGCACGGGCTGCACAGTGAGCCCCTGCGGGCCGCATGTGGCCCTTGGGCCGTATGTTGTGCAGGCCTGGCTCACAGTCAACCTGTGATCAACCAATGCACTCAGTATTTTTCTTCTCTGTTGCTTCTAGGGCCGTAGACTGAATTACTGGGCCCCTGGAGAAGGTGGGGCCAGGGCAGCTCTGGGCCCCTTGAAGGGGCGAGGCCTCAGGAGGAAGGGGCAGGGCTGGGGGCTAGCCAGTCCCAGCCAACCCTTCAGTGCTGCCCCACCTACACCACCTGAGGCTCCAGCAACGATTTAAACTAAGGAACCATAGCTCTGGCCAC
Source organism: Pelochelys cantorii (assembly GCA_032595735.1). NCBI lineage: Eukaryota > Metazoa > Chordata > Testudines > Trionychidae > Pelochelys > Pelochelys cantorii. Next base: position 34,873,140 of record CM064336.1, read on the forward strand.
TACTGCAGCTGCACTGCAGGAGCCCCAGGCCCGTTGGAAGGCCCAGCCCCAGTCCTGTCCCATCTGCCAAGGCCCCACCCCCATGGGAGCCAAGGCCACCGACAGCACCACCGGGAGGTGGGAGCAACATGCAGTCCCAATCTTCCCAGCCCTGGATCATGTGGAGAGTGGGTGGCGCATGGCCCCAGCATCCCCGGCCTCAGAGCATGGGGTGGGTGGTATTTGGGGGGCATCAACATTCTACCTCCAGGATGCCTACAGTAGGCATTCTGGGAGTGGAGTATGGGTGGGCCCAGGCTGTCAGTCTGGGAAGGCAATGCCTATTATACCCACCGCCCCAGCCCAGGCCCTTTTAAATCACTGAGCCTTGGGACAGCTGCCCCTTTTGCCCACTCCCACTTGACCCTGTCCTTCCTGAGCCCTGGTCACTTCCAAATGATAAGTCTCTAGCTTATAGCAAAAATTCTTGTTGTTAGTCCCCAAATGCATGATCATGCCTTCTGCACAATTACATTTTATGTCTATTACTCCAGTGTATACGGTCATCCAGATCTTTTAGTCTGATATGTTGATCCTCCCCCATTTTGGCAATACCTCTCAAATTTGTGTAATATACTTATTTGATTAGCACACTCTTTTTTGTGCCACACTCAGAAATAATCTACTTTATATTTAAGAGTTTGTTCATGTATCTGTCTGTTTGTTCAAGAACTCCTCCTAAATGGTAAGAGCTAGGACCACCAAATTTGGTATGCAGCTTCCTCTTATAACTTAAACAAGGTAAGGGCTTGGTTGTGCAAGGGAAATGGGCTGTGCCTGGAATAGGATTGCTTCTCATAAAACCATACAGTAGATAGAATTACCAGATAGGTGACTGTCCAGGACTGCTCCTGCCCTGAGCCTCCCTCCCCACAGGCGTCCTTTAGGATGGGTGAAAGTGGTAATGCGCCCCCCACATTTGCACAGGACCATTACTGGCTGTTCCCCTTTATTGGGGAGTGAAGGGAAAGTACACAGTTTACTGCATTCCTCACTCTGGCTAGGGAGCACAGGGGGCAGACGAACTTGGATCTGCCTCAGCTAGGGGACATGCAACCCTCCCACAGCTGTGCCTGTGGAGCTGCAGTGGCCATGGAGAGGCACTTCTCACCTGGCCCCAAACTGCTGCTGTGAGAGAGGGGTATGGTTGCTTCTCTTCTGGAGACAGCCTGCATACTGAACCCTTCACCCCCAGCTCCACTCCAGAGCAATGGATTTAAGTGAAGTATGAACATTTTCATTTTATTTTCCATAGGGAAAAAAGTTAATTGAGTTAAGGACCTGAGCAATTCTGGGTAAATCTTCCAGTGTTAAATAAGATTGGTCCCAAGAGCGATCTTTAAGGAACTCCACTAGTAACTTCCCTGCCACGTGACAGTTCGCCTTTCAGTGTGACCTATTGCAATCTTCCCTTTAAGCAGTTCCTTACCCACATTTCAATTCTCATATTAATCGTCATCTTCTCCAATTTAATTAATAATTTCCTACATGGATCTGTATCAAAAGCCTCTCTGAAATCCAGGTTTAGGTCTATTGCATTTCCTTTGTTTAAATAAAGCTATCTTCTCCAAGAAGGAGACCAAATTGGTCTGGTATGATCTAGCTTTTGTAAAGCCAGGCTGTATGTTATCTCAATGGCTATTCACCTCTATGTCCTTAATTATTTTCTCTTTCAAAATTTGTTCTGGGACATTGCATACAATTGAAGTTAAACTATGAGGCCTGTAGTTTCTTTCCCCCATTTCTTAAAATTAGGAACTCTTAAAAGTAGGAACTATATTAGCAGTTCTCCAGTCATGGAGTACAATATAATTTCTAGTGTTAATATCCATAAATACTAAATATTATTACTCTATTATGAATGCTAAAATCGTAATGTCTATGTTTCACAAATAGTATGTTAATATATATTGATCATTGATAGACACCTGGTTAATGTCACTATTGACAATTACCATATACTACTCACTTATAATTTATTTATTTTTATTTATTAATCATGTTTATTATGGAAGTGCCTAAGGGCCAACTAAGGTTTGACTCCATTTTGCAAAACATTTGTCTAACACAAAGTAGCTGATGGTCCCTATGCTGAAAAGTTTACAGTCTACATAGACGAGACGACAGGAGATGGGGGAAGGAGTGTAACACACAAACCAAGTGAATACTGTGATGAATTAATAATTGAATATTAGTATGTGTTTGTTTGGGTGGTGTGTGTGTGCGCGCGAAGCATCATTGAGGCTAGTGAGGGTGGCTGCTGCCCTTTACTTAATATAGCAATGAGTGATGGAAAAGCAGCACTCCCAATACAACAAAAGCACTTGTGAGTTTGCCCAGGGATTGGAACAATGTAGGCAGATGGTTTTGGTTAGGCACAGAGCACATGTGAGTGTGTGTGGCTAAGTTTACACTCCCAAGTTTTACTATCACAGTTAGGCTGGTTTGGACTGGAGTGTGGAAAAACCACACCCTTTGGCTGACACATCTGTGCTGGCAATGCTCCTTGTGTAGATGCAACTATAGCGACACAAGAGTGCTGCTTCTGTAGTCTTAGGGCTGGTCTACCGTAGATAATTAGATTGACCAAGCTACATTTCTCAGGGGTGTGAAAAATTCACACCTCTGAGTGAGAAAGTTAGGATGACTTAACCACAGATAGAGATTAGGGATGTGAAAAGGTAACTGGTTAACCAGTTACCTGGTAAGCATCATCCAGAAGCTGCCCCTCTCCCCCACATGCAGGGAGGGTGGGAACAGGATCCCGCTTAACTGGTTAACTTGTTAAACCTAAGGTTTAACTGGTTAACTGATTAATTGGGATTTTACATCCCTAGAGACAGACAGTTCGATAGAGGAATTCTCACAAGAAGTTGGGTTTGCTAGAGTGATAAGAGAACCCTTCCCACTACTGTACTAAAGGATAGGTTACACTAGACGTGCCACATCAGCACAGTTGCACCTTTGTAGACACTCTATGCATACAGGAAAGAGGTCTCCCATCAGCATTATAACTCCACCTCCACGAGAGGCAGTAGCTATACTCTCCAGCTGGCATAGCATTGTCCACACTGGCATGTAGGTCAGAGCAATTTATGTCACTCAGGGATGTGGATTATTCACACCCGGAGCACTGTAAGTTATATTGAAGGAAACAGGAGTGTAGACAAGAGTTAAGTATCTATGCCAGTGGTCACCAATCAGTAGATCAGGATCTACGGGTAGATCTTGAAGCCTCTGACAGATGATCCTGACTGGTTTGACTGGGAGGCTATCAAGTGCTGGCACTTCAGCTGCCCCTCCCCCCGCTGCCCTACTGCTCCTATCCAGAGCTTCAGAGCTGCCCCCTGAGAGCCTCCTGCTTGTTGCTCAGGGTGGGGGAGACAGAGCCAGGGGGGTGCTGTTGTCACTCTGTCCCCCTCCTCTGTACCCCATCTTCACAGTGAGGAGGGCTGGGCCTTGGCAAAGGGGTGGAGCAGGGCCTTGGAGAAGGAGTGGGCAGGTGTATTTGGGTTTGAGGTAGATCCTGGACTGACTTAAATTAAAAAAGTGATCTTGTGCTTAAAAAAGTTGGAGACCACTGGTGTAGATACAGCCCTAGCTAATGTCATTCAGGGGTCTGATGTCACTGTGCTGGCAGAACTCCTTCTAATGGCCTACACTGCATCTCCTCTAGGGGGCTCTGACAGGCTAGCTATGCTGCTGTACTATGCCTGCAAAATATTCACCACAGAGATAAGCCCAATGCCTGTATATGTATAAGAGAAGCAACAGAGAGCACACAGGAAGTGAGAGACTTGGCAGAGGTGAGCATGGTGTAGAACCTTGAGAGAAGCTTGAAGAGGCTTGATGACTTGTGGGCCTCGTGCTACTGAGGGGGCTTGGGGCTGTGAGCAAAGAAATGATCTCCTATTGTTTGGTTCCTCCAGTGTTCAGGGAAACAGAACTTGCACCAAAGAAAAAACCTGACTCCATCTTCAATTTTTCCTCCTAACTGGGACAACTCACAATACCAAAAATTTGGCTAATTGTTTGCATCAAAAGAAATAACAATTAACTACTACTGTTAATAAATATTAAATTAATATGATTCACCATTAAAATACTGATATTAATCACTAGCATTTATTTCTCAATATTAAATAATATTGATCATCATTAACACTACATTTCTAGTAATCACTAATATTTAAAATTTACTACATCAATATTAACCAAGACCAGATTAAGAAAGGGACTTAGGGGCTACAGCAACTAAAACTCCTGTGATCTGGGCCACACCTTCCTGGTGAGGGTGGGAAAGGCGGATCCACAAAACTGTTCCTTCTTCCCCACCCAGGGCTGGAGCTGTGAGGGCTGGGAAGCTCTGTTCCTGTGCTGCCCTGGCCTGGAGGCCCTGCCCCCACAGCTCCCATCGGCTGGGAATCATGGACGATGAGAGCTGCATGGGGCACTGCCAACAGGTGAGCATGGAACAGCATGGAGCCACGCGTCCTTACTGCCACCAAACAGGAGCTTTCCCGAGGTAAGCGCCTCGCACCCCAACCCCCTGCCCCAGCACTGAGACCCCTCCTGCCGCCTAAGTCTCTAACTCCCTCCCAGACTTTGCAACCCATTTCTCTGCCCCAGCCTAGAGCCCCCTCCTGCACCATAGCTCCCACCCAGACCCTGGAATCCCACCCCAAGCTCCTGTCCTGAGACCCTTCCTGCACTCCAAATCTCTTGGCCCCAGTCTGGAGCCCCTTCCTGCACCCGAAATGCCTCATCCCCAGCCCCACCCCAGAGCCTGCATCCCCAGTTGGAGTCCTCACCACCCTCCTGCCTCAACCTACACACTTAAACCCTCATTTTTGGCTCCGCCCCAGAGCCTAGGGGGACCCACAATATCTGATAGCTCTAGGCCCATAGAAGAGTTAATCCAGCCCTAATATTAACTATTGTGGATCAGTTAAACTAATATTGATCACCACTAATAGCATTATATTAACATAAATCAATATTATTACTGAATTAATATAAACTGATAATTATGCATGTTGATTTGCTATTGATCACTGTTAATTACCATACATTATGTTAAATTTATGGATGCATTATTTTAAATCACTGATGATTATAATCAGTATTATATTGTTGTGCATCTAAATTATGAACAATTATTGCAATTAATTATAAGTTTGTTTATCAAATCTATTGATTTCAAGAAGGCCACTTATGTGAGAAAAGTTGCACATGAACAGAAATGATCTCTAGATTGTTATTATTAGGTGTATCAGTATCTAGAGGCCCTAACCATGAATGTGGCCCCTGCTGAAGCAGGTGCTACAGACACACAGGTTCTGTCTACTGTGCAGCTGGGAAGTGTGACTACAGAATATGTAGCCATGCCTGAGCTAGCTGTGATCCAGCTAGCATGCTAAAAATAAAAGTGTAGCCATGGCGGCACAGATGGTGGAACTGGCTAGTTACCTGCATCCATACCCAGGGTACTGGGTGGGATTATACTTGGCTGCTAATCTGTGCTGACACTGCGACACAGCTACTGTTAGTATGCTAGCTGGATCAAAGCTAGTACAGGTATTTCTGCACGATCTGCAGTCACACCTCCCAGTTGCTTTGTAGACAGCCCCCTCATGAGAGCCAGTCCCCACCGCAGCGAGCTCCCATTCTAAGCAGAAAAAGGGGCAGATAGCAAAGTGAGGTCCAGAGGGGACTTGCTGAAGTACAGTAGTACAGATAGGAATGGAACCCAGGTATTCCAAGCACTAATCCTCTGTTCTACCTACTGACAATTAATGCCTATAGAAGAGGGTAGAGGGCCATAGGTCTGATTTAAGGGGCACCAGCAGAGCTCCAGGGGGAGCCTAGGGCTGGCCTAGCAGGGGGCTGAGGACTGGGATTGAGAGGCACCATATGGTAGTATCCACACTGACTCCTCTTTCGCTCACACCAGGCTACTTACTCCCTTCTTCCTCTCTCCATTACCTCAGCTCTTCCCTCTTCTTTTGTGTGGTCTGAGCCAAACTGCCAGGGGGACTATAGCCTGCCAGGCACTTGGCCACTTCCCTCTGCACCTGCTGCTGCTTGACCCGGCGCTGCTCTGCTCGCTTCTTCTCCTGCTGCTCCCGTCGCTCCCACTCCAACAGCAATAGCCTGAATCAGGAGCCAAGGAGGAGGATCAACCAAGGGACATTTCAGGGGACTGTGATTTGAGATTGAGGGGCACAGGCACAGCAGGGGGCACAGGTGCTGGAAGTAAGGGTGCTGTTGAACCCCCTGGCTTGAATAGTTTCCATTATATACAGTACAGGGTTTCCAATTTGGTTCAGTGGCTCTTCTCTCCCCCACTAAAAAAATTGTTCCAGCACCCCTGGTTGGCATAGCTGGAGGCTGTGGGCCAGGGTGGAGGGGCTGTGCTGGAAGGCAGTGTGGGCTGAAACCCAGGCCTGGAATAGCAAGGGCCTCTAGGTTGGCATGTCAGTTATCTGCTTTTAACCAGACAGTCCTGCCTTTCTATCATTAGTCACCTATCCAGTACTGAGAAAAACAATGTGGCTTTGTCCAGTATAAGATGAGAGATGCCAAAATGAAGAGTGCCCCTCTGTCCCCTCTGGTGTGACCTGACATGCACACCATGCATGTGAGATGATGCTGGCAGAGGTGGGGTGTATGCTCTTCAAAATAGTGCCCCTTGTGTGGCACTGGCAGATGTGGGCTTCTGCCATTCCCAGTAGCACTGGAATGTTTGGTATTTCTGGAATGTGTGAGTGGCCACCCTCGCTGTAGGTCAGGATTATGGGGTACCAGCAGCGCAGGGGTGGGGATAGCAGAGGGGCTGCAGCAGAGGTCGGGGAAGCCAGGGCTGGAACAATTGGGGTGTGAATGAACTGAAGGGCATTGTCCATACCTGGTGGCCTCCTGCCGTTTGTCAGAGGCTCTGGTGGGTGGCACTGAGAGGAAGGGGTCGAACTCTGAGCAGGACTGGGACCTGCAGTGGAAGCTCCAGAGCTGGTGCTGCTCCCAGTCTCTGAGCTGGTCCCCAGGTTGGTGCTGAGAGCTGCTGGCCATGTGGAAGTGGAAGGGTTTATAGATGGTCATCTTGGCTGGCGGAGGAGAACACAGAAAGCATTAATGGAGGGTCCCTGAACCTTCCCATCAGCTGCACTGCCCCACCCCAGAGGCAGCTGCATCTTAATTGCCAGGGGAAGAGTCTCTGAATAATCAGCTCTTGTGCCTCCTACTCCAGGGATTCCTGTATAAGCAGTCCCACAGCAGAGGCAGCTCCATCTCAGTGCCAGGTACGAGGTTCTGTTTAAACAGCCCCCTCACCTCACCCCAAAAGCAACTGCATCCATCTCCTTGGTTCACCTCTCACTTTCCTCTTCTCCAGCTGCTCCTGGAACCTCTTGTGGAGTGTCTCAAAGTCAGGGATGGTCCGGTTAATGATGGGTTGGTACCGGGTCTTGTCTTTAGGGGCCAGCCCTTTGCCTTTCCTCCTGTGCCCCCTGGGAGTTGGGTCCTGGGGCTCTGTGGCCAGGCACAAAGCCTCAGCTCTTAGCCTGGCCCGGAGCTGCTGGGCAGAGGTGGCTGTCTCCCAGGCCGGGTAAGACACAGCCTCCTCCAGACTCAGCAACTGCTGAGCCAGCTGGAGCCAGTGCCTCCTCTCCTCCCGGAGCTGGCGTTTGCGGGCTTCGCTCCGGGCCTCCATCTTCCAATACAGTGGGGAGAGGCTGCTGGGGGTGGGGTGGGGTACTCGCTTGACCCTGCCCCCCTCAGTGCTGCTGTGCCCCTGTGAGCTGCCAGCCCATTGGTCTGCACGTCTATGCAAACCCATCTCCTTGGGGTGGACACTCTCACGGGGAGAGTTGTTGGGAGCTCTGCGGGGCTCCCCCTTCTTCATCTTCTCCAGGGAAGGGGCTGGGAGCAGGGCACGGCCGTTGAGTGAGAATTCCTCCCACATCCACTGGAAGGGGAAGGAGGGGCGGGAACAATGGGGTGGGCGATCAGGGGTGCAGGCAGGAGCTGACTTGGAGGGAAATGGGTCCTTAGGAATGTCTCTCTGCCTGGTGGTAGGGAGAAAAGGAGATGATGAGTTTCAGGTCAGAGCAATGGAGCCACCTAGCCTGATATCCCCCAGCTAATGAGCCCAGCATCGCTACTCCTATCCAGCTACCCTAGGCTAAGCCAATGGATTCATCTACAGGGCATACCATAGACATGACCACATCTCACATTGAGCCAGCAACAGACTCCTAGTTGCCCCCCTCCTCATGGCTCTAGCCCAGTAGAACCCACTCTTCTCCCTTTGTCTCTTTACAAGGCAAGCCCTTTGAGGTGGAGACTGTCTCTCACTGCGTGTCGGTCCAGTGCCCAGTACAGTGGAGTCCCCATGCTTGGTCTGGATCTGTGCACCATCTGGGACAATGAGGACCCCTGATCTGGGTTGATGAGCCTGTGCAGCACCCAGCAGAATGGGGGCCCCAATCTTGGTCAGGGTCTGTGTAGTGCCCAGCACAACTGTGGCCCTGGTCTTGGGATCTGTGCAGCACATGCCATAAAGGGGTGCTGATCTCAGTCGACACATGTGGACACTACTAATAAAATCTCTGTGCAGCAGCAGCAAGGATAAGTTTGGCCCAATGGCCATAAGGATCCCATCCATCCTACTTACTTTCCTGCAGATTGGGCCAAGTCCTGGTTCCCATCAGAGGTGTCACTCACACAGGGCTCCTGCATCTTGCAGCGTGGGACCCGGCTGCCTCTTCTCCCTGAGGGGGGACCTCTGGGTGACCCCTTCCTCCTCCCTTTCCTCATCAAGACCACGATTCCATCACCATTATTGAGAACCTCCTCCTGAAACCGCAGAGCAGAGGCAGGAGGCTTTTCTCCTGGGGGACTGGCTGGTTCAGGCAACAGAGATTGGGACAGGAAACCTTTCCCTCAGTAGGTCTTGCCTCAAAACTACCTAGTCCACTAGTCACCACACTCCCTCCCAAAGCTGGAAGTAGGGCATCCTAACTCCACTCCCTTGCTCTCTCTACTTAGACAGCAGTGTCACTCTACAAACATCCACACAGGACAGTGAGGGTATGTCTACACTAGCTCGTTAGTTCGAGCTAGGTAGGCAAATGAGGGCAACCGGAGTTGCAAATGAAGCCCGGGATCCCGGGCTTCATTTGCAACTCCGGTTGCCCTCATTTGCCTACCTAGCTCGAACTAACGAGCTAGTGTAGACATACCCTGAGAGAGAAAGACATGTGCCAGTTAAGGAGACCCTACAAAAACAAACTGCAGCCCAAAATTTTTCCCCCAGTGTTTGCCCGTTGTGGGAGTCCTTCACAGCAGGGAGAGGAAGATAGAGTTTGGGTGGTCGAAAAAAGATGTTGGGCCCCCCAGGACTGTAGGATGCCAGTACACAGAGGGGGCAGGGGGTACCAGGAGTTACCTCTTGGGGAAGGGAGCCTGAAAGTAGTCCTAACAGGTACACCCTGCCCTTCTTTTGGTAGAGGGTGCCAGGCGCCCGGGCTTTGGGATCCAGGGAGGGGCTGATGCAAGCGTTGGTGAACATGGAGTGGCGGTGGGCCCCGAGCATGGTGCCTACCTGACTCCCGCCCCCCAGCTGTTACTGTGGTGATTGGCCATGTTCCAGAACATGGCAAGGGTTGGGAGGGTTCCAGAGCTAGGCCTCACCCCCTCTATATGGTCACCATAGTAACTGTGGATAAAGGACAGACCATGGCTCTGATCCTGGCCAGCAGCCTGTGAGGGGAGAGACTGTGCTGTTAGATCCCCAAGAAGGGGAAAGCTTGGGAGGGGCAACATTAGTCTCAGGGACATTGTGCAGCTCATAAAAGGCATGAGGAACACACAAACATTCAGAACAATGCCATGGCCCATCCAACATATTGGCCATGGGGAAGGGGTAGAGGGAAAAGACAATCTCTAGGGTCACATGTGGTCCAGAAGGTGGGGTACTGTACTGAGACCCAGAACATCTAGGTTTCATTCCTGACTCTGCAACTGAAAATCCCTTCTGCCCCCCCCATCCCATTTTGTGCCTTAGTTTCCCTCATTTTTTCTATAGTTTGACTGTGAGCTCTTCAGTGCAAGGAGTGTCACTGTGCAGCTCCCAGGAGTGATGGGACCCCAATCTTGGTTGGGATCCATGCAGCACCTGGCACAATGAAGCACCAAATTTGGTGCTATTATAATGCAAATAAATAATAACAAAAATTAAAGACAAACCCCTGGATTTTATTGCAGAACTTAAAGATGGTGCCCGCCAGGAGCACAGTGCCCTTAGTGCCACTCTGGGGCACTGGGAGCCTGAAGTGAGGGAGAGTTCCCCCTTCTGATCTTCCCATCCTGCTTTCTGCAGCACTATACCCTTTGATCACCTGAGGCACTAATCCCCTGTAGGAACAGCCAGAGTCCTGGATAGCTCATTCCCAGCCATGCTCCCTATAATTATAGTCTTGTTTACATCTCTGCCTGGGAGCTGAGCCAGGCAGAGGGGGAGCAAGAACTCCTTTTTGCTTCACACGCCTTCCTCTGATTCCTAGAATTTTCTGTCTCTTGGCAGGACAGGAGGTTCCTGTAAGGTCCCATCCCTCGATGTCCAGCTGCAGACTTTGAGGGGGAGAGATGGTGGGGATCAGGGCATGGCCTCCTTTAAATTCACTCCTCTTTCCTGCACTTTATGGATCATGTAAACCTGAGTGTGGGGCTCCTGATTGGGGATGCAAACTCTGTGTGGAGGGTGAATTGACATAGGCCAGAGGAAGGGGACATTGCTTAGGGCTGGTGGAGGGAACTAGGGCTGGAGAGGGAACTGGAGATCTCAGGCTCAGTTATTGTAGGTCTAAGTGGGATTCTGACTTGGCTGAGGCTTAGGCTGGACAAGTGGAAATTGGTGGGGATAGGTTGGATTGGGGGTGGGGGCAAGGTGGAGGAATCTTTGGGAGAAAAAGTTGAGCAGATTGAGTTTAGGGAATTCTGTCTATGTTTCTCCAGCAGGACACAGAAAGGACACTCTTTAACTGCAAAACATGCTACAACAACAAGCAGCTGAGTCCCGCCCCTCCCCTTGAACTGGCTTGGCAGGGGCTCTGGGCTGGGACTGGCCTCATTAATAACCCCTGACAGCTCCTGTTGCAATAACAACAACTGCAAGGGGGAGGGGTTCTGCCAGGAGCAAATGTGTCTGTGGGATAAACAGGATTGGAGGAGGGGCAACAGATCTTAGTTGGAGAATCAGTGGAGGACACTGTGGGCTGGTGAGGGGAAGGCTGGGGATTGATGGGGCACCACAAGGGAGAGATGGGGGCACTAAGGAGTAATAAGGGCCCTGGGGACTAGAGTAATAATGGGGGCCAGACACTATAGGCTGGGGGGACTGATGGGGTGCTATCAGCAAGGGCTGGGACAGCAGAGGCTGGGTGATGTGAGGATACTGGGAGTGGAACAGGGAAGGTCACTGGCAGCTGGAATGGGCAATAGGGGTTACTGGGGCTGGATGTACAGGGGCACTGGAGATCAATGGACACTGGGGTATTCTAGATTAGGCAGTGGAAGCTGAAGTGCAGGGAATAAGGGGAGTGTGGGGAATTCTGCAGCCATGGCTCACTGGCCCAGACTCCCTGAGGAATAGGGTTGCCAAGTGTCCGGTTTTGAACCGGATATTCCAGTATTTGAGCTTTCTGTTTGGGAAACAAATTGAGAAAATATAAATGAGAAAATATAAATGTCTGGTATTTTCTAAATCAGATGTAATGTAGATTGTGATGTAATGTCAAGTGTGTCCGGTATTTTTGTTGAAACCATCCGGCAACCCTACTGAGGAAATGCAGTGTGTTGGGGGAGGTGGGATGTATCCCCTTCACTTCCTCTAAGCAGGGCAGCTCCTTTCAGGGCTGAGGTCAGCAGAGCTGGGGCTTCCATGGAGCCTGCTTCTTCTGCCCCAACATAGAGACCCACAGGGAAGAGGCCCCCCAGCTCTGCCTGTGGTTCCCAGGCCTGGGCCCTAAGGAAATGACACCCAATCTTGATGCTGCCCTACAGTGCAACTGCTGGCATGGAAGTGGGGGTGCCCCTTTCCCAGTCATCACAGGTCCATGGAGCTAGGGGGCAGCACTAAGTACCAAAACAAAGATGACTGCCAGAGAAGGGGTAATGGTTGTCAGGGTGATAACACAGAGATGGCTGCCAAGAAAGATTGGCACAATGATGACTGCCAAGGAGGAGAATGGACATGGGTAGGGGAGGCACAAAGATGGCTGCATGACAAGATGCAATGGCTATTGGCAGGTCGGTGGAAACACAAAGATGGCTGCTGGCAGCCATTTTGTGTAATTCTTCTCCCAAGATGGCTGAGCTGTGCTAGGGCCTAAAACTTCCCTGGGGTGGTGAATTCTTCTCCCATTCCTGGCGCCACCCTGACTGGCTGGCAACATGGGGCAAGAAGCATGCAGGATCCATTTGTGGCTCTGGAGCATCATCTTGGCGCCTGCTATTTCCCTCCCTGTCTCTCCCACGCCTTTGGCTTCCTGAGGATTCAAGCCCCAACATGACAATATGGGAGCCTTCCCCAGGGTTTGTGTATGTGTGTGTTGGTGTGGGAGAGGAGAACTGGAGTGACATGCACGTCAGGAGTCAGGACAGGGGCATATGTGGTGGTGAGGGTTGCACAGTGGGCAGGGAGAGAGGGGCAAGGGATATGTGTGTATACAGGATGGAGAATGTCAGGGGTGCCCAGAGTGACAGGATCAAGAGGGTGTGCACATGGTGGAGAATATTTGGGTGCATATACAACATGGAGAGGCCAGGTAGCACATGGAGTGGGAGAAAAGGGGGGCACATAGCGTGGGATGAATAATGGGGTATATACATAGCATGAGAGTGCTGAGAGAGGCTAGAGGCTGGTCAGAGCAGGGAAGCTGCCCGTTGAAGGGGTGACGGCACTAGTCTCTGATTATAGCTTGTGTGACTGGCACTTGTTTACAGCCCTTGCCTTTAGGCCACATTTGGTAGGGGGCATGGCTCCTGGTTTGTTCTGCTGACTCAGGTGCTGCTGCTTATGGTGGCAGAGCTGGGGCACCTGTGCTGGGGGATCAGCACCTCAGCTCTGGCACTTCAACCCTCCCCCATTCTACTCCTCTGGGGTAAATTCAATGCTAGAGGTGGGGCAGTTTGGTGCTAGCCACCACAGAGTAGTGGCCTGGCAAGCTCCCTAGTAACACCCCTACCGGAGTGTGTGTTTTGGGGAGAACTTGCTATGGCAGGAGGGGGCACTTTGTCTGTATGGTCAGATCAGCCCCAGAAGCCCTGCCCAGTTAATGCCATTCAGATGCAGCTGAGAACTGGACTTTATGGAGGGGGTGGGGGAAGGGGTGTTCCAGGACCAGGAGGCAGTTGGAACTGTTTTTTGGTGGGTAAGAAGCCCACAGGTAAGAGCAGATCTGTGTTTAATCACTTGGTGGTGTTAGCTGGGTAGGGGGTAGGATTAGCTGGGGGAGCACTAAGGGGTATTGGCTCCTGGGAGGCTTCTTGAGGAGGGGGTTTGATTAGCCTGGGGGAGGGGTGAAGGAGCATCTCCCCCTCCCTGTACCCACGGTTGGGGTGGGGGCATTGGTCACATATTCCCAACAGTACATGGGACTATTTAGAGCTTAAGGCTTCTCACAAGGGTCAGAAAATGGGAAGGCTGCTGTAGCCCCCTCAAGCTGCCTCTCTCTGCTATGTATGTGGCTGACTGGGTTGGGAGGGGAGGGGGGAACTCCCACCACAGAGCTCTCTCATTGAGGCTCCCACCACAGAGCTCTCTCATTGGTGACAGACCTGGGCCAGGGAACAATCAAGGATTTCTTGTGATTGTCAAGGCCGGAGGGAAGGGGCTGGATTTCCAGCCTTTGATGGCAGCTCCCTCCCATGGCGTTCCCAGACTCTGATTCCTGGCCTCACCACTTCCTAGCCTTTGATCTAGCCTTCCCCCTTAGGGTTCCCAGACTATGATCCCTCAGCTCCTCATGGGTTCCTAACCTTTGATGTCCCCATACCCAAGGTTCCCAGACACTGGTCTGTCCCCTCTCCATACCACGAAATGGGTTTCTTTCTCAGCAAGCGACAGACTATGAAGTAAAGAGTAGGTGGCAAAATGGCATCAGGCTGAAGCAAAAGGTTTTGCAGAGCCACATGCAAGTGAGTCACCGAAGCTGGGATTAGGCATGCAGAATCCTGCTTGCCAAGCCCTGCTCTAACCACTAGGTATCACCACTCCTGCCAGAGGTGGGGACAGAACACTGATGGTAAAGTGGTGTCTTCACACCCAGCCCCCCATCTTAATCACTAGGCACACCCATGAACATATTATTTTCAAGCCAAGTTACCCCCTTTGCCCCACCCCTGGAGACATCTAGTGGCAGACTCTCTGATTCATTCTGTTTATCTCCCATTGGAAACTCTTCCATTCTCACCCCAACCCCCAGATTTTCCATGTAGAGGCAATTTCTTGTCATTTTCTCTGCCATCTAAAACTTGGGGCACTGCTCCCTTCATAGTCCCCAATTTCCCCGTCTCTCTCCCTCCTCAAGCAGGATTCTCTCCACTTCTTCAGGCAGTAGCTCATAGGAACATAGAGTAATTAACGGTCTCCACCTTAAGCCTGGTAGGAGGCGGAGCTGAAGGCGGATCCGGATCTGGATATATCAGTGCCGGCAGCTCGGGCGCCTGTATTCTATAGTCAGGCTCTAGGTATGACCTACAGCGGTATGTTGGGCACATGGGGCTGGTGTGCTGAAGCGCTGCGCCCTAGGCGCATGGACTGGGTACCAGCGCGCACAGGCTATAGGAGGGGGCTGGCAGCGGGGGGCACGAGGTGAGAAGGTAGTATGGCTGCGGTTGAATCCCGTACCAGGAGTTCTGTCAAGTGGGGGGAAATCTCTGTCCTTGGGGGAAATATGTTTGGGCTGGAGGGCTGTGCGACAAAGTCGGAGTGGTGGGGGGGGGGGGGGGCGAGTGCTCTGTGCCTGGGGCACATGGCTTTGCCTCTCTCCCCTCGCTGCAGGCCCTAGTGATACTCAGTGGCATCTATCCAGGCATCATGAGCCAGGACACGGAGGTGGACATGAAGGAGGTGGAGTTGAATGAGATGGAGCCAGAGAAGCAGCCCATGACGGGCTCTCCCTCCTCACCGGCATCGGGCTCCCCGGGCAGCCTGGGTGAAAAGAACGGGATGGTGAAGGTGAAAGTGCCGGAGGAGGATGGCGAGGCGGATGCTGACACCAAGTTCACTGGGCTCTCCAAAGAGGAGCTGCTGCAGGTAGCGGGCACTCCAGCGTGGGTGCGCACCCGCTGGGTCCTGCTCATCCTCTTCTGGCTGGGGTGGCTGGGCATGCTGGCGGGGGCCATCGTCATCATCGTGCAGGCTCCCCGCTGCAAGGAGCTGCCTCCCCAGGAGTGGTGGCACAAAGGCGGCATTTATCGCATCCAAGCACTGGAGGCCTTCCAGGATTCAGATGCCGATGGAGTCGGGGACTTAGCAGGTGAGTCCTGGTTCTCAGTCCTTCTCTCCCCCCCGCCTCCAGCTGGGAATAGAACCCAGGAGTCCTGGTCATTCCCTCCCCCATAACCCAGGGCCCCACTTCCCTCCCATAGCTAGAGGGTTATGGTGTGCGTGGAGAAGAGGCTGTTATGGTGGGAGAGGGAAGGATGGGGAGTGGCAGAACATCCGGATGAACACTGGGGTTTGGTTGCCGCCTTGCCACAAATTGGAGCCCGGGTGGTGTTGGCGTGACCCCCCCCCCCCGCTTCTCCAGTTCTCCCTGTCTGGGGGGTGGGGGAATCAGTCCCCGCACGTGCTCCTAGCGCAAGCCTGTGCTTGCTGGCCAGCGGCTGGCTGCCCGCCCCCACTGGCGGGGGGGGGGAGAGTTGGCAGAGTTGCTCCAGTCCAAGTTGCTCCAAGCCGGTTCTAGCCGGCTGGCAGCAACCACTGGGCTTTGTTTCATCAGCTCTGACGTCACCCCAGGGTGAGCTGACTCAGCTATCGGGAGGGTTTGAGGATGGGCGGGGGGAAGGGAGCTGTGGGGTTAAGGTCCCGCGGGGGAAGGGAGCTGTGGGGTTAAGGTCCCGCCGGGGGAAGGGAGCTGTGGGGTTAAGGTCCCGCGGGGGAAGGGAGCTGTGGGGTTAAGGTCCCGCCGGGGGAAGGGAGCTGTGGGGTTAAGGTCCCGCCGGGGGGAAGGGAGCTGTGGGGTTAAGGTCCCGCGGGGGAAGGGAGCTGTGGGGTTAAGGTCCCGCCGGGGGAAGGGAGCTGTGGGGTTCAGGTCCCGCCGGGGGGAAGGGAGCTGTGGGGTTAAGGTCCCGCGGGGGAAGGGAGCTGTGGGGTTAAGGTCCCGCGGGGGAAGGGAGCTGTGGGGTTAAGGTCCCGCCGGGGGAAGGGAGCTGTGGGGTTAAGGTCCCGCCGGGGGAAGGGAGCTGTGGGGTTAAGGTCCCGCCGGGGGGAAGGGAGCTGTGGGGTTAAGGTCCCGCCGGGGGAAGGGAGCTGTGGGGTTAAGGTCCCGCCGGGGGAAGGGAGCTGTGGGGTTCAGGTCCCGCCGGGGGAAGGGAGCTGTGGGGTTCAGGTCCCGCCGGGGGGAAGGGAGCTGTGGGGTTCAGGTCCCGCCGGGGGGAAGGGAGCTGTGGGGTTAAGGTCCCGCCGGGGGAAGGGAGCTGTGGGGTTCAGGTCCCGCGGGGGGAAGGGAGCTGTGGGGTTAAGGTCCTGTGAGGTGGGGGGTGCGGGGGAGGGGAAGGGCGCTGTGGGGTTAAAGTCCCGTGGGAAGGAAGAGAGCTGGGGGCCAAAGGGCCCATAATGTCTGGAGGCTAATGTCAACTTGGGGAATTGGCTGGGTTAAAGGTTCCATTCTGCGTGGGGGAGGAAGGGGGACTGGGTGAGTAACCTTTACCTGGGGGGTAGGGGTAATATGTAGAGCCCCACAAATAGCGGATATCTGCTTTATCCATAGATTTAGATACCCGTGGATATAGCCGCAGTTCTTTTTTTGTGGATATGGATACAAACTTTGTATACATGCAGGGCTCTAGTAAGGTGGGCAAGAAGCAGGGGCTATGGGGACAGCCTTTACCTGGGCTGGGGGAAGCAGTTGTGCGAGACTGAGAGAGCTGCAAGCCTCTAACCTGGCCCTCCCTTCCTTGTCCACTCTCCCCCAGGGGTACAGCAGCGCATTGATTACCTGAGTTCCCTGAAGGTGAAGGGGCTGGTAATTGGACCCATACATGTTAACATCCCAGACAATCTGATGGGCACTGATCTGCAGGCAGTGGACCCTAAGTTTGGCACCAAGGAGACTTTCACCAAGCTGCTAGAAGCTGCCAAGAAAAAGAGTAAGAAAAATCCCTGTATGGTGCCTTTTCCCTTGAAGGTGCTGGATCTGATTCCCCCTCCCCCCAAGCATGGGGGGTGGGGAATGGGACACCTGACATCCCTTTCTCCCTAGGTCTCAAAGTCATCCTGGACCTGACCCCCAATTACAGTGGCAAGATTCCCTGGTTCAGTCTAGAGACCCCCCACGACAGTAATTTCCAGGCTAAAATGAAGGTGAGGGGGGTTCTTGAGAGCAGCTGGAAGCCTAACTTTAAGGCTATGTTTTGGGTGCATGGGGTGTCTTGCTCCCCATGGATCTGTCTGGGCCTGGTTTGTCACTTGTCTGAATCTTCACTATTTAGGGGAAAGCAGCTAGTAGCTCTATCTGGGTTTCTCATGTTGGGGGGTCAGTATGGAGCCTTGGCGGGGGGCTACAGTCGAGGGTGGGGGTGGGAGCTGCCAGGTGATAGGAGGCATCAGGGCTGGTGACTGTAGGGAATGCCAAGTACTGGTGCTTGACACTCAATCTCTGGGCAGGCGGCGCTGGAGTTCTGGCTGGAGTTTGGTGTGGCGGGGATCCAGATCGAAGGAGTGGAGATGCTCAATGTAAGTAACTGCTAGTCTGTGTATTTGGGGTGGAGGTAATGTGGGGTGACTGTCTGACAGGTTTTTTTTTCTCCTGCAGGACCCCCAGCTCCTGATGGAATGGAAGAACCTCACCAGCCAATACAGTTCTGATGGCAACACCAGGTGGGTGCCAAGTTCTCATCAAATGGTTCTGGCTCTTTTGAGGTGGTGGCTGACTGGCTGGCCCACTGGGATGCTAGCCCTCCTGAATAGACTCACTTTCCAGGCTCCCTCTCTCATCTCCTAGTGCCAACCCCCCTCAGCCACCCCTTACAACACCAGCAACCCCCCCATATCCACCACCTCCTAGAAAACACCCCTCCATCTTCAGACACTTCCCCCTACAACTCCCCATTCCTAGCACCTCAGAACTGACCCCAGTACTCACTGTGTCCTAACTCCCTTCTTGCCAGAGTGCTGATCGCTGGGACAGGCCAGCAGAACTCCTCGCAGATTTTCTCCCTGCTGAACGAGACTAGTGCTGATCTCCTGGCCAGCCCATATCTGATGGAGCTAGGGTCAGAGCCCCCTGGAGAGCAAATGGAAAACGCAATTAGAAACTACATCCAGACTGCTGGAGAGAGATGGCCTAGCTGGAGTGTAAGTGCTGTTCTCCCCCCACTCCTTGTCTTCAGTTATAGGCAGTGGGGGGAGGAGCTGGGACATGGACCCACCGTCCCCCCATCCCTACCTCACAGGATTGCCTTGCTAAGCCCCTCTTTGAATCTGTATCTTAGCTTCCAGTGCTCAGACTGGTTTCCCCTTTGGGCTGGGAAGGAGCTCTGCCACAAAGCACACGGGTGTGTTCTGTGTTAGCTGCCTAAAAAGGATAGGCTGGGGACATGACCACTAGCCCCATATTCCTTCCCAGGGCTGGGGATGATGTCCAGCTCCCACCTCCTGTGCTGACACTGCCTTTCTGCTGTCTCTGCAGGTTGGGGGCCCGCAGGCAGGGCATATGGCATCTCTGGTGAAGGAACGGTTGCTGCGACTCTATCACATGCTACTTTTCACACTGCCGGGGACGCCTTTCACCAACTATGGGGATGAGATTGGGCTGGGGAAGCTGCCAGGACAGGTAGGGGCAGTGTGGGGCTCAGAATCCATGGCGGCCTCCCAGTCATGGCTGGGGGATTCCTCTGCAGCCTATGTGGGGGAAGGTCTAGGAAGGTTAGTTAATGTGGTAACAAGCCTTGTGGATAAGGGAGAAGCATTTGATGTGGTATATCTAGACTTCAGTAAGGCATTTGATGCAGGCTTGCATGACCTTCTCATTAATAACATAGCTGGAGCTGTTATAAGGTAGCTGCATAACTAGCTAAATAACCATTCCTAAAGAGTAGTTATCAATGTTCAGTCATGCTGGAAAGGCATAATGAGCAGGGTTCCACGGGGATCAGTTCTAAGTCCAGTTCTGTTCAATATCTTCATCAGTGATTTAGATAATGGCATAGAGTATGCTTATAAAGTTCCCAGATGCAACCAAGCTGGGAGGGGTTGCAAGTGCTTTGGAGGATAGGATTGTAATTCAGAATGACCTGGAGAAATGGTCTGAAGTAAATAGGATGAAATGCAGTAAGGACAAATGCAAAGTACAGGTTGGACCTCCCTGGTCCAGCACCATCGGGACCTGACCTGTCCCGAACGAGAGAATTTATCCGACCAGGGGAGGTGCCACCTGCTCCAAGTCAGCTGGTCTCCTGACTCTGGCTCCCTCTACTCCCTCCCAAGCTGGGCTGTCCATTGTGCTGCCGCTGTCACTGCCCCCTCTGAGCTGCCATGGGGGGGCCGGGGTTCTCTGGGCCCAGGCACTGGTCTCGCACTGCTGTGAATGGCCAGGTTTCCCTGACTCCATGCTGCTGTGAGTGACTGGGATTCTCCAGCCCCCCACTCCACGCTGCTGCACGTGTCTGGGCTTCTTCACCCCTGGCCCCGCATTGTGTGGGTGGGTGAGGTTCTCCAGCCCCACGCTGCTACGTGCTGCTGGGCTTCTTCAGCCCTGTGCTGCTGTGGGTAGCCAGGTTTCCCCAGCTCTATGCTGCCATGTACTGCTGGGCTTCTCCGGCACCCAGCCCTATGCTGCCATGGTTGAATGGGGTTCTCCATCCCCCAGCTCCACGCCACTGCAGGTGTCCAAGGTTCCACAGCCCCATGTTGTCGTGGGCTGCAAGGGTGCTACGACCCTGGCACCAGCCCCAGCACTGCTGTGGGGCTCCTCTGGCCCCGTTGCCCCCAGCCCTGGCTGGGCTGCTGGCCCTCCTGCCATTAGGCTCCCAGGCTCTCTGGTCCAGGAGCAGCTGGACCAAAGAGTGCCATATATTAGAGGTGCAACCTGTACTCCACTTAGTAAGGAACAATAAGTTTCACACATACAAAATGGGAACCTACCTAGGAAGGAGTACTGCGGAAAGAGATCTAGGGGTTACAGTGGACCACAAGCTAACTGAGTCTATAGTGTAACACTTGTGCAAAAAAAGCAGACTCATTCTGGGATGGATTAGCAGGAGTGTTGTAAGAAGTAATTCTTCCCCTCTGCTAATTACGTCTCAACTAGAGATGTAAATTCCTGTTTAATTAGTTAACCGGTTAAATATTAAATTTAATCGGTTAACTGATTAAATGGAGGTAGATGGGGGGATGCTCCAGCCCAACTGAATAAAGCAGCACGGAGCTGGCAGAAGCAGCAGTCCTACACAGGGTTTGTGGGGCTGGATCAGTCCTCCACCCATGACGAGTGGGTTATCTGTTAACATCCCTAGTCTCAATTGAAGTATCATGTCCAGTTCTGGGTGTGACACTTAAGCAAATATGTGGACAAACTGGAAAGTCCAGAAAGAACAACAAAAATGATTAAAGGTGTAGAAAATTGGGGGAAAAAAATGAGTTTGTTCAGTTTGGAAAAGAGAAGACGGTGTATGGGGAGGATAATAACTTTCAGGTACCTGAAAGGTAGTTACAAGGTGGAGGAAGAAATTATTCTTAACCTCTGAGGACAGGGCAAGAAGCAAGGGGCTTAAATTGCAGCAAGACAAGTTTAAGTTGGACATTAGAATATGATTATAAAATCATGACTGGTGTGGAAAAAGTGAATAAGGAAAAGTTATTTACTTATTCCCACAATATAAGAACTAGGGGTCACCAAATTAAATTAATAGGCAGCAGGTTTAAAAAAAAAAAAGGAAGCTTTTCTTCACTCCGCACACAGTCAACCTCTGGAACTCCTTGCCAGAGTTTGTGGTAAAGGCTAGGACTTTAATAGGGTTCAAAAAAGAGCTAGATAGATACATGGGGGTTACGTCCATCAATCACTATTAGCCGGGATGGGTAGGAATGGTATCCCTAGCCTCTGTTTCTCTGGAGGTGTGTGACACAGGAGGGATCACGTGAGGATTACCTGTTGTGTTTCCTTCCTCTGGGGCATCTGGTATTGGCCACTGTCGGCAAGTCAAGATACTGGGCTAGATGGACCATTGGTCTGACCCAGTATGGCCGCTCTTATGTTCTTATGATGATTAGGGAAAAACTTCCTGTCAGAGAGGGTAAGTGATGGAATAAATTGCCTAGGGAGAGTGTGGAATCTCTTGGTTAGACAAACACCTGACAAGAAACTCTGAATGGTGCATGGTCCTGCCATGAGTGCAGGGGACTAGACTTGACCTCTCCAGGTTCCTTCCAGTCCTATGATTCTATAACAGTAGGAAGATGGAGGGGGACTGAAGTCCCTGAATGTGCTTGGGAAGAGAGCGATATCGGGGTAGGGGGAAGGATGGTAGAGAAGAGGGGTTGGGGGGGAGGAGTGCCTGGGGAAGGGATGGGTGGGCTGGGGCAAGAAGAGATGGGCAACCAGCTGTGTAACTCTCTCTAACCATGCCTGTCACTTCCCCAGTCCAGTGCACCCCGCATGCGGTGGGATGATTCGGTCAACTTTGGCTTCTCCTCAAAGACGCTGCCTCAGGATGGGGACAGCAGCAGCAACTTCACTGTGAAGGTGAGGGCTGGCATGCAGGCAGAGCTCAGAGGAAGAACATGGGTGGTATGGTGAGGGTAGGCTAAATGTGGACAGAAGTTAGGGTATGTCTACACTAGCCCCCTGGTTCGAACTAGGGAGGCTAATGTAGGCATTCGAAGTTGCAAATGAAGCCCGGGATTTAAATATCTCGGGCTTTATTTGCATCTTCCCATCCGAGCGCCATTTTTAAATCCCCCTAGTCCGAACTAACTGCCCGCGGCTACACGCGGCAGTCAAACGTTAACTCGAACTAAGTCCTTAGTTTGAGTTAACTATTACACCTCGTGGACTTAGTTCGAGTTAACGTTTGACTGCCGCGTGTAGCCGCGGGCAGTTAGTTCGGACTAGGGGGATTTAAAAATGGCGCTCGGATGGGAAGATGCAAATAAAGCCCGAGATATTTAAATCCCAGGCTTCATTTGCAACTTCGAATGCCTACATTAGCCTCCCTAGTTCGGGCTAGGGGGCTAGTGTAGACATACCCTTGGGGTGTGGGAGAAGCTAAGGATTCTCAAGTGTGGCCACCAAAGGCTTTTTCTGAGGCTGCAGCCTCCTAGTCGGTAATTTTTTTTTGTGGGGGGAAGGAGGGACAAAGCAGTCCTTCCCCTGAGGCTGCCAGGAGGGTTTGTGGCCCCCCTCCCCCCCCCAAAAAAAAAAAGAGATGGGCACTACACAAGCAGGCAGCCACTGAATTCCCCATCTTTGGGAATGGGACTCTCGCTTCCACCCTGGGCTGGTAGGCAGCAGGATCCAGCCGCAGGACTTCAGGTTCCAGCTAGGCAATGACCGGCTCTAAGGCCCCAAGCTTCAGCCACAGGACTTTAGGGTCAGTCCTTGGGCTCACTCCCTCCCCATAACACTTGGTCCTTACTGCCTTCTCTGGGTTTGGCTGCACAATGGCAGGCCCTAGCCCCAGCCCTTGACTTATTATCTCCACTGTCCTGGCTGTACAGTGCTCTGGTGCCCATCCAGGGCTTAATTTGTCCTTGGGCTTCCTGAGAGCTGAATAAGTCTTCTGTGAAAAGTGATATTCGCATTGATATTCATGTGATATTTGTTTCTATGTGAATATCAGTTTTCACAGAAGACTTAGCAACTAGCTGGCAGGCTGTGAAAAGTGATATTAACATATACTTTTCCCTGCAGCAGACTTGCTAGCTAGCAATATGGATTTTTTTTTTTTTTTTTTTTTAAGGGCTGTCAAGAGATCAAAAAATTTTATCGCGTGATTAATCGCTTGCGCTGCCCTTTGAAATGCTGTGGTGGTGTTTAGAAGGGGCAGCACTGCAGAAGCCCGGGATCAGCTGGAGTCTTCTGCTGACCCCAGGCTCAGTGCAGCTGCCCCTTTGAAACGCAGAGGCAGCATTTCAAAGGGGCAGCACCACAGGAGCCCGGGATCAGGTGGAGTCCCCAGCTGATCCCGGGCTCCATGCCTCACTGCCCCTTGGAAACGCCACAACAGCACTTCAAAGGGGCAATGCTGCACGGAGCCCGGGGTCAGCTGGGGACTCCAGCTGATCCCAGGCTCCTAGTGTGCTGCCCCTTTGAAGCACAAGAGTGGCACTTCAAAGGGGCAGCGCAGCATTAATGCCTGCGATTAATGTGTTTAAAAAAAAATTAACGCGTTAATCCTGCCCTGTATTAATCGCAGGCGTTAACGCATGTCTATTGACAGCCCTAATTTTTTTTTAAGGCAATAAATAATAAAACAAAGACAAGAGTGTAGAAAGCCCCTTATTTGTGTTTCTCTTCAGATGTAGTAGAAGATAATAGACACAACTGTACATTCTTTTTGAGTCTGCAAAAAAAGCCTGCAAATACATGTCTAAATTATTATAGCTTATGTGCATAACTCTAAGAAAAAATAATTAACTATTTGGAAAATTTAGTGAGAGCAGCCACCTGCAAGAATTGGTGGGTGCACTCTGAGGTCCTAATTTTTTTTTTTTTCTTGAGAACCCCCTGCACTAACCTCATGTCTTCAATCTCAGACACAGACTGGGGACCGTTCCTCACTGCTCTCCCTGTTCCGGCACCTGAGCGAGCTGCGGGGCAAGGAGCGCTCACTGCTGCATGGGGAGTTCACGATGCTACCCATGCCAGCACCAGATGTCTGCGTCTACCTGCGCAGTTGGGACCAGAACAAACGCTTCCTGGTGGTCCTCAACTTTGCTGCCACCCACATCCCTATCACCATCACCCATTCTCTTCTGCCTCCTGAGGCCACTGTGGAGCTCAGCACTGACCCCCAGCGTCAGGAGGGGCAGCTGGCCCTGAAGGATCTGACACTGGAGTCATCCGAGGGCTTGCTGCTGCACTTCCCCTATGTAGCTTAGGGGAGGGGTCTCCCCTGCAGGCCAGGGTGTCCCACCTCCTTGGAAGGGTATTGTTCATGTGAATCCTACTAACACCTCCAGGGGCAGCAGTGAGGCCTTGGGGGTGGGGGTGGGGAGAGGACAGGGGAGCTGTAGCCATAAGGTAAGAAGGCACCTACATTATGTTCTCCCTTGAGTTGGGAGAACAGGACCCTGGAGCTTGGCATGTATCAGGACAGACCTCCAGGACTCCTAAGGGAAGGGAAACTGGTGATTGATGTGCCCCAGTTCTTGCTAGCCTCCCTTAGCATCCCTGAGAGGATGGTGCCTATAGCAGATCTGGGCTCCACGTTGTGTTTCCCCAAGATGGCGTAGCAACTAGATTTTTGGGGTTGTCTTCACTATCCTCCAGATCCATGGGCAGCGGGGGGGGGGGGGGCAGGGAGATCAGATTTTTTTCCCCTTCTTCCTGTGATTCTGGTACACGTCCCTTTATTATCCCGGTGTTGATAGGAGAGTGTCAGCTGTTGACTTACTGCAGTGAAGATACAGCTGTAAGTAGATCCAAGTACATCAACTTCATAGCTGAAGTTGTGTAACTTAGATCATGGACTTCCGGTAGTGTAGACTAGGCCTTAGGGACCAAAGGGTTCAGACCCCACTGGCTGCAGCTTGCACTCTCCCCCAAAGTTATTCCAGCTCCTGTGGGGCTGGCCCTGCCCTTCTGTCATTCCCCCCCACATGGTCACCCCCATTTTGGGTGCTCTGTGTGGTGGGATAGCATAGGGGGTGACTAATTTTTTGTCTTTCTCCTCTTCCTTCCTCTCCCTCTGGTGGTGACCAGTGCTGTGTGTGGGACAGGTGTGTGTAAGGGGAGGAGGGCTTTGTGCTGCACCCTTTGTGAGTGCTGCTGGGATCAGCATGGAACTAGTTAATAAAAGGCTCTGGTCAGTGATTCTAGATTGTCTCTTCTTCTAGTGTGATCCATCACCTCCTTTTTTCCCCTTGCTGCTTCATGCCTTGAGGGGAGGGGGGAAGGACAATGTCCCCCCTCCCCCAAACCACACACACACACTTCATATTCAGTAGTTGTCATCTACCCGCAGCTTTTGCCTGCACTGTGAGGATCCCCTTTCCCCCCCTGCTGTGATTACTGAGTGGCTGGGGGCAGATTCTTAGACTCTGTGGCTGCGTCTAGACTGACATGATTTTGCGCAAAAACTTGCCAGCTGTCTACAGTGGCCACTTGAATTTGCGCACATAAGAAATCAGTGCTTCTTGCGCAAATACTTTGACGCTCCCATTCGGGCAAAAGTCCTTTTGCGCAAAAGGGCCAGTGTAGACAGCTCAGATTTGTTTTGCGCAAAAAAGCCCCGCTCGCGAAAATGGCGATTGGGGCTTTCTTGCGCAAAATTGCGTCTAGATTGGCACAGATGCTTTTGTGCAAAAAGTGCTTTTGCGCAAAAGCGTCCGTGCCAATCCAGATGCGCTTTTGCGCAAAAGCGTCCGTGCCAATCCAGATGCGCTTTTGCACAAATACTTTAACGGAAAAACTTTTTGCACAAAATCATGCCAGTCTAGAGGTAGCCTGCAAGACCCTGGGCTGTAGCAATCAGCCTACATGACAGCTGGTCAACCTATGGCAGTTGGCTCCCTCTGCACAGACCTATAGCAGAACAACCTGGGTATGAGAGAGGGGTGATTCTATCTCCCTGCACAGGAGGAAGAGGTGTACCAGTGCATGCAGGGCCTGTAAGTGCAGGACTGCCTCCCCACTCTCCCATTTGGCCGAGGAGCCAGTGTTTGAACAGAAGAAGCCCCCCCCCCCCCAGTGCTCCCTCTGGGCGTCTTCCACCGTCCCGTTTTACACACCAGCGCGCCTTTAAATACACCTGCTCTTCTGTGCCCGTTCTCTTAACCCCCCGACACTTTCCGTCGGCCAAACGCCGGCTTCGTCTCCGCCTTCCCCTTTAAGCGGCCTCCCTGACGCATTGCAGGTGGGAGCCGGCCAATGGGCTCGGGGCAGGCGGGTCACGTGGCCGTGCCGGGCGGGCGGTATTTAAAGGGCTCGGCGCAAAACGCAACGGAGGGCTACTGCTGGGTCCGGGACTCGTTGCGGGCGGAGGGATTTGGGCGGCGCGTCCCGGGCGGAGGGAGCTGAAGAATACGGGGAACTGAGCGGTCGTAGCTCCAGCCCCCTGCCTTCGCCGCCGCCGCCATGGCAAGAAACGGGGCCTGGGGGCTCTCGTGGGCAGGAGCAGGGGGGGCTGCTGAGACTCCTGGGCAGCGGGTGGGGCGCGAGGGGGTGGGGCTCGGGGGGCCAGGGTGCTGGGCACTGGGGACGTGCGCGGAGAGAGCAGTAGGGGTGGGGCGGCCCCGGGTCCCTCTCTTGGCCAGCGGGGGGTGTGGGGCCCCCGGGTCCCTCTCTTGGCCAGCGGTGGGGGGTGGGGGGTGGGGCCCCCGGGTCCCTCTCTTGGCCAGCGGGGGGGGGCGGGGCCCGGGTCCCCTCTGGCAGCGGGGGGGGCGGGGCCCCGGGTCCCTCTCTTGGCCAGCGGGGGGGCGGGGCCCCCGGGTCCCTCTCTTGGCCAGCGGGACCAGGTAGTTGCGGGTCACGAGGAGGCGCGGGCTCCGGCGGTTTAGGGCGGAATCTCTTCCCCCAGATTCGTGGCTGGGAGGGGCGAGGCTGTGTTGGGGGGCCGGGGGCCCGCAGGGCCGTGGGGTGCAGGTATGGCTGGGGGGAGGCGCCGGGCACTCAGGTCAGTAACTATCTCCTCTTGCAGGCAGACCAGCTGACAGAGGAACAGATCGCAGGTGAGACATCCCTTCGTCCTCCTGCCCCCAGTTCTCCTTTATGTGGGGCCTGGCGCTTCGCAGTGTGCTTGGCCACAGGCCCAAGAGCTTGTTTGCCCAGGGTGCTGAGGGGAGGGAGGGGACTGCAGGGAGAAGGGGCCCTGTGGCAGCTCCCCCTCCATCCCCCCCCCCCCCCCGCCATCAATGACTCTTTCTCCCGGCAGAATTCAAGGAAGCCTTCTCCCTTTTTGATAAGGATGGGGATGGCACCATCACCACCAAGGAGCTGGGTACTGTCATGAGGTCCCTAGGGCAGAACCCCACTGAGGCAGAGCTGCAGGATATGATCAATGAAGTGGATGCTGATGGTGAGAGGAGGCTGTGTGATGGGTGGGGAGTGGGAATACAGCCATTGTGCTCATGGCAATGGGATTTGGGGGTTGGGATAGAAATGATCTGAGCTGGGAAGCAGAGCTACTGTGTTCTGTGTATAGCTCTGAATTTGGTGTCTTCTTCCTTATGTGCCTCAGTTTCCCTTACAATTTTTTGTTTAGACTGTGAACTCTGGGCTAGGGGCTGAGAAGGGTTTCTAGGCCAATCAGAGGAATGGAGAGAAGACTGAAAGAGCTGGATTTGTATAGATTGGCCAGATGAAACTTGGGAGGGTAGATCTGATTGTTTTTTGTAAATACATCTAGGAGAAAATGAGCTATTGAAGCTAAGAGTAAGGTTCTGAAACAGCCTGCCAGTGGGAGGAAACACTGATAAGTTCCTGACTGAGGTTTTGACAGACCTACCTGCAATGTTCCCTCTAATCCATTCCATCAATATGTGGATTTTTTTCATACACGTGTGGAATAATTTGTATGAGCACCAAGTAGTGCAAATGTGCACTAGCAATGGAAACACAAAGCCTAGCTATGGGCACTTTGCTGATCAGCTGGTCAGCATTTGCATTTCTCCTGAGTGGCTGCACAAGTGCACAGCTTACAGGGAACACTGCCCGCCTGCAGCAGGACTTGATGACCCAGGAGTCTCCTTCTAGCCCTAGGTCCTTGTGTGTTACACCTAATCCCAGCCCCTCCCTTGTGGGTACTGCTGTTAGCTACCCTGCTCACACAGTTGAAGATCACTCAGGGCTGAGCTGAGAATCATCTTATTCCAAGGTTTGTGGCTTCTCATTGCAAAGTAATGGAGACCCCCTAGAGAACCACCTCTTCCTGCTCCAGTGTGGGGGTTGTACCTGAGTTAAACCTAGGGGGTTTACCCAAAGTTTGTAGGCCAGCCAGCAGCACAAACTACAAAGCGCTGGGATTTGTTTCTAGGACCTCCACAACTCTGCATGGGGGTGGTGAAGAAGAATCCCCTCAGGCAAGCCTGTAATTGAGGGAAGGGGGTGTTTCAGTGAATTCCCCAAAGCTCCCTATTCCCCATTTGGCAATTTTCCCCTCCACCCATACTTGAGGGTCTGGATTTGTGGGAGGAAGGATACTGGATGCCATGGGGTCACCAACCCAGTGTCAGTGCCAGCACTAATGGCTTCTTTCCCTGCTCAAGGGAATGGCACTATTGATTTCCCTGAGTTCCTAACCATGATGGCAAGGAAGATGAAGGATACGGACAGTGAGGAGGAGATCCGTGAGGCCTTCCGGGTTTTTGACAAGGTGAGGCCGTGGAGTTTCCACTCACTCCCCCTTATCCCTAATGGCTGTGCATGCACTCCCCCTCTTTTTGCCCACGAGTGCCAAAATAGCAACTAGAGCTAAACTCCCTTCAGGGACAGCTGAGTACGTGTGCATGTGCTTTACAACTGGACAGCTTCCCTTTGCACATGGGGTTAAGTCTGGAGAGTCATCAACTACCTGACATTAGTGGTTATGTGTGTTGGGGGGGAGAAGCTGGAAAGGGGGAATGCCTGTATAGTCCACCTGCTGCTCCTCCCTCCAGGCCTGTGTTGAGGCCAACAGGGTGAGGTCCCCATGGTGCTTGTGCTAAGGGGGGGCCAGCCCTATGGCTTTCTTGCCTGACATGGCTCCTGCCCCCCAGGATGGGAATGGGTACATCAGTGCGGCTGAGTTGCGCCATGTCATGACCAATTTGGGTGAGAAGCTGACAGATGAGGAGGTGGATGAGATGATCCGGGAAGCTGACATTGATGGTGATGGACAAGTCAACTATGAAGGTGAGGGGGGCAGGGCAGCTTTTACTGACTATCCAGAGGGCACAGCTACTGCTCAGGATAGTACTACTCTGAAGAGGGCACTTGTTTGCCCAGGGATTCAGTTGAGCTGTCTCTCCAAGTGCAGTGGGTATGATAAGTCTGGGAAGAATGCCTCATCCCAGCTCTGCTGCTCAATATGTCAGAAATACTGTTGACTCTTAGAAATGGAGGCTCAGCACCTCCAAGTGCAGCCTGGGTGGGGGAAATTGTTTTTGCCTGAAATTGGGCAAGGTGGGGGGGGGGGGTCAGTTTCTTCTCTTGTTCTCTGACCCTGTGCCTTTGCTTTGCAGAGTTTGTACAAATGATGACAGCTAAGTAGGCTCTGGTAGGGCATCACATTCCCTGTACAGACTGGATGGACTCTTCCTACTGCTGCCACATCACCCCTCCTCTGTCCCTGGTGCCATCCTGCCATCAGCAGCTGCTCTCCTTTGAGGACAGTGCATGCTTTCACCTCCTCTGCAATGTGTGCTTGTATGCTGGGCGCCACAGGGACAGGAGCCCAGCAGGACCTATGGCCTGCTCCCTCTAAGTGGTTTGGGGGAGCAGGCCCCTGCTGTGGGCTGGCTCTGCAAACTGCCTTCCATCTGATGATTCTTCTCCCTCCCATATTCAGCATCCCACCTGAATGCTCCTGGACGGTGGTAGGGCAGCTGACTTTGTCTCTTTGACTGGCCACTGTTGCCTTCCTGGATGTATCTGCATATGTTGGATATTGTGACTGTTAATTTCTTAACTGCTTAATAGTCCCCCCCCCCCTTATCTCTTAATTCCTTTCCCTCCCCCCAAATCCATATTGGCTTCTGGGGGATGCTTCAGTTCCATTCCAGGTAGTGTAAGGTTTTATTTTCAATAAAGTCTCTCTGTGTGGTTTCTATTCCAAGTGCTGACTCTGTGTGTGTGCGCGTGTGTGCGCATGCGTGCCCGTGCACTAGTTTCTTCCTGGGCTACAATAGATAAAGGTTTGTTGGGGGACAGGCACAGCTGCAGTAAAAAGTTACTATAACCTTATCTATGTTGCTAGGTCAGGTCTTGAATTTAGGTCTTCCAGACAAGGTTGTTTACTACAGCAGAGTTCTCAACCGTTTTCCCCATCCCCCCACCTCCACCATGTTATACAGTGATTTTCAAAGTACGGGTCTTGGAAATCAGGCACTGGGTTGCCTTGATGTAGGGGTGACCAGCAGGGATGCTAAGGCCAGATTCCTGCATGTGCTTGCACTAAGACCTGCACTGTGCCCTGGAAGCAGTTGGCAGCAAGTCCAGTTCCTAGGTAGAGCCTAGCAGTTCTCACAAGATTAAAAAGCAAAACAAGCCCAAAAATGAAGCCAATCCCATTTCAAAACAAGCCCAAAATGATCTCAGTCCATTCTTGCTCAGCAATGCCTGGTGACAAACCAGGAAACTGCCAATGGAAATGTGGAGTTAGAGCTTGGGGTGGGAGCTGCCTGTGCCCCAACAATCTCTCCCAGCCCTGAGACCCCCAATCCCAGCAATCCTGTTTGCACCCAAACACCTCACCGCTGGCCCCATCCCATAGCCCCTGTACTCAACCCCTATGCCCTAGTCCAGAGTCCCTGCCCACATACAGAACCCCTCTGCTCTACTCCCCAGCCCACATTCCAAACCCCTCATATCGGGCCCCGCCCCAGTGCCCACACATCCAGGCAAAACCTTCACCCCCTGCACCCTCATCCCTGTGGCCCCACCCTGGAGCCTGTATTCTACTCTAAAGATATAATTATGCTGGGTCATGAGCTGCAACAATTTTCTTCAAGTGGGTCACAAGAAAAAAGTTTGAAAATCACTGTTCTATAAAGAAGCTATATGTCCCATGTTTTTAATGCTGACCCTGTTCAAGGCCATCCCTGTTGCATGTTAATCTAGATTGTAGCCTATTTCATAGTAGGCTTGACTACAATGCTAAAATTTGCCTTCCCTAGCCTCTGGCAGACCTAAACTCAAGTCTGGCCCAGAAACAACATATTGATCTTTTCAGTGTTTTATGTAAATGAGATTAGTGCAACACATATCTTATTTCTCACACTGGGCTACAATGCAAACAGGCCATTGAATCTCAGCACTAGGTCAAAAGATAATTGCAGCTAGACCTACTACCTGCCTGGTGAGAGGCAGTAGCCAGCAAGCTGGCCTGTAGAAAGTATGCCTGCTTGCAGGGAATGGATGGGGTATGTTTCTCAGTCCTATGCCATGAGGTTAGGGGAGAGAAGGCTTACGCCTTGGGCAGTGGTGGTTTTTGGTTCAGAGACCGCTGGCCCACAGAAAAATCAGTCGGGACCGCACCCAAATGAGAAGCAAAAAAAGCATCACTAATGTGGCTTGACTGAGAAGCAGAAAGACATGCCCCATGTTCCCGTCATGCAGTAGAGCAGTGGTCATCAGCCAGTAGATGGGAACTACTGGTAGATCTTGGAGCCTCTGCCAGATGATCCTGACTAGTTTGGCCAAGAGGCTATCAAGTGCCAGCACTTCAGTTACCCCTCCCTACACTGCTGCTCATCTCCTTCCCTTTGGCTTGGAGCTGCACCTCCCCCTGGGAAGCCTCCTGCTTTCTGGGCAGGGCAGGGGAGGGAGAGGGGATGCTGATGTCAAGGTGCCCCTTCCCACTCTATAGCCTTTCTCCACAGAGCAGAGAGGGGGCACAACAGGACTTGGGATGGAGTTTTCTGGCTGCTTTTGGGAGTGGTTCAGAGCCTGGGCAGGGGTGAGCCTACCTTAGCCCTACTGCACCACTAACGAGGAGCCACCAGCAATGCCCAGCTAGAGCCCACATCTCAAACTTCTACCCCAGTCATGAACCCCCTTTTGCACCCCAAGCCTCTGCCCTGAGCACGCCTGCATCCAAACACCCTCCTATAGCTTGCACCTAGAACCCCCGCCTACATCCCAACTAGCTGCCCCAAGAGCTCAGAGCCCCTCACACGTCAGATCCCTTAATCCAAGACCAGCGCCTGCACCCCAATCCTCTGCCCTAGCCTGATAAAAGTGAATGATGATGGGCAAGAGAGGAGAGCAAGGAGGCTGGAGTGAGCAGGGGGAGGGCTTTGAAGAAGAGGTGGGAGGGAGGTGGGGCAAGGGTATTTATAGCTGAGGTAGATCTTGGATTGCACTTAAATTCAAAAAGTGATCTCATGCTCAAAAAGGTTGAGGACCACTGCAGTAGAGCCTGGGGAGCCCAGCCTAGTAGGTTTTGTGTGCTCCAGCCACGTGGTGTGATGGCAGGGGGCTGGTGCGGCTCCCCAATACTGAGGGGAAGTGTGAGCCTTGGGGCCTTGATCGAGGCAAGCCAGGGCACTTCTGGCAGGCAGGCCTTAGGTGCCCCAACCCCTGGCCTGCTGGGAGGTAGCTTCTCCTCTTGCAGCACAAATCACTTCCCGTTCGACAGCCTCGCCCTAGAGGTCCCACTTCCGGTTCCTTGTTCCGCGCCGCTTACATTTATAGTAAACCCGCTCACCCCATTGACCACTGTCGGAACTAATGAGCAGCTGCCCCGCCCCAAGGAAGGGCCAATAAGAGGAGGCGGCGCGCGCAGAAACGCTGGGGCCCGGGGAACTAGGGCGCGTGATTGTAGCTCGACTCAGGGCTGCGGCCGCGTTCTGAGCGGCGTCTGTAACTGCTTTGTGTGCTAAGCTTTATAGGGGCGCGGTTTCCCGTCACGTCCAGCGGCAGGACCCACGTGGCCCCGGCGAGCGCTCCCCGCCCCCTACACACTCCGAACCTGGTGTCAGAGGCGCTTTATTCTCAAATACAAAACACAGGTGGTTCGCGCGCAGACTAGAGGCGGCCCGAGGCGGGGCCCCCAGCTCACGTCAACCCCGCCCCCAACGAGCAGCTGCATAACGGGGCACTTCTGGGGGGCGCCCAGCCACCCCGAGACGTCACCCCTGAGTCTTAGCTGCGCCCACGGAACAGAAACCGAAGGGGGGGGCCGCTCAGGAGAGCCCCTGGTCTGACCCACCCCCTCCACTGGGGAGAGACCAGACTAGCCCCCTGCCCCGCACATGGAGGTGGCACAAAGGATGGAAGCACCCAGGAAATGGGATGGACCCAAGCCCCCTCTCCCCCATTTCTGTCTCCCCGCCCCCACAAGCCTGGCCTCCTTTCTCCCACTTCACCCCCACATTTCCCCAATCTTTGGCGGAGCCAATTGCACAAACACCCTTTAAAGTGACTGATTCAGCCCTCCCCCTGCCCCTTAAACTAGCCCCTCCATGAAAGCCATTTATGCCTGTGCTTCTCCTTCACTCTGCTTGCTCAGAAGGGGCTGTCTATGGTTTAATTTTGTTGGGTGGTGGCTGCCTTTAGACTCACTCCCAGCTGGGGGTGGGGGCTATATTCTGAGACCACCCCACATTTTTAATTTAAAAATAGACATTTCTTTCTCTTAAAAAAATCTCTTGCCTTCTCCCTCTCCCTCCACCCCAATCTGCATGGGGAAGGGGAGATGCAATTCTAGCCCACCCACCATCCCAGGGACTAAACTTCACCTCCCTACCCTGTACTCCGTTGCTCAATGGGGGTCCTGCCCCCTTTCCTTACAGCAGGGGTATCAGATTAACTGCTTTGGGAGCTGTGGGACACATTGGTTGGGACAGCACCTGGATCTAGCTCTTTGTTCTGGGTCTATCCCCCAGCACAATCCTGGGGGGAGATGGTGCCCATGGTGCTTGTCTACCCACTCACCCACCCCCCAAAAGATTAAAAGAAATAAAAATATAGACTCCCTACATATCCCCCCTCTTTGGCTGGGCTAGAGTGACCCTACCAGTCTGACCTTTGCTATTCATTCCAGCCCCAGAGTCTGACTGAAGGGACCTGCCCTCAGATTTTAGGTGGTGGTGGTGGCAGTACTCACTGGATTTCCCTTCTCCAGTAAGGAACAGCTGCTCCTCCCCCTGTATGGGTGGACTGGGAAAACCCTAAAGTGTAGGGGGCAGAGATGGACCCTGGTCTCACCTGGAAGCCATGCCTCAGAACTGCTCCCAGGCATATGCATCCACTTGAGACATCTCCTTGCCCTATAACCCCATGATCCCCACACCTGCCCCACAGAACACCACCCACAATCACCCAGGGCTGTCCCACTTACCTTTCAACCCAAAGACCACCCTCACTTTAGCTCCTAGAGGACTTCAAATTTCTGTCACACTGAGACAATCCCCCATGACTCCCAGACATACACAGGACAACCCCCAGTTTTAAATCAAAATTAAAAAAAGAAAAAACAAGATGAATGAAAAACATATGTCCACATGGAGGGCAGAATCCTCATCCCCCCTAAAAAACCCCAAATGAGACGCCCACCTGCATTCTCCCCCACAAGCAATAGAGACAATAAATAGCCCCCCTCCCTGTCCTACAAGCGCTACAAGGGGGGATTGTGGCGGCGGCCAGGTGGTTTGGAGCGGGGGTGCCGGGCAGGGGGTGCCGAGGAGGAGCCGGAGGAGGAGGAGGAGGAGGAGCTGCGCCGGGCCTCGGCCCCCGTGCTTGACATCTTGAGCTTGCGGCGCTTGGCCAGGGGTGCATTCTCCACGCTCTTCAGGAAAAAGCCCTCGCGCTTGCCCTTGTTGAAGGCCTGGGGGGTAAGATATTGAGGGTGAGGGAAAAGATGAGACCCAAAGATTGATCCCCCAAACTACTCCCTGTCCTGGTCTGTCTCCCCCCACATCTACCCCCATAGGGCCTATTCCTCAGCCCTCTTTCAACCTATTCAGACCCTTCCCTCTCCCTCCCTGACACTATGCTCCCCCAAAGCCTCAACCCATTCTTACACCCCTACCTGAGAATCAGCTCCCCAATATGAGGGAGCCTCAGCTACCCCCCACCAACTAAGGGTGAAAGTAGACACCAGAACTTACTGGTGTGCCCTGCACGGGCCCTGCATCCTTGGCTCTGGGCCTTCGGAAGGGATGAGGCCTTGGGTGGAAGGCGCAGGGCTGGGAGCAGACCCACCTCACAACCAGTCCTCCACTACTACTGAGGCAGTTAGAAACCGCAGGACTCTGGCAGTGATTTGAAGGGCCCCAGGCTTCCGGCTGCTGCTGCAGCAGCCAAGAGTCCCACATCCTTTTAAATCTCCGGGCCCTGGAGCAACTGTCCCTTTTGCTCCCCTCCGTTGGTTGCCCTGCAGTAGGGTCTGACAGTGCTCTAACGTGGCTGCCAGACCATACGTCAGAGCTGCCAATGGGAGAATCAAAAGGGGCAGCGACATTAAAGTGCAGTTGCAGCAGTGCTTTAACGTCAGCCGTTTGTGGGCCGATACCGGTGGCTGGTTCTTAACAATGTACCGTACCGACCTGCATCAGCCCACTTTCCCTTCTGCCACCAGGCCAGCTCCCTCATGCCAGGCACCACACACCCTCTCACCATGAAGGCGGCATTGACCCCTGAGCGCACAGCGGGTCCTG
This sequence comes from Pelochelys cantorii, assembly GCA_032595735.1. Taxonomy (NCBI): domain Eukaryota; kingdom Metazoa; phylum Chordata; order Testudines; family Trionychidae; genus Pelochelys; species Pelochelys cantorii. The sequence continues at coordinate 34,908,922 of CM064336.1, forward strand.
AGGACTCCAGGATGTCAGGGGTCATGAGTGGGGTGGAGGAGAGGGCACTGCCATCCTGCAGCCACTCGCTGTAGCGCAGCGTTGACATCTTCAGTCGCTTGGAAGGGTCCACAGTCAGCAGCCCTGCAGGTCAGGGGGAGGAGAACCATGGGTTAGTGATGGGGAGCATGAGTGGGTTGGCCTTTCAGCAGCTCTTTCCCTGAGGAAAGGGGAAATTCTCCTCCCATGCCCAGCCCTTCCCCCTGGAGGGAGCAGTAGCCCAGCCCCACATACTGTGACAGACTAATCACAAGTTACAGAATAGCCCTTTCTAAGCAGGCACATTTATTCTTAAGGTGAAAACATTACACAGAATCTATATCAAAGTTGATACCCCCTGCTAAAGGCTTCGCAGAGAGCAACCACCCTGTCTAACAGAGGCCTCAGCAAGCTAAAGCCCTTTTAACCCTTCCCAGGAAGGATTGGGGCCTCCTCAGAAGAAGGGTCTGCCTGTTTGCTAAGCACAAAGTCAGGTTAAACTCAGGCTATTTATCCAAAAGACCTCTCTCAATCTACTGGTCTCAGAGAACCACCAGTTTGAACCAGTCTATGCAGCCTCTTCAGGTGGCGGGATCTTTGTGGGGGTGCTGCTGCCTGAAATGAGTTTGCATAATCACCCCTGCCCAACCCTCACTGTTCTTCACTCTTGAAGGGCTGTGGTTCCCCCTTCTTCGTGGAACTGCAAACCATCCACAATGATAAGGAAATGTAATACAATGAGATCCTCAAAGCTATTACAGGCAATTGCCAGATCTGTCATACATGCCATTTCCCTCATCCCTTGGGAGAAGGACTTCCCAATTTCTACAGCACACCTTCCATCTGAAGTGGGAGGAGGAATAAACCAGCACCACAGATTCTCACTCTCCAACTCTTGGAACATTGGCCTATATATTGACCCTTTATTTTATGCCCCCCTCACCTCTGACTAGCTCTTTGGCCTCCTCAGAGACTCCCCTCCAGGCCTCGCCCTCCAGTGAGAACTGCCCCTCCTTGATCTTGTGCATGATCTCAGCTGCGTGGGTCAGTGCGCCGCCCTCCTGGCTGCTCTGGAAAGGCACCTGTCCGGACAGCATGGTGTACTGGGGGGAGTGAGAGACAATGGGGGGGTGTTACCAGACACTCTGGGTGAAGCTGACTCAGGGCAAATACCAGCAAGCTACCCCAAGGGGTGTGTGTGATTCCCCCAAGTCTCCCAAATCCCCTCCCTCATGCTGGGGTCCCTTGGGAAGGGGGTGGTCCTGCAGCTCTACCCACCTATAAGCACAGTACAGAGCTGAGCATTTGCTTTTTCCATTCGAATTGCTCAGAGAGGAACAGAGATTGTGGAAGTGGCTGAGTCACAGGGACCCCCCCAGCACAGACTTCTGCTTTCATGGGGAACCCACTAGCCCCCTGCATTTCCCTTCCCCCACCAGACAACACTCCCTCACTGACACCCCACAGGGTCAATGGCTCTTCAGGACACAGTACTATTGCTCCAGAGGCAGGGGCTGGGTTTGGAGGTTGGCACGTGCTTGGTGCACCAGCTTGTGGAGTCAGGTGACTGCAGCAGAACAGCAGCTTCTCTTATATAAAGTCAGTTTGTAGGTATCATGGTTTGGGGGAAAAGCTGTAAAATGTGAGACACCTGCCCTGAGTCTGCAGAGAGCCTGAGCTGACCGCTGGGGTGAGAAGGAGGGAAGCTGCCCTGAGCAAAATTGAGGCAGAGACCCTTGCCTGAGTCTGCAGAGAGCCTGAGTCCATTGCTCAGAGGGGGAAGCAGCCCTCAATAATCCCAGCTTCACTACTCTGTGGGACCCAGCCAGCCTCATGCCAGCACTGGGGCTATATGTCTCTCACAGGACCCGCCCCAGCAGGAATTCCTCAGAGAAGTACAGCGGGGCTTGCTGCCATTTCCAGGAGTGGTAGGAGAAGAGGGGAGCCTCCTAACAGCCCAGCTCCATGTATACACAGGCTTATTATCTGTGGGCAGAGCCCAAGTCCAGCCTTGGGAGCATGCTCTTTGACCCTGGTGGAAGGTGGGGGGGAGGATTAACTTTTTGTTTCCTCCTCTCCCTCCCCCTATCCAGATCACGGGAGAACAGGGAAGTCAAAAACCTTTGTCCTAACTCTCCTCCTGGGGAAGAGGGCAGGAAGCCAGACAACAGAGCTGTAAATACTTCCCCTGCTCCCCACTGGACTCTATGGGCTGCGCTGGGGTGGGGGGTGGTGGGGGGGGATGTGCCACCATGTGGTTAAATTCTTCAGCCCAGCTGAAATCATTCACCTCTGGGATGCTGGGATGAAGTGCAAGGTGCCTATACAGCAGCAGCAGGGAGACTGGGCCCCTTCCAGAACCCTGCCATCATAATGCCCCTGCCCTGTGGTGATCTGGGGTGCTTTGTACTCAATGTCCTCCCCCCCCATACATACCAGGATGACACCAAGGCTCCAGAGGTCACAGGACTCGTCATAGCCCTCATCAGCAAAGAGCTCGGGGGCGGCGTATTGCAGTGTGAAACAAGGTGTCTGCATGGGCTGCGAGTCCGAGGGGCGCAGGCGGGCAAAGCCAAAGTCAATCACCTTCACTGGGGCACCCTCTGACTCGTCAGCATACAGAATGTTCTGGGGGACAGCAGGAGGATGGGGCCCTGAGCTCCTGGGGGCAGCACCAGGGCCCATGCCCCAAAGCCCCAGCATCCCAATCTCCCAAGGCCCCACACCTTTATTCCCAAATCTCCCAAGTTCCACAGCACAAAACCCAAAGCCCTGTGCCCCAATTCCGTAGTCTGCCAGGCCCTGCACACCAAGCCCCTTAGGCCATTCCCCCAACCTTTTATGTTGGTCATGCACCCGATCTCCTGAGGCCCTGCCCACAAACCTATTTCCATTGCCCCCATACCTCTGGTTTGAGGTCCCGGTGCACCACACCGACGTCATGCATGAAGCTGACGGCTGACACCAGGCTGCGCATGATCTGACTGGCCTCCGACTCGCTGAAATGCTGCTTTTTCTTGATACGATCAAGGAGCTCACCCCCCCGCAGCAGCTCCATCACCAGGTACGTGTGGTACTGCTCAGGGAGAGGGGAGGAGCATCACTGAGCAGAGGGGATCCCACAACATGGAGATGCTGTCCCCACTAAGATGCGGCTACCTCTGGGGTGGGACACAGGGGCCAGTTTCACAGGGATCCCCCATCCAGCACTGAGATGCAACCATCTCTGGGATGGGGCAATGGGGGCTGTTGATGCCTAGGGAAGAAGGGGAGTGCTAGTCCCAGAGGGTGCTGAGGGGAAAGGGGTACCTGGTCATGATGCACCTCATGTAGTTTGACGATGTTGGGGTGAGACTCACACAGCTGCAAGGCCATCACCTCTCGCTGGGTGTTCACCTCCATCCTGAGGAGAAGGGGAGGGAGACCTTAGCAGAGCCTTTGCAGAACTGCACTGTGGGGTGGGGTGGGGGAAGGGAAGGGAAGGACCCAGCAGGGAGTTGGGAGGGAAGGGGAATGGGACAGCAAGGAAGTGGGAGGAGAGTTCAGGGGAAGGGAGATGATAGTGGGGTGGGGAGTGTGGTGGCTGGTGGAGAGTAAAGATCCTATTTGGGTGGTGTTGGCAATGGAGCGTCTGAGGGTCAACGAGGTTGGGGGGCAAAGTCCGGAGTGAGGGGGCCCCCTTTAATCCCAGAGATGAGTCTGAGGAGGCACCTATGGGAACTAGGCATGGGCCCTTGGGAGGTTGGTGTGGGAGCTGGGAAGTCGGGGAAGCACATGGAGAAGTTGCTATAGGCAATGTAGTGGGGGTGTTTCCATGGGGGAGGGACGGGTTGCCATAGCAACTGAAGCATGGGGGGGAGCACCCCACCTCTTGCTGATGATCTTGACGGCGAACTCGGTGCCACCCTGGCGCTGCTGGCATCGGCGACACACGGAGAAGCTGCCCTCACCCAGCGCTGCCTCCTTCAGGTCCATGTCATAGAGCTGGAAGAACGGAGAGTCCTGGAGGGAGGGAGAGAAGAAGCATCAGCAGCGCCCACTCCTGGGGAGGGGTTCCTCCTCCCCCCACAAGGTCTTCCTGATGAGGAATCCAGTGCAAACCAGGGCCCCTTCCTTACCTATTACCCAGCCTCTGCCACTTCCACCAAGTCCAGTCATACAAGAGGCCCCTACCTTCATCATGGCACTGCGTGCCACAGCAGTACTGCCTGGGCGCTCCCCACTCAGTGCCAGCTCCAGCACGTCCGTGGTGACGGCGTTGTGGTTGAAGAGAATGGAGGGAGCAATGAAGGAGTAGCCCTGAAAGAGGGAGGGAGGGGTACAATGGAGCCAGGGGCTACGATATCTCCATGGCTACAGCACTCATTGGAGACACCCCCCAGCTCTGGTGTGTGTGGGAGATTCCCCACACACACCGGAGAGCCCCCCTTGTCAGGGAGAGAAGAGGATTCAGGAGCCAGTGTCCTCTGCCGGGGCCCAGAGATCAGCCACCGTACGCATGAGGCTGGCAGGGGGAGGGCATAGCAGGGCAGAGGCCTCATGTGCAATTTGCAGTCTGGTGGGGAGAAGGCATGTACACAGTAGGGAGGATTTGGTGGGGACCTTGTTGTGTGGAGGAGGTCTCACCAGAAAGATGCAGTCCAGGTTGGGAGGGTTCCAGCAGCCAAGCACACAGGATGCTGGGTACTGTTGGGAGATGCCAGGGTGGGGGGGTCTCACCTGGAAGACGCGGTCCAGATTGGGGGGGGTCCCAGCAGGCGAGTACACGGGCTCCAGGCGGGTGAACTCCTCAGCAAAGTTGCGCACATCCAGCTCGCTGCGGACGATGGGTTTGAACGGGGCCTTCAACCGCCGTGCAGCCAGCTCCACCCAGTCCAAGCCCTATGGGGGAGGAGATGAGTGGGGAAATGGGGGCAGGGTCCAGCAGAGATTGAGAGCCTAGGCTGGATAGCAGGCATTGGGGCTCGCTCCCCAAGACCAACTCTAGGATTTGGGGTGCTGGCCAATCCATGGGGAACTCTGCATGTGATGAGTGCACTGAGGCTGGAGGAGAGGAGCATTGCAGGGGAGGGGGCTGCAAGTTGTGGAGGGAAGATTTGTCAGGGCAGACTCAGGGGCACCTTGGCTAGGGGTGCACACAAAGTTCTTTCCCGGATGTGAGGGCTGCACAAGGATCTCTGGCCGACAAGGGGGTGAGATCTGGCCAGGGGGCCCTGATGACCAGGCAGTATGAGAGGGGCTGTACGTGGGCCCCTCTCAGGGGGATGGGAGTAAATATGAGGGGCTCTCTGCTTGGGACATAGGGCAGCTGTGGGGCAGGGGCAATTCCTACCTAAGGCCTATATGTGGGGGGCCCTGCCAGGAAGGAGGGTTGTGCAAAATGGGCCCTGTCCAGGCTGTGAGGGGCCCTGCTGAGGGGCTCAAGCCATGTGTGAGTGGGCTGTGGCCATGGTGGCGGTGTCCCCTCCCGCTCACCTTGAAGAAGGGGTGCTCCTTGATGTCCTGCGCCCCATTGGGCCCCGAACCCAGGCGTTTCTTGGGGTCCTTGCACAGCAGCTTCTGCAGCAGGTCGCGGGCAACGGGGCCAATGACAGTTGGGAATGGGGGTTGGCACTTGAGGATGCGCCTACGGCACAGACAGCTCCCCATTACCCAGCAGCCCTTGCCAATCCCCCTCCATGACCCCCCCCGCTCCTGTGAACACACTCCCCACCCCGTTACCCAGCAGCCCCTGCCAATCCCCCTCCGTGACCCCCCCCGCTCCTGTGAACACCCTCCCCACCCCGTTACCCAGCAGCCCTTGCCAATCCCCCTCCGTGACCCCCCCCGCTCCTGCGAACACCCTCCCCACCCCGTTACCCAGCAGCTCCTGCCAATCCCCCTCCCTGTAACCCCCCCCAGCTCCTGCAAACACCCTCCCCACCCCGTTACCCAGCAGCTCCTGCCAATCCCCCTCCCTGTAACCCCCCCCAGCTCCTGCGAACACCCTCCCCACCCCGTTACCCAGCAGCTCCTGCCAATCCCCCTCCCTGTAACCCCCCCCAGCTCCTGCGAACACCCTCCCCACCCCGTTACCCAGCAGCTCCTGCCAATCCCCCTCCCTGTAGCCCCCCCCAGCTCCTGTGAACACCCTCCCCACCCCGTTACCCAGCAGCTCCTGCCAATCCCCCTCCCTGTAACCCCCCCCAGCTCCTGCGAACACCCTCCCCACCCCGTTACCCAGCAGCTCCTGCCAATCCCCCTCCCTGTAGCCCCCCCCAGCTCCTGTGAACACCCTCCCCACCCCGTTACCCAGCAGCTCCTGCCAATCCCCCTCCCTGTAACCCCCCCCAGCTCCTGCGAACACCCTCCCCACCCCGTTACCCAGCAGCCCTTGCCAATCCCCCTCCCTGTTACCTCCGTTACCCAGCAGCCCCTCACCTGGACACCTCAGCCTGCGTGTTCTTCTCCCCCTCCAGTGTGAAAGGCGAGGCCCCCGTCAGCAGCTCAAAAATCAGAATCCCCAGGCTCCACCAATCCACTGACTGTGGGGGAAGGGGTGTGGGGTGATGAGCCTGGAACCCCCCCAAGACCAACCCCACCTTGCACTGCAGGAAAGGGGTCAGTGAACCTGGAATTGATGCCCTCCCCCCAGCAGACACCTCCCCAACCCTCCTCACACTGCTGCTGGGGTGAGGGGTAACAGTCTGAGACACGCCCCCGCTAGCCAGCCCCCCATTTGCCTGCCATGCCCAGTTACCCCCCTGCTCACTTCACTCCCCGCTCCCTCACTACACTCTTTGCCACTCCCTCTGACTACACTGTGCCCCCTCAGCCTTGCCTTTCCCCAGCTCCCCACTCACTCCCCTCGTCTAGCCAGGCCTTCCCACTTCTCCTGGCCCCGTTGCTATGTCCCCTATGGCCTTCCTGACTCTCACACCTTACCCCTTCTCCCCCACCACAACCTCCCATTCATTATGCCCTTACTCCTGCCTTGCCCCCCTCACCTTGCCGTGCCCTGACTTGCTGCGGATGATCTCAGGGGCCATGTACTCGATGGTGCCACAGAACGAGAAGGTGCGATCTTTCTGTGGGGGGGGAGGGGAGAGAAGTATGGGGGGCTCCATGCCAGGATTCAAGCTATGGAGCCCCCACAAAGAAGAGAGGCTGCCATCTCTCCCCTGCCCCTAAACATCAGTGACTAGAGGGGCAGGGCAAAGATCCCTCCCCTTGGGAAGCAAAGAGACTCTTCCCCCCTTTTTATCAGAAAGATGGGGGAGCACAGAATGAGGCCAGGGAGATTCCTGGGGGAGGGAGGACAAATGGGGCGGATCTCCAGAGGAAGGATCGTGGGCAGGGTCAGAATGTGGCAGCACCCAGGGGAGGCTCTGGTGAGCTGGTTGGAGGTGTCTGACCTCCTCGGCGAGGAACTCCTTGCTGAGGCCGAAGTCCGTGAGCACCACATGCCCCTCACTGTCCAGCAGGATGTTCTCCAGCTTCACATCGCGGTAGATGATGCCCAGCTGCAGGCAGGCATAGGGTCAGAATGGGGATTTCCAGCCCTGCATGACCCAGGTTCCCTTGTGCCATGGCCCCTCAGTGCCCCTTGACCTGGCCTGCCAGCCCCTCAGGGCCCTGACAGACAGCACCCCCATGGCTCCTGCAGCACAGCCTTTGAGAGCTCCCCAGGAATTCCTCCTACACAGCCCCCCGAGAGACCCCCAACAGACTCCTACAGACAGCACCCCCACAGTCCTTGCGGCACAGCCCCTCAAGTCCTTCCATGACAGAACAGTTGTCTGGACTCTGGATCTGGGGTGTACTCTCCAGGTATTTCACATCCCCACAAAATGGGCATCCCTTGGAAAGTGGGTCCCCTCCTGTCCCATCACTGGGCACAGCCCCCCACCTTGTGCAGATGTTCCAGCGCCAGCACGATCTCCCCTGCGTAGATTCGCACCTCATCCTCCGTGAAATGATCCCGTTGGTAGAGATGGGTGAAGAGCTCCCCCCCACTCACGTAGTCTGGAGGGCAGGGGTGGACAGAGAGTGAGCACCCAGCCCCCCAGCTGGTCCCTCCTGCCCCTCTCAGCTTGGTTTGGAGTCGCTCACACCCCATTGCATGGGAAGGCCTTTCCCTGCCCACAAGGTGCCCTATATCAACCCTAGTGCTCCACCCCCAGGGCAAGGCATTTCCCCTGGAAAAACTGGAGAGGGGAGGGTAAAAGGAAACATTTTCCCAAAAAGCCTGTTTCTGGAGAAAACTTACTTTTTTTAATTGAAAAACCAAATATATCATACATCTCCCATGATGCACCATGGTCCAGTCTCCCCCCCCCCCCCGCCCACCCCATAGTAGCCATGAGTCCCTGGCCGTGGTGCATCCTGGGAGATGTAGTGTGGGTGCTTCACATGCTCATTCTCTTCTATAAGCAAAGTTCCCAAGTTGAACCACATCTCTCACAATTCACCACAGCCTCCCCTTGCAACTGACTTGAACACGTCATGGGAACTATAGGGCAGCTGCCTCACACACATACACTCCATTCTCCTCTATAGGCTAAGCTCCCTGAGCAAACTACTTCACCCACAAAGCACCACAGTCCCACTATGAAGACACTAACGGATGTGCAATTAGCCTCATTGCCTGCTGCACCATGGGAGATGTAGTCCAACAGTGGTGCAAAGTACATAAAAGCACAGGCATGCAAGGTATATGAACTATGACTCCCATCAGGCATGGCAGCAGTATTTCTCTATCATAATATATCAGTTTTTTAATTCCTGCTGAAAAACTTGAAAATTTCCCCCTGGAAAAGTTAAGCAAAAAACCTTCTCACCCACTCTGTTTTCACTGAATATAGCTGTGGTAAAAACCACTGGTCATTCTCCAGCTTCACCTAATGCCCACCCTAGGGTCCCCCCACCTGCTGGGTCCCATAGTCTCACCCTCCCCATTCCTTTGGGTCCACTTTGCACCTGGGTGTTCACCATACTCCATCCTCTAGGACTCCCATCGGTCTCATTGCTCCATACCCCTTGCCATTGGGTTACTAACTCTGTGCACTGGGGTCCCATAACTATGTCCTTTCCTTGGGGTCCCTCTGTTCCTCAGCTCCATCCCCACACTATGGACCCCCTCTGTCACACACCCCAACCTCTGAGATTCTCACCTCCATGGATTTCATCCCCAATTCCTTTCTCTGAGGTGCTCATCTTCTCAACTCCCCCTTTATGCTGCCCCTGGCCCATCCACCTAGAATCTGACACACACACACACACACACACACCCGTGGGTCCCAGCATCCCACCTTCCCTGCCCTCTCCCAGGGTTCCCCCATACCCAGGATAAGGTGCAGCTTGGAGCCGGTTTGGAAGGCATAGTGCAGGGTCACTAGGAAGGGCGATGCCCGCACATGCTCCAGCACGGCCCGCTCCGTGCGTGTGTGCTCCGTGGTCTTGGCCTTTTGCACGATGGCAGCCTTACGCAGCACTTTCATGGCATACAGTTTCCCCATGTCGTGGCCTGTCACCTTGCGCACCAGGAACACTTTCCCGTAGGCTGGGAGATACAGATGAATGTCAGAGGATCTTCTTGTAGGCTGATGCCCCAGAGGGGGACATCAGGAGGATCCCAGGACAGTGGGGAGACTATGGGACCCAGGAAAGTGGAGATGGGGGCAGCAAGCTCAATGGGGCAGAGGATCTTCCTATAGGCTGGGGGGACAGGGGATTGATGGGCAGGATGCCATGCCATTGGGAGGAGGAATGCAGGCACAGCCCCCCAGTGCCCCCTGATAACCTCTAGTGTCCTCCCATGGCACAGCCCCCAGTGTCCGTGCTCACCTCCTGTGCCCCCATGGCAAAGCCCCCCAGTGTATCCCACTCACCTCCAGTCCCCAGCACCTTGAGCAGTTCAAAGTTCTCCATGCCAACTTTCTCTTCATGGCCAGTCAAGTTTGCTACCACAGAGACAAGGTTATGGGAGTGGGGGATTAAAACCAGCCTGTGGTCCAGTGCCATCCCCCACCACCTGCTAACCACAAACCTTGTCCTCCTCCCACATTGTCTCACCCCATCATCCCCCACAGGCACATCTCCCCACCCCGCTCCAGCCTCATCCCATCCCTCCACTACTTGTCCCTGCCTTACCCCCCATCCTGCTGCACCTCATTCCCCCACCCACCCACGCCTCTGCCCCTGGGTGGGGTCAAAGCACAGTGATGAGCAGTCCCCATTTCCTGTCAGTGACTCACAGCAGCTCTGGTGCCAAGGGGCTGGGCAGGCCTGAGCTCAGCAACTCCTATCCCACAGACACCCTGAGACATCCTGGGGCACCCTGGGATGGAACCAGGGAAGGGGGAGCCTCTTCCATACCCAGGTGGGGACACTGACAATCCCCCCATGTCTCTAGGATGGACCACGCCAGCCTAGCCCTGTGATGCTGCCCAATGGGGAGACTACATGTTACTTTCCTCTGCCCAAAGGAAGATTGCCAACCCTGGGGTTCCCCCACAGCCCAGAGCTGTGGGTAAAGGAACCAGCCCCAGGGGATCCTATGAGAGAGGGTGGACCTGTGTGTGGTGGCAATTGTGGGGGCAAGGGGTATGAAGGACCTAGAGAGACATCTCCTTCACCCAATGCGGACTGCAAGGTGAGTGTCGCCACAACCCCTCCTGGAAAGTGGGACAGAGCTCAGGGGATGATGGTGGGGTGCAGTGGGGAAATGGGGAGTCTACCCCTGGGAGGAAGGTGGGTAAGATCACCTGCTTAGCCCCCCCCCACCAAATCTGGCCAGATCTCTCTACATCTCCCCCACCTTACCTGCCACCGCAGTTTCCCCACAGGGCAGCAGATGCTGCCTGGTTTTGCTTGGCACTAACCTGCCTCTCCAAGCTCCTGGCAGCTACAAGAAGGCTTCTGACCCCTCCCCTCAACCCCTCACATTGTCCTGGGAGGCTATAATTTGCCCATGTGACCCTCCACAGCTGGCACCAAGTGGTAGGTACCAGGATGGTCACCTGGCACCGCCCCCTCACTCTTTCCACCACTGCAAAAGCTCCAGGACAGCTGATGGGAGACTGCCCAGCCCAGAGCAGTGAGTGCCCCCTGCCACCATCCCCCCACTGGGGTTTAAACAGGCACCAGAGAGTAGTGCCAGGCATCACCCCGGGCTGCCATGTGAGACACCCCAGCACCCAGCCTGGCAACGTGAGCGTCCTTTCAGCAGGACAAAGATGGGAGCAGGTTTGGCTTGAGCCTGGCATCTAATGGGTGTGAGAGCCCAGTGCCCAGCTTTGGGTGGGTGGGTGGCGCAGCCTGCCCTTCATGCAGCCCCTACCCCAGTACCTATGTCGCCCCCTCTCCCCACTAGCATCCATCCCCTCAAGTAGCTGTCCCTACCCCACTGTCCATGTCATCCCCTAAGTAGCTGCCTGTCCCATTGCCCATATCCCTGGCCACCCTCAGCCCCATTCCCCAGCAGGCTGTCTCTCATATGCCGCCAACTCTTGTGAGCCCTCCGAGCTGCCAGTCCCTGGGGAAGGGGGGAAGCAGTGACTAATCCCCACCCCCGCTCCCCTCTTGCTGCTGCCCACCCACAGGGCTGAGCCTGCACCGATGGGGGAGTGCTAGGGGGTGGGAGAAGGGGGGCAGGGTCACCTTTCCTCCCATGGCACTGCACTTCCTTTCCCCCAATAGCTGCCCTTCTCGGACACCACTCCACCAGCGGCCCTGCATCCCCGCAGGTCCCAGGGGCATGCACAGTTCAAACCAGTGGCCCCTGCGTGCCCCTGAGCTGCACCCACACCCTCTCCTCCTTGCACTGCACCCCTGAACTGCACCCATCAACCTTTCCTCCCTGCACTGCACCCCTGAACTGCACCTCACCTCCTCCCTGCACTGCACCTCACTTTCTCCTTCTCCCTGCACTGCACCCGCCACCTCCTCTTCCCTGCACCCCAGAACTGCAGCACCCCAACCCCGCTCCCGGGAACTTCCCCCGACTCCCCTCCTTCCCCGAGCCCAGGAAGCTCTCCCCCAGCTCCCAGGAGCTGCCCCTCCCCTGCGCCCCGAGCCCTCCAGGCCCCCTGCGCCCCGGCACGGTGCCCCCTGCGCCCCTCCGCGCCCAGTACCGTCCGTGAGCGGCAGCTCCACCGTCTCCTCCTCGGCCCCGTCCCCCATGGCCGCGCCGGGCCGGGATCTGCTCGCCTCGGCTCGGTTACATGGCCCGGGCCCGGCGCTTCCTGGTGCCGCCGCCGCCTCCGGGCCTGACTCAGGCGGCAGGAATGTGACAGCGAGCGGGGAGCGGAGCGCAGGGACCGCCCCGGGGAGGGACCGACAGACCCCCCCGCGCCCCCGGTCACCCCCGGATCGCGCACCCCCGCCCGGGAAAGAACAGCGAGACCCCTCCGCACTGACACCCCCGGATCCCACACACCCACCGGGAACCCCTCGCTCAGATCCCCATAAGAAACCCCCTGGATCCTGCACCCCATAGAGAGCCCCCAGGGAGGGACTGACAGATACTCATCTCCCTCCCCACTGGAAACCCCTCCAGCAGGGACCCCAGCATCTTCATAGGGAACCCCACAGATCCTGTGGAACCCCCACACCCACCAGAGAAAACCCCCATGGATCCTGCCCCAGTAGCCCCAGGGAGCAACGGATGAGCCCCTGTGCTTCTCCCCACTCTTAGGAGGGACTCACAGACCCCACATTTCCTAGGGACCTCACCACCTGCATAGGTAGCCCCTGGCTTCCACACCTGCTCCAGAAAGCTACAGAGACACCCCACATAGCTCAGGCAGACATGGCTTCCTGCATCTCTTCCCCTGGATCCCACACCCCTGCCCTGGGGAGGGACTGACAGACCCACATCCCAAAGGGGAACCCCCAGATTCCATACCCCCTGCGCCCAGGGCGGTACCAACTAACCCCCTGCACTCCCTGTAGAGAAACCCCTCCAATCCCACATTTCCTGTCCCGGGGAAGGACCAACAAGACCCCTCCCTGCACCCTCTCCCATGGGGAATCCTCCCAACCTCCCTGTACAGAATCCCCCCCTCAACTCACACGCCTCACCAGATAGGACTGACTGACCTCACATGCTCCCCACATTCCTCCCTGAGTGCCCTGAGTGGGGAGGTGGTGCGGAGCAGAGGGGTGCAGTGGGAGGTGGTGCAGAGCAGGGGGTGTAACAGGGAGGTGGTGCAGAGAAGGGGGATGCAGTGGGGAGGTGGATGCAGAGAGGGGGTGTAGTGCAGACGTGGTGCAGAGCAGGGGGAGCAGTGGGAGGTGGTGCAGAGCAGGGGGTGTAACGGGGAGGTGAGGCAGAGCAGGGGAATGCAGTGGGGAGGTGGTGCAGAGAGGGGGTGCAGTGGGGAGGTGGTGCAGAGAGAGGGTGCAGTGGGGGAGGTCGTGCAGAGCGGGGGGATGCAGTAGGGAGGTGGTGCAGAGTGGGGAGTGCAGTGGAGAGGTGGTGCAGAGAGGGGGGTGCAGTGGGGAAGTGGTGAGGAGCAGGGGGATGCAGTGAGAAGGTGGTGCAGAGCTGGGGGTACAATGGGGAGGTCGTGCAGAGCAGGGGGCTGCAGTGGGGAGGTCGTGCAGAGCAGGGGCCTGCAGTGGGGAGGGGCTGCAGTGGGGGTGGTGCAGAGTGGGGGGTGCAGTGGGGAAGTGGTGCAAAGCAGGAGGATGCAGCACTCAAGGGAACACAGGGGCTCCTGGATTGCAGTTAGGAAAGTGATGTAACCGTGAGAGCGGAAGGAACTGATGGTGCAAGAGTGAGCGGGGTGAGCTGGGAGGAAACCCCTTTCCTCCCAACAGTGCCTGGGGAGGCGGGTGGAGGGGAGAGGCGGACGGCCATGGAGTGGCAGTGAGGAAATGGCAGGGGGAGGGGAGTGAAGGGGTGGGAGCAGGCATACTGTGGGGAGGCTACAATGACAACAGGCGACGGGGTGATAAATAATAAATTTTATTTCTAATAAATTATAAAATACATTACAAATCCTGAGCTCTGCCTGTGAGAGACAGGGTGTCAGGGCAGGATGGGGAGGGGGAGCTGAAACAGCCAATCCTCTGTGCTCCAGGCACGTGGCTGGAGGATGGTGGGACTAGGGGCTGCCGCAGGACCCCTTCCTGGTTCCGTTTCCTCTGTCGCTGCCATCTGGGGTGCGAGGGGGATAATCTGAGCTCACTGACTGAGCTGGGGTGAGAGCGGTGCCTTCTCCTTGCCTTGCAGTAGCCCTGGGAAGAGACAGGACCCCCAGTCACACCTGCCCCAAGTGCTCCAACAGCCCCCCCTCCAGAGGAGATCCCCTCCCTGACCCCCCATTCCTCCTCCCCTCTCTTCTGGTTTTTGGGGCAGACTCTCGCTCTCTGGCCTCCCACCAGTACCTGCCCCCCATGTCTCCTCTTATCCTGGGGTGACTCCCCCATGTTCTTTTTATAGGAGGGTGACACCCCTCAGTTCCTGCCCCCTAGGTTATGAGGGTAACACTCAATATCTGGAGTAATGCCTCCCCTGTCCATGCCCCCACAATCCTTGGGGGACACTCTATCCCCCCATCCAGGGATGACACCTCCCCACCCCCTAACACCTCACCTCTCTCCTCGCTGCCAGAACTGGGGCGTCTCGATCCCTCCTGGGCCTCCCAGGGGGCAGCAGCCTCTTCACGGGAGCCCCCCAGGAAGCCCAGGGGCCGCTGGCGCTGGCGGAAGCGCTGGCGGGGAGTGGCATCCCCACCCCCAAAGGACTCGCTGCCCAGGACCCGGGAGCTCAGTTTGCGCCGAGTTAGCCGCAGCTGCACCCGCTGGGCATCAGACAGGCTCAGCACACTGGTGGCCTTGCGCAGGGGCCCGGGCGAGGCGGGGGCACTGGAGTCTGTGGACGAAGCAGGAATCAGTGGGGCAGGGGAGGGAGAGCGTTGCATGGGAACACCTTGCATTGCTGTCCCGGAAGCCTGGGTCTCCTCCCCTGTTCTGGTCTCTCCTCCCCACACCCTAATGGGTGAAGGGTCCCACACTCACCCCCATCAGGTGTGCACCCATCCTGCCCCACAAGCGCTGGCAGGTTCTCAATGCTGCTGGCCCCCTCGGCCAGGGGGCGCTGCTGCTCCCGGGAGGGCTCACGCCGCGGCTTCATCAGCTTCTTCATCTTGTCTGCAATCCAGTTGCTGCTCTTCCTGTGGGGTGGAGTGTGAGGGCCACATGCTGGGGTGCCTAGGTGAGCCCTGACATGTATCCTGGGGGATTCCACCCCCCAACACTGGCCCATGTAGGGGCACTCTGGTCAACTGGCAGCGAGGGTCCCTGTCTCAGACTGGGCCTTGGGGGGTCCTAGGCTCTAGGGGGGGTGTCCCAAGTTTGGAGTGTAAGGGAGTCCCCTGCCTTAGGCCAGCGTTGGCGGCTTGGTCTGTTTCAGAGAATGGGGGGCCCAGGGGGGCAGGGAAGAGTTCTTGGCTGGGGGGGCAGATGTGGGAATCTGCAGGGCTGGATTAAGAAAGGGGCATTAGGGCTGCAGCCCAGGGCCCTGGGCTAAAGAGGGCATCTTAGCGCAGGTTCCTGGGCTGCAGCCACTAAAGTCCCTGTGATCCAGGCCAGCCCTTCCTTGTGCGGGGAGGGGGAAGAAGCAGCTCTGTGCACTGCCTCCCTACCCCCTACCAGAGCCGGGGCCACATCTAGGATTGTCAGAGGGTTTCAGCAAAAATACCGGACACACTTGACATTACATCACAATCTATATTACATCTGATTTAGAAAATACCGGACATTTATATTTTCTCAATTTGTTTCCGGAACAGGAAGCTCAAATACTGGACTGTCTAGTTCAAAACTGGACACTTGGCAACCCTAGCAACATCACCATGAATGGCAGGAAGCTGTCCCCAAATTACCCTCACCTGGAGGCTCCGCCCCTGCAGCTCCCACTGGCTGGGGATTGCAGCTAATGGGAGCTGCAGGGGGGCGGTGCCTTCAGGCGAGCATGGGGCAGCGTGAAGCCAAATGGAAGCTGCCCCAGGTAAATGCCTTGCACCCCAAGCCTGTGCTCCAGCCCTGAGCCCCCTCCTGTACCCTAACTCCCTCCCAGACCTCACACCCTGCCCTCAGCCTTTTCCTGCACCCCTAGCTATCTCCAGATGCTGCAACTCAGCCCTGAGTCCCCTCTTGCATTCCAAACCCCTTGGCTCCAGTTGGAGCCTCCTCCTGCATCCCAAATACTTCAGCCCAACCCCAGAGCTGGCATCCACTGTTGGAGCCCTCACCCACTCCTGCCTCAACCCACAGCCTGCTCCTACACACTGAACCTCTTGTTTTGGACCCCACCATAGAGCCTAGGGGGGGTCGCATAAGAGTTAATCTGGCCCTGGGAGTCCATGGCAGTGGGAGGGTCCATGGCAGGGCCAGCTTGGCTGAGGCCGGCCTTGGGGAGGTCTGTGGCTGGGGCCAGCCTACAGCGGGTGGGGGCACACTCACTTGCTCTTGGGCAGTGCTGGCTCCAGCACCCGGTACTGGTCCATTATCTTCTCCACCAGCTTCTGCTTCTCCCGGCGCAGCTCGTTCAGCTTGTCCCTGGGGAGCAAGAACCAGGCAGGGTCTGGGGGTGACTTCCCTCCTCCTGTACTCCCCATCCAGACTGCCATGTGCCCCGAATCACCCATCTGCCCCCCTCCCTGCACACCTGCCCCATGGGCCCGAGGGAGCCCCAAGCACATGCTGCCAGCCTCCCATCTGGGGCACTTGGAGGTGCTGTTCTGAGTGGTACTGCTCCTGGCTCTCCAGACTCAGCTCCAGTGGCATAGGGTGCTGGGGAGCTGGCAGAGAGTAGGGGGCACTCACAAGTACTGACGCTGCTCCGAGTGGTACTGTTCCCGGCTCTCCATGCTGCGCTCCAGCAAGGTGCGGTTTTCCTGGCTCAGTTTCTGGATCTCCTGCAGCAGGTGTCGGTTCTCCTCCTCCTGGTTCCCCTTCAGCTGGGCCAGGAGCTGGGGGGGCAGCAGAGGTATTAATAGAACAGACCATGGCCCTCTAGGCTGAAACCCTCTCTGATCAGGGCTTCAGGGGGGAACCAGTCCCCATTGTTTGCTTGGAGCAGGGGGAGCGGAGCTGTGGGAGGTGTGAGGAAGCCTTGGTTTAATTAGGTTGGGCAAAGGTGGGTTGCTCCTTGCAGAGACCCAGAGACTGCATGTGATTCCTGGGGTCAGGACCAATGCCCATGGAGAATGGCCACCCTAATTGCCCAGGTATTCGGCACCTGGTGACCAAGGACCATGGATGGCCACCTCCTTAGAAAGCCAGCAGGGTGTGACCAGCTGAAAGACAAAGGTCTGGGGAGGGGTCAGATGGGGTGATGGGTGGGCTGTTGAAGGCAGGGGGCCACTCCTGAACTGTGTCTAAAGGGGCCAGAGGGCTCTGGAGTGACCCGGATGGACTTTGCTGTAACTTTCTGTTCTCTCTGTTAATGAAGCACTTTCTAGGCTGCACTCCAGACGCCTAACAAACCCCTCCGCAGTTACACTGCTGGCTGAGTCACTACTTTGGGGAAGCCGGGGCTGCGCCGCTCCCTTTGGGGGGCACAGGTCTTCCCCAGGTGTTCAGTTTCGATGGACTCGCTCAGGGGAGCTCACAGTGCAACCCAGGGCTGTTGTAGGCTCCAAGGTTTGGTCCCAAGAGGCGGTAAAGGCGAGAGGCCTGCTGTAGCATGATCCACCTGGGGGCTCACACACTGGAGGGACCTTCCCAGGGACTGATCCAGAGCACCGGGCCTGTGGATTCATGGCCGGAGGCTATGGAGGGTGGATCTCCAAAAGAGGGTGCATTGGGGAGAGCAGGGCTAGGTAGAGAAAGGCATTGGGCAGTGTGTGTTTTGCGGGGGGCTCAGGCTGGGGGGTGCCAGGAGTGGAATTGCAGGTAGCAGAGTTGTGAACCTTGCTCTGGTCCTTGTAGGGATGCTGGGGAGCAGAGGTACCACAGAGTTAGGGCGTTGAACACCTTGCTCTGGGCAAGATCTGGGGGGTTCAGGCTGGGGTGGGGTTAGGGAGTACCAGGGGTTGTACCTCACACTGGTCTCCAATCCGGCCCAGTGCCACCTCCAGCTGCTGGTTCTGCTCCCGCAGGGCAGTGCCCTCTGCCTCCAGCCGCGCCTGCTCCAGCTGCAGCCCTGTCAGCCGACCCCGCAGGCCCCGCAGCTCCCCCTGCTGTTCCCCCTGTGCTCGCTCGGCCGCTGCCAGTGCTGCCTGCACCCTGTGTGGGGCAAGGGGTCAATGAGGGGCTCCGAGGGGGAAGTCCATACGCTGAACCCAGTGCTGGCCCCCATCTCCCACTTCCCCATATCCCATTACCTCCTATATGCTAGGAACCCCCCATCTCACGGTCCCCCAGTGGTCCCCCAGTTACCGTGCATGGTCTTCCTGCAGCCGGGCATGCTGCTCCCCCAGCTGCCGGTGTTCCCGCTCAGCCCCCTCCAACCGCTCTCGCTCCCCCCGCAGGGCTGCCTCCCGCTGCTCCAGCCCGGCCTGCTGTGCCACCAGATGGCTGTGCCTGGAGGGGAGAGAAAGGGGGGAGCAGCCTGGGGTGAGAGATTCCACATGGCCGGCCCCCATGAGGTTGCCTCAATGACCCCTTCTCCTTCATGGTTACCTGCTTTCCAGCCCCACCTGCCAGCCCCTCCACAGTCATCTGCCCTCTGCCCCTATTTGCCTTCCCTCCCATGCCACCTTGCGGTTATCTGACCAATAGCTCCCTGTGCCCCCCCCCCGGAGTTAACTGGCTCACCAGACTTCTGGTGCCCCCCCCCAGCCTCTGCTCCAGGGTATCTGCTGTGGAGAAAATAGGAATTACTGTTACCCTTGAATGAATTACATTGTGACTCAGTTTCCTCACTCACTTGGTATTAGCCCCTCCCACCTAGGGGGTGGCCAGTTCCTTAGGGCAGAGGGCAAAGGGACAGCTGTGAGCCATGGAGGCCTGTCTAAGCTAGGTGCGTGATCTAAGAGTGGATGCGATTAACCCAGGCAAATGGAGGACCCTGGACATGCAGTGGGGACAGCGCGAGCCAAGCAGTGACAAGGACAGTGGGAAGTCAGGAAGGGGGTTTCCATCACTGCAATAATACCCCCCACCCCCAGAAGCAGGAGCTAGGCTGAGGGAATTCTATCCACTTAGCTGCATCTACAGAGTAGGTTAACTGGGTCGCCCTCACTCCAGCCATGTCTGCACGACAGCTGGGCCCCGCAGCGCCAGAGCACAGGTGCTGCCTACATCCCCAGGAGGGTGTTTTGTTGCTATAATGAACCCAGCTCTCTGCAAGAGGGCCACTAGGTTGATGGAAAATTCCTTCCATGGACATGCTGCGGCTGCCCTGGGGGATTACGGTGACCTAACTCTAGTGCTCAGGGCACAACATTCCTCAGACCTGAAGATTCCCTAGGAGTTGGGTCAATCTAATTTTTAAGTGCAGCCTTCAGCCCAAAACCCCCTGGCGGGGGCAGGGATGGTTCACAGCCCCTTTTGCACTAAGGAAGGGACTTGGGATGAGTTTCCTGACTGTTAGTAATTCACACTCACTCCTAGAGTTAGGCCACCAGTGCAGTCCCCAAGCAGGCCTAGGCCTCGCTAATTGGCCCCAGAGCCCCAGGCCTAGCTAGCACTGCCCTAGCCCAGGCTTCCTCCCTCTGCAGAAAGCTGTGGGGTGAAGCCAGTCTGCTCCCAAGCCAGTCTGCTCCCATGCTCTCTGGTTTAAGCTTGGCTTCCCCATCCTGACAGGGGCTCTTTAATGCTGGGTTCCAGGGGATAAATAAACGTTGGCTTGCTCCGAACTAGGTATGTAATAGGGTAGTTGGTTAACCGATAAGCAAAAGCTTATAGATTAATGCTATAGACTACATGCATTTCCCTCCTCCCCTCCCCCCACCTGGCCTTTGCTGGTAAATTTTTAGCAGGCTGGCCAGCAGCCCAACTCAGTACTGGCTCATGCCAGGTCCGGGACCTACCCCAGCTGCGGCTCTGCATTTAAAGTGTATTAGGAGCCAGGCGGGCAGGCAGCCCGGCTCAGTTCCGGCTCACACAGGGTCTGGGAGCTCAGCCCCGCCCCTCCCCCCATACAGGGGCTGCTGCCACCCCATGCTGTGCAGCAGCGCAGGGCAACAGGCAGCCGGTCCACTAGAGGAGCTGGTTTTTAAACTGGCTCCTCTCATGGACCAGCTCCCGCCTGGCACCCCATGCTGCTGCCTCTGATACAGAGGCAGCAGCGCGGAGTGGCAGGGGGCTCCTCGGGAGTGGGGCCAGAGCGCACTGGCTGCCGGCCTCGTCCCTGGAGACTACAGAATAGTCGACTAACCAATAAGAATTCATGAGGTTAATCAACTATTCAATTAACCCATATTTAACATCCCTACTCTGAACAGGGTAGGCTGGGCTTGACTAGGTTGCTGCAGATCCACCCTGGGGTCTGGCTCCCTTGAAGGTATAAAGCTCCTCTGAAGTCAGTGGGATGGCCTGGAGAGCCACTGGGAGCCTCAGGGGATGCTGGAGCCAGAGCCCCAGCCCCAGGCAGGTAGAGCTGCAGACTCAGCCTGTTGAAATGCTAAGTCCAGGATCCAGCACATAACAGAGCTGCTCCCAGAGGGACTGGGAGTACCAAGACCTGGAGAGCCAAGACACCTTCCAAAGGGTAGCCTGATGTGCTGCCCTCTTATGCCCTCTCAGCTGTGCTTCCCCAGGGTTCCTGGCCCTGCAACTCCCCATGCTCCCTGGGGTTATCTGGCCTATCACAGCCACATGTCCCCAACCCCTGCCTGGGGGGAATTACCTGGCCTGGTGTCCCCAGCCTCTCCAGTTACCTGTCCTGCAGCTGTCGGTGCTCCTGTTCCAGTGCCCGCAGTGCACCCTTGAGGCTGGCCTGCTTGCCCAGCAGTCCCTCCAGCTCAGCGCCCTGGCGCTCATGCAGCAGTGCCAGCTTGTCATGGTTGCGCACCAGCCCTTCGTGGCGCCCGCGCCACTCATCCCGTTCCTGCCGGGCCACCCGCACCTCGGCCTCCAGTCCTGCCAGTCGCTCCCGCAGCTCCGAGGACTGGGCCTCCAGCGCTGCCTTCTGAGACAGCAGCGCCGCCTTCTCCACCTACCGGGGAGGGGCAGTGAAAGATGGCGGGGGGGCACAGAGTGAGAACTGGGGTGGGGCAGTGTCTTATCTGGAGGGTCCTGCACTGGATTTGGGGTTGGGGCAGGAGGGGGAGCCAGGGATGCAGCATCTCACCTGAGGGCTCCACACTGGGCCTGCTTGTGGGGCACAGGTGTTTGGGGGCTAGTATCTTACTAGAGTGCCCCGCACTGGATCTGGGGGGGTAAGAGGTATGCGCGGACAGGGGCAGTGTCTCCCCAGGGAACTGGCAAAAGGAGGGAAGGTGACAGGCGGTGCTGAATGCTGCCCTCTAGGACTGGAGGCCAGTTGCCAGGGGAGTTCCTTTAGGCTCAGTCTTAGATGGATCCCCCTGAACATTAGCACAAAAGGAGGGTGGGAACAAAGCCTGCTGAGGACAGGGACCTGGGAGCCATTGTCAACACACAGAGCTGCACCATACTCAGAAAGGACTGGGTACCACTTGGGGGCTGGAGTGAGTGATAGTCTCAGGGTGTTAGTGTTTGGAGTGCACAGAGTGACCAGACAGCAGTGGGAGGGGAGAGGGGGTAAGAGGCAGCATCCATGCAAGACAAAACTCTGAGTATCAGGACTGTCCCTATGAAATCGCACATCTAGTCACTCTAGAAGTGCACTTAGGGTCTAATATTTCCTCTGTAACCTGGGGGTTGATCTCCTGAAAGCCACAGAGGGCAAGAGAGGCCCCAGGTACAGGCCAAACACAGGATGCCAGGAGCCACCGTGTGATGTGGCCGCAAAAAAGGCCAGTGGGATCCAAGGCCATATCTGGCGAGATGTTTCAAGTGAGATAGGGAAGCATTAATGCCCCAGGCTGAGGCACTGGGAAGCCACCTGCAGTCCTGGTCACCCATGGTCAGGAAGGAAGGGCCAAATTGGCCCGGTGCCGAGAAGGGCTCCCAGGCTGGTCAGGGGAGAGGAGAGTTGGTCTTAGAGAGGAGCCTGAGCCAGCTGGGCCCGTTTAGCCTGCCTGGGCGAAAGTGGGGAGAGGACCTGGCTGTGTCTATAAATACATGGGGGATTTTAGCTTCAGGGAAGGAAAAGAGCAACTGAAGCTAAAGGCTGATGCTGGCACAAGAACAAATAAAAACAAACTGGTCAGGAATCAATGGAGGCCTGATCTGCATGGAGAAGTTATATCAGCATAGCGACCTCAGTCAGACGGGGGCCCCGCCCTGTGCAGCTTGATTCCTCTGGGAATGGGATTACGTGGTAGGATTGCTTGGGGGGAGCAGGCAGGGCTCGGCAGCCTTGGGAAGCCTTTCTGGTTTATGTTGTGTTCCTAAATGCTTCAGGGCTTTAGCCAATCACCTGTAGGGCCAGGAAAGGGTTCTCACCAAAGGTAATTCTGGGCTGGGTTTTTTTTGTGATCCTTTGAAAGGTGGGGGACCAGCCACAGCTACAGACAGGACACCAGGCAGGAGGGGCCAGGCGCTGAGCTGCTCCAGAGAATCTCCTCTCTAGCAGCCTGGCTGGTGGGTGCTGGCCAGTTGCTCACAGTTCAGCTGATCACTAGTTTGGGGGCTGGGAGGGAATTTCCCTTGGGAGTTTTCACCTCCTTCTACATCAGGGGCAGGAGCTGGAACCACCTGGACATGGCTCATCTCAGCAATTCCCTGCCATCGCAGGAGCCTCAGGCATTGGGGGCCCCTCAGTTTCCCCTGTACTCTGCCTGGGGCTCACAGCGGGCAGGTCTCCTAGGGAGCGTCTACACTGCACCATAACTCAAAATAAGATACGCAATTTAAGCTACGCAAATTGCGCATCTTATTTCGATGCTATTTCAAAATAGCTCGTTTTGTCATTTGGTGCTGCCTACACAGCGCCAAATTTCAAAATAAATTGCTGTTCCAAAATGTCCCTTACTCCTCATAGAAGGAGGCTTACAGGGGCGTTGGAATAGCGAGCCCGAAATAACGGACTTGCTGTGAAGACACGGGATAGCTATTTTGGGATACTCCGGTATCCCGAAATAATGTTGCAGTGTAGATGTATCCCTAGAGCACTGGCTGTTGGATTAGTGGTGGTGATTTGTTAGGCTAGATGGTCTGGGGTCCCTTCTGGCCTTAAACTCTCTGACTCAATGGAGAGCACCAAACTGGGCTCTGCGGGAAACAACGGGGGGCTGGGAGTACACATGGGCTGTCTCACCTGAAGGGCCCCACTCTGGGCCTGCAGCCGGCCACTCTCCTCCCGTAGGCCTCCGCTCTGCTCCTGCAAGCTCAGCAGCTCCCCTTGCAGGGTGCCCAGCTGAGACTCCAGCTGCCCCAGCCGCCCCATCAAAGCTTCTTTCTCTGCCAGCAGTGCAGCATTCTGTGCAAGGAGCATCAGCAAGTGAGGGAGGTCCCCAGCAATCACAAAGAGCCTCCACCTCCACAATCCCTGCCCCTCCTGGAAGGAGAGGATGGGATCCCCATGCCCCAGTCTCCAAGGAGCCTCCCATTTCATCCCCCCTCCCTGTCTCACCTCAAGAGGCACCAGATTCCAGCTCCCATCCACCCCACCCCAAAGGAAAAGCCCCTCGAATACACCCCGTGTCCTGGACTCACACTGCGCTCCACCTCAATGAGATGCCTGCTCAGGGTGTCGCCCTCCGGCTCAGCCTGAAGTCCCAGCATGGGCTCAGGGGCCCCCTGGCCCTGCTCCTTGGCCTCTGGCACCTCAGGCGGTGGAGCCCCAGTGCTGCTCTTCACCTGGACATGGAGAACAAGGGAGAGGGTGAAAAGGAGCAGGTGGGAGACTACTGCAGCCCTGGCCTCTCCCAGCAGGAGGCACTGAGGGGTGAGGGAAGGGGATGTCCGAGGGGTGAGGGTTGGGGGCACTGAGGGTGAGAGTACGGGTTTAGGGAGGGGGAGGGCGGAAGGTATCTGAGGGGTGAGGGCAGGGAACACTGGGCGGTGTCCGGGGGGTGTGTCACCTGGCACAGCTCTTTCCCCAGGTGCTGGTTCAGGGCGAGCAGTTCCTCCACTCGGCTGCGGAGGGTGCTGATCTTCTCCTCCTTCAGAGCCAGCATCTCTTTGAAGGATGACTCCAGCCGTTGTTCCAGGCTCTGGTATTGACTAGGGTGAGAGGGGGGCACATTACACCCCAAAGCCCCTGGAAACTGCCCTAGCCCCTCCCCAGATCCCTGCCCCTGGCCCTCCCATGCCCAGTTCCCCCCAAGATCCCTGCCCCCAGTACAAGTGTGGGCATGGCTTTACCTTTGCCGGGTGCCTTGCTGCTCCTCCAGGAGGCGCTGCTCCTCCTCCCTCCGCTCCAGCTGCTCCTGCAGCCGCACCAGGGTGGCCTCCCGCTCCTGCCCCTTCACCTTCTCACCCAGCAGCTCCTGCAGGAACCAACAGGACTCTGAGCACGGAGGGGGGTGCGCCCAGGGCTCCCCCTTCCTACCTTCACTACTCAGCCAGGACCCTGAGCACTGGGAGGAGGGATTCCTGTCACCATTCCCTGTCCCGCACTGTCACCTGCAGTGAGCCGCCCCCCGCCCCACTCCTGGGAGAGGCCAGGCTGGAATAGCTGGGAGTGCCGCACGGCTGGCGCCTCCACCCCTCCCTACAGTGCCCCCTGCTGGGACAGGCCAGGCTGGAGTAGCGAGGAGCTCTCTCCTGCTCCACTCCTTGCAGCTGTGCTGCTCCCTGCCCCCGGAGTCCTATTTACCTCTCGCAGAGCAACTGCAGCCTTGCGCTCGGCTGCCAGCTGCTCCCGCAGCCCCTTGCTCTCCTGCTCCAGCTCCCGCAGCCGCTGCGCTGTCTCCCTCAGCCCGCCCAGCTCCAGTGCCTGCAGCCGGCTCTGGGCCTCGAGCTGAGCGGCTCTGCGGCCCTGTTCTGCCAGTGCCTCCTCTTGGGCCTGGGCCCAGGCCCGCAGATGCCGGGTCTCCTTGTCCAGCTCCCGGCGCGCTCTCTCAGCCTGACTCAGCACTGCCTCCAGTGCCCCTCGTTCGCCCTCCAGCTGGGTCAGGGCTGCCTTGTGTTGCTCCAGCCCACGCTGGAGAGTGGCCAGCTCACGCTCGGACACCCGCAACTCCTCCGCAGCCTCCCGCGCCTGTTCAGCCTGGCGCCCGGCCCGCTGCCGCTCAACCTCCAGATTGCCCCGGGCTTCTGCCAGCTCCCGCCCAGCTTGGCTCAGCTCTGCCCGCAGCATCTCCCGCTCCTTCTCCAGAGCCTGGGCCTCCGATTCCAGCTGCTCCAGCAGCAAGGCCTCCAGGCGCCGCTGCTCCAGCTCCTGCCTCAGCCTCAGCAGCTCCTGCTCCAGGCGCCCCCGGGCCTCCTGGGAAGCCGTCAGCCCCTCCAGGGCCTTGCTGTGCGTGGCTTCCAGCCGGCGCAGTGCATCCTGCAGGCTGGATGCCCGCTCCTCCACCTGGCACAGCCGGCGCTTGCTCTCTGCCAGTGCCTCCTGCTGCTCCTGGGCCCAGCTGCCTTTGTCTGCCTGGCTCTGCAGAGACTCCTGGGGCGAAGGGGAACAGAGCAGGGGAGGCATTCACTGGCATGGCAGGGGCACCTGGATTCCCAGATCCCCAGCCACATGCCTGAGCTGCCCTTGGTTCCTTCGCCCAACCGCTAGGGAGGCAGGAATCACCTCCTCCTCCCCCAACACTGTGCCCAGACATGACGCAGCATTGGATCTGCTCCGGATAAAGACAAACCTGGCATCAGCACCAGGGACAGTTCAGCAGCTTAGTGGGATCCATTGCCCCCAGCACTGGTGTACTGAGGGATGCCTTCTCGTGCCCCCGCCAGCCCCAGGCACCTCCTGCCCCATGTGGTGGGATCTTAGAGCGGTGCCTGCCCCAGGCTGATCATCAGGGATCCAGGCTGCCTTTGAGCCTCCTCCTACCCATGTGTCCTCCTGGCCAAAGACATATAAGCCTCCCCCAGACTGAGAGTAAAGCTGGATCCCAGGACAGCAGCACATGCTGAGGACTGGCCTCCACCAACACGGACTCTGGTAGAAGCCTAGCTCCCAGGCTGGTCTGAGGGACCCTCTGATGCTCTCTGGGCCTGGCCAGGCTGCCCGGCCTCACCGGTGATTCTCCCTGGGCGCGTCACTCCGGGAGAAGGAAGAGGCTCCCCAGGGGTCTGACTGCAGCTGGCCTGGCGGGAGGAGCTCACAGAGGAAGCAGGGGGGCTGGTGCCCGAAGGCCCAGTCCTGGAGTTGCTGAGGCCTGGGGACAGTGGCTCTGGCACACCAGTGGGGTCACTGCCAAAGGGGCGTTACACAGCCCTGTCAATCCATGACAACCTGCAGCCGATCCACTCCCCCCAGGCTCTGCCCCAGCATGTGTCTCCTCCCGGGGAGAGTGAGGGGCTGGCCACTGGGAGGGTGGGGTGGTGGGATTCCCACATGCCTGCCTGCTCCTCTAGCCCCTCGGGGTTCCATGCAATGGGACTGACCCCTTCACACTGCAACTATGTGGGGGCACCATGCTAGGGGCACTCCTGGGCCTGCTGCCTCCCCCTGCAGCTCCCCTCTACTGTCCAAATGACAACCTTTACACAGCATGCTGTGCCCTGCCCCGGGCACCATGCCCCACCTCGCAGTGCCGCTGCTCCTGCAAACTGCGCAGCTCCTGCTCCAGCTGCTCCTTCTCCCTCAGCAGGGCGGCGCTCAGCTCCTCCCGCTCCTGGCAGCTCTGGGCCCGCTGGGCTTCCAGCTCTGTCCCCAGCCGCTGCACCTGTGCCAGGCAACTGGGGTAAGGGGGACTGGGCTGACATGGAGACAGCCCTCTCCAAACTCATAACCCCCCCCCCCCCACACACACACACAGGGACCACCCATGGAGATACCCTTTCTCCTGTACCTCAACACACAGACCCTCCCAAGATGTGACCCGCCCCCCCGCTCACAGCCTCCTCCACAGAGTGCTCTTCCCGCACCCTCTCCATCATACAACCCTCCTCCAAGACACTCCTTCTACCAAAACACAGCACAGACCCCCTCCCTCTATCCTTCCCCAACACACAGACCCCCCCCAAGACTTCCCCAAAGAGTGATCTCTCTCCCCAACCCCCCCATACAGCCTTCCCCCAAGCACAACCCCCTCATTTCCAAAAACCAATCACCACCCTGACACATGTTCGACTGCTCCCGAAAGTACCCTGGCTAAGGAATGGGACACAGGCCTTTCTGGGGCGTGCCAGCTCCAGTCCAGCCATAGGACCAGGGAAGTGGTTGGCTGGGGAATGGGGGAGACAAGGCCTTGAATTCTTCTCTTGGAGCCTCATCTCCCTCACCTCCTTACTGAGAGCCTTATTCTCCTGCTCAAGGCCCAAACTCGTGGGTTCTCCTGGGGTCTCCAGTGCCTCCTGCAGCTTCCGACGCAGTTCCTGGTTCTCCCGCTCCAGCACTAGCAGGCGGCCGGATGTCACCTCAGTCACCTCATAGCTCAGGGACTTAGGAGCCTCAGCTGAGTCTGGGGGGAGACAGTGTCACATCAATGAGCTGGGGAGAGTGGAGAACTGGGAGGTCTGTAGCCAAAATGTAGTATTTTAGTGTTGGTATCAGAATAACTATAATGATGGCAATAAATCCTATATGATTTGCTTATCAGTTCTGTATGATTCTCTACTTCACCCCACCTTGATTCCACCAGGTGGATTTGAACCTGAGACCTCTGGAACTTAGGGTAGGATCCTCTACGGCTTGAGCTAAAAGCCAGCTGGCTCTCAGCCTAGGCTGTAGAGCTCCCTTGTTCTTATCTCTCACTGTAAGTGGTCTAGTGCCACTACAGGGGACAGCAAACCACACCAGGGCTCCGTCTACACTGTCAGCTTTTTGCGGAAGAGGAAATGCAAATGAAGCACTTATTAGCATTTCTCACGCTCTCATTTGCATACTCTCTTCCCATCCTTTTTGCAGAAGAGGTTTTTGCAGGGAAAAACACAGTGTAGACGGGGCCATTTTGAACAAAAAAAACCCCTTTTGCGCAAGAACCCGTATTCCTCATTGAGGGTTTTTTTGCACAAAATGACCCTGTTTTTTTTCCGCAAAAACCTCTTCCGCAAAAAGGATGGGAAGAGAATATGCAAATGAGAGCACAAGAAATGCTAATGAGCACTTCATTTGCATTTCCTCTTCCGCAAAAACTTGACAGTGTAGACAGAGCCCTGGTGTGTGGGTTACATAAGCATCCCAAATTAAGTTGTGTTTCTTATCGGCATTGCAAATGAAGTTATATAAGGGTCTTTTGTTAGTTCTTTAGTAACTATGTAATCCTTTGTCTGAAATGTTCTGTAAAACTGTTTAGTGGGAGAGAAGGATTGCGTGCATAGTTAAGGATAAGTGTGAGAGCCATCACGAATGCCAAGATGGTCAAGACGACATGAGAAACTTGGAGATGATCAAAAAACATCCATTGTGCCCAAGGCTGAATGAATAAGCGAAGTGATGAACCTTGGGGACAGCCAGATACTCCCTAAGGTGAGAAGACAAACAAGAGATAATGATGGGAAGCCTGACAATAACCATCTAAGACTAACTGCAGGAAACCCCAAAGATTAACACCACTTAAGGATGAAGGATTGCAGCATGACACTGCCAAACCTATAGACGCCAACGGGAATTTACAAATATACAAACGGGGTGGTTTTGCCAACTCTGGGGTCAGTCCTGCAAAGCACCTCGGAGCTTCGGCTCATGACCGACAGACCCTAGCTCCTCACTCATGTTCAGTCTAACTGGCCATTACAGGGACTTGAGCCACAACAGACTGGTAACTATAAGAACACCTGGGAGGTGGGGGGGGGGCACAGCTTTTCATATTGCCTTTTCCCCTGAAAAAGATCCTGCATGCTTCTTATAAGCATAACAGGCCAGGGGCAAAGGGGAGAAAGAGGCACTCACCTTTGGGAACTTCATTTGGCTCCTGCTCCTCTTCCCAGGACAGGTGCACGGGCTCCCCCAGATTCTGTCTCAACTCCCCCTCCAGCAACACCTTCTCCTGCTGCAGCTCCTCCAGCTGCTGATGCTCCCTCTCCCGCTCCTGGGGGCAGAGGGTGACCCGTGTGGGAGTTCTCTGCAATGGCCTTATGAAAAGTGGGCATCTCCCTGCTGGCCTTGGTACAGTTACCCACTAGCTGCAGAGGGGCTACCGTGCTTTTCCTGGCACAGAGCAGGAGGCATGAGGGTCTGGCTCAGAGCGGGGCTACATCCGCAGATCCCCAAAGACAGCAAACTCCAGGCTGCAGAAGCAGCTGAGGAGTGTGGCAGGGCTGTGGTGGAGAGTGAAGAGAGGTATCGGGAAGCGGGGTGAGGAAGAGCAGGGCTCACAGCCATACCGTGGCACCCTTGGCATGAGCAAACAAGGGGTACAGGGAGAGGGTGGGTGGAGCTCAGGGGCAGCAGGGCCAGGGCATGGCAAAGCAGGAACTCTGTCCTGAGCCTGCATCTCTCACGCTAAGACCTCTGACTGGTGATGAACGAAGGTGCCCTTGTTTTGAACCAGATGCCTGGTGTTGCTGCCGTTGCTGACTGAGGCCTCACAGTGTCACGTGGGGGCTGGATTTTTCAGGCCCCTTAGCCACGCTTTCCAGTGTGGAGCAGGCCTAAGGAGTGTTGTGCCCTGACATGGGAAACGTCTCTTGTGAGAGGATGGCTCCACTGGACTCACTGTAGGGAGCCATGGAGGGACACTGGGGTAAGCTGGAGCCCAAAACCCCAGTTCTGGAGCCATGGAGGCAACAGGCCTGCCCTTGCAGAACAGTATGGATCCTGGGGGTCCAGCACGATAATCAGGCACCCCCAGGAGATGGGTTAAAGGCTGGGAAAGAGACCAGCCCCTGTGAATCCATGACACAGAGCCTGCTAGCATAGTCTGAGAGGCTCCTGCAGCGGGCACTCTAGGGAGAGTCAGGAGGCTAACGGCGGGGGGTGGGGGCAGGGACAGGGGGGAGCTCTTTCAGTCTTGGCCTCTCTCCGAGGCACTGTAGGGAGTAGGGGAGGAGCGCTGGCTGTGAGGGGAGGTCCCAGCTCCTCCAGCCCGCCTTTCCCAGAAGAGGGCATGGGGGGAGGTGTGACAGACTGGGGAGAAGGGCTGCAGCATTTATTCCAATAAGTCTGTGTGACTGGGTTTCCCTTGCTCCTGGCTGCCTGTCCCAATGCACAGAGCTAGGACTGAGCAGGGTGGGGAAGCAGACACAGAGAAGAGCTTCTCAGGAGACGCAAAGGAGTGACAGGAACAATGGCAAGCAGGAGCAGTTCCCTGGTGACCCCACTGGGCTGGAGGATGTTCCTCTTCCCAAGGCTCAAAGGATCCCTGGTCTCTCCCCTCAAGTCTCTAGATCAGGGAGGGGTTGGGAATGGGGAGAGGCCAGCCAGGCTGCCAGGGACAAGGCTGTCTGGCTGACAGACACAGAGGCCCACTGGCTGACCCATGCCTGTCACCAGGGGCTGCCCTGAGATGGGTGAATCATGGGATCCCAACTCACACCTATGGGGGGCACTTGGGGAAAGCCCAGCATGGGGCAGAGGGCAGTTAATCTAGTAACAGGACAGGCTGTGCGCAGGGGCCTGGAGGGGGCACCGTGGAGAGGTTACAGGGAGCTGTTTGAGGCCAGGGGTCTCACCTCCTCCATTTGCTCCAGTTGACTCCTCAGCAGCAGATTCTCCTTCTCAAGCTGGGGCAGGCGCTGGGCCCGGGCCCGGGCAGATTCCAGCTGCCCCTCCAGCTGGGCCTTACTGTCCAGCAGGGCCTGGGAGAAAGCTCGCTCCTCCTGCCAGGGAGAGTCCCATCAGAGACCCCCACCACCAAGACCCACTGACCACCACACAGCCCCCCTCCTTCCATTAGCTCCTTCCAAGACTAGCAATGGAAAAACCACCAGGGCCCACGGTAGACAACAGAAACCACTGAGAGACAAAGGAGAACCACTATAACAGACAGGGAACAGCCCCGGCTAAGAACAGAGACAAGAGGCTGTTTCAGTATCACACAGAGTGGGGAGAGGTGCCCTGGATCCATTCACTGAGGAAATATCTTATGGAGTGGGGTGTTTTGGTCCTGGTTCCTGTGAAGCTAGCTCTGCAGCATAGAGGAGTTTCATTAACTAGCCAAGGGAATTGTTCCTGAGCACTTGTTGAGTTTGTTTTGTATGTCCTTCCCTCTCATTTTTGGTGGAATCTCTGTTCTTGCTTAACGAAACCTTCCGAGGCTTTATTATAAGCATGAGGGTTACAAGAGCGTTGATTTATGATAAAACTAATTAACTGGGGCCCACTGCTTCTCTGGGAGGCAGGGTATGACGGGAAGGCTTCAAAGGGGCTCAGGACTGGGGTGCACCTACTGTTACCCTGCAAGGCAAAGACAGGCGCAGCCCAGAGCAGAGTGCATGGTGGCTGACAGGCTGGGGGGTAGGGAGCTGACACCCAACTATGAGCAAGTCTCCCTCTTGCTAGGGATGGGGTAACAAGGTAACTCACAATCCTGGGTACCCTGAGAACTGTCACACAGCCCGTCTCTGTGTCCCTCCATCACGCCTCCTGCTGAGAAACACCCACTGGCCTCCTGAGCCCCTTGCAGTCCCCCCAGCTCCCACTCCTTCTGCCAAGAAAACCACCATGACAATGCCACCCCATCCCCCCGCCTCCATTAGGCTGTAGATGGTGCTTGGTCCTGTCATGAGCACAGGGGACTGGACTTGATAATCTCTCCAGGTCCCTTCCAGTTCTATGATTCTATCATTGGGCCTTCACCCCTTATTATGATCCCCACTAGCACTCCACTATCACCCCATTGTCCCTCACTATCATCCCCACAAGTCCCTCACCCCTCACTAGCTCAGAGCCTCCCACTGCCTTGTGACAAAGTGGGAATTTTGTAGTGTTTAGCCTATGTGTGCCTCAATTTCCCCTCTCTGTTTCATGGTTTGGGGAGAGGGATTACATTTGCTTTCAGGACAGACTAAGACATGGGGGCCGTGTCTCACCTCCCTGCCTGGAGGGAATGAAGAATTTCTAAGAAAGTGGCTGAAACTGAATGGCTCAGCTGGGGCCAGAAGAGACAAGACAAGCTCCAGAGCTTGGATTTACAGAGCCCCCAGGTGGTGACCAGAGGACTGGGGGTGGTGATAAGCTGGGGGCTGCTGGAGGAGGCCTGGGCCCTCTCCCCTGAGGACGGGCTAAGGAACAGATCAGAGAGTGACACAGTCTGGCAGTGAGGTTGCTGCACCCTGACCGGGCTCTGGGCTGACCACGGGCACTGGCCGTTACCTTCCTTTCTCCGTGCACTTTGGTGTCATTGCATTAACCCCTGAGAGCGGACAAATCTCCTCCAAAGCCCTGGAGGGGAAGTCTCAGCAGGAAGGGATGAGGGGTCCTCCAAGAGACTGTTACAAAGCTGAGGGAATAGCCCCGCTCCTCTGGATCTGTCACACACCCCATAGCTGCTGTGTCTCTCCCACCCTGTGCCACCTCACCTCCAGCCTGCCCCGGCACAGCTCCAGCATGGGCAGTCGCTCCCTCAGGGCCGAGAGCTCCCCTTGCAGGCGCTCAGCCCGGGCTGCCTTCTCCCGCAAGGCATCCAGCTCATCTCGGTACAGCCCTGCCAGGCGCGCCTCGCCCGCCACCGCCCGGTGCTGTGGGAAAGAGGCACTGGGTAAGAGCCTGGGGCATTGAGAGTACCGAGAACAGGGGCAGGGCCCAGGGCAGTGGGCTAAGGGGAACAGGGGCAGGGCATTGGGGCAGGGGGAACAGGGTCAGAGAGCTGTTCAGGGCACTGGGGGATGGGAATACAGTCTCAGAACCCTGGGCACCACTGCGGATGGGGTTAGATCCTGACACAGAAAGGGACCTGATGTAGGGGATGGGGTGACAGCCCAGGGCATCTTGGGGGGTGGGACAGGTGGGTGGCAGTGACAGAGGGTGAGGGGCAGGCTTGGAGCTGAAGCATGATGTGGGGGTGGGCAGGCGGGGCCATAGCAGCAGGAGGGGGAGGGCAGGGATACAGCTGGGATTAATGGGGGGCTGTGGGAGGAGTTGGGGATGAGAAGTAAAGCTGGGGGGTGTATGCCCCATGGAAAGCTCATACATGCAGAGGGCAGGGAAATGGGGTATAGAGGTGGGGGCATGAAGGAAGTGGGTGGATTTGGGGGATGTGGGCAGCAGGGTGGAAGCTAGGGGGGAGAGGGTTTAAGCTGGCAGGCTGTATGAGGGATATTGGAGAAGCAGGGTGGGTGGGAGGCTGGAGAGAGGGTGGGGGGGGTCACAGGATGAGCAATGAGATGGGGTGGAGGGGAAAGGGCAGGGTGGATGGAACTAGAGGAGCGGGGTGGGGTTGGTACCTCTTGTCGCAGCCTCCTCAGCTCGGCCTCTAGCTCCTGCAGCTCCTGGTGCTGATCCAGCAGCTCTTCGGCCTTCTCCTCCCTGGTGGGATGGGGTCAGAGCCCCAGGATGGCCCGTTAGAGAAACCCCATGGTCTCCCCCCACATACACTCACCCTCATTCCCAATCCCATGGATGGCCCCTCCTCACTGGAACCCTCATCCCAGGCTCCCCCATCTTCCTGGCCTTTGTGCCCCCCAGTCCTCCTAGGGCCTACAACCCTAATCCATTCCCATCAGTGCCCCCCCACTCACAGTTCCTGGCGCAGGCGCCGGGCCTGGCTCCGGGCTTCAGCCAGTTGCACCCCGAGGTGCTGGCAATTGTCCCAGGACCCCTCAGGGGGCATCGGGCCATGGGGGGGTGACTTCTCCTGCTCCTGCTCCAGCTCCCACAGTCTCTGCAAGAGAGCTGGGTTAAAGGAGAGCAGGAGGCAATGGGTAGGGTGGGGAAATTTCAGGAGACAGCAGGAGGGGGAAAGAGATAAGGGAGGCTGAGGGAAGGAGAGGGGACAATGGGGGGCAGAAGTATGGGGAGAGCTCAAGGAGACAGCGCGAGGGGGAAGTGGTAACAGAGGCTGTGGGGGCTGGGGAACAAGGGGGCAGTGGGTGGGAAAACCCCAAGAGGTGAGGGGCTGTGGAGGGGGGAAGAGCACAAGGAGTGGCAGGAATGTATCCAAGGACCCCCCTCACCTCAGCACTTGCATCCCGCTCCTGCACCAGGTTCCGCAGCTGGGACAACAGATTCTGCAGGACCCGTGCCAGCTCCATGGGATGCAGCTCAGCCAGCGCCCCCCACTGCAGGCTCAGCACCACCCCTGGGTCCTGTGTCACCTGCAATACCAGAGCAATACAACACAATTCCCTGCGTGCCTGCCCTGGCACATGCCTGAGGGCCCCTCTTCACATGGCTTCCCCTCGCACAGCAGCTCCTCACACAGCCTCCCGTTGCACACCAGCTCCTCACACAGCCTCCCCTCACACACCAAATCCTCACACGGCTTCCCCTCGCACACCAGCTCCTCACACAGCCTCCCGTTGCACACCAGCTCCTCACACAGCTTCCCCTCACACACCAAATCCTCACACGGCTTCCCCTCACACAGCTCCTCCCATGGCCTCCCCGGTATGTTAGCTCCTCATATGGCCTCCGCTCACACACAAGCTCCTCGCACAGCTTCCCTTTGTATGGCCACCCTTTCCCACAGACCCACATCTCATAGCCCTTCCACAGCAGCTCCTCACACGGCAGTCTTACCCATGCCTGCTGCCTGCACAAGTGCTACAGCTCCCCAATTACCCTCACAGGCCCATATGCAGGAATTTCTGTGTGTGGGTGGGGGTGCATTTTTGTAAATGTGGGCCACAAGGGTATAAATGCACCCCCCTGGGGGCGGCGGGGAATCAACCCCAGCCTTCCCCCAGCCAGCCAGAGCATGGGGGAGGGAGGCTCGGGCAGTGTGCCATTCTGGCCTTCCCCTGGCTGGCCACAGCACGCATACTAGGGAGACCATAGAGGGGGTGTTCGCACCTTTCACATACCCCGTGTTATCTGGGCAAGTGCAGCCTGGCACTGCCTGGTGGGGTGCCACCTAGTGACTGCCCAATGGGGACTCAGCTGGGGAGACCCAGCTAATAGGAGCAAAAGGAAAGGTCATGCCCAGGGGGAGGTGTCCTTACCTCCTGGATGGCACCAGCCAGTGCAGTCTGAGTCTCGATGTCCAGCCCTTGGATCTGTTCAATGATCTCTGCCTTCCGTTCACACTATGGGAGGAAGGGGTATGGGGCAGGGTGCAGAGGAGGAGGTACAGGGGATGGGATGTGTGGGAGGAGGGGTGGGTGCATAGGAAGGGGTGGAGGAGGAGGAGAGGCAGCACAGAGAGGAAGGAGTTTGGGGAAGGGGAGGAAGCACAGAGAGGGGAAGGGATGTGGGGTCACAAAGAAACAGCCGTCAGACAGAATGCTGGGAACGTTC
The DNA here is from genome assembly GCA_032595735.1 of Pelochelys cantorii. Classification (NCBI taxonomy): domain Eukaryota; kingdom Metazoa; phylum Chordata; order Testudines; family Trionychidae; genus Pelochelys; species Pelochelys cantorii. Next base: position 34,944,350 of record CM064336.1, read on the forward strand.
TATTTTCCCTTTTGTTGCTAAGAACAGACATAGCTCCCCAAGCCCAACGCACTCTAGGCCCAGCACTGTAGGCAGTCGCCTTCCTCTAGATGCCAGCAATGGAGAATCTATCGTAGCCCTTGACAAGTTGTCTCCCCAGTTATTTCCTGTCAGTGGGACAAATTTACATCTTATTTCACATCTGAGTTTGTCCTGCTTCATCTTCCTGCCACTGGACCATATTAGACCTTTGGCTGCCAGGCTGAAGAGCCCTTTGTTAAATATTTGTTCCCCATGTGGAGGGCAGGGGACTGGACTCAATGACCTCTCGAGGTCCCTTCCAGTTCTAGTACTCTAGGATTCTATGTAGGTCACCCATCAGCCTTCTCTTCATTAAGCTGAATAGATTGAGCTCTTTGGGTGTCTCATGTTTTCTAGTCCCTTCATTGTTCTTGTGGCTCTTCTCTGAGCCCTCTCCAGTTTCTTAGCAGCCTTCTCAAATTGTGGGCACGCAGTCTGGACACAGGAGTCCAGTAGTGTTTGAACCAGGGCATCACAGGCTGAGGGGGCGATGGAGAAACATGGGGCTCAGGGCCACTACATCCCTCAGAGACACCCCGAGAAAGGGAGAGAGACAGATGCCAATAGCTTTGAGGATTCTGCTCATGCTGCAATCCACAGCTCCACATGGCAAGCGCAGCTTTTCAAGGCTCGGGCTCATGAAAACACACTGACGATGGCCGACGAGAGTCTGAAATAACTGGCTAATTATCGCTTGAAAACGCTGTTGGCCAGTCTCTGGATCTCTCTGGCACTGTGCTTCAGTTTGCAAAGGCAAAGGTGAGAAAAGTGACCTTTTTAACTAAAGGATGAGGGTAACATTCTGAGACTGCCACCAACTGTAACATTATTTAATTATGGTCCACTTAATGTTGGAGCACAATTTGGTTTTTTGATGTTTGTACATTTCAGTTATTCTTAAAATTAAAAAGTTTCTGTAAAGTGAGAGGAACCAGTTTTGTATTTGCATATACATGACATGAATAAATACAGATTTACAGCTCCTAGCATGCACATGTATCATCTCATATGACAGGGATAAATCCGGCATGCAAATCATGCAACAAAGTCATTAAAGAAGCTACAACTGCAATAAAAATAAGTTATTCAAAAGTTTAACAAATGGAGGGTGACGCTTTTCATCGCTTGGGGCACCATTTGATCTGAAGCGGGCTCTGACCAAGACTGGATGTTTTGCTCTAAGAGCTGCTCAATAAGTTCAATCAGGAATTGTTTCAGGGCCAGCCTACCACTTGCACTAGACAGGAGCCAGACTGAACGACCAAGGCTCTTCTGGCCTTCAAATCTATGCTACCCCAACCCCGGGGGGAAATCTGCATTAACCCATGGTCCCCCTCAAAGGCTGCTCCACGTCCCAGCCAGCCTACTGGGGGCACAGGGAGACAGACTCCTCTTCTCCACTTCAGTGCTACTGAGAAGGGGATCAGCGAACCAGGGACCCAGCAGTGCTGGCTGCACAGACCCTCCTCACTGGCAGGGTTCACTCCCCCACACCCTGGATCCCCCACATACCTGCACAGCAGCCCCCAGAAGCAGCAGCAGCAGCTTCCGCATCGCCTCAATGCCCTGTTCTGAGACAGCGGGAGAGAAGGGTGAATACAGCCTGAGAGAGAAAGACCTCCACTCCTCCTCCAAGGGATCAAACCCAGGGCCCATCTAGCCCAGCATCCCACCTCTCCAGCTCCTGAGAGCACACCAGAGCTATAGACCCAGTTACCTGTCAGGGGGTCTCTGGCGAGAAGTTGCACATTAGGGGGAGTCATTAGAATCAGCTGCTGCAGGTCATCCTGCAAAGGTCAGAGGTTGGATGTCAAGAACCTTTGGCTGTTGGGAGGGGTTCAGGGTTGGTGGGTTACCCCTGAATCTACCCTATGTCCTCCCGAGGAGCTTGCCAGGTGTCACTGGGGGGGTGAGTGACTCCCCCAGCTGCACGCCAGGAGCTGCACAGACGCTGACCACTTCCCCTTCCTGCCTGCCCCTGTGGATTGCACATCGCAGAGGTGAGAGGAACAGCTCCCTGTGCACGTAGCCGGGCAGAGACATGGGCCAGCAAACACAAGTGTGCACAGACACAAGTGTGCAAATGCGAGCACATGAGAGTTCACTGCCGACAGAGACACAAGTGTGTACATATGAGAGCACAAGAGTACACAGGTAGGAAGAGCGAGGCAGACCCAAGCATGCTCCACAGGCCCCCAGCCACACCACGTCCTGGAGGACAGAGGTTCTCTCTTTGGACATGCTGCCCCACATCCCAGCACCCCCACCTGGTAAAAGGCGTGAAGCTGCTTCAGCAGGGCACGCAGGGTCTGGAGTCGCAGGGTCTTGTCACCCTGCTGGCTCTGGGGTGGCCGAGTACTCCAAGGAGTTGGATCTCTGCTGCGGGGAATGCAAAGAATGGGTGAGACAACCCCCCTGCCTGCCAATTGGCCCCCACAATATAGCCTGGGGTCCCCATTTACACTCCTCAAGCATAGCTGAGTTCCCCCATTGCTCCGCTGTTGGGCCCCCCGCAACACAGCCTAGCCCCTCCTCAAGGCCCCACAGCTGAGTCACTTAACAGGGCCAGTCCCCCTCTGCCCTTCACCTGGGCCCCTCAGTGCAGCACAAGCCCTGCACTGCCTGCCCAGCTGAGCCCCCAGACAGCCCCAGCTCCATGCTGTCCTTCACCTGGGCCCCTCAATGCAACAAAAGGCCCACACGGCCTGCCCAGCTGAGCCCCGAAACAGCCCTAGCCCTGCATTGTCCCCAGCAGGGCCCCTCAACACAGCACAGACCCCCCACTGCCTGTCCAGATGGGCCCCCAACACAGCACAGCCCCCCCACACACACACACACACTGCCTGCCCAGCTAGTCTCTGAGCTCAGCTGCATCCCCCTTTCTCATTGCCCCTCACTCACATCAGCCTCATGACCTGGGTGAGGAAGGCTCCATCCGCCAAGTGCAGGAAATACTTCTGGGCCTTTGCCTGCTTATCTGGGGCGCTGGGGCTTTGGGGCTCATCCTGCGCCTGCCCCAGGGGCACCAGGCTCTCCAGCGTCCTCACCTGGGGAGCAGAGACAGACAGCACTGTTTCTGCCCCTCCCTGGCCTGGGCCTGACCCCAGAGCCTCCATGCTCCATAACTCTGTCTGCAAAGAGTCAGGGATCCCAAGGAGCTTCCTGTCCTGCCCCATGCAGTACACACAGGATGTGCTTCCCTCCCCTGGCCATTTCCAAGGTGCCTGTGGGAGGCCAGACCCAGGCCCAGGATGTCTGACTGGGGCTTGTGGGGGATGGGTTCCCCTATCCTTGTCCCCCCAGATCACTCCCAACCCCTCATAGAGCACCCCCACCTCATCCCAAAGCTGCAACGCACTTCTTACTCCCAGCTCACCCCAAGCTCCCATTCACCCTAACTGCCTCCAGCCCCCCTCTCCTTATCTAGCACCAACCCCCTCCCCGCTCCATGCTAGAAGGGTGGATAGTGTCCCGATTGCAGGGTATGAGAGAGCAGCGTTCTGCCCTGAGCCAGCACATTTCTGTGCTCTCCGCCCCCAAAGGGGCACAGCTCTCCACAGGGGAATAGCTCCCACTCCCCCAAAGGGGCACAACTCCACCCAGGGCACAAATCCCATCCCTCCCAGAGAGGCACAGCTCTCCTCTCCCAGCAACACTCACCCATGTGACAAGGGGACCAGAGACAAAATCCCCCACGTTCTCCAAGCCACGCCCGTCCCCATCCATCCTCTGCTAGATCTCTGTGGTTGGTGCGGCTCCCACAAAGGGGACCCCAAGCCCAGGTGCGTCCGCTCCCCCCGCCCCAGCTGGCTCCCCCCACTCCAGTTTTCTGCGCTGCGCAAAGAGGAACTTCCGCAATCACAGGGTGGGGAGCGGCTGCGGGGGGGGGGAGGGCAGGGATGTCAGGAAACCAGCACCCACGGCAGCGCTACTGTGGGGTGGGAGGAAGGAAATCCCCACCGGCACTTACCAGACTTCTGAAAGCTGCCGGTAGGTCTCTCTCCACTCCCAGCTTGGGGGGAATTGGGGATCCCTCCCAATGGGCCTGTCTACCCTGGCATCCCATCTCTCCCCTGCTCTAAATCAGCTGCATGGGCCCATCTGGCCAGTCTCTCCCCCCGCTCCTGCTCCAGATCAGACCTGTATCTTACTCCCCTTCTAGGTCAAACCCCTGGGCATTCCCGCCGTGAATCAGACTCATGGGCCATTTAGCTCAGCAGCCTGCTTCCAACTGTGGCCAGCCCTATAGGAAGGGCCATGACAATCAACAGCCACAGAGCAGAGCTGGAGCCGAGGTGATGGGAACCCCACATCGGGGCAGGACCACCTCCTTGCCTTTAATTGGAGGGTGGGGTATTGGACCCCCCCCCCCAAGTCACCACCTCTCCCCATTATAAACCTGAAGGCATTATTCCTGGTCAGATCCTGCAATCATCCAGCAGTGGGGAGACCCCCAGTGCACCATAGAGGACAGCTGAGCTGCTTTTTAACACCCCCAATCCCTGTGATGGGGAGAGCAACACAGCAGTCCCCTGGGACACAGTTCTCCCTGAGCCCCTTTCTTCCAAATCCCACCTAACTGCCCCCCAGGAGTCTCCCAGTACCCACACTGCTGCTAAATCAAGGGCAGTGTTCCCTGTAAGCTGAGCACTTGAGCGGCCACCCAAGAGAGATTCAGGTGCCCACCAGCTGATTAACAGAGTGCCCACACCTGGCAGCATGTGTTTCTACTGATGGTGCCCATCCACCCATGCCTCGGTGCACACAACAAAACTTATTCTGCACATGGATGCAAAATATTAGATGGAGCACTGGTTGAGAGGCCTGCCCTGAAACCCCAATCCAAGGAGATGGGTCTCCAATCGACTCACATCCTGCTCCTTATGAGTCTGTAGTGCCTGGCCCAATGGGTGGGGACCTGCTTTTGATGAGGAGGTCTGTGCAGCACTGGCCTGACAAGGGCTCTGAACTGGGACCCATAATACACCTCTCAAATCATTTTAGGCCAGAGGCAAATCTGCTTCTCACACTGGTGGCAGCTGCAGGGGGACATGCTGCACCCCCTGCTGCTGTGGGGGTGGGAAATTGGCCTCTCAGCGCTGTGTATTGCTCTGGCTCAGGTTCCGTCTGTGAGAAGCCTAGACCCCTTGTGCAAGCCGGTGGAAGGAGCCAGGGTTCCTGGCCCTGGAGGCCTGAACACAGGGCAGAGAACATGGGAAATGGCTGAGGCTCCTGGGCTAGAGGGGTGGGGGTCATTGGGGTTCCTGGCCTGAGGGGGAAGGAAGCCTGTGTGCTCTCTCTGGGGGAGGTGGAGAGTAGGGCTCCCAACCTAGTGAGGTGGGAAGTCAGGGCTCCTGGCCTGGAGGAGGGGAGCCAGGGCATTGTAGGGCAAGAATTCTAGCACCCAAGAAGCAGTTTCCAAGCCACCTCCTTCCCCATTCCACCAGACATAGGGCAGTCCTGGCATTTGGTGGAGCACATGCGCCCCCCCATGGCCAGGCAGAAACTCACACCAAGGATCCTGCTTGGGAATGGTCAGTGGAGTGGGTCCTGCATCTTGGGGATGCTGAGTCCCACTCCCTCCACCCTTCCCCCTTCCCAGATCTTGTGACTCTGTCACTCCGGGATAGGGGAGAGCATGACTTCAGGTGGGCCCCAGTTCAGACACTCAGGCACTCTGGGGAGACTCACCATGGGGAGGGGGTTGTAGTATGACCACTCAGCCATGGCAGGGAGATCAGGGAAGCAGGAACCCTCCCCCATGACTCAGCAATGTTCCTAGAGCTCTTCCCACCCCATCTCTAGGGTACAGACCCCCCTCACCCATCTCCCCCTGCTTGTGTGGCCCCTCTCCAGCCTGTTTATTCCACCCCCAAGGAGGCAAGAGAGGACTAAGATATTGGAGAATGGGTATGCAGGAGGCATGGACAGGACAACATGCTGGGGTGGAGGGGAGCTGAGCAGGGCAGAACTGGGGGCTGGCACACTCCCTTGCTTCCCCCCATGCTCTCTTTGTGGCTAGATCCCCCCAGCAGAGACACAGAGGCAAGGCTGGCAAAAACCGTTTATTTCAGGTTAATACACAGCAGGGTGAGGCTGTACCCCACCATCAAGGTACGAGTACCCCTAGACGCCAAGCCCATGACAGCAGTAGCAGCAGCAATGCCACCTCAGAGGGCAGACTATCACACTAGGAGGATAAAGGGTGCTGCGCTGTCCCACTCCTGGTGCTAGGGCACAGTGGGGAGGGGGAAAAGCAGCAGGAGGGCCCCTGGTGTCCTGGTGCTCAGAGCTGAGAGAGGATGTGATTGGCTAGGCTGCAGGTCAGCCCTGTTCCATCCTCCTCCACGTTGAGAGCCTTCACCACACCATCCTCTAGCACCATGGAGAACCTGAGAGAGATGGGGGGGGGGTAAATGCCAGGGCCCCCTCCCCTCATGCCATGCTCCACCATAGAAAACCTGGGATGGGTCTGCAAAACAACACAATTGCCTCCCCCGCCCGCCCCCCCAGCAGTGATTCCCCCTTTCCTCCCTCCAGGACTCCCTACCTCCTACCACCATAGAGAACCCAGGGGGGAGACTGGGGAGTTCAGTGTGGGAACACAGCCAGGGCTCCCTCCCACATCCTGGAGAAGGGAGAGCTGGGAATACTGTCAGCTTTTCCTCCCCCAGGTTTTCCCATGCAGATGGAGAGGAGGTCTCAATTTCCTTCCCCTTCCCTCCATACCAACCCGGGAGGCAAAGGGGACACCCAGAGGCTCACAGTGGCAGCTGCAGGTCCCCTTACAGACAGGAAACCCCCAGCTCTCCCCGAGGGGTATCCCCAGAGGCTGCAGCGGGGTAGGGAGCACACTGCTTTACCTTTTGCAGCGGTTGGTCCCAAAGAGATCACGCAGGGTCTCCTTGTCTAGCAGCAGCTCTGTAGCCTAGGGGAGAAAGAGAATGCAAGGGAGGGGGTCAGACAGAGCCTAGAAACTGCCCCTCACAACGAGGCCTTTACCTGTGGGGCTGCCTGGTCTCCAGATGTCCTTTGACTACAACTCTGTTGTTAGTGTCAGGGAGATGGCATTTGGGGGCAGAACCCCGGAGGCCTCTAATGAAGGATGGGGTTCCACAGCCCCTCTCCCCACAGTCCCAGAGCAGGAAAACCCCCCACCTGGAGCAGGGGCTGGATCTGAGGACAAGGGGAGGAGCAGAGGACAAGGCAGGACAGACACATGGTGGTGTGAGAAAGAGAATTAGCCTGAATCTGGGCTGTGGTGCTGGTTAGGGGGAAAAAGGGCCAGAGAGTGGCATACAGATGGGGGGAGGAAGGGGGAGGAAATGGGAACTAATCCTGAAGAATGATGCCACCAGCTGGCACATGGAGGCATGGATTGGGAGGATGGTTACCTTTCCAAAGGCTCCCGTGGGGTCAGCAAGCATCCGCACCTGGGGGGAAGGGAGAAAGGTTTAGGGAGCCAATGGGGAGGTGGCTGTGAGGAGGGGGCGGGGGCTAGGAGTGTCAAGTGCTATACCCAGTCCTGGAGTTACACAATCTACAGGCCTTTGCACAACCAACAACTCCTGCCAGGAAGGGAAGTGCTCCTGGCAGCCTGGATGAGTCACCCAGGGGTGGGGTAGGGCTCCTGCAGCCTTGGGGTTAGGTTACATCTGGGTGAGGGAGAGAAGAGACTCCTCCTCTGCCCCTCGAGACTCAACACCATACACCCCCTAAAAGACACTGCTCTGGGCCTCGACCCCTGCTCACTCCCCCTGCCCAGGATCCCCTAGTCCCACCAGCCTCACTCCCCTTGCTATGGCCCCGGTACACTTCACATTCCCTTTGGCTGGCGTCCCCACCAGCCCTCCGCTCCTCCAGGCTTTGGCTCTGCAGCCCTCTCACCCTGAGTGCCATAGCTCAACTTCCACACTCACTCCTGCCTTGCTCCCCTTCATTTCCCTTGCCCTGAGTCCCATGGGCCTTGTCCCCATCCCTCCCGCCCCTGCCCTTGCCCTGAGCCCCAGGGGCCTTGTTTCCATTTCCCTCTCCCATCTTGGCCTGAGCCCTGAGGGCCTTGCCCCCATGCCTCACCTTTCTCTGAGCCTGGTGGGCCTTGCTCCCGCTTTGCCTTTCACTTGCCCTGAGCCTCATGGGCCTTGTCCCTGCTTTTCCCCTCACCTTGCCTTGAGCCTCATGGGCCTTGCCCCCACTTCTCCCTCCCTCCCCCACTGCTCACCTTGCTCTGAGCCCCATGGGCCTTGCCCCACTCACTCATGACAAAGACATCATTCACAGCCAGGCAGGCAATCAAGTCCATGCCCTTGGCCTTCAGCGCCCCGGCCTGCTCCACATAGCCCGGCAGGTGGGTCTGAGGAGAGCAAGAAGAGCATTAGTTTCCCAGCATGAGAGCAGAGTGGGGGGAGCATTAGACATCAGCCCAAGGAACCTCCTTCACTCAGCATGGCCCTCAGCACCCAGGGAGGGTGCTGGACAGGATATACTGAGCTCATAAATGTGTCCCTTTCTCAGCACATCCTGTGAATCCCTTCACTCCCGGGATGGGCTTGGGAGGAGGGGTGCTCTAGTGGATGAGTTCTGAGGAACTGGATGGGGGTGGGGATACTCTGAGGAGTGCTTGAAGGCACCTTGGGATGGGGGCTTTTAGGGAGCAGGGTGGGGGGCTCTAGGATAGGGGATTGCAAAGGGTGAGTGGGGGTGCTCTAGAGTTGGTGTGTATTCTAAAATGGGTAAGATAATGGGGGGGAGGAGACAGGGAACTGCAGGGGGTCTCCAAACCTCACCTTGGAGCAGCCAGGGGTGAAGGCACCAGGCACCCCAAAGAGAATCCCCTTCTTGCCCTTGAAAAGTGCTGCCACATCCACTTTGGTGTCAGGGTCTCCCTCGTACACCTCCACACTGGGCAGCTTGTCTCCAACCTGGAGGACACAGAGGGTGAGAGCTGGGGGGAAGCCTCACCAAGTCTCCTCCCACCCCACCACTCAGGGCAAACTTCTTCCCACTCCAGTGCAGGGGGTAGGAGCTACCCACACTCAGGAATTCCAACTAGGAGCCTGTTCCTCTAGCCCCAGCTATAATCCACCCACCTCTGTCCCAGCACCAACAGGGCATGACTAGAACAGATGCAGATGGGAGCCCTATGCAACTGAGGACTAATGGGGGGGTGTATCCCTTCCCATCCAGCCAGCTTCCTGTCTCAGAAACTGCCCCCCAGGCCTGGAAAGACACCCCTCCAGCAGAAGCACAAAGCCGATGATGAGCTTACCCTTGGCATGGGGAGAGCCCCATGTGCACCCCTCAGTTGTGTCTATGTGCAAGGGTGCTGTCACAACAATCCAGGGAAGGGCACAGGGCAGAGACTCAGTGACTCAGCACCCCTGCCTTGGAGTTTCCAAACAGATTACTCAAGCTTGTAAATTAGACACCTCCCCCAGTTCCCTGCCCCTCATACCCACCCCCAACCTTCTGGGTTGCCATGTGTACTTCCCTTTAGAGATGTAATAGTATAACTGTTTGAACAGTTAAGTGATAAGTCTGGGCTTATTAGTTACCGTCAATAGTTACACACAAGCTCCCAGCCCTGCTCCCAGGGAGCCAGCTGCCACCCCATGCTGTGGGCTCTGTATCAAGAGCCTGCAGCACAGGGTAGCAATGAGCTGCCTGGGAGCAGGGCTGAGAGCCACACACTGCATCCCAAGGAACTGACTGCTCCTGCCCCTCCCGGGAGCAGGGCTGTAGGGAGCTGGTGTGGGCCTGGAGTCAGCTGAGAATTTTCAGTGGTTACAGTTGCTTAATTAACTGTTTTTAAACAACCCTATTCCCCTTCACAACCAATAACTCTCCCACTCCAGCCTGCTCCTCATCCCCCCCACAATCCCAACCAACCTCCATGTCCCCCACTCTACCCCCTGCCTCCCACTATCCCTTACCATCAACCCACCATCTTCAGCTCACACCTACCCTTCCCCCAGCCTCTACCCTGTTTTCCCTCTTGCACAATCCAGCTCCCTCTGCAGGCATGTAGGCAGGTGGCAGGGGTGGGGAGGGGGAGAAGGGGAGGTTTGTGCGAATGGTGCAAAAGCACCCCCCAAGTAAGCATGCTCCAGCCAGCCAGCAGAAGGCTGGGGCTGATTTCCTGCTAACTTGGGGGGACCATGGGGGGTGCATTCACACCTTTGCGGTGCACATTTACAAAAAAGCACCCACACCCACAGAAATTCCTGCATATGGGCCTGCTCTGACCCCAAGCTCCCCCCACTCCCACCTCCTGCCTCCCATTTCACCCCATAACTGAGCTCTCCCTCTCTGCAGCCTAACCCCTCCCCCCACTTTCCCCTTCTCCATCCTGCCTTCCATTCACCCCCCACCAGTCCTTTCTACTCCCAACCTCTCCCTGCCCCCTAGATTTGGAGGGTGTGGGGTGCTCAGGGCCACCCCCAGCCCCCTTGTAAGGCAAGAGCCCTGGGGACATGGACACAGGTTCTAAGGATCCCGAGGCCAGACCTCTAGCTCTGGGCCAGGCTGGCGAGGGGGGAACCCTGATTCGGGAAGGGTCCCCGCCTGGGGGGACTTCTCCAGCAGGCTCCGCTTGGGTCCCGGTTCTCTGGCGGGTGCCCCGGCCGGGGGCTGATTTAAGGGGAGCCCAGACAGGGGCGGGGCAGGTTGGAGGGTTGAGGGCCCGGTGGTCCCTCTCACCGCCCCGCCCGGTCTCACCTTGACGGGCGCCATGACAACCGCTGGGCTCGGAAGCTCCTGATCCTCTGGGCTCAGCGCCGGGGGCCCAGCCCGCAGCAACCCCCGCCACACCCCGCAACACAGTCACCATGGAGACCGCCTGAATGACAGTTGCCCAGGAAACGGCCGGGGGAGCTGCCACCGTTAGGGTGGAATGGTATGCCGCAACCCACAAGTCTGTGTTTGCATAACATTTGCATATCATAAGTGGCTCATTTGCATGACAAGTTTGTACATTGTTTACACATAGATTGATTTTGATTGGTAGGGCGGCATTGCTTAATTTGCATACAATTAACACAAAATTTGTGATTCATGACGGCTTTTCTTCTATCTTGTGCATATACTTAAATAAAAACTGCATGTAATTTGAATATTATTTGCATACATCAATCCCTTTGTTTCCAGTCTAATTCTTCTCTCTTCCCCATTGGGGCGGGGGGCCCAGAGGAGTACCCGGGATCCCTCGGGGAGGCGCCCTATCTCCGCATCTCTCCGGAACCCTCAGCTCGGGCCCCGTGTTTCCCTTCCAGCCGCTGGATCCTTTTGAGTAAGGGACATTCCAGTCGGAAGTAGCGTTTGTGCGTGAGGGGGGGGGTGTGTGTGTGTGAGGATTGAACCGGAAGTAGCCAAGTTTTTGGCTTCCCACGTGAGTACGCGAGCGGCGCCCTGCGCGGGAGCGGCGCGAGGATGAAGCTGCTGACGCACAACATGCTGACCTCGCACGTGCGGGGCGTGCGGCCCGGGGGCGGCTTCCCCCTCCGTATCCAGGTAACAGGATCCCCCAGCAACCAGGGGCCCACGTCTCCCTGGGCTGATTCCCTCCCCACATAGGCCTGATGGGGTCCCGGCCGCGCCTCACTGACTCTTCCACTCCCCGCAGGCCACCGAGGTGAAAGTGAGTAACGTGGATTTCAACCAGGAGTTCGTGGCGCGGATGATCCCCAAGGTGGAGTGGGGGGCCCTGGTGGAGGCTGCAGAGAGCGTGAGTATGGGGGAGGGGCTAGCCCATTCAGGGCATGGGTGGGAGGAGCTTGGCAGAGGGAGGAGCTCACTCTGGGCGCTTTCATGGCAGATGGGCAGCATGGATCTGTACTGCAGCCTTTGGGGAGATTGGAGAGAAGTGGTTTTGGGAAGCATCCAAGTCAATAAGAGCAAACCCTCTCTTCTGGTGCAGCCCTGTGACATGGATCTTCCTCCCCCTACAGCTGGGCCACTTGTCAGACCTGCCTCCCCAGCTGCCTCCTGAGTATGAGAACAATGAAGACTTCCTGAAGAAGGTGCATCACGTGCTGCTGGAGGTGAGACTCTTCTACACAATCCTTGTCCACAATCCTTGTCCACAACCCCCCACCAGCATCCTGTGTGGTGCAGGGCCCTGGCTCCCAGGCACCACACCTGGCTAAGGTTGTATGACAGGGGCCCTATGATACAAACACAGATCCTTTCCTGGTCTGGCTGAGATACTGGGGACTTATCTGCCCACAGAGACACTAGGGATCCCTGGAATCCTCCAGCATGGGGGACCTCTTTCTGCTGTTGCTCTTGTTCTAAATGTAGGCCCAGGGGGCCCACTCAGGCTGTGAGTGTGCTGCACTATCAACATACTTTCTCCCACTGCTTTAGCTGTGTGTTGAAATCCACTCTCATGGGTTCTGGCAGTTCAGCAGACACTCTAGCACTTGGATTATATGATCCTTTTGCAGAGCATCCTGCCCCCTCCCCAACTGCTAAGAATCATGAGATGGTTAGGGGTTGTGACTTCAGCAAAACACCCCTAATCCCAATAAACATTTGAGAGGGGAAAATTGGTGTTCTGAGGAAGTTCCAGCTCTCCCTGACAGCATTTCAGGTCTGGATTAGGTAGAGCCAGGGCACAGGTTGTCCACTGTAGCTGACCCGTGATTCTTCCCCACACACAGGTGGAGGTGATGGAAGGTGTACTGAAGTGCCCTGATTCTGGCCGGGAGTTCCCTATCACCAAGGGCATCCCCAACATGCTGCTAAGTGAGGAGGAGACATGAAGGGCCTGGGTGTCCAAGATGGAAAGATGGGGTAGGGGAGCTCCCTGAGCTGGGAGGTTGTGGAGGTGGGAGGGAGAGTCCTGTATGATGTAGAAGACAGTCTGTGCTTGTTTGGTTTGTGTATAAATAAAACTATGAGGTGGAGCCTGGCATAGGGCATATCATCCATTAATTGTCCCCCCTCCTCTGCTGTGTCGCTCAATCCCAACCTGCAGCTCTCAGCTATGCAAGCCCTGGGCTTCCTCCCACCCACAGTTGTGCTGGCAACTTTCTGTTCTAGTACCATCTCCATGCTTAGTCCTGGGTCTGTCCGAGCATTGGCCTACCCCACACCTTGCACTGAACTCCCTGTTCCTCTTGGACAGTTATTTGGTTTGCAGTGGTACCTAGGAGTCCTAGACCTGAAACAGAACCCCCAGTGGGGTGGGCACTGCTCAGATACCCAGTCAAGAGCAAGGCCCCCAGTGGGCTAGGTGCTGCACAAACACAGAACAAGACAAAGATCCTGCTCCTTCTTAACTGCTAGGAAGGAAAACTGGACACAGACTGATATCTCCATGGTTTATTCTGGCTCTGGAATATAGCTCTATGTATGTGTGTGTATAGCACCTATACACAAAATAGAGGTATTTATAATATATACACATACATAATTTAATACAAACGCCCTCCATGTCACCCCACTTGTTATAGAAATGGGGAGACTGAGGATGCACCCCCCAGAGGGGAGCAGAGATGAAGGGGTCACGTATTATCCTGCAACAAATATACAGTTTGATATATTGCTATGTACATGTTTCTCAGCATCTTCACCCCATCCCAAGGGAAAGGGGGGGGGCTTATTGCTATGGGCAGCAGAGGGGCAAGAGGAAACTTGAGGGGGGATGGAGAGGATACTGGCCTGTTTCCTTCCCTAGGAACCCCCTCAATATGGCCAAGCCTTTGCAACCCCTCTTCCTGTCTGTACAGCTACCCAATCACAGTGCTGTGTTTTCCCTCTCCAAATTCCAAAGCCTTCTCTGTCTCAGTCACCACCCCCAGCCCGGGCCCAACTACATCAGGGGCTCCCCTAGTCAGACCCCGACTCCTGTCAGATTCTCCACCATTTTGGGTGTGGGGGGAGACCAGCACTCACTGGGGTTCCCAGATCCTGCTGTTAAGTTATCCTCACCCCTGCTTATGCCACCCCACTAGGTTTTCCCTGGAAATCCCGGGTTCCTGCACCCTCCACCATATTTCAAGGCAAAGTGTGGGCTTACCACCCCCCAAATCTCAATTTCCTTCCTAGGACACAAGAATCCCCTCTAATCTAGGAGACACCCACACACTTCCTTGGCTGAGTCAATGGACCTCGCCCCCCAGCCTCCGCTCCCTAACTGAGGGGACCCCAACACCCTCCTCATCTACAGTATCCCCACTACAGGGTTCTCCCAGCCCTGAGCCAAGAGACCATCAAAGGATTCCCCTCCCCCCACCAAGTGCATACATTGTTTGTTTATTGCTTGAAGGGACTGTGAACCCCTCATCCCCACTATGGGGCAGGGGTGGTAGGTCTCACAAAATCCCACTTTGGTTTGGGAAGGTTATTTTCTCCCACACACACACACACTTTCTCCCCTAAGCAGAGAGTTCAGCGACTTAGTGAAGAGAGGGACACCCGACAAACAGGGGTGATGTCCCTAGGAAGGCCCCCCTTTCAGAGAAAATCACTTGCCCTTGTTACTGCCTTCCCCACCTAACTGATCCCTCCAGTGGCAAGCTACCTACAGTCCAAGCTGCTGGGCAAGCACCACTCAACCAGGGGCTCCCCCTGTTCTGAGGCAGCGACCCCCCAGGCCAGGTCTGCGTATATGAGGTTAACATATCCCTACAGTCCAACTTTTTGCTATTCAGGTCCATTATGGCTTCCATAGGGGGCCCTGGTGCTCCCCCCAATCCCTCCCCCAGCTAATAAGTTAGAATATGGCTTCCAGTGCATATGGGGGGGGCAGGATCCCCATGTCAGTCTGTCCCCTCCCACGAATGTCCCCCTCTGTCTTCAGCCCTGTGGCCATGCTTTGCTCCCCCCGGCCACATCAGTCCTCCCACTATCTGCCCTACTATCCTCATGCATCCCCCCCATCCCTCATCAGCCCCAGCCAGAGCATCTGTGTCTGTCCCCCAACACTCACTGCCCCAGTGTCCGTATGTCTGTCCCCACCCCACCCACCCTTACTCCTCCTGCTTGTCTCTCTCCAGCATCTGTCCCCATACCTCCCTGCCCCTCTCCCATATCTATGCATCTGTCTCCCTGCCCCAGGTCAGTCAGTCAGTCCGTCCCCGAGCCTTCACCCCAGTCCATGCGTCTGTCCCCCCCACGCAAAGGAGGGGGAGGCGTCAGTCCATCATGGCTTCCAGCATCTCAAGAAAGAGCTTGTGCATGGGCACCTTCCCTCCCAGCTTGATGCCGTAGAAGTGGTGCAGGGCGCGGGCGGCTGTCTGGCGCAGCAGTGGCAGTGTGAGCAGCAGCTTTCCTGCCCGGCGTGGCTCTTCCGGCCGTCGGCTGCTCTCATACTCCAGCAGGGCCTCATGCAGCACATCCCGCAGCCGCTGCACAGCTACCATGTCCTCAATGTGCACCGAATCTGGCGGGATACCATGGAGGTGAGGGGGGGGGAAAAAGCGATGTTGCTGATGTGCACCCAGTTGGTGGTGGGGGAAAATAGTACAGGGTTAGAGCCAGAGGGGTGTGGGGCACTACCAACTCAGAGGGGCAGAGAAACCATCACATCTGGGGTGGGAGTCAAGGAGGAAGGTGTGGTAAGCAGAGCCTGGCGAGAAGCAGGCAGTTGGCAAGGGGGGGGGGGGGGGCACTGTGCAGAAGGAGAGCTGGGCCCAGCCCAGAGAATATAACAGCCAGGTGCAGAAAACTGCCCCCCCCAACCCTCCATAGGGCAAGACCCACCTGAGTTGGCAAGTGCCAGGGCCTTGAGCAGCACGTATTCCTCACGCTCCAGCCGCAGCGCACGGTACTTGCGCACCAGCTGTAGGAGGGCGGCGCTCAGCTCCCACAGCCCGGCTGCGCGTGCCCCCTCCTCATCTAGCGCAAAGTCCTCAGCAAAGACCACTTCATCCTCACAGGGGAGCGAACGCCAGGCTACGCCCAGCACCAGCACCTCCAGCCAGGCACTCTGTAGCACACTCATCTGATCGGCCAGTGACAGTGCTGGGAATCCTGCAGGGAGAGACAGGGGTTAGGGAGCAGTGCAGGCTGGGAACCCTGTGGGGGGGGGGGGGGGCAGGGAAAGGGGAAGAGGAATTATGGGGCTGGGATGACAGTGAGGCTTATGGAACAGGAGTTGAGATGGGGAATGGAAACCCTGTGTGGGCAGGGAAGATGGGGGTGGGAGGGCAGGCCTGGACACCCAATAGCAAAAACCTGCTGGGGATGAGGGAGAAAGAGTTGGGGGGAAGGGGGAGGGGCATCACATGGGGATGGAGAGAAGGGGCTATGCTGGGCAGGGGGCAGGAACTATAAAGAACACTGCAGAGCGGGTGAAGCCCTACCTGGGATGTTCTTGGCCCACCCGATGATGACGACAATCTCGCGGTCAGCAAGGTCACACAGGGCGCTGGTAGCACGGAGGGGCCCATCAGGCAGTGCTGGGTCAGGCATTGCATACAGCTTCTCAGGCTCCGCCACCAGCAGGTGGGACACCATGGGGTTAATGGGAGCTGCAGAGAGGGGGCAACATGAGGAGATCCCCAGCACTCGATCCCACGGGCCTTCTTCCCACTCCCAGATCTGCCTGTGCCCCACAATCCTGACCTATAGCCCCCTGCTACCGTAGCCTTGAGCTTCCCCCTCTCCTCCCAGTTCTGCCTCTTAATCCTGACCCACAGCCCAGCCCCACTCACCTGGTTTCTTGCTGGTTGCTGTGGCAATTTGGGGAGTGGCGAATGTGTTGGGAAATGGGCCCCCGTCCACCTCAGGGCGGCGCTTGTATTTCTGGCGTCCCCCTCGCACCCGGTCCAGCCGCACCCCTAGGGGACAAAGCAGAAGACGTGGAGTCAGAATGCACCCCTCACGACCCTCCTCTTCCCCAGCCCTCCTGCTCATTCCCAAGGAGACCACTTTACCCTCATAACAGCTGGGGAGAAAATGAGGGGCTGTTTTCCCCCCCAGGTTCTCTTGATGGTTCCCCCAGACATTATCATGGCTGCCTGACTCTCCCACATCCTGCCTCCCCCACCTGACCCCCAGCTCACCATCCACTGCTCCTTCAGCAGACCTTTAATCCCCCCCAGCTCTTTCCCCTTTCCCAAGTTCCCTCCCAATTCCCCCTGCCAACCCGCCCAGCTCCTTCCCTAGAACCCCCCTTGCTGTCTCCCCAACCCCCACCCTGGGCCCATCCACCCCCCGTACCTTCCTTAAGCATGCCGACGCGCAGGCACTTGGTGAACCGACAGGCCTGGCAGGCTTTGCGGCGCCGCTTGGTGATCTCACACTCGTTACTGGCTGGGCAGCTGTACTCGATACTGCCTGGGGGAAGAGCATAGTGAGAGGGGGCTGAGACTAGGTTGGGGTGGAAGACAGCCAGAGACAAGCTTAAGCAGCAATGGGAAAAACCCTGGGGGAGGGAGAAGAGGGTGATGAGCCTGTGGTTGGAGGGCATTGGGGAGACTGAGATGGGGAGGGAAGTGGGGGCATGCAATAAGGAGGGGCCAAACTATTGAGAACTGGAGGAGGAACCAGCGTGGGAGATATATAGCCCCAAGGAAAGGGAGACCAGTGCCACACACCCACCCACAAAGCAGAAGCGACCCTCCCTCTTAATGTTGTTAACTCCTAGGTTTCATCTCCTGCAATGCAACTGGGAGGAGAGACACCACCAGGCACGATGGGAAATGTAGCCCAACCCTAGGAGGAGAACTGCCCCATGAGGCACCTGCACTACAATTCCTATCAAGCACTAGGGTAGTTCAACAAGGGTGACCACTGTGCATCATGGGAGATGTAGTTCTGTTGTGAAACCCAGCCTCCAGGAAAATGGGGAGCACAGGGTATCTGAATTATAGCTCCCAAGAGGCACTGCAGTAGCTGAGGCCAAATCTACTCAAGAGATTTCATCTCAATTTTCCCAAGGGAAAAACAAAACAATTTAAGCATAATCGAATTCCCCTGCCCCACATGGAAAATCACTAACTAATCATGACCAGGGAGCCCTGCGGAGCTGCCCCATCCCCTCCCCCAATCCCATCCACTTGGACAGGTCCCCCCTCCTCCTTTCAGCCAATCCCCCAGCGTTTGAGAAGCTGAGATAAGGGCAGGGGTGTGTGACTACTCCTTTGGGAAACTAGGACTCAGTACCAAGTGCCTTGAGGGGCAGGGAGCACCACCTCTCCTCACTGCACAGATGGGGCCCAGGGCTGTGGGTCAGGGGTTGTGGAGGGGGTTACCTTGTATAGTGCGCTTGAAGAAGGCTTTGCAGGCTTCACAGGAGGCCACGCCATAATGGTATCCTGAGGCCACATCCCCGCACACCAGACACAGGCGCTTGGGCAGGGAGCTCAGCACATACTTGCCCCGGGGTGAGGCTTCATCGGGGTTTTGGTCATGGCGCCGGCGAGTCAGTGCCCCTGGCTCAAGGTCATGGGGGGGCCCGCTGGCATCGGAGGAGCCACTGGGGCTGCGCTGAGCCAGACTGTCCGGGGAGGCCGGCTCTGTCTTGATGAAGAACTCAGCACGGTGATCCCGAGACGACATGGCTGGGGTGGCCTGCAGGGGGCGACACGGGGGAGAAGGAAGGTTGAGGGGGCAGTAAGACACTCTCCTCCCATCTGGCCTTTTACACCCTGTCAAGACACTGTGGGAGTTTTCTAGGGTCAAGAACCAGACATACAGGTCCCTTTCCACATCCTAGTCTTTCCCCTGGGAGCTATGGGAAAACTGACAGGGGAGACTTGGTCCCATCCTGCTGGTTCTGATGTCAGAGCTGAGCACCTTTGTCCAAGATCCCTGACAAACCTTGGGGCCTCTTCCCAGATGTTCAGCACACTCCCTCCCCCTCCCCGTGCCAGCTCCAGTATCTCAGGGTCGGGTGTGTGACAGGCTCAAGGTCACAGAGAGAGACTCTGATCACAGGCTGGGGGCGGGGAGCTGTGCGTATTTGCTTAGGGGGAGCTGAGGGTGGGCATGCAAGGGGGGGGTTTGGGAGGGCAAAAGTTGGTACCAACAGCCCAGCTGCAGATATAGTCTCAGCTTTGTGTTCTCCCCCAACCTCTGGTGCAGGAATTAACACCGCCCCCACCCCCCCACTAAAGTCAACCCAGGCTGCAGAAGGCAGATAAGGGTCACGGCAGAGGGATTAGTCTGGAGGCCACAGCTCAGACAGCTCCCCCCTCCCCAACACACCCATCCCCACTTGCTAGCGCTCAGATACCCCCTACCCCACACACACTCTCCAGGGCTCAGCCCCTTCTCCCCCCCCCCATACACAATTCCTTACTGCTCTGCTTAACTCAGTGCCAGGCTCTGGAGGAGTTTCTGGGCCAGGGTCTCTGAGGATCTGGGAGTGGGGGGGAGTACTAACCTGCCTGTGCTCCCACATACTGACCCAGGCCAGGCACTCATCACATGGAGCCCATGTGGTCAGGGAAGGGTTGTAACCCTGCAAAGCTGTACCCCCCCCCCCGCAAACCAGCCCAGCACCCACATCCCTCCTCCCCCACACTGGGACTTACGTGGCTGCACTCCCAGCTCACCAGGAAGGGGGAAAAATTGGGATCAAGAATGGAACCCAGGTGTCCAGGACGGTACAGACTGGACCAGGAATTAATGCTAGAGGCCACTTATACTCCAGCTGGGGGGGGGTGGAGGGGCCATGTTCATGCGTGTAAGTCCCATGTTAGAGTGCTCCCCATGTGTCCAAGCATTGCATCCTCTAGCATTCCAGGCGTGCCAGCAATGTCTGTTACTCCCTCTGTCCCCGTGTTCCCCCCGACCTTTGTCCCCTTTGCGCCGTCTTGTCTCTGTCCTAATATCCCGCAGCAGGGGAGGAAGGGGAGGTTACGAAAGAGTAGGCGGAGGGGAAGCGAGGCCTGGACCCTTCCTCATGCCCCATTATGCTTACAGACTGTCCTCTACCCTCCTGCACTCTTCCCCCTCTGCAGCCCTCTAACCACTACCCTTGCTCTGCACCCCACTATCCATGCACCCTCCTTTCTGCACCACCCCCCAACACTGGTCCAGCCCTAGGCTAATGTCCTCCCCAGGGCTAACCTGGAGCTCTGAGGCAGTCCTTGGGGGAAACTGGGATGGGGAATGCAACAGACACTGGGGGAGACTGGGACCCACTTCATGTACCCCCATTTCACCCCACCCTCCTAACCCATTCACCCTCCTTCCCCCTGCACTCATCCCTCACCCTGCTTATATCCTCCCTCCCATTTGTAGCACAGACATATAAAAGTTGGTCAAACTTTCTTTCCCCCCACCCCCACAGGGGGGTGCAATGGGCAACAGGAACATAGATCAGGAGGCCCTCAGGTGTGTATTGGAGCAGTGACACTGCGTCCTGCTCCCAATCCAAGAAAGTCCCAGCAAATAACATCCATCATCTGGGTGGGTGGTTCCTGGCCCCATCAAGTGCTGGAGGGGCAGGGTAGGATTCCTAGTGTGGGGGAGAATTCCACAGCCTCCCCATTCTGATACCAGCATAGCTCACCCCTGTTGTTTCTGTCCACCTGCTCTCCTTGGGCCAATTCAGGACTGTGACCTTTGATCCTAGAGGATTCAGACTTGACTGCTCATGGAAGAGGGGGCAGAGGCAGTTTGATACCTGCCATTCCCCTCCTCCCTTCCAGTTACTTCACATACACTCATACTGGCAGGTTGGCCAGGGTGCTCACCAGGCCAGGGGCAGCAGGGGGCCTGAGAGGCTGTGTCCCAGCAGGAGATTGTGTGACTGACACATGGTCACTTCCAGGAACACATGTTCTGGCACGAGGATACAGCTGCTCACGCCCCTGCAAGTCTCCCTGTCTGTCCAGGGGTCCGTGTTTCCTCGTGGCTCCCGCCTATGAGACTCCATGCCTACCTGTGTGGCCAGCTCTGAACCGCTCTGAACCTGGCCAGCCGTGTGCGAGTCTGTCAGTCTCCAGGGCTGGTGCGTACTCCTGCGAGTCTGTCCGTGTCCGCCGGGAATCTGGCCGACTGGGCACCCCCGTCTGGCTGTCTGGTCCCAGGAGCGTCCGCCTCCCCAAGTCTGTCTGCGTGTCCCCGCGCCCCTGTAAGTCCGTCCCGTTCTCAGAGCGGCGCGTTCCCACGCGTGTCCGTGTCGCCTCGAGTCCCGCCCCGTGGCTGTCTGCCCCTGCAGCGCCCGTCTGTCTCCCTGCCTGCCCGTCCCTGAGCGCTCAAGCCCCCCTGCGGAGCGGGAGTCACATGGGCCGGGTGGGGGCCCCTGCCCCGATTCCGCACTGACCTTGGTGCCCGGAGTGGCGTGTCCGGGCCGGGCGGGGCTCAGTGGCCCGGGACGCGGGGGGCCGGCCGGGCCATGGGCGCGGGCTCAGCCCGGCTCGCTGCGCTGCGCTCCGAGTGTAGGACACAAAAGGACATCGCGGCGCACTTCCTCCTGGGCTCCCAGCTGACAAATGGAAGGGGCGGGGCCGCCCCTCATAAATATGCAGCAGCGGGGTGGAGCCTGGCTGCACGCGCTCGCCTGGCCCTTGATTTCCAGCCACGCTGCGCCCAGGGAGCTAGCGCCGCGCCTGGCGGGCTGGGGCCGGGTATCCCGGGCTGGGCTGGAGACTGCGTTGGGGCAGGGGGATCGTCTGGTATTTCAGAGCGTGCCGGCTGACGGGAGCAATCATAGGCTGTTAATTGGTGCTAGGGATCTAGGGACTCCTGGGGGGCCAGTTCAGGCGGCTGGGGCTGGAAATGTTTGGGGCATCTTAGTGGTCAGTGGGGGGAGCAGTAGGGTCATCGTGGGGGGGATTTTAGGTGGGGTGGGCTCATGGGATGGCGTATAGCAGAGGAAAGGGGCACAGAAATAAATAGGGGGCAGCTTAGACATGTGTCCATCTGCCCCTGTTGGTGGGCAGGAGAGAGAGACCTATCGCTGGGAGCAGGTACATGGGGCAGTGTCTAACAACCCATCCGCAGCTTGGGGTGACCTTAGGAGATCCTGTGCCCAGGCCAGGCCAAACCAGACTCAGGGGAGTGTATGGGAAAGGTGTGTATCTTGGGGGGGAGGGCAGATCCATTGTGCCCCACTCACCTGTTGATCTTAAAGTTTACACATTGATCCATAAATCCTCAGGAGCCAGCCCTGCCCATCCCTTGAGAGTCAGCTCAGGGCATGATCCCCAGTGGTCAGAAGGGAAAACTGAAGCACAGAGTAGGGAAGAAATGTGCCCCCAATGTCACACAGCAAGTTGGGGCAGAGCTGAGGAACATCCTAGCTCTCTTACTCTAACCCACCGTGGCTTGTGTTTCTGTTACCTGCCCAGTGGAACCAGCCTCCCCTTGGCCTTGGGAGCTGAAGGTCATTAAAGGTCACTGTGAGTCCCTGAGGAGGACCCAGCTGTTGCTCCCACCCTGCAAGTCACGGGATGCATTTACCCACCCTGATGTGACCAAACAAAAGGCCCTTCGTTACATGTTATTAGTATTAATTCCCTGGGGCAGATCCAACCAGTCCACTAGGTGGCTGCAGGTTGGGACTAAGAGACACCAGCAGAGCTAGAAGTGGGGGAGGAGGCCA
Source organism: Pelochelys cantorii (assembly GCA_032595735.1). Taxonomy (NCBI): domain Eukaryota; kingdom Metazoa; phylum Chordata; order Testudines; family Trionychidae; genus Pelochelys; species Pelochelys cantorii. The sequence continues at coordinate 34,966,914 of CM064336.1, forward strand.
GGGTGGGGATAACAGGGGACTATAACATTGATGGGCAAAGCTAGAGGGGAGCCCCAGCTGTGGGGCACCATCTGGGATAGCAGGGGAATGGGGCTGGGATTGAGGGCCAGTGCTGCATGTGTGTTGCAGCCACCCCTGCTAACCTAACTGGCAGGTTAGGGCTGTGTCCAGGGCTCGCTGGCTGGGGCTGGTTTAGTTGCAAACACAGGTGTGACCTGACTTCTCAGGCACTGAAGATTGCCTGGGGCCTTTCCAGCCTCTCAGCAACTGACTGTACTACTCCGAACTCCCCACCCCACTCTGCCTACCCCACCTACTCAGCCCCTTGGGGTCATCTCACTAGGTCCTGCTACTGCATAGTCCCTGACCCAGGTGGGGGCCATATCTTGCTGGATGCTACACAGAAGCACAGTCCCTGCCCTGAAAAGCTTCCAATCTAAATAGACAAATGGTGGTGAAAGAGAAAATGAAAGCACAGGAGACTTGTTCAAGACAATGGCAGCACTAGAACCCAGGAGTCCTGGCATACTTTTTGTGCCTGTATGGGGCTCCCCAGGTTGGCCAAAGCATCTTTGAGCGGAGACAGTCCTCTCCTCACAAGGGGAACCCCTAGGCAGGCACTGTCCCAGACAGATAGGGGAACTGGTGGGGGGTTCTCTTTGACCTTCAGCTGGCTCTACAGCCTGCTAAACTGGTTTGGAAAGTCCTCAGAGCTTACAAGAATATGTGTGTGGGGGGGGGAGGGAGAGGGGGAAGCAGCAGGTTAAAGAAGAGAGGACTCCTGGGTGTTATCCCTAGCTCTGACTGTGGTGCTTTGAGAACCAGCTCTTGTCTCTGCCTATGGCCACTTGGAATTAGGCCTCCTGGGTTCCTGTGAGTGTCAGGTCAGAGAACTCAGGAATAATGCTGCCCCAAGCTGGGACTGGGCCATATTGGGCACAGGGGAGATGCCTTGTGGGATCCCTATGGCACATACAGGTGCAAGACAGGGTAGTGGGGGGTTACCAAGTGAGTAACCTCCTAGGCCCAATCAGGGCAGCAAATTAAGTGATACATGTGCCCTACTCTCAAGGGCACTGTTTCAGGAGAGCTGGGGGGGGGGGGGAAAGGAGCTGTGCGTACCAGGAAGTGGCTTGCATTTCCTCCCATTCCCCTGAGAATAAGGGAGCAAAAGGAAAGTACTTGGATTCCATGAATTACTCCTCTGCCCCCTCCCTTCATCAGCCAGGAGTGAGATGCATGCACAGAATTCAAGTACTTTCCCCTTGCTCCCTTATCCTCTGGGGAACGGGAAGAAAAGCAAGCCGTGTCCCAGTACGCGTGGCTACTACTCCCTCTCCCAAAATGGTGCCCTTTCCTACCCTAGGGAGACCGACACCCACGCAATTAACATAGCACATGGCGCCTGACCAGGCCAGGCCTCCTCCTTTTCCTTGTTGGTCCAGGTCTTGCTCCTTCCTTGCTTGGCTCTCCCCGCCTTAGCCTCTGCACCCCCAGGACCTGGCTCCGTTCTAGATACATCCTGCCAAGGTAAGAAGTGCCATGCTAATGGTGCTGGGAACTGCCACCTACCTGCTGCTCTGCCCAAAGGAATGGGCCATACGTACCTTAACTCTGCCCCTTGGGGTGAGGCAAACACCAGGGCATGAGGGAAAGGGTTCATAAAGAGGTGCAGGGGCTGGGCACTCACTCCATAGATTATGCTGCCTCTTACATCTACTACTGAGCCCCTAGACTCCTTGGAGTCCATGATCCCTCCATACCTGCTCAATGTTCCCTCTGGGATGGGATTCTAGCAATTCCCCCCACATATTTGGTGGAAGGTTTGGGGCATTAATAATCTCTGACATCACAGAAGGCTGGCCCCATGGGTCCCACGCTAGGAGCTGCCCAGAGAATGAAGAGTATCAAATTCTGTGAAGCGTTCTCTCAACTCTGATTCAGGGTCCCTATGGGGACCCAGCACCCATCTCAGCCACAGGTACATGGATCCAGGATCACTTCCCAACATTTCCCCTGCCACTTCAACTCCGCCACAGTCTTGTGTTGCTATTCATCCCCTGGTTACTCTGGGCAGCTCCGCCCTCGGAGAGCAGTGGTCAGGCACTCTGCGGATCCAAGTAGGCATTGCTGTATTCATTACATCCACACGATCCCATGGCCTTCTCCCCTACCCCTTCCCTCTATCCCATTAAATATAAAAGGAGAAGGGACCGGTTTGAATTAAGATGCTGGCACACGTGAACAGCAAAGCTCCAGGCTTAATAGTGCCTGAGAATTTCTCTGACAAGGCAATCGATGCTTTCAGGAGCCTCAGATCAATGGGATACGCTGCAGAACATTGCCTGGTTGCTGTCACTTAAAGCAAGGTCCCAACACAAGGACCAAACTGCAGAGTAAGCAGAGACAGCATTAAAGAACTGGATTTTTAATTAGTTTTGCTGGATGATAACTGTGTTAGGGCTCTTTTAAATCAGCTTATCAACCAGAAGAATCATAAAGGAAAAAGTCCTTATAACAAGAGACTCTCGGAGCTTAATCTATTTAGCTGAGGAAAGAGAAGGTAACAGGGTGACTTGATCTATAAGTACCCAAATGGGGCAAAAAGCCTTTAATACTGGGCTCTTCGATCTAGCAGCCAAAGGCCTCACAAGTCAAGGGCTGAAATTTGAAGTGGACAAATTCAGAAAGGAAATAAGGCACAACTTGTTAATAATGAAGTAATTAACCATTGGAACAACTCACCAAGAATTGTAATGGATTCTCTGTCACTGGCAATCTTAAACTCAAGATGGGATATTTTTCCTCTAACCTTTTTTTCTAATCCTTAGTGTTTCCTGAGTGCTTGGGTGGCCACCCAGGAGAAATTCAAATGACGGCAGCATATGTTTCTACTGGTGGTGCACATCTGCACATGCCTTGGTGCGCATAACAAAATTTATTCTATCCAAATGGATGGAAAAAGTTAGAGGGAACATTGGTCCCAGTGGGAATTAATCATGGCCATTCTATGGCCTGCTATGCAGTAGTCAGACCTGATAATCACAAGGGTCCCTTACAATCTATTAGTCACATGGAGATTTTCTTAGTATCAGCTGTTTATTTACACTAGATGCACCAGCCCTGAAAGAGAGCTGGTTGCAAACTGCACAGAGGATGACTTCTTCTCAGGGATTTTGCACAGAACACCCAATGCCTAGGTCCCAGGGAGGTCTCCAGTTAGAAAGATAAAGGTTGTAAGCAAATTGCAGCTGTTTGCAACAGCTATGTCCCAAATGAATGAGCATTACAAAACTAAGAAGGAAGGAAAGCTTCAAGTCTGAACACTGCTTGCAGTGAGGCTGTTTGAACAGTGCCCCCTGCCACTTCAACATTATCACAATATCCTTATGCCGGGGACCAAGCATGCTGGGCACTGCACAGACTCCCAACTGAGATCAGGGCCCCATCATTTCCAGAGATGCCTGCTATCTCAGCCATGACCAAGCCCCTCAGTCCTATCCTGCCACCCTCCCAGACATATTTTTACTGGATTTATGGGATAAGGGAGGTAGAGGAGACTGAGTCAAGGAGCAACAAACTCAGCTCACAAGTGACTGCTCAAATCTGAGCAAATGCTAGCCTCTGCAGAGGGCTTTATGGTGGAACAAGGATATGAGAAGAGAGAGGACCAGGACTCCCCACACACTTAGGGGCTGCTCACAACCCTTCATCCCACTCCCTAGCAGCCCCATTGCAACTGCTATGCTCCTGGCACAAATTGAAAGCCTTCCTCTGTTGTCTCTGGCCTGGGGGAGCACTTCCTGGTACAGGTTGCTGGGGGAGCAGAGTTACTATTCCCACTTATGGCCAACAGATGGCGGAATCAGGCTGCTGAGATCCCAGCAGGCTTTTGTTGTGTGGGAGAGTGGGAGGGGGCAGCAGGATTGAGGATTTAAAAGCCTTGCAAATATGGCAGAAGGGGTGCTAAGAAATGGAACCCATGTCACAGCCCTTCATCCCCCTGCAGTTTCTGCTCTCCCATCCTAACTGCCACCTGGCTCTGCTAGTGCCCCTCAGTCCTGCCCGTGTCCCCTCGTCTCCTGACAGCTGGACCTGCATTCCCCCTTCCTCATAACCCAGCTCTTTAACTCCCATCTGTGTTTGTGTGGGGGACTGATCCTATTCATAACAAAGCCTGTGGAGGGAGTCTAGGGGTCTCTGGGATGGGGGGGTGTTATTTATATAGGGTCTACAGTCCCAGGAGAACATCTACCAAACACCTCCCACCCCTGCAGCACAGTGACCCCTAGAGCTGCCCTCCAACATTAGGGTTGGCACTGGCTGGTGGGCGACTCCTGAGTCCTAAGCCTGTGCACTGCAGCTCAGCAGCACCCCCTAGTTCTGCACTCAAGGAGACGATGGGTGTGAGCAAAGAACACAAGATTCATTTTAATTTTGTCTACAACGTTCCAAACCTTAGTGCATTCTGGGATGGGGCGAGGAAGGTCAGGTGTTTGGGAGAGAGATGGGGTCAGCATGAGGGGGAGCACTGGTGTGAGTGAGTGAAGTACCATGGTCAGAAATTGGGGGTGAGGGAGTAGTGCGCAGGGGAGCTTGGGGGGTCATGGGGTTGGGCATACAGAGGTGTGAACCTGTCTGACCAATCCCACTGGACCCAGTGCTCCTGGCCCTCAGCTCCTGCCTCAGTTGCTCCATGCACTGCTCCATCTGGTGAGTGAGTGGGTGCCTTGCCCCTAGATGCCGCCGGTAATCTGGGAAGAAAATCTGGGGATCAACGGTGGCTCACAGTTCCCCCTGCCCTATGGCCCCTGCTGGGGGGAAGGCACTGTAGGTTTAAGGGCTCCATCTAGCGGGCAGAAGTAGTTGCATCACAGGATCATCCCCTCCCTGCCCTGTGAGTGGTTAGCCCCATGTTAGGGAGCCACCTTCTCTCCCTCCCCCCCACCCCCGCCCAGTGTTCATGGCAAACTTTATGTAACCTTGGGCCTGCTCTTTGCAGGGTTTCCCATCGGTCGGTTGGCATTGCATATCACGTGAGACTGGCCAAGGGCAGGGGTCACTCAGCAGTCAGGGTTTTGGAACTGGGGCAAGGTTGGACAGACTTGAATTCTGCAGTGTCACTGCACTACACAGTGTTGTGTTGCATTACGGGGGTCACACTGCACAGTGGTGTTGTATTGCCACACGGAGATCATGCGGTACAATGTTGTTGCATTGTGTTGTGCTGGACCAGGGGGCTTATGCAGTGCAGTGTGGTTGTCTTGTGTTGCTGGGAGGGGGTGTCACCACACACAGAATGATTGTGTTGTGTTGCTGGGGGGGGAGGGGTGTCACCTGGCACAGCATGGTTGGGTGGTCTTGCAGGGGTTGTACAGTGTAGTTGTATTGTGTTGTTGGGGGGTGTCACCTGGCACAGTGTGGTTGGGTTGTCTTGCTGGGGGATGTCACCTGGCACAGCATAGTTGCGTTGTGTCACACTACAGGATGGTCACACAGTGCTGTGTTGTGTTGCACTAGGTGATCCTATTGGGTTGCCATGCTGCATTGGTGTCACCCTGCTGTATCACAGAGCGCAGGCTGGGATGGGGTCCCATGCCCCGCTGAGCTGACACCCCCAGCTTTACCCCCTGCCCATTGTCCCTGCCCACCTCACCTTTCAGGGTCTCTGTTAAGATTGCCAGGACCTCCTCCTCGATCAGCTCCAGAAGGGGCAGGGGTACCTGTGGTGGGAGGGACTCACATCACGGGGGGATCTCTGGTCTGTGAGGGGGTGACCCCTCTTTCCTGGCCCTGGCCTGGGGGGGGCTCAGTGGCCAAGAGGAAGGGATTCCCTGCAGCCCACACCTTCCCTCGGGGGATTTTCAAGTTTTCATGCACATCATGAGCCTCAGTTCTCAATGGCACCCTGAGACTGGGGGAGGAGACCGTGAAGAGGCCCCTTCCCTATTACATAGCAGCTGGGTGGGGCAGTTAACTTTGTGTGTGTTCCCTGTGGGTGGATGTGGAGAACACATGAGAGCTGTCCAGCCTGAGGCCCCTCCTGAGGTCCCCAAACTGGAGCTGATGAAGGATCCCATGAGAGAACTGTCTCAGGAGGGAGTCCCATGCAAGGGCATCAGGAGGTGCTGGGACATGAAGGGTGGAAAACAGGCAACATAGGGGGTTAGGGAGATTGTGGGGGTTACTCCTCAGCTTGGGTACTGAGAGGTGGTTGGGGAGACTGGAGCCGGGGCTCAGCTGAGATGGGAATGGGTGGGAGGAGGCTCAGGTCTGGGCAGAGTGGGGTATGCCGTCTGGAGCAGTGGGGTCCATAAACCATGGGGTGGGGGAGCAGACTCACAGCTGCTTTGCAGTCCCGCTCATGTTTCCTCACCCGGCGCCTGTAAGATTTATCCTGGACCAGAGAGGATGCACAGAGAGCATGAGAAGGGAGCAAACACTGTCATACCCATCCTGTGCCCCCCATCCTGACTGCCTGGGATTACCCAATACCCTCTGCCCCCACGTGCTGGGCTTCCTCCAACTGCTGAGAGAGCTGTGAGGTGAATGGCAGGAGGCTGAGGGAGGGGCCAGGCCAGCCTGTTCCCATGATCTCTGGGGTAAGCTTGGCTGTTGGCTTCTCCATCCTAACAGGGGCTCTTCAATGCTGGGTTCCAGGGGACTCACTGGCATGCTCTGCACAGGCTGTGCTGGGTCCCTGCTGATCCCCCTGGCCAAAAAGCAAAGGCTCTGAACCCCTTGGGGCTGGCTGGAAAGCTTCAGCAGGTGCTAGAGCCCAGAGGCCAAGCCCTGGGCACAGAGTTGCTGGTAAAATGCTGAGCCCAGGGTCTGACACACAATAGAGCTCCTCCCCCAGGGATGTAAGGGAACCCCTACGGATCCGAGAGGGGTCCGGCTGTACCCACCTGTGTCAGCTGGTCCAGGTGGTAACCCCGCTGGTGCGCCAGTCTCCAGTGGCTGATGCGATTCCCTATGGTCCATATAGAACTGCCCCTGTCTGAGGAGGCAGAGTGGCTGAGTGGGGCCAGCGAGGCAGGGGAGATCAGTCTATAGCCCCCACCCACCACAGATCCAAACACATACACAGGTATCCCACACCTGGCTCTGAGATGCAGCCACCTCTGGGGAGGGGCAGGGGCTGTTTACACTGGGATCCCATCCCTCCCCCTGTGCTGTGCTTCCCCCACCCTCTGTGACTGACCTACAAGAGTGTTGCGTGACTCCATCAGCTGAGCGAGATGGGCTGAGGTCTCTGAGGCTTTAGCAGCAGGCACAAGTTCCTGGCAGAAGGAATCCCTTTAGAGCAGTGGAGGGCATCCCAGATGCTCCCTAACTCCATCCCCAGGCCCTCCCCTCCCCTTGCAGCTCTGTACCCTTGGCATCTAAAAGGCAGTTTCCTTTCCCGCCTCCTCCCTCACAGGCTGCCCCTTCCTTGGAGTGGGGTTGTGTGCAGGGCAGATGCCCAAATCCCCCTGCCCCAGGGTTCCCTACCTCCTCACAGGCACTGTCTGGTCTTTCTGAGTCCTCGTGGGGTGGGGAGGAGGTGTCCCTGGATGACCTGCAGGGTGGGAGGGCTTCCTGGTGAGAGGATAGTATCCCCCACCCCTCCCCAGATCAGATCAACAGGCCCATCTAACGCAGTATCCTGTTTTCCCTTCTCCCTGCCCCAGATCAGACTTGTGGGCCCATCCAACCAGTATCTCCCTCCCCCAGCTCCAGCCTGTGCTTCGAGGCGAGGGGCGGGGGGGAGGGGTGGGTGTGGTAGGGTTAGAGGCATGGAGTGGAAATTCCTTTAGCACTCTCACCTAAAAGCTTCTGTGTGTACGGGGGTTCCATTAGGAGCATGAAAACAGCATCCCTGGGGGGATGGAGCTCGGGGGGGGGGGGGAGGGGGGAGCAACATCCCTGGAGGGGTCGTGGAGCCATAGAATGGAAATTCCTTTAACACCAATCAGTTAAAAGCTTTTGGCGGGGGTAGATTCCATTCAGAGTATGAGAACAGCAGGGGGGCATGGAATAGGGAGAGCAGTATCGCCTGGGGGACATGGAGCTGGGAGGGTTGCAATGGGGCCTGTAGCATCCCTGGTGGGGCATGAAGCTGGGAGGGTTGGAATGGGTGGAGCAGCATCCCCTGGAGGGGTGGAGCTAGGGGGATGGGAAGTGCAGCACCCCTAGCAGGGCATGGAGACAGGGGAATGGAATGAGGAGAGCAGGGCCGGCAAGGAGCCAGCACGAAGAGGCTGCTTCTGTCTCATATAGCAAAGCAACACCCCCCCCCCACTATGGGGCTCCCCGTGTGTCACCCCATGGATCCCCGACTCCTGAGCATGCCCCAGTCTAGTTGTGACCCCCCTGACCCACCCCTCCCTCAACTCTGTCCCTCCAGTCCCAGTCACTAGAGGTGGAAAGGCCCAGATGCCATGCCCAACAGGCCACTCTTACCCCTCAGCAGGGTCCGGCACCTGCTCTCCCTGCTCCAAGACCTCCGCCTGCAACAGCCAAGTGGGTTAAAACAGACTCAGCTGCATCCCTTTCAGCGACACCCCAGAACCCCCATCCCTCTGCCAACATTGTGGTGGATCCCCCAGGAACAATGTTGTTCTGCTCCCCCACTGTGCGGTGACACGAAACCTGCCAGCACCTCACAGTTGTATTGGCACCATACAGGAATCTCCAGTACTAGCCTCACCCTAATCTGGGGATGGCATTGCAGGGGATTGGGCTCCTCTGAGCCACTAACAAAGCCCACTTCATGCAGTCTGGTCCCATCTCCTACCTCCTGGACATTGCTGGGGTCATGGGAGAGGCGACGCACAGAGCTGTGGAGAAAGACAGGGCTTAGCAGGAGCATCACAGATTTAATAGTCCTCTGGGATCCAGCATCATGGGGTCCTTAGTTCAGCCCAGAAGGCCAGCTCAGCCCAGAGGCTATGCTGGCAGCCACCTGCTCTGTTTCTGCCTCCTCTTGCTTCCCCAGCCAGAGCCTCACTTTCTGCCCCCTAGCCTGGGCAGCCAAATTCTTAATCCAGAGACCTAGGAACATGGAAGGAACCTTCTGGCCTCTGAATCCTGGCTCTGCTCTTTCAGTCAAGCTGTTATAGGATCCTGGTTGGAAAATTACCCAGCTCCATTTTCAGGCTGGTTGGCGTGTTTACCCCCACCTCCACTAGGAGGCTGTTCTAGACCCTCCCTCTTCTGTGGGCACAAACCTTCTTCTGACATTCAGCCTCAGTGGATTCCTGGCCAGGCTATCCCCCATTTGTTCTAATGCCAACATTTGTAGCTCATAAGGCCCCACTGGGATTGCCCAATCTAACCGTGGCACCACAGGCTACAGGGCTGCCCTGAAATAATTCCCATTTCAGTTGGGACAGATCTCAACTTTGGTGGCCCTTGGTGAGACTGAAGAACCTCTGTTGTCAGGTCTGTTCCCCAGACTGGGAGCAAGTTACCTCTTCACCTTCACTTGGCTGAAGAATGGTGACCGAGTCCAGCAGTCTCCCTCTGTACAGCATTGTACCAGTAAGGCATCGGGCTAAGGAATTATTACCTGATAGCAGCCCCTGTGCCTACATGGAAATTTTCCTGCAGATTGTGGTAGGGTGTGATTTAAGTGGATTCTCTATTCCTGATTAACACCTTATGTGGATGCACTTGAACCAAGAGCAATGTGCCTTGTTTCAGATTAGTTTAATCTAGGGCTGTCAATTGATGTGCGTTAACGCCTGCGATTAATGCAGGGCAGGATTAACGCATTAATTTTTTTAATGCAATAATCTCAGGCATTAATGCTGCACTGCCCCTTTGAAGTGCCCAGCTGATTCCCGGCTGCACTTTGCGTTGCCCCTTTGAAGTGCCGCCACAATGCTTCAAAGGGGCAGTGCTGCCCCTTGGAAACTCTGGGGCGGTGTTTCCAAGGGGCAGTGAGAGAGAGAGAGAGAGAGAGAGCCAGGGTCGGCTGGGGACCCCAGCTGATCCTGGGCTTCTGCAGTGCTACCCCTTTGAAATGCTGCCGCTGCATTTCAAAAGGGCAGCTGCACTGACCCTGGAGTCAGCTGAGGACTCCAGCTGATCCTGGGCTTCTGCAGTGCTGCCCCTTTGAAACGTCGCCGCAACATTTCAAAGGTGCAGCACACATGATTAATATCATGATTAAAAAATTTAATTGTGATTAATTTTTTTAATCGCTTGACAGCCCGAGTTTAATCTGGATTAGGATAATTTGGGATAATACAAGATGATTCTGAAATTAGGGCGTCCACACATGGAATTATGACTAACATTAATCAGGAATAGCTCCTGAGTAGCAAACCTTTGGTTCCCAAGTATCCTGCCCCCAGCAACAGATCAAATCACTGGGTCTAACAAATTTGCTATCCTGGCTCCCCAAGGGAACCCCATAGCACTGTACCCCACCCCTTTGGTGGTTATATTCCCAAGCCAGCATCCTCTGCTCTCACCATCTGCGCAAATCCATCTTGCCAGCCACTGCCTCTCCTGCCTTGCCCTGCAATGGTTGCAAGCCATTAATGGGGTGCCTCCTCCCTCACAGCCCCTGTGCTGGAAGGGGCTATCCAGAGCTTTATGAGGTGCAAGAACTGGCACTCTCCCAAATGCCACCACCAGCCCTCTGGAAACTGGGGCCCAGTTCTCCCTAGACACCTTCCTTGAAGCGCCCCAGATTCCTGCCTTTGGAATCAGGTCCCAGTGCTGCCAGATGTGCCCTCCCCCCTTGAAATTGGGACTCTGTGCCCTGACAGGGCCCCTCCAGAACTGAGACAGATTCCCCTGATGTCTTCCTATCCATGTTGCATCTTCCATTCCCCAGCCACCCAAAGGGATTTGGGACAGGTCACCTCAGATACCCTGTTACCTGCTCTGCTTATAGTTATCTCTACCCCCTCTGTGATACCACAGGGAGCTGGGTGAGCTCAGTGCCTGAGGCACTAGGGGGAAGGGAGAATGTCAGAGTCAGTGGTCCCCACCCAAGCCCCCTGTTTAATCCCAACCATTCCATGCCATTGGTACCCTATCATCCCCATCCCAGCACTCCCACTGAGCCCCCACATCCTTCATGCCCCTGGCAGCTGTCACCCTGTCATCTGCCTACCCATCCACACCCCTCACTAACCTGCCAAACCCACCCACCTCTGCCCCCCATTTATTCCTCCACTCCCCATCTCTCATCAGAACCCTACCTATTTTTGCTCCCCTACACCCTTTCATTATGGGGCACAGAGTAAAGCTGAAGCCCGGGGGAGGTTAGAGACCCCAATGCCCATGCACCTCACAAGGAAGGGATGCACTCACAGACATCTCACACAAACCAGGTCCCAGTGGTACTGAGGTGATACCATGGCAACAGAAGAACCCTGCTGGGCAACAGTCTCCAGCCCCCCCCCCCCCCATCCCATGGACCATAGAATCCCTCACTTGCCCCAGCAGAACTAAGGGAGAAGGAGACCTGCCCCCCAAGCTTCCTAATCCCCCACACCATGCCTTGCACATGTCCCTGGGGGTGGAGGACACACTTGGAGGGGTGACACTCCCCACTCTATCTCCACATGCTCCACCTACTTCAATACCCAGCACTCCTTCTGCATTGCTCCCTATCCTAGTTCCTGTCTCGCATCACACCCTCACAGCCCCTTGTCTCTGCACTCCCTGGCACCCCTCCCATACACCCCACCCCCACCCCCACCCCTCCTGAGCTGGTACTTCCTGAGCCCCCCACCCTTTAGGCGCTGTGCCAGCCACCCACACCCTGGACAGACAGAGATGCAGTGTCTCTCATTCAGATTTTGGTTTAATCTGGAAAATAAAAAACAAACAAAAAATCGTCCATCGAACAGAGTCAAACAGGCACGTGTGTGTGTGTTTTGGGGAGGGGGCAGGACAGACACATACACAGTGGGACAGACAGACACATACACCAAGGAGGGAGGTAGCAGGGAACAACATCACCCCTTGCTAAGTTTAATAAACTCCCCCCTACTCTGAGTGTAGGGGCTGATTTGGGGAGGGGGTCACCCTGCAGGAGTTGGAGGTTCAGAATATGGTTTGGCAGTTTGATCTCTCCCCCTTTTAGGTGGGTTAAGGACCCAGCCTGCAAGGCAAATGAGGCACAGATTTGGGGGAAATAAGGGTGTCCCCAAGAGCTGCTCCCAGACATTTCAGGGGAGGGAGTTAGTCTCTGAGCTGGGGGCAGTAAGTGTCTGTGTGCAGCGGGGTTGCCTGTATTGGAGGGGTTCCTGGTGCCAGGAAGGGCACAGGGACAAATGCCTTCATAGGGCTTGGCTGCAGAGGGACAGTTAGCTCCTTGAAGGGAGGTCAGGTGATACCACTGAGGATGGGGTGTCCCTGTGCCGGGGATGCTCAGCTGGTTCTGGGGGGCAGTCTGAGTGCTGGGTTGGCAGTTGGCATCACAGGGATGGGCTGTCTCCATGCTGGGTGGTCCAGTTGGTACCAGGAGGGATTGGGGATCTGTGTTAGGGGGCTTAGTTGGTACCATGGGGGACAGGATGTCTCCATGCCAGGTAGGTCCAGCTGACAGTGGCGGGGTAGTCTCTGTGTTGTTGGGAGCCTGGCTAGCACCATGCTGCGGGGGACAGTCTCTGTGTTGAGGTTGTTCTACTCCCCTCTAGACCGCTTCACCCTTGTGGCGGGTGCGGCTCAGCAGGTCCATGGGCAGGTCGGGGGGCTGGCCATGGGTGTGGCGGGTACGCAGGCGGCGGAGTCGGCGGGGGCGCTTGGCCTGCAGCCCCCCATCACTAGGCACCTCGCTTTGGGTGTCGGAGCTCTCATCAATGAAGGCCAGGTTCTCCCCCACGTAGTCTATAGGGTGGAGGGCCCCTGCTGAGGCGGCCATGTTGCGGGCATTGAGCTGTGCCACCTGCAGAGTAGTGCTGGGAGAGGAGGGCTCTGGGTGCGGTGAGGGAGGTGGCGGTGAAGACATGGCAGGTGGCAGCTCCAGGGGTGCCGGGGAAGGCGGGTGTCCCTTCAGCGTCCCCACCTTCTGAAGCTTCTCAGGCAGCCCCATGCCTGTCACCCGCAGCTGGGCCGTCACATTGCCTGTCCAGTTGGCAGCCTGTGCGGTGAGGCCCCCCATCTGTGGGGAGAAGGGAACCCCTGAAAGCTCTTCCACTGACCCTCCTCCACTTACACCCTGACCCTCCGCAGACTTACTCTCCCACCCCTTCCCTTCCCATTGACATGTCCCCTCTCCACATGAACCACCCATTCCCTCCCCCACACACATATTCTGATGGATTAGGGCTTATCAGGCTGGGATATGTGTATGGGGGGTGGGGGGGGTGGTGTGCATGCTAGGGTGTGTGTGCAGCAGAGAGTATATGGCCTGTGGGCACAAGGCCTGTACCTGCCAGTGGGTGTATCTCACGCGGGTGGGGTGGAGCAGTGACAGAGTCTACTGGAGGATGCAGGGACTCTGGGAGGGGTCAGTTGGGGGGTGGGGAGGCCCTATCTCAACCCACATGTCAGGTCAGCATCCACAGCAATTTGTCAATGGGGGTATGTCGGGTCCTTTGGGGCTGAAGGGGGTGATGGTTGCGAACGGTCTGCAGCGGGAAACTTACCCGGGGACAATGCTCGCAGCCAGTTGTGTGGTCATGGGGAGACATAGGGATGGGGTGGGGACAGCATGGGGAGATGCAGTCTGAGGGAGCATGCAGAGGGGAGCGGGGCACAAGACAGTGGGAGTCTGTGTGGAGTTGGAGCGGTGGAGTGGGAACCATGAGGGGGACAGAGAGGTGGGGCAAATGGGAGATCTGTGGGGGACAGGAGGAGGCAGTGGGGAGTCCATGTGGGTGATGCAAAGGGAAGGCAGTGAGGGGGAATGAATGGGGCAAGATAGTGGGGGGCTCCATAAGGCGGAGTTGGAGGGGTCAGGGTAGGAGGCAGCGGGGGCTCTGTGAGGGGGTTGGCAGGGAAGAATGGATGAAAGTAGGGGTTCGAGAGGATGGAGGAGTGGGGGGCAGGGGGCAGACTAGTGGGGTTCCATGGGAGGGTGAGGGACAGGATGGGGGGCAATAACAGGGTTTGAGGGGTAGGGGGGAAGTGAGGGGATTAGAGATGTGGGGTGGCTGTAGGGGGTACCCACCTCAGCCCGTGTGCGCCGGGACAGCACCCGCAGCCAGTTGCCAATCATGGTGAGGATGGAGGCGAAGTAGGCCAGGCCCAGCAGGATCCAGAACCAGACCAGAGGCTTGTACCAGGGGTGTTTGTCCCCCACACCATCACCTGGGAAGGGAGATGCTAAGACACTGCCTCCCGCACACACAACCACCTCACTGCACCGCCTGTGCCTTCCCTGCCCCATAACTGCACTGGCCCAATCCTCCTGTCAGCTGCTTTCCACCTGCTTCCCTCTGCCATCTCCTCTCTTCTTTCCCCATATCAGGCCCCCCAGTCACATAAGAATGGCCAATGGGCAGTCTAGTCCAGTATCTGGTCTTCCAGAAACAGCCCATAGCAGAGCTTCAGGGAGAGCATACAGAACAGGGTAACTTGGAGAGATCCACCCATCTTTCCCCCTGCCTTCTGGCTGCTGGAGGGTTAAGGTCACCCTGACCATGGGGTACATCCATCCCTCACCATCTTAGCCAATAGCCCGTGGTGACCTAGTCTCCCTTGTTTACCCCAGTTATACTTTTGGCCTTCACAATATCTCATGGCAGTTTGTGCATTGAGTGAAGTCATATTTCCTCTTGGTTGCATTAAACTTGTTCCCCATTCATTTCAATCAGTGATCTCTGGTTTTTGTACTGTGTGAAAGGGTAAATAACACTTCTCTAGTCACTTTTTCTCCACCGTTCATGATTCTGTAGACCACTATCATATCCCCCCCTCCTTCATTGTCTAAGATGAAAAGCCCCAATCTTTTTAGTCTCTCCTTGTATGGAAGTTATTCTGTACCCTTCATAGGTGACTGCTGAGGAGGGACACAAGTGGGGGCACTAGCCACATGACCACCCCCCACGTGACTTCTCCCCACTCCATCCCTAGCCTGGGTGAGGGCTGTCTCTAGGAGGGTGCAGGGCCCGGGGAACTACTGGGGGGCCTGGTTTGCAGCAGGGGTAGCTCCTCTCCTCCATACTCAACAGTGGTGGGAAGTGGTACAACCCAGCCCCAGCCTGTCCACTCCACTCCCAGCCACATCGTTCTGCTTCCTGCCACCGGTGAGGATGGGAGGGTGGTTCTGTCTCTTCCCCCAAGCAACATGACTGGGAGTGGGAGAGCAGAGTGGGCTAGGGCCAGGTCGCTCTGCTTCCTGCCGTCGCCAGTGAGTGCAGGGGTGGGGCTGATCCCCATGGCGGGCAGCAAGATCCTGGCTAGTCACCTGGGCCACCCAGAGGCTCTGGCCCCACTGACTGCTGGCCTGCTTCCCCCACGGCATTTGGGGGCACGTGACTCTTCATCCCCACTCCACGTGTCACCCCTGGTACCTTTGACCATTTCCATTGTCCTTTTCTGAACTTCTTCCAGTTCCACTGTATCCCCCTTTTAAGATGGGGCAACCACAACTGGACACAACATTCAAGGTGTGAGTGCACCATGGATTTATATAGCGGCATTATGATGTTTTCTGCCTTATTTTCTCCTAATGGTTCCTAGCATTCTGCTAGCCTTTTTGACCACTGCAGCACACTGAGCTGAAGTTTTCAGAGAACTACTCACAATAACTCCAAGATCTCATTTTTGAGTGGCAACATCTATTTTAGACCTCATCATTTGGTATGCATAGCTAGGATTATTTTTCTCAGTGTGTGTCACTTTGCACTTATCAACATTGAATTTCATCTCCCATTTTGTGGCTCACTCATGCAGTTTTGTGAGATCCCTTTGTAACTCTGCAGTCTGCTTTGGACTCAATTATCTTAAGTAATTTTTGTGTCATCTACAAACTTTGCCATGTCACTGTTCACTCCCTTTTCCAGATCATTAGAGAATATGTTGAACAGGACAGGTCCCAGTACAAATCCTTGGGGGACCCCACTATTTTCCTCTCTCCTTTCTGAAAACTGATAATTTATCCTACCTTTGTTTCCCATCTTTCAACCAGTTACTGATCCATGAGAGGACTTTCCCTCCTAACATGTCTCCTTTTGATTTAAGACCCTTTGGGAAGAGACCTCATCAAAGACTTTCTGAAAGTCCTAGTACACAATATCAACTAACTCACCCTTATCCACATACCTGGTGAACCCCTCAAAAAAATCTTAGATTCATGAGCCACAACTTCCCTTTACAAAATCTGTCTTGACTCTTCTCCAGCAAAATGTGTTTATCTAAGAGTTTGAGAATTCTGGGTGTTTTAGTACTATAGTTTCTACCAGTTTGACCGGTGCTTAAGTTAGGGTCACTGATCCTGCCAGGATCATCTCTGGAGCCTTTTTTTTTTAATCTGCATTCCATTAAGCTATTCTCCAGCCATCTGATAGAGAGGCTTGTTTCAGTGACAAATTACATATCACAGCTAGTAGTTCTGCCATCTCATGTTTGAGTTCCTCCAGAGCTTTTGGGTGAACGCCATCTGGCCCTAGTGACTGATTACTGTTTATTTATCAATTTGTTCTAAAATCTCTTCTACTGGCACAGCTGTATAACTGTACTTCAGATGCACCACCCAAAAAGAACAGCTGAGAGAGGCATCTCCCCCACATCCTCTGGAGTGAAGACTAATGAAAAGAATCCACTTAACTTCTCTGCAATGGCCTTCTCTTCCTTGAGTGCTCCTTTAAACACCTCTGTGGTCTGGCCCCACTGCCTGTTTGGCCGGCTTCCTGCTTCCGATGTACTTTAAAAAATTCTTACTGTTAGGTTCTGTGTCTTCAGCAAGTTGCTTCTCAAGTTCTGTCTTGGCCTGTTGTATTGCATGTGTAACCCAGAGGCAGTGAGACCACTGAGATTGGGCAAGTTGGCTTTAAGCACATGTGGTAGAGGCACAAAGGTCCCAGGTTCAATCTCACCTGCTGAAGACCTGGGTCTGTCAGCTTTACAAGTGGGGGGTTAATGGTGGTTGAACTGCTTGGAAGTCTCTGAAGCTCGAGATGCACTTTCTTTGGTTAAGGGAAATATGTAACCCTGAGGCTATGTCTAGACTGCAGGCTTCTTTCAGAAGAGATCTTCCAGAAAAACTTCTTCTGAAAGAGAGCATCCACACTGAAAAAGCGATCTGCTTTTTTGAAAGATAGCATCCACACTGAATGGACGCTCTCTCGCATTTCCACTGTGATTACTATGGACGGAGTGGCCACCAGGGCACCTGTGCTTTTTCCTCTTTTTTCGAAAGAACTCCCTCTTCCCTGTCCACACACGCCTTTTTCCAAAAGAGCTCTTTCAGAAAAAGGCTTCTTCCTCATAGAATGAGGATTACCAATGTCAGAAAAACCCCTCTGTTCTTTCGATTTTCTTTCAGAAGAATGCGATTGTAGTGTGGACGTAATTGACGTTTTTTCAGAAAAACAGCTGTTTTTCAAAAATACCCTCTGTAGTGTAGACATACACTGAGAAAGGAAGAATGAAATCTGCCCTATAGCCTTATCTAAAAGCCAGGAGGCTTCTAGCATATGTGGTAAAAGCACCTGGTTTTAGCCCCCCCAGGTTCAATCCCACCCGCCAATGACGTGAGTCAGTCAAATTTACACATGTGTACCCTTAATCTGCCTGAGTTTGTGTACCTTCCTATTATCCTCATTGGAATGTGACTTCCCAAGATTAAAGGTTCCTTCCTCTAACAGCCTCCATTACTCTGCTGTTTGGCCATAGTGATGTTCTTTTGGTCCTCATATTATCTCTTCTGATCCATGGTATACATTTACTATGAGTCTGTGGTAGGGGGGGGTTTTAAATAGTTCCCATGCTGCTCGCAGGCATTGCACTCTTGCCTGCTCTTTTTAATTTTTGTCTCACAAGAGTCCTCATTTTTGTGTTGCTTCCCTTTTTAAAACTAAATGTTACTATGCTGGGATTTTATTATTTTTATTATTTTTTGGTATTATCTCCCTACAGAGATGCACATTTAATTACCTTGTGGTCACTATTACCGAACAGTCCTGCTATATAATTAGCTCCCAGACCACATCCTCTGCGCCACTTAGGACACCCCCCCTACTCCGCACCTTCCCTGTGGACCACACCCTACACTTCCCACAGTGGGTGTCTCACATTACCACCCTCCACTGGACTCTCCCTCCCCTTCCCTTGTCCCCCATGGAGCCCTGCTTCTGCTGAGCCCCCATATTGCTCCCACCTCCCCAAAGTAGACCCTCCCATACCTACCTGCCACGTAGTCCCCAAAGCCAATGGTTGTCAGGGTGATGACCACAAAGTAAATGGACTCCAGCAGGGTCCAGCCCTCCACTCGCTGGAACACCATGGTGGGGATGGTGACGAAGAGGATGCAACCAATGAGGATGAAGAGCAGGGCTGAGAGAACCCGCACAATGGTGGGACTCACCTGCCATTTCTAGGGGGAAGGAGACAGTATCAGGGGAGGACCAGGGGAAAGCCCCCTTCCCACAGACCACCCCAGCCCCCCATGCATATTCTGACCCTGAAGAGGGGACCCACCACCACACACACACCAACCTCCAAGAGGGGAAACCCCACACATACACTGCTTCCTCCCCAACAAAAATTCTTTGCTCCCTCACATAGCCCCCGGCAGTAGAGGTGCCTCCTGGCTGGGTTTTGTACTGCTTTGCCAGGTAAAGGATTTTCTGTGCAGTGTTTTTTCACTTGGGACTCATGAAAGCACTTTACAATCCATGTTGTGTGGTTCGGACTGTGACCTGTGTTAGGACGAGGTAGGAAAAATGATAAAATAAGATAAAAATATACAGATGGGGGGATTGCTTGTTTTGTACAACAGTTCTCTGACACATTTTGGTAGTACCTATAATGGGCAGTAGGACCCTTTTTCAAAACAGGGGTGGTTGGGTGTGGCTGCCCAGTGGCCAGGTTCTGATGGCAGTGTTGGTGATTTGGCCAGTGGAGCGGGTTTTGGTGATGGTGGGGTTGGAGATGTGGCCAGTGGTACAGGTTTGGTTGTAGGTGGTGATATTGGTGACATGGCCAATGGGACAGGTTCTGTTGGTGGTGGTGGTGTGGTTAGTGAACCAGTTTTTGGTGGTGGTGATGATGTGGCCAATGGGCCACATTTTGGTGGTAGTGGTGAGTACTGGTGATATGACCAGCGGGCCAGGTTTGCTGTTGTTGTAGGTGGTGATATGGCCAGTGGGAGGGTTTGTTGTTGTTGTAGGTGGTGATATGGCCAGTGGACCAGGCTTTGTTGGGGTGATGGCCCGGGGCTCTAATCTGTTACATGGCAGGGTGGCCAGAAGCTGGTTTTCTGCATCTTGAAGTAGGTCACCCTACCCAGAAAGGGAATTCTAACACACAACCACGAGGAAAGGACTCCCGCATTGGGTGTGAGAGAGGAAACAGACTAGGAAGCACCCCGGGACTGTCGCCCCCAACCAAGCTGTCCCCACAAACAGGAGAGATCTAATGAAGGGGGCAGATCCAGGCTCCCCATCCCACTAATGTCTGACCTCTCCTCTGCTGCACACCTGCTCTGCATGGAGCGTGGAGAGTGGGTGGAGGGGCATGTAGGGAACTGCTGGGGGAGCACAGGAGGCTGGGGGACTGCAGGGGACAGCGGGAGACACTGTAGCTGCTGGACATGATGAGTTGGAGCAGTGGAAGCACTGAGGGCCCTGGAGCTGACTCTGTGGGGGCCGGAGGCCAGGACATGGAGGGCACTCACCAGGAAGATGTCCTCCACCTTGCCAATGGCCTGGCGCAGTGAGAAGCCCAGGTGGTCACCCACCCCAGCCAGCAGCATCCCGAAGAGTGGGATCCCAACCAGAGCGTAGAAGATGCAGAACAGACGTCCCCCCTCTGTCTTGGGGGATATATTACCGAATCCTGGGGGAAGGGGCGGCACAGAGTCAGCAAAGAGGGAGCAGAACTGATGCCCCTTAATCCTGAACTGCAGCTCCCTGCTATCGCAACCCTGAGCCCCGCTCCCCAGCTCTGCCCTCAATCCTACCCACAGAGTACACACTCCCACCCCCACAGGCCAGTACCGATGGTGGTGATAATGGTGCCAGCGAAGAAGAAGGCACTACCCATGTCCCAGTTGGTGCTGGTGCCATTGGTGCTGTTGGCTGTGGGGTCAGCGCCAGCCCCCATGGCATCTCTGACATGCTGAGGGAGACGAGAAGGGGTTAATGCCAGTGCCTGATGGGGGCACACAATACCAGTTCCTGCTGCACCCTACCCAAATCCCTTGCTCTGAGTTTGGCTTTCCCAGTACTCACTTGCCAACCCTTTCCTGACTGCCCCATGGCTGTTGTTCCAGACACTTGACTCTTTCCCCTTCCTCTCATCTCTCCCAAAACCTGATCAGCCTCATCCCACCCCATTGTGCCCCAAATCATCCCAGCCCACATCTGCTTCTGCCCCATCCCAGTGACACCTGTCCCCATGCTCCTCTTATGACTCTAGCACTGCTGCTCCCCATCCCCCATCTACCCTTCACAACCATCCCCTCCCCACCATTGACAACTCTGATTTTGGACAATCTTAGGTATTTTCCAGCCTCTCCCTCGGGTGAGGGTGAAAAGCCCCTCTGATTGGCTGAGGTAGAGAAAGTGGGAGACAGACAGCCAATCAGGGCTGCCACAGGAGGTAAGCAATGCTCTCCCACCCCCACAGGAGATATCAGATGGGGGGGGAGAGAAGGAGTAGGGGACAGCATTTTCCCAGGGGGAGAGGAGAAAGAGCCCAGCAATTTAGAGCAGACCTGCTCCCCCGGCTCCAGCCCTGCCCTCCCTGGGCTGAGGGAGGGTGACAAGCCCCTGGAACTGCAAGAGCAGGGGGGTAGATGTGGGAGGCCAGAGGAAAATTAATTTCTGGACTGGTGGGACACAATTAATTCTTGGGGATTTTAGGGAAAAACTGGAGGGTCTGCAACATCCCTGAGCCAGTGAGAGCCTCTTTCACTCAAGGAACTTGCAGCGCTGTTGAGGTGGACAGGACTTTTAGTGCTGGCCATAGCATTTCTCATCCCCCCGCCCCCCCGCCATGCCTGCTATCCCTCCCCATCTCTCTCCCATGTCCCACTCCATCCCCATCCACACCCATCCATTCCCCTACATCTGCCCCCTCCATACCCATCCATTCCCCTACACCTGCCCCCTCCATCCCACTCCATATCCATCCATTTCCCTACACCTGCCCCCTCCATGCCAATCCACCTGCCCCATACACCCCTATACCTGCCCCCTCCATGCTCATCTACCTCACTCCATCCCCATTCTTTCCCCCACACCTGCCCCCTCCTTACCCATCCACCTGTCTCCTCCATGTCCATCCACCCCCACACTTCCCCCTCCATACTCATTAACCCATCCTTTCCCCATCCACTCCCCACACCTGCCCCCTCCATGTCTATCCATCCCAACTCATCCACTCCCCAGACCTGTCCCTTCCATGCCCCTCTCCCACCATCTCACCAGGATGAGTTGGTCCAGCTCCTGGCTGGGCACGCAGCGGTATCTCTGTAGGAACTGCTCACGGGCAGCCTGCAGAGCCTCCTGCTGGTGGCTTTCATGGGGCTGCTCCAGCAGGCGGAAGATGAAGGCACCGCTCACCAGGTAGGCCAGCACCACGGCCAGCAGAGCCAGCACTGTAGTCCGTCGCATCACGCTGGTCCGCCCACTATGGGGTTCCTGCTCCACCTCCACCCCACTCAGTATTGACTCCTTAGACGGGTAGCAGACAGGCAGTGTTCCATGGTTCTCGGCAGCGTGGGGGGCTGCAGAGGTCAGGGGGAAGCTCACTGTTGGGAGGAGACAAGGGTAAGTATGCAGGGAGGCCACCCCAATATCATCCATACCCCAATAACCCACTACAGAGACCCCAACTGCACCCTAATAACACCCCCATCCCAATACACAAGCCTCCACTGCATAGGGACCCCCCCAGCTCCCACCCTGATATGCCACACTCATGTCCCTCTACATAGAGACCCCCATTACATCCTGATACCACCCATGGTCCCATCCCAATACACTTCACCCATAACCCAATATCCCCCATTTCAGAGAGACCCATTATACCGCAATATTATCCATAGCCCCCCATTCTGCGCCACCCATAAACCTCTCACCCTCCGTGCAGAAACCCTCCATTACATCCCAACGCCACTCTCAGCTCCCCACACATACCCCAATAACCTCCACTGCAGAAAGATCCCATTGCATCCCTGATAACCCTATAGTCTCACTCATACCCCCAATAACCCACACTGCACAGAGACCCCCCCCCATTACACCTGATACCCAAATGGCTTCCCCCAATATCTCCTACCCATACCCCAATCTCCACTGAACAGACACCCCCATAGATTCCACTCTGATACGCTTCTCCCATACCCCCATAACGTCTACTGCTTAGAGACCCTCAGAGCCCTTACCCTGATACACCACATCCACACCTCCTGTAATCCTACTACATACAGACCCTCCATTGTACCCAATGCCACTCATAGCTCCCACCCTGATATGCCCCCCATATCCCCACCAATAAATCCCCTACATGGAAACCCCCAGCCCATTACACCACACCCAGTAGCCCATGGTGCTTTGGGGCAGTGGCTTGGGAGGGGGGGGGAGAGATGGGAGGCCTGTGGCAAGATGCCAACCCCCTCCCTCCCCAAGTCCCTAATGCATAGAGACAACCATTGCATCTGCATATCCCCAATGCCCCATGCACAGGGGACTCGGGGATTAACTCTCTGTGGGGAGCAGACGCAGGAGCGTCCAAAGAAAGATGCTCTGCCAACTGCCCAAATCCCCCCACTGCACAGACATCCCTCTTTGCCACCTCCCACCCCAGTACCATGCGCTGTGTCCCAGAAGATGGCTGGAGGTGGCTCACTTCGGGGGATACCACCCAACAGCCATCCTCCTCCAACAACCCCCACTACACAGAGCCTCCAGCCTCCCCTCCCCCCACCTACCCCATGGAACGGCAGGGGGAGCAGAGGGAAGACACGCCCCTTTTCCCACCCCCACAACTCCCATGACATAGAAAACCCCCAGTTCCCCCAAATGCCCCAATACCCATGCTGCTCCAGAGCTGGGGTACCCCACTGCGGGTGAGGGGTGTGGGGATACACCCTCCTTCCCCTCGCTAACCTCCCCCCCGCCCCGCCTCGCCCCAGCCCCAGCCCCCAAGGTACCCGGGGGCAGGTTGCTCATTGCAAGGGGGTGACGGGGAGTGAGCGCGTCACGCCGAGATCCCCTGCCCCCCCCCGCTCCATACCTTGCGGGACTCGGCAGCAGGGCAGCGAGAAGGCGGGTTGGGCAGCTGTGCACCAAGCACCGCATCCGGCTCTGACCCGCTCGGGATCCCCCCAGCGCCTCTCGGAGCCGGAACCTCTGCCCAGTGCCGCCCCCCCCGCAGGCCCAGCGGCCCCGCTCCCCCACGGACAGACGGGGCGGCCAAGGAGCTGCGGGGGGGGGGGGGGCTCTGCCAGCCCCGGCCGGCCCGGAGCTAGGCAGCAGCGCGCAGTGAGCACCCGGTGGGCAGGGGCTGCGGAGGCTGGAGCGCGGCGGGTGGGAGGCGGGACACGGCGCCGGCCGGGGCTGCTGCCAGGAGATGCTGTAGCTGGAGGAGCCGAGCTTAAAGGGGCAGGAGCCTGGAGTGTGCTCAGCTGCCACGGAGCGAGGGGGGAGGGGCACTGGGGGTAGCTGAGCCCCACAGAGGGAGGTGTTAACTCCAGTGCCCGAGGGTCGGACGGTGAGTCGGGGGAGGATAATCCCAATCCTAGGGATCCCAGGGGGGAATCTTGGGGGAGTTAACCTCAATCGTGGGGATCCCTGACGGGGGGAATCACCCCCATTCAGAGGGTGCGGGGGCTCCCCTCTCCACTCTGGGGACAGGCTGCCCCATTCACTCACCTGGGTGCCCTGCGGAGCCAGATCCGACAGTAGCTGGGCTCCAGGGAGCGACGGAGGGGGGCTGAGTCTCCCGGCCCCTCCCAATCCCTGTTGGGTGAGGGGGGGAGCTGCTTGGTGCACAGCTGGCTCCGTGCCAACCCTCCCCCACTCAGCCTGTCAGTCGGAGCCCAATTAACGGGAGTCTTTCAATTAGCTCTGCCCCGGCAGACCCTGATGCCGCCACCGCAGGCTTGGCACTGCACAGGGGCTGCCAGCCAGCACCCTGCCCAGCCTGCTAGTCCGGCCTCTCCCAGCAGAGGGGTGGAGGGAGCGGGGCAGGAGCCAGCGGCAAGGGAAGCTCCCGGCTACTCCAGCCTGCCCTCTGCCAGCAGGGGGCGCTGTACACTGCCCTCTGTCGCCCCCTGTGCTGTACACACACACACAGGAGTGTCGCCCAGGGCTGGTTTCGTTGTCTCCTGCAGGGGGGGTCTCTCACACACACACACACACACACACACAGTCTGGCCCAGGGCTGGGTTCGTTGTCTCCTGCAGGGGGTGACACACACACACACACACACACACACACACACCGTCTTGCCCAGGGCCAGGTTTGTTGTCTCGTGCAGGGGGTCTCACACACACACACACACACACAGTCTGGCCCAGGGCTGGGTTCGTTGTCTCCTGCAGGGGGTGACACACACACACACACACACACACCGTCTTGCCCAGGGCCAGGTTTGTTGTCTCGTGCAGGGGGTCTCACACACACACACACACACACACAGTCTGGCCCAGGGCTGGGTTCGTTGTCTCCTGCAGGGGGTGACACACACACACACACACACACACCGTCTTGCCCAGGGCCAGGTTTGTTGTCTCGTGCAGGGGGTCTCACACACACACACACACACACAGTCTGGCCCAGGGCTGGGTTCGTTGTCTCCTGCAGGGGGTGACACACACACACACACACACACACACGGTGCCTCTCATACACCCCGCGTCACATTGTATCAGTCACACCCATCTTTTTCTCTCTCTGTCACACACACACACAGATACTTGTATTTGTCTCAGACATAGCCTGTCTCCCCGTCACCCACTGTATCACACACATACACACAGTCATACCCCATCTCAGACACATCCCCATGTGACTCCCATAATACATGGACTCTCACATAGTCGTACATTCTCAAACACAGTTACACCCCTTCTCACACACATCCCCATATCTGTCTCCCATACAAGGACTCTTTCACACACTGTCACACATTGTATCACACAAACACACAGTTACAGCCTCACACACATTCCCTATGTCTGTCTCATACACAAACTCTCACATACCTGGTCACACACATCCCTGTGTCTGTCTCTCATATACAGACTGTGTGACACATCACACAGGATCTCTCTCTCTCTCTCACACACACACACACACACACACACACACCCTCATATACAATAGTGAGACACACAGTATCTCACACATTTGACAGATTAAACTACTGCCGCCCAACCCAGCTGCCCCCCATCTCCCTGCCCAGTGTGGGCAGTGGAGCCCAGAGTTCCGGGGGAAGGTGATGGATGGATGGATGGAGTGGTACCCACCCCAGCATCCCCCCACTCCCTGTATCATTCATTCACTCACTCACTAGCAGCAGCAGCAGAAGCAGCAGCAGAAGCACCGGCTCCTCCCTGTACTGGGATCCCGCAGACAGGTGCAGCCTCCTCCCTCACTGCCACACCCGCCCCCACCCTCCCTCCCCCCCCATCCCATGGGGCAGCTGTTGGCCTGCCTTCCTCTCCCCCTCCACCCTGTTAGCCCCTGAGCTGCCAGGAACCTTCCCTGCTCCACCCAGACACAGCCAGTGCCTCAGGCTGCAGGAACTGCAGAGTATGTGTGTGTGGGGGGGTCTGTTAACCCTTTGGGAGGGAGAGTATAGAGGAGGGCAGTGCACGGAGAGGGGACAGTCTGGTACCAGCACAAGGTACCCAGGGGGACAGAGGTAGAGACACATCCCTTTGCCAAAGGATTCTAAGTTCAGCTTGATTTTCTGGGGATGAAGGGGTTCCCCTTGCTGGGGATTCCCTGGGTTGGTGCAACCCCCAAGAACTTCCCCCAACAGTGGGGATTCCCTGGGTTAGCGCAACCCCCAAACTCCCCCAACACTGGAGGTGGCAGGACTCCTAGGTTTCATTCTCAGCTGCTCCACATCCCCTCTCTGTGCTTGTTCCCCCCTGCAGAATAGGGAGGGGTTGTTGTGATGTTCTCACCCTGAAATGCTGGAGATGTGCACAGCGGGTTTGGGGGCAATGCAGTGAGGAGAACCTGCAAGGTGGAAAGAAGCAAGCAGGGACTGCCTGGAGCAGAAGCAAGGAAATTTATTGGGGTTGGGGGAGACAGTTACACACAAACCCCCAAGCAGGGGGACAGCCTCCCTGTGTTGTGCCTCCTCTTCTCCATGGCACTTCAGCTGAGCCCCTTTTAGGGAGGGTGACTCCAAACAGCAGCTGCTTCAAACTTTGTGTGGGTGGACACAACCCACCCTTTGATTCCTGAGCCATGCGGAGAGAGCTTAACCCCCTTCAAACTGTGGTGGGGGAAGGGCAGAGATTCCAATTAACCCCATTCCTCAAGCTCCCCCCTTCTTTGTGTGGAGCAGCTCTGAGACCATTGAGCTGTGGTGCACGCAGGTGGGCAGCACCCACAATTTTTAGCACATTAAGGAAGCTAGGTTGTAAAATAAATCTGAGGGTTATATGTATCCAGCTGTGGAGGGGGCGAGGAGGGACTCCCCTTCTCAGCCAGAGGGGGGGCACGTAGCAGCTGGGGAGTTTCAGGCAGCATCAGGGATCTTGGTAGCTAGTGTGGTGTGTGTGTGGGGGGGGGGAGCACATTTCTGCCACCCAGGCTGGAAAGAGAATGGGAAAGAATGAAACACAGAAATCATCATCTTGCAGCCCCAGCACTGAGATGTAGCCACCTCTGTGGCAGAGCCCAGGGGTACATACAGGGGTTGCTCACCCAGCAGAGTAGATGCTCTCAGACACTTGTACCCATGTCAGGTTCAGTGGGATCCTCCTCTGGCTCAGCTCTGGGCATAAGCTGGGCCAATGGGGTGCTACCCAGGATGCCCCTCCGAAGGACATAAGGGCAGGAGGGGCCGGAGGGGATGTCGGCAAACCCTGTTGATGGAATAGAGTGTGAGAGTGGGATTGAGTGGGGGCTGAGCTCTGCTAAGGGTGAGCCCCCATCCCAGACACCTGGGTCCCAATCTCTCACGCCCTGGGGGTTGGCAACATTGCCAGATGTTCCCCCCCCCCACTCTTGCTCCAATGCTCTGCTGGGGGAAGGGCAGATGCCAGGGGAGGGATCAGAGCCAGAATCAACACTGCACCCCCAGCCCTCCTTGCAGATCTCAGCTGCTGAGCAGGATGGAAAATCAACTGGGGCGGGGGAGAATTCCCAGCCGAGCCTGGGCACAGGGCCACAGGCTGCAGGTGGAGGGGGGTGTACAGGACTCTCATGTAGCCTCCACATACTCCGTTAGCACTAAACCTCCCAAACTGGGGCTTCCCCTGCCCTGTATCTCCCCCAAAATCCCCCCAATCCATATGCCCCTCAGTCTGCACTTCCTCTGCCCTATACCTCTTCCCTGAACCCTTCTGCTCCATAACCCGCCTCATAGTATCCCCAAAGGCTGACCATCCCATAACTCCCTGAACTGCCCCCCAACACCCCAGATGGAGAACAAAGCTCCCCTAGACTGGGGCAGTGCCCACACCATGTGCCCGGTCCAGACACCCACCACGCACCCTTCATGATGACCTCAGGCAGCCCATAGGGCTCATAATGAGTGTGGTCGAAGGCCACTGAGATGAGCTCCCTGCGGCGCCCACCCTGCACTGACCCCTCTGTCTGGGTCCGGGCATCCCGTCTCCCCAGCCAGGGAGTCTGGAGAACTGAGAAAAAGAGAAATGGACACAAATTGAGGTTAGCCCCCATGACCTCCCAATGCCTGGGCCTCCACCCATTATCCCCCTTCCCCCAAAGACTCACTCTAAATACCTGGGGCTCCATCCCCCCAAGATTCCCACAATTGTGCAGGCCCCTCCCCCAACCTGCAGGCAGGTGCCACCCCTCCTCCCTAAATGCAGGGCATCCCACTGATGCCCAGCCCTCTTCCCATGCACTCGGGGCGAACGCACTGGCCTCACTCCCTCAAGGGAGCCAAAGCTCCATGTTCCCTCTTACCATAAGCAAGGTCCCCCCGGCCTCTGTCCCTGAGGGGCACTGATGGTGGGGTGGCTGAGGTCTCCTGGTGTTGTCTGTCTCCCATGGTAGACATGGCACATTCTGCTTGGCCCTGGGACTGCCACAGCATCAGCTCAGTCCACAGGGCCTGGTTCTCTTGCAGCAGGTGGGACAGTGCCTCCTCCCACGGGGGAGAGACCGGGGGAGGGGAAAGAGAAAGGAGACAGACCCTGTTATCCCAGTCAGAGTAGGGTTCATCCCCAGAGCACCTCAGCCTGGCTCTGGAAGTGGGGAGGCAACACCTAGACCAGTTTGGTCCAAGATGGAGGACACTGATGAGAGATGGCTCTGAGGAGGTATAGGGGAGGGTGGGGGAACGGGGTGGGCTGTGCCCAGTGAAGAACTAAGGGCATTTTGGAAGGGGTGTGAGGTGGGGGAACCCAAGTTTGGGGGAAATGGAGCAGGAGAACCTTGGGTTTGGCAGAGGAGCCTCCAGTCAGGTAGTGGAGCCCACGGGCTGTATGGGGAAAGGAAGCCCTAGGTCAGGCAAAGGGTGTATGGGATGGAGGGAATTGGGGGAACTGCCCTCCCACAAGCTTACTCACCTGCTTCTGCAATCCAGCCTGGCCTGCTGGCCTCTGTGGCTCCCACCGCTGTACCTGCTCACTGTGCCAAGCCTGCTTATCCATCAGCAGGGGAGGGTCTGTGGAGGGATCCCACATCTTGCTAGTCACAGCCAGCTCCAGGGCAGGGAGGGGCAACTCTGGGGGACAGGGCAGCTCAGGAGGGGTGGGAGAGGCCAACCTAGAGGAGCCAGACTCTGGGACTATGGGAGGCAGCTCAGAGAGTGTGGGAGGCAGCTCATGGGGGCTGGACTCTAGGACTGTGACAGATGACTCAAGGGGGCTGAGCTCTGGGTATGTAGGGGGCGTCTCAGGGGATCTGGGTTCTGGGACTGTGGAGAGTGGTTCAGGGAAGCTGGGCCATGGGGCTGTTGGGGGCAGCTGAGGGGATCCAGGCTCTGGGTCTGTTGGGGACAGCTGAGGGAAGCTGGATGGTGGGGCTGCTGGGAACAGCTCAGAGGATCCATGCTCTGGGACTCTAAGGGGCATCTCAGGAGGGCTGGCCTCTGGGACTGAGAGAGGTGGCTCAAGGAAGCTGGGTTGTGGGGCTGTGGGGGATGATTTAAGGGAGCCAGTGCCAGGCAACTCAGCAGGGCTGGATCCCGGGACTGTGGAAAGTGGGGGGCTGGGACATGAGGCTGTGGGGGGCAGTTCAGAGGGTCCAGGCTCTGGGACTGTGGAGGGTGGCCCATGGGGGCTAGTGGGAGGTGTTTCCCTCCCCAGCAATGCCCGCAGCTGCCTCACCTCAGCCTCCAGCTGCCCATGTGCCCATCTCGCCTCCCCCAGTGCCTGGCCTAGGCGCTCCAGCTCCTGCTCTCGCTCGTGTCCCTCAGTCAGCAGCTCTGCCACATGCCGGCTCTGGGCCTCGCAGGCCAGCGCCAGCCGCTCAGTCTGCAACCCCAGCGTTTCCTGGAGCCGCCGCAGCCGCTCCTGGGCCTGAACTGCCTGAGCCTCTGCCTCAGCCTTGCCCTGGGACAGTGCCCTCAACTTCCCTCGCAGCACCTGCAGCTCCCCCACCTCCTGAGCCTCCCTCCCAGGCAGGCCGGGCCCTGGTGCCCCCCAAGCCTTAGCCTCCTCCTCCGCAGCCAGGGCCTGCAGCTCCACCCTCTCTGCTTTGGCCAGGCCAGGTCCCAGCTCCCCAAGCAGCTTCTGAGCCTCTTCCTCCTTGTGCTCCGTGGTGGCATCCTGGGCCGGTGGAATCTGAGCCAGTGCCCAGTGCTCCTCAGCTTGGTCTTGGGCGCCTTGGCGCAGCTGGCAGCAGGTTTCCAGCAGCCGCTTGCGCAGACTCTCAGAAGTAGCCAGGTGCTGGCGCAGCTCCAACACCTCAGCCCTCAGGACGAGCAGCTCTGCAGGGGCACCCGGCTCCCGGCCCCGCTTCATGGTGCCCATGGCTCGGGGACCCTGGGCTGAGGGACCTGGGGGAAAGCAAACATAGCAGAGAGGGAAAGGTTAGGGGGAGAAGGTGCCAGAGGGCTTTATTGGTCCCAAATTGGGCTAGTGCAGGATAGAGACCCCCCCCAACCTCTCCAGAGGCCCTCCATGGTCCCTGAGACACACCCCCAGGCCTCCTTCATGACTCCCATACCCACAGACACCACCCCTCCCGCCTCCAATCACCTGCTCCCCTCCAGGCCTCCCACCCTGCCACAGCCACGGGCTGCACCCCCAACCTAGAGGGTCAAACATCCAACCTTGCCCACTGCCCCCCATTCAGTATCCCCTCTTCTCCCCCACCTTTGACACCCCATCCCCAGGGCTCTGTCTTCTCTTCACAAACCTCACCCTGACCCTACTTCCCTATCTTACCTCTGACCTTCCCAGCTGCCTCTCGTTTCTCGGGTGCCCTCTCCAGCCAGGAGGTGCTGAGGCTACACGGGCCACAGCCTGGGGGGCGCCACGCTGATCCCCCCCGGCCCTGCTGGAGACAGGTGTGTGAATGAAATGGGCTCTGACCAGGGCAGGGGCCTGGCTGGCTCAGAGCGGTGGGGAATGGGGTAAGGGCCTTTCCCCTCCAGGGGGCACTGGCTCTATTTACCCATTAAACTGCCCCCTCCCTCCCCTGGCACAAACCCCCCTTCACCTTGTCTGGTGGGTGGGTGGGGAGCACAGGGATGTCCGACTTGGGGCCCTGCTTCAGTTCCTCCCGATGGCGCTGCTCCAGCTCTGCCAGCTCCTGCAACAGAGATGAGGTGATGGGCACCATGACAACCATTGGAGCCCCGAGTAGAGGGTGGAGGGACCCAAGGGGCCTCCTGTAATGAATGGGGGATTCAGCCTGGTGGGATCCCACCTGTAGCTGAGCCCAACACAGTCCTTTCTGGTCCTTTGTGAGGCTGTTCTGGGCTGGAGAAACACTTGGGTGAGGAGTGGGGACTGGCCAGAGAGGGGAGATTGGTGGGGTGGGGTCACAGGCCAAAGGGGGGGGAAGAACAGTGGTCAGGGCACTGTTAGGAAGGAGGAGCAGTGCAGGGTGAGCGGATGATGGGGGCACTGTTAGGAAGGATGAGGCTGTGAGGTGGGGATGGGACGAGGAGCGCCGGGGAGGAGGCAGTGTCATGTTGGAGGGATTGTGCTGGGGGGGCTGCACAACAGGGGTTCTCCCACCTGGTGGTGCTTCCTCTCCTGCTGCTCCAGGCGGCGCTGTGCGGCCCCTGCTCTTTGTCTCTGGCCCCTCAGCTCCTCCAACAGCTGCTGCACTCGCCCTTGCAGGGCACTCACCTGTGGGGAATATGTCAGATATGGGCAAGCCCTCTTGTGGCTCTGTGCCAGCCACGGAGAACCCACAGATACACACACCCAGCTCCCAAGGGTGCCATCTATCACCCAGCCTCTGGAGGCACCAGTCCCATGTGTCCTGATCAGCCACCACAGCTGGGAGGGGATCTACAGCAGGAACATGACTGGGGGAGTGAAAGGATTCCTCCCTCCCTCCCCCAGAGTAGGGCTGCCCCACTGAAACCTGCATCTTCTGCTCTAGGCCTCTGATCCCTGCAGCCCCTGTGCTCCAAGGACTAGGGAGCCACCTCCTGGCAGCAGTCAATATTGCACCCTGCAACAAGTGCATGCCCCCCCATGTGGCAGCAGGTGGTACCGCATCCTGCAGCAGCAACATTCACCCCCTAGTAGCAGCAGGCTGCACTGCATCTTGCAGCAGTTCCATTACCCCCCCCCCCCCGCCGTGTGGCAGCAAGAGGCACTGCACCTTGCAGCGGCTCCCTGAGCCCCCAAGTGGCCCTTCCCACCCAGTATGAAGCTACCCATTTTCCCTCTCTTCTCTCCCATGCTCACCTTACTGGCTGCCTGGTCCCGCTGCTCTGTGCACTGGGCCAGTTCTTGCTGCACTGACTGCAGTTGGCCCCTTGATTCCCAGGCCTCTGTGTCAGGGAGGCCGCACCCTGGCCCTTCGGGGGAGACAGTAAGGGTGAGAAACAGCAATGCTGCTCCTCCGCCCTCAGTCACCTAGGGCCGTTGCCCCCCCACCGCTCTCCACCACCATGGGTCTTGTACAGGCTTCCACCTCTGGCACCAGGGACTGACTTGACCCCACAACCCTTGAGCCTAGTCATCCCACACACCTCCCCATGGCTCATCCTCCTTCCCCCACCATCACAGGACACCAGCCCCTGTTCTTTCCTGTGCCCAGTGTGCAGCCCCACTTTTAAGGCTTGAGCTCAGCTGCCTCCACAGTCTTCAGCCAGCTCTCTGCCTTCCCCTGGACCAACTCCCAGCCCCTGTGTAATCAAATTGCCCAGAATGCTTCATTCCCAGGCATTGGAGATCAACCTGGCTCTAAAGAGGTAAGACCCCCTAATGCCCCTCCACTAGCCCAGCCCCTCCCGGATCCCCACTATAGGGGGGGCAGGTTGGAAGCTAGGTGACCTGCTCACAAGGAGAAACTGCCATAGCTAGGTTGTACATGAATCAGTTAACCCCCCCTTCATCTTTCTCAGTCTTACTGGAGTTTTACCTTCATTCTCTTCTCTAGGTTCCTCCCCAGGGGATGGGATCCCCTGGCTGTCCTCTGGGGGAGCAGGGCCCCCAGGAGGGACACTGTGCCAGGCACCCCTGTGATGCAGAGGCTGCTCCTCCCCCAGTGTGAGGCTGCTGGGCTGCAACTACAAAAGGGGAGACAAGGGCATGGGGGATACAGGCCTTTACTAAATGCACCCCAGTTTATGGGGCAGAGGCTTCAGGTCAGGAGTGAGGGGCACCAGTAAAGGTAGAGGTGGGAGAGCCCAGGTCTGGGATAAGCAGGGGCTGGGAACCAGGACTGAGGGACACCGGCAGAGCTGGATGTGGGGGAACCTGGAGTGGGCTGGTGGCTGGGGTTGAGGGCACTCTCTGTACTCACTCTCATGCTGGGCGTTTGGGATCTGTTCTCTAGTCGGGGGAGTTGTCCCCATGTGCTCAGCTCAGGCCCTGTGTGGAGACAGACATGGTCAGCTCTGGAGGGCCAATGACCAGCTCACTATGGGGGTCCAACTGCCCCCCCCCCCACACACCCTCTCCAATAGGCTGGCACAAGCTCTAATCCCCCAACAATCTGGGACAAAAACAAGTCCCCCTCCCTCCTATCCTCCTCACCTTCCCTGTGGGGGGCCCAGCAATGGGTCAGAGAGGTGCTCAACCGCAGGTTATCCAGCTCTGCCTGGCACCTGGGGGGGACCCCAGAGAGTGATTAGTGCTGCTTGCCCAGGGCCCGTCATGCCCAGCCCCAATGCTCCCATCCCTATAGCTCCGCCAATCCCCTCACCCCAAGACTGCCTCACTCAACCCCATTCCCCCACACTGCACAAGTGTTTCCCCATCCAGACACCACAAACCACTACCCCTCAGTGCCCCTCATCCACCCTGAGCACTGCCTCCCCGCTCTCACGCTGCCCCCTGATCCTGCCACCACTAGCACAACCCTATACCCCTCAGATTCCCCCACTTTTCTCCAGGCACCTTCCCCACCATCTCCTCAGCTCCCACCACCTCTTCCCCTACTGCACCCCCACCGTGCCCCCCTAAGCCCAGACCACCACACACCCCTGGGCACTTCCTCTGCCTGCTCCTGGGTAGCACCCTACTTAGTGCCCTCCCTCAGCGGCAGGCACCACAGCCCTCCAGCATCCCCAGCATCCCATTGGCACCCACCCCACCTCCCTGGCTGGTACCTCCGCAATTCCTCCTCCAACTCCTCAATGCGCTGGGTGGCCCGGCCCAGCTGCCCTTCTAGCTGGCTCAGCTGCGCCCCCTTGGCCTGGAGCTCGCGGCTCAGCTGCTGGCGCCCGCGCTCCAGCCGCTCACAGGCCTCAGCCAGGTCCCTCCGCTCCTGGGCCAGCAGCACCCACGTGCCACGCTCCTCCTCGTGCTACAAGAGATGGGGCATGAGTGTGTGCGGCTAGTGGGGAGAGGCCCAAGTGTGCACAGCAGAGAGGTGTGTGCACTGGGTGCTGGGAATGGGGACATGAATGGCCCAGGCCAGGGCGAACTGGCTGGCTCCAGGGCATGGGGAATGCCTGCAGCCTGGCCACTGATTCACCCATAGCGGTGCTTGGCCTGCTGGGAGCCAGGGGTGGAGATGGGCATGGGGGGCACCCAGGTACCTTCTGCCTCTGCTTGTTCAGCGCGGCCTCCAGCGTGTCAAGCTGTGCCTGCTTCTGGACCCGTTCCTTGGTGGCCCACTCCAGACGCTGCTCCAGCTCCCTCACCCCCTGCAGTGCCCGTGCTGGCAGCCCTTCCTGCCAAGCCTCGCCTGGCCAGCTCATGGTGTCCTCTCCCCAGCCCGGGGCTGGGCCCCTCCAGCCCCCGCTGCTTGCTCCAAGGACAGACGCTGCCGGGATGCAGCAGGGATTAGTGGGGATTAGGCCTCACAGCCCGGAGAAAGCCAGAGCGCTAGGAGGTGCTGGGCCACAGAGAGCTGCAGGGGCCTCCACAAGGTGTGCTGGGCCACAGAGAGTGGGGCAGGGCTCAGCAGGGGGCGCTGGGCCATAGGAAGTGGGACAGGGGCTCAGTGGGAGGCAACGGGCCACAAAGAGCAGGACAGGACTTGGCAGGGAGTGAGGCAAGAACACTGGGCAAGAGAGGGCAGGTTTGGCGGAGGCGCTGGGCCACAGGAAGTGGGGCAGGAGCTTGGTGGGGGGGTGCTGGTCCACAGGGAGCAGAGCAGATGTTCAGCAGGGGAAGATGGGCCATAGGGAGCAGGGTGGTAGGTACTGGGCCGTAGGAAGCAGAACAGGGGCTTGGCAGGGGGTGCTGGGCTGCAGGGAGAAGGATGAAGGGCCCTAGGCCGCAGCAAGATGAGCCCTGAGGAGTGGGACAGAGCACGGGGGGGGGGGGGGCAATGGGCCACAAGGAGCGTAGCAGTTGCTCAGTGGGGGTTGCTGGGCTACCAGGGGCAGGGTGGAGGCCGCTGGGCCACAGGGAGGGGTTGGGGGTTCAGCGGGGAGTGCTGGGCTGTGGAAGGGAGGGGCTGGGCTGCACGGAGGGTTGAGTGAGGGGCAGAGGGCTGGGGCACAGCAAGTGCTATTTTCATATGGGTGATTCCATTCCAGGCCCCCAGCCCCACCTTCAGCAGTCTCCCTCCCCATCCTGTCCTTTGCTCTTGGGCCGTTATCACATGACTCTAGACTGTTGCCCCACCCCATCCAAAAGCAGAGAATGGAACCCAGGCATCCTGCCTCCCAGTGCCCCCACTTGAACCCAGCAGAGCACACTCCCCACCTATACTAGGAAGCAGCTAGGCCTTGTCAGCCTCCCTGCTGGCCAGCTCAGAGCAGTTATACAGAGCTGGTTTTATAGAGGCTGCAAGGCCCAGGAGGCAGAGTTCTGCTAGGGCCAGAGGGCTTGGGGCCAAGCAGCCTTTCAGAGTCATTAGGGCCAGGTACACCTGTGACGATTCTCTCCCCTCCAAGGGTGTGTCTAGACTACTGCCATGTAGATGAGTGTACTCGGCAAAGGGAAATGAAGCAGCGATTTAAATAATCGCCGCTTCATTTACATCAAAATGGCCGCCACGCTGTGCCGATCAGCTGATTGTCGGCACAGTGCGGTAGTCTAAACGGGGATCAGCTAACCCCAGAGCCCTTTGTCGTCAGATCCTTTATGCCTCTGCAGGATCTGACGACAAAGGGATCTGGGGTTGGCTGATCCCCGTCTAGACTACCGCACTGTGCCGACTATCAGCTGATCGGCACAGCGCGGTGGCCATTTTGATGTAAATGAAGCGGCGATTTAAATAATCGCCGCTTCATTTCCCTTTGCCGAGTACACTCATCTACATGGCTCCATTGATGGAGCCATGTAGTCTAGACACACCCCAAGAGCCGAGGTAGAAGAAGAGTCCAGGCTTCCAGCCCCCATTGCAATTTCTTCAACTGCCTTGATCTAGGAGTTGCAAAACGGTGGGATAAATGTGGAGAAAGGGGCCAGTTTCAGACAGACAATCCAGGCATCCGGGGCAGGGCCTGTCTCAGTATCCAAGAAACTGGGGCAAGAGTTTGTCCTCAGTGACCCCTAACCTGTGCGCCTGGCTGAGCTGGCTCTTCGGGAGCAAGCGTGGGTGGATCAGCTTATGGAGGGATTAGTGGGGGCAGGCAGGGTAACAGCACCTGCGTGGGGGGAGGAACAGGGCCACATCTGAAAAGGGAGGGGCAGAAGGGCTTAAGACAGGCAATATAAAGAGGGTTGAGATGGAATAAATACAGGGCATCTCTGGGAGCAATGTACCTCCCAGACCGACAGGCAGCTCCAGCTCTGTGCACCCTGGGGCAAGGGTTGCAGAGGCATGGTTCTCTTCCCCACCCCAACCACCTATGCTGGGCCAGCGTGGGG
This sequence comes from Pelochelys cantorii, assembly GCA_032595735.1. Lineage (NCBI taxonomy): Eukaryota > Metazoa > Chordata > Testudines > Trionychidae > Pelochelys > Pelochelys cantorii. The sequence goes on from CM064336.1 coordinate 35,003,596, forward strand.
CAGGTTGCTGATTAACCCCATCAGGATGATAGGTTAAAGTCCAAGGAGTGAGAGCAGAGAGAGCCCATACACGCACACTGCTTGTGCCAGTTAAGGGGGGGGGGGCAGAGGATACTACCTGCTGCAGCTCTTGTAGTCTGTAGCAGAGCTGGGAACAGAACCCAGGAGTCCTGGCTCCCAGTCCCACCCTACTCCCACACACACCTAGCATAAAACCCAGGAGTCCTGGCTCCCCACACCCACAAAAGCCATACACACAGGCTATGCCACAAACACAAACCTTTTATTGAGGCTGGGACAGAGTGACAAGACAGCACCAAAGCCTTGGGGTGGGAGGGTAGCGCTGGGGAGACTCGGGGAGGAGCCAGGAGCTGGCGTGCATCAGAGGGGACCAACTGGCCTCTGAGCATGCAACCCCCACCGGGTTGGTTCTGCAGCAGGCATGAATCCAGAGGGGGAACTCCCAGCATGCAATGCTCCAGCACATTCAGTGGCAAGGGGAAGAGACAGTCCATTCTTCCTTGGACCCACAGGTCAACACTGGGATTCCTGCCCAAATTGGCCTGCACCCTCAGAAGTCCGAGCCATTCCCGTACAATGGGGGGGGGTGTTCAGATGGAGGGGCACAGAGCTGGGTCCCACCCACTTCCCGCACTCAGAACTCATCCCCCCGCCCTTGGCACCCTCATATCCTCATGCTCCCATTTCACCAGCATCCTCCTGTGACGCACGGGGGCGTGCGCACCTAGGTCTGCGGGGTGGAGTAGAGGCTGTGATGGTGGCTGGCCTGCACAGTGACCTGGGAGAAGAGCAGCGGGGTAGTGGGGGGCTGCCCCGCCAGCCAGTCCGGATCCCTCCCAGTCCGGCCAATGGCTCCATACCAGCTGCTGCTGCCCAGTCGGCCTGCCAGGCTGCAAGGCAGAGAGAGGAGTTACAGGGAGTGGGGGACCCAGCCCCAGCGCACCAACCTCCATCCCACTTCCCAGAGCAGGGTCCCCCCATCTGCTCCACCCAACCCCAAGCAGACACGAATCCAGAGGGCTTAGCTTCCAGCATGCAATGCTCCAGCGCCCCAGCAGCGAGATCCCAGGAGCTTTAAACTCCAATGGAGTGGGGAGGATCCTGAGAACTCCCTTCCCACCCATTAGTCTCCCCTGACGGGAGTGTTACCTGCTGCTCTCCCTGGGGAGCGGCTCGCTCTAGTACTGCCTGGGGCACTGGAAGGTCAAGGGAGAGATTACCTGCTGCCCTTCCTGCGGGGGGGCCCGTCGTTCTCATACTGCCCAGGGTGGTCAAAGAAGTAGGACCGGGAGCCCCCAAGTTGACCATTGATGATGTGGCCAGCACTCTGCAGGGGGATAAGAGAGAGGCTATTGCTTGGGGGGGGGTGCAAGGTTTCGTTTCACTGCCCCCCCTTCTCTTAAGTGGCTGCAACCCACCAGACTGACCCACAGGACAAGGGCTGTTCTGTGAAGGGAGGTGTAGATTCCCCCCCACCAGGCTGAAACCTGTGATACCTTGTGGGGGATTCCCTCCTATCAGATCTGCCCCCCACCTGATGTAACAATCCTGCCCAATGGAGAGCAGTATCCCCCATTTTGCACCAGCCCATCTGTACCAAGGGAAGGGAGTTGGGGGATCCTCATTGCTGTGAGGCACACTGTAGGGGAGACCTTCCCAACCTTAGAAGCCAATTACTGACATCTCAGCAGGCCATTCCCCACCCAGTATAATGAGTCCGCAACTCCCTGTGAGTTGGGGCACAAGCTCAGAAAACACCACAATTGCTGGGGCAGCAAACGCTGACAGGAAAGGAGCAAAGGGAGCCAGAGGCCGATGGAGCTAACACAAGGGCTGCTAAACAAGAGTTGTGTGAGCCCAAAAATCAAGAGAACAAAATAGGCATGTTGGAAATCAGGCCTAACTGATGGACAAAATACTGAGGGGCTGGGCTGTCTTGCCCTTCACCCTATTCAGGAGCCCTTCAAAGATAAGGGTTGGGGGGACTCAGGTTGGTAACATCCCGGGACAGAGAGAGGAGACCAGGAAAAGAGGCTGCCTGCCTGCCCCCCATCCCATGGGACCTTGGAATGTACCATGACATTGTTGGGCCTTTGCTGTGCTGACCCTAGGAGATGCTCTCATCAGACTGGGCCAAAGAAAGGCCCAGACTGCCACTAGCTTTATTAAACCCAAACACCAGTTGGGAGAGACTGTCACCCCCACCCCATGCCTCCTTCCCCACTCCCTTATTTCTTGTCTTTCCTCTTATGCCTCCTGTCTAGTAAGTGGCTGGCTTAGCCAGCTCAGACGGCATATTTTGCAATACTGCCATACACCTGTGCCCAGCTTGTGTTTCTCCAGCAGGGAGGCCTCAGTGAAGAGCTGGTCCCACAGATGGAGGCTGCGTTTCTCACTTGGCCGGGAGTTTTAATTTCCTGTTGTGCATTTGTCTTGTTTTGTTCTCTAGGGACCAGGGCTGGACCTTAGTAACGACACCAGCTCAGCCTGTCTGAACGAATCTGGCCTCTACTTTTTTCAAATGCTTTCACGGATTCGCCTACTTAACTGTACCTGGTACCCAAGATTCAGAGGCCATCTAATGGGAGGTTGCCATGGGGCTGAGCAGACCACGGTCTCTACTCAAAGCTCCAGTTAAACTCTGGCTAGAGCTGGACAGTGCGAGAGTCACAACAATGCCTTTGATTCTGTGTCGTTATTCCTTCAAAATTAACCCAGCAGACCCTGCTCCACTCCCCCAATCCTGGGCTCCCACTGCCCCACTCACCAGGTCCTGGGGAGGGCGGTGGACCCGGAAGAAGCCCACCAGCAGGGCAGTTGGCAGCAGCTCCCACACAAAGAGGATGAGGCCAAAGACCAGATATCCTTGGTCCCCCAGGTCAGTGATCAGATCCGCCTGGAGGAGGGAAGGGGAGACAGCTCAGATTCCTTTGGGGGTCTGGCCACCAGCCAAAGCAGGGTTCTACAGAAGGGCTGAGATGCTGTCCCTCAAGAGCAGAGAGCAAATAGTAGGGGAGTGATTATGCCCACTCCCCCAAAAGGGGAGAGTTGAAGACACCAGTCACCCTGGAGAGGCTGTGCCCCTGACTCACATGACCCCCCCACCACACACATCCCTTCACTATGCCCTCCAGCAGTGGTGCGCAACCCGTGGGGGGGTCGCAGCACTTTGATCCGGGCCAGCTGGCATTTTGTTTTCCTGGCTCAGCACCCAACGTACATGCGGCGGGGATAGGAGGAGTGGCAGGGGAGTGGACCAACACTTTAAATTAAAGGGGCAGCAACAAAATGTTCTCGGCTTTTTTTTTTGCTCAACAAAAATTTTCCCACCTCTGGTGGTCGCAAATGAAAAAAGGTTGAGTACCACTGCTCTAGAGCCTCTTCCCTACTCCACGTGCACCATCCCTCCCAGACCTCTGGAGCCACATCCTCCCTCAGCTCCACAATCTCTGCCCTACAATACCTTGCAGCCCCCTGCATCTGCCTCTCCATTGGTGCCACCCCCCTCCCTAGACATCCTGCCCCGCCCACACTGACCTGGTCTGAGACATTGTACCAGTCGTAGTCGAAGGAGTCCAGCCGGGTGTGGGAGCTCAACGCCAGGGCCGCTAGGTTGTAGCAGGCACGGCTGGCGTGCAGCAGCACCATGGTGCCACCAATGGCTGCTGTCTGGCACACGGTAGTGCCCTGGGGAAAGGAGGGAGACAGACAGATGCAGGCACCATTCCAGAGACCTGACCTCCACAACCCATACACACAGGACTCCCATCAGCCCCATATCCCCCGACCCCACCAGGTAGCATGGTCTCTGGCCAGTTGCTAGATGGCACCCCTAGAGGGGAAAGCTCCATGACCCATTCCCCACCCACCCCAAACCAGCCAGTCTCCCCACCCTGGGGTCAGGTGGGAGCCAATGCCCGCTAGAAGTGAAGGGCCCCATATCCCATCCCTAATGCCCCTCAGCCAGCCAGTGCCCTGGCTCTGGGGCTGGATTGGAGCTAGTGTCCTCTAGAGGAGAAGGATGCATCTCACCTTGGCCTGCAGGTAAAGGCTGGTGCTTGGTGAGCCGCGAGCCACAAGGCAGAGGCAGAGCGCCAGGGTAACGGCCCCCAGCACAAAGAGCGAGTCGTTGATGAGGACTCGGGTCAGCACCACGGCCCAGGGCTCAGCCTGCCCCATCCGTACCACAAAGGCACAGGCCACGTTCACTGTCAGGAAGAGCAGGCTGGTGCCCAGGCAAGCCCCACGCACAGCCAGCCTGCAGGAGAGACTGAGACTGGGGAGGGAGCCTGGAGATATACTGCTCCCCTCCTGTCCTGGGGGTGGCAGATCTGCCCCCCAGGTCCCTTCCATCCCTGTCCAGCTTCCCTGCCCTGTCCTCACCAACCCCTCCAGCTCCCCCTTCCCCACTCAGCGCAGCTCCCTTACTGTTCCCTGCCCCTCCTACTCTCCCCAGCTCTGCTCCCCACCACAGGCTCTCATCCCTGCCCCTCCCTCATCTCTCCAGCTTCTCCCCCTTTGCCCCAGCTCAATCTCAATCAAGATTGCTGCTGGGATCAAAGGATGCTATTGGGGAGGAAGGTGCCCACTCAGAGAGCCAGCCCGGTCCCACTTCTCCCTCCAGCCTTTGTTCCAGCCCTGCCCAGGGAAGAGGGGTGGGCACAGGGCCTCTTTGCTCATTAGGCCAAAGCCACCAGCACCAGGGAATGTGGGGGACAGAGCCAGGGTGAGAGGGCCCCAATTCAGCTGAGTGACTTCTGAGTTTTATCCCTGAGTCTGGAAAGGGTGTGGGGTGTAGTGGGTTCCAGTGGGATGGGGGCTTCAGGATCCCTGAGTTCTATTCCCAGCTTGGGGTGTGGAGGGCCAGTAAGTGACCACATGGATATGGTATGAGAGGGATACTCACAGGCCTTTGGTCATGTTTGGGTGGTACTTAGCTTTAGCCTTGAACACCACCTAGGGAAGGGGAACAGAGTTAGGGTCACAGCCTAATGGGCACCCTCCACTAATGCATGCCCCTTGCAGCGTGGCCAAGAAGGCAGAATCCAAGGGAGATGAGTTACAGATCATCAACAAACAGAACACTTCTCCTCAGCAGCAAGCACAACCCTCCCTGTGCAGCCCCTCTCCCTCTTCAGCTCCCCACAAGACTCATCACTAAGGCCAGGATTTCATTCCCCACCCCCCCCAGCAAGCCCCAAGGACAGACCGCTGCAAGAGGGAAAAGGCCCTGTTTCTCATTCCTCAACCCCAGAGTCAGATAGTTCCCTCCCTCCATACCACTCCCCACACCCACAAATGCTACCCCAGCTGATCTTCTGCCCCATGCTGAAGTCCACTCCATAGGGCTGGGACAAAACCCTCAGCATAGGAGGACAAAACCCTCTGGGGTCTAGATACTCCTATGACCCCATCATTGGGGTGTTGGCACCTCCACAAATATTTATGCAAGCAGCATATAAAGAGAGTTCTGTCCTCAACTCTGGGAGAGGAATTGAGTCTAGTGGGTTAGAGCAGGGAGCTGGGAGTCAGGACTTGTGGGTTCTGTCCCCAGCTTTGAAAGATGAGTAGTGGGGATTAGTGGTTAGAGAAAGGGCTGGGAGCCAGGATTCCTGAGTTCCATCCCCAGCTCTTGGAAGCACCAAGCAAGGAAGTGACACCACATGTGCAGAAACCCAAGCTGGTGGCTTTTCCTCACACAGTTGAGCCATGCAGTTCCCCTCCCCCTGAAACTGATTACCTGGGCAAAGTAGAGGTTCATGAGTGTCAAAGTGAAGAACTGGAGGCAGACGGGGCAGCAGTAGAGCAGCCAGTAGAGGAAGGGGCCCAGCTGGTTGGCCTTGAGAGTATTCTTGAAGTAGAAGGAGAAGAGTGTGGTACGGAGGGTGGCCCAGAGCAGGCAGAGGAAGAGGAAAACGGTCTGATAGCTGAGCTTCTTGTGCCGATAGAGCAGCACCAGCCACAGTTGGGCATAGACTGAGAGAAAGAGTAGAGCATACAGCGCTGTATATAGTGCTGTGAGTCCCAGCTTGACTGCCGGAGGAAAGGCTGGTGTCAGGCGCTGGGCTGGCACAATCACTGTTAGGTTGCTGGCAGTTTGCTCCATGCCCAGCTGTCTCTTTGAGGGGAGAGTGCAGGAGGTGGGGGGGAGGACTCAACTAGAGGAGGTCTATAAGGGCAGGCATCTCCTGAAAGCAGGTGGAGGATATAGCAAGGCCAGCATGAAGAGAGGTGCTGAAGGGAGGTGGATTGTAACACAGAGGGTTTGAGGTACCAAGGGGGGATGCCCTACACAGGGAGTTTATCCTGCGCTGAGGGGTGCTATTGCTGGCACAGCTTGTTCTAGGGGGCTTTTTTTAGGATAAATCTGTCTGTCTTAGATAAGGGGCACTGATGCTACAGGGGCAGAGCTCAGTGTGTCCTAGGCTGGGTGCTGCTGCTTTAGGAGGGGGCACGGTATGTCCCAGACTCAGGGTGCCACTGCTATGGAGCGGGGGGGGGGGGGGGAAGCACAGCGTGTCCAGAGATCAATTCCCTTTCCGATGTGCTGAGTCCAGCATGCAGAGAGGGAGAACCAGCTCCCGTAGATGTACAGGGAGGGGGGGGGTTCCAGCAGATCCTGGACACCCCCCCCTCCAACAGTTCCCCAACAGTAGCACCAGCTGTGGGCATCACAGCCTCCCCCACAGGAAGAGGCAAAGTCCTGGGGCAAGAGAGCCCACAGGGGCCCTGGCAGGCTCAGGCTGCTTCATGGAGGGGGACAGCCCAGGTTAAAGGCTATACAGAGAGCCTGGTCCCTGATTCCCAGCGGGGGGGGGGGGTATGCTCCTGCCAGGGGACAGGGGAATGCCCCCAACGCTAATACCCTCCCAGTCCTACCCAGCCCCCTCCCCAGCCTCACTGGACACCAGGGTCCCCTGCTCACAAGGGTCTCCAGGTTAGAGCCCCCCCCGCTCCCTCCAGCTGGGGTCCCGTTAGGGCCTCCCTCTCGCTGAGATTCCGCCCAGCACGAAGGTGCCCGGACTCAGCCCAATGGGGTATCCTGTTCAAGGGTCCCCTGGCGCTCCCCCTACTCTCCCTTCTCCCTCCCCGGGGCCCTCGGACGGCCCGGTTCCCTCGCCCCCCCCCCCCACTAAGAGACCCCCGCCTTAGTGTCCTCGGACGCCTGGGTTCCCCGGCCTCAGTCGCGGCAGCGGCGATGACAGCAGCCGGCAGCGACTAGCTGCGCAAACTGCGTAACCTTCCCCCACGCAGGAGACGGCTCCGCCCCCCGCGCAAGCGGCGTAAGCCAAAGCGGAAGAGCCCCGACCACAGAGAAGAGAAGCCGGGGAGAGCGTCATTTCCTGCCGCCATCTTAGCTATGGGCAAATGAAGCACACCCCCCCAGCCAGTGCCCCCACTATATCCTCCGAAGCCCATCCAGTGACCCCGAATAACCCCCCACAACCCCGATATGTCACTACCCTAGTCCAGTGCCCCCACCACCTCTGCAGCCCCATAACCCCTGCACTCCCCTGTGCCCCCACCCTGCTGCCCCGCAGTCCCACAAACCCCCTCAGTGGCCACGCCCCACTCGCCCTGCTGGCGAGGGGCTGAGGGGTGGCCGGGGTTGGTACAGGCAGCCTCATGAACCCGGGGCGGGAGAGGGAGCCAGCTGTGGCTGAGGTCACCAGGGGGCAGGGCTTCCCCCGTGATGTAGGGCTCGCTGATTGGGCACGGCGGGTGCCAGTCCCTATTGCCCGGGTGACTGTGGCTGGGTCCGCGATCCCGGGTGTAACTAGGGGATTGATAGCACACACAGCCCCCCCCCCCCTCCGGCGGGTGAGTGGGGGAAGGGAAATCCCAGGAGCTGAGGGGGAGACTCGGGGATGGGGCTGGAGGCGGAGCAGGATACGACCCCTGGGGGTGCGCGAGGGGAATCCCAGGTGCTGGGGGGATCCGGAGGAAGGGGCACGGGGGATCAGGGAGCCCTGGGATATATGTCGGGGAGCCCTTTGCCCGAGTGAGGGCCCCGGGGCTATGCACCCCCTGACACCCCGCTTCTTTTGCAGCGCGGCGCCCGGGCGCCATGCCCCGCCCCTGAGCATGTTTCGCATACAGGAGTTCCCGGACGAGGTATTTCCCGGGCAAGGGCAGGAGTCGCCTGCTCCCCCTGAGTCGCAGCGGGGGGCCACGTCCGGCTCCAAGCAGCCAGGCACCCCGACAGCTGGTGAGACCCCCGCATCCGGACTGGAGGGGACAGCCCTGGACTCAGCATGCTCATTTTCCCCACCCCCACAGCATTGTCCACAATGAGGGAGGGGCTCTTCTGTCCCCTGTAATTCAGCTCCTTGCCCCTCTCCCTGAGATTCCCAGACCTTTCTGGGGAATTCCCCATCCCTAAAAAGCCCTCCCCCTGCGGGTGTCAGCCCCTGATCTCCAGTTCTTCCATTTCCTATCCCTACACCACAGACCTGCGAGGCCGGATTGGCTCAGACCCCCCCTTGGAGCCAGAAGTTCCGGATGAACCAGGTGGGGCATTCTTTCGGGCACGCTCACGCTCAGCACCCCCAATCCTCTGGGCTGCCATGCGTTACGGACGGGAGCTGCGCAGGATGAGTGATGAGTTTGATGTGGCACTGCAGGTAAGATAGGTGTAGAAAGGGTAGGGGGCACATTGCTAGGGGATAACACTCGGGGGGGGGGTGAAATAGGAGAAGGAAGGACAATCTCTGGATGGCATTGGTACAGTCAAACCACCAACCCAGTGAGCTCTTACACCTCCAGGTCTCATGTCTAAGACCTGTGGCTCACATTGGACCCATAAGATGCTGGAGATGGGTGGGAGGAAAGTTTAGAGAAGCTAAAAAGTCCTCCTCACTCACCACAGAGGGAGCTCCCCTCCAGCACCACTGCAGATGGGCCTATCCTTGTCTTCCCCTCACACAGATTAGGTGGAGTGGCATTGCGCAGCTGGCCAGGGCCACCAGCATGCAGGCCCATCAATCAGAGAAGCAGCCAGTTGACTCACCCACACAAAGGGAGGCAGACATGGAGCACTGCAGAGGGGCATGAGAGAAAAGAAAGGGAGGGAATAATGGGGGGTGTTTGTCAGGAGAGCTTGCAATGTAGGGTGAGTATTTGCAACTGAGGCAGTTGCAGTGGGGGTGTCCCCACTGGGCTCTCACCATCTCCCTCCTCTTCCAGGTACTGCCACGCCCCAAGAGCGCAGGCACGACAGCCCAGATGCACAGGGGGAGCAGCTGGAAAGAGACCCTCCAGGCCTGGCTTGGGCACAGACCTGCCTGTGATGTTCCGCCTAGGAGCCCCAAGTGACTGCAGTCCCCCTGCTAGGGGGATGAGACCGGTCCCTTGAGAGAATCCTCCGCAGGATGCCAGTGTCTTATGAGAGGACAGAAATGTTAGGGGAGCTTTGTATGGGGCATATTCCCCCAAACAACTCACTCCCTACCCAACACTAGGGGTAGGCAACAGCCCATCTCATCATAGGGTGAGTCCCCACCCCTATCTTTGGGGGGAAAGGAAAAAGCCTGAGTTTTCTACACTGTCTGGAAAAGCTATAATAAAAAAACAGATATTTTCTATGGCTGCCTGCACTAGTTTTTATTACATCGCTGTAGTAATGGTACAGCTACTGTCACAAATCCTAGGCATAAGACAGACATCGATGCCCCCCCACTGCTTCCCGGACCCAGCCACACATGCCTACCATCATTCCTTGTCCTGCAACACCATTCCCCCGCATTCATGCCTGCCTGCCACTGCGCTTCCTCACTGCAGTACTTCATCCTACATCCACAGCACTCCCCTCCAGCCACACATGCCTTCATCCCCACACCTTTCTTTAGTACTGCCCCAGCCACATGTGCCTATCAACCTGTCCCCCTCCTGCAGCAACACTTCCCAGCCATGTCTGTTACCCTGCCTGCAGCACTGCTCCCCTCCACATGCATCTACCATTCTGACATCCTCCTGAAGTACCACCCTCTCAGTCAGGCACTTCTGCCAACCTATCCCACATGCCTGACACCCTCTCAGCACAGTCCCCTCTCCCACAGATCACATGCACCTACCATCCTGTGCCCCTCCTGCAGCACTGCCCCTCCAGCCACAGACACACATATCTGCCACTGCCCCCAGTGGTCACGTCTGCATGCCACCGTGCCCCACATCACTGTGTCTCCCCACCACAACGTACCTGCTGCAGTGCCACCCTTCCAGCCACAAGTTCCATCATCCCTTTTCCCACAATAGTGCCCCCCAAAACACATTCTTGCCCCCCAACACCACCCCACACACACATGCACCTTCCACCTTATGTCACTCCACTGGGGTCCCAGCAGTAGTGCCTGCTGCAGTCCATCCCCGCCAGCTCAGCCATGTCCTCTGGGCTGAGGTCCCAACCCCAGAGTTGAGCATTTTCAGCCAAGCGCGTGGGGCTGGCAGACTTGGGGATCACCCCCACACCCTGGTGCAAGGCCCAGCGCAGAAGTACCTGAGCAGGGGTGCGCCCCCGGCGCTCTGCCACCCGCTCTACTTCTGCCCGCCCCAACAATTGCCCACAGCCAAGTGAAGCATAGGCCTGGAGATGGATCCCATGGTGCCGGCAGAAGTCCCACAGCTCCCGCTGGGGCAGCTCTGGGTGGAACTCCACCTGCAGCACAGCTGGTGACACCCGGCAATGGGCCAGCAACTCCTGCAAGTGTTGTAGGGTGTAGTTGGAAACACCAATCGCCCGTAGGTGCCCAGCATGGTGCATCTGCTCCAGTGTCTGCCAGCTCTCCCAGCGTCGCTCCCGGTTGCCCTTGTCCTCTTGGGGCTTGCCCTGTGTGCCTGGCCAATGGATGAGATAAAGATCCAGGTAGCCGCAGGCCAGCTGCTCCAGGCTTCGCAGGCAGGCAGCCTCAGCTTTGGCCTTGCCCTGGTCCTGTGGTCCCAGCTTAGTGGTGAGGAAGATGTCAGAGCGTTCTAAGCCATGAAGGGGAAGCAGGGCCCCCAGCGCTTGCCCAATAGCCCCTTCATTGCGATAGACGGCAGCTGTGTCAAAGGAGCGGTACCCATGGGCTAGGGCAGCTTCCACACACTGGGACACCGGCTCAGCACCCTGCAGGCGGAAAGTGCCCATGCCAAGCAGGGGCATGCGGGTTCCACTGTTCAGAAGCACAGTCTGCTCCGTGGGCCTGCAGAATAAATAAATGCAGGTGTTAGGGGGTGCCACCGCAGCTTTCAGGGCAGCCAGGGGAGAGAAGGGCGTGCATGCAAAGCCAAGCCACAACCATGCACGAGAGGAAGGGGACGTCCATGCAAGCCTGTACCACAAGCACCCAAGAAGATACGCGTGTGAACCTGCCCCACAAGTGGGGTCTCGCCCTAGCCTGCACCGCGAGCGTGCGCGGGATGTCTGTGCAAGGCTGCGCTTACTGACCTCGCATCGCCCTGGCCCCAGGTGGCCCGTGCACTCAGCTCCTGCTGCCCAGGCCCCGCCCCCTGCACGCCCCGCGCCCAGGCAATCCCCAAGGCTCTGCCCTCAACATCACCCACCCGAGCGACACACACGCCGGCTCCATGGTTGCAGCGCAATTTCCTCCACGTGACCAGAGGCGGGGCCAGGACCTTCCAGGACCATCCCCATCGTGGGGCGGAACCACTGGCGCCAGGACCGGAAGTAAAGGCGTAATAAACGGCTATCGCGCGCTGCGCATACCTTCGAACTGTCCGGCTCCTGGCGGGCACGAGCGGGGCTGCGCTGCTGCAGTGTTGCCGCTCTCCCTGGAGCAACGCGCAGCCCACGGTGCACTCTGGTGCTTTAGCTATGTCAGCGTGCCTCGTGCCTCGTGCATGCACGTACCTCACGCTGCAGTTCTGCGCCTCACCAATAGGGGTGCAGGTACCCTGTATTTCATTCCCGTAGGCCAGGCATAAATCGTTGCACCCCTGACTTTAGGAGTTTAGGTGTAAATCAGTGCATGAACGTAGACCATGCTGTATTCCTGTGCCTTCTTGGGTACAAATCCGGGAGCATGTATCTACCTTACACTGGATCCCTTTACCTTGGTATAAAACGGGGTGCATGTCGCATGTATGAACCCCAGACTGCATCCGAGGCTTAGCTATAAATTGTGGTGCACAGAGCACACCTCTTGGGTACAATTCAGAACACAGAGTTTGCTGAGTCTGCTGTTATCGTCCTGACTAATATTGTCTCTGTTTCTTTGTACTCCCTCATCTGTTTCTATTCATCTGTTCACACTGGAAGGGCTTTGGCAGGGACTGTCCTTTCTGGTTGTACAGTGCCTAGCACAATGGGGTCCTGGTACCTGACTCGGGTTCAGTGCCATAGTAATATATATAATAAAGGGAGAAAGAATGTACTCCACATTGCACTCCTATATAAATCCTTGGTACCACCTCCATGTTACACTTTTGCATCTCATGAGGGTACATTTACACTGCAGGGCTTAACTAGAAATAAACTATACAAATTGAGCTACATCAATTGCATATCTTCTTTCGAAATAGCTTATTTCAAAATAGGGAGCATTTACACAGCACTTATTTCCAAATAGAGCACTCTTCCTCCGACTTCCCTTATTCCTCAGGAGTGGGAGTAAGAAGTCCTCCAGCTTGACAGTATTTTGACACTATTTCAAAACAACTGCCTGCTGTGTAGATGCAGACTAAGTTATTTCAGAATAGCGCTAGTTATTTTGTTGCAGTGTAGACATACCCTCAGTAATAAATCAGAGTGCATAGTGCATGCACCCACCCTACACTGCAGCCTGCACCTCAGCTACACATTGGGATGCACATGCTCTTATGCTGCATCTCTGCACATCGGCTATAAATGAGGGTGCACACCAAGCATGAACCCATGCTTCATGCCTGCGCCTCAAGGTGCATACTCAGTACATGCAATGTGTATGTGCTTTTATTGCTATATGATGCATGGTCTCTACCTGCGTGCTATGTCTCTTTTCTTATGAGTCCGCATCCCATGGTAACACAGTTGTGATATGTGTTTTCTGATGTGCACATTGTGGACATCTCCTGTGAGCATATGTTTATTGTGGGCCCCAAGCACAACACTCAGCCCCATACCTGGGGGTATGCCAGGAGGAATCTCCCCAGGCCTGGGACCCAACACCAACCCTGTTACCCTCCCACACTCCCATGGGCAACCTCTTCCACCCACTCTACTCTGTTACCTACCAGTCCTGACCCTGGAGAGCTGACCCTAGGGAGCTGTCCCTTCCCCAACACTGCCCCATTAAACCCTCACCTTTCCTGGAAGGTGGAACCCCCACAATTGTATTTCCTCTTCCTCACTTGACCCTAAGGGAGCTCCACTCCCTGCCCAACCCTGCCCCTCACATGTAACCAACTCGTTGTGGGACACCCCCCCACTTGTCACCCTCCTTGTCCTGATGGACCCCCTCATTCACTGTGACCCCCCTGGCTTCGGGAAAGTCCCCCATCCCGCCGACCACATTATCTCCTGCCCGACCCGGGGGACCCCTTTCACCCGAACTCTTCATCCTGCCTACAACGAGGGAGCCCCCTCTGCCCGCCCCCAATTCTGCTGCCCCCGCTCTCCATGAGAGGCCAGGATGAGACTCCTTGGAGCAGAGTTCGGATGGGTCTGCAGGTTGAAGAACCAGCCAACGACCGCCAGAGGGCGCCCACTATCGCTATCTGGGCGCAGCTTGAAAACACTGGTGAGGGGGCGCAGAAGTGAATGAATCCAGACCGAGCCCCCCGCTCCCGATTCTGCTCCCAGACTCCACAGTCACTTCCCGCCTCAGGGGAGACCCTACGTATGACGCAAATCCTGTCCCCATTACCCCATCAGCCCTGAGGGTCTACTTGTCCCCCCGATCCCACTGACCCCAAAGCCCCCACGCCAAAGAAACACCTGACCCCTAAAGACGCCTCTCAAGCACAAAGGGGACGATCTCGCTTGACCCCATAGCCTCGCACTGTCCCCAAGGAAGCCTTCATACCGATCCCACAGCGCCTCCCCCACCGAATGGGAGCCCCCCTCCCAACCGCCCTTCCATCGCCTGGGAGCCCCCCACTCTATATCTCCATTACCCCTCCATCGCCTGGGAGCCCCCTCATCTTCCAGCTTGGTGGCTTCCCATCCCTCCCTGCAACCCTAGCAGATTTCAGTGCTGACCTGCCAAATTGCCCCCGCCCCGCCCGAGCCGGCTCTAGCAGAGGAATAAACTTCCCACCCCCACCAGTGCCGCCACTAACCTGTGCGGAGACATAGTCCTGTCCTCCGCCCCGCACCGGATGAAACGCTCGGAAAACGCCCACTCAAGAGGGGACTTCGGGACCCCTCCCTCCCAGTGTGGGGGAAGGGAAGATGCTCCCCTCTCCCCAGCTCCCCAACCCTCCCTCTGGAGAGGGACTGGGAGTGGCAGCTCCAGGACCAGGGTGGCATGAAGAGGCTTCATGGGATTAGCGGGGTTTGGGGGATCAGATAAGGACACAGACTCTTCCCCCTCCGTCTTGGAGCCGCAGCCAACGGGGGTGTCTGAGGACTGCGAGGAGAGGAGCAGTCAGACAGGATTACAGAGTACGCGAGGGAAGGGGGGGGCCTCCCCCAGCCAGCGCTCCCATCCTCCCCTACGGCCCCCCTGCTGGGAGAGAGGGCTGAAGTATCCAGGACCCCCCCCACACACACACACACACACTGTCAGGGCGTCTACCCCCTCCCTACAGCGCCCCCTGCTGGGAGAGTAGTTGCGGAGACTCCCCCGGAGTGCGATGGGGGGAGGTGGAGATGCGAGCAGGTGGGGAAGCATTTGGAGAGGGGTTTGGGGGCTGAGGGCACGTGCCCGAGAGCGGTGTAGGGGGAGCTTTGGGAAGCAGGGTCTGAGGGAAGGAAGGGAGCTGGGGTCGGGGAGCAGCAGAGACGCAGCTGGAAGGTGTCTGGATTGCAGGCTGTACGGGTACTATTTTGCAATGAGGCTATTGGGGACCCCGGTGCACTGATCTGCCCCCTGCTCGTGCTGTTTTGCACTGGGGGGCTCCTCCCCAGGGCCCTTCCCCTCCCGTCTCCGTTGGCCGTCTTAGGACACCCCCCACCATTGCAGGCTGCGCACGGTGCCCTCCCCAGTCATCCATCCCTCGCCAGGGTGGAGCATGAAGCTACCAGCCGGAGCATCCTCAGCCTGTCCCCGGCAGCCGGGCTCGCTCCGCCGTTTTGCTGGTGCCCGCAGCCTGGCGGCAGAAGGGACCCCGTTCCCCCCCAGTTCGGGGGCCATCTCGGCTGGGGGGCTCTGCAGGAAGGGGCGGAGGCACAGGCTGTGGAGGGGATCGTGCCGACCCCCCCTCCTCTCCCAGCGGCAGATGGACCAGTGACTCCAGGAGCATCCCTGTGCCCCTCGAGCGCCAGCTAACGGGGGCCCGCTCCTTTGCTCCCCACAGATCCGAGCCCCGGCGGGGGAGCGTGTGCAGCCCGCTCCAGGGGGGAGGTGGTGCGGCGCCCTGACCCCACAACCAGGTAAGGGGGAGGCCGAGAAGAGGGGAATCTGTCCCCTGGAGCTGAGCTGGGAGGTGAGTGGACGCTGCCTGGGGGGAGTAGCGACCTGCCCCCCTGCCCTGACTGATGCCCAAGGAAGACCCCTGGGGGTTCTGGGTTGGGGGTATTGGGGAATGCTGCCTCTTTTACATCCTTAAACCCCCGGAATGGATTGGCAGCCTCCTCCCCCCATGAGGAAACTTGCATAGAAAGAGAAAAAAGGGGATTGGAGAAAGGTAAAATTATGGGGGGGTGCGATGGAGGCAGCTGATCCGTATGTGTCCAATTCTGCATTCCTAGGCTGTCTTGCTGGGGCGGGAGGGGAGGACCAGACACCAGGGCAGCCACAGGGGGAAAGCTGGGGGAAAGGGAGGGGTGGGGAAAATAATCTGAGAGATTGCTGACATGTGGGCCTTGGAATGGGAACTGGGGGGCACAGGAGACCTGGCCATAGCCAAGGTGTTGGGGTTTCAGGGACCTGGCTCTGGTTTGTGTGGATTTTTAAAAAATGTTTGCAGTCTGCAGCCACATGGGGCTACCTCCACCCTATAGAACTGTCCCCCAAAGCTGATGCTTCTCTCACCAAACTTCCCCCTGCAATCTTGGGGAGCTCCCCTGAAAGCTCTTTCCAACCTGGGGCTCCCTCTATCTTCCATATAACCCCCACCTGGGGTTCTTCCCCCTCTACAGAGGCACCCCCCCCCCCCCAGCTCTGGCAACATGGAGCACTGAGTCCCTGCTCTGGGTCTCACTGTCCCTCAGTGCTGTCATCTTGCCCCTGGGGCTCTTCCGCCCCCCCCCCCCCCCCAACCAACTGTCCAGGAAATTCTGCTGCCTGACATGGCCTGGGTTCAGCTGCCTTCTCTTTGGTGGGGGAGGGGATCTCCTCAATGGGAGGCCATGGGAATCCCCCACCCAGTACTGGGGTAGCCTGGGATCATACATGAAAACTGGCCAGGAAATGGAAAACACCTTGTATTCGGGGATGGAGGCAGGCATGCAGTGCTTCTTATGAGAGGATAGGAGACATGTGTGTGCAACACTTTGCATGGTGGATGCATATGCAACACCCTATAGTCACTATGGTGCATGTACCAACCCAGTCCTGCATGTACAAGGACACTGTGCCTACACTAATGGTACACACCCATGCATGGCAGCACACCTGACAATTCACACTCACCCATAGCCTTCTCACCTGGAGCAGAGTGCACTGCACACTCACCCATGGTCCCCAGGCACCCGGAGCAGTAACTTGCATGCTTGCCCATAGCATTCAGCACAGTGCCTTGCACACTCAAGCACGGTCCCACGCACCCAGAGTAATGCCTTGCACACTTCCATAGTTCTGTTCAGACTTTCATGAGACCCTCCTAGAGCATTCAGGATGGAGGCACCTGGCACAGTCTAAGGTGAAGTTCATGTGGCCCCCCAGCCAACCTCACAGCTGCCATGCCTACTCTTGCCATCTTAGTCCCCCGGCCTGTGGAAGATGGTCTTGTGCATGTTCACTAGCACAATATTTGCACGCTCACCCCACTATAAGTGAAACCCTGCCCCACCGTGAGTGCCTCCTCGCATACACCACCATTCCTTCATGTACCTCTGGCAAGTTCACATTCAGACTGCAGAATGTCACTCTGGGGAAAACTGAAACCCCTTCCCACCAGGTGTTTTTACACAGGACTGCAGCCCACTTGGAGAAAGGCATTCCCATCCCATGGGGAGGAGGCTCCTGCCTCCAAACTGGGAGAGTTGCAGGATGTAAAGTGCAGGATGTAAAGTCCCTCCACCTCCATGTATCCCAAATGGGGGGAGGTTGCAGTTATAGCTCAGCCTGGCCCAGGCTGCAGAAAGGCAGCCCAGAAAATGGGATGGGAGTGAGCTTGGAATGGGGTGGGGGATGGCAAGGGCACAAGCTTTCTGGGCATGGGTTGGAAGGAATGGAAGTCAGGGAAACATGGAGACTTCTGGGACATTCAATGGGGCAGGAAGGGACTGGGGCAGAGGGCTCTTCCAGGCACTGGCCCTGCTCCCATTTCTGGGGAGTCTCCAATTGTGCCACCCCCTTGCCTCAGAGGGGTGTTTTCATGTGTGCATGTGGTTGTGGGGCAGATTACTGCAGATCCCTAAAACCCATTAAACTAGGCAGAGGAAGGGTCACCCCTGCAGTATCTCCAGTCCCAAGACCAGGGAGTCACCCCCTCCCACACAAGCACAGGTTGAGTGAGGAGCTGGAGTGGGGGCAGACTCCAAATTCACACGCTCTGCCAGCAACTGGTTGGAGGGGTACTGGTGTGGGTCTGAATTCCCCATTCAAGGCTGGCTCAGGGGGCCACTTCCATTTGCTCCCCCTTGCCCTGCCATGGGGCCAATCCTGCTGCCCATGCAGACTGATGGGGCAGCTAGTCCCACCAGGGCTTGGAGAGAACACAAGAGCCCCCTTTTCCAGAACCCAGCTGGAGCAAGTGCCAGCCCTGTGGTGCCAAGCTGGTCCCAGGCCCCATTCATGACTGTCAGCCCACTGAGCACAGACAGGGCCTGTGAACCAGCTACCAGCGCTGGTGTGAATCATTGGCATGGATCATGGGGCACAGAGTCAGAGAAGTCTGGAGTCCTGGCTCCCAGCCTTCTCCTCTCCTGCCCTCCTCCCACTGGAAGAGCAGAGAGGACTGGGAGCCAGGACTCCTGGGTTTCATTTCCAGCTCTGTATGGGGAGTGGTTCCACTAGCTCAAGACTCCTGTTCTTAACCCACACCCTGTCTCCAGGAGGGGAGGAGGATGCAGTGGGCAAAGGTGGCTGACCTGGGATGCACTGTGTTTTGCAGTCTCGGGTGTTAAAGGGCCAGGGTGGGTATTGCCATGGTCGTGCTGCGGAAAGATGGGGCAGAAACAGAACCCGGAGAAAGGAACCCAGAGATGAGCTGGCCCAGCTGTAGGGGGAAGAGTAACTAGTGTTCCTAATGGCCTCTTATGGATGGAAGCTGTGACCCCAGCACTGTCTGTACCCACTGAGCATCAAGCCATGCCCTTAATAATGGAGTACACACTCCAGAGCCCCCCAACCCAGCAGCCCCACCCATTCCCTTCCAGGACACAAGGAAGTGGGAGTGGTGTGGAGGAGAGCTGGCAGGCCACCATTTGTCTTCCTTACTCCTCACTATGCCCTTTCCTCTCTTGCAGGTCCTACCTGCCCACCCTCACTCCTACCATGCCTCTCCTGTCCCCCCTTGGGGCCTCTACCTTCTTCCTCCTCCTAGCCTTGAGCCTCCCGCTGCACCAGGCCAAGGTGGAGGAGGGGCTGGGGGGCCCATCCCAGGGGGCATCATCCCTGGAAGGGGCTAACGTCAGCAACTTGTGCCAGGAGTACACAGAGTGCCAGGAGGGGGTGATCCTGCCCGTGTGGCTACCCCAGAACCCCTCAGTGGGTGACAAGGTGGCCCGGGCCATTGTGTATTTCGTGGCGCTGATCTACATGTTCCTGGGCATGTCCATCATCGCCGACCGCTTCATGGCCTCCATTGAGGTCATCACCTCGCAGGAGAAGGAGATCACCGTGAAGAAGGCCAACGGTGAGACCAGCACCACCACCATCCGCATCTGGAATGAGACCGTTTCCAACCTGACGCTCATGGCGCTGGGCTCCTCAGCGCCTGAGATCCTGCTCTCCATCATCGAGATTGTGGGCCATGGCTTCCAGGCAGGCGACATGGGTCCCAGCACCATCGTGGGCAGTGCCGCCTTCAACATGTTTGTCATCATCGCCGTGTGTGTGCACGTGGTGCCCGAAGGCGAGACGCGCAGGATCAAGCACCTGCGCGTCTTCTTCGTCACGGCCGCCTGGAGCATCTTTGCCTACATCTGGCTCTACCTCATCCTGGCCTGCTTCTCCCCAGGAGAGGTGGAGGTCTGGGAAGGCCTGCTCACCTTCCTCTTCTTCCCCATATGCGTGGTGCAAGCCTGGCTGGCCGACCGCCGCCTCCTCTTCTACAAGTATGTGCAGAAGAAGTATCGCGCCGACAAGGCCCGGGGGCTGATCATTGAGACGGAAGGTGATGCAACCCTCCCCAAGCTGGAGGTGGAGCTGGACAGCACCCAGGCCAACGGGGTGGGAGAGGCAGGTAAGGATGGGGACGAGGAGGCCCGGCGTGACATGGCACGCACCCTGAGGGACCTGCGGCAGAAGCACCCAGAGAAGGACATGGAGCAGCTGATTGAGATGGCCAACTACCACGTGCTGGTGCAGCAGCAAAAGAGCCGGGCCTTCTATCGCATCCAGGCTACCCGCATGATGATTGGAGCAGGCAACATCCTGAAGAAGCATGCGGCCGACCAGGCACGCAAGGCACTGAGTCTGCCAGAGGTGCGCCCCGAGGATGATGACTTGCTCACCAGGGTGACCTTTGAGCCGGCGCTCTACCAGTGCTTTGAGAACTGTGGCGCAGTGGTGCTGACAGTGGAGCGGCGTGGCGGCGACGTGGCCCGCACGGCTGTGCGTGTGGATTTCCGCACTGAGGACGGCACAGCCAATGCTGGCTCAGACTACGAGTACGCCGAGGGCACACTGCTCTTCAAGCCGGGGGAGACACAGCGTGAGATCCGCGTGGGTATTATCGATGACGACATCTTCGAGGAGGACGAGTATTTCCGCGTGCACCTCAGCAACGTGCGGGCTGCCTGGGCTGAGTTGGGCACCGAGCCACCCCCTAAGGCCTGCCTGGGCCCAGCTGCTACTGCCACCGTCACCATCTTTGACGACGATCACGCTGGCATCTTTACCTTCGAGGGTGCCTCAGTGCGAGTCAGCGAGAGTGTGGGGGCCGTGCGAGTGCGGGTGCTGCGCACCTCTGGGGCCCGGGGCCGCGTGGCCCTACCCTATCGCACCGTGGAGGGTACTGCGAAGGCTGGTGAGGACTACGAGGAGGCAGAGGGCAAGGTGGAATTCCTCAACGACGAGACCACGTGAGAGCCATGGAGCGGGCAGGTGGGGGGAATGCCAGAGGGGAGTAGGTGCAAGGGGGCAAGGTGGGATGAAAAGAAGGGAGAACACAGGCAGGGGCGGCAAAGATCAGTTGGTGGGACTGTGGGGGAGCCATTGGGGGAAGGGACAGCTGCTTTGGGGGGCAATCAGGCTGAAGGCATCTGATGTGTATGTGAGGGGGACAGTGCCCAGGGAAAGGCGGGTCAAGGACAAGGCATGGGTGTGGGGAATCAGAGGAGCAGGTATCTGGGCGGAGCCATGGTTGCTGGGCATCTTGCCTACCCTTCCAGGATAGCAGGAGGGCCCTGGATTGGGACTGAGGGGCACCAGCAGAGCTCGGGGCAGAGCCCAAGGCTGGGGTAGCAGGGGGCTGCACACCAGATGGAAGGGCACTGCATGAAGCAATTGCTGGAGCAGCCATTCTCCCCAGTGGCTGAGCCTGGAGCCTTGGTGGGGTGGGGGAGTATCTGCACTTCAGCACAGCAGGGGGCAGGGGCCATTTGCTGTATCTACCTTGCAGCTCCGGACACTGGGGGTTCAATCCCAGCCTGCTTAGTGGGTGAAAGGGAAAGCATGGGGCACCAAGTCCCCTCCCCCCATGACTGTACATGGGCTCCCCTCCTCCATCCCTTGCCCTCTGCCCCCTCCCCAAGTCAGTCAACAGCACAGAAAATGGAAAACCAATTTCAGAGAAGGGTACATCCCCCCCCAAGCCCTCCATGGCAACAGTGAGCTGCCCCCTTCTCTCCTCCCCCCCCCATAAGCCAAGCTAAGGGGTTGAGGGAGCCCTGTGTCTCCTGTTTGCCAGTGCAACGAGGGGGGGAATGTGCATGTGCGCGGGGGTGGGGTGAACCTGCGAGTGTGAGCAGATGGGAGAGTGGGTGAGGGCGGTCATGCCCCCAGCAGGAGTGGTGCCCAGCACACCAGTAGTCAGGCGTGGTGGGTGAGAATGGCTGGGATGCAGCCATGGGCTCCCCCAGCAGCCTGCCTGCTATGGGGTAACTCAGGCCAAGGAGGCAGGGCAGGGGCTAGTTGGGCTCTGTGCTGGGGTGGGTTCTCATGGAGACTGGGGAACATTAAGACCACAAGGGTGTATGGGGGGGCACAGGCTGCGCTGAGGACGTGAGATGCTCTGTGCTGAGATCCCTGCAGCTGGCAGATAACCCTCCCTTGCTCCCCCTCGGCTCTCCTCCTTCCCCCCACCCGCCACAGCTGCTCCCAGCACTGCCAGAGCGAAGGGCCCTTTGTGCTCATGATTAGAGAGCAGAACAGATGGCGCCAGGCGGGGGAGGGTACGGCCAGGGATTGCACTGCCAGGGCCTGAGCCCCAAGTGACCACAGCAACGGGGTTGCAGGGGAGCCCATAGCTAGGATAGCAAGGAACTGAGGATCAGGAGTGAGGGGCCAGCTGAGCTGGGAGGGAGAATCCAGGTCTGGGATGGCAGTGGATTGTGGGGCAGAATTGAGGGGCACTGGCAGAGCTATGTGGGGCATAGGGGAGCCAAGGCTGGGATTGAGGGGCACCACAGAGCTGTGGGAGGATGGGGAGACCAGGGCTAAGTGGGGATGGGATGGGATTGAGGAGCATCGGCAGAACAGTGTGGGGAGTCAGGGGCTGGGCAAGCTGGGGTGGGGGATCGAGGGATATTAGCAGAGCTGGGGGGAGTCTCAGGGTCACTAATGGGGTGAAGCAGCTGATTCCCCTGTGCTCTGATAATGGCCAATGGGACTGTGGGGCCTGGAGCCGCCCCCCCAAATGGCCCAAGCCCATTGGCTGATCCCCCTCCCCCCATTCAGCGCTGCAGCATCCATTAACCCCTAACCTGCTGATTGACATTTGGGGGAAGGTGAGGGGGGACAGAAATCTGTGTGTTAGGGGCATGGCAGGTGGAGGGGGGGGAGGTTGCAGTGGAGGGGCAGTGTTCCCAGCTGTTCCATCTGGTAATTACCTTCCTCAAATTAGCTTTGAGTTGATGCTAGCGGCAGGGAGGGACTAGTCATGGGGGGGTATGAGTCTGGGCAGCAGGCTGGCTGTGTACAAGCTAAGACAGTAGCCCAACCCCCTCCTTATGGGGCAAGGATCCCCCCCCCAGTCAGGGGTCATGGCCACGGACCCTCACCTGGTCCAGCTGGAGCAGACAGGCCAGGATGAGCTCCCCCCACTCCTCTCATACAGCAGCCTTATCACCCTGTGCCCCACAACCAGCACCCCTATCTCACCCCCAGCCAGCACCCCATTTCACCCCATACCCCACACCCCCATCTCATCCCCTACCTCACAACCCACACTCCCATCTCACCCTGTGCCCTGCAACCAGCCCCCAGACCAGCACCCCCATCTCACCATGCCTCTCAATCTCTCCCTTCAGGAAATTCATCGAGATTAAAATAATTGACGACGAGGAATATGAGAAAAACAAGAATTTCCACCTGGAATTGGGCCCCCCTGAACTGCTGGAGATGGGTCTGCGGCACGGTACGGGGGACACGGCCCATAGCATTGGGGGGTGCAGTGTGGGTGGGCCACTGGAGCATACAGGGAGATGGGATGGGGGAAGCCAGAGAGTAAACATTCCTTGGGCCTCTTCTTACCACAGGAGACTCTAATGAGAACCGTCCCATGGAGGGGGAGGAGGTGGCTGCAATCGCCAAGATGGGGTGTCCCAGCCTGGGGGAATACTCTAAACTTGAGGTGGTGATTGAGGAGTCCTATGAGTTCAAGGTAAGTGCCCAAGTGTGTCCCTTCCCTCCTTGCCCCCATGCACTTCCTATGCCCCTCTGACTCCCCATGCTCCCCTTCTGCCCCCCCCAATATTCTAGGTGCCCCATTTCCCTGGAACCCACAGCATCCTGTGCAACCTTTCCTGCCTCCATCCCAGGAACCCCTCATGGCCCCCACTGCTACCCTGCTGAGCTGGGGCCAGAGACCAACTCTACCAGCCTCCTCTGAATACAGCTCCCCCACTTCATACCTGTCCCCCTGTGCTGTCTGCTCCAGTGCCCTTGTGAGCACAGCTGTGCGGGGCCGGGGGGGGGGGGGAGGGGAATGATGCACCAGACACATGGGCAATTGCTCTCTTTCCCTGGGGTCCTTGTGTCTCTCACACGAGGCTGCCAGAGCCAGAAGGCCTTTAGGTGTGCACCTGGAGCCCAGGTGTGAGGGGGTGCTTCCATTGGTACATCTCCCTGCCAGCCCCCAGCCTCCCAGGATTGGGCATCTGGGCTCTGCCCCATACTGTCATAGCCCCCACACTGGGCCTTAGGACTCTGTCCCCTATCTCACCCCTCTTTATCCCCCCTCCCCAGAGCACTGTGGACAAACTGATCAAGAAAACCAACTTGGCGCTGGTTGTGGGGAGCAGCAGCTGGAGGGAGCAATTTGTCAGTGCCGTGACGGTCAGCGCTGGTACGGAGGAGTGGGGTTGGGGGAGGGCATCCCACTCAGGGAGGGGCAGGACTTGGAGGAGCGGCGGGGCAGGGCAGGACCCTACTCTGCTCCTGCCCCAGGACACAGTGAGGAGGTGGGTGAGGAGCACTGTGGGGTTCAGGGAGGCAGTGGGGTGTGCAAGGGGTTACCCCACTCTTACCTCTGGCCCCCCCAGGGGATGAGGACGAGGATGAGACGGGTGAGGAGCGGCTCCCGTCCTGCTTTGACTACATCATGCACTTTCTGACGGTGTTCTGGAAGGTTCTCTTTGCCTTTGTGCCCCCCACCGAGTACTGGGGGGGCTGGGCCTGCTTCCTCGTCTCCATTGCGCTCATCGGGGTGCTTACCGCATTCACTGGCGACCTGGCCGCACACTTCGGCTGCACCATCGGCCTCAAGGACTCAGTCACTGCTGTGGTCTTCGTGGCCCTTGGCACCTCTGTGCCTGGTGAGTGGTGCAGGAGGCTCTATGCGGTTTGGGGGCTTGGTGCCTACTATCACGAAGTCACAGAGATGTATGACCCCGGTCTAGTGGGCTGGGCCCCAGGGATCCACAGTTCCACCAGGGCAGGCCTGCAGCTTCCTTGCCTGGGCCTTTGGCACCAGCAATCCCTGTATGCCTCTGGGGCTCCCTGCAGCAGACCTAGCCAAGCCAGCACTAGGCTTGGACCATGCCCCTTCCCAGCTGCAATGCTCCCAGGGCATATTCACAGCTACACAGGCTGCCTTTTTGAAACGAGGCTCCCAACACTGAAAGCAGCTGAAAGTCCTCAGGTTAGCACAGAAGAGGGGCTACCCTGGTCAAATCAGTGCCCTGATGCGCCAGCCAAGCTGTACTGGATGCCAGCACTGGCCCTCTCCCTTTCCCCCTTGCCTGACTTTCTGGGGTTTTCAGGAGCCCTTATTTTGTGGGATGCTTGGCTGGTTTCAGACTCTGGTCCTGTTCATTCCATCTCTCCAGCTAGGTGACAGCCACCACTGTGCTGTCTTTGCAGGAGACCTGTTACAATATGAAGTGTAGAGGGAAACCGAGGCACACATAGGCGTCATAAAAATACAGCAAATCCCTACTTTGTCACAGGTGCTGAGTAGGGGTGGAGGTGCTGCATGTGGGGAGGGAGTCTCTGTGTTGGGGTGGAGTGAGAGCAATCAGGGGGCTCTATGCTTGGTGAGCAGAGGGGGACGGTAGGGAATCTGGCATGGGGGCGGTGCTGTACTAATTCCCAGCCCCATGTCACCCCTTACATTATGCCCACTAATTTCTCTCTTCCCCTGCACTGGGCTAACAACTCTGCTCCTCTAACCCCCACACCCCATTCAAACCCTCCCCCTACATGCTCCCTGACACCATTTCCCCTGCTTGCAACCACTCCCCCCATTACTTCCTTTATCCCTGTTTTGCCTCCATTAACCCCTCCCCTCATTAATCTCCCTCTTCCATTGCAGACACCTTTGCCAGTCGGGCAGCGGCCATCCAGGACCAATATGCAGATGCCTCCATCGGCAACGTGACGGGCAGTAACGCAGTCAACGTCTTCCTGGGCATCGGGGTGGCCTGGACCATTGCGGCTGGGTACTGGGCCAGCCAGGGCCAACGCTTTGTGGTGTCGCCAGGCACACTGGCCTTCTCTGTCACCCTTTTCACGATCTTTGCCCTGCTGAGCATCGCTGTGCTGATGTACCGGCGCCGAGCACCCGTGGGCGGAGAGCTGGGGGGTCCCCGCACCCCCAAAATCCTCACTGCTGTGTTCCTCTTCTGCCTCTGGCTCCTCTACATCCTGCTGGCTGCTCTGGAGGCCTACTGCCACATCCAAGGCTTCTGAGAGGGGGGGCTGGGAGAGAGACCCCTGCCCTCTGGCTGGCGGGAACCCCCCCCAGTCCCAGCTCAGGTGGGGAGAGCCCTCCTGCCCCAGTCCCTGGGTGGGAAGGCCTCTGGCTGAGGGTGGGAGGAACACTCAGCTCTGGGGAAAGCCCCATAATTCCTGGGAGGCTATGCCGCTGGCTCAGCTCTTGCTGGTGGAGGGAGCACAACAGGATGTTCCAACCTCCCCCACTGCCTGCCTCCCTCAGACTGGGTAAGCCACCCACACAGGGGAGTCCCCTTTCCCCATCCTGGGCCCCATCAAGCTCTAAGGAAACTCCTAGCCCCTCCTCAGTGCAAAAGGGAACAAAGGACATTCCAACTGCCCCCCCCCAGTGCAGTTTGGATTTAGCAGGGGGCAAAGGTCATCCCATCCACACACACACACAGACACACACCGAGCTCTTCCTGCCTCAAGCGCCTCCCAACTGCTGTCTCCCCACCTCTGCCATCAGGGCAGGAAGGATGCAGGAGGAGGTAGCCCTGCATGTAGGTGGTAGGATAGTTGGGGAGGTGATTAGTAGGGGCTGCTAGGGAATGTGGCATTTGGCAGCCCCACCAGATCAGTACACAAATGGGAGGGTGAGAGTCTGACACTCTCCCTCTCCTTCGCTTTGTTTTTTAGCGTCCCTGCTCCTAAGCACTGGGTCTCTTGTGTCTTCCATCCCAAAACATTATTCATTGATTCCCATTGGAACAAGGGGGAAGGACCTCTCCATGTGTCTCAGTGGGGGAGGAGACTCCAAATTCAATACTGGAGTCACCCCTCATTGCCCTCCAAACAGCACAAAGTCTTGCTAAGGAAACTAGCATCAAACTACAGTCCATTCCCCTCATGCCCACTGTACCCCCTACAGAGCCCAGATTTCTATTCTGTTGCTTTTATTTTATTTAAACAATAGAAAAGAATATTTTATTTTGTATTTAAGAACAACGGCGCTCCATGCCCCAGATGCCCTCCCTGGCAAATGGGGATGTGGGAATAACTGATGCAGCCATAGCCCCTGTTCCATGCATGGTGTCCCGTCCTGGCGTCTGTCGTTAGCACCTGTGTATGTATTTGCACTTGTCCATCTGTCTGTCCATGTCTGCTTGTTGCTGGCTGGTTAAACCTATAATGTTTCCTGCCCCTAGTTGTTCCCCGGTCCCTGTCCCACCCTCATTGCTTGCACTTTCATTTGTAAAAAAAACCAAAGCAAAACAAAAAAAAGAGAAACAAATAGAAACATAAAACTTTGTACTAAAAGTGTTGTGTCTTTGTGTTCCAGGGGTCACTGACCCCAGTCTGGTCCCAAGGCATGGGGGGGCGGGGACAGGCTGGGGGGATGCGATACAGGGACTTCTCCTCTAATTCATCTGGTCCAAGGGCCATTTCTCGTGGCTTCAAGAGGCACCAATATTCCTAGGCCATTGGCAGAGCTGTGTGCACTGGCCCTGAGCTGGGGCCACAACCTAGGCCTCAGTGTTTACCTCTGCACTACAGTGGGTTGTGAACCTGGTGGAGATGGGGGGAGTCGAACACGGACCCTTCTCTCACTCCGAACGGGGGGCTGGGAGTCACAGAGCAGCAGCTGCCATGTAGGGGGAGAACACAGACAGAATCTCCCCAGGTGCGTCCCAGCTCTGCAGTGCTGGGGATAGATTTACCACAGCCCACCTGTGGGGTACAGGAGTAGCGGCTCTGCAGGCAGGACTCCTCACCAGAGAAGAGGCTGGTTACTCCCTGCAGGCAGGTTTATTGAAATTCCACATTAAAAAAATTACAGACAGGAAAAAAGTTACAGTGAGGGGCATTTTATCCACCCATCCACTCCCCCAATACAAAATAATCTGTAGAAGAATAAAAGGCTCTTATGTTACATCTGTCCTGGGGGAAGGAGGGACCGTCACACCCAGCTGCTCCCTGCCAAAAACTACAACGATGCAAATCAGTAAAAAATAGGATTAAAAAAGATTGTATATAAAAATAGCCCTTTTTATCCTGCTCTGAGGCTCCCCCAAGAATAAGCCTCAAATCATAATGGGGGGGCACAACAGGTTACCTCCCCCATCTCACCTTCAGGTGGGGACTGTCAGGGAAGGGTACAGTGTACCGCCAGCCACCAGCAGCATTAAGCCACCTGAAAATCTGTGGCTCAGTCCCTGCAGAGGCATCAAGGTGGAGGTTGCTGATTAAAAAAAAAAAAAAAAAAAAAAAAGTTTAAAAAAAGTATAAAATGAGTGTCTTAGTGTATTTGCAGTGGCCCTGCCCTGTATAGCCCCCCATCCCTGCACCCCCACCTCCTAGAACACCCCGAAAGCAGAGACTTTACATGCCCCACTGGCCCATGCAGGGAGGGGACACAGTGCCCCCTCCCTCTCCCTCCGCAATACGTGCTAGTTGGAAGGGGATGCAGAGGTGCTGGGGCGACTCCCCATCTCAGCAGTGGTCTCCCCAGTGGGGTGACTGGAGGGGGGCCACATCTCCCAGCACAGCGTTCTGGGCAGCAGAAGCTTCGTACCAGGCCTCCTTGCCATTTCACAGCATGGTGCTCTCGTCCTCTTCCTGAGGGGCAGCTGGGGGGTGCCCATTGCTCACCCCCACCTCCAGCTCAGCTTGGAGGAAGCGGCGGATCTCCTGGGGCAGCGACTGTGCTTCTAGCTCACATTCTCTCTCCAGATTCTCCACCAGCTGTATGGGAGGGGGAGAGGGGTGTTGGTGGGGGACATGAGAGGAAAGACTTCCCCCCCCCGCCACTGCACAGCAACACTAGGGCCTGGAGCTACAGTCACCCCTCCATGCTGCATGATGGGTCCATGGCTCCCCCCCTTGCAGTAAGCATCCAGGGCTCCCCCCCTTGCAGTAAGCATCCAGGGCTCCCCAAGTCCCCTTTTGTCCCCCACCTGCTGCATTCACTTCCCCAGGGTTTCCTCTGCTAGGAGGACTGGGCCTATGGGAGATACCCCCAGGTGCTGCCACTCCCCCCTCCCCACTCACCCTGGGTACCTCTTCCTCAATTTGCTGTAGGATCTGCTGGTGCCCGGCCACAAGCTTCTCCTGGCGCCGCTTCTGGGCCTCCTCCAGCTGCAGAGCCGGGGCAAGAGAGTGTTATGGGGGAGCAGCCCAAGGGCAAAAGATGCAGTGAGCCAGCGAATGAAGGAGGGGCAGGACTAGCAGGAGAGATGCCCCCACTGATGCTCAGAGCTTGCGGGATCCCATGTACCTGTGGGGAGCATGAGTGGGGCACCTAGCTGTCCTCTCCCCGCGAATGGCCAACACAGGGAGCAGACCGAGACATTGGGGGGCACTCACCCTGCGGATGGAGTTCACTGACTCACTGATGTGTCTCCTGTTAATCTCTGTCAGCTCTCTGCAGGGATGGGAGGAGGAAGAGACAGTCAGGTGGGACTGAGCCCCCAGCACGAGGCTCTGTGTGCCCAATCCCCAAAGTGGCACAGGGATCCATGCCCCAGGATTCATATTGTCTCCCTGCCCCACCGCCCCCATGTGTAACGAGGTCCACAGGGCAAGCCCAGTCCCAGCCCCACCCTCACTAGCCCCTTTCCCCCCTCAGCAGCTCACTCCTCTCCTCCCCACCCATGCCTGCCACTCACACATCTTTCTTCTGCTTCTCCCGGGATTTGGCCTCTGTGATGCTGTTGTGTCGCTTGCGGTCCAAGATTTTCTGCAGCTCCTTCTTTTCCCTGGGGAAGGTCGAAGAGGTCTATTAGCCATGGGGGTGGTTGGGAGGGGGGCCGCAGTGTGCTGGGTAAATAGTGCCATCACCTGTCTCCACCCCCAGTACCCACCTTTCACTTGTCTCCTTGACTCGCTTGAGCTGGGCAGCCTGGCACTCCAGGGCAATTTCCCGTAGCCGCTGCTGGGCCTTGTGGGTGAGTGGGGGCAGACAGGAGGGATAACAGGGCATTTGCAGTTAGATCCCCAAATTCTCCTCCCAATGCTAGCCATCCCGCACTGCCCCCCACCAAAGCGCTCCCCTTGCATTCCACCCCCGGTACCCTCCCCTCCCTGCTCCTGGAACCCCACCCCATGTGCGGTTCCCCCAACCCCTGATGGGGGAGTATCATTTGGAGCTGCCCTGTGCCTTCCTCCAGAAGGGAACCTGTTTGAGCTGCCCTTAGTCCCATGCTCCCCTCGCCTTCCTGGGTACCTGTCGCAGGTGCTCTATTTTGCAGGCTCTCTCCATCTGGTGCTGGGCTTCCCGCAGCTGCAGAAGTCCACGCATCTGCCCCTCCTGCAGCGCCAGCCTCTGCCGGGACACCTCCTGCTCCAGCGCCTCAAGCGAGCCGTTGGCACTGCAAGGGACAGAGCGTTGGCATGGCAACGGCTGGGTGGTGGACTGGGGGGCACTGCCAGAGCTAGTGGGGGAGCAAGGCTGTGAGTTGGGATTGAGGGGCAGCAGTAGGGCTGGGACAGAAGGGGCTGTGGGAGAGGCAGCAGTAGGGGCTGCAGGTCAGGACTGAGGGACACTGGCAGCACTGCGAGGGTACACTCACTCCTGGTGTCCACGGCGCAGGCTCCGTTCCACCTGGGAGCGGCGCCGGAGGCTGTCGCTGTGCAACTGGTTGGCCCGGGTGCTCTGCTTCTTGTTGAGGCTGGAGATGTTCTTCATGTGCTTCTTGCGTAGCTCCTTGAGCTCCCGGTACTGCTTCTTCAGCAGCTTGATGAAGCCCTTTTGCTTCCGCAGATCCTCCACGGTCTGGGGGGCCACCTCTGGAACAGAGGAGGATCTCAGCATTACCCAGGCCCTGCATACACATGCCCTCGGGTGGGGCATGGGGGGCTGGCAACAGCAAAGATGATTCCTCTTCCCCCTTCCCCAGGCAGAGGGATGCAATATCCTTGGGCAGTGGTTACTGCTCCGTAGCTGCCCCTTGCTCTGGAGCAAATCTTACCTGTGAGGATGCTGGCAATGAGGTCGTCCCTTTGCCCTGCAGGGGGGAGGATGCAGCGGTGAGTGGGGCATAAGGAAACCCCCCCCCCATCTCTTTCAACCCTGCCCCCCCGCAACAGTTATGGCTCTGAAGACTGGACCACAGGCATCTCTGCCATTATGCCCCCTGACTTCTCATCACAGGAGAATCCCATCCTCATGCTGCTTGTGACCCCCGCTTACAGGGAATGCTCCCTCCCCCACACTAGGGGTGTGTCTAGACTACAGGGTTTTTTCGAAAAAACTTCCCCTGAGTCTAGACTGCTGCCGCGTTCTTTCAAAAGTAAATCGAAAGAACGCAGCAGTTTTTTCGACCATGGAAAACCTTGTTTTACGAGGAAAAACGCCTTTTTTCGAAAGTGCTCTTTCGAGAAAAGACGCAACGCAATGCAGACTGTGCTTTTTCGAAAGAGAGCATCCAGACTGCCGGGGTGCTCTCTTTCAAAAAAGCGGCTTGCTTTTTCTAAATAACTGGTTGCAGTCTAGATGCTCTTTTTCTAAAGAGGCTTGCAGTCTAGATGTAGCCTAAAGGGAGCCCTACCCTCAGAGGGTGCCTCCCCCTGCGTATAACCATGCCCCCACAATGGGAACAGCAATCAGAGCTCCCCCTTGCCTGGGCTGGCGACACTGGGGCTGCCGGCAGGGGGCAGCAGGACTGTGGGTGGCTGTCGGAGGTCCGTGGGGGGCTCAGCCATCACATCAGCTCGCTGCTTTCCGGATGTTTCCCGCAGCTTCTCTGCACTCTCCTGGGGAAGAGAGGGGTTCCATGACGGATTCAGTGGGGACACAGAGTCATCCCTCAACCTGCCCCCAAGACCCGCCCCCACTGAAACTCCCTTCTATTCCCCCACACCTGGAGTGGGATCCTGTCCCTCACCAGTACCCCGTTATCCTCCAGTCCAGATCCACTGCCCCGTACTTGTCCCGAGCACCACCCATCCGATACCCCACCCCCCTTCTCTCTCAGAGCCACTACTGCACAGGCCTTCCCTCCCAGAGCCAATGGCCCCCCTCCCCACCTCTGCCCATCTCCCACCCCACTCACCTCACTTTCTCCCATCAGCGCCACCAGCTGTATTGCCCGCTGGTCCATGAGGCTGACATGTTTGATGGGGTTGATCAGAGCCTCTGCGTAGTCTGAAGGGTAGAAATGGGGGGTGACAGATGCACAAGAAGGAATTTCCCCCCCAGTTCCCCTCCCCTCAACAATGCAGGCCACACAGACACCCTCTTCCAGAGACACCCCACCAGCCAGCCCCACAGTAGAACGCCCTCCCATCTGTCCCCCGTACCCTGGTGGTCGTCCGGGATATAGTCATTGGCTTCTGTGTAGACCAGCAGGGCGGGCAGGCTCAGAGGCTGGTTGCTCTCACTACGCAGGCAGATGTAATGGTACCCTGGTTGGGATGCCATAGAGACAGGTAGGGGGGTCAGATCAGACCAAATTGGGGGACAACCTGGTATTTTATCGGGGCATGGTGCCCCCCAGCATTATTGGGGGCTGGGAAGGGAGTGCCACCATCCTCGGGGGACAGGGACAAGGCTGCCAACAGGAGAGATCCTAGGGCAGGTGGGCTGACAGAGCTTCGGGGTGGGGTGGGGGAGTAACTGTAGGGGCAGGAGTAATGCATCCTGGGGCAGAGCAGGGGAAGGCAGCACCTCCTGCACCCTGCTTGTCTGGAGCAGTGCATGATGGGACCAGGCCTGGATCCCAGGGTGGATCATGAGGTAATTTGTGCTTCCCCATCACCAAGGTGACAGGTCTGGAGCCCACTGGAGGGGGTTCTGGGCAATTCTCATGTCACAAATCCTGCCTCCATTGCCTCAGTGATGGGCCTAGAGTAATGCATGAGGGGACCGGGACTAGCGCTCGTGGGGGGAGGGTGTGGGGTAATCAGCACGTCCCATGTCTCCCGCCCGTTGCCTTGGTGAATGATGGAGTGCGGGCAGGGACCCCAGGTGGCTCCGCTTACCGGACCGGATGGCAGAGACGGGCAGGATCCGGTGCCCGACGAATTTACCCCCCTCCTCAAAGACAGCAATGCGCAGGGATGCCAGCGTGGGCAGCACCACCTGGTGGAGCAAAGTGGGGGTTAGATGCTGCCACTGGGACCCACACCTGGGCTGGGGCAGAGGCTGGACCCTCTTCCAGCTCTGCCTACTCAGTATGAGCAGCTGCCCCCTGCTCCTCCCACCCCTGCTCCAGGGCCCATACCTTGGGGAAGACGAAGGGTTCCTCATCCCAGACAGGGTTGAAGGAGTTCCCCTGGGATGGGCGTGTCCGGAACTTGCGCTTGGTATCCACAGGGAGGCCAAACATGTCCACTTCCACATAGATTCCCACCCGCTTGTCTGACAGGAACTGCCCTGAGATTATCTGGGGGAAGAGGTTGAGAATTGCTGGTGACCTCGAAATACCTCCAATCCTCCCTCACACTCCCCAAGTGCCCCCTGACTAGCCCCAGCCCCATAGACCCCTGTGCTCCTGACACACACCCCTGCCCTCATTCCCACGAGGAGGAGCTGGTACCCATCAGCCCCCTGCTCTCACCTTGACCTTGACTGTGTTGGCCACAATGCCATCCACGATGTTCTCCGTGAAGGGATCGAAGGGCTTGTCCTCGCGCCGCATGAACTCGGGCTTCAGCAGGTACCCGCTGCGCCGGTTGTACTCAAACATGCCCAGGTTCAGCTGCATTGGCAGGTCTGGAGGGTGACAGTGCCCCCATGGGGAGGTGGGGGTTAGGGGCAGGGCACTGAAAGATCCCCAGGGAGTTGGGCTGGGGAATTTCTCATTCCCCCCTCCCCTTCACTGGCATTATCTCAATTGGGGGGTTGCAAGATTAATGGCACTATGAGGGAGGTGCTGAGGGAACATGACGCAGTAACTACTCCCAGGGAACCCAGCACCAGGGATTGAAAGGCACTGGCACAGCGCGGGGGAGCCCACAGGACAGCAGGGGTCTGTGGGTCAAGACTGAGAGGGACCCTCACCAAGAGACTGGAAGTTGAGTGCTACCATCTGGCAGCCGGCGTTCCAGAAGAGCTGGGGCATGTAATTGGAGGAGTCGACCCGTGTGCCCTTGGGGTAGATGCGGCTTAGTTGCTTCTTGTTGTATCTGGGCACGTGGCGGGGTGTCAAGGTAGCAATGAGAGACAGTGGCCAACAGCCCCCCAGGAGCCTCGCCCCTACCTTGCAGATCACTGTCTTCTGTCCTCCCACTCCTCTCTGCCCATCCCAAACCCACCCTCCTTTCCCCGCCCTCCCCAGCATCCTCCCACCCCTCCCTGCCCGTCCCTACCCTCCTTTTCCCTGCTAGCTCCACCAAACCCACTTCTGCCCTTCCCACTAAATCCCACTCCTCCCTGCAGCTCCCTGCCCTCAGCAGGATACTCGACAAACTCCATGGGGCTCTTGGTCAGCTGCTCCAGCCCCTTGGTTTCCACGAAGGACGACATCTCAAAGGACTTGTTCCGCTCTGGGGCAGTAAAGGGGAGAGCATTAGCGCCCCCGGTGGAGAGAACTCCTTCCTGCAGCATCAGCTCCCCCCACCATGCCCCTGATGAGCAACACCCAACCTGCCCTCCTGAGCCCCCCTAGACAGCCTGCCCAATTCTCCTCCCCAGACCACCACACCCCATCGTCCTCACAGACATCCCTGCCCACTTCTTCACCTTAGCGCCCTTGACCCTCAAACCCTATCCCCCCCAATTCCCTGAGCATTCTGCCCCCTACCAAAACCATTGCACAAAGAGCTCCTGCCTCCCCACTGTTAGACCTAAGCACCCCACATTTCTCTGCCCCCCAGGCAGCCCCGAAGCCAACACTCACTGCTGGCCGCCTGGAAGGATTTGAATTTGACAGGTTCGATGTAGTTCACCAGCGTGGACATCTCCTCGGTAGCATTCACCTCACTGCTGGCTGTGCCCTGCGGGGGTGGGGGAGAGGCATCAGGGCAGACAACTGGAGATTCTGAGGCCACTTCCCCAAGACGCAAAGTCCTCTGCAAAGGTTCGGGGGCGGGGGCAGGCACAGCTGGCTCTCGGCCCCCACAGCTGCCATCTCACCTTCGAGTCACTCCCACCCAGTAACCCCCTATGTTGTAAACCAGGGGGCAGGCAGGAAGAGACCACTTCCAAGGAGAGCGCCCAGAAATGGAACACCCATGGCCCCCTTTTACCTCATCTGTTGTGGGCTTCTTAGGGTCTGGTTGTTCTTCCTCCTCCTCGTCTTCGCTCTCAGCCTCCCTGTCTGGGGGGTGGGCGAGAGAAAGGTTAGAGACCCTGGACCATCGCTCCCCTTAACCCTTCAACAGCCACTTTACCCCCTGCTCACCCCACACCAACTAGGGAGACCTGCCTTAGTGCCTCCAGGCCTCCCCACATTCCCCTACACAGGAGTGTCACCCCAGTGCTCCAGCCCCAAACCCCTAAACCTTTCCACAGCCCGCCCTCTACTTCAGCCTGTTACTCAGACCCCTCCTCCCGCCTCCCCCACCCAGGGAGACGTTTAGGGATGGGATGTGCTTCCCCCACTCACCGATGGATTTGCGGGGCTCTGCCAGCTTGGCCAGTCTTTCCGGCGGCGCCTTCTCCTCCCCATTGGCAATAACTGGGAGGGTGGCCCCCTTGTGCTGCTCCACATAGGAGGAGCCTGGAGGAGGGGGAGGGCTGTGAGCACCATAGAACTGAGGGGAGGGCCTCCAGGTACCCAGTGGGACAGGAAATGGAGGGTGGACTCCAAATCTAGAAGGGGTGTTTGTCTGTGAAGACCCCATGACAGAGCCACAGCACCCATTCCCCCCTCCCAAGGAAACCTGAAAGGGGGGGAGCATACTGCATGGATTGGGGGAGCGGGGAGATCACAGCAGAGCCTGAAAGGGAATCGCTGCTCAATTCCACCCTTGGTATCTGGGCCAAGCTTGTCTATGCCTCAGCTGTCCCTGAGGGAGGTGGGAGAAGAGGCAGCGAGTCAAGGGTCCCTGTCAGGAGACAGAATGAGGGTGGCACTGGACAGGGCAGTGAGGGCACATCCAGGGGGTATGTATCCAGCAGGGGGGTGGCACGAACTGGGGAAGGGTATGTACCTGGGTGGAGGTGTATCCAGGATACATACGCTAGAAGCGGGGGCAGCACTGTCTGGGGAGGGGCATGTATCCAATGGGAGTGAAAATGGATCCAGGGTACGCACCGTGTCGGGGGCAGGGCGGCGCTGTCTGGGGAGGGGCACATATCCAGTGGGATAGGGAGCAGATACATACCTTCTGGGAGCGAGGGCAGATCCCCAAGGCCTGGCCCGGCATCGCTCACCGTGGGCTCCAGTAGGCGCTTGCGGATGCTGCTCCCCTCGGGGCCCTTGTTTGCCCGCCGCTCCCGCTGCTTCTTGTTCTTCACCAGGATGCGGCCCATCAACTCCTGGGGGCTGGGCAGAGCCATGCCCGGTTGCAGCTGGTGAGGACAAGGTTTAGAGCAGGGCCAGCCACCACAGGGGGATAGAAACCGCGGGGACACCCTATTCTTCTCCCCCCCAAGCCCCACTGATCTAACTCCCTGCTCCAGACAGCCTGTCTGCACCTCCATCCCCAGATCCTCATGACCCCTTCCCCTCAGGAACCTCCCCACATCCCTGCACTCTCCCAAATCCCCCAAGCCTGGCCCCCCAGCTTCTTGATACACTTGCCCTCTGCTCCCCATTCCTGGTACTCCTCTTCCTCTCTCCATTTCCCCCACTCCCATGCCTGACACCCCCCTTCTTTGCCCCCCACTTCTGCTGCCTCACCGGGTATTTCTCCAGGGGTTCGATCAGCAGAGCCTCCCCGAAGATGCTGCGACAGTACTCAGCCATCTTAGCCTGCTGCTTCGCCCTGCAGGCAGAGGGAAGGGCCATGAGACCTACAGAGCCCCACAGGCTGTGTCCTAGGGAGTAAGTGGAGCATTGGCAGCAGGGGGAGGGGACACACAGGGATTACTCACGAGTCAACATGGTTCTCAAAGGACAGGATGACAGGGAACGGGGAGGTCTTGAAAGAGCTTTCAGCAATGGCCTCGATCACCTCCTAGAGCCGGGGGAGACCAGAGTCACGGCTGGCATAACAAGGGCCTGCCAGCAGGGAGTGAGGGCACCAGCAGGGCTGGGAGAGTCCAGGACTGGAATACCATGGGGCTATGGGTCAGGAGCCCAGGACTAGGGGATCCCTAGTTTCTTAATGGAACCTCCGCGGTCCTGTTGCAGCTGTCATAAGCAAACTAGGGAGCTGTGGGGATTATATTACTGTCAGGGGGAGCCAAACGGGACACACGGCCCTGCTCAAAGGGCGGTTATTAGTGTTTTGCTCTCCAGTGGGGGGGCGAAGTATCCAATGGAGATTTAGGTCTGAGGCAGAACATTCAGGCTGTGGGACAGGCTTCCAAAGCAGACTGGAGGCCCCATCACTGGAGGCTTTAACAAACCCTGTCAGGGAGTTTGGGGGCTGGACTTGGTGGCCTGTAGTGGCCCCCCCAACTTCACAGAGCAATGGAGGGTTCCAGGGGTGCCTTGGTCAGTACCTTGAAGGGGATCTCAGTGGTCATGGTGAAGCCATGCGTGATGAAGGGCTCCTCATCCTGAGGCCGCCCCTTCCAGCAGTCAAGCTCAATGCAGCGGCAGCCACTCAGCAGCACCTGTCGATACATCTCCACGGAGGAGTTCCCCGTCAGCTGGCCCGCTGGGGCGGGGAGGGAAACGTGTCAGCATCAGCACCCCATGGACATCCTGACCCCTCCCCAGCTCCATATACAACCCATAGACCTCTGCCCCACCCATACAGACAGCCCCTCGACACACAGCCCTGACCCTGTCAACCCACCCATTCCATAGCTCCCTCCCAGCCCCAATACTCAAATCACAGACCCCTGTCTCATCCATATGTACAGGCACACTCCTCACAGCCCCAAACACAACCTCCTAACACAAACCCAGTGAGATCTCCAACCCCCAGACCTGCCCACACACTTCGCATGCTGTCTCTTTTTCCACACACCCACCCCCAACCACCACCACAGGGAAGAGAAACAGGGGGCAATGCCCAGAATCTATAAGGGGGCAGATGCTAAGGACCTCTCTCGGGGCACTTGGGGTCCCCCAGACTTGCACAGTGGTTGAGGAGCTCAAAGGTGCTAGGGGAAGGCTCTCCCAATACCTTTGAGGTAGGTGTTGTGGGAGCAGCGGATGGGGGGAGTTCAAGCCCCCCCCACACCTGAGGGAGAGATTTATGGCAGATAGGGTATGTCTACATTACCACCCTAGTTCGAACTAGGGTGGCTAATGTAGGCATTCAAAGTTGCAAATGAAGCCCGGGATTTAAATATCGAGGTGTACCGGTAGTTCGAATTAGAGATCCTAATTCGAACTACCTACTCCGTGCCACGTGTAGCCACGGGCACGGAGTTCGACCTAAGGGGATTTTAAAATGGCGCCTGCCCGGCAAGATGCAAATGAAGCCCAGGATATTTAAATCCCAGGCTTCATTTGCAACTTCGAATGCCTACATTAGCCACCCTAGTTCGAACTAGGGTGGTAGTGTAGACATACCCATAGTCGGGAGTGGTGGGATATACCTGTGAGGTAGGTGTTGTGGGAGAGGTTGATGGGAGGGAATCCAGTGGGGCCGTATCTGTGAGGCAGGTGTTGTGGGAGAGATCAAAGAGTTAAAGAAATATGGCATGGACCAATGGACTGTAAGGTGGATAGACTGTTGGCTAGATTGTCGGGGTTAACAGATAGCGATCAACAGCTCAACATCCAGTTGGCATCAAGCGGCGTGCCCCAGGGGTCAGTCTTGGGGCTGATTTTGTTCAACATCTTCATTAATGATCTGGATGATGGGATGGATCGCAGATGACACTAAGCTAGGGCAAGAGGTAGATATGTTGGAGGATAGGGGTAGGGTCCAGAGTGACCTAGACAAATTGGAGAATTGGGCCAAAAGCAATCTGATGAGGTTCAGTAAGAACAAGTGCAGAGTCCTGCAGTTAGGATAGAACAATCCTAAGCACTCCTATGGGGTGGGGCCAATGGGCCAAGGGGCAGTTCTGCAGAAAAGAACCTGGGAATTACAGTGGATGAGAAGCTGGATACAAGTCAACAATGTGCCTTTGTTGCCAAGAAGACTAACAGCATATTGGGCTGCGTTAGGAGGAGCATTGCCAGCAGATCCAGGGAAGTGATTATTCCCCTTTATTCGGCACTGGTGAGGCCACATCTGGAGTACTGTGTCCAGCTTTGGGCCCACCCCAAAAAGGATGTGGACAAATTGGAGGAGTCCAGCAATTAAAATGATTAGGGGGCTAGGCACATTTTTTATGAGGAGAGACTGGGGAAACTGGGCTTATTTAGTCTGTAGAAGAGAAGAATGAGGGTGGATTTGACAGCTACCTATAACTACCTAAAGGGGGGTTTCAAAGAAGATGGAGACAGGCTATTCTCAATGGTGGCAGATGGCAGAACGAGGAACAATGGTCTCATGTTGCCGTGGGGGGAGGTTGAGGTTAGATATTAGGAAACACTATTTCACTAGGAGGGTGGTGAAGCACTAGAATGGGTTGCTTAAGGAGGTGGTAGAACTTCCATCCTTACAGGTTTTTAAGTCCCGGCTTGACAAAGCCTTGTCTGGGATGATTTAGTTGGGGTTGGTCCTGCTCTGAGCAGCAAGTTGGACTAGATGGCCTCCTGAGGCCTCTTCCAACCCTAATCTTCTAAATCTATGAGGGGTCATTTGGGAGTGGACCAGGGGGGACTGTAACTGTGAGGTGGGTGTTGTAGAAGGGGTTAATGGGGGGTGGTCGGGGGGGGGAGGGAAGGGAGAGTGTTCCTGTGAGGTGGGTGTTGTTCTTCTTCACACAGCACATAGTCAACCTGTGGAACCCCTTGCCAGAGGAGGCTGTGAAGGCTAGAACTAAAACAGAGTTTAAAGAGAAGCTAGATAAATTCATGGAGGTTAGGTCCATAAAAGGCTATTAGCCAGGGGGTAGGAATGGTGTCCCTGGCCTCTGTTTGTCAGAGGCTGGAGATGGATGGCATGAGACAAATCGCTTGATCATTGTCTTCAGTCCACCCCCTCCAGGGCACCTGGCGCTGGCCACTGTCGGCAGACAGGCTGCTGGGCTAGATGGACCTTTGATCTGACCCAGTACGGCCATTCTTATGTTCTTATGTTGTGGGAGGGCTTGATGGGGACTGGGCATACCTGTGAGGTGGGTGTTGTGGGAGGGGTTGAGGGGGGGCAGTTATACTTGTGAGGTGGGTGTTGTGGGAGGAGTTGATGGGGGAGAGGGCATACCTGTGAGGTGGGTGTTGTGAGAGGGGTTGATGGGGGGGCAGGCATACCTGTGAGGTGGGTGTTGTGGGAGGGGTTGAGGGGGGGCAGTCCAAGGGGTGGGTGTCCCTAGGAGGCAGGTGTTGGGAGAGGGGGTGGTCCGGGGGGGCCATACCTGTGAGGTAGGTATTGTGGGAGGAGTTGATGAAGTAGCTGCTCAGTGGCTGGCTCATGTCGTCACTCAGGTCCAGCTTTTCAGGGGGGACGATGCTGTTCTCCTCCCCCCCCAGGTAGCGCCCGAACCCCTCCATCGACATCTGGTCTGAGGAGCAGGGGGTTAGTGAGGATGACCAACCTCCAATAACACCACACTGGGGCCAGGCCTCCCACCCCCCACCATCATTGCCCTCCTCAGTCTCCCTCAGTGCCCATGCCCATCCCACCCCAGCCTTGTCCCAGGGCTCCCCCCAGCCCTGCCATCTGCACTCAGGTTCCAGTCCTGCCCCTGTGGTCCTCTCTCCTCCCCCCCACCCCAGGGGCTCACCACGCTCCAGGAACTGGCGGTTGGTCTCGTATTTGTCGATGAGCTGGCGCACCTGTGCGCGGCTGAGGGGAGGGTACAGCACTTCGTTCAGCCGCGGGTCCCGCTGCCGCTGGTTGATGAAATCCATCAGCTGGTCCAGGCTCAGGTAGGGCTTCCCCTTCGCCCCACTGGGGGGGCAGAGATGTTACCTACCAGGCAACCCCACCCCCAACAGCACCCCTCCCTCTGGCAAGGCACCATCATCCCAGTTAGATGCTGAACCCCTTTCCTCCAACCTGCCTGGTGGTTGGGAGCCTTCCTTCCTCACCCCATCTTAGATGCCATCCTCCTCCAAAAAAACATAGCCCCTCCCTCTGCGGCATCCCCAGACACACCCCACTGGACAATGGACCCTCTCCAGTCCAGACACCCTCAGCAGGTCCCTACCCTGATTCCCAGCCTGTGGATCCTCTGCTGCAGCCCCATGGCCCTGCCCAGATACTGGCCCAGAATCCCAGTGGCACCCTAGGATGGGGGCTGGCACTCACATCTCCAGCAGTATTTTATCAATGTCAGGGCGCAGGCACAGCTTGTTCAGGAAGTGCTCAAAGATCTCCAGGGTGAACTCATCCGGTTTGATCGACTCACTCTGGGGGGAATAACAAGGGTCCGTGTCAGTCACTGGGGGCATGAGGCAGCTGGGGGAGGGGCCGTGGGGAGGGACGTACCCGATTGAAATTAAGACCACAGGACTCTAGAGCCGTCTCCACGCGCTTCTTGTCAGCTGAGAACATCTTCAGGATGCTGAGGAGACAGGAAAGTGGGAAGCCTGAGGTCTGGATTGAGGGGCACCAGCGGAGCAAGGGTTGGATGGGGGCTGTGGGCTGGGATTGAGGGGTGCCAGTAGAGCAAGGGTTGGATGGGGGCTGTGGGCCGGGATTGAGGGGTGCCAGTAGAGCTCATCTTGATCCGGGAGTTTGAGGACGCCACCCCTGGGCCTGGTGGGGCTCTGGCTGCTCCCTATGACAGTAAAGGAGTGGGAGGCAGGGCAGAAAACTTACTTCTTCACTGGGATCCGGCTCTCCTGGTTCACCTGGAGCTTGAGCCGGGTGTAACTAAGGAGAAGGAAAAAAGACAGAGGTTAGAGAGCAGCAGCACCTGGCCAAACCCTCCCCACCATGGTCACCTCGGGGGTGGGGGCACCAGCTGTTTGTACAGGGATCCCTTGCCAGGTGCTGGGATGCAGCTGCTTCTGGGGTGGGGTGCAGGGGCTGCATATACAGGGACCCCTTTGCAGATGTGGAGACTTACGTTTTCTTCAGGAAGGTGTTACGAGATGCATTTTGGGCCAGAATGTTCATAGCTAGTTTGAACAGCTCCTCAGTCCAAACCTGGGCAGGGAGGGGGGAGATGAGCAATCGTAGGGCTGCTGTCCTCTTCCTTCCCTTTGCCAAGGATGCTCTCTCTTCCACCCGTCAGGGAGCCAGTAGGGTGCATTCCTATAGGCCAGTATCTAGGCACCACCCAGCCCCCAGCCCATCTGAGATGTACCCTCCTGTCTCCAATCCCCACGCATTTGGCAACCCACTCGCAACCTTTGGTCACCCACTGCCCCACCCTCCTCCATTTCCAGCACCCCACACATAGCTGGACGCCCCCTTGCCCTCCACAGCCTATTGGCATCCTTCTGCCAATCTCCCTCTCCCATGGACTCCCCTTCATTCCCCACCCCAAGTACTGTACTAACCCCATGTCCTGCACCCCCTTACCCTGGTGCTTACTCCTGCTTGCTCACCTTCCCTTACTGGCCAGCTCCCTTCCCCACCCACAACTCCCTCCATTACCCCAGGCACTCAACTGCCCCTCGCATTTGCAGCATCCCCTTTCCCACCCTACCCCCATCAACCCCCTCCAACATCCCCCGCATCACAGATGGCAACACTCTCCATCATTCCCCCTCCTTATTGTCAACCCTAGGCCCCTGCCAGCTGCCCTCACTGCCCCTCAACACCAACCACAAACCCACCTTGGCCACATCCTCCTGCACCGCCATAAAGTTCAGGAAACTGATGTTGACAAGGTCTGGGCCATGCACCACAGTCAGCAGGTTCTCCTCAGGGCGTGCTTCTGAGGCCCCCAACCCCAGAATCTCCCGCAACTTGGGGTCCTGCCGGGGTTGGAGGATGGTGTGAGCTAACAATGCTCTGCCTGCCAGCAGGGGGAGATCTGACATCACCCTCCCCCCAGGAGGAGTGGCACTGGGCAGGCCAATCAGAGTTAAAAATACCCCCAACTCCAGGCCATCTCTGGGAACAGGAGCCAGTACCCGGCTCCCCTGCCTTTCCCCTGCTGCGTTTTGTAAGATCTCCCAGCACAAGCCAGGATTAGGCCCCCAGTGCATTATGGGAGAATCTCCCAGGTGCCCTAATTCTCTCCCCCATCTGGCATGGTTCCCCTGCAGAAGTGAGGGAAGTGTTAAGACCTAAGCCTCTCTCAGCTCCATCCTGAGAGCTGTCTTCTCATGACAAGGAATTTGCAGATGCTCCCTAACTGGGGCCCAGAGCAGAGGCCAACATAAAAAGGGAGGAGGTGGAGCTTGGCAGGGATTATTCAGATAACCCTGCGGAGGAGCCAGCCGGAAGCTGGGATGGAGGACTGGGTTAGTTATTGTAGGGTCTCCCCTTGCACACTGGGGACTACATGGGCCAGCTGAATATGGAACAGTCTCCCCGCCATTGTGTTGTAGTAGGAGCTATGCTCGCTTGCGAGAAGGGTAGGCTACAGGGTTGTGGTTGTAGGGTCTCCCCGCTGAGTCTGGCAGAGCCCCCTCCCTCACCTTTGGGACTCTGGCATAGCGCCCCGTCCGCGTGTCTCGAATGGAGCTGATGTCCAAGATGTCAACTTCCTGCCAGGGAGAAAAACGGGTGCAGGGGAGATGTCCTTAGAGCAGCATGAGCTGGGGCAGTGCAGACCCTGGGGAGACGGGGTGCCTGCCTAACGGTCCAGGCTCTGGGCATCAATCCCAGCCATATGCAAAGCAGCTGCCAAGGCAGGCAAATCCTGTGGGAACTGCTGCTGGGGAATCCCCACTGCATTTCCCCTCCCCCAGATCCAGGACCCGGCAGGACAGGAAGTGGGAGAATGACATAGGTAGTGGGCTATGGGGGCAATGGGAGTCCAGGAGAGGGACCATCTGGAGCCTGGAGGAGGGAGGCAGCCCAACCTCTTGGCGGGGGGGGGGAGAGGGGCATTTCCTGCATGATGCCTGGGTGGCTGTACTCCTGGGTCATGGGAAAGGGCAGAGAGGGAGAGGGGCCAAGCCAGAAACACTCTCCTTAAAACCCCCGCAGGGGGGTGGGGGAACATAGCAGAGATTGGAACCTACCCATGCACCGCAGCTCAGATAAATATACGAATTTCCACACAGTCCCTTGAGAGAGAGAGAACCTACAGGCTGCCCCTCCCCCCTCTGCACCAGGGGGTGTCTCAAAACTAGCCACCCTTGGGAAACCAACTTTATTGGGAAGGGATGGGAGAGCTACAAGAGACAAATGGGGGGGAGGGAGGAAGAACTGGAAGACAGACTGGATCAAACTCAGCTCTCCCACCACTCTGCACCCCTCTACCTCTCCCCTCTCCACTCTCATCCGCTCCCAATCCCACTATTCCCAGCCCTCTGCTTGCTCCCTCTCCCTCAAGAACCACCCCCTTCTAAGAATATATCAACACCATTAATCAGAGTGCGGAGGTGGGGCACGCTGGGAAGACAAGACTGAGGGCAGAGGTGCTCACCCCAGACTGAGCCTGGGGAGGGAGAGGGCAAGCAGGTGACCGCCCCTTGGCACCACCCCAGCAAATTCCTGCCAAACAGGCCTGATGGCTCAGCTCCAGAGCAAGTGACCCAGCCTCCCATGGCAGTTCCAGAAGAACAGCAGCAACAGGCTGAGCGCCTAGCTATTGCAACACCAGCCTGTCCCAGCAGGGGGCACTGTGGGGAGTGGGGTGGGACTGCCAGTGTGGAGGGAGCTCCCATCCAGTGCTAGCCTCTGCCAGCAGGGGGCACCATAGGAAGGGTTGGCTGGGAGGAAGCGGGGCGGTGGGGGCGGGCAGGGGACAGCTGACAGACGTTTCCGGCCACGGGGCCTTTCCCTCCTTGCTCCCTGGCTGACCTCG
Organism: Pelochelys cantorii; assembly: GCA_032595735.1. Classification (NCBI taxonomy): domain Eukaryota; kingdom Metazoa; phylum Chordata; order Testudines; family Trionychidae; genus Pelochelys; species Pelochelys cantorii. Next base: position 35,048,338 of record CM064336.1, read on the forward strand.
ATAAGGGCAGGGAAAGTGCCAAGTGTTTCCGGACTTGGTCATTTCAGCAGGGCCCCAGTGAGGGGGTGGGGTCCCAGAAACCAGCTTCAGTTCAAGCCATGCAGTACAAGTGCTGCCAGGGCCCTACCATGTGGGGCGCATTCCAGTAGAGGAAGAATCCCAAGGGGTCGACCCGCAGCGTCACCAGGGTCTGGGTTGTTGGCTCCTGGGGGCACAAAAAGGAGGGAGTGTCAGCACAATCGGCTCTATTCCTGATCCAGACCCATACCACTAGCCCAGCCCTGGGCTCCTCTCCTCCCCAGACAGCTCTGCCAGTGCCCCTCAGCTCCAATATATGGCCCCCAGCTACTCCAGCCCTGGGCTCTACCCCACCTCCCAGTTCAGCCAGGGCCCTGCCCTTCAACCCTAATCCACAGCCCCCTCCTATACCGGACCACCCCCCGGCTTGGCCAGTGCTCCCTACCCACAGGGTTTAGCAGATTTGAGGACAACGCTTACCCTAGTGACTTTTTCTGCACATACCTAACCCTCGGGACGCTCAGTGCCCCCCGGCTCTGTTGAGTCCCCTATCATGCTAGACAGAGGTATTTTTAGTAGGGGTGGGCACACAGGAATAACTGCCCTGGCAAGAGGACAGGGGACACCTGGCCTGGAAGTTCTAGTTGGGGATAGGGAGCATTAGCAGCCATGAGCAGGGGATGGGGGTGCCCTGATCTGGGGTCCAGGACCTGCAAAGCCTATGGTAATCCACAGTGAGGGCCCCTCCAAGCCCAGCTGCCCCCATATAGTACTGTGATGCATCATGAGCAGATCTACCTCTTTCTACTCCAGATTGTCCCTGCCACCAGCAAGGCAGGGTACTCCCGCCCAGACATAAGTAGATCTCCCCCCCCCCAATAAAAACAGCTTATAGCCATACTCCAGGGATCACAAATGCTGTGGAGACCGGGACCGGGGGAGGGGGGGAGGGTTATTAACCTCCTTGCTTGGAGAGGCCCCTTGACTCCCATCCTGGCTCTCCAGGAGACAGGATTCCCCTTAGGCAGCACATTGTTCAAGTGGGGTGGGGGGGGCAGGAAATGGAGACCTGATGTGCTTCTTGGTCAATGGCCCCTCTGTGATTCTGGCTTAAATGCAGAGATCTGGGGGAGGGGGATGCCAGAGAATGAGTCAAAAACCCAACCAGAGAGACTGGGACACAAGGAGCTCATAGCTACTCCAGCCCAGCCTCTTCCACTGGCTGTGGGGGAGCTCCTGGCTACTCTAGTTCCTCCTCTCCCAGCAAGGGATACTGTCGAGAACTAGGCAGGAGCACTGGCTGTGAGGGAGCTCTGGGCTATTGGCCTCTTCCAACTGAGGATGCAGCCCGGAGCACTGGCTGAGGGGATGGGGGCACAGACAGCACCTGTTTCCTGTTCACCTGGGAAAGACCTTGGGCCCCAGATTCAGCCGCAATAAAATAGCATCACAAAGACGCTGGTGCCCTGGGACTTTGCCCCTGAGTGGTGCAAAGGTGGTAGGAAAGGAGTGCCCAACCCCCTCCCCCAGCCTTCCTAGTACCACCCATCCCAGGCAGAGCCTGGCACTGGCCCAGCCTTGAACTTACAAGGTGTGATTTGACAACTGCACGTCTAAAATAGCAGGGCCTGCAGGTTGGGATTGAGGGGTGCCACAGAGTTCGGGAAGGAGCCCAAGCTGGGATAGCTGAGGGCTGAAGGCAGAACTGGGGCCATGGGAAGCACCTTGTGGGCTTGGCCTGGCCACATGCACAGCTGGTTGGGAAGTGCTTGAGGGGTGGAGAGGTGGTTGGCCAAGGACCTGGGAGCTTGTTTCTCTGAGCTGCGCAAACATAGTTAGGATTTCACATCCCAGAGGGAAAAAGAAGGGGGGATGCTGGTGCTGGGGGAGGAGGGAGCCAAAGCACAAGAGATTAGGAGAGACCCCACTCCCTCCATCCCTAAATCTGGTCCTCCACGGAAAAGGGGATGCCATTCTTGGCTCCAAGGGTTCTAAGTTGCTGCCATGTCCCAACCTAGAGGTAGCTGCATCTCAGCACTAGGCCTTTGTGTGTGAGGAAGGGATGTAGTGGGAGGGCTTGGATAAGGCCAGTTCCCAGGGACAGCTTCCCTACTCCACCCTGTCCGCATCATCCCAGCAGCATCCAGTTACAGTGTGAGTTAGGCACCCTGGAGTGTGAAGGATGGATAGGGGCACACTACTATGGGCTGGGGTGCTCAAGGCTGGGGAGGGAAACCTTCAACTACATAACCCCTGCTACACTTCCACCTCTCACTGCTCCCAGTGATAAGGACAAACACACATGGACCTGTGAAACCAGCTGCCAGGGACTCTTCCCTCCCCCCCCCCCCCGCTATGATGGGTTGCCTCCCTCTCAGGACTGGGGAGGGGAATCTGAGCCCCCAGTGAGGGGCAGGCAGAAAGGAAGGAGGTCAAAAGCAGCACTAGACTCAATGAAACCAATCGGGGGAGGGGTCTGCAAGTCAGGACTGGGGGGGCTCCTGCACAGCTAGGGGGAGCCCAGGAGCTAAGATATCAGGACAGAGGGCCAGGCAGAGCTGGTTCTGTGCCTCGCTAGAGGGGGTCACTCTTCCCCAGTAGGGTCCTCTCTTTGCCATCTCCCACTTCCTTATGTGGTTTTGGGAACTCAGCTCCAAGCCACTGGAGAACTGCTGGGCCTGAGACTGCAAAACCAACTGGTGTGAGAAGGGATGGGGAGGGGAGCCAGGGAGATCCCACCACCATCCTGGGGTAACAATTGTCATGGTTGGTTGATTGCAAGCCTCAGAACTAGCACAGAAATCTGCCCCCACTTGCAGCCCCATTAGCCTGACTAAAGTTGCCCCTGAAAATTTCAAAGTCAAAATAGGCTTATGCCTGGGGTTGCTTCCCAAATATGTCCCCTCCCCCAGGATGCTGGGGTTCAGTGGTGGAGCAAGGGAACCCTCTATGGAGGGAAGTAGAAAAGAATTGGTGCACAAAGCATGGAGGAACGTGCAGGGGACGAATGGCAGGGCCTTCTCTAGGGTTCAAACAGAAAGATTTGGTGGTTCAGTAGAGTCCTTCCTTTGTAAACCAGCCAGATAGAGCTTGCAAGGGACTCTATTCAGCCCTTCACATCAAGGCTTCAGAAGGCAGGAATATGAATTTTAAGTGGCTCAGTGTGGCTTTAGGGGGCACAGGACAGAGTCTGATCTGCCTGGGTAGGGTTTTAGGGCACTATGTAGGGTCAAAGGGATCTCTCCAGGGACCTGAGGTACATGGCAATGCACTGTCCCCAGGAGGGGTGCAGGAGTGAGGCAAGAAAGACCAGCTGCCTTGGGGGACCGGGGCATGGGAGCATCTCCTTCAAGATGTGGAGTGTTCCCCGCAGGGTAATTTCCTCCCACTCTAACTTCCTCACCCCTACCAAGTTGCTATTGGGGGGCTTTCTCCTGTGAGAAGTGATGTTAAGGGTCTTCCTCCTGGAGGGACTTCACAGGAAGAAGATAGATGCATGGGGATCTCCCCTTCAGGGGAAGGGAGTGCAGGAGAATCTGGGGATACCTAGGGGGCGATCTGTCCTACAGAGAGGGAAATGCCAGGGGGAACTTCCCGAGGGATGCTGGGAGGAATAGAAGGGCTGTGGAAAGCCTCTCTCCCTGTCAAGGGCTCTCTCTCAGGTCAGGAGCACGAGGTGAAGGGAGGAGGATTTGACTCTCCCAGGAAGGGGGGGCAGGTGCAGGCGATCTCTCGGGCTAGGGGCCGATCTCTTGGGCTGGGGGGCGGGGGAGGAGAGGATGCAGGTGGTCTCCTGGGTTGGGGGTGCAGGGCCATTCCGGGCTAGGAGGTGGTCTCTCCTGGGGGGACGCCTCCCGTCTGGGGGACGATCTCCCCGGCAGCGGTGCGGGGGTTTCCCGGGACGGGGCGAGGGAAAGCAGGGCAGGATTCTCCTGGGACAGGCGGGGGCGGGTATCTTTCCCCCACGACTCACCTCGTCCCATTTGATGAACTTGCTACCCCGGATCAGAGTCTCAGGGACCCGCAGCGGTTCCAACTGCAGCGCGTGGACCCCTGGGCGCGCCCCGGCCATGGCTGCACCCAGCGCCCCGGGACACCCAACCCAGCTGCTTCGGCCTCTCCTGCGAGAGCTGCGGGCGGGCGGAGCTGGCACAGGCGCGGGGGTGGGGCCGGCTGCAGAGAGCCTTAAAGAAATAGTCGTCGTCCCCCCCCCCCCCCTTCCCGCAGGGGGTGCTGCCACTTTAAGAAGAGGGAGAGGACAGAGACTTGGGGGAGGGGCGCTGTCCCTTTAAAAGACTGCGAGGACTGCGGGATTGGCCCTTTAAGGCACTGACGGGGGAGGGGGAGGAATAGCGTCTTCCTCCCTAGGAAGGGGCAGCTTCTTAAAGGGACCGCCGCCCCGGAACATATTGAAAGTTTTTCATAGTTTATAGTCCAGGAACTTTGATTGGAAGAGCATTGCAGAAATTAGGCTCCCGAAAGGCTTCTTCCCCTCCACCTCCTCCCCAGAGCCGGGGCCTGGAAAGAGACCCTACAATAACAAACCATCACCCAAGCTCTGCTCCCTGCAGCACAGCGCCCTCTAGCGCCAAACTGGGGCACTGGGGCCAGCACTGACTGAGAGGGGCACATGCCCCCTATTGAGCTTTCTCCCCGCTCCTGGCACCAGTACAGCGTCCCCAAGATGGTGCTAGGGCATTGGGGTCACCCCTGCCAAGGAGGGAGAGCGCCTCTACTGAGCCCCAAGGCGTCACTCTGGGGACTCTTGTCCCCATCCCAGCCCCGCCCCCAACCCGCAGAGTGTAAGATATTTAACAAGACCATTGCATAAGCCAGCTTGGCCACCTTCCATAGAGGATACAGCCTTCACTTTCAACTTCCTGAATGCTGGGGTGATGTGAAGAGCAGCAAGGGAAGGAGCTGCCTGTACGTCCCGCCCAGGCTGGCAATCCCCCCTCTCCATTCCTTTACAGTAGCAGTCTAGTGCTCTCCCCACACCCCCATGCCCGCTGTACCCATCCTACTTCCTGTAGTGTAGGTCCTATCTGTAAATAATACTTTTCATTCTCGAGGGCGTGGATTGATAGGGAGCCACTGGAATAAGCTGATGAGCTACACTCCATACAATAACTTCCCCCCACTGGGAATAGCCCCTCCAGGGTTTGAGTCCAAAAGGGCAGTTTGGGGGGTTGAAAGTGCAGGGAAGCAGAGATTTAATGAGGGAACTGCATGGATGTGCTCCTGATGCCAGGTTTAAAGCTATGGGAGCTGGGCTTTGGATCTCAGCTAATACTAAAGGTTTGCACACTGCAGCTCAATAGGGCTCCTCAATGCCCTCTATCCTCCAAGCTCGCTGGGTACCATTCACCCATCCCCCTCTATTTCAGGGACTCTGCATCTGCCACTACACTCTTGCCTGGATCTCTGGTTGCCCCCTAGTCCCATAGAGTTCCCCATTCTTGTTCCCAAACCCCTTATGCCAGGGACCTTTCTGTGCCCTCATCCCCTCACCCTTCATATTCCCTCTGTATCTCTCCTCTCTTTCAGGCTATCAACTACTGGACTGTGGAGTTGTGCTGGAAGATGCTGACTACTGGCACCAATCTGGTCTTTGATCCATAGCCAGTTCCAGACTCAGGTGAAGTTCAGGCTCTCCTAAGTGCCCAGGGCTCAGTGTGCCCCCCATTTCTCCTTTTTGGTTTCCAATTCCTCCCAAACCCAATTGGTGTCAACCAGGGTTGCCATTAGATTTTGATGGGGGAGGGGGGAGTGAAAACATGGGAGGGCAAACTGAGGACAGAGGCTTCAGCAGTGTTACTGAGCATGCTCAGTACAAGCCAAGCACCAAATGGGAAGCAGACCAACTCCATTCACCCTTCCACACACACTGTACATTGTCTCTATCCAGGGCCTAGTAAGGTACTGGAAAACTCTACTTTTTTTGGAAGGCAACTTAGCAGTTAACTGACAGGAGCACTGTATCTAATTCCTGTATAAAAGAAAGAAAATTAAATAAATATTAGACCCACTCAGCTCTAATCTTAATATTCTGACATCTTGTGGCAAGTCACTTAAGGGACACTGGTTAGCCTTAAAATGTTAATGTATATTTACTTTATTACTAACTCTGTGGAGAGAGGCCCCATCAGGACTGCTGGTTTCTATCTCTGCTCTGGAAGGGGTGAGGGGTCTAGTGCATTACAGCAAGGGGGCAGATACATTTCAGCTCTATATAAGAACATCAGAATGAGCAGACTGGGTCAGACCAAAGGTCCTTCTAGTCCAGTAACTTGACTCCCAACAGTGGCCAATGCTAGGTGTTTTAGAAGGCATGAACAGAAGGGGCAATCGTCATGATCCTTCCCTGTCACCAATTCCCAGCTTCTGGCAAACAGAAGCTAGGGAGACCATCCCTGCCCATTCTGGCTAATAGCCATTGATGGACCTATCCTCCTTGAACTTATTTTGTTTTTATTGGAACCCTGTTATAGTTTGCGCTTTTACACCATCTCCTGGCAAAGAATTCCACAAGTTGATTGTGAAAAAATAATTTATTTTGTTTTAAATCTGCTGCCTATAAATTTAACTGGGTCATCTTCTTGTGTTATGTTAGTGAAGGAATGAATAACATTTCCTTATTCTATTTTTCCACATTATTCATGATTTTCTAGATCTCTAACATGTCTCCCCACCCTTCAGCCATTTCTTTTCCAAGCTGAAAAGTCCCAGCCTTGTTAATCTCTCCTCAAATGGAAGCTGTTCCTTACCCCCTAATAATTTCTGTTGCCCTTTCTGTGCCTTTTCCAAATCTAATACATCTTTTTTGTTGTTGTTGAGTTGACCTGATCTGCATACAGTATTCAAGATGTGGGCATACAATAACTTTATGTAGAGGCAATATGGTATATTGTTTTATTATCTATTCCTTTACTAATGATTCCCACTATTCTGTTATCTGTTTTAGATTTTAGACTGCCACAGCACATTGAACAAATGTTTTCAGGGAACTATCCACAATGATTCCAAGATCTCTTTCTTGAGTGGTAACAGCTATTTTGTATCTATAGTTAGGATTATATTTTTCCATGTGCATTACTTTACACTTATCAACACTGAATTCCATCTGCCTTTGTGTTGCCCAATCACTCAATTTTGTGAAATCCCTTTGTAGCTCTTTGCAGTCAGCTTTGGGTTAGTCCCTGTTTACCCCATTTTCAGGAACATTTGTAAGTTTAACACAGTAATCCAAATGCAGATTCCTGCAGCACAACAGTCATTCCTACACTTTCCCCCCCTATCTTTTAAGTGACGTACCCGGCAATGTTTGTATGATGATCTAACGATCCTTCAATTACTGGAATGCCCAGCCTTTTGTTATTCTTAATCACCCTGCCTCCCTCTTTTTATAATAAACTCCCTGCCCCAAAGGCAAAGCTGCAAGCCGCTCAAACTCTGTTGCATTTAAGACGTGCCTCTGGAGTCAGGGCATGCAGCTTTAAGCAGACCTCAGGTATGAAATCCAGAGAGTTTGAACTCAGGAGGGGGGGGGTCTACTGCCCCCCAGCCTCCCATAAATGGCACCCTTGGTACCAACCAGAGATTCCTAGATCAATCCCTGGCATGTTGGAACTGATGGGATGTGGCAGTCTAACATTACTGTGTTACAGACATGCAGTGGACGAGAAATGCCATCAGGTTGAGTATAAGGCTTCACAAGCTGGGACAATAAGCCATCATAGTCCTTGCAGCACAGGCCCTCTAAGCCCTCATTGGGAAGAATACTGCTTCTGAGGAGAGAGTACTTTCCACTGACCTTGCTCCCTGCAACACAAGAGCCCTGAGGCACTGGGATCAGCACCGATTCAATGGGAGAGCACCCCAGCTTGGAGCACAGAACCTCCCTAGCACCACACTGATGCCAGCACTGACTGCAAGGAGAGAGTACCCTGTACTGAGCCTGCCCCCTGCACTGCCTGTAACACAGCACCCCCTAGTGCCAGATCAATCAAGGGGCTCCCAAGGCCATTTCCAGCCTGGCAAACACAGAGGCATGGGAGTGGGGAGAGAACAGGATTCACCAAAGATGGGACCAGACCCAGAAAAGTGGGGCCTACCTGCCTCCATGCACCTGCCACTGTCCTAGGACTCAGGAATCCTGGGGATGTTGTGAGGGAAATCTAGCCACCTAGTGCCTGGTGTGGGGAGTAGCAAGAGGGGGACCCATTGCACTCCCTCTCTGCCCCTTAAACTGATGAAATGGGTCTTACTCACAAAAGCTCATGTTACTAAGTATTTTTGTTAGTCTCTAAGGTGCCACCGGACTACTCATTTTTAAAGTCACAGACTCTCACACCGCTACCCCTCTGAGACATTTTTGCCCACTCCAGTGATACTTCACCCACCCGCCCTGCAGTTTCCACAAATGGATGGCACCCTTCAGTCTGTATGAAGCCCCTTTTGGGGCTATTCCCCTTGCCAAGCCCTATCTGCATCCGCTCCTCCTCCCAGCCCCATGCCAGCCTTTTTGGGGAATAAACAATGGGGGAGGGAGGGACTGTGCCCTGAGGCTCCTGGGGGAATTTGCAATGAGAACAGAGTAGGGGGCGACTCTGAAACCAAAGGCAGCATCTGGGTCTGGTGCAGGGTGAGACTGTGGAGACATGAGGAGCACAAAAGAAGAATTGTACTGCATCTGGATGTCCTTCTCTGCCTGTTCTCTCCCTGCTTTGCTGGTGCCCGTCAGCCCCGCCCCACAGCACCCTATAGTCCCAAACCTGGGCTCTTCTGCCCTCCCCTCCCCAACTCTGCCAGTGCCCCTCAAGCCAGAGCAGCAGCCCTGCCCCCATCCATATACATGGGCGAATCCCATTTCCCTTTTGTCCTTCTGCGCCCATTCTCCGGGTAGCCTGCAGGTGGCAGTGTCGGGATGCAGCTGCCGCACCCTCCCGCAAAACAGCCTTTGTGTGCCAGTCTTTAAGTTCCTGAGACTCAGCCCTGGCTCCGAGAATGGAGCTGACCGCTGGCAGGGGCCACGCGACACTCCCTACACCTAAGGACCCTACACGTGCCAGGGGAACCGTGTGCATCGGCCCTAGTGGATACTCACAGGCTGTGTCAACGTGCTGCATGAGGACGGCCTGTGCAAAGTTTAGGCCACCACAGCATGCAGAGGTTGCATCAGTGCGCTGCACGTGGCTCGCAGGGCCACAGCCCCCATGCCTGTTGCACAGACAGCCGTACAATGGAATGATGCCTGCCTTGTAGCGTTCTCTGGCTATACCCTGCTTGGGAAAAGTGCCAGGGATGCACTGACCCTAGTGTGTGCTTATAGCTGCATATGTGCCCCCTAACTCTGTCCTAGATGCATGGGGTCACAGCATGGGAGTGCTACATGACTCCAGTACCTGCATATGGACTGCATTACTGCTGCATGCACCCTGCACACATTGCCACCTGCATGTTGTATGGGGATAGAGCATTGGACTACTGCAGACTGAACTGACCACCCTAGTGGATGCTCACAGGCAGCAGCCACATGCTGCAACTGGTCCCTATCCCCCACAATGCCCTGTCTGTCCCACGGGAATACTGCATGGGTGGCATGCAACTTACATGAATAGCCTGCCATGGTGTGGATGGTGTGCAATCATACCACCATGGTGGCTAGGGTATCTCTGGGGAGAGGCACTGATTTCCAAGCCCCTGCTCCACTCTAACTACTACTCTCCCCTCCCTTCCCAGAAGCACAGCAGAATTGTAGGGCTGCAAGAGAACTCACTCCCTTCCTAGGGCTAGAAACAGAACCCAGGAGTTCTGGTTCCCAGCTCCCCACACTGGGGATCTACCCCCTGGGATACCTCAATCAGGACAACCACAGGGGGCATTTAACCGCCGCCCTTGCTCCAGAATGCTGAGCCCAAGAACAGCGCAAGCAGCTCTGCGGAGATGCCGAGGGAGGGGTATGATGATCTGCATCATGCTGGGGGAGTGTGGTGGAAAGGATGGGGAGCATCTTGCTGGGGGACTTACAGGAACACTGGGGGCAACCCTGGGTACTGCCAGCCATGGGGGGTGCTCACTTTGGCGGGTCACGCTAGGGACGGGGGGCGCAGTCACACAGGGGGCTTGGATCAGGCCATGGAGGGTGTCGCTGCTGGCGCAGCTGCCGCATTTGCTCCGGGGCGAGGGCCAGGGCAGGAAGTATCTGAATCACAGCTCTGTTACTCTCGGCCACGTGTTTCCCCGATGCCTTGGGCCAGGCTGGCCAAAGGCTGCAGGGAGACAGTTCTTAAAGGGACAGCAGCCCTTAGGCCTTCACCTCCCAGGGTGCTGGGGGTGCATATGAGAGAGAGAATGTGTGTGTGTGTGTGTGTGTGTGTGATGTTCTCCCCTTGTACCCAGAGTTATCCTCCAACCCCATGAAACCTTTCCACCATTACCCCTTCCTTCTGCTATCCCCTCCTCTGCCTTCTGGTCAGGTGGGAGGCAACACCCCTGCACAGTTGTTAGTAAGGACAACAAGCCCCAGCACATCCTCCCTAGAGTTTTCCATATGAGAAGGGCAATGTGACCCCAGGCCTCCAGGCCTTTCCATTCTACTTCTCTAAATCTCTGCCTTCCGGCTCTCTAATACTGGTCTGTGCAGCCCCTGTGCTCCACCCCTGAGGTAGCACTCTGCAGCTCAGCATATGGATGTTCCCCCATCCCAGAGGTGGCTGAATCTCAGCACCAGGCAAGGAATCCCTGTATAAACAGTCCCATGCCCCACCCCAAAGGTGGCTGCATTTCAGCACCTTGCCCCAGGGAGGGAGCAATGCTTGGATAAACAGAGCCTGTGCCCCACCAGCATGAGGAGTAATTACTTTGCTTTGAGTATTTTTGGGCCTGGAGCAAAATATTAATTATGCTTAGCCTAGGCTAGCAGCTTGTGCAGCTTATTTTTACTTATTGTCTTTGCACCCAATTATGATGCGCTGGGGGGTAAGTGTTCCACTTGCCCCGCCCTTGTTAGGGCCCTGCCCAGCCCCCATTGGCTCTACCCTAGTCCTGCTCCACATAACCCAGATCAAAGCTGCCCCCTTCCTTCAAACTTCATCTGAGCCAGATTCCTTAATATCTCCCAGACTGCAGGGAGCTGCTCCTCCCACCTTGCCACAGTGGGACAGGAAGGATGGAGGCAGGTAGAGACAGAGATGAGGGGGCAGATCAGCTGGCTGTGGGGACAGTGCCCATGGAGCAGGGGCAGCCTCCTCCCTCCTCTCCTTTGTTATGGACATACAGACACTCCCTCTTCCCCATTGTGAAACAGGAGGACAGACAAATGGGCATGCTCTGGAGGGGCCAGACAGGTAGATATACTGGGGGGAGGGGGCGTCATACGGCTGGAGGGAGGACAGACACGGGGGCGGGGTGCTGAAAATAAAAACCTGGAAGGCAGCATGAGTACTTTGTAGGGGGGAAGGACAGAATACCCCACTTGTGACAACCAGACCTCCATGAGGAAGGGCCGGGGGCACCCAGCCACTGGGTATGGGGCGGGGGGAGTTTAGGGCAGGGATAGACAAACGAGGGACAGGAGGGGGGCAAAAAGTCAGGCCGATCTACTCCGTTTTTGAGAGTGGGTAGAATAGCCCGAGCACCCCTGTCCCATGGAGAGGGTTGACAGAGGACACAACGGGGGGAAGATTTTTGGGGGGGACACCCTGGATGGAACAGAAAGTAGCTGTGTTGAGGGGAAGTACCCTCACCTCACTCCCGCCCCTGGGGGAGGTGACGGACAGACAGGCAGATACAGGGCGCCGCGGGGCGGGACGCGGACTGACAGACAGACGCTGGAGTGGGTCGGGATCGCAGGTTTGACCTGTCTTCTCCTCTAGTGAGGAGGGTATTGACGGACAGAAGGACGAGGGGAGGAGACAGACAGACAGACACGCGGCCCCTTTAAGGGGGCGGGGAGGGGGCGGGAGAGGGAGGCGAGGAGCGAGCGATAGCGGCAGCAGCGGGACAAAGGGGCCGTCGGGGGGAGCGGATCGGAACCGAACCGGAGCCGGGAGCAAGGGGGGAGAGGAACCGGTATTGCCGGGTGTGGCGGCAGGGGTGAGTCAATACCGGAGGCCCCGGCACCAGCACCCAGGACAGCGCCGGCCGGAGTCGGTACCAGTAACTGGGCCTTGGAAGACCCCAAGACGGCAGCTCCAGGGGCAGATCCGGAATCCGGCATCGGAGGGAAAAGACCGAGCTTTTCCATATTCGGGTTGATCTCCACTCCCGGTTCGGAAACATCAGGAAGAGGAGCAGATCTGGACCCATTTCGGACCCAGGCAGCACCACGACCCGGTTTCGATCTCGCTAGGTTCGAGCAAGTAGCAAATTAGGGTCCAGAGAGGACGATCGTCCCGGTTCGGTGTGCACGTGGTCCCAGAACAGGCAGGACGGACGTGGGGTTGGTTCCGATTCGGTGCAGACAAGAAGTAAATGTCGATCCAGCACCTATAGTGGGCTTAAGACAGTGCTGGTTCTGGTCCCATACCTAGGAGGATCTGGCCCACACTGTATGTGGCCCTGGTTCCTTGGAGGCAGAACTCCGAGCCCATAATAGCAGAAGGGGGAGCCGGTTCGAACTTGCTTACATCTCGGTATCGGCAGCAGAAGGCGGCGTCGGTGCTGGACCCACGTGGGCCGGGTTCTAGTCTGGGCAGAGGCAGCATCAGCCGGTTCCAGCGGAAAGCAAGTCCCGGTATCAGCAGGAAGTTCTGAATCCACGTGGGGCCGCTTCGGGGGGCAGCAGTAGCCGGTTCTGACCCGGTTCGGGTCCCCGGCCCGGCGGATGGCAGCGCCTTGCAGCCCAGAGAGCGGCCCGGCGGGGGCCACAGGCCCCCGAGTATATTTCCAAAACCCCCCGGGGGAGCCGGGCCAGGATGAGGAGGAGGGGCCGGGCCGGCGCCAGGGGAAGGTCACGGTGAAATACGATCGCAAGGAGCTTCGCAAGCGGCTCAACCTGGAGGAGTGGATCCTAGAGCAGCTCACGCAGCTGTACGACTGCCAGGTACCCTGCCCCCCAGCCCAGGAACAGCCCATCTCTGACTGCCAAGGACCTCCGAGTCCCCAACTTCCCTATAACCACCATGGTGGCCCCGCATCCATACTCAGGAACACCCCTCCCAAGAGCCGGGTGCCAGAGGGCCTCGCCCGGGCACAGGACTGGGACCCCCTGGGATTCGTGCTCCCCTTAAGGACGAGCCACAACCCGCCCCAGGCCTTCCCCTCGATTTGCCCTGTGGCCGGCGGATTGGGGACAGCGGCTCACCATACTCCCGTGGGGGAGGAGGTGGCTCAAGGTTTCTCACGCTGCTTAGTTCCAAGGATTTCCTTTGCTGGCTGTAATCGAGAGTGGGGGAGACACGCAGCCTGGTAACCCCGCCCCCGTTTCCACTCTGGGGCCGGATGGAGCCTAAAGCGGGTTAATTCCTGAATTGCCCATGGGAAGGCGAATTACCCCCGCCCCTTGGTTCGGCGTCCCGGCCGTTCGGCGGGGGTTGCCGGCGTTAATCAGCTTGGGCTGGTGGGGGAATTCCCCCCACTGGGGGCACCGGCTAGTGTACGTTGGCGCCCCCCCCCAGAACAAGGGGTGGGGCAAGTGGGGGGAGGGCGCTTGACTCCTCCCTGGATTCCCGCTGACTAAGCTTCCTGTTTCCAAATCTCCGTCTGGATTCTGGTGACTCCCGCTTGCACACAGCGCCGGGGGGGAGGGGCCCACGCAGGGCTCCCGCCCAGGAGCTGAGGTGCAGCCACCTCCGGGGGAGGCGCCAGGGCTGTTTGCACAGGGCCAGATGCACCCTATGGAGCTTGTCTCTGAGACGGCGAATGGGGCTGTAAGAAGCTGAAGCCGCTTGGGAGCAGACTCCTATTGCTTAGACTGGTGCCTGCCATGCCCCTCTGGGGGGGGAGGCGCCCAACTCCGGACTTTACTGAGCCAGGGAACTGATGGGGGGTGATTCTGGTTCTGGAGTGGTGGGTGACCTGATTAGGCCATTCCTGTTATGCTGCTAAAATTCTTCCAACTGCTAATCCCCCACCTCACCCCCTTATTCCCAGTATACTTTCGCAGGGGCTGGGTGATGGGAGTAGGTGTGACTATTCCCAGCATGCATTGCTCTGACTCACACCAAGGTGGCAGCCACCTGGTTCTTAGCTGTGTGTGTGGGACTTGTTGGGGTGCTACCCCCATGCACTAACCCTCCCCCATTATTTCCATCCCTTCCCCAGGAAGAGGAGATCCCAGAGCTGGAGATTGATGTAGATGAGCTGCTGGACATGGGCAGTGATGAGGCCCGGGGAGCCAGGGTGAAGGTAGGGAGGTGGTGCAGCAGGGTCCCCCTACCAACAGACACAGAGTCATTCCCCTGGGGCTGGTGTGGGGCTCAGCTGGGAGTCCAAGGGGAGGAGTGCAGGATGGGGCTGGGACTAGTGAGGTACCTGAGATGATGGCGGTGTGTAGTGCCAGGCTAGAGGGGAAGGGTTGGAGAGGCAGAGCATCAGGCTGTGGGGGATAGTAGCCAACTTGGTGGGGGCACAATGGGGGACAGCACTGGCTTGGCTGTAGGGAGGGGCCTATATTTGCCACCCATGGGATGAGGTGGTACATGCCAGCTTGTTGAGGAGGAGAGAGATTAGGTCACAGGACTGGGAATTACGGAGTCAGAAGGGGTGAGGAACCCAAAGGGAGGGTGGTGGTAAAGTCTTGAAAATCATAGGGACCAGGCAGGGGAGGAAGCTGGGCTGGGAGCTACAAAGGAGGGGGATATAAGGTGAGGTGGGGAGATGGTGCACCAGGATATGGGGCAGAAAGGCAATGGGCAGGGTAGCTGCACCGCAAGAGCTGTTATGCTGGAGATGGCAACAGGGCCCAGAAAAGGGATGTATCAGGCCCAAGAGGCCTCTCCAAGCCCTGACCCCCCCCCCGTCTTTTCCTTCCCCAGGAGCTCCTGGTTGACTGTTACAAACCAACTGAGGTGAGTGCCAGGTCCCCATCCAGCACAGGAGCCACAACACTGGGCCCTGCCTCTGTCAATGGGCAGGGAGGAGGGGATAGATGGCTTTCAGCAGTTGTTGTACTCAATGGAGGGGTGTGTGTGTATGTGAGCAGCTGCTCTTCCCTCTCCAGTTCCCTGCCCTGACACCTGTCATTTGGGGGTTTCCTCTCCAGAGCTGCTTTCTGAGTCCTCCTGAAACTACTGCTGGGGAGGGGCTGTATCTGTAGAGGATTCTGGGTAACCAGAGAGAAGAACCAGTCTGGGAGTAGGTCCTGTGCATGTCTGAGGGGAGGGCATCTGTCTAGGGGGTTAGAGCAGGGCCAGGTAGGTGAGTGGGTGGGAAGACTCCTGGCTTCTAGCAAAAAAGAAAAGGGCATTTCATTACTGCACCCCATAACCCTTGTTTTTCCCCATATCAGGCTTTTGTGAGCGACCTGCTTGACAAGATCCGGGGCATGCAGAAACTCAGCACCCCCCAGAAGAAATGATCCACCCGGTCCTTAGACCCAGCTGAAGGGGGAGGAGAGGAGGGAAAGCAACCAATGGCACAGGCTGGGGTGGGGGAATCCCTTCTCTGAAATCTGAGGATGTAGAGGGGGCCTCCAGAAGCTCCCCAGCGCATTGATAATCACTAGCCAGCTGGACAACTCCTTAGCAATACCCCACTTGAGCCTCCTCTGTTTTTGGTAGTGGGGAGCCTCTGGGGAGGGGTTATGATTTTTTTTTAGGATTTTTTTTGAGGTTTTTAATTATTAAATGAATTTTCTGTTGTGTTTTTATATGAATTTAATAAAAGATGGTTTGAGATTGGGGGCTGCAGTGGGGATTACTAATGGAGGTGTACATAGTAAGCAATTTGTGGGGGGTGTAGGACCAATGGGGGAAACTGTTGCAGGAAGGTTATGGGGGGCAGAGTGTGGCACACACTGGTGCAAGTGTGCACTGTTGTGTGTGGGGGACACCACAGCATGGGTAGGAGGTGGCTGAAGGGGACACTACGTGGGACGGAAGGTGGATGGGAATCAGCAGGGCTTCCAGTGAGGGGGTCTGCAGCCACTCCTGCTTCTCAAGCATCCTTCATTTCCCGCTACCTGAGTAAGGGAATGAGAGGCATGCCCAAACTGGGCCCCCTTTGCCCAGCTGGGGAGAGGCCTGGAGTTTGAACTGATGCCAAGCGGGGTGTGGAGGGGGGAATCTCAGGCCTACCTAGTTGTGGCTAATCAGTAGGATTGTGGGGGACACAGTGGCACTAAGGTGGGTCCCCTCCACCTGTAAATCACGGGGGAAAACAGGCAGAAGTAAGCCCAACTGAACCTCACACAGGAGCTTGGCTAATGGCCAACAGCGCCCCCTCCAACCCCATAGAGCAGCCCTTCTCCCCTGTATGCAGTGGCTGCCAGGCACTCCCAAGGCCTTCTTTCCCCAAGGGGAGGCAGCTGCTGTAGCAACAAAGGTGGTGAGATGGGTCCCAGCGCTGGCAACAGGCTAGCTGTGCTGGGGAGCAGGGGGAGGAAGAGAATCCATGCCCCAGGAGCCTGGTTAGGCCCCATCCAGGCCAGGCTGAGTGCTTCCCCTCCCCCACATGTGGCAGGGCTGAGCTCAGCACGGAAAGAATGTCGCTGGCTCCTGGAACAAATCGGGCAGCAGCCGCACTTCGTGCTTCTGGCCTGAAGTCAGCAAGCGGCTGGGGCTGTCAGGATGGGGCCGGGGCCAGCACCCCACTATGCTGGTGGCCTTCAGCCCAACCCAGCCTGGCTCCCTGCCCCCCAGCAGCAACCTAGCTGGCTCCTCATTCCACCCTGCCAGGTAATGTAGCATGGGGCTGCTCAGATGGGACTGGCACAGACCTGGCGCTGCCCCTCCTGCCTCTCCCTGGGCACACCACCAGTTCTGCCAGTCCCTCGCTACCCCACTTAGGGTCCCCTTCTACCGAGCTCAGCCAGTCCCCCTCACTCCTGATTCACAGCCCCTGCTATCCACCCCTATGTCCCCTTCTAGCCCCAGCTGGCCCAGTGCCCTCCCAACCCATAGTCCCTGCTACCCTGCCCTACAACCCCTCCTGCCCCCAGCTGCTGCTGCTGCAGGGCACTCATGAGCACAGGGTGCAGCTGCTGTCTCACATGGTGGATCTGGGAGCAGGCTGAGTCACTGCTGCTGGTTTCCCACGTGCCACTAGCTCTGCCATTGAAGCTGGCCTGCAGTGGGTCCAAGCCTGCTCCCAGCTCCTCTTCCCAGCCAGGCCAGTGCCCAAGGCCTCCCTCCTGCCCTGCCTAGTCTGTGCCAGGCTCAGCAAGTGGCCTCTCCCCTGTCTGCCTGGGAAAGCCGGTCACAAGCAGGGGGGCTGCCACACAGCCACCTCTTGCCAGATACCAGGCGCCATCATGTGGCGAAGGCAGGAAGCGCCGCTCCATGGCAGGACAGTTCACAGCCTGAGGCAGCTGCCCTGAGCCAGGGAGAAAACCCAGAAACCTGGACTCCCTGCCCCGACAAGCCCCCACACCCTCTGAGCCTGCTCCCAGGAGCCCCAGCTCTCCATTTCCTTTACTCTGGGCTTGCGCTGCCCGTGCCCGGTTCTCCAGGGACCTCCCTCCTGCCAACACCCCTCCCCCACACACCGGGCAGCTCCACTCTGTGCTTTTATTATTGATCTTCCACGTTTTTTAAACACCCCTTTGCCCTCTGTGTGACCGTGCACCCCACCCTCGCCTAGCCAGGACCGCCCCCCGCCCCCAGCCAATGCTGCCCGCCTACAGCTCCGGCCGCCGCTCAATCTTCAGTAGCTCCACCTCGAAGATCAGTGTTGCGCCACCTGGAGGGGGGCAGGGCAAAATCAGGGGGCACCATGGCAACCCTGCCCTCTCCTTCCCAACCTGAGCAGGGGAGCCCCAAGGGCCAGACAAACAGAGGAGGGACCCCCCCCCAGCCATTCATTCCAGCAGGGACGTTAAGATGCTGAGGGGGAGGCGAGCAGGGGAGGCAGGGAGTACATCACAGCCTAATGGCTGGATGGGGAGGGGCTTCCCCCAATTTCTAATTAGGAAATAGGGACCCTGCTGCTCAGGGGCTGCCCCAGCAAGTGACTGAGGGGCTGGCAGTTCATACAAATGGCACTGCTACCCCAGAGGGGCAGGCTGGGACCAAGCACGGGGGGCGGGGGCACAGTAGCCTTACCTGGAATCTTGGGTGGAGCCCCTCGGTCCCCATAGCCTTGGGGAGAAAGAGAAAAATTAAAGCAAGGAACACTTCCACCCCCACAGCCCAACGTAGGAGGGGGGAACACCTGTTCCTGGGGTGAGGGGAGGTTTGGGCAGGGATTGAGCAATGGGAAAGAGGCAAGACTGGCACAAAGAACACCCTCCCTGAAATGGGTCTCCTCGGTACCCAAAACACCCCCTCATCTGCCTTCCAAGGGACTGGGCCTCATGATGGGCATCCTGATGCCTCAGTCCTGGCCCACAGCCCCCTGCTAGCCCAGTCCTGGCCTCGCATCCAACAGCTTGGCCAGTGCCCCTCAATCCCCACCCACAGCTCCTGCTATACTAGCCCCAGATTTCCCCCTCACTGGTCTCTTGATGCTGCTCCATCCCAGCCCGCAGCCCCCTCTAGCAGTGATTCTGGGCAGGTGACTTTAGCACAATGTGGAAAATGACGGAGATCCAACCATATGATCACTGGTCACTGCCTGCTAGGCCTGGATCAGAGCTGGTGCCCCCAAGAGGAGAAAGGCTTTGAACCCCATTCCCCCTGCAGGGTGGGTCAGTCCAATCCCTGGCTACCTACCCAGTTCGGAGGGAATCACCAGTTTCCTCTTCTCACCCTCACACATTCTGAAAGGAGACAGCAGTGAGACCTGGTGAGTGAATAGCGCCAGATCTCTCAGTCCCCTCAAAGCCCCTTTTTAGGAAGCAAGGACAGGCTCCTATACTTATTGTAGCTCCAGCAGCAGCAAGCCTTGCCCCTGCTACCTCACCACTCAGGGCCTTCCCATGGGGCAAAAGGCTATGGCTGAGAGGCAGGACTCCTGGGTTCTACCTCTAGCTCCGGGGGGCAGGGGGCTAGGACAGAGATGGGGAAGTGGGAATGAAAGTCAGGATTCCTGTCCCTGGCTGTGGGGGAATGGGTCTCGTGGGCTAGAGCAGGGGGCTGGGAGGCAGGGCTCCTGAATTCCACTCCTGGCCCAATCACTGACTCACTCTATGGAGCCTGGGGAAACCCCCTCCCCTGTGGCCTCTCTCAGTGCAATGGCAGATACCCCCACTCCACAGGGGCAAAGTACTTGGGGGCCTTTGCCACTGATTGTGCAGAGTTGATATTGTCAACTTGCTTAACATCTGAGGCCAAAGTTGTCAATGGACTCTTTACCTTCCAGTACCGCAGCCTCTTCCAGGTGCCACAGCTGGCACAGAGAGCTGGCTACTCTCCCTTACACAAAGAGCAGGTATTTAGCAGCACATACGCATCACACGTGCTGAAACCTGGCAGAGTTCAACCACCTCTGTTGTACCTCAAACACCAGAGGCCTTAGCAGGATCTGAAGGTAAAGGGGCTGGAATCTGGATGCCGCTCCAGGTGAAGGATGGCTGGTATGTGGGGTAATGGCTACACTCTGGCCTCTAAGTCCAGAATCTGCTTTCCCAAGATGTGGTGGGTTCCCCACCATGGCAATTAGCAAATCAAAACAGGCTGTTCCAACCGCTCAGCATCAGTCCTGTGACAGGTCAGGCCAGAGTAGTCTTAGGATGGATGACTGTGCAGGGCAGAGTCAGTTCCAGACCTATCTTCAGTACTGCCCAGGTCCCATCCTTACTAGGTCTGGGCACCTCAATCCTCGGCATAGGTTTGAGGCAGGGCAGAGCTATTATCCCCACCACAGATGGAGAAACTGAGTGACCTACCCATACAGTAAATGGAACTAGAGCTCCTGAAGCCATAAGCGGAGTGGAGGGGGGGCCTGTTTCTCTTACCATCACAACTAGGAGCCAGCCCCACTCAGAGAACCTGCAATCTAAGCCACTCTAACCATTGTACATCCCCCTCCACCCAGTGGATAGGTTTTGGGGCACCTAACCACCACACAGCAGGTGTGGAATCCCCCCAACCCTGCTGCTTGGCTCAGAGTGGCTTACTTGATGAGAATCCATTGTCTGCTTATTGCTCCCTCTCAGTCAGCTCCTGTTATAAGCTTGTCCACGCCTGAGCCACTATTGGCTCCAAGAGCAAACAGGACAGCCCGAACCACGACAAGAGGCTTCAAAATTAAGTTTAGCCAATGGAGAGATGCATAGGAGAGTCATAGAGGGTAAGAGAGAAGTGTCAGCAAAGCCACTGCTCACTGGGCTGTGTGAGGTATCTGCCCTCACCCCGCCCTTGGGGCAAAAAAATATACCCAGGTATCCACATGTAACCACTACTAGGGATGGAACTGTGTGTGGTACCAGGCTGCCTATAGCCATTAACAGTTAAATAACATTTCTGAAGCAGCACAGCTTAATATTCAGTGTGTCTAGTGGTTAGAGCAGAGGAGGTTGGGAGCCAGGACTCCTGCTTTGTTTACAGCTCTGCCGACCAAAAGTGGAAATTAGCAGCATCCCGCTCAAAGAGAGAAAGCTGTTTGTCTCTTTGCTCTGAAGTCATGCAGAATGGACAGCCCCAGCAATGGATGGATGGCTTGCAGCATCAGAAAGATCACTGCAGACAGGGCAGGTGGAGCTAAGTTAGAATTAAGGATCAGAAAGCACCGGCAGTGTGGAGATTGTGGTCCTATTGTTCACACGGCTTCCCCACCCACTTGGGATTGCCATTCCTGGGCAGGAAGGGGATACTTTCTCCTCGAGGGCAGGGAAGACCCGACTGCTGCGGGTCTCTCCAGATGGGGGCAGATGCATTTTCAAGAACTGTCCCTAGGCAGGGAGCCCTGGAGAAACACAGAGCTCTGCTGGTCAGTCACCACTGACAGTCTAGGGATGCTAAATTTCAATTAATCAGCTAATCAAGTAGTCGATGGAATTTCCATCAACTACTCAATTAGTCGATAAGGGGGGAACCTGTTATCCTGCTACGCCTCTCCCTTTGACGGCAGAGGAGCAGCAGTCAAAACTGGCGTGAGCAAGACTGTTTCAATCCCTGCTCAAGCTGTTTCCCTGCTGCCCTCTGCCTTCCCTGCCCCCTGTGAAGACAGTACTGGGGGGAACCGGCTTTTAAGCCAGCTCCTGCTCTGCCCCCTTGCTGCCTCTCTCTGACAGAGGCAGCAAGGGGGGGGAAGCGACTAGTCGAGTTCCTACTAAGGATGTTAAATATCAGGTAATTGACTAATCGAATAGTCGATGCATTTTTGCATCGACTATTCGATTAGTTGATAGGGCACCTCTGCCTTTGAAGTGTAGCACCAGCCCTAGGGCTGTTACTACACTTCAAAGGCAAAAGCATTGAAGACCAGGGTCAGCTAGGGATTTCCCCACTGACCCTGGGCTTCATGCAGCGCTGCCACTTTGAAGCGCCGCAAGGAGCCTGATGCTGGGCTCCCTGCGGCTTTCAAAGAGGCAGCACCACACAGAACAGCTGACCCTGGGCTCTGTGCGGTGTTGCCACTTTGAAGTACACCTCTCTTCCCCACGCCTTGCTGCCTCTATTAGATAGAGGCAGCAAGGGGGAGGGGGGAGAGAAGTGACTAGTCAATTATCCTGTTGACTATCCGATAAGCATTTGCTTATCGAATAGTCAACTAGTCACTTACATCCATAGGCCAGTCAAGAGAGGAGACCCATAGAGAGCATGGCTGCACCTGGTCACCAAGAAACTGAGGGCTGAGATCAGCTGCTGCCAACACTTGGTATAGGAAGACACTCGGTGTAGGGAGACAGAAAGCCGCCAGCCTTTGGACCAGAGGAGCAGGTGGACTCGCTTCGTTTTCCACTTTAAGATGGCCTCTGGAGGCCAAGTGACTAACAAATACCCACCTGTTCTGAAAAGGTTGCACCGGATCACTGCAAATCCCTGAAGGGAGTGTCCACCAGGCAGTAGCTGGGGAGCCACAGAGAGAAAGAGCCCAAGGGCCCTGTCTCAGAGTGGTAGGGTTCACACTTTGCCAAAGGGGATGGTTCTAACGGCAGCACAATCCAGCAGATGCTCCAGAACTGTGCAAAGACTGGGCACAGATCACACTGCAAATCTATGCCCAGGCTCAGAACAGGAGCCGTTCACCCCATCTACCAGTGGTGGGGGGGTCAGGGCTGCCCCTGGCGCTGTCTGTGCAGTGCCTGAAGCAGTGAAGGGTCCTCAGGGGCAAGAAGGGGGGAGGCCAAGTGACATACTGAAACAGACTAAAGCGGGCTGGGCCATGAGCTGGACACCTGGATCCTTCACTTGGGAACAGCCCATTGAATACCTCCTCCCCCAACTTGCAAGGTGGGGTTTTACCCAAGAAGGCCTTGGTCCCAGCCCTTGATGACCTGGCCCGTCCCCAGTGAGAAGATGAAGGGCTGGTCACGTGGGATGCTGCTGTCAAACTCGGTCCCATCTTCTAGCTTGCCCTGGTGAAAAGAAGGAGGGTGAGATGCGGGGCCTGCCTCCAACCAAAGACTCCCAACACAAACATTGCCCCAGGAGCTATTGGTAAATATTGGTGTCCCCTGCTTCTCCTGCAACAGGGGCTTTGGCTAGCTAGATTTCTCCTTGGCAACAACACCTCGGGCTCTGGCTAGCTGGCACCACCCATGCCTGCTGGTGCACAGACCCTCCCCCTCCTCCCCCAGGCCCTAGCTTGTTGGCACTGTCCCGTCCATGTACCCATCCCCCATCACAGGACAGGACTCACGGTGTAATGCATGTGCAGCACATCTCCCTTGCGGGATTTGATGGGGCAGTTCTCCACCCGTTTCTTGACACCTATCTGCAGCTTCTTCTTCCCTTCAGTGCCCAGCAGTGGCTGGCAGAGCATACACAGGCAGAGTGTGAGCAGCGCTGTGGCCCAGCTTGACTGCATCCTGGTAGGCCATGCAAAGAGAATCCAGTTAGTGCAGGTAAACCAAGAGACCTGCCCACAGGCCCTGCCAGTCATCCCTCCCTGGAGCTGGATTGGTGCCAGCCTCCTCCTAGAGAAGAAAGTCCCCCTATCCCATTCCTTCCCCTTGAGCTAGCCAGTACCTGCACCCTGGGGCCAACTCAGAGCCAGCATCCCCTAGAGAGGAAACTATTGTCATCCCATTTTCTGGGAACAGATCCTCTGCACACCCCATGCTCCCCCAACTCAAACACACAGTGACATGCTATAAATAATTTAAGCCCTCCACTGGTCCTTCATACCACTACCCACCCATCCAGATCCTACCCTAGGCATGCACGCGTAGTGCATCCGTCCGAATCCCCCCCGGGAGTCTCTGTGCCGCCTACTTACCTGTCCTCCCACTGAAGCAGCCTCTCCTCCGCTCCCTGCCCTACCAGCACCAGACACCATTGCCCTTTGGTGTGCCAGCCAGAGAATCTCCTGGATGGTGGGGTTTCCCTAAATCCACCAAATCTCCCAACTGCACCCTCTATACTAACTTACCCCAATGTGATTTCCCCATGTGTATCCCCATTCCCACCCTCCAGTGTGCCTCAGTCTATGTCCCCCATTCCCAGCCCCCCAATGATATCTGTTCCCCTGCCAGTATGAGTCTGCAGTTCCCCCCAATATCAGGCCCCATGTGATGCACGTTGCCTGTGCCCACTTACGGTGCCTCCTGCCTCTCCTCTCCCTGCCCACCTTTCCTGTCCCCAGCTTTCTGGAGGGTCCACACCCTGGCCTCCTCTTGGTTCTCCTCACTCCTCGTAGCCTCCCAAGCCCAAACCCACATCTCCCCAGCTCCTGTAGGTGCCCTCACCTTGTGCACCCAGATGTCCCCAGGCCCCCCAGAAGGAGCTGGCTTCTCCCTGGGGATCCACACTTGGTCAGGATCCGTGGAGCGCTCCCCTCCTCCATCATGGGTTCCTCTCGATGCCCACCTGCCCTGAGCAGCCCAGGGGGACACCCCAGTCGCTGGGGTGCCCTTGATATGTCTGCGGGGCACCCAGACCTCAACAGGGCTCTGCCCCCCCGACGGGGCCCCCTGCCTCCACTCCCTGTGGATCCAGATCGCCTCTCCCTGGCCACCCCCCACCGGAACCTTCTGCTGCCCTTTCCTCAGGGGTGGGTCCCGCTTGGGCCCCACTGGCTCTTGGCTCCCCACAGCCCCCAGCTCGGCCTCCTTCACTCCCTCCTGACCCTGAGGGTCTCTCCTCCCTGCACCCTCAGACACCTGGTTCCCCACCGCCCCGGGCTCCCCATCAGCTGGGCCGCCCCTCTCCGGGCCCCTCGCCCCTCTGGCTGGGCCCCCGCTCTCCTGGGGCCCCACGTCCCCTACCGGACCCCCCCGCCCCTGGTCTCCCTCAGGGCCCCCCATCCCCCCCACTCTCACCTCCTCGCCAGACCCTGCTCCAAACCCCTCTGCGCAGCCGCCGGCAGCTCCCACTCCTGATTGGCCAGGCCCGGAAGCCGCCCTGGCGGCCGCCATCTTCTCCATCACGTGAACATCGCCGCTCCGCATCACGTGACCGGAGACAAGGCCACTTCTTATCTGTCTGCTGGCTGGCGGCGCAAAATGGCATCCGTGGGGGGCGAGGCCTTCCTGCCGTGGGCGGGGTTAACCCCAGGGGCACGCGCTGACATCAGACAACCTTATATGGCCCTTTGACCGCTCTGTGACCTCTGACCCCATGTGACCTCCCCCCCTTGCCTGTCTCTGACCCCCAGCCCTGCTTGGTTCTCTCCACCCCTTGCCCCCGCCTTGGCCCAGCCCCTCCGCTCTGCGCCCATCACTAGTGACCCCTGAGCCCTGGCACCCAGCGGTATCTCCCAGGATCTGCCCAGCTCCCGGGACTGCCCCAGAGCCGCTTCCCCCTCACCCCACACTCCTGTCCCTGGGCATTGGGGAACTGGCACCTTCCCCACCTGGACATGCCCATTATCCCCACGAGGGGGTGCCAGTGCCCCATGACAGCTCTGGAGGGAGCCGGTTCCGTGGGAGGGAGGTTGCCTTCCCTTTCCAGGGCCAGGTGCCCGCCCGGCTTGCTAGGGGTCCAGATGTGACAGGGCTGGATCAGGAGTTGCCCCTGCTTGGGAGAAGCTGTTGGCGCTATTCACTCAGTGCCCAGACAGTAGGGATGGCTGGCTGGGTGGTTAGAGGAGGGCAAGAGGTTTATGGGGGGGGTCCCATTATTTCACTGTTTCCTGGCACAAAGGGGATAAGATCACCATCCAGCTCTGACCCTGATATGTTGGGGCCCGCAGGGTTGTGCTGCTCCCTACCAGAATCCCAGGAGGTATCTGTTTAGAAGATGGGGTGATTAGATGAGATCTGAGGTCTCTGGCCATGGCTACGGCCCAGTTGCAAAATAGGGTAGTGACAGCTGAAGTAAGCCAAACGCAACCTTTCCCTGGCCCTGGGTATTGCAAGAGACCCTGATGTCTGGGCTGCACCCTGAATTCAGACCCTGGCATCTGGGTCATGATACCCCAACTCTCTTTGTTTCTGACTATAAGGTTCTCAAGCCCCAGCCCCCTTACCCTTGGGTCTCACCTCATGATGTGAGTGATGTGTAGGTGGGGGAGCCCAGGGCTGAGTTAGCAAGGGGCTGTGAGTAAGGATCAAGGGGCATGAGCAGAGCTTTGGGGGGGGGGCAGTGCTGGGTTAGCAGGGGGCTGTGGGTCAGGATTGAAAAGCACATACACCTCTGGGGTGGAGGGTAGCCCTGTATTTCTTTGCCTTGCCAGCTGCAGGGCATCCCCACTTGCCTAGCATGGAATACACTCTGCCACAGTGCCAGTGCATAGGGCCTGGCTCATTTCCCCACTGGCCTTGGCCAGGAAAATGAAGAAGTTGTGTCTCTGGGGGAGAGGGGCTGCTTGGGGAGCCAGTCAAGCCCCCCACAGGACTCTCCAAATATTGACTCTCCCGAGGGCTCTAGTTGGGACCAAAGTACGGACAGAATGGAAATCAGCTGGACAGGAGCCGTGAGGGGGTGCGGGGAAGCCCAGTGCCCTGGCAGTCTTCAACCTCTCCCAGTACCCTGGCTAGAACCCAGGAGTCTTGGCTCCCCATTCACTCCCAACAGGGCATGGTGCCACCTCTCTTGCTGTTCTCTTGCTCATGGGATCATAGAGGGGTTAGGGGGTGTTTATGTCTGAGGTTGCACCTAGTGCCTCTGGGATCAAAGTCGACCCTCCACCCCTCCCCCTGCAATTTCCTGGAGCTTCTGGGTGGGGGCAAAGTCTGGAGGCAGCGGGTGCAGGGCAAACAAGCGGGTGCAGGGCAAACAAACAGCCTTGCCTCCTCTCGCTTCCTGCATCTGCCTCACACCTTCTCACCCTGCCTTGGGACCCTGGCATATTGGCTGCCCTGCCCCCAGCCTGGCTTGGAACCTTAGTCTGGCTTGAGGCCCCGGGTCAGGGCAACAGCACGCTTCCAGCCTGGTGTAAGACCCTGGCATCCAGGAGCTGCCCCCTGCCTTGGGACTCTGGCGTTAAGGCTGCACTACCAGTTTACATGCACCAGAGCAGGAGGCCACAGCTGGGAACTGATAAGGGACTGGCAGCAAGCGCTCAGCTATGGGCCCTCTGCCAGGCTGCGTGGTTCCTTATCTGCCAGAGGCCTTGCTCCCACCACCCCAGGCTCCCTGAGGCCATGGCATGTGGGGGATGTCACAGGCTTGCCCTCAGACACAGGCTTGCCCTCAGATCCCCTCCTAACAGGCCATTGAATCCTGGGAGTTTATCCAGCTGGAATTGAGATCAGAGCCACACTGTGAGATTGAGTGGTTAGAGCAGGGGGCCTAGGGGTCAGAATTCCTGGAGTCTATACCTAGCTCCTTGTGAGACTTGGTCCATCCTTCCCCCTGTGTGCCTCAGTTTCTCCGGCAGAGTGGGGATGGTGCCCTCCCTCCTCTGTGCAAGTCCGTAGAAATCAGGATTAGCCACATATCTCATGGAAACAGGAGCCATTCAGCACTTAGAGAAACTCAGTGCAGATGAGGTAGGCTAGGCAAGTGGCACATATGGGGTGGACAGGGCAAGGTGGCACAGGCAGAACTGTAAACCTGATGTACTAACTCCCAGATCCCCACTGCTCTAACCACTAGACTAAGGATGTTAAATATCAACTGATTGACTAATCAAATAGTCGATGCATTTTGCATTGACTATTGGATTAGTCAATAGGGCAATTCCGGCTTTGAAGTGTAGCAACAGCCCTAGGGCTGTTGCTACACTTCAAAGGTGAAAGTGCTGCGTGGAGCCTTGTATCAGCTGGAGACCCCAGCTGATCCTGGGCTCCACGTAGTGCTGCCACTTTGAAACGCCGTGAGGAACCTGATGCAGGGCTCCTCGCGGCGTTTCAAAATGGAAGTGCTGCACAGAGCCTGGAATCAGCTGGGGACTCCCCTGCTGATCCTGGGCTCCAAGCGGAGCCGCCGCTTTGAAACACTGGGAGGAGCCTGACGCCAGGTTCCCACAGTGTTTCACAGCCCAGGGTCAGTGGGGGAGTCCCCAGCTCATCCCGGGCTCCATGCGGTGCTGCCCCTCTGAAATGCCATGTGCAGCCTGGGGACACCCCAGCGGGCTCCAGACTGCATGTGACATTTCAAAGCAGCAGCACCACATGGAGCCTGGGATCTGACCCCAAACTTCAAGTGGCGCTGCCGCTTTGAAGTACCCCCTCTTCCCCTGCCCCTTGCTGACTCTATCTGATAGAGGGAAGCAACCAGTCAAATAGCATATTGACTAATCCTTCACATCCCTACACTAGACCCCACTCTCCTCCCAGAGCCTGGATAGAGTCCGGGAGCTCTCTCCATTACACTCTCCCCCCTTGTAGCTGCATGATGCATCCTGGTCCCTGCCCCTCCTCCTGATGCCTAGGAAGCCTGCTCTTGGGCACAATCTGTGAGGGGACTGGGAGCAGCAGAGTTGGGCTCATCCCTGAGCTGCCTCTGATCCCTGTGTTACAGGTAGCTCACAGTGCTGGCTCTGCCAGGATCCACCCCCTCCCTTTTCCCAGGGCTGCAGCCTGATCATGAAGTGCAGCACATCTGTGTGAGCAATGCCAGTGCTGGCACTGGGAACCAGAGTGACAGCTCCTCATGCTTCCAAGGGAGGGGGACAGGCCCAGGAAGGGAACCCTCCACATATTCCCTCCACTCACTTCTGTGATGGGTCTCAATCCTGACCTACAGCTCCCGGCTAGTCCAGCCCACCTGTTTTTCCTGCCTCCCCACAGAGAACATGGCATCTCATTCATTCCTGACACCATGTGTTTCCAAAGGATCAAACAATATGGCAATTGTACCAACAGGAATCTCTTGCCCCGTACCAAGATGTAGCCACCCCTGAACTGAGGTGCCAGGGCTCATTACAGGATCCCTCACCTGGTGCTGAGATGCAGCTGCCTCTAGGATGGAGCAGCAATTTTTCCAGGAAAGAGCCACGCAGGAAAGAGCCCGCAACCCTGGGATAAAGATCTCACGGGTGTAAATGCTGCCACACTTTTGTGGAGTATAAACGAAGACGCTGTCTCAAAGAGAAATGCCAATAATCCATAAGGATCCTCTCTCTAGCTCTGCTGCCCTACACAACAAGGAACCCCTCCAGCAAGGCACTCCCCAGCCCATACAGCATATAGGGCACCCCACAGAATCCAATCCCATGTGTCCTGAAAGTGCAGCATGCTCCCTCGACCCCTATAGTTGTTTGCAGGATCGTGCACTCACAGCTCTGCGGGACATTGAGTCTCATCCATTTAATAGCTTTATCACTGGATCCCAATGTGCGGGCAGTTACAGCAGCAAGACGTGCCCGGGGAGGGTGCTTGAGCTGGTGCCCAGCCTGCCCTCGGCTCCAGCAGGCAAACGGGGTTTGATCCGGGAGGATGGAGAAGAAGGGGAGGGCAAGTATTAAATTAAAAGGGTTGGGGCAGTGAGGGGTGATGCGGAACTTTAAATAATGACAAGGGAATCTGGCCAGCAGAGCTGGGGCCACCTTGGTGGGCACTGAAGGAATCTGGGGGCCCAAGTACTCAAGGAGCCACAGGATCTGGTCTCCCCAATCCTGAAGGGACCCCTGGATTCAGCTGCCCCAGTCCAGGACTGGTTGTGTAAGATGCAGCCCCTTCTGACAGGTCCTGTCCAGGCAGTGGACAAGGGAGTCTGGCCTCCCACATAGTCCCAGGAGTCCTGTCATCAGGTCCATTCCTGAGCAGCCTTGCCCAGCTTCCTTGGGCTCCTCTCCAGCAGGGGGCGCTCAGGGCTAGAGTCTTGTCTTGTTCCCAATGCAGAGCTGGGCTTGGTGTGGAGAGCCTGGTCACAGGTCTTCTCAGCCCTCCTCCATCAGATCATCTGCGCAGCTTCTCACATCTGGGGGGAGAACAGAGTGGCTCAGGGCAGCGGGAAATGCAGGTTCAGCCACCAACACCAGGACTCACAACTCTTCTAGGCAAAAGCCCCTCCCTTGTTCCAAAGCCTGATGGGAGTCTGGGGGGCTCTATCCTGCAGCACCAATAGGGGAGGGTCTGTCTGGGGCCTGTGAAGGGAAATCAGGGGGGGTTCTCTAACTCATGGGGGTCTGTCAGCCTGAGGGGGGTCATGGCTGCCTCTGGCCCATG
This sequence comes from Pelochelys cantorii, assembly GCA_032595735.1. Classification (NCBI taxonomy): domain Eukaryota; kingdom Metazoa; phylum Chordata; order Testudines; family Trionychidae; genus Pelochelys; species Pelochelys cantorii. The sequence goes on from CM064336.1 coordinate 35,078,057, forward strand.
GGAAGATGTTGGTGGAGATCTGCCTGGTCCATGAAGGAGTTTGGGATGTCTCTGGTCTGGGGAAAGCCAGGGGACCTGCCTGGTCCAGGAGAGAGTCTGGAGTGTCTCTGGTCTGGGAGAGGCTGGGGGATCTGCCTGGTCCAGGAGGGAGTTTTGGGGTATCTCTGGCCTGGAGGGAGGTTGGAGGAGTCAGGGGGGTCTCACCTGCACAAGTGCTCATTGAGCTCCAAGCCCCGGTCCCGGCAGTGTTGGCTCCTGCGCCGGCAGTGGCACTGGCATGTCTGGGGATCCTGTCGCCTCCGTTTGTCTGGGCAGGGGGGGCAGGAGGGCCTGGGGGAGTAAAGAATCCAGATGATCTCAGCCCCAGGGGCATGTGCTGGGATCCCCCCCCACATACACACTCTCACTTCCACATTGAGGAAAGTCTCCCTTCCTGTCCCCCCAGAACCTCTGATGATCTCCTGCTCTGCCTGCTATATAACAGGGGGCCTTCATCACCCTTTAGAATGTATAGGGAACCCTATAAAATAGCACCCCATTCTACCCCAATTCAAAGGGGTCACCGCACGGAGGAGGAGGAACCCCTAACCTTCTTGATGCTGGAGGAGGCCTTGATGCTGCTGGACTAGATAGTCCATTCCTCCTTTGATCCCCTATACAGGTAGTGAGGGAGATGGGGCTACCCCAGTTAAAAAGTGAACTTCCATAAGATGTGGGGAGCATTGACCCAGTCCTCCCTGCTCACCCCAGTTCAATGCCCCCAGTGCAAGCAGAGTTAGTAAGGAAGTGGGGGGCATGCAGGGACTGGAGGATGCATGGCGGTCCCTGGACATACAGGTGGGGGGAGTCTCGTTCAGGGGGTCTCTTCTTTTTGTGTTTGCGTCCAGTGCTGTTTTTCCCCTTGGGCCGCTCAGGCCTGTGGAGAGAACCAGACCTGAGCTCCCCTCTCAGCCAGCAGGGGGCACTGCAGGGAGTGGGGCGGGAGCACAGGCTGTGGGAGGAGCTCTGGGAGCTGGGGTCCTTACCTTTCTGGATTGACTTTGCTAGTTGTCTTTGGTCTGCAGAAGAAGAGGTGATGCCAGGTTAACATGGAAAAGGGGGTCTGCTGAGAACTGCTCCCCAAAGGAGATCAATTCATGAGAGGCACTGTGATGCCCTCTGCAATGTGGGGAGTGGCACAGTGCCAAAGGCAAAAGACCACTGCACTCACCCTAGGAACCGGGGAGCTCATAGCCCCCCAAGTGTCTCTGTGGGGCCACCTGCCTGAGGTGGGGGGGGGGTCATTGGCTGCTGTGCGGTGCTCAGGCTTTGGTTAAGCTCCAAACCAGGGGGTCACAAGTTGGGGGAGACTGAGCCCTATGAGACCTCCCAATGCCCCCCCATACTCTGAAGAGCTAACACCCCCTCACCTGCACTCGCAGGCACTGTGCTCCACGAAGGCCAGCTGGCCCAGGTGGCTGTGCGGGTAGCGGGTTTTCATCACCTGGGGGGCAGAGAGGGGGTGAGGGAGGGAGGTGCCAGTGCCAAGGGATTGGGGGTGATGTCAATGCCCAACAGCCCTCCCCTTGGCTCCCCTCCCCTTTGGCATTCCTCTACCCCCGACACCTCTTCTTCCACCCCCGGGCATTCTCCTGGCCCCACTACCTGGCGCCTCCAACCTCTAGCATTCCCCACCCTCAGTGCCTGGCCACCCTCCACCCTCTGGTATCCCCTCCCCCCAGTGCCAGCTCCCAGCCTACCCCTGGCATCCCCTCCTCCTGGTGCCTGGTTCCTAGTCCACTCTATGGCATTCACCAATGCCCAGCTCCCTCCTCCCAGCATTCCCCTCTCCACAGTGCCTGGCTCCCCCTCCACCCAGCATCCCTCTCCCCCAGCCATCTGCCCACCCCTGGCATTTCTGTATCCCCAGAGCCTGGCTCTTAACCTCTCTGTCCTGTCCTTCCTCCCATTACCTCCATCACCACCACATGCATGCGGGTGGGCACACACTGCAGTCCCTCGTCAGCGCAGCACCCAGCGCAGCGACGCAGGGGCACGCAGGAGGGTGCCAGGAGGTGCTCCACCTCACTCGGGTGCTCCTCGCTCACGGGCACCAGCATCTCCTTTGGCTGGCAGAAGCTGCGGTTATAAACCTCCATCCACTGCATTACTGGGGGGGCTAAAAAGGGTCAGTGTGAAGGGTCAGTATGCCCTGACAGTGCCAACCAACATGGCCAAGGCACCCCCCCCCCATGGGTCCACATGCAGACACAGCAAGCTCTGCCAGGCACTGGAATGCAGCCAGCTCTGTGGTGGGGCGTGAAGGCTGATTACATGGGGATCCTTCACCCAGCCCTGACATGCGACCACCTCTGGGGTGAGGTGCCTGTAACCTCAACGATCCCCCAAATGTGCCCCCTCAGCACTGCTACCCCCAAACATGTCCCTCTGCCTGATGGCAGCAGCCCCCCAACCGCCCCCTAGGCTGTCTCTTACCTTCCTCTGGTGGGTGGGTCCCCTCTGTCTGGGGCTGTGGTGCCTGGAAAGAAGATGGAGGCAACAGGCTCAGAAACCCAGGCAAAGGCAGAGGGAGAGGCTGCCTCCCCACACTCTCTTGAGCCCCCTCTGAGCTCTGAGGGAGCCCCCACCCCACTCCCACTTCATTACACCCCAGCCTCAGGGGCCCTTCCCTAGCTCATAGGGTAGGCTAGGTCCACGCCCAGGAGACCCTACAATAACAAACCAGCAGAGGGGGGAGGAGTTGGGATAGACCCCTCCGGGTATGTGGCACTAGGACTGGGGAAGTGGAACAATCTTTGACTGGATGGGCCTGAGGAACTGCCCTGTCCTGGCCAGTGCGCCCCCCGCCCCAGCGAGTCATTGGCCCAGCAGGAATAGAAGCCAGGCGTCCCGGCTCCCAGCCCCGCCCCCCGTGCTCAGAGGGGAGGGGCACGGTGGGACGGGGTGGCTGGAACGGCAGCCCCGGCGGCCAGGGCAGCAGGCGCTGGGCAGTGGGGGGTAGATCCCAGCCCGGCAGGTACCCAAGAGGTGCAGAGGGGGAATCCCAGGCGGGCGGGAGGCGGCGCTTGTCTGTCAGGGTTGGCCCCTGCCCTGAGCCCTACCCCGACCACTGCAGCTCAGCCCCTCCCCCAGGTACAAGTCTCCAGCCTGCGGGCTGGCTCCAGCCACCCTCCTGCCGGGGCCCCCGGCAAGGCAAGGCCAGCCCGGACGCCACCCACAACCGCCCCGTACGAGGCGCTCACCCAGGGGGGCCTGTACCCTGCCCATGCCGGGATGCATCCCGCTGGTGGGTCCCACAGTACCAGGTCCCTTCCCCAGTGCCAGCTCCGTCCAGCGCCCAGTGCCGGCTCCGCCCACCCGTGCCTGTCTCCCTCCAGCGCCCACTGCCAGCTCCCCTAACGCCTGGTGCCCGGCTCCCCAGTGTCCGGTGCCCCAACGCCCAGCTCCCCACCCCCTACCTTGGCTGCGCAGCAGACCAGCTGCAGGGCTGTAGCCAGCAGGAGGTGCAGGGTCTCGCGGGGGGCTCTCATGGTGCCGAGCCGGAGCGCGGGAATCCCCTAGCGCTGGTGCCCGGGACGCCTGGCGGGCAGCTGCCCCCTCCCTCCGGCAGCGCCCGCAGTCCGGGGCACTGGCATGGTAGCTCCGAGCGCGGGGCTGGCGGGACGCGGGGCACGGAGCCCTCGCCTGGGGCTCCCCGAAGGCAGCGCACGATCCCCGCTCAGCAGTCCGAGGGGAGGTAAATCCAAGGATCGGGCCGGGGACTGGCCGGCCCCGGGGGGCAGCTACAGGTGCATCGGAGCCCGCGGGGCCAGCGCGCCAACAGGAGCGAGCGGCTCGGAGTGAGCCAGGCGGTCGCGGTCGGCTGGGGAGAGAGAGCGGGGCTGGCTCCGGGGAGTGAGTGACGGCCCGGCCCGGCCCAGCCCAGCCCGGCCCCGGGGGAGGCGGCAGCAGCGGGAGGTGGAGCGGGGGGTAGCAGGGCGGAGCGGGGAGGGGTGACGGGCAGGGAGCAGAGGCGGGGGGAGCTGGCTGGGGAATGGCTGGTACTTGGCTCCCATAGGGAGGAGGGAGATGCCGGGAGCAGCCCTTGCCGTGATAGTGGGGAAAGGGTGGAGGGGTGTGTGGGGAGGAATGGGGGTAGGGAGGAGGCAGGGGAGGATGGAGAGTTGGGTGGGAAGGGATTGGTGGAGGGGTGAGTGGGGTCACAGAATGAATGGAGGGGTGGGTGGGGATGGATGGGGATGGGTAGGTGGGGAGAGATGGAAGGACAGAGGGGCACACAGGGACAGATTGGAGGCATGGGGATGGATGGAAGGATGGAGGGGCACAAGGGGACAAATGGGTGGGGATGAGCAAGGATTGTGCAGTTGCCGAGCTGGGGCCCACATGACCATATCCAGTGCTTTGCAGGGGGGCAGCTCAGGGTGCTGGACTGGCAGAGCCTTCTGGACTCACTTGGGGAAGTCCCCCTAGGGTTGTCAGTAGTAGGTGCAGGAGCAGCTGGCCATAGGGAGCTTGATCTGGGTCATCCTGTCTAGATTGGGCCCATTCCATCTCTGACCAGTGGAGCAGGAGTTGAGTTGGTGTCCCCTATGGCAGCCACTAGGAGAAGCTACAGCAGGTCCCAGGGCAGGGGGCACTGACAGAGGGGGCAGCCTGAAATTAGTTAGATGGGTTTCCATGCCCCACCGCACAGGATGGAATTGCTGGGATGGGAGATGGAGAAAGAGGCATGGAAAATGCCACCAAAGCTAAACTCCCCAGCTGCACAAATGTAGAAGACAATTTAATGCCAGCTCCATCCTGGACAGGGGGCAGAGCAGGGTGCCAGGAATGGTCTGTGAGGTGTGATGGAGGATACACAGCTCATGGTGTTGCCCATGAAATGTGCTTGGAAGCAGCGCTCTTCCTTACTGGGCACTTATTGTACCCTGAAGGGGTTAATTCCCTGCTAATTCTTAGAACTTGGCTGGGCACTACTGCAGGGAAGCTCACAGTACTGGAATCTCCGGCTGGGCACTGCTGTGGGGAAGCTTGCAGCACTGAAATCCCTCGCTGCAACTGTAGAAGCTCATGGCACTGGAGCTGCCAGCTAGGCACTGCTGAGGGGAAGTTCACAACACCAAGGGGCTCTCCCTCCCAGCAGGGAGCTCCATGCAGCAGCCTACCTCCCAGCAGGCACAGAGGGGTGTGTGGCAGGGTTGGCTGTGACGTGAGCAGGGGATTAGTGGAGTGTGCTGCAATGGGAACTATGTGTGAAATTCCAGGGTTAATCCTTCATCCGCAGGACCCAGAACTGCACTCCATCTGGCACCTGCCCAGCAGGGGTGTGTGTGTCTCCCAAATCCTCCCTCCACTCACGCCTTTGTATGCACCCGACAGGGGTCCCTGGGGTATGAGAGTCATGCTCCCACAGTCACACAGGGGCACTGGAAATAGTAGAGAGAGAAGCAGATGAGATGGGGATGCATGGATGGATAGATACCCAGAGCGGTGTATACAGCAATGGGTGGATAGCTAGAGGGCTGTATATGGACAGATGCGGGGGGCGAGGAGGGTGAGGAGGGTGGGGATGGAAGGTGCAGTGGGGATGGAGAGCTATAACACACAAAGGAATGAAGGGAATTCAGGGATGCACAGGAGCCCTTGGGGCTCTGATATCTGCTGCCCTGTCATGGGGGCTCTTGGATGATCAGTGGGATTGGCTGTTTCCCGGGGAAGGGGGGAGCAGAGTCTGGAACCATTGCTACCTCCAGTGGCTCACCTGCCCCCCAGAAGCTTCACTGGTGATTAATCAGCACCACCCAGTCAAAGGCTCAGGGCTCTGAGCAGGGAGCGGACTGACCTGGTGAGGCTGATTAATCCCCTTGTGAAGCGGTGCTGCCGCACACCTTGGAAGGAACACTGGTTGCCACTCTTGCCATATACACCCAGCCCAGCTCCCACCTGGCATATTTCATTCAGGTCCTGCACAGTCATCTAGCCAAGCCATGGCACCTTCAGTGGCGTGATGTGGTTCTTTAGAGCACCACTGAGCCTTGTCACCCACTCAGAGCAGGGATTCAGCCCAGAGCCCTTGGCTAAGCAACTGCCAACTGTCTGACTCCCATTCTGGCAGCATTGGCCCAGTGGTCTCTGCTCCTCCTGCCAGTGGGGGCTGGGTATGTGCCACGTAGTCTCCTTTCACCATTGTCCTCCCTGCCCCAGCTCATGGGGATGGGGGGCCTGGCATGGCAGTGAGGGGAGGAAGCTCTCAGTACTGGAATCCTTCCTGGCCACTGCCGCAGAGAAGCTTGCAGCACTGTGCAAGGCTGCTGTAGCTCCTGCTTCCATGGGGAATGATGGTGGGGACAGCAGAGAGCCCAGTGGCACATCCCTGATCCAAGACCCCTTGTATGGTGACCCTGGGTAGTGCAGGCTGGTAGCTAGGGAGCCCAGACAAATCCCATGTCCCCCTCCCCTACGCAATGGTGGGAACCCTCCAGGAAGGCCAGTGGCACTGGGCCCATGAGCAGTGATTTATTGAAGGGGGGAGAGATGTGTGTATGTGACATGGTGCCCATACAGCATCTGTGGCTCCCAGTCCCCGCATACAGTGTCCAGAGCGCCTGTCACTTCTGGGCGCTGTCCCTGCTGTGCCGGATGTGGTGGCGCTGCATGAACTCGGCGTGTTTCTGGCGCAGGATCTCCTGCTGCTTCTGGAAGCCATTGACCCTGTGGGAGGAGAGGCACAGGGGCCATGTCACACTTGGGACAGAGGGGCGGTGGACAGTGATGCTCAGCATCATGCACTAACGTGAATGCACATGCTCTAACACACTCATGCATACATGCATGTGTTAATACAAACTCAGGCATTCGCTACAGTGTGGGTATGTGCATGTACTAGGATGCCAACATGCCAGTTCTCAGGGGCACACACTGACATGCTAACACACTACTGCATGGGGGCACGTGCTCTAACATAGTAACGTGCTAGTGCACGAAGCCCATGCTAACACACATTAGAACATGGGCACACAAGCTAGTGTACAGATGCACATGTTCTAAAACAAACTAGTGCATACATTTGTGTTCTCATGCCCAGTAACACATGCTCTAGTTATACATGCTCATGCTCTAACACATTCGTTCAAATGCCCCAGAGGGCACATGCACACTTCAAGCCAGGCTGGTGCACAAACACACTAAAGTATCTGTGGATGTTCTAGCACACACAGAAGTTAACACACTAGTGAACCTGTGTTAGCTACTAACACACATGATCCATACCCTCCAACACGCTCATCAACACACGTTTGCATTTCCACTCCCACCCATTCAAGTTGATGGCCCCTGGCTAGTGCCTCAGGGTTCCCCTTGTGATGGCAGGAGAGGGGAATGCCCAGAGGGCATTGGAGGCCAGCATGCAGTGAAGGGAAGGAGAGATTCCTCCCCAGAGGTTGGTAGGAGCTGGCAAGGAGTAAACTGGGTGAGAGGAATCCCCAGAAGGTAGGGGGCAACATAGGGTGAACAGAGGGCATGGCTTCCCAGTGGGTAGGGGACTTCCATATGGGGTAAAGGGATTTCCAAGAGGATGGTGGGCAACATGGGATAAACTGGGGGGAAAACTCTCCTGAGGGTGGTGGGGCAGCATGCTGTGAAGGGGGAAGGGTCTCCAGAGAACAGGGGGTCCAGCATGGGGAGGGGTTCTGGCAGCAAACACCCACTAGAGCCTCTGGGAGAGGAAATGTTTGCCTATAGGGTAAGGTGAGGAAAACTGAGACACGGGCTGGGGGAGCTGTGCAAACCTGGCCCGCTCCTTGGATTCATTGTAGATGCTGGTTATGAGCTCATCCTTGTTGTCCATGAACCTCTTGTGCATCTCCTCCAGCTTCCTGCAGAGAACAGGGGTGGGGATTACACACCTCGCCCTGCACCCTCCTTGTCAAGGGGCAGAGAGATGGGGGGGGGGTGAGTGGAGAATTTGAAAGATGAATGCATCAACCTGTCTGGCAATGGATGGGTAGACCTGTGTGTGTCTGAGGCTTTGTGCATGGTTTGTATCTATGTGGATTGAGCGTGTATGTCTGTGGTGGATGTGCTGGGTGTGTCTGTATGCTGTGTGTATTTCTAAGGGGTGGGATTTATGGTGTGTGACTGCACAGAATATTTATGTGTCTGTGTGGTGTGTACGTCTCTGTGTGTTGTGTATGTGTGTGCATATGTATGTGTAGTGTGTGTGCACATGTTGTGTGTGCATGTGGTCTGTGTCTGTGCAGGATATCATGTGTACAGGATGTTTGTCTATACAAAATGTATGTCATTGTGTGGCACGTCTGTGTGTGAGTCTGTCTATGCTGTGTGCGCATGTGGTGTGTCCGTGCAGTGACTGTGTGCGAATATGTTTGTGCAGTGTGTCCGTGCGATGTGTCTGTACAATCTGTATGCATGTATGAATGTCCCTTCTGTGCACCGTGTGTGTCTGTCCAGCATGTCTGTGTGCAAGTCTGTCCGTGCAGTACATATGGTGCCTGTGTGGTGTATCACAACAGGGTTCCCGCCCTCTCTCTGTTCCAGCAGGCTGAATGCTGAGCACACAAGAGACCAAGCCAGAACTTGGGGCTGGGGATGATTGCCCAGTGCGGACCGCGCTGGGTGCTGGGCAAGGGGTGTGAGTGGGTGAAAAGCCAGGCAGGGATAGACTGACTCAGCAATTCTGGGGCCAGTGACAGCCCCGACCTTCCCCTGGAAGCCACCATCTCTTTATGTAACAGAGTCCACAGCACAAGCACTGGGGTGCCCAAGTTTCAGAGATGGGCAGACACCCATCCCCAGCCTCTGCTCCCTCTGTCCCCCACCTCATTGCCTGAAAGAGCCACTTTAAGAGAGGTGACTGGGAACCCAGGAGTCCTGGCTTCCAGCCCATCTCAGCAGTGGAGGCGGGGGGGGGGGGGGCGAATAGGAGTGGGTGAGAGCAGGGCAGGGGCTGGAAGATGCCTTAGACAGACACAAGTCATTAGGCTTAGGGCTGGGGTAACTGGGTGTGATTCTCTGGCTTATGGCATGCAGGCAGCAGAAAGGATGATTTAATGGTTGCTTCTGGCTTTACCACTGCTCATGACAAATCCAGCAGGGTTGTGAGGCGCAGACTAGCTGGATCTCCCTGGAACCTCACACTCCCCTGTCTGGCTGTCATGTACTAACAGGCTACTCTACATGCAGACTGGAGACCACTTTAACTAGACTGGGACTGGCAACAGTGCAGGGAATCACTGTGACCACAGTACGGGCACTAAGAGGCTCGAGCAGCATCCTGTCCTGGGGGAAGTGTGGAGGAGGCTGCCCTGATTTGTCCCCACATTTGCATCTTGTGCTGCAGGGGGAGTCCCCTGAACCATGTCCTGCACTGCAGTTGGCACCCTCCAAACTAAGTCCTGCACTGGAGGGAGCATCCCCCCAACCACGTACTGTATTGCAGGGGGCACCCCCTAATTTATGTCCTATGCTGGAGGGGGCATCCCTAAATTCATACTGTGTGAAGCAGGAGGTGTCCCCCAATCCACATCGTGCACTGGAGGGGTCATTCCCAATATAACTATTCCTGTTTTTTAACTGATCCAATTAAACTGACCCCAGACCTTCTTGCAAAGCAGGTTCTAGTCTGTGAGCAATTTGAGGTAGGGACCATCCAACAACCAGAGAAGGGAGCCAGTCCCGGGGCAGCAATGCTGAACTGGAAAGGCAATGTGAAATCCCAGCCCACAGGAAGGACAGCCTCCAGGTACCTTCTTCCTGTCTGTGCCATCGGGTCTGAGAGTTGTAGTCAGGGATTCCCAAACTTCATCCTACCAGGACCCCTTCTGACAGCAAAAAATACTACATGACCCCAGAAGGGGGACAAAGCCTGAGCCCACCTGGCCCCACAGCCCAGGAATAGGGGCCAAAGCACACTGCCTGTAGGGTGGGGGAGGGGAAATGAAGCCCAAGGACTTCAGCCCCAGTCAGGGGGCTTGTAATCTGAGGCTTGCCACCCAGGGCTGCAGCCCTAGGCTTTGACCCCAGGTGGTGGGACTGGGTTTCAGCCCTGGACCCCAGCAAATCCAAGCCAGCTGTGAACTAACAAAGGGATCGCAACCCACTTTGGGGTCCTGACCCCCAATTTGAGAACCACTGGCCTAGTCTGACTTGTGCGGGACAGGCCAGAGAATGTCCCCATTACCCCAGGATTGAGCCTAGTCATTTGTATCTGATTACAGAACAGGGGGTGCCCCTACAGCAAGGCAGCCAGGCTGGAACTGAAGACACTAAGGGTATGTCTACACTACATGGCTCCGTCGACGGAGCCATGTAGATGAGATTTGTAGACATAGGAAAATGAAGTGGCGATTTAAATAATCGCCGCTTCATTTACATCAAAATGGCTGCTGCGCTGTGCCGATCAGCTATTTGTCAGCACAGCATGGTAGTCTGGATGCTCGGCGGTCGACATCAAAACCCTTTGTTGACCACCCCATTATGCCTCGTGGGATGAGGTTTACTGGGGCGGTCGACAAAGGCTTTTGATGTCGACCGCCGAGCATCCAGACTACCACGCTGTGCTGACAAACAGCTGATCGGCATAGCGCGGCAGCCATTTTGATGTAAATGAAGCGGCGATTATTTAAATTGCCGCTTCATTTTGCTATGTCTACAACCCTCATCTACATGGCTCTGTCGACGGAGCCATGTAGTGTAGACATACCCTGAGAGATGGAGAGACCATCCTTCCCTTGGGAGTTTGTTCCAAGAGCTAATCACTATCACCGTGAAAACTTGGTGCCTTGTTTCTCATTAGAACGTGTCTGGCTTTAATTTCCGGCTGCTGGCCCTCGCTCTAGCCCTCTCTACTAGGCTCAAGAGCCCTTTAGCACTTGGTATTTTCTCCCTGGGAAGCTACTTACACACAATGATCAAATCATCTCTTGATCGTCTTTGGAGAAGCTAAATGGACTGAGCTGCCCAGGTCTCTCACTGTCAGGCACTTCTCCAGCCCTCTGATCAGTTCTCTGGCTCTCTTCTGCACCCGCTCCAGTTTTTCAGTGTGCTTTTTAAACTGTGCACTCCCAGACTGGATGCACCATTTCACTGTGGGTGCTGTCTATGGAGGCAAAACCACCTCCCAGTGCCTACTGGCTACTCCTGTTTACACAGCCAAGGATGGCACTGGCCCTTTTGGTTTCAGCATCACACCAGGAGCCCAAGTTCAGCTGGCTGCCCAATAAGGCAAAGCAGCTACTTATCTATGGTGTTACAGTTGTTCCTCAAGATGTGATACAGGTGTGTGTTCCATGTAGGGTGTGTGCACTCCCAGTGCACAGGAGCCAGAAAATTTTGCCTAGCAGTACCTGGAGGGGAATGCTCACATCGCACCTCACTGTTGTAAGCCCATTTCTGGCTAAGTAAGGCTGTGCTACCCTGATCCCCCTCAGGTCTTTCACTCTGAACATCAGGAGCACAGAGTTCAAGGCAGAGGGGATGGAGGGTGGGTTGTGGAACACACATCTGCAGCACATCTGGAAGGATGGTCACAACACACGTATGATGTGTTTTCTTCTTGGAGTAGATGCAATTGTGTGCAAGCAGGTGACTCAAGCTGTACTTGCAGGAGGTGGGGCTGGGAGTCTGTTTGAAACAAGGATTGTAGAACTGCCTTCCCAAAGCTTACATCTCTTCTGGGTGCTGCGGTAATGGCATAATGTTTCATAGGTGTATGTAGAGATGACCAAGTGGCAGCCCTGCAGGTGACCCATGCTGAAATATCTCTGAATGCCACTGCCACAGCCTGTGCTCTGGCAGAATGAGCTCACACCATTAAGGAGAAACAGCTGGCCATATGCTGTCCTGATACAGGAAGCTGTCCCTTGGAGATTGCCTGAGAAGAGACTGCCTGTCCCTTCCGTCTGTCTGCATTCAACACAAGCAGGCCAGGAGATGCACGAAAAGGGTTAGTTTGTCCAGGTAAAATGCTAGACATTGCCTGACATCTGTGTGAAGACACTGCTCTGTCAGAGTTGGATGTAGCACAGGAGAGAACACAGGTAAATACGTCACCTGCTTCAAATGAAATCAAGACATCATGTCAGATAAAAACCTAAGGTGTGGCCACTATGTCTTTGCCTTTAAGGACTGTGTGTAAGGAGACTGTCCTCAAAGCCTGTGACCTTCTACTCTCTTTGCAGACATTACTGCCATCCCAAACACAGGTTTTTGACACAAAAGAGAAAAAGAGGATGATGCCAGGGGCTTGAATGGATGTCCCATTGGCGCCACTAAGACCATATTAAGGTCCCACAAAGGAACATGTTCTCTCAATGGTGAGCAGGGACAAAGGATCCTTTCAAGACCCTTGTTACCATGGTATTAGAAATTACCAGCATCCCATGGATGGGTGGATAAAAGGCTGAAATCACAGCCAGATGCCACCCTCAATGAGCTAAGTAGGAGACCTGACAAGTGAAGATGTAATGAATACTCCCAAGATGTTCCAGGATGGATACCAGCAGCCTTTACTTGAACTCTGTAGGCCAACAACCATATAAAAACACTTCCCTTTGGCCAGATAAGGCACTGGTGGCCAGTAAGCTCCTATTCTGACTATGCAGAGAGTGACAATCTCAATACTGATACTGCTCCAAGAACGGTCTGTGGTGCCAGTCAGGCAATGAAGACAGGAAGGAGGATCCCAACATGGATTCGGAGGAATCCCTGGTGTCCACTGACAGCAGATAGTTAGTCTCATCTCCAGCCCAACTGGAAAGCAGTCCCTGTCCTGACAAGAAGTGAGGAATCTGCATCACTGGTACCAAATATGTGGCACCTGCCCATGCCCAATGCTGGGGAAAGCTTTGGTACTCAGGTCAGCACATGTATGGAAGCAGAAAACAAGATCTATGGACAAAACAATGGTGGTGCAGAGGAGTGCACTAGTGCTCTATGGGATGGAGCGTGGCACTGGCCTCAACTCCACAGTAGCCATGCAGAAGGATCAGGCTGCTGTGTCTGTGGACACTGTGTCTCTACCACATGACCAGACAGCATCAACACAGGGTGGTCCATGGTCCTGACAAAGTGCTGGAGGAGTGGAGCACAGAACAAATAGGGAGGGTAAATCTGCTGCCGCCTGGTGTGCCACCAGACTTAAGTACCAGACTTAGCAGATGCCCCCATGGCAGAACCAGTGTCTATGCTACTGACTCTTGGTGGTCCCAGCATAATACTGGAGAGGGATTTGATGGATCTGTTCCATCCCACATGTCCAAAGTGGCACAGAGTCAATCTAAGAGGAGGAGGAAGGGTGTCCACAATCCCTCAGATAGTCCCAATTAGTTTAATGGGACTTCTTCCTCTGTGCCACAGAAGACAGCAAATGGCTTCTCCTTGGGGAGACACTAGCACTGGAATGTGGAGTGGACTCATTTACCACCCTCAAATGTGGGCCTCAGTGCCAAAACAGGCCTGCTTGAGGAGGTGCTGCTTCAGATGTAAGTCTGGGTAATCAGGGGTCTTTTGGTAATCAACTTACAAACAAAGCACCTCTCCTGAGCATGTCCCTTCCCTAATCACAAGCACCTTGTGTGGGGATCACTGTTAGGAATCATCTCCCCTCTCTATGAAAGACAGATTCAGCCCTGATGAGGGCGTCTCACAGGACAGTAAGTATTCTAACTAATTCCCACATACCTAAGCAATCTAGGGTACTGCTAACTCACAACTACATACACACAAAGAAAACACTCGGACAAATGAGATAGAGAACGTGCGGTGATAACCACACAGAGCTCTGATGCCAGCCACAGGCACTGAGAAGGAACTGAGGGGAGTCAGGGCAGTAGCACCTCATATAGCTAAGCTCAGGGCTACGACCATGAGGTGTGACCGTCGCTCCTATGGGTACTGCCAGGCAAAGTTCTCCAGCTCCAGTGCACTTGGTGCACGCACACCTGTGTGGAATACATGGCTGCCTCAATTCCCCGCACCTCCACCCTTTGCTGTTTAGATTGTGAGTTGTCTGGAGCAGGGATTATCTTTCATGGGGTATCTGTGCAGTACCCAGCAAAGCAGGGGCTGGATCTCTCTTTAGCTCCTGGCACAAAAAGGGCATCTTTTCATCCTCCGGCACTGTTCCTTAACCACAGGACTGTGCCTCTTCCATTTGACAGAGCTGGATTTTGCTAGGCCTATTCCAAAGAGCCATTTGAAGGCTTGTCACAACCCTGTGGTTCCCGGGCACAACTCTTGCCAGTTCCCTTGCTGTGCCACCCCCACTCCTGGTCACTTGGCATGCATAGCATGTTTCTGAGTCCTTCCCTGCATGTCACCGCACTGACTGCTGTGTGAGTTCCCAGAGCACAGATAAGCTGGTGGGTCTCTCTTGCTTTATGTGCCATTTCTCTAACAAGTGGCCCCAGATCTTGTCTACTGGAAGCCTGGGATCACAGGGAAATGGGGGGCTGAGGAGATGCTCCAGCTAGTGGTCAGGCAGGCTGCAGCCTCTTCCCTGACTTCCCTGCAAACACACAGTGCTTTGTCTATTGGTGCTGGGTGCGCATTCGGCTCTCAGCCCCTTCACCCAGGGGAGTCCAGGCTCCAGAGAGCAGGGACCACGGTAAGGCAAGCCTGACAAAGCTGCTGCAGGGATCAGTTCTCCCTTAGTTTCTTGGGAAGTTAGAAGCAGGGAGGAGGGTCTGAAGACAGGGATTCTCTCTTGGTCTCTCAGGGTCCAATCCTGCTGGGCTCCATTTCAAGGTATTTTAATAACAGTCTGTGTTACAGGCGGCCAGACTCTAAGACAGTGTTTCTTAAACTTTTTAAGACTGAGGAACACCAAACAATACTTTTTTTTATGGAGAACACCAAGGATTTTTTTGTTCAGAAAAAAAAAAAAAAACACCTTTTCCCACCATCCTCCTACCAACAGGGATGAGTTTGGCCCCCACTGAACCCCTCTCATGCAACTATCCTGCAACTGCATTAGCCCAATTTGTATACATTAACTCGGGGGGGGGGGGAGAGACTGGGGGAAGTGTTCCCTCTTTTCCTCCCATAAGCAGAACGAATTTTGTGTTGTGCATTAGTATTGAGTTCATGTGGTTTGTCTGGATGTGCCACTGTGGCACCCAAGTTATTAATAAATATCTTATAAACCTCTCCCTTTTCTCCCTGCTGCCCTGTCTCCTCCCCTTACTCAATCAGCTCCCCTGGTGCCTGCTGTCCCCCAACCCCTCACCCTCCTCTGATGTCCTGACTCCTGCCCTTCTCACTGTCCTCAGCCCTCATGGGACCTGCCCCCCTGCACCAGCCCTTCTCTCCCCCCTGTGCCCACTCCTCCAGTAGCCCCACTCTGATCATGTGTAGCTACCCCTCTTCATCTCCTCTCCTAACACCTCCCTCTACACACATGCCATGCCTCTCTCCTCTGGTGCTGGTCCCTCCCCTGCAGGTGTCTGCCCTTCTGCTTCACCCCCAGAATCCCCTGGCACCTGCACCTTCCCTTACCCCTGCACCCTCCTGGTGCCTCCTCCTTCCCTCATTGCCCCTGCCCCCCTTGCCCTCTTTTTCCCTGATGCCCATCTCTTCACCACCCTCTGCCCCAGTTCCTCTCATGCCCCGCTGTGCCCTCACACGACTTGCTCCATCTCCTCCTTCCTCATGCCCACCCCTCCTTTCAACCCTTCTCCCAGCACCTCCCCTTCCCCTTCCTCCCTCTTGCCCCCAATACCCCTCCCCTCTCCTCTCCCAGCATCACTCTGTCCCCTCCACCCTCCCACCCCCACTGACACCTCCCCTCCCTCCTCCTGCTCTTTTCCTCATTGTCTCCACTTGGCCCCCTGGCATTTGTCTCTCCTCCACCCTGTCCCTTGATGCCTTCCCCTTTCTTCTCCTGCCCTGCCCCCCTCCCCTCAGCACAAGCCCCTTCCTCTCCCACCCCTAGTTTGCTCTGTGCCCCTCCCCCACCTTTTGCCTTCCAGTTTGCGGGGCTGGAGTTTGTGGTCGGGCCCCAGAAGTCCCTGCAGCCCCGGCCCCAGCTGCTTCCGGGGCAGGACTGCTTGCCGGGCCTGGTGCTGGGCTGCCCGCGGTGCTAATTTTAGTGCACTCTAGTCCCTGCACCAGCTTTGGCTCCCTTAGGAGGAGCACGGGGGGGGAGGGGAGAAACCCCCCACCCCACCAGACCTGGCTTGCGGTGTGCAGCAGAGCAAGTGGGTCTGTGCAATGCCAGTCCCCCAGCGGGGTGGGAAAGAGCAGCGGGAGAAAGGGCCATGCACAGGGTGCACTGGCAGAGCCTGAATGTACCATGCTCTGCAGCGCTCCAGCCAGGCTCTGCGCGCTACCTGCTGGGACTCCAGCGGCAACTCCCAGGAGCGGCTCACTGGGTTTGACCTCCAACGAGCGCCCCTCCCCCTCCGGCAGCGGTGGCGGCTGCCTGTGGATGGAGGAGGCTGGGCTGGCGGCCACGCACGGTGGAGGCAGTCCCGCAGCGGGAGGGAAGGGCCACGTGGGGGAGGGGGAGTTGCTGGATGGCGGCGCACGCTGCACATGAGCTTGGAGCTCTGGACACTGCGTGCCACTGTCAGCGGCCCTGGCTGCCCACGCAAAGCACCAAGGGAGCCACTTAGGTGCTGGGTGGAGGCGGGGAGTTGCCAAAGACGCTGCGCTAGCGCTGGGTGTCTTTAAATCCGTGACTGTCCCAGAAAAAAGGGGACATATGGTCACCATATCTCTGTGGCACACCTCTGACTGCCTCACAGCACACCGGTGTGCCGCGGAACAAACTTTAAGAAACACTGATCTAAGACCTCTGCAGGGCAGGGCCAGGTAGTCAGACCCTGGCCACACCCCTGTAGGGGACTGGGCGGCCAGCAGCTGGAGCCTGACCCTAAAACCCTGCCACTGTTAATTTATGAGAATCATTAATGTGCTAAAACATTAATAAGAAACAAAAGGTTCTGATGGAAGCCCTGGGCAGCTGGGCAGACGCTGGCAGAATCCACATTCTGGGAAGCATGACCCAGATGCTTCCCTAGGGAAGCAGGTATATGTATGCTCCATGCCTCGAGGGCCAGGAGAGAGCTGCTCCCAGTGCTAGCAGATGCCCAGGGATATTGGCTCCTCAGGGGCAAGTCCCTGGCTGGTGTTGGGTTAAGAGAAACCACACTGTCGGCTCCCCAACTCCTTGGCTGGCTACACTGTCACAGTTGCCCAGATGTATGATGATGCCTTACAAATGTGTGCCCAGCTGTGCTGGATGGTGGAAAGCTGGGCTGAGGTGCCAGAGTCCTGCTGAGACTGAGAGTGAGGGGGGCACGGGCTGGAGCTGCGAAGTGACACTGGCTGTGTGGGAGACTGAGGTCATGGTGAGAGGCAAGGGGGCAGATGGCAATGCGAGTGGGAAGGTCAGCCACATGGGAGGCTGAGATCACGACGGGCTCACCCTGATGGGCATGGGTGGGAAAATACTGATTGGAGGAAGCTTGGACTGGTGGGGATGACATTGGGGTGCAATGGCAAGGAAAGCAGAGAGATACCCAACCATACTCCACCCAGCACAACTCTTGATCATTTGACCCAGGTCTCTCTGCAGAGGCATGCTGGGATAGTACAGAACAGACCAGATGCCAGGCAAGACAGCACCAGATGGTTTCCAGGAAATGCAATGAGATGAAGACTTCACTCCACAACCAGAGCGAGGGTCAGTGCCACACCCACCCCCAGCCAAGTTTCCTATAGCCCTGTTGGTGCCAGGACCCTAAGGTGCATGCTGGTGCTGATCTGCCATGTCAGAGTTATGGGTGGCAGTGCCAAGGGGTGTCATCCCCCATTCTACAGATGGGGAAACTGAGGCACAGAATAGCACCAGGAATCAGTGGAGGAGGGATTACATGATGAAGGGTGGAGCTTGGATGGACACTTCGTATCAGCTGCCCCTTCTTAAAAGTCCATTCCTCTCCTCCTGCTGAGGATCCCATGCCCCCTGTGGGGGCCCAGACACTGTCTTCAGGCTCTGGGAGAGGGAGGTGTGTAGGGCCCAGAAAGGCATTTGGGGAAAGGGACTTCTGTGGGCTCTTGTGGAACAACCCATAATAGAGAGAGCATATTAGCCTGAATAACAGTCTCTTCACAGAGTAGAGCAGAGGACTGGCAAGACCAGAGTCCTGGAGACCTGACTGTAGCGGGTGAGCCTTCCTTCTGGGGGAAAGTGACTGGAGGCAATGACTCTGCTCTGGGGGAGGGACACAGTGTAGACTATGGGATGATCCTGCCCTTGGAGTGGGATTGGAATAGAATGTAGATCATGTCCTTGGAAGAGGGGTGGGGGTAGAACAGACTGTAGGGTGTGACATTACACTCCATATTCTTTATGGAAATATGCTTATGATATGAATATGGCATAACTAAGATATACTTTACGCAAGCTAACTCATGTAAGGTATCATTGGAAAGGTTATGACTTTCTGAATATGATTATCCTATTTGTATGCATGTATCAATTTTGTATCTGAAGTTAGGAATATTAATCACGTGTCTATAGTTCATTTGTGCGACTTTGGGTGACACCTACTGCTAACACATCAGGTACAAAAATGGAAAAGCCAGAGAGAGCTGATGGCCCATGAATGAGGACAATGGACAGTGAAAGAGTCCTCCCTGTGGACTCTCCACACAGCTACTGACTCATGTACGCTGAGTCAGGTGTCCTAGTCACCTGATACTAACCTCCATCTTGGACCGCTGAATTGTTCCACTAGGAGATGGGGGAATCAAACAAAGGATTCCTGCTTTATGGAAATCCTATATAAGGCACGGGAAGAAAACAATCAAGGTCTTCAGTTTTCTTCTCTTCCACCTCCACACCCAAACAGATACTTGAAAACACCTGAAAACACTGGGATGGGCAGGGCCATCCTGAGGGGGACACAGGCCCTTACGCAGATCCCACCTCACTCCTTCCCCAAGCCCTTCCTCTGCTCCGCCCCCTTCACCCTCCCCTGAGCCATGAAACCTGAGGGATTATAGGGGTCTGGCATGGTGGCAGCAATGCTTGCCTTCCCTACTCACCAGGGCAGCGGGAACTGGAGTTGCCTGGCAGTCTGTTCCATTGTGTACCACTCCACTGCCCTCTCCTGGCATGCTATGCACAGCTTCTCAGTGGAAGTGGGAAGCAGAGAGCCCCAGGGTGCTCTGCTTCCTGCCGCCACTGAGAAGCCATGCACAGTGGGCTGGGAGAGGACAGTGGGGCAGAGCAGGCTGCTGGGACGTTCCATCTCCTGCCACCACAGTGAGTGCCAGGCTCCCAACCTCAAGTAATCCCGTGTCCCGTCCATAGGACGGTTGGAGTGGCCACTGCAGGGCCTCCAAAAGCATGGGGCCTGGTGCGGCCACCTTGAACTGTCTTATGGACGGGACAGCTCTGGGGTTGGGAAGAACTGCTAGACCTAGGCTGTAAAGATACCTGACCTATGAAGGAATCTTAGTTTATGTACTTTGAATTATTTTCTTAGTTATCTGCTTTGCTCTGTTTGCTACCTCTTTAACCACTTAAAATCCACCGTATGTAGTTATAAACTCATTTCTTGTTTATAATATAACCCAGTGTATGTGATTTCTCACAGGAGTCAGGGGAGTTGTGCATCCCTTCTTTCACATTGAGGAAGGAGGCAAATTTCATATCTTTGGGTTTGCTCTCCAAGAGAGGTGGACACAGGCATTCTGTGGCAAATCCCTTAAGCTGAGTTTTCCCAGAGTAGATCTCAGCGTTTGTATCGTTCTGCATTTGCGTGTGGCTCTGCCTATGTGTTGCTGGAGAAGACTTAAGAGCCTGGCTCAGCAAGACAGGATTAAAGGGTGCCCAGGCTGGCAGAAAAGATGGGCTCCCTAGTACCTCAGCACATTGGGTGATATCCCAGGGTTCAAACTGTCACACAGGAGATGGATGACCCTGCCCTTGCGGGCGGAGCAGAACAGAACAGGGGATGACCCTGGGATCACACCTGAAGGCCTCTAGCCTCCTCCCAGGCAGGCTGTCGCATAGCGCTCCACCGACCCCTTACCCATCCTACCTGAAAGCCACGTAGTGGACGGCCATGCTGCCCAGCATGAGGAGGAGGCAGTAGCCAAAGAGCTGTCGGTTCCAGTGCTGCCTCTGCTTGGCCTGGGCACCTGAGAAGGCCTCGGCACGGTGAGTGTGGAACTGCTCCCAGTAGCGCATGTTCTTGTCGGGCCCCCAACTGCTGAGAGACAAAAGGACACTGATGGGGCTGTGCTGGGGGAAAGGTCTCACCTCAGGGGACTGATGTCACTGGGTAGGACTCCTGGGGTCTCTCCAAGGATCAAGGAGAGGGCTGCAGGCTCAGGGTAGGGGGCCAGTTGTCAGGGCTCCTGGCTTCTATCTGCCCCTTGGATCAGTCACTTACAACATTCCCAGAGTTTCAGGGCCACACAACCCTTCCAGTGCGGATAGGGCCACCTTACTCTGGTGGCCTGTGAAACTCAGCACAGCCCTCCTTGCCCTCCACATAGAGTGCCCAAGCCCAAGGTGTTCTGCCCCAGCACATGCTTGAACGGTTTCTTCCCAGAGCTGGCAGAAGGATGTCCCAGCCTGGGAACTCCAGCACTAGCTGGTAGCACTCACCTCAAGGCATGTCTGTTGCAGTCTCACTCACTCATCTTCTGGCACCTCACCCCAGCAGTGCTAGGTGCTGACACGCAAGCTGTGGGATAGCCCACCCTGGGGAGGGGACTCAGCCACCAATGCAGCCAACCCAGGCTAGCAGTCCGCACACCCCATTACCCCTTCTGGAGGAGGGTAATGCAGGGGGATGGGAGTTACTGGGGTGGACTGGGCCCTTGATCTGATGCAGGGGGATGGGGATTACGAGGCTGGATGGGCCCCTTGGTCTGATGTGTAAGGATGGGTGTTATGGGGCTGGATGGGCCCCTTGGTCTGATGTGTAAGGATGGGTGTTATGGGGCTGGATGGGCCCCTTGGTCTGATGTGTAAGGATGGGTGTTATGGGGCTGGATGGGCCCCTTGGTCTGATGTGTAAGGATGAGCGTTATGGGGCTGGATGGGCCCTTTGGTCTGAGCCAGTGCTGAGAGGACAGTGGGCTATCGGATCTCAAACCAGTCTTTTGTCAGGGATTGATGGGCTGGTCTCCAATCATGGAGGCAGTGGCCCAGATGGAACAAGTTATGGATCCAGGTCATTAGCGTCAGTGGCGAGCTGTTATGATGTGTGGGGGCAGCCAGGGCAGGATGGGCCAAGTGGCCTTTTCCTGTTTAGCAGCTTCCTCACAATCTGATGCTCAACAGCTTGTCAGCAGCAGATGCTCATGTTTCAGCTGCAACTCCCAGCACCTATGCACTGGCCTCAGGTCCCTGTGCTGGCCCTTCTCAGCAAAAACCCATGCAGGATTAGCAGGGAGTAAGAACAGCCTGGCCTTAGAGCTGCAGTGCCAGCTGGGGTCTCCTCCCTGGCTCAGAACCAGTGTGGGACCAGGGGAAGGAGACATGGTGAGGGGCTGGGGGCTTCAATCACCCCACAATGGTCTGATTCACGTTGGCAGGTGGGGGGATATCAGGCTCCAGACACTTACTCCAGCATCACCTCTGTGCTCCATCTTGCAGCTCCAGTGCCCTTACCTGGCACTAGGCCTGGGTCCTGGCTCTGCGAAGTCAAAGGGACTGTGCTTGGGGCTGCTGCCCGCAGTGGGCCGGGTTGCGTGCCAGGCCCACTGGCTGTCGTACAACCTTCTGCTGCCCTCCTTGCTCAGCACCCGATAGGCCTCGTTCAGCTGGATGAACTGGCTGTGCAGGTTGGGGTTGTTGGGGTCGCTGTCAGGGTGCAGCTGGGGGACAGAGACAGAGGGGAGGGTGAGGGCCTGGGTAACAGTATTGCACCGAAGATCGCCCAGTCCCGGGGAGCCAGCAGAGGTGTTTACACAGCAAGGTAGTGCATAGCCAGGCAGGGTGTGAATCGACAGCACACACACTTACAGTCCACTAACTGCCCATGTACACAAACCCTAGTACACCAGGGCAGCCACAATGGTAAAGCAGTGCTAGCAGGCCTGACTGCCACGTCAACATTCACGCGCCCCACCACACATGCACATACATTTCCCAGGTGCACACTCAGGCACCAATCAACACCATGTGCACACGCATTCCCGACATGCACACTCATGCACTCGCCCCACTTCCGCACAACACACACTGCCCCCCAACCCAGAGCTCAGGCCAGCAGGCTCAGGAGAAGACAGAACTACAGAACCTGCCCCCAGTACTGCTTACCTATCCCCACTTTCATCAGAACTGGCCCATTGCTCACATTTATGGAATGCAAATCCCCCTGGAATGTAAACAGGCTCCTGATTAAGACCCTGCTGCTTGCTCTTAGACCTTGCACTGGCCCGCTTGACGCAAGTATCCTGCAGGCTGTTCTGCCATGAGGTCACACAAATGGCCTGTCTGGAGGTTTGCATGCTTGCCAGGCTTCTGTGCTGGTGACAACTGACATGGGAAGCCAGCTCCCAAGGGGATTGGAGAGGGAGATCTACCCATTTTGCTCCACTCCTCCAGAAGCAACCCATAGGGGGCAGTTATCTGGTGACATGAGAATCATTGACTCTGTCTCAGGCCATACTTCAAATGCTACTGGCCCGGTGAGGAGAGACAGTGTGTGTGACAGACTGGTCTAGTGCCCATGGCACTGAAGTGAGCATCAAGACACCTCAATTCTGATACTGGTAGGGAGTCATTAAACCAGGGGGGTCCCTTCAGGAATGAAACACTGAACTCAGGTGCCCTGCCTTTCAGGCCTACTTCTCTCCACAGCTATTTTACCAGGCCTGGGGGAGGAAATACAACTATTAACAGAAGAGTGTGCATGTGCTTGTGCAGAAGGGTGCATGCACGCATTTGTGCCACCATTTGGATATGTGCCCATATGCACATGAGCAACCAGGATTCTGTGTCCAGTTGGCTGAGACAGCAAGGCCTGGACTTGAGGGCCCTGGAGGCCAATCTGAACTAATCCCTGGTTGAAGTAGAGCAGATGTAACACTGCTGTGAGGGAGAATCCACCTAACCTCTGGGAAGTTGTTCCACTGGTTAATCACCTCACTGGTACAAAGTGGTACCTGAGCTCTCATCTGAATTGCTCTAACTTCAGCTCCTAGTTGAGTCCAAGCATCTCGGGTCAAGGTCCTTCCTCTGGGCTCATTGCCTGGGCATGGGGATTCTCTCACTCCTGACCTACAGGCCTTGAAGCCTCCTGGTTCAGGCTGCAATTGCCTTCAACTGGATGGAAAAAAGAATGCCGGATGCTTCCAAAGTTAAGAGCCGACAATTTCCATCCCCAGCAGATGATGATTCCTTTGTCCCTGCAGACTCCTCTATCCCTAGGGTGTGCAGGGCCCTGCTCCCAGCATCTGAGTTCATCCTTGGGATGAAGAGAAGAGTTGGAGAATCCAGGTGGTTACTCGCTAGCCAGGAATCTGGTCTGGGAGCTGTGATTCGGTCCTGCTCTGTACAAGCAGCTAGGTCAGAATGGTCCCAGGAACATGCCAGTGACCTCCTGCCACCTCTCTGGGTTAATCATTTGGTTGCTTGCACGCAAAGATCTCAGAGCACAGGGAATCCGGCCTCCCAAATCTGCCTCAACTGAGGCACACAGATGAGAGAAGAGGTTCATCCAAACCACATTGTACATTGCTGGCTGAGCAAAGACTGAACATCAGAATCCAGGACTAACAGCCCCTGTTGTGTGCTAAACCCAGAGCCCTCCAGCTTTGCATACTCATGGAAAGACAGCAGACTGATGGAAAGCCTGCAAGCTGATGAAAGCGGAGAGGTTATCATAGGAATGTAGAATTGGAAGATACCTCAGGAGGCCATTTAGTGCATCCCCCTGGACTAAGACAGGACCAAGTATATGTAGATCATCCTTGGCAGGTTCTTAAAAATCTCCAAGGAAAGCAGCTCCACAATCTCCTGAGGTAAAATATTCCAGATCTTAACTAGCATTAGCGTTAGAAAGTTTTTCCTAGTGTCAAACCTAAATCTCCCCTGTGACAAACTAAGATGATTCTTTCTTATCCTGCCCTAGGTGGACATGGAGAACAGTTGATTCCCATTCTCTTTAAAAGAACCTTGCACACATCTGAAGACTGCTATGTATTTCCCCAGCCTTCTCTTCTTCAGAGTAGACATGCCCAATTTCAACTTTTACTCATAAGTCAGGTTTTCTAAACCTCTGATCACTTTTGTTACTCTCCTCTGGGACTCTCGTCAGTTTATCCAAATCTTTCTTAAAATGTGGCACCCAGAACTGGACACAGTACTCCAGCTGAGGCCTCACTAACACCAAGTGGAGTGGGACTATTACCTCCCACTTCACACATACAATACTCCAATTGATACACCCCTTCCACAAACACAGACCACTCTGCGACCCTTTTGCTTGTAACTTTTATAGTTTATTACAGTGTTTTAATCTCTATACACAACAGGATCTGCACATATTGACACACTGTAGCTCAACTTTCTGTCCCCTTCTCCAAAAGTGGGTGTGAGGTGTCTCTGCTTCAAAGGAGAGTTTACTCATCTTGTGTACTCACCAGTTTACTCGCCAGAGTTCTTTGAGGTGTGTGCCCTCTTATGCCTTTAATCTGAAATTTTTGGTAGTAACACCTGTTTGGCGGCTGTGTGCCTTGTACCTCCCTGTGCCCACTCCAATGCTATATAAGGCTATGTGGATGATCTGCCCTCAGTTCCTTCTCTACCACAAAGAATACTCCAAAGCAGAGGGAAGGAAGCCAGACAGTGGAGCACCCATAGGGAAACACATCTCAAAGAATTCCAGTTACTGCACATGGTGAGTAAGCTCTCCTTCTCCATCAAATAGCATCTCTATGAGGGCTCAACTTCAAGTGACTACTGAGTAGCATGTCAGGCTGGAGATGGGTCTTTGGAGCTGAAACCAAGACTGAAGACAACACAACATTTCCAATGGCAGCATTTGATCTAAAACACTGGACCACTACATACTGCTTGGAGAAGGTATACACAGAAGAACAAGTGGTAGCCTTACAAATGGTCCAGAAGAGGGACAAACTTGAGTAATATCATAGCAGCAGATAGGGATCCTGTGGAATGGGCCAACATCCTAGGAGGAGGCTGTATATCTAAAGATTCATAGCACAATATGGTACAGTCAGAGCTCTACCCAGAGAGTCTCTGGATGGAAATTGCCAAACCTAAGATAAATTGTTAAAAATAAGGATGGTACTGGCTATATACCAATTCCAGAACTTCACTGCTTTGGCACAAAGGGAAGGGTACCTGATTCCTCCCAGCTGACTGGTATAGAATATGCAAGTTATACTGTCTATGAAAATCTTTATGGACTTCTTCCTGGTTAGAGGCAGGAAGTGGATTCAAACAGTCCTGACTGCTTTCAGTTTGAGGAGTTTGACATGTAGTTATGTCTCTCAGGCAGATCAATGTTCTACCTGCCAGGTGACTGCTCACGCTGATTAACTGGCAGATGCTTGATAATTTAAAGGTAGTGAATTTGGCATAATTTGAATGATTTAGCCATGAGAGCTTAATAGTTTGGGATCCTAAACTGAAGAGTGGATGATAAATAGGTCTTTTTGCTGAATAGATCAAGACATTTTTGGTCCTTATATACAATGTAGCTTTTGCATGATTTTGTCTGTCATGTTTGTTCACTGCATTCACCACAACCAGGGAGTTCGGTGTTGGATGGGTGAAGAGAGTCTTTAAGCCAGTGTGTAATATTTCTTACATGGTCTGTTTACACTTCGGCAGAGTTTTCAAAGGGTTCTGCCAGTGGATTTTGCAGGATCCAACAGGGCCTCATTAATAGGCAGGGCAACTTGGGTAGGTGTGATTCTTTGGCCATTTCCAAAGGAATTTGGAAAGAATCCACAGTATGCTTCATTAACTGTTGGAAGCGTCACATGTCATCTGCCACAGTCAGTGGGGCAGGAATAGCCACTTCATCAGGGGAAGATGAAGAAATATCTGTTTATCTGCCCAGGCCTCTTGCTCCTCAAAGGATTCTTGAGCCTGAGGTAAGGGAGGAGGAACAGGTGGAATAGAGGAGCAACTCCGCCATATTCCCCATGAAAGAGACTACAGACATGGGAAATATGCTGATAAGATACAGCCCAAGAATCCCAGTACGGGCACGGGGGGAGGTCAAAAGACATTAGGGTGGCATTCACAGTGCGCAAAACAGGTCAGGAGATCACAGGTCATTTTTGGTGCAACTCCCCCACTTTGTCCAAAGTGTCAGGATGGGAATCTCTTGTCTAAAGTGTTGAGAAACCCTGGATTGAAATATTCAAATTGGAGGGAAATTCCTTTTTAACTGGAGGAGCCCTAGCACTCTCTGAAAGTGTTGGAGAGTCAAGGGATGCCAGGAAAAGGACTCATCTCGGTGACTGTGTTTGTCTCAGTATCGATAATCTCTCAGTACTAAGTAATAAGGGAGACTCCCAACTCCTCTGGAACAAGTAGCTCCCTGAGAATCTGAACTCCTGCAGTACCAGGTAAATTTAAAGAGTGGAGCCCTGTTCCATTCTTGGTGCTAAGCATGCATGATGCTCAGGTAAGAATATTTGGTCAAAGTAGATGGTACCAATAAGATGTCACAGGAAGTTCCAAGATCATATGGCAAGGCATGGCATCTTTCCAGTAGAGACACTGTCTTGAGCTGGGTCTACATTATGCCAGAAATTCAACTTAAGATATGCAACTCCAGCTACGAGAACTCCATAGTTGGAGTCAACATTTCTTAAACTGAATTTCTGGGGCCACCCCACTGTCGGATGTCAACAGAAGAAACCCTCCCATCATCTTCTCTTACTCCTTTTGACTCCGAAGAGTAGTGGGGTTGATGGGGCCACCCCTACTAGACCCACTAAATCGAACTCCGGAAGATCAACCTCCGGAGCATCGATCTTCCCAGAAGTATAGACAAGGCCTTAGTGGCCTTCAGTTGACAGTACTGAAGGAATTGTAGGTATCTTTTCTTAGAGGTGGACTGCTTCGACGATGCAGTGTCCTTCTTCTGCAGGACCAAAGGTTTCAGTACCAAGGCATATTTGCTACCTTTTTTCTCCATTGAGCCTAGGGTCCCAGGCATAGGATCAGTACAAAGAGTGTCTGGAACCTCTGTCATGCTCAGGGTAGAATGAGAAGTCTCCACAGCAGTCTTGCCTTGTGGAGACAACATCTGTTTGAGGTGCGTTCTTTCCATTGTTTTCTCCGTGCATCTTACTTGGGTAAACCCAGGTGAATGTGCCAAAACTGGCAGGGCACTGCGTTCGCTCTGCGCTCTATATTCAAAGGGGTCTTTGGAGTGAATCTGAGACTGGCTGGAGGGATGTTTTTCATTATATCTCAGCTTTAGCTCCTGATTTTTAATGATTCTGCCCTTAAAAGTGGCACAGATGGAAAGCCTTTGTGGGATATAAGGTTCTTCCCAAACAGCAGATACAAAGGGAATACCCATCACTGACCAGGAGGGCTTCCTGGCAAGAGACACATCACTTGAAACCTAGAGAGCTTGGCATACCTCAGGACAACAATATGTAGCAGGGGAAGATCTCCCTCCTTAAAGGGGAAGAGGATTAAAAGAAAGTCTTTCTAAATCCTTTGATAAAAAGTAGATACATTAACTAAAGAAAAAAACAAGGCAGTTCACCCATACATCCTATATAGTCTCAAACTGGACATGAGGGAACACAGGATGGATGCTGAGACAAACTACCAAAAATCTTCAACTGACAGACACAGGATGTGAGTACCCCAGACACTGAGCGCCCACAAGGACACTATTCAAAGAAGAAGACTTCCATTGTTAGGCTCCCCTAGCCTTCTGTTTTTCTCCCCTTCCCTTGAATATGCCTTCCAGTGGAAATGGAAATGGGCTAGTCAGCATAAATACTCATAGCTCCAATTTGGCCCGGTAGTCAAATTAGGCCTTCTACAGGCAAATCTAATTAGTACTAACAGCAACCAGAGTGCGGGCTTAAGTGCTAGCCCTCGGCACTCAGTCATAATACACCACAACAATATTTGCCTTTTTTCTGCAACAGCGTCAAATTGTTGACTCACAGTCAATTTGTGATCCACCATAACCCCCAGATCTTTTGTCACATTACTGCAGCTTGGCTACTTATTCCCCATTTTGTCTTTGGGCATTGATTTTTCCTTTCTAAAGGAGAGCTTTGAACATGTATTTACTGTATTAACTTCATCTCTACGCCCTTTCCCAGCAGATGCATTCTGGAAATCATTTGGTTATTCTCCATACCTCTTGAGACAAGTCCTCCAAAACTGTTGCTCTTTTGACTCAAAAAAGAAGTATTAACTTTCCCCTCCCAGCTGTTTTCCATCCCCAGACCCCACCCAAGCCAGCTGCCTGGAGTAGAGTTAACTCAGCTTTGCAGCCAGATCATTTGTGGAGCACTGTGATGCTGATCCAGCCGTGGGACGGGAGGATGGGCTGGACAGGGCTAGTCAAAGCCCCAGCAGAGACTTTATCACCTCGCACAGACCAGTAATCATCTTTATTCCAGGCCGACACATCTTAGGCCCAGCCAAATCTCACTGATATCACTCCTCTTGGCCATGGAGCTAAGCAACGGGAAAACCTCCCAGGCACAGGATGGAGCAATGAGGCTGTGTCCCAGGCATCCCAACATGCTCCTCCCTTCCCACATCCAGCTCTTTAGCCAATTCAGTTGTTGAGCTACTCAAGAATTTTTATCTGGAAAATGCCAGTTCGCTGAATTGAACCATTTTGTGGGAATTCATCGGTTTTGTGAAAGCTTTAGTCAGGAAGATTTCCCAGGTTCAGGATGGGATTTCTTTTCTTGAGAGAGAGACATGCATCAGCAGGTCTCATTTCCCTAGGCAGGATCATCCCTGTTCCCAGGATAGCCCAGGGCACTCAGCTGGATGTGGGAGACAGAGGTTCAATCTCTGCTTCAAATCACACAGAGCAAGGACTTCCACCTGGATCTCCCACATCCCAGCTGACTGCCCTGGTAACCAAACTACTGCCTATGCTAGGGTGACTTTTTCTCAAACCAGAGAAGGGTCTTGATTTAGTTCTGTATTGGAATGGAAACAAATGTCAAAACACTGACATTTTTTCCAATGCAGAATCCTTATTTTCCAGCCAGTCCCAATAAACTTCCTTTTGAACCGCTGCCCCCATGCAGAGTCATTGCTCAGTGTGGATGGGGTGCTGATGCTACTCTAGTTCATCGCTCTGACAGCACCAAGGGGTGGAATGTTCATACCATCTCCTTTTTTAAAGCGGGGGGCAGACACCACTGATATCCCCCCATTTGATGGGTACTTAAAGCACAGGGAAGAGCAGCTCTGAACCTCTAATGGAAAAGCCAAGAGGCTCTTATAGAACCTGATGGGATTCAACAAAGAAGCAGAACTTTCCTATTGGGGGTTGAGAACCACCATTGGAGCTGAATAGGAAAAGAGAGCACCTCTGCTCTGGGACTCCTATAGACAGAAACTCTCAAGCCCTCTTCAGCTCTATAGGCTCCCCCCTAAAGGTAAATCCCTCTGGGGAGATGAGTTGCAATACCTATCACAGGGGCATGGTGGGTAAGAGACAGACACCCCAGCAGCAGCAGCAGGGCCCCTGCCTTCAGACAGCATTGCCCCCTACAAGCCATTCCTCTGCTCAGCACAGAAAGAGACACCCCATCAGGACAGAGTACAGGATGCTCTCCTATGTGCCACTCCCTTGCTCAAGCAATGGGGCAGAGCTGGTGAGCTGCAGCTTGCTCTCACAGACAGGACAGTTCAGCCTACAGAATCATGGGCCCAGTTGGCCCCATCCCAAAATGCCCCTCTGCAAAGAGTCACAGGATATGGCCTACTTGCCCCAAGACGCAGGGAGTGGGGGCTTCTCCGCAGGCTCCTACCTCCTGTGGCTGAGGCTCCTGCCTCCGGCAGCTGGGGCACAGATGTTGGGCTCTGGTTCCTGTTGACTCACTGCGCTCGTGCTCTCTGTTTTGGCTCCGGAGCTCAGAGCCAGCCCAGCCTCAGGATGGGTGATTAATGGAAAGCCATAAGTAGGGCAGCAATCCAGAGGAGTGAGTGGGTCAGGGCTCAGCTTAGCTGCTCAGCTTTCCACTCACTGTGTGCTACTGGGGGGAGGGAGGGGAGGGATGAGGTGAACCTCTTCCCTGCTGGGTAATGCCATCTGGGTCTACAGAGAGGCTGTCCTGGCTGCTCCACAGGGTTGGCCAGAGGAGGATCCTGGACCCTCACCTCAGGCTGGGAGACTTAACTGAGCGGGACCCAGAGAGGCAGAGTTTGAAGCCAGACTCCATTACAATTATGTGGACTGCACTGTGCTGGTGCTGCACAGACCTCAGCTGAAATTGGTCTCCATCATGCTAGGTGCTGCACAGACCCCAACCAAGGTCAGGACCCCCACTGTTCAAGGCGCTCCAACTGAAATCTGGTCCCAGTGTGACCGATGCTGCACAGATCCTAACTAAGATCACGGCACTGTCATGCTGGATGCTACACAGACCTGACTGACACAGGGGGCTGCACTGTACTAGGCACTCATAGACTTGGACTGAGATAAGGTTCACTGTACTGAGTGTTGCACAAACTACAATCCAGATTGGGGCCCCAGATCTTGACTGCTTTCCTGATTGGTGAATAGGTCTGAAATCAAGATGATGACATTCAATAAAGACAAGTGCAAAATACTACATTTGGGAAGGAAAAATCCAAATGTCCAAATACAAAACCGGGAATAATTGGTTAGGCCAGCGTTTCTCAAACTGTGGGTCCCGACCCCCCGGGGGATCATGAGCAACTCAGAGGGGGATCGCAAACAAATCAGAGGGGGGTCGCAAGCAACTGAGAGGCTGGTTGCAGCAATGGAGAGGGGGGTCGCAAGCAACTGAGAGGGGGGTCGCAGTATCACAAGTTTGAGAATCCCTGGGTTAGGCAGTAGTACTGCAGCAAAAGATCTGGGGGTTATAGTGGATCATAACTTGAATGTAAGTTGACAATTGCAAAAAAGGTGAATGTCATTTTGGGATGTATCAGGAGGAATGTTGTCTGCAAGACATGGAAGATAACTACCCTGCTTTACTCACCACTGGTGAGGGCTCAGCTGGAGTTCTGTGTCCCATTTTCAGCACTGCACTTTAAGAAAGATGTGAAAAACTGGAGAACGTCCAGAGGAGAGCATATTAAATGATCAGGAGGTTAGAAAACCTGAACTACAAGGAAATGCTGAAAGAACTGGGCATGTTTAGTCTAAGGAAGAGAAGGCTGAGGGAGAACATAATAGTTTTCAAATACATAAAAGGTTATTGTAAAGAGGATGGGGATCAACTGTTATCCATGTCCACCAAGGGCAGGACAAGAAAGAATCAGCTTAGCTTGCAGCAGGGGAGATATTAGGAGATACTTTCTCTAGTTAAGCACTGGAACAGCTTATCTAGAGAAGTTGTGTCCCTGAAGGGTTTTAAGAACATGGGGGACAGTGATGGTCTAGGTTTGCTTGCTCCTACCCCATGCATTAGGTGACCTCTTGAGGTCCCTTGCAGCCCTGCATTTCTATGATTCTCTGATTACATGGCAGCCAGTTACAACAGAAATAGCTTGTTATAAGTGATTCACAGTACAGGAGCCAGGACATCTGTGTTCGAGTCCCAGCTCTGGGCAGAGGAGTAGAGTCTAGTGGTTAGAGCGGGGGGGGGATCTTGGTTTCTCCTAAGAATGTAATAGTGTAGTCAATTAACTGATTAAGCAAAAGCTTATAGGTTAGACTATAGACTACACACATTCCCCGCTGCCCCCCAGCCAGTACATTTTTTAGAAGGCTAGCCACTAGCCCAGCTCAGTCCTGGCTAGGGTTGCCAGGTGTCCGGTATTGGACAAGACAGCCCGATATTTGCGGCATGTGTCCAGTAAAAAAACCCAGAAAATACAACTTTGGTCCCTGGTTTTTTTGCTCAACCTTTTTTTTTTTTTTTTGCCCAACCAATTTTTTCCCCGCCGTGTTCGGTATTTTTTTGTGAAACTATCTGGCAAACCTAGTCCTGGCTCATGTCAGGTCTGGGACCTCCCCCGCTGCAGCTCTGCATTTAAAGTATATTAGGAGCCAGGCAGGCAGGTAGCCTGGTTCAGTTCTGGCCCCCGCACCATACAAGGGTTGCTGCCATCCCGCACTGTTGCCTATGTATCAGAGGCAGCAGCATGGGGCAACAGCCAGCCAGTCCGCAAGGGGAGCTGTTTTTTTAAACTGGCTCCCCTCACGGACCATCTCCCTGGCACCTTCTGTTCCTGCCTCTGATACAGAAGCATTAGTGCAGAGTGGCAGGGGGCTCCTCGGGAGTGGGGCCAGAGTGCACTGGGCTGCTGGCCCCACCCCCAGAGACTACAGAATAGTCGAGTAACCGATAAGAATTCATGAGGTTAATCAACTATTCAATTAACCGATATTTAACATCCCTAATTTCTACTACTGTTTCTGGGAGGGGAGTGTAGTAGTTAGAGCAGGATGGCTTGAATCAGGGCTGTTGTTTTAATCCTTAGCTCTGCCATTGACTTCCTGTATGGCAGTCTCCTTTTCTGTGCTTCATTTCCCCTAGCCTGTAAATGACTTTGGAACAGAGGCTTTTCACTATGTGACTGCGCAGTGCCCAGCACCAGGAAACTGATCTGTGTCCCCATAGACACTACTGTAATATGAATAACCATAAAGTAGACCATTACATCTGAAGAAGTGGGTGGTGCCCATGAAAGCTCATGATACTATCTATATTCTTCGTTAGTCTCTAAGGTGCTGCTAGACTATTAGTTATTTTTTAAGTTTTTTCAGTTACAGACTAACATGGCCACCCCTCTGAAACTTTTAGATCATTACAGAATAGCCTGTCCAGGGGCTTCTCCCTGAACCCCACTATATGGGTGCATCCACACTGCACCCTTATTTTGAAACAAGCTAAGCAATTTGAGCTACGCAAATTGCGTGGCTTATTTAGAGTTAATTTTGAAATAGCTTATTCTGTAATTTGATGCTGTCTACACAGCACCAAATTTTGAAATAAAGTGCTATTCCAAAACATCCCTTAATCCTTGTGGAACCAGATTTGCAGGGAGGTTGGAATAGTGCGCCCATTATTTGGAAAGATATTTTGAAATAATGGGTGCGCTGTCAAGATGCGGAAAACTCTATTTCAGGATCCCGGAAGAATCCCGAACTAGGGCTGCTGTCTAGATGCACCCTATGTGTGCGGGCAATCAGGAATAAGGAACAAACTGGTGGAGATGGGAATCAAATCCAAAGTAGAAGGCAAATACATTCTTTGCCTAGTCTGCATTACTGCTTCTTTTCTATTTCTAATGCAGCTGGAATTAACATGAGACTTTTTTCTTCCCAAAGGAAAAAATAACATCATCAATTTCCGGTCCTTTATCAGCCTGGAACATCTTTGTTAGAGCCCCTGGATGATGCAAGCATCTCTTTGGGGAGCGGGTTTGTAAGAGCCGCAGACAGTCCGCAAGCACCAAAATGTTAAGGTGGACAGGGTGTTTTGTATAATTTCAATGGTGATTCAATGGCTTTCTTTATTGTTTAAAAGCTAAGGACTTGATCCTGCTTCAGCTGAAATCAGAGACAAAACAGTCTCTTTATTGTATGTTTTGTGGTAGAGCCTAAAGGCTTCACTGAGATCAGGGCCCTGTTATGCCTGGCCCTAGAACCAGATTAAGATCAGGGGCCCCATTATGCAGGGTGCTGCACAACCTCTACTGAGTTTGGGGACACCCCCCCTCCATGGTGCCCTGGGAGATTAGGTCCAGTTGGGGAATCCAGCCCTTGGAGGAGAATGGAACCCCTCTGTCCCAGCTGAGTGGTTGTCTTGGGAGTCACAGAACTGTGGGTGAAGAAATCTGCACTGAATATAGCCCCTTTATCCAGGATGGATTTTCTTTCAGCTCTAGATCTGCCAGCAGAAGGGCATTTTCTAGGACGCTGTCCTATGCCATCTCTCTCACAGCTGATTCTTGCTCCTGCAGTTTGCAATGCTTGTGTTGCATGCACAGGCAGCTGCTGTCCACAGCAGGAGTGTTGGTGGCTGGGGGCCATGCGTGTAGTTTTGGCTTAGCTGGTGGAGACAGGAATCACAGTCACAGTAACTGCCACTTGTGGCTAACTCGTTCCCACCATGCAGGACCTTGCCTCTGGTTGTTCCTGCTTCTACAGTTGAGCATTATGAGTTGCATTAGTGCGAGCACGGATGGAGCCTCCGGATGCATTGGTGCATCCATTCCACGGGCGTGTGGTAGGCCAACAGCCATGCCATGCCCATCAGAGCCCTCCTTTGGTTAGTCTGCCATCAACTGCTTCCTTTGGGAGTCACAGGTGCTCTCAGCTCCTTGTAGAATTAGTCCCCATGGCTACATCTACACTGTAGCCTTCTTCTGGAAAAGCTTATGCAAATGAAGCGCGGAGTGGAATATCGCCATGCTTCATTTGCATAATTAATTAGCAGCCGTTTTTGTGCAAGAGGCTTTTGTGCAAAAAGGAGCTGTGTAGACCACTCCTTTTCGTGCAAAAACCCCCTCTTGCGCAAGAGCCGTTCTTCCTGAAAAAATGAGGAAGAACGGCTCTTGTGCAAGAGGGGGTTTTTGCGCAAAAAGGAGCCGTCTACACAGCTCCTTTTTGCACGAAAGCCTCTTGCACAAAAATGGCTGCTAATTAATTATGCAAATGAAGCATGGCGATATTCCACTCCGTGCTTCATTTGCATAAGCTTTTCCGGAAGAAGGCTATAGTGTAGATGTAGCCAAAGTGTGGGTGCACCCTTCTGGAAGAGCGGGGTTTTGTCTCAGAGCCTTGCTGTTGTACTCCACCCCAGAGCAGACTGCTCACATTGAACCCCACCATGCAACATGTGGGAGTGCTCTCTTTGGCAACGTCTCCATGCACAAGTGTTGCCCGTTGTTCTGGAAGGTGGGCATCCCTACCTGCTCTGCCCCATTTGAAGAACCTGGCACAGAAAGGCACGAAACTCCACCTTTCCCAGCAATTCTTGTCATAGATTTCCTAAGAGAAGAAACCCCCCATCATAAGCCAGAGAACCAATTTTTGCACTTCTGAGAGTTGAGGATAGAACCCAGGAATCCTGACTCCCAGCTCTTACCTCTGTAACCATTGAAAATTACTCCCCTGCAAGAGACAGAACTCAGGAGTCTGAATCCCACCCCCGACCATAAACATAAGATCCTACTCCCCTCCTACAGCCAGAGACACAACCCAAGTGTCCAGACTCCCAGGCTGCTGCCGTGACCAAAAGACCCCACCCCCGTCCTAGAGAGCTGGGAACAGAACCCAGGCAACTTCAGCATTTTGCTTTCTCCCCACTGGGATACCCAGGTGAGAGGGGACAGGTCTGCATTGCTGGCTGATTGGCAGATCTCAGGGCATCCCAACCACACTCCAATCCCAGCAGTAGCCTGTGGCCTCACCTCATTAGAGCATGGAAGAGGAAAGACCTGGCAGATGCAAGGAGTTAAGACATCCTGTGTGCCTGTCGAGCCCATAAATCCTCATTAAGGGGTTTTTCGCTAGTTAAATGATTTGACGCAAGAAGTGGGGCCTTGAGGTTGTTGTTTCAAAATGATAGGTCAGAGTCAACAGATGGACCTTCCCATCTCATTAAATGTCTCAAGCAGGGAGGGAGGGAGTGGGCAGCTCCCTCATCATAGACCAGATTTGGAGCCCACTAGCGCACCCAGCCCCTTCAGCAGAGGCCAGACTGAGCTCCTTAGATCCAGATAGAACTGGAAAACTCCTTTGCTTCTTTGGAGCCTTTCCCGCCCTTGTGACCCCTCCAAACTGCCTGAGCCAGTGCTGCACAATCATTCTATGTGCTGTACCCCCAAGAGAGCAATTCACAACAGCCACAAGAATATTTCGCAACGCAGCCGTGGGGAATGGGCTTGGGGGGGGGGGAATCTTGTACACCACAAATACAGTGCAGGATCACTGCATACACACCACAAACAGAACATGCCCACACATTAGACACCTGCATTGCATGCGCACTCAAGGCATTCACATACACACACACAAATATGGCTCATCTGTCCTACCTTGCACTTTTGCACCAGTGGAAACCGCTCATGGACCAAGTAACTTTCCCCAGCATGAGCAGCCCCAGTGCCAGCCATATTTTACAGCAGAGGGGCATCTTTGCACCAAGAACACCTGATACACTAGCACCTTGTATAACCATTTACACAGGTGGGAGCTAGGTATGACCCACACCCCAGTCAGAGCAGAAGAGTTTTGCATAGTGCGAGCGAGTGCACAAGTGCAGCCAGGATCCTGGTGAAAGCGTGCTACAGAAGTAACATGACTGACTCTGTCCCTTGTGCCACAGAAACAGACAGAACGAGCCTACCTGGGCTCTCAGGCTACGTCTACACTGCAGAGCTATTTTGGGATACCAGAAGTATTCCAAAATAGCTATTCTGTGTCTTTAAAGCAGCCCATTATTTCAAAATAGATTTAAAAAATAATGGGTGCGCTATTCCAGCCAGGGCTGGCCCACAACATTTTGGCACCTGAAGCGGGGAGCTCAAATGACGTCCCCATGCCCCCTCACTTGGGCCAAAACTTTGAAAGGTCTCAATTCTGCCTTCTTCCTGTTCTACTCCTCTCATGTCACTTCACCATCTCTGTGCATCAAGAGCAGAGAGAATACATATGCACCAGCAGCAGACACAATTTTCTACACTCTGGGTCCTAGTGGCACCCCCTCCCCCCACTCTGGCACCTGAGGCGGCTGCCTCAGTTACCCTCATGGTAAGGCCAGCCCTGATACCAGCATTCTGAAACCCTCATTCCAGAATAGTTTCAGAATAGTGATTTATTTTGAAATTACCTCAAAATAAGCTATGCAATTATAGACGCACCCTGAGGCTACTCTGTGTTTATACCCCTGGCTAATGGGCAGTTCCAGGCTGGCCAAGTCTAGTCCATCCTGGCATGCCAACACAGTGCTGGGCTTGCTGAAGTACCCCTGCTGGCTGTCAAGGAGACTCGGCTAGACATATCCTGGGGTCAAGGTGCAGCTACCGAGTTCAATAGTGGTCTTATCGCTAACAAAAAGACTCCCAGCATGCAATTGCCCTACACAACTGTCAGGTGTCTGGCACTGTGCTTGTCCATGCCAACAGGGTCCCAGCTGGCAGCTGGGCCAGGACTGCGTAAGTTCTTGAATGCCTGCAGCTGAACCTTCCCCTGCTTTGCTGGTGCCAGTCCCTCTCCTCCCCTTTGCTTCCAGCTGTTCCCCTTTTGCCTGCATCTGAACTGCTGCAGACTGGGCCCTGGCATGTTCTGCTGCTGACCAGTTTCCCCCACCCAGGGGCCTCCCCAGACTGGGGCAGAGAAACAGCAGTGAGGGAGCTCTTACACCATTCAAGGGGTCTCAGTGCATGGGAAGAGGGAGTCCACTAATCCAGACAGAGAAACTGAAGCACAGAGCGGCAAGGGACTTCCCAAAGTCACACAGGAAGTCAGTGACAGAGCTAGGACTAGAACCTGGAATCCTGACTCCCAGCCACTCACTCTTCTTCCAAAGTTAGGAACAGAACCCGGAGTCCTGAGCCAGTTGAATAGGAATAAGCAGCAAATAAACAAGCCTCTCTATGAGGACCTATCACTGTCTCTGATCTTGGCTCCAGCTGAGGTGAGCATATGGCTAAGGTCCTGGGGCATGGCAAGGCACTGCCATCACGGCCCCTATCTCCACAGCAGCTCAGCAGCGGTGCAGCTCCAGTGCCTTTGCGGAGCTAACATCGGACGCGGGGCTTTGTAGCCCACAGGAAGGAACTCTAAGGCCCAGGAAAACCCCCTTTGATGCTTTGGAATAGTCTTCCCACAGCCTGGGTTTGCAGAAGACTGCCCTCTACAGCCCAACTGGAAGGTGCTGGGGCACCCTACAGTCTGGGCACTCTGCAGGCTGTCCCTGAAGGCCAGGCTGCCAAGGTCCAGGAGAGACCCATTTCCCTGTTAGTACACCCCAGGGTGAAAAAGTGCCACTTCCTGAGCAGCAGGTTATATCCCTCCTAATTCCCCTGCACAGAACAGAGCAAGCTAGTAACCATGGCACCACCTGGTGGGCAAGGTGACACCTGGGACTTGCAAGTCATGGGGACCTTTCCCTGCTAACAGCCTCCAGGTGGAATGAACTGCTGTGGGTGCATCTCCACTGCAGGGGGCATCCAGATTAGCCACACCCTCCTGTGAGTGGTCACTCATGCTGGTGCTGCAGTAGCCTGGGTTAGTCCTGGGATTTCTGGAGGTGGATTTTCAATGGTTTGGCACCTACAACTAGGCCCAAGTTTTTCAGGTTGTAACCTAAACAAGCCCCAGATCTTCAAGAGGCCTCAGCCTCTCATAGTGCTCTTTTGACAATGTGGCCTCTGGCAGGTGCTCTGTCCTTCTGAAAAGCCATGCCTCAGTTTCCCCCATCTATATAATAAGGATGGCATTTCCCTGGCTCCCAGGCAGCTGATTACTGACTATGCAGTGCTCGGCTACAGTCCCATAGACGTATGGGCACAATGGGGTACAGATTCTTAGGCCCAAAGGGTAACATTTAAGGAGTTGGACTGGAGTCCTTGTATTTGCCATGGGTCACCTCAGACTTAATGTTCACTCACTAAGCGGCAGCAGGAAAATCAATGTTACAACCCCCAGGCCAAATGCCACAGCCTGCAGCCATGCCACTGGGGTATGAACTAATCATGCTGAGCAGCACAGGTTATCACAATGGGAGACCGGGGTTTAACTGCAAAAAAAGTTTGGGGTTGAGAGCACTCTCCCTTTGCAGTCAGTGCTGGCCCCAATGCTACAGTGCAGCTTTAGGGGTGCAGTGCTGCAGAGAGTGGGGTATGAGTGTGCACAAAGGTGTCTACACAAGTGCACAAGGGTGCCTGTGCAAGGTGCCCATGGGAGCATGTGTGAGGGTGAGCAGGTGAGTGTGTGCAAGGATGTAAGCTGCCCATGTGAGAGTGCATGAGGGTGAGTGTGTGCGCATGAGTCCACAAGCTCGTGCGGGTCGCCTGCCTGGCGCCCAGCCGGGGTCAGGGAAAGGTGGCTAATAGAGCAGAGGAATGTGCCCCCAATAACTAACACAATGTTAGCCATCTCCTCAGGCCAACCTGGCCAAGCCAAACAGTTAGCGGGAAAGGGCTCAGTTAAAGATTGATCAAAGGCTGGCTGTCTCCAAAGACATTTCGACATCACTGTGTTCACTCTTGCCAATTTATGACACGTGCCCCTCCCCAGTGTTAGAGCAACAAGCCAATGAAGTACTGCTTGGCTGGAGGGAGAACACTCCAGGCACGCGGCCCTGCCGGCCAGCCAAACTCTCAGCAATTGCAAACAATAGCCCAGGCCTGGAGTCAGAGGCCAGAGATGAGGCTGGCAGGAGCTGGTCACAAAAGTAACCTTTCCCTGAGGTGGGGCCTGGATATTACAAGGCATGGGGCTGTTCCTAGAAGAGATTCCAGGACAGAGGATGCAGGGGTTAGTACTGTCATTCCCAGAACACAGCTTTGCTATCACTACTGATTTTAGGTGGAAGGCACCCAGAGGAGGTGGTGCTGGGCAGTAGTGATGTTAAATTTTTAGTAACTGACTAATTGAATAGTCGATGCATTTTGCATCAACTATTCAATTAGTCGATAAGGCGCCTCTGCCACTTCAAAGGCAAAAGCGCTGCGTGGAGCCTGGGGTCAGCGGGGGAGGGGGGGATGACTCCCCCGCTGACCCCGGGCTCCACGCTGCACTGCCGCTTTGAAACACTGCGGGGAGCCTGGCGTCAGGCTGCACGCGGTGTTTTAAAGCGGCAGCACCGCATGGAGCCCAGGGTCTTGCCCTAGGCTCCACACGGCACTGCTGCTTTGAAGTACCCCTTCCTCTTCCCTCCCCTTGCTGCCTCTTCCTGATAGAGGCAGCGGGGGGGACGTGACGTGACTAGTCGACTAGTCGTTCATATCCCTACTGGGCAGCAGGAGAAAACCCTAAAATAGATTACAGTAATGCCCAGAGACTTCATCAGAGACGGGGGCTGCCATCAGCTAATGCATGTGCCAAGGCAATCTGCTGTGAATGCCTCCTCCAGGCCCCTAGCATTCCTGTCCTTTACGTCCCCCTCCCCCGTGCACATACACAGAGAGTTCTTGCCTGACAAGCTTAGGAAGGGAGGCACACTTTTTGGGACCAACCATTTCACAGCTTGACCCTTGGAAGGCAGCTGCCATGAAAACATTCCCTGGCCCAGCAGCACAGGGGGCTGGACATAAAAGTAGCTTTGGTTTTCTACCAGGAGTGAAGGAGTCAGTAGTCTGCTCACTCAAGAGCAGTTGACCTAAGAGCAGCCCCCCACCACAGGCGCCAAGGAGACGAGTGGGGCCTGTCACACAGGCCCATACAATGTCAGATGCTAGCAGAACAGAGGCTAAAGAACTGAAACACAGGAGGGATGGGAAAGGCCTTATGGGTAAGATACTGAGCTGAGAGTCAAGAGATTGGGGTTTTAATTTCCAGCTCTGCCACTGACTCCCTGTGAAACTGAGCAAATCACCTCACCTCCGTTCCCTGGTTTCCCCATTTGGAGAATAGGTAGTCTAATCCTTTGTCTATTTAGACTGTGAGCTCTCTGGAGCAGAGAATCTCCCTCACAAGGAATCTGGGCAGGCCCAGCACAATGTGAGCCCCGATCGCAATTGGAGTCAGTGCAGTGCCAGGCCCAATCTCAGTCAGAGTCTCTAAACACTGCTTTCATACAGATAATAATGAGACACTCATTATTATGGTGGATGTGCCCATAACATGCCCAGCACAGCTGAGCCCTTTTCACATTGGAAAATGGCCATT
This sequence comes from Pelochelys cantorii, assembly GCA_032595735.1. Lineage (NCBI taxonomy): Eukaryota > Metazoa > Chordata > Testudines > Trionychidae > Pelochelys > Pelochelys cantorii. The sequence continues at coordinate 35,119,069 of CM064336.1, forward strand.
GAAAAATTCCTTAATATTTATTTTGCTTGAAAATGGGCAGAAACAGAAAGGAATAAGGGTCTTTGGGAACAGACCCGTCTGAGGCTGCGGTGGGGGCTCCTCTCCAAAAGCATTTGGTGCAGATCCTCAGATGGCATTCAAAAGACTGACTCAGCTGAGGAGCAGCCTTCCCATTTCCAGGCCAGTCCCCAGGTCTCTCAGCTCCCTCTAAATAAAAGGGAGCTGAGCCCTGAAACCATGTCCATAGTTCATGTGCCTCCTACAGACCTCATGGCTGCTGCTCCTAGCTCTGCCCAGAAGCTGGGAGCTTCTTCTGACTGATTGCTGTCCAGAGGGCTACTTGGTAGCAGTTTTTTAAAGACTGGGCCCCAGGGTTGAGCTCTTGCTTCCTGCACATGTGGAAAGAAGAGAAACAGCTGCATGCAGATGGCTGGGGGCATTTCAGTGTGCATGCTTTGCTGTGGGTGAGGATATCACTTCTTGCTCGGTTCCTCTGGGATACTTTGCATAACACACTGAGTGCTATGATTACAGTTGTAGACACCTGAAATCAAGCCCCCACCACTCTAGGCGCTGCATAGACACCCACCAAAAATAGAGCCCCTATTGTGCAATGTGCTGTGCAGACCCTGAATGAAATCAGGGCCCCGTTGGGCCAGGCACTGCCCAGATCCTGAGATCAGGGCCCCGTTGTGCCAGGCCTGCACAGACCCCAAATGAGGTCAGAGCCCCATTGTGCCAGGTGCTGCACAGATGACAGTCCCAGCCCCAAAGAGCTCACAATCAAAACAAAGAAAGGATCTTTATCCCAACTTAACACATGGAGAAACTGATTCACAGGAAAATGAAGTGACTTCCGCAAGGTCACTCAGGGAGTCTGTGGCAGAGCTGGGAAGTGAACCCAGGTGTTCTAATCTCCTCTCCAATGCCTCACCTGCAAGCCAACCTCTCTCTTGGTTTGCGCAAAGAGACTTCCCAGGGTGCATTTCAACCACACATTTAAAATCTCATCCCAGCATCCCTGCAAATACCCACTTCCCTGTTGTTATCCTGTTTCTAGTAACTTTAAATGCACAGCACGTCTCAGAGACCTCCCAGCCCGGGAGTCCCATCAAGACTGAACTGAGAGAGAGAGATGAATAACTGGAGCAGGGACAGACTCCCAGCAGGTTCTTTCTCCCCAATATAGACTTGCTTCCACAGATGCTGCAGCCAGCCTACATGCAGGCACCACTGCCTGATGTTCTGTGAGATCTCCGCTCACCAGCAGATCCTTACACATGCTGGGCTGAGCGGCGCTCATGCAACCCCCACTCCACTTGCAATTCTGACTGTAGCACCACACTGATCTAGCTATTTATATGACCCCATTATTGTAATATCTGAATGTTTCACAGTCCTTAATAAACGTATCCTTATAATCCTGTCATGCCAGGCACTGCACAGACGCCTGGATTGGAGCTGCTGCACAAGATACCCTGACCAGTACTGAGCATGCCATGTGCCAGGCACCAGAAATGACACCTGATAGAGAGGCAGCAGTGCAGAGGGGAAGAGGGGTAGGCTGGAGTCAATACATGTGGGGAGCTGGTTTTCAAGCTGCTACGGTTGGCTTTCAAGCTGCCGGCAGGACCATGTCTATTCCTGGACCAGGGAGTCCTGTCTGGGAGCTCTAGTGGCAAGAGGGCTGGCAGCTGGGAGCCCGGCAGGGCTGGGGCTGGGGCCGGGGCTGGAGCCCCAGTAGCACAGCCGGGGCAGCAGCAGCCTGGGTAGCAGGGCTGGGGCCACGGCAGCTGCAGCAACCCTCATAGCAGTGCAGGAGCCAGGGCTGGGGACAGAGCAGCCATGGTAGCAGGGACTGGTGAGGTTCCGAGGGTGCCAGACCAGAGAGGACCAAACTGTACTAAGATGGGTGAACTTGAGTACTTGGTATTATATGAGAATATTGCTGTAACGGACATCACACAAACTAGGTGATAGTGACAATTAATGGGACATGGTAATACAGGTTGAATCTCCCAAATCCAGGACTCTCTGGTCTGGCAACATCCATGGTCTGGCAAGGCACAGATGATGGTGGATCAAAGAGCCCCGGAGAGTGGGGTCTGTGGAGTCCCAACTGGGCCAGTAGCGGCTAGGCAGGGGAAGCCTGGTGTCAGCCGGGCCAGATGATGTCTAGGAACCTCCGCCCTGGCCGGGGAACCCCCAATGTCAGTGGGGTCAGGCAACCTGAGCAGCCCCGGCCATGGAACCCTGTGAACTCCCCAGCAGCAGTGGGGCCACACAGCGGTCTTGGAATCCCAGCAGCAGGGCCAGGCAGCGGCTGGGTGTCCCGGCCCCAGCAGGAGAATTCCCTGTGGTAGTGGGGCCAGCCTGGTGGCCCTGGCTGGGAAACCCTGGGAACCGCCCCCCCCGGCGGGGGGCCAGAGTTAGCGGGGCAAGGGCAGGGGCATGGCAGGGATCCCCAGCCTTGAGAGCCCGAGGGAGAGGAGCCGGCAGCAGGACAGCCAGCAGTGGAGCACTGACCTCCCCTGGTCTGGCAAACTCCCTGGTCTGGGACGGCTCAGGTCCCATGGGTGCCAGAGAGGTCCAACCTGTACCAGGCTACAAAAAATATAGGAATGACAGAGTAGATTGTCCTGGTGGAGGAGTGACACTATATGTGAAAGAAAGCAGAGACAAATACGGTAAATATCTTAAATGAATCAAACTGTATCAAAGAATCTTAATAGATAGAAATTTTATGCTTGAAAAATTAAGAGTGCAACAGTAGGAACTACGACAGGTTGAACCTCTCTAATCCAGAACTCTCTCGTCCAGAAACATCCATCATCCAGAATTATTTTAGTTAGTCGGATGTCCACTTTTCATGGGTGTGGCCAAGTTTGCCCGCAGTCCCATAAAGTTTGTTTACAGCCACTAGTCCTAGCTCTCAGTGTTTTGTGCTGCTGTTTAGCTCTAATTTACTCCTAAATGTCCTCTAACAGCATAACACGAAAGGAAAAACTATGTAGCACTTTAAAGACTAACAAGATGGTTTAATAGGTGATGAACTAGACCCACTTCCTCAGATCATATTTTGGAAGAGAATTGGCATGACCATATATACCAAAGGAATACAATGAAAAAAGTGAACACATTATTAAACTGACAAATCAGATTTAGTACAGAAGGTGGGGTGAGAGAGAGGGAGGGAGGGAATAGCTATTTATGAATCAATGAATGGCTAATCAGGGGTGATAAGTGGGGAAGCTATCTTTGTAATGTGTAAGGTAATTAGCATCTTTGTTAAGGCCCATTCGTAAAGTGTCAAATTTAAGCATGAATGAAAGTTCTGAAGTTTCCCTCTGTAATCTGGTCTTAAAGTCTCTTTGAAGTAAGATGAGAATGTAGTAAGGTCGTTAAGACTATGTCCAGGTAGGTTGAAATGAAAACCAACTGGTTTTCCTTGTGAAGATGTCTGATGTCTGATTTGTGGGCATTAATTCTTTGGTGAAGTGTCTGAGAAGTCTGTCCAATACACATAGCAGAAGGACACTGTTGGCACATGATGGCATAAATTATATTTCTGGATGAACAGGAATATGTGTCCTCCAATCTTCCTGAGGTTAGGTGCTTGTCTATAGGAGACATTCAACACGAGAGATCCATTTCCTGGACACCACAGTACAAATCACTAATGGAAAATTAAATACCACTCTCTACAGAAAACCCACTGACTGCTACACTTACCTACATGCCTCCAGCTTCCATCCAGGACACACCATACAATCCATTGTGTATAGTCAAGCCCTTAGGTACAACTGTATCTGCTCTAATCCCACTGACAGAGACCAGAAACTTCAAGATCTCTACCAAGCATTTGTAAATCTCAATTACCCACCGGGGGAAATAAAAAAACAAATTGAACCCCTCCAACACATTATCAATAACCCCTCCAACACATTATCAATAACCTACAACCTATACTGGAACAGGATACTACACTCCGAATGGCTCTGGGGGACAGACCCATAGTCTCCCATAGACAACCACTTAACCTCAGGAAGATTCTTACCAACAACCACAGGACATACCACATTAATACCAACCCTGGAACTTTCCCTTGCAACAAACCCCATTGCCAACTTTGTCCACATATTTACTCTGGTGACAACATCACTGGACCTAACCGTGTCAGTTATATGATCAAGGACACATATTCCTGTTCATCCAGAAATATAATTTATGCCATCATGTGCCAACAGTGTCCTTCTGCTATGTGTATTGGACAGACTTCTCAGACACTTCACCAAAGAATTAATGACCACAAATCAGACATCAGACATCTTCACAAGGAAAAACCAGTTGGTTTTCATTTCCACCTACCTGGACATAGTCTTAATGACCTTACTACATGCATCTTACTTCAAAGAGACTTTAAAACCAGATTACAGAGGGAAACTTCAGAACTTTCATTCATGCTTAAATTTGACACTTTATGAATGGGCCTTAACAAAGATGCTAATTACCTTACACATTACAAAGATAGCCTCCCCACTTATCACCCCTGATTAGCCATTCATTGATTCATAAATAGCTATTCCCTCCCTCCCTCTCCCTCACCCCACCTTCTGTACTAAATCTGATTTGTCAGTTTAATAATGTGTTCACTTTTTTCATTGTATTCCTTTGGTATATATGGTCATGCCAATTCTCTCCCAAAATATGATCTGAGGAAGTAGGTCTGGCCCACGAAAGCTCATCACCTATTAAACCATCTTGTTAGTCTTTAAAGTGCTACATAGTTTTTCCTTTTGTTTTAGCAAGATCAGACCAACACAGCTACCTCTCTATTACTACTCTAACAGCATAGTAAGCAGTGGAAGTGTTGGTAATGCTGCTAGACAATATTGACCTCCTGTGATCCAGAAAATTCTCTCATTCGGAAGCGGTCAGGTCCCAAGGATTCCAGACTAGAGAGGTTCAACCTGTACCAAACACCTGATAAGGATGGTGAGGGTGACTGAAATTCTCAGGGAGAATTAAGAGACTACAAAACCAGAAAACCCAATAATAATGGTGGATTTCAATTACTCCCATATAAATTGGGCATATATCACCCCAGAATGGGATGCAGAGATTACATTTCTAGACACCATTAATGATTGCATCTTAGAGGAGCTAGTTCTGGAACCCATATGGGAGAGGAATTCTTGATTTAGTACAAAATGGTACACAGGAGCTGGTTCAAGAGGTAAATACAGCTGAAACACTTGGTAATAGCAACCATGAGGTAATTAAATTTAACATCTTTGTATGGCGGGAAATACCAAAGAAACCCACCACCACAGCATTTAACTTCAAAAAGGGGAACTACATTAAAATAAGGAGTCTCTTTAAATGGAAATTAAAGGAGACAATCATCTGAATGAAATGACAGCAAGCTGCATGGACATTTACTATAATGGAAGCTCAAACTATGTATATATCCCAAATAAAAATACCCCCCCCCCCAAACCAGTAAGAGGACCAAAAAAAATGTCTCCATGGCTAAATAAAGGATAAGAGAGGCATTTAGAGACAAAAAGACATCTTTTAAAAATCAGAAGTCAGATCTCAATGAGGAAATTAGAAAAGAACATAAAGGCTGGCAAGTCAAGTGTAAAAGTATAATTAGGCAGGCCAAAAAAGAATTTGAAGAGCAACTAGTAAACTAACAGAGCTTTTTTGTAAGTATATCAGAAGTAGGAAGCCTAGTGGGACCACCACTGGATGATTGAGGTGCTAAAAGAGCACTCAAGGAAGATAAGGCCATTGTGGAGAAGCTAAATGAATTCTTTGCATTGGTCTTCACTGCAGAGAATGTCAGGGAAATTCACACACCTGAGCTCTTCTGTTTAGGTGACAAATCTGAGGACCTATCAGAGACTGAGACAGCAATAGAGAAGGTTTGGAGCAAATTGATAAATTAAACAATAATCAGTCACCAGGATTAGATGGTGTTCAAACATTCTGAAGGAACTCAAATATGAAATTGCAGAACTACTAACTGTGGTATGTTACCTATCACTTAAATCATGCTCTGTACCAAATGACTTATGGATAGCTAATGTAATACCAGTTTTTTTTTAAAGGCTCTAGAGGTGATCCTGACAATTATAGGCCAGTGTAAAGTAGTTGTACCAGTGCCAGGCAAACTAGTTGAAATTATACTGAACAACAGAATTATCAGAGAAATTAGATGAACATATGTTTGGGAAGAGTCGACATAGCTTAACTAAAAGGGAAATCGTATCTCACCAATCTATTAAAATTCTTTCAAAATTCAACAAACTCCTGAATTGTGAAGAATTACAAAGGGATCTCACAAAACTGGGTGATTGGGCAACAAAATGGCAGATTAATTTCAGTGTTGATAAATGCACACTGGAGAAAATAATGCCAATTATACTGATAAAATGATGGAGTCTAAATTAATTACCACTCAAAAAAGAGTTCTTGGAGTCACTGTGGAGAGCTTTTTGAAAACCTTTTCTGAATGTGCAGCAGCAGTAAAAAAAGCTAACAATGTTAGGAACCACTGGGAAAGGAAGAGATAATAAACCAAAAAAATATAAAAATAACACTATATAAATCCAAGGTACGTCCACACATTGAATACTTCATGCAGTTCTAGTCATCCTACCTCAAAAAGCGTATAATTAGAAAAGCTACAGAGAAGGGCAACAAAAACAATTAGGCTTTGTCTACACTATGAGTTTTGCAGAAAGAGGCAATGCAAATGAAGCATGAATTAGCATTTTCTTGCGCTTCATTTGCATAATCTCTTTCGGTCCGTTTTTGCACAAGGGGTTTTTGCATAAAAACAAGCAGTGTGGACATTTCCTTTTTGCACAAGATCCTTATGTCTCCCAGGGCATAAGGCAAGGTTTCCAGCCCTTTTAAGGATGCTTGTGGCTCTTCTCTGAACTCCTTCCAGTTAATAAACATCCTTCTTGCACTGTGGGCACCAGAACTGGACACAGACTTCCAGCAGCACTTGCTCCAGTGCCAAATGCAGAAGATAACCTCCCTACCCCTACTTGAGATTCTACTGTTTTATATATTGAAAGTCCATTAGCCCCTTTGGCTACCATACTGAGAGCTCCTATTTAGCTGATTATAAGCCATCACTGCCAAACCTTTTTCAGTCAATGCTTCCTAGGACAGTGTCCCGAATTGTGTTAATGACCTACATTCTTTGTTCTTTGATATATAACTTTACAATGGTCACATTAAAATATACATCGTTTGTTTGTGCCCAGTTTATCAAACTTTTGCTTACCAAGTAATCCAAGTTGCTCTATCAGTGACCAGTCCTCTTCATCATTTTCCACTCCCAATCTTTAAGCCATTTGGCAACTTTACCAATGCTGATTTCATTTTTTCTTCTAGGCCATTGATAAATGATAAATAGTACAGAGCCAAGAGCTGATCCCTGTGGGATCCTGTCAGAAATGCACCCATTCCTTGAAGATTCCCTATTTGCAATTACATTTTGTGACCTATCGATTAGCCACCTTTTAACCCCTTTAATGTGCTCCATTTTGATTTTGTAGCATTCGAGTTTTTTAATCAAAATGTCATGCCAGATCAAGTCAAATTATAAGAGCACTATTACAAGACCACTATGATCTTTATAAATCAAACTTGTAATCTCATCAGGAAAAGCCATCAAGTCAGTTTGACAGGATTTATTTTCCTTAACCCATATTGATTGGGATTAATTATATTTCCCTCATTTCATTACATTATTGAGTCCTGGATCATCTCTCCACTATTTCATAAAATCTGCTTCTCCCCCAATCAAAAACATGCCAGCAAGGCCCCACATATTTCTTCTTGGGTCAAGAGACAACAACAGTACCAAGAACACAGGGATGTCTCCTAAGGATGTTAATGGTTGATCAGTTAACCAGTGACCCTTAATGTGTGAGGCTTACTGGTTATGGTTAACCGGTGAGGGCTGCAGCAGCCCCCCGCCCACTGCAAGCATGTGGCTGCTCTAGCCCCATGGAACACTCCCAGCCACAGCAGGCCTGGCCTGGGTGCACTGCGGGCAGGGGTACTCAAGCCCCAATGGAGAAGTCCCAGTCCTTGGCGGGCCCGGCCCCAGATTGTCAAATGCAGGGGGGGCCACTCCAGCCCAGCCAGGCTGAAGTGGACCCCCGTCCACCCGGTTTATTCAGTTAACTGATCAAATTTAACATTTAACTGGTTAACTAATTAAATGGGATTTTACATCCCTAACATCTCCCTCAAATGAAGTCCTGAAACCGAGGTTGGATATCTCTTTCTAAGTGATGATCTAGCTCAAGCAGAGCCTCTCTGCCACAGACAGGAATCCATGAAGAACTTTCTGACTTTGACCTGATATTTTTTTAATTTGAGGGAGATTTAAAACAAGTACTTTGCTTCAGAAGCAATCACCATAGCCTCCTCTCCCCTAAAAATCAACACACATCCTCAACACTGGTGGAGAGAGGATCATCTCCGCTTGTTAACACAGAAAGCCCCAGGAGGAAACAATAAAGGGATTAGTAACCAGTCTGGGGAACATCTTCCAGCCACATCAAAGGGCCTGCCTTTGCTCATGGGTTCAAAGGCTGGAAAGGACCATTAAAGATTAAAGCACCTAGCCTGACCTCTGGAAAGCACAGGCCAGCGAATTTCACCCATTTCCCCTAGTGTTGAGCCAATCACTTGTATCTGACTAAAGCTACTTCCAGAAAGGCATGCAGGCTGGATTTGAAGCCACTAAGAGAATCTGCCCCTTCTTTTGTCAGTTTGTTCCAGTGTTTAATTAGACTTGTTAAAAACTGTGCATTATTGGAACATGCCTGGGTTTAGCTCCCAGCCATTGGCTCTCATTCTGCCTTTCTGTGCTAGATTAAAGACACTTTGTACTTAGTATGCTCTCTCCATTAAACCACTTGCATACAATATAGTAAGTCATCTCTAGATCTTTCTGAGAAGTTGAGCAGACTGAGCTCTTGAAATCAGATATGTGCTTATGATGCGGTGTTCTCTGATGTGTCATCAGGCAGAACCAGACCAAACAACTCCAGTGCCATTGATTTTTCTATATAGTAGCTTCTTGAACTGACCTGCTTCTTGTCTGCCAGCTACCCACCATGGCGCTAAGGAGATATCAAGCTAGATTCCCTTGTTTCTGTGTGACGTGCTACTTTGAATGCCAGCTCTTTGGGTAGATACAGTCTTTTTATTCCGTTTGTACAGAGTCTAGCACAGTGGGTCCTGGCCCATGGCTGGGGCTCTTGGGCACTATGTTAATACAAACAAACAATAATTATAATAACCTGATACCATTCTGTCTTGTGCTTTAGGTATTTATGGCAGGTATATGGCTTAGAAATCAGGGCACCTGGATTCTATCCCCAAATCTCCCACTGACCTTGAGGAAGTCCCTTCACAGCTGTGTGCCTCTGTTTCTTCTCCAACCCTTTGTCTACTTAGACTGTTAAGACAGTTTGGGACACAAATGGTCTCTTGCTCTGTACCTGTGCTGCACCCAGCACAACAGGGATCCTGATCTTAGATAAGGGGTCTCTGCAGTGTCTGGCACAATGGGAGTGCCAATCTTGGTTGGGGTCTGTGCAGCACTTGGCATAACAGGTGCCCTGAGCTCAATCAAGAGTCAGTGCAGTGACTGAGGCCTAGAAATTCCTACTGTAACATACATAGCAACAAATTTGCAAAGCTTTAATGAGTAAGTTCAGGATTTTCCAGTGCACAGTTTTCTAGGAGTTGTGGTCCATGAGCAGGACTCCTGCATTCTGATTTTCAATGGGATTCATGCCCAGGGCTTGACAAACGGCGGCAAAAGCCGCTCGCCAGCCCCGTACTGCGCATGCGCAAGACCCGCATTGTGCATGCGCACGCTGCCAATGAACGGGGTGCGCGGCTGAAATCTATTTGCCACAGGCGAGTAGATTCTATAGTTCGTCAAGCCCTGTTCATGCTCTTAAGTCAATTATCTGGTTTCAAAAATCCCACCCCATGAGTTTGACAGAAGGGACATAAGCTGCCTGTTCTCTTAGGGTATGTCTACACTAGCCCCCTATTTCGAACTAGGGAGGCTAATGAGGGCGACCGAAATTGCAAATGAAGCGCGGGATTTAAATATCCCGCGCTTCATTAGCATGTTCCCAGGCAGTCGCCATTTTGGAAACTGACTAGCCCGGAATAACTGCCCGCATCTACACGCAGCAGTCAAATGGGAGTTCAAAGTAAACCCCTTAACTCGAATTAGCTGTTAAACCTCATTCCACGAGGAGTAACAGCTAATTCGAGTTAGGGGTTTACTTCGAACTCCCGTTTGACTGCCGCATGTAGATGCGGGCAGTTATTCCGGGCTAGTCAGTTTCCAAAATGGCAACCGCCCGGGAACATGCTAATGAAGCGCGGGATATTTAAATCCCGTGCTTCATTTGCAATTTCGGTCGCCCTCATTAGCCTCCCTTGTTTGAACTAGGGGGCTAGTGTAGACGTACCCTTACTTATTTGTATCAAAGTAGCCCCTGGACAATGTGGTGGGATTTTTGTTAATTAACTTAGGAGTACAAGTGAAAAGTCAATGCCTTGGAGCCCAAGCCCCAAGTGCAGGACCCCACGGTGCTAAATGCTGTATAGACATTGAGCAAAGGGATGGACTCTGTCCCACATTTAAAGGGCCTCCACTTCAGATCTCTAATTCTCAGCCTTATTTAGAAAACTAGGCCTCTCTCAGGTATCTTAAATTGGAGAGTTGAAAAAAAAAATCACATGTCACTTTTCAATGTCTTTACCAACAACGATAAGGACATCAAAATATTGTAAGGATGTCTCCTGGACAGCTGCCTCCTCTCCCCTCATCCAGCAGCTTGGCAAGACACTGGATGTACTGCAAAGCTTGGCTGGGTTTGCTTAGCTCACATTTGCTCTACTTTGTATATTTGTAACTTTCTATTTTGGGAAAAGTTTGGTGGTGGATAGGAAGTAAAGTCATAAACTACCAATTAAAACAGCCCTGATGACAATACATCAGGCTCCCAGCTAGAGGCAAAGCAGAGCACATATGTGCAGGAGCATGACTACATTATTATTACTACTTAACATATCCGAGTTATTTCACACTAGCAGAATTACCCAGAGTTGCCTGGTAGTGCCAAAACAGAGCATTACTCCAAATGTCTCCATTTTATCTTTTTTTTGTAAGGTTTATTGAGAAGCAATCCTATTCAGGATTTATCCTCTTTTTCTGGCTCATCATAGTTCTGTCTCTTTTAACATTCACTCAGTTATAACAATGTTGAAGACTGTACATGCTTTGGTGATTCTGCCTCTTTTCTGCAAAAGCGGCGAGGAGTCCTCTGGCACCTTATAGACTAACTGAAGTGTTGGAGCATAAGCTTTCGTGGGCAAAGACCTACTTCGTCAGATGCATGTACATCTGTACATGCATCTGACGAAGTGGGTCTTTGCCCACGAAAGCTTATGCTCCAACACTTCAGTTAGTCTATAAGGTGCCAGAGGACTCCTCGCCGCTTTTGCAGATTCAGACTAACACGGCTACCCCTCTGATACTTGCCTCTATAAGGTGCCAGAGGACTCCTCGCCGCTTTTGCAGATTCAGACTAACACGGCTACCCCTCTGATACTTGCCTCTTTTCTGGCTTTCTGAGAAGCAATCCCATTCCAGGTCCATCCTGTTTTCCTGGCACAATCAACCCCTTACCTTGCTTTAAATTATGATCAAAGGAAGCAGTAACACTGAATTTGGTGGTCCTAGCTCTTACTGTTTAGGAGTTCTTGATCAAACAGGCAAACTCTCTAAAATATAGAGTAGATTAAACAAACTAACCTCCTAATCCTTTTCTAATTACATAGCAAGTCCAGAAGGGTGGAATCTTAGACAACCCAGAACTAGCAGCTTCCTATTCTCAGCTACTGTGGAGTGATGCTGTTCAACAGCTGCTGTGTGCCATGTCAGAGGTGGCTGCATCTCTTAAGGCAACAGGGGGTTGGGCAGATGGGTTCGATCCCAGTTCTGCTCCTGACTTCATGTGTGACCATGAAAAAAATTTCCTCCTCACTCCATGGCTCAGTCCTCCCATCTCCCCACCCCCTGGGTTGCATTGTTAGATGGGAAATTCTTTGGGGGAGGGGCTGTTTCATTCTGTGGCTGCACAGCTCCTGGTAAGATTGGGGTCCAAATCTTGGTTGAGGATCTGTACACTACCCAGCATAACATGGGCTTTGATCTCAGCTAGAGAACCATGCAGTGTCTGACACTTTGGGGGGTCCTGATCTTGACTCTGGGTCTATGCACCAGCCAGGAAAACTGGGGTTCTGATCTCAGCTGAGAATCCATGCCACACTAGACATGATGGTAGCCCTGATCTCCACCAGGGGCTATTTTCATAGAAATAAGAGAGCATGCAGGCTCTGGCCCTTCTGTTAAACCCATGGGTGGGATATTTAAACCAACTAATTAATTTAGGAGCAGAAATCCAATTAAATGATACCTCCCAAGAGCCCCAGTCATGAACCAGGATCTCACTGTTCCAAGTGCTATACAAACACAGAACATGGATAGTCCCAGTCTCAGAGAGCTTCCATACCATATGCTCAACTTTAACAATGTCATTAGTGCCACTGGATGCCAGCATACCTTAAAGACAAGAGCATGCTTACATTCTGTATGGAACTGTGCCCAGAGTTCTCTGTAAGCTGTAGGACTGAGGCCTAAATCCCTACAAGCAGCAAGCACAGGAAAGATGGGCTGGTGGTTAAGCTACTGCTTTAGGACTTGGGAGACCTCCATGCAATTCTTGCTCTTCCACAGACTCCCTGGGCTACCCTGAGCAAGTCACTTAGTCTCTCTCTGCCTTGGTTTCCCAACTGTACAGTGGAGATAACAACACTGCTTTGCCTCACAGGGGGGTACGTTAAAGATTCAGAGGTGCTCAGATACTATGGGGATGAGGGCCAGATAAACACCACAGACAGAGAGGGGTATGTCTGCGTTAGGACTGGAACCTACATTTTCAAGCTAACATGAAGCTGAGACACAGCTGCCCCTCCAATACAACCGGATCTTTGCACACCTGCTGTCAGTGTTGTCTGGATACACAATGCATCCAAGCAGCTGTGATAAGGTTCAGCCAGATTTCCTCTGATGGTGACACATTATCAACTTGGGTTGAGTGTTCACAAGGTATGTGTGGGGATGATAGCCAAGGAGGAAATTCTTAGGCCAGCTGGGTGCAGTGCAGAGAGCATAAAATACTAAAGCCATAACTGGTGCCCAGGATATTTTGGAGCAGCGTCTGGGCGTCCTCTAACAGGAATGGTCAGAGGTGCTTTGAGGGGCTTAAAAATGAACAGGGCTGACGTCAAAGCAGGGTGGAGGAGAAGAGCCACAAAAATGATTAGAGGGCAGGAAAAAAAACATAGTGAAAGACGTAAGGACATTTGCGTGTTTAACTTATCAAAAAGATCAAACCTAGACTTAATTACAGCATATAAGGACCTTTATGGGGAGGAAATCCTGGGTATTAAAAGACTCTTTAACAAAGAGACAGACTAAGAATCAATGGCTGGAAGTTAAAGCTAGACACATTCCAATTAGAAAAGCAAAAATTTTTAACAGGGAAGGCGACAAACCACTGGAATGAACGTCCATGCAAAGTGGTAAACTCATGGATTTTTAAGGCCAAAAGATACCACTGTGATCGTTTAATCTGACCTATATAACACAGGCCCCATAAGACAACCCTGAATTAATAACTCGTAGAACCAGAGCAGATAATTTAGAAAAACATCAGTCTTGATTTACATATTGCCAGTGATGGAGACTCCACACACACACTCTCACGCTCTCCTCACCAGATTGGAAATCCACACTAAAATATTGCCTCTTCCCTTTTGGAATCAACACAGGGTCCCCCTCCTCCTCTGAACACTTCCTGCTCAACAGTGCCCTCTTTAGGGAGCAAGGGGGATGGCAAAAAAGACGGTTACCTTTTGTAACTGGTGTTCTTCGAGATGCGTTGCTCGTGTCCATTCCAATTTAGGTATGTGGACACCACATGCACTGTTGCTGGGAAGATTTTATTCCAGCAGGATACCATAGATAGACAGGAGAGATCCCTATAGTGGCTCTAGTATGGCTAGGTATATAACATCTTGCCGGCTGTCCCCTCCCTCAGTTCTTTCTTGCTGGAAGTAACTCCGACAGAGAGGAGGTGAGAGGATTTTGGAATGGACATGAGCAACAAATCTCGAAGAACACCAGTTACAAAAGGTAACCATCTTTTCTTCTTCAAGTGATTGCTCATGTGCATTCCAAGTTAGGTGATTCCCAAGCAGCTACCTGGCGGAGGGATCAGAGATCACTGGTCTGCAATCTGCAACACTACCCTTCCAAATGCAGCAACCTCCTGACATTGAATGACATAGTGGGATGTAAATGTATGTGCTGAGGACCACATGGTCACTTGACCAATGTCTTGGACAGGGACATGTGCCAGAAAGGCTGTTGACAAGGCCTGTGCCCAGGTTGAAAGGGCTGACAATTGAGGGGCTGGCACCTTCGCTAAGTCATAACAAGTTCAAATACACCTCATGACCCAGGAGGATATCCTCTGGGCTGTGACCGGCAGTCCCCTCATCCTTTCTGCTACCGCAACAAACAACTGATTGAACTTCCTGAATGGCTTAGTACAGTGTTTCTTAAACTTTTTAAGACCTAGGAACACCAAACAATTTGTTTTTATGAGGAACACCGAGGATTTTTTGTTCAGCAAAAAAAAAAAAAAAGTTGGGGGGGGGGGAGAAGGGTCAGGGGGAAACTTACTGAGGAAAAAAAAAGGTTGCCTGCCCGTTTAAAGACGGCCATTTTGAATTTTGTTGTTCTCCGCAGCACACCTCCGACTGCCTCACGGAACACCGGTGTGCCGCGGAACACAGTTTAAGAAACACTGGCTTAGTATGTTCAAGGTAAAAAGCTAAGGCACACCTGACATCCAGGGAATGTAGGCACCTGTCCCAGGGAGTAAGGTAAGACTTAGGATGAAACACCAGTAGGAAAATGTCTTGCGACACACAGAAATGGGAAACCACTTTCGGGAGGAATAAAGGATGGGGTCTCAACTGAATCTTATCTTTAAAAGAAAACAGTATAAGGGGGTTCCAACATTAATGCTTTTTAGTTCAGAAATTCATCTGACCAAAGTAATGGCCACCAAAAATACAACTTTTATTGACAAATACAATAAAGAACAAGTAGCTAACGGCTTGAAAGGTGGAGCCATTAATTTTGACAAAACCAAGTTTAGATCCCATTGGGGCACTGGGTCCCTTACATGAGAATACAATATGTCTAACCCCTTAAGGAACTTTCTCACCAAGCAGTCCACAAATACCAAATGGCCCCCCAACCCAGGGTGGAACACCAATATTGTGGCCAGGTGTACCTCAATGGAGGAAGTGGCCAGCTCCTGTTGCTTCAACCCCACAAGGTACTCTAAAATAAAGGGAACCAAAGCCTGCAACGGCTGGGTGCCCCACTGTACAGCCCACAAGGCAAACCTCTTCCATTTGGAAGCATACGTGGCCCTCATGGAAGGCTTCCTACTACCCAACAACACTGCCCACACTCCCTCCAAGCATTGCTGCTCCAGTGCACTCAACTATGGAGCTTCCACGCACTTAGGTGTAAAGGCTGGAGGGTGGGGTGCAGCAACGTGCCACGGTTCTGGGACAAGTCTAGGAGCAAGGGAGGGGGATTGGAGGCACTACCAAGAGATGACGAAGCCTCATATATCAATGTTGTCTGAGCCAGAGCAGTACTATCAGAATGAGGTCTGCACTGTCATCACAGGCCTTTTGAATCAAGAGGAAGGGGGGAAATGCATTCCCCCAGTGAATTTGGAAGGCATCGTCCGGGGAGCTCTTGTTGCTGCCCAGGTCAGAACAGAAGGCCCAGCACTTCCTGTTCCCCCTCGAGGCAAAGAGGTCCAAACAGAGATGACCTCACCTCTGGAAAAGCCACTGAGCAACCTCCCACCTGAGGGACCACTCATGAGTTTGAAACGAGTGGCTGAGGTTGTCTGCTAGAGAGTTCTGAGACCCTGGCAGGTACGAGGCCAGCAAGCGCATTTTGTTGGGCACACACAACTCCCACAGCGACATTGCCACCTTGCACAGGGGATAGGTGTGAGCACCACCCTGCGTGTTGATATAAAACATTGCTGTGGTGGGCTTCATTTGCAACTTCGAATGCCTACATTAACCACCCTAGTTCGAACTAGGGTGGTAGTGTAGACATACCCTTAGTGTCCTTGGTCTTGGCAGTGGGACCCTGGCATTAGCCACATCCAGCACCAGAGTGCCAGGTTGTGGGTGTGTATATAAGTACTCGTACCCCTTAGAAGGGGCAAAGTACCGCTTCACAATCCCTTTAGCGGTCGGGGGATAGAAGCCAGGGTCTGTCAGAGGGTTTTCACAGTGAAGGAGATAGTCTTGATAAAAGGGAGAGTCACCCTGGACACACGCTCCAGAGACAAAACATCCACCATAGGAGCTGCATTCTCCACCACCTCCTCTATTTGCAGACTCATGCTTTGGGCCAGATGCCTCAAGAGGTCTTGCTATGGTCCAGAGGAGGTAGTGATGTCACCACCCCTGTTATTGCCTCATTGGGTGATGACAAGGACAAGGGGTCCCACAGCTCCCCTTCTTCCTGTTCCACATCTGGTACTGGGACTGGTCCTGAAGGCACATGCCCTTGGTCACCAACACCAGAGTGCTGTGAAATGGGTGGCACTGGGCACGGAGGTGTTGCTACAATTCAAAGGCGAAAGCACTGCAGGGAGCACAGGGCCAGCGGGGGACTCAAGCAGTCCCCTACTGGTCCTGTGCTCCCCACAGTGTTTCAAAGCAGCAGCGCCACATGGGCTCAGTCCCCAGAGTCAGACTCAGAGTCCCCAGCTGACCCCAGGCTCCAGGCAG
The DNA here is from genome assembly GCA_032595735.1 of Pelochelys cantorii. NCBI lineage: Eukaryota > Metazoa > Chordata > Testudines > Trionychidae > Pelochelys > Pelochelys cantorii. The sequence goes on from CM064336.1 coordinate 35,136,106, forward strand.
CACTGCTGCTTTGAAAGGAGTCAGGCTCCACACGGCGTTTCAAAGAGGCAGTGCCACATGGAGCCTGGGGTCAGTGTGGGAGTCCCCAGCTGGCCCCAGGCTTCACACAACGTTTCAAAGTGGCAGTGTCGCATGGAGCTCAAGGTGTAGCCCTGGGCTCCACATAGCGCTGCCGCTTTGAAGCTCCCCTCCCCCCCACCTCTTTCTGATAGAGGCAGCAAGGGGAGTGGAAGTGCTTGTCCAATAGTTGTTCACATCCCCATACAGAAGCCCTCACTGGAGTGGCGCAGAGATTATCAGTCCCAGCTCCTTGATACGTACTGACTGGGAGGACTCCACCTTGTACAGGTGCTGAGGTGAATGGTCCCATCTCAGTGAACGGTGCCAAGGTAAAAACAATCTTCTTAATATTGGAGGCTTGCGCCTTGACTGCACCGGGTCTGGTACCAGCAACTAACCCTGCAGGGACACTGACCAGCCAGACATTAGCTCAATCAGGTTGCAGACCACTTCATACATCTCCGGAGTGGATGGCATGCCCACACCTCCCATTAGACTCTCCCGGGATGTGGAGTCCACCTGCACTGGACTCAATGGGACCAGCAGAGGTGCCAGGGTAAACGGTGCTGCATGGGTGGGTTGTTTCGAAGGGTACTCCAACTCGGTGCAACCCTGTAAGCTTTCTAGCTTTCGAAATAGAGGACCAGCACCTTTCCCGCCTCTGGTGTGTGGGTTGGTTTTTTGTTTTTTGCACCGGAGAATGGGATCGGTGCCAAGAACTAGCCTTTGGTGAATGACGGTGCTGGAATGGCTTGTCCGACTCCTTATGCACAGCCAGTGCATTCAGCACCAATGAAGGTGCACTGTGCACCGAGGTCACCGATTCCGGTCCCACGGCCTGCGGTGCTGGATGGGGATTCAAGGAAGCCTCCATTTGCAGATTTCAGTGGTGAAACTCTCTGTCCCTTTTAGTTCTTGACATAAAGGCCCTAGAGATCTTGCACTTGTCTGCTAAGTGGGCCATTCCCAATCACTTAAGGCAGGAGTCCTGTGGATCAACCGTAGGCATAAACTTTGTGCATTGTCTGCACCGCTTGAAGCCAGGGAGCAGAGGCATGCCCCAGCCCCCAAGCAGGGAAAAACCATAGGAGTCCCTGTGACAAACTTAACTAACAACTACTTAACACTTGAAAGAACTATCTATAAAGATCAACTAGGGAAAGCATATGCTTGCCGGAGGCATGAGATGCTAGCTCTGGTCACTGGAGGTAAGAGGGAACTGAGGGAAAGGGCAGTCGGCAGGGTATTATATAGGCTGGGGCCTCCTCTGCTGACCTACAGTATTCTGCTAGGTAAAATCTTCCTGGCAACTGTGCACACAGTGTACATCAGTGGTCTCCAACGTTTTTAACCACAAGATCATTTTTTCAATTTAAGTACAATGTAAGATCTACCTCAAACCCAAATACCCTTGCCCCCACTTCCTTCCTGCTCCTTTTTGAGGCCCTGCCGTTGCTCCACTCCTTCTCTGAGGCCCCAGCCTGCTCACTCCATTCCCTTTCCTCCCTGAATCTCATTCGCGTTCACCAGGCTGGGGTAGGGGGTTGCAGTGCAGGCTCTGGTCCAAGGAGTTTGGAGTGTGGGTGGGGCTCCGGGCTTAGCCCAGGGCAGGGGATGGGGGTCTAGGAGGGGTTTCAGGGTGCAAGCTCTAGGAAGGAGTTTGGGTGCAGGGGGACTCACATCTGGGGCAGGAGGCTGGGTGCAGGAAGAAGTTCAGAGCTGGGACAAGGGTTCAGGAAGCAGGCTCTGGCAGGGCATTGTTTAACTGAGATGGCTTCCTGGTGGTGGAGCAGTGGGGTTAAGGCAGGCTTACTCCTGTCCTGGCCCTGCATCACTCCTGAAAGCAGCTGTCCTGTACAGCAATGGCTCCATTTGCTGCCCTCATCTACAGGTAGGGTTGCCAGGTGTCCGGTTTTGAACTGGACAGTCCAGTATTTGAGCTTTCTGTTTGGGAAACAAATTGAGAAAATATAAATGAGAAAATATAAATGTCCGGTATTTTCTCAGTAAGCTGTAATGTAGATTGTGATGTAATGTCAAGTGTGTCTGGTATTTTTGTTGAAACCATCTGGCAACCCTATCTACAGGCACTGAGCCCACAGCTTCTACAGGCCACGGTTCCCCATTACTGATCAATGGGAACTGCAGGAGCGGTGTCTGCAGGCAAGGATAGCATGTAGAGACCCTCTGTCCTGCCTTTCTCAGGGGCTGCAGGGACATGCCAGCCACTTCCAGGAACAGCAATTGCTACAGGGATAATTACTCCAGCCATGACAGGTTAGGTATTTTAGAACTCACTGCTCAAAGAATTAAATGTAAGTGTAAGAGCCAAATGAAAATTATGAAATGCACAGACCAGTCAAACCTAAAATAACCCACTTCGCAAGCAGTAAAAGAAGTAACAGCCCCTCCATGTATGTGTTGGGTTGGGAGATGAGAGGGAAGGAGAGTGTGTGTTTGTGAGAATGACAGACACACACAGTGTGTGAGAGTAACAGAGATTTGCATTGCCAAGCTCCGTTCATCCCCTTCTCTCTGTGTGGAGATAGGGTACAGAAGTGGGGAGAGAAGGGACATGCTGACATCAGCATCTCCCCTCTTCTTCCTCCCACAACCTGCACAGAAAGCAGGAGGTTCCCATGGGGGCAGCTCCAAGGCAAAGGGCTGGAGCAGCATGACAGGGTGGAGGGGCAACTGAAGTGCCAGTGCTTGATAGCCTCCTGGCCAAATCAGTCAGGATCACCTATCAGAGGCTCCAGGATCTACTGGTAGATCCCGATCTACTGGTTGGTGACCACTGGTGTACATACATTTTGCCTCAGATGCCTTTGAGTGCTAGATGTATCTAGCGCTCTGCCCATCTGAAGAAGTGGATTTTGCCCATGAAAGCTCATGATACTATAGATATTTTTGTTAGACTCTGAGGTGCTACAGGACTACTCATTGTTTTTAAAGCTACAGACTAACACAGCTATTCCCACTGAGACTTTTAAAGAATGCAAAGAGTTAATTGTAGGAGGAAAGCTTTTTCAAGCTTTCTTTTGCTAGGAAGGTCCATGCGATTTCCAAACAGATGTAGTGTTGACAATTGCCTTGGCTGGGCTGGGATCCTCCCCCAACTCAGCACAGGCTCCTGTATTCCTGTACCATTTGCAAGTACCATTTGCTGCTTGCCAAACACAGGGGCCCCATTAGTAGTAGGAGCAGAGATCAGAGGGTCAAATATTCCAAGCAGAATCAATCATCATTTATTTGCTGTGGGGGCTGATGGGAAGTGGCAGCAGAGATATCAAGGACAAGAGGAAGGATGGAGAAACAGGGAAGTACCATACCTCATTTGTTTAACTGGCCAGCTTCGACCAGGAGCATGTATTAATCCCACTCCCCTCCCAGAGTTGCGAAGAGAACCCAGGAATTCTGACTTCAGGCTCTGATCTATTGATTAAGTATTAGATTAAAGTTTTACTGTCATTCTTCTTACTACTACTCTAACCTACTCCCTCCCAGAGCCAAAACAGAAACTGACTCCCAGCACTCCCCACACACACACCTCGTAGAGCCAGGAACATCAACCAGGGATCCTGACTCCCCGCTCTTGAGCTTAAACACTAGAACAGATGTGTGCTGTGCCAAGATGCAATTCCCCAGCCTTAATCAGTTCTCACACCCTGTTATCCAGGCCAGGCCCACAATGACAAATATTGGTGTAGCAAGAGCCACAACCCGTACCTTCTTCGACTTGGTGAAGAAGGCTTGCTTGATCTCTTCCATGGTGGCATCTTGCTTGATTCCCAACAGGTCATAGTAATTGCTGTGGCCAGACCTAAGGGAAAAAAGGCACAGGTAAGCTCATCAGTCTCAGAGCCAGAGGCTGTACTGATGAGCAATGTTCCCTCTAAGATTTTCCACTGTGACTGGAGTAATTATCTTGTGCACCAATACTGAGGTCATGTGTGCTTGTTCAGATGTGTGCCAACCTGGCAGCCAAGTTATTAACAAATATCTTAAGGTATGTCTACACTAGCCCCCTAGTTCGAACTAGGGAGGCTAATGTAGGCATTCGAACTTGCAAATGAAGCCCAGGATTTAAATATCCCGGGCTTCGTTTGCAAGTTCCCGGGCGGGCGCCATTTTTAAATGCCCCGTAGTTCGAACTGACTGCCTGTGGCTACACGCAGCAGTCAGAAGTTAATCTGAACTAAGTCCTTAGTTCGGATTAACTGTTACTCCTCCTGCAATGAGGTGTAACAGTTAATCCGAACTAAGGACTTAGTTCGGATTAATTTCTGACTGCTGCGTGTAGCCACGGGCAGTCAGTTCGAACTACGGGGCATTTAAAAATGGCGCCCGCCCAGGAACATGCAAATGAAGCCCAGGATATTTAAATCCCAGGCTTCATTTGCAAGTTCGAATGCCTACATTAGCCACCCTAGTTCGAACTAGGGGGCTACTGTAGACATACCCTTATATAGACATTTGAAATGTTATGGAAGAAAGAATACTAACACAAGGGATAACTAACAAGGTGCATGACTTTAGGTGTTTATTTAATATGAAGTCAAATAAGAAGAAAATTACTACTGCAAAGTTTTCAGTATGTCAGATTAGCCCCAAGGCTGCTCTAAATCTGCACTGTCCACAGTTGAATAGAAGTCATAGGAGGCCAAAAATAAGCACACTGAAGCACTGCTCTAGTTTTCCTCCAGAATGCCCCTATTCCAGGAGCTTTAGGGAGAGGCCCCAAATAGCCATTTCATTGGCTTTAAGCAAGATAGGGAGTCCCCTACTTACACTGGGGATAAGGCCAAAGTAGGGAAGTGAGATCACTGCTTTTAGGGTACTTTTGTGCCACTGGTGTGCAAAATGGTTCTAGGGCAAGAAAGAATGGAGCCTATTATTCATTGTTTTATCTGTATCATGAGGTTTCTAAGGATACACAGACACTGTCAAATAATAAACAGTATTTGTAAATGTTGTTTTACAAACATTAACCCATACTGCCTAACTTTGGAGACTCTCTTTATATATAGTAGAATGCTGGTAAGAGAATATTCGGGAGGTCACAATGTTTAAATAGTTGGTATGGCAGAATGTAATAATTTAAATTACATATCTATGTATGCAGGCACACTACAACCTGTTATTCTTAAACAGTGTGAATTCTAAACAACGGGCGCTTTGCCTATTGCAGTGAATAGTTTTTAATGTAATGGGAATGTTCATGACACTAAACACAATGCTAGCTAACATATATTAACAGATTGGGCTGTTAGCCCCCTAACCCAGCCATCTGATCCATGTTTGCAGACCCTGCACGTGTGTAGCATTCCAAAGTAGGGATGTTAATTATTGGTTAATTGAATAGTTGAGTAACCTCATGAATTCTTATCAGTTAGTCAACTATTCTATTGTCCCGGGGGGCAGGGCCAGCAGCCACTGTATCAGAGGCAGCAGCGCGGAGTGCCAGGCAGGAGCTGGTCCGTGAAAGGAGCCAGTTTAAAAACCAGCTCCCATTGCAGACTGGCTGCCTGTAATCCTGTGCTGCTGCCTCTGGTAAAGAGGCAGCAGCACAGGGTGGCAGCAGCCCCTGTCTGGGGGGGAGGGAGTCTGAGCTTCCGGACCCGGCATGAGCCAGAACTGAGCTGGACTGCCTGCCCATCTGGCTCCTAATACACTTTAAATGCAGAGCCACAGTGGGGATAGGTCCAGGACCCAGCATGAGCCAGGACTGAGCCAGTATGCTGCCCAGCCTGCTAAAAAATTTACTGGCAAGGGGCAGGGGAAGGAAATGTATGTAGTCTATAGTATTGACCTATAAGCTTTTGCTTATCAGCTAATTGGTTAATCGACTGCACTATTATATCCCTATTCCAAAGGCCCCTCCTTGTGATGTATGTACCTGTAAAATGCCACACACACCTGTATGTCTGACTAACAAAACCAACAACGCATTTATGAAAAATGTTGTCTATGTATTTGGCCAGCCAAGTGTATAGTCACTGTTGTGCAGTTGGGCACACTTTACCAGTGAGGGGCTCTCCAGCTTCCTCCCCCCATCAGCAGTGTCTGAATCATGTAGCCCTGGCCCCCAGAGGAGCCGCCCGCCTGCCACCTGGCCACAGCCCTAACCCCCAGCTGCAGCCACCTACCCACCATGTAGCCACGCCCTCAGCTCCCACCCTGGGGAAGGGCTGGAGCTGGGGCCAGGGCCACATGGTGGCTGCCAGGCTGTGTGGTGGCTGCTAGAACAGGAGTCTGGGCTGTGATGCAGCTGCTCCTGGGGCTGGGATCAGGCCACTGTGTAGCTGTCCCAATGCAGCTCCCCAGGAGTGGCTGCATTGCAGCCCGGGCTTCCACTCCAGCAGCCACCCACCATGCGGCCCTCCACACAATCCACCCCAAGAGCAGCCAGGCAGCCATCACAGAGCCCTAGCCCCAGCTCCAGCCCTGGGGAGTTGGGGACAAGAGAGCTGCCCAGCTAAGCCCCCACTTGCCCAGCAGCAGCAGCTTACCTACCTCCACTGGCATGCTGCTGCACAGCTCTGCTTAGAAGGTGTGTGTGGCATTTTACAGATACATACATCACAATGAGAGGTTGAAGATTTATTAATAAGCCAATGGTTAGGGCTTCTGTGTGTAAGGAAGTGGTCACCATCCAGTAGATAAGGATCTACTGGTAGATCTTGGAGCCTCTGACAGGTGATCCTGACTGGTTTGGCTGGGAAGCTATCAAGCACAGAACTTCAGTTGCCCCTCCACCCACTATCATGCTGCTCCTGCCCTCTGCCTTGGAGCTTCCCCCCCGAAGCCTCCTGCTTGCTGTGCAGGGTGTGTGAGGGAGAAGAGGGGCAGGACACTGATGTCAGGGTGTCCCTCCTCTCCCCACTTCGGTACCCTATCTCCACAGAGAGAGAAAGGGATGGAGGGAGCTTGGCAATGCAAATCTGTCACGCTCACACACTGTGTGTCTCTGTCATTCTCAAACACACACTGTCCTTCACTCTCCTCTCCTGACTCAACACATACATGGGATGTTGTTGTTACTACTTTTACAGCTTGCAAAGTGGGTTATTTTTGGTTTTTGACTGGTCTGTGCATTTCATCATTTTCATTTCTCTCTTGTGCTTAAATTTAATTATTTGAGTAGTGAGTTCTAAAATGCCTAACCTGTCATGGCTGGAGTAATTATCCCTATGGTAATTACTGCTCCTGGAAGTGGCTGGCATGTCCATGCAGCCCTTGAGAAAGGCAAAGCGGGGGGTCTCCACAAACCGTCCTTGCCTGCAGACACCACTTCTGCAGCTCCCATTGATTAGTAACAGGAACCGGGGCCAGTAGAAGCTGTGGGCTCAGTGTGTGTAGATGAGGGGCAGAACATGGTGCCATGGAGCCACTGCTGTACATGCTACTTTCAGGAGTGGTGCAGGGCCAGGGCAGGAGTAAGTCTGCCTTAACCCTGCTGCTCCACTACCCAGAAGCTGTCTCAGTTAAGCAGTGCCCAGCCAGAGCCTCCTGCATCCTGAACCCCTGTCCCAGCCCCGAACCTCCTCCTACACCCAACTTCCTGCCCCAGACGTGAGTCCCCCTGCAACCAAACTCCTTCCCAGAGCTTGCACCCTGAAACCCCTCCTGGACCCTAATCTCCTGCCCTGGGCTAAGCCCGGAGCCCCTCCCACACTCTGAACCCTTTGGCCCAAGACCAGAGCCTGCACCCCAACCCCCTACCCCAGCCTAGTGAAAGTGAGTGAGGATGGGGGAGAAAGAGGGATGGAGTGAGTAGGGTGAGGCCTTAGAGAAGGGGTGGAGCAGGGGCAGGGCCTCAAAGAAGGGGCAGGAAGAAAGCAGGGCAAGGGTATTTGGGTCTGTGGTAGATCTCATATTGTACTTAAATTGAAAAAGTGATCCTGTGGTTAAAAAGGTTGGAGACCACTGGTATAAGGAAATAGTTCGTATGTCAGAATGAGTAAACAAGTGTGTGTGAAAGAATAACAAATGCTGGCAAACATGCGAGTAAGCAAGCGAAAGCAAGTGTGAGTGTGTGTGAGGGAACACATGTAAGCAAGTGTGTGTCTGAGCGAGCAAATGCATGTGCAAGAACAAGCATGTGCAAAAGTAAGAGACTGAACGAGTGAGTGAGTGAACGTGTAATAGCGTGAGCAAACAATAACATGTTTAAGAGAATGAATGTGCTGGTTCTCCTTGAAGGAGAGATTGATCAATAACCCAATAGGAGTATGTAAGAGAAAAAGTATGTGCACATACAACCAAGAGTGTGTGTGCAAGTCTCTTTCTCTTTCTCTCTAGAACAGGAGGTTCATTAGTAACACTCTGGATAAGGCCTGTGTGCATGTGTGTCTAACATTTCCCAGCTGTGTATATGTAATCTCTATAAACTTGCAGACGTAAGCCACTTTCTGTCGTTAGTTGCACAGGCCCGGAAGGGAGATGAAACACTGATGTTTTTACTGTCTTCTCCCATTGCCCTTTTGTTTGTGGCATAAATCTTGTTAATTTAGCTGGAGTCTTTGCAAGCCAATCAAGTTTTAGTTAAACAGGTGCAGCTCCTGGGAAAGACTTATGTTATACTGCGTATCGCTTTATTCTCATCCCTCCACTATAACATAACTCAAAAAAGAGATACTGAAAGACAGACACTGTAGGAGATGGTGCCCTGGTGCCCCAACACCATATTATACACTCACCTGTTTGAAAATGTGGTAAAAAATCCCCGTTGTGTAGCACTTCTGCACTGAAAGCAGCACTGGCAGATGAGGTGGGGAATGGACAGAGGCATTTTCAGAGCCCGGGAGCAGCATGAGGAGAGCTGGAAGAAATTCAGATCTGCAAGGGTGGGGAGAAAGAGACAGCTGCTGGAAAAGCATATGGAAACAACTGATGAAGTACTGACCCTTTGAAATGAGCCATTGGTCAGTTACCAGCCTAGGATAAACTTCCAAGGGAGGCAAATATGAGATCAGGCAGACACCAATTAGGCCCTGCTTAGCGGGACCCCAACCCTCTATACACTTATGCATGTTCTGAGTCTGCATGTTGGAATGAAGTGAAGTACTTGCGTAAATTAATGCAGGATAAGAGCTTTGCTGTAGGGGGCTTTGTGGTAATTTTCTGCCTTCACTTACAATGTACATTGGCCCTCACTAAGGTCCCTTGTCACACTACATCTCCCATAATGCACCATGCTTTCCCATCTTGCTGAGCTGCTGCAGTGTTTCATGGCAGTTATATATTTCAGATACCTCATGTTCCAGTTTTCTATAGGCTGGGCTTCCTGGTCACACTACATCTCCCAGGATGCACCAGAGCCAAATTTGAATATTTTGGCTTTTGGTCATCTAGTATTTAGACAGGAAGCAGATGCTTTTCAGGAAACATTTTTAAAAGAAAGCCCCCAATTTTCTATCAAAAAAGTTTAAGTGAAGCTTTCCATGTCACTTTTCATTTATTACTCCACCAGCCCACAGAAGCAGAGAGAGAGACAGAGAGGACGACAGACAGATAGGGCAAGCGCTGACAGTCTGACAAGGCAGAAATAAGATCATTCTCCCCCATTTTAGAGAGGGAATCTGAAGCAGTAACATACCCAAGGTCAAGCAAGGAGTGCGTGGCAGAGCTGAGAACTGAACCCAAGTCTTCTCCATCCCAGCCCAATGACTTAAATACTGCAAGGAAGAGGATTTGGTGGACAGACAACATTGGTGGGCCTCACCCAGGAAAAACTCCCACTCATGTTAAGCAGGGATTTTTACTCAACTGCAGAATCAGACACACCCTCAACACACTCCAACACTGCCCTCAACACACTCCTACAAATCACAGCTCTGCATTGAGATAATGACTCAAATCTAAGCTCATACCTCAGGGCTTCATGTGGTCACCCAGGGTATGTCAAGACTACATCCCTCTGTCACCGGTGGGATGTAAATTAGACATACCGAAATTGCTAATGAAGTGGGGATTTAAATATCCCACGCTTCATTAGAATAAAAATGGCTGCCGCTTTTTGCTGATGCGGCAATTTGCCGGCAAAAAGCAGCAGTCTAGACGGGGATCGGTCGACAAGGAAAGCCTTTTCCGACCAATCCCTTATGCCTCGTGCAACGAGGTTTAGACTGCCGCTTTTTGCTGGCAAATTGCCGCCGCAGCAAAAAGCGGCGGCCATTTTTATTCTAATGAAGCATGGATATTTAAATCTCCGCTTCATTAGCAATTTCGGTATGTCTAATTTACATCCTTCTGGCGACAGAGGGATGTAGTCTAGACATACCCCTACTGAGGTTAATTTTATCCCGTGTCCAGCTATCTTCTGGGTTGGTGCATTGCTCCACTGAAGCATCAGAGACAGGCCACAACTAGAGATAGGGTCCTTACTGGGATGGACCAACACCCTGAGGTGGTTCAGGGAATCCTCTGCCTCAGATGTCTGGCCGGTATGTTTTGATCCCATGCTCAGGGTCCAACTGATCACCAGATCTGGGGGAAATTCCTAACCTGATCCCAAGTCAGATTAGCTGGGACCTTGGGAGGGTTTTTACCTTCCTCCACAGCATGGGGCCTGGTTCGCCTGCTAAGCATGGCTCACCTCAGTAATCCCCTGCCAGTGCAGGGGCCTCAGGCAGTGAGGGCTCCTCAGTCTCTGCCTGGGGCACACAATAGTTTAGTCTCTTGAGGAGTGACCTGCTTTGCTCTTTTAAAGTCATTGGGCTCAATACAGGGGTAACTGGATGAAATTTAATGGCCTGTACTACACAGGAGGTCAGACTACAGGATCCCTACTGGGCTTGAACTCTATGAAATCTAGGGACCCCAGCTGCCCCTCCAAAATACTGCTTAATACCATCAACAAAAAACAACAATAGATGAAACATTTCTCATGGAACTCAGAGCCCACATGCACCCCCGAAGGAACAGCCTCACTTCCTGTCAGTACAGGAGCCAAGTAGAAGCAGGGCTGGGAAACACGTCATTCACCGGACAAGCCACTCTTGCGTGCCAAACTGGTGCACAGTCTGGGCGCTGATGCTTGGGCTGCATCCAAACACCTGCCTTCATAGTGTATCCAACACTGAACGGTCCAAAGATAGTGAGCCAGGCTCCAAAAATCACAAGTCTGACTTCAGTCATGACAGCAGTTAAAAAATTGCATTCTGGTTTCTGAGCCTTTTGGGTGCACATTTTTGGGTGTTGCACAATCCACAAGGGCCTGGGAGTCAGCGCTACAGGAATCTATTCCCAGCTCTGGGACAGGAGTGAGGTGCAGTGAGTTACAGTAGAAGGCTGTGAACTAGGACACCCAAGTGACCCAGCTCAGTGACCTTGTGAAAGTCATTTCCCTTCTTTGTAAGTTGGATCTCTACTCCTTCACTGTGCTACAGAGTCTCCCTTCCAACCTCTAACTCCACGATAGATCTCAAAACAGGCTATCTGCTAGGAGTTCTCCCAGCTGATAAGGATTTGGGTGAAGAAGTATGGAATGGGGCAGCTTCCCTCTGTGTGAAGGGGTGTCCCCCATGCTATCTGGTTTTAAGCCTGAAAGGCCCAGAGCTCATTTCATTGTAGCTCAATGTTGGAGGGATGTGAAATTTGCCAAGGATAAGACAAGATCATGGGGATAGAAGCAGAATTGCACACTGCAGGATGTCAGAGCCTGCATGCCCTGACAGAGATAAGTGCCACTGAGCTAATGTTGAAGTCTGCAGAGCAGGGGGAAATAGGGGTGTGAGTGTGGAGAGTGTGCAGGGGGATCAGTGTTCAGAGGACAGGGAGAGCGGGGAAGTGAGGCTTTTGTTAAGCAAACTCTGCCGACCAGAACAAACAGGCAGGCATTCACGTCACAAGCGGCCAAGAATAACACGATGGTCACATTCCAGACCCTCATGCAGCAGCTGCTAGAAGGACAGAGTGGGGGGCAGCTTGTGCCATCCTGCCTACCCCTCCACGTGCCCTCGTGACCCTGCCCAGTAGTGACCCCTTTCCCTCTCCCAGGCAAATTTCCTGTGAACCCAACTTGGCAGTGCCCTGGCAGCCAAGGAAAGGACTGCCTTGCAGTAAGACTGCAGGATGGAGAATCAAGACTCCTGGCTTCTATCCCCAGCTCTGGGAGGAGAGTGGGGTCGGGAGTCAGGTCAGGGGGATCCCTACTGCACTGCTGTCACTTGGGGGGGGGATGGGAGATGTGGCTGTGCAGCACCTGGTATAACAGAGGCCTTAATTTCAGTGCAGGCCTGACATAATAAGATCATTTTATAAATAGTAAGAAAGTCAGAACCCCAGATCAGGATTTGGGGCACTGATGTAGTGCAGTGAATTATACCCAGAGAATCTTGCTTTCTTGGTTCTTTGAAAGGCTACAAGCGTAGCTCTCCACCCCACCCCCATCTCAGTTGTTCAACAAAACAAGGCTGGCCACCCAGCGTTAAATAAAAAACCCTGTTAATCACCCCGAGCTAGCAGCACATGAAGGAGAATTGTGAAATGTTTCAAATGAGGGAGTTGAGCTTTGTGAAATGAGGGATCAGCAGCTTTCCTGGGCTCAAACATTTTGAGTGCTGTTATGTGCATGTTAACCCTCCACTGACCATGCAGCTGGAGAAGGAAAATGACTAAAGGACTGGGAACCATGCCTGCTTCTCATCAAGAGTTATAAGTTTATAAGTACTTATGTAGGGAACACAAATTGGATGATGGTCTCTTCAGTCTAGCATCCAAAGGCCTAACAAAATCCAAGGGCTGGAAATAGTAGCTAAACAAATTCAGGCTGGAAACAGAGCACACATTGATAATGGTGAGGGTCGTTAACTATTGGAACAACTTCCCAATGACTGTGGTGGATTCTCCATTGATTTTCCATTCAAAACTGGATGTTTTTCTATAAAATCATTCTAGTTCCAACAGGAATTAACTCAGGGCTGGCCTACACAGAAGAGAAAGTAAGCCAGTGTGCCCAGGTGCAGTGCTCTGGCAAGAAGTAGGCTCGCTGGAGCACTCAGCTGCAGTGGGAGGGGCAGCACACTCCCAGCTGGGCTCCCAGGGCTTCCTGAAGGCTGCCATGCTAAGCAGCAGGCAGCCAGGCAGGAGAAAGGGGCTGTTTGGGGGCGCGCCCCTGTCCAGGACTGCCTCAGCCCTGAACCTCCTCCCCTGGGTGCCACTTCAGGAGGGTGGGAGGCTGCCACCACACATACTGGATCCCTGTTGCTTTTCTTCTCCTTCCCCAGACTGTCAGGGAGCAAAGAGAAAATGCACTGCCTGCTGCATTCCTCTCACTACTAGCTGCCCAGGGAAGGGGCACTGCAGTAGGGAGGAATGCAGTAGGCTCTTTACTTTTGCCTTGCTCCCTCACAGTCCAAGGAAGGAGAAGAAAAGCACCAGGGACCTGGTATGTGTGGCTGGAGCCCCCATCTGCCCGAAATGGTGCCCTTGCCCACCCCACACTCACCCCTACACACACCCAGCCCCCTGCCCTGACTTCCAAACCGACATATTTCCCCTGCTCTGAGCCCCCCACACTCCCTGCCTCCTGTCCTGACCCTCCACATCCCAACCCTCTACCCTGAGCCCCTCCTCACACCCCAACCCTAACTCCTGCACCTCCCTCACCACCAGCCCCCTGCCCTGTCTCCTGCATCCCCTATATCCCCAACCTTGACTCCTGTACTCCACACACTCCGAGCTCCCTGCCCTGAGCTCCTCCTCACTCCCAAGCTCCTGCCCCCATCTCCTTGTCCTGAGGGCCCCCCCAGGGAGGGGTGAAACATGACAGTACCGGTAAGAAATTTAAGTTATTTTCACCCCTGGACAGAAGATCAGACTAGATGGTCACTTCTGGATCTGAGAATCTATGGCTTGTGCTAGCTCTGGGGAATCCAGTTTGCTTTCAAGACACAACTAATGAGAACTCATAGATAGATGACTGTCTGCTTCACGCCTAGCCAGGTCCCACCTCCAGAAACACCCCCTCCCCTCACTGCAGCAGACAGGCAGGGGACTGGATTGATGCACGCAGCAGACTCAAGCTGTCCCCCAGCATGCTCTTTGGGTGAATTTACCCTTGTGCAAAAGACTAGTGTGCAGCCTACGCACCACTGAATCCCTCTCAATAGAGCTTAAATGGTGTGTGGTCTTTGGGCTAGAAGAGGACAAGAACTCAGGAGGTCTGGGTTCAATTCCCAGCTCTGTCACAGATCCCCAGAGCCACCTTGGCTGGGCCTCTATCTGTAAAATAAGGATAAAACTGCACCAAACTTGGATTTGGCTGTAACACAACACTTAATCAATTCTCAAATATCATGGAATGTTCTAGGCATCAATGGCAATCAGAAAACTAGAAAGGGAAAATGAGATCACAGAGCCCATCATTTGTTGAGCAGACCCAGCAACTTCAACCAAATCTGTAATTGCACCTCAGTGCTGCCCATCTTCCCAATTACATTTAAAATCTCCCAGAGAGAAAGAAAAATAATAATAGGTAGGGGAGAAGGTGGAGCACACAGAGAATGAGAGCCCCTGGTATGGGGAATGGGGGGGAATAGGGACACACAGATTCCTTGGTACAGAGGAAGAGGGAAAGGGGGAACACAAAGCTCTTGGCATAAGGGAAGTGATGGAGGGAGATGCGGGGAGCCCCTGAAACAGAGGGAAAAGAGAAGGTGGCATCCAGGTAGCTTAGGAGCTGGGAATAGAGGAAGGCAAGGAACCCCTGATGTGTACAATCAACTCAGCCGACAGAAGCAACTAAGTGTGCAACTTTTTGTCAATTCTTCCTTTGCTGTTTAGACTATAAGCTATACGGAACAGGGAATGTCTCCTGCCCTGTGCAGCACCCAGCATAATGGGGGCCTCAATACATAAGCAGGGCTGTGCTGCGCCTGGCATGACATGGGCCCCAAGCCCTGGCCAGAGCCCAGAACACAAGAGGACACCCTGATCCTGGCCAGGGGCCTGCATAGCCCATGGCACAATATGATCCCAGCTGTGGAACCTGTACAACATGACCGCAATAACATAATTTGATTTGCAATTTGCATTCCCATCAACAGTTAAATTCATTGCCATGGCAACTGAGCCAGGATCCTTTCTCATCATATAGCCAACTCTGAAAAGGAATCAATGCTTTCCAGACTTTTTTGTAACAACTGTCCTCTCTGAAAGCAAGCCAGATAGCTGTAACCGCTCAATGGGCACACAGAAAATTAGCACGATGTAATACAAACTTATCTGCCTGGCTTGTGGTGGCAGATGTATTTCTAAACCAAACAAATATGGAGCCTCCAACTAGCAGCATGGATGGTACAGTCTGAGATCTGCCTGTCAAGGAGGTTATGAATGGTGTCTTTTTTTGTCATTACAGATAAAAGCACACACACACAAAAACTCCCAAGGCTAAGGCAGCCCCAATAGCTAGAATTTCAAAATTCTATGTCTTGTGAAATTAAAAATAACCTCAGTGAGATGTGGAATATTGGCAGCTCAGGAAAGGAAAGAGGAGAATTTAGACACGACATCAGAAAGTGACAGCACCAGGAAACAGCTGTGGTTCACCAGCACAGTGCTGATATTTCCCTTTCATCCTCACCTGCTTCCGTTGTACTAGTGGGAAAGGGACCTGCCAAGGACATGGGATGCTGCAAAATGATATTCTTCATTAACCCTGGGAGCAAGAGGAAGGGAGGGATGGGAAAGTTTATAATGCAAATAGATGTGGTACTGGAAGCATAGGGCTCAAGCAGAGCAACCATATTTGCTCACTACATACAATGTGCAAGGCCAGACACACTGCTGCTCTGGCTGGGTTCTGAGACACAGAACATAATGTGTGCCACAAGAGGGTTCACAAGGTATTTTAAGGGATTCCTGCATATAACACTGCTGTTCCCAGCAGAAAAGCCTGATCTCTCATGCCATCAGGGATACTGAGTTCTTAACGCTGGCTGTCCATAAACTAGTAAGACTGGCATTCACAGGAGATCTAATCAAAACAGACCTTCAGCAAATGACCCCTTCCCCCTTTTTTGTTTCTGCAGGACTCTGCATTAGGGGATGATCTCTAGACCTGCTGCTATCCCTATGGATAGAAGAATTTTTTCACACCCAGTCTATCAGGCAGGCACCTCTCACAAGACCCTTCCTGTAACAAGCAGAGTAAGAGATAGAGGATATTTTGGGCTGATCCCAAAGGAATCAAATCCAAAGCTGTTCAATTACATTTCCTATATGAGACATCTGATTGTGAGAACACAATCTTTCTCAGTCAGGTGGGACGGAAGAGAGGAAGGTTGAACTAGGGTTGGGATAAGAACACCTGGGTTCTAGTCTCTGCTCTGGCACTGACCTGATGGGTAACTTCCCCTGTCTGTGCCTCACTTTCCCCACACCCTTTGCCTATTTGGATTATATATTCTCTGTATCTGTGCAGCACTTGGCATAACGGGGAGCCATAATCTCCACCTGGAGGACTGGTCTGAGCAGTCTGTGCAGCTTCCCTCATAAAATTCCATCCTCCTTTAGAAGAACTGAAAGAACATTCTTCAAGGGACAGGCAGACAATAGGCCAGAGTGCTACCTTCCCATATGCCATTGAACAGGCTTCTGAAGTTGGTGGACAAAGTCCTATTGGCCCTGATTCATAGGTGCTAAAGACACTGTGTCACATACACAGAGCAGATGACTTCAGGGAACTCAGAAGTGTGATGAAGAAAATGCCAAGTTATCTTCTCAGAGATCCTTCCTTCCCATGAGCGAAGGAAGGCTGAAGATTCTGGGAGTGAACCACTGGCAAGGTAAGTGGTAGAGGGCTGTGATTTTGTGGAGCATTGATGAAACTGTTATGGGAGAGTGGGTTGTACAGTTTGGATGCTTCCACCTCAAGGGTGTGTCTAAACTACACCCCTCTGTTGGCAGAAGCATGTAAATTAGATGTTTCGAAAGTGCAAATGAAGCGGGGATTTAAATATCCCGCACTTCATTTGCATAATCGCGTTCTGGTGCAGTTTCGAACAAGCGCCATTTCGAAACTGAAACCGCGGTTTAGACGCGGTTTTTCCAACAATGGGGCGATTTTTTGAAAGATCCTGGATCTTTCAAACAATTGCCCCGTTGTTGGAAAAAACGCGTCTAAACCGCGGTTTCAGTTTCAAAATGGCGCTTGTTCTAAACAGCGCCAGAATGCGATTATGCAAATGAAGTGCGGGATATTTAAATCCCTGCTTCATTTGCACTTTCGATGTGTCTAATTTATATCCCTCTGCCAACAGAGGGGTGTAGTTTAGACGTAGCCCAAGAGAAGGAGAACCAATCTCTTTTAGGACAGGCTGGCTTGAGCAGTCAGGAGAGGGGGGATAAACTAATAACAAAAGAAGAGGGTAAAAAGAAGGAACATATAAATATCTAGCAGAAAACTGAGATATTGAAAACAAAATAAATCACGGAACCAAAAGACATGGAGAATAAATTCTTGAATCACCTATATACTAAGGACGTTAGCGTGTACCTGATAACACGATTAACCGATAAGCCTGGGATCATCTTAGTGGTTACATGTACCGCCCCGTTCCTGCCTCTGATACAGAGGCAGCAAAGCGGGGGAGATGGGAGCCAGTGCCAATGGGGAGCTGGCTTTTAAGTCATCTCCTTGCATGTGCCAGCTCCTGGGGAGACACTTGCCTCCCCACCCCCACCGCCTCCCACAGAGTAGCCTCTTAAGCTGACCCCCCACAAGCACTGGCTCCCGTAAAGCCACCTGCCCTCCCATCCATGCTGCTGCCTACGAGCTCCCTACGAGCACTGGCTCCCGCCTGCCCACCCTTCCTGTGTGTAAACGTGTAACCATTACAAAATTCAGCAGTTACATGTTTACAAAAAACACATTTGTTAACATCCCTGCTATATAACAATGCTAGGAGCCCAGGTAACAAATGAGGGACTGGAATTGCTCATTTGTGCCTGGGCATAAATTTGACCTAGTTGCTATTACTGAAACTTTATAAAAGAAAAGGTTGAGAAACACTGTACTAGGGAACAGGATGCCTGGCTCACTACACACCAACGTACAATGTGTAAGACAAAAACTTGCAGGATCATGGTGGACTTCAGTTTGAGTGACATATGCTGAAGGTCTCATGCTACTAGTACTAAAGCATCCTCAGTACTTCTACACATTATAGAAGACAATTTCTTAATATAAAAAGTGTTGCAGCCAACATGAGGAAATTCTTATTAGACCATGTCCTAACAGATAAAGAACTGATCATATAGATAAAACTGAATAGTAGCTTAGGTAGGCACAAGTGATCATGACTTGATCACATTTATAATGTGTAGGCAGAATAAAGTCCAGACCAGTAATATACATATTTGATGCTTTAACAGGGCTAATTTCATAAAGCTGAAATCACTTATGAGCCAAAACATCTGGATGGAGAATGTAATTAAAATGCAAATGAGAATTGGGAATGATTTTAAAAACACCCTACTTGAGGCTCAAAAAGCCACTATTTCATAATTGAGGCAGAAGACTGTGGTGGTTAGAAAAAACCTGGTTTGGGGGGAAGTGAAGGCAGCTATAAAAATAAAATAATATACAACAAATGGAAGAAAGTGGAAGATGATAGTAATGAATACAAACCAGAAGTTAGGAACTGTAGAAAATTGATAAGGGAATCAAAGGGATACATGGAGAAATCCATGGTCAGCAGTGTTAAGGATAATAGGAGTGGGAGGTTTTAATATATTAGTAACAAAAATAATCTTGACAATGGTATTGGTCCATTTCTAGGTGGAAATAATAGACCTATAAATAATAGTGCAGAAAAGGCAGAAATGATCAGTAAATATTTCTGTTCTGTATTTGGGGGAAAACAGATGTTATAGTCTTATCCCATGATGATAGCACTCTTTCCATTCCACTAGTATCTCTGGAGGATGGTAAACAGAAGCTACTAAAGTTAGACATCTTTAAATCATCCGAAACAGATAATTTGCATCCAAAGATTTTAGAAGAGCTGGCTGAGGAGACTGCTAGACCATTAATGCTGATTTTCAGTAAGTTTAGGAGCACTGAGGAAGTTCCAGAAAACTGGAAGAAACTAATGCTATACCAGTTTTTAACAAGGGTAAACACAATGGACTAGATAATTATAAGGGGTCTGTGCAGTGCTCAGTATAACAAGACCCCGAATCTTGGCTGGCGGTATCAGTATCAGTATTGTGGTCAGCATGATGGAGGTTCAGGGATTTCTGTGCAGTGCCTGACACAATAGGGGCTCTGATCTCAGGTGGGGCCCTTAGATGTTACTTCAATACCTATAATAAATAACAGACTGCATCCCCTTAATTGTTCTGCAGGCTGTCTCTCTTTCTCCCACCATTTGTCTGACTTTGCTTCTTTGCAATGCTATCTCCAGAGGATAGAAACAATATCCTGCACTTTGCACACTGCCTCACACTGTGCTCTAGATCTGCTCCACTTCAAACAGGAATTAATCCTATGGGTCGTGTTATACAGAAGGTAAGGCTAACTGATCACCATGGGCCTGTCAGCCCTTGGAATGTATGGGTACATTTACACTGGAATAAAAGACTGAGGGTACTGGCCATAGCTGGTCCAGATCAGCTGACTCGCACTTGTGGACTAAAAACTGTAGTGTAGACATTCAAAGTTTGGCTGGAGCCTGAGCTCTGGACCGCCCCCTCTCACAGGGTCCCAGTGCTCAGGCTCCAGCACGAATCTGAACATCAACACAGCAATTTTATACCCCACAACCTGAGCCTTGTGAGCCCAAGTCAGCTGACCCAGGCCAGCCACTGGTGTTTAATTTCTATGCGGATGTACTCAGTGAAAATCAGGGCAAGAAAGGCTCACAGTCTGAGCAGATAGTGATTTACACCCTGCTTTGCCCTGCTGTAAATAGCTACATGGGGTCTATGTGAATCCTCCTGGAAAACACCAAGTATCTTTCATGTGGTAAGCATCCCTTGTCCCCTCCAGTGAGCACCACCAAACCTGCCTCTTACTGCATGGCTGCCAGGACACCCGCACTTGGCACTTGTTTCCAGACATGTTTGCTGAAGCGCTGAGCCTGCGATCAAGCCCTTGGGTAAATGTCGGGGGGGTACTACCCTTTTCATATATTCGACTGCCTGACGTGTTTATTTGTGCAGTTAGCAAAAACACCATCTGGCTGGTTACAGCACAGAGACCAATAAATCATTCTGCACCATTAGCTGTGTCAAAAACAAACAGAAGGAAGATGCCAGGCATGGAGTTTCCAAAGGGCAGGTACTTGTGATTTTAAGACGTCATAGCCCACTCATGTAAAGAGCCTGATGACTGTTATAGGACCTACTGGAAAGAAAGGAGGGATGAGGCTTTTTGACCTATGTTTTGTATAGTGCCTAGTGCAATGAGGTGCTGGCCCGTAATACAGACACAATACACATAATAAATAACAATAGGGATAATTACAATTACCTGGCATTTCCTTCAGGTCCTACCTATTCACTTGGGCCCTGCACCATCATATCTGGGAATCTCACAGTCACTCACAATTACTCACAGGGGCAGAGTAAGGAGAACCCAGATGCCAGTAATGCTATTCCACTTCCAAAAGCCACCCTTTCTTCCGTAATGCTTACACCACCAACTTCTTTGAGAGTTACAGGTGCATTATCTAAGTGCTTTACGAAACAAATTCATCCCAATCTGCAGTTGGAGAAACTGAGGAACAGAGCAGCAATTAGATTTGCCCAATTTCCTATGGGTAATCAGTACAGATGTAATAGAATAACAGTTTAAACGGTTAACTGATAAGCTTGGTCTTACTAGTTACCGTAACGGTTACATGCCAGCTTCTAGCCCCACCCCCAAGAGCCAAAAGTGGCGCCGGAAGCAGTATCAAGGTAGCAGCACAGGGTGGCAGCTGGCTCCCCATGAGTGGGGCCAGCAGGCAGGACCTGGTACGTGTGGGGTGCTGGCTTAAAATTTGGCTTCTAGTGCACACTGGCTTCCAGGGAGACAGCTGCTGCCTCACACTATGAAGTCTGAAGTATAAAGCTTATATTGCAGAGCCCACAGCACAGCTGGCTCCCCGGAAGTGGAACCAGCAGCTGGGAACACGCTCCCAGCACACACTGGCTGCTGGCCACGCTCCTGAGGAGCCGGCTGTGCTGTGGGCTCTTCAGTATAAGCTTTATACTGCAGAGCCCGCAGCACATAACCCTGTAACCAAGATTTTCAGCCATTACACTGTTTGTTACTTAACCGCATTTTAACATTCCTAGTAGTCAGTGGCAGAGCTCCTGAATCTCAGCCCACAAAACACCATCCTTCCCACTTTCACGTTTCAGACCCAAGCTGACCTCTAGCTGACAAGAGTTAGGAAGGAATTTTCTTGGGAGAGGGGGATTATTCCCACCTTCTTGTATATTCCTCAGAAGCTTACTATTGGGCAAGATGTACCCCGGTCTGATCCTCTGACCTATCATCCTAACACATGGATAGCACTGCTGCCAAAAGTAGCAAAGGCTGGTGACAACAGACTTTGTTTGACATTACGTTCACAAGGTTAATTCTCCAGCTCTTTGGACAAAACCATGTCACCGTGCCAGGAACTTTCAGATGCAGTAGTGGTCGCATTTTTAAGATTGTAAACATTGTAAAGGCAAAGTGCCATGGGATCTAATGTAGGAGGAGTCTGGACCTGGATTCAACCCATCTCAAATAGTCCTTAGTTCTTCTCTAAAAACTTCTATTCAAGGATCTTAAAGCACTGCCCCAGCATTCATTCATGGCTTTGGTGGATGACAATAATCTGTAGCACTCATCTAATGCTTTTCATCAGCAAATCTCAAAGTCCTTTATAAAGGAGAGTAGTATCATTAGCCCCATCAGGGGTGAGGAAACCCAGGCACAAAGCAGAGATGTGACTTGTCCATGGATATCCAGCAGGCTAGTGGCAGAGCAGGAACAGAACCAAAGTGTCCCAAGACTCAATACAGTACTTTATCCACTGGGCAACACTGCTCCCCAAGAATAGAGGTGTATCAGCCATTTTTCATCCATGTTGGACATGAATCAGAGACTTGGACAACAATAAGTGTCTAAAACAAGGTCAAACTGCAAGTCAAGGAGAGAGTTGGGGAAAGAACTGTTCTTACCACTGGAGACAGAAAGAGAATGAAGGAGTTGTGGCTCCCAGAGCCCCTTCTCTAGACAACATTCTACCCATAGAGCCAAGAAGGGGAACCCCTGAGTCCTGGCTCCCACAACCCTCTCCATAACCTCGTGACACTGCTTTCTATCAGAGCCAGGAAGAGAAACGACTCCCAGGTTCTTGCTTTAATCACAATATTTAACCTCTCAGAATCAGAAACAGAGTCATAGCTCAAGATGCTGCTTCAGAGCAGTGGTGTCATTCCAGTGCAAGACAAAAAGCACACATTCACAGCCCCTGCCTCAGCAGTGCACTCCATGGTGTGCTAGCCGCAGGAGTGGCACAAACCTCCTTCATGCTTAGATGAGGCTTTGCTGTCAGACAGAACACTGCGTCATTTTTGCAGAGGACATAAAAGACACTTAGGCAAGCCAGTGGGTAATCTTCCATCCCATTCATCAAAGCCCCTGCAAAGCAGGTGGGATGCTAACAAAAAGACCGCTGCACTCTGCCCAGGGCTGGACACAGACACTTGTATAATCCACTCGTTGGTGGGTGGGCACGAGTCTGTTACAATGCCAGCTATAGAGTCTTGGCTCTTCGACTTAAGGGGTGGTAGCTTATATTTTGAAGTCTGGAAACCCCTAGTTCAGTATATGTGAGGTGAGAGTCATGCTCACAGGGGACGGGACCACAGGCAAAAGGGAGAGGTAAAGTGCCTCTTTATATCCCCATCCAGCTGCCTGTACAGATGGATTCCCAGTTTTGGATCAGAATTCCAATCAAATAGGGGAGTGATAAAGATTAATAGTTTTTAAGGCCATAAAAGACTATTAAGTAATTCAGTCTGACTACTACTGAATTTCCTCCAGTTACCCCTATACTGTGCCCAATAATTTGTGTTTGACTAAAGCATCTTCCAGAAAGGTAGCTAGTCTGGATTTGCAGTAGGGATGTTAAATATTGGTTAACTGAATAGTTGAGTAACTTCATGAATTCTTATTGGTTAGTCGACTATTCTATAGTCCCCGGGGATGGGGCCGGCAGTCGCTGTATCAGAGGCACCAGTGCAGGGTGTCAGGTGGGAGCTGGTCCATGAGGGGAGCCAGTTTAAAAAACAGCTCCCCTTGTGGACCAGCTGCCTGTTGCCCAGTGCTGCTGCCTCTGATAAAGAGGCAGCAGAACAAGGTGGCAGCAGCCCCTGTCTAAGGTGGGTCTGAGCTCCTGGACCCGGCATGAGCCGGAACTGAGCCAGCCTGGCTCCTAATACACTTTATATGCAGAGACGCAGCAGGAGTAGGTTCTGGACCCACTGCAAGCTGGGGCTGCTAGCCAACCTGCTAAAAAATTTACTGGCAAGGGTGGAGGGAGGCATGCAGTCTATAGCATTAACCTATAAGCTTTTGCTTATTGGTTAATTGACTACACTATTACAGCCCTAATTCACAGACATCAAAAAATGGAGACTCCACCACTTTCCTTGGAAATTTGTTCTAATGGTTAATCAATGACACTGTGAAACATTGGTGTCTTATTTTTAATTGAAACAAAAGACAGAACTACGTAGCACTTTAAAGACTAACAAGATGGTTTATTAGGTGATGAGCTTTCGTGGGCCAGACCCACTTCCTCAGATCAATATGTGGAAGAATTGATCTGAGGAAGTGGGTCTGGCCCACGAAAGCTCATCACCTAATAAACCATCTTGTTAGTCTTTAAAGTGCTACATAGTTCTGTCTTTTGTTTCAGCTACACCAGACTAACACGGCTGCATCTCTATCACTATTCTACATTTATTTCTAATTGTAATTTAACTTCCAGACACTTGGGCTTGTTCTACCCTTCTCTGCTAAGTTAAAAAGCCCTTTTGTACCGAGGATTTTCTCCCTATCAAGGTACTAAGGGCATAGCTACATGGCGGAATTTCCCAGAACAATTACAAAGGACTAATTATTTCACTATAGTAGTTATGCCAGTATAACTCCCCCATGTGGATACTCTATTCTAGAATAAGAGGGATTTTATTCCAGAATAAACTGTTCTCATGGGGAGTTCTGTTTAGTGCTCTGTAGAGCTACAACGATCACTTTACCCAGTAAACAAGTTGTCAGTGACTTTCAATGTGACTTTGGCGCCTGTATCAGTTTTGACATAGGAATTTTTGAAAACTATGTGCCTAACCCAAAATACATCTCTTCTAAACCAAAAAGAAAAGGCCCAATATGGATATTTACTATGGTTTAACATCATAAGTATAATCAGAACAAGTTCTCATTTAGAAAAGCTCTTCATAGTTATATGTACCACTCTAGGGATATAAAGGATTAACTAGAAGTCCTGTGGCACCTTATAGACTGACAGA
Source organism: Pelochelys cantorii (assembly GCA_032595735.1). NCBI lineage: Eukaryota > Metazoa > Chordata > Testudines > Trionychidae > Pelochelys > Pelochelys cantorii. The sequence continues at coordinate 35,160,691 of CM064336.1, forward strand.
TTTATTGGAGCATAAGCTTTCGTGGGCAAAGACCCACTTCGTCAGATGCATGTAGTGAAAATTCCAGAGGCAGGTATAAATATACAGGCATAAGAAAAGAGTTCCAATCAAGAGTAAGGCTAGAGATAATGAGGTCAATTCAGTCAGGGAGGATGAGGCCCACTTCTAGGAGCTGATGTGGAGGTGTGAACACCAAGAGAGGAGAAACTGATTTTGTAGTTGGCTAGCCATTCACAGTCTTTGTTTAATCCTAAACTGATAGTATCAAATTTGCAGATGAATTGTAACTCTGCAGTTTCTCTTTGAAGTCTGTTCTTGAAGTTTTTTTGTTGCAGGATGGCTACTTTTAAATCTGCTACTGTATGTCCAGGGAGACTGTAGTGTTCTCCTACAGGTTTTTGTGTATTGCCATTCCTGATATCTGATTTGTGTCTGTTTATTCTTTTACGTAGGGACTGTCCAGTTTGGCCGAAGTATATGGCAGAGGGGCATTGCTGGCACATGATTGCATATATTACATTGGTAGATGTGCAGGTGAATGAGCCCGTAATGGTGTGGCAGATGTGGTTAGGTCCTGTGATGATGTCGCTGGTGTAGCTATGTGGGCAGAGTTGGCACCGAGGTTTATTGCAGGGATTGGTTCCAGAGTGGGAGTTACTGTGGTGTGGTGTATAGTTGCTGGTGAGAATTTGCTTCAGGTAGGCGGGTTGTCTCTGGGTGAGGACTGGCCTACCTCCCAAGGTCTGTGAGAATGGGGGATCATTGTCCAGGATGGGTTGTAGATCGCTGATGATGCATTAGAGAGGTTTTAGCTGGGGACTGTAGGTGATGCCCAGTGGTGTTCTATTATTTTCTTTGTTGGGCCTGTCTTGTAGCAGGAGGCTTCTGGGCATACATCTGGCTCTGTTGATCTGTTTCCTCACTCAGCAAACTGAGTGATTGGGCAGCAAAATGGCAAATGAAATTTAATGTGGGTAAGTGTAAGGTAATGCATGTTGGAAAAAATAACCCAAATTACACGTACTACATGATGGGGTCAAAGTTAGCTACGACAGATCAGGAAAGGGATCTTGGAGTTATAGTGGATAGTTCTATGAAGACATCCACGCAGTGTGCAGCGGCAGTTAGTAAGGCAAATAGGATGTTAGGAATTATTAAAAAAGGGATAGATAATAAGACAAAAGATATCATACTTCCCCTATATAAAACTATGGTACGCCCACATCTCGAGTACTGCGTGCAGATGTGGTCTCCTCACCTCAAAAAAGACATATTGGCATTAGAAAAGGTTCAGAAAAGGGCGACTAAGATGATTAGGGGCTTGGAAAGGGTCCCATATGGGGAGAGGCTAGAGAGACTGGGACTTTTCAGTTTGGAAAAAAGGCGATTGAGGGGCGATATGATAGAGGTATATAAAATCATGAATGGTGTGGAGAAAGTGATTATAGAAAAATTATTTACCTTTTCCCATAATACAAGAACTAGGGGACACCAAATGAAATTGATGGGTAGTAGGTTCAAAACTAATAAAAGGAAATTTTTCTTCACACAGCGCACAGTCAACCTGTGGAACTCCTTGCCCGAGGAGGCTGTGAAGGCCAGGACTCTATTAGGGTTTAAAAAAGAGCTTGATAAATTTTTGCAGGTTAGGTCCATAAATGGCTATTAGCCAGGGATAAAGTATGGTGCCCTAGCCTTCATAACAAGGGCAGGAGATGGATGGCAGGAGATAAATCACTTGATCATTGTCTTCTGTTCTCCTTCTCTGGGGCACCTGGCATTGGCCACCGTCGGCAGATGGGATGCTGGGCTCGATGGACCTTTGGTCTGACCCAGTATGGCCATTCTTATGTTCTTATGTTCCTCAGGTGGGTATTGTAGTTTCAAGAATGCTTGGTGTAGATCTTGTAGGTGTTTGTCTCTGTCTGAAAGGTTGGAGCAAATGCGGTTGTACCTTAGTGCTTGGCTGTAAACAAAGGATCGTGTGGTGTGTCCAGGATGGAAGCTGGAGGCATGTAGGTAGGCATAGTGGTCTGTAGGTTTTCGGTATAGGGTGTGTTTAGGTGACCATCACTTATTTGCACTGTAGTGTCCAGAAAGTGGATCTCTTGTGTAGACTGGTCCAGGCTGAGGTTGATGGTGGGGTGGAAATTGTTGAAATCATGGTGAAATTCTTCCAGAGCCTCCTTCCTGTTGGTCCAGATGATGAAGATGTCATCAATGTAGCGTAATCAGAGGAGGGGCACTAGTGGACGAGAGCTGAGGAAGCGTTGTTCCAGGTCGGCCATAAAAATGTTGGCATATTGTGGAGCCATGCGGATGCCCATAGCCGTGCCACTGGTTTGGAGGTATAAATTGTCCCCAAATCTGAAATAGTTGTGTGTGAGGATAAAGTCACAGAGCTCGGCCACCAATTGTGCCGTGGCATCGTCAGGGATACTGTTCCTGACAGCTTGTATTCCATCTACGTGTAGGATGTTGGTGTAGAGAGCCTCTACATCAACAGTAGCTAGGATTGTGTTTTCTGGAACATCACCAATGCATTGTAGTTTTCTCAGGAAGTCAGTGGTGTCTCGGAGATAGCTGGGAGTGCTGGTGGTGTAGGGTCTGAGTAGAGTCCACATATCCAAAAAGTCCTGCAGTGAGAGTGCCAATGCCCGAGAGGATGGGGCGTCCAGGATTTCCAGGTTTATGGATCTTGGGTAGTAGATAGAATAACCCTGGTTGGGGCTCTAGGGGTGTGTCTGTGTAGATTTGTTCCTGTGCTTGTGTAGGGAGTGTCTTGAGCGATGGTGCAGTTTCTTAGTGTATTCCGCAGTGGGATCTGAGGAAAGTGGCCTGTAGAATGTGGTATTGGAGAGTTGTCTGGCAGCCTCCTTTTGGTAGTCTGACCTATTCATGATGACAACAGCACCTCCTTTGTCAGCCTCTTTGATGATGATGTCAGAGTTGTTTCTGAGGCTGTGGATGGCATTGCGTTTCACACAGCTGAGGTTATGGGGCAAGCGATGCTGTTTTTCCACAATCTCTGCCTGTGCACGTCATGGAAGCATTCTATGTATAGGTCCAGTCTGTCATTTCAACCTTCAGGAGGAGTGCATGCAGAATTTTTCTTCTTGTACTGTTGGTAGGAGGGTATCTGTCCACCAGTGCGCTGTTCAGTGTTGTGTTGAAAGTATTCCTTGAGTCGGAGACAGCAAAAGTAGGCTTCCAGATCACCGCAGAACTGTATCATGTTTGTGGGGGTGGTGGGGCAAAAAGAGAGTCCCGAGATAGGACAGACTTTTCTGCTGGGCTGAGTGCATAGTTGGATAGATTGACGATATTGCTGGGTGAGTTAGGGTACCACTATCGTGGCCCCATGTGGCAAGTAGGAGTTTAGATAACGTACAGTCCTTTTTCCGCTGTAGAGAAGTAAAGTGTTCAGTATAAATCTCCCATCTTGTTTTAGTAAAATCCAGCCATGTGGAAGTTTGTGTGGAAGGTTGGTTTTTTATGAGAGTCTCCAGATTGGAGAGCTCTTTTTTGATGTTTTCCTGTTTGCTGTACAGGATGCTGATCAGGTGGTTCCTCAGTTTCTTTGACAGCATATGGCACAATCTCTCACCATAGTCTGTGCAGTATGTCGATTGCAATGGATTTTTCACCTTCAGTCCATTTGGTATGATGTCCATCCGTTTGCATTTGGAGAGGAAGATGATATCAGTCTGTACTTGTGCAAGTTTCTTCATGAGTGTGACGGGCCGCCAGCAGCCCGCACACCGGACGGCAGGGGGAGGCGGGAAGAGAGCAGGGCCGCGGGAGGAGAGCCCAAGCGGCGAGTCGCCACTGCTGAAGGGCAGCGGGGCCAGAACCTGCCTCCGCGCCTGCGCAGCAGGGGAAGCGCTGTCCCCGCCTCCAGCGTACCGCCGGGAGGGGCGGGGGTGGTGAGTGACAGCCTGGACGTGGCGGGGGAGGCCCCCACGTCACGGAGAGGGTGGAGCCCCCGGGCTACGTCATGACTGGCGGTGGGGAAGGGGGCAACCTCCACAGCCACCGGACGGCGAGCCCCAGCCAAGGGGCCGCCCGGAACAGCCCCCGCGGCCAGCAGACAGCAAGCCCCCACCATGGAGCAGCCCAGGACAGCCCCCACAGGCGGCAGACGGCGAGCCCTGGGCACAGCGCCGTCTGAGAGAGCCCCCGCAGCCGGTGAAGAGCGAGACGCGGCAGAGAAGCAGCCTGGGGAAGTGGATCCCTGGAAGAAGTGGTTGCGGGCCAACCCCGGCACGGGACATCGGAACCACAGTAAGCACGGGTGAACAGCAGGACGGACCCCAGGGGTTCGCGGGGGGAAGGAAGCAGCCCGGGGCAGGGTCCTTGTGGCGCCCGTGGGCAGACGCGTTTCGGGAGTAAACCCCATCTGTCGTGCAGGGACGGTGTGGTCCCCTGCACTTAGGGCCCCGGGCTGCGACCCGGTGGAGAGGGCAGGCCCGGGTCCCCCTTCCCCCTTTCCCTCCCACGACCCGACATACATGGGCACGCCAGTGCACACTGGCGTCGGCAGCCTTGATGGGCAGGGCCGGCGGGCGCCACCCAAGGGAGGGGCCGAACGCGGGGCATAGGACTCTACCAACTAAACTATAAACTGGACGGCGGGTCCGCTGAATCGTCCCCTGCCAGCCAGCAGGGGGGTGATCGCACCCGAGTACCCCGTCCCCAGGGCAGAGGACCCGGACTAAAATACGGCAAGTTGGACGGGGGGCAGGGCCGGCCTTAGGCCGATTCGACCGGAAATGCCAGCGAGTTACAGAGCCGGGGTCCTGCTCCACCAATATGTGGAGCTGGGTCTCTCCCCCAGCTCTGCCTAGAGCGGGCCCCGGCTTTGCCCCTCCCCCCCGCGTGTCCTCCCACCCCGCCTCCAGAGCATCCCCCTTGGCCCCGGACCGTCCCTGCCGTGCGCGGCTCCCCCTCGCCACCTGCTGCTGCCTTGCGCAGTGTTGCTGGTGGGCGGGGAGGACGCCCGGGCATGACGTGACGTGACGTCACGGCCTGGGTCTTTGAAACTCCTGGGAGGCACGTTGTGGGGCCTGGCTGGCTCCGGGTTTGGCCTCCAGGGCCTGAGTGCAGACTCCGGCCCTGCAACGTGGAAGGCAGAAGGTAGGGAACCGGCTTGTGCAGCCGCGACGGGGGGGAAGGGAAGGGAAGGGGCTTGGGCTGGGGCAGAGGCGGAGGTGGGGGGGGGAAGGGAAGGGAAAGGGGCTTGGGCAGAGGCGGAGGTGGGGGGAGGACGGGGAAGAGGCTTGGGCGGAGGCGGAGGGGGAGGGGTGGAAGGAGAAGGGGCTTGGGCGGAGAGGGAGGGGCGGGGGGAAGGTGGAGGCACCAAGAGACAGGGTGGAGGAGAGACAAATGGCAGGGGGCCAAGTGCAGACAATGAGGGAAAGGGTGATCCTGGGAGAGGAGAGGAGAGTGGAAGGGCATTGGGGGCTAGAGGGGGAGGTGCTGAGAGAAGGCTTGAAAGAAGGGGCGGGCATGAGAAAGGTGGGGATGGAGCAAGTCGTGAGGGCACAGAGGGTCAGGAGGGGAATGGGGCAGAGAGTGGTGAGGGGGTGGGCATCAGGGAAAAAGAGGGCAAAGAGGGCAGGGGCAGTAAGGGAAGGGGGAGGCACCAGGAAGGTGCAGGGCTAAGGGAAGGTGCAGGTGCCAGGGGATTCTGGGGTGAAGCAGAAGGGCAGACACCTGCAGGGGAGGGACCAGCACCAGAGTAGAGAGGCAGGGCAGGTGTGTAGAGGGAGGTGTTAGAAGAGGAGTAGCTCACATGATCAGAGTGGGGCTACTGGAGGAGTGGGCACAGGGGGGAGAGAAGGGCTGGTGGAGGGGGGCAGGTCGCTGAGGACAGTGAGAAAGAAGGGCAGGAGTCAGGACAGCAGAGGAGAGTGAGGAGTTGGGGGGGCAGCAGGTACCAGGGGAGATGATGAAGCAAGGAGAGGAGACATGACAGCAGAGAGAAGAGGTAAAGGTTTATAAAATATTTATTAATAACTTGGTATGCTGCCCATGGCCAGTTTGTTTGCTCCCTGTGGTACAGTTTGGGTTTATGTGGGGATCAACACGTGGCCGGCGAGTGGGAGCCAAAACAAAAAAGTAGTCATTGTAATGATCTTCTGTTGACATGTGTTTTAGTAGTTAAATTCTTGGACTGTCATTGCTCATGAAAAGTGCTGTCACATGGGTAGAAATTGGGTAAATATTGCATTTTATTAATATCAGCATAGCTGACTTAAATGGGGCCTGTGTGTTGTGTAGTCTTGCCTTAATCTTTGTATTCATGCCTGTCAGTGTGAGAGAAGCTATTTGTATATATTTGCTTGCATATGCAACCACACTTAAGTTGAGGCCCTCAGCATGTTCTGTAAGTAACTTTGGGGCTTCCAAAGTTGAGTTTTCCTAGCTCATCCCTGACAGGTGTCTGTCTAACCTGGTCTTAAATATCTCCAGTGATGGAGATTCCACAATCTCACTAGGCAATTTATTCCAGTGTTTAACCACCCTGACAGGCAGGAAGTTTTTCCTAATGTCCAACCTAAACCTCCCTTGCTGCAATTTAAGCCCATTGCTTCTCATCCTAACCTCAGAGGCCAAGCAGAACAATTTTTCTTCCTCCTCCTTATGATACTCTTTTAGATACTTGAAAGCTGCTCTCATGTCCCTTTTCGGTCTTCTCTTTTCTAAGGTAAACAAGGCCAATTTCTTCAGACTTGCCTCATATCTCATGTTCTCTAGACCTTTCATCATTTGTGTTGATCTTCTCTGGACTTTCTCCAGTTTCTCCACGTTTCCTGAAATGTGGCGCCCAGAAATGGACATGATACTCCAGCTGGGGCCTAATATAGATGGCTCATTCCCTGCCTAGGGGACGTGAGACTGGGCGGGTTAATTTCCAATCCTCCTGTTTATTCTTTTCCTAAGCCAGGAGGGCACAGTAGTTCTGATGGGGGCTCTGCAGGAAGGCAGCCTGCACTGCCCCCTTCCTGAAACCTTGTGCAGGTGTTAAACAGCTATCCAGCCCACCCTAGAGGTGACTGCACTTCAGCGTGCCTGAAGCAACACTGCACCAGCAATGGACAGGAGAATGGCTCCCGGGCATGGCTTGCTCATGACTGCTTCAGTCCCGTTGATGGGCCTCAGCCTCTTTCCTTCCACTCCCCCGCTTTGCAATGGGGCTGTAGACTCTGGGGGAGAGGGGTGGAGGCAGGCAGAGGTGTCTCCCTACAACAGATGTAGACACGTCTCTGTATTAATCATTCTCTCATTGAAGTTTTTAGCTTTGTAGTGAGTCCTTTTACATGGAAACTTTGTATTACGTCTTGGTAGAATAGTCCCTGGGACGAGTGAGGCAGAGACTGTCCCTGTGGGGTGAATGAGGTGGGAATGTATAAGGCGGAAGGTGAGCACCTCTGGGCAGTTGCAACGGTTGAAGAGGGGATGGAAGCCAGATCCAAGATCAATGAGCTCTGGGAAGTGGGCCCATTGAAAGGAGACTGGATCTGTGGATGCCTTGGGAGTCAGCAGCAAGGGCCTGCTTTGGGAAGCCCCCTCTTTGGAGGTGAATGTGGCAGCATTGAGACACCACCCAGAAGCAGGCGCCACAGACACTAACTGCAGATTCATGGGACGGCTCTCACAGATCTTCACATGCATAAGATGATAGATCTGCAGGAGGGGGGGCAGTGGCATAGTGAGGGGGCCGGAGGGGTCAGTCGCCCCGGGAGAAAAATAATATAAAATTTAGTTAAAAATAGATGTCACACGTTTTTAAAAGGAATACCATATCTCCTGCCTTTTGTCTATTTTTGTCTCTCTAGGCCCCCAGTTAAAATTTTCAAAAGCACTTGAGTGACTAAAGTTATTTTTGAAAATTGGACTTGGAAATCTAAGCTCAGATTTTCAAAGGTAATTAAGCTCCTAAAGAGACAGTTGCCAACTCGGATCTTCAAAGATCTGTACACACCTTTGAAAATCTGGTCATAAGTGTCTTAGTCAGTTCTGAACGTGAGATGTAGGAGCCCAGTCTTAATTCCTTCAGGCTTTTTTTTTTAATTTGAACATTTATCTACACTAATTCCCCTCCATTCTCTTTCACTATCCAATAAATGCATGGATCAAAATTATAGGTGCTTTGTGAATATGCTGACTTGAGAGTGGAAAGATTTCATATTGTCATGTATGATTCCTGGTGACCCATCTCAAATATGAAAAACTGGGTTGATACCTGTTCATATCAGGAGCTGTTGAATTCAGTTTACCATTTGCAGTATCTCATTAGGATGTTTAGTGGAGAAGATATTGTGGTTTTTTTATTTATACTGTGGGCAAAGCATGGGCTCACAAGAATTCCTCCATTGTTTTACCATGAGTCTCAAAACATTTGGGGTATGTCTACTCTGGCAGCTTCTTGCGCAAGAACATCTTGTGCAAGGGTTCTTGTGCAAGAAGTCTTGCGCAAGAAAACGTCCACACTGCCATGTGCTAGCTGTGCTTTTGCACAAGAGTGCCCATGGTGGTGTGGACGCTCTCTTGCGCAAGAAAGCTCTGATGGCCATTTTAGCCATAGGGCTTTCTTGCGCAAGAAATCCCTGCCGAGCGTCCACACTGCCCTCTTGCGCAAGAGCTCCTGCGCAAGAGCGCTTACACCTGATAAAAAAAGAGCGTAGCTCTTGCGCAAGGAGCCCTCTTTTATCACGCCGTACTGTAAATTTCCTTGCGCAAGAGCGAATGGGCAGTGTAGATGCTCTGCGGATTCTTGCGCAAGAACGGCTGTACTTGCGCAAGAAGCCGCGAGTGTAGACATAGCCTTGGTGTTTTTCTAAAGGCCTGGAGTCAATTGATTATGTAGGAATCTCAGCTTTCATTTAAAAAAAGTTCTCTATACTTCTGGGCCTTACAGCTAAGGAGGAAAGCTTTAAAACATGAACCCTAAATACTCAATAAACAAAAGGCCAATAAAAATCCAACATGTTTTATTTTTAAAAAATCTTATGATTTGTAGACCATTCTCATAACTTTATGTAGGCGTTCCTTGTGATTTTTGGGTTGGCAATACTGCTCTTTGATTGGTGAATTTAGAGAGGTCTCTCCCTTCAGTTTCCCTTTCCACCCTCCTTTTTTTGTCACAGGTCATCAGAGAAACATAGAGACAACGGAGAGTAGGGTGAGTCCATGACTATGGTTAATGACTGGTCAGGGTGACTAACTATTATCAGCCAGTGGTCTGAATGAGCTATCTGATGCCATCTGTTAATCAACTGTAGGAAAAGGCTTCACAAGCAGACCTTATTTATATAGACATACCTACTTCGCCACAGAGCTCAGTAGACACACTTGCTGTGTCAAGGTGATCAATTTTGGCTCTTTTGGGTTGAAATTCACTTAAGACTTGGAGCTGGGAGAATGAAATGTTGTTATTCATATTGTATGATTAAAAGGAAAAAGACCTGAACTTAATATGACCTGGCTTAGGGTCTACCATAACTTGAACACTAAGCAGAAGATAGTGAGTCACATCTAACTGAAAGTCACAGAAGATGGAAACAGGTTTTATTTCTGGTGGTGCAGAGTCTATTTGGGAGTCCTCAATTATATCTGACACTTTACATCCAGTGTTTAAAGGCAGAGCTGACTAGAATCAATTGAGAGTCCTTGTCTTGTCTCAGTGATCGCTTGAGCAAAAATCATTGATAAAATCTTGTGTAGACTGACCTTGGACTCAACATGCAGTCAATGTGTTGAAGGGCAGTGCAAAGGAGGCAATGGTGGTGGTGAGGTACCATATTACCTAGTGAAATCATTGGTGCTGAAATCACTAAGGACTGGAATTTGACCACAGAACTGACACTTTCTTAACAAAGACTCCATTTTTGCTATTTAAAAAGTAAATCGATGTAACAGAAAACTGCAACGCTCTCTGGTAACTTTTTAAAAATCAAACTTTATTGAAAAGATTGGATAGTTTGCAATTGAAAATATTTGACCTACACTTAAGGCAACTGATTTAATTTTGTGTAAAATTTTGCATGATAAAGGATGGCTTTTTTTTTAAATGTTCAACTATATTGATATACATTTTCATCAGATCTACTTCTGATGTGATATTTGCATGTGGTTGTGGTTTGTAGTGTGGGTGTCTTTTTTTTTTTTTTTGCTTAACAAAAAATCTTGGGGGGGGCCGCCAAAACTGTTCAAATTGGGCCCCACACTTCCTAAAGCCGGCCCTGACGGGGGGTCCACCGAACCCCCCTGCTCCGCCGAGACCCAACCCCAAGACCCGTCCACAATGAGGTTGATGGATTAACTGGTTACCCAGTAAGCATTAGCTTTACCAGCAACCTTACCCAGTAACCAATTAACTGGCAGCTCGGCACAGCCAGAGCAGCCCCTCACCTGTGGCGCACTGAGGCAAGCCCTGCCTGGGCTGAGCAGCCTCCCGCCTGCAACGCAGAAGGGCCAAACAGGCTGAAGCAGCCCCCACTGTGGGATCCCAGCTCTCCGGGGTTAACGGATTAAACATATAATTTAACCAGTTAATTTTTCAAAAGTGAATTTACATCCCTACACAGTACTAAGCACAATGGGATCCAGGCCAAAGTTAGGGACTCCTGATCTTGTACGAATATCATTGTTGGTTAAGGCAGTGATTTCCTTACTGATATGGTGATACTGGTCCAACCTCTAGGATGGGCACAGTCATACTAGGATAAAAATGTCTTGTGCCAGTATAGCTTATTTCCCTTTCTTTAAAGAAATCAGCACAAACAAAACTCTAGCCACTCTGGGGGTCTTGCCTTAGCTGCACAGGGATCGTAAAAGTGCTACAGCTTTTGCATACAGCCAATCCCTTACGCAACTTTAACCCAATGATGCTGTGATCTCAACTGGGGACTTTATACACTACTGTAGTAGCAATAAAATATAATATTACAGTGCTAGTATTTGAGTACAGATCTGATTTTGAAACCATGGTCCCTTTCAGCCAAAACTCCCTCACAAGACTCAATCCAGCTATGAATTCACTGTTCAAGACATTTTTTAACAAGCAGCCAAAGCACCAGAAAACACAAGTTCATTTGTTTTCTCAGTAATCTTGTAGTTTACTGAGCACTCTATCAAACCAATCCTTGCCTGGACCTTGCTAGTAGCATCCCTGAGAGAATGGCCACAGCTGAGCAAAAAGCAGGAATTTAGAACAAAAGGGGCTGAGGCACCAAAAATTCACACCAAAAAGCAACATTAATAGAAAGCTGATAAAATCAAGCAGCACTGAAATAGCTCCAGAGACTGGAGACCAGGGCACAGAGTTGTGTAGCATATAATATCAACAGACCATAATTTTGCATCTACCACATGATGAAAATGTAGGTGGTCTAGTGGTGAAATAGGGGGGCTATGAACCATGACTCCTGGATTTTGTTCCCAATTCTGGGAACAAAGTGGTTCTAATGGTTAGCACACAAGACTGGAAAAGAACACCTGGGCTCTCTTCCCAGATCTGGGAAGGAAGTGGGGGTCTATTGAGTTACCCTGTTACCCAGGGGGTCTAGGATTTAGCACTGTTGGGTTCTATTCCCCGCTTGTGGGGGAGAGGGAAAATGTGCTCTAAAGGTTAACTGGGCATCAGGACTACTGGCTCTCCTTGAGTACTGTTACTCGTGGGGAAATTTTGTGCACAATATTTTAAAATTTAGTACATGTTATTTGTCAAAATCACACTTCATAATCACCCAGTTTAAATTATTTTGGTAATTATTTCAAAATACCTGCCAGCAAGTATGCCTGTAATATTACAAACACACACAAAAATTCCCCCAGGAGTAGAGAGTAAAAGAAACTCCTATGACAACCAAGGTGCTGTTTCTCCACCTTCTCTCTTCCCCCCTTCCTGAGACCAGCTACAGGGTTCCCCCCCCCCCCAGCCAATACACCCAAACACCAAACTCCCAGAGACCAGCCATGTCCGTTCCCCCCCCCCCCCCCCGTCCAGACACACACACCCTAGAGTTCTGAGAAACAGCCTAATGCTTGGTCCCATACACACAGAAGCAGGTTTGGAAATGTCCTGCATGCCACTGTCTCCTTCTCTCAGGGCGTTAGGGACACTGCAGCTGCCAAAATCTCTCTAGCTCTCCCCTCCTTCTATGTGAAAGATGGGCTCTGCTGGGTACAGCAGCTCCTGGTGGTGGCCAGCAGCACCGCAGCCCATTTTGGGGTGGAGAAGGAAATTCTGCACACGCTACATTAATTTCTGCAAAATTCTGCATTGCACAGTGGTGCAGAATCCCCACAGAAGTAAACTGTATCTAATTTAGGCAAAACACTGCCTTGATCTGAGCTCAGTGTATTTTTATCACTGTTTTACAGATGGATGTTCATCTGATAGGATTTTTAGGTGTATTTAACATTTGTAAACTGCTTTGAGAATTTGCATTGAAATCTAAACTTTATTTTATATTATTCTGGTACATTTTCATTTATGTTATATTGGTGCTTGATGACTTATATTAAAATGATTAAGGGCTTGTTAAACAGCTAAAAAACTTGCATTTCAAAGATACATCAACACTAAGAAAAAAAGTGTGTTTTTACGCCATGGTAGGATGTTATCTTGTGTTAACTAATGAAGAAAAGGCAGTCTGTAATTTTCATGTGAGTCATAAGGGCAAGGAAAACTCTGAGCTCCCTCATAGTTCTTACCTTGACTCATGTTCACAGATTATAAAGCCAGAAGGAACCACTGTGACCAATGTTCCCTATAAGCTGGGCGCTTATGCAGCTGCTCAGGAGAGAGTCAGATGCCGCCTAACTGATTAGCAGAACACCCACAACTAGGTTTTCAGTTTCTACTGGTAATGCACATTCACACATGCCTCAGTGCACACAAAATTTATTCCACCTATGGATGGAAAAAATTCGCCCCTGGATAGGGATTTAACATTTATAAACTGCTTTGAGAATTTGAAGTGAAATCTACACATTATTTTATATTATTTTGGAACACTGACTGTGATCATCTAGTTTAACTTCCTGTATAACAAACTATAGAACTAAATTAATTCCTGATTGAACTAGGGCAGATCTGTTAAAAAAACCCATCCAATTGTGATTTTAAAACTGCCAGTGATGGGTGAATTTATCCACAATGAATCAACAGTTGACTATCTCAGTGGAAAAAATTGTATTTCATTTCTAGTCTGAATTTGTCTAGTTTAAATTCTAGCCATTGGCTCTTGTAGACCTTTCTTTATGTTAATATGACATATTGTCTTCAGAGTGGTTCAAAACTCGGAATTTCCGTTTTATGGGAAATTCCAGCATTTCCAAAATTATTTTCATTCCATATTGGATCAACATAAAAATGTATTGTGAAACAAAAATTCTTATATACTTCCTTTTATCAACATCAGAATGACATTTCAGTAAAGTTGCTTTGATATTATGTTTTAGATATAACCAGGAGCCTTAGTCACAGACCAGAACCGCATTATGTTGAGCCCTGTGCTGATACATAATAAAATATATTATCACAAAATCAGAACATTTCAGCCTTATCAAAATGAAATGACAATTTGAAACATAAATAATTAATTTCAAAACAAAAATACTGACAAAGCTGATATATTCCCACCAAATCAGGGATTTCAGCATTTTCCAAGACTGAACAGTTCCACTGGAAAATTTTTAACTAGCTTTGTCAAACTGTCATTAGGATTTTCTCTGGTATTAATTACCATATGCTGGCCAATGCATAGTAAGATTCCATCCTGGACCTAAAGCAACCTTCCATGTCCTGTTTCATAAAGGATGACCAGAGCACTCACACAGCTGGCCTGCATCCAGCAGGGATCCACTCTGAGTGACCTTATTGCCAACCTCAGGGGCATACAATGGAAGAGCCCTTGGATGGAAATACTGACACAACTCAGGGACATGCCTGAGAGATAGCTTGCTCTGTTGGAGCATGCCTGCAGCTACTTGCATAAGAGCTTTCTCTGTGCACACTCTCTCTGTCATGGGAATTTTATCCTGAGTTAGCAGTGCCTCAAGATGTCCACTGCATCAGTGGACTGTCAGGGTTGATTGCTCAGTAAGTGGGACCAGTGTAAATTCAGTTTTGCAATAGCACAGTGCAATTGGGATTTGCATTCACTGAGCTACATTAGTCCAAACATGCCCACATCAGTCAGGCTCTTTGCCAGCATAGAGATCTCTTTGCTACATCCTAGGAATGTGAGTAGTTGACTACTCGACTACCCGATAAGCGTAAGTTTATCAGGTAATCAAGGGGAGTACTCAACTACTCACTTCCCTCTGCCCTTGCTGCCTCTGTGTGAGAGGCAGCAAGTGGGGGGGGGGACAGGAGCCAGCTTAAAAGCCAGTTCCCCACAGCACCGTCTCCATGGTGCAGCCTGCCCCTACCCCGCCACCCCGCTGCCTCTAATAGAGTAGGGGCAGTAGGGGAGGCTGCTGCGAAGTAGCCTCTGCCTGTGGCAGGTCGAGGCTCGCTGTGGGTCGAGGCTGCTCCAGCAGCAGCCCCTGTCTGCGGGGTTCCCAGCGGGGGTCCCAGCGGGGCTGTCCATGGACAAGGGCTGCTGGACCTGGCAAGAGCCAGGACCAAGCAGTCCCAGAGCGAGCCTCCCCTTATTGATTACACAATTAGCAAAATACCCATTCCTTAACATCCTTACCCACACCTGGGGTCACCTACTGGCTGCACTGGCACTCAGCAAAAAGCCATCATTCCAGTGCCATAGCAACTGCCAAACATTCTGCTAATGAAAAATGGGGACTTCCTTCCAACCCTCTTCACTTCACCCATTCTTATCTCACATTACTGCAAGATCCAGAGATCAGTAATAATGAACCACTGAACCCAGGCTGCAGAGAACATTATGTGGCCCACAGACATCAGTTCCCCAGTAGTTGAATCTCATTGCTTTTCAAGCAGCCCTCAGCAGGATGAGTGGCAGACACACCCACCAGCGGTACAACCAAACTGCACAAGATCTGCAGGGATTATAGCTACAACACAGATGCATAGAATTTAAAGCCACAAGACCCTTTAGGTCATCTAGACTTGGTGTACAAAGTTTTGCTGGTGTAGCTGCACCTATTTGGGGTGTAAGTTTTTGCTGACACAATTTGTGCCAGCAAAAACCCTGGTGAAGATGCAATTTTTGATGTAATATTGCTCCGGTTTTCACTTGAAGAATTGATATAAACTATACTGGAAAAGGATTTATTTTATGGTATAAACTGCTTCTACTTGAGGAGAGTTTGCCAGTATAGTTATATCAGCAAGACAAGGCCCTACAGTAACCTCCTTTATAGTAGTAGGGTTGCCAGATGGTTTCTGAAAAAATACCGGGGGGGGAGGTAAAGGACCCCAAGAGATGTTAAGCAAAAGAAAAAAAGTGTGGCCCCTTTAAGAAACGCTTTTGAGGCTTTTAGGCCCTAACAGGCTGCCAGTGGCCACCTGCCATCTTGCCTCCCTACACCGGGCCAGACAGCTCACCTGCAGAACCCAGTAAGCATCTGGGATTTTCGCCTCCTGGCTGGGAAAAAAATCAAAAAATACCGGACATTTTAGGTGTCCAGTATTTTCTGAATTTTTTTTACCAGACAGGAGGCTAAAATACTGGACTGTCCAGTTCAATACCGGACAACTGGCAACCCTATATAGCAATGGCCAGAGAATTTTATTGTTACCCTTGTGTGTTGAGCCCAGTCACTTGTTTGACTAAAGCATCTTTCAGAAAGGCATCCAATCTGGAGTTCAGATGAGAATCCACTACTTTCCTTAAGAGTTTGTTCCAATGGTTAACCACCCCCTTCATTAAAAAAGTACTTTATTTCTAATGTGGGTGTGTCAAGCTTTAACTTCTAGCCATTAGTTCTTGTTCTGTCTCTCTCTCTCTCTCCTAAAGAGCCCTTTAGTACCCAGGATTATGCAGGGGAATTATATCAGGAAGGCGAAAGTGCAATTGGAATTGCAGCTAGCAAGGGATGTGACGGATAACAAGAAAGGTTTCTACAGGCATGTTAGCAATAAGAGGGTGATCAGAAAGGGTGTGGGGCCCTTACTGGATGAGAGAGGTAACCTAGTGACAGATGATGTGGGAAAAGCTGAAGTACTCAATGCTTTCTTTGCTTCTGTCTTCACGGACAAGGTCACTCCCAGACAAATGCACTAGGCAACACAGTATGGGAAGGCGGTGGACAGCCCTTGTGGGGAAAGAACATGTTAGGAACCATTTAGAAAAGTTAAACATACACCAATCCATGGGCCTGGATTTAATTCATCCGAGGGTATTGAGGGAGTTGGCAAATGTCATTGCGGAGCCTTTGGCCATTATCTTTGAAAACTCGTGGAGATTGGGAGAGATCCCGGATGACTGGAAAAAGAAAAATGTAGTGCCCATCTTTAAAAAAGGGAAGAAGGACGATCCAGGGAACTACAAACCAGTCAGCCTTACCTCAGTCCCCAGAAAAATCATGGAGGGGATCCTCAAGGAATCCATTTTGAAGCACTTGGAAGAGGAGAAAGTGATC
This sequence comes from Pelochelys cantorii, assembly GCA_032595735.1. NCBI lineage: Eukaryota > Metazoa > Chordata > Testudines > Trionychidae > Pelochelys > Pelochelys cantorii. Next base: position 35,177,269 of record CM064336.1, read on the forward strand.
AGGAATAGTCAACATGGATTCACAAAGAGCAAGTCATGCCTGACCAATCTGATTAGCTTCTATGATGAGGTAACTGGCTCTGTGGATATGGGAAAGTCAGTAGATGTGATATACCCTGACTTTAGCAAAGCTTTTGATACGGTCTCCCACAATATTCTTGCCAGTAAGTTAAGGGAATATGGGTTGGATAAATGGACTGTAAGATGGATAGAAAGTTGGCTAGACTGTCAGGCCCAATGGATAGTGATCAACGGCTCGATGTCAGGTTGGCGGTCGGTTTCTAGCGGAGTGCCCCAAGGATCGGTTCTAGGACAGGTTTTGTTCAACATCTTTATTAATGACCTGGACGAGGGGATGGATTGCACCCTCAGCAAGTTCGAAGATGACACTAAGCTAGGGGCAGAGGTAGATACACTGGAGGGCAGGGATAGGGTCCAGAGTGACCTGGACAGATTAGAGGATTGGGCCAAAAGAAATCTGATGAGGTTCAACAAGGACAAGTGTAGAGTCCTGCACTTGGGACGGAAGAATCCCAAGCATTGTTACAGGCTAGGGACCGACTGGCTAAGCAGCAGTTCTTCAGAAAAGGACCTGGGGAGTACAGTATATGAGAAGCTGGATATGAGTCAACAGTGTGCCCTTGTAGCCAAGAGGGCTAATGGCATATTAGGGTGCATTAGGAGAAGCATTGCCAGCAGATCCCGAGAAGTGATTATTCCCCTTTATTCAGCTCTGGTGAGGCCATATCTGGAGTAGTGTGTCCAGTTCTGGGCCCCCCACTATAGAAAGGATGTGGATGCATTGGAGAGGGTCCAGCGGAGGGTGACCAAAATGATAAGAGGGCTGGAGCGTATGACCTATGAGGAGAGACGGAGGGATTTGGGTTTGTTTAGTCTGCAGAAGAGAAGAGTGAGGGGAGATTTGATAGCAGCCTTCAACTTCCTGAAGGGAGGTTCCAAAGAGGATGGAGAAAGGCTGTTCACAGTAGTGACAGATGGCAGAACAAGGAGCAATGGTTTCAAGTTACAGTAGGAGAGGTCTAGGTTGGATATTAGGAAAAACTATTTCACTAGAAGGGTAGTGAAGCACTGGAATGGGTTACCTAGGGAGGTGGTGGAATCTCCATCCTTAGAGGTTTTTAAGTCTCAGCTTGACAAAGCCCTGGCTGGGTTGATTTAGTTGGGATTGGTCCTGCCTTGGGCAGGGGCCTGGACTTGATGACCTCATAAGAAGAACATAAGAATAAGAATGGCCGTACTGGGTCAGACCAAAGGTCCATCTAGCCCAGTATCCTGTCTGCCGGCAGTGGCCAGCACCAGGTGCCCCAGAGAGGGTGGACCGAAGACAATGATCAAGCGATTTGTCTCCTGCCATCCCTCTCTGACAAACAGAGGCCAAGGATACCATTTTATCCCCTGGCTAATAGCCTTTTATGGACCTAACTTCCATGAAATTATCTAGCTTCTCTTTAAACTCTATTATAGTCCTAGCCTTCACAGCCTCCTCTGGCAAGGAGTTCCACAGGCTGACTACATGCTGTGTGAAGAAGAACTTTCTTTTATTAGTTTTAAACTTGCTACCCATTAATTACATTTGGTGTCCTCTAGTTCTTCTATTTAGGGAACTAATAAATAACTTTTCTTTATCGGCCCTCTCCATACCACTCATGATTTTATATACCTCTATCATATCCCCCCTCAGTCTCCTCTTTTCTAAACTGAAAAGTCCCAGTCGCTTTAACCTCTCCTCATATGGGACCCGTTCCAAACCCCTAATCATTTTAGTTGCCCTTTTCTGAACCCTTTCCAAGGCCAAAATATCTTTTTTGAGGTGAGGAGACCACATCTGTACAAAGTATTCAAGATGTGGGCGTACCATAGTTTTATACAGGGCAGTAAGATATTCTGGGTCTTATTTTCTATCCCTTTCTTAATAATTCCTAGCATCCTATTTGCCTTTTTGACCGCCGCTGCACACTGTGTGGAAGTTTTCAGAGAACTGTCCACGATAACTCCAAGATCTCTTTCCTGATTTGTCATAGCCAAATTAGCCCCCATCATACTGTACGTATAGTTGGGGTTATTTTTCCCAATGTGCATTACTTTACACTTATCCACATGAAAATTTCATTTGCCATTTTGTTGCCCAATCACTCAGTTTGGTGAGATCTTCTTGGAGTCCCTCACAGTCTGCTTCTGTCTTGACTATCCTAAACAGTTTGGTATCATCTGCAAACTTTACCACCTCACTGCTTACCCCTTTCTCCAGATCATTTATGAATAAGTTGAACAGGATTGGTCCTAGGACCCTTGGGGGACACCACTAGTTACCCCTCTCCATTCTGAAAATTTACCATTTATTCCTACCCTTTGTTTCCTGTCTTTTAACCAGTTCTCAATCCAAGAAAGGACTTTCCCTCTTATCCCATGGCCATGTAATTTACACAAGAGTTTTTGGTGAGGGACCTTGTCAAAGGCTTTCTGAAAATCTAAGTATACTATATCTACTGGATCCCCCTTGTCCGCATGTTTGTTAACCCCTTCAAAGAACTCTAATAGATTAGTAAGACAGGATTTCCCTTTACAGAAACCATGCTGACTTTTGTCCAACAAATTATGTTCTTCTACATGCTTCACAATTTTATTCTTTACTATTGTTTCGACTAATTTGCCCGGTACTGAAGTTAGATTTACCAGTCTGTAATTGCCCAGATCGCCTCTAGAGCCCTTTTTAAATATTGGTGTCACGTTGGCTACCTTCCAGTCATTAGGTACGGAAGCCGATTTAAGGGATAGGTTACAAACCACAGATAATAGTTCAGCAATTTCCCATTTGAGTTCTTTTAGAACCCTAGAACTCCTGAGGTCTCTTCCAGCTCTATGATTCTATGATTATCTCCCCATGAATACACACTGTAATCAAGTCCCTTACAATCTGCTTTTTGAAAAACACATTGAGCTCTTTAAGCCTCTCACTGTCAGACAATTTTTTCAAGTCCTCAAATATTTTTTGTACCTCTTCTCTAAACCCTCTCCAGTTTCACCCTTTTAAAATGTAGACACCAGAACTGGATCCAGTATGGGTCTCACCAATGCTATCTTCAGAGATAAAATCAGTTCCCTACTTCTCTATTCACTACTTCCCTATTTGTACAACAAGCTGAAAAATGCTGGGCTCCTACTTATGGCTCACAGGCTTTGACATTTAATGCCCAGTATGTCTATGGTTTAGGTTTCCTTTCCCAAACCTTCAGCTGAGTTTCTGGCAAGCCACAACTAGTATATTTTCTTTATCAGTCCCCACTAGCAAAATAATCCTTTGCAGAGGAATTTCTTTCAAATACAAAAAGAGCAGAGCTTTAATGGCTTCCCCATGGTGAAAGTCACTGTCAAAAGAAATAACATTCTCTACTTGTATTACGCACATAAATATTAACACCTTTAATCATTGACATTTTTCTGAGGAACCTTTATAATATCTTCTGTGACAGACGGCTGGCTAAAAAGGCTGATGACAAACAGCTGAGCAAGCCCAGGCCTGAAGAGCTCTTAGAAGCAGCTGTGGGCCTCATTAGCCAGAGGGCTATATAAGGCAGTGGAAAGGAGCCACAAGGGGAGAAGCAAAGAGAGAGAGTGAGCCAGCCAGCGAGCATGTTCCCTCAGGTAGCAGGAGAGGCTGGCTGAGTTTGTTGTAATCCAAAATCTTTATAAATAGAAGGTGGTGGGAAGCTGGGCATGGGTGACTACACCAGAAAGGGTCTCTGGCTGATTTGTGGACCAGAAGGTGTCCCAGGGCAAGGAGCCTGAGCGAGCACCTTACCACACCTCAAATTACTGTTTTAAAAAAAACTCCCACTGTGGCATAGTTGTATTAATGGTCTCTGGCTGCTGCTTGACTCAGAAATGCCCTCAGAAGTCCACTCCCTAAAGGCCAGCTCATGAGCTGATGTGAATTGGTGCAGGTCCAGTGAAATCAGCAGATTTTAGAAGATGAAACAAGAAAATATCATCTGAGAAGGTGTATTGCTTTATACAGAATAGTTAATACTACTCGTAATCCCTAGCTCTTTGTGGAGCTCAGGTACTGACCTTTTGTAAAGTACTCTCTCAGCATTTTACAAGTGGAGAAACTGAGGTATAGAGAAGTAAGGAGACTTACCCAAGATGACCCTGCAGGCTAAGCTAGGAAAAGAACACTAGTCTCCCAAGTCCCAGTCCAGTACTCTGTCCATGAGATCACACTGCCCTCCTGGAATCTCTCACACCAAGGCCTTGTCTGGACTAGGATAAAAGAGCTGGCATTAGAAACATTAGCTCACATGTTAGAAGAGTCTAATCTACCTCACAACTTCACTATCTAGGCAGATTTAAATATCCCAGCAGGAGGCCTATTGGCATCATTAGGCACCTAAATCTTTTTTTAAAAAACTGATTATTAGCCCTTCAGTCTGGATCAACAAAAACAGCATCAGTCAATTGCATATAGGACCTATTCCTGGAAGAGACCTTTAAGTTCACTAAATCCAATCCCAAATACTGCAGGCAACACCATCATAGAATCCCTGGCATACATTTATCAAATTTCATCTTCAAACAAGTTGGGTTGTTTCCCCCCTCCCCCCCCGCCCACTTCTCCTATGAGAAGGTTTCCAGAACTCCCTCCTCTGATGGGCAGAAACTTTCTTCTCATTTCCAACTAAAATTTATTCCTGCCCAGTTTATCCTTAAAAACAATGACTAGTCCTGTGGCATTTTAGAGACTATATATATATATATAGTATCATGAGCTTTCATGGGCAAAAACCACTTCTTCAGATGGGCAAAAACCACTTACTTCTTCAGATGAGCTCAACAAAGAAGTGGGTTTTGCCCATGAAAGCTCATGATACTATATATATTTTTGTTAGTCTCTACGGTGCCACAGGACTACTTGTTTTTAAAGTTACAGACTAACCCGGTTACCCCTGTGAGGCTGTGTCTAGACTACACAGTTCTTCCAGAAAAAGATACGCAAATTGCGAACCGCAATTTGCATAGCTTTTTCCGCTTCTTTTTTCGGAAGAGGCTTTTCCAACATTTGGCCTGTCTACACTGGGCCAAAACCCTTTTTTGGAACATCCGTTCTTCCTCGTAAAACGAGGCTTACAAAGATGCTGAAAAAACATGTCTGCTCTTCCAAAAAAAATTTCGGAAGAGCAGACACAGTCCTTGGACGCAGCAGTTTTTCCAGGCTACCTCTGGTACCCCAGAAAAACTCTGAAGTCTAGACGTACCTTGAGACAGTTTATCCTTGTTTGTTCTTGTGCCAACATTGTCCTTTAACTCTTATCCCTCTCTGGGATCCCCTCCGGCAGGGAAGTATTTATAGAGAGCAACCCACATCCCCTCTCAGCCTTCATTTGGCCAGCTCTTTCAGTCTCCTCTTATAAAATCCACTCACCACTCCCCTGATCAGCTTGGGAACCCTTCTTTGCAAGCATCATAACCAAAGCTTTTAATTTGACCCAATAACAAACACAGTTGCATGCCTGGATTTAGCTTAATGTTCTCTTAGTTTAAGGCCTAAATTCAGAGTGTTATATAATTTTCTAAAGTTTTACAACACCCAGTAAGAAATGTCTTTGAGACATTAAAATCCCACAACACAATCAACTAGAAATAGATTCTTTGGGAAATATCCACACACACAACTGATCAGCCTTCCACCTGTATGAACAAAGAATGCTGTTCACATGGCTCTGATTCTGATTCAGATCACCATACAAATAATTTAGAAGATGGAAGACTATTAAAGAAAAGATTTTAATCATTTAAAACACAGGATGGTATTATAGTTAAATAATACTACTTTGGGCTTATCTAGCACTTTTCAACAGTGTAAATGCACTTTACAAAGGAGGTCAGCATCATTATCCCCTTTTCACAAACAGGGAAACCAAAACACAGAACAGGGAAGTGATTTGCCCCCTGTCACCTAAGGTTGAATCACTGGCCTGTAAGCCAAGAAATTCCTGGCTCTGCCATTGGACTCTCCGTGTGGGCAAGCAATTCAGTCTCTCTGGGCCTTAGTTTCCTTGTCTATAAAACTAGGGATGATCTTTGCTATTTAGACTGTAAAAGCACTTTGAGGCAAGGACTGTATTCCCCTGTGTAACACTTGGTACAATGGGAGGCCTGGCTCTTGGCCAGGGTCTATGCTGTGCAGCACCTGGCACAAAGAGGGTCCATCTCAGTCAGGTCTACACAGTGCTTCATACAATCAAGTCCCTGATCTCTGTGAAGCTCCCAATATTGGGCCCTCTAGGCACTGGTGTAATACACATAATAATAAGAGGTCAGAAGGGATTTAAAGAGCAGCTCTCAAAGGTGGCTGGAGATGCCTAGTCCTGCTGAGCACCCATAGCTCCCCTGGACTTCTGGGTGCTGATTAAGGCCCAAACCCAGCCCCTCAGATGAGTGCAGCTGGGCCCCACAGTTGAAAGGGCCTTTTCCATTAAAGGTTTCACTGGGAACAGGGGGATAAATCAGTGTGGAAGCCAACACCTCGGCCCACACATAAGCCGCCTCCCGCCGCCAGGGAGGGGGCTCTGCCTCTGGGGGTGGGATGATGCAGTAGGGGGCGGGCAGAGGTTGGGACGGGTGCAAGGGGAAGAGAGGGGTTGCCGGGGCCATACGTCAGCGTGCAATGGTGTGTGCGGGGCAGAGGTGCCGAGGGGGGAGGGTGCGGTTATGGGGGGGAGTTACCACGGGGGGAGGGGTATTAGCGTGGGGGTCACACGCTGAGGGGAGCAACAGTGGAGGCTACAAGGGATAAAACAGGGGCGAACGCAGCAGCGAGCGGGGGAGTCAGGCGCGCGCTGGAGGGGTGGCTCGGGGCAGGGCCAGCCAGGGGAGGGAGAGGGCGGTTGCCATAGAAACTCACACTCTGGACCCCGGCCGCCATTTTCCGGCCTTCTCCTGCAGCAGCTCAGCCGCCTAGCCCCGCCCGCTGGGGAACAGGAGGCGGGGCGACGGCCGGGCCCCGCCCCCGCCACGGCGACAGGGCGCCCGAGGAGGGGAGGCAGGGAGCGGCCCCCAGTCGCTGGCACGAAAGAGGGACGGGCGGGGGGCCAGCGTCTGACCCCGCTCCGGCAGGGCGCTGGGGGGGGCAGGACGCCTGGGATCTGATCCCAGCTGGGCGGGGGGCTCTGCAGCAGGTCTAGAGCTGGGAGGCGGTTGGGAGCTAGGACGCTGGGTTCTGTTCATCATTCACCTCCGATTTGCGCATTGCAAGGCGGCGGGAGCGTCCTGAGATCGGGCTCTTCCGAGGGTGCCACCTGGCTCCAAGGCAGCTCTTCTGGGCCGGATATGGGCGGGGACCACAGATGTCAACTCTCCGCCTGCGCTAGCATATGGTTCCCACGATCCCCAGGCCTGCCCTAGCCCTTCTCTGGCCTGCTGAAGCCCTCCAGTGCTCTCCACTACTGTCACCACTTCCACCTCCATTTAGGAGCCCCGGCGCGGAACACGAATGACAACAGCTGTTAAATCAGCCTCTGTTTCCCCTACCAGCCCCCCTTCTTGCATGGCTGCTCCCTCCTACTATTAGCCTCACTGGGCAGCTGAGCACCTCTTCGTTCCTGTGCGCTGCCCTGGCCTCAGTGACAGTGCACCAGCTGGAAATAGCAACCTGCAGATGCCAGGGAATTCTGACGCCTACTTCTATGTGTAGAGGGCAGTGCGTTACTCCCTTATGACCCCCACAGTTAGCTAAAGTTCAGGGCAATGTCAGTTAGGATTGAAGCTGAGCAACATTTCTCCAAATGTTGGACCAAAAAAAAAATGCAGATTTGGGTTGACCAAAAAATGTTGTGAATTTGTGCCCTGTTGCTTGTTTTTTAACAAATCCAAAATATTTCATAATTTTGGAAAGATTTAATTTTTTCCCATTCAAAATGACTTGCCCTTTCAAAATGTACTTTGACTTTATTTTAACAAAATGTAGATAACACAAAAAAGTTTTGAAACTAAAATAGTTTGATCAGAAACAGGATTTTTTTTTAACTTTTTGATTCACTGACAAATCTTTTAAAAGTTCAGTTTGAGTCAGCCCTAGCTTTCTTCAGTTTTTCAAAATGGTCAGCAAACCGAAACATTATTTGACCATCTCTAGTTTGGAGGAGAAATTGATAGTAAAGTCAGGTATTTTTGGTGCAGTCCCATTTGTTCACAAAGATCATACAGAGTCCTGCTTCCCTGAACACAGGAGGCATCAAACTGGAGACTATTTATTTGCTCTCAGTTCCAAGCCTCTGTCTGGTAGCACCCCAAAAAAATCTCACTCCCCATAGCTTTTCTCCCTCCTTTTCCAGACTGAGACCCTCTGTTTCTGATCTTTCTAGGCTTCTCTCTCTCATGCTCAGCCCTGCTAAAATGATACCTGTCAAGCACCTCTGCCCACATGCACCTTGTTTTGGGCAGTGACATATGCCTGTGGTTGGGGTAGAGCCTCCTATTATTTCATAGAGTTTTAAGGACTGAAGACACCATCAGTCTTCCTGTACCGCACAGGCCACCCAGTTTTGCTCCCTTAACCCTATATTGAGCCCAATGACTTTAGTTAGACCAAAGCAGAAGAATCCTCAGGAAACGAAACTGTTGGGTGCTGCCGGCAAAGAAGAGGAGAAACCAAATGGCTCTGCATGCTGAGGCCCTTTTGATAGCAGGGAATTGTCTCACCTAACTCTGGAGGTTGTGATGAGCCCTGCAAATGTTCCTTTACTCTTTGAAATTCTTGGCTTCAATTTAAAACTAAACATTTTTGTTACCGTGTTAGTAGTAGGGATGTAAGAGTGTAACTGGGTAACCGATAAGCTGCTACTTTTCAGTTACTGGCACCAGTAATACTCTTCACAGAGCTGTTGGGAACAGCAGCAGCCTCACAAGGCCAGGAGCCCTGGCACCATGGAACACCCGGGGTTAATCATGTAACTGATAGAAATTCTATTGGTTACACAGTTAATAATTTTTTAAATTTTTAACATCCCTTGTTAGTAACAGCTAGAGCAGGGGTGGGCAAGAAATGGCCCATAGGCCAGATGCAGCCCGCCGAGCCTTTTGATCCAGCCCACAGCCCACCTTGCTGAGACCCCAAAGCTGCTCAAATGGCTGGCAGCTTCCTCTAGGCGCTGCATACCCCTAGTGGGGAAGAAGAGAGGAGACTTCATGTACTGTCCCCGCCCCCAACCCAATCACCCCCTCCATAGAAAAGTGTGGCCCTTGACCACTTAACAAAATCTTGGAGTGGCTTCCCATAAAAAAATTATTGCATACTTCTGAGTTAGAGACCCCATTGGAGACTAGGGCCGTATGTTTGCTGCATAGACCCTGGTGGAGATAAGGCCCCTTTTGTGGTGGTTGCTGCACAGAACCTGACCAAGATCAGGCCCTGCATGGATCCAGGCCAGGATTAGTGCCTGATTTTGCCAGGTACTGCACAGACACACAGCGAGAGTCTGTTCCTGCCTCAAAGAGTTTGCAGTCTATGTAGCTCAAAGGAGGGATTATCATCCCTTTCCAGATGGGGAAATGGAGGCAGAGAGGGACTGAAGGGCTAGACCCAAAAAGGGACATATGCATAGCTATGCTGTGTGTTGCAATGACTAACTCCTAGATGCTCTGCTGCCTAGTGGCATCCTGAGCCCTGAGTTGGATATCTTGGCTCCCATGCACTGTATGGGGAGAGTTAAGCACCAAGGACAGAAATTCTCAGAAGCCAGCAAGATGAGCAGGGACCCACCTCAGTTAGCCAGGACTGAAATCTACAGGCAAGGGGGGAGTTTAGGGACCAGGTTCACAAAGATACTAAGGTACCTATTTCCCATGGAGCTAGGTCTCTACTCAGCTTAAAATTCTTAGCCATGAATCCTCTCCTGGAGCCAGGTGCCTAAGATAGGATATTCCTTTCTTATATAACTACAGGAAGGCCATCATACCAAATAGCCCCAGTGGTTAGGGCATTCCCCTGGGATGAGGCAGGTTCGGGTCCTTACGCCAAACATTTTTAATTATATTCAAAGTGAAACAGCTTCAGCCAAAGAGAATGTTGGAGAGAGACCCATCTGAGAGTATTCTAGAGCTAGAGCATGTACATATATACATCTTCTAATATCTACTACCTAACTCCTGGGATGGCAGCAGATAATATCCATGTTTATTTGTAACCTTTTTAAAAATCAGTTCTTCACAGTTGCAGGAAATAATGGGTGGAGATCAGACAATGGGGCTGTCTACACTGCCCCTTCTTGCACAAAAAAATACGCAAATGAGGCGAAGCATGGAATATCGCTGTGCCTCATTTGCATAATTAATGAGGCTCCATTTTTGTACAAAAACCCCCTCTTGCTCAAGAGCTGTTCTTCCTGGAAAAAAGAGGAAGAACGGCTCTTGCACAAGAAGGGGTTTTTGCACAAAAAGGAGCTGTGTAGACAGCTTCTTTTTGCGCAAAAGCCTCTTGTGCAAAAACGGAACCTAATTAATTATGGAAATGAAGCACGGCGATATTCCATGCTTTGCCTCATTTGCATATTTTTTTGCCCAAGAGGGGGCAGTGTAGACATAGCCTGGGGGTTTTAGACAATAATTACTTCATGGCAGTAGATGTTGTGATTCAAAAAGTGAAAGCTTTATAACCATTAAAACACAAATTATCAACATCACATATCCAAATATACCAAGTAAATATTGTTAAATCAAGCTCCGCTAAGTACTCCAGCAGCATGTCTCTTATGTTGCTGGGCTATACATTGCAATCATTGTCAATAGAAATATTTCATCACTTTATGTGTGTGGGTGAAATTGACATCTAGCACTATTTACTGATCAAAATCTAGTCCTCCCAAGCCTACCTGTTGTCCAGTGGCTAAAGCGATCTGATAGGTTGTGGGAGACTGAGCTGAACCTGAGTGTCCCAACCTCAGGTGAGTGCATGGACCATTGAGCTACTGGCTATTTTACATACACTGCCTGATAGATGTGCTCTGAGCATGCCTGCTGAATGAGACCCTGCTCAAGGAATGGCTAGTAAAGTTTGAGCATCCCACTGCAGTTTAGGAATGAACAAGGGTGCTGAGCAGCCCAGTAGCTGTGGGGTGACCTAAAGACTTAGTGGTTGTCTATGGGGTTAGCTGGCAGCTCAGTGAGGGGTTTGGAAATGTCAGTGGCACTTAAATGTTGAACTTAGGCATCGACAGAGGCAGTTAGGTTCATCTACACGGCAACATTATTTCGAAATAATGAGCCTTATTTAGAAATAACTTAGTCCGTGTCTACACAGCAGGCAGTTATTTCAAAATAATGTCAAAATACTGTCAAGCTGGAGGGCTTCTTACTCGGACTCTTGTAATCCTCATTGTACGAGGAGTAAGGGAAGTCGGAGGAAGAGTGCTCTAGCTCAAAATAAGTGCTGTGTAGACGCTCCCAATTTCAAAATAAGCTATTGACGTAGCTCAATTTCGAGTTAAGCCCTGCTATGTAGATGCACTCTTAGACACCTGAGTCTTTTTGTGGATCTGGACCAAAATGTTTTGTCTGGGATCACACAGGCAGTTTGAGGCAGAGATGTACATTAAGCCCAAATACCTGTATCCAATGCACACTGCTGTCTTTCCTCTCCTTTGCATTTGAAGTAACCATGTAGGTAACTGATTTAATGGCTATGAAGTGCTTGCTCTGAGTTCCCAAGGGACCTGCCATGCCCACCCATTCAGTGGCTGACATGAGGCAAAATGCCCAGGCAAAGCAGCTCAAAGCCAGCACAGGGATCTAAAGGGGGAGGCAGTACTAAGCAGATCTGGGGCTCTATGTCAGCTTCAGTGATGTTGTGGGAATGAGACCAGGATGGGGGGGGGGCGCACAAGATCACTGGCAACAATCCCTCTTTAGTCAGCATGGCTGTGATGACCTCATCCTTCCTGGGGGACAATGCCCCCCGTGTTCCCTGGCCAGGGGCTCCCTAACAATGAAGCTAGTCAGGGCTGGCAAGCAGAAGTGACACTGTGGGAGCCCCGTTGCCAGGGGAGTGGGACAGCTATGCCCCACAGGTGGGGGGTCACTGGGAGAGCTGGGTCCCCACAATGTGACAGGAAGGTTAACATATGCAGGGAGGGAGAGCTGGGGTTTCTTACCATTTGGGAGTTTTGAAGCACTCACCATGGTCCATCCCCCTGCGAATGCACACAAGCTTGGAGGGAGAGTAAGCCCTGGAGGAGAAAGCCAGGATTAGAACCCAACAGTCCAGGTGTATATGGAGAAGAGGACAGGGGGATTTAGGCCAGATGGTTATGTGCCCTCCCCCCACCAAAATAGGTGTGGGGGGGAGTTGAGAGAATAGCCGATGGACTCAGATGGGGCAGATTTCCCACTTCCCCATCTTACCCACCCCAGGATGAACATTTGGGGCAAGAGCAGCGAGGAGTCCTGTGGCACCTTATAGACTAACCGAAGTGTTGGAGCATAAGCTTTCGTGGGCAAAGACCCACTTCGTCAGATGCATGTAGTGGAAATGTCCAGAGGCAGGTATAAATATGCAGGCCAGAATCAGGCTAGAGATGACGAGGCGGATCCACCTCGTCATCTCTAGCCTGATTCTGGCCTGCATATTTATACCTGCCTCTGGACATTTCCACTACATGCATCTGACGAAGTGGGTCTTTGCCCACGAAAGCTTATGCTCCAACACTTCGGTTAGTCTATAAGGTGCCACAGGACTCCTCGCCGCTTTTGCAGATTCAGACTAACACAGCTACCCCTCTGATATTTGGGGCAAGGTTTCACAGCCCTAGTTGCTGTGCAACCATAGCTGTGGCAGAAATATGCCCAGAGTGCAGGATGACTCAAAAGGCCCCTTCCAACCACTAGACCCCACTCTCCTTTCAGAGTGGGGATAAAATCCAGTGTTCCTGACTCCCATCTCCCCCACTCTAGCTCTCTTGGATACAGCCTAGGAGCCCTGGCTCCCACCATTCCACTGCTGCTCAATAGGTACTTTTCTCTCCCAGGAGCTGAGCAGTCAGGACTCCTGGGTTCTATCCCCAGCTCTTGGAGGGGAGTGGGGTTTAGTGGTTAGAGAAGGAAGACTGGGGAATAGAATGCTTGGGTTCTCTTACCATGGGAGACAGAACTCCCAGGTTCTCTCACCAGCTGTTGGAGAGGGGAGTGTGCATGTGCCGGTGCAAGTCCCCTCCCAAAGTTTGCAATGGCTCCATTCATTAGAGATTTACCCCAGAGAAGCTGTGTCTAATCTGATTTGTAATTGGTACTAATTAGCATTAATCACAGTGGGAAACACAGACTAGGCGCCTTGGCTGGGGGTGGGGGACAGAAGGAAGCTGCTAATGAGCAGAGTAGAGCTGGAGGGGTTTGGCAAGTCCTGACTCCGCCACCTCCTTTCCCAGAGCTGGGGATAGAATCTAGGTGCTTGACTCTCAGCTCCCCTGTTCTAACCCATTAGCGTACACTCCCCTTCCATGGTTCATTCCCATCAGCCCTGCTCCATTGGCCTGACAAGCATTGCCAAACACCTAGGACAAGCTCTAGTGGCTCTGATTTTTGCCAGGGGCTGGGTACAACCTACCCGCAGGGTGAGCGTGCCACATGCATATTTTGGCTCCATGCCCATGTTGCTGCTGCCCATTGGAACCCCTCAGTGACTGAAATGAGTCTTATAAGGAGGTGTAGGAAGAGCTGTCTAGGAATTTGAGCCAGCTCGCAGCCAGATGCTGGAGGCATAGTATGGCAGAACGGCTTGGGAGCTCGACCCACCCACCTGCAGCTTGAGCCATTGGGTGGCATCTCTACCAGAGAGCTAGGGACACCCAGCTGAGTACTGAAGCCGTGGGGGGCACAGTGGGCAGGGAGCTAGGGCCAAGGGACAGTATAGCTTGTATAGAACTAGAGCCACCGAAATGGATACCAGGGCATGGGGCGGCAAGGTCCTAGAGCCACCCCTCCAGGCACCGGAGCCATGGGGCGGCAACGGCAAAACGAGCAGGGTCAGGAGCTAGGCCCGGACCCCCCCACAGCCGGCTACCGGAGCCATCGGGAGGCACAGCTGGCAAGGAGCTAGAGCCACCCTGAGCCAATCAGCACGGCCGGAGGCAGCAGCTGACTTCCGGGAAGCTGGGGCTCGGCCGGCATGGAGCTGGAGGTAGAGAGTCCGGCGCTCAGCCTGGCGCGGGGCTGCGGGTTGGATCGCTCGGGTGCGCCGGGGCGGAGGCCGGACTCGGACTGTGCCGCGGGATGAATGGTGCCAGGGGGGAGGCTGCCCTGCAGGGCTGGGATCAGCTGTCAGCAGCCCCGCCTCCTGCGCTCCTTGCCCCTGGAGAGACGGCGGCTGTGGGGTATCCGGTTTATGGGCAGCTGCGAGAATGGAGACGGGGTTCCATGGCGCCCTTCCCCACAGCTCTAGCCGCTAGACCCTACTCCCCTCCTAGAGCTGGGGATAGAACTTAGGTGTCCTGGGTCCTAGCCCCACCCTCAAGTCCCTGCTCTCCTCAGTACAACCCCAGAGCTATGTGTGTGTCTGGAGTTTTAACTGGCAGGTTTGGAGTCTGGTCCCTAATGATTCTACCACTGCCAAGGGCCCCTTCCTTCGTCAGGGAGGGGATGGCATGAATCTGCAGTGCTGTCCTAGGAAATGGGTGAAGCCCTCCAGCTCCTCCATGCACTAGGTGGCCTTGGTGCAGGAGTCCTTGGGGAAAGGGGGTTCTCAGTGGGAGGTGTGCAGTGGGGATGGCATATGGGGCCCATATGGCTAGCTCCTGGGGGTAGGGGAGCAGCATGGGACTGCCTCTCTGGGACAGTGTGAGACAGATCTCTGGGAGAGTCAGGGAAGCTCAGTGCTCTGGCGGGGGGGATGTGCCACCCATGGGTCTGGATCGCCAAAGTAGTAAGGGGGCATGGAGAGCAATGTGGGGAGGTACAGTGTCCATGGGGCAATCAGGGGCATGTGGTGTCCAGGGGATCAGCTCTCTGAAGTAATGGGGGGCGTGTAGTTGGCATAGGAACAACTCTTTAGGATAGCTGGGGAAGAGGGTGCATGGTGCCTGTGGAGTCAGCTCGCCAGTGCAGTGGGGGGGGGGGGCAGGGGGAAGGACATGGTGCCCCGGAATCAGCTCTCTGTAGTGGGGGAGGAGGAAGGGTGGTATCCTGACATAGAAGCTGAGTGATCCCTATCTTTTCCTCCCTCCCAGATGCCCTGAGTCTGTGTTGGGAAGAGGGAGGGCAGGGAAGCAACATGGACCCTGAAATCTCCATCATGCTGCAGTGCCCATCTCCCAAGGGCCTGGTTGAGACAGAGGTGCGGGCGGAGCTCTCCCCAGCCTACGACCGACGCCAACTGCCTGGGACCCAGGCCTGGATTGATGCTGTCTGGGAGGCCCGGTGCCACCACAACCCCTGGCTTTTCAATGGCTCCAAATTCCGGTTGCACTCGGCCCAGTTGAATGGGGACTCCCTGACCTTTCGCCTGGGCCTCACTTGTTACAAGGATTTCCTGGGCACCAACCGAGCTGGCATGGCCAGGCATCTCCAGCAGCAGGGATGGCAGGACTTTGGGGACAGCCAGGCCTACCTGGCAGAGCCACTGGGTGTGGGTGCCATGGTGCATACCACTGATGACTGCTTCGTCTTCCTGCGGCGCAGCCTGAAGGTGGGCGAAGCACCTGGCCTCATAGATATACCCGGTGGGCATCCTGAGCCACAGGTAGGTTCCACCCAGCACCCCTAGAATGGAAAGGCCCCAGATCCCATTCCCATCATCTGAGCCAGCCAGTCCCCTGCACAATGGGAAACCTTCCCAGCTCCTGTCCCCATTGCACATTCCCTGGACTCCCTGTAAGCACAGGAGTGTTTTCCCTGCCATCTCACTCCCTTGCTGTGTTCCACCCCAGAGGTGGCTGCATTTTCTGACATGGAGCTCCTTCCTCTACTGCAGGCTGTGATGGGGGATATCCCAGAAGAATCCATCCGTTTGGAGGATCTGCCCAGGCAGCTGGTTGTTAAGGAGATCTTCTCTTCTATCCTCAGGGAGATCCGAGATGAGGTGAGAGGTATGGTGCATTGGCTGGTGGTGTGTCTGTGTTCTGCTGGCCCTCACTAACCTGTGCCCTGCTCCATAGGTCAATCTTCCATTGCCCACCCTAAGCCAGCCAGTGCTGTTGGGCATCGCTCGCAACCAGACAAGTGCCGGTCGGGCCAGCGCTGAGTTCTATGTCAGGTAATGGGATTGATTCAATGCACAGGGAGGCCCAGAGGGGCTATGCCTGGGGTCCAGGACAGCTCAGGAGGCAGAGGTCCAGTTTGGTGGATCTGGCTCAGGCACAACTGCAGTTTAAACCCGTGTCCTAGTTATTTGGATCTAGAAGATGTAGCATTTAAAAGAACCCTGAAATTGGTGATTGGATCCATCCCATCAGCAATTGGGTGCAACTTCCCCCCATGTCCTAGAGCCCTCTATTGTATCCTCCCCAGCCAAAATAGATGTAGTAGCACTGTGCCAAGATTGGTGAGACACCAATCTCACCTGGCCCTTTGTGAGATTGGGGTCTCACAATGGGCCAGGTATTGGACAGCTCCTGACTGGGATATGGGGCTCCCGACGTGCCAGGCGCTGCACAGACACAGCGAGACATAGTCCCTGCCCTGAGGATCTCGTAGCCTAACTAGACAAAAGAAGGATTGTTAACCTCCTTTTATAGATGGGGAAACAGAGGCACATAGCTGGGATGTGACTTGTTCACATCACACAGAATCAGTGGCAGAGCCAGAAATAGAGCCCAGGTGTCCTGAGTCCCAGTCCTGTGCTGTTACCACAAGGCCAGACTTCCATTTTGCTGCCCACAGGGATAGAAAATAAATGGGGGTAACTGCCATTGGGTCTCTGACCTGATTTGCCTCTGTTATGCTAATGGAGCTGCCCCATGTCCCAGATGCAGCCTGACCTCGGAGCAGGTGAAGCAGAGATATGAGATCGGGGGGCCTGAAGCACAAGAATCCACTGGCATCATCTTCATCAAGAGAGAGGTAAGAGGACCGCACAGCCTAGCAGATGGGAATAGAACCCAGAAGGAGTCCTTATGCTCCAGTCCATGGGGATCTCACTCCCCTCCTAGGCCTGGGAATTGAACCCAGGCATTCTGGGGGAGTCCCTGCTCTCCCAGCTCCTGTGGTCAGTAAGGGTCACACATGAGTTCTGGGAGGAGCCAGCAGGCGTCCTGTCTCCTCTGTCCCTGGCACTGAGCCTGTAATGTCCCTGTGCTTCTCCTGCAGGATGTCCTGACTCTGGAGCAGACCGGAGAGATGTGGAGGGAGCTGTGTCCGTCTGCCAAGGGAGCTGTCAGACTCTACATGCTGATGCAGGGTGGGGGGCAGTGACAGGAAGGGGACTGACTCCGAGGCCATCATGTACCAAACGGGGCATCAGCAGACCCTGCACATGCCAGCCCTATGTTGTGGAGCCAAAAGGAGGGGGATTACTGCAGGACCAGACTCTCCTCTCCAGGGGCAGGGCCCAATTCTTTTTTTTTAGCCTTTGCTGTTGTGAACCCATCTGCCAATAAAGAACTTAGCACCTGCCGCTGTTTCAGAGAATAAGCCACTGGCATGATCCTATTTCCCAAAATGCACTGGGCTGTCCCAGTGTGGAATGAGGCAGCAGCACCTCTCCATACCTTCCTATCTAGATGATCTCAGCCAGCTGCTACCAGAGCTGAAGTGTTTTTGGAGGGAGGAGGACTGGCCAGCTCAGGGGAGGGCAGAGTGGGATCTGGCACCTTTCCTTTCTCCGAGGTGCTGGCCGGAGAAAGGACATGTGGCCTTTCTCTGCTTTAGCCCCTTCCCTAAAGGCTACATGAGCGCTAGGGGACTCCCTATGCCTAAGAGCAGGGCTGGTGCACCCATGGTACTTTGGAGGGACTGGGGAACCATCCCCATACTAAGGGGAACGGGAGACACTGAATTCCCCCAGCTCTCTGGCCTGCATTGTCCAGTCTCATCATGTGTCGGCAATCCCAGCTGCTTCCTGCCCCAGGGCTAGATACAGCACTAGTCGCTCGTGGTGATAATACAAAGGCCTCTGCCCCATCTTGCCTCCTAGAACCAGGGAGAGAAACCAGGAGTCCTGACTCCTAACCTCTGTCTCTAACCACTAGATCACACACACCTCTCAGATTCAATCCTGGGCTTGGCGGGGAGTAGGGTCTAGTGGTTAGATCTAGACAGGATCTTTCCCCAGTCAGGGCTGGGTTGTGGATAGAGATGGTCCTGCACATCTATAGATGCCCTATTCAGGCTGGACATGTCAGCCATAGGCGTCCTGGGATGTTGGGCCCCTGCAGATATTAATCCTGGTCTCAGCCAGCCCCGAGGGCAGTTCAGCCCCTAATCGGCTCAAGGAGGGGTGAAAGACTAGTTTGATGGTGGGGTCTGGAATCCTGGCTTGTTAATTGTGTTCAAGCTGCCAATAAGCTTGATAATCAGAGCTGACTGGGGGAAGTGGCTAAAGCCTTGAGATGTGGCCTTCTCTCACGTCATCCCAGCCTAGGGTCCCCTCTGTGGGAGCCTGTGGAAAATGCACAGATCCTTTCGCTCCCAGCCCATCTGCCTTTAGTCCTCTCTGCCTTCTCTCAGTAAATTTTCCATGCCCCAAGCCTGATGTCACACATCAAGGTGATAATCAGACTTAGAACTCACACCCAGTCCTGCTGCTGTAAGCACTAGGCTTCCCTCCCCACCAAGAACTAATATTAAATGTTAAAAATGGGTAGTCTTGTGGCACCTTAGAGACTGACATATATATATATATAGTATCATGAGCTTTCATGGGTAAAACCCACTTCATCAGATGAGATGATCTTGGGTCATTAATATTAAACTTATCATAATGTTTTTCACAGCTGCCTTGGCTGGTGGAATGAACTAGGCCAAGTGTGCTTGAGTTAGGGCTTCCCCGGCTTCCCCCACTTCCCTGCCATCCTTATCACTGGGTAGTGCTGGGGAAAGGGCTCTCTGCACCAAGGTGAAAGGTGACTCCAGGGCTATGTCTACACTCGTGGCTTTCTTGCGCCAGAAATATGCAAATGAGGCTAAGCGTGGAATATTGCTGAGCCTCATTTGCATGCCTAATGAGCCGCAATTTTTACAGAAGAGGCTCTTGCGCCAGAAGGAGCTGTCTACACTGCCCCTTCTTGCGCAAGAAAACCCCTCTTGCGCAATGCCATTATTCCTGAAAATAATCGGCGTAACGGCATTGCGCAAGAGGGGTTTTCTTGCGCAAGAAGGGGCAGTGTAGACAACTTCTGGCGCAAGAGCCTCTTCTGTAAAAATGGTGGCTCATTAGGCATGCAAATGAGGCTTGGCGAAATTCCACGCTTAGCCTCATTTGCATATTTCTGGTGCAAGAAGCCAGGAGTGTAGACATAGCCCTGAGCTGACAGGAAGTGCTACCACAAGCCAGCCTAACTCAATGAGTCACTTCCTGCTGGCCAGGCTGCCTCTCCCCAGGCTTTAACCCTTAGACTCCATTTCCTGCCCAGAGCTGAGGATAAAATCCAGGAGTCCCGAGTGATTCCCAGCCCCTGGTCAGGGAGTGAATTGCACAGTCTGGGTGCCTCCCCCTTAGTCTCAGTTTACCTGTTCTTAATTTAATCCCATTATTTCCTGGTTAACCCTCATGACATACCCTTTCCTGTCTTTCCCCCCACCCTGGTTTAGGGTGGGGCTGGCATCTGGGATACTTCCTTCTGCAGCAGGGTCTTGGCCCTTCAAATCTCCTCCACCCCCTTGCAAACAGGAGACCCAACATCTGGCAGCCAGATCTGGAGCTGCCTGCAAAGCGGGTGTGGGGCGCCACCGTGTGTGGCCAGGAAGCACTGCTGGGATTGCCCAGAGTAGAGAGAGAGTGTGGTGGTGACTGGAGGGGGATGGGTGGGTGACTATGGGACAGGGCAGGTGGGAAGAGGGACTGAAGAAGACCCCTGTGGAGCTGCAAAGCTGTCTGTTTCAGCAAGGGAAGCTATCACCTCACCTACCCTGCCTGGCCCAGGTGGGCAGGCCTGGGGACAAGCAGAAAGTCATGGACAGGGATGGAGGATGAACCCTGCTTCCAGGAATCGCAGAATGTTCCACACGTGCCCAGACACTGCGCTGGCCCATACAGGAGCTGGGATACCGGGCTAGATGGGCTCCCACGGCTGACCAGTGCCACCTGAAAGACTACAACTCCCAGAGGCCTTTGCGCCCCCCCCCCCCCAAAGCAGGGCCTCCCGGCCACGTGCTTGCCCAAGATGTCTCAGGCCTGGTGGGCGGGACTGGGGCAGCTTTATTATAGTGTAGCTGAGGCTGCTGGGAGAGGCGTTGGCGGTCTGGGCTGGGGCTGGGTAATCGCCCCTCAGGGAAGGGGGCGCTGAGAAAGGGGAGTCGGCTCTAGGCAGGGGCGTCAGTTTGTTGGTGCGACTGGTGGGGGGAGGCTCTGGGCAGGAAGGTGGGATTGGTGGGGAGGGGGCTCTAGGAACAGGGTAACTGACTTGGGCGTGTTCTAGGAAGGCTGAGGCTGCACGGAGCCCAGGAGCCACTAGCATGGATCCAGGGAGGGCAGAATCTCCGCAGCCCCTCCCCAGGGCTCTTGGGAGAGGGGGTAGGAAGCCTCGGAGTCGAAGGAGGCACCAGGACCAGGTTAGAGATGGGGGCAGGGGTGGTTGCTATTGACTGTAAACCCCAGCGAGACTTTTCTCATCACTGAGCTGGTGACACCTGTCTCCATGGCCAGACTTCTTGCAGGGTTCCCCCCTTCAGGTCAGATTTGGTTGGGTGGGGCCAAGAGCTGACAGGAACCCCCCTCTAGGAGTGAGTTGGGAACAGAACCAAGGAGACCTGGTTCCCAGGCCCCCTACTCTAACCCCTGACATCCCTCTCTTCTTCCATAGCTGGGAATAGAACCCAGGAGTCCTGGCTCCTGGTGACTTATTCAGACCCTTCTACTTGTAGTTGCTGGTTGAGGGGGATATGTGTGGTTTCCTCTGGGAGGAAGCCTCCCCCCACCCCTCCTTATTCCTTCCATTCTCTGTCCCCAATTTCTCTTTCAGAACCCAGAAGTCCATCTGTCCAAAGCCTTGTCCTATGTCCTGCGTCATGGAGCAGCACAGTTGGGGCTGGAGATGGGTGCTGGTGAGTGCACCCACACTCCTATAGATCTGCTCCCCCCCAGCACTGCAGGCTGGCTCCCTGGGACCACCTCTCCCATGGAGAGAGCACTATTGAATCCCAGCAGAAAGGACTGAGGAGGGGACCCTTTGCTTAGATTGGGGGGAGGATGGGATAGTGCATGTGGGCGTGGGGGCAGGGATCACCCTCAGTGAATGGGGGATGGGTTAGGTTGTATGAGGGAGAGTCAGGTTTTGGCCTAGCCATTTCTTGGGGGGGGGGGAAGGGACTGGGTGTTTTTTTTTTGGGAGGGGGCAGGTTTCACCTTTGCTGATTGTGGGAAAGGGGAAGATGGAACAAGCTGAAGGGGGGGGAGGTGCCTAAGTCTGAACCTCACAGTTGTGGGGTATGTGGGGGGGAATCAAAAGTGTGGAGAGGTCTGGGCTAGCCCGTCAGAGGGTGGGAAAGGGGCAGGGCAAGTGAGGGTGATAGCTCTTGGCCTAGTCTGTTGGGAATTAAGGATGTAAAAAGTCAGCTAAAAAGGTAACTGTGTAACCGCTGAAAATTTTAGCAGTTACATGCGCTGCATGTATAAATCTTAAACAAGCTTTATGCTAAAGAGCCTTCAGCAAAACCTCCCCAGGGCGAGGCTGCCAGACCCTGCCAGCCCAGCTCCCGGGGATGTAACTTTCCTGTGGCAAGGAAGCGTCCTCCCCAGGAGTGGGATTGGTAGGGGCTGCCAGCTCTGCCCCGGGGAGCCACCATGTAACCTGCAGCAGGGGGCTGTGCCAGGCCTGCCACAGACAGGGGTTGTTCTGGCTAGCTGGCCAGAGCAGCCCCTGCCTGCAGTGGGCCCCATGGAGCTGGAGCTAGCCTCTATGGTTAACTGGAACTGGTAAGCAATATCCGTTTAGGGTGAAGTTAACTGGCTAACCAGTAAACCTTTCACATCCCCAGTTGGGATGCAGGGAGGTGTCAGCTCTTGGCCTAGCCCATTTAGGATATGGTAAGCAGGGGTAGGGCAAGTGAGGGGACAAGCCTCAGCCTAGCCTGTTGGGGTGCACAGAAGGGGTCAGGTCTGGGTTAGCCTCTCAGGCTGTGGGAGGCGGTAGGGTGCAGAAAGGGGAACAGGGCTCAGCCTAGCCCAGCAGGATGCAGGAATATGTCAGCTCTCGGCGTAGGCAGTCTCATCTGTCTCCCCTCTGCAGATGGGTTCGTAGATGTGGCCTCCGTGCTAAGCTTGCCCCGCTTCAGGGGTGTCTCTGTGGCCGACGTGCAGCGTGTGGTGGAGACTAACGAGAAGCACCGCTTTGCCCTCCGCTCCCACCCTGGTGATGGGCACTTGCAGATCCGGGCCAACCAGGGGCACTCGCTGCAGGTGCTGGGGGAGGGGTGGTTGGCAGCAGAGGGGGCTCCCTCTACTGGGGAGGAGGGAGGAAGTCAAGTGGAGTGGGCAGGGGGATCTGGTGTCCTGGGCCCCCAGAGTGTGGGGAGTGTGTCAAAACAGGATCCTCGCTCCCAGGAAGAGTCAGAGAGCAGGACAGGATCTTTGCTTCAGTGGATGGGAGGAAGGGGTACCTGGCACAAAAGGAGAGACAAGAGAATGGAGGCTGGGAGGTGTGTGCCCAGAGGCTGAGGGAAGCACAAAAGGAAACTCTAGGCCAGAAGCCCCATTGCAATAACCCTCCATGATCCATCCCCTTCCCAGCAGGTGTCGGAGCTAGAGCTGACCCCACTGCTGGAGCCTACAGACCTGCCCCAGACTATGGCCCATGGCACCTACCTGCGGCACTGGCCAGCCATCTGCCACGGGGGCCTTTCCCGCATGGGGCGCAACCATATCCATCTAGCACCTGGGCTGCCTGGGGATGGGCATGTCCTCAGCGGTGAGTGTGCACCCTGTCCTGGGCAGAGAGCCCAGGAGTCCTGGCTCTGAGGCCCTTCACTCTGTCACTACACCACAGTGCCCTCCCTTGTGCCCCATCCCTGCAGAGCTCTTTTCAGGGGAGGTGTCCTGGGCCCCCAGAGTGTGGGGAGTGGGTCAAAACAGGATCCTCGCTCTGGGCGCCCCAAGGGACACTGCTGGTTCTGGGTACAAAGCCCAGTCAGCTAGGGGTGTGTGGCTGGGTTTGGGAGCTACCCTTCATAGCCAGCTTTTAAGCACTTCTCTGAACCACTACTGATCCACAGGGATGAGGCAGGACTGTGATGTAGCTATAGTGATCGATGGGCCCAAGGCACTGGCAGGTGAGTAAGGGGCGGGGGGCCCTCTTGGGGTGTGGGGGGGAAACCAAGAAGTTTCCTCAACCCTTCCAACTGAGACCCTTGCTCAGCAGCAGAACCCAGAATCCTGGCTCCCATCCTCCTCTACCCCCTCAACCACAGTCCCCACCCTGACTGGAGGGTAGAACCCAGGTGTCCTGGTTCCTGTGGCTCTCTGCCTGTGTGTTGCTTCCCCCTGCAGATGGGATCCAGTTCTATCGCTCTGCTAATGGAGTTATTCTCACGCCGGGTGATGCTGAAGGTTTCCTGCCTCCCCAGTACTTCCAGAGAGTCCTGCAGCTCCGGCCTGACAGTAAGGGCCTCCCCACCTTGTCTCTGTCCTTCTAGGGGAGCTTGGCACTGCGGTGGGACAGTCTGACCTCTCCATCAATTCCATGAACCCCACCCACTAGAAAGAATGGAAGGCATTTGCCATGGCCATTTAGCAAGTGGAAAGTCCTGACTCCCGCTCCCTCTGCTAGTTTCCACTCCCCTTCCTAAGCTGGAGTAGCACCCTGGAGTCTGGGAGCAATTCCCACCCTTCCACAGAGTCAGAGACCTGCCTGATGTGGTGAGAGCTTGGTTTATTACTCTGTTTGCTGTCCCAGACAACATGCCTCACCAGCAGCCTGTGGCAGAATCCAAGTGGCCATAGCTTTGATCTTGTCCCAGGGAGTGGCCAAGAAGTGTCCGTGGGCTGGTGTGAGGTGCAGGGTCCAGTCATTCCTGAGCACAGAGGGCAGGTGGGTTGGGGGAAAACCAACTGCTGGCAACATCTTCCTAAATCATCATCCTCCTCTTTTTCAGGGCATCTGCTACCCCTCACGTGACCCACACTGGGTGGGGCCCAGCTCCAGAGCCACGGCATGGAGAAGAATCAGGGTGGGGGAGAGCAATATAAAATAACCCAATTCTTCCATCTGCTGCAGCCTCTTTAACTATCTCTTTGCTAGGTTTGCCACACTTACCCCCTCACCCTACACACAGCTGGGGTAGGGGGTGCTTGCAGAGGTCCTGTCCCCTCCTTCCCTGAATGGAGCACATACAGGTGTGCTGGGGTGGCAAGAGGCATGAGAAGATGGGTGGGCTAAGGGGTAGGTTGGGCTGGGAGTGTGTAGGCCACTGAGGGATGGTGTGGGTAGTGGCCTGTAGGGGATTGATGGGCAGGCAGTAGGAGGCTGGATTGGTTTGCAGGATGTGTGGGGAGGGCAGGGGCTTGGGAATGTGTGTAAGGATTGGTTGGCTGGTTGAGCTCTGTATGGAGAGGGGAATGAGTTGGGAGGTAGGAGGCTGACAGGTAGCTGCTCCCTCCCTGTGGGTGGGGTCAGTGTTGGCCCCAGCTCTCCTCCTCCTCCCCTGCCCCTGCTACCCAGAGAGCAGTGCTGAGTGCTCACAGGGCCTCGTGGCCCCCTGTCAGCTTGTAGAAAAGCTCCTCGTCGAGGTCCCGGCCTTTGTCGACATTGCGGGTGGACAGGAAGATGTAACCCCCAATGTATTCGTGCACAATATTGCACCCGGCTGACACACAGCTGAACGCCACATTGATGTGCTCATCAAACTCAATCGCCACCTGGGAGAGAGGACAGCAGTGAGCGGCTGGTTCTGACACACAAGTTCTGGCTACTGGCTGCCTCCCTCCTCCCCCTTTATTTTTTATTAGGAACTGGGAAAGGAATAGCTTGGGTTCTACCTTAACCAAAATGGAACCAAACTGTTGGCATGTAAAGTTAAAAAGGTTGTAAAGGAGTTTTTAAACCAAGGACTGGGGGAAAGCCGAGGAGCACGTGGCTCAGGCAGAGCCATCCCTTCAATTTATTCAAGGGCAAACTTGATATCCTATTGTGGAGGATAGGAAAGAAATTGGTGAAGTACAGACAGAAGCTAGTTAGGACTAGTCAGACACACCACTCTCATTAAAACATGACACATGAAAGACAAGTGACTAAGGATTGATCAAATGTACAAGGGCTTATATACAAATGCTAGAAGCCTAAATACTAAGATGAGTGAACACTGGTTTTTAAACTTTTTTTTCTCATGACCCAGTTGAAGAAAATTGTTATCTGCAACCCAACATAATTTGACTTGAGTGTGGGCCCTGGGGTGGGGTTGAGGATGAGAGCTTTGGGGTATAGGAGGGGGCTACAGCTTTGGCAGGGGTCAGGGCTGGGGCAGGAGGAGCTTACCTTGAGCGGTTCCTGGTCAGTGGTGCAATGGGGGTGCTAAGGCAGCTTCCTGCCTCTCCTAGCACCACAGACCATTCTGCCCTCAGAAGCAGCCAGCAGCAGGTTCCCAGCCAATGGGAGTGCAGAGCTAGTGCTCCTGACAGGAGCAATACATAGAGCCCTATGCACTCTTTTTCTCTCTCCCCCTCCCCTCCCCCCCTGCTGCCGGCCATGGTGCAGTTTGTGGTATAGGACAGGTAGGTAGCTGCCTTAAAACCCCCCACTGGTCACCTGAGCCCCCTGCAGCAACAAGACCCAGTGCCTAACATTCCACTACACAGTACTGGGTCATAAGAACAGCCATCCTGGGTCAGACCAAAGGTCCATCTAGCCCAGTATCCTGTCTTCCGACAGTGCCCAATGCCAGGTGCCCCAGAGGAAGTGCACAGAACAGTAATCCTCACATGATCCCTCTCCTGTCATCCATCTCCAGCCTCTGACAAACAGAGGCTAGGAACACCATTCCTACCCATCCTGGCTAATAGCCATTGATGGACCTAACCTCCATGATGTGTTGTGACCTATAGTTTGAAAACCACTGAACTAGAGCACCTGGCTTTAAGAGAGGATATTGGTAGATGAGTCATTACAGAAACTTGGTGAAATGAAGCTAATCCATGGCACGAGAGTATGAATTATAGAGGAATGATTGGAGGTCATGCGGGTGGGGGTGGCACTACATGTTAAAAAAAGGTCAAATTCTTAAATGACTCCAACTAGCCTAAAATTTCTGTGGGTAGTAATTCCATGCTTGAATAAGAAGAGGAAAGCTGTAGGAATATTTTCCTGACAAGACGTGTGATGGAGATTGTGAAAGGGTTAATGGAGGTTACAGAGGCTACACCAGAAATCTCAGTAATAAAGGGCAATTTCAACTATCCTCATGGACTGGGTACATGTCACCTCAGGATGGGCATGCAGAGATTGCACTGCTTCCTAGTGCAGCTGTTGTAATCCACAAGGGAAGAGGCAATACTTGATTTACTCTTAAGTGGAACACAGGATGTTGTCCCAGAGGTAACTACAGGTTGAACCTCTCTAGTCTGAAACCCTTGGGACCTGACTGGTTCCAAATGAGAGAATTTTCTGGACCATGGAAGGTCAGTATTGTCTAGCAGCATTACCAACACTTCCACTGCTTATTGTGCTGTTAGAAGACAGGGGTAAATTAGCGCTAAATAACAGCGCAGAACATTGAGAGCTAGGACTGGTGGCTGTAAACAAACTTTATGAGACTGGGAATCTTGGCTACACCCATGAAAAGTGGACATCTGGCTAACTAACATAATTCTGGACAACGGATGTTTCTGGATGAGAGAGTTCTGGATTAGAGAGGTTCAACTGGTATCACTGAACAGCTCCATAACAGTGACCACAATGTAATTAAAATGTAACATCCTTATATGGGGAAAATACAGATTCAACCTCTCTAAACCAAGACCCTGTGATCTGGCAACATCATTTCTGGACCAGAGAACTGCAGGGGGCAACAGTAGCGGGACCTTGACCTTCTCTAGTCCTAAACTCCCTCATTTGGGACCAGTCAGGTCCCGTGGGTGCCACACTTGGAGGTCCAACCTGTACCAAAAAAGAACACCCCACCATGGTTACATTTAACTTTAAAAAGGGACACTACATAATGAGGATGTTTGTTAGGCTTAAATTAAAAAGAACAGTCCCAGCCAGCATGGAGGCTATTTAAATACACCATAACAGAGAGGCAGGCTATTGATATACCCCAAACCAAGAGAGACAATCAGAGGACCAAAAGAATGCCACCCTGACTAAACAGCAGAATATTGGAGGGGAAAAGGCACCCTTTAAAAATTGGAAGTCAAATTGTAATGAGGAAAATAAGGTGCACAAAGTCTGACAAGTAAAATGTACAAATGTAATGAGACAGCCCAGGAAAGAATTTGAGAAGCGGCTTGCTAAAGACACAAAAGCTCACGAATTTTCTTAGGTACACCAGCAGCAGGAAGCATGTCAGACAGGCAGTGGGGCCACTCACCAACCTAGGTGTTAAAGAAGCACTCAAGGAAGACAAGGCGGTTACAGAGAATTTAAATGGATTCTTTGCATGGGTCTTTGTAGCAGAAGCTGTAGGGAAGATGCCCACATCAGAGCTGTTCTTTTTGGGTTACTAATCTGAAGTATTGTCAATGGAGGCAGTTTCAGCACACTACTAAAACACTACGAAGTCACCAAGCCCAGATGGCATTCAAAGTTTGAAGGGGTCAAATATGAAATTGCAGAACTGTAGTATGTAACCTATTGCTGGAATCAGTTTCTACCAGATGACCAGAATGTAGCTAGTAAAACACCAAATTTTTAAAAAGGTTTCAGAAACAATTACAGGCCAGTAACCATAACTTCAGTACCAGGCACACTGGTAGAAATGATAATAAAGAATACAATTATCAGACTGAGATAAACATGCTATCTAGGGAAAGAATCAACATCATTTTGTGAAGAGCAGCCATGGCTCACCAGTGTAGTGGGATGATCAAGGGCATGGAATAGCTTCCACATAAGGAAAGACTAAAAAGAATTGGGCTGCTCAGCTTAGAAAAGACACAACTAAGGGTGCGTGTGATAAAAATTAAGGCTACGTTTTAGTCATGGGTATTTTTAGGAAAAGTCATGGGCAATAAACAAAAATTCATAGCCTGTGACCTGTACTACACACCCCTGACTCAATCTTGGGGGTGGGATGCATGGCAGAGACAGCCAGGGGACACGGAATGTGCTTTGGGGGAAAGATCTAGGCAGCAGCATATGGTCCAGGACCCCCACTGGTGCTGATGGAGAGGTTGGTGGGGCTGGCAGGCTCCCTACCTGGTTCCTAGTGGCTCCTGTACGCAGCAACATATCCCTTCCTCAGCTCCAAGCTCTGCTCACTGCTCCCACCCCAAGTGCCAGCTTCACAGCTTCCATTGGCTGGGAGCAGTAGCCAATAGGAGCTGCGTCTCCAGATGGAAGCAACGCATGAAACTAGGAGCTGAGGGAGGAAGACGTTGCACTTCCAGGGGCTCCCTGAAACAAGCACTTCCCAAAGCCCTCCCTCTTTTCCCCAGGCCTGAACTCCCATACCCAAACTCCTGGTGCCAGGGTGGTGGCCCCAGGCTCTCTCAGCACTGAGTGATGTGGTTGTCCAACCTACTCGGGTGGCCCCCGGGCCAGCCATGCCAGCTGCTGCAGAAGTCATGAAGGTCCTGGAAAGTCACGGAATCTGTGACTTCCTCTCAGCCTTAATAAAGGTCTATAAAATCATGAATGACGTGGAAAAAGTAAATAAGAAAATTTTACCTTCTCCCACAGTACAAAAAACAGGGGTTGCATAGAAATTAATAGGCTGCAGATTTAATACAAACAAGAGGAAGTACTTATTCCACTCAACACACAACTAACTTGTGGAACTCATTGCCATAGGATGTTATGACAGGCAAAAATATAACTGGGTTCAAAAAAGAACTGGCTAAGATTTGGGGGGTTAGGTCCAACAAGGACTATTATCCAGCATGGTCAGGGATGTAACATCATGGTTGGGAGTGACCCTAAACCTCTGACCACCATTATCCAGGAATGGAAGACTGGGGTGGTTCATTCCATACCTTCCTGTTCTGTACATTCTGGCTGAAACTCTGGTATTGGCCACTGTTGCCCAGGATACTGAGCCAGATAGATTATGGTCTGACCAGTATGGCAGTTCTTATATTCTTAGAATCTGTTTGCAAGCTCCTAGAAGATAACAGGGTTAGAAGCCAACATGGATTTGCCAAGAATTTCCTTCTTGGATAGGATTACTGGCCTAGTGGGTGAAGGGGAGGCAGTAGACATTGTCCATCTTTATTTTAGTAAAGCTTTTGACACAGTCCCACATGACATTCTAATAAAAAACCATAGGGAAATGTGGACTAAATGAAGTTACTATAAGCTGGATGCACAGCAGGTTGAAAGATCATATTCTAAGAGTAGTTATGAGTGTTTCATAGTTGAATGGGGAGGGTGTATCCAGAATTCTACAGAGGTCAGTTCTGGGTCCTGCACTATTCACTATTTTCATTAATGACTTGGGATATTGGAGTAGGGAATGTGCTTATAAAATTTTCAGATGACACCAAGCTGGGAGGAGTTGCAAATACATTGGTGCACAGAGGCAAATACAAAGTACTACTCTACAGAAAAAATCCAATGCACACCTACAAAATGAGGAAGAACTGACTACGTGGCAATATTGCTGAAAAGGATCCAAGGGTTACAGTGGATCACAAATTGAATGTGAATCAGCAATGTGATGCAGCTGCCAAAATGGCTAATATTGTTCTGGGGTGTTGTAAGTGTTGCGTGTAATATATGGGAAATAACTGTCCTGCTCTACTTGGCACTGGGGAGGCCTCGGCTGCAGAGCTTGTCCAATTCTAGGCAGCACATTTTAGGAAAGATGTGTACAAACTGGAGAGAGTCCAGAGCAGAGAAGAGTTAAAAACTGGGCTTGTTTAGTCTTGAGAAAAGGTGACTGAAGGGGCCTGGTAACAGTCTTCCAGTATATTAAAGGCTGCATGTGCCCTGAAAGTAGGATAAGGGGTCATGGGTTTTATCTGCAGGAAGGGAGATTCAGGTCAGGTATTAGAAAAAAAACCCTTTCCAACTCTGAGGGTAAGTAAACTCTAGAACACGCTTCCAAGGGACGTCATGGAATCCCCATCACTGCAGGTTTTTACAAAGAGGTTGGACAAGCACCTGTCAGGGATGATGGAGGTTTATTGGTCCTGCCTCAGCACAGAGGGCAGGACTTAGTGACCTCTCAAGGTCCTTTCCACCTTACATTTCTACCATTGTGTAGACCCCACTTTCCTCCCAGATGAGGGCAAGAGACACCAGGAGCCCAGCTTCCACTTCACATGGGCACTGGAGAGGGATGGAAGACCCAGTACTATTGTTTCCCCTTGGGCATTCCTTTACATCCCCTTCCGTGTGCCAGACTCCATGATGACTGGGCATTGCTCCTTATAGGCTCCAGCAACCCCTTCCCTGCTCTGACCTGACGGATGTCCCAGTTGACGTTCCACTGGCGCATGTTGTTGTACCGCCACGTCTTCACCATGTCTCCCACAGCCAGGTCGATTCGGATCAGACGATTATTGGCGATGCCCAGGATCTCATCCTTCCTGCTGCCCTTGAACCTGCAGCACATTGAAGAAATGGGGGTCAGGACTCCTGGGTTGTATTGCAGTTTGGGGGGCAGCACTCTACTGGGTAGAGCAGGAGGGGTTGGGAATCAGGACTCCTGATTTTTATCCCTAGCTCCATGGGGAGAGGAGAGAAGTTGAGTGGACTGGGGGTGGGGGGAAGCAAAGGACAGGGTGTCAGGACTTCTGGATTCTATCCCCAGCTCTGTGGGGGAGCTGAGTGGGGTCTAGTGGTGAGAGAATGGAGTGTGGGGGGGGAGGGGACAGGAGTCTCAGGTTTGGCCCTTTGGCTCTGAGGGGAAGGGTGCCTCACCTGACCACAAAGTAGGAGATGCCGAAATCAGGCAGTGACTGCCAGGCCTGAATAAACCTCATCTTAGCCTCAGTGAGAGAGAGCTGGGCCACGTTCTGATGAGCCTCCAGGATGCGAGGAGTTAACTGTGGGCGGGAGACATGGGTCAGTATTCCACACTCAACAAGGCCAGGCCTGAGCGCTGCTTGGATGGGAGACCTCCCAGGAGGATGGGAGGGTGCTCCCGTCAGTCATTCTTGGTCCCATGATCCCAATGTAGCAGTAGGGGACTCTGTGCCCGCAGCAGGAGGCGCTCTGCTTTCAGAGTCAGTGCTGGCCCAGTTACCCCAGTGCCACACTAGGGGGCACTGTGCTGCAGGGAGGCTCCATAGGGCGTGCTCTCCCCTTGCAGTCAGTGTTGGCCCCATTTGGAGCCAGTGGGGCAGGGAGCTCGATAGGGATTGTTGCCCCAGTCCCGCCCCCCCCTCCACACCTGTTTGGGTTTGAATTTCTTCTGGTAGCGGGGGGACACCAGCCACTGGGTGCTCATGGCCTCAGCATCGGGTGCCGCAGACACATCGGGATTGGTTTTCTGCAGCTGCAGGAAGGACAGGATGTTCTGCACCTCAGACTGATATGTGCTGTCTGCCATGGTCCGGCCCTTGGCTGCCAGCCGGCACCCTGCCATCCAGTGGGCATACTGTTGCTCCTGCAGAGTGGGAGGGGAGGGTTAAAGGAGGAGGAGGCACCAAAGACCCCCAGCTGGGACCACCCCACAATGCATCTTCAGAGCTAGACCCCAGCAGTACAGAGTCTGCAGTGTTATCTAGAGGAGAATCCCATTCTGCCATCAGTCCGCAACCCCTTCCCCCAGTATAGCTCCTCTGTAGCCCTCCCTTTATGGCATAATTCATTTGCTCTCTTCACCACCACACCCTGAAACCTTCTTCCTACATGGTACAACCCAGCTGCACCCCCCCTAGGGTATAATCCCACTTCACACACCACCCCACAGCCTGATCCCAGCCCTGCCCCCCAACTCACGTTCTCACAGCGCAGGTGCACCTCACTCATCCCCTCTGGAGAGGGCACCAGAAGTTTGATGCAGAACTTTTGGCTCGAGATGTTGACATCCGGTACCACCTCACACCCTGAAATTGGGGAGTGGAAAAGGAGGGGAATGCGATATTTCTGGTGATTAATATGCTTTATTGTGGCTGAAAAAATGCCTCAAAATCTCATGGGGATGGGGACTAATCTCTCACCTGTGTGAGAACCTATGGAACTACTGACCACAAGATTTTTAGGGAGCTAAGACTTTAGGGAAATAAGATCTGTCCATTGATGCCAGAAACCACTAACTGTCTGCAAATGGTGGGGGGAGAGGAGGAAAGAAAGGGAAATCCTGTCCTTTCTCTATCACTTAACTGTGGAACTCCCTGCTACTGGAGTGCAAAGGGTCCAGGAGGTTGGAACAGCAAGGATGTGAGGTTTCTCATGGGAAAGGGACTTCCCCTGCACCCTGAGGGCTGATGGCAAGAGACCCGCCTGCTGCAGGTAGAGGAATCCGGACCAGTACTGCTCAGTGTTGAGGGAAGGGTGATGCTCAGTTCTCTGAGCATCAAAGGGTGGGGGGAGGGGATGCTGTACACACCCTTGAGGTTGAGCTGCTGCACAGGTTCACCCAGCGCCTCCTCGCGGCTCTTGTAGTAGGAGATGGTCGTCTCTTTGAACACCACCCAGTGCGGCTTGTAGCCCTTAAGCGTCAGCTTGCGGGGCCTGCGGAAGGGGGCATCAGTGCCAAGGTGGAGGGGGCACAGTCAGGCACCCCCCCCATGGAGGAGAAACACACAGCTCCTCTTGAACCCTAAGCTGTGATGAGGGGTGGGCGCAAGAGGACAGCTTGGGCAATGGGGAGGCGTAAGCACTGGACCCCACACTGCTCCCAGAGCAGGGGTAGAACCCAAGAGCCCTGACTCCTGGCCCCTGGCCTTTGCCCCCACAGCCAGGATGAGAGTCTGGAGCTCACCTGAACACCCGGAGAATATCCGTCAGCTCGGGGATGGTGGTGAGATTTTCCTGCCAGGAGATCAAGACACAGTCATCTCCTGCTACTCCAGCCTGCTCCCCCCACCCCAGCTCTTCCAGATGCCCCTCAATCCCGCTGCCTCCACTGGGCCCCCCTCCAGCTCTGCTGGTGCCCCTCACCCTTGCCCTGCAGCTTCCCCTTTTACCAGCATGTCCGACGTAGATGTCCCCCCCTCTAGCTTGACCTGAAGGTTGGACAGGGCTGAGTCCAAGTCATCCACGCCTTGCTCCTTGGCTTGCTCTGTGGGGTCAGCACTCAAGGAGAGCTTGTTGATGTGATACTGGAGGGGAGCAGAAGGCAGGTTAATTGCAGTGTGTGGGGAGGGAGATCTTCACCATCCCACCCACCCTGATAGCTCCCATGTGGGACTGGCCCGCTGGCTTGACATGGGGGCATGGATCCTGGTCCTCCTAGTCTCCAGAGCTCACCCTGTGGGGCCAGGACTAAGCCCTGCCCCTCCTGGAGTCCTCCTGCCCGACTGGGATCCATCCTGCCCCTCCCCACAACTAGCAGGGATCTACCCGCTCAGGGTACCCCATCCTCAGCTGGGCTTGATACTATCTTCCCCAGATCTCACCCAGTGGGGCCAGGAAGGTAGTGCCAAGCCCAGCTGGGGGTGGGGGGTGGAAATATACTGGGTAGGATGGGGTGTCCTGTTGGGGAAAAGGCTGGATCCCAGGCAGGCGGGAGGGCTCTGGAGGTGGCCCCACTGGGTGAGCTCTGGGGAAGATAGCCCTCCCTCCCCATCACTAGGCTGGGATCAAGGGGGGAATCCCAGACACGTGGGGGTATTCCGTGGTAGGGGAGGGGAAGGATTCTGGCCAGTTGCAGGTGCTTCCTGTGAGTGGGGGAAGGGATGGGTCCAGGCCTGGCTGGGGACAGTGGAGACCCTTGGTAGATAAGGCCGGGAGAAGAGATGGATCCTGGCCTGGCTGGGGCAGTTTCTGGGAGGGGAGGAGATTCCAGTACCTGCAGGGCAGCAAAGACCATCATCTCCTCCTCTGTGCAGTCAGTCTCCTCCAGCAGCACGGCCCAGCGTGCCTGCTCGTACAGCTGAGTGATGCGCACCGTGTCGTACTACAGCACGGGGACAGGAAAGGGGGGTGGGTTAGGAGTCAATGGGGGGAAATTAAAGAGGATGAGCTGAGGGGGGGATGGTACAGGGATCTGGAAGGGAGTTGGGTTGCGGGGGAGGGGTCCTGGGCAGCGTTCCCTGTAAGTTGAACACATGGGTGGCCACCCAAGAGAAATTCACATAATGCCCAGCTGATTATCAGAGCACCCATAGCTGGCAGCATGTGTTTCTGCTGATGGTGCACATCCACACATGCCTTGGTGCACACAACAAAAATAATTCCACGCATGAATGGAAAAATTAGAAGGACCATCGGTCCTGGGCTAAGGATCCAAAAAGCCAGGGTAGGTTTGAGGGGGGAAGGGAGAGCCTGGGGACAGGCAACCAGGTATGGCAGGGTTGTCTTGGGCTCCTAGATGAAGCAGGTAGGACAGACTGGGTGTAGTTGGGGGGGGGCGGGGGGGAGACAGGAGAGCCCAGGGGAGGAGGGTTAGCATCCAGGAGGGTCCCACCTTGGGCTCCAGATCAAAGAAGCTGTAATATTTGAACCGCAGCCAAAGCTGCTCATTCTCCCGCACGTCCTGCTGCATCAGTGACCGCGAGGAGCTCAGCCACCTGGGGGCAACATGGGAATGGTCATATTTGTCAGAGCAGATGTGACTCAGTTCCCCTCTCGGGATTGCCAGCCCCTGGAGGGAAGAGGTTACTTCCCTCTCTAGAGCAGAGGAGACGGGACAGCTGTGGGTCTCGCTATAACTGGGGGATGCACCATCAAGCACTGTCCCTAGGCCAGAAGCCCCAGAGCGATACCTGGAGCCCTGCTGGCCGGCCCCCACCGCCAGCAATGGAAGCTGACCCTGTGTGACCAGCACCAGAGCATTTGGAGTTCGGAAACAGGAGGCGGCTTCAGCCTGGCCTACACTTTGCCTGGCAGAGCGCTGTGGGCCGGGGGAGGGCAGTGTCCCTGCAGAGCACCAGCCCTCTTGTGGACACCATGGGACCGGCATGGAAGGGCTTTGGCTGCCCTAACTGGGGGAGCTCAGCTGGCAGAGGCACTTCCATGTAGGTAGAGACTGCGTCCCCTGGCAGGGGAAGCTCAGTCACCCAGGCTGGACTAGGAACTGGGCTGCCCATGTAGCTGGGGAGGCTCCCTCCATGCCCTGTTCTGTAAGGCCGGCAGGTCAGCCCAGCACGAGGTTTCCCCCCAGGCTCAGAAGCAGTGGGGCTCATGCAGGCAGCAAGGGAAGGAGGGTTCTCTTGGAAACTATGGCGAAAACTCTAGTCCAGGTCCAGGCTAGAGACAGGGGAGACTGGCAAGAGCTGGGGAAAGGGGAAGGTGGCTGCCAGCATGGTCTCTGGGCTGAACCTGGCTTTCCGGGCTAAGGGCCCTGAAACGCAAGCTTGCTCTGAACAGGCTGCACTGGGTCGTTGCAGGGCTCTGAACTCTGGGGAATGCTGGGGGGAGACGCAGACATATGGAGGGCTGGAGCCCAGGGCCCTACCTAGGCATGCTGGAGTCGTGGGACTCCCCCAGCCCCATGGCCCGGCATGCCCAGCTGCCGTTAGAGGCGACAGTATAAAGGCTGCGGGTTCAGAGCACCCTGGAAATCCCTGATGTGACCTGGCTGTGGTGCTGCCTCCTCCCTGCCAGTTATGCCGGTGTCCCTCAATCCCACCCCACAGCCGCCCCTCTCCTCTCACCGGCTGTTGATCTGGGCCTTCTCCACAAGGTTGCTGGGCCGAGGCATCTTCAGCACATGCTCAGGGCTCAGGCCAGCCCAGCTCACTGACAGCATCCGGTAACAGGCCTCGGTGGCAGGGCTGTCCGAGAAATGGGCCGGCATTCCCCGGAACGGCTGCTGCTCTGCACCTGCGGGGAGCAGGAGATGACAAGGTGGGCTAGCGGCGCCCAGACAGACACCCTGACAGGGGCACACACAGCTTCTCACACCAGCACTTGTGCCTGCTGGTGCACGTACCCTCTGGCACGAGCACACAGGGGTGCTCTCCCAGGGACTCACACTGATGCACTCACACACACACTCATCCCTGCGCTCGCAGGAGAGCACCCTCAGGCCCCTGCCCACCCCCCACGCTTGTGCTCACTGGCTGGCAGCACCACCCCGCTCAGGTCAAACTCATCCTCTGTCTCCAGCACCGGTCCCTTCCGCTTCTTCTTGTCCTTCTCCTTTGGTGCCCGCAGCAGTGACAGCTCCTCCGCATGACGGATACCTGCAGGGAGGGAACATGGGGTGAGGGAGCTTCCCAGTAAGGGGGCCTTCCCCCAGCTCCCTGCGGCCCCCTTCCCTCATTCCTTCTGCCCGGGCTCCCTGCCCCTCTCTCCCAAAAGCCCCATCCCTGTGCCCACCCAGGCTTTTCTAGCTACTTTTGCTTGCTCCCAGCCCCTCCCCTTACCCCCTCTTGCATTCCTCCCCCTACCGCTCCCTGGGTCACCCCATCCACTGGCCCGTCTAGGCTCCACTCCCCAGCCAGAAAGGGGCAGGCAGCAGGGAAGAGCCCCAGGAGCTAGGTAGATGTGAGGTCACTTGAATGACTCCCCATGCACTTTTTCCAGACTACTTTAAGCACTGCTGCCCTTACCCCCTGCACCTCCACACCTCCTACCCCTCTGCACACTTTGCCCTTCCCTCCTACCCACCTCCTGCCGATCCCAGATGCTCCTCCTGCATCCTTCTCCACCCTGGCCCATCTATGCCCCATTGCATCCTGGACACTCACTCAGCACCCGGCAGATGCCAGCCACAGCACGGAAGACAGGCTCAGAGAAGCTGGCGCGGACACGGAATATCCGCCGGTTGGGCAGCTGCAGCCGCACAGCCTTGTGCTGACGTGTGTACCGGAGACGGGCATCTGCCTGCAGCCCGTACTTATCCAGGGTCCAGTTGGTCTTGAGCAGCCAGAGTTTCTTCTGCTCCCACCAAAGCCCATGGTCTGACCAGTCCTGCTTCACCTCTGGGGGCAGATCACAGTCGTTTGCACAGGGATCCCGCGCCCAGCACTGAGATGCAGCCAGTGCCATGTCAGGGGGGATGCAGTAGGTAGTCCATAGGCTAGGGAGGATACTGCAACCCCAGGAGCTTAACTGTGCAAGCGACACACAATGCAACTACAGACAGCTAAACCAGATTCCTGGCTGCTGGGGCAGCCCCCCCCCCCCCGCTTCCCCACACTAACCACTAGACGCCATTTCCCTCCTGGAGTGGGAGACAAGCCAGGTGTCCTGATTCCCAGCTCACTCTTCTCATACGCACTAACCCCCCCCCCCCCCCCCGCGCACCAGGAATAGAATCCCAAGCCCTGGAGGCTATTTATAACCATAGGCTCTGGCTAGCTGGCCCCTTATCAGCCCTCATCCAGGGTACGGGCCTCACAGTCTCCAGCAACTGCAGCTCCAGCTACTATCGGGCACTGCCGGGGTAGGGCCCCTAACCACATAAACTGGCCACAGGAAGGCATGGCACCGACCCACCTTGTGTCCTGGACAGATAAGAAGTCACTTCCTGTTGGATTGATCCATGGGTGCCCCCTCCCACCAGGCCTCTCCCTCACTGGTACCTTGGGTTGTGGGGAGATGAAGGCAGGGGGAGTGCAGGACAGAGGGGGGCATGTGAGGACAGACAAATGGATGGAGAGGGATGTGTGGGACAGATGGATTATCACTAATAAAGGGCAGACAGTTGGGCAGACCAGAGCCCAGCAGTTGTTCCAGGATTGGCCCAGCCCATGGGTGACCCTCACAGATGGCATGTGCATCCCTGACACAGAGGGCAATTCTGGGGGGATTGGGGATGGGGGCAGTGTCCCAGCCAGATCCTGATGCTGCAGGGTGTAGGAGGGGAGAGACAGGAAGTGAGGGTGGACTGGAACTGGGTGATTTGGAGTCACTTTCCTGCATCAGGATCATGACTCAGCTGGCATCATGTGAGAGACTGACAGGAAGTGCAGGGCGTAGGGTCTAGTGGTTAGAGCAGGGGTGTGCTGGGCATTAGGATTCCTGGGTTCCATTCCTAGCTCTGGGCTAGAGCAATTTGAGGTGTCATGGGTTGGGGAACACCTCTCTGATGCTAAAATGGGTGATGCTGGGAATCCCACAGCAGGAAGTTGGTGACTAAGGGGGAGGGAGGGGAAGTGCAGCAGGAGATTTAAAGGGACAGAACCCTACTATCCATGCAGGGGCTTACCTGTTGTGGGGAGGGGACTTAATGAGAGAGGACACCCCCCGATGCAACCCACAACAACAAGGGGGGCCGCCACACTCACTCATCTGATCCACAATCTGCAGCATGACACCCCCAATGTGCATGTCCCCAGTGACTCTCAGGGTGAGGGGCTCAGCTTCAGGCCCCAGCTCCTCTACAACCACACGCAGCTCCCAGGAGGCATCAATGTAATCCCCGCTTGCTGTCTTCAACCCAGCCATGGCGAGCTCTGGAATGAATGTGGCACAAAGGTCAGGAGGGAGACTGGAGCAGGGGTTTAGGGGGGTTACTACAGGGAGGCTGGCAGTCAGGACTCCTAGGTTCTATCCCCAGCTTCAATTACCAGTGTAAGAAGGAGGTGGTTTGTCCCTTCCCCACTCTGGGGGTCAGTAGCACCAGGGTGGTATGAGGGGATGGAGAGGTGAGAATGACCCCCACAGTCCACCAAAGGACACACTGCACCCTGCCCATTCCAGGGAGAGAGAGGATTTGCCTTTTCTCAAACATGGCAAGTGGGAGGCAGAAACAGCTGGACCATTGCTCCCATACACCAGCCCTAGGCTGGCCAAGTGCTGTGCTTGGAGGCTGCAGGGGCCAGGATCACTGGATGGGAGCCAGGGAATCTGGGTCCCTGCAGGTGGGAGGTGGTGCTGGGGAGTCTGTCCCACAAACAGCAAGGGGACCATGGTTCCACTGGACCCCAGCTCACCAGGCCAGAGAGCCGGGATCAGGGCTCATGGGTTCCATCCCAGCAGGTGGAGGGAAGCGGGGTTGAGTAGGTTAGAGCAAGGACAGCTGGGAGTCAGGACATTAAGGGGGCACCCCACCAATCAGCTCTCACTCCCCAACCAGAGCTGGGAACAAAGCAAAGGACCCTGACTTCCCCAGCTCCTAGGTTGATACTGAACCCTACTTTATTCCCTGAGCCCTAGTTCATGGCTAAAGTCCACAAGGGCTGATTCAAACCAGCAGGTGGGTAAATGCCATGGCCCTAGAAGTAGGGTATAGAACCAGAGTGTGAGCCCCAGCCTCAGGGACAGCCCCCACCCCCCGAAGCTGTCCAGGAGGAATTCCCCCATGGCTGGTAGGAAGTGCCACCCAGCTAGATCACATCTCCATGCAGCTCATCCCTAAGCCTTTCCCATCTTCCACTTCAGTGGAGGATTGTGCATTAGGGCACATGGCAAACTGGCAGGGGGGACAGATGGAGCCAGGCCTTACAAGGCACTTTGAAGCAGAATTTCTACCCCGCCTCCCCCGCAATGAAGTCAGCCCTTACCGTTTCTGCCACGGGCTCTCGGCAAAGCTCCTGGCACTGCTGACTCAGCTAGTACAGATGGGGATCCAGCCTGGACTCTGTTTCCCACCCTCCCAACGTACCTCTGTCAAATCATTCCAGCCCGTTGCTCTCAGGCGTTTCCTTTGCCCTCCCCCCCCCCCGCCCATGTACTTCCTCTCAGCCCGCCCAGCAGTGTTTGCTCAACTGCTCCAGGGCTCAGCATTATTTGCCTTGTGCAGGAAGTCCTTGGCATCAAGATCCAATGGCAGTTCAGGCACCTGCCAAAGCCCTGGGTCTGCTTTACAGTAACACGCCCACACTGCTGTGGGCAGCATGGAGGACCTTCCCAGTGGGGACGGTCTCTCACTTCGTATCAGAAGCATCCTAGTGCCATAGGGACCCTGATCTGACACACCCTAAACAGGGCACCCTCTCAACTCAGGGGGACTGCAGTGGCATAGGGGGATTAGCTATATAAGGACAGAGCTGAGGGGAGGAATGTGCCATGTGCGCACATCCCCAGTGTGACTTGAACCTTCCTCTGAAGCAGGAAGCATGGAGAGGGGCAGAGACTCAACTCGTAGGCCAATGGACTCACTGGAACAATCTGGTCTTGCAATTCTTATATTCCCATATTGCAGCTGGCCACTGGAATTTGAGGCATCAAGAAGCACCCAGTCCTCTATGGCAACTGTCTCCAGTGTGTTAGGGAGCTTAGCACCTCCCCCCCCCCCCCAAACCAAGATCTTGCTGCCTGGATTGCCCCTAGGTCACAGTTGATGGCAGCATTCCCTGCTGCTATCCCAACTCTAAGCCACTGGACTCCACTCATAGGAACTGAATCCCTAGCCCCACCCCGTCCTCCCTAAAGCAAAGGGGAATCCTCCAGGCTTGGCTGGTCAACACAGGACTGCATCGGCTGGCAGTCTATCAGCACAACTCCAGCAGCAAAGAAAAAAACCTTGGTCATTGCCAACAGCCAGGATCCACCTGAATAGACATCTGTCTGAGAAGGGAGAAAATGGGGCTAGCTGCAGGGAAAGAAGGAGCATGTCAGAGCACACTTGAAGTGGATGGGACAAACTAGAGGCATTTAGTTCCCACCTTCCCATTCCCACACCTCTCTCCTTACAAGAGAGTTTAGATTTGGCCAAGCCCTGGAAAGATCAATGCAGGAGAACAGCACCCAGCAGGAAGACTGTTTTGAGGCATCACACTAGGATCTGAGCAGCTAAGCCTGTCTTAGCACTAGTTCCTGTTCTGCGGCAGAGCCCCCTTCCTGCCTCTGCGGGTGCTGTATTTATAGCAGCAGAGGCCTCTGTGCAGATGCACAGCCTCTGGAGAAGGGGGATGGGGGCTCCTAAGGTCACCTGGGGAAGAGTGTAGGTGCAGCTGGGATCTGCTGGCAGCTGTTTTCTAGGGCACGGGGAAAATGCACCAGTGCCACAGCTCCCTCTGGTAGCAAGGAGAATGAGGTGCACCAGCTCTCCACCCCCCTCCCATCCCATCCCAAGCCCACGTCTCCTTGCAACATCATAAGTGCATGACAGGGGTGGGGAATCCCATAGAGCAAGAGGGCAGGGTAGCATCCTCTACTGGCAGCCTGACACTCCCCTTGCGGAGTGAATCCAGCTACCATGGTGTTTTGTCATCTCTCCTGGGTAGCACCTTCTTATCAACCTCTTCATCTTCTCCCCTCAACACAGGAATTCCAAGGAAGAACCCAGACATCCTGCTCTCCACAGTAGAGACCAGAGTCTGTATTATCTGTGCATAAACTTAAAGTCTGCAGGCACTGGGATGTGGCTAACATAACCCTGCTGGTGTCGCAAGCTGACAAAAGACCCAGCTCCCGCCTGACTAGCTGTACACTGAAGCATGTCAGTGAAACACTTCCTGTTTCACTTACCAGTATGAGACAGATACAGCCACTGACATGTGAAGGCAGGTACCTTTTAGCGCCCCCTGTGGGATGACCAACCACAGAGCACTCTGGCTGCTAAGAGGACACATGCAACCTCTCCAAAGTGTGCATGCACATGCCAGGATATTTAAATAGACCTTCCCTTGATTTGTCCCTCCTGCCTCCCCCACCAGACAGACACAGAAGCACTGCTGACTGCTTTGCTCTTTTATTAGAAGTGCAGCATGGCAATGCAGTC
The DNA here is from genome assembly GCA_032595735.1 of Pelochelys cantorii. Lineage (NCBI taxonomy): Eukaryota > Metazoa > Chordata > Testudines > Trionychidae > Pelochelys > Pelochelys cantorii. Next base: position 35,219,241 of record CM064336.1, read on the forward strand.
TCACAGCCAGAAGAACCAGACAATGAACAGTTAGTCACCACCTCCCAGGCCTCTGCCAACAAAAAGAAAGAAGCACAGAAGGGAGGGGCAGCTCAACAATGAAACAAGCTGCTTGGAAATACAGGAACTGGAGAGAAAGTGGCTAGGTGGCCTCGCACTGGGAAGGGTGATGTGGGCAGCAGGGCCCGTGGAGAGCGTGATACTGTACAAGTCTTTGTCTCCTACTGAGATACCCTTTCCTTTTCCTTGTACTGCCAGTGTCCAATGTCCCAGCTGCCCTATGAATAGGCAATGGGGCAGAGCAGGGTGGCAAAGTCATCACCGAATTGCAATCAATCCAACATCCATCAGCTTCTGGATTTTCTGGGCTATTACTGGGTTCTTCAAATGTCTGCAGAGAGGAAGACATAGTATTATTCTAAAGCACTTGAGTTTGACACTTCCTGCTGCTGCCTCTAGGTTGGGGCCCAGTGGCTTTTTATAAAGGGACTCGGGTGGGATGCAAGCATGGAGGGGGGAGGGGGAGGGGGAGAAGGGTGCCAAATGGACAACTCTGCTTAAGAGGTTAAGGAACATCTTGCATGATTGAAACTAATGGGCTGTAAGGAATCCAAACTTTCCTGAATGGGGAAATTTGGGTGAACACCCTAATGTTTGGGGAAAATGCTACAGGCTTTATGTGGACAAGATACCCTGCTACAGGGACCAGCATGGGATCATGGCTTTGAACCCAACAGCACCAGGTAAAGGCTAAGGCAGGCAGCGATATCGGCTCCTTATGAAACACACCCCATTTGGTTCAGCAGGGAGCACAATATGGCTCCTCAGGAAACGTTCCCATGATGTAAGCAGATCTCTTATACAGTTCAGTGATTCCTAGAGCTAGATCTAACGAGACCCAAGCGCTATTCTGGCAGCCTCACTCACTCGCTCAGTGCCTGTGGATCTTTCTGCATCTGCTCCAGGATCAGCCGCATCGCTGGGTCGCTCATGATCTGCTGCACCTCAGGATCAGACATAGCACGCTTCTTGACCTCCTCAGGGGTGTCGTTGCGATTGTACTGGGCCATGAGGCAGCGCTGGTAGCCATCTGCAGCTTCCTGAAACAAGAATGGCAGGGGTAGCATGAGGGGCTCTGTTATAGCTAGCCACTGTATCTTGGTAGGCGACAGGCAGCTTTCCCTAAATTCTTCCCACCCCTGAGTTGGACACATTTTGTTATGTCATGTGTCACTTCTATGGTGCACATCACCTCCATATTGGCACACTGAGGGTACGTCTAGACTACAGGCTTTTGTCAACAGAAGTTTTGTCGACAGATACTGTCGACAAAGCTTCTGTCAGCAAAGAGCGTCTAGACTACATCCAGTTCTGTTGACAAAGCAAGCCGCTTTGTCGACATGACAGTGTAGACGCAAAGGACAGTGTAGATGCAATAATGCCTTCTGTCAACAGAACTGTCGACAAAAGGCGTTATTCCTCGTAGAATGAGTTTACAGCCGTCGACAAAACTGCTGAGTTCTGTCGATGTTATGTCGACAGAAGTCAGTGGCAGTGTAGACGCAGGTATAGTTTTGTCGACAAAAATCCACTTTTGTTGACAAAACCCTGTAGTCTAGACACACCCATACAATTTATGTGGGAGCGGGACAAGGAGTTCTGAGTGTGGAAGGGGGCTCAGGCAGAGGATTGGGATGTAAGCGTGTGAAGGCTCTGGCTTGGGCCATGGCAGGGACTCCAGGGCCAGCCGGTCCTTCCCCGGCTATGGTAGGCTGGAGGTTAGGGCCAGGGAAGGAGCTTCATGATCTTCCTCCCCTGGCCAAGGTAGACTGGAGGTCAGGCTAGGTTAGAGCCAGGGGAGGAGCAGTCTTCCCCCAGCGATGGCAGGTTCCTGGACAGGGTCCTTGAGCACCTGTGGAACTTTGGTGATGGGCAATCGCAATGCCAAGCCAGGTTGGTTTGGTGACAGAACACAGGCCCTAGGCCTTCTCAGTCATTAGTCCTTGCAACCTGAACTTCAAGGGAGCATAGCAAGAACTGATCCCTGGCAGAGAACCTTAGCAATGCATTTCAGCACAGCTCATCCTGGGGGGGGGGGGAAGGGCTGTATAACGAGTACATTAAGTGGGATCAATTCAGCACAAACAAACCTGCTCTCACACCCACAAGGAGTTGTAGTGTATGGGACTATTATGATCACCTAGCCTCATGTTCTGCATAATGCTTTCACCCAGCCATGGAGCCCAACGATTGATGGCTGAAAATAGGTGGAACACTTACATGGCTTGAGACACAGACTTTTTTAAAAAGAAGTTTCTAGCTCATGTCTGCAGAATCCCTCCCAAATGAGACCAGCAACAGAGAGTTCTGTCTGCCTAGGTCTATAGACAGCATGAAAGTGGTAAAGAGGGACCTGTTCTGCTATCCCCTCTTAACCTGAAGTGTCAACTCGAGAGCCCTGTTTCATGGTCAGTGTTAGCTAGCTGTAGTGGATGGAATGGAAGTGACACTCAATGGAGAGCTGTGGTAAGAAAGCACAGAGGAGGCTCAAAAATCAGGAGGAGAAATGAGGAAGGGAAGCACAGAGCCTAAGCGGAAGCCTATTTCCCCAATGAGCAATGAGTCAAGGAGGCAATGAATGAGCTACAAAAGTAGATGTTACTGTAAAGGTCATATCGTCATGTCTCTGTACAAGTCTCATTAACTTCAACAGGGATCCGGTTGGGCACTTGTATCCCAACCCACAGACCGTAACTAAGCTTAGAATTCAAGCCTCTCTTCTGAAGGGGTTTGACATCTAAGCTAGCACAGCTCTTTTGGGGGGGCATACCCCCTCCTGCCTTATACACCAAAAATGGAGAATCAATCTCAGAATCCCAGGAGGCTGTTTCAACAGTTAATTTTGCTCTCTATTAAAGAGTAATGTTACATTATTTCCAATCTGAATTTCATTCTCTGACTGCTACATTAAGAAGCTCTCTGCTCTCAGGAGTCTTCTCTCCCTGCAATTACTTCTAGACCAGGATCAAGCTCTCTCTGACTCTCCAATACCAGCCAGTTGCTGGCAGTACAATACTGCTAGGCATCAGATGCTCTCACCTTGCAGCTGGAATCCAGGTCAAGAGCTTTCTGGTAGACATCCATGGCTTTAGTATAGTCTTTCATCGCTTCCAGCGCAGCAGCTTTCCGGGTGTAACCCTTGACTGCAAGCATAACACCCCAGAATCAGCTACTTGAGGTTTATGATCACTCAATACCTCATCCCCTCCTGTGGTCCACCACAGGTCCCCTTTAGCAGCAAGATCAGCAGTGTAGGTGAACTACCAATTAGGAACCACAGATGTTGTCTCACCAGGGAACTTAAAGGTACATTCAGCCTGAATTATTCCACAGGCCTTTACAGTATCACATCCCCACCCCCACGGTGGCTATTCCACAGTGTCACATGAGAAGCTAGGCCAGCCAAGGTGAATCATGCAACTTGCCCCCCAGTCAGTCAGTCTACTTACTAAATGTAGGTTCTAGCCGGATACATTCTTCACAGTCCTGGAGGGGGAAAAACACCATACTAATTTCTCTCCAGAGATGCTAGTAAAATGACAAACTTGTTAACAAGACACCTAGCATGCTTCATAGCCATAGGCACCAACTCTGTGGGTGCTTTGGGGCTCAAGCACCCACCAAAAAGGTGCTCAACAGCCACAGGGCTGGAGTAATCTTTTATGGGCCTCAGTGCCTGGACTGTGGTTCCACCCTGTGCTCTGCCTGCCCCAGTCTTTCCTCACTGTCCCCCCCCCCTCCCCCTCATGGGGTGGGGGTGAGAGCTTGTACTTTTCCTGTTCAGGGCAGTTAATGCTGTCATTTCACAGCCGGCCAGGCAAGTTAAGGAAAGGTCTACGAGCATAAGGATGTTAGATATCGTATAACTGAATATTTGTAGAACTGCATAAAATATTACTGGTTACATGACTATTCAATAGTCTCCAGGAGTGGGACTGGCAGATAGGGGGCTCCCCGGGAGTGCACTGCCACCCCACACTGCTGACTCTATCAGAGGCAGGAGCATGGAGTGGCAGGGGCTGGTCTATGAGGGGAGCCAGTTTAAAAACCAGCTCCCCTTGCGGACAGGCTGCCTGTCGCCCAGTGCTGCTGCCTCTGATACAGAGGCAGCAGCGCATGGTGACAGTAGCCCCTCTCTGTGGAGGATGGGGGAGGGGGTTTCTAAGTTACCTACCAACAGAGACTGCTCCTTGGGATGCAGAACAGCCTCTGTCCATGGGGAGCTTGGGACCCCTGCAGACAGAGGCTGCTTTGTGGCAGCCTCCCTGCATTCCCTCCCATGCTGCTGCCTCTGATAGAGGCAGCAGCGTGTAGGGGGGAGGGAAGGTTGATCCGGAACTCATGGGGAGCCTGCTTAAAGTCAACTCCTCATGAGCACTGGCTCCTGCCCCCCATTCCCGCCTCTGATTAGGGATGTGAAAGACTAATTAACTATCCGGTAAGCAAAAACGTATCGGATAGTCGATACACTAGTCAGCTAGTTGCTTCTCCCCCCTCCCCCTCCCCCAGCTGCCTCTATCAGAAAGAGGTAGCATAGGGGGTAGAAGAAAAGGGGAGGCTTCGAGAAAGCCTCCACCGTAGGAGCCAGGGTCAATGGGGGACCCCCCCGCTGACCCCCAGGCTCTATGTGGTGCTGCCGCTTTGAAACACCGTGGGGAGCAAGAGGCCAGTGGGGGACTCAATCAGTCCCCCGCTGGCCCAGGGCTGCCTGCATCACTTTCACTTTTGAAGTGTAGCAACAGCCCTGGGGCTGTTGCTAGACTTCAAAGGTGAGTTTTCCTTACAGGCTAATCGAATAGTCGATGCAAACTGCATTGACTATTTGATTAGCTTATTAATCTAAATTTAACATCCCTACCTCTGATACAGAGCAGCAATGGGGGAGGGGGAGAAAAACAGAGTTTGTGTAGTCGATAGATTAACTGATAAGCCTAGACTTATTGGTTAATCATTTATTCAACTATACACTAACAACCCTATACGAGCATGCAGCTTCTGGAGGATCAGATCTGTGGTGTCCAACCAAATCTGAAAGTAGCTAGCCACACTCAACCAGCCAAACAGTCATATGTGGCTAGCGTGTTGGCCACCATGGGATTAGGTGCTTTTGAAAGCATATGGATGGTGGGGCTGGCCCACCATCACCCTGGAATAGAGTATATTAGAACTGTCTCTAGTTAAACAGCTTGTTAAGCATGTACCATCAGCCCTTTCAGGTAGGAACCAATCCGTGATTGTACAGCACCTAGAACAATGGAGTCCTGACCTACGACTAGGGAATCTATGACAATACAAAGAAAAAATCTGAAGAGGTCAAGATACCACCCAGGTTTCGTGCAAGGAGGATGGAAGCCTGCATTAGCTGCTGATCCAGAGCCCTAGTAACACATGTGCAAGATTGGCTTGAAGACAAGTGGCCCTGGTGCTAACCTTTAGTGCTAGTGGGAATTCCAGGAGTTTGGTGTAGCAGGCAGCTCTGTTGCTGTAGAGTTTGGCATCATTGGGGTTGCGTTTGATGGCTTCTGTGTAGTGTTTCATTGCTTGGGGATAGTCCCCTAAGAGGAGAAGAGGGCAGTAGTAAGTTATAGGGACCCAGAAATGCCCCCTCCCCACACCCATTTACCAGAGCATGGCTTAATTCTTCCTTCATTGCCAGACAGCCCAGAAGCCTGCACTTCCCCAACAGCTTCAGATGGAGCTCTCGAAGTCAGGCTATCTGCTTCCCCTTACTCAATCCAGCAGTTAGACTGGGCTGACAGCATCCCAGCCTGATGTTACAGAAACAACTAATGCCAGATGCAATCTCACCCCCACAGCAAGGAGAAAACTCCAGGGCACATGCGGCAGGCTCCTTTATGGCTACTGAGGAAACTGGCTATGTTGCAGGGCTGTTCACTTATTCTGAATCAAGCTTTGAGCGCGCTCACCTTTCTGGAAACACTCATTGCCTTTGCTTTTCTCCTCCAGAGCCAGATCAGGGTTGATGTATGCCAATCTCTCCTGCTCTTTCAAGATCTTCTCAGCCTGTGGAGGAATCATGAGCATGGTATGATGTAACAGACCCTGCCCCTATCAGCAGTACCCCCCTCTCCTTGGCAACACATTCCACTCACTACAGACTGTTCCCTGCCTTTTGCATCCAGGCTGGAGTAGGCATAAAATGATCATAATGCAGGAAGAAGATGGAGCTTGGGAAGGTGGTGCTGTGACCTGGTAAATGCTGCACAGAACTCCAGTGGCCTTCCTACCCCAAACACACAGCCACTCAGTCCAGCAGGCTCCCTCACAGAGAGCTAGGACAGAGTGGCTATACTGTGAGTCAGTGCCAGACAAGAGGCCACACTGAGTTACTACACTGATCTGCTTTCACCCAGACTGGCTGTTCTCACAGATACCCACAACCATGCAGATCAATGGGCTGATCAGGGGCTTGTCTCTTTCAGTGTTGCAGCAAAGCAGCTACACTGATGCTTCAAAACCTCCCCCTTGGTTTGAAAAGATCATGCTTCTTTGTTGCTACAGTGAAAACTTCATGCAACTGAGTTTAACCACTGCCAATGTCTACCTAAGTCTTCAGACAGCCTGAAATAACTCAAAGGGGGTAAGTTCCCTAGTTAATTGTAGGATTCCCATTCTCACAGGCACAAGGATTATATCTGCAGAAGGAGGACTAATGTTACAGCCATGGTAATGGGGGGGGGGAGGGGAGATGGGGACTTGCCGCCCTCCCCCCCCAAAAAAAGAAAGTCACATTTCCAGTATGGTGTAGAGCCCTAGAACAATGGCGTCCTGGCCTACGACTAGGGAATCTACAATAATACAAAGAAAAAAAAAAATCTGAAGAGGTCAAGGTGCCACCCAGGTTTCTTGCAATGATGAGGGAAGCCTGCGTAAGCTGCTGATCCGGAACCCTAGTAACGCATGTGCAAGATTGGCTTGAAGACAAGTGGCCCTGGTGGTAACCTTTAGTGCTAGCGGGAATTCCAGGAGTTTGGTGGAAATATGCTAGAAATATGCTCTGAGGCTTGAATTTCAGAGTCGGGGCATTTAAATGGCAGGATGTTCTACCAGCTGGGGAAAGCTATGAAAGTGGGTGCACACTTTGCTACAGGCCACACATTCGCTAGGAGATGTGAGCCCACACTCACTTGCTGACACTTCTTCAGCACATCTGGAGTCCGGTGCTCCGTCAGAGACTTGTTATAGGACTGGATGGCTTCTTTGTACTTCTCCTCCTTGAAGTAGGAATTGCCAATCCTTGCATAAACTCTGGATGTGGAGAGAGTAGCCAACATCAAGATAACGGCAATAAGGGACAGAAATATGGCACCTCCCTCCCTACCTAAGGGTTTCTCTATGACCAGAGGACCCCCTATAGAGGGGAGTTCTGTGTCAGGGGCACATGGGGGGCACAGTGGTCAATTCTGGTAATGATCAGAGTTCCCTGTAAGCTGTGTGCTTGTGCAGTCACTCTGAAGAGATTCAAAATCCACCCAGCTGGTTAGCAGAGTGCCCATAGCTAGGTTTGGTTTCTACTGGTGGCGCACATTCACACATGCCTTGGTGCACATAAAATACATTCTTCATGTGCAGGGCTCGACAATTTAGGTAATCTATTCGCCACGGGCGAGTAGATTATAGCCCGGCACGGCACCACAGAGCAATCAGCGCATGCACAGCGCAGTCTACGCATGCACAGTGTGCTGAACCGCGTGGCTGGCGAGCCCTGTTCATGTGGATAAAAAAAAATCCACAAATGGATGTAAAAGATTAGCGGGAACATTGGTAGTGACTAAGACCCAGCTAACTCATTTCAATCTACTAGATAGTGACAACAGTAACTTGGGCTGGAGCTGAACGAGTAACCTGGAAGTAAAAAGTTTCTTCGTGCATAATTAGGAGGCACTTGAATACACCTCTGATGAGGGTGCTACAGGAACCCAAAGAGAAGGGCAGGTGGCTAAAGTCACTTGTTTCCATAAGCCCCAACTCTGTGCTGCATGCACTCACTTGGCAATCTGCCGGTAGTCCTCCCTGTTCTCACGCCCCACCTCAATGGCCTGCTCGCACAGCTCTCGGCACTTGTTGTAGTCACCCTTCTCAAAGTACACCGCTGCAAGGGAAAATACATGAGACCACTTCTTACCATAACCACTGGCCAGACCACCTGCACTAGTCTAGCAGAACCACAATGCAGTTAAGATCATGCACTCTGTTCAGAGGTGGATACTTCTATGTGATCTAAAATCCACATGCTGCTCATATTGCTATGAAATGCAGTGTGTTTCAGGGTTAGAGGGCCCTGAGAAAAATTTGATTTTTTTTTTTTAAATTAACACCAGTGTCATGGAGCAAATAGCAATTTTCAAAAGATACGCACAGAATGAAGCCATCTAAAGGTCACTTCTGTACTCCTTTGTATAAAGCCAGTCACGGAGCTCCCCATAACTGTGATTTTTTTTCAAAACAGGAAGTAGAAATGGGCACCTGCATGTGTCACTCTTAGCACGGAGCAGCAGCATCATGTCAAAGCAGGAGTACATGGGGTGGAATGGGGAGGGGACACGACAGTCAATTTTATGTGAGGCACAGTGGCCTGACACCACCCTTGGAATATGCATTACAAGACCCAATGATAAGGAAACTGGGCTGGCTGCATGTCAGTGCAAGAGTTAACTTTTAGAGTTAGACTTTGGAAGCAGCACCCTCCAGATCAGACTAGAACTTACCACTTACCTGCTTGGTTACTGATATAAGTCATGTTGGTGGGATCCAGCTCTTTAGCTTTGTCATAGTGCTTTAGAGCTGCAGGAAAATCCTTCTTCTTGTAGGCCTCGTTTCCCAGCTCCTTCTCCTTCAGAGCCTGAACGTGGGGGCAGAAGAAAAAGAAAATGCATTTCCAGCTGCTACTGTATCAAGCCTTTCAGCTCTCTTAGGCCTTACAACCCCACTCCGGAGTCCAAGCCATAAGCTGAGTCCTGGTCTGTGTTAGCCTTGGCCTACACCCTTGACAGAGGCAACTATAATAATAACCTGTTAACCTAGTGACCACAAAGGAAACAAGGCGATGCACCCTCATGAGAAAGTAGTCTGCGCCAAGGCTCCTGTCACAGGGCCAACCTGAGCTGATGAGATGACCTACCATCCTGCCAGCAAGTGGGAGGGCAAAACTAGCCAAATATCTGCTCTGTTCCTGGGACCAGCACATCTTTATTAGGGTGTCTTATCACCCTACTCAGCCCCCTATTAAGGGGCATTCCCTTGTGCCAAACTCCACCTCCCAGCGCATGAGAGAGAGCTTAATCATAACAGGACCAGGTCTTCAGCCGGTGGTACCTGCTTCTTGTTCTCTGGGAGATCCTCTTCCATGGGCTCTGGCTTGGGCTCCTTTTTAGGTGGAGGGGGTGGAGGTGGAGACATAGCTTCATCTTCATCATCCCCACTGCCAAGGTCAACTCCCAAGAGCACGCTCAGTGTGGTCATCACTCGTGGGTCTTGAAGCTTTCTGAGAGACAAGGGGGAAGGAGTGAGTAGCTAGGAGGCATGCAGACAGGCCCTATGGACCTGGCTCCTAATTTTGACTAACTGGGGTGATGGAAGATAGTTTGAGCATCCAACCACAAGGGCAGGATTATCCTTTCTGTAGCCTGTGCATCACCGTGGGAGCGAAATGCTAGTCTTCTATTCACTTTCTGCAGCACCTTTATATTTTGCACAGCTTGGGCTTCATCTGCATCACTGCTCCTATTTCACTTGCTATTTTGCTACTATCCTGCTCTTCTCTACCCCATACAAATCCAGAGATACTCAGGCAAGGATCTTGCCTGTGCGTCTGAAGGGCAGTGTGCATAGTGATAGTGATCTGCCTTCTGGCAGAAGGACAGGGCCAAAGGGCTGTGCTGACTGGGTGTCTTGAATCACATATATCCAAGGATGGCATGGTGTAGATGGAGGGTGGAGGACATTGAGGCAGACTTAAGTTTGCAGAGCAAGGGACACCATGCCTGAGCCTCAGGACAAACTACTCTCTAAAGGATGAAATCTTACTCCTAACCTCAACATTGCACCACAGCAGAACCATCCTCAGCAGAACTTGAGCAGGTCCAACTTACATCCCCAGATCAGAAGGCTTGTTCCGGAGCTGCTCAATCAGGTCTTTGTAGCTGGGGTCATTTAACAAGGCTCTTGTGCGGGGGTCACTCTCTAGCTTCTGGTAGAGGTTTGGCATGTTAAAGGGGTTCATGAGCTTCCTCTCTGTGCAATCGGGGGAGAAGGAACAGAAGCACAGGCTGGTCATTTCAGCACCCAGGTAACCCCAAGAAGATATTTGGGTCTGATTAGCATATGACATTTCAGCTGCTATAAGGAACCTGTCGCCTGCACGGCTAACACAATCAATCAATCACTGCTGAGCGATGCTTGCCCCTTGATCAAACACAGGGGCAGTCAGTCTCAGCTCAGGGCTGAAAGATGCAGTTTAAGCCCAACTGACTGACAAAAAGAAAGTAGCCCTAGTCCAAATTCCATGGCACTTTTTCCTCCCACGTTCCTTCTGCCCCCCAAGAGCAGAGAACAACCCCTGACAGGGCACTTACTGTAGATGCAGAGAGGAGTCTGATCCCTGCAACTTTTTAGTGTCAAGCATCTAAGCAGCTGGCTTGAAAGAAGGCATTACTCATATCAGGTGGACACCTCTTGCTGCAATTCCTGCTCTCTCAAGTTCATTCCCTTACCTGTCAGCCTGGCTTCCATGTTCTGGAGACCCTCTTTCAGCTGAGAGTTCCCTGGCTCATGTTTCAGCCCCTCCTCATATGTCTTCTTGGCCTCCTCAAAACGATTCAAGAACTCTAGAGCAGCTGCTTTGCGAGAGTAGCCCTGAAAGTGGGAAAGGCAACACTGGAGGACAAAGGTTTGACAAGCATATTTTTATAAGCTGCCACTGTGTTACAGATCGCTTTCTATGTACAGAGCTCATGAGTCTGTCATAGGCCCCAGCTACAGAGCCTAATCTTTTAGCTCAAGTTATTGTGATTCATAGCTTATGTATCTCTGAGGACTCAGTTCCCAGTGACAACCAACACGACAGCCAACACACACAACAGCCACAAACATTTCTCCCAGAGACTTGAGTTTAATCGTGAAGAGATTCTCTTCAATCAGAATGGTTTCAAGACACCGAGGTTCAAGTTTCTACACCAAACTATGTGATATTGGGCAAGTCAGTCTCTTTGTGCCTCCGTTCCCCATCTGTAAAACAAGGTTAACAGCAATTGCTTGGCTCACAGTGGGTCTGCATGTTAAAGATTGAGATTAGTGGTCTTAAAGAATTCTTTAACACACTAAAGTAACAGAAACCACACAAGTACATGAAACAACAAGCTGTGATTTTCCCAGAGTTTTAAGGTATTTAGTCACCCAACTCCAGCTCCTTTGAATCTCTCTGCCAAAAATCAAGGGATTCCTCTTGAAGCATATTTTTAGAGCAAATGAGGTTTCATTTATTCCCGGTTTGAACTATGAAGATAACATGATTATGTTGTGCTACAATACAACTTTTCCTGCCATATATGGCTAGGGAGAGCCAGGTGGTAGCCATATTTTAACTCCAATCAGCACCTACCGCAAACCATGACTCTCCAATGACTAAGATCTTAAGGTACAAAGTCACTATTGTGATCAATCAGACCTTCCTAACATCAGCCCTAACATTCAGTTCATAAGCAAGACAACGTAGCCCAGTGGTTCTCAAACTTCCGGAGCCCTTTACATATGTAAAAATTTATGCGGCGCCCCAGCAGTCCACTGATTGTATGTGTTGTACCTATCGATGTTTCCAGTTTGTCAACCTCGCGGAGCCCCTGGAGATGTCTCGCGGAGCCCTGGGGCTCCGTGGAGCACAGTTTGAGAAACACTGACATAGCCTAAGACCCCGAAGAGAATCTAGAGAAGGACCCTTACCTTGCCCCACTCTGGCTTCAGCTCAACAGTTTTACAGGCATCATCCAGCGCTTTCTGGTACTCCCCTTTCTTGGCATAGGCTGCAGACCTGTTGCTATAGAGCACATGGTTCTTGGAATCTAGTTTTATTGCTTCCGAATAGTACTTAATGGCTTCTGTGATGTTGCCTGCACTCAAGGCTTTGTTGCCTTTCTCCTTCAACTCGTTCACCTATCAGAGGAAGAGCAAGAGTGAGCAATGGATTAGCATGATCAGCTATGGGTGGAAGTGTCAAAGGAATCCTCTTGCCTTGGAATTATCTTTCCCAACTCACTGCATCACTTGCAGGAAAGTGACTTTAAAGAGTGCTCCTTGTTAATGTCTCTGGGTCCTTCTCAGCAGCTGCTTAGAGTCTTACTGCTATCAGCACTTGGGATAGGAAGAATAATTTTTCACTAGAAACCACTGATTCACTACTTACTTGATGGGAGACATAATGCCTCCTTTAACAGTCCCAGAAATGTTAATACAAGAGCAAGATACGCATCTTGACAGCAGAGATTCAATAAGAACTTGGATACTGACATAGCTGTTCCATGGAAGTTGTGCAATGCCAAAGAACTCCAGATTCCTCAATAAGAGGTCTGTGAACACCCCAAATCACAGACAGCAAGTCTATCCCTCTCAATTCTCACCCAGACAGCTACTTCTCCCCTTTGAGGACCCCGCCTGGGTGGAATTCTCCAACATGACTGATTCAGAGAGTTTCATAAACAAAGGCCAAAAAATGTCATCTGCTTCTAAGATGATGCAGCTTGGGCCATTCGGTCCATCCGGAGTCGAAGGAAATCTAGCTATGATTTAACCACCCAGCTCAAATACTCCAAAGACCCAGAAGTCACCAGGCAGGTAAAGTCTGCAGATGTGACTTCCCTGCAAGTGTGAACTGATGGGGATGCAGTACTTCACAAAAACCCAGCAACTGCTAGTGCGATGTCTCCGCCAAGGGAAGGCAATCATTGATGAGTCACTTCAACAGAACATCAGGTAGGAACTCGAATAAGCTCCCTAGGAAGACAGCATACAAAATTTGCATTTTTCTCAGCCTATTACTTCCACTCTCTAAGTACTTTATAACCTGAACTCTGCCAGTACAAACAGAAGCTTGTCCCAGTTACATCAAAAGTCTCCCTTCTACAGGGCGTGTTAAGATGGCTCCCTAAAACTATTACAATGCTGACTCCTTTTTCAGTCCTGATGCGGCCTGAGCAATAATAGATCTTTAAATTATACGCCATGAATAGCAAAATAATTACTACCTCTAAAAACTTTTGAACGCTCACCCTATAAAGTGCTACCAGACCATTTGCTTGTTTTTTTTCCTGTAACAGACTAACTTGGCTACCCCCTGAAGCTCCCAAATTAGCTGACAACGTAAGAGCCTTACTATTTGGGGCAGAAACAGGAATAATCAAATTTAAAAAAACACCACCCACACTTTACATTCTACTTTAATTTTCAACAGGGATGTTAAAATGATTAACTAGTTAAAACTGTTTCAACCTAAGCCCCTCACTGGTTCTGGGATACTGCCACTTTGCTAGATGGCCTCTCCAGGTACAGCTGGCAAGTTAACTCCAGAGATGGCAAGGGTCTGTTAGCCAGTAAACCTCACCATTTACTGTTTAGCCTGAAAATTAGTGAGTGCCAGGGCTCAACAGTTCAGAGATGGTGATACAAACTAAGAACTTTTCTCCCCGCCCATTTTAGAGCTGGATTTACACTGACAAGCCATATAAGTAGAGATAATTTTGATGAGCTTCATTCCAGTTCCTAGCAGATGTTTGTATGCAATATATAATAGTGCAATATCTGAGCATTTTTGCTCAAGCCAGGAAGCAAGACAGAAATGAAGACTTGCAGAGATAAATCAGGAGTTATGCCTGCTGGGGTGGAGGCAGGAGGAATTCCTTTTGTGGAGTGGGGAGGAAGTTGGGATTGACAGGCAACAGCAAAGCTGTGAGGGGTGGAATTTAGTACTGGGACAGTAGGAAGCTGCATGTCAGGACTGAAGGGCATTGGCAAACACAGGATATGGAAGTGTAACGTGCAAACTTTTTGTTTACCTGTGTGCAGTGGTGAACAGGTATTCTGATACAGAGGCAGCAGCGTGGGGCACAGGCAGGAGCCAGTACGCATGGAGAGCTGGCTCCCTGCACACACTAGCTCCTGAGGAGCTGGCTGCCAACCAGCGTGTAACTGCTGAAAATTTCAGCAGTTACACAGTTACTTTATTATACCCATTTTAACATCCCTAGTTGGGATCTTGTAGGTCAGGACTTTAGGTCACTGGCAATGCTGTGCTTGTGTAGGAGGCTCATATTGCTGTCACCCATAATATATCTAGGCTCTAGCAAGCACAAGCACCTCAGTTACATTAGTTCCACAGCAACGTAAACTTTAAACCAAGATGTGAGGTTAACACAACTGCTTTACTCCAAGATAAAGCAGCTCCCTCAAGTCAGTGATCTGCTATGCTTCAAGCAGCAAGAGCAGCCTTTACCCATACCAAAGCAACAGGCCCTCTTCAAATGGGACAAGCAGAAGGGAGATTCTGGTAACAATTTTTTTTATTATGCCACCTGTACACCTGCTCCAAATGCTTCCTCAATTGAGAATACTCCAGGGTCTCCTTACTACACCTTAATAGGCTTTGTTTAAGCAGCAGGTCAGCTGTGTCTACAGCAGCCATCTCCAGCATCAGAATGCAATACATAGTTCATAGTTGCTTGGAGATCTCAACAGCTACTCAGCATTAACAGTTACTCCTTCCTGGGCATGCCTTCTACTGCAGGGGGATGAGGCAAGGGTGTGCATGCAGGTGCAGAAGTGAGGCAGAAAAGGAGAAGACAGTACTTACATCCCAGCTACACATCTCCAGACAGCCCACTGAACACCTCTCTCTCTCTCTCTCTCATACATTTAGTTCACATTCAATGCAGACTCCCTGTGCTACCCACTTTACTATCCAGTACGTTTCTGTGCTCCCCTTTTTAGCACCCCAAAAACCGCCTGCCCAAGCCACTCTATTTCCTCCTACATGCCTGCTTCCGAGAAACCCTACCACCGCCAACTTCTAGGACTCTTGGCTACCTCGTCTCACACCTGTTCCACTGCCCCAGACTGCTCTTCAGAAGCCTCAGAGCCCAGCCACCCTCTCCCGAGTGGTCACTTCAGGGTGCACGTTCACTTAACTCATTCGGGCACTCAAATACAATCAAGGTAAAGAGAAGCGATAGGCGGAAAGGGGGGCACCCTGCCCAACCAGCGCGGGTTAAAACACAGCTTGGCCCTGTCTACACGAGGGTGCTAAAATGCATCGGGCAATATGCTCCCAACGAACCTTTGCACCTCTTTTAAGCAAACTCGCCTACCCCGGGCCCTCCCCTGCCTGCCTGGCTTCACCCCATCCCACCCCCCTGCCTTACCGCTGCCTGCCCCCCAACACCCTCCCCAGGTGGTTCCTCCCACCCCGCCTCCCCAGGCGCCGTCCCTGGTAGCTGTCACCTCCTGCCCCAGGCTGCAGACACCCAACCCCCCCCCAGCACACAGCCCAGCTCGCTCCTTTCAGCCCACGCCCGCCGGGACCCCCACGGCAGGCCCGGCCCTTCACCTTCTCCATGGCTCCAGCTCGGGGCCCAGTTTTCCGGGACGCTGCCGGTTAAGTCTCCTCCGAGCCGGCCTACCGCGTCTCACGCCGCCTTCTGGAACTTGCTAGAAGCCTCCTGTATCGCCCTCGCCGCCCCATTGGTTGGTACGCGTCCGGGTCCCGCCCCCTCAATGCCACGATAGATTAGAAAGGGTGTCGCTCACGGGCCGGGCCTTGCCTATTCTCCGCCTCGGTAGCGCCAAGAGGGCGGGATTATTGAGATTCGCATAGGGATACGAGAACATAGATGTCAATTCGCAACTAGCCCCGCCTACTCCGCGTCTCATAAGTCTGGAGGTATGCCAATCAAACCCCCGCGAAGAGCCTTCCTTCTACCCGCCCTCACTGTGATTGGATCTCAACCTAGGACCACGCCCCCGCTCTGCCCATGTGATTGGCTAGCATCTCTAATAGCCTCAGCAATCTTCAAAATCCATTGGTCTGGAGACCCCTCGTGATTCTAACAGCCGTTCCCATTGGTTAGAGACATTTCTGGAATTTTCCATCCGTTTCATTGGGTCTGAGGAATAAAGTGACGACATGCGAGGCGCTATGTCCTGATTGAGCGGAGCGGGTCTGCGTCATCATCACTCCCTTATTGGGCGACTCCAAGAGTTTAAGGGAGGGACGTTCTGCCTGGTGGGGGCTGAGCTGGAGTTCCCGAGAGGCGGTGTGTGTGCGCGCATGCGTGTAAGAGAAACACATTTGCACGTGCTTGCCGTGGCCCCTAATACTGTTCGGTTTTCACGCATGCGTTGCACACCCTCAGCTGGAGAAGGTTGTTTGCATATATCTTGCACGCCCCAGGGAGGGGAGCACGCTCTGTGGCTGTGGTCCTGCTCATTTCCCCCAATCCATGTGTATTTTTCTCTAGTTTTTTTGCACCCTGGCCCTGCCCCATCTCTTGTGTGCCTGTATCTTACTGGGGAGCATGTGGATGCTACAACAGTGTTTCTCAACCTTTTTTAATAAAGTACTCCTTTAGAAAAATTATAAGTACCCTCCACTACCTACAGTTTTCAGACACAAATTTTGTTTCTCTTATTTCAACACATTTGTTTAAACAACTTCATCGTAGCAGGGCAGGCAATGCAATTTGTGGGTGTAAAAAGTACAAAAAGAATAAAGTGCTGTAAAACTTAAAACAAAAATTCAATTTTCTTCAAATTTCAGTTGTGTTGATGTACCCCACAGACTTCTCTCGAGTACCCCTAAGGGTACTTGTACCACTGGTTCAGAAACACCGTGCTACAATATAGCGGGGCTATTCCAGTCCCACTTGCCTGGAACTATTAGTCTTTGCCAGAGATTCATTGTAAATAAATGAGTGCAAACGTTGTGCATCTTAGAATTTAAACAAGTGTCCCTTGGTACAAACACTGTATGAAATTTGTATGTCGTGGTGGCTGACTATTGTGACCAGTGTTCCCTTTAATGTTTTCCATTCATGTGCAGAATAAAACTTTTTGTGTGCTGAGGCATGTGCAAATGTGCACCACTAGTAGAAAAAACTCTGCTAATCACTGGGTGGCATTTGAATTTCTTATCAAGAACTGCACAACCACACAGTTTACAGGAAACACTGATTGCAACCACATGCAGTGTTTTTGGAGAGTCTATTGTAATACATTTATGAAAGTTTAGCTTATTATTTTGAGGAAGGAACTGTACACAGTTCTATGGGGGTATCACAGCTGCTCCAGGAACAAAAAACAGCTATAGAAATTGTAACCAGCTCCAGAAAGAATAACACTTGGGTGGTTTCCATGTATATACTGATCCATAGACTAGAAAACAAAGACTTTGGGTATCTAAAAACTGAGTTTGGAGAGACTTGGGAGTCTTCTTTTTTATTAAATAGATGGACAGGATCTTGGCTCCTAGGGAAACCTCAGCCATCCTTGCTGAAAGGTTTTGACTAGGACTCTATGGCTATGCCTACACGACGGCACTATTTTGGGATATCATAAGTATCCCAAAATAGCTATTCCGCATCTTTAAAGCATCCCATTATTTCAAAATATTTCAAAATAACAGGCACATTATTCTGGTGTTCCTGTAACCCTGGTTCGATGAGGGTTAAGGGATGTTTTGGAATAGTGCTTTATTTTGAAATTTGGCACTATGTAAAAATAAGCTCTTTTGAAATTACCTTGAAATAAGCTGCACAATTTGCGTAGCTCATTTTAAGGTAAGGGTGCAGTGTAGACGCACCCTATGAAACTGATGGGTGATGTCTATTGTGCTTAGTAAACCTATATGGACTTTTACTGTTTGTATTTGTGTGCTTTTTTCTTTTGGTTCTTAAAATTTACTTTACTCAGAAAGACCTGTGTGATCACACTCATAAAAACACTAAGGTCTAGCCTTCAGGCAGAATGGCTGGCTGGGGATGTTACAGTGTATGGGAAGGATTCTTCAGTGCAGCCTTGAAACTCTAGGGCTAAGTCTACATTGCCACTTTACCGCGCTGCAACTTTTTGGCTCAGGGGTGTGTAAAAACACCCCTCCCAGAGCACAGGAAGTTACAGCACTATAAAGTGCCAGTGTAAATGGGCTCCCAGCACTGTTAGCTATTCCCTTCCTGGAGATGGTTTACATAGAGCTCTCCTAGTGCTCCAGACGTGGCCACACTTTCAGTTTAAAGCACAGTGGTGTCACGACTACGCTTTAATTTTTAGAAGTGTAGACTAAAGCTATGACTACACTTGCAATTTATCAACAAAACTTTTGTCATTCATGGGGGCTTAACTACCCCTTTCATCATGAACAGACAGTTTTGCCATGGCAAATGAAAGTGTGAATGTTGCTTTGTCGGAAGGAGCACTCGGTTGCTGACAAAGCAAAACCTCCTCCTTGGGAGTAGAAGTATTTTGTTGACAAAAGTGCCAATAAACAGCATTCACACATGCTGACTTTTAGCGACAAGGCTGTGTCAACGCAGCCTTGTCGCTAAAAACTGCGTAGTGTAGACATACCCAAAGAGCCTGAGCCCTGACTGGCCATAACTGGAGAGACCACACAGATGAGGAATAAAGGTGCAGTCACCCTGAAACGGTGACACATGGCATGGAATGGTATGCAAAATGGGTATTAGGTGCTACAATTTTGGTAAGAGCAATGTAGCAAAGAGGATGGGTTACATAATTTTTGTGCACTTGTGTATTTCCCAGGGTATGATTTTTGTGCATGGTGCACATGCTTTGCGGGATGTTCCATACACACATGTACCTTTGCAAGGATTCACCTCCCTGCAGCAATTTCACTCAGTGTGACCCTGGGGGTTTACCTGATGTCATATAATTGCAGGGTGTTTTCCTCATTGGGCACAAATCTCAGCTGTTTCACAGAGGAATTTCATGGTGAGAAGCGCCTGCAGAAGCTGCAGTGCAAACTCCTGGGCTGCTTTCTGTAAAACATTTGAAGGAGCTGATGTGGGGGAGGAGGAACTGGAAATCAGGAGCCAGGACTCTTGGGTTCTATTCTTAGCTCTGAGGAGAGGTGGTCTCATGGTTAAAGCAGGGAAGGTCTGAGAATCAGGCCTCCTGGATTCTATCCTTATACCTCACTCCTTTTTAGAGATAATGGTTATAGCAAGGGGGTCTGGTACTTAGGACTTCTGGGTTCTGTGCCTAGCTGTGGAAAAGAAGTGGAGTCTAGTGTTCACAGGGGTGCAGATGGGAATCAGGATGCCTGGTTTCTGCTCTGCTAGTGACCTTAGACAAGTCATTTTGCTGCACTGTGCCTCATTTTCCCGAGAGTGGGGAATAACACTGATTTATCCCTAGGAAGTTTGCAAAACTATGGATAGCTGTGAAGTGCTTTTTAATCCTCCAGAATAAGGACCAATAAACAGCTTGTGGTGATAAATGCAGAACTGAATCTTTAAGTCTTGTTCTAAGACCTGCAGATCTTAATTCAGGGGTTCAGGGCATAAAAGAGGATGCCCTGCTCTTTAGATAGCATGGATCTAACTACAGCAACCGCCCCGGAGACTAGCAAAAGGCCATGTCTCCCAGCAAGCAACATCTATGTCTTCTGATGTGACTAACACTGCTAAATTTAGTAGGGTTGCCAAGGCACCCTGCACATTCAGGAGGCAAACATCTATTTATAGTGAGGAAGCTACCATACTGTGCTGTTTAAACAGCCCACGTGTGTGTCCCCTTTGCAAATAAATGATTGCGTTTTAAAAGTAGCAAGTCGTTTCCTGCCTACAAACAGCTTGAAGGTGGGTTGAGAACCAGTCATTGAAGTTAAATGACAGCTTGTTTTGCCTGGGATTCTGGGAACTGTAGTTTGCAAAGCTTGCTCCAAATTTTTTTAGCCTCCCAGGTTTCAAAGCTAAGCTCGGTGGTCGCAAGGGACACTGAGGGGCAAATGTGGATGAATTCTGTTTTGCATTTATGTTCAGGGCTTTACTGAAATAGGTGAATTAATGCCCCCATGTGATCTTAGGTGATAAATAATGTTATCCCCATTCTATTTATGAAGAGCTGAGGCATAAAGGAGAAAAGAGGCTCGCCAAAAAATCAAACAGCTAGTCACTGGGAAAAAACCCCAGAAATGCTGATTCCCAGCCCAGCCCTGCTATAACTCTCTACACTCCACTCCCCTCCTAGGGCTGGGACTAGAAGCCTGGAGTTGGATGCCTAGCCCTATGTCTGCTTCAACTGCAGGAATATGATATTATCATGAATGTGATTGCTGAGGGGCAGAATGGTCCACTGAGTAGGGCTGCAGTTCAGGATGTCTGGGTTCTAGTCCAGGGTCTGCTGTACTTTTCTCTGTGTGCTTCTATTTGCCCTCTCACCTTTTGTCTGTTATTGTTTTAGGGCAGGGACTGCCTGTCCTTACATATTGGTGCAGCACCCAGCACAACAGGGCCCAAGTCTCTCATTTGGAGTCTGTATAACACCCGGAACAACAGGGGTGGGGCTGGCTGTGCTCAGGGAAGCTGATAGCCACAGTGGGCCCTGGGGCAAGGTGGCAGGAGGGGGGGGGCATGGCTTTGCATACCTGAAAGGGATGGGGTCAGGGCAGCCAGCCTCCAGAGTGGCCCAAGTGCGCCATGCCAGACTCCCCTCCCCAGCCCTTAGAGGTGCATGGGAAGCCATTTTTGGGTCAGGGGCTGCACACGAGTGAGAAGCAGAAAAAAGTGAGACCCAGAAAACAAATTTCCCCAGCTGAGAACCAGAAAGAGACCCACCACACACACATACACACACATTCCCCTTGCACAAGAGTTCCTAGGAGCACCCAGACAAGTAGATTTTGGGTGCTCCAGCCCTGCGGGGGGTCAGGGGGAGGGCCAGCATGATCTCCCCAATGTTGAGGGGATGTGGGGAGGACCCTGAGCCTTGGGGGCCAGATCCAGGCAAGCTGGGGGCTGTATCTGGCCCCTAGGCTTTAAGTTCCGCAACTCTGCCTTTGAGCCTTCTGGAATATGCTGTGTAGCACTGCAGCAGTAATTTAAAGGGGAGCCCTGGGTCCTTTAGAATAGTTGCCCTCTTTGCTACCCCGCCGCGCCCCGCCCCGCCATCAGCAGGCCTGGCAGTACTACAATAATTCAATCAAGGATGGGAAAGGAGCATAGAAATATTGCCATGAAACCAGCTAACAGCAGGAAAGCACACGTCCATGGTAGGCCCCTGCTGCACCATTGCAGGATCAGGCTCCTGAGATGCCATCCCAAGACACAAGCCCTGCTCAGTTCCCTGTATTTGTTTGCTGCATCAGAGCCCTTTACTGGCAAGGAAGAGGAGAACTGTAAGAGCCTGGATGGGGTCAGTACTACATTTCCCAGGATCCCTTGCGCAGAGATGGGCGGGTTTGCGAGTGCAAAGCCTTTGGTGAGTTTCAGTCTGTAGCCTCCCAGCAGCCGCAGCAACTTTGTCCCCTCTCCCGCCCCCCTTTGCAAGCCAAATACCAGGTGCAGTAAATAAGGGAGAAGAATTTCTCTCGGCTGCTCAGGGACCAACCAGGGAGCCCGGGCAGGGAGCCCCAGTGCGTTCCTTTCTGTGCTGCCATGCTAGGGGTTCTCATGACCCTGTCAGGCAGGAGATTGTCTGGAGCCTTAGGGCAGCTTCTGGGGGGCTGGGGGAAAGGCAGGCTCCCCAGGGTGCTGGGTGGTTTCAGAAGGGGCACGTGGAGCTGCAAAGACCCAAGTGCTAGCAGCCAGCCCCCTAGCACAGTCCAGTTGGTATCCAGAGCCTTCCGGAGCTGGGCAGCTGCTCCCCCACTAGGCATGGCGGCTAAGGTGGATCTGACCACGTCCACTGACTGGAAAGAGGCAAAAAGTAAGTGTGAGGATGTGTGTGTGTGTGTGTGTGTGTGCCATGCCCAGCTACCCCTTCCCTCTGCCCATGCGCCACTTTAGCTGGGCATCATACCACTGTTTGCAACATACCTCCACATAGGGCCACTTACCCTGTCTAATTTCCACCCCCCTAAGGGCATTTGTCCCATCTCTGGGTGCTATGCAGCTTTGCAGGGAGTCTGTATGCCAGCACAGAAATCCACCCTGGGTATGGAACAGTTGGGGTCTGTTGCCACAGTGCATTGGGTTTGTTAAAAACTGACAGTTCTTCTATCATCCCTTGTCTCTGCACCTAGCCATGCAGCATAGGTAGGAATCCCATCATGCCTTGTGCTGCCTCAGTACATGGTGGGTGATTTGTGGGATCCCCTTCTGGATTTGTGGGAGAGCATGTGTGTGTCAATACTCCCAGCATCCCTTGCACCATATCCCAGAACTCAACTGGCAGCTGTATCATTCCCAAGTTCCTTGAAGGGAGGCAGCACTTCCTAGCCCAGGTGCTGCAGGGAGAGCAGAGCTGGTGCATTGGAACTGTGTGGCTGTTGCCTATGGTACTGGCCTGCCAAAACCAAACTATGGGAACAGAATGCTCTGCACTAGCTGCTAGTGGCACTGCAGCACCACATGCCTGAAGCTCTACCGAGCCAGCCCTGACTCCACCAAGAAAGTTGCCCTGGACATGGAGAATGTATTTGCCTATCCGCTTCCTAGCAGGCACAGTCAGTGACAGAAAGTGCAATGCAAAGGTATCCATGTTGTGCTGCTGACACAGTCCCCCTGGGTTATTAATCTTCTTCATCATAGTAATGCCAGGCACTAGCCAAGAACAGGGCCCTGTTGTTCCAGGCACCATACAAACCCAGAGTAAGAGACAGAATCTGTCCCAGTGCAAGATGGGGTAGCAGGTATAGCTGGGGCTCATATTGACTGGTGCTTCTGCATTTCATCGTTGCACCCCTGCTGGGGCTGGCACAATACCTAAAAACCCAACACCAAAGCCCTCTTCCCTGCTCCTTTCAGTTTATAATGAGATTCAACATCCATGTAGCCTCACCCAAGCCCTCCTGCTCTAGGTTCAGGAGCCTTTTCAGTCCTTATCTAAGGGATTATTTTCCTCATGGCCCGATTTCCTAGGCCCTTTGCACGGCTGTCTTGAGGCCTTGAGGGATTGCTCCAAGACAGGAAAATTGGAAGTTCTTTAAGAGGAGTTTATTAGATGGCTAAAAAGCCACAATTCTACAATCAAGAAAGATGACAGTTTTGGCTAAAAGCCCAGTCTGGCTCAGTGGCAAAGTGAAGGCAGCAGTTAGAAATTAAAAAGAAAGTAATATAGAACAAATGGAAAAGAGGGGTAATAGATAGCAATTGATCTAAATTAGAATCTAGGAAATGTAGAAAACCGATAAGGAGGGCTGAAGGCATCAAAGAAAAATGCATTTCTGGCAGGGCCAAGGAAAAAAAGGAGTTTAAGTGTCTTAGGAACAAAAGAAATCTTAGCAATGATACAGCCCAGTTATGAGGTGGAGATGGTAAAATTGTTCATGATACAGAAATGTTCAATAAATATTTCTGTTCTGTATTTGGAAAGATGGAGAATGATGCATTTGTGTTACATGAGGATGGTAAAACATTTTCAGTCCAAAACTAAGGGCAAAGTTAATACACATCTGTGAGGGTTAAATATTTTTAAATGAGCCAGCCCAGGTAACTTGTACCTGAGAGTCCTATAAGAGCTATCTGAGGAGGTCTCTGGCTTGCTTGATAGTAATTTTTAATAAAGCTTGGAATAATGGGGACACTTCAGAAGACTGGAAGAGTACTAATGTTATGCAAGTCTTCAAAAAAGGACAAGTGGGATGACTCAGGTAACTATAGGCTGGTTAGTCTGACATCAATCCCAGGCAAAATAATGAAAGAACTGATATGGGATTCAGCTGATGTAGAACTAAAGGGCCTATAATTATTGTCAGTCAGCATGGTTTGATAGGAAATAGGGCTTGTCAAACAAACCTGATTTCTTTCTTTGAAGAGATTGCAAGGTTGATTGGTAACAGTAACTGCAGAGATTCAATACACTGAGACTTATATAAGGCATTTGCTTCACACTGCACAACAATAATAAGCACTATATAATATCAGAAGAGCACGTTTCCTGGATTAAGAACTGGGTAATAGATCTCAAAAAGTAGTTGACAGTGGTGAATCCCTGTTGAATAGAGAGATGTCTCAGGGTGGCTGGCCCTTTAGAAGGAGTCCGAGGCAGGGCCCTCTCTATTCTGATGGGCTTCTTTAAGGGGAATGACAGTGAATTGGCTGTTAGGAAGAGGGCAGGAGCTCTAATGGCACAGGGCAGGAAAACTTCCAGGGAAAGGAATTTAATTTAGAGGATCTTAGCCACAGGAGGTCCAGCCTACCAGGATCTGTGCTGTCTGGAGAAGAGCTGCAGTCGGCTGGAGGGTCCTGGCCCGCAAAGCATCATGCCTGAGTGTCACTTGGCTACAGGGCCCAGGACTGAAACACAGATGGAATCAGCCTCCTGCTAAGAAGTCTGGGCGAGGGTCTTGTGTTTGTGTTAATAACAGAGACCTTCAATTGCCAATCTTCCCAGTGGCCCAGTTAGAAAAATTAAGGCAGAGTGTGTCTGTAGTACTATACGTGGCCACATGGGGGGGTGTGGGATGGCATCTACTTTACAGGGCATCCCTAGGGAAGGTCTCTAAGGATCAGTATTAGGCCTGATGCTTGTCCACATTGCCATCAATGCTTTCAAAGTATAGGCCCATATGCAGGAATTTCTGTGGGGAGTGCGAGCTGGGGGAGGGGCTGGTGGTTGCCCCACCCCGGGGCCCAACCTCCTCTTGGCCTTGCTCCTGGGGGAGAGGGGGGATATCAGCCCCAGCCTTCCTCTACCTGGTCAGAGCATGGGGGAGGGAGGCTGGGGCAACATGCTGCACTCATGGGGATGCATTTGCACCCTTTGCACACACTCCTCCCCTCCACCCCATGTACGGGCCTGAAATAAATATAAAATCACTGCTACTAAAACATATGGAGACTCAAAGATGTTTGAAGTGGGATGATGAGGACAGTCCTCTACAGCAATACGGATTGTTTGGTAAGCCAGGCCCATTCCAACAAAGTGTGTCAGAGGAACAAGTTGGGCTGGCCATTCCGACAGAAGGGGGAACTGTATCCTGGGGAGTGGTGACTTGGTAAAGGAGTTGGAGGTCATAATGGACAGACAACTCAGCAGGAGCACCCAGTGTCACACTGGGAAACAAGGGCCGGTGTGGTCCTTACCTGTATGAAGAAAGAAGGAGTGAGAGAGAGCAGAGAAATGAGTTTAACTCTGAATATGGCATGAGTGAGACCAGGTAGGGATGGTATATCCAGTTGTGGAGGCCACATTTCAAAATCAATGTTGAAAATGTGGAGAGGTTGCAGAAAAGAGCACAAAATGATCTGAGGGTGGAAGAAGGCACCTGAGAGTGAGAGACTTGGGGAACTCAGTCTGGTCAGCTGCTCAAAAGAAGAATGAGAGGTAATATAGTTATAGGTCTTTGCAGGAGGAAATACTAGGGACTGAAGAGCTCTGTAGCCTAACAGAGAGAGGTTCTTGTTCAGTCTATGTCTGGAAGCTGATGCCAGACACATTTCAATTAATAGCACGGGTGATTAACCATAGGAGCAGTTCTTGAGGGGAGTGGTGGAGTCTCCATCTTCTGATGTCTCCAAATCCCCCAGGCCGGAGGCTTTAGTCAAACACAAGACATTGGGCTCAATAGAGGGAGAGCTGGTTGAAATTCTGTGGCCTGTGCCATTCAGGAAGGGGTGAGTAACACAGAGACTATCTAATGCCCTGATATATGCCCAAAGCCTCTTTTGGAGACCAGGTCAGTACGCTTCCAAAGGTGAGGGCTGCATTGGCATTCACCCCTGAGGTAATGCAGGAGAGCCTGCTTTAAATCCCCTTGGTAAATGTGCGTTTGAACTCTGGAAAGTGGTGGGGTGGCATATGGGGAGCCATTTGGAAGGAGTGCTGGGTTCATTTCCCAGCTCTACTGGAATTGTGGCCATAACCTCAGAAAATTACCCTTACTTGTTACAGCTTAGAAAATATACGAGCTGTGGTGAGAGCGTTGGTAGCCTAGGGATGGTCTTATGAGTTCAGGGCTATCTGTTATATATCCATGGGTCCTGAAAGCTAGTGCAGCCTGCCCTCCTGCATAGCACAATCCAGAGATTCCCCCCTCCACCGCACTCCCTCAGCTTTTTCCTGAAGCCCACACCTTTGAGGCACAGCTAGGACCAAGCTCAGTGGAAGTGAGGGGAGTTGGGGATCTGCCTTGAGTTACCACCTGGCCCATATTTGACCAGCCTGACCAGGTTTTTTTTTTATGGATTTGCCTTTGCCAGTTGCCAGATTAAAAATAAAACACCAGATGACATTATTTATGTGAGTCTAAAGATTTGCATTACTATCACAATACACTGGGATACCTATTGGGTACTAATACAGATCCGTGTGGAGCTAATGATGCTGCAGTATTCCTATTTCTGCAGGTTAAGTAAGAAAATGTTGTCAATCATGTCTCTATGTGTTCTCTCTCTAGCCACTATATGTGGCTGTTTAATGGGGGTTGTGGAGTTGCCTTGTGGTTGTGAAGAATAATGGGCTGGGTTTTTTTGCATTTCAGGGGTGGTAACCCTAGACCTGCCCCAGGGCACTTGCTCCAGGGGCTGATTTCCTTCCCCCTGACACAGCACACCCCTCACTTGCAGAGGACCTCAGTCTCAGGTTCAGCAGGAAGGGTGTGAAGTGATGCTCCCACAACAGGGTAGGCAGGACCATGCCACTTGGAGTGCACCAGGCTCAGTGTGCATAACATCAGTGCTTGGGTCTACCCTGCTCTGCGGGGTCATCTCAGGCAAGGCCTCTGCCCTGAACAGCTCCTTGTGCCCTGCTCTTGCAGTGTGGTTGCAATGGCGGGTGGAGGGCAGAGCAAACCAGATTGTTTGGGGAACCCCTCTCTGTCTGGCTCCTGTCCTTCTTGCCTGCCTCCTGGGGTGAGCAGCCAATCGGAGCAGCTGTTAAAGCGCTCTCAGCATCCCTGAAGCCATGCTTATCACCTGAGCTGGGGGTGACTGATGGCTCCCCTGCCTCCCTCCCTGGGAGCAAGGGGATTAAGTGGTGGGAGGGGGAAGAATGCCTGGAACTGGCTCCCCAGTCTGAAAGGGGAGGGGGACCCCACTCCAGCTAGATCAGAGAGGGGGGGGAAAGAGCCCAGGAAGCACAGAGGTAGGGGCTGGGCTGGGGCCAGAAGGAATGGAGGATGGGGGAGGGGCCTGGGTGAGCAGTGGAGCTGAGGGGGCAGATGTGATGGGGGACAGTTTTGACTTGGAGGTGGGGGGCAGAACTGATTGCTGGCCGGCCTCAGGCACATGGGGGTAGAGCTGCGGCAGGTGCTCTTGTCTCTTTACCTAATGAAGCGGGAGAGTGGGCAGCAATAATTGTCCTCCACCCTCATGCTCCCTCACAAAAACTGTGCACTGGCTGGAGAGTTTAAAGATCAAAACATCACAATACAATGGTTAAAAAAATCTTCTGGTGTGTGTGTGTGTGTGGCGGGGGGAAGGGTGACTCATGGTTTTGCTCCCCTGAGGTGGGAAATACTGAGCTGCTACAGAAGTGCAGGGGGTGATAATAGGGGCACCTCATTCTCGTTACCCTAGTAACACTTCTGTGGGCCTTGTCCCTCCCCTGCAGCATACCTGAAAGGTCTGAATCAGAAGCAAAGACGGGAGCATTACTACACCAAGGACTTTATCACACTGAAGGACATCGACACCTGGAAAAAAATGGCTAAAAGTGAGTCTTAAGGTTTTAAAACCCTTTGTCAGTGGGTAGTAGATTTCCATTGTGGGTCAGGGTTGAGGGGCACTGAAAGAGGTGTGGTGGGGGGACCCCAGGATTGGGATAGCTGGGGACTGTGGTCAGGATTAAGGGGCACTTAAGTGGCTTCCAGTATAGCCATCTGGATGTGAAACCCAAAACCCAGTGTGTGAATTGTGGGGTGGAGGGCTCCCCAATTTGGAATCTGCTCTCCCTGTCAGTTCTAATCAATCCCAGGTCTATCATGCTTTGGGCATGGCACAGCCCTGCCCTTTCTATCCCAGAATCCTGGCTCTGTGAAGGAGCGTATGGCTGGATTCTTCTCCTGTAGGGCATGGAGACCCCTGACCTTGGACCCTTGTTTCTAGATGCCCGACTGAAGCAACCTGAAGAGGCCAAGTTCCCCAAGGACAATCAACTGAATGAGAAGATCTCTCTTGTTCGCCGGGACATCACAAAACTGGAGATGGATGCAATCGTCAATGCAGGTGAGTGGATCACAGATCTACTCTGCTGACCGGAGTCCCTGCTCCTATGGCAACTGCAGCTCCCCCTCTCTGCATGTTGCTTGTTGGGGCAGCTGCTTTTGGTCACAGGGGGTCATACCCCATGGTGAACATGTGGAAAAAGAGGACTGGGTGGGACAGAACATGCTCCCATCCACCTCTGAGGCTGGCAGGAGTGCTAGCTGCCTGTCAGGCTTATGCTCTGAGCAGGGAGCATGTTTCTGTAGTGTAGGGTGCTGGGCTGCCCCCAAGAGCTGCTGGATGGATGGATGCCACTTGGCTCTGGCCTGTCTCTTTTGGAGCACAGGACTCCTGCCTGCTCAGAAAACATGCAGCCTATGCCACTTCTGCACAGTCAGTTCTGTTGCCCACCCCCCAACCCAGAACCCCTCAATTTTGTAGGACTTAACCCTATCCCAGATGTGTGTGTAGGGTGTTCCAAGTGTTCTGTAGAGTTGGTTATTTGCCTGCCCAAAGATCATGGTGCATGTCTAGGATTTTGGTTGGCTGTGCAGGGTGACTAGATCTATTGCCACCAATAACTGCTCTATATTTGTCTCCATGGGCTGTGTCACCTCGCTGCTTAGTGAGTTGTCTCTGTGAGGTGGTTGGGGTTTGGGGCTTATTGGTAGATGTGGATTTATCTGAGATTCTTTTTAAACCTTTGTTCAGAGCAAAACTCCCCTGCCCCATTAGTGAAGCCAAGCTGGGGCATGTCTGATTGAATTAGGGGAGGTAGGTTTCATGTGGCACTGACCCCATTTTTGCTGCTGTCCATTTGTGAGCGTGGCTTGGGGTGAGAGTCACAATCTTGCAGGCAATGGAGCTTGGTGCAACTAACTCTCCCTGAACATCGGATGGCTCTAGAGCCCCAACCCTGCTACCCATCGGGAAATGGGCTGAACCAAACCTGAGGTGTGGGTGGGCTGGGTACTATCTGGATTCCATTACTCTTCTGATACAACTGAATACCCCTCTCTTGTACCATAGCTGAGCAGGGTGTGAGGCAGGCTCTCCTGCCCAGCATCATCAGGGTTAAATGAACCAGTGAGACATCTCTCCCTGCAACCCAGGCTGTTGGCAGACTCAAGTGAGTGGCACATCAGTTACTCAGGGTAGCTCCCCCTGCCGAGAGAGTTCGGCTCAGGCTCTTTGCAGACTCAGGCAGTGTTGCTGTGTTGGATTACGTTCAGGGCAGCTCCCTCCATCAAGAGCAGTCTGCTCAGGCTCTCTGCAGGGGGAGGGTGACTGCATGTGTTACCCTAGGGGCAGCTCCCCATTCTCAGCATGCCAAGCTCAGGGTCTCTGCAGGCTCGGGCAGGTGTTGTTGCAGCTGTTATACTTGAAATCAAATGTTCCAGCTTTTGGGTTTGAATCTTTTTCTTTGTATACAATGGAAGCTGAGTCTCACGCATCATCCCATGACTCCAGGAGTTGGGGTTTTAAGAGAAATGTCAAGTAGCAGGGGCTTTTTGATAGAATTGTGAGAGTGGGCAAGTGTGATCACAGACCTGACTGAGGCCTAAGACATGATAGACCCCATGTCTGTTCCTTGCCACTCCCTTACCATGCGGTTGGATTGGAGCCAATGCCTCACTTCAGCGGAAAAGCCCCATGTCTCATTTCCCATCCCCTGATCCAACCACTCGCCCTCCCTCTGGTTGGGGACCAGATTGGAGCTGGTGGCCCCTAGAGAGGAAAGGTACTGTCTCTCTTTTTCGATGGGGGTGTGTGTGTGTGTGTGTGTGTGTGTGTGTGTGTGTGTGTGTGTGTGTCTCCAATCCGGTGTGTGCCAAAACTGAATGATGGAGCCTTCCCCAGAGTTGCTCTCCCCCCCCCCCCTTTTTCAGCACAGACTCTCCATTCTGTAGGCAATTGAATCTGATCCCAGAGTCCCCCTGAGAGATGACTCCAGTGCCATTTATCTCTGACATCCAGCTAAGGAGCCTGTCAACCCAGTCAGCACACACCTCTCAAGTTGCAGGGAGATAAACTCTAGCTGTATGTTCCCTGTGCGTGTTCATCATGGCGGGTGCTTGTGGGGATAGGGCTCTGCTTAGAACTAGCTGCTTTATAAGAACTGTCTCCACCATGGGAATTACCAGTCTGGTCATCCATCCCAGTATGCCACCTCTGACAGTGACCAGTACAAGATGCTTTTGAGGAAGTTGTGAGAGCCCTGCAGTGGGCAGATATTGGCTTATCTGCTTTCCCTGAATATCTCAGACTAGCCCTAGAGATCAGCTTAAGCCCTGAATCCTAAGGGTTTAGCTCCCATCCAAAATCTTTGCTAGGGAGGCTGTTACCTCTGCCTTTGGCACTTACTAGGGGTGTTTGAATGTAAATGACTAATTGTTTAACTGATAAACGGATGCTTATCGGTTAACAGTGTTGGTTACACTCAGCGAAGCCTCTGGGAGCCGGGGGCAAGGGCTGCCACCCTGGCTCCCAGAAAGGCAGCTTCTGCATCAGGGAAGCCTCCTCCCCAGTAGCCAGGCTGGCAGGGGCTGGGGGCCCCACTCCCACGGAGGATTTGCTACAGGCTCTGCTTTATACTGCAGAGCCTGTAGCGTTAATAACCGTGAAACCACTGAGATTTCCAGCGGTTACACGGTTACCCTAATACACAATTTTTAACATACCTAGCACTTACATGACAAGAACTGGAAAATGGTCAGATTTGGGGGTTCCCAAATCCTGGTGATGTTACTAGAATGGAGAGGGTTCAGAGTAGAGCCCCAAGAATGGCTAACGGATTGGAAACCATGCCTTAGAATGCGATACTCCAGGAGCTCTGTTTAGCTTACACGGGGGACAGAAATTTGATGGTAGATGTCTCTTCAGTTTAACAAAGGTTCAATAAGATCCAATGGCTGGAAGATGAAGTGAGACAAATTTGCAAAAGAAGGCACAGATTTGTACCAATCTGGATGATTAAGCAATGGAATAACTTCCCAAGGGGATCAGTGCATTCTCCATCACTAGCAGTGTTTTAAATCCAGACTGGCTCTTTTACTAAAAGATCTGCTGTGGCTCAATGAGGAATTAGTTCAGGGCTGTCCTATGGGGCGTGAGTTATACTGGAGGTCCAGCTACATAATCATGGGACTTTCTGGCCTTATGATAACCTAAGAATCAGCTGTTCTAGCTCTGGACCAGTGGTCCCCAACCTTTTGGGGCTGCTGCGTGCCCGGGGGCGGGGCCGGCACATGCGCTGCGTGCCCGGGGCCAGCACCGGCATGTGCCGTGACCCCGGGGCAGGGGCCACCCATGCACCAGGCGCCCAGGACTGGCACTGGGATGTGCTGCGACCCCGGGGGAGGGGCTGCCCATGCGCCAGGGGCCAGCACCGCGCTTGTGCTGTGCGCCCGGGGCAGGGGCCGCCCATGCCCCACACGCCTGGGGCCAGCACCACGCATGTGCCATGCGCCCGGGGGCGGGGCAGGCCCAGATTGTTCAGCGGGTGCACATAAATGGCCCAGCGGGTGCCATGGCGCCCGCGGGCACCGCGTTGGGGACCACTGCTCTGGATGTTTTTGTTAGTCATATAAATGTACAGCAACTCTTTGATTCTTGCTAAGTTTTTGATTTCTTAACAGTATCCAGTGGCAGAGAGTTCTGCTGGCTAATAATTGTCAAGTAACAAAATATTTCCTCTGATCAGTTTAGAATTGGCCACGCTCCCATTGCATTCCCTGACTCTTGTGTTATATGATGAGCGGAAGTGTCCCCACTTCCATTTGCTCTAGAAAGCCTTGCAGGTTCAAAGTCATTGGAGAGCTGTTTTGTACCCTATTGTGCTGAGTGCAGTACAGTCCTACAGTTCAATGAGGAGCTTGCAAATAAATTTTTGTCCCCTAAAAAAAGGTAGTTTTTCTTTTAACACAAAGGCATTTCTGGTTGAAATTACATTTTGCTGGGAAAATTTCCTTCCCACTCACTTTGGCACTAGTGGAGGGGAGGGTTCATGTTTGTAACAGAAACTGGGGTGCTGTGGGAGTTGCACCAATGGGCGGTGATGCAGCGAGCGTGAGAAGCCAGGAATATGCTTATGGCAGGAGGGTTAGGAAAGGATGCAAGAAGGTGTCAGTTTCCAGGCACCGGAAGGGCAGCTGTTAGAAGAGCAGTGGCCAAGCCAAGCTCAGAGTGGCTGAGGGTGAATGAGCAGGTGTCGTCTGGGGAGCAGGAGCACTCTCTAGGATTGCAAGGAGTGAGAAATTGCTGTGGCTGAGTGCTTTGGGGACAACCAGAGCCATTTCTTAAATGCAACCTTGGACTCTTGGCTGGAAACAGGAACACAGAGACAGTAATGAAGTGGCGGAGGCTGCAACAGTAGATTTGGAGAAAACTCTGAAGGCAAGATGGTTTTCTGAGCCACAGAAAATCATTTAAACCCTTCTACCTATAAGGCAAAACTTGGCCTCTAATAATATGTGTAGTATAGTAGCTTCTATGAGTCCCAAATCAGTGAGATTGGGGCTCCCATCATGCTGGGCTCTGCAAAGCTCCTGACCGTGGTCTGTGCAGAGCCGCATGATGCATGGTGAAAGACAGTCCCTGCGCTAAAGAGCTCGCATTCTGAATAGATGATGGGGGAGAGGAAGGGGAGGGAGGTGGACACACTGTGAGGGGAAGGGGTTACCCAAGGCCAGTGGCAGAGCTGGCAGCAGAGCCTAGATTTCCCCTCCTTTCCTTTGTCTGATTTGGCTGTTTCGGGGTTTGCTGTATATAGAATTTGCATCAGTGACTTAAATCTGTTGTGGAACGGAGTTAGTTAAGTCAGTGCAACCCCTGTGGATATTTGTATCTGCTTAAAATGACTTAATCGTTTTAGCTGGTGCCTGTAAATTGACTACTGTGAGATTAAATCGATATAAGCCAGGTTGAAATTGATGTAAAGGCATCCACATGCAACAATGCATCTGAGTCACTAACTTGGTGTAAAGTCACCTCTCTGGTTAAATTGCTGGAACTCGGTGTTAAGGCCCATCTGTGTGTGTGCAGCACAGTGGGATCCCGTCTCACTGGTCCCCCCTACCTTGGTAGACACAACAAGTAATAACACGTCAAATATTGACACAGCTGATCCTTCACTGAAATGTGCTCTCCTCCATGCCACGGCTGGGCAGAAGAGGGCGCCCGTGCCTCAGCTTTCCAATGTGCTGCTTATTAATTTCCTCCCCGATAAATCAACCTGTTTATTAGAAGAATAAAAGTCTTAACTAACAAGGGGCTTTGTCAGTGCTTCATAAATCCTGCTTCTGTGCCTCATGAAACCCATATGTGGTTAATTCATATGTAAAGTCACAAGCAGGAATATAATACCTGTCCATTAAATTCTATGCGACTTGATAATCATCATTAGCCATGAGTAATTGCCTGATCAGCATTGCGCAGCAGTAAGGGAAATGCATTTTCTGCTCCTCTGTACTAACAAGGGTATGTGTGGATGAGGGGGGTGTTTCTGGGCCTGGGAGGCTCCTTTTAAGTCACTGCTCCTGGGGAGAGAGGACAGGTCCAGGCTTTTCCTGCATGGAATGGAGTGTTTCTGCCAGGATGCTGTCCCTCTGGAATCGATGTCTGCAGCACTGAGCGACGTGTCCTTAGACTTTTGACCAAAGAGCCGTGAAGTTCCAGTTCATTCGACAGGATAGGGCAGAGCAGAGGACGTCCGTGGCTGGCGTATGCTGATCCAATTCTGGTAGTGACAAAAGAGTGACAGACAATTTACCTACTGATTCCAGTGGCATGATGGCTGATTTATACCAGCCGGCGATCTGGCCTGAGGAACCTTTGCAGTCCTCTGACGTCTTCATAGTTTGATCTCAAAAACCAGCATGGCTATTAACAAAGCATAATAGCTTGGTCAGGGAATATACAGCTGGCTGTCCTCTTATAGGTGGAAAACATGACACACAGACAGGAAAAGTGACTCTGCCAAGGCTGTGTAGGAAATCAGTGGCAACGATGCAAATAGAACCCAGGAGTCCTGAATCCCATTCCCCTGTCTTCTGATCACTAGTTGCCCTTTGTAGTTAAGAGAATAATGAAGTGAGACATGATTATGGCCACTCACCATACAGAACGTGGGGGACAATATATTCAGAATTGGGTTGCTAATGTTTGGCTCCTAAATGAATATTTAAGCCCCTAGAGAAGTGGCCTGATTTCTGTAGACCCCACTAACTGCTCAACCTCTTGAGAGACAAGTTGGCCTTGTAGCTAAATCTTTGGGCCAGGGTTCAAGGCACCTGTGTTCAATTGAGGTTCCTTTCCCCTGTGTGCCAGGTACTGCACAGACACACAGTGACAGTCCTTGCCTGGAGGAGTTCAAAAACTATATAAAGGAGGAAGAAAACAGAGGCACAGATGGGGAGGGACTTGTCCACATCAGAACCCAGGAGTTCTGCACTATTCTACCCAATCTGTCTGAATTGCACTGCTTTGCATCTTGAAAATTAATAATCTCTGACAATCTTGGGAGATCTGGGTCAATCACCTCCTCTTTCACAGGATTCCTGTATGGCCTGGGCAAGTCACCGTGTTCAGCATGGCCGACAGCCAACGCGGGACTCGGGGCAAGGTGGGGGGGATGGGCTCCATGACCCCAGAAGGGGTGGGGCCTCATGTGGAAGAGGGCGGGGTCTGAGGGCAATCAGCTCTTAGTGCTGCCCAGACTACAGCTGCCCCTCTCCCCCCCTTCCCTACCCCCCGCCCGCCTCAGCCCTCAGAGCTGCATAGAGCGGCACCTGGGGCTCCGGCTGCTGCTACTGTAGCAGCGGGGGCGGGGAACTACAGCTCACTTTGAATTCCTGGGGCAATTGCCCCCTTTGCTCTCCTCCCCTGTCTGCAGGCCTGATCATATCTGTGCCCAGTGTCCCTGTCCGGATGCTGGAGATAATAGTACTGCCCTGCCTTATAGGCAGCTTGTAACCACATGACAGCAGTGGGATTCAGGCCCCTTCTGTAAACTGTGATGGCCTGTTGTGACCCCGGGACCAGGCAGGGCTTCATGTTCACTGGACTGAGTCCAGATGCTCCAGTGAGAGATGATGAACAGCTAGTGCGCTCCCCCCTGGCAATTGTGTGTGTGTGGGGGGGAAGGAGCAACAAACTGAGACACCCACCACCAAAAACCCACGGCCCATAGGGAGGCAGAGGGTAAGGTGCAGGGAGGATTCTGGGGCCGATAAGCCAACTGGTGAGATTGTGGGGCCTGGCAATGTAGTGAGGAAGGAGTTGGATGGGCTGAGGAAGAAATTGGAGGGCTGGGGGAGGGCTCTGGAGCTCACAGGAGGGAGGGGAGCTGACAGATCTCAAAAACCAAATGTCCCCCGCCCCACATGGCCCATGGGTGCATAGGGTAAAAGCATGGGGGGAGCTTGGGGTTCTGGGTGTAACATGGTGGGGCTGGGGAAGGAGTTGGGGGCAAAAGGGGCTGGTAGTGTAGTGGGGAAGTGCAGGGCTGGGGTCTCGGATGCATGGGATGATGAGAGTTGCCTAGTTACGGGACAGGGTGCATCGGGGGGGCCGAGGCTGGGGGGGCTGGACAGGGGATAGAGAAGACAGTGTGCTGCATGGCTGCGGAGCAGCAGGTACTGTGACACTCTGTTGGGGTTCCCAGAGTTGTGAGCCACGGTATTACCCCTCTCTCTGCCTCAGCAAATGAAAGCTTTGCCGCTGCTTACTGTGTGGCAGCTCCCTGACTACCAGTCCGGCTGCCATGCCAGCAAACTCTTCCAGGCTCTGCCAGTTCAAAGCTCACCTAGCAGGTAACAGTCAGTTGTTGACCTGAATTTCTGGGCTAGGGATTATGGCTCACCACTGGCCGCATCTCATAGGAAGATATTTAGGTCCTTGTCCCAGTCCAGGCTACAGCGGGAGAGAACACAGAGAGTTCTGCCTTGGAAGAGGACTCTCAGGTTGCATGTCAAGGATACTTAAAATGAGGACAATACCAAATTGTTAAAGAATAACAAATGTTATGAAACATAGGGCTACACAACACTAATATAATCCTAGGACTCCTTGTGGTAACATTTCTGTGATAAAGAACTACCTAGCAAACCCACACCCTTCCCTCAAGACCTGGTGTTAAGAGACAGTGGACCAGCCTCGCCCTGGCATTCCCGATGAATCTTATGGCTCAAACAGGTAGAACATTGAGTAGCTAAGCTATACAGCAAAGCTGAGCTAATAGCTTTATAGAAGGTAGATTAAGCTGAAGAGCAAGTGAACTGACTGAATGAAACCCCCTGCAATCCCTAACATGCTTAATTCAAGCCCAACCTACCATGCCCAAATCTTATTTCCTCACCCCAATAAATCTTCAGGTACACTTACTCTATGAGTTAACATGTTCTGACACCTATTTTTATTAATCAAGATTATCTCACTCCTGGAACTGTTATCTTTGGTCTTACTTGTAGCTTCCATGTTCTGTGATATATCCTGCAGTTACCAGGTGGTTCCAGACTCAAGATAAACAGATTCAGTTCTGTTTGATTCCCCCATTCAGTTCCCCAAAGTCGAGGAGCAACCGATAGGCCATTTTGATCAATGACAAAGGTTACAAGTACTTGTATTTAATTTGCTTTAGCTAATTATACAGGATACAGGCCTGAAGGTTGCTTGCACTGCAGCCAAATACTACGAATGACTATGATGAATAAAACACAGCCCCTGAAAATATGATTCAGTGACAGCAGGATATAATAACAAATGAGTATAAATCAACCCAAGGAAGAAGCATGTTACATGGTATAGCAGACTAACAACTTAACCTTATGGGCTACACGATGAACTTCCCAGTTCTACAGAGCTGTCTTCCTCTGCAATGGTGTGCCCCGCCCCTATACTGTAGCACCCTGTTATAGTGCGCTATGGTCCGCCTCAGTTTGCGGACAAGTTTATGGTCCGGGTCGTGGCCAGGATCCGGGTTTTTGATGTTAGGACTCAAGAAGGGTTGGGTTGCCGAGGGGGAAGGGAGACCTGGGCCCTCCCTCTTTCCAGGTCTCAGCCCAGGACCCTAAGAACAGGTTCGGATGGTACCTGTTCGACCGGTGGGAGAGTCCGTCCTGAAACTCACCGGTTCGCGGGCTACGTCCTGCCCTGTCCTGGGCTGTTTCCTTCCCTCTCTGCGACCCCTGTTCTGGTCCAGGCTCCTTCTCTGGTCTCTTCCGTTGTCTCCTGCTCAGCTCCGCTTCCGCCCCCCTCACTGGGGTTTGTCCTCCTTTTAAATCCGGCGCCCTCTCTTCAGGACGCCGGTGCATGTGCTCCTGGTCCCTGCCCTGGGGTGTCTGAGCCCGTCCCCACTGTGCCTGCGCCCCCCCGGCTTCCTCGCAAGCCCAGCCTGAGCCGCCCCTCTCCCGGATGTCAGTGCATGCGCCCCCTCACCCCTGCCCGGAGCACCCGGGTCGGGACACGCCACGCCCACGCCTCCCGCGGCTGCCGAGCAAGCTCGGCAGATCCGCCTGCTTTTTGCGGCATGGGGGCGCAGCCCTGGCTTTAGTGTGGGGAGCGGGGTTCCTGCCTTCCAGTCCTGCTTCCCCGTCACACACCCACAAAACCTTATCAAGCCTGCTGCTTCTCCATAGAAACAGTTCACAGCAGCTTATTACCAGGGTATGTCTACACTTGCACCCTCTTTTGAGAGAGGGATGCAAATGAAGACATTCGAAATTGCAAATGAAGCCGGGATTTAAATATCCCGTGCTTCATTTGCATATTCGCGTTATGGCGCTATTTCGAAATAACAGATGCTGTTAAGATGTGGTTATTTCGAGAGAAAACCCTTCTCTTGAAATAACTGGTAAACCTCATATGAGGAATGAGGATTATTTCAAGAGAAGGGTTTTCTCTCAAAATAACCGCGTCTTAACAGCGTCTGTTATTTCAAAATAGCGCTATTTCGAAATAGTGCCATAATGCGAATATGCAAATGAAGTGCGGGATATTTAAATCCCAACTTCATTTGCAATTTCGAATGTCTTCATTTGCATCCCTCTCTCAAAAGAGGGTGCAAGCGTAGACATGCCCTGATGGAAGTTTACAAACCCTGCACTTCCATCAAAGCACTGAGTTGGTTTGTAATACAAGTAAAATAAGTTTATTAACAAAAGGAGCCAGCTGTAAGTGGTAGTGGGTATAATGAGTAAAGACAGAGGAATGGCGACAAACAAACCAAAGTAAGAAACTCATCTAAGATGTCAGTCTAGCTGAACAAACGAGAAACCTTTTTTCAAATAAGTTTTTCTCTCCAGTCTTTTTTTCAGCTTGGCTGCTTAACTTTTCAGCTAGGACTCCGACCGAACTCTGACTGAGCGGGTTCTTTGCCTCCCAAGGTGAAGGATAAAATAGGGGCTCTCTCCCCCTTCTTTTATAGTCCACTGACCCTTTGAAATGTGTTCTTTGACAAGGAAATCCAGACATAGCTGCTGTCTCTCCTGCTGTGTTGTAGGTCCTATGCTGTCTTCTCCCTCGCTTGACACCTTGTAAATGGTCCTTACTTGTCTCTACCTGACAACCAGTCTGGTCAGACAAGCAAATACACATTCCTTGGTCTAGGGCGGTCTGGGCATTACTTGCCAAGCACATTTCCAGCACATATTTAGAATGCTTAGCGCACACTCTGTACATTAAGCCAAATGATGACTTTCAGGACCAGTGAGTGCATTACCAGGCACCATGCATGACACCTTTTGGATAAATATCACAGCAGTGGTGTGTGAGGCGTGTTAAACGGGTCAGACCTGCTGAGATTTACTATTACATACCAAGGAGCCCCTTTGCCAACTGGCTTTGGGTATTCCTACAATTACAGGTACGTTGCAGGGCTGTACTTAGCAAGTGGACATGACACCAACCACTCCCTCTTGGCTCTTGTCCCCTGAGATTGGCTATACTTGGCTTACTGCTCCAGGCGTTATGACTGCTGGGATGGCAGCGCTGCTTAGGCGCAGCCCAGCCACCCTTCTGGCAGGATGACAGGGGACTAGCCAGGCCAAATTTGTGTGAGTGGCTTTGCAGCCTGGCATGTAGGGTTGCAGCACCATTCACTCAAATTTGGCCCAGTTGGCCCCGTGTCATCATGCCAGAGGGCCACCTGAGAATTGTTGCAATCCCAGTGCTTGGTACTGGAAGCTGAGCCCAGCCAGCCCTGAGACCCTTTGATGCATTTTGTTAACCCAGTTTTGGGTCATAACCCACAGATTGAGAATCCCTGCATTAAAGATTGCAGTGGGAAAAGGGGGCCATGAATGTACCACAGATAGAACAAAGGCCTTTTCTCTGGTTGCCTGGCTATAGAATTAGTCTGAACAGCTACTTCCCTAGTCTTGTCTTGGTTCTACTAAGCAGGTTATGGCCCTTCCTCATTCTAGCTCTCTATGGATAGATCAAGCCAGTACCAAGTCCCTTCTGTTATGAATCACTGCCTTCTAGTACAATGGCTCTGGGACTGCGAAGAGCAGGAGAAAAACTCCAAGCAGATATTGCAATGCTGAAGTGTCAGTGTAAATCGCTTTATCTGTCACTTCAACTCTGTCGCTTTCTGCTGTTTGCCATCCCTTGGGGAAATCAGTTGCCAGAGATGCGGGGGTGGTGCTGGGCGGAGCTCCAACTTCATGGCTTTGGAGAACTTGTTGGCAGAGGAAACGGCCCCGCTTTGGGGAAGATCCAGTCTGGAGGGAGGCCGGACACTGGGTTGAAGAATGGAATTTTTGGGGGTCCTCTGGAAATTCTGAAAAATTGGGAACAAAGCATTTTTGAGGGGCCAACTGAACTTTCAGTAAAATGGAAAAGTTTGAAGATTCTTTTTTGATTGTGACAGGGCTGGCTTTCCAATGGCAGTGATTGAGGTGGTTCATATTAAAGGACATGAAACAAAAAATCATTTCAACCCCAAAATGTCAAACTTTTTTGGGAGGGGGGGTTTCGGGTTCGGAAATCTTTTCTTGTTTGTTTTCCTGAGCCAACAGCTCCATGAAAACGACATAACGTTGTGGGATGTCGTGGGGTTGCTGCAGCTGCATTTTTTTACCCTGCCAAAAAAAAAAGTTAAAAACTTTCCTGCAGCTCTAATGCCACGGCAGAGCTCCAGACTCATGAGCTTTAGAGCAAGTGGCAGCAGGGGCAGCTGAACAGACCTTGGGGAAGAGCCAGTCTCTGTATAGGCTGCTTAGTGTGTTGCTGATTTCATTATGAGGCTGCAGCAGGATTTGGTAGGACAACATGGAAGTGAGAAGAAAACCAGTGCAGTGATTAGAGTGGCTAGGGTCTTGGCTTGGCCCTGGGAATCATTGTTACTGAATAGTGCTGTAGTATTACCTGGAGCCCCAGTCATAGACTGGGCCCCCAGTGCACAAGGCATTATACAGACTCAGAATAAAGAGACAGTAACAAGGGCAGGGGGACTTAATTCTGGTCCTGCACAGCCAGAGCACCTGCTACTCTGCTCCTATCAGCCTTTCCTTTACACACAGCTAATGAAGCCTTGGGGCCCCTTGCTACAGGCAGATGCCAAGGCTACAGATGGGAAGACAGAGGCTGGTGAATGCGTATTGCTGAGCAAACACAGAATTCACTTAGTTAGACTGAGGATGCCATTGTGCTAGGTGCTGCACAGGCAGCACAAAAAGATGCTCCCTGCTCCAAAGAGCTGGTAATCGAAGGGAACATCTACATGGTAATCACAGGGCATGGCTACCGACTTGAGCTCACTGTAATCTAATACACTCAGGTACTGGTGCTGGGAAGCTTCAGCACAGTGCTTAGCATGGGTTAGTGCCTGAGTAATAACTGTGGGGCTTGTACAGCCTGTTCTGAAGCCCATGCTGCTGTTGCAACACTGATGTGGTACTCTCTCTAGCTCTGGTCCGTCTATATGAGGTGCAGTTCCCCCCGCCCTCCCATACTGCAGTGTAGCTGTACCCTTAGCAGAAGAAAAGAGATAGCAGACAGATCCACTGACAGCAGAGCATAAGGAGACAGCGAGAGAGCTGTTAATCTGTGAGGGTCTGCATACGAGAGGAGATTTCTGAGAGCCCTGGGGTTTGTCAGATGGCAAAGGCAGAAAGAAGCAGAGGAAGGGTGGACCAGGGTTAGGAGAGTAACCTGAGACTCGGGTTCAGTTCCCTGCTCTGCAACAGATTCCCTATGTGGCCTTAGGTGAGTCTCCACTCTAATGAGTTATGGGCCTGCATATCTTTAAAAGTCCTTAGCCTCTCTCTGCCTCAGTTTCCCCATATGTATAATAGGAAAACAGCACTGCACTGGCTTACATGAGGGTTGTGAGAATGCTTTCCTAGGGTTCCTGAGTCCTAGCACAGTGCCTTATGCACTAGCTAAGAGCTGCAGCCATTCCTCCTGAAGGTGAGCCATCACTCACCCAAGTCAGTCCACCCATTTGAGGAGTTCCCCAGAGTGATTTCCTCTCCTGGGGTGACATATTCTTGTTTAACTAGCCCACGTTCACACTGAGCAGCCACTGGTAAGCGCCCTCCTTTTTATAGACTCTCCCTGCCTGTCTCCTTGGAGCAACTCCTGATTCACAAACTCACTGGGTTGCATTGAAAGAGATGTTATAAAGTGTTGGACTGATAGCTTAAGTCAGGCTCTGGCATTCTGTTTAATGGGCAGCTTTTATCTCCCTTTTTATTACATAAAATCATTTAAGCAGCTCTCTGGCTTTGTGAATAAAACAACGGGGCTTTTGTCTCCAGCTTCCTTCATGCTAATCTGTCACCCCAAAAAGCAAACTGAGCCAAGGTCCCAGAACACCCGGGTCCCAGCATGCCTGCTTACGCATGCCATCCACTGGCTCTGGGATCGGATAGTCGCTTGGAGGCTAGATTGCCATGCAAAGGCTCTTTTTCAAAAAAGTGCAAGCAAAGCACGTAGCACAGCCAGAAGCGAATCCCTCCTCCATGCCCGCTTCCCTCACTAATCGTGTATGCCAGAGCTTGGGTTATGTGCTCATGGATTTCACGACTGGGTGATTGTCTGCTGGGTAATGCATGGAATATGGGATCTGCACATTTAAATATAGTTTTATGCTGGCTCACATTGAATATGTGGTGTGTGCTTGTAGCGTATCTCCAGCTAAGTGTGCATGGCAATTGATTTACCACACTGAGCGCTGTGCACACTGGCTGTTTGGCCTTGGCATTCTGGGAACAATAGGCCTGCGATGTTTTGCAATTTGCGTGCTCTGCTGTACCTTGGGAAGTGACCTGCAGCCATGGAACATTGCTCTGCCCTAGATTGTCCTTGGCCAATCAGAAACATCCTGGATCCTGTGGCGTGCTTTTGTGGAGGTTCATTTTTCTGGGACGATGGAAATTTGGGCCATCTTGTGTGTTAGTGCGGGGAAGTGCCTTGTGGTTAAAGCTGAGAGGGGCTGGGAGCCAGGATGCCTGGGTTCTATTGTGACAGGTGCTGCACAGGCCCCTGGAGGGTGTGCTTCACAAACCCTGCCTGAGATTGTGGTCCAGAGCAGCTACATGGTGAGAAACAGCCCTTGCCCTGAAGAGCCGAACAGCTTATTACCCAAAAGGAGGGATGAAAAACACTCGGCTGGGACTCAGGAGACATGGGTCTAGTCCCAGCTGTGCTGCTGGGTGGCCCGCTCTGTGCCTCAGTTTCCCCATATGTAGCTGGGATAATGATACTGACCTGCTTTGTAAATTGCTGTGAGAGTCACAGAGTAGAAGTGCCATGGGATTAAGAGGGTTTGCTGGTGCAGGCACTGCTGAGCCGTTTGTGCGAACTGGGCTTGTCATTCTGTATGTACTTTTGCATGTGCATCTTTCTGAGGACCAAGACTTTTAAAAGCATCCCTGGGCGCATTGTGCCCAAATCCCTTTCCCTTACACCTACTGGCTGCCTCCTCTGTGCCCCTGCCCATAGCTCCCCTTCCTCCTCCTCTCCTCTGATGCCAGCATCTTCCTGCTCCCTCCTGGCCCCTCCTCTGCAGGGTCCAGCTCCCCGAGGAGTGCAGCAGGGATGCAGTGATACACGTTATCTCTGTAACTGAGAAAGGTGGGGATGTGCTCAGGTGCTTGCCACGCACCTCAGTGCCGTTCTCCGCCCCCTGCCCAGCATTTGCTTCCCCGCGAGCGGTGCTCATGGCTGGGAGCTGCTTGCAGCTGGGGAAGTGATTGCAAAACTCATCGATGGGGGCCTCCTCCCTCAGTGTGTCCACAGGTGACCCTGACATTTAACCTCCAGTTTATCCAGCTCCATCTTCAAATTAGCTCTGGCCTGGCTGCTCCCCATCACTGCCCCTGAACTCCCTCCTCTGATGGGTAGACATCACCTCATCTGCAGCCTCATTGATTCCTTCCCAGTTTATCTCCATTTGTTCTTGAGCCACAACTGTCCCATTTCTCTCCTCAGGGCTCCCTCC
The DNA here is from genome assembly GCA_032595735.1 of Pelochelys cantorii. Lineage (NCBI taxonomy): Eukaryota > Metazoa > Chordata > Testudines > Trionychidae > Pelochelys > Pelochelys cantorii. The sequence continues at coordinate 35,263,071 of CM064336.1, forward strand.
CTCCTATGCTTATAGACACAGCCAGGTCCCCTCCCCGCCTTCGCCCAGGCAGGTTAAACTGGCTCAGCTGGCTCAGGCTGCTCTCTAAGATCTTTACTCTCCTCTCCCCTGGCCAGCCTGGGAGCCCTTCTCAGCACCGGGCCAGTTTGGCCCCCTCCTTCCTGACCACGGGTGATCGGGCAGCATTCGTTCCCGCTGAGGGCTTCCCAGTGCCTCGGCCTGTGGCATTACGGCCTAGTGCTAACAGCTGGCATGAATCACTGCCTCATCAGGGCTCCGAGCAAGCGGTTCCTGGACCTGTCACTCATCAAAATACATCTTTAAATATTTATTTTCTCCCAGCCTTGCTAGCAAATTGTTTTCACACGTTAGGGTGGTGGGGCTGCTAACTGCCTGCCCTTCTGCGGCAGAGATCAGTTGCAAGGTGGAATTGGCTAGCAGAGGCAGGGCTTTGGGGGAGATTAGGGCTGGCTGTGGGGTTAAAATGCTGGTTTGGCCTTCAGTGGCTGCCGCTGCCTGGTGCTGTGCTGCGCGGCAGGCTGTGTGGTGTGAAGTGAGTGTAGAAATGCTGCTGCTGCAGCCTGTGTGCTGGCGATATGGTCTGCCCCTCCAACCTGCCTGTGGGGGTCACAGATTTTAAGGCCAGAAAGGCCCATTATTATTTACATTGCAGTGATGGACAAGGCCCCTATCATGACAGGCGCCTTCTAAACACAGAACAAGATGATCCCTGGCCTCCATCCTTTACTCTGACCCTGAGAAGCCTGTAGCCTGAATTTATAAAAAATTTGGTGATTATAATATGCTGCTTTAATCTAGCAGTTCTGAACTGACTCCCTGATATCCTGGGCAAGAGCCTCTCGTGGAGGATGTTGAGTAAATCCCCGTGCCTCAGTTTCTCCTGGTGCCGATCTGTAGAACGTGGAGAACCACCTACAGTTCATTAAAATGTATAAAGAGCTTTGACAGGGGGAAGTTGCCCTGAAAACGCAGACCAGTCCTGGGCTCAGCCTAGTGAACTCGCCCTCACATGCTTGTCTCCCCCTCCTCCTCCGCCCCAGGCTGGGCAGCTCTCCGGCCTGTAAGAATATTAATGACTGTTATCTCACTCGCTCCGTGCTTTTCCCCCACTGTTACAGTGCAGTCTCACTGATCACGGATTCCGGCACTGCTCTGAAAGCACACGCTGCATGTTAACACTCCTCTCGAGTCTATTTGTATTAGCTGGCCGTCCGCAGGCTGCAAATGGCCTATCATGGATATGCATTGGGTACTGGATGTGCAGAACCACATGACAAAGAGAGACTCGGCAGTGCGGGGGCAGGGGTGGAGATGGGACTAGTGTCCAGGAGATCTCCCCACACTCTTGAGCTGGTTGCTCTACTCCAAGACCTCCCTCTCCTTGCAGAGCTGGCGCTAGGACTGTAGGATTTAAGTGTCCATTTCATTCCTTCTTTGAATGAATCCCCCAGACCCTCACTCCCAGAAACAGAACCCAAGAGTCCTGATGTTTAGATCCCCTCTTCTCTAACCCCCTGGACCTTACGCCCATCGTAGAGACCGGCAGTGCGGGGGCAGGGGTGGAGATGGGACTAGTGTCCAGGAGATCTCCCCACACTCTTGAGCTGGTTGCTCTACTCCAAGACCTCCCTCTCCTTGCAGAGCTGGCGCTAGGACTGTAGGATTTAAGTGTCCATTTCATTCCTTCTTTGAATGAATCCCCCAGACCCTCACTCCCAGAAACAGAACCCAAGAGTCCTGATGTTTAGATCCCCTCTTCTCTAACCCCCTGGACCTTACGCCCATCGTAGAGACCGGAACAGAACCCAGGACTCCGCACCCCTAGCCTCTCCCTGCCGTAACCACACCACAAGACACTTGTGTCTGAGCAGGGCCTCCTTCCTCAGCATTGTAAGGGGATCAGTGGACTTCCCTTCACCTCCCTCCAGCAAAGCAGCCCTGGGTGTGAGAGCAGCTTTGTCCTGGTCACTCCTCTTTGTTCCCCTGCTCCTGGCCAAAGGAATCCCCATCAAAACAGTGATGGGCTGGAGCTGTCTTGCCTGGAAGTGAGGAGCGTGAGATCCAGACAATTCCCTGGCAGAGCCTGTTTGTCCCTGTCTTGATTATAGGTGTTGGGCTGTACTGCACAGTCAGGTTTTTGCCAGCCTTAAGCTGTGATTCCCTCTTTTCTGAGGGCTTGGCGGGAGCAAGATGCATTGAATAGCTGCCAAGCAAATGGCTTAGAATTGACGGGAACCGCTCATCAGATCAACCCTCAGTTTAGGCGCTGCCAGGGGAATCGTGCGCCGTAGAGGAACTCTGCTAATGGAGGGGGTTTCGTGTCGGTGGTATGGGAGCAATTGAAGGACCCCAACTTAGATTGCCAGTTGCACCAGGGGCTGCGCGGAAGCTGATCAAGAATAGGACCCCCCATTGGGCTGGCTCAGGGCCTCCCTGTTGTATCAGGCACTGCCCAGAACCTGACTGAGCTTGGGCTCTCTGTTGTGCCAGGGGCTGTGCAGTGAGATTGGGGCCTGCTTCCACCTTGTCTTGGGTGCTCTGCAGACTCCAGCTGAGATCAGGGCCCCACGCTGAGGTGGATGCTGCACAGAATGTGACCAAGATCATGGCTCTTGAGTGTTTTTAGCTCCTTGTTTCACTCATTCCTCTGGTTCCTCGCTGCAGCTGCCCCTTTGGAGAAAGTAACTCACTGGCTGTGACCCTCCCCCCCATTGTGATGAGACAGTTTCCAAACTCCTTTCAACCTCAAATCCCCACCCCACTTCAGCCCCAGCAGCCCTCCCGCCCGCCCGCGCCTTCTTCTTCGCTTGTCCTAATGAGCACATGGTCAGGGCTGTGCAATAAGAACATGAGTCATACACCCATCCCTGGTACCTTTCACCATCATGTAGCAGAGCAGTTGTGACCTGGAGCCTGTATTCCAAGGCGGAGCTGGTTCACTTCCTATGGCAGTGCCTATTACCAGTACTGCAAGTCTCCTGCAGATGGGAATTCCACCACCTCCCCTTTAGCTACCTCCCCAGGGAGAATTCAGGGACTGGATCAACAGCCCTAGACATGGCCGATTGCTACCCAAATGCAGCCCCATCGGGAGGAAAGGACTGGCCAGCGTCTGTACTGCATGGGTGATTGATGCTGTTTGTATTATGAGAGATACCTCAAGATACTAATTGAGATCATGGCCTCTGTGTCAGCTGCACAGCCCCTGAGTGAGATTGGGGTCCCCAGCAAACCAGGTGGTGCACAGATCTAGATGAGACCAGGGCCCCAGAAAGCTGGGAGCTGTATGTGCCCTGACAATTTTGCTTGTGAAAAGTATGTACTTGCAGTTTTGCACACAGTACACTAAGGACGCAAAGATTAATGCTCACTGAATCTGGCTACCCACACACACATTTTAATTTAGTCTTTGCATCCCAAGGATTCACTGTGACCAAAGGCACATCCCTTCCCTTCCCCCAGTATGTGCACGTGCGCGCACGTACATGTGCAAAGCGCAGCTGTCACCTCATCTTTAAGGCTGTTTTAATTAAAACTCATCACCTGATGACCTTTCACATTTCACAGCCGGCTTATAAAAGAGGGGTGGGGAGATCTGTGTGGCATGACTGCCCTGCCACAAAGGACCCCCACTGCTTCCGGGGGTGCTTTAGATGTGAAGGCAGCTGCTGCCTGGTATCTCAAGTGGAACGGGCATGAAAAGGACCCAGGGGAAAGGAACCCCTTTGCTGCCCTGTGCATCGATCGTGGTTTATTAAAATTGCAGCTGCATCTTAGATCCTCTCCTGCCTGTATCACCTCTAGTGTGTGCCCCTAGCCCCCAAGTCTGCATGCACACCAGTTGTGGCCGCCTCGGAGCCTGTCTCCTTGAAGTGAGTGGTTTGCAAAGTAACCCTTATAGAGAGACTGATCAAACACTGGGGGCCCTGAACTTGGTTAGGGTCAGTGCCGCAGCCAGTGCAATGGGGGTCCCAAACGTGCACATTCTGTGATTGACACCTGCTATGACTCAGCTTCCTCTAGCTGCTTATTTCTACTTGAGCCCCTCACCATGTTATCTGGTCTCAGAGCCATATTACTGGCTGTGGTCGGTAGCAGCTGTTTAAATACAATCCCATGCATCGGCTGGCTCTGTTTGTGGCTCCGACAGCAATTGGGGAAAGTTGCCAAGGGAAGTTCAAGCAACATTAACCGCTTGTCACACATGCTTCTGTTTAACGCCCTCAAAGTGCGCTTGACAAAGGGTTTTGCAACAGGCTTGTAGCTGCCACGTCTGGGGCCCTGGTACTAACAAGGCCCTGACATGAGCATGAGGATGTTTGGTTTGCAGTAAAAGTGCTTGGAGCTGGTCTTTAGTGATTAGGGGGATGGTTTTCATGTGAAATCTTTGATGGGACAATAGGTGCTGAAACTAGGGGTGCTGGGGTGCTGCAGCACCCCCACACTTCTGTTATATGCCGGGTTTGCAGTTTGGTTCATTGGCTCTCAGCACCTTCTGTACACAAATTGTTCCAGCTCCTCTGGATGGGACATCAGAATCCTGGCAATCCGTGGGCTTATAGTCCCCAGATGGATGCTTCCCAACTACTTATACTGCTGCCCTTATTGCCTGAGCACTTAGCCAGTGTTCAGAACTTTATTTGGGGATAGATGGGGCTCCTGGGCATGGATGGAAAAGCAGAAATATGAGTCACGTCTGATCTGCTTGGAATCTTGTTTATTTTACAAGTCTTCTTACCCTGAATGCAGCAGAACCAACCAACAGCAAACTGGTTCCTTGCTCCAAAATCCCTACATCTGTCCCATCAGCAGGCATTGGGCCCGAGAAGTTCAGTCTCTCTGCTCCCTTTCAGGGTCCAAGTTATGACTGCTTCTCCTGGCTACCTGTTTCCAACATACACAGCCTGAAAGTGATCTCCTAGCACTTGCATCTGCAACCAGAGAATCCACTCAGCCCCTGTATTTATCTCTGACCTGCTATGCCTCCCAGACCTTGGGCAGTCAGCAGTTGGCTTTTACTGAGTAAAGATACTGAATTGCTCCTTCCATTGAGCTCACAGTCCCGTTGAGCATTTGGCAGAGCCACTGGTGTTATCAGGATCTCTGATTCTCTTGAGATCCAGGACCCACCCTCCATGGAACTTGTTAGCTCATTTCAGCGTAACAATATGTTCACCCCAGCAACCCAGGAATCATTACGCCCATCATACACACGTGGAAGCTGAGGGTCTGTGGCTTTTCTCCCCCCTTTGCAAACTGAGCTCCACACCAGAGCTTGAACCAAATGCTAATTGTTTTTCAGGGGAAATTTGCAAATGTTTCACTCCCACCACCAAAAACAAAACAACAAAAAGACCCTGAAAAAAACTTGTTTTTTTCCCTAGCCAGAAATTAATGTTGGGGGACTCTGGGGGGCAGTATTTCTCTCTCCCTCACTTTTCTGGAAAAATGTTGGGTTTTGAGCAGAAAAAAAAATTAAGGAATTTTTTTTTTACCAAAACCAACTGGAAACAAACATTCATTTTATGGGGTGAAAAAAGGGTTGTTTTCAGTTGAGAAATGTTTCCAACGAGGGCGTCACAACTAGCCCTGCTCTACAGCCACGGTCTGCAACAGATTTTCCAAGCAAATGAGAACGTTGGCTAATACAGGTTGGACCTTCCTGATCTGTCCCGAACAAGGTGGTTTGCTGGACTAGGGTCGGTCAGGCTTCCGAGGCTCCCCTCCTAGACTGCCAGCTCCAGCCAGCGTGCTGCACCTGGCCGACCTGCCTGACTCCGCTGCCCCCAGCGTTCTGGCGAGGCTGCGACTCCGCCCGTCAGCCCTGTGAGCCCTACTCCCGGCAGGGCTCTGCTTTGTCTGCCGGCTGGCAGTGCCCTGCTCCTGGCTGCTGGCCCTGCGGGCTGCCAGTCCACTGGTGGGGCTCTGTCCCTGGCCGCCGGCTGGGGCTCCCTATGCTTGGCGCTGCTCCACTGCTGGCCCACCAGCCGGGGGGGGTCCTCTCCTGGCTGCTGCCCGGCACTCCTTATTCCTGGCAGAGCTCCACAGCCAGCCTGCAGGTGCTGCTCTGCTCCTGGCTGCCAGCCAGGGCTTCCTGCCCCCTGGAGGGGTTCCAATCCTGGGTGCTGGTCCCACAGCTCCTGGGCTGCTGACCAGGCTCCATACAGGCTATTCGCCTGCCAGACCAACTCCACCTAGCCACTGGCAATTTCTCTGGCTGGGGCTCTCTGGTCCAGGGGATGAGAGAGATTCAACCTGTAATTAATAATAACAACCCACAGTTTTTAGTTAGTGCTTTTCATCAGAGATCTTAAGGCACTTTATGAAGGAGGTTGGTATCGTTGTCCTCGTTTGTACAGATGGGCACAGAAGACAGAAGAGACTTGCCCAAGGTCATTCGGCCAAAATCAGAGTGCCCATTGTGCTATGCTCTGCACAGATGCTAAACGATATTGGGGGCCCTCATTGTGCAGGATGCTGCACAGACCATAAGCGAACCCTATGTGGGCCCTGCTCTCAGTCTGGGTCTGTGCAGCGCCTGGCACAATGGGGCCCTGCTCTCAGTCGGGGTGTGAGCAGCGCCTGGCACAATGGGGCCCTGCTCTCAGTCTGGGTCTGCGCAGCGCCTGGCACAATGGGGCCCTGATCTCAGTCGGGGTGTGAGAGGCGCCTGGCACAATGGGGCCCTGATCTCATCGGGGTGTGAGAGGCGCCTGGCACAATGGGGCCCTGATCTCAGTCGGGGTGTGAGCGGCGCCTGGCACAATGGGGCCCTGATCTCAGTCTGGGTCTGTGCAGCGCCTGGCACAATGGGGCCCTGCTCTCAGTCGGGGTGTGAGAGGCGCCTGGCACAATGGGGCCCTGATCTCAGTCTGGGTCTGTGCAGCGCCTGGCACAATGGGGCCCTGCTCTCAGTCGGGGTGTGAGAGGCGCCTGGCACAATGGGGCCCTGATCTCAGTCGGGATATGAGCGGCGCCTGGCACAATGGGGCCCTGCTCTCAGTCGGGGTGTGAGCAGCGCCTGGCACAATGGGGCCCTGCTCTCAGTCGGGGTGTGAGAGGCGCCTGGCACAATGGGGCCCTGATCTCAGTCTGGGTCTGTGCAGCGCCTGGCACAATGGGGCCCTGCTCTCAGTCGGGGTGTGAGAGGCGCCTGGCACAATGGGGCCCTGTCTCAGTCTGGTCGTGAGCGCCTGGACAAATGGGCCCTGCTCTCAGTCGGATTGGCGGCGCCTGCACAATGGGGCCCTGCTCTCAGTCGGGGTGTGAGAGGCGCCTGGCACAATGGGGCCCTGATCTCAGTCTGGTCTGGCAGCGCCTGGCACAATGGGGCCCTGCTCTCAGTCGGGTTGAGCAGGCGCCTGGCACAATGGGGCCCTGCTCTCAGTCGGGGTGTGAGCAGGCGCCTGGCACAATGGGGCCCTGCTCTCAGTCTGGGTCTGGCAGCGCCTGGCACAATGGGGCCCTGCTCTCAGTCGGGGTGTGAGAGGCGCCTGGCACAATGGGGCCCTGATCTCAGTCGGGTTGAGCAGGCGCCTGGCACAATGGGGCCCTGCTCTCAGTCGGGGTGTGAGCGGCGCCTGGCACAATGGGGCCCTGCTCTCAGTCGGGTGTGAGAGGCGCCTGGCACAATGGGGCCCTGATCTCAGTCTGGGGTCGTGATGCAGCGCCTGGCACAATGGGGCCCTGCTCTCAGTCGGGGTGTGAGAGGCGCCTGGCACAATGGGGCCCTGATCTCAGTCTGGGTCTGTGCAGCGCCTGGCACAATGGGGCCCTGCTCTCAGTCGGGATGATGAGCGGCGCCTGGCACAATGGGGCCCTGCTCTCAGTCGGGGTGTGAGAGGCGCCTGGCACAATGGGGCCCTGCTCTCAGTCTGGGTGTGAGCGCGCCTGGCACAATGGGGCCCTGCTCTCAGTCGGGGTGTGAGAGGCGCCTGGCACAATGGGGCCCTGCTCTCAGTCGGGGTGTGAGAGGCGCCTGGCACAATGGGGCCCTGCTCTCAGTCGGGGTGTGAGCGGCGCCTGGCACAATGGGGCCCTGCTCTCAATGTGGGGCCTGTAAGTTCTCCTGTAACACAAATAGTAATAATCTTACAGCCCTTCCTCATATCTTTCATCTGCTTCCATCTCCCACTGTGATGTGGAGATAAGATGGGTGATATTCCTGTTGCTAATGACTCTCTTATCAGCTGTGTAACTGATTGCATTATTTCCCTTCCCTGCTTCCCCTGTCTTAGAAAGGGAGATTGCAAAAGGTTAAACAGGCAGTTTGCAGGCTTCTCCCATCATCACCTGCAATCTGGGAACATTTAGCGCATGGCAGGCAGGCAGAGTGTCAGCTGCAGTCCTGCTGGGTTCAATTGGTGCGTGGCAAAGGGTGTGGGTCGGGAGCCCCCGGAGGAAGCCCATTAAGCTTTATCCAGGGGGAATTTTTGCTATCTCAGCCGTGTTGGTTTTGTGCATTTGTGAAGGCAGCACGCTTGGAGCTGCGTTTGTCTGTTCTTTTCATTGACTGGAGAGAAGGCAGCTTGATCACACTCTAGGTGCTCCTACATGGGGAGGAGATTTCTGAGAGCACAGGGCTCTTTAATCTTGCAGACAAAGGCGAAGGGAGAACAAGCAGCTGGGAGCCAAAGCGAGACAAATTCAGCCTGGAAATACAAGGCACTCATTTTTCACTCATCAGAGCAACCCGGGGTGGGATGGATTCTTCATCACTTGTGGTCTTCGGGTCGCCGTTGGATAAGCTGTAGTTTAGCACCAGTTTTGGGCTAGGAGCAGGAATCGGGGTGACGTTCTCTGTGCTGTGCAGGAGGTCAAACGGGATAGTCACAGGGGTGCTTTCTGGCCTTACTGTCTCTGAATCACATTTGGGGGTGTGCGTGCATGTGTATGTGGGGGAGGGGTATCAGATATTGCCGAGAGAGAGAGACTTCTGAGTACTCATGTCTGGATTAGCTGGCAGGGAAGACAAAGCCTCTGTGCATGCGTGTGCAGGCAGCCTTTTGGGGCAGCCACACTCCCAATCCCCCTGGCCCTGTCAGCGTGCTTGTTACCCCAGCACTGCAGCTCAGCATTGCCAGGTGCTGCCCACTTCCTGATGTGCTCTGCTGTCTGCCCCCCCTTGCTTCCAGTGCAGAATACGCCTTGTAAAAAACAAAATGCCAGTTATCATTGCCACCCTTGATCAGGGCCCTGTCTCTTTCACAGGGATGCTTTCCCAGATCAAAGTGGGCTGCAGGGGGTGCTGGGAGAGACACGGAACTGCGAGATAAAGGAGCTGGAGTCCTGCTGTTCCTTCCTCTGCACAAGGAAACGGCTTAGTCTTTTACCTTCACACTCAGTTGCCTTTGATCCAAAGGGATACTTAGATAGGGCTGCAATCTGGCTAGCTCAGTCACAGAGTCCTTCAATCATGCTGCTACCTCAGCTCTCAGCCTTCCTTTTATCCAACCCTGCCAGCACCGTCAGCCAGAAGCATTCAAACACCACGGGCAATCCTGAGATGGTCTTAAAAATCATGAGATTTGGGGGGATGTTTGCACTGCTGTATCTGTCCTGGGCAGCCCCCCTTGGCAGGACCATTGCACTTGGTCAGAGTGTGCTGGTGGATGCAAAACTCCTTCATTTCAAATGGGCGAGTCCCTTTCTACACTGGAATGACAAATCTGAACTAGGGCCCTACCTTGTGCAAATCTCTGTTCACACCAATACAGCCTGTCTGCATGAGGGACTAGCACTGGTGCAAGCTGCTTTTTACACGAGTGTGCACTGCTGCAAGTCATACTTTATACAGTGCCACACACCAGCACTAGGTCTTGTATTAATGCAACCCCCCGACCCAGGACAAAGTACAAGTCACACCACTGGATAAGAACCTAGGGTCCTGTAAGAGTCTTGACAGCAGGCAATTCTTTCCCCTTAGAGCCCTACCTAGATATTTCAGCAGGTGCACTGTTGGGTTCCCCCTCCCCCTTTTGTAGCAACATGAGGAAAAGCCAAATCCTTTCTCCCATGACGAATCCTTTTGCTAGAGCCCCAGGAAAGAGCCAGTTACAGTATTTCAGTATTTCCTTTGCACCAGCCGGGGCTGGCTTTGAAGAGGTGATTAGGTGCCCAAGGCTCCAGGTGAATAAAAGAGGATTTAAGATGCTTTTATATTCCCCACTGACACCTCCTCAATAGTCTTTTGAAGCCATGGAATGCATCAAGGGGTGCTTTGGTTCAGGGTGCATGCCACTCAGAAAGCAGCTGTCAAGGAATGAGTGCCTCCCCCCGTTTAAAACCCTGCTTCCAAATTCCCTGATGTGAAGTGCAGCTCCAGCTGCCTCTGCTGTATCATCCCTGCCAATCCATCCCCAAGTCCAAGAGATTGCAGAAGAGCAACCTCATGCCATTCAGCTGGATGGGTGTGAAATGATCTAGGGGGCATTGCCTGCTTACTTGGCACTAGTCTAAATGATTACACGAGGGACCCATGGGTGGATGTCACTGCCCATTTGGGAGGTGTCAGATTGTGCCGAATGTCTGGGATCATCCGGGGAGAGAATTTCCCCTGAGCAACAGGTATCCCTTAGACCATATGACAGAGCGAGATTTTGCAAAAGAGACCAGCTTTCCTTTAGCATCCCAACTGAGATTGGTGCCTCATTGTGCTAGGTGCTGCATAGACTCCCAGCTGAGATCAGGGCCCTGCTGGGCCAGGTGTGGCACAGGTATATGATGAGAGACAGTCTCTGACCCAGAGAGCTTGCAGTCTAGATAAGAGAGAGATTATTATCCCCAATTTAAATGCGGGAAAGTTGAGGCTCAACGAGAGAAATGACTCACCTAAAGAGATTGTGAGGGAGTTGGAATTGAACCTTAGTGCAGGGACTTATTGCTGGGCCATTGTATATCTCAGGGTCTCACTCCTTTCTAAAGGAAATGGCAAGACTGTTAGTGGTGCTTTGCTCTAGAGCAGCGGTTCCTAACCTTTTCCAGATGGGGGACCCATTTTGACAATTCAGGAAGACTTGGTGACCCAAGGCAATTCAAAAACAGGGGGAGGAGGGGGGGCAGAGCCACCTGGGGAGACACTTGGCAACCCTTTTGAAATGTAATGGCAACCCATATTTGGGTCCCGACCCATAGGTTGGGAAACCCTGCTCTAGAGGGTAAGGGAATGAATGGGTTGAGGGTCAGGACATCGGCTGGTCTGCCACCAACTTTGGGCAAATCACTTCCCAGCTCTGTGATTCAGTTTCTCCTCCTGCCTTTTGGCTGTTTAGATTGTAAACTGCAGGGCAGGGATTGTCTCTTACTCTGAGCTATACCCAGCACAATGGGAGCCTTGGTCTCAGCTGGTCTCTTTGTGCTGCCTGGCGCAATGGATTCCCAATCACACCTGGGGTTTCCAAGCGTTACTGGGATCTAAACAATGCCTATCCGGAAGCTGCATTTCTCCAGTCTGGACAGGATGTTAATAGTTCTGTTTTCTGGCAGGTTTCACCTCTGGTTCCAGTCTGCAGAGCTGGCCAATTTAATCATGAGTTGGGCATGTGGCCTTTCCTGGATTTCAGTTATTCACACTGAAATTCTTAGCATCAATAGGGATTCGTGCAGCTCTCAGAACCAAGGCACATAGCAGAGTCCCCAATGGAGTGACCTTGGCCGACTTGTCACATCTCTCCAGCCAGCTTTTTCATCTACATCCTCTCAGTCTGTCTCTTTACTCCCCGTGTCATCTCATTGCCTGCATTTCTTTTGCCAGATCTGGGGAGGGGGGCAATACAGGGAGGGGATATGTAGGACCAACTGTGGGTGTTTTGCTGTCCATTTTTGGTGTCCTCACCCAGAGTTTTCCATCCACAGGGTGAATCAGGGCGGGTGCCCCAGGTCCAGCGCTTTTGGAAGCCCTGCATCGGCCACCCACAACATCCTATGGATAGGAGGGACCTGGAGGATTACAGGGGCCCTGTGCGGGGCAACAGCAGGGGTTGCCCCCCCACACGCACACACTCACCATGCAGAAGCAGCAGGAGCTGGAGCAGCCCAGCAGCCTGCTCTGCACTACTCTGCCCACTGGCCCACTGTGCTTCCTCCCGGAGGCCACAGGGTGCTCCACTTCCCACCACCATGGAGAAGCGAGGTGCAGCGGACTGGAAGAGGGCGGCGCAGCGAGGTGGGACAAGCTGCCTGGCTGCTCTCTCCCACTGCCTGTGTGGCAAGTGGGGAGGGCTACCCCTGCTGCAGCTGCACCCGGCTTCCTGTAATCTCTGAGCCGTGTTGCTCAGGGAAGGGGGCAAAGGGGCAGAGAAGAGGTGGGTCTTGGGAAAGGAGTGGAGTGGGGAAAGGGCCTGCAGGGGGGTTGGGGTGGGGGGTTGTCCCAGGCTCTGCATTACCCTCGGGATGGCCGTATCCTCATACCTATCCCAAGAGCAGCCTGTTGACTCCAGTGGAGTGATGCTGATTTACACATGCTGGAAATCTGGCCCAGTGAACGTAACAGCTCCTATAATGGGCGAGCTGACAGCCACGGTAACAGATTTTAAAGCCAGCAGAGATCATTGTGACCTACTACATAAGCAAAGGCCAGAGAATATCACCAGCCATTCTTGCATGGAGCATTATAGCTTGTGGATGGACTGAGCACACAGTGGCACAGGTTGCTGGAGTTTCTCTGCATGTGTGATCATAGCTCCAGCCTTTAAGTCCCAGTCTGCTTTTGATGCACAAAAGCTGCCACTGAAGCATGTTCCCAAGCTGGGAAATTGCAATCCTGTGCAATGCTTTTAACTTCTCACTAGACAAGAGATCAGGTCTAATGCGGAAGCCATGAGCTTGGATTTTAGGTTAAATAGCAAAAATCACATAGTGGAGTGCCAAGCTGGGGGTTGGGTGGGATAGAGGAGGACTCAGCTCCTAGTGCTCATGACAGTTACCGAACAAATAAATGCACTCTGTAAACCCCAGGCCTTTATCCCCTGCATCCACAATACTCTCTTCAATTACCTCCCAGTGAGCCAGATAGTGGAAAAAGTCCCTGTCATTTCACCTAAAGAACTCTGCACTTGCCATCCATCCATCCATCCATCCTATAAACATCCATCCATCCATGTATCCATGTCTTCCTGTCAGGCCACCTTCAGAGGTTGTGAATCCTTATGGTGTTTTTTTCCCTTTCCCCTGTGCCTGGAATGCCATATTCTGCTCTCTGAGCAATGAGAACTGGAGGGAAAGTTTTGTGTATTTGAAGAAACCATGGAGATTTGTTAGGGTACGTCTACACTTGCACCCTAGTTCGAACTAGGGATGCAAATGTAGGCGACCGAAATCGCTAATGAAGCGGGGATTTAAATATCCCGCGCTTCATTAGTATGATCTCACCGGCGCGTTACTCCGCTCAACAGCTGTTCCGAAAGTGAAGGTGCGCGCCGGGACGCGTTAGTTCAAACCAAACCCCTTGGTTCGAACTAGCGTTACTCCTCAAAAAAGGAGGCATAACGTTAGTCCCGGCACGCCCTTCACTTTCGGAACAGCTGTTGAGCGGAGTAACGTGCCGGCGAGATCATGCTAATGAAGCGCGGGATATTTAAATCCCCGCTTCATTAGCAATTTCGGTCACCTACATTTGCATCCCTAGTTCGAACGAGGGTGCAAGTGTAGACGTACCCTTAGGGATTGAGTCTCTGCCTAATTCTCTTCCTCTCATATCTCCTTCACACCGTAGCTGAATGCCCTTCCCCTCACATCCCTCCCCCATCATGGCTGAACACCGTTCCCCTTACATCCCCCTCTTACTGTGGCAAAATGTCTTTCTCCTCACATCCCTCCTCTCACCGTGGCCAAACGGACTTCCTCTCACATCCTCCTCTCGCACCATGGCCCAATGCCTTTCCCCTCCTGTCCCCACCTTTTACTGTGGCTGAACTTGTTTCCCCTCATGTCCCCCCTCACAGTGTGGCCTAATGCCTGTCACCTGGTCTGCTACTGGCTCTGTAATTTTTTTGCCTGGCATCCAGAGGGGGTAGAGATGGCCATAGTTAGATATGTCTGGGGATGGATATTGGATGGATGAATAGACAGATAGATGGAGTGGTGTATATAGCAATATGCAGAGGTGTGTTTATGGGGATAGATGGATGGATACAGGGATGACAGGGGATAGAGAGATGTGTAAGGAGATGTATGAATAGATAGAAGAGTATGCATGGAGATGTATGGACAGATAGAGGTTGGTTATGGAACTGCCTTAATATTTATACACTAATATCGCTCTGGCCTTGGGAATGGAAATGCTTATCTGTTCCCAGAGCCACTGCATAGTGCTTTGATGAGAAAAAGCAACATATATTTCTTTTGGTAGCCCTCTTCCAATTCACTCTCTAAGCCTACCCTAGCACCAATCCATTTTTATTCCTCAATACCACAGTGCCTTTATTTTAATTTTGCAGTTCCACCTCCATCTCCACCCCTACAGGTGAGGAGAGAATGACCCAAACCACCGTAAAAGTTAAATCTTTCTATTTTATTTCAAGAAAGGACAAGGAAAGAATTTTTTTATTTTAAACTTGTACATTTTTTTGTCCATTTGTTTTGTTTTTTTATTTTTATATGAAAAAAGGGGGACAAAGGAACACATTCATCTCAGACATTGAAAATTTCAAGGCACCTAAAGGAAAGAGGCCAAAGGGCGCGCAATGAGTGCACTTTGGTTTCTCGGAAAAGAACCCTTATTTTGGTGGTGAGGGGATGGGATAACCAGGCTGGCCTCTGTCTGCGCATGGCTCAGCAGATGCAGGGAACAAGAAAAGGGATGGATGAGTGCAGGCATTGTGGTCCCGCTGATGTGAAGATACGCAGTTTGAACAGAATGCTGAACTGATTCTGTGTGATGATGCTGTTCGAGGTTCGACGGGTCCCTTGAACTGAGTCTGTTTGATGATGCTACATGAGGTCCAGTCTGCAAAGAGCTGAACTGAATCTTTTGACAGTGCTACACAAGGGGCTGTTTGCAAGGGGCTGACTTCCTTTGCAGCTGTGTTGAGCCATTGAATGTCCATGGGGCTGCGCATGAGTCCAATTCTGATCTGGACTATGTGGGGGAATGGAGAACTAGCTACCCCTGGGTTGCATATCAACTGACAGCCATGAAGATGACAACTACAATGCTAGTCATGAGCTTCACTCTATGCAAGGTTTTCCCTGTCTATTAACTATCCTAAAACTTGGTTCAGGCAGATTTACAGTGCCCTTCCAGAATGTGCAAAGTAGCTAAGCTTACATTAAGAACATGCAAACTTAAACCTCCAAAGCCCAGGAAATATGCGTGGGGAAAGAGTCATGGATGGACGTATGGACAGAGTGATAGAAAGTTGTGTGTGCAGATAGATAGATGGATAGAATGGTGGGTTGGGGCTGGATAAGTGGATAGATAGAGAGGTGAGTGTCTGGGGATAGACAGAGGTGTATTAATGTTTACCTCACTCCTGCCACCCCAGCTTAACTCTGCCCCCTTGATCTCTGACCTTTACCTCACCCCATTTTGTTACTTTAACTAGCCGCTTGGAGCTTTTAACTTTCTAAGGCGTAGAGTGGTAGGGTGAAGGGATGGTCCTGTTTAGATAGTATCCCTAGATGTAAGACTAACACTTTGCAAAGGCTACAGTGTATTGTAAATTCTGCCATGGTTACTGGTATATTTAAACACAGGCCAGATAGAAGCTGGGACTGCTGGGCCTCTTTCAATAATTTTGTTTTTGCCTCGCATTCCTCAGCCTCACAGACAATCCTGTTCTTTGTTTACTAGCCACGTATGAAAATCCATCCAGCCCTCCCTGGAATTGCAACTGCGGTGCCAAAAAGCCAGATGACCTGCCAACCACATTCTCATGCCACCGGTTTTGATACCAGCCTCTATCCAGACTGTAGCACAGCTAGGGGCAAAGGTGTCCATTTCTTGTCTCCCTGAATATCACACAAAGTGCTAATTAAAATGGATAGTATTTACATTCTCACTTTGCACGGGTGTAAATGACTGCACAAGAGTCAAGTCAACCGAAAACCAAGACAGTATCTCGTAATCTCATAACAATAATCTTAAGGAACAAAAATAAATATCTCGTCTACTATATGTTTCTGTCAAAGTGAGGATGAGAAAGGACTAACATTCCTTGAAGAGGAAGGAAATTGTAAAGGCTGCATCACTGATTATGAGCATAAGAAACTTGCTTCTCATCAGAGTTACACCAGTGCAAATCAGGATTAATTCCCTCTGCAGTCAGCAAGCCCGACCAGTGTCAAACTGGAAGTTATGTCATTTTCAAGTTAGGAGTCACACCATTTCAAGCTGAGAGTCACATTGGTGTGAAATTCTAAGATTCACACCCATTTCAAACTGGGGGTTACGCGGCTGTCATACTGATGGCACTCAAATCAGGGCCAAGGGTATTTCTATTAACTCGTCAACATGACCATCAAACAGGGTTTGGGGTGCTTGCGTCCAGATGTCCAATTAATGAATTCATTAGTTCAAAAGGCAACTCTCTCCCTAAAGCCTCTTTTTTTAAAAAAAACTTCAGGTCTGTCCATTTGAACCTCTGCAAGATTCAAAGAGGGATTGGATGTTTCTATGGATAACAAGAATATCCAGAGTTAGAATAGTAAATGCTTACAAAATGAATATGGGGAAGGATATTAAAACTCAAGATTCAGGGCTTAAATAGATCTCTGCTAGGGATTGTAGAAGGTAGATTATCCCACATCTGCCTAATGCAAGAATACTTCTGAAGCATCTGGCCAGGATACTGGACTACATGGCCCATGGGTCTGATTTATTCTTTTGATTGCTATGTTTGGGATATATTTGAAACTGTCTGGGAACACTGTGCTGGTCTTTGCTTCCATCTTCATGACCAACGTGAAAATGGGCCACCATTTCGCCAGACTGTCTTTGCTTTGAAAGTGAAAGAGCAGGAACAACTCTGTTCTTATCGCTTATTAAAAATAATGATGCTTTGACTTCCCAGCAAGTAACAATTTACAAGCATTAGGTAAGTTAGTCTCATAATCCCTGTTTTAATCTTGGGGGAGACTGAGGCACACAGGGGGTATGTGGCTTGCCCAGAGTCATGCAGCCAGGCAGCAACAGAGCTGGGAGTAGAACCCGGGGGTTCCATGTCCTAGCCCATTTCCTCTAACCGCTAAATCCCACTCATCTTTAAGAACTAATAATAGAATCCAGGAGTCTTGGCTCCTATTCCCATCCCCACAGCCCTAATCAATAGGTCATGCCCAAATATCTGCTGCAGAAAGAATATCTGCTAAGTTTATTTGAATGGAGGAGAAAAGTATTAGGGAGAGACCCCTATTAAATACTAAAGGTGCATCTCCACTGCACACTTATCTCCAAACAAGCTGTGCAATTTGAGCTGTGCAAATTTCGTAGTTTATTTCGAGTTAATTTTGAAATAGCTTATTTCGAAATTTGGCGCTGTCTACAGAGCGTCAAATTTCAAAATAAACCGCTATTCCGAAATGTCCCTTAATCCTCGTGGAACGAGGTTTACAAGGACATTGGAATAGCGCGCCTGTTATTTCGAAAGCTATTTCAAAATAATGGGCGCTCTGTCAAGATGCAGAGAACACTCTTTCGGGATACCGGAAATAGCTCCGCTGTCTAGATGTACCCTACGTGACATATAAGTCCAAGTCCCAGTTTTAAAAGTGATGTAGGTCCAGATTTACCAAGTTATTTAGGCACCTAGAAATGCAGATTTAACCCAGTCAACATTTTCTGACAGAAAACTCTTTTGTATGATTTTGATCAAGCTTACTAAATATCTTTGGGGACTAAAATACTACTGCCTTTCAGTGAGACTTAGGCTCCATATTGCTTACATCACTTTGAAATATGGCTCTTTGGCTTCTAAGTCACTTGGACACATTTGAAAATTTCACCCCATATCTCTTTAAACTCCCAGGGATGAGGGAGGGATGAGATAAATTGCTGCAGATTCTTGGATTGCAAAAAACTAGGCCCTGCAAAAATGCAAGGGAATGACAAGAAAATTTAAGAAGCCAGTGGAGAATTCAGGCCAAATGATTATGTGCTATTCAAAGAACGGTAACTGCTGTTACTCAAAGTAAAAGCCCTAGGCAGCTATCAAGCTGGATGGCATAAGTGAGTTGAACAGATAGCTGGATGTGTGTGTTGGGGGGAGTGATGTCTAGTAGTGAGGATGGATTGTAAGGCACAGAGACAGGCTGTGGATGAGACTGCTTCCTCGGAGAATTTTTGTGCTTGTCTTTAGGCTAAGATTCCACCTGGATCAAATATTGATGGTGGAAGCTACAGGGCTTGACTCTCTTTCACTCAGGCTTGTGCAAACAGAATGTGAAGCGTTCTGCTTGGTCTCCTGCCTGCTTTGCACTTGGCATTTGCAGGACTGAGCCCTGTGTGGTGACCAGAGAGCAAATATAAAATATCAAGATGGAGCGGCAGGGATAATAAGTGCCTATATAAGACAAAGCCCCAAATATTGGGAGTGTCCCTATACCATTGGGACTTCTGTCACCATAGGCCCCCAAGATCACCCACACTTTATGAATAGGCGCCAACCCTTGGCAAACACAAAAAAAATCCATATTTAGTGTCACCTTTAAGTGGCTTAGTTCCAACTAATGAGTTTAGCAGCTGAATTTTGTTGCAATAAATAAAGGAAAAACATTTGCATTTTTTCATTTTTTAACCTGTTTAAATAGTTCTGTCTTAAATTATGGCAGCTTTGCAAGCTGAGCTGTAAATTATTACTGTAAACTCCAGGTGTGCGGAGGGGAAGACATCAGCCAAACCTGCTTGAATCACCTGAATTAATGAGTGTGAGGCTTGCATTGTGCTAAACGTATCCTCTTGGAGCGCCAGTTCAAATTAGCTCCGTTTGTTAAGTGCTGTGTGTAGAGTTAAACACTTAATAAAATTACACTTCGTGGGAGGTGGAATGCCAGAACTCAGGGCTGGATCCTTTCATGCTGTGTTAATCATATAAATATAAGCTCCGCTGTATGCCTTTCATTGTTTTTTTCCCTTCCTATGGTTGTGAATGGAAAGGAAGAGCAATAAGACTTTCCCCACTTTAAAATGATTTTCTTTTGCCCTTTGTGAATAAATATTCCTCTACTCAATCCCTTGGTTATTAGTGGCATCAATTTGCATAGAGACAGAGCAGTAGCATAATCAGCTAGGGAAGTAGTGTTTTCCAAGGAACATCAGAGCCAGGCTTTGTTGGAATTGCAGTTGCAGTTTGCAAGGGATGAAGTGTAAAAGCAGATTTGGGCACAAGGGTAGGTCTGGGGATTGGTGTATAATGCAAGTGGAACTGGTTGAACTGAAGGAGCGACTTTGAACTGGTTAAGTGGGGACTGAGGGTTTTATTCTCAGCTCTGGCTTTTATGCTGAGTGGAAAAGGAGGGAGCTAGAAGTCACGACTCCTAGGTTCTATCACCAGCTGTGGGAGGGGAGTGGGGTCTAGTGGGTCAGGGTAGGGAGGGATAGCTGGCTGGAAGTCTGGACTGCTGGGTTCTAGCCCCAGCTCTGTCAGACCTTCAACTGGTGCCCAGCCATTGTGCAGGTATCATGTAGATTTCCTAAAAAGCCTAGTATTAAACTTAACCAAAACTTTGCTCAAGTCCATGGAATTGCACCCAGTAATGCCTGTCCTGAGTTCAGACTTTGGGGAGCAATTTTAAAATCTTGTGCCTGTTACTAAAGGGAGATTCAAGTAGGGGCTGGGTTTCCCTGGGAAGACAGGTGATAGTTAAGTATACCAGGCTTGTTTTACTCAGTTGGAAATCAGTTTAAATCAGACCAAAAGAGGCTGCTCTTAACTACAGCATTGCTAGCTCTTGTGACTTAACTGTGAGTCTCACAGCATTAGCTACTTTTCTTAAATCCCTATCTCTGGGATTCTCATGACTGCCAACTCTTTTTTAAACAAAATGTCACCAGCAATCCTGGTTATAGAAAAGAACTTGATAATAGGAATCTGGAAGACAAATATAAATAATTCTAGAGTTTTGGGGTTTTGTTGTTTTATGTTAGCCTGATTTTAGAATGCTTGCATTTGGCTAGACAGAGTGGTCTTATGGTTAAAGCACTGAACTGGTATTCAGAAGACCTGGTGTTTACTCCTGATTCTGCCACTGGTCTGCTGGGTGACATTAGGCAAGTTGCTTTTCCATATGTACCTTAGTTTGCCCAGCAGTAAAATGGGGATAATGATATTTATCCTTTTATCAGGTTGAGAGCTACTGATGAAAAGGGTTATATAAGTGCTAGGGACTGTTACTAACTCAGATTAAAATCACCATAGTCTCTACTGCTCTGTCTGTATCCAGGTTTCTTATCTTAAACTTAGATTGTGAGTTCTTTGAAGCAGGGAAGGACTTATGTCTTTTTCTGTGTTGATAGAGCTCCTGGCATACTGGGGTCGTGGTCCCTCAATGGGGCTCCTAGGTGCTATGATAATACAAATAATAAATAGCAATAATTGTTGTTATTCTGGCTGTAGATGAGATGAGATTAGCATGATTTTGATTATAAGCAAGATTTAAGACCTGGTCTTCAGACAGATCAGTGCAAAAGTCAGGGGAGATGTCCTTATATCAGTTTAAACCTGGCTCATATTGTGTTGATATATGTAGAGCTTGACTGTCCACAAAAGTTGTACTGATTTAGCTAAAGATGTTAAACCGAGATAGTTAAATGGGTGTAACTGTGTATGAACGCTGCTCCATTGGTTTGATGCCAGAAGAGTTAATTAGATCATTCAGTCTGACCTACTATAACACAGGTCATAACATTTTAGCAGTTCCCTCTGTGCTGAGCCCAATAACTTGCCGATTGGTTAACGCATCTTCCAGGCAGGCAGACAGTCTGGATTTGGAGACACCAAGATGGAGAATCCACCACTTCCTTTAAGAGTGTGTTCCAATGGTTAATTATGTGCCCTGTGAAAGACTGGTGTCTTATTTCTAATTGCAATGTGTCTGACTTAACTTCCAGCCACTGGGTCATCTTCCTTCCTTTGCTAGACTAAAGAACTTTTTAGGACCTGCAATTTTCTCCCCGTGAATGCACATACTTTCTTGTAATCAAGTCACCTCTTGTACTTTTTGAGAAGCTAAACAGTTTGAGCTTGTGAAGTCTCTCACTGGCAAGCATTTTATCAGCCCTTGGACCATTTTTGTGGGTCTCATCTGCACCCTCTCCAATTTTTTAATATCCCTTTAAAATATGGCCTTCTGAACTAGATGCACTAATACTAATGTCAGTCTCAGCAGTGCTGTATACAGGATTAGTATAAACCAGGTTCAAATCAAAGTAAGAATGTCCATTCTTAAATTATGCTGATACAATGCACCTTCCCATATACATGATGATTTGCAGGCACAAGTTAAACCAATATAAACCATTTTGAAACCGATATAAGTGTGTTCACACAGTTTGCTGCAATTTAACTAAACTATTGATATATAATCCAAAATGGCTTGTTTCTAGGAAAGCAGCATGTTCTAATAGATGGAGCAAAGGATTAGGATTTAGGACACCTGGTTCTATTCCCACTTATGCCACTGACCTGCTGTGTGACTTTGGGCATATCACTTCCCCTCTCTCTGCTCCTGTTTCTCCTCCCCCCACTTTTTGTTTAGATGTAAGCTCTTCGGAGGCAGGCACTGTCTTTAGTTATGTATCTGTGCAATGCCCAGGATGATGGGGCTTTGATCTTGGTCAGGGCTCCCCTCTAGTTTTTACTTCAACCTACTAATCCGTGTTAAAACTACAGACTGCTTTGTCTTCACTAAGGGTACATCTACTCAGCAGTATTACTGCGGAATAACGTCTGTTATTTCGAAATAACTGTGTGAGTGTCTACACAGCTAGCCCGTTATTTCAAAATAATTTCAAAATAACGGGCAGCTTATTTTGGTGTTTGTATATCTCATTCCACAAGGAATAATGCCGCTTCCAAAATAGCTATTTCGGAATAGCAGTAGCGTGGACGCTCCGCTGCTAGTTCAAAATAGCTCCTCCCCCAGATCATTTAAATAATTACTCCCCAGTGCCCCCTGGGGCTCTAAACTGAGGTAGCATGTCCACATTAGGGGAGCCTGCCTCAGACTAATTTCCAGGCTTCCCTGTAGTGTAGATGCGCTATATCAAAATAAACTATTTTGGAGTATTTCTTCTGGAATAGCTTATTCCGAAATAATCATGCGGTGTAGACGTAGCTTAGAATAGTAGCTCATGTTAGCAAACACACCTTTTTTCCTAATGAAAATGCACCTAATGGGGACTTGTCTGCCATGTGCTCTAATGCTTTGCTAATCAGGTCTGTGTAAAGTGGGTGTGAAAAGCCATCCTCATCAAAACAGCAGCTCACTTTGCACTAGGATAAGTGACAAAACAAGACACAGGACAATTCAGAATCAAATCTTTAAGCCACTTCCCTCACTTGGAATTATTTTTCCGCTCTTGGGGCTGGAAGATGTGGGAGTTTTATTCTGTATCTTTGCGGGGTGTCAGCTCTAGAATTTGTTTAGCTTCAGTGTCTGTTGTTTTGTCATAAGCAGGTAAAAGCGTTTTATGAGGGATTGTTTTAGCTATTGGAGGATGAAAGCTCCAGGAGAACCATCAGCAAGGAGAGAGTGCCTTTTACAGCTATTGCTAATCGGATATTTATTGCTGGTTCTTTAATCAGTCAGATAACTACATTTATTCCCATTCTCCAGAATCAAGGATTTGCAACTTTGTGTGTGTGTGTGTGTATATGAAATAATCACAAATGATTATGCAATCAGTTTATAAGCAACTAGAGGATAAGAGGGTTCTAAGTAATAGCCAATGTGAATTAGTCAAGAATAAATCATGCCAAACCACCCTAATTTCCTTCTTTGATTGGATTACTGGCCTAGTGGATAGGAGGGAAGCAGTAGACATGATATATCTTGATATTAGGCTTTTGAGGCAGCCCCACATGACAGTCTTATAAGCTAACTAGGAAAATGTGGTCTAGATGAACTTACTTTAAGGTGGGTGCAAAACTTGTTGAAGGACTGTATTCAAAGAGTAATTAAAGGTTACGCTGTCAAACTGGGAGGATGTATCTAGTGAGGTCCTGCAGGAATCTGTCCTGGGTCTACTACTATTCATTAATGACCTGGCTAGCAGAGTGGAGAATATGCTTATAACATTTGTGGATGACATCAAGCTGGGAGAGGTTGAAAGCACTTTATGACTTTGACAAATTGGAGAGCTGATCTTAGATGAAGTTCACTAAAGACAAATGCAAGGGAGGGAAAAATGAAATGCACAGCTACAAAATGGGGGAAAACTGTTTAGGCGATCATTCTGCTGAAAAGGATCCGGAGATTATAGGGGATCACAAATATGAATAAGAATCCAGTATGTGATGCAGTTGCAGAAAAGGATAAGATCATTGTGTCATAACTAAGACACTGAAGATAAGTGTCATACTTGCCTGAGCTGGAGAACTGGGTCCAGTTCTGGGCACCACACTTTAGGAAGATGTGGACAAACTGGACAGAGTCCAGGGGAGAGCAACAAACATGATGAAAGCTTTAGCAAGCCTGACCTGTGAGCCGTGTTCCCTGTAAGATGAGCATTTGGGCAGCCACCCAGAGAGATTTAGGTGCAGCCCAGCTGTTTAACATGTGTTTCTCCTGGTGGTGCACATCTGCACATGCCTTGGTGCAAATAACAAAATTTAATCCACCCATGACTGGAAGAAATTAGAGGGAACACTGCTATGAAGAAAAGTTAAAACCACTGTGTATGTTTAGTCTTGAGAAAACATGACTGATAGGGAACCTGATAACAGTCTTCCAATATGTAAAGGGTATTATAAAGAGCAACATATAGTCTGGTAGCACTTTAAAGACTAACAGAACATGTAGATCAGGGGTTCCCAACCTGGGGTATGCATACCCCCAGGGGGTACGAGAAGCTTGTCAAGGGGGCACGGGGAATATTTGGTAAATAACTAGATTATCCTAATTGAAATATTCCAAAAGTAGTAGTGTTAGTGAAAAAAGTTGTGGATTCTAGAGTCGAGAATTTATTTCCTTTCATATTGAATAGGGGGTACGGGAAGGTTTACTAAAAGCCAAGGGGGTACGGGGACCGAAAAAGGCTGGGAACCCCTGACGTAGATGGTGGTATGAGCTTTCGTGGGCACAGCCCACATGTTCTGCTAGTCTTTAAAGTGCTACCAGACTATTTGTTGTTTTTTAAGTTTATCCTGTACAGACCCCTCTGAAGCTATTATAAAGAAAATGGGGATCAATTGTTCTCTGTGTCCATTGACGGCAGGACAAGAAGTAAGGGGTTTAATCTGCAGCAAGGGAGAGTTAGGTTAGATATTAGGGAAAATGTTATAACAATGAGAGCGGTTAAGCACTGGAATAGGCTTCCAAGGGAGGTCATGGACTCCCCATCATTGAAGATTTTTCAGAACAGGTTGGACAAACATCTGTTTTGGATAGTCTATAATATACTTGATCCTGGCTCAGCAGTGGGGGATGGACTATCTGACCTTGCAAAGTGCCTTCCCTACATTTCTATGATTCTATGGGTACGTTTACACTGCACAGCTACACAATATTTTTCGAAATAGTGGGTGTGCTATTTCGCCATCCCAGTAAACCTCGTTGCATGAGGGATAAAGGATGGCTTGAAATAGCGTGTTATTTTGAAATCTGGCACTGTGTAGACACACCACATTTCAAAATAAGCTGTTTCAAAATAAATTTGAGATAAGATACGCAATTTGCATATCTTATTTAGAGTGTAGGGTGCTGTGTAGACGCACCCTATGAAAGAGAGACAGACAGACCCTCTGTGCATGAGTGCAAGAATGGCTCTGTATGTGTGTTTCTCTGTGTGCATGTTTTTGGGGCGGGCAAGTAAGTTTTCCTGCCTAGGCTGGCCTGGTACAGCTCTCCCACTTATTCCCCCTGGCCTCTTCCAGGGACTTCAGATCCTGTGTCAAGTCTATGATGATCTTGTGAGCCTCTGAGATCTGGCAATTCTACTGCTAGTGACAAAGGCCCACATGCTGTAGTTAGCACCAGAGCATCACCATGCACATTCCACAAACTCTGCTCTGAGATACAGCCTCTCAGGAGCACAGTGGCACTGCAGCGGTATCCTTATGCCTGTGCTCCAGCCCAGTGCACCTGAGAGAGTGGGGTCTAGTGGTTAGAAATGGGGAACACCAGGAGTTAGGACTTCTGTTTTCTATCCCTGCTGGAGTGTAGCACCGTGACCTTGTGCTTGACCTCTCTCTGCACAAGGCTGAGTGTCTCACACGTTTCCTAAAACATTTAGGTCCAAGCCCAGGGAATTGCTCCCAATCACTCCTGTCTTGATTTCAGGTCTAGGTGTGATTTTAAAACCATTGAATGATAATAATAGAAAAAGAGAGTTAACAGTCAAGGCAGAGTTTTCCAAGGAAGAGAGATGAGGGTTAATTGGGGCTGCTTATATATTTTTGTAGCTTCCTGAGCAAACCTGCCTGGTGCTCCTTCTAAAAAGAAAGTAACTTTGTGGTTTTGTTTCAAGAAATTTTAACTGTCTCCACAGGATTCTCCCAAAGCAGTAGTGACCCAGACTGGGTTTTTTCTAGCACCACCCTGTGCATTCCTGCCTCCCAACAGCTGGCCCAAAAGGCAGAGTCTTCCACCAAAGCCTATTCTGCTGGAACTTGAACCGATCCACTTCTTCCCCCAAATATACATGACCCAATGGAACCTGAGATACATTTGGACATCACCATCCTGCATCTTATCCCCTAGAAGCCATCACCCCAACTGTCTGGAAGAAAATGATGATGAGGAAGTGTGTGTGTGTGTGTGTGTGTGTGTGTGTGTTCCAGAAAATGATGATGAGGAAGTGTGTGTGTGTGTGTGTGTGTGTGTACACACACACACACACACACACACACACACACATATAGATTTTTTTTTGCTATGGACAAAGCTATGAATTGAATTAGATAATGTTTCTAGTTGAAATGTCTGGAGTTAACCAAGGGGTCCATTTCAATTGTCCGCGCCCATGAACTATGCTGCTATATGGAATATTTTCCCATTTCCCCTCCAGCTTTGGGAGGGGGAGGCGATCCAAATCCGTTTGCTCTTAATGAAACAGTCAACAAAAGTGGCATAAAAATTAAAACCAAGAAACCAGTTATGGGAATAAAACCAGGAAAGTGTTGGAAGTAGATCCCATTAAATGGGCGTAAAATCCTCCTCCTCTCTCATCTGAAGCCGGGCTGGCTGAACCGTCAATGGTCAGCAGTCAGAAATGACAATTATATGTTGATTTTTTTTTTTATAACCTAACTCCTGAAAATGAAAATAGCTTTACACAAGAGGAAAGATATGAACAGGTAGCTTTTTTTCTCCTCAATCCATGAGCACATGTTGTTCATTTGAAATTGGAATATTAAATATAAATTATGTCTTTTTTAAATTTTTAACCATCCCTTGTTTTTCTACAAAATAGTCCCCCTCTTCTCCCCTGTGCCTGCCACTCAAGCCATTTATATTAGGGAAAAGAGTTTCTCCTTGATTTGTAAGTCACCAAATGGCAGCGGCATGGGATGGTGTGGGGGTTGAGAGGAAGCGATGGTTCTCCATCATGTATAGGTGTAATCTATGTCTGGAATGCCGCCGTCTCTATACCCACGGGTTGTGCCGTAGCCGATGGTATGGGTGCTTTTGTATAAGCTGGTGCCATTGGATGGGAATATTGTGTGGATTACATATTCCTCCTTGGCTCGGTGCGGGTTGATAGGAAGCATTTGCAGCCCAGGACCTCGGATCTCCAGGATGGAGTTGTCCTTCTTGGTACCCGATTCGACGTAGTCGTCTTTCTTCCGGCTGCCCCTAATGTAGGCTCTTTCCCGCGTCAGCAGCTCGCCCGTCCGGTGGACATACCAGCAAATTGCTGCCATGACCAGGAAGAGGAAGACTAAGGCCACTGCACCTCCAATGATCCCTGCCAGAGGCAGGCCAGCCATTGGGTCAACATTCTGCTCCCGGTTGAGGGTGGTGGTGGGGCTGTAGTTGTCAGCTGTCTCTGCTTTGGCGCACACCGGAGTTTCATCGGCCACATAGGTGCTGCCTGTCTCCATGGTGACCATGCAGATGATGTAGGTAGACTTAGGTTCCAGAGCTGTTAGCAAGTACTCAGTCTTGTCCCCTTGCACCAGGGTCTCGGTGATGGAGCCTACTGCTGGGCTGTGACCCAGTCGCAGCCAGCTGAGCCGGAAGGAGGCAGCAGGCAGCATGGCCTTCCAGCTAATCTGGATGCTGTCAGCTGTCAGTGGCTTGACACTGAGAACCAAGGCCTTGGTGCCAGACCCTGTAGCCATGGGGTAGTCAATGTTGGAGTCTGGCAGGCGGATCCCGGGCCGCTTGGCCTTGAGGGTGAAGAGGGAGCCCTGAGGGGTGGTGACAGCTGCATGGGTAGTGGTGGTCTTGGCCACCACTGCGTTGCCCTGTGAACCCACCTCAAAGCACTCATCCATCTCACTGGTGATGTCCTTGATGGCCATGCCTCTCACTTTATCTGGCCCTTGACACATCAGCCCCCTCACGTTGACCACTGAGGCCCGGGCCTTGACCCAGTCTCTCAGCCACATGAGGTTGCAACCACAGAACCAAGGGTTGTTCCTCAACAGCAACTGGGTCAGGCTCTCCAGGTCATCAAACAGGCCCTTGGGCAGAGTGGTGAGGTTGTTGTTAGACAAGTCCAGCCTCTCGAGCTCCCTCATTTTGGAGAGGGTGTTGTAGGGGATGTGGCTGATGGCGTTATCCTGGAGGTACAGCTTTTGCAGGTGAGAGCTGGGCAGATTGAGTGGAGGGGCAGCCAGAGAGTTGCGCACCAGGGACAGCTCGCTGAGGTTCTGCAGCCGGCTGAAGGTGTCATCAGCGATGCGCTGGTTGGCCAACAGGTTCCCATCTAGCACCAGCCGCCGCAGACTGTTCAGCCCTTTGAAGGCGTGCAGCGGGATGGTGGAGATGCGGTTGTCATCCAGCCGCAGCTCCTCCAAGGTGCGAGGCAGGCCAGATGGGATGCTGCTGAGGTGGTTGCGGGACAGGAAGAGCAGCTTGAGGCGGGTGCTGTCAGCAAAGGCGTCATCCTCGATGCTGACAGTGGAGACGGAGTTGTCGTCCAGGTGGAGCTTCTCCAGCAGGGGGATGCGGGCCAGGGAGTCACGAGCGATGGTGCGCACGTTGTTGTCCTGGAGGTGCAGCTCCCGCAGTGAGCGGGGCAAGTTGACAGGGAACTCATCCAGGTCATTCTCATAGAGATAGATCACCTGGACGTTAAGTTTGGTCTTGAGGTTGGAGGGGATGCCGGCATTGTTGATCTGGTTGTTCTGTAGGTACAGGGTGGTGGCGTCATCGGGGATGTCAGCTGGGATGGAGGTCAGGCCCCGGTCATTGCAGTAGATGAAGCCGTTGTCACAGCGGCACACCGAGGGGCAGGAGGCTCCGCTGGCCATGACCTCGCTCAGGAAGGCCACCAGGCCATAACACAACATGAGCCAGTCACGCAGGTCCATGGCTGACGCTGTGGTCACCACTGTGGACGTCACCGTGGAGGCGGTCGTCATTGTACTAGGGATGGTGGGGAATGGACCCTGGGTTACGCCTTTAGGACCTGTAAATGGGAGACAAATGGAAGGAGCCTGAGTTATTGAGGTGGAGCTGTATGGGGGATTAGTGATAGTGGTAGGCAGCATGGGAATGGGGAGAGGGTGTTCTACCTATCAACTGATTGATCGATCATGTCAGGCACTGCACAGACCCTCGCTGAGTCAGGATCCCATTATCTAGACTATTCACAGGTACACAGCAAAAGGAAATCCCTGAAGACCTTAGACTCTAAACTACCAATTGTGAAGGGAAAAAGAGAGGCAGTGGCTTGCCCAAGGTCACCAGCTAGTTAGTGGCAGAGCCAGGAACAGAATCCAAGTATCTGGAGTCCTCACAATGAAGTTTCAGTCAGCTGATAGATACACCCAGCTAAAATCACCCAGCAAAAAATCCCAACAAAACTTCTTCATGGTCCAGATGAACTCTAGGGTGGGAGTGGGGTGTTTTTCCTTTTACAACCCCAAAAGCAGATCCTTTGACCAGTTAAAAAATCCCACACCACTAATGCAGCCCCCACCCAACTTTGCTTCCAGCACTAAATCTTCCCCTGGCATCTGTCAGGCTGCAAAATCTGCTGCAGAAGACATATAAATCCATGTTAATAAGAGCTTTCTAATGGCAACGCTGACATGCCAGCTTCTAGCTGCCTTGGAGATATAGCCACAACATTGCATACATTAGAAGCAGATAACAGAGCCGTGCACACATTCCCGCTACCTGCATGCATTTGTCTCTCCTTGTCGCTCAGCCACCCACTCGTCCCATCGTTCCTCTCAGCAAAGGGTGTCAGAGAGAAACTAATGCATTGCAGATTTGTGTCGTTCAGGGGATCTGAGATTTACGCATTAACAGTGGTGTTACGGTAGTGCATAGATATAGATCTGTCTGTCAAACTGATAGTGTTGGCTCTGCACAGACCCCACTGAGCTCTGAGCCCCACTGTACACGGGCTGCACAGACCCTAACTGAGATTGGGGCCCACTTGTGCCGGGGGCTGTGCAGACCCAACTGAGTTTTGTGGCAGGCATTGCCTAGACACACACCGAGAGATAGCCCCGGTCCCAAAGATCTTGCGGTCTAAGACCTGCTATGTGCACAGCGTTTGCCTCAGTACAATTGTGTGAATTGTGGGGTGACTTTTTACCGACATAACCACTGGCATGATGGCATTTATGCAGGGAGCCTAACACAATGGGGCTCTGGTTCATGACTGAGACTCCTAAGCACTATGATAATGGGAGAGAATTTGGGTGACTGGAATCCCACCCTCCTGCATTAACCACTATACTCCCCCTCCCCCCCCTTTCAGAGCTAGCAATAGAACACAGAGCCCCTGATTCCCAGGGCATCTTACTAGAACCACTGGACCCCTCTCTCCTTCCAGAGCTGGGACAAGAACCATGGAGTCCTGATGTCCAGCCCTGCTGCTCTACCCACTATAATTAGTGAGCATGTGTATTACAGTAGAGCCTATGGAACAGCCAAGATTTGGCCCTATTGTGCTAGCCACTGTGCACACACAAAGTAGTAGGCAGCTTCTGCCCCACTTTCTGAGCTGGGAATAGAACCCAGGTGTCCTGGCTCTCCACATGAGGCCTTACCCATTAGATTGAGTGCCCCAGCGGGATGCCTGGGGCTGCAGCCAGCTTAAGTGCAAAGTCCTAATGTGTATAGATTCTAAGGCCAGAAGGGACCCCTGTGATAATCGCCTCTGGCCTCTGGTGTGACAAGCCACAGGACAGCCCTGGAATAATTCCTGGTTGTGCTAGTATTTAACAGGAATGGTTGAATTTTGGAGAGTGTGTAACAGCTGTATGCCACCTTCTATGTGTGTGTGGGTCCCAGGTAATTACCACGTTGCACAATACCTACGTTGGCTCAGGACTGTAATAGAGTTGAGATTGTATCTTGCACTGTGGCGTGATGGATAATGGTGGAGTTTATGGAGTCACGGACCAGAGCGCTCCTGTTTCCTGCCTCTATTGCAGACACTCATCTTCCTGCCTTAGCATCCTTCCTGCTGCGTTAGCACCTAGCCTCTGAGTTTCACAGCTGCTCAGCAAAAGATCTTTGCAGAGGAGAGTGTGTCCAGGCCACAGGGCACTTTGTTGCAAGGCCACCTCCTTTGGCTGCCCTTTTATGTCCTGCTGTTTATATTTCATTGTTTATGTAGCCTATCAAATTAAGTGCAGTAAATCGCTTGGTTTTATGGACGGGTTTTATTTGCCTGGACCCCAGCGTAGTCTGGAGAGGGATGCAGGAGTAGAATGGGACTGAGGATTGCATCGGTAGAGTAATGGGAGGACTGTGCCTAGATCAGAAGTCCCCAGCTTTGTGTTGTGCTCCCTGGGGATGGGAAGGAATGTTCGGGGGTAGGGGGATGCAGTTGGGGCCCGGACCAGCCCCCATGAGAGGGAGGGAAAGCCACACAGCTCCCAGCCAAGGCCCTGCTCCCAGTACCACCTCCAGCTGTGGCCCCAGCCTTGGCTTTATTACCCTGTCTGCTTCCCCCTTTCTTGGACCCCCAGTCCTGCTCCCAGGCTCCAGGGAGGGGATGTGGGCACGACAGGAGCAAGGGGAGTATGAAGTAAAAAATTTGGGGACCAGTGCCCTAGATGCCTACTCTGGGGAGGGGAGCACCTCCCATGGCTCAGACCCATGGGTGCACAACCTGCCCCTGTTTCCATGTACCTTAATCAGGGGGCTTTGCTGTGATGGATTCTTTCTTCTTCTTTTTCTTTCTATTGCAGTTTAACTCTCCCTCTCTATCCCCATATACACCCCTCTAGCTATCCATCCATGTCCATGCACTCGCCTCTTTCTCTCCCCCTCCCTTCCTGTACACACCCCTCTCACCTGTTCATCCATCCCCCTACACACTCCTGTCTGTCTGTCTGTCTGTCTCCTTCCCCTCTACTCCCTTCCCCTCCCTCCCTTCCTCATGGCTGTGTCTTTGTCCCCAGTGTGGCTGCCGTGACAGGCTGCCTATGGAGAACAGTGTCAGTGAGTTCTACGCAGGTTATGCTTTACAGGGACTCACCACAGGCCCTTTCACCTCACCTGAGTTAAACCCCATCTGATGTTATTTTTTACAAGGCCTTTACATGGAAGGTTTGAGCCAGCAAGGTCTCCTACTGGGCCAGTGCCCGTTAAATCACTAGGAACCACTCACTCTGCTTGAGTTCATTATGCATTTTGCTCCTCTATAAATTTTATGTTTCTTTTTTTTCTTTCCCATCTCTTTTTTCCCCCAGCTCACTCTTAGTTTTGGCCATTTCCTCCATTATGAGACATAAAATCCTTTATGGCTCAATATCTCACACTGCCAAATAAGGGTCTCATTTCCCAATCTCTTTTGGCCCCTGCTGTTTCTTTGAAGACAAGCTGTAGATATTTTTGCTATTTCTCCCATAAAATTGCTTTGAACAATTTTTCTTAACCTCTTGTGAAGGACGACACATCAGAACTAACCTGCATGGAGCTTTACAAACAGTCATGCAATGGTTATGGCATTAGTGTAGGACTTGGAAAACCCAGGTTCAATTCCTGATCTCCCACAGACTTTCTGAGTGACCTAAGGCATGTTGCTGAGTTGCTCTGTGCCTCAGTTTCCCCATATGGAAAATGGTGATAATAATACTCTCGTACCTTATGGGTGGATTGAGAAGATATATACATTAAAAGATTGTGAGGTGCCCCGATACGATGGTAATAGATGGCCAGATTGTGTGCCTTCCAAGATAGGTCTCAACAGCAGCTAATGGATTGGATGGACAACCTGTCTGACCTGAGGAATTAGGGGATAGATTGGCACACTGGTTTGATCTGAGGCAGCAAGTATGGGCTGGGAATACGGGGGGTTGGATGGGCCCCTTGTTCTGATATATGGTGGCTAGAACGGGAAAAAAAAATGTGCATAAAGCTTTTTTTTTAAAGCCGATTATGTGACATCAAAAGTTTCACAAAGAAACTTTAAAAAATTCTGAATAAAAACATTGAAATTGTTTTGACATTTTCAACAGGAAATGTTTTGATGTGTCAGCTTCAAACTGTCCCTTAATTTCATTTTTTAAAGTTCAGAAAAGTTTACAAACGTCCAAATTCCAAGGAAATGCTTTGTTCAGTTTGAAACAAGCCCCTCCTCCCAATGCAAAGTCAATGCAATTCACCAGTAATTTCAGAAAATTTCATTTTTGGCCTAACCTGAAATGATTTTCTTTTCAAAACTGCTAGGCTATGTCTACACTGCAGGCTTCTTGCGCAAGAACTGTTTTGCGCAAGTGTTCTTGTGCAAAAGGTCTTCCACAAGAGCGCATCCACACTGCCATGTGCTTTTGCACAAGAGATGTGCTTTTGTGCAAGTGCGTCCATGGCAGTGTGGACACTCTCTTGCGCAAGAAAGCTCTGATGGCCATTTTAGCCATAGGGGTTTCTTGCACAAGAAAAATCATGTTGCCTGTCTACACTGCCTTCTTGTGGAAGAACTCTTGCGCAAGAGGGCTGATTCCTCGTGGGGAGAGGAAAAACTCTTCCGGAAGAAGCTCTGTTTTCCGACGCTGTACTGTAAATTTACTTGCACAAGAACACGCGTGCAGTGTAGACACCTGGCAAGTTTTTGCACAAGAACAAGTGTTCTTGCGCAAAAAGCCTGCAGTGTAGACGTAGCCCCAGTGAACTGAGAAATCCGTTGTTCATCCAGCTGATGGGACCCAACATGTACCTCAAATAGAGACTTTATTAACACTCTCACCCTTCAGTGAGTCAAACAGTTTAATCAGATCACAGCTTGCTCTGATTTTGTGCAAAGATGTGGCACCCATGCAGAGTGAGTGTAAAGCAGCTGCAAAATGCAAGGGGAGGCTGGTGCAGTGGCAACCATGCCAGCCAGAGACCAGGGCTCAATTTCCAGCTCCAGCCTGTAGGTTTAGACCAGTGTTTCTCAACCAGTGGTACGAGTACCATTACGGGTACTTGAGAGAAGTCTGGGGGGTATGCCAACACAACTGAAATTTGGAGAAAACTGAATTTTTGTTTTAAGTTTTACAGCGCTTTATTATTTTTGTACTTTTTACACCCAAAAATTTCATTGCCTGCCCAGCTACAATTAAGCTGTTTAAACAAATGTGTTGCAATTGTAGAAAAAAAAATTGTGTGTCTGAAAACTGTAGGTACAGGAGGTACTTATAATTTTTTTTTAAAAGGGGGTACTTATAATTTTTTTTAAAAGGGTACTTTATAAAAAAAGGTTGAGAAACACTGGTTTAGACCACTTCTGCACTTGGAAGGCTTTGCCCATCTAGCTCTCCTTTTGGAATCTTGCTAAATTCATCAGTTTCATGTGGCAATAAGTTCAGCCTATCTCTTCCCCAGCACCACACAGAAAGTAAATCATAACCCCTAGTTTTTCTACAGCATCTTTAGTCAGTAGAAGCAGAGCAGGATCATTATCCCCATTTTACAGATGGGGAAATCAAGTCATGAGGTAGTGAAGTGACTTGTCCAGGGTCACCAAGCAGGCCAGGGGCAGAGCTAGGTATAGAACACATGTCTCCTGAGTTGGAGTGCAGTGCTGTATCCACTAGACATCACTGCTTGCCTAGCACTGTGAGTCAAACAAAGTACCAGGAGGTAGCGTGGACTAGTGACAAGGGCACTAGGGACTGACAGTGCAAGTGAGGAGACCTGAGTGCCAGTCTTAACCCTGCAGGGTGTACGGGTTGGGGGTTAACCCAAGACACCTCAAGAGGAGTCTGATTTGCACAAAGGGCTGTGAAAATGGACCCTTTTAAGGCATCTCAAAATGGGCCACCATAATCTCTTTGGAAAATGTTGCAGAGGATGCCAGAGATGGGGGTGAATGCTGATGGAGTGTAGCCCCATGATCAATGCAGAATGATGCTTCTGAGTGGCTCAGCTTTACCATGAGATCCACCAAAATAAACGATTTGGATTCCTGCAAGAGTCTTTAATCTGCCTAATAATTCCTGCGGCCTGCAAAGCCCCCTTTGCCTGAGGAAATGCATTTAAACATTAACATCTGCCTGTGCATCCTGATGTCCCATCAAGCAACATTCCTGCATTGCTCTACAGACAGCCTTCGGCACCAGGGACGAGTAATAAATTCCTACACCAGTCTGCAGTTTATAGCAACTGAGAATCTGGCCCTATTAACTGTAACTGAGTAATGCCATTTTACACCAGCTGCGATCTGTAATGGAGTCATGCCACTGTAATGGAGTCATGCCATTTTACACCACCTGGGATCTGGCCCAGTTGACTCCAGTGGAGCAACACTGATTTACACAAGCTGGGGATCTGGCCCCACTGCATTTACAACAATCCATTCATTTCCATTGCATACTCCTTGTCCAGCCTTGCATATGGCTACTTATTGATTTTGGGGCCTTAACATCATAGGAGATGCTGCCCGTTCCTTTGCAGTGGTGGAATTTCTCTTTTGGCCATCAGCTATCTGGAAGCAAGTGGGCCTGGCGGTAGAAGGATGGGGGGGAGAAAGCTACAAATTAGGTGTCTTAATCCAGCACTTCTCAACCCTTTTTCATTTGTGGACCCCTAAAAAATGTTGATTGGAGCTGCGGACCTCTTTGGAAATCTTAGACATAATCTGCAGACCCCAGGTTGAGAACCACTGCTGATCCATCTTTTTTTTCAGGATGGAGAAATATAAAAATCTGGTGTTTTATTCCATCCCTGAATTCAAGATTCTGACAGATGTACGCACTTGCCGATGGGAGTTTGAACGGATCTGTTAGCATTTCTGTGACACTCCAGTATTTTAAACTTAGTTGCCCCCAAAGCTCAGCTCCTTGCTCTGCGGTTTATTCCTCTGGGGCCCATCTGCATCCATGCAGACAGCAGAACAGAAGCGACAAGACCTCACTGCCTGTCTCCTGTGTGCCTTTTACAAAGGCCAAGTCAAGAGAAGGGGAGACATGAAGCATGGAAGGAGATGGAGGAGAATGGGAGGTGGTGCTGGGGAGGATTTCATTGTGGGAAGTGGGGGAGTGGGAAGCACATGATGGGGGCATGTGTGCAATGCTGCTAAAAGCCACCTAGATCTCTCCCACCTAGCACTGGATGCAGGGGAGAGGGTCCCTGGGGGAACTGTGATTCCATTTAGTCCTACTGCAGGGATTAATTAGGAGGAGTTGGACTTGGAATATGAGCTCTTTGTCTGTTTCATTGTCTCTTTACAAGAAGATATGTATTTAAAACAGCCCACTCGTGCTGCACAGACACACACACGCACACACTCAGCTCTGGGAGGGGAGTGATGTATATTGAACAGAACAGTAAAGCTGAACAAAATACTTTGATACATTTTTGTTGAAAACGTTGATGAAATCAAGAAGTTTTTGATTTTGATTTCATTGAATTGGCTTTTATGGCATTAGACTGTTACATTGGAAAACTTCCAACCAACTCTACACGGTGCCCCATAGCTCCAGCCTGGGAGGTTAGGCTCAGAGTGACCTGCTTTGCTAGATTTTAAAGGACCGTTATGACTATCTAATCCAAGGTGACAAGACAGAAAGTGTGAAAAATCGGGATAGGAGGTGGGGGGTAATAGGTGCCTATGTAAGAAAAAGCCCCATATATTGGGACTGTCCCTATAAAATTGAGACATCTGGTCAGTGGTGAATGGTGGGGAAGAACACATTCGGGACACCAGTCATGTGACCACCCCATGTGACTGCTTCCTGCACCACCCCTAGCCTAGGGGAGGGCCCCTACCATGCCTTCTCCACCCCAGGCTCTGCCCCCTCCAACCTCCACTACATCTCTTCTCCTAAGTCCCTTCCCCTGAGTGATGCGGCCCAGGGGGTGAATGGGACCTGGCGCTGGCAGATTGGGTCGCCCCCGCACTCCCAGCAGCTTCGCTGTACTTCCTACTGCTGCTGAGAGTGGCGGGGGGGGGGGGGGCTTGGGAGAAGAGGAGGAGTGGGGGCAGGGCAGGGGTGGGATAAGAGGCGGGATCCTTCCCCACCCTATTGTGTTGTGCGGAGAAGTCACATGTGAAGTGGTGGCGATCCTTTGTGCCGCCTGCGCATTGCTCCTGCATCTGGTCTAATCTAATCTAACCTCCTGTGTAACCAACTGCACATGACCTCTCGGTGGGATTCTGTAGCTAAGAGGGTGTATGTGACCCTGGGGTGTATAACGGGAGTATTACATAGGAATCTGCAGGTGGCACCTCTCTATATGGCATTGATGAGACCATTACTGGTGTTCATATTTCAAAAAGGCTGATGGCAAACTGGAAAGGGTTCCAAAAATTGCTACAAGAATGATCCAAGGTCTGGAATTCCTGCTTTAGGGTGAGACTCTTAAAATGCTCATTCTGTTTAGCTTCTCCAAGAGCAGGTTAAGACCTGACTTGACCACAGTCTAGATGAAGTACCTCAGTGGGAAAGATATTCAGAAAGCAGAAGGCTCTTCAGTCCATCAGACAAAGGTAGAACAGGACCCATTGGCCATGAGGTGAAACTAGACAAATTCAGCTAGAAATAAGGGGAGGGAGATTAACCATTCGAAAAGCTGACCCAGAGAAAGGGTGGATTCTCCATCACTTAGAGTCTTTGAGGCTTAAAAAGTCGAACCTTATTTCCAGTCTGAATCTGTCTAGTCTCAACTTCCAGCCATTGGATCATGTTAAACCTGTGTCTGCTAGATTGAAGAGCCCAATTTCTGTATTCCACATAGATATTATAAATGGGATGCCCCTTAAACTTTGGTTTGCTGGAGTCTCTCCCAATAAGGAATATTTTCCAATCCTTTAATCATTATTGGTCTCTCCAATTTATCTTTCCTGAAATGTGGACACGATGATTGGACACAGGATTAAAGGGCCCTCTCTTCTCAGAAATCTCACTGTAAAATTTCTGATAGGCTGTGATCACATCACCACTTACCCTGTTCTCTAGAGCTAACTAGATTGGTCTCTGGAATTCTCTCACTTTAAGGCAGGCTCTCCAGACTTTGTATCCTTCTTGTGCTTGTTCTCTGGATCTTTCCAATATTTCAACATCCTTTTGAAAGTACAAACACTGGAATTGAATTGTCCAGGCTAGATCAGAGACACAGTCCATCAGATCCAGTTTCCTATCAGAGGAGCTGGTCCAAGATGATTCAGAAGAAAGGGTCAGAACCGAAAAAGTGGACTGATGTGGGGAAATCTGCTCTCCCATGAAGATCTCATCCTGAGCTTCGGTACTATCATTGTCTCCGTTTTACAGATGGAGAAACTGAGGCACAGATGGAGACTTGCCCATGATCATGAAGGGAGCCAATGGCAGAGCCAGAAATAGAACCCGGGTGTCCTGCATGCTAGTCTACGGTGCTATTCACTAGATACCACTTTTTTATAAATACCTGCCCCATTGATACATCTGATGCAGAACTGCCACTCCTGTGTATTCTCCTTAAAATTGTCCCATCCAAATCCAGCCTATCCTGATCCTCCTTAAATCTGCAAACAAATGGGATGTTTTATAAATGAGTCCTTTAGTTACCAAGATACTATCATGTCACAAAGCAAAGAGTCACCTCGGAGCAGGACAAACTGACTTAGTCGAGATTCTGTCCGATGTTTATCTCTAGGTTTCTTTTTATAGAACTTGTAACATGCCCACTTCTTAAGGAAAAAAACAACCAACCCTACAGTTAATTATTTTGCCAATTTCATGCTGCATGCATTATGCATCGAGCCTTATCTTGGCTGTAATTGCAGACAGGTATGCAAATGCCTTTCAAAAGGATTGTTAAAAGAAGTTTGCTCAGTTGCATTGTATCCAGGGCTAATAGAAACGAAAATTGCTCCAGTTAATAGAAAATGATACACATTGGAAGCAGGGTGGGGAAAAGAACATTCAAATTTGTGTCTGGGGAGGTTAATTATATTGATAGCAAGATCTGATATGACAATATTTTTCTAGGGGGAAAATGGTATAATAATAAGAAGTAATTTGGAGCTTCCCTTCATTAGGAGATATACACATTCCATCTCCCATACTGGGAGTCATTCTGATCATTTTTGTTTTTTTATCTGGTGTTCATGGAAACATTTAAATATATATGGATGTATAATTAAAAAACTGAAGCTGAAACTGTAGAATGTTACATTCAGTAATAAAGCAGACACAAAATCTGCTCAGTGTGGGATGAAGAAACAGCATGCTCCAGGGTTTACTGTGGTATGAGGATGTTATTGTATTGTACCACCTAAAAACTACAACCACGACTGGGGCCTTCATTGTACCAGATGCTGCCCAGACCCCAACCAAAATCTGGGCCCCCTTTGTGCTAGATACTCTACAGAAACATACTGAGAAATAGTTCCTGCCCTAAAGACAGTCTAAATAGACAAAGGATAGGAAGGGAAACTGAGGGAGCGAGGTGATTTGCCCAAGGTCACCCAGCAGGCCAGTGGCAGAGCTGAGATTATAACTTAGGTGTTCTGGGCCCCAGGCCTGAGTGCAACCCATTGGACAACACAACCTCCCTGGGCTCAAGTCCTGGCATTGCCTCTATTCTGCTGTGTGACCTTGGGTAAATCCCTTCCCCTCTCAGTATCTGTTTTTCCTCCCACCTTTGCTCCATGTAAACTGCAAGCTCCAGGGGGAGGGGACTGTTTTTCAGTTGGGGTCTGTGTAGTGCTCAGCACAACTGGGGCTCAGAGCTCAGTCAGAGTTTAGGGAGTGCCTGGTACAACAGGGGCTTCGAGCTGGGATGGAGATTGGGGCAGTGCCTGTCACAGTGGGAGCCCTGCATCACACAATATTATTATAAAACAGGAACTCTTAAAGCCGCTTGTGAGGTTTATACTGTCTCTCAGCACGGCTGTGTCCTGACTCGGTTTATCTGCTTTTATAATCAATAATAATTATTCTGTCCACAGGGGATCTTTCACAGCCATGGCTTGTAACAAAGCTGCTAATGCCTCAACAAACCAAGCATTTAGGGCCCCATCCAGGACGGTGCTGGTATTTGCTAGTGCAGCCAGCCTTAGTGCAAGCCAGGGATGCTCCAGCCTTTGGAGTTCTGCAGTGAATAATGTGTAGGGGCCTGGCACAGTGATAAATCAAGAGCTTATTAATCTTAAACTCTGATATTCAGGTTTTTTAATGAATTGACTTTCAGGGCCTCCTTTGGTTCACTGGAGGGTTTAAACCTGACAGCAATTAGGCAGCTAGCGAGCCGAGATTACTGCCCAGCCCGCTTCCACATATGGGTTTCAATGATCCAGGAGGAAATTTCTGGCTGGGGAGAAAGAGCTTGCAACAAGCCCGGCCTGTGCCAGTGGTCAGGGTATTCATCTGGGATATGGGAGGCCTACAGGCAAATCCCTGCTCTGCCTGATGTGGGCTTCAACCTGGCTCTCCCACAGCCCCGGAGGAGTGCTCTAACCACCGCCTTGCAGGGCCGGCCCACAACATTTTGGCACCTGAGGCAGGGAGCTCAAATGATGCCCCCATGCTCCCTCGCTGCACCAGCAGCAGACACAATTTTCTACACTCTGGGTCCTAGTGATGCCCCCCCCCCCCCACACACACACACAGTCTGGCACCTGAGGCGGCCTCCTCAGTTCACCTCATGGTAAGACCAGCCCTGCTACCTTGTAGTCAGTCTCTCTCTCTGTGTCCTGGGAAAGCTGTCCCATGTTGTAGAAATCATTATACATTCATTTGGCCAGAGAGCGATTCTCTCCCTTGGTGGCCAGGAATGGGTGGGATGTGGCAGACCCAGGTTTAAGCCCCTGGTGTCTAGATACACAAGAGTGCAAGGGGCACGGGGCCCAGTCCCTCCCTACCCAGGAGACTGTGGGAAGGCACTGGAGGACTAGCAGCACTCAAGTAGTGCTAGCCTGCACACCCCTACAGAGCAGTCATATCAGTAGCTGACATGTTCTGCTTATCTGAGTTCAAAGAACCACCTCACTCAAGAGAAGGAGTGTTGTGTGTAGTAGACAGGAATGGAGTTAGAGACAATACTTCTGTTACCTTTGCACTGTCTAGCTGTGTTTAATGTTGTGTTAGTTAACATGAATCCTCAGGATTAGCTTGTAACAGGACCTAATATTTTGGTGAAGGGAAACTCTTATTTCATCTCCCATAAGATTTTAACATGGCTTAGTACAAAGGGGGATAAAAAATACGTCCTTTCTCTGAGGCCTGGTCTTTACTAGGACAAAAGGTGTGTTCATAACTCATGCTCACCAAGCCCCAGCAGAGCCATGACAAGGTGTAGCTTTAACATGAGTTAGCAGGTGGAGGTGAATCCTTCACCCTTCTCGCCAAGAGGAAATATCTATACTACAGTCCCAGGCTGTGACTGCAGCACTCATAGCTCCATCTGAGCTACCTTTGATCTCGCTAGTGCAGGTACAAAGAGGGGAGCTAGGGCAGCATGCTAAAGTCTGTGCTGCTGCACCGTTTTTGTTGTTGGTACCTGAGCTGGGTCGATGCCAGCTAGCTTGGTTATGTCTGTGCATGCTGCAGTTGTAATCCACTGGTGAGAGTGTGTGCTAGGCCCCCTCTCTGCAGATGCACAGTGTGTCACAAACACCTGGTGCATGGGCCTTTTAGTACAAGCTGTAGTCATTTATACTTTGAACTCTGGAAGTCGCTGGTTCTATCCCTGATGTGTCAGCTCAGCACAG
Source organism: Pelochelys cantorii (assembly GCA_032595735.1). NCBI lineage: Eukaryota > Metazoa > Chordata > Testudines > Trionychidae > Pelochelys > Pelochelys cantorii. Next base: position 35,304,499 of record CM064336.1, read on the forward strand.
TGTCTGTGTAGACATTAACTCTGCATATGAAAAACTTGCCTTCACCACCCTTTAGCTAGTCTGAGTAATGAACGTATGGCTTGTCCTAGTGAAGATGCTTGCCCGTAGAAGAAGAGTGAACCCTTGCCCAGGCCTTGTGCACAGTTTAATTGCTCTAAGCCAGCCTGCAAGTGGCAACTTCTGCTGCCATGTCCACTTGCTGCAGGGCCAAGCCTAGCCACGCAGGGAGAGCATGTGCGTGGTGTTGCTCTTTGCTCGTGCTGGCTTTCCCCAGCTCAGACAATGCATGCAGAGGACTGGAGAAGAAGAATTTCAGCCAGCCAAAGATTTCAAACGTTTGACATTTGTTTTTGTTCTGCACTGAATCGAAACTATGATTGTTTGAAAAAGCATTGAGAGACCCCAGCGCAGCCAGCTAGCCCCAGTAGCCAGGGCATTGCTCAGTGGTGCAGAAGACCCAGGGTGATGTCCCTGCTCTGCCCGATTCGGAGACGGAATGGGAACATGGGTCGCTGTATTTTCTGACAAACACGGTCAGATGGAGAACTCCCAGGGAGCTCTCCAAAGAAACACCTTATCCATGTGTAGTTCCACAGCTCCCCTTCCCTGATGCAAAGTTTGTGCCCATATCACTCTCACACAGAGGCCCATGCTGCCTTTAGCTGGTAAAGCAGCAGGAATTCACAGGGACAGATGCACCTGCTGCATTTTAGGGGTGTTACCTAGGTGGGGAGTGGGCCTTTAGGACTTAGATGAGCTCCAGCTCAGCTACGGGGATGGTCCCAAGGTCCTGCAGAAACCAAGCACTGCATCCTCACCGGCCCACTCCTCAGTGGCTCTCCAGATGCAATTACTTGGACCTTTTTGCTGCAGACACAGGTTATATCTGCCCTTAAACTCTCACACTAGCCAGTTGCCAGGAGCTAAATTGGAAGGCAGTATTGCCTAATAGGGTGAGCACTGACTTAGGATATAGGCAAGTTGGGTTCTGATTGTGGCCATGGCAATGACCATGAGCAAATGTACAGCCTTTCTGTGCCTTAGTTTTCCCATCTGTAAAATGGGGCTAATGACCCCTCCTTTGGAAAGCACTTTGAGGTCTGCTGATGGAAAGCACTAGATAAAGAGTAGGGATACTTACTGACTCCCAGGTTAGGCACCATGCTTAGGCTAGTCCCTGTCAGCAAGAGGAGCTGCTCCATTTCCTCGAATGGTTGGGATCCAAAGACTGCCAGGCACCATCCATAACTCTGGGCATGCCCAGCAGAGTTAAGATGCACAGGGAAGTTAACACCTCTGGTAGCTGTCCCAGGCTGGCTGCAGGCTGAGGCAGGTGACACTGACTCTCAGGTTATGTTTTCAAGATTTTTCTTTGGTCTCTCTCCCTCCTATCCCTCCCCACTGCCACCAGACACTCCTCTGTTTCTAAGGGCATGTCTACACAGCAGGGCTAAAGCCGAAATAATCTACGCAATTTGAGCTACCTCAATTGCGTAGCTTAAGTCGAAATAGCTTATTTTGGCTTTTGGCGCTGTCTACGCCGCAGGAAGTCCGAGAAAGAGCACTCTTCCTTCAACTTCCCTTACTCCTCGTGAAATGAGGGTTACAGGAGTGGTAGTAAGAAGTCCTCCAGCTCGACATTAGCTTGTAGTGTAGATGCAGACTATGTTATATTGGAATAACATCAGTCATTCCGACATAACACTGCTGTGTAGATGTGCTCTAAATGAAAGCTGTGATTCTAACTCATCCTGAGATTCCATCCTGCTCTAACCATGCTCCCTGCAAAAGTCCCAAGTAGATGTCCTACCTTCCACCCCTCTCTTTCACCTGCTAGACCTACGCCCTTCCCAGAGCTAGGAATAGGACCTAGGAGTCCTGCCTTCACTGCTCCCCCTCCCTGGTGAGCACAGAGGAGTATCCCCCATGTCATCTGGATCCCAGGACTTCCCTGGGACATAACCCTTTTTGGCGTTTTCTCCCTGCAATTCATGTTCCCCATTTATGCTAATGGAACCATCCCATCCCCATGTCTCTGCTATAGACAGCTAATATGTATGACTGGCTTTACCAGGCTCCAAATGTGCCTGCTCCAATCTGTGTGGTAAGCTTACCTTCCTGCTACGCCGCTCCCTCCTCTCAGATCAGCTTGGGCTTTAGACTCCTACTTCCATGGATAGGGCTGTAGCTTTGCAAACTCCAACGGACTCTTTATGTCCACAGTGGGCATCAGTTCATCCCAACCTCTTTTATCCTTCTTCCCAACCCAACACACCCTGCTGACAGCGATATATAATCTGTCTAGCCCTCCCCAGCAACCATGCACATTTTGGGGGCTGGCAGTCTTCAGTTCAGCTTGCCTCTTTGTAAATCCATCCTTTTCAGCGTTAGTTTCCAGTTTGCAGCCCAAAGGAATTTTTATTTCCTTGCAGGTTGTCCAAAGAGCCACACTTTTTTTTTTAATTTTATTTTGGCAATCTCTCCCCCCAAGCCCTGGTGTCTGATTCCTCCGGCTTTCTTCCAAAAAGTTACTTAAAACAGGATAAAAATCCAATCCTTTCTCAAAGCCCCCCGGCAGCAGGGTGTTCTTGCGTGACCAAGCTGAGGGATTTGTATTCACACCCACTCCGTGGAGGCAGAGTTGCTGTGTTACTCAACCGTGGAGGTAGCTCCCCTCCAATCCGCTTGACATACGCTGCTGAGTTGTCACAGCTTCGAAGGGGAAGCGGGCTCTGCTGCTTTTGCTTTATGAGGGGAACAGCTTTTCAAAGAAGAAAAGGAAGGGGAAAATCCATTCTTATCACAGGTTGGATGTGAAATCCGCCCATGCGGCAAGGAATCCAGGGTATTTCTCTCCAGATTGCAACTTTTGCCCTGCAAAAATGATTGGACAGAGTTAGTAGGCAACAGGTATTTATTTGCAAAGGAGGAAATAGCAGAGTATCAGCTTAGTAATTAACAGCCATTGAGCTGTGTGTGTATATGTGTTTGCGCGCGTACAGTCTGATGCTGCCAGTAGATCAGAGGAACACACACGTTCATAGATTTGCATTGAGAAGGACACGCATGCAGATTGACATAAACATACTCATGTCAGGATTGACACACAGAGACATACCAACACAAAAATGTGCACAGAGACTGAGACACACACAGAAACACAGGTGGAGAGAGACACTCACAGGGACACACTGACACACACAGACCTGACACACACAGAGGCACATATACATACACTTGATCTCTGTCTGTCTGTCTCTCTCACACACACAGGTTTTCACTTAGACACCAACACGTACGGAGTCTGTATCTCAGTGGATCAGAGCTCAGAGAAATAGTTGTGCCATCCTTAATTGCCAAACCTATGTTCATACCACTGAGGCTGCAGACAAACTAGGGCAACTAGGTGACGAGTTCTAGGTACTGAGAACCTGAGAAGTCCCTTAACTCAGTCTCTGGATTTGACTCAGTAACCTTTGTTTTTGAAAAATGACTTAGTCATTTGGGGTTCCTGCCAGAAGACTCCCAGGTTTTTTCAGAGGGTAATTTCTGGACGGACACCTGCTGCCTGTATTCAGAACCCCCTCTAAGAACAAAGCATCCCCAAATCTGGAATTGCTTTGGAAAATACAGATTCTTTGTGGCTGGACTTTTCAAATAATAATATTTGCCCTTTCCATCAGTAGACCTCAAAGCACCTCACAAAGGAGGTCAGTAGCATTAGTCACATGTTACAAATAGGGAAACTGAGGCACGGAGTGGGGCTGTGACTTACCAAAGATCACACAGCAGGCCAGTGGCCAAGCAGGACAGGTTGCCTGAGTGCCAATCCAATGCTTTGTCCACTAGACCACAGAAAGTGGGGTCAAATGTCTAGAGACTTAGGTTCCTAAAATCCTGTTTTCAAAAGTAGCAGACATTTAGGAGTGAAGTCCCACTGATTTTGAATGAGAATTAGGCTCCTGTGGCCCAGATCCTCAAAGATATTTAGGCTCTTAACTCCCATGGAAATTAGTCTCCTGAATATCTTTGAAGATCTGTGCCTAAGAGACTTTTGAAAAGGAGATTTAGGCTCCTATTGCCTTAGTTACATATGAAAATTGTGGTCTCAGCTTCTAAGCCACCAAGGGATCATCTACATAGCAGGACTTAACTCAAAATAAGCTATGCAAAATGAACTATGTCAATTGCGTAGCTTATTTCAAAATAGCTTATTTCTAAATTGGGAGTGTCTACACAGTGCTTATTTCGAAATAAAGCACTCTTCCTCCAACTTCCCTTATTCCTCGTACAATGAGGGTTACAGGAGATGGAGTAAGAAGTCCTCCAGCTTGACAGTATTTTGACATTATTTCGAAATAACTGCCTGCTGTGTAGACATGGAGTAGGTTATTTTGAAATAATGCTAGTTATTTCTAAATAATGTTGCTGTGTAGATGTACCCCAAGATATTTTTGAAGATGTTCCCCAGAAGCCTATAAAGATTCTCAAACTGGGACATGGGCACTTTTGAAAATGTCATCCATAAAGCACCGTCTCCCAATTAATTCCTAATTCCCTACTCCTTTGAAACTCTGTTATTATTTTGGAAGAACCAACCAAAATGGATTTATGAGCTCCTTTGAAATTTCAAAATCATTTTCAATTCAAGATGGTCTGTTTTCCAACCCCCCCTCCCCCACCTCTGCACCTCATCTTTCACAAAATATTTTCAGCTGAAATTTTGATCACAGACTGCCATCAACAGTTTATTATTTACCAAAAATTCCAGAAAGTGGCTTCTGATGGAAAAAGTTCTGTGAAGCTTTTCACCGAAGAAAGGAAGATTTTTCTAATGCTGATGATTTTCCAAGAAAATATAAAAATGGTTTTTGGCTCAGGAGAAAAATTGAATTTGTAAATTCATGATTCTAAAATGGATGAACTTTGGCAAAAGCTGGCACTGAAGGAGCCAAAATCTCTGAGCCTTTGTTATGCAGAGAAACAAAACCTCAGAAGATCAGAGTTTAAATTTTGGAGTGAAATCAGAATAACGTGATCTGTGTTCAATCAAGGTTGTACACACAGGGCATTTTGCATTTGTCAGTCGAGACGTCTGTGTCTTTGAAATGTTCAAGGAGGGCGGGGATTCTGTTTACCCACACAGACCTGGGTTGTATTGGCATAATGAAAAAATGCTCCCGTCCTGCCTGATGTTTTTGGAGGTGAGCCACATGGTGCTCCTGAGAAAGAAAAGAACAGAAGAGGGAAAAGCACTGAGTGAAGGCCTGACTGGGATAAATGAATTCAAGACAGAGGGAAAGAAAAAGAGTAGCTGCCTGACATCTGGTGGCTTTTTAAACCATTTCTGCTAGCGTGGGGTGTTGACAAATTGGCTTAAAGTTTCAAGGCTGCATGGTATGGTATGAATCCTTCGCCTAGCATTAGCTGTGCTGCCGGAACTTGTGTTATGGAAATCGGGGGCCTGCAGGGTGGATTTCTCCAATTAATTCCCAGCAAATGGGATTTTCACAGCCTATCGCTGGACCCCTTTGCTCTAACTTTCCGTTCCGCCTTTCCTCTCTTTTCAAGCAAAACCACATGGGCTCGTGGTGCAAAGGAAGGGAGTTGTCCTCCCCCATAGAATCAGACACACGGAGGTTGGATTTTCCAGGGCACAGCGCCATAAATGAGGACAGAATTTTCTCCCTCTAAAGCTCAGTTCATATCCCACTGAAAAGCCAAACATAAGTGTCCCGTCGAGTGTGGACTGGAGAAATTTTGTCCAAATTGCACGGCTGGGAGGGTCCCAGAGGTCAGCCCAAGCCCAGCCCAAGCCTGAAAATCTACACAGGAATTATACAGCCCTGCTGCCTGAGCTCTGTGAGCCTTAGCTGGCTGGCACAGGTCAGCTGTGGGGTTTTCTTCGCTGTGGAGACATCCCCAAAGCCAGCCACACTCTCACCAGCCTGATCTTCCTTGCAAGCCTGTTGCTTCTAATAGCCTGGAACCCTGAGTGCTGCTGCTCTTTTAGCCCTGCTGCCTCCTGGGAGCAGCAATTTCACCTTCCACAGAAAACCTGTGATTCTTCCTTCCACTTCTGCATTTCCCAGCAGCTGGGCTGGTGAAAACAACCCAACTTCATGAGCGTCACTGGGGCAGCCCCCCATTGTTGTGAAAGGATGTTTGTTTCATTAGCGCCAGTGGGATTGCATCACTCCGCTGAATTAAAGGGAGTTACACTGGGAACAGCTGGCCATTAAAATCCAACTCATCTCAGCATCGCCAATAACATCAGGCTGGTGCAAGGTGCTGTACCACTTGCTGCTAGTGAGGGGTGACTGTTGGTGGACTAGATCTACTCCAAGGCTGGGGTAAAGTAAGACAATACAGCCTGCCTGAGAGTGCAGGGTTGTCTGCCCACGGCCCATTGCAGCCTCGACTGCCAGGTCCCCCTCCCCTCCCACCTGTGCAGTCCGGACACTTTCCGTTTCTGGGCACCGATGGGCGCTGCTTTACACCAGCTGGGGGCGCGGCTCTGCGATGCAAGACAAAGCAGCTGCTGAGTGCTCGCAGGGCTTTAGCTTCCAAAGCCGGCGCCAGGTAGCCCCTGTCTGCAGCCACTTCAGAGCCCTCCCTTATTAATGAAACATTCCTGGTTTACTTCAGCACTGAAAGAAACCTGTGTAATAAAAGGTGCTCAGGGGGTCTCAGTGGAGAGGCAAAAAGCCCGGGGAGAGGGGCATGGGATGGGCGGTTCTGCCAGTGGAGCACAGGAAGCATTGAGCCATTCTCCCAGGGGGGTTATGGTGATAGATAATCCCCACTCCCCCTTCTCCTGCAAAGCTCAGAGGTGAAGCTTAAATCCCCTTTGATGTTATTACAAGTGGTTTCTGTTCAATTAAGAGCAAGGAAAAGAAGTTCTGTGAGAGCTCCCCAGAGCCAGGTACACTGGTAAATATTAACAAAGGCCCCAGACTGGATTAGACCAATGGGCCCAGCCAGTTCGGCATCCCATCCTGGGCCTCTTCCCCTGCTGGTGTGCTGTTCCCTGCCCCTGCCCCCAGATCAGAGCTTTTAGCCCAGTATCTCCCCCACCTCCGCCCGGATCAGACCAATGGGCTCAGCTATTCCACTATCCTATCTCCCCCCAGCTGTGAGAAAGCCTGTCTCTGTTGTTACTAGTATGTACTGTGCGCATGGAGGTAGCATCCAGGAGACCCAGACCGGGACCCTGCTGTGCTAGTTCTGTACAGTCCCTGCCCCAAAGAGTTTATGGCATAATCTCTGTGTCCTGGTGCTACCAAAATACTGCTAACAATGCCCATGCCAGAACTGGGCTCTGATCTTGGCACTACTATCATACCAGTAATAATGTGCTCACTACTCAGTCTGGACTGAGACCTCGAGGTGCTACCCTCCTATTGATAATAACGCACACCGTCTAATTGCTCATTGATCTGGGTTGGATTGCTAGTTGCGACTGTAATACCAATAACAACACATACAGCGTAAGGATTCCCTGGTCTCAGTGGAGATGTATAAGCCCTGCCATGACGCTAACCATAATGTGGACCACAGAACGATGCTACTGTAATACCAGTAACAATGCACATGCTACAATGATGCCCTGCAGTTACAGTCTGCAATACAGAGAAGGACGAAGCAGCTACTGCATGTGCATGCTGCTGCCCACTGTGGAATGGAATGAGAACCATAGGTCATAGGCCCCCACCCGTTAAGAGCAGAGGCCGATTCTCTGTTTTCTCTCCATGTTTCTTTGCACCCTGAATCTGAGCAAATGTGACTGTGACGTTCCCCATCTCTTGCTAGAAGCAAACCCCAGAAGCAACCAGTCAGGCCAGGTTAGCTGCAGCCCGCTCCGAACACGAGATTGGCCATGTTTAAAGCAAGGGGAAATATTATAGAGCGGGGGAGGGTGTGGTGAGCAAATCTGCAAAGGCATCTCAGCAGCACCAGGGCTGATCTGGGAATCTCCAGTGACACTTCCTGCCCCAGGGTGCCTTGGCTGTGCCCTCTCCCTGCAAGGGCAGCTAGAGGGATGCATGCAGCAGTTCTAGTTCCAGCCATCGGCAGATGAAAGCGTCTCACACACAAGCGTGGCAACAGATTGTCACCAGAGTTGTGAAGGGGGAGAACAGTGTTAATTACAGGCGGGCGGCATGGCTCTTTGATCTTCCCACTGCTTGCAAATTAGCGTCTCCTTTTTTTTTTAATAATAATGAAAAAGCTGCTTTTATTTCAAACCACCAAATTAATAAATCAATATCCAGGTGCTGCTCGTGCAAAGCAGAGAAATCCGTAGGGAAGCAGCAGAATGAACTACCAGGTTGGGGCACTGGATTGTGAGGCTGGACTCCTTGGTTTTAGTTCTACCTCAGAGAGGGGAGAAGAGTCCAGAGGCTAGAGCAGTGGGGTGCTGGGAGTCAGAACCCCTGGGCTTTTTTCCCAGTTTTGGGAATTGATTGGAGGTCTAGGGATTAGAGATGAGGGCTGGGAGCCAGTACTCCTAGGCCAGGGGTGGGCAATTATTTTTGATGGGGGACCACTCCAAAATTTTGGAAATTGGTCAAGGGCCACATTCTTCCATGATATTGATGGAGTGGGATCTGGGATGGAGGTTGGGTGAAGGAGGCGGTTGTGACCTGGGCCCTGGACTGGGGTTCAGGGGGTTGGGTTGTGACCTAGGACAGAAAGGGGTTGTACCCGAGGTGCAGGAGTTTGGGGTGTGATCTAGGGCAGGGGAGTGGGGTGCAGGGTTTTGGGATGTGACCTAGGAGGCAGAGGATTGGGGTGCAGGTTCTGGGAGGGGGTATGAGTGCAGGAGGGAGCAGAGGGTTTGGGTTATGTGAGGTAAGGGGGCAGGAGTGGGGGGCAGAGGGTTGGGGGAGGGAGGGGCTGGAGAACCTGGGTGACTCCCGACCAGCAGCCCAGCATGTTTCTGAGGCAGCCTCCCTGCCTGCCCCACCCCTGCACAGGCTGCAGGGGTCTTGTGCATGTGTGAATAACTACCAGCCAGAGGGGACGGGGCGTGGTGCTTTTCAAACAGGCAGTTCCCATTGGCCAGAAACCGGACAATGGGCTTGTTCTGGGGGCGGGGGCAGCTCTTGCAGCCTTCTTCCCCTCCCCTCCGGCCTCTCAGTGGTGAAAGAGAAACGGCTGCGGCAGCAGCTTTTCTGAGCAGCATGAGAGTGAGGCAAGGCAAGCAGGGAGCCTGCTTGGGGCTCCCTGTTGCATCCGTGAGCCAGATCCAGTGGCTGGGCAGGCCGGATTCAGCCTGTGGGCCGTATTTTGCCCAGCCCTGTCCTAGGCTCTATCCCCGTCTCTTGGGTGGGAGTGGGGTTTAGGGGTAAGAGCAGGAGAGTCTGGGAGTCTGGACTGCTGGATCCATCCTTGGCTCTGGGAAGGGAGCTGGGTCGAACAGCAGGGCATGGGAGTCAGGACTCCTGGGTTCTGCTGTGGAAACTGATACATATATTAACAGTGTCCAAAGTCATAATAGTAAGGGTGTGTGCAAGCAGGTATGTACATTGCATGTGTGTGCTTCATATGGATTCATCTGGACCGGATTCCCCTGGCCCTGTGCCTTGTGTGGCCAGTGGGAAAAGATGTTGTCAATCGTCCCCAAAATGAGAAAGTTAATACAACTGCATTGGTCTCACTGCACACTGGTCTCATAGGTTTCAGCACAGTGGGCAGCCTGCAGGCGGACCAGACTCAATCGTACCATAACGCTGGGAGCTGCCAACTCGGGTGGCTGACGGAAAGCATCTCTTTACTCCCTAGCAGGGATTGTAACAAGTTGTTACTGACTTCTTGTTTGTGCAGTCAGACTGGGAACTATGATACTGGTGGAGCAGGATGGTGTCTTTGCAAGCACGCTGCCCAAACTGCTGTCTCTGTAACTTCGCTTCCCAACAAAGAAACATACCTCAGTAAGTTCTGCCTGTCAGTGGGGAGCAGTGGGGCATGGGGAGAGGTGAGGGAGAATGCCAGAGCTCTTGTCTTCGCTCTGGAGGAGGTCTAGTCTTTAGCCCAGGGGGAGGCAGGATTCCTGGGTTTGGGGGAATTCTGGCCTCTCTTGTCACGGGTGAGTATATCATTAGCTCCATGGTCTGGCCTTTTATTCATTAGCCGGTGATTGTTTTTCCTCCACCAGACATCTAGATTTTACATATTTTAAAATGGCCTTATTATTGGACTGCATCCTCGCCCCACAGCTGGGAGTAGAACCCTGGCACCAGGCCTCTCCTCTGCCCTCCAATCTTCCTTGTCTCCCCTTTATCTGGCAATTGCTTTGGCTTGATTGTTCCAGTATGAGGTTGAATCCAAACTGCGTTGACTCACCACTTAATTTGAAAGCCAGACGCTTTGATATTGAGATGTAATCTCTCAAAGGAGCAGCTGAACAGCTGTGCTCCTACCACCAGGGGAGGGTGCTTCCACAGCTCAGCTTCCCAGCACTGGTGGAAAGGCAGGAAGACACAGCTGCGGGGTGGAAAATGTAGCTGATTTTTGGGAGCTACAGTGTTTATGGGTGTCATAAAGGTGAAGGCCTGGAGACACCATTCAATCATCCAGTCTGACCTCCTTTCTATCACAGGCTGTTCAGTTTCATCTGGTTACCTCTGTGTTGAGCCTGGTGACTTCAGTCAGACTGAAGCATTTCAGTACTCAGGAGACTAACCTGTTGTGAGCCCCAGGCAAAGAGCAGAGGAGACTGAGAAAGCCCGCAGTGCCTGAGGCCCGTGCGATGGCAGGGAATTGATCTGGTGGGACATGTCCAGGCGATCCCAGCAGGCAGCCCCTGCCCCATGCTGCCAAGAAAAGTGAACACCTCCCCCCAGGTCTCTGCCAGTCTGATCTGAGGAAAATTCCTTCCTGACCCCAAATATGCCAATTAGCTGGACCCTGCACATAGGAGCAAGACCCACCAGCCAGTCTTTTGAGCAAGAAGATTCTCTAGACCACTTCAGAGGTCGGCTCATCCTGTCCAATGTCCTGTCTTCAGCAGCAGACAAGACCTGATACTTCATAGGAAGGATAAAACAAAAACAAACCCAACATCTCTGAAAAAACATCTGACCAGCTGTGCATTGGGGAAAAGTGCCTTCCTGACCCCTACAGGTGGCTGGCTGAGCTAAGAAGAATGAGATTAGATTAGAATCATTGTCTTTCTGCAGAGCTGTGAGTATCAGGGGCATGCAGGGGGCAATGAAAACAATCCTCTTCTTTCCAGGGCCCCTGAAGGAAGGGGATGAACAGAGAGGGTGCAGATATAGAGTTTTATGGTGGAGAAGAGGCCTTGGAGGATTCCAAGTCCCTGGGCAGACACGCCAAGCTGCTATTAACATGCACTTTTCATCAGCAGCTCTTAAAGCATTTACAGAGGCAGTTATTGTTGTCCCTATTTTACAGATGGGGAAACTGAGGCACAGAGTCAAGTGGAGTGATTTGTGTAACACACTAGGCAACAGTTGTAGGGCCAGGACTAGAACTCAGGTGCGCTCAGTCTCAGATCAGCTAAGCTCTCAACTGCAGCATGTTTGCCCTGGCTGGAGGAAAGGAGAGCATGCACTTTAGTCCCTTTCTTTTCAAAAGATAATTGGAAACAGAAACTGCTTAAGAAAAACCCCAACCAAATAACTGGTCCTGGCTGCTAATATTTTGGGGCTGTTTTAAATATTCCATCTAAAGAAATGCCCCCCCAAAGTCCCAGGATAGTGGGGTGGTTTGAGTAAAAATCCCTGCTCTCTAGAAGCCAGGAGTCCACGCAAAAGGGCTGACTCGCCCTTGGTGCACGGCAGGATCTGATTTAAAAGCATTGGTCAATTATTTGAATGCCTCTGTGTGCGATATTTCATTGGGGTGTCCTATAAAACACAACCCAAGCCTTGTGCAGTAGCATGCGAAGTGCATCCGGGCAGCGAAGGAGGGCACACATTTTGTTGGCGGGGCCTTTCTTATTGCCATAGCTTGGCAGTGTAGTTGCCGAATTGAAAGGGAGCTTTAGAAAGGACCTTCCTGGGACCTGGAGTAATGGGGCACACAGCACTGAATACCTCACTGGGAGAGGGGGGAATAACCAGCAGGAAACAGGATTAGACTTGGGATCCTTCTAGTTTAGTCTAGAACGATATTCTTAAATCTCTCACTGTTAGAGCCCACGTGGGAGTACCAGCTGTGCCTTTCCAGCATCCAGTGAGATTTCACCTCTAATTCATAGTCAAATCCAGCCTCAGGCAGTGGAAACTGAACTTCATTCCCTGCCCTGTGGATCACACGTCATATGAGTTTGTGGATCTCACCCTGATTCCTTCTGAACAGGGGCTTGTATGCAAGATGTCTTAGACCTGGTTTTCTGTCCTCTTGCATTGTGTTTTGTCATTTGCACCAGTGCAAAGTGAGTGGAAACCATGAAGGAAGGGCTGCTTATCCTTCACATGTGCGCAATCCTTTGCACTAGCACAGTGTTAGTGTAAATCACTAGAGGTTTGAATCTCCATTGCCTGGGACCCTGTGCTGTCATTTGTACCAGTGCAAAGTGACTGTGCACCACAAAAGGCTTGATTTCCATCACTCTGCCCCATGGGTGATCACTTGCACTAGTACAGAGCAAGCGTGGAATGCCACCCCATTGGAACACTAACATTTTACAGTCTCCAATGTAAATGATTGCACAAAGTTCAGAAAAACAGAGAACCAGATCCCTAGTACGTCCCACTCAATTTCTACTAGTGCGAATGACTAGGGCAGGGCTACGCAACTGTAGAAGTTCTGGGGGCCACAGTGATACTCACAGCACATGCCGAGGGTTGCAACTTAAGTGTGGTTGCATATTCATGCAAATATATATGCAAATATATACAAACAGTGCTTTTTTTGTGACGGTATGCACTGGTACGGCGTACTGCCACTTTTTTTTGGGAGCATTCACGCCACGTTGCTTTCCCCCGGCACAGCTCCGTGCTGGCACTGGTAGCATTCGTGCCACTTTCCCCTGGCACAGCCCCCTGCTGGGCCTGGGAGCACTCGCGCCACTTTCCCCTGGCATAGCCCCCTGCCGGTCCTGGGAGCACTCACGCCATGCCGCTTTCCCCCGGCACAGCCCCCAGCCTGACTGACTCCTTCTGCAGGAACAGCAAGATGAAAAATTTGCTTTTGGCTTATGCGCATGCGTATGTTGACATGATATAGGAAGAAGGGTGGGAGAGACATTTTTCAAATGTACTTTCCTCAAGAAATGAGTACCAAAAAAAGCACTGTATACAAATAACTTCCTTCACACTGATGGGCATGAATACAAAGCACTTCCCACAATGTCCTGGTGCTCCCGGCACCTCCTCCCTGGGGTATAGAAACGCCGACACCCTGTACCCGTCTGTTCCAGCCAGCCCATTCGCATGTGTCTTTCAACGCTCACCCCACCTGGGAGACGCCTCGCCATTGTGGAGCGTATTCCCAGTGGAGGCCGTGTTCAAAGGATCCCACCCATGGGCCACATGTTGAGCCCCGCGTAAACCCAAGCCGCACCGTGGGCCGCAAACAAAAGGGCTGTGGGCTGCATATGGCCCACGGGCCACATGCTGAATAGCTTTGGTATAGGGCATTGACAGCTAAGGATATCACTGTGCAGATGACTGTACGATTAGCCTAGGCTTATCGATTAATCTTGTTGACTACATGCATCCCCCCCCCCCACCTCTGTATCAAAGTCAGTAAGGGCATGAGGGGCAGGAGCCCGTGTCCATGGGGAGCTGGCTCAAAAGCTGGTTCCCTACAACAACTGGATCCATCTGCCCACCCACCTCCCCGCCCTGCGCTGCTGCCTCTGATAGAGAAGCAGCAGTGTGGTGGTAGCAGGGGGCTCCCTGAGAGTGGGGCTGGGAGGGCAATGGATGCTGGCCCCGCCTCTGGAGACCATTGAATAGTCATATAAAGGCTAAGATTTCATGTCATTACACGACTATTCAATTACACAAAATCTAACACTCCTACTGACAGCCACACCCATTGCGCCCTTTCAGTCAGTGATTTCAGTCCATCATGGAAACTGAACTCCCTCTGCACCCTGCTTCCTGGCTGCCACCTCTTTAACAGCGGATAGCCCCTGAAGCACCATCATAAGGCCATCCTTCCCTTGCTGGCTGAAAACCAAGATTCCCAGCTACTTCCTGAATGCAGAGAGAGAGCTTTGCTCCAGATAGCAAAGGCAAAAATCAGATCAGACTCAAAAGAGCGAGTCCCCTCTACCCCGCCCCCCAAATTCCCAGATTGTAATTAGAATGATATGATTTTAAGGTGGAAAATTGAGTGGCTAGGCCCTCACCTTGCACAGGTCCACAGAAATTATATTCCAGCCCCAATGGCCTGGATAAAATTACTCACTGTCCAGGCCAACATGGAGCATGTGCATCTCACTCTGAGCTGAAAGAGCCACATTGCGGCCTGCATCCCCTGCTCTGTATCTCCTGCCAGCTGCAGCCACCCTGGTGGCAACCAGCTGTTACCGCAGCCTCCCTTGGTGGCAGCAGCACCAGGCTTCCAGTGGCAGCAGGTGGTACTGCACCTTGCAGTGCCTCAAACTATGTTGCACAGCACTGTTTTGAATGGATACCACTGGCGTGAGCCTGTTACCCAAGCCCAGCACTGTCATGCGATCTAAGCAGATGTGATAGTATTCTACTCTTAAATGGAGTTATTTAAGGGTTTAAAACCTACTTTTTGAAAGTAAAGACTTTTTTAAAGTAAGTGTGTGCACTTTGATCAACTTTCATTTCAGTGGCAAAAAAAAAAAAAAAAAAAAAGAGGGAAATCCATCCTGGGCTGTAATTTGAGTGAGGGCTCCCTCCTGGCCAACACATCAAGTACAGAGCCCAGGGGATCCAGAGCTAAAGAAATGAGCTGCTCCCACTAGAGCTGGTGGTCTGTAGCCCAGAGGCTCTACTTAGGCGATGGCACAGGGGGGACATGTAGTCAGAGAGGTGCAAATAATGGGTTTGTCACTGTCTGGCAATTCTGAAAAATAAGTGTGGGGTCAAACAGAAAACAAAACTTTTCAAAATTTTCAGTGAGTCCAAAAATCTAAACCCCTGTTTTGTTTTGGGACATTTTAAAAATGTTTTAAAATTAAAATAGAATCACCAACAATTTTGCAATGAAAAATCAGAATATTCTTCCCCGCCTCCACCCCACAATGAACAGTTTGATGAAACTAACCTAAGTGCAGGAAATGGAGCTGCTGTTTTTGCAGACAAAAGTTTTGGCTGCAAAATGTCAGCAGTTCTTGCCGGGCGGTGCTCAGCAGGTGTCACGTCTGCCAGAGGATGGGTGTCTGTCTGCGTGTGGGGAAGTGCTGAGTGTGCAGCAGGACCCTCTGAATCTTTCACTCTTGGATTCCAATGGAGCTGGTGTCCCAGCCTCTCCCCACCACAGCTCATCTCAGACATTTATGGAAATAGCCCGGTGTGCTTGTCTGCTCCCATTCCCTGCCTCTTGCTTTCCTTGGTGACCTCCTAGCCCTTTGCCATCTGCAGGGATCATCTGAATGTGACACGCCGCTCCAGGGCAGGCCCCAGATGTTGTATAGAGAAGGGTAGATTCATTTTTTCATGCTGCTTCTGTAGAACAAACATGGCTTGATGCAATCAGGCAGACAGACGTGATAAAGGGCACTGTGGCGGGACACAGGACACCTGGGTTCTTCTCCTTGCTTTGCGTCATCAAGCCCCTTCCCCTCTCAGTGCTATTGTTGTCCCCCCCACACCCTTGTTTTTATAAATTGTCAGCTGTTCGGTTCAGCGGCTGTTACTATGTGCTTGTGCAGCACTTGTCATAATGGGGCCCTGATCTTAGCTAGGGACTCTGCCTCACCTGGCACAATGTGGGTTCTGATCTCAGCTGGGGTCCAGTCTCAGCTTAGGCATTACCATAATGCTGCTCATAATAGCATCAGGATCATATGAGATGTTCCCAGGCATCAGTAATGGCACATGAGATGGGAACTGCCTGCAGCAGCAGCCCACTTGAATCTGCACATGGGGACTGGCTGACTCCCCGCCCTGGATTGGTGACCCAACAGAGATGGGATCACAGCCTTGCTGGCATTTGAACTTGTAAACTCAGGCGAATCGGTGTGTCTCAGGCGTAGCCATCTGTCCACAGTCAGTCACCCATCTAACATCCATCTCTGCCCTGCAGGACAGAGCCCCTCAGGCCATGCCCAGTAGGGAGCCCTCTATCCATCCATCGATCCACATCGTGCACATGTATCTGTGCATAGCCCTATCTGTTTCTCCCCTCCTCTTGCTGGCTCTGCTGTGGGGAGCTCTGTGCCTTTGGACAGAGCAACTCATCTGGCTCACTTGGCTGCTTCCCATCCTGTCCCTCACCCACTCTTGGGGGCTTTCATGGGGGCTGCTCGAGCTGGAGTGTGCCTGGTGAGGAAGGGCCTGTCAGAGTGTTTGGGAAGGGCCTGTACTGAGCGCTGTGCTATGAGGGGAATCAGGCAAGAAGAGGCTCTGTGAAGGTACCCATTCTACAGGGCACCTTTTAAAAACTGGACCTTTAATAACTCCAGTCATCTGAAGAAGTGGGTTGTTACACGAGAGGTGTTTAACATAAGTGACAGCTGTTCATACAGGGACCCCTTGTCTGGTGCCGAGATGCAGCCAGCTTTGAGGGATTGTTTACTACAGGGATCTCTCACCTGGCACTGAGATGTGGACAGCTCCTGTGTGGGGACGTCCATATATGCCAGGATTCCTTGAGAGATGCTGATGTGCAGCTTGCTCTGGGGAGGAGCAATTGTTTAGACAGGGATGAGTCACTTGAGACTGAGATGCAGACACAGATTTGGGCAGATTTTATACAGGGATCTCTTGACAGGCACTGAGATGCAGCTACCTCTGGGGTAGAACATTTCCACCCATGCCAGCAACATTTTAGGATGACTGATGTATCCAACAACTGGTGGCTGAGCTGGATTTTAACCAGGACACTGGGAATATAGATGAAATCCACACACACACACGCACGCGCGCACGCGCGCGCCCCTGGCTAGTTCTTTAATGATGGCAGTGAGGGAGTGGGAAAGCTGGTTCCCCCAGACTCCCAGCTCCTAAGCTTCTGCTGCAGCATGCGGCACCATTTCACCAACCCTGCATCCTGTTCCTTTCCACATAGGCACCTGAGTTTTTTTCAGCACGCATTCCCCTGGGCTTCAAGGACATTTCCAGTCTTCCTGCCGTCTGGCAGAGCAGCTGGTGGCATGGAGGGGAGTTTAAGGGAAGATTTATGAGACAAGTTAAAATTTAATTTGGGTGGCAGGGCCTGTGCTGCTGGGATGCTCCTGGGCCAAGATTAATTGCTTTCTTGCTCACAGCACTTTATCCACCTCCACCCCTAATTTTGTATCCAGTGAGGTAGTTCAGGCCAGGAAGTGGGGAGGCCTGATACTAAGGAAATGGGCAGGATTCTGGACTCTGCATGGACTGTGGTATGAAACAGAATGGGACAGAATGTGGCTCTTTGTAGGAAGTCATGTGGGTAGAGCACAGGAATGGAGGCCAACCTCCTGGATTCTATACTTGGCCCTGGATGTGGAGTGGTGTCTAGTAGTTAGAGCAGGGGCCTGTGAGCCAGGACTCCTGGGCTCTCCCTAGTTCATATAGGAGAATAGGTTCTCATCATTAGACTCTACAGCAGTGGTGGGAAACTTGTGGCCCGAGGGTCACATGCAGCTCATCGGGGTTCTGTGTGTGGCCCACGAGACATTTTGTTTCCTGTTGCCCACTCACAAGGTTGCCAGATTCTGCTGGTTTCCATCCACGTGGCTTTTTTCCTACCAGTATTACAACAGTGACATGCGCTTAAAGCAAGGGCACACGAAGTGAGGTGTGTGCTAATTGCATACAACATGGTGAGAGCCGTGCGCTCCCTCTGCAGCCAATCAAAGCGCTGCCATGGTTCAGTCAGCACAGCCCGCAAATTCTAGGTACACAAGTGCAGTTAGCAAAACTGCCCTACCCCGGGAGACATTCTTGTTTGCAGCCACTCATGTGAAGGAGGGCCACTCGTGACCCACTCACTAGCCTGGGTTGCCCATCGCTGCTCTAGAGTCCAGATGCCTGGGTTCTATTCCCAGCTCAGGTTGGGAACACATATGTAACTACTGCAGGAAGGGTCTGGCCTGGTGCCTTTGCAGTGAGTCGAGAGCTGTCAGAAGCTATCTAAATAATAACTATTAATAACACCAGATAGTGGGAGTCTGGGGAGACGGGAGGGAGAGATTAATGAACCAGCTCTCCGAGCTGTACCCCTCCCTCAGCACAGGCTGGAGATCGACTGCAGGAGTGAGATGGACTGAGCTTGTACCATCTCTTTGGGCATTCCCTTTGTGCGGGACAGAGCCTCTGCTGGTGTCAATCAGCAGGTGTTCTGCAGACTCTAGGGGAGGGAAGCTGATCTGGCCTATTGTCCCCCATGGAGTGATATTGATTGACATTGGCTGGGGATTTGGCCGTACTGAGTCAAGCTGAGTGGTGGGCACTGCACAGACCTCAACAAAGACTGAAGCCCCCATCAGGGTGGGTGCTGCACACACACTTTCACAGGACTTGCCATCTAAACAGGCAGAGGAAGGATCATTGTGACATTTTACAGATGGGGAAACTGAGGCATACAGAGGTGGCACCTGAGATTTTTTTTTTAAAATGCAGGAACCCATTTCCCCATCTGAGAACATGAGAAGCTTTAGGCTAGGCTAGGAATTGAACACAGTCATCCTGGAGCCTCGTCTGCTACCTTACCCCAAAGCCAGCCCTCCCAGGGCTTTTCCTAGCCCCTGGCCACTTCCTTATCCCTCCACCTTTGAATCTTTCCTGGGTTGAGGCTGACTGCACTTTTGCAGCAAATGAGATGTTGTGGCTCTGTGGGTTGCATCTGTTTAAATATTTAATGGGGGATTTGCCTCTGCATTCTCACCTGGCCCCTCTTAAAAGACTTCCTAAATAGCTTCCGAAGCTCCCCTGCTGATCAAAGCACACAGTTAAAAGAGATGCCTAGTTAATCTTGCAAGAGTCCCTGGACTCAGTTAGACCTGGCACTGGCTGCAGGCAAAGCTGCTGCCTCATGGATGGTACCACGTCAGGAAAGGGATAATTGGAACAAATGCTCTGGAAGCCAGCGATCCGTGGTTCACCAATACACAGGGAGCTTCAAAGAAGTGAAATATCCCCATGCAAGGGCTATTTGTGGTGCCCTCCCCAGAGCCTGGGCATATGAGGAAGTGTTGGCAGATTTATACACTGTCCATCCGTTTGTAATATCTATCTATCCATCGTAATCCATCCCCCTGTCTCTCCCCATCTTCCTGTCTCATTGTGATACAGGCACTCCGCTGAGAACCAGACAGAGGCCTTCCTGGGTGTGCAGAGAGCCTGCAACAATAGCTCCCAGGAGTGTGAGCAAGGCATTGGGTTAGAGCCACAGCAGCTTAGGTCTTCATAGCACCAGCCACCCCTTCTTTGTCCTTCACAATGAGAACAAGCCCTACTTGCCTCTAATCCTCCTGCACCTTTCCCTGTGCCAGCTTCCCGACTGGGGGGTCGGCGGCTAATCAGAATTTATTCCACCAGGGCTGAGAATTTGAAGCAGGGGCTGGAATAACTGAATTAACCTAAACTGCTCATCTTGTTTCACAATGCAATTGGATTGATTTTATGTGTGGTTGTATGTATCTATATATATTTTAGAGATTTATGTGTCTGTCTGTGAGTCTGTTTGTTCAAGAACTCCTTCTAACCGGTAAGAGGTAGGACCACCACATTCGGTATGCAGCTTCCTCATCTCCTAACTTAAAGCAAGGTCAGGGTTTGGTTGTGCCAGGAAAACCAGACGTGCCGGGAAAGGAGCTCTTGAGGCTCCCTGTAATCCAGGGGTTTGAGTGTTTGCCCCTTGAACAACGCACGTGCTGGTTCAAATCCCCTTTACACTCCCTGACAAGGGATTTGAGCATTGATCTCACGAGTTGGATAGACATCAGTCAGGGATGATCTAGACTGTGCTTGGTCCTGCCGTGAGGGCAGGGGACTGGACTCGATGACCTCTTGAGGTCCCTTTCAGTTCTGTGATTCTATAACATGGAAAGGGAGGGGCTGTTCAGAAGAACTTGATACTGAGTATCCACTGGGGGCAGTCATATCACCAAGGAAGTGGCCAGCAGGGTAAGTAGCCCCCTTTTTTCCCCTCCCCCCGCCCCGCTCTTGGCTGTAGTGCTGGAGTGGGGGGAGAGAAAAAGCCCCTGGCAGCCGGATGGGATGGGAGAGAGAAAATGCCGTTGGGGGAGAGAAAAGATCTGTGCTGGATGGGACCCCCCAGCCCCTCTTCATCCCAACACTCACTCGAGCACCCCCCAGCCTCCTGCACTGCCCCCCCATCCCTGACTCCTGCACTCCCCACACCGCCAACCCCCTCCCTGAAGGATTCAGGTAATGCCAGATCAGTCTTCTAGTGCATATGTATATATGTGTATCTATATTATGTTCCCCTTCAATACCCTGCCCTGGGAAGGGAGTGGGGTCTAGTGGTTAGAGCAGGTTAATTGGGAGTCACCAGCACTCCAGGGTCTGATCCCTAGCTCGGGGTGGGGAGAAGAGTCTACTGGTTACATGGGGGCTAAGAGTCAGGGCCCCTGGGTTCTATCCCAGCTCTGCTAGAGCTGAAGTGGTACCTAGCTCTTCACCAGGGCGGGTGTCACACAGATTTTGTAAACTCTCCACTGTGCCTGCAGATACCTAATAGCTCCTGCCTCCAGCAAACACCCTGTGGGACCGCGTCCCCTCCCTACGCACACACTGCAGGCAGCTCAGCTCCAGGAAGCATGCACAGCCAAGTGCTGTGTCACAGGGGGCTTTGGCAGCCAGCTGCCTCTTCCCCTTCCCTGCCCGCCTCCCAGCCACTCAACCTGCAGATATATAGTCCCATTCCCAGCCAGGCTTGCCTTGATGCACAGAGGTCTATTTAAATGTAAATGGCAGTAGGCCCAGCAGAGAGAGATCTAGTCTCATTCGGATTCCCTGGACACTGTAAGATGCAGGTAGGTGGAAAGAGCAAGGGGAAGTGTGGTCTAGCATGACAACTGCTTGTCCAGTGTCCTGTTAGGTGACCTAGGCTTGGGCAAATTCCCGCATCTCTCTGGGCCTCAGTTTCCCTACCCATTGTCTGCTCAGACTGTGAGCTCTTCAAGGCAGGGCCTGGCTCTGACTTTCTATGCAGTACCTGGCATGTTGGTGCCTTGATTTCAATCGGGGTCTGTGCAGCACCTGGCACAAGGGGGCCTAATCTTGCTCAGAATCCGTGCAATGCCCGGCATAGACTGTCCAGTCTTCAGTCCAGTAGATCAGCGCTAGCTGGAAAGCATTAGAGCTGGATGTAATAGAAAACTTTTAGACAGAGTAGTTTTCTCTTGGAAACTGCAGTGTGGTTAAATGGAGACATATCATGGGAACATGTCAATTTTGACAGATGTATTGTCAGGAAGAAGTCAGACAGAATCGTTCTGACTCCCTCATTTTGTTCTGAGACAGCAAATGGTTCTGTTTCCACTGGGTTGTCTTGATTCATTTTGTTTTGACTTTTGTATGAATTCTGATATTTTGAAATGTGTATGCATTCCAAAGCAGAAATTTTCCAGGGATGGAAAATCCCACCAAAAAATTTGATTCAGCCCTATTGAATTGCTTTCTTTTGATCACGTGGAAACAATTCATTTTGAGGAGAAAATGTTTTGTTTCCACGTGATCTTTTTGCTGCATTTGACTTTCCTGTGTCTGGAAATGAGATTTACCAGCTTGAAATGAACCGATTTGATGTTCCCAGAAGGAAGAGATGCAGGGGGAGTTGCCTTTTTTCTAGATTGGATCTCAGATTGAATATAAGGGTATTTTGGGTGAAACTGAATGACCAGTAGTATACAGGTAGTCAGACTAGATCAGTGCGTGGCAACTGTGCATGCGGCCTAGTGGGATTCAATGTGTGGCCCGCAAGACATTTTGTTTACTGTTACCCATGCATGAGGTTGCCAGACTCTGCTGGTTTTCGTCCACATAGTTTTTCCTTCCAGTATTACTAAAGCAACACACACGTAAAGCAAGGGCACGGGAAGTGAGGTGCCTGCTGATTGCTCACAACATTGACTGTGCGAGCCGGGTGCTCCCTCTTCATCCAGTCAAAGCGCTGCCGCGGTTCAGTCAGTGCACCCTGCAAATTCTAGATACGCAAGCGCAACTAGCAAAAGTACCCTATCCTAGGAGACTGTCTTGCTTACAACAATCTTGCAAACCACTGTGATGAGGGAGGGCCACTTATGTGGCCCACTCACTAGCCTGGTTTGCCCATCGCTGGACTAGATGATCAGTCCCTTCTGGCCTTAAACTCTATGAAAACTCAAAATGCCTTGCATCCTAGCCTGGTGGGCACATAAGGCAGCCTCTCTCCGCCCTGCCCCGCCCCCACAGTGTATGGCAGTGAGGGGCAACTGAGGCTAGTGAGTGGGCCATAGGAGTGGCCCTTCATCTCAGTGGGCTGCAAGATTGTGGTAACCAAGATGGTCTCCTGGGATAGGGCAGTTTTGCTAACTGCACTTGCGTACCTAGAATTGGCGGGCTGTGCCGATGGAACCGTGGCAGCGCTTTGGCTGCAGAGGAAGCGTGGAGCTCTCACAATATTGTGTGCTTTCAGCAGGCACCTCACTTCTCGTGCCCTTGCTATATGTGCATGTCACTTCAGTAATAGCAATAGGAAAAAACCCATGTGGACTTAAAGCGCCGGCTGGCAACCCTGCGCGTGGGCGACAGTAAACAAAATGTGTCGTGCGCCACCCACAGAACCCCAATGGGCTGCGTGTGGCCTGCAGGTTGCCCACCACTCTCGTAAAGTCCTTGTGAAGCATCCACCCCCTCTCCAAGCCTTCTAGTTCTAATGGTGCTCCAGGCATCTCTGACACCACCAAGAGCATCTCCTGCAATATGGTTCTGCATTGACGAGCTGGGGACTGACATGGTGGGAGGAGCAGCTGTGTTAAAAAATGGCCCCATTGGTTCCCCCCATCTCTGTACTGAGTCGCCACAGTTCAGTCGGCACAGCCCGCTGTTAAGGCCAAGAAGCATATCCAGGCATGGCAGGGGAAGCACATAGGTCAGCTCCAACCCCTCCCTGCATGGACTCTCCATGTGCAGTGCCCAGCAAGGACTCAGCAGGGGTAGAGAGGGGAGGGGGTCTGGCAGGACCGAGGGGTGAGTGTCTGGGGAGCATTTTATGAGAGAAGATTAACTGTGCATCCGGGAGAAGTTAATGCAGGTTGTCTGTGCAGCCTCCTTGGAGCACACAGCTGCAAATCACTCTCAAGTTGCAGGGTCAGAATGGGGATCAGGACTCCTGGGTTCCGGGCTCAGCTCAGAGAGGTGCGGGGGTTCTAGTGGTTAGAGTAGGGAGTTAGGACTCCTGCGTTCTGCCCTTGTGCTGGGAGCTCGAGCAGCTGCAATCTCTGTTCTTTCTTTAGGTGAATTCCACATCTCGTGTCATTCAGTACTGGTTCCCCTTGTCTGTGGTAGCAGGGGTTGGGCCAACTCCAGACAATGGGGGACTGGTGCTGATGGGGTACGTGTCAGTGTGAGGGGCAGACTTTGGACAAAGATGGGGACTCTTGGGTGTCACTCTTGCTGGGGTTTTGTGGGTTCTGATTCCTTCCAGCTCTCTCCACACCCCATCCAGATGAGAGGACAGAAGTCATGGCTCCCAGCCTGCGCTGTTCTAACCACAAGACCCCACTCCCACCCAGAGCTGGAGACAGGACACAGAAGACCAGACTCCTTTTCACTGGGCTCTGATAGCCTTCCAGAGCTGAGACTAGAACCCAGCTGTCTGGAAGAGCCTTTACCACTAGCCCCTGGAAGAGAGTCAGAGTAGGAACTGCACAGCTGTGCAGTGCACAGGCAAAACAGGCTGTGGTTTAGAGCAGGGCAGAAAACTTTCCAGGAGTAATAACAACAGCAATTAATAGTTATGCTCATTAAAAACACTTGCTAATTAATCCCCTTGATATTCACATGCGGCCTTGTTCCCCTCCTGCTTCTGAGTGAGCAAGTGACTCACCAAAGAGAGATGGGAATAGAACCCAGGAGTCCTAATTCCCAGTCCCCTTGCCTCAATTACTAGATTGCATCCCCCTCATCCCTCAGCTGGGGAAAGAACTAAGGAGTCCTGACCTCCACCCCCCCACCACAGTAACCACTGGACACCATGCCCCTGCTGCCTTCTCTTTAGTCCCTGCAGGGCGGAAGCCCCTGTGTGTCTCATACGATGCCTGACAGCAGTGGATCTGCTCTCACACAGCCCCCTCCTCCCCCGGTTAGCATTTGTTCTCAATAAAGCATGTACCTTGTCATATCAAGGCCTGTATGGGAGCTGTTATTGCAAGGAAAATGGCCTTTCCCATTTGTATGTACCTAGGCTATTCTGGTCTCTTATCTAAGGCATGGCAGGGCAGCAAAGCACCCAGGAGAGGAACAGGAGTTACAGAAACCAGCCTCCTGTTCTACAGGAGAGAGAGATTCACCCTGATTTATTTACTTCTCTATTTGCCTTGTGCAGCTTTTATGGAGTATTAATACGCTGGGAAAGTAGCCCTGCTGGGTCTAATCCGCCCATCACATGGGGCTGTAATAAATTCCTAGGTGTCCCTCGTTGCCAGGCCTCCCTGATTTCCAGCCCCCACCCCGAACTTTTAAGCACTATCCTCTCCTCCAAGAGCTGAGGACAGAACTCAGGAGTCCTGGGTCCGAGCCCCCAGTACTTTAACCATGAGACTCCTCCCCCCAGCCAGAGCTGGCATAGAATCAAAGATTTATCTTGTGGCTAGAGTGGGGGGGAGAGGGTGGAGAGTCAGGACTCCTGGGTTGTAGCCCCAACTCTAGGAGGGGGCTGAGGTCACATGGTTAGAAAGAGGCAGACTATGGGCCAGGACTCCTGGGTTCTGTTCCTAGCTCAAGTGGAGTGGGGGACTGGGAGCTGGGACTGCTGAGTTCTGGTCGTGCCCCTTCCCTACCAATCCACACCCATTACAGGGATAAGAGGATTTGCCTTCTTTCCCTTGGATGAATTTATTTGTCCCAGACTTTGGGAGCTTAGGGACAGAATCCTATTGCTCTTTTGTGCAACGAACCAACAGTGACTGAACTTTCTTGCTCCTCAGACCAGATGGGGAAAAATACATCAGCCAGTCTTGTCCTTACATCTCCTCTGCCTGATTTGTTAGGCAGGAGAGGATGCCTAGAGCAAGCTGCACTCAGTTCCTGAGTGTCCCTCCTGGGCTTGACAGCCACAGCATCTGGCATAATCTTCCCCTTGTGTGAACCGCCAAAGGCTGGTGCTATGGGAAAGCTGGGCTAAAAAGAAGCATCAGCTCCCTGGCCCATGCGGCATGGCATTCTGGCACGGCGGTTTGCAGGAGAGGTGGGTGACATGTTTTGTCCAAAACATTTTTGGGGCGATAAATACAGATTTGGTGACACTGGCCTATGTGACGGCGTGGTTGCATTGTTACTTTTGACACTCCCCTCCTCCCCCCAATTGACATGTTTTGATTTTTCATTTCAGAATGACTTTGTGTTTCAAACTCTCTTTTAATCTTATTTTTTTTAAGTCCTAAAGTATCAAAAATGGTGGAAATCAAGGTAATGTTCCTCAATTTTTTGTCTTGCGGAAAGTTTTCATTTTCTACCTGACATGAAAAAACTTTTACCCTGATTTTGTGAAGTTGCCAACAAGCCAAAATTATCCATTCCCTGCTCAGCTGTAGCAGGCCAAAGGGGTGGAACCACGGATCTATCTTAACAAGGTCCCAGACTTCTGCAGCCAGAGCTAAAAGATCTAACACTGTAGCAGACTCAGTCAGTAACCTCTGTATTTGGCCCCCCTGCTACCACTAGATGGCAACACCATGAGCGGGTAAAGCTTACACTTTCCCCACCCCCTTATTCCTTCGGGACCATGTCCAGTTAATGGCTGGGATTCTGTTAATTTGATGCTCCCTTGAATTCCTACTGCCGTCACTGCTCCTGGCATCGTGATGTTAGCATTAAACAGCCTGGTTCTAAAGACAGTTGCAGAGGGGTTGGGATAATGGAGTCGTCCGTCACATTAGTGGGGGACTGGCTGGCTCAGGGGGTGGGGGATGGGTTATAGGGCCTTCCCCTCTGGGAGGTGCCAGCTCCCACCCATCCCATTCCATCATTCAGCAGAGCCCGTTCCAATGTCGTGCATCCATTTAATCCTAGATTCTAAGGATGAGGAGACCAGTGTGACTGTCTTGTTTGACCTGTATAACACAGACTAGATACCTCCCTTCCAGCACCAATATGGCACGTGCTATGAGTTGGCTGGGACTCAGGCGACAAATTACCACCCCACTAAGCTAACACGACTGCAGTCAACGCCCTCCGCTGTATAAGATTCCAGGATTGTCTGTCACCGAACCCCAGAATGTCTGCTGAGTCAGTGTGACACGATAGAAACAGCTCCAAGCGCTGGGTAGAGCTCTTTGTGCAGAATGTCACCACGGTCAGTTACCCCTGGGAGTTGCGGTCCGTTATTGTCGTCCAGTTTATAAGTTCTCAGCCATTTTTGGCTTTTCTGCATACATGACTACACAGATTCCATCTGTGCAACAGCCCGGGCATTCAGCTGCTAGTTATTTAGTGCTTGTGTGATGGTAGCACCCCAGAAGTCTTAGCAATGTACCCCATTGTGGGAGGTGCTGTCTAGACCCAGAAGAAAAAGCAGTCAGAAGCTAAGCATTGAAAGGCCTATGCAGACTGAGTTCCCGACTCATCCAGCATCCTTAGAATTATGGCAGAGTGAGCGCCGGCGCTATGTATGCTGAGAAATCTGCTCGAGGCAAATCTTTGTCTCTCAGGATTCCTTGAGGCAGCACCCAAGGGGTTAACTCATTCTCATCTCTTTCCTGTTTGCATGAGATTGGAATCAGCCTACAGAAACTTACTGCCTCCTCCACTCTTTACCATTCCCCCTCCCCTCCACACGCCCTACTGCATTATTATGAGCACAGCGGCCCCACATCGCAGAAATAAATTATTTTCCCTGTGTCTTTAACTGCCTGATTATTTTTGTGATGTGCCAGTCTGCTGAATTTAATCCAATCAGACGGGCATAATCTCCTGTGACTGTGTCAATAGGCTTGTCCCTTAAGTATGAGGGTTAATGGAGAGGAGATATTGGTTCATTATTACCACCGCTTTTTGCTGTGCTTACAAAATATAAAAACCAACACCTAATATAAGGATACACAGTCCCACAGTGCAGTAAATATTAATAGCAGCTGATTTGAGCTGATGCATGCATCTGATCAGGAGTGGAGCATGATTTGACCTAGATGAGCTCTGTTAATTGTGTCAGTCACTGCCCAGAACCTGACTGAGATCGCAGTCCTCATTTGCTGGATGCTGCCCAGACGCAGTGAGAGAGAGTCCCTGCCCCACACAGCTCACCATCTAAACAGACAAATAAAGGGTTATCCTCCCCATTTTACAGATGGAAAAACCGAGGGCCAGAGAAGTGGAGTCTGTGGTGGATCAGGGAATTGATCCCACATTTTTTAGCACTTGGGCTAGTGCCCCTAACCATTGGGAAATCCTTCCCTTGGCTGAACTAAATGGTTGGGGTCAGATTAAACTACCCACTCATTGATGGGGAGCTCAGGTAAACAGCTCCCTCATGGCTGGTTGTGCCATAAGTGTACGCCTACACAGCAGTGTTATTTCGACATAATGTCAAAATAATGTTGAGCTGGAGGACTTCTTTCTCCGACTCCTGTAATCCTCATTTTACGAGGAGTAAGGGAAGTCAGAGGAAGAGTGCTGTACTTCGGACTTCCTTCTGAATAGACAGCGCCAAAAGCCGAAATAAGCTATTTCGACCTAAGCTACACACGTGACAAGCTGAAATTGCGTAGCTTATTTTGGCTTTAGCCCTGCTGTGTAGATGTGCCCTAATTGACCACAAGGAGTTTTTTATAGCCGGTTGCAGCTGCTTTTGCAGGCAGCGTACTAGAGTAGATGAGCTCTACTGTTCTATTCTGATGCCAGGATTCCTATCAAGTGCGGGGCAGTCTCAAATGGATGTGCTCATCTTGAACTGTAGGCTGAGCAATGCTGGCAGTGTGGTGCCTCAGACAGACGGAAGAGGAGTATGACTGGTGAGCAAGATTGTGTGAGACGTGCAACCCCTTTTGGGGCTGGCCAGAACTGTCCTGACTCCCAGCTCACCACCCGCTCCTCTAATCACTACACCACCCTGCCCACCGACAGCAAAGGGCAAACCCCAGCCTCCCTCTCTAAACCACTACACCTCACTCTTTTTCCTGAGCTGGGAACAGAACGCAGGAGTCCAGAGACTTGAGAGACAAACTAAAAGGATTCAGTGAGCTAGTCCATTATCAGAAACCCTTCTCTGCTGCCCAGGCTTCCTCGGACTGCTACTTCAGGGGGGTTCATTAATGTGAGGAATGTGTGTTAAGAAGTAGGTGAGAGTTAAAGAGCCTGTGATCTTCATGCTGGGGACTTGTGTGCTTTTTTATAGGCCTGATTTCCACTGAAATCATTTGCCCTGGCCTTTCTCTCCGGCGCACAGCTGTTCCTCTTAAAAAACACAATATATATCTCTAGCCCTTCCCAATTGGATGTTTCATGCCTCATATGCCATAACGGTTAGTCAATTTCCACCCAGGATAAGAAATCTATTTTTATTTGCAGTGGAACAGGGTATGTGTGTATGGGTGTATTATTTTCATATTGTATTTTATTTATTTATACTGAGCCCCCTATTGTTAACACTCTCATTCACTTGGCATTAGTTATGGTGTTTTCCCCACACCCAATGGCTGTAATATACCAAGGATATAGATTTTAGGTTTATTTATTTTTGTCTTCTTACATAAGCTAGAGAGATTGTTTGCGGATGGGGGAAATAATAACCACCTATTTAGTGCTCCCCATTCTTTATCCTTTCCCCGCACCCTAGTGCTGCCAGAGATTTGTGGAGGGAGATCAAAGGCAAGTTTGGGGTCAGCAAGAGAAGAAGGTCCAGACATATCTGGGAGGTCTTGAAAGTACGATGTGAGAGGTTTTGCTCTCATTTTGTTTGGCTGTAACATGAGATCAGAAGATTTAAAAGGTCCGGCGGAGGGGGAGTGTGTGGGTGCGCTGAGATACAGGCCGCCTGGTACCTATTCCTGGCTCTGCTGGGTGACCTATGATGAGAAATGGCATCGCTTTTCGGTGCCTCAGTTCCCCCATCTTTTGATTATTTCCACTATCAGTTGTTTGAGTTAGGGCTTGTGTCTGGGCCCCCAGTCTTTGTTGGGGTTTGTGCGGTGCCCCCACCTCCCCCATGGATTACTAGCTGGTGCAAATTGGCTCCATTGGAGTTAGTGGGGTCACAGCTCAGATAATGTAAATCAGCATCGCTTTATTGGTATTAGTGGCTGGATCCTCAGCTGATGTAAAGTGATACTGCCCCATCAGAATCAGTAGGTCAGACATCTGTGTGCGTCAGCTGAGAATCCTTCTCCAGCATCATCAAAGGCCCTTCTGCAGCAAATGAGGATATGATTTATATTCATGCGGGTGGGGACACCATCCACGGTGCTGCCCTGTCATTGGATTGTAAATTTTCTATCAAATCAGCTGAGCCAATCTGATGTCATAGATCTTCAGGAATGAATCTTTTTTAAAGGTGTTGAAGAATTGAAGAGGATGCAGAGAAAAGCCATGGCAATGATGAGGCGGCTGGAGAAAATGCTCTTACTGTGGGAGATGTGAGAACAAGAGCAAGGAAGCTCATTAAAAGTGGCCTGGCCGGGCCCCTATCCTCTGAGGCCCTGCTTCTGTGTCACCCCTTGTCTCTGAGGCCCCGCCTTCGCACCCGCCTTCCCATGAGGCCCCACCCTCATGTCACCTCTTCCCCTCAAAACCCCATCCCCACTTGCTCCTTTCTGCTACCTCCTTCCCCCTGTTGCTCGCCCTCATGGCGGGTAAAAAGTTCTTAATTTTACAAGTGATAGGGTCTCCCCATCTTTCGGCACCCCCACATAAGAAGTCCAATTTGTTTAACTACTCAGAAGACTGAAAGAGGGCTTGACTCTGGATTGTTTGTACAGTCTCAGGGAGAATACATCAGTGCTAAAGTGCTTTTTAACCTAATGGAGGAGGCAGATCATGGACCAAAGGCCGGAGGTTAAGGCAGACTTGTGCCAGTTAGAAATAAGGCATGAAGTTTCTCCTTAGGAGGGTGATTATCCATTGGAACAAACTCCCAAGAGAAGGGCTGGTTTCTCCATCTGACTGGATGCCTCCCTGAAAATTGCTTTAATCAAACACAGATTTTTTGGGCTCAGTTCAGGGGTAATTAGGGTAAAAATCTGCAGCCTGTGCTCAATGTTCCCTCTAATCCTTTC
This sequence comes from Pelochelys cantorii, assembly GCA_032595735.1. NCBI lineage: Eukaryota > Metazoa > Chordata > Testudines > Trionychidae > Pelochelys > Pelochelys cantorii. The sequence goes on from CM064336.1 coordinate 35,335,031, forward strand.
CATCCATGTGCAGATTTTTTCCATTCATGCTCAGAATATTTTTTTATGTGCACCAAGGCATGTGTGAATGTGCACCATCAGTAGAAACAAACCTAGCTGTGGGCACACTGCTAATCATGTGGGCAGCATCTGAATCTTTCCTGAGTGGCCGCACAAGCACATGGCTTACAGGGAATGCTGCTTGTGCTGTACAGGAGGAAGTCAGACCAGATGATCTAATGGTCCCATTTGGCCTTGAAAACTGTGAATCAAGCTCTGCCGGCTTTCTTTGTGACTTTTCAGTGATGCAAATCACCCTTCCTGACACTAAACTTTATGGAGGCCAGAGCATTTTTTAATTAAAATCTGGAAACCTTCTATGGTTGCACCTACATTGATTAGACCTTAATACACTACTCCCCCCCCCCAACCCCCATGCAGCCCTAGTGGCTCAACAGAACCAATTCCAATGTGGTACATCCATTTAATCCTTGATTCTAATGCCAGAAGACACCAAGGTGTTTGTCTTGTTTGACCTTCTGTATAACACAGTCCATAAAACTGCCCTGAAATCATGCCTGACCTAAGCACCTCTTTTAGAAAAACAGCCAATCTTGATTTCAAATAGCTAGGACAAAAGAGGGAGAATTTATTGATTTATGTATTTATTTATCTATCTATTATTTGCAGTTAAATCCAAACTTTAGGGGTGTTTCTTTTTGCAGCATCTGCTGCAAATTCTCCTCTGCAAACCGGTTTGGTTTTTTAACCACTTTGTTAAGGCTTAACAAATGCACGCTGATCAAAAGACTTACTCCTCGATGCACCTCAGAAGCCCGCGCAAAAGGATAAAAGCAGCATCTTAGCTGTCAAACATGAAGGTAAAACTGCTTCTTAGAAGAGATGGGAAAATGCAATTTTTGTTCCACAGGAAATCCCAACATTGGGAAGGATTTTCTTTTCATTCCAAATCAATGAAAAGCTAAAATGTGGAAATTTCCCATGAAAAGTCAGGGCCAAATTATGTCCTTTAGGGACCACTGGCACATTTTGTTTTGAAACGAAGTGGTTGGACATTCTCAATAAGGTAAAAATGGATCATTTCCCTTTGATTCATTTTCTTTCAACTTTTCCATACTATTAAACTGTTCAATGTAACAGATGTACAATAGGTAAGATATAACAAATATTTGAACACATAGAGAAGTGGAAACTAAACAAATCAAAATGGTGACACCAAAATGAAACATTTTTCACTTATATCTAGATTCCTAGGACAGAAGGGCTGACTGTGATAACTAGCCTGACCTCCTTTTCCATTAGCATGACCAGATGTCCCAGTTTTATAGGGACAGTCCAGATATTCAGGACTTTGTCTTATATAGGGACCTATTACCTCCCACCCCATTCTGATTTTTCACACTTGTTGTCCGATCACCCTGTATATGATATAGGCCATAGGACTTCCCCAAAATAATTCCTAGAGCAGATCTGTTAGTAAAACATCCAATCTTGATTTTAAAGTGGTGAGTGATGGAGAATCCACCATTATCCAGGGTAATTTGCTCCAGTGGTTATTTACTCTCTCCATTAAATATTGACACTTTATTTCCTGTCTGAATTTGCCTAGCTTCAATTTCCAGCCATTGGATCTTATTAGACTTGTCTCTGGTAGATTTGTTCCCCATGTTGGCACTTTAGGGCATGTCTGCACTAAGAAATTACTTTGAAATAACTTACTTTGAAATAATAACTCCCGAAATAATAATTTCTAAATAACGTGCCCATGCTGTGGGGAAGCCTCAAAATTAGTCTGAGGCAGGCTCTGTTAATGTGGATGCACTATCTCAACTGAGAGCCCCAGGAAGCACTGGGGAGTAATTAGTCTGAATTACTCTGGAGAGCAGTTATTTTAAAATAGCAGCCGGAGCATCCTCACTACCACTATTTCGAAATAACTATTTTGAAATAAGTGTTATTCCTCGTGGAAAGCAGGAATTATTACTTCAAAATAACCAGCCCATTATTTTGAAATAACTGACTTAGTAGTGTGAACTCACTGCTTGTTATTTCGAAATAAGGGGAGTTGTTTCGAAATAATGCCCTACTGTAGACTAGGGCTTAGAGACTAATTAAGTCACCCCTTAACCCTCTCTCAGCTGAGCTTAGTCTATTTTGCTTTTTGGCCTTGTCTACACTAAATGGAAGATTGCGTCTGTTGCGATTGATCTTCCAGAGTTTGATTTAGTGAGTCTAGTTAAGACTCACTAAATCATACTCAGAGGGCATCCCCATCAGCGTCCAATACTCCTGCTTTTGCAAGGAGTTAGGGAAGCCAGTGGGAGCGTTTGCTCCCATTGGCCTCCCGTTGTGGGGACGCCACCAACCTCTGCTTAAGGTAAAGACTCCAGCTACGTATTCTGTGTAGCTGGAGTTGTATACTTTAAGCCAAGCTGCTGAGTCTAGTGTAGACATGGCCTTTGAGTGTATCACTATAAGGCATGGGTTCTAATTCTCTAATCATTCTCGTAGCTCTTCTCTGAATCTCTCCATTTTATCAATATACTTCTTGCTTTCTGGGCACCAGAAATGGACACAGATTCCTTCTGCCTCAGGGCTGTGGATGGAGTATATCAATGATTCTCAACCAGGGTTACACCTACTCCTGGGATACTCTGAGGTCTCCCAGAGGATACATCAACTCATCTAGGAATTTGCTTAGTTTTGCAAACAGGCTATGTAAAAAGCACTAGTGAAGTCATAGACTCCTAGGGTTGGAAGAGACCTCAGGAGGTCATTGAGTGCAAGTCCCTCCCCAAAGCAGAACCAACTCCAACTAAATCATCCCAGCCAGGGCTTTGTCAAGCCGGGACTTAAAAACCTCTAGGGATGGCGATTCCACCACCTCCCTAGGTAACCCATTCCAGTGCTTCACCACCCTCCTGGTAAAATAGTTTTTCCTAGTATCCAACCTAGACCTCCCCCACTGCAACTTGAGACCATTGCTCCTCGTTCTGTCATCTGTCACTACTGAGAACAGCCTCTCTTCATCCTCTTTGGAACCCCCCTTCAGGTAGTTGAAGTCTGCTATCAAATCCCCCCTCATTTTTCTCTTCTGTAGACTAAATAAGCCCAAATCCCTCAGCCTCTCCTCATAGGTCATGTGCTCCAGCCATCTAATCATTTTGGTAGCCCTCCACTAGACCCTCTCCAGTGCGCCCACATCCTTTCTGTAATGGGGGCCCCAGAATTGGACGCAGAACTCCAGCTGTGGCCTAACCAATGCTGAATTTCCAGCCATTGTACAAACTAAAGTCAGTACAAACTAAATTTCATACAGACAATGGCTTATTTATACTGCTCAATATACCATACACTGAAAGGTAAGTACAATATTTATATTCCAATTGATTTATTTTATAATGATATGGTAAAAAATGAGAGAATAAGCAATTTCCCAGTAATAGTGAGCTGGGACACACTTCTCTTTTTATGTCTGATTTTGTAAGCAAGCCATTTCTAAGTAGGTGAAACTAGGGCGTACAGAGGACAAATCAGACTCCTGAACAGGGTCTGGAAAGGCTGAGACCCACAGGACTAGATGACCTCTTGAGGCCTATGTTCTCTGTAAGCAACACAGCCACACAGCTCCCTATTTAGAAACCCACCCAGGGACCTGCTGCAGCCAGGGGAGATCCACGCCCTCCTTCAGTCCCAACCTAGCCCAGCCTCCAACCTGCCCTATCCAGAGGTGGCTGACCCCAGTGCTGGCCCGGATCTGCTGGGGCGCCCCGGTCCCCCCGGTCCCAGCCCAAACTCAGTCACAGCCAGGGCAACCCAGATGTACCACAGCCAGGGCTACCATGAGGAGAGAGGATTACCCCCAGCTCCAACCCAGCCCTGGCTCAAACCTGCCAGGGTCAGAGGAGATGCGCTTGTCCTGTGGCCCTAGCCCCGGCGGAGAGAGGTGCTTCCCCCTCCCCCCAGCACACATGCTGCTGCAAGGAGAGAGAGCTGGGGGTAGTCATCTCTTCTCACAGTATCCCCAGAGCACTCTCTTTCTCCCCAAATCCATTAACCCAGCCAGAGCCCGCAGCCCCAGCCAGAACCCTCACACCTTTGCACCCCAAACCTCTGCCCCAGCCCTGAGCCCCCTCCTACCCTCAACACTCGGGGTCCCACCCCCACCACATGAATGTTGTTATGTGCATCAAAATGAAGGTGATGTGTCACATCACATAACAAGTCGTTCCTCATGGGGGAAGAAAAAGTTAGAGGGAACATTGCTCGAGGCCCCTTCCAGCCCTACATTGCTGTGATTCTAGGATATGCTTTGACATAATCAAAATAAGAAAATCAAGAGGGTCCATGATGACTTTCTCCCACTGAAAGTATTGTTGGAATTGACATGTTCCCAGGATTCCACATTTTTTGACCGAAACTTCTTTGGATGAAACTTCTCTGACAAGTTCTACTCATGAATTTGTAGATTTCAGAGCCATAGAATTTAAGGACTGTTAGAACATCTAGTTTGACCTTGTGCATATCACAGGCCCTTACATTTTACCCAGTTACCTCTTAGGCTATGTCTAGACTGCAGGCTTCTTTCGGAAGAAGCTTTTCTGGAAGAGATCTTCTGGAAAAACTTCTTCCAAAAGAGAGTGTCCAGACTGCCAAAGTGCACTGAAAAAGCAATCTGCTTTTTCGAAAGATAGCATCCACACTGAATGGACGCTCTCTCGCATTTCAGCTGTGATTATTATGGATGGAGTGGCCACTAGGGCACCTGTGCTTTTTCCTCTTTCCTCTTCTTTCAAAAGAACTCCCTCTTCCCCGTCCACACATGCCTTTTTCCGAAAGAGCTCTTTCGGAAAAAGGCTTCTTCCTTGTAGAATGAGGATTACCAATGTTGCAAAAACCCCTCTGTTCTTTCAATTTTCTTTCGGAAGAACGCAATTGCAGTGTGGACGTAACTTGAGTTTTTTTGGAAAAACGGCTGTTTTTCCAAAACAACTCTGTAGTGTAGACATACCCTTACTTAGCCCAATACCTCAATACTCCAAACACTGCTCCCAACTGTTTTTACATGCATCATAGGAACTATAGCTATTTCTATGCCTCGCAGTGGTGGTAGAGGTTGTAGCAGGCTCATTGCATGAGGATGAATGAAGATTTCCTACTCCTCGGTTCTATTTTGTCTTGCCAGAGGCAAACTGCATACCAATGTACATCTTCTCTGCAAAGATGCCCTACCTTACCCCCTGCCTGCACTAGACAGAGGCTGCTGTTTGGGAGAACTAAAACTGTGTAAGAGCCCATATTGATGTGCTGTTTTTTCAGACTCACACTCTAGGGGTGGGTGTAACATGGCTGGTGGATTAGTGGTTAGTGCAAGGGGTGGCTGAGGGTAAGACCTAGCTGGGACTCCTGGGTTCTCTTCCTGCCTATGGGAAGGGAGTGGGTCTAATTAACAGAGCAGCCTTGCTAATCTGCAGGATTTTATCCTTAATCTCATAGTATTTGGCATTTTCCTTAAAGCCATGGGATTCTTGGAGTTCTTTTTATTAAAAGGTACATGATGTCAATAAACAAACAGCACTAAGATACCAGGTACAGCATCAGAGATTTCTCACTTCCAAGAGCTGGGGCTAGAACCCAGGAATCTTGACTGCTAGTCCCCTTGCTCTCACCACTGGACACTACTTCCCTTCCAGAGCTGGGGAGAAGAAAGCACAGGAATCCTAGCTCCCATTCTCACCCACATAAGCTTGCTTCCACTTCCCAGTGCTACTCATTTGCATATGGATGCCGCTTCCTGTAATTTAACTTTTTAGTTTGCTCAGACTCTGACGGCAGGGTAATTTTTAATGCATTTCTCTGCCTGGCAATTTGTTCAATATCCCCCAAGACTCCACAGTGTTCAGATTTGCAGCTTTTTATTGCGAGTTGGCTTAAATTAAACACATTGCTGGGATCCCGATGTGGATTGTATTTGGAATTAGTTTCCATGCCCTGCCCTTCTTTCAATTGCAAAGATTTTGCGTGCCATCTCTCCACGTGCCAATATGGAAAGCACATGCATGACTTTCCACTCCCCCATGCTACCCCCAGAGGGGGAGTCTGCAGATGGGAACTATGTGCTTTAAAATAATTGGCACAGCCCTGCCTTTGCCCCTCAGGCCTGCCCTGCACCCCCTTTCTATCCAGCTCCCCCCAGCGCTGCCTGTGTGCCTCACTCCTGTCCTGTGCCCCCTGCTATCCCAGTCTTGGGTTCCCCCCAGCTCTGCCTGTGCACCTCAATCCTGCCCTGCCCCCCTTATCTCAGCCTGCATTGCCCGTGCCTCCTCCCAACTCACAACACAGCATGTAGGTTTTAAGGGCAGATTTTAAAATGTCAGGATTTATCAGTTAAGGCACTAGGCTGGTACTGACTTGGTGGGTGACCCTGGACAAACCTCTTCCCCTCTTGATGCCTCTGTTTCCCTCCCCACCCCTTGTCTTGTTCAGACTGAGAGCTTTTCAAGGCAGGGACCATCACTCTGTGCAGCGCCTGATGCAGCAGGGGCCTGATCTCGGCCAGTATCTGTGCAGCACCCAGCACAATGGGGGCCCTCATTTAGGCTGGATCTGAGCAGCATATGGCACATGAAGCCCCCGAGCTCTGCCAGAGTCTGTGCAGCCCCTGGCACGAGGGCTGGTAGCTAAGTACTGTACCGAGAAGGCTGGTTCCTAACTTGCAATCCAATCACTCCCGTAGCCTCCAATGCTAAGGTAGCTGCTCCTGGAGGAAATCAGACCATTAGCCCATCAAATTGCTTGCTAGCCTGTAGCTGCATCGCTGGATTAGGGACGAAAGGTAAGATTCAGTTAGCACAGAGCCGGCTGCCTCGAGGGAATGGAAAAGCTTCTTCTCAAGGATATTGATCTGAGAATGAACTATGGATCAAACAGCTGGGGCTCTGAGCTGGCCAAGACTGCCTGTGGCGGGCGATGGGGGGGAGCAGGCTGGCTCTAGCTACCGACATTAACAAGGGGGAGCAAAGGAACCCTGGCAGTGGGGCTTGAAGGAAGGTTGCAATGGCTTAGAAATACCTTCTAAAATCAAGAGGGCGGCCTGGAGGAGTGCTGGGACCTGGAGGGGAGGGGGGGACGGGCTGAGAGTCAGCGCTCCTGGGTTCTGCTCTTGAGAAGGGGAAGGGAGTGGGCAGGGAAGTGGCTGGGCAGACTCGTAAATCAATAGCAATTCTGAGGACAAATAAAAGGGAGTTACAGGGCTCTGGGTGCCACCCCCCACCTCTGAGGATGGGCACACGCCAGCTGAATCACAAACCAGGCAGCACACAGGGGCTAGGGGGAGCCACCATCTTCCAGAGAGCTGGGGTTGAACACAGGAGTTTCAGCCTCTCTTGCTCTGTCCACTAGCCCCACCCTCCCCAGCGCTGGGGCTAGAACCAGGAGTTCTGGCTGCTCCGCAACTCACATGTATACAGAGAAGCTGAAGGTGCATGTTCAGAACCCCTTGAGGTGATGCAGTTGCTTAAATACTCAGTTGAGAATCACTCCTGCCTCTCACCCCTGCCTCCTGATCCCAGCCTGAGCTCCCCTCCCCTGACAGCTGTCCCAGAGCCCCTCAACCGCCACATGAGCCCCCTGCTCCAGCATGCCCACCACATCAGCCATTGTGCATCCGTGCAATTCCCACACTCTGCATCAGCCACGGCCTCCTGACAGCTGACTGCCCGCTCTCCAAGCTGCTGTGTTTACAGGGGCCCAGCCCCACAGGGAGAGCCCCAGGGCCCAGCTGTTCCAGTACTGTCTGTGAGCATGAACATCAGACCACAATGCAAGGGCCTGGAGCAGCCAAGCAACCTTCAGCAGCTAGGCATGGCCCCTTGCCAATCCCGCTCCATGCATAGATATGCCACAGCTAATGAAGTGCCGGGACTCCCAGGGGCGGGGGAGGAATGGGGACAAATGGCTGGGCAGAATGGGGTGTATACTGCAGTCACACCCGGAGCCTGGACCATTCCCTAGCTCCATTTGTTAAACCAAGGATCTTTTAAATAGTGCCCTTATGAACTGTATCCCCTCCCCCCAACCCCTAAATTAATGAAGCCAACAGGTACAACTCACATCTGGAAGCTCCAGGGTCCCAGCTGGCAGTGCAGGCTCTGTGCTTCTTCTGCTCAGGACTCCTGGGTCCACAGCAGGTGAGGGGATGGGGGACAGCAGCATGACATAGCCTGGCTCCAGGGAGAGGGCAAGCTTTGGGCAATAGCTGCTGGGCAGGCCATGCAATGGGAGGATCTCACAGGCTGGGCTGGTAACTATAGAGGGAGGGAAGGGGTTAATCTGGGTATAGCAGCAGTCTCAGTGCCATAGCAGCTTTTCTGCTGCAGCCCTCAGACTGCTTAGCAAGGCAGATCTGTCCTCTCCCATTTTATAGTGCAGGATGCTGAGGCAACTGGACTTGCCCACGATAGAACCCAGGAGTCCAGAGTCCCCGCCCCCCATCATATAACCACAATGCCCCACTCCCCTTGGGGAGGTGGGAATAGAACCTAGGAGTCCTGGCTCAGAAGCTAGCTGCTCTCATCCCCTAGACTCCACTCCCTTGCCAAGGCTGGGACTAGAATCCCGTAGTCCTGATGTCTGTCTCCATACACGCCCGCTAGCCACCCCGCTATGCCATCTTCCCCTGACGGGCTGCTGGGAGCAGAGGGAGGAGGCCCAAAACCAGGGGTAACTGAGCTCAGAGGGCCTGGCTGGCTGACCATGTCCCTGGCAGTGCCAGCACGGGCACCCTCTGTGTGCTCCCCCGGGCCCTCCCCACCATACTTCTTTACTGAGAATTCCTGGGGTCTCACAGTGCAGACGCTTTGTGATGAGTATGACACCTCCCTGCAGAGGGACAGGGTCCAGGCCCCCTTCTGGGGCGATTTGCCCTACTCAGTGCCCCACAGCACCATGCTGGCTTCCCTCTCTGCCCCTGCTAGGGGCTGGCGTGCACAGTGGGGGCTCTGAGCCATTATCCAGGGCTGCTGTGCTCTGGCAGCACAGGGAGGCTGATGCAACCCTGCCCCGTGCCACTGGTCGCCTGTGCAGGGCTCCATGGCCTGGATCAGGACACGCCCTGGTTTCGGATGGTGGCAATTAGTGGCTGCACTGGGGGCGGCGGAGCCTCTTGTTGGAGACAGCATTGGGAGTTGCATTAAGAACTTGCAGAGCACTGCAGTGGCATTTTCCCTCCATCTCCTTTCCCTGGGCTGGCTCTTTGCTTATGGTCTCACCAGCTGCCCCTGCAAATGGTGAGCGTGCATGTTTGTCCAGTGCCTGAGACAGGCTGCTGGGGGCTCTCGCATGCTGCACTCGTTTGCCATGCAGGGTGAGGGTGGGGGGAACTGCAGAGGAGTCGTGACTGTCCTGGTCGCAGGGGATTGTGGCCAGGCTTGGGAGAGGGGCTGCAGTGCAGTTAGGGGAAATAAAAGATGAGAGCAGGAGAAATTCAGATGCCATTTTTCGTAGGGATGTCAAACAGAAAGGGTGAATTTAGAAAATTGGGCCCTCTTCATGTGTGTGTCTGTGTTTGCAGAGATATGGGTGTATGCCTACATCTGCCTATGTGTTTGCATAAGTGTTTGTAGACATTTCTGTATTTGCATACGTGTGCCCATGCATATGTGTGTGTTTGCATACACATATGGGCATGCATTTACATGTGTGCATATTTGCATACACATGCGTGTGCCTGTACATGTGTGTGTTTCCATACATGTGTGTGCATTTGTGTGTGTTTTCATACATATATGTGTGTGCATTTACGTGTGCATATTTGTATACACATGTGTGTGCGTTATGTATGTGTGTTTGCATGTGTGTGCTTGCATTTACATGTGTGTATTTTCACACATGTGTGTGCATTTACATGCGTGCATATTTGCATACACTTATGTGTGTAAATGTTTGTGTGTGTTCGCATACACGTGTGTGTGTGCATTTGCAAACGTGGATACAGGTGTGTGGGGGGGTGTATTTGCACACTGATCTGTGCGATCATGCACATGCCAGTGTCTGGGCAAGTCTCTATCCATGCCCTCCCACATGCCTTTATTTTATATACCAGATCTATCTGCAGCTGCGCTCCATGCACCTTGGGCAGCCTCCTTAGCAGGCTTGCTAACAGCCATTTGACAGCTAGCCCACCTGTCTCCTTCAGCCCCTTTCCAAGTCCCGCTGAGCTCACTGCCTCGGAGCTGGGATGGGCCCAGGAGTTGGGGGGACTGGCTGCACTGTCAGTAATAATCACATTGTTAGGCCAATGAGGTTCTTCGTTCTGCTGTCTAACCCTGCACCTTTATTACACCTGATTGCTGGCTCGACAGCTGCGGAGGGACGAGATGGCGTGTGAGCAGCAGTCAGGTGCCCACAAATTGCCATGTGTGAGCAGAAAGACTGATGGCCCCCAGAGACGGGGGAGAAATTGGCACACACTCACCTCTGGCCCCTGCCAGTAGTAGCTCACGATTCCTCTGGGCAGATTCTACTCCATACGCAGTTGGAGGAGAAATTTAAGCTTTGCTTTTCTCCCTTCAAATTTAAGCCTCTCTCCCTTTAAGCTTTGCTTCTCTCCCTTGTGATTTACCCTCAAGCCTTGAGGAACTCAGGAGATTGGCAGGAGAAATCAGGTGATCTTTTAATAAAAAGTGTAGCCAGTGCTGGGGTTTGTTGCAACTCAACTTCTGGATTTCCTGCTGCCTTTTAGGGTTTCCCAATTTCCCCAGCCTTTCCTAAGCTAGAAAACACAATTCTCTTATCATCGCCTGACTTCACGAGCGGATGATGTAAAAGGAAATGCTGAATGTCGCCGAGACTCTTAAGGAAGTGAGCGGAGCTGTCAGATTCATCTGGGGTCTTCAAATGAGGTAGCACTGCTCTTGGGCACCATTTTGTGGCCAAATTCTGCTTCTGGTGAGACCAGTGTAAATCAGGATGAGTCACTGAACTGGCCTCAGTTATGCAGAAGCAGGGCTGGCTCTGTCTAGGCCACTTAAAATGGCTTCCATGTTGAATTTAATCTCCAGGACCAGGAGCAGTTGGTTTGTAGTAGCAGAATTATGGAAGAGATCCCCAGCTGGTGTCCACCAGCATTGCCCTAGTGCAGTGTTTCTTAAACTTTTTAAGGCCAAGGAACACCAAACAATATTTTTTTTTATGAGGAACACCAAGGATTTTTTGTTGAGCCAAAAAAAAAAAAAAAGTCAGCGGCGGGGGAGGAAGGGTTGGGTGGAAGTTATTGAGGAAAAAAAGGGTCAAGGGAAAGTTATTGAGAGAAAAAAAAGTCTCCTGCCCCTTTAAGGGTGGCCATTTTGAATTCTCTTGTTCTCCGCGGCACACCTCCGACTGCCTGGTGTGCCGCGGAACACAGTTTAAGAAACACTGCCGTAGTGTCAAAGAGCCATGGCACCATTGGAGTCAGCAGGAGTCAGCTGACTTAAAATGGTGCACAAGAGCAGAGCTACCTCATTTGAAGAATCCATGCGGCATTAGCTGGTATAAATTGGTGTCTCTAAACTGGACTGTCTTTAGGGTGGACTGCACCAGCTGTTTATACAGGGATCCCTTGCAGCTGCTCCTGGGGTGGAGATCTTATATCCAGCTGAAACTCCAGGGGGAGTTTAAGAAATGGCCAAAGCTGGAATTGGAGCCTAAAATTGAGTTTAACACCCACAAATCTTGGGGAAAGTGCCCTGGGATCTTCGAGCCTACATACCCATTCTTCCACCTGCCAGCATAAAGTACAAGATTGTTCAGCTTAGAAAGGAGACAGATTTGATGGGACAAAGTACAAGTCTGTACAATACTGACTGGTCCAGAGAAGGGAGCTTCTGGTGTTCCCGACTCACAAAGAGACTCTCTATGAATTTGGAAAGGTGGCGTGTCTAACCCAATCAAAGGAAGTGCTTTGTTCACTTGATATGTAATAGCAGATGGAACTCACTGCCGCTGGATGTTGTTGAAGCCAAGAATTTAGCAAGAGGAGTTGTATAGATAATGAAAATATCTACAGCTAGAGCAGCGGATGCTGCCAAAGATTTCAGATGGGAGATAAAGTCTTGTGCTTCATGGTTTAAGTCAATCTCTGACTAATTAGAGGTTAGGTTTGGGCCTTTATGGGGGATAGATTACCCTTCATCTGCCTATTGGGTTCTCACACATTCTTCTTTTATTGACCACTATTGCAAATGGGTTTTTATAGGAACAAATGGATGCGTGTGGGAATTCTTATGGTGGAGACTGTGCTTAGAAAGCAGCCAGCTTTTAGCAGAGCCCTCCCCCAACACCTGCTGGAGCGAACATAAAGTGGAAGGTGCTGCTGAGTTGATCTCAAACATAGAGCTGGCGAATAACCGATTTCTCAGTTTGCTAGCAATTTGAAAAACCCGAGTGGGGTGGAAAATTTGTCTCAGGTCGAACAAGATGTTTTGTTCCTTCTGTTTTTTAACTTTTTTTTTTTTTAGTAAAATGAAAGGAAATTTCTGATCAGTCATAGGGAATTGAAAAATGTTTTGATTAGTTGGGAGTTTTCTGAGTGAAACAACTGAGTGACATCACTGGCAGTTCCCAAAACATTTCAGTTAACCCAGATCTGCATTTCTGCACCAGAAAAAAAGACTTTTGGTCGACAAATTTCAGCCCCCACACGTCAGAGCTCTGTCAACTTAGCTCTCACCAGTTTGGCTTGTGCCCCTTCTCACACACCACCAGGGCACCCCCTGTTGCTACCAGTACCCACTGGCGCATGAGCCTGGGGTGGAGCTGGGAGCCAGGACTCCTGGCTTCAATGGAGGGAAGAAACAGCCCTGTGCTCCTTTGCACTGAATCGCTCCTCCCAGGGCTGTCCCAGGTGGAACAGGGATGGGGGAGGGGGAGAAATCTGCCTCGATGGCTAAATGGAACATGAGATTTCCTGGGGTTGAGGGGAGGTGTGGGGAGGAGGAGATAGATCAGCGTGAAGGAAGGGCAAAGCAGTAGCAAAGTCAGTGCATGCGGCATCAATTTCGGCTGACAGCTAGCAATTACGGCAGGTGATAGCCAGATTACTCCAAATGCATTTATTACAGGGCCCGGGGAGCGCAGGGGACTTATTTACTGGCAAATCCATACTCATTACAGGGCTTCGGCCTTGGCTGGCCGCAGAACTGCTCAAGTGAAACAAATAATTATCAAAGTCCTTCCACGGTCCAGTGCTTAGGGGGTGGGAAGCAGGTAGGGGCATCTGTTTTTTCTTTTCTATATTCCAGCCTACCCTACCTTTCTTCTGTATTTTCATCTGTCTGTCCATCTGTCTTCCCTCCCCATGCTCATATCTCTATCCTCTCCCCTCTGCCTTCCTCATAACAAAAGCTACACCAGACCAGGTCACTTTACTTCTGAGTGCAGCGTCCTCACCGGGGAATAGTGCACTGTAACTTATGGGCATTAACAGCCCAGCTTTATTGACTTTGTCTTAATTTTCTTACAATGGCCCCTATAGACAGGACCCTTGTGTAGACACATTTATATTGCTAGCCATGTGGTTGGGCAGTGCAGCCTAACGGATTGAGCGTTGGGCTAGGATTCAAGAGGCATGGGTTCTGTCTCCAGCGCTGCCCTTGGCCAACTGAGTGAATGTATGTATGTCTCTCTCCCTTGTTTCACCCTTCTGTATAATGGGGCTCATGAGCCTGACCTGTCTTGAGAGCTAGGGACTGTAATCATTGTGGATTTGTGTGTAGACAAAAACTGTGCCTTTTTATCACCATGAATAAAATGCAAGGGAATGAGCTATTCAGGTGCAAGGCCCCTTTATACCAGGATGCCTGCACTAGGCTTGTAAGGGTGTGTCTAAACTACAGGGCTTAACTCGAAATAAGCTATGGAAATTGAGCTACGTCCATTGTGTATCTTATTTTGAAATAGGGAGCGTGCACACAGCACTTATTTCAAAATAGAGCCCTCTTCCTCCGACTTCCCTTACTCCTCGTACAATGCGGGTTACAGGAGTTGGAGTAAGAAGTCCTCCAGCTTGACAGTATTTTGACACTATTTCGAAATAACTGCCTGCTGTGTAGACACGGACTAAGTTATTTTGGAATAACGCTAGTTACTTCGAAATAGTGTTGCAGGATAGACGTACCCTGACAGAATAACGACACTGGTAACAAAGGCTAGCTCTAGCCCCCGGAGTAGGTTGAGGCATATGACACCTCATCGAGTTATTGCTGATATGATAACTGCACAGAGAGTGGGAGCCTTTACCATTAACAGCTGATTTCTCTGCTTGTTCTGATGCCCTCTTAACTGGAAGTTTTTTGGTGTGCTTAATTCACATCAAGGGCAAGGAACCTAAGGCCCTGGGGCCGGATGCGGTCTCTGCCCTGGCTGGATCCACCCCTGAGGCTCAGGGCTCCCCCCCAGCATTGGGGAATCCACGCTGGTGCTCCATTCCCCTTCCCTGCCTCCCCACCACAGGGCTGGAGCCCACAAAATCTACTAGTCTGGGCCCCCTAGGCTCTGGTGTGGGGGGGAAATGTGGAGAGGGTCTTTCTCTTTCTCAGTCAGGGGCCATGTCAGTGAGGGTTTGGGGTTTTGGGGTTTTTTTTTAATTCTTATTTGTGTGCAGCCCCCAACTGATTTTTCTGGGGGTCAGCAGCCCCTGACCCGAAAAAGGTTCCCCACCCCTGATTTACATCTTCCGTGCCCCTTCCCCTTTGAGAAGTCAGAGCACACTGAGTCCTCCCTTTCCCCCAGCTTCTCACGGGCAGTGGCATCCTTAACGAGAGCAGAGTAAAGTAGCACCGAGCCTTGGAGTTAAGCCCTGTGCACAGTTCCTCCTCATGAAGCGCCTGGCTCAGGCTGTGGCAGACTCAGGCTGTCAGTTATGCTCTGCTCATGTTTGAAGCATTTCTTCTCAGCCGCAACAGCGGGAGACTCAGGGTTTGTTGTAAATGAAAGCTGTGACTCTGCCGTATGCCCCGGGGGTATTTTCCCCTCCCTCCGTGGCTAATCCTGCGGACGGGGGTGCCTCACACTTTGGAGCACTCTGGAGTCCAAGCTATTGGCAGCCAGGAGAGCTCGGCTCCTCCAGCACAGCTGTAACATCTGATCTGCAGGCACCTTCCCCTGGCACAGTGCTGCGGAGCCACCTAATAGCCCATGATCAATATTACCTTGTAGAGGGGAGCTGTCAGTTTAATTGAAATGTGGCCACAGGGTTTGGCAGCGCGGCTTCCCGTCCGTCTGCCCGCTGGGCCGGCGCTTGGCACTGGCTCCACAATGTTCATCTTAAATATTCATTCACTTGACAGAACACTAATTAAACAAAGTAAGGTGCATTATTACTTGATTAAATTTTTTATTGGCACTTTAATTGGTCTGTTAGTCACCCCGTGGGGAGCTGAGAGGAACCCCACGAGCTACAGGGTAATAGAGCAGCTGGGATACAGGCTACGCTCCGCAGCTAATGCGCATGGGGGGCTGGTTCGGAGGGGCCCAGTGGTAGCCCTCCTCCCACTGAACTTGACACAAGACAATAATACTTCCTTTGATTGCAGAGCAGCTATCCCAGCCTTGGGCCCACGCGGCTATCACACAACTCTGGCAAAGCTCCTCAGTTCCACCCCCCATCTCCCTCCTATCCCCACCCTGTGCTCCCCACACACAGCTCTGCCAGTGCCCCTCCATCCTGACTCCCAGCCCCACGCTGCTGTAACCACTAGACCCCGCTCCCCTCTCAAAGCCGAGGATAGAACCCAGAGGTCCTGACTCCTACTTATTATTATTACTTAATGTCTGTCTGATGCCAGCACCCAGCAGCCGTGGTCATAAGCCGGGACCCCAGTGTGCGAGGCTCTGTACAAACACAGAACAATGGGACTGTCCCTGCCCCCGAGAGCTGCCGATCTAAGGATAAGACTAGAGGTGCCAGCTGGATTCAGCCAGACGGGGGAGGGGCCGCAAGGCAATAATGAGACAATCCGGGTCAGCCAAACTGCTGCCAAGAGTTTTGTAGTGCTCAGGGCAGAAGAGAGTTGGAAGGGGGACAGTGAGATGGCTTTGCAGCTGCTTACAGGCAGCAACTCCGGCGTGTGAGGGGCAGCAGGGAGAAAGCACAAGGGGGCTTGTTTGACAATATAGCAGGTGGGCAACGGAGGCTGCTATTACTGGCGGATTGGAAGTGGGAGCCAAATGAGAGATGATAGGCTGGTGGGACTAGACCAGGGAGGGAAGACCAGTAGCTCAGATTGGATTAAGAAGGGGAAGCCCTGCTTTTAACCACTAGGCCGCTCTTCTGAGCCAGCGGTGAGAATGGAATCCAGGAGTCCTGACTCCCATCTTTTCTACCCACTAGACCCCACTCCCCTTCCAGGAGATTCTAACCCTGCTACTCTAATCCGTTACACCCGAGCCCTTTCCCAGAGCTGGCCATGGAATCCAGGAGTCCTGACTCCAGTGTGGTTGGGTTTCCCTTTCCCAGTGCTTAGAGGGTCATTGCACTGAATGTTTAATATGATCCTAAAATAACAATCAGTGCTATCCAGGCAAGGCAAGCAGTGACTTATCCTTCCTGTCTCCCAGTCACTGTGCCCCCAGTCTGCTGTTCCCAGTCTGTCTAGGCCAGTGTTTCTCTCCCTTTTTTTTATAAAGTACCCCCTTAAAAATTATAAGTACCCCCAATAGCTACAGTTTTCAGACACACATTTTTTTTCTACCATTGCAACATATTTGTTTAAACAACTTAATTGTAGCTGGGCGGGTGATGAAGTTTTTGGGTGTAAAAAGTACAAAAATAATAAAGTGTGGTAAAACTTAAAACAAAAATTCAGTTTTCTCCAAATTTCAGTTGTGTTGACGTACCCCCCAGATTTTTTTTTGAGTACCCTTAAGGGTATTTGTACCACTGGTTGAGAAACACTGGTCTAGGCCACCTCTGAACTGGGATCCTACAACTCCGCTGGCTCTATTTACTGTCTCTTCATGTCCTGCTGTGTGTGGCTGTTTTGTCTTGAATCCCTGCTCTTCTGGAAAGAGATTATTGGGTAGGGTTTGGATTGTGGTAGCCTCTGGGATTCCCAGGAGCTCAGACCATGGTGCCAGGTACTGTATAAACACCAAACAAAAAGACAAGCCCCTGCCCTATTCCATCCCACCCTAGTGACTGCCCCTGCCAGCAGGATAACAGTCCAGCTATTGCTGCCAGCTGATGGCATTCTTAAAGGAGCAGCTTTCAGATCCTGTTGGTGACCCAGCATGGGGGTTTGTAAAAGACACACATGGCACATGCTGCATAGATTTCAGCCAGGGGGTCTGGCCTTGGGGCTGCCACTGTTATGCAGTGTGGCATCCAGTTTCCCAGTCGCTGTGCCCTCAGCCTGGTGCAAGGTGTAATACTGCCTCCTGCCACTAGTAGGAGCTGGTTTGCCTGGAGTGCTGCAGGCTGCAGTACTGACTGCTGCTAGTTTGGGGGAGGCGCCAGTTGCTGCAAGGTGGAATTCTGGACTTTGCAGTACATGGGGCACAGGTGGCCCTGGAGGGAAGGAGCCCAAAGATGAGACACTAGCACAACTCAGCTCTAGAGAGGCAGGATCTGGCGCTGTCTGCACATGGTCTCTGCTGCCTCTGCCCCGGGCCATGCTGACACTGTGTCTATGAACCAGCTTGGGTCCTGAAGCCACCACCATCAATGGAGCTTCAATCTCAGATGGTGCCAGGGGTCTCACCATAATATCCTCAATATCTCAGAATATCTGAGAGTGCAGCACTTTAGTTTGGCATCCGAAAGCTTCTTTGAATCTGAAATGGGAGCTACAGCATTTGCAACCTCTGTGCCCTGAAACCCTGAATCCAGGCCCCCCAAAATCCTGAGACTTTGTATGAAAAATGATGAGAGTTTATTTTCAAAACAGTACATTTCAGTTAGGGATTTTTAAATTGCTTCTGTTCTTTTGAGCATCCAGAGGTCACATTGCCAAGCTCTGCTCTGCACATGTGGGGAGAAATGGGGCGTACTGTTAGGTCACTGGCTTGGGACTTTGGACACCAGGATTCAATCCCTGCTTTCCCACACACTCCCTGTATGACCTTGGACAAGTCGCTTAATTTCAGTGAGGTTAGGTGCATGACAATTTGTGGCTTGGTTCCCTCGTCTGAATGGGGATGACAGAGGGATGGTTACCTTAAAGGCTGCAAACCTTAACATTTCAAGGTGACCAGATACTATGGGGGGGAAGATCTAAGCCAGGGGGCGAGATTCTTGATTTTATTTGCATTTCAAGTCAAGATTCCCCTGACTCCAGGAACTGAGACTTTAAGAAAATGTCCTCAGCTCTCAGCACTTGGCTGTTGGGTTTCTGAACTGTGCACTGGCTTCACGCTGAGCTGCTGTGTCACAAGCTGTGGGTGAGAGACGGGTGTCAATGCTCCCCCATCGGGATGGACATAGGCTAGAGGGATATGTCTGACTGGCAGAGACTCAGTCATAGAGAGCATGGCTTGTAAGTGGCAATTTGTTTCCATAATAAGCCAGCAGGGAGGTTAATGTGGGCAGCATAAATAGTGAAAGATGTTTGCTGGAAGCAGAGGGAAAACACAGCATGGGGCTTATGAGTGCTGGGCTTTCTAAAAAGGAGACAATTCCCAAACACCCGCACAGAGAAGCAACTCACCTGGTTCTTTCCAGCAGGGGGCAGTCACACACATGTTCTTCCTACTGAATCCTTCTCTCTGTCCATCTCCCTCTGTTTGGAGTGCCCTGGCCACCTTATACAGCTCATTGCACGGTGCTAAGGGCCCAGCAGCGGAGCAGGTCAGAGAGAGACAATGCAGTAGTGACTGGCACACATGGTGCACTTCACTGAGTTGGTGGAAAAGACTGGCCCTGGAGGCAGCACAGTAGTGAGTCAGGACAAGAGCTGGCTAGCTACCTACAGACGTACTTGGGCACTGTAATAGCTTGCCAACATCCAAGGCTCCCCTGCAATGTGTGACTGTTATTTGCACGTGGAAATCGGGTGCCAGGTGTAAGAGAGCCGGATAGACGTGTTTCACACACGCTCTGCACTGCCGTGTGACTGCACCAGGAGTCTGATGGCAGCAGGGAATCTTCGTAGAGATTCAAAGCTGGGATGAGGGGGGAGTGGTTGCATCAGATTGACCCACCTCCTCTTTCTGCTGGAGAGGCCTCTGAATTGGGCATTGATATGGGGAACGATAATGCTGCAATTAGTGTGTCTGCAGGGCGGAGACAGGGCCCATCTCATGAGGGATCCAGAGCCAGACCCTGGTTCTCCTTCACCTCTGCCCCAGTGAAGCCATTTACATCATTGCAAAGTGAGTGTGCAAACCAGAAGGGGAGAACGCTCACTTTGCTCTGCTGTAAGCAACCCACAAAGAGCAGTGCCTGTAGGAACTAATCATCGTGTTTACACTAGCTGGGATCTGGCCTACTGACTCCCGTGGAGCTAAGGCTTATTTACACCAACTCAGGATCTTGCCCCATTGACTCTAATGGAGCTATGGCTGATTTACCCCAGCTGGCGATCTGGCCCCATGGCTCCATTTACATCCCAAGAGCTGGGAGGTCTGATCTCAATATGGATTCATCTCCTGGCAGCTGGGTCTGTAATGTGATGAGTGGTGGCTCTTAAGGGACGCGTCAGTTTCCCTGACTCTGTGGTTGATAAAGAGGCGTCAGGTGTATCCTTACATTGGCTGATGTGTGGCTTTGCTAGGCACTTAGGATGGGAGAGGAGATTACAGCTACTTTTCTAATAAGGATCCCGTCCTTGCATGAGCATCAGGAAATGTTAACCCCTGAAATGTACCTCGGGCACCTCTGATCCTGAATGGCTTCCTGCCTTGAAAGGAACCATTTTGAATTGGCGTTTCATTAGACCACAATGCAGGGACAGATTAAGGCACAGAGGCCCCAGCATCTGGATCCTAGAGTCATTTTATTACAGCAGAATTTCATTTTTCATTAAAAAATAAAAAGACCGTGCAAACGACTCTAGCCCTAGTAGTTGTGGGGGGAAATGGGGGGAAAAGGGAGAATGTGACCTGCACAGTGGTGCCTGCCTGAGTCTGCAGAGAACCTGAGGCAATCACTCTGGGTACGTCTACACTTGCCCCCTAGTTCGAACTAGGAAGGCAAATGAAGGCGACCGAAGTTGCTAATGAAGCGCGGGATTTAAATATCCCGTGCTTGATTAGCATAGTCATGGCCGGTCGCCATTTTGGAAATTGACTAGCCCGATTTAACTTGCCGCGTATAGACGCGGTACTCCGAGAAAAACCCCTTAACTCGAATTAACTGGTACTCCACATTGTATGTACCAGTTGTATGAGGAGTACCAGTTAATTCGAGTTAAGGGGTTTTTCTCAGAGTCCCGCATCTATACGCGGCAAGTTAAATTGGGCTAGTCAATTTCCAAAATGGCGACCGGCCGCAACTATGCTAATCAAGCGCGGGATATTTAAATCCCGCGCTTCATTAGCAACTTCGGTCGCCTTCATTTGCCTCTCTAGTTCGAACTAGGGGGCAAGTGTAGACTTACCCTCTGAGGGGAAGGTACTGTATGCATTACTTGCAGGTGGGTCTAGTGGTTAGAGAGCAAAGAGGGAACAGGGGCCTCTGGCCCCAGTTCTGGGTGGAGAGCAGACCCAAGGTCTAAGAGGCTGGGAGTCAAGACAGCTCTGCCACTGACCACCTATGTGACTTGTAAAAGTCACTTCCTCTTTCAGTGCATCTATTTTGCCTCCCACCCTTTTGTCTATTCAGACTGCTAGCTCTTTGCCTCCCCCGGTGTGTCTCCGCAGCACCTGACACAACAGAGCCCTCATCTCAGTCGGGGTCCCCACAGCGCCTGGCACAAAGGGGGCTTGATCTCAGTCACAGTCTGTGCAGCGCCAGCACAATGGGGCCCCCATCTTAATGCTTTTACAGTTGATTTCCATCTTAGCTCACACCCTGGGCTTTGGGTAACCAGTTCTCTCTGGTGTTAGCTTTCAAAGGAACTAGGGCTGAGTGGGGGCAAAGCCCTCCAGTGGACGTGTGGGGCATGGCTGTGCAATGATCATGTTTTTCCACAAGGCTGGTCCCTGTGCCCTGCTTTGCACTCCTGGGACTCCTGCCCTTGGCATGGGAATGGGTAACTAGCTACCCTTGGAGACGCATTGGTTGCGCATGACTGCAGTTCCTGGGGAGTGGCTGTTGCTGGGTTAGCTGACTCTCAGGTCTCCCCTATGGTCCCTGCCCCATGGGGGCATGAGTGCAGGACACAAAGAAGTGGGAAAACAAGCTGCAGGCTATGCTGCCTCTTTTCAGGAGCCAAAGGGGCAACACTGATGGGCAGGGAGGAATCTGGGGTTATAATGCTCTCATGCAGCTGTGCCGGTGCCCCTCAGTCCTGATAACCCAGCCCCTGCTGATCCAGCCCTGGGCTACCCACCTCGCTCTCCCTGCCCCTCATTCCCAACACACAACCCCCTGCTCTTCCATCCATAGGTTTCCCCAGGCCCTGCTCTAAGCATTAGATCCCACTCCCCTCCCAAAACTGGGACTAGACCCCAGAAGTCTTGACTTCAAATCCGCATCCTAACCAGTAAATGCCTAGAGCCCTGTGCAGATATAAAATCTGTATCATCCGCATTTGTACCCACAAAAATGAGCTGTGGATATCCACATTGGCATCCCTGGATGCAGCTACCCACGGCTAAATGCAGATATCTGCAATTTGCAGGGTTCTAGATATATCCGCATTCACTTCCATACTGGCAAAAATGAGCTACGGGTATCTGCATCCACATTGGTGGATGCGGATAGTAGGGATGTAAGAGTTGTCAAATAGTCGACTACCCAATAAGCCTCGGTTCATCAGGGAGTCAAGCTGACTACTCGTATTCACCCACCCCCCGCCCCCACCAAACTCCTGCTGCCTCTATATCTGATATAGGCCGCAAGTGGGAAGGAAGCAGGCGCTGGTGCTGAGGGGAGCCAGCTTAAAAGCCAGTCCCCCCAGCACTGTCTCCATGGTGGGAGGGCAGGGGAGGCAGAGCCACAACGGGGGTAACAAGCGCCCCCTCTGATCAACTAACTGAGTAGTCGATGCAAATTCCATCAACTATTTAACTAGCTGATGAGCCACAATTTAACATCCCTAGCGGATACCCATGGATATAAAGAAGATATCTGCGGATTTGCAGGGCTCTATATTGTCTGTGTATATTGTGAGCTCTTCTGGGCAAGGACTTCTCTTGGTGAGGGTGAAATGTTGGCCTGGTTGAAGCTCATAGCAGGATTCCCACTGAATTCAAGGGGGCCAGGATTTCACACTGTATGTCTGTGGTACCCCAATGGGGCCTGATCCCAGCCGAGGGCGTCTAGACACTACTGAAATTCCATAGTAAGAAGACCAGCTGGGGAGCAGCAGCGAAGGACCACTATGCTGGGGAAGTAGATAAAATGCCAAGCAGTGTGGGTTCTAGATTCTGCCATAATAAAAGCATCACTGCGCCAACCTGCGAGGGCTTCTGGGTGTGACAGTAATACCCATACAACAGGACCTGGGAGTCAAAGCAATAGGTGGTGTGCTAGCTACTACCATAAGAACAGACTGCACCATGTGTGCATGGGGTGGGGTGTCTAGACCATCATACACATAATATTAGGACAGGCATGCAAGGCAACAAACAGGGCATCAACCTGCGTGGGTTCTAGCCTCTAAAAGAACCAGCGTAATGAGGCAACAGAGAATGTGCAAAACTCCGGGGGGTGCTAGAGGCATCACTACCATAGGCCCATAGTAAAAGGACCAATTTGGCAATCTGTATTGCACCTTGATACTCCTAATGCAGGCCTGGGCAAAATTCGGCCAGTGGGCCAGATACAGCCCGCCAAGCCACTGGATTCAGCCGTGGATGCTGCAGGGAGCCCCAGGCAGGCTCCCTGCTTGCCTTGCCCTACCTGCACGCTGCTCAGTAAGGTTTTTCTTTAAAAACTGAGTCTGGAGGGTAGGCGGAAAAGCTTTAGGAGCTGCTCCTCCCCCCCCCCCAGCACAATCCCATTGGCCAGTTTCTGGCCAATGGGAGCTGCCTGTTTCAATAACAGGCAGCCAGGAAGCACAAGGGGCTCCAGAGCACATGGCTGCAGCCTGTGCAGGGGCGGGGCAGGCAGTCCTGTTCCCTCTAAACTGCAGGGCAGCACAGCTTCACCAGTGATTAATCAGCCCCGCCCAGTCAGAGGCTCAGGCTATGTCTACACTTGCAGCTTCTTGCGCAAGTACGGCCGTTCTTGCGCAAGAATCTCTAGAGCCACACTGCCCGCCTGCTCTTGTGCAAGGAAATTTACAAGGAAAGTACGGCGTGGTAAGAGAGGGCTCCTTGCGCAAGAGTTACGCTCTTTTTTATCAGGTGTAAGCCCTCTTGCAGGAGCTCTTGCGCAAGAGGGCAGTGTGGACGCTCGGCAGGGATTTCTTGCGCAAGAAAGCTCTATGGCTAAAATGGCCATCAGAGCTTTCTTGCGCAAGAGAGCGTCCACACCGCCATGGGAGCTCTTGCGCAAAAGCACAGCTCGCACATGGCAGTGTGGACGTTTTCTTGCACAAGACTTCTTGCACAAGAACCGTTGCGAAAGATGTTCTTGCGCAAGAAGCCGCCAGTGTAGACATAGCCTCTGGGCTCATGCATGGAGTTGACTGACTGGGTGGGGCTGATTAACCACCTGTGAAGCTGTGCTGCCTTGCAGCTTAGAGGGAACACTGGCAGGCAGGGAGGCTGATTTAGGAAGGGCTGCTGGCTGGTAAGTCTCATGGCCAGACCCTGCCTCTGGCACTCCAGCTCCTCCCTTCCCCAACCCTCTGCTCCCCTCTCCACACACCCAAATCCTCTGTTCCCCTCCTACACCCATATCCTGTCCTAAATCCGGCATGCCAATTCCTGCCCCAGGTCACAGTCCCCTCCTGCCCTAGCTCATAACCCAAATCTCTGTACCCTCTCCTGTACTCCAATTCCCTGTCCTAGGTCACAATCCAACCCCCTGCACCCCAGTCCAGTGCCTCAGGTCACAACTGCCTCTGTCACCCAAATTCTCTCCCTTACCCCAAGCTCCCTTCTGCACTTCTGCTAGACCCTGCATCTCCTCCATTAATATCATGGAAGAGTGTGGGCCTCGACCACTTTTCAAATTCTTGAAGTGCCCCCCCCATCAAAAATTATTGCCCACCCCTGTCTTAATGTAAGGCCCAATAGATGGTCTCCCAACCTGCATGTTCACATTGTCTGGATTTCCAAGGTGTGGCGGCTGTTGCTGTCAGCAGAGTTGACACAGCTTAATCCTAATGGAAACAATCGGGAGGCAGATGAGTGTCGTGTGGGCTTTGCAGTAAATATCCTTCCTTCAGCCCCCACCTCACCATGCGCGCACATAGCCTGGGCCGGTGTCATTCTCTTCCCTGGCCTGCCAGCCAGCGCCTGGCCTCGGTGAACGAGTTCTGTGCCATGCAGCTCTGTTCCTCCTGCGTTGCCCTCAAATCGGCCCCTCCCACTGGCTAATGGGCCATGTCCCCACCTTTGCCTGGGACAACCAGCAAATTGCTCTGGCCTGCTCTGGGGGCTTAGAATCTGACAGTGCTTCCACTTCGAGTGGGGCAAAAGTAGTGACCCCCATGCCCCATGCTAGCAAGCGCAATGAAATGCAGGAGGAGGCAGGTGAGGAAACTGACAAGGAAAAACTCCATTGGGTTCATGCTGGTGAACCTGAGAGTATTTTCCAAACAACCTGCCAGGGAGTCTGGGCCCAGCAGGACTTCTGTGACCTCCACGCCTGGAACACAGTGAGTTGTGTGTTTGGATGAATAACAATGATGTGGGAGGGTATGCAACAAACCCCTGAGACTACATTACTAGTGTGACATTTGTGCCCAGATCAGGGCCCCACTGTGCCAGGTGCTGCACAGACCCTGACTGAGACCATAGTCCCATTGTGCCAGAAGAGATCAGGCCATAGAGTGCCAGGCATTGTATTGCCCTGATCCAAAATCATCCCCATCTGGGCCTGTGGTCTTGTTGTGCTGGGTGCTGTGCAGACACCAATGGAAGATGGTCCCTGTCCCAAAGAACTGGCAGGTTATGTAGAAAAAGGAGGACCATTATCCCCATTTTATAGCTGGGAAAACTGAGGCACAGAGCTATGTATTTTCTAGAACTTAGAACACTTGTGTCCATCAGTGTTCCTGCTAAGCTGTGGGGCAGCATGGCTTTACAGGTGATTAATCAGCCCCGCCCAGTTTGGAGCCCTGAGCCTCTTGCACAGAGCTGACTGACTGGGCAGGGCTGATTAATCACCTGTGAAGCTGTGCTGCCGCTCACCTTAGAGGGAACACTGGTGTCCATCCATCCCCCTACACGACATCTATCCGATTGGTCTGTCCATCCCATACACAGTCCTCTATTTGTCCTCCCCACATGCCATCTACCACTTCCAAACTCTGTCTTGTGATTTATCCCACCCCATCACAACTACTGTACTCGTTCCCAGAATCCATCATTAATAGCAATCTCATCCCAAGAAGGAAAGATGCGCTCTCCAGTCCCTACACCCTCCACAAAGGTGCCTCGCACAGAAATACTCTGCCCTTATCCTGAGCTCCTAAGGAGCAGCTGCTGATCTCATTAGCACTTGAGTTTGTCACTCGGATATTTAACAGATGCCTGATTTCATTAGATCCTGCATATTTTAGGGGGTCTGATTCTGCTGGCAGGGCATGGGGTGGAGTGGAGTGGGAGGGGGTTGCTTGCTGTGGGGCGGCAGGGCACAGAGGGCTTTGCTTGCTGTGAGGCGGCAGGGCATGGGGGGGTTGCTTGCTGTGGGGTGGCAGGGTGTGGGGGGTTGCTTGCTGTGGGGCTGCAGTACGTGAGGAGGTTTGCTTGCTGCCGGGCAGCAGGACCTGGGGGCGGGGTTTGCTTGCTGTGGGCAGCAGGGCGTGGGGAGGTTGCTTTGCTGTGGGGCAGCAGGGCGCGGGGAGGTTGCTTTGCTGTGGGGCGGCAGGGCATGGGGAGGTTGCGTTGCCGTGGGGCGGCAGGGTGTGGGGGCGTTGCTTTGCCGTGGGACGGCAGGGTGCTTTGCCGTGGGGTGGCAGGGTGTGGGGGGGTTGCTTGCCGTAGGGTGACAGGTGGGGGGGTTGCTTTGCTGTGGGGCTGCAGGGCGCAGGGGGGTTTGCTTGCTGTGGGCAGCAGGGCGTGGGGGGGGTTGCTTGCTGTGGGGTGGCAGGGAATGGGGGGCGTATCTTTGCTGTGGGGCAGCAAGGTGTGGGGGTGTTGCTTTGCCGTGGGACGGCAGGGCGCTATAGGGTGGCAGGGCGCGAGGGGGTTGCTTGCTGTGGGTTGGCAGGGTGTGGGGGGGTTGCTTTGCTATGAGGCAGTAGGGCATGGTGGGTTGCTTGCTGTGGGGTGGCAGGGTGTGGGGGGGTTGCTTTACTATGAGGCAGTAGGGCATGGTGGGTTGCTTGCTGTGGGTTGGCAGGGTGTGGGGGGGTTGCTTTGCTATGAGGCAGTAGGGCATGGTGGGTTGCTTGCTGTGGGGTGGCAGGGCGGGGCGGGTTGCTTGCTGTGGGGCGGTGGGTTCCTTGCTGTGGGGCAGTAGGGCGGGGAGTGTTGCTTGCTGTGGGGTGGCAGGGCGGGGCGGGTTGCTTGCTGTGGGGCGGTGTGTTCCTTGCTGTGGGGCAGTAGGGCGGGGAGTGTTGCTTGCTTTGGGGTGGCAGGGCGGGGCGGGTTGCTTGCTGTGGGGCGGCGGGTTCCTTGCTGTGGGGCAGTAGGGCGGGGAGGGTTGCTTGCTGTGGGGTGGCAGGGCGGGGCGGGTTGCTTGCTGTGGGGCTGCGGGTTCCTTGCTGTGGGGCAGTAGGGCGGGGAGGGTTGCTTGCTGTGGGGTGGCATGGTGGGGCGGGTTGCTTGCTGTGGGGCGGTGGGTTCCTTGCTGTGGGGCAGTAGGGCGGGGAGGGTTCCTTGCTGGAGGGTGGCAGGTTGCGGCGGGTTGCTTGCTGAGGGGCAGTAGGGCGGGGAGGGTTCCTTGCTGGGGGGTGGCTGGTTGTGGCGGGTCGCTTGCTGTGGGGCGCGATCTGCAGGTGCCGACTCCTAGCTCAGAAGTAGTGAACATAAGAACTGGTGTCAATCCAGAATAACTGCATTGGGCCCGATCCACAGCAGGGGGAATCAGCGCAGGTCCCTGGCTGGCAGTGCACCAACGGGTGATTTACACCAGCTGGGGATCTGCCCCCTTTGCCTTCTATGGAGCGATGCCAATTTACACCATCAGGGAATCTTGTCCCCCTGACTTCACCATATTGCTTGGATTAGCCCAGGGCCGGGTCAGGCCAACAATTGAATTAAATTTATCCGAGGTCCGTCTAAGGGGCAGGAGAATGGCGTGGGCTAAACCGATTATACCCATTAATCCTCCAGGCCATCAGATAAGATGGAACTGATCATGGAGCAACTTTGTCTTAACACAGTAGCTGGGAAGATCAGCAAGCAGGGGCTGTGTCTGCAATTGCAGCAGGGTTCTCAAAATTGTTTATTTAACACCATGACACACCCACGCTGCCCCAGCCCATGGCAGCCTCCATTCACCCAGTGCTGATTGGAGCATCAAACCGTCGTCAGCCCTTGAAGGCGTGAAAGTGTGCGGCATCACTCGGTGCGGAGGTGCAGCCACCTCTGGGGTGTGGCAGCTGTTCATACAAGGAACTTTCGCCCAGTGCTAAGACATGGCGTATAGAGAGGGATGTCTTTCCCCAGGCCCACCCCAGGGCAGCTGCATCTCAGCGCTGTACCGGGATAGGTTGGGGCTTGCCAGTGTGTGCCTTTGGGAATGCGTGTCTCAGGCCGGGCTCTGTGGGGTGGGCAGCGATCCACAGCCAGTGCAGGAGTCACGCCTGGAGGAAGAGCCCTGCTTGCTGTGGACGGCCTGCTCCAGGCAAGGTCTTTGAGAATATTTAATAGAAGGCAGAAAAGCTCCCACGCTGTCAGTGTGAATCGAAGAACATGCTGAGTGCTCAGCGCTGGGGCTTCACAGAGAGAATCGCACTGTTGCGTCCCAGTCATATCTGAACCTGCATCGGCCCTTCCTGATCTGCCTCCCCTAGCCCAGCCCCGCTTCACCCCCTTACCTTACCAACCATCCCCTAGCCCAGCCCCGCTTCACCCCCTTACCTTACCTACCATCCCCTGGTCCAGCCCCGCTTCACCCCCTTACCTTACCAACCATCCCCTAGCCCAGCCCCGCTTTACCCCCTTACCTTACCTACCATCCCCCGGTCCAGCCCCGCTTCACCCCCTTACCTTACCTACCATCCTCCGGCCCAGCCCCGCTTTACCCCCTTACCTTACCTACCATCCCCTAGCCCAGCCCCGCTTTACCCCCTTACCTTACCTACCATCCTCCGGCCCAGCCCCGCTTCACCCCCTTACCTTACCAACCATCCCCTAGCCCAGCCCCGCTTCACCCCCTTACCTTACCAACCATCCCCCGGCCCAGCCCCGCTTCACCCCCTTATCTTACCAACCATCCCCCGGCCCAGCCCCGCTTCACCCCCTTACCTTACCAACCATCCCCCGGCCCAGCCCCGCTTCACCCCCTTACCTTACCTACCATCCCCCGCCCAGCCCCGCTTCACCCCCTTACCTTACCTACCATCCCCTAGCCCAGCCCCGCTTCACCCCCTTACCTTACCTACCATCCCCCGGCCCAGCCCCGCTTCACCCCCTTACCTTACCAACCATCCCCTAGCCCAGCCCCGCTTCACCCCCTTACCTTACCTACCATCCCCCGGTCCAGCCCCACTTCACCCCCTTACCTTAACAACCATCCCTTAGCCCAGCCCCGCTTCACCCCCTTATCTTACCTACCATCCCCTGGCTCCAGCCCCGCTTCACCCCCTTACCTTACCTACCATCCCCTAGCCCAGCCCCGCTTGGCCCCTGCCTTACCTACCATCCCCCAGCCCAGCCCCGCTTCACCCCCCCACCTTACCTACCATCCCCCGGCCCAGCCCCGCTTCACCCCCCCCACCTTACCTACCATCCCCCGGCCCAGCCCCGCTTCACCCCCCCACCTTACCTACCATCCCCAGCCCAGCCCCACTTGGCCCCCACCTTACCTACCATCCCCAGCCCAGCCCCACTTCACCCCCCCCACCTTACCTACCATCCCCCGGCCCAGCCCCGCTTCACCCCCCCCACCTTACCTACCATCCCCCGGCCCAGCCCCGCTTCACCCCCCCACCTTACGTACCATCCCCTAGCCCAGCCCCGCTTCACCCCCCAGCCCAGCCCCGCTTCACCCCCCCCACCTTACCTACCATCCCCCAGCCCAGCCCTGCTTCGCCCCCCCACCTTACCTACCATCCCCTGGCCCAGCCCCCCGCCTTACCTACCATCCCCCACCGCCTTATCTGCATTCCCCCCATACCCCACTCCAACCCCCACTGCCTTACCTATCATCCACATTAGCTGGCACTTATCCCCCACTTTACCTACCGCTCGTCCCAGAGCCCCTCCACTGCCCCACTCACCTACCACCCATCCCAGGCCCGTTCTGACCCCTGCCTTCTCTACCATCCATCCTCGCTTGCTCTGACCCCCACTCCTTGATTGGACCAAAGAGTCCAATTCCCCTCCTTGGTGCCCTGACCTTGCTACTTCTCCTGGGTGCCTGCCTGGGGCTGGCTCCACTTTTGCTGCCCTACCTGGCGACCTTTTGCCAACAGGGATGTGGCTGGCTTGTGGCTTTGTTAATTATATGCTGACTGCTGCTCTGTAAATTTTGCTCCAGGCAAGCACCAGTCGTGGGGAGAGTATAAATTAGATGCTCGAACAGTGCAAGGGATGCCGGAGCCAGTCCAGGTGGGTGTTTGTGCCAGGGGGGCATTGGCTCGCCTGCTGCAAAGGAGCCAGGCTGGAAGCTAGTGGGTGCCAGAGGAAAAGCGGCAGAGATGCTGGAGCAGAGCTCCCCAGGTAGAAGGGGCCAGGCAATGAGGAAGGCAGGATGTGTGGGCAGTGCACTGCCTGGTATCAGGAGGGGGGCATTCCAGTCCCACCCTGCCACTGTCTCCTTGGGTGAGTCATTTGCCCTTGTGCGCTGCTCGTTCTGGCTCCTTGGAAAATCCCCAGCCTGAATCCTTCCCAGCCTGTTTCTCCCTGTAGAGAACAGGAGGGAAACCATCCTTCTTTTGTCTGTTTGGAGTGGGAGGTCTTTGGTTTAGGGACTGTGTCTGACCATGCCTTTGCACAGCTCTGGGTACAACGGGACTGAGACCAGGGCCTCCTTGTGCCAGGTGCTACCCAGACCCTGGCTGAGGTCAGGGCCCCATTGTCTAGGCACTGCACAGACCTTGACTGAGATCAGAGCCAGTGTTCCCTGTAAGCTGAGTGCTTGGGCGGTCATCCAGGAGAGATTCAGCTACCACCCAGCTGATTAGCAGAGCACCCACAGCTGCCCACAACTGGCAGCATAAGTTTCTATTGGGTGTGCACACTGCACAGGCCTTGGTGTACATAGCAAAATTTATCCTGCATGGGGATGGAAAAAATTAGAGGGAACATTGATCAGAGCCCTATGAACCAGGTGCTGCACAGACCCCGACTCAGATCAGGGCCCCATTGTGCCAGGCACTGCACAAACATACAAGGAGACACAAACCTGGCCCCAAAGATTTTTCATAATATAGAGGCCAAGGAAGGATCATTCTTCCCATTTTACACACGGGAAAACTGAGCTACAGAGAGATGCAGTGACTTTCCCAAGGGTGCATAGTGAGGCAGTGGCAGAGTTGAGAAGAGATCCCAGAACTCCTGTGTTCTCAGCCCAAGCCTTGCTCCCAAACCCAGCCACCCTCCATCCTACTCTGCTTGCAATGCAGGCTCTTGGGTTTTGGCTTAGCTCCTATCCCTGCTTCTCAGAACACCATTCGACCTTTGCAGAGACTTTGCAGTTGTAACCAGAGACCATAGGCGGTGGGCGCCTCCCAGGGCACCGTAAGGGAATCCCCCTAAACTGATTGCCCAAGCAAAACTGAATCCCTTCTCTCAGGCTGCAGAGCTGGGTCTCCAGCAGACATTGCTAAGTGGGCCAGATGCACAGTGTAGTAGCGCAGAGAAGGAAGATGTTGCACAAACCACCTTGTCAGTTAGCAACTCAGCTCCTGACACCCAAATTGCAGCCTTGTTCCCAGGAACAGGGTCGTCTGTCAAAGGAAGTGCAAATTTAGTTGCAGCAGACAGCTGTTAGCTTGATCCCTCCCTGCCCGCCCTTCCCCGGAGACATGCACAACATGTAATAAAGCACAATAGCTCACGATGTGGCACTTAATGAGTGCGAAGTATAACAAAACGCTGGGGGTGAGGACCAGGCTGTAACTCAGCTAGCAACATAAATAAATAAATAAATAAACCTTTTGATTCATGTCGTTATTAGTCACATTACTGCAGTGCCCCGAGACTGAGGCCTGGAGAGCCGGGTACTGCACAGACACCGACAGGGATCAGGGCCCGGAGCGCCCAGCACTGCACAGACACCGACAGAGATCAGGGCTCACAGCACCCAGCACTACACAGACACCCACAGAGATCAGGGCCCAGAGCGCCCAGCACTGCACAGACACCGACAGAGATCAGGGCTCGGAGCACCCAGCACTGCACAGACACCGACAGAAATCAGAGCTCATAACACCCAGCACTGCACAGACACCCACAGAGATCAGGGCTCGGAGCACCCATCACTGCACAGACACTCATCGAATCATAGACTGCTAGAACTGGAAGGAACCTCAAGAGGTCATCAAGTCCAGTCCCCTGCCCTCATGGCAGGACCAGGGAGCGTTTAGATCATCCCTCACTGATGTCTGTCCAACCTGCTCTTAAATATCTCCAGTGATGGAGATTCCACAACCTCCCTAGGCAATTTATTCCAGTGTTTAACCACCCTGACAGTTAAGAAGTTTTTCCTAATGTCCAACCTAAACCTGCCTTGCCTAAAGCTAAACAGAGATCAGGGCCCAGAGCACTGGGCACTGCACAGACACTGACAGAGATCAGGGCCCAGAGCAGCAGGCACTGCACAGACACCCACGGAGATCAGGGCTCGGAGCGCTCGGCACTGCACAGACACCGACAGAAATTAGGGCCTGATGTGCCGGGCATTGTATAGACACACAGTGAGATCAAGGCCCCCAGAGACAAGTGCACTGTATGGGATAAGGCAGCTGGAGTCTGTGCAGTGCCTGGCACACCTGGAACCCCAGTTTCTGTTGGGGTCTTTGCAGTACCCAGGACAATGGAGACCCCAGCCGTAGTCAAGGTCTCAGCCGCGCCTGGTACAAAGGGCTTCTTCCATCTTGGCTGAGGCCTCTAGATGCCATAGCAATCCACATAATAATTAGCAGTGTGTGTAAATCGCTGCATGCTCCTTCCCAGCAAACTCTAGGGAGCTGCAGGCCTTGCCTATATCCCCCCTGGCAGCCGTGGGGAGCTGTCGAAATAGCAACCCTCCAGAAGCACAAGGCAGATGCACGGCACACTGGGAATTAGAGCAAACAGTGTTTAAAAAACCCAGCAACTTGAAAAACACGCAGAAGGGGAATAATCATAGTCATGATGACTCGCAGCACTTCTGGGGCTTAGCATCTCCCGGGTGCTGAGCAGCCCTTTACCAATCGGCAGCTGCCCTTGTATTGCCCTCCGCAAGCTCCTGGCTCTCTTAGCTCTGCATTTACGCAAGGACTCCAAGCTAATCTCATGCTGCAGGGCTACCACCAGTCACCTAATGGGGTCAGGAAGGAATTATGCCCCTAATGCACAATTGGTCAGCTGTATCTCGGGAGGGTTTTTTCCTCCCATTTCCCTCTGACGCATCAGGGATTGGCTGCAGCTGGAGATGGGACACTGGGTGGGGTGGACTAGGCTCTGAGCTGGTCCAGAGACTCCTTTCTGTAGCTGTGTGGGGAATAGATGCCCAGATGCTCAGGGTTCAGCTGATGGCTGGATCAGAGGCTGGGAAGGAATTTCTTGCAAGCAGATTAGCAGGGAACTTGAAGAGTTTTCATCTTCTGCATCATGGGTGCCAGTTGCCTGCTGGCATCAGCTGGGCATGGCTCACCTCGACAGTTCCCTCCTGGGTGCTGGGACCCCTCAGTCCCTACCAGAGGCTCACAGGAGTTTAATCTCCCGAGGACTGAAATGCTTTGCTCTAACGAAAAGGACTGGTCTCAATACAACAGTCTGGGGGGGGGGGGTGACATGCTCCAGCCTGGGCTATGCAGGAGCTCAGACCAGATGATCTAATGGGCCATTCTAGCCTCGTAGTCCATGGGCCCATGACTACCAGGTAGGCACAACACTCGGCTACGGTCTGATGGCTGGCCAGGGCTCTCACTGCTAGGCACCTTGGCCACAGTGGCAGCTGCTCTCTGGCTGCATATTTGCGGTGCTGTGTCTCACCTGCAGGTTCGAGTGCTGCTCCCTGTGCCATTTCCAATCCATCACCTCTCCCTGGGCTGCGGGCGGGCAGAGTGAAGCTGCTAATGAGCCACTTGCGCAACTCCTTGCAAAAACTGACATATCAGGAGGAGTCCAAAATAAATAAATAACGGAAGGGCTGGGGGAGAGCTGAATGAGTTAATTAGCAGCAGGAAAGCGGCAGGATCAGGACATTAGCATGGCAGGCATGTTCCACACAGCCAGCCAAGCTTCTCGGGGCACGGCTGTTAGAAGGCAGCGGCTTTTAACTCCTTGGGGCGTCCGACCATGACCCTGGCAGGCTGGGAACTGGCAGCGCTACCTGGTGCTGCAGTAGGGAGGGATGCAGGATTTCTGCTGCTGCTGTGGGGAATGTCTGGAGCGCTCCAGATGAATGTGGAGTAGGGATGGAGAGACGGGGAGGGTGGATGGGGATAGGTGTGTGGTCCCCACCCGACCTACCTCCAGAGGTGGGGATACAGAGATGGGAGAGAAAGAGAGCGAGAGAGGGGCTAGGTAGGGGGCATGTGGGGATAGAGGAAGACAGGATAGATGGATGGAGTGTAAGGACAGGTGGAGGCGGGCTGAGGAGGGAAGGCCAGAGGGGCTGTGGATGATCTCAGAACTGCACAGCTGGGATTGGCCACTGTGGAAGAGGGACAGCAAGGTAGGGGCCACAGGCCAAGCTAGGCTGGTGAGTCTAGTATTCTCAACAGCATCATCTGTTCTAAGCCCCAGAAACAAGCTGCAGAGCCATTAGAAAAGCCAAAATCTCTGGGGCAGGGGCTGTCACTTGCTCTGTGTCTTGGGCAGCCCCTGACCCCCAAGAGGCCCTGTTATCTGACAGGGTCTGTGGGTGCTGCCACAATCCTAGCAGCAATGCCCAAAATGGGTCCCCAATGTCTGTTGGGCCCTCCTAGCAGTACCATCTGACTGCTGACAAAGTAGAGCCTAAGGGGTAGAGCCATGCCGCCTGGGAGCCAGGACTCCTGGGTTCCATCCCCAACTCTGGGAAGGACGTGGAGTCGGGTTAGTTAGTGCAGGGGGCTGGGAGTCCTGGTACATCCAATGAGCCAAGAGGTTCTTACTTTGAACAAGCAGATCAAACCCACCCCCTCCCCAGAGCCTGAGGCCACCCAGGCCAGAGGCCAAGCTTTGTTCCATACAGCTTTCGGGGCCTCGCGGGGGATGAGACCTCTGGGTAGCCACAGGGTGGGGAAGCTGGGGGGAGGGAGGGAATGGCTGGGCGGTGCAGGAAGAGCCAAGCCCCTTGTGCTCCCTGCTACAATGGCCCCTTTGAGCTGGAGAATGACAAGATTCCATTATAGACCCTCTCCCCCTTTGCCAAGGAAGAGTTTTCCCTTTCCCACAGGAGCCCAGCTGCAGAAGCGCACAGGGAGAAAGCACAAAGGGGCCCTGCTTCCTATCCCCCTCCCTGTCTGGTGGCAGGGACCTGGAGCAATCCGGCTGGACGCTTCCCCAACTTGCTGAGCCTCCCATGTTGCCCCTCGGGTGCTGCCCACAAGGCAGCCTTTTGTGCACCGTGTTAGTGGCAAAGGGTGTGTATGGGGGGGGGGGAGAGCCTTGCCTGGCTCTGCTCTGGTGAAGACCAGACCTCAAGCAGATCACAGCTCCTGGGGCGACAGGAACAGTTTTTGCAGTGATGTAGCTGCACTAGTGCAGAGTAGGGATGTTAAATATCGATTCATTGCATAGTCAATTTTAACCACATGAATTCTTATCGATTAGTTGACTATTCTATAGTCCCCAGGCAGCCCCTGTCCGGGGGGAGGGGTCTGAGCTCACAGACCCCGCAGAACTGAGCCAGGCTACCTGCCCACCTGGCTCCTAATATACTTTAAATGCAGAGCCACAGTGGGGGTAGGTCCAGGACCCAGTGCAAGCCTGGACTGAGCTGGGCTGCTGACCAGCCTGCTAAAAAATTTACTGGCAAAGGGTGGGGGGGAAATGCGCATAGTCTATAGCATTAACCTATAAGCTTTTGCTTATCACTATTGCTTATCACTATTGCAAAGTTGTTGCACTGGTGTAAAAGGCACCTTAATCTGCTCTGGTTTGTGGGGACACCTAGAAAGAGGAGGGGGAGCTGCACTGCCATAGCTGCTCTGGCGCAAAAAGTGACATGCGCCATTGCAGCTTGTGCCTCGTTATAGCGAAATCTACATTTGCTGTCACCCATTGCAAAACTGCACAGGCCCCAGCTGAGATCAGGACCCCCATAGTACCGGACATTGCACAGACCCTGACTGAGATGGGTACCCTGCTGTGTGGGTGATGCCCACAGGCTAGGGCCCCATTGTATGGGTGCTGCACAGGTCCTGACTGAGAGCCCTAGTAGTGCCACACAGTGAGAGACAGTCCCTGCCCCAAAGAGCTCACAGGCTAATCTGTGAATGAGTGGGGTTCCCCACCCACCCAACTTTCCAGGCAGCAAGGAGCAGGAGTGGGGCCTGTAATTTGGCTGCTGCCCTCTCCTGAGCTGCCCTCTCTCAGGCCGTCTCTAGACTACACCTCTCTGTCGACAGAGAGATGTAGATTAGGCACGTCAAAATTGGTAATGAAGCAGGGATTTAAGTATCTCGCGCTTCATTAGCATAAACATGGCCGCCATTCTTTTTAGAAACGGAGCTTTTTCGAAAAAAAAAAAAAAAAAAAGGCAGTCTAGACGCGGATCTGTCGAAAATAAACCCTTTTTCGACAGATCCTGTAAACCTTGAGGAATACAGAATCTGTCAAAAAAGGGTTTATTTTCGACAGATTGACGTCTAGACTGCTTTTTTTTTTTTTTTTTTTTCCCCCCCCCGAAAAAGCTCCGTTTCAGAAAAAAGTGGTGGCCAAGTTTATGCTAATGAAGCGTGGGATATTTAAATCCCTCCTTCATTAGCAATTTCGATGTGCCTAATCTACATCTCTCTGTCGACAGAGAGGTGTAGTCTAGACGTAGCCTCAGTGAGGAGTCTCAGACTCAGTCCACAGGGCTCGAAAATCCCTGTGCATCAAAAGGTGCCACCAAATGCAGACCTGTCAAATCACCCCAGCCACCTGGGCTGTTTCCTATTCCTGCCAGACAGAGGGACCCAAGGGCTGGCAAAGTTTGCCTTCCACCACTGCATCCACCTCTCTCCCCACCACCCACTGCATCAGTGCCCCAGCCCTCCAGCTATGTTTGGCTGCATCTTCACTGCTTCCACGAGGAGCCAGCTAGGTCCACGCATGGCCTCTCTGCATCCTTCCCTCCCTCCCCACGCACACCTCCCATCCAGCTACCCATCTATCCCCAGGGCGGCCCTCTGTCCATCCATTCCTCTATATGCATCCCCCTTCTTCCTTGCCTCCTTCCCTCTCATGAACTTCCACCTATCTGCCCATCCCCCCACCTCTTCTGTCTACATCTGTCCAACCTCCATTTATCCAGTGCACATTCTATCAACCATCCATACACACACACACTGCCCTCGACATCCATTCATTGGCCATTCCTTCCCCCCCCCCCGTACCTCCATCCATCCATCCACCTACCCTTCCGACTACCTCCATGCACCCTTTTCTATCCATCCATTCCCACACACCCTTTGTTCAACCATCCATCACTGCATGCAGCCCTCCATCCATGTCCACATCTGTCTGTCTATCCCTACTCACATCCATCCATCTGTGCCCATATACACAACCTTCCATTACACCCATCCCTGTGCTGGCCTGGGGGATCGTTATATAGACCAGTGTTTCTCAACCTTTTTTTATAAAGTACCCCTTTTTCAACAACAAAATTATAAGTACCCCCAGTACCTACAGTTTTCAGACACACATTTTTTTTCTACCATTGCAACACATTTGTTTAAACAACTTAATCGTAGCTGGGCGGGCGATGACATTTTTGGGTGTAAAAAGTACAAAAATAATAAAGCGCTGTAAAACTTAAAACCAAAATTCAGTTTTCTCCAAATTTCAGTTGTGTTGACGTACCCCCCAGACTTCTCTCGAGTAACCCTAAGGGTACTTGTACCACTGGTTGAGAAACACTGATATAGACTGTCCACAGATGTGTGTTGAACATCTGACTTTTCAGGGTTATGTTCCCCACAACCCCCTTGAAGCAGAGTGTTGACATCCAGTCTTGATGTGGCTCAGAAATAGCCTAGAGCCTCCCACAAGCAACAAATCCATCCCTAAAGGGGCTAGGCAGGATGCGGTTACTCTCCTTGAAGCTGTGGATGGAACCTAAGAGTCCTGATTTCCAGCTCCTCACCCTGCTCTGGCACGTAGACCCCACTCTCCCTCCCAGAACCAGGACCAGAACCGAGGAATCCTGCCCCCCCACTAACCATTAGGGCCCCACTTCACTTGAAGCTAGGTGGCAGCGCCCAGGAGTCCTACTTGATGTTTGAGGGAAGCATATTCCAAGAGGGAAGCATATTCCAAGGCCAGAAGGGAGAACTGGATCATGTCCTTATGACCTGTATAGCACAGACTGGAGAATGTCGCCTAGTTCCTCCGGCACTGAGATCTTCCCTTCCTCTCTCCACTGCTCCCGCACCTCCTCAGCGCGAAATCAACATCCCCAGAAATACATCTGTGCAGCACAGAGATTACTAAATTGCTCCTGAAAGTACGATTATTCCTTTGGGGAATTTTTTTTAACCCCTCATCATTTGCCAGCTCACGAGCCACCATCACACTCAGAGTTGCCTCTTAATTGTTGCACTTGGAGGAGCTAAAAAAACACACCCAAAAATGACTGAAAAAGTAAAACTACACATCTGAAACGTCCTGAAAAAGAGACGGATTTGGGTGGTGCAAGGAAGGCAGCGTGGGCTTAATGATGATGAGTTGTTATTCTGTGCAGGGAGTTGGAGTATCAGTCAAGGGCAGTACCCATTACACTAGGTGCCATACAGACACAAACCAAAAACCCGCCCTAAAGAGCTGAGAATTGTCTCGCATCTTGGCTCACATTCCTTTAGGGATGTAACACATGACACCTTGTCCACTCACATCTGGAACTGGTCAGCAAAAAATGCTGTTCCCAATCAGAACAAAAACATTTCCAATGGCTTGAAACTTCAGAGAAATGTCACTTTGGGACCACAGAATGGTTTCCTTTCAATAATGCACAGAGGTTTCCCTTCATTCTGACTTTGATAGGACAGTAGAACTGCAGACTTACGAACACCTTAGGAATGGAGGTTGTGCATAACTCTGAACAAAACATTATTCTTTCCTAAGTTTACAAATGAGCATTGATTTAATGCAGCTTTGAATCAGTACTCAGCAGAAGAAAAATCCTAGTTCCCTTTATTTTTTTAGTTTACGTTTAACATATTATTGTACTGTATTTGCTTTTTTCCCTTTGCTCTGCTGCTGCCTGATTGCATACTTCCCAGCGAGGTGTGTGGTTGACTGGTCAGTTTGTAAATGGAACAGATGTGATCTTCACATTAATATTGGAACGTGAGATCCATGTAGAAACTAAATGAATCAAAACAATAAAGTCAAAAGGAAAAGTTTGTACCTTATCAAAGTGGAATGTTTCAATGTCATCAAAATGAGAAAGTCAAAACAATTCCCTGTCCCTATAAACATCCATCCATCCTATAAACACCCCTCCCTCCATCTATCCCTCCATCCCTCCCTCCATCCATTGTCTGGGCTTTTTCCCCATCCAAATCGACCTGTGCCCACAGAATATTTCAATTTTGGCAAAATGGTATTTTCCAGTGAAAACCATCCTTGAAAAATGTTGCCAACGGTTCTTCCCGTATCTGTTCCAAGCGCTGCTGGAGAGCTCGTTTCCCGAGCCCGTCACTTTGACCAGTCACCTCTCTCGAATCGCTCCACTGGCTTCCCTTTCCCGAGTGCTGAAAGCATAAGCTGCTTGTCTCCCTTGCATGGCCCTTCACGCTCAATCCGCGCCCTGCCTAACAGGTCTCATTTGCTGTCAAGCTGTTGACACTCGCTTCAGATCAGCCCATGATCTGGCCACCATCACCCCCATGTTACATTTTCAAACAAGCCTCTTTGTGCTGCCCCCCTCACCTGAGTGGAACTTCCCATAAAGAACCCTCAGAGCCAGCTCTAAACCCACCTTCCAGACCTTCCTTGTTCTGAAGCACCCACCTGTTGGTGTAGCGTGGCCCATCATGCTGACCAATACTGTCTCATTGTTTCCTTGGGCTTTCCCCATCTATCATGTATCCATCTGCTGTCTCTTGTCTTACACTTAGATTGACAGCTCCTTGGGGCAGGGTCAGTGGTTGCTCTGTTTGTGCAGCGTCTGGCACAGTGGGCTCCTGCTCCAAGACTGGGGCTGTGGGGCACTGCTGCCATGCAAATCATAAATCAGAGGCCTTCTTAGAGCTGGGCAAGAAGCAGCATTTATTTGGCACAGAAAATGCCACGATTTGGAAATCTGTTTGTTCCAAATTGGAACCTAAGGGCCAATTTTGAAATTTTTGAACAAAAAAATCCTTTTGGGTTCAAAAGTTTCAATTTGGACAGTTTTGGGGGGGAAAGTCTGTGTATACTTATAAAATAAAATACATTTTGTAACACAAAGTGACTTTGGAGTGAAGAATCCACAGGCTCTGTTTCCAGGGTCCCTTCCCATGGAATTTTGTCAGAATTCTCATGCTCCCATGGAATGCTGGTGTAACAGCTGGAAAAACATCCCATCAGAAACTTTTCCAGGCCTAATACTAAATAACAACGATGAGGAGGGGGTGGGTGAGGGTTTTGCCATCTCTCATGACATTTTACTTTGAGGCCCAACTAGGGATGTTAAATATCGGTTAATTGAATAGTTGAGTAATCTCATGAATTCTTATTGGTTAGTCGACTATTCTATAATCTGTGGGGGCAGGGCCGGCAGCCAGTGTGCCTCACTCCCAAGGAGCCTCCTCCCACTCCATGCTGCTGCCTCTGTATCAGTGGCAGCAGTGTGGGGTGCCAGGCAGGAGCTGGTCTCTGAGGGGAACCAGTTTCAAAACCAGCTCCCCTCGCATACCAGCTGCCTGTCACCCTGTGCTGTTGCCTCTGATAAAGAGGCAGCAGCTCGGGGTGGCAGCAACCCTTGTCTAGGTGGGGTCTGACCTCCCAGACCTGTCATGAGCCAGAATTGAGCTGGGCTGTCTGCCTGCCCGGCTCCTAATACACTTTAAATACAGAGCCACAGCAGCGGGAGGTCCCAGACCTGTCGCAAGCCAGGACTGAGCCGGGCTGCTATCCAGCATGCTAAAAAATTTCCTGGCGGTGGGGGGAAGGGGGGAGAAATGCCTGTAATCTCTAGCATTAACCTATAAGCTTTTGCTTATCGGTTAATCGACCACACTATTACAACCCTAGGCCCAACATGCAGAGTCCTAATATTAGCAGCGTCCCAGGGAAAGCTGACCCTTTAAAGACAAGACGAGGATTTTGCCTCACTTGTCCAGTCTATGCCCCACCTCCCCAGGTGTAGGGAATGGCTGTGAGGAAAACAAGGCATGTAACAAGCTCCAGGGAGAGTAGAGCAAGAGAAGCAGGAGAATGGCCAGGGAAGGGCTCAGACTGGCACATATAGGAATGCTGTACAACCCGTGGCCGGAAGGCCACATGCAGCCCATCAGGGTTCTATGTATGGTCCACAAGACATTTTTTTTACCGTTGCCCATGCGCAGGGTGGCCAGATTCCTCCCGTTTCCACCTGTGTATGTTTTTTTCTACCAGTATTGCTAATGTGACACCCGCGAAAGCAAGGTCACATGCTGATTGCACACAGCATTGTGAGAGCCGTGCGCTCTCTCTGCATCCAAACAAAGTGCTGCTACTGTTCAGTAGGACAGCCCGCAAATTCTAGGTACACAAGTGCAGGCAGCTAAACTACCCGAGCCCAGGCAGGGACATCAAGGGTTAATCGGTTAACCAGTTCCCTGGGGCAGCCCCCCAGTCCACGGGATCCCAGGTAGCCTGTGAAACTTAACATTTAACCAGTAAACTTTTTAAATGGGATTTTACATCCCTAATCCGGGGAGACTATTTTGGTGATGACAATCTTGCAGCCCACTGAGATGAAGGAGGGATGCTCATGCAGCCCACTCACTAGCCTAGGTGGCCACTCACTGATCTCTAGGAAGAGGCCTTGGAAAGGGGACAGGACAGAGAGAGGAGGCAGCCAGCTCAGCTATGTATGGTTCCCATGTGAGTTCCTGCTCTGCTGCCACCCTCTGGCAGCGGGAGGTGCAGTTATCACTGCTAGCAAAGGGGCAGACAAAGGGGGATTGGAGCTAGGCAGGCTGGAAATGGAGCCACCAGCAGAGGTTGTGGCCAGACGCTTGGAGAAATGACTGAGGGGGAGTTTTGAGAAGTTGGTTCCTCTTTGGCCTTTGTTCTCAACCCTGGAATGGTTGGCTTGTCATGACATTGCCAAACGAAAAAGTCACTGCAACAACTGGGGGGAAACAGGGTTTGGAGCTGGGAAAACCCACCTGAGAGAAGGGAAACTGAGGCAGCACATGGGCTGGAAGTCAGAGAAGGTCCCTGCCACCCTTGGCTTGTGTTTATAGGTTTAAAAAAATAGGTAGCAGGTTTAAAACTAAAGGAAGTTTTTCTTCACGCAGTGCATGGGGCACTCCTTGCCAGAGAATGCTGTGAAGCCCAGGACTTTAACAGGGTTCAAAAACGAACTAGATACATTCGTGGAGGTTAGGTCCATCAATGGCTATTAGCCATTTGTCAGAGGCTGGGAGTGGGTGACAGGAGAGGGTCACTTGATGATTCCCTGTTCTATTCACTCTCTCTGGGGCATTTGGCATTGGCCAGTGTCGGCAGAGAGCATACTGAGCTAGGTGGACCTTTGGTCTGACCCAGTAAGGCCCGTTCTTATGTTCTAAATCCAGCCCCTTTGACTAGGTAGAAAACCTTAAAAATAGGACACCTCAAAAAGCAAAGAAATGCTGCTTATTCAATGCTCACATGAGACTCCACTCCACTCCCAGAGCTGGGGCTAAAACCCAGGAGTTCTAGCTCCCGGTCCTCTGAGCTCACCACTAGACCCCACTGCTCGCAGGGAGCTAGATGCCGGAAGTCCTGGCTTGGCTTGGCTCCTGGTCAGAAGCAGCTGCCCCAGATTTCTTCTTGCAAGTGAATTCAGCTCTTTCCGCTCTGGGTTTTTAGATTTGGCCTGTTCACTCATAAGCATTAGTCACATGGAGACAGGCTCTAATGGGCTGGCTGAGTGCCTGGGCTCCCATGGCTAGTGGAGGGTGCAGTCCATGGCTTGGAGCTGCAGCCAAGTGCAGAAGATGCCAACACAAAGCTCGGTTTGGATATGTCCTGCCTATAGGAGAGGGGGACATGGACCCCAATGTCCCCATGCAAATGGGCAAGCTCTGAGCATCTGTCACCCTGTGCTTTGGCTGCATTCCAGTAGTGACTAGGACCAGGGGTTCACTTGTGCCCAGCACTGCACAGACCCCAAAGGTCTCAATTGTGCCAGGCTCCACAGAGCTCACAGTCTGAGCAGATACAGGCAGACTCATCATCCAAGGTCACCTAGCAGAGAAGTAGCAGACCTGGAACTAGAACCCAGGAATCCTCACTCTCAGCCTCCCTACTCTTCCCTTCACCTGCTTTAACCCACTAGATGCCACTGCCTTTGAAGCAGGGGGTAGAACCCAGGAGTCCTGACTCCACTCCTGGGGCCCACACCCCTGCATTAACCATTCGGTAACACACCCCTTCCAGCTCTGGGAATAGAGGCCCTGCCTCCCAGCCATTAGAATGCACTTAGGCGACCTGGCTCCACCCCCGCAGCTCGGGGAATGGCAGGGTTCCAAAGCCACCCTGGAGGTTAAATGAAAACGTTTTGATTCACTTGACCCTGCTTCTCCTGGCAGCAACTGAGTTGCCAGGCCCTGGAAGTCCCCTGAAAGGACTGAGAGGGGCGATGAGGTGTGGAATGGAAATGGCTGTCTTGGTGCAGCCCCTCCATCGAGGGGCCAGCGGCTGATCCTGTTGGTCTCACTCCAACTTATTCCTCCTGCCACTGTGTCCTGCAAGACCCTGCCCATCCCTCCTGGCAAAGGGGCTTGGTTGGAGGGCATCTCAGT
Source organism: Pelochelys cantorii (assembly GCA_032595735.1). Taxonomy (NCBI): domain Eukaryota; kingdom Metazoa; phylum Chordata; order Testudines; family Trionychidae; genus Pelochelys; species Pelochelys cantorii. The sequence continues at coordinate 35,378,659 of CM064336.1, forward strand.
CTCTGTCCTGTCTGGAGATCCATAGGAAGAGAGAGAGAAGCTTAGCTAGGCAGTCCCCTCTTACAGCTGGAGACAGAGCCATGTCCTACCTCTCAGCTGCTCCTTCCCCATCAATACAACCCCCTTCCCACACAGGCAGCCCAGAAGTGATCCCCTCTTGTTCAGCCTGGGGCAAAGCAACTCGGTTGGAGCCAGGGGGGTGATGTGGGTGTATAGGGGGGCAGACCCCAGACTGTGCTGAGATGGGGGTGTGGGGTTGGGACTGGAAATGCTTTGTCTCCATGCCTCAGATGCGTGCATCTGGCAGAGGCTAATGAACCATGCTTACTGCAGGGGAGCTGGAAGGACAAACAAACATTGCCCAACTCAGGGTCGGCTCCAGGGCCATCCAGCTACCATTGGCCCTGCTGAGCACTGCATGGCCTTTCATGCATCCAGCCTGGGCAACCCATACCTCCTCTTTTCTGGTTGGCAAGGGACCCTCCCCTCCTTGCATTCATGGATCCCCTCTGCTGCCCCCTCCCCAAGCTGGCCTGGTGTCTGGGAGGGTGATGCATGAGCCTTTTGCACCGGGGCTGGAAATCCTCCATGCGATGCAGCTCAGCTACAGGCCAGTTGCAAAATGCTGCAAGGCAGAGAGGAGTTGGAGGGGCTGGGAAGGGCATGAGAGCAGTTTGCGCAAATGGTGATGTGTGCCCCAAAAGGCTTTGGCATGGGTGGGCATGGTTGGCACAAGCGTGCAAGGCACCCGTGAGAATAGTGCAAGGCTGTGGTGAGACAGCAGGAGAGGAGGCGAGAGCCGCTTGCACCCAAAAGGTGGCGGATCCTCTCCAGGACAGTGTGGGGAGACGCGCCTCAATCCCAGTAGAAGAACATTAGGAAGAGCTTTTAAATAATTCCTCCATCTCTGTCCCCTCTTTCCTGGGGTCGGGTTATAACTTCCAGGGCAGGGCCCCCGCAGCAGCAGAGTTAAGTTCTGCAGGCAGTGGGTAGTGGAGGGGTGTGCAGGGCTCTGGAGAAGGCCTGGCCCAGTTGCTGGCACAAAGCAATGGGTAGGCAAGCGGAGAGAGCAGAGGGACTGAGTGCTGCTTCCTGACGCCAGTTCTTGCAGTCGCTGCAGTCAGCGGGGCCATTACATGTTATCAGCGCCCTGCCGCTGCTCTCTTCAGCAAGGTCTGGAGTGAGTATTTCATGCTCAGGAGTGCAATGGTAGCTGCCGACACTGGCTAGAGCTGGGAACAGTGCTGGCAGTTCCCCTCCACGCCCTTCAGTCTGAGCCCACAGCCCCCTGCTATCACAGCCCTGCCCCCATCCTTAGCTCTGCCAGTGCCTCTCAGTCCCAGCCTGCAGCCCCCTGCCAGCTCAGCCCAGGTCTCTGCACTCCCCACCCACAGCTCTGCTGGTGCCCCTCACCCTGTTCCTGGTGTTTCAGGCCTCCAGCTGAGTCATGAAGACCTGCCAGGGTTTATAGACATGAGCAAAAAAGTTGACTCCGCTGAGTGTTTAAAACTCATCTCACTTGTGATCCCAGTTCTCAGAAGGTGAATGTCCAAAGAAGTCAACAAACAGCCCCTACAGCCCTGACTGAGGTTTGGGCAGGGCCTGTCTCACACTGTGTCTGTGCAGCGCCCAGCATGGGGGGGGGGAGGCTGATCCAAATTGGGGGAGAAATCAGGCCCCCCCCCCCTTGCGATAGGCACTGCACAGATCTCAGCCGAGATCCGGGCATCACCACACCCAGTGCTGCACAGACACTGACCCAGACTGGGAGCCATTGTGCCCAGAGCTGCAAAGTCCTGCCCTCAAGAGCTCACCATCTCTATGGGGAAATAAAAAGCATCATCTCCGCGTGAGCACAGGCGCCTGGAGCAACACAGTGACTCCAAGACCACACCGCAAGTTGGTAGTGGAGGGAGGAATCAAAGCCTGGTTGTTTTTAGTCCTTGGCCAGCACCTGAACCTAACAGCACCACCTAGAGCTCATAGCTCTGCTGTGCATCTCCTAGTAGGATAGGGAGCCCTTGCAGAGGCGGCCAGGGGGAAGTGCAGTCCAGGCTAATTAAAGGCGCATTTTGTTTCCTCGTTAAGAGAATGAAATAATTGCAGACTGAGTAAATTATGCAGTGGAAACAGGGCTGATTGTGCTACCATGTGTGTATAATGGTGTTAGATATACACCAGGCTCTGTGTGTGTGCGCGCGCGTAGGGTTGTTAGATATACACTGTGCTGTGTGTGTTGTTAGATATACAGCGTGCTGTGTGTGTAGTCTTCTTAGGTACACACCATACTGTGTGGGTTGTTAGATATACATCACGCTGTGTGTGTAGTCTTGTTAGCTATACACTGTACTATATGTGTAGTTTTGTTAGATCTACACCATGTGTGCTGTATTGTTAGATGTACATCAGGCTCTGTGTGCGCATAATGTTTATTAGATATGCTGTGTGTGTGTAGTGGTGTTAGATATCTACTGTGTTGTGTATGAGTGTGTGTATGTGTTTGTGTGTAGTGGTGTTAGAGATGCACTGTGCTGTGCTATGTGTGTATGTAACACAACTACATCCTTTGGGCTTGTGCTGGGCTTGTTTTACTGTGAGTCCCTGTTGTTGAGGCTGGTGACCCCAAGCTGCCCAGGGTGGGGTTTGCCCGGCTGGGCAGGAGGGATTACACAGGCCATGTGCATCTCTGGTCCTCCCAACACCGCACTGCTTGTGTTAAAGGGGTACTTGCCACCCTACTGGGTTGGGGTCCCCGGAGCAGGGCAGGCTCCAGAGGGATGTAGGGGTGAGGGTGGGACTAGAAGGCAACCCCTTAAAAACAGCAATGAAAATTGATACATCCCCTGCAACTGACAGAGCCATCCTGTGACAGAAACACACACACACACACACACACACACACACACAGAGAGGCTTCCCCAAGGCACCGGGCAGCTGAGAAGCAAACAGCTCTAATGGACTGATGGCACCCGTTAAAATTGTTACATCAGCTACTGAAACCCCAGGGTGGCATCCTGTGGGGAGAGCTGTGTACACACACACACACACACACACACACACACACTCCTGGCTTCTTTACGACACAGTTCACCTGTAGATCTCAAAGCACACTTTCCAACAGAGGCCAGTATCATTATCCCCATTGTACAGAGGCAAAGAGAGGGAACATGCTCACTAGCCTCCCTTCTCTTCCCAGGGCTGGGGTTAGAACCTAGGAGCCCTTCCCCCTCAGTCAGTCAGCCCACCTGGAAACCCGTGTAACACTGAGCTGCTTCTCTGTGTGTGTTTCTGTGGCAGGAGGGTTAGCAGAGCCTGCATGGCCTAGCCAGCACGCCATACCACTGCTGATGTAGTATAAGAATTGGGTTATATCCCCTTAATAGCCAGGGAGTCCTCTACTGGTGCCCACTGCTCTGTAGGCTGAGACCTCAGACAGCGCCTGTCTCCATAACTAGGCCATGCATGTCGTACTGCTCAGCAACCAGTGATTTGCACTGGGTGGGTCTGTCCAACTGCTGTTGTGCAAAAGACCCACCCGCAAGCAGGTTGTGTTCTCTGCTGAGCTGCTCTGGGGGAGGCAGGGACATTGGCAATGGGCCTGGAACCAGGGACCCTATGGCCTTAATGTTAGAGCCTGCACTGAAAGGACTGGCTGTGCAGGCCAGGACCCTGGTGGGAGCTGGGGGTCATGGAGTGACTGCTACACCCTGGCAGCACAGCCCGCTATTGGACAGGCCCAGCAATTGCTGGTTTGAATCCCAGGGTGCAGTTACAACCTCCCACCACCTTTGCCTAGGGAAACTGGTTCTGTCTCCCCACATCCATCTTTGACCCTGTGCATGGGAGCAGCTGGCTGGGCGGCAGTAGAGAAATGGGCCAGCTTGCACCCAGTGGTGCATACAACCTACACCAGGTGGTGGGGTGCTTTGGTAGCATTTGCTTTGCTAGTTCTGGCTGATCCCACCTTGGCTTTCATCTCATCTTTAATTATAGTGACCGGTATCGGAGTTGGTGCTGCACAGATGCAGGGGACAGCAGTCCAAACAAACAAAGGGTGGGGGAAACTGAGGCATGAATCAGGGCCCTGACATGCTCACGGTCATCCAGCAGGTTGGTGATGGACCGAGTAATAGAGAGGAGCCCTGAGTCCCTGCCCCAGGACCTAGCCACTAAACCATGCTCCCTTGTCTCGGCTATGATTTCCTCTTGGAGAGGGAATGGCGGTGTGGAGCTACATGCATGTGTGTTTTTGAGTGTGTGTGGTGTGCAGGACAGTATGTGCCGCTTCACAGCGGCACAGCCAACAACCACACCAAGCCCAGCACGCCCTGCACAGTGGCTCTCCCAGCCTGGCCTGTGGGTGCTGCTGACACCGCAGGCCCCTGGCTACACCCAGTGCTCTGGAGTGCAGGTCTACAGGCTTCTAGCCAGTGACTGAGTTTTTTGCTCTGTGCCTGTACTGAACAGCGCACTGAGGGGGCTTGGTCCCTGACCAGGGACCTGGGCACAAGCACAGTACAGATCCTACCTCATCATGAATTTGGTTCCACAGCCCCTTCAGCTCTGCACCTTGTCAAAATCAGACAAGGAGCATAAGGACTTTCGATCATTTTCATTTGATCTCTTGGGCAACTTTGTATTTCAGTGCTCTGGCTCTTCAGCTAGCTAAGTCAACATCATGATCCCTGCATTACAGGCAGGGAAACTGAGGCATGGAGATTTTCTGCACCTCGCCAGGCCACAGCTGCAAATGGAACCCAGGAGCCCCAGCCTCCCACCTTGCACACCGTTCTAACCTGGTAGATCCCCATTTCAAGCCCTGAGCTGGAAACAGAACCCAGGCGTCCTGGCTCCCAGCCCTAACCCTCTTAGACCCTGCTCCTTTCCCAGAGCTAGGCATGGAACCGAAGTGTCCTGCCTCCCTTTTAATCCCATCGCTTGATCCTCTCAGCCCCTGCAAACCAGAAATAGGGAAGCCGGACAGATTTCACAGGCAAAGCAGAAATGTGGCGAACTAGCCAGCTATAAGGGATTGAACTGAGGCCACAACTTGTCCTAATGTTGGGAAATTATTCCTGCTCTTTGTTGGCAGATTCTGTAAATTTGGGGCCCCGGCCTTTCTGGGCCTGGGAATTGGGTCTCTCCCCTCATCCAGGGATGGGGAAAATCGAGCGATGATCTGGCACTTTCCCAGATTAAGAGCAGAATGGTGATCCAAGATGGGCCCTCCGTGTTGCTGACACAGGTGGAAAAAAAATACAGACATGGGGTCTAAAAGTGTATTTCTTGCTTTTCCATTCTCTTTTTGCTCCCATTTGCCAGCCTGTTCAATCCACAACAGAGCCACAAGTTTGGAGAAACACACAACAAGGCTGAAAACAATCAGCCACCCTAGCACCTACCTACACCCATCTCTTTTCTTTCATTAGCAGCTATTCTTCTTCATTTCTTTTTCCCAGCCCTAAATACATTATTTCCTTAAGCAAATCCAGCTACCTGGCTGGCTTCTACCCCACCACACATACTCAGTGTTTGGGTTAGTCAGTTTTTAACAGCAGCCGCAAAATCCCCCAAAGCAGAAAATTTCCCCACTTTTCAAGGCCGCAAAATTGATTTTTATTTTTAAAAACTTTGCCGGATCATTTTTGCTGCTACAGTTCCATGGGCCTCAATTCTTGCCCTGAATTGGGCGAAAAAAAGAGAGATTCTAATAGGGGGTGTCTCAAAGCTTTCAGGTTTAAAATCCCAGCTCAAAATTCAGCTCCCGGGCCTCTGGCCCTGATTCTGCAAGAAATCTTTTTGCTTCTTCATGGGTTGAATACACAAAACCACTGGCAGGATTATTTGGGGGACATTCCCACCCCAACAAAGGAAAGAGAGAGAAACGCAAATCCAAATAAAATAGAATGCATACAATATTTCTGTTTTCATAAAACACCTTTGAGTGGCAGAACTATGATTGCAGGCCATTGAGCCATCCCCAAAAGCAGACACAAAACAATCCCAGACTGACTCACCAGAATTAATGCAGCTAGATAAATAGATAGATACCACTTCTTTCTATCCAATATAGGCTGGGACAGGAAAAGTCGCAAGCAAACAGCTTATTAAAAATATCAATCTAACACCATCCGAAGTACAATCAAATCCAAAGGAGAGGTTGTGTATTGAGTTACACAACTGTGTGCATCTGCTTTAATAGAAGCCCAGTCCACCAAATTCAAAATACATGCATTGCTTTCTTATAAATATACTTTAAGAAGGAGGGAAATATTGGCTTTTCAGGGAGCGGGATTAACTGTTACTTCAATTTCTTCACCTTGAAGAAAAGGGGACAATTGTTTAAATCCTTGCAGGTTTAAGAATTAAAATAACCCTTCTTCTCTATAGTCAAAGGACCTTGCAAAATGTTATTAATTAAATGAAAGTTTCCAACTTTCCTGGTCCATTTGGAAACCATGAATTCCAAACCCTTTTGCCCAGACTGAAAAGTTGCAAAAGATTAGAGCCCCCAGGGAGAATTTTTCTTCTCAGCAGGATCTAGTTTAAAAAAGCCCCAAAGCTCAGCTTTCTGTCCACGCCAGCACGGCGGTCGATGTTGAGATTTGGATTATTTGCCGTCCTGCTAGGAAATGAAACGTCGAACGTGGATCGGGCAATGCTGCAAAATTCAGAGCATCGCTTTTCTTTCTGGACCCCTCTGGAAAAAATACAGAACATAAACTGGGAGACGTTCTCCAAACTGTGGGTTTTCAACCCAGCTGCCTGGGGGGAGAGAGGGAGATATTTTTGCCTTGCTCAGAAAGATCACTGAAGTGTAAGCACCTTGTTTCCTTAAGTGGTTGGAATGTCCCTGTTTGTGCACTCAGCTACAGGCATGGGTATCATGTATGCATGAATGGAATGGTACATGAAAAGCAACATGAAACACACATGCAGAGGTGAATGAACACAGCAAATATTTCACTCGGGGGTCTAACGGGAAAGACACACACATGCACACCCTTGCATCTTCTCCAGGTGCAAAACCGGCTCTTCACGGCACAGTGGCTATTTCATTCTTGCACGGGAAAGCAGCTTGCATTTCCCCCACCATTAGCCAATTCTCAAATCCCTTTTTGTTTTGGTCTGCTGAACTCTCCTCACTTTCCTGCCCCCTGCGTGAAATAAATAATTCCAAGTAGAGGCAGAGAAATCAAATCACACAAGCCTCCCCCTCCTTAAAATCAGCACGCAAAACCATCTCCATCATTTTGCCCTATTGCACAAAAAATACCCAACTTGAGAATACAGGCAGTGGGGATTTGCTGCAGGTTTTTTGAAAACCCCGGTTTCTCCAGAAAAAGTAAATAAGCTCAATGAGCTAACAGCTGAGAGACAGACCTTTACATAATGGGGTTTTAATCACAGAAAAGTCTTAGCAAGCTAGGAAAATTCAGAGCAGTGAATCTGTATGGGGGAGCACGGGCATTTTAACCACGCTATCATTGAAAATCCTGGAGCAGCTTTGCAAGCAAGATCTGTTTGGAACCCAGGCACCCTGGGCTTCAATACAAACAAATCTCTCTCTACATATATTTGGGGGTGGAAGCTTACCTGTTTGGTGTCCAATCGCTCTCTCCCTCAGCAAAGTTTATCACACCAGCCAGCCAGTTTATTCCAGTAACGAGGCAAAAAGGATGGAGAATCAGACTAGGAAATTGGCAAGGGGGGGGGGAGGGAGGGCTGGCTCGCGTGCAGCATGGACCGAGCGAAGGCCAAGGGATGAAGTGTAGAGCAGAGTGAACGTTGGGGTGTGTGTGTGTGTGTGTGTGTGTGAGTATGAGAGCAACCCCCAGACACACACGCACACACACACACACACACTCTCTCTCTCTCTGCTGCTGGGGAGCGTAGGAGAGAGAGCTTGCTGTGCCACTGATGCACCAGACGAGATCTAGAGCGCGCTGTGCATTTGTGCTAGCCGGGGCGATGCAACTCAGTGTAACGGGAAGATGAGCCTAGGTCCTTCCTGCTAGCTGGACTCCGGCAGGGCCCCCCCGCCCCCTGCAGCTAAAATGGCAGAGGGGCCGGGGAGAGCAAAGCCTGTTTTATGGTTCACGGGGCCTTTTGGAGCTGAAAAAAAAGACTGTGGGGATAATGATGCAGCATCGTCATGCAGGGCAGCCGTCAGGAGGGGGGAGGGAGGTGGGCTGAGCCAGGTTCCCAGCTGGTGTAAATCAGCATCACTCCATGGGAGTCAGTAGAGCCAGATCTGTAGCTGGTGTAAATCATTGTCACTCCATAGGACTCAATGGGGGGCCAGATTCCCAGCTGGTGTAAGTCAGTGTCACTCTCAGTGTCATTTCATTGGAGTCAGTGGGGCCAGATCCCCAGTTCGTGTAAATCAGCATCACTCCACTGACCCTGGTTTACACCAGGTGTGCATCTGGCCCCATTGGTCTTTTATCTAATACAGTAGTGGCAGCAAACCAGGGTCCCTGGGGTTTGGCCACAGAGAGAGTTTTACGTGCCTGGAGTTGAGCTGTGTGGACCCTTCCCCTCTAGGGCTGTGATGGGGGAGGGTCACAGAGAGGGGACCCGCAGGAGTATTTGCCCAATTTTCAGTCTGTATCTAAAAGGGTGAGGGCTGGGATGGTCTGGTGTATTCTGAGGGAGGGCCATGGGGGTCAGAGCCGGGGGCTGTGAGCTAGGACTCCTGGGTTCTGTCCCATCTCTGGGAGCATAGCGGGGCAGAGCAGAGGCTGGGTGTCCCCACAGACATTTCATAGGGCTCCATTATGCCACTACCTCCAGTACAGGGTATAATAGTCACACATAATGCTCTATATCCTGACACAGACCCCCTAACATTTTCTAAAATGACCCTCCTGCATTCTAATCCCTGCCCTGAGCTGGGCAGGGGCGGGTGGAGGGGTTAGTGCAGGGGGTAGTTAGGAGATCTGGGTTCTATCCCCAGCTTGGGGGGGAGGGGAGTAGTGGGTTAGAGTGGGGGGCAGGGCCCCAGAGCCAGGACTCCTGAGTTCCTTTCCTGCTGGTTTGCTCTCTCCCTTTCCTCACATGGCAGCCAGAGTCCTGTTGATCCATCCGCCTTCCCACTGGATGGCTCTTCCTTCGCCCTGGCACAACACTGCTGGCCTGGTTCTCAACTCACTGCAAAGCACCCCAGGAGGAGTCAGGGCCTCCGCCTGCCCTTCCCCCCTGGACAGTAATTGCCAGATGGGGCTGACTCTGATCTGCAGCCCTTTCAGTGACATTCACTCCAGTCAGGAAGCCCCTTGGCTCTGGGTCGGCTGCCATACAGCAATGGAGACTCAGGCCCCAAAGTGCCCAGCCCTCTCTGGTTCTCATCCCCATGCAGAGCGACATACACGTTACAAAAGGAGACTCCAGTGCCAGTCTCCTTTTCCCCCATGCTCAGGCCCTCTCCCTCGGGGCTGCCCCCAGTGTGTGGTATGAGGGGCACTCTGCCTCAGTCCCTGCAGATTCCAGTGCCCAGCATGGTGCATGGGGGTGCTGCTGCAAGGAGCGGTGGTGCTCAGTAGGGGGTGCTCTCTGTGCTGGCCCCAGTACCCCAGCGCAGCACTCCCCGTGCTGCAGGATGTGCACTCTCAATTGTGGGCGCTCTCACTTCTTAACCAGTCTGTCATTTCATTGGATACTTGAATCTCCACTTCCTGTCTTAAATTGTTGCCTGCCAATGTTAGATTGCTCCCCACCCTAAAGGCAGCTTTATCACAGTGCCGGGCGGGGGATCCCTATATTAACAGCTCCTGTGTCCCACTCTAGAGGCAGCTGCCTCTCCTGTGCTAGGTGAAATCACAGCTGTTTTTCCCACCTAAGTATTTATTTTCTGGAGCGTTGGGAGCCTGGCAGGTTGAAGAGGAATTGGATTCTCTTTAGCCCCTGGCATAACGGGGCCCTGATCTCAGTTGGGGTCTGTGCGGCCTCTGGCACAATGGGACCCCAATGTGGTCCGACATCAGGGGGGCAGTTGCCCTGGGGCCCAGCAATTTAAAAGGGCCTGGGCTCTGGGCCCTTTAAATCTGCACAGTTTGGGTGGCACTAAGGGTGAGCTGTTCTGAGCTCTGCCCCTTCTGTCTGAGGCCCTGCCCTGGAGCCGAGCTCCCCACCCCTACACATTGCTCAGGACCTGGCGAAATCTGTTGCCAGCCCTGGTCAGGGTCTGAGCAGTGCCTGGCATAATGGGACTCTGATCTCAGTCAGATCCTTTAGATGCTTCCCTAATGTTAATAGCAATATCCAGCAACAGGGCGTGAATCATTATAATTTAAGATCTGTAACCCCTGGCCCGCAGCACGGCGAGAGAAACTCCTCCTGCAATGCTGGGCTAATGAATCCGTCAGGAATGAGAAAGAGCCACATACATATTTATTCCCCTTCCTGCTCATGTATTCCCCCCATTCCACCCAGCTCTGCTCTGCTAATGAAGGGCCCTTATTATACTCCTGTAATTCCTCCTTAATTTGATATTTTAGTGTTTCTATAAAAAGCCTCCAGATTGCTGCAGATTTGCCATTAAACTCCCCCTCCCCTTCCCACCATACCTCCCACCATCCTAATATTGGCATAATTTTGGAGAGCCCCCTTTTCTTACTCTCCTGGCCCCCAGCACCCAACTTTGTACAGCTCATGCTGCAGGACCATCCTGGAGCTCTCTGCTCCTGAGATTTGTATGTGACCTTATAGTCTACAACTAGCAGGTCACAGTGGTGGGGGATTATAGTTGCTCATGTGCCTCCCTGCTGCCCTCTGCTGGTCAAAGCCAAACTGCTGATGTGTGTGTCATAGTCCCTATACTGCCAATAGCTATTCTCCTTCAGAATCAGACTAGGAAATTGGCAAGGGGAGTGTTAAAAAAGGGGGGAAGGGATGGAGCGAATGAAGGCCAAGGGATGAAGTGTAGAGTAGAGTGAATGTTGATAATTCAGCCCAGGCTAACAGTGAGGTTTGGAGGGCTCTGTTTTTGCAAGCATGAACTGGGTTCTCCAGAGTTGGAACAGTGAACATAAAAAAAAATCAACATGGGGGGTAAGGATGTTAAAAAGCAGGTAATTGACTAATCGTGTACTCAGTACAAATTGTATCGCGTACACGATTAGTTGATAAACTGCAACTCTGAAGTTTAAATGTAGTAGGAGCTGGGTGTGCAGGCAGCCCAACTCCTACTACATCTAACCTGCAGAGCTGCAGCAGGGGTAGGTCCAGGACTTGATGCGAACTGAGACTCAGAAGTCCCAGCTTGTGCTGGGTCCTGGACCACTGCGGCTCTGCCTTTTAAATGTAGTAAGAACCACCAGGTTCTTACTACATATAAAAAGCAGAGCTGCAGTGGGGGACCTGGCATGAACCGGGACTCAGCAGTCCCATGCTGTCTGGGACCCAGTGCAAGCCCGACAACTGAGTCCCAACTCATGCCATGTCCCCCGCTGCAGCTCTGCCTCTCCTGCCCCCACCTCCAGCTCCCTACAACACCAGCTCCTGCTCCCCACTGCCTTGCTGCCTCTGATACAGAGGCAGCAAGTGGCGGGGGGGAGCGAGTAGTTGAGTAGTAACTCGACTACCCGATAAGCCTAAGCTTATTAGGCAGTCTACTACTTGAGTAGTTGCTTCCATCCCTAATGGGGTTGGAAATTCCCCAGCTGCAGGGCACAAATTTTGTATTGTTACCTGTGCTAGAGCAAAAGGATGTCTGGGCAGCACCTGGCACAAGGGGGCCCCGATCCCCATCAGAGTCTGGGAAGCACCCAGTGCCATGTAGCCCAGCTTGTATGAATATCTAACTCATTGTTACCGGGGGGTCTCCAGTGGATTTTTTCCTCTCCCGCAGTCCAGGACCAGGGAAGCTCCAAGGTTCCAACCTGAGGCCCTGGAGAGTAACAGGGGAGGGGACACTGGGGCAGCACTGCCTGCAAATACACCTTTGGCCAATTGAAATCTGCAGTTCCCTGGACGTCACGTGCCCCCTGTGATGCATGCTCATCTCACTGTGTCCTGCATGCCGCCCTCAGTCCATGACACTCTTGCTGCATGCCTCCCTTGTGCACGCTTAGCTCCATGCATGGCACATGCTAATCTCTGCACATGCCACCCTCCAGGCACATCTGCACAGTGTCCCAGGGCACATCTGCACATACCCCTAGCCCCCGGGGCTGGCAGCAGCTCAGTGTAGTTTACATGCAGGGCCTGCCTGCCTGTGGGTGTGGAGGGGTCTTTGGCACGCGTCAGCCCCCTTCTTCCCAGCCTTCAGGTCTCAGATGGTGCCACAGGTAGCAGGCACCCAGGCCCAGCCATCCCAGCCAGCGGCTGGCAAAATTGATCAGTGGCAGGAAAAGCCTCTCAAGACTGTTGCTTGGCAACGGAAACGCCTGATGCCAAAGAAGAGACAGGGGAAGGCGGGTGTTTTCCTTGAACAGTCGGAGCCCAGTGATGGGGTTTGGAGGCAGTGCAGCCGTGGCTTGGAATACCAATGCAAGAGGCAGCACCATGCTGGCCAGGTCCCTGGGAGTGCCTGCCTGACCTGGCACCATGTGTATCTCAGATTGATTCTCACCCCACACCCATCACCGTGGCATCCGAGCCTCTCCTGGTGGTGCATTAAGTGATGTGATTAACATCTGCTACATGTATGTTTGGGGTCCCCTGGTACAGAGATCCTGAGATGGGGTGTCATCTATTGCAGGGGGCTCCTTGAACTGGGTGAGTGGGGTCAAGGTCTTAGAGCGTCAGCTGGGGCGGGTGTTCCCTTGGACGGGGGATCCAGGGTCAGGGGTTCTGGGATGTCGTCTGGGGCCAGGTGTCCCATTGCACTGGGGATCTGGGGTGTCACCTGGGGTAGGGGATCCTGTTGCACTGAGGAAATGAGGGCTTGTGACTGTGTGAGCCCCTGGGGCACAGGGGATGGGTGTCCTTGAGGCCAAGCAGCAGCAGGGATGAGGGCAATGAGGCCCAGACCTGGTCACAGCCGGGCAATTGCTGCCCTGGCCCACACCAGGCAGAGCCCCCAGCCGTTACGGGTGAGTGGAGGAGCAGCCATGACATTGGAGGCTATTGCAGGAGGGTGACCACAAGACTAGCAGAGTGAGGGGAGGAGGGAACTGGCTCCTGGTTCTGTGAAGGGAGTGCGGTCTAGTGGTTAGAGTGGGGGGGACTGGGACTCCTGGGTTCCATTTTCAGCACTGGGCAGGAAGTGAGGATGTTTCACGCCCATTTTGGACTAGTGCAAACACGTGGTTCAGGGCGTGTCAGTACTGCCCTGCCCCTTTCCACACTCAGAGGTCAGGCAGTATCTGTAGTAAAAGTCATGGCCAGGTCACAGGCAAGAAACAAGCAGCCCATAACCTGTGCATGACTTACACCGTAAATACCCCTGATTGAATCTTGGGGGAGGCCAGGGTTTTGCAGCACCAGGTGGGGGAGGTGGAGGGTGCACTGCAGCTCCAGACACTGCCAGGGAGAACCCCCAAGGGGCCAGTGGTTGCTCCTGCCACCCCAGGACCGTTACTGGAAGCCACCAAGCTGGGGCCACAACCACTGCTCCCAGGGCAGGTGTGAGAGCAGTGCCAAGGCCAGCTGCCCAGGCTGCCCCAGCAGTGACCAGTGTGGCTGGTGGCAGAGCTGCCTGAGTAGCAGGGGCTGGTGCGGCTGTCCCTGGGGCCACCTGAGCAGCCAGCCCCCTGGGTTAGCCACACTGGCTGCTGCAGAAGTCACAGAGGTCGCAAGAGGTCACAGAATCTGTGACTTCCACAACCTGTGACAGACACAGAGCCCTGTTCATTGGACATTAGGCTGGAGGGCCCACTGGGCCATGCAGTCCTGTCCCTACTCTCCCGCTGCCCAGTAACAGGGGGAATTCAGTGCATATCCCTTAATGCCAGGGGGATTTCATGTCCTGGGGCACTGCGGAGTGAAGGCACCAGCCTCCCTCTCCTCTGCCTCCTCCTCGTGCACAGACCAGACTGGTGCTGGGGAGTTGCAGATGTAACCCAGTGCACAGAGACACAGAGAAGCCTCACCTGGTGCTAGGATGCAGCCACCTCTGGGGTGGGGTACTAGAGCTGCTTATACAGGGGTTCCCCCCCCCCAAGTACTGAGATGCAGCTGTCTCTGGGGTGGAGTGCAATATTGTTTCTACTGCTTGCTCCTGTACCACAGAGTCCCGTCTTCCATGCCTGCTACCAAATTCTTATGAGCTGGGCTGACATCTCTGCAGCCTGGCCCTGCCATTCAAGCCAGTCCCTAAAAATACCCGGGTGTCTGCCACCGTCTCTTTGACTCACCAGAGCCTCTGGTTCTCTTACGTTAATAATGGGGGATCATTTGTGGCCAGCTGTTGGTACTTCAGTTGCAGGGGGAGGGGAGGGGAAGAATAAGGTGGCGGGAGGCATGAATCTTCTGGGCAGAGCAAATGAGACACTGTTGTGCTGGCAAGGACCAGAGGCAGCAAATTATTCGCTTGTGTTACAGTCACATCTGCCAGGGATGAGGGCCCCGCTGGGCCAGATGCTTCACGGACCCTGACCAAGCTCAGGGTCCTGTTGTTCTGGGCGCTGCACAGACCCCGCCCAAGCTGGGAAAAGAACCCAGGAGTCTGGTCTCCCGGCCCTTATATAACACTTCCTTCAGTGCTGACTTGCCATTTGTCTGCACCATGAGCCCCTTCCCCACTGACCCTCTTCCCCTCCGCAGCCAGTCACACCAGTGCAAAGCAGCTGGGGCCCCGCTGCTCTGGTTGCAACCCACCTGCACAGAACTGGGGCAAATGGCACCCACCGCGGGGAAGGTCAGTCGAGGTACTGAGCTGGGAATCTGGAGCTCGTTCGCAGCTCTGCCATGACTAGGAACAGTCCCCCCGCCTGGCTCTGGCCAGCCTGCGAGGCTCTGTCTGTGCAGCGCCCGGCCCGTGGGGGCCCTGGTCTCCATCAGGTCTGGGCACTGCACAGCTGGTCCTCATGCCTGCAGCTTGTCTCCCCTGCCCTGTAGCAGGGCCGAGGGGAGAAGGGCTCCGGACAGTGCGAGATACCCAGCCCAGCCCACACGGCAGCACCTCCTACTTGCTGCACCAGTGCTGCTTCTCGCTCCTGAAACCTGGCCAGATCATTTGGCTCCGCTCTGCCTCTGAACTTCAGCCAGCTCAGCTGCGGCTGTGTTAATTAACAAAGGGGAGTGGAGCGAGGGGCAAAGGACTGGTAGCAGATGCTGGGGTCCCTTCGAGGCCTGGGGCTTTGCCCTGGCGGAACGCTGGCTGGAGCGGGGGTCGGGGTGCTGGCAGAATGGCCAGTGCATCAGTCCTGTCTAGGCCTCTCTGCTCCCCTGGGTCTCTGTGCTTCGGGATCCCCACGGGCCTTCCGTCTTCATTAGCTCCTCATGTTAACGCAGCCAATCCAACAGCCGCTCGCCCTGCTTTGTGGCACCAGCATTAATTACTCCCCGAGCACGAGACCGTCAGCGAACAGAAAGGGAGAGAGCATCTTGCTCAGTGCTCTGTGCTGTGGTTACAGCGACTCCTCACCCAGTGCTGAGACCCAGCTGCCTCCAGGGCAGGGCACAGCGGCTGTTTATACAGGGCCCCCTCGCCTGGTGCTGTACTGCAGCCACCTGTGGGGCAGGGCATAGATAGGGGATGTTTATACAGGGCCCCCTCGCCTGGTGCTGTACTGCAGCCACCTGTGGGGTAGGGCATAGATAGGGGATGTTTATACAGGGCCCCCTCGCCTGGTGCTGTACTGCAGCCACCTGTGGGGCAGGGCATAGATAGGGGATGTTTATACAGGGCCCCCTTGCCTGGTGCTGTAGTGCAGCCACCTCTGGGGCAGGGCATAGATAGGGGATGTTTATACAGGGCCCCCTTGCCTGGTGCTGTAGTGCAGCCACCTCTGGGGCAGGGCATAGATAGGGGATGTTTATACAGGGCTCCCTCGCCTGGTGCCATGATGCAGCCACCGGTCTGCGGGGGGGAGCTAGTTTAAAATGTAGAGGCAGCAAGATGAGGTGGCAGCAGCCCCTGTCCAGAAAGAGGCTGCTTCGTGGCAGCCTCCCCTACCTCCCTGCCCCCTCAGCTGTCTCTAATAGAGGCAGCAGCTTGCGGGGGGGGGGGGGGGGGAGGGGGCATTGCAGAGCCGATGCTGGGGAAATCAGCTTTTAAGCCAGCTCCGCCTCGCCCTGCACCAGCTCCTACTCCCCCCCCCTCCCAGCTTCTATAGGAGGCAGCAAGGAGGGGGCAGATAGATCCATGGAGCCAATATGCGCGGGGAGTTGGCTTTCAAGCCAGGTCCCCAGACATATCAGCTCCAGCCTATCCCCCTAACTCTCCACACTGCTGCCTGTCTATCAGAGGCAGCAACACGGGAGGAAAGGGGGACCGACGGATCTGGTGCTTGTGGGGAGCCTGCTTAAAGCTAACCCCCCTCATGGGCACTGGCTCCTGCTCCCCCTCTTGCTGCCTCTGATACAGAGGCAGCAAAGGGGGTGGGGGGGAATGCATGTAGTCAACAAGTTTAAGTGATAAGCCCAGGCTTATCGGTTAATCGTATAGTCAACTACTTGTTGACATCCCTACTATCTAGCTATCCCTAGATCCTCAGACACTCACACTGCCGCACTCCACACATCCCACCCCTCGCCTTTATGCATATGCCCTCTTGTGCACACCCCCTCACACTCATAGCTATTCTGCCCTGGCCCTATAATCCATCCGCTCCTAGGCCCCTATCTCCCGGCTCCCTTTCAGGCTGCTGTCCAGTCCCAGGGGACTGGCCAAGGTGTGGTTTGCTAAGCGCTGCTCAAACGCATGAGCCTGGCCCAGCGAGCCCACGCAGCACCGGGACCGTCTGGCAGCGCTGCTCACGGGGGATTCAGCAAGGAGGGAGAGCGCAAAGCCGTCTTTTCCTGCAATCTCGGCGGTTCTTTTGTTGTCCCCAGGAAGCACAGCCTGCAGTAACAGTTCATTTCAAACAAGGCATTTGCACACAGGCGCCCCAGAGGAGCAGGTTTGATGGAGGAACAGCAGGGTCTGAGATATGAGAACGCTCAGATTCTCACTGAGGTGACTTGGGGTCACCCCTGAAATACCAGATTCTTCCTCTGTCCTTTTATCCCAACTCCTGCCCCTGCATTTCACCATTTACTGGCTTCTGGAGAGGGGCACAGAGGCTGTTTATACAGGGATCCCTCACCCGGTTCTGAGATGCGGCCATCTCTGGTGAGCCACGTGGGGGCTGTTTATACAGAGGATCCCTCCCCTGGTGCTGCGATGCAGCCACCTCTGGGGAGTGGTGCGGGGAGCCGTGTATACAGAGATCCTTGCTTGGTGTTGAGATGCAGCCACCTCTGGGGTGGGGAGTCGTTTAGCAGGGTAATAATAAGACAGGTAGTAAAGAATCCAGTATCAGCTGTGCCAGCGGCTACACAGGCCCTAGTCAAGACCAGGGTCTTCATTGTGCCATGTGTGGCACAGACCCATACTACAGGGCAAGCCTGCTGCTTTAGAGAAAAGAGCATGCCCTACTGCTCCCCGCCCTGCAGCACAGCACCTTCCGGCACCATGCTGGAGCACTGGAGCTAGCACTGCCCCTCCACCTGGCTCCCTGCTGCACAGTACTCCCTAGTGGCATGCTGGGGAGCAGGGGTCAGCACTAACTGGGGGGAGAGCAGCCCCCCTGAGTCATTCTGAACCCTTCACCTGCCCCTGCACATTTCTGAAATGCTGCTCCTTCTCCCGCAGCTGCTTGCTGCAGAGAGCAAAGGGAGCCGGTGACTTTAGTCTCCGTCTGGCCCACCTCTATGCCAGGAATATAACCATATAATCCATTGCTCCGCCACAGGGAGCCTGATGCAGACAGGGGGCCTGGCCCTTGGATGAGGGCAGAGAGGAAACCCTGGAGCTCTACGCAGGGTGGTCCCTGTGCATCCAAGTATAGAGGGGATGGGCACTGCCATTCACTTCTCACCTGCTCCCAAGGGGGAAAGACTGGGAGCCTCTGTTCATTTCTAGAGTCTGGTTTGGGAGCTGACAGAGTGAATGTTGGTGGGCAGCCAGCCTATTTTCCGGCATCCCAGTGTCGGTCAGCAGCTGGTACTGCCCAGGATGGTGGGAATCTGGAGTAACCCCACTACACTCGGTCTGCTCCCACCTGTGGGAATCTGGAGTAACCCCACCACACTCGGTCTGCTCCCACCTGTGGGAATCTGGAGTAACCCCATCACACTCAGTCTGCTCCCACCTGTGGGAATCTGGAGTAAGCCCACCACACTTGATCTGCTCCCACCTGTGGGAATCTGGAGTAACCCCATCACACTTGGTCTGCCCCCCCCCATGGGAATCTGGAGTAACCCCACCACTTTCGGTCTGCTCCCATCCATGGGAATCTGGAGTAACCCCATCACACTCTGTCTGCTCCCATCCATGGGAATCTGGAGTAACCCCACCACACTCCGTCTGCTCCCACCTGTGGGAATCTGGAGTAACCCCATTACACTCAGTCTGCTCCCACCTGTGGGAATCTGGAGTAAGCCCACCACACTTGATCTGCTCCCACCTGTGGGAATCTGGAGTAACCCCATCACACTCGGTCTGCCCCCCCCATGGGAATCTGGAGTGTCCCCACCACATTCGGTCTGCTCCCGTCCATGGGAATCTGGACTAACCCCACTGCAATTATTTGTTCTCACACCAGTGGGAACTGGGAACCAGATGTCGCTCCAGCTGGTTTGATTGTGCTCAAACTGGTGTAAATCAGGAGGTGCTCTGGAACAAGGAGTGCAGTTACGCTCTAAGTAGATGAGTGGAGAACAGAAACCCTGCATTAGCCACAGGATCAGAAAACTGAAGAGAAACCTAACGGATGAGCTTGGGTAGAATGTGTGGCATTATCCCAGAGGTGACTGCATATCAGTGTGGGGTGAGAGATTCCTGTATAGTCCCTCTGCCCTGCCGCAGATGTGGCTGCATCTCAGTGCAAAGCCAAATGGAAACAGCTCCTTCGGCAGAGGCAGCTGCTTCTCAGCACAGGACAAGGCATCTATAAACAGCCCCCTAACCCTACCCCAGAGGTGGCCGCATCTCAGCGCCAGACTTGTTATTGTTGAGCTGTTTGTAAAGCTCATCAGAGCCCAGCCCTCATTAGAGGGGATCCATCAAAGCTAGACTGGGGTTTGAAGCAGATAGATTTCCGCTCCTCATTCATGCCCTGGCAATTTGCTGATGGTTTAGCACCTGTTACCGGGGAGTTACCTTGGCAACAGGAGCATCGCATCAGACTCCTGTCACCTTGGAAACACCCCCTCTCACACTGAAAGCTTGTCTGGCTTTTGAGCCCCATAGTGCCATGGCTGTAGCCAAGAGACCCAGAGAATGTCTGCAAAAGATGGGACAGGGCAGTGGGGACTAGCAGTTACAGCAGAGGGTTGCTAGGGCTCTATTCTTGGCTCTGCGGGGGAGCAAGAACAAATAGGTGAGAGCAGGAGGAGCTGGGAGTCAGGACTCCTAGAGTTCTTTCCCCAGCCACCTCTCCCTCTGTCCCTCAGTTTCCCCATCTAACAGCGGGGGAAACTGCTGCCCTGCTGCCTTTGATTGGCATCTGTGCCATGCTGTGAGACCCCCAGTGGAAGGGACCAGAGGCCATGGAGAGATTATCAGTAGGCTTTTATCCCAGCCAGGACCGTGGGTGCTTCCTTTCCCCCACACTGTGGAGGGTTCCGGGGGGGGATAATTATCTCATGCCCTGGTGTTGTGAAGGGGCTTCTTTCCCCACTGCCAGCCCCATCCCCCCCTCCTTATAGGGGCTGGTGACCAGAGAGGTCCTGGAATGAAAAGTGGCCCCACCGTAGGCATCAGCCAATCTGCCAAGTGCTAAGTGCCACTGATTAATTGGTTCGTGTTTGTAAAGCGGCTTGGAAATCTAAAGCGCTCTGCGGTCCTGATCCCCCCGCCACACTGCAAGCCAGGCAGAGAACCCAGGCGTCCTTGCTGTCAGCCCCCCACTACCCGGAACAGAACCCAGGGGCCTCAAAACCCAGGCCACTGCACTCCCTAACCTATGCCCCCCAGTCTTCTCCCAGAGCTGGGGAGAGAACCCAGGAGTCCTGACTCCCGTCCCCTCTGTTTCATTGGCTTTAAGACCTTTCCCCATGCGTTCAAGGGGCCTGCCATGGCCATGTGCTCAGAAATCTCCATGCCTTGCCTACGGCTGTGTGTGATAACGTCTCTCTAGCCAATATCCTTTTAATAATTTGGGATCTCTCTGTCTCTTTACAGCTAACAGCTCCCTACTTGGAGGCGGTGGCGGTGAGTGTGAAATTTAAACCTTTGCGCTGGAGTTTGTGTGTGGAGGAACAAAGAAATCAATACTGAATTTATTTGAATTACTGACTTTCTCCCACGTGCATGTCAAAGTGTACGGCGAGAGAGAGGGCGAGCAGCCGTCTTTGGGGCAGCACTGAGACCCCAGGTTCCTGGGGTTGATTCCTGACCCTGGGCAAGTCCCTTCCCCACTTGGTGCCTCAGTTTCCTCTCTTGCTTTTGTCTGTTTACATAACAAACTCTGTGCAGCAGGGACTGTCTCTGGCTGTGGGCTGCTATGCACAGACTGTGTCCTGGCAGAAGCCTGTCAGTTGTGAAGGGACCAATCTCGTTATAGCAGTACAAGGTTGGATGCAGTTAGACCGCTATAAAAGCGCCTTAAACAGCAGTGTTGCCTAGTGGCTAGAGCCCCGGAGACACTGACCACCTAGATGAACCACTGGGAGAGCTGCTTCTGGCAGCGCATATAAGAACTAGGGATTGTTACTATACCAGTGCAGCTTAGAGGTGTAAGTGAGCAGTCTAGTTTACTACTCGACTACTCACTTCCCCTCCTCTTGCTGCCTCTGTGTCAGAGGCAGCACAGGGGCAGGCAGGAGCTGGTGCTGGGGGGAGCTGGCTTAAAAGCTGGTTCCCTCCAGCACCGTGTCTGTGGTGCCGTCTGCCCCCCTTCCCGCACTGCTGCCTTTATCAGAGGCAGCAGCGTGGGGGGGGCAGGGGAGATTGTCGCGAAGCAGCCTCTGCCTGCAGTGGGCCCAGGCTCGCTGTGGGCAGAGGCTGCTCTGGCAGGAGCCCCTGTCCATGGGGGGTCCCAGCTCCCCACCAGGACCCCCTGTGGACAGGGGCTGTTGGACCCAGTGGGAGCTGGGACTGAGCAAGCCGGAGCTACCCCCAGTGCAGCTCTGCATTTTAAATGTAGTAAGAGCTGGGCTGCCTGCACACCTGGCTCTTACTATATTTAAAATGCAGTCGCACCAGGGGTAGCTCCTGGACCCAGTGCAAGCCAGGACTGAGCAAGCCTTCCCTTATTGACTAATCGTGTTGTCGATAAAAATTTTATCAACTACACGATTAGTGATTTACCCGCCTCTCTTAACCTTCTTAGTACAGCTTCCTCCCCTTCCCTTTGAGAATAGCTTGATAGGTATAAAGCACATTTATCCCGGTCTAATCACATCCACACTAGGGGGAGCTTTCACTAGTGTTCCCTGTAAACTGAGCACTTGGGTGGCCAGCTAGGAGGGATTCAAATGCTGCTCAGCTGATTAGCAGAGCACCCACAGCACCCTCAGATGGCAGCATGTGTTTCTACTGGTGGTTCACATCTGCACGTAACAAAATTTATTCCACACACCGGTGGCAACAAATGTGAGGGAACATTGCCCTTCACACCCCTTTATCTAGACTGGCAGAGTTCGAGCCATGCTTGCATGTCTGTGCAGCACCCAGCACAATGGGGGCCCTGAGCTGGGGTGGGGGCGGATGGATGGATTGCTATTCTAATCTTTACCGTTCATAGCCGCTGAAGGCAGGACAAGCCATAATTGGCCCGATCGGCAACAAGAGAGATTTAGGTCAGGCGTGAGGAAGATCTTTCAGCCTCTAAGCAAAGCTCGGCTCTGGGATGTGCTCCCTGGGAGTTTGGATGCCCCAGCACTGGAGGGTTTTAAGAACTGGTTGGGTGAACACCTGTCAGAGATGGTCATGGTTTATTGGCCCTGCCTCTCGAGGTGTCTTCCAGCTCTGCACTGCTGGGATCACATCAGACTGGTTGTGAGAAAGAAGGCCACTTAGAAGATTGTCCCCAAGCCCTCCACACATAGTGTAACCCCAGCTCCCTCGAGGCCCCTTCATCTTCCCCCGGTCTTTCTAGTCTGCAGCCAGACTTGGCCTTGACATGGTGCCCACAGAGTCCCTCTCCACCAGGACATGTGGATGGGTTTCTGCTTGGGCAGTCATGGTTCAGCCATTCATGCAGTCTGTGTGGGCGAGGGGAGGGGCAGGGTCGGTTAGTCACAAATGCTGCCCACACACACACACACACACACACACACACACACACAGCACCTGCCTGTTTCTCTCACACACACACTGTCTTACACGCCCTGTCACTTCACTTGATTTTCACAGGGATCCTTCACCTGGTGCTGAGATGCAGCTGCCTCTAGGGGGGAGCGCTTAGCAGTACAGACCAACACCACGCCAGAGCTTAGCGCTGGAAGAGATCAGCTGAATGTGAGGGTGGGAATTCAAGGGGGGAGGGTCGAAATTGACTCCAGCACAAACACTAGCTCTGCGAGTGCTTCTCTCTGGGCCCCCTTCCTTCAGCACAGCATCCCTCGTGGTCAGCGCTTGCATCTGAGCCCCCAGCCTCGCTCCCTCCAGCATGCTGCACCCGAGCACCACTGGGCTCAGCACTGACCATGAGGAGAGGAGGGCCCCTTCCTGAGCCCCCCCTCCCCCTCCCCACGGGCACATGAAGGCCAGTGCTGACTCCAAGCTTAGAGCGCCCCCTACGGAGCCCTCTCCACTCCCCAGCACTCGGTCGCCCAGCCCAGGCATGTCCCCAGCAAGCCCTGCTTAGCACAAGCCCTTTCACAAAGTCACAGCCCAAGGTGGTGGCACCAGGAGCCTGAAGCAGGGAATGCAATGAAGGGGAAATTAATGGCCCAGGAAAACAAACAACCTCCGCCCGCCCAGCCCTGCCCGCTCCGGGGCCTCCTCATTGCCAGATGTAATGGCTCCCTTATTTATCCCTGACCTCCGAGATCCCATTTTATTTCTACTTTTAAAAGGCCTGGAGTTGTCACTTGATGATAAACTGCGCCGGGCGGGATTTATCCACCAGCCCATTAACATGTGACCTCTCCCATCGCAAATACCGACAACGGGTACAGCACTCAGTCTCTTGCCATGGCAGCAGGAGGGAGGGGAAAGGGGGGGCAGGACCTGGCCTTCTGGATTGGCAAGTTTGCAGAGCATGAGATTAGCAAAATGAATGGGGCCGAGTCTGTATCCATGCACACCATGTGTTCCCATGCGGTACGATGCCAGCCCAGATCTCTGTGGTAGGCATCTGGCTGTCCCCACACACCTTTCTCCACCTATCACTGGACACATCCCTATCAGCTAGCTAGCGCAGTACCATAGCCCCGTAGCTCCTGGGCTGAAACAGGTGTTCATTTAAAATCCTAGTTGCATCCCTGCATTTCAGTGGTACCTTCCTCTCCTCTTTAATTCTGACCCTAACATGGCATGCAGCGTTTGCGGTATGGCTTTTATCTGTAGCTGTGCCTCATCCCAGAGGGGGCAGCTGCATCTCCGCACCAAGTGAGGGATCCCTGTCTAAACAGCCCCCAACCTCCCCCCCAGAGGTGGCTGCATTTCAATGGCGTGGTCATGCTGAAGAGAAATGTAAATGAGAATTCGTTCCTTTCAAGACTGCAAAGGCTTCCCAGGTTCACTTGGAAATAAGGCTTTATAGAAATGTAGCCTGGGCAGGAGTGGATTCCAATCCCATTTACCAAGGTGTCAGTCTGGAGTCACTCCAGATTTAAACCGGTGCCCGTGAGACTGTTGTGATGCTTAAAGTTGTTCAGCACTGACATTTAATGTAGAAGCCTGGCAAAGTTTTTCAGGAGCACATACATCCTCGAGGAGCCTAAATCTCATTTTCAGACATGACTCATGTTGACTTTCAGCAACTAGTAAGGTACCTAACTCCCTTCAATGAGAGTTGGCAATCATGAGAGTTAGGTGCCTCAGTACTTTTGAGGATCTGGGTCTAAATGCCTATGCCACATTTGAAAACATGACCTGAAGTGACTTGTCCAAGAAGCCTGTGATAGATCTAAGAATAGAACCCCTATGGCCAGAGCCCCAGGTCCACCCCCTAGCTCTCCAGCCTGGCAGCTTGTTGCTCTCTTGCATTGACTCAGCAATAGCCAGAAGGATTCCGTTTGAGGGAATGTTTTTAAACCCTAATCAGCAAAATAGCCAAAGAACAAATCCATTTCTATCTCTCTGAAAGGATGCATGTAGATCTCCCAGTTAATGAGAAGTGACAGGGCTCGCTTAGACGCATGGCGAGATTTATGCGAGCAAGATGGTCTCTCTGACAACTCGGAAGGACTCCTGCCACTGCCCAGAGCTAAATATAACTCCTATAAATTCCCCTGTCGGGACACGTGTGTGTTGTGTAGTAACAGAGAGCAGGAACACCTGGCCATGCAATCGGGCTGTGTCAGATACCGGCCAGGATTTTCAAAAAGATCCAGCGGGATTTAGATGCTTTGGGTAAACATTTTGGAAGTGTCTAAGTGACTTAGGAACCAGCATCCTTTTTTTCACAGAATGACTCACATGTAGGAGTAGTTGAAGTGGGGAATTTTTGACAAAAGATGTTTGGCAAAAAAATTCCCATTTCTTGCAACTGCCCCCAATGCAGGAAAACTAGTCAAGATTTTGATTTTCATCCAAATTTGGGGCAGGGGAAAATTTCAAACTCACAAAATATTCAGAGAACAGGAAAACTGTGTTCTGCTCTGTTCCGCTTCAGCACAGAATTCATGCATGTAAGAGCCATTGGGAGTTAACTGGATTTAAGTTTCTTTTGAAAACAGGATTTAGGCCACCCAGCATTCAGATGCTTTGGACATTGGTACCCTGAGGCATGCAGGGGCGGGATTCACAAAGATAGGGAGTTGTCTTAAGATGCAGATAGGCACGCAGTACAATGTTCCAAAGCGAAATCTTATTGTAATCATGGGAGTTCGCGCCTGCCCAGCCAAGTGTTGGCAAAGCCTCTGAAAGAATCTGCTTGGGTTTGTTTGGATGCCTAAATAGGAGCTATGGTCTGTGAGAAATCTGGCTTCAGTTGGGGCCATAAGGCACTTATAAATCTGCCTCAGTGTGCCGCGTGCCTCAGTTTCTCCATCTGCACAAAGGGGATAAAAGGCTATTTGTCAATTCATATTATTAGTTTTTTGGAGCAGGGGCTGTCTGTCTGTGTGTGTCTGTGTTGTGGGGCCTTGGTCTCAGTTAGTATCTGTACAGTGCCCGGCACAATGGGACCTTGATCTCAGTCCAGGTCTGTGCAGCGCCTGGCACAGTGAGGGCTCTGATCTGTGCTCTCACAATACTGTTAATCCTGGGTGCAGCTGGGGCTGGCCCCTTCCTTTCCATGCGGTGCTGAGAGCACAGCTGCTGGCAGGGCTGCGTTAGAGCGCTCCCCCCATGTCATGCTGCCGTTCTGTCCATTAGTCCACTCTCGGAGGAGATTTATGGGGATTTTTTGTAAAACAGCAGAGTTCTGAGGTCCTGTGTTTTAACACCAGGCTCAGATTTATGGCACTTAGTGGCGTGTGAGTGCATTAGAGGAAGGGCCATGTTCCCCCCGCCTTATCCTCTCTCTTTAATTTGATTGCAAAACAACTTTTAAGGGTAGAAAATAAAATCCAAGTGAAGGCACTTAGTTGTTCTTCCCGACAAGGACGTTGAGGGACGGAACACACCACACTCAGCGTTTGGGGCAAATCCTTATAGAGGCAACGCTCCCATAGTAGCTGATACATCACCATCATCACACTGAAATCAATGGGGCCCGATCCACAGCTGGTGGGAATCAGCCACAGCATCATTGGAGTCACTGGGGCCAGATGCCCCAGTGACAAATGAGCATCACCCTATTGGAGTCACAGGGCCAGAGCCACAGCTGGTGTAAATCAGCCATAGCTCCACTGGAGTCAATGAGGCCAGATCCAGGGCTGGTGTAAATCTGCTGAATCCCCAGCTGGTGGGAATTAACTCTGCTCCACTGGAGTCAATGGAACAACACCGATTTACACCAGGGAGGATCTGGCCTTTTTCTTTCATGTGAAAAGTCCTTGGGGACATTTTACCCCCTAACAGCATGGTTTCTGACCCTGCAGCAGCTAGTGCTAGCTGCTGGGGTTATGGGAGCCTTGGATGGATGGCCCCTGGGCCGGTCCAGCCTGGCAATTCAATAAAGGAGTTTACAGTCCAGCCCCAGCAGGATGAGGAGGTGCTGTGGATCTGTCAGACCCATCTGGAGCAGGGATAAGCAAAGCTGGGTCCGTCCCATCTCAGAACAGCCTCGCTGGGCATTAGGGGAGAAGCCACGGAGCTGTAAAGAGGTGACAGGACAAAGGAGCAAGCAGAGGCCGTGGGGCAGATGCCAGCAAATGGCTGGATTTTATGCAGGCCGGTGCTTCTGTTGAAAATCAAACAATAGGACCACATTGTGTCTCTGATTCCACACACACCCCTCGCCTCCCCCACCGCAGGCGGCAGAAAGAAAGAAAGAAAGAAAATCACTTTTAACCCTTTGTCCCAGGCTCCATATATTTTCATTTGGCTCAGATGTTTGAATTGCTTGAGCTTCCTCATATACACAGACAAACACACACCCACAATAGCTATGTACACAAAGACACCCCTCCACACTCAGACACCCCTATTGATACACAGAGTCATAGACACACATACAAACATACCCCAACACATCTGTACACATGCATACGCATATACATCTGGAAATGCACAGGGCCATGCACTGGCCACACACAGATTCATACCCACATGTGTACGTGTAGACTCACGCATGTGCACACACATCCGGACACACCATCTACATACAGAGACGTATCACATATACACAGCTTACATTCATGCACACATGCCCTATCATTGATAACCAGCCTCCATGAGGATGGTGCTGTCCTTGTGGGGGGCACCCTTTATCCACACACACCCTTTATCCACACACATCACACGTTGCACGCACAACAACCCCTTCCACACACACACTTCATGGCGCACATTAAGCACATATGTACACAGCACGTCTTTTGCACTCCTGACCCTGCCCTCCACCCAGCCACTGCTATACAGACCACCCATGCTGCTGCAGTGTTGCCCACGTGTCTGCCAAGTTGCTTTCTAACCTTCCCAACAAGGCCCATTTCTCTGTTTCATTGTGTGTGTGTGTTTGTGTTTACATGCATGCAGGCAGGGGCTTTTCTCAGAGCTTATTTTAAAGTGCATTTTATTTTCCTCCTGCCAGTGGGATTGGGACTGTCTATATATCTATCTATCTATCTTTTCCTGTCCCCATCACCATCTAAGCACCTTTTAGGTGAAATCAGTAGCACATAGCAAAGTCCCTAGTGGGTTTCACAGAGTATCTGGTTCCTTCTCCCTTTTCTAGCTCAGAACTCTGATTCATAGAGTTTAAGGCCAGAAGGACCTATTAAGGTCATCCAGAAATTTCCTGCACTTTCCCTTGTATTGAACCCAACACTGCGCTAGACACTGGATTCTCCTGATCTCCTCCAGGATTTTATCATTTAACTGGAGCCCCTACCTCCTTCACCAGGCTGAACAAGCGATCATGCATTGTAATTCCTGAGCTTTTGGGGAAGGGGGGATGGGACCCTGCCTGCTCTACAGCTCTCAGACCCCTCCCTCTTTGATGGTGCTTTCCATCCATGGAACTCAAAACACTTTACAAAGCATCTTTATCCTCATTTTATGAGGGGGAAACAGAGGCACGGGACAAGGAACTGACTTGTCTAAAATCACACAGCAGTGCCAGGAATTGAACATGAGTCTCAGGCCTTAGTCCTGTTCACTAGGGCAAGCTGCCCTCTTGCCTGTAGCTCCAAGAGCATCTTCCATTAGGTTTCTTTTAAACTTCCAACCCATGTGCGGCTAACTGAGAACACCATCTCCATTGCTTCCCCCGTGGGCTTTGGGAGAGAGACTCATCCATCTGTCTGCGAGGGGAGTCCTTCCATTCCTAGACTCCAGGAACAAGCGCTCAGCTTCAGAGGAACATTGGGCAGTCATGGCGTCCTTCCTTCACAGAGAGTCAGTCAGTGGGAGGGACAGAGTTAAAATGACTTTGTTTCTCATCTCCCTGCTTAGCACTGAGTCACTCCCATTTTGTTTCTTAGGAGAAAAAGATCAGTTGTTCTAAAGGTCTATTCAGCCCAGGCTGTGCCATGGCCCTGAGAGCAGAAACTGCCCATGGGAGAAGAGGAGGGGGCAGAAGAATCTTCCTGACCCTTTGATAGAGAAGCCCTGAAGTATGAGAGTTTATTTGCCTTCTAGAATACTTACTCCGGCTCTGCATTTAGATAATGACTCTAATCTCATCTCATGCTTCAGGGCTTTAGCTGGTTGCCCATAAGCTGGAAGGGAATGTTCCCCAGGAAGCACAGTTGGCCATCTGTCTTCTGGGGTGGTTCAATTTGAGTTTTGGGTTTGGGTCCCCCTCCCCCCCCCCGCCTTCCTTTGAAACATCAGGAATCAGCCACAGCTGAAGATGGGACAGTGGGTAGGGTGGGTCAGGTTCTGAGCTAGCCCAGAGAATCCTCTCTCTAGCTTCCTGGCTGGTGAGTCTTGCACAGATGATCAGAGTCCAGCTGATCACTAGATTTGGGATCAGGAATTTTCCCCTGGGTCAGATTGGCAAGGACCTTGGGGTTTTTTGCCTTTCTCTGCAGCATGGGAGGCGGGTCTCCTGCTGGGATTAGCTGGGCATGGCTCATCTCAGCAGTTCCTTGCCAGTGCAGGGGTCTTAAGATTTGGTGGCCCCTCAGTCTCACCTGTTCTCCACCTGGAGCTCACAGCAGCTCAGTCTCGTGAGGACTGAGAAGCTTTGGTGTAACTCGAGTCTGACTTGTGCTATACAGGAGGGGGAGACTAGACCATCTAATCGTTCCATCTAGCCTGGAACGCTATGAAGTCTTGTCTGTCCTCATGGAAATAAACCCCAGTCCTTTCCTCAAGTCATGCTGCAGGACGGCTTCTTGCGGTGAAGAGTTCCACAGGCTTTGCAGAGGAAAAGGAAAGGCAGCAGTGTTATCCTTGCACATTTATATGGATAGTCATAGAGGCTTCTGAGATGAGGCACTGGAGTCAAAGGGGAGAACATCCCCAGCTGGGTCCCTGCAGCACATTGCGCCTTAGCACCAAACTGGGGCATTGAAATCAAAGGGGAAAGCACTTTCCACGGCCCTGCTCTCTGCAGTACAGGTTCCTTAGGGCCAGCAGTGACAGCCAGGGGAGAGTACCCTGGACTGAGCCCCCAGCCTTGCTCACTGCAGCACAGAGACCCTTTTGGCCAAGTCACCCCACGCATTCTTATCTGCCCCCTGAGCAGCAAACTACCCCATTTCAGCCCAGCTGGCGGGCACCACAGGGCCTACCCCATGCCAGACATGCCTCAGGCCCTGCTGGGCCCCACTAACAGCCAGTTGAGTGTGGAGGAGTCCAGAGCTCTCTCCTTTGACAGTCCAGCTGTAAACTGCTTTTGTCCTGGGTCTATAGAGAGGCCAGGGGAGGTGGAAGAAAAGCCCTTTTTGTCTTTTGTGTGGGGAAGAAATAGAGTCAGGGGCTTTAAATCAGGAACTAAATCAACAAACACCTCCCTCCCCCCACCCCAGCTCTCTCTTGTTTATTAGGCCTGACATGTTTACTCTGTGATAAGAAACAGCGCTTTCACCAAGAGATTTGTGTTCTATTTTTCAATTACCACTCGTCTCTCTCTGCCACTTTTGCACTAAAGGGATAATAAATGTATCGGAGCGTTTCAATTATTCATCTAAATCACGGACGCGCCGGGGCCGCTGCCTGCGCGCTTAGTGACAGATTAATTCAAGGCTGCTACTGGATGGTTTTTTTATGCACCCCCCTCTCCATCTTAGGGCCCGCTGAAAGTCTCCTCCCATCTGCCATCACACTGTTAGACCAGCACCACTCTCCTTACAAAGCCGCCCTTCAGCTCCGGGGACAGAGCAGACTGATCTAGTGGCCTGGCCCATGGGCTCGGGGGCAGGATGTTTTGATTCTACTCCTGGTTCCTGGTTACATCTTATCCCTGCTTGGTGCCTGTGTTTCCCCTCTGCCCCCTTTGACTATTTAGACTGAAAGTGCCTCAGGGCAGGAGGGTCTCTCACTCTGTACAAGGCCAGACACAGCGGGGTTCACAATCTGCTGGGGTGTCTGTGAGACGAGAGGGGACCTGATCTCTATTGGAGTCTATGCAGCCCCTCACACAATGGTGGACTAGTTGGGGTTGGAGTCAATGCAGCACTGTGACCTGGCACAACGGGGGCTAATGCTTGCAACCCCTCCATGCTACTGTGATGTAATGTGCATGTTAAATAAAATGTACATGTGCCAATAGAATCGGGGCCCCTTGTAACAGGTGCTGCACAAATATCCAGCCATTACAGAGTTTGCAATTTGTACTGCACCACCACACATATACACACCTCTCCACCTAAATACACTGGGTTGCATCCTTCCCTGGTGGAAATTAACTGTGACCATTTACACCCACTGAGACCCCAGCCCAAATTCCACCAGTACCACTGCTTCTCCCTAGTCAAAATCCATGAGGCAGGCCTCCAAAAATCATAAGACTGGATTAAAAATCATGAGTTGCTAAACAGTAATAAATGTCGTTCTAATCCTGGATTCTGAGCTCTTGGGAGGTCACATCCTCTTCTGGGCTTTCTCTAGACCTGCCAAACTAGAACTTTACTCTTTGTGGTTCTTAGTCTGCACCTCACCTGGCACCTGGGAGTCCTGCTTCATGACTGGAACTCTTGGGCACTACTGCTGCTCTTACTGCTAACCCTTTGGCCAAGCGGTTTGCCAATGTCCAGGGACTTGCCAGGCTGTTTCCATTAGCAGTTGAAATTGATGATGTGAGTTAGGTACATTCTTCTTACAATCAGTTTATTTAAAAAGAATGTGCATACAGTCTTCTTTCCCTGAACGCTGTGCAAACAAACACGAGCAAACAGTTTCTTTGCTCTGTGCAGAAGGGGTTGGGAAACTGAATTTCTGTTCTGCAGTAATTTTTGAGTTGGGCGGGGGGCAGAATCATCCAAAAAACTTGAACTAAAATCCCACAGTATTTTGTTTTGGGAACGTCAAACATGGCATTTTCTAAATGAAGTGTGCATCCCTGGAGCCCTGGCAGCGCCTGACCTGATTCTTGTCAGTTTCACACGCCTGTCTGCTGCTGAATAGCAGCTGTGAAACTGACAAGATGTCAGTTTCAACCAGCTGTTACCAGAGCTTCCAGTGTCCTAGCTTTAGGACAGAGCCACCATATTGACTGCTCAAGAGAAATTCAAATGTCGCACAGCTGATTAGCAGAGCATCCACAGATTGGCTTTGTGTTTCTGTTGGTGGTGCACATTTGCACATGCCTTGGTGCACATGAACATTATTCTGCATATGGATGGAAAAAATTAGAGGGAACATTGGCCACGATCCCTGGAAGCCTAGGGATTCTGGCCCTGAGACAGTCCTTCCACTGAGCTGCCGAGGATCCGGGTGGGTGAGCTGGCCAAAAATCAGGCAAGTTTCTAACCCCACAGGGTTCCCTCAGAAGATCTGTCATTTCTACAAAATGATTTTGCCACTGGAATATTCCTGACCAACTTGGTGCCCAAAGAGCTCCAGCCCTCTGCTCCCTCACAGGGCCACAACCACTTCTCCTGCTCCCTGCTGGCTTTCTGCCACACACCCAGATTGCAGAACAATCCTATCTCTTGTAACCTGCCCCAGGGAAACTTGTTGGAGGCCATGCCCACCATATGGCTGCTAGAGCAGCACAGCTATGCCACTGAAGTGTCGTAGTGTAGATGCTTCCAAAACAGATGGAACAGATTTTTCCATCCATGTAGCTAATGCATCTCCTGAGTTGTGGTAGCTAGGGCTATGTCTACACTGCAGGCTTTTGCTGGCAGAGAGTATGCTAATGAAGCACTCATTAGCATTTGTTGTGCTGTCATTTGCATATTCTCTGCCGATGCTTTTTGTGCAAGATCCTTATGCCTCAAAAAAGAAGGTATTAGGATCTTTTGCAAAAGGTTTTTTTTTTGTGCAAAATGGACTCGTCTACACTGCTTGTTTTTGCACAAAAACCTCTTGCGCAAAAAGCATCGGCAGAGAATATGCAAATGATAGTGCGACAAATCCTAATGAGCGTTTCATTGGCATACTCTCTGCCTGCAAAAGCCTGCAGTGTAGACATAGCCTAGATTGGCAGGAGAATTCTTCCATCACTCAGAACTGGCGGTTAGGTTAGCTTAACTACACTGCTCAGGAGTGTGAATTTTTCACACCACTAAGCATTATAGCTATGTTGACCTAACTTTTAAGTGTAGACTAGGCCTAATTCTCCTTAGGTTAGTTCTTGCTGCAATTTTGCCATTTGGCCTTGGGTGGTGGCTTCTGTTGTTTCCAGCTATCACTACGTAAAAAGGACATAATTGCTCCTTCCACATAGCCCAGAAGAAGAGTGCTTGGTACTGGCTTAAACCAGGTCTATGATTGTCTATAGAGAAAAGACCTGACTGATGGCAGCCAGTATAACATTATTGAGTATTTATTTATTAATCACTAATGTTCTCATGCAATTCTGGCAGCCAGGGGAAAAGGGAGAATTTGGGAAAACGTCAAACATCATGGTAAAAACCACAGCTGTTGGCAACTCTGAATGCACATTATGGGCAACCATCCACTGAGCACAGCAAGCCTCTGCCAATCCTGCCAGCCTGGAGGGGCAGCACTGCCGGGGTAGGGGAGTGTTTGCTGAGTTTTATGGGATTATCCTGGGGTTTAAATATTTATTTAGGCAGCAGCTTTTCCCCTTTTTTCATATCTGGAGCTTCCCTTGATCCTTCTCATTCTGGTGGCTGGGAGCCCTATCTCTCAATCAGCAGTAAACCCGCTTAAGCCATTATTGGTTTCGCAATGGATTTGAAAATCATTCGGCTTGGATTAGCATGGACAGCAACAGGGCTCAACTTTTGTGGAACCCGATTAATAAACAACACATGAACCTCGAGAGCTAATCCTTTAGCTTCCCAGGGAGGGGGAGTGGAGATTGCTTGTGGCATGCCTCTTTCATGCCACCCGCCACAGTCCCCGCACCACGGCAGGAGCACTGCTTCACTCACTAACCCAGGGGGCATTTTATTTTGGTCGCTTTTCAATTACTCGCTTTGGTTAGGAGGCAGCGCGGCTGATTGGATGGAGCACTGGAGTGGAATTCTGGACACCTGAGTTCTATTCTTAGAGCTTCAGCTGGCCTGCTGGGTGGCCTGGGCCAGTGTTTCTCAACCAGTGGTACGAGTCCCCTTAAGGGCACTTGAGAGAAGTCTGGGGGGTAAGTCAACACAACTGAAATTTGGAGAAAACTGAATTTTTGTTTTAAGTTTTACAGCGTTTTATTATTTTTGTACTTTTTACACCCAAAAATGTCATCGCCCGCCCGGCTACGAATAAGTTGTTTAAACAAATGTGTTGCAATGGTAGAAAAAACATTTGTGTGTCTGAAAACTGTAGGTACTGGGGGTACTTATATATATATATATATATATAAATTAAAAACGGTACTTTATAAAAAAAAAGTTGAGAAACACTGGCCTGGGCCATGTCCTATCACTGCTTCGTGACTCGCTTTTTTCTGCTGTAAAACAGAGATAATGATATTAATAGGTTTTGAGATCTATGATGGGAAGGGCTGTGGAAGAGGTGGGGATTCAGATAAATCCTGGGAGCCCCGTGCTGTCATAGATTACATTGCTGAGGTGTCAGGATCCCAGGGGTGGGGATGTTTGGGGTCCAGTCTGGGTTTCCCCACTGCTGGCAAAGGCAGGGGTTAGGGTTAGATTTAATTCTCTCTCAGTTTATGCCCATGTAAACAGGACATGAACCACACCATCAGAAGGAAGAAGTGTCTGAAATTATTATTGCAGCAGCACATTGGATCATGGCCCCACTGTGCCAGGTGCTGTAGAGACCCCAGCTGAGATCAGGGCCCCATTATGTCAGGCACTGCCCACACCCCAGCTGTGATCAGGGTTCTTACTGTGTAACTGCTTCTGGGCCAGCGCACAGACACATGAGAAACAAGGGGACAAGCTTTGCCAAAGGTCCTGTAGGAGGGGCCATACTAGAACCCAGGAGTCCTGGATCCCAGGCCAGTGCCCTAAACTGGCCAGCGCTGCCTGCACACTGCCCTGCTGTAAACAACAGCCATGGAAGCTCAGGCCAGACCCACCACTGTGGAGTCCTGCATGCTCCCCACCCCTGTGGGTCCTGGGAAGCAGGGAATAGCCAGCGCCCAGTGTGATCCAGCCATGCCTGCCTCTGCCCCAGCACCGCCTTTTGCTGGTCTGCAGGGTTTGGGCCAGAGGGGCTGTGAGTCATGCCCTTTCCGCAGGAGGAGAGGAGGCATTATGGGAAGGCTCCATGCTCACAGCAGTGGCAGTTGCAGGGAGGGGGCGTTCATTGCAAAGCTGCCTTTCTTTGATCTGGGGATCTTATGGAATGTGCCTGGAGAACTGGAAGCCCCTAGGCACTAGTGGGATTTTCTCTCCTCAGATGGGAGGTGGGGAAGGGTAAGGAAGCTGGTTGGGCAATTTTCAAACAACTCTGAGGATCTCATGGTGAGTCAGGATTTCTAGATTCTGTGGCCTGCAGCAGGACGGGAGTGGGGTCTAGTGGTTAAAGCAGGGTCCCAAATATTGACACAGCTATTTCACAGCCCTTCTGCCCCTGCCCCACAATCCTGAGTCAGCTGACCCAGGTGACTGCAGATGTCTAGCCACTGTGTAGACTTACCCATAGATTCTGCTCTCCCCCCTTCCCCCCCACGCTATGGAAAGGGGCTAGTGGGTTACAGTAGGTGCAGTTGGGAGCAGGACTCCTGGGTTCTAGCCCCGTCTCTGGGAAAGAACCAGGGTTTAATGGTTAGAGTTGCAAGTTGAAATTCTGATGGGAAACCCTTCCAGCATTGCTCCTGCTGTCACTTCTCCCTGCACTGAGCCAGCCTCAGTGACACCCCCCACCCCCAGGGCTTGAGGGTTTTGGCACTGCCCCCCCCCAGCCCGATCCACGACTTATCCCCGTCCCTCCATTGCAAGAGATGGGGACTAAGTTCAGCTCCGCCAGGTGTTGCTCTGGCTTGCCCAGGTTCCTGCCTCCTGCAGCCCTGGTCTGTAATGAATGAGCCTGTTGGTGTGTGCCGGGAGTTGGGGCTGGACGGCTGGCCCAGGGCTGTCACAGAGCTGGGATCAAGGCAGCAAGCGCAGGTGATAAATGGTGCCTTATGTGTACATAATGGATGTTCAATGCTTTCACATGTCCATTGAGGGGAGCGATGGCTCCCCGTAATGAACTGGGAGTAGCAGATCAAAACAGTCGCTGATCCGTCTTCCCTGCCTGTTCTCAGATGCCGGACGGCTGGCCCGGGGCTGTCACGGAGCTGGGATCAAGTCAGCAAGTGCAGAAGGGGCTGTCAGGACACCTGGGTTCTGGTGTCACCGCTGTGGGAAGGGATTGGGGGGTCTAACAGTGAGAGCAGTGGGGATCAGGATGCCTGGGTTCCATCCCTCGCTCTGGGAAGGCCGGGGGGTCAGAGCAGGACTCCTGGGTTCCATCCTTCTCCCCTTGACCAGCTGTGTGTCCTTAGGCATGTTGCTGCTGCCTTTGGCTGCCCCCTTGGCAGGGAGCCCACAGTGCTGCTGGTGTGTCTGACCCTGCCTGAACCCCAAGGCTGCAGCCCGAGAAGGAGCCCATGTTGGGCAGTTACTGCCGCTTGCCTGGAGCAAAGCAAGGGGAGCTGGGGACAGGTACAAAGACACGTTCTGTGCCCCATAAATGATCCAGTGTCCCCACCCTGGGCCCAACCAGACTCAGCACCGTCCCCACCCATCCCAGCTGGCGAGAGACCTCCAGCAGGTCTCCCTGGGAGGTGCTGCGCTAGGCCTGGCTTGGCCTGGGTGTTTGAGGAGGCAGGAGGCTAGACCAGGCAGAGCCCAGCAGGCCACTGATGTGTCAGGGCAGGCAGGTTTTTGCTGGGCTGGCTGGCGGGCTAATTCATGGCCTGCCAGCTGCCAGCCCTGCTCCTAGGAGCCATTTCCTTAACTAAACAAACAGAAGGGGAGGAGTGTGTATGTGTGGGGAGCTTTATGGCCAATTAGTGCACGAGTAGAGCTGGCAGCATGTGCACAAGTATATGTGTATTGATATGCACGTGGCAGTGGGTATTCCATGCCTATGTGCAGCAGCAGATATAGGGCAGGGTGAGCGGGCGGCTGCCCCGGGCTCCATGCTCAGGGGCAGACTGGCCAATCGAGATACCGCACTTTAAATTCCCCGGCGCTGCACAGTGGAGGAGCGCATGCGCAGCGTGCTGAAATGCCGCACAACACGGGTGAGAGAGGAGACGCCCGGTGAGAGGTGAGAGGGGCCCTACAAAACTGTGCTGCCCTGGGCCCCACAAAACTCTCATCCACCCCTGCCCATGTGCACTAGGGCAGCTAGTGACTGGGGTGTCAGACAGGGACTCAGGGTTCAGTTCCTAGCTCTGTCCTGGCAAGTGACTGTGGGCAAGTCCGTTCCCCTGGGCTGCACAGAGAGCTCAGTCTCCTCGGCACAGCTGCTCTCTCCAGGGTGTGACCAGTCCCCGCTGGGTGGATGTGCTACTGCCTGGAGAGGTGAATTTCCTACAGAGACGAGAGCACCCCTCCCCTCAGCGTAGATAGTGTCTGCAGACTCTGCTGGACCTGCAGCTGCTGAAGTGTAGACTTACTCTTAGTTTCCCAGCCACCCTTTGTTTGGCTAGATGGGCAGGTCTTTAGGGCAGGGACTCTGTCTCTCCGCAGCGCCTGGCACAATGGAGACTTCCTCTCAGCTGGGGTCTGTGCAGCGCCTGGCACAACGGGGCCCTGATACCAGATGGAGTCTGTGTGGTGCCTGGCACAAAGGGGCTCTGATCTCAGCTGGGGTCTGTGCAGCACCCAGCACAACAGAGCCCCAACCTTGGTTGGTGCTGCAGTAACGTGCAGAATGACATCAAGGGGAAGTGGTGAGCAGGCTGGGTTACTCAGCCCTGCTCGTAAATTAAACCCCAGCGCCCAGCCTATCCCCATCCCAGTCATAAGGAATTTTAAACGTTCGCATCTTTTCGACGGCTCCAGCGGGACCGATTTCATAAAAGGCATGTTAGCAATCGGTTAGGAAATATTTAGGGTCTTGTAATATTCATGAAGGGAAGATTAAATATTGAAATTTATTCCATAATAAAATAAAATTTAAAATCAAGGGGGGAAGATGTCGCTTTATGCTAAACAAATGAGCAAACATCCCATCCATTAATAATTTACCTAACAGAAAAAAAAACAGATGATCTCCACAGCCCCCATCTGTCTGGCATGAATGATGGGAAACCACCAGAGCTATGGCTAACATGGAAGCCTTGATCCCCACCCAGTCTCAATTGGCCAGAGTGCCACTGGAGTCAGTGGGGCCAGACCCCCAACTGGTGTCAATCGGCCAGAGTGCCACTGGAGTCAGTGGGGCCAGACCCCCAACTGGTGTCAATTGGCCAGAGTGTTACTGGAGTCAGTGGGGGCCAGACCCCCAGCTGGTGTCAATCGGCCAGAGTGTTACTGGAGTCAGTGGGACCAGACCCCCAGCTCGTGTCAATCGGCCAGAGTGTTACTGGAGTCAGTGGGGCTAGACCCCCAGCTACTGTAAATGGGTTAAAGTACTACTGGGACCCCCGAGAGGAGTTAGTTCCACTGATCTCAGTACCAGTTTGCATGGTCAGACCCAGCTGTGACAGTTTTGTGCAGCATATAGCAGAGGTGGGCTGGCTCTGGGAAGCCCTTGGACAACCGCAGCCCTGAGGTGAGAATGTCTTTCTAACATCTCGGGAAAACAGATGTGCCATCTTCAGAAAACACTCAGCATCATTCCCCCTTTGGGAGGGGAATGAATAGTTTGGGGAGGATGGGTTGTGATCACTGGGCTGCCACAGGCAGGACTGATCCTCCTCAGCCTGGTGTAAATCAGGAGTCGCTCCATTTGCTTCACTCCAGTGTGAATGAGTTGTCATACTTTGGGACCTGACTCTCCCTTCTCTCCTGTGGTGTAAATCAGGAGAGATAGTGCTGCTGGCAGTGCTGTTGCCCTGG
This sequence comes from Pelochelys cantorii, assembly GCA_032595735.1. Lineage (NCBI taxonomy): Eukaryota > Metazoa > Chordata > Testudines > Trionychidae > Pelochelys > Pelochelys cantorii. The sequence goes on from CM064336.1 coordinate 35,417,014, forward strand.
ATTTACACCAACAGCCACAAGCGCAGAATCCAGCCCCCCTAGTGTTTGCTCAGCAGCCCCAGGAGCCTCCATTCTGTGTCACTAATACAAATGCTGTGTTTACATCCAGCTTTTAATAGCATCTGGAAATGAGCTCTCTGCAGGCAGGGGGCCTGCCTGGAAGCGTTTATAAATGCCGGCTTCGAAATTCGGTTTGGATTCCATGCCAAGGCAGGCCCTTGTGCGTGCGCACACACGTGCACACGCTCGCATGCTCACACCTGACACGTCCACACCTTCCAGTTCCAACACAGAGATCCTGGCCAGAAAATGGGTTACAGTTCACCCCTGTGCAAAGTGGACTATGCACTATTTAATATACATTAAACCCTCCAGACTCCTGGATCCTTTCCCTAGTGATAGAAGCCAGAAGTCCTAGCTCCCAGCCCCCCACTCTAGCCACTAGACCCTGCTCCTCTCCCAGAGCCAGTAGCAGAGCCTAGGAACCCTGACTCCCAGCCCCATCTTGCTCTAACCACTAGTCCCCATTCCTCCACATCCCTAAAGTGCAGTCCCTCTGTGCCCAGATGGCATTCAGCTTCACAGCTCAATTCAGTAAGAGTTGCCAGCTCCTAAATTTGGTTTTTAAATCCCAGGATCAAGGCAGCAGTGATAAAATCCAAATTGCCCCCCTCCCCCAATGGGGCCTGATGCCATTGAGGGCTGCACAGGGAAGCACTCCAGCAAGGGGGGGCTTTATGGCTCCCTCCCTAGCCAGACGCTGTGTAGCCAGAACTGCATTTAAGTGTTGAGAATTTCTACTCCAGCTCCCAGTTCTTTGACCTGCCTTTGCAATCAGCTCTGGGCTCTCCCAGTCCGCTGGCTGCAAACAGCTTTGTAGTGTGGGTTGTAGGCCAAAGTGGCCGCAGTGGTTTAGAGCCTATGAGCTGGTCGGCGCTGGAAACATGGGCACAGCTACACCTCTCAGGCTGGGAATAACCCGGGCCCCAGAGACAGAGCTACACTGGCCTAAGCCCAGTGAAGACAGACGCCTCTCGGAGGGGTGTTTCCTGCCATGCTCGCAGTGCTTGGCTGCCTTGCCGGAGTGGTTCTAGGCTAGACTTGTGTCATGTCTGCAGCTGCTCTAGTGGCTCTAGCCTGAGTTGCCACAGGGCTCCTGTTTCACAGGCCTTTCCTCCAACGCGTCCAAGGTGTCAGCGTCAGAAGGAATTTCATTAACAAGACATAGCAGGGAAAAAAGAGAAAGAAAACTGATGTGGGGATGCAGAGTCCCTGTGGTGCTGGCCAGCTGGGCCTGTGACAATGTGCCCCAGGCTGGGGGGCAGCTGATGTGGCAGAGTCCAACTCCCAGCATCCTGCTGCCTCCAGCTCTTCACACCCCCTCACGGTTACTTGTCACCTCCCAGTCTGCTCATCCCCTCACTCCCTCCTCACGTGCACAGACAACCCCTTGCACTCACCCAATCCTGTTCCAGTCAGCTACAGCTGCTCTCACAGTCCCTTACACTAGCTGCTCCCCTCCCATGCGCTGACAGCCCCTTGCACTCGGCTCCACATAACACAACTAAGGATGTTAAGTATCAGTTAATTGAATAGTCAAGTAACTTCATGAATTCTTGTCGGTTCCTCGACTACTCTATAGTCCCCAGGGACGAGGCCAGTAGTATCAGAGGCAAGAGCGTGGAGTGCCAGGTGGGAGCTGGTCTGCGAGTAGAGCCAGTTGAAAAACCAGCTCCCCACATGGACTGGCTGCCTCTCGCCCCATGCTTCTGCCTCTGATACAGAGGTAGTAGTGCAGGGTGGCAGCAGCCCCTGTCCGGGGATGGGGTCTGTGCTCCCGGACCCGGCATGAACCAGAACTGAGACAAACAGCCTGCCAGCCTAGCTCCTAATACACTTTAAGGGTATGTCTAGACTACATGGCTCCATCGACGGAGCCATGTAGATGAGCTTTCTAGACATAGGGAAATGAAGTGGCAATTTAAATAATCACCGCTTCATTTACATCAAAATGGCCGCTGCGCTGTGCCAATCAGCTGTTTGGCAGCACAGCACGGTAGTCTGGACGCTCCACGGTCGACAATGGAAGCCTTTGTCGACCACCCTGTTATGCCTCATGGGATGAGGTTTACCGGAGCGGTCGACAAAGGCTTCCATTGTCGACCACGGAGCGTCCAGACTACCACGCTGTGCCGCCAAACAGCAGCTCCGTCAACGGAGCCATGTAGTCTAGACATACCCTAAATGCAGAGCCTCAGCAGAGGTAGGTCCCAGACCCATCGCAAGCTAGGAATGAGCCAGGTTGCTGGCCAGCCTGCTAAAATATGTACTTAGGGTGTGTGTGTGGGGGGAGAAATGCATATAGTCTATAGCATTGTCAGACAATCTATCCCATAGTTTCAACTAATTTGCCCGGTACTGACGTTAGACTAAACAGTCTGTAATAGTTGGGATTATGTTTTCCAATATGCATTACTTTGCATTTATCAACATTAAAATTCATCTGCCATTTGTTACCCAATCACCCAGTTTTATGAGATCCTTTTGAAGCTCTTCACAGTGTGCTTTGGACTTAACTGTCGTGAGCAGTTTGGTATCATCTGCAAATTTTGCCACCTCACTGTTTACCGCAGTCTCCAGCTCATTTATGAATATGTTAAATAGGATTGGTCCCAGCACAAACCCCTATGGGACACCACTAGTTTCCTCTCCCCATTCTGACAACTGACCATTTATTCCTACCCTTTGTTTCCTGTCTTTTAACCAGTTATCAGTCTATGAGAGGATCCTCTTATCCCATGACAGCTTACTCCTCTCACATGCTGTCACTCCTGCCCCCTATAAGCACCATCCCTGCTCCTTATAGACAGGTTGGTGTGTATGGGTGCTTTCCCAGCTGCCCTAAAGCAGGTGGAGCTTTGAGATCAGAGACAGAGACAGGGCAGACGGCACAGGGAGTGGAGTCATGCCACATCCCAGAAGCAGCCTGATTGGCTTGGGAACTGGACTAGCACCTGCTAATCCCACCCCAAATCTCCGCTGCTTCACACGGCACTACTCACCCTGATCAGCACTGGCAGGTGTGAAATCACTGCAACCCAGACCTAGAACCACTAGAACAACTCAGGCTTAGAAATACTCCAGTAGTTCAGACCTAGAGCCCAGAGCAGACATTAAAAAAAATTATTAGGCCAGCTCCAGTCTAGAACTGCAAGAGCAATTTAGGCTTAGAACCACCCTAGGAGTCTGAGTCTGGAACTGCCTTAGGAGTGTAAGTCTGCTTTAGGCTTAGAACTGCAATCAGGGTCAAGATCTGAGTGTAGGTCTAGCCCTGACATCGGCCGTTATCAAGAACAATCATGTGACTATGTAACTACTACTGGGGCCAGGATCTAGAACAGTCACTGGAGTCTAGATCGGGAATGACCATGCAAAACTGGATATAGAACTACCATAGAAACAATAGAACCACAATAGGAACATGGATCTAGAGATACCACACAAGCAGTTATCTAAAACCTTTAGCAGCCATGAACTAAAGCAGCTTTAAGACCATCCGTCTATAACCTCATATGACTATGTTTAGCATCCTGATAGATGTGGTTATCTAGAACAACATGTCTGGATCTAGAAACACTATGTGGCCAGGGATCATGGAACCACCAGGTATCTCATTATCTAGAACCCCTTGAACCTGGCTCTAGCACACCATCTCATGAGTCTGTAACCACCATGGAGGCACAGATCTTGAACCACAATAGACACATGGCTCTAGAACAACTATAAAGGTAAGGCTTAAAACTTCAGCAGGAGCAAGGATTTAGAGCCATCATCGAGGCGAGGGTCTAGAACCACAAGAGCATCTTGGGACTAAATTATTCTTAAGACAGATGGAGTCTTGGATTGGACTAGAGCCATGGAATCAGTTGTCACCAAGTGTGGCCAGAAATGTAACCCCAGAAGTATCCAGCTGGGTTTTGTGGACCCTCCCCAGACACTGTTTGGAGCTAGTGGAGTGGGGCCTGGGCCCAGTGCAGGGATCTGGGCTTGCTGCTCACTCAGGCACTGGTGTGACTGGTGTTGGCAGCAGGACGTGCTGGAGGACACAGAGGAAATCAATTGAGAATGTATTTGGCATTATGGGTGTGGACTGCAAAGCTCACAGGGCAGGGGTGGGATTGGGGCAGGCTCTGAGGATGAGGGAACTGCTGGTGTTGAGGTGTGAGGAAGGGGGCTCTATTGCTGGGAGGGATTCTGCTAATGTAGGACCCTGAAAACAGCCCTGTCCCCTCCCCCACTCGACTGCCCTGCTCCTGCTATGAGCCATGTGGGGCATGAGGTTGTTTTCCAGGGCGCTCTGTCTCCCCAGCCCCTCGAGAGCCATGGGCTACAGGTAAACAAGCTCTAATTAAAGTCTGGCTTAGATAACGAGTCCCCAGCTGGCCTGGGCTAACAAGCACACAACTGGGGGGCATTTGGGGAGGTAGAATGAGATCCAACATGCCCAGGAAGCCTAGGGGTGGGGGATGGGCTGCAGCACCACACTGGATCCCGCTTCCTTGCCATTTGCCCCCCTTTTATCTCACGTCTTCACTCCCTCCCCTTTGCACTCTCCCTCTCTTGCTCGGCTTTCCCTCCTTTCTTCTTCTTCGCTGCCCCGGCCTGTCTGACCATCTCCCACACAGCAAGATCACCTGGAGCAGCATCCTGCCCTCGCTCTTTTCTATCTCCTTCGTTTCTCCCTCTCTGGTATGCGCCATCCTGGGCAGCCGCTACTGCCCATTCCATGCCCTGGGGCTGCACTGGCTCCTCTCCCTGCCCTACCAGGACTCCCGCTGGTGGAGAGATGAACTGCAAGGGTAGGACAGAGAACACTTGCTCCCTGAGGTGCTTTAGGGGAGCCCTGGGCCACCTGCTGCAGGAGACATTGCACCCTGGGGCAGAATGGTCAGCCCCATTGCCATGGCTTTTCACAGCCCCAGCCTGGCTACCAGGGAACCAAACTGAGACCCGGCAAACTCAGTCCATGGAACAGGAGACGTGTTGATACTTGCTGTGAACGCAATCCAGGGTATGTCTAACAGGACTCCTGGGGTCTCTTCCCAGCAAGGGGAGGGGAGGGGAGGGGAGGGGAGGGGTGGTTAGTGGTTTATAACAGGCTATGAGTGGAAGTCAGGTCTCCTGGGCTCTATCCCTGGATCTGGGGAGGGAGTGGTGTCTAATGGCCAGTGCAGGGGCAGCTGGGAAGGTGATAGTCCCAGCTTTGGGACTGCAATGGGCTCTTTCCCTTCCTGCAATAGCAACCCCCTCTCCCCAATCACAGCCCAACCCCCAGCCACACTGCCACTACTACACAAACCAAGCCGCAAGAAGGAGCCTATTTACACCTCGAGATTGGTGAGAGGTAGGCCCCGAGGGGTGTGAATGGGAGCACGGTGCTCGTGGGCTCAGCAGCACAAGGAGGGGCTGTCTTTCCCAGCCCCAGGACAGGCTGGCTTCTGCGGGGACAGCTGCCAAGGGTGCTGAGATGGGACCACACTAGCCCAGCCCACCTTGTTGATGAATCACAAAGTACACGCATTATGCATTTAAATCTTCGACTCCTGGGTTCTGGGCTCAGCTCTGGGAGAGGAGTGGGGTCTAATGGTTAGATCAGAGGGCTGGGAAGCAGGACTCAGGGTTCTGACCCCAGTGCTGGGAAAGGAGTGGGGACCAGTGGTTAGAGCCGGAGGGTTGCACATCAGGACGCCTGGGTTCTGTCTCTTGCCAGGGAGGGTAGTGGGACACAGACAACCCCTGTTGTGTTCTAATGCTTCTGGGCTGTGGCCAGCATCCAGTGCTTACAGATCAGTCTCTTGTGCACACACACTTACACACGCTGACCCCCCGTCCCACCACCCCTCTCCCTCCACAGCTCATCACGTCCCAGGATCCTGGGGCTGCATTATTTATAGACTATTATTACTATCTATTATTTAGTTCCCTTACATAACCCAGGGCCTGTATTATTTATTCCCCACTCTCGCTTTACAATCTCCGCTCTATCCATTATTTAGTGCCGTCACGGCCACGCAGAACCCCCAAAACTTCCCTCCAGCACAGGCAGCTTTTTAGGACAGCTGAGCGTGTCGGAACAGCCACCGTGGGCCTTTCTTCCTACCAGGAGCTGACCCCTTTCATGCTCTTTCACAGCTCTAGCCACTGCCCTCCCGGAGCTGGGAGAGAGCCCAGGAGCACTGACTCTAGCCACTCCCACCACTAGACCCCACTCCCCTTCCAGAGCTGGGGGGAGAGCCCAGGCATTCATGCTCCCAGGTCCTCTCTGGAGGAGGCATGCTGCCTGGACCCCATCTGTTTGCCGTGCACCATCTCCCTGTGTTTGCTGTCCCTGGCCTTTCCCTTGCCAGACTCCTTGCTCCTTTCCAAACAGGCAAAATGGGGGGCCCTCACCACATGCTATTTTCCCTGGTGCTAGAGGCAGTTGCTTAACCATGTCATGGTCATCACGCCCAGGGAGGATCCCTGCTATTTTAGCTATCCCCATATGCACCCACCTATTTATCCCTATACGCACCCACCTCTCTGTCTGTCTCCACACGTACCCACCTTTCTGTCCTCATATACACCCACCTCTCTGTCTGCCCACATACGCACCCACCTCTCTGTCCCCACATGCACCCACCTATTTATCCCCATACGCACCCACCTCTCTGTCTTTCCCCATATGAACCCACCCATCACCCATCCATCAATCCATCTGTCCCTCCATGCATCCATCTATCTATCTGTCTGTCCACATACACAACCACCCATCCATCTATGCATCCCCAAACATATCGTTCCATCTGTCCCCATACAAATCTATCCATGTACACATGTATCTATTTCTTCGTTCATGGGGTCCGTGGCTGTGAGCATGTGTGTATGTGTATGTGTGTTTGTGGGCAGGCATGCCTTTGCCTATTTGTGCATATCTGCATGTGTGTGTATTCATGTGTTCCTATGTGTGAGCATGTCTGTGTGTGTGAAGTATTGATGTGTACATGTGTATGTATGTGTGCCTTTGTGTGTTCATTTGTTTGAACATTTGCATATAGAATCATAGAATATTAGAACTGGAAGAGACCTTGAGAGGTCATCAAGTCCAGTCTAGGGATGTTAAAGACTAGTCGACTGTCTGATAAGCAAATGCTTATCGGATAGTCAGTCAACTAGTCGATTCCCCCCCACTTTGCTGCCTCTATCAGCTAGAGGGGGGGAGAAGGGGTACTTCAAAGTGACAGTGCTGCACAGCTGTGTGGCGCTGCTGCTTTGAAACCCCAAGATGGCGTTTCAAAGGGGCAGCTGCTGCACAGCTGTTCTGCACTGTGGACAGCACTGTGGAGCCCAGGGTCAGCTGGGGACTGCCCAGCTGATCCCGGGCTCCCCACAGCATTTCAGCAGAATGCAGGATCAGAACTGGACACAATACTCCAATTGAGGCCTAATCAGCCCAAAGTAGAGCGGAAGAATGACTTCTCGTGTCTTGCTCACAACATTCCTGTTAATGCATCCCAGAATCATATTTGGGTTTTTTTGCAATGCTATTCCAGCATCTTCCTTAACCCTCATGCAATGAGGTTTACAGGAAGCTGGAATAAGAAGCCTGTTATTTTGTATGTATTTTGAAATACAGCTGTGCTTTTAAGACATGCAGAACTCTATTTCGGGATAACAAACTTTATCCCGAAATAGCGCCACTGTGTAGACATACCCTTAATAATGTCCCTTTTAAAAATTGCCAACTCTATTCAGTTGTTTTTCCTCTTAGTCTTGCTTCCCATGGGACCTTACCTACCAGCTCTCTGAGTTTACTAAAATCTGCCTTCTTGAAATCCATTGTCTCTAGTTTGCTGTTCTCCCTTCTACCATTCTATGATTTCATGATCACTTTCACCCAAGCTGCCTTCCACTTTCAAATTCTCAACCAGTTCCTCCCTATTTGTTAAAATCAAATCAAGAACAGCTCCCCCTCCCAGTAGCTTTTCTCAACCTTCTGAAATAAAAAATTGTCTCCGGTGCAGTCCAAGAATTTATTGGATAATCTGCGCCCTGCTGTGTTAGTTTCCCACATATGTCTGGATAGTTAAAATCCCCCATCACCACCAAATCCTACACTTCGGATGATTTTGTTAGTTGTTTTAAAAAAGCCTCATCTGCCTATTCTGCTTGGGTAGGTGGCCTGTAGTAGACCCCTTAGTGTGACATCACTCTTGTTTTTTACCCCTTTTAACCTAACCCAGAGACTCTCAACAAGTCTGTCTCCTATGTCCATCTGCACCTCAGTCCAAGTGTATTCAATTTTAATGGATAAGGCAACACCTCCTTGTGTGCCAACATGTGTGTGGGGGGGCCCTCCGGCTTTATCACACAGAGTTAACCCCTCCCTCTCCCACGTGCACGTTGTCTGCAAGACTGTCGTGTGAGTGTGCCACAGCATCTGCATGCCAACCCCGCCTCTGCTAAGCATGAATCCGTGAACCCTCCTTTATCATCCTGCCCCACCATGTCTTATTTATTAGCCACCAGGGAAAGCAAGTGGGATATTTGCCAGACTCGTACCATGGCCTTGCCCTCTGAGACTTAATTAACAAGACGTGCTCGTTAGTGCCGTTCTGCACTGCAGATGGGCTCCGCAATTAGCCGCCCTTCCCAGTGGCCCTCACCTACAGCGGCTTCAGCTGATTGCATTTTGCCAGCAGCCACCCAGGGCTTAGGAGATAAAAACTTCTGAGCTTTGCTAGAGAACTTTTATGCCCCCCGCGCCCTCCGTCCTGTTTAACCAAGGGCGAGGGGGGCTCCTCTCATGCTAGATTTCAGGAGGCAGTGATGTTCTTGTCCCAGGCTTCGGAACTTAGCAACACAGCCTTGCCTCCTTGGGGAGCTCACTGCTTTACAAACACCTGTTGGTTCCTTGTGCTGAAAGGAGCCAAATTCTAGGGAAGACGCACCCATTGGTGTTAGCTGGGGCAACAGAGAGCAAAGGATACCAGACTGGTTGGGCAACTGGTCTGACTGGGGTGGCAGGGGGAGGGAATCTCTGGTTGGATCCAGGGTAACAAATCTCATGTGCTTAATAAACAAGCTACCATGGAAAAACCTCAAAGCCCTGGGAGCCAGGACTCCTGGGTTCTGTACCTGGCTCTGGGAGGGGAGTGGGGTCTAGTGACTGGAGGAGGGGAGGGCTGAGTTCTCACATTCAGGGAGCCAGCTGTGTCTAATTAAAGAGGGGCAGAGGTTCCTGGAGCCATAGGGGAAGGATGGAGCTGGTGCTTTACCCCCTGTAGGGCTGTACCATGTGTGGTTTCATAAACCCGGGATTAAAGGTGAGATTGGCCCAGACCTCCAACCTCTGCTGTAAACGCTGAAATGTCAGAGCCACCAAAGGGCACAGAACCGGCTTCATTGCTGTTCACCTCCCCACATGCATAGTAGTAGGAGCACAGCCCAGACACCAGGGTGAGAAGTCCCTTGGGCTGAATATAGCATCTAGCGGGGGATCAGCCTGAGTCCACACATGGAGGGCCTATCCCATCTCCAGTCTAGTTCTGGAGAGAACTGGGAGGTAACACCAGATTGGGAACAGTTTGGGATTTTACCCAGGTAAAAGTAACCTTTTCCCCCTGGCTTTGAGACACCTGCTACATTGAAATTTTTCAGGGTTTTGGTTGAAAAAACTAAAAAATCAGTTTGTGAAACATTGATTATTGTACCTATCTCTATTTATGGCCTCTATTATCTGTGTCACTGTCACCCTCCAGAAGACCCTGCCATACACCAGGCCCCATTGCGCTAGGGGCTCTACAAACACAGACCAGAGAGACCCTCCACACGCTGCTTCCATTGTAAGCATCAGACAAGAACTAGATCCAGGCGGGAGGAAAAGGAAACAGTAACTCTTGATCTGAAATTTTTCTGATGGAACATATTTTCCTTCTGAAAATACCAACGTATTAATTGTGTCAAAATTGTCACTGGAAAAATTAATGCTTTGTTTTCACTTGATCGTTTTACTGATCATTATATTATAAAATCACCCTTACGGAAAGGAAACATATGACTTCATAGGAATGTTTTCCCTGAACATCACTGCCCGTTACATTTCTACCTTTGTGTTCTGACCCAGGAAATATGTCAGAACTGTGGGGAGTTCTGTCCGGCTCCACGAGAAACAAGGGTTTTCATTTGGGACAAAGAAACACCCTGGAAGTGCTGGAGGAAAAGATAATATTTTATTTGCTTATTTTTGACATGCATGAACTTCGCATACAAGTGTTATATCTTCTTCCTAGGGCTGCAGGTTTGGCAGGGGCTTGCTCTCGTCTAGTGGATGAGAGCAGTAGGGGCTGAGAATCAAGATTTCTCCTGGGTTCTATTTCCAGCTTTTAGAGGAGAGTGGGGTGTAGTGTTCAGAGCAGGTGGGGCTCAGAGCCTGAACTCCCAGGTATATCCCTGCCCCACAGAGGAGTTTAATTATCATAGGGTATGTCTACATTGCAGAGTTTTTTTCCAGAAAAATGGCCCTTTTGCCAAAAAAAGCTTCATTTACATCCACACTGCAATCCCGTTCTTTCGAAAAAAAATTGAAAGAACAGAGGGGATTTTCCAACATTGGTAAACCTCCTTCTATGAGGAAAAAGCCTTTCGGAAAAAGGCATGTGTGGACGGGGAAGAGGGAGTTCTTTCGAAAGAAGAGGAAAGAGGAAAAAGCACAGGTACCCTGGTGGCCACTCGGTCCATAGTAATCACAGCGGAAATGCGAGAGAGTGTCTATTCAGTGTGGACGCTACCTGTCGGAAAAGCAGATCGCTTTTTCAGTGCGCTTTGGCAGTCTGGACGCTCTCTTCCCGAAGAAGTTTTTTTGGAAGATCTGTTCCAGAAACGCTTCTTCCGAAAGAAGCCTGCAGTCTAGACACAGCCATAATAAGAACCCCTGCTGAGCCCGCACTGTGCAGTGCCCATAGCATTGCATTCCATCAATTAGTTCCCAGTGCCCCATGCTGAGCCCCATAGCACAGAGCCTTTGAAAAGCAGGCTGCTTATTTTAAGAGCCAGAAAGGAAGGAGCTCATATGTAGCCCCGGCCCCACATCTGGAAGTTGAAAAGCAGGACACAGAGGTGGGGATTGCTGGCTCTTTACCTTAAAGCCCAGCTCCCCTCCCCAAATCCACATGCCCTCCAAGGACCCATGGCCCCCGCTTCTAGGTGCTTCCAACTTGCTGAGCCAGCACCCATTCCACTCTGCATGACAAATCTTTCACACTCTCTGCCCTTTACAGCCCATCTCTGACTCCCACCCCCGCCCCTTCTCTGAACATCCGCCTGCATCCCTCTGCATGGCGCCTGAAAACAACAGCCGCTGTAGAGCAAGTCCCTGGCATGGCTTCCCCCTTTGGAAAAGGCATCTCCTGGGCAAAGGAATAGAGAAGGGAAACCCCAGAGGAGAGATGCCATGGCATGAAGCGTACCTGCCCATGGGCAGCCTGGGCTGGCAGGGGCAGCAGAGACGATTCGAGTGTGCCAGACTCCAGCCGGTGTAAATTGGCCATACCTCCATTGGCCTCAGTGGGGCTGGATCCCCAGCAGGTATAAATTGGCTCCACTGACACGGAGGCACTGGGCCATTTACATCAGCTGGAGATCTGCCCCTAGTTAGCCCCTCTAGCCCAGCAGGGGCAGGAGCTGGCCCAGGTCTTTCCAGGCTAAGCAGTGCAAGATGAGGAGTTGCAGTGAGTGGGGCAGGGCTCCGTTGGGCGCTCTCTCCCCTCCCAGCCTGGCAGTTGGGGGCGCTGTGCTGCAAAGCACAATCTGCCAAAGAGACCTGGCCTCCAGCAAGCTGTGAAATATGGAGCGGAGGGGCTGGGAAATAGGGCTCCTGGGAGAGGAGTGAGGTCTTATGGTTAGAGCTGGTGTGGGCCACAGGACTCCTAGGTTCTATTGTGGGCGAGGAGAGGAGAGAAGAGGAGAGGAGAGGCATGTGGGGAGCAAGAGCAGGGGTCGGTTAGCACAGCCTGCGTTTCTGAGGCACTGGCTACAGGCCTGCTGGGATCCGTCCCTCACTGGCCCTTCCTAGTGCACAGTTACGTGCCTGGCTCCTGGCAGCCCGGACCCCTGCCGCAGGGAAGGAGGGAGCTGTAATTGTCTGTGATGAGATTGCAGCAGGATTAATCCCTCACTGACAGATGGCTCCAGGGTCCATTCCCTTATGTAAGGGATAAGGGGGAAGTGGATTACCGGCGCTATCCCATTGCACTGCCCTTCAGATGGGATTAGGGTCTTCATTATACAGACCAGGCTGCCTAATCAGATGCTCCGTGGGTGGATGGCTCTTCTGGAAGGTGCAGGGGGCGGAGGGAGAGCCATTCCTAGAGGGGTCTGGACAGTTAAGGACAAAGGAACCGTGCCTTGACCCACATGGACTGTGGAGAGCTGGGCCCAAACCTGGTCAGGCTCCTTCCACTGGCCTGCTGGCAAAGAGTGGGCTCTACTGGCGAGAACAGGGATGGTTGGGAGGGCTCTGGGGGCTGAGAACAGCGGCAGCTGGAAGGCATCATTCCTGGGGTTTATTCTCCCCTCCGGAATAGTCCTGGGATCTGGTGATTATATCATGGGACGGAGACACTGGGTTCAATACTCATCCCCGTGGTGCAGTGCCCCCTAGTGAGCCCGACTCTGTTCCCTGCAGCGCAGCATCCCCTAACATTGCCCGGGAGCACTGGGGTCTGCACTAGCTGGCGGGGAGAGCACCCTCCTCCTGAATCCTTGTCGTTCCTGCTGAGCTGCCCCTCTCCTCAGAATCTGTAGGGTGGGAAGGGGGCTGCAGTGTTTTAACACCGGGGTGTTACAGACCCCCTGTGGGTCTGCAAACCAGAGCCAAGGGGCAACCCCAGTGGCTCTCTCTGTGCGTCTGTCCGCGTCCCTCGGTCTGGTTCCCAGACGCATCATCCAGTCCCCAACAGAGAGCCCTTGTGTGGTTATTTCATGCTCTCACGTGCACACATGTACATGCGCAGGCACTGCCCTGCTTCCTGCAGCTGCCATTTCCAGTTGCCCTGGGGGACCCGTTCCAGCAGGGTCAGCAGAGGGCAGGGCAGGGGAGCTGGGGGGAGAGATCACACTAACAAGGAGCACGCCCAGGAGGAGGGCAGTGGGATCCAGTGGTTAGAGCTGTGGGATTGGGAGTAAGGCTCCTGGGTTTCCGCCCCAGGTCTGGGCAGGTAGAGGGGCCTGGTGGGTGAGAGCCGGGTGTGCCGTGGGCCAAGACTCTGGGGTGCTGTCCCCGCACTGGGCTGTTTGCTCCTCAGGGAGCCTGGATGGGGTGCTTGAGTTTGGTGCTGGATCCCAGACCTGTGCTGGAGACTTGCCCCCTCCCGCCTGCCCGGAGTAACTGTGGCATCGCTGTTCAACAACCCCAGAGGTGGCTGCATCGCAGTGGCAGGTGCAGGGGACTAGGTGCAGAATATTTTTGCAGGATTGTAGCCCTGGTGTGCAATGCATGCTGGGAATTCTCTCCCCCACCCCGCACGCACGCACGCACATACTGGCGTGTGCCCTGCCATTGCCCTGACCTGTGCTTGCTCCTGGCGTGAGGTCTCCCTGGGCATCCTGCCACCTGGTCTCAGTTCCTGCCAGAACGGCTTGGTAGGAAGGGGTTTTGCAGGGTGAATGCTTTAGCTGTGAGCTGGGCAGCCCTGGGGCTGGCAGGAAAGGTAATTCCCACCCTCACAGGCCCAGGCAGCTCTCTCCCCCAGGCACACCATGACACAAGGCCTGTTATCTTCCCATATGGACCTGTGGGGCGGGGGCTGTCTTGTCCCCAGGGCAGGCAGGGCGGACTGGCTGGCTGGGCAAATGTCTCTCCCCTCTAGGGGGCATTGGCTCTGATCCAGGCCAGGGCAGAGGACTGAGTGGCCCAGGGGCGGGGGGATGAGGTAAGTTTGGTGAGTCAGCCGGCCATTTCCCAGCAGAGAGAGGGATGGGGAGGGGGTTCCTCTAGGAGGGCTTGGGAGACCCTGCGAAGGCTGGGGGCTGGGCAGCTCTCCCCCGACTCCCGCTCCAGGGATTTGTGAATCCAGCAGCAATTAAACTGGGGCGGGAAGGGGGCCATTCAAAGCTCTGCGGTGCAGAGTGGAAATGACAGGCACTTCCCCCGGGGCTGGGAGCTTCCAAAAATAGCCCCTCCGTGCGCAGCCTGGCAGCCAGCCGTGGGGAACGTGGGCACAGTTGGCCTCCAAGCATCCTCCCCCATCCCCAGCTGCACCCTCCCCCCACTGTCCCTCCAGACCCTGCTGCACCCTCCCCCACTGTCCCACCCAACCATGCTGCACCCAGCCCCCACTGGCCCTCCCCACCCTGCTGGCACCCACCCCCCATTGTCCCTCCAGACCCTGCTGCACCCATGCCCTGCTGGCCTCACATCCCATCCCCCATGGCCAGCACCCAACCCCCTCACCTCATCCTTTGCAGTTCCCCCATCCCAACTAGCACCCAATCCCCAGCCCTCACTGTCCCCCCAACCCTGCTGGCACCATGCCCCCAGTAAGCCCACTGCTGCTGTCCATCTTCCTCTGTGTACCCCTGCCAGCATCACCTGCCCCCCACTCCCAGCCCCCTTCCCCCTCTTCTCCACTGCTGCCCCACCACTAGACCACACTCCCACCCCTCCTACCCACACCCTGACACTACCCAGATGCACACATCCAGGCAGGTGCCTGTGCATGTAGCTCTCCCCCTCTGTGCCATATTCCTGCACTGCCCCCCCCCCCCAGTGTCACTCCCCCGCCAGGCCTGGGGGGTGAAATATCGCTTTATGGATCACAGGATGGACTGGCAATGAGCTCATAATGGAGACACCCAATCCATGCATCACTGTAATGGACTTAGCATTGACAACACCCTTCCCCCACTGCCTGGGCATCCTCGCCCCACCCACTGAGGGAGGGGATCTAATGAGGGGCAGTCAAGATTCCTGGGTTCTAACTTTGCCTCTGGGAGGGGCTTGGGTCTGGTGGATTAGAGCAGGGGCTGGAGTCTGGGACTCCTGTCTAGTGCACTGCAAATCCACAGATATCGGCTTTCTAGCCACAGGTACCCACCCCCCGCGGATTTGGGTACAGTTACCCACGGAACCCGCCCCTCATTTTTGTGGAACTGGGTGTGGATACAAATGTTGTACCTTGAACCCTGCAAATTTGCGGATATTCACGTTATACCCGCAGGTATGGCTGTGGATACCTGCGGGCGTGGCTTAGGGACATGAATGGGTAACTGGTTAACCGGTACCCGGTAAGCATCACCCTTAATGGCTGGGAGTCAGTCTCTTCGCGCGGGGCTCAAAGTGGCAGCGGGGCCCGGGGGGGGGGGGTGTTGCCATTTCTAGCCCTGTGCAAGGCTGGCGACTCCCAGCCCATCTCAGGAATGGAAGCAGCTGGGCTGAAACAGCCTGTGCCCAAGGCGCAGGGGCCAGCTGTGATGGGCAAGGGGCCATGTCAGCCCAGTGAGCTGGAGCGTCCCCTCCACCTGCCCCCATTTAATCAGTTAACCAGTTAAATTTAACATTTAACTGGTTAACTAAGTAAACAGGATTTTACATCCCTAGTGTGGCTGTGGGTATCTGCAGGTGTGGCTGGGGATGTCTGTGAGTTTGGCCGTGGGTGTCTGTGAATATCTGGGTGTGGCTGTGGATGTTTGCAGGTGTGGCTGGGGATGGGTGTGGTTGTAGATGTCGGTGAGTGTGGCAGTGGATATCCCTGGATATGGCTGTGGATGTCTGCGGGTGCCGCTGTGGCTGTCTGTGGGTATGCTTATAGATGTCGGTGGATATCTGGGCATAGCTGTGGATGTTTGCGGGTGTGGCTGGAGATGTTTGCGGGTGTGGTTGTAGATGTCAGTGGGTGTGGCTTTTGATGTTTGCAGGTGTGGCTGTGAATGTCTGTGGGTGTGGCAGTGGATATCTAGGCATGGCTGTGGATGTTTGTGGGTGTGGTTGTAGATGTCGGTGAGTGTGGCTTTGGATGTTTGCAGGTGTGGCTGTGAATGTCTGTGGGTGTGGTTATATATGTTGGTGGGTGTGGCAGTGGATATCTAGGCATGGCTGTGGATGTTTGTGGGTGTAGTTGTAGATGTCAGTGAGTGTGGCAGTGGATATCTGCGGGTATGGCTGGGGATGGGTGTGGCTTTGCATGTTTGCAGATGTGGCTGTGGATGTCTGTGGGTGTGATTGTAGATGTTGGTGGGTGGGGCAGTGGATATCCCTGGACGTGGCTGTGGCTGTCTGCGGGTGCCTCTGTGGCTGTCTGTGGGTGTGGTTATAGATGTTGGTGGGTGTGGCAGTGGATATCGGCATAGCTGTGGATGTTCGCGGGTGTGGCTGGAGATGTTTGCAGGTGTGGTTGTAGATGTCGGTGGGTGTGGCTTTGGATGTTTGCAGGTGTGGCTGTGAATGTCTGTGGGTGTGGTTATAGATGTCAGTGAGTGTGGCTGTGGATGTTTGCAGGTGTGGCTATGGATGTTTGCGGGTGTGGTTGTAGATGTCAGTGGTTGTGGCAGTGGTTATCTGGGCATGGCTGTGGATGTTTGTGGGTGTGGTTGTAGATGTCGGTGAGTGTGGCTGTGGATGTTTGCGGGTGTGGTTGTATATCTGCGAGTGTGGCTGAGGATGTCTGTGGGTGTGGCTGCGAATATCTGCGGCTTATTTCTGAAGATGCAGGTGCAGATGCAAATTTTGTATCCACACTGGGCTCCACTCCTGGGCTCAGGGAGGGAGTGGGGTCTAGTGGATTAGAACAGCTGCAATGACTGACACATGGCTGACACCTCCACTGGCTGCCAATCCCCAGATCAGTGTGTAAATCCCTCTCGCTCAGGGAAGCTGGAAAGGGGGGATTGTTTTCAAAAAATAATTATAATCGGCTTCTGCTTATTTTTATGATCCATCCACCTACTTCTCCCTGGGGGAAGCATTGGGGTGGGGAATGGGACTGAGACAAGATTCATTAGCTCTAATGGACTGAGGCCCCTAATAGGATTGGAGCAGGTGTGGAGGGGGAGAGCAGCTGAGCTAAGGTCTCTCTCCCCAGCACCTCCCAGCTGTGATGAGGATGTGACACTTGTGTGCATTCAAACAGTCAGTGCTATGCAGGGTGGGGCTGCCAGGGGGTTTATCCTCTAACAGAAGGATCCTGGCCCTGGTCACTTGACTTTCCCTGTTAAGCAAAGAATTTAGTCCCTGGCTTCTTTGTGGCGGGACAGCAAAGGGACACGTCCATCTAGTGGGGCGGGAGTCAGGATTCCTGGGTTCTATTCCCAGATCTGAGAGGAGCGTGGGGGACTAGTGGTTAGAGCAGGAGGCCTGGGTTATATTCTCACCCGTGCCACTAACCTCCTAGGGCAAGTCCCTTCTGCCTCAGCACGTTTCATCTCCTTCCTTTGTCCACTCCAAGACCGTGAGGGCACAGGAGCTTGCACGTCTCCCTGTGTCTGTGCAGCACCCTGACAGGGCCCTGACCTCAGTGGGTGGCCCCATCACCTGCAGTGGATCATTAGCAGGGATAAAACCTGGGACCTTCAGCCTTGCAGTCTCTCAGGCTAAGGGCAATATGTCGGTAGCAGTAGTAGGGTGGTTAACCATGTATGCTGCCCCCCCCCACAAGCAGCAGTCAGGGCTGCAGGAGCACTGGAAGCTCCCAGTGGCAGTAGCCGGTACTGCACCCTGCCATGCCTAGCACTGACATTGCTGGTGGTCTGTTCCGTGGTGCCGGGATAACCTTTTGCCTCCTCTCTGCCTTGCAGTGGACGGGTGCATTCACCGGGCTGCCGGGGAACTGCTCAAAGAGGAATGCCGATCCCTGAGCGGGTGTGAGACAGGAAAAGCCAAGCTCACCTGTGGATACCGGCTCCCAGCCAAATGTGAGTGTCACCAGCCCACAGTTGGGACATGGGGTCTGGTAGGCCGGGCTGTGACACTGTGGCTTGATGGTTCCATGGCCGTGTTGCTGCTTTGTACAGTGCACAGCCAGTCATGGGTACAGCTCCCAGGGAATCGGTGCACAAGAGAAAGCCTGGGCTGGTGGTTAGAAGACTAGCCAGGGACTTAAGAGAGCCAGTTTGACCTCCACTCATGCAAACACGGGCACACGTGCACACACACCCCGGCAAGGGCACACTGCCTGCACGTACACACGCTGCTGCCTACATGTCCACACCTGCACAACACACATCCCCAGAGGTGCATGCGCACTGTCAACACACTCAGACGTGCACACCCACCCCTGAGTTTCATCACCTGCATGCCAGCAGAAGCACATGTGGAAAACAAGCTGCATCTGGGGAACTGGGGCCTCCAAGAGATGTGACACACACAGCCCCGTGCTGCTGGCTGCCATCCCTCAGTGGGGGGAGCTGGGCCAGCGGGTGCCTGGCTACAGAGAACTGGGAGGATCCCAGCTCTGAGTGGTTGGGGAGTGCTGGGGAATCCAGCTGTGGCTGAACGGGTGCGGATCGCAGAGGGTCCTGATGTGTGTATATAAAGTGGGGTTGTGTGTTAAGCTGGGGCAGGTTGGCTGGGGGGTTGTGTGTGGATCTGTCAGATTGTGGATTTGGGGGTGTCAGGTTGTGGAGTCAGAGAGGGTGCGAGAAGCAGCACGATCCTCTGGCTACATATCAGGGCTCGCCCCATGGGGATGTACTGCAGTAGCTGAGCCAGCTGTTCTGCTCATCAAGGGACGGCGGGGCCACATCCATATGCCCAGCCAGACCCTCGGGTCAGTGGCCTGCATTGCAGATCATGGCTACAGGCTGCTGTAACCACTAGGTCCCACTCCCCAGGAGTCTAGCTCTCAGTTTAGCTCTAATCACTGGACTCCATTCCCTTCCCAGAGCTGGGCGTGACCCCAAGAGTCCTGGCTCCCTGTTCTAAAGCCCTTCCTGTTATTCCTTGTGAATTTGCTGCCTTCCAGTGACATCTTGTGGCAAGTAGTTCCACAGCTTATTGTGTGGATGTAAAGCAGTGTCTGCAAAGTCTGCATGTGTCTGTGTGTGTCTGCATGTATAAAGCTCTGTGTGTGTGTGTGTGTGTGTGTGTGGGTGTGTGTGTGGGTGTGTGGGTGTAGGGGTAGGCAGGTCCCCACACACACACTGCATGTTCCCCCCCAGAGCAGAGGCACAAAGAGCTCCCCCCATCCTGCTGGAAGGGAGGGGGCAGGAATGAGATCTGCCAGGGATAGGGGAGTTGTTCTCTACTCCTGACCCCCAAGTCTCATTGACCACATCATGACATGAGGTGCAGCTGGCCCCTGGGAGAGAGGGCCATGCCCAGCATCATGTGTGCTGGGCTCCCCAGCAGAACCATTGCAATGTGGGGCAGAGTAGCAGACTCCAACCCCACTGGGTCATTGCAAATGGCTCCTGGAGTCTTTGGCTTAGCCCAGCCCAGAGGGTGGGGCACAGGACTGGGAGTCAGGACTCTGTTGCCATTTACCTTGGGCAAATCCTTTCCTCTGTGCAGCTCTGTCGTCCCACCCCACCCCAGCCCTGGAGTATTTAGATCAGTGGTCTCCAACCTTTTTAAGCACAAGATCACTTTTTGAATTTAAGTCAGTCCAGGATCTACCTCAAACCCAAGTACCCCTGCCCCACCCCTTTGCCGAGGCCCTGCCCCGCCCCTTCACTGAGGCCCCGCCCTCCTCACTCTGTGAAGATGGGGTACAGGGGATGGGGATGTTAGTGCCCCCCTGCCTTTGTCTCCCCCATTCTGCACAACAAGCAGGAGCCTCTGGGGGGCAGCTCTGAGGCTCTAGGCAGGAGCAGCATGATAGTGGGGGGAGGGGCAACTGAAGTGCCAGCACTTGATAGCCTCCCAGCCAAACCAGTCAGGTTCCCCTGCCAGAGGCTCCAAGATCTACCGGTAGATCCCGATCTACTGGTTGGTGACCACTGATTTAGATTGTAAGCTCTTCTGGTTAAGGACTGTTGACCGAGATCAGGCCCCCGTTGTGCCAGGCGCGGCGCAGACCCGACCGAGATCAGGCCCCCGTTGTGCCAGGCGCGGCGCAGACCCGACCGAGATCAGGCCCCCGTTGTGCCAGGCGTGGCGCAGACCCGACCGAGATGTTACACACAAGATATCACATCCACCCCTTCCCATTCAGCCCTCTCATGGACGTGCACACTGGGAGCAGGAAGATGTTTCACCCACCCCATGCTGATCTGGGACAGGTAGTGAGGGAAGAAGATGCAGCGCAGCTCCCCTAACACCGTGCAGGGGCAGAGGGCAGTACTGACAGTCAGGGGAAAGTGCCTCCTACTGGGCCCCAATCTTCTCATCCTACAGCTCCTTACAGCCCCCCTCTTCTCCTGTCCACCTGCAGCGCCAGGGAAATCTGTCACACAGACCCCTGGCTGCTGGCCTTGTGGGTTATCAATAATGTGGGGGGGGGCAGCAGGACAGCACTCTATTTATCAGACTGATATTATAGACACGGACGGCAAATGCAAAGTGTTATCGACCAGGCTGTCAGGGAGAGGCATGGTGCACCAGGCAGCAATGGAGAGGGTAGGGGCAGGGGAGTGGCAGGGCTGTGATCTCACACTCACACACTGATCTCACACTTGCCCCGATCTTACACACTGAGCTCAGCACACATACTGATCTTATAGACGTACGTGCACTGATCTCTCATACATACTGATCACTGACTGATTTCACTCTCTGATTATCAGGGATCCTAGGAATCCATTTGCCAGAATTAAAATGCAGAATTTACATTTTTATAGTGAATCATTAGATTTTGGGTTTTTTGTGTTTTTGTGCAGTAGAGCCTCATGTATCTGGCTCGCCTATTAACCAAACCACAAGCTGCCTGGAGCCACCCTGGCCTGACCATGGCCACCCACCAGCTCTGGCCACCCATCAGTCTTGGCCTCTGTCAGCTCCAGGCAGCTGGTAGTTCAGTTAAATGCAGAGACCCAGGCAATGGATGCTCAGCTCTGTGGGGTTCTCCTGTGTGACCATAAGCCATCATGTTTAGCTGAGCCCTGTCTGTATTGCGGCATGGGGACTGCGGGTCTGTCTGACACTTAATTGTGGAAAAACACTGATTGCTGCGGGGTTTCATCAGAGAAATTCAGCTTTTTTATCATGGAAAACTAGAATCTCTGCTGATTGCACACACCAGTCACACATGCGCACACACATCAAGATCACATGCACACGCTGATGTCACCCTGGATCTTACACACACACACTGATCACACACGGACACTGATCTCACACCCATGCTGCTCACGTACCTACACCTCAATCTCGCTCACACACCACTCACACTGGCATTTACACAAGCAGCAGGACGAGGCCCCTCAGCCCCTGCCCCGGGACACCTCAGGACAACAGCGGCCAGGCAATTGGGCTGAACGGAGCCAGCACCTCCCTGTGTGAGATGAGTCACTGCAGAGCCCACAGGTGCTGGAGAGTGAAAGGAGGAGTGGGGCTGGGAGCCAGGACTCCTGGGTTCTGTCCCTGGCTCTGGGAGGGAAGTGGGGTCTAGTGGTTAGAGTCAGGGGGCTAGGAGCCAGGACGCCTGGGCTCTGCCTGGCTCCAGGCAGGGGATGGAATCCAATGGGGCTGAGCAGGGGGCTGGGATTCAGGATTCCTGGGTTCCAGCCAGACTGGACAAAGTTTAGGAGGGGTGCTGCATCCCATACTGCCCCCCAAGTGAGCAGAGCCGGGCCAGAGGTGAGCAGCAGTGGGGGAGGCGCACTGCTCTGGCCTGGGGATGGAGGTGAGGGATCTTGTCAAAACATTTCCAGACCTGGGTCCAAGCTGAAGAGTCCCAGGGCGAGGTGGGCGCTGTGCATGGGGAGCAATGACAGCTCTGACCTTTCTGGGCTCCGGCTCAGCGCTTGCTGCATGTGTGTCATGAATACAAAATAGATGGAGGGTTCCCAGTCCCCCCGCAGCTCCCACCTCCCACACACACACCCAACTACAAATCTAGCCCCCAACACTCATGCATTGAGCTGCCAGGTCTCTGTTGTCAGCATTGCGGCTCAGTTCAATTGGTGCTCAGGGCTGGGATGGCAGGGGGCTGTGGGTCGGGAATGAGGGGCACCGGCAGAGCGGGGGTTGCTCATGGCCAGGATAGTTGCAGCAGAGGGGTCTCTGGGGGCAGAGGCAGCTGGGCTGTGGGGAAGCTAACTCCTCGCCAGGGCTGGCAAAGCTGATCCTTGATGCCCAGCGTTCTGAGCAATGTGTGTCAATACCCCACCCGTCCGGCCCCACGCAGCGTCCCAGCAGCCTCGTCTGCCGTGGAAAAGGGCAAAGGGAGTGCTTTGGGTGGAGGGGTGTCCCTGTGGGGCTCATTAATATCCATCCCTGTGCCGGCAGCATGGGATGGACAGGCGGCCGGAGGCGCAGGAGGGATGCCAGAGGGCCAGGCAGCCTCATGGCACTGCCCGCAGCAAGCAAGAGAGGAGGGGATGCAGATGCGGGGCACAGAGCAAGACAGAGGATTTGCTGGTGGCTCCAAAAAGTCAGGGCGTGTGTGTGTGTGTGTGTGTGTGTGTGTGTTTTGGGTGGAACTGGAAATGAACCTGGCTCCAGGCTGTGGTCAGGGGGGTTGGAGTGGGGAAGCGGGCTCAGGGCAGGAGGTTGGGGGGGGTGCGGGGTCTGGGCAGGAGGTTGGGTGTGGGAAGGAGCTAGGGATGCAGGCGCTTTCCTGGGGGCTGGGGCAGCTCCCATGGTGGGGGGCAGGAGAACAGGTGGCTCATGCTCGGTTGCAGGCACCTCCCCTGCAGCTCCCACTGACCAGGAATGGTGGCCAGTGGGAGCTGCAGGGGCAGGGCTTGCAGGCAAGGGCAGTGCTGGGACAGAGATTCCTGGGGTGGGACTGCAGTGCTTGCCATGGCAACACCACTCCCTCTGCCCTTCCCCCCACTGCCGGGGGGGGGGGGGGGGCCCAGGCTGCAGTCCTTAAAGCCCCTTTCTTAATCCGGCCCGGCATGTGTGGGCACTTGGAAAGGACCAGCCGCTGCCACGGCCCCAGGCAAAATAGTCCAGTTCTCACGGCTTCGTCACAGGGCAGATGTGGCAAGAGCCACACAAACTCACAGGGCATTTCCTTCAGAGTCAGGGAGGGCCCACAGGGGTGAGGGAAGCCGGCTGGGTGCTGGCAAAGTGACTCTCAGACCTTCCAGCCATCTAGGGAGAGAGGGAGGGACATGTGTGGGATGGAGGGATAGCGGGGGATGTCTGGGGAGAGAGAGAAGAGGGAGGGAGGGAGGGTTAGATGGGGAGTCTGGGGGGGAGGGTTCGATGGGGGTGTGGGGAGGGAGGGAGAGTTAGATGGGGTGTCTGGGGAGGGAGAGAAGAGGGAGGGAGGGTTAGATGGGGGTGTGGGGAGGGAGGGAGGAGGGAGAGAGGGTTAGATGTGGTGTCTGGGGAGGGAGGAGGGGGGAGGGTTAGATGGGGGTGTGGGGAGGGAGGGAGGAGGGGGTTAGATGGGGGTGTGGGGAGGGAGAGAAGAGGGAGGGAGGGTTAGATGGGGTGTCTGGGGAAGGAGGAGGGGGGAGGGTTAGATGGGGTGTCTGGGGAGGGAGGGAAGAGGAAGGGAGGGTTAGATGGGGTGTCTGGAGAGGGAGGGAGGAGGGAGGGAGGGTTAGATGGGGGTGTGGGGAGGGAAGGAGAAGGGGGGAGGGTTAGATGTGGGGTGTGGGGAGGGAGAGAAGAGGGAGGGTTAGAGGGGGTGTCCGGGGAGGGTGGGATGAAAGGAGGAGTCTGGAAAAGTCCCTTAAAACCTCCCCTTGCCAGCTCCAGATTTCACTGCAGTCGCACCCATCTCCCTGCCCCTGGCTCAGGGGCACGTGGCTCAGTACCAAATGCAGCCACCAGGCGGTGCTGCTGCCCCCACCCCCAACCTGTGCCCTGAGCCTGCCCATTGCCACGTTAGCTTGAGTCAGGGCAGCGCATGAATGGAAGACTTCCCAGGGCTGTGGGCTCTGTAGGGGGCGCTCTCCCCCGCAGCCAGTGCAGCACCAGGGGGTGCTGTGCTGCAGGGTGGGGCAAGGGGGTCTCCCTAGCTCTCATCCCTGCCTTCCCCCTGTGCAGATGTCATTCACACTGTGGGTCCCATTGCCCAGGGGGAGCCAAGCGCCTCCCAGGAAAAGGAGCTGGAGAACTGCTACAAGAACAGCCTGAAACTGGCCATGGAGAACAAACTCCGCACAGTGGTGAGAGCCTGGGGGCACACGAGGGGGCTGGGATTTGCTGGGGGGTCGTGCAGTTGGGGAGAAAGGAGGTTTATGCAGAAGGAGAAGAGGTTGGAGGGGGCAGGGCGAGGTGAAGCAAGTTGGGGGGCGTTGTAGGTAAGGGGGCTGAGAGGAACAGGCAATGGGGGACAGTGTGGGGAGGATGGTGCTGTGGGGGGCAGGGTTCTGGGGGCAGCCATATGGGGTGGCAGTTGTGGGAGTGGCAGGTGTCTCTCTCACCCTCTCTCTCTCTCCTCCCAGGCTTTCCCCTGTCTCTCTACAGGCGTGTTCGGTGAGTACGGGCTGGGTCAGGGACTTGAGCCCCTCTCCTGGCCCGGCCGGCGGGGGATGGCTCCAGACCCTGGCTCTGATCTGTGCTGCTTTGCCCCCAGGATACCCCAATGATGCCGCGGCCGAGGTCGTTCTGAGGACGCTGCGGGAGTGGCTGGAGGTGAACAAGGAGAAGGTGAGAGGAAGCGCGGGGCACCCCCTGCTGGGTGGGGCAGGTCCAGGCGCACCTCACAGCCCGCGGGAGCAAGGGGGTACGAACAGTGGGGCCAGGCCTGGCCTTTGGGCAAGGCAAGCAAGGCAGTCACCTTGGGCCCCATGCATTCAGGGCCCCGCAGCTCTGCGCATTCAGGGCCCTGCGCTGCCCAGCTCCCGGCCCCACCCACCCCGCCAGGAGCCACGTAGCCGTGCGGCTCAGCATACTGCTTTGGGCCCTGCACACTCTTTGGCCAGGCCTGAGTGGGGCAGATGGGAGTTTGCATGGAACAGCCGTGTGACCACTTGGGCGTGGAGGCCCTCGGGCATTGTGCGTGGGGGTGAGGGGGTGAGCATTCACATGGGTGTATGTGAGCATTCACGTGGTTGTGAATGGGGGTGTGGGCACGAGGCTGTTTGTACCCATGGCTGTGCTCACACCACTGTGACTCAGGGGAGTGATGATGGGTGGGAAAAGTTGTGTCTATTTAGGCCAAGTGCCCAGACCTGCAGTTCTCAGCTCTGCTAACCCTTGAGCGCTCCCCCCACACCCCCAGACAAAGGAGTCCATCCCCCCCACTGACCCACATCCCCGCTCACACCTGCCAGGTTGACCGGCTGGTGATCTGTGTCTTCCAGGAGAAGGATGAGGAGATTTACAAGGAGAAGCTGCCCTTCTACTTTCCCATTGGTATGGTTCCCCAGACTCCCACCCCTCTACTTTCCCATTGGCAAAGCCCCATAGACCTCCCATCCCTCTACTTTCATATTGTTACAGTCCCCCAGCCCTTACCCCTCTACTTTCCCGTTGGTAAAGTCATTGAGACCCCTACCCTTCTAATTTCCTGTTGGTACCGCCACACAGACTACTACCCCTCTATTTCCCCATTGGTATGGCTCCCCAGACCTCCACACTTCTACTTCTGCTTTGGTACAGGCCCCCTCACACCCTCACCCCAAACTCTCACCTCTCTACTTCCCCATTTGGTATAGTCCCCCATGAACCCCCTTTGGTCCTACCATCCCCTCCAGAACCTACCACCCCAACCCTTGGCCTCCAACTCATCAACTTCCCCATTGGCTCAGCCCCCATAACCTCCCACTCTGACCCCAGGCCTCCTCCAGCCTCCCACTTGTCTGCTTCCCCATTGGTATAGCTCTCCTACCCCATAGTATACCCCCACTCTTCCCTCTGGCACTCTCCTCACTGTCCCTCAGGGCCTCCCTCTGGCTCCCCTTATCCTGCAGTACCCTCTCAGCCAGCTTAAGAACATAAGACCAGCCATACCTGGTCAGACCAATGGTCCATCTAGGACCATGTCCTGTCTCTGACAGTGTCCAGTGCCAGGTGCCCCAGAAGGAATAGAACATGGCAGTGGTCTCAGGTAATCCATCCACTGTCATCCACTCCCAGCTTCTGGCAGTCGGAGGTTAAGAGACACCCAGAGCATGGGGTTGTGTCACTGACCAGCTTGGCTAATAGCCATTGATGGGCCCGTCCTTCATGAACTCACCTAATTCTTTTCTGAGTCCAGTTACCTTTTAAGCCCTCACAACATCCCCTGGCAACAAGTGCCACAGGCTGACTGTGTTGCGTGAAGAAATACTTCCTTAGGGTTGTTTTAAACCAGCTGCCTGTTCGTTTCATTGGGTGCCCCCGGTTCCTGTGTTATGGGAGGGAGTAAATAACCCTTCCTTAGTCACTTTCTCTACACCCATCCTGATTTTATAGACCTCTGTCCTTTCCCCTCCTTAGTGCTCTCTGTTCCAAGCTGTATAATCCCAGTCTTTTTAGTCTCTCATGGAAGCTGTTCCATCCCCCTAATCGTTTTTGCTGCCCTTTTCTGCACTTTCTCCAATTCCAATCTCAGAGGGGTAGCTGCGCTAGTCTGTAACTTTAAAACAACGAGTAGTCCTGTGGCACCTTAGAGACTAACACAGATATAGATAGTATCATGCGCTTTCGTGGGCACAACCCATTTGCTGACAAATGCTCATGCTACTATGTATATCTGTGTTCGTCTCTCTAAGGTGCCACAGGACTACTCGTTGTTTTCCAATTTTTGGAGATGGAGCAACCAGATCTGCACGCAGTATTCAAGGTGTGGGCACCCCACAGATTTCTGCAGTGACATTATGATATTTTCTGTCTTATCTGCCTTTCCTATTGATTCCCAACATTCGGTTCGCTTTTTTGACAACTGCTGCACGTGGAGCAGATGTCCGAGAACTAGACACAATGACTCCAGGAGCTCGTTCTTGAGCAGTAACAGTTACTTTAGACCTCAGGGGTTTACATGCAGAATTGGGATTCTGTTTTCCAGTGTGTCTTACTTTGCATTTGTCAACACTGAATTTCATCTGTCTTCATGGGGCCTCGTCACCCAGTTTTGTGAGATCCCTTTGTAACGCTTTATGCTCTGCTTTGGACTTACCTATCCTGAGTAATTTTGTATCATCTGCAGATTTTGCCACCTCACTGTTCACCCCTTTTTCTGGACCATTATGAATGTGTTGAACGGCTCTGGTCCCAGCACAGACCCCCTGCAGGACCTTGCCATTTACAGGCTGTCCTCGCTATAAGTCCAAGATACGTTCCAAAAAACTTGGACTTATAGCGAAACAACTTAAAGCAGGGAATTTTTTTCCCTGCAGCTGACTTCCGTTTGTATAAATTGGTTTTGATTTTTTTTTTTTTTTGTGTGTGACTTCAGAGCAAGGAATGGAAGGACTTACAATGCATCAGTTCCTACAAGTGTCAACGACTTTAGTGCGGAACAGATGTATACCGGGGCCCATTATAGCAGTGACGCCCTGAACCTCTCTCCATTGTGAAACTGAGAGCTGATTACTAGCCTTTCTTTCCTTTTGTAAACAGTTACTGATCCATGAGGGAACCCTACAGCATATCACTTGTGTGCTTACCAGTGCTCCTCCTGGGCACCTGCGCCTGGCTGCCCCATACCCCCAACCACAAAAAATCTCCTCTCTGGTTCACCCCCACAGCTTCCTGACCTGTCCCCACATCCCCCAACACTTTCCCACCCTCCAGCCCAAAACTCTAACCCATCCCCCCACATGTCTTCCCACCAGCCCTGGGTCCCCCCCTCCACCTCAGCCCTCTTCCCTTCCAATGGGAATAGCCCTTCTGCCTGCACCCTAAGCCTGTAGCCTCTCCCCCTTCTCCTGCTTCACAAAGACACTGACATAGCCAGTGGGTACCCAGGAAGGGTAGATGGGGGTGATCTCCTTTCCCTCCCCACAATGGTCATTGGGTGTGTTTGGGGGGGGAATTCCCTGGATTCACCTTCCCCTTTCTCTCCTTTCTAGCCTGATCCTGACACCCCCCCCTCCCCTGATGGGTAAGCACAACCCAGCACTGTGTGCAGTGAGGGGGGTGGGGGCCTGAGTGACTCCAGAGAGGGCTCCCCTAACCACAGAACCCACCACTCACTAATCCCAGAACAACATCATGTGGGATTGCAGGGAGCCGTGGGTTGGGACTGAGGGGCACCAGCAGGGCTGGCATTGCAGGGGGCCATGGACCAGGACCGAAGGGACCAGCAGGGCTGGGATAGCAGGGGGCCATGGGTCGGGACTGAAGGGCACCGACAGGGCTGGCATCGCAGGGGGCCATGGGTCGGGACTGAGGGGCACTGAGAGAGCTGAGGGAAGAAACCCAGCTGCAGGTTGGGAGTACTGAGGCATTGGTCCCATGGCCAGTGGGGGTTGAGTACCAAATGCTGCCTTCCTTTTGCCCACCCTCCACTGTTGTATCCCTCCCCATGCCTGCTCCTGGCCTGTTGCTCCGTTGCCCTGAGATGCACAGATCTAACCCCACAACTTTCTTTCCCCACAGACAATGCCAAGGAACTGGCCCCCGGCCCTGAGGAGCCCCCCCACACCAGACAGGAGGTGTTCCAGAGATGCTGCTTGCCACCTTCTCTGCTGACTCACCACCTAGCTCCCCACATGATTACCCCTGGAAAAGAAAAGCCCCCCAATATCAGCACCTTCTCTTCCCCTGTGTGACCTTCCCCTTTGCCAGGCTAATAAAGTTCTTTGAGTTGAATGATTGTGTTGCTTCTGCTTTCTTGGGGGACATGAAGGTCCCCGTCCCATGGCCCCTGCCTGGGAGCTTCCTGGGTCTGCAAACGTGGATCCAGAGCTGGGAGCAGGCAGGGAGTGGGAGACAGGCCAGGCAGTTCTGAGTCTGTCCAGCAGGGGGCAGTAGGGGCAGACACACAGGGCTTGGCTCCTTCCCTCCAGCAGGGGGCAGGAGGGACACAGACACACTATGAGGGACTGGTCTGTGGTCTGGACAGGACAGGAGCTGTTCGCCCCCCCACCCCCACCTGCTCTGCAGTGGGACGTGCTGCAGTCAGGACTCCTGCGTTCTATCCTGGGGAGGCAGTGGGGGGGAGGGGGGGCTGTACTAAATGTCCCCCCAGTCCCAGCTGTTGGTGTTTAGGGGGCAGCATTGGGGCTGAGCTAGCGACTGTCTCCTGCACTCTGGGTGGGGCAGTTATGGGGAGCGTGGGGGGGGTGGGGTTCTTTGGCCTGGCAAAGAGACAATTGCTCCCCTTAAACTCTGCCCCCTCATGGCTGTGCCTGAGTGGCCTGCTGTACTGGGGGGAGGGGAATGGCTGCTGCTGTGCCATGCCCTTTGGGCGCTGGGGGAGGGGGGGGGCTGTGTGGCAGTCTCTGACCCAGGGCTAGCGGTGCAGCCCTGTTAATTAATTTCCTGCACTTGCTCTCCCTCTAGGTGGGGGAGGGGTGCCCAGCCCTGTCTCCGTCACACCTGGCTGGAGCAGGAGACAAAGGCAGCAGCGGAGGCTGTTGGGTAGAATACAGATTAGCTGGGTAAGCAACAGCAGATGCCTCAGTTGGGCTGAGTGCTGGGCTAGTGTGGGGAGGGGTCTGTGGGTCAGGCGTGAGGGGTCTGTGGGAGGGGGCAAGCAGGGCTGCAGGTCAGGGGTGAGGGGCACCCGCGGAGCTTTGTGTAGGGCTTATATGTGGGCCAAGAGTGAGGGATGTGAACAGAGCGGGGGGAGGGGGCGGGGCGCAGATTGGTGTGCTGGATTGGGGGCTCCCTGCATGCCCTGGAAATGGGAGCTCTCGCAGCTGGGGGGGGGGGTGGTCTCACTGGAGCTGAGTAAGGAACCTGGCGGGGGTGGGCAGAGACCAGCTGTAAAAGCCTCTTCTGTCCAGTGAAGTGTCTGCCAGAGGGTGGGTTTTGCTGTCCCCCTGTGGGGCTGGGCTAGGAACCACGCATGGGGGTGCTGCAAGACCCCCTCCTGAGCAGTGGGTATTGGCATATCTAGGATTTCAGCCCCAGAACCCTTTGGAGAACAGGAGCTGGGGAGGGTCCCCCACCCTCACCTCCTTTTGGAATGTGGCTGGGGATAGGGGAAGACTCCAGGCCTCTGTTCTGGTGGGGAGAAGGGCTTGGGGCAGGGCTCAGGGTTTCTGGGCTTTGTGCCTTGGGCTGGGGGAGTGGGGCTCAGGCTGGGGGAGGAGGTGAGGACTGCTGGGTTTCTGGGGTGGGGAGGTTGCTAGGACTCTTGGGTTCCACTATGGCAAAGGTTGGGGGGGGGGGTGGAACTGGAGCTCCTGTGTCCCATTTGGGTGGAAGCTGCATTGGGACTGGGCTCTACCTGGGGAGCTCTATGGGGGGCCAGAGACGCCCATGGGGCTGGGGTCCCATTGGCTCGGACACCCAGACACATTGGTAAAGCTGGGGTATGTCTCTTCAGCCAACAGCTGACTTGCTGAGAAATTGCAGGTTGGCCGACCCGAAACCATTGGCCAATGGTGCTGAGTTCCCTGCCCAGCTTTGGCCTCGCTGAGAGTATAGAATCAGTGTCGTGACACCAACTAGAAGTGCTTCACTCAGACCTGGTTTGTCACCTGCTGTGATTCTGCATTGTCTCCACGTCCAGGCAGGACTAGATTTGCCAAATGCCTGGGCATAGCGGGGGAGCGAGGACCTGCCATCTGACCTATAGCCTGGTGGCTTATGGCACCTGCCTGGGTGTGGCTGGCAGCACATCCAGTCTCTCCTCAGTCACTGATGTATTTTATCCAAAGGGGACCAGCTTCAACAGGCCAGAGCCCAGTGGCTCGGACAGCTGCCGCAAGGGGGGGGTAGAAGATGAGTACGCCAGGGCTCAGGCTAAGGAGGGAGGCCCTTGCAGTCACCTCTCATACAAGCTGTTCTGAGAGGCAGCCTGCTGGCCTCTTGAGCAAATGCCCCACATGAAAACTCTTTGACTTGTGTCAAAAGGCAGCACTTCCATCTGATCCTGGCTTTTCTAGCCTCGAGAAATGTTGGGTTTGGTTCAAGCTGAAACAAACGCGTGTGCTGAGCTTGGAGTTGCCACAAGCTTTAAAAAAAAACCCTTATGCACCCAACGCTATCCCCAGGGTCCCAGGTGAGTCTCTGGGACCATTTGGGTGCTGGGGCATGTGTCTCTTCCCCAGGACAGAGCAAAGGCTGAGCTGTCCTGGGCCCCAGGGCACCTTCTGTCTTATGGCCGCTTTACAAGAGGTTGAAATGTTCCCCAGGTGAATGGGGACAGTGAAAGCCCTGACTTTCACAAACTTCAGTCAGGTCCATGTTGACTTCATTAAAACCCTTGTCCGATTAGCTGAAAGTGCTGATCACAACGCTTGCAAACCAAGAGACTTTCATCAGCCATGCTGGGTGATGAACCCAACCCAGTATCCTGCAAGATGCTTCAGAAAATAAACACAAAGGCAATTTATCAAGCGATCCCATCCCCTATTACCCAGTCCCAGCCACTAGGGGCATGTCTACATTAGGAAAATATTTAAAAACTAGCCAATTAGCCCGTCATAAGACAGGATTTTCAGATCTCTCCTCCATGTCGGTCTTCTCTCCTGAGCCTCTGGTCTCTCGCTCCGTGTCTCCGTGTCTCTCTCTTTCTCTCCCTCCTCCTCCTACTGCCTCCCCCCCCCCTCTCAGCTCTCCTCCGCCTCCTGCCTCTCTCCCTGACTCTCTCTTTCTCTTCTCCTCTCCCTCCTGCCTCTCACTTGGGGGAGCGCAGAGCCCAAACGGTTGCTTGCGCCACTTGCTACCATGCAGTGGCCTGGCTGAGCAGTGCAGAAGTCAGCCGAGCCCCACTGCGGGAGGCGAAGGGGTGCGGGGCGGTGATGTTCACGGTCAGGGGCCAGGGCCTGGAGCTGCTGTCATGCCGCATGTCACCGCCCCCCCCCCCCTTTGCCTCCCATTGTGGTGCTTGGCTGACTTCTGCGCTGTTCAGCCAGGCCACCACGGGGGAGCAAGCGGAGCAGGCGGCCGTTTGGGCTCCCCCCCCCAGCCGCCCAGCTGAGTGGCACAGAAGTCAGCCGAGTGCCACGATGGGAGGTGAAGGACATGACCCTCCCCCAGAGGGAACAGTCAGCATTTCATCGTTACAGAGTCACAGACATTGGGCTACTATATATATGCTAACTCCCAAAATTACTGGTTTGAAATAGCATGTCCACACTACGGGGAAGCATCGAAATTAGTCCGAGGCCGGTTTTCCACACTACGAGACGGAGGAAGCACTGGGGAGTAATTACTTTGAATGACTCTGGGGAGTAGTTATTTCAAAATAGCAGCAGTGGAGCATCCATACTACCACTGTTTTGAAATAAGCAATATTCCTCACAGAAAGCAGTTCTTATTTCAAAATAACAGGCTTGGTAGTGTGGACACTCCAGCTGTTAGTTCGAAATAAGGGGAGTTAGACTAGGGCTAGCAGTCTGAGGGACACGCAGACCATGGGGTTGTATCTCGTGCCATCTTGGCTAATAGCCATTGATGGACCTGAACTCCATAAACTTGTCTTGCTTTTTTGAACCAGTTTTGGCCTCCGCAACCTTCCTGGCAGTGAGTGCTACAGGCTGTGTGGAGGAAGAAGCACTGTTTTGTGTTTGCCTCTTAATGTCATTGGGTGACCCTCGAGCTGTGTGTTTTGGTACGGGTCAAATAACACTCCCCTATCATCTCAACATCCTGTGTGAGATTATAGACCTCTCCCCCATTGTTGCTCCTAAACTGAACAATCCGTAGTATGATCGCTCCTCATATGGAAGCTGTTTCATACCCCAAATAATTTTTGTTGCCTCTCTCTCTACCTTTTCCAAGTCTATTATTTTGAGGTAGAGTGACCAGAACTGCCAGAAGTATTCAACGTGTGGATTTACGTAGTAGGCTTATGGTATTTTTAACCATCTCTTTCATAATGGTTCCTTACAGTATTAGTGTTCTTTACTGCTGTTGCACATTGACTTGCACATAGATAGTGCTTGTTCTATAAAAACAAGGACACCAAGGCTATGTCTACACTGGCGAGTTCTTGCGCAAGCACACATCCACACTGCCATGTGCTTTTACGCAAGCGCATCCATGGCAGCGTGGACGCTCTCTTGAGCAAAAAAGCTCTGATGGCCATTTTAGCCATAGGGCTTTCTCGTGCAAGAAACTGCTGCTGCTGTCCATACTGCCCTCTTGCACAAGACCTCGTGCGCAAGAGGGCTTACACTTGTTAGAAAAGAGCGTAGCTCTTGCGCAAGAAGCCCTGTCCTCCAACGCTGACCTGTAAATCTTCTTGCGCAAGAGCTGGCAGGCAGTGTGGACGCTCTGCGGGTTCTTGTGCAAGAACCCGCCAGTGTAGACATAGCCCAAGAGCTCTCCTGAGTGGTAACAGCTAATTTAGACCCTATAGTTTTGCATGTATGGTTGGGATCAGTGTTCCCTGAGAGCTTGGGTGGCCACGCAGGAAAGATCCAGGCACCACCTAGTTCATTAGCAGAGCACCCACAACAAGCAGCATGTGTTTCTACTGGTGGTGCACATCTGCAGGTGCCTTGGTGCCCCTAACACAATTTATTCTGCACATGGATGAAAAAATTGAGAGCACTGATTGGGATTATGTTTTCCAATGTGCATTACTTTGCACTTATCAATACCTCAATATGGAGCAGGTCCTCTTATTTGTCACTGAAAAAGAATGGCTCAGGTGTAGGAACAACCTGCAGAAGCTCTGCAGCGGAGACCGATGCAAAGGAATCATTAAGTTTCTCTGCAACAGCCTTTTCTTCAGGTGCTTCTTTAGTAACTTGATCCTCCAGTGACCTCACTGTTTGGCAGGCTTCCTGCTTCTGCTGTACTTAACATTTTTAGCTGCTATTTTTCTAGCTGCTTTTTGAGTTGCCTTGTGCCTAGATACACTTTTACACTTGACCTGCTAGAGTGTGTTCCTTTCTATTTTCCTCACTTGGATTTGACTTCCACTTTTCAAAGGTTGCTTCTTTGCCTCTTAACTGCCTCTTACTCTGCTGTTTAGCCAGGGTGGCATTTTTGATCCTCTTACTGATTTCTGGAGAGATTTCGGAAGGGGGGGGGGGAGGAGAGAGGAAGAGAGGGTGGCAATCACAATACCTGTAGTTTGAGCACCTGGTATGGTGTTTTTAAGTAGTTTCCATGCACTTTGCAGCCACTTTGTTCTTGGAGCTGTTCCTTTAAAATTCTATTTCACTAGCTTACTCCCTGTTGAGCAGTTCTCCCTTTGAAAGTTAAATGCTTCTGGGATGGGTTTCTTAGAGCAGACATATCAACAAGGATGTTTATTCAATCACCTTATGGTCAGTATTATCAAGCAGTTCAGCTGTTGTCACCTCTTGAACCAGATTCCATGCACCAGTTTGGATCAAACCAAGAATTGCCTCTCCCCTTGTGAGTCCCAGGAGAAGCTGCTCTGAGAAGTAGCCATTAATGGTGACTAGACATTTTCTCTGTATCCCATGCCAAGGGGCCATGTTCACAGTCAGTAGAAAGACTGTTGTATCCACGCATTTTGTATAGCCTCTCATCTCCCTGAGCATTATGGAATCACCCTCACCCTTCTGATCAATCTCAGAGAGGTAGCTGTGTTAGTCTGTAACTTTACAGAAACAACTAGTCCTGTAGCACCTTAGAGACTAACACAAATATATATGGTATCATAAGCTTTGATGGGCAAAACCCACTTCTTCAGATGAGCTCACTAAAGCTCATCTGAAGAAGTGGGTTTTGCCCACGAAAGCTCATGATACTATATATATTTTTGTGTTAGTCTCTAAGGTGCCACAGGACTACTCATTGCTTTTAAAGTTACAGACTAACACGGCAACTCCTCTGAGACTTTTCAAGCAAGGACATTCTGCACATAGTGATTCCCTGGTACAGCTTGATTGACCTTATTGGACTAACACAGTGCCACTCCCCCACCGGCACTGCCTACTGGGTCAGTTTCACACTCTAGCATTAGGGTCCTGCTAATTCTCTTTCCCCCACATTTCTGCGAAGTCTGCTGTTGCTGTATCCTTACTTCAAACCAGCCATTTTAGTATGCCCATCTTAGACTTCAGCCTTCTAACACAGGTATAGAAGTACTTACAAAATTGGTCCCTATTTACTCAGTTGCTTTCATGTGACTTGACTGACAGGGACTTCTTTTATTTGACCATTTTTCTTCGGGTTCTACCAGTATTTGATCAACATCTCTCCTCTTCTCTTTCCTAGGAAATCAATTTCCCCCTCTAATTCTTCCCGGAAGGGATGTCTCTGGCTGATTCGCACTCCTCCACCCCAGTTGGCTCTCCCTGGACCTTAAACTAAAAACTCCTTTGACATCTACTATTTTACCTTGATAATTCTACAGCCCAAAAGCCACCATTAAGGTCCTGTTTTCTACCCTCCCGTAGGACACAGGCTGAAGAACTGCCCTAAAATAATTCCCAGAGCAGATCTCTTTAGAGAAACAGCCCACCTGGATTTCAGAACTGTCAGCAAGGAACACTCTACCCCGACCCCCCGGAAAGCATTTCACTGGTTAATTACTCAAATGCACTCTGTAAGAAAAAGTGCCCTAGTGCCAGTCTGTGTAGATTCAATTCCAGCCTGTGGACTGGTGACCTTTCTGTGCTAGACTGGGGCACCCATTAAAGATTTGTTCCCCCTGTAGCTACTTGCAGACTGTGTTTTAAGTCACCCCTTAACCTTTCCCTTGGCAAGTTAAATAGATGGAGTCTCACGAGAAGGCCTGTTTTGCAACCCTGCGATCATTCTCGTGCTCTTCTCAAAACCCAGCTGGTTTCTCAACAGCCTTCTTCAATTGTAGGCCCCAGAACAGGAGGCAGGATTCCAGCAGCTGCCAAATGCAAAGGTAAAAGGCTCAACCTGCTCCAGAGTCCCCAATTTGGGCATCCCAGGCTCACATTAGCTTTTCTGGCCACAAAGACTTTTTGTTCAGTTGATTATGGACAATGAGCCACAAATCTGTCAGTTATACTTCCCAGGAGCCCACCTCCACTGTGGGTGTATGGCCTACACCCTCTGCTCCTAGATGTAAACATTTGCACAGTTGGGTTGTGAGCAGACTCAGACTATCCAAACAGTTCTGAATGGATGACCTGCGCTCTTATTTACCGCTCCTTTTTGTCACGGCAGATTTTCACCGTGAGCTGCATAGAAGTGGTAGTTAGCATAGGCCCAAGAACCAAGTCCTGCAGGACCGCACTGGAAGCAGACCCATTTACTGACTGTCCCCATCAGTTACATGGTGAGACCCATCAGTGAGTTAGTTTTTAATTCCTGGCATGTGGGGCATGCTAACTCTGGAGAGCTTGGGTTTTAATAGATTCAAATGCATTAAGGACACATCTCCTACCGCAGTGCTCAATCTTTACCAAAATGCCTCGAAATAAGGAAACGAGGTGGAAGCTATCTGCCAGGAACCTATATGTTAACCCATGTTATGTTCTGCTCATTTAACTCGATCAAGTCACCTCTCGGCTGCTCTATTATCTTGCCTAGGATCGCTGGTAGGCCTATAACTCACCCTGTTGTCCTATTTACCTCCCCTCTCCTTTTTTAAAAACTGGCATGTCATTAGCTTTCTTCCAGTCTTCTGAAACTTCCCGGCTGTGTCTAGACTGGCCAGTTTTTCCGGAAAATCTGCCGCTTTTCCGGAAAAACTTGCCAGCTGTCTACACTGGCCGCTTAAATTTCCGCAAGAACACTGACGATCTCATGTATGATCGTCAGTGTTCTTGCGGAAATACTATGCTGCTCCCGTTCGGGCAAAAGTCCTTTTTGCGCAAAGCTTTTGTGCAAAAGGGCCAGTGTAGACAACCCAGAATTGTTTTGTGCAAAAAAGCCCCGATGGCTAAAATGGCGATCGGGGCTTTCTTGCGCAAAAGCGCGTCTAGATTGGCCAGGGACGCTTTTCCACAAAAAGTGCTTTTGCGGAAAAGCGTCCGTGCCGATCTAGATGCTCTTTTCCGCAAATGCTTTTCATGGAAAACGTTTCCGTTAAAAGCATTTGCGGAAAATCATGCCAGTCTACACACAGCCCCCCAGTGCTCCAAGACTTAATCGAGAGTAACAGTGCCAGAGCTCTTCACCCAGCTCTGTTCAAACTTGCATCCCAGAGATCTGGACCTGCTGATTTTTTAAAATGACCGACTTCACTAGTGTCTGAGCAGCCTCTGGAGAGCCCAGGAGCATGGGAAGGATACTCACCATAATGAGACTAATCGTCCTTTTTCCCCTCAAACACAACAAACATTGATTGTATGCTACTGGAAATACTACCACTTCCAGCTAATAATGAACTGAAACCCTCAGAATTCTTAGTTCCAGGTACAGCTTTAAAAAAACCTCCATAGCTTTCTCCTTGGGGCTTACTTGATCAGCTTCCTACACTGCCTAGCTTAGGACTCACATTCATTACTGTCACCTTCCCTCTTCTTCCTCTGGTTATGATCTAGTGATTGCTACCTTCAGTTCCCCTCTAAATGCTCTTAGCCAGCCCAGCTGTCTTCCACACATGTGGGCTTGCAGCTTTCTGGGCATCTCATAAGGTTCTTTTACCAATTAATATTTTTCTGATTAAATTTTCCCTTCCAGCTGATTTAATTAAAATTATTCTCAGCTGTGTGAAACTGGCATGCTGGGCACATGCAAGTTGTAAATGTGATCAAGCTATGAGCACTTGTACCAAAGCTACCGATAACTGTTTGTTCTGTAGCCATTCTGCTCTGTTAAGGTCTAAGAAAGAATTCTACCCCAGATTAGCTGCAGTGCCTTCTTATTTAAGATTAGGAAGCTGTGCTCTGCTGTTAAGAGGTACCAAGGCTGTTTTAGTACTAGCAGTGTGAAAACTCCAGCATGCATTACAGAAGTCACTCAAAGTGACATCCCCCATGATCTCACAGGTTTCTGCCCTATTCAGCTGGACTTGAGCCAGGACCTGGATGATCTTGGCCAGCTCTGCATGTGTATGGAGCAGGACAGCAGCCTGCCCCTCCTCCCCAAAAGCCCTGCAGCAGGAATGAATACAATGTGCTTTATTACTTGGGGAGGAGGGGTGTCAAAACACGGTGTGGGAGTTTACAGGAAAATGCTGACCTCTCATCCGTTTGCCAAGCAGAGCCAAGACACATCGCGATGTGACAGCTATGCAATCTAGAACATTTTTAGGCCACGCCTAATAAAACCGTGATCAGAAATCCATTTCTATATTCATAAATGGACTTAAATAGTAGGGCGGATGATAGCCCAGCTTTGCAGCACCGTGTTTTGTGTCAGCTTGAAGGTTCCAAAGTACTTTCCTCCTGCTCAGCTGGGTTCTGGAGGGAGCAGGAAGCTGGACTCGGTGCATGGTGCCAGTGTCTAGTGGGAGCAGGATCTCGCTAAGTCATCTTGTGCTGTTTTGTTTGTTCAGCTTGCTCTGTCTTGGATTTCTAGTTCGACACTCACAATTATCCCTTTCTGAATAAAGGAGCCTCTTCTAGCTGACGATTTCTAAGGGTAGTAGTGCACTCACTGATGAGGGGAGGGGCTTCTGCCCAGGTGCGCAGTAATGTGGAAGGAGTAGATCCTCCTGTAGGTAGAGCTCAACTGTTCCTGTGGGAGCATACAAATTCTTACAGACCTCACAAGGCGAGGTGTGAACTTAGGGCACATAGAAGTAACTGCAGGAACCTTACCCAGTAGCCTTGCTCTGTCTTGAGGGCTTGATGCATTTCCAACGTGAGCAAAGGAGCCTTTGCTATTTTCTAACAAAACAAATCTGAAAACAGCAGGCTCTGCAATAGCTCCCTGACATAATGAGCTCTCAGGATAGCCCAGCCCCTGAGCACACCACCTCCGCTGAGCTGTAAATTGACCCACATAAAGGCTCTGTTCTCTAATAAGTGAGGTCCACCTGGAAAGCTGATTATAAATCAATGATTGCAATCAGTGCTTTCCACTGGGGCAATTCAAATCCAGGCATGCTGCATTGACATGACTGCCTACAGCCCAACTCTCTCTGCTGACTGGACACGGGGACACTCCATCCCTCCTTCTGCCAAGCTAATAAGGCACCTCCACCCAACTTTCCAGAGGCAAGCCCGACTTGGCATCTGGGCCACTGGCAGGAGCTGGCCTGTCTTTCCATGTGTCCAATAGGCAAACTGCCACTGCCTCCCATGCTGGAGGCACCTTGTCAAAATCCACAGAACTTCTTCAGAGCTCTGCCACAGGGCGGGGGTGGAGCAGCAAACCACACAGATGTCGGGGCTATATGAAAGACAGACTGACTAGCCACCCAGCTGGCAAGCTCCCTCCATCCTGGAGAATGAAGATGACGGTAGCATGGGCAGGCATTTTCCAACTGCCACACGATCTGCTTTGCACTCTCAATACAGTTCTTTCAGGTGGCCTTTTCAGATGCAACTTCAACTTACTTCTCGGCCTCGTGGGCCCGCTGCCACAAGGTATCAGAGGAGAGGCAAACACATTCAGGCCGTGTTCACCGAAAATTAGACGTGGCCTGGGTGAACAATGGCCTCAGCCATGTTCAGGGGTTCCCCCATGCCCCTCAGGCACACAAGGAGCCAAGGGACGATTGCAGCTCAAGGCTCCACAGCAGCCTTCTTGGCTGGGTTCTCAGGCACCGTCCCCTGAAAGAGCCCGTGACAAGCACTGACACAGAGGAAAACTAGACAACAGAGTACATGGGACCACAGGCAGGGTCGGGGCAACAACAGTGAACTGCCCCTTGCAACCTGAACAAATCCACCAGACAAGTGGGCTCCATTCACCAGCATCCCCTTTAATAAAACACAGAAGGGCGAGTGTAACAACAGAAAACAAAGAGCGAGATCAGGGCACGAGATTACCATTTACAACCACAGAGACTGCCGGTGGGAGCAGGGCGGGGGGCCTGTGGAACATCTGCAGGGAGGGAGCGGAGGCAGCTGGCTGGCACCTATTTATACAGGATATCGTAGTGTCCCGGTCTGTACAGTAGATACACCTTAGGCTCCGAGCCCTCTGGGAAGACATGAGGGTTGGTGCCTCCACCCTCACCCCGGTCCATGTACTCCACCAGGATAGACACGTTCAGGGCCTGAGCCAGGGCGATGATGTGGATGTGGTCACTCTCTTTGCACATGGGTTCCACCTCCTGGAAGGGATTGAGCGGGAGGCAAAACAAGCACACGGAAGATTAGAGTCCAGGTGCTGACTGAGGGCACCGTGCCCCTCTCCCCGCTCCACACAGCCAG
Organism: Pelochelys cantorii; assembly: GCA_032595735.1. Taxonomy (NCBI): domain Eukaryota; kingdom Metazoa; phylum Chordata; order Testudines; family Trionychidae; genus Pelochelys; species Pelochelys cantorii. The sequence goes on from CM064336.1 coordinate 35,457,385, forward strand.
GGGACTCACCTAGGATACTACTAACATCCTGCCTCAGCTGGAGTTCAACAGGCCCCATCTCCAGGAACCTACCTCTGGCTCCTACGCCAATCACAGGTTGGCAAACCTTCCCACCCCCGGCTGCCTATCCAGTTGCCCAGGGTGCTGCACCCCCTCCTGCCACACAGGGGATCCCCCCAGGGGAATTAGCTAGGGATCTGAATGAGATCATGAATCAGCTGGTTCTCAGCACCCTCTCTAAATGGACAGGGGTTCCTCCCCAAGGAACAAGCTATGAATCCTACTCAGATCACACACTGATTGTTTCCAGGGGCAGGGCTTGTCCCATCCCCTGCCCCAGGAAACAACTGTGTGTGGATGCTACTGAGATCATGAGGTCACTGGGTTTCAGCACACACACACACACCCTGCCCAATTCTCCTCAGATCGCAAGTCGTCTGGGTCTCAGCCTCGCTACCCAGAAACATCCTCGACACAGGGAGGAGCTGGGTTGTAGCTCCAAGCTACACTCCACGACAGTTTAGGAGGAATGGAGCAAAATCGTACCATGGATCCTTCAACCCTCCCTTCCCAACTCCTCGTGCTCAGTGTGGTGTTGTCACAGGTATGAGACACAGCAGGGAGGGCAAACTCTAGGATCGGAACCTACTACCCCCTACGGTCCCGTGAGCTGCCCCTACCTGCTGGCAGAACTCCTTGATGCTACGGCCGCCCTCAATGAAGTGCTCGAAGAACTTGCTCTCACGCTGTAGGTAGCCAGAGGTCAGCAGTCTCAGGTACACCACCAGATAGTCGGAGGTGCTCTGGTCGTTGAAAGAGGCCAGGAGCTCAGGCACCGTGGTCTGCTTTTCCACTTGCTCTATCAGGTCCATGAACTGCAGGGCACAAGGAAGAGTGTCAGAGGCAGCCCCTTTGCTTCACCACCCCTCCCACCACCATGAGCTCTGAGTCAGACTAAACGGGCTGGACTCTGGTCAGTGGCACTAGCATGAGCTGGTGTCCTCATCCTAGGGCAGTGGTCACCAACCAGTGGATAAGGATCTACTGGTAGATCTTGGAGCCTCTGACAGGTGATCCTGACTGGTTTGGCCAGGAAGCTATCAAGCACTGGCACTTCAGCTGCCCCCCCATCCACTGTCATGCTGCTCCTGCCCTCTGCCTTGGAGCTGTCCCTTGGGACCTCCTGCTTGCTGTGCAGGGTGTGTGAGGGAGAAGAGGGGGGGCACTGATGTCAGGGTGTCCCTCCTCCCCCCACTCCTGTACCCTGTCTCCACACAGAGAGGAGATGGAGGGAGCTTGGCAATGCAAATCAATCACTCTCACACACTGTGTGTGTCTGTCATTCTCACAAACACACACTGTCCTTCACTCATCTCCCAACCCAACACACGTGTGTTTTTGTTGTTACTTCTTTGTACTGCTTGCAAAGTGGGTTATTTTTGGTTTTTGACTGGTCTATGCATTTCATCATTTTCATTTCTCTTATGCTTAAATTTAATTCTTTGAGTAGTGAGTTCTAAAATGCCGAACTTGGCATGGCTGGAGTAGTTATCCCTATGGTAATTGCTGCCCCTGGAAGTGGCTGGCATGTCCATCCTGCAGCTCCCATTGATCAATAATAGGGAACCATGTCTAGTAGAAGCTGTAGGCTCAGTGTCTGTAGATGAGGGGCAGCACATGGCGCCATGGAGCCATTGCTGTATGTGCCAGCTGCTTTCAGGAGTGGTGCAGGGCCAGGGCAGGAGTAAGCCTGCCTTGACCCTGCTGGTCCACCACCCAGAAACAGTCTCAGTTAAACTGTGCCCAGCCAGAGCCTGCTTCCTGAATCTCTGTTCCAGTCCTGAACCTCCTCCTGCACCCAACCTCCTGCCCCAGACATGAGTCCCCCTGCACCCAAACTCCTTTCCAGAGCTTGCACCCTGAAACCCCTCCTGGGCCCCAATCCCCCACCCTGGGCTAAGCCCAGAGCCCTGCCCACACTCTGAACCCCTTCACCCAAGACCAGAACTTGCACCACAACCCCCTACCTCAGCCTGGTGAAAGTGAGTGAAGATGGAAGAGGAAGAGGGATGGAGTGAGCAGGGTGAGGCCTCAAAGAAGGGGTGGAGCAGGGGCAGGGCCTCAAGGAAGAGGAGGGAAGGAAGTGGAACAAGGATATTTGTGTCTGAGGTAGATCTTACATTGCACTTAAATTGAAAAAGTGATCTTGTGGTTAAAAAGGTGGAGACCACTGTCCTAGGGAAACCGAGGGCGTAACTGAGGAGCAGGGGGGAAGCAACACAGGGAGCCTGCAGGAAATCCAAGAATTGAACTCAAGTCTCAGGAGTACCAATCTGCTCTGATCATCCCATCCTATCCAATGAGATCTTCCCCATCCCACAGGGGAAACGGTACTCACCGTGTTATGGAAATCCTCGATTGTGAACTCTGTGAAGCCCTGGGACACCAGGTCCTCCTTGCTTTTGGCAGAGATCTCCTTGAACCTGCATAAGATGGAATGAGACAGGCGTCAAGGAGGAAGGTCATCGAGTTTACAGCTAGAAGGACCATCCTATCATCTAGTCAGACTTCCTCTGTATCACAGGCCACCAGCCCCACCGCAACAGGGATGGCTTCTGAGCACAGCACTGCCTCCCTGGGCCGTGCCAGGTCAGGTGAGACATCACACACCAATCTGGATACTCCTGCTCTGGAGAAATCTCACACAAAGCACATAACCAAGCACCATGTCCAACCAGCACTCCTGCCAGCCCCAGTGACTGATCCACCACCGCTATCTCCAGCTCCTTCCACTCTGCCAGGGCCATCAATTTGTACACCTGGCCCCATCTATTCCAGGAAGTCTGTCCCCTCTTTTGCCCATGGCTGAACTCATGCTGTTGTAAGCTGGCTCACCTCCACACCCCATTCCTTCAGGCACCTTTCATCAGCTGTTTTCTGCAGGATAAGCCACTCTCGCCTTTCTCTGCCAGCCCCTTTGGACAAACTCTCAGCTCTCCTGGCCTTCTTCCACCCCATGCTGCCGGCTCTGACAGCCTCGCCCTACCAGACCTCTTTGGACTCCAAGAGTACCTCTACATTGCAGGGCTTAATTCGAAATAAGCTACACAAATTGAGTTATGTCAATTGCGTATCTTATTTCGAAATAGGGAGTGTCCACACCGCAGTTATTTCAAGATATAGTACTCTTCCTCCGACTTCCCTTTTTCCTTGTACAGTGATGGTTACAGGAGTTGGAGTAAGAAGTCCTCCAGCTTGATACTATTTCAAAATAACTGCCTGCTGTATACACACAGAATAAGTTATTTTGGAATAGTGCTAATTATTTCAAAATAGTGTTGCAGTGTAGACGTACCCCAAGCGGTCCAGGGAATCTCACAGCACCTTCTCTCCTGCCTGGCTGTATAACCCTGGCACCAACTGTACCATCAGCTGTCTGATCCAGCTGATCCCTTGTTCTACTATCCATGGGCATTGCCAGTGCCTGGCAACTGTTGTGCTTGGCCATACTGGATTGCCTGGAACCTCTGCACTGAGGTGCCTGCTTCACTGCCCTTCTCTGTGTACAAGGAGCCTCTTCCCATTTCCACCCTGGTGGTTCCATCACCCCCTCTGGTCCATACAGGAGCCTCTTCATCCACTGACGATGCTCTTAGCCCACCTGTGCTCTCTCTCTCCCCCAATGATCACATGCAGGTCAGGACTTGCTTCAGTGCATGGCTACAGTCCTCAACCTGCCTGTTGAAAATTCCTGACATCCTGCAACCTCCTGGCCCCTACCACACTCCCCTCCCTACTCATGATGCTCCTGTGCAGCCAGCCCAAGCTGTTCGGCACAGCTCAGGCTCTGCCTCTGAGCACAGCCTTTCAAGGAAGCGAAAGGAAAAGAGTGCTGCTACTTTGTGCCTATTAAGGACATGGAATTTCTCTTCTACAGCCACCCGCAATATGCAGGTGGTATAAGCTGTGACCAAGCTGGCCTGCCAACATTTCCCTTCCATGCCACCTGACTAAGCCATCCTGGTGGGCTGCAAGGTCTACTTCTCTACTGGCCTCCAAATTTATAGGACCAGCTACCAAGGACTTCCTTTCGTACTCTAAGCTGGTGGACTTTAAAGCCTTCTTTCCCCGGGAAAAACAGTTGCTCACCACCTCCAATGGTTGTCTTTCCGACCCCATCCCTGAGCTACATAACAAGTGTGCCTGCAGCACCCACCTGACTCCACCATCATCCATGTTCATACAACCACCACGCGCCACTGCTACAGCTACTTCTTCCATGACCGCCTTTCCACAACCTCCTCCCAAGCAACTCCTTCCTCAATAGCTGTAAACCCTCCCCACCTTTCCCTCCACCAGTCATAGACAGCTGGCATCTCCCCACTGCCCTCCTACCACACTGACACCCCTAGACTCTAGTCTTCTATGGGATCCCAGCCTACCGTTGCAGCTCCTTGCCGTCCTCCAGCAGGGCCTCCAGGTGCGAGAAGCCAAACGCTCGGTAGAAGCAATTGCCGTCGGGCCGCGTCTTCCGAATATATGAATACTTTTTGAGCAGGTCCTGAGCAGAGTGGGGAGGGGCACAATTATTCCCTCATATGCAAAGGGGCTGGGAAGTTAGTGTCTGATAGTGCCACATAAATACTACGTGTTATTACACCTCCACTCCTGCCAAAGCCTGTTGGGACTGGAGGGAGCACCTGGGGGGAAGGCCCAATTCAGGGAGTGAGGAACAGGTAATTTAGGGAGGAGAGCTTGAGGGACAATGCTGAGGAGGGGCAGGATTTAGTGGGTAGGAGCAGGGAGGCTGGGGAACTGCACGGGCAGAGAACCCAGGATTTTCAGTGGGAAGTGAACCTAGTGAGGGGAAACTGAGGAGCGGTAGGGGAAGGGAAGGGCCAAGATTGAGGGGGTGCGAGGCAGAGCTCGCGGAGAGGCTGGGGGACTATGGAGGGAGAAAGGGCTGGCATTTAGGTGTCAGGGTGAGGCAGGCTGAAGCCTGCAATTAATCGGAAATTGGGAAGCCAGGGGGAACAGGGGAACTAGGGAGATCTGATAGAGGAACTAAGGAGGAAAGACCTGGAGGTGTGGGGCTGGCACTGGGTGGGGAGGGTCCCAGATTACAGAGCGCCCGGCTGCCTCTACCTTGATCTTCTGTTGATAGATGTGATCGTCCTCTGCGTACTCCTTGTACAGAACCGACAGCTCCAGTCTGTCCGACACCAGGGGGTTCTGGACGGCGATCTGAAAGGACAAAAGGAGACATTGAGAGACTAGAGAGGGGGAAGCGGCAGCTGGGGCTCCTCAACCTCGCTACGGATGCACCCCAAGCTAAAAGAGACCCAAGGCCTGCTGCAGGAGACCTAGAGCTGACTACACTGCCTCATGGGAACTGTAGTCTGGCTACCTCATGCCCCCATTCCCTTCCATAGGCCAGGGGGCCCCGCTGAACTACATCTCTTACTAATGCACTGCCTTCACCCTCTTGTCGAGCCCCTGCCGTGCCTCTTGGGAATTGTAGTCCAGAGGACTCATGCACCTATTCTCCACTTCAGGCTTCCGGGCTGGCGCACTCCTCCCACCATGGACCACGGTCCCCCTCTACGCAAGGGGATGCGACAGCCCTGGTGCACCATGGAAGATGTAATTCAACTAGAAAGCCCAAACACAGAGAATGGGAGCACAAGGCACCTCCAAATCCCATGAGGCACTGCAACAGCATTTCACAATCAAAACCTTTCAGTTTATGGACATTCAAGTTGGAGTTTGTGTCAGAAAAACAAATGCACAATGTTTTTCCTAGAGAGGAGGAAGTTACTCACCTGCCACTGGAGGTTCTCCAAGATGTGTGGCCCCTATATATATATTCCACTGAGCATTTTTGCAAGTGTCATGTGTCCACAGCTGAAGATTTTCAAAACTAGTTGTGTCTGTCAGCCCACACGTTCACCTTGTTTCGCCTCATAGTTTCACCCGAGATGATAAAGGATGCCATGGACAAGGAGGACAGGAAGCGGAATACAGATCTGGACCACACTTCTCAAAACACCCTCAGTTACAGGTAAATAACCTCCATCCTTCAAAAGAGACAGTCCCTATTGTATTTCCCAGAGGGAGATTAACAAGCAGTACCTAATTTGGAAATGAATTAAGAGGAAGGGAGTGGAAGGGCTGAACTGAGGACAGCCAAGCCAAACAAGGCATCTGTCAGAGTCTTGTACCACGGTGTAATATGAAACAAAGGCACATTGTCCCCAATGCCACGTAGCCACCTGGCATATGCCCGAAAGTGGTATATAGTGAAGGATGACTGCAGTCAATGCTTGCGCTCTTGGGAAACAGGCGCTCACACTGAGAAGAGGAGACAGTCCCAATAACAGAATGTAAAATACCCTGAAATCCACTGTGTGGAGATTGCTTGCCCCTAAGTCTTTCAGTACAGTAACAAGTCTGGGGGTTTCTAGAATGGTCTTGTCCTCTGCAGGCAGAATGCCAGGACCCTCTGGATGTTGAGGGAGCACAGGCACCGCTCCTCCACTGAGGCACAATGGCTTTCTTTCTGAAGCCATAAGTATGTGGGTTGATTGAGTTGAAAGCCGAATACAACCTTTGGCAAAAACTCGGGGTGCAAGTGCAGGGAAATGTTGTCCTTACGGAACATGGTGAATGGGGTGTCTGCCATGATAGCCACACTGAACCTACTCTTTTCACAGAAGGAATAGCTTCATGGAAAGGAGGGACAGGGACCAGGAAGCTAGTGACTTGAAGGGTAACTTCATTAATTTTGAGAGAACAAGGCTGAGGTCCCATTGGGGAGCGCCAGGTTGAACAGATGAAATGGTTCTGAGGAGGCCCTTCCAAAACCTGGCAGTCAATGGATAGGCATGAACAGAATGCCCTTCCATAGGGGAGTGGAGTGCAGATAACTGTTATGTGGACCTGAATGGAACTGAGAGCAAATCCCAACGTCTTCATGGACAGAAGGTAGTTCAGAAGAAGGGGAGACTAACCCCTTCTGTTGGGCCCAGGGAGGAGAAGCATTTCCATTTGGCCTAGGGAGGAGAAGCATTTCCATTTGGCCTCTCCCCACTGGCTGTGGCCGCTCCACACCAGGACCGGGAGAAGGGATACCTTTCCCCTCAGCTGTGGCAGCTCCATGCACAGACTGGCACCTCTCCCTCGGCCACAGAACCTAACCGGAGCTGCCCCAGCATTGGTGGGGACAGACGCCACTTTCCAGGCCACCACTCAGCCTAGCATGAACCTGCCCCAGTTGGGGAACAGGTATCCATTCCCCAGTTGTGCCCAATGGAGCTGCAGCAGCCATGCAAAGGCACCTCTCACCTGGCCCCAAGCTACTGTGGTGAGAGGACTGGGGGTTGTCTTCTCTCCCTGGGACAGCCTGCACACCAAACCCCTCATCTCTGACTCCAGCCCAGTGCCTGCATCCCCAGCCAGAGCCCTCATCCCACAACTCAACCCTCTGCCCTATTCCTGAGCCCCCTCCTCCAGCCCAAACCTTCAGCGCCACCCCCAACACATACTGTCTGTGTGCAGAATGACTTTTGTTATGTGTTACATCACCTCCATAAAAGCGGACATAAAAAATGAGAGAGAACACTGCCCTGCACCCAACGACCCTCTGGAAGCTCACCTCCTGCTGGATGCGATCCTGCTGAGCCATGATGGCTTCATCATATGCCAGACAGTTAACTCCTGGAAGAGAAGAAGAGATGGAATGAGCTGCTCATCCCACAACAGCTGCACCCTTCCCGCACGGTGGGGGTACAGACACTGCCCAAGATTATCATCTGCATGGCTGGAGAGGGAAGGCTGGTCCTTCAGATCAGGTCACTGGGCTGAGACTCAGGAGATGTGGGTTCAGTTTCTGGTTCGGCCATAGCATTTGAGCAAGTCCTTTAATCTCTCTGAGCCTCCATTTTCCCTTGCTGCAAAATGGGCTAATGAGCCTTTCTTTGCTATTAAGCTGTGAGCTCTTTGGGGACTGTGTCTCACTAGGTATCTGCAGTGGCCAGCATGAGGGCTTCCATGATCTCCATCAGCAGAGGTGGAGGGATCCTGCCCAGATCCCAATCCAGCAGGCCCTTCTCCCCCACTCTGGCTCAGAGAGACCTGCACAGCACCCAGCAGAATGGGGCCCTCAATCAAGGTCAGAGATCAGTTCATGCATTGTACTGCCAAAATGACCCATTTCCCTTTGAGGGTTAATTTTACAGTTCCAACAGCAAACATTCTCCCAAAAAAAGGTAGAGCAAATGGGGTAAACCCAATGCAAAGAAGCCAGCACTGACCTGCAATCCGAGACACCAAACAGGGCTTCCTTTACAAATGCCTTCTGTAAAGTAACAGTACTCAGTAGCTGTGACTAAGCAATGCAGCTCTCTGTGTGCAGCTCTGGTAAATGGCCTCTGGAGAGGTCAGAAAAAGTCCTTTTGACCCTAACTCATTACAGACACAAGGGGCTCTTTTGCAGACAGAAACCGAAGTTGTGAATGCCTCTAGGTGAATCCATCGTGGTTTTGCTATTACATGCTTTGCAGATATTCATGTCACACCCCTAGCTTCCAAACAGCCACACTTCTGTCCAGAAGAGTTTGGCATAATTAGCAGCTAAGATGTTGATGTTCTTGTTGATGCACAGCAGTTGTGTCACTTTAAGTAAAGGCACCAATTTTTACCAGGCTCTGTGATTAACCATTGATATAAACTCGCCTGCAAAGTGATGGATTCTCCGTGTCAGGTCCAAACTCTTTCTGGAAGAGGCTTGAGTCAAATATAAGCAACTGAGCTCCATGCAGGGGAAAATGGGTGAAATGGCCTGGCCTGCCCTATACAGGAACTTAGATCAGAGGATCTCATGGTTCCTTCATGCCTTACACTCTATGAATCTCAAACTACACCAGTATAGCTAGAGCAGCACAATCCCTAGCATGGAGGCAGTTATACCAGTATACAGGTGCTTTACACTGGAATTTATTCCTGGACAGAGGACTCAAAGGGACCTCTTGGGTCATGGCATCCAGACCATGCTAGCACAGGCAGCCCTGTTATATCATCCGACTTCGAAAAATTATCCAGTTCCATGTTCAAACTAGTTGGATTGTTTGGCACCCACTACTCCTAAGGGAGGCTGATCCAGAACCTCCCTCCTGTAATGGGCGAAAACCTTTTCATTTCCAGCCTCCATCAATTCCTGTCCAATTAACCCCATCTGTTCTGTGCTAACACTGTCCTTTAGCTTCAGTAGCTCTTCTCCTCCCTGGGGTTAACCCCTGGTGTATTTATGGAGCACAGCCAGATCCTCCCATATCCTTCCTCTGGCTAGGCTAAACAATGGGACTGTAAAAATCACCAAAATCACAGGGAAATTTGGGGGCAAAGTTGGATTAGAGCCCCTGGGCCAATCCTTCCTCTTGGCCTAAAAAAATCTATGAATAATAAGCAATAATCAGTTAGCTGAAATTATATCAACTCATTGAGCTAGATACTTAACTTGTGTTAATGACCCTAGCTCAGTTTGCGTCTCCAGAGCTAATGCAACTTACACCGGATGTGGATCTGGCCCACTGAAACTGCTTTCCTGTCCTCCCTCAATCTCCTCTATATCCAGCGACGCAGATGTCATCCCCACAGATGGAGAAACTAAGAGATAATGATTTTGAGCCAAGCTTGGAACCCAGAACCCTACTGAGAATCATCTCAAACAAGTCCCTCAAAGAAGGTTAACTTTGAGGTGTAAACAGCCCAGTTTATCACTACTGCCAGTCCACCTCTCAGTCTTGTTCAAAGACAGAGATGAGCGTTGCCAGCTCCGCAGGAAGATGAGAAAGCAATCTGGGCCAGTTCCATTGCATACATCACCAGCAGACGGGAGTGCAGAGTCTGACTTCCAGCCCAAAGGCATGCTTCCCTGCTTAGGCAGTACAGATCTCTGATCTTGCTCATAAGAACATAAGAATGGCCAACTGGGCCAGACCAAAGGTCCATCCAGCCCAGTATCCTGTCTGCCGACAGTGGCCAATGCCAGGTGCCCCAGAGGGAATGAACCGAACAGGTAATGATCAAGCGATCTCTCTCCCGCCATCCATCTCCACCCTCTGACAAACAGAGGCTAGGGACACCATTCCTTACTCATCCCGGTTAATAGCCATTAATGGACTTAACCTCCATAAATTTATCCACAGAGGCCAGGTAATACAGGGTGGAAAGTACCACGTGGGGTGCACACACACCATTTTCCTCCGCTCACTTGCACCAACGGACAAAGTGACACAAATCAGACATCAAGAATAGTAACAAACATAAACCTGTAGAGGAATATTTTTACCTCCCCTGGACATTCAATAAAGGATTTAAAAGTTGCCATCCTTCTAGAAAAGAATTTTATTACCCTATTACAGAGGGAGACAGCTGAACTTGGGAGTTCATTTACAAATTCAACACTGTCAACTTAGGCTTGAATAAAGATCTTAACTGGCTAACGTCCCACAAAGGCAACTTCCCTGTTTTTGATATTTGCCTCTCCACATCAAATGCTGTGAATGAGACACATCCATCCTGACTTCATTCATTAACACTGGTCCTTCAATTGACAGGTAACGTCTTTTGCTGTTATATATACCCCAGATTCTGTAATTTCCACTCCAACTCATCTGATGAAGTGGATTTTACCCTAATAAATGTGTTAGGGTATGTCTATCCAGCAACATTATTTCAAAATAACTTTGTCCGCATCTACACAGCAGGCAGTTATTTCAAAATAATGTCAAAATACAGTAAAGCTGGAGGGCTTCTTACTCCGACTCCTGTAACCCTCATTGTATGAGGAGTAAGGGAAGTCAGAGGAAGAGTGCTCTATTCAGAAATAAGTGCTGTGTAGATGCTCTCAATTTCGAAATAAGCTATGCAATTGAAGTAGCTCAATTTGCATAGCTTATTTCGAGTTAAGTCCTGTTGTATAGATGCACCCTTAGTCTCTAAGATGCCACAGTACTACTTGTTGTTTTTAAAGTTACAGATTAACACGGCTATCCCGCTGAGACTTTCTACAAGAGTCTTCCCCAGAGAAGATCCAGGCAGACCACAGCCCTTTTTTAATCAACAGAACCACCTGGATGAAAGTCCAGAACTTTTTCTGCTGATGTGAACCAAGCTGACTCTACTGGGGACAGCTCAACCAAAACAGTTTTTATGTTGTAACAAAGAATTTAAACTGTGTCTATTGATAACATTATAGGGGAAGAGACTGCAATTAAAGGGGGAAAAAGGTGGGGAGAGGGTAAGTCTAGTTTTTTTCCCCAAGGCATCCCAAATGCCCCTTGTTATTCAGAGCAACTTTTTCTAACAGTCCCCTCCCCCACCCCCCACCTTTAAACAAATAACACATTATTTATTGCTCTCAGGCCCAAGCAAGGTTTTAAGCCAAACCACCTGGGATGCTTGATGGGAGTGGGGGAATGTGGAGTGCTGAGTTTCAAGGAGGTAGGAAAGTAATTGGACAGTACTAGGAGCTGTGTTAAGAGGTAGGCACACTAATGGGAGATTTAGGATTCCCTTGCAACACATGATTTGGTTTGAAGGTTCTTTTCCTCACCAACCCACACCAAGTTTCCTAAGCCTCATCACATGGTAATAAGAGACATGCAACCAAATAGAGGGAATGTCTTCAGGGGGTCGGGCCAGGCCAGGATCCTGCTTCCCATGGAAGTCAGGGCTGGGCTGGGCATGATCCCTGCCAATGGGAGGTGGGGTGGACTGACATGAACTGCAGGAAGGCTGGAATACAGGGGACAAGACTCTAGATCTCAAGGCACAGATGATGGAATCTTATCCCCGATAGGAACGGTGGTAGAGAGAGAGATCCAGTCCCTGAGAGGTGCTGCAGTGGGTGGGATGCCTACAGCCAGTGAATGAGCAGAGTGGGTGGGAATTCTCATTGCCAAGTTTGGAGGGGGGCACATCTTCAAATGCAATGGCACAGGGCAGCCTATGGCATGCATTGTAAAGAGACTGGGGAATCCTGTATCATATGGGCAACCACATCTCTAGGCCTCAAGGCATAGATGGGACTGGATCCCGCCACAAGGGGGTAGAGTGGGCTGACTGCTACCATTGCAGGAGCAGGGCAGAACTGGTTGATGCACAGTGCAGAGGAGGAGCAGTAGGCCTTAGAGCACTTCCTAGAGAATCCTGCCTTTGGGGTGTGAAGGAATCCCTGTATATTTGGAAAAAGAAGAAAGTTGGGGTAACCTTTTCCATGAGGATTATAGGAGGGGGAAATCAGGTATGGGGGGGAGGAATTTGCTGATTGTGGATGGGATTAGAGAGCAGCTTCCAGAAAAGGAGAAAGATCTTGTGTGCTGAGGAATTGCCTGAGATTTGGGGTGAGGAGAGGACTTTCCTGGAGGGACTGGGAGGAGGCAGATCCTTTGTGTGTGTGAAGGCAGAGGGGAGGAATTTCCTTTGGTGAGAGCTGGAAACTGGGGGGTGCAGTTCCTAAAGAGGAGGCAAGGCAATTGTCTCCCATGGTGGAGAAGCATGTCTGGGATTTGGGAAGAAATCTCTTCTCTGGACTTTGGGGAGAGGGGAGCAGCTCCCTGCGAAGGGGCGGGGGGGGGGAGGATCTTGTCCCTTGGAGAAATGTTGGGGGGGGGATGTGGGTCCTGCAGAAAAGAGGGAGAGGAGGGTAGGTGAGCGCGTCAAGGGAAGAAATCTTCTCTCTAAAACCCGGGGGAGCCAGTTCTGGGAAGGGGTGACCTGGGGGGAAGGAGTTTCCTAGGGAGATGCTAGCAGCGGAGGAAAGGCAGAGCCAGGATCTGGAGGCAGGGAAGGAGTTTCGTGGAGGGGGCTGGGCGCTGGGAGACAAAAGCTGGACGCTGGATTCGGGGTGAACCTTGTCTCTGGAGGTTGAGGGGGGAGGGGAAGCCGGGCCCGGGGGAGGGACAGAGCCTGTCTGTCAGGAAGAGGCGGATCGGGCAGGGGGTGCTCTCCAAAGGGGTCCCCGCGCTGTCCTGCGCCGCCCTCTGTTACAGGGCAAGGCCGCTTTCGGCCGGGGGCCCTTGTCCCGCCCCGCGGGGGGGCGGCAAAGCCTTCCCTCGGGCTGGGGTTGGGGGTATTGCCGAGTCCGGGGGCCGCCCCTCCCCCCTCGGTGCCTTTTGGGGGGGCTCCCCGGCCGCCCCGCCCCCAATTACCATCCGTGTCCCCCCCCAGCGGCTCCGGCTTCTGCAGAGGGTCCTCCGCCGCCATCTTGGAGCTGCAGCCCGCACCCAGCAAGCGCTTCCGGGGCACATCGGGTCCACGAGGAAGCGCTTCCTCCCAGCAACCGCCACTAGACCCTTCCCCGACGTAAGAGCACAAGCCCAGGCTAGCCCCACTGGTGGGGATGGAAGGCGGGGTGGGCGAGCCATGGTAACAGTATGACACCCCATGCAACGTAGGCATGTATGGTGATGTCATTGTGTTACATCATAGCATCCCACTCAAGTCTCTCTTCTGTTGCTATGACACCATAGCAACCTCATGCAACCTATCATTGATGTGCCGCTGTGATGTCATCACATAACCTCAGGGGCCGCACATCAATCACCATCGCCTGTCGCTATGGAACCTTCCAGTGTCACCACAGCAGCTTCATATCCACCCTATCAGCATGTCACATTCCAAGGACACCCTCCCGTGACATCACAATAGCTTTGCATCACCCCCATTCTTGTGCCCTTGTCATATAATCACATGACATCATAAAGGACCTTATGACAACATACCTTCATGCCATTAAAGCAACCTTGCATCAAAACACCATAACTGCATCCTTATGACATCATCATTCAACATTGCAATGGCCTAATACAAACCCACCTTCAACAGGCTGTGTGCTATAACCTCATGTGACACCACACCACTTTGCATCTACCACCATTAGCATGGCACTTTGCTAGGATGTCATCACGTGACACCATGGCAGTCTATTGTCAACCTACCATCACATCATTGTGCAACATCACAACAGGCTCTCTTGACCTGACTGTCACATCTAACTGTGAGGTCATTGCATGTTATGAGATCATGGGCTCACCCAGCCTCGGCTCCTGCTTCATTATGACATTGTATCTTTCTCCCATCAGCCCATCATTCCAGCACTGCATGATACACCTTCAGCCTCGCTAGGGCAATGGATCAGCATTCTCATCATACCACCCACCAATATCTGCCAATTGTCAGGGAAGCTAATGATCCAACCAGTGAGCCAAATTCCATAAACGCTCACTCAAAGAACACCGGCACTATAATCACCAACAACCCCAACGTTCAGCCCGGTGATTTCTATGTCATTGGACCAGCTCTATGCATGTTACAACTCAAAGTGGAGGGTTTGTCAGTTGCCAAATATGATTTATTCAGCATTATTGCTCATTGATGTACTATTGACAAAATTTGCTTGCAAGAGACACAATGGCAACTGCCAAAGCTGGGTGTTACAGTATTGATGCCTGCAACCTGTTGTGCCACATGACTCCACCCGAAATATGGCCAGACCATGCACATTCAGTCTGACACTGCAGATGCCATTTAGCTGATGTCCACTGAATTCTTTGACACCATCCAGGCTGCAGTTTCTGATTGGCAAATATTTACAAGCCTCCAAGTGTCAACTGGAATGAACAGGTTCTATGAAGTCTGCCACACCCAGCTGTCTACATCAGAGATTTCTATAGCCATCACACAGACTGGGGGTATAAGGAGATTGACACTAACGGTAGACAACTTGCAAATGGGGCTTCTCAAAACAATGTCTCCCTTATCTGTAATGCTAAACAACAAGGAGCATTCCATTTTCTAGATGGGATTGATTTGTGACTACTCTCCAGACTTGTGGCAGGTCAGTTCAGTTCATGGCCATTCTTGGCCAGCAACATGCCACGTCTTGGATAACTTTCTATACAGCCAACACACACTATCATTGATCCATATCGAGCTATGGCTCCCAGCTGGCAAGAGTTCCAAAAAGAAATAATGGAACTTCTGGAAGGCCTACTGGGAAAAATACAGGGAAACACTGGAGAAGACTGCTGACAATACCAGCCTGGCATACCTCATTAAATAAGACCAACTATCCTTTCTGTGGTGCTATCTACAAAGCAGCCTGCAAAGCCATCTCTTGCCATTGCTACCTGATCTACATCCCCCATCTTGATGATGAAAGTGCTGCCTTGCCAAAGTAGTATGAGGCATCTGGTGACATGGATGTTATCTAATCAAATCATTGGACACGACTCACCAAGCCAAATGGGAGGAAATGACAGAGATGAGTTTTACCTGCTCCAGCTGGAGTCTACTCAGATGCCTTGGAGCAGTACAGCAGTCACCTGAACTCAGCTGATAGACACTAACCTCCCCCCCTCATCCCCCCTCTGTTCTAAAATCTGATTTGTCATTTATGTGTTCACTTTTTTTGATTGTATCCCTTTGGTATATATGGTCATGCCAATTTTCTTCCACAATATGAGCTGAGGAAGTGGGTCTGGCCCATGAAAGCTCATCACCTAATAAACCATCTTATTAGTCTTTAAAGTTCTGCATAGTCCTGTCTTTTGTTTCAGCAAGACCAGACTAACACAGCTACATCTCTATTACTGAACTCAGCTGAAACTCAGTAACAACCAACCAGACACCTACTTAAAGTGGCCAAAGCACCTTTGGAGAAACAGGTGTAAAGACAAGCAAAGAATGAATACTGCATGTTTAAATGCAAGGTCAGCCAGACCATATAAGAGACTGCCTAGGTCACCGGGCTTTGAGGGTGGAAAAGTTGAATAAATGCCTTGATGCATCTTTAGTATGAGCTTGGCAATATCTATGGTGCATTAATTGAATTTTTTTTAAAGTAAGGAAACTTCTGTGCCTATTTTATGTAAATTAAGATGGTTAAAAGCAGCATTTATCTTCTGCATAGTAAAGTTTCAAGGCTCTATTAAGTCAATGTTCAGTTGTACACTTTTAAAAGAACCATCTTAACATTTTGTTCATAGTTATGAACAATCTCCATTCCCACTGTTTGTGTAACTAAGTTTCTACTGCATACAATCATACTATATATTTCAGAAATGTGCATCTGTCCGTCCATCCAAGAACTCCTCCTAAATGGTATAAACTACAACTGAATTTTCTATGTAGCTTTCTCTTTTAACTGAAAGCAAGGTCATGATTTAGTTGTGCCAGGATAGTGGGATGTGTATGGAATTTGATTGTTTCTCATAAAATGGAAAAGGAGGGGGGTCTAGTGGGAGTGACCTATACAGGTAGTCCCCAGCTTACGAACTAGTTATGTTCCGAACACCTGGTCATAACTTGATTTGGTCATAAGTCAGAAATACCCTTAAACACACTGCCTCTGCTATTCAAAAAACTTGATGTACATGGTTCTCAACTCAAAAATATTATAATGGTGTTAATGGGAGGTTGGTCATAAATACAGATGGTTGTAAGTCGAGGAGTGGCTGTACTACAGAATGACTACAAGGAAGCAGCAAGGAGCCAGAGATGGAGACTGGGACATCTATAACCCTATTATGCCAGCAGGGGGCAGAGGTGGAGAAAGGGACAACTATCTGCTATAGAGTTTGTCTATCAGTCCCCTGTCTGGAGGGAGACATGCACCCATCCCCCAGTTGTGCCTGCTTCAGCTGCCATAAACAAGCATTTTCCACCTGGCCCCAAGTTGCTGCTGTGAGAAGGCTGGGTTATCCTCTCTTCCCAGGGCATACTGAACCCCTCATTCCTACCTCCACTCCAGAGCAATGATTAACTGAAGGGGGGAAAAAAAAACAAAAACAAAAACAAAAAACCCCACAACCACTTAAAGTACCCAAGCAACAACGGGTAAACCATAAGACAAAGGGAAGCTCTTCAACAAGATAATTTAACTATTTCCTAAAGCAAAAATTCCATTTTTTTGTTCCAAATGAGGTTAAGAGGAAGTTTTAGTCAGCTCAACATCTCTCCCCGTGGAGACAGACTTAGGCTATGTCTACACTACATGCTTCTTGTGCAAGAAGCTTTTTGCGCAAAAAGTCTGGCACAAGAGCACGTCCACAACTCAAAGCACATCACAAAAGCAATGTGCTTTTGTGCAAGAGAGCATCCACACTGCATGGATGCTCTTGTGCAAGAAAGCTCTGTGAATGGCCATCAGAGCACCTGTGCTTTTTCCCATAGGGGTTTCTTGAGCAAGAAACCCCAGTGAGCGTCCACCCTTGCCTTTTTGCGCAATAGCTGTAGTGCAAAAAAGGAGTTATGCCTTGTAGAAGGAGGTTTACCTATGCCGGAAAAAGCCCTCTTCCGCTGTTTTACTGTTGATTTACTTGTGCAAAAGCTTATTTGAGGTGTAGACGCTCCACAGGTTTTGTGCACAAACCAGCTGTTTTTGCAAAAACCTTGCAGTGTAGCATAGCCTTAGACTGATCAAGTCACCTCTTGGCCTCCCCTTTCAGGAGATAATACACCATGGCTTCTCCAGTCCCTCTTAGCACAATTTCCACCACCATGTTGGACCTTTATTAAAGACTTTTATTAAGAATTCAGTACAGGTCATATAAAACATGGCTTTGCAAAGGTTTCAGGTACAGACAGATAAAAGCTAGAAGGGAGCAACACTGACAGCTTTGGAAGGCTGTAGCTCTGATCCAAATAGATACATTTAGCTCCATGGCCGTTTCAGAGGTTACAGCTTGTACACAAGTGGGAGGCTAAGAACAGCTCTGGAAGCTTCTGAATGCAGACAGGATGGGATCTCTCCTGATAAGCATTTGGGAAGGAAAGATCAGCAAGGACAGAGGGAGCAAGGGATACAGGCCAGGGCCACAACTTGTTCACTCTGCGGCAAGAGAAGATGAATCCGGGGCAGAGCATGACCAGTTGGATAGTCTCTTCCATACACTGGCCTGCAGTGCTAGAGACAAAAGGAATAATGTCACCATCAGGGCATCAGTTCAGCCAGCACCAAGCCCAGCTCAGCCCCCTCTTAGGCTAGGAATTCTGTATATGCTGCTTGTCCCTCAGTTTCTAGATGTACACATACCCCCCATCCCAGGCAAGCTGCAAACCCATCCTGCTATGTGACCAGCTGTTAAGTTCAAAAAACTGAACACTTTCCCCTAGAAGCAGTGATTGTGTACAAGACAGACCCTAAAATGGGCATGGTCACAATAATATTATGTTGGGCCATCCAACGCCCTTCCCACTGACACTCCAGCCCAGCCCAGCCTGCCCTTCACCACTTGCTAGGAAACCCCAATCCCTCGTGAGCCTGTGCAGAAATGGACAATGTGGGTGAGGTTCCCACCACAGTGAACTGGAACTTACTATAGCCAGACCTAGCTAGCTGGGCATCCCAGAAATCCACCCCGCAATCCCCTCCTCGAACAGCTGCCAGGAATCCCCCTCCTCCCAATCTACAGCAGTGAGCCTCAGCATGGGCCAGCTGCCAACTTTGGCTGTGTCTATACTGTGCTCTCTTGTGCAAGAAAATATGCAAATGAGGCAAAGCAGTGAATCTTGCTGTGTTGCATTTGCATACTTAATGAGCTTCCCCCCCAGGCAGAACAGCACTTGCATAAGAGGGGGTTTTTGTGCAAAAAGGAGCTGTGTAGATGGCTCCTTTTTGCACAAGAGCCCCTTGTGCAAAAATGGTGGCTCAATAAGTATGCAAATGAGGCACAGCGATATTCACTGCTTTGCCTCATTTGCATATTTTCTTGCGCAAGAGAGTGCAGTATAGATGTAGCCTTGTAAGTGAAGTATCAGAGACCCAAACAAGGGCTTTTGCCATGCAGGTGATACTCACCTGCATCCTCACAGGGATGGGGGTGCTGCCAGCCTCTCCTTGTATGTCAGCATCTCCACCGTGTTGGGAGAGCTATGCCAGGGCAACTCTTACATACAGGCCTATTCCAGCCCAGCCCCAGGATACATGCCAGGTAGTCTTTGGTGATCAGTGACCAGGGTGCATGGCTGGAAGAGTGCACCTCCAGCAGCACAGCACCCCCTAGTGGCAGGCAGTGGGGCAGCACCAACTGGGAATGCACAGCACCCCAACCGTCCATCACACCTGGGTCCAGAGGTGAAAACACCCCCTCCCTACAACACTGCCTAGTAGCACACTGAGGCCACCCCTAACTCCCAGGCACCATGGGGCTTGCAGTCACCTACCCAAGGACCAACCCATTACGACCCTGCTTCGGCCCTGCCAGGAGCCACAGTATGCAGCCTGTACTTAAGGGGTGTGTGAAGGGTGTGAAAGCATTCCCCTCCCCTTCCTCCCCCCCCCCCCCCCATCATGTTCTCCAAAGTAAGCACGTTCTGGCTGGCCAGGGGAAGGCTGGAACAGCGCACTGCCCAAGCCTCCCTCCCCTGTCCCCTGGGGGAAGGCTAGGGCTGATTTCCCCACTTACTTAAGGGACTGTGGCCGGGGGGGGGGGGGGGAGAAAAGTGCATTCACACTCTTGCAATCCACCTTTATCAAAACAGAGTAATTCCTGCATACAGACCCTCAGATCTGAAGGGCCCATTAGGTCATCTCAGCCCCATGACCCCTGTAAAGCAGCAGCACTTAGACCCACATGGAATTCAGACCCGGAGGCAGGAAAAACCAGATCTACCTATTCCCGGGACTCAGCTCAGCCAACGGGCTCACTTACCAGATGCCTAAAGTAGTTTCTTGCCATTGTTCACAGACATCACTGATCCACCATAAGTTATCTGCTAGGTAAGAGAGAGAAAGGACATGGGTGAGACCCACATCCCACTGAGCTTATGGGGCTCACCACCAGCTTCAGCCTATTTTATGCAGGCTGTTCTGTACAGCTGTGGATTCAGGGGACAGGTTTTAGAAAAAGTCTATGTACTTATACTGGACAACTCCTAGAGGCAGTTAATCCAGGATAAAGTCCTTGTCCTGGAATAGCTTGTTCCTGTTCCTAGATGGTAGGGAGTTATACCAGCATGAAACACCTTTATACTCTGAATCCATACTAGGGGAGGCCAGTATGGCTAGAGCACTGGACAGACCCAGGACAACCAGGTTCTATTCCAACTTTGTTGGGGGCTCTTCAGCCAGTCACTTTGACTTCTGGTGCCTCAGTTCCCCCAAGTGGGAAATTGTGTGGGGAGCAGAGACTGACCATCTTTGCGAAGCACTTTGAGATCTGCTAGTGAAAAGGTCAAGAGGGTTGGGCCACAGGGCATTTCAGTCCCCACAGAAGAACAAACCCTGGCTGCAGAGTTGGGACACTGCCCCAGGCTCCTCCTTACCCCCAGAGTTTAATCCCCAAAAGCCTGAGCCACTGGTCCCTGAGAAGGGGCTGAGTGGAAACTCTGCCCTCCTGCAGTTGCCAGATTTCAGACCACTAGAAGGAAGACATGGAGGAGGAGCTCAGTCTCTGGAACCCCAGGACCAAGAGGCCAGCTCAGAGTCATGACAGAGCTACCTCAGCCTCTGTAGCAGCCCCCAGATTTCAAGCCAGTTACAGCACTGTTGCAGATTTTAAGGGGGAGGGTTCTGTGGCAGCCACAGATGCCTCACCTGACCCCCCTTGCCAGCAGGGGAGGTGTTGCCAGTAGCCCCTGCAGGCTGTTGGCTGAGAGCTGGGTCCACCTCCAAGTTCTGGGCCTCCTGAGTCAATGGGTCCTCCGGTGCTATTTCATCCTCCCCGCAGGCAC
This sequence comes from Pelochelys cantorii, assembly GCA_032595735.1. NCBI lineage: Eukaryota > Metazoa > Chordata > Testudines > Trionychidae > Pelochelys > Pelochelys cantorii. Next base: position 35,478,121 of record CM064336.1, read on the forward strand.
CCTGGAATAGAGGGAGATGGGAGCAAACTGGCACCTCTCCAGAAAAGGAAGGTTCTTGCCTGTTAGCATCCCCCTGCCCAAGCAGCACAGTATAGGCCTTTGCCCCATCACACACACCCCGCCCCACAATCCTCCCCCCCCAAATGCCACACAGCCCCTCAACAAGTTCTGCTGTCCCCAGGCCTGTCCCCCCCACCCCTCACTCGGCAGCCTGCTTCCTCTGACCAGGTATTTCCTTGTGATGTCACCAGCTCCCCACCCCCTTTTTAAAATCCTGACCATTCAGTCAGTGCCATCTGCTAGATATATCATCCCTGCCCACAACCCTTCCACCCCAAATGGCTTCCCACCACCCCCCCTCAACTAGCCCCTTCCTCTCTCCTCCCCACCACCGATTCTCTGGCCACTGCCTAACCTTCCAATTCACTCCAGTACACTCTGCAGCCAGACACCTCCCCTGCTGCTCCTCCCCAAAATCCCCTCCAGTGAAATCCTCCACAGCTGTCTCCAGCCAGGCAGGGAACTGGTACCCTGCCAGCTTGGTTGGGCAGCTCTGGAACTGCCAGGCTGGCTTGGTTCAGCTCCGATCCCATCTCCTCTTCATCCAGGATGGTGGGCCAGGAGGACAGGAGAGGCAGCTCCTTGGATAAAGGTTTCACCACCACCTCACCCTTAGCAGCTTGACACTCTGCCTGCTGGGCTCTGGGGGCAGAGCAGGATAAGGGGTAAATATCCACCCCTCAACACTCCCCAGCCTCTGGGAAGGGTGGGGTTTTACAGCAAAACAGCTCCCCAGGCAGCCCCCCTCAATCCAGCTGCTTCAACCCATTTTGAGACAAGCCTCAAAGAAGAGCACAGGGCATTTTGGGGGAGGCTCTCTGAGCCCTGAGACCAAGGGACTCCAAATTAGGACCAAGAGATGGATTCCACCCTGCAAAGCTGCACCCTAAAATGGCCTTGGAGAGGCCTTGAAACATGGCTGGTTTTGCCACACGGATTGAATATCTAGATTGCCACCCAACAGCAGCTGCCCCCCTAGTGCAAGCTGGGGTCGACAGGGGCCCACTGAACCCCACTGTTAGAGAGATACAAGCATCCTTTGGAGGAGCTAGGCCCAGCGGGATGCCATGGGAGGACAATGCCATCATTGCAGAGGTACATAGCAGGGTCCCTTTTGCTGCCGAACTTGCTTCTTGGGTGAGAGGGACACAGGGAGAGGGGCTCATGACTGCCTGCAAGAGGAGCCCCCACCCCATAACCCCGCCATCTGAGTAGAGTGGAAGGCAGAGGGGCCTCAGTGCCAGGACTATACAAAACAGGCAGCGCCCCACTCACCTCCTGGAATTGATGGCAGGTTTGACCAGAGCAAGCTTGCTCCTGCTTGTGGGTTTGGGCTCCCGGGTCACAGGACCGGGTGGCTCAAACAGCATCACTGCCACAGATGAAGAGACAGGTCTCACTCTACTCAGAGCTGGCTTGGTTGGGGGCAGCAGAGGGATTCTGCTCCCCCTGAGCCAGGCCCGGTCCATGGCATGACCTGTTCTCAGGGCGGTGCTGGCCCGCCAGGACACTGCAGAAGCCCTATGGGAGGTGATGGTGCTGGGAGAGACCACTGCAGGCTGCCAGGGAACACCCAGGCGGGCATCCACAGGCAGGCTTCGACGGAAGGAGCAGGTCTTAGCGGGCACAGGCCTGCCCATATAACAGCCCAGCGGAGACTTCCTGGGCACTAAGGTGAAGCCAAGACTCAGCCGCTTGGCAATGCTTTGCTTCTCCTTCTGGCTCCTCAGGGGCTTCATGAGAGATGCAGGCCTGTCCCCTGGCTCGCCAGCTCTGACTAGGGTGCTGGGATCCTCCCATGAGCCACCAGTGCCAACCACAGCCTTCAGTGGTGAGATCCTGGAAAGGGGGATGCTGCAGTGGGCTGCAACATCTCTCTGGGTCTGGAAAACAAGAGGGGGACCCAATTCAGAGCCCAGCCATTCATGCTTTGAGCCAGGCACCATGGGACAGCCCTAGATGGTGCATCAACTACAGGGATAGACCCCAGAGCCTTGGTTCTGGTCTGAGTATCGCTGCTCTGAGGCTCAGAAAACCCCCGGTGACACTAGGCCAACTGTGCATTAAAGAAAGCAATTTCCTCTCACCCCCAATTTCCTCTCACCCTCTTGAGAGACTCAAACTCCAGCCCCATTATGCACCTGAGTAGCAAACTGCTTGAACCAGCCCAGGAGTTGTTCAGACACCCCAACCCCACTTCTCTTGTGATTACCAGTCCCCAGGAGCTGGAAATGGAAATTGGGCATACAACAGGTTTTTCCTTTCTGGGCAATTTTGAACAAATCAAAAGTTAAATTTGACCCAAATTATTCTACTTTTGTGGAAGTTTGCTCAAGAGTAGCTATTGACCCAAGTTATTTTAGTTTTAATTCCACTTTTTTTTTTTTTTTTTTTTTTAAAGAAAGTGGAAAAATTGGGAGCGCAGGCTGGCATGGTTTTGGTTGCTCTCTCCTACCCACCTCCCACAACCAAAACCATGTGGCAAACCAGCATGAATTCACTAAACAAGTTGCCAAATCTGTATTTTTCCAGCCCAACTCTTTGGCCAGAACCAAAAAGCTCACCCAATTCTCCTGTGGGGCAGCCTCCAGGCAAGGCCAGTGTTACAGCGCTACATCCAGGGCAGGCAAAAATCAAGTGGGATTTCATAGCCACATAGGGTTTGGAAGGTACCTGGACAGGTCACCATATTGGCTTTGCCTCAGCACAGGGGTGGGGGAAGCCTAGTCCATCCCCAACAGGCATTTATCCAACCTATTCTTAAATCCCGGTGGGGGGGGGGGGGGGGAGAGAATGCCACAGCCTCCCCTGGAAGCCTGTTCCACAGCTTAACTGCCCTTCCAGTCAGTGAACCCTCTTGCAACAGGCCACAGCCCAGCAAATGCCCCTGCCTTAGTTTCCCTTCTCAGGTAGGGAGAGACTCCACTTCAGGTTCTCATGCTCCAATACCCTTCTGTGAGGGCAGTTTGCTATTGAACCCATAGTGAAAGTCAGGGCAGAACAAGAATCCCAAAGAGGTCACTTCTCAGACCCAGTGAGAACAGCTCACAAAACCCTGCTCCTCAGAGCAGGCACCCCACCAGCCCCACTGTCCTTCCACACCATGCTCCAGTGTCTTCGGCCACACCTAGGCTCCTGGTGGGTCTTCTGTCCCTCTGCCTGGATGGTCACCCCAGGCCTTCCAACTGGAGTGCAACCCTGCTCTTCCTACTAGGAACCTCCCTCTGGCCTCTCCACTGGGAGACTGTCCCTGTCCTCTCTCACTAGGCACCAGAAAGCTGGACTGGAGGACAAGACATGATCAGGTGAACACCTGCCTCTCCCCTGCCTTTGGCCCCCAGCATTGGCTCTCTGGTTTAGAGCCAGCAGGCAACCCTCTCTGTTGCTGCTCTTATAGTCTCAGGCCTCTCTCGCCATGCTCTGGCTTGGCAGTTCAGCCCACAGAGCCCTCTTGCTCCCTTCCTTGCCTTCAGCCTCCCCCAGGAAACACCTTCTGGCTCCAGCAGCTCTTGCCTGTCCTGGCTTCTGCTGCCTCTGCCTCACCAAGTACCCTGACTGCCACTGGCATCCCTCTTGCACCTGAGCTCTGATTCTCTATTACCCCCTGCAAGCCCTGGTCCTGCCCTGCCCTCCTAAACAGCCTGGTGGGAGCACCTCTTGCAGCCCAGTGATCTGCTTCACTTCCAGGTGCCAGACACCTGAATGCCCAGTGCTGCAAACCCACTTCCTTGACCTCAGTGGAGGACAACTGCCCCCCCCCCGCCCCATTCTCTCATCTCTTGCATTTTACATGAGCTACTTGAGTTAATACACTCCAGTCCTGTGCTGTGCTGCAACACAGGACGCTAACATGAGCTGGCATAAATGTGCCAGCCTCATTAGTCTGTCACAGTATGCATGTCAGCCAGCCCATTGGCAACCTCTCCCACATGGGCAGCCCCTTGAGTAGCTTACCATTTCCCCTTACAGCATCCAAGGCCCCTGGCTGGCAGTCCCTGCCCACTCGCTGTCACTGGCTTTGGGAAGAGAAGAGCTACATTAGTTTACACCAGAGCCCTGTAGCTCCAGCCACAGAAATACAATAGGGGCATGGCTTGGAACAACCCCATTACCTCATGCCCACTTGTGTGCATGGGGTCAGCATTGGCTACTTTACACCTGATAATAACAGCCACTGAGCACCTGTAGTGATCCACTGGGTCAGGAATACAAAAGGTGGGACCCCCTGCCTTAACAGCCTGCAAGCCATGACACCCACACACCAGGAACCACAGAGGTGGGCAGCTATTTTCCATAAGTAGGGAAGGGGGTTGTGGCTGGTGGTGCATTGGTGTTTGTCAGTCAGGGCCTAGGATAGATGGGTCACGCTTTGCAAAGAGATTCATGGGCTGGGGAAGAGAGTCAGGCTTTGCAGGAAGCCGTGGGAGTGCACAGGCTGGGATAGGAGAACAAAGGGGAGTTAGGGTTTGCAGGTGGTCAGCCCCAGGTCTCCAAACTGCTGTCCCAGAGCCCCCCCAGGAAGCTTTACCTCAGGCTTGTTTGCAGCCAATCCAGCTGGCACAAAAAGCTACCCAGAGCTTATGTAGGCACCCTACAATGCACAGCAGCTTCCCACAAGGTGACCCACTCAGAAGATGCTAGGATGCCTGCCCACAATGCACCAGTCTTCCACCAATGCAGCATGAGCACAGTGCACAAGCACAAACAGCCCAGGGTGAGCTTTGCAGGTGGCACTGCACAAGCTAAACTTGCCCCTGGTGACTAACACACAAGAAGTGAGGCACCAATCACTTGCATTAAACAGGGCCCACAACACCTTCCACTGCAGACAAGGGGGTGGGGGGAATTAGCCTTAGGGAACACACAAAGCCTAAAATAGAACCACCCTTGGATTTGTTACTTCCCCCTTAACAGAGGCTGCATTACACCCAGCTCTCCTTTTACAATAGCTAGGAGCCGTCAAAGTGAGATGGTTAGTAAGTCCCTTACAAGCCCAGATAAACACATACACCCTCCCTCTCTGAGGGAATCACCCAGTGAACCAAAACTGCAAAAAGTTTACCATAAACAAGCTCAGCCACCTAAACCCCAATGATCAATACACTAGGACCCACACCAACCCATAGACTCCTTACAAGTCCTTTTCCTACCTTTTATCAGCCTCCCAGCTACCTCTGCTCCCAAACCTGTATTTCTCTAATCATCCAGCCAATCAGTGTCAGGATGTTGTTGGTCAATAGGGATTTGAGGACCCACCCAGCTATCTCCACATGATATTGGCTGAACAGCTGACCCCACTCCTCAGGAAGGCGGGGTCTGGCAGGGCAATTTCCCATTAAATAGATAAAGGGGGCATGAAGTCATCTTACCTTGGTTTCTCTGGGGGCATGTTTGGAATAATCATAGCTTTCTGGGTCTAGTCAAGGGGGGAAATGGAAATGTAGCTTTGGCTTCTTAGATAAAGTGAACTGCTGATCTCTCTGGCCTAGTATATGAGTGAACAAGCTTCCTGAGAGGCCATAAGCCCATCCACCTAGCTGTTCCCTATCTCAGATCCCATTCCACCTCCAGGGGAAGCAAGTGGAGGAGATCTTGAATGTCCCTGGTCTCAGTCCAGACCCTGGAGCACCTTCTTCCAAACAGGCTGAGTTTTGGATGAGTTTCTGTAGCTCTTCCAGTGAGTAGGATGTTGGAAGGTAACTCAGATGCTTGTGTTCTAGTCCCAGCTCTGCCTCTGAATGGCCTGTCTTCCCCTCTCTCCTTTGACTGTTTGAATTGTAAACTCTCTGGGGCAGGGACTGTCTTTCATGTTTTGGCTACAGCATCTGGCACAATAGGGCCCTGACCTCGACTGGCTCATCCAGGTTCTGCTGCAGAAAATAAAATCCACTAGCTATGTGAATGGTCCCATCTCCTTGCTACAGACAGCATGTTTGAGAGAGATCTCTAGCAAGTTGGGAAGCTTTGAGCAGTGCACCCTGCAGACTCTGAGCTTAAATAGCTGCAAAATAGGTAGGAAACAGCTCCAGGACTTCTAGGTTCTAATTTTGGCTCTACCCAACTCCCTCGGTGAACAGCAGTGACACCCACCCACATCTCAGCTTTCTATGTTAAACAGTGAGAACTTATCCAGTGTGAGGGGGCCTTGCAAATTAAAGGCATGGAATCCTAAATACATAACCTCCCATCCCTCAGGGAAGTGTATGCCCCACATTGTGCTGCTAAGCAAGTGTACACCCTAAAAACTGCTAGGGGAATGTTTCCCCATTAGGGTATTTGAAGAGTTAACCTCTCCCACTGCTGAGCCATATTACAGGGTCTTTCATTTAACTTCCTTCCAGCCCCTTAAATCATCTCTGTGCTGATCTCTAACAGCCTGTCCTGGGCACAGAGAAATACTTCCTCCATCGACCAAGACTCTAGCTGACTCCTTGCTGATCTAGTGCTGTGATCTGACTGCAAACAGCTGCTGCAGAGAGATGGAGTATTATGGCCCAGGAGTGAGGGGCATGGTTGCAGGTTCAGAATAAAGAAGCCTGCCACTGTGGATCTTACCTAGAATCAAAGTCTCCATCTTTGGGGGAAGAGGTAGCTCAGTGGTTTGTGCATTGGCCTGTTAAACTCAGTGTTGTGAGTTCAATCCTTGGGGTGTGCCATTTGGAACAAATCTGTCAGGGACAGTATTTGGCCCACCTGTGAGGGCAGGGGACTGGACTTGATGACCTCTCAAGGTCCCTTCCAGCTCTATGAGATAGGTATATCTCCATATACTCTCTCCCCCTTTAGGAAGAGGACAGCTAGCATGGCATCCCCTTAAACTAAAATACTTCCCCCCCCAAGCCAACTGCAAGAATAACATCAACACAATCACACCTGCAGGTTGGTTGGTGCATTCAGGCCTCCTGCATTCAAATAGGGGTGCATCCCCTCCCTTTGTAATTGCAAATATAATAGGAGTATGGAGCATGTGCCTTGCAAGGAAGGAGGTGGGCATTTGGAAATGAGGCCCTGTTCTCAGCTGGCATTTCTGCCCTTTCCAGCCTAATACCTTGTTTAGCTAAGGGTGGAAGCAAAAGCTGTTGCTGCCTCCTCCATTTAACAGATGACTCCATGGTGCTTAGCTGCCCTGCCACAGCCTAGAAGCCCCACATACCATGCATGAGGCTTAGTAGGACCACCCTTTGTTACTGCTAGGATAGCTCCTGTTAGGTCACCCTGACAGCACAAGCAGTGTATGACCCCAGAAGCTGCTGTTCAGTACAGAAGTGAAGATTTGAGTGCAATTGGAACAGGAACAGGGAGAGGAATTTTGCTCTGAGGTTAATTCTCTGCTGCAGGGTGTGATAAGGCTGCCATCTCCTCCCTAGCATAGGCTGGGAAATACTATGCAAGTCCAACATCCTCTTAAGATGCTCTTATACTAGAGTGACAGCCCAACGTGCTTGGCCCCAGCCTACAGGAAAGGGGAGTGTGAGGGTAACACCTACCCTCTACCCCAAAGCCATGACCCACACCATCAGAGCATCCCATGAAGAATTAAGCAGCAGCAAAGGCATCCTTTCTCCAAACCCTTTTCATTTTGTGGGGCTGTATACACTTGATCCACCACATGACCCTTTTCATGTGATCTGTACGCACAGCAGAGTCAGACTTCCCTTGTTGGATTCTCCACTAAAGAGGGTGGGTGTGAATGGTGTTGTAGGGAGGCAGGGAGGAAAAGAAGGGGAAGAGTCATTGTGAGGCCAAAAAAAGGCTTCCAGCCACCATTATTCTCAAGCTGCTAAACAGAGAGAAGTTAACTAGAGCATCTGACTCCTGATCCAACCCAATGTTTTAAATTCTGATACAGCAGGGGGAAGTTACCACCATTGCAAATACAGACAACCAGGGTTCAGAGAAGGGACATGACTATTCAGAGCAGCACTAGTCAAGCTGATACTCCACAAAACAGCTCACCCAGCAGCTACAGGTATGACTTGGAATTCTGCTGCTTTCTGTCACTGTCAGGAGGTGGCTTCATCCTGCACCAGTGAATTCATGACCTACATGAGTGTTAACTTCTCAGCAAACCCTCTCCTTTCTCCAAAAGGCATTTGTACTTTGAGTTCAAGGCATGGGCAGGACCCCACCCCACAAGCCCAAGGACAAGAGATCAGAGGGATTACACAAGTCCTGGATAGGGAGGAGTTGAATTCAGGCACATCCTGGGGCCCCCCCACCCACATTAACACAGACGTAAGGCACCTGAGAGGGTACAACCCTGCTCTCCCCAAGAAGGGGTCAGAGTAGCTGGAGGTCTGAGCCGGCCCAGGGCTCACACCGCAGCGAGGTGTCACGGTGCAGGGAAGGAGGCGGCAGAGATTCAGTGTCTGTAACAGGGTTTATTGTAACAGAAGCGAGTCACGCCCACGTGGGGGTCCCGCCATAAGTTAGCGGCCCATGGGCCGAGTGCGGAACGGGGGCCGCGCCCCGCCAGGAGCGCGGGGAGGCCGGCGCGGATCGGAACCGGCCCGCTCAGTCGCGCTTCTTGTAGCTCTCCAGGTTGGCCAGGATCCAGCCCGCCGGCACCATGAAGGCCAGGAAGAAGGTGCTCAGGCCGACGACGGACTCCTGCGCAGGGGAGAAGAGGGCAGAGCTCAGGCTCAGCAGCTGGGCCCGCAGGGGGGGCGCTATCCTGGGGGCCCCACCCCCCCGCGATGCTCCCGCTCCCGCCCCCGCCCCTCTCACCAGCGGCCCCACGGGGCTCTCCGGCGGGTGCGTGTGCACGGCGCGCGCTGGCGGCGCGAGGCGGGGGCGGAGCAGGGCGCGGAGCAGCGGGAACACAGCCATGGCAGCAGCAGCAGCTCGCGGCCGAGGGGGAAGTGACGGAGGGAAAAGGGCCGGATATAAAGGGAGCGGGACCGGAAGCGGCCTGGGTTGGTTTGGCTTGGTTCCGCATGTGTGGCGTCACGACGGGTGGGCGGGGTCACACGGTGAGTAGCTCCGCCCCCAACCAATAGACTCCAAATAGCGGCAGCCCAGGGTGCAGAGGGTTGCGGGTGTCTCATGTCGACCCATGGCTGGGGCTCTCCCCGCTGTGCAGCCCCCTCAAGCCAGTGTGGGGTCAGGGGAGCCCCATACATGGCACAGCTCCCCCGACGAGGCCGTGTCCGTGGTTTCACCCCAGCCCTGCCCCACTGGGTAGCTGCAGAGCCAGGGAGAGTCCCCCCACCCAAAATGGTGCAGAGGCTGCTCTCCCTCCCCCACACACAAAGCCCCATCACAGCACAGGGGGCCCCAACCTGAACATGGGGCCCAGGATACTCCTGCCCCACTTCAATGCCTCCCCATCACAGCACAGGATACCACAACACTCCCAGGACTGGGGGATTCTCCACACCTAATATGGGTCCCCAGGACACTGCTCACTGCATGGGCGGTGGGGCTTCTTACTGTGCGCACGTGCACACACTCACACTCTCTCTCTCTCTCTTTTCTCACTGGACCTATTGCACTTCATGCCTGGGCTATGTCTACACTGGTGGCATCTTGCCAAGTGATAGACAACCTGCAGTCTGTGTGCCTCAGGCAGCCCATCGGGGTTCTGTGTGTGACTCACAAGACATTTTGTTTCCTGATGCCCATGCACAAGGTTGCCAGATTCTGCTGGCTTCCATCATGTAGGATTTTTTCCTACCTGTATTACTAATGTGACCTGCACATATAGCAAAAGGGCATGTGAAGTGAGATGCCTGCTGATTGCACACAACATTGACTGTGAGAGTGATTGCATCCAATCAAAGTGCTGCTACAGTTCAGTTGGCACACCCTGGAAATTCTAGCTACACAAGTGCTATTAGCAATGCCACCCTATCCTGGAAGACTATCTTGGTTACTACTTTCTGCCCACTGAGTTGAAGGAGGGCCACTCATGGGGTCGACTCACTAGTCTGGGTTGCCCATTGCTGCCCAAGGCCTTTCAGATCACCTCCAGAACACCAGGGCTCCTGGATTCCACCACTGCAGCCCTGGCTGTTGGCCATGAAGGACTAGCTGGGAGGGGTCTGGCCCCCAGGCCTGCCCTTTCCACCCAAGTCTCTGCCCTTTCCAGGACCCATACCCACCCCCTTGCTAAGGATACCAGGCCGAGTGCAGGATGCATGGATAAGTCGTGATGTCTACTTTATCACTGAGCAGGGAGCCCTAAGGGCTGCAGATCCAGCTTGAGGGATACCCATGCTTGCCTGCTGTACCTGTCTCTCACATTGGTGCTGAATCGGGGCTCCCTGGTGGGGCTCATCCAATCCCCTCCTGCAGATAAAGAGACTTCCACACCATCCCCAGGAGATCTTCTCATAAGAGTTGGATGCAGCTGGCTCCTTGGCTTTGGATTTCCAGCCTGGGCCCATTTCAGTCTAATTCCACAGCAGAGTCCCTAGCTCTGACCAGGTCCCTCCCCATACATTCCATTGGCCTCTCTCAGCAGTGGGCACACCAGGTGCCCATATTCCTGGGCACTGACCAGCAGATGTTGTGCTGGCTTTGTCAGTGTAAACATGGCCCAGCACGTAGACAGCAAGCACGGAATTTCCTCCCTCCTCCCCTCATCTCTGCCAGAATTGCTGCAGCAGCAGGAAGTCCCAATGGCAGAGTCAGCTGGATTTCAGTGCCCCATCGGGGCTTCTTGTATAAACAGCCTCCGTTCCACCCCAGAGGTGGCTGCATCTTAGCACTTGGTGAGGGCTCCAAGTATAAGCAGCCCTTGTATTCCACTCTAGGCAGCTGCAATGTTACCTTTCTCTCTAGGGCATGATGGTGGTCCTGAGGCAGAAGGATTCCTACATGGGGGAATAGGAGCCTCCTGAGACCAATAAGAGGAGGGGGTGGAGAATAGAAAGGAATAGCATCCAAGAATCCTCCCAGCACCACCTGCTCATACTATTAAACTCCACTCCTCTCCTTGGCTTAGGGAGAGAACCCAGGAGAGTCCTGCCTCCTAGAACCCGTGCTCTAACCACTAGGATGCTTCCTTCACAGCTTGGCCTTTTCCCTGACCTGGGCTCCCCTTCCTTGCCCTGCAAGCATAGTGCTGGACTGTGGTGATGGAAGGGATCACCCACAATGTACCCATCTATAAGGGTTATTATGCCCTGCTCCACATCCTCCAAAACCTGGACTTAGGTGGACAACACCCACCCATTACCACATGAAGATCTGACTGAGCGTGGCTACTCCTTCACCGCCACAAGTGGGGGCTCCTGGACATGAGAGCGGCTGCATGGAGAAAAAAGACATTCTTGAGTCTGGGGTGCCCTTCTGGGTCTGGGAGGTGTGTGTTGGGGGGGGTGGGATTGGAGCAGCTGCAAGCAGGCAAGGTGCAATACCACCTACTGCCACTGGATGGGGTTTGGGTCTTGCAGTGTATGGGCTGCAGGGACACAGGGAGGAGGTGCACTACAGGCAGCTGCAATATGTTACCTCTCTCCCTCTATGGCAGAGTTCAGATTTCAGGGGGGCTCTATGGCGGGGCAGGCCCAAAGGGAGAGAACTGCAGGAGAGGAGCAGCACTTCCATTTTCCTTTGCCTCCATTCCTGCAGTCGCAGCACATAGTTTCCCCTCCCCACCCCCCAATGCCCTAGACTAGCTGGGACTCTGGTCATGATGGTCTGGAGCTATCAGAATTCAAGGCCTCTCCCAGCACTTCTCAGGACACACTCCCATCCACACCCCATCTTGCTGCCCCTCTGCCTTCCTCCCAAGTTGAGCTGGGAGCCCATGGACCAGGTGGTTAGCCATCCGCTGTCACCTCTGACCGCGGTAAGTGCCCAGGCTCCTGTTTCATCCTGCTTGACCACACCTTGGGCCCTGGCTCTGCAGCCAACTGGGAGACCGTGTGGGACATCAAGGAGAAAAGTCGGTTACTTACCTTTTCGTAACGCGTTCTTCGAGGTGTGTTGCTCATGTCCATTCCATTCTAGGTGTGTCCACGCCCACGTGCACAGTCGTCAGTGATTTTTGCTTTAGCAGTATCCCCTCTGCGTGATGCACCCATGTGTTGGTATATTAGGCACTGCCAACCCCACTCCCTCTCAGTTCCTTCTTTCTGGCAATTCTGACAGAGGGATAGGAGGGCAGGTAATGGACTGGACATGAGCAACACATTTCAAAGAACAACAGTTATGAAAAGGTAGGTAAGTTTTCTCTTCATGCAATGCTTGCTCGTGTTCATTCCATTCTAGGTGACCCACAAGCAGCATCCTCGGAGATGGACTCAGAGTTCATTGTCTAGCTAGCAGCTTGCAGTACTGCTGTACCGAAGCCAGCATTTTCGAGGGCCAGCTGGGTAAGTGCGTAATGGAATGTGAGCAGCGCTGGCACTCAGAGAGTGCAGGGCCAGGGACAACTTCCCCCTCCGTCCAGGCACCACTCTGCCTCTTCCTGCCCCTGCTTCACCCGCACCCTACCCCCACCCCTACCCCCACTCCATCCCTTCCCGCAAGCTCTGCCCCTGCTCTGCCTCGTTCACCCCAGCTCTGCACCCTTCTGCCTCCGTTGCAGCATTTCTACTAAGCCCCCTCCCCCCAGCCAAGTGATCTGGGGGATTACCAGGGAACCTTGCACTGGCAGATGGGATCAGGGCCCTCTGCAGTCACAGCAGAGCTGGGAAGTGGAGCAATCTGGCCCCAGCCTGTTGTGCTCCCCAGAACACAGCTCCCAGCCACGTTACTCGGGGGAACAGAAAGAGCTGGTGCCAGGTTGCTCTGCTTCCCACTGCTGCAGTGAAAGGGAGCAACCAACTCAGTTGGGAGATGGCAGGGTGGGGCCTGGATAGAGGGGGAAGTTGTCCCCGGCCCTGCACTCTCTGGGTATGTCTACACTACCACCCTAGTTCGAACTAGGGGGGTTAATGTAGGCATTCGAAGTTGCAAATGAAGCCCAGGATTTAAATATCCCGGGCTTCATTTGCATCTTGCCGGGCGGGCGCCATTTTTAAATCCCCTTAAATCCACGAGGAGTAACGGTAGTTCGAATTAGAGATCCTAATTCGAACTACCTACTCCGTGCCGCATGTAGCCGCGGGCACGGAGTTCGACCTAAGGGGATTTAAAAATGGCACCCACCCGGCAAGATGCAAATGAAGCCCGGGATATTTAAATCCCGGGCTTCATTTGCAACTTCGAATGCCTACATTAACCACCCTAGTTCGAACTAGGGTGGTAGTGTATACATACCCTCTGAGTGGAGTGGGCCCTGGCTCTGCAGAGTGGAGCAGGCTGGGGCTGGGTTGCTCCTGCCACTGGTTAGTGTGGAGTGGGGGAAGCCCAACTCCTGTTGCCAGTCCCAGGTCAATCCCACCAGCCGCCCTGGGCACTGCAGAACCCCCCAAAGCACCGGGTGCAGGGCGGCCACCATGAACCCTCCTATGGATGTGAACGTGTGGATTGACAACCCAATGGCCACCCTACAGATGTCCTGGATAGGCACTTGAGCTAGGGAAGCTGAGCTGCCAGAGAGGCTTGAATGGGCAGTGACACTCACCAGAGGCGGTACCTTTCCCTGATCGTAGCTGCCATGAATGCAGGCAGTGATCCAAGAAATTCTTTGAGCAGACACTGCGACGAACACTTGCGTCGACTTGCGGAATGGCTTGGTCCTGTCAATGTAGAAGGTCAGTGCCCTCCCGTCACCCTGGGAACGCAACCTGTGCTCTTCTTCTGACTTGTGCAGCTTTGAAAAAAAGACAGGCAAGTAAATGTCCTGGCCCATATGAAACTGTGAGGCCACCTTGGGCAGGAAAGTCAGGTGCAGCCACAGCTGGGCTTTGTCTTTACAGAAGACTATTTAGGGCAGCTCCAAGGTAAGAGCCCTAATCTCAGAGACCTGGCAGGTGGATGTTATTGCAACTAGGAACACAATCTTCCAGGACAGGAGGAGGAGAGAGCAGGAACCGAGAGGCTTGAAGGGGGGACCTGTGAGCCATGACAGCACAAGATTCAGGTCGCATGGTGGAACAGGGTCCCTGACGTGCTCAAAGCATTTACAAAACTTGGTAGTTGTGTCCCAGGTGGACTCCCCACCTCAAGTCCAAGGCATTGGAGACAAGGGTCAGTGACAGGGATGGACCCCCCCTCCCCCGCAATACTGATGCAGTATTCTACCACCATGTGAGTGACGACAGTACGTGATCTGGGACCCTGATCACACAGTCCACACTGTGTCTAACAGTGGCGAGTTGTATGTGCCCACGCTCCATAAACATGAGAGCACAGGGGCCTGGTTCCACCAAATTTCAGGGCCAGGTCTTTCCCCCAGCCCCATCTGCCACTGCCACATGCCTCCCCCAGTGCAACCCCAGCTCCACCTGTCCACTGGGCAACTTAAAAGGGCTCAGAACCCTGACACCATCACCAGCAGCGCAGTGGGGCTAAAGCAGCTTCCTGCCTGTCCACTCTGCACTGTTTCTGAATCTGGAAGTGACTGCTGGCAAATCCCTGTGGCCCCTGGGGTGGGCTACCTCTGCATGCTGCCCTGCCTTGAGTGCCCCTGTGGCCAATGGGAGCTCTGGGGACAATGCCTGCACAGGGGCGGCCATTTCAGATTTTGGAGGGGGGGGGCAGTTTTAACCATTCCAGAGGGTACTTAAGCACCTGAAAACTCCTGTGTTTTTTGCAGGTGATACGTAGACATTAACTGGCAGGAACAGTGTTACTAATTTTCATATAAAGAAAAAATATAACAAATACCAATTAAAGCCATATTTTAAGTTTATGTGTAAATTTAGAACAATCAACAGCGAGATATTTCCAATGCCAAATCTTGAGGTGTCAGTTTTGGAGCCTAAACTCAAGTTTGATACTTTGTACACTATCTTCAGCAGAGATAAATAAAATTTGCTTAAAATCTGCTTAGCCTTGCAATTATTGTTATTTTTCTAAATATCTTATAGTCCACATTGTGAAGAGGAAAATGAGATAGTTAATTTCTTCCAGGAATGTTTAAAAGTAAATAAATTACTGAAAAACAAACACACTAGATATGAGCTAAAGAAAAGGATAATACCATGGTCTCCATCTTGGCTGGGGAAAATCAGCAAAACCAGAATTGCCAGATTTCTACTGAATCAATAATCCACAGTCACTTAAACAAAATCAGTAGTGCAAAAGTAGCCTAATATATTTATTTAAACAATTTTTATTACGACATTGGAATACCTTTAAAAAGAACCATTATCAAAAGTATAATTAAATGATGGATGTTAGCAGCATAGATCTATAGCAAACACATTTTGTCAGCCAAATCTTGGCTTCGGTTTATTTATGTGTACTAAAGGGTTTATGCAAATAGTTATGAATAAATACAAAGGACTGGAAGGAGGTTCCATGTGTTGCTCTAAGGATTTGAGTATAAACATCACCTCCATGACACTCACTGGAAGTACTCAAGTTTGTGAGACTCTGCCACCCTTGGAAATGATAAAGAGTAAGTAAATAGGAGCTAAAGATGACATCAATTGGAAGAGGAGGAGGACATACAGCACAGCAGACACACAACTAGAAAATGGCTGGCAGCTTTGGGCAGCATTTGTTTATATCTGCATATGTAAAAGACCAACAGCTCCTTAAAGGGTGTTCTGGGGGAAAGTCCTAGAATTAAAAAGTGCAATTGCCACCCTGCTGAGGAATCAGTATTTATGTGTAGAAACAAAAGACAGGACTATGCAGCACTTTAAAGACTAACAAAATGGTTTATTAGGGGATGAGCTTTCATGGGCCAGACCCCCTTCCTCAGATCAAATCTGCTAACCATCTTGTTAGTCTTTAAAGTGCTGCATAGTCCTGTCTTTTGTTTCAGCAAGACCAGACTAACATGGCTACATCTCTATTACTATTTGTGTGTAGCAATCTGTATGGGCCCTACCTGGTAACCTGACTCAAAACCCATTGGGCTACATCTAGACTGGCATGATTTTCCGCAAATGCTTTTAACAGAAAAGTTTTTCCATTAAAAGCATTTGCGGAAAAGAGCGTCTAGATTGGCACGGACGCTTTTGCACAAAAGCACTTTTTGCGGAAAAGCGTCCGTGCCAATCTAGACGCGGTTTTGCGCAAGAAAGCCCCGATCGCCATTTCACCATCGGGGCTTTTTTGCGCAAAACGGTTCTCAGTTGTCTACACTGGCCCTCTTCCATTTGCGCAAGAGGGCTTTTTCCCGAACGGGAGAGTCATTGTATTTGCGCAAGAACACTGATGATCATACATTAGATCGTTAGTGTTCTTGCGCAAATTCAAGTGGCAAGTGAAGACAGCTGGCAAGTTTTTCCGCAAAAGCAGCTGCTTTTGTGGAAAAACTTGCCAGTCTAGATGCAGCCATTGTAGTAAAAGGAAAGGATGTTGTGAAGACCAGGACTTTAACAGGGTTCAAAAAAGAACCAGATAAATTCATGGAAGTTAGGTCCATCAATACCAGGATGGGTAGGAATGGTGTCCCTAGCCTCTGTTGGTCAGAAGCTGAGAATGGGTGACAGGACAGGGATCACCTGATGATTACCTGTTCTGTGCACTCCCTCTGGGGCATCTGGCATTGGCCACTGTCAGCAGACAGGATACTGGGCTAGGTGGACTTTTGGTCTGACCCAGTATGGCCGTTCTTATGTAAAGACTCTCACAGACAAGTGGGACTAAATGGAAGAAATAGCTGACCACCCTCAGGTATTGCCATTCCTCAAAAAAGTGGAGAGCTGGAAAAAATGGGTAAGTTTAAGGGTAATTTAAGCAATGTTTGTGGTGTGACACCTCATGTTTCTTTCTTGACATCAGGGAAAGATCCCAGGTGGTCATTCTTTAGCAGAGCTGCTCTTGCAACGAGGCACTGAAACAGCCAAAGCTGGGCTAACTTGAATGTGCTTGGGGCAGCAGCCTCCTCCCCTGCCTGAACAGCCCTGGGAGGAGACTGCTTCCTCATGCACATTCACAAGGGGTTTGCTCCTCCCAGGCTTTTTGAAAAAAGTGCAGCAGAAGCTCCCAGCCCTGCTAGTGGGTCTGCCAGATAGATACACCTCTGCATTCCTGTTGGTAGAGCAAAGAATAGCCAGCCCCAGGGTGGGGGGAGGAGAAGAGTGAGCTGCCTTTTCAATCAGTGTGGCTGAGCCTGGGAGGGGAGAGCTGGGAGAAGAAGAGCAGTATAGCATGGGTAGCTTTTGGCTGGCTGGTGAGGGGAGAAGAGTAAGCCCAAGGAGGTGACTGCTCACTTTTGTGTTTTGCATTTGCTGCTGCTGCAGTTCTGTTCTTGCCAAGATGGAACCAGTATTTCAGGAGCTCTGATTCTAACCCAGCTGCTCCTGATTTCAGCCAGGAGCCAAGCAGCAGTTTGCAATTGATTGGGTCTCATGTTATGCTTGATAAGGATGAAGGGGAGGGGGAGAGGAGTAAACAAAGAAAGCTGCCTGCATTGCTCTTACTCCTGGCTAGAGGGGAGGCAGGAGACAGTGTCCTACTATGGTAGGAAATTTAGGGGGACCGTAGCCCACTTCCCCCCCTCCCAATGGCACCCTTATGCCTGCTGGCAGTGGTGCACTGAAACCCCCCTGGCCCCTGCTTAAGAGCCACTGTCTGAGGAGGTGCAGGTCACTTATAGGACCCATCCCAGGTAAGCACTGGATCCCTCATCCCCTTCTGCACCCCCAGCACCTTGTTCTAGCTTAGACCCCACACTCCCTACCCCCTTCCAGAGCTTTAGGCTAGTGTTGGAGGTGGGGTGGGAGTGGACCTAATCTGGGCACTACCAAAAATCCTGTAAATGTGGTAGCCTTGGCCATGAGTGTGAGGGAGGCAGACCAATGCCAGACACACCTGCAGGGGCCTGAGGTAGGTCCGAGCCCCCCTTCAGTCTCAGAACAATGCCCTTTCAGTGACCAAGGCAGAGCCGTAGATACCTGTTGGCTGACTGACTCTTGTCAGAGACTGGTAAGGAGAGGGTGAGGATCAGTGCCTGCCTAAAGAGTATGGGGGAGCCGGAGACCAGCGCTGTGGCTGGGAACAATTCTGCCCCAAGGGAGATAAGTGCCTCGGAGACCACCTAGGTCAGTGTTTCTTAAACTTTTTAAGACCGAGGAACACCAAACAATATATATTTTTTAATATGGAACACCAAGGAGTTTTTGTTGAGGGGGAAAAAAATAAAGGGGTGAGGGGAAGTTGTTGAGGGGGAAAAAAAAAAGTTACCTTAAAAAGTTAAGGGTGGCCATTTTGAACTCTGTTCTCCACGGCACACCTCCGACTGCCTTGGAAACACTGACCTAGGTGATGGTGATCTGTGCCATGGTGAACTCTCGCCAGAGTCCTGATGGTACCTTGAATATGGGGATTGGCAATGGCATTGTCACTCCTGTGCCCCATGGCTTGGTGTCAGGATGCTGTATCTTCTAACCAGGGCCTGAACATGCAGTACCATGGCCTAAAAATGTGGTGATAGGGACTGATGCCTGTGATCCAGGGATCAGGACCATTCTGCTGTTTTAGGATCCCAAAACCAGCTTGCCCATAGGTGCCAGGTCAGTTACCTGGTATGGCTTCTGTGGTGCCAGTTGGCCTACTTACTTTTTGGCCACTAGGCCTGCTTTGGGCACAGGTGACCCTACTAGAGGCCGAGACCCCCTGCTGCTTCCAGGAGTCAGAGGCGGGTCCCTGGCTGAACTAGGGGGGTCCAACTGCAGCAGCACCCCTGACCAGCTCTAGGACAGGCATGCACATGGCCTGACACAGGTCCATTGCCCGAAGCTTCCCTTTTCGGACCTGTACCCATCAACTTTGACTGCTTCTTAAATACTGGGGAGGGGGAAACAAGTGAGAGGGGCTTCTGGTTCTGGCGGTGCGCTGTGCACCGAAGCTAAAGTGCCAGGAGCGGAGTCTAATTGAGAGGTCTCCAAAGCAGGATGAAGTGCAGCCTCCCAAGGAGGGCCCTAAAGCAATATCCTGCTCTTTCCAAGTTGCAGGGCAAAAGCTTTTGCAAATCCTGCATGTAAATCCTTTCTGTAGGACTCCCCCAAATACTTTAGGCAGCTCTCATGAGTCAAAGGGGTCACTAATGGGCATCAGCTGGCTGCATGACAAACAAGGCTTAAGGCCTGGGGAATGGGGAATGGGGCATATCCCCCTCCAAGGCCAAGTCTCAGCGGAAACTCTAGCACCTGAACAACTACTCTAACATTTAACTTAAAAGCTTCAGAGGGGTAGCCGAGTTAGTCTGGAACTGGAAAAACTTAAACAACAAATAGTCTAGTAGCACCTTAAAGACTAACAAAACATGTAGATGGTATCATGAGCTTTCATGGGCAAAACCCGCTTCTTCAGATGACTGGAGTATTAAAAGTCCAGATAAAAAAATCCTTGGATCTGAACTTTTTAATACTCCAGTCATCTGAAGAAGTGGCTTTTGCCCACAAAAGCTCATGCTATCTACATGTTTTGTTAGTCTTTAAGGTGCTACTATTCGTTACTTAACTTAAATCTCAAAGTGCCTATCAACTAACAACCAAGGAGACCGAACAATGGACTGTGAGAACTGCTAATGCTCTAAGGTGCTGGGACCAACAGTCACAGGGTAAGAAGGAATAAGGGATCACCAATGTGGGAGGGCTGTGGGGTGGTAAAGGATGCAGGTGCCCCAAAGCCTGGTGATTTAAAAGGGCCCTGGGCTCCAGACCACCACCGCTGCTACTGTGGCAGCAGCATGGTCAGATTCAAACCATGGGCTCTGCCTGGCAGGGTGAGGAAGTTGCTCCTCAGGCTACCATTTCCCCTCCCCCCGGCTGGGGAAACAGCAGCACAGCAAAGCAGCACTGCCTGGAGGCTTTTCCCTCGCTGCTCTGACTGGCTGTAATCATGGCCAATAGGAGGAGCAGGGGGCAGTACCCGAAAGCAGTGCGGGAGACAGAGCCACGTGCATCCCCAGGAAGCTGCACCAGGTAAGTGCCTTCCATTGCCTAGACCCCATGCCCCAACTACGCTCTTGCACTCTACCCAGACCGCTCCTTCATCCCCCCTCCTGCCCAGACCCTACGCCCTCCACTTCATTCCTGCACCCCCAGCCTGCTCCTGCACACCACCACTTTCCCAGACCCATCAACCCTCAACCCACTCCTTCACCTTCCCTCCCACTCCAAGCCTGCTTTCTGGTAGACCCACCAATTTAGAGTCACAATGGCACCATACACATTTTAAATCAGACTTGCTTATTTATATTTCAGCTTTGGAGTGGCTCTGCTTAGCTACAGACATGGTGCATACAACCCATGAGGGGGTGAAGGAGAAGAGGGAATTGATTGTACTGACACTATTTTCCATCAGTGGTGGTCATTTTAGCTATCTCACTCTTGAAGGTGACAAAGGCACAGAGAGCAGAGCTGCTGTGACATCCTGAAGTTAGCCAAGCTCCTATGCTACTAGCATGTTGACTGCGATGGTCCCTGCTGAAGTCATTGTAGACTTGTGGAGGAAAGTTTCAGTGAGCTCTCAGGAGGACACAAAGACAAATGGCTCCTCATGACCCTCCCTCCCATTCCTAGAGCAGAATGAAAAGCAGACAACTCTTATTTCTGTTGTATCATTCTCTTCTACTATGAGTAAAATAATGAAAAGCAAATACCTGTGTCCTGCTAGCTTAGGGTTAAGGCCAGGTGCCATTTTCACATTTAAGCATCCTAAGGCAGAATGCATGCACAGGTTTACCAGAGGCTCCTTCCTTTGGACTGGTCTCATCTGCTTTCAGCTAGTGAGACTGGCTAGATTGCACTGGAGTCTTGGAACAGCTCTAGGTTGCAGAATAGCTGGACCCCCACCTGCCACGCATCCCTTCTTCTCAATGTTCACATCCTGGGGCTCTGTCTCCAGCTCCAACGAGGTATTTACAGTTTTCTGTGGGGCACTGGTGTAGGTTTCTGCTAAATATGGCCTGAAGCTTATTATAAAAACAGCAAGTCTACAGTGTGGCACCAGCTCAAATGTTGGCTGCCCTGCCATTGCGGTAGGGCTGGTGCAGGTTGTTCAGTTTCACACACTACTGCTGCTGACTAGTGTTCCCTATAAGGTGAGCACTTGGGAAGCCACCTAAGTTTCAAATGCTGCTCAGATGATTAGCAGTGTGTCCAAGGCTGGCAGCATGTGTTTCTATTGGTGGTGCACATCTGCACATGCCTTGATGCGTAATAAAAATTATTCTGCACATAGATGGAAAAAATTAAAGGGAACATTGCTGCTGACCCGTTGTACCCTTTTGCCTGCATTCCCATGTGCTATCTGCTCATAGATGTCCTTGTTTCTGTGGCTTGTCCATTGCTGTTTACACATGGCCTCTTCTCCCCCACAGGACCAGGGGATGCAGTATTTCCTGTCCAATTCAAGCAGGAGTGCTTGTAGTGTATGCAGCTGGCACCATTGATCGGGTAGTTGCACCCAACAGCAAGAGCTCCTACAGACACTCAAGCTGGGCAATCAGGAAAAGAAATTTAAAAAATATTCAGAGGTTTTAAATAGGAATGTTGACATGCAGTTTGACTATAAGATTAACCAATAAGCCTAGACTTATTGGTTTATCTTGTCAACTACATGCATTTCCTCCCTGTCCCTTGCTGCCTCTGTATCCGAAGCAGCAAAGGGGGCAGCAGGCATTGGTGCTGGGGGGAGCTGGCTTCCCCCAGCACTGGCTCTGCGGTGCCACCTTCCCCTGCATGCTGCTGCCCAGCCTCTGTCTGCAAGGAGCTCAGACCCCCCCACGGAAAGGGGCTGCTGCCACCCCCGCTGTAGCCTCTATATCAGAGGCTGCAATGCAAGGCAACAGGCAGCTTGGTCTTCATGGGGAGCTGGTTTTTAAACTGGCTCCTGCCTGACACCCTGTGCTGCTGCCTCTGATACAGAGGCAGTAGTATGGAGTGGAAGGGGGCTCCCTGGGAGTGGGGCAGAGCGCACTGACTGCCAGCCCCGCCCCCAGGGACTATAGAATAGTTGAGTAACTGATAAGAATTCTTGTGGTTACTCAACTATTCAATTACCCAATATCTAACATCCCTAGTTTTAAAGTGATGAGGGTGGAGCATCTGGTTTCTCTAATGCCTAGGCAGTGGAGTTCACCACTGTGACCAAAACAGTGTTAGGCAGGGTTCTCAAACCCAATTTACCTTAGGGCTGGTGCCAGTCCTTAAATCCTCCTAGCAAGCCAGGAAGGGCAGGAGTCTCCACATGTTCCACCCCCCTGCACATCTCCCAGCCCCGCCTGCCCCTTTCAGGTGATTTAGACCCCCCCCCCCAAGAGTTCCCGCCACCACCACTGCAGTGGGGCTAGAGCAGCTTCCAGCTGCTTAACTCTGCCCTGCTTCCAGCACATCCCTGTGGCTCAGGGTAGGTGTGTGCAGAGCCATCCCATCCAGAGGATGGTTTGGAGTCACTGCCCTGGGCCCTGCATTTCAGGGGGGGTGCCATGGCAATCACCCCAACTGTCTGAGGGATGGGGCAGTCCCCCATACTCAGGTTAGCCCACAGGGTCCTGGTGGGCTGGGGCTGACAACAGGGATCAGACCCCCCAGCACTTGCTACAGCAACAGGAGCCACAGGGAAGTGGAGTGACACAGAAGTTTGGTCCACGCTGCTGCCATGTCCAAGCCAGCCAGGGAGCTGGGCTGGGGCTAGGGCTGGGCTGCTTTGCTTCCCACTGTTGTGGTGAAGCAAAATAACCAGGCTTGAGAGGGAGGTGTCAGTGGAGACAAATGAAATAGGACATAACTTCCCAGCAGTAAAGGTGATTAAATACAAGAGTCACCAGGGAGGTGGGGGACTTTATCACATGGAGCCTTTCATAGGGGATTAAATCACTTTAAAAAATGCAATGTTTTAATCTAGCTTCCAAGGCAAAAAAATCTACAGCTTCTGTGTACAGACTAAATCAGGAGCGGGGAACCCTATGGCCTGCAGGCTAGATCCAGCCCCCAGCTTAATCTGAATTGGTTCATGACAAGTTTTTGCGCTGTGGGCTGGAAGCCCTGAGTCTTAGGGCTCAAGCGTGGTATATGCTGAATTAAGTGTGAGTGAGGAGTAGAATTTTTTCTTCCTATCCTAGGAGCAATGGGAGCACATATGTAATAAGGGGCTTGGTTTTTTGCTTATGTGTGGCCCTGGACTGATTTTTCTGTGGGCTAGTGGCCCCTAATTGAAAAAGTTTCCCCACCCATGGACTGGATGATCAGAGCAGTCCTTTCTAGCCTCAGAGTGCATGAATCTGTATCAAATATGCAAGCTCTCCAAGGGCTGGCATCTCCTTTGCACAGAGCTTATCACAGCAGGGCTGAGCCATCTAGCTGTTACCACTAACTTCTCTTCCTATCTTCCCCTGTTCAGTCCTCCCAAGTGTAAATAGGCTGACTGTATAGGGGACTACAGTCACTCCCTGAGTTACGACCATCCGCACTTACGACCAAAGCGGTCGTAAATGCGGATCCAAGTTACGAACACTTCGAGTTACTGACCAAGTGTTGGTCCGTAACTTATTTGTAACTCGGGGAGAGGCTGTACATCCTGGCATCCCTCTCCATTTTCTAGCAGATGTGGATCAGCAAACAAAGAGTCTGATGAGGTGGGTCTATTCATTGTCCACAGGAAGTGCTTCTAAATGGCATCTTCCTGTCACAGCCATCAATTTCACCTTGGTTAGTGCTCATGTGTCTCGGCCTATGCACTCCCCATGACATTATGCAGCTGGAGCCACCTGCCATGCAAAGGAAATCAAATTCCAAGCAAACTCTCACTCCCACAGAGGGCAGGTAGAGAGCAATCTACATGAAATATTTAAATACCTCAATTTCCACCACATTTACCCTAGTGCAATGTGTGTTTGGGGCACAGCTGATTCCATTAGCACCATATTCCCCACCATGTCTCCTCCCTTCATATCAGTTTTTTTGGTGTCTTAATGGAGCTTTTTTTATTCATTAAATTCCTCCCCCATAAAATGATTTATGGACGGGCACTTTCCTCCCCCCACACTGCATATGCTGTATTTGCTCTCCTGTCCTGATGGAGGGCTCAGTTCTTTTTCTGGGCAAGG
Organism: Pelochelys cantorii; assembly: GCA_032595735.1. Lineage (NCBI taxonomy): Eukaryota > Metazoa > Chordata > Testudines > Trionychidae > Pelochelys > Pelochelys cantorii. The sequence continues at coordinate 35,502,251 of CM064336.1, forward strand.
CCTCCTTCCTTGCCATCCAGCAGCTTGATTTACCTTAGGGGCAAGTTGTATGGTTGCTAGAAGACAGAAAACCCTTTTGAAGCAGGATTGTCCACAAGACTGCCACTCAGGATGTCTGTCTTCCATTCTACATGTGCCACAGTCTCCCTCCCTTTCTGCACCTCAATTTTCCTGCCTGCCCTTTTGTCTACCAGAGGGTTTCCCAACCTATGGGTTGGGACCCAAATATGGGTCACCATTACATTTCAAAAGGGTCGCCAAGTGTCTCCCGAGGTGGCTCTGCCCTCCCTCCCTCCCCCCCCCCGTTTTTGAATTGCCTTGGGTCACCAAGTCTTCCTGAATTGTCAAAATGGGTCCCTATCTGGAAAAGGTTGGGAACCACTCGTCTACCAAAATGGTGAGCTCCTCAGGGCAAAGAACTGACCTGTTCACAGACTGCTTGCATTACAATAAAGCCTACTCTGTATCCATACAGAGACATAAAACAGGGCACTTTACACAAATGGTGATTGGTGATCAGGACAAATGTGACATGATTGGTTGGCCAGAGTGGTAGTTTGGTCTATGTCCTGACTGTACCCAGACTTTACAAAGGTTAAAAGAATACAGAAATATAGAACAAAGGAAATAACTTTTTTTTGTACATGTCAAGTATAACAAGTAAACAAGCAGCTTTGCTTATGACTCTCACAATTTAGCTCCCATTCAACAGCCTGGGAAACCAGGAATGTTCTGTTAAACTAACCCTCATCCACTAGAAAAGGGAAAAACTCCATTGCTGTGCCTCAGGCACCTGCAAAGAACACTCGTTAAGTGTACTCATAATTAGAAGTAGCGTGGCCCTGTAACAATTAAGGTCAGGGCTACTCTTGGGGTGGGAACAGCAAAGGGTGAAGCTGCCCCAGAGCCCAGCCACTTAAAAAGGTCCAAGACCGCTGGCTGCCATTGCAAAGTGACTAGAACCCAAAGTGGTGTAGGCTAGTCAACACTGAAGGGCTGGCTGGGGGGCACTAACCCCAGCCCCACTCCCATCCAAGGCCCTGCCCCTTTCAGGGACCCAGAGACTGGCTCTCCTCCCCTCCCTGCCGCAACCTTGCCCAGGGGCCCAAAAAGTTCTGTCAGCAATCCTGCCAAAGGTGATTAACCACTGAAACAAACTTCCCCGGGAAAGTGGTAGATTCTTCTTCTCTTGCCATCTTCATATCAAGACTGGATGCCTTAATGGAAAACAAAGACTTTAACAACAAGTGAATTATTGGGCTTATTACAGGAATAACAGGGTGAAATTCTATTGCTTGTGCTAGAGGCGCTCACACTACATGATCTAATGCGCCCTTCTGGCCTTATAAAAATATCTACAAGACATACTAATCTTTCTACCTGTAATTGCAAAGAGGCAATTTTAGTTTTAACATAGCTGAGAGAAAGACAAAAAACTGCCTTTATAAAGGTAGGCAAACAGCTTTTATTAAGTTTAAGTGCCTCCAGTCTACAACTACTTTGGTCTAATACTAATTCCCATCATTTTCCTTAGCCCCCACTAAGCAAAGGGTAAGAATCTCCTTTCAATATACTTTATGCATCCTACAATGCTTGCTGTCTATTCCATTTCATTCGTTCCCAAAGTACAAATAGTTAAATCTTTTTGTGGCTGGTCTTTCACACGAAACTGGGGAGGAAAAAAAAGATATTTTAGGAAAACATGGCATGAAACCTGAAACTACTCTGAAATTACAAACTCACCATGTATCTCACAGAAGAAAAAGGATTATGTAATTTGGGTCATCACTTAGTAAAACTGGTAGAAATAAAATCCAGGAGTCCTGGCTCTCAGCTCCACTTTTCTCCAACCTTTAGATCCCATTTCCCACCCACAGCCAGGAGTAGAACCCAGGTGTCCTGGCCCCTGACACCTGCTCTAACTATTAGACCCCATTCCTCTCCCACAGAGGAGAAGAGAAAGCTGGAATCTTGCCCACTGCATTTAATTTTTCCAAAGCACACCATCTCCTAAACGAGGTGATGGAAACCAGGAGTACTGACTCTCAGGGGCCCTGATCTAAGACATTAGACCTCACTCCTCTCCCAGAGATTGGTACAACATGGAAGTGTCCTGATCCCACCCACTTCCCCTCCCCCAATCCACTCAGGAATCAAGTTTTCTCTACCTCTATAAGCTTTGCTGCCCCACCCCTGCTGCAGAAAATACACCAGACATTGAACAAACTGTTTTTATTTGTAACGTACAAATAAAACCAATGCAAAAAGATTAGTTTTTTCCCTTTGATTCCAGTGAGAATAGTTACTAGTTAAAAAAAACCCAACATCATCAGAAGTGAGGTTTTATTTTAAATTTTCCTTTAGAAACGGAAAGGGGAAAAAACTCAAATAAAATGACCTTACACATGCACACGCACGCAGAAGTCCCAACGCATGATCAACGTAAAAAGTGAAATAAAGAGAGACAAGGCTTAGGGAAAAAACTTAACATGCCCTGCCCCAGTACAAATGATACAGTACAAACAGGTCAGCTATGTCTGTCAAACTAGACTTGGCATGAGATCCTACCTCAAAAGGTACCAAGACGACAAACAAAAGTATAGATCAACTTGCTACGTCAAAGAATATATTCATTAAAGGGGATAAGGGAGACAGGAATTTTCTGAGGAGCCCTTTTTGTTTAGCCATAGTTAGAATAAACTGGAGCAGGAGAGGAAGAGAGGAGGTAAGAGTCCCTCAAGTAAAAAGGGAATGAGGGAGGAATTTTTTTTAAAAAGAACAAAATACAAAATCGGGGTTGTTTTAGAACCTTCCACTCCTTCCACCTGTCTGTATTTTCACAATGAAGAGAATGAGCTGGTAAAGAGATGGCTAAAGGAAAGTATCACACACACACATCAATTTGCTTTGGGATCTAACTGGTGACTCCATTTACGATAGGCAGAGACAGTGAGGAAAGTAAGGACACTGCCAAGAAGGGAATTTACTTTTACTTTTTTAAGCAGGCCTAACTGCAGCTAGCTATAAAATTCACCCACTATCACACATGCCACAGAGTAGTTATTGGGCTGTTATAAAAGGAGACCAGGTCAAGGAAAAAAATGGCAAGAGAATCATTAAAAATCCTAGAATCCTTGTATTTGTTGGAATTCACTGCCAGGCAGAGAGCTACCCAGATTCAGCAAAGCTTCTCTATGTGGGAAAGTACCAGAGCACACGCTTAGTGTCAAGCAGACACAAAGTGCTTTGACTGAGTTGGACTAAGGAGTCAAAATAGGGTTTAGACTGTACAGAGTCAAGTGTCTGGCCTACATAGTGCTAGATTTTTCAGAACAAATCTGGTTGGGACATAGATGCCAAAACTACAGGCCAAAAGCTGTCAGGTTTCAAATTAAATTTCCCTGTACAAAGTCTATGCAATTCTTAATGCAGTTTGACTCCTTCAAATGCTTCTGTGTTCTTTGATACTAATTAAAACAACCCAATATCAACAGAATGATGCACGTGTCCACTGAAAGACAAATACTAGGTGCCAAGGAGTTAAAACCATCTTAGGATTTAGCTAATAAACCAGAGTCACAATCATCTCAGACATAACAGCAGAGGAATAGCACTAGATCAGGGATGGGCAATAATTTTTGCAGGGGGGCCACTTCATGAACTTTGGTTCATGGTCGCAGGCCGGCTCCACTTTCTACCCTGGAAGGGACGGGGCCTTGCGCAGTTCCCTCTAGGCACCACACATCCCTGGTGGGGGAAGGAGACTTCACACACTCCCCAGGCTAATTGGGACCTGGGGGCAGGGGAGTGTGTGAAGTCATTTGCTGTTCAAAATGGCTGGTGGCTCCCTCTAGGTGCCATGCACCCCTGGCGGGGGAGGGAGCCACCAGCCGCTTTGAAGAGTGAATGACTTTGCACACTCCCCCGCCCCCAGATCTCAGATTGGCCTAGGGGCTGGAGATCGGCAGGATGGGCTGAGGGTGGGATCAAATTGCTTGGCAGGCCGGATTTGGCCCGCAGGCTGCATCTTGCCCACCCCTGCACTAGATGCTCCCCATCCATGTGCCACGAAAATGTAGCCTGCTTTGTAGCTAAAACATGGTGCCAAAGTAATCCTCTGTCATTGCTTATGTGGTGACAAGGCTTTGCTAAAGGGTGGCAGAAAGAGGGCTAATGTGGGCTGCTGATGCACCTTGTTAGAAAGGAGGAGGAGGAAGGGTTTCTCATTTGGCTGAAGGGGAGATGCCATTCTGGTGGGGAGTTTAGCCTGTCTGATGGATAGGCAGGAAGTAGAAGTTGAGCACAAACAGAAGCTGACTTGCAGTTTATAGGGTCTTCAGCATTTAAGGGATTGTGATTATTTTGATTCAGGAACAGATGCTCCCTGGTTGCCAGCAGCCGTTCCTCTGCCCTCAGAGGCATAGAGCAGAGGGGCAGCATTTAAGCAGGAGGTGACAAAAGTAGCAGCAATCACAGATGGCTACGTAGAAGAGGATGTAAGCCCATGGCTGGTATAAAGAGCCAGAAAAGGCAGCAGCAGTAGGGGCCTAAGGCTTTCATGTACAAGGGAGGCACTGAGGAGATGCAGCACCATCTGTCATGTCCACACTGCAGGAGAAGTCAGACATGAGAGGGAAACACTCTTAAAAGTTGGGGCAACATTAAACACTGTAGCCACAAGCATTAGCCAGACTGAACTGGTCAAGACAGGATGAGACAATCCAAAATAATCGCACTGCTGAGATTGAATGCCTCTGACCTTGAGCAAAATAGGAGATGTAGTGGCCATTAAGAAAGCATCTCCCATCAGTTTAATGACTGGGTGCATACTAAACACTGCCAGCAAATGAAAATGGACATTGCTGATGCAAAAAAAAAGTCCTAAAAATCCCTCATGAATGGGTGGAAAATTGCATGTCATTGTTGATCCCCTACACCACTAACTGAAGGTTAATGGCTCTGCATTTGTGTTTGAAAGATGCCAGCCACAGCAAAGGGCGAAAAGTATGCATGGGTCAGTAACATTTTCTACAGTGACTAGTTTATTTTTTATTCTGCCCATCTAGAGAGACCTCAGAGACCCGATGTTCAGTACTTTCTGCAAACAAGGCCGCTTTTCAGGTGTCTGAGTTAAGAATATAAATAGAGGCACACCCAAAATCACTAGTCCCTTCAAAAATCCTGGCTTCCATGCCCAGCAAATCTGAAGAGTGAACAGCAGGATTTATCCCATTTCTGCCCCAATCTCCCTTCAAAATGAACACCTCTGTTCTCTGAGATCTGAAATTGCAGGGTTGTGTAGGCCAAAGTTTAAAGCATCTTTCTCTAAAAGTGCAACTTGGCAGTGGTGGATGGATGCAAATGGTTAGGAAGAGAGAAGCAGGTTTCAAGGAAAAAAACATCCCTGTAAAAACAAACAGGTTATTCCCTGGGCCTAAATAACATGCCTTTGTAGAAGAGCGATGGCTGGAATTTCACATGTGCCTATCAGAATTATGTGTCCAATTCCCCCTGTAAATAGGATGTTTGACTCCCTGAAAAATCATGTCCGTATTATGATTCCAAGCAGTAAGCCCTGTGAATGGTGGCTTTCAGAGCTAGAAAGTAGCTAACTCAATTGGATGCATTTCACAATTCCAACAGAGAACTCTCTCACCCCAGAAAGAGGCTAAATTGCAGCTGAGTTTAAACTGTCTGACTATGGCAGATAAAGCACTCCTGCATCTAGACTCTGGCAGTGAAGTGCTGGGGCTGACATAGGGCATGGGAGTCTGGGAATAGTGGAGATAAAAATGACAGATGAAGGGGAGGACGAAAAACAAAGGAGCCTATACTGGACCAACTGGAAGATGGGATGGGCAAAGAATGGCAACACTTAACAAATGCATCAGATCTAACTGTGGAAGGTATTTGAAACTGGGTGTGCATGGCGCAACATGGATAGAGGTCCTACCCACTAGCAGGTGCAATACTTAGCGTAAGATGAAGTCCTACCCTAGCATGTGCAATGCAGGTAGAGGTCATTACTCCCCTATAGGTGCAACATCTGGTATGAGACAAGCAGAGGTCCTACTCCCCATGGTTGGAACAAGTATAAGTCTGAACCGCCCAATGGGTGCAGATAAAGGTTCTACTCAGAACAGGGGCACCTGATAAGATGAAGACAAAGAACTTTACCACAACTGCTCTGAGACAAAGGAGATTTAAAGTCCCGTCGACTCCAGCTGGGCCCCACCAGGATCCCCAAAGTGAAGATGCCAACACACCTCATTGAGGTGAAAAGTGCCCTCCTACTCCCTGGCTCAGAATGGAAAGCCATGCTCTGAGGAAGGGCAAAAGACATCTACTGCAAAAAGGAACTTGCTGCTGCTCCTACTGAAAGAGTTTGGATTTGGTATAAATAGAGGCTGGAACTCAAGCAGAGAGTCACTGGCCTGCCCTAGGTGCATGGGTGACGAGAACTGTCCTCCCCCATGGAGTGGGATGGGACTTCTGTGAGTAGCTTAAGAATAAAAAGGAGTCACAGACTCCATGACCGTTTCTTATCCTTGAGAAGAAAGAAAAGGTTATAGAGAGGCCTTAAAAAAATCACAAGATTCAGACTGTTCCTACCACTGACTGCTTTCTACAGCCTCCCTTTCATGAAGTCAATAGACCATGGCTGGTCCTACATTATGGATCCTTTATGCTAACCTGATTCTCAACATGTTTCCAGCAGAGCACTAAGTTATGTGACTTGTTCCAGCCAGCACTGGTGTGGAGAAAGCCCTTCTCCACCCTCCCCTCCTTGGGTTATACTTAGCCAGAAAGATTTTGTGCTTCCTAGCACATGCCACCCACATACTGTAAAGCATTTACAGACATTAGTTGGGTCAGTACAATCCTGATGTTACAGATGAGAAACTGAGGCATGGAGAAGGAAAATGACTTGACTGGGGTGTCTGCAGAACACAGAAGTTTTCAGCTTAAACACATACTCTAACAGTGCAGAGCAGCCACTGCAGGGAGAACAGGGCCCTCACATGAGATCTGACTATTACTGATCACACACAGTCAGTACAATCAAGTAAGCCCATTACCACTGCTAGCTCCCTCAGCCTTACAGAGCTCCTAGGTCTGCTTTGCTTCAGTGGAAAGCACGCTATAGCTAGAACACAAAAAAAGCAACAGGATTGTGGCATGACAGCCTCAGACTGAGAGCCACTGCTCTTCTACACTCAATCCCTGACTGCTACATGTAATTGGCAGGCCATGGGCATTTCAGCTGAGCCACAAATGTTCCCAATGCACTGATCTTACAATCCATTTCTATTTCTTTTTAGTACTTGGTACCAACTGCAGGGAAACAAAAACATGAAACAGACTCTCCTTGCCCTAGCAAAGAAAGTGAAAGCAGTTTTGCTCACAAAGTTGTTGGGGTGTGTTTTTTCATCCATCTATAAGATCCCAAAAGTTACAGGCTGTAACTTACATTTTACAGCCAGGAAGAGCTGGAAATTGCCCATCAATACCTGAGCATGACTCTCTGCACTTCTTCTGCAGAAGCCATCACCATTAAGGTGTTACATGGAACCCTGAACTTGGGACCCATGAGGGTTGAGTGAAGCATAAAAACATTCTCAAAGGTTCTAAGATATGCCTGGGTTATTTTTGGCTCAGAATCTTGTATTTGCATTGTAATTGGTTCTAAAGCTCTATGGAACATCTTGGGAAAGAACAATGTTAATCCTCAGATGGTATATGCAGGGATTGAGACGTCGGTAATAAAGCCATGTCATTGATCTTGCTCCAAACCATTTACATCTCGTAGGTTGAATGGAGGGGTATTGGGGGAAGAGAGAAGCTACTGGCTCACTGTCCTCATTGCATGCCCCGCCGCTTCCTTAACCTATGCTTTGAAGTTGCTTTCATTTAGTGTCCTCAGATTCACACCTCTGGTGCTTCCTTTCTGAGGTCACAGCACTAGGTCCAAGAGCTGGATAGGACTTTGATTTCTAGTGCCTCCTGGCACAGAGGAGAGCAATTTCATCCACACTCTGGAACGTGGTCTAAGTCTCTTGACTGAGAGGCAGGCAGTGGCCTATCTTAAGGAGTATGTGAGGATGGGGATGGCAGGGAAGGAAGATGAAGGTATGTGTTGTGAGAAGGACTACACAGAGGTGGTTCAAACTCAGTGGCAGCAGCCTCCACAGTGGCTGCCTGAGTGAGAGTGCTGGCTCTCACCAAATTTAGTTCTTCGGCTGAGGATCTCATAGGAGCAGTCATCCCCGCAGCAGCCAGACATGCTGGGCGAGGTGTCATCAATTTCAAACCTGCAGAGGTACAAAACAAAGAGAGAGAGAAGCTACTTCCTAGCACCTAGGAATTTAGGAAACAACTCATGTTAGAGACTGCTTAACATTAGTTACTTTCAGTTAGCATTAGGAATCTTGCTGTGACCTCTGCCAATGGTGCACTTACTGGGTTATCTAGACCCATTGCACTCTTCTCTGCATTAGCCTCAATTCACAAAAAGGAATCAGAGTATAGATTTCTGCTTACTTCTGCATTTGATGGATTGTAAAGGTGAGGTCCTGCACTCATAATGCCCTGGTACAGTCTCCTCTCAATTATCCAAATAGCATGGGAACACAGATTTTATTTGGCTAATCAGAAGTTTGGCTAATCAAGAATCAGGAGCCATTCAGCAGCAGGCTGGGAACTAGGGATATGAATGGCTAACCAGTAAGCATTACCCTTACGGGGTGATGCATACCATTACGATTAACCGGTGGCCCAGCCAGGCTGGACCAGCCCTCCATCCATCCCTGTGGGCAGGGGTCACTTCAGCCCAGCCAGCCCACCATGCCATGCTACAGGCTGCTCCAGACCAGCTGGGCTGGAGCTTCCCCCTGCCTGACCCATTTAAGTGGTTAACTGATTAAATGGCATTTTACATCCCTACTGGCAACTCCTCCCACACTGGGAATTCCTCCTTCTCACAGTTCTGGCTGGGGGGAGGGGAGGGTCTCTGCTCTAGTCCACAGTTCTGGCTGGGGGGGGTCTCTGCTCTAGAGCTGCACAGGGCTACCTGCACTGCTGCATGAGCAGTGATCCTGGATCCCTATAAGCACAAAAAGAGGAAGGGGAGACAGAGAAGAGACCCCATCCAGCCAGGACTCTGCTCTTTCCACCAGGATCACAGCAGCTTCTTGCACCTGCAGAGATCATGTGCCACAGGCCCTGTGGCAGTGCAGGAAGCCCCCTGCAGCTCTGCTGTCAATCACTCAAGGGATAGTGGTACTGGAGAAGGCTCCTTGTGCTGTCATAGTAGCCATTCAGCAGCAGGGTGGCCTCAAACTGGCTGGGTGCTCCTCCTCCTCCTCCTCGCAGTCCTAGCCAGGGATCTCTGCTCTCTTATATGGGCCTTGCATTATCTAAATCCCCTCCTTGTCCTCCAGCATGGCATACACAATGGGGAATGAAAACTGATGGAGAAGTGCAAAACACTTGCTAAATCTGAAGTGATAACAAACACATCATCCAAAAAGATGCATTTGAGTGTGGCTGCTTCCCATTTTAGTTGGCAAATGTGTTTCTTCCTCTCTCACTTTTTTCTCTAGGCAAGAACTAGCTATGAGATCCAAGAACCACTCTAAAGACAATATAGTTTTAGACAGTATGACCCAACAGAAAGGGCACAGGACTGGGGGATGGGAAGAGACTGGATCGAGTCTCAAGTCATTTTCCCTCTTGGTTCATCTGTAAAACAGGGGTAGTCATGGTTAAGTATGAGCTTTGTGGATTAAATGTGCTAGAGAATCAGTAGCTAAAATAACCCTCCTCTTCACTACAGGGACAATAAAAAGAAAGCTCAACTGACAAGGGAACAAGTGTTGGCTACAGCTTATGCAATTCAGTTCCAATGGAGCTACTTCCGTCACTTGGGCTGGGGGGTAGCTTGCAAGAAAGGCTGCTAGTAAGCAAGGGAAGCAGAGAGACTTGAAAACCCACCTCTCTATGCTGCCTTTAAGTAGTGAGCAGATGGTCAGGTCCTCGTGCACCCGTCCTTATCACCACCACCCATTCCCTTCCATCCTAGTCTACTGTCCCCACGGCCTCTCCCCTTTAGCGTTACGTTGCCATAGCACTGAAAGACAGTTGTGTGAACAACGTGTTACAAATGGAAATGACAGAGCAGTCAGTGTCCATATTAAATAAATAACAGGCCATCCCACCCGCCTCCCCCCATGGAAAGCAGGAAAGCCAAAGTTAGGGCAAGTTCCTTACTGTAACGCTTCTCTGAAGAATTGATAGGCCCCATGATTGTGTTTAAATACTGTTAGCATGACTTTCTTCATCTGTGTGCTGAAAGGCAAGAGAAAGGCACAACTGTCAGAGTCAAAGGAATAATACAAAAGAAAACTAAGGGATACTGACTGCTAAGGATCCTGAGGTGAGCTGGAAGCCTCCAGGCAGCTGCCGGGCCCCTCTGTGGGAAGCTTAGAACACAGCCCATCTGAGATTGGGTAGCCAAAGTGGGCACAGTCAACCTGGGAGCAGGGAGCCAAGTGGGCACAATTCAGCTCAGAGCTTGGAGCCCAGGCAGCAACTGGTTTGGGAGAGCTGTGACCTGGGGAGGCCATGTGGCTCTGAGTGGGGCGGATACAGTCTGGTTGGGAGAAGGGAGCCTATGGGACAGCTGGACCCCACCTGCTCCAGGGATGACAGCCCAGCTTTCTTGTCAATTTCATGACTCCATGGTAGAGATGTGAAGTTGACAAGAGAGCCAACTCCTGATATAAGTATCAGTGTCCACACAGACATTGCATCACTCTAACAACAACTCATAAGCCCTGTGCTTCTTGTGGAGATGGAGTTGTCAGTGTAGTTAGGTACTTATATCAGCAGCAATAAGGTGGCAGTGTGTACCCTGACATAATTAGGTCAACCTAAGCTGCTTTATGTCAACTAAACGCTGTAGTGAAGACCAAGCCTTAGTCACTTTTAATCTTATTTTTCTGAGAGTTCCACTTCCAGGTTCCCAGGACTTGGCACCATTCCGCTGGGTTGAGACTGGGCTTCAAATGCAGCAAAGCAACATTTCAGGGACTGACCTGTTAACACTTATATGTCTGCTGAACTTTGCACATGAAAGTTGTCTTGTTGACTTCGGCAGGACAACTCAAAGACAAGACATAGCTAAGGCATGGTCTACACTTAAAAGTTTTAGATAATAAGAACCAAAAAAGTGCCACCCGTAGCTTAACAACCAAGTAAAAGAAGCAGAGAGAGATAAATAGGCATAGTTTAAAGAGTGGAAGTTAAATCCTGATAAGGAAAATAGGAGCATAAACTCTGTCAAAGTGTAAGAATATAATTAGGAAGGCCAAAAAGGAATCTGAAGAACAGCTAGCCAAAAACTCAAAAAGTAATAGCAATTTTTTTAAGTATATCTGAAGCAGGAAGCCTGCTAAACCAGTGGGATGCTAAAGGAGCACTCAAGGATGATAAGGTCATTGTGGAGAAACTAAATGAATTCTTTGCAGCGATCTTCACTGCTGAAGACGTGAGAGAGATTCCCAAATCCAAGGCATTTTTTTTAGGTAACAAATCTGAGGAACTGTCCCAGACTGAGGTGTCATCAGAGGTTTTGGAACAAACTGATAAATTAAACAGTAACAAGTCATCAGGACCAGATGGCATTCACCCAACAGTTCTGAAAGAATTCAAATGTGAAACTGCAAAACTACTAACTGTGATTTGTAACCTATCCTTTAAATCATATTCTGTACCAAATGACTGAAGGATAGTTAACATGATGCCAATTTTTAAAAAGAGCTTTAGAAATGGTCTTGGCCATTACGGGCTGATAAGTCTAACTTCAATACTGGGCAAAATGGGTAAACTGTCAGATACATAGATGAACATAATTTGTTGGGGAAAAGTCAACATGGTTTCTGTAAAGGAAAATCATGCTTCACCAATCTACTAGAATTCTTTGAGGGGAGTCAACAAGTGTGTGGACAATAGGGTTCCAGTGGACAGAGCGTACTTAGATTTCCAGAAAGCTTTTGGCAAAGTAAGCAGTCATCGGATAAGAGGGAAGGTCCTCTTATGGATTGATAACTGGTTAAAAGACAGGAAATAAAGGGTAGGCAACAAAGAGTAGATAGAAGCCAGCAGCCAGGGCAGGGCACAGGCACCACAGCCCTGTCCCCACCCATGGGAGGAGCCGGTGGGGGGGGGCCAGACACTGCAGCTCCCTTCCCCCCAGGAGGAGCCAATGAGGCCACAGCTGAGGAGCTGTCCTTGCCACTGCAGGCAGCCCTAGTGAGCCCCCTGACTTTCGAGCCCCCTGCCCTGATTTCTGCACTCCTACCCCTTGTCCTGACTCCTGTGCCCTCCACTACCTGCCCTGAGCTCCCCAAAGCCTGCCCTAATTTCTGCACCCTGCACACCGCCAGCCCCCTGCCCTGAAGGACCCGAGCAACACCAGGAAAATCTTCTAGTGCATAATCACAGGGGAGCACTCTGTCTTGGGCAGCTATTTATTATAACAGGTTGGGAAGTGATTTTCACCAATATATTATTACACCAGTACAATCCCTAATGTGGACAGATGCAGTTATAGCAATATACAGTTGTGTTAAACATTCCCTTGCTCAGATGGGAATAGCTGTACTGGTATAAGCACTTTTAAACCAATGTAACTGAATCCACACTAGGAGGGTTACATCACTTTAATTACACTAGTATCGTTAATGCCGGGCAACTTGTGTATGTAACCAAGGCATTATGTGTTTGCAAGACATGGATCTCAGACTACAAATGTTATTTATACAGCTGCACATACTCTGACAACACATGATTTGTTCATTGAATCGTTTTTCCTAATACAGTAGAGTCTCGATTATCCGACCTAAATGGGACCGAAGGATGGTTGGATAATCGAAATGTCGGATAATACGGAAAATACTTTGCGGGGTCCAAGGTATTTTCCCCGTCAGCTGCCGCTTTGCAGATGCTCAGCTGCTTCATGGGGAGCCGCGCTGCCCCCGACCTCCTTGATCTCCCCTGCTCAGCCACGCTGCCCCCGACCTCCCCTATCTCCCCCGGCCAGTCGCGCTGCCCCTGACCTTCCCCATCTCCCCCGGCCAGCCACGCTGCCCCCGACCTCCCCTATCTCCCCCGGCCAGCCACAGGGCAGTGCGACTGGCCGGGAGAGATAGGGGAGGTTGGGGGCAGTGTGGCTGGCCGGGGGAGATCAAGGAGGTCGGGGGCAGCGTGACTGGCCGGAAGAGATAGGGGAGGTCGGGGGCAGCATGGCTGGCTGGGGGAAATAGGGGAGGTCGGGGGCAGCACGGCTGGCCGGGGGAAATAGGGGAGGTCGGGGGCAGCACGGCTGGCCGGAGGGGATGGGGGATATCGGGGCGCCCCGCAACCTTCAGGGGGTGGGGGCGGCTGGGCTCCAGCATCCTGCTGCATGGCCCTTCTCCCTCCTCCCTCTTCTCTCACCGCCTTTGTCTCCGCACTGCCCAACGCCTTCCCTTCCGTGCTCCGCTCTGCCGGCTCCGCCACCCGCACAATTGCCTTGGGCAGCCACAGGCAGGTGGGATAACACGGAATGTCAGATAAAGGAAGGTTGGATAATTGAGACTCTACTGTATTTGGTTTCACACTTTTTTTTTTTAATAGTGAGGGTGATTAACTTTGGAACACGTTACCAAGGGAAGTGGCGGATTCTCCGTCTCTTAACAGATTCAAGACTAGCTGCCTTTCTGGAAGAAATTTTGGGCTCAATGTAACTGGTAACTGGTTGAAATGCTCCAGCCTATGCTAGGGATGTTAGCATGTAGTCATTTACATAATTAACTGATAAGCCTGGGCTCATCGCTTAATCCTAACAACTACACACAACCCCTCCCTTTGCTGCCTCTGTATCAGAAGCAGCAGCCTCTGATAGAAAGGCAGTAGGCACAAGGGGGACAGGCAGGAGCCCGTACACACAGGAAGCCAGATTTCAAGCTCGCTCCCTGTGTGTACTGGCTTCCATGCACCTGCCTCCCTCGTCCCCGCACTGCTGCCTCTATCAGAAGCAGCAGAGCCGGGGTGGGGTGAGGAGGGACAGGCAGGAGTTAATACACATGGGGAGCCAGCTTTTAAGCCAGCTCTCTGCATGTGCTGGCTCCTGTGGAGTTGCCTGCCCCCTGCTTGCTGCCTCCTACAGAGACAGCAGTGCAGGAGAGGCAGGCGAGAGCCAGTGCTCAGGGGGAGGCGGTTATAGCTGTCCCGGTCTCGTGTTTGGTTCTTGTTCTGCCTTTCTCCATCATGCTAAAGGAACTTTTGGTACCCCACATGTTCCCCTTAATCTTCTTTTTGACAAATAGACACTTTAAACTGAAGGCTATGAAAGTGACAATTATTTTAAGTTAGACTTTATATGCCATGTAGAACTGCAACTCACCTGTTCGCCATGAGTTGCAGAATCTGTATGAGAAACTTGCCAAGACCTTTTCTTCTGACTTTGCTTTCCAACTGCACTTCATAGCTGGGAAGAAAGTGGGAGGGGGGAGTAAATAATATTTTGTAACATGAAGTTTTAAGATCTTATATATGTGGTCAGAAAATGTGCAGGCATCACACTAGCGATGTTTATGCATACCCATACATACGTGTACTGCTCAAATTCTTCATATCTTTGTTCTGCAGACATTAGCAGATGCAAAACAACATAACTTGCCTCCTAACACAGAAAAAATTCCCCATTTAATTTACAATACAGTTCACAACTGCCCTCCATGCACTCATTCCAGCTGATCTCATCATCCCACTCCCATCGCTGTTGGGGTGAGACCAGCCTTTCTATAACTCTGTACTTCACTGAATCTCCAACTCATCAAGTACCTGAGCCAGAAGTCTCTCTTGAATGTTAAACCCGCTTTGCAGCCCACCTCAGGGAGCAGCCGTATTTTGTAGTTTGTGGCACACTGAGGGGAAGGTCAGCAAATTGCCAAAATTAGAAGCCAGATTTCCCAACTCTTAGTTCTATGTCTAAGACAGTGATACTTTGTCCTCAGTGGTTCAGGAGCTAAATCAGTGAGCACCATTACCCCAAAAGAGCCACAATAGTGTGAATTCATTATTTATTTATTATAGTACTATATATGCATACTAGAGGATTTACCCAGTGTTGCATGGTTCCTTAACTCAATTAAGTTTTGTTTTTCTTCACTGAAATCATTGTTCTGGGGTAGGGATGTAAAATCCCGTTTAATCAATTAACTACTTAAATGAGGGCAGCAGAGGGCTGGCAGGGCTGGAGCATCCTCTCACTGCAGGCGGCGGCTGCTCTGGTTGGGCTGGAGTGTCTCCTGCCCATGGTGTGGTGGGTTGCTCCAGCCAGCTGGGCCCCTGTTAACCAGTTAACCACTGACATCCCTATTCTGGGGTGAGCCTGGGATGAAGGGGTTCAATATGCAGGTTGTCCCAGGGAGAGATGACTACCCCAACCCTCACTCACTGCAGAAGCTTAGGGACAGATGACAAGTGCCTCTCCATGGCTGCAGCAAAGGGCACAGCCGTGGAAGGGATGCATATCCGCCCAGCTGGGCCATGTCCAAGTTCGTCTGCCCCTTGTGATCCCTAGCTAGAGTGGGGAATGCAGGAAGCTCTGCACTTTCCCCTCACTTCCTGATGAAAGGGAACAGCCAACAATGTTCCCATATGAACTGGGGGGGGGAGGGAAGCTTCAGCCCCCCTCCACCCTCTCTAAATGGCACCTGGGGGAGACTCGGGGCTTCAGCAGTCCTGAACTGGGGGAGAGGAGGGGCAGGCAGGCACCCCCAGCCAGCCCATTTCACCTACCTGGTGATTCTGTCTCTTTTCTGTATGGTTTTATGAGACGCAATCCCACTCCAGGCACATCCCATTTTCCTGGCACAACTAAACCCTTATCTTGTTTTAAGTTATGATAAGAGGAAGCTGTATACCGAATTTGGTGGTCCTAACTTTTACTGTTTAGGAATTCTTGAACAGACAGAATCTCTCAATGGTATATTTAAACAGTATGACAGAGGATATGTTTAGGTTTTTATATCTATTATATATTTGAGTGTCTGTCTGTGTTTGTCTCTTTGTTCAAAATCTCCTCCTAAACTGTAAGAGCTGGGACCACCAAATTCAGAATACAACTTCCTCTTATCATAACTTAAAGCAAGGCAAGGGTTTGGTTGTGCAACGAAAATGGGATTACTTCACATAAAAAACAAATAAAGAAAAGAGACAGAATCACCAGGCAGGTGCAAGGGCTGGCTGAAGGTGAGCCCCTCCCTGTTCAGGACTTCCCCTGAGCCTCCCACCTCCTAGATTCGTATGGGGACATTGCTGCCTGTTCCCCTTCATCAGGGAGCAAGGGAAAAGTGCACAATTTTCTGCATTCCTCACTCTGGCTGGGGAGCACAGGGGGAAGATAAACTGTGCAGAGCAGCTGACCTGGCCGGTGGGGCCAAGTGCCGCGTGCAGGGTGGCTGCTCCTACAACTGCATTCTCATCCCTCCCCACTCAGCAAGAGCCTCCTCTGGCCTCCAGCTGCTCCCAGTCAGCAGGTACACACATTATTATTATGTATTATTAAGTGCATAGGAAGATATGAATGTGTCAGCACTGTCAGACCTGTTAATACTGCTTCTCTAATTATGGTGCAATTGAGGCAAAAGGTTTGGACTGGAGAATACCCTTTAACAAGTATTAGCAACTATTTTATTGTTTTTTTTAAATGTGTGTGTGCAGCAGTTTTTCAAATTCTTGTTAACCATCATGTCCCCCTTCCTTTGATTTGCCTGATATACCACAGGCTAAAATTACCGTAATGAATATGCAAATATAAAAAATTAATTACCATAATGAATATACAAACATTTCCGTGCCGGTCCGCCAATGGTTTTTTAACAAATTTGCTGGTCCACGGTATAAAAAAAGTTGGGAACCACTGATCTAGCTGACGGGGCACTGCACTGGAAATCAGACAGATAGAGAACTCTACTTCTGGCTTTGGCACTGACATGCCCTCTTCTCCCTGCTCCCTCTCTAGGTTGTTCTAGACAAGAGATCATGCTGTGTCAAATCACTTCCCTACTCTCTCTCTCTCTCTCTCTCTCTGTTTAAAGGAGATGAGCAGAAGGCAACGCTTGTTCCTAAAACAAAGAGAGCAAGTGCTGGGACACATACCAGTACAGGACTTCATCCCCACACTCCACATCAAAGCGGAAGTGTGAGAATGCTACGGGAACAGAGCTATCTTCCCAAGCGATCAGATACCAAGCTCTGTCGTCTGTCATCTCCTCCCGCTTCTCACGGTCTTTCCAGCCCCATTCACTCTGCTCGTACCTGCAGACAGGGAGAAGAGGAACAATGGCATTCAATGCTCCTTCTGTAGAAAGCATGATGGGTTTCAGCACTCTGGTCCCCTTGCTGCTTGCGTACACAGTTCTCAAGATCTCTACTGATGTCCCCTTCCATCTACAGAAACCCAGATGAGAAGGTTCATAGGTTTCAAGGCCAGAGGAACCATCATGATCATCTAGGGCACTTCTAGACAAATGCTTACTTCAAGACAATTTGGGGTGCAAATATACAGCACTCCAGCAGGCCACACCCTACATATCCGTGCAGACTCTGCTACTGCACACTAAAAAGTTTCCTAGTGCATTTTGATCTACTTCTGTTTCAAACTGCATTATTCAAAGCACACTAAGGAACTTTTAGTGCACTGCAGCACACTGGAGTGCTATAGATTTACACCTTTGTTTGCCTTATTCATCTAGATATACCCATAGCCAGACCTCCTGCATAACAAGGGTAGAGAATCTCACCCACAGATTCCCACACCCAGCAAGGTTAAGAATGTATAATTTTTAGTAAGAGACATGTCATCTTAATCTGAAAAATCCAAGTGATGGAGAATCCACAATATCACTATGTTATGTTGATGGTTAATCACGCTCATTCCCAGTTCTAATCTCCCTTGTTGCCTTTCCCCCTGAGATAATACTGTTAAAAATACAATGGGCTCACTATTCTGATGTCCCTGTAAACCTCATCGCATGAGAGTTAAGGGATGTTTCGGAATAGTGATTTATTTCGAAATTACCTCAAAATAAGCTACACAATTTGCATAGTGCAAATTGCGTAGTTTATTTCGAGGTAAGGGTGCCGTGTAGATGCATCCAAAGGGATTACGATTGGTCATCTAGTCCAGTCAGAATTCAGTCTCGAATGAAAGGAAAGACATCTGCCCCCATGCAAGGTTGATCAGAACAATACTCCAAGCACAGCCAGTGGGACCTGAAGCTATTTTACAATGGCCTAGGAAAGCATCTGCCAGAATGTGTGCATTGTGGAAGGGGACAGGACTTCACTATATCCCCAAGGGCTGGTGTTCAGTTCTCATTGGTAGCCTTGAAGTTGGGGAGGTTCTACTTCAGTATCTGTGGCTACCAGAGAGCCCTCAGAAATCCTTTCAGCATCAGTTTGCCCCAGGAACAGGGTCCCCATTTTGTCTTGGGACTTACAGAGTTTGCATATTTGTTTTGGTTAGTTCGAAAGCCCAGTCGACTGTAGCCTGGTTCATGCCCGACACTCTTTTACACTCGATGGAAACGTTTAAACTGTGGAGAGAGAGATGGGAAAGCAGCACTTAGCACCAGGCAAGCACCAAGATATTCAAGCAATTTCAGCTTGTTTTTAAGCTGGATGGCTGGCTGGTCAGACTGAACCAGGGATCTCCAGAGTTCAAAGCATGAGCTATTACAACTTGAGCTCAAAACCAAAAGCTTCCTAGCTAGGGCTATAGCAGATACCCTTCTGTGTAGATTAGGCATACACAAGGATCTGTAAAACACGCTCACCAGTGGGTCACACTAACTGTACAGGAAAGCCTACCCAGTCACAGATGATGAAGAGGGCATTTGTATCCTGACCTCAGCTTTACACACAAGCAAGAGATGTTTCTGTTGAATTTATGTATCTAAAAGCATCCAGACACTGTACTATCCCAGCACCAGGAATTCAGCCTACCATTATGGGTATGAAGATGACAAAAAAGAGCCAGGCAGACAGAGGCTGGCCTCATGCTGGGATTCAGGAGACTAAAGGTCAATTGCCAGTTCTATGGAAGACTTCCTGTGAGACCTTGGCCAAGTCACTGAACTTTTCTGGGCCCCCGTTCCTCCCATCATAATGTGGGAAGAATAATCCTTCCTTTGGCTATTTAGGATACAGATTGTATCATCTCATGGGGTCCATGCTGACCCCATCCTTCATTTGGGGCCTTACAGGACTAACATACCACTAGTAATTAAAGTCCCAACATATCCACTGCCTAGTTGAATCTACTTCTTCCCACAACTGAAACCAAATTCTCTCTCTCTATGCTGTAACCTCATCTTTCAGAGAAAATGATGGGCATTTGCAGACAAGGCAAATACTTTGTGTTATATTTTCCTTCACAACCTGTTCTAGCATCAACAGTGGCTTTATCTTCCCCTCACTACCTCAAAGTTGCTCAAAAAGCTTTATTTTTAGTAGCTATATTATGGTAGGATCTAAAGTGCACATTCATACAACTGCAACTAGGATGGGGGAGCCTTGTTGTGCCAGGTGCGGCACAGGCCCATGGTAAGAGAGCCTCTGCACTGAAGAGCTCGCAGTATAAACAGGTAAAGTATGGGGAAGGGAAACATGAGGTACATAGCATAGAAGGGACTTTGTTGAGGTCAGACAACAGGACAGTGGCAAATCTGGGATTAAAGTTCAGTTGGTCCCAGTGCATTGCCTTAGCCACTGGACCATGCTGTTGTGAAGGAGTAAGTAAGGAGCTCACCCATTCCTGTCATATTTCTTGAACACTGGGAAGGCTTCCAAGGGGTCTCCAAGCTACAGGGAAAAAAAAAAAAAAAGAGAAATCACACCATAGAAATTGAGATGTTAATGCATGTGAAGCAGTCAAACTACAGAATGATGTTGGGTGTATATAGGGTGTCTGCCTCTGCTTTTGAGTCTCCTCCTTTCATAGCTTTAAGACTCTGTTTTTACCATGCTTCCTGAAATGCTCTGAAGGATTGCTAGTCCCCTTGTCTACATGAGGCACTGATGTCTTGAAAGGGGAAGAAGGAAGGAGATTACAACTGTTTAGAAAAAACGAGAGGAGCTTTGTTCTTTCAACAGATCTATGTTCAACTAGCAATGTAATAGTGTAGTCAATTAAACAATTAACTGATAAGCGGGTGCTTATTGGTTAATGCTATCGGCTACATGCAATCCTCTGTCCCCCACAGCTTTTCAAGTAAATTTTGTAATGGTCTGGCAAACAGGATGGCTAAATTTGGATCCTGGCAGCAACCCCTGCTGCGGCTCTACATTAGAAACATTTTAAGAGCCGGTGCGCAGGCAGACTGGCTAAGTCCTGGCTCGTGCCAGGTCCCAGCATCAACTCCCACTGCAGAGTGCTTCTAATGCAGAGCCACAGCAGGGGTAGTTGCCGGGACTTGACTCAAGCTAGGACTGAGCCAGCCTGCCTGCACACCGGCTCTTAGAGTGCTTCTAATGCAGAGCCACAGGGGGTAGGAATTGGGACTGAATGCTTGCAATGCTAACCCTTACTAATTAATTGTATAGTGGACAACATTTTTGTCAACTACACGATTAACAAATTACACACTTCTTAACATCCCTATGTTCAATCACAACAGCTGAACTGCAGCCAGCACCTGAGAAGTGTTATTGTGCACTCCACATCAACCCTCCAACAGGCCATAATCCTGACTTATTTCAAAAGCAGTCAGACTAGAGTTACAAGAGGAGCTCTGTGATAGGATGAAGCTGGGGGGCATCAGGGCAGTAGAGTAAGCTGCAGAAAGTCAGAAGGAGCTAGTACTTCACACAGATTATTTGGATTCTTTTCATGCACAGCCATCAGAAATAAATGAGTGAGGGGTCAGTGCCATGGGAAGGAGCAGAACAGTAGCTTATTCTGCAGTTAAAATGGTAGCTCGTGGGCTGAATTTTTAGGGAGCAGCTCGTTTTCTAGATTGTTAGCTGAGTTTAAAAATCAAGTTGGAAAGCATTTCTGAGAACTGAGGGCACCACAGCACAGGCACAGGTCAAGCAGTCAGCAAGTAGCATATGACAAATGTTGCCCATCTTTGCTTGCAGAATACATGACCACTGCTCCTCTTGCACATTAGATTCTTTATTGTCTTTGAATACATTCATCATGATGGCTTAACTGCTTGATTCCATACACAGCTTTACTAAAGGTTGGACCCCTACCATTCCATTCCATAGCCAAAACCAAGTATAAACAAGAAAAATCCACTATCTTTCTATATTCTTCATTTAAGGCCTGAACTACATGTAAAAATTAGATCAACCTACCTGCATCAATCAGGGCTGAGAAAACTTTTATGACTTGTGAGACATAGTTAGGTCAACCTTGCCCAGGCTATAGAAATGGCCAAATCAATGGAATAATTCTTCCATCAAACTAGCTACTGCCTCTTGGAGAGGTGAATTAACTACACTGAGGGGAAAATCCCTTTTTGTTGATATAGGAAGATTCTACACTACAGTGGAACTTGTATAGCACCCGTTACCATATTATCTGGGTATCTCACAATCTGTAATGTATTTATTGTCACAATACCCATCGGGCAGAGCAGGGTTTCCTAAATTTTACAGGTCATAAAAGCCAGGCCTAGCAAAGACTAACGCAAAGACTCAGAGGAACCTGGGACACAGAAGGGAAATTAACTAATCTCCTTAACTCCTGGTTAACACCATAACCATTAGACTGGGGTGGGCAAAATATGGCCAGTGGGACGGATCTAGCCCACGACAGGCAATATGTGGGGAGTGCATACAGGGCCACATGGGCCAGCATCGGCAGCAGGAGTGTCCCATCCCCCCGCACTCACTGGTGGTGCAGAAGGCACAGGCCAGGCGGGTCAATCAAGTGGCACTGCTAGCCAGCCACATCGCTCCAGGGGAGGGATAGGACAGCTTGAGCCTCCCCACCACTGCTGGTAAATGCAGGGGTAGGGCCACAGCACAGACACGCAGGGGGTCCAGTGGGGCACCCACCTGCAGTGGAGAAGGCACAGGCCAGGTGACTCCAGCCCACACCTTTCCTGCTGTCATCAGTGAGTGCAGGAGGGGTGCAGTGTAGACCCCTGTCACAGACAGTCAGTCCCCCAGGGGTGGAGTAGGGGCAGTGCCAGAGGAAGGCAGGGCCCGAAGCAGAAGAGGGTTGTCCCAGCCCTTCTCTGGGTAGAGGGGACAGGGGGACATAGTCGGGGTACCCCCTTCTTCCCGTTACATCACCAATGTGGCCACTAGATCTGGCCCACAGGAGCCTCAGCCAGGCTCCCTGCTGGCTCCGCCCCCGCATGCTGCTCAGAGAAACTCTCTAAATGCTGTGAACCCAAGAGGAGAAGAACAGAGGCTTTGAGAGCTGGCCCCACCCCCAGCACAATCTCACAGCTCCTAATGGCCGGTTTCTGGCCAATGGGAGCTGTCTGTTTGCAAGACAAGCAGCACACAAAGTACCCCTCTCTCTACGGGCTCACAGAGTTCACATCACCCCCACAGCAAGTGCAGGGGCATGGAAGGCAGGGACCCTGGCTGAGGAACCTGCTGGGCTGATGGTCGGGAGCCACCCAGGTAAGTGTCTCCTGACCATAGCCTGTCTTTGGCACCCCAGCCGCTCCCTCCCCCCAACTCTTTGCTCCCCTCCTACATTCCTACCTCCTCCCAGATCCTGCATCCCCTCCTACTACACCTCCTCCAGGTTACAACATCCTCCAACACACTGCATGCCAATTCCCTACCTCTGGTCACAACCCAGATCCTTGGATCTCCTCTTGCACTCCAGTCCCCAGTCATAATCCCTTCCCAGACCCTGCAATCCCTCCTGTACCCATAATATCATGGAAGAGTGTGGCCCTTGATGACTTACCAAATTCTTGGAGTGACCCCCCCATAAAAATTATTTTTTGTTAAATAAAACAATGTCTGTCTAATGATGTTCTCCTCCTAATACAGAAAATTCTCCAAATACTAATAATTAACCTGTTGAATTGCAGATAGTTCACCTCCCAATGACTTCATAAATATCTTCTTCAATTGCCTTTGGAAAACGAAATAACCAAACAATCATTCATTTTCTGATATAGCTGTGAAAAGTTTTCAAAATAAATCACCGTTTAAAAATGTATAGTG
The DNA here is from genome assembly GCA_032595735.1 of Pelochelys cantorii. Lineage (NCBI taxonomy): Eukaryota > Metazoa > Chordata > Testudines > Trionychidae > Pelochelys > Pelochelys cantorii. Next base: position 35,525,507 of record CM064336.1, read on the forward strand.
TGTACCTTCTAAAAACAAAACCTACATCCATCTCTGAGTTGTGAAGAATATGTACTAAGGTTATAACAATTAACAAGAACGCACTTTTATGAAGAAAACCATGATTAAATCCAATCTTCCTGACTAGTGATTTAAATCAAATCCACCCTGAAATTGATTATTTTTTAAAATAAAAACGTGATTTTTAAATTTAAATCTATTTTTAATTTTTTTTAAAATCCTCAATAAAATATTAAATTTCTGATTTAAAAACAATAGCTTCAATTGAATCTCATCACAAATTTGCTACACATACAGTTAGAGTCTCAAAATTAATTAATGGCTTTTGTCTGTCCAGTCTAACTACTAGTTCAGGGGTGGGCAATAATTTTTGATGGGGGGGGGAGAGAGGGAGAGTCACTCCGAGATTTTGGAAAGTGGTTGAGGGCCGCACTCGTCCATGATATTAATGGAGGAGATGCGGGGTCTGGGATGGAGGTTGGGTGCAGAAGGGAGCTTGGGGTTAGGGACTGGGGTACAGGAGGGAGACTGGAGTCTGGGAGGGAGTTGGGATGAAGCAGGCGGTTGTGACCTAGGGCAGGGGACTGGAGGGCAGGGGTTTGGGATGTGACCTAGGGTAAAAGGGGATTGTGATATGGGGCAGGAGATTGGGGTACCAGATCTGGGAGGGGGTATGGGTGTAAGAGGGGGACAAAGGGTTTGGGTATATTGAATGTGGGGGGTGGCAGAGAGTTGGGGAAGGAAAGGGCTGGGGTGCCAGAAGCAGGCTGTGGCCAAGAGATTTACTTGCCAGCTGCCAAACTAGCCTGCCTTCCTGCAGAGCTTAAAATGTTTCCCAGCCAGCCAGCCTGCCTGCCAGGCCATGTGCTTCATCAGTAACTGACCCAGGAGAGGGGGCATAATTCTTCTTAGCTTATTCTAACAAGTAGCTCCCATTGGCCGGTTTCTGGCAGAAACCGGCCAATGGGAATGTGCTGGAGGTGGGGCGGCTCCTAAAACTTCCCCCCCTCCTTTCCAGTTTTAAAACAGAAAGGGAGCCCTGCAGCTGTGTTTCTGCCCTGTGCACAGGGCTGCTGGGGAGCCTGCCTGGGGCTCCCTGCTGCCTTCACGGACGGGATCCAGTGGCTTGGTGGGCCGGATCCGGCCTGCGGGCCGTATTTTTCCCAGGCCTGTACTAGTTCTTGCTTTTTGAAAGTTCTGGGCTTTCAATTTCTGTTTCTCTGCAGACTAAAAAATAACATGTGCAAAGGCAGACACAAGCTGGATAGGACTGTTTTCGTACTGTGTGTATGTGGTGGTGGACCTTGGCCAAACACATCAGAGGAATTAGTTAAGACACTGTCTTAAAGACAGAGAAACAATATACAGGAAAGGATGGGGGCAGCATAGAAAGGAAAAGCGGAATGGATTGGAAAGAAAAAGGGAAGACATTATTCAGCAAACACACAGCTTCTTATATTTCCCTACCCTTTTGCCACAGAAAAACAGTCAAGGCTTTTTGGTGCAAGACCCTATCTGGGAATATTTTGAAGAAACTGGTTCCCTGGGTAAAAAAGGAAAGCGTATCAAGTGAAAGCAGTACAAAGAGAAGATTCAAAGCCTAGCTGCAAGAATGAAACATCATAAGGAAAACTGCTTATTGGGAAAAATTATGTGGATGAAAATGTGGCTATGGCTGAGTGGATTAACTGGTTAGTAACTTAAATAATTAACTCTGCAATGCATCAGTCTTGAAGACTCTCTCTCTGCCTTTTAGTATAAGTGTGATTTGACAAGTACATTCCTAAGCTGTTTGTTAAGTTGAATGTTTCTAAAAAAATATTAGCTTAGCTAATCCTTATGGCTTGTTTAATCAGTTAGCTAAGTTAGAATCTATCACCCAAGTATACAATACAGAATAGGGATGTAACCGTATAGCCGATTAACCGATAAGCAAAAATATATAGTTTAATGCTATAGACTACACGCATTTCCCCCTCCCGTTCTGCCAGTAAATATTTTAGCAGGCTAGCCAGCAGCCTGGCTCTGTCCAGGATTGCACTGGGTCCAGGACCTACCCCACTGAAGCTCTACATTTAAAGTGTATTACGAGTCAAGTGGGCAGGCAGCTCGGCTTGCACTGGGTCTGGAAGCTCAGACCCCCCGCAACAGGGGCTGCTACAGAGACTGGCAGCCGGTCTGTGAGGGAAGCTGTTTTTTAAAGTGGCTCCCCTCGCAGACCAGCTCCTGCCTGGCATCCCAAGCTGCTGCCTCTGATACGGAGGCAGCAGCGCAGAGTAGCAAGGGGCTCCTCGGGAGTGGGATGGAGCACACTGTCTGCCGGCCCCACCCCCGGAAACTATATAATAGTTAAGTAACCAGTAAGAATTAATGAGGTTAACTGACTATTCAATTAACCGATATTTAACATCCCTAATACAGAAAGCTGCAGTAAGAGAAATCTAGAGTTCCCGGTTGCCACCAAGTTTCACTTTCTTATTTTATATTATACTAGAAGATTTATCCAGTGTTGATCCGGTCCTTAACTCAATTTTTGTTTTTTGGAAAATAAAATGAACACATACATGCTTCATTTAAATCAGTGGTCTCCAACCCTTTTAAGCACAAGATCACTTTTTGAATTTAAGTGCAATCCAAGATCTACCTCAAATATAAATACCCTTGCCCCGCCTCCTTCCTTCCTTCCCCTTATCCGAGGCCCCGTCCCTGCTCACTCCATCCTCCTTCTCTTGCCCATCCTCATTGACTTTCATCAGGCTGAGGCAGAAGGTTGGGGTTCAGGCTCTGGTCTTGGATTAAGGGATCTGGAGTATGAGGGGTGGCACTGCGGGATCCAGTGCTCGGGGCGTGGGGCACTTTCATAGAGGCAGCAGCGCCGGGGATAAGGGGTGGCACAGGCTGCACCAGCTTCTGCCTGCCCCACCACCTGCCTCTGTAGGAGGCACTAAAGAGTGGGGCAGGTGGGTCCATGGAGCCAGCATGCACGGAGAGCTGGCTTGAAAGCCAGCTCTCCACATGTATTGGCTCCTGCTTTCCCACTTCACCTTCTGCGCTGCTGCCTCTCTGTCAGAGGCAGCAGCATGGGGGTGGAGAGAAGAGGCAGATCCAGTGCTCATGGGGAGTCAGCTTAAAGCTGTCTCTCCTTGGGCACCGGCTCCTGCCTCCCCCGCCCTTGCTGCCTCTGACACAGAGGCAGCAAGGGGGGGGGGGAAATGTGAGTAGTCGACAGGAGTAATCGATAAGTCCAGGCTTGTCAGTTAATTGTCTAGTCGTCTACATGTTAACATCCCTATTCCTTACCCCTAATCATTTCTGTTGCCCTTTCTGTACCTTTTCCAAATCCAATATATCATTTTTTAGATGGGGTGACCAAATCTACACACAGTATTCAAGCTGTGGGCGTACCATGACGTTTTAAGAGAGGCAATATGATATTTTCTGTCTTATTATCTATACCTTTCCTAATGATTCCCAATATTTTGTTAGTTTTTTAGTCTGTCACTGCACATTGAGATGATGTTTTTAGGGAACTATCTGCAATGATTCCAAGATCTCTTTCTTGAATGATAATAGCTAATTTAGATGCCATCATTTTTGTATGTATAGTTGGGATTATATTTTTCCACATGCATTACTTTGCATTTATCAACACTGAATTCCATCTGCCCTTGTGTTTCCCAGTCACCCAGTTTTGTGAGATCCCTTTGTAACTCTTTGCTGTCAGCTTTGGACTTAATTATTTCAAGTAATTTTTAGGGATATTAGCATATAGTCAAGTAAACGATTAACCGATAAAACTGGTTTTTATCGGTTAATCCTATTGACTACACACACTCCCCCTCCCCCTTGCTGTGGGGAACGGGAGCTGGTGTCTATGAGGAAATGGCTTTAAGCAGGCTCCCCACGACCACTGGCCAGCTCCCCATGCATATTGGCTCCTGTGAACCCACCTGCCCCCTCTTGCTGCCTCCTATGGGCAGCCAGTCTGTGCAAGGAGCTGGTTTTTAAACTGGCTCCCCTCATGTGGATTGGCTCTCACCTGCTACCCTATGCTGCTGCCTCTGATACAGAGGCAGCTGTGTGGGGTGGCAAGGAGATCTCAGGGAGTGGGGCCAGGAGCGCACTGTCTGCTGGCCCCACCCCGGGGACTATTAAATAGTCGTATAACCAATAAGATTTCATGCGATTACATGACTATTCAATTACACTATAACTAACATCCCTAGTATCTGCAAATTTTGCCACCTCATTATTTACCACTTTTTCAAGAACATTTATAAGTTTAACAGTACTGGTCCAAATTCAAATCCCAACAGCACAACACTAATTGTTACTCTTTTCCCCCCCCTATATTTTAAGTACCTGACAATGTTTTCATTATGATCTAAGGATCCTACAATTACTTGAATGAGTAGTTTTTTGTTATTCTTAATTATTCACCTGCCTCCCTCTTTTTATAACAAACTCCCTGCCCCAAAAGCAAAGCTGCAAGCAGCTCAAACAAACTCTGTTGTATTTAAGAACTGCCTCTGGAGCCCGGGCATGCAGCTTTAAGCAGACCTCAAGTATGAAATCCAGGGGCTCAAACTGCCCCCCCCCCAGTACCCTCTAAATGGCACCCTTGCCTCATTCCTTGATGCAGATGAACAGACAGCAATGTTCCCATATGAACTGGGGGCTGGAAGAGGAGCTTCAACCCCACTGCCCTCTCTAAAGAGAGCATGGGGGGGTGGGAAACTCAAGGCTGGGGCAGTCCCAGATGGGGCTGGGAGTGGGAACACGCCCCCAGCCAGCTTCTTTCACCTGCCTAGTGATTCTCTCTCTTTTCTGTATTGTTTTATGAGAAGCAATTTCATTCCAAGCACATCCTATTTTCCTGGTACAACCAAGCCCTTATCTTGCTTTAAGTTATGATAAGAGAAAGCTGTATACCAAATCTGGTGGTCCTAGCTCTTACTGTTTAGGAGGAGTTCTTGAACAGACAGACAGACAGACAGACTCTCTCACACATCTAGATTTAATATTTACTGGTAGTTAAAATGTATTTATTCAGGTAAACATTTACATGGGGTGCGGGCGGTTCCCTAGAAGCCAGTGCTTGCGGAGAGCGTGCTTAAAAGCCAGTGTGATTTAGATGTTTCCATTCTAAATGAACTGCTGCTGCAACTGCAGCTTTACACAGGTAATGAATATTATGTACTATTTCCAAATTAATGAAACCCAAGTTATCTAAAAAAATTACACAAAGTGTACCCTCTTAGATGTTGTAAATTAACATGTTTTAGTGATCACATTTGCTCCTTTGTTTAAGAAATACTAGAGGGCGGTGCCCCCTGCTCGCCAACCCCCCTCTTTGGGGGTAGGCAACCCCGGCTCCCCCTCAGCCGCCGAAGAAGACCAGGTCGAGGTATAGCACCCCTGGCCTGCCCCAGCTCTCTCACCTCCATCCAGAGGTTGGGCAGGACCAAAGCTGGCCGGTTCTCTCCCCTCCACCCACTGGGGGGTTGTGCTGGGCCAAGGCTGCGGCTGGCCCTCTGGCAGGGACAGGGAGGGGGAAGAGGCCACAGCGTCCAGCCCTCTCTCTCTGGCAAGGAGGGGGCATGGTGCATAGCACTCTCCCTCTGGCCGTGAGAGGGGAGGGCCTGTAGCTCCAGCCCCCTGCTGGCCAGGGGCAAGGACGCACGGCTCCTGTGTGCCCCCTCTCCCTGGACCACCAGTGACACCTCACATGTCCTGTACGCCCCCTCCCGCCACAAGGCTCTGTGGTTCCTGTATATCCCCGCCCTAGCGAGGTCGCACGGCTCCTATGCCACACCTCCCCCCACCCAAGCCCCTGCGGCTCCTGCATCCCCCATCCTTGCACCTGAGCCCCCGCAAGGATGGGCAGCTTCCCCACACCCCCACAGCTCCTGGCCCCCCCCACTTTTTCACCTCCCTCCACCAGAGCCCCTGTGGCTCCTGCATACTCCCTCCCCCAACCTGAGCTCCCGCAAGGCTGTGTGGCTTCCACATGCGCCCCGCCGCCGCCCCCCCGGCAACTCTCCTGAGAGGTCAAACAGTTCCTAGCCCCCACCACCTAACGGCTCCCACATACCCCCCCCCCGAGCCTCTGAGAGGACACATGGTTCCTGTGCGCCCCCCCCCAGTTCCCCACATGCCCCCCCACAGCTCCCAGACACCCCCTCCCCCTACCGCTCCCACACACCCTTTCCCTCCCACCCCCCTGAGCCCTCCTAGCTCCCGTGCGTCCCCCTTCTCCAGCCCCTCCGCATCTCTCCTTCCCTGCCCGAAACAGAGGAGGAGCCGAACAGTTCAATTTAAATTCCAGCAGCTGCCCACTCACATGGCGGCTGCTGGACCGACATTCAGGGGCTGGCAGCGTGTGTGGGAGGAGTTAACCTCTGGCCTGTGAAGGGGGCAGGGGAAGGGGACAAAGTAGGGCAGCCACACGGCCTCTCCCCGGAGCACCGGGGAGGGCAGAAGCCAAATGCCCCGGGAGCCACACAACTCCTGCCATGCCAGGCCTCGCTGGGACAGGTCCGAGAATGGGGGAGGCTGCATGGCTTGCAGCTCCCATGTAGCATGAAGAAGAGAGGTGAAGTAGTATCAGTGTGAAACTTGATTTAAATCAATTTTTGTTGATGATTTAAATCAGTTATTTAAATCTCCTTGATTTAAATCCATCCACCGTGGCCCAAACCCACTAGGGAAGATTGGGTCTCAAGTACCAGTCTTTATGTACCTCATTACAAATCTCAAGGCCAGCTAGTTCTCAAATTATAGTGTGGTGAAGTAAATGCTTATGGAGGGGTGGGAGGGCAGAGGAGATACTTACTTTATTGGCTGCTTCTACCTTAGCACATACAGCATCCATGGCAGCCCGTTCCTCCAGTCGCTTCTGTTTCTTCTCCTTGGCTTTACTTGACTTTCTCTGAAACAGAATGACTCAGGGTTACAGTAGGACAACCCTCACCTTGTCTGGAACTCAAGGGCATTACCTATAATGGGCATAAAATTAATCTTCCAATCTGGCCCAAAGGACTACATATCTCAATATGCAATGGTCCAAGAATCATCTACATTGATCAAGACACACTATTGCACTTGGAGATCTGTAGTCTCCATGGGGCATTAGAGGACAGCTGCACGCAATGCTGCAGAAAGAAGCCAGTGGCTGCTGTCTCCCCATTCCTACATCATGCCAAGTTTTATGACTGAAACAGATCAGATATTGTTCAGCAATACAGTTCTTGTTACTGCAACACAGACCACAGAAATTCAGACTTGGTACTTTAAAAAGCCATTTTATAGCTGCTTCCAATGAAAACTGTTTTATATTAAGGTAGGCTGTTGGGGCTTTTTTTGTTGAACTATCAATGCAAATATTTTATATTAGTTTTATTTTAAAATACTGCCCACAAATGGTTGAGCAGAGACATCCTTTTTCACTAGCAGAGACCCACAGGCATGAAAAACCATAATCTAAGGCTCAGATCCGTGAGAAACAACCAGCTTAATTTTAGGAATTTATCAAATAATTCTACTATTTCCCCAAAGCAAAAGAAATTACTTGTTTATTATAATGTACACAGTTTAGACTTCCTTCATATACAATTTAAAGTTTTCCTTTTTTAAATAAAAAATGACCATCTTTTAGTATTTATGAAGCACATGCCAGGCACTCTGGGTACTTTCAAGGAAAGCATTATATTGGGATAAGATGAAAACATAGTGGGAAAAAGGTAAGCCCTGCAACACACCTCTACAGAAGCATATTTGCTGTAAAGATTTTCAGAACAAGAGGAGAAAGGCAAACAATGACATCTGGCGGAAGATGAGCTATGCAGTTAGCACAGCTGTTGCTGTACAATCTGTTGGATTTATGGTTGCTTCACAGCCTCGGAATTGCTGCACACGCAGCCCTGCATCCTGGCCAGCATTTGCTTTGGAGCTGATCATCCAGATGAAGAAATTGCTTTATAAAACATGAGAACTTGTCCCCCATAGCACTGGTGGTTTGGGGAAATCAATACTGGGAATCTAACTCAGATCACCATCACTTAGGGATCACAATAGTAATTTTACTCTGCTCCCCTACTCACTCTGCTGCAATCATGCTTGGAAATGCTGCCATAAGGCATTTGTTTTCTGCAGTGCTGTAAAGTTTAGCAGGGTCTGCAAGCCACTAAATACTGGTGGGTGTGAGCCAATACTATGCTTAACCTTAATGCTCACATAAAATAATAAACCACCCAAGTTCAAATCAGGACACCATTTCTCCTGACACGTGCCTGGCAAACATGTTCAGTCTGCACATGAACCAAGGGGAAATGAGGCAGGAAAGCTGCCAGGCAGTAAGCTACATAAACACATGGTAGCAGAACCTCTCATGCACCTCCTTTGCACAGACCACACTAAAAGTTGTATTCCTGAAATTGCTTAACCCCAATCCCTATCACCAAGAAAACCCAAATCCCTTGCATGCACAACTTTATGCTGCCTGACACCAGGGAAAGCAGATATGGATACTTTCCTTGGGGACACTAAAATAGACTGAGTGGAATGAACTTCCTTTCACCCATGATTGATTCAAAACTCCTCCCAGTGAACTGAAAGCATGGGCTCACAGCAGACTCATGTCCTGATTAGCAAACTTCAGCACTTATTTCACTTGATCCATTCTGACTGGAGCCAGTCAGGGCAAGATTGCCAGTAGTTTAATAGATCATTATGGCAAAACGTAAGTTCACCCTTAACTATCCCTTATTTTAGTACTTAAGTTACGGTGAAGTGTAGTGTAGCTTGCATTCTCCACTCTGATTTGGAGACCATCTTTATTCTAATGCAGAGAGGTAACTTTTAATCTCCTTAAAGTGCAGGTTGGCATATCTATCTTCTTTCTTCCTGTTCCAAGAACATGGATGGCAGTAGGCAAGCTTTCCACATGGTTTCCAGCCATCATGATACTAGACAAAGAGGGAAATGGCTTAGTTAATCTTCAGCCTCTCAACAAGGAGGCCAAGCACCAGTTGCTAGAGGTTTTTTCTGTAATGTGAACATTTTCTCACTGGGGACCAAGGATGAGATCAACAAATCATTCCATGGGGGCCACCAAAAGTCCATCAGATGGGAATGATTCAGTTGTTCCTGACCGCAGGCCAGATGGGAACTAGTGACCTAGAAGTAAAAGACTAATTTCCAATCTCATCTGCCATCCAGTTAGTGGAGCACAAGAAAGAGATTTCCCTTTGGCCAGACACAAATGTTTATTGGGACAAACCATAGGAAAAATAAACACCTGTTTGACACTAAAGAAAAGCAGGCTGGTGCCAAAAAAACACCTGGCACCAATTGTTGAGTAAACAGCTCAACCATGGAAGGATGCAATTCCAATATGATCTGCCACAGATTCAGAAAGACCTAGGGCAAGCTTTGTAAAGCAAAATCCAGCTTCAATGTTATATAGATGGTTTGGGCCTGCTAGAATACTGTCTGTTAATGGGCCAGATTAAGGTCACACATCAATATCCTGCATTTAGCTTATGCTTCCAGAAAGCACCAAGCAAAACACAAAAGGCATCTATGCAGTACTTGAACTTTAAGCTAGCTAAATAAGGAAGCAACACAGCACGCTTACTTGGCTCATGTCACCTAGAAATCAGGGATCTGGGAGGTGTTACTTCAAATTCTAATACTTTGCAGAAAGGAACATCCACAGCATGGATGATGCACTATTATTGAAAATCCTGCTAATGCTGCAGTGATCTAAATTGAGAGGATAGGGTTTGGAGTAGGGGGCTGAAGTTAACTTAGCTTGTTTCTCTCAGAATTACCTATGAGTCTTAAAACCTGCAACTTTCCCAAAGCTGCTTCTACAATCAGCCCTGCTGTTGAAGTTTAATGGCATTCTGATAAGGTATCTATAGTCAGATCCAAACATACATCTTGAACACAATTTTAAAATAAAGACTTAATACCTTTTCACCTCAGAAACCATTTACCACTTAGAAGAGTGATTTATTTGGAGAGGGGAGGAAGGAAGAAACACTACTCTACTACAAAAATGTGGCCAAAAGAAAAACAAACTGTCCAGCATTTTTAAAGTATTTCTTCTTTTCCCTTCCCAAACCCAGGGCTAGAACCTGAGTCTTGACTCCCAACTCTACTGTCCCAACACATTACGCCCTATACTCCTACCAAAGCTAGGAATAGAAACCAAGCATCCTGATTTCCTGATTTAACTCATGGGCCATGCTTCCATTCCCAAGAGCTAGGAATACAACTCAGCAGCCCTGACTCCATGCCATCCTCTAGTCTCTAGAGCACATGAAGAATTAGTGAACATAGCTCACATGCAGAAGCCTCTTATTCAAATTAAATAACTCAGTCTATTTTTAAGACATCCACACCACTATAAGAAATAAAGGCCAATGAAAATAAAGACTCCAGTGGGCTTCATAAAGTTTATTTTCAGAGATTTCAATTGATGAGAGTTGGGGGATGTACATATTTTTAAATAGACTCTGGTACCCAAAGTACAACTAGATGCAGGGAAAGAATCAAAATTTAAAATGCTGAACAGATTCCTTGGTTATAGCACACAAAAACCCTTCCCCTCATAGAATCGATACCCACAAAAGTTTTCATTCTTCCATAGATATTGATACAGCCTCTTCCCTACAATTTTCACTATACATGCGATTGAGTCCCAGGGAGAGAAAAATCAAAACATTTCAGTTCAGGAGTGTACCTATCATTTCTGAGACTTTGCTCTTGGAGCTAGGTTACCTGAGCCAGTCTTATTCCCATTCGATACTGCATCTCTGAAGTGGACAGCAAGCAGAAAAAAATACTTTATTGGTTTTAAATAGAGAGATTGCTCTAAAACTTTACCCCAGAATCTGAGTCAAACACAAAAGCCTGATGCCACTTTTGTGGCAGAATGTATAAGAGCAACTTGACAAGAAAAGAGTATTCTTAAAGCATAGAAATCCATTAATAAACTTATCTTTTTAGCTTGCTCTAAAATATATCTTCCCACTTGCATTAATATTTTTAAACTTAGTTTTTGTACCAGTGTAGCCCTCTCCATTACGGTTGTGATTTTGTTTTACAGGTACATGTGCAGTGTGGATACAATTATATCACAACAAAGGTGCCTTACACCAGTATACCTTATTTCCATTCCCATATGGCAACACTCTCTGCCATATAAACAAGTTTCTATTGGTCTAATTACATCCAAACTAGAGAACTGTACTGAGTTAATATACTGGTATAGTTAAAGTGGTATAATGTGAGTGCAGATACATCTTTAGTAGCAGGTCTGAAGAGAGTTGTGTCTCATATGGTTTGCATTTCTTTAGCCCATTTCCACAGTAGCATTCAAAGTACTTTCCAATTCTTCACTGCTATGAAGCAGGCATTTTCCCCATTACACAGATGGGGAAACTAAGGCACACACAGGGGAAGCAATGACTCAAGGTCACTCAGCAAGTAACCAGTTCCTGGTTTCCCTCCCAGTCTACCACTAGTCCCAGCTCCCACCCTAGAGCAGCAAGAGGTTACAGTGGATCCCAATCAGACACCACTCTCCTCCAAGAGCTAGTACCCAAGAGTCCACGCATCCAGCACAAACACTTAACTATTAGACATCATACCATCGAGAGAATTGACATTAGTGCAGCGTGGCCAGGATCTCTCTCACATGTACTGACAGATTTTCTTTAGCTTGTATTTCATAATATATGCAGTCCAGGCATGTGTGCACACTCACAAACACACTCTACTGCCACCTCATACTCTGGAGTGGGGCAAGTGTTTGGGAGCAGGGTTTGAATATGATTATGAACTGGAGGGAAAATTACAACCCCCAGACCTATTTATGCCATCCTCCCTCTGCTGAGAGGTAAATGCACAGTCCATGGCCTCCTCCCAAAGGAAAATTCAACCCCCCCCCCCCAACTCCATGACCTTTTCTCATCATCAAGGGAGATGTAGATCATCATCCCTCCCTTCCATAAGCCTCTTCACACCTTTTCACCATTTAACCACAACTTCTCCCTTATCCCACTGAGGCCTTCCCCCTGCCCCCACAGCTCCCCCCAAAGTTTCTCCATTTGCATGGGACTGCCCATCTTGCATTTTCCACTATTCTCTCATCTCTGTCCTCTAGCTCTTCAGACTCAACTCTCCACTCCCCCCCCCAAAACAGACACAATTGACCCCTCCCTCCCCAAATCTCCTCCCTGGGCCATCCTCAGCTCCTCCCTCAGATCTCTCACCCATGTGCCTCACACTTTCCCTTGATACCCTACACCTAAGTCTCCTGCTCCATGACATCGATGTTGGCCCTCTCCTGCTCCTCTCTTTCCCTTACACATCCCAGTTCCCCTGTCCTGACACCCAACTTATCCCCTCACAGTCCTCCACTCCGCCCAATCACACCCTTGGACTCCTTCCCTGCAACCCTCAATTATCCGCTCAAACACAACCCCCCCAGCTCCCACCACCATGTGCCTCCCAAGTCGCCCCTCAGGCGCCCCTATGGACACTCCCTCGTGTGTGCGCCCCCTCCAATTCTCCCACCGCTGGATCCGCAACTACCCCTCAGTGACACTTCATGGGCTTCCCTCGCACCCTCCATGGACCCCCAACGCCAGACCCTCTCACGACCCTGCATGGATGCTCCCCCCAGAACCACCTGCACCTTTCCTTCCTCCCAGCCCCTCATGGATCACCCCGCCTGACCCTAGGCCTCTTCTCTCCCTCTCCGGCCTGGACCCTCCGCCAGGGCTAGGGGACCCTGACCGGGCCTCACTCACCCCCATGGCGGCGACAAGCGGGACCCCACCGACTCCTCACAAATCCGCGGGAGGGGGGAACCCACCAGGGGGAGGGGGCGAAGGGGGAAAAGAGAACGGTCGGCGAGCACGCACTGCGCCTGCGTGGAGCCCGCGGACGGAGAGGGAAGGGGAAGGGGGACCGTGAGGGATGCTATACGCAGGCGCAAAACCAAAAGCATATGGGGAAAAGAGGACATGTTGCGCAAGCGCAGAACTGCGTATAACCGGCGCGCGCGCGCGCGCGAGACCGAGAGATGGGTGAGCGTGTCTAACGATCGAGCCCGCGCCCAACGGTCGGCGCGAGGACAGTGCTCTTCTAATTGGTCGTCGCGTGAGAGTCCAACATCTCTCCACATCCGTATGGGCGCCAAGAGGCGCCTCCCGCTACTCAAGTTCTTCCCTCTGGACTCGTCCCCGTGGCCCATGCTATGGGGTGAATGACTCCTCCATCCTGTCACTCAGCCTATATTCGTCCCCTTCCCAACATCCCTGCATTGCCTGCCTGTAACCCCTGACCTCATCCCCACACCTGGCTCCCATCCCCTGCACTTTGACAGGACACTCCTGCTCCCCCTCTCTGTGTACCTGACCCAATGTCCCCTTGGCCACAGTCTCCCTATCTATATGCAAAACACGCAGCTGCACAGAGCATCACAAAATTTAGGACACCAAATTGCCCCAAATTTCATGGTACACTATGCAGCTGTAAATGGGGCTATGATCCTATGGGCTCCAGCAGTCCCTGCCCCACAGATTCAGTCCTGAGGCTCTGGCAGCCCTCCAACTGCTCCTCAAGGGGCACTGGCAGCCCCATGTCCCATCTCCCACAGGGCTCAGTGCCCACTCACCTAGTGGCATTCTCGGGGCTGGAGGACACAGAGCAGGGGGGAGTTGGAGAGAAGCAGCTCTTTCCCATTAAAAGTGCCACTTCTCTCCTGCTGGCTGTGCAACTGCCCACTGCTGTTCTGGCCCGCGCCTCCAGCCCTGCTCCTGCGTGTGTTGCCAAATCTCCCAGACTTGATGCAATTGCAGTAAATGGCATCTGGTCCAGGAGAGTTGGCAAACCCTTTTCTCACAGCTTCAGCCTCCATATGCAAAGCAGCCACTCAGGGTGGGGTGCTAGTGCCATCATTGGGCTACATAGGGCACCAGCACTAGTAGAGATGACCCTGCTTGGTCATTGCCTCCTGCACCTCCAACACATTGCTCCCTATGCGCCTGCTCAGTGTCCCATATCATCTGATCCAGTGATTCCCAGGCTCCTGACCCAACAGCCCCATGCCTCCTACTAGGGTTGCCAGGTACTTTCACAAAAAATACCGAACATGGCAGGAAAAAATTGGTTGAGGGACCGAACTTGTTAAGCAAAAAAACCCCAACAAAACAAACAAACAAAAACAAACGGGGGAACAAACTTGTTGAGAAAAACACACACACACACACACACACACACACACACACACACAACAGAGTCAATACCAGACACCCTACCTCCCTGCCCAGTGGCCCCAGGTATCCTAGCTAGCCCACTACTCCCATGTCCCTGACCTAATTCTCCCTGCACCCTTTGATTCAAACCAAACACTTCTCAAATCCTGTCTCTGATACCCCTTCCTTGTACCCCAATGCAACAGTCCTTGTAACTGAGCCTCAATGCTCTCTTTGCCCTTGACCCCAGCCCAACATCACCACCAGGTAGATTTGAACCTCTGGAGCTTAGTGTAGGAGCCTCTACAGCTTGAGCTATAAAGCCAGCTGGCTCTCAGTTTAGGCTGTAGAGCTCACTCATTCTGATCTCTCACTGTAAGTGGTCTAAGTGCCACTACATGGGGACAGTGAACCATACCCACTAGGTGGGTGGGTTACACAAACATCCCCTGCTCCCTCTCCCTGTGTTCCTTGACCAGCCCTGTACTTCTGGTGGCCCCAAACCCAATGCCCCCAAGATTCTGACACAACATTCCTGTGACACTTCATCCCAAACCAATGCCCTGACCCCGTCTTAATGCCCTTTCCCTACACTCTCACTCTATGCTCAATGCTATTCAACATTTCCATCAGTGACCTGGAACAAGTGTATATTAAATCATTGCTGATAAAATTTGTAGATGACACAAAGATTGTTGGAGTAGTATGATGAGTAGAATGAGGAAGACAGTCCTACACAGCAATCAGGATTGCTTGGTAAATTGTGCCCATTCCAAAAAAATGTGTTTGAATATAGCCAAATGCAAAGTTATTCATCTAAGAAAAAGTCATGACAGCCATTCCTACAGAGTAGGGAACTGTATCCTGGAATGCAAAAAGGATTTGGGGTCACAGTGAACAAACAACTCAACATGAGTTGTCAGTGATGCTGGGGTAAAAAAGGGTACTGGGGTAAAAAATAGGATGCAATCCATTGATGTATAAAACAGAAATAATGAGATTAGGAATAGAGAGATGGTTTTATTTTTGTATATGGCTAACATGTGGCCCCCCCATGCCTTATGAAAATTGGCTTTTGGATATGAATATGCTTAACTCAAAGACGCTTTAGGTAAAATACATCATGTGACATCATTTTTAAAGTTACAGTCTGCTGAATATGTATATTCTATTTCTGTGCATGTATCATTTTTGTGTGTGAAGTTAAAATTATGAAATGTGAAACTGTTTATAAATCTAGATGTTCTAATGAGGGTCATTAGTGATACTCGGAAAACATAATGGCTTGGTACTCCCACCAATGACCTGCAAATAGTCTTGGTTTTTTTTCTGTAAGCTTGGATTGTGGTTGGCCCTGCTGCAATATGTGGCCAGGCCATCTGATGCTGGAACTGATTTTGAATCTTGTACTTTTTCACTCAAGGTGAGAAAAGTTTTAACTGAACACAAAGAATTCTGGCCATGAGCAAAGGGGTTATAAAGGTGGAAACATGGGCAGCGGGTGAAGGCCCAGCTGGAGAAGGCAAGCCCTGCCCCTACCCCTGGAGCCAAGCCCTGTCTACCCCCAGCCCAATACTTCCTGGCCACCTGGATCCAGCCCAGCCCTCCCTGGCAGCCAGGGAAGCTGGGCTGCCATGCCGCAGCTCCAAGTATTCCCGGAGTCCATGGTGTATAGGCAATTTTGTGAAGGCTGTGCTTTTCCTTGCCTACATTACTGGCCACCCATGGGTGGGAAACCAAACAACAGAGTCAGTTGCTGGATACCCAGAGACCCCTACTTACTACCCAAAATGTTTGTGAATAGAGGAAGGATCCATTGCAAGCTAAAAGGCTGCCTAACTTGTAAAAAGATGATAGAACTACTGTTAGGGTAAGAATTTGCATGTAACAAGTTACTCAGTATAATGGTTTAATTGGTGTGTTTTGTTTATTTTGGCTTAGTAACTCTGTTTGATCTGTCTGTTTTCGCTTGCATTCACTTAAATCCTACTTTTTATACTTAATGAAAACACTTTTATTTATTATCAATCCTAGTGTAAATAATTGTTACCTGTGGGGGGAGCCACAGCTGTGATTATCTCTTTTGCATTGATAAAGAGAATGAGCCTTATGAGCTTTCTCTGTGTAAGAGGATGGTGGGCAATTTGCAGCCTAAGGGCTGCATGCGGCCCATTGGGATTCTGTGTGTGGTCCATGGAACATTTTGTTTACCGTTGCCCACATACAGGCTTGCCAGATTCTGCTGTTTTTTGTCTGTGTAGCTTTTTAAACTTAAAGCAAGGGCATGTGAAGTGAGGTGCATGCTGATTGCACACAATATTGTGAGAGCCCTGCACTCCCTCTGCAGCCAATCAAAGTGCTGCTATGGTTCAATCAGCACACCCTGAAAATTATAGGTACACAAGAGTAGTTAGCAAAACTACCCTATCCCAGGAGACTGTCTTGATTACAACAATCTTGCGGCCCACTGAGATGGAGGGCCACTCATGTGGCCCACACACTAGCCTAGGTTGCTCCTCACTGGTGTAAGACTTTTATACAGAGTAAAATAGATTTATCTGGGGTTTTGGTCCCTTCTGAGAGTTGTGGTCCTGAGTGCTATCCAATCCCTATAGATGAGCCCTCCCAGAGCTGAGTTGGTTCAGTATCTGTGTTGATGTATTGGGGGGTGGTTACCCCACTCTATGCTTTTTCTGGGGGAGACCAAAGCTTCTGGCCCTGCAGGACTGGATAGTGGGGTGCCCCAGAGAGTAGGCAGGCAGGCTCAGTGATATGATCAGCACACCTGGTGACAGCCCCAAGGGGACCTCTGTGATGAAATCTTTCACAGTGGCAATAGTGAGACTGGAGTATTGCATCCAGTTTGTGAGACCAAATTTGTAAAAAAAATGTTGAAAAATTGGAACGGGTGCTGAAAAGAGCCACAAAAATTATTTGAAGATGGAAGAAAGTGCTCTATGGGGGAGACTTATGTAGCTCAATCTATTTAGTTTCTCAAAAAGAAGATTGAGAGGTGAGTTGAATACAGTGTATAAGCACCTTTAGAGAGCAAATACCCCAGGTACTAAAGGTCTCTTTAGCTTAGTGTAGAAAAGCAGAGCAAGAACCAATGTCTGCAAGATAAAGTTGGAAATAAATAAGACACTAGTGTATGACAGTGGAGGTGGGTGGGGATGGCAGACTCTTGGAGGGAGTGGGATTCTCTGTCTATTGATGTCTCCAAATCCAGACTGGCTATCTTTCTGAAGGATGCTTTAGTAAACAAGTTATTGTGCACATTACAGGGGTAACTTGGTGAGATTTAATTTCCTGTTATGTACAGGAAGCCCAGCTAATGGTGCCTTCTGGATTAAAGTAGGAATCTGTGTATCCTCATGCCCCCTACCTGGATCTCCTCCTCAAAAACTGATGCTTCCACCCAATGCCCCTGCCTCGTTTCCCCTCCTTATGCCCCCAGAAATCCATGCCTCCTTTCTATGCCCTTTCCCCATTTCTGGCCACCTGAAGCTCCCTCTTGTAAATCTAATATCCCCATGCCTCTCCCTATGCTCCCTCTCTGCACATCGTGCCTCACTTCCTAAATGCATCCCTCGCACCTCCTCTGTCTGTACCCCATTTGGCCCCCTGACCCGCATCCATATGCCCCTATGGTCCCTCTTTACCATTCCACTCCTCCTCTTCTACTTTGCCTCCTTAAGTTCCCTCCTACAGACAAGCTCGAAGAGGGGATGAGAGGAGAGTGTGTATGATGAAAGGATAAAGAGGAACATGTAATGTGAGCAGAGGTGAAGTGAAGGGGAGGATACGGGGAAGGAAGAGGAAGCACGGGAAAGGAGAGCACATGGGCAAGGGAACTAAGGGTGCAGAGAGTGCTGTAGCATCCTCAGGTTTTGTGCAGGGTCCTGGCTGCCAGCCTGGGGTCTCAGCTGCTGGCCCCACACTCGAGGGCTCTGCTATTGGCCTCAGTCCTGGCTGCTGGCCCAATGCCTGAGGCTTTGCTCCCAGTCCACATGCAGAGTACTAACAGCTGGTCCAGCATCTGGGGCTCAACTCCTGGTGCCACACCCAGGGTTCAGGCTGCTAGCTCGATGGCTGGGGCTCTGTGCCTGGCCCTGTCCCAAGGATCCACACCCTCCTCCAGCTGTGGCCCCAGCATTGGCCCTCTTTCCCTGTCTGCATCCTGCCCTTGTGAAGACATGACCCTGCTCCGGGCCCCAGCTCTAGGGGCAGTAAGGGACTCAGCACTCCTACTCTAAAAACTGACCCTGCACCAGAGGGCACGTCTACACAGCTGGGCTAAACTCAAAATAAGCTACACAACTTGAGCTACACTAATTGTGTATCTTAAGTCAAAATAGCTTATTTCAACTTTTGGCACTGTCTACACAGCAGTTATTTCAAGATAGAGCACTTGTTCCCTGACTTATCTTACTCCTCGTACAATGAGGATTACAGGAGTCGGAGTAAGCAGTCCTCCAGCTCAACATTATTTGACATTATGTCGAAATAACTGCTTGTGTGTAGACGTGGACTATGTTATTTCAGAATAATTTCAGTTATTCTAAAATAATGCTGCTGTGTAGACATACCCTGAGAGGGCAGAAGCGGAGGATATAGGGGCAGAATGAAGTGGGGGGTGGAAAGGCACAGGGGGAAAAGAGGGGACTGGGCAAGGAGGTGGGGGAAGAGAGAAGACAGGGATGGAGTTGTAAAGGAGGGTGATGGATAAAGCAGGGATATTGTAAAGAAGGGCAGCAGATGAAGTGGATCTGGCTGGTGATGGGCTCAAAGCCCACAGGGTTTGGAAGGACTCTCTTTGGAAGACAATAGAGGCATTGGCTTCAGCCCATAAGCATCAGCTTCACAGTCCTACTGTCTCCAGGATGCTGGGGTAGTTGTACTGATTACCATGCCTCCAAATACTTAAAATCCCCTGGCACTTGGCATTTGCCTTAGTGCTCCTTGAACTCATTACCATGCCCACCCAAGAAGCAGTGGCATCTCAGGAGCGTTCTGGGTGTATAAATTCTACAGACATGGAACTGGGAATTAGGAACTCTGTGTTTGATTCCAGATGGCTGGTGAATTCAGGTGGATCCTTTTGCCTCTCTGTACTTCAGTGTCCCCATCCATAATTCCAAAAGATTAGATTATATTACTCATCTTGTTATCTAAATATAGAGCAGGGTTCAAAATGATCCTGTTAGAATCTCAACAAAAATAATTAATAGCTCTGCCTGTCAGCTGCTCTGTACTGCAGAGTGCAACACCCTCTACATCTATTTCTCCAGGATGGAGATATTTTTGGAGCATTTTTGATTGCCCTCGAGCAAGTAGATTTTGTGCTCTGGCTACTAAATGTTCATGACCCTCTTTTTGGCAGCAGGTTTGAGGTGAGATAAAACTAATTGCCTAATGATCTAAAATTTACTTATATTGGAGCAAGCACCGTCCTTTTGTTCTGCACCCCTACAATACAAATAATTAGTAGTAACAATTTTGATGAATCACTTGATGACCTGGGCTCAAGCAGACACCAGAGGGCGTCAGTGTTGCAGGGTCCCTTCATCAAGGCTAGTGGAGATGGCAAGGGGGAGGACTGAGAGCAAGCCTACTAAGCGGTGAATGCATGGAAGTGGGTCGGGAGAGGACTGATAGGGAGTGCATAATGAGGCCTTTGCTCCATTGCATTGTGGGATGAATGCCTGGCTTTGGCTGGGTTATATGATCCTAGTCTCAGGTTGAGCTACCAGACCAAGTGTCATCTTTAGAGAAAATGCTCTCAGACGAAAAGAACCATTTCACAGCTGCTGAGCTGAGGGGAAAGGAATCACTAAGCATGGGGGCCCTCTGTAGGCATGGAAACACCCCCTGGCTCCTCTGAGAAGGTCTCATTAAATCTCTTCCATAGCAGTATCCCCATTGTCAGGGAAACTGAGGCACAGAACCAGCATGGCCAAAGTAGCACGCTTAAGATTTTCCAGCCCCATGTTCTTTCTATTTGTGTGAATGAACTCACTTTACCCTAACTCTGAGACATGCTCATGGTAGCCTAGCAAGATTGGTTGTTTACCAGGCAACATGCCACAGGGTTCTGGTTCTCAAGGTATCAACACAAACCCCAGGCTGAGGGGAGCAGGGGCCAAAGAAGGATAACAAGTGACTTAAAGGATTGCAGAGCTCCCAGGACACAGGGTGAGAGATGACTTCTCAATCCATTCCGCAGACCCTTGCTATCCCAGCCCTGGACTTCTTATGCACCCACAAAGCACTGCACATGTCCCTCAGTCCTGACTGAAAATTCCTCCTGAGTAGGAAAGATTGTGCTGGATGGATCATAAAGAATAGTTTGTGGCCTTGATTTTGCCCACAAGCTCCACTTACGTGCAGGGTTTAAAAGAGGGGGATACTCTGACCAACATCCTTCAAACTCCCATCCCTGCATTATACCCTCCAACCCCTGCACCCGTGCATATCCCAGCAGTCTGCCTCTCCCATCTCTTCCTTCCAGCCTTGCTTCTGAGAGAGCCTGAGTTTGCTATCCAGGAATTGGATCCATCCTCTTGTGGGTGGAGGAGGGGGTGGGAGCAGGGGGGCCATGCAGGGCTAGATCGCCTTTCCTCAGCTCTGCATGCAGGCAGCTCATGTATCCTGTCTCCGGGGAAAGGACGAGGGTGGTGTGGGGGGGGCGTTGTGCCACGTTGGCTCCTTTCCTGGGCTGCTAGAGACAGCAAGTTCCTGTGTCCTTCTTCCGGAGTGTGGGGGACAACCCTGGAGTCCAGATGAAAATGCCCCTGGGCCCCTGCCTCAGTTAAAAACTGGAGCCTGAGATAGGAGGGGGAGCAGTTAATCCCAAACAGAACAACACTCTCTCTCTCTCTCTCCCTCACTCTCTCTCTGTCCTCCTGTGCTGCATCTCATCCCTATCTTAACCCCCTGCCACATTGTTCTGCTCTTTATTGCTGCATCGGTGCCATTCCCAGGGAATCCTGCACTAGGAACTCCCATTTTATCATCCACATTGCTCTGCCCACCAATACTGCATGTGCATGGACCTGGGAAGTCTATCCCCTTCTGTGCTGAGATTTCCATCATCTAGCCCCTTCTACTCCCATTGCCCAGACCCAGAACACACACTGCCCCCTCTGCCGTAAAATCTCCCCATCTTACCCAACATCCCATAGCAGCCTAGCACTGGGGATTATTTTCACTCCCTTTCACGTGGCTCTACTCATAAACTCTGCATCCTCTTTGCCAGCCTTAATCTGAGGGAGGAGAAGGTTTCTGAGGGGGCAGCCTGGCTCATTCCCCTCCCACTCTGGTGGAGCAGGCAGCCTCATGGCTTGGCACAGAATGACTAAGGATCAGCCACCATTTCTGGAGGTGTAACCCCTGGAGCGCTGGGGCTTTGGGCTCTCATCACCCAGGTGTGGTGACATATGACTACAGGAGCCCCTGTTGCCGGGTAATGTGGGCATACATAGCTCTGGGTGTGCCTATGATTTTCCATGTGGACAGAATATTCATCTAAACTTTTATCCCTCGGCCTCAGCCTAGTGGTACCCAGCATGAGGGTGTGTGCATGTTTGTTCCAGTTAGCTTCCTCCCAGCTGTAACAATGCCTTATGCAATCAGGTCTGGGGCGTAGAGAGAGACTCCTGCTGACACCCCCCTCCCATATTTGGATCAGAACAATGGTAGGTCTAGCACCCTCCCGCCATCTCTGTAGCAGCGCAGGGTAGGATGAGGCAGGGAGAATAAGGGGAAGGAAAAAGGGGTGGTATCTCTTTAAGACCATCAGGTTGCAGGGAGCAGATGGCATCTGCTTCCAGTCCTTGTTCTTTGTGTGGCTGCACAAAAGAGGGAGTCTGTCTCTCCTGATCTTACCCCCCCATACACACCATAGAGGAGGGGGACATATTAAGATGCATGGGGTCGAGGGAAGATTTATTGCAAAAAGTAAACTTGGATTTGCCAGGCCATGTGCACTGGAGAATGGAGCAGATCAGGACATTTGTTGCACAGACTTCTTCCCCTTTAACAGTCATGATGGGTATACAATTCCATTTACAGTCCCCATAAATCCCATCCAGCCCCCCAAATCTCATCTTCAGCCCACATAAATCCCCACATCCTAAAATCCCATCTATGGTCCCTCATAAATCCCTTCCATCCCCAAGATCCTTTATAGAGCCTCCCAAACAAATCCTATCTAACTCCCCCAATCCTATGCAGTCGCCCATAATTCCCATTGTGCCTCCCCCTAAAATATATCCAGAGCTTCCTAAAAATCCCATTCAGCCCCAATCTCATACACACTCCCATACACACCCCCAAATAAATCCCATACACCCCCCCAAAATTCCATACACACCCCTAAAATTCAGTCCCCCATAAATCCCATCCAGTCCAACCCCTCAAATTCCATGTAGCCCCCCTAACTACTGTCTAAATTTCTCCCCTAAAATCCTATCCAGCTCCCTCCTCTATCCACAAACAGAGAGTTCTGGGAGCCAACCACCTGGTACAACCATTGTCTGCACTGCACAGCATAGATATAAACCCCTCTTCCCCCTGCAACACACATTTCTGATGGGGTGGGGGGCTGAGGTCACAATTTGCTTGGCTGCAGAAGTTTAGAGCTTGGGTTGCACAGGTTTGTGAGAGGTTGCAGGAGGAGGAGTGAGGCGGGGGGATAACACTAGGAACATCAATTAGTGGATTGGATAAAGTTATCAAACAATAGCCTTAAAACTGGAGGAAGAAATGAATGTCGGAGTGTGTGAGAGGATTGTATGTTGTGGTGTGAGTATGTATTGGAGAGGGAGCTATGAAGAAGTAGGTGAGTGTGTGGTGGGATGTGGTTGTTTTTGCCTATTGAGACTGGGGTGGATGTGTATGGATATGGGGGAAGTACATATGAGTGTGTGGAAGGTTGTGGGAGTGTTGGACTGTGTTCTGAAGCCTGAATGCACGCATGATTGCAAGGAGTATGTGTAAAATAGCAGTGCATCTGTGTGAAGGAACGGGGTATGTGATGGGGGGGAAACAAGAGCCATGTCGTGTGATTGTGTGTGTGTGTGTATGTAGTATTAGTAATATTAGTAGTAGTATGTTTGTGTATTGGAGGGGTGAGGAGTATGAAACATGATGCCTTTGTGTGTATAACTGTGGGGAGGAAGATGTCTGATTGGCTTTGGGGGAGAGGCAGCATGTGGTATCAGTGCATGTGAGACTGTGTGTGGGAGGGGGGAAAAGAGGCAGTGTGGTGCTGAGTCGGTGTATAGTGGCTGGGGGGGGGGAGGCCTGCAGGGCATGCAGCGTGTGGTGGGGCGAGGCAGTATGTGTTGTGTCTGCCTGCGTATGTGTGTGTTTGGGAAGTGGCAGTGTGTGGCATTATATGTGTGTGTTTGGGGTGGCAGTGTGCAGTGCTGCATATGTGTTGGACAGTGGCACTGTGGTGCTGTGTGTGTGTGTTGAGGTGGCAATGTGTGGTACTGTGTGTGTTGGGCAGTGGCAGTGTGTGCTGCTGTGTGTGTGTTGGGTAGTGGCAGTGTGTGCTGCTGTGGGTGTGTTGGATAGTGTACTGTCACTATCCAACACACTCACAGCAGCACACACTCCTACCATCCAACACACACACAGCAGCACACACTGTTGGACAGTGGCAGTGTGTGCTGCTGTGTATGTGTTGGATGGTGGCAGTGTGTGCTGCTGTGTGTGTGTGTTGGGCAGTGGCAGTGTGTGCTGCTGTGTGTGTGTTGGATGGTGGCAGTGTGTGCTGCTGTTTGCATGTGAGATGGTAGCAGTGTGTGGTGCTGCAAGTCAATGTTCCCTCTAATTTTTTTTTCCATTCATGTGCAGAATAAATTTTGTTGTGTGCACTGAGACACATGCATATGTGCACCACCAATAGAAACACATTGTGCTCTGCTAATCAGCTGGGCGGCATTTGAATTTTTCCTGGGTGGCTGCACAAGCACACAGCTTTCAGGGAACACTGCTGCATGTGTATAATGGAGGTGATTGTGCAGTGCTGTGTGTGTATGTGTTGGATGATGGCAGTGTGTGGTGCTATGTGTGTTGGATGGTGTACGGTGCTCTGTGTGTGTGTGTTAGCAGTATGTGGTGCTATGTGTTGCTGGATGGTGACAGTGTGTGATGCTGCATGTATGTAAGGATGGTGATAGTGTGATGCTGTGTGTGTATAGTGGCTGCATATTGGGGCGGGGGACAGGCTGTGATGTGTCTACTGGCAGTGTGTGGAGACTCTCTGTGTGTATTTGTTTCACCCCAGTCAGGCCCCCCTCCCTGCTGCTCCAGGCTGATTGCAGCACTGCCCAACAGTTCCCAGGAGGGGGGCAAGGCGTCCTTTCATCTGCAACAGGATGGAGAGTGGCTGGAGCTGGATAGAGCTCTTCTCTTGCTAGCCTTGCATCATCTCCCCCCTGCTCCTCCCCAGCCCTTTGGCTTTGATTATCAGCCTCTTTATGGTGAAACACCCTGGGAATTCAGACCCTGTAGTGTGTGTGTTGCACAGACACATCCACACAAACATGCATGCAAACATAAACATACACAAGCATGAATGTACACATAATCTGCTCACATGCATGCACAAATACAAACATGCATGTAGATGCACATGCATGCACAAACATGCACGTATACACACACACACATGCAGTCTGAATCCCCAGCTGTGAATATCCCTGGTAAGTGGCCTGCGTGCTGGGAGGAGCAGGTATTTTGCAGCAGGAACTCCATTCTTCCCAGCCTATGCCTGCCTGATCCCACAGCTGCAGCTGGAGGGCGGGTGGATGAATCAAGCACTCCTGCTGACAGTGGCAGGCAGGCCCCAGTGGCCTCATGCTCCGCAGGCGGGTGGGGGCCAGGACTGCCCTCATTGGTGGCTGCTAAATTTAGGAGACTGATTATAGTTTGGGGTTTGGAAAGGAGAGAGGAAAATTCCCACTGAATAGACGCAGGGCATGAGTGCACGTGTGAGACAGAGGCACATGCAGTTCGAGTGCGTGAGACATGCACACAGTGTCACACAGTCATATACCCTTGTTCACACAACAATCACATACACAAAATCTCTGCCACAGTCTCTCTCTCACACACAGTTTGAATCTCATATACACAGCATCACTCACCCCCACCCCCAGTCTTATCTGTCAAGGGCCAGCTGGCTCAGTGATCCTGCAGAGGGAAACAACCCCCAACCCTGGTGACCCTGCCCCCTCCTCCTGCTGACTCCCTGTGACAGGTGTTGTATGTTAAATGGGTTGGGAACAAGGAAACCAGACTTCCAGGGTAGGTGAGGTTCTGGGGGGAGCCCCATGGATGGCCCTTGTGTGTGTCTGTGTGTGGGGGGGAGCAGTAAGTGCTTCAACTGCCCAAAAAGCCCAGGGGGCATAACTCAGGGGCTGGTGTTGAGGGGATGACTCAACCCAATTCACTGCTGCCATGGGAACGAACTGTGGGCCTGTGTCTCAGCCTCCCCAACAGCATCTCCTAGGCACACCCCCTGCCATTTCTCCTCTACAAAAAGAGTGGGCGGCCACAGCTCCCAGCTGCTTCTATCTCCTGCCCTGACACTGAGCTTCCGAAAATAGCTCCCTCCATTTTTGGAACATCCCCCAGTGAAGAGGGGGTCTGAGCCCTGTGCTACCTGATGGGGAGGGGAAAGGGACCCTAAATCTGGACTTCTGGCAAGAGAAGAATTGGACCCAGTGCCAATCTGATGTCTCTGTTGAGACATTTAGCCTCCTACCCCCCATTCCTGGAGCATCACTCAAAGCAGGGAGGAGGGTAGCAGCACACATTCAGCAGGGAGTCAGATGATATACCACACATGGAAAGAAAACAGGGTGGCCTTTCACTCCTGTTTGCTGCTGCTATTCTGCCTACATTAGTACTGGGGTTCCCTTCCACCCCTGCATGAGCTAAGTGGGGAGGAGCTGCCCCATAGCTCTGTTCCAGTGGAGTTCCCCACCATCCCTATACCAGCTTCCTCCCAACCCACTGCTCCTATTGTGTCTCTTCCCGCCCCTCCCTTCTGCCACCCACCAGTAGTGTGTTTACAGATTCCCTCCTACAGCCCTTTCTCCAGGCCTGTCTCAGTGGTGGAGAGGGAGGGCCAGGCAAGCAGGTGTCTGCTCAGACAATGGCGCTGCTTTGTTGGGCTGCAGGGGGAGGGGGCAGGGAGAGGAGAAGGAGAAAGAGAGGAAAAAAAAAAAAAAGGTCAGCAGAGAGCTTCCCTTACACTGGGAGATGGAGCCTGAGCTGCATCTTCCAGTTGATAACAGCGTAGGCTGCCAGTGATTATGGGAGCATGTAATAGGAGTTTGTGGCATTGGGGCAGGGACTAGAATACTGCCAGGATGGGGGCATTTGAGATGTAGAGGTGTGTATGAGGAAAGAGGGAGGAACAGATGGATGCAGGGATGGATGGATAAAGAACGTGGATGGGAGGATGGATGGGTGTATAGAAGTGTGTGCATGAGGAAGCAGACACTTGTGCATAGAGAGGTGGCCAGGGACTAGAGGTTTGCTAAAGCTATAAGCAACTAGAAACAGGGGCTCATATTGAGAAATGCTGGGTAAACTTGGCTACCAGCTCTGCCTGTACTAGTGAGCTAGCTAGCTAGGTGGGTAGTTTAGAGGAGAGTATATAGAGATGGATGAAAGGATAGTGTTTGCCCCACTGTTGTTGTTGTCTCTAAACACAATGCTCGCTGGGCAGGCCAGGATCCCTATAGCATCAGGAGAACCAGGGACTGGGATCCCCTTCCTCTCACCCCACCCAGCCAGGACCTGGAGATGGCTGCTGCAGTGGAAGCTATGCAGTCAGCCAAATCCCCGTCATTATCTATGTCCCTGTTCCCCCCCCCCCACTCTGTTCTTTGCTGCTTGAGCCAAGCTGTTTGCTGGTGGTATGCAGAAACCAATCTCCCTCTTCCTTCCTCAGTGAGATTCAATATCATTAGCCCTCCAGCAGACCCACCAATACAACACCAATACAATACAACCAGGGCCTGGTTCTCAGCCACAGCCCACAGAGACATGGTCGGGGCCAAGGCACAGTAGGTATGAAAAACCAGCAGCACAGAATGGCAGCACTGGGCACTTGCTTTGCACAAGATGAACTGGGACCACTGTATTGTGATTGTGTGTGATACATGTGATTTGATTGTGTTAGTTACTTGTGTGAGTTGGTTATGTATGCATGTGAGTGTTGGTGGGTTTTGCGCACTGTTGCATGTTTCCACCACAGTCCTACTCCTGATCTGAGGTTCTGCTGTTTGGTATAAATCTGGAGTAACCTATTTACATCAAAGTAAGGCAAATCAGTACCTAACTATCACATTCCAATCCAGCTAATCAGCTGGGGAAATGCAAATCTCCTCAAGACAGCTTGGTAAGCCTCAGGTCTGAGAGCCTCCACCCCATACCCACCTGACCCCCAGCAATACCAGCACTGTGAATATACAAATAGCCTATGCTAGAGAGTAACCCAGCACCCAAACTACTAGAAGATCACAGTTTAGGGTTAAACAGAGTCTTCTCTCACTTCCTTTTATTCTCCCTCCTATGGAGAGGGATCTGGTTTTCCTTTTTGGACCTCAGGAACTTTATGCAAAAGTGGGGGAACATTTAAAACCAGGTGGCAAAATGCAGCTACTACTAAAGGTGTATGCTTAAAATCTCCATTAGATTATTAACCCCTTTGATACCTTCCCGAGGTTGAGATGTGAGCAGGGTGTATGTTTATTCTTATATTCTCATTGTGGGCCAAATAATGTATTTTCCCTTAATCTCAAGAATGGTTGAACTGTTTTAGCTGAGATTTGCCAAAAAAGTTTTTCCTGAAGCAGATACCTGACATGGAAAATGGTTAAAGTTTGGCAAAGTTGGTATAAGCAACTAGAAACAGTGTTTAATAATGGGAAGTGTTGGGGAAGTGTGAGCTCTGCCTATACTAATTAGATAGATAGATTTTGAGTTTCATTTGATGATGCCCACTTCTCTCCCTACCCATTTTTAAAGGTTTAAGTTTTAAGATTTTTGTAATGCAGTGTTACTTACTGTTGTGTTACTTAAAATTGTCAATGAACAGCTTCTGGGTTATATTCTGCCATGTGGTCCCAGGGGCTGGGTGGCCATCAGGTGACAGAAGGGCTAGAAAGTCAGAAAGAAACAAATTGAAGGAAGCATTTATTTACTTTACATAAACATATAAGAAAACAATGTTAATACATATATAACAAAGGATTCTCCTAGAAGTGAGAGGCTCAGAAAATAGATGTTATAGGTCTTTATTGATTTATCCACCCCTTTATCTACCCTCCATTCCCATTCATACATTTCTACCTATTAATCCATCTATCCATAAATATCCATCTATTACCCTACCTACCCCTCCTTGTACCCATCCCGATCTGTCTCTCCCCATATTTACTCATTTATCTAACCTAGCTATCTATATACATATTTAAATCTATGTATCCATATTTATTATATATATCTATTCATCTATCCATCTGTATCCATTTGTCTATACTCATCCACCTATGTTAAGCACATCTTGTCCAAAAAGGCATATAGTGATGCAATAGGCAGAAAGTGGGGTGCCTATTGGGCGGGGAGAAATATATCCATTCCAAAATCTAGCCCCTCTAGCCTCCTGCTGGGGGGGGGTGTCTGTCTCTGAACAGCCCTCCATCTCTCTCATTCTCTCCCTTTCATCCCTTCTGCAGGGAGAATGGCATTTTAAAAGAAAACCCACCCAGCCCCTCCCTTCATTCAATAAAGACTCGCAGACTCCCCCCTCCTTCCATACACATCTGGGCTCAACTCTCCCCCCTCCTTCCGCCTGCCTCTTGCCCCTGTCTGCCCCCCTCTGGCCAGATGTGCATCCAGGCGGAGGGGTTCAGCTGGGAGGTGCTGAGGCCAGGGGAGCTGGAACTACTTTTCCCCAGCAGCAGCAAGCAGCAGGAGCCGACCGAGGAAGCTATAGTCTGACTCTCATTGTGTGTGTGTGTGTGAGGAGAGACGGAGGCAGGCACAGGAGCTTTCTGTAAAGCCGCCTGCCCACGCAACTTTCCCACCAGGGTTCCCCCCTCCACCACACACACTGAGTAACACCCCTCCTCTTGCTGCATCTCCAGGCCCTGGAATCAGGACCCCACATTTCCACCCCCTACTCCTGGAGGTCACTTTTATTTTTGTGCACAAGTTGCTACATCTTTGGAGGAAGAAAGAAGCCATAGAAGGAAACTGAGGTCAAATCGTCCCCAGGGGAGAGAGTTGGGGGGAAATCCCTCATTTTTAGCCCAACTTCCTCCTCCCTTTTTTGCGTTTGGTAGATTATTTTTTGCGGGGGGCAGGGAAGCATCTGGAATTTCAGGTGTTGGGAGCAAAGGGGTTTGTTACAAAGTCCCCCCCAATTCAGGGGAGTTTAGGAAACTTTTGAAAGGGAGGAAAAATTTCAGTCTGAGAAAGGAAACCCTGAAATCCTCCTCTCTTTGCAGCAAATTTTGGGGATCCCTCCATCCTGAGATCCGTCCCCCCCATGGATTTTTCTGGGATTGTAAATTTCGCCCCCTCGCTGTTTTAATTTTGGATTATTTCAAATCGCCACCGACCAGCGCGCGCGAGTCCTCCACCCTGCACCAGGGCTCAAGGGGGGATTCCTGTGGTGGAGGGGGCCGCAAAGCAGGGGGAGCTGGGGGGAAATGCCTTCCGTGATGGAAAAATCCGCCCCGGCCTCCGGGATCCTGTCGAGGAGCCGGGCGAAATCGGCCACCAATGGCAATCATCAGACCTCGGAGGATGAGAGCAGCGAAGAAGAGCATTCGCACGGTAAGTGCCAGATTGGGGGCACGGCTATTGTGCAAGGGGCAGGGAGCTAGCTACGGTCCACAAACGGATCACGCGTGCGTGTCCCGGAACGGGAGCTGAGAATGATTCACTTGCGACACGCATGTGGTTTGGGGGGAGTGGGGGCTTGTGACACGCCACGAGTGTGGACTAAGGGGGGGTGAGGGCTCACGCCACGCGTGTGATGGGGGGAAGGCTTGTGACACGCCGCGCTTGTGGACGGGGTGTGTGTGTCACGCCACACTTGTAGCCCACAGCACCTCCCCGAGGAGGAGAAAAACTCCGCTGGAGTGCGAGGCCCTAAGGGTCAGGGATAGGGAGCTGGCGACAACTTCCCGGGTCTGGGGAAGGGACAGGGAGTGACCCGGTTCCCCCAGAACCAGGAGGTGCGCGGGCGGGGGAGAATCGGAGTGCGATGCTGCCTTCCCTAGTGACTTGAATGAATCCCACTTTCAAAGGTGCCTCGGAATCCCCTCCTCACCTGGCGTCCAACGGGGAGACTTGGTGACCCCTCCCCCCTCTCCCCGTGGCTCTTGGGGTTGGCGGGGAGGCCGGGGACTAAAACACAGTGTCGAATACAACAATGCTGGAAATATAATTGCTCCTGCAATTCCAGCTGGGACCCGATCCCTGGGAGTGGGGGCGGAAGGGGGGGGGGACACCAGAATAACAATGGAGTATCGGGGGCCAACCTGTTCCCAAACTTAGCTCCAGGGGGAGTACAGCAGCGCTCCCGACCGAACAAAGAGCCGGGGCATCACTGGAAGGTTGGTGTTGCTAACAGCTTCGACCCCATTGTCCCCTGGCGCCCTCGTGTGTGCCTGCCTCCCAGCGTCAGCCAGCTTTGTTAGCCCCCCTCCCCCCCGCCGCACACCAGCGCCAGCTAGGGATGTGCTGGGGGTCCAAGGAGACTGGAGCGGCCGATTCCTCCTACCGACCATGTGGAATCCGTTTGGGGAGCGTGTGTGTTGTGGGGGGGCAGTTACGCCCCTTTGGTGCTGGCTCTGGGGAGGCACAAACAACCCAAGAATATGGTGGGGGAGTCAGGGTGGAGTGCTGGCTGGTCTGGTGTTTGGGCATCCTCCCTTGCCAGCCCTGTTAGCCCACCACTAAGGAAAAAGGGTCTCACCTCCGAGACCTCGTATGTTCCCCCAAGTGCGCGGGGGGTGACGTCCCACCGCTCCCAGCTGGCCAAGCTGTTGGGAAATTCTGCCAAAGACACCCCCTCCTCCCCAGCGAGAGCGCCTGTCACAGCTGCGGCGCAGCCAGCCACCACCCCCTGCTGGGAGGGAGGGGAGGAGTGTGCGTCCTAGAAGGTGGGGGTTAGTGTGCAGGAAGGGGGGCAGCTACCTGGGTGGTACCCAAGAACAACTGGAGCCTTCCCACTTTTATCTTCCCTGTGGTTATGGGATCTTCCTTCTAGGAGCAGACACCGCACCCTCCATCTTCCCCTCCCTCGCGTGTGTTTCTTGGGCCCTGTGCCGGAAAGTGAAAGCAGGGCAGCTCCTTGGCAGGAGCTGGCTAAATGCTTCCAGATCAGGCTGCAGCTGTGACAAGTCAGGTTCCCTGGGAAAAGGAGCGAGGGCTGGGAGGTAGAAAGGGGAACGGGATAGAGCAACCCCCTGCCGCCCCTGAACCAGTGCGTGTGGGGCTACATGACTTGTCCAGCTCTGAGCTGCAGACGCGGGGAGGGGGGCTGTTGATATACCAGGAGCTGGGATGCAGCCACCTCTCGGGAGGGCTGCCCGCGCGGATCCACAGCTCCACAGCACAAGCTTCACCGGAGTTGGGGAAGTGAAGAGAAGCCGTACTTGTTTGGCAGGGTATTTAGGGAGAATGCTGTTAGCAGAGCTGGGAGCTAATACTGCATTAGCCAGCACTGACTGGGAGGGCAAGCCCCCCACTGAGTTGCATGGCTCTTCCTGCAGCACAGCGCCCCCTGGCGCTTCACTGGGGCATTGGGGTCAGCCCTGACTGCAGGGGAGAGAACCCCTTACTGAGCCCCATGCCCAGCTCCCTGCGGCACAGCACCACCTAGCGCTGCACTGGGGTCAGCACTCATTGCAGGGGAGAGCACACCCCATACAGCCATCACTTCCTGCAGCACCTTGGGGGGCCTCCTAACCAGCCTGGGCCAGATCCCAGCCCTACTCTATGTCAGCTTCCAGCTGACCTGAAGGTCCAAGACTTCCCTCCCTTGGGGGAGGGGAGCAACGGGCTGGGGGCCTAACTCCTTCGACACCCTCACACCTGTCCCTCTCTTTCCCTTATAGACAGCATGATTCGGGTCGGGGCCGATTACCAAGCTGTGATCCCTGAGTGCAAGCCAGGTAAGGACACTGATGCTGTTTGGTTTCCTGTGGGGGCAGAGGAATGCAGAGATAGCAGGGGCACCACTCCTTGGAAAATTTCCCTCCAGGCTCCCAACATCAATGGCTGCACCCCCCCGCCCAGTTGGTCTGTTTGCAGGAAGCCTTCCCCCCTCATGTGGGAGACCCCTGCCCTTAGTGCCTGGATGGGATTGAATGGGAGTGCTTGGCTTTGTTAAGGTTCCAAAGGGTGGAGGAGCAGAGGGGGGAAGTGTACTCGCTTCCTCCTTGAATAGTGTCTGCACCTACCAGTGCCCCATCTCCCCCATCGCTGGGAGCAGAGCAACATTCTCTGGGCCTGACTTTGCCCATAGTTTCTCCTTCCTCCCACTTACCTATTGACACAGCGAGAAGCTTTTCCTGGCATAGAGCCCCAGCTGCTTCTAGTGTCAGCTGGGCTACTGGGGGCTCAGCTTTTTCTCACTGGGGCTGCAGATTAGGGTTGAGGGGCATCATCAGAGTTGTGTGGTGGGTGGAGACCAGGGCTGGCATAGCAGAGGGCTGTGGGTCATGACTAAGGGACACTGGCAGAGCTGTGGAGTCTTGCTCCCTGCTGCCCTCTTTATTTTGTGAGGTGAGTCCTATAGCAGAGCAGGAGGAAGAGGGCTGTGTGATGGGTGGGCCCAGTAGATTCTGGCATGAAAAGCTCTGTGCTAACCCTTTCTCTCCTGTCTGTCTGATGCAGAAAGCCCTGCTCGCTACAGCAACAAGGAGCTGAAGGGGATGCTGGTCTGGTCACCCAACCACTGTGTGTCTGATGCCAAATGTGAGTCGTCCCTGGCCCCTATCATTGGCAAATGGGCACTGTAGCCAGGGCACCTGTTGACTGGGGCTGTTCCACTCCCATCTGGGCAAAGCACAAGCCCAGAAACCCCTCTGTCCCCCTCCTGGCCCATCAACCCCCTCCATGTCTGCTGATCAGTACCCCAACCGGGTTTCTTCCTTTCTGCCAAACCTAGTTCACTACCTCTTTCCTCTGGCCCAGTGCACTGCCTCCAGTGCCCTCTCCAGCCCAATGCACTGCCTGC
This sequence comes from Pelochelys cantorii, assembly GCA_032595735.1. Lineage (NCBI taxonomy): Eukaryota > Metazoa > Chordata > Testudines > Trionychidae > Pelochelys > Pelochelys cantorii. The sequence goes on from CM064336.1 coordinate 35,559,065, forward strand.
CTCCCACAGCTCAGTTCCTCCTTATTTTCCAACCCAGCATGCTACTTCCTCCCCTCCCCAAGTCCAGCAACCTCCTCTGTGCCCCCAGGTCCGCCCAGCAACCCCCACAGCCCAGAATGCTGCACCTCCTCCCTGTCCAGCATGCCTTCCCTAGCCTAGCACACAAATCCCCTCAGCAAACCCCTCCCCCTCAAGCCCGGTGTGCCGCCTCTCTTTCCCTAGCCAACAAACCTCTCTACCCCTTTCCTTGCCCTAGCAATCCCCTCCGCCCTGCCCAGCATGTTTACCCCTCCCCTGGCCTCTTCCCTTACCCACATAGATGCTCTAGATGAGCACCCACATGAGCTGCCAGCTGCCCCGCCCCCATCAGGCATGCTTCCTTCCCCCTTCAGATCTTGTTCTGGTGAGATTTAGGACCTGGGTGAGGTGGCCATGGAGTCCTCTCGACTCACAGTTGCTCTCCTCCTTCTATGGATATTCACTGCCCCAAGCCCTGCTTCCCTATCCTGCAGGGGATGGCAAGGCTGGGATCAGAGAAATGGAGCAGGGAGGAGCCTAGGCTGGGGATCACTCTGTGCACTGCATGGATGCAGGGGGAGGGTGAACTTAGGTGGAATGTCTGGCTCGTTGCTCCCACGCAGCCTTTGGGGCAGGGGAGGGAGGCCTGGATGGGTCCCACACTTGCTGATATCAGATCCCGACATAGAGAGACAAATATTCAGCCCCACTGCATCAGACCCCTCCTCGTATCCCTCATGTATCAGAGACACTGCACTGTGACCCCTCATGTATCACACATCTGCCCCACGTGCAGAGATCCATATCAGACTCATCTCATGCATGCACACACCATTGTATTAGACACTCTTTGATGTGCATTCACACCCCCCAGCAAACACCCCCCTGCATGCACACTACCTCATCAGGCATGCCCCCACGTGCACCTACCCCCATCAAGCACAACTATGTACACATAGCCAGTATCAGACCCCTCCCATATACAGATCCGGTGTTAGATGCCTTTCCCCACATTCAATATCCCACCAACCCCCACCCTGCACACACCTGGCATCAGACATTCCCTGCCATGCATGTGTTGTGCTGTCTCAGGATGATCTGCACAGTGGATGTGATACCTAAGTTGGTGTGTGTGGGGGGGTCCTATAGGAAGGAGTTGTCCTGATGACTTGTTTCTTCTCTCTCCCCAGTGGACAAATACATTGCAATGGCCAAAGACAAGCATGGCTACAACATTGAGCAGGTAGGGACACCCCCCACCCTCTGCACTGAATGGATTAGTTACGTGGGATAAAGCCCCGAAAGTTGGGGGCTTTTGATTCCTGTGTCTCCCAGGTCCCAGGGATGCTACCCCATCTTACCTCACCATGCCCTGAGATGCTTGATCTGACTGTCCAACACACAAGCCCCAGGATGATGCTCTGCCCTTGGGATACTGACCCTTCTGCCCCCATCTCACCTGCCCTCCATTGGGCTGAGGACATTGACCCCTCCAACCCCATCTCCCCCAACCCCAAGAACACATTTCCCCCACCCTACCCCAAGAACATGCCAGTCCTCCCTCTTTTCGTCCTGGGGATCCCCCTCTTCCCTCCCCATCCTGCAGATGCTGCTGCCCCTCTCACCCCCATCTCGTCCCAGGCCCTGGGGATGCTGCTGTGGCACAAACATGACGTGGAGAAGTCTCTGGCTGACCTGGCCAACTTCACACCCTTTCCAGACGAGTGGACAGTGGAGGACAAAGTGCTATTTGAGCAGGCTTTCAGCTTCCATGGCAAGAGCTTCGCGCGCATCCAGCAGATGGTACGTGCCTATCATGCCCCCCAGCCAGCACATAGAACCTGCAACTCACCCCTTATAAATAAAGAGATGGTACATTCCAGCGCATCCTTCTTCCCCACATAACCAGCACATGATACTTACAGTCTCCTTGCAGCAGGCACATGGCACCTGCCTCCCTGCTTCCCCAGCAATTGGTCCCTGCCATCCCCACCTGCACAACCAGCAGATGGTATCTGATATGCCTGTTCCCTCCCCCAGCCAGCAGATGGTACCTGCCATCCTTCCTGCAGCTAAGAGTTGGCATATGCTACAACTGCTCCCCCAACATCACATAATATGTTCCATGCTCCCCTACCCAGCAAAAATGGTACGTGCCACCAACTACCACCTGGCAGCTACTAAAGATAGCTTGTGCCAAGCCCTACTGCCGTAGCCAGTGGATGGTATGTGCCCCACCCCCCTGCTGCAGCTAATAGTATATGGCTCCCTCCTCTTCCTCCATAGTGACCAAATGGCATTTGCCACAGTCTCTCCCTCTGCAGCCAGTAGATGGTATGTGCCAATGCCTGCATACCACACATCCCCAGCAGATGGTATATGCCACCATGTCCCCATCTCCACCTAAGGCCAACATATATGGTATTTGCCAACCCCCTACCTTTGTGATGGTGCCACCTCACCCCATAGGGGCCTGGTATGGAGGCAGGGACTTCCTGTATTCTCCATAGCTGGGGGGGCCACCTTCCTTCCCATGGGGGTCCTGGCAGGCCTCTCCTTCCTCTCCCCCTCTACTTTTTCCCCATGCAGGCATCTTCTCCCACCTCTGCCCCCCACACTCCTTCCGCCAGGCTTTCCCCTCTCACCCCACCTGGCATCTGATCCCTCCCTCCAATCTCCACCCCCCAGCATCTCCTCACCCCACCCCAGCATCCCATCCTTCCCCAGTCTCCCATCTCCTGTGTCCTCAGCCCCCCAGCATCCATCCCTCCTTCCAGTCTCCCCTGCACCTGGCATCTCCTCCAACCCCTGCCCACCCAGCATCCCACCCCTCCCTTGAGTCTCTCTTGATCCTCAACAAGCGTTTCCTCTCCTCCTTCCCCTATCATCCCTGCCCTCCTTGCACTATTCAGTCTCCCCAAGCACCTCACCCCTCCATTCCCAGATATTGTATTTCCCCCTCTCATCCCCCTGCCAAGCATGTCAACCCCCCCATAGCCCCCAGGCAGCTGATCCCTTCCCTTATCTGCCTCAGCTGCCTGACAAGCTGATCCCCAGCTTGGTGAAGTATTACTACTCCTGGAAGAAGACAAGGAGCCGCACGAGTGTCATGGACCGGCAAGCGCGCCGGCTGCTCAGCAAGAAGGAGAGGGATGACAGGTAGGGTTGGAGGGGGGAGGTGTAGGGCTGCACTGATCCCAGGGCACATGTGTTGAGGCAGGTTCTGGGTGAGGGAAGGGGAGGCAGGTTGGATGGTCATGGAGGGGGTGGAGGGCAGGGGCAAGGGAGTGTGGTTGTGGGGCAGGCTGGGAGTCTTGGTACCATCCCCTCTAACTCATGCCATGCTCCCCCCCAGTAATGACGAGATGGAGGAGGGACGGGCTGCCAGCGAGGGGGAGTTTGATGCCATGGACTCCAAGAAAGAGGTGAGGGGTTGGGGGTGGGATGGCTCCCAGGCAGGTGGGTGCTGAATGGCACGTGTTGGGCACATTGCCCACGTGCTGGGGCTCTGCCATGATGGGTGGCAGAGTGCAGGGACTCACTAGAGGGCGCATGGAGTGGGGTGGGGGAAGCTGTGCTGCAGGGGTATGGTGGGAGGAGCCAGCCCATGGCTCTGTGCTGCAGCAGGGCTTTCTAGGGGCACAGTACTCAGACTAGTTCCATTCCCTGCCCTCGCCAGCCAAGCTACCAGAAGTTGCCAAGCAGCCGGCCGGGCCCAGGATCGGGCTCGGGGCCCGTGAGGAAGGAGGTGCAGCTGTCACAGTATCGGCACCACCCGCTGCGCTCACGTCGGCGCCCCCCCAAGGGCATGTACCTGAGTCAGGATGACATCGCTGGCATCTCGGCCAGCCCTGATGTGGGCACCCTGGCGCTGCGCCACCTTGACTCGCAGCTCATCTCCCTCAAACGCCAGGTAACTCCCACCCCCGTCACCTCTGCCAGCCTTCCAGCCCTGACACAGGCACCCTGGTGCTGCATCACCTCCAACCGCAGCTCATCCCCCTTGAGTGCCAGAGAAGCCTGGAGCCACCTTTGCCCCCCGCTCTCATTAATAGACCCCTTTTGTCCCTACCCGTCCAGGTCCAGTGCATCAAGCAGATCAACAGCAGCATGAAGCAGGCCCTGGAAGGTGGCATTGACAAGCTGCGGCCTCCAGAGGTGAGATGGGAGCACAGACCCCCCCCCCCCCCCAGGCAGGGGAGAAGGAACCAGGCCCTGTTGGGGGAGGGGAGGTGCTGGGCCTAGCTCTCATGGGGCACAGGGTTTGGGGAGAGGCAGTACAAGCCCAGTATGAGACCCATGGAGGAGTGAGGGGCGGGATCAGCCCCAAGGGGAAGGGCAGTGGGAGAAGGCAGGTCTGAGTCCAGCCCAACACTCTCCCCTCTCCCGCCAGGGAAACGGCAAATTCAACTCGCGCTGGACAACGGATGAGCAGCTGCTGGCTGTGCAGGGTGAGCTGGGACCGTGGGAGTGGGGGGGATGTCCAGGGAGTGAGGGTTGTGGGCTTAGGGCCCCTCCCATTGTGGCTGTGCCCTGGGTATCTAAGTGACCCCAGCCTAGGGATGTACCTGGTGCCCCGTCTCCCCCGCCAGAGGGCCCACTCCCTCCAGCATGCTGGTGCTTCCCCTGCGTAGCTGATCCCCTCCCCTCTCCCCAGCCATCCGCAGGTACGGTAAAGATTTCCAGGCTGTCGCTGGGGTGATTGGCAACAAGACACTGGCCCAGGTGAAAACCTTCTTTGTCAGCTACCGGCGCCGCTTCAACCTGGAGGAAGTGCTGCAGGAGTGGGAAGCTGAGCAGGGGGAGTCTCCAGGGGCCCGCTCCCCGCCCCATGACACCAAGAGCTCCAGTGTCTCACTGGCCAGCAGTGAGGAGGATGATGAGGTGAGGAAAGGGAGGGCCCCTGACCTGCACCCACAGACCCCCTTGCTACTCCTAGCCCAGCTAATGGGGCTCAGTCCAACATGCAGCCACACGCAGCCCCGGCTCTGCCACTTCCCTCGGTCTGCCTCATGGCCCCCTGCCCTTCACACAGCTCAGCCAAAGCCAGTCAGTCTGATCTGTGGCCCCCTGCCCTGCCAGCCACCCCAGGCACCCTGCCCAACTTAGCTAAGGCTCGTCAGTCCCACCCATGGCCCCCTGCCCTGCCCTGCCCCGCCCCGCCCCGCCCCAGGCCCTGCACAACTCAGACAAGGCCCATCCATCTGACTCATGGCCCCCTGCCCTGCCAGGCCTGGGCATCCATCTCACATGGCTCCCACTCACTCTGGTCTCTCCTTGCAGGTGCAGATCACAGCCGTGTCCCGCTCTGCCCAGCAGCAGCCGCAGGCCCCTGCATCCACCACAGTGGCTCCACCCTCTGCCTCCCCCCGGCTGCCACCCACCACGCTGTCGCAGCCTCCCCCCTTGCTGCGGCCCTCGTTGCCCACCGCGCCCACGCTGCACCGCCAGCCACCTCCCCTGCAGCAGGGACGCTTCCTGCAGCCTAGACTATCTCCCAACCAGCCCCCACCGCCACTCATCCGGCCTGCTGCCTCCCGCCACCAAGGACGGGGGCCCCAGCATCCTTCCTCATTGGTGGGTGCGACCCTGGAGCCACCTTCCTCCTCCTCCTCCTCTGGTTCCCTCTGAGGCGAGGGGGGGAGAGGATAGCTGAAGCCCCCTTCTTTAGTGCCCTGGATCCTGCTTGGCTGAGGGATCAGGGGTTCCGTCTGCCCCATAGCGATACACTGGGTGGTGTCTCTAGGACTCACTCCACCAGCTGGGACTGGAAACCCTCCCTCCTCCAGGGAGGGGAGAGACTGAAGGATGTGCATTAGCTGAGCCCAACCCCCCTGGGGCGCAGAAGCCCCCACACTGTGGCCCATGTGGGCTCTGGATGGGGTCCAGGAAGGGGAGTAGGTACCAATGCCAGCTGTGGGGAGCTTGGGGTAGGGGATTCTTTACTTGTAGAGGGACATGTAGGGTGGCACACTCCTGCTGGTGAGCCATACCCAGTGCACAGCAGGGACCCCTCCTCAACCTGGGAGCTGGGGTGGGGGAAGCTCCTTCTGGGGGGCTGTACCGACTCCTGGGAGGAATGGTCTTGTGCAGGGGGCGGTCATACTGGGGAAGGGGAGCTGAGACTGGCCCCAAACTGGCAGAGCAGTTGCTAGGGAGGTTTTATGTTGTGGGGCAGGAGTAGCACAAAAGCCCCCCCCTCAAATGGGGCCCAGCTCCCTCACCTGGGGTGGCAGCACTGGCTCCCAGGGAGGACCTGAGTGCCAGGGTCCAGGTGGAGGGGGCAACCAGTAATAACCCTGGGTGAGGCACTGGCAGGACCATTGAGGGGGCAGCATTGAAGAGGCCTTGGAAGAAGCACAGAACTGGAGGGGTCAGGCTAGAGGACAGCAGCTCGGCAGGCACCTGCATAGCCATGGCGCATCCCTCCCCTCCCCCGTGTTGGGTGTATGCTGCTCTGCTGGTGTGTGGGCAACGGGGCATTTGTAGACAGGGCTTGTGGCCCTGGGGTGGTGGTGGGGAAGTAGATGCTACAGGGGGTGGCGTTATGTTCATGTTGCATTTTGAATAAAAGTATTTTACTATGTGTCTCGAGTCGTCGCTGTGCAGCTCTCCCACCCCTCTGCCCTCACCCGCAGGACGTCTTCTCATGCCACCCCAACACCCTGCTACTCCCAGCCCTCCAACTCCCTCAGCCACCCTCCAAGGCCCGAGATCACTGGTGCTGCCAGCCAGCCCCCCAAACATCAACTGCCCCAACTCCTGCACTGCAGGGGTGCCATGCATACCCTTGAGGCTCCCTCTCCCACTGCCTTGGGCAGGAAGGGCAAGTACTTGGTCAATGGGCACACCAGGCTAAGCCTACAACCCGCTTTCTCTCAGTGGCCAGCGCCAATGTCTGCTCCCCAAGCCTGGCCAAGGCAGACACTGATAGAGCAGCTTCTGCGAGGACTTAGGCAAACCTCTGGGAGTAGCAGCCAGGACCTCTGGGCCCTGGGAGCACTGGCTCTGGACCCTCCCAGCTGGATGCAGCATAGCTGGGCCCAAGCTAGCAGAGACAAGGCAGGCGAGTATCGTAAGCTTTTGTGGGTAAAACCCACTTCATCAGAGGAGATGGAGTAGAAATTACAGAAACCAAGATATCTAACAAAGTAGTACCAATTAGTTATGGGACCCGTGTTAATGAGGCTAAGTGGGCTGGATATATCCCATTCGTAGCTTCTGATGTGAAAATGCGGCTGTAAAGGCAGGGGAAATTGGCTTTGTAGTGCATTAACCAGTTCATGTATTTAGTCAAGCCCAGAGTAACAGTGTTACATTTGTAGATTAATTCCAGTCTACAGTCTCTCTACTGGACCAGCTTTGCTCTGGGGGGGAGAGGCAAGCCCCAGAGCTGCTTTTCTCTGGGTCTGGAGCTCCAAGTACTTGGCTGGCTGCCCCCATTCCCACAGAAGCTGGACCAATAAGAGCTATTGCCTCACCCACCTTGCCAGTGGGCTGCAGCATTAGAGTGGCTGCTTCTTGAAGGAGCAGGTTGGGCACTTCCAGCCAGAGGAGCCTGGAGCCCTTGCACTGCCCAGCTACCTGCAGGTGGGGCCAAGAGCAGGATGGTGACCCACCAGCAGCTGGGGCTGAGAAAGAAACATTCACTTGGACAGGGACAGTCTAAGGGGCTAACAGCCCTGGAGCTGGGCTGGACCTATACATCTAGCCTCTCAAGCCTGGGACTAGGGCCCTGCCAGTGATAGAACAGGGCGGAAGGGGAGCCTTGTGGCTCTAGGGCAGTGACAGGCAACCTAGGCGAATGAGGGGGGCACAGGAGTGGCCCTCCTATCAGTGGCTGCAGGACCGTCATATCCCAGGCTAGGGCAGTTCTGCTGACTGCAAGTGTGGGCTGTTGCTGGAACCGTGGCAGCGCTTTGATGGGCTGCAGAGGGAGCGCGGGGCTCTCACGCTCTTGTCTGCCATCAGCAGGCACCGCACTTCACTTGCCCTTGTTCTACACGCATCACTTCAGTAACACTGGTAGGAAAAACCCACGTGGACAGAAACCAGCAGAATCTGGCAACCCCGTGCATGGGCAAATGGTGAACAAAACATCTCAAGGGCCACACATAGAACCTCAATGGGCCACAAGTGGCCCACCACTTCTCTAGGAGGAGCCAGCTAGGCCCCCGCCCCCCCCTCCCTTGGGCTGGTCTGAGGCTGCAGCATCAGGGACCTCGCAGCTCCTGCACCTCTACTGCTGACTGTAAAGGGACCTGGAGGAGGGGCAGAACTGGGGCCCAACCCCATAGGTGTTTGGCTCCAGAGCAAGGCTAATGAACCCAGGATGGGCATGAAAGAGGCCCAGATTCCACTTAAAAACAGTATTTCTATAGCACCTCCCAGCCTAAGTTCTGGCCAAACCACCTCCCTTGCTGCTGGGTAAGGGGGCTGTTTATACAGGGGTTCCCTCACCTGCTGCTGCATGGTTGCCTCTGGGGAAGTGTCCAGAGGGCCCAGTTGTTGTTCCTCGAGCATTAGGAGGGGGCTGCCACAAGATCAAGGACGGGGCATGGGCAGAGGAATACAAAACAGGAGGCTGCAGTGGCTCTTTCTGGAAAGTTTTAATCTAGAACCTGGAAAACTACATTGAATCACAGCTCCGCTCCAGGGCCCCAGCTAGGCCACGGCCCTCCAGGAAGGGGCAATGGCAGGACCCATCCCCCCCCCCCCCGAAAGGGGGCTGTACAGAGCCCATTCCCTGACCCACCAGCAGGGGGCAGTGTTGGGGCCAGAGCAGATTTTTGTTGCTTTTATTAAAAAAAAAAAAAAAGGCATTTTTTGATCAGAATAAAACAAACAAACAAAAAAAACCACTCACAAAACTGAGGTATCAGTACAGATATATACAGGCTGGGGGGGGGCAGGGGCAGGGGGAGGAACAGCCCTAGGGGCAAGGAGTACATTTTTTAGCATCACAAATATGCTATGATGGATGAAGCAGGGGGAGAGTGTGTGTGTGTGAATGCAACCAATGGGGGAAAAACAATGAGGAATCCTGTAGCCCGTGTTGGGGGCTGGGTAATATAAAGCCAGGGGTCTCTGCTAAGCCAGGGCCAGCCCTGATTGGAGGGGATGTTAGACCCTCTCCCCCAGCATCACACAACTGGTGCTTTCCCCCTGCCTATTCTTCAAGTACCTGTGCCCCTAATGCTCCAAGGCAGTGACCTTCCCCCAGCCAATGCATACCCAGAAAATGGGGGGGGGGGGAGGGGGCAGTTCTGGGCTCAGCCGGGACAGAGATAGGAAGGGAACTCAAGTTTCACTGGGGACTGTCTGCAGGGAACCCCCCAAAACTACCTCAGTCATGCGGGCAAGGCTTCCTGTGCCCCTGCTGGGGCAGAGGGGAGCCAGAGCCAAGAGCACAGCATGGGGGGAAGGTGTCACTAGTGTCACACTGGACATTGACTCACTACAGGAGTCCTGCCCCTCCCCACGAGGCCCCTTCTACTGCTCAAGATACACCCACAGCCCACACTGCTGCTGGGAACAGAGCAGGGGGTTCCACCCACCGCCACTCAGCCAGTCCCAGGGAGACCCTGTCCTGCCCCTGCTGGGGCCACAGGACACAGCCAGCTACAGTGGGGGGGAGGGGGAAGAGCTGGTTGAGAGAAGGGCCCTAGTTGAGAGCTCAGGGCTCCCTGATACCTAACAGCCGCCCCCGTGGGTCCAGCTGTACCCAATGCAAGGCAAGGGCAGCCTGTTGCAGGGGATGGAGTCAGTCCTGGCGCCCAGGGGCAAGAACACCAAAGCTGCAGTGCAGGTTAAAAACATTCTCTTTTATTGTGCCTGTGACAGGCTCAGCTCACCGCAGAGCCCCTCTGGGGAAAAGGCCTCAGATCTCTCCAGCCTGACACCCCCACCCCTGTCCTGGAAGGAGTCACCCTGGCCCAGGGGAGTTCAATATTTATCACCCCCCCCCCCCCGTGGAGAAGCACACAGGGCCAGTGGGAATGCAACTATCTGCATCCCGCATCCAAGTAAGGGACAGGCAATGGGGGGAGGGGAGGTTGCAGCCAAGAGCCCCCCCCCCCAACCACAGCCAGGCCCTGAGCTCAGACTGCCCCCTGCTGGGTCTCTAGCATGGACCAGCTGGGGACCCATTCAAAGGCTGGGGGGGTCGCTACGGTCAGACTGAGGGGGAGGGAGCCTGTCAGCCAAGTGCTCCAGGCCGGGGGGGGGGAGCTCACAGCCCAGCCGCAGCACCCCTCCCCATTCCCCCAGCGTGAGCAGAGCTGGGGAGGGGTGGTGGGGCCTGATCACCCCCACAGAGGGCAGGGGCTCAGCCTGGGAGCATGCATGCTACAGCTGGCCAGGGGAGAAGCTGCGAACAGCCTTGCCCCCACATTAATGCCCAATAGGGGGCACCCGCAGAAAGGTGGGGCCCGGCTTTCCCAGCTCCCTGCTGCTGCCCCACCCTGTGGGAGCTGCCCCCAGCACAGCAGGCCTAGCCCCAAGTAGCCTGCCCCAGGGGGAAAAGGGCAAATCGGTGCCTGCAGGAGGGCTGGGTGAAAGGCATTGTGGGAAGAGGGGTGAGGCGACAGGTGAAAGGCATTGTGGGAAAGGGGGCCAGACTTCTCTGGCTTTTGAACCACTTCTCTTTTTGGTAAGAGCTCCAGGCCAGCATGGCGGGCGCCTGAAGGGCAGTACCACGATTTGCTGGGAGCCCGCATGCTAGCGGCAAGGGGGGAAATGCTGTCTCCCAGCCCTCCCCCCGCCACTGTCTTTGCTGCTGCCCCCACCGGGGTATCAAAAAATAAACATTTCTCCAATTAATTACAATCCTGCGAGGGGAGGAGTGTGCGGGCGGCGCACGTCTGCATGGGAAGCAGCTGCGCCCCCCGCCCCGGTGCACGGCCAGCGGTGTCTTGGCACAGCAGTGGAGCAGAGGCGGCAGGATTCTGCACCCCCCGTCCTGGTGCACGGCTCTGGGTCTTTGCAAGGTGGGCAAGGAGCCTCTCCAATGCCCTTCCCCAGCACACAGCCTGAGGGGGAGGGTCTACGGCTCAGTGCCCCCGGCACACCGCTGTGGAGAGACCCTGCTGCTCAGGGTCCCCTTGTCCCGGCCCAGGGCTCACGGGGCGCAGCGCAGCAAGGGCTTGGTTAAAGCTTGAGCTCGTTGGCCACCTTGGAGGCAATGTTCTTGAAGGCCATGGAGGTGCCCGTTATCCGTTTGAAGCGCACGCCGTTGAGCGACAGCCGTGGCAGCTTGCACACCTCCATCTCCCACTGCACGAAGGAGTCGTGCCCGGGCGACCCGTGCATGCACAGCAGCATGTACTTCTCCTGCAGCTCGCACTGGCAGCTGTTGGCGTCCAGCACCTTGCGGATCTCCTTCATCATCTCGTTGGGCTCCATGGAGCTCGTCGTCTTCATGCTCCAGGTGAAGCGCAGCGAGCGAGGCTTGGCCTCCCGGTTCTCGTCCCGTTCCTTGTCCCCACCCACCATATGAGGCCTGCAAGGGGGAGACAGCATCAGTGCAGCGGGGGTGCCCCACCCCCAGGCTGCCCAGCACCCAACCTGTCAGCTGGAGGAGACAGAGGCAGCGTTACAGACAAACAGACAGACTGGAGCAAGGGCTGAGAGAGGGTGCACTCCAGCCAAGGGTCCCAAGGGAGCCCCCAGCCAGCCAGGACCCTAGAAGAGAGGGAGCCCCAAGCCAGGGTCCCCCCACTGAGAACCAGACAGGCAAAGTAAGGCTGAGCTGTGCCCCCCCGATCCCATGGCTGGGGGGCCCCAGGGAGCAGGGAGGCGGCTCTGTTCTCACCTGAGGGTCTCCACTCGGTCTTTGCTCTCTGGCTCATGCGGGTTCCTCAAAAAACAGAGCGGGAGAGTTTAGTTTGGACGGGTCTGGGGAGCGAGAACGCTGATGGCCCCATCCCGGGGGCATCCCCTCAATTGCAGGGGAACAGCAGCATCAGCCTGAGCACTGGCACACAACAGCTCCCTGCAGGCCCTGTTCCAGCAGCCTCGCACTTGGCAAGGAGGAGCAGTGCATGCTGGGAAAGGTTCTGTGGAGAAGGGGTTGCTGGGAGTCCTGCTGCACTGGGAGGGCGCCCCACACCAGGGCACACAGGAGATCCCAAAGGCAGGGGAGGCCAGAGCAGGAGGCACTTGGCTGCTATGAGCCACACCAGGGGAGAACGCCGCATACCCATTGCCTCCTCTCCCCCCAGGGAAGAAAGGAGCTAGGGCCATGCTGGGGGTGAGTGTGCTGCAGGGCAGAAGGGGCATCACCCAGCTGCCCCAGGACAAGCTGCCACCTGCCATGAGACCAGGAAACCATCAGGCAGCGCTCACCCCTGCACTGCAGGGATCAGGCCAGTCGGATGGACAAGGGATCTTCCCACAGACCTGCCCAGTGAGTTATGGACCTGAGCCCAGGAGGAGTCCTGCCACCAGCCACGCTGGGGATAAAACCCAGGAGTCCTGGCGCTCAGCGCCGCCTGCTCACCCTCAGAGCCAGGGTCCATTCAGAAGCAGATCTGGGGGCGGGGGCAGGGGCAGGCTTGGCACCTCCCCCCTCCTTACTATGACAAGCAGAAGTGGCTCAGACCAGACACCTCCACCCCCCATCCTTTGTCTCCCCAGATCTGCTTGGAGGAGCGCTGAATAGAGGAGGCACTCTTCTCTATGGCCTCTTGGGGTGCCCCCTCTGTCACATGCCACTGCTGATCCCTGTCCTGAGCCCACCTGCTGCACAGCCCCTGGGCCAAGGACACAACCGCCCAGTAGCAGAGGAAAGGGCAGGCTCCAGGGAACCCCCCTCATCTTCCATCCAATTCCCACCCAAGATGCAGGAAGCTGCACCCCAGAGCCCTGACATACATCAAGCCCCAGCTCAGATAAGGCAGCCCAAGTAACACCCCCCCCCACTAGGGGCACCACTGCTGCTCTGTGTTTAACCGCTGCCCCACCTGCCAGCCCTTGCTTCCCTTGGGGGCCCCCAGCCCATGCAGCCTCATGCCCACTCGCATGAGGACATCACAGCCCAGTGCCTGGCACTCAGGGACCAAGGGACGGGTGCCCCTGCAGGGCCAGGACAGCCACCTAATCCCTGCATCAGCCCTCTCCTGCTGGAGTCCTGCTGCCGAGCTCCTTGTGGGAGGATCCCCAAGGACGCTGCCCAGCCTGGAGCACAAACTGCGCCAGGGCCCTGATCCCAGCTCTGATGGCTAGTGAGGAAATGGCACAGAAGAGGGCACAGAAGTGAGGACAGAGACAAACACAACGTAACCCCTGGGCAACCCAGCCCTCCTACCCACGCCCTGCGCAGCAGCCCATAAGGTCCAGCCGTTCAGCACAGCCTGTGCTGCCCAGCTGGCTCCCTTTGCTGGGGCAGTTACGGGTGCACAGCCATGCAGGGAGCCATGCAGCACGGCGCAGCCACCTCCTCCCTGCACACTCCCAGGGCCAAGAACAGCTACACTCCAAGGCTCTACCCGTTCCATCCCCGCGCCCAGGCCTGCCCCTGCCCCGGTTCCATCCCCGCGCCCAGGCCTGCCCCTGCCCCGGTTCCATCCCATCCCATCCTCCCACCCAGGCCTGCTTGTGCCCCCATTCCATCCCCGCACCCAGGCCTGCCCGTGCCCCTGTTCTATCCCCCCCCGCCGCCCAGGCCTGCCCGTGCCCCCGCCGCCCAGGCCTGCCCATGCCCCCTGTTCCATCCCATCCCCCCGCTGCCCAGGCCTGCCCGTGCCCCTCCTTGTCCCTCCCTGGACCCAAGCTTGCCTATCCCCTTCTGTCTCATCCCTCTGCCGCTGTGGCCTGCTTTCACCTCTTTGTCCTGTCCCATCTTCCCTGCTTCCCCAGCCTGCCTGTGCCCCTCCTTCCCAATCCTTCCACTGCCAACGCCTGCCTGTGCCCCTCCATCCTGACACCCGCACTGTCCCAGCCCTGCCTGCACTCTTCCACCCAACTCAGCCTCCCCACTGCTCCAGCCCTGCCCCCCAATCCTGAGCCACAGCCCCTTGCTATTTCAACCCTGCCAGGAGTCCTCACTTCCAGCCCCCTCTGCTCTGCCCACCAGCCTGATGCTGCCCCCTGGGGAACAGGGAGGAGGGCCTATTCCCTTCTATTTTCTCATGGAAGCAACCACAGCCACTGCCCCATCTGCTAGGACTAGCGACCACTTTGAGGCCCCTTGAACGCGTGTGTGTGTGTGGGGGGGGGGGAGGGGAGGGGCTCATTTCTTGGCAGTGCCGGGGTGGAGGCCCCACTCCTTGCTCTCCTGACAAGTGGTGAGTGCTGATAGCCAAGGCCACAGGTGGGAGGCCAGGCTGGGGAAGGGTCCGGCCGTGTCTGCCAGCCACTGTACAGGGGGACCCTGCCACTGCCAACCCTGCAGACCTGAGAATGGAGCACTGGGGAGGATATGAGGCTTCAAGAGCAGCCAAGCATCCGTCAGAGCAGCCCCCAGAGCAGATCCCCAGCGGGTTAGCAGCCATGGCGAGCACCCACAAAGCCCCACTCCTAGTGCCACATGCACGGGGAGAGGGTTAGTCTGGGGGTGGGCCCAGCTAGAGATCAGAGCCCCAGCACTGCTCCCCAGGAAGAGGCAGGGCCCCCTTAAAGGGACAGTGCACTCTCAGGCCCTGTGCCGTGCCACCCTGCCACCTGTGCTAGGCTATGGCTGGGATGGCAGGGACCCTTCCCCCAGCCCCATGGATGCAGGGGATTGGAAGATTCAAAGCCAGGTGCAGGGCCACATGCCCAAAGTGGTGCCTCCTCCTGAGCCGACTGCCCTCAGGAGAGGGGATTCTAGCCAGCACACTTGGCTCGAGGGGGGTGATGCCAGGCAGAGAGCCAATAAGGCCACTGTCCCTTTAAGCTGCTGCCGGAGTGGGAGGGGATTAGTACGGGATGGACAGGACAATCCGGAGAGACGCCTACCTTCTGGCAAACCTGAAAGACACATTTCTACAAAGACACAAACAGAGAAGAGAAGGGAGAACGTTGGGTACATTGCTGTGAGACCCAGGCCCCAGGGAGGGGAGAGCTGTGGGGATGTGAAGGTGCCAAGCCACAGGGGCAGGGCAACTCCACCCCTACACATCTACCCATGGCACCAGGCTCTCAGCCCCAACCCTTCAGAGCTGCGACTAGAACCCAGGAGCCCTGCCCCCCCCCCCATCCAATGGGCTCTTCCCCGCCTCCACCTGGAAACAGAAGCAAGTGGCCTGTGCTGGGCGGAGCGGGGCTTAGTGCCTATGAGGAAGGATGGGGAATGTTGGTTCTGGGATTCCTGATGCCTCGCCCAGGCTCCTGGAAGCAGCCAACTTCTGCTCCAGTGAATGGGGTTCCCCAGGAGGAATCAAGGCAGAAGCTTGACCTGAGGACAGGTCTGCCCAGTTGTAAAGCTCAGAGCACTTGCCCAAACTACCCCCTGAAATCTGCCCCATTTTACTGGGGGAAATCGGCCACTCGGACATAGCAGCAGAGTCCCTCAGTGTCACTGGAAGCAGAGCTGGGAATAGAACCCGAGAGTCCTGGCTCCCAGTCCCCCCCCCCCCGCCCAACTCTATCCACCTAGACACCACCCTTCCCTTCCTGAGCCGGGAACAGAACCAGCATCCTGGCCCCCAGCCTCCTCCCTCTGCTCTAACCCACGAGACCATACCGACTGCAGGCATTTCACAAGGCCCCACAGCTCTGCCCGTGCCCCAGAACCCAAGCAGCAGGCCTCATCATCCCAGCCCCTCACTCCCAAACACAGCTCTGCATTGCCCCTGCCATGGGCACACGGTGGTTTTGCGATACAGGACTTTACAACCATGCTGAGGACAGGCTAAGCCAGATCAGAATTGCACAACACACACAGCAGCAGACGATAGCACAGAGGGGCAATGAGCCAGCTGGGAGCCCCAGGGTTGCCAACCCTTGTGCCTGGCACAGCACAATACACAGCTTGCTTTGAGGTGCCTTTGCCAGAGAGACACAGGGGGCTCTGTGCTGCTCCCTGGCCTGGGGACATAGGGATTCTAGAAGCAGGCGAACTACCAGAAGCAATACCCCCCCCCCCCCCAACACAGACATACAGAGACACCCCCCCTCCCAGGCTCACCTGCGCACAAACTTGGAGGTGAACTTGCTGAAGATGCTGCCGGAGGCGCCCCGGCGCCCCTGGCTGTTCCCAGAGGGTGAAGCAGGTGGCATGTTATAGGGGAGGTTCTGCTGGTCCCGGACCTGCCGGAGCTGCCCGGCGTGGAAGGTGCTGCGGCTGGAGACACCCCTTGGGAAGTTGGTGCGTTCTGCGATGGCACTGCTGATGTTGTGGGCAGAGGGTGAAGCCACCGGGACCCTCTGGGGTGCAGTGCTATGGTGGGGGTAGAGATTCAGTCAGGGGGCAGTGCTGGGAGACATGCCCTCCCCCAGCCTCCAGGGGGCATGGACTGTCAGCATCCACTCATTTCCTGACACAGGTGCCACCTGCTGCCAATCCAGACACTGGGCATCTGCTCCCTGGGGACCAGATGGATCCAAGACACTGCTGGTGGGGCATCCTGGAGCCAGATTTGAGCTGGTGCCCCCTGGAGAGGAATGGGCCTGTACCTCATTCTCCATCCACCTAAGCAAGCCAGTTCCCCCAACCCAGGGCCAGATCAGAACTGGTGCTCCATGGAAGGGAATGACCCATTCCCTGGACTCCCTCCGCCAGCCTACAACCCCTGTGGCTGGCCTGTGCCAGCTGGTTCATGCTCGCAGGGCTCTGGAATCCAAGCCTGGGAGTCCACACTGCAGTTCTAGAGCCCCGCAGCCTGAGCCAGCTGGCATGGGCCAAATGCGGGTGTTTCACTGCAGCGTGGACATACCTTAGTATCATTAAGTGCAGCAAACACAGGTAGCTCTGAAAGCCATGTCAGTCCATGATCCTGACCACAAGGCACAAACCCACCCCCCTCCCTGCACAGCGCCTTAGTGCCCGGGGGTTGGGCACTCTCACATGCAGGAGGGGAGGTATCAAGGCGGCCAGTGGCCCCATGGCCTTCAGCACTTGCTGCATAAAGCCTTCCAGGACCGTCACCTGCCAACCTTGTGCTATGCATCTAGTTATCTCCAGCAGCCCCCAAAGGCTCCCCTTGTGGCTTGAGCCCACAGATCAGCTGGGGCACACAGCTAGTGTGTGTGTGGGGGGGGGGGGGGGGACTGTAGGGAGTGGCTAGCAGGGTCTACGGGAAGGGAATGTTAACCCAGGGCCGAAACTCCAAACCTGCACAGGCTTGTCAGCTCTGGCCTTGGGAACGTGGGATTAGCCATTTCCTTCCTGAGTGACTGGGCAGGTCTCTGGGCAGCACTGGCTGAGGGATCAGCTGCCCTTGCTCACCTGGTGCCACCCACCATGGACAAAGATGGGGGTTGCCCCCTCTGTTGAGCCAGCCTGCTCACTTGGGGTGGGTGCACAGGAAGTGGTGGGGAGCAGACACTAGGGACACCCTGCCTGCCTACTTGCCTGGGTCTCTGGGCCTCACAGTTATTTTCAGTGGGGGGCAGCATGGGCTTGTTGGGGTGCACGGAGGCAGACATGGATTTCTGGTGCTGGCGTGGGCGCGCGGAGCCCACGGCGGCGGAAGCGGAAGCCGTGGAAGCCCTGGACCCCGGAGTGGTTAAACTAGGAAACAAAAGCAGGGGAGAAGCACAGATTTAAAGGGATGGGAAGGGAGGGAGGGGGATGTGAGGCTGTATCCAGAGGTGCACCTGCTCTCAGGGGCTATAGTGCTCTCCCATCCACCCTCCCCACAATGCTGGGACCTGAGGGGGGGGCTGGGTTGCTCTTTGGGACCCAGTTCTAGCACTGCCAATCAGCATCAGCTGCCTTCTGCCTACTAGCCACCAGTCTGAGCGCCAAGCTGAACTGGCTCCGTCATCTGGGAACAACTCTTGCTGTGTGCACCCAAAAAGGAAAGCCCCTCCCCTATGGCTTGAGTGGAGTCAGCGCCCCCGAGAGGGGAAAGGCACCAGATCCCATTCCCTGCCACCCTGCCCTGGGGCTGGACTGGAGCCCAAACCCCTTAAAAGAGAAAGGCCTCAGTAGTTCAGTCCTCTAGCCCTGCTACACCTTCCTCCACCACCCCTAGAGATTTGGGGGTGGGAGCACCCCTATTTGGAATCCCACAACTTTTCAGAAAGCCCTAACCCCTCTCAGAAAGGGAAATCTGCACCCCCCTCCCTGTGCTGCCTGAGAGATACAGCCCCATGTTGGCAGACACAGGTCAGGGAGCAAGATATACAATATACAACCCAGTATATGTGTATATGGGGAGGGAGGGACACACACTCAGGTGCAGAATGGGCAAGGGGCGGGTGCTGATGAAGGTGAGATGGGCAGTGGGGCACAGAGCCCCTCCCCCAACTGGGGCCCTGCAGCAGTGGAGGATGCTGAATGCACAATGAAAGAGAGTGGAGATGGAGCAGCAGCAATGGGAAGGGATGAGGGGAGCGGGGGTGTCCTGCTCCAGAAGGGGAACCTTGTGCTGCTCTTCAGTCTGAGCTCAGTGTGGTCTAGAAGCAGCTGGGCACCCAGAGCCCAGTCACCAGGGGGTAGGGAAGGGGATAGAGCAGGATGGGTAGAGCCCAGTTACCTGGCACTGGGCAGAGAGGGGGAGTCAAGCGGGACGTGCAGAGCCCAGTCACCTGGCACGGGGCGGGAAGGGGGTAGCGCGGGATGTGCAGGACCCAGTACCTTGGCACTGCGGGGAGGAGGGTAGAGTGGGACGCACAGAGTCGAGCCAGCAGGCATGAGGGGGGGAGAGGGAAGCTAGGCGCAAGGACGGGAGGAGGGATCCAGGTGCAGGGCCCAACTTCTGTGGGAGTGGGCAGGGTGCTGGTGTGGGACTTCTCCAGTCGAAGGCGCAGAAGACAGCATGGTGAGCACCAAACCTCAGGATGTGGGCCTGGCATGACCCCTTGGCTTATCTGTCCTCCCAAGCTTACTACCTCTGCCCAGCTCACAAAATGAGCAAGCAGCAGGCCCCAGGGAGCAGCAAGTCAGCTCCCTAGGGCACTGGAAGGGGAGGGCCCATGCCAGCTGCTGGGTTGCCATGCCAGGACCCCTGCTGCCCAGGAAGGAAGCTGTCTCCACGCCTCAGCCTGGGATACAGTGCGTTCCTGGAAGTGGGGCAACTCCCAGAGAAGACCGCAGTGTTGCCAAGCGCCCAGTGTGGCACAGGTGGGAGCCAGACATCCTGGCACAGACTCCCATGTGACATTCCAAGGCTCCCAGGGATGGGGTGGCCCCCAGGAGTGCCCAGGATTCCCTACCTGTCCTTGCCATTCTGTATGGAGTTCTGGCCCAGGCTGGCCCGCTCCAGCATGGGGGAATTCCGGCTCCGGTTGGTACTGGTGGAGAGGACGCTGTTCTGTTGGGGGGGGGGGGACAGAGAGTGAACGGAGGTGCGTGGCACCTGCTGCCCCTCATCTCGTTCCAGGCCCACCCTGAGGCACAGAGGTGAAGTGACTCAGCTCCACAGAGCAAGTCTCCAATTGAGTCAGGAACAGAACCAAGCAGCCTGGCTCCCAGCCACCCAGCTCTCACCCACTAGGCCCCTCTCCCGCCCCAGAGCCAGGCCCAGCACCCAGGAGCCCTGACCGTGGATGGGGTGGGCGTGCTCTTCTTCCTCTCGAGCCCAGTCAGTGGGCTGGCGGGCACTTTGACGGTGCTGCCGGCCTTGCGTCCAGCCTCGCGCTCCTCCTCGGGGCGCTTGTTCTCCGCGTTGTTGCTCTGGGTCTTCTTGGAGTATGAAGTGGAGGTGGGGATGGCAGGGACTGCAATGACAGTGACCGGCCTGCAGGCTGAGCATGGGCAGAACCAGACCAACCTCCACCCCTGGCTGCTGCTGTCAGGCCAGCCAGAAGCCATGAGTCCCCTACTTCCTCACTACTACCCAGGCTGGCCAGGAACCATCCCACCTCAGTACTGCCCCCATCACCCAGCCAGGCAGGGGCTGGAAGCTCTGCTCCAGTGCCCGGCCAGGAACCACCCCCTCCCTTCCACTGCCACCCACCCCACTAGGCTGGAGACCACGAGCGCTACTTGGCTTTGGCTCTCCCCCATCAGCACATATGCTGGGTTGGCTGCCCGGGACACCCCCATGCCAGGAGACTGGAGCAGCCTGGCGTTCCTGTTTGCTGATGGATTCCAGCCCCCGCTGAAAGGGGGCTGTACTGTCACACAGCCCTGGGATCTAGGCTTGGGGGAAGAGACTGGGGAGACTGCAGACCCCGGGGGAGTGGTACCCCAGAGGGGAAACCACTGCCAGCCACGGCTGAGAGCAGGGCCCCCTTCTCTAGCCCTTCCCACTAGCAGAGCTCAGAGCATCCTCTGCAATGTTCAGCCGGCTGCCCTGGCTCACAATGTGAGTTCACAGCAGAGCTGGGAAAGAACCCAGGTCACCTGATTCCCAGCCTCCTTTGCTGTAACCAACTGACCCATCACCTTGAGCTAACTAGCCATCAGCTTTGCTGTTTGTCCCAGCTCTACACAGCTCCAGGGTGGCCAGAGGGGCACTGTCCAGGGGGCACTCACCCTGGTCGCTGAAGCGCCGCTGCTTGGGGTTGGCTGAGACGCTGCGCTGTACCTTGTGCGAGGGGGAGGGGGCGCTGCTATTGGCCAGGTCAGCCTGGGGCCTTGGCTTCAGTGTGACGTTGTCATTATCCAGCTGGAGAAAGAGGAGACAGGCCAGGGTTTCCAGAGAGCTCCAGGGAACCAGCAGGGAGCTGGACAGGAGTGGGGGCTGCAGCAGCCTTGCCTGCCAAAAGCCTGGAATGGCTACAAGTTGTCACCATTGAGGTGGCCAGTTCCAGGGGCTCAACCCAGTAGCTGCCCAGAAAGATCATCCTTGAATCACAATGATGAGAAAACAGTTCCCTACTGGAGTCCAGCCTTGGGGTCAAGAGGAAGGGCTGGGGGAGAAGGGCTGGTGGGGCAGCACTACTGGAGCCCACCTCCCCACAGCACCCACCTCTGAGTTCTTGTACCCCAGCAGCAGGTAAGTGGCCATGACCTCATTATACTTCTGCCCGACCAACGACTCCTGGATCTCCTCCCGCGTGTACCCCATGGAGACCATGAGCTCTGTGAAAACAAACATGCTGTGGTGAGGAGTCCCCCAGGCACAGCCCCACACCCTGCCTGGTCCGGGGGCACCACTGCTGAGCATGGAGGGAGAGGGCTGCCCTGGCACCAAGAGAGCTTGCAGCCCTAGTCCAACTGTGCACAGCATAGGGGGTCTGACTATGTGGGTCCCCACTGAATGCCTCATCTGGGAGGCTTGCCTAGGTGATAGGCAGCTGGGCAGGGTGCAGCCCAGGTGTTTGGCCTGGCTTGCTCTAGCCCCCAGCTGGCACTGAGTGGCTCAGTGCTCTCCAAGGCAGGCTCAAAGCACACGCTGGCACCAACTGCCCCCGAGCATCAGGTACTGGGGTGATGACACTGGGCAGGGGGGAAATGGACACGGCAGTTTGATTCAGTGGGGAACAGCTTCTGTGCCAGGACTGGGCCTGAACCCAGGCATCCTGGCTCTCGGCCCCCGCTGCTCTAACCCTCAAGTCCCGCTCCCCAACCAGAGCGGGCAATGGAGTGCAGGCAACTGAGTCTCAGCCCCCTCTAGTCACGAGACCCCACTGCCTCTGCAGCAGAGCTCCCTGCACCCTCAGTGATCTCCCTCCCCATGGCGGCACGGGGAGGTGTACGCAGGCAGGGTGAGGCAGGCCTCGCCACCCACAGCAGGCAGGCTGGGCATTGCTCTGTCTGCCTCTCCACAGCCAGTTCAGGGGGTCCCAGCCACCATGCCCAGCTCTGGCACCGTACCTGTCCGTCGGGGGTCCTTGTAGTCAGGCTGGGGCTCCATGTAGGGCTTCAGCTCATCGTCCTCGTGCCCCACATTCATCCAACGGTCTTTCATGATTTGCTGCAGCGAAGAGGAGGAATCAGCACTGGGATGGGCAGCAGGCACCCAGGAATGGAACATTCTCCTGAGGCCCCACTGAAGTCTTTGAAGGAGCCCCTCCCCACAAGAGTGTTCAGCACCCAATGGGCCCGGCACTGAGAGGGATTTGGGCCTTCCTTGGGAGCATCAAGGTATCCCAGGCCAGAGGAGCTAACGGGTCTGACTGCAGGGTGGGGAAGGAAGGGACACTGGACTACACAGGCCCATGGGTCTGACCCAGAGAGGCAGGGACTGGGGGGAATTCCATGTATCTGAGCCACAGTAGTGAGGGTAGGTAGATATACTGAGCTGGCTTGGCCCATGGGGAGGAGGGAATATACTGAGCTGGCTTGGCCCATGGAGGGGAGGGGAGAAGGGAATATACTGAGCTGGCTAGGCCCATGGGGAGGAGGGAATATACTGAGCTGGCTAGGCCCATGGGGGGGAGGGGAGGAGGGAATATACTGAGCTGGCTAGGCCCATTTGGGGGGGGGGGGGGGAAGACTAGTCGATAGGCACTTCCGCATTCCTCCTTTGAAATGTACAAGAGTCCCAGTGGGGTTCCATGCGGCATTTCCACGTGGAAATGCTGCGCAGAACCCAGGATCAGCTGGGGAGTCCCCAGCTGATCCCGGGTTGCACAGAAATGCCACATGGAGCCTGCGGTCAGCTAGGGGGTCCCCAGCTGACCCCAGGCTCCACATGGCGCTGCCGCTCTGAAGAGCCGCACCCTGGGCTCCATGCGGTGCTGCCGCTTTTTGAAATACCTCCTTTTCCCTCCCCCACCCTTTGCTGCCTCAGATAGTTGACTAGTCCTTAACATCCTTAGTGGGGATACGGTCTGGCAGCCAGAATGCTCCTCTGGGACCAGTGTGCTAGGCCCTGCCTTCCTCTCCACGAAAGCTCCCCACAGAGGGGGCCCCATAACACCAAGAGTGCACAACCACCCCCAGCTCCAGTGCCAAGCCAGACCCCATCCCTTGGCTGCCACCGCTGGGCCTGTTCATGGTCTGGGAACCATGGCTAGTCCAGTGGAAACAGCCAGTGGGGATGAGGAGACTTGGCTGGGATGGGCTAGCAGGACCTCCTACCCCTCCATCACCTCTAAAGTGCCTCTTTTGCTAGGGTTGAGAATGAGGAATTTCTTCAGCAGGTTCTCACAGTCCGTGGACATGTAGAAGGGGATCCGGTACTTGCCCCGCAAGACCCGCTCCCGCAGTTCCTGGGGGGAAGGAGAGGTTATAGCAAGACGGTCCGGAGGGTGGGTGCATGGACTCATACGTGCACATACTTGAAGACCTGACACAAATACCAATTCTATTATGCAAGGGAAGATGTGGGGTGCAATTATCCTCATTAGGCAGATGGGGAAACTGAGGCATGAGGAAAACCTCCCCTCCCAACAATTTACCAGGATCAGACAAGGCAGGAAACCAAGAACAGAACCCAGGACTCCCAGCCCTTACCACCAGACCCCACGACTCCCAACTCCCTGCTCTACCCACTCCCTGGCTCCCGCCCCCAACTGTGCTATGCACAGCGCATATGCAGGTCAGGAGAACAGGTGCCAGAGCCCTGCCCTATGCCCACAGGGGAATCTCTAGTGGCAGAGGCGGGGGTGCCATGCCCACTCACCTTGAGGTTCTGCCCGTCGAAGGGCAACGAGCCACTGACCAGGGTGTAGAGGATGACGCCCAGACTCCAAACATCCACCTCGGGGCCGTCGTACTTTTTGCCCTGGAAGAGCTCAGGCGCAGCATAGGGAGGGCTCCCACAGAACGTGTCCAGCTTGTTCCCGAACGTGAACTCATTGCTGAAGCCGAAGTCTGCGATTTTAATGTTCATGTCGGCATCGAGCAGCAGATTCTCAGCCTGCAGGGTACGAGCAATACGGTAGGGGTATCGCCATTGCCTGGGCATTCCTCACAGGGCAGGGAGAGAGGGCAGCCTATGGGTCTGGGGCAGCAGGGGCTGTGGGTCAGGAAAGAGAAGCGCTGGCAAAGTTCTGTATGTGAGGAGCCTAGGGCTGAGCTAGCAGGGGGCTGCGGGTCAGGATGGGGGTGCATTGCCAAAACTGAGTGCGAGTGTGGGGAACAGGGGGTCAGTCTAGTAGGAGTATCAACTTGAGGGGCAGGGAGAGGATCTGAACAAGCCCCTGTGGCTGGAGGGTGTGTCTTACCTTCAAGTCTCTATGTACAATGAACTTCTGGTGACAGTACTGCACAGCAGACACTATCTGGAAAGGAAGAGACAGTGAAGATGTAGGGGTATGGGGGGGTTTCGTGATTAGAGCTGCCCATGCAGGGGAAGGGGGCACATCACAACTCAGTCTACCTATGTGTCCCTCAACCTCACTGTACAGCTCAAAAGGACAGCTGAACGCTGAACCCTGCCCCCCGCCCCATGGTATCTTGACCACACTGGCAAAGGCTGAGAGGCGAGTGCCCCCTCTACACAGACGCCATCATTTCCTGCAGCAGCCCACAGCGTCACAAGGCTAACCTTGGCTTTGGCCAGACTCTCTCCTCTGCAGCCTTAGGCTTAGCTGGGATGATGGGCTCCAAGTCTCAGGTGGCCTTTAGTTCAGAGGCTGGTATGCTAACACCCACACAATAGCCAGCACCCCTACACCAGACATCAGGGACCCGCATATTCCAAGACCAGCACTAACCTGTCGAAATTTTGCCCTGGCTTCTTTCTCTTTCATTCTTCCATGGGCTACTAAGTAGTCAAACACCTCACCTGCAGTGGGCGACAGAGACATGATCATATGAGAAGGGTGTGGTCCAGAGCCCCGCAGAACCCGTCTGCTCTGGCAAAGGGCAGGAGGATGGTAGGGGGCATTCCCCAGCCGGGCAGGCACCTACCTCCGCTGGCGTACTCCATGACGAGGTACAGTGTCTTCTCCGTCTCTATGACTTCAAATAATTTAACTGCAAGACACAAAGCAGGGGAAATGGGTGCCCCACAGTGCTGGCCTGAGCTGGGAACACAGCGGGCCAGCTGTGTTGTCAAACTGGTCATGACAGGAGGCTCTCAAGGCCAAACCTGGGGCAGGCACCAACCCACCGACATTAATTGGATTTGTGCCCACTTGGGCATCCAGTGCTGGCACTGGATCAGCACTGGGAGCTCCTCAGCTGCCCAGAACCACACAACTGCAAACAGCATGAAATCCAGCTAACTGGGGCTTGTGTAGGTACATGGCTTTCCAGACCTGAGAGTGGAAGCTGGCTGGGGGATTTCACCCTCCCCTGCCAGAGCCTGCATTCCCCACTGGGGTGGGCAGGAATTTGCCCCTGGGCATCCCAGCCATCGATTTCCCAGCACATGAGCATGGGATGGGGACAAGCTGTGTGCACAGTCTCACCTATGTTGGGATGATTCAAAACCTTCATTATTCGCACTTCCCGGAAGAGCTGGAATAAAGCAGAGAGGAGAGCACACAATTGGGGTTAAACAGCAAGAGGGGACCCCAGCAGCATGAGGCCACTATACCCCAAAGGCCAAGACCCCTACTCTAGAACCAGGACCCTTGAAACCAGCCCAGATAGCCACCAGGGCCAGAGGCCTGTCTGCCTGGCAATAGCTGAGGATCTCACAGCACTGGCATAGGAGGTAAAATGACTTGCCCAAGGCCACAAAGGCAGAGTAGAGTCTGGAATCTAGGAGTCCAAGAGGAAACGAGCTTGAAAATGGGAAGCGGGGAGACAATGCCCATGTAACAAGGCTGTTGAGTAGGGGTGTGTGTGTATGTGTGTGTATAATATGTGTCTGTGTGTGCGTGCGTGCGCGCGCAACACAGCAATCTCTTGAAGTGGGTGTCAGGTCAGAATCCCCTCCAGAGTACAGAGCTTGTTACTGAAATCCATTGATTAACAAAGCAATCTGCTTGTGTGTAACCAGATCGGGTAATTAGGCACTGAGACCGAGCCTCCTGTCACCTGCAACAGGAGAGTAACGAAGGCACCGAACACAATTATGTTAATAATCCCTAGCACACCTCTAGGACTGCTCATCCACAGAGCTCAAAGTGCTTTACAAAGATGAGTGTATCACTATCCCTATTTTACAGATGGAAAACTGAGGCACAGGTCACTGCAGAGGTGGGACTAGAACCCAGAAGTTCTGAGTTGCAGGTTAGTGCTGTGGCCATCCTGCCTCAAAGTGAGCATGATGCAGGAGGGTCTCAGCTGCTTTATTTGGAAGGGCAGAGTTCACATTACCTCCTGCCACGCAGAGCACAGGTACACTAACTCTCTCACCTTCAGCTGGCTGGTCATGGCCAAGCCTCTGCACTGTGTCTCCCCCAGGCAAAGATAAAGAAAGAACCAAGCACAACCAATTAACCAGCAGGGGATGGAGCTTGGTCTGCAAATGGAGTCGTCTCAGGAGAGAGATGCCACTTCATCCAGCACCCTCTGCCACAGCAGAGCCCAGAGTGGCCCCTGGGGCAGTGCTGGTGTGCAGTGTGTCAGCTGCCAGCATAGGATTTTGGGGTAGGATCTCTTGTTGTGGGAAGTGCTGTACAGGGCAGACAGGGTGGGTGGTGCCCTGCACAGCTGCGGCTGCGTGTCAGCATGTGAACACTGGTCGAGCATGGATCCCCCTTCTCTCTGAAGTGTCTGGCTCTATGTGAGTGTCAAGCCAGCCTGAGCTGCTGCTGTGTGTACCATGAAGGGCCCAAAGAGAAGCTGAGTGGGCAATGCTCTGGGGCAGGCCTGCACAACATACAGCCCGAGGACGGCATGCAGCCCGCCGGGGCTCACTGTGCGGCCTGTGCCGACTACGGGCGGCGCAGCCCCATCTGATCCGCCAGCTGGGCGGAGGAGCGGAGCGCCACCGCGGAGGGGGAAGTGCGGCAATTCTTGCCGCTGGGCTGCCAGCATGCAGCTCCAGTGCGAGGAGGCGGGGCGCGAACCAAAGGGTGGGACGCCGGCAGATGCCAGGACGCTGGTGTGACGTGGTGTCGTGACGTCACGGCCGGCGACCGCCGGATTCAAAAAGGCTCCAGCAGCCCTGCAAACTGGAAGGCAGAAGCCTGGTATGGGAGGGGAAGGGTTTGTGCTGAGGGGAGGGGGGCAGGTCAAGAGAAAGGGGAAGGCACCAATGGGCAGGGTGCAGGAGAGACAAATGCCAGGGGACCAAGCGGAGACACGCATTTTTTTTTTTTGTTTGACAAAAATTTTTAGCCCATGTGTTTGGTGTTTTTTGGGCAAGCATCCCTACTTGCGGCCCACAGCTGTTTTCTTTGGAGTAATATGGCCCTCGCTGCTTTCCGAGTTGTGCAGGCCTGCTCTGGGGGCAGAGAGGGAGCAGGTGTGGGTCTGAGAGCCACACAACAAGTATCACTTAGATAGAAGGGGCTGGAGTTGTCCCCTTGCTTTGTACAGCCCCCAGGGGCAGCACTGCTATATTGGAGTTTGCGGATGTCTACCCATGTCCTGCCCCAGGCAGGTGTGCCCACAGAGGAAGCACTGGAAGCCCATGGCACAGGCCCCAAGCAGAGGCCAGAATACCAGACCCCAGGGGTGCTGGGATGTGCCTGGACATCTGTTAGGTCTCGGAAAGGGGCAATGCTCTGGATGCTGCCAGCCTATGAGTATGCTTGGCCGCGTGCATGGCCTGGCAGGACAGCAGGAATGGTTGGGATGTAGGGCGACATGTCCCCTTCCACACACAGTTCCCCACCACCTCGCCCCAACTCTGCCTTGGGCTGACCTCCCTTCTACTCTTAGCTATCCCCTCAAAGCTCTGCCTGGGGGCTGAGCCCTCATCCACACACTGGCCCCAGCACTGCTCTCCCAGCTGTCTGTTGTAATGATATCAAGGGATCTGACTAACATTTGCCTTGTTACCAAGGCAACGAGGCACAGACACAACCCAGAGCTTTCTCCGTTCCTTCCCTTCATGTCTCAGCTTGCAGGGACGCCCACTCGGCATCTTCCATGGCCCCTGCTCGCTCAGCCTTCGGGTGCATGGGGAAGGAAGAAGGAGATTGTGAGCTGGGCTAATCTGAGGTCAGTCTCTGGATTCTCAGGCCCTTGCTCAACTTCCGGTGGATGCAACCCACTTGAAACCCATGGGAAAGCAGGTACCCCACCCCCCAGGGGCCCGCCGCCAGCTACAAACCCTCCCAAACAGGGGAGCTGCCCCCAGAATATGACATGCGCTCCTACATGGTGAAGGAGGACACTGCACCAATGCCTCCAACGTCAACAAGGCTGTGCCTCAGTTTCCCCACAGAGAGAGAGAGAGAGTGTGTGTGTGTGCGTGTGTGTGTGAGAGAGAGAGCATGAGCAAGAGTGTGTAGGGGGGTTACTTACCTGCAGGAAAGAACCCAGAGGCCTGAGTATTACCATGCTCGCTGGCACAAACTTGGCAGCATTTACCCCAGCTGCAGTGGGCAGGCACCTTGGAGCCTGGGCACAAAGTGAGGCTCCATCCCCGGCCCTGTTTTCCACATCCTGGCTTCCCTTTGTGGATTGGCAGGAACGTGACAAAGTGGTTTTCAGGAGACCCCTTCCTCCCTCTGCTGGTAGCACAGCCACATCCCATCCCACCCCCCTCCCTGCATCCCAAAACCACAGCAATTAAACGGTCTGTGGGCTCCCTAATGACCATACATGGGAGAGAGCTATAAATACTTCCCCAGCCAACATCTGGAGACTGAGCCAAACTGAAAACTGGCAGCCAGATGTTCAGACGCCACGGCTGCTTGCACAGAGCCACTCATCCCGGCTGCCGGGGCTAATGCTAGCTCCTCGCTGGATGCCCTTGGATTCACCTGATCCACAAATACCCCAAGTGGAGCTGTCTACTTGGGTTCCTGCCCAGCCAGGATGCACTGACATGTGTATCCTCCCTTACCCTGAGGAATCCGCTATAGATTTTCACACGGCCCACTGAGCTGAGAACACAATGCTCCCAGAGATCTGCGCTCGCTCTGGCTTAGCCTGGGTTCTGGGTGATCTAGAACATGCTGCTCCCTCTCCCCACACGTCTTTGCTTGCTCCGGGCTAGCCCCAGACACTAGGAATCTAGAACTCCCTGCTCCCCAGACATCTGTGCTCACTCCCAGCTAATCTGGGCTACAGATGAGCCAGTGCTCACTAGAGACCTTAGTCACCCTCTGGGCCGACAAGCCTCTTTGCAAGCAGCAAGCTGCTTTGCCGGCATTATTTGCCAGCCTGCTGCTCTAGCAGGGGGCTCTACTGATACTCTCCAGCCAAAGGCTTTTCCTCTAGCAACTGCCTATTATCCCCACCTCCATCTGCGACTGCAGTACAGCCAAGGACTTGCGGAGAGCTTGGGCCAAACAAATGGCAGGGGATCAGCTCTGCTTTCCACTCATGCCACAGGCATGCCTCTGCCAGCCACTTCAGACTCTACAGCAGAGGTGGCCAAACTTACTGACCTTCTGAGCCAAATTCGATAATTTTCAGACGTATGAGAGCCGCAAGACACTCACAACCTGCCCTGCAGGACAACATGTGCCAGTGCTTCCTCCACATGCGGCATGCCTACAAGGGCATGGGGCCCACCTGCTGGGGTGTGCACCTGGCTAAAGCCCTTCTCTGTGCGGGGCTGAAGTCTCTTGCCCCACTACCCAGCTCCCTCCCCCAGTCTAGTAGGTGGAGAATGGGGGGCAGATTGGAAGGCTTTATGAGTCACACTTTTCGTGGCCAAAGAGCCGCAGTTTGGCCATGCCTGCTTGAAGTGGATGCAGTGGTGCAAACCTCATTGGGGCCAGTAGGTGGGGACATCCCTTCTGTGCTGGCCCGCGAGCCTGGACAGAGCCTTCCAGCAGGACAAGGCATGTCACTCTTCGGAGCGCCAGAGACAAGCAGTCGGGGAACCAAAAGCCTGCACATGCCCCCACACTGCCCACTGTGCCACGATTCCCTTCCCCTCTGCTCGGGACATTCCCGTAAGACACTGCTCAGCACGCAGCTGATCCCCAAGGTCAGGCATGAGGCCTTGTGCTTAGACCGTAACTTCTCTGGGGTAGGGACTGTGTCATGCGTCTGTGTCTGGGGCAGTGGGGCTCTGATCTGCCAGAGGTCCCTACAGGATACCATGGTAAACAATAAGGCAGAGAGCACTGGGCCAGTGAGAAGACCCTAGGAAAGAGAGCTCCTGCATCTTCTCCAGCCTCAGCCCGGCCCCACGATGACTGAGGCTGGGCCCAGCACACCAAACTGCCTTGTGACTTGGAAGCTCACTGGGCAGGTAGGGGTAAAACGCAGCCTTGGTGCCCATGCAGAAGCTCCAGGGCTGAGCTCACCCTCACCCACTAGACACCCCCTCCTAGGATGTGCCCAAAGAGGAGCCCGGAGCTTACAAGCTGGAGAGGCTGATTCTGTAGGCGGCACAGCTCCATGCTGGTTGCCAGGGATGCTATGGTTGCTATGGCTGGCTTTATGGGGGAGGGGGCAATTCCTCTGCAGAATGCTCTGGTTTCCTGGGGGAAGGCACCGCATGCTTGTGCCCTGAGCTGGAGAATCCAGGGACCAATGGTCACAGGGACAGGAGCTGGCAGGATCACCTCCCCACAGCTGACCCAGTGCATTATGGGGCCAGATCACATGGGCCACAGGCCCCATCTCACATGGCAGGAGGCCTGGGGGCATCTGGAAAGCTGAGCACACGTCTCCCAGCTCCCCTTATTCAAGCTTGGCTGTGGGGAAGCCCCAGCGGTGCCTAGGGCTGGGATTCCTCTGGTAACAGGGCCCATCTGGCAAGGGCCTGGCCCATGGCAGGGGCTCGGAAGAACCACCAGAGGTGATGCTGGGAAGTGGTATGAAGACTTGGTGAAGCTATGGGAGACCTGCATCTTGGTGGGGAGGAACATACCAAAGGGTACTGGGGGCCACTGAGGCAACAAGGTGGCTGCAGCAGACAACATCTTGCCATGGGGGGAATGGGATACAAGAGGCCTCATGGTCCAGGCCCCCGTGCCTGTCCCTCCCGGGTGCTCACATGCCCTGCAAGCTACAGTGGCTGCAAGCTCAGCCGCTCTGCTCAGGCTTTTGACAAGGTTGTGTCAGCAGCTGCCAAGCCAAGCAGGGCTGCTAGTGCCAGGCTCAGAGTCAAACAGGACACGAAGTACTCTGGGCACAGTGTGCTGCACCTCCTGCTCGGCCTTCTGGTGACCCATGCAGGTGGAGGAGCAGTGACAGCCTCTGCCATTTGGAGCCTGCCTCCTGAGAGACTGGGGGTTATCTGCGGAGCAGCAAGAGGAGCAGTCGTGGCCAGAGCAGGCCGAAGGAATTAGCTGGTGAAGGCTCTCTGCTCTGCCCACTCGCTGGGCTGATCAAGCTTCCCACAAGCCAAGAGGAGGGGCACAGAGCCAGCTCTCAGGGCAGGCCACTCTGTGCCTGTGGGCATTCAGCACCCCCTGCCCCGCCATTCTAAGGAGTCTGTTAATGACATGTCATCCCCTGGCACCATGGCAAGGCTGACTGACCTCCAGACCCCCGCAGGGCAGAGCATGGGGCACCCCATTGGTTAGCACTGACCCCATGGCGCACAGCTCTGTTGTGTCACTCAGCCAGTGCGTCACAAAGGTACGCAACACATAGTCTCCCCTATTGTGCTGAGGCAGAGCAGGGGAGAGAACCTAGGGTCCCTGGCTCTCAAGTCCAATGGTTAGCACAGAGGCACAACAAGTCTTGCCAGTTATGCAAAACCCTTGCAACTTGCTTTTGCTACCCCTGGGACCCTCATGCAGGCATGTGGCTGAGCAAGGCAAGGAACACAGCACAAGAGAGACTTGACTTTGAAGGGGAATGCTTGGTTGAAGGCAGGCTCGGAGCACCTCCTGCTGGCAAGGTGCTTTGCCCACTGTCAGAATGCCAGAGGCCCTTACCTTCTGCAGGCTTGATGAGTTGAGCTGCGTCTTGTCAATGATTTTCACAGCCACCTGGATGGGGAGAAAGGGGAGCTCAGTTCTCTTGCCCAAAAAGTTGGACATGCTGGAGCAGAACATGCCCAAGGGAGAATCCTAGGATGGAAGCCCTGACAACCCTCAGGCTGGCTGACTGCTGCTGCCTTTGCCACCCCACTTAATGACAACGCAGCTCTGCTCCACCGAGCGCCCCGCAGGGATGGCAGCAGGGCAGTGGGAAATTTACAGCCTTGGGAAAATGCAGATTGCAGGGCAGAGAGTGCATCAGACAAACTACAGGGGATGTTCTCCACCCTGGCTTGAAGACTTGGACCAAGGGGATGCGAGCCTCGACAGGAGCAGCAACTCAGTGCCACACCGATACATGTGGCAGGTTCCTAGAGCCAGGCAGGGAACCTGCAGTGAGCGTGCAACTTGGATCCTTTCACGAGAGCCAGCTCAAGAGCCCAGAGTTGCTGGCTAATCTCAGAGAGATGGCAAAGAGCTCACAAGGCAGCAGGTTCAAAGAGCAGAAGGCGGCAGAACGCTCCAAAGAGGCCAGTGAGCTAGGCTGGGATTAGCTGGCTTGGCCCAGTAACCCACACCACTCTATGGGGAAGGTACTTCCACCTTCCCTCTCATCCTGCTGCCTTTCTCTGCCAGACAGACAGACCCTTGCTGCTCCATCTGTCACTAGTGCCCAGGCTTTGTCCACAAACACGCCCTAGCTTGCACTGATCTCCTGCATGGATCCTTTGACCCATTTAGACATGGCTAAAGCTAAATCAACCTAAGACAACCTGGTGCATACATAGTCCCCGAGGCAGACATCCCCCGGACCAGGAAAGGCAAGATGCAGAAGAGTTCCACATAGCAGATATCACCCTTGGTCACAATGCTAATCTGGAGCCCACCAAGCCTTGGCAGAGGACGGATGTAGCTCAAACACTTCCTCATGAGGTTAAGCCCTATGGCTGCAAGAGCCTTTATAGCAAACACAGCAGTGCCTATGAGCCAGCCTGCATGAGCCAATGGATACGGCAGCCCAATGCAAGCCAGCGTGTCAGGAAAATACAGGTCTCCCAAAGGGAGCTACAGCTCCTTGAGTCTGACTGAACTGTTATGCAGGAAAGGAACAGCCAGCTGCCACTTCACCCAACCAGAACCCCCTGGGTAAATGCAACCCTCTTTTCCCTCTAGTGCCTCAGTCAGCAACAGAAGGCCAGCAAGCCTGCCCCCATGCTTCATCCTCCCTTCACTGCCTCCTCTCCCACCACCCTCAAAGCCACGACTCAATAGCAAAGCCCCAGTGCAGCTGTAGAAGCCCAGCTGGCTTAGCACCACAGCCTGCACCCCTGCCAGGTCCCTTTAACGCTTCCCAGAGGCCAGAGTTCAATGGAAACCCTGAAAGAGCTGGAGGGCCAACGGGCTAAGCTGGGGCTGGATGGGAGCAACAGCTGTTTGAACGGTGTTATGGAAAAGGGGGCAGTGTCGTATGATGGGCCGGACTTGAGTGGGATGAAAGAGTCCAAAGAGAAGGCTAAGGCCTGCTAGGGGTCAGATCTGTTGGGCCATGGAACTGGCTGCCAGGGGAAGCGGCAGGAGCCCTGTGGGTCAGGACACTTAGACAAGGCATTGAGGAGGGGACGACCCTGCGCTGACTCCAAGGGATGGATGTGGCTCTCAATGTGGATCCTAGCTAGGTCTCACATCACTGACCTGGGTCAATCCCACCTCTGTGAGTGCTGCAATAGGGCAGAGGGAGGGCACCTCAGAGCCAGGAGTTGCCACCAACACTCTCTCAGATCTATGCCTTCCTGGCTTCCCAGCTTGGGCCTATTAACCAGGAGAAAACCCTCCTCTTCCAGCACCCCCCCCGCCCCCAAGAGCTTTTTTGCCCCCAAACCTCCCCACTGGAAGCCCCTTACTGCTCCTCACACAGATCCTCCTCTGCTAGCTGGGGTGGGTGGGTAAGTTAACTGAGCACCAAACTCAGAGCTCTGAGCTGCAGCAGAGGCAGGGGCAGGCTGCAAAAGCAGATGCCCTCCCAGCCCCTGTCAGCAGTGACAAAGCTACAAGAGCTGTTGGGAAAGAGGCCCTGGCTTTAGGCTGGAGATAACCGGCTTCTTCAGCCTGTGCAAACAGCAGGGAGGCCATGTGAACAAACCGGTATTTCCACACTGCCACCAAGGCTTATTTACAGCCTACAGAGCTGAGGGGCGGGGAATGGATGCCCTGCCCCAGCCTGCTGCTGCCTCTGAGCCTCTGGGAAAATGAGCCCAGGCCTCCCAGGCCAATCTACCACCTCTCTGATATTTCACACCCTCCTGGGAGTCTGAGGAGGACAATACCCCCCCTCCCTCTCCCAGACAGACTGCCCTTCCCCATTCCCACCATCCTCAGGAGGGGCAGCTAAGCAGAGCTGCTGTACTGGGGGCAGGGGGCAGCAGAACTAGCCATGAGCTGGTTGGTTCTGTTTGCTCCCCATGCTGGGAAAAATGTGGTGGTTCATCTCCTGCCCCAGAAGAGGGGAGGGGGACACTAGGAGCTTTGGGGGAGAAGGCAGGATGGAGCCTGCTCTGTTCCAGATAAAAATACATGTCCCCCCCCCCCAAGGAACAAACACCAGAAGAAAAGTAAATAACGGCATCTGCTCTGGCTCAGGGGTTGCCTGGCCGAGCTCCTCACAGGGGCAGGGCTCCAGCATCTCAAAGATGAGAAGATTCCACCTCTGGATCGCTCTCCAGTTCGGCCCAGTTTGTTTACATCACTCTGCCCCAGGGCCCTTCCCGAGGCTGGGCAGCATCTTGAGAAGGGGAGGGGGGAGAGATGCTGCAGAAGCAGCAGGGCTAAGGCACCTCCCACCCGACCAGCAGGGCCTATCCTGGCGGGAGAGGATGGGAAGGCCAGGCAGAAACAAGGCGGGGTTCTTCCACCCACCTGCAGCTTTGCTGAGCAGAGCAGGATTCTAGCACATTCCCACAAGCGCACAAGGCTTTAAGGCAGTGGGGATAAACCTGTCAGGGTCCCTGGCTAGGATTCAGGGCTGCTTCTAACCACCCAAGTGGCTGCAGCAGAGCCACGTGCTGGGGTGCATCTGTTGCCATCTGCTTCAGGGGGTGGGAGCCTGGGCTGGGCGCCTGGCAGCTTGGCAATGAACGGCACTTGGCATCTCTGAGCGCACACACTTGTTCCGGGTTGGAGGCCTTGCAGGCTTGCAAAGTGCTCCAAGCGGAAGGGAGCACAACACGGCAGTTCCAGTGCAGGTTGGCAGGGTATGTCTACACACTGCAGTTAGCAGCTACCTGGGGCTGGACTGTGCTAGTGGACTTAGGCTCTAGTCCATGAGCTGGTTAAAGCAGTATAGACACTGGGGCTCTGGGACCCTCCCAGCCCACAGGATCCTAGAGCCCAGTCTCCATCTTGAGTCTAAATGTTTACTCTGAAATTAAACAGTCCTGCATGGGCCAGCTGCAGGTTTTCAACTGCAGTGTAGACATACTAGAGTCAGGAGACCCAGGCTCTGCCTCCTCTGGTGCTTCCGCTTACTCATTTGTCAGAGGAGGCACCCCCCACCACCAAATGCAGTGCAGATTGAGTGGTAGCCCATCAGGCCCTGGCGAATGGCCGAGGGGCCTGTCACAAAGAAGAGAGGCAGACACAGAAGGGACTTGCTGAGGGTCACACACTAGCAAGGCCAGATACGAATACTCTAGCCACTAGTCACCACAGGAGACCAAGTCTTAGAGAGACTATCATGTAGACACTCCATCGTCACACGCCCCTGCCCCAGCCTAGGAACATCTGCCCTGGCCTCTAGCCTGCATCCAAGCTGATGAGCTTGGCCCCGCACCCTCTCCAGTCAGGTGCTGTGCCGCCTCCTCGCCTCACAGGTCTTACCTCCTTCCCCGTCAGGACGTGGCGTGCCAGTTTGACCTTGGCGAAGTTGCCCTTGCCGATGGTCTTGAGCAAGCGGTAATTCCCAATGTGCGGCTGCTCATCAGTGGAGGTGGCAGAGTTGCGGCCCCGCAGCATGTTGGACTTGTTGCTGGCCTTGGACTCTGTATGGCCCAGCACCGGCTGTGGAGACAAACGTACATCGGTTAGGTTAGAAGCTACTAGAGCAGGCGTGGGCAATAATTTCTGAGGTGGCCCTGGGCCACCTGGAAGGGGTGGGGCCTAAAACGGAAGGGGCAGGGCCAGGATGCTTCTGGGCTTCCCCGCCCACAGACCATTATTGCTCTGGGGGTGGGGGAGCCCCTTTGCCCCCCCCTTCCCACTAAGCACCCATGCTCCTGGCAGGGCGGGAAGAGGCTTCGCACACTTCCCCACCCCCAGGCCAATTAGAGCCTAGGGGCAGGGGAAGCACACAAAGTTTCCTCCACCCTGTGCTCCTGGCAGGGTGGGGGAGACTTCATGTGCTCCCCTGCCCCCAAGCTCTGATTGGCCTGGGGCGGGAGGAGCGCGTGAAGTTTCCTCTGCCCTCCCCCCCTGCAAGGAGTGCACGGCATGCTCCTGGCAGGGCGGGAGGAGACTTCATGCGCTCCCCCAGCCCCAAGCTCCGACTGGCATGGGGGCAGGGGAGCATGCAAAGTCTCCTCCTACCCTGCCAGGAGCGCGGGGCAGAGGAAACTTTGTGCGCTTCCCATGGCCCCAGGCCCTAATTGGCCTGGGGACGGGGGCACGGCAGAGCTTCCACGGGCTGGATCCGGCCCTTGGAGGCCCTTTAGCCCACCCCTGCACTAGAGGTCATGCTCTTCCCCCCACCACTCCCTTGTGCTCTGTCCCATTGCCAAACTGAGGCTCAATGTCCCCACACCCAGCATGCTTTGTGGAACCCTCTCTGATATCCAGCTTCTCACAATGACTAGCAGGATAGAGCACTCAGCCCTCCAAAGACAGGCTAAACTTTATTGGGCCCTGCCACATGCAAGGACACCAGGGATCTGGAGAAACATGCTACTAACCCCTCACCCACCTGCACACACAGAGACTGCAGCCAACACACCATTCAACTGGGTGGGCTGGCAGCAGCCCCAAAATACCTGGAACACTGGCCTGGCCCACACTTGCCCAAGAGTAAAGGGATCACAGACGCCATTTCCAGTAGAACCCACTGAGGATTCGGCTAAAGCTGGTGCATGCTGCAGTCCCACTGCTGGAAAGCATCCCGCACTGCTTTGTGGAAGAGCAGGAGCTAGATGGAAAACAGCACCTTTCTGCTGCAGTCACGGGACACTGATGGGCAGGGACCCCCCTTCACTTCTAAGAACAAGCCTGTAAACCTCCAAGTGTAGTTCTCCACGCCCTAATGAGGGAACAACAAGAGTCCCACTACTCATACTGCTTTTCTATCTGAGGAAGTTTCAGTCCTGGGTGCAGTAGGAGGGATTCTCTGGCCTGTTATACAGGAAGTCAGACAAGTTAATCTAGCAGGCCCTTCCAGCTTCAAGTGTTCTGAATGACCACAAACTCTTTATGCTGGGGATCCTGGCACTAGCCCCACACTAGTACTGCACAGTGCTTAGTGTGGGTTCCTGAATAATGCTCTACAAGGAAGGGAAAACAAATGCAACTCACTGCAGGCTACCTTCCATCCTGACCCCAGGGGAGGGGACAGCTTAACCCAACTGAGGAAAGACTTGACTTAGATCAGCGGTTAAAGATACCAAGTGTGTATCTTTACAGATGGATTCTGCCACTATCCTACTAAATAAATGATCCAGTGATAGCTTCTGCCTCCAGTAAGCTGCAAAGGCCCCTCCAAAGGTATTTAATGAAGAGGGTCTGGGTTCCATTTCTGACTCTGACCCTGCACCCTCCAACATCCAGACACAGGAACAATTACACTGCACCCTGTATGTTTCCAGAGAAAGCAGAAAAGGAAACAGACCTGGGGAGATGTGAGAAGAGGTTCATGTCCAGCTCTGCTCCCATCCACTCCCCAAAGAAACAGCCACCCCTGCTTCCTTACTGTGCTGTCCAGCCAGGGACTCATGTAACATTAAGTACAAAGGAGGCAGAGATGGGAGGAAGCTGCCAAGCAAGCTAAAGGCACTCCTGTTCCAAAAGCTAGCTTAACCCTTTGGAGGTCAGGCAGGTGTGTGCCTGGCACGGCTGCCCTCACTCTTGGTAAATCAATTACATGGTTACCTTGAGAGATCATTTCCTCTCCACATTCACAGATCCTGCTAGGCAACTCAGAAGAGGTGTGGCAAAACCTGATACTTCCATAAGCTCTCTCACACAGCCTGGGAGCTACCAGCTCAGACCCAGGCAACCTGGCTACCACTTCCCAGAGCAATAAGCATGTTTAGGGATTACACAATGAAGTGTTCTACAGTAAAGGCCCTCCAAAAACCAAAGGTTTCCATGACTGAAATTGTCAGCCACACAATATTACACTCCTTCCCCCTTCATTAGAAACCAGCTTCACAGTGCATTAGCACATGGATTGCTATGAGTTCAGACATGACCTCCCCACCCAATACACTCACAGAGTCACATGGCTGGGTTACAGCGGCTAGGGCACTGCATGGAAACTGAGGACACTGGCTCAGCTATTGATCTGCTGTATAAGTCCCATCTCCTGTGCCTCAGTTCTCCCTCCCATCCTTTGTCTATTCTGGCAGTGAGCTTTCTGGGGGAGGGACCACCTTGTGCTGTGTTGAATGTAACATAGAAAGGCTTTTTGGATCGGACCAATGGTCCACCTAGCCTAGTATCCTGACTTTAATGCCAGGTAGGGATGTAAAAGTGTAACCGTTTAAACGGTTAACCGATGAGCACGAGCTTATTGTTATAGTAACGGTTACACACCCGCTCCTGGTGCCGCTACCGGAGAGTCAGCTGCCACTCTGCACTGCTGGCTCTGTATCAGAGCATCCAGCATAGGGTGACAGCTGGCTCCCTGGAAGTGGGGCTTTAAGCTGGCTCCCAGCACTCCCCAGGAGTGGGCGACAGGCAGGAGCTGGTGCATACCCCTCTTGCAGTGCAGCCAGCTCCCTGGAAGTGAAACTGGCAGCCAGGAGCCAACTCCCGGTGCACAATGGCTGCCAGCCCCACTCCCAAGGAGCCAGCTGAGCTGCAGGCTCTGTATTATAATCTTTATACTGCACAGCCTGCAATGTGTAACTGCTAAGATTTTTAATGGTTACACAGTTACCTAATTAACCATTTTTAAAGATCCCTAATTCCAGATGCTTCACAGGGAATGAACAACACACAATCATCAACTCATCCGTCCCAGGGGCTCTTTATTTCCATCTTCTGGTAGTTAGCGGCTTAGGACACCCGTAGCATGGGGTTGGCTCCTAATCATCTTGATTAACAGCCATCAATGGCCCTGCATCTAAGATTAAAACCCCATTATAGTTTTGGCCTTCACAACATCCCCAGGTAGGAAGAGCCACTGATGGACTGTGCACTGTGTAAAGTAATACGTCCTTTTGTTTGCTTTTTAATTTGCTATTAATTACATTTGGTGACCCCTGGTTCTTGTGTTATAGAAGGGGTAAATAACATGTCCTTATTTACTTTCTCCACTCCATTAATAATTTTACAGATCTCTATCATATTTCCTGTTGCCTCTTTTTCAAGCTGAACAGTACCAGTCTTTTCAATCACTCCTCAAATGGAACTGGTTCTGTCCCCCAATCATTTTTTGCCTCTCTGTACCTTTTCCAATACTAATATATCTTTGAGAGAGTGCGACCAGAACAGTGCACAGTATTCAAGGTGTGGGTGTACCATGGGTTTAGAGAGACATTTCTTTCCTAATGGTTTTTAACATTGTTAGCTTTTTTGACTGCTGCTGAACATTGATGAGCAGACATTCTCTTGAGAACTAGCCACGAAGACTTAAAGAGCTCTTTTTTGAGCGGTAACTGCTAATTTAGACCCCATCATTTTGTATGCATAGTTGGGATTATGTTTTCCACTGTGTATTACTTTGCATTTATTAACATTGAATTTCATCTGCCATTTTGTTGCCAGTCACCCAATTTTGTGAGATCCCTTTGTAACTCTTTGCAGTCTTCTTTGGACTTACCTTTCCTGAGTAATTTTATATTGTCTATAAATTTTGCCACCACACTGTTTGCCCCTTTTTCTAGAACATTTATGAATATATTGAACAGCGCTGGCTGTACTAAAGATTTCAGGGGAAACTACTATTTACCTCTCGCCATTGTGAAGATTGACTATTTATTCTTACCCTTTGTTTTCTGTCTTTTAACCAATTACTGGTCCAGGAGAGGACCTTCCCTCTTATCCCATTTACTTTGCTTAAGACCTTTGGTGACAGAGCTTGTCAAATGTTTCTCTGGAAGTCCAAGCATACTGTATCCACTGGATTTTCCTTCTCCACATGATTTTTAACCCCTTCAAAGAATTGTAATAGACCGGAGAGGAATGATTTTCCTTTACAAAAGTCGTGTTGATTCTGTTGTGCCTGTGCTGGTGCCAGGGCATTGCTGTAATGCAATTTCTATGCAAAGCCCTGCTAAGGGTAAGTTCTGATTCAGGATTCCTGAACTGAGACGAAGGAGTTTCAGGCCACATTTTGAGGAAGTCAGAAGAGTAAGGTTGTGAATCTGGTCACCATGATTCTGCAGGATCAATTCAGTAGGGGCAGTTGCTATCTAGGGATGTCCCCATGTTGAGAGCACTCCTTGTGTGGACTGAGGATGTTAAGGACTAGTCGACTAATCGATTCCCCCCCTTGCTGCCTCTATCAGATAGGCAGCAAAAGGGGCTGCAGCATTTCAAAGTGGCAGCACCGCGTGGAGCCTGGGGTCAGCTGGGGAGTCCCCAGATGACCCCGGTTCCACGTGGTGTTTCAAAGTGGAGCCCCCACTGAGGACTCTTGCACGTTTCAAAGCTGGCATGCCACGTGCAGCCCGGGGCCAGCAGGAAATCCTGCTGACTCCGGGCTCCACACGGGTGCTTCCGCTTTGAAACGCACAAGAGCCCTCACTGGGGTTCTTGTACATTTCAAAGGAGGAATGCGGAAGTGTCTATCAACTAGTCAGGTAGTCAATGGAAATTCCATAGACTACTCGACTAGTAATATTAATAGTTATTTAACATCCTTGGTCTGGTCACAGTAGACCAGGACTTTTATCAGTTTATCAGTAGAGCTGCACTTTTATCAGTTTAGTCATGCCCTATCGCTTTCCCTCATCTATCCCCCCACCAGTGAAACAACAGTGCTTGTCTAAATTCCTTCTAAGCTGCACAGCGATCTATCAAGTGCCATGCAGGTACTCCTGGCTGCAGTGAGGAGAGATGCCTCTCCCCCAGCCTCAGACCAGTCACAGTGGGGAGAGGTACCTGTCCTTGCCAGTCCCAGCCCAGCCCTGAACCTGCCATGGCTGGGGGGAGGTATCCCTCTCCCAACCCTGCCACACATGGGGAAGCATAGGCACTGACTTCCCTGCTAGCTCCAGGGTGCTTGACTCCTATATGCATCTCAAGTCTCACCCCCACTCTAACCCTTCCCCTTTAAACTCCCACCCCATCTCTTTCCACTCCCTCCCAGAGCACCCCTCTCCCTGCTCCACGCTCTCCCTCACAGCACTTCATGCAAGCTGCAAAATAATTTGTGGTGGGAAAGAGGCACTGGGAGGGAGAAAGAGGAGTTGATCAGTGGGACTGCCAGCAGGCAAGAGGTGCTGGAGGGAGAGGGGGAAGCTTGGCTGCTGGCACATGCTGAGCACCCGCTAATTTTTTTCTGTGGGTACTCCACACCTGGAGCTATAACTACCTTCATACGGCCTCCATCACCACAGTACTGGGTGCCTCACAGTCCAATGCATTTCCCTCCCAACCTTCCTGCGAGGCAGGGTGGTGCTGTTATTTCCACGGCACAGATGGGGAACGGAGGAACAGAGATGCAGCAACGTGTCTAAAAGTCACCCAGGAAGCCTATGGCAGAGCAGGGAGCTGAACCCAGATCTCCAGTCCTATGCCAGTGTCCTAACCATTGGGCCATCCTGCCTCCCTTACAAAGGGAACCACATTGTCCATCTTCCAAATCCTCCTCACCCACCAGCCCTCGTGATTCTATCACTGCCACTGGCAGGGCTGTTCCTCTCTGAAGAGAATGGGGTCATTAAACCACTATCACTTGCATAGAGACAAGGCCTTTGGGTTAAAATACTCCGAAAGCATCTATGTCGCATTTTCCAAAGTGAGTGGGGCAGACAGGAGCCTCTGGCTGTATCTACACTGTGCTGCAGTGCGGGCTACAGGGTGTGAATCTTGGAAGGCACCAGAATGTTACCACCAACTCTCTTGGGGGATGCTTCTGGTGCAGATTAAAAGGTATCCTATTCACAATGATGTTGTTCTCTTTCCAACAGGACTACACTACTGCAAGCTAGATACCTTTTCGTTTTGCACCAGTAGTGTCCACACAGGGTAGTCCATGCGCAACTTTCTGGTGCGTTCTGTAATTCACACCTCATAGCCTGCACTGCAGCGCAGTGCAGCCAAGCTTTAAATCATAAGGGAAGTCAATGAGATTTAGGAGCCAATGTGTCGGACACCATTCTGAAAAGGGATATAAAGCACTTCTGAACATTTTACCTATGGGCTCTGTGCCCCAAGTCTCCATCTGTAAAATGGGATAACA
Organism: Pelochelys cantorii; assembly: GCA_032595735.1. Lineage (NCBI taxonomy): Eukaryota > Metazoa > Chordata > Testudines > Trionychidae > Pelochelys > Pelochelys cantorii. The sequence goes on from CM064336.1 coordinate 35,601,576, forward strand.
GCACTGGCTTGCCAACAAGGGTGTGGAGGCACTTGGATAATACGGTGATGGCATCCAGGTAAGTGCCTTAGACAGACAGAACTATGCTGCAGTAAGCAGAGCCCTGCAAATCCCGGGCTATCTGCTTTATATCCGCGGATGTAGATGTGACTATTCACAGCTCATTTTTGCAGATATGGATACAAATTTTGTATTCACGCAGGGCTCTAGCAATAAGCTTTGTTTTAGGGGAACCTGCTGGCATATTCCCATCAACATGTCTTGATCTTGCACCTACGTGGGACAGGCAAGGGTGTTGCTTGTATTTCGGTAGGACCTTCACCTTCAGTCAGAGGGGGGCAAACTATGGGCCACAGTCCACCTCTAGCCAGTTGGACCCTGTAGTCTGGCCCCCGAACTCCCCCTGGGAGCAGAGTAAGGACAGACTTGCTGGGAGTAGCCAGCCCAACTCCCAAGTAACAAAGTGATCAGGGGCGAATAGCCCCCCTACTCCCATCTCTCACCTTCTGCCTCCTCTCTCCCACAGCCTCAGCTCCCCCAGCACCTGGGCGGAGCAGCTGCTGCACCACCAGCCCCAGTGCTCTGGGCAGCGTGGCTACAGTGCTGCCAGCCTGTTCTCTACACAGCATGGTCAAGGTGCGAGGAGCAGAAGGGACTGGCAATGGGCAGAGGTCCTGTGGAGCCAGAGGCAGTGTTCCCTGTAAGCCGGGGATGTTAAAAATTAGGTTATTTTAGTAATCAAGTAGTCAATAGAATTTTTATCAACTACTCCATTACTCAATAGGGGAAGGCAGCCAGTTCAGTCCCAGCTTGCACCAGGACCAAGCCCCGTGCCGCTGTGGCTCTGCAATTTAAAATGCAGTATGGGGCCGGGGGGCAGGCTGCCCAGCTCCTATGACCTTTTAAATTGCAGAGCTGTAGTGGGGTTTGGTCCTGGCATGACTCGGGACTGAGCAGGGCTGCCTGCCCAGCCGGTAGCAGCCCCTGTCCGCAGGGGGTCTTAGCGCCTTGCTGGGACCGCTGCAGGCAGGGGCTGCTGCTGGAGCCACAGTCCCCTGCCTGACCCCCCACTGCCTTTGATAGAGGCAGCAGCAGCAGGGGCGGGGCGAAGACGGTGCTGGGGGGACCTGGCTTTTAAGCCGTCTCCCCCCAGCACCGGCTCCTGCTCCTGCTCCCCCTGCCTTGCTGCCTATGATATAGAGGCAGCAGGGGGGGGAAATGTGAGTAGTCGACTCAACTACCCAATAAGCTTATCAGGTAGTCGACTAATCGACTACACTTACATCCCTACTGTAAGCTGACTCTTTGGTGCCGCTCAGGAGAAATTCAAATGCTGAAGTTGATTAGCAGAGTGCCCACAGCTAGGATGGGACCCCACTATGCTACATGCTGAACGGACACTGAAAAAAGACACAGTCCCCGCCTGAAACAGCTCCAAACTCAACATAAAAAGGGCCAATTACTTTAATTTCATCATTTAGGTCTGCATCTCTGTAATATATGAATGTCTCACAATCATTTATGGCAGTGATGGGCAGCCTAAGCTAGTGAGTGGGCTGAGTTGCCCTCCATCTCAGTGGGCCGCAAGATAGTCGTGACAAAGATGATCTCCCGGGATAGGGTAGATTTGCTAACTGTGCTTGCATACCTAGAATTTGCAGGCTGTGCCAACTGAACTGTAGCAGTGCTCTGATTGGATGGAGAGGGAGTGCACAGCTCTTATAGTTAGTGTTGTGTGGAATCAGCACACCCCACACCTCATGTCACTTTAGTAATACCAGTAGAAAAAAAGCTATGGACAGAAAGCAGCAGAATCTGGCAACCCTGCACACGGGCAACAGTAAACAAAATACCTTATGGGCCACATATAGAGCCCTGATGGACCACAGGTTGCCCACCACTGATTTATAGACTCAATCCTCTGATGGGATAGGGAAGGGTTAATCCCACTTTACTGGGGGAGTGTCTGGGGCAGAGGGACTGAGAAAAAAAGATCCCATAACTCTTTGGTGTAGGGATCATCTTTTTGTCGTGTGTTTGTACAGCACCTAGCACAACAAAGGTCCTGGTCTTCGATAGGAGTTCCTTGGTGCTATGGTAATATGAAGAAATACAAGGAGTCTGTGGCTGAACCAAGAATGGAACCCAGCTGTCCTGAGCTTCCATCCAGCACCCTGCCCATTTAACTACTGTTCTGGCCCCAGGCTGAGGCGGGTTAGATTCTCCTCTCAGATACTGAAGAATTAAATGAAGTTTGCTTTGGGTACAGAATTGCTTCTGGACTTGCAAAATAACCACATTAGGCCTTCCTCAAAATGTACCTGTGGGCAGTCGATCTTGTTTCAGCTCTGCATCTGCTGGGGACGTTTTCTTCAGCTGCCACTCTCGGAATGGATTAGGGACGTTAAATATTGGTTGAAGAAATAGTCAATTAACCTCATGCATTCTTATTGGTTACTCGGCTAGTCTATAATAGGGATGTAATAATGTAGTCGATTAACCGATAAGCAAAAGCTTATACGTTAATGCTATAGACTATATACATTCCCCCCCTCCCAATAATTTTTTTAGTAGGCTGGCTAGCAGCCTGGCTCACGCTGGGTCTGGGACCTATCCCCACAACGATTCTGCATTTAAAGTGCATTAGGAGCCAGGTGGGCAGGCAGCCTGGCTCAGTTCCAGCTCGCGCCAGGTTCGGGAGCTCAGCCCCCCGCCCTGGACAGGAGCTGCTGCTAACCTGCGCTGCTCCCCTCACAGACCAGCTTCCACCTGGCACCCCATGTTGCTGCCTCTGAAACAGAGGCAGCAGTGCGGAGTGGCAGGGGACCCCTTGGGAGTGGAGCTGAAGCACGCTGTAGTCTATAGTCCCCGGGGGCAGGGCCGGCAGCCAGCATGCTCCAGCTCCACTCCGGAGGAGACCTGCCAATCTGCGCTGCTGCCTCTGTATCGGAGGCAGCAGCGTGGGGTGCCAGGCAGGAACTGGTCTGTGAGGGGAGCCAGTTAAAAAACCAGCTCCCCTTCGCAGACCAACTGCGGGGTGGCAGTAGCCCCTGTTCAGAGGAGAGTGTGACCTCCCAGACCCGACCCGAGCCGGAACGGAGCTGAGCTGCTGGCCAGCCTTCTAAAAAATTTACTGGCTGGAGGTTGGGGGGTGGGGTGGGGGAGAAGATGCATGTAATCTATACCATTAACCGATAAGCTTTTGCTTACTGGTTAATCGACTATACAATTACATCCCTAGAACAGCTCACCAGCCAGCAATGCCACGCTCAGGGCAGCAGGGTCAAGGCATCAGACTAGAATACAAGCTCCCAAAATTCCTCTTTGGCCACACAATGCTGCCCACTAGTAATTTAGCTAGCACTGGAAGTTTTGGAGAGAGCAGGACTGCAGCTGTTTGTCTCTCTACAGGGATACCCTAACCAGGGAAGGTAAGATATAGATAGAAATGAGGGTCTTCCTTGCCCCCAAAGGGTCTGGAAGCGAGGTACTGCTCCATGCGCCCCCACGTACCCCAGGGATGCTGGCTCCACAGGATGAAGAAGTAGGCCAAGGCCATTTATTTACACAGCAAATGCACCCTTCCCTCAGAGCTCCTGCACTGCTGGGGTCTGGCTCTTCAAGGACATTGTGGGCCCTGGCTCTCCAGACTCCACCTCCGCAGGTGAGCCACTATGCTAACAGCATCAAGGAGCTGCTGCATTGCTCATCTATAATTCATGCTCTGACAGGGAAGGAGGGTGGGGGAATGCCAAGCAGAGGGAAAGCCAGAGAGCACTTTAACCCCTAAGTACCAGGCACGGACGTGCTTTTGCTAGGCACAGACTGCGGGTGCACAAGCCCATCGCCTGCACAGGTTGCAGAGTCTCAAGCTTAGTGGGGCGGGCCAGGCCAGTATTTGGTGGATAAATACAGGGGGTTGTGGATGACCCTTCCTTCCCCATGTCAGAACCTGGCAATGCATCAGCACAGAGTTGGGGACAAAGACCCACCGAGTTGCTGTCTCCCCAAAGAGGTGTAAGATTGGCAGTCCTGATCTGCTAACCATTGTGGAAGATCATGTGCCACGTGCTGAATCAATCCCAATCAAGCTTGGTCTCCTGAATGGCCCTGCAGTTTTCTGGGAACAGTGTCCCTCTTCCTTACCATAAATCTGCCGTACAGCACTGCTGGGAGCTGTGACTGCTGCATCACACCCTAGAGGTTGGCGCAGAGTTAAAGCGGCCTCAGGAGGGACAATGAGCATCCAGAATGTAAAATACAAAAAGTGTCCCTACTACTTCCCAGACTCTTCCCTACTAGCCTGAGTCACCCCATCACTGTCCTTATTAGTTCCCTTCTTGCCTCAGCGCGCACACGCGCACACACAAAGGCCAGTCATCTTGATGAGACATTTGCTACCATGGATCACTGTGCTTATTTGTTGCATCCTTTCCTCCCTTTTCTGTCATGCCGCATGTTCTCTGGGACACAGACCGTTGTGGCAGCCTGTCCACTGTCTAGCACAATGGGGCTATGCCAAGCATGCAGGAAAAAACTGCCTACCAATCTGAAAAAGATCAAGGAGTCACCTCTCTTCCTACAGACACAGAGATGTTCAGGTCTGAATGCACCACTGATCATCCAGTCTGACCTCCCACATAGCTTAGGCCAGAGATGTTCACCCAGCAGTTCATGCATGGAGCCCAGACCTCCTTGCTTGAGCTGAGCATGGCTGGGGGTAATGCAAAAGGGAGTTTGCCTTTGGATCTATTTATAAGACATGTTTTTACTGCCACCTATGAACACTCAGATACGGACTGTTCCCCAAAGCCTTAGATACCCAGGTTCTCCTGCATCTGAGGGAAACGAAGCAAAGGAGATGTCAGTCAGGATCAGACCCAGGCCTGACAGCCCGGTGCCAGACACAGGGTCTGTTGAATGCTTCAGCCAATGGTGCAAGAAGCTAACAGCAGGCGCTAAGGGAAGACCTGGCCCCTGGAAAAGTCCTCAATGAAGGTTAGCTTAAGCCCTGAAGAACGAGAAGTCTCATCTATGTTCCAAAACCTTTGCCAGGATTTGCTACCGTAACACAGAATATTCCTGTTATCCAGGATAAATGGGAATCGTGGCCGAAGCAGAAGCCCCAGCTCTTCCATTTCAAACATAACAGTCTCTGCACTTGTGCAGATTCCAATGTCACAAGGTCAGGCCAGCTGCAGGAGCCCTTGGCATCAGAGCCTCGTGGTGACAATCTAACAGCAAGCATGCCATGAACCTCCACCTCATAGCGGCGACTCCGCAAAGGTAGCTTTGTTCTAGCTATGCCATGAAGCAGGCATTTTAGGAAAGAGATACTGTGCTCCTAGCTTGCCTACCCTCTGCTCCGTAAGGGCATTCTCTAAGCCACCCTGTGTTCATCACAGCCTTTAGCTTAGGAAGCTAATAGGAAGGAGAGACCAATTTAATATGAGACACAGCAAAAACAATCCACCCAGCAGGCCCTTAGGGCTGAGCACGAGGTTCGATCTGTCAGCATTACCTGTTCAAAACCAAAACAGCTCAGTTTTTAAACTGGGGACTATGACAAGCAAGATTCTCCTGTTTACCGCAGCCTTGAGAGCTGCATCCCTACCATGGCAAGATTCGCCCCATTTACTATCTAACCCTTGCCCTCTGGCATATGGAATCATTTCCTGTGCTAGTAACAAGGAGAAAGAGAACACCCTAACCCAGGGCCCCCTAACCCAGTCTATGAGCTCCAATTCTGGGCAGTAGCTGAATTCAGGCTTTCTTTGCCTGGACATCCGTGCTTCACAAGTCTCCTGTCTGAAGTGAGCCCAAAGCCTTGGTGTTTCATGCCTGGAGTACTGTTGCCTGGGTAAAGAGCCATGCTGTGTTTGGAGTTGCTTGAGTGCTGTTACTGATCTCCGGATCAGACCCTGTCTGCAAACAGTCTAAATCTAAGCTGCTCTTCTGGGAGCTTGCTGGGAAGCTATTTGCCAAGAACAGATTAACATTTTGCCTATGACTCCCTTGACCCCCCCACATCTCCCTGAAGGAGGCCAGCACCATTTACCTCTACAAACAGGCTCACAGTGCCCCTTCCCTGAGTCTCCATCTTACCTTCTAGCTGACCCTGTGCTGCACTCTAAGAAACAAATGAAGCTGGAATTCTCCACTCCTGTCATTGGTTCGACTCCAGACACATCTAATTAAACCACTGGCTGTGGAAAAGCTCCCATTTCAGCAAGCTTATGTTTTAGAATGAAATGAATGCTGGTTTATTTGATTTACTTGTAGGCAGGCACCCTGATTCTAAAAGGGCCTATTCTACCCCCACTGCAGAGGGATCAGCAACAGAGCCAGTTCTCCTGGGCATCTGGAACATGGAATCACCTCCCACAAGGATCAAGGGCCTGATTCATTTTGTGTGGGGCAAACAGTCACCAAATAGTCATCACCCAGCAGGCCAGCTGCTGAGCAGGGCTTGAACTATCAACAGCTTTGCTGCTTAGCTCCAGGAGGAGGAAGTTGTGGGAGGCAGTATGGCCTAATGGAAAGAGTACTGGACTGGGACTCAGGTCGCCTACTCCTAGCTCAGCTGCAGGCCACTGTCCCTCAGGTTTCCCATCTGTCAGTAATGACTTTGATCTTTTTGTAAAGAGCTTTGAGATTTACTGATGAACTAGGGATGATTATTTTTAAAGATCTCAGAGGAACTGCCCATCTCTTTGAGATCCCCTTCTCTCTTCATAAGGATAAATGTCAATTCCATTAGCCATTCAGGCAGCCTGTAGCAGCCTCCTGTGAGAGATTCACTGGGGTCATCCAGATAGAGAATGCTCTGTTAGGAAATTTCTCGCACTCAGCCATGGCACTGACTGGTGACAGATCCCTTGAAATTAGGGATGTTAACCGGTAACTGGTTAACCAGTGACTTGGTAAGCATCACCCTTACTGGGTGATACTTACCAGGTAACTGTTAACCAGTACCTGGGGAGCAGCCCTTTCCTGCAGCCCACTATGGGTAGAGGGCTACTCCAGCTCCACTGGGCTTCCATGTGGACAGGTACCCAGCAGTTCCGCCAAGCCCCCATGAGGGCTGGGAGCTGGCAGCCCTGCATGGGGCCATAAGTGGCAGCAACTCCTGAAAGCAGAAGCATCCCCATGTGGGGCCTGTTGCTTCCAGCCCTGCGCTAGCTGGGAGCCGGCAGCCCCACATGGAGAGGGGAGGGGGCAGAAGCAGCCAGGCTAGAGCGCACACACCCTTGTTTAATCAGTTAAGTGGTTAAATTTAACGTTTAATCAGTTAACTAATTAAACAGGATTTTACATCCCTACTTGAAATGTCACATGCCAAGGAGCAGCTGAGATCCTGCAGGATGTTTGTGCTACTATCTGTAGAGCATATTAAAAACATCCCAAATTCAGCTATGGAAACAAGCAAGAAGGGAGAGGAAACAGGAGTCATAACTAATGTGGGGAGGGATATTAAAGCTCATGCTTCATGGCTTGAGCAGATCTCTGTTTGCCTATTAGAGGTCAGCTGAGCCTTATATGGGAGGAAATTACCCGTCATCTATGCATGGTGGATATCTTTCACCTTCCTCTGCAGCAACTAGAATTTTGGCTGCTGTCAGACAGGACAATGGGCTAAATGAACTTTGGGTCTGATCCAGTTTTACAATTCTAAATTTCTGTACAGGGCGTGTCCGCTATACATCGCCCTGATATACATCGGTTCTGCAGTGCCATTTACGCTTGTAGGAGCTGTTGCATTTTAAGTCCTCCCATTCCCCGCTCTTACATCACACAAAAAAAGAGAGACCAATTTGCACAAACAAAAGCCAGCCACAGGAAAAAAATTCCCCACTTTAAGTCGTTTTGCTACAAGTCCACGTTTTTTGGAACATATCTTGAACATATAGCAGGGATGCCCTGTACCTTAGTGCTCTGATATTACCTCTTCTAGCAGGTGGCCCAAAGAGCCCCTCCAATAAAAAAAATATCATATACCACTGAAGTGTAGCCATCTCTGGGTTGGGGCATGGTACCTGTTTATCACTGAGCGTATTTGGGCAAAAATATTTTGAGTTACATTTAGACATCAGCTGAATTGGCAGATTAAAATAACCCAAACTGGGGCTTGGCCAAGACACTGGGATCATCACCCAAACTCCTTACAATGCAAATTGTGCCTGTTTGTGGTCAGCACCTCAGTTTTAGGCCTTATCTGGAAGGTGGCACCACTATCAATGTAGCCTCTCCATCACTGGGCTCAATCCTCATTTGATGGGAGACCAGTCCATCTAGAATGGTTAATACCAATTCCTTCACTGGACACCTCCCAGAAAGAAAAGCGAGATATGACAGCCACAAAGGGCCATTAGCCTAACAGTCCATGTGTCCATAGAGAATTCTCCATAAAAAGTCAGGCGAAAGCTTGGGAAGCATGGACAAAATGTCTTTGCAAGGCGAAGGGGATTCACAGATTCCATAGCTCCAGCCACTATATGTTGTGACCTTCAATAGCTACCGGTCACTAGCTGACTAAAAATATACTGTCTCATTGTTTCCTTGTATTTCCCCATTGGCCTCTTTACCCCCTTGTCATCTTTCTTCTGCTTAGATTGGAAGCTTTCTGAGGCAAGGACCGCCCTTTTGTTCCATGTCTGTACAGTGCCTAGCACAATGGTACATGACTGGCGCGCCTGGTACTAATGTAACACACAGAATTATTGCAATCTAATCTGCTGTGGGATCACTTGGGGAGCTGAACTAACTCAATTATACAGGATCAAAGATGTCATACAGCGTGACAGCCAGTAACCAGCAGACCATATTCCATCTCCTAGAAGCCCACCAGGCAGGCCCCTTTTGGAACAGGTGCAGGGAGCTAGTTTCCACAGCAACAGCTCCTTTCTTAGGGAGACACATGGCATGTCAGCAGCACGCAGCAGGGAGAGCACAAAAGGGTGTTTGGAAGGAGGGGAGCCTGGCAGCTGAACCAGTGGCAGACACACTGTGAAGTGGCTCATCATCAGGGTTGAGATTCTGATGTCACTGCCCATACGGGATGAAGGGCTCTAAAGCAAGTTACCCTATACGAAACCATGTCCACAAAGCAAGAGGACAAGCCTCTTCCCCCAGCATGCAATGGAGAGAAGCAATGAGCTACAGAGAAGAAGAAAAAGCTTCCCCTTAGCAGTAACCTCAGATATGGAAAGATATGTATCTAACTGATAATGTAGAGGGCTCGGTTTTCAACTCTAGCAGAAGAGTTGGGGTCCAGTAGTTACCATGAGGGAGCCTGGGAGCTGGACTAGGAGAGCCTATTCCCAGCTTTCTTCAACAACCTGCAGTTCAACTTGCACAAGGCCACTTCACCTTTCTTTCCTATGCCTGCATTTCCACCACCATACTTCCTCCCTCACTCAGCAGAGGCTGCCTAAGGGACCCCAGTGTCTTTCTATTGTGCTTTGCCTGATAATCTTCAGGTATTAGACTGCTTTGAAATTCCTAGGCTGTGGCTGCCCTAGACTGTGGCTGTCCAGGAGCAAGAAAAGCAAACATCCCTTATCTCTACGTAGCTTTTATTCCCTTGCCTTACCCCCAGTTTATTAGAGCTATACAGTCAAGGAGGTACTTGCTCTCCATTTCATAGCAAGAAGGGTTTACCATCAGTCTCCAGGAAAGGTGTAAATTTTAAAATCAACATCTTCAATAGCTCTATGCACTCCAGAGTCTGACACCAGAGCTGCCAGAAAGTCACTGCATGCTGGGTAACTGTAAGCAAATGATAACCCTAAGCTTCCAGGGTTTCTGCACAGCTTTTACTACCAGAGCAGCATGTCCTGGGCAAGCATCTGCCTCAGGGTGGGGCAGCATGGAACTCTGAACACTGATCAGGGAAATCCATGGTGTCTGGCTGAAGTAGTAGAACATGGCAAAGACCACCTGGGCACCCCCAATCCACGGGCTCAGATGTTGGTGCCACTGGAGGCTTGGGACTTTCTCCACGTACTTGCTAGGATGGTAAGGAAGAGCTTATTTGTTAAGTCTCATTGTTCCTTGATGCAAACAGGCCTAGATAAATTCCCTGCCTTGCGTAATTTCCTGAAATCCAGAGGCTGAAATCCTGGTGCCTGGCACAGCACTGTTCTAGCCTCAATGAGCCACCACCTGTGACCTGGGGCTACAGAGGAAGTGCAGCTCCCAACCCCCCTGGGAGAAGGGCACACCTAATGAAGTGCTGACTTGGCCAGGGAGGTAGGCAGACAGCTGTAGGGCCACTGAACAAGCTCAGACGTGACTGAAGCGGCACATGCGGGGGTGGGAATCGCATGTATGGCCTGCATTAGAGGAAGGCAATGTATAGACACACCATACGGGCTATAGGTAGAGAACACCCATGATCCTTCAACAGGCTTCCTCTTCGAATCAGACAGTTGAACTCTAAGGCTCGCAACAAATCCTGCCCCTCTGCCCCCCCAAACCTAAGACCTAGCTCTCTGATCACATCTCTCCCATTCATCTCAGGATCCAACATACCCCCAAAACTTACTCCAGCCATGGGTCTTGTGTATGTGCTCCCTCTGCTCATCAAAATCTGTCGTCTTGCCCTCCCTTCACACAATCAGCAATGCTGGCCCAAGTGTCTTCTCTGTAGAGTCTGGAAGGGCAGACGTTGTCTCTCATGGGCTCTCCATTCCAGACCCCAAGTGGAAACGTTTCTCCCCCATTTATATCACTTCAGCCAGCTGGGAAGAAAGCAGAACTAACTCCAACTTATTCCAAGTGTGTTTGTGGCAAGAGGCAGGCCATATCTCCTCATCCTTCACAATCTCTCTTCTGAAGTGGTGCAGGAGTGTACGAACAAATGGCAGCAGCCAAAGTGAAACTCTTGAGAAGGAGCAAAGTACAGGAACAACCCGGACAAGTCACTTCCCCTCCAACCGGCAGCGGGACTCCGCCTTCGATACCTGAGCAAGCCACACCTTTCACAATCTCCCTGATTGCTAACCCAGAGCCCAGCCTGTTTTGCAATTCATCAGTTTCAGGCCAGCCCTGCAATTTCCCTAAAAAGCCTGACAGGTAGCAGAAGCATTCGGATTACGGAGAGCTTCAGGCAGTTGTCTGTATCTGAATCTAGGAAGGAAGGCAAACTTCCCCCCACAGCCCACTTGCACTTCTTCCGGCCTGGGCAAGGTGGGAGGAGAACTGTCCTCAGGCTGGGGGAAGGAGGGAGTTACAGCAACTCAGATTCTTCCCCCACAGGAAGCTGCCTGCCCCACCCTTGTTGTAAAGGGCAGGGCTTTTCAGTCCGTGAGCGTGAGGAGGAAATGCTCAGCCTGAAAAGAGTCTGAAGTTAATGTTCTACCTGCACCAGGTGGCCTGCAAGCCCCTAAGCAAGATGAATGGCTCAGAGGCAGTTATCCAGACTGAGTTCAAAAGGAAATCAAACACTGCCAAGGGAGAGCAGTGAGGGGCTGGGGGAGATTCGGGTAGAATGCTATGATGTGCCACCTCCACTCCCCTAGTGGGTGGCTCCTAGCCCATCACATCCGTGTGCACACACCCTTTTTGAGAAATCCTTGAACAGCAGCCAAGCCACAGGCGGGGAACACAGAGGCAAGATGGCTAAGTCAACACAATGTGCTGGGGCTGTCACAGCATCTGAGTGGGCGGGAGGAGAGCTTCCCCACTGGCTACAAGGAAGTCAAGAGCTATGTTTCAGCATTACCCAGTTCAGGACATGAGCTCACAACCATCAGCCCCAAGGCCTTTGCACAGTAGCCCCATCCCAACATAATTTAATGCTATAAGAAGGGGACTCAATTCAGTAAGAAAGATGGAAATTCCTTAGCTTGGTAGGTTTATTTTCTGGTGTACCATGTAGTAAGGGATGTAGGAGAACAGCTAGAGCAAGAGGCCAAGAGCCAGGATTCTTGGGGTCTTTCCCCAGAGGTCTGTATCAGAGGCAGCAAGGAAGGGGGAAGCGGAGCTGGTTCCCATGGGGAGCCGGTTTGATCCACCTGACTCCTGCCACCCCCATGCTGTTGCCTCTGATAGGAGCCAATAGGTGTGGGAGGCCAGCTTTTAACATAAGAACAGCCATACTGGGTCAGACAAAAGGTCCATCTAGCCCAGTATTCTGTCTTCCAACAGTGGCCAATGCCAGAAGCGCCAGAAAGTGTGAGCAGAACAGGTAATCATTATGTGATCCTTCTCCTGTCATCCACTTCCAGCCTCTGACAAACAGAGGCTAGGGACACCATTCCTACCCAGCTTGGTTAACAGCCATTGATGGACCTAACCTCCATGAATTTATCTAGTTCTTTTTTGAACCCTGTTAAAATCCTGGTCTTCACAACATCCTCTGTCAAGGAGTTCCACAGGTTGACTGTGCACTGCGTGAAGAAAAACTTCCTTTTGTTTGTTTTAAACCTGCTACCCATTAATTTCATTTGGTGACCCCTAGTTCTTATGTTATGGGAATAAGAAAATAATTTTTCTTTATTCACTTTTTCCACACCAGTCATGATTTTATAGACCTCTATCATATCCCTCTTAGTCTCCTCTTTTCTAAGCTGAAAAGTCCAAGTCTTTTTAATCTTGCTTCATATAGGACCGGTTCCAAACCCCTAATCATTTTTGTTGCCATTTTCTGAACCTTTTCCAATGTCAATATATCTTTTTTGTGATGAGGCGACCATATCTGTACGCAGTATTCAAGATGTGGGCGCACCATGGTTTTATATTGAGGCAATAAGCTATTCTCTGTCTTATTCTCTATCCCTTTTTTAATGATTCCTAACATCGTTTGCTTTTTTGACTGCCACTGCATACTGAGTGGATGTTTTCAGAGAACTTAATGACTCCAAGATCTCTTTCTTGAATAGTTGTCGTTAAATTAGTCCCCATCATATTGTATGTATAGTTGGGATTATTTTTTCCCATGTGTATTACTTTATATTTATCAACATTAAATTTCATTTGTCATTTTGTTGTCCAATCACTTAGTTTGGTGAGATCTTTTTGAAGCTTTTCACAGTCTGCATTGGTCTTAACTATCTTGGGTAGTTTGGTGTCATCTGCAAATTTTGCCACCTCACTGTTTACCCCTTTCTCCAGATCATTTATAAATAGGCTGAATAGTACGGACCTGTGGAGGACACCACTAGTTACCTCTCTCCATTCTGAAAATTAATCATAACAATTACAGGTGTAATTGGATTTATGGAGACCAAATGGAGATGGTGGCCTAGAACAGGGGTCAGCAACCTTTTCAAACCACAGAGCCAAACTACATCAACATTCAGAACAAGTGGGCAACAAAAAGCTGTATAAGAATGCCCATTTGCATGACTGAAAATATACAATGTAATATTCTTGATAAGTGACATAATGATTAATAATAGCATATATGAAACGTACTCACAGACTATTTAATGGGACTTCTGCTGCTGCAACTTTTCACACATTTCTTTGAAGTCTACATCATAACTGGTCAAATCCAACTTCAGGCAGGCATTCAGGCTTTCTTCTGTCAATCTTATGGCAGGGGACTGGGAATGTGGGGGTGCAAGAGCCTGGGGATGTGGAAGTATGAGGGGCTCAGGGCAGGGGGTTCAGGTGTATGAGAGGCTCAGGGTTGGTGTGGGGGTGGTGATGTAGGAGTGTTATGACGCTGCAGCTAGATCAGGGCTGGGCCCAAATGGGGGCTTGTTGGCCAGGCTTCATTTTTTAATAAAGTAAAATATTATGTCCAACACAAAAGGTTTCAACATTGTCTTGATTTATGACAGGGGTGGGGAACCTTTTTGGGTCAGGGGCCACTAACCCACAGAAAAATCAGTCGGGGACCACACAAATGAGAAGCCAAAAAAGAAACCCCCCCCACATCCTCCAGAAACCCCAACCCTCACTGATGTGACCCCCAACTGAAACCGTTCAATCCCCTGGTGCTCCAGCCCCATAAGAACATAAGAACATAAGAACGGCCGTACCGGGTCAGACCAAAGGTCCATCTAGCCCAGTATCCTGTCTGCCGACAGTGGCCAGCACCAGGTGCCCCAGAGGGGGTGGACCGAAGACAATGATCAAGCGCTTTGTCTCCTGCCATCCCTCTCCAGCCTCTGTCAAACAGAGGCCAAGGACACCATTTTATCCCCTGGCTAATAGCCTTTTATGGACCTAACCTCCATGAAATTATCTAGCTTCTCTTTAAACTCTGTTATAGTCCTAGCCTTCACAGCCTCCTCTGGCAAGGAGTTCCACATGCTGACTACACGCTGTGTGAAGAAGAACTTTCTTTTATTAGTTTTAAACCTGCTACCCATTAATTTCATTTGGTGTCCTCTAGTTCTTCTATTTAGGGAACTAATAAATAACTTTTCTTTATCGGCCCTCTCCATACCACTCATGATTTTATACACCTCTATCATATCCCCCCTCAGTCTCCTCTTTTCTAAACTGAAAAGTCCCAGTCGCTTTAACCTCTCCTCATATGGGACCCATTCCAAACCCCTAATCAATTTAGTTGCCCTTTTCTGAACCCTTTCCAAGGCCAAAATATCTTTTTTGAGGTGAGGAGACCACATCTGTACACAGTATTCAAGATGTGGGCGTACCATAGTTTTATACAGGGGCAGTAAGATATTCCGGGTCTTATTTTCTATCCCTTTCTTAATAATACCTAGCATCCTATTTGCCTTTTTGACCGCCGCTGCACACTGTGTGGAAGTTTTCAGAGAACTGTCCACGATAACTCCAAGATCTCTTTCCTGATTTGTCGTAGCCAAATTAGCCCCCATCATACTGTACGTATAGTTGGGGTTATTTTTCCCAATGTGCATTACTTTACACTTATCCACATTAAATTTCATTTGCCATTTCGTTGCCCAATCACTCAGTTTGGTGAGATCTTCTTGGAGTCCCTTACAGTCTGCTTCTGTCTTGACTATCCTAAACAGTTTGGTATCATCCGCAAACTTTACCACCTCACTGCTTACCCCTTTCTCCAGATCATTTATGAATAAGTTGAACAGGATTGGTCCTAGGACTGACCCTTGGGGGACACCACTAGTTACCCCTCTCCACTCTGAAAATTTACCATTTATTCCTACCCTTTGTTTCCTGTCTTTTAACCAGTTCTCAATCCAAGAAAGGACCTTCCCTCTTATCCCATGGCCATGTAATTTACACAAGAGCCTTTGGTGAGGGACCTTGTCAAAGGCTTTCTGGAAATCTAAGTATACTATATCTACTGGATCCCCCTTGTCCGCATGTTTGTTAACCCCTTCAAAGAACTCTAATAGATTAGTAAGACAGGATTTCCCTTTACAAAACCCATGTTGACTTTTGTCCAACAAATTATGTTCTTCTACATGCTTCACAATTTTATTCTTTACTATTGTTTCGACTAATTTGCCCGGTACTGAAGTTAGACTTACCGGTCTGTAATTGCCCGGATCGCCTCTAGAGCCCTTTTTAAATATTGGTGTCACGTTGGCTACCTTCCAGTCATTAGGTACGGAAGCCGATTTAAGGGATAGGTTACAAACCACAGATAATAGTTCAGCAATTTCCCATTTGAGTTCTTTTAGAACCCTTGGATGAATGCCATCCGGTCCCGGAGATTTGTTAACATTAAGTTTTTCTATTTGTTCCAAAACCTCCTCTAATGACACTTCAATCCGGGACAGTTCCTCAGATTCATTACCCACAAAGGACGGTGCAGATTTGGGAATCTCCCCAACGTCCTCAGCCGTGAAGACTGAAGCAAAGAAATCATTTAGTTTCTCCGCAATGGCTTTATCGTCCTTGATTGCGCCTTTTATAGTTCGATCGTCTAGGGGACCCACAGGTTTTTTAGCAGGCTTCCTGCTTCTAATGTACTTAAAAAACATTTTGTTATTTCTTTTTGAGTTTTTGGCTAGCTGTTCCTCAAAATCTTTTTTTGCTTTTCTTATTACATTTTTACACTTGATTTGACAGTGTTTATGTTCCTTTCTATTTATCTCACTAGGATTGGACTTCCACTTCTTAAAAGATGCCTTTTTGTCCCTCACTGCTTCTTTTACATGGTGGTTAAGCCACGGTGACTCTTTTTTAGGTCTCTTGCTATGTTTTTTAATTTGGGGTATACATTTAAGTTGGGCCTCTATTATGGTGTCTTTAAGAAGTTTCCATGCAGCTTGCAGGGATTTGGCTCTAGTCACTGTGCCTTTTAATTTCTGTTTAACTAACCTCCTCATTTTTGTGTAATTCCCCTTTTTGAAATTAAATGCCAGGGTGCTGGTCTGCTGAGGTGTTCTTCCCACCACAGGAATGTTGAATGTTATTATATTATGGTCACTATTCCCAAGCGGTCCTGTAACGGTTATTTCCTGGACCTGTTCCTGCGCTCCACTCAGGACTAAATCGAGAATTGCCTCTCCCCTTGTGGGTTCCTGCACTAGCTGCTCCAAGAAGCAGTCATTTAAGCCATTGAGAAATTTTATCTCCGCTTCTCTTCCTGAGGTGACATGTATCCAGTCAATATGGGGGTAATTAAAATCCCCCATTATTATAGAGTTCTTTGTTTTGGTAGCCTCTCTAATCTCCCTCAGCATTTCAATGTCAGTATCCCTGATGAGGGAAGGTGCAGGGAGGACTGAGATTGAAGGCCTCAGGCCAGATTTACTCTTCTGGGGTTCCAGAGTTAGTCGATTTTGTGGGCCCTCCCAGGCTCTGCAGGGGGGGGCTAAAATGAGGAGTTAAGTGTGCGGGACAGGGCTGCCAGTGAATGGAATAGGGATGGGAATGTAGAATCTGGGTGGGTGGAGGTGGGCTGTAGAAAGGGGTGAGGGTGCAAGGTCTGGCCAGGGGGCCGGCTGCCTGGCAACAGGGCAGGGGGCAGGAGCAGGCAGGCTGCCTGGCCAGGGGGCAGGAGCAGGCTGGGGGCTGGCTGCCTGGCCAGGGGGTGATTCCTTGCCAGGGGGCAGAGGGCATCTGGCCATGGGGTGAGTGAAGGAGTTGGGGTCTGGGCAAAAGGGGGTGGGGAGGCACTTGTTTTTGTGCCACATGGCCTCCTGCTGCTCCCATTCCCCGGAAGCCTCTAGGAAGGATTCGCAGGGAAAGCCTCCAGAGAAGTGTTTCCCAAGAGACAAAAAAGGCCAGTGTGCATGGACTCATTTTTGGCTGCTTGTTTCCCACATGCCGAGGGAAGGAAGAGAGCAGCGCACCAAGACATTTTTTGCTCCATTTGTTCCTGCACACCAGATCTGACGAGGAGGCTCGGGGCTTTCTCCCCCTGTTCACCTCCCCACAGGAGCTGACGCTGATATTCCAATTTTGCAGAGGGATGTAAGGCTTCAGTGCCAGCACTGGCTCCATACTGCAGGGGGAGCAGGTAGGGGGGTTGGGCTCAAGCATCAAAAGAGTCATATCTGACTCCCTAGTGAGCCATATTTGGCTCACAAGCCATAGGTTGCTGACCCCTGGCCTAGAACCTTCAACTGTCTGCACCTCAGATACATACAAATACAAGTGTGTTCTTGGAAAACTTCTTGGCAAGACGACAGGTTTCTATTAGTAGCAGGATGGCAGAGGCCCCTAGGAACTCCAGTCATAGACAGAGGCCCAACGTGCCAGGTGCTGTACAGACATAACAAAAAGATGCTCCTTACTCTGAAGAGCTCCTAATAGTCAGATTTGGTGGGGGAAACCAGAATGACAACAAACAGCAATGACTGCACAGATCAGACTGTAACACTACAGAGCAGGGATAAATCCCATCCCTTTCCTTGGAGAGCACCATAAGATAAAGACACCAAGGATCAATGAAGCTAGTCCCAGCACATGGCAAGAAGAACAAAGTCTAAAACAAAGTTCCTTTCCACGCCCTAACATGCGCAGAATCCTCATGGTCTCCCCAGCACTTGCTGCACACAGATGACTCACGAGCCCTTTTGAAACCTGTCTTTCACACCTGCTGCCAACTTAACTTCTCCAGCAGCGTCCTTTCAGATTCTTGTATTTCTGCATGAGAGAGAAGAGCTGATTCAAGTTGCCAAGGGGTTAACCTTTGAGTGTGACAGACAGCAGATGCACAGCATCTATACACAGTGCTAATGTGAGAGGGTACTGATGCTGATGGCAGGAGTCACAGAGCCAGAGGCACTGTCAGAATTACTTGCATCTTCAAGCATATTATGTTCCTTCAGTCGCCTGTCTGCTTCACTAATAGGTGCTTTCAACAGAAAACTGCTGAACAGCAGGAGAGTAAGGCCTCTATTCTGTCCTAGAGCCATACATAGCTCTTATGCTAATAGGAAGCCTGCAGTATGCAGAACCTCCCTGTCCAGGTGTGGAGAGCAGCCTAGACAAGAGAGCCTTTGCAGAATGGGAAAGTGACTGATGCAACAACTGGACAATACAATCTAGTAGTGCAGATGGGGTGCAGCGCTCCTGGGCTCTAACCCCAGCTCTGTAAAGAGAGTGGGGTCTAATGGGTTAGAAGGGAGACTAGGAGTCAGGGCTCCTACCCCAGCTGAGGGAGACCTAGCAGTTTTAGTAATGCACTGGAAGCACCAGGACTCCTGGATTCTTATCTCAACTGCCTGTGAGACTTCAGACAAGTCCCTTCATCTTTTTGTTATTTCTCCATACAAGGCTAATGCTTTATATAGTTTGAGGTTTGAAGGTGGGGCACTTCCTGCCTCTCCACCCACCCTTGTATTAGATCAAGGGCAGCTTCCCACAGCAGCAGTACTGTTTTTACACTCTGTCACTGAAGCACTGCCCCCCACGATGGGTGAGTGCATGTGCACAACAATGAGGCTGACATCAAACCCAGAGTGTTCCTAGCAGTCAAAGTTGATGTAACTGCTTGTGGCTGTGGGAAGTGCTCCCTTGCATCACAACTGTCAGCACTGCCCTTTAGCTAGGAATACATAGAGGCCTTCAGTCATCTGCTATTGATCCATCATGTTACTAGCAGCAGGATTAGGGGGATGGGATCTCCTTCCCTGACCCCTTCATGGAGAAGTCCCAGGAGAAATGGATTCCAGCTGACAAGACCATTTCTCCTGTGTGTGGTTTGGAAAATGCAGACACTGCTCCTTCCTTCCACCTCTGCTCTCCTCTGTATTCCATTCACACCTCCTCTGAATGCCAGCCCTGAAAATTCTGCATGCAATCAGCTTCCTAGGTCCATTGAAGTCAAGTAGGCAATTCATCTCCCACAGACATTTTGCTCTTCAGGTAGTTTCAAGAACTAAGGGGCGGTGGGGGAATAAAAGCACAAAGTTCACTAGAAGCCTCGAGCTCAACGCCTTCCAACGGTGCCTTCCACTCACTTGACCCATGTGAGAAAAAGGCTGGCACATTTAGCTAGACAAATCTGTTTCCATGTCTAAAATAGGAAGGGGGGTGGTAACTGCAGGTGCGGGGGTGAAGCTTCCTCTCCTCCATCCCCTACCACAGCCACCTCCTGCTCTTCCAAGGCCACCACTAAATCAGCCACGGCCAGAGATAACAAAAGGCTGTTGTTTAAGCCCGAAGAGAAGCTCTGCCAACTGGGCAGAGGCTAGATAGACAGAGGACTCCAAGCCCAGGGCACTACTGAGGTAAACACTGAGTAGCATCTATTGTGCTGTTTTATTGTGGACAGCTTGCACCAAGGACAGATGGTGGGCCCACACCAGAGATGTAAAGAGGTTAACCAGTGACTAGGGATATTAGATAACACGTATCTGAATAGTCATGTAACCTCATGAAATTTTCAAGGACAGGGCCAGCAGCCAGCCCCACTCCTGGAGAGCCCCCTACCATCCTGCACTTCTGCCTCTCTATCACAGGCAGCAACGCAGGGTGGCAAGTGGGAGCCTGTTTAAAAACTGGCTCTCTGCACACAGAGGGTGTGTCGGCATCCACGGAGCAGCCTCTGTCTGTGGCAAGCCCAGGGCCACTGCAGACAGAGGCTGCTCCACGGCAGCCTCCCTTCCCCCCCCCTCCCCCAACTGCTACTGCCTCTGATACAGGCAGCAGCGCGGAGGCAGTGCTTGAGGGGAGCCAGCTTTTAAGCCAGCTCCATGTGCATACTGGCTCCCACCTGCACCCCCCATGCTGCTGCCTCTGAGAGAGGGGCAGCAGTGTGGAGGGGCGGGCAGCTCCACAGGAGCCAATACACGCAAGCAGCTGGCTTGAAAGCTGGCTTCCCACGTGTACTGACTCCCACCAGTGCCCCCACCCTCCTCACTGCTGCCTCTTTATCAGAAGCAGCAATGCAGGGAGAGAAGCAGCTCCATGGGATCAGGTGCTCTTGGAGAGCCAGCTTAAAAGGCAGTTCTTCACAGGCACCAGCTCCTGCCTCCCCCTCCGCCTTGCTGCTTCTGATACATAAGCCCAGGCTTATTGGTTAATTGTGTAGTCATCTAAGCACTGACATCCCTACCGGTTACCCAGTAAGCATTGCCTTACTGACCGGTTAACTAACCAACCATATAGTTTAACAGGTTAACATTTTAAATGGAATTTTACTCCCTAACCCCACCCCCTTACACAGCAAAACTCCTTGCATAGGCCTAACACACTCTGTTCTATAACCCCTTTTAGCCAACAACAGCCATTTCTGGTGTCTGGTACACAACTAGCCTGCATTGTAGGGATGTGAAGGACTAGTCGCTTCCGTGCCCTGCTGCCTCTATCAGATAGAGACAGCGGGGGGGGAGGGGGCGGGGGGGGGGAGAGGAAGAGGTGGTAATTCAAAGCAGCAGCACCCTTGAAGCCTGGGGCCAGACCCTGGGCTCCATGTGGAGTTGCCACTTTGAAACACTGTGTGCAGCCCAGGGCCAGCCGGGGTGTCCCCAGCTCCTCGCAGCATTTCAAAGCAGCAGCGCTGCGTGGAGCCCGGGATTAGCTGGGGACTCCCCAGCTGATCCCAGGCTCCATGTGGCGCTGCTGCTTTGAAAGGCCACCATGGGGTCCCCAGCTGAGCCCAGGTTCCATGCAGAAGTGCCCTATCGACTATTCGATTACTCAATTACCCGATACTTAACATTCTTACCGCGTTGTATAACTGGGAAGGGAACACTACAATGAGTCCCACTACTATGATGGCTCAGAGTTTCTGCTGTCCGATTAAGACCAGTCTGGAGATCTGTTCAGAAGCCTCATGCTGGAAGTCTTATCTGGGAAGGGGAGGAGGTTGGAATTTGAAACTGCAGAACCAGAGGGAAGGTAGGGGCAGGATTCATACACAGAATCCCCCCAGCCCTGCTCCCTTCCTGAAGCCTGGATCTTTGCTGTGAGGAGGTTTCCTTTCCTTACAGAGCTATTTAATTCTACAATCTCTGGGTGGCACGAGCCATAGCCCAGAGTACAGTGAAATAGTATAAGATGCTGAACTACTCAGGAGTATCTCCTGGGAACAATAAGCAAGACTACTATGCGTCAACCACAACCTCCCTCACCCTATGCATACTTTCTTCTGCCCATTAGACCTTCCTGTAGCTTGCCAGAGACTATTAACTAACAGCAATCTTCCCCAAGGTAAGGCCATGTGTTCTGTCTCCCCATGTGGACTCCAGAATGTTTAGTAAGTGATGTCCCCTGAGAAATGGCAGCATGGCCACACTTCTGCCATTAACTCGCTCAATTCGTGCTCTATTAGACTTGCAGACATGCCATATAAAACTAGTATGTTGCTACTTGGGCTTTAATAATAGTACAGGCTTTCCTCGCTATAAATGCAAGATACATTCCAAAAAACTTGGACTTATAGCAAAACGACTTAAAGCTTGGATTTTTCTTCTTGCGTCTGATTTCCATTTGCACAAATTAGGGGGGTTTTTTGCACGACTTAAGAGCAAGGAACGGGAGGACTTATAACGCATCAGTTCCTACAAGCATCGACAACTTTAGTGTGGAACAGATGTATACCAGGACAACACAGCGGGGAAGCCCTGTAACCAGGGATTTGCAGCCACTGAAAGTCTTTTAGCCTCATTCGCTCAGCAACCACCTTTTATCTTTTCTGTCCCTCCTCTAAACTTTTCTGCCTGTCACTTGAAGCAGAAAAACTCAATCCTCTTGCACAAGCTTTGTGTCAAACAGGCAGCAGCTCCACTTTAGGGTGGGATTTAAGAGCCAAGGAGGCCACCCTGAACGTCCCTATGCCCTTAAGCCAAAGGAGCAGCCAAGACATCTGCTCAGACAGAGAACAGCTGCTTGCAATCCAATCCCAGCTCTGGCTAGTATGTCAAGCACAACCTCCCAAGGGAAGATGCATCAATCTGATTTAAGTAAATCCTGCATGCCATGAAGAAGGTGCAGCCTAGGGATGTAAACGACTAGTTGACTACCCGATAAGCATATGCTTAAAAGCCAGTTCCCACCAGTACCATCTCCACGGTGGGGCAGGGGCGTAGCTGGGACCAGCAGCCAGGACAGCTGATTCCCAGCTTGTGCCCGGTCCTCTGCCTTTTAAATCTCTTACTCCATTTAAAAGGCAGAGCCATAGCAGGCTCAGTAGTTAACCCCGCTGTGGCTCTACAGTTTCCTCCCTTATCGACTAATCGAGTAGTTGATGGAAATTTCTCAATTAGCTGATTAAATGAAATTTAACATCCCTCGTGCAGCCACAAAGCAAGCAGGGCTGGGTCATTTGGTTTGCAGACAATGGACTTGCATTAAGGTATATTTCTTGGCACAGCCTGACAACTGCTACTTTTGAGGTCACCAAGAAAAGACGCAACAAGCAAATAACAGTCTACAACTGCATTCAATCCACCCTCACAACAGGCTTGTGCTGGGGAGATAATATGGCTTAGTGAATAGGGCACTGGACTGGGACTTAGGAGACCTGCGTTCATTCCTGTCTCTACCACTGGCTTGCTGGGTGACGTTGGGAAAATCCCCTCACTGTACCTCAGTTTCCCCTCCGTAAAATGGAGGTGATGATACCACTCTCCTTTGTAAAGTGCTTTGAGAGCTACTAATGAAAGTACTCTGTAAAAGCTAAGTATTGATGATATTTCTGAATACCCCGTTAAAAATCAAGACTTCAGATGTCCTCAGCTGCAGTGTGTGGAAGCGATGTACATAATCTCTCTTACAATCCCGGTTTACGCACAACTGAATAGTCAACAGAAGGTATTATATGTAGGTTTGGCAGGATTCAATTTTTAAAAATAGTTTTAATAGGTAACATGGACGTTGTAAGCATTTTTTAAAATTTACTTTTTCACAACTGCAGAAAATCATATGGGGATAACAATTATGTAATGGCTGCAGATGTCGAGGTTCAAAAAGTTAAAGCTTGATGGCCATTAAAACACAAATTGTCAATATGATGTGTCTAAATATACAAAGTACATATCCTTAAATGAAACTCTAGGAAGTTCAGAAGCAGCATCTTTCTTACTTTGCCTGGCTGTAACATCCTTCCAAGCAGACTTATCTGCATTTCTCCTTCCTTCTAATCCCCCCCATTCCCATAGGCTCTGAGCACCTCACTTTAAATGTATTCATTCTCCCATCACTTCTGCTTTGAAGTCCTATTATTCCCATTTTACAGCTGGGCAGCCAGGGCACAGACACTAAGGACAAATTTTTCAAAACAATCCAAGTCCAATTTTCAAAAGTGATTCAAACACTAGGAGTCTCTTCCCAAGTCTCTTAAGTGCCTGAGTCACTTTTCGTAATGACTTAGTGAAATTTTCCAGAGCACCCAAGTGATTTTGGAGCTTGAGTAACTTGACCAAGGTGTCACAGTGACTCTGTGGCAGAGCAGAGATTTGAGCCCAAGTTTCCCAAGGTCCGGGCCAGTGCTTCCGGCGCCGATCCTTGGAAGCAATATTTAACACTCCAATTACCACCACCCTGGTTATTCATCCCTCTAGGAATGCACTGGAAGTCTGCACACAACTGTAACTATAGCAAACACACTAATGCTATTGTTACTTCATCAACACCAGAGGGAGAGCAAACAGAGCCCGGACAACAGAACACACAGTTCCAGTTGAGTCTGAGAGGAGACAAGAGAGCGCTAAGAAAGCAAAGAAATTGGGGAGGTCATTCCAGGTGACCAGAACTTCAGAGGCGGCGGCTCTCACGCTGACAGCCAGGAGTATTTCAGGCCTTCTCAACTTTGGAAGCTCTGGGGGCTGCAATGACACTCATAGCACATGCGGAGGGACGCAACTTAAGTGTAGTTGCATATATATGCAAATAGCTTCTTTCACACTGAAGTGCATGAATACAAAGCACTTCCTACAATGCCCTGGTGCTCCCAGCACCTCCTCCCTGGGGGCTAGAAACACCAACACCCTATACCCGTCTGTTCCAGCCAGCCCGTCCCGCTTGCATCTTCCAATGCTCACCCTGCCTGGGAGAGGCCTTGCCATTGTGGAGTGTGTTCCCAGTGGAGGCCATGTTCAAAGGATCCCACCTGCGGGTCATGTGTTGAGCCCCACGTAAACCCAAACCGCACCGTGGGCTGCAAACAAATGGGCGCGTGTTGAGTAGCCCTGGAGTATTTGAAAGGATAAAAGACCTGAGTGCTAGATGATCCAAGGCGAAAGGGGTACCCTCTCAATAGTCTGATCCTCACCACGGTCCAAAAATGAATAGGCAGCTGGTTGAACTGGCTGAAGCAGGAGGTGACAATACACTGCAGCTCTGCCAAAAAACGGAGGCTGAATCCTTTTACGACATTACTTTATTTATTCTTCTATTTGAAGCTATTACCATCCAGCTGGAGAAGAGAATTTTCCCTTGGCCAACCAAAGTGCAGGCTGGATCACAGACAGGTTGGGACACACTGAGTTTAGTCATATCAGCTGTTTTACAGGATCTATTGAAAGGCCAAGTGTGAACCAGCTGGCTGCTCCCCCCCACCTGTCACCCTTGGATAAGACTCTCAGGGCCCAGCTTCTTCTCTAGGAGATACATCAGTGCCTAGATTTAAGATTCCCTGGGGAAACCCCAACAGCCTCTTCACAGTTGCAGTCTACGCTTGTGATCTCCTCTACCTGCAGAATTCTTCACAACTATGGATTTTTGATTCCAAAAGTGGGTGTAAAGCAGGGACAGAACCCAAGAGTTAGCACAGAACCGGGTGCCAGATGCCACATTTCTCCAGATGTTGCTTTACTGCGGGCTGACAAACAGGCTAAAGCCTCTGATTCATTCAAGGTCAGAATCGCTGAAGTCAAAATCTACTCAACTGTATCCTCTCTCAGAACACTCAGTGACAGCTCCCAGCATGAGGGTGTGGAAAAAAGAGCTAGTGTAATCCTTGGATGTACAATCTGGGGAGCAGCAAGTTGAAACAGGTGATTTCATCACTGTATACGCCACTGGTAAGACTGCCTGCAGCCCTAGTACCCACATTTTAAAAATGGATGTTGAAAAATTAGAGGGTGCACAAAAAAGTTAAAAAAAATGTAAGGGTGGAAGAAAAAGTCTTATGGCAAGAGGCCTAAGCTAAGACCTGAGCTCTTTATCCCCACAAGATTGAGAAGTGACTTCATGACAGTGTACAAGTACCTTTACAGGGAGAAAATACTGGGAACAAAAGGGCAGAAAAAAAGACACAACAAGAACCAATAGTGGAAGCTGAAATTCAAATCAGAAACAAAGCACCTTACACAGGCATGTGTTTGACCACTGAAAAGACTCCCATGGGAAGTGGTGGATTCTCCATCTCAAATCCAGGCTTGATGTCTTTCTGAAAGATGTATAAGCCTTACTTAAGCTTCTGGGCTCAATAAAAGGGATTGGGGGAAAAACTCTTCAGCCTGTGAAAAACAGAAGGGCAGACTGGATGATCTAATGATCCCTATAGGCCTTAAAGATGGATCTGTTAAGCTTTGCTTACCTCCAAGACACCTGAGCTAACATCCTTTTAGTGAAGGGCTATCACAGAATAAATAACATCCTGAGGGGATGTTAGTCTCATTAGTTAACTGTGGTTCATTGACTGCTAGCGGTCTGAGGCACGCTTGGTGGAAAGCTGGATAGCTGGCAGGTCATATAGCATATTCTGTACTTCCCATTCAAGAAAACTAACACCACATTCCTAATGCCGCTTTTCCAAATCAGCAACCACTATAATTACCACAGGGATGTTCTTTGATCCCCCCCAGCAGTGAAGGGGAATAGCAATCCTGAGGAGGAGAAGCGTCTATTAAGATGTAGCCCACATCCAGACAAGAGTTAACTCACTCTCATTTGGACTGAGCAGCCAATCTGGCAATAACAAGCACAGAGAGGTTTGTAAACCATTCTACATCCTGTTGGTAGTTGGAATAGAGTCAAGGATGATGCATGCAAGCCCTCCAGCAATCTTACCCCATTTTCACTTTGAAGTCCAATCCCAAATTGGAATACACTGCCCACAACACAAGGAAGACACCTGGATCACTGCAAGGTAGCATTTGGTGAGAGACTTTAAAAATACAGCTGCCTGTGATCATCTTATTCTGAGATAGCGGTCACATATGCAAGTTGTTGGATAGGGAATTTTGCACTGAAGCATCATATCTAGACCTGGATTTCATCATCATGCTTCAAGGGACACTATCAACTTAATGATGCTACTGCTTGGAAATCTTTACCCTACTTTTAGCTGTAAATGAGATTACTACTTTTGTTTACTTTGCACATTTCACAGCAGTTGGCACATGCTCTGCTTCACCATTATCTGAAGGTAGCCATTTCCCTTGGGGTGGGTCTTCTATATGGTAATAAGAGAATTTGTTTGGGGAACAGTTGAGTAGGAAAAGGTAACTGCAAAAAAACCACAAAAATTGCAAGAAAATTCAGGAGCACGTGTTGTACCTGGAGCCATCTTAAACAGCCTGGATTTCAGGTTGGTGCCCCTTGTGTGGGTACAAATGCCTTAGATGAGTTCCTAAATCTCAAACAAGGTTTAGATATTTAATGGATAATAAAAACCTACAGTCACATTAGACGGTGTACAAAAGTTTGTACAGTGATATAAATCCTCATGCTTCAGAGTGTAAATTGACTGCCGACTAACGGGGCTTAGGAAGAAAGTTCTGTTTGGGGCATCTTATTTCATAACTACCCACTATGGGGTTACTTAAACCTACCTTCAAATTTAATCCATGGATCTCATGTCATTTTACAGAATCAATACTGTTACCCCACTTTACAGATGGTATAATCCACGCATAGAGAGGCAAAGTGATTGCCTACTGTCCCCCGTCAGGCCTGTGGTAGAGCTTGGACTAGAACTCAGTCACATTGCAGTGTTTACTCCACTAGACAGACAGAATTGTACATTCCTCCACTAGCCACATAAACTGAACGCCAACTCAGTGCTAGTCTATGCGAGAAAGTGTAACCCAAAGGGATCTTTAAGGTTAGGTCTGCACTTGCAAAGTTTTGCACTGTTAGTTTCACTAGTAATAGGGAACTGGGAAAAGAAAAGCACTGGTTTGTGTTCTCTCTGATTTCCACAGGCATCAAATCATGTTCACATTTGCAGCTTTCTATCCTCAATGAGAGCAGAGCACTGAGGAGCAGCCATTGTCACCTGGCCACAAGGCCATCCCTACCAGTATGCAAAATACACAGCTATATAGGCACCGCAAAATTTTGGGCAGCCAGCCCCATCTCTCAGCTGGCCCCTCCGCAGGCTGTTCTGAGAAGGGCCATCCCTAGGGCGTGCATGACCCCGGGCATCCCCCACTCCACCCTTTCTTCCAAGCCCCTGCTCTGCCCCTTCCCAGGAGCTGGGGGAGCACAGTGGCCTGGGGCCAGATTGCTCTGCTTTTCATTGCTGCTAGTGAGTGTGGGCCCAACCTCTGTTCCCTCCTTGCCCTGCTCCTGCCCCCTACAGCCTCCCATAGCCTCACGGAGTTGAGTAAGGCAGCAGTTCCCAACTGCCAGCCTGTGGATCAGTGCTAGGCCACAAACCACTGACTGCCGGGGCTGGGGTATACCACCCAGCTCCTCCCCTTCCGCCACAGCTGTTGGGAGAGGTGTGTCCTGCCCCTTCTCTCAGCCAACCAGCACCGGGCAGGTTGGGGTCTCCTGCGTCCAGGAGAAGAGCAGTTCGCTGCACAGCAGGAGAGCCACGCGGAGCCCAGCATGGCAGCCTTAGAGTAACTGCGACCTGGGCAGCAGAGCTCAGCTGGTGGCTGGGAGGAAGTGCAGGGCTAGGTGAGGGGGCGGGACTAGTGCTGGGGGTGGGGCTAGTGCTGGGGGGCTCTAAGGGGTGGGGCGCTGACACTGGGGGGCACTGGGGCACCCATGGTGGGGAGCTGGCACTGGGGGGCTCTGGAGGTAGAGCTAGTAGTGGGTGGCTATGAGGGCAGGGCTAATATTGAGGACTGGGGGCTGGCACTGGGGGAGGTCCTGAGGGGGTTGGGTGCAGTGAGACTCTGGAAACAGGAGCCTGGCACTGGGGGGTCTGGTGGTGGGAGGCTGTAAGGGGTAGGGGGCTGATACTGAGGCATTTGGGATGGGGGCTGGCACTGGGGGGCTCTAAGGGTGGGAGGCTGGCATGGGGGGGTGCAGTGGACTCTGGGGTTAGTGGCTGGCGCTGGGGGATAGTATAGGGGTGGGGAGGCTCTAGGAGCTAGGACTGGCACTGGAGAGCTAAGGGGGCAGGGGTGTACCCCAGCCCCAGTGCTGCCGTGAACAGCTAGCTTCAGCCATGGTAGCTGCCCACCACGTGGCGACTGCTGGAGCTAAAGCTAACTGTATGCAGCAGCTCTGGGGGCCAGGGCTTTTGGCAAACTGGTAATATTTTATTTGCATGTTTGCATATTAATTATTTGCATAATAAATATGCAGATGTGTAAATAAAATGTTGCCAGTCCGCCAAAAGTTTGTGAATGGATTTGCCAGTTTGCGGTATAAAAAGGTTGGGAAACACTAGAGTAAGGCACCAAAATTTCCAGGGACAGCCCTGCTTGGCCAGATAAGTAAGCACTTGCCAAGAAAACAGTGGCCACAAAAAGCCATTAGCAGGTGTAGATGTTCCTGCAGTTTTTGTGCAAAAAAGGGACTTTTGAGGCATTAAATGTCAAGTGTAGATATGCCCTAAAACACACTGTCTTAAACTCATAAATCTCTCTTGTGGATGCTCCAATTTAGTTTTAAATGTGGGGTTTTTTTGGGGAGGTTTAGCTTAAGGTGACTGCGAATAGATTTGGGTGAAACATTTCTAAAACAGACATGACCTAGGAGCCTTCCTCCTGCCAAGAGCCAGGACTGCCCCCAAAAAACTTTGCTGCACTTTTGATAAGATAACCAAAAGAAGCAATTCTTAAATTAAATTAAGAGTGTCCCCAGAGGCCTGCACCAGATGGAAACAAACTGAATTAAATCCAATTTATTCCTTATGAAGAGGCCGTAGTTTCAATCCTGTTCCAGGGCAAGAAGACAATTATAGGAGATGACAATTCAGCATAGGAAACCAGTATTTAAACTAGGGATGTTAGTGTATAGCTGTTTAAACGATTAACCGATAAGCCTCCAAACAACTACACACAACCTCCTCCCCCCCCCCCCGTATCAGAGGCAGCAAGGGTGGGGAGGGAGGAGCCAATTCCAGAAGCCACTCCCTGCGCATGCTGGTTCCCATGGAGCCGCCTGCCCTCAAACTGCCTCCCATAAAGGCAGCATCATGGGGGACAGGCAGGAGCTGGTGCTCGGAGGGTGCCAGATTAAAAGTTGGATCCCCATGAACATGGGCTCCGGGGAGCCCCCACACAGGGGGAAGCAGACTCTGCCCACTCCCCTTGCCAACAGACTCCGCCTGCCATCCCATGCTGCTGCCTCTGATACAGAGGCAGCAACGTGGAGTGGCAGAAGGCTCTTTGGGAGTGGGACCGGAAATGCACTGGTGCCAGCTCACCCCGGGGAGTATTTTAGCAACTGTGTAACTGCTAAAAATTGTTTCAGCTACACAATTACTAAAATACTTGGTATCTAACATTCCTAGTTTAAACACGTTGTGAGCTCTTTGGGGTAAGTCCCCAGTTCTCTCATCTATACAAAGCCCAGCACAATGGGGTCCAGCACAATGGGGTCCTAGTTCATGACTGGGCTTGCAGATGCTACTGCAATATAATTAAAGGTACAAACAAGGCAGAGATCAGGGCCAGAGAGTCATGGCATGAAGCCAACAGTCTTCTTCCTGGTCCCGTTCTGGATTGGAGGGAGGAAATTTCCAAGAGTCGGGTTACCGCTTCCTTTTCTAAAGTGATCATGTTCAGGCTCCTCACAGCAGGAAAAGTGCAACTGGCCCTGACCAGCATCCCTGGGCAGATTATGCATAGTGACAGCAATGAGTGCAAAGTGCAAGACTGTCAAATTCACATACCTCTTTCGTTTGCTCTCAGAGCTGTTCCCACACCAACTCAGCACAGCAAGGAGGCCAGGCCACAACATGGCTTCCCTGGAGGCTGAATGAGACACTCCAAAGCAAGATTCACAGCACTCTCAATGGAGTGTTGCTCCCAGATTATCTCCTCTCTCTATCAAGAAGTCTGGATCTGATGCTTGAATAGTCAGCGGAACAGCTCTGGGTAACCTGCCACTGGTCTCTGTTACCACAGTAACACAACATACCATCAGTCTTTCCAGCAGAGAGATTAGCTCAGGATACCTCTTCATTAAGTGTTAACTTGTGCTTTCACCCAAGGGTTCCACCCAGTCTACATATAAATCCCTCTCACCCAAGCTTAGTGGTGCTTTCAAACACGGCTGACCAACCCACCCTGGCCTACAGGCTAAAAGCCAAGTGAGGCTTCCACTCAGGCTGGTAAGTTGTCAGCTTTGCAGTGAGGATGGAGACCAGCTCACTTGTGCTGATCGTTCTCCACTGTCTTTCCCACAATTCTGCCCAAATGCCCACACAAAGACTTCCCCCACAATTCACTGGTAAAGAATCAGAGGGGCTCAAGCTCATCACTGCAGGACACACGCCCCCAGAAGAACTAGTCACACGTGGAGAAACAGTGGCATGGGAACAATTTTGAGGGTGGGAGTGCTGAACTGTGCCCCCCCCCACCTGCCCCGTACCAGTCCACATCCTTCATTGTCTTAGGCAGGGATCACAGCTGAGGGCAGGTGTAGAGCCTATGCCTATGGTCAGCAGTAGAGCCTGGGAGCCAGCGGCCAGGACCCCAAGTGGCAGAAGCGGGGTGGGCAGCCAGGCCTCTTGCACGGGGCTATACTGGGCGCAAAGCCTGAGGGTGCTGCAGCACCCCTCCCACTCCTACTTCCCCGTACCTATGTGGAGAAGTGCAGCACCACTGAGGATAGAGTCATTTAGGTAGGGTTTTGCAGTGTGGCTGCTCACCCCTCAGCTAGGTTAATGTGGGTGCTCAGACTCTAGTGCCCATCAGCCATGTTAACTCACAGTGAAGACTATCTTCAGGGAGATCAGAGGTGAGACTTCCTGTTCAAACCTAGTAAGGATGAATCACAAGTGAAGGCTAGTTGGGTGGCCTGCAGAAAAGTCTCTGAAGAGAGACACACACAGTCAGTCCGTTGGTACAACTGGTACGCATTAACCTTTCCAAACCTGAGGGTACAATGCTTGAGGTCACTCAGCCAGCAAGAAAACCCTGCCACTAATTAACAGCCCCCATGATTAAGCTTCCAGCCCCCCTGTGCTGCTGTTCCCTTCCCCTACCAACGTGGTTACTGCAAGTATTTATCTCCTTCTTTCACCTTCCCTTGCATCTTTTACTCCATGCACAACTCCAAGGAGAGATAATAAAAGCAATAAAGACGTTACTGTACTTCTGGCAGGAGCAAGGCACAAATAGAGTTTATGCCACAGTTTAAATGATTTGCTAAAATAAAAAGGAGAAAATACTCTAACTGAATTTAGAAGAAACCTCAAGCCAGCTTTGCTGGAAGAGCAACTACTCTTACAGACCAGCTGTATTATGCAGAAATAATCAAAAGTGAAGAATAACCTGGTGTGTTGTACAATCAGATCAAGGAATTCTAATGTAATTACTTCTAGGAGAAAGGCCTGAAAAATCATCTACTGGGACAGCTGCAGTTGTCTCTATTCCCAACGCAACTCTGCTACATACAATCTAGTGCTTTGAAACGTGTGAGGCACCATATTCTAGGTATGACTCCTTTTGTTTTGAAGCAGTGGGAGAAGGAATAGGCTTTAACGGAAGCCTCAGTCTAAATCCCAGTATATCATTCAATTATAAGCACTAATCACCCCCAAAACTTCCAGTTATTAGCATTTATATTGCAGCAATACCTAGAAACTTTAGTCAACGTTGTGCCAGGTGCTGCACAGAGAAAATGATGGGCATCACATGATCTTACAGTTTGTCAGACAGAATATATTAGGTGGATGAGGCAAATGAACAGGCTGGGGTAGAGACGACTAATGAAAACAGGAGGCACATAGCTCTTTGCCAACTGGGAGCCAAGATCACAATTCAGTTATTGGAGAAATCAAGTGGGCAGAGTTTTTACGGTTACATGAGGGTCAAGAACTGTATGAGTTCATTTGTGCCATGCATGTTTCAGATTAAATGGCAACCCCAGCTTGCAAAGAAGGAAAGGAAGAAATATCTATAATATCTATTACCAGAAGATTTACCTGGTGTTGCTCAGGTCCTTAAACTTCTTTTTTTTTTTAAATAAAATGAAAATGTCCAGGCTTCATTTAAATTGCTCCTCTGGGGTGGGGCTGGGAATGAGGGGTTCAGTATGCAGGCTGCCCTGGGGAGAAAGGACAACCCCAACCCCCTCTAACCACAGCAGGTTGAGGCCAGGTGAGAAGTGCTTCTCCATGGCCATTGCTGCTCCAGCAGTTACAGCTGGGGCAGGGATGCATGTCCCTCAGCTGGGGCAGGTCCAGGTTTGTCTGCCCCTGCGCTCCCCAGCCAGAGTGAGGAATGAAGCAAACTCTGCAATTTCCCCTCACTCCCTGACAAAGGGGAATAGCCAGCAATGTTCCCGTATTAATGGGGGAGGGAGGTATCCTTCTGCCCTCCCCAAAGGACGCCTGGAGGTGGGAGCTTGGGTCTGGGGCAATCCCAGCCAGCCCCTTTCACCTGCCTGATGATTCTATTTCTTTAGGGGTTCCTCGAAATTCTTCCAAGTTTAAAAGGGTTCCATGGCCAAATAAAATTGGAAAACACTGCCTTACTGTATGGTTTTATAAGAAGCAATCCCATTTCAGGACCATCCCATTTTCCCAGCACAACCAAACGATTACCTTGCTTTTAAGTTATAAGAGGAAGCTGTTTACCAAGTTTGGTCATCCTAGCATTTGAGTTCTCAGAAGATAAACTGTTACATGCTAAAGGCATGAACAGGAGACCTCAAGAGGCCACCAAAGTCTGACCCCAGAAAAGGCCAGGAATCGATTAGGTGAGACATATCCAGATGATGCTAGCAAGTCTGAAGAGGCCAGGTAGCATTTTTCATATTGTCTCCATTGCTATGAAAAGGGCCTGTTTGACCCAGCAGTGCCCATGATGGATCTGAAGGGGAGGAAGCCTGTCATGTTAAGGCTGAGCAAGTTCCAGGTGCAGCACTGAAGACAGCATGGACAAGTGAATGCAAGAGTGAGTGATTAGGTGAGAGATGCTCGCAGAACAAAGGGGCACCATTCTGTGGTAAAAATAAAAGGAGATCAGATGCAGACTGGAGGAAACTCATGTAATGTCACCAGGATTAGTAACTGGCACTTGCTGTGGAAGGTAGGAAGCAGTCAGTGGAGAGATTCCAACCACCATGCTACTATCATTATTGGTATAATGGACCACTTAGGAGTCCCATTGTTTTAGACACTTTGCAAATAGAACAAAAATACTGTCCCTTGGCCAAAGAGTTTATAATTCAAGTAACTAGTTCAATAGTATCTCCAAGAGCAGGAGAAGAAAAGCTCTACACTGTCCAAAAGCACCCAAACTTTTGGGTTCCACTGGAGAGACATACAGTCTAAACCAGTGATGGGCAACCTAGGCTAGTGAGTGGGCTGCATGAGTGACCCTCCATCTCAGTGGGCTGCAAGACTGTTGTAACCAAGACAGTCTCCCAGGTTAGGGAAGCTTTGCTAACTGTGCTTGCATACCTAGAATTTGTGGGATGTGCCAATCAAACCATGGCAGCACTTTGACTGGATACAGAATCACTCTCTTACAGTCATGCACCTCACCTCACTTCACATGCCCTTGCTTTAAGTCCATGGAATCATGGATTAAAACAAACAGAATGTCTCGTAGGCCACACACAGAATTTCAATGGGCCACATGAAGGGCCACAGGTTGCCCACCACTGGTCTAAACAGAAGCCTAGCAGACAGGAATTCCTATATTCCCCTCCCAATTCACACATCAACTGTTTCCCCAATGAATCATGCAGGCTGCATGGCTTCACATTACCATCCGAGCAATGGGGATACGGGAAGGCATGCCAAGGATGAGATCATGTTTACAGAAGTTGTGGAAGAGGTGGAATGCTGAATGAGAGCTAAGCAGCACAAGACTTGCCTTTGAAAACCTCCTGATGCCACTTCTCTCCTTTTAAAGCTCAAACAGCTAGCACCATACCTCTGCAGAACAGCCTGACATCACAGCGAAATGACCAGATACCCTCCTTCAAGTGGCAGGGGGCAGTCAGTGAAGTCCAGCAAAGGTTACCAGAGAGTTTATGCTGCCTGTTTAGCCCGGTATTGCAGCGACATTTCAAACTGATGCAAGGACTACCTTTGGATAGCAGCAAGTGCTCTTGCCGTTGTTTATAGTACTACTGAAAGGGGTATGGCTGTTTCCATTTTTTATTCCATTTTTACCATAAGGACTTATCATCAGATGCCTCAAGTCAATGAAATGATAAATAGCTTCTTCCAGACAAGCACATTCTACCCAGCTAGCCAACAGGCTGGTTAGCAGTTTATCCTGCTGACAACAGCGCTGTGGAAGAACCATCTTCAGCAACAGTGTCTGGCTCTAAATGCTCAGCTCTTAACACCAGGGAGAGTGGCTAGTGGTTAGAGCACAGGGACTACAAACAGGACTTCTGGGCCTAAGGAGTCTCTGAGTAGCCTTGAGCCAGGCACTCCCCCACCCTTTGTTCCTCTGTTGCTTAATATGCAAAATGGAGGGAGAGGGTCACCTCACTGCACAATATGGGAGAGCCTCAGATAAAAGGCGCTAGAGATATTTAGCATTACTAGGCTGGGTTAGCAGCAACCACTTTAGGCTGTAGCTGTTACAGTGGAGACCCTGTTCATTACCCCCTCCCAAGTTGAGACATTTTTTAGGTGACTCCATTTCATTTGAAAAGTGGTCACAGAAAACTCTGCAATGACAACATTAATAATGCTTTGGTCTTCTCCATAAAGGATCACACAGTGCTTTACAACATCCCTCCGAGGAACAGAACTATCCTGCCCATTTTACCAACAGAGAAATAATGGGAAAGAGGGGAATTTACATAGAACAGAACCCTCAAGTATCCTAATTCCAGGGTCTTCCTCTAACCATTACACATGCTCATTCTCCAGGACACATGGAAACTCAGAAAATAACCCTAGCTTCTGAGAGTTGGGGGAATATTTAAAACACATTGGGTGAGCTTTGCTTCTACTACCTTGAATGGGCAGCTGCAGTAAAATGCCTGCAGCACTGAGCCACAGAGACAGTCTTGGGAAACCTCTTGTTGTGAGCATGTCAAGCAACAAAACTGCCCATTGTTACTATGTGCTGTAGCAGATTTGATTTATTGTGACAGGCATGTCCAAGAATAATCCATTATCCCCACAGCTGGCTACAGAATCTACACGGACCAGGCACTTCCTGCACTAAAGGGGACTTTCAGCCGACCTCTCAAGATGCACAGACAGGTAAGCAGCAGAACAGTAATACCATTTCCTCTCCTACCTTAAAATCAAAGTAAAAAAACAAACCTAAGGAGGCCCTAAGCCAGGTTTTCAAGAGAACCTCACAGGAGGAGGAGAGGAAGGCACTGAACTTAAATACCAGAACAAGCCAGAGACCCACAGGGCAGGGCACCCTCCATCAAGAAGAGGCCAGAAAGAGGAGGAAGACAAAGAGAAAATGTGATGATACACCTCTCCCTTCTCCAAACTGGGTGCTTCATGCATCTCAGAAATAGCTAGATACATTATTTTATACAGCATTCCTCAGAACATTTGGATCATGTTCTGCTGCAGCACATGTGTCTCTTGCTCTCTTTCTAGGGGAAAGATTCAAGATTCTTCCAGGAAAGCTACCTTCCACCTCTCTTTTCTTTTCTCCCCCTACTACTCCAGGCTTAGTCTGTGTTAAAGTTAAGCCGCAGTCCCCACAGACTGTTTGCAATCCTAGTATCTTGTCCCTTATTCCTAGTCTCTATGTAGTGGGACCAAGAGGGAGAGAAAGAGACACCAGGTTAGAGAGACGAACAGGGGGTGAGGGGGACAGAGACAGTGAAAATGACTAACACAGTGGGCCCTCCCTGCTGGCACACTAGAGAGCATGATTCTAGTCAGTTTTGTTTGCTGACAGCTGGCATTGCCTCAAAACAGATGCACTCTTCTAAAGCCTTTGCGTCAGATTTTTTATATCTTTTATTTCTTCTTCTCATTCCATCAGCAAGGGATTAACAAGGTTCAGGCCAGATTCCAGTGCCCTGGAAATGGTAAAATATTTGGGTCTATAAAATAAATCCTCTATACTTGAGCATTCCATTTAAAAAAACACTTTAAAATTTATACTGATAGAACGTTTATTAAAAACTTCCCAAGGCTCAGATCTGTAGGTTCACACCTTGAAAAACATGGGGGTGGGAGGAAGAGAATACACAGAAGGCTCCTAAATTGAGAATGCCGTGCCCCATGTTGTTTGCAGTGATGTTGCAGCCATATTGGTTACAGCATATAAGAAAGACAAGGTGAATGAGGGAATATGTTTTACTGGACCAACTTCTGTTGATTCTAGTCAGAGAGAGAGCGAGCAGCTTTCAAATTACATAGAGTTCTCTTCAGGGTTGTGTAGCTCAAAAGCTTGTCTCTCTCACCAGCAGAAACTGATCAACAAAAGGTATTACCTCACTCACCCTGTCTGCCCCAAGTACCCAGATATGCAAATCTTAGGCCAATGAACTCAGGAACAACAGTCTGTAATGTTGAGAGGAATAGTCCCACAGCTATGGAACACTACACCTTTTAAAACCAAATCAGGGGTAACTAGACCAATGTGTTGGCCACAGAAATGAGTTACCGTTTTGCAGGCATGAACCTTTTGAGGGAGGGATCTGGTCTAGCTTGTTTCACCCAAAAGGGCGGAATAAGCTATATTAGAAAAGCCTTTAAGGGTAAAGGGCTTCTCATATATATATATGTAAGAGCCCTGAAATCCACTGATATCCACAGGCATCCCGTATGTGGTCATGGATATCAGCAACTCATTTTTGCAGATACAGATGTGGATACAAACTTTGTACCTGTGCAGGGCTCTGCATATGGCCTTAGACTCCAGTGCTACAACTCTGCAAGAAATCTTACTCATTGTGGTAACATGAGGGAGCACTGCCTGGTGGTTAGAGTGAAGAAAGAGGTGTGAGCTCCTCGATTCCATTACTGACTCCACTACTAACTCATAGCCCTTTGCCCCGCTATGCAGTGGCAATATAGGGGACCCCTCAAGGCAAGCTAGGGGACCTCATT
Source organism: Pelochelys cantorii (assembly GCA_032595735.1). Classification (NCBI taxonomy): domain Eukaryota; kingdom Metazoa; phylum Chordata; order Testudines; family Trionychidae; genus Pelochelys; species Pelochelys cantorii. The sequence continues at coordinate 35,639,245 of CM064336.1, forward strand.
TGTCAATGTTTGCAAAGTGGTCCATAGTCTGACAAAAGGACTCCTCCCTTCAGAACAGAGAACTCAGACTCCCAGTTTTTTAAGTCAAAATGTTCAAGTTTGTGTCCAAATGCAGAGCTCTCCCCAGGGATGTATGAGCAAGCCTCAGCTTGGCGATCTATTTGGTGCCTGATCCACTAATGCTATTGCTGCTTTCGATTGCATTTGCAGCCTCTGGACATCTCCTGCTGTCCTATTTGTGTATTCTCTGCAATAACAGCCTCAAAGGGATTTTTCTGGGAATGTCCAAAATATCTCCCTTGGGACTGTTAACTGTACAACCAACCATTTACTTTCATTTGGTGTCAGGTTGTTGTGTCCAGACCAGTTTAGAACTGGAGTTAAGTTCTGCATGGTCTAGTCTTGTGGTTTTACTGTTCCTTAATATCTCTTATAGTTTGAGATCACACACCATACAAAGATATATCAAAATAAAAGGCTATTGTGGCACTTGTGCATCTCTGAAGAACAGCTCTCAGCCAGGTCCTTGGACAGACTTTCCAGATGAAGAGTTTAAACTACTGACACTTTCCTAGCAAAACAGATTTGCAGACAATCACGACACATACTTCACCACAACAGCACCTTCCAAAGTGTATCATTACAAGGAGCTCTTTATTTACACTAGCTGAGTCTTGCCTCACAGCTGCGGTGCAATAAGCTGAAGGGCGGCATAGGCAGGAAGATGTGGAGGTGAGGAGGGGTGGGCGAGCAGGCAGCACGGGGGAGGGCAGGGCACCAGCTCAGGGGGCTGAAGGAGGAATGGATGGAGCACAGCGGGAAGAGACTTACTGACAGCCCCACCACTCATAGCACCTCCCGCTTCAATACATCCCCTGGCCCAATGTGCCACTCGGAGAAGGAACTTGACTAGTCACTTGCCCTGCCCCCCCTTGCTGCCTCTATCAGAGAGAGGCAGCAAGGAGGGGAAGCATGAGCTGGTACTGGGGGGAACTGACTTAAAAGCCGGTTCCGCCCCCCAGCACTCTCTCTGCGGGGGGCAGGGGAGTCAGAGGGCAGTGGGGAAATGGCACAAGCGGGGACTGAAACAGTCCTGCTTGCACCTGCCCCACTGCTGCTCCTCTCCCTTTGGAATGTACAAGAGCCGCCTGCAGCTCTTGTACATTTCAAAGGAAGAGGCACAGAGGGGAACCCATGCCAGCTGAGACTGCTTTGCTCCCTCTGCCTGTCTCCCTTTGAAATGTACAGGAGCTGCTGCAACTCTTGTACATTTCGAAGGCAGAGAGGCAGGGGGAAATTCCATGGACTACTCAATTAGCTAATTAATTGAAATATAACATCCCTACTCCCCACCACATCTGCCAGCCACTTGCTGGAGAGACACCAGGGCCCTGCCAATGGCAGCTCGAGGGGAGGGGCCTCAGCCACACCATGCCCAACACAGCCTACTGGGCCACCTGCCACAAAGCAGGATTCCCCATAACTCATCATTTCTCACTCATTCTGGGATTTTCTAGAAACTTCTCAAGTCTTCCAGTGTATTCTCAAATGTTCTCTGTGACATATGGCACGATGGACACCTCTCCTTTTATAACAGTTTAGATTAATTCAGCCTCAACATCCCAGAGGAATGTTATGCCCATTTTACAAATGTTTCAACTGGATCACAGAGAGAACGGGACAGACTTGCCTCAAATCACACAGTGAGGCAACTGCATAGCTGAGAATAAAAACCAGGAGATCTGATTCTCAGTTCTCCTTTCCCCATCCCTAGATCTAATCCACTAGTCCACACTTCTCTCTCAGAACTGGAAATAGAACCTAGGAGTCCTGACTCCCAGCCCAACCCTCTTGCTCTAATGGCCTGGAAGTTAAAGCCAGACAAATTCAAATTAGAAACAAGGCAGAAGTTTTTAGCCATAAGAGTCATTCATTGGAACAAACTTCCAAGGGAAGGGCTGCATTCTCCATCTCTTGACGTCTTTAAACCCAGACTAGATGCCTCTCTGGAAGAAGTATAGTCAGGGACAGAAGTTACTGGGCTCAACACAAGAGTAACTGGGTGAAATTCTCTGGCCTGTGGAACACGAGATCAGACTAGAGGATGTAATGAACTCTTCTGGCCTTAAATTATAGTAATCTAACCAGCAGAGTCCACTTCCTTCCTAAGGCAGGATTAGAACCCAGGAGTCTTGACTCCCAGTGCTCCCTATTTAACTACTAACCCACATTCCTTCAATGAAAAATGTCACGCAAGTTCAAGAGGTTTTGAAAACCTTTAGGATCCTATGGGAAACCAGGAAGAATTCTACCACTGTGGTAAAGAGCAGAGAACAAGCTGCCATATCAGCAGGACAACTGCTGACATGCATAAGGAGAACAGAATACACTTAGAAACCTAGTGGGAATGTTTTGTGATCTGTGATTTCGGACAGCCCTACTCCACCTGTTGGGGGAACATACACAGCAGAGTCAATAAGCATGTCAACACAGCACTGGCTAAACAAGGATTTAGTCACTGATGTGGCTCAACTGTAGCTGGTAGTGTGCCTGGTTTGTCAGTTTCTGGTGTGAAAAGCTTCAGCTTTGGGGGTAAGCTATTCAACAGGTGCTATTATTTGGGGGGGGGAGCTGTACTGAAGCACACTGGACACCTCTGGTCATTAGAGAAAATGACTGCAGTTAACAGTTGTGCACTCAACGTGAGCAAGTTCAGAATTTTAAAACCACACCAGATTTTAGACCCAGAATACCCTGGTTTAAATCCTCTCAGCACCTCATTTCAAACCTCTCCGAAAGACTCCTATTTGTATCATCCCACAAGGCGCAGGTCTTAGTATACGCATCCAGAATTACTTTCAAACCCTGTATTAGTACTGCCCAGGTACTGCACAGACACAGAGACAATCCCTGCCTTGAAGTGCTTACAGTCCAAACAGACACTGCAGTTCTAGGGTGGGGAAGGGAAACAGAGGCACAGAGAAGCAAAATGACTTGTCCACAGGGACAGGGTGTCTGTGGTCACAGGGCAAGTCAATGGCAGAATGGGAAATAGTTCCCAGTCCACTGCTCTTGCCTCTTTGACAAACTGCCCTCCCATGTACACTGAGTATGTAAGTGCTGTGACACTTGTCTGGTGGGCTCTATCTTACACAAAACCCCTTAATTCTCCATGTTATATCATTCAGTCACTTGTGCAGAGTCCAGGTTGGTCAAGGGTGGGGCTTTAACCCTTGACCTGGGGCTCTGGGTGTGTGTGGGGGGGAGGAGTACCTTATCCACTGTGCCACTGGGGGAGCCCCCCCCAACCTCCCTGTGACCAACATCTCTGCAGGAGCGACTGGATGATATCACATCTTTGTTACCATGGGTCTCATGGGCCATTCTAGCTTAAAATCCAGGAATTCATGTTTAGATGCTCCAGTACAGAGTCGCTACATGGTCCATGGTTCCTGTGTAGAATTAGCAACATGAAATAGGCACCTGCCCAAAAGCCAGCTACAAGGTACAGAATGCTCCTCAGAGGAAAGCTTACCTGCAGGAAGGACCGATTAAGTGGAAATAAGAGTCTGGAATCTTTGTTGACTCGCCCTGAATGCTCAGCTCTCTCTTGTTGGAGCTCTGGCTGTGTTTGTCTTCCATGGTGTGGACAAAGCAAAAAATCCTCATTTATGCAACAACCTCTTCCCAGCCTTTGCACTGATTTAACCTTCCCTCCTGCTCTGTTCAAAGAGAAACAGGCTTTGAAAATGACTGCACGATAGCAATATTATCTGTAATGAATTGACAAGACAAGACTTCAGATACAAGGACTAGAACCATAGAGATTTTATTAGGGATGTTAGTGTATAGACGTTTAAATGATTAAGAGATAAGCCTAGGCTTATTGGTAAATCAAAACAACTATGTTCAACACCCCCACTTGCTGCCTCTATATCAGAGGCAACAAACCGGGGGCGGCCATGAGCCAGTGCCCATGGGGAGCCAGCCCCCCCCACATGCCAATTCCTGCAGAGGCCCTTCCCCCCCCTTCTGCCTCTCTCAGAGGCAGCGGGGCGGGGGGGGGGATGGGAGGGGAAGCAGGATCCAGCGCTCGGGGGGAGCGGCTTAAAAGCAGGCTTCCCATGAGCACCGGATCCCTCAGAGCCACCTGCCCTACCCCCTGCACTGGTGCCTCTCTATCAGAGACAGCAGCATGGGGGGGGTGGGGCAGGCAGAAGCCCATATGTATGGGGAGCCAGCTTTTAAGCTGGCTCTCTCTGTGTGTGCTGGTTCCACGGAGCCACCTCTCCTTCCCCCTCTCCCCTGCCACTGCCTCCCACAGAGCATCGGCTCCCTGGAGCTGCCTTCTCTCCTCCCCCATGCTGCAGCAGGATGTTGTGGGGGGCAGGGGAGGCTGCCACGAAGTAGCCTCTGTCCGCATGGAGCTCGGGACCCTCACAGACAGGGGTTGCTGTGGACAAAGACTGCTCCATAAGATGCTGGAGCAGCCTCTGTCCATGGAGAGCTCAAGCCCCCCGCAGACAAGGGCTGCTGCCGCCCTGCACTGCTGCCTGTCTCAGAGGAAGCAGCATGGAGTGGCAGGGGCTCCATGGGAGTGGGGCTGGGAGTGCACTGGCTGCCGGCCCCACCCCGTGTAACCGATAAAATACTAAAACCCACAAAATCTACTAGCCTGGAGATATTTTATCAAGGCCCTATCAGGATCTATATAAAAACACCATCCTTGGATCTAACTATGCCTCCAGTGTGTAAAATGTAACTTTTATTTCAGCCAGAGAATTCCATGCACTTTACAAGTAGAAGTATGTTTGATGGCCCTCAGTTTATAGTAAGGATGTTAAGAGGTGGGTAACTGACTAATCGTATATTCGATAGAATTTGTATCGACTAAATGATTAGTCTATAAGGGAAGATGCTCTGCCCCGGCTTGTGCTGGTCTGGGAGCTACCCCGGCTGTGGCGCTGCAGTTTAAATGCAGCAAAAGCCGGGTGGGCTGGCAGCTCCTACTACATTTAAACTGCAGAGCCACAGCGGAGGTAGCTCGTGGACACAGCGTGAGCCAGGACTGAGTACCACCAGCTTGCGCCAGGTATGATAATGGAAATCTGGACACCTAGGCTCCATCCTCAGCTCTGCCGCTGATTCACTGCAATATCTCGGGACTTCTTCCTGTGCTTATAAAACTGTGAGGTAGGTCAATGAAGTTGCCATGTTGGAGCATAGACAGCAGTGTAAATTGCCTGTTCAGTGGCACTACAGTTGTGTTGAGTATTACTCACATAGTGCTGTTCAGTATATATGGTGCTTCATGGACACAGGTTTCTGCTCCTCATCAATAAGAGGGCTATTTGGCAACCAACAGTGTACATCCAGAAGTATTAGACTACTTAGGCACTGATTCACGCTCACTGATTAGAACCAAGATAATTAAAACTGTATAGTGGTACTTTGGGCTAGCCCAGTTCATTGGTTAACCTGGGGAAACACCAGTTATAGTCAAGTACTAACTGGTGAGGAGGCCCGGAAATGGAGGACTACTGTGTATGTACCACTGCGTTGGCTGCAGATTGTGTACCAGCAATATGGGAACAGGCAGCCTGCCAAGCCTACAGCTCTCACTCTTGGATATTCACAAATAGAGCAGGCAAAGGCATGACGGCAAGAGAAATGTCAGCGTCTCTTCTCAGACATGTCTGCCGGAACATTGGGTCCCCAGTGGGCTGGGCAGCCAGCAAGTAAAAATCCCACATACCCTTGGTTCAAGATTGCCTCTCTCTAGCCTGTGGGGGAATGGATAAGTATATTCTAGTCTTGATGTGTAAGCTCAGTTTGTGCCAATGGCATTTTCTCTTCTTGATGGCAACTTATAATGTATCTAAGGTAGTGGCCCTGGAAAGACAACTTCCCAGCATTGCTTATGTCTATAGCACCTGCTCTCCTGGAAGAACCAAGTTTTAGCGCTTTCTGATGTGTGAATTCAGCATAACCCTTCTCTCATCCCCATCCGAAACTGCTTTGCTGCAGACACTACTAATGCCCACTAAGACTTGTTAACCAAGGAACTCAGAATTAACTTCTCAGCGCTCTGAAAAGCCCAGACCCTAGTCACCATATTGCCAATGGGTAAGCTACGGCAGAAATGTGAAGCAACTCATTCAACCTGATCCAGCAAGGCAATGGCAGAGCTAGGGTTGGACTCTGCTGTTGATTCAGTACAAGAGTCCCAGAGCTGAGGCTAGAACCCAGGCATCCCAACTTCCAATCCCACTTTCTTCTAAGCTCTAGAACTTGCTCCTGCCCTTCAGACCGCCGAGGATAGAACCCAAGCATCTTGATCAGCGTTCCCTGTAAGCCGAGCACTTGTGTGACCACTCAGGAGAGATTCCAATGCCACCCAGCTGATTAACAAAGCGCCTACAGCCAGGTTTGTGTTTCTCCTGCTGGTGCACATTTGCACATTCCTTTGTGCACATAAAATTTATTCTGCACATGGATGGAAAAGATGAGGGGGAACATTGATCCCGACTCCCAGCATTTCCTGCTTCAACCAGTAAGCTGTACAGTCAGTTTGATGCAAGAACAAATCCATTTTAAAAACCCAATGAAATTATAATTGAAGTAAGAGTGCAGAGCAATGCGCTCTCCCTATATCACAGCTCTTTTGCAGAATCCCTTTCCTTGAGGAAACTGCAGAGTGTCTTTGGTGTGCTGCAGGCTGGACACCTAGAACAGTTTCTAAAGCATTACATTTGTCCTTCATGTAAAGTCAAGCCAAGGGCCACAAGACAGACTGTTGGTGGAATTGCAGCACAGAGATAACTATGAAGTGAGACAAGAGTGGTAGGAGGGAATTTGGACTTTTTAAAAAACAACCTGAAATTTGGGTTCAAGTTCCCTACTGTCAATGACTCAAAGAAAACACATTCTACCTTTTAGCACTTTGTAGCACTCCTAGAATGCAACCAAAACAGCCGCACCAGCCTCTCCTTCTGTCCTAATAATCAAGTGGTTGAGACGCATCCTGTGTTTTCTCATGAATCAATCACCTGTTAGCTGAGGCACACATTTGCTCATGGAAAACCAGTGCTGCAGCATGAGCAGGGCTAGAAGAAAGTGGTGCCCAAGAAGAGGAGAATGGGGAACACAGAGGTGATCAAAGACTGCTGCAACCATACTGAAGTCCAGATCTGCTCCACACTTTCTGATGGTGCATTTTTCACATACCCCCTCACCCACTACTTCTCCCCCCCCCCAAAGTCATCATTGCATCTTCCAGCCTCATCACTTCAGCTACACTCTGCAACACTCCTACTAAGATAACTTAACTGGCCAGCTGATTGCTGTATCTCAAACTCCAACACCAACAGCATGGCTGAAAGATAACAAAGCTCACATGAACCCAGGCAGGCACACTGTACTCAACTTGTTTACAGGCGAAAGGATTAAAACCTGAGGGGGAGGAGGGAATGGAAGAAACGTCCATACAAGCCTGTGGGAGCTTTAGCAAGGAAATACCAAGAGGGCCCCCTACCAAGAGATCTTTGAAAAGCATAAAGCAGATACGTATCACTGGCCACTTACTAGTATGCCAGATGCTGCTTAAGACCAAGTGACCTTGGAGTTATTGCTAAGTTTTCACAGCTCCTTGTGCTAACAAAGCAAGGTTACTGGGAAGCAAAACATTCTTCAGCGATAGCCTGACTGAAAAAAGCAGCACCGGCCAAGCGTCAAAGGAAACAAAGCAGATATTTGTGCTGGCAAAAGTGACAAAGCCCAAGCACCCCATAACTCCCATGGAAGGCAGAGGGAACTGCTGGTGCTCAGCACCTCTGTAAACCCAGGCCAGGATGCATGCCAAATCCCAGGAACTGCTACCAATCTCTGTGGGGAATGGAGGCTGCTACTACAATACCAATGGGCCCCATAGCAATTAAGAGCTTGATATTTAGACTGTAGGCTCTCAGAACAGGGATTGTCTCATGACACATCTGGATTGCACCTGGTACAATGGGACTCAGTCTTAGTACCTAAAAGCCCCAACTGAGATCAGGCTCCCATGATGATGTGCACTTTTGGTATTATGGTAGCACCAAAGGGCCCTAACTGCTAGGAATGTAAATACAGGTTGAAATTCTCTTAACAGCGATTCACTGGTCCCGGCATGGATGTTGCAGGACTAGCGTCCCAGTGGAGGGCCAGCAATAAGGATCCTTGAGGGGCTGGCAGGGCAGTGGGTTGCCCAAAAGGAGTTGATGGCAGGGCCGTCCCGGCATTCAACGTTCAGGGCTGCTCATGGAGCCCCGGCACGGTGCACGCAGCTGCTCAGGAAGCCCCAGTACGCAGTTTGTGTGGCTGCCCAAGGAACCCCAGTGCGCATGCAGCTACCCGGAGCCCCAGAGCCAGGCTGCCCGTTAGGGCAGCGGGGCCAGCAGGAGATAGGGCAAACCTCCCCGGTCCGGCAAAATCCTTCATCCAGGACCAGTCAGGTCCTGAGGGTGCCAGACCAGGGAGGTCCAACCTGTACTTTAATGGGTATCTGCTCTCAATTGAGGAGCTCAGGGCAATCCTGTGGTAGTGTTAATAATACACACAATAACTGGGGTCTCTGCCCTCAGTTGATGCTTCTAGGGAATATCATAGCACTACTGCTACTAATGTGCACAGCATAATGGGGTTCCTACTCACCACAAAAATAAATATAAAAAGTGCTACTGTAGTTGTGCTGATCCCAGTACATGGGAGAGAAGTGCACACAACTCTGAAACATGTTCACTGAGTCTCCTCCAGACGCAACAGGGCCTAACAGATTGAGTTTGGGGCCAATAACTCAAATCCTAATCCTCACTTTGACACAGACTGACTGCTAGAGCAAGAGTAGAGTCACTTTCCATATCTCATTTTTCTCCCTTAGACATAGGGGATATCCCCTACATCACAGGGGTGTCTGAGGATCAATTCATGCAGGCTTGCAAAATTCTATTTTCCACTGCAAAAATGATTTTTATCTTAGCAAATGAAGCTGCTTATTGTCACCCTCATAAAATAGTGCTGGAGATCAGATTTGGGTTTAGAGACCGGGGAGTTCTGAAAGCCTAAGATGAAGGTAAAAGGGCAGGTGCCAAAGATTGTTATTAGAGCTGCAGCCTGGTAACCAACCACACAAACAACAAGCCAATGACACTTGCTCAAATGGCTACAAATATGAACACTACCCAGAGGTTCAATACCAGAGTTGATGTCATTCTACAGAATGAGCATATATGGCAGGCCAAGCCAGCCTTGCTAGGATCCTAACTTTTGATCCTAGGGAGTTTCAAACATAAAATACAGAGCATTATCCCAGGTTTTGCACTATTGCAAGTGAGAAAAGACTGAGTTTGTAGATTTTTCAACATTACCAAAATAACACGGAGCCACACTCAGTTCTGTTCATCAGACTATAGGCCAAATGCATCATCAATAAAAATAGTTTGAGATACAAAAAGAGCCTTTACCGGTGAACGAGCACATGCTTCTTGTTCAAATACTCCCCTTTGGGACCCTAATTCCAAATCCACTTCCACTGAAGCTTTTCCCTTAGCAGCTCCTTTTATTATATTATAATTTGCAGATTTCTTGGTTCCTGAGAACAACAAAGGGAGAGATTGAGAGTGTGCTGTTTGCACTAGGCTAATTAGAGGCTTTAATGTCATTCTGGTCAATTAGATCCCAGAGCAAAGAGGGTGAGAGAGAGATGGAGTTGGAATGAACAAAAGACAACTGAAAAATGCTTATGACAGGAAAGAATTAATTGATTTAAAGAAATTCAGTGTCCCATCAGGGGTTCTAAGAATAATTCTGACACACCCAGCCTACATGAAAGTGAGGGTGTTAGTTACAGTCTTGTCACTGAGAAATCCCATCGTATTTCAGACACAAAAAGGCAAAACACCTTCCTGCTCCTATCACTTCTCAGGAAGAGCCAGAATAGGTGTGACAGCTGCAATCTGCAAACACTCAGCTATATCCAAAAAAGCACAACCCTGAGATGACAATTAACTACTAGTCTCACGTACTCACTAGCCCATTAATCTTCTTCCATATCGAGGCGGTCATCAGGAGCTGTTAGACAGGCTAGCTCCCGATTCTCATGGCTGGTAACTCCGGTTTGTCCCAGCTTCATAAGAGAACTGAAAGTTACTTCCCTGTGCTGATGCACCGCCCTTTCCTCCCCCCTATGACACGGAGGGGAGGTAAGAGTGCTCTTTTGAGAAAAAAAAAAAAGGAACTTCCTGCAGCTGGGCAGTGCAGAGCAAAGCAGCTGAACCGTGAGAAATCTAGAAGCTGTGAAAATTAAACACACAAGGGAAAAAACACATCCCATGATGGTGCTCTCTCCCTATCAGAAGAAGGCTGGCATCTTTCCAGGAACTTAAAATGCCACTACCTCAGCAAAAATTATCAATGATGTGCTGTGATCACTGCCAGGGCAGTACAGGAGGAAAGGATGGGTTTGGATCACAAGAGTGGGAGTCAAAGATGGATTGAGGAAGCACTGCAATTTAAGTGGTGCCAGAAAGTATTCCATGGTATCCGGGAGCAACTAATGACCTCGCTTTCAAGAAGTGAGGAGCAAAAACAAGGGTGGACACTCAGTAGTACTTTAAAATCAGAACACTCTAAAGCATTTTAAATTGAACACAGAAAAATCGCTAGTAACTTTGGCAAAGTGTCAGCCAACAGATTCTGACTATTGAAAAAACAAACAAGGTCACAGTTAGAATGGCTTTTTGGCAAGTTTGGGCAACGGTCCCAGAGGTGTACATCCAGCCCCCAGAAAATTAATTTCTAATCCTCAGTTTCTTTCGATGCCCCTCCACGTCCCCTAGTTTAGCACAAGCATCCCACATCATCCCTTTAGTTCACAAGATCTTGGGTCCTATCTTCAGTATTGCCATCATCAGCATAATTTCTTCCTGGTTCATTCTCTCTCAGATGAGAGTTCTGCCTATGCCTAAATTGCTTTCCTCACTTCTGCCTTTAGTTCTAACCTTTAAAAGATCCAGGAAAGCAATTTATATGGAAGATATCACAAAAAGAGGTTTTTACGGTATCAATCCCCAAACTGGAACAGTCTTTTTAATACTTCAAAACGAGCCATCAGAAGTTCTGGCCTTTGCCTCCAGACAAAGGGAATTTCAAGAGAGGTGGCAATGGTTTCATTATTCTGCTTCTCCAACGCATCTACAATGACCAAGTGGCTTCCAACTACTTGCCCTTGCACATGCTTATCTGGAGCAGGCAATACCCAAAAAGGATGCATGTGCAGAGTTTGCTTTCACTCCCCATCCACATCCTTTCACTGAGACAGAGACAGTAATCTGAACAGAGATTATCTCATCTGGTTCTAGACAATGTGTTCCCCAGCCAGAGATCTGCCGAAACAGATGGTCGCAAACTAAAATCCTGCTTGATTGACCTCCTGGTTTAATTCCACAAGCTTCTGTTAAAAGCCAAACATTTGCAAGTGGCTCCAAATTGATCCTGCCTGAAAGCCATGATGCTTGCGTTCTATACAGAATGTTACTTTTCTCTACAATGAGGCTCAAAAGCAATACTGAATCATAATGCTCCACAGTTTGCATGGTTTGTTGGAAAGTAGCAAAACTACTGCCCCCATCCAATGCCCACGCTGGGCCAATACAGCTTCCTTACACATACCGGGACAAGATAGGTCTTTTTCATCTCTAGCGTTGGACCCCTATGGTGGCTGCTGGGAAGAACACTATTTACCATTCTATGGCACCTCCTTTACACACGCCTTACTCATCGTACCGCCCGTTAATACTCAAACTTGCCAAACCCTTTGACTGCTATGTCCTATCTTGTAACACTTCATGCTTCTAAAGAGACTTTCACCAGAAGATCTCAAATCACCTTTTGTCATTCAGCAAACCTCACCCATAACCCCCAGAAGTATAAATTAGCTCCATTTATAACAGAGGGCTAAACTGATGCACGGACAGGTTAAGTGGCTTGTTCCTATAGTTGACAGAAGGATGATGCAATTGCTAGGGACTGTTGAGACCCAGCTTCAATTCAACACTCCACCACTGACTTCCTGTGGGACTATGACCAAGCAAGTCATTTAATCTCTCTGTGCTCCAGTTCCTCATTTGTGTAATGGGGATAATAGCACTGCCATGCCTCATACAAAGCTCGTCAAGATAAATACAAAGACTGTGAGGCACCCGAGGTAATAAGGTAACAGATGCCATGTACGTACCCAAGATAGAGTGAAAGGTACATGAGCTCAGACGGGAAACAGAAACCAAGAATCCTGATTCATCAATAGAGTGCTCCAAATACAAGGAACTATGGGACAACCCCCTTGGAAACATACATCAGTCCCCACCCTTCGGGGAGTCAAAGAGGGCACAGCACTTTTTGAATGAAAACCCTCTTGGAGACTGTGTGCATGCCCAGAGCCATACAGACTTAGTTTTATTGGCTGATTTTCAAAGCTACCATGTAATCTGAGACTGAACTTTGTGTTCTCCTCCCCTCTTCATCTCCTTTACAAAAACATGCTGAGGACACTTCTGCAGAGGGCTTAGCCCTCCTATTCTATTTCTGCCTGTCAGCAGGGAATAACAATTTTAAAAGGGGCTCAGAATGGCTGAACATCCGATACCTTTATGACAATGTCACATACCCCTACAAAGGGAATCAACTGTTCCTCTCCCCTCCTGGAGCTTGGGAACAGAAATCGGAAAGAAAAATACATTCAGTATTTTTAAAATAGGAGGCTTTTAATGGAGCCAGCACAGGAATCACTGTGTTTGTGCCACTCTTTATAAGGAAGGCCTAGAAGGTTTCATCCCTGCTTTTAAAACAAAAAAACAAAAAACAAAAACATGTAAAATTGTTATCTATATTGTAGTAGTGCCAGGTGACCCTAGCCAACACGGAAGCTCCTCCCCATCATGACAGGTACAACACAGACCTCCAAATGAGAATGCTACCACCTCACGCTAGGCACTGCACAGACATGTAGCAAAAGACAGACCGTGGCCCCAAGAACTTAGAGTTTAAACAAAGGAAATATTATTTTTGCCATTTGACAGATGGGAAAATGTTGGCACAGTATGATGTGACTTACTCAAAGTCACACATGGAGATGGTGGCAGAGCAAGGAATTAAACTCAGATCTCAAGGGCTATTACTATTAATATCTGTATGGCAGCAGCACTGAGGGGCCCCACTCATGGAGCAGGACCCCACTGAGATAAGCCCTGCACAGACCATCTTTTCACCCTCCTTCTGGAAGTATCACATCTGACAATTTCATATAAAGCAGGGGTGAGGAACCTTTGGCTTGCATGGATCCAGCCCCTGAGACTTGGGGCTCCCCCATAGCATTGGGGAGCCCTGCACTGGCACTCCAACACCCCCACCCTCTGCTGTTTCCCCCATGGGGCTGGAACACACAAAATCTACTACTCTGGACCTGACTGATTTTTCTGTGGGTCAGCAGTCCCTGACCGAAAAAAGGTCCCCCACCCCTGATTTAAAAATTCATGGGGAGGAGCTATATCATGCTTTTGGGGAAGGGGTAAAGAGAATAATCTTTAAGGGGTAAAGAGAATAAGGAAGATCCTGTGTTTAGGGCAGTAGCCCAGCACTGGGAGGCCCACGGTTGAAGTCCCTGGTCTGACACAGACTCCATATGTCACAGTCAACAAGTCATATATAGTCTATGTGTGTTCCTATTCTATTTCTGTATAAAGGGGTAACAGCGCATTGCCCTACTTCACTGGGGTGGCTATGAGGATAAATACAATAAAAATTATGATGTGCTCGGATGCTAGTTTAAACTCAAAGCAAGAGGCGTGGAATTCTTGAATCTTTTCTCCCAAGTGTGTTAAAAGTACTCAACTTCCATCCCCCAAGTTCTAAAAATTAAATAAAATTGTCTTCTCTATCATAATAAGGTTGATGCTTCCCCAGGATTACAGCCTCATAATACAATGAGTTCTCTATCCAGACAGTGTTTTTCAGGCCAGAGTTTGATATCAGTTGAAATTAGACCTTTCAGGCTATTTTTGCAAACCATGAAGCAGCAATCAAAGCACACATATCCAATTCCTTCACCCAATCCTCCTCCTAGGTCAGTGTTTCTCAACCTTTTTTTAAATAAAGTATGCCCTTTAAAAAAAAAAGTACCCCCAGTATCTACAGTTTTCAGATACACACAATTTTTTTCTACCATTTCAACACATTTGTTTAACCAACTTAATCGTAGCCGGGCGGGCGATGAAATTTTTGGGTGTAAAAAGTACAAAAATAATAAAGTGCTGTAAAATTTAAAACAAAAATTCAGTTTTCTCCAAATTTCAGTTGTGTTGACGTACCCCCCAGACTTCTCTCGAGTGCCCTAAGGGGACTCATACCACTGGTTAAGAAACACTGTCCTAGATTACTTTTCAAACAGATTTCTGTCAACTCTTATGCCTGCCTTCTTAAAGGGTCTGTCTTACTGCACTTAGCCTGGGTGATCAGCCCCAGATTACATACAGCCTAGCATGGGTGGAAGCAGCTACACTGCAGCATCATACCTGGGCTACTCTGTGCTCACTAGTGCTTCATTCCACAGTGTTGCCAGGACATCTAGGACCTTATCCCATGCCTCTTTGTGCTGTAGTAGCAAGCTGATCTGATTCTTTCCCAGTGAATTGTGGGAAAACCTGTCTGTCCTTCAGGACATGCAGGGGAGGACTACCCAAATTATCTAGTTACCAGCCCAAATGAAAGCAGAACCTGGGCGCTAGCCCGTAAGTATAGCCAGGACTAGCCAAGGCTGAAAGCTCTATTGGTGTGCTTGTCTAAACTGAAGTGAGAGAATGTGTGGGTAACTGAGGCAAAGACAGATGCAAGGAGAGGATCACAAAGCATTTTACAAATGTTGGTTAAGTATCTCCCTCTACTTCCTGGGAGTGGCTAAATAGAATGAGCATATTTAAAACAAGAAGTAAAGGTTTGGTGAGTAACTACTTGTTCACATTCCCATCCACACAACTTAGCCTTGCTCAAGTAGCTACAGGATTAACCCCAATGCTCCTCCCTCCAAAACTCATACAACGAAAGTTTAACTCTGTACAGCTGCATTTGAAGACGGTGAAGAAATGAAGGAACTGACTAAGCACTCACTAACGTGGGAAGTTTCAGCCTACTTGCCCAAGGCGATAAATGAGATCAGACATAAAACGTGAGCAGACCAGCCGAACAGGTACTTTCAAAATGCAGGCTATGAGAACAAATCTCTGCTGACTGAAGAAACAAAAACCTTTCTGGAAACAGATGGGAGCTGGCAATATTACCTTCAGTTCCTTGGGAGAATCAATTGAGGGGGCATTTGGATTTCTGAATAATTCTTCCCCTCAGCAGACATGCTATGGAGATAGATTCCAGAAACTCCCGTTCATAGTTTTGGTTTCATAAGTTGTGTTCAAGTAACCAAACTGTAAAGATGTTCAAAAGGGAATTTTTTAAAATCCCAGTATATTAATGCATCTGTTTGAGGGTCTCATTGAATTACACAAGAGAATGGCTCAGTCATTCTCTCTTAGGCCTGCTCTACACCAGTGTTTCTCAGCCTTTTTTTTTTATAAAGTAACCCTTAAAAAAAAAAAGTACCCCCAGTACCTACAGTTTTGAGAGAGACACATTTTTTTCTACCATTGCAATACATTTGTTTAAACACCTTAATCATAGCTGGGCGGGTAATGAAATTTTTGGGTGTAAAATGTATAAAAATAATAAAGTGCTGTAAAACTTAAAACAAAAATTCTGTTTTCTCCAAATTTCAGTTGCTTTGACGTACCCCCCAGACTTCGAGTACCCCTAAGGGTACTCGGACCACTGGTTGAGAAACACTGCTCTACACAATTAGGTCAACAGAAGGCAGCTTATTACATCGACCTAGTTATGTCAACATACGTACTACAGCCTTGTCCTGGCAATGTAAGTGCCCTACTATACACCAACAAGACTCCACCACCATGAGAGCCATAGCACTTATTTCAGTGTAGTTAGGGTGATGCAGTGTCTATGTAGAATAAACTATTGGCTGTCTTGTCAGCAGACTCCCTGCATAGGGAGTGGGGATGTTAAATTTCATTTAATCAGCTAATCGAGTACGAATTTCCATCGACTACTCTAGCCAATAAGGGGGAAACTGCAGAGCTGCAGCAGCGTTAACTCCCAGCCCTGGAAGCTAACCCCACTGTGGCTCTGCCTTTTAAACGTAGTAACAGCTGCCTGGCTCTTACCACATTTAAAAGGCAGAGGTGCAGCAGGGGCTGGGCGCGAGCTTGGACAGGTGATTCATGGCTCGTGTCCAGTCCCCCACTGAGCATCTGCCTCTCCTGCCCCACAGCGGAGAGGGTGATGGTGGGAATGGGCTTTTAAGTCACCTTCCCCCCGCACCAGTTCCTGCTCCCCCCTGAAGCGAGTAGTCACTCGACTAGCCACTTACATCCCTATTAGGGAGGTGAGAAGCCTGGACAACTGCTCCCTGCCCCTGGCTGGGCTCAAGGAGCCAAGAGCCCAAGACGACAGCTGTGCTCCCAGCGGGGAGCTGCACAGAGCTGAGCCTTGGCTTTCAGACCCCCATCACTGCCCCTCTTCAGTCCACGGAAGTGCTCCTGGTGAGGACACACATCACTGACAGTATCAGCCTCTGCGGTGGCTGTAACTCAACCTAATTAAAGGTTAATTTAAAGCTGTAGTGTAGACATGCCAGTAGATATTTATCTGGCACCCACCACAGTATTAGCTAAGGCTGGGTCTACACTATAGCCTTTTTTTGGAAAAAGCTATGCAAATTGTGGCACACAATTTGCGTAGCTTTTTCTGAATGCTTTTCCAGAAGAGGCTTTTCTGCCATTTGGCCCTGTCTAGATGGGGCCAAATGGCAGAAAACCCTCCTCCTTCTCAGGAGGCCTTATTCCTCATAGAACGAGGTATACAGGGCTCCCTGAAAGAGCGCGTTTGCTCTTCTGCAAAAAAAAGCGGAAGAGCAAATGCATTCCCTGGACACTGTAGAGTTTTAACACCCCGCAGTTTAGACATACCTTAAGAGGCTCAAAATCTTTATCATCTTCAAACCCCCTGAGGCAGGGCCATGTTATAATGTCCATTTTAAAGATGGGAAAGTAAGGCACAGAGAAATTATGCAATGCTGCCCAAGGTTATACAGGAAGTCTGGACTGGAGAACTCTACTTCTCATTTTCCCCTGGTGCAATGGTTTGCTGCAATACAGCTGGTCTCCAAGACATGGAGCGAGGGAGACTCAGCTCAGAAAATATCTTGGGCAACATATCTAGTGACTAGATAGGAGGAAGCAGGTAGACTCAGTGCCTGAGTTAACACCCTCCCTCCCCCAGTAACTTCCCACAAGCTAATATTCTTAAATGTAGTCTAAATGACTTCCAAGCAGTAGCAGTAACAGCAGCAATGGGCACTAACAATGGGCCTGAGGGACCGAGCCCTCCTTACTCCCCCAACCCCCATCCAGACCCATGTACCCTGTGCGCAAGTGGCACTGATGATGCCTCTTCCTCACAGTGCACCCTTTGCAAAGGGGCTGCTCTCCTGTGGGGGAGTTCAGAAAAATGCAGGGCAGCAGGAACTCCAAAAGCTGGGAGTGTCAGGCCAGACACCCGGGTATGTGCCCTGAGAAGCACCGGCTCCTGAAGGAGGTTCGGCAACATCCCGGCTCTAGCTCCAGTTTTCCCCCATCTCTCTAAGTTCTACCTTCTGCTGATCTCATGCAAAATTTCTCAGCACTTGAAATCTCTGAGCTCTTCTCTGTGATTTCTCTTGGACCACATGGCCGCAGCCAGCGGCTCCTCCAGGGCCACCAAGGACCTTGTGGTCATGGCAGTTGCTGCAAGGGGGCATGAAGCCAGGTAAGCATCCCCCCCACATGCCCAGATTCACTTCCCTCCCCCAGCTTGCTCCGACACCCTCCCTTGCTTCTGCTCCCTCCACCTGGACAGACACCCTACTCTCAAGACTGCTTCTGCAACCTACCTCCCACCCAGACCTCGCAACCTCTTCCCCCTTGTGCACCCCATCTCCCACCCAGGTCCTGCACCCCCCATCCCTATCCCACTCGCTGGCAGCCCTGTCTCACACACTGAACCCCTCATTTTTGTCCCTACACCCTGAGCCAAAGGGGGTCCATAAAATCCTGTAACTCTGGGACCCCAGAAAAGTAAATCTGGCCAATGGGAAACCCTGAACCTCAGTCCTTCCTCCCTGTCCCTTCCTCTCACCCCATGAGGCTGGAGCACCAGAGGAGTGAGGTGTCTCAGCTGGGGGACACATCAGTGATGGTTGGGGGTTTTGGGAGGAGTTTTTTTGCTTCTCAATTGTGTGGTCCCCAACTGAATTTTCTGTGGGTCAGTGACCCCCGACCTCAAAAAAGGTTCCCTAACCCTGCTATAAATAAAGAAAGCATTGAAACCTTTTATGTTGGACATGAAGTTTTATTTTATTTAAAATGAAGTTTGATAAACTAACATGAGAAAGTTAAAACGCTTAATCTGTTTAATAATTTAAATTAAACCGTTCTCCCTCTTACTTAGCTGCAGTTGGTTCAGAAAATATGGTCACCATACCCAGCCTGCCCTTGCCTCCCTCTCCCTCCTCCTGCCCAGCACACAAATCCGTGAATAAGTTAAATCTTGGCACGCCACTTCTGAAAGGTGGCTGACCGCAGCTTACACAACCTAGTACTTATTTAAGGATTTTTTATAGTTATTCCTCCAGAATGCCCAGAGGGATGCTGGCCGCAGGATGCATTCCTTTCAAAAGATTTATCCTTGGAGAGTTTGTAACTCTGTCCATGGTGGCTTTTACACTCACTGACACCAGTCTAAAGGAAGGCCAAAGTAAGAAGGACCTTCACCTTCCTTCCCTTTGAAAAAAAACCCAAAACCAATACTGAAGATGAAAGCCTGAGGAGCAAAGTGTGGGTTCCACATGATCATTCCAGTAGGGGCCAAGGAGCATATCAAGTCTCACATTCAGCAGCTGCCTTTGTGGAAGACTGGAAGCCCTTCTTTCCCCTCCCCGCCTCCACATTCCCATAAGGCACCTGATCAACTAAGGAGCTGGGGATGGAAGGACAGATTTCTGACTCTCCCAAGAGGACAGAGTACAAACCCTTTTAACACACTTGTATGTCAATTAAGAACCTCTTGATTGTGGTGCCCTGGGGATTCCCCCACCGCTCCACAGTCTGGGCAAGCTGCATAATCACTTTGCAAATACTCTTTCAGTTTGCTTTTGACTTTACAATTCTTTCAGGCTCTTTTTTTGTTGGTCAATCAATTCCATCACAAGGTCCTACTGTCCTAACAAACAATTGATTCCATCCAGTGCAGCAGCTAAAGCAGTTTGCACTCCACTTGGATGAGCACTGGGCTGGTTGTTTCCAACCATGTATATCCCCAACAGGAAATTCGGATGTGGGGAGGGGACCCAAAATATTAACTGCTTATATGCTGGCGGTATATTCCATGGCCATCTCAGTTCCCTACAGTGTTTGCTTCCTCCTCTTCTCCACTCTAATTTGCTGTTTTGTGCTGTTCCACCATCGTCTCACTTTAGAAGTGGCTGTATTGTATGGGTTTTGTGCATGCTGTCAACAGAAAAATTTGATTTTTTGGGGGGGGGTCAAAATCTGAGCTGCCTAAACACCAAAAATATTTTATTCTGAAATGCCACCACAATGCCTCCTGGGAGTTATATATAGTTCAGGTGCCTCATGCCCCCATTCTCCTCTGAGCCAGGCTCCCTAGCTGGCCTACATCTCCATGTTGGCCTGCAAGATGTCCCAACAGCCACATGACTACCATGATGCTCTGCCTCCCCTCATCAAAAAGGGAGATCTGACCCACCCAGGGAGCCTAATCTACAGAGGAGAATGAGAGCATGAGGTATTTCAACAACAACTCTGACAAGACAAATAGTGGCACTGCACAATCAAAATATGTGTTTTTTATTTCTCGCCAAATCCTTAAAGTTTTCAGGAGGGGAACAAAATTTTCTAATCAGCCCTGATAAGGAGTATTATGGCCTGGATTTGTTTCAGCCTCCATGATTTTGCTGAAAGCATCATATGTTTGCCCTGATTACATCAGACACAAAAAATCAGAAAGTCAGGTATCCTTCCATGTGTGTACGCAGTAATAAATCCTCATGCTCTTCCATGGCTCCTCTGTCCCCAGCTGTCTTGAGAGTAAATGATTTGTTCTAATCTCGGCAACTGTAATTCTCAACCCAACAGACAAATCTGGGAATGAGACTAGTTTCTCTACAGGGCCTTCCAGATCTTGAGAAAGTAACTCTAACCAATGGAGGTTTTCAGTGGCTCATTTTCCAGGAGACAAGATAGAGCTTCCAGGCTGGAGTGGTCTCCTGCCCAGGATCCCGCATAAACATTTAACTGATTAACTGGCAGTTTATATCCCTAATGCAGTATGCTTATCCAAACTGTAGGTCAGCAAAAAAGTAAAAAATGTGAGGGTACAAGTGGTCCAGTACTCTCATTTTTAAAGTGGCACATGAAGAACATAATCTACCTCAACATGGAGACCTAAGCAACTAAGAAATGTACAGATTAGAGTTTATGTTTTAAATGAGCCATGCAGAGTTAAAACTATAAAAGCATTGGTTTTTTATATTAAACTAACTGCACAGAAAACTAATAAATATTAACTGGACATATTTACAAGCAAATGGGGGTATTATTCCATAATTCAAGTATCTAGAAAAACAGGTATTTATCCAGAGCCTAAATGGTTTATTTAAAAAATGCCTAATGAAAATGTAACATCTAGTATTTGATACTTCATCATTAAGGGATGGGTTTTACAGCTCGTATTCAGTTGGATATTGGCTGAATGCAATATTCACTAGCAATATTTTCAATATTTCAAATAGGGATGGTTTTAGAAAACATGTTTATTTTTTAAAGATTACTTGAAAAGGTGAAATGCCAAAAAAACCTACTGTAGTAACAAGCAAAAGGCATCACTTACCAAATGGTTTAAACTACTTGGGACTTAACTTAATTTAGAATTTAATTGCTTTCTGCAATAAATGAAATAAGAGTTATTGGAACACTATTCACTGAAGCATATGTCCAAAACACAGTCTTACACCAAACTACCTGTCAAACAGAGTCATACTAACACAAAGGGCTGCCACCTAATCAATTAGCATCCATCTCTCTCCCAGGGCAAGATTTTTGTAATTAAGGTAAAGATTTTCTTCCCAAGAACTTCATGTAGTAGTGAAGTGCTAACCCACCGAAGGCAGCCCATTAAAGATGCTGTTTTCATTATCAAGAATAGCACAGCAACCTGCATTCTGCAGATAATACAGCAAAATGAGCTAGTCTTTCCCAAGAACTACCTTGCCTCAAAAAAGCATCTGAATATAGCATCTGGTTCCTTCTCTGGTATCTCAAGAGGCATCTTTGAAATCCGAAAATCCACTTTAAAGATGAAGAAAATAAAACATGAAGAAACAATTCTCAGGGAATGGCTGATTGCCAAGTTCTGGAATCAGCCAGAGACCTAACTCTGTCAGAGGTTGCTTTCTAAAGGCCTAGTATGCTACAAAACAACTAAACCAGGGCACCCAGTCATAACAAGTGTCAACTGACCTCCTCCCCCACAACCATTCTCCATAACAGGGCTAAAGCCTAAGACATGTCATAGATGAAGCCCTGTCTTCACTGTGAACTTCAACTGTATCAGAATCAATTCCCATGACTATTATTACAGTAATGCCCAGAGCCCTCTATAAGGACACTATTGTGCTAGGAACAGTACAAACATGTAGCTAAGCTCTTTAAGGGAAGGACTATTTCAGTGTACATGTATTTTAATATGGAGATCAGCAAGGAAGATCTACAATGACAAAGAACTGGTAAATACAGAACACTTTGCCTACCTTGGCAACCATCTCTCATAGAGGGTAGACAATAGATGTCAAGATTCAACACAGAATCCACTGCACCCTGCCTTTGGCAGATTGTCTCACCAGGCGTTCAACAATCACAGTATCAGAACACATACTAAACTTCCCAACTTTCCTCTATAGCTCTGAGACTTGAGTGACTTTAAAAAAAAACCTTGAAAAATGTGGAACACCCGCACTGTCTTTGGAAGAGCCTCAACAAAGTTGGAGGACTGTTGTATTAATGTCATTGTCCTCTCTCAGCCCATCATCTTCAGTGTTGAGGTCCTGATTTTTCAGCCCCAGATGAGGTGGAGCTGGCACTGTGTGCACATGCTTGATTTACATTTACCAAACAACTGCTGAACAAAGGAGAAAGGAAATAAAGAGCCCAAAAATGCTTTAAACCAGCGGTTCTCAAGCTTTTTGGGCCCCGGAGCCCTTTACATGCGTAAAAATTTATGCGGAGCCCCAGTGGTCCACTGATTGTATGTGTTGTACCTATCAATGTTTCCAATTTGTCAACCTCGCGGAGCCCCTGGAGATGGCTCCGCAGAGCACAGTTTGAGAAACACTGCTTTAAACTAAAGTCACACTCAAGATAAACATAATTGAAACCACACACTGGGAGATAGCAGCCCAGGATACGGATAACTAGTGGAGACTTTTCAGAGGGAATATCTTCTTTTGAGGAAAACCACTCTGCCCTGCTTGCAGAAAAATACCAGAAAAGCAAGGAAAGGCAACTGTCATAGTAATTGTGGCCCAATCCTCTCTTCCTACATCATCTGCCAATGAGCCTGTGGCTCAAGGATTGGAGTCCTCAGTCACAAAAGGACCCATGAAAAATAAAGCCTGTGAAAGAGATCATCCTCAACCTCAGGGATCACCAATGATGACTTCAGTGTGGATTGGCCCTTTCAGGTAACTTACAAGCCCAAAAATATTGTAGCAAAAGCAACTCCAAGTGCTTACTTGAGCTATAAGGCAAGAAACCCCAAATTGGCACAGAAAAAGCATAGAGCTAAAACACCTGGCCTACACTAGGAAATTAGGTTGATATAACACTGTCACTCATGAGTGTGAAAAAGCCACACCCCTAAGTAAGTGACAAGTTAAACTGACCTAATCTCCCTCCCTCCCTGTACACAGCACAAGGTCAACAGGAGAATTCTGCTGTCAACCCAGAAACAATTATTCAAGATGATGATTATCTATCTACACCAATGAAAGAATCCCTCCTATCCATGAAAGTAACATGTTTGCTGAAGTGCTGCAGTGGTCCCGCTGTAGACAAACCCTAAAACTGCAAGGACATTATCTTTTAAGCAGTATATTCTTTCAACGTACAATTTCTTCTTTCCCACATAGAAGTTTGACAAATCTAGTATTTTGACCATAAGTAATTATACTAAAGCCACAAATACAAAGTCTTGAGCCTTCTGAGGGCAACCTACCTAGACTTTTACCCAGGTCTCATGCTATACTAAATAAGGTCACCTCACTAAATGAAATTGGATGACAAGGCAAGGTGTCACCTACGCTAACATTTACATTTTTCCTGTACTGGCCAAATGTAGCCAGACAATATACTGACACGACTCATCTCTTCTCCATATCAGGGTTTCATCTTCGCTAAGAAAATGGGTTTGTCTTTAACCTGTATAGCTAATACAAGTTAAATATATGTGAAGACAACCTATTGCTAACATTTGTTAGCAAATTAGGATAAAGTAGTGTGGGACCCTAGGTTTACCCCCAACCTGCTCACTCATGTTAAAAAACAGAAACTATCTTAATGTCACTAGAATTTTACCCAAGTTAGCTAACATGAATTAAGGTGAAATCTGTATTTTGTTTTATTGGCTAATGAAGATGTACCCAAGAGGGGAATTTAGTTTAGGTTAAACATAGAATTTACATTTTTATTTTTAAAAATGTTTTTTAAATAGTTCTCCTCTTAACAAAACAAGTCAGTTAACATAGGTGCCTTCCCACTGGCATCAAAGACCCAGTCATAGCATCCTCATACTGCACCAGAGCCAGAAAGTGAAAACTGGCAGTGAGAAGTGAAAATGACTCATCTGTTTTAATTGTCCAGACTGAGTTAAGTGCAAAAAGTAAGCAGAGTGGTTGATTAAAAAAAAAAGTAAATTAGTTTAGCAGTGAAGTTTTTTTAAAAATCTAAGCAGAGAGAGGGATAATTTTGTAAACATTGATTTTTATTTAAATGGGCCAAAATGTACGTTTAGCACTGCTAAATTTTCTGATCCTCAAACCAAAAACTCTGATCCTACAATCAGATCCATAGGTTCACAGGCACCTTCTGAAGGACTGGGGCTATTTATTTAGTTTTCATTCCATTAAGAGTTTGAATTATGAAGCTACATCTACACTGCAACGCTATTTTGGGATACCAGAGTATCCCAAAATGGCTATTCCACGTCTTAACAGCAAGCCCGTTATTTTAAAATATAACAGACTTGCTATTCTGACGTGCCTGTAAACCTCATTCCACAAGGAGTAAGGGATGTTTCAGAACAGCAGGTTATTTCAAAATTTTGCACTGTGTAGACAGTGCCAAATTACTAAATAAGCTATTTCAAAATAAGATCGAAATAAGATATGCAATTTGTGTAGCTCAAATTGCGTATCTTATTTCGAGCTACAGTGCATGTAGATGTACCCTGACAGAGCTAGAATAGGAAACTGTTGAGTATAATGAACATTGCAGAATCCCAAGAAACAAACGATAGGAACCCTATTCAGCTGCTAGTGAATAAAGGATATATTCTAAACCTCTCTAGTCTAATTAGGCATAGTCTGCAAAGTGTAGGTACCCCAATTTAATTACACCACTACAAGTCCTAGTATAGATGGAGTTACAGCTTACTCCTCTTCCAGCATGAGAATAGCAACACTGGAATAAAGGTATCTCATTCTGACACAGCATCATTTATACCACAGGGAAGAGATTGTTATACTGACTTAACTATCCTAGTGTCGTTAAGGTACTACAACTTGTACTCAGACAAGCCCTTAGTAAGCATAGCTCCAAGTCCACTTCACAAAAGCCATAAACCAAAGTCACAGGAGTGCTCTAAACCTGAACTTCAGTGGGCCTTTGTTGCAAGACTTGGCATTTTAAAGAGAACAAAACACAGATGAGCATAAAAATGGGCAACTTCCAAAGGAGGATGCTAGAATCCAGATAACCATGTTATGTGTGACCAAACACAGAGCAAAGTCAGGGTACTGGATTTGTCATGCAGACAAAACAGCTAGAAGGCTACCAGACTTTTCTAACTTAGGCCTGGATCACCATTTCATCTCAAGTACACAGAGTGCCAAAAACAGGTTTCATGCATCACATGCATTTTTAGCATTAGGTGGTGGTAGGAAAAGTCTCTCATGATTCCTAGTTTGTAACGTACTTATAAAGATGAGGCAGAGGTGCATTTGTCATGATTCCCTTTACTACTTCTACATTAAAAGAATGGTTGACATTTCTATAGCACCTTTTATCTGAGAATTTCAAGCGCTTACAAATATAGCCAATTCTCAACTGCACCAAGACAAAGCCAAGGGTCCGATCCACTAGAAAGACAGAAAATGAGAGTGGTGAAGCAACTTCCAAGGTCAGGCAGCAAAATGGAAATAGATCTTACGAGTCCTGGCCTTGGGAAAACACACATCTTCCTAGATGGGTTTGGAACAATTTGAAAAAAAACAAAAAGGGCAGACATTCAAAAGTTTGAACTCTGCATTATTAGTAGCACCTAGAAACCGCAACCAAGATCAGGGGGAACCTCTCCCAATTGTGGAGGCCCCTGCAAGTCAATGGCAAGCTGGGTAAAGAACGCAAGCTCTCTCAGTCCAGTAAGTTACACATTAATTATTATTATTAACAACAATAACAATAACATCTGGTTCTCATATGGCATTTTTCATCAGCAGATCTCAATGAGCTTCACAGATGCAAGTATCACTATTTCCACTTTAAAGATGGAAAAAACAGAGGGAAGTGAGTTGCCCAGTGTCATCCAGCAGGCTAATGGCAGAGCTGGGAACAGTGGGTCTCCTGAGTCCCAATCTAGTATTGTATCTAGTAGGTCACGCTGCTTTCCAAGTGGAGCACCTGAACCTTCAACCCTAATTGGAATCTGTCTGTCACCTGCTTGTCACACAGTTATTAAAGCAGGGACTAGGAGCAAGTTTCTATTCCCAATAATTTGCCCATGGTTACAGTGTAAGCCATTTGCTCTGTGAAGTAGGGCTAATATTGATCCACTACAAATGGAAGAGCTGAGACTATTAATTGAAAAAGCACTTTCCAAGCTCTTTCAGATAGAAAGTGTTTGTGGCCACCTTGCACTTCTAAACATCAAACTTGAAGTGCACACAGCTCACCTACCCAGCTCTTTACTTCACTGTTTGGACAGTGGCAATCAAGTCAGCACAGCACATCTCTGAGACTGAATCTTGTAAGCAAACTATTTAAGAATGAACCAAAAACATTATTTGTACATGGATCCAACATAATTAATTGGTAGGATTGTGTCTCATGTTTCTCCTTCATTTCTCAACAACAGTGGTAGATTGTTTAAGACAACAAATATTTAGAATCCAGAGGACTGCTCACAATGCACTGTAACAATAAACTCAGATAAACATTAACTATGAAATACTCAGGTGCTGCTCTTATGAACAGATTAGAGGTTAGAGCAGAAATAGATTGTTAAACAGCAGTTTTAAAAACTAAGTATTCCCTGTCACAAGTGTGAACATTCATCTATGATTAGCATAGTGGTAGGGCCTTAGGGTCCCCATTACGGACCAGGATCAACTGTGTCAGGCACTGCAAACTAGGGATGTCAATGTATAGTCGATTACATGATTAACCAATAAGCCTGGGTTTGTGGGTTAAACACATCGACTACATGCACTCCCCACTTGCTGTCTATGTATCAGACAGCAAGAAGGCAAGGTGGGAGCAGATACATGCAGAGAGCCACCTTCCCCCCCTTGTTCCCCACATATGACAGCTTCCATGGAGACACCGCCCCAACTCCCACAGAGGTGGGGGGGGGGGACAGGGGCAGGAGGGAGCCGATGCTTGGGTGGAGCCGGTTTAAAAGCCAGTTCCATGTTAACAATGGCTCCTGCAGAGCTGCATCCCTCACCCCCCGCACTGATGCCTCTATCAGAGGTGGGGGGCGAAGGGGAGTGGGAGCCGGTGCTCGTGGAGAGCCAGCTTAAAAGCCTCCCCCACATATGTAAACATGTAATGGCTAAAATTTCCAGCAGTAATACATTAACACAAATTCCCGAGAGCTAACATCCCTAGTCCAAACACAGAACAGAGTTCAGAGATGTGCTTTCCTGACCTCACTGCCACTGCCCAAGTAATGAAGAAAAAAGCTGTGTGCACTTCAAGACTGATGTTTAGAAATGCAAGGTAGACATAGCTGTCCTTGCCCCCAAACAGCTTACAATCTCTTGTGGCCAACAGGACACAGAAGTCTGAATCCTCCACATATCGGCCAAGAAAGGAATGAGAAAAGTTAATACTTGGATACAAGTAGCATCTAACAGTCTCAATCTAGGTCAAGACTCCAAAGTGATAGGTGCTGTATATCCAGACAGTGTGGGGCAGGGATTAAGCTTATATCTAAATTGAGACAAAAGAATTACTACTCACATTTTATAGATGGGGAATGGAGACACCCAGAGATGGATGAACTCAAAGCCATGCAGAGGACCTGGGACAGAGGCAGGAATTGAACCCAAATCTCCTGGGTCACAGTGCTATCCTTCCTCTCTAGAAGACAATGGCTTAGTTTAGACCAGGGGTCAGCAACCCCTGGCATGCATGCCACTTGCCAATTTTTACTGGCACTCAGGGCAGAAGCTCAGCCCTGTCCCTCCCGCCCCCTGTGCAACGGGGAGCTCATGCTGGAGCTCCTGCTGTGGTTCCAGCCTCAGCCACACAGCTGCATGCTGAAGCAATAGCTCTGGCTTCCTGTTGGTGTGGGGGGTGGGAGTGGCATGCACGTGTCCCTAAGACTACCCCTGCTCAGCCTGGATATGCAGCTCCCAGCTACCCCCTCCCCGCCGCCCCAGCACAGGCTCCGCTTCCTGCTTCAGGAGGGGGCAGTGTTGGGCTTGCTCTGCAGACCCAGGGCTGAGCAGCCACTTACACATGGCACGCCGAGGACCCAGGCTGCACTGCACTGCTCCCCATGGGCTGTGTGCAGGGGCAAGGAACCCCTTCCCCAGTGCCCTGCTGTGCCCAGCTGGGCTGGAGCCAGCTCTGGGCAGTCCCAGGCTCTGCCTGCTCTAGCTCTGGACCTGCAGCCAAATGGCTGGGCTGGACTGGGCAGGGAAGATACTCTGCCCTCCCCTCACCTCTCCCTGCCCCACAGCTGCTCCTGGGGGGCTGAGTCCCAATGCTGCTGTCCTGCTGATGGGTGCACTAGGGACACAGGAATGTAGGGGTGGGGGGTGAAGGAGGATGCAGGGGCAGGATGGGAGGGGACAGGGTTGCACTGAGGGGCATGGAGCAATGCAGGGGATCAGCATGGGGGGGGGGGATCATGGGGCTGAGGAAAGATGTGAGGGGGGATACAATTTTCCTTTGCAGAAGCTGCACTTTCCTTTGCTCCCCATTTCTTTGCCTCCCTCCCCAGCTAGCTATTTGGCTGCATTCTCACCTTTCCTGCATTACTCCCTCAACTCCCTTCCACTACCAAACTCCCTCTCATACCCCCACCCCACATCCTCTCCCACCGCCAAACTGCCTTCCAGACTCTGCCCTCCTCACCCTGTCCTGCACCCCATGTCCCACCCAGATCCTGCATCCCCATTCCACTTGCTGGCAGCCCAGTCCCGCACACTGAACCCCTCATTTTTGTTCCTAACCCAGAGCCTAAGGGGGGGGTCCACAAAATCACTAACTCTGGAATGCCAGGAAAGCAAATCTGGCCTATGGAAAGCCCGGAACCTCAGTCCTCCCTGCTCCTTCCCCTCACCGCATGGGGGCTGGAGCCTCTGAGAAGTGAGGTATCTCAGTTGGAGGCCACATCAGTGAGGGTTGGGGTTTTGGGAGGAGGTTTTTTTGCATCTCACTTGGTTGGTCCCCAACTGATTTTTCTGTGGGTCAGTGACCGCCGACCCAAAAAAGGTTCCCAACTCCTGCCATAAGTAAAGAAAACACTGAAACCTTTTATGTTGGACATAAAGTTTTACTTTATTTAAAATGAAGTTTGATAAACTAACATAAGAAAGTTAAAACACTTAATCTGTTTAATAATTTAAATTAAACTGTTCTCCCCAGCTGCAGCACGAGCAAAATGGCTGGGGCGTAATTATGTAATTAACTATGAGTTTCCATTAGCAACTGGTAGACCATGGAAAGGTTTACATTGACCCAGGTGGTCCACGGAGCACATGATGGAGGGCAGGAGGGTTAAATCTTAGCACTCCACTTTGGAAAGGTTGCTGATCCCTCGTTTGTACCATCTAACAAAGATGTGACTTCGCAAGCTCTGAAAACTAACAAATTTAGGCTCAGATCAAGTAATGTCATAGTCAAGAAGCTAACAAAAGCATGCCTAGGAACTTGCCAATGGAAGGATCTCAGCTGAATGATGACAGTATATGGAAAGGCCTGCCCAAATAAAAAGGAAGACACTTAATATTTAGCTATTTGCTCATGTAATTTACGTCTAACTTGGTTGAGTCTGTTACCTTACATGCCTTCAAACAACTATCTCCTGGTGAGACAAAGCCTGCTAGTGTCCTCCTCAGCTAGCACAAAACAACAAAGACATATTATGACAAGCTACTAGAAAATCTCTCTCACTGGAGAGGGAATAGTGATACCAAGGTCTTGTCTATAATAGGGTACTGTCCAACAAAACCCCTGCCTTTCCCTCTGGAAGGCCTGCCTGAGGGCTCCTGCCACCACTGCTGTGTTCACCAGCCAGAAAGCCAGTGGTTGGGAAAACAGAATCCAACAGTGCCTGTAGTCACTGCACTATTTCTACTGATCTCCCAAAGTTCAAAAGTGCTCCCCCTTCACAGGGATGGGAATTATCTCCAAAAATAAGTTGAAGGGCAACACTACATATTGAAGGCCTGAGCATAGAACAGTGTCTTACCTACAAGAGAATAACTTTAGACTACAATCTTTGTGTGGTTTCAGAGATAGCTGCGTTAGTCTGTTTCAACAAAAACAAGGAGTCTGGTGGCACCTTAAAGACTTAGCACTTTTATAATGGCATAAGCTTTCATGAATTGCAACTCATTTCATATTCCTGTATCAGAGGTAGGGATGTGAAAGGCTAACCAATAAGCATCACCCTTAATGTTGCAAGCCCCCCCAGGCCCCAGAGCAGCCAGTGGCTGAGATGTATGGCCCCCGCCACCCCAGGGAGCAGTCACCCCCATCCACTGCTCTGAGCCTGCCACCTCCTGCACCTCCAGGCGCTGCCCTGCGCCCCTCCTCACCCCACAAACCCAAGTATATATATTCATCAGCTCCAAGATCCATCTTTTCATCCCTACAGCTGGTGAATCTCTTGGTCAGATCCTTACGTTCTCTCTCATCTACTGCAGAAACGGACACACTTACCATCCCTTGCCAGCCAATACAAAGAGGCTGCTAAAGGCATCTCTGTCTGTCAATTTGGTTACATCAGTCCCTTCTCTAAAACCCTCCACTGGTTTTGTTACAATAACACCAGCACTTAGCTCATACATAGCACTTTTCATCAGCACATTTCAAAGTACTTTACAAAGAAGGCAAAGAATCGTTATCCCCATTTTACAGATGGGAAACTGAGAGAAGTGATTTACTCAAGGTCACCAAGCAGGCCAGCAGAAGATCCAGGAACAGAAGTTATGTTTCCTGAGCCCCTGGGCAGCATTCTATCCACTAGACTTCATCTCTTGGTAGTTGGTTACCTCCTTTAAGGTTTATGTAACTTAGCCATTCCCTAGATGAGACTCACACACCCCTCCACGAGCCAACATTCCTACCCTTATGTGCCCCCACAAAGTCATCTCTGTGCTCCTCAATCATGGTTCAGCATTCATAGAGATGTGAACCAGTAACTGCTTTACCAAGTACCAGTTAACTTGGTACCTAGGAGCAGCCCACAGCGAGCGGAGGGCATCTCCAACTCCACGGGGGTTGGGAGCCAGCCACTCATGCACGGACGGGCTGGGAGCAGGAGCCACCCCTCCCCACAGGCAGGGCTGCCAGCTTCCCTCTGTGCGAGGCTGCCTTCCCATGGGGGGGGGGGGAGGGAGGAAGGAACAGGATCCCGCTTAACAGATTAAACCTAAGGTTTAACCAGTTAACTGTTTAACTAGGATTGTATATCGTTATCTTGAAAACACCTGCAAGGGCTAAAGCCCTTTTACTTTCAAGTTCCTCTTAAAAGATTTAAGTCTATTATGCTGATTATAGTAGATCTTGATGATGCATATATAAAATTCCCTTCCTTCAGTCCCCTTCCCAGACTTTAGACTGAGTGGCTCTAACAGGGACTAACCACTTTTGTATGCTTGAAAGTACAAGTCAGACTGTGGAGAGTATCACAAAGAATGAGAATTTTATACCCTCACTATCACTTATCCAAACTACACACACAAATGGTAAATATTACTGGGCAAAGATTTAATTGATTCTACCACCAGAAACATACAAATCCCATTCAAACTAGCATCATACAGGACAGCACATTTCCCCAGAGCAAAGAACAGAGAGCGCTTATGTAGCAGTTTAATCTTCCAAGTGCTTTACATACTTAATTAGTTAATGACTGTAAGACTCCAACAAGACAGGTAGATATAATCATCCTTTTACAGATCAGGAGGCAAGGAATAGACTTGCTTAAGGCCACAGAGTGAATCTGAGACAGAACTGGCATTAGAATTCAGACCACTAGAACTAAATCATGCAGCTGAATAAAGGATACAAGGTGGAATCTAGAACGCTCTGTAAATCTACAGTACTTCCAAAGAGGATCTTCAAATTGCTTCAGCATTCCTCCCTCTTGAGATTAGTTTGCTACCATTTTACAGAATAGTAGACTGAAATTAACTTAGATTTCTTAAATTTTCAAACTAAAGATCAAACAGCTAATCCTCGGTAGAGACAGGAACGCAACCCAGGAGTCCTGACTCCCAATTCTCAGCCTGGACCACTAGATAACACAAGTGGCCAGAAGAGACAGTTTGAGATTTGGATGTAGTTTCCTGTGAAATGCATTACCAGCAAGTTCTCAAAATGTGAGGTTAACTTACCTAGGAAGACAGTGGACTCTCCACTACTATAATTAAAATTGAATCAGGATTGGCGGTCTTTCTAAAAGCTATTCTCTCGCTCAAACAAAATAGGATGGATGCAGGAATCATCAGTGACATTCTATGGGCCTGTATTACACAAAAGGTTGTATTAGGTTATCAAAGGGATCCCTTCTTAACTTTAAATCTATGACTTACCAGGGAAGCTGAACTTCACAAGACTCTAGGGCCTTTACATTTTGATTTGGAACTTCAACCATCTGAGGATTGGTCACTTAAAATAACAAGTGCTCTTGAAAGTCTTCTATTCCTCTTCAGACACCCAGACGGTGCCAGGTAGGGTAAAGAGACAGGCTACAAAGAAGCTGTTGAGATAACCTCTGCCAACTACAGCAGTTTCTTTGAAGGGAAAGGAGCTACTCAGAACATTTTGCAAACAAACCTACCTGGCTATGGTGGAAGAAGAGATAGGCAATGTGCTTTTAGACCTTAAAATAGCAACACTGTTCTCAGATTTCCATTGGGGACTACAGCAGTAGCTACTCAGAGTAGCAGTTATTTCAGAGACAGAGAGGGGTCATTAAGCCAAATAGTTTAACTGATCAATTCAAAAATTGCTGCTTTGAAGACAATGAACTATAGCTGACTATCTGGGTAGAATCAGCTCTTGTGCACATGGAGATTTCCAGGAGTCACTGTGCAGAGTAGCAAGTACAGAACTGTGGAAGGGGTGCACTCAAGGGAAGCAACTGAAGCGCCAAAGATTGAAACTAGGACAAGGCAGAGCACTGGAGTATACACTTCAGAGATCGATCCCATCAGTGGTATCTCAAGATGGTGAAGAAGGGATATTGACTATGTAGTCTAATAAGGCTTTTCTGTCTCACCCAGGTCAGATTCCAAAATGGAATAGATGTATTGCTTCAAACTTCATGAAACTGGCTTTTTATTGCTAAATGATCTCCAGAACAAACCCTTCCTACTCAACAAAAAGCTTCTTTTATATGGTCAGCAAGATCTCGTGGCCACAAGGATGAAGTAGCATCAGGTATGAGTATAAGGGCCACTCGCAGGCAGAACCAACATGAGAGTCAAATATGGCCAAAGACTAACACACTAGCCTGGGACTTGAGACACCTCAGTTTAATTACTCTGCTCTACCACAGACTTCCTGTGTGACCCTGGGTAAATCAGTTAGTGTCCGTGCCTCAGTTGCCCCATTTGTACAGCAGGGATAATAGCACTGCCTGCTATTGTGAAGATAAATACATTAATAATTGTAAAGTACTTCATGCATTATAGTAACAGGTAGGGATGTTAAAGACTAGTCGACTATCCAATAAGTATTTGCTTATTGGATAGTCTTTTGACTAGTTGATTCTCCCCCCTTCCCTTGCTGTCTCTATGAGATAGAGGCAGCAAAGGGGAGGAAGAGGTACTTCAAAGTGGCAGCACAGCACAGCTGTGCAGCATTGCCACTTTGAAACCCTAAGGCAGCATTTCAAAGGGGCAGCGCGTTTCAAAGCGACAGTGGAGCCAGGGGTCAGCTGGCAACTTTCCATCGACTAGTCAATTAACCACATTTTAACATCCTTAGTAACGGGGGCCTGTTAAGTGCCTGAGAGTGATTTTTGAATTTCTTGGTTCAACTATAGTTTGTAGGGCAAGTTGCTTTAGTTGTGAATTGCTGGTAGTGCAGCTTCTTTTAGATATGGTCAGATACTGTCCGTAGAGCTCTGAAGCCAATGAGACAAATCTTAACCAAAAGGTTCATAATGGTACCACACCACAAGGAACACCACACCAGCCCAATTGTCTATATTGCCCAAGCTAAAAACGAGGCTCTCATTCCCACAGGAAACTTTGTCAACTGCAATTGCTCCAGCAATTTACAAGGAAACTACAAAGTTGTTGGATCTTCCCAGAGAAACCTTATGACACAGATAATACCCAACTCTTATCTAATGCTTTACATCAGAAGATCTCAAAGTGCTTCACAAAGTATCGTCATCCTCATCTTACAGGTGGGCAAACAGAGGCAGAGAGGGGAAGGGATTTGCCCAAGATCACCCAGCAGACAAAGGGCAGAACCAGAACAGAAGCCAGATCTCCTGAGTCCCCATCCAGCACTAACCCACACTGCCTAGTAAGACAGAAGAGATGACACTTCCATTACGCCCCAGCTATACCAGGGACAGCAAGCACTCTTTGTCTGTATCCCTATACCTATACCTCAAGCAGGCTACCAACTGAAGTTGTGCTTGTGTTTGCATAGATTTATGAAGGCCAAAGAAATTGCCAGAGTGGATCAGACCCAAGTCCATCTAGCCCAGTATCCTGTCTTCAACAGCAGCTAGCACCAGATTCTTTAGATTCAAGGTGGTATGAGAACCAGATAGTGGGCAGATGTAGGGTAACCTCCCTCCCCACATAGAGACTGGGATGAAACCTAACAATGACTGAAGCATGACACTTAATACTCTTTAAACCAGAATTGTTTCCAATTAACTAATACCCCAAATATTCTAGAGATCCATTTAAATATCCATCTCTTTTGGAACTGGACCCAATGACATCCTGAGACAGCAGAGACCAAGACTCAAACTAATAAAGCCAAAGGAAGAAAGTGCTGATGGAAGCCAAAGCCGAATTTGCTAGTGTTCAGGTTATTTCATTTCATAACTGCAAAAACTACCGTATGTCAGATCTTTCTCCTAGACACACAATCCAAAAGGCATGTGCGCGTGCATAATGAGCCGCCATTGGAAAACAAACCAGGAAAGTAACAGAATGTCCCCTACAAATTACAGCCCCATTCTTAGAGCAAAGAAAGTTTAAGCTGGATAATGTGCAGGAGAGACTTATTTAACAAAAAGAGCACATGTAAACAATAGCCAGCCAATTCAGATAGATCAATTCAAAGTACATTTAGACACGACAGTTCCTTCCCTCAACACAATTAAGCTATTGCACAACCTGGTGCTGTTTGCAAGTGTTTGGTTTTCTGATAAATATGAAACGCACCACTTCAAAAACAGTGCTGCTAATGCTTGGAAGTCCAGTTCCTTCACAAGCAATGATGAAGCCGACTGAGCTTTTGACCAAAAGTATCTCTCACCAAGCCAGTAGTTTTTCCTATCTCTCAACTGTAAAAAAAAATTACCAAGGGAAGAACACAGAATTCAAGGAAACACAAAGTGAAGCATCAGCCATGGGGGAACTTCATGAAAACACAATGCCATAAGAAAGATGCTTTCCATGGGAACATCAGAAAAACTAGATTAATTTGCAATTCAAGGCACTTCCATTTAAGACACCTAGCCTTTTTTAAACTCCCATACAGCCAAATATGTACAACCCACCACCCCCACCTAATAAATGTATCCAAATATTTTTGAGAAATAAAAAGGATTAGCATAGTGCTTATGTGACATTAATCAGTATCCGAGTCACAGATCAGGAAATATAAGGCAACTTTCTCAGCTTAGGCTAGGTCCACACTAGGGGAGAAAGTCGACCTAAGATACACAATTCCAACTACGTGAGAGACGACATACCTTAGGTTGAGTTTCCATGGCAGCTTCTCCCATCAACTTCCCTTACTCCTTGCAACACCACTGGAATACCAGAGTGGGGGAGGACAACAGCAGTCAATTTAGGGGTCCTTACTAGACCCACTAACTCAAACCCCTGGAGATAAATCTTTATAGCGTGTCTTTCCCCAATAAGCGGAGACAAGCCCTGGCTGTAACCAAAAGGTTAACAAAGGATTGGTTAAGACTCCTGGGTTCTATTCCCAGCGTTTCCACTCACTATAATGATCTATCTTCCAGTGAAGCATTGGTAACTGGAGGGGTCAGGTGGCATTTCTGGGTATGTTTGCTCCCTATATTTGAAATAGGTGACTTCTCTTAATCTAAAGCAAAACGGTCTCAAACATTTTTAAGGGGGGAAGGGGGGAAATGGACCATACTTTCTTGTCTCATGGGCATTACACAGATCTCCTTCCCAATCATCTTTCCCACTCTCAAATATCCCTGCAACTC
Source organism: Pelochelys cantorii (assembly GCA_032595735.1). Taxonomy (NCBI): domain Eukaryota; kingdom Metazoa; phylum Chordata; order Testudines; family Trionychidae; genus Pelochelys; species Pelochelys cantorii. Next base: position 35,675,626 of record CM064336.1, read on the forward strand.
TATGGAAACTGCCAACATGGAAGAGTCATATTAGGGAAATATTTGACATGCTCCCATCTTCTTTTAGCAAGAAGAGGCAGCTCCATACAACCCACTCTGTGAAGATTGCCAGCGGGCATGCCAGGGGCCACAGCTGAGGAACAACTGTTCTGAGCCAAGGCAAATGGAATTTTGATATTACTGAGATGAACATCTTACAAATGTTTATCAAAATATTGTACAAGACAAATAACATCTTTACACTTAAATCCTTGCTCTGTCACTGACACGCAGAATAAGGATGTTAAAAGCAGGTAATTGACTAATTGTGTAGCCGATACAATTTGTATCAACTACACAATTAATCAATAAAGGAAGGCGCTTTGTCCCAGGTTCTGCAGTCCAGGAGCTACCCCAGCTATGGCTCTGCATTTTAAATGTAGTAAGAGCCGGGTGGCTCTTACTACGTTTAAAAATGCAGAGCTGCAGCAGTCCCAGACTGACGTGAACCGGGACTGAACTGAGCTTGCTCAGTCCCAGATCATGCTGGGTACAGCAGGGAGATGGGCCCCATCTGCGCGGACAGAGGCTGAGGCCATGAAACATCCCCTGTCTGCAGCAGCCCGGAGCTAGCCGCTAACAGGGGCTGCTTCATGGCAGCCTCCCCTACCCCCCACCTTCCCCTGCTGCTGCCTCTGAGAGAGGCAGCAGGGTGGGGGAGGGGAGGCAGCACCACAGAGATGGTGCTGGAGGGAACCGGCCTTTAAGCCGGCTCTCCCCAGCACCAGCTCCTGTTCCTGCCTCCGCTTGCTACCTCTGATATAGAGACAGCAAGGGAGAAAGGGTAAGAGTAGTCAACTCAACTAGTTGTCTACATTCCTAAACCCAAAAGTCACACATGGAGTCTCAATGCCTTAGTTCTCCATCTGTCAAATGAGGATAATGCCTCTCTTGTAAGATTGTTGAGAAAATAAGTAGAGTCAAGGCTGTGAGATGCTCAGGCCAAGTCTACACTAGACCTGGAAGGCTGGGTTAAGGTACACAACTCCAGCTACATAAAATACGTAACTGAAGTTGGCTTACCTTAAGCCGAGCTTGGCACAGTCTTCACAGAGGGAGGCTGATGGAAACCAACAGGAACAATTGCTTTCATTACTCCGCACAAGTGTGAGGAGTGCTGGCACCGACCAGAGCCATCCTCAGCATTTGATTTAGTGGGTCTCAACTAGACCTGATAAATTGAATGCCAGAAGATTGATCTCTGAGAAGACATGGCCTCAGATACTACAGTAACAGGGACTAGATAAGTACTTTACATAGCCTGTGGCAGAACCAGAAGTCAAACCCTGATCTCCAGAGTCCCAGCCCACAAAGCAATCCTGTCTCTGCTTCAGTGCAGCCATCTGCACAAGACAATAGTATCACATCCTTTCCTCACATGGCTTAACAAATTAGTGCATAGAGCAGGGCAGTATTTGTTAGGTGCTGCTCCCATGTTCTTCACCATTGGCTTTATTTGTAGTCACTGTTGGTATAGGAAGTTCCCATGTGTCAAGCACAAATCACCATTGAGTCTAACCTGTTTGGCAAGCATTACCATACACTAGCCTCCCAGTAGGAAGGAAAGAGTGATTTAATAGCCTAGAACAAAGCTCTGAAGCTGGGACTCCCCCATCACGTGATTGGTAAAATATCAGCCTATTGCTTAACAGTTACACTTCTTCATAATGCAAAGAAACAGAACAGTCATTTGGGGTTCATGAGGAAGTTTCATTTGCTTCTGCCCCCCAGGAGTTTATCCCATCAAATGTCAGGGATAATTAGGGGAGGGAAAAAATAGCAGAAGACAGACATCTGCAGATACAGCTCCCAGCAGGAATTAAGAAACTCAGTACTAAAAGACAGTAGGTAAAATATCAGTCTTGCTAGACATGTGACAAGTTGTGTGTCTAATAGTTAGTACAAGACTCCTGGGTTCTATGCCTCACATGCTCACATGGCTGTCCCTTAGGCTGCATCTATACTAGGGATGTTAAAATGAGGTTCTGATTGATCGCGTAGTCGATATTTGTATCGACTACACGATTAATCAGTCAGAGCTGCTCTGCAGAGCCACAGCAGGGGTAGCTCCAGGAGCTGGCTCAAGCCGGGACTGAGCAGTCCCAGCTTGTGCTAGCTCCAGGAGCCACCCGCATTGCAGCTCTGCATTTTAAATGTAGTAAGAGCCACCGGGCTCTTACTACATGTAAAATGCAGAGATGCAGGGTCCCAGACCAGCTATCACTGAATCCAGCAGCCCCTGTTCACAGAGGCCAGCATTGTCTGCCACAAGCATGGACCGCAGCCAGAGCAGCTCCTGAGCGCAGCCAGCCCAGGCTGCTGCAAACAGGGGCTGCTTGGCAGCAGCCTCCCCTGCCCCCCACCTCCCACTGCATCTGATAGAGGCAGCGGGGAGGCAACTCCTATCCCCCACTTCCTCTTGGGGAGGAAGCAAGTAGTCGCTACTCCAGTCAACTACTTGCTAACATCCGTAATCTATACTAGAATACAGGTAGAGTTTAGTGTAGGTATGGTTATATCAGCATAAAGATGCTTTATTCCCCTTCCAGTACAGGATGAGCTACATCAGTATGAGGCATCTTTATACCAGTATAACCCACATCAGCATTTGCACCAGTTTAACTATACAAGTATAACTTTCAAGTATAGACTAGACCTAAGACCCTGGTATCTCAATTTCTCCACAGGAAAAATGGAGTTAGTACTGATTCTCCCTCTACAAGGATTAATACCTGTAAAGTGCATTGAGATCCCTGAAGGAAAGGTATACAGGAGCACAAGTTACTGAATACATATTCCTAGACATTTTTACAAGCCCTTGGCATTTTCTTATTCCAAAACCTCCCAAATGAAAGGGAACAAAAAGGGGTTAGGAAATGGCAGGCGACAGTTCAGCATGGACTCAGAACAAAAATAAAGTCACATCCCTCCCTCAATCTGAAAGCTGAGTTTAAATTGTAAACTCTATAGAGTACAGCCTTGCGTGGATACAAAAGATGTGTCCACATGCAATCTGCAAACAGTCTGCACATGTAAAGCGAATATCCAGACTTTTGCAGGGCTCTACTTTGGGGCAAGAATGTGAAGTACCCAGCATGCTTTGAGTCCATTCATCAATAGGAGGCTGGGCTGCAGTATTTTAGGGGTGTAAAATCCTGTTTAATCAGTTAACCATTTAAACATTATTTTAACCGAGTAATTGCTCTCCCACCCACAGCGTGGCAGGCCTATCCTCGCACCCCCCACCCGTGGCACAGCATGGCGGGCCCTGGCCTCCCACCACAGGCAAGGGCTGCTCCTGCCCAGACAGGTCTGCTACACCACACCACGGGCCCAGTGGGCTGGAGCAGCCCCCCGCCATGCTGGCATCAGACGGGGGTCTGCTTCAGCCCAGCTGGGCTGCTGGTTAACTTCACAATTAACACTCATTTCACACCATGGAAAATCACCATAGTTTGGATCTCCTAAGGGAGGGGGGCAGCAACTACACACCCAGAGTATCAGCATGACTTAGAATTCACACACCATCTCCTTTTCCTTGGGAAGGAGCAATTCGGCCAGTGTCTCCCAACCTGGAGGTGAGGGACCAATTTAGGGAGAGTAACAAGCAGGGCTGACCTTAAGGGGTAGGAACCAAGGTAACTGCCTGGAGTGGGGCCTCACGTTAAGGATGTTAAATTGCGGTTATCTGGCTAATCTCGTAATCGATACAATTTGTACCGACTATACGATTAGTCGATAAGGACTGCTCTGCAGAGCCAAGCGGAGGTACATATAGAAGCCGGCTTGAGCTGGGAATGAACATTTCCGGCTCCTGCCAGCTCTGGAAACTGCCAGGCTCTTACTACATTTAAAATGCAGAGGCTCAGCGTCCTGGACCAGCGCAAGCCAGGACTGCTTGGTCCTGGCTTGCACTAAGTCCAGCAGCCCCTGGCCACAGCCAGCCTGTTCGCTCTGGCCAGAGGCTGCTACTAAAGCGTGCAGCTGGCCTGGGCTGCTGGGCAGCAGCAGCCCCTATCTGCAGGGAGTCCCAGCTCCTCGTTGGGACCCACGCAGACAGGAGCTGCTTCACAGCAGCCTCCCCTATGATCTCCCTGCCCAAGACAGCCGGGGGGGAGGCCGCAGCACCACGGAGACGGTGCTGGAGGGGAACTGGCTTTTAAACCAGCTTCCCCCAGCACCAGCTCCTGTCCCTCGCCCCTTCTGCCTCTCAGAGAGGCAACTCACTAACATCCCTACCTCACATAGCTAGTTTACACGTTTCAGCATAGGGTTGAAGCCCAAAGCTTGGAGCTTAAGATAGGGGAGCAGTGTTCCCTGTCATTTGAGAGCTTGGGTGCCCACCCAAAAGAGATTCAAATGCTGCCCAGCTAATTAGCAAAGCACCCACAGCCAGCAGCACGTGTTTCTACTGGTGGTGCACATCCGCACATGCCTCCGTGCACATAACATTTATTCCACATATGGATGGAAAAAATCAGAGGGAACATTGTAAGGGAGTCACAATTTTTTGTAGCGGGGTTAATAATCCTTTTCTTGTTAAAAAAAAAAAAAAATCCCAAGTGGGTCTCCAGAATAAAAATGTTGAAAAACACTAGGTTAGGCCTTTCCATCCATGAAACTGGACAGTACCATCACAGTATTCCCACTTAGCTCATCTTCACCTACTGTTGGGTTACAGTATCTCCTTGTATCTAATATAATCTTGAAAGTGGGACTACCACAGTTGGGAAGCCAATCTGAAGAATAAAACTTAAGGCAAGGAAGAGTGGGAAGTACATCATGTGGGTATGTTGCTCTGGATCTCAGAAGATGGTCTTCTGCTCTAGTTGAGAGCTCTATTCTCAATTATGATACAACATTAGCAGATGGCAGAAGGTGCCAAAGGAACATGCTTAAGCTGTAAAACATCAGTGAGAGGACCAGAGGTCCTCATTTAAGTAACAGACAATATAAAGATTTCACAATTTTCTGTACCCCTTAAATTATTCAACTATAGATTTTAAAATATCACCAATTCCAAATGATGTAAGTATACATGTAAATTAGGCTAGTTGACTAGTTGCTCCCCCCCCTTGATGCCTCTATTAGAAAGAGGCAGCAGGGGGGAGGAGAGAGAAGGGGGTACTTCAAAAGTGGCAGCGCCACGTGGAGCCTGGGACCAGACCCAGGGCTTCACACAGCACTGCCATTTTGAAACGCTCCATGAAGCCCAGGGCCATCTGGGGTATCCCTAGGCTGCATGCGGAGTTTCAAAGCGGCAGTGCTGAGCGGAGCCCGGGATCAGTGTGAGGGAGGGTCCCCAGCTGGTCCCGGGCTTCACTGCTTTGAAATGCCACGAGGAGCCTGACGCCGGGCTCCCACAGCGTTTCAAAGTGGCAGCATCACATGGAGCCTGGGGTCAGCAGGGGAGTCCCCCGCTGACCCCAGGCTCCAAGCAGTGCTTTCACCTTTGAGGCATAGCTACAGCCCTAGGGCTACTGCTACACTTCAAAGGCAGAGGTGCCCTATCAACTAATCGAATAGTTGATGCAAAATGCATTGACTATTCAATTAGTCAATTGCTCGCAATTTAACATCCCTAATGTAAAATAGATGTTCAGGTAGACTACTGAAATAGGGCACCCTCTGCCAGAGGGTACATTGGGGAGGGTTGAGAGACATATACGATTTCACCAAGTAAAAACAGCCTGGCCAAACAAGGTAATACAATACAACCGCTGTTTATTTGAAACATTTTTGGGATAGCAAAAGCATTTGGATAATTGAGAAGGATAGCCAAATCTGTTGGAAGGGGTTAGAATGGGCAAAGACGCTGCAAAAAGGGAGTTTTGTGTTAGAGGAAACAGTATGATACTAAGTTGTACCTGTATATGTTAAACCTCTCTTGTCCAGCATCCTCGGGACCTGACTGGTGCCAAACCAGAGAATTTTCTGGACTATGGGAGGACAATATTGTCTAGCTGCAAGACCAACATTTCCACTGCTTACTGGATTCTCAGAAGGCATTTGGGGTAAATTAGAGCTAAATAACTGCACAGAACACTGAGAGCCAGGACTGGTAGCTGCACACAAACTTCACGTGACTGCGGGAAACTTGGCCACATCCATAGTAAGTGGAGATCCAGCTAACTAAAATCATGCTGGACCACGGAAGTTACCAGACCAGAGAGTGCCAGACTAGAGAAGTTCAACCTGTTAAGCTTTTACTTCAGTGATTAAATATACATCAGTTTTGATGGTCCAGATGCCTGAAACAGTCATGTGCAATGTTCTAGATAAGAGAAATTACAACACTTCCTGTTTTTAACCTCAAAATAGTTGACTCTACCTTGAAAGCAAGAGGTTCTCAAGCTACATTTTCCACTAGAAACAGTTTTTTAGACAAGGCCCACCTCCGTTTTGATCATGAAAAGCCACTACCACACAACAAAGAGAACTTTGGCAAAGTTTTGCTCTTCGGTTTAGATGATCAGTTTAGGATGGTTGATAGCTCTCTGCTCAAAACAAACCAAGGGTGGAAATAGTCTTACAGGTCAGGACTAGGGATGTGAACAGTTAACCGGTTACAGTTAACCAACACCTTTAAAGGTGAGCTGCCCCCAGCTCAGCCAAAGCAGCTCCTGCTTGCAGGGGAGGAGGGAAAGGATTTCAACCTCTGCTTCTCCCTACTCCTTTTTTAATCAGTTAACCGGTTAAACATAGTGTTAATGCTGCGTTTGAAAATTAAACAGGATTTTACATCCTAGTCAGGATTTAGTTAAGTCGGTAGAGCTGCGTGGAAAAGGATTCTGTACAAGCCCCCTACCCTGCCTCTGATGCGGTTATCTTCTTAAAACACACAAGATGACCCCAAAGTGAAAAAGCAGCAAGAGATGCACTATAGTTTGCCTTTCTTGGTTTCAGTTCTCTGACATCTCCACAACTCCCTCTTAACACTGCCACAAAGATAAATTCTTATATTATTGATCATTTAGATTCCTGCCAACTCTCCAGACCTCCAGTTTTAACGGAAGCAGATGACTGAAATCTTGGCTCTGAATTATGTTCTGCTTTTGCCTTTATTATGCACCATAATAATCTACTTGAAACCCTCCACCCACAAAGAAAACAGGGAAGGACACAGCTAAAGAAGCCTAAATCATTGACAGCCGATCTAAAGTGTCAGTCTGAGATCTGAATTCTCATTATCCAGCCATACACACAGGGATAAGGGAAGCAGAAGCCTTATTTTTATGCTTCAGCAATTTAAAGTTAAGGCAGCTGAAGACAGATCATGGAAACAGCTTTAGATCAATTGTGCTTAAATGTCAGCCAAATTTAGTTATTTTGAAGAAACTGTTAAGAACGCCAGATGAAATGAGACCAGTTAATAGAAACAGAGGGAGCCGATCCCCATTCTGAAGTTGCATTCCTGCTTGTTTAAAGGTGCCTGAGAAGAAAATTCTATTAATTCTAAGAAGCACCAGGGCATGTATTGAGACCAGGTCCAACTTCACCAACATAAAGCATATATTAGTGGTCAAAGGGTCCTCTTAGCCACACAATATACAACCGTACATACACAGTTCCACACCTTCCTGTGCTTCATTAGTAGAGGGGATACAACCACATTAGGGATGTAATAGTGTAGTTGATTAACCAATAAGAAAAAGCTTATAGGTTAATGCTACAGACTACATGCATTCCCTCCCCTGGACAGTAAATTTTTTAGCAGTATGGCAAGCAGCCTGTCTCAGTCCTGGCTTGTGACAGGTCTGAGACCTACTCCCACTGTGGCTCTGCATTTAAAGTGTATTAGGAGGTAGGTGGGCAGGCAGCTTGGCTCAGTTCTGGCTCACAACGAGTCCAGGAGCTCAGACCTCTTCCCCCCGTGGACAGGGGCTGCTGCCTCCCCTATATTAGAGGCAGCAGCACAGGGCAACAAACAGCAGGTCCATGAGAGAAGTTGGTTTTTAAGCTGGCTCCCCTCACAGACCAGCACCCGCCTGGCACCTGCCCCCCCAGGACTATAGAACAGCCGAGTAATCAATAAGAATTCATGAGGTTACTTGACTATTCAGTTAACCAATATTTAACATCCCTAAACTACATAGCCATCTCAAGACTGGGAGGGAAGCCCATTTTTAAAATACCTTTGCTTTGGACAAAGATAAGGAGGAACTAAGTAGCACATGGCATCAACCACTTAGAATGAATCTGACTTCATGGAACGAAGGCTGCTGTTAGTGCGAGTGCAAGGCCTTTCACATACTGCCCAGTCCACCCCCTGCCCCGCCTATCCAGTGCAACATATATGTGTGCAAGTAATTATCCTACCCATTAAACCAGTTAGCAAGTCACACAGGGTCTTGTCCAGCACTGGTTCTCTGCATCTCATGGGAACCAGCCCAAAAGAAGAGCAACACCCTACCTCTCCCTTAATGGATCACATTCAAACAGATCACCTCCTTGATTAAAAAAAATAGGTTAGGTATATCACAAAGTGATTAATAATTACCCTCTGCTATTATACAACCTGCCTCAACTGTACTCTTGAAAGAATATTTTCTCTGCCCAAGAACACTCTTTACAAATAAAGTCCAAAACCATGTTTTGATTACCTTATGCAGCTAAACACAACAGCCAGAGAGATCCTGGCTGCACAGCCAGCCCCTTCTTTTCTCCACAAATCACCTAAAAAAAAAAATCACTGACTATGGGAAGTTCATGTCTACAGCAGGTCTTGACTCACAAGAGTCATGAGAAAAAAAACAGGTTAGATTTGTGTGTCTTTATGAGCTGTTTCTTAAATTCAGTTGGGAATGCAATTTGCTTACTAGTTGTCATCTCTCACAAATGCACCCCTGAAAAAGCAAACCACCACCATGTCACCAGGCATCTTGAGCTGCAAATGAATGAGGCACTTGAGACAGAGGTAAACCCTTGGGTCTGAAACCTAATAAGGGCATAGGGAAATACTGAGTGAGCACGGAAGTGGGATCTTCCATCACTAAGAAAGCCAAGGAAGGACCTGATGTGATATGGAGCAGCAGAAAAGGCAAAGAGAAGCAGAGCAGGGGGCCATTTCCCCTGCCCATTCAAAGCCCCCATCATTCAGCATGGGCTGATGAGGCAATTAATATATGGGAGGGGAAGAAAAGATGGAAAAGATCCCTGCTCCCAATTGCTCATGCATGCCACAAGGAATAAATCAATCCACTGCCCTCTCCTTCCCATTTCAGGGAGATTGAAAGTGGAGCATTAAGGGAGCACAGAAGTGGATTACAGCCACTCCTGTATGGATCACTCAGCCTATGGGAATAAGAACTATATGAATATTTATTTGTATCATTCTGCCGCATGCCTCTCTTTCACCATGGAATCATTACAGGGTTCCAAGTGTCCCTGCACCCACTTTGGGGGCAGATACACAGGGGATCTGTAGATCTGTGCACAGAGCAGATCCATAGTAGTCTCTCCCTTATTTGTCTCAATATCTCATTCTCCACTGACATCAGTTAGTGATGAAGTACTGGGTGTGTGGGAATACATATAATCTCTTCCCTGATCTGCACTACCTCCCGTACATTGACTATAGACCACAGAGTTTGGGAGGCATGAAGGGACTTACTAGGTGGAAGATACGTATGCATACACAGGGGATTCTGTAGGAATCTCCTCTCCTGCCTTACTGCTCCACATGCCCCAGCACAGGGAAGACCAGATGGACCCGTAAGGACTCAAGAAGGATGCATATCGATCTATGAAGAGGGAGGCTCCCACCCCTCACTTAACCATTGGAAGCACACGATGGGGAGCTGTAGGGCACGGGGTATTACCCACCCTATAGTCACTGCTTGCTCTATATCCCCCCACCCGGAGCAGGGAACCCCTCTCCTGCCCCCCTGCATTCCCTTCCCTCAGCAAAATACGGCATCCCGCCCTCCCTGCCTCGCTCCCTCCCTCGGGCTAGGGGCACCCCAGCCCCCTACCTGTTCCGTGTCTCTCTCATTCACGGTGGGGAGGGGGCTCCGGCCGCTGCTCGACATCTTGGGCCCCCTTGGCCAGCGGCTCCTGGGGCTCCGGCGGTTCCTGGGGCTCTCCTCACACCGGGGGGGGCGGCCAGGCCACCACCATGGGGAAGCCCAAAGGGGAAGGGGGGATTCAGGGAGCCGGAAACCGCCGGGACTCGGACATGAGTCTCCGCCGGGCCGCGATGAGGGAAGCCCGGCCCGGCGGCTCAGGCGAACCCGGGGATGAGGCGCAGGGACCAGGCCGCGCCGCCGGCAGCCGGGCGTTCGCGTGAGCGAAGGCTGCACAGAGCCGGGGCTGAGGAGACCCGGAGACCGAGTGCCCCTGGCCGAGCCGCCTTCTCCGCCCCGAGACCCGGCTCCCCTCAGCGCATCTCACATTCACACAGCAGCAGCGGCAGCAGATCCCAACATGGCCGCCGCCACCGGCCTTCGGCCATTTCCGCCCCCTTCCGGAAACATCCGAGCCGCTCACGGGAGCCAGTTTCCGCCGGTTCCGGAAACCCCAGCCCCCAACCCCTTCTCGGCAGCTTCCGCCGTCTGACGGAAACTCTCGATTCGCTCTCCCTCACATCGCCAGTTCGCGCCTCCTTCCGGAAACATCCGAAACAGCAGCGCGGCGCCTTTCGCGATCAGTCACTTCGCCTCCTTCCGGAGAAACCCGAAGTTCGCCTTCGGGGCAGCGATCGGACACTTCCGGATGGGCGCCCGAAAGTAACCGAAGGCTGAAGATCGGCCGTTTCCGGAACATTCCCCGCCCCTTGCTAACGCACCTTTCGGCAATTTCCGGAAACCAACTTAAAAGCCGAAGAGGCTTCGACTCTTTCCGCCTTTCCAAGGGGAATAACCGAGCCCGGGGGCGAAAACAGGAGCCGACTAGCCTCGGCTATTTCCGCAAATGTGGTCTGCGCGTGCCCTCGAGGGGGCTTATTCTCCGTGCGGCGGGGAGCCAGGCTAAAGAGGAGGAAGATTAAATCAGCCATTTGGGTACATGGGCGCACAAGCATGCACACCCGGGCACACAACTGATTCAGTCGATATGAGCTCACGTACACACCTCATCGTGCAAACATGCACAAGTGTGTGTGTGTACACCTGAGTGTGTCACACATACACCTGCAAGTGCAGCTGCATAGGCACACGGCCTAGGGCTGCAAGCGCCCGTGCCTAGCCGGAGAGGTCCGTGCATTTGCACTCCCATCTGCACCTGCGCTTCATGCACCCCCTGGAGACGCAAGGCACACCTGTAACGCCCCCCCCTCTGCGCACCCGTGCGTCCCTGCCCTCACCCACCTACAGCACAGGGTCCCCCCTCCCAGGGTTCTCTTCCGCGCATGGGGGCGGGGGCGGGGGCGGGGCTGGCGCCACCCAACTCCCCCTCCCCGCGCGCGCAGTGACGTTCCGAAGCGACCAGACCCCGCCTTCTCCCCGCTTCCTCTGCCAGAGCCTCGTCACCCAGCCCCACGGGCTGATGTGCGCCAGCGGCGCCACCTGCTGGGCAGCGGGGGAACTGCAGTTGGTGACGGCCGGCAGCAAAGGCTGACGCAGCTGGCGCTTAGCACCCACTGCAGCGTCCTGGAGATGCGGTGGGAGCTGAGTGCTGCTGACGACGTGCAGCGCCTCAGTTAGCCGGAGCTGGAGTGTGCGAGCTCCAGGAATTGGTAGGGGGAGCCCTCGCATGGCTTGCACATGGCCACAGCTGCATGCAGTGTACACACACAGACAATCTGGGTCCCAGCTGCTTCTTTCACGCACTTCCTGGCTGGGCTGCACACACAAACATGCACATACGCAAACAGCTGCATATAGGGTTGCCAGATGGCTGAAAGAAAAATACCGAACACACCCCCCCCCCAAAAAAAAAACACCGGGAAAACATTTTGTTGAAGGAAAAAAAAAGGGGGGGGGCAAAAAAAAAAACCCTCCGAGAACCTGTATCACTGCTAGGGGTTACCAGGTAATCATTTAAAAAAAAAAAACCTGAACACGCTTCATGGGGGGGGCAGCCAGGAAGGGTGCAGTGCAGGCCGGGGAGGGGGGGGACCTGGAAACAGCTAACGGGGGGGGTGGCAACGGGGCTGGCCGGGGGAAATGGGGGGGGCCAACGGGAAGCAGGGCTGGTCGTGGGGGGGGGTCAGGTGGAACGGGGCTGGCCGCGGGATATCGGGGGAGGGGGGACCAGCCAGAAGGGGGTGGGGCTGGCCGGGAGTAAGGGGGAGCGGAAAGCTGAGCTGGCGGGGGGCGGTGCAGCTGCGGGGGGGGCCGGGAGGAAGGGGGAGCAGGAAGCAGAGCTGGCAGGGGAAGGAGGGGGTGCAGTGGCACTGGCCGGAAGGAAGGGGGCGCCGGGAGGAAGGGGGGGCGGGAAGCAGAGCTGGCGGGGGCGGGGAGAGGTGCAGCGGCGCTGGCCAGGGGAGACAAGGAAGAGGAACGGGCCGTCAGGAAGCAGAGCTGGGGGGTGGTGCAGGGGGGCTGGCCGGGGAAGATCAGGAGAGGAAGTGGGGGAGAACCGGCCAGCCGGGAAGGGGGGGGGGTGAGCAAATTGGCCGGCGGGGAGCAGGACTGACCTGGGCACTTGCTGCCTGTCCCGCGCAGGCTCCCGGCAATGCATGAGTGAGGAGGAGGCTCCTCGCCTCCTCACACTCAACCAATTGAGGGCTCCCAGCAGCAATGCAGCCCCGCCTCCCAGCTGGGACTCCCAGCCGCTCCCCCGCCCACGCCAGGCTTCGGTCTGGTGCGCAGCTGGAAAAATCAGAAAATACCGGACATTGCACATGTCCGGTATTTTCTGATTTTTTTTCCCGGACAGAGAGCGCAAATACCGGACTGTCCGGTACAATATCGGACACCTGGCAACCCTAGCTGCATATCCACAGATGCTCACTGCTGCATGTGCAACCATGCACACTCTTACTGGTGTACACTCACAATGGTACAGGCCCATAGTGGCAAGCACATACAGTAGGGGTTGGGAACCTCAGGCCAGGGGATCAGATGTGGACCCCGGCTTGCCTGGATCTGGACTCGGAGACTCAGGGACCCCCCTGCATTGGGGAGCCTGTGCTGGTGCTCCAGTGCCCCCTCCCCCCGCTGCCCAGCCACAGGGCTGGAGCACACAAAATCTAGTAGGCTGGGCCCCCCAGGCTCTGGTGTGCAAGGGCAATGTAGGGAGTGTCTTTCTCCTCAGTCAGGCGCTGCTTCAGTGTGTGTGTTTTGTGTGTGGCCCTTGACTGATTTTTCTGTGGGTCACATGGCACCAGACCCAAAAAAAGTTCCCCGCCCCTGACATACAGGCATACTCCAACAGCTACAGATACCCACCCACAATGACATGCAGATGCATCCATAGCTTCGTGCACATGGACACATCTGCAGCTGCATGCATACACCCATAGTTGCATGCACGCCCATGCAAACTTGTGCACACACTCAAATAAAAATACACATCTGCTGGCACAGCCATGTGCACACACTCAGGCACTCCTACCCTGAGTCACAGCTGCCTTACACACACGTGTGCAATCTTGACGTGCAAACACATCCACACACCAGAGTCTCAGCTGCATGCACATACTCACATCTACATGCACACACTTGTGCAATATCTCTGCATCCACATACACACTAGAGCAGGGGTTCTTACTGCATCACAAGCCCCCTTCTGACAATAAAGTTAATGCATGATCCGGGGGGGGAGAGGTTGGAGCCTGAATCCCACCACCCTGGGGGGAAGGAAAGGGGTCCACAGTCCAAGTCCCACTGTCCTGGGTGGGGTGGAGTGTGGGCTTCAGCTTCAGCCCTGGGTCCCAGCAAGTCTAATGCTGGTCCATGCAACCACAGTTTGAGAAACACTGTACTAGAGGATGCTCATATATCATGTAGCCAACATTAGCACCACCAAGTGGGACTGGCTGATGCTTGCATTTGTGAATTGTTCCCAAATCTGGGTCTCTGTTGATCTTCCCCCAGAACCAAATATCCTGTAAAGAGGTAGAGATTCCAGTCAGACAGTTAGTGCATAGTGAGCTAACAAAGAAGTCAGGCCTCCAGTGCAGTGCAGCACCAGGGGGGATTATCAAACCTGTTGTGTTCAAACACACCATGACACATTCCACACTGCAGCAGAGCTACATGCTGCCTCTCTGCTTCGCAGCTGGCACACAGCACTGCATCAGCAAGGAGGGACTGCTGATTGGGCCAGTTCCCCAGGGATCCTTAGCCAGATTGAATATGTAGCACACCAAGCAAAATTTTCAGCCTGCCACTGGAGGGCCCCAGGCATGAACAGAGCTTCATGCCACTCTTGAATGTCTGTCCAGATTCACACAGTGGGGAACTATTTTGTGCATCTTTATTGTTGTTCTGTGTATCCACGATCGTCTGGACCAAGATCAAGACCCCATTGTGTTGTTGGCTTCACAAACTGACCAAGGTCAAGAACCCATTGTGTTGTGGCTTCACAAACTGACCAAGATCAGGGTCCCCATTGTACCAGAGGCTGCATAGACACACACCCCCAGCTGAAATCACAGCACTATAGGAAAGGCAGCATGGGCCCCTTAGAGCTTAAAATCTAAAAAAAGGTTGGGAGGAGATATGCAGGCCCAGAGACGAGAAGGCCCTTGCCCAAGGTCAGTGGCAGAGCTGGGAACAACTCCCAAGCATCCTGAGTCCCAACCCAGTGCCCTACTCACTGGGCCCCATTATTCCCCAGGGCCATGGTTTGCAAACCTAGAGGCAAAGGGACAGGCAGAGCTTGGATCCAAGAGTGTTGACTCAGAGCAGCCTGTGTTTAATAGCAGCTAGGGGTTGTTGAGCCAGCCTGACCTGCTTGGAAGGAGGTTACTTTGGCTTTCTACTCCGGTCTCAAACCCCTGAGTCTTGGGGTTGATGCCAGGGACAAGGAATGCCCCATAGAAGCCAGGAGGTGCAGAAAAATATGGGTCCCCCATCCCTTGTGGCTTCCAAGGGAGCAAAGAATGTGCAATATGGGGGCAGGAGACTGCGCCATTCAGCTGCCAACAGGGGCAAGGTTGCTCTCCAGCAGAAACACCTTCCAATCAAAATTGAAGGGAATTGGGGAAAAGCACGTCACAAAGGCACTAGTCCCAGGTTTCCTGGGGGATCAATTGCAGGCTGGCCAGCCAGTAGTTCAGTGTTCTCCTGATTTGTTGGGGCTTCCTCAGGAATCAGGGGCTGGGCTCTGGAGTGTCTGGCGTGGATGATTTATGACGGCCATGGAGAGAATGGTCCCTGCAGCAAAAGGCACCTCAAGGGCTGGAGGGGGCAGCAGAAGACAGTCAGCAGGCTGGAGGGAAAGCCAAAGGGGGGGACAAAAGGAAATCTAGAGGCTGGGGAGAGGAGGCGGGAGAGGAAGGAAGCCTGCAGGCTGGAGGGGGGCTGTGAGTCAGGATTCCCCCCCCCTCCCGCCAGCTCTGCCTTAGAGTAGGAGTTTCCAACTATATAGCCCCATGTGGGCAAGAGGGAGGTGCTCAGAATAGGCGCAGTCACATGGTCAGATGGAGGCGGGAGGGAGGTGCTCTGCTGTTAACCCTTCCTTGTTCTGTCCCTTCTCTGGCTGCTGGACTGAGGGGGACTCAGCTCTCCCTGCTGCAGAGGGTGGTCCTGAACACCAATGGGGGGGAGGTTTTGTGCACTGGGAGGGGGTTTTGTAGGGACCATAAGGAGGAGCCCCGCCCCCGGTGGAGAACCAGAGCAAATCAATGTCTAAAGCCAAGGCAGGAGCAAGACACCCCCACCACCGGCTGGCATGGTCCTGGAGATCATTAGAGGCACCACATATGCTGTCCCCCCTCTGCAAATGGGGCCCTTCTGGGGATTGGAAGGCCCCTAATGCATGATTCAGCCCTTGACATCTCTGCTGGGGCTGCCCTGCCATGGGCTCCTCCATAGACCCCCAACCTCTTGAGGCTTCCAGTCCTTTGTCCCATCCCCAGTCCTGTATGCCTATGGCCCCCTCTACTGCAGCCCCATCTACCCCCCCAGACCTGTGCCCCCCAGACCGCTTCCCCTCCAGTTCCCTTTGAGTCCCCCCAGTTCTGTGCCCTCAGACCTCTCCCCCTCCATCCTATTCTGAGCCCTCCAGCCCCCTCTAAGCCCCCTCAATTCTGTAACCCCAGATTCCTTCCCCACCTGCCCCCTCTGAGTCCTCCAGCCTTCTCTGAGCCCCCCCCCCTCGGTTTGGTGCCCTCAGACCCCTTTCCCTCCAGCCTCCTCTGAATCCCCCAAACCTGTGCCTTCCAAATCCCTTTCCCCTCCTGACCCATCTGAGCCCCCCCCCAAGTCCTGTGACCCCAAACTCATTCCCCACCAGCCCCCTCTGAGTCCCAAGGCCTGTGTTCCCCAGGCCCTTTCCTCTCCAATGAGTTCCTCTCTAATGTGTTCCCCACTGAGCCCCCTAGTCCTATGTCCCCTAGACTATTTTCCTTGGCGCCCCTTACCCCCTACTACCTCTGCATCCTAACCCCCTCCCCTCCCAGGGAGGTGGGGGATGCAACCCCTGTAGTCAAGGATAGGGTTCATGTGCCCCAGTGTATTATGGGCAGGGACAACCCCTATAGTTGCTCCCAGACCAATTGTATTATGGATGTGGCACCTCACAGAGCATCTCCCCAGCCCCATGTTTTATGGGCGGAGGCACCTCCCCAAGGCTGTTCCCAGGCCCTGTTGCCTTTTGAGTGGAGGGAGCCCCTGGGATTCTTCTGGGCCCCGTTGTGCTGTAGAGGGTTCACACCAGCCTGGGACTGTAGCAAGAGAAAAAGGACCAAACACCCATAATCCCCCTGCCCACTGGGTCCCAGAACCGTCAGGATGCCAGAGTCACCTGTGAACAGGATCCTCCTTCCCCTCTGCATGGAAGCACACTCCCAGCAGCAGGGATGCAGTGCCAGCTCCTAGCCAGCAGGGGCATCCCCCCAGATGGCAGCAGGGAAGACAAAAGTCAAAAGGGGGGAGGGGTAGGAACAGGCCAATTGTTGCTGCCCAGGAGAGGGCCTTGCCTCCTACTGTCCCACTGCAGAGAACTCCATGGGCCCTGGGTGGGATACAGAGAAGCCCCAGCCCATCCCCCCCAGACTGAATAAGATCCCCCCCAAATATGAGCCCCCCCAGGAGACACAAACAGAACGTCCATATGCACCCCACAACTTTCCCCCAAGAAGCCACGGCCAAGGTGGGCTGGGATTTAGAGGGTATCTGCAGGGCTGGGATAGGAGCTGGGCTAGTACAGCCAGGTGGGAAAATTAGGATTTTCAGTTTTATGCTCTTCCCCCAGTGACTCCCCCCAGTCCCAGCCATCCTATTCACAGGGGGCCCTAAGTACAGGCTGCAGGAGGGATGAGTGGACACACTAATTCACTGAATTGCATCCATGCAATACATGAGGGTGCCATGGGGGTGCAATGCATAAGAGCACGACCAGGAGTGTGCAAGTTCCCAGGCACCCGGTACCCAAGAATGCACTGGACGAGTGGATGGGAGGCCAGTAAGGCTGCCCCCACCCAGATGCAAAATACACAGCTGCGTAGAGCTCCATGAAATTTGGGGCACTACATTGCCTTAATGTGGTTCTTACACAGCTGCCTGCTACATATGGGGCAGCGCCGGCTCCAGTGACCAGCCCCATCGCCCGGCTGCCCCCCAACAGGCTGCGCCCATCAGGGCCATCCCTTGGGGGGGGGACCTGGAATAATCCAATTCCGTCCCTACTCTGCCCTCGTCCCGCCTACACACAACCCCTTCTTTTAAGCCCCACCCCACTCTGCCCCTGCCCTGTCTCTTCCCACCCCTGCTCTGGCCCCTCCCAAAACCGCATTCCACATCTTCTCCCAAGCCCCCTCCTCCAAGCGACCTGGCTCAGGGGACTAGCGGGGGGCCTGGCACCAGCACAGGGGACAGGCCCCACCCCACACTCACCAGTGGCAGGAAGGGTAGTGACCCAGGCCCAGCCTGCTCTGCTCCACGGGCTTCCAGCCACACCGCTCTGCTTCCCACCGCCATGAGTGCAGGGGGTGGTTCCGTCTCTCCCCCCAAACTCCCTTCTTTAGGTGACACAGCTGGGAACCAGGGGAGGAGAGGGGCTGGGTTGCTCCACTAACCACCATTGCCTGTGAGGGCAGGAGTAAGCCCTGCTGCCTCCCTGCCTTGCTCCTGGCCTCTGCAGCTCTGAATGCAGCTCTCCCCCTCTCCCGCACTTCTACGGACGGCCCTGGTGGCCAGCCCCCCACCTTCTTGGCTTGTGTAAGAGCCATTCCCCCCCCCCGAAAACACCCTTCTGTCGCTGTCTGACCCCCCCCCCCGATCCCAGAGCCTGCAATTCAAGGGAGCCCCGAACCACCTCCACTGACTTGCGGATTTCCCCATTCCCCCAGAATTAGGAACCAGTGGTGCTCCTCTTTCCCACTGCAATTCCTGGCCTCCTAACACAGGGAATCTCCTCAGTCTCCCACCCCAGACCTCTAGAGCAGAGACCTGAAGTACACAGTACATTCTTCTGCCAGGGCTTTCGCCCCTCCCCACGGCAACCCCTTTCTCATGCAATCACACACACGTGTCGTGCAGGGAATGCTGATCCCCAGCCCCACAGCAAGGATCTGCTGTGTGCTCCCCACATACAAGGGGTTGCTAACATATATGACAACATGCATGGGAATTATCACACACGGGGCATGCTAACATGCATGACAACATATATGAATTGTGCTAACATGAATGATAGGTGCTAATACATGTGACAACATGCATGAAATATGCTACCATGAAGGGAGGTTACTAACATGTGACAGTATGTATGGGAACTAACATAACTGGAGAATGTTAATGTGCATGACAACATACATGAAGTATAATATGCATGAGCTGCTAACATCATGATCCAGCACTAATATGCCTGGGCGCTTACATGAATGACCACATCTATGGAAAGCTAGCATATGTGACCAGGTGCATGGTGGATACTAACATATCCAGGATCGCTACTAGCAATGGCAACATGCATGAAGACAGCAATACACATGCTGTTCTTCCCCTGCATGACAGCAGGCCTGGGGTAATAAGTCATATACTATGTAAGTATTAGTCTTTCTCCCCATGCCATAGCTGAGATGTAGCCAGCTCTGGGGAGGCACAGCACAGCAAGGGGAGTGGGATTTGGGCCAGAGACACCATCTAGAATCTTCTCCTGCAAAACATTCTGGGTAATGACATAAGTAAATGGTTAAACCTGTTGTGCAGCTTCGGGCAGGTGGTTTCTAGGACCAGGTGGGGATATCCTAGTCAAATGAATGACAACACGGCAGGGTTAAGCCCTGTGTCCTGGCCTAACTGCAGCTTGGATCCTTCTGTTGCCACCCACCTCCTCAAGTCTTCCTCACTTTGTAACCTTGGGTGTTAAACAGTCCCTGTGACCCACTCCAGAGGCAGCTGCATCTCAGCAACAGGCAAGGTCTCCCTCACTGTATCAACAGCCCTGAGCTTTGCTCCAGAGGTGGCTGCATCTACGTGCCTCACTTTTTGTTAATCTGAATCCCATCCCCTCCTGTGTTGCCTGCTTTAAATCCTGCAGCTGGCACATCCCAGGCCTTTGCAGGGAGTGGTGCTGATGGAACCCCTAGGGGCAGGTCAGCTGATTGCCACCCACAGGGTGTCTGTGTGATACCCATTAGAGGGCAGGATGGCAGCAGCACTGTGTCCCAGATGCAAGGCAGCACCTGACTCACAGCTGGAGCAGGGGGAGTTATTAAGCTGCATGCTCCTCCTTGCATTTAAACCTCTGCAGATGCCAGCTACTGTCTGGTCACCCTCCTGCCTCACCCTGTGTGCACATGCCCTGCCCATGTGCTTGAGAAGCAAAGATGCAAGGTAAGAAAAGGCTGTTACCACCCACTGTGAGCCAGGATGTGCCTTGTCACCTGACATGCCAGCTCCTTGCCCCCTGCTGGCACCCACTCTGCTATCCACTCTGACTGCCCGTGTGAACTTGGTACCACCAGGGTCATCCCAGTTAAGGCTCTGGAAGGAAAGTCCCACTAGCACACCTGTAGCACTGGCCTGCCAGACAGGTGCATTATGGGGGATGGAAGAACCTACGTGGGCCCAGTAGTCTGCTCCAGGGTCATAGAATCCTAGGGCTGGAACAGACCTCAGGAAGTCATTCAGTCCAGCCCCCTGCCCAAAGCAGGACCAGCCCCAACTAAATCATCCTGGTAGTGGAGTGGAGTGGAGGGAGGGATACCAGGCTGGAAAGGCCCATAAATCCGACTGGGAGTAGATGGGGCACTTATCTAGCTGTATCTGCTCCCAAGGATTGGGACCGTGAAGGGCTGACTGGGCAGGGAGGGGATGACAGCAGCACACCAGATGTTGGGGAGGCAGCAGTGCCAGGGGGTGGGAGGGAAGAAATGCTGTCATAGATGGGGAGGCAGCACTATAATGTGCAAGGGCTGGGGTGCTGTGGGTGAGGGGGCAGTTGTATTGAGGGGGAGGCAGCTCTGTGCAGGGGGAGAGTGCTGTCACGCGGGGTGGGGGGGACAATGCTCATGCTCTCAGCACAGGGGACAGGATAGATTTTTTTTTTTTTTTTTTTTTTTTTTTTTTTTGGCTGCAGGGAGATTGATGGCGTCAGAGATCGACCGGATAATGTGTGGGTGGGGCAAGTCGCTTATTTCAGCAATCTCCCTCCATGCTTGGGGCAAGGTGCGGGGGGGACGGGGGGACAGATACCTGCAGGGCTGACCTGTCGCCGCATCTTCCTTCCCAGGATTCTCTAAAATAGCATATGCCCTGCTGCATCTCAGTTGGCGCCCTCCAAGGATTCCCAGAAACTGCTGCCGTCCTGTCCATCTAATATGATCCGCTATATCCTATTCCCTGCCCTCTGAGCCTTCCAGTCCCCCATCCAGAGGCTGGATCAGAGCCAGTGCCCCCTAAAAAGAAAGACTCCAGTTTCCACTCTCCACCCCCAAGTCACTGGTAGCAAAAGCTGTTTATAGTGTGAGTTCAATAACTACAGGGTCATTAGAAATAAGCTTATGCAGCCGCGGCTGGCCTCAGTAACAAAGCAGAGCTTACAAACAGCGCATGTGACAAAATAAGCAGGGAGAGAATGGGGCTGAGAGTCAGGACTCCTGGGTTTTGTTTCCAGCTCTCAGATGAAATTGGGATCTCATAGTTAGAGCAGGAGGAGCTGTGGCTGCACCTTACTCTACTCCAGAATCAGGAATAGAACCCAGGAGTTCTGGTGCTCAGACCCCACCCCAACCCACTTAGACCCCACTCTCTGGGACACAGGGAACAGCAACCCAAGAGTCCTGACTCCCAGCCCCACCACTCTAGCCCACTAAACTCCCCTCCCCTCCCTGAACTGGGGAACCAGGAATCCACCCCCCATTTGCCCCTGGCTCCAACCACTAGATCCCACTGTCCTTCCAGAGCTGTGAATAGAACCAGTCCTGACTCCCCAAGGGCAGGAGAGCGAATCTGATAGAGAGACAAAGACCCCAGACGTGTGTTATAATGGTTAGTTGGTCCCATTCTCCCCCCACCCCTCTTGTTTAGCTGTGACAATGGAACAGTCCCAAGAGAATCCTCCTTATCCCAGCCCACTGCAGAATTATGAAAGAGATTTTCAACTCAGCACGTGAGTGACCCGTTCTGATTGGCTGCTGATGACATCATTCCTGGGACCCTGGGAGTGGGATCTCTGTGGATGAGCCCAGCTGGGTAGTGCACAGTGGGTCTGACTCTGCATCTCTAGAGAGTGCCCCCATGACATGCACAAACACACAGCTGAGACAACCCCTGACTCTCAACCGCACAGACCTAGCACAGAGCTATAGGGTTGGGGGATCAGCCTGGCCCAGGGCAAGACTGCATGTCTGTACATACACAGACATGTTTACATGTATACTTGCCCTGCATGCATACTCCTGCCTCACATCCATGCATCCACATGCTCCAATGCACACATACCCTACCCAAATACACACACGTATTAGGGACATCTTTCTAATTGTAGGGCTAGCTCTGGAATAGGCTTCCAGTGGATCAGATTAGTGATAGAGATTCCACATCATTACCCTCCCCATCCAGGCAGCATGCCCCATTCTGCTCTCCCTCCACCTACGGACATAACTCTGGAGTCCTTACAAATTTACACCTAATCCCAGGATCTGGTCCAGACATGCATGACCCCTTGAGCCGAGCTGGGTGTCGCAGTGAGTGTATAGTGCCTGGTTCTCTACTTTCCTCCTTGAAATCCCCTAGGAGCCAATGCTAGGAAAGCCCCTTTAGCTCACGGACATGGGTAGGACTGTGATCAACCTGGGTGACTCATAGGTGTGGAAAGGTACCCTGGGAGGTTGAGGGGGGCGCTCCCACAGCAGTACCAGTGTAAAGGACAATGCAAGCACTCCTGCATCATGACTGTTCCTGAAAGAAGTTTTAGAAGAGCCAGAGCCTGGAAACGCTGCCCCACACCAGCTCTGCCCATGGGGCTAGTCCAGGTAAGCCAGGCTGTTAGGTTCTGTATGGAGGCAGCTCTGGCTCTGGGGTGCTGCTGCCCCAGAGAGATTGGAGTGGCAGGCAGAAGGACCAGTCTAGAGACTAGTGGGATGGGTTCCCACTCCCTAGAAAGGGGTTCTCCAACGGGCGAACCCACACACGTATAAATCAGTAGACAATAAAGGAACACAGTTTGGAGCGTTAGTTCCCATTGACGCCAGTGGAACTGTGGCCAGTTTACACCAGCTGGGGATCTGGCCCCTGACCTTGTGCTGTCTGAGTCTCCCCTGCCACCCTCATGACCTCACCAACAAACTTGTTGGCTTTGGCTCAAGAAGTTTCTTGTTGAAATGTCCCCACCCAGGTGTGTGTCACCCAGTGAGTAACGTGCTATGGAGTCATCCACCACACCTGTGCTAAAGTCCACCCCTGAGATGCCAGCGGGAGGGAAAATAGCATTCACATCAAAGGCACCAATATGCAAAGGCAAAGCTGCCTGTGCTGCCCTCTGAAGCATGCTCGGGGCAGCAGAGTATGGAATGGTGTTGGTGTGAGCAGGGATTGGTGTCTGTTGGCTGTGTGCAGTGGGTGTGGCTTGCCTGGATTTGGGATTCAGTGGGTGTGCAAAACGAGCACAATGTATTATTGTGTGTAAATTCATGAACACATCTGTCACATATCTGCCTTCTTACATGCTTAACACATACAGGAAAATATGCACACATACATATCCCATGCCCATATGCATGGCACCATGCATACATGTGCAAACATGCAGACTTATGAGTTCCCCAGGCATATATATGTCTGTTGACACATGGCACCCTCTTGACACGCACACCCTCTTGACATTTCTCTGCATGTGTACGTCAAATAGCTCCACTTGTCCAAACACTGAAATTCCCTCCTTTCCTGTGTCTGGATTCTACCCCACCTCCCTGTGCCCATCCAACAGCCAGAAATATGCTTTCGCACACCGGGTTCAGATATGGGCAAAGCACGGGGCACTTTTCTGGCAGAAGTCACCAGATCAGGGGGCTGTGTGACCATAGAATGACACACGCCAGGGTTTGCACACTAGGCCCACAGTGCCCCACCCTCCCATTCAGCATGGCAGGGTGGCAAGGGAGATGTGTTGTGAATCAAGGGCTGCAAAGGAGCCAGGTCCAACTATTCTGTTAAATTTCTTACTCATATGACTCCTACCGTCCCTGGGAAGCTCAGATATAAACCTGTACTACTGGGGATGGACAGACAGATGGCTCCTAGCAGTGAGTTTAGGGATGGAGACACCAAGAGGCATTATGCTAATGTACTGACTCCTCCTGGATCTCAGAGTCCTTTGCTAAATTCATTTAAGCCACCCTGCCCCTCACACTCTGTAATGAAGCATTTATAGGACTTCTCCTCCCAGCCCTGCTGCAGACACCCAGCATAATACTCAGCACAAGGCTCTTCCTTCTCACACTGCCTCGATTTCCCCAGCTGTAAATCTTTCAGGGAGGGAGAGTGATAGTTATAAAATTGAAACAAAATATGTTGCGATGGGAAACACTGCAGTAAGGAAAAAGGTGTGGGGAGGAGTATGGATAGATAGCGATAGATGGACAGAAGGATACCCAGATAGATTTTATGGGAATAGATGGGTGTGTGTCCAGGGATGGATAG
Organism: Pelochelys cantorii; assembly: GCA_032595735.1. Classification (NCBI taxonomy): domain Eukaryota; kingdom Metazoa; phylum Chordata; order Testudines; family Trionychidae; genus Pelochelys; species Pelochelys cantorii. The sequence goes on from CM064336.1 coordinate 35,699,862, forward strand.
ATAGCCAGATCTGGATGGATGTGTGCAGGAACTGATAGCTGGTGTATGAGCATTGATAGGTACATAAATACACATGGAGGGATGAATGGAGATCTGGTTAGATGGGTGTGTGAGGGGATGAATGAATAAATAGACTTGGATGGATGGATCTAGGGGACCTATGGGTTAGACTGGTTGCTGTCTATGGGTCTGGATGGATCTATGGCTGTATGGGATTAGGTAGATAGGTCGTTCTCTATGGGGTAGAGCGGACCGTTCATGTGTTTCTCCAGCGCCTGCCGCCGTGCACAGACAGACAGTCAGACAGAGCCAAGGGGACTCCTTCCTTTCACAATGAAGCCAGCTTGGGTCACGTGCTACCCTGTGTCTAACCATCCCGGAGATCCGGGCTCTCTCTCATTGGCTACAGATGATGTCACCTCTTAGCCCCTCCTCCCCCGACTCCCCCTCCCACCAAAGCAAAGCTTCAGCACCAGATAGTGGTGGGGGTGGGGGGGGAGTAAATAAGCAACTTGGGGGGTGGAACCTGCCTGGGCACTGGGGGACGCAGGGGCTGGCTTCCAAGGACCCCCCTACCCTCAGCCCACATGGGCTGGAGCCACAGTGCAGGGATCTGATGCAGGTAAGAGGGTGTCTGGGAACCCTGTGCCCCTGGGGAGATGGGGGGCTCTGATTGGCACTCAGTGCGCGGCGGGCTTGGCACGGGGCTGCCTCTGCTCGGGGGATTTGTTTGGGGAAGGGAAGATTCTGGGCCAAGGGGAGCAGCATCTGGCTGGCTCCAGATGCCGGGGTGCAAACCCGCGGGGGGAGGGCGCAGCGCTTCGTGGACTAGGGTGCAAAGATTTGGAGGTGGGGCGACTGGGAGTGCGGGGGGAGGGAGAGGAGACAGCCCTGCAAGCGGTGACCCCCGGCGCAGGGGGTCCCAGCCGATAGCAGCTGGACGGTGCGTTGTAAAACATCTGGGGGCCGGGGGCGCACACCTGGAGCGGGGGCGCAGGGCGCTGATGAGGGCAGCTGGGGCAGAGGGCCGGTCGGTGGCAGGGGAGGGTGAAGCTGTCCACGGTGGTGGCTGGCAGCCGGGATGGCGGGGATCCTGCTGTCTGAACGGGGCTCCGGGGAAGGAGGGTGCGGGGAGCGGGGACAGGCCAGCACGGCTTGTGGGGACTGGCAGCACAGATTATTACGGCAGAGCTTTGGGGCGCGTGGGAGGGGAAGGCTGGAGCCGCGATCATGGGTGACAGACGGGCTCCCGCTCCAGGCGGGGATGCCAGACTGAGGGTGAGGGGTGGGACCATAGTGCCAGGATAGGAGGGGCTGGAAGGTGATGCCAGGCTGCGGTGTATGGGACAATGGTACCAGAATAGAAGGGGCTGGGCAGTGATGCCAAGCTGGGGGGTTGATGGCAAGTTGGGGAGATGTGGCGCGATGCCAGGCTGGAGCAGACTAAGGGCAATGCAAGATGCAGGGGAATGGGTACAATGTCAGACTTGGGGGGATGGGTGTGGGGTGAAGCCAGGCTGGGGAGGCCATGGCTGACTGGGGAGATAGGGAGCAACACCACAGTGGGGGGAACAGGTGGCAGTGCCAGACTGGGGGTGCAGGACAAGTGTGATGTCAGGCTGTGGAGGGGGCTGAGTGGGATCGTACCAGCTGCAAGTGGTAACTGGGTTCATGGCTTAGCACTCAGGCAGGAGGAGGTATTGGCAGCCTGGCCAGCTGTGACCTTACAGGGAGCTTGTGCCCACGCTGCGCTCAGTGCTGCACTGACACAAGGGGTTATTTTTGGGTTGTGATACTGTATTGAGGGGCTCAGGGGGGGAGTTACTGGTGGCACTTCTGGGGCTGGCCAATGGGCTCCTGGGCTTTACACTCCCACCCCACACACCAGTGTGGAAATGGCTGCTAGAGGAACATGCATGATTGCACTCACCTGTGCTGTGACACACACCCATGTCCATGCCTGCATAAATATACACCCACTATCAGCTACAAAGCTTGCACAAATGCACGCACAGACCCACATACAACATGCAAAGCTTGCACACACTCCTTCACCACCACAACCTAGCCTTATCACAACTCCCACTTCCCAGTATGCCAAAGCTTGCAAAGTGTACACATCCACCAGAATACACATTCGCCACAACATGCACAAGTGCATAAACACAGATTTGCACAGGACAGCATGCCAAAGCTCACATAGAGATGCACACTCAACTCACATTGGTGCACGCTCACACCCTACCATGCACAGAACTGCACACAATGTACAAAATCTTGTACAAGTACATATCCCACAGTGCACGTGTGCACACACACGATAAAGTGCCCTGACACACAGACACACAACCACCTCAGGCTCTTGTTCGTTACCCCAATCTCTACCTTAGGGACAGGCAGCTGCTCACCAAAGAGCCACTTGCTGCCATCACTGGGAGTATTTCCCATCTTGGAATGGGGCAAAATGTGGGAGAGGGTAAACTAGCGCTATGGAATGGGGGTTGTAGCCTGACTTGGGGGGGTGCAGGAAGAGGGAGGGCAGGACTGGGGGTATGGGAGCAGGAGGAGGGGCATGGGGACAGGAGTTGGAGGGGAGTCTAGGGACAGGAGAACCCTGTAGCAGTAAGGTGGGGAGAGGCATAGGGGCAGGAGCAGCTGCACCACCCTTCCAGCTAGAAAACCCTAACCCTAACCCTAAGCCTGGACCCTAGCTAATCAGAATTTTCACTGGTGGGAGAACGGCCCTTTCCCCAGTCCGAATCCACAGGGAACCTTTACTGCTGACTGGCAGTGGGTACCACATACTGAGGTGGGGTGGCCAAGGATCCCGCTCTCTATCCCCAAGAGCTGGGGGTGCTTTGATTCATGCGGCTAGAAGTGCCCCCTGCTGACAGAGACGGGGACAGCTGCCTGAACAGTCCCCTGCCCTCCTGTCTCACTCTGCCCAGCACAGCACTTTTGGGGCCAGCTGGTGAGCTCACCCTGGGTGGTAACCTGAGGAAGCACAAGCCCCTCTCGGGCGCTGCCAGCCCCTGAGCTCAGCTGGGTATTTTTAGCAGAGCCGTGCTTTTTCTTGTCAGGGAGGGACTGAACATGCTGCCCCAGGGACCTGGCTTGCCAGCTAAAGAGCAGAGCATGTGGGCATGAGCGTGCACGGGTGAGCCTGCATTAGGATGAGCGTGGACCACTATGAGTGTGCTCTGATGTAAGCATGCCTGTACGTACACTGAGGTACATGTGCATCAGCAGGAGTGTGCACTGATGAAGTGTGCTCTGGTATTAGTATGCACTGATGTGAGCACGCGTGTCTCCATGAGTACAAAAGCGCGTGTGCATGGAGGCAAGAGCCAGAGGTGCATGTGTGTGTAACTTTGCAAAAGCGTGTGCATACAAATGGGCATGAGTATTAGGAGCATGCACATGTGTGTGTGTGTGAGTGCGTGTGCCAGAGAGCATGTGCAAGCATGGAGCTGTGCACACCTGTGGCTGAGTGTGGAGTGTGTGAGCCTGTAGGGCTATGCACAGCTGTGAGTGTGCATGGCTTTCCCCTTGGGTGGGTGCATGTGGGGGTACTTAAGAGTGGCTCAAGCCCAGGCCCTGCAGCCCTCAACAGCCCCTGGTGGGTTAGGGGGGGATCCTAGGCTGGAGGGGCACAGGCAGTCCACTGGAATGGGGGGAAACCCCTGTTCCCGCAGTCCTGCAGGTCTGTCCCTCCCACTCTCTCTGCTGCCAGAGGCACGGATGGCAATAGCTGGCCCTGTCACCCCACTTGAGAGTAGCGCTGCTGTCCTGGGGGGAGAGTGCTTTGGGGCTGGCCAGGTGGGGAGCTGGAGAGCAGAGTGCTGGGGGATACTGGCACAAGGGTTGTGGGGACAGCAGAGACCATGGGGAGGGAATGGAGGGGGGATGGACTGTCCCTGGGACACAGGGAGAAAGGGGAGGTTAAGGAATCGCTAAGGCGGCCAGGGAAGGGCTGTGTGAGGCTGGCGGGGCTGGTGGGCGGGCGTGTGTGTGTGTGTGAAGGGGAGGCATGTGGGGGTCAGGGCACAGAGTGTAATTTCCCACAAGATCCCTTCATGGCCCCAATGGGATATGCTCCCCACCAAGAGCCCTCCGCCCCGGCTGTGTGGGCAAGGTGGGGCTGCAGGTTGCTTGAGCCCACAAGGCACATGGCAGGGGGAGTTTAATCTTGGCTGGCGCAGAGAAGGGAGATGAATTGGCCTCTTTGAGCATGACAGCCTCAGGGAGCAGGGGCTGTTTGGAACTGATAAGGCACCAAAATGGAGGGGGGGGCTGGCGGGTGAGAAAATCTGCAATTAGGAGCTTGGATCCAGAGGGCTTGCCTAGAGCAACTCTAACGCAGCTGCTCTGTGCCCCCCTCCCCTGCCCAGTAGCTCTGGTTTATACGTGGATCCCAGCACTGGGGTGCAAATGCCTCTGGCAGGGACTATTGAACAGCAAAGCCATTAGGGAGCCTGGACTCTAGGGCTCCACCCCTGGCCCTGGCTGCAGTGACTGCTGGGCCAGGACCTCACTTGAAATGTCAAAGCCAGCGTGTGAAGGGTTAAAAAGCTATTGGGAGGGTGCAAAACAAGTTTGCTGCGTCTCAGTCCAGGGGTGATGCACAGGGTGCAGTTTGGCTGGCCTCTGGGGAGGCCTGCAGAGTGGGGGGAGGATTGCTGGTGTGGAGATCACCCCTTTGTGCCCCCTTAGGATCTCACACCCCCCTGTCCCCCTCTCCCCCCTCTCCTCAGGTCACCCTTCCCAATGCCTCCGTCACCCCTGGAAGACCGTCTCTCCATCCTCCAGCGCCCCAAGACCTTGGCTTTGCGCCTGAACCACAGCTTCCCTGCTGACAAGCCGCTCCTGTCGCCCCGGGCACAGAGACCCGCAAGCCACCCACCCCCTAAGGATCGCACGGGGGCTGCCCCGCCCTACCAGGAGCCCCCGGCCTGCCTCCTGCCTCCACATTCCCACACCATTGATATTAAGCTGACGGTGGGGGCCGGGCAGAGCCGGACACGTGAGCGCAACCTCTCTCTGCAGCTCGACCTCCAGCAGGGCGGCAACAGATCCTGCGGGGGGCCGGAGCTCAAGGTGCTGCTGCCTCAAGCCAAGCTCAAGAAACGCTGCTTTAAAGAAAACTCGCGACCGACCGGGCGGGACACCCCATCACCCGCTTCTTCCCGCCTCTCCAGCCCCGGTGCCGGCACCATGCACCCCTTGAAAGGCGGCTGCCGTGGCTGCTGGCGCTTGATGCGCTGTGACGACGCCAGCCCCAAGCCGGGGCTACGCTCCCTGGGGTGCCTGTCGTGCCACTCTAGCCTGGCCTCTCTCAGCTGCTCCCCGCCCTCAGTCAAGAAACTGGGGTGCTTGCCCTGCACCCCATCAGCCCTCAAGTCCCTGGCCTGCCTGGCATGCAACCCCTCGGTCAAGTCGGTCAGCTCCTCCTGCAGCTTCTGCAGCAGCGACCCCATCGTGGCCTACGACCCCCCAGCCCGGAGCTCGTCCCCCTCCAGCTACGACGAGGATGACTACAGTGTGCGCACCATCTGGCCTGAGGAGCTGGCCAAGAAGATGAGCCGCTCCCGCACCCAGCAGCAGGGGGCGCCCCTGATCCTGGATTGCCGCAACCTGGTGCAGTACACCAAGAGCCAGCTGCAGGGCGCCATGCACTTCAGTGTGTCAGACGCGGCTGGCAGGCGGCGCCTCCAGCAGGGCAAGCTGGCCATGCTGGATTTCATGGCCTCCAAGGACCCCCACGACTCCCTGCAGCGCCTCTGGCCCAAGGAGCAGCAGAACGGCTGCTGTGCCGCAGCGGGGGAGACCCCTGTCCCTCCGGCCCCTCCCGAGCCCCCCAAAACCCTGCCCGCCCAGAATCTCCACCTCATGCTGGACTCATTCAATAAGGAGGTGCAGGGCAGGAGAGGTAGGTGGGCATGGGGGGCGATGGTGCTGCTAAGGGGGCAGGCTGTGGTGGACGTGGTGCCCCAGCCTCTGGAGGCCTCGGGGGTTGGATATGGGGGGGGGGAAGGCAAGGGGGGTGGGTGCACAGAGGGGAGAAGAGAAAACCTGTCCTCTCAAGCACCCCTGTCCTGGCTGAGACCTGACAGGGCTTCTCACAGGGATTCCTAAGGCTGGAGAGAGATCCACCCCATCCCAAGTCCCCAGGACTCACCCTTCCCAGTGCACCCTCCCCTCTCCCAGGTTTGACCCCCAGATCCTGCAACTCCTGCAGTGAACCCTTCCCGCCCTTCTTGCCCCAAACCTCGTACTGTCCCTCCCATGCCCTCCCGCCATGCCCCAGCACAGGACCCTCTGACCTCATCCCAGCAGGATCCAGAGGGAACAGATGGTGGAGTTATAGGGTGGGGGGTGGTCAATGCAGCTGGTCTAGGCTCCCTCCTCCCCCACCTGCTCTGAGCCTGTTGAGCAGAATTGATCCCAGCCCAGCTGGTGACATGACATCACTCCCCTCCCTGGTTCCCTGCAAGGCACTGACAGCCACTGAACAAAACTGGGACTCCTGGTTTTGATGGGGGCCAGGTATTGAGCAGCTGGGATTATTTCTAATCTGGGGGTGCTACCACCCCTAGCACCGCTCATTCCACTGGCCCTGCCTTCCCCCAGAAACCCCCCCCTTCAACCTCCTTCCCTCAAGCCCCTCCCCATGTGTCTCTCCTCCCAGCATCCCCCTTCCCTGTCCCTTCCTCCCAATGTTCACAACCCACCCCAGCTTGGACCCACATAGAGACCCCACCACATTTTATCCTACTGGGAGGTGCTGGCCCTGGGAGGGGAGGGCAGAGAACAGAACAGGAAATGCCAACATTTTTCCTCTCCCCAACCTTGTGCAGCTCAGAGTTTGCGGTGAAGGGTTGTGGGGAGAAGGTCAGAGACTGGGGTTAGTCTGGGGGAGGGTAGTTTAGTGCTTGAAAGTCAGTGTTAGGGGTGTTTGGGGTCAAAGGTCGGGGACGAGGTGCCTGTTCAGGGCAAGGAGGGACATAGGCACCAAAAGTCTGGGTGGCAGCAGGTTTGCAATCTGGCTGGGTTGCAGGGTCCAGGGTTGTGAGTTGAGTTGAGCTCGGGCCAGAGCGGGGGCTGGAGGTTCTAAGGGATGGTTACCCCTGAGGAAGGCAAAGCTAGGGTGCTGTGGCTTGGGAGTCAGGTGGAGTGTCTGGGTTTGGGGCAGCAGAGGGGGCAGGCTGGGGGACTCAGCACTGGGGGGGTTCAGATCAGGGGCAGGTCTGCATTTGGGCCCAAGTACCCTCCGTGATGCTGAGCCATTGCCTGCAGGGAGTGTGGCCGTGCCGCCCTCAGAGCCGCTGGAGGAAGCTGGGGGAGCCCTGGAGGGGCTGGATGGGGACCCCGGGGGGCCACCCCTCACCCCTGACCTGGAGAGTGCCGAGTTGAGCCCCATCCTGCCCTTCCTGTTCCTGGGCAATGAGCGCGACGCGCAGGACCTGGAGCGGATGCTGAGCCTCAACGTGGGCCACGTGCTGAACGTCACCACCCATCTACCGCTCTACCATGCCCAGAGCGGGCGCCTGCGCTACAAGCGCCTGCCCGCCACCGACAACAGCCGCCAGGACCTGCGCCAGTACTTTGAGGAGGCCTTCGAGTTCATCGGTGCGGGAGCTTGGCGGGGGTGCTCTGGGGAGCAGGGCAGCGCCGGGCAGGGTGTTGTCCCCAGAGGTGGAGGGGGTAGGGGGATAGGAGGCTGCACCATCCTCCGGAACACTATGCCCATCTCCACCCTGAGATGGGCCTGCATGGGAGGGGACACAGCAGGGCTGGAGGAATGAAGGGGACTGAGTATCAGGGTTGGACTGTGCAGGAGGTCGATTGCAGAGGATAAGGTAGCAGGTCTGGGGGTGCAGGGGGTCAGAGTGCAGAGGGTAGGGTAACAGGTCTGGGGGTGCAGGGGGTCAGAGTGCAGAGGATAGGGTAGCAGGTCTGGGGGTCAGAGTGCAGAGGGTAGGGTAGCAGGTCTGGGGGTGCAGGGGGTCGGAGTGCATCGGGTAGGGTAGCAGGTCTGGGGGTCAAAGTGCAGAGGGTAGGGTAGCAGGTCTGGGGGTGCAGGGGGTCGGAGTGCAGAGGGTAGGGTAGCAGGTCTGGGGGTGCAGGGGGTTGGAGTGCAGAGGGTAGGGTAGCAGGTCTGGGGGTGCAGGGGATCGGAGTGCAGAGGGTAGGGTAGCAGGTCTGGGGGTGCAGGGGGTTGGAGTGCAGAGGGTAGGGTAGCAGGTCTGGGGGTGCAGGGGATCGGAGTGCAGAGGGTAGGGTAGCAGGTCTGGGGATACAGGGGATAGTGGGAGATGCAGGGGGGTTGGTGCAGGGCTGTGTTTAGGGCTGGATGGTTCCATCCCCTGCTTTGTACTGACCCCCGTCTCTCTCGCCCCGCCAGAGGAGGCACACCAGCGGGGGAAGGGTGTGCTGATTCACTGCCAGGCGGGCGTCTCACGCTCAGCCACCATCGTCATCGCCTACCTGATGAAGCACACGCTGATGACCATGAGCGACGCCTACAAGTACGTCAAAGGCAAACGCCCCATCATCTCGCCCAACCTCAACTTCATGGGGCAACTGCTGGAGTTCGAGACGGATCTCAATGCGGGGGTCACGCCCCGCATCCTCACCCCCAAGCTCAAGCTTACTGGGGTGGAGACTGAGGTGTGAGGGGGCCCAGGCTGGGCCAGGCCACTGATCTCAGGGCGGGGCAGGGAGGGAAAGGAATGTGTGCAATAATTGGACGGACAGACGGGCTTCCAACAGGCCAGGCCTGTGGGCCAGATACCAGGGCGCCGATGCCCACCCTGCCCCACTCCACGCTCGTTGACAGAAGGCTGAGGAGAGGGGCCAGTTTTTACCCCAAAACTGATCTGTGTGTGTGTGTGTGTGTGTGTGTGTGTGTGTGTGTGTACTGGGGAGGGCTGGTGCCTGCTGTTATTTATTGGAGTGTGAGTGTGTGTATTAGGGGGAGGGGTCCCCCATGACCTGTTGTTCCCATGGCCTCTCGGCTCTGGGTGCTGCTTTGCTGAAGTCCACTGTGGAGAAAGGGGACCCTACAGGAATTGGGGGGACACAGGCTAGCCCCCCCAAACTAGCAAACTATTTTGAAAACTCAGGATGATCACAGAATTTCTTCCAGACTGATTCACAGCGCCAACAGTGGATGGAGTTTTGGGGGCCCCATTGCCCCCCCAACCTATTCTTTGGACTCTGCTGCTCCATACCTGACCGTCAACCTGTTATACTGACTGTTGTCTTAAAGTGACAGTAGCACCTTTCTTGTGTGCATGGGGGGGCAGGGATTAAATTGGATGGGGGGGGGTCTTCTACCCCAACCCAGCCCCCAGTGTAGGAGACACACCCTTCTCCAGGGCAATAGTAAATCAGAATAGTCTTCCATTAGGGGATATTTATTTTTAAAGACTTAGGGAGGGGCTCCAAAAGGGGGGATCCTCCTTTGCTTTTGTACCATGCTGGTCTGCTTCTTGAGGCTGCTGGATACTGTCTCTTTAAGAAGCACTCCTCTGGGGGGAGGGGAAGATTTGTGGTGGCTGGGGCGAATGGGAGGAGGGTTATTTATCTGAAATGCAAGAGGAATTTTTGGCTTTTAACCCTTAATTCTCCCTGCTCCCTCAAGTGGGAAGGGGACTCTATAGTTAATGGTCCTGCAAAATCTGGGGGAAATTTCCGCCCATTTTTAATGTCTTCCAGCCCCTCCCCCTTCTGTCCAGTGCATTTGCTCCCCCACACAATAGAGAGTGTAGATGGGGGTGGTGGAGTGTGGAATAAAGGATGGAGCCAATTTCTGCCGGGGTGTGTGTGACAGTGATTAGAGCCCATCCCTCCTGAACAGAAAGAGGCACGGCTGCCCCATATGCACGCTCATCCACACCCCCGCTCAGGCACCCCTGTACACACCATGCCCACAGCCCCTGTGCACCAGGTATGGCCCCCAGGAGCCATGCACGCCTGGCCCCAGAGTCCCCCATGCATAAAGCCCTCCACCCCCGAGTCATGGCCTTGTACCCCACTGTGCCCTCACTCAGGAGTTCCCATGTGTCTGGACAGCCCGGCTGGGACTTCCTGCAGGGATGGACCCCTGGGGTCTGGCTCTTAAAGCTGGAGCCTTTCAGTTGCCTGAGCTTAAGGCCCAACTGTTAGCTAAGACTGCAGAAGAGGCTTTACAGGGCCTAGCCCCCACTCGAGGAAGGGAGAGCCTCACCTGGGGCAGGAGTGGGTTACAAACCTATGGGCAGCCACGCATGTACACAACACACCAAAGCCCCCCTACACAGCCCCAGCCCCCATGCACGTGTTCACAACCCCCATGCAGACTCAGCTCTCCCCATTCATACAATCGCACCCTTCTGCCCTACAGTCTGCCCCCTTCTCCCCTCCTGGTGATCCTGCCAGGGTCAGTGTGTGGGTCTTGCCCACTCTCCTGCTGGGCAAGTGAGGCAGGTGCGCTGGGTGGGCAGGGGAAGCCCTTGTGCCCCAAGCTTGCTTCTGGGCAGGAGGAGAAAGTTAAGGCCCATTTTTCCAGGGGTCCCAATTGGCCAGGACCCCTGAGCACAGGCCCCATTGGCATAGTGGCCAATGAGCCACTAAACACAATCCTTGGCCCCAGAGCCAGTCATGCAACCCCCTGCCCTGCTCTGGGAGCTGGCTAGGGGGCACTGCACAGTCAGGGGCTAGACAGTGTGCAAGAATCCCTGTCCCCTTGTCCCCAGAGGGGGCTCATATCGGGCTCCCCCCTTTTCCCCATGGACCTCAGAGCTTTGTATTTAAAGAGGCCCTCCCACCCCTGGGCGGAGGAGCCAAGGTGGGTGGAGGGAGCTCTGCTGTTTCTCTTTGGAAATTGTTGTTATTTATTGAGGCCAGGAATAATTTATTAAACATGGATTCATTTTTGTAACAAGGCGGTGATGTGCTCTGGGGGGGGTAACTGCGGAGGGGACAGGGAGATCTGGGTGCGGGAGGGGCCTAGAAGGAAGCAGCTGAGGAGGGCCTCCCTGGGGATCTGCGACTGGCAGGAAGGGAAAGGCACAGGGAGGAGAATCTGGGAGGGAGGCCAGAGGCCCCACACACGGATCAGGGGCACCCAAGGGCTGCCTGAGCCTGACTCACTGGGCATTAGGCTGAGACCCAGCAAAGCTGTTTGGGGAGGGGGCATCGAGGGGCACTCCACAGGTGCCAGGCACCCCTGGCCACAGATCCTGCAGCACCTCTCCTGGAGGGATGGGAATCCTCCCCCAACACTTCTGTGGGACAAGCCCTATGTGGGGCTGCACTGAAGCTCAGCCAGGGACAGGTGGGGATGCTGCTAAATGGCTGTTGGCAAGTTAGCCCCCCACTTGGGCAATGAGAGCCCTCAGCTGGGCTCCAGCCTGGAGATGTGGCACAGGCTGAGCAATGCCCAAACAAGGACAGCACCCAACCTACCTGACACCCCAGCCTAGTGACCCCCTCCCTGAGTCCTGCCGCCTCCAATACCCAAGACAGCCTCTGCCCATCCCCTCCTGCTCCGGCCCCTGCCTCTGGGTGGGGACAAGGCTGAAAAGAAGGGGCCTGCAATGCATCCAGCTTCCCTAGGGGGCAGCAAACAATCCGCAACGCCAGGGCCAGGAGGGCTCCTCTCGAGGACAGGGGCTGGAGACAGCGCAGGGCGCCGGGGTCAGGGCACGCCAAGAATTAAATGCCAATCAACTTCATCAAAAATAATTTATTGCTCCTGGCTCTATTTACATTCTGTGGGGGCGCCCTTGTGTGGCTGCTCTGGGTAAATGCAGGGGTACCCCATTCTTGCCTAGACCTTGGTGGGGTGGGAGACGGGGGCTTGTCCCCTGCAGCTAGGGCTAAAATGCAGCCTAGGGAGGGACCAGCGCTCCCTGCCCCCACTGGCAGCAGGCACCAGGACAGGTATGTGGAAGGGGACAGTGCTGGGGGCAACAGTGGAAGGGGATGGCTGGACAAAGGAAGCAGAGGTCAAAGGCCATTTCCATAGAGGGTGTGTCTCAGTGTCCCTGTATGGCTGGGTCAAAGGGGAGCGTCCGACTTCACCCCGCAAGATAATCCCGCCCTGCACAGGTCACCCGCAGCTGTATGTGGACAGCTTCGCCCTGCAGCGCTCCCTGCTGGAGTAGAGTGGGAATGGGTCCCTATTCATCCCTCAGCCTCACTCCTTCCCTTGCAGTGTCCTGTGCTGGGGTGGAGCAGGGATGGGACCCTGGGTCCCTATTCACCCCTCAGCCTCACTCCTTCCCCTGCAGTGTCCTGTGCTGGGGGGGAGCAGGGATGGGACCCTGGGTCCCTATTCACCCCTCAGCCTCACTCCTTCCCCTGCAGTACCCTGTGCTGGGGGGGAGCAGGGATGGGTCCCTATTCACCCCTCAGCCTCACTCCTTCCCCTGCAGTGCCCTGTACTGGGGAGGAGCAGGGACGGGTCCCTGGCCCCTATTCCCCCTTCAGCCTCACTCTTTCCCCTGCAGCGCCCCATGCTGGGCTGGAGCAGGGACAGGTCCCCGGGTCTCCCACACCTCACGGATGGCCCTGCGCACCCCCCGAGGCAGGTGCAGGGTCTCGGCATGGCACTGGCGGATGTGGCGCATGACAGTGCCCAGGCGAATGGGCAGCAATGAGTACTCGCAGACCATACACACCATGGTGCCAGCACCAGCATCGTAGTCCATCAGGAAGTCAGCGCGCCATGCCGGGTCAAAGGGCTTGGCCTGAGATGGGGGAGGTGCTGGTGGAGCCTTGCCCCTTGCTGGCCAGCTCTGCAGCGTGCAGTGGACAGCACTGGGGCTCAGGCGGAGACGCCGGGTGATGCCTTGGTGAGAATAGCCCTTGCGGCGGAGGCGGTGGACTCCTGGGTCTAGATCCTGGCTGGGCAGTGCAGAGATGGGGCAGCTGCCAACTGCAGAGGACAAAAGGTTAATGCTGAGAACCATCAGCCAGTGCCAAGAAGCAGCTGCCTCTGGGATGGGGTGTATGGGAGCTGTTAATACAGGGGACCCTTGTCCAGCAGTAAGATGCAGCTGCCTCTGGGGTGGACTCTAGTGGTCCACTAGGGACCCTCCTCACATAGCCACCTTCCCACACTCACCTTGGCTCCCTGCACCCTGTCTCACGGTCCCTGCTTTGCCCTGCTGCTTCTGTCTCTTCCCCAGTGCCTGGGCTTTGCCCCTGTCCCCAGGGCTCTTCTGTTCCCGGATGCTTGGATTCTTCCTTAGTTCTCTCCCTCCAGAGGCTGCAAGCAGAGAGAGGGTCAGCGAGTGGGAGATCGCTGGGCCTCCTCGCCCTTCACCAGCTACCATGGGTGTCCTCTCCAGCTGCCCCAAGGCATGTTGGTCAGGAAGGGAGTGCCTGCCCATTTTTTCCCCCAGGTCAGGATGGGGTCAGCAGTGGGTTGGAACTTAGTCGGCCCCCAGCCAAGGGGAACCATTCAGGGGCAGCATCTGAGGCTGGGAGCTAGCTGAGATCATGGAGGGATGCACGGGTCCCTGGAGGGACAGGACAATGAGGGGAGGATGTGCTTTCAGCTCTGCTCTGGGGATATGAGGGTGGCTGCAGGGGATGCTCTCTTTCCCACAGCAACCTCACCTGGCTGGGGTCTGCAGTACAACCTGAGTGTGAATCCAGCTGGGAAGGAACCGTCAGTGAAGAGGCAAATTTCAGGAGGTGCCGAACTGGGGGCAGCCTCCTCTGAGTGGGACATTGTCCCTGTGTGGAGAGAGATAACAGTAAAGGTGGGGTAGAGACTGTGAAGGAACCCAGGCTCCTGACTCCCAACTCCCCTGCTCTAACCCACTGGACTCCACTTTCCTTTCCAAGTCAGGAATAGACCCCAGGAGCCCTGACTTCCAGGTCCTCCTTCCCTAAACCCCACTCCCCGTCCCACAGCCGCAGACAGACCAAGAGTCCTGGATCTCAGCCCCATCTGCTCTAATCCACAGACCCCACTGCCCTCCTGGGTGGAACTGAACCCAGGAATCCTGCTCCTCCCACCACTCACCTGGACTCTCAGTGCCCCTGTCCTGTCCCTCACTCAGCTGCTTGCTCCTCCGCTCCCTGGCTGGCAGCGCCACACCCTCCACAGGACCCACACTCTGTCGTCTCCTCTGGCCCCGCAGGCGCTGCCCAGGCTCCAGGGCCCTAGCATCTGCAATGAGACACCTGGGGTCATGAGGGGCAGCCCCCCCCAAAAAGGGGATGGGCTCCCAAATGGCTGAGCATGGTCCCTACCCTCAGTGCTCGCCCAGGTCTGCCACTCACCTGGCTGGGGGGCAGGGCGCCCTCTGGGCTGCCCACGTTTCCGGGTCACTGTCTGCTCCTCTGAATCAATTAGAACCTCGATCTCCGCTGGTTCCCTGGCCCCATGGTGCTGACCTAGAGGGGGAGTGAGATTTTGCGATGGCTTCATCACCCACAGCCCTGCTGGTGCCCTTTGATCCCAACCCATGGTCCCCCACCCCCACCCCAGCTCTAGTGCCCCTTGCTCCTGGCCTGCAGCTGCCTGCTACTCCAGCCCTAGGCTCCTTCCTTTGCTAGCTCTGCTGGTGCCCTTCAGTGCCGACCCACAGCTCACTTGCTGCCCCAGCCCTGGGCCCCACCAATGCAGGAGAGGCTGGGGGACATACCTGGGGTGCAAGGTGGGGGTGCCCCCTCAGGCAGGTTGCCCCCCTGGCTCCAGGCCTCTAGAATGTTGCGCTTCTCCTCTGGGCTGAGGCCCAACGAGTGGGCATGATGCTGCAGAACATGCTCACGGGCAGCGCTTGGCCCACAGGTGCCCAGGAAGGTGCCACAGACCATGCACACGGCCCCGCCGCGCCCCGGACAGTCTCCCACCAGGTACTCCTGCTGCCAGGACCTACTAGGCCCTGCCTCTGCTCGTGCTCCTCCTAGCAAGGAAGAAAGAATGTGTTCAGGGGAGCGGGAACTCAGAAGTCCTTGGCACCCGGCCACCTCAGCTCTAAGCAGAAGACACCATTCCCCTCCCAGAGCGGGGGCTAGAAACCACAGTCCTGGCTGGACAGTCCATACCTCTGTCTAGAGGCTCCTTGTCAGCCTCTTCCAGCTTGACCGCGGGAGCGAGGTCGCCCAGAGGGGCACAGAGTCGGGCACAGGCTGCAATTGGCACTGGCTCCTCTGCCTCGCACTTCAGCGAGACGGCGATGTACTCCAGCTGGGGTACTTCTGCCTTCACGTCCATGGCTGGGCCTAGGCAGAGCTAAGTACAATGGGGGGGGGCCGAAAGAGGGGGTTAGTCAGAGGAATTCAGACTCCTGGACCCTTTCACAAGAGCCAACCTGGCCGCATGCCGTTATCCCTCACGCTGAGAATGCAGGAGTCCTGCCCTGCCCTGTTCTCACCACAAGTCCCACTCCCCCTCCCAGACCTAGGGAGAGAATCCAGGAATGGGAGCCACTCCCTCCCTCCCTGAGGCGCTGGCTGACCTTGGGCAGAGCTTCTCCACCCCCATGTTGCCTTCTCCTTCACAACCCCACGCAGGCCTCAGCTCAAGGCCGCCCCACTCCCACCTTATCTCCAGGCACTCAGGCCTAGCAACAGCCCCTTTGTGCTCCTCTGGGGGATCCCAGGCCCAGTCGGGCCACTATAGCCAGGAACCCCGCAAAGGACCCAGTGTCTGGCCTCTCCCAGGCCAGGGGCTTAGATCCCTTTTTACACTGGGAAATACATTCCTCGGCCCCTCCAATCACTGTGACCCCTCTCCACTCCACAGGCTCAGTGATTCCTGGATGAGGAGGGTTGGAACAATTTGTATAGTGGGGGTGCTGAGAGCCATTGAACTAAACTGTAAACCAGTTCTGGCACTTATGCCCTGAACACTTCCTTCCCAACCCTCTTTCCCCACTGACCCCCTGGAAACCTCCCCTTCTTCCCAGATCCCCAAAACCCTAGGATTCCCCTCCAAAGACCCCTCTTTTCAATTCTCCTTAATCTTAGGAGTCCCCCTCCCCCCTAGGAACTGTCGGCCCGAATAATGGTTGTAGCCTTCCCTTCCCAAGTGTCCCCCTCTTTGATCCTGCGATTACTTGCAGATTGCCTCTTTTCCAGTTCTTTAATGACCCTGAGAATCCAGGTTCTCAGCTGTCCCTCCCCACCCTTCTGTGGCTGTCCCATGGCATGGGATGGCTGCAGGGCCATGCAGTATCAGGAAAAAGAAAAAGGGGGCTCATTCCCACTGGAGCCTGGGTAGGAGGCTTTAAGGCACCAGCTCCAAGTGAGTTAAAGAGGCAGTGCTCTTCTTCCAGAGTTGGGGAGAGAACCCAGGAGTCTGAAAGATTCCAAGATGGACACCCAGGATTGCAAAAGATCCCAAAGAGGTTTATAACCAATGCACCAGGCACTAAGATGCAGCCACATTTGGGGAGTTGTGCAGGTCACAGAAGCAGTTTAATAACCAGACATCTTTTGCTATGGAAGAAGGGTCCCCAGAACATCAGACCAAGCTAGATCTCACCTTGCAGGAACAGAGACCCCTGCAATCCTGCTATGGATCTGGCCTCCAGCCCCCAATCCATGTGCAATGACAGCCGCTACCGCATCCCAGCCCTGTTATGTAATCCACTCTCCCCTCCAGTGTAACCTAGTCCCCTGCTGGACCTCATTTTTCCCATGATAGTCTGTTCAGTTCCCTAATTTTCCTTCCACAGGGCCAGCCCCTAGATCCCACTGCTAAGCTCTTCTGCTGTGCAACTCCTCCCATACTGGATCTGAGGCCCTGCCCCCCAAAGTGACCCACACCATCCACTGGATCCTGATCTCAGTTCCTTCCACCTCTCCAGTGTGCACCCCACTGGACCCCAGCCCCTCCTTCCTTCTCAGTATGGCCTGTGCTTTCCACTGGATCCCAGCCCCTACTTCCTCCCACACACCCACAGAATCCCAGCTATAGGTGCTGGAACTAGGGATGCTGGATAGCACCCTAGGGCTTGAAGTGGTTTCCATCCGATATGGGGTTTATAGTTTGGTCCAGTGGCTCTTAGCACCCCTATTATACAAATTGTTCCAGCCCCTCTGATCTCAGCCATCCTTTCCTGTGTTAACCACACCCTGGCTGGATCCCAGCCCCTATAAATCACAGTCCCGGGCCCCACCAGCAGCACCACTAGATCCTGGCTCTTCCCCCTCCTGCCTGCTGGATCCCAGCCTCCACCCTTCCCAGTGAGACATGCACCCCACTGGATCCCAGCCCCCCCAGTGTGATCTGCACCCTTGCTGGATCCCAGCCCCCCCCAATGTGACTTGCACCCCCGCTGGATCCCAGCCCCCCCCAGCGAGACCTGCACCCCAGCTGGGTCCCAGCCCCCGCAGCGAGACCTGCACCCCAGCTGGGTCCCAGCTCCGCCAGTGTGACCTGCACCCCCCACTGGATCCCAGCCCCCCCATGGAGCCTGCACCCCCGCTGGATCCCAGCCCCGGCGCCTTCTGCAGCCCCCCCCAGATCCCAGCCCATCCCCCAGGCTCCCCGCTAGATCCCAGCCCATCCCCCAGGCTCCCCGCTAGATCCCAGCCCCGCCCACCACCGGATCCCAGCCCCTCCCCTCGCTGCTGGATCCATCCTGGCGACCCCTCCCCATTCACCGGCTCGCGCTGCTGCTCCCGGGCCCGGCACCATAGAGTTTGGCGGAAGGAGCGGCACTACCCACCTCCCATCCAGCCCCCCCCAATCTCCCACTCTATGGTCTCATTGTCCCGGCTCTCCTAGCTAGGGGCTCTCTAGTTTGCGCACAGCCAATCGTGAGAATTCAGCCATCCTAAACTCCGCCTCCTTCAGAGCCGACCAATCAGCGTGTGGATACGAGAATTAGGCGAAGCCGGGGGGCGGGGTTGGGCCAAGCGCCACCTACCGACCGAGAGCGTGGATTGCAGGACGTGGGGAGAGGGGATTGTATGGGGACAGCCCCGCTCTGTGAGGACAGGGATGGGAACTGGCT
Organism: Pelochelys cantorii; assembly: GCA_032595735.1. Lineage (NCBI taxonomy): Eukaryota > Metazoa > Chordata > Testudines > Trionychidae > Pelochelys > Pelochelys cantorii. The sequence goes on from CM064336.1 coordinate 35,717,831, forward strand.
TCTGTAGGGGACATTCTGTAGGAGCAGGCAGAGGCTCACGCCCCAGACAGGGAAGTGGCTGAGCCCACGGCCATAGGGAGAGGGAAGGGAATTCTATAGGGATTGAGTCTCGTTCCCTGGGGACAGGAAGGGGATTCTATAGGGGAAGGGATAGTTTAGCGGCTAAGCTCCGCCTCTGCCTTGAAGGACAAGTCAGGAAAAAGGAGAGGGAATTTAAGCGACGGAGTTTCCATGGGGCTGAGCCCCACCCCCCTGTACACGGGAGGGGCAATGTATATGTGCTACGCGAGCACAGGGAAAGGGGTTTCTACAGGGACTGAATCGCACCCGAGAAACGAGGAGGGGGAGGGGACTTTATAAGGGACGGGATTCCATGGGGCAGAACCGCATCCCCAGGAGCACGTGTGGGGGATTCTTTGTAAGGGATGGAGGTTGGAGCAGTGAGATAGTGTGGTAATTACACGGGGGTTCCCATGAAGTGGGAGACAGTGTGTGTGTGTGTGGGGGGGTGTTTCGCCCAGGCACAGCGATCGGTCCCCTCAGAAGGGGGCTCTGTGCTGCGTGGGGTAGTTGCTCCCAATATCCCGGCTCCCGATTAGGTTAACGGGGGGCTTGCAGGGAGCGCATCGCTGTGTGTTAGAAGTGGGCGGCGCACTGATGGGGAGCAGCAGAGACCTAGGGCAGCTCAGTATATCGCAAACACCCCTTTATAGCCCAGCTCCTCGACTTCCTGCTGGGTGGAGGACTCGGAGTCAAAGGGGGGGTGAGTGGCGGGGGGGGGGGGAAACCTGGGGCTGCTAATAACCATCCGAGCCCCGTTACCTACCACCAGCCCTCTACCCCATATCCCACCCTGTTCGCCCCATACCTCCCCCTTGTATCCCCGTCCCCCCTCCAGGGCTAGGTACACAGTCGGGGGGAGGATGAGACCCGGGGGGTGCCCCCATCGCTTCCCCCCACGCTGCAGAAATAGAGCGCGGCCCCTTTAAATTTACCCAGGAGCCCTTAAAGGAGCCCCAGGGGCCCCAGGCAGGAATCCCCACCCCGGCCGGAGCAGCCTGTCTCGGCCGCAGCGGCCGCACGGAGCCCGGGAGTCCCCTTCCCGCGCGGGCAGGGCTCTGCGGCAGCCCCGAGCCTGCCCCGCGGCCCCGGCGCGGATGGACAGGCGGCCGGAGGGGGGCGGGCGCTGACGGACGGACAGTGGGATGGAGCCGCCTCCCTCCCCTCCCCCGCGCCGCCCCGTCAAACGGGAGCCCCTGGATCCGGAGGCAGGTGAGAACAAAGGGGGCGGCCGGCGCCACCTGCCGGCCCTGGGGTGAGCAGGCGCCCAAGGGACCCGGGTGGGGGTGCCGGCCCCTTTAAGACTCCCTTCTCCGGCTCTCTGAAGCCTCAACTCCCCCCCCCGCTTTAAGACACCTTCCCCCTCCTTTAAAGCAGCAAGTCCCCCATTTTATAAGGAACGAATCCTCTCTCCTGTCCCCCCCCCGGCACTTTAAGACCTCCCCCCCGCCTTTAAAGACACACGCAGTCTTATAGAGCAGGTCTCCCCTCCCCTGCCGCCCACTCCCACTGCCGTTTTAAACCCCCTCCCCCGCCCCCGCCCCATCTTATTGGTCAGGAGTCTTGTCCCCCTGTTTCCTTGCCCTCCCCGGTCTCTTAAAGGAGTAAGCTCCTCCAGCCCCTTTATCCTGGGGACCTAAGAGGGCCTCTAGAGCCTTTAAATGGGAGGGGGTACCCATTTGGTGGGGACAGAAAGGGTAGTAACCTTTTCCCCTTGCACTCTCAAGCCCCAGCTCTTACGGGACAGGACAGAAGTGCCCTTTGCTGGGGTTTTAAAGGACATGGTCCTCGGGCTTCTCTTTGTAGCATGGGGCACAGACGGAAGGTTCAGGTGTCCCTCACTGTGTCCCTCCAGGCCTTTTAAAGGGGCAAGAGGCCATTTTCTTCCCAGGACATGAAAGGACAACCTCCCCAAACACTGTCCATAGTGCTGCCAATGCCCCTCAATCCCAACCCAAAGTCCCCAGCCATCCCAGCCCTGGGCTTGCCCCACAGCTCCACTGATGCCCCCTCAGTCCTGATCTGAGGCCCATCTTCCCATGCACACAGTTCTGCCCAGGTGCCAGGATACATTTCTCACACACCTCTGCCCATGTGTAGGGCCCTACCAAATTCACGGTACATTTTGGTCAATTTCACCATCATAGATTTTTAAACATGCAAATTTAACGATTTCAGCTATTTAAATCTGAAATTTCATAGTGCTATAATTGTAGGGGTCCCAACCCAAAAAAGGAATTGTGGAGGGGGATCACAAGTTTATTGTAGGGAGGTTGCAGTCCTGCAACCCTTACTTCTGCGCAGCTGCTGGAAAGGTGCTGCCTTCAGAGCTGGGCACCCAGCCAACAGCTGCCGCTCTCCAGCCGCCCAGCTTTGAAGGCAACATAGACATAAAAGTGGCAATACCACAACCCCTCTAAAATAACCTTGTGACCCCACTGCAAATCCCTTTTGGGTCAGGACCCCCAATTTGAGAAATGCTGATCTCCCCTGTGAAATCTACAGTATAAGGTAGAAGCACACAGAAGACCAGATTTCATGGTGGGAGACCAGATTTCACATTCCATGGCCTTTTTTTTAAGGCTGTGAATTTGATAGGGCCTTACCTCTGTGGTTTGTTTCACCAGGGGAATCCCCAAGCCAGGATAACTCCGGCAGCACTGAGGACTCAGAATTGATGTTAGGGGGGTCCCTATCATGGAGTACCCCCCAGGAACTCCCTCTCATGGCCCCAGGGGGGCGGAAGTACTCTGATCACTGTGAGGAACGGGCATCTCGGCCTGGGAAGAGCCGCATCCCCGGGCGGGACCATCGGCGCTATTATCATGAGCACTGGCGGGCTGAGTACCTGATGGACTTCAACCCGGCACGACATGGCATGATCTGCATGGTGTGTGGCAGCGCCCTGGCCACCCTCAAGCTGAGCACCATCAAGCGTCACATCCGCCAGAAGCACCCCTACTCAGGGGCCTGGGGGCCCTGTGAGAAGCAGGTCATCATCCAGAGCTGGGACACCCACCTTGGGCTGAAAGGGGAGCTGAGGGGGCAGAGGGACTCTGCCCAGGCATCTGATAGCCTGCTGGGCACACAAGGTAGAGCACAAGCACTATGCCCTGATCACCTCAAGCACCCATCCCCTGATCTATGTAGTTCTCCCCACTATTCCTGTGCATTCTCATCTCTGAACACCCATCCCCCTGCATCTGGGCTCCCCTCCACTGCCCTGGGCACCCACATGCTTCTTCAAGGCAGCCCCCTCCCGTGAGCACTCATCCCCCTCCTCAGGTGGCCCCAGCCTTAGGTGGTCAGGCGTGTAGGCAGTTTTGGGAAGGCCATGCCTTCCCTTGCCTACTTTACCGACCGACCGTGGTTAGGGTATCTGGGGCACTGACCTGTCTTTGTCTTCTCCAGGGGCACTGTTTGCAGCTTGTGCCCCCTGCCCATCTCACGAAAGGCTGGGGTGCTGCAGGATGCTGATCAGTCTGTCTCCCCCAGGGACGCTGTTGGCAGGGGATGGGTTCCGCCGACGGCGGCGCACCCCATGCCAATCTCCACAGGGTGCTGCCCGGCTGCTGGCGCCTGGGGGCAGGAAGGCATCGCCCAGCACCCGTCGGCTAGAACGCTACGTGCGTGAGTCCTTGCAGAGCTGGTTCCAGGCCGAGTTCCTCATGGATTATGATGCCCAGGGCAACCGGCTGCACTGCATGATGTGTGGGTGTGGGCTGCCTAGCCTCAACCTGGATGATATCAAGCGCCATGTGCTGCAGGCCCATCCCGCCTCGTTGTCCTTCAGCCCTGCGGAGAAGAGCGCCATCCTGGAGGCCTGGAATTCCCGAGCCTTGGTGTTGGCGGCTGGCAAGGAGGAGCCCCCTGCAGGTGAGGGGACAGAGGCTAGGGGACACCTGTGTGGGCAGGGACTGGGAGACCAGGCTGGGGAGCCTGTGGGTGAGGGGAACACGCCATATCCTGTGTCCCCTCTACGGAGTGGGCTGGGGTAATTGCATGTGTTACAGGTAGGGGGCAGTCCTAACCAGTGGTGGGGAGGGGCTGTGTGTAAGGTGTGGGATCTGAGGGATGGGGTAGGAGCAGAATATCTCTGTGCCTATGGGGCACCCACATGTGAACTCCCCAGCACCTCTGTCTTGACCTGCATCTCTCTCCAGAGCCCAATGCCCCCTCCCCTTGGGATGTTGGTGCTGAGTCCCCTGAGCCGTGCCCAGCAGTGGCTGCCCCAGAGCCAGAGGAGAGCACCTCCCCGGAAAGCTGGGCCAAGGAGGAGCCTGAGGCACCATGGCAGCTGGATGCAGAGGGCACGGGGGGACTGCTGCGGGGTAAGGACCATCGGCGCCACTTCCAGGAGCACTGGCGGCTGGAGTACCTGATGGACTACCACGGTGAGCGGCGCGGGCTCGTGTGCATGGTGTGCGGGGGGGCGCTGGCCACCCTCAAAATGAGCACCATCAAGCGCCACATCCGCCAGCGGCATCCCGACTCCACCCTGCTCAGCCACCAGGTCAAAGCCCTGATTGTGGAGGAGTGGAACCGCAAGGTCTCCCAGCTGGTGGAGATGGGGACACCCCTGCCAGAGCAGGCCTCAGGTGAGTGGTGGGAAGGGCTGGGGCCAGCCAGTTACTGGCCTTCCCAGGGTATTTAAGAAGCAGAGGATCATCCAGCCCTGGGCATCAGCGTATTCCATGGAGTGGAAGCCAAGGGCCATGCCCGGCCATCCAGCCTTGGGCAAGATGGCAGAGGGAGCTGCTGCTAGTGTCTTATGGGGCAGGGGACAAGCAAAGAAGATCTGGTGCCCAGTGGCTGTGTTTGAGTAGCCAGGGACAGGGTCAGCTGGGGGCAGTGCTGCTGGTGACTTCCTCCCCTCCCGCAGAAGATGCCAGGGGTGCTCAGTAGCCTCAGCAAGTGCTAGGGCTGAAGGAGTGGAGGCAGTTGGGACCATGGGCAGAAGTCCTGAACTCAACTCTAACAGCCCTGGGCTGCCTCCCTCTGCTACCTGCAGTGCATGGGCTGCAAGGACCAGAACACCACCCAGTGGTAGGAGGGGGTTCTGCACCCTGCAGCCCCTTCTGGGTTCCCCACAGTAGCCCCAGGGATATTGCACCCTGCAGAAGCTCCACAAGTCCCCCTGGTGGCAGTGGGCAGCACTGCACCCAGAAGCAGCTCAGAGCCCTCCAGGTGGCAGCTGTTCCATGAGACCTCCAGGTGGCAGCTGTTCTGTGAGCCCCTCTGGTGGCAGCAGACAGCATTACGTCCAGCAGCAGTTCCATAAGTGACCCTCCCCCCCCCACCACCAGAGCAGCTGCATGCCTGACTCCCCCCAGAACCCATGTGAGAACTGGCTTCTCCCAAGCGAGCTATTAAAGGTCTGGATCAGAACCAGCACCAGAGAGCCCCCTCCCGCCATGGCCAAGTTGAACTGGAACCAGTGCCCAAGAGGCCGGGAATCCCCCTGTATCCGGGCTGAATCAGAACAGCACCATAGTTGCTGTGAATGTTCCCTCCCCCTCCTAGCCAGGCTGGTTCAGCAGCAGTGCCCTGATCTCTGAGCCGGGGGGCAGGGCCCTGAAGCTGTGCTGGGAAATCACAGGATCAGCAGTTCTACCATGCTCAGGGCCATGAGAATGAAGCCTGAGTCAGTGCAGTGAGTGGGGGTGGGGCTGCAGATGACAGCTAGCTTGACTTGACCTCGGTCTTTGTTGCCTTTCCAGGAGATTCCCACAATCCTTTGCAGCTGTCAGGCCCCAAAGAGCTGGATGAAGATGTGCAGATGCCTGCAGAGGGGGAGGAGGAAGAGGAGGATGAGAGTGTGTTAGTGGTGGGGATGCCTCCACCTACCCCACAGAGCCCCCCAGATGCCATAGCTGGTCCCCAGCCAGGCCCAGCGCCTTCTGTACCGCGGCGGGAGCAGCGGCGGAACTACCAGCTGCACTGGCGGGTAGAGTATTTGATGGACTATGATGGCAGACGGCATGGGCTGGTGTGCATGGTGTGCGGGGGGGCGCTTGCCACCCTCAAGGTGAGCACCATCAAGCGCCACATCCTGCAGGTGCACCCCTTCTCCTTGGACTTCACCCCAGAGGAGCGGCAGACCATCCTGGAGGCCTACAATGAGACAGCCCTGCGCTATGAGCCCGCCCAGGAGGAGGAATCTGAAGTTAAGTCCTGCCCCTTTCTCCAGGCCACTCCTGCTGAAGAGGAAGGGGCAGAGTTGACCTGTGCCCCACCCACCAGCACAGCATAGTTGATGGAGAGGATGTCTTGACTCCTGGGAGCAGGGCGGGAGGGGGTCCAAGCTATGGATGGGACACCCCTTCCTTAGGGGGCTTGTGTGGGAGCAGGATAGGGGGTTCTGCACGCCACCATGCCACAGACATTGCCCCGTGAACTACACAGCACCTTCTCCCACCCCCATCCTGATGCATCTGGTCCTCATGCACTGATACTCAGCCCAAGCACGGGGTGGTAGAAAGGGCCTTATGCTGACCTCCCCCCATAGCTTTACATCCCCCATCCAAGCTGGGGCCGAGCAACAAAGCGATCTTGTGAGTGTTTGCCAGACATTGTGGGGAAAGGCAGGGGGAGTAAGGGGTGAAATTGTTTCCTTGCCCAGGGCAGGCACTAGGGCATTCACTAGTCAGCAAGGGGGCAGCTGCCCTGTTTAAAGGGCCCGTTCCAATCCCTCCCTGGGACTCTTCCTGCCCGCCCCCGGGCAGCTGCTTTGAAAGGCTAATACTCCACAGCTGCTGCTTCCAATGCCTGTCTCCCTCCCCCCCCCCCCCCCCCCCCCCCCCCCCCCCTTCCCAGCTGGGTCTTTCTGTCCACCAGCTGCTGGTTTTCACCCAAGCAGCCTCTTCCTGGCTCAGGTGCAGGCTGGGGTGTTCCTCGGAGCTCACAGGATGTAACTAGATGCTCCCCTGCCTGCTGCAAGGAAAATGCCACCCTCTGTGGAGCATCCAGACTGGCCTTTGTAAAGATGCTTAGCAGCTTAATTAGCTGTTGGAGTCACCGCTCCTAATCTAGATGCAACATCTTAAGAGCCTTTTTTAGGCTGAAGTGAAACCCTCCCTTGCCAGCACCAGGGGGCCGCGGTAAGTAACCAGATCCCCTGTTGCCCGCCAAGCAGTGCTGCTCACCCAAGCCACGCAAGGCTTCGGCCCCCATCGCACCGGCGTTTATAGCCATGCCAAGGGCGCGTGGCCAGTCATCCAGCTGGCACAGAGGGCTTTGCACTCACCTCCGACTGGTGTAACGGGGGAAGCGACATCTTGTGCTGTGGGGGCTGGAATTTCAAGTGCTCCACTGGACTGATAAAGGCTCGATGGAAGGAGGCCAACACAGGCTGCAGCTGGAAGTCCCAGCCTTGGTGGCCAAGGACAGCTCTATCCCCCCAGAGCTGTGGACAGGCAGAGCAAGGGCTTGAGCAATCCGGACTGGCCCAGCCCCCTGCAGGGCGGGCCAAGAACTCATGGGGTCCTTACCCCCAATCAGTGCTTCTGGGAAACTACCCTGAGGGCAATGGGACCTAAGGGTTAAGCCCCCCTGCCCATTTACTCCATGCCCCAGTCAGGCTGGTTAAGGGGGCTGAGGCAGGACTGCAGATGAGGAGGGAGCTGCCACCAGGGACTGGAGCAGGAACAGAGCTGCCGCTGGGCCCCTTTCTGGGTGCAGAGCCACACTGAGGCTGGGGGCTGGGCCAGGCCTGCTGCACCCCTCTAACATTCCTCTTGGCCTGACCATTGGGAACCTTTGCCTTAGGGGAAGTTAAGATTCAGCTGATTCCACTGTCGGCCAGTGGCTCAGGAGCTGCCACTCCAAGCTGGTCGGTAGGAGCTGAGATCTGCACCCTGCCTGCTACAGCTGGGGAAACTTGCTCACCATCCTCCAAAGAACCTGGGGCAGAGCAGAGACTTGAACCCAAATCTTCTGCAGGCCAGGCCAGTGCTCTGACCACGGGGTCCCTCTTACCCAGTAATGGCTTGGCCCAGGGAGCTTCCAGCTCCCAGTTGAAGATTCAGTGGGGCAGAGCAGCAGCTACTGGGAGTCAGCCCAGCCCCTGCTGGCTTCCACACTGCTGCTCTCGTGCCAGAGCTGCCCTGAGGGCTCATACCCTGCTGCCAGCTGTAAAAGGAGGGGCCACTATCTGCTTGAGCTGCCAGGGATCACAAGGTCCTGTCCTAAGCTGCCCCTCTTGCGGCTACTAGCCCCATATCCCTTCACCATGCAGGGGCAGCGATCCCTCACCCTCATTCTTTGCTCCACGCTGCTGGGGTGGGGTTGCTGCGGTGCCTGCTGCACTCCTGCATGGCATTGCCTCAGTCTCTCGGGGCTGGCAATGGGTACATGGCTACATGGACCTACTGTTGTAATGCTGGGGGAGGGGGGACACTGGCTTTGATGGACCCTGCAGTCCGAGCTGGGGCAGGGAGAAGGGGCACCTGGCCCATAGGGTCACTGGTCTGATGCAGGGTGAAAGCTCCTTGCAAGCCCTTGGCAGGTCCTGACTGCAGCAGAGAGACAGGCAACGCTACTGGCCTGCCTGCCAAGGCTGCTCCTGCTGGGGGCAGAGAACACACCGCGGCCCTGCATTCAGCCCCCTGTTCCGGCCACTGCTTTGCAGCCACTAGCAACTCTGCCCCTCCCTGCTGCTTTCCAGGGCCCTATTAAATGGCACCCACATTACAGTGGGGAAACTGAGGCACAGAGGGGCTGTCCCTATGCTAGACTGGCTTTCTGGAAGATGGACCAGCCTTGCGGCTCCAGGGAGTGGGAGGCCCAATGGAGACAAACCTGCCAGCAGCCCCCTGTTGAGGGTTACCAAGCCAGCTGCCAAGCCACACTGGCCCACCCCCTGCTCCTTAGTAAAGTGGCAGAGCTGTATCCTGGATTATGCAAGGGAGCCCTGGGAGACCCCCATCAACCTCTTTCTGCTCCCTCCTACCCTCAGAGGCCCTTTGCTAATGACTCTTTAGCCACCCGTTTGGAAATTTTTCAGCACTCCCCCCCATTTGTCATCTCTACACTGGGGGAGGAGGGGGGTTTCCTTTCCAGTCTAGCTCTCAGATACAGCAGCTGGCCCCTTACACTGCAGCAGCTCTGCATATGCATGCCCAGGCTTCACAGCGGTGGGGTTTAAGCAAACCTCCTCTTCAAAGCTCACTGGGGTGGGCAGTCCCCTTGGAGGCCCTGCCTCAGAGCAGCTGCATGAGCCTAACAGCTTGGCTCGGGTTAGAGAAGTTGCCCATCAAAGACCAGCAAGATGGAGCCTGGGGGTGATAGGTGCTGCATGGGAGGAGAGAGGGAAGCATTAACCTCAGGCCCGGAAGACATGGGCTCAATTCACTGCTCCTCCATGAACTGCCTGTGTTTCCTTGGGCAAGTCACTTAGGTGGTGCCTCAGTTTCCCCCTCTGTACAATGAAGGTAACAGGGGCTGTGCTCCTTGCCAGGGGGTGGGTGGATACTTGCCTTAGATGCCGAAGGGCTCACGTTCAGTGGTACCTTAGATGAAAGGTTACAGCTGGTGGGCTGTAGGAACGGATGGGAATTGGAGGGAAGATGGAGTCATGGGTCTGATCTGGAGCATGGGGGTAGGGGAACAGCCTGGCTGGGCCCTTTGCTCAGAGCTGGGGAAGGAACTGGGGACATGGCTGCGTGTGTGTGTGGGCAGGGGGGTACCAGCTCTATAGCCTCTGGTTCTGATTCATGCTGCATGATCTAAATCAAAACAGTGCTTAGATGTTCCAGCAGGGTTAGATTAGCATGGTGGGGAGGCGCATTGGTCTTGTGCAGCTTCTCCCTTTTAATGCAAGGAGAAACCCCTGGCTTGCCTCACACTGTATCAGTGGAAGGGGGCAGAGCTAGCACGTTACTACCTGGAGCCGATCATGCAGGGCTGGATCTGCTGCTAACCAGCCTCCCTGTGGGAGGAATCGTCCCCTTTTGCAGGGGACATGGCTGTAGCTGTGAAGAGTAGAGGTACTGAGTGATGCAGAATTCCCTGCAGCTCCTCTCCCCACCCAGCTCAAAGCCACCAGCATCCTCCTCCTTCCAGCCAAGCTCAGCTTCAGCCCAGGACTGGTGGGTGTGTGGCTGTGGCTGATGCAAATCTAACAGCATCACTGTGAGCCTCACTTTACTGCTCCATGCAAGATCCCCTTCTTCAAGGTTAGCCTGGGGTCCCAGCAGCACTGCTGCCTCTACCTGAGCTCTTAACAGCTGAGCACAGCATGAGGAAGACAGACCTGAGCATCAGGCAGCTGGTAGAAAGACCCACAGCTATTTCTTGACTCTTTCCTCCAAAGCTGGCAACTGCCAGGGCTGAGACTCCTCCCGGTTAGCTGGTGTTCAGGTGCCTTTGTGCAGTCCTGCTTCTTGTTTGCACATGGACTGGCACAGCTCATGCATGGCCAGGCTGCCTTGGGTACACTTGGATGCCGGTAGCGCTAGGGCCCATTTGTCCAGCCACAAATCGTGGTCAAACAAGTCAGCCCTGAGGTATAGGCCTAACGAGCCAAGCAGGTCTACGAGTCCAAGAATCCCTTGCCCAACACAGCAGGCTTGGTGGAAGAGTGGAAGCCATGGCATGAGTTAAGGATCCTACCAGAATATTCCAGGCCTCCATGGGTAACACACTAAGTAACAGCACACCCCTACCTCCCTGGCATGGGCTGGCCCTCTGGATGCAGACGCAGCAGCCTGCACGCCAGAGACATTTTGCTTATAGTCTTACTGCTAGTTCCCACACCTCAGATCATGCTCTAGTGATCACACCAGATGCATCAGAAGTGGCTACCCAAGGAGAGATGCCACGAGTCTTTGTGGTTCCTAATTGGTTGCATGGATGGTGTTCAGAGCCATCTTTTGGGTCTTCTCTTCTTCCATTCCAGTTCTGAATGCCCTGCTCTGGCCAGCAGGGAAAAGTGAGTTCTTAACATACAAAGATATGCAAAGTCAGGGCATTTTGCCATCGGCTACACATGCAGCAGGCAAGTCCAGCTAAGCAGGTTTCAGACTCTCATGGGATGTCTGTAGTGATTGGTAGCTGCCATAGAGTTAGGTTTTTGTGCCCTTATAAATTGTCATTTTACAAACAGTGTAGGTACTGAAAGATGGTAGGTCAGACACAGGAGCAGTTGCCAGCACAGGAGGTAGGTAGCCCAGCTGTAAAGCCTCATGTTTTCCAGAATTTTCCAGGTATGGGGAGAATAGCAGCTTGATTCAAATCCTAATCTCCCCTGCCAATGACCATTGAAAAATCAGGTGGCAGATTGGTGTTATTTGAGGTACAGACTTAGCTGTGCCCACCTTGACTAGATGCTATAATCATCTCAGTGAAGACCTATGTGAAGCCTGAGTGGTTTCAAGTGAAACATTTTTATAACCACCCTTCCTTTGAGAGCAACTTGCTCCTTGTAGCTACCATGTAAATGTTATCAATTATATTTATATGCCTACGTTACACTTTAGTGACAGTATTGGAATATTTGTATGTGGTCCTTGTGAAGAAGTGTTTTGCATCAGTATTTTATATGCCTATGTTTTGTAAACATGTTAAATAAATCCTTTCAAATGATGCAGCTCTGAAGTACATTAATGTGGGGGGGGGGCAGGGGAGGAGGGAGGGCAGTATTGCCTTAATAAAAACACTGTTGCCACCAGTGCTTCTCCACTTAAATTGGCTAGATCAGGGCTACTGAACTTTGGAAGCCCCAGGGGTCACAACAATACAGCACATGCCGAGGGCGGCAACTTAAGTGTGGTTGCGTATACATGCAAATCTATATGCAAATAGCTTCTTTCAAACTGATGGGCATGAATACAAAGTTTAAGCCTTAAGCCACAGCACTGGACCCAAGCATGGCCAGTGTGAGCCAGTCACCACCTCAAGCGCTACCCAACCAGCACTTCCCACAATGCCCTGGTGCTCCCGGCACCTCCTCCCTGGGGGCTAGAAACAACGACACCCTGTACCCATCTGTTCCAGACAGCCCATTCGCTTGTGTCTTTCAATGCTCACCCCACCTGGGAGACGCCTCCCCATTGTGGAGTGTGTTCCTAGTGGAGGCCATGTTCAAAGGATCCCAACTGTGGGCCACATGTTGAGCCCCCATGTAAACCCAAACTGCACCGCAGGCTGCAAACAAACAGGCTATGGGCTGCATGTGACTCACGGGCTATGTGTTGAGTAGCCCTGGGCTAGATTCTTGTTGTTGGAATTGATTGTAGTTCTTTAGTGCAAAGAAAGAGTTCAGAAAAAAAAAATGGCTCTGTTGCAGAGTTGTGTGCACTGATTTAACACCCGGCTTAGTACAGATGCTCTTTAACTCACTTTACCCCACTTACGAATGGTTTTGTCTCCTCCTGACCCAGCTGAACCAAGTGCTTGTAGAAGCAGATTTAATCATTCCATGCTTTGCCCCCTAATGCAGACATGCTTCAAAGATTCATGTGTTGAAATGAGTCTGAATTCCTCCTCAACAAGGGCCACTGGTATCCTGCGCTAACCAAATGGGTAGGAACAGTTCAACTGATGGATGATGTAAGCTTGTCTAGCTCCGTGGCAATGTCAAAACCGCACACAGCTATTGCCCCAGGCAGTATGGCCACATTGCCATAAGCTGGCCTCAGATTGAACACTGATCTCCTCCTGCAGAGAGTAGGAAGGCAGAACGGCCCATTGGAGTGGAGCTGTCAATGATTTTCAGCCCAGGATTTAAGGTAACTGCTCAGTGGCCCACTCTGAAGCCCCTGCTGTCAGACAACAGTGGGAAGTGAGCCAGAACCACTCCCCATGCCCTGCTCCCACCTGTGACAGGTGGGCTATGGGGAAAGTAGATGGCTGGTGTATCCCAGCTGCTGAGGCTAACTCCATCCCACCCACCAACTACCCCTTGACAACCTCACTGCATGACTCACAGGAAACAAAGCCAAGGGTCCGGTCCATGGTGTTCTTTTTATTAATACCACATCAGTTGCAGTTTGACAGGAACCGGGTTGATCAGCTCCTGGGACACTACTGTAATTTATGCTGCACGCACACACGCACACACACACAGAGCTTCATTAGTAGTTTGTTTCTGGTTTTGTCTCTACATGTCCTCTTTAAAAAAACAAACAAACAAATTGCCTGGCACAAAGACCTGTTCAACATCTCACAACAGCAGTAACAGAACAGATGTAAGAACTGGGCCAACGCTTCCAGTGCAGAAAGAGGTCCTGGGGCGGGAGAAGTCAGGGCAGGCCGATCAGTGCAGTTTCCTCTGGGGATAGCAGAGAACGTGGTTTGGTGCCGTGATGCTGAGAAGAGACCAGGGCAGGAGCAAAGAGAGGCTTCGAACTACCTGCATTCATCCTGCCACGCTTTGCTCAGGAGGAGGAAGGTGGCACAGCCGCCCAGCCAGCTGCAAGTCCTTTGGCTTCAGCACGTGGCTTCTCGGGCCTGGGGGCAGATTCCCTGTAATAGCCTAACTGCATCTAGGCTTTGAGTCAGCTGGGCTCAGTTTAAAAGCAGAATTGTATTTTTTGTTTAAACTCTGCCATGCAGGGCTCAGAGTCCCTTGCTCCATTAGCAGATGCTGTGCTAAAAAGGAGCCTGCAATTCTCCATAGCAGCCAAAGTCTCCCTTTCTCCCTGCCAAACTAAATTGACCCGAGGGAGGGGAGAATCCCCTTTGCCCCCAAATGCTGAACAGCTCATTCATCCACCAGGTATTTTCCTTCCACTCCAGCTAGCCAGGGGCCCCTTTCCCCCTGGAAAAAGCAACAGAAGTGAGCTTTTGGTCTAAGCCTCTTCACACAGCCACCTTTCACCAGGGCATGGCAGACTGGTTAGAGACCAACTACTTCCAACCAGAGGAAACTCAAAGCTGCCTTCAAAGGAAGTTCAGCGAATTAAGAGTCTGTACAAAAAATACAAATATGCCGCTCTAAGGCTATTCTGCACACTAGAGTATTAAGTACCATTTCTCTACCTGGCTGGGGTTCAAAGGGACCTTTGCTCCCCGCTGCCAGGTTGGCAAAAGGGCAAGGCAGCATGTGGCACTGTCTCAGTAGTTCAGCTCTCAGTGGTCACCCACCCTCCAGGGGCTGAGATAAAGGTTCTGACAGCAGAGAAGTCACATGCAGAGGTCGGGGGAGGAAGGGAAGTTGAGGGATGTTATTTTTCCTCTACACAAGTATAGAGCAGTGTACAGCAGATACAGACATTTTCATCTCATAGTAAGAAATAAAAGGTACAACCTTGGAAAGGGCAGGGGAGCACATTGCAGGAACTGGAGAGGAGAGGGATGAACCAGACTAAAGCACAGAACTGAAGTCACGCAGGGGGGTACTCACACCTCCTTTCCATCAGCAAGGCTGAGGGGGCAGTTTCCTGGACTTCCCACCCCTCGCCTTTGAGTACGAGTCTGACCCCCATGGAGCCAGCTGGGAGAGTATTTTGGAACAGGGACTGCAGAGCGCTGCTCTGTGGAAGTGCAGGAAGCCGAGAGGGAGAAAGGGTTGTCTCCTTGCAGCAATTCCCCTTGGCAGGCGGGAAAGCGGTCGGTCGAGCAGAGAGCCGCCCTGCCCTCACGGGAGGCTGGGAACCGAGGAGAGCCAACGTGCAGAGCAGCATTCGGTTCCCTGCGACCAGGGACAAGACCCTCACAATTGTTCAGGAGTGCTGAGGCCTCCCCTAATGGCTTTGACGGCAGGTGTCCTTTAGTCTGGTGCATGTTCTGAGCCCAAGGTTCTAGGCTTAGAAAAGCAAATGCCAAATAATAACAAGAAACACTTGGAATGCAGGCTCAAGCTGACTCAGCATGTTCCTTCATAGGTACAAGTAACAATGGTTATAACTATCGTATGGAGTTTAGTACGGACTGGATCCTGGGGCTGCCACCCCCCAGCTTATTCTGGTTTTTTCTTCACCACTCCTGGAAGTTTTGCTTGGATCCTACAGGAAAAGAAGTGGGGAGAAGGTGAGTTTACGGGGTGAGAGGTCAGCCAGATGCTCATTAACTTATGACAGACTAGTGGCTGGAGCATGCAAGATGTTTATGAGGCTTCTGGATCGGAGGCTTTGGCTTAGGCAGCACACACCCATGCTTTGAGGTGGCAGGTTCTAGCCCAGCAGCCATGGCTGGAGTGTCACTGCACTGGATTTACTGAGGACCATCCATGAGGCGCTTTCCTTTCCATTCAGCCCGTTTTCTAAAGAGCATCTCGTGCCCCAACTGCTCTTTGCTCCAGGAGGGATTTAGCAAAAGCTCATGGAAGCTGTGGAAGAACCAGATTAGACGGGAAACTGCTGGGGCCGGAACAGTCACACGTGTGTACACAAGGAGCAGCAGCCCAGTGGGCCCCACATTGAGAACTACCGGAACGCAACTAAGGGAATTCTTTTCAAAGCATCTGAGGGTATGTCTACACTAGCTTGTTAGTTCGAGCTAGGTAGGCAAATGAGGGCAACCGGAGTTGCAAATGAAGCCCGGGATTTCATAGACTACTAGGACTGGAAGGGACCTCGAGAGGTCATCGAGTCCAGTCCCCTGCCCTCATGGCAGGACGTGGAATGAGGAGTAACGGTAGTTCGAATTAGGATCTTTAATTCGAACTACCTAGTCCGTGCTGCGTGTAGCCGCGGGCACGGAGTTCGGGCTAAGGGGGATTTAAAAATGGCGGCACCCGGGAACATGCAAATGAAGCCCAGGATATTAAATCCCGGGCTTCATCTGCAACTCCGGTTGCCCTCATTTGCCTACCTAGCTCGAACTAACGAGCTAGTGTAGACATACCCTAACTCCCCCTACAAGTCAATGGCAGTCAGGCATCAAGAGCAGAAGGCCACACTGCAGTATGCAGGCCACATGCAGCTCTTTTACAAAGCGTAGCTCACAGAGCCCACCACGGACCCCCACCTCGCCTAACACAGGGGAGGACAAAATACAGTGGCCTGCCACAGCCCAGCAGGACCCTTGGGCAGGCTCCTTGCCTGCCTCAGCCTCACACGTTGCTCAAAGCAGCCAGCTGCTGGGGCTGGTGTGTGTGTCTGCACGGTGCACCCCTTGGAGTCTCCATGCCCTGCCCCCACTCCCAGCACCATCCTCACAGCCCCCCATTGGATGGTTGCAGGCCAATGGGCGCTGCAAGAGCAGTGCTTGCAGGTGTGTGCAGCATGCAGAGACCTGCTGCCCCCCTCCACTATTGGGTGCGTAGTGCAAAGATGCCCATGCTGACCCCAATAGTCGGCCACTTTTGAGTTGCATGTGGGATGCGACAGCAAGGGAGCCTGTCTGAGAGCCACCTACAATAAGCGCTTCCCGGCCAGAGCCTGCACCTGGCACCCCCTCCTACAGCTCAACCCCCTGTCCTAGGTCACATCCTCCTCTGGCACTCAACCCCTCTGGCACCCCCTCCTATACTCCTGTCACAGGTCACAATCCCCTCCTGCACCAGACCCTGCACCCCAAACCCCTGCCCCAGGTCACAACGCCCTCCAGCACCCAAATTAAGAGTCTAGAAAAACGACAAATCGTGAAATATGCTGCTCTAAGACTATTCTGCAGTTTCTTGGACTTCACCCCACACCTTTGAGTACGAATCTCTGATGACCACGGAGCCAGCTGGGAAAGTATTTTGGAACAGGGACTGCAGAGTGCCACTCTGTGGAAGTGCAGGAAGCCAAGAGGGAGAGAGGGCTGTCTCCTTGCACTGATTCCCCTTGGCAGGCGGGAAAGTGTTTGGTCCAGCAGAGAGTCACCCTGCCCTCATGGGAGGCTGGGAATCAAAGAGGCGCACCCCCTAATGGACTCCCCTCCTGCCTCAGGTCATAACCCCCTCTTGTACCCAAACTCTTTCCCCGCCCCAGGTCATAACCTCTTCCTGAACCCAAACTGCCTCCCAGGCCCCTTCCCCCATTAATATCACAGAAAAGTGCCACCCTGACTACTTACCAAATTCTTAGAGTGCCCCCCTCCATGGAAAATTATTGCCCACCCCTAGACTAACAGATCAGCAGGGAGAGGAGCTTGGGGCGTCTGCCCTCTGGTGGGGCTCAGGGCTTCGGCCCCACAGGTCACACTTGCTGGGGCCTGGAGCTTTGGCAGGCGCCTCTAATGGAGCAGAAGCCCCAAGTTCCAGCAGATGAGCCCCCCAGGGGTGAAGCCCTGGCAGGCGTGTGGTTCCCACAGTTATGGTATGAGACTCAGAGGGTAGGAAGTTTGGCCCTTGGATGGACAGGCTCAGTAGCTGTACCCACTGCGCCAACCACCAGCACACCCAGCAGAGATGCTTCTCTTCTGCAGCAGAAGCAGGGCTCAATAAGGACTAGCTGGGAGGCCAAACCTTCACTCCCAGACAACCTGAACCCAGTCTCCAAGCCCCGGTGTCTAGCACACTGGCTCCCTGCACCTACATGCCTCTGGGGAAGCCTTATGAACTAGGAGCACATGATCCATATGAAGATCACATGCACCCCCAACCCCTACCCGCAATGCCTCTTAGTCAAAGTTCATTCACAACAATTAAGTCCAGTTCACATGGGGCCTATATTGCTGTTAACTAGAAGCCCCAGCATGCCTGCTGTTATACAGACAGTCCAATCCCCAGGAGAGGATGAGCCCTCTGCCTGGGACTCCTTGCTCTCAGGTGACAGGGGAGATGCTATTTTGACAGTGGGGTTTTTAGAGAAGTGCTGAGTGGACTCACTTTGTAATAATCGACTTAGTCTGGTCCCGGGCAATTCCAACGTAGTGATCAATCTGTGTCTAAGGAAGAACCAACAGGTTAGGACAGCTGGAAGGGGCAGTGTATCCAACAGACAGCAATGCCTCTTCCCTTCATAGTTCTCTGAATGCCTGCCTCAATTTCCCTTAAGGCCAGGTGGGGCCATCACACTCATGTGACCACACCGCTAATGTAGCTACAAACTTAGCATAGCCAAACTTTAGCTAGGAACCACAGAGGCACCTTATATACCTGCATTTCTCCTCCTACGAAGCTACTGCCTTAAATTCATGTGCCTCAAATGCAGTTCTGACCAAGCATACTGCAGGGCTTTTACAGAGTTTGGAGGGGGAGCTGGTGCCTTGGGCATCTGCTAAATGGTGTGTGCACCAAGAGATTGGGATGACTCACCTTGTATTTCTCATAGACAACTGGAATACCAAAAATCAGCAATTCCCCTGCAAGAGACAGACAGGGCACTAGTCACAGGGAAGACAATAGCTCTTTCTTCTCTGGCTGCCCATGGAAACGTACTGCCTTGTACAGAAGTGCTTCTGTACCTTACAATATGGTCAGTATCATGACAGGGTTCTATCTATGGTTATTTATATGCCTCAATCTCTAATGGATCTATCCTCCCAGCACTCCTGAGGCAGGGCAATGCTGTTATCCCCATTTTACAAATGGGTAACAGGCAGAGAGAGACTAACTGACTTGCCCAAGGTCACACCAGTTATCTGTGGCAGAGCAGGAAATGGAACCTGGGTCTCCTACCTCCCAAGCTAGTGTGCTAACCAGGAGGCCAACCTTGTGGCTCCTTAATATTCATTAGTAAATGCTGAGGGATGCTCAGCAACCCCATGGCAGAGTAGAACCCAGCTCTGACACCCCTGCCTGTAAGAACTAAGGGTTCACTGGTTAGGGACGGACAAACTAGAAGCTGATGCAATGGCTCCCAATACCCTGGTACACTGGTATGTTATTTAACACATACTGGATGGGCCCCTTGACGGACGATGAAACGGACAGGTTTCCAGATAGACTAGGGAACTGCTGTGTACAGAGGCCAATTGCCTTCATGAACTGTGGCTGCTCTCTTACCAAGAATGAGGAGGGTGATCCCGTTGAAAACAGCCCCGACGTAAGTCATCAGCCACATGACGACTGCCAGCTGCAAAGGGAACAGTTCTGTTAACAGGGCAGCGCTCACCTGCCTCCATGCAGACTGGATTGATGCCACATTGGAGCACCAGTCCCTGGAAGTTGATCTGGGCCTCCTGGGATCGAGTTTTGCTTCATTAGTAAGGTCACAGCACCACTGATTCTAAATTCTTTGGGGAGGGAATGTCAGCTGTGTGCATGTACAGCACCTAGCGCAAGGCTTGGTCCATGACTGGGGATCCTTAGTGCTGTAATACAAATTCCCACTAGGATTTCATCAACTGCCTTGCTCAGGAAATGGCCTCTCTCCGTGATCTCTGGCTCATCTGTTTGTGGTGCTATTTCCCACTTCAGAGCTGCCCAGAAATCAGCTTGGGCTGCTGAGCTCTAAGGAAAGCTCCCTCTCTAAAGAAGATTCCCTAAGGCAGGTATCACCAGAGCCAGGCTTCCCTTCTGCAGCATCACTGCCCAACAATATTCTCTGCTACCATGGAATCCCCCCCACCAACCTTCAGGGAATCCACCAGGTCCTCCACCAGGAAGAGACGGATGATGAGTTTGAGAGCTCGGTTGACATGCACCATTGCAGCATTCACATAATTGTGGAAGGCCTCTGAAGACAGTGTGATATCAAGGTCCAGGTAGGCTCTGGAAGAACAAGAGCTGCACTCAATGAGATACATCAACACTATGCTAACAGTATGACTCTCCCTGCAGAGCCAAACCATGCACAGAGGCAGAGGAGTGTGCTATTCCTTACGATCCAAGGAATCCATTCGCGCCGGCAACAGAGCTTCATCCTTTTAGATTCCAAGAGCCCAAGTTTAAACCCCACAGTTGATACGTCAAGGGCACTGCTGCTCAGAGAGGACTAACAAGGCAAGAAACCCCAATGGACTGGCTCCTTTAATGCCTTCCTTTAGAAGCAGAGACCACCACCGAGCAGGCACCACAGCCAGCAGGAGGGGAAATGTTCTAACCCTCAAAGTTCAAACCTGGTACACTTGCTACAACAACCAGACAGGGTAGAAGAAAGGGCCACTGGGACAGCACCACCCTGAGTGATAACTAAGGGAAGGAGAGGTCTTCAAACACATTCATGCTAGATTTGGAAGCGCCTGCTGCATTTGAAGTGCCAACAGCAGGATTAGGATGGAAAACATCCTAGTATGGTAGCTCTCCAGAACTGTGTGGCTCGGCTCCAGTTAGTTCTTCACTAGAGGATGCGGACATTCACATTGCTTATGTGCAGACTCCTTCACTGTAGCCTTGACATGAATACTGATGTTGAGAGGTGTTTTTGAGAAAGATCACAGATTGTCTACTCTGGGGCAAGGACAGTCCTTAATGTTTGTATAGCACCTAGGCTAGCAGAATGGAGCCCAGCATGGCTGGAGCTGCTGCATACCATGACGATAAAAAATGGAATGTACTGACATCAGTGTTCAGGTTCTAAAGCCATGGGTTCTACCAATTACTTTGGGAATCTTCTCTGCTGCAAACACTGGCAAAGAAAGGGCTCGTCTATCGGAGCTACTCCTGATTAGCTACCTACATGGATGCTCTTATTCTGGAGTAAAAGAGCTTTATTCCAAATTAGCTTAATTCACTTCCAAGATTCCCAATGAGCTATTCCCAATCTGATTTACTTTTCAGGTTTAGACAAGCCTATACCATGCCTGATTGAGGTAGCCATGAGGGACTGACTACTCCTCAGGATTTTGACCCTGCTGTACATGCCATGGCTCAACAAGTTTAAGTAGTTTCGTTGCCCCTTCCAGCTTGCTTTGTGTATAACAAATAGGACGTTGCTGCTAGGAGACCTTCCTACAGCACGGGGCACAAATAGCAAGTAGCTAGTCACTCCACTCTGTGCAATGATTCCGGTGGGGTGGGACAGTATCTATCCTGTGAACTGCTGAGCAGTCACTTCCCTGGCACAGGATCGTATTAACCAGAAGAGAAGGGAACATGCCATTGTGTGACCCTTCTCGCTCCTATTTCCACTCTGCCAGTGCTACTGCAATGAGAAGAGCTTAGGATACATCATTCCAGTTAGTTAGGTAACTGGGGAAGCTGTCCAATAGCCACATCTAAGAACAAAGGATTGGCTCACTTGAATGGATGCCCCTCTTCAGACTTCTGTATGGCCTGAATGACCGACTTGTAGACTCTAAAGCTGATGGTGACCGACAGCAGCGCCAGGATGAGGTAAGAAACCACGCTGATGACGCTGAAGGCGGCCAGAGAGAGCAGCATGATCAGTGACGTGCCAAAGACAAAGCCGGTCGTCTTCACATCTCGCCAGAAGATCAGATCGTGTACTGCCAAGGAAAGGGACAAAACAAGGGGAAGTTATGGAGGTGAGGGTAACACAACAGTAAAGAGTGCTGGAGAGTGGGGAATACAGTGCAGGCCCTTGTTAAATACTCCTTACTCAGACGTAGCTTTATGGGCCTATAGCAGCAGTTCCCTTGCACTATGCACAACAGGTCCAGAGGCCCAATCATCGTCCTGAATGCACCTGCATATACACAGCATTAAGCAGGTGTAATTAATGAAACCAAAAAGAAAACCGTTTCTAAGCAGTGTTTCTTTAGCACCAAGTAATTAGTATGTAACGCCATACAACTTGAACATAAGAACGGCCTTACTGGGTCAGACCAAAGGTCCATCTAGCCCAGCATTCTGTCTTCCGATGGTGGCCAATGCCAGGAATGAACAGGTAACCATCAAGTGATCCATTACCTCACAGAACACAGGGGATGGACTCAAAACCAGACAAGTGGAAACAAACCCAAGGCAGAATTCTCTTTGCTTTCCAAGTACTCAGCCTTACTGGAGAGAGGCAAGTGGGAGCCCAGCTTTAGAGCTAGGAGACAGAGATGTTAAGCAGTTTGAGCAAAGTCACTCAGCAATATTAGCAGCACAACAGGGACCCTTCCATTCTCTGCTCCTGCTAGATGATATTACCCTATATATATATATATATATATATATATATATGGGGATATACCTCTCTCATAGAACTGGAAGGGACCAAGGTCATTGAGTCCAGTCCCCTGCCCTCACGGCAGGACCAAGGTACCATCCCTGACAGATTTGCCCCAGATCCCTAAATGGCCCCCTCAAGGATTGAACTCACAACCCTGGGTTTAGCAGGCATATGCTCAAACCACTGAGTTATCCCTCCTTCTTCCCTTAAGAGAAGCAAGACTGTCCAGAGGAAGCTGTCACAAGATACAGTCTGAGCAGGGACATACCCGCTTGTCAGTCACAGTGACCACTTAAAATCAAGCCTTTGACAACAGCATGCAAGTTTTCATGCAGAGCATTTCCTTTATCATTGGAGATTTGTGTTGAGTAAGGGCCTCTCCCTTCCATCACATCCCATTCCTCCAAAGCCTCAATGTGCCAAGAAGTCAGCCTTGTGCCCCAAAAGCCTAGGAATGGCTGGAATATTGCAACACAGCATTCTTATTTTGCTGAAAGGTTAAAAAGCAAAGCCACTCAGTGATGACCAAGAAATAGGAACAGGGGAGGGGTGCTAATGGAGGAAGGCTAGCAGTCAAGGACACTGACTGTAAAATGAGAGGAGCCTGTTTACTGCTGAGCAAGTTCTAGCAAATGCGACACAGGGCAGAACTGAGTGAGCTGAGCTACAGAGACAGGAAATGCAGCTGCAGTAGCTTCAAAATGTCTATTAACTATGATGAGGTCACCACAATCCACTTATTACCCCCCCCCAAAATCACAGTTTCAGCGCAACCCACTGTATATTTATCCAAGGGGGGCAGAAGATAAGTAACGTGTCTTTCCCCCCAGCCAATATGCTTAATTAAAATCACACCTCAGACACCCATCTGATAGTACCAGACACCACATACTGGTCTCTGAAGCATCAGCCCCTACCCATCATGGCTTGGTCTGTGGTGCTTATGCAGCGCCCAATGCTGGGGTATCGAAGTATTGATAACACGGGTGACATGTCTTAGCCACAGCATCATCTCCAATGATCTTAGAGAGTAATTTGTTGGGGAAGTTACTGCAAAAGCTCTACTTTACAAATAAGCGAATGTCTTTAACAGCAGTTTAAAACTCCAATTAGGGAACCTAGTTCGTGCCCAGGGTATAATCTACATTCAGAATAAGGCCGATCTCTTTGGGTACCCCCTGGATTCAAAGGGCTTTATTTTTCCATCTCTTGTAAATAATGTCTTCTGGTAGGAGGCGCACACTTTTGGGTATTACATTTCTTTGCCTGCAGTATCCTGTTTCCACGAGAAGAGGGCGCCATTATCATTAATGGCAGCCTGCAGAAAGAACAAACACTAAATTGAAGAAGGATTTGCAGCAGTCCCCAACCGGTTTCCCCCTGCTGTTTATTCTACTAGTGACAGGGGGAGAGAGAGAGAGAGAAGATAATTGGGCAGCCAGTCAGCCAGCACCACTCCCAGTATACTGGCACTAATCCACGCTCCAAGCAAAACCTCTGCAAGAAAGCTATTCAAGTCTGTTCCAGGCAGAACAAAAAGAAAAAGGAGGAATTTCCAGAGTTTACCCTATGTTTTTCATGGCTGCTTTAGATGTGTTAACTGAAGGTTAACTTTGCGAGGGAAGGTTTTGTGTTTTGCTTTTTTAGAATACCCAGAGATGAACCCCACTAGTGTGATAGCTTATTTAAAAAAGACTTGGCAGTGGGGGGGGGGGGGGGGGAGAGAGAGAGAGAGAGAGCTTTAAGACTTCCTTCCATCAATCTTCAGATTGAAACCTAGCAGAGAGCTAGCCTTCTGGTTGTTTTGGAAAAGCATAAAGGGTCCTCATTTTCTTAACTGCCTCTCCCAGGCAGTTTCTGAACCAGCAGCTTGGCAGAATTGGTTTTCAGTAGCAGAGCTGCCAGAAGGGAAATGAGGTAGGAGGGGAAGTGAGAACAATCTACGGGATTACAGGCTGCTGGAGAATTAGCAATTTTAATTTTTCCCTTAATGCTTGCACAAAGTAGAGAGCAAGGGCTGATGGGTGAGTTAAAACAAAGATGGGAAGTGCAATAACTTAGATCAGAGGTAAAGGAAACATCCCAGAATCTCTAGCAGACTGTGATTCCATTTCATTGCTCTATCTTTGCCTGCCTGTTTAAAATCCCAGCCCCCTGCTAGTCTGTGGATCAGAGTTTGGAATGAGCTGCACCTTCATGTGTATACAGCATTTTGGCTTGGATTCTTGTAGCCAAACAAAACATGAAAGCGGTGGGGTGGAAGGGAGGAGCCATATTAGGAGCCTGCATTCCTTTTGAGGACGCCATATGCACTGCGAACACGGGACCAACTGCTCAGGTTGTGATGCTTCAAAACAAAGCCCTCTCCACACGGATTAAACTCCTACACTGAACAGGAACCAAAATAGGTTAATGGAGCCTGCTTCACTCTTTATATTTCATCCCCAGCCAGATCCAGAGCCCTCAGAAGAGGACAGAGAAGGCATTTACAAAGCAGCACAAGGCTGTTACTGTGAGAGACAGGAGAGGCGCTCGCCCTGCGCTACGAAAGAGCCTGGCAACTGGCCAAAGATAAATTTATAAAAAGCCCTTTTGAAATGGGTTGCTCTCTCCTGACCTGCAGAAAAATAGTTTTTCCATGAAGAGATGCCTGGCTGTCAATCTCACATGCAACAAGGCAGAAGGGAATCACTTCTGCTCCCAAAATTACTGGAGAGAGTGAAAGCCAAGAACGACAGTTTGTCTGCACTGCATTAGACCAAATCAGAACAAAGAAGAAATGCACAGATGGGATGTAACTGCCTTGTCACATTCTCACCAGAGGATTTTGGCCAGTGATTCCTAAGCTATTTTATGCAGGAATTATGTCTCTCTCTCTCAAACATACACATGCTCTTGAGCTCAATATCCAACAATAAAGCTCTGAGCACAACAGCCATATCAGACTAGATCCCTTCTGCCTGAATACATAGTATCATCCCTCTCAATTCACTTGATTAAAGCAATGCCTATGGGTGATGCATGGTCTAGACTGACACACCACCACCTTTTTACTTGCGGCCCACACCTCAGGTGAATAGATTTAGCAAGCTAAACTCAACTTCCACTTGGCTTTAATCATCTTTTACTTAAGCTTTCATCACTTCCCTACAACACTGTGGGATTCCTGACCTTGCATTAGTGAATTTAAGATCCATAATTGGATGCAAATTAAGGATGTTAAGAGGCAGGTAACTGACTAATAATGTAGACAATACAATTTGTGTTAACTATGCGATTAGTCAATAAGGGAAGGTGTTCAGTCCTAGTGTGCACCGGTCCAGGAGCTCCCCTTGATGCGGCTCTGCAGTTTAAACGTAGGAGGAATCGGACGCGCAAGCCAGGGATGTTGAAATCTCTTTAATCAGTTAAACGTTATGTGCAGGGCTCGACAAATACACTCGCCTGTGGCGAGTAGATTTTACCAGCTGGCGAGTGCAGGGGCGGACTGGCCCGATGGGCTGTTGTGACAGGCTGGCCGAAGCCTGCACTACGGGCAGCGTGGCCCCATCTGACCCGCTGGCCGGTGGAGGAGCAGAGCGCCGCCGGGAAAGGGCAAGTGCGGTGATTCTCAGTGCCGGGCTGCCTGCGTGCAGCTCCGGCGCGAGCCAAAGGGCGGGACGCCGGCAGATGCCAGGATGCTGGCGTGATGTGGCCTCCTGACGTCACGGCTGGTGACCACCGGATTCAAAAAAGGCTCCAGCAACCCCACAAAGTGGAAGGCAGAAGCCAGGTAGGGCAAGGGCAGGGGCAAAATATGGGGAAGGGGCTTGTGCTGAGGGGAGGAGGTCAAGAGAAGAAGAAGAAGAAAGGGGAAGGCACCAAGGGACAGGGGTGCAGGAGACACAAATGCCAGGGGGCCAAGTGCAGACAATGAGGAAAAGGGAAGGAAGGGAGGTGTCAGTGGGAGGGGGGACAGGGTGATGCTGGGAGAGGAGAGGATAAGGGCACTGGGGGCTAGAGGGGGGAGAGGGAGGTGCTGGGAGAAGGCTTGAAAGAAGGGGCGGGCATGAGGGAGGCGGGGATGGAGCAAGGCATGCGTGAGGGCACAGAGGGGCATGAGGGGAACGGGGGCAGAGGGTGGTGACGGGGTGGGTATCAGGGGAAAAAGGGGCAGGGGCACTGAGGGAAGGGGGAGGCACCAGGAGGGTGCAGGTGCCAGGGGATTCTGGGGGTGAAGCAGAAGAGCAGACACCTGCAGAGGAGGGACCAGCACCAGAGGAGAGAGAGGCAGGGCAGGTGTGTAGAGGGAGGTGTTAGGAGAAGGGATGAGGAGGGGTAGCTCACATGATCAGAGTGGGGCTACTGGAGGAGTGGGCACAGTGGGGAGAGAAGGGCTGGTGGAGGGGGGCAGGTCTCAGGAAGGCTGAAGGCAGTGAGCAGGGCAGGAGTCAGGACAGCAGAGGAGGGTGAGGGGTTGGGGGGCAGCAGGCACCGGGGAGCTGATGGAGCAAGGGAAGGAGACATGGCAGCAGAGGGAAAAGGTAGAGGTTTATAAGATTTATTAATAACTCGGGTGATATTTATTAATAACTTTTAGTAATTACTGTTCTTATTCGTATTAGGAATTTATGCCATTAAAAAAAAAAACACTTTTGGGGGGGTGGGGGGTGGCGAATCCCTTTTGTGTCTGGCCAGTAGGGTTTTCTATAATTTGTCGAGCCCTGGTTATGTGTAACTCATTAACTGCTTTTACAGGGCTGAGCTGGAGCGTCCCTGCCTGCCTGTGCGGCTGTTCTGACTGGGCTGGGCCCACAGCACTGCACCACAGGCAGAGAGCTGCTCCAGCCCATACTGGACCCACCAGTTAACTGGTAATAGGTGATGGTTAACTGGTAAGCATTGACATGCCCACTGCAGGCAGCCCGGCTCCTACTACATTTAAATGGCAGTGGCACAGCAGGAGTAGCTCCCGTAAAAATGCAGAGCTGCAGCGGTTTCGGACCGGCGCAAGCTGGGACTGAGCTGGGCTTGCTCAGTCCCGGCTTGCGCTGGGTCCAGTAGCCTCTGTCCCAGGGCTGGCCGCAAACAGGGGCTGCTGCTGAAGCAACTCCTGCTGATGGCCAGCCTGGGCACGGTGAACAGGGGCTGCTGCTTTAAGCCAGCTCCCCCCCTAGCACCGGCTCCTGTTCCCCTCCCCTGGCTGCCTCGGATACAGAAGCAGCTGGGAGGGGGGCGGGGGGAGAAGCAAGTAGTCAAGTAGCTGACCACTTGCTTACATCCCTAATGCAAATCACTCCGGTTATTTAAAACCACAATGAAATGTATGAACATTCTTGCACTGGCAGTCCTATCCTCCAGCTCCTATGGAAATATATCTTCTGTGGGTTTTATAAAAGATTTAAGAGATTTGCAGGAACTGGATATAGAAAGGTCTCAGCTCCATCAGTGCAGGATGCAGAATTGCTTATTACAATGTATTGTCTAAAGCCTAGTCCAAGCAATGAGTCTTCCACTGCTTCCCCTGGAACCTATAGATCACATTGCTTCCCTTTATCCCCCCAAATAAGTGCACTGTTCTTGGCAAGGCTGGATTAACTCTTCAGGGGCCCAGGGCTATTGGATTTTGTGGGGCCCCTATATACAAGTCTCTCAATTTAAAACGAAATGATCACATGCAGGGAGTGGGGGAAGGTTTGAGGCTTCCCCTAGGCTCCAGGAGGGGGCCAAAAATGAGGGGTTCAGAGTGCAGGAGAGGGTTCCAGGCTGGGGCCAATGAGTTTGGAGTGCAGGAGCGAGAAGGCTCTGGGCTGGGTTGTGGGATCAGGGAGGTGGATCAGGTTGCTTACCTTGGGCAGCTCCTGTTTGGTGGTGCAGTAGGGCTGAGACACCACTTCCAGAAGCTGTGGGCATGTCCCTTTTTGTGGCCCGGGGGAGGGGACGCCACATGCTGCCTTCCCCCCCGCCAAATCACCACAAGCCAGCTTTTGCAGGTCCTGCGCAGTGGAAGACGGGGGAGGGGGAGGGGAAGAGGCAGCATGCAGAGTTTCCTGCCCCCTCACCAGGCAGGGCTAGATTAAAGCAAGGGATTTAATGGCTGCAGCATTTATGATCTGGACTTTTGGCAGCCAGGAGATCTTTTAGTGGGGCCCTGGGCTGCAACACCTAAGTTAACCAATTCTTGGTGTTTACACCCTTTCCCAATTCACAGTATCCTTTCCCAGGTCTGTTTCCATTGACTCTCAAGGAAAATGTGTCATTTTAACATTTTTTGAAGATTACATATCCTGTGCCCCACCTCCAACCAACTCAAGCACCACACTCTCGGCTTGCCAGCATTTAATTGTTCCTTGCATTGGAACAGCACATGAACACCAAAACAGGGGCTGGTCACACTGAAGCCCCCAAAACGGAAGCGATTCATTTAGTGCAGTTCAACCACATACTCTGACCCCTTGCATTAACTGAAATGTCATTCCGTCAAGAATGCCATTCCATTCACTTGAACGGACACTAACTGCGCCTAGCTGTAATCCATGAGCGAATCTGTTCCCAGTATCCTTATTTTATATGCATACGTTAGATAGGGAGCTTAGAAAACCAGATTGAAATTCCTCTTCCCAGCATAACCACATTGGAAGTGTGAACAGAGCTTCTATTCAGGCCTCTTTCTAGTCCATACTTCCCTGCTCAGCCAAGCCACACCTTTGTCTAAAGAAATTGTCACAATACCCTCTTACAAAATCACCAGTGCTTGGGTTAGCAGTCATTTTGAAAATGAATCACATGAGGCAAAAGCCTCAGGGGCATCAAGTTATTAAAAGAACTGTTTGTGCCTCTGAGTATTTGCTATTCTAGCTGGCCATCTGATCATGTCATCTGGATTAACAGAAGTACTAGTGAAATGGATAGCGGTGGGTCCTTTATTCTCAACCTCCCATGCCCCAAATTATTCCCCAAGCACAGTTCTCACCCCAAGACTCCACGCAATCCAGGAGGGACACTGTTATTTGTGATTTTATATGGAAGGCATTCTGAAAACACAGGAACAGGTAACAGATTTAGATCAAGGGTCGGAAATTTTAGGCCTGGGGGCCAGACGAGGCCTCCCCGCTTGCCTGGATGTAGCCCCTGAGGCTCAGGGGCCCCCCAGCATTGGGGAGCCCATCCTGGCGCTCGAGTGACCCTGCTGCCCTACTGCGGGGCTGGAGCACACAAAAGCTATTAGGCTGAGTCCCCCTAGGCTCTGGTGTGCAAGGGGAATGTGGGGAATATGTTCCTCCTCAGTCAGGGGCCACATCAGTGAGGGTTTTTTTGGGGGTTTTGTTTTGCTTCTCACTTGCGTGCAACTCCCGACTGATTTTTCTGTAGGTCAGTGGCCCCCAACCCAATAAAGATTCCCCACCCCGGATTTAGATTAGAGCCAGAAAGGAGCATTGGGATTGAGTCAGATCTCCTGTGCACCACAGGCGCACAGGGTGCCCTGAATCAATTCCTATTTGCTCTAATCCAGACCTTTCAGGAAAAAAAAAAAAAACCCAGTGTGGATTTAAAAATTGCTAAGCTATTGTACTTTGTTCCAATAGTTAATTCCTCACTGTTCACAATTTGCATCTTATTTCCAGACTGAATGGTCTTTCATCAGCTTCCAGACATTAGATCAGGTCATACCTTTGCCTGCTCAACTGAAAAGCCCTCTACTATCAAATTTCTGCTCCTGGTGTAGACTAATGAAGCCATTGCTTAACCTTTGCTTTGCTAAACTAAACAGATTGAACTGCTCCAGCCTCTAACTATAAAGGCACATTGTCAAATAGACTACAAGACAGACTGCAGCAAGCAAATAGCCCTTTTTGAAGAATGGCAGAATGCATGTGGACATCAATCAAGCAAAGTTCTCAAGGAGGAAAACATGACTAGAACCGCATAGAATCCAAGATGTGCTCTTGCACCCACAATGCAAGTTAGCTGGTTTCCTTTGTAAAGCTAGATTTCTAAGGGCATTAACAAGGTGTCTGACAAGCAAATAAGGATATGAAACTGATATTGTATTTCCAATATAAAATGTTTACCTGAAAACCCAGTCGGTAGCCTCACTAGGGCATGTTCTACTCGAGATCCAGTCACACTATCACAGACAGCTTCTTTGGGGATTTCACCATCAGTATTAATGTGAGTGGTGGCAGGGGTGAGCTTCATATTTGTTTGCTGCTGGATGCAGAGAGGTCGCTTCTCCAAAGTAGATTTCTGGGCAGGTGCTGAGGTGTCATGGTCCTGGTCTGGTATTTCACCTTCTGGTAGGGAGGTTTGATTTTGCATTAGAGTCTGCTTCTCATCCCGTTTTCCACCTAGTTCTTTAAGGGCCTTAATTGTCAGCTGCTCCTGCTCAAAGTCTTGAGCTACCGTGGGGGATCTTTTAGAGAACAAAGGTTTCTGGAGGTCGCCCTCGTCATCCGTGATTTTTTGCACAACATAATCACCATCCACTTTCACATCTGACCTATTTGCCTCATCTTTAGGAACAGGTCTTCCTGGAGGAGTGGTTTTTAGAGCTGCAGTTTCAGCCTCTAAGAAGTTTTCTGTCAAGTCCTCCAGAGAGCCATTACCTTGGGACTTCAAGCACTCTCGCATGAAATCCACAAAGTTCTCCCCACTTAAGGCACCCGGATGTTCTTGTTCTTCCAAGTTACCCAAGGGGAGAGAGAGGGGGACTCTCTTGTTTGGCATGTATCTAAGATCCTTCAATGGAGCACTTACTGGAGAAATGCTACAAATTTCACCAGCCCTGAGCGGTTTCCCAAAGAGCCCTGGATCAGAGCCGCCTGACTGTTGCGTATTTATAGACGTCAAGTCCAGAGTGGGTGACTTGGGATGTTTTGTTTCTGCAACTGGACTCCTTCCAACAATGTCCAGGTGAGCTTGTATAGTTTCAAAGTCTTCACCGAATCCCCGATTGTCTTCTGGTGTCTTAGAGGACAAGTGACTTTCTCTGCTGTATTTGTGCAGCTTGTTACGTGTCTCTTCATTATCTGCAATTATCCAGTCTCTTGTTTCATCAGCAGTAGCAGGAGCTGAGGTCAGCTTCTCCACTGGTGCCATGCTGCTATCTGTGGGGTGAAAAACAAGCTTCTCGTTTCCACAGGCCAGATCTATTGGCACGTCTTCTATCACCGTGTCATCAGATTCGCCAGAACTGTCTGCATCTGTGATTTCAGCCAGGCCAGGACTTGGCCAGCTCCCATCAGCCTTCAGTTCAACTGCAGCAGGTAAAGCAATCTTCAGTTTAACAGCTTCTTGGTCCAGAGGAACACGTTTATCAAATTGAGGTGCTGCTAAATCTGTATATGCTCTGTTTTTCTGATGGACACTGACAGTGACAGGATGAGGGGTGGGTGCTTTGCATGCTTCTGTCCTACTGCCTGCTGGCTGCATAGGAGTGCTGCCAGCCTCTTTGGAGGGCATTGCAGATAGGTTTGAGATATCAGCAATCTTGTCAGAATTCTCCACTTTAGGAATCAAGTCCCAGGTCAGCAGCTCATTCGTGAAGCTGTGCATCTCACGTACACATTTGGACACTTCTTCCAGTGCAGCTGTTGTACCTGAAGACTGGCGTGATAGCCCAGGTCCTGTTGGAATGCTGCTCCCACTACGAGTTTTCACTTGGAACTCACAGATGCTATCTTCTGGAATATCCGTAAGTAGCTCTCTCTCACTGTGCATCACCCAGTTGCTACCGAGATCATTGGAGTTGCTGATTAATGAATTCTTATACTCCTTATCAAAAGCTGCTTTGTCAATGATCACCTCAAAAGGTGATTCAGGAGAGTCTTTTTCCATAGGGGTCTCCCCACCAGATGGCATGGAAGAATGTGAACAGACACCTTTGATCAGAAGTTGCTCACTATCTTGCTTCTGGTCAGTCAGGAACGTAAATCTGGATTCACTGCCTGCAGTGCCTCTCTTGTTTTGGTCCATAAAATCTTGGTCCTTACGTCTGCTTTGTTCAGCTTTATCTTCTGGCAGGCAGATACTGGAGCCCCTTGCATAAGTGTGTTCAGGAGAATTAGTTGAAATCACTGGGCTATAGGAATGAGGTTCTGCGCAAACAGAAAATGGTGAGCCTTCTGACCCAGGGGATCCAATGGATGTTGCGTCTATTCCAGAGTCTGCACTTGGTCCACGGAAACTATCCATTCTTTTGTTGTCTACAGCAACCACCAGTTCTTTCACCTCATTTGAGGGACAGGGCTTGCTGTCTAATTCTCGGCTGCTGTCTGCCCAAGCAGTCAAGCCAGGAGGTTCAGATCTCAGAATCCCTGAAGCTGCCTTATCAGAGAGAGGAGAAGCAGGCCCCTCTGAAGCACGATTTGAGAGAGGGAGAGATTCAGAGTGCAGTTAAAAGTCAAAAGTCAAGCAGGCAACATGCACTCTTGGGATCTAGAGGAAGAGAGACTGGACCCAATACACTAGCCTTGGCAAACATGCATGGAATTGCCAGCCATAAGATAGGAAAGCCACTTTACACACAAGAGTTTGCAATCTATACCAATACTTTCCAAGCTGCTGTGATTTCAGAGCATACAAAAGGGGGTGTTAAGGCCTACAAAATTAAGTATGCAAAGCAGCTTTGGAGGAGCTTTTAGGCATGCTGAGAAAGTTAAAGCAATACAAATTAGAGTCTTAACTTTTTGTTATGTGCTATTTATGGCAGAGATGGAACTGCTAAACAAATAGAACAGGTCAGCCTAAATTCATCACCCAAATTAAAGTGATCCCTGAAACAACCTGAAAGCATCATGACACCTGCACTCAAGTGACAATGCTACAGTTATTGCCTACTGAATTTTTCAACTCAGTATAGAGATGGAGTGCGAAGGCACCTAGTCCTCCCTTGCTCCACTCAAGCATGTGGGTGGGGTTCTGCCCTGTTCTTGGAAGAAGGGGGACAAGAATGTTTGCAGCAACACATTCTGCAGAGCTGGGATGGCACAGTCCCTTCCCCAAGAATGTGTAGAAAGGCAGTTTGGTTATCCCATCCAAAGGTGGTGTCTCATCTAGAGCATTCGCAGTTAGGAATGCAGGAGTTTATAGGGTGCATATCCTATCAGAACCACTCCAATCTCCTTGAGCTTTGATGTGCTGTGATAAAAGCTTCACCCAGTTTTCGTGCAGATGTGCTTAGAGCAGTTTCTCTGATTGCACTGCCAAGGGAGCCAGTCTGGCTTACATGCAGGATAGAGTTATTTGGGAAACACTCCCTCCAAATGGAATTATAATTGTGAAAGTAGCAGAGGTGGGGCCAATCCCTTTGCAGGTGGGAGTGCGCGCCTCTGGCATGATTTGGGTCTATATGGCAGCAGTTTCTTAGTGATTCAGTCATGTTGATCAGCTTCTAAACAACTTCATACAAGATGAATCAGAGCAAGTGCCTGGGAAAATGTGCTATATGCTAAGTCGAGCTTTGAAAAGCACATCATAGAAAATAGCTACTCAATGCAGCACCATTAGGATTTCACATGGAATGCTGTCCATTTTATTTACATTAAATTATGTTGGTTTGATACTGAACACAGACGTAACAAGGAATAAACTCGAGATCGGTCTTAACCTACATGCTAGGAGGACATCTGTGATGACGTTTGGAACATAGTCAGCTTCACTACAATAGAATTCCCAGCACAACGAAGAAGGGGTTTAGAAAAATAAATGGCCAATTTTAATAGTTTAGCTTATATCTAGATAACATTCACTTCTACTTATGTGTTGACTTTAGCAAATTTTCATTTATACCCACATCTTCCTCTACTTAAAGATGCAAAAATACAGATTTTTTTAAAGCATACTACATATATTTCTAGCTTGTCCAGTAACATCTACGAAGATGTTACGAATGCTAAATACGATGCAAGCAGGCCTTACATTGCTTCACAATCACACTTCAGGCACTATACAGCTTCACCCATGAAAGTTAAGTCTCCAATGAAGGATTACCTTTGTTAGCCTGATCATAAATGAAGTGACGTAGTTGGATACAACATGCTTGTTGTGCAGTCTCTGTAACAGCAGATATTGACTGGGCTTACTACAATTATATGAAAATATTACTAGATCCTAAAAGGAAGGGTTTTGTATGGAAAGTTAATTTTCAACCCTCTTTAAATGAACAACAGGAAGCATAGCTTCCCATGATTTCAGAAGGTGGTTTTGGAATCCCATCAATGGTGGGTTATAAGAACAGGTAATCAAACATCTGTCAGGGATGGTCTAGCTTTACTTAGTCCTCCATTAGCACTGGAGGACTCAACTAGAGAACCACTTAGTGCCTTCCAATCCTATGCATCTATGACACAGAATACACGCAGTTTGTTCAGTATGCATTCAAGGAATCCAAGTCTGAACAAGGAGGAGGAGGAGGTTGGACAGAGCATGAGGAGATTTAAGGGCAGCTGCCCTGAAGTTTAAGCTACTTGAACATGGTAGTTCTGTCTCAACCACGCTCACACTAATAGAGAACAAGGAATAGAAACGATTTTCCTGTGTGCCTCATTTTCATAGCCTAATGCTCCTGAAGTCCAAATGAGGGCTTTTAACCAGCAGAAGACAGTGACTGTCAATTTTGCTTAGTGTTTAAAATTTCTACCCATTTCCAGAAGGTGTCTCAAGACTCTTCCTCACATGAGAAATACCTAAAGTGTTAAGAACCCAGCTTTGAAGTGAACTTCCTAACATTCCAGCTGGCAGACCCTCAATAGTCTTCTTCCCCAGAAGCCCAAGAAACTTAATATCAACATTCAGGAAAAGTCTTTCCAGTTCTAAGAGGCAATTTCCTTAGAGTAGAAAAAATGTGCTATGCAAGCTGAAAGAGTGACAATTACTACACAAAGCATTATCCAGATTTTTTTTTTTGATTCATCTGGAGGAAAATTGTGCTTATTTTGAAGAAAAAAGTTAAATTTTCAGTGAAAGAAATTCCTAAGTTAAATCATCGCTAACGGGCATATATATATATTTTTTTTTAAACTGAAGAGCACTGGCAAAATATACAACATGTTTCTCAATTTCGAAAACTAAGTTCTTCCCAACTATGCCTGCATTCGCTCATGTGGGGACACACAAAACTGTTAGGACTTGAAGGAACAAGGCAAAGGAGATGGGTACCAGAATTCAACCATCAAGTTAAGGGTGCATCAGGACTTTTCTAGATTGAGTGTGTGATAGTCACCCTTGCAACTGAAATCTCTGGCCAAGATATACTGCTTTAGGAGGTGTGGGGATGGAATACCGTCCTTTCCAAGGCTATAGCTTGAGATAAATATATTACAGCCATCTTCCAACAATGATTTTCAACCTTTTTTCCCCATTTGTGGACCACTAAAAGAATTTAGAAATCTGAGACATAGTCCACAGGCCCACCCCCCCGCCTCCTCGAGGTTTGTGGACCACAGTTTGAAAACCATGGTTCCAACAGATCTAAAACAAACTTCACAGATACAAGGTTAATCTGAAACACAGGCCTCCTATATGCAAATTACTTGTATGAAAATGGCATAAAAAGCTGTTTTTTATAAAAGTGTTTCCTGCTTTTTTATTTTAAAATGGAGAATCAAGATTTCTATACCCTGCTTCCCTACGGAAATACAAAAAAAAAGTTAGCAATTGTTTAACTGCAATGGCAAGCTCTTACTTGGGGAATACTGGATTATATGGAATACTGATCCAGTATGCAACTCTTATGTTCTTATAATCGTAGGATTGCCAAATTAGATCAGATCTGGGCTCCATCTAGACCAGAATCCCATATCCAAGTGTCCAGATGCTTCAGAGAAAAATGTAAGAATCCCGTAACAGGCTTCCTCGTTTACAGAGTCAAAAAACAGGTCTAAGGATGTGTCTACACTGCACCTTTACCTCAAAATAAGCTATGCAATCGAATACTCAAAATCAAATACCCGGTATACCAAAATAGGTCCACAGTGTAGACATAGCCTAAAGTATTAAATTTAGGTATGTCAATGGTTAGATGACTATGATTCACCAGAGGCAGCGAAGGGGCAGGTGGAGCGGGACTGGTGCCCGTGAAGAGAGGGCTTAAAAGCCGGCTCCCCACGGACGCCAGAGCCACCTGCCAACCCCACTACCATGCTGCTACCTCTGATAGAGAGGCAGCAGCACAGAGAGTGGGGCAGGCAGGAACTGATATGTGGGGGAGCTGGCTTTCAAGCCAGCTGCCCACGCATATTGGCTCCTGTGGACCCACCTGCCCCCCCCCCTTGCTGCCTCCTACAGAGGCAGGAGCCAGTGCTGGTGGAAGCTGGCTTAAAAGCTGGTTCCCCCCAGCACCATCTCTGAAATGCCACCTATATCAGAAGCAGCAGTGTGGGGGGAGGGGCGCCACAGAGGAGGCTGCCATGAAGCCGCCTCTGTTTGAGGCGGCCCAGGCTTGCTGTGAACAGAGGCTGCTTCATGGCAGCAGCCCCTGTCTGCGGGGAGATCGGACCCTCCACGGACAGGGGCTGCTGCCACCCCGTGCTGATGCCTCTGTATCAGAGGCAGCAGCGCAGGGTGGCTGGGAGCACACTGGCTGCTGGCCTGCTCCCGGGGACTATTGAATAGTAGTGCAACTACTAAAATTTACATAGTTACACGACTATTCAATTACACACTATCCAACATAATTAAATTGTTCCTTCATCACTTTAGTATATGCACTTCACAATTGTGAATATATTTATCTTCACACCCCTTTGTGAGGCAGGGGAAATATTTGTATTTTCAGTGTATAGAGTAGAAACTGAAGCCTAAAGGGACTATAGGATATTAGGGGTGTTAAACTGTGGTTATCTGACTAATTGTAGTCAAAACAATTTGTATCAAATAAACAATTAGTCGATAAGGACCATTCTGCACAGCCACAGCAGGGATAACTCCAGGAGTCCTCCCATTATTCACTCTTAAGTTGCACGCAAAAAAAAAAATTGCGCAAATGGAAGTCAGCCATGGGAAAACAATTCTCCACTTTAAGTTGTTCCACTATAAGTGCAAGTTTTTTGGAACATATCTTGGACTTATAACGAGGATGGCCTGTAGTTGATATTCCAGATGACTACTCGATAAGCTTATGCTTATTAGGTAGATGACTACTCGCTAACATCACTATTGGGCATGTCTACGCTAGAAACATTACGGAGGGCACAGCTACAGTGATGCAGTGTAGACACTTAACTACAGTAATGGAAGAGGTTCTTTTATCACTGTTGTAAATCCGCCTCTCTGAAAGGGGGTAACCTGGTCAATGGAAGAATTCTTCCATGACCTAGCACTGTCAGCACTGAGGCTTAGATCAGATTAATGACATATATCAGGGGTCTGAATTTTTCACACCACTGAGTGACAGTCTGCCTAACCTTCCAGTGTTGACTTAAATTACTTGCTCATGGTCATGCAGGAAATCTGTGGCAGAGCAGGAAATTAAATGTTGGTTTCCCTAGTCCCAGGCAAGCTCCCTAACTGGACCATTCTTCCTCTTTAGGGTTTTTTTTAAAATGGTTTTGAGCCTATAGAGGCTACCTTTAGAGCAGGCGATATCTGTAGGAACTTCACTCAACTTACAGATCAAATCAACTTGCTGTGTACTCTTCCACTCACAGAATTCAATGTTCAGGTCATTTCTCTTACAGATTTGAGAATTGGTTTATATTTGGTTATCCTTCTGAAGTGTTCTGCATCTTGCTGTTTACACCACTTGTTTAGTTTGTTTTCAAAAATTCACAAGCAGAATTTACTACTTTTAAGTCTAACAGCATGTTAGCTTATGGAAAAACATGGGGTTACACTGAAGATCTGTAGTAAGCTAACAAAGTGGTGGGGCAAACACTATATAATTATCACTTTAATAGGGTGATAGGCACTTGAGTCAGCATCTTTAACAACATGTGGATGCACACAAACACACCTGCCAAGTGATCAATTTGAAAAAAATATTCAGGCTTTTTGCCACTGAACTAATTTGTGTTATTTTTAATCCAAGCAAATACAACAGACAAAGATTGAAGCTAAAAACGTGCAAAGCAGTATCAGTACTTGACAGCCACAGCACCAAGATAGGAAGTTAGC
This sequence comes from Pelochelys cantorii, assembly GCA_032595735.1. Lineage (NCBI taxonomy): Eukaryota > Metazoa > Chordata > Testudines > Trionychidae > Pelochelys > Pelochelys cantorii. The sequence continues at coordinate 35,755,855 of CM064336.1, forward strand.
CAGCAGACACTTTGCAGTCAAGCTAGGTTGCAAAGGACTTGAGTAACTGGGACAGAATAAAAAGAAAAATGTTTTTTAAAAGGCTGTAACCGGCTAACAACTTTGCTCCCACGGCTTGCCCCAAAGTTCTTCAGTCTTGCAACTTCCTATTCCAGATGCCTGGAGTGTACTGTGCCAGCTGGGTGAATTGGTTAGACAGCCATATAAAAGAATTTGTATTTGTGATACTGCATAGCAGGCTTTTCCTTGCATTATCCTGTTTATGTAAGTCAGGAGGCAGCTCTTTTCCTTAGCTCTTTTTTGAAGGGTGACCAGTTTTGAAGTTTCTTCACCTTCTGGTCAACTAAGACATGTCAATCTTTCATACTGCCCTGGAGCTCCAACTGTCCCTTATAAGCAGGAGTCACAATGTATTTGAAGTTTAACTGCGTATATGAAATCAGAGTTAAACTAGTAACTCTGGTGGTTCCAACAAACCCAACTTTTTGTTTATTAAGTTAAATGAACAGCATCTCCAAAGACTGGCTGATACCAGGGCTAAGTTGATCACTAATACTATATTTGAATATTTCTAGTATTTCTAGCACCAGAAGTTTTCTAACTTTCAAAAGGTCTGGGCTACAAACTTAGAATTAGTGGATGTCAGTCAAAGCCACAGGAGAACACTCCTAGATTAGACTCTCTCGTCCCATTTTGTTTGGGAAATCCTACTAAGGGATTGGATCAAGTTGAATTTGCCTATCCATATCTTGGGATTTGTCTTTAAGAAAAAACTTGTACCACTTAACTATGTCAGGATATTTGGAACATTACAACATGCCCTCGCCAAGTACAGAGGCATTTGTAGCAGTATAAAGGTGCTTCCTGTTGGTATACATATTTCCATGTAGGAAGGGAAATAAAAGATGCCTTCAATCAGTAATGCTTGACCAGTATAACTATCAAATACTAGGGGTAGTTTTGGTATAACTGTATCGATTAAACATCACAGCCCTACACAAACTAGTTATGCTGGTTAAATATCTGTGAGAACACTCTCTCAGAACAATATCTGTGTGTAGACCAAGGCCTTGGTTTAGTGAATGGCTTTTCTCGTGTAGGAAGATGGAAACTGAAGTAATTTCAGATCTCTAGCATTTTCCTAGCTTACGTTCCACCTTGTATTAACAAACTATGGGTCAACAGTTTATCTTCCCACCTCAGATTAGAAAAAGGTGGCATATTAAAGTATCTGTTGTCTAGTCTTTTCTAGTCTATTAGCTACTGCCTTTAGCATCCTATTAAAAAAGTATATTTGGTTGCTTTACGGGTATAGGATGGTATATTTGCATTCATGACAAGACATGGGGTGAGATGTGAAATGGTGAGAACACACAGCATTCCCCACTCCTACCATTGCCTGAACTATATCAGCATCAATTTCCACCGGGGAATCCACAGCATAAGCTAAAGCACTAATGCACTGGCATTACTGTACTTACTGTTAGATGCATCACTATATGTTGGATCAGAATTTCATAACAGCAAGTTACTATAGCTACCACAGAAGACATGGGGGGAGGCTTTGCTATTTTCTCTCTACAGATATTAAAGTCAATACCACTAAGGCACTACATATGCTAGTAGCCAAGCTGTTTTCCCAATACAAGTTCAGATGGGGCCTACAGTTGGCAACCAATTTAATCAACAGGCCCCAATTTCAAGCTCTTAGAAACACTATCCTACCCAAGCATAAGCAGAATTCTTTAAAGAAGAGCAGTCACTTTAACTCTGAGCTGAAAGGATTGTACTGGGACTTTTAAAACAGTTTTTCTACTGATCAGGTTACCAGCATAAGACCTTGCACTAATACAGACAGAGCTTAACATCTTTGTAAAAATGCTCTCTGATGGGTATGATCCCCATTGCACAGACTGGCAAATAAGGAAGGGAAGTGATTTGCCTGAAGCCCATATGGCAAATCAATAGCAGAGCTAGGGGTAGAACCAAAGAGGCTCAGCCTTTTCTAACTATTAGCCCACGCTGCCTCCCCCAAAATGAAGAGGGGCTTATAGCAGGACAAGCAAAGCACACGGTTCTCCTCTGCATTCATTGCCTGGCAGGACTGTGCTGAAGAAATGCACAGTTATTACAATGCCAATTCTCAATCAGCAGCTGGATGAAAAGAAAAGCCACAACATAGTAATGGCAACCAATCCTACATGTCAGTTAACTGCCTCCCTGGATTGTGGTATTAATCTGCAAAGAATTCAGCAAGAGACAAGACTATCAATAGTTTCACCGGAGCTTTCCATATGAACTGCAGCAAATCTGTCTTGTTCTCCCAAATCTCTATTGCTTCAGGGTCACTATGTAATTTAGGAAATCCCGCACGTGCTCCTTAGCTCGTAGCTGTATATCCCTTCTGCAATTTGCTTTTGATAGCACTAGCTAACTGCTGTATGAGGAAGAAAGAACATGTCTTTATCTTTCTTACACCAAAAGAAGAAGGTATTGGCTGCACCAGATCATTAGCTAACAGCTGCTGAGTGGTTCACGTGGCGGGGAACTGTTTTGAAGTGACTTATAGATTTTTAAGGGATAATTGTGGACAAGAGAAAGCCTTATGCCCCAGTTACAGCCTCTTTCTCAACATTTTTCTTTGATTAGTGTACAAGAAAATGATAGACTTGCCTTGTGAAGTCGTAAAGAGAGAGACAGGCTGAGAGGAAGAAACAAAGGAATCTGAAAGAAAATATACAGGATGAGAATTTGACAGTTATATACACTGTTTTGCAGTGAACCTCAAAAGCTGCAGAAAGGCCACAGAGCAAGGGGAAGAGCTTCTTGATTTACTCACCTTGCTGCAACAGCTTTTTTTTTTCCTCCAATGAAGCAACTATGAATATTAAGCCAAGCAATTAGTTTCACCCTCACCTGCTTGAAAAGGATAGTGTGTGTCTATTATACACCAGTTTAGGGATAGAATGGGGGGCAGTCAGTGTTTGTATGAATTCATTAGATTTGCATTAGGGTTTTGCAACTGTCTGCAGTGCTAAGTGGACATCTTCTGAAGTGCTGGTAACTGCATCAGCTACACCCATCTAATAAATGGGTTTCCAGTGTTGCCACAATAGACTTAATACAAGCAACACCAATGCCAAAAAGCCATATTTTAACATACATGTTAACATGTGGGGCTACTGATGCTTCCCTTGTTCAATGTTTGATTCCCACTTGTCTTAGCTAGAAGCTACACATCTCTCCACCTCACCACAATATAAAATAAGTTCACTCTAAGGCTGCATGGGAGGTGTACTATAGCGCCACTCTAAACATCCAACTGCAAAGACAGAATCACCTCTGGAAACTGCACAGACCACTTTCCTTAGAGATGGTTGTCTATTATAGCATCTTCTAACATATTTAAACTCAGATACGGGCTATACAAATTAAAACAAGACACTAATTCTGGACTTCCTAAAAAAGAAACACAGAAGTTCTATATTACTTCATTTCATGTATCCACTTTATCTCCAAACCAAACACTCACCGTTACATCACTGTCCCAAAACGCACTGTTCTTATTTTAAGAGATATCTAAATAAAACGTCTAGAAACCAAGGGGATTTATTCTTCTGCAACAGCGTAAAGGAAGTTGTTGGACTCTGTGGGATTTTTGTCTCTCACATGGATGTGAAAATGTGGCCTTTCAAATTTAAACTGATCTCTACAACATATGTAACTTCAGAAGTTTATTTTTCATATACATGGTACATCAAGCACTGGAGGCAGTATAGTGGATTGAGCATGGGACCAGGAATCCACTGTATGTGTTATGATTAACTTCCTCTGTGATCTCGAGCAAATGATAAAGCCTTAGTTTCCCACCTCTAAAGCTTTAATCCTGAGATACAAAACAAGGCAGTAGTACACATGGGACTAGACTGTGTTCCCTCTTTCTTTTTTTTCCTCTCAGAACCAGTTTATCCAACTCTTCAAGTGACTCATTTACCTTTGGCTATAATCCTGTGGAAATAGAACAAGAGCAAGTTCTGGAACTTCAGGAACACAGTTGCAAATTTTTTGTCAAGAATTCCACTGGGTCTACACAATGGGAGGAATCTACCATCTCATTTTCCCCATTCAAAGCCCCCTTCTTAACAGCAGATTTTAACATAAGAACTATTTATCTATTGCTTGCGTAAACAAAAGTAGCTGTTCATAGTTATTAGTCAGTTATGATCGGGGTGAGGGGTCTGCACAGAGTCTCCCAATTGACAAAAGCATACTGTATGGCTTCAGATTGCATTCTTCAGCCATAGCTCTGTGCAGCTGAACAGAGATCCAATGGAGGAATTATGAAGATTTTTTTCACCTTCAAATCCTATGCCTGGATTCATTGTGCTTTTCAAATTCCAGATGCTCTACCAAAGAACCTATTTAATGTCTTTAACCGTAGGAATAGCCTTTAAGTAAACATTTTGATTCTCACTTTGTAAGAAGCTTGAAAAGCCTTTCTTAAACCAGTTGCAAGCCTGAAATTTTAGTGGTTTGAAACTCAAGCTTAATTTCAGACAAAAAAATATACAGCTAATAGCTATAGGATTTTATAACTTCGAAGCACTGAAGGTATTTCCCACCTGGCTGTATCACCTCTCAAAATGTCAGAAAGCATTCCAAAACAATTGGCTCCATCCTGAAGAGATATACCTTAGCATATGGATCCCTGAACAAGCCTTTTACTGAGGCCTAAGAATTTCAAAAGTCACTACCGATTGTAGACATCTCAGTTTTTGGTTAACCAGTTTGCCACTTTAAAAGGGGACTCACTCAATAAGCACCTGCACTCCTCATATCAAGATGATTTAATCGGTGTCTCAAGGTGGCACCCAAAAGTTTCAAAACCTCTGGTTCCCCATGAAACTGTTGGCCTAGTGCTGCTTCTACTTATCTTGTGCATCTCCCTGCCCTTTCATGTGACAAGTAATCAACAGGTTTTAAGAGGAAATGTTCCAGTGAATTAGTGCTTCCTCTACTCCACGGATGGGGAACCTCAGGCCTGGGGGCTGGATGTGGCCCCTGACTTGCCTGGATCTGGCCCCCGAGGCTCAGCATTGGGGAGCCCACACTGGTGCTCCTGCAGGGCTGGAGCACACAAAATCTACTAGCCTGGGCCTCCCTAGGTCCTGGTATGCAAGGGAAATGTGGGGACTGTCTTTCTCCTCCTCAGTCAGGGGATTCTTACTTTGATTCTCACTTGTGTGCAGCCCCTGATTGATTTTTCTGTGGGTCAGCAGCCCCCAACCCAAAAACATTCTGCTCTACTTCACTAGAAAGCCTGGAGCTGTGATGTCTCAATGTTTTTGGTCTGAATGGAGGCTTTAGGTGCTGTGTTAGCCTAACAAATATTAAACACAGTCTAGGGAGATAAAACTCGACTCAGCAACATCTGCTCCCCTCTAATGATGGGCTGGAGAATAGTTTGTGCTGGGGCAAAGCTTCTCATTTAGGAGCCATGATTGGGTGGAAAGGAGGACGAGAGCTCTCTTCAGCAGGACACCTGTGAAGACAATCTAAGCACATGGATTAGTATGGAGGCCATAAGGGCAGGCTGCTGGCATGGTGATAAATCTGGTTTAGAGCATATAATGCTGGGAGTTACACTCACATTCAGACAGATTAAGTGACCCATAGACCATGTGTATAATGAGAGGCCTGTAGATTTAGATCCAGTGCTTTAACACTGGAGATATAGTAGTACTCTTAAAATACGTGAAGAAATATCTAACAGATGAAGCACAGCAAATTAACAAGGATTGGTACGGGTCTACTGAGACTTATCAGGATCCAGTAAAATAAAGTATTCTTACGTCAGGAGACCCAAGCTTTTCTTCTGCTTCTCAACAACTTGTCAAAGGCCATCAGAGCACATCACAACTTGTGTGACTCAGTTGTTTAATTTATAGTACTTAATGCAACTTAGCTGAGTGCTAAGTGTTACTATTGGTGCAGTTCTGAGTTCCAGTGGCCAGATGCTGCTTTTTATCTAACAGGAATACATTATATTACACAAGAAACACTTGTATATCTATAACACAGTACAGCACAATATAACTAAGCAGTGTAATCATTATCTACCTAGTAAAAAATGATGCTACTGTTTTCTGTAAAGAACTTGTGATCTGTATGTCATCTTTCAGCCTCTCTAAACAAAGTTAAAGATCTTCTTTTCTGATCTGAAAGAATTTACTTTTCTTCATTGCTTTGCATATAATATTACTACACTATATTTCCTCCATCATCAAGCTGGTAATTTTTAAGTAGATACTGATAAGCCTGTGACCTTAGCTGCTACAAAACCAAACCAATTTCTTTAAAACTTACAGCTAGGCCTGTTGGATTCTGTAAACAAAAGAGAAGCTTATTGATTAGACAAAGCCATTTTGGCTTGCAGAGTTGGAAAGGGCTTTCAATTCATAACATACAGTTTTAGATAGTCACATCAGGTTGGTTTTACTGTTTAAAAATAAGTCACGCTCTAGCTTCAGAACTTCATTCTCAAATACACAGCCCCTGGTATTTTATGTGTTTTGAGATTCCATTTTTCATTAGAAATTAGTGCTGGTTTCACAGTCCAGACACAGATGTCCTCCATATTTATCATAAAGCAAGTACAGCATAGATAGCAGCAGCACACATTTCCACAATGTTACCCTATCACTGATGAGATGAGAAGACCATCTGCAGAGATTGAAGGGGGCAGATGTACCCTTCTATGAAGTTTCATATTTAGCCATTGTTAGCTAGTAAAGAATGTCTTAGCTAACACTCCCTTGAATCAAATCATTGATCAGAGAGTTGCCAGTTACGGTGGCACCCAAATTGCCAGCACACTGCTCATGCTAGCACACCCCCTCCTCCCCCATCAATGGACATGTGGAATTAGAACTCTGCCTAGCATATTTCTTTCGTGCTAAATACAATGTACACCCAACATGAGAAGGTAGACTGTCAACTTTGCCTTTCTGTGATATGGGAGCAAACACAAGAAGTAACAGAGAAATAGCAGACACGCTTGCTGACAGTCTTGTCACTAACCTCATATTTGTGAAGCATTTGACTAAATAAAGTTAGCTCAAATCAAGTTTAACTATGTCAGAAGTTCAATTTCAGATCACAGAATTGTTGTTTGTCACAACTGCATCTGCACCATTGTATCCCATCAGGCACTGAAATAATATACATAATTCAGATTATTTTACCTGTTATTTTTATGAAGAGCCACAAAGCCATGTAGTAGTAATAACTATGGATGAGAAAGGACAAACTGCATATTTGGGTGGGGAACTTTTTTGTGTCGGGGGCTGTTGACACACAGAAAAGTCAGTCAGGGGCTGCACACAAATGAGAAGCCAAAACAAAAAAAAACCAACCAACCAAAAACCCTAACAACCACCCTCACTGATGTGGCCCCTGATTGAAAAGGAGAAAGACACTCCCCATATTCCCTTCATATGCCAGAGCTTAATGGGCCCCAGGCAAGATTTTATGGGCTCCAGTCCCACAGTAGCAGCAGGCTGCCCAGTGTTTGGAGGAGCCCTGAGCCTCGGGGACTGGATACAGGCAAGCTGGGGGCTGGTTCCCCACCCCTGCTTAGCTGCAGTCAAACACCTCATTAGCTATTTAAAATAAAACTTTCTGGGGCTCAGAGAAGCTTTCAGGAATACAAAATGCTGTTAGTCACTTAAAAGATTAGCTTAATGGGTGATGCTTACAGGGTAATGGTTAACTGGTACCCAGGGAGCAGCCCCCCACCCTGCACAGGGCCAGAAGCAACAGCAGTTTCACTTTAACTGGTTAACTAATTAAATGGGATTTTACATCTCTACACACATGTGGATGTGCAGATCATTTCTGGAGATGTAGATACAAGTTTTGCATCCACGTAGGGCTCTAGATATAAATTTCAAAAATATTATGCCTATTAGACCAAAAGGCTGGTTAAAACCTTAACCATGTAGGCTTGATCACTTTTGTAAGCCATCCCTGAGCTTTTCCATTAATTAAAAGGACTTGTTTTTGCACTGGATCTCCCACAGTCAAGAGCAGTTGGGAAAGAGTGGCTTCAGAAGGTGGCATGAAATACCTTACAAAGGTGATTTGTAAATGAACAAATAATGAAAAATTACTTCAGTTCATATATGAAGTAGTGAGACTGTTCTTAAATCATCACGAGTGTTTTCATCCACTCACTTCAGGTACTCTATCCACGTACTCTTCTATCTTGCTACATACCACTAGGATTTTCACTTCCTGAAGCCAGCAAACTGGCTTAAGGACATTTAGACAATTTTCACTTTATTTTGAGCAGGGTGACTCCCAGCCCATACCATGCAAACATCTAGGAGTAAAGCCCAGATGCTTTCTTCTTAAGAGAATCATGCAACATTTTGATTTTTCTAGCTACAAGAGAGTAGTGATGTGTGGGTCTACCTGGTAACAGTGCCAGCAGCTATGAGTCTCATATGGACAGCGGATGTGTTTTTTCCATTGTTTGAGAGAAAATGAAAAGTTCAGGAGCAATACAAGAAGCCTGTCGCCAGTGCTTACAAATGCTCCTACAGTGTTCCCACATTGGCAATATTGCAATTACAATATCCCTGTAGCGCAACATGTCTATTCATGCCACTGCCAGGCTCTGAAACACTTCACTGAATCAACAAGCAGTTATGCAGTTGACTACTAGTTATGTAGGTAGCTTCCCCAACACTGCCCAGGACAGCATCCTGATGATCCATAGCAACACTGTAGTTGATTTGGTTAAAAAAAAAAGAGTGTTCTGCCCCCTCTTCAGCTGACACTTCCATAATTAAGAACAGAACAGAGTTAAAAATTGCTGAAAAGTCTATGGTCAAAATGTGCAGATTTTTCAATCTCATGTTTCCCCCATAGGAAGTCTGATCACTGGAGGAAAGAAGCTACTATTGTTTGAAGTAAATATTCTGCATCTTTCAAACAAGGATTCATAATGCTTTAAGGCACAAAACCATCCTCTAAGGAAGACAAAAAAATATCATGGGGGAAATTAAGACACAGCAAGATGAAGTGTCTTGTCATAGTGACTCCATGACAGAGGTCGGAAACAAGGTGTTTCTACACCCAAGCCCCTGCACTAGTGACTAGACAAACCTCAACCTGCCTGCCTTTTAAGAACCAAAGAATGACCAAGCTGATTTCCTAATGGCAAAAACTGAAGTATGTATTAAGGATGTGAACAGCTAATGGTTAACCAGTAAGCATCATCCTTACTGGGTAACAGTTAACCAGTTCCCTGGGAGCAACCTACCGTGGGCAGAGAGCTGCTCCAGTGCTAGCAGCCGGAGCCCCAGTGTGGGGGCTGGGAGCCAGTGTCAGTAGTCTTAGCTCCAGCCCCAGCATGGGGGCCAAGAGCTCGTGGGGGCCGAGAACGGGAGCCCCACAGGCTGTGGGCTACTCCAGCTGGGCTGGGCGGCCCCCTATCCGGGATCCTGCTTAGACAATTAACCACTTAAACATTAGGCTTATCAGTTAAACGTTAGGGATTTTACATCCCTAGTATCTATAAACAGGGTCAGTGATTTGCCTTAATTGGATTATGATTTGTATTAGGGATGTAAAAAGTGGGTTAAAACAGTAACTGTGTAACTGATGAAAATATTTGTGGTTACATGAGCTGTGGGCTCTGCAGTATAAAGCTTATTTAAGTTCTATACTGCAGAGACCACAGCAAAGCATCCCCGAGAGTGGAGCCGCCTGCCCCTTCCAGCTCTGCTCCGTTCCCAGGGAGAGGGCTTCAGAATTTAACCGACAAGTTGATGCTTATCAGTTACACTCTGAAGCCACTTTCCTGGGAGCAGGGCATCTTCAGAGTTTAACCGATAACCTTATGCTTATTGGTTAATGTTATCAGTTAACCCATTAAACTTTAACATCCCTAATTTGTATTCCAGTAGCAGAGAGGTGAGAGATGATCTCAGGATCCCATGTACAATGCTTAGCATAAAAAAAAAAAAAAAAAAAAAAAATCTTTGCCCCAGAGAGCTTTATCTAGGTGAGCAAAACAGGAAGGGAAAACTGAGGCATGGAGTGGAAGAGATCTTGTTTAATGTCACAGCAGGTCACTGGCAGAGCTGGGAATAAAACCCAGGATTCCAGAGTCCCAGTTCAATGCACTACATAGCTTGCAACAGAAACTCTACATACCAGGACTTTCCTGGAACACTGAATGCTCCATGGTATCTTCTTCAAGTTAAGTGGGGAAAGGTGGGCCAGGGCAACAATTTTTAGAGTGAAGAATACCAAATCTTGAAATGAAATGTTAAACAAATGGGCAGGGTAGCTTGGTAATCATGCTGCATCATTTAAAAAAAAAAAAGCGTATTAAAGTTATCTTACAGGCTGAGGGACAGGGATAAGGCAAGGCCGCAAAGTACAAGGTTATAGTGGTAACTAAGCATTTTAAAAATAAATTTTTGTTGTACGACAGGTGATCCAGATGAGTGGTTTGTAACCAGTAATAAAATCTTAATTAACTTCTTCACTATGATTAAGTCAGCAGAAGTCTACATGTTTAAGGAGTTACTGTATAAAATTAGTAGTGTTAAGCTCTCTAAGCACAAAGTCTGACTTTTTGGAAGTACTGAGGACTAAGGGCTCTCATTGATTCCAGTTTGAATGACTATGCAGCATTTCAAACTGAGGCACAAGTCATTATGCATAAGCAGTTCACTAGGCAAACAGATGGCTTTAATCTCCAGAAGTGTTGCTATTTAAAAATCAAGATATCAAAGATTTTTTTAAATGTTGTTTGTGGTGTAATTTTTAAAAAAATGCAGTGCAAACAGTATCTAGAACAAAACCAAGAGTTCAGATACTATACTTGTGATAAGATATACAAACTGCTGTAATAAACATTTAGTTTTGGGACATAGAAAAAAAAAGTCAGATAAAATGTGTTTTGCAGACTACCCATGTTTTTACTATTAACACATTAACAAGCACTGAATTAGCTTAATCCTCCTGAATACAGATGGGTAAACTGAACTGAAGAGAGGGCAAGTGATACGTCCAAGGTCACAAAGCAAGTTGCACACAGGATAAGAACTCAAGATGTGACACCCACCCACCTTCATTCCATGTTCTAACCTTGTTGTGTCCAACACGCTATCCACTAGCGCTATTTGACCGGTTGAGTGTGGCTAGTTCGCTACAGCAGTAGCCACTATAGTGGGTACTACTTCAGAACTGGTTGGACATCAAGGTTCTAATCACTAAATGACACCACTTCCCCAATAGCAGAAAACATGACTGTTACATGTGAGTCATATCACATCATTTTGGTAGATCATCTTGCATATGTTTCATCTGAGCTTCAGGCAGACACTGGGCATAAATTAATCTTCTTGGGGAACAGAATCCACACCTGATTCTAGAAGAACATGACTCTGAACCCTTTTTGCCTTCTGATTACAAACTGTCTGTTAAACCACGGTGCCAATGGCTGTCAAGATGGCTCAACATTTATAGAACACTAGCTTATCTGGAGAATTTGAGGACAAAGGTTTGATTCCTAGGATAGCTGAGGTAATTCACAAACAATTGTGGTGAATCAGAGAATAAATAGTCCTCAAATACTGGGTGAAAGGGCTGCATTTCAGAGCAGACAGGGTGATGGATTAACCAATAATGATGAAGGCAAAGCACTAAACTGCTGAGTAATAACCTCCCTTTGCACCCCAGTTCTGGCACCAAGTAAAACATCTGCAAGGAGGGGGTGGAAAAGCATCATGACACAAGGTTCCAGAAAGACATACATTCACACTTCAGCCTTATAGCATGCGAATATAAAGCATCCTGCCTCATATTCCTTTGCTTGCCTGTGACCACACAGACCTGTCCTGCTAAGAAGTAGGAAAGCCATTTCATCTCTGAGATTAGGCTTGTATGGCACTTCAAAAGGGTGTTGGGCTTTAAGACAAAAGATGGAAGCTGCTGTACAGCTCATATGCTGGGATGAGCAGTTTCTACAGCCACCCCGGAAAATCGGCTTCTCAACCAAATGTATTCTATTTAGTGAGGAAAAACATGTCAGGCTGGTGCATTCTCACGCAGGAGACAGGCAATTTGGTAAACAACTTAAAACAGAAGACCCATGAATTTTTAAAGCTAACAAATCATTTTTTGCTCTGGATGCTTGTTGAAAAAGATGAAATTGTGTCTATTTTTGTTATGGCTGTTATAAAAAGCACTGCCCCTTTAAGAGCTGTCACCTGCCCAGTTTTTCCCCCCTCCAAGAAGGCATCTGCAGTGCAGATCTTTGCAAGAGAAGCTAGCTTGCCAACACCGAGCCTGACAGGGATATAAAGAGAAGTAAAGCACAGCCTCCTATTTTGGACAGCTCCCCCTAAATGAAGGGGGGATTTAACCACACACTGCTTTGTTTAATATGCTCTCCCTCCACCCCCACTCCATTTACTGAGCAGCAACATAACAAAAGGGAGCATTTGCAATTACTACCACCCCCTCAAAAACACAGATCACTGCAAGCTTCTAGCAGTCCCCCACCGCTCTTCCACCTGCCCTGAGAAATGTCTGTGATGGTGAAAGCAATTTTTCTAGGAATTAAGGTATTTTCTCACTGCCATGTCTGGTATTAAACAATGGAGGGATGTGTGTGTGTGTGTGTGTGTGTGTATACATCTTGCATTATCACCCATCCAGCCCTTGCAGAGGGGTGATCCAGTGGGTATTGTGCTCTCCTCAGTACACCCCCCAATTTTTGATAATTCCTACAGGTTTGGGCCACTCCAAAGGCAGAAATGTGTTGCTCTGCAGAAGAGTCCTTAAGAAACAGAGATGGTAAAAGTCAGCCCAGATTGGGAGGCTCAGCAAGATCTGGGAGTGAATACCACTAAGGCAAAGGGAATCTGCTCTATCCCCTCCCTTCAACTGAGACATTGTTCCCTGACCCAGTCCACTTTTAGTTTGAGCCATCACTGTCAAAATTAAACTAGAAAGTGCAACATAGTACATTCTGCAATCCCCACCACCCCAATCTGAGACCCCCACCTCAATCTTCTTCCACCCACCAAAACTCACCCTGCCCTAAAAAAATCACACCTTTTACTTTCCAAAATCCACACTATCTACCTAGCCTTAGTCTAAACCCCACCACAATTCTCTCCCCATGAGCCAGATTCCTGCCACCGTTGCACTTCAAAGCCCCTAACTATCCCCCACTGATAGTAAGCCTGTAGCAAAGCTTCCCATGCCCCAACCTCGATCCAACCTTCAGCCCGAGTCCCCCTTACTCGAAATCTCAGCCCCCCCTCACCCGCCAAACCCAAACTGCTCCCGTCTCCTAATGCTCCCGGCTTCCCCCCACCCCCACTCCTTTAGCCCAGCCTCCACCCCCAGCTGCTTCCCTCTTTCGCCGCCGCCGCCCCCGCCCCCGCCGGCTGTTCCTTCTCCCACCCTCAGCGCCCCCCCCCACTCCCGTGCCCACGTTCCCCGCCCCCCAGCTGTCACCAGGCTGTTCCCCGCCAGCCCCATGGGCTGTGCCCACCACTCACACGGCTGTTCCCCCTCCCCCCACCCCAGCTGTTCCCAGCCACTCCACAGGCTGTTCCCCCCACTCGCCGCCCCCAGCCCGCTGCCCGGCTGTTCCCTGCCCCTCCCCCCGGCTCTTACCGGCACAGGACTGGGAGCTGGTCCCCTTACAGTCGCGGCCGCCCGCGGGCATCGGGGCGGTACCCGGCTCTGAAGAGCCCCCTCCGGCGGAGGAGGAGATATACGGCGACTGGGTGGCGGGGTCGGCCATCTTCGCGACAGCAACAGGAGCCTAGCACTAAGCGTCCGTCCCTCACGGCGGGAAGATACCGAGTGGACTGACGCCGCGCAACCGAGCTCGGCTGTCCCAGCTAGGACGGATTGCAGGGTAGCCACTGCGCATGCGCCATGGGGGAGGGCCGAGAGGAAGGCGTACCCCGCGCAAGCGCTTGTAGCTAGAGGCTGGACGGTTGAGCACCGGGCGTGAGCCGCTTTGGAACAGAGCGGCGCTCGCAACGCGCAAGCGCCAACGGACGCGAGGTATTCACTACGCCTTCTGAGTTTCAGCGTTTGAGGTTGCTTATTACGCATGCGCCAAATGTGGGCAAGGGCGGGGTGGCTCCCCTTGTACGCATGCGCAATAGATCTGATTAACAAATGTGCTTTCGGCTCCAGAAAACCAGACTGGGGGGGGGGGTGACGCCCCGCTGAGTCGAGACTGGGCGGCTGCTGAATTGATTCTTTGGTTCGCGTTTAACGGGAAGGGAGAATTTGTCTTTCATTTATTTCCCTTCAGCCTTTCTCGTATTTTCTCTCCTGCCCCTTCTTATTTCATCCGTTTGCCTTTTATCACTTTCCTTTTCTTTATTTTCCCATTCTCTTTTTGCTGTTTTTTCACTTTCCCCTTTTCTCGCAAATCAAAAAGACATTTAAATCCGTTTCCTTTCAAACCAGCCCTTCCCAAGGCCTGGGGGGGCTGGGACTTAACTCCCCACTGAGGAGTACAGGTTGCTCCCCTGAGTGACTGTCTGGCAGGCATGGCTGCTTTGGTCATGTAGGAGGTCATGGTAGCGGCTCCCTGTGCTTTGAGCTATTGTCTCAGGCTCTCTGCAGATGCAGGCAGCATTAGTTACAGCTGAATCATCCTTTCAAACTTTTCTCCGCAACCACAGAAGCTGGAAACTTCCTTTGTTTTATAAATGGAAACTGAACTTTTGATGCAGTCATGACTCCAAAAGCTGGCATCCAACGTGTGCCAACAAGTGCTAACAGCCCTGCATGGCTGCACCAGAGCTGCACTCAGTCCAGGGATTTGCTGTGGATCTGGTTGGAGCGATCTACGCTTTGCTGTCTATTGGTGTAGTTAAGATAACATCTTTTGTTTACTTATCAGAGCGATTTTACCTTTCCGTTCTCTGGCTAAGCAATTGGATCATTGCATGCCTCACAGGACAAGATCGTCCGTGCCTTTTAAGGCAAAATGGAAGAGACTGTATTTCAGATATTTGAATATGTGGTGTTTCTGATGTATCAGCAGAAACTAAATAGTTGCTAATGTATATTTGCTTTCAAACGTATTCCCATCAGAGCTGTTTCTCTTCCTGAGTGCCTATTGGAGGGAATCTTTTTTTTCCACACACAGGAATACTGCAGTATTATCTAAGAGGTAGGATCAGAGTAGGGAGTGGCTTCTAGTCAGGTTGGGAACAACTGGGAATCAGGACTCCTGGGTTCTTTTCCAGGCAAAGTGTAATAAAATTTGGGGGCTCTTCAACCAGCTTCTTCTTTCTACACTGTGTTTAAGGAACAGCATTGCCTATTGAACCCCCTCTCTTGCAGCATGGGGCCAGCCTGGAGTGTGAGTGAAGAGTGACCCCTACTGAGTTACTCACTCTGCAGCACAGTGCCCCCACCATCGTGTTGCATAGGGACACTGAAGTGAGTACTGACTGAATGCTGAGTAAGCCCTGCTGGCAGCACAGATGCCACAAGTAAAATTGCTTGGAAACTGATGAAACTTTTAGGCATTTTGTAAAAAATGAGTTATTAATAAAAGTTGTGTAACCCACACACTTAGTGTGGTACACTATCCCATGCAGTGGCACCTAGACCACAGCAACAGATAAGAACAAGAGGCCTCTACAGCAGGCATGTCAAACTTGAAGCCTACTGAGGGTCACGCAAATGAAAACTGATAGCTTTCAGGGCCACAGGGTTTGACCAAAAAAGAAAAAAATTTGTTGAGGGAAAAAAAAACAACCTAATTTTCGGTGCCAGGCAGAAGGCACCAATACCGGACATCTGGCAACCCTAGGGCCTTTGACAGAAAGTCATAATTATTTATTATTCTAGATGATGTTTTAGTTATTTTATAATATTGCAATAATCTGATGTGTAAAATTATTTGCTCATATTAATTTTAAAATTAATTTTACATCATTTTTAATTTAAATATAAATTTAAGGTACTTTTTAAATGTTGTATATGCTGGAGAGCCCAGTGCAGAGTCGCCAGCTGGCCATGAATGCGTGCGCGGAGCAGCCCAGCCCGCCGTGAGAAGTTGCTGTAGCACAGAGCATCCTGGCCTACTGTGAGCAGGCACTTGGCCACATGATCTGAGCAGCCAGTGGGCCGCACTTCATTCTTTTATAAAAATGTAGTGGTGGGTCGCAAAAAATTTCAATCAGGCTGCATGCAGCCCCCTAAATGCCAGTTTGACATGCTTGCTCTACAGCTGGGTTTTAGCTCACAGGGTAGAGGCTCCTATACTAAGCTCAAGAGGTCCCAGGTTCAAGTCTATCTGGTGGTGGTTATAGTTGCACAAACATTTTCCAGCTATTTCAATTAATTGTCCTCTTACTAACAGCAGAATTGCCACCCCTTCCACCTAAACATGGAGAAAAGATAGTCCAATTGTGGGGACGTTAGCCGTCAGCTTAAAACCTTCATGTTGAAGTCCACGTTCTACCACAGACTTCCTGTGTGACCCTGGGCAAGTCATAGTCAGTTTCTCCATCTATAAAATGGGGATAAATAGCTCTCTCACACAGTCTGTTCTAAATCCATTATAGATTATGAAGTGCCCAAATACTAGGGTGATGCGGGCCAAGCAAAGACCTTAGATTATTATAATTCCTGGCTCTTCTATAGTACTTTTCATCAGTAAATCTCAAAGTGTTTTACAAAGGTCAGTATCACTATCTCCATTTTACAGTTGGGGAAATTGAGGCATGGGAAAATTACTTGTCCAACATCACCCACCAAAGCAGAAGTAAAGCTAGGAACAGAATCCAGGCTTTCTGTTTCTTAGCATTCAGAAACCATGCACTGGGCCTTAAAAAAATCAAGAGGTCAGTATGAAAATCTGGAGAGGTTTCTTTGAATAATTAATGCAGGGGTTTGTTTCTTTTAGCTTTCAGGAGTCACACTGTCTGCACAACCTTAATACAATTAAAAATAATGCTTGTAATCACAAGACTCTCAGAGCTAGGACTTTAAGAAATTCACCAATTCTCCTGAGAGCTGGTAGGACTCATCCTGGCTTGCACACTGATATTTTGATAAGACAGGGGACTGGACTTGATGACCCAGGAGCTCTTCCTTCTAGTTCTGTTCCCATGAAGATCTGGGACATAATTTTCCTGTGCCATTGAAAAATTTAACCATTGCTTTGGTAATTTGTATGCATCCCCTTTATGCTCAGTCTCCAAGAAATATGGCTTTTTATAGCTTTTAGGTGTCTTACACTTTGGCTACGTCTACACTGGCAGCTTCTTCTGGAAGAACAGCTGTTCTTCCGCAAAAACTTGCCGGCTGTCTACACTGCACGAGCGTTCTTCCAGAAGTAAGTTTACAGTATAGCGTTGTAAAACAGGGCTTCTTCCAGAAGAGTTATTCCTCTCCCCAGGAGGAATAAGCCCTCTTGCGCAAGAGCTCTTCCAGAAGAGGACAGTGTAGACAGGCAACATTAATTTCTTGCGCAAGAAGCCCCTATGGTTAAAATGGCCATCAGAGCTTTCTTGCAGAAGAGAGCGTCTACACTGCTATGGATGCTCTTGTGGAAAAGCACATCTCTTGCGCAAAAGCACATGGCAGTGTAGACGCTCTCTTGTGGAAGAGTTTTTGCGCAAGAACTCTTCCGCAAAAGAGTTCTTGTGCAAGAAGCTGCCAGTGTAGATGTAGCCTTTGACTCCATAGAACAGTATGCCAAAATAAAGACCTCGGGGCTTATTGTCAAAGTGTTCCATGGCCTATGCCAAGGGCATCTCACGGTGCCTAAAGGCCCAGAACAAAGACTTGTTAACAACCTGGCCTTGCTAGCACAATGGAGCTCTCTGCAACAAGGATAACATTTTGTCGGTGGTCTGGAGCTTTCACTCAAGGGCTGGTGCCTGGCTATGGAATGGACTTTCCTAGGAACTAAAGGGCTTCCCCACCTTCTGCTCCAAGTACCAGGCTCATTTCTTTGACCTTGCTTTCTCTAACAAACATGTATACATAGGGGTGCCGATATATAGTAGGTTGTGTCAGCCAAGCGCAAGGCACACTCCAGGGGCTCTTTGTATCTCTCCTTTCTCTCCCACAAGCTGCCTGTGTGCCATTTTCCCATTCCTCATGATTTGAGGAAATCCTTGCAGCCTGTCCATCCTCTCCGCGTGCCTGGAGCTCTCTGTCCCCCTTCCCCACTCCCCTACCCTTCAGATTAGTGTCTCCCATTCATGTCATGGACTCTATGTGGCTCAAATTCCTCACATGCCAGGGACTCTTTTGTCTTCTCCATTCTTCCCTTTTTGCATACTAGTGTCCTTGCTTCTCCCTCTGGGTGTTGCCTATTGTCCTGTTCCCACCCCACATCAACAACAGTAGTAGATGCTTGTGCTTTTGGCTCTGAGGTTTGCAGGGAGGGATAATCACTCCTGTTGCTCAAGATGCAATATCTTGCATGGAATTGGTTGTGAACATCCTAATTTAGGTGGGGGTGAACTGATCTCTGTTGGGGCCTCTAGGTACTACTGGAATACATTAATAATAACAACAATAAATGTGTAAAGGCCTGCTCTCTTGCTGTGCATGACTCCTTCTATAGCCAGCCCACAAAGTCCCTTCCTTTTTGCTGTCAGTTCCAGGACTCAGTTCCATACCTTGGGACTCTTCCTCAGAAGCCAGGAAGCAAGTTTAACTACAGCATTTGAAGGAACTGTTTAGAATAGCTGCAAGAGAGCTTCAGTGAATGGAGCTATGGGAAGAAGCCACATGTACAGGCAAAGATAATGCACTGGCTAGAAGAAAGGAGCAAAGCCCAGCTAGAGGCATTGCGGGCAAAGGCAATGCACAGGTTGCAGGGAAGGGCCAGGCAGGGCTCATCTGTCTTTGTGGAAGATGCTCCATTCATACAGAGCCCTATACGCAAAGCTCTGCCAGTGCTCTGCAATCAGTCAGGGCTCCTGCCTTGGACTCCAAGGAGCCAAGCACTAGCTCTTACTCTCGCAAGCCTGGGCATTGTCCCAGGCTCTGCTCTGAGAATGCTTTGGGGGGCGTGGGGCCCAGAGCAGCCCAGGTCCGCAGTTACTCTCCCAAGGAGGCTGCCGAGAGACACAGCCCTGGACAATAGAGCTACCCAAAGGGAGGCTCCCCACGTAGCGAGGGCGCCCGCCCGGATGGTTGCTGGAATTTGTAGTCCACTGACGCCATAGTTCCTTGAAATGAGTTCGTACCAGATGGGATTGCAAAGGGACTACATCTCCCGGCATGCCTCTCGGGGACGGTCGGCTCTCTGCCTTCTCCCGCCCGCTTGGCGATAGCCCCGCCCATCCCATCCTGGCCCCGCGGGGCGGGGGGGGAGAGGAGGCGGCTCCATGTTGATCCTAGAGCGGTGGCGGCAGCAGCGAACGGTGTCAAGCTGGAGGCGGCCGGTAATGGGGTCCCCTCCCCCCGCCCGGGCAGCCTGGGCCCCCCTGTGGTGAAGGGGGTATTAGGATCTCCTGTGGTGGGGGAGTCCCCGGTGGAGAAGGCGGGCGGGCCCTGGGGTCTGTGGAGCTGGGGTTCCCTAGGGGGGGCAGAGGCATTCCCTACGCACAGAGGGGAACATGGGGTCCCGAGGGAGATGCAGTCCCATATAGAGAAAGGGGATTTCTTATACGGAGAGGGAAGTGAGCCCATGTAGTTCCTTTTAGGGACAGGGCATATGTGGTCCCCAGAAATGAAAAAGGGGGCTATAGGGTCCCTATATGTAGAGAGAGGGGACAAGTGATAGGGTCCCCCGTAGAGAAAGAAGGCCATAAGGCCATGCAGCAGTAGGGAGCTGTCTAGAACAGGCATCCCAGTGTGAGGAGAGGGTTTCTGTATGTCCCCCTGACCACCTTACATCAGGCCCTGGATGTGCATGTATAGAGTTGGCTGAGAGTTCTGCCCTCTCCCTGGATGAAAGGCCCATTTATACCTCTACAGCTAGAGTCGTTAGAGCACTTTGGGAATTTTATATGTATGTAACTGGGGGCCTGATTCTGCAATTGAGCACAGAGTGCCACTTGGTTTATGTGGCCTGTTGGTTATGCCAGTTGCTTGGGAGAGTATCAAGACACAGATGTTTGTTGCCCGGCTCTGTCACTGTCCTGCTGAGTGACCTTAGACAAATCATTTCCCTTCTCTGTGCCTGAATTTCCCCATCTGTGAAATGGGAAGAATGCTTCACTCCCAACCCAGAAGGGCAAGATTATTCTCTGTAGTCTTATTTCCCACATGCCAATGAGGCAGGATCTTTTCTTTCAGTCTTTGCCCCTTCTCCCAGGAGGTAGGCACATAAAGGGATTGGAAGGGGATGAGATGGATGCAAAGTGAGATTATAAAGTTTGACCCTCATTTGCCTGGGGAGCATGACCTCTGGCTTATGATAGCTGTCAGTGATGCTGTCAGTGACTTGACTTATAGAATCGATGGGATAAAGCCATGCAGAGATTTGGCCAAGGCCTGTTATGGTACTGAAAGTATTTTTTTCATTGTTATGTTAGGATGGAATTGAATATTTGGGTATGAGGCTCTATGCTCTTAAATGCCCATTAACCATCTGGGGATCAAATTACCCCGTAAGTGCTGGGTCTTCCTTTACCTTTATTTGAATCAGTTTCTGGATGCTAGATGTACCCTATAGCCTAATTCAGTGAAGAAGAAGGAATTTGGAGGTAAGATAGTCTAGAGGGTATGGTGTTAGAGAGACTTGGGTTAAATCCCTGTTTGGCCACAGGTTTCCTCAGTGACCTTGGGCAAGTCATGTAACTACTCTGTGCCTTGGTTCTCCCATCCATTAAATGGAAATAATAGCACTGCCCTGGGTTACAGGGCAGGTGTGAAGATTATGAGATGGTATCGGGGTTCTGTGTGTACTGTATAGATAGCTCTTTCTGAGACCGTGGCAGAGACAGGTATGATGCAGGCAGGGACTGGGCAGTCTTTCCTTTCACCTAGCTCTGTTGATGTTCCTCAGTTCTGGCACCTGTGAGGTGATAATTTACATCTTCGCTAGATCCAGTTCCATGTCTGGCTATATGTCCCTGCATACACCTCTCTATCTAATGTATGGCAACTCCCCTGATGTTTTGAAGAGCAGTTGAGATGAGGCATGATTAGCAGTTGCATATGAAAAATCGGGCATTGCATTGGTGATAGCACAGGAAGCCCTTCTGCGATTCCCTGCTTACTTAATGTGAACCAGGCCTGGATTTCCTGACTGTGGGCAGGGTGGAGTAGGCAGGCTGAGTTGCTCTGTGTTTTCCACACTCTGGCAGTGGAAACTACGTGCAAGTAATTTTTGGGTGTGTGTGTGGTGCTGCGCCTCTCTCTCTCTCTCTCACTCACTCTCAGGGAAGTACATATATCTGTGGCGGGGGGGGGGGGGGTCGCCAAAGCTTAACACTTAGTCATCTGTGCAGGCAGAGCTTTTGTAACTGCTTTTGAGTGAATTTAATCTTGGCTGAAGGAAGCCTTTGCAAGAGAAGCCTGGGGCAGATCCCTCTGCATGTTGGTTAAGTTCCAGCTGATCTGTGTTGAGCTGCATGTTTAACACCCTTGCATTGCAAATGTGTGGCCTGGCTGGGAGTGTTGAGTAGGGAAATGTTGCTGTATGTTGCATTGCACACATGTTGTGTTGCTTTGCGGGGCTAAGGTGTGTCATGGCAAATGTGGTGGGCTGTGAACCTTTTGTGATGAGCTGTAGACATGTTGAACAAGGTTGCTGTTGGACTCCATCAGATGGTGTTACAAATGTATTGTATTCAAGTGTCAAGAATGCTTTTCATCACCAGCACATTGTGTTGTGAATACTATTTGTATTGTGAGCTATTTGTACTGTGGTCATACTATAAGTCCCAATCATGGATCAGGACCTCATTGTGCTAGGCATGGTATAGAAGCAGAACAAAAAATTGATCTCTGCCCCAAAGAACTTCTAATTTGGGTATAAGTCAAGAGACAACATGTCGATACAGACAGTGGAAGAGCACAAGGAAATAATGAGATAATCAAGTTGGCATGATAAGCTGTTGTTCCAGCCTACCAACATACCCCTTGTCAAGTATTCTGTAGCTGTCATGGCAAAGAAGAGTTTTATGGAGGGATTTGAAAGAGAATAAGGAGGTGGCTTTGCAGATGATTGCACTGTATTGCAAATGGTTTGTACCACAAATGTTTTGTGTCCCAAATCCTTTTCCTTGGAAATGCATTGTACAAATTTGCAACCAGCCTGTCTTGCTAACACAGAGGTGGGCAATAATTTTTGTAGGGGGGGACCACTTCACCAATGTTGGTAATAGCTGCAGGCTGACCCCAGAAGGGGTGGGGCCTCAGGTGGAAGGGGCGGTTCCTTCTAGGCAGCATGTGCTAGTAGGGGAGACTTCACGCACTCCCCCGTGGGGCAGGAAAGCACAGGAGGTCTCCCTGCCCTGGCCTGCCAGGGGTGTGCAGCGCCCAGAGGGAACCGCCAGCTGTTTTGAACAGCTAGTGGTTCTCTCTAGCACCAGGCATCCCTGGCGGGGGGAGAAGACTTCGTGCACTACCCTGCCCCCAGGTCCTGATTGGCCTGGGAGTGGATATATAGCAGGGAGGGCCGTGGACTGGATCAAATGGCTTGGCAGGCCGTATCTTGTTCACCCATGTGCTAACACCTTGAATTGCTTCTCTGGGTCTCAAGCTGCCCACTGAACAGTAGCTGGCATGTCTCATTGTTGATGCTGCTCAATTCTGAAATGCTCAGGGGTTGTGGTCATGAACTCTCCAACCCTGAGGCTCCTTGCTCTTGTGATATTTTCCCCTGCACCTTGGATATTTGATTCCTGGCTTGTTGTCTGCACTACCGACCAGAGGATGGTGCCAGCATTGTGGTGTCAGGACTTTGGTGGGCTTCAGAAGGTCTTTTTCTTGTTTTTTCCCCATCACTGTGTAGCTGCTGACACTGGATGAAACCTTTTAGGGAATGGTTTGAAATATCGGCTTGTGTTTATATTGTATTGGCATTATGTGTTTATCACACAGGAAAATGAGATCGTGTTTGAGAGAGTGAGGCATAATGCAGCCTCAGGATAAACTTCCTCTTCACCCAGCTCTGCCAATGTCCCTCAAGATAGACCCACGGTTCCAGGCTTTGGGCTGTCCTCTCCTCCCCTACACCATCTTTTCCTATGTCCCATAATCCTTCCCGGCAGCCCCCTGCTGTCTGAGTCTGGGCTCTTTGCTCCACCCAGCTCTGCCAGTGTCCCATAATTGTGACCTACAACATTGCTTCTATCCCAGCCCTTAGGTCTTTACACGCACATCTTTGCCAGTGCCTCACAATCCCAATCTGCAGCCCCCTGCTATCCCAGTTCTGGGCTCCCCACACATAGCTGTGCTGCTCCCCCTCAGTGCTGACTTCCAGCCACCTTCTGTCCCACTGCTGGGCACCCCACAGACAGAGCTATCAGTGCCCTTCAGTTTTAGGCTGCACGCTCACTGGAGATAGCCTTAATGTGACCGACAGTGTCTGCAATGGCAACTGATCATTCAGCAGTGTTTAAAAAAAATAGACTGCTCTCCTGCTGACAAAGCTAACACTGCTCATTGAAGATGGAAGGTTTTTGTTGGCAAAAGAGCTGCCAAACAACGGTTACGCTGCACGACTTTTAGCGACATAGCTACAGTGACACAGCTGTGTCACTAAAAGCTGCATAGCATAGACAAAGTCTGAATCTTTTCCTGCAATGGCTTTGGGAACTCTACTCACTTTGCTTGTTGCCTGAATCAATGTTAAACCCAGGTGCCCAGAACTCTTGTGTATTAAAGTAGTATGGCACTAAACAGTTAGAAAAAGGATGCTAATTGCTCTTTTGCTGCACTTGGTGGTGAAGATAAAAAGGAACTTGAGAGTGTTGCTGCTTACTATGTACATTACTGCAAACATCTCGCCTGAGATTGGGGCCCCATTATGGTGTGTACGTTATTAGTAGCATTATGGTAGTGCCTAGAGGCTCCAGTTGAGATTGGAAGGTCTGCATTGAGTTGGACACTGCATAGCCCTCCTCCCTAACTGAGATTAAGGGGCTCTGTAATGTGAGGGGGCCCCATTGGACTGGGTACTGCACAGAGAGAGACAGTCAGAGATGAACCCAACTCACAAGGGCTTGGGTTCAGTGATGCTTGCCTGACCTTTCAGGGCCAACTGAATTCAAAGGAGGAACAGGGACCTGTTGAGGCACTAGGAATGTTAAATTTCTGTTAATTGAATAGTCGATTAACTTTGTGAATTCTTATCGGTTACTCGACTATTCTATAGTCCCTGGGGGTGAGGCCGGCAGCCAATGTGCTCCGGCCCCACTCCCAAAGAGCCCTCTGCCACTCCGCGCTGCTGCCTCTGATACAGAGGCAGCAGCATGGAGTACCAGATGGGAGCTGGTCCACGAGGGAAGGCAGTTTAAAAACAAGCTCCCCTCACAGACCAACTGCCTGTTGCCCTGTGCTGTTGCCTCTGATACAGAGGCAGCAGCGCAGGGTGATAGCAGCCCCTGTCGGGCGGAAAGGGGGGGGGTTTGAGCTCCCAGACCTAACGTGAGCCAGGCTAGCTGCCCACCCAGCTCCTAATACACTTTAAATGCAGAGCGACAGCAGGGGTAAGTCCCAGACCTGGTGGAAGCCGCTGCTGACCAGCCTGCTAAAAAATTTACTGGCTAGGAGGGAATGCGTGTAGTCTATAGCATTAACCTATAAGCTTTTGCTTATCGGTTAATCGACTACACCAGTGTTTCTTAAACTTTTTAAGGCCAAGGAACACCAAACAAAAAAAAAATTTTTATGAGGAACACCAAGGATTTTTTTATTGCCCCCCTGCCCCCCCCCAAAAAAAAGGTGGGGAAAAAGGGTCAGGGAAGTTATTGAGCAAAAAAAAAAAAGTTGCCTGCCCCTTTAAGGGCGGCCATTTTGAATTCTGTTGTTCTCCGCAGCGCACCTCTGACTGCCTCGCGGCACACTGGTGTGCCGGGAAACACAGTTTAAGAAACACTAGACTACACTGTTACATCCCTATGAGGTACCATCTCCAAAATCTGATTTGTAATTTTCTGAGTCACTCCCGTCCTTAAGAAAAGCCCGGCCTGGAATCCAACAATTGTAGGACTAGCTGAAGGCCAGGATTTGGCTTCCCCAGAGAGCTGTGGATCCCAGCATGATGTCACGGTCATTCACTGGCCTCAGCCACTGAGGTACTAGCTGGCCTAGAAGAGACTTGATTTGGGCAGAACTTGCTAGCAAAACTGCAGGTTAGTGGGTTCCCAGATGTGCATAGCAATGTGTGCCATTAGTAAACAAAACCCTACCAAAACACTTCACTACATGTGCAATTCCCCCTGCCCCCAGGAAGAGGACAAACCACACATCTACTAGAGTGACGAGGGCAAGGTAAGAACCTGTACAAAATAGAAGGCAGGAGGAGGGAAAAGGAGCTGGTGAGGAGAAGGGACCTTCTTGAATTGTAGGCACCAGAACTGGACAAAGTATTCCAGCAGCATTTGCATGAGTACCAAATACAAATGTAATAGAACCTCTCTACCTGTCCTTTTAACCATCTCCTCCTGGCTGCCTCGATCCCCTGGTGAGATCTTGAACTGGACTAGCTGCTGATCAAAGCTTCCTTTTCTAAATTCTGGAACTAACGAGCAAGCAACCTCGTGATCAAAGCATGGGGCAGCAGGGTGCTCGTGCCTTAGGGCAAACCTTCCCCTCTCTCTTAGTGTCTGTTTTTGAAAGAGGATAATTCCATCCAAGGAAGGGGGGTTGGGATGGATGCCTGTAAAGTGATTTGATAGTGAAGAGCCAAGGAAAGTGGAAGGTTTTATTCATAGCCCCTCAGATCTCTTTACAGTCCATTATGCTGTGGTCAAAAAGGCTAATGAGAAATGTGGCCATATAGATGGGGAATCTCGTATAAGTATAGGGAGGTTCTGTTACATTGGTATTTGACACTCATGTGACCGCTGCTGGAATGCTTTGTCCAGTTCTGGTGCCTACAATTCAAGAAGGTTGCTGGTGAACTGGTTCAGAGAAGAGCCAGGAAAATTATTAAAAGATCAGAAAAACATGGTTGTAGTGGTAGACTCCAGGAGCTCAATCTGTTTAGCTTAAAGAGGAGGTTAAGGGAAGACTTAATCACAGTCTGAAAGTACCTACATGTGAAACTGTTGTTGTAGCCTTGCTGGTTTCAGGATATTAGACACACAAGGTGGGTGAACTTTTTGTTGTTATTGAACCAGTTTCTGTTGATGAGAGTGACAAGCCTTTGAGTTTGTAGTGCTCTGTAGCTCGGAAGCGTTTCTCTCTTGCCAGTGGAAGTTTGTCCACTAAAAGAGATGATCTCATCCACCTTATCTCTCTTCATGGGCAACAGAACTTTGATAGTGGGCTCTTTAGTCTAGCAGGCAAAGGTCTTAAAAAGAGCCCCTGGCTGGCAGTTGAAATTTGGGTTAGAAATAAGGCACAGATTTACCAGTGAGGGGGCTTGCCCAATGGAAAAACGTCCAAAGGGATGTGGTTGAGTGTCCATTGCTGGGAATGTTTAAGTCAAGGTTGGATGTGTTTCTAACAGATCTGCTCTAGTTCAAACAGGAATGGATTCAGGGCTGGCCTATGGCCTGGGTTATATAGGAGATCAGGGTGGATGATCACAGTGGGCCCTTCTGACCATAGCATCTGTGGATGCACCTGGTCCCATTTGCTGCCCAAACCTGCCCCACAGCGAGGAGGCAGAGGGTCAGACCCTAGGGTGGCACCAGTCAGAGGGTGAGTGGGTTGTGTTCATTTACACCAGCTGAGGAACTAGCCCAAGGAAGCTCTCCTATGGCAGCATTATTCTGTGTGGCATGTTAATTCACACTATTTTCCTTCAGCTGCAAGTTCTTTGGGGGCAGGGGTTGTCTCTAAGATCTGTGCTTGGAAAGCACCTGATCCTGGCCCATGTCACTTTCAGCACATTAGCTAGGCTCTCCTTAGCATTGAGGTAAAATCCTTCTCTATGGAATCTGCTGCACAAGGCTGTGCAAGATAACTGCCTGCCTGTGGCCCTAGCTCAGAAAGACTCTTAAGGCCAACAGAGAGCCACTGTCTAAAAATAACACTTTCCCCCTCCACATCCCAACATTCATTCATCATTATGCCTATTTTGCAGGTGGAGATTTAGGGATGCACAGGGATGAAATGACCTGCCCTAGGTTGCATGGGTAATCAGCTGCAGAGCCAGGAATAGAACCCACATCTCCAGAGCTACCAGGGTCTTAACTTCTAGCCCAGCATCAGCTCAGGCTCAAAGTATCCATTCATTCCACTTGGCCTGAATGATTGGCACCCATGTTGGCCTAACCGAGGCGTAAGCAGCCACACTGCAGCACTTATCTGTATTACTCCATCTTCACTGAGCTGCTCTACCTGTGTGCATGTCTAGGACATCTTGGGTCTTATTCCATGGTTCTCTGCTGCTGCGGCAAGCTGAGTTGCTCTGATTCTTTCCCAGTGAATTGTGGGAGAACCTGTCTGTCCTTTGGGGGACACTGGGGGAAATTGAGTGAAGGCATGGGAGCAGGCCTGCTGATAGGAGGGGCAAAGGGGGGCAGTTGCTTTGGGGCCTGGCGATTTTAAAGGGCCCAGGGCTCCCAGCCACCACTGCTGTTACAGTGGCAACAACAGCAGCTGGAGCCCTGGGCCCTTTAAATCGCCAATGGAGCTTCGGGCGGCATGCACCAGGTGGCACTGAAGGAATTGTTGAGGGAGGTTAGCCCCAGTCTTGCCTCTTTCACCTGAGGCCCTGCTCCTCCCTGAGGCCCGGAGCCAGCTCCCCTACCACCTTTGCCCAGGGCCCAGTGAAATCTGTCTGCCACCTTGTACTGGAGCACTATCAACCCCTCGACTGATTTTGCTTGCATCCTCACTGCAAAGTGGGGCTGGTTACCAGTCTGAGTAAGCCTGGGCTCTAACCCCCCTATGCTCGTTGGGCAACTAAACTTGGGGGACAGGGTTTTGTATGTATGGGAGGGGAGCTGGGGTAACGCCCAGGTAAAGAGCCTGCAGTGAAGACATACTCTGATGACAGGACACAATCACAGCAAGAGAGCAGCAACCTCCACCTGCTTGAGCCAGTTACTCCGACAGAAGGTCTCCCAGATTTGCATGTGTTCTTTGGGCTGAGGGGTTGATACTCAAGGCTATGACTGGTGGTCAGGCCACTTCCTAAATTTACCCTGTTCCTGCAGCCCCCATGGGTACCGGGATGTGACTAGCAACAGGAGGCTTTCGGTAAAGACTGCAGTGAAAATAACCTGGCTCCACCCTGCTCGCCAGATATCTCTGGTTCCAAGGCTTCCCTGTCCTGAGAGAAAACGGATCCAGGCTCACTCTCACCAGCTCCGGCTGCCTTGAGACATCCCTTTCTTGGCTGTTCTGTGTTGCGGGTTGCCCTGAAGACTTGGGGGGTAATCTCCGATGCAGTGTTGACATGGATTATTGTAACCCCTATCCTCACTAGCCCCCGGCATGAGGGGAGGGGGAGCAGTCAGCCTTGCAATGGGAGCTCTGGCCTGGGGTGGGGTGGGGGCATTATATGGCATTTCCACTTATTCAGCTCGTGCCCAGATCCTGCTGGGCTTGGGTTTTAGTATCTAGCTCAGCAAGCTGCTGAGCGCCACCCACTCAGCAGGATTGGGGCTTGAGGGGCATGTAGCTAACCAGCTTAGCTTTTCCAAATCAGCTCGAGGTGGAAGGTACAGGCCCCAGTTTGGGGAGGGGAGCACTAACCACACTAATGCATCTCTTCAGAATCTCCCAGGCCTTAGGAACAGGTGAGGTTCCCTTTCCCATGAGGGTGGAACTAAGATCTCTGGCTCTGTGTTTGGAAAAGGAAATCAAGAACCTTTACGCCCTAACCCTTGATCCTTTGGTGCTTGGGAGATTTCTGGTGTGTGGGTCAGGCCAGGGCTGTGGTTCCCTTGCTGTACCGGGAGAGAGAGAGATAGGAATAGTCCTATCGGATCAGCCCCATGGAGCTCCATCTCTGATCAGCATGAAATGCTTCAGAGAGAAGTGAACCCTCACGCTCTGAAGCAGCCAGATGTGGGAAAATCTAACCTCCCTCCCGGAAGATTGGTCCTAAGCCTCCCATCCTCTCTGCCACTTCCCAAGCAATGTATTTATGCCCACAGGTGGGGACGCCATGGGGCGAGGGAAGCCTGGGCCAGTGCAGATTGTCTTGGTGCACAAGGAAGCCCACTCCTTTGAGCTGGATGAGAAGGCGCTGAGCCGAGTGCTGCTGCAGGACTCCATCCGGGACATGGATGTAGTGGTGGTATCGGTAGCTGGAGCCTTCCGGAAGGGGAAATCTTTCCTGCTGGACTTCATGCTGCGTTACATGTACACTCAGGTAAGTTCTGTTCCCATGATGCCCTGCTGCTGCATTACATATATATTTAGAGGAGGCACTGCCCTCTTCCCACAGTGCTTTGCTCCAGTCAACCTAGCCTTGCTCTCAGCCGAGAATCCCCTCCTCTTCCCCTTCCCCGCTTGTTCTGTAGAAGGAAGGCAGCACGTCCAGCTGGCTGGGGCAAGAGGATGAGCCCCTGCTGGGGTTTTCATGGCGTGGGGGCTCAGACCCTGAGACCACTGGGATCCAGATCTGGAGTGAGGTGTTCACTGTGGCAAAACCAGATGGGAAAAAGGTAAGGGGGGAGCGATGGGGTGGGGGGATGTGTCTCTGGCGGGGTGGAGGCATGCGGTAGGGGGAGCATACGTGGGAGAATGCTGCACCTTTGTGAGTATGATGCACAGAAAGGGCAGTGCCTCCCGGCTTGCAGCATTATGGAAGAAAGTGCACAGATCCTGGCAGTCAGCCAGCCTCTGTCCTGGAGCCAGAGCTCTTCTCTGCCTGCTTTGCTTTGGCCTCCTGCCATTTGCTGCAGGCTGGTGCAGCTACCCATGGAATCTGCAGGAGGGTGAGACCTGGGTCAGAATGGGATCAAGTCAGCAAGCAGACCCGAGTGCCATGCTAGGGGGAGGGCTAGTGTTAGCAGCTGTTGGTGTGCCAGGGACAGGGAGGCATCAGTCGGGATGATGCTAAGCCTGGTGATCTTTCCCTTGTGGAAGGGGTAGGCCAGGCTGATAGTGCCCCATGTGCCTTTGCTTGGATGCCATCTCCCCACTTGGGAGGGGAGCATTATCTCCACATTATGAGCTGTGGCTGGGGTCTCCCTGGGTTCCAACGTGGGGATGTCAGTGCACTTCCTTACATCCCAATCTGTATCCCTTTTCCCCAGGTGGCAGTGGTTTTGATGGACACCCAGGGTGCTTTCGACAGCCAGTCGACCGTCAAGGACTGTGCCACCATTTTTGCGCTCAGCACCATGACCAGCTCCATGCAGGTGGGCTAGGCAGAGGGGAATGCCCTGGGATTAGACATGGGGAACCATCCCTAGCCTGCAGGTGCCTGGCATGTGGCCCTGCTGACAGGGATTGGGTCTTGGTGTCATCAGGGCATGGTGTGTGGCACGGAGGCTGCCATCCCCCCAGCCCATAGGTGAACTGCACAGATGATCACCTCATGGCTCAGGACCTTAAGCAGTACACTGGGGGCTCTGAACATTGCTTGTGGCTGGGAGCACTCTGTTCCCATTGTGAATAGAGCGGGTGACATCCACCTTGCTCTGGGTTGGTTAGCCCCATGGGGAACTTGCTGAGATTTCAGTGTGGAAGTTTGGGAGACATGAGCTTTAACCACACACACTGCATTTTGCTGGGTAATGTGGGAATAGCCTTAGGGATGGGGGGCCTTGCTTACAAGAATAGGCCAAAGAAGGTGACGTGGAGGTGACGGGGAAGGGGAGAGATGTGCACACAGTGTTCGCACACCAGCATTATGACCGGGAAGCTCGGTGGCACAATCTGATTGTCTGGCAGGGAAGGTTTGAATCTCTGCCTTGCAGCTTCCCTGGAGGGTGCTTGATGTTAACAGCACCTTCTTTCCTTTCAGATCTATAACCTGTCCCAGAACATCCAGGAGGACGACCTGCAGCAGCTGCAGGTAACATGGAAGGCCATGGGGGCCTTGTAACATGTGGATGTGGCAGGGAAGGTAAACTCAGAACCGAGGTGACTCAGAAACAGTTTTTCGAGTTGCTGTACCTGGCTTTGGTAGGCCTGACTGGGGTGTGGGCGAGGCAGGAGTCTTACTTGGCCTGCAGTTGATATTTATATGGTGTCTGGCGCTGGCTGCATCTCCATCTGGAACCAAGAAGGTAATGCCAGCTCCAAGCTCTCTTTCTGGGTCAGCAGGGTAAGATCTGTTCCTGTAGCTACAGGATGCTGTGTCCAAAATGGCCAGTGCAATTTAAGAGGTATACATGGGAGTAGTGAGCTGGAGTGGGGATTTTACCTCTGACTGTATTGCTGGTGAGACTGATTTTTGGAATAGTGCTCACAATTTTGGTGTGCACTTTTTAAAAAAAGCATGTTAGAAATTGGAGAGGGTGCAGGAGTAAAGTCAGAGATCTGATCAGAGGGCTAGAGAAATGCCTGACAGTGAGAGACCTATGGAGATCTAAGTTCTCGAAAAGGAGATTGAGAGGTGACTTGATCATCATGTATAAGTAACTTCACAGGAGAAAATCCCAGGTATTAAACGGCTCTTTCATCTAGTGGGGAAAGGCAGCACAAGAACTGATGGCTGGAAGTTAAAGGCAGGCACATGCACAGGCACCAGTGTTTCACTGTGGGGATGACTGTCCTTTGGTGCAAACTCCCAAGAGAAGTGGTGATATCTCCAGATCCAAGCAGGAGGACTTTCAGAAAGATGCTTTAGCCAAGTTCATTTATTGGGTTCAGTGCTAGTGGAATGAGTGACATTATCTGGCCTCTGCTATACGGAAAGTCAGTCTAGTTGAGCTAATGGTTTCTTCTGGCCTTAAAATCTGATTACTGTGCTGGCCCATGTGGCTGTTGTGGGATGATGACCCATGATGTGTGCGTGCGTGTGCATGTAGCTTTGTATCTCTGATGATCCCCCCGTGATCATCTTCCTGTCCACTGCAGCTGTCTTGCCTTAACCATGAATCTCTCTGTTCTCTCAGCTCTTCACAGAATACGGGCGCCTAGCCATGGACGAGATCTTCCTCAAGCCATTCCAGGTAGGCCCGTAAGCCCAGTCTGACTTCATGCCCCAAGGGGTGAATGAGCACACAAGCCCCGTGGAGGAGCTCGTTGCTATACAGGCCTGCAAGGGGAACTAGGTTAGGCCAGGGCTGCAAGTTTCCAGAGGTACCTGCAGAGCAGGTAGCCTTAGGCAGAAGTTTTTGATCATTATCCACAATCCAGTAAGAAACTGTTTTGGAGCATGACTGCATTAGCCTGCTTGTTGTGTTATGGAGCTGCTGGTTGTCAGGATACGAGTGTGTGACCACTGGATTTAAGCCTGAGTCCACTCTCGGAATAGGGGCAGTTGCAGACTGGGCACTAGAGAGGCCCAGTTACTTCTGTCTGTAGTTCTCCATGGTCTTTTCTCCCCATGGAGTGTCACATCCCTCCTCTCCCAGGCTGTGGAAATTCTCCTGGGTTCCTGCTTCTGGTGAGGTGGCTTCTTCATCCCCATCTCAGGCTGAGCAATTGGAGAAAATACAAGAAGGCTGGTCTGACCTTGCCTCTGCTCTAGCTTCTGGCGGTCTTTTCTTTCCTGCTGTCAATAGGGATCGCCGGTCTCCTTCTCAGCTATCACTGATTAGTGAACAGGGCAGGTGGCGCTAGGCTCTGGGCCTTAAAGGGCAGGGCACTCACCCTGTTACAGAGGGGTTGGTGGAACTAAGTGGCTTCAGAGCCCCAGGGGCTCCTACTGCCTTCTAGCAGCTGTCTGTGAAATGCATTTGATGGGTCTCTGCCTACTTCCCATCACAAAGAGCTGATGAAGCATGGAGATTAAATTCCCTTCTCCTCCTAGGGGTCGCAGCAACGAGACAGAGACGGGGAAGCTGTAGCTGTGACTTGCTTCCCAGCCAGTAATCACATACAGGAATCCCATTGTCCCCAGTTCTGTGGCCTCGCCCGCCCGCTGTCTTCATGTCCTTCTCTGCTGAATCAGTTCTGCTCCCTGCAGGGGCAGTGAGGTGCTGCCTCTCGCTGTCAGCTGCCCAGGAGAGATTCAAATGCTGCCCAGCTGATTAGCAGAGTGCCCACAGCTGGCAGCATGTGTTTCTGTTGGTGGGGAACATCTGCACAAGTCTTGGTGCACATAAAAAATGTATTCTGCATATGCATGGAAAAAATTAGAAGGAACATTAGCTGTCACCCTGTTCTATCACTATTGCCCAATACAGTCCCAAGCTGGTGGTACAGAGCAAGCACATCACCTCGGCCAGAGATGGGGAACCTATGGCCTGTGGACTGGATTAGGTCCGTGGTTTGCCTTGATCGGGCTCAGGGCTCCCTCCCCCCTACAGGGGTATGAGCTAGTGCTGGCTCCCTGCTACAGGGGGGAGCTTCAAGCCTCACAGGCCCAATCCAGGCAAGCTGAGGTTGGATCCTATCATCCCTTGAATCAACACCAATGGGAGTGATGGGGGGGGGGGGTGCTGGCAGGTAGCAGTTCACAGTCACGCAGAGCCATGCACCCCCCACCCCCCCAAGTTGCACCAAGTAGGCATCCCCATCCTCTGTCCTCTCCTGTCCAGACCCAACACCCGCCTCCCCTGCTCCACCCTCCCTCCTACCCAGACCCCTCACCCCCACCCTGGTCCTGCACCCCCCTTAAAAATCCCCATCCCAGCCCACTCCTGCACCCTACCTCCCACCTAGATCCCGCACGCCAAGCTCACTCCTGCACACTACCTCCTGGCCAGACCTCCCACCCCAGCCCAGCCTTCAGCAGCCCCCTCCCATGCACTGTCGTCCTCATTTTTGGCCTCATCCCAGAGTCTTCTTTTTCCTGCTTCTCAATTGGGGGCCACATCTGTTAGGGGTTTTTTCCCTCACTTGGGAGCCGGGTCCGTGAGGTGTTTGTTCTGCTTAGTCAGGGCCTCTGACTGATTTTTCTGGGGTTCAGTGGCTCCAGACCCAAAAAAAAGTTCCCTAACCCTGCTCCAAATCCTCAGCTGACCCACTATGACCTGTCTTCCCATCTCTCTTAGACCCTGATGTTCTTGGTCCGGGATTGGAGCTTCCCATACGAGTACCCCTATGGCCTGGAGGGAGGAAGGAAATTTCTGGAGAAGCGGTTGAAGGTGAGGACTGACTAGGACAGCCACACTGGCTACAAATCCATAAAGGGGGTTGGCATTTGATCCGAGTGAGTGAGCATGCTTGGGGCATCACTCAGCTGAGAGCCATTTGCAGCCTGGAGCTTTGAGCATGGGATGTAACTCACTTGCCCTCCAGCAGGTGGGGCCTGGCCCCCCAATCTGAGACAAGCTTGTCCCAGGGGTCTTTCTCAAACCTTAGCTCTTGACTGTGTTGACTCCATCTCTCAAGTGTTGCTATCCCTTGGCTCTCAGGCCTTGACATCTTGCTTATGGGCCCTGCAGGATGACTGAGAGCTGAAGTCAGCAGGGTTGCATGGAGAGAGGGACAAATCGGTGCCAGATTTAGTCTTTTATTCCTGCGTTGTGCACTGATTTCCCTCCCCCTCCCCCCCGCCCCTCAGGCTTCCATCTTCATAGCAGAGTGATTCAGCAGCACCCCGTTGGGGAGCTATTAGTGGCTATGTCAGAGGGGATGTTCTCCTGCACACCTTGGCCTTGGCCTGGATCCAGCAAGGATCTTTGGGTCTAGTTCATAATCCCCCAGGCAGCCCTCACTGGCATCAGGGTGGGAGGACTCCTTCCCCTAGAACAGGGGTGTGGATCACTGAAATAATTGATGACATATGGGAGATGTCGGCCTGCCTGTAGGTGAAGACCCATCAGCATGAGGAGATCCAGAATGTCCGCAGGCACATCCACTCCTGTTTCACCATGGTCAACTGCTTCCTCCTGCCACACCCAGGACTCAAGGTGGCTACTAGCCCTGGCTTTGATGGGCGACTTAAAGGTAGGCCCTGTGCAGAACTGACTCTGCTCCCACCACAATCCAGAATGAATAATGTAGCTCTCCTTGCATGGACTCAACATAGCCTGTTCCTAACTGGGGCACTGAGGGGTTGACAGGACTTAGGCCACAGCCACTGAGCACTGGAACTCTGCCTCCAGGGTCTGCAGACTCAGAGTGCTGAAGAATCTGCATTATGATCTTTTGGAGACTATATCTTAGAGGGGTCTGGTCATCTTAAAATTCCCAGCAAAAAATGTTGTTTGCTCAGGTTACAAATTGAGCTGTGTAAATAATGGATTTTTCATGGGCTGTTCTGAGAAAACAAGGGAAAACCCCACAATATTTTCTCAAAGTTTTGGTAAACCAAAACGTCGGCAAATAATTAATTTGGGGTCCATCATTTTGTATTTTGTGCTCTCCCCTTAACATTTTTATATATAAAAATAATTAAGTGAAAATTGTTTTGGGTTTTTTTTGTCTTAAACAGTTTGCTGAAACTGACACCCATGCATGAGATGTTTGTGTTAATTCAGATCTGCCTTTTCACTGAAAAGAGTTGACTCAGAAAATGTTGTCTGGCTCTAGTTTAAAGTAGTTGTTATATTGAACTGTGTGAGTGCCTAAGAACCCTAGTCATGGGCTAGGATCCATAGTGCCCGGTGCTGTGAAAACAGAACGAAAAGCTGGTCTCTCTCCCAAACAGCTTTTAGTTTAAGGATAAGATGAGACAACAGCTGGATACAACCAGATGATGAAGCACAAGGAAATCATTAGCCTGCCCCAGGCTCCTAAAATACTCTTATTGCAGAGCCACAGCGTGTGTAGTTGCTGGACCCGGCACAAGCCGGGACTGAGTGTTTGCAGTGCTAACCCTTATCGATTAAGCGTGTAGTCGACAAAAATTTTATTGACTTCAAGATTAACAAATTACATGCTTCTTAACATCCCTAGTGTCTATATATGCTAGTTTCTTAACATGTCTTCTTCCTTCCCGCCCGAGCCCAGACATTGCGGCTGAGTTCAAGGAACAACTCGAGGAGTTCATCCCCTTTGTGCTGGACCCTGGACAGCTGTTGGAGAAGGAGATTAATGGTTCCAAGGTCACTTGCCGAGGCCTGCTGGAATATTTCAAGGTGGGCAGAATCTAGGATGAATAAGAAAATGTAGCTGTTCTGATACATTGTCTTTCCCTAGCCAGCAGGTGGCAGCAATACTAAAGCCACTGGCTGGTAGCCTTTGCAAACTGATGATTGGGAACCAGGATTTCCATTCTGCAGGGAATGCTAACATTTTGGCTTTTTTTTCCCCTGCAAATTTGAAAAATGAGCCAAAATTTCCAGTGAAATGAAAATTCTTATACATTTTGATTGGGGACCATGGGAAGCATTTGATAAGGTAAAGCATTTCCTTTTTACTTCATCATTTGGATTCTATTCATTTAGATTTTTACAGTTAATATTTTAATATAATGGCTCGTGTTGATTGCATTTAGCGTTTTATATTTATATGTTATTTTATATTAACAGATAAATATCCATTATATATATTACATATTTCAATGTACTGTAATTAATATATAACATATTAAATGGTACATTAAATTAAACATATGTAATATACAATATATATAAATACAATATTAAAATTTGTACCTTGATATAATCCAAACAAAATGATCAAGTAGAAATGAAAAATGTTTATTCTGCTGTGAAAAAATGAGCCGTGAAATGATTAGTTTTGACATTTTCCCATCACATTCTTTTGAAATCACCACCCTCCTGCAAACTATTTTTGTTTTATTCAAAACTGTTCTTTTTGATGGAAGACTGTTTTGTTGCAAACTCTGTGACCAGCTCTGGTTACAAACCTTTCCTGTTTCAAGGCAAGCCACCCTGTAGCAATGGAGTTGGGGAAAACTTCCCCCTGGAGACCAGTTACCCCATCGCTGCAGGGATGCTGGTAAGCTTCACAGACTGGAGCTCTGAGTGATTGGGTCAGTCAGTGTTCTGATCCAGGCAGCTTCTTTCCTGTGATTAAGATTCCCGGGGCAGTGACTAAGAAGTGAACAGACACTGGTCTGTGATTTCATGTTGTGAGGTTGGGGCACTAACCTAGGACTGAGGAGATCTGGGTTCAAGTCCCTGCTCCATTGCAAATGTCCTAAGTGATCTTGGGCAAGTCCATTACCTCCTCTCTGCCTTGTTTTCCCCATGTATAAAATAAGGATAGCAGCACTGCCAGAGGTGTAAGGAATAAATACATTAAAGATTATTATGAGAGCCATATAAGCACCTAAACCCTAGCCTAGATCTCCACCTTACTTTCACTGCTGTCACTCTCCCCTCCCAGGCTTATATCAAGATCTACCAAGGAGAGGACCTGCCTCACCCCAAATCCATGCTGCAGGTGAGTTTGGTTAGCTAGGGCTAGCCAGTGCCGGGGGAGGAGGCTAATGAGAGGACCCAGAAACCTCTCTGACTCTGGCTATTGGGTAGAAACAGCAGTGAGTGACTAGCTGAGCAGCATACCCTGAAGATCAGCTGCCTTCCCCTGTCTCTGAAGGCGCCAGGGCCTGCATTCCTCCAGAGGGCTGGAAGTGACTCCCATCCAGAATGTGAGCTCTCCTAGCCCCTGCTGGCCCAGAGGTGTCTTTCCTAGGGCAGGCAGCATAAATCCAGCCCTGCTTTCCTCTGGTGTCCGTTCTCAGCTGGAAGCTGCATCCTGCTTATCAACCCAGGCTGTGGGTAAGAACTGTCCCCTGGATGCCAGAGGGATGCCAGGTTAAGCCAAATGCAATCCAATTTCCTGTTGACAGCAGATGGATCTGCACCCTGCAGGTGTGTACCAGCCTGTGCCTCCCAGAGGCTGCAGGCAGTACTGCACCCAGCAAGGCTGCAGCTGCTCCAGCGCCACCAGAGGCAGCAGGTGGTACTGCACTGTGCACTGCAGCAGTGATGCTCATGGCAGTGCTGCTCAGTGGTTTGCTTTCACCCTCTCTCTGCAGGCCACTGCAGAAGCCAATAACTTAGCAGCCGTGGCATCTGCCAAGGACATGTATTACAACAAGATGGAGCAGGTGCGTGAGGTCGTGTGGGCTGGTATCTGTTGGGCAGCTAAGACTGGTGTCCGTGTGGTCAAACTGTGTATTCCACTTCCCCCACATGCTGGAAGTTAGGTCCTGCCAGAGCCCCTGGCAGGTCTGCTTATTATCAGCAGAACTTGCAAAGATGTTGTTAGAGGCTGGAAAGAGAACCCTGGAGTTCTGACTCCCTGGCCCCCTGCTCTAATGCACAGGCCCCGACTCCCATCGTACAGCTGGGGATGGAACCCAGTTGTCTTGTCTCCATCGCCCTGGTCCCTGCAGTTGTTGGTGAGCTTGTGGGGAGGGGGGGGCGTACTCCCGTGAGGGATATTCTGAATTCTCATAGATTCATTTGGGCACAGAGATGCAACCTCCCATATGATGCTCCCTTCCTCCCCAGATGTGTGGGGGTGATAAACCCTACATCTCTCCAGAGATCCTGGAGGAGAAGCACCAGCAGCACCGGGCATCAGCCCTAGAGCATTTCCAGAAGATCAAGAAGATGGGGGGGAAGGAGTTCAGCCAGCGCTATGAGGCAGAGCTGGAGAAGGAAATGGCCGAGCTCTTTGAGCACTTTGCCAAGCACAACAAGAGCAAGAACATCTTCAGCACCTTCCGCACGCCGGCCGTCATCTTTAGCGCTATCATTGCCCTCTACATTAGCTCGGGCCTTACTGGCTTCCTGGGGCTGGATGTGGCTGCCCAGCTCTGCAACTGTGTGGTGGGGCTGCTGCTGATCGCACTGCTGGCCTGGGGCTACATCCGTTACTCAGGCCAGTACCGTGACCTGGGTGTGGTCATTGACACCACTGCTGACTTCGTCTTGGAGCAGGTGGGTAGTGCTAGGTGTGGGGGGGTAGCCATGACAGGGGGATGCAGATTGGGGCAGACCAGGCCTGGCTAGCATGAATGGCTTGGTGTGTGGGAAAGAGGATAGTAGCTATTTAAAGGGAAGGTGGAACTGGCGAGCCAGGGAACTGACAAGTCCTATGGGCTGAGAAGGCTCAGTTCCACTGATAACATTATGACACTGCAGTGTGGCTGTGGTACTGCAGGGTTTAGTACCATTCACAGGACCAGAGCTGGAGATCCCCACAGAGATCTTCCAGCAGTGGAAACGTGGCCACCCTTTCCCTTTGACCTCCCACAGAGCAGGTGGAACAGGAACTTGTGTCACACACGGAGAAACAGTTTCACCCATTAGCCAGCGTGTTATAGTGCATATTGGGATGGTCCAACCACCCCCACTAACCAACCTCTCTCCTGCACCTTTTCTCCAGGCCACTTCCCGCGTGGGCAATGCCACCCGGGCCGCTGTAGCTGACACATCGGGTGCAAGGGCTCCGGCCGACAAGAAAACCCAGTGAAGCCTTTGTGCCAAGGCCAAGTTGGGGCATCACAAAGTCCTGTGCTCCTGCTGCAGCTGGCTGGGTGCGGCTCCAGGCCTCCAAATCTAGACACTTCTCGTCTTTCATTCTTGTTTCTTTTCCCCTTCATCTTTTTTGCTTCCCCACTCCCTTTTTATTTTATTTTATTTTTTTTTTTTTGCACTTTAAAGAAAAGACCAACTGCAGCTTTAACCTTCTACCTGTGCCAGCCAGTGCCTTGTCACGGAGATGGGGCAGCCGGACCCCACCAGACTCACATTCCTGCTTCTGGGAATGACCCCTGTACTGGAGACCACATCTGGATCCCGGCTCCTTTAATGGCTACTTCCCATCGCATGGGATCTACTCCCCTCCAGCACGGGGTAGGGGCAAGTGTACAATCCCAGGCTCTGCCTCACTTTCTGCTCTCACTGCTGTCTTCCCTCCGACCCAGCGGAAGCAAAGGAGCCTCAAGGCCTGAGCAGAGTCACCCTGGCTGTTCCTCATTTCTCGTTGCTGCCCCTTGTGCCTTGGTAGAACTGAACTGTTGTTGGGTCTCATGGAGACGAGGGGAACATCCCTCAATCAGCTGCTGCCTTAGGGTTGGGTGGGGATGGTACCAAAAAATACACACACACCCATCCTTCCCCATGTCCAAGAGAGCCTTCAGCCAACAGTGTGCTGCCCTGCCCTGCCTAACATTGGCCAAGGACCAGCGAGCCCGTGATGTGATTCTAGTGCTGCCAGCCAGCCTGGGCTCCTTAAGCAGGACCAACATGCTTCTAGAAGCACAACCTACCCTGTATTGAGAGACTCCTGCCTGTCTCTCCATCATGAACCAATGTGGCCTATTCATTTTACAGCCACACTTTCCTCTTGTCCAGTGTGAAGAGCCCACCACCCCGGTTTCAATTTTGGGGCAAAACCGAGCTCTCTGCTCATTGGAGATACGCTCAGGGGGTCCTTTGTGCTGACAAACCCAGTCTTAAGCAGTCTTGTGCTGCAGCTCAGTCCCACATGGCATACTCATTGAAATGCAGTCCTGCTCACGGGGGGGGGGGGAGAGATGCCCTACTGAGCACCATGTGGGAGGCTCCCTTTGTTAACATCTCTTGCTGAGTGACCACTTACCTTAGCCCTTGTGAGTAGGGAGCTTTTGCCATTGGGGTATCACACTGTAAAATCCTTAGTCTCTTGTTGGATTGTCTGGTGTCCCCTTACCAGGACCACTGATACCATTTGCCAGCCAAGCAGGTCATGGCCTCCCCTCTCCACTGCTATCTGGCTGGGGTCAGTCAGGCAATGCCAGGATCTGTGATCTAAACCAGGGGACCAGCTG
This sequence comes from Pelochelys cantorii, assembly GCA_032595735.1. Taxonomy (NCBI): domain Eukaryota; kingdom Metazoa; phylum Chordata; order Testudines; family Trionychidae; genus Pelochelys; species Pelochelys cantorii. The sequence goes on from CM064336.1 coordinate 35,796,773, forward strand.
CCACCCATTCCTGGTCCAGTCTGACTCCAGTCCCTCCACCCCACCAACCCTGAAGCACTTGCACATTCCTGCTCATGTAAAGCACAAGAATAAAGCTCATTCCATTTCATGGTCACAGCACCTTATTTGGGAGGAAGTGGGGGTTACCCCTTTCCCTGCGAGGCTCAGTGACTCCCTTTGTGTCTGTCCTCCCTTGGCTGCCTGAGGCTTGTTCTGCTGGAGACTTCCTTAGCTCATCAAAATTCTCACCAGTGTATTGCCTCTGTCCGTGGGCCTGGACTGGTGTTGCAGGCATCAGTTTGCGGGGGGGATGTTGAACTATCTATAGCAGCGGTTCCCAACCTTTTCCAGATGGGGACCCATTTTGACAATTCAGGAAGATTTGGTGACCCAAGGCAATTAAAAAATGGGGAGGGGCAGAGCCACCCGGCAACCCTTTTGAAATGTAATGGTGACCTATATTTGGGTCCCAACCCATAGGTTGGGAAACCCTGATCTATAGCCTCTTTTTGAAATTCCCCAGTCCTGTAAGTGTCTATGTTTGAGGTCACCTTCATGTTGCCCACTTGAAGCCTACTCTACCATCTCCCTGTCAAGCCATTTGCTAGTAACCCTGGCTAGTTCCAACGAGTTGTCCCCCTGAAGATGCCCTTCCAACTTGCCCCCTGTGAAAGCTGTCTGCATGGAGTTCAAGAGAAGTACATGATGAGGAGAGTGAAATCTGCAAAGGCTTTGAAGAGGGTGGGAGTGAAACTTAGCTAACAAGGACCAACTGTGGCATCAAGATTCTTTGGGAGTGGATGGGTGATTATGTTGGGCTGATTCCCCCACATTGAGCTATCTTTGGAAAAATTCCTCTCCCAGTGTAAGAATTACCCATGGCTCCAAATTGATTCCACTAAAAGCTTTTTTTGGAGGGAGGAACCTTCTCCAAATGTTAAAAGAAAAGCTGCTCTGCATTGAGACTACCACTAAAGCCAGGCCCCTTAAATTCTCAGTGTCATCTTTCAGTTTCCATTCAGCCTGTCAAACAACTGGGTGACCAGCTCCTTGTTACTTCCTTCAGCAGGGGTGCAGTGTGGTGAGGTCACTGTGTCAAGCTGATGGTTGCCTCTGTCCCTAGAGTAGCAGCCCACTGCCTGCTAACCTCTTGGCACCTTGGGAGGAAGAATGCCCTATCCCCATTTTATAGAGGGGGACTACTGAGACACAGTGGTGCAGTGTGGCCTAGTGGATACAGCCAAGGAGGCCGCCTAGTCCAGGTTTGCCAGTAGCCTGCTGGGTGAGCTAGGTAAAGTCATGATCACCTGAGTAAGTGCTTTGATCTCATTGGAAGCAAAGTGTTGGAGAAGATGGAGGGATTGGCATTACACACAGATCCAGTGGCTGGAAACTGAAGCTAGACAAGGTCAGCCTAGAAATAAAGCTTCCCCAACAAAACAAAAGAGCTTGGCTGTGGTTAGTCATTGATGTCTTTGGGGCTATGGTGGATTTTCCATCTCCGAGAGCGTTAGCATCAAGACTGGAGCTCTTTAAAAGTGATGGGTGGGACCTTGCTGGAGAAATCCTTGGGGGAGGGTCTTTGCTCTGTGCTGCGTGGAAAGTCAGGGTGAGCTGCCTGAAAAAAATCTAGCACTTAACCTGGCTGTAATTTGGTCCATGAACTCAACGCGTGCCGGGTCCGGCGGGGGGCGGCGCTATGGGTGCCCAGCCCCATAGTAGCTGGGGACCTGGGGCTTACCGGTTACATGGGGCTTGCAACGTTACAGCAGACTCCGGCTGCCACGATGGGCAGGGGGTGCCGCGCGGCATGAGCCTGGGGCCGCATCCCGGGAGTCCTGCCGGGCCCCTGGGCACGTCCAGCCTGCTCGGGCCGCCCGGCCCAGGGCTTGTGTCAGGCTCACGCGCCTGCCGTGATTGGCCGCTTTGACCTCACGCCCGAGCTGCTGACCAAGCGTCAGTCCCGGGCCCGCCGCAGCCTCCATCCGCATGACGCACCCGGAGCAGCGCGCTGGGCTCGGCGCCCTCTGCCGCCCGGCCCGGAGGAGAGGTTCGTGGGGGGCTCGCCTGGAAACCTGCCCCGCTCTCTGGCCCTGCTGCCCCGGGAGCCCAGTGCGCCGCATTCCGGCCCTCCCCCCGGCTTCCTACTGCCCCTCGGATCCGCTCTTCGGGTTGGCGCGCGGGCTCCTACTGCCCCCCGGATCTGCACCGCCCCCCCCCCCCCCGGCCTCCTACTGCCCCGGGATCTGGCCCCTGCTGCTTGTGGGCTCCTACTGCCCCTTGGAGCCCAGTGCTTTCCCCGGGGTCCCACCATCTTCCCCTCCCTCCTCTTGTGCCTCAGAGCCGCTCCTTCCTGTCCCTTGAAGTTACTCTCTCCCCGCATTCACTTTAACCCCTGGGTTCCCTCTGCTGCTCTTGTCCCTGCTCCCCTCAGACTTCAAGCCCCTCCTGCCTCTGGGACTTGTCCCCACCACCCCTGGGACCAGCTCTCTGCTGGTCTCTTAATACCCAGTTGTAGTGCTCTGCTAGCCCCCACACTCCCGCTATCCTGACCCCCCGGGGATCCAAGCCCCGGTGGCTCCCAGTGCCATATCCTCCAGGATCTGCTTCTTCTGGGCTCCACATGTCTCCCCCCCCTCCCCCCGTTCCTGACCCATTTGTGAACTGGCTACCCAGGGAAAAGAATTTCCCTCTTCTGCAATAGGTGCTCAAGCTGGGCATTCACCATCCTTACTGAAACCAGGCTGGGGCCACTGGCTGCACCCTGGAAATAGGTGCCTTGCTGCATGGTAATGCCAGAGCAAAGCTCGTGGCTGGGGCTGGCAGTTGTTTATTAGAACCACTGTTCTCTCCTCTTTCACACCAGGCCGAGGAAGCATCTGGAGTCATGGAGCTGATAGAGAAACAGATCCCTTCCAGACCCCCGCATCCGCTGGGGCAAAGCGAGCATGAAGCACGGCCTGGCACGTGTGGTGCGTTGGCACCACTGGGTAAGTAGCAATGGGAGGTGTGAAGGGGCAGTGGTGTCTGGCTGTAGCCTGATTCCACAGTCCCTTGCTTGTGCAGTGTAGCTGGACATGCATCACACCCTCTTGTGTGACTAGGTGGGGAAGGAAGGATGTTTTGGGGGAGTGGGAGAGAAGAGAACCAGCCAAGACTCTCCCGAGGGGCTCAAAGAGCTGCACACCGAGGGCTGAGAAGCACAATTGGAAACTCCCTCCGGGTTAGCATGTGACTGCTGTCTGAATTTTTGACAGGCCCTTCTGCCCCCGCTGGCATAGAGACTGGATTGAAGATGTGGCAATTCTTCAGGCTCTAGGAAGCCAGGTGTAAATTACAGTACCCTCCAGGCTGCTGTATCCTTCCCTCCCCACATTTGCTTCCTACTATAAAACTATGGGAAGTGCAGAGCAGATTTAAAGCCTTATCTGTGTGCCCCCAATCCTGCTGCATAGCTGAGAATCAGACCATGTATGTACAATGCAGACCATGGGACAGGGTGGGCAAAAGGACCAGATCTGGCCCACCAAGAAAATTGATTCAGCCCATGGAGGCCCTGCTGCTTCCCCGCCCCCAGGCCAAGCAGGGGGAGTTTCTTGGGGGAAAACCCTGCCTTCAGGGAGTCCCTTATCCTGCCTTCCTAAGGCAGGAGCCTGGTCCATTCCTGGGGCAGCCTGTGTTGGCTATCCAGCTGTTTCCAGGGCAGCCAGGATTTGAACCCACCACTGTGCTCCCCAAGCAACTGCCCTATCCCCACGGACCCCCTGAAGGCAGGATTTTGCATGCTCCTCCACCCCCATACCAATCAGGGCCTGGGGACAGGAGAACACATGAAGCACCCGGCAGGGGGAGGGAGAGGAGAAGAGGGGAGAAGGAGGGGAGGAGGAGAATTCGCACACTGCCCCCAGGCCAATCAGCTGGCAGTTGACTAAGTGCAGCACTCCCTTGCAGCTCTGGGGCAGGGAGCCAGAGACTTCATATGCTCCCCCTCCACAGGCCCTGATTGACCTGAGGGCAGCAGGGGGGGAGCATGTGAAGTTTCCTTCCACTGCCAGAGGCATGTGTACCTAGAGGGAACTGCCAGCTGTTCAGAACAGCTGGTGGTTCTCGGGGGCATGTGGGGGGGTGCAAAGATTTTACATGCTCCTCCACCCCCATACCAATCAGGGTCTGTGGGTGAGGAAGTACTGAAGTGTCCTGCCCCTTCTGCCTGAGGCCCTGCCCCTTCTGGGGCAGCCCAGGGCTTCTTTTAAAAAAAAAAAAAAAAAATCTGAATTCCCCCCCCCCGGTCAAAAATTATTGCCCACCCCTGCCATGGGAGATACTCCTGTGATACAATGGGATACAGCCTCACCTTGGGTCAGGGATCAGCTGACTCAACCAGATAAATGGCAGGGGGAGGAGAAAGGTTACAGGTCCCCTCTATGTTAATTTCATCCCAGCTCTTGTTACCAGGGGGCAGTTCGCTTGAATGGCTGGGGGTCTGGCCAACCCACAGAAAAAACCTATTGGGGTCCATACACAAGTGAGAAGCAAAACAAAAAAACCAAAAACAAAAACAAAAACAAAAAAATACACCACACACCCCCACAAACAAACCAGCCTTCACTGACATTGCCCCTGACTAAGAAGCAGAAGGTCACTCCCCACATTTCCCACTCACACCAGAGATTAAGGGGGCCCAGGCTGGTAGATTTTTTTGTGCTCCTGCCCCATAGTGGGGTAATGGGGGGGCTGGAGCACCAGTGTTGGCCAATGCTGGGGGGGGGGGGCGGAAGGGGGGCAGAGCTCTGAGTCTCAGGGCCAGATCCAGCCTGCTGGCTTTACATTCCCCAAGCCTATGCTAGGGGTACCAAATACCAGACTTCCCCGAATCTGACCTGCTCTTCCCCTAGGGCTGTCTCCTGGCCATAGCTTCTCCCTAGGTGTTGTCTTCTACAGCCGTGAGATAAGGCAGGGAGCAAGCTGCATGGCCCATTCAGCCCTGACTCACCAGGGTAACTCCATTGTGATGCACTTACCTGTTATGGCTAGGAAGCAGGCTGAGCCCCCACCCAGCTCATGACACCTGTGGGCTGTGGTCTAGCCTCAGCACTCATCTCTCTGTTCCTGTAGATGCATCTACAGCCAGCTGTGGCTCTGCCCAATCTGCTTTCAAGACCCGGCCTGGAGACGACGAGATGAAAAGAAGCCTTAAAACAGAGACCCGCAGCTCCTTGAAAACATTCCCTTCCGTTGTGAGCATTGTAGAGGCAGATGGGGACCAAGCAAGAATGTGCAGCTCCCACCATGCTCTTACTGTGGGTCTGGGCAGTGCCCAGGGTCTGGCTCTATGCCTGGGATCCTGGATGCTACCATAGCAGAAATAATCAGTACTCCTAATCAGTCATAATTAAGTACGCCATAAACTCCATAGACAATTAGAATTTTACCCTGCTGCCCACCATTTAAGTGTCTGGGTGCCCACCCTGCAAAATCAATGACAGCGGGGGGGAGGGGGTGGTGTCTCTTTTCCCCTCTCCTCCCTGCACCTCAAATCAGGGTCTGTCTAGCACCCTGAAACCCTGATGTCTGTGCATTGCCTGGCACACAATGGGTGGCCTTGTAGTGCCTGGCACAACTGGGGTCCTGATTTCATTCAGGACTGAGATCAGCGTGAGGCTAGGCTTAGGTTCTGCACAGGCCCCAAGTGAGATTGTTTCCCCTGCTTTGGGGCAGAAGCAAAGTGACCAGCTCATGGCAGAGCTGGGGCTAGGCTAGGTGTCTTGAGTCTTAGCTAGTTCATTACCCACTAGGGCACCCAGTCTCCCCTGGGAAGTGACCAGCGGCTCCTTGAGTCTGGAATGCAGCCAAGCCCAGCCCAGAAAAGATGCACAATGGAAAGGTCTCGAGAAAGGTTAGATCAGTCGTGACTTGGCCCACCCCCTCCCTGCAGTTGGAGCTGGGGTGGAATGGCTTTGCCCTGTATCCTGCAGCCCAGGGCTTGTTGGCTCCCATTTTACTGAAGTTGTACATTTTTCTCCCTCTCTCCTCAGCTTCTGGCATTTCTCCAACCTCAGCACTTTAGCCCATTGTGTGTGTCTCCCACTGCTGGGAGGCCCTGGTTGGGGCACCTGGCTCCAGTGGCTGTAAGCCTCAGTCACTCCAGCTTGAACACTTTGATCCAGCAAGTTGGGAAAGGAAATAGGGCTCAGTATTCCCCTTCTCTTCTCCTCCCCCCCACTTCCCAGGCTGATGTAATAATCTAAAACCAGCTGGCTCTTACACAGAGCTTGCAAAGTACTGTACAAAAGAGGTCAATAGCATCAGCTACAATATACAAATTGGGAAACTGAGGCAGAGCAGGGACATCACTTACCCCAGGTCACCCCACAGGCCAGCAGCCAAACTGGGAATAGAATTTAGGCCTCCTGATCCCAAGCCTGTGTTCTGTCCACTAGGTCATGCTGCTTTGGAGAAAGCAGGTTAGTGGGTGGGAATGGGGTGGTATCCCTTTAAAGGGTCAGGCAGCCTCTTGTGGGGCTCCCTGTGTTCTAACTTCTCCCTGCCCCCAGCCTGCACATCTGATGGTGTTGCATTTTGCACTGACTGGCACGTGTTCAGCTTCTGTCTCAATGTTGTCACCATTTCAACAGTCTAGCCTCACACCCACCATGCTTGGAGTTGAGGCTGATCCCCTGAATGAATCACACAGGATGTCCCTCTACATTGTGCACCTGTGCCAGGCCTGACCATAACCTCCCGCCCCGTTCCCTCCCCTGCAGGCAGAGCTGGAACCAGGGGACTTGATTGAGATCTTCCGCTTCGGCTACCAGCACTGGGCCATCTACGTGGGAGACGGCTACGTTGTTCACCTGGCCCCCCCTAGTAAGACCTGATTTCACCATTGCCCAGAGCAAAGTGCTACCCCCTCTGCTCCTCTAGTACTGCTGCTGCAGGAACAGTGGAGCAGGGAGACTGGAGACAGAATTAGATTTGCAGGCAGGGGGAGGAGAATGGTTAGAGCAGGAGGGCTGGGAGTCAAGATACTTGTGCTTTGTCCCCAGCTCTGGGGGAAGTGTGGACTAGTGGTAAGAGCAGGAGGGTAGGGAGCTCAGAGCCAGGACTCCTGGGCTCTATTCCACTCCCCTCCCAGAGCTGGTGTCTAGTGGTTAGAGGTGGGGGTGGGAATGGGTGTCCCTGGGTTCCATTTGCTTCCATGCCCAGCTACTTTTCACAGTGACTCTCATCCCAAGGTGAGGTGCCTGGAGCAGCCTTTGCCAGCCTGATGGCCACACTGACCAACAAGGCTCTGGTGAAGAAGGAGCGTCTCCAGGAAGTGGTGGGGAGGCACCGCTACCGGCTCAACAACAAGCACGACAGGAAGTTCCCCCCACTGCCACCGGGGAAGATTGTGCGGGCCGCTGAGCAGCTGGTGGGCCAGGAGATGTCCTACAAAGTCACCAGTGAGAACTGCGAGCACTTCGTCACAGAGCTGAGATACGGCGTGCCCAGGAGTGACCAGGTGCGGGGGCTGGCTCCTTGTCTTCCTGGCAGGGCTCTTGTGTCTCTTCCCAACTCTGGGAGGGGAGTGGGCTCTAGTGGTGAGAGCAGAAAGACCTGAGTCAGGCTTTTTGGATTCTCAGCTCAGCCACTGATTCCTTGAGCATCCTGGGCCAGTCACTTGGTGTTTCCACATTTAATTGGTGTAGATGGCTCTGCAGCCCACTACTGCTCTGCAGTTATCATCCCTCGCTCTTCCAGGGGGCTTTTCGTTTGCAGAGTCCAATGTGCTTTACAGAGCAGGCCAGTATGACCACCCCATTTTACAGATGGGGAAAACAGAGGCAAAGTGCAGGCATGGGGAGTGAATCACTATACAGAGCTGGGAATAGAACCCTGGGATCCTTACTCCCAGTCCTGTGCTCTAGCCACTAGGCCCCATTGCCTCCTGCTGCACTGGTAACAGGCCAGGGTCTCTCTCAGACTGTCACCTCGTCCTGATTCCCTTCCTCTCTTGTCTTACAGGTGCGGGATGTCTTGGTGGGGGTGAGCGTTGCTGGGCTGGGGCTGGCTGCCCTGGGCCTCCTTGGGGTTGCAGTCCAAAGGAGAAGACGCCAGAACCAGTAACAGACTGAGTGGATCAGTGGGGTCTGGGGTTTTTTAGATCCAAGCAGAAGAGACTTTGCAGCTGATTTGGGGGTGTACTGGGAGCTTTGTATGTGTTGCTCTGTCCTCTACAGGGTGAGCAGCCTCCCCACCCCCTCACCAGCACAAGAATAAAACCAGGAGATTAGTACAAAGTCACCATGGTCACAGCCTGCATGTGGGGGTTTCAATCAAGGGGGGGAGCCAGCCTATGCTGGGGTCTTGCCACCCTGGGGGTGCTATGTGTGTGTGGGGGGGTGGGGGTCAGGGGGCTCTAAGGCTGGTCTCTCCAGCAGGGGGTTGATCTTGGTTCTTTTGGGTCAGAGTGGGAGCTGCTGGCTACAGATGTATTGGAAGATCTTGGCCACTTCTTTGAGAGCCTATATCATGTCCCAGGCCCTGAGATGAAGGGAGGGAGTCCCAGGTCCAATGGCAGTGGCTGAGCTGGTGGGAGGAAGGTGGTGAGATTCCCATGCCCAGTGCAGGGACTGAGCCTTGGAGGGGAGGTGGGGGAGATCTGGCTTTTGGACTAGCTCACCTCTAAAGAATCCAAGGGTCAAATGTTCAAAAGCACTTAAGTGAATTATGAGCCAAAGTCTTGTTGAAAGTCATTGGGACTTAGGTGCTTTTGAAAAGGTCCCCCCTTGCCATCTCAAGGCAGCTCTCCTGGTGCCCCCACAGCCATGCAAAGCCCCAGGTCAGCGGGCGTTCTAGAATTAATGCTAGTTGCTAGGGCTGCCAACCTTGTGATGGCAGAAAACCCAACTCCCTTGCCCTGCCCCTTTTCTGAGGCCCTGGCCCCTGGTCATTCCATCTCCCCTCCCTCCATTACTGGCTCTCCCCCATCTTCCCAATCCCCTGCCCCAGCCTGGTTATGTGGGAGGGCAGGCTCTGGGGTGCAGGAGGGGCACAGGGGGTGCAGAGCTCCAGGAGGTAGATGGGAAGGGGAGGGGGTCAGGGATTGGTGTGCAGGACAGAGTGAAAAGAGCAGGCTCCAGGTAGCACTTTCCTCAGGTGGCTCCCAGAAGTGGCCAGCATGTGCCTTGTGAAAGTAGAAAGAATTATATTGCAAGAGAAAGATGAATTATACTGTAATAATTGAAGTAGTTGAAGGAACATTGTTTGTCTCTGAACAGGAAAGAGGAGTGTGTCAATGTTGTTTGTAGGTATGCAGATTCCAGAGTGAAGCCAGGTGTGCCTGGGATAATAGAAAAAGGAAACATTAGGTGTTAGGCAGAAAGTAGTTGAGATAACCAGGGAGATGTGGACAGGAGATTGCTGTGTGCTTGATGTGGAAATGAAGATACTTGACTAGTCTCATACTAATCATGTGAAGTTTTGCCACCCTTTTAATCTTGTTAATTTGGCTCTTTTGACTGTATAAATCAAGGGGTTTGAGCCTTGTATGGGACTCACATTTTCTGGGTGTATTAGCAGAGCAGCTTTGCTAATAAACAGAGCGGTCTGACAAATCGGTGAGTCCTGTGTCTGACTTTGACAGCCTCCAACTCCTAGGGGCCAATGGGAGCTGCAAAGCCAGCACTTGGGATGTTAGAGTTTAACTGACTAGCCAGGTAACCGATATGATGATGCTTATCTGTTAAGCTAAGCTGGCTCCTGGGCAGGCAGCTTTGCTGCAGCAGGGCAGTGAAGCCTCCTCAAGAGCCGGGCAGGCAAGTATAAAGCTAAGCTTTTTAGCAGCTACATGGTTACCATATTAAGCACTTTTAACATTCCTACTTGGGCAGCACCTGCAGTGCAGGCAGGGGCAGTGTGCAGAGCCTTCTTGTCCACACTGTGCCATGGAGCTGTGAGGACATGCTGGCTACTTCCAGGAGCCACACAGAGCTCACCACTCTTGGCCAACCCAACTTTTAGCAACCTGGTGAGCACCAGGGTCCCAGGTGCCTGGCAACTTTAGATTGTACCCTGATAGCTAGGAGCCCCCATAAGGATTCTGGCCCTACTGCTCCAGGCACTGCCCAGACCCCAATGGAGATGGAGGCCCCATTATTTCAGTGGCACAGCTGTAGTTGAGTGCCCCCTCATGGTTGCTCACCAGATTGCTGGGGATCCAAAGGTGTTTAAGTCTCAGGGGTGGGATCCTTTTTGGGGTCCGGGGCCACTGACCCACAGGAAAATCAGTTGGGGACCACATGCACACACCCCTCACTCACACAGCCTTTGACAGACAAGCAGAAAGACACTCCCCACATTCTGCTCACACACCAGAGTTGGGGGGAGGGGGGCAGGCTAGCAGATTTTGTGGACCCTCCAAGGCCCTGGGGTGGGAGCAAAAATGAGGGGGTTCAGTATGTGGGAGGGGGCTGCCAGGAAGCAGACTTAGGGTGTGGAATCTGGGTGGGAAGGAGGGTGCAGGAAGCAAAGAGGGGGTCTGCATGAGAGGGGTACAAAGGCTGGATAATAGGAGGGGCGCTTACCTGGCACAGCTCCCCAAGGACATACATGCATCTGTATCTGCCCACTACTCCCAGCTGTTCCTATTGTCTGTAATCACAGCCAATCAGATTGATGGGGGAAAAGCCTCTGCTGCACTGCTGTTTCGGGGGGGGGGGCACACCACGGCACATGCACTGCACAGAGCCACTTCCTCTTGCCTGCCAGACAGAGCCCATGGGTTGAAGCTGGCCCTGCGTTGCCTGACTCTGGCCCTCAAAGCTCCCCCCCTGCAGCAGGGAGCTGGCACTAGCAAGCCAGCTCCACAGGGAAGGGACCGGGGTGTACATGTGGGGAGAGAATAGGGATGGAGTGCCAACACCAACTCCCCAATCCAGGGGGGAGAAGAGATGTCTCAAGCCTCATGGGCCAGTGAGGTAAGCTGGGGAGGGGGCAGGGGAGGTTTGTGCACACAGATTTGGCCCCCAGGCCACAGAGTTTATACCCAGCCCCAGTCTTGGAGTCCCAATACACACTTGCCTGGTGCAGACCCTCTATTTAATAGCACCTGCTGAGGGCTATAATCACCCAGCCTGCAGCCCAGCCCTGGAATCAGCTGACTCCTCAGACTCCCTCATAGCAGAGCCACATCCTCTCCCAGCACCCACATTGCAGGTTACAGTTCTGTAGTCTCACAGGTCACACGGTAAGTGTAGCAAAACACACCGATACTGTGCAAGGGAACCAACAACACTATATACCTCCCTTAACCAGATGAGAAATCTACAGCAAACAAGAAACACCCCACTGCAGTGTCAGCTCACCCTTCCTGCATTCAGCCAGACCAGGTTCCTCCACCTCCTCAGGCTCCTGCTGCAGAATCTCCATACTTGAGCTCGCAAAAAAGGCTGAAGTCCACCCCTTGATCAGCCTCTCTATACCCTCCCAGTCCGGCTGTCAGGTGACTCCTGCCTCACCCTGCACAAGTGATCCTTGGCCCAGGTGATTTTGTTGCTAGGCAACCTTGCCCTGATAAATCTGTTCAGCTGGCTCAGTGAGATTTTGTTTCAAAGGTTGGGCACTTAAGCCAAGGGTGCTCCTTTACCACCAGCTGTGAGAGTTTCGGCCTGATGGAAGGTCACAGCCTAACTGAGACGGTAAAGAATCCTGCCAGATACCCACAGGCTGTGTCTATACTGGCGCAATCTTGTGCCAGAGCTATGCAAATGAGGCTCAGCGTGGAATATCGCCGAGCCTCATTTGCATAACTAATGAGCCACCTTTTTTGCGGAAGAGGCTCTTGCGCAAGACGGAGCTGTCTACACTGCCCTGTCTTGCGCAAGAAAAACCCTCTTGAGCAAAGCCGTTATGCTGATTATTTATGCTGAGCCTCATTTGCATAGCTCTGGCACAAGATCGCGCCAGTATAGACACAGCCACAGAGAATGCCCCTATCAAACAGAATCTGCATATACAGAGTCCTCAGACCCTCATAGCCAGCCCCTGCTCTGAAAAGTTTATGACCTAAATAGCCAGCCCTAGCACTGCATGCCTGGCACACTAGCCCCGACCTTGGTCAGGGCCTTACAGCATTTAGCATGATATGGGTCCTTAGCATGGTCAGGCCCTCTGGTCAGTAGTGTAATTGAAACCCTAAAAATGTCTCTCTCCAGGGACTGTAACTTTCTTACTAGCTCGGGTGTCTGGATTCAGTACTTCTGATGTGACTGACTTCCCCAAATAACACTTGTGCTACGTCTACACTGCTTCTTTTTTGCAGAAGAGGCAATGCAAATGAAGTGCGCGTTAGCAGCTTCTCGTGCTTCATTTGCATATTCTCTTCTGATGCTTTTTGCAGAAGAGATTTTTGTGGGGAAAAAAAAAAAGCAGTGTCGACGGGTCTGTTTTGTGCAAAAACCCCCCTTTTGCACAAGAACCTGCAAACCTCATTTTTTGAGGAATAAGGGTTCTTGCGCGAAAGGGTTTTTTTTGTGCAAAACAGACCCGTCTACGCTGCTTTTTCTTTTTGCGCAAAAAGCTCTTCTGCAAAAAGCATCGCAAGAGATTATGCAAATGAAGCGCGAGAAGTTGCTAATGAACGCTTTATTTGCATTGCCTCTTCTGCAAATAAGAGGCAGTGTAGACGTAGCCATGGATATGGTAGGTATGCAATTTGTGTTGGATATTGGTACCTGGGGTACATAACCAGAGTGTAGGTGCAATGAGCTGGTTTTATGTCTGAAGATGGCCTTGGTAAGACCCACCCACCTTGCCATGCTGCCTTCTGCTCTGTTGGGCTTCCATTAAAAAGGATGTTGAAAAATTGGAGCAGATGCAAAAACGAGCCAGAGAAATGATTTGAGGACTGAGAAAATACCTGGCCGGAAGAGACCTGGGCAGCTTGCTCTGTTTACCAGCTCCAAAAGCAGATCAAGCAATGACTTGATCAAGGTGTGTAAGTAAGTGTCACATGCTGGGGCATGATTCAGACCAGTGAACAATTGTGTCACTGCCTGTAATAGACCCCCGCATGCCACAGAAAGCTGCTGCTACTTGTGGCTCCTTGCACAGGGCACATACCCAGCCTGAACTCCCTGCGTAGCTTGCTTTCAACCCCGTTGTATCCAACAGCTGCCAGCAGTTACCAGACATGCTCTTGCCTTTCCAGCCTTGGCTGATGTTAGCAGGTGACCTCAACAAACACCCCAGTCCCAAATGTTCCCAAACCCCTCTGCTCTGAAATGTCCTGCCCTCCCCTGCAACAGCCAGAAGAATAATACAATCCATTTGCTCCTTTAAAGAGACAAAAGCCAACAACTTGCCATATCAAGAGGAGGCTATAGTCATTTAATTCCAATCCAGGGCGGCTGGGATAGATTAACAGTACAACAGGTCTATTAACAGAAGAAGACAGGCTTTTCAGTGAATCCAAGCATAAGAGATAAAGATAAAAACAGCTACAAGCCAATAAAACGCATCTACAAGTCTAAAGCTTGCTCTAGCATTGGTCAGGATGATTTTTCTCACCCCATTCTTCCAGCAGCATCATGGCCGACACCCCCGTGGGACAGGTTCTTCTCCAGAAGCCCCAAAATGCTAGTTCCTTTGTCTTCTTAAGTGAAAAAGAAAGCTTGGGCAGTACCAATAGGAACCCCAACTCTAGCAGCCTACCCATAACAAGCCTAACTATAGGGTGGAGACCCCTATCCATAGGAGCCCAAGCCCTAGCCAAGTATCCTCAGGGTTCCTATGGGTAGGGCTGCCTGTTGTAGGGTTAGGGTTCCTATAGGCATGGTAGGAGGTTGTCTGTAGGCGAGAATTGGCCTGTCCCCCAAAGCCTGTGAGAACAAGGGATCGTTTTCCAGGCTAGGTTGTAGGTTGTCGATGCGTTAGAGGGGGTTAAGCTGGTGGCTGTAGGTGATGATTAGTGGTGTTCTGTTATTTTCTTCGTTGGGCTTCTTGTCTTAAAGAAGCAGATTCCTGGGTACTTGTCTGGCTCTGTCAATCTGTTTCTTCATTTCCCTCTCTCAAGGTGCACATGCACCTCTTTCTTTGATCACACATGGGGGGTGAGCAGGAGAAGGACTCGGCCCTACCTCCCAGTGGAACACCACCCTGCTCTGATTGCACAGCCTTTAAACCAGCCAGTCTGTCCAACCTGTTGCCATTTCAGAGCTAGTGCCCCCAAAGGGGATTGGCCTTGTATCCCTCTCTCATCCCTCTGAATCAGCCAGGCCTCCTGCCCTGGGGCTGGACTGGAGCTAGCATCCCATGGTGGGGACAGCCCCCCCATCCTGCTCCCTACCTTCCTGGACCAGCCAATCCTGCTCTTCTCGTGGTGTTAACGAGGAGAGCAGTGTATGCTAAAGTAAAATGGCTCTGTCTTGACTATAGAATTGGCTATAGAATTAAACAGGAACTATCTTGTTTAATATCTCACCTTTAAATCCAAAGCAAGACAGTGCCTGAGTGATGTTGAAAAACTCAGTAGCCCATACCCTGAAGCAGGGGTCTGATATCTTAAAAACATGTTAGCACCTAGGTTTTGATACCCTTACAGTGGTTTCAGTGACTGTGATTAACATGCTGTTAAGAGTAAATTTAAACATAGGATTTCACTGTAGTCATGTGATTTCTCCATGTCTAGAAATGGGTTCTGTGCACTAGGGAAGCAGGTTGCGTTCTGAATTCCTATGAGCTAATGAGTGGGGAGTGTTCAGGTCAGGGGACAGGCTATAGAGGGTTGGGGGTTTACCCTGACAGGCTAACTCATGTGAAAGCTACAAACTGCCTTGTCATCACCACCGTGTGACAGGGACACTTTTTTTTTTTTTTTTTGTAATTAGTAAAAGCACAATCTGTTTCCTTTATTTGCTCTGTGCTGCCGGGTAGGCTCTGCCCCACAGACAAGTTCTTAGGCTCCAAAGGAAAGCAAAAGTGAAATTGCAGCACGGAGGGGAGAGGCTCAGAGAAACTCACTCTGCACTCCAGCGCTGTGGAGACGGCCCTGATGATGGTGAGTAGCTTCCCACAGAAGGTGCCCAGGACAAACCCCTTCCCAGTCTCTGGGTGCCTACGGGCAGTGGCTTGCAGCCTTTCCAGAATACTGTTCTTGTCCTAGGAGTCTGCTCTCAGCTCTGGGCAGCGGGGGTGGCCCTGGGCTTCAGCTCCACCACCCACAGCTGAAGCCTGTCACTTAGCTTCCTGGGGCCCCTGGGGCCTGGCGTCTGGGCAACTGCCCTGCTTGTCACCCCCTAATGCCAGCCCTGCACTTGTAACCCCCCCCCTAAATCTGTGGCCCTAATTAGGGTTGCAACTCCAGATTGAGAAACACTGACCTAGCACAGAGCAGTGAGAACAAGCCCATTAGTCTGTACCGACTTCGCGAGTGCTTGTCATACAGCCTGTTGTAAATCTGGGCAACTAGGCAGATGAGTTGCTGTACCCCCCTGGAAGAGCGCTGTGTACCCCCGGGTACCTGTACCCTGCTTGAGAGTCTGCACTGTGGGTGGGAGTGGGGAGACCGACTCATGCGAGTGCTGCTTGAGAAGCCAGCCACGCCTAAAACTAGCCGGGGGGGCCAATGTGGCATGGCCGGTGGCTCAGGCTAGCCACCCAAGCACAGACCTAGAATGTCAGGCAGGGGCGGAGGCAGTGGCTAGCCTGAGACACCGCTCCTGCTGCGATAGCCACGGTGCTAGTGGAGCAGAGCTAGTGGGTGACAGTTTCCCCCAGGCTACCAGCTGCAGTGCAGACACCCCCTTAACGTGAGCTTGGCTCTGCGCCTGGGATGGCAGCTCTAGGCGCAGTTTCTTAGAGGAGCTGGGGGAGTTGCTCGCTGGGGATCTCTCACCAGACAGCAGCTCAGAGTCCCTGGGGGTGCCTGGGGAGCAAGTGCTCCAGTAGGGAAGCGATGCCAAGTGCCTCCTGAGGTGGGGAGAGGAGCGCCTGCCCCTGACTGGGGGGAAGCTGGATGGAGTCAGATGGACAGCTCTCCCCAGATCGTCTTCAGCCTGCCCTGGCATTCCTGCTAGTGTGTGTGTGGGGGGGGAGGGGGAGCCAGTGAAGGGTGGTGAGTGGGGTGCAGGGGGAGCGGGGTGAGATTAGCAGGGCACGGAAGGGACTCGATGAGGGTGGGTTTGACAGAGAGATGGGCGGCGGGAGCAGGGAGTGTTAGCAAGGGAGCTGAAGGACTAGCAGTGGGAGCTAGGCATTACTGGCAGCAAAGGGAGCCAGCGCATGGGGGTTCATGGGAGCAGGGGAAGCTGGCAGGGGGGATTAGCAGCATGTGGGGGACCCCTGAGGGGACTAGCAGACAGCAGGGGACCGGGGCGGAGATTAACAGGTGTCGGGGGAGGCAGTGAGGGGGTTTTGTGGGAGATCTGGGGGGGTGAAAGGTTCAGCTATGGGTGCTGGGGGTGTTTGCTGCAGTCAGGCTGGAGGCAGTGGAGGGGGATGGGCAGAGGATCTGGTGGGAGGGATAAGTAGAGGGAGGCAGTGAAGGGGTTTCTGGGGGGTGAGAGGACTCAGAGACAGTCAGGCTGGAAGGTATCATTGGTGCTTCCTTTGAGCATTCAATTTAATCTGGCTCTCGCTCTTGCAGGAGGAACCAAAGCCTGGGGACCTGATAGAGGTTTCTCGCATTGGATACCAGCACTGGGCCCTCTATGTAGGAAATGGTTACGTCATCCACCTGGCCCCACCCAGTAAGGAATGGCCCCTCAATGAGGGGGGAGAGGTGCTGAGCTGGCAAGGGGGGGTTGGACTGGGCGGGGAAGAGCTGCTGGGCATGTCAGCCTGGAACAAGTGGCAGGGAGGGCTCCATACTAGACCGGGAGGGGGGGAGGGGGATACATCCACTGTGATCCAGCAGGAAATCCATCCTGGATTGTCATGCGTCATTGGGGGTGCCTCCATTTATTGGGTCTGTCTGCGTTTCTGAGCCCTTGCAAATTGAGTAGCAGGACATGGAGAGAGTGGGATGAGGGATGGATGGGGTGTCTCAGGCTAGGCAGCCCCATAACTTGAGATACCCCTAAAATCACTGGTTACTTGTGAAAACATCTGCCCGTGCATCTGCCCAGCCAAGCCTGACACTCAGATGGCCCCACCGTGCCCCCCACCCCCTGGTCCGCCCGGTATGCATGGGTCACACTCCCAGCCACTGCCTTCAGGGACAAGGCTGAAGCCTGTGATGCAGGAGAGGGGAGCAGTGTGCTAACTCAGTGATGGGGACAGATCTGATTGAGATGGACAGATAGAGAGATGTGGATGGATGGATGGAAGGACTGAGGGGATGTATAGTGATGAGAGATACTTCAACAGACATGTAGCTAGATACGAACATGTAGCACTGAGTAGATAGAGGGCTGTGCGTAGAATCACAGAATACTAGAACAGGAAGGGATCTTGAAGGCCATCAAGTCCAGTCCCCTGCCCTCACAGCAGGACCAAGCACCATCTAGATCATCCCTGACAGGTGTCTGTCTAACCTGCTCTTAAATATCTCCAATGACAGAGATTCCACAACCTAGCTAAGCAATTTATTCCAGTGTTTAACCACCCTGATGGTTAGGAAGTTTTTCCTAATGTCCAACCCATACTTCCCTTGCTGCAATTTAAGCCCATTGCGTCTTGTCCTATCATCAGAGGCCAAGGAGAACAATTTTCTCTTTTCCTTGTAACACTCTTTTACATACTTGAAAATTGCTACCATGTCCTCTCTCAGTCTTCTCTTTTCTAAACTAAACACACTCACTGTTTTCAGTCTTCTCTCAAAGGTCATGTTTTCTAGACCTCTAATCGTTTTTGTTGCAACATTGTCACACTCTTGACTTACATCTAGCTTGTGGTCCACTAAGACCCCAAATGGCTTTCTGCAGTACTCCTTCCTAGACATTTTGTATGTGTGAAACTGATTGTTCCTCCCTAAGTGGAGTACTTTGCATTTGTCCTTTTTGAACTTCATCCTATTTACCTCAAACCATTTCTCCAGAACAATTTTAATTCCCCAAAGCACCTGCAACCTCTCCCAGCTTTGAATCATCCACACACTTTATAAGCGTACTCTCTATGCATTTATCTAAATCGTTGATGAAGATATTGAACAAAACTGATCCCTGAGGAACCCCACTTGTTATGCCCTTCCAGCATGACTGTGAATCATTAATAGCTATTCTCTGAGAACAGTTATCCAACCAGTTATGCACCCAACTAATAGTAGCCCCATCTATGCTGTATTTCCCTAGTTTATTGATAAGAAGGTAATGTGAGACTTTATCAAATGCCTTACTAAAGTCTAGGTATACCATGTCTACCACTTTCCTCTTGTCCACAAGGCTTCTTATCCTATCAAAGAAAGCTGTCCAGTTGGTTTGACATGATTTGTTCGTTACAAATCCATGCTGACTGTTACTTTTCACCTTATCTTCCAGATACTTGCAGAATGATTCCTTAATTATTTGCCTCATTATCTTTCCTGGCCAGAAGTAAACTGACTGGTCTGTAGTTTCCTGAGTTGTCCTTATTTCCCTCTCTATAGATGGGCACTATATTCTGCCCTTTTCCAGTCTTCTGGAATCTCTCCTATCTTTCATGACTTTTCAAAGATGATGGCTAATGGCTCAGACACCACGTCTATCAGCTCCTTGAGTATTCTAGGATGCATTTCATCAGGCCCTGGTGACTTGAAGACATCCAACTTTTCTAGAAACAAGGAGTCCTGTGGCATCTTAAAGACTAACAGATTTATTTGGGCATAAGCTTTTGTGGGTAAAATCCACATCATCAGATGAATTGGAGTGGAAATTACAGGCATTCATGTGATGAATTGCGTTTTACCCACAAAAATTTATGCCCAAATAAATCTGTTAGTCTTCAAGGTGCCACAGGACTCCTTGCTTTTACAGGTACAGACTGTGACATCTCAGATGTGGGTCCCTGGCTGGCATCATACATCCTGGGATATCATGAGGAGGGAGGTGTGGACAGAGAGGAATGTATGCAGACTGCAGGGATAGGGAGGATGTATGGAGGGTATAGAAAGATATGGGTGTCTACATGATTGGATCACATGGACATTTGCCACCCCAGGTGAGTTTGCAGGAGCTGGTTCCTCCAGTATCATGTCTGTGATGACTGACCGAGCCATGGTGAAGAAGGAGCGTCTCCGGGATGTTGTTGGGCGAGACAGGTACAAAGTCAACAACAAGTATGATGGGAGATGCTCGCCACTGCCCGTCAGCAAGATCCTCAGCGAGGCCGAATCTCTGGTGGGCCAGGAGATGGCATACAGTGTCACCAGCCAGAACTGCGAGCACTTCGTCACCAATCTGCGCTACGGCCAGCCTATGTGCGACCAGGTGTGGGCAGGGGCCCCTCACGTGCTTGTCACTGCTTTCCCGGAGGGTGGGCTTGGTATAAAGCCACATCTCAGAGCTGCTGATGGGGGAACAAAGAGGGCAATTGCCCAGGGGCCTAAGCAACTTTAAAGGGCCTGGGACTCTCGGGGCTGCTGCTGTGGTAGCTGGGAACTTCCTGCCACATTTAAATTGAGACTGCAGCACAGCACCGTGCACTGTGGTGGCAGCTGAGGGGGAGGGCGAGCCCTGGGTTGCTCTGGGCTTTCTGACATATTTAAATCACAGCCGTTTAATAGCTGGCTGGGATAGCAGCAGCATGAGGCACCCAGGACTGCCGCTGGGGGTGGGGGGAGGGAGGCAGCTCTCCAGGCCCTTTAAATGGTGATGCAGCTCGGGCAGCAATGAAGGGCTGGATGAGGGCAACCCCCTCCCCCTTTGCAACATTCCCCTTCCTGCACCTTGTTCAGGTAATTCTGTCGGCAGCCCAGCCACACCTACTTGGTCAGGGTCTGTGCAGCGCATGGCACAATGGGGCCCTATCTCACTCATGGTCTGGGCAGCGCCTGGTAGACCCGGGCCCGGATCTCAGTGTATAGCTGCTGCTGTACCCCTATAAGGGGGATGTGGTCCTTGTGCTCGGGTTAGAGCCCTGGTGTCGCCCCAGCTCATGGGCCCAGCCTTTGGATCTCACATGTTTTGAAGTAGCTCCAGGTACTGCTTCTGGCCCTGGCCTTGTGGCAAATGCCCAAGGTACAGCGGCTTTTTTTTGCACCCCTCCCTGGGGTCATCAGACTCCACAGCCCAGCTGCCCTGGGCCTCAATACTAGTGCTAGCCCCCCTCATCTCCCCAGTAGCTTGTGTAGCACCCACTCGCTCCACCCCCTTCCCAGGAGCTTCACTCGGGTTTATAATTTAACCCCTGTGGCAGGCAAAGAAAGGAACTTACCCACACACTCCCTCTCTCCCTCTCCCACTTGGGAAGCACACGTGCTACAGGCCTGTGGTTGAACACCCACCACCTGAACGCAATCCCCTCCCTCAGAGCCCTGCCCACCCCTGACGGTCTTGGGTTCTGGCCAGTGTCATTTGGGGAGGCCAGAGCCCCCCTGCTCAGCCTCCTGGTTCTGCAACGGCCTGGCCCCTTGGCTACAGCCCATTGCTTTGAAAAGCCTCTGATCTTCTGATACCTCTTGCCTGCCTCTCTTCTCACACTGGGCTTTTCCATGCTCTGGCCCTGCTGTGTGCTGCTGTTAAGCATCCATGACAAAGAATGCCACAGTGGTGGGGAAACTGAGTCAGGGAATGGTGTGTAGGCAGGCTCATGCACTGAATACACAGCTGGATTGGGCACAACTAAATCTGGCCCCATTTGAGCTTCTCCGACCGTCTTTCACCCACAAACAGATGGTCTAAATCTGTACAGTTCCAAGGGCAGCTTGTGCTCAGCAAAGCCAGTAGGCCTGGACACCGTCCCCAGATCAGGGCTCCCTGGCAGCTAGCTGACTGACTCCCCTTTCTGTCCTGCAGGTCAGAGACACCATGAGGGCAGTGGGGATCGCCGGGGTGAGCATGTTGGCTCTGGGGCTCATCGGAGCCTTTGTTACCAGGCCCAGGCACCAGAAGCAATAGCATGGACTCCCCTCTGAGTACCGGGCCCAGAACTACGGCTGCAGGGTCCTGTGAGCAGCAGGCTGGACTTGTCAGCATCTTCCTGTCATTTGTATGTTTTCTGAGACTAGATGTCTCCAAAATAAATTAACCTGCCCTTACATGCCCCCTCTGTCTGACCTTGCCGGTTTCACCTCGGCATGCGGAGTGGGGGGCTGACTCAGATCCCCGTAAATACCCACTCTGTGGGGTGGATTGTGGCACTCTCCTGGTTTGTCCCCTTCCCAGTCACTCGATCTTCTCCCCCTCCACAGGGCTCCCTCTGCCCTGAAGGGCTACTCACCTGCCACCCACGGAGCCAAGAGCTGCAGCCTGCCACAGAGCTGCCTGCCCAGGACATGCAGGTGGGGGGTGGTCCTAGCTGAGCAGGGACTGGCAAGGGTTGACAGGCCAGCCAGCCCCCATCCCTCCACACAACTTGCCCTTAAGGGAAGTGAAAAGTCGCAGAGCCAGGCCTCCCTGCCCCCCTTGTTCCAGTGCCCCTGCACTACAGCTATGGTCAAACTTGCCTGGGCTGCCCAGCTCTTCCCAGGGAGCCTCCCCCACACAGAAAGGTGCCAGGTCCCAGTGGTGGCAGTTCCTCTGGGCCTGGGACAGCAGCTGAGCCAGCCCCGCTTGCCCAGGGGCTGGAGCAAGCGGAACCAAAGGTGCCTCCGGCCACGAGTGAGCCAGCTCCTCCCCAGTCCTGCCTGGAAGGTGCTGCTTTACCCTGGGCTCCAGCTGACACCTCCAGGCCTTCGGGGGGGGGGGGTGGTGAAGGCTGACCCCCCCCGGCCCAATCCTGTCCACCCCAGTTTTAAATTCCTGCCAGCTCTGTTCCCGGGGCAATTACTCCACTTCCTCCACCAATATGGGCCTAGGAAATTACAGTAACTGGACTGTTGGTGTCTGGTCCATACTTCTGATTGAAGACTGTACAGGTTCCCTTAAAACTGGATTTTCAGATAAAAAATCAGACACCTGGTAACCCTACCAATCATCCCAGACTGTGGGGTTCCCCTGGATCCATATAGTGGCCCATCCATAGGGGCTTATGGCCTGAAGGGGTTACCTAGTTAATTAGCAGTAATGCAAGGAACATACAGACCCGTCTCCTGTAAGGTGTCGGCTTCAGCGGTTCCCGTAAGATTTGAGACTTGAAATTTAGCACAGATGAATGGCCTAATGGTCACCCCTACGTTTTGGGGAACTGAGAATTGAGTGATAATGACATCAGCCAACCATAGGAACCTGAGCTCAGAGGCAACTGCTGTGGAGGGACACAAGGGGAGCAATGGCCATGTGACCGGGTCTCCCTGCATGTGACTCCTCACCGCGCCACCCCTGGCCTGGGGCAGGGCTGTTCCTAGTTGGATGCAGGGCCCAGGACAGTCCCCCCATCTTAGGCCCTGCCCCTTTTCACCCCTACTCCACCCCTTCCCATCCCCCCTGCCCCTGCTCTACCCCCGCTCTCAAGCTCCCTTCCCCAAGCAACACGGCCCCGGGGGGCTAGCTGGGTCTGGCACCGGCAGCAGGGGTCAGTCTCCCCCCACCTCCAGCGGTGGTAGGAAATGGAGCAACTCAACCCCAGCCTGCTCTACTCCTCTGGCTCCCAGCTGCATCGCTCCACTACCTGCTGCCAGTGAGTGCAGGGGGTGGCTCCACTCCTTTTCACAAGCCCCCTCTCCCCAGGGAATTGGAGCCATGGAGCAGGCTGGGGCCGGGTCACTCAGCTCCTCACTGCATCTAGTGTTTGGGGGCATGCAACACTTCTGTCTCTCCCCATCCCATGTTGTCCCTGCCTGAGCTAACCTTAACCCTAGGGCTATCTTAAGAGGGGCACATTTGCTGTTGTCTGAACACAAAAGGGCCATAGCAACAAATTGGCATCTACAATGAGAGCCTTAATATACTGCTAACCTATAGGAGAAGGACACCCCAACACTAGTAGAGTGAGGAAATACAAAGAAGGAATATGGGAGAAATCCCTACTGAATATGCATTAGACATAGTGTGTAGCTAGATGGACATTCAGATGGACATTCTATATTATCTCCTTCTCCTCTGCTAGTTTGGAGTGTTTATAACTTTTCTAAATGTATTAATAAACTATCTACGATATATTTGAGAGCGTTTGGGAGTCAGTCTGTCTGTCTGTCTGTGAGAGTCTATTTGCTCAAGAACTCCTCCTGAACAGTAAGAGTTAGGACTATCACATTTGATATGAAGCCTCCTCTTATGATAACTTAAAACAAGGTCAGGGGTTGGTTGTGCCAGGACAATGGGATGTGCCTGGAATGTGATTGTTTCTCATAAAACGGAAAGGGAGGGGTTCGCTAGCAGGGACAGTTATACCATAGAATTACCACAGAGGGGTAGTAAGGGGTCAGAGATGGGGACCAGGACAGCTATAACCCCATTAGGCCAACAGGGGACAGGGTGGAGAAAGGGACAGCTATCTTCTACTATATATTTCAGAGAGTTTGTCTTTTTTGTGTGTGTCTGTCTGTCCCCCAGCTGAGGGACATGCACCCCTTCCCTGGCTGTGCCCACTGCAGCAGCCATGTACAAACACTTACTTGGCCCCAAGCTGCTGCAGTGAAAGAGGGCTGGGGAGTCCTCTCTCCCCAGGGCTGCCTGTATACTGAACCCCTCCTCTCCAGCCCCACCCCAGAGAATGATGTAAATGAAGAAAAATAAAAATATTTCAGTTAAGGAGCAATGCCAAGTTAATACAAAAGGGTTCCCACAGTGTGAGTGTTGCAACAATGCACATCAAGGTTCTCAACTGAACAGTTGTTTTACTTATACCGGGCTTGATCTTGGGACATGAACCTGTCAGACCTCAGAGTGATAAGTGGGAATTTTTAAGCAATCAGTATAATGAATATACAATAACCAAGTCCAATCTCTACTGGCACAGCCGGCCTCGGTCAGAATTATATCCAACTTCAGCTGCCAAGTACAGAGGTGTAGCGAGGGTGTTATGCGCCCGGGGCAAAAGCAAAATTTGCACCCCCCTCACCCTCCGCCATGTGACAGGGCCCTGAACCTGGTGCACAGCTGAGCCCGATGGGGACGGGGGAGCTTGTACCGCGTCTTCCTGCATCCCCTCCAGTTTGGGGCAGACACTGTCCCACTGTTGAAGAGGGAGGAAGGTCAGGCTGGGGGTGCAGAGGCAGGGAGGAGGCTTCAGCAGGCAGTGGTGGATGGAGGAGGAGCAGGCGAGCAAAAGTATGATGGGGAGCAGACGGGCAATTACCCCCCCCCACCTCCTTTGCTATGTCAGTGAACGTAAGAGATTAACTTACCTATTAAAATAACAGAAAAAACTTTTAAATAAAACTAACACACAACACAAGAATCGCCCTCGCTTTCTTGAAGCAATAAGTAGTCTAAGGCCGAGGATACACTGCAAGCGAGGCTTTCAGTCTGCCACGAGGACTTTTCCTTCAGGCTGCCATGAGATTCTATCCTTAAGTAAAGGAGAGAGGTCTCTCTGAGCTGCTCGTCCAAATTTCACACAAGCCATTCAACTGAAGCCACAGATATCAAGATTCAAGGCCAGCCTTGCCTTTGGCAGCCTGCCTCGCCAGCTATTCACAATCACAACGTCCGAACATGTATAAGACTTTTAGCTGAGACAGCCATGTTAATCCCAAGTCTCTGCTATGACTGGGAGATGTGGTGACCTATAGAAAACACCTGCATTTTCTATGGAAAATCCACAACAAAACGTGGGAGGATTGATCACCTCGGTAATGCCAGCTCCTTTAGAACTGAGACTCTGATTATCCAGCACCAGCTGAGGTAGAGCGGGCACTGCATGCACACGTCCGATATATTTTTACCAAAACTGCTACCTGCCCAACTTGTCAAAGAAGAAAGGAAACGGAGGCCAAAAGGAACGGTTCACAGCAGTGTTTCTCACCTTTTTTTTAATAAAGTACCCCTTTTAAAAAATGTATAAGTACCCCCAGTACCTCCAGTTTTCAGACACACAACATTTTTTCTACAATTGCAACATATTTGTTTAAACAACCTCATCGTATCCCCGTCACTCTTTACAAGGTACATGGTCCATGGAGGTCAATGGGGCTGGGCTATTTTATATGTAAAGGTACTGAGAAATGTATATGTCAATACCAAGATGGCAATGCGTATCTTATGTAAATAATACCGAATAATAACTGCCAAATGAGACCACTTCCCAACCTGCTTACAAAGGGCCTAATACAATTTAAATTTTAATCTAAGATTGAGCTCAAAACAATCTGTTGATATGACCCAAAAAGATCCAGATAACATTTAGTCACCTTTCAAACATATAAGGGACCAATCAGTAAAAACCCCACTGCCTGGTAGAGGTGATCTTTGAAGAAAATTGGAGAGACTTTGAATGTACTTTTTCTGACAACGGCACTTTCTCTCACTGAATGTGGGGTCTTCAGCACAGGTTTCACTTTATGTGTCAGAATAACACAGAAATGCGTTGTCACAGCTAACTGCATTCAGGTCAAAGCAACATGCACCCCAAAGACAGAACAAATTCCTTGAAGCTGGAAGTCAAAACATCTCACCTCTTCACAGAGCTCACAAAGGATCTTGTTCACCCAGAGACACAAGTCATGACAACTCTCTCTAGAGAGAGACAAAACGTCCTGCCTCTCGGTGGACATACCAAATATTTTCATGTGGCATCTTACCATGCTGTTTAAATAGGCTGCTTGGATGAGGAAGACGCACAAAGAGTCTGTCCATCATCAGCACTGGAGCAACCACCGTGATAACAGACCTGATCTCTCTATAGGCTCTTGTGGAGCAGCAGGGAGCCTGCAGCGGTCTCTTGGGAGGAGAGGCCAGGGGTGACTCTATTGCAGTGGTTCTCAAGCTTTTTGGCCTGTGGACCACATGACTCAATGTAAACCTTTCTGCAGACGGCCAGTTGCTAATGGAAACTCACCTTTAATTACACAATTATGCCCAAGCTATTTTGCTAGTGCTGCAGCTGGGGAGAATGGTTTAATTTCAATTATTAAACAGATTAAGTGTTTTAACTTTCTCATGTTAGTTTATCAAACTTCATTTTAAATAAAGTAAAATATTAATTTATGTCCAATACAAAGGTTTCAATGTTTTCTTTACTTATGGCAGGGGTAGGCAACCTTTTCTGGATCAGGGCCACTGATCCACGAAAAAATCAGCTGGGAATCACACAAGTGAGAAAAAAATGCTCCTCCCAAAACTCCAACCCTCACTTAGGTGGCCCCCACTGAGACACCTCACTCCTCTGGCATTCCAGCCCCAAGGGGCAAGGGGAAGGGACAGGAAGGACTGAGGTTCAGGGCTTTCCATAGGCTAGATTTGCTTTTCTGATGAATTTTATGGACCCCTTAGGTTCTAAAGGGGGGACAAAAATAAGGGGTTCAGTGTGTGTGAGAGGGCTGCCAATGAGCAGGACAGGGATGGGGTGCAGGATCTGGGAGGGAGGTGGGGGGTGGAAGGGGGCAAGGTCTGGGTGGTAGGTAGGGTGCAGAAGCAGGCTGGATGTAGGGTGTCTGGCCAGGGGGAGGGAGCAAGAGCAGATTGGGGGTTGGGTATCTGGCTAGGAGGCAGGGTGCAAGGAGGGGACTTGGGTAGGAGTTGGTCCTCCCTGATCTGGCACCCTCTGGACCTGACTGGTCCCAGATGAGGGATTTTTGGACTGGGGAGGTCATTTCAGGGCTCCTGGTTCTCCCCCTCAGCACTAGGCTTGCTTCTTTGCACCTCCATCCCCTGCAACCCAGCTGAGCTGCCCACCCCTGCTGGTTCCCTGTGCCTCCCCCAAAACCATCCCCCACAATCCAAGGGAGTGCAGCACCAGTTCCCTGCATTCCCTCACAGCCCAACTGAGGTGCCCATCTGCTCCCTATACCTTCCCCATCCACCTCAGCTCAGTTGAGCCCAGCACTGGTTCCCTGCATGCCTCCCCCACAGCACAGCTTAGCCCCGTTCCCCTGCACCTCCCCCAAGCCCTGCAAAACTGCTGAGCCCAGCTCTGATTTCCTGCCCGTCCCTCCCCTTGAGTCTAGCCCCAGTTCCCGGCACCTTCCTCCTCCTGCAGCCAAACTGAGCTCTGAGCTCCGCACCTCCTCCCCGCAGCCCAGCCCAGCCCAGCTCAGCATTCTGCACCTCCCCACTCTGCAACCCAGCTGAGCTCCATTTCCCTACACCTCCCCCCAAACCGCACAGACATGCTGAGCCCAGCACTGATTCCTTGCCTCCCCCCTCCCTCCCCTTGAGTCCAGCACTGGGTTCCTGGCACCTTCCTCCTCCTGCAGCTCAGGTGAGCCCAGTGCCCCGCACCTCCCCCCCAACCCCGCAGCCCAGCCCGGTGCCCCCTTAGCATGGCGCCCAGGGGCAACTGCCCCCCCCCCCGCTCACCCCTCACTATGCCTCTGGCCAAGTAGTTGGATTGTTTTCCTAACATCCCTCCTCCTAGGAGCTGGTTCCAGAACCAGCCTTCCCCCCTGGCACTCAGAGCCCTCTCAACCTTCGCCAGCTTGTTCAGTCTCCTCCTGTAAGTTCTGCTTGCCAGCCCCTTTGGCAGCCTAAGAGCCCTTCTCTGCTCCAAGCCTGTTTGGGTTCATCTTCCTTGAACAGGGGTGAGTACAGTTGTACATCCAGGGTTCCCCAGTCCCCTAGCATCAAGCCAGAGATCAGGGTCCAGGTAGGATCTCTAAATTGGGCTTATGTCTACACTGCGATTAAAAACCCGCAACTGGCCTGTGCCAGCTGACTCAGGTTCTGGTACAGGGGCTGTTTAATTGTGTGGTTGGTGTCCTGCTTGGGCTGCAGCTCCAGCTCTGAGACCCTCCTGCCTCTCAGGGTCTTAAGAGTTTAGGCTCCAGCCCAAATGCCTACATCACAGTTAAACAGTGTCTCAGCCCTGTGGGCATGGTTGGGCTGACAGTTCAGCTGAAGTTCAGCTTTGGCCGGTCCCACCTACAGCCCAAACAACAACACCTCCTAGCACCTGCCACCTCTTCCTGCGCTAGACCTGATCTCACTGCAAGAGGAAGGTAGTGAGCCCCAGGGCTGTAAGCTGGGTGTTGCTGTGTTTGAAGGGGTGAATGGGTCGGGGTCTGCATTCACACGTACCAGTTCTCTGATTTCCAATCTATTAAAACAATGCATAATCACCTCCGACCAGGGAAACCGTATCAGCAACCTTTGGGGCTAAAAGCTGCACAGGGAATCTAAGCTGGGAACTTTGGAATCAAGTACCAAGCCCTCTGCCTCACCTTCCACCATGCCTGCGAATCATGGCTATGTGGGAGGCAGCTCCCAGTCTCACCTCAAAGCTATTCAGGCTGCAACTGAACACTGTAGCTTAGCCTTGTGCTAGCTGCAGACCCCTTCCTAGGTGCTGATCTCGGCCCATATCCGAGTACCTCCTGCAACTTGAAGGTCTTTTTCCTGGTTGTCTGGAATGTGATAGCTTGAGAACGACACAGCCCCTCAGTTCCAGGCATTTCACACAGGCTCTGGCACAGCTAACTGTTGGGAATGGCCGGGTTGGCTTTGGCTCAGTGTCCACAGGCAGGCCTGCAGGGGGGTGGGACAAAGGGGCAGCTGCCCTAGGCCTCAGAGATACAAAAGTGCCAGGAGCCTTTGGCTGCTGGAGCATCACTTTCTGGGTGGTGCTGAGGGCTGCCTAGCCCAAGCCCTGCCCTGTCTGCCAAGGTCCCGCACCTTCTGGGGGCACTGAGAGGGCCCCCACCGCCTTGCCCAGAGGCCTGGTGAGGCTCTCAGCCCTGCTGCCCACAAAGAACTATAATATCATGCATTGTATGGAGAACGTGACCAGGGATTGTTACTTACTCCTTCACAGAATACTACAACTAGGGAGGCACCAAATGACCTTAATAAGCAGCAGGTTTAAAACAAAGGAAAATACTTCCTACATAATGTGCAGTCAACCAGTGGAATAGCCAGAGGATATTGAGAAAAAACAAAAATATAACTGGGCTCAAATGAGAATTAGATAAGATCATGGATGATAGGCCCCCCAATGGTCGTTAGCCAAAGTAGCCAGGGATGTACCTCATATTCTGGGGTGCTCTTAAAACCTCCAACCAGCAGAAGCTGGGATTGGATGGCAGGCAGTGCCAGATTTACACACGAGCTAAGTAAGCTACATTTTAAGGCCTCAGATTATGAAGAGCTTCTAAACACAAAACAATTACTGAATGTCATTGTTTTGGTAATGCTATGGGGCCTCAGCATGTCTTAATCCAGCACTACAGGGGATGGATTACTTGGTATTTGCCCTGCTCTGTTCATTCCTTCTCAAGCATCTGGCACTGTCAGAGAAAGGATACTGGGATAGATTGGCCATCCTGGCTCAGGCCAATGGCCCATGTTCTCATGAAGTATAAGTATCCAGGAGGGTGTTCCTGCTGAAATCACACTGCTAGCTGTACTCTACCTTGCTATTGACTGAAATGCTGATATCCTCAGCTCAACTCACTCAGCTGTTGCTATTTTCAGCTGCAGTACTGAAATTTGGATCCTGCAGCACAGTACTTCCCATACATATGAGGTATATATGGACACTATAGATTGAGGGGCAGGATGATACGGGTACAGTGTGGGAATGTCAGCGGAGGACTAATCAGACTCGCTACCTGGTACACACCCCTTCAATACACCCACACTGAAAAGTGGGGCAGGTAGAGGGTACCTCAGATGACCTGAGCACGGAGCCATACCTCTCATGTGAGCTCTCTTGCTTAATATCTGCTTGTCTCGAGCATGGGTTTGAGTGAGGACGATAGGAGGGTTGGGCACAATTTCAGTTCAGGCACAGGTAGAATCAGCAGCACAGATGTACGTGGCCCTCCCATAGGCTGGATCCAAGTCCTGAATATTCCACCCACATGAAACTTGCCTTAGATAAGTCCAGTGGCAGAATTGAAACTGAAAGCTGACAAGCGTGTGTGGGAAGTCCAGAGCCAGGATAGCCAAGGAGCTCCAATCCCAGCCCCATGGCGGAGAGATATCGTGTCCCTGTAAGTACTGAGGCACTGCATCAGGGTTGAACTAAAGCAAGTTAGTAAACAGCTCTGGAGAGTTTTAGCTACAGGATGGCTTGGAAGTGGCCAGTCCTGGTGGCTGTTTGTTCATCAGCTCAGAGGCAGTCAGGCAGATCTGTCTGAGTTCTGTGAACGCCTGTTGTTTCTCCTGTAGCAGTCACCGGGTTATTATAATAAATAGATTTTGTGGAAGGGAATCTTTGGGTTCCCCAACAATGGTTTAGAAGGCAAGACTTCTGGGTTGTCTTCCCAGCTCTTTGAAATGAGAGTTCTAGTGGGTTAGAGTGGGAGGGGAGTAGGACCCAAAACTCCTGCATGGGCGGTGTCCTGCCCCAAAGCTCACTACCCTGCTCGGCCTCCTCCCCGAAGCCCTGTCTACACTCCACCCCCACCCAGCAGCCTCTACCCACCTACTCTGTCCCACTCAGCCCCTACCTGCTTCTCTGCTCCCTTTCCCAGGCCTCCTCCTGCCCATCTGCCTGCAGCTCACTGCTCACCTCTTCGCCTCCTCCCCCATCCCTCCCAGCCCACCTCTCACCTTTTTGCCCCATGCCCCAGGGCTGGCTGCTCACTGCTTGTGTGTGCCTCTTTGCCACCTTCCCTGGCCACCATGCAGAAGGAGTGGGGGCAGGAGGAGGCAGAGGGAAGACAAAGACTCAGGGACAAGAGGGTGAGTGGAAGCGGGGCCTTGGGGCAGACCGCAGGAAGAGTCAATGGCCAATGCACCTTTTTGGCCATGGCAGCTCCAAAGGCAACAAGCTGGATGTTTGGGGAGGCCTAGCCTCCCCTGGCCTCTAATACCCACCACCCATGGGCTGCTGGGGTCAATTCTCAGTGTGGGAGAGGAGTGGGGTCTAGTGGATAAAGCCAGTGGCAAGGTGGGAGGGGCTGGCTCCATGCGCCCAGAAGGGCCGGGGCAGTCAGCCCTCAGTGCTACATCCTCCCCCATCCCAGTCCTTAGCGCTGCCCTGAGCACGCTGTCCCCCAGGAAGCAGCCGGCACGTTCCCCCTCTAGTTCCTACGTGTAGGGGCAGCCAGGAGGCTCCACACGCTGGCCCCACCCCAAGTGCTGCTCCCACCACTCCCACTGGCCGTGAACTAAGGCTTCTGGGAGTGGAGAGGGCCGTCCCTGTGGATGGGGCAGTATGCAGAGCTGCCTGGCCGTATTTCTGCCTAGGAGCTGGAGAGGGGACTTGCCACTGCTTCCAGGTGCTGTTTGAAGTAATCACCATCTGCAGCCTGTACCCCTTAGCTCTCTCCTGTCCTCCAGATCCCTCAGTCCCAGCCCAGAGCACCTTTCTGCCCTCCAAATCCCTCATCCCAGGCTCTCTGAGTGTGCTGGGTCTGCAGAGCCACCTGTACCCCCCTTGCTGCCTCCCAAAGAGGTGGTGGAGGGGAAGACAGGAGCTAGTGCTTGGGGGGGAGCCGAAGCAGCAATGCTGGGAGGGGAGGGGAGGTGGGATGCTGGCACAGCCTCTGTCTGTGAGGAGATTGGGCCCCCTGTGGACAGAGGCTGCTGCTGCCTCTGTATCAGAGGCAGCAATGCGGGGAGGCAGGTGGGAGCCCATCTGCATGGGAGTTGGTTTTCATGGTGTGGCGGAGGGCTCCCCAGGAGTGGAGCCGGGAGCACACTGCCTGCCAGTGCTGCCTCTGGGGACCATTGAATAATTGTGTAACCGATAAGTTTTGGTGCGGTTACACGATTATTCAATTAAACGACATCTAATATCTCTAATGTGTACTTGGGTGTTTTGATTGGAACTCTTTAGAATAGGCCCATCATTTGTACAGGGCCTGACACGACGGGTCCTGGCCCCTGGCTGAGAATGCTAGGTACTGCCATCATACAAATGAGCAATAACCACAATTGGCCCTATCTTAACAACTCAGCCATCCCACCTTGCAGAACAAGTTCAGGTGCTGGCTGGCTCCCGCCATTGACCATGCTTGGGAACATGGAGTAATTTTGTCTCATTTTGGCTGTGGGATTTCATCTGATGTCCCATTCAAGGCTCTCCATTAGAACTGAGGCAGGGATAAGGCCTGACAATCAGCAATGAAGTGTCACCAAAAGAAAGCACGCACGAGGGCTCACCCTTTTATTAGCAACCAAACTCCAGGGTTGCTCGGCTCCAGTCAATCCCATGTCAGGGCTCCTGGGTTCCATTTGGCCTCTAAGAGGGAGTGGGAATTTCATGACAGCAAGCCGTGGCACCAGGACCCCTAGGTTCTACACTTTGTCTCAGCAAAGGGAGTGGTGTCTAGTGGTTACAGCAGCAGGGACATCATCAGGGTTCTGCCATCCCATTCCCAGCTCGGGAACAGGAATGGGGTCTAGAAGATCAGATCAGGCGAGGTCCTGAGCATCAGAATTGGTGGGTTCCATCCCTGTCTCTGGGAGCAGGACTCCAGTGGGCCAGTGCAGGGGAGACTGGGAGCCGTGACTCCTGGGTTCAATACACAGCTCTGCAACCATTTCTCTTTTCTGACCACGAATCTCAAAGCAGGAAAATCTGAAAGCAAATATCCCTGGACATCTGAGATGCACCAGCTCAAAGCTGAGTTTGCCCTTTTCTATGGCTCTTCCTGCTTCCTCTCCACAAGTCAGCAGCAACAGCCAAACAGCCTGGGCTAACTGTCCCTTCTTGATAGGTCTGGTGTCACCCAATCCCCCTCCCCACTGACTATTCTGGCCTTCTGGCCACATCAATACCGTCTGGCCCTGTAGTGTGAATCTTAGTGAGTATCGGGGCTGTCTGTAGCTCTGACACCCATCTGCAACCTGGGGCCGAATTAACATTTTGTGGGCCAGGCACCAAATACATTTGTGGGCCCCCATGTAGTTGTTATCAGCCCTTTCTGTGTGTTGGCCTGATGTGGCAGTGCTATTATACCCGGTACTGAGTCTCAGAGGCATTTTTAATCACACACCCCTGTATGACTGTATGTACTGCCACACACAGCTTCCTCAGCCACCAGTTGCTCTCAGTGAGCCGTGCACCCATGTGGGTTTACGGTGTCCACAGTGAGCAGGAATTTCATAGTGATCAGGGGAAACTCCCCACAGATTTATCTCCTTCCTCACCCAGACATTTTATAGCCATGTCTCCAAGACACCCTATTTCACCAGTCACTGTATGTGGCCCGGGTCTCAGCTCAATAAAGTTCCACAGCCAGCAGCTACCTGATCAGTTCTGACAGCTGCCTCCTCCAGCACCCCAGCCTGCCATTAGAACAAGCCACTTGCAAATACATTTCCCCAGAGTGAGCACACAGCCCCTGGGAACCTGAAGGCACCTGCCTTTCTCCCTCCGCTTCCATCTACATCCCATCACCATCGCCTCTCCCCATACTGGTTTCCCTTCTGCCTTTTGTTCCCCAGCCAGCTGGGGCTTTTCTCCCCCTATAAGCCTGACATACTTCCTCTTTCCCTGCTCCCCTTGACATTCCTTTCCTCCTGGTGGCCACTGTTCCTTGAGGTTCATTCCATTTTCTTGATCTGCTCCTAGCTTAATGGCTCAGTAGCCACAGAGCTTCTCTGGCTATAGCCATGGAACCAATTGCCAGAGGCCGGCCTTAAATAGCTGCAAGCTGCTAGCCATGGGATGGTGGCAATTCCAAGGTTGAGCAGGCTTGAAACTTGCACTGGCAGCACTTGGGGCTCTAAATCCTCAGCGCTGGCCTTAGACAGCTGCAGACTCTGCAGTTCAGTGCTTCCCTCTAGCCCACGGCTTTAAGTACCTGAGATGCCCATCACCTGCGGCAGGGGTCCCCAATTCCCACACACCCCTCAGCTAGCACACAGACATGCAAAAAGTGCAGCCTTAATGAGTCTGGAGGTTCCCATCCCTGAACGGCAGCTCTGCAATAAGTTCACGCTATCTCCCTCCGCTATGGGACCAGACCTTACGAAGTCAGTGGAGTTATCCCATTGTATAACCAGTTCCACCCAATGCCTGCTGAAGTGAGAGTCTTTCCACAGAAGCAAAGGACCCATTCTGGATGGTAGGACAGGGGTGGGCAATCATTTTCGCTGTGGCTTTCTGAAAGGCTCATGTCTCTGGCCCTGCTGGGGTAGCATCTCAACTATGAGCCATTTAAATAGAATTCTGCTGCCTGAGCCACCACCTGGAAATTCAGTGGCATGGCAGCAGGATATAAATAGAAAGCAGCCAGATGTGGTCCACAGGCTGGATCAAAGTTTTAGGCAGGTCGGATCCAGCCCCTGGGCTGAATTTTGCCCAGACCTGCTCTAGGAGCAGAGTGCATTCTATGCTGCATTGGTTTATTATTGTAACAGGAGGTTCTCACATGACCTCCTGCAGTCTCTTCCACCCTATGATTCTATGATACCTACTGAATAATCAATACCTCCTGCAGCACTTAACTTTTTCTGAGAAACTTCCCAATTATTAAATGTAAATCTGCTTAGTTTACAGGGGCTGAAAATATCAGTACTATGGTTATAAAAGGAAAGCACTTCTGAATTCAGTAGGAATTTTGAAAGTGAACAGAATACAGGACTGGTTCCTGCATAGTTACAGAACTGCAGTAAAGTAGAACAATTTTCAGTTTGTGTGTGTAGTAATAAGAGGGCCTGACAATGGAGACCTGGTGTAAGGCCAAAGGCCTGAACAACAGTCAATGCTCTGCTAACATAAAGCAAAGCTAAGCTGTGAGCAAAAGACAGGTCCTGCTCACAGAAACATGGCAAGGACAGGGCTGCGGATATTACAGAAACACACATACCTAGGAGGTACTAGGCACAGGCCATGTACGTAAACTTTCCAGGAGGATGATACCAGAACATCTCGTTGTAGAAACAGCTCGGTACCAGTACACTTCCCATAGATAACAGGGATATACCGACCCAGGTTCAGCACAGGGTCGGGTGTGATGGATAGGGATGTTTTGATCGAACCATCATAAACAAGGTAGTGGGAGGTATCTAGGTACGTCAGGGGGTGTCAATCAAATACGTTTAAGGGTGGCACTTGTTGGTGTCTGTGTATAGAAGTGTATCTCAGAGGGGCTGTCTTGTCCAGCTTAGGGGATAGCGGAAACTCCTGGCCACTAACTGAGCTGAGTCCATTGCCAGGGCTTGCGTATGTACTAGTGTAAACTGTTGACGTCTGGCCTAGACGCCCAGGGTGCTAGAGATCGTAAGTCGTTTGAGAATAAACCTGGTTCCAGTGCCTTCGCACCTTGTCTGATTTGTGGTTACTGGGGGCTCTTAGAAGTCTGCGGTGTTGGCTACCTGCGCAGAGCCTGCAGAAAGAGCACAAGTATTCGGAGAGAGCACGCATTGCATGCAGCCAAACGGTTATCAACACCGAAGGGAGCAGAACAGATGCCAGAGCACCACACCGGTGGTGGCGTCTGACAACAGTGTGATTGGAGGATATCTGGATCCACACTGTAAGAGTGTCCCACATAATGAGGAAAAGTTGAAGTGCCTTTGTTGTTCTTTTGTTGCACTCTTTGTTTCAGTGGGGAAATCACCAATGCGATATTAGTCTTCTTCTTAAAAGAAAAAAACAAAAAACAAAACAAAGCAAAAAAAAAAATAATAATGGCCATTGAAAATAGCAGCTGAGAAGATGCCAGCATTTGCTGCTCAATTTTATCCTACTATTTCTACAACAAATTACAGTGGATCAGTATTTGATTTTGGAGAAATGATGTAACAGCAGCCCAAATTAAACTTGAGCTCTCCTGTTCAAATCTGGAAGGCAGACGCTAGATTCCCTTTGAGTATCAGATAAATCTGGAAAGGAAAAGCCCATTTCTGCTTGCATGGCTGTGGAAATTGAATCAAATCCTCCCGTGTGCCTGGGATGGTGTCTAAAGCTGCTCAGGCCCTCAGTAGAGCCTTCCCTCCGTTACTTATCATATTAACCTCTCCAGGTCCACAGGCTAGGCTTCAGACAGAGGAGCAGCCCTCTCAATCCATCCAGTTCCTTCTTTGGGGCTTCCAGCCCAGGCCACCAGCATCCCTGATACAGTCTGGGGAAGGTTTCTGAGGGCGAGATCTGGACCAAAGCCTCCTATTCCCTCTGCACACAAGTTTCCCATCCACCCCCCCCTTCTAGCAACTGGCTCTCCAGCACAGAAAGCTATTGTGCAAGGCTCTCACCTCTCCCCCCCCCCCTCTTTCTTGTTGCTAGTGGCCAAGGGACTGCTAGGAAATGTAGTCTTTTCCATAATCCAAGGGCCAGCTCTCTAGGGCATGGAGTTGGCCAAGGAACTGCAGCTCCCATAGTACCTTGGGCTTTCAGCTCCCATCCCATCATGCTCTACAGGCTGCCACTGCACAGCACAGTGGGGAAGAAGTGAGTGGTGTGGGCATGTTCTGAGCTTGGGCCCTGTGCCATGGGACAATTGGCCCAAGAGTAAATCTGCTACTGCTGCAAACGCTGACGCTCACTAAAGCGGAGCACGTCTCTCTCAGCCCTCTGCGGCCACCTCCAGACCACCATGCCTATTTCCTCGGTAAGTACCAGCTGCCAAAAGAGCCCCAAGAACTGTCAGTCAAACCTTTTAGCTCAGCTGATCCCTGCTGTTGTTTATCTGTGTTGGCTGGGCCATGTCTGGACTGATTTCACTCTCTCATTTGTGGGGTGTGTTCAAGGAGTGCAAAGCAGTGTCTGGTGTCTGATTACTGAGTCCTCTTGGCATGTGTCCTTGGACTAAATATAATCTTGGCCAGGCTAGCTGGCCGGAAGGAGAGATCCTGCTGTTGCACTGTATCTGGACTTGTTTCCTTTCAATGGAGAGAAACCAGGGAAGGCTATTACCCATCGTCAATCACAGTGCTGCATTCTACCCTCTGCAGAGCAAGAGGGATTTGGTTGCTCAGTTGCCAGGCATCCAGGCCTCTTGATCTGCTGGAACCTCTTAAATCTGGGCTGATTTGCTCAACACCATGAAAACAGACAACAGGTGTATCCGACAGGGGGTGATCTAAGGGAGACAGATCTGGGGAGGCGGTAGGAAAATGGTTGGTTTTTTTTCCCCCTCATAGAAAATTTTTGATGAAATAACCTTTATTAAGCAAAACCTGCTGAAAACTGAGTATTTCTGGTCAGAAACTAAGTATTTTTAGCCAAACACTGAATAATTTTGGCCAAAAAATGGACGTTTTGAATCAAATGAGTCAAAAATGATTGTTTTAGCCTCAAACTGACAAAATCTGAATATTTAAATAAAATGTTTTCAATCAACAACTAACAAAATTTGAATATTTGTGGATGAAACCTGCATATTTTTTGCCAAATTAGAGGTTTTTCAAAACTGATGAAAGCAAAGCAATTTAACTTTTTCACCTAAGTAAAAGAACTTTTTGATCTTTTGTAAGAAATAAGATTTTTAAAAATGAAAATGGAACCTTTCCATGAACATTTTTGTTATCTCAAAACTTTAATTTTCCATTTGAAAACAGTGCTCTGATGGACAATTTCCTGTCACGCTTATTCCAGCAGCAAAGGAAAATCCCAACTAAGTTCCCAACCCCTGCATAGCCAGAAGGGGTGTAACCTCAGGTCTGCCCTGGGATTCCGTACCCAGCATGCCATAGACCTAGTGATGCATGAACAAACAGCCCATCTGGAGAACTTGCCCCAGGTGCCTCCTAGTGGCAGGGAGACATGCCCCTCATAACCCACATGCCTGAGCTAAATCCCCTCTCCAGTTGCTCTTAGACTCCCTGCCTCTGAACCACTCTCCCTTCTGCCCATTTTGGTGGCTAACTAATCTCTGGTTAATTGCACCATCTTCATTGTACATTACACACCTTCCCGGCATCTGATGCAGAGGGTCTGCTGCAGCGGCAAGCTGTACCAGCTGGATTTCTTAGCTCCAAGGGCAGAAGCTGGTGTTTTGGGCTCTGCCATTTGCCAAGTCAATCCCCATCAGCAGTTGGATTGGCTGTCCTCTCAAAGTCTCTGGGGTGGTGAGGGATACCTTGCAGAGGGGTATGTAGGTAGGTAGGTAGATTTGCTCCTCCCTGTCTCACTTGTCATGATGATTTTGCTTCAACAGGTGGAACCCAAGCCTGGGGACCTGATAGAGATTTCCCGCTTTGGATACCATCACTGGGCCATCTATGTAGGAAACGGTTATGTCATCCACCTGGCTCCCGCTTGTAAGCACCCACCTGACTCTGCCACAGCTGGGGGAGGGAATTGCATGAACAGAGAGTGCTGATGTAAAGCAGTGCCTGAGGCTAAGTTGTCGTCACTGGGAATCAAACCTGGGACTAAGCCAAGGGTGGGCAAAAGGGTCTCCGTGGGCAGGATCTGGTCTGCCAAGCAGTTGATCCGGCCCGCGGAGACCCTGCCACTCCCCCACCCCCAGGCCAATTAGGGCCTGGGGGCAGGGGGAAGCGCACAAAGTTTCCTCCGCCCTGCCAGGAGAACACAGAACTTTGAAGCACCGTGTGCTCCTGGCAGTGTGGGAGGAGACTTTGTGCCAGGGGCATGGGTGCCTAGGGAGAACCTGGGGAGGTAAAGAGAGGGGCTCCCCCACCTCCAGACCAATCATGGTCTGTGGGTGGGGAAGCCTGGAAGCATCCTGGCCCCGCCCCTCATTTTTGAAGTGGCTCACCCCTGGACTAAGCCATTATGACTACAGGGCTTGAGCTCATAGAGATAGTTTATTGTTTTAACTTAGTCTTTCTCGTATGTGACACTGTTAAGATTAAACAATACTTTGGTGTAAGGCCATGACTGGTCACTGTGCACACCATGGGTCATAGACTCCCCAAGAAGGAACCGAGCTGTATGGTTAACAGCATTCCAGTGCCCAGAGTTCCACCTGAGATCAAGAGAATCATGTGACTCTGTCCCCAAAGAAGTAAAGGCAGAAGGTCTGACACCTGCAAGGGAGCACTGAGGTGACTGGGGACGAAGGTGCATCCAGCCCTATAGCTGGGACGTGTGCCCTGCTTGGCTTGGTCTAAGACACATCCCACGTGATGGAGACTCCAGGGTGGGATGGCAGGGAGGGATGGGAGTCCATCCAGATCCATTAGCTCACGGTCCATGTGTCGGTCTTGGATCCCCAGGTGAGATCGCTGAAGCCGGGTTCTCCAGCTTGATGTCCGTGGTGGCTGATAAAGCCAGAGTGAGGAAGGAACCCCTGTGGGCAGTCGTGAAAGGTGATGACTACCGAATCAACAACAAGCTCGACAGGAAGCTGCCCAGGCGGAGGGTAGACCAGATTGTCCGGGAGGCAGAGTCTCTGGTGGGGAAGACTATGTCATACAGTGTCACCAGTGAGAACTGCGAGCACTTTGTCACCAAGCTGCGCTATGGAGAGGCCAGGAGTGACCAGGTGGGAGCGGAGTGGGCCCTGTTCCATGTGTGTGTATATGTGCACAACACATGCCATGTGGGGCCCTGCTATGTATGCACACACCCATCTAAGAGCAGGGCCATCTCATGCCAGGCTCTTCACAGACACACAATGAGAGACTGTCCCCACCATGATGCATTTACAATCCAATGGTACAAAGGATGGGAGGGGAAAATAGAGGCCCAGAGCAGGGAAGGGACTTGCCCAGGGCCAGCAGCAGAGCCTGGAATAGAATAAAGAGATCCAGAGACTTGGCACAGCTTCTGAACCATCCAATTTGCCCAGTTACACTTCCTCCAGTGAATGGTGGAGGCCAGATGCTCTAAGAGGGACAGTAACTCAGGACAGCTTTTGTGCCATTTACTGCTGTGTGTAAACCCCTGTGGGCTACCTGGGGTCTCCTGACCAGGTTTATTCTGTGCTTTGCAGGTCCGAGATGCCATGATTGCAGGGGCAGTGGGGATCGTGGGCGTAGGAGCCCTTGTGGCAGTCGCTACAGTCTTTAGTAAATTGCTCTCTGACAAGCATGAGGATGAATAATGTAAACATCTGCCTGGGCCAAAGACTCCAGCAAGGTCCATGGGAGCTGATCTTTACAGGAGCTGGCTTATCTTCTTACTGTTTTCTCCTTTGGGACCACTGCTCTTGGGAGTTTGTTCCAATGGTGAATCATGTGCACTGTGAAACACCGGTGCCTTATTTCGAATTGGAGCGGGTCTGGCTTTAACTTCCAGCCACTGGGTCTTGTTCTGCCTTTCTTTGCTAGATTAGAGAGCCCTTGAGTGCCTGGAATTTTCTCCCCATGAAGGTACTTACACAAAGTAATCAAGCCACTTCTCAGCTGAAGCTAAATCAATCAAATGCTTTAAAGCTCCACTTTCAGGCATTTTTTCCAGCCTCAGATCCCGTTTGTGGCTCTTCTCTGCACCCTCTCCAATTTAGCAACATGAATGTTAAATCTCAGAGGGGAAGCCATGTTAGTCTGCCAAAGTGGTTTTTAATCCATGAAAGCTGATGCCCAAATAAATTTGTTAGTCTTTAACATGCCACAGGATTCTTCGTTGTTAAAGCAATTAGGTTTTTAGACATTTGGGACATTCTTGGAGAGTGCGTGTATAAATCTAGCTAGCAAGATTCTGCAGGAAATCAACACGCTTGCATCAGCATTGACAGATTGTATAGGTCATGCCGAGCCACATGCTGTGAAAGAAATAAAAGCTTCGTGCACATGCCTGACACAGGGGTACGGCCTCTCTGTGAAGGCGTTAGGCACGTGTTTAAGGAACGCTCTGAAGGCCTAGTCTTGTGATATTTACTGCTTTTCTTACAACCCCAGGTCCTGGAGTCATGAGAGCATGCCAGAAGCTGGGAACAGGGACCAGGGGATGGCTACTTGATGACTGCCAGTTCTGTTCATTCCCTCTGGGGCAGCGCTGGGCAACCTTGGCTAGTCAGCTGGCCTCCTTCATTTCAGTGGCCGCAAGATTGTTGCAACCAAGATGGTCTCCCGGGATAGGGTAGTTTTGCTAACTGCGCTTGCGTACCTAGAATTCGCAGACTGTGCCGATGGAACTGTAGCAGCACTTCGATTGAATACAGAGGGAGCACATGGCTCTTATGGTCAGTGCTGCGAGCAATCAGCACTCACTTCACTTCCCGTGCCCTTGCTTTACGTGCGTGTCACTTTAGTAATACTGGTAGGAAAAAAACTACGTGGATGGAAGCCAGTGACATCTGGCAACCCTGTGTGTGGGTGACGGTAAACAAAAAGTCTTGCGGGCCACACACAGAATCTTGATGGGCCACAGGTTGCTCACCACTGCCCTAGGGCATCTGGCATTGGCCACTGTTGGAAGACAGGATACTGGGCTAGATGGACCTTTGGTTTGATCCACTATGGCCATTCTTATGTTGAGGGAATCTTGGCTTTCAAAATGTTTCCAGCCTTCCTTTGTGCAGAAAAGGGCTTGAGCCATGAACAGCACACCAGCTGGTAAACACAAAGAACCCCAAAGGCTGTACTTGTCAGAAAGAATTTGTACATTTCCTGTTCTTGGGTGGGGTAAGCTGACTCCATGGATTTGAATGTGAGGCTCTGGAGCTGGCAGTGCTAGAACACCCATCAGCATAATTATACACACCCCATTTAGTTCCCTGATTGCTCATTTAGGGCCATTCCTGCACTTGCTCCTGAGCTCTGTTGTGCTGAAGGGGACACTGAATCAGGGGCCCAAGTCAAGCAAAATATTGAAGTGCATGCTCGCATTTAAGCATCCAAATAGTAGCCTTAACTAGCTAGGCATGGATCGGACCCACTGCCCTAGCAAAGGAATGCCCTATTGTTCATTTCCCAACTAGGGATGTTAAATTTAGTTCAATCAACTAATTGATTAGTCGATGAGTCGATAAGTGGGGAACCGCAGCAGGGTTCACGCCCGGCCCAGGAGCTAACCCCACTGTGGCTCTGCCTTTTAAGTAGATTAAGAGCCTTCTGGCTCTTAATCCGTTTAAAAGGCTAACCTGCAGCAGGAGGGAGCCAGCACGAGCCCGGACAGCTGATTCCCGGCTTGCGTAGGGTTCCTCTGCTACACACCAGCCTTTTAAATACATTTAATGTTAGCTCTTAATATATTTAAAAAGCAGAGGTGCGTCTGGGACTAGGCGTGAGCTGGGAATCAGCTGATTCCCAGCTCATGCCTGGTCCTGCTACTCCCCTGCTTCCCCTGCCCCCCACAGAGATGGTGCTGGAGGGAACTGGCTTTTAAGCTGGCTCCACCCAGCACTGATTCCGGCTCGCCCACCTTGTTGCCTCTGATAGAGGCAGCAAGCAACGGAGGAGGGGGGAGAGTGACTAGTTGCCTAGTAGCTTACATCCCTATTCCCAACCCATAGTATTCTGGGTAACCCAGTTAATATACACTTAACTTTACCTCAGCTTTTTATCCCCATTTTGGGATTGTAGACACAGGCAAGGGAGTGAAGGGGGGCTGTGATTCTCATAAGGATTCAAAGGAAGGAGCCCCCACTAGCCCGGGAGGGAGAGAGTAATTGGTACTAGGTACCAGCTGTAAATAGGGTTGCCAGGTAGACTCTGCCAAAAAAACAGACACACTTGATCGGGGGCGGGGGGGGGCGGGGGCGGGGGCGGGGGCGGGGGGGGGGAGAACCGGCCGGGAGCAGGGTGGGGCAGGAAGCAGAGCTGGCGGGGGGGGGAGGTCCGGGGGCCGTGGGGCTAGACGGGAGGGGGAGGGGCCTGGAGGAAGGGGGGCAGGAAGCAGAGCTGGGGGGGGTTGGGGGCCGTGGGGCTGGACAGGAGGAGAGGGGGGCCCGGAGGAAGGGGGTTGGGAGCAGACCTGGCGGGGGGGGTGCAGCCACTGGCCACAGCCGGAGTCCTTTGGGCCGCGTCCCCGGCAGGCACTCCCTCTAGTTGTGAGCAGAAGCCGGGGAGGGGCTGGGAGTCACTCCCCCCGCCCGCCTTCTGCATGCTACCAGAGGCTCCCAGCTGGGAGGCAGGGCCGCGATTGGTGCTAGGAGCCTCTGGTCGCAAGCAGAAGCCAGGCGGGGGTAGTGGCTGGGAGTCCTGGCCCCCGCCCCGCCCCACCCGGCTTTTGCATGCGACCACAGGGCTCCCAGTGCCAATCGCAGCCCCGCCTCCCAGTCGCTCCCCCACCCCCGCCAGGCTTCTGTCTGGCGCCCAGCCGGAAATTCAGAAAATACTGGACATTGCACATATCCAGTATTTTCTGAATTTTTCTACTGGACAGATGGTGCAAATACCAGACTGTCCGGTAGAAAACTGGACACCTGGCAACCCTAGCTGTAAAACAGTAATTGGTACTGGGCATAGGTTGAAAGCACATTCCAGAAAGACAGTAACAACATCTTGTTATAAAGGACATTGGTACCTGCACACCCACCACTGATAATAGGGACATACTGATCAAGGTTCAGGGAAATGTCTAAAATGACAGCATAATGGATAGAGATTTTCTAATTGACCCACCAGGTGCAGGGTGATGGGTGGTATCTAAGTAATGTCAGAGCGTGGCACCTGGATATGTCAGGAGTGATGTGTAACTTGTTTGAACCTGTATATAAAGTGGTGTCTTGGAGGGGCTGTCTTTGTTTGGCCTAGGGATCAGTGAGCACTCTCACTGACTGAGCTGACCGGCGTGGTTCAGGAGAGTCTACTGAGAACTATTACTGCACTTTATAAACCTGCCCTGGTGCCTTCAATTCTTATCTGATTTTGTGGTCTTTGGGGGCTCTCCCAGAGTCTGTTGTGTTGACTACTTGCACAAAGTCAGCACAACACAGGAGGAGCACGCGTGCATACAGCCGAATGTTGCCATCATTGACAGAGCAGGACACTTGTCAGGACACCACGATGGCGAATTCCGATGACCACAACCTCTGGTGTGGATGCAGTTAGATCAGTGTAAAGGTGCCTCATTCTGGTATAGATTAGTGCCCTACAGGAAGAGGACTAAGGAAGGAGGGAGGCAGTATGGCTTAGTGGATAGTGCAGTGGTGTGGGACTCAGGTGGCCAGAATTCCTGGCTGTGCCACTTACCTGTTGGGTAACCTTGGGCAAGCCACTGCCTTGCTCTGTGCCTCAGTTTCCCCACCTGTAAAATGGGGGTAATTCTGCAGCCCTGCTTTGGGAGCTATGAATGCCAAGTACTTCAGAAGAGCTAGGAAATCACTCTGCTATAGGTTGAAGGCACCTTTGTAAATGCTGTGCAGAATAAACTGCTCACTCAGCAGACCACTGGGGGAAATTCCCCACAAGGGTGAGCAGTGGTTACCTGGTAACC
The DNA here is from genome assembly GCA_032595735.1 of Pelochelys cantorii. Lineage (NCBI taxonomy): Eukaryota > Metazoa > Chordata > Testudines > Trionychidae > Pelochelys > Pelochelys cantorii. The sequence goes on from CM064336.1 coordinate 35,841,053, forward strand.
AGGCATGGAGCAAACTCCCTGTGATGTCATGATAAGTCCTCCACAGCCCCCTCCCCAACAGACAGTGTTACATTAACCCACCACAGGGACGGCGTGAGCACCTCCTGCAGGTACATAATGAGTGAACAATCCAAGGAGGGGGGGTGTATGGCCGACAAGGAGGATGGTCCAGTGGGACCCAGCTGTTCTGAGCTTTGATCCCATCTGTTGTAGTGCTGGGTAAATTGCTTTGGCCGTGGGTTTTCTATGAGAGGCAGCAGGGTCTGGAGGGGAGAGGGGAAGAAGAGATACTCAAAGCCACACAGCAGAGCCAGGAATAGCCCTAGGTGCCCTGAGCCTCCATCCAGCATGCTAGCCAGTGGGCTCCCCTGCCTCTGCTGCCTTGGGGGTTGTTATCCATGTGGCACATGCCTTTGTTTTAGCTATGCCAATAGGAAGCCCACAATGCGAACAAGATGAATGATGAGAGGCGAAATAATTCCACCTCCTGCATCAGGGTGAAGATCCCCTCTGTCCACGTAAGTGCAGCCACACGCCCAGCCATGCCGTGGCTCTTTCACTCATGATGTTTGCTTGTGAGCTGGGTAACTGTGAAGTCAGTGGCATTTTCTGGGTCCTGTGCCCTCTAGAGCCTGCTGCAGTGTTTGAGCCACAAAAAGCCACCCAGGGAGAGTGTTCACTGGCTGAAGGCCTCCCTCTGCCTAACTCCACGGGGCTTAAATACACAGGGCTATGGTTCCCTTGAGCTTGGTTAGTTTCAGGAGTGAAATCCAACTTACCCAGAACCCCATTAAAGACCATGGGATGCTGCCTTAACATGTCACCTAGTAATGACCTAGGGATGGTGCTCTTCATTCCCCCTTCCAATATTATCAAGGAAACACCAGTGACAAGCCAGCAATCAGTTGTAGGGATGAGAATGGAAGCAATGGGGAAATTAGGGACGTGGTATGGCTACCAGAGAACCGTGGAGTGACTCCGCTTAATGGCACTAGGGCCAGATTGTGATCTCAGTGCCCCTAGGGTAGATCCAAAGTCACCTGCTGACTGCAATGGAGGTCAAAGCTGGATTCTGATCTCTGCTCCCCCTGGGGTCCATCCAGAGTCACCCACTCATTGCAATAGAGTCAGTCCTGGATTCTGATCTCAGTTCTGTCTGAGCAACTCCATTGAATTTCACACGGCTAGGGCCCTGATCTCTTGCGCTGTAGTTCAATACAGCATAATCCCACTGAAGTCAATCAGGTAGGGACTAGATCTTGCTTTTGTTGAATCTGGTCTAAAACTGGAGTAATTGCAGATCGATAGGAGGAAGAGTCAGTGTCTTAGCCCACTGGAAATCCATGGCGTCACTCCTTATAGCACATTGCGGCCCTTATTCGTGTATTCTTGATGATGTGCAGTTCCCCCTTTCCTATGTGGCCACAATTCACCAGGACTCCCTAATGGGATCCCCATATCACCTCTCCCAGGTGGAACTCAAACCCGGTGACCTGATTGAGATCTTCCGCTCATGCTACCAGCACTGGGCCATCTATGTTGGTGATGGCAAAGTCATCCATCTGGCTCCTCCTTGTAAGTGCCCCCTCCCTAATGTGGGAGGTGTGTTCTGGAGGCTGAAGGTGGGTCCCTGCCACGAGAACCTCTCTTAGGGTTTTCTACCTGCAGAGGAGGCAGTACTCTGTGCAGGATGTGGGGAATTCCATGCCATGGGAGCTGTGTGCCTTGGAGACCAGTAGTGTGACTGCCATGCCACAGTGTAGTACTGCCTGCTGCCCCTAGGGGGAGCTGGAACTGCCACAGCCCTGTAGGGTGCAGTAGGGACTGCTGCCACCAGGTGATTCAGCATGCCAGCCCCTGGAGGCTGCACTACCCTTGGCTGCCATTGCTGGGTAGACAGGGGGCTGCAGGCAGCACAGGTTGCAGGTGCCGAGCAGAGGATGGCTGTGTGCAAAACTCCCTACTCCCTCTGCTCCTGCAGCCAATACAAAGTGGGGTGTGGGGTGCCCATGTATCAACCACTACCCACAGCTTCCCGGGAGGCAAGGAGAGCTTTGGGGAGGAATCTCCCTGTGGCACAGACAGCTCAGAGCCAACTCAATGGATCTCGTACCCTCCCTCCCAAGGTGAGCAACCCATGGACGGTGTTGCCAGCGTCCTGGCTGCCCTGTCCGACAGAGCCTACGTGAAGAAAGACTGGCTGGAGGTCGTGGTGCGCAAGGACCGCTACCGCGTGAACAACAAGCACGACGAGACGCACCCCCCACTGCCCGTCTCCAAGATCGTCCGACGGGCCGAGCGGCTGGTGGGGCGGGAAATGCCCTACAACCTGACCAGTCACAACTGTGAGCACTTCGTCATGGAGCTGCGCTATGGCGTGGCCATGAGCGACCAGGTGGGTGTGAGATGGGGAGGAACGTGCTCTCACGCCTGCGTCACGATTGTGACCCATGTTTCGAATCTGACAGCCCCAGAGCCTCTTGGGACAGCTGGTCCAGAGGGGTGGAGCATTCCTTCTCCCAGGAATGTCACTGCCTTGCAGCCTGCCTGGCTGATGTACTGTAGAGTGCAGTACCACCACGGCCTGCTGCCCCGAGCATCTTCTGAAGCGGCTGCAGCTCTGTGTGTGACACTATCATCAAATCTCCCTCACCCCCGCAGCATTAATTATTATTTGGCATTTCATCTGTGGTGGCACTTAATAGCCTCAGTCCAGGACCCCGCTGCAATAGGTGCTGCACAAACACAGTCAAACCCAGCATCCCTCTCCCTGCAAAATGAACCCAGCAAGTCCCTTCCCCAAATCAATTCCATCCCTCAGTATTTCAGTGGCTGCCTCTGCTCCCCTGTCTGGGCTCCTCTTCACAGCCCCAGCTGGTTGCTGCTGCTCCTTTGCTTTCTGTATCGCAGCAGAGCATTCAAAGAAGGAGGCTGTAGGAGGCACCATGGGGTGGGGTGGGATTCATGCCCCTAGGCCAGGAAACCTTGACCTACTCTATGGTATGAGTCTTCCCTGGATTAGGCTTCTGCAGCAAGTGCTGCTTGATGTCTGATGGGCTGGCCGGACATCTCAGCTCCTATCTTCCTCTCCACCTTGTGCGTCCCAAGCCTGTAAATGACCCCACATGGGAGACCCCCCTCCACATCTGACGGGCACTTTGTTCTGTTCTGCAGGTCACGGAAGCCATTGCCATGGGCACCGTGGGGGTGATGGGAGTGGCGGCTGCTGTGCTCAGATCCATGGCTCAGAGATGCAAGCATCGGAAGGAGTAATGGCAGATGGAGGGAGTGGGGTTCATGCCAGTGCTGGCTTGGGGCAATTAACCCAGCTCTCATCCTTTTCATCAGATTGGTTTCAGTGCAATATGAAAGCTAAGTGAGATTTTGAGAACAAAAGCTGCCCCATAGAGGATAACCACTTGTATTCCAATAAACCCATCTTGAGACCCCTGCATCTGTCTGGGTGGGAAACGGTCACTAATGTGGCTGGTGACTTGGTTGCCTTGTGCTGTGATTTCCTTTCTTCTCTCCCGAGTTAAGCACGGCTGGGCGGACTAAGTGTTTTCAAGGCTGGTCTTCTGGGGAACTGCGCTGATTCAAGAATGGAGGCTCTGAGTGAGGCGTTCCCTGTCTCACAAGGTGTAAAAACCAAGTTCATAATCAGGCACTTTATGAAAAGAAGCTCCAGGGTTTTAATCCTGGTGTCCTGGTCAAATTCCCATGGGGCTAATTTCATTCTGTCTCTCTAAATTTCAAATGGATATAGAACTCACTCAGGGTATGTCTACACTACCACCCTACTTCGAACTAGGGTGGCTAATGTAGGCATTCGAAGTTGCAAATGAAGCCTGGGATTTAAATATCCCGGGCTTCATTTGCAACTTCGAATGCCTACATTAGCCACCCTAGTTCGAAGTAGGGTGGTAGTGTAGACATACCCTCAGTTACCTTAGCTGGGGGGTAGTATTGCTGTCTAATGCTTGTAATGCTCCACTCCAGAAGCAGCTGCATGCCAGTGCTAGATAAGGGATACCTGTATAAACAACCTCCATGCCTCCACCCAGTGATGGCTTCATCTCAGGTTTGGGTGGATAAATGGCATCTCAGCTCTGGACGAACAATCCCTGTGTGAGGGAGTGAGAGGAGGGCCTGGCAGTGCAGGGACTAAATAAAGCCTTTTTGCCCAGCTATCCCTGCCCTGTTTACCGGCAGCCAATGACAGGCCTGGAGGGAGGATAAAAGAAAGGAGCCTAGCTCAGTTAGAGGCTGACCAGCAAGGAGACAGGAGATGGTTCTGCTTTCTGCAGGACCTGAGCCAGAACCTGTCTACTTGACCAGCCACCAGAGCATGTAAGCTTCCAACCCTACCCCCTGGGGCAGCAGGGGAACCTACAAGGGGAACCCTCATGAAGGAGGGGGAAATTTGGACAGTTGGGGCCATGCCCCAAATTTAAGAACTATGCCCAGATAAAAGGCCAGAATTCCCAGGCCCGGGGCAAAAGCAGCAGGGAGCTGCACCCCTTTTCCCCCTGCTAAATTGGGGTCCTAACCACTAGGCCACCCCACTGTCAGGGAGACCCAGCCACACCCTGTGTTAACATGTTGCATCCAGTGGTGGCTCGATCTCAGCACCAACTGAGAGATCCCTGTATGGCACAAAGCAATGCCATCCAGATAGGTGTGGGAACTCATTTCTCCCTCCGAGAATATATTACTTTAAAAAAGCCCAATTTTAGAGCCAATCTCATAATATCTCTTGCAGCTGCAGTCTGGAGTTTGAACCTGTGGGTTGTGGCAATACTGTACCATTCCTGTTTTAAAATCCTTCTATTATTTCTGGCCATTTCCCTTTGCAACACTCAACATTTCCTCTCTCTGATGGGGCTCCTGGGGTGCAGCCTCTCCCTGCAACTTGGGGTATCCTCACATCTTGTGATGCTGTATCAAGTTACAAATCTCTGGCAGGTCCTGCACCTGTACAGCCATCCACCGATAGGGACACACCTAACAGAGTTACATGGATACTTCTCCTTGCAACACATATACCATTGATAGGGATGCCCCAGCTAATTTCCCAAAGCTCCCCAGCCTTGCACCCCTGTCCTGTTCTGGTCAGGAGCCTAGCCAGTGTAAGATCATTACCCAGTCCACCTCTGCCTCAATGTGGAGAGGACATGCACTAGCCTTTGTAAACTGAGCTGAGATTTCCAGAACACTTCAACCAAAACACAATTTTAGGTAAAATGTAAGCCATATTTGTTAACTATAGAAAGATCTTAAAGCTTATAAGTAGCAAGCATAGAGATCAAAGTTGATTATTTAAGAAATAAAATAAATTCAGTCTGAGGCTTTGTCTTCACTGGCAAGTTACAAGTCAATAAATCGGCTCTCAGCACTGTAACGCCCAAGGTGTCTGTACTGCCAAGGTACTTGGTGTGCACAAAATCTTCAGTTCCTGTGCTCTACAAAAAACACCCTGACAAGAGGTGTACAGCTTTCTGTGCGGTGACTACAGTTGGGGTCCCAGTGTGGATGCCCTTGTGTATTGCAGCACTGTGACTGTCCTATGGTACCTCTCCCACAATGCCTGTTCTTGCCTCTCTGGCCATCAGTTTGAGCTCTGCTGGCCTGCTCCCAGGTGACCAACCCTGCAAACCCCTTTACAGTCTCTGGGAATTTGGGAAGTTCCCTTTCTCTTTGCTCCGTGATGCGTGGAGTGCTCTCAGGGCATCTTTCCAGGTGACCATACCTTGTCCTTACTTGGAGCAATGCTGAGGTGCTGGACCTCATCAGTATCTGGGGAGAAGAGGTTGCTCAGCAGGTATCAAGAATCAGGACTCAAAGGGACCATTATAGGGATACACTGCAGTGCAGGGTCAAAGTGAAGGAGCCATGGAATGCCTCCCACGTGATGCAGGAAGCAAATTCCCATCGCTGTGCTGGGCCCATGACCTACCAGTTCTACAAAAAGCTGGATGCAATACTTGGGGGTGACCCCACTTCCACTGTGAATATCCACGAGGACACTCAGTTGTCTGCTGAGAATGGGCTGAGCCAGGAGGAAAACATCATGGAGGAGGGTGCTGAGGGGGAAGGGGCACCAAGAGCCAGAGGAAGACTCCGCATCGGATGCATGTGGTCAGGAGCTCTTTTCTACTTTGGAGGCTAGTGGTCGGAAATTTGGGAAGCACAAACAGTGGAGGATGTCCCTGGTAAGTGGCTCTGATTTAGGGAATTGCTGAAGCGAGTTGTTGGAGGCAGGATGGTTGCAGAAAGCAAGCTTGGGTCTGTGTGGTGCTTGTACTGACACATGCCTCGTTCAAGTCAGAACAGGCTGTTGATGCACTCTCTCATTTCAAGATAATCAGCCTCAGATCTCCACAAAAGTCTCATGAAAATGCTGGGAAATCTGCTACTGGAGGTTCTTTGGCAGAGCTGTTTTTTTCCTTGCCTCATTAAGGGTAACATTCCCACACCACTATGCCATTGGGGTTGGGTTGGGGCATTGCTGCACACAGGCGAGCCACGTAAGGACCAGGGCAGAAGCCACAGTCTTGCAGAAAACCCTCCCTTGCTTCCCTGGTCACCCTCAACAGCGTGAGATCCTCTAGCATGAACACAGCCTATAAAATATGGGTGGGTAGTAATGATTATAAGCCCCCCTCCCTGGGGTTTGCTCTCCCCAATGCAATCATGGGACAATGAATTCCCCTGACAATGAGGCCCTGGGACAATGAATTCCCCTGCCTCTGCCCCGTGGGTACTCACCATTTCTTGTGGCTTACGGATGTAAGCAGGGTCTGAATGAATGCTTCCATTGCAGCTAGCTGGAATGGAGAGAGAATCTGAGTGTGTCTATGTAAATACAGTTTGCCCCTGCTTTGCTTAGATGTGTTAGATATTCAGCTGTTAGAATAGTGTTTTGCTCATTGTAATCAACCTGGCTAATTGCAGCACTAATTGCAATGTCTGTAATTATTATGGGAATACAAAGGAAGAAGGTCTATGCTCGGTGTAAATAAACTTGGATGGACAGAGGCTCCCCTTCCAGAGCCCTGTAAAATGTAACTGGGGAGGGCAGGACTCTGAGTCAGCAGAAAACATGTCCCGTAGGTGTGAGCTGTAAGACTGGTTCAACCTGTTTCTCCCCCCTGTTTCAATGATAGAGCTAAAGACAGGCTCCATAAGGAGTCTCTTTTATTATTTACATTTACTCCAGGGGATGCTGGAATTTCTTGTGGCTGGACTGTGCTGTGGGCCAAGAGCTGAAATCACTTGGTTTGTCCCAGGATCAAATCCACCACAAGCCAGTGGAAGATGCGATGAGCAGTGGCAGCATGATGAATAGCCAGCAGAGTGGCGATGGAGAGACGAATGGCCAGCAGGGCGGCGCCAGTGAGCAGGTGGATGGCGAGTGACCAGCGGAGTGAGTGAGATGCCTTCTTACCTCTCCCACACCACTCAGAGGGAGGTGAATTCTGAGGACACACCTCTGAACTCTGGGTCTGCTCTGACTAAGAGCAGCAACTGCGAGTGGGGTGCAGAGAAGGGTTGGGCATGTGAAAGAGACATTTACATTGCTGGACTTAAGAACCTGAGAAGAAAAGGACGTTGCCCAGCCTACTTGGGATGGGAATTTTACTCAAGGTTTTGGTTATGAACTCGGTTTGGGGTGTTTTCTCAAATTAATGCCATGTTACTTCTCTCCCCTTGTATTAAAGTTTTTCTTTTCTACACTCAGACTCTGTGCTTGCGAGTGGGGAAGCATTGCCTCTCAGAGGCGCTGGGGGTGTTGTGTCTCAGGTTACTGGGTTGGGGATTGAGCCAGGTCATGTTGGATGGATGGAGAGAAACCCCTAGATATTGAACCCAGCCCTGGCTGCTGCTGGCACTACCTGGCAGAAGGGTTACATGTGTACTCACCTTGGGACAGCTAGTTCATGACAGAGAATAGTCCTTGTGTTTAAAAACAGGAGTGTCAGGGCTCTATTAAGTGTTAACAACGGCACCTCTGTAAAATGTTGCATTTTTGGCTTCACAGCTGTCACCTCAGGATCCAGCCTGTCTTGCTATCACTGGCTGAACGGCTGTTCACTTAGAAAGAGGCTTTGAAAAAGCAAAGGGGACCTGTTGCGTGATGTCATGCTGCAGTCTGCTGCTGAAAAAAAATGGAAGGAATGGAGGGACATCGAGAGGAGGGAATGGAAGGAGAACGCAGAGCGCCAGAACGAACCACTGAGTGACTCTTAAACATCACAGAGCACCAAATGGACACGCTCCAGGCACTGCTAGCACTACAGACAGAGCAGCTCTGTGCTCACCCTCCACTGCAGCTGGTGTCCCAAAACTCTTTCCCATGCACCCCTATGTGACTGCCAATACAGTTTGGCCACCATCCTTTTCCCAATTGACACCTGCTGCATTCCACACCAGCCCCGTTACCATCACGCCTTGCAGACTCCCACCAGTTCCCACTGCCCTCAGCTCCCATCCCCAACCAGTTCAGTCCAAATAGCAAGACTACATAAGACACCTGAACACATACAAGTCTGTAAACATTGCAGAACCTCCCCTGCTCCCTTCCTCCGTCCCACAAAGGGCAGGTGTGTTATGCTGTGCGTGTCTGTCTAGTGGATGTTGGTTTTTAATAATGATTTTTTTTTTGTTTGAAAACAATCTTTATTCCGTTAAACTAAAGCAAGCATAGCCAACCAAAGCAACAGGCACTCTTCTAGTCAGGGCCTTGTATGGAACAATCACAGTCACCTAGTAGCATATCGTCCTCTGTACTCCCGGGCATGTGGCTTACAGTATCAAATTGCTACCTCAAGACATCTCTTATCCTAATAGCCCCGTGCTGGGCCCCTCTAATAGCCCTGGTCTCTGGCTGCTCAAAGTCCACCTCCAAATGATGAGCCTCAGCAGTCCAGCCCTGAGTGAAGCTTTCACCCTTCCCTTCACTAATATTATGGAGAGTACAGCAGGCGGCTATAAGCATAGGAATGTTGTCATCGGCCAGGTCCAGCCTTTCATACAGACATCGCCAGCGGGCCTTTAAATGGCCAAAAGCACACTCAGCAGTCTATCTGCACTTGCTTAGCCTGTTGTTGGACCGCTCCTTGCTACTGTCAAGGTTCCCCATGTATGGCTCCATGCACTACAGCATTAAATGGTAGGTGTAGTCCCCCAGGATCACAATGGTCATTTCAACTTCCCCTAGGATGATCCTGAGGTCTGGGAAGAAAGTCTCCACTTGCAGCTTCCTGAACAGGCCCATGTTCCAAAACACGCATGTGTCCTGCACCTTTCTGGACCAGCCTGCCATAATGTCTGTGAAATGTCCACAGTGATTCGCAGGTGCCTGGAGAACTATGGAGAAACACCCCTTGCAGTTACTGTACTCAGAGGATAGGTGGTCTGGTGCCAGAGTTGGAATGTGCATGCCATCCATCACTCCTCTGCAGTTCAGGAAGCCCATCTGTGAAAGCCATCCATGCTTTCATGTATGTTGCCCAGGGTCATGGTCTTTTGGAGCAGGATGTGATTAATGGCCCTGTCCTCCTCCATCAACATGAGTCCAGTGGTCAACTTTCCCACTTCCAACTGACTGGCAACTAGTCAGTAGCTGCCTGGAGTGACCAGCGTCCACCAGCGCTTCTCCACTTGCAGGCAGCTCTCATTCCTGTGTTCTTGAGTGCAGGGTGGGGGCGAGCTCATCACACAGCCCCATGAATGTGGCTTCCCTCACTTGAAAGTTTGGCAGCCGCCGCTCATCACCCAGGCTTGCATGATGATGGGATCTCACCACTCAGGACTTGTCTCCTGAGCCCAAAAGTGGGGTTCCACTGTGGCCAGCACCTCTATAAATGCCATGGGACACCTGGTGTCATAGCTATTACATGTGGCAAGATGAGTGTCGGACTCCTCATGGCCACTTTGTAGTTTAAGAAGTAACGCGACTGCCATTCATGACTGTTAGTGAGACCTATCAGAATTTTCTTCAGCAGTTCAGGATCCATCCCTGCAGCCTGAGGCAGAGTGCGCAGCACAAAAGCCACTGAAAGATGGTGCTGCATGCAAAAGAAAGCACAGGGATGTGAAGGGATGCACCAAAGGGCATTGGGACAAGACCCAGGATGCCCTGTGACCCTCCCTCCCCCGTCTGTCTTCTCACATGCCTCAACAGCAGAAGAGGTTGAGGTGCTCTATAGGAGAGCTGCCCAGAGTTGCACCGCTCCGAATGGTGGTGCACCTGCCACAAGTGCAATCACACTACTGCACTGGGAGCTGACAGTGTGAACATGCAACAGCAGTTTCCCTGCAGCATTCTGTGAGCAGGACTGTAACTGCCAACACTTTACTTCTGCCAGTGTGGACATACCCCAAACTCTATAAACTGAATGGGATTTGAAACAAGCAGTGTCTCACTTGGATAGATGGTACAAACAGGTCACAGATCTTCGATGCACAGGTAGGAATGCTCCCCCTGCACAGGACCTCCCTCCCCAGTTGAAAGACTTTGTCCTCCAGACCTTTTTCCCCACGAGGAAGTGGGGGGGGGGGAGGGGGAGAGAGTGAGGCCACAGCATAACGTTACTTCCCCTTTTTTCTCCATCTTGCTGGAAAGAGCTATGCTTGTGACATGGGGGTCTCCTCCCACGGGTCAAGCATTTTCCATTCTCCACGTGCTCTCTCTGAGGTCTCCATTGTATCCAGCTCCTCGGATAGTGGATTCTCTTCAATGGGCCATCAGCTGGTCAGGCCACTCCGTTGTTGTACCTGAAAGGTTGGTGGGGGATGCTCCCAACCTCACAATACATATCCGTCACACACACACACACACACAAATACAATAGCACCTCATACGGTGAGAGCACCCACAATCCATCTGAACAGTAATGTTCAACAGATTAAAATTAAACCTTTAAAATGATACCTCACCAGGCATACTTTGTACAAAACATATCAATGATACGACACTGAATACAGGTTGGACGTCCCTTGTCCAGCACCCTCGGGACCTGACCTGTCTGGAAGGAGGGAATTCGCTGGATCGGGGAGATCCCTGCCCCCGGCCTCCCAGGAGGCTCCCCCTTCTGACAGCTGGCTCCACTCCAGCCCCATTGCCACTGGGCTCCAGCCTGCCTTGGGCTCCGGTCCGCTGAGGCTCCTCGGGGACAGAGCTTCCCAGCGGCTGCGGCTGTGCTTCTCCATGCCCATTTGGGAATCCCCGGGATTCCCGTTGCTGCCACGCCTGGTTGAGGCTCCCTATGGATGGAGTTGGCACTCCTGGGAGCCAAGGCTCTCTTATCCAGCAACATCCATGGTCCCTGTTGCCGGACCAGAGAGTCCTGGATTTTGGAGGTTCAACCTCTACAGGGATTCCAGAGTGTGGCTTTGTGGTACCACACACTCCTTCCTTGATGATACAATGACTCTGCTCCACCTCTGATCTAATTTTAGCTTTTCTTTTCCAACAATGAGCTAAACAGGTTCCCCAGGGACAGCAATCTGTTGTCTGTTCATGAAGCTTAGATTTGAGGCAAACACTACATTTCTTTTACCACTTGCTGAGGCTGTATGTAGGTGACATGCAGGCCTGCCAATGGGTGGGTGACAAGGGATGATTACCCTGGGGTTCAGTGATTCAAAGGGCCCGGAACTAGGATTGCCAGGTGTCCGGTATTCTACTGGACAGTCCGGTTTTTGGGCCCTCTGTCTGGTAAAAAAATTCAGAAAATACCAGACATGTGCAATGTATTTCCAGTATTTTCTGGTTTTCCGGCTGGGCACCGGATGGAAGCCTGGCGGGGGTGCGATCAGCGCTGGGAACCTCTGGTTGCATCTGAGGAGGAGTGATGCTGTCACACCTCAATGGCCCCCTCCCTCAAGGAGTCCCCCTGGGGAGACAGGTCAGCATTGAATATTGCTAACGCTGTTGCAAGTATCGCAGGGCATTTTGGGGAAGGGTCAAAGGTGTGAGTGTGGAGTGAATGAAGGATTCCTTTGCAGGTTGTGAGAGGCCAAAGCGGGGGGGGAGATGAAGAAAGCAGAGAATGGGTTAAACTCCACACTTCTGCTAGGCCTGAAGATAAGACGTTGGCTCCAGTGAGCTCAAGGCCACAGCACACATCTGACTCTCGGCTACCGGCCAGGAACAAGGGGGGCTGGGAATCCACAGGCCAGCCCATAACAAGCAAGACAAGCGAAGGCCAGCACGGAGGAAAGCAAAGAGCACAACAGTCTAGCCGATGTGTTTTGGGAAAGTCAAGGAGACCACAGAAAGCTGGTTTGGACTGTCACAAAGAGCACCAGGACCAGAGGTCGCAGAATGGAACACTCCCAAAGGAGCCCAGGACTTAAAACCCTCCTGAGAGCTGGAGCAATTCGGAGATCACAATGGACCTTGGACGACCTGTGCGCATAGGACTGAACTCCCGTCCACCCTTCCCCCTCTTCTTCTTACGTTACACCCAGACCTGGCCAGCCTCGGGTAGTGAGTGTGTGAGTATGAAAGTGGGTTAGGGCTCGGGCAGGGCCATCCTTAGGATTTATGGTGCCCTAGGCGGGATTATTAACAACAGCCCCAAATTAGTTACAATACACCACATTCCATTCCAACACTGATCCTCCATCAGCCCTGGCTGAATTGGATTTACATAACCACACCTCGGATTCCTTCCCCCTCCTGGCATGAGCTGTATTTACATATCAACAGTTAACAGTTAATTATCTTGCAGAGCTAAACAATTGGAGTGAGCATACCCACCCCCAGGGCAGCTCTCCTTTTAGCTGGCTGATAGCAAGCAGTAGTGTAGCCCCTGCTTACACATGCTCCACTGCTTCCGTCCGTCCCGGCAGAGTGGTGCCCGAGAAACAGGGGTGGCCTGAGCCATTTTGGTGCCCCGGGCGGGCAGTGCCGCCCCAGGCGCACGGCGCATGCGCGAGCCTGCCCCCCCTGGGGCGTGTGGGCCCACCTCCGGGCGCACGGCGCATGCACAAGCCCGCCGCCGGGATGCGCGGGTGGGCACACGGCACATCCGCTGCCCGGCCACCACCGCTGACGTGCAGCCCGTCCGTGCAGGGCCCCGCGGCCGTGGGGGGAAGGGCACTGCGGGGGTTAACGTGGCTCCCGCCCCGGGTGGCCACTGCAGCCTGCTGGGAGCTGGGCGCACGGCACCTGATGGCAGCTGTAAGGGGTGCCGTGCGCCCCTTACAGCTGCCATCAGGCGCACCCCATCGGTTGGTGCCCCGGGCAGCTGCCCGGCTCGCCCACCGCTTAGTCCGGACCTGCCTAGAAATGCTAGTGCCCTAGGCAACTGCCTATTCTGTGTATACGTAAGGATGGCCCTGGGTTTGGGTGTTGTATGTGTTGTATCCTAACACTTTCTTCCTTCCTCTGAGTGACATGGGACGCACCCATCACTCTCCGCTGTTATTTTATTATTTTATCAATAAAGCTTTAAAACTTAGACACTTGGTGTGTTCCATCATCTCCTCCCTTAACAATCCTGGGGCCTCAGCTTGATCACCTGATGCCTGCAGGCAGATTGGTAACTAAAATCTGTCACAACGCCTTAGGGAGGAGGGGAAGCCCTGTCCATGCTCCTGAGTGCTGGTCAAGCGTGTGGTGGAGCCGCAGCGAGACTTGCTTTGCTGGGACCGTGTGTGGGACAGGCGGCGCCCTGGGATCTGCATGCGCCCGGGTCAGTCCCTTTCCCCGCCAGCCAATTCGCTCCCAGCCAGCCCCGCTCTGCCCGACGCCCTCTTGACCAGCCCTGCTTCCTGCCATCAGTTCTCCTCCTCCCGATCTCCCCCGGCCAGCCCCCCCAACTAGCTCTGCTTCCCGCCAGCCACACCTCCCCTGATCTCCCCCATCCAGCCCCGCTCCCGCCGGCCGCCCCCCACCCCGATCTACCCCGGCCAGCCCCGCTGCCCCCGACCCCCCCTCAACCAGCTCTGCTTCCTGCCGTCCGCCCCCCTCCATCTCCCCCGGCCAGCCCTACTGCCCCCGACCCGACCCTCCCGCCAGCTCTACTTCCTGGCCCCCCCCCCTTCCTCCCGGCCAGCCCCACTTCCCTCCCAGCTGGTCCCTCCCCCCCCCCCATCAAGTGTGTCCGGTATTTTTTTTTGAGACTACCTGGTAACCCTACCTGAAACTCCTGGTTGCTGCAGCTGCCATTGTGGCACTCTGGTCGTGGTTGGAGCCCTGGGTCCTTTCAACCACCACCAAGGTGCTGTGTGGCACACTCTGGGTGGCTGTGAAGGCGGGGGGGAGAGCGCACAATGGTCTGGAGATGCAGAGGGCTGGCTGCTATGGCCCCACAGCTTTCAAGAGTGTGAAGATACGCCCCCCCCCCCCAACCACCCACCCACACACTGTGCCAAGGGACCCAGGAAGGCTGTTGTTCTTCTGGGTGACACATTTGAATTCGTCAAGCAGAAACAGAAACTGAAATCTTTTCTCCAAGTTCCTTTGTTTCAAAGAAATTAAGTTTTTCTGCTTCTGAAGGTCAGCAAAAATGCCACTTAAAGGGGTAAGTGCTTCTTGAAACAGCTTGTAGAGCAGAATAGTTTGCATTAGGCTTATCATAGAACTATAGATTCCATGTACAGAAGGGACTGTTATGATGCTCTAGTCTGGGGATGGGGAACCTAAGGCCCAGGGGCTGGATGCAGCCTCCGGCTTGCCTGGATCCAGCCCCTGAGGCTCAGGGCTCCCTCCCCCAGCATTGGGGTGCCTGTGCTGGTGTTCCAGGCCCCCTGCTGCCCCATCATGGGGCTAGAGCACACACAATCTACTTGTCTGGGCCCCCTTAGGCTCCGGTGTAATGTCGAAAGCTCCTACTTGAGAGATTGTGCTACTTCCTGCTATCTTCTGAGCACTGAGCATGCTAAAAATGTTTAAAAAGGAGGAAAAGTGGCTCAACAGAGGACATGACTTAACATTGACTAGGCAAGGGGGTAAAGCAGATGCAGGTAGGGTTAGGATCTGTTCTGGGCAAACTCAGCTCTGGTGGGGGGGGAGGGGCGCCAGGTAAACTCCACAACATAGAGTGCAAAGCCCCAGCACAGGCAGGGCAGAGTGATAAAAACAGCCTCCCCAGTGAAAGCTCACGATACCATTTATATGTTTTGTTAGTCTATAAAGTGCTACCAGACTGTTTGTTGTTTTTTAAGTTTATCCTGTACAGACTAACTCAGATACTCCCTGAAGCTGGTATAATTTAAGCAGCATTCATTTCATTAGTGTGCTTGTCTCTTCTTGGAGAATATTTAGTGCCTTCACCACTGGGCCCACGACCATGGCATATTCTGCCAATAAAACCAGCTCTGCTGGATTCAGCCAGCAGAATAGTCAATACATAATGTTAATTAATTAAAATATAGAATGATCAGGGTTTTTGTTTTAACAAAAAGAAAAGCATAAAGCAAAGAACTGCTTCTTACATATTAATTTTGAGTTCTGGAAACACATTTCTCATGGACCCTTCTCCTTGTTCATTCAGTATGCACCAAATTCTCTCCACAGCAATGAAAACAGAGTTCCATCTTTTCTGGCTTGGCCGAATGAACTGTGGCTTGCATTTTCCTTCCACCATTTTTGCTCCAATTGCTGAGTGTTCAGTTTTATTTCATAGTGCTTAGCATCTGGCAAAAGTGGACCTGTCAATCTTTTTTAAGATGTAATTTGATTCTTCTTGTACCACATCTATAGATAAAACTAGGTTCTGCAAGTGGACGGCTCCATGGTGGTGTTTGGGTACAATTTATTCATGGCTGTTATCTGTGTCTGGGACGTATTCAGTGTTCTGAAATTCAGCTTATCAATGTGAAAACCTGTTATTGAAAACACAATTGAGAGACACACCCCCCAAAAAAACCCCAAGCTACATTGATGTGTCCCCCAACTGATACACCTTTTCCCCCTGGTGCTCCAGTCCCACAGCAGAGGGGAGAGGAAGCATTGATTACCAAGTTTTTGTGTTTCCCATAGGCCAAATTGACTCATCACTGCACGACGATCACATGCTTTGCACATGTTTAGTGGAGCCATTTCCGATTTTCCTGGGGGGTGTAACCTGTGCATACCCTGATGTGGGGAATAGTGAGCAGGATTGCCAGATGGTTGAACCAAAAATACCAAACACCACCCCCCCAAAAAAACCACTGGAGAAATAATTCTGCTGAAGAAAAAAAAAGGGGGGGGGAGACCAAAGTTGTTGAGCAAAAAAAAAGGACTCCAAGATTCATTAAACAAACAAAACAAAACAAAAAATTTAATAATAAAACAGCGTTAAAACAGCATGGCCCTTTTCAGAGTGAGTGCAGTCAGAATAGGGATAAGAACAGGGGAGTGGTTGAGCACTAAGACCCAGGGAAGGCATTGCTTCCCCTTGGTACAATATTTGCCAGCAGCCATTCTGTGTTCAACTTAGCTTCCCTGAGGAACCAGGTAAGCTTGGGGGCTGGGGGTGGGTGGTGTTGGGAGCCCAGGGGGGACCCCGGGGGAGGGGGAAGCTGGGCGCTGAGTGTTTGTATGGTTGCCAAGTGTCCAGTATTTTCGCCTCCTGGCCAGGAAAAGAAATCAGAGAATACCGGACAGTTCAGGTGTTGGGTATTTTCTGAATTTTTTTACCGAACAGGAGGCTAAAATACTGGACTGTCTGGGTCAATACCGGACACCTGGCAACCCTAAGTGAGAGCATGGAGTGGGGCATATCAGGACAGGGGCCTCTGTAGTTTCACAGAGCATGCTCAGTGTAAGTCAAGCAGCAAATGTGGGGAGCAGATTAAATTTGCCTTCCCTACAAACACTTATCTCTTTCTAGGGATATGAATGCACTTGAAAATTCAATTTTTTAAAATTTTTTTGTGTATTTATTTAGTTAATTTTTGCCAGACAGTTTAGCAATTAGGTGACAAGGACCCCTGTATCGGATTCCTATATATCCACTCATCTCTAATATTAACATGTTCTCACATGTTGTAGAAAGTCACGTAAGGGACACTTCAGAATTCCAAACATATAATTTTAGATGGTTTGAACATATCTGCATTCATTCTTCAACATGTGGGCATAGCATGACTTTATATACAGGCAATATGATATTCTCTGTCTTGTCTATTCCTTTCCTAATGATTCCCAATAATCTGTAAGATTTTTATTTTTTATACTGCACTGCACATTGAGCACATGTTTTCAGGGAACTTTCCACAATGATTCTAAGATCTCTTTCTGGAGTGATAACAGATATTTTAGATCCCATCATTTCCTTGAGCATATCTGGGATTATACTTTTCATGTGCAATACTTTTCACTTATCAACAATGGATTACCTCTGCTATTGTGTTGCCCAATTACCTACTTTTGTAAGATTCCTTTGGGACTCTTTCCATTGAGCTTTTCAATTTCATATTTTGATTAATTTTCTATTATCTGCAACAGTTGCCATTCCACTGTTTACCATCTTTTCAAGATCATGTAAAAGTTTAATTTTACTGGTCCAACTGCAAATTCCTGCATCATAACCCTAATTGCTATTCCTCCCTCCATCTGTCCCCAGCTCTTTTTTTATAACAAAGTCACTGCTAACTAAGCCTTTTCAGACAGTGTAGTGAAAACATTTATTTTTTTTCTGAAATACTACTTTAGCAAAAGTCACAGTATCACAAAAATAATTTAGCTGAGTCAAGTTTAAATTTCCAGCAATGGGACTTGAGACGTCTAAGGAAGTATCTATCTGTACCTAGCAATTCCTTCTGTGATTATCATATAGCACTTGCTATCCTTTATTTCTTGGGTATGTCTAAACTACATGGCTCTGTCAATGGAGACGTGTAGATTAGTTTACACAACAAAGGGAAATGAAGCTGTGATTTAAATAATCACTGCTTCATTTAAATCAAAATGGTCGCCGCTCTGTGCTGATCAGCTAATTGTTGACACAGCGCGGCAGTCTAGACGGGGATCTGCCGACCCCAGAACCCTTTGTCGGCAGATCCTGTAAGCCTCGTTTCATGAGGCATAAAGGATCTGCCGACGAAGGGTTCTGGGGTCAGCAGGTCCCCGTCTAGACTGCCGCGCTGTGCCGACAATCAGCTGATCGGCACAGCGCGGCGGCCATTTTTATTTAAATGAAGCGGCGATTATTTAAATTGCAGCTTCATTTCCCTTTGCCGTCCTGCCTCATCTACATGGCTCCGTTGACGGAGCCATGTAGTCTAGACACACCCTTAGTGTTCTAATACTGTATTCTGAAGGCCATAATATCTGGCCTGGAAGCCTAATAAAAAAGCATCCCACTGCCCTCCCACTAGTCTTTGCTTGAACCACGTGGATCATCAGATGGTTGTGGTGGATGCCAGACACACCTAAACCACCTTGGCAGCTCCCCTCTCCTCATGCTCATCACTCCATTCATATATTGAATGGAGAACAGAAAGTCCTACAGCAGAACTGCGATGAAATCATTGACACAAAAAGCATGGAGGCACTTTCTGATGGCAAATCCCTGCTCCTGATGCTAGTGACCCCTCGTCTACCTACACCCAGGTCTTTAAGTATCAGGCCAATTCTAGGAAAAAGTCCTATAATTATGGTTTTCAAAAATACTGAACATGGCTAATTGAATTATGAGGTCCCTCTAAGGCAGGGATCAAGAAACAATTGCGTGTAGACTACGATGCTTTGGACTCCTTCCTTTCCCCTGTAACAAGGCAACTTGGCACTGGTGTTCTTGGCACGTGGCGGACTGGCTTCAAGGTTTCTTGCCCCCCTTCTACACATCACTGGAGCAGGTGGAGAGGTCTAGGTTGGACATTAGGAAAAACTATTTCACTAGGAGGGGGGGAAGCACTGGGATCGGTTCCCTAGGGAGAGGGTGGAATCTCCATCCTTTGAGATTTTTAAGTCTCAGCTTGACAAAGCCTTGGCTGGGTTGATTTAGATGGGATTGGTCCTGCCTTGGGCAGGGGGCTGGACTTGATGACCTCCTGAGGTCTCTTCCAGCTCTAGGATTCTATGATTCTATGACCAGCTCATTTTGTCCTGCTGCTCCTGGACTCTGCCTTGGAGCTGCCCCCCTGGCAGCCTCCTGCTTGCTGTACAAAGTGTGGGAGGTACAAGAGGGGGGGTGCTGATGTCAGGGTGTCCCTCCCCACCACACTCCTGTACCCTATCACCACACAGAGAGAAGGGGCTGGGGAGAGCTTAGGAATGACACTCTCTGGCACTCTATGGTAACTGCTGCTCCTGGAAGTGGCTGGCATGTCCCTGAAGCCCCAGAGAAAGTCACTGCTGTGGGTCTCCATACACTGTCCTTACTGCAGACACTGCTCCTGCAGCTTCCATTGATCAGTAATGGGGAACCATGGCCAGTAGAAGCAGTAGGCTCAGTGCCTGTAGAGGAGGGGCACCAAATGGCATTATGTCAGCAGTTTTCAGAAGTGGTGCAGGGCCTGAGCCAAAGTAAGCCTGCCTTAATCTCACTGGTGAAGCACCAGAAGCGATCACAGTTAAACAGAGCCCAGCCAGAGCCTGCTTCCTGAACCCCTGTTCCAGTCCTGAACCCAACCTCTTGCCACAGATATTAGTCCCCCTGCACCCTAACTCAGTGCCAGAGCTTGAAACCTGAAGACACTCCCTGACCCCATTTTCCCACTGTGGGCTCTGACCAGAGCCCCTCCTACACTCCAAACCCATAGGCACAAGCACAGGGCCTTCTCCCCAAACCCCTACCCCAGCCTGGTGCAAGTGATTGAGGTTGGGGGAAGAAGAGGGCTGCAGTGAGCATGGTGAGGCCTCAGAGAAGGGGCAGAGGAAGGGCAAGGCCTCAGAGGGGCTGGAATGAAGTGGGGCATGGGTATTTCAGTTTGAGGAACATCTTACATTGCACTTACATTGGAAAAGTGATCTTGCAGTTAAAAAGGTTGGAGAGCAATGTTATAAGAAGTGTGAGGCAAGAGAACACCAAAATTTAAAAAATGGATTTAACGAGGGAAGAAGAAACTGCTCCTGTAAGAAAATACTGTAAGTATCACTTTCCTACAGGGACCAGTGAGAAAGTCCTAGTGGAGGTAGGACATTCCTATGGGGAACCGTTACTTATTCGGCAGTGTAAGAAACTGCTACCATCTCAAACCCTAAGACCTAGCAAATTTCCATTCACTGCTGGAGTGAGAAAGTTCTAGTGGAAGTAGGATATTCCTATGGGGAACAGTTACTTAGTCTGCAGTATAAGAAGCTGCTACCCTCTCAAACCCTAAAGCTACGTCTATACTGTACATTGTTGTGCAAGAAGATATGCAAATGAGGTGCACGCCTCATTTGCATACCTAATGATCCGCCATTTTGCGGAAGGGGGTTTTTGCACAAGAAGGAGCTGTTTACATTACTTCTTACACAAAAAACCCCTCTTGCACAGGAGCCATTCTGCCTGAAAATAAACGGCAGAACGGCTCCTGCGCAAGAGGGTTTTTTTGCACAAGGAGTAGTGTAGACAGCTCCTTCTTGCGCAAAAGCCCCTTCCGCAAAAATGACGGCTCATTAGGTATGTAAATGAGCTGCGGCCATATTCATCGCCATGCCTCATTTGCATATCTTCTTGCACAACAATGCGCAGTGTAGACGTAGCCTAAGGCTGATTCAAGTCTAGCAAATTCCTGGAGTTCAGACCAACAGTGATATTTGCTTTTTTGGAGGACTTTTACAGAGGCTTTTACACTTTCATTAAAAGCATTTATAAGTACATGTGTGTTATTTGTTTAGAGTTGTGTTTCTCAACCAGTGGTATGTCTGGGGGGGTACTTCAGCACAACTGAAATCTGGAGAAAACTGAATTTATGTTTTAAATTTTACAGCATGTTATTATTTTTGTACTTTTTACATGAAAAAAATGTCATCTCCTGCCCAGCTACGATTAAGTTGTTTAACAAATGTGTTGCAATGTTAGAAAAAAATTGTGTGTCTGAAAACTGTATGTACTGGGGGTACTTCTAATTTTTTTAAAAAGGGGGTATTTATACTTTTTTTTTTGAAAAAGGGGTACTTTATACAAAAGGTTGAGAAACACTGGTTTAGAGTAATCCTTTGTGAACAACTGTTGGTGGCCTCTTACATTGTTTTTTGATCAGTATTGCCAAAATGGTGTTCCATGGAAGACTGGGGTTCAGCAAAGATGAAAGTGGTACGTCCAGTAGGAGTTTCTTACAGTAGCAATTTCTTATTTCTGGAAATCAGAAACTGCCCCAGAGCACAATCCTACAGAGAGCTGTTTTCGACACAGAAATGTTGGGAACTGCTGCATGTAGGATTGTGCTGCCGCTAGCAGCTGTTTCCTACAGTTGCACTGCCTTACGATCATACGAATAAGAAAGTGCTACCTGTAGCACATTCCTATAAAGTAGGAGCTTTCGACATTACACCGGCATGTGATGGGAATGTGGAGAGTCTTTCTCCTTCTCAGCTGGGGGCCATGTCAGTGAGGCTTTGGATTTTATCTTTTGTTTCTCACTTGTGTGTGGTCCCCCGATTGATTTTTCTGTGGGTCAGTAGCCCCTGACCCAAAATAGGTTCCTCTCTCCTGCTTTAGTCTGACCTGGGCTTAACCCAGGCCAGATAACCCCCCCAGAGTAATTCCAAGTGCAGAGCTTTTAGAAAAACATCTAATCTTGAGTTCAGAATTGCCAGGCATGGAGAATCCACTGACCCCAGGTTAAACTATTTCAATACTTAATTATTTACATTGTTACTACGGAACATTTTGACTTTGATGCCATTTGCCAATGGAAAAACATCGCATAGAAAGGTTCCTGTCCTGCTCTGTTGCTAAGGTAGCAGCCCTCCTACTGTGTACTTTTGGAAGGTATGGCTTTTCCAGGAGTGTCTACACTGCACCATAGGCTGAAACAGATACACAACTAGCACTATGCAAATTGCATATCTTATTTCGATCTTATTTCAGAATAGCTTATTTCGTAATTTGGCGCTGTCTACACAGCACCAAATTTTGCAATAACCCGCTATTCCAAATTGTCCCTTACTCCTCGTGAAATGAGGTTTACAGGGACGTTGGAATAGTGAGCCTGTTATATTTTGAAATAACAGCCTTGCTGTTTCTGATGCTCTGAAAGATGGGCTGGGGGTAATTTAGTTACTAAGTTTTTATTAAAGATATTTAACGGCACAAGTTATTTGCTTATATACATGTGAAAGGAGCGAAAGAAACACACAGATAAAGAATTCAGTGCCAGCTATGAGCTGTATTGGTTAAGCATTGTTTTCCTGACTCAGAAGTTTTATCCTTTTCTTTCAGTCCACCTTTTTTTCAGTTAGGTGTTCAGTCACTGATCTAAGGCAGAGTGTGTTTGGCTCTGCTTCTCTTAATTATTTTATTTTCGTGTGCCACACTTCTATAAATTATAGCCACGTAGATATACATTCCATTACCTCAGCCTCATAAATTGGCTGGAGACCAGGAATCTCTGACCCCCAGGTTCCTTCTATTAGAAATATGAAAGGAAAGTGACCTGGAGGGGGAAGAAAAAAGCCACAGCTCCGGGCAGGGCTTCCTTCACATGGAGGAATTTGCACAAAATCCTTATCAAAATCCTTGTGCTGCCTCCGTTTTTTTTCTGATTATAAACAGCAAATAAGCAACTTTGATTCCTCTGTTTTGCTTCTTGCTGGAATTAGCCCCTGAGTAGTCATATAGCAACTGATACACTGACAATCAGGCAGTTGGGCCTAGCATGTTCATAAAATGTTACAGCTTCTCCTGGGTCCTTCACGGGGGCACAGACTGATCCAATGGGTGGGTAAAGACAGTGGCTTTCACTGCTCAATTTTGTGTGGATGGAAAGTATCAGGGCTGTATGGGAACTACTCAAGGCACAGTTTGTGGTACAATGTATTTAATTCCATTGCAGATACACAGCTTAGTGCTATGAAAACACAAATTACTACAAAGGTTCCCATTGTGGCTTGGGGTGGAAGTTAAATTTTGTACTTGAAATAACGTATTACACTCAGATAATATGGTGTCCTTGCCAAAATGAGCAGGCCTGCCCTTTGACCTCACAGTGATTTGTCTGAGCATGTACAAGGGAATCTGTTGATCAGTTTATGAGTGAAACTGATAATGGACACACAGATGTAGGAATGGATGGCACCTCCTGGGTCACTGAGTCCCTTCCCTGCTATTCCCAGACAGCCCCATCATATGAACTCAGTCAGAAACTTTTTCACCTCCATCTACAAACTAAATGGGCTGTGTGTCCCCACTTGTCCTGTGGGGATGCTGCTGAGGGTTGACCTCAGGAAAATGCACCATGGGCAAACTTTGTATTAGGCAAATTTGTGGTAAAAAAAAATTTTTAAGCTGGTTCCCCCCAAGCACCAGCTCTTGCCTGCCCCTCCTCCAGTTGCCTCTGTGGGAAGCAGCAAGTTTGGGGTGGGAGGGGAGCAGAGGCAGGCAGCTCTGCCGAGCCAGAATATGCTGAGAGCTGGCTTAAAAGCCAGCTTCCCATGTGTACTGGCTCCCACCTGCCTCCACTCACTCCCCATGCTGCTGCTTCTCTATCAGAAGAGCAAGAGGAGGAGTGAGTATAGTTGACAGGATTAACCGATAAGCCCAGGCTTATCGGTTAATCATGTATTTGTCTACATGTTGACATCCCTAATTGGTATCCCTGCCACCATCCAAATGCAAAACCCGTTTGAGAACCTAGGAAGGTGCACGTGGGAATTCTTTCCTGTAAGGTGCCCTCAAGCTCTTTTAACCTTCCCTCTAGAGAGAGCCTGAAAACTAATTTCTCTTAGGAATTTGGCTTTGCGGTCTAAGGCTTTGTCTACACTGAAAAGTTTAAAGCACGGCCATGGCCATTGCACCAGTGCTGAGAGAGAGCTCTCCTAGCGCTCTGTGTAAACTGCCTCACTGAGGGGAGTAGCTAACATTGCTGGGAGCCTGGTTCACACTGGTGCTTTACAGCACTGACACTTGCTGCAAATGGTGTGTGTGTGTGTGTGTGGGGGGGTGTTTTCACACACCCTTGAGCCAGAAAGTTACAGTGCTGTAAAGTGCCAGTGTAGACTTGGTCTTAGGCACATGCACACAGAACCTCCACTTTCTAAGGCAAAAGAATCAGATCATGGTCTTAAAAGGGTGATTTTTATTAGCAACAAAAAAAGAGAACACACTTGGTAAAGCATTACTTGGTTGCTAGGTATTACAGAGCAACTGAAAAAAAATTAAAACATAGAAACTAGTTTCCCTGGAATTCAGTTTGGGAAGTTACAGTATAAGGGGGGTAGTTACATACTCTCAGCACAGAAAATGCCTGTAAATCCCCAAATAAATAAAATAACCTGATTGCATCTGACTAAACATTCCCTGTTCTACTCTCATATCTGTGGTTTCAAGATTTAGTGCTACCGTAGGCATAGATGTCTCTGGATTCTCCATGTCTTGTTCCCTAGCTCCTCACCAGTCCTTCTAGGTGCTGCTCTGGTTATAGAACAAGAATAGGAAGGTCACTGCTATAATTCAAAAACCCATACTCTGTTTCCATTAGCTCTCCTGACCTCCTGCCAACTTACTTCCTGCTTTCCTAGCATTCCTGGGAATATCTAGGACTCACTGTCTATGGTTTTAAACCTTACAGGTAAGACAATTAAGGTTAGATCTCAAGAATTAATTTCTGTTAAAAGACTTTAGTTAAATGAATGGCTACTCCCTAGGCCTATCCCACTCCTTGCCTCTTGACCGCAGTGCACTCAATCACAGTGCACTGAGTACATAGGCGACTGGACAGAAGAGATTCAGGGGACCATATGACACATACCCCCAGCCTGGGGAAGAGCCAGGACAACCCCTCTCCACCCCAGAACCTGCCTCTCCCCACTCCTGCTCCACTGCTCCCCTCCTTGCTGTGCCCCCTCCTGCCTCTTCCCCCCCCCCCCCAGCTGAGGCAACCTGGAGGATAGAGGAGCCATTGCTGGCAACAGAGGTCAGCTGGCCTCCTGTGGGGCTGCCTTGGTCTGCTTCCCCTGACAATCCTGGGGAGTGTGTGGGGAGGGCTGTCCCCACCTGCTAGCCCGCCACCAGCTACTGGGTGACCCCTCCTACCCATGGCATTTGGGATACATGTGAACCCTTGTGCACCACTGTGGTGGCGCGTCAGGGTTGCCCCGCCTCCTGCACCCCTGTAATGGCACGAACAGACTCCACCAGCCAGTAGAATAGAGGGAGTTTATTGCTTCTCCAAGATACAGCACAGCATAGATGTAATCTGGTTACAGGGCAGGCCTAGGATGCCTCAGTCCCCCTTGAGATGGGGGAGACTGGGCCCCTAAATCCCAGCCCATTGCCTAGGCTGCTTCCTCCATGATACCAGACAGAAACCAAACTCACTAACTTCCAGTCCTGTCCCCCACAGCCAGGGCTCCACTCCGCCTTCTTCCCATTGTTCCGCTCCCTGGGAGGTAACTGGTCGGACAGGTTCGGAGCACCCTTGCATAATGACTCATCCCCTGCCCTGCTGGGCCGTGCTACAGACAGCAGCCAGCAGAGGTCACCCACAGCCCACCGCCCAACATAGCAACCAGCAAGGTACCCACACTACGTCACAACCACCATATGTCACTCCTGCCTTGGTGGTTTCCCATGTTGCCCACCCATAAAGTTGACCCTGCTGCTGCTCCAGCACCTTCCTCCTCTGATGTGTAAAAATCTTTTACTTTCTAGACTCTGTTGACTATTTCTTTCTCCAGTGGAAGTTCCTTATTACTAGCTTTTGAGTTAGTCCAGCCCCGGGGCACTTTTTCCTTGTGACACTGATCACTTGCCAGCTAACCTGTGTCCCTGCCATTTTCACTGACAATATTTTTTCTCTTGCAGGAGAAACCTAAGCCTGGTGATCTGATTGAATTTGAGCGTGCATATCTAGCAGTGCGTATCCACCACTGGGGTGTCTATGTGGGAAATGATTACATTGTCCATTTAGCAGGTAAGATGGGTGATACCTGGATTCCTTGTGTGAAACAGAGAGATGGTGAGATACCCTGCAGATGAGGATGAGGCAAACATTTATGCTCTAAATTTGCAGTGAACAATTATCTGCAACCAGTTGTGGAAGAAAACATTGTCCTCACTCTGCGTTTGTAAGCAACAAGTAGCCAGAGGCAGTTTTATTACGAGCTGCAGCAAGGGAAAAACTGGTTCTGACAAGGGGGGGGAAGCCCCCCGAGGCAGATCTTCCAATACAAACAATTATGAAGCAGTTTATATACTGTCCATTAGATATAATAACAATAACAATTAGTCTCCTTCCCATTACAAACACCAATGGCTAACAGTTATTTTAGTTCCACCCAGATGCTCCTTATCTCAAGGTCCCTGCCAGAGGCAGCATTCTATCCTTATCTCTGTATGGAGGCGAGAGGCAAAGGCAGCGTCTAATTACAGATCTCGCGTTGTCAGGCCACAGACTTAGCCTGACTCTTGCTCTCTTGTTAACAAGACCAAGATGGCTGCACACAAATTCCCTTATTCCCTTTTCCTGCCTCCACAGTCCCCCCTTTTGTGCTTACAGCACAACTACCTTTCTAAACCTCTATTTTCATTAGACGTTACATAATTAGTACAAACATAAAAGCTATTTCTATTACTACATCTTTTACAACAATCAAATATGAAACCTTTAATAAGCAAAAGCAATATAATCATTAATATCCCCAATATAATTCTATGATGGGGCTGTTCTATAATTTTAGTAACATAACACAACATATCATAATTAGTACACCAGAGAGAATGTGCTATGGATTAAATGGATATTCAGAGATTTCTTTCGACCTCTGGTGAACGCAGATTTTGGAATCGGTCGGGTACTAAGGTAATCCAATTAAAGGGTATTTGGAACTTAAGGGTTAATTGCATCTAAAAACCAATTAGGGAGGGCAGGTACATGCTGATGGTACCCGTCCGTAAGCACAGAGTCCAGATCAAAGGGAGAAACCCAAACCACTCCCACAAGTTTCTGCTTGGCAATATACAATACTTTGCTTCTTTCACCAAGGTCAGTTCTTAATGTCCTTTGTAGTCAGGAATCTTTGGGCTTTGGCGGTGTCAGAGGAGCGGACTTTTCCTCTTTTTTTTTCTTGAAACAGTCGTGGTTCAGCATCATGCAGGGGAGAGGTTACCAGCACATCACCCTGTAATATTTTGCTTCTGCTGGTGTCCAGCAGGTGGGAAGGCAGGACCAGAAGGAGAGAGAGGTCAGCAGTCGGGGTAGGATCATTTCGAGATGGAGGGATCTTTTTGCAGTGAGAAGTATTGGCCAACAGTCAGTTCTTGGCACTTCACAGCAGTGTTGGTGGTTAGCAAAACTTGGTAAAGGTCTTTCTAGAGTGGTCTTTCGCCGATGGACATAGGAGTCTCTATTCTCTGAGCTAAAAGCCAGCTGGCTCCTTTGGAACCAAGGTTATTTCCTAGGAATAAAGCAAACTGTAAAAACAATCCCGCGTGGTTGTTTGGTACCGGCCTTATCAAAGTGAGGCCCTTTTGGAATGTGGTTGCCAGGGAAACCAGGGTCACAGTAACTGCTGTAGTGTATGCTTCTCAGGCTGGCCTAATGATTTGAGTTTGTCAGTTCTCAGCAAGATACCATGGGTTCCCTCAATTTACTCCTATAGTTCCTTTCTCTTGACTTTGGGGTTCTCCTTAACCCACCAGGTTAAATGCAACAATTTAAGGGGTTTTAATTTACTCTGGAAGTGCCAGTACAGCACCAGCATTATTATAAATGTTAAAATCAAAACTCCCCACATAATTTGGCAAACACTATTCAAATCCATCCCCAAGATATTTCATCGCCTTACTAGCGCTGCCCATGATTATAGGTTTGACCTCTACTGCCTGACTGAGTGCCTCAGAGGTAGGCATTTGGCATGGTCCACGGTGTTTCCCTATCTGTGTGTACCTCAGATGGCCAGCCCCGATATATCTTTGGGCATTGAACACCAGCTCCTCGATCTTTGCCTGCAGGGCCAGTAAACCCTCCTCTTGGTACTTACTTCCGCCGTGCCACTCAGGATCTCATGTTAGGTTACCCATCACTGCCGCAGTGCGATAGAGCTGCATCCTGTCCACGGTCTGGATCGCCCGGTGAGGGGCTGTTATGCACACAGACGGATATGTAGAGGGGCAGGATGGAGTGATCTGTCTGGGTAATCAAACACCAGTAGGTACCGTTCATTTGGACCAGCTCGATGTTCATTTGTTTTCTGTGACAACCACATCAAACCTAGGCAGATTCGTCATGATGTTAAATGGGCAGGTACATTAAATTTCCTTATTAAAGTGGGTGCAACAATCCCTGGGGTATAGGGAGGCCCCACACCTTCTGAAAAAGCGATGCCCTCGACTGTAGCTATATGCTCTTGCTTGCTGTAAGTGGGAATACCCAAAGGGGCCAAAAGGTTATACTGTGGCCTGTCCCAATAGGCCTTTGGATTCTCAACTTCCCCACACCCATGGATAGGCATGGGGAAGATGGGGACTCACCACCTCCATAAGGGCTGGGTGGTAGTGGCTATCCTCCAACATTACTCTTCTAATACCTTTAATTTAGTTCCATTAATTAGCAATCCAATCAGTCTCTGGTCCAAATATCTGTTTAGGTCTAGTGAAGTGGACACAGAGCTGGACAGATCCTTCAAACTATCCAGGATCAATCGATTGGCTTGGCTGGTGTCTAGGCCTTCACGAGCACTGGATATTAATGCATCTACCAGCCTGGATTCTATAGAATTTCTGGGCTAGGACATAAGTGTTGCTGACAGAGTTTCCAGGCCCAAACCAATCTGTGATGATGTCTGTTAAGCCCCGTCGTTGCCTAATCAGGCGCTTGCCAATTTGATTAGCCAGTCTAGCACACAGCTGGTCTATACCAGTGTGGAACATCACCAAGGTAAGGACCAGTGACAATTGTCCTGGTTCTGGGACGGGGTCTGTTCAGGGCATGATGCACAATTGGGAGGCTCTATTTTGTCCTTGAAGACCTGGTTGATAATACCCAAATGAGGGCAAGTTAGCAATGGCCATTGTTTAACAAATGATAGCCAAGCCTCAGGGGTTACCTTTGTTTGGGCTTTAAGTGGTAAGCCCCAGTGGGAGTCAGTAGGTCCCACTCCAACGGGTACCTTGTCAGTATAATTGGTACATGATCTGATATTAGTGTTAGGTTTTCTTCATGATGTCCCATACAGACTTTAATACAGAGGACTGTGTATTCTTTGTCCTCGTAGCGTTCATGTTGTTATAATAAACGAAATAATTATGTGTAAATGAGGGGCGGCCCAAGGCCTTGTATTCCCCATCGCTATTAGTGTATATTTGTTCTATGTATGTGACTTGAAGTCTGGTTTCATTGACTGGAATCACTGTTTTCTTATGGGACCAAGCATGGTTCACAGATGTTTGATTGTTAATAGGAACCCATACAATTCCATAATTCTTGAGGCCTTTTAAGGCATCAGGCACCAATGAGTAGCAGGGCAAGTAGCTGTTATTGCAATGGTGAGGTTACTAGTTCTCATTGTTATGGGCATCAGTACTTAAATATGCTGATGTCCCACTTGCCCGTATTGTTTCACTTACAGATTTCTTATTATCTCTGGCCAAACCACTTTGTGGTTGGTGTGCAAATTTTATAAAAGCTAAATATTTCATTCATGTGGCCATTAAAGCAAAACCACTCTAGTGGGGAGAGGGCTGGTACTCCACTCCCAGTTCTTCTGTTCACGTGGCATACTCCTTGCTTCCTTCCAGTTCCTTTTTGTTCACCTGTGGAGATATTGTTAACATTCTCCTAGCCTAAACAATTACTACACTATTATCCTTTCACTAAATTTTAAAGATGCCAATTGATTGCCAATTGATTGGGCCCAATTATTAATTTTGTTGGTTTAAATTCATGTTTCTGCTTTACTCAAATTATCCTTCATTAAAAAACAATTTTCTATACACAACAACATTTGCAATATGTATTACAATTAAGACACACAAGACAAACTTAGACAGAACACAAACTTATTATGTCATGACACAGAACCATGGTTTTTGTTGTTGTTGTTGTTGTTTCTTCAGCTGGCATCAGCGCTTTCTGATGATCTGAAAGACAAGAAAACATTTCTACCCCCGTCGGGGTGGCCCATTATAACTTAAAATACTGCCTAAGATCTACTAGGGGAACTGGTTACAGCTAGTTCCTTACCATTTCCGTGGGCGAGTGAGCTGCAACTTTCTGAGAACAAGGGTGCTTCATCGGTACTCGTGACCTTCCACTCCCTTGAATTACCTCAGAGTTGCTAGCCCTTCCCAACAGTGGCATGCCTCAGTTTCCCTCTTGTACCACAGATCAGGCTTAATGTGTGAAGCTTTTCCTTAGCACAAGGTGTTGGTTGGCCAGTTACTGTTCCAGCAAGCAAAAAGCTTTTATTTTCCTGAAAAGAATCATATGTACAATGTTACAGGCTTAGTTATGAGGGACAGTTGGTTTCACACCTCTTCAGAACAGACAGGCAGTCTGTACCCACACTCAACCTTGGATCTGAGAGCAAGCCAAAAGTGTTATCAACTCAGCCTTGAACAGAGACACAGTGAAGTTTCAGAGTTTGGATTCTTAAAACAATAACTTGTTTTCTTAGAGAGTAAATTTAACCTTTAAGGGTGCAGATTTTACAAATTTATAATGTATAGATTTATTCTTTTATACAGTTAACCAGTTAAGTGTCAATAGAATTCCTTATTTTTCCATTTGCAGATTTAACAAAGTGTCTGTAGTCAAATGTTAAATTTGATTGTTTCTTTGTCTGGATTATTGAAAGAGGCTGCAAGAAACAAGGAGTCATTTTTAAAGCAGGTTCCCTTCTCACACATTATGACAATCGCTTAATTCCTTCCACTATGCCTATAGGGCTCCAAACCTTTTGCCTTCCCCTTTCGCATGCTTTTTCCTTCTTATGGTCCATCCTGATTCCTGCTAAATGACTTATTCAAATATTTATTACTGAAGTCAGGTCTCTGACTAATAGTACTTTTTAAACTTCTCAGTACAGGGGTTTTCATAACATCCATGCTGTAGCAGTTGATCTATGCTGCTGACTCTGGGGTGGATCACTCGCCCATGCACTGTAAGGAGATTTATGTTGCAGAATGTGTCTCCTTGTTAGGGCAGATTTAGCTTCTAGTGATTACATCTTCAAATTCAATTTCTACCGGTGTCTTTAGGGTGGCTTTTAATTTACCTCCTCCCACGCCCTCAAGCCAATTATAACGGCATGTGAGGGAAAGGTTTTAACTGGTTTTTTTTTTTTTTTGGACGGCCCCCCACTCATGTGTTGTGAAACATCCTTGGGTTGCCTCCGATTCCAGCCGGAGAGGCTGTAATTATCTATTTGCTAACAAGGGCATGAGAATCTCCTGAAGTTGCTTGGCAGCCCTTTTCTGCTCCTGCGTTGTGTTCTGTGTATATGTTTCCAACCAAAATGCCTAGGGCCAATATGGCTTGATGGTCGGCAGGCATTCCTTCCTTGAGAATCTGGAGGAACACTTCCCACAAGCTGTTAAGTCTATTCCAAAACTCGGTGTTTTGCTTTGGATGGGGCAGATTTGTTACTAGAGCCCATTTTTCCATAGGGAAGAGATGATCCTTTTCAGTTATCTTCTGTGCCTCCTCTCTATCTATAATGATGTATAGCCCATATGGGGCTGGGCACAGAGAGGAGTAGAGGGGGTAATGTTGGGCCAAATTCCCCCCGAAGCTTGGGAGAGGCGGTACAGTTGCCTGTAAGTTACATTTCTCACTGTTGGGAGGATTTTTGCTTTTCTGAGCTTCAATCTCATCCCTCAAGGCTTTAATTTCTTTCTCTGTCAATCTGTCAAATGCTTACAGGTCCTTGGACCATGATGTATGTACATGTAGTACGCAGGGGTGCCTTTCGGCAGTGTGGGGGTATGCTTAGACTGATCCCCATCCATTTTAGTCATTCAGGGGTGTATCCTATCCACTCTCTGTCCGTTCAGTGGCTTATAGGAAACTAAATCTACATACTCCAAAGAAGGGGTCTGCTGGGTCTAGAGTGTCAGACCTTATCAGCAGCTCATGAAATAAGGAGAGTTGTCACTCCCTCACATATCCGCTTGGTCTCGAGGTTCGGCTGACCCCCCTTGTGTTCAGAACTCCCTCGTGGGAGAGCCCTGGTGCGGCTGGAATCAGCTTACTTCTCAGAGACCTGGGCAGCGGCATTCACACTCCACTCATTACATTCAAACTCAGCATGCTTTTCACACAGAATTTTTTTCTCCCACTTTTAGATGCATCTCTCTTTATGGACCTCGTCCATATTTGGGGCGGCAAACAACACTGTTCCCCCCAGAACCACAGCAGTTCCCAGCACTGCATAAACTTAGGCCTACTCGGGGGTAACAAAACAACCTCCCCGGAACCGCTTTGCATCTGACCTTGTTGCAGATTCAAGAAGTTCGGATGACGTGAGCCCAGAAGAAGCAGACGACCCCACAGGCAGTCCTCCTCCACAACCCAGTAGAGATTTCAAAAGGTCTCTTACCTCTTGTATGGCGCCCTGGGGGTGAAGGGGGACGGTCCGCAGCCGCCGTCGCTGTCTTCAATCGGGCGTTGCCATCCGAGTCACGGCACCAAATTGTGGAAGAAAACATTGTCCTCACTCTGCGTTTGTAAGCAACAAGTAGCCAGAGGCAGTTTTATTACGAGCTGCAGCAAGGGAAAAACTGGTTCGGACAAGGGGGGGAAGCCCCCGAGGCAGATCTTCCAATACAAACAATTATGAAGCAGTTTATATACTGTCCATTAGATATAATAACAATAACAATTAGTCTCCTTCCCATTACAAACACCAATGGCTAACAGTTATTTTAGTTCCACCCAGATGCTCCTTATCTCAAGGTCCCTGCCAGAGGCAGCATTCTATCCTTATCTCTGTATGGAGGCGAGAGGTAAAGGCAGCGTCTAATTACAGATCTTGCGTTGTCAGGCCACAGACTTAGCCTGACTCTTGCTCTCTTGTTAACAAGACCAAGATGGCTGCACACAAAGTCCTTTATTCCCTTTTCCTGCCTCCACACAGTGCTTGGGGACATTTTTCATCCTAAGCTATTTTTTTTAGTGAAAAAGATTCAGATTTCATAAAATCATAGGACAGGACTGTAAGGAGCCTCCAAGTGTCCAGTCTCCTGCACTCATGGCAGAACCAAGCATTATTTAGAGGACAAGTGTTTGTCTAACCTGCTCTTAAATATCTCCAGTGAGATTTTTAAGAGCAGGTTAGACATCTCTCCCTATACAATTTACTTGAGGACAAAAAAATATTTGGCAAAATTGTGTCAATTTTTCCATATTGTTTTGTTTAAAAAAATTCCAAACCCTCTAAACAGTTTGATTTTTTTAGTTTTAAAATTTAATTTAATTTTAGTTAAAAATTTTTAAAACGTAGAAATGCTTGAAACAAAATCTTCAGCTCACCTCAGATGACATTTTCTCTATAAACTGGGATTTGCCAAACATTTTGGAAAAAAAAATTTTGGGTCTACTCAAAAACATTTATTTATCAACATTGCCAACTAATAAAAAAAATTCATTGTTCACCTACATCGTCTTATAGCTCCCACCCTGTGTCTCTGGCTGTTCTGTAATGGTTGTTCTGCAAAGAGGTTTATTATGAGGCTGTTAACGACAGCCTTTGAGCTAATGGATATATGGTCTTAAGCTCATTTTGTGATAATAGCGCTGGAAGGGATCTTGTGGGCCATTGAGTCTAGCCTCCTTCCCTAAGACCTCCACGTCTCCAAACCCCTGCCCTGACTCCTGTATCACTCACACCACCAGCCCCCTGCCTTGAAGGGCCTGAGCAATGTCAGGTACATCTTTTAGATTATTTATAAAAAAAGAAAGATGAGAGTTAAAAATGGTTAAAGGAATTAAATACAGACAATAATTGCAAAGTTCTTGGTTCAGATTTGTAGCAGTGATGAAAGAAACTGCTGGCTTAAGTCAAGGCTCTGGTTACTTCCAAACCATTGGTCTCAGTCTCTTGCTTAGAATGCTCCCATTAGTACAAATTCATAGTCCAGAGGTTTGAGCACTAAGAGGCTGGAGCAGAAGAGAGGCAAAATGGAGGCGTTTCCAGGTCTTTTATAGCTTCAGCTATGTGATGGGAATATCATTGTTCTTTCTGTGGAAAATTACAGGTAAAAGATGGGAGTATGGATTCACATGGGCAAGTCACACATCCATGCATAACAGTCATAGCAGCAGCCACTACCTATACTTCAAATGGCATGTCCACAAGAAAATCCATTCAGTGTAGATGGGCATCTTCCATGGGCCACTGTCCCTTCAAGATGTGCCGGCTAACTCCTTTCTGGTGGTTATCTCAGAAGCAAACAATTGAAATACAGGTGTGGATTCAATGTTCATACCTTCAAATACAAAAACGATACATGCATGAAAATATTATAATCAGGTTCAGCAAACAATAACTTCTCCATAGATACCTCACTCAACAACCTTTGTACAAGATTTGTCGCAAATATGTAACTGTGATACAACAATGATTGATATGATTATATTTAAATTCAGATAACATTACACTCACAACCTGCCTTTCTGTCTCTGATCTCCAGATGTGAATGGAATAACCACCTCTAACCCTTTTCCCTCTGCCAATGGCAACACAGTGGTGAGGAAAGATCGCCTCCAAGATGTGGCGAGGAACTGCAACTATTGCGTCAACAACAAGTATGATAGGAGGCAGAAGCCTTATCCAGTGGAGGAAATCATAAAGCGGGCAATCAAAAGGGTGGGGGAGAAAAGGGAATATAACATCATCTCTCAGAACTGTGAACACTTTGTTACGGAGGTGCGCTACAACAAAGCAATGAGCGACCAGGTACGTAACTGACCAGGCGTGGTTTATTGTTACCTGGGTCTGTGGGGTAGGCAGGCCCATGTGCTGCTGACTAGCCAGGAGAACAGATCTGAAGGGGGAGCAGGAAGGGGACTCCAGCAGTAGCCTATGATGCCTTTGCTGCATGTAAGGGATGCTTAGTAGGTTTTGGATTTCTGGTGGGGTGAACATCCAGACTGTTCCTTTGCTGACTGAAATTTCTACCAGGCCTCAAGTAAAACAGTCAGGGGTATTAAAAACACCATGACCAGCCCTAGCCTTTATCCCTCTGCACCATCAGCTTCCGTGCTCCCTGCTGCCAGCTTCCAGGCCTCCACAGTGACAACATTCATGTCCCCCCAGCGACCAGCAGTGCACCTCCCATTGCCATCTCCCTCCCTCTCAGTATCAGCCTTCATGCTCACCCTCATCTCCATATCCAGGGACTTGCTGGCTTGATTCCATTTGGAGGAGAAAGTGACAACATAAGTCAATCCTATTCTTTGGTGCAAGCCCATGTACTTACCAAGAATACACACAAAGCCCAGTTTCCCTGAACCCAATAGGAACAAACAACTAGCAGTATCCTTGCTCAGAAATTCAAGCCTATATCTTTCCAGGAAAGAATCACTCTCCATACTTCCTTTTAAGGTCATGCTTCTCCCACCCCTGCTTCACAGGACCAGTGGGATTATTTGCAGGGCCTAGTTTGAATAGGCTGCTGCAGCGTGGGCCACCAGCAGTTGCATATCAGACCCCCAAGCTCTGTTGCTGTCTGCATTGGGCTGCAGCAGCTGCTCCCCCCATAGAACAAAGTGCTCCTGGGCCTGCAGCGCTGGGATCTGGGCCTCCTGGGCACCTGTGGCAGCCTCCTCCTCTTTTTCTGTGGGCTGGATGCCTTGCTGGGTGGTGGGGGCCAATGCTGCTGTGCACAACCTGCACCTTCAGGATGTTCCTCAGGCCACATCTACACTATGCGATAAGGTCGCACCTTTTATGGTCAACTACCATTACCCATCCTGTGGTGACGGTAGACGTACACTCAGGTTGGCCAGAACATGGGCTGAAGCTCCGACCACTGGCACCTCCCTGCAAGGCTGAAATTTGAAGTTCCATTCCCAGGTGGCCCTCGCTGTGGGGCTCAGCCCCATTCTTAGGTGGCCCCCACCACAGGACTCAATCCCATTCTTGAGCAGCACCTGCTGTGGGGCTGAAGCCCTTTTGCTGTCATGGGCTCACTGTTGCCACCCCCCCAAAACCTCTGTGATCCAAGTAGCCAAGGCGATCAATGACATTCTGCTACAGATGACTGTGATTCTGGGAAATGTGGATACCATAGTGGATGGCTTTGCAGCAATGGGGTTTTCTAACTGCAGTGGAGTGATAGAAGGAACATACATCTCCATCTTGGTCCCTGACCATCTTTCCAAGAAGTATCTAAACCACAGGGGGTACTTCTCCATGGTGCTGAAGGCGCCGATGGATCAGAAGGGCTGTTTCACCAACCTCAAGATGGGATAGTCGGGAAAGGTGCATCTTTAAGATCTCCTGCCTCTTCAGAAAAATGCACACTGGAACATTTTTGCCAGAGAGAAAAATCAGAATCAGCGATATGGAAATGCCAGTTCTGATCCATGGCAATACAGACTACTCCTTGCTCCCATGGCTCATGAAGCCATGGGCAGCCTGGACCCCAGTAAGGAGCAGTTCAGCTACAGGCTGAGCAAGTGCAGAATGGTGGGTGAATGTGCTTTTGGATGTTTAAGGGTTAGGTGATTAGGTTAGACCTCAGCACCCCTTTGTGGTGTCAACTTGGTGAGTGTGCACCATAATCTTTGTGAGAGCAAGGAGGAAACTTATCTGGCAGAGTTGGGGGGCTGAGGCAGAGCACCTAGTCAGAGACTCTGAGCAACTAGACACCAGGACGATAAGGAGAGCACAGCATGGGGCACTGCAAATCAAAAAGGCTTTGAAGGATAGTTTTATGAATGGCCAGTTGTGAGACTCATGCATGTTGCTCTCAACACATTGCTCCCTTGCATTCCCTATGTTTGCCTTTAATTCCCCACTGTTCCTCCCCCTCACAGTACAAGCAATAAAGAGACTGTTCATGCTTTTTTATTTAGGG
Source organism: Pelochelys cantorii (assembly GCA_032595735.1). Taxonomy (NCBI): domain Eukaryota; kingdom Metazoa; phylum Chordata; order Testudines; family Trionychidae; genus Pelochelys; species Pelochelys cantorii. The sequence goes on from CM064336.1 coordinate 35,878,168, forward strand.
AAAACAGCAGGGAAATAAAATAAGTGGGAACCCAAAGGGGTCTCAGAAATGTGCAAAGGACAGCCTTTTGCCTCCCAAGGTCCTGGAGGGTAAAGCTGCCCTGGATTTCCCCCCATGTCTTGGGGGTAGAAGCTACAGAGCTGGGGGAGGAGGGAAAGTTATTTTGATCAGGGCAGACAGGTTTCTGGGAGGAGACCTTCTCCAGGCACACAGCCAGGTGCTCCATCATTGTCATCAGGGAGGCAAAGATGACCTGTGGCCTTGCCTGCAGCTCCCTGCACGCTCTCCTCTCCTAATGTTCTGTGATCCTCTCCTGGCACTCTGCCTGCATCTCCTCCATGAGTGTGTTCATGCAGTCCATTTGCTCCTTGAACATATCCATCCTTGTCCATTGTTGCCTGTGGATCCGCACCAGGCAGACAGATGCTGAAGCCAAGGGAGTATGCAGCAAGCTGGCTGCTGTTGTAATGAAAAGTTACAAGGACTTTTACAGACTCATTAGAGCAGATATGTTGTGTTAAGCCTAACCCTCATCTGTTATCATACAATGAAGGTCTTTGTGAAGACAATGGAGATGTGTTCTGTGCAAGGCCAGATTTTTACTTTAAAATAGCCACTGTATAGCAGATACATAGAGCTCTCTGGAAAGCATCTGGACTTATGTGGTTCGGAGGCAGGCGGGCATGGCAAGGGGTCTGCCAGGGCAGGAGATTGCAGACAGGGCATGAGGGAGGGCAAGATCCCAGCCATGCCAGAGGGAAAGGGTGGTGTCTGGCACATGTGGCTTCCCAGAACAGTTCTGCTTTCCCAGACTGCAGGAGCATGCAGGCAGGGAGAAGGTACGAGCCAGGGCATCTTCCCTCTATGTCCAACATACGCTTGGTGTGGCACACGCAGCTTCCTGGAGCCTGCAGGCAGGAATGGGAGACAGGGCAGTGGGAGATCTGTGTCTGGCACACATGGCTTCGTGGGGAGATTGCTAATAGCTTCCCCTCCTCCTTCATCCAGGTTACCATAAGAGATATTAGTCTTCTCCAAATCACACAAAGTGATCGGGAGCAAATGCTTACCGAATGTGGCCATGAACCTGGTGTCAAGGCTTTGCCCCACTTTGGCACTCCGAGTGCAGAAGGTGGGGGCCCAAAAATGAGGAGTACAGGATCTGCCGAAAAGCCCCCGCTGTTGGCAGAAATGCGGCAGAACCGTGGCTACACTTTACTTTCACTTTCGACACTGAGCCTGATCGGCACAGCGTCGGAACATGAGTATGCAAATAAAACCTGGGATATTTCAATCCCGGGCTCATTTGCACTTCCGAAGTGCTTGATTTGCATCCCTCTGTCGGCAGAGGGATGCAGTCTAGACACAGCCTCATACACAGACCTCCTATTACCTTCCAGGACACGAGAATCAAATCATTGTCTTAAAAAAGGTGATTTTTATTAACAAAACAAAAAAGATATACTGCTAAAGCATACTTGGATGCCAGGTGTTTTAAAGCAACTGAGAAAAGAACAATTTAAAAACACAGAAATTCCATCCCTGAGACACAGCTTAAAGTACAGTATATTGGCAGGGCACATGGATTTAGCACAGAGCAGTTTAACCAAACAACAAAACAAAGAAAATAACCTGATCACATCTAAATAGACATTCCATTCCTTATCTATTGACAGACCCATGTTTCAAGGTCCAGTCCATTTCCATGCTCAGTATTCTTTGTAGGCGTGGTAGTTCTGCCTGGTTCAATACATCTTGTTTCCCCATTCCTGGCTTAAAACTCACACAAACAAGAAAAAGCAAGCAGAGTTTCTTACATTTCAGATCTCAATATCTTCCCCCATTGGCTTTCCTGACTCCCTCTCAACACCTTCTAGCTACCTGAGTTTAATTCTTTGATTACTGAATGCCAGGATGTTCAGAAAAGGCCAAAACTCCCCTATCCATCACACCTGGGCCTTATGCTGCAGTACTTTGTGGTTCAATAATGCCAGACCACTTATTGGTGGCTTGGCATGGGAAGGTGTCCGACTATGGAGGACAGAATAAGTTTGGGTTCCCCACAAACCTTGTGAGAAAGATCAAAAAGTTCTTATCTGAGAGTTTCATGGAGATTTGCAGGGAAGATTCCTGCTCCATCTGCAGGCACATTAACAAGCAGTTCCAGGCCCCCCATGCTGTGTAGGCACCGAGCACATCACACATCCCACTTAATTGCCTTAACCCACTTGTACTTGTTAAAAAAAAACCTGCTCCCCCAGTAAAAAAGTTTGGCCAGGCCGCTCTTGCTATAGTGGGCTGCAGTACTCCTTGGGAGAAACCGGCCGCACCCTTCCTGCATACCATTGCCTTTAGAAAAAGGGAAGGTGTGAAAAGGGGAAAATAGCCTCAGACTCTCCCACCCGTCATCTTGGCGTGAGAACTGCAGGGCTTACCTGGTCTCATGAAACCTGCACAGTTTCGGCCCAACCCTTGGGACACAGACCCCCCACTTGGTGACCATTGGGCCATATATGGTAATATGCAAGCGCAGGAAAGCGATGTGCAGATTTGGAGATAAATACCCATCGCACAGTTCGCTCTAAGAGGTCTTCGCAACACACGTACCACCGTGCGTGTGCCTTCCCGTATACTTCAAAGCGCTGCCGGCCTGATCAACCGACCAGCCAGCTCCCCTGACCCTCGGGCGTAACCAAGGCCTTCGCAACCGAACCGATATCTTTGAAATGTTCCGTGTGCTGTGTAAGTTGGTATGTATGATTTGATTTTCTTTGTTGTATAAGCTTAGTGTTGTAGTTTTTGGTAGTACATAGATTTTGTGGTTATTATTGTTATTAATTAGTGTAGCTGGATATTTTTAGAATAGAGACTATTCCCCTTGCCATTCCCATCTTTATATCTCTGACACGTTTAACTAGAAATCATAGAATAAATATAATAAATCCTGTAAATTCATTATTAACACGGTCTATTAAAAATCTTAGAATAAATACTATAAATTCATCACTGTCATAAATAAATATCCTTTATTTGCTAAAACTGTCCACCTGGTTCTGTCCTTCCCTCCTTGGGTATGCATCATCGGACCTGTGGTTCTCGCGACAGTACTAAGAATAAAAACTGTGAACTCTCCAGAAGTGCCCTCCCCAGGGTCAGTGCTCCACTGGGAGACATCCTGAGAGGAGGGGACTGGCTCTAGCATGATGAAAAGATCTTGGCTCTTACCAATCACTGGCTGGCCACTCTCCTCCATCTCCCCCTATGCCACACTGCTGTCTTTCACATTGACACCAGGAGTGTCTTGACTGGACTCCACAGTGAGGCTTGTGAAGCTGGTCGGGTGCCCCTCCCAGAATCACATCCAGCTGCTCGTAGAACTGCCATGTGTGCGATGCTGCACTGGACCATCCATTAGCCTCCTTTGTCTTTGGTAGGACTGCCTTGGCTCCTTCATTGTGACTCCACACTGCTAGGCATCCCTGGAATATCCTTTGGCCACCAGGCAACTTGTGATCTTCATGCAAATGTCCATGTTCTGCTTGCTGGTTTGGAGCTCGGAGAGAATGGATTCCTCTCCCCACACCTTGAGGAGGTCCAAGATCTCTCAGGTGCTCTATACTGGCCTTTCTTGCACCCCTGGGAACTGGAACCCATGGGACTTGAAACAGTTAGAATAATTGACGAATTAGCCTTATTAGAAGTCATGGCCACGTGTGCTACGGTGTGCTGCTCACTCTGAGATGTGCTGACATTGCAGGCCACAGGGTAAATTAAATTAAAACTTTCCCAGGGCTTTTCCTCTTCACCTGGAGAGCAGTAGAGGCACAAATTCTGGCCAGAGTGGTCAGAGTAGGACACTGTGGGATGCCTCCCAGAGGCCATGGCCTCAACTTTCACCAAATATTATGCTGTATCTACACTGTCGTAAACTCGACCAGGCACGATTGAGAATGGCATTTCTCCCAGAGAAATCAGAAGTAACTGACATCAACTTCAGCGGCCCTTAAGGCTGACATGACAGGCTTGGAAGTCTGGATGCATCATTTAGGAAATCATCCATATGTGGCTAAAGCAGTGTAAACTCCTAGTGTAGACCAGATCTAATTACAGGCAGGTGGGGCCCATAACAAAGCATGGGGCCACGTGCAGGGGAACTGACTCACACATCTCATGCCAGCTCTGCTGCCTCACTTGGCTTTCTACCTACTTCTCACATACACAATGAATCAGGCCCCCAGCCCCTCTGTGTGCAATCAGCTCTCCTCCAGGTACTTAGCTCAGTTTCTGATCACCTACCTTGGAGCCTGGCTTCCTGTTTTTTCAGCTATCACCACCTAGGAGGAACATTTAATGGCAGCCAGTTAATAAACCCAGGGATTTTGTACTAGGTCTGCGACTGCTCTAAAGCTTGGTAGCAGCCATTAACACCTCCTGCATAAGGCTGTCTTGAATCACTGGGATTTATATCTGCAGCATTGCCATTCAAGGTTAAAATGCTTGGTTTGCTCCCCCTCACTTCCCCAGGAGAAGCCTATTGAGACAAAGTGCCCAGAAACAGGCTTTGAATGAGCAGGTTGTGCTCTGGGAGATTCTTGAGCTGTCTGGAGTCTGCCTGGCTAATTGGGGATTCTTTTCATTTCCAGGTTACTAACGCTGCTGAGAAAGTTGAAGAAGGGGTAAAAATTGGCATAAAAGCAGGCTTAGTAATTCTAATGGCAGCTGGCATTATCGGTTTGTTTTCTGTAATGAGGCTTTAAATAACAAATTTCTTCAGATGGGAAACACCATCAAGAAGAGATGTTTTTTGATCAAAAATTTTATTGGCATGTACAAAAGATACAGATCAGGGCTATGGAATAAAAATAAATCTTATATCTGAAACTCGCACATTAATAGGAGTCTTTCTTCTCTAGTTACTTGCCAGTGGCTCAGAGTAAATGATTATTATCTCTATCACCAAGTAGCAAACTCAGGAGAACTGCTATAGATGAAAGGAGTGGGATTTGTGATGGGCCTGTCCCACCAGCATGTGCTCCCCTTACTCAGTGCTGCTGTGACAGGCTCTCGAGCCTCTTTCCAGCACACACTCAGGTAGGGCCACTCCTGTGTGCAGAATCACACAGAGACTGAGATCAGCTGTGTGTGGGAGGACTCAACCTTTTTTTCATTCATGACCCCCAAAACAGAAGGGCTGGGAAAATTTTGTTAAAAAAAAATAAAAATAAAAAAAAATTGCCTTTAATTTCCGGGCCACCTCTCCCCCCACCCCCACCGCATGTCCAGCCACTGAGCCAGGAAAAGCAGAAAACTGGATCACAGCGCTGTGACCCCCCCAGGAAGATGGGTTGCGCACCGCTGAGCTAGGAGATTGCTTAGCACACTTGTGTACATCCCCTCTTGCAAACCCTACATTGGCTTGTCTTGTGGCATATAGAGCGCTATATAATATAAGGCGTTTCTATGGGTATTTTCAACAGCCATTCTTCTTGGAGTAGGGAGGCAACTGAGAAGAGCCCCAATTATTCATTCCTCAGCCTTAAATAGGAGGTTTTGTTTCCCAACCTAACCCCAACACTCTTTTTTGATGGAAAAAGACCAGTTCAAGATGGCATTCTGTACCAGTTGACATGATCACATGACCTTGTAATGTCAAAGCAGCATCACAGGAAGCATCTCCCAAGGGGAAGAGATTAATATCTTCAAATACCTATTCTCTTTCTTAATGGCCCATCCAGGCTGATTGCATACTGTCTGGTGGGTGCTTCCCAGATACACCCACAGTTGTAATTGTTACATAGTCAATATTTCCAACTTCAGATACAGACAGGATATGTGCATACAAATTGGATAATCACATTCAGCACATCACAACCTTCCAATGATTTACTCTTCTAATTAAAGAGATGTGAGAAGAAAAGGAGGAGTTAGCCCACAGCTACCCCACCATCCCCTTCCTTGGAAGAGGGCAACAGAGTAATAATGCTGCCTTACTCTGCCTTGCAGAAATTCCTCTCCTTCTGGGCCTCATGAAGCTTTTCCAAGCTAAGCCCATGTTCTGAGAAACAGGATGTGTCCCTGTTCATGGTAACATTCCATTGCAAATCCTTCCTGGGTTGTCAGACTTCCCTCAGGGCTCTGCCACCCTCTCTATTGTGCTGGTTACTGGGAGAACTACCTCATTGTTTCTATAGTATACATTTACTTTTGCTCTGAGGATTGGCTGTTGGTCTGTCACTCTACCCCAAAGCTGGAAGACCAGTGGGCAGTTTTCTATCTGTCCCTACCCTTAGACTGGGGCTTGGGTGGTCCTACCGTGGGCATAGTTTCCAGGGTCACTGGAACACACATGCCTCTTCACCAGCTCCATGCGCCGACTCCAAGCCCTAAGGTTAGGCTCACAAGGGTGAGCGCTGCACTCTCAAAATCTGAGACTGGGCCTTCTGGCTTGAGACACACTGCTTCTCCCAATAGTAGTTCCAGGTCATCGTAGAGACTTTCCCCCCTGCCACAGGGAGCCAGGCAATTTGCAAAGAGTGAGAATCTGTGGCCATATAGCACAGCCTCTTCAGAGCAAAAGAGCAATTTTTAGACACCTGGAATCAAGTATCAGGATTTTGATTCCTTTGGTCAGAATGGAAAAGCCAAGCTTAAAACAGTGGCCATATAGGCAGAAACAACTGGTCCAGTAACCCAGGCTGTTACTCTGTGTGTGTGTGTGTGTGTTTCCACATCTCTGCCTGCTGTGGCTGCCAGCTGTTAAGATCTCATTGGGCTCTCCTTGTCTCTTCCAGGTTTCCATTCATGTGTGTTGATTTCAGCCAGTTCTTGTTAACGGTCCCCGTCTAGCCATGATAGGTGACATGGAGACAGGCCTCCTTCCTCTATCTTCTTGCAGAAGGCAACTCCTCAGACCCACGCGATAGCCCTGCAAAGTGGGTGGAGACATTGCAACGTGCATGTTGTTCCTAACAATATTACAAAAATCCCCACATTCTGCACAAAGAGGAAAGGAGCCCAGCACTCATTTGGGAAAAAACACAACAATAAATCTTCTTTATGTATCTACAAATAGCAAGTCAACCCCCATCCCCTCAGTGTCTTGAGCAGTGTTCTTCTGCCTGAGCCTCATCATCTGCCAATGTGAAGAAAGAGTTACTCACCTTGTGCAGTAACGGTAGTTCTTCGAGATGTGTCCCCATGGGTGCTCCACTCTGGGTGCTGGTGCGTCCTCGCGCCAATGACCGGAGACTTTTTCCAGCAGTTTCTGCCACGCCACGCAGGCACCAGAGCGCCCTCTAGTGACGTTGGAATCCTAAGGCGCCTGCGTGGCTGTCAGCCGGTGGTCAGGGCAGTGAGTGGTGTGTGTGTATTATACACCCGAGACTTCAACTGCTAGGACTGGGGTCCCTTAGAAGCGGGCAACCTGGAGGAGGTTGACAGGCGCCCCAAGAAGTTTACAGGCAGAGCTTATTACACCTCAGATTTTGACTGCTAGGATACACAATCCCTTCGCAGCGGGCAGCCTGGGGAGGCTGAGAGATGCCCCAATGGATCTGTCCCTTGGAAGCGACATGATCCAACGCTCAAGCTCTCCCTATATCTGTCCCTTATGACTGGCTGGAGTTCTTTTTAAAATTGTGCTTGGTTCTGTTACAGCAACTGAAGGAGTTAGGTCACAGCTTAAACAGTTACTATTTTATTGTTACAGGGTAAACTTAGCTGTTAAATGCTACTACTGTAGCCACTACAAAGGACAGGACAGAAATTACACTAATAAGTCACTTACAGGTACCATGAAACCCTTTTGGTTCTCTGAGCTCTTATTAAATGCATGCAAAATAGACACCTAGCAGGTATATATTCTCACCCCTGCGTTCCAGACTTGGTGTGGCCAGCGTCTTTCTCTCAATCCCTCGGGAAGAAGTAGGGCGAGGCTGGGCGTCCCACAGACCTCGGGAGACAACCAATACCTGCCAGCAGGTGTAGATGATTGGAGCTCAAATGGGGTGGGCTACTAAACCCATCTTTATACCCCTTGGGTCACATTGGCTTCTTCCTGGTCTCAAGTGGCCAATTAGGGAAAATGGCTTTGAATGCCAAGTTTCCCAGGAAGGGTGCAAAGCATAATTCACACCTGGGAAAATGCAGACAATGGGCACCTCTGGTATGTGATGGGCGAAGATTCCTCTCCTGGGACAGTGCAGGCATGTCAATTACTGGTATTAGCCATCAGGGCGACGGGAGGCCCCTGGGTCGTCAGCTAGCCCATTTACTGTCTGGTTTCTGTTTATTAGAGTCAGGGACAGGCAGCACACCTGCGTTCCCAGGGCATCAAAGGCTGACTGACTTTCTCTTGATCTCTGGGGGGGGGGGGGGAAGAACAAGATGGGGTTCATGTCTGGCTACAGTGGCGCAGCTCCTCCATTCCTTCTCTACCTTCTAGAGTACGAGGCTCCAAAGCAGGGGAAGGAGGGAGGGTAGTTGAGCACTCACGGGGACACATCTCGAAGAACCACCGTTACTGCACAAGATGAGTAACTCTTTCTTCTTCTTCTTCGAGTGGTCCCCGTGGGTGCTCCACTCTGGGTGACTACAGAGTGGTTGTCAGCTCGCAGAGGTGGGTTTGGAGCCATGTGAAGGTCACTGTGGATAGTACTGAGTGTCCCACCGCCATAGAAGATGCAATCGAAGAAGAAAGTGCGTAATGTTGTGCAAGTGTGTGGTCAGATGACCACGTGGCGGCGTTGCAAATGTCTTGAAGAGGAACATTGCTAAGGAAGGCAGTTGTAGAAGACAGCTCTGGTGGAATGAGTTGTTATGGATTCAGGTAAGTGTTTATCGTATAAGTTATAGCAAGTTCTAATACAGGAGGTGATCCACTTCGAAATTCTCTGAGATGAGACTGCTTGTCCCCTAGATCGTTCAGCGTAGGACAAGAACAGCCTAGGGGAGGCTCGCCAAGGCTTAGTTCGATCCACATAAAATGCCAGTGCCCTCTGGACATCGAGTGTGTGCCATGCAGCCTGAACTGGATCGGCATGTGGCTTGGGAAAAAATGCAGGTAAGTGTGTAGGTTCGTTAACATGAAAGGGGGAAGGCACTTTAGGGAGGAACTTCGGGTGGGGTCGGAGTACCACTCTGTCCTTTGTGAATACCGTGTAAGGAGGATCGGCCATCAAGGCTGCGAGTTCACTCACCCTCCTGCTGGAGGTTATAGCAACCAGAAAGGACACCTTCATGGACAAATGGGACCAAGAGCAGGTGGCTAGCGGCTCAAACAGTGGCTTTGTCAAGCTTTCGAGAACATGGTTGAGATCCCAGATGGGGACCGGCGGGCGGACGGGTGGGAAGGTGTTCTGCAACCCTTTAAGGAAGTGTTTAGTTAACGGATTAGCGAGGAAGGAAGCGCCATTGATAAGGTGATGAAAGGCTGCTATGGCGGCCGCATGTACTCTGATTGTGCTAAGGGTGAGGCCCGACTGTTTCAGGGATAGTAAGCAGTCCAACAAAGTAGGGAGGGGGGCGGATTCCGGGCATGTTGTGTGTAAATTGTTATACCAATGAGAAAATCTCTTCCATTTGTATAAGTATGTTTTCCTGGTGGATTGTCTTTTACTATTGATTAGTATCTCCTTCACCGGTTCTGAACAGCTAATCTCGGCATCCTGGAGCCATGAAGGAGCCAGGTGTGAGATGGAGCTTGTGGAGGTCCAGATGGAGAGTCATCCCATGATTTTGTGACAGGAGGTCGTGCTGGAGCGGGAATGGGAACGGATCTGTCATCGCCATCCTGTGAAGGTAAGGATACCACGTCTGTCTGGGCCAAGCAGGTGCCACCAAAATAACTCGCGCCTGGTCCGTCCTGATTTTGTTGAGGACTTTGTGCAGTAGGGGGAAGGGTGGGAAGACATAAAGGAAAGGAGTGTTCCATGAGATGGAAAAGACGTCTCCGAGGGAATGCTTCCCCAGGGCTCCTCTGGAGCAGTATAGGTGGCACTTTCTGTTCTTCTTTGTGGCGAAGAGATCTATGTCTAGTTGTCCCCACTGGAGAAAAAGTGGAATGAGAGTGTGTCTATCTATCTCCCATTTGTGTTGATCGTGGAATGTGCGTCTTAGAGTGTCAGCTGTGACACTGAGTACCCCTGGGAGGTAAGCGGCTATTGGAGTGACCTGATGTGCAAGGCACCAGTTCCAGAACTTGATGGCTTCCGCACACAGAGCTAGGGACCGAGCGCCCCCCTGGCAGTTGATGTAGTACATGCATGTGGTGTTGTCTGTCATGATGGTAATTGACTTGTGTGCAGTGTATTGTTTGAAATGTTGGCACGAGTATCTGACTGCTCGTAGTTCGAGGAAGTTGATATGGAAGGTTTGTTCTGTCAACGACCATTTGCCCTGTGCTGTAACAAATGGGCTCCCCAGCCCATAAGGGAAGCGTCCGTCGCAAGTGTCAGTGTAGGTGGAGGGTTCTGGAAGGGAACGCCTACTAGCATGTTCTGCGGGTCTGTCCACCAGCGGAGAGAATTGAGAATGCGAGGTGAGACAGCCACCATTTTGGAGAGTGGATCTCTGGAAGGCTTGTAGGATGTTGTCAACCATGATTGTAGACCCCTCATGTGGAGTCTGGCGAGCCTGACTACGTATGTCGTAGAGGCCATATGCCCGAGAATTTTGAGACATTGGTGTACTGTCATGGTAGGAGTTAAACATACCGTATTGATCAGGTCGCAGATGGTAGTGAACCTGTGTTCAGGTAGGGTAGCCTTTGCTGCTACCGTGTTGAGGTAAGCACCTATGAACTCCAACCTCTGCGTTGGAAGTAGAGAGGATTTTGCGTGGTTTATATGAAAACCCAGGTTGACCAGAAGGTTCATTGTGGTATCGGTCATGGCCTTGGTTTCTTGAAAAGAGGAACCTTTTATGAGGCAATCGTCCAAGTACGGGTATATCATGACCCCTTGACAGCGGAGTGCAGCCATTACAACTGCTACGGTTTTGGAGAAGACCCTTGGAGCGGTTGAGAGGCTAAAGGGGAGCACCTGGTACTGGTAGTGCCAGGTACCCAAAGTAAAACGCAGAAAACGTCTGTGAGCAGGATGGATCATGATATGGAAGTAGTCATCCTGAAGGTCAAGAGCTGAAAGCCAATCTCCTTTATCAAGTGCTGGGATTATTGTCGCTAAAGTTACCATCTTGAAACATTGGTAGGCGATATACTTGTTGAGTCGCCTCAAATCCAAAATGGGTTGCCATCCTCCACTCTTTTTCTGGGTTAGGAAGTAAGTTGAGTAGAATCCTCGACTTTGGAACTCTGGTGGTACTGGTTCTATGGCACCCCGTTGTAGAAGATGTGAAACCTCTTGATCGAGAAGGGTTTTGTGAGATGGGTCCCTGAAAAGGGACGGGATGGGAGGGTGTGTAGGAGGCAGGGAAGTGAATGGGATAGCGTAGCCGTGTTGGATCAATTCCAGGACCCATTTGTCTGATGTAATGAGGGCCCATTGGTGGTAGAAGGCCCGGAGAGGGTGGTGGAATTGAAGAATACTGGTTCTCGGTGTTGGAAGAGTGGCTTTCTGGCTCTCAACGTAATTTTCAAATGTGCTGCTTGTTTGCCGGTGGATGTGTAGTGGGGTGCTGTTACTGTTGGCGTTGAGGCCTACGGTGCTGTGGTCTTTGTCTCTGGTGGAAGTCATATCTCATCTGTTGCCTGAAAGGCTCTCTGGGGCATTGGTAAGGCTGGTACCTGGTCCTCTTAAAGGGGGGAGTATACATCCCCAGAGTTCTGAGGGTAGTCTGAGAATCTTTCATAGAGTGTAACACTTCATCCGTTTTGGCCGAGAATAGGTTGGTCTTGTCAAAAGGTAGATCTTCTACCTTTTGCTGTAGATCTCTTGGAACCCCTGATGCCTGTAGCCAGGATAACCTTCGTAGGACAATGGCGGACACAGTGATACGAGCTGCGGTGTCCGCTACGTCCATAGCGGATTGTAAGGCGGTACGGGAGACATTATGGCCCTCCTGCATGATGTTCAGTAGAGCTGGCTGCTTGTGTTCAGGGAGGTGTTGGAGAAGGTCCTGCAACTTGGAATAATTAGCATGGTTGTAATCTGCGAGCATCACAGTGTAATTTGATGCTCTAAGGAGCAAAGTCGCAAAGGTGTAAACCTTAAGACCCATGATGTCAACCTTTTTGTGATCTCTGTCCTGTGGGGTGTTCCTGAAGTTAGGGTGTTTACCCTTATGCCGGGCAGAGTCTACCACTAATGAATTTAGAGGGGGATGAGTAAAAAGAAAATCCATGTCTTTGGGAGCGATGAAATATTTGCGGTCAGCTCTTTTGTTTGTCGGGGCAATGGAGGCTGGAGCCTGCCAAATGATGTTGGATGGGTTTATGATAGCTTTGTCCATGGGGATCGCTATCCTGGAGGCAGTTGGAGGTTGCAACGTGCGCAGAAGCTGATAGTGCTTCACTTGGACCTCCTGAAGGTCTTGTTGCTGCGCCATGGCCACACTCTTGAACAGCTCTTGAAATTTTCTAGCGTCATCGCCTGGTGATGGGGCTTCAGTTGTGACTGCCTCATCTGGAGATGACAATGAATTGTGCAAGGGGGATCTATCTTCCCCCTCAGATAGGGAGTCCTATATGTCCGAATGAGCTGGGGATGTCGGCTCAGTAATAGAAGCAGTAGTGGTTGGCGAGACCAGTGGTGGCCTAGAAACTGTAGAAGGAGCGCGACGATGGTTCTTTTTTGGATGTGGCTCCCAAGGTTGCCATTGGGTGGCATATGGCGGTGGTGGGTAGGCGTACTGTTGTGCATACAATGGTGATGGAGGAGGAGGGTATGCATACTGCACTGTGGTAGGTTGCCAAGATGGTGGTCTAGGTGCCGGACTGGAGTGTTGGGAGGAAAATCTGCTTCTAGATCCGGTGCCTATTTTGCTTGGGGAACAAGACACCACAGAGGATCGTAGGGACCACACGGACTGAACAGAAGAGCTCAGTGAAAGTGGTGCCGTAGGAGCATGACTCCGCACTGGTGATCGGTACTGACTGCGGCCCTCTCTCGGTGCCGAATGGTGATGCCTGGATGGTGCCGAGAACGGTATCGGTGCCGAGGATGTTGTAGGCACCGTAGGTGCCGAAGGTGACAGCGGCACGGCTATTGGCTCCGGTGCCAAATGTTCTGGCGTCAGAGCGTCGGTGCGGGGTTTCTTCGGTGCAGGCATCGGTGACGGTTTAGGATGGTGCTTCGGTGCCATTCGGTCTGAACCCTGGCCAGTTGGTACGGTCGGAGCCTCATGTGCCCCTGGTGCCGTAAGTTGCGGTGCCATTGATCTCTGCTTTGGCTCCAAGTGGGCTCTCTTATGAGTCGCCACTAACTTACGTGGCACGGTACCTAAAGTCCCTGGTCTCTCTCCGGTGCTGACCCGTGCGGCTGTCAGTGCCGAGGGTAGCGAGGGAGTTGGGGAAAGGCCCGTTTTCAAGGCTGTGTGGCTGGAGTGGGTAGAGGGACGATTTTTATCCATACCCTTACTCTGTGCCACCAGTTTTGGAGCTGCGGGAGAGTCCTCAGAAGATGGGCGAAGGGACTTTTCGTATAGGAGCGTCTTGAGTCTATTGGCTCGGTCATGGCGCGCTCTCGCGGTGAGTTTAAGGCAGTGGGAGCACTGTTGCATCTGGTGTGCCTCTCCCAAGCACTTTATGCACTTAGAGTGCCCGTCAGAAATGGGCATTGCATCGCGGCATGCCTCACATCTCCTAAAGCCGGGCGAACTGGGCATGAGGCGCCCAAGGGGAAAAGCAGCGAACTGCAATGGAAGAAAAAAAAAATTTTTTTTTAACAGACTGGTAAGGAGAAAAGGGCTAAAAAACTTGGATACTGAGGAAACTAGAGAGTTAAACTGGGTATTTGTCTATTTTTTAACAGAAATTAGGAGAACTCAGTGGCTCCGTCTGCTGCCGAGGACGGTAGAGAAGGAACTGAGGAGCCATGCCGCACAAGTGCCTTAGGATTCCAACGGCACTAGAGGGCGCTCTGGTGCCTGCGTAGCATGGCAGAAACTGCTTGAAATTGTCTCTGGTCGCCGGTGCAAGGATGCACCAGCACCCAGAGTGGAGCACCCACGGGGACCACTCGAAGAAGAACAAATTTTCCTTCAACACTTAATTTCCCCCTGCCTCTGGTGCATCCTGACTCATTAGCTGTGGCCAGTGATTAGTGAAGTCCCGGAGTCCAGGTGTAAACTTGGCCAGGTCCATCCCCAGCCCATAGGGGGGAAAAGGGCTTCTGTAAACATTATGCCTCTGCCACTAGCCCCAATGCCATCTCTGCACCGCCATCTTTAACCACAATGACCTTGGGCACTGTCTCCTTTCACCATGCCACTGGTCTAACCACAAAGCTCTCTCTACCATCACCCCTTGCTGTGCTATCAGATCTGGGTCTTCAGGGCACCTCTAGTAACAGCAGCTCTGTGAGTTTTAGGGAGGAGCACCTCTTTCTACATTATCTCTTACCACAAGGCCAGTTCTGGGTTCTGAGGCTCCACTGCCTAACTCCGCTACAGTGATTACAGCTCTGTAATGGCACATACAACACATTTTGGAACCGATTGGATTGTTAAGCTGGGACCCAGACAATAGAGATTCACTCCTCCTTGAAAGCTCCTCTGTGCACGGTCAACCTCTGGAACTCCTTGCCAGAGGATGTGGTGAAGGCTAGGACTTCAAAAAAGAGCTAGATAGATTCATGGAGGTTAGGTCCATCAATGGCTATTAGCCAGGATGGGTAAGAATGGTGTCCCCAGCCTCTGTTTCTCTGGAGGTGTGTGACAGGGGCGGGATCATGTGAGGATTACCTGTTGTGTTCCTTCCCTCTGGGAGCATCTGGTAGTGACCTCTGTTGGCAGACAGGATACCGGGCTGGATGGACCATTGGTCTGACCCAGGATGGTCATTCTTATGTTCTTAAAGCTCAAAAGATCCTTTCAACCCTCCTTCTAGCCAAGGAGGCGCCACAGCCTAGTGTTCCATGGTGACCTCTCACACAAGGCTCACAATATTTCATTTTCCTAACAGCCAAAACTGAAGGGAATTTTGACCCAAACGAACAAACTGTCCACACGGGCATAGTGCGGGGCACCCATTCACATGAGGTCTGGCCAGGGGAGCCAACAGCCATGCTGGGTCCTGGGCAAGTTCCACATTTCTGGTAGAGGCAGGGCCTCAGGCAGAAGGGGTGTGGCCTGGGCAGTGAGCATGCCAGACCCCCCTACACAGTTCTTAGAGCCACCTGGAGTGGCCACATGGTGCTCTGGTGGCAGTTTAAAGGGCCTGGGGTTCTGGGCACCACTGCTGCTGTAGTAGAGCACCAGAGGTCAGGGCCCTGGGCCCTTTAAAATTGCTGGGCCCTAGGGCAATTGCCTCCTTTGCCCCCTCTTGGGTCTGGCTCATTCTGTCTCTTCATCTAGGGGAGCGTTTCTTAAAGTGTGTTCCGCGGCGAGGCAGCCAGAGGTGTGCTGCGGAGAGAACAGAAAAATTCTGCTCCCTCGCCCCCTGCAGAGCCTGTAGATAGCTCCCGCTGCGGCTGCCCCCGCTTCCCCCAGGCCACAGGACTGCCCCTGTCCCACGGGGTCTCCGCTGCTGCACAGCCTCTTCCTCCATGTGTGCAGGTGGCAGCTTTTACAGCGGCCGCTGCTGCTGGGACGGGGATGGGTGGCCGGAGCTGAGGAGCAGCTCCCGGACCTCAATGTTTTAAAACTGCCACCTGCAGGGAACCTGGCTCAGGCTCTGCTGTCCCCACCCCCGCCTGTGAAGTGCTCAGGCTCTGCTGCCCCCCATGCGCTGCTGTTCTCTCTCCCCTGTGCCCCTCCCCAGCCTGCTGGGGAAGTGGCAGAGTTTAATCTGGCGGGGACAGTCGGGGTTTCTACTCCCCCCCCCCCCCGCCAGCGGGAAGCATGACCTGGTGCTGCAGCTGCACTGGGTTCCCCGCTACATGGGGGGGGGGGGGCGGGAGGAGAACTGAGCTCTCTACCCACCCCCTCCCCAGGAACAAGAGCATGCTCCCTGGGGGCTTTCCCTGCTGCAGCAGGGTGCCAAGCCAGGTAAGTGTCCCCCCTCATACCCAGACTCCGCACCCAAACCCCCTCACTCCCCTCCCCCTGCCAAGATTCCACATTCCCAGCTTGCTCTGACACCCTGCCCCAACACCCTTCCTGCACCCTCCCTCCTGGCCAGACACCCTGGCCCGAGACCCTCGTCTATCCTCCCTCCTGGCCAGACACATGACCTTATTTAGCATTTGTTTATTATTATCCTTACATTTTTGTGGTCTACATTTTCAGCTCCATGTACCAGACTGTTATTAGGGCAGTCTTCCTGGGGGAGTCTTGGTGCATTTCAACCCCCACGTCTCCCAGGTCTGATGGGGTTTTTTTCTCAACAAATTTTCCCTGGGGACTGCTTTTTTTTTGCTCGACACAAAAATCTTTGGTGTTCCCCATAAAAAAAAAATTGTTTGGTGTTCCTCGGTCTTAAAAAGTTTAAGAAACACTGCTCTAGGGGATCTCCTTGCTCTGTGAGTGTCAGACCACAGGGCTGCATTCCCCACTCAGCCAAAGAGGTATCATCCTCACACGTTACATATTCAATATTTCCCCCTTTTCCTCTTACAAAGATTCCTCCTGCCACCATGGGGCTGGGAGCTAAAGGTACCAGTTCCTCACTAATAAACCTGGGGGCACTGTAAGTTGCCTCATCCTGGCCCTGCTGACTCTCTGTGGGAGTTCCTGGGGCACTGGACTTTGTCCCCTTCTACACCTTATTCTGGGCAATCTCATCCCAAGCATTAATTCAACTGGCATCCCTCTGTGGACAACTAACAGATCTGCTGCTGTGCCCCAGACCTGTCTCCTTCTATACAAAGGGAAATCTTGGCCTATGCCATCAGGAATGTCTGGCTGTCAGCTCAAGCTTAACATGGCTAAAAGGGAGTGCCTAATCTTCCTCCCCCAGTCCACCCCAGGACCTCCATTCTTGATCATCACGGACACCATCTTACCTGTCATTCAGGCCTGTAACCTGGGCACCATGTTTGACAGATCTTTCTCTAGCTCTTCACATACAGGCTTTATGTATATCTTGTAGACTTGCTCTGAGATACGGCCTTTCCTGTCCATTCACATGAAAACTCTTGTCTAGGCTCCCATCAGCTTGCGTCTGGGTCACTGTAACGTCCTTTTCTCTGGCCTTGACAAAAGTAACCTTGCCCCTGTGGTGTCGTGGAGCTGGAACGCCATTCCAGTGCTTATACCAAACAAAATGGTGTCCTCTGCACAGCCTGACCTTGCACACACCATATGGACGCATCACGCTAGCTGAGACAGGGTACCAAGACTTGAAAAATAGTCAGGACTGCTCCACTGGGCCCACTTAGATCCATTCAGAACGGTGCTCCAAAGGTTGTTTTGTTTTTCCAGCTAGCCTCTTTGGCCATGGTACCCTTCTCTGTGCATCACTTCACTGGCTACCCATGCTCTCACACAGAGGTGGGGAACCTCTGGCCCAGGGGCCGGATGTGGCCCTCGGCTTGCCTGAATCCAGCCCCAAGGCTTAGGGCCCCTCCCAACATTGGGAAGTCTGCACTGGCACTCCATTCCCACTGCTGCCTCCCTGTGGGGCTGGAGCACACAAAATCTATTTGGCTGGGGCCCCCTCTACTCTGGTGTGTGAGGGGAATGTGCGGACTGTCTTTCTTCTTCTCATTTGGGGGCTACATTGAGGGTTTCTTTTCCGCTTCTTACTTGTGTGCAGCCCCCGACTAATTTTTCTGTGGGTCAGCAGCCCCCAACTCAAGAAAGGTTCCCCACCCCTGCTCTAGCACCTCAAATACAAGATATTTGTCTTTCAAGGTTCTTCACAGCCTATTTCCCAACCTTACATATCAGCTCTAATTTGCTGTCAGGAGGTTTAGTCTCACCTCTGATCAGCCCATGATGCCGTCTCTTACCTCTCCTAACATCTCTCAGTGAGAATTTACTTCTGCTGTAGCTTATCCCTTCAGAAGGTAATTAAAAAAATCGTATTTCTCTGACCCATAATTAAGTTGACATTGTCCCCTTAAAGCACAAGGTTTATGGAGTCACAGGAGAATGGGGATATGTGACAAAATCTGACATTGAAGAGCTGGGTTAGCCGTCATGCTGTCAAGCACAACTTTATGGTCATTAAATCATGTTCAGGGTCGCATCAGTTAATGGGTAGACTCTGAGCAGTGGAAGTGCTAAACAGCTCAAATAATTCAGTCTGAGTAGTGTCTTTTCTCTTCCCACAGCATTAAGACTATGAGGAAACTACACAGATGCTATGGGATTCCAAATAGCCATATGTACCCACTATACACAAACAATGCAAGACCTAACTCCATTTCTATAATGTTGCTCTGCATGGATTCTGGGATACAGAACCCTTGGGTTTTGCCCACAAAAGCTCATGATACAAATATATATGTGTATATATATATATATATGGTAGTTTCTAAGGGTACCATACGTCTACACAACAGCGTTATTTCGGAATAACTAGCGTTAATCTGAAATAACATAGTGCGTGTCTACACAGCAAGCCAGGATTTCTTACTCTGACTCCTGTAGCCCTCATTTAATGAGGAGCAAGGGAAGTGTTCTTCCTTCGACTTCCTACTGTGTAGACAGCGCCAAAAGCCAAATTAAGCTATTTCAACTTCAGCTACACAACTGACGTAGCTGAAGTTGTGTATCTTAACTCAACTTTTGCCCTGCAGTATAGATGTGCCCTAAGGTGCTACAGGACTACTCATTGTTTCTTTAAAGTTACAGACTAACATGGCTACCCCTCTGAGACTTTTAAAGGAAGGATTATGATCTTCATTTTACAGATGGGGGAAAATAACACACACAGGTTAAGTTATTCTCCCCATATCAGGAATCTGTGGGAGACTCAGGAACTATGATGTGGCTATGCTGTGGGTGCTGGCAGAAGGTAAGCCTGCCTGTGCTGGGACAAGGCTACCTTACTGCTAACCATTCACAGGAGCTGGAATTTTTCAATTAATTGGGAGCTTTTTGGTCAATAAAATATAAATCCCTCAAAACCAAAACCTCTTGCAGACACGACTGGCTTTGATAAATATCCTGACATGAAAATGTCTAGAAACAAAGTTTTGAATTTGCTGAAACATTTCAGATTGACATTTGCTAAGCAAAAATTTCCGGTTCTCCTTTCAAAAGGACTTGTTATTATGAAATCTAAGGTAGACTGAAAACCAGGTTAAAGAAAAGGAGACTGAAATTGACACTAAAGTTTTGAAATTATTGAAATGCAAAGTTTCAATCAACGAGAAACAACAATGATTAATTTTTCAGCGGGGGATATAACAATTCACTGATCAGCTCTCATCCAAGGGTCTTACCCAACCCAGTCATTGTAGGCAATGAACAAACCCTCATGCTAAGACACTTGCTGGCATTTTGGAGAGACCAGGGATTGAACTGGCCACAGGTGATGGTTTCAGGGGGTTTCCAGGGCTGAAGATTGGGGGAAACTTGTCCTGAAGCTGCCTGGAGAAGGAGAATAAACTGGAAATGTGAACCTGTTTATTTTTAATGAATGCACCAAAATCCTTTGGTCCCCCAGTCCAGTGAATTCCCCACTTGCTTAAGTGCTAGGAACTCAGTGATAGAAGGGCAGTTGCCCTTTATGGTGCAGCTGCCTTCTATTCATTCTCTTTTTATGGCCAGAGATAATGGGATTGTGAGGGCATCAGCAGAGAGGTCAGGCAGGGGAGTTTAAGAGAGGCTGGTAATACCACTCTGAGGCCAGGACCACCCAAACTCATAGGCTATGTCTACACTGGCAGCTTCTTGCGCAAGAACTGTTTTGCGGAAGAGTTCTTGTGCAAAAAATCTTCCGCAAGAACGCGTCTACACTGGCATGTGCTTTTGCGCTAGAGCGTCTATGGCAGTGTGGACGCTCGCTTGCGCAAGAAAGCTCTGATGGCCATTTTAGCCATAGGGGTTTCTTGAGCAAAAAATTCATGTTGCCTGTCTACACTGCCCTCTTGCGCAAGAGCTCTTGTGCAAAAGGGCTTATTCCTTGTGGGGAGAGGAATAACTCTTCCAGAAGAAGCCCAGTTTTCCGACGTTACACTGTAAACTTACTTGCACAAGAACGCGTGTTCAGTGTAGACACCCTGAAAGTTTTTGCGCAAGAACAGCTGTTCTTGCGCAAGAAGCCGCCAGTGTAGACGTAGCCTATATAGAGTTGGCTGGGGCAGACAGAGTGTAGGGATAGAAACTCCAAGGAGGAGCAATTCCTATGGGCCTGTTTCCCCGCATCCTTTACTGCCAGGCCTTGCAGGAGGTGGCTCTGATGCTTCTTCCTTGGATACCAGAGGCCTGTAGTTATGCTATCTCTTTAAGGAACAATTTCAAATGCCCCAATCTCAGCTGAGGTCTGCTATTTGCTTCCCTAGTACCTGCAATATTAACAGTTTGAGGCAGAGCTGCGGGTGCCTTGGTGGTTTGACTTAGAGGCATGCAGAGAGGAATCATTTCGTTCAGCACTGGCATGTTTGGGACACGGGCTGTTTGACAGGGGAAATCCCTCGCCTGGGGCCAGAGGCGGCCCATCCATATAGGCGAACTAGGCGGTCGCCTAGGGCACCAAGTTAAATGGGGCACCCAATGGTGGCACAATATCATTGAGGGGTTTGGAGGTGGGGGTGCTGATTGCATGGTTTGCCTAGGGCGCCAGTTGCTGGCAGCTAGTCTAGGGCCGCCCCTGCCTGAGGCTGCGATGCAGCCCCCTCTGAGACAAGGTACAGCTGCTGTTCATAGAGGGATTGCTCATCCAGGCCGAGATGCAGCAGCCTCTGGAGCAGAATCTGGCTGTGGTTTGACAGTAACTCAGTGGGCTCCATGTCATCCTGAGTGATTGGAAGGGTGGGCAACTTTGTAATATATCAAAACAAGTGTCCAGCAGGAGTGCCGGAACTTCCCCGCCCTGTCTCTTCCTCCCCAGAATCCATGTCCCGTTTGCCCCACTTCCCTCCTTCCGCCCATCATCACTCACTGCCCAAGTTGGGAGGGTCTTACCTGTGGAATTGCGTCCGGAAGCGATTGCCTGGCAGAGTAGGGGCTGGCCTGCGTAATGTCTTGGCCCTTCCCCTGCTCATAGTAACTGGACCAAGAAGATCTGACCAGACACTATCAAGTCCTTTTTTTGAGTGGACTTTCTGATAAAAAACCGGGTACCTGGCCACCCTGGTTATTGGTTAGGATGCTGTTACACCTTGGTTCGGTGATGTGGTGGGAGCCTCAAGGGTTAAAGCCAATTACCCAGTGAAAACTACTGGATGATGGTGTAAAACAAATGATCTTTATTAAGTAGAATGATTCTTTTATCAAAACCAACAATTAGCAAATGGCTTTTTAAACTAACAATTGCCCAATGCTTTTACAGGGTAGAAAACTTGAACACAACTATACCTAACTGATTACAATTCCTTGATTACAATTCACTTATATCAACTCACTATCCCTAACTCACCTAAGGCAGCGCAGCATACAAATGAAAAATACAAAAACAAAGCCAAAATAATAATAATAATAATAATAATAATAACTCCATCCACAGCCAGCCCCTCTGTAGTTATTTTAGGCAGCTGGTGGAGTTAGTCATAAATCTACCTTTACAACTTAACAACTCCTGGGTTTCTATTTCTAACACTTATATTTAGCCTAAATACAACACCACTACACAACACAAGATTATACAATTTACACAGTGTGGTTAATAGAACTCAATTACACTTCACAGAATTACACAGTGAAATTAACACAATTCAACTATTGTATTAGTTATTAAACCAATAACTAATATATTTCAATACTTACAAATCCAGCAACGATAACAACATAAAGACACACTAGAACTCGGAGCATGCTCAGGACTCGCGCACCCCTATCTTTGACTCGAAGGGTGGGGAAGGCAGCCTCAGGGTGATCAATCCTTCAGCCGGGCAAAAAAAACACGTGCCCTCAATACACGGAACCTCCGTCGAACAAAGAGGTTGAGGGTCTTTTATAACATAACCTGATATCCGGTACCTTATTAGGGTCTGTTCCCTGGCCGGGCCTGATAGTCTGGTAATGAGGTAATGTGAAATATTGCCCTATAGGATTTTTCATGATGCCCGCCTGATGGCCCCGTGGACAGTGCCGGGTGTGGGCATGGTCAGTGTGCATGGCAGTTGCGTCTTATCTCCCTATGCCTACCTCCCTGTTCTTAGATGCCTACAAGGTTAAATTCTGTTCACAGAAAGCTGCATTGTGCGCTTACAAGTTACGCTTTCTCAGAGTGTGTCAGCGGCCTACATTTTCTGTGAGGAGCCTTTGTGTGGCAGGATGGGCTATACGCGAAGGCCATGGTCAGAAAAAGCCTGCTCTACAACAGATGCTAAGTTTGTCTTGCTATGAATTTCTTTAAAAGATCATAGCAACATGGAAATAATTCACACGCCTAATTTACCATCCCAGAATTGACCATTTCTCCCCAGGGCCCAGAAAACAACAGTAAATGTTTAAACCCCTGCAAACTAGGAATTCCAGGTCTGCTACATTTGTAATGCATAAGGATAACGTGTCTGAGAGCAATAGCTCCCCCTAAGGGTGGTGGAAGCAAGTAGCACTCACAGTGAGCAGCCACTCACACTACAGCAGCGGTTCCCAACCTTTTCCAGATGGGGACCCATTTTGACAATTCAGGAAGACTTGGTGACCCAAGGCAATTAAAAAATGGGGGGAGGAGGGAGGGCAGAGCCACCTGGGG
Organism: Pelochelys cantorii; assembly: GCA_032595735.1. Classification (NCBI taxonomy): domain Eukaryota; kingdom Metazoa; phylum Chordata; order Testudines; family Trionychidae; genus Pelochelys; species Pelochelys cantorii. Next base: position 35,901,035 of record CM064336.1, read on the forward strand.
AGACACTTGGCGACCCTTTTGAAATGTAATGGCAACCCATATTTGGGTACCGACCTATAGGTTGGGAAACCCTGCTCTACAGGCCATTTACCCCTAAAATTCCCAAGGCCCAGCGGGGTGTCTGAAATCAGCACCTAGGAGTCTAACCCCCATAGGCTGCACATTCTTCTCGTGCAATAAGACCTAAGAGGCAGTGAATTCCCAGGTGAGCATAGCAAACCTCTTTGTATCACAGTAAAACCTAACGATCCCAAATGACATAGAGGGCTTCATTATACCTGTGCATTAACAACAGTGTTAGAGAAGTGTCTCTAGGCTCCATTTTACAGTGAGATGTGCATCATTAGCAGTAGCGTCTAGAGACCCCAGTTGAGACTGGGGCCTCAATGTGCTGGGTGCTGCACAGACAGTGAGAGACAGTCAATGAAGTTACAATCTAGACAGAGGAAGGATTATTATCCCCATTTTACAGATGGGGAAATGGAGGCACAGACTGAAGTAGTTTGCCTGAGATCAGATAGAAATCTAAAGCCAGAGCACCTAGGAGTCCTGCACCCACTGCCCTGTTCTTCACAGAGCTGGGAATAGACTCCAAGAGCTCTAACTCCCAGCCCAGCTTTGCTCTAACCACTGGACTCCTCTCCCCCTGCCCTGCCTCCTAGCAAGCCAGTAATATTTCTATTCCTGCTCTCTATGTTCAGCTGCGATAACCCAGCAAAACTCAGATGAATTTTCGTGTAGGAGGTGGCAAAAGCCATCTCCATGATTCCTTGTCATCCCCTCCCCCACACTCCAGCTTGTCAAGACGGATATATCTGTGAACTGCACTTAAATATAGCTATCCCTGAAGTGTGCACTGTAGCCAGAGGTCTCAATACAGCCAGTCTCAGCCAAGCAGATGTGTGGTCCCCGCATCACAGCCTTTCCCTGTGTGGTTCCTCAGTTTCCCCATCTTTCCAGTAGTACCAGCCCAGCTCCCAGCATAGATGAATGATCTGAGGTTTGTCCAGGACTGGGTACAATGCTATTATATCCCATGCCCTCCCCTACCGTCCCAAGGGGATGCAGCAATCCGGGGCATAAATCCTCCAAGCTGGCTGGATTTAGCCTCTCTTAATCCACCTGCTCAATCTGCTGTTTTGACTCAGCTTCTCTGCATCACTGGTCTCATGCCACTGGCTAGAACTGCATTAACAAGCTGACTGAGGGCTCGGCTTCACACACCTGCACCCTTGACACCTGGCACAGACCCCGTCACCCACCAGCTGCCTGACGATTGGGAAAGCTGGAAAAATTCTTCCAGTTCAACAGCTACTTCTGGCCCAGCAGCCCTGCTGGTGAGTGAACCCTTCCTTGGGATCCAATGGGACATGGCTGGCATCCCGCATATCCTGAGCTGCTAAGCGCTCCGGGTCAGGCCCCAGAGCGGCTGCTCTGGTATCCTTCCAGGGGTACAACCCCGGAATCCTACTTCCCAGGACAAGCCCCACACCGGATCTAACCACTAGATTCAACTCCCTTCACTCAGTCTAAGGCATCCCTACCCCTCTCAACCATTAGACCTTGCTCCCTTCCTCATGCTGGGACATGAACCCAGGAGTCCGAGCCGCCAGCCCCTCCCCCCACATCATTCTAGAACCGAAGAGGAAAATTCCCTTTCCAGCTGGGGCATTCCTGGGTCTGGTTTATGCTTGCAGCATCTGTGGAAGAAGAGGAGAGGGTTGGGGTGGGGCATTTATGCCAGTGTTTCCCTTCCCTATACCCCTCCCCAAAGATTGCCTGAGCCCAGCTGGGCCTGTGCAGAGAGGGTGTTTCAGCATTCACAGCAATGGGAGGGGAGGTTTTTATTGCAAAAGTTTAGAAATTGTTGCCTGCGACGGGGACCCGTATTAAAAAATCCTTGGTTGCCAGTTCAGCAATTAGTAGAAGGGGAGGACAGAGAATAGGCCTGCCCAGGAGCCCTGAGGCTCTGCACACACTGCAGAGAATGCACACTGTGCCTGCTAACACTCACCTGCACCCCAACACCACCACCCCCCGTCTGCACTTACTTGTCTCCTCCCACCGACACAGCTGATATGTACTCACCTGCACCCCCCCCCCCCCACAAAACACAAGCCCTACACTCCCCACACCCATACTTTCACAATTTGCAGGGCATGCAAATACACACACACCCTTTCTCTACACAAATGCACAACTACACAATTCACCAGCACTCTGCACATGCCCATCCTATACTCACTATAGGATGAAAAAAATGCGGAAGAACGGCTCTTGCACAAAAGCCTCTTGTGCAAAAATGGAGCCTCATTAATTATGCAAATGAGGTGCAGCGATATTCCACACTTTGCTTCATTTGTATAGTTTTTGCCCAAAATGTAGACATACAACAGATTAGACTCACACCTCTGCCCATCATATACAACACACCCACAGGCTCCATGTTAGACATACACACCCTTTTGCAGGTAGCCCAGGAAGGCACTACACACATCCACACACACACTCCTTCACACAGAACAGCAGCACACCCCCTACTCACAGCCTGACCATCACACACAGGTGGGCAACCTGACATCATGTGTTTAAACACACAGCAGCTGCCATTAACTGGGTATCAACATTCCCTCACAGCCATTCCCTACCTCTCCTGCTGCTCCACCAGCTTTGACAGGGGAGTGGGTCGAGCATTTAGAGCAGCAGGGGGCTGGGAGCCAAAACTCATGGGCTCCACCCCCACCTCTAGGCAGGAAGTGGGATCTTGTGGGCTAGAGCCGGGGTCTCTGGGAACCATGTGAGTTCCCGTGGTCACCACACAGGAGGTTGGGAATCAGAAGTGCCGAGTTCTAATCCCAGCCCTGGAAGGGGAGTGTGTTTGGGGATACTGAAGTGCTTTGAGAATTTCACTTAAAGGGCCAGGGCATTATTACAGATTACCTACAGGGCCCTTGTCTGCATGCAGGAAACTGGCTACCCAGCAGAGCTACTACATGTGAGCATTAGTTACTGTGAGGGAATGGGTTGGAGTCCAGCTTTAAACAAACAAAATCTTTCTGACAGAATTCTGTGACAGCCCCTCCAATATTCCTTTTGGGGAGTGATGACAGCTAGGAATTTAACCTGGTTTCTACCCACATCACATTTCTCCCCAAGCCAGATCCCTCCTTTCCCAGAATCCCCAGACCTGGACTCAGTCAGCTTTCAGGCGTGGACCTGTCTGTCTTAGGCACAGGAACTAGGGGAGCAGGAGGTGCTGCAGTGTTTCCCGGTCTCCCATCCATCCACCCGCGGGCTGGAAGCTCTGCTGCCAGCCCCATGCACCAGGGATTTTCCAACCACCTCTTGTTTCCACATTGTAAAACAAAAATGGTTTTGTTGCAGGATGCTTGGATTCAAAACAAAAATCTTGGTTTTGAACTGCATTGAGCTGACATCATTTTAAGTCAAAATAACAATTCTAAGTTAAAAATGTTGTTCTAAACAGTTTGATTTATTTCAGAACACAGAATCCAAACATTTTGGTTTTGAATCCCTCACTCCTGCCTCCGAAAGACAATCAATTTTTTCCCCAAAAAACACCCAACCTGTTCCCTCATCAGAAAATACTCTATGTTGATGAAACCATGATTCCTGATGGGAAAATATTTTGTTCAAACAAATTTCACTCAAGATTAATTATCACAGAGTAACTGTTGTTTCAGTCCACATAAGTGCTACTGGTGTTAGACACAGTGCCAGATCACAGCTGGTACTGATTTACAGCCACTGAGAATCTGGACCCAAGCACTGTAACTGTCTGATAACATGTAATAATAATACCTAGCTCTTATCTAGTGCTTTGCATCAGTAGATTTCAAATTACTTTAACAGTATCATTATCCCCATTGTACAGATGGGGAAACTGAGGCACAAAGCAGGGACGGGACTTTTCAAATGTTACTCAGTAGGCTAGCAACTGAGTAAGAAATAGAACCCAGAACATCAGAGTCCTTGGAGTATGTCTACACTACAGGGGCATAGCTATGTCTCTGCAGCTGAGCCGCCATAGTGTAGACCAGGGGCAGGCAAGATCTGGCCCACCATGCCATTGGATCCAGGCCACGGCCTGCCCTGCTGAGACTCTCAGGCAGGTTCTCTGCTTGCCACAGCACCCAGCTGCTCAAAGCAGTTGGCTGCTGGGGTCATGCGCCTCTCTGTGCTGCGTGCCAGGGTGGGAGGAAACCGGCCAATGGGAGCTACGATGATTTGGCTAGGGGGTGGGTGCTGCATGCAAAGTCTCCCCACGAAAATACAGCACAGAGGGGCACGTGGTCCCAGCAGTGAACCGCTTCGAGCGTCCCAATTCTGCAGCAAGCAAGGAGCCTGCCTGAGGGTTCTGCTGCAAGGAGCCTGCACCTCGGTAAGTGCCTCCTCTCCAGATCCTGCATCTGGCACCCCATCCACTCTAGCCCCAAGTCACCACCCAGATCCTACGCTTTCCCACTCCATCCCTGCCCTAGGTCACAACTCCCTCCTAGACCCTGCACCCCTTCCCCATCCAGAATCCTTTCCTGCACCCAGACCCACTCCCAGATTCTGCACCCAATCCCCTGCTCTAGGTCACAACCCCCTCCTTCACCCAAACTCCCTCTCAGACCCCACAGCCTCTCCTGCACCCCAATCCCTTACCCAAAGCTCCCTTCTGCACCCAACCTCCATCCCAGACCCCATACCTCCTCCATAGAAAAGTGTGGCCCTTGACTACTTACCAAAATCTTGGTGTGGCCCCCCCCATAAAAATTATTGCCCACCCATAATGTGGACACTTCCTACAACAGAAGGCAATTTTCCTATCACTGTAATTAATTCAGTTCTCTGACAGCTGGTAGCTAGATTGATGAGAGTTCTTCTATCAGCCCAGCTTCATCTGTGTTAGAGGTTAGATTGAGCTAACTACAATATTCAGGGTGTGAAGATTCTCACTACCCTGGGCAACTTTGCTCTCATTTTTAAGTGTAAACCAAGCCCTGCGCTAGTGCTCTCACCATTAGCTTGCACTGCCTCCATATAATGAAGTAGTAGTTAGTATTGCAGACTAGCTGGAAAATGATTCTTCTCTTCCTCATGGAAAAACCCAAAGCAAAGAAAAAAAATAGTCCCCCATTCTCTAAAGAGTCCAACTTTCTGCAAAAAAAGAAAGTGAATCCAGAAGTATTTCAGTTTGGAAATGACACCCTGGTGCCTCATGGGAATTGTATTTTGGGTACCTTATGCTCCTGTTCTCCCCTACAGGCCAGGCTCTCTGGCTGGACTATATTCCCCACAATGCACCATGATATCCCCTCATGCTGAGGGCAGGCAGTGCATCTTGGGATTCCTGGCCTTAGTGAATTGAGTTTTCAGCCAGCTCTTATCACAGATCCATATGCTCCAGTGTGTGACATTCAGCCCTGTAAAGGGGCCAGTACAAGGCTTAGGCTTAAGTAGTACATAAGATTTGTGCTTGAATATGGGGTAATCCATACCTGTCCCTGATCCACTGAAGCTATGGTTCTGTTGCAGCTCTTCATCTGAGAGCCCCTCGCTTTAGTGCACACTGTAAAGCCACTTTTGTTTAGCCATAGATGTCCCCAGTTCAACCTTTTCTGTTGGTCAGGATGGTGGGGCTAATGGCTAAATGGGGGCTTTACTGAGGGTGAAATGTCACCCTTAAAGAATATATGGAGCTTCAGTATTAATTGTTGTAACGACTCATTGCCACATGATTTTGCCATCAAGTTCTTCCTATCTGAGCCACAAGGAAACCCGATTGACTCTGAACTTGGTATCCATCCTTGGCTGCCATTGCTCACCTCACCTGACACCTTTCCTTCCCACCCCAGCCATGTCTAGGGAGCAGACCGAGTCAGTGGTGAAGACTGTGGAGACCCTGCTGGCCGAGGCAGAGCAGCTGAAGAACCGCTGTCGGCGCCAGAATGAGGACATCAAGTTGATCATGGAGGAGCTGCAGCGGGAGAACAGGGAACTGGCTCAAAACTACGAGCAGGCCGAGCTGGAGATGGAGGAGATACGCAAGGCCCTAAGTGAGCTCATGGACACCAAGATAGCCTTTGAGGCACGTGAGAGGCAGGTGCGCAAGCTCAGCAAACAGCTCTGAGGCACCAGAACATTTTCACCTCAATGGGAAATACCATCAGCACCATCTCTGATTCACTCAGGGACATGGATCTCCCCATCACAGTCCCTCTTCCTGCCTGGTGAGGGGTCATCACCTAGGCCTCAATTCATCCCCAGTTACATTCAGTGGCTCATGGCCTCCTCATGGAACCAAGTGGCCAACAAGGCCCTATATCACCTCAGTGGTTCAGCCTCCCCATAGAGTTTCTATTGACATAGCTACTGCCCATCGTGTGTCATTAGGAGGCTTCAGTTCAACCTCGGTTGCATTCACCCTGGCCTTAGGCACCCTAGCCTGAGGCAGCCACCAGGTGCAGGAGCTGCGGACCTATGCACTACAGACTGAAACAGACATGGCTGTGGTCAGTTTCACCGCTGCTGTTCACTGGGGTCAGCCTGTAACTGACAAGAATCATCCATTTCATGAGAGGTGGGGCCCAAGTTACCTTTCATAGCCTCAGAGCTGCCAAGGCAAGAAAGGCCCATCGCATCTGCCCCCCAGGCTAACACAGGCCCGAGAATAGCCCCAAAGGAAGTCCTAGCACAGAGCTTTCAGAACAGCAGCCCATCTTGATTTGAGATGGGCAGCAAAAAATAGGAAACAAAATAAAACTGTGTTTCCAAAACAAGCCTTTTTGGAATTTCCCTTTCACAGAAAAAACATGTAATTAAAATTTGGAAAAAAACCAAACTGCCAAAACTTCCCAGCAATCAGAAATCTCAAGTTTCTGACACTTCTAGTTAGCATAGGGAGATGGGGGGACAAACTGGGCATCAGCGCTCCTAGGTTCCATTTGGGATGCTTCCACCATGGTCCCTGCATGACTTTGGGCTGGTCACTACTGCTCCATGGGCTTCAGTTTCCCCATCTGTGAAAGGGTTGGAGCTGCTCTGACCCATGTGGCACAAGGTTGCTTTACTGGAATGTTTTCTGAGTGGTCCCAAAGGTTGCACACAGATGAATCATTAGCTGGGCTGCTCCTGCCACTTTCTCCTTCTGACCTAGATATTAACAGTAGGGTTTGCACACAATCAGTCTCCAAATGGGGTTTAATGCTGGGTAAGGGTGCCCCTCCAAACTGGCCATGCAACCCCTACCAAACCCATCCTGCAGATTTGCTAATCCATTTGCTTTAGTACAGGCTCTGCCACAATTTAACTGGGTTTTCCACACTTCTCATTGTAACAACTGTGCACTTCAGTAGCTGCGGGGAGCCTGCACGCCTGAGTTTTATTCCCAGCTCTGGGGGGGAAGTGGGAGCTAGTGGTTACAGCAAGCAGCTGAGCGCCAGGACTCCTAGGTTCTCTTCCCCACCTCTGCGATGGGAGGGGTGGGGCTAGTGGTTACAATAGGGGGTCTGGGAGCTGGGACTTCTGGGGTTGAATTCCCATCTCTAGGATGGGAGTGGGGGGGTTTAGCGGTTAGAATTGGAGACATTGGGAGCCAGGACTCCTGGGTGCCATCCCTGGTGCTGAGAAGGGTGTGGGGTTTAGTGGTTACAGCAGGGGTCTTGTGTGAGCTGAGGGGAAGCTGCAGCACTCAACATAAGGGGGGGGGCCCTGATCTGTAGTGAGGGCCCCAGGTGACACCGACAGACACATGCTAAGGGAGCTGGGGGGGGGGGTGTCCCCAACATTAGCAAGCCTGCATGCTGTGTGATTAGCATGGAATAAGCCCCCTTGGCCATGTTAAACATGTGGCTGAAATAGCTGCACTGTCCATTTGCCTAGCAGGGCTGGGGACCTGCCCCTCCTCCGACCCTCCCCGCCAACAATACCAGGCGGCCAGCAATTCCCAGCCCCTCTTGGGAGGCAAAACCACCCCTTATGGTGAGTAGTGCTTTGGCCACGTCCTTCATACCCAGCTGCAGCAGACTCCCCAGCAGGGGCAGTGGGCTCAAACCTGGGGGCTAATGCCCACTGCTCCTCTGGCCTGTCTGCTGAGGAAGAAGAGCAGGCAGATGCCAATGAGCAGCAGAATCAGCCTAGCCACAGTGATCTCCATGTGGGTACAGCACCAGCAGGCGCAGCGAAGGGAGAAGCCTGGCTTAGGGAAGCCCAGTGAGGTGTCCCTGGCCATGATGGTATTTACCGCCCTTTCGGATGCACTGGTGACTCACTCTTCAGTGAGGAAGGGGCGGGTTTTGGAGCCAGCTGACTCACCAGGCAGGGTGCAGGGTATTGGACCAGCTGCTGGCAAGCTTTGTGAGCTTCTCTCCTACGGCGGGCTGGGAATTTGGCAAACCCGCTCTGGAGCCAGGCGCCTAGCAGGCCTGGTTTGGCATGGATGGTACCAGCTGGGAAGTTCTTTGGCATGTGCTCCCCTCTGCTAGGAGCCAGCTGCTTGGCCATGCTCCCTTCCAGCCCAGGGGTCCTAGACTCACAAGAAGCTTGGAGAGACCAATCTAGGCCAGTCCCCTGCACTCATGGCAGGACTTAGTATTATCCAGGGTGGGGACTACGGCTTGTGGGACCCCCTGGCCTAGGTCTGTGAGCTGTGGCTATGACATCACACGGTGTCTCTACAGCTGGGTTTGGAGGAATCGCATGAGCCCCAGCTGCCCCCCCCCCCCAGGCTCATGTCCCAAGCACGGCGACTTGTGTAGGGATACAGGGCCCGGCAGGTTTGGAGCCATGTGGGCTCTTGCCTAGGCCACCGGCACCTTGCCCCGTGTTGCCCCACAAAAGCCCCATTAAGAGCAACTCTGCAAGGGACTCCCAGGTCTCTGTTCCTTGGCCACATGGATCATGTCTTTTCACCTGGCAGCCAGTCCAGGAACAGAGGACAAGTGCTCACTGCTGCCACTGCCTGAGGGATCGGTCGGGTTCTCATCAGGTAGTACGGGGGGGCATTATTTTTGATGGTGGGAGGAGGTCACTCCCAGATTTTGGTAAGTGGGGAAGCCTGCAGCACAGCTGGGAACTGATCCCAGGTAGCGTGAACCCTGGCTTCTTGCCTAACTAGTAAGCTGCCTTTCCCTCTCTAGGCAAGCATGGCATGGGGACCAAGGCCTCAGGCACTCTCAGTGTCAAGGGGGTGAGCAGTCACCACTGACCCTCTAGTTGCCTAATGGGTAAGGAATCTGTCTCTGGTGCCTAGGGCTGTGGGTTTGGGTCCCGGTCCCACCTGCCTCAGGAGCAGCTGAATAGCCATCACCAGCTTCTCTGGAGCTGGTGCCAGCTGAAAATAGGGTAGGCACCAGCCTAATGGATAAGGCAGGGGTCAGCACCCTTCTCAAGCCAAATAACACCAAAATTCAGAACAAATTGTTAACAAAGATCTGTATAAGAATTTCATTTGCATGACTGAAAACATACAACTTTAATTTTATTGATAATTGACAGGATTACCAATAGCCTAAATGAAACATTGTACTCACAGACTTTATTTAATGGGATTCCTGCTTCAGCCAGGGGTTCAGTTTGTGGATATGGGGTGGGGGGAGAGCAGGAGTCAGGGTTGGGGTGTATGAGGGGCTCAAGGCAGGGGGTTGGGGTGTGCAGGAAGCAGCTCAGGGTACTGGGGGTGGGAAGCACAGTATCTGGGGGGGGAGAGACCTGGCTGAGGCTGGGCTACTTGCACCTGGGCAGCAGTATCTGGACAAGGGGCTGGGCCAGGATTGCCGCAGCCATATCAAGGCCTCCCCTCCTACCCATGCCACAGCAGGAGAGGGGCCACTGCCAGCCCTTCCTGTGGTCAGACAGGGGCCTGCCCCGGGACTGAGGCCTTAGACAGGACACTATGGCCAAATGAGGGCTGGGCCCTGATTGGGGCCTTGTTGGCCAGGTGGCCGTGGCTGCAGCCCAAGCTGGGCCACTACAGCCGGACTGTTGGAGCAGTTGTGTGCGCCACCATGTCTGGGGCACAGGGTCTGCTCCAGGAGCACGGCAGCTGGGGACACATCATGGCCATCAGATGGGGGCTGGAGCCAGGCCACTGCAGCCAGATGGAAGCATCTGCTTTCACCAGCCCCTCTCACTGTCCCAGCTTGGAGCGCACATGTGTCCTCTACAGCCCACCTTCACCAGCCCTTTAAATGAGCAGAGTCCCCCTATCCAGCTCTTTTTGGAGCATAGCCAGTTCTTAGTGGGGGCAGCACCTGGTGAAAGGTGAAACAGACAAAAAGGACCATCGTGGCACAAGTAATTACACATTTTTAAAATTTTGAATTCATTTTTCATTTTAATTTTCAGAGTTGCATGTGTTCTGGGAATGGCAAAAGAGCCATATTTGGGTGGAGAGCCATCGATTGCTGACCCCTGATTTAGCCCCTCAAGGTTCATCCCCTTTTGGACATGATCAGCAAAGAGCCAGGTTTCTGAACTGCATGCAGAGCTTGCTGCTGTGACGGTAGATAGATGAGGAAGGCGGCAGACAAGTGGGGGTACCGGCTCCAACCACATCCCACTTCCCCCTGCACTTATGCTGTCTCTAAAGAGACCAGATGTTCAGCAGTTGGCTCTGGGAGTTCACCTCATGCAAAACACCCCATCCTACCTTTTCTGGATAGGCAAGTGATTTGTAACACCATGGCTTTGCTTACGGAGAAAGCAAACCAGTGCTAATCAGGGGGATTAGCTCTATGTACAAGGCCTCTGTGCTTAAGGGACAGAGGAGGATATGCTGAAACCCAGATCCCTCAGTTAGAGGCCGGGTGTGCCCCCCCCCCAGCCTCTAAGCCTCTCTTGCAGGAAACCAATCCCCTGAGAACAGCTGCTGGTGTAACTAGAGGAGAGCTAGTCAGAATTCATTTTCCATCAGAAAATGCCATTCTGAATAAACAAACTCTTAGTGAAGTTGTCTGGATTTTGATTAAACTGATTTTAAAAAGTAGTATCAAAAGTTCCCATTTTCCAAACAAAAATTTTAAATTTTTCCGTTTCACAAATTTGCTCCAAAAACCAGCCAAACCAACCCCCCAATCAAGATGGAAAATAGTATAAACAGAAACAAAGATGTTTCCATGGACAGAATACGTCCCTCAACCCCTCAAAAAAAAACCCCACCTAAAAATAAACCCTAAATCCCCAACAGTGGATTTGTGACCTCCCTGGAAGTTTTGGCTTTGTCTCAACTGAGGATGATTTTTTGGCAGGACAGAGAAACCTGTTTTCTGACCAGCTCCCACCAGGCCAGGCCTGAGGCTATGTCTACACTGGGAAGGTTTAGTGATGAAAGTGCTGGCACCAGGCAGAAGTTGCTAAAACTGAAAACTTGTCAAACCTGTTTTTTCTGACACCCCTGTGGACATTTCATGGCCACTTTGTTAGCTCCCTGTTCACAGAAAGAGCAAAGCAATGTGGGGAAGCATCCCACAGCGCCTGGCCTCACTTTCAGTGGTGAAGCACTGTAGGACTGCACAACAGAGCGCTAGGGTTGCCAGGTGTCCGGTATTGAACTGGACAGTCCATTATTTTTGCCTCCTGTCTGGTAAAAAAATTCAGAAAATACTGGACACCTAAAATGTCTGGTACTTTCTGATTTTCCTAGCCAGGAGGCAAAAATCCCAGGCTGTCCGGCTCAATACGGAGGCAGCCTGGCACCGCTAGTGCTAACCGGGGAGCTGTCCAGCTCAGTGCAGGGAGGCAAGATGGCAGGCAGCCACTGACAGCCTGTTAGGGCCAAAAAGCCTTACAACGTGTTTTTTAAAGGGGCCATGGTGTTTTGGGGTTTTGTGGTTTTTTTTGCTTAACTTTTTCCTGGCATGTTTTTTGTTGTTGTTGGTGTTCAGTATTTTTCTGAAACCATCTGGCAAGCCTATGTAGCGCTAGGCATTTTGGGAACGTGAAAAACTTCCTGCCAGCCACCTCTTTGCTTTCCAGCCCTCCCTGGGCTTCCAGCTTACTTTTGCGCCCCTTGAATGACAGTCCTTGCTGCAAACTCCAGCATCTGCTGTGAGAAATCACAGGTCCCACACTCCTCTCCCATGTTGTGTTCAGTGCGCTTAGGACAGCACACATTGCAACAAAGCTACTTATGCAATTAATCACAGAGGACAAAAACTCAGATGCAGGCAACAATGTGAGTGACAGGAACAGCTCCAAATGGGCACTGCATTGGGCAGTCACAGAACATCAGTGCACAGTAGAGTGGATACAGGACTTTCGGAAGAGCGAAGCGACCTTCCCGGAGCCGTGTGCTGAGCTGGCCCCTGACCTGCTGCGCAAGGACACTGGCATGAGAACTACTCCTCCTGAGCGAGGCATTCGCATGAAATCCACAGGAGACTGCAGGCTTCCACGAGGGCCAGAGTGAGTGGTGTGGGTTGCATCTCACAAAATACATTCATAGAAACTTGCATCACATTTGTCTTTCTTGATGGCTTCCAATCAGGATGCTTGGGGGTCAAGGATAGTAAAGAATCATTGGAAAACCTCACAGTTCTGTGAGCGGCTAGCTATCAAAGTCACAGCTGCTTTCAGGGGGAGTGGAGTGTGCTGGGGGAAAAAAATTACCTGACTGTGAAAATGAGTGTGTGGGTGTAGAGGGAGGGTTTCTGAATAAATAATTTTGCATGTGCAGCCATGGAGACTGATGTGTGAGCGGGGAGGAATGGTTTCTATGAAAACAGTTCTGCATGTGTTGACAATGAGGCCTTTGGTTGTTTGCTCTGCATCGTGATAAGACACTTCAGCATCTCATTTTGGCCTTTCATGAGCTTATAGCAGGGGTAGGCAATAATTTTTGAGGGGGGCTGCTCCAAGATTTTGGAAAGTGATCAAGGGCCACACTCTTTCCAAGATATTAATGGAGGAGATAGGGGGTCTGGGATGGAGGTTGGATGCAGAAGGGAGCTTGGGGTAAGGGACTGGGGTACAGGAGGGAGACTGGAGTCTGGGAGGGAGGCGGTTGTGAACTAGGGCAGGGGACTGGAGTGCAGGGGTTTGGGATGTGACCTAGGGTAGAAGAGGATTGTGATGTGGGGCAGGAGATTGGGTGCCAGATCTGAGAGGGCATATGGGTGTAAGAGGGGGGCAGAGGGTTTGGGTATGTTGAGTGGGGGGGAGGGGCAGAGGATTGGGAGGGCAGAGAGGGGCTGGGGTGCCAGAGGCAGGCTGTAGCGAGGAGACTTACCAGCCAAGAGCCAAACCAGCCTGCTTGCCTGCTAGCTGAGCAAAGGCTTGCAGAGCTTAAAATGTTTCCCAGCCAGTCAGGCTGCCTGCTTCCCTGGCCCTGTGCTTCAATGAATAAATGAGTGGAGGAGAGGGAGTGTGGTTCTTCTTGGCTGCTTGTTATTCAAACAAGCAGCTCCCATTGGCTGGTTTCTGGCCAATAGGATTGTGCTGGGGGTGGGATGGCTCATGAAATTTCTCCTGCTCCCCTCCAGTTTTGAAACAGAAAGTAAGTCCGACAGCCACGTTTCTGTATGGCACACGGAGCTGCAGGGCAAGCAGGTGTGCCTGCCTAGGGCTCCCTGCTGCCACTGTGGGCCAGATCTAGTGGCTTGGTGGGCTGGATGCAGCCTGTGGGCCGTATTTTGCCCAGGCCTGGTTTATAGCACACGCTCAGTGGTTTGTGTTCTCATTTCCATCTCTGTAACTCTTCTTTGCTCCCTTTTCTCTGTTTAAGCATTGAATGATGCCACACATCCTCACCTAGATCCTCCCTTGTCCTCTGAGGTTTTTCCTTAGTTGACAGAGTCTGTCTGCTGGTGAATGTGCCTGACTTCTTGGCCTGGAAAAGTAACCATTAACAATGGAGTGCTGGATTTTTCACAATAAGGACTGTAACACTTCACTAGCATGCACATCTCTGAACAAAACTTGCCACTTTTCTTGTTACCCTAGAGGCAAACAAAGATCTCTCCATTCTCATCATGGTGAGTTTTTAAGGTGGGAGTAAAAGGGCAGCGGGGGAAGGAGGGTAGGGCATGGGTCCCCAAGGAAATACAGTCCACACTTGTGAAGGTGTACATGGAAACAATTTATAATAATCCTACACTTGTCCACTCTGGCTGACATATTCCTGCTGAAGGTGAAGGTGAACAGGCAAACCTGGGATCAGTTTCTGCAGCCAGACTCTGTGCTGCCAGAACCAAGGGAGCAGAGTACGAGAAATGGTTTGGGAGTGTGTTGAACCACGGTGGTGGGTCCTGCCATGGGACCTCCATGAGAAATTTGGTAAGTGCCAAAGGCAAAGCTTCAACACCCTCTCCCAGCAAGATTCTATTGAAATCTCGGGCTGTGTCTACATTACACGCTTCTTGTGCAAGAACAGCCATTCTTGCGCAAAAACTTGCCGGCTGTCTACACTGCACGCACGGTCTTACGCTAGTAAATTTACAGTATAGTGTTGGAAAACAGGGCTTCTTCCAGAAGAGTTATTCCTCTCCCCAGGAGGAATAAGCCCTCTTGCACAAGAGCTCTTCCAGAAGAGGCTAGTGTAGACAGGCAACATGAATTTCTTGCGCAAGAAGCCCCTATGGTTAAAATGGCCATCAGAGCTTTCTTGCGCAAGAGTGTCCACACTGCCATGGATGCTCTTGTGCAAAAACCACATGGCAGTGTGGACGCTCTTGTGGAAGATTTTTTGCACAAGAACTCTTCCGCAAAACTGTTCTTGCGCAAAAAGCTGCCAGTGTAGACTTAGCCTCTGTGTTTGGAGAGAACAGAGACCCCGGCAAGGCATAGCCAGCTCACAGAAATACAGGCTCCAGTTACCCTGCACTGCCTCCCTCCCCCACCCACCACAAAGGCTGCAAGAGCAACTTCCCGTGCCCCCACCCCACTGCAAGACACAGCAACTTACTGCTCCCCACTGCTGTGCCCTCCCCTGGCTGCACCAGAGCAACTTACCGCCCCGCATGACTGCCACTCGCCCCGCCCCCTCACACCTGCACAACTTACTGCCCCACATGGCCACTGCCGCACTGCCCCACCCCGTGCCTGCCCAGCAACTTACCTTGCGTCTCTTCCCTTGCTTCCTGCTCCACGTACAGTTGCTGAGAGTCCTCACAAACGTCAGGACTTGAGAACAAATCCTCACAGCCTGGCACACCGGCTGTCACCAGATTGAGCCTCACCCCCCTTGTCCGCTTCCATCTCTTCATGAAGAACTTCTGTCTCCAGGCTCACTCCTGTTTCCAACTCAGTGCTGTGGGAAGTATCCACATTCTCCTGGGGTGAGGATGTGGGGTCTCTACCCAGGATTGCATCCAGTTCTTTAAGAAAAAAAAAATGGCACGTGGTGGGTGAAGCACCAGACCAGCCTTTGCCTTCTGGTACACCTGCTGGAGTCCCTTTATCTTGGCTCTGCGCTGCAGGGTGTCTCGCTCACTCAGGGCTTGAGCAATGTGTCCATACATGTCCCATGTCCTGCAGCTCCCTCACAGCTGTGATTGCACTGGTTCTGCACCCCACACTCGGAGAAGATCCATAAGCTCTGCCGTGCCCCAAGCAGGAGAGGGTTTTGAGTGGTTGCCACCTGTTTCCCTGAGAAGACACCACAAGGACCCCGACACAATGAGCCAGGCAGCAGGCATTGCAATGTGAATGCTCTCCGGGTTTTGTCGCCAACAAAACTCGCCAGTGTAGACAAGGCCTTAGTTGTATCAGCAGCAGCAAGGACTGAACCCGAGATCTCCAAGCAGGCACCTCTGCTGCCTGAGCAGTAAAACCCAACTGAGTCAGCTGAGGCTGGAACAGGTTTGTCGACTTGTCCGTGGCCTCACTAGCAGAAGACAGACCACCACACCGAGTGGGTGCAGGTTGCACCTGAAAGGGGGTGGAGCAGGGATGTGGCCAGTGTGCCCTTCACTATGGCTGGGCTCTGCTTGCCTCAAGCCCCATAGGGCCAGAGAGAGCCAGCAGGCCCCACAGTGTGGGTGGGAAAAGCACAAAGATCCCTTAAATCCACAGGCACAGGAAGCGGGAGACAGAGGTCAAGCGGTTTAAGACACCGGAGTGTTTTCACCTCTTGTACATGGGACAGCTTCTCACACCCCCCCCCCCGCCCCCCCCCCCCCCTAATTGCCGGTGGCTCAGCAGAGTCAGACCACTGCAGAAAAAGGGATTTTATTACATTAAAATATCCAAACTGAACTTGGCGAGCAAACGTACATGCCAAGGGAGATCAGGTGCCTACCAAGCCCTTCAGAGCACGCCCCATGGCAGCTGGCAAGAACCAGATCATCCCACTGGGACCAGTCAGTGTGCGCCCAGTGCTGGGACCTGTGACTCCATGCAAAGAAGAGGCCTGTCAGCACTTTGTGGCATCCAGGAGGGCACTGGAGGATGCCTCTAGCCCTGCCCCACGAACACCTGCTTCTGCCAAGAAAGGCCCACTCCTGGCATTCCCTGCGATCTCTTCTAGGCAGCCCAGGCCATGGGGATTCAGGGGAGCGGCGAATCAGCCAGCAGGAACCGGTTTCTCTCACTGGGGCAGGCCCACCCCCACATGCAGCACTGTAGTTCCTTTGAACATCCTGGGCCCAGTCCAGTCCACGGCATCCGGGCAGAGGCCACAAGCTTCTTGGCAGTGAAGGGGTCAGGAGAGGACACTGTAGAGTGTGATGTCCCCCTCTATTCGCAGCTCTGTGACCAGGTCCCAGGCGAGCCAAGGCGCGTCACTCTGGCCCAGAGGGATCCCATTGAGTGCCAGTTTGAAGCTCCCCTCCGCACAGACAAGCAGCAGCTAGAAGAGGAGGGGGAGAGATTTGGCAGAGAACGAGATGGGAGCTGTGGGCCAGATCCCGAGCTGGTGTGAATGAGCACTGCTCCCTCAGAGTCAATGGGAACAGGCACACGCCAGCTGAGGATGTGAGCCTGTATTTCTGTAGCAATTACAACCCTTCCCGCCACAGCTGGCTTGCTGAGATGCAGCAACCTCCGGGTGGGCACGCACCCCACTCTCCCCCCTCTCCACACAGCTCTGCAGACAAGCGCCAAGGAACTAGAACACGGTAGAAGGGGGGAATTCTGATGAAGGGACTCCACTTCGGAGGAAGGGTGAAGGACTGATGCTGCCTAGTGGTTGCAGAGAACTGAGGGGGGTTTCCACCTGAAGCTTTGGGCTCCAGGTTCAACCCACCCTGCTTGACATTTTTCAGGGGCAGAGAGCCTGGGGAGGGGCTTTCAATCCTACTGATGAGTCTACAAGACAGGGCTGGTGGCAGCTACCCTAGAGCAGGTGATGAGGCTGCAGAGAACATATGCAGAAGCCCTGTACTCTGAGCAGTAACAGCCCCCTGCTCTGTGCCTCCTTGCAAGACAGAGGCAAAACAGGGGTGCTGCTATCTCCAGTGGCCGGCCCACAACATTTTGGCACCTGAGGCGGGAAGCTCAAATGATGCCCCCATGCCCCCTCGCATGGGCCAAAATTTTGAAAGGTCTCAATCAGGGCTGGCCTTAGGCCAATTCGCCCGATTCCCCCGAATCGGGCCCTGCGCCTAAAGGGGCCCCGTGCCCTGAACCCAGAAGTGTGCAGGGTGCCATTGGTGGCGAGTTAATATTCAGAGCCGGGGGCCCTGCTCCAGCAATATTTGGAGCTGGGTCTCTCCCGCAGCCCTACCTGGAACGGTCACTGGACTCCACCTGACAACCCTGCCGCGCATCCTCCCACCCTGGCCCCAGAGCGTCCCCCTCAGCCCCGTCCCGTCCCTGCCGTGTACAGCTCTCAGTGCGGCTCCCCCTCGCTGGCTGCTGCTGCTGCCATGCGCGGCGTTCCCAGGTGAGCGGGGATATGCCCGGGCGTGACGTGACTTCATGGCCCAGGACTTTAAAACTGCTCGGTGCTGCGTTGCGCTGCTCGGCCTAGCTCTGGGTTCAGAGTCCAGGGCCCGAGCACAGACTCCGGCCCCGCAAAGTGGAAGGCAGAAGGTAAGGGAGGGGGAAAACTAGGGGGAAGGGATGGGAGAGAAAGGGGCTTCTGCGAGGGGGGAAGGGGCTTGTGCGGAGGGGGAGGGGGAAGAAAGAGGAAGGCACCAAGGGACAGCGTGGAGGAGAGAAATGCCAGGGAGGCCAAGTGCAGAAAAATGAGGAAAGGGCAGGAGGGGAGGTGTCAGTGGGAGGGGGAACAGGGTGATGCTGGGAAAGGAGAGGAGAGGGGGAAGGGCATTGGGGGCTAGAGGGGGGAGGGGAAGGTGCTGGGAGAAGGCTTGAAAGAAGGGGTGGGCATGAGAAAGGTGGGGATGGAGCAAGTCATGTGTGAGGGCACAGAGGGGCAGGAGGGGAACGGGGGCAGAGAGTGGGGAGGGGGTGGGCATCAGGGAAAAAGAGGGCAAAGGGGGCAGGGCAGTAAGGGAAAGGGGAGGCACCAGGAGGGTGCAGGGCTAAGGGAAGGTGCAGGTGCCAGGGGATTCTGGGGTGAAGCAGAAGGGCAGACACCTGCAGGGGAGGGACAAGCACCAGAGGAGAGAGGCAGGGCAGGTGTGTAGAGGGAGGTGTTAGAAGAGAGGATGAAGAGGGGTAGCTCACATGATCAGAGTGGGGCTACTGGAGGAGTGGGCACAGGGGAGAGAGAAGGGCTGGTGGAGGGGGGCAGGTCGCAGGAGGACTGAGGGCAGTGAGAAGGGCAGGAGTCAGGACAGCAGAGGAGGGTGAGGAGTTGGGGGGCAGCAGGCACCAGGGGAGCTGATGGAGCAAGGGGAGGAGACATGGCAGCAGAGAGAAAAGGTAAAGGTTTATAAAATATTTATTAATAACTTGGGTGCCACAGTGGCACATCCAAACAAGCCACATGAACTCAGTACAGGTGCACAACACAAAATCCATTCTGCTCATGGGAGGAAACTCTTAGGCTATGTCTACACTGGCGGCTTCTTGCGCAAGAACACCTTGTGCAAGGGTTCTTGTGCAAGAAGTCTTGTGCAAGAACATGTCCACACTGCCATGTGCAAGCTGTGCTTTTGTGCAAGAGCATCCATGGCAGTGTGGACGCTCTCTTGTGCAAGAAAGCTCTAATGGCCATTTTAGCCATAGGGGTTTCTTGCGCAAGAAATCCCTGCCAAGCATCCACTCTGCCCTCTTGCGCAAGAGAGCTTACACCTGTTAGAAAAGAGCGTAGCTCCTGCGCAAGACGCCCTCTCTTACCACGCCATACTGTAAATTTCCTTGCGCAAGAGCAGGCGGGCAGTGTGGCTGCTCTGTGGGTTCTTGTGCAAGAACAGCTGTACTTGCGCAAGAAACCGTGAGTGTAGACATAGCCTGAGAGGGAACACTTCCCCCAGCCTCTCTGCCCCTGAGTTAATGTCACACACATTGGGTTAATGCAATTGCAGGATAGTTGCATGAGGGGGGTTTGGTGGGGGCCAAACTAATCCCTGTTGGTAGGAGGATGGTGGGAAAAGTCCTGCGAGAGGGGTGACATGATACCTTTTACTTCTGGTCATGTGTCCATCTTGCCCCGAGCGTGTTACCTCCAGAGGCCTGGTTAACGGGGGTCAGGGGGTGTGGCTAATGGGGCATCACCAAAAGTTATACAAAACCGCTGCCCCTGCCGGAGGAGGAGTGTGTCGGAGAGTGTCCGGAGGAGGTGTGAGTTTAGTACAGGGTTTTCCTGCAGAGTGTGTGTTGGTGTGGGATTTTGTGCCTTTTGTGCTTTGCTCAATCAAAAAAATTCCTGGGGCCCCCCGTTGAAACTTGTGTGTGCCTTTTTTTTTTTGCTCAACCAAAATTGCTGCAGGCCCCCGTTGAAATTGTTCGAATTGGGCCCCGCACTTCCTAAAGCCGGCCCGGGTCTCAATTCTGCCTTCTTCCTGTTCTACTCCTCTCATGGCACTCCACCATCTCCGTGCATCGAGAGCAGAGAGAATACATCTGCACCAGCAGCAGACACAATTTTCTACACTCTGGGTCCTAGTGGCGCCCCCCCCTCCCCACAGTCTGGCACCTGAGGCGGCCGCCTCAGTTAGCCTCATGGTAAGGCCAGCCCTGGCCGGACCCCCCAGGCACTATTATAGCCCTGTCAAGCTATAGCCACAGCACCCCCAGTGGCAGCAGGCAGTACTGCGCCCTGTGCTGCCTCATTGCTAGGCACATATAGGGATGTTATTAGTCGAACGGAGCCCCATTTGCTGTCCTCCTGAGACAGAGACCCTGCTCCTTCTGGGCCAATAGAACATTACCTCAAAGAAGCGCTGGGGATGGAAGGGGAAGTAGGTCGTCACTTTCCCTGAATGGCCTGGGGCCTCATCCGGGTAGGAGCTCCACACCAGGGCTCTGGATCTGAAGCAGGCGCTGAGTCGTAAGAGGATGTGGGACGGGTCTTCCCTCAGGCTGAGGCTGAATCTGCGGGGGGGGGGGGGGGGAGAGACTGCCTGCACAGGTGTGTCACAGCTGCCCCCTGCTGGGGAGAGCATGTATTTATGGAACATGGGGCAGGACCACCTTTCTGTAAGAGCTGCATCCAGTTGAAGACCTTTGTTCTGGAGGCCACTCAGCAGGATGGGCCTTTCCCACGGGCTCCTGGGGAGATCCCTGGGTGGCGGTCTCAACACAAGCCAGGGGGCTGACAGGCTGCTCAGAAAACTCCCTGATGAGCCACGCCTAGTGCAGCATACTGGGAGCTGGGGGCTAGATGCTGGTCAAGGGGGAGTGAGGTTTGGACAGATACTTACCCCTCAGGCTCTGGGCACACCAGTGCTCTGACTGTAATGGTGTCTCTGGGGGCAAGGCCATGGGGGAGCGGGTGGGAGTACGGCACAGCCTGTGGAAGGCAAAACAGCGTCAGTATTAGCCTTTCAGCCACAGCCAGGAGAAGGGTACAAGCCACAGTGAGCCCCTATGTAAGAAACCCAGGGTAGAGAGGTCTGGAGATGGCTTTGTAGAGACTGAACCCATGGAAGGGTGGGATGTGTGGGGTTGTCAGTGGAACCAGACCATGGAATCAGGCCTGGGGTACCCCAAATTACCTCTGGGCCCCACAATATAACACTCCCTGGTAGAAGCTCAGCAGTACTGGCGTCCATTGGAGAACTCTTCTCCCCGCCCCTGGGCCCGGTCGGTATGGCCTCCGTATTCCTCCCCACATAACTTTGGCTAGCAGCTGCAGCTCGCCCTCAAACTGCAACCCCACCCCCACCCCGTCTGATCAAACCCAGCTGCCTCACAGGTGCAGGAGCCTGCCCGTTAGAGGTCACAGACACAGGCTTTACTCACCAGCTTTGAGCTGTTTAGCAGCATTGGCTGAGGGGGGAAGAGGAGAAAAAGAATTAGAACTACAGAGCTGCAGTTGCATGCGGATGTGCCTGTTGCATGTGCCAGCGCACACCCTCCTTCACTAGCCATGTACACGGCAGGGGGTGAAGAGAGCAACACGCACGCACACACCCACCCCTCCCACACTCCTCAGGAATGGTCTCTAGCTCAGAGCCGCCTGCCTGGGGCACCCGGGACAATCCCAGGTCAGACAGACTGTTGTCGCATTGCAGCAGCGATGCGTTACAGCTGAAGGCATTGGGTCAGACCGGAGGCTCTGGTGGCAGCTGCATTCAGGGAGAGACATCAGGCCTGGCACAGATCCCTGGATGGGTTGCTGCAGGACCCAGGACGGTATGTCATTCTTCTGTTCTTAGACCATCTCCTTCCCCCGGACCAGTCAGCTACGAGATGCAGAGACCACAGCTTGGAAGCGCTGGGGCAGGACTGGGCTTTTGCCATGTGTTTGTGCAGCACCCAGCATGACAGGGTCCTGGCCTGTGACTCCTGTGTGCCACCACAGTATGGCTAATGGCAGACACTAGGTCCCCCCTCTCTAGAATTGGGTTAGCCATGTGTACAGTACGAGCCGGTAGAGGTCTGTATAGACTGGGGGCGTGGCTGGGACAGCCCGTGCTCTGGCTGTTCTGCCCTTCTGCAACGCCCCATGGGGGTCATGGAAGCAGAGACAAGCCCCGATGTGCTGTGACCAGGGGAGGGCTGGCTGAAGCAATCCAAATTTGGCTTTCCCACTCAGCTGACATGCCAGGGGGTGGACAGTCCCCTGCTGGGCTACCAGCGAGGGTGTGTGTGCAGGGATTTACTGGAGACAGACCCCTAATCTAAAGGCCAAGAGTTCCCAGAAGGGCTGGTGATTTGGGGGTGACGGCTTAATATTTCTGGGGCTGCCACTCAACTCCAGGCACCTGGTTTTCAAAGCAGCCAGATCCAATCAGACCCCATGGGGGGGTGTCTACACCCAGCCTCCTCCATTTCCCCCAGATATCTCCAGGTGCGTTGGAAAACCTCAGCCAGCTGTCCCTGCATAGGGACCACAGGTGCCTAGTAGGAGGGAGGCTCCAGAGGGTGCAGATGATGAAGGAAGCTTTACAAGCAAACACCCTACAGCTCATTAGCTGGACTCACATGAGCAACAGGGTATTCAGTTCGGCTGGCGTCAAAGGGCTGCCCAGGCAGGAAAGGGAGAGAGAGAGAGAGAGAGAGAGCGCGCGTGCATTAGAAATCAGGGCCCAGATCTCCAGCTCGTGTAAATTGGGGGTTGCTCCACTGGAATCCCTTGAGCCAGCCCCCCAGATTGCATCTAGAAGGTCTCATACCAGACAGCTTATTGGCCGAGGTCATGGTGCACACCACAGCTCCTTGCATCCCTATGTCCCCCCCAGGTCCTTAGGTGGCCTCCTCCCACCCCCCTTTCAGGGACTCCCTGCAACTCCCACCCCCTTTCTTATGCCAAGGCTCTGGGTGTCCCTAACTTCCTCCATGTTTCCGTGGGCACCCTCATTCCCTCTATCCCAGGGGCTCCTTCTCCCCAACAGGTGTGTGCCCCCCTGATGTGGGACTTTCCCCCCCTCAATTGGTCTGCCCCAGGGAGGGGATTACATTGCTGGGCAGGAAGGCGATGCTCTTCACTGTGATGTCACCAAACACACTCAAGGTGTCCACTCGGGCCAGGGGCAGGCGGTATCGATATTGGAGGACATGCTGCCCATTCACGCTCACCTGGAGAGAGGGAGAGGGAAGGAGTTCGGCTCCCTGAATGGGCAAGATCTCAGGGTGTATCTACACAGCAACGCTATTTTGGAATAACGGATGTTATTCCAAAATAACTTTGCGAGTGTCTACACAGCAATTCCATTATTTTTAAATAACATGGAAATAACGGGCAGCTTATCCCAGATTCTGTAAACCTCATTCCAAAAGGAATAACGCCTCTTCTGAAATTGCTATTTCAGAATAGCGGTAATATGGTCTCGCCACTGCTGCTATTTCCAGATAGTTCCTCCCCAGAGCCATATGGTGCTTCCTGGGGGCTCTTGGATGATCGAGATGCTAAAGGAGCACTCAAAGATGATAAAGTCATTGCAGAGAAGCTAAATGAATTCTTTGCTTCAGTCTTTATGGCAGAGGACACTGGGGAGATTCCCAAACCTGAGCCATTCTTTCTAGATGACAAATCTGAGGAATTGTTCCAGACTGAGGTGTCATTAGAGGAGGTTTTGGAACAAATTGATAAACTTAACAGTAACGCATCACCGGGACCAGATGGCATTCACCCAAGAGTTCTGAAAGAACTCAGATGGGAAATTGTGGCACTATTAAGTGTGGTTTGTAACCTAGCCTTTCAATCAGCTTCCCTTGGGACATGTGGTATCCACAGGAACTCCCAAGTGCCCCAACACCCAGAGACAAGCTAGGGCTCCACCCACCACTCCTCACCTGCACCTCCTCTTGCCCAAAGAGGAAAAGCAGCTGGAAGGCCTCTCCCTTCCTGAGGGGCAGCTGGGGGAACTTGGTCTCCTCCAGCCAGCGTCCGTTCTGCAGGGTGTTGCAGATGACGTGGGGCCGGGAGCGGAAGCGGGGGTTGAAGTGGACGGCAATGTCCGACCGGGGCATCAGACTGCAGCCACACTGGAAATCCACCTGGAACCTGCGGACAGAGCACAGAGTGGGAGTGGGAGTGAGGGGGCACTACATGGACTCCTGGGTTTTCTCTCAGCTCTTGGCAATGACCAGGCTGATCCTGCTGGAGAGCAGGATACGTGCACACCTGGAGCCTAAGCCTCAACTGGGGGGAACTAAGGTAGCTGCATGAGGCACAGACATACAAATGCACCCTGCAAATAGGGCTCTGACAGCTTCTGTCTGCCCATTCCGCTCCCTCATGGCAGTAGCTCTTAGGCCTACTCTGCACCTTAGCTCCCTCTTGGAGCTAGAGACAATGAGGGTCAAGAGGTGGGGCACCTTGCCTGGGAAGCCTTTATTAAGCTTCTGTTGAAATGTACCATTCGTAGGGAAGGAGAACTCTGGCGCTCAAGAAGGAACCTCCCAGCTATTGCTAGTTTCTCAGATCAAAGACTCCCAAAGTTAATTTACAGAAAAGACTTCATCTTGTAGGCCAGCCCAGCATTTAAAACAAACTTAGATCAACCTGGTGACATCACTCAAGGCTGCAACAAG
This sequence comes from Pelochelys cantorii, assembly GCA_032595735.1. Lineage (NCBI taxonomy): Eukaryota > Metazoa > Chordata > Testudines > Trionychidae > Pelochelys > Pelochelys cantorii. The sequence goes on from CM064336.1 coordinate 35,925,527, forward strand.
CAAAGGTGCAAGTAAGTGGGTGCGCCCTGATGCATAGCTCTGGCAAGAACTGGCTGAGCTGTGGCAAAAGAACTGAAGCTATTGAAAGAACTGGCAGGGACCCAGGTTATGATAGGACAGTACCTATAAGAAATTTTAAGTCACTGTCACAACTGGTGACACTTAGCCCCTGGGGTAGAGATGGCTAGGGCAAGAGAAGAACCCTTCCATTGGACTGTGATGAGGGGGAGAATTAGCAGTGTAATGGTTCCCCTCCCCATGCATTATGAAGTTTGGCTGATGAATATAAATATGCATAACTCAAAGATGATTTAAACAAAATACCGCATGTAACCTGTCAATGTTAATGTTATAGTCTGCTGGATCTGTATAGATCTTATTTTGGTGCATGTGTCATTCATGTATGTAAAATCAGAAATACAAAGCATGAGACTGTTTATATTTTTAAACTAGCCAATTAGTCCGTCATAACACGGGATTTTCAGGTCTCTCCTCCATGTCGGTCTTCTCTCCTGAGCCTCCGGTCTCTCGCTCCGTCTCTCTCTCTCCCCTCCCTCCTCCTATTGCCTCTCCCCCCCCCCCCCCCAGCTCTCCTCCGCCTCCTGCCTTTCTCTGTCTCTTCTCCTCCCCCTCCTGCTTCTCACTCAGGGGACCATGGAGCCCAAACGGCTGCTTGCACCACTTGCTCCCCCGCGGTGGCCCAGCTGAGCAGCGCAGAAGTCAGCCGAGCCACGGTGGGAGGTGAAGGACATGACTCAGGCAACAGCACCGCCCAGAGGGAACAGCCAGCATTTCAGCATTACAGAGTCACAGCCATTGGGCTACTATATACAGCCGGTCCCCAACTTACGGCCACCTCGACTTACGACCATCTGCACTTACAACCAAAGCAGTCGTAAATGCGGGCTCCCAGGTACAAATGCGACCTGCGCTTATGAACAGCGTGGTCGCAATGTAACTCAATGGGTTTTGAGTTACGACCATTCCGAGTTACGGCCAAGCGTTTGGTCCGTAACGCGTTCATAACTCAGGGACCGGCTGTATATGATGTGCTAATGAGAGCCATGAGAGCCATTACTGGTGACCCTTCCCCCCCGCAGCCTTAACAACTTGGTGAACAACTTAACTTGTAAATAGCCTTGTTTGTCCAAAGGTGAATGCACTAGTAAGACATGTGACCATGGTAGTAGGATTTCATTTTGACCCTTTTCAATGCGGGGGGAGGGGGGAGGGGAAGAGAAGAAGGCTTGTAGAAGAAAAGGTTCCCATCCTGGGGGAAAAGAATATTTAAGCAATGGGAAGCAAATTAGCCCTTTGTCTTCAGCTGGCCTGACACACTCCAAAGTGGGCTGGAGACCTGGGCTGGCCTAACCATGAGGCGAACTGAGGTGGCCGCCTCGGGTGCCAGACTGTGGGGGGGCCACCACTCGGACCCAGAGTGTAGAAAATTGTGTCTGCTGCTGGTGCATATGTATTCTCTCTGCTCTTGATGCACAGAGATGGTGAAGTGACATGAGAGGAGAAGAACAGGAAGAAGGCAGAATTGAGACCTTTCAAAGTTTTGGCCCAAGCGAGGAGGCATGGGGGCATCATTTGAGCTCCCCGCCTCAGGTGCCAAAATGTTGTGGGCCAGCCCTGCTGGAGACCCACGTCAGAGTAAATGATCTTCTTTAACTTGAAGACTATGCCTAAAATAATGACAGCTCTTTAGGGGTAAGAATCTGCTCGCCTTAAAGTTTTAGTGAAGTAGAACTAGCTCTGTGTTTTCTTTTCATTTTAATTTAGTAAAATACTTTGTTCTGTCTGTTTTCACTTGCAACCACCTAAATCCTACTGTGTGTACTTAATAAAAACACTTTTGTTTACTATCAGGCCCCATGTAAATAATTGTTACCTGGGGTGAGGGGAACAACCAGTGTGCATATCTCTCTTTCTTTGAAAAGGAGGATGAACATCCTCATGAGCTCTCCTTGTGTAAAACTTTTATACAGAGAGACAGATTTATTTGGGGTTTTGATCTGCTTTGGGGGGGAGGTTGGTTTCCTGAGTGCTGTGCCCTAGAATTGCATCCTCCCAGAGCTGAAGTGGTTCAGTGTCTGCATTATTCTGAGAAGGGCAATAAACCCAACTCCGTGCCTTGTCTAGGGGAGACAGAGGATCTGGCTCAGCAGGAGAGGATGGTGAGGAACCCCAGAGAGCAAGAAGGCGGGTGTCAGTGGAATGATCAGCACACTGGGGAACAATCCCAAGGGGTCTTCTGTGACCGCACCCCGTCACAAGTGGCATTGATGAAAAGACCCACTGCCATTGCTGTGGGAAGCATTTATGCTATGGCAGCTGCAGCATCGTAGCTGTGTCACGATAGCACAGACATGCAGTTAGTTTGCAGGCAAGAGTAACTACGCCCTTACCTGTGCAAAGCACCCAACTGTCTCCTACATGTTAGTTAAGGACCAGAGGAGTGGAAAAAACAAAATGAAGGTCTAAACCAGACAGGCATAGCCAGCTGGTGATCCAAAAACTTGACAGTTCCAGAACTCAAATTTCTGAAACCTCAAGCAGCACCCAACTCCAAGTATAGATTTGTTTGTCTTCTGAATCAGATCTGCATCTCTGGGTATGTCTATGCTATAGGATAAGGTCGAATTAAGACAGCAACTTCAGCTATGTTAAATTACGTAGCTGAAATCGAAGTACCTTAACTCGACTTTTGGTGCTGTCCACACTGCAGGAAATCGAAGGGAAAATGCTCTCCCTTTGACTTCCCTTATTCGTCATGGAAGCGGGACTGCCGGCATCGACCGGAGTGCTCCTCTCAGTTTGAATTAGCACATCTTCACGAGACCTGCTAATTTGAACTCTGGAAGATCAACAGCAGCAGCTTCACTCTTCTCTGTAGACTAGACATACCCTCTGTGAACAATCTCTCTTGTTCCTCTATTTCCTATCCTAGGATATATCTTGAAAGATGCACACTGAAGAGTTTTAGCATTCAATGAATATATGGACCATGCCTACTAGCTTTAGACAAGGGCTTTATTTCCTTTGTAAATGAATGTTGCACAAGGGGGGAGGTGGAGAAACCACTGAACAGAAATCACCTAACTAGGGTATAAATGTGAAATATTAAGAGAAATTGCTTAAGAGGGGAGGATCCAATTGATAATTGAATAACAAAATGCAAATCAAGAAATGAAACAAACCCCCCAACTAAAAAGAAAAGCATCAAAGACATTTGACCCTATCAATTGGGTATGGGCTGAAACAGCAAAGAAACTGAGACCGCTGAAAGCCAAGAGCTACTTGGCAAGTGACCAATAGAAATCAGAGGACTGCCCTCCAGTAAGCCCTGAAATCAGAGGATATAAAATTGAGGTCAAGGTGGGACCACAGAGTTTTGATCAAGCCCCATGTGGGCACCTCGCAATCCAGGGTCACAGGAGTAACAAGAGTTGACTGAACCCACAAAGAAGCTGCAGAATCTTCAGTGCAACCAATACTCAGAGGGTTAGCAGAAAAAGCAGCAGTGAGATTTTCCTTCCAGGATTGTATTTCTCCTGTTCCTAGCACTAATATCTGTAGGTTATCTGAGCCAATACACTTTAGCAAGACCTCAAGTGAGCATGGTTTAGAGACTGTAAGTATTACTATTGGCATGCCCTTCTTCCAAAGACCAACCAAACTGACCTAAGAGATTCGCACTAAAAGCAATTGCTTAAGTTTATGCTATTCTAAACCAATTCTTCCAAGCAAGGAAGTGCCTCCTTACTCTTTGGAAGTGAGATAAGCATGCTAGGTACTAAAGAACTGATCAAATAAAGTAAATGCATTAAGATATCTTGGTGATTTTTGTTGTTCCTTGGCAAATACTGAATCTCAACCATAATCCAGTCACAAGTACTTGCAAGACAACATTATGTGGTCAGTACATGCCTAGAACACTGGTGGTCTACACTTGATTGATTATACGCTGATGTGGTTCTGGGTGAATTACAAAACTGTTGATTGGTTTATAATAACCGAGGGTGTGTCTACACTGCACCCTTAGCTCAAAATAAGCTATGCAATTTGGAGCTACGCAAATTGCATAGTTTGAGTTAATTTCAAAATAGCTTATTTCATAATTTAGTGCTGTCTACACTGCCAAATGTCGAAATAAACTGCTTTTCCGAAACGTCCCTTAAACCTCGTGGAATGAGGTTTACAGGGGCATCAGAACAGCGAGCCAGTTACATTTTGAAATAACAGGCTTGTTCAAAAGATGCAGAACAGCTATTTCAGTATACTGGAAGTATCCCAAAATAGCGCTGCAGTATAGACGTACCCTACATGTTTTAATTTAAGAAATGCTATTCAAGTTAAAAGTTGATCAGAAAAGAACCTAGCATTGAATTAATAAGCTGATGCTCCCTTGACTAAAAAGAAATGGGTATTCCATTCTAATATTGCTGATAGCATTGGCAAGAATTGAAAGGCAAATCTAGTTTGTTGGATTTCAGCTTCAAAACCTACCTGGTAGCCTAGCAAATGTACAAGAGTAAATTCATTTCACGCTTACATCGCTCAGGTGATATGGGGCCACACCAAGGCATGTCTACACAGCAGCATTATTTTGATATAACAGAGTGCATGTCTACTCAGCAAGCCCGTTACTTCGAAATAATTTTGAAATAATAGGCATTTTACTCCGACTTCTGTAACCCTCATTTCACAAGGAGTAAGGGAAGTGGAAGGAAGTGTGTTCTTCCTTTGACTTCCTGCAGTGTAGAGAGTGCAGAGACAATTAACGTAGCTGAAGTTGCGTATCTTAATTCGACTTTAGCCTGCAGTGTAGACGTATCCCAAGGGGTTCTCACTCATTATGGGAAGAAGAGAATAGCACAGAGCCCTCTAGCTACTGGTCAAGGAGGGACTAGACACTGTAACTCTCTTGGAGTCTGGGGATTGGCCATCCCTTGGTAGCTTCCAGCTGGAGCTGGAAGACAATTTTTGGCTTAAAAAAAAAAAAAAAAAAAACACACACAACATTTGGGAGGAGGGGAAAAGAAATGCGGAGTGAGCAACACTAAAAGATTTTGCCAAATTGTACATTTTGAAAAAAAAAAACCCTCCAAAAAATTAAAATGTTTTGATATTTTCAGTTCCAAGTGATTTTTGTTGGTTTGTTTTGAAGTTGCTTCTAATATTAAATTTAAAAATGTTAAAGGTCAAAACAAACATTTTGGTTTGAGTCCAAAGGAGCATCCCCATTGGACCCAAACTGGAGTTTTTCAGCTTTAAAAAAAAAATTGCCAAAGTGGAAAAATGCCCAGCTCCACTGTAAGCCAACTTTGTCCACAGGGGTAAGTTAGAGTTGCCTCCAGGCTGCTCTAATTCATACCCCTCACCCCTGGCTCCTGGGAAGCTGAAAATAGCTGTAGTATAATGCACTCTGACAGTGGCCAAGGTAGGTGCCTAACCCAGGTCTCTCAAGGCACAGTCCAGTATTGTACCAACAACGCCATAGTTTCTCTGGTCTTACCAAGGGAGCAGTTCCACCTGCTTATGTGGCAAGAAAGACCTCAACGTAGCTAAGAATCCGGCCCATTGATCAGCATCATAGCACCCGGGAATTCCTGTCTAAGGATGTAAAATTTTGATTAATTGGCTAATCAAATAGTCGATGCAATTTGAAGTGTAGCAACACCCCATGGCCGTTGCTACACTTGAAAAGGTGAAAGCACTGCAGGGAGCATGGGGCCAGGAAAGCGGCAGTGCCACATGGAGCCCGGGGCTAGCGGGGGAGTCACCAGCTGACCCTGGGCTCTACACGGCACTGCCACTTTGATACACCCCTCCTCTTAGAGGCAGCAAAGGTTGGGGGGAAGTGACTAGCCGACTAGCATGTTGACTATCCAATAAGCATTTGCTTATCAGATAGACTAGTCATTCACATCCCTATTCCTGGCCCAGCCCTGAAAGGGACTGGAACAATCCTGACACTCCCGGACTAAAGGAAATGCTAGCTACAGCTCACCTGAGCTCTGTAAAGCCAGAGGGTTTAACACATTGACTCCCAGCAGCCAGTGAATTGGTGCGTTTTCTGGCTGACTGCAGGAACTGTGAATAAGGGGTTGGAGTAGGACAAGAAGCCCGAGCCCCAGTGACATAGCCTTTTACCTTTCCGCCTCCACAAAGACCATGCCCTGCATCAGAACCATCTTCCCACGGGTCAAGCCACCGAAGATCGTCGTCATATACGGGAGTACCTGAAATGGACATAGGATGGAGAAGAGGGACCCATATTGGTGCTGGGAATGGAAGAGTCTGGGAGCTCTGGCTAGTAACATTGAACTCGGGGTTCACTCCAACTCTGGGAGAAGAGGATAAAGGGAACAGACAGCCATGCCACGTCCCTGGGCAAGGTGGGGGCTGGCTCTGTGCTCTGGAAGGGGAGGAGCCTCTGGGGGAAGGGGAGGGTCCGATGGCAGGCAGCACTGAGGGCTGCCTGTTGTGTACCATGTGGCCTTCCGGGCCTAAGAGCCGCCCAGAGTGCGCTGCACAGTGCTATGGCAGCGATTTAAAGGGCTCAGGGCTCTGCTGCTACCACAGTGGTAGCCACCAGAGCCCCGGCCGCTTTTGAATTGCTGGACCCAGGAGCAATTGCCCTCTTCGCTCGCTTCCCTCTCCTGTCAACAGACCTGAATGGGAGCTAGACTTTGAATGCAGGGCAGGGAGGCTCTCATCTGTGCATAGTGGGGCTGGGGGCCAGGACTCCTCTGTGCCATCCCCGCTTTGGGAGGGGAGGAGAGTAGCTAGGCCAGGGCTGCTATCAATGCAGATCTCCTGGGTTCCATGCCCAGCTCTGGGAGGGAAACAGGGTGTAGCGATGGGTTCAAACAGGAGCAGATTAGTTGGGGCAACCAGGAGTTAAGACACCAAGTTCCATCTCTGCTGGTGATTCACTGTGTGACCTTGCAAAAGAACACTCCCCCCCCTGCTTCCTTCCTCTTTCTGTGCCTCAGTTTCCCAGTGCATCAGACACCAGTTATTGCTTTAGCTTAGTGGCTAGTGTCAGTGTTGTGATCTGAAATTCCTGGGCTAAGTAAATGGGAAAAAATTATGTTCTAAACCAAAGCCCTGTGGGGGAGGGGGAGATGATCAGACACACAAGGGTATTATAATATTACAGACCCCATCTCTTCTCACCATTGGAGACTGGCTAGCTGACCAGAGATGAATTAGAAGACAGAATATTTTACCTGAACCCCACTGAGCTCTGGGGAGGGCTGGGGGTACAATAGATTCAGGAGCTAAATAACCTGCCCCTTTCTGTAAGGCAGATGCCTGGATTTAGCAGAGTCCAAAATGAAACCACAACCCAAACTTCCTGAGTGAGGAACTGGCTTGATTTAAGGAAACCAGCAACTGTGTCTGGTCTCAACTGAAGTTTCTGCACTTTACAGAGTCATGATCAGCCTGGCAAGGATCAGGAGAAAAGCCTGTGCAGAGAACAGCCAGATGGCTGAAAAGTTTTGTGATATCCTGATTAGCACTCCTCCCCCCCCATCCCCAAACAAACAGACGCAGCTGCACAGAGGAGCTTAAAACAAGATTCCAGCTAAACTAGTCACACACACCGTGCTTGGGGATTAACCCTTTAAAAGTCAGGTTCCCCCTGGACTTAAGATCAGGTCAGACAGTCCCTGCTGCAACAGCCACACAAGGAGCCAGCTTCCCAGGAAGTGAGATCAGCTGTCAGATATTTGACAGCACCCATCTTGAGATCTGTTGGAAAAATCCCCCACAGAGGCCTGCTCTAAAGCACCCACCCTGTGGGCCATCCAAGCCTTGCTGGGGGGCGCTCCAGTGAGGCATCTGAAAGTCTGAGACATTCAGAGATTCCTTGTTTCTTTTGGGGAAACAAACCACAGCCTGGCCCCTGAGGGAGAGAGAGCAGAGGGTGAAATTAGCTTGGGAGCTCTGTGGGGCAGGGGCTGCCTTTTTGCTCTGCTTGTACAGAGCCTAGCACACTGGAGTCCTGATCCAAGGGGGAGGCTTCTACCTGTTACCACACTACAAGCCATGGGAGTGCAAGAGCCATATTCTGCTCTCTGCTGCACTCCTGTAAACTCCTTTGGGTTCAACACCTGGGACCTGGAGTCACACCCACCCTCCTACCACAGCATGATTCAGCAGTAGGAACCCAGGAAACTGGGCAAGGCCAGAAGTAGGAGCCAACTGATCTTTGATTTCCTTGCACACTGGCTGTCCCGGGGGCACGTGTCATAGTGATTACTCACCGGGTGAAAGATTGGGGGCTGGAGGATGAAATCTACCAGAGAAGTGGGGCCCATGGCTTGAAAATCCTCAAAGCCAGCAAGCTCTCTTCAGTTTCCAGCAGGGAACTTTGAGCTTAGAGCAGTCACATGATGCAATCACACTGGGTGGAGAGAAAACTTTTAAGAGAAACCCACACCAGCCTCCCTCCGGAGCAGCCTTTGGCTCTTTCATTGTCCATGCAGGGTCCTAGTGCCTTCCTCAATTTAGAGGGAAATGCTGACCCAGATCTTCAGCTGGCGGTGATTGGCTTGCAGCCTTCGGCCCCAGCTGAGGGTCTGGCCCATTGAGTGTTTGGGAATCAGGATGCTGACTCGTAGGTAGCGTTGCCACAACTGAATTTAAAATCTCACAAGTCAGCAATATTGCCCACGCCAGGAGTTCATGAATCAGCCCCTCCAAGATGTCATGGGATTGGCTCAAACCCATGAGATTTCCAAAAGAATGTAATACATGCTGCTGGGCTTATTTATCTTACTTGTGTTTGTTGACTGTTTGTAAGCCTTTAGAGATCAAGCCTCTTTTGGCATTTGCAATATTTTAGAAGGGGGAGGAACAGATTTCCCCTTCAGGAAATTCAGCTGATGCTAGAAAACCTCATTTTAACTGGGATTGCAGGTGGGACTTGAACCCTGGTTCCAGCCAGTCAAGGCTCCCCAGTCCTCAAGGAAGAGTTGCTGATTTTGAGTGGGGCTGGCTGGCTGGGTGTGAGCTGAGGATGTAGGGCATCTGGTTCAATATCCAGTTCTGCCACCACACTCCCCATGCGACCTTGGGCAAGTCACTTAATTGCTCTGCCCCCAATGGCCCCATCAGTAAAATGTGGGACATAATCATCCTTCCTTTGTTTGGACTGGGACCACTTTGGGGCAGGGAGTCTCCCCCTGGGGTTGTGCCTGGCCCCATATGTCGGACCCTGATCGTGGCTAGCATTTCTGTGGGCCGCTGTAACTAAGTAATATTAGAAATGTGTTGGTATGACTGGCCTCTCAGGGTACATCTACACTGCATGCTTATTTTGGAATAAGCAATTTCAGAAGAAATATTCCAAAATAGATTATTTCAAAATAGTGTGTCTGCACTACAGGGAAGCCTCGAAATTAGCCCAACGCAGGCTCCCCTAATGTGGATGTGCTACCTCAATTTAGAGCCCCAGAAAGCACTAGAGAGTAATTACTTTGAATGGTCCTGGGGAGGAGCTATTTTGAAATAGCAGAAGTGGAGCGTCCACACTACAGCTATTTCGAAATAGCAGTTTCGGAAGAGGCGTTATTCCTTGTGGAATGAGGTGTACAGAAGTCAGAATAAGCCATCCGTTATTTCAAAATTATTTTGAAATCACAGAATTGCTGTGTAGACACTCAATTGTTATTTCAGAATAACGGCCGTTATTCTGAAATAATGCTGCTGTGTAGACGCACCTCGTTTCATTCCTTTGGAGAGGAGGAACAAATTCTTTTAAAATGTTAATTTCCCTCCACCAGATGGCAGTGTTGTCCCAAACGTTTTCACGTTACTCTGTAGTGGATAGCCATGGGCAACCTAGGCAAGTGAGTGGGCTGCATGAGTGGCCCTCCTTCCTCTCAATGGGCGGCACGACTGTCGTCTCCCGTAGTTTTGCTAACTGTGCGCTTGCGTACCTAGAATTTGCAGGTGCGCTGACTGAACTGCAGCCGTGCTTTGATTGGCTGCAGAGGAAGCGCGGGGTTTTTACAGTCTGTGCTGTGCACAATCAGCGCGCACCTCACTTCACGCGCCCTTGCTTTATGCGAGTGTCACTTTAGTAATACTGGTAGGAAAAAAATGACATGGCCGGAAACCAGTGGAACCTGGTAACCTGTGCATGGGCAATGGTAAATAAAATGTCTTTCGGGCCACACATAGAACCCTGATGGGCTGCAGGTTGCCCATGACTGGGCTATGTCCTGCACAAAGGGGATTAAATATAACAGGGTCCAATTCTGCAAAGGGTTAAGCCGGTGCATAACTTTACTCACTTAAAGTTGTAATTACTTATATTACAAGAGCACAACTAAGAATGAGACCTCCCTAATGCTGGGCACTGTCTGTACTTTGAAGGGGATCAGGACTTCTTCTGCCAGGTGTTGGCTCAAGAGTGAAAGACAATCCTTATAACCAGAACAGACTATGTCAGGGAAAGGGAAACAGACACAAAATAACTCCCCTAAGGTCATACAGAGAGTCGGTGGCAAAGCCAGGAAGAGAACCCGTATCTTCTAGGCTAGGGTTTTATTGGCCATATAGTCAGCCCACTTCTGAACATTTTGTACTAACTCAGGGAACACTGGGTGATATTTAGTTTACCCAGCAGCACAGCTAGCGCTGGACCTTTGACCCTGGAAATGTTCAGCTATAGGTTAATGGGCCATCCTATTAGCAGCAGAAAAAAACAGACTCAGCAACTTCCGGGTACCTTTGTTCCCAGGAGGTGCTTGGAAGGATGGGGGCTGGACTTTGACACCCATTTGTTTGGTGACTTGCCACACTAAGCTTACAATCTATTTGTGGACTGACCACAATCTTCCCAAATGGGTCTCCAAGCAGGTTCCTTGTTTGGGTCATTACCAAACTGGTCCCCAGGGCATCTCCCTCCCAATTGGCGCTCCAGACCTGGCTTCTGCAAACCCAACTATTGACCCTCAGTTTTTCATGGTCCTCGTAGGGGCCACCATACCCAAATGTGCCATGAAACTCCCCACGGCTCTGACAAATGATATGGGGTGAAATTCTGGGCTCCTCAAAGTCAATGGGAGTTTTCCAAATAACTTCAATGGGGGCAGGATTTCACCTACACTCCAGTTCAACCACAAGCCACCATCACACTCGCAGCAGGGAAGGGAACTCCCTCCATTGCCCCAAATGCTGTGTGAAGGACTAAAGACAATTTTCTTAGCCTATCGCTTTGACGCCTGTCTGCGTCCCTCCACTGGCTCCCCTTCTCTTTCACATCAGACTTAAGCCACTTGTCTTCCTTTCCGAAGTCCTTCATGTTCTGAACACCTGGCCGGGTGTTCTCCTCCACTCTGGAGGGTGATGATTCCTACCTCCAGCCAGCCTATGATGCTGGCCACCATCACCCACTAATTACAGTTTCAAACAAGCCTCTTTGTGTTTTCTCCCCTGCTGCCCTTCATGCTTGGGAAAAGCTCCCTGTAAACACCTGCAAAACCACCTCACTCTCTGCCTTCAAACTCTCCTTAGACACTCCTTTGCCACGAGGCCTACAAACAACCTGACAACAGTCAGGGCACGAGTGGTTGGAGCCCACTGCTTGTCATGCTGGCCAGGATCGTCTCATGGTTTTCTTCTGCTCCCCAGTGTGTCTGTATCCAACTGTCATCTCTTGTCTTACCCTTACACTGGCAGCTCACTGGAGTAGGGAACCATCTTTCTGTATGAGGTCTACACAGGGCCTAGCCAGGCCTGCCAATGGGCCGGGGGAGGGGAGGCCCAGTGATTCAAAAGGACCCAGGACTCCCACCTACTGCCCGGAGCCCTGGGCCCTTTAAATTGCTGCCAGAGCGGAGGGCTGGCTGCCCAGCCCTGCCACTTCTGCCCTAGGTCCAGCCTCTACCAGGAGCACGGAGCCCTCCCCACCTTGTCCAGGGGCCCGGTGAGGGTGTCATCTCCCCTGAGCCAAGCACAATGGGGTCCTGCTCCAAGGACAGTACAAATATCCCAGGCTGTCCTTGGGATATGCTCAAATATCTGGAACAGACCAGGGAATTGCAGCAAGTTCTCCAGATCCCTACGGCAGGGCCTGAGTCATGAGCCTGTCCGCTGGAAACTCGCTTAACGCTCTGCCACATTCCATCCGACCCCCTAACTTTCCTGAGCCAGCTGGAAAAACACCCTAATGTGACTCTAGTGAATCACGTGGCCTCAGCCTTGGTCAGTGAAGCTTCACCAGGACTCCCACCACAGCTAAAAAAGACAACCCAACAAATTCCAGCCTGGTCCAAAGGGTGGCTGCAGTCAGGCAAGCAGTGTAGAAATGGGGTGGCAAGGGGAAAGGTCACAATAGCTGGCAGGCAGTCATTTAGGTGATGGGCTACTGGGAGCTCTTGGATAAGTTATCTCCCCCCCACCCCCACCCTTTGACTGTGAGCTTCCCCAGGACAAGGTCTTATCTCCAAGGCCTTGCCTAGACTGGGCAAAGCCATTGTACTGGGGTGGCACAAGCCATCATGACCAGCACACCAGGGCTTGAGCTGGAAATCTCCAGAGCTGAATTCATGAGTCACTACAGGCAGATATTCCAGCTGATACCTGTAACAGAGCCACCATCCCTGTGAAACATACTTGAGATAGGCTACATTAAATGGGGGAAACTGAGGCACAGAGTAAGAGCAAGTTACTTGTCCAAGGACAAACAGGGTATTGGACCCCGATCTTCTCTGTCTTAGCTCAGTGCCTCAACCACAAGCCAGGACTCCTTTGCCCTACAGGAAGCCTTCTGCCTAATTAACGCTTATGCAGCAGCCACCAGGGTTCAGGGGTGATGTTTTGCCACAGCAGACAGTCGGAGTTTATTCTGCTGATGGAACATGCTGCACACATTAGGGGCTCTTTGCCTCTCTCTCTTCCTGCTCCCCAGCTCCCTGGGGGCCACCATCCCCTCTAGTTCAGGGACTCCCTGCAACTCCCCCCACCACTTCCTCCCACCAGGGGCTCTGTGTGCCCTCCTGTCCCCTCCTTCCTCCTCTGCCCCTGGCAGGGGCACTGCTGTGATCGATTTGACTCTGCCATGGGGTGCTGGTGAACTGGCTCTATACAGAAAAACTAACCACGTGGTGTCACCCTCTGCAGCACCTCAACTCCTACCCCAGAGAATTTAGCAACTGAACCTTCCAGAATTAGTCAGTTGGCTGCTTGGCTTGGTGGTCTAGTGGCCTAGGATGCCTGGGCTCTTATCCCAGCTGTGGGAGGGCAGTGGCGTCTTGTGGTGACATCAATGGATTGGAAGACAGGTCTCCTGTTTCGTGCTCTTCTGAGACTTCACAACTAAATTGTTCAGCCATTGGCAAACCTGCTTTGCTGGCCCTGCCATGAGAAAGGCTGCTGCCTCTTCTTATCATGTGCCAGAACTGATGCCATCATGGCTGGGGTCTCTGTGGGTGGGACAGCGGGTTCATGCCATAGCTTCTGCCCCCCTGGCCCCCTCCAACTCCAGTCTCAAATCGAATTCCACCAGTGCACTCCCCCTGCAATGAATTGCAACTGCAGCCTTCGGCCCCCTCCATTGCACAGTGCAAAAATGAGCAGGGTAGCCAAGCTGCATTATCTTGGCCTTCCATGAGCTACAGTACAGCATTGCATGGAGGCTGAGGGACCAGGGATCAATTCCTGGTTCCGCCACAAGCTTCCTAGGTGACCTCAGACAAGTCACTGCATCACTCTCTGGGCCTTCATTTCTACTCATCTGTGCAATTGGGAGAATGAGTCTTCCCTGGTCTCCTTAGAGGGTAAGATCTTTGGCGCAAGGGCTGTTTCTCACCAGGCATCAGTGCGGCCCCTGACTTGGTGGGACCCTGAACTCAATCAGGGGGTCAGTCTGTGCACTGCCTGGCCCAGCAATGGCCCTGAGCTCCGCTAAAGCCTAGAGAGCTCCTGGAACATAAATATCAGTGATCAAAGAGGACAAACTTTGATCCTTGCAGTAGGCCAAGCCTCTAGAACAGGTAAAAGAGACAGGAGACCCTTTTGCTTCTTACAAAGCACCAGTCACTGCTAGGGACAAAGCCTGCAGCTCTTACTAAGGCTGAATGCCAAGGCCCGACAAGTTCTCCATACTAGGACAGGGTCCCTTTAACCAGTGACTAGCACTCTCCAGGTTAGCGATCCCCTCGCACAGTCCAAACCATTCAGTGCAACCATCTTTAGTTGGACCAGCATTGAATAATGAGGCAGCAGCATGAAACCTTATGTGGTGAATTAATGAGGCTCTGAACAAAGCCAGCTGCCTGTGGCCGTGGTGATGCTTCGATTGGCAGGTGAACTAGTGATGCAGTTGGGAGGTAAACGCCAGCATCTTTGTGGCCTTAGAGGCCCAAACTATGGCCCAATTTCAGGCACAGCTGAAGCCAGTGGGAGCGGCAGTGGGTGCTTAGGTACTAGGGTGATAAAGACAGATAGGAACTTCCATAGAATAGAAACTGCATAGACCTGGCCAGAGATTGGAGCCCTGTCGCATCTGGTGCTGCACAGACCTTGGCCTCATCATGACACACATCGGTATGCAGACTCTGCCTCAAAGAGCTCTCAGTCAAAACAGACAGCTGGGGAAACTGAGGCAGGGGGTGTTTTGCATCTGAGATTTTTTCCCTGAGTCATAGTCCAGGGCCTAATCCACAAGCTGTCCTTCCAACACAGAACTAAGCTCTGAAAATACTCCCCACTGGCCTTTAGAGGATGTTCTGCCAGGCAGAGGTTTTTAACAGAGCAGCTCCACTCCCAGGTTCTGACATGCAGTCCCCAGCATCTTCTGGCTCCTCTGGTTCTTGTGTAACTACATGTGGGTTTGACTAGCTACCGCTGGCTCTGCCAAATAGATGCACAGGTTGTCATTCCTATTCAACTGATGAACAATGGCCTTGCAGTAAAGAATTGGGACCCAGGAGATCCCTTGATCAAATGATAGCATTGCTCCGTGCCTCAGTTTCCCTGTTTGTAAAATGGGGGAGAATTATCCTTCAGCCCGGTGCAAGAGGGGTCCTGATCTCAGACAGAACCCATGGAGCACCAGCACAAGAGAGGGGCCCTGATCTCAGTCAGGATTTGTGAAGTGCCTAGCATGAGAGGGAGGCTCTTGATCTCAGAGTCCATGCAGCATCTAACATGACCTGAAGGGTGGCCCTAATTGCAGGTCACCTGTATCCCACTCCAGTGCCTTAACCACAGAGCCTTCTTATATTTAGATTTTTCTCCACTTTTCTAGATCAATGTATTCATGCAGCTGTCTCTGATGGCCAAAGCCAGGCAAATGCGCCACATAACACCTGCAATGCTACCCCGTGGGAGAGACCAGACCTGGGCACTTTGGCCTCTAGAACGCACTGACCTTGTACCCAGCCACCTAAAACCCTGATGATGCAGCCTGTACATTTCTGAGCACAGCCCCACTCGCAGAGAGCACTGGGTGCATTTCCTTTTTTGGCCCCTCTCCGATTCCAGAAGGCTGGTTTCCCTTGACTTTGCTCTTGGGGGTGTCACAGTTTTCAGCCCCATGCCTTAGAGTGAACCTGTCTTCCAGCAAACCCAATGCACTTTGCTCTGCTGCATTTTGCTCCATTTTCCCCTTACATTTTTTTTCAGATTTTTTCCCTTTTCATTTTAATGAATCCCTTAAAACAAGAGTAAAACTTCAACCTAATGAGCAGATTAACGCTTATATAATCCTCTAGGACTGTTAAATCAGGCTCTCTTTGCCAGAAGGGGGAAAACAGGAATCTATTTTTCAACCCCTCTTCTCCCCCAGCAAAGGTACCTAGTGAAATTTGCAAAGCAGGTGACCAGTGGTGGATTCGAAAAAGTTCTGTTTTATTTGCCATAGAAGTTCCACCGAGCGACCAGTTCCGCTGGGCAACCTGGAAGCTTGACAGACTCAGTGACTCTATCCTCAAGCCACAGGTACAAATCCAAGGCTGAAGCTCCACAATCAAATGAAAAGCTCTTTTGCCAGCTCTCCTGTGGATATTTCAGTGCTGGGAGCAACTCCACAGCAGCGTCTTAGGTAAACGCTAAATCTTTCCAAGGCTGCAAGGACTCTTCCAATCACTTTCTAAAGCCTCGATCAGTTGCAGACCAGATTCCCCCTAAGGGGAGTGACCTCCGGACCGCTGGATCCAAGAGCGTGACAGTCAAAGTACACACGTTAGCAAGTAGTGGTAACAGCAGTCCATTAATCACCGTTTGTGTTTGAGATCCACGCAGCTCTAGCAGTATTTGGAATCCTGGAGTATTTTTTTGTCGCTTGGGGTTCTTTCTGAGAACAAGGCACTTCCAGCAGGATCATGACTTTTGCTGAATTCTTGCACCAGGTGGGTGGCATGGGACGTTTTCAAATTATCCACACAATGCTGCTCACCATCCCCATCGTGCTGATGGCCAGCCACAACCTCCTGCAGAACTTCACTGCTGCCATCCCAGGACACCACTGCCAAATCCGTATTGATGGCAACAACACCCGCTACTCTAATGCTACCCTGCACCTGGACTCCCAGGATCTTCTCCGGGTCTCCATCCCCATGGACAGGAACCAACAACCAGAGAAGTGCCACCGCTTTGTCAGCACTCAGTGGCAACTCCTAGACCCCAATGCCACCCAGTCCAATGGAACTCAGCTGGCCACAGAGCCCTGCAGGGAGGGATGGACCTATGACAGGAGCATCTTCACCTCCACCATCATTACTGAGGTGAGACCTGCTGAGTTGCTAAGCTCTAGATGGAACGGCTGTGCTGCGGAACGCAGAATGCCATTATGGTTGAGGTGCTCAGGGATCAGAGAGAGGAGGACTGCATCAGTAACTAGGCAGACACAGAGATGTGTATGAGACAGGCAGATCTCGGGGCTTGAATGGGGAGGGAGATAGAGCACAACACAAAATCTTCAGGAAATGGTTGGAATGTGTTGGAGACGAAGGAGAGGGAGTAGCAGGGGGCTGTGACAGCCATTTTAGGCTCCGTTCTCACTAATGCAGGAAATGGTTGAGACTCTGAAGGTGGAAGGACATTTGAATGAAAGTAGTTATGAAATGATAGATTTCGTGAGTCTAAGGAAAAGAAGAAATGAGAGCAGCAGAAAGAGGACAAGGCACTGCCAAAAAGCCCACTGTAACAAATCCAGAGAACTGGTATGTGTGTGTGTGGGGGGAGGGGGGTTTCCCATGGAAAGCAAATCTAAGGGAAAAAGGAGTTCAGGAGAGCTGGCAGTTTCTTAAAGAGATAGAATTGGCAGTACAAGAGCAAACATTTTTGAGACCTTTCTTCCTGGCTGTCTTGTGTAAGAGGCAAATATGGCCCACAGGAGCTCTTTAAAGACCTGAAAATAAAAAAGTACAAAAGAACAGTGTGAATATGAAGGGACAAAACAAGAACTAAAGCACAAAATGAGTCACTCCTAGCTGGGGTGAAAGTAACTTTGATTTCTTACAGGTACTGTTGTACTGCAACCCTCTCCTGGGACGGGGTCAGGGCAGGGAGCTGGAGCAGGGGTTGTGTGTGATAGGACAGTACCCGTAAGAAATTTAAGAATGAGATGGAATGTGGGGGGCTCAGACTAGGGGGTTGTGTTGTGGGGGGTGCAGGGTTCAGCGCAGGGGGTTGGAATGTGTGGTGGGGCTCAGAGTGGGGGGTGCAGGAGTCAAGGTTGGGGGCTCATGGCAGGGGTATGGACGACATGGGGGTACAAGAGTCAGGGTGTGGAGGGCTCAGGGCAGGTGATTGGCGTATGTGTGGGGGAGCTTGGGGCTGGGAGTGCAGCCACTGCACTGTCCAGCCACCAGATCCCCTGGGGCTGGCTGAGGTGGCAGGGATCCTGCTGCCTGGCCGCCTGAGCATCAGGCCAGGAGCCTGGATGTACTGAGGCCATGCAGTCCAAGTTGCTGGCAGCATCCAGAGCCCCTTCCCTAGCCGGCCAGTCTCTTACCAGTGCATCACAGTAGGGCGCACCAGCTTACTTCCACTTTTGCTCTTAGCAAGAAATACACAAGGTAATAAGTGAAGAGTCTATAAATACATATGGAGCAAGAGAAAAACAAAGGAAAGTAAGTGACGGTCCTCTACTTAGCAGGAAGGAAGAGTTAATAAGGGATGACATTAGGAAGGCTGAGGAGTTTAACATTCAGAGGAGTAGCCGAATTAGTCTGTAACAGGAAAAACTTAAAAAAACCCAAATAGTCTAGAAGCACCTTAGAGACTAACAAAACATGTAGATGGTATCATGAGCTTTCATGGGCACAGCCGACTTCTTCAGATGACACATTTAACATTAACAATCAGAGGGAGGGAACACAAGCCAGAGTAGGGAAAGAGCAGATTAAAGACTATTTAGACAAGTTAGATGTATTCAAGTCAGCAGGGCCAGATGAAATTCCCCCTAAAGGTACTTAAGGAACTACCTGCAACAGTCTCAGAACTGGTCGTGTTTATCCTTGTGAACTCAAGGAGAAGGGATGAGGTTCCAGAGGACTGGAGAAGGGCAAATTTACCTATCTCTGAAAAGAGCAAAGAGAGCTGGAGAAAATCAGAGATCAGTCAGCCTACTACAAAGGGGTGAAAGTAACTAACATTTCTTACAGGTACTGTCATAGTGCAACACCCACCCCCCCTCCACCGGGTGTTGCAGTGGGGGTTGCACTATGACAGTACCTAAACAAATTTAAGTGTGAGATGAAGTGTAGGGGGCTCAGGGCAGGAGGTTGGGGTGTGGATGGGTGAGGGGCAGCTCTGGGTAGGAGGTGGAGACATGGGGGTGGGCAGGCTCCAAGAGTCAGGGAAGGGAGTAAAGGTGTGTGTGTGGGTACAGGAGGGCAGCTGGAGACATGAGAGATGTGGGGGGTGATGAAAAGAATCAGGCAGGTGAGTGCAAGAGTCAGGATGGGGGGTGTAGGAATTTAGGACTCAGGGCAGGTATGTGGGGGAGCTTGGGGCTGGCTGAGGCAGCAGGGACCGTGCTGCCTGGCCACTGGATCCTTGGGGCTAGCTGGGGTGGCAGGTCCCGATCTGCCTGGCCACCCAAGCACCAGGGCTGGAGCTTGGGTGTATTGTGGCCATCCCACCAAGAGTGAGTTGTAAATGCTGGCTCAGGCCCACTTGTGTATGGTGGCAGGCCGCATCCAGAGTCCTGCCCCCAGCTGGCCAGTGTCTTACCACTGCAACCACACCAGGGCACACCAGCTGACTTACCCCGTTGCAACTATAATACTTGGAAAGATACTGGGATGAATTAGTAAACAATCTGTTTGCAAGCATCTAGGGGATGATAGGGTAATAAGAAATAGCCACCATGGATTTGTCAAGAACAAGTCATGCCAGACCAACCTAATATCCTTCTTTGACAGAATAACTGGCTAGTGGATGGGGGAGAGAGCAGTAGATGTGATATCTCTTGATTTTAGTTAGGCTTTTGAAACTGTCTCACAGGGTGTACAAATTAGGAAAATGTGATCTAGATGAAATTACTGTAAGGTGGTTGCATACCTGGCTGAAACACCATTCTCGAATAGTAATCAATGGTTCACTGTCAATTTGGGAGGGCGTATCTAGTGAGGTTTCATGCAGTGGCTGGGATGATGAAGCAGAGAGTCTGTTTATAAAATTTGCAAGTGGCATCATGCTGGGAGGTACTGCAAGTACTTTGAAGAGCAGGATCAGAATTCAAAAGGACCTTGGCAAGTTGGAGAATTGTCTATGGCCCAGGTGACACTGGTTTTCTAAAAAGGGGGCAGGGCCAGTGCACCTGTGCTTGATCAGCTGACCACAGCTGGGTTCTGGAGGGTGCACAGCCGGGTGCCTCTAGCCTAGTCAGTTAGGAAAGGGGCTAGAGGAAACCTGGGGAGCTCATTGCTGGCTCCCTGGGAATAGGAACACAGGCCAGAAGCAGGAAGCTCTGTGAGATGAGAGGTTGTGGGAACCTGCTGGGAGAGGCACAGCCATGGAGCTGCAAGAAGCAGGGAGTTCCAAAGAGGTCCCTGGGTGGGGAGACAGTGGAAATGTGCTGGGGAATAACAGGCCCTTCAAGGAGAAAGCCCTGGGAGGGGTGCTCAGGGAAGGGTACATGGAAGATTCCTGCAGAAAGCACTGAAAGGTAAAGGAGAAAAAAACTGGAAAGCTGTAACTTAGGTTGGGCTGAGAAACTGTTTGTTTGTTTTGTGTTTGCCCAGCACCTGGAGAAATAAAGTTCCTGAGAAGAGACTCTGTGGGGGTCAGTGAGGTATCTGGGAGCAGGGCAGCGTGTTATAGCCTGAAATCAGCACGATGAAACCCCGTAAAGCAAGTGCAAAGTACTGCGCGTAGGAAGCAAACCCCAAATGCACAGCTCAGAGTGAGGGCTCACTGGCCAAGCAGCCTTAGTGCTGGGAATGAGCGGGGGGTTATGGCAGACCACAGATGGCAGAACAACTTGAGCTCTGAATGGGCACTTGCATCAACCCCAGAGATACTGATCAACATCACAGAAACATCACATTCCAAAATGGCCCCTTGGGTTAGTACAAAGGCCCTGCCTGACCACATGACAGGAGCGGTGGAAGCACCGTAAAAGTGGAGGGGCCAGAGGTGCCCAAACAGTGGCCTTGCCCCCCCACCCCACTTCCTCTTGAAAGCCCACCCCCAGACATTCCATTGTCCTGAGGTCCCACCCATCCCTTTCCCCAGCGCCCCACCGTCACACCATCTCCTTCCCCAAGATCCTGCCCCCAAGCCACCTCTTCTCCCTAAGACTCCATGTCCTGCTCACTCCTCTTTGCCCTCTCCCCCTGTTTCTCACACTTACAACTGGTACAAAGTGGGAAGGCAATGGCTCTCTGCCCCTTTCTCCCCCTTGCCACATGGCAATGGGCGACAACTGGTACAAAGTGGGAAGGCAATGGCTCTCTGCCCCCTTTCTCCCCCTCGCCACATGGCAATGGGCTCTCCCAGGCTATGTGCTGCCAGCTGACATGCCCACAAATGCTTGTTCTCATGACTGAGGTTCTTGACCAAAACTTCTGCAGAGATTTTGATATGTGAGTCTATCCATCCATTTCCCCACGCACTGCTCTATCTACCTATCCATCCTCCTACACGCCCTCACAGTTCCTGTGGTCACTGCACAGCTGACCCCTTCATGGCCTCCCCTGGGACACTCCACTAAGGTCTCAAGCTTCTAGCCCTCACTCTATTGAGGTAGAGCCCCACAACTCCTTCCTCCCAGTGCAGGGATTTAAACTTGCAGTTCCTCTTGCAACTTTCTGCAATTATCTCTGCAGGCCTGAATGGAGTCTGGCACCTGCAGCTCTGCTCTGTTGGAGGCAATGCCAGGCTTCCCCAGGGCCCTGCCAGCTGCCAGAAAGCAAAGCACTATTTATTCATCAAGAAAGCACCACAGAAAGCCATACCTAGTGTGACGGACCGGGCTGGGTCTGGGCACAGCTGAGGACGTCCGCTCAGGGCGAATTGCTCAAAACTTGGGGCTCCTTACAGCCCCAGACTGGAGACCTTCCAAAAAGGTCACAAACCAATCACGCCAAACGCTTCAGCAGCCAATCTGGCCAGCCAGAAGCCTCACGAACAAAATCCTTTTGACACCCCAACTCTTCCTGTGCCCCAATCAGCCCTGGGCCTGCACACAGGTGAGAGGTTTTAGAGCCCAATCTCACCTACCCCAAACGGGTTCTTCCGGTCCCAAGAAACCAGCCACAGGTCCCAGGCAATTTACACTCTGGATCTTACCCACAAGACCACGCTTAGACAATCCTTTAGAATCTAAAATCTAAAGGTTTATTAATAAGAGAAAGAAAAGCATGAGAGTAAGGTTGTTAAGGAGAATACATTACATGCATTGAATCACCAAGTTCTCAATGCAGCTCTTAGCAGAGATGTTACAACTGCTGTCTTAAAAGTCTCTGGTGTACTTCCTATGTCAGGATGGGTCCACGGTTCTTCCCGGCTCAATGTTCCCTGCAAGGCTATATCTGGGATCAGGAGCTGAACTCAAGACCAAAATGGAGTCTGCCACATGGCATTTTATATCCATCCACGGTCTCTTCCAAGCTGGATTGGGTCACATGGTTCAGGGATCTATCCTTGGTTCACATGCTTGCAGCCATTATGCCCTGGCTGGTTTGCAGGTAGCCAGACATATTCCTTCAGGTGTGTCTCCGGCACTTAGAGATCTATTGTCCGTGGAGCCTCACTAATTAGCATAGCCATCGAACGAACATTCCTGGCACATTGCTCTGCCTCAGACAGAGAATTTTCCAGCATCAACCCAGAGTACGTATTTATAACTCCCCATACAGATATTATACAAGTACATGAATAGCATCTACAGAATCAGTAGAACACAAGCTTTCACGTGACACCTCACATGGCCCCTTTTGTACCAACTTTTGGGGCAAACCCCCCGCCCCCATGGGTGCAGCAATGACCTTTAAAATCCAATAACATGACACCTAGAAAACATCCTATAGTTTAGTCACATGCCTGTCTTCGCCCGCAGTCACCTGAATGGGGTAGGAACACAGTACCTCAAGCCTCTCCCCCAGCACCCGTGCTTCCTGGGCACTGCATTATGTCAGTTCTTGGACCAGCTGAGGATGATGGTGTCCTACCGTTCTCAGTCCTTTGTGTGGTGTCCTTTGTCATCCCGTCCAAACCGGGCTATGTAGTTTCCCTCAAGGACTGAGGCTTCTCCAGACTTGGAACCCCTGCCCTGCAACAACGTCTTGTCATCTCACTTCCTTTGAGAAACTCCTGTCACTCATCCCTGGGCCCAGAATCCAACCCCTCGCCCACACAGAGAACAGGCAGCATTTGTGCAGGTGATGCAGCAGACTGAGATATTCCACGTATCGTATCTCTCCCCAGACACACTCCGCATCTCTCTAGCTCCAGACAAACCCTTTTCTGCGTTTCACGTGCCCACTACAGTGGGGCTCATTACTTTAATTGCATTTGCAACATTGGCCTCACCCATGCCTCTTGTGGGAGAGGAGAATGGTCAGGGCAGGAACGGCACAGGGACCAGACTCTCTGGGCTGCTCTAACACACATGCTGCGTCCCACGGCCCCAGGGAGGAAGGGAACAGGCAGACTGCTGTGCATTCTTCAGGTGCTCTTTCACCCCTTAGTTTAGCTCCACACCAGCCAGGGAGACACACAGTTCCATGCGGTTCCTAGGGGGCCATTCCCACTCATGTTAAGGCTCCTTTACCTTGCCAAAGAGACACAGAGGGGCCTGAGCATGAGTGAGAAGCAGCCCCAGTGATACCAGGGTAATGAGAGCAGAATACCAGCAACTGTGTTGCACAGCCACAGCCGGGCTGAGGAGAGCCACTGCTGCTGGCCATGGACACCATGCATCAAGCAGCCTCTGCGACCCACAGCCCCCAGGGCTGGAACTTGTTGCCATGCTCCAGTGCCTTAGGATCTGCTCACCCTCCGTTGGGCCTCTCCAGAAATGGCTGACTTGCTCTCTGTCTCCCTTCCCCCGCCTGCAGTGGGACCTCGTGTGTAACCTGCGGAAGCTCCGGCAGATGGCTCAGTCGATCTACATGGCTGGGGTGCTGGTGGGAGCGCTTGTGCTCGGTGGTCTCTCTGACAGGTGAGCTGACACGGGCAGCACAGGGCTGGGACTCAGGAGACTGGGGTTCTGTTCCCTGCTCTGCTTTGTGACTTGGCGTCTCTCTCTCTCTCTCTCTCTACCCCAGCTTTCCCCAGGCACTCTGTTTGGGGCAAGTTCTCTGGACTGTCTCTCTGAGCAGTGTCCCTCATGACGGGGCCCTGATATTGGTCAGGGGCTGCGCAGTGCCTGGCACAAGCTGTGCCCTCAATGGGGAATCTATGCAGCACCTGGCACAATGGAGCCTCCGTTTCATTTGGGATCTCTTGGGCCCCGTGTAATTGCCCAATGATCTGGGTGATACAGGATGTCAGAGTGGACAATCTAATGTACCCATCTAGCATTAACATCTGCCAGCCATCACTCCACATGGTCCCCATCTGGTTCATGGCCAATTGTCCATGGCTACCCAGCTGGGCATACCACTGCCTCTCTAATCACTTCAGAGCCCATGTGACCCTATACCCACAGATGCATTGATCACTCCCTCAATGCCTGTTACTCATTCCCCTCTCTGTCCCCCTTTGCCATAGGTTTGGACGCAAGGCAATGCTGATCTGGTCCTTTCTGCAGCTGGCTGTGATGGGGACCTGCACGGCCTTCTCCCCCAATTACATCTCCTACTGCATCTTCCGCTTCCTGGGTGGGATGGCGCTGTCTGGCTTCGGGCTCAGCATTGCCTGCCTGAGTAAGCCCCACCTACTTAGCAGCTGGATCTTACGTGTCTCAACTCGATCCATAGCAGATACTGTGACTGGTGTATGCAGGGTGCAGCACCTCCTGCTGCCACTGGGGGAGCTGCAATACCCCTGGCTACCACTGGGAGTCTGGGGTTGCAGCTCAGAGTGCAGAGCTGTTTGCACATTTCCCTGCTGCCTCCTTTCTGCTGCAGCCCTAGAGGGGGCAATACCATGTGGCCCCAGTGAGTCCCAGGAGAGCCAGGGCTAGCGGTATCCTGGTCACGGCGCATGCGCAGATTAAACAAGGCTCCTTTCCTTGCAGTTGTGGAATGGATCCCCACCCAGTTCCGCACCATCACCATTGCCATATCAGGGTTTGTCTACACCCTGGGCCAGCTCCTGCTGGCAGGCTTGGCATATGGCATTCCAGATTGGCGCTGGCTCCAGCTGACTGTGTCTTTGCCTTTCTTCCTCTTCCTCATCTATTCCTGGTACGTGTCTCTAGAGAGCTCCCTTCCAGGAGCAAGTGCTGCCCTCTTTCCTTGTGGTTGTTAGCAGACAAGGTGGGGGGTGGGGGGGTGTCGAGTGGTTAAAGCCAGGAGCTGGGAGTCAGGACTCCTGGGTACTATATTCAGCTCTCATAGAAGTGGAGTTACAGCAGGGAACTAGGAATCAGGCATTTGGGTGTCCATACCCAGATCAAAGGGATGGAGCACAGGACTCCTGGATTCTGTTCCTGGCTCTGCTGTTGGCTCCTTAAGCAGGTATCTGATGGTCTGTGCCTCAGTTTCCCCATTGTAATACTGGGATAATAATCTTGTGCTGCATTACATTTCCGCTGAGCCTGCTTTGAGGACTCTGTTGAAGTTGTGGGTCACATCGCTGACCTTGGTTCTACAGGACAAATATTTGATTCTCTTTTTTCAACAGGTGGTTTGCAGAATCTGCCCGCTGGCTGGTTCTGGCAGGCAAAGCTGATGTAGCTGTGAATGTGCTCCAAAGGGTTGCCAGAGTGAATGGGAGACAGGAAGAAGGGGAGAAGATTACGACAGAGGTAAAGAGACCCAATGGAGCCTTTAGTGGAGGGCTTGATCCTTGGATGGCCTAAATGGACAAAACCCCACTCGAGTCATTCATCTATACCAGCTGAGGATCAGGTCATTTAACCTTTTAATTAAGGCTGTTGATTAATCTCAATTAACTCATGTGACTAACTAAAAAAATTTAATTGCAATTAAAAATTAATTGTGATGAATTGCAGTTTAAATCATACTGTTAAACAATACAATACCAATTGAAATGTATTAAGTATTGGTGGAACTTCTATATGAGTGATCACCAACCACTAGATTAGGATCTACTGGTAGAGCTTAGAGCCTCTGACAGGTGATCCTGACTAGTTTGGCCAAGAGGCTATCAAGTGTAGGCACGTCAGCTGCCCCTCCCCCCACTGCTGCTCATCTCCTGCCCTTTGCCTTGGAGCTGACCTTCCCCCTGGGAGCTTCTTGTTTGCAGGGCAGGGCAGGGCAGGGCAGGGGAGGAAGCGGAGGGTGCTGACGTCAAGGTGCCCCGCCCCCTCCCACTCTGTATCATTTCCTCACAGAGCAGAGTGGGGGGCACAGCAGGACTTAGGATGGAGTTTGCTGGCTGCTTTTGGGAGTGGTGCAGGGTCAGGACAGAGGTGAGCCTGCCTTAGCCCCACTGCACAACCATCTAGGAGCCACCAGCAGTGCCCAGCTGGAGCCCACATCCCAAACTCCTACCCCAGTCATGAACCCCCTCCTGCACCCCAAGCCATTGCCCTAGCCCCAAGCACCCCTGTATCCAAATGCTGTTCCAAAGCCTGCACCTAGAACCCCACCTACATCCCAAATGCCTTCCCCAGGCTCAGCTCAGAGCCCCTCCTGCACTCCAAATCCTTTAATCCAAGACCAGAGCCTGCAACCCAACCCTCTGCCCCAACCTGATGAAAGTGAGGGAGGATGGGCAAGAGAGGGAGGATGGAGTGAGCAGGGGCAGGGCCTTGGTGAAGGGGTGGGAAGGAGGCGGGGCAAGGGTATTTATATTTGAGGTAGATCTTGGATTGCACTTAAATTCAAAAAGTGATCTCGCGCTCAAAAAGATTGGAGACCACAGTTCTATATTTTCAAATATATTGATCTCAATTAAAACACAGAATACAGTGTATAGTGCTCACTTTATATAATTGCTTTTATATATAATATATATAATTACTATATATAACAACAAATATTTGCACAGTAAAAATGATAAACAAAAGAAATAGTATTTTTCAATTCACTTCATACACATTCTGTAGTGCAAATTCTTTATCATGAAAGTGCAACTTACAAATGTATTTTTTACATGACTCCACTCAAAAACAAAACATTGCAAAACGTTAAAGCCTACAAGTCCACTCAGTCCTGTTTCTTGTTCAGTCAATCGCTGAGACAAACAAGTTTGTTTACATTTACAGGAGACAATGCTGACCAATTCTTATTTACAGTGTCACTAGGAAGTGATAACAAGGGTTATCAATTGGCTGAACAAGAAATAGGACTGAGTGGATTTGTAGACACTAAAATGTAGCATTGTTTTATTTTTGAATGCAAGTTTTTTGGTACAATTCTACATTTGTAAGTTCAACTTTCATGCTAAAGAGATTGTGCTACAGTGCTTGTATTAGGTGAATTGAAAAATACTATTTTTTCAATTCACCTAATATATGTAATAAAAATAAAGAGCACTTTTTGTATTCTATCTTGTAATTGAAATAAATATATTTGAAAATGTAGAAAACATCCAAAATATTTAAATAAATGGTATTCTATTATTGTTTAACAGTGCGATTAATCACATGATTAATCATGATTAATTCTTTTAATCACTCAATCACAATTCATTTTTAATTGTTGACGGCCCTACTTTTAATCTATTCAGAGGCCATAGGAAAGCTGGTCCCACTATATTTCTAGTTCTAGGCAAAGGAGCTTGAATAAAGCCTGATTTCAGCAGAGAGCGGGGACATTTGGGCTTCTCCCCTGCTTCAAAATGAAATTAACATAGTCCTCTGTGGATATTTGTCCATGGTTTAAAACCAGCAAACTATTTCACACAACTAACAGCCTGGGCTCAAAAAGGCCCAGCGCTGGGAAAGCAGCAGGGGCTATGGGCCATAATTAAGGACACTGGCAGAGCATATGGGTGGGTGTGTATGCAGGAGTGGCCTGAGGCTGGCTGTAGCAGCTGGCACCCTAGGCGGAGCACACGATCAGCGCCCCCGCCTGCCGAGCCATCAGTGGACTGATGTCATCAGCGGGCGCCCCGGGCAGCAGCGCCCTAGGCAGTGGCTGAGTCTGCCTATAGCCACGGGCCACCCCTGAGTGTGTGGTTCAAATAGTGGGGGAGGAGGGACTGTTACTAAGTCTTGATCTTAGTTGTGTCTTCTCAGTGCTACTAATCAATAGCACCAATAATACCAGGCCAGAAGGGTCAATACAGTGTGGCCTCTATATTCAGTCATAAGTAGGTCTTGCTGAACTGAAACCTGAGGTCCACGGGAGTTTGCCTTAGTCAGAAGTGACTAGCTACCATTTGCTGGAGTGAGAAGCCATTGGCAGGTCCTGTGTGATCACAGATGAATCTGTGGACCTGTCATGTGCTTCCCCACGGACTCTTTTGTTTCCTACTAGATTCTAAAATCCAACATGCAGAAGGAACTGTCAACAGTGAAGTCCTCCTACACTATCTCAGACCTGGTGCGCACACCCGCCATACGCCACATATTCTGCTGCCTCTCAGTTGTGTGGTAAGAGCACCCCTTCCCTTTGATCCTGATCCGGAATCTGGGTCCAAATCAGATCTGGCAGGCCCAGTATCGATAACCTTAGTCCATTTCCCAGCATAGATGACCCACAGATTTTGGACACCTATCTGCCCAAGGGTTATTTATCCATGCTCCAATGCAGCCCTAGACATACACAGATCTGTCTGTTGACCTTATGTGTCCATCTAGCTGTACCTATCTCCTAGTCTGTAAGTTTCTAATCAGGTCTGTGGAGTTTCTCTGTAAAGTTGGTGCATTTTAGGTCCCTTGGTGTGTCCATGCAGTCCTGGGCATCCCTGCTTTGAATAATGCCCATCCACAGCCACCCTGTTTCATCACTGCATACACCAAACAGAGCACCCCCAAGTGTTACACTAAAAGTTCCCCTGGCCAACTCTACCCTGGAGAGACATTTATGGCTGTTCACAGGAGTAACACGAGGGCCTAGATAGTACTCAAGGCCCATCTAGATTGGGCTTAAGTTGTGACTAGGCCTGGAGCTGAATCTCACTGGGCTGCACACACAGTAGGACTCTCACTCATCCCTTTGCCTTCCTCTCTATGGCCAATGGCAGGTTCTCTACCAGTTTCTCCTATTATGGGCTGGCCATGGACTTGCAGAACTTTGGCGTCAGCATCTATGTGATCCAGTTGATTTTTGGAGCTGTCGACTTCCCAGCCAAAGTGGTGGTCACCATCTCCATGTCCTACATTGGGCGCAGGGTCACGCTCTCAGCCTGCCTCATCCTGGCAGGGATCGTCATCATTGCCAACATCTTTGTGCCCAGAGGTGGGTTTGGTGCAGTCCACATGCGACAATGCTTAGTGCGTAACTGCCAAGAAAAGTCAATGAGTCTACACTCCAACTAAGAGTGATTGACTCCTTCAGTATGCATCTCTCACTCTCTGCACCCACATACACACACACCTATCTATCCACCCTTCTATCCGCATACACATCCCCCCACATATATAACCCCCTATCTAGCCATCCCTCCCCATACATAACTACCTATCCATCTCTGAACCCATCCAAATTCACAACCACTTGTCTATTCATCTGTTTACATAACCACCTATTTATTTATCCATCCACCCATGCATACCACCTATCCATCCCATCCATCCATCCATATATACAACTACCTGGCTACCTATCCATCCTTCTATCCACATACACAATCAATCACCTATCTTTCCACAGGGATGGATTTTCAATTAAGCATAGTAGGCATGTGGCTGGGTTGCCAGTATCTCGAGGTGCCTTACATCTCTAAAACTGCATGCAACACGAAAGTCAGCTGTAGGCTGGGAGGGAGCATTGAAGCTGCTATGTCTTGGGCACCTAAGGTGTAAAGCCGGCCCTGTCTGTCCATTTACATTCATACCCGCCTATTTATCCATCCACTCACATAGAAAATCACCTCTCTATGAATACATCCACATATGTAGCCAACTAATTATGCATCCATCCATCCATCCACCACATACATAACCAGGAATCCATCCTTGAACCCATCCACACACATAACCACTTGCCTATTCATCTACCTATGTAACCACCTATTTATCCATCCACCCACATGTATAACCACCTAGCCATACCTCCATCCGCCCATCCATACACATAACGACCTGCCTTTCTCCATACACACCCATCTATCTGCCTAGCTCTGAGGTAGGTGTGAGCAAGGTCAGAGGGTAAAACAACCAAGATGCGCGATGGAGTGATGCTCAGCTGTGGGAGAGAGGGGAAGGCCAACTGCTGGGGGGCGATGAAGGGAGAAGGAGCAGGGACTGGGATATACCAGGCGAAACAGGGCAGAGGAGAGATGCTACCAAGGTGGCAGAGCTGGTCTGCAAGGGAGCGCGCTGAGCAGGGTTCTAGCCCTGAATTCTCCTTGCCCCCCCTTTGCAGAGCTGCAGATAGTGCGCACATCACTGGCTGTGATTGGGAAGGGATGTCTTTCAGCCGCCTTCAATTGCACGTTTCTATTCACAACCGAGCTCTACCCCACACCGATCAGGTAAGACCCTTCCCGAGCCCTGCCCCCCATCCCTTGCAGCACAGTGCCCCCCTAGCATGGCACTGCAGCGTTGGAGTCAGTAGTGGCTGAGCGGGGAGAGTGTACTCCTTGGGAGCCCCTGCCCTGCTCCCAGGCCCATGCTGGGCACTAGGGCCAGCACTGACTGTGAGAAGAGAGCATCTCCTACTGAGCCCCCACCCGACAGCACAGTGCCCCTAGCCAGCGGCATGGGAGTGCTTTTAGTAGTGGGGCTGCTGAAAGCCAGTCCCCTTACCTTGGTCCATGCCCTTCCTGAGCTGGGAAGTCAGTATCTGAGGGCAGGACCGGCAGAGCCCCAGGGCTGGCAGACAGGATCTGAGGGCAGGGCCAGCAGAGCCCCAGGGCTGGCAGACAGCATGTGAGGGCGGGGCCGGCAGAGCCCCAGGGCCGGCAGACAGGATCTGAGGGCGGGGCCGGCAGAGCCCCAGGGCCGGCAGACAGGATCTGAGGGCAGGGCCGGCAGAGCCCCAGGGCCGGCAGACAGCATGTGAGGGCAGGGCCGGCAGAGCTCCAGGGCCGGCAGACAGGATCTGAGGGCGGGGCCGGCAGAGCCCCAGGGCCGGCAGACAGGATCTGAGGGCGGGGCCAGCAGGCCCAGGGCTGGCAGACAGCATCTGAGGTCAGGGCCAGCAGCTGGGGCCCCAGGCGTGGGGCCAGTAGCACAGCTCCAGCTAAAACCTGGAGGTGCTGCAGCCCCCCCCCCCCCCCCACATGACCACGTAGTTCTCATGCCTATGCCCCTAGTGCCATGCTGGGGCACTGGGAACAGCACTGGCCGTAAAGGGAGAGCACCTCCCCATAGTCACTACTCAGCACTCCCGGCAGGGCTGCCCTTGCAGTACTGAGCTAACCCTTCCCTGTTCTGGACGCTTATTTCCCTGCAATGCCAGGCAGACCGGACTGGGCTTTGGCAGCACCATGGCCCGGGTAGGAGGTATTGTGGCTCCTTTGGCCAAGATGTTGGATGAATACTTCTCCTTCCTGCCGCCAGTCGTCTACGGCGCCGCCCCAATCCTCTCTGGTATTGCGGCCTCCTTCCTCCCGGAGACTCTCAACCAGCCACTGCCAGACACTGTTGAGGAGGTGGAGAGCAGGTGGGTCTGGCGGGAGGCCTCCCCTCTCTTCCTGTCTGACTCTGACCCCTGGGACCAAGACAGGGCTTGGGTTCCAAAGGCCAAAACACTCAGCTGGTGCTTGGGATCAGTTCTGCTCCACCCAGCCAGCAAGGCAAATTGGTCAGAGACATTATGATTGGTTTGACTGCAGCACCCAGGCATTCCAGTCATGGCCCTGGACCTGTTGTGTTAGGTGCTGTACAGAGAGTAGCCTCTGTCCACCGACTGATCCCAGTGAGGGGAGACTGGGCATGTGTGTCGAAAGACAGATTCCTCTCCAGGCCTCCATTGTTCCTGGCGCTGCACAGACCCCATCCAAGATGGGAACTCCTGTGTGCTGGGCATTGTATAGACACACAGTGAGACAGCTTCGTCCTGAAGATCTGACAGTCTAGCTCAGGCTTCGTCTACAGTTCTGTAGTGATAGCACAGTGGCTTTAGCACCTGTTGTGATCACGGCACTGGTGCTGAGAGAGAGCTCTCGCAGCGCTGTAGGTAAAACACCTCCACGAGGGAAGCAGCTAACAGCACTGGAGCCTGTTTACCCTGGTGCTTTTCAGCGCTGTAACTTGCCGTGTTTGGGGGAGGTGTGTTCTTACACACACCTGAGTGAGAAAGTTACAGTGCAGTAAAGTGGCAGTGTAGGCAAGCCCTCAAAAGTCCTCAAACACTGTGCGATATGCCTCCCTAGGGGGCACAGAGAGGACTGGGGCCAGCCCATGCAAGGCAGGGAGGAAGTGCCACCCAGTCCCACTCTACTCCCAGCTCTGGTCCAGCCCCCAGCCTCAGCCCCTGTCCGCAGCTTCATTTCTGGTCCCGGACCCACTCCCAGCCTTGGCCCTCTTACCTCTGTCGGTGTCCTGCCCCATAACTGGAAACTGTGGTCCTGGTCCCAGTCCCAGCTGGGGAGGAGGGCGTAGACAAGGCAAGAGGGGGCGTGACCCTGAAAAGTTTGGGAGCCACTGGTCTAAATGGACAATGAGGTAGGGGAACGGAGGCAGAACAGGACTTGCCCAATATCACAGCGAGAACAGGAATCAGTCTCCTGTCCAGAGCAGTAACCACTAGATCCTGGGGCTCTTCAGGGCATAACGTCCTTGTATTGTTCTTCTAGTGAAGTTCAGCCCAGGGGAATAATTCCTGAGCCCTGTTTTAATGTTCAAACTGGCTGGAAAATAACTGATCCTGGGTGTGCCGCCTCTCTGCTTCATCGGTATCCCCCTTCCCTTTCCTCAAAGGTCCCGCAAGAAGAGGGCTGAGGACACCAAAGAGAAGATTCCGCTTCAGACCCCAGAGCAAGTCGTGCTCAAAGAGACTTGAGGACAGCGCTCAGACCCAGAGTCCTTCTGGGTCCATTGGGGTGGAGGGGTGGGGGGTGGGGCAGCAGCTCAGTTCCAAATATCCCCCATCTAATCACACACTGCTCCCAGTCATCCCCTTGTCCCTTGAGACCCACACCCAGGGCGGCTTTTTGCACACAAGGATTCTGGCTGGGAGGCGTTAAATATGCACCGCAGTTTGAGGGAAGGGGTTTCCAGAGAGAAACCTACTGGGAAAGGAACCTGCGGGCTGGTTCAAAACTCTCAGGAACATGCAGGAATCACCTCCCCACTCCCCCCCCAGGCTAACTAATGCTCGGAGTATGCCAAGGAGCACAATGAGGCCCTTCATCTCCTGCGTGACATCAGCCTTCTGTAATGCAACCTGTTCCCCTGCTGCTAAGAAAGGAGACAAGGACAAGCTCACACCAAACCTCCTTCATGCCCAGTAGCCCAGGGGATGGCACAGGGGCTAGCTAACGTAACTCAGCACCGACACAGATAGCATTACTGTGTCACGTGGCTGATGCCCAGCAGCACGGCCTGCTGCCGCGGGGGCATGTCTGGCTGGCACTATACACCTGACCATTATTGGGAGGCTACCAAGGGCGGAGGCACAGGAGATGCAGACCCTAGTGGGGGTACAGCAGCCCAGAGTCCAGTGTTTTCTGCAAATGCATCCTGCTGCTTGGCACCTGCCTGCCACAAGAATGGGGGATAAAGATCACAGCCTTCCCTGGGAATGCAGCAGGGATGAATCTGTCCCAAAGCTTACGTTTCAGCCTACGCACTGGAGAAAACAAGCCTTTCTATAGCGGGGAGCAGACATGGCCGTGCAATAAACACACAGTCATTTCACACCACGATGTCTTGTGATTACTTAACCTCTGAGCCCAGGGCTGGGCTGGTGAGATGCAACAAATAAGGGAGAAAAGACACACAAGGTGAAATTTCCTCTCTGCTCCTACTCACTCCCCTCCCTCCTTATTTATACAGCCAAAGATTGCATTGGCTCTTTAGGTCCCAGCATTGCACCGGGCGCGCATGTTATAATTTAGATTATTCACAAGAATGCGCACACAGCCCCGTTTCCCTGAGCACAGAAGGTAAGAATTCCCTGAATAACTGCCTGCATCTACATGCGGCAGTGAAACAAGAGTTCAAAGTAAAGCCCTTAATTCGAATTAGCTGTTAAACCTCATTCCAGGAGGAATAACAGCTAATTCGAGTTAGGTCTTTACTTCGAACTCCCGTTTCACTGCTGCGTGTAGACGCAGGCAGTTATTCTGTGCTAGTCAATTTCCAAAATGGTGACCGCCCGGGAACATGCTAATGAAGCGCGGGATATTGAAATCCCGTGCTTCATTTGCAATTTCGGTCACCCTCGTTAGCCTCCCTAGTTCGAACTGTTAGTGTAGACGTACCCTAACAGTTTAGGGAACCAAATAACATCATTAACAGGTGAGAAAGAGAACAACATCCATTTTAACTCTTTCCTTGTGCCTCCTTTGTCTCCAACAAGGACAGTTACCCCAGTTTTATAGCAGGAATGGGAGGTGGGGGGAGTGTCTAACTTCTCCCAACATCCCTTTTGAAACCAAAATGTTTTGTTTTCAGGGTTCTAAATGGCTGTCTTGAATTTTTAGTTTACTTCTGAAAAAACCCAAAAAAGGTAGAAATTGAAAGGTGAGTTTTGAGCCATCCAGATGGAATTTTTCCTTCGCTTTATTGGTCCACAACATTTTTGGACATTGTGATTTTTCATCCCAGCACAGGACGGGAAAAAATGTCCAAAGTGTGAAACCTCAGGAGAGATGGGGGAAAACATTCCCCTCCCAGCTCTCAGCGCTGTAACTAAGGATTTTTGTGCCTGGAGCAAAATATTAATTAGGTGCCCCCTCACCTTAGGTTAGCAGTGTCATCCTCTTTACTTTTGCAATATATTATTTTTACTTATTGTATCTTTGTGCCCCTGATTATGATGCACCCGTGGCAAACACCCCGCTTGCCCCACCATTGTTATGGCCCTGCCAGCTCTGCCTTCAGCCCTGCATCTGCCCCTTTGCCAGCCCAGCAATGCCCTGTCCCAAACCCCACAGCAATTCTCTCCCTCAACCCCATCTCCTCTCCTCTTGCAGCTGCTGGGGTTTTTCTCACACACACACCCCAGGCCTAGAAGGGGGCAACGCCAGTGAAGTCCCCCCTGCTCCTTTCTAGGCCAGGTGATGCTGGCAGGAGAAAGAAGGGAGGAGGAGCTGGAGAGCCATTCCGTTGTTCTGGGGATGGGAGGGTTCGACTGTAAGGTTCTTGGACTATGCTCAGGACTGTGAAAGTCACACTATCACCCCTGCCTCCAACAAGGGGTTGTTCCTTCTAGTAGCTGGGTATCAACTTCCCCTTCCCCTCCACAGTCCTCGGCAATGCCAGCCCTAACCTGGACCTGTGGGTACCAACTGCTGATCCCACTTAGCACTAGCCAGCACCAACAGAACCAAGAGGGAGGGGTGGAAATGGGGGAGGAGATGAGAAAAGAGAGAAGGGCTGGATTGTGATTTGCAGGAACGGGGGAGAAAGGGGCTAGACCATGGTTTGCATTTAGTAGCTGCTCCTGCCGTAGCCTCCACTCCTACCTTCCTCTCCCCGACAGGCTGCACCTTTCTCTGGTTCTGCAATGCAGATGGCAGAGCTGCCTCTGAGTGTGCCTGGATCCAAGGTCATCCTTACCCCTATGCAGAATACACTGCTGCACAGGGCACCTGAAAACCTGGGGCACCACTGGGTCTTAATGTCCACCTTGCTGCCTCTTCCTCTCCCTGCTCTATCCCCTGCTTCCTCCAGAGAGGATCTAATTAACTTAAAAGTGAAAAAACCTGCCAGGCCTATTAGCAGAACACTGAACGTGTGAAAGAGCCATTCAAGTGATAATGAAGCCACTTAACCGGCATGTGCCAACCCTAGGTATATCCTGTCAGGTTCTGGATTTACTCTGCTGACAAGACCTTAGCTTAAATTTTGTTTTAAAAATATTTCATTAGTTTGTTGCGGGAGATTAGAAAATCACATCTCTAAAAAATTGTCCTCCCTCCCCCACCCAGACTGCCATCAGGCACAGGGGCACTAATTTAATAGTATTGTGTAGGCCCCATAAATACTAAGGATGGCCCTGCCTGGGTCACCGGGGCCCTTGCAGTGCCATGGGGCATGGGCACAGGCCTGCTATGTGAGTTCACACTGCCCTTCTTAACACCACCATACAGAATTGCCCCACTTCTGCTGAGGTGTTCAGCTTTTACCTCTCCTAGCAAATGTACGACCTGACCCCCCCCAAAATTTTTGTCCATCCACCTATCTCCATACACATCTATCCCCATATGTATCAATCTATCTATGCCAGTGATTGGTACCTGGGAACCAAGATAAATAACCCATAATGCAAGAGATTCTATCTCATTTCTTTTTTGCTCTGTTCTGACCCTCCCAAATGCTTGATTGAGACCCCCCCACACACACCACTTCAGGTGCAAGGCACCAGTGGCAGCATGTAATAAACAAAGGACAGTGGCATTGAGCTAATCAGCCAACTAGGCGGACTGACTCTAACAGTGCTGGACATACCAAGCTGCTCATCAAGCATCAAAACCACACCCCAAGATAGAAGAGCCTTGTGAGGAACAATGGCCTAAGACAGTGGTTCCCAAACTTTTCGGCATCATGCCCCCTTTTTGATTTTTGAAAAACCCTCATGCCCCCCCCAACAGCAAAACTTGTTGAGCAAAAAAAAAAAAAGGAACTAAATGGGGCAGCAAAACTTGATGGGGGGGGGCTGGGTTGCCTTGCGCCCCCCCTGGAATTTCTTCACAAACCCCCAGGGGGGCACGCCCCCCAGTTTGGGAACCCATAGCCTAAGAGCTAATGCCTAGGGTGAGGACTCACGAATTCAGGCCTCTCTCCCTTTGCGCATACTTGGTCAAGTAATTTGGTCTCTCCCTGTGCTTCATTTTCCCCATCTGTAAAAGGAAGATAGTAATGGAGTAGGGTAGGTTTTCTATCCGGAGAAAATTCACTGAGATTCCAAAATAAAATAAAATAATTCCAGTCTAGAATCAGGATGAAAAGTTAAAATCCCAGCATTTTTTTAAAATTTGGTTTAGTCAGTCAAAACATTTTGTATTTTCCAAACATTTTTACTATAATTACTCCAAATTTGTAAATAAAAAGTCATTTTGCACTGAAAAACTGATATTTGTCATATCCAATTTTTCATCTTCAAAACTTTTTTCTTAAAATGTTTTAGAATTAAGACATTTGTCAGAAACAATACTTGTCAGCACACCATTTCCTGCAAAAACCTTTTGCTAAAATGTTTTGGACCAGCACTAATTATAACCCCTCCCCCCCACCCCTTTGGTCTGTCTTGTCTAAGACTGTCAACTCTTTGGGATAGGGATGTTTTGGTCTTACTTTGCAGCAAGGGAGATTTAGGCTGGACTTTAGGAAAAACTTTCTAATTATCAGGGTGGTTAAGCACTGGAATAAATTGCCTAAGGTGCATGTGAAATCTCTGTCATTGGAAAGGTTAGACAAACACCTGTCAGGGATAGTCTAGATCAGTGTTTCTCAACCAGTGGTACGAGTGCCCTTAGGAGTACTTGAGAGAAGTCTGGGGGGTACGTCAACACAACTGAAACTTGGAGAAAACTGATTTTCTGTTTTAAGTTTTACCACACTTTATTATTTTTATACTTTTTACACCCAAAAATTTCATCATCCGCCCAGCTACAATTAAGTTGTTTAAACAAATGTGTTGCAATAGTAGAAAAAAACTGTGTGTGTTTGAAAACTGTAGGTAGTGGAGGTACTCACTTTTTTTTTAAAAAGGGGGTACTTATCTATCTATCTATCTATATATATATAAAAGGGGTACTTTATAAAAAAAAAGGTTGAGAAACACTGGTCTAGATGGTGCTTGATCCTATGGTGAGTGCCGGGGACTAGACTTGATGACCTCCCAACTAAGGATGTTAAATATTTGGTTAATTTACTAGTTGAGTAGTGTATGGAATTTCCATCGACTACTCAACAGGCACTTCCACATACCTCCTTTGAAATGTACAAGAGCCCCCGCTGGGGCTCTTGTACACTTCAGAGGAGGAATGCAGAACTCCGCCAGCTGCACGCGGGTATGCCAGCTTTGAAATGTACAAGAGTCCCCAGTGGGGGCTCTTGTGCATTTCAAAGAGGAAGTGCCCTCATGGAGCCCAGGGTCAGCAGGGGACTCAGAGTCCCCCTGACCCCGGGCTCCATGTTGTGCTGCCAATTTGAAATGCCACGCGGAGCCCGGGGACTTCCCAGCTGACCCCAGGCTCCACGTGGCAGCTGCCGCTTTGAAACACCACTTCGGCTTTTCAAAGGGACAGCGCTGCACAGCTGAGGTAGGGATCAGCTGTGCAGTGCTGCCCCTTTGAATGCCAGCTGGGCGTTTGAAAGAGGCAGCATTATACAGGTGATCCCGGGCTCAGCTGTGTGGTCTGCCCTCTTTCCCCCCCCCCCCCCTTTGCTGCCTCTATCTGATAGAAGCAGCAAGAGGGGAGGGGAATTGACTGGTCAACTATTTATCCGATAAGCATTTGCTTATTGGATTGTTGACTAGTCCTTAACATCCTTACTCCCAACATCCTTTCCAGTCCTATGATTCTATGTCTCTCACTCTGGATTTGCACAACTGGGTCCCAATCTGAACTGGGTATATCCAGGTGGTATCTTAAGAATACTCAGGACAGATGTGACCTTTTACTAGCTCTGCTAAATCTGGATCCTTCTTAGTTAAAGTTAATTTCTAGCTCTGTGGTATAAATATTATACTCTCGTTTAGCAACTTGGATTAGTGTGTTTGTCACCTCTGTACTTGAAGAATATGGCATGGTATCCAGGAAATGGCGTTCAGACTTTCTCTTTTTTGACTTAATCCATGCAAAACAAAGTAAAATTTTAACCAAGTGACCTGCTTACGGCCTTATATAATCTTTTGAAGGATATATAAACCCTACTTGCTTTCTCAGAGGGTGAACTGCAAGGATCAGAGTGGAATTAAGCTTTGCAAAACCATCCCCTTATGTATCTAAAGTTCATGGAATGGGAGTGTGGAATTTTCCCTCAATTGACAGGAAACTAAGAATGGTTGTATGGGAATTTTTGCAACAAAGGAGAAGCAAAGTGCTAACAAACTGTTATTTAGGGAGAATATAACTCACTGCCTCTTCTTGGGAGACTACACCTTCAAGAAATTGCAGATACTATTTACCAACAGCTGACTTTGTCTAGGCAGTGGTGCACTTTATGGGTGTCTCTGAAGTTGTGAAACAGGATATAAGCCGGAGGCAAATTAACGTCTTTCTGTGTAGATATTTTGATTGCACATTTAGTTTTTACAAGTAATTATCCTATTTGGGTAACACCGGATATTTGAGCCCCATCGTTTTTGCTTAACCAGGCGGCTAGTGCTGAATCTTTCAACCCGGTACCATGAGTTTTGCTGAGCTGTTAGACCACGTCGGGGGCATGGGCCGCTTCCAAATCATCTATGTTATCTTACTGGCTCTCCCAGTTTTTATGATGGCCAGCCATAACCTCCTCCAGAATTTTACCGCGGTCGACTCTGAGCACCACTGCCACATCCATATCAACATCAACGACACTCCTTACACCAACCTCAGCGGAATGATCAATGCCAAGGACCTGCTCAGGGTTTCCATCCCCTTGGACAGCAACCAGCAGCCAGAAAAGTGTCACCGTTTTGTCACCACTCAGTGGCAGCTCCTAGATCCCAACGTTACAGTCACAAACCTAACCAAGTTGGAGACTGAACCCTGTGCTGATGGGTGGGTGTACGAGAAGGACTTTTTCACCAGCTCCATCGTTACAGAGGTATGTGAGAGCAAGACTTGCTGCCATGTGGGTAACCAGGCGGGAAAAGGATTCTGACCCCATGGGGTGGAAGCTAGGGGTGGATGAGTGAAAATATGGTTTTTGGAAGCATGCCTGTTTCATAGATTTTTGCAACCAAGTAGCACTGTCGTATGGGCACAGAAGGTTACAATTTCGATCTATCAACCCTGCTCTTCCTAGTCTCTGATCTTAAAATTTGCATCAACCTACAGTCCCTGCACATCCGTTGGCATCAGCTTGGTTTCACGGAGCCTAAATCAGTGCAGAATTTCATCCAGGGCCATGTGCCGTTCTCAGTTACATTCTGGCTCCTGGCGACTTCAATCCATGCAGTTTCAAGTGGCTGTCCTGGCACAGGTGGTAAGGAAAGCATGCAGGTCACAGAGCCTGGATTCCTTCACTGCACAAGCACGAGGAAGCTGTGGTAGCACTGCTTGGGGTGGGAATTTGCCC
Organism: Pelochelys cantorii; assembly: GCA_032595735.1. Taxonomy (NCBI): domain Eukaryota; kingdom Metazoa; phylum Chordata; order Testudines; family Trionychidae; genus Pelochelys; species Pelochelys cantorii. The sequence continues at coordinate 35,965,596 of CM064336.1, forward strand.
ATCTATTTTGCAGTTGGTGTGCTCTCAATTAAATTCGATGTAATTCTCTGGTTCACATTAAAGAAAGCAGGAATGATGATAAGAGTTAGCCCTGCTCTCCCTTAGATCTCAAAGGGCTTTACACTAGTGACTAATCCTTACTATCCCATTTCGCAGCTGGGGGAAACTAAGGCACAGTGAGGCTGCATGACTTGCCCAAGGTCACAGCAAGTCAGTGTCAGAGCCAGGAGAAAAGATCCAGGTCTCTTGAACACACACTTCACTCCAAACCATCCACCTTACATGGGATCTTTCTGTTTGAGCCTACATTTCTATCTAAAGGATCCTAGCACGGCACAGATCCCAGCTGAGTTCAGAGACCCGCTGTGCCAGGTGCTACACAGACCCAATTGGGAGTGGGGCCCTGGGCTGCCTGGCACTGCATAGTGCCCAGCTGAGACAGGGGAGCCAATGGCTCAGATGCTGCATGGGCTCCAGCTCAAATCAGGACCCCACTGCTCTGGGCACTGCACAGGTCCCATAGATTGTGCTGCGCGACACACAGACCGCAACTGAGATTGGGGCCCACCTGTGGTGGGCGCTGCACAGACACAGAGCTAGAGACCCAAAGAATTTACAGCCTGAGTAGACAAAGGAGGGATGAGCCTCCCTCATTCTGCAGACAATGGACACTGAGGCTCAGCGAGAATGAGGCTGTGATGCCCTGCAGATGACATTTCCCACCAGGTGTAGGTAGCTTTGGACGTTTATTGCATACATTAAAATTGATTGCAATGGGCACAGGCTGGCCAAGTGCTGCCTGTGGTTTTGAAAACCTCAGCCAAAGCACCAATTCTTTTGAGCCCCAGTCTGGGGCCTTAAACACCAGCCCGTCTTCATCCTGGAGCCAAGCTTTGTTTTCTCTTTCCCTGACAGTGGGACCTTGTGTGTGACTCCCGGCAGCTGAAGCAGATGGCTCAGTCCCTCTACATGGCCGGGATCCTGGTGGGAGGCATCATCTTTGGAGGCCTGTCAGACAGGTGAGGGTGAGTCGTTGTGAAACCAAGCAAGGGTGGTCCCGGGGGGAGTCAGGAATCTCGCGCAGGAGGAAAGATGTTGTGGTATCTCTGTACAGGGCACTGGTACGGCTGCTACTGGAATCCTGTATCAGTTCTGGTATCCACAATTCCACAAGGCTGTTGGTAGGTTGCAAGGGGGGTAGAGAAAAGCCAGGAGACTGATGAAAGGCTTGGAAAATGTGCCTTACAGTGAGACACTTGATCACAGTCTGTACGTTGGAGCCCCACAAATTCTTTTTATGATTTTTTTTTTTGGTGAATTGCTTGTGATTTTTGTATTGTTCATTTTATCCGTGTGGGGGAGGGGAGGATTGGCTCGGCTCCTGCCCCTGGGGGTTAACAGGTTCTGGAGGGGGGCGGGGCCCTGCCACCAGGTGCTGGGAGGCTCTAGGGGAGACAAGTCTTTCATGCCCGAGCCTGCCCTGCACTCACCTTGCAGCTGTAACTCCTGAGGGTCTATGAGGTGGGGCTGGGCCCAGCTCTTGAGTCAGGGTGCAGTGAACTGGCACAGGGGGTCACAGTGTTGCCCAGGTTTGATCAGGTGCCCCCGGTTCAGAATAGGGAGCCTCACAGGCCAAGAGCTGCCACAGCAGGCTTGGTTTTTTGCTTTATTTTGTTTTATTTCACATTTGCAAAGAAGATGGGGCTCTGTATATAGGTACCTGCCTGGGGAGCAGAAATCTGGTAACAGAGTTTTTCCATCCAGCCGACAAATGGAGAGTGAAGTTAGACAAATTCAGACTGGAAATAAGGTGCAAATTTCTAACAGCAGAAGGAATTACCCACTTGAACAACGGCCCCAGAGCTGTGCTGAATTCTCTATCCTGGGAGCTTTTAAAATCAAAATTGGATGTTTTTCTAACAGTCCAATATCAGCCAGGTGACGGGCCCCAGATTGCCTTCATCCAGCCCTGAAGGCCTTGTCACTCGCAGCCACAGCACAACTGTCATAAAGTATTTTCATCAGTAACCTTTTGTCACATGCCACAGAGCTGGTTTTAGAACAGGGACCTCCTGCCTGTTTGCCCGTTCCCCTTGCTAGGAAGCCACAGCTGTCAATGGCTCCAAGAGTCCCTGGTACCACGGTTAACTCCTACTCTGAAAACACTTTTCTCAGTCTCCTGGGTTTCCCTCACCTGTTCTCTTGGTTCTTTCGGGCTCAGGTTTGGACGCAGGTCTCTCTTGATCTGGTGCTACTTGCAGATGGCCATCACGGGCATGTGCTCTGCCTTCTCACCCAGCTTCACTGCCTACTGCATCTTCCGCTTCCTGACCGGAATGGCCTTCTCGGGTATCGTGATGAACGGTGTCTGTCTATGTAAGTGTGTCCAGTGCCTGCCGCTCCAGACACAAGACAAGCCGGCTATTGGGGATGGAAGGAGGTGCCTTGTTCCAGCAGCTGATAAATGACTCTGTGGTGGGATCACAGGGAGGCCAGAAGCACACACAGCTTGGGTGGGATGGCCAAGGTCTCAGCACTCAAAATCGGGAGTTAGATTTTCCAAAAGTCCACCCTGGATTTCCCACGGCACTCAGCAGCTCCCAGTGGCACATGGATTTGCTTCCATTGATAAGGGCCTGACCATGTTATTTAGGTGCTTAAATGGGTATTGTGCACCTCAAAATCTGGCCCTGTCCTCACTTCTGAAAATGTGGTACCTAAATGAGAACTGAGTTCCCTAGAACAATCCCCCCCGCATGATCCCATAACAGAGATGCCACAATATGTCCTTTACAAAACAGGGCAGCTTCCAATAGCATACGGGTCCCCCCAAAATGGGATGGATGCTCAGTGGAGTAGGGTGCCATTGTTCAGTAACAGATGCCACAATGCGTCCTTCACATAACCGGCACAAGTCATGTGCATCAGCTGGGAGCTACGAACTCGCTCCTCCTTACCAAAAAGTCCCTTCCCTATACAGAATGTACTTGTCCTCCAAGAACTGGAGGGTCAGCCGGGTATGAGAAGCTAGTGGGACTCAGACTGATGTTACATAATAGCTGGGTACTGTGGCTGATGCATGTCAGGGTGCAGACGTGTGCCACTGCGGGGCATGAAAGCAGCTGCAGCCCTGCAGGGTACAGTACTGCCTGCTGCCATAGAGAGGTTCTGGAGTATTTGCAGCCATGCTGAGGGCAGTGCAGCCTGCTGCCCCTGGGGGACAGGTGCTGCTGTAGCCCTGCAGGGTACAGCATTGCTTGCTGATGCAGGGAGGGCTGGAGCTGCTGGAGGGTGCAGTACTAGCTGCTGCCATGAGGAGGGCAGAGGGAGAGCCTCCAGCAGGGTGCAGGACCATCTATGGCCAGCAAGTGGGGCAGAGCTAGCAGGGGAAGGAGGCCGGAACAGGAATGCAGGAGCTATTTCATCTCAGCCTCACCGAGGCAGGTGTAGACTGTTTGTACCTGCTTCCTGCTGCCTTCACCTGCACTTGTTCTCACCACTGGAGGTCATCGCCGTGAGGACAGAGACATTATTTTCCCTTTCTGCATGTATCTCCCCAGCTGTGGAATGGACACCCACCCACACCCGGGCCATTGTGGGCACCATGTATGGCTACTGCTACACGACCGGGCAGTTCATTCTTGTTGGGGTGGCTTACATCATCTCCAGTTGGCGCTGGCTGCAGCTTGTGGTGTCTTTGCCCTACTTCATCTTCTTCATCTACTCCTGGTAGGTTAGCTCATCCTCATCCTTTCGGATCAGTCTCCTTCCAGCCTGCCTTGTTCACTGAATGCAGCAATGAGTGAAATGTTAAGCAAGTAGAATAAACAAATCGAGTATCCTGATTCTCGGAAGCTTGCTCCTCGATTGTTGCAACATGCTCTTCTCCAGCCTTGGCAAATGCAGTCTTGCTCCATTCACATCCATTCAAAACACTCTCGCAAAGATCATTTCCCTCTCTCGTGGCTTTGCTCAGGTCACCCCTCTTTGCAGCCTTCCAATGGCTCCCCATCTTCATCGCACCATACACAAAGTATTCACCTTCACATTCAAAGCTGTTCATGGCCAACGGCAGCATACCCATCTCATTTGTCCGCCACTAGCACAGAGCTGATTCCCAACTCCAATTGGCCTGTGATGCCTACCTCCACCGCTCACTTGCTAAATTTTGAAACAAGCACCTTTTGCGCTTTCGCCCATGCTGCCCCCTGCACCTGGGCGGAGTTCCCCTGTCAACATCATCTCATTGTCCCTCCTCAAACCCTTCAAACTCTGCTTTGTGGTGACGCTTACAAAAAACCTGACGTTGGTTAGGCTGCTGGTGTGTAGAGACCTTTGCCTTTCATGCCGGCTGATACTGTCTTGCTGTTTCCTTGTGCTCTCTTATCTGTCTGTAAGCACATCTTTTTGCTTGTCTTGTCCTTACCTTAGATTCTAAACTGTTTGGGGCTGTGACTGTCTTTTTGTTCAGCATCTGGCACAATGAAGGTCTTGCCCCATGACTGGGCCTTCTGGGCATTAGAGCAACACAAATAATAAATAATAATGAACAGAGAGCTATGAAAGCTATGGAGTATCATACCTGGAATTGTTTCAGCAAACCAGAGAAGTGGCGAGACTAAGAATAGAGAAAGTTGATGATTTAAATTTGTTTTCCATGAAAAATGACTCCTTCCCCCCCAAAAATTCTGTTTCCTTCAAAAATTGTCAAAGAAAGGAAACATTTCATTTTAGTTTCCAGGATTTTGGGGGGGAAGGGGTGGCTGCTGAAAAATAACCATTTCTTTCTAATTCTAGCAATTTTTTTGATATAACAAACATTTCATTTCAATATTTTGGGTTTTTTTTTCAACTTTACCCCATTTACTAGTGGAAAAATGAAGGAAACAAACGAGAGGAAATAAAAAACTCTCTCCCCAAATAGAAACAAAATGAACACTCTTGTTCTGTTGTAAATTTTTTTTTAATATATTGTGAAAAATTTCAGATGAAACCAAACAGGGATTTACCCTACCCATAAAATCAATGCCAGGGTAATGTGAGGGGTTTATCTATCTTAACTATTCATCTGGCACCCATCATCACAGCATCTAGGCACATCACAATGTTTAATATAGTTATCCTCACAGCAAGAATGGGGTGGCAAAAACTATAGGAGTTCTTGAAGCTTTGAAAAAATTTTCCATCCTGAATCTGGCCAAAAGTCTAAACTAGGAAAACTTTTGTCAATTAATAATGTGAAAAAATATTCAGGTTTGGTCAAACAAAATATTTCCTTTTGATAATTTTGAAACTTTTATTTTTGATCTGAAGCTTTTTAATTTATTTTTTACCCTTAAATGAAGAAAAAAATGAACCAAAATGGTTGAAAATTTTAATTTTGACAAAGGTCAAATTGTGAAGCTTTTTCCATTTTTTTTTTTTAAATCGAGAGATTCATGGCAACCAACCTTTTCCTGTAGTCTGTTTCAGTTCAGACAAATCAGCATTTTTCAGTGGAAAAATATTTCACTAAAAAATGCCAACCAGCTATAATCACAACACCCTTCTGTGGTAGAGAGCAGAGCTATTATCTTGTGATACAGATGAGCCATTTCAAACAGAGATAGACTAAGGCTTTATCTACACTTGCACTTGATCGACCAAACTTTAGTCATTCACGGGGACTCAAAAAACCCGCATTAATGAGAAAGTTTTGTGGTGGCAAGTGAAAGTGTGAACACTGCTTTGGCTGCGGGACCGCACACCTATCCACAAAGTGAACCTCCTCGTTGGGGGTAAAAGTATTTTGCTGACAAAGGAGCTGACAAACAGCATTCACACACTCCGATTTTTAGCAATAGTGCTGTGTTGACAGAGCTTTGTTGCTAAAAGCTGTGTAGTGTAGACATACTCCGAGTGTCTTGCAACAGTGGCATAGGAAGTCAGCAGGGGAGCAAGGAATGGAAGCCAGGTTTTGGCCATATCACCCTATCCTTCCTTCCTGGTGCACTACCGAGTGCAGTATCGCCTGCAGCCACTGCGCTGTCTCCTGGTGGGAATGGAGGTTGCAGTAACACCAGGCAGCAGGGGAAGGTTCCATTGAGCAGAGGATGCAGGTTCCACGGAGGCTATTCCACATGCCCACTGCTGCCTCTGTCACTGGTTGTGCCCTGCAACGCCAGCACCAGCTTTGGGCAATACCCCTGGCACAGAAGCACTGCACCATGCACCACTGGGGCGGATCCCAGTACAAGGAGATCCAGGAAGGTGTGTTTTCATCTCTTCTGTTTCCCAGGTGGTTTGCAGAGTCTGCCCGCTGGCTGGTGATGACTGGCAGACATGACCAGGCAGTGAAGCAGCTCAAGAGAGTGGCCAGGATAAATGGGAAGAAGGAAGAAGGAGACAAATTCAACACAGAGGTAAGACTGGATCTCAAGAAAAGTTGAGAGCACCCACCAACTCCAGCAGCCCAGAGAGGCATGTGAGACAAGCAGGTATAAATTGGCGTAGCTGAGCTCATAGCATGAGGGCTCCGGAGATGTACACCAGCAGTGCACCCAGCTGTAATATTCCCTGAGCAATATTTTCACCATGGCTTGACGTCTGTCTCATACCTTGTACATACGGAATCTCATTGTATCTTCTTTCAGTCTATCTACCTATAGCCGTACACACACAACCATCTATCCAGCCATCTATCCATCTCTAAACATAAACACCTATATTTTTATAAATGTACATTCATACATGTAATTTTTCTATTAATCCCCATGCAGTGTTTCTCAACCAGTGATACAAGTACCTTTGCAGTACTTGAGAGAAGTCTGTGGGGTACGTCAACATAACTGAAAGTTGGAGAAAACTGAATTTTTGTCTTAAGTTTTACAACGCTTTATTGTTTTTGTACTTTTTATACACCAAAATTTCATCGCCCTCCCAGCTACAATTAAGTTGTTTAAACAAATGTGTTACAATAGTAGAAAAAAGCTGTGTGTCTGAAAACTGTAGGTACTGGGGGTACTTACTTTTTTTTTTGAAAAAGGGGGTACTTATATTTTTTTTAAAGGAGTACTTTATAAAAAAAGTTTGAGAAACACTGGTCCACACACACACCACTGTATCCATCCACCCCCCTGCACGCTCATCTACCTACATACATACCTATCCATCCATCCATTCCTAGATGTACACATTTTTTTGTCTGAGGCCTGTTCCGAGACAAGAATTTTGTCATCACTGGATGATCCAGAATCTCATAGCCTCTCATAACACAGCTCTGTTTCCAAGCTTTTCCCTGACCATGGAGGCCCCATGCCCTGTTACCCAGATCTCTGTTCTCTCTCCAGGCCTTGATATCCAACATGCAGAAGGAAATAGCCTCTGCAAAGAGCAGTTATACCCTCATTGACCTGGTGAGGACCCCTGTCATGCGCCGGATCTCCTGTTGCCTCTGCTTTGTATGGTGAGTCGGCTCATATGATCGCATAAAGAGGAAGCTGAGACAATGGTATGAATGAAAAAAATCAGCAAAAAAAATATTTTGAGTTGAACAGGAAATTACTTTTCTTAATATTTGGCTAATCAAAAAAATGGAAAAAATCAGATGAAACCCAATGCTTTGATTTCAAATATTTTAAGATGTTTTAAAAATAAAATTAAAGAACATTTTGAGACAAAAATCAAAACATTTTTATTTTTTATTTGGGATTATTTATTTTCTTAAACTCAAACAATTCAGCAAAAGGGCCATGAACTCCTTGAGTGTTTTGATGTTGTTGCATCTGCATTTTGCACTGAAAAAAGTTTTAGATGAAAAATTTTGCTCAGTTCTACTAAGGCCAACTGATGCACTGCGTCATCCCATGTCATGTCAGTGACAGTTCAGGCTTTTGGCATAACAGTTAATTTCACCTTGATTGACTATCCCCTAGGCCAACATTGTGCTAGGTCACAGCTCAGTACGTTTTAGTGAGATTTTGGTAAATCCCATCTGGGAGACAGCAAGGGAAAACCATCAGGAGGTGCTTCTACCCAGATGCAGAATCCTGGCTTCAGAAACTCCTATTCCTAGTATTAGGACACATTCCACGTGCAGAGCTGGAGAAAGAACCCAGGTGTTCTTGGCTCCTAGTTTGTCCTGTGCCAGCTATTAGACCCCACTTCTCTCTCAGAACTATCAACAACAAAGTTCCCTTTTGCTCTAACCAGTAGGCCACAGTCATCTTCCAAAACTGGGAATAGAGCCCCAGAGTCCTGGCTCCCAGCTGCTTACCAGTCTAACTCATGAGACTCTAATCTCTTCCCACAGTCATGAACAGGACCCAGTGCAGTCCACCCACTAGACGACACTGCCACCCAAAGCAGCAAAGAGAACTCATGAGTCCTGACTCCAACCACTAAACACAATTCTAAACAGGAACATGCTTGTAATAAACTCAGTGGTAAGGACTCTCTGTGCATCAATCTCTGTCTGATTCATCCCAGGTTCTCCACTAGCTTTGCCTATTATGGGTTGGCCATGGACCTGCAGAATTTTGGCGTCAATATCTTCTTGATCCAGCTGGTCTTCGGAGCCGTCGATTTCCCAGCAAAGTTCATCTCGGTCCTCACAATTAGTTTCATCGGACGCCGGTTCACACAGGCCTGTGTCCTCATCCTGGCTGGACTCGCTATCGTAGCCAACATCTTTGTCCCGCAAGGTGGTTACTTGGTGTCCTGGATTTTCAGAGGTTGATCCAGAGGCATTCAATCCTTTGTCATGCCAAAGGTCCAAAGCCTAGCTGACAAAGGCTATGTCTACACTGAGGGGGGTTTTCCGGGATACCTGCCAAATCCAGAGAACGCGTTTGCATGTCCGCTTTTTTTTTTGTGGATGTGCAAATGTGCTTTTTCAGAAGCCCCTGTATTCCTCCTTCCATGAGGAAGAAGGGGGCTTCTGAAAGAGGATTTTTTTCCGACATTTGGCCCAGTCTAGACGGGCCAAATGTCGGAAAAGCCTCTTCTGACAAAAGAATCGGAAAAAGCTATGCAAAACATGGAGCGCATTTTGCATAGCTTTTTCTGACAAAAACCTGTAGTCTAGACCTAGCCATAGTTGGCAGCAGGGGAGGGAGAAGAGCTAATCCAGTGCTACTCAACATGTGGCCCGAGGACCATATGCGGCATGCGGCCCGTTTGTTTGCAGCCCATGGTGTGGTTTGGGTTTATGTGGGGCTCAATATGAGGCCCACAGGTGGGATCCTTTGAACATGCCCTCCACTGGGAACACGCTCCACAACAGCGAGGCATCTCCCAGGTGGGATGAGCACTGAAAGACGCAAGCGAACGGGCTGGCTGGAACAGACAGGTACAGGGTGTCAGCGTTTCTAGCCCCCAGGGAGGAAGTGCTGGGAGCGCTGTGTGAAAGAAACTATTTGCAGATATATTTGCAACTTACAGTGCGGCCCTTAGCATGTGCTGTGAGTATCATTGTGGCCCCCGGGGCTTCCAAAGTTGAGTAGCCCTGAGCTAATCTGTAAGAGCTAAAGGACTCAAGGCCACCGATAAGGCCACAGCTGTGTTCTGTGGTTGCAGAATCGCCTGCTGCTGCCAGGGATAGAAGCAGCTGGCATATGTTTATGACTCCAGTAGCCATGGCACTGCCCCATGAAGCAACCTGAGAGACGCATTCAGCCTGAGCCGGGCTGGCCTGTTGCAAGATGGTTGCGAAGTGGATGCTCCTCTTGCTGTCTGTGAGGGGTGACAGACACAGTTTCACAAAGCTGGCTGGAAGGTTATTAGTATTTGATCACAGGGTGAGTTGCTGCACAGATCCTAAGGAAGATCAGGCTTAGCACTGTGCTAATAATGAGATCAGGGACCCTGGTGCTGAGCAGTGCACACACCTGAAGTGAGAGATAGGCCCTTCCCCACAGAACTCACCATCTAAATAGGCACGATGCAGAAAGGAAGATCATTTCTAGGTGGCAAACTGAGGCACAGATCCTGTAAATTAGCTAAGCTCCATTGATTTCTTGCCCCTTTTGGCTTTCATGGAGCAGATGGGGATTTGGCTCCTTTGACACCAATGGAGTCACAGCCAATTTTCACTGGCTGGGAATCTGGTCTCACTGGCACTCGTGGAACTACAGCTGATGCGGGGGATACATCCCATTGGTTCCCTGAACTTTTCAGCTTTTTTTCGCATGCTTAACCCTCCTCCACTGTGTGCTTCTCCCAAGATCTGAAGACCCTACGTACGGTTCTGGCTGTCTTTGGAAAAGGCTGTCTTGCTGCCTCCTTCAACTGTGTCTACCTCTACACAAGTGAGCTGTACCCCACAGTGATTAGGTATGTGGCAAAAACTCAAACAGTGCAGCTCCAACTTCCCCTACAGCCCAGCAGAACAGAAAAGGACCAGGGCCAAGGGGCTAGTGATTAAAATTGGTCAGGAATTTTTCATCACAATGTATTTTTCTGTTGGAAAAGGCTGTTTCATCAAAGCCAAAGCTTTTCATGGGAAGGGGCTGCTTGGAAAAATAATTGTGGGGTGTGGAGGGGGAAACAGGGTAGAAATTTCATTTCCAAAATGAAAATGTCCATTTTCCCAGGTGGAAACAGCCGTGCGTTTTGGAATGTGTCAGCTAGCTCTAGTCAATAAAAGACAAGGATTCTTGTACTGACACATCACAAGGGTCGAAACTGAAATGAAGACATGGGATGGACCCAGACCAAAGGGGTTTTATATTGGTGAATTCACAGTGATATTTGAAATGTCAACAGTTCATCCTGATTGGGAATGACAAGAATGTTTGAAATCTCAAAAATGATCATGGGACAGGAAACCCCTTTCCTGACCAGCTCTCCTAGTGATGTTAGGGGATGCCCACATCAGGATCCCAAACTGGGCCTGACTCTCCACAATTGCTGAGGATGTGCCACCTGAAAAATGAGAGCCCTCTGAGGCATCTCAGTCTCGCCACACAAAATTGCCCTTCTAGGAACTAAGAACTGCTGCATCAGCTCAAAGATCTAGCTAGCCTAGTCCCAGCTGCAAGAAACTCTGCACTTGTGGGGTCAACTACCCCCAGTAAATGTCTCATTTGTCCCCATGGTGCCAGGTGCTGCACAAACTCTGACTCAGGTCAAGGTCCCCATTGTGCCAGGTGCTGCCCAGACACAGTGACAGCAGTCTCTGTGCTTCACAATCACAGTAGACAAGGCAGATTGAGGGTGATAGGGGAAAGAGATTAATGCAGAGGAGGAAGGGACTTGCCCAAGGTAAGACAAAGGGTCAGTGGCAGAGCAGGGAAAAGACCCCTGGTATCCTGTCTCCCTAGTCACTCTGGGCACGTCTAAACTACATTCCTCTTCCAAAAGAGGAATGTAAATGAGACCAATCGAAAATTCAAAGGAAGCATGGATTTATAAATCTCACGCTTCATTTGCATAATCACGGGAGAGCACTTTTTCGAAAAAGAAACCGCAGTCTAGATGAGGTTCTTTTGAAAAAAAACAACCCTTTTTCGAAAGAACCCATACTCCTGAAAAAATGAGTATGAAAAGGCGCTCTCCCGCGAGTATGCAAATGAAGCGCGAGATTTGTAAATCCGTACTTCATTTGAATTTTCGATTGGCTCATTTACATTCCTCTTTCAGAAGAGGAATGTAGTTTAGACATAGCCTCTGAGTCCACAGGGTTTGACTGAGCATTACTACTCAGCTTATTGCGTGTGAACTTCTTAACTCAGATTCATCTCAACTCTGTGGCTTAAGCTAATAGCTCTGTTTGTTATCTTCTTTACTATATATTTTAGTATCTGCATCTGTCTTTCTGTCTGACTGTCTGTGAGTCTGTTTGTTCAAGAACTCCTAAATGGTAAGAGCTAGGCCCACCACATTTGATGTGCAGCTTCCTCTTACCATAACTTTAGAGAAGGTCAGGGTTTGATTGTGCCAGGGCAATGGGGTGTGCCTGGAATCTGATTGTTTCTCAGAAAATGGAAAGGGAGGGGTGTGGTAGGAGGGAATTATACTGCAGAATGACCACCAGGGGGCATCAAAGGGCCAAGATGAGGACCAGGACAGCTATCACCCCATCAGGCCAGCAGGGAGCTGGGGTGAAGAACGGGACAGCTATCTACTACTATATATCTCAGAGTGTTCGTTTGTGTGTCTGTGTGTCTTTCTGTCCCCCACCCAGGGGACATGCGCCCTCCCCCAGCTGTGCTCACTGCAGCTGCAGTGGCCATGGACAGGCGCTTCTCACCTGGCCCCAAACTGCTGCAGTGAGAAAGGGCTGGGGTTGCCCACTCTTCCTCATTCCCACCCCAAAGCAATGATTTAAATGAAGAAAAACAAAACTTACTTGAGTTAAGGATCTGAGCAACGCTGAGAAAATCTTCTAATGACTTCAAATTCACAGACAGACCGGCATGGGCTTGACCAACACTATGGCACGTCTGGGCAGCATGACTGCCCCATTGGCAAAGATGTTAGAGGATTACATGCCATCCCTGCCATTCATCATTTATGGGGGTGCCCCAATCATCTCCGGCATCGCAGCTGCCTTCCTGCCAGAGACACTCAATGTGCCATTGCCTGAGACTATAGAAGAAGTGGAGAGACAGTGAGTAGAATCAATGAAAGGCAGGAACAGTGGCCATGATGCATTATTTGGGGGGGGGGAGCTTTATGATACAGACAAGGATCCACTGAGAGCGAGAGAGTGAGGGAGCTCAAGCGATCAATAGACAGACAGATAGATAGATATCTGACCCCATTGATTCCAATGTGGCTATGGATAATTTACACAGGGTGGGATCTTGCCCCATTAGCATGTTTTAAGCCAAATACAACTCTTGATACTTGTCTAAGTGTTAATATTTATTGATTCTTTTTCATTAAGATCTAAGCATCTGAGAGATGAGGAACAACAAATGAAGATCCTTCTGAAATCCACCATGCCAGACCCAGCCAAGGAAGCCAGTTAAGGAAAGAAAAAATGAGCAACCATTGTAGGGTAATGAGTAATTTTTTCCAAAAGTGCTTTAGGATCCTATATTCCATTTTCAGCAGTGACTTAGCCACTCCATGAGAGTTAAGTGCCTCACCTACCTGGGCACTTATGAAAATCCCACTAGGCACTTATCTGAATTGCGTGGCACCTTTGAAAATGTGGCTCCAAATCACTTTTGAAAATAGGGGCTTAGGCACTTTTGAAGATTCTCGCCTGGCTGTTTTACCGTTTTAATCACACCAGAAGTGTGCAGGCATCACTCATAACTCTGCAGGGGTTCAACTTGCACTTAATGCAGAGAATTAACCTCTTCAAACAGCATATTGGACCCACCCCCTCCAAAACAGCAGGAATTGGGACCTGCTGGTGTGCAAAGTAGGGGACATCAATTGCTCTAGGTAGCTCTGCCATGAGGTCCAAAACCTGGAGTAGCACTCTGCTGGGATCCAACACGCGGTACCCAACAACTCAGCAAATACTTCTAGGGCCATTTCCCTTAGGTGAACCTAACATTTAACCGGTTAACAGATTAACCAGGATTTTACATCCCTACTATGCTCCACTCGGAGTACAAGGGTTTAAGAAGAAGAAAACGACTAGGGATATTAAATATCGGTTAATTGAATAGTCGATTAACCTCCTGAATTCTTATTGGTTAGTTGACTATTCTATAGTCCCCAGGCAGCCCCTGTCTGATGGGGAGGGGTGTGAGCTCCTGGACCCAGCATGAGCTGGAACTGAGCTGGGCTGCCTGCCTGCCTGTTTCCTAATACACTTTAAATGCAGAGCCACAGCGGGGGTAGGTTCAGGACCCAGTGCAACCTGGGACTGAGCTGGGCTGCTCGCCAGCCTGCTAAAAAATTTACTGGCAAAGGGTGGGGGGGACATAAGAATGGCCATACTGGGTCAGACCAAAGGTCCATTGAGCCCAGCATCCCATCTGCCGACGGTGGCCAATGCCAGGTGCCCCAGAGAAGGAGAACAGAAGACAATGATCAAGTGATTTATCTCCTGCCATCCATCTCCTGCCCTTGTTATGAAGGCTAGGGCACCATACTTTATCCCTGGCTAATAGCCATTTATGGACCTAACCTGCAAAAATTTATCAAGCTCTTTTTTAAACCCTAATAGAGTCCTGGCCTTCACAGCCTCCTCGGGCAAGGAGTTCCACAGGTTGACTGTGCGCTGTGTGAAGAAAAATGTGTGTAGTCTATAGCATTAACCTATAAGCTTTTGCTTATCGGTTAATCAGTTCATCGACTACACTATTACATCCCTAATCACTACCCTGCAGTGGGCAGATATGAGAGAACCTCTCCATTATCAAGTCACATCCTGATCTTGAACAGTCACTAAAGTTGGGCAAATAATGGATTTTTCGGTGGTTTAGAAAAATCCATTTTGGCTGAAAATAAGAACATAAAATAAGAACATAAGATTGACCATAGTGGGTCAGACCAAAGGTTTATCTAGCCCAGTGTCCTGTCTTCCGACAGTGGCCAATGACAGATACCCCAGAGAGAATGAACAGAGTAGGTAATCATCTAGTGATCCATCTCCTGTCGCCCATTCCCAACTTCTGACAGAACCTAGGGACACCATTCCTGCCTATCCTGGCTAATAGCCATTTATGGACCTAGCCTCCATGAATTTATCTAGTCTAGCTTTTTTTTAACCTTGTTAAACACCTGGCCTTCACAACATCCTCTGGCAAGGAGTGCCACAGGTTGACTGTGCGTTGTGTGAAAATGAAATTGTTCAAAATTTCCAGCAAATAGAGAAGTGTAAAAAATTTGTTTTGAATTAAATATTTTGCTTTGATTGCAAACTACTTTAAAACTTTAGTATTTTTATAAAACAACAATTAAAGGAAATTTCTAAACGAAGTTGCTTCAAGTTGCAAAATCAAAACATTCAGACTTTCAAGATTCCACTTTCTCCCTTCCTCACAATGAATAATTCAGCAAAACCAACATGAACTCATGAACCATTACAGTGTCACCAAATATGCATTTTCCAACAAAACCAGTTTCAGTTGAAAAATTTTGCACTGTTCTACTAGACACAGATTTTGGGGGGGAGGGCAAGGCCTGACTCATGAGGTTTGTATGACTTCGAAATCTCTTCTTTGTATTATTGATATTCCTGTTATCCAGGCAGATGTCCAGTTCTCCTTTGCATCTTGCTAAGTTGTGGCCTCAGTGTCATCCTGCCTCAATAAACTCCAGTCTAACACTGTGTCATGATAGAAATATTTCCTTTATTCCATTTTGAAAATAGAGAAGGGAACCCAGGAGTCCTGATTCTCAACTTCCTCTGCCCTGATTCACTAGATTTCACTTCCCTCAAAGCTGGGAATCATGTCTACCAATCTTCCACCCCCAAACACATACAGACTCTAACCCACTAAGCTCCAGCGGTGAAAGCAACTTAACATTTTTTACAGGTACTGCCTTATCAGAACCCCAGGTCCCTGCCAGCTCTTTAAATAGGTTCCTTAGCCAACCCTTGCTAGAGCTACGCACCAGGGTTCACCTGCTTACTTTCACCTCTGCGAAGCTTCCATCCCATTCCAAAGCTGGGAATGGAACCCCAGAGTCCTAACTCCTAGCTCCACCTGCTCTAACCATTAGATATTACTCTCCAGCCAGAACTGGGAGTTGAATCTAGAAGTCCTGACCCTCCTTCCTACTTCTCTGATCCGCTAGACTTCATTCTGCTCTCAGAACTGATAACCAAACCCAGGAGTCCTGAATCTCAGCCTCTACCACTCTAATCACTAAACGCTACTTCCCTCACAGGACTGGAAATAGAACCCAAGAGTGCTGATGCCTAGCTTTAACCATTGGACCACTCAGTTACACCGGTAGCAATCAAGATGGAAGGACTAATACAGCTTGAGCAGACATACCTGAGCTACCTTTAATCTTGCTAGCTCAGGTACCAGAGCAGTACGTTGGCACAGACTGTACAAGTCTGTCTGGAACCCAGAGTCATTATTTGCAGGACTAGCCCACGCTGAAGCATGTGCTGCTTAGCTTCACTGTTCTTGGAGCCAAGCAAGCCAGATTGAAAGTACGTCTGCTCAAGTTGCAATCTTAGCCCATGACTGCAGCATATACAGATCCTAACTCAACTGCTTCTGTTGGATTTGAGACTGTCTCCTTGTACTCCTGCTTTGGGCTCATCAAATGCACATTTTCATGTTAAAAAACTCCCAATTTACCAGGATCAAAATGTGGCTCATCTATAGAGATATCCTGATACATTATGGTATAAATTCCACCTAGAACTGGGGCGAACGCATCTATTTACCGTACAAAGAAAGTTCCTCTGTGAAACGCTGCCACAAATAAACAGTTTCTGTGGCACTTGGCTCAACCGTGTTCTCCACGGGAGGGTTCTGCATTCTTTGGAGGCCTTGCTCAGAGTTCAAACACAGACGCTGGTTCTGGTTACATGCTCGGCCTGTGGGGTGCTGAAGAGAACACAGCCATCCCATACAATCCTACTTTGCCCTTCTCTGTGTGAGCTTTTTGCGGACTGCTTGACAAAGCCTCCCAGCCCCATGGGAGTTCGGTGAATATTATTGTACCCACAGGTGCTGCCTTTTTTTTTCCTGCTGGGTGCTCCATGCTGAGGCCCTTCTCCGACTCTGCCTCTTCCTGTCCCCACTTCACCTCCTCCTCCATTAAGGCTATGCCCATGTGCCTGCTGCTTGCTCCTCTCCGCCTCCCCGAGCACTTTGTGCCAGCCGCATGCTACTATGCTGGCTGCGCCAGGGGCTGCCAAACTGCTCAGCAGCAGCCAGACCCAGGGCCCCCAGAACCACTGTGGCTGATGGGTGCTAGGCACCCACTATTTCCCCCATGTGTACCTGAGCCCCAGAGCACTCAAGGAGTCAGCGCCTATGACTGTACCCGTCTTCCACAGCATCAAAGTAAGGCACAGAGCAAAATGCCCAAGGATACGGATGGAAAGTCAGTGGCAGCGCTAGGGATAAAACTCCAGAGTCTCCACTAGACTCCACTCCTCTCCCAGAGTTGTGAATGGAGCCGGAGACTTCCAGCTATCAGTCCTCTACTACAACTCTAAGCACAAGCTAACACTTCTTCTGCTGTTTGGACCAAAACCCAAGCACCTCAGTTTCCGATCCCCTGCTCTGGTCACTAGATGACTATCTACTTCCTCCCCAACTCAGCCACAGAACCCAGAAATCCAAATGCCAGGCCCTCCCATTTCCACTGCTACACCATAAACACCTTGCAGAGATGAGACCAGAACTCAAGACACCAAGGCCCCCAAATGAATCACTAACCCCTCCCCCCCCAGAGCCCATTTCACTCTACTCCCAGAGCTGGCACCAGAACCCAAGAGTCTCACAGTCCCCCGGCTCTAACCATTAGAACCTCTTTCTCAGCCACATCTGGGAATAAAAACCCAGTAGCCCTGACTCCCAGTCCACCTGCTTTAACCACTAGACCCCAACTCAGGAGTCCAACACCCTCCCCCTCCCCCTCATCTCACCCACTAGTCCCTACTCCCCTCCCAGAGCCAGGAATCTAACTCACAGCTCCCCTTCCCCCACACTGATCACCAGAGCAGAGAAAATAACCCCAGGTCATTCCTTCCACATGAATGGATGAATGATCGTTCTCTCAGAAATGCACTCTGGGCCCAAGAGAGAGTTGGGGGAGGGGGGGGGACTGCCAGTATAAGCCCTTGCACCTGGTGATTATGGCTGTGAAAGGCCTAACAGACCCAGTCATCAGCATCTGACCTTCGTCCAACACAAGCAAATGATCAACCACTGCAGCCTCTGGACCAGGCAAACAGCCCCAAAGTGGCTCTCTGGCAACCAAGCTGCCCTCCTGCCACCTTGGCCCAAAGAGGTGAGGAACAAGCACCAAGACTGGGAGACCAATGGCTCCTCAGACAACCACTCATTTGCATTGCTTCATGCCTTTTCAAGCCAGAAGGAAGCATCTGATTGTCTTGTCTCGCCCCCTGTATAATCACAGATCAGAGGAAGTCACCCAGATGTCTCTGCATTGAGCCCAACAACTGGGGTTTGGCTACAGCTCTTGCAGAAAGGCCTCTAGCCTTGGTGTGAAGACTCAGGAGATAGAAAACCCATCCCTTCCCCTGGGAGTTTCTTCCAATAGTGAATCCCCTTCACTGTAAAACATCGGTATCTGCTTTTTGACTGGAATTGGTCTGGCTTCACCTTCCAGCTTTTGGTTCTTGTCCTGCCTTTCCCTGCTAGGTTTAAACTCCATCTAGAACTGGGGTGAAAGCCTCCCTAGCATCCCATTAGAGCCTGGTATTTTCCTTCCATAAAGGTGTTTTACACCATAAGCAGCTCACCTCTTGACCTGACCAGCCTGAGCTTTCCGAGTCTATCGCTGTCAGGCGTTTTCTTGAGCCTTGAATAATTTCTCTGGCTCTTTTCTGCAGCATCCTCTCCAATTTTTAACAAGCACACCCCGGAACAGGATGGAGCATTCTCATCCATGTTATTCCTTCCACACGAATGGATGACTGCTCGCCCAGAAATGCCTCTGGGCCCAAGAGAGAGTTGAGGGGTATGTGACTGGCAGTGTAAGCCCTTGTGCCTAGTGATTAAGGCTGTGAAAGGCCTAACAGACCCAGTCATTGGCATCTGACCTTCATGAAAGGTGCAGCTGTCTCACCAATGCTACAGTAAAACTCCAATAGTCTGGCACCCAATTGTCCGGCACTCTCGATAGTCCGGCATCAAAATGGCAAGCGCTCCTGACGGAACTAGGATGGAACCTGGAACCGTCCAGGTCAGCTGCTCTCACGTGGGTTACAGCAGGGAGGGGAGGTATTTGGCTCTGGAGAAGGGGAGGGCAGGGGAGGAGGACTGGGTTAGGCACGGCATCCTGGCCAGCTCATTGAAAAGCCAGCTGCTCAGCGCACGTGGCCCAGCGCCTGGAGGGAGACATGCAGCTGTACTGGCTGCTCCGGGACCCAAGCATAAGGTTGGGGGGGGGGGGGAGTGAGATCAGGTTACAGCAGGGAGGAGAGGTGTTTGGCTCCGGGGAAGGGGAAGGGGAGGGGGATTGGGGTACGCACGGCGTCCTGGCCAGCTCATTGAGAAGCTAGCCGCTCAGCGCATGTGCCCCAGCGCCTGGAGGGAGATGCGCGGCTGTACCGGCTGCTTCAGGACCTGAGCATAAGGTTGGGGGGGGGGGGCGGGAGGGGGATTGGGTTAGGAGTATGCAGTACCTCCTGATACTCCGGCATAACCGATAATCTGGCACCACATATGTCCCAAAGGTGCCGGATTATCAGAAGTCTACTGTATATACAGAGTGCTCCTTATCACTGCTCTGCCCTTTATACAGCCAAAGATCACGTAGCCATTTTTATGTCATTTTTGTATTGACCAGGAAGCCTATGTCGAGTTATTTGTCCACCACTTGCTCCGACCCCAAACAAATGGAAATTTACAATTTTTTAAAAAATCCAAGCTGAGGTTCTGGAGAACATGATAGTGCCTGTAGGGACGTCTCAGGAGAGGGAAAGGTGCATACTAGTTGTTCCCAAGCCCCAGCATAATTGAAGCGTAGAAGTCACTGTCACAGGAGAATTTAGCAGCATTCAGAGAGGGGCTGGACTTTTATATAGCTATTAAGGGTATCTAATGTTGCCATAACTAATGCCTAGGAAAAGGATAGCAAGCCTCCTGCTTTGGGGCTGAAGCCCACCTTTAACAATTCAAAATCAGGATGAGACTTTGATGAGACCACAGTCTGATTCCTTCAGCATTCTTACACCTACTTCTGAAACATCTGGTGCTGGCCACTGTCAGAGACAGGATATTGGATTATACCAGGGATGGGAAATAATTTTAGAAGAGGGGCCACGTAACACATTTTTTAAGTGGCCCCAGGCCACGCCGGAAGGGCCCTGCCCCAGGTCAATCAGGACCTAGGGGTGGGAGAGCACACGAAGTCTCTCACTCCCTGCCCCGCCCTGCAAGAGGTGAGTGGCGCTTAGAGTGAACCTCCAGCTGAGCTTAGAGTGAACTGCGTGCCCATAGCAGGGGAGGCAACTTTGCATGCTCCCCCATGCCCAGGCCCTGATTGGCCTGGGGGCCCGGGAATGGCAGGGCATCTGCAAGCTGGATCAGCCCATTTGGTGGGTTGGATGCAGCCAGCGGAGACTCTCTTGCCCACCCCTGGATTGCACTGACCCCAGGTCTGATCCACTCTGATAATTCCTGTGTTCTCACAATCACCGTTCATTTAGGAAGCCATGTGTCTTGTCTTCCAAGAGAAAGGCACAGTCTACTGTCAATGAATTATGAACCTCAAACACACATGTTGCATAACCAAACATGAGATCCCATCTTGGAGGAACACCTAAAACTTCTATACAGGCCAAAACCAGTCTGGGATTCAGCCTCAGAAGTCAATGGAGCTGCTTCATCTATTAGGGATTCTAGAAATAAGGCAGTTTGGTTTATATGTATAGCACATATTTTTTAGCAATGATAGTAGCTAACCACTGGAACAACTTTCCAGGGGTTGTGATGGATTCTCCATCACTGGCTCTTTTAAAATCAAGAAGACAGGATGGTTCTCGAGACGATATACTTTGGTCCAAGCTGGAACGAATCCAATAGTATGGCCAGTGTTAGATGGGAGGTCAGACTAGATGATCACAATGGGCCCTTCTGGCCTTAAAAATGGTGATGCTGCCAATAACATGATGCCGTTACAGTGGAAAACAAAGCCGAGAATGATCAGAGGGTGTGACGGATGCATCAGACCTCCAGCTGGTGTAAATTGGCATAGCTCCACCAAAGTCAATTTGCACCAGTTGGGCATCTGGCCCATAAACTTGAGGTAGGGAGGAACTTTCAAATGCTTCTTCTGGCATGGAATTCCCCAGTCTAATTACATCTTATGGGGGGAGGTATTCGAAAATCTCCCTCTTTACATCAGCACTAAGTGATACAGAATCCGAGCCCAGACTCCCGTCCATGCTATACCCATCCTATAACCCTGATATACTAACCAGGTCATCATTCTTGTCCCCTGTGCTCTGCAGACTCGTCCCTTTGCCAGCACTGCCCTTTGTGCCATGACGTGCCAAGCATTTTCTTATCCAATTCAATCCACCAACTAAGCAAAGTAAAACTTTAACTGGCTGAGAGCATCAAGCCTTTATATAACAATGAGTTAGTCTGCACGAGGGTAAAACCTCGGGGATGAGTGAGCATTCCTAGAACTGATGTCTTCTCATTGACCTGGGACTAAACGGTTTGCCACTGCAAACTGGGACCAGTTCAACTGGAATTTCTGCAGCAACAGGAAAAACAGCAGCCACTGAATGCAGGTGGTAGCCTGCAAAGATATTAAGCCAACTCACCACCTTTGGCAACTGTGACCTGTGGTATCAAAGGACTGTTTGCTGAGAAGCACATACGTTCCACGAAGTTCAGTATAAGCACCCCAAGTGTGAATCAGCTTCACTCAGCTGTTATTTTTTGGCCAGATCACTGAGATATTTTGCCAATATGGGAGAAGAGTATATTCTTTTCAGTCGTCCCTGGTAATTTGTTTTAATGGATGCAGCATCACCTGCAAGCTAGGAATTTCCCTGAACTTGCGGACCACATTGGTGGCATGGGATGTTTCCAAGTCATGCACGTGGCATTGCTAGCCATCCCACTCTTTTTTCTTTGCCGCGAGGAGAGGCATGTACCTACTGGGATCATCTGCACCTATCTCAACCTAATTAATACCCTGCTATTGCAAGGGCTTTGGACTCTAGTGGCCCTTTGGTCTCTCCTGTTCTTGGCCTGTGGTATAACACAGTTCAGTTCCCTAAAGACTAAAATGCTTTGGTGTAACTGAAATTGTTGGGCTCAATTTAGGGCATGAATGAGGTGAAATTTAATGACCTGTGACGTGCAGGAGGTCAGACCAGATGATCTAATGTTCCCTTCTGGCCTTCATCAATATGAAACTGAAAATGTCCAGACATCAGAATATTTGTTTAACCATGGAACAGTGTGCTAGATCCTTAACTGATATAAACTGACATAGTTCAACTGTAGAGCACCCCACAGACCCACTCTAACATAATGTAGTCCTTTGTCCCATTGTAGTGGACAAACGTAGCGGTTTCTCACTCTCTGGATCGTCACCTTGTCGTGGTGAGTGGGCTTGTGCGTTCCAGTGAACCAGAGAGTGATGCCGTTGGGACTCTTGTACTCCTGGTAGGGACACTCATGGCGGCAAGGTCAAGGGGGAGGGACCAGATGAAGAACGATTCTAAAAGTGCTCAATGGCAGAACAGGCGGAGGATAGCAAGGGTAATGCTACAATGGCTGTGAAGGCTGCCAGTGGACAGGAGACTCCCAATCATCGTGAATTCCATGCCATTGGTCCCGGGCCTTCTATCCATCAAGGATCATGTGGTGGCTGCAGTGCCATAATCCCCCCACGTTAAAAGAAGTCACGTACAAGCATCTTCCTATGCACTACTCTCCTAAGCTTAAGCCCTACGGCAGTGGTTTCCAACCTTTTTACACCCAAGATCACTTTTTAAATGTAGAATAAGCCAAGATCTATCCCATCCTTCTCCCAAGACTCCCCCCGTTCCTTGAAGCCCCGTCCTCTCTGTTTTCCTCCTCTCCATCACTTGCTATCCCCAGCCCTTATACGCTCTCAGGGTACAGCTACAGTGCTGCTTTTTTTTTTTTAATTCTTCTGTAAGAAGAGGTTCTTCCAACAATCGGCTTGTCTAGACTGGGCCAAATGTCAGAAAAACCCCTTCTTTCAGAAGCCCCCTGATTCCTTGTGGAATGAGGAAAACAGGAATTACCAAAAGAGCATGTTTGCTCTTCCGCTAAAAAAAGAGGAAGAACAAACACGTCCCTGGATGTGGAAGAGTTTTTCTGAAACTGGGTTCAGACAGGAGGTGTGGGCTCTGGGGTAGGAATGAAGGGTTTGGGTGTGGGAAGGGGTGAGAGGTGCAAGCTCCGGGAGGAAATTTGGATGCAGAAGGAGGTGGAGAAGGGGATGCTGGCTCTGGGAGGGGGCTCCAGGCTGGGGAGCACTGGGGTCAGGTGGAGGGTTGGGATGCTGAGCAAGCTTGTGGATGTGGAGATGCAGGAGCTTGGGTTAGGGTATGTGAGGGGCTCAGGGCAGGGAGGTTGGGAGTATGATGGGCTCAGGACACAGATTTGAAGTGTGTGGATGGTGCAGAAGTGTTGTGGCAGAAGACTGGGGTTGTGGGGGTGCAGGAGTTTGGGGATGTGAGAGGCTCAGGGCAGGGGGTTCCAGTGTATGATTGGTACAGGAGTGTTATAATGCTGCAGCCAGATGGGGGCTAGGCCCCAGTTGGGAGTTTGCTGGCCAGGCTTCATTTTTAAATAAAATATTATGTCAAACAAAAAAAGTTTCAGCATTGTCTTTATTTATGAGAAGGGTGGGGAACCTGTTTTGAGTCAGGGGTCACTGACCCACAGAAAAGTCAGTTGGAGCCACACAAATGAGATGAAAAAAAAAAATAACTCCTCCAAAACCCCCCAAGCCTCACTTATGTGGCCCCAACCGTGCTGGTGGGAGCAGGGGACATGGTACTGGGGAAAGGGTGCTAGTGGGTGCTGGGGCAGGGACAGGATGCTAATGGGGGCAGGGGACAGGATGCCAGTGGGAGCAGGGGACAGGGGACAGAGTGTGGGGGTGGGGACAGACTGCTAGTGGGGGCAGGGGATAGGGTGCCAGTGGGGGCAGGGGACAGGGTGCCTGTGGGTGCTGAAGCAGGAGACAGGGTGCCAGTGGGTGCTGGGGCAGGGAACAGGGTGCTGCGGCAGGGGACAGGGTGTTGGTGGGGGTAGGGGACAGGGTGATGGGGAAAGTGGCAGGCTGCCGGTGGGTGCTGGGGCAAGGAACAGGGTGACAGGGTGTTGGTGGGGGCAGGGAACAGAGAGTCCCCAGCACGTGCCTCCTCCCAGGACTCCTACCCTCTCGCTCCCCCCGCAGGGGAAGGATGTCCTGGCGCACACCTCCTCCAGGGACTCCTACCCCTTCCTCCCCGCAGGTGAAGGACGTCCCGGTGCGCACCTCCTCCGGGGACTCCTCCTCCTCCCCCCCCCCCCCCCCCCGCAGGGGAAGGTAGTCCCCGGCACACCACAGACCTGGCCTTTCAGGTACTGCGCTGGCTGTTTGGGGGAGAGGGAGCAGCCAGCGCACTTCCTGAAACCCCAGAAGTCGCGCACATCTGCAGGACTTCCATCCACCCTGCAGGAAGCTGGCAGGCACTATCTCCATTGTCGCTGGAGGTAGGTAGTGGGGCTTCTTGGGGGTGGGGGGAAATAGGGGGCGCCCAGAATGCCTCGCAATCAACTGGTCGAGCCCACCCGATCGACCAGTTGATCACAATCAACGGGTTGGTGACCACAGCCCTACGGTGACTGGCGAATGGCGAATGGTGATGGGAGCAGGATTGTGAAGAAGTCCGGAAGCTTTTAGTCATGGACCAGCACATAGGTGGTGGATGTGTGTATCAGTTGGTCCGTTTTAAGGACCTAGGAGGTAGAACAGTCTGGCAGCTGCATCCACGACTGAGCAGCTCTATTTAGGATCCGCTCTGCTCACCTCGTATGGGGAGTGGGCTAGAAAAGGTGCCCTAAACATAGTCCACCTCAACCTTCCTGACTGGATAACCAGTGGGTTCACCTCTATGTGGTCAAAATTGAAGGTTAAATTTTGGAACATGGAATATTTGGACTTTAATGGACAATCCAGATAGGGGACAACCTGAAAGATGCACAGCATTTATTGCCCATGAGCTCCGATGATTTAACATCGACATAGCTGCCCTGGCAGAAATGCGTAGACCAGAAGAAGGTCAGCTAAGAGAAGAAGGTGGAGGGTACACCTTTTTCTGGAAAGGAACCCCAAAGGAAGAAAAACAAATTCACTGAGTAGGATTTACCTCAAGAACGAACTGACAAAGATCCTATCTGAAGTCCCTGTCAGTATCAATGAGCATCTCATGACTCTCTGCATGAAGCTTGCCAAAAACCAACAGGCAACCGTTGTGAGTGCTTATGCATCAACTTCAGACGCAGAAGATGATGTGAAGGAGAAGTTTTACACCCAACTGGACACAGTCTTGAAAGACATCCCCAAAGAAGACAAGGATGATTCTTCTGGGAGATTTCAATGCCAGGGTTGGAAGAGATGCAGACCTCTAGCAAATCACCATTGGAAAAAAAGGAGTCAGCAACAGCAACTCCAATGGAGTGCTCCTCCTTATGAAATGCGCGGAACACGAGATTATCATCATGAACACCCTCTTCTGCCAGAAGAATAAATTTAAGATCTCGTGGCAACCTCCTCAATCAAAGCACTGGCATCTTATAGATTATGTCATCGTCCGCTCTCGGGATCGACACGATGTCCTTCTCATGTGTGCAATGACTAGTGCTGATGACTACTGGACTGATCACTGCCTCATCCGATCCACAATGGCCATTAGGATTGTCAGTAAACAGAGAACTCAGAAGAAACTGACCCAGCAAAAGATCAATGTACAAGGTTTAAAGGAGCCCACCAGACGAGTCACTTCCAGATAGCTCTCCAAAGGAAGCTGCCAACAGTACACCCTGAAGACGTGGAAGAACACTGGTGTCAGTTGAAAAATGCCGTCATTGGAGCTTGTGGAGAAATCATTGGCTACCAGTCCAGGAAGCATCAGGACTGGTTTGATGAGAATGGTGTGGAAATTGATCATCTGAGTGAGGTAAAAATGAAAGCCTTCAGAGTCTGGCAAAGCGACATCAACTGCACAATGAAGAGAGAAACACACGCCAAGGCCAAGGCAGATGTCCAATGCAAAACGAGGACTCTGAAAAAAACAGTGGTGGACTGAGAAGGCACAAGAGCTCCAGCATTTCACAGATATCAACAATACAGAGGTTTCTTCAATGTCACTAAAGCTGTTTATGGACCTAGAAACCACGGAATTAATCCCCTGAGATCAAAGGATGGTACCCAATTCTTGAAAGACAATAAAGCCATTGATTCTCGCTGGAGGGAGCACTTTCACGAGCTCCTGAACAGCCCCTCTACTGTAGTCCCAGAATCCCTTGACCAAATCCCTCAGCAACTGCCTAGGGACAATCTTGCAATACTTCCTACCCTGAATGAGGTCCAAGCTGCCATCAAAGCAATGAAGAGCAACAAGGCAACTGGACTAGATGGAATCCCCACCGAAATCTTCAAAGAAGGCGGGTCAGAGTTCCACAAACAACTCCATTTCCTGATTCTCAAGATCAGGAATAGGGAGCAGATACTGCGAGAGTTCAGAGACACACTGATTGTCAGTCTCTTCAAGAAGGATGACAAATCAAACTGTGGAAACTATTGCAGCATCTCCCTCCTGGCAACATCAGGGAAAATCTTAGCTCAAATCCTTGCCAATTGATTCCTGCCACTCTCAGAAGAAATTCTTCCAAAGTCCCAGTGTGGCTTCTGACCATTCTGAGGAACAGTGGACATGATCTTCACCACTTGGCAATTGCAAGAAAAATGTCACAAACAAAATCAAGCCTTCATTGATCTGGCCAAGGCATTCAATTCAATCAATCACAGCGCCCTGTGGATCATCCTCTCAAAGATCGGGTGCCCAAAAAATTCATCACCATTCTGAGGCTGCTTCATGACAATATGACTGCCACGGAGCTGAGTAACAATGGATCCCAAAGGAATCCCTTTGAGGTGAAAACAGGAGTCAAACAAGGCTACGTCATTGCCCCAGTGCTGTTCTGAATCTTCACTACCATGACCCTCCATCTCAAACCACATTTTCTCCTTATGGGGGAAATCCCCCCTGAAATACACATTTAAAAGGGGGCAAATCTCAGAAGGGCAGCTGTGTTAGTCTGTATCTACAAAGACAATGAGGAGTCCTATGGCACCTTAAAGGCCAACATTTATTAGGCATAAGCTTTGGTGGGTAAAAACCAGGAAAGCTGATGCCCACATAAATCTGTTCGTCTTTAAGGTGCCACAGGATTCCTTATTACACTTAAAGGGCTAGATCCCCAGTTTGTGCAAATTGGTATCGTGCCATTGGAGTCAGTGCGGCCAAATCCCCAGCTGGTGTAAATCAGCATTGTTCCAGTGGAGCTGACAAGGCCCAATTCCAGAAGGTGTAAATTGACCATAGCTCCACTGGAGTCATTGATTCAAATCCAGAGCTGATGTAACTCAGCGTTGTTCCATTGGAGTCTTTGGGAGTAGATGCCCAGCTGATGTAAATTGGGCATAGTTTCTTTGGACTCAATGATTCAAGTCCAAAGCGAGGAGGTCACTCCACTGATTTCAGAGCTAAGGTCCAGTACACCAGCTGAGGTTCTGGCACAATATCCAATACTCAGGGGTGCTTTTGACGGCTGTTGCAGGCAGTCTGGGCTGAGACTAGGAGACACCATGGCTCGGGTTGGCAGCATCATGGCTCCACTTGTTTGGCTGACTAGTGAATTCTTCTCATCCCTGCCCCTGATTATCTATGGAGCTGCCCCTATCATCTCCGACATCGCCACCTGCCTACTGCCAGAGACATGCAACATGCCACTGCCTGAGACCATAGATAGAGGAAGCGGAAAGACAGTAAATGGCAATTGTGTAATTAATCAAAACATTTAAAAAAAATTTCTCAAAAACCTTGACGTTGTTTTTGATCTGTGTGTTCCAAAAGGAACAGCTATTTCAGTGTTCTCAACATTTTGTCTCAATTTTTCTTGTATAGAAATTTTTCATTTTTCCACATCCAGTTTAGTCATTTTGTCTCCGTTTCTCTCTTACCACTGAAAGTGGGAGGAAAGGGAGGGGAGAGAATTGGTTTCAGCTTCATCAAAAAATCTGAGGAAAATGGGAAAAAAATCATTATTTAGTTTTGTTAAAAAAACAAAAAAATTATTTAAATGAATTTCTTACCATCAAAAATTAAAAGAAATGTTCAGAAAGAAATTAAAATATTTTGTTTCTGGGTTTCAAAAAGAAAAGTGAAAAATTTCAAGAGAAATGAACAATATTTGGATTTTGTCAAAAATGAAATCCTTGAAAATTTTGGGAAAAACAACTTTTTTGTACAACTTAGTTTAAAAAAACCAAATACCCCAGAACTTTAAAAAAAAGTGTTGGTTTTGAGCATCTGTTTTATATTAATTACTTCTCTTGATGACTCTGCAAACACTGATATTTATTTATTTTCTTCTTTTTATTAAGATCAAGACAAATGATCGAGGATGAAGTACAAATGAATGTTCTCCTAAATTCCACATAGCTAGATCCAGCCAAAGAAGTGAGCAAGGAGGGAAAAATGAAGCACCTTTTTTAGCTTTTATGTCTTTTACTATTCTATTCCTTCTGGAAGTATTTATACAGTGTGACTAGCTAGAAAGCAAAGAGAGAACATGTCCCACTTGCTCTGCATAGCATCTCTCTATAGTTCAGCATCCCAAATAGCTAATTGCAAGAATCCAACATATGCTGCCCAGCAACCTTGCACATATGGGTCATTCGTGGTCTGACATTGCCTGTATAGTCAAACCATCCACTGAGTATATGGGACGGGGCCCAGCTAGTGATCTCGCATCATTCATAGACAGTCTGAGTGTGGTATGCACATTTTAAGAGGTTTTGTTATTCAACACTGCTTTGAAAAGGCTCCGTTGCTCACCAGTTAAAGACTGGACCCTAGCTGGATTCAACGGAGCTCTGCTGATTTACACCAGTTGAAAATCTAGCGTATTATTTCATAGGATAGGGGTAGTGATGATGACCTGAAGCACAAACAGGTAAAGCAACCTGCTTTACCTCACACAGCAAAGCTTGTGGCATCATTAGAGAACCCAGGAGTCCCAGTGCCACACACACACTCCACTTTATCCATTAGACCCTATTCCCCTCCCAGAGCCAGGAACAGAACCATGAGTCCTGACCCCATTCTCCTTCTAGCAGACAATTCAGGAGTCCTAGCTCTCAGCTCTAACTCACCAGACAATACTCCGCACCTAGGTACAGCAAACTTTTTGCCTTACAGCAGGAGGAAAAAACAGAATACATGCTAGGAATATCATGATAGCTGAATAGTCGTGTAACTGCATAAAATATTATCGGTTACACAACTATTTGATAGTCCCTGGGGGCGGGGCCAACACTCCCAGTGAGCCCCCTGCCAACCATGAGCTCCCAGACTCACTCCCAGTGAGCCCCCTGCCAACCCGTGCTGCTGCCTCTCTATCAGAGGCAGCAATGTGGGGTGCCAAGTGGTAGCTGGTGTGTGAGGGGAGCCAGTTTAAAAACCAGCTCCCCTTGTGGACCAGCTGCCCGCTGCCTGGCGCTGCTGCCTCTGATACAGAGGCAGCAGCACAGGGTGGCAGCAGCCCCTGTCCGTGGGGGGGAGGCCTGAGCTGAGCAGAGCAGCCTCTGTCTGTGGGGAGCTCAGACCCCTGTGACCAGAGGCTCCTTTGTGGCGGTCTCCTCTGCCCTCCCACTCCCCATGTTGCTGCCTCTGATAGAGGCAGCAGCATGGGAGGGAGAGGCAGGTGGTGGCACCATGGAGCTGATCCTGCAGGGACTACGGGGAACTGGCTCCATAGGAGGCAGCAAGGGGGGGCAGGTGGGTTCACAGGAGCTAACAGGTGCAGAGCTGGCCGGAAAGCCGGCTCCCTGCATGTATTGGTTCCTACTTGCCCCCCTCACCCTCCACACTGCTGCCTCTCTATCAGAGGCAGTAGTGTGGGGGTTGGGGAGGAGGTAGATCCAGTGCTTGTGGGGAGCCTGCTTAAAACCAGCTCCTCATGGGCTCAAGCTCCTGCTCCCCACCTTGCTGCCTCTGATACAGAAGCAGAAAGGGGGGATATAGCGGACAGGATTAACTGATAAGCATAGACTTATCAGTTAATCATTTATTCAGATTTACACTACCATCCCTAATAGATACCCATGGGGAAAAACCAAGCACATCTTAAACTTCCCAGCACTGATATTCCTGCACAGTGATTTGCTGATCTTCATTAAATGGCTACATCTCATTGTACCCTAATAACCATTCTTTTCTCCAATTGTAAATACCTTCTTCTATTTCATAAGGCGCCCTTGCTTTGCTAGCACTATGGGGGGCCCTGCTGAGATCAGGGCCCCATTGTGAAAGGTGCTGCACAAACAGCTAGTGAGCGACAGTCTGTTTCCCAAACACCATGCAAAATAACTAGGCAAGGGAAGCATTATCTCCAGTTTACAGACAGGGAAACTTAGGCACAGAGCAATCAAGTTACCGCCTCTTTCTATGGGTTAGTTTGCACAGCACAATGCAGTTCCAATCTCAGCTGTTCAATAGTGCTCCCATAATACAATTAATTAATAACTGGCACACCACATCTTGCACCAGCAAAGAGCTGGCTCAGTGTGTTCCAACTCCAATGTCTGTGCCCCAGATCCTTAGCTGGTGCAAATTATCACAGCTCTGTTGCAGCCAATGGAGATGCACTGGCTTACACCAGCTGTAGGATTCTGTGAACATAAATTTGCTTTTCTACAAGGACTTGAAGCTGCTTGTTAATAAGCTTATTTTTGACATATGCAGTAAGTCCTGTTTCCCAGAATACAGCAGGACTCAAACCACAGGAAGCAGTTTCTTGCTCACAGTTCCAAGCCCCTTTCCAACTCGCACTTAACCCAAAAGCTCCCACTCTCTTAGCTTTTCCTCTGAGTGCTGCGACCATTGTTTCTGTGCCTGCTGCTTCTCTCTCCCATGCAGACACGGTTCCCTAAATAATGCCCTAGTCTCTACATTTGTTGTATCAATTCCCAGAGAAACTTCTAGGGCCATTTGATTCAGCTTCTACTCATGCCTTGTCATATATCTGTGTTGGGGGCGGGGGGAGAGGGGGGCATTATTGTTTCAACTAGCTGGTTCCATAAAGGAGCTCCCTTGTTTTTTACAACTTATCTAGAATGAAGGACAGTTGTTACTTACACCAGCTTCAACTAGATTTAACCCTGCCCATAAATAAGCTTATATGCTTAACCAAAAATGGAAGTAAAGGGACTGTATGTGAAAAAAGTGCAAGTTTTTAACAAAAGATTCAAAAATGCAGGAAATGATCTATTTATTGTAGCAATGGCATATTATTGTAAACTCGTGAGCAAAATAAAGGAGTTTATGTTGCAGTTTAATATATTTTCTTGCAGTGAAGATGCTGTACAATTTCAGAAGCCCAATCTCGTGTTCTGAAAAGGGATCTCGGTTTTGGTCATTGCAACTTGGACTGCAGGAGACAAGAGTAAAGGAAAAGCTCCTATTTAAATAGTAACTTGCCAACATACAGCTCCCCTTACCAAAGGATCATGAGGCACTTCACAAAAAGGTCTGGATTACCATCTCCCTATTTTCATGTATGAGGCAAAAAGTTATTTACAGCAAGATCTAAGGGTGAATCCATGACACAGATGGGAAAATAACCCAAAGGTTCTAGTTGCTAGCCTCCTGCACTAACCACTAGACTCCGCTTTCCCATCTAGAGCTGAGACTAGAACTCCGGAGTCTTAAATCCCAGCCCACATCACCACTCTGCTTCAATATCTAGACTCCACAACACCAGTGAGAGCCTGGAACAGAACCCAGGAGTCCTTCCTACCAGCCTCCCTGCTCTCACCATTAGAGCAGACAACTTATTGTCCCATCACATACATTGGATGCAACTTCTGCACTACCAGGAAAGAGAAACTTTTGTAACTTATGGCATCTCTGAATATGGCCCAGTGGGAAAAAAAGAAAAGGAGAATGAAATAGGACAAAATGGCCTCGGGACATACAAGCTACATTAGCCAGGTCACCAGCTGGTTTACGTTGGTTGTATCTCCATTGGAGTTAATGGGGCCAGGTCCCCAGCGGGTATAATCACTCCTCAACTTCAAGGGAGTGATTCCAGATTATAGCAGCCAAGGTTCTGGCTCTTCACTGGGATGTTCAGTTTATGCAAGCAACCAGCTTCTACAGCCGGTGGATGCCTCAGTGGCTAGCATGAGCTGAGTGGGTCCCAGCAGGACCCCCACATGCTGGCAATGCTACAGAGACTGCCAGCATGTCTTGCCCTCTCATTATTTGCATGTCAGCAGCCTGCTCTGGTATGAAAATCTCTTCTGTTTCCTGGCCAGCACCATTTATATCCATTCTCCGTTTGCACTGGAAAAAGGTGAATGTACGGTACCTGCTTTCCAATCCATTAACCCTGCAGCATCATTTCACGTGTATCTATTTCTCTCTCCATAACTTTCCCATCATGATGGAGATTTTTCCCCTTTAAAATATGAAAAGGTTAAGTGAAAATTTCTGTTTTGTCAAAAAAGCCATCAGGAAGAGAAAGCCAGTGCCTAGAACATTTGTAAGCAGGTCTAATGGGAAGAGGAGTATAATTGTGCCCTTTTTGCTGATGGAGAAACTGAGGCACAGCAAGATGAAATGACTTGCCCAAGTCACCCAGTAGACCAGAGCTACAAGCAGAATCCTGAATCCCTGGGCAGTGCTCTGGACAACTGAGCAACCATCCCCAGCATTAGTCCAGTGTTAGCTCACAGGAAACCTGTTTTGCCTTGTTAGAAGGTTTCTAATTTCTTCTTGTTCTGAAACAAGCCCCTGGCGCGAGATGGTTCATCCCACATCTGTTTTTCTGGCATCATTTTCATTCTCATGCCAGGAGCTTCAGGGGAGGCACCATGTTTATATTCCCCAGTCACAATGTTCGGCTCCAGGTCCTGGCTGCATGGTGGGATCATGTTAGCTCTTGTTTATTAATTTGCTAAGTAGGGGTTCTCCTCACTGGGCCATTAAAGGGATGCTTGGAGTTTGCATGCTGGGCTTTTGATGCCGTAGTTGAAGCCAGGGCAAAGAGGTTGCAAGCTCTAATGAGTCCCACCTCCTCTGTCCTCAGTGTGTTGCTGTCATAGCCGGATCTCCACTGATCTGGAAAGATTTCTAGACAATTTGCTTGGTGATCCATATGACCCACAGAGAACTGCAGCTGTAGCCTATTAAAGACATTGCTTGATAGCAACATAGGAAGCAGGTAAGTCTATTTTATTTGTATGGGACCAGATTCTCAGCTCCATTGTAGATAGGGGCCTGTTTACACTAGCGGAGGATCTGGCTCACTGACTCCCCCCGATTAAATATGGGCTTGAAATGCAGTGATTCCAGATTTACACTGATGTCTCTGAGTCACAGCCTCAGCTGGAGTAAAGCAGAATTGAAGTTAGTTGAGCTATGTTGATTGAAACATCCTGAGCATAATGCTCATTGAATTGTCCTCAACTGACTTCAGGTTTATACCTGTGTAGATAGGCCAGGTGGTGTAAATCAGCATAGCCCCATGCCTCTCATTAACAGCTCAGTTCTGTACCTAGGGGGATCTGATGTCCTGCTTTTAAAGGGCAGTCCTGTATTTAAACCCTCCTGCAGGTGTCCCTATTTTTTTAAAATGGGCAAATTGCCCCGTATTTTCTGTCTCTCCCTTCCCATCAGTGCTGGTGGGTCCTAATTCTGGCTGGATCCTTGCTCACCAGCTGCCCACCCACCAGCACTGATGGGAAGGGAGAGTGTCACCAGCAGTGACTGAGCGGTCCAGTGGCTGATGATAGAGTTGGGTGTGGGGGTCAGGCAAAGCTGCAGCACACAGGGCTGGGCACTCCCGGTGCTGGTCAATCATTGCATTCCCTGCAGGGTGCCAGCTCTAGGCCAGCAGGCTTCCCCATTCCCCCCCTGCCCTTGTGGGGTGTACCGGAATGCATGCAGTGACTGGTGAGCAGTGTTCACTGTAAGCGGAGCGCTTGGGCTGTCACCCAGGAGAGATTCAGGTGCTGTCCAACTGATAAGCAGAGTGCCCAGACTGTCCACAACCAGCAGCATGTGTTGCTACTGGTGGTGCACATCTGTACATGCCTCGGTGCACATAACAAAAGTTATTCTGCACACAGATGGAAAACATTAGAGGGAACATTGCTGGTGAGTGTAGGCAGGTGCTGGCTGGTTACGTGTCACCTCTTCTGCCCACTCATTGGCCCTTTACATGCTTCCCTTCTCACTGTCCTCTCCCTGCTGTGCCCATTCTTCCCCCTACACCCACTGCTCCTTCATCCCACTCCCAGCCCTCGTCCTATCATTCAGCTCATCAACATCCCGGCTGGCAGGCTCCTTTCTCCCCCCACAGCCTCTGGCTGGGCTGGCAGCCCTGGAAAGCTCAAGACCCTCTGGCCTGGGATGTTGTCCAGGAGCAGCCAAGCCCTGCATGGACAAAAGCCCCACACAGCACTGGCGGAGGGGGGGAGCTTCTGTGCCCCACAACTAAGCTCTGGACTGGTGGGGAGGGAGCTACCTCCAGCTGGTTCGCACCCCAGTCCTGCAGATTCCCAAGCAGAGGCACTTAGCCCCCTCTTCACATGCTGACCCCTGCCATAGGTCCTGCCCCAGGGAGTGCAGGGCTTCTCTGTCCTCGAGGCATCCGCCCCTGAGAAGCCACCTCACTGGTCAGGTTCCCTGGCTCTTGGTGCTCAATGCATCCTTAGGGCTTACCCCCTTTCTGCCTGTGCTGTAGCGAGGGGACAGGAGGCTGCTGGGTTATGTCAATGGCCAGCCTCAGAGGCAGCAGCACAGAGTGGCAGGTGGGAGCTGGTTTGGCTCCCCACACAGACCAGCTCCTGCCTGCCACCCCACACTGCTGCTTCTGAGA
Source organism: Pelochelys cantorii (assembly GCA_032595735.1). Taxonomy (NCBI): domain Eukaryota; kingdom Metazoa; phylum Chordata; order Testudines; family Trionychidae; genus Pelochelys; species Pelochelys cantorii. The sequence goes on from CM064336.1 coordinate 36,000,359, forward strand.
CAGAGGCAGCAGCACGGGGCGGTAGCAGCTCCTGTCTGCAGGCGCCCGAGCTTCCCAGGGACAGAGGCTGCACTGGCATACCGGCTGCTCCCCTCCCCCCACCACCACATGCTGCTGCCTCTGATACAGAGGCAGCAGCATGGGGGTGGGGAGGCAGGTCCACAAAGCCAGTGCCCCGGGGAGCTGGCTCCTAAGTCCCAGAGCACTATCTCCCATCTACCTCCCAACCCCGCTGCCTCTGTAGGAGGCAGCATGGTGGGGACAGGCAGAGCTGGCACTTGCAGAGAGTCGGCTTAAAAGCTGGCTCCCCACACATATCGGCTCCCATCTGCCCCCCTCACGCTCCAGCTGCTGCCTCTCTATTAGAGGCAGCAGCACGGCAGTGGGGGAGGCAGGCAGCTCTGTGGGATCCAGTGCTCATGGGGTGCCAGCTTAGAAGCAGAGGCAGCAAAGGCGGGGGGGAGTGCATGTAGTCTTTTGGATTAACCGATAACCCTGCTCTGGAGCTGCTGCCAGGGAGGGAGCAGCGGGGCAGCCACCACACCGTTGGTTAATTGTTTAAATGGCTATATGCTAACATCCTTAATGCGGGCAGGCAGGGACAGGCTGCTTTTAGCCATAGGGGAACAGAGGGCAGGAGGAAGAGATGACCTCTAGAAAAATACAAGTCAGATCATCCCCATCCTTGGCCCCTTCAGCTGAAAGCAGCTCCCATCCCTTCCCTCCCGCGCAGTGCTGAAAGGCTGCTGCTGGCCACCTCCTGGTATGAAACCCGACAGAAAGCTGTGGAGGGGCTTGACACCCACTGTATCCTACCCACACGTTGCCTTAAGAAAATGTAGCACCAGGCCCAGGCAGGCATGCAGGGTTGGGTCAGGTTGGTCAGCCACCCCCATCCCCATGTGAGAGGGGTGTCTGGGAATGTCTGCATGTGTCACCTCTCCCCATGCAATCCTTAAAGATACGCAGGTACACTGAATGGCTCCAGCTACTCAGTATTTTTTTAAACAGAGGCTCAGTTAGCTTGCTGTGAATTTGAACATTTGTACTGCAGAGTTCTGCTTGATTGCCGTTAAACTTGCTTGAATACATAGAGCTGTTCTGACCCATATGCAGCTGGATAGGGCACCTGAAATTTTGGGGGCACTACTGGGTAAGTCCTCAGCCCTGCCCCCCACAGAGAGGCAGGGCAGCATGCTGTGCACCCACCCACCCACCACACCGCCATGGAGGAGAAGAGGGCAGGTACACGCACGCATGTGCCTCAGCCTGCCCGACCCCAGAGCATGGGGAAGGGGGAGTGCATATGGCCCCAGCTTTCCTGCCCTGGAGCCCTGTCCTCCCCATGCTCCAACCTGACCCCACCCACACTCTGCCCCCAGAACACTTACAGTAGGCATTCTGGGGTTGGAGTATGGGTGGGTCAGGTTGGTGGTTTGGGAAGGCAGTGCCCTCCCCCACCTAGCATACCAGCCGCCCACGACTACTGGGTCTTAATGTCCATCCTCCACCTCTTCTTATCCACATTCTGTGGTTCTGCTTTCTCTGGAAGGATCTAGCAGCACACTGAACCTGTGAAAGAGCCATTCAAGTGATATTTTAGGGGCATTTCCTAGCCGCACATATATACTCTCAGTTTCTGAATTTACTGTGTTAGTCGACAGGACCTTTGTTTAAAATTTGTTTTAAAAATATTTCTTTAATGTGTTGCTGAAGATTATAAAAATCACATCTCTGAAAAATCATCATCTCCTCCCCTCCCCCGGCTGCCATCAGGCATACACGCACCAGTTTAACAGTATAGCGTAGGTCCCCATAAATCCTAAGGCTGGCCCTATGAATACAAGTGACTTTGTGTCCCATGTTCAGCATATGGAAAAAATGGTCACCCTATCTATCCCCTGCCCCTCTGCACTATGGATACATAGAAACTCCCACTGAGCGATTTGGAATTCCAATATTTAGGCCATTTACACAACAAGATTTGTTCCACAGTGCAAAATATATCGGGGTTGCAAAGCTCAGATTTAAGGGCATATTTTACCTGGCTCTTCATTGACATATTCTCTCCTAAATTCCTCTTCAAATAGTTTCCTTTTTGCGGTAAGTCCTCTAAACCCAGGGAAGTTTTGCCTAACTGGAACAAATGACCCCAACCAAAGATTAACTAAAAGTGCAAGAGAACCCCAAATAGTCTACTTCTTGACATGGAGCTCCACTCAGCAAAGCATACCCTTTCCCAACCAGTTTCTGGGATTCACAATCAACTTGGAATGGTCTAGTAGCCAAAAAAGACTGTGGATTAGTTATGCATGGAATGACCTAGAATTTTTGCATCTGATTTAATTGTACCAATATTCTGATTAGCTGCTTATTTAATCAGCAGGTACTTAATGCAGCCAAATTGGCCGCTCAACTGTAGGAATTCACTCTGAGCTATAGCTAGATCGAATGCAACTTTTTCTGTCTTTCCAGAGTAGGTTGCTGCATCTGACAAGACTGGGGGCAGATGTGTAAGCAAATCCAAAGCTGTGCCCATCTGTGAGTAGACAGTAGCTGCATTCCTCTGTTTAGATCTGCACGTTGTTTTGGGTGTGTATCTAATTCACAAAACAAGCACATTTGAGGTGTAAGGGTCTTCTGGTGTGGGGCAACATGACCTTTGCAGAACTTCTGGAGCAGGTTGGCAGTATGGGCCGTTTCCAAATTATCCATGTTACATTACTGGTCCTGCCATTATTACTGGCAGCCAGCCACAACATTCTACAGAACTTTACAGCTGCGACCCCTGGGCACCACTGCCATATTGCCATTATTCCTAACCACACTTGTGAGGACAACTTTACTGACTTCCTGCATTGCCAAGAGCTGCTCAGAATCTCCATCCCCATGGATGGGAACCAGCAGCCGGAAAAGTGTCTTCGATTCATCTCCACCCAGTGGCATCTCCTAGACCCAAATACCACAACCATCAATGGGACCAAAATGGACACCGAGCCCTGTATGGATGGATGGATCTATGACAGGAGTGTTTTCACCTCTACCATCATCACCGAGGTAAGAAAGAGTCCCCTGGCAGGGACTGGCTAGTGACTATGCTGAACGAGATTGCTATCTGCTGGCCACCAACATAGTTTCATTGAACTCAACAGAGCTACACCGATAGCTACCAGATAAAGATCTGGCCTACTATCGTGGTAGCATCTGGACACCCCAAACTGCTCCTGTTGGGTCCTGCCCAGTCCCTGACCAAGATCAGGGCCCCATTTTGCTAGACTCTTCACAAACCTCATCTGAGTTTGGGGCCCCCATTCTCATTATGGCCAACTTTGCTGGACTTGTCTCCCTTGTGCTTTCTCACAGGGAAAGTGCTTTTTCTCCTGTTTGCAGTGGGATCTGGTGTGTGGCTCACGGACGTTGAAACAGATGGCTCAGTCGATCTATATGGCGGGAGTGCTGGTGGGAGCAATTGTGTTTGGAAGTCTTGCTGACAAGTAAGACATCTGTCACTTTACCTCGGTAGGGTGCAGACGAATTACTGGGGGTAGTGGCTCATGCTAACAGCTTTCAGCTGTCTTCACAAGTGCCTCTAATAAGAGCAGAAAAGTGGCCCAGTGGCGAGGGCACTCACATAGAATTTGGGAAAGCTTGGATTCGAACCGTTGCTCTGCCATGGACTTCCCGTGTAACCATGTGCAAGTCATTTAGTCATTCTCTAGTTGGATTCCTCATCTGTATAATGTGGATTATAGTGCTGCTCTACAACAGGGATGGGAGTCATACAGGTCCCTCAGAGTGCTAACTCAGTGCTCTAGCCACAATCCCATCTCACCTGTTTTCTCTGACATAGGTTTGGACGGAAGTCACTCTTGATCTGGTCCTATCTGCAAACCGCCATCACTGGCTCCTGCGTAGCTTTCTCATCTAACTTCACCATGTACTGCATTTTCCGCTTCCTGACTGGAATGGCTCAGTCGGGGATCAGCCTCAACTGTGTGTCCCTCTGTAAGTATGGAGCCAAGCAAGTAGCAAGGCTAGGGGCTCAGGGGAGGGGGGTGGATGGACTTGCAGGATGTTTCCATTAGGAGGAGAAATGGATGATGGAGCTGAGCATTTCTTTGGGGCAATCCTGGCTGCTCCAGTCCATGTTACAACCCTAAGTTTGCTATATCACTGCCCAAGGAACCCCCATGGGCCACATGACTCAGCAGCTACTCCTGTCTGCTCATGTGCCTGTTCTGGGTGGTGGGTCCTATTGTTTCAGTTATCTAGTGGCAGTCATTTAAACAGCATGATGGCCATGCCTAAAAGTCCCAGTCATGGACGAGCATCCCATTGTGCTAGAGTCTGTTAACACACAGAACTAGAGGGACTGTCCCTTTTGCAAAGAGCTTCCGTTTAGAGCTGGGTGATAATTTCTAGCTGAAACTTTCTTCCATAAAACATTTAGCAGATTTTTGCTGGTTCTGCCACATTTTCTGATTTGTTTTCAACATGAACAAAGTTGACTTTTTTTGTGTGTTCAAAATCACTTTTCATTTCAAAATGTCCTCAAATTTTACATTGTTTTACATTCCAAAGCATGACAAAAATTTGGGCGCTCAAAACAAAACAGTTCATTTAACCAAAAGTGAAACCTTTTCCAATTCTTCGATTTGCCAACAATTAAAAAAATATATTTTCTGGTTGGCCCGAAATGATTTTTTTTTTTTTTAAGATGCCACCAAAACAAGAATTCCATGATTCTCCCTGCCCTGCTTAAGTCCCATTTGGGGTAGATTTTGGTGCCCTGGTGGCTTTGAAAGCTGGGATTGGTGTTCTCTAGACTTTGACTTTCTTCCCCCCTTTTCCTCTACCCACTCAGCTGTGGAGTGGACACCTACCAGACTCCGAGCAACAGTTGGCATAGTGATAGGATATAGCTACAGCATTGGGCAGTTTCTTCTGGCAGGGGTGGCCTATGCCATCCCGGATTGGCGCTGGTTGCAGCTAGCTGTTTCAGTGCCCTATTTCATCTTCTTCTTCTATGGCTGGTAGGTATCACTCTCACTTGCCAGCATGGGGACCTCTCTGTTATCCCTTGTGGGAGCTAAGGGTTTTTGGGAGATGTACAGACTGCAAGCTCGCAGACACCAGATGTCTCTCTTACTGTGTGTCTGTCCTGCACCTGCCACTACTTGGGTCCCTAACTTCATTTTTGTTTTTTGGAAAATAAAATGAAAATGTCGAGGCTTCATTTAAACCATTGTTCTGGGGTGGGGCTGGGGATGAGGGGCTCAGTATGCAGGCTCCCCTGGGGAGAGAGGAATACAGCAGCTTCGGGCCAGGTGAGAAGCACCTCTCCATGGCCACTGCAGTTCTAGCGGGCACAGCCTGGCTGGGGCAGGTCCCGGTTCGTCTGCCCCTTGTGCTCCCCAGCCAGATTGAGGAATGCAGCAAACTCTGCACTTTCCCCTCGTCCTGTGATGAAGGGGAACAGCCAGCAATGTCCCAGTGCTTCAGCCCCCTCTGCCCTCCCTAAAGAGTGCCTGGGGGGTGGGAGGCTTGGGCAGTTCCCAGACTGCTGGGGGGTGGGGGGGCGCATCCAGCCAGCCCCTTTCACCTGCCTGGTGACTCTGTCTCTTTTCTGTATGGTTTTATGAGAGCAATCCCATTTTCCTGGCACAACCAAACCCTTACCTTGCTTTAAGTCATGAGAAGAGGAAGCTGTATACCAAGTTTGGTGGTCCTAGATCTTACCAGTTATGGGAGTTCTTGAATAGACAGACAAAGTCTCTCAAATATATAGCAGATTTAGAGGCCTCATCTGAGGTTAAGGTCGCATTGTGCTGGGTGCCACACAGACACACACTGAGAGACAGGCCTGGTCCCAAAGCGCTCAGAGTCTAAATAGAAAAAGGAAGCGGTTTATAGACTGGGAGCTGATGCACAGAAATATAGAGCAAGTTGCCCCAAGTAACATGGTGTGTCTGTGGTAGAGCAGGGAAATGAACGCAGGTTTCCCAAGTCCCAGGCTAGTGTCCTACCCACAAGACCATTATTATGAGGGTAGCCACTACAGACCAGGGTTAGGAGCTGAACAGACACGGTCCTTGCCCAGACGTGCTTATCAGTGCAACAGACGATCTTTGGAGAACCAGCTGGCAAGTGATTAGTCAAAGGTCACAAGACAGATACTGCTACAGCCAAAGGTGAAAGTGAGCGGGTGTGTCCTGGAGCACAGCTCTAACAAGAGCTGGCTGAGCTGCGGCAAAAGCCAGCAGAGAGCTACTTAAAGAGCTGGCACGGACCTGGGTTGCAATAGGACAGCACCCGTAAGAAATTTTAAGTTACTGTCACCGCTGCCTACAGCCCAGAAAAGAACCCAGCTGTCCTGCCTCCTAATGCTGTGCCCTAACCATTAGACCACACTGTTTCCCACCTTGCATGCTGAGCCTGAACATCACATCTATTCTAAGTACATAGAGACAGAGGATTTTTAAAATGTGTCCATAACATATGGTGACAAAATAGCAAGTGTGAAAATCAGGACACTGTGAGGAAAGTGGGGGGTAGGGTTGCATGTATAAGACAAAGCCCCTAATATCAGAAAATCTGGTCACCCTACCTGAAATGAAACAGACTCTTTCTGTAACATACATCGTTTGGGAAGCTCAGGCGTGCTGAGTCTTTTCAATAGGTTTAGTGTTTCTCATGGCGGAAAGGGCCTTGTAGTAATGGACATACAGTCAATTCTTTACTAGGCTGCTGAACAAACACAGCTCTGGGGTTCCCATGGAGTCTCCACCCTGCACTTCCCAGGTCAGCACTGGGGGTCACCCTAAACCCGGCCCTGCAGTAAGCCTGGTGGCAGGGAAGTTGGCTACCATATGACCTTCTAGTTCTGAACAGGTGGTTTACAGAGTCGGCCCGCTGGCTTGCAACCGCTGGCAAACTGAACCAGGCATTGAAGGAACTGCAGAAAGTGGCACGAATAAATGGGCGAAAGGAAGAAGGGAACAAACTCAGCACAGAGGTGAGGAATTGAAAGGGCTAAAAAGGGAGGCTGTAATACATGGAGCTTATGTGAGTGCCTCTTACCTTGTCATAGGCAGGATCATGGATGTTCCTGAACCAGAGAGCTTGGGAGCCTAATGGCAGGAGGGCCAACGTGGTCAGGACTGTGGGCAGCAGGGCTGGAGGATCCCCAAAGCAGTGCAGGGGCCAGGGCCATAGAACCCTGGCAGCCCATGGCAGTGTGGGGCTGGGGGCCGAAGAAGTCCAGCAGCACATGGCAGTGTGGAGCAGGGGAAACCTGGCTGTTCACAGTAGCGCGAGGCCAGTGCTGGGGACCAGAGAACCCCGGCCACTCATGGCAGCCCAGAGCCGGGAGGCAGCAGCAGCAGAGCGGACAGCTGGGCTAGGGAGGGAGTACATGGGGCCAGAGGCAGGAGGAAGGACAGCTCCCCTGGTCTGGCAAATTCTCTCATTTGGGACCAGTCAGGTCCCAGGGTGCTGGACCAGGGAGGTCCAACCTGTACCTTGCACAGTGCCCTAAACAAGTCATAGGGCTGCAAGAAGCCCTGTGCTATGAGTTGAAGTAGACCCATTGGAGCCTACCCTTCCTGCTCTATGCCTCCTCCCTTGGCTGCCTGCATCCCCCAGTGGTAGCCCAGGGTACTGCAGCCTCAAGACTGGCTCTGCCCGTGACAGCACTCAGTATTGCATGCAGCTCCCAGAGCCGAGGTGTTACATGGGTAGCAAGAATACCCCAAGTTATAGCTGTGCAAATCCATGGATATCCGCTTTATATCCAGGAGTATCCACATTTGTGACTATGGATATAGATATCTGCAGCTAATTTTTGTGGATATGGAATAGGTGCAGATACAAAATTTGTATTTAGAAACCTGCAAATTTGTGGATATCTGCTTTATAGCCGCAGATATCCATATCCACAGATGTCAATGCGGATATCCATGGCTCATTTTTGCTGATACTAATATCAGCAAATTTTGTATCCATGCAAGGCTGTATCAAGTTATAATCATAAGGATTGAAACTCTCCTGTGTCTCTTCCCTACAGGACTTGAGAGCGAGTCTGCAGAAAGAAATGTCCTCAGCCAAGTCCACCCACACAGCTGCTGATCTGGTGCGCACACCGTCTGTACGCAGGATATCCTGCTGCCTGTGCTTTGTATGGTACGTGGGCTCGTTCAGATGCAGAGAGAGCAAAGAAGGTGGAAGGGCAGAAAATAAACCAAGAGCTTTTGGGACAATGGTACTGTTAGCTGAGATCCAAGTACTGTTGTGCTTGGTGCTGTACAATAAGACAAGACAGGCCCAATCTTACAATCTAAATAGACCAGAGCGAGGATGATTGCTCCCATTTTTACAAAAGGGGAACTGAAGCACAGCGACACTAAGTGACTTGCTGAAGGTCACACCAGGGAGTCTGTGACAGAGAAGGGAATAAAACTGTGGTCTCCCAAGTCCCAGGCTACAGAGAGTTTTATAGCACTCCCAGTGGCCACAGGCAGAACTGCACCCTGCAGACTATTTTCATTGTCCCCTGCATTTTTGTGCTGTCAATGGCAGGTTCTCCACCAGCTTTGCCTATTACGGGCTGATCATGGACCTGCAGAATTTTGGGGTCAGCATTTACCTCATCCAGGTGATATACGGTGCTGTCGACATCCCTGCAAAGCTGATTGGTTTCTTCATGATCAGTTTTATTGGCCGGAGAGTTACCCAGGCATCTGCTCTCATCCTAGCAGGGATTGCGATCCTGGCCAACATACATGTGCCCCAAGGTGAGGTGCGCTATTGGTTTGCATGCTCAGATTTTAATTAGCATGTAAATACATTTAGCTCATATTTAATTTAATTGGCATGTATGCAAGATACAGCAAGAGTAATGTTACAAGAACGGTCTATAAAAAGTCTGTATATCGAACATTTTTTCATCCAATTTGTCAACAGAAAATTGGGGGACTGTCTACCTTACATTTTATATGAAAGGCATCAGCTTCACACCGAAACTTTCTATTTGCCAAAAAAATTATCAAAAGCACTGCCCCTCCCCCAAACTTTAATTCTGAAATGCTGGGGTCCCTAGCCAGGCTACATTTCTCATAATACAATACAGCTGCCATGACTCACCATTTCTCTCTCTTTGCTTCTCTGGACTGGTCCCTTTTTCTCTAGCTACTTGTCTTCACTCTCAAGACCCTTCATGACCAATCCATACCCACCCTGTCAGCTCAACTCCAGTCAGTCCGTAATGTCAGCCTCTGTCACCCACTTGTTACATGTTCAAACAAGCACCTTTTGGCTTCCCCTCGCTGCCCCTCATACTTGGGAGAAGTTCCCTGTAAACATCAGCAAAATTAACATATTATCCTCCTTCAAAACCCTCCTTAAAACTCCTCCTGCCCTAGGCCTACAAAAAACTCGACAATGGTTAGGTTGCTGGTGTGCTGAAACCATAGTCTATCGTGCTGACCGATAGTGTCTCATTGTTTTCTGGAGCTACCTCACGGAGAACCCAGAGTCACTCAATGAAATCAATAGGCACCAGATTTAAAACAATCACAAGGCAGTACTTCCTCACACAATATATCGCCAGCCTGTGGAACTCATTGCCAGGGGATGTTGTGCAGGCCAAAACTATAACTGAGTTCCAAAAAGAATTAGATGAGCTCATGGAGGATACATCCATCAATAGCTATTAAACCAAGATGATAAGGGACACAATCCCATGCTGTGGGTGTCCTAAGCCTCTAACTGCCAGAAGCTAGGTGTGACTAGCAAGGGACGGATCACCTGATAATTGCCCCGTTGTGTTAATTCCCCCTAAAGCATTGGCCACTGTCAGGGGAGAGGATACTGAGCTAGACAGACCGTTGGTCTGACCGTATGGTCATTTTACTGCATTTATCTGTCTGTATCCATGTTATCACTTATCTTATACTTAGATGTCAGCTGTTTGGGACAGGGACTGTCTCTTTCCTGACTCATGACTAGGGCTCACAGGCACTATAATAATACAAATAATATGGGGCAGTTGTGCTGCCTCCTGGAGATGTGATCTGACCATTAAAAAAACAGGACATAAATTAATTTGCAGTGAAAAGACATTTTTCTTAATTTTCGACGAAAAGAAAAATTCAAGCTGTTATGAGGACTGACCTGGTTTTACAGCATTTGTGTTTGTATGCACAGAGCTGAGCCCCAGCAGCCCCCCTGACAGCATCATTTCCTTTCCCCAGATCTGCAGATCTTACGCGCTCTCTTGGCAGTGTTCGGAAAAGGCTGCCTGGCTGCCTCATTCAACTGTGCCGCACTCTATACGGGAGAGCTCTACCCCACGGTGATTAGGTACGTAGACACAAACGCTCCTTTTGGAGTCCTGTCTGGGCTCCTGAGCCATGTTGCAGTTTGCCCCTTGCCTGATCCACCTCAAGGAAATGGCAATGAGAGAATGAGAGCAAGAGCCAGTTGGATGTCCCATGGCTGGTAGAAGATGCAACGCCAAAGGAACGTACAGGATAAAGCCAGACTGCATGAAGCAGGGTTTCTTGGGCCACTGCTTTCTCATGGGAGGGTGTGGCAGGCAGGCAGGTTCGAGATTAGATTAGGATCAGATAAAATATGCAAATTGTGAATGAGAAACACTGACACTGTAGTTCAGAGAAGGGAACCCAACAGAGGGCCGGTTCCCAGCTCCTGACTGTTCTCTCTCCACCCGGCAGACAGACCGGAACAGGGTTTGTGAACACCCTGGCACGGGTGGGCGGCATAGTGGCCCCGCTTGTCAGAATGACCAGCGAGTTCTTGCCGTCCCTGCCTCTGATCATCTATGGAGCTGCCCCTATTGTATCCGGCATCACCGCCTGCTTCCTACCTGAGACCCGTAACATGCCATTGCCGGACACCATAGAAGACGTCGAGAGTCAGTGAGTAATTTCTGCAACCATTAAGGGGAACTAGTGGAGAAGAAGCAAGGCCAGGTGGCTAGAGCAATGGGCTGGGGCTCAGAGACCTGGATTCTACTTCTAGTTCCACCAGCCTGAGCTTAGGCAAACCCCTCCCCCTCCCTAAGCTCTTCAGGGTCTGTTTCTTAGTATGAGTCTGTGCAGCGCCCGGCACAACGGGGCCCTGACCTCACCATGTCTGTGCAACACCTGGCCAAAAGAGCCCTGACCTCACCATGTCTGTGCAGCGCCCGGCACAACAGGGCCCTGACCTCACCAATATCTGTGCAACGCCCGGCACAATGGGGCCCTGACCTCAGTGAACACATGTGCAATTCTTCAGCCAGGTTTTGTACGCAGAAGGGTTGGGTTCAGTTTTCAATGGGGCCCGTCTAAAAACTTAAACACCAGCTTGAGCCCCAACTTAGAAACCTGGAAACTGAATACGCCATCCTGGCCACCTTGATAGGTAAAACTTCCCTGCTTGCAAGCACTGAGTGTAGGGGTTAAAGAAGAAAAAGCTTTATGAGGGTGGGGGAAGGGGACAACAGGACTAACGTGAGAAAGCCAGCAATTAATAAATCCGCACTGTTAGGCAAGACTCTCTCCCTGAGGGTGTGCTGGCAGGAATCCCAGCCTCAGGCCTCCTTTCATGGTGGGGAGCAGCTCAGACACTCTCGCCACTTCCCTGCTCCTCAGCGTCATCGCTCACAGTTTGCTGCCCAGGGCTGGTGGAGTCCATGAATTCTGGGAGTGCTGCCAGGGGCGCTGCTACCGGGCCCAGCTCACACGATTGCAGCTTTGCTTGCTCGGCAGAGAGGCCTGCACCAGAGGCGTAGTGAAGGGGGGGCAGGAGGAGGGCAATTGCCCCTGGGCGCCATGCTAGGGGGGCGCTGGGCTGGGGTGAGAGCGAGCGCACGCTGCGCAGGCTCATCTGACGCTCATGGGCGGCGAGTTATATGGGTTCGCGGTGCCCGTGCTCCAGCAATATTTGGACCTGGGTCTCTCCCCCGGCCCTGCCTGGAGCAGGCCAAGGCCCCCCCGCACGTCCCTTCCGGCCCTGGACCGTCCCTGCCGTGCGCAGCGTTCAGTCAGCTCCCCCTTGCCAGAGCGCGCTGCCGGCTGCTGCCGCCACCACCATGTGCGGCATTTCCAGGTGACCGGGGAGACGCCCGGGCGTGACGTGACGTCATGGCCCGGGACTTTAAAATTGCTCGGTGCCGTGTTGCGCCATGCGGCCTAGCTCTGGGTTCAGAGTCCGGGGACTTCTGGGGCCCGAGCGCAGACTCCGGCCCCGCAAAGTGGAAGGCAGAAGGTACGGCAGGGCAGGGAAGGGGGAAAACTAGGGGGAAGGGGTGGGAGAGGAAAGGGCTTGTGCAGAGGGGGAGGGGGTGGGAGAGGAAGGCACCAAGGGACAGCCTAGAGAAGAGGGACGGTCCAGGGCCAGGAGGGACGCGCGGGGGGGGCCAGCAGGTGGGGACCTGGGCCCACTCCAGGCAGGGCCGGGGGAGAGACCCAGCTCCAAATATTGCTGGAGCACGGGCGCCATGAGCCCATATAACTCGCCGTCCATGAGCATCAGGTGAGCCTGCACAGCGTGCGATCGCTCTCACCCTGGCCCGGCCCCCCCCCTAGCGTGGCGCCCGGGGGCAATTGCCCCCACCGCCCCTCTTTCACTACGCCTCTGCCTTTCCCATGAGTTCCCTCAGGGGGGCCGCCGGACCCCTGACCGAGGAGAGGGGGCAGCTCTGCACTTCCAGAAGGGGCAGGGCCTCTGGCGGAAGGGGCAGAGTTAGGATGGCCAGCCCTTAGGGCTGTCCCGAGCATGCCACACTGCAGGCCCCCCACTCCAAAGGCAGCTCTCAGAGCTGCCCAGAGAGCGTTGCACGGTGCTCCAGTGGTCATTTAAAAGGCTTAGGACTCCGGCCACAGCCTTTGCCGCAGTAGCAGTGGCTAGGAGCCCTGGGCCTTTTTGAATCGCCTGGCCCCAGGGCAGTTGCCCCCTTTGCCCCCCTCCTTGGCGGACCAGGGCTCCCTTACCTAATTAGGGTTGCCAGATGGTTGAAACAAAAATACTTAAACCCCCCCCAAAAAAATGGGAAAAAATTCTGTTGAAGGGGAAAAAAAGGGGGGAGACCAAAGTTATTGAGCAAAAAAGGACTCCAAGTAAGCCAAAAAAAATTAAAACAAAACAGCATGTCTCCTTTAAGAGTGAGTGCAGGGATAGGAACAGGGGAGCAATTGAGCACTAAGACCGAGGAAAAGCATTACTTCCCCTAGGTCTCTTGGCTGGCAGCCATTTTGTGCGGGCAGCCTTGGGGAACCAGGTAAGCATGAGGGCTGGGGTCAGGGGGCTGGGCGTGTTGGAGAGGTTTGGGAGGGGGGCGGAGTTCGGACGCTGAGTGTTTGCAGGGTTGCCAGGTGCCCAGCATTTTTGCCTCCTGGCCGGGGAAAAATTCAGAAAATACCAGACATTTTAGGTGTCCGGTATTCTCTGAATTTTTTACTGGACAGGAGCCAAAAATACCGTACTGTCCCAGTGAACACCAGATACCTGGCAACCCTATGCTGCCGGATTGTAAGTGACACCCCTCCCCCCCCCAGCATGTTTGTCCTTTCATTTCCCAGCAGGCTCAATCGCACTTTACTCCCCCCCACCAACACTTTTAACCCAAATATCCCAAATTAGCACAGAACTGAAATGCAAATGAGGGCTGGCCCATTTGGTCATTTCTATTTCCTCAGCAACAGATGCTGGAAGAGAGTTTCCCCCGTAGAGACCCTGTCCATCTGGAGCTCGTAAGCAGCTCTGGGCTACTCTTCCTCCTGTTCACAAAGAGGTGTCAACAAGTCAGCTCCCTCCTGCCTGAGGCTTCTTGCCACAACATGCCCAGCACCTGGAACAAGGAGCCCCAGCTAGGCCTCAGTTGGAGTGTTGTATCCAGTTCTGGGCACCGCATTTCAAGACAGATGGAGAAATTGGAGAAAGTCCAGAGAAGAGCAACAAAAATGATTCACGGTCTAGAAAACATGAGCTATGAGGGAAGACTGAAAGAATTGGGCTTGTTTAATTTTAAAAAAGAGAAGACCGAGAGGGGACATGATAGCGGTTTTCAAGTATCTAAAAGGGTGTTAAGGAGGAGGAGGGAGAAAAATTGTTCTCCTTGGCCTCTGAGGATAGGACAAGAAGCAATGGGCTTAAAATGCAGCAAGGGAGATTTAGTTTAGACATTAGGAAAAACTTCCTAACTGTCAGGGTGGTTAAACACTGGAATAAATTGCCCAAGGGGATTGTGGAATCTCCATCTCTGGAGATATTTAAGAGCAGGTTAGACAGACACCTGTCAGGGATGATCTAGACAGACCTTGGTCCCACTGTCAGGGCAGGGGACTGGACTTGATGACCTCTTGAGGTCCCTTCCAGTTCTAGGATTCTATGAATTGTCAGGGTCTGTGCATCACTTGGCACAATGGGCCCTGACCTCAGTCAGAGTCTGTGCAGTTCCTGGCGTCACACACACACACCTTATAGGTGTAGTGCATTGTCCCAGCTAGTGGCACCAAGACCACTTATAGAGAAAATAATGACCCTGCTTTACAGCCTTAGCTAATAGCCCACTGGTTATTAACTTGTGCACCAAGCTCTGATCCCAGCTGGGTCGGTGCAGCACCTGGCAGTGGCGCTGGAACTATTTTTGGGGAGAGGGTGTGGAGCTGCATCCTGCCTTTAGAGCTGTTATCAGCACTTCTCAATATTGCATATGTCAGGATCATGCAGCTTCTTCTAGCCAGTACTGAAGCTGGTTGGGAATTTTCCAGAGAAACCTTTTTTTGCCACTTTGTCAAAACTGAAACTGTGTATTGAAAAGTGTCTGGGTGAATTTTTCAAACAACACATTTTTTAAACAAACATTTTCAACATTTTCAGAACCAAAAAAAGTGATTTTCTGGTTCAAAATGACTTTCTGCTAATAAATTTAAGATAACTGAAAGAAAACAAATAAGTAATTTGGTCAAAATCAAAATAAAAAATGTTTCTAAATTATTGACAGGACACATTTTCATTGATTCAAAATGAATTTGACTTCTCATCCTAATCTGGGACAGGGACATTTTTCAAAATCTCAAAAATATTCATAGGATGTGACAATCATTCCCCTTCTCCCAGCCCCATCGTGAACCAAGACCTTGATTCTTCCATGGATGCTGCATTATGGGAGGGGATAAAAAGGGGGAGTGTAATTCACAGAGCAGTTGGGAGGCTTGGCTAATCCCTATTTATACAGTATCATGGTTTGCTGTGATGAAAAGAGCTACAGAAATTCAGTGTTATATAATCCCGTGGTCTCTTCTTATTCCCTTCTAGGAGAAGACCCAAAGTGAGTAGAGATGTAGGACGAAAAGACAAGCTTCCTCTGAGAGCCTGCAGATTGGAACCACTCAAGGAAATTATATAAGTGAAACTAAAGAGACCCTAGGTCCTGATACCAATTAATGTGATTAAAATCAAACATGCCGTTGTGTTTTACCAACTCAGGGTCAGAGATTGCTTCTGTGGAAAGGGTATTCATGGGACATTGTACCAGCCTTTTGTATCCACTTTCAGAGAGGCTAATAAAGTCTACAGTGCCTCTAAAGTTACATTCCATGGCTGCTAACATGGGGCGGCAGCATAATACGGAACACAGCATTGGGCTAGGAGTCAGTTTGGATTCTGATCTCAGCTCAGCCCCTGGCATCGGACTTGTGTCTCGTGTTTTTCCCTCCACAAAACCAGTGTGAACAAACTACACCAGTCCAGTGGGGTCCCAAATAACTATGTCTATTTCACAGGGCTAGCCAGAAAACAGGAATTCTGAATAGCACAATAATTTCATAATTTTTGTTCCACATAAGAACAAAGCCAAGATGCTTTCAAAATGCTTCATGAAAACAGAGAGCTCCATCCCAGAAGAGCCAACAGCTCAAGCAAAGCAGCAACCTAAACTTTGTATCTCTATACCCCTCCCAAGTACCCTAATAGCCATGCTAGCAAGTTAGTGCTGCTCACTCCATGTCGGGACTTGAACCTGACTCCTCATCACAGGTAAGTAGTCTGGCCTACAGGCTTTTTGGGGTGGGTCTTGCTCTCTCTCTCATTTTGTTCAGCAATTCCATTCGGGACCTGAGAAACCCTCCCCACAAAGTATTGGTCGAAACCCATACATTTCTGTGAAAAGTTTCAGTTTTGACACACTGGCAATTTCCCCACAGAAAATTCTCACGCTGCTCTTCTGTTTAGTACATGCAACCATTCAAAGTCTCGCTACATAGACACCATTGCTCTGAGTGGCTTTGAAAACACAGAACACGGTGAGAACCTTTCGAGGGATCACAGACTAGTTAAAGGGACACTGCTCTGATTCTGTATACTACACTCTGCAAGTCACTTCCCCACTCTGCCCCAGTTTCCCTCCCCACTCTGTCTATTTAGATTACAAGCTTTTCAGGGCAGGAACAGCGTCCTACACAGTGGGATCATGACTTCTTATTGCTACTGTAAAAACATACCTGTTTAAAGGAGGCTCTGAACAACGTAGCTCCGGGTATTGCGTAAATACCATCACAGACCAGGGCTGTGCTGTCATGCAGTGAGAGAGCTTATCACACAATAGTTCATGTATATCCCAGACTCTAGTTTCCCAGGCTGGCAATTTGCATCAGACCCATAGGGGAAGGCAGGGGAAGAATAAAGGCAAGTCCAAAGAGGATGTGTTTAGCCTGGCCACCAAACAAGCCCCACACACAAATAAACCCCATTCTCATGAGAAACATATGTCACTCAAAGTCAAGGTGAAATACAGGGGATGTTTCTGGGGACACTGCTGAGAGGGTCAATTATAGGTGAATTGCTTAAAGACAGAGCTACCTACAGCCCAAGACTAGGGACCTCCACTATGAGGCACCAAACCAGTCAGAAAGAGCACTTCTGTTTGCCACACTGGCAAGCAAGAAGTTGTACAAGCAATTCCTTTCAGACACTCCAGTTCCCCAAGATAAGCAGGGCTCGACAAATCATGTAACCTACTCGCCCGTGGCGAGTAGATTACAAGCCGGCACAGCCGGCGCCATGCGATCTGCGCATGCGCAGCTCGCAGAACTGCGCAGCTGGCGAGCGGATAAGAGATTATGAAAGCCAATCCCACCAAATCAAAACAGGTCCTTCTGATCCAAAAGGATCAGCCATATTCCCAGGTCAATTTATAACTCAGATCTTACTCATAAAAGCATGATGGTAGCCAGTTTTTTTTTTTTTTTTTTTGAAAGAAAGAAAGAGAGAAAGAAATCTCAGCAGAGGACAAGTTGTTAAAGGAATCAAATACATACCAATTGCAAAGTTCTTGGTGCAGGCTTGTAGCAGAGGTGGAATAATCTGCTGTCTTAAAACCAGTCTCTGGAATACATCCTCAGTTAGGATAAGTCGTTAGTCCTTTCAGGCTTCAGGTTGTATCAGAGACCCTTCAGATGTGATGAGCCAGCTTAAAGATGAATGGAGGAACCCCCAGGTCTCTTTTTATAACGTTGGCCACATGAAGGAACTCCCATTGTTCTCACTGTCTAATAATGTGTCCCAAGATGGAGTTTGTCACATGAGAAAGTTATATATCCATGCATGACTCGGTCCTTTTTAGGCAGTGGCCATTGCTCTCATGCTGGTCTGAACATATACAGAAAAGCTCATCAGATGTGGATTGGCACCACTTAAGGTACATTGTTAGTCAAATATTGCTATTCACTTGACTAATAGTTTTCTCATTGTAGTCTGGCCAGGCCTTCTGTTAATATCTCCCAGAAGCTAACATTTGAAATGCAAGTACGTAGCCAATACTCATATCTTCAAACACAAAAATGATACATGCATATGAACAGTATAAACAGAATCAGTGAAGCATAAGCTTTTCATAGACATCTTCCTTGGCAACAATGATTGTATGTTCATATTACAATCCAATAACGTCACACAAGGTGACCATGTTTTCAGTGCTGCCAACCAGGGCTTTTGCATAGCGATGTTCTTTCAGGGCCATCCATGAGACAAAGTTATTCATGTCACAGAAGAGTCTCATTGGCGAGGCAATGCACATCCACATAGCTAGGGCCTGCCTTTGCCCCAGAGAGCTCTCAGTCCCAACACCCAAATGGTGGGAGGGGAAACAAAGGGACAGAAAGAAGAAGTGACTCATTCAAGGACACACACCAGACCATGGCAGAGCTGGGACTAGAACCCAGATGAGTGCCCCATTCACTAGACCATGTTGCTAATAACAAATTCCCTTTAAAAAAATACTTGTGCTGATGTTGCTAGAGTGGGTCAGAAATGGGGTGTTTCCAGGGGAAAATTTTGAGGGAAAAGAAGGAAATTGAACCCACTGAGTCAGGAGGATTTACTGCCGTGGTATCTGGACAGGTCTCTGGCTCTGTCGATGATGATAACCAGAAGGCTGCTTACATGTATGCTCAATGATGTGGGCCCAATGACCACCACAGACCCCAAGAGGGCCTCCAAAATCAGACAAGGATCAAAGGTGCCCGGCCAGGTTTATTGTTAAGCGAAGTACAGTAATAGTTGTCAGTAGACTCTACCAAATCACTACACACTTGTACTTACAACAATGCCCTCAGCACAACCAGTGGGAAACTCCCACTGTCCCCGGCTGGACAAAGACTGTCCCCTCAAGACACCACTTTATATACAGGTGCAAACAAGTTACACTTCACTGCTGACATTGTCAGGTTACCACTCTCTGACACTACTTAGATACCACCTTGTGGTTTGATTAGATCATCTCTATCCATCATGCTGTCATTTTAGACCCTTTCCCGAACCTGGGTCTTTATCTGTGGGGAGTGTGTACCAAGGTTTTTTTTTTTAAATGAGCTGCTGGTACCATGTGCTTTCAGCTTATGACCAGTACCAATTACTGTTCTATTCCTGGGTCTATTACCAATTAGTGTTTTGCTCTCTCAGCCCTGTTCATTCCAAGTTCTGTTAGCAGGGGCCTGCCTCTTGCTCACAGCTTAGCTTTGCTTTATATTAGACATGTTTTGTTCATTGTTAGCTAGGCCTCAGGCCTCTAACCAGGCCTGTGCTACATGGACTTTTGTTTTAGGCCTTCATCTTACTACACCCACAACTCCCAAATCCATGGCTTAAGGCCTAACTAGAAGAACACCCCGACTACTCTATTTGCATGTCTCCTGCATACCAAGTTATTGTCCCACTGCACTATTAGTATCATAACAACATGAGGCCCCACTCAGAGATCAGGGCCTCACAGCACTACAGAAGTGTGGAATAAATGAAGACATTCCTTACAGTCTCAGCAGGGGACAAGAAACAACAACTGGCTCACCAAAGAACGTGCTACCAGGCAGGAAAAATGGCGGGTGTTTCAGTTACAGCTCTGGATTGGGACGTCTGGGGAGTTAATTCCCTCCTCTGCCACAGGCACCGAGTGTGACGTTGGGCAAGGCAGAGAGGGGAACAAAACCTCCTATGTTGCATAGGAGGCTAATTCTTGTTTTCAGAAGTGATTTATGCACTTAGGAACCTGAGTCTCCTTGACCTTCAGTGAGGCTTGAGCTCTTGAGTGCCTAAATCATGTAGTCTGATTTTCAAAAGTGAATTAAGTCACTTGAAACACTGAGTGGAGCAACTCTGAGATACCTTTAAAACTCTGTGCTCAGTACCCCAGATTCTTCATCTGTAAAAGAGGACTATAAACCTTCCCTTGTCTATTTACACTGCAAGCTCCTGAGACCAAGGGCTGTCACGTACTGTGTTTTCTTGGCACAATGGGACTCTGATCTCAGTCAGTGTCTGTGCAGTGCCCAGCATGACAGGGCCTGCATCTCAAGTGGTACCAGCTGGGGTCCGTGCAGCATCTGACATCACAAGGCCCTGACCTTGGTCAGAAGCTAGCACAGTGGAGCCCGGCATCTGTCAGTTCTGTGCAGTGCCCAGCACCTGCGAGGGCCCCACTCTTGCACAGGGTCTGTGCAGCGCCTGGCACAATGGGGTCTTTAGGCACCACTGTGCTATAAATCATAATTACACAAGGAGAAGGGACAAATGAGACAATCATGTGTAGGAAAAAAACACTGCAGTCACAGCACACCAGTTCCCCAGCAATTGCTCCAGGTGAATACGCCCAAATGCCAACATTGCTTGTGGATACCTGACTACATCAAAGGATATCTACTCATTGGACTGACTTTTATATGCACCCGATGCTGTTACCCATGACTCTTACTCTCAAGTACTGTCTGCATTGTGGTGGTATCGAGAAGACACAACCAAGTTCAGAATTGCAACATTATTTGCATTTATTTGTATTGTGGTAGCGTCAAGGAGCACCGTTATGTTCTGCATTAGGCAAACACAGAATAAAGAGATGGTTCCTGCCCCAAAGGGCTTCCTGTCTAGGAGCAGACAATGAGACAGCGCCATTCCAGTTTAAACAGACAGAAAAAAGAAGTGAATTGCCCAGCTGCAGAACCAGAGACAGAAGCCAGGTCTGCTTCCCTAAGCCAGCACTCCAGGCACTTCCTTAACCTTCCCCCACCCAGCCGTTCTCTTTGTCCTCCCCTCTCTCCCATGGATTTGTGCGCTGTTTTTACCCTGTCTGTACAAAGACCACCCCGAAGTCGTGGTAGGTGGTAGGTTTTTATTACATAAGCTCTACCATACAGCGCATGAACCCCTCCGTACAGCAGTGGGGTAGGGGGGCTCAGGCCTGCCCACTCTCCCGAGCCCCAGCCCAGGGCCCTAAGGCAGGGGGAAAGAACTTCCCACCTGCCTGCGGATGGGGTGTAAACCCCTAAACTCACCCGCACTCGGGGTCCTCGGCCCAACCCTGGGCCACTTCCTACCCCGCCTGGAGTTCCCTCCCCGGGGCCGATGCGGGGTTGCTGCTCACCCCGGTCAGTTCCCGGACCCTTCCGCCCTCCCCCTCCTTGCTGGCCTCACCTGCTTTCCCCCGGCCGGCCTGAGGTTCACCCCCTTGTTAGCGGCCTCCGGGCCACTTTTGAATGCCCTGCTGGCCTGGCGGGTGGCGTCATCGGCCAGCGCTGGCGTAGCCATGCTGGCTGACGCCGAGGTGATGTCATCAGCCAGCGCCGGCCCTCCGGCGCGTTGCGTGCCTGTGGCATTGTGCCCAGCAGCATCTGCCGGGCCACCACTAACTTGGCCCAGAGGTGTGCGGGGCCACTCCGTCCCACCATACCCCTCCCCCCTTAAAGCCCCCCTTTCACTCTCTTCCCCTTCCCCATCACCCTCGTGTCCCGGTATACGAGAGAGAGAGTCCGCGTTCTGGTGCTTCGCCCCTGCATGGTGTACAACCTCGAAGTGGTAGGGTTGCAGGCTTAGGTACTACCGCATAATCCTCGGGTTGGTGTCTTTCAGGGTGTTGAGCCATTTCAACGGGGCGTGGTCAGTCACCAGCATGAAGCAGTCCCCTAAAAGAAAGTAACGGCAGGCCTCAATAGCCCACTTGATGGCTAATGCCTCTTTCTCTACCGTAGCATAGTTCTTTTCCCGTGGAAATAGTTTCCGGCTTAAGTAAGCCACTGGGTGCTTGACACCCCCCTCCTCCTGGGCTAGAACAGCCCCTAGTCCCACCTCCGAGGCATCGGTCTGGAGCAAAAAGGGTTTGGTAAAGTCAGGCTGGTGTAGCACTGGAGCCTTAATTAAATGCTCTTTAAGGGTCCTAAAAGCTCGAGTGGCCGGCTCAGTCCACCTCGCCCGCTGAGGCTGCCAGCTCTTCGTCAGGTCAGTCAGGGGGGCAGCTAGGGCCGCAAAGTCAGCTACAAACCGGCGATAGTAGCCCACCAGACCGAGGAACTGGTGAACTTGTCTCTGTCATCAGGATGGGGTACTCCCTGACCGCCTGCACTTTAACAGGGGCTTTACCCGTCCCCAGCCCACCATATACCCCAAGTACGATACCTCTCGCTGGCCGAAGCAACACTTCTTCGGGTTGGCGGTTAAGCCGCCCAGGGTAGGCCCCCCAGGACGGCAGCAATATGCCGAAGGTGTTGTTCCCAGGTATCGCTAAATATTATGACGTCCTCTGTGTAGGCCACTGCGTACGGGTGGTGGTCCCTTAATATGCCGTCCATTAATCGTTGAAAGGTCGCCGCGGCTCCATGCAACCCGAACGGCATTTTCCGGAACTGGTATAGGCCAAAGGGCGTGGCAAAGGCCATCTTCTCCTTAGCGTCCGGGGTCAGCAGTATTTGCCAGTATCCCTTTGTGAGGTCAATGGTGGACAGATATCTGGCCCGTCCCAGCCATTCCAGTAACTCATCAATGCGCGGCATGGGGTGCGCATCAAAGCGAGACAGCACGTTGAGCTTCCGGAAGTCGAGGCAAAATCTGGTGGACCCATCAGCCTTCGGCACTAATATGATGGGGCTTCTCCACTCACTCCGGGATTCCTCTACCACTCCCCACTCCAGCATTGATTGTAACTCCCGGTGGACAGTCTCCCACAATTTTCGAGGAAGGGGACAGAGAGCTTCCCGTACCTTCTGGCCTGGAACAGTTATTATATCATGACTCACCAGGTTGGTTTGCCCCGGTTGGCTCATCAGGCCCGTTTGGAACGTGGCGAGGAGGCTACGAAGTTCTCAACGTTGTTTGGTACTCAGCTCTTTGCCCATTCGGACCTCCTCGACTGTTACTTCTTTCTCACCCCAGGGTCGAGTTCGACGTCCTCCGGTTGGGGTTCGCCAAGGAGCGCCTCTCGGGGTTTCCATTGCTTTAACAAGTTCATGTGGTATACCTGAGTTGCATACCTCTTTCCCCCTATCTGTACCTCATAATCCACTTTACCGATTCTCCTTAGCACCCTGTACGGCCCCCACCTCCGAGCTAACAACTTAGACCCTTCCGTCGGGAGCAATACCAGGACTTGCTCCCCTGGCTTGAATTCCCTCAATCTAGCGCCTCGATTATACTGCTGGGCTTGGGTCTCCTGGGCCTTCCGTAAATTCTCCCGGGCCCAGTCCCCTAGGTTACGCAACCGTTGCCTTAGTTTGAGTACATACTGAGCAGTGCCCAGGCCCAGTGAGGGCTATTCTTCCCACCCTTCTCGTACCAGGTCCAATAAGCCTCAGGGTTGGCGTTCGTATAGCAATTCAAATGGGGAGTACCCCACTGAGGCCTGGGGAACTTCCCGAATCGCGAATAGCAGGGCCGGCAATAGGGTATCCCAGTCCCGGGGATCTTCCTGGACAAACTTACGCAACATAGCTTTTAAGGTGCAATTGAACCTCTTGACCAGCCCATCAGTCTGGGGGTGGTAGACAGAGGTCCTGATCTTTTTAACCTGCAGCCATCTGCACAAGTCTGTTAGTACACTCGAGACTAAGTTGGGGCCCTGGTCTGTCAACAGCTCCTTTGGAAGCCCCACCCTCAAAAATATCTTCACTAGTTCCTCGGCTATCACCGGGGCAGTGGTCTTGCGCAGAGGGACGGCCTCCGGGTATTGTGTCGCATAATCTAATACCACCAGGAAATACTGGTGTCCCCGCCGTGACCGCTCCAGCGGGCCTACCAAGTCCAACGCAATACGCTCGAAGGGGACCCCGACTATCGGGAGGGCACCAGCAGGGCCTTCGGCATGGCTGCCATGGCCATGTACTGATTGGGGGCACGAAGCGCAAAAATCCTTAATCTCCCGGTACACCCTGGGCCAGCAGAACCGCTGTAACACCCACTGCTGCATCTTTTCCGTGCCCAAGTGTCCAGACCATGGGTTGTCATGGGCCAGTTCTAAGATTTGTTGTTGGTAGGGCTGAGGAACTAATAGTTGCGCCACCTCCCCTATCGCTTCCCCGCCCTGGGTTATCTGGTATAGGCGATCTCCACATACCTCGAAGTAGGGGCCTACTGAGCCCTGAGAAGTTCATCGCCGAGTGGCCCCTTCTGGTCCATGCACTTGTTCCCATGCTCTCTGGAGGGTAGGGTCGCTGCCCTGCTGCATCAGGAAGTCCCCCTCGTCAAACGCCAGGTCGATCGGGGTCGGATGTTCGGCGGGTGTGGCTCTCACTTCAAGCGTCATGCGGCAGGCCTCGTCCCCTTGTGCCACTGACACGCCGCCGCCTTCACCTCCCTGATCCCCTTCTGCCCGGCCTGGCCCCACAACTGTACCAAGCGCTTGAACCTGGGCCAATCTCTTCCCAGCAAGGCGGGGTGGGTAAGTCGGGGGGCCACCGCCACCCTGCAAACTGCCTCTTCCCACCCGTCATTAATTCATATTTGGACCGTGGGGTAGGAGCATACGTCCCCATACACGCAACATATCCAGATCCTCCCCCCTGTCGGTGGGGGCACCCCCACCACGTCCGTCCGCACCATCGTTTGTCCACACCCCGAATCCATTATTGCCTCGACTGATTTCCCATTTATCATCACCCATCGGGTGACTGGTCGTTGGGCCGGTCTAGCATGCAGAACACCGACCTGGGTCGGCTGTCCATAGGTGTAGTCCATGAGGGGGCAATCCCGGCAGAAATGCCCCCCCTTTCTGCACTGGTAACAGGCCCCCCGGACTGGCGGGGCTCCCTTCGGGCGGGCTTCCGGTTCCTCTCCGGCCAGCTTCACGCCGCCGGGTCGGAGTTCTCCCACACAGGCGCCAACTTCTTCTCCGTCCCCGACCCCAGGGTTGGGGTCCGCCCTTCCCTTGCTCGTTGGGGCAGCGGGTGTTTTAGGTTCCCAACGGGGCTGGGTGTCTTCCCATGGCCTTCCGTGCCTTCAGCAGCAGTGAACCGCTCCATAAGGGTCACTGCCTCCTCCAGGGTGTCGGGCAGGTGCCGCCGGACTCATCGTTGGCCCTCGGGGGGGAAGGAGGCAGAGAATCTGTACATACTGCTCCAGAATCACTTTGTTGGCAACCTGCCCTCCCGTCTTATTGTCCGGCTCCAGCCATCTCCTTCTGGCTTCTTTAACCCCGTGAGCAACGGCATGTGGAGTTTCGCCCGGGTTATACTGGGACTCTCGGAAGCGCTGCCGGTAGGCCTCCAGGATAACGCTCAACTGGTCCAGTATCACCTCCTTGACCTTAAAATAGCATAGGGTCTCCTTTGCCATCATGCCCCGGTAAGCCATCTGCGCGGGGCCGGACAGGTACAGGGCCAGCAGGATAGCCGTATTGGGAGTTGAGTCCCCACATTCAGTCCCTCTTCACCGGCGAGTGGCCCTTCTCCTTCACTGCGTGGGCCCCTCAGCCCTGGGGTGGTCTCGTGCATCTCCCGGACCAGCTGCCTCTGCTGTTCCTGAAACTGTGCCGCTAATTGTAGCAGTTGAGTTTGCTGCTGCTGTTGTCGTCTCTGGCTGTCCATCAGCCATTCTAGCAGTTTGTTAATCTCCATTTCGGCGTCTCCTTGTAAAACAAAATCACACTCAAGTCTCTTACTCCCTTTTCTCCCGCTCCCCCAGCCCTACTGCAGGGCCAGGGACTGTGCCCGCATTCTCCACCACATGTACAAAGACCACCCCGAAGTCATGGTAGGTGGTCAGTTTTTATTACATAAGCTCTACTGTACAGCGCACGAACCCCGCCATACAGCAGTGGGGTAGGGGGGCTCGGACCCACCCACTCTCCTGAGACCCAGCCCAGGGCCCTAAGGCAGGGGAAAGGAACCTTCCACCTGCCTGTGGATGGGGTGTAAACCCCTAAACTCACCCGCACTCAGGGTCCTCGACCCAGCCCTGGGCCACTTCCTACCCCGCTTGGAGTTCTGTCCCCGGGGCCAACGCGGGGTTGCTGCTCACCCCGGTCGGTTCCTGGACCCTTCCGTCCTCCCCCTCCTTGCTGGCCTCACCTGCCTTCCCCCGGCCGGCCCGAGGTTCACCCCTTTGTCAGCGGCCTCTGGGCCGCCTTTGAATGCCCCACCGGCCTGGCGGGTGGCGTCATGGGCCAGGCGCTGGCATAACCATGCCAGCCGACACCGAGGTGATGTCATCAGCCAGCGCCCACCTTCCGGCGCATTGCGCGCCTGTGGCATTGTGCATCTGCCGGGCCGCCGCTAACTTGGTCCGGCGGCGTGCGGGGCCACTCCGCCCTGCCACACTGTCGGTATCCAGAAATTTGCCATCCCCCCACCATGGACACCAGCTCTCCTCCATCACCAGCCAGCTTTGATGAAGCGTATATGGAGTTAGATCCTCAGCTGATGTAAACTGACATAACTTCCATGGGACCATGCTGATTTACTCCAGGGATATAGTCCCATTAGTCATTTTTTCTGAACCCGGCACAAGGGGGCCCTGTTCTTACTGGAGATCTGCACAGCATCTAGCACAATGGGGCCCTGATCTAGATCAGCATCTATACAATACCCAGCATGATGGGGCCTGGATCTCAGTTAGGGTCTGTGCAGTGCCTGGCAGAATGGGGCCCTGGTCTCAGTTGGGGTCTGCAGTGCCTGGCACAATGGAACAATAGTCTGAGTTGGTGCCTCTGTAAGACCAGTAATAACTGACCAATGCAAAGCAAGCTTGGTGCGCTCATGGACTGGAGGCCTAATGCCTTCCTAACACTGCCCTTTGTTCCACATTTACACAGTAGATTTTCTCTCCCTTTCCCTTCAAGCTAATCCTTCAAACCCAGGGTAGAACTTTAACCCAAGTAAGATGATTATGGCTTACATAACCCACACAAGCACCCATTTAACCCAATCAGTTTCCTAAGGCTAAAATAATAAATATATGTATTACCCCATACTCCCAATCCCCACCACCACACACACACAGAGCTTCCAGCATCCCAAAACAAAAGCATCCAAACAAGGTGATCCAAGGTCACACCACAGGTTGCTCAGATCTTCTTCCAACAGACTGGGATCCCAGCTGAGACCCCAGAGCTTTGGATGGATGCCAGACCGATCGCAGCTTCAATGTTGCAGGCAAGAGTTTAGTGGGGTCATGATAAAGGGAACTTTTTCCGAGACAATGAGACTAAACTTTCCCATGCAGCAGCCCAAGCTATGCTCTTCTCCTGGGGGAAGCCGCTGGCTGTAGCTGATCATGCTTTGACAGATCTTGAAGAGAACTGGAATGTATTGTAGGAGGCACCCTTTCCAAATGCAGCTCTGTCTGTGAAACTCATTTAAGTCATCAGGCAGTGAATTGACAGGGGATCTGTTCGTCATGACTTTTGCCGAACTCCTCGACAGCGTTGGCGGCATGGGCCGCTTTCAAATCATCCACGTCGCTTTGCTTGTTATCCCAGTTTTAATGACAGCCTCTCACAATCTCCTGCAGAATTTTTCCGCTGCTGTCCCAGGACACCACTGCCAGATCCGTGCGGCTGCCAACAACACGCATGATGCAAATGCGACTCACAGGCTGAGCGCCAAAGATCTCTTGAGGGTCTCCATCCCCATGGACGGGGACTGGGAGCCAGAGAAGTGTCGCCAGTTCGTCACCGCCCAGTGGCAGCTCCTAAATTCCAATGCAACAGTCCCAAATGGGACCGAGATGGAAACAGAGCCATGCACGGATGGGTGGACCTATGATAAGAGCGTCTTCACCAACACCATCATTATGGAGGTAAGGAAAGGCCTAAAGCACTCACAGTTGTTTAGAGAAACCCTGCACAGCTTGTGTGTTATGGATCAATATTTACATCTGGTCCAGGCTGTGAACTCTGACTTGTGTTCATTCACTGTCTCTGAACCATTCCTACTCCGTGACCTTAGGCAAATTATCAGATTTATCCACTGAATCAGCCCCAAGGTCCATCCAGCTCAGTAGCCTGTCTGGGACAATGGCCAGCACTGGATGCTTCAGAAGCAGATGTAAGAACCCCCCGGTAGCCCCATGTGGGATAACTTGTCCCATACACAGGTCTCATCTTGATCTTTAGTAGTTGGAGATGGGCACAAGCCCTGAAGTATCAGGTTTAATATGCCTCCAGAAGCCTTGTTGTTGTTACGATTACGCTAGATGCTTTCGATATAAAATGCCAACTCCTGCTTTCAATCTTGTTAACTTCTTTCCCTCAATGACTTCATGTGGCAGTGAGTTCCACAGGCTAATCCCACATCATGTGAAAAAGCTTATTTCTTCCCATCAGTTTTGAACTCCCATCTTTTAATTTCATTGAATGGCCCCTTGATCTCATGTTATGAGAGAGGAAGAACAAATGTTTCTGATCTGGCTCCTCTTTCCCACTCACTGTTTTATATTTACCAGAAGACTTACCCAGCATTACCTGGGTCTAGCCCAGGGGTGGGGATAGCTGCGCAGGCCTCCTGGCTGGGGGCGGGGAGAGGCAGGGGCTGTGCAGGCCTCACACTGGCGCTCCCTGGGCCCAGCCTGGGGAGATGGGGGACATGCAGGCCTCCCAACGATGTTCCCTGGGCTCCACACAGGCTGGCTGGCCATGCTGGGTGGCCCAGCGGTGCTGGGGGGAGGGACGTGGCTCCTGTGGCAGGAACCAGGGTGGTGGAGCCAGCAGTGCTCTCAGGGGGGCCATGATGGTGGGGCTGTCTGGTCTTTCTCCTCCCAGGCCAGTGGAGGTGCTGAGGGATGGAGGTGGGGTTTGAAACCAGGGGGCCACTTAACCAGGCTAGTGGCAGGCAAGACAGCGAGTCCCATCCTCAGCTGGCCACTCCCTTGGTGGTGCGGCCGCCCCCAGTGGTCACTCTACAGCAGGGGTGGGCAAATTCTGGCTTGCGGGCCAGATCTGGTCCGCAGGGTTAGTCCCTGGTGGGCTCCCACCTCCATGTTTACCTGCCCCTCCGCAGGTATCAGAGGATCGTAGCTCTTATTGGCCGCGAATCACTATTCACAGACTCACAGACAGAGAGATGCACTCTAAAATATATATGTAGATATCCCATCCCATCTAATTCATCTCCTTTGCAAGGTAACAAATATCAGAGGGGTAGCCATGTTAGTCTGAATCTGCATAAACAACAAGAAGCCCTATAGCACCATATAGACTAACAGATTTATTGGAGCATAAGCTTTGGTGAGCAAAGACCTCTCTCTGTCCCTCACATCTGTAAAAGATGGATAATTCTTCCTTTCTCCCATCTGTGTCTGTATGAAAGGCAAACCCTTAATGGCAGAGAGCATCTTTTACTGTGTTCACATATTGTTGGTGCTTCTAACTGCTGCTAGAAGAGAAAATAATGTCTTATATGATGATGCACTGTAAGTCTCCAGGCCTCCTGCTTCTACTATTTACTGACAATTTGTTCTGGGAAAGAACATTCAGATTGTCAAAGGGGATGTAACTGTTTCCCTGATGGCAAGAGGTGGCTGTCGCTGGATATAATACAACTCAGCCCTTCCCATGATTCAAAGAGCTTTACAAACTCCCATGCATGGTTATGAGTTAAGTGTGTAGAACCATTAGCTCCATTTTACAGATGGGGAAACTGAGGCATAGGGAGGTGAAGTGACTTGCTCAAGGTCACAGTTGTGCCAGCCATAGATCCAGAATCCAGGAGTCCTAGGCTTTCAATCCTGGTCCTGTAACTCCTAGAATCACAGATGCTGTCAGAGAACCCAGGAATCCGTCTTACCGCTCCAAGCAATAGAACAGTCTCCTTCCATGTGCCAGGAACACCACCAAGGAGACCTGATGCCCACATTTTAATTCCTAGAGCCAGTGTTCCATCTATTTTTTTCCATCCAGGTGCAGAATAAATTTTCTTATGTGCACAGAGGCATGAGTAGATGTGCACCACTAGTAGAAACACATGCTGCCAGCTGTGGGCGCTCTGCTAATCAGCTGGGTGGCATTTGAATCTCTCCTGGGTGGCTGCCCAAGCACTCAGCTTGCAGGGAACACTGCCTAGACTCCACTCTCCTCCCACAGCTGTGGGCAGAACCCAGCATTCCTGTCTCCCAGGCCCCCCTCCCCCCCCCCCGCCAAAACTACTTGACCCCACTTACCCACAAGAGCTGGGACTAGACCCAAAAGTTATGCCCTATCCCAGTTTTACCCAATACATGTAATTCCAGAGCCTGGAATAGAACATAGGAGTATTGACCGCTGGTGCTCTGCTCTAACCGCTAGGCCACACCGTGCAGCTACACAATAGTGAATATGCAATACTGCTATGCTCACTTATTTAAATATCCACCAGTAGTTAGCTCACGCCCACGTGTCAACCACCCTGTTAACAAATCCACTGACACAGCAAAGTGCTGTTTGCTTGCTTAACCAATGCTGGGCTGCAGGACTGCACACAGAGAAAGTCCCCTCCCCTTGACAATTCTCAGCTTGTTGGTTATTTAAATATTCACTTGCACTTTTTTTAAAAAGCATAAATATGAGGCAGGGATTAATTTCATTTTAAATGCAACCTTATTTGCCAAATACAAATGGTCAAATCCTGGTGCCAATAAAATCATTATTGTTACTAAAATATCTGTAGTGCCGAACGACCCCAACTGAAATTAGGGCCCCCATTGTGCCAGGCATTTCACAAGCCGCAAGTGCAGGGTCCCCTCATGTCAGGCACTGAAGAGATCATGACTGAGATGGAGCCCCCATCGTGCCAGGTGCTGCACAGACACTGGCTCTTCAGGGTAGGGCCTATAATCTAAACAGACAATGGGTGGGAGTGGAAACAACTTGCCCAAGATGATGCAGCAGGTCAGCAGTAGAGCATAGACCAGAACCCCCCTCACCTGAGTCCCAGGCCAGTGCATTATCAGTAGGCCTCCTTGCCTCCTCTTCAAGGGCTTCAGGTGCTCCAAACTGGGGAGGCTGCAGGAGCAGAGGCAGCAGCCCTCATGGCCCCTTTTTATGCCTCTTTCCTTCACCGCCTGCAGCCCTCCAGCAGCAGGCAAGGGGAACTGCAGCCTGAGACATTCCACCTCCCACTGGCAGCAGGCGATACTGCACGCTGGAGGCCACCAACCACTAACACAGTCATGACAACTGCTGAGGATAAATCCCCATAGTCCCTAGTGACCAGCCATCCTAGCTCTCCATTAGACCTTCGTCTGCTACCTTACCTCCATAGCACTGGCTGTTTTCTCCTTGTGTGGGTATGAGCAGCTTGTTATGACAATGTCTGACCCCCCTCTTTTTGCTTCCCCCATCCTGGCAGTGGGACTTGGTGTGTAACCTGCGCACACTCGGACAGATGGCTCAGTCGATCTACATGGCTGGGGTTCTGGTGGGAGCACTTGTGTTTGGAAGCTTAGCGGACAGGTAGGTTTTTGCCAGGTTCTTCCTTTTCCCCCTGCTGAGACAGGCTGCAGGGACAGAAAAAGCAGCAGCTGTGGGGCGAATGGTACCCGCTGGGACTAGGGGCAAAAGCACAGGCAGTGAACAGGATATTTAAATGTTCACTTCAGAGACGAGGTTTATCTGTAGGGATGTGGAGCTAGGGTAGAATAATCCCAGAATCTAATAGTCTGGTGTGTTCAGATGCACAGCTGGTGTAAATCAGCATCACACCCCAGAAGCCAGTGGGTAATCGCCCACTCGCCAACTGGTGTAATCGCCAACCCCATGCACTGGTGCCAATAAGCATTTTTCTGTGGCATTCAATGCACATTAGCTGAGGACCTGGCCCACGGCCTGTTAGTTGCAACATTCTACTTTGCTGATGTTCATCCTCTTCCTTCTAGTTCATTTCCTCTCCCTGCCTGGTCGTGTGAAGTCAAAGGCATAACTCCCACTGATTTCAGTGCTGCAGTAGCCCTAAGTAGGCAATGCCTGTCAGGTCTGGAGGTTACTCTCCTGCTACACTTGAGATGCTGACCCCCTGAACTCATTGCTAGGCCACAATTTTAACTCCTCTGATAGCTTGTCTTATGGGCCAGTCCCCCAGTGCCTGGTCATTTGTGCTTGTGTGGCGGCGCGTCGAGGTCCCCCAACGCCTGCATCCCCATAATGGCACAGACAGACTCCACCAGCCAGTAGAATAGAGGGAGTTTATTGCTTCTCCAGGATACAGCACAGCACAGATGTCATCTGATTACAGGAACCGGGCCTAGGATGCCTCAGCCCCCCTTGAGATGGGGGATGCTGGGCCCCTAAATTCCAGCCCCTCTGGGCCCTAGGCTGTCTCCTCCATGATCCCAGACAGAAAACTAACTCCCCCACTTCTAGCCCTGCCCCCAGCCAGGTCTGGCCTCGCCCCCTTCCTTTCCATTGTTCCGCTCCATGGGAGATACCTGTCTGAGTTTCGAAGCCCCCTTGCATAATGACTCATCCCCTGCCCTGCTGGGTCGTGCTGCAGACAGCAGCCAGTGGAGGTCACTGAAAACCCACTGCCCAGCATAGCAACCAGCAAGGTACCCACACTGCGTCACAGCTTGCTCTCCCCTGAGCACCTTACAGGCCATGTCAGAGCAGGAGGGGGGGCCAACAGCCTTGCCAGACCCCTGGACAAGGTGAGTGAGGGGGGCAGGTGCTGGTTCTGCAGTCCTGAAAAGGACAGGTCCTCGGGCAGAAGGGGTGGAGCTGGGCAGCCAGCCTCCCCCCGCCCCCCCCGGTCCAGCCAGCTGCCCGGAGCATGGCACTCTGGTAGCAATTTAAAGGACCCAGGACTCCAGCCACTGCTGCTACCACAGTAGTGGAGGCTGGGAACTCTGGTCCGTTTTGAATCACTGGGCCCTGAGGCAACTGCCCCCTTGGGTGCCCCTCTCCATCAGCAGGCTTGCAGAGCACACAGACTAACAGTTGGTTAGATAAACAGATAATTGGTACCTGCATGCCATGGACTGAATGCAGAGTGCGAGGTGTGATTACATCCGCCCTGTCCCTACCTATCCACAGGGCTCTGTGACTCTGCACATACAGGGATCTATCAGTCACTAGACCCCTTGACACCCCAGCACGGCTATTAACATGCCTTCCTGTGCCACAGGTTCGGGCGGAAGGCTCTCCTGAGCTGGTCTTACCTGCAGATGGCTGTCACCGGCACCTGCACTGCCTTCTCACCCAATTTCACCGCATACTGCATCTTCCGCTTCCTGGTTGGGATGGCCCTTTCTGGGGTGGTCCTCAACTGCATGTCACTGGGTAAGGGACCTTCTTCCTCTACTCCTTGTGTTTAACCTGGGAAAATTAGCCCTTGCTGTAACTATCTGCATTACGGTAGCTCCAAAGAGACCTAAACACAGTGTGTACATTATTTCTGGTATTACTGTAGCACCAAGAAGCCCCCTTCTGGTGTGTGCATAACTTATAGTATTACAGTAGCACCCTGATGATCCAATACACTATGCATATTAGTAATATTACAGTAGCACCCACAGGCCCTTATGAAGCTCAGGGCCCCATTACAATGGTCAGGTTATTAGTAGTGTCACAGTAGCACCTAGAGGCAGTAAGTAAACTCATTGGCCCATTGCAGAGTGTGCAGTAATACCAGAACGTAGCATCTAGCAGCTCTAAGGGAGATCTGGTCGCCATTTTGCAAAACACTGGACAATTACATCCCCCTTTGTATCAGCAAAACCAAGGACACTCCAGCCCCAGGGCCCTGCTCAATTGACAGCCACTGTCTTAGTGGCTTGGGGCTGGAAATTGACCCAGGAACCCTCCAAGCTAACAAGTTCTTTAGTTTAGCTCAAGGTTACCTGTGCACACAGTGAGACAGTCCCTGCCCCAAAATGCATAGAAAGAAAAAGGGAGAATTATTGTCCCCACATTATAGATGGAGGCTTAGAGGGGGGGTTGATTTGCTCACCATCCCTTAGTGATCCTGTGCCAGATCCAGAAACTGAATCCAGTCACTTGAGTCCCCATCTACAGCTGTAACCATGACACCAACCTACCCCAGCAGCCTTCTTTAGCGAGAAAGCTGTGAGCTGCTGTCCCACTTTTCATGACCCAGCCAGAAGGCAAGCTGCATGGCCCTGGTATGCAGTGTGAATGATCTAACAGTCCCGCACTGTTCTTGGATCGCTCGGGTGCTGCCTAAATGGCAATGTAGATTAGAACTGATCACATTATACCTCTGTATCCTAAGACCCTTGTTATTATTATTCATATTGAAGTAGCATCGAGGAGCCCCACTTTTGGACCAGCACCCCCTGGTGCTAGGTGCAGCACAAACACAGAACAAAAAGATGGTTTCTAAGTAACCTACTTCTTTTCTTTTGGGAAGCTGTGTTCTCATTTTCCAGACAAATGTTTGATTCCTCTTTTGACTGCTGCTCATTCTCAGCCTCAAGGTAATCTTATGACAGTGAGCAACACAGGCTAATGGGGCATCATACAGGACTCCCAGCACTGGTTTTCAGCCACCCCCTTCCCTAAATGCCTGGTTTTCATTTTTGGATGCTGTTTTCCTGCTCTTGTTGGTTTTGATCTGGCCCCAGCATACAAATATTTATCCCTGCATTTGCATGCATTTCTTCTGCTTGTATTCAGCCCAAGCCAGGAGGGTGTCTCAGAGGGAGCCCAGCATTGTAGCATCACTGGATTACAATAATAATACTTTGCAATGAAGGACACGTTACAATAAACCGTTTGATTTGGAATCATGGGCGAGGGTTTGAGTCAGTCTTTTCTAATGATATGAACAGTGCTAGAACAGCAATTCTTAGGGTAGCACCTCAAGATTCTGACTGAAACTGGTGCTCTCATTGTGCCAGGCACTAAACAGACCCCAAGATCAGGGCCCTCATTGTGCCAGATGCTGCACAGAGTTCGACTCAGATCTGGGTACCCATTGATCTGGGCACAGTGCATTCACACAGTGAGCAACGGCTCCCATCTTGAAGAGCTTGTGGTTTAAAAGGGTGGGAAAGTGAAGCGGGAGCCAAAGGGTAACGTACTGAGACCACTGCCTACAGTGCTGACCAGCTCTGCTTCATTATTTCTTGGGCTACGTCTACACTGTAGGCTTTTTGCGCAAGAACAGCTGTTCTTGTGCAAAAATTTGCGGAGCGTCTACACTGCACGCACGTTCTTCCACAAGTAAATTTACAGTAAGGTGTCAGAACAGAGGGCTTCTTGCGCAAGAGTTATTCCTCTCCCCACGAGGAATAAGCCCTCTTGTGCAAGAGCTCTTGCGCAAGAAGGCAGTGTGGATGGGCAACAGGGGTTTCTTGCGCAAGAAACCCCATGGCTAAAACGGCCATCAGAGCTTTCTTGCACAAGTGAGCATCCATGGACGCTCTTGCGCAAAAGCACATGGCAGTGTGGATGTGCTCTTGCACAAGACCTTTTGTGCAAGAACCCTTGCGCAAAACAGTTCTTGCACAAGAGCCTGCAGTGTAGACGTAGCCCTGGTGTTCCCCTAGCTGTCTTTCTGCAGCTAACTGTTGTCTCTTGTCTTATATTTGAAACTCATCTCTTTGTTCTGTGTCTGTACAGCACCAAGCACAATTGGAGCTACTAAAATACAAGTAAGGAATAGAGAAAACAAAGTACCTTGGCCCAAAGTTCACGGAGAAATTCCATGGCAAATCCAGGAATGGAACACCAATGCCTTGAATACCCGTCTGGTACATTAACAACTAGCCCATACTGCCTCTCATTGATAGCTCAGTTTCATTTTTAACACTGAAGGACAGCAAAGCCCCTCACAGACTGGCACCTTTGAGCTCTGAATCCATGCCCATGAAAACATCCCCACCTGCCTCCAAAACCTGTTCACTTGTGTAGCATATTATCTAGAGCTATGGGATTGTTTGGCTCAGTGGCTGAACAAAAAAAACCATTATTTCAGGTTGACGCCAAAACCGAATTTTTTGTTTTGTTTTTCCTCACCAGAATGAAAACAAAACTTATTTTTGGATCAAATTACATGCTCTGTTCAACCGAAATTTGAGGGGGGGGGGGGGAGGGGTTTTGTTTTTTCATTTTATGCATTTCTATTACACATTTTGGAGCTTTTTAAAAATAAATCCCACTACATCTCTAAACAAAACATTGTTTCAAAACAAAGAGTTGAAACAAAACATTTTGACTGTGTCAGAAAAAAAATATTTGGGGGTGGGAGGCCAAAGCTGTTTGGGAACTCAAACCTAATTTGCAAATAGTTTTGGCCAATCTTAACCTGCATTTTTCAGCAAATAAACTACACATTCAAAACACTTCACCCAGCTATAGTATTAATCCCTCTGTGGTGGGGGTCTTCCTTTCCAGTCGTTGAGTGGGTGCCAACCAAAGTACGGACCATCGCTGGCACGGTGGTGGGATACTGCGCTACCATTGGGCAGATTGTTCTTGCAGGCTTGGCATATGCCCTCCCGGATTGGCGCTGGCTACAATTCACTGCATCAATGCCCTTCTTTGTCTTCTTTCTCTACTCCTGGTAAGTGCATCGTTGCGCGTTGGTAGGTGAGCAGGATTCTGATCTCACTCAAACACAGGGCTCAGAAGTGGGAGCTGGAGGGACAATACACTGACAGTCCAATACTCATTGGGATGAGCTGAAATAAGCCCCACTTCACTCTGTATTCCTATCTGATTTAGCTGTGATCCGCCACAGCCTAGTGCCCCTATTGTTTGCAGCTGTCTTGACTACATAAAAGAGCTAGATTGGTCTTGAAAGGATGTGCTTGGCACACCCAGTGGCTTTACCAAGGTCTGTGGCTGTCTGGATCAGTGCAGAAAATGCATATGTAGAGGGGCTGGTACTCTAGGGGCTGGGAGCTGTAGGCCCCTCTGATACAGAAGTAGAAACAATTTGATGTTGTTCCTCTGTGTTTGCCAACAATGCAACTTCTCCTCAGAATCTGCCTCACGAGCTCGTAGCTCTACCCAGGGCTGAGTGCCCCTAATTCCCATGAGCCGCAAATTCCTACCATGAGAACTCAGCTGGGAAAGAAGGAAGCACTCCATTGGTTTTTGGCATTGCTGCTCCATTTGCAGGTGGTTTGCCGAGTCCGCTCGCTGGCTGGTTCTATCAGGAAAACCGGACCGAGCAGTGCAGGTGCTTAAGAAAGTTGCTCAGATAAACAGAAAAAAAGAAGAAGGAGACAAGCTCGATACTGAGGTAAAAAGATTAATGGAATTGCTCCGCCATCAAAGGAAACAACAGATAATCACATCTTATGCTTAGGCCAGGTCTATACTTACCTGGAGATCAATGCTCTGGAGATTGATCTTTCAGGGTTCAATTTAGCGAGTCTAGCAAGGACCTGCTAAATTGATTGCTGATGTCACCCACTGTCAACCCCGGTACTCCATGGGGTCGCAAGGAATAAGGAAAGTCAACAGGAGAGTTTCTTCTGTCAGCCTCCCACAGTGAGGACTCGGTAGAAATTCAGATTAAGGTATGTTGACTCCAGCTACGCTATTCTTGTAGTTGAAGTTGTGTATCTTAGGTTGACTCTCTCCCATACTGTAGGCCTGGCCTTAGGACTCTACCAAATTCACTGTCCATTTGGTCAATTTCATGATCATAGGATTTTAAAAATAATAAATTTTGTGATTTCAGCTATTTAAACCTGAAATTTCATAGTGTTGTAAGTGTAGGGGTCCTAACCCCAAAAGAAGTTGTGGAGGATTGCAAGGTTATTATGGGGGAGTTGTAATATTGCTACATTTATTTCTCTGCCTTCAGAGCTAGGCAGCTAGAGAGCAGCGGCTGCTGGCCAGGATCCCAGCTCTGAAGGCAGTCAGCACCAGCAGCAGCACAGAAGTAAGAATAGCATGGTGTACTTCTGTGCTGCTACCTGCAGAAACTGGACCTTCTGTCAGCAGCTACCTTTCTCCAGCTGCTTGTTCGGATGTGTGCTACTGTGGCACCCACCAGTTACTGACAACATTTAAATTGTTATATAAGAAAAAATACAAACACAAGGGATAATTAACAAGGTGCATGACCCTGCACCCACCCACCCTGAAAACCACCCAGCTTGGCATTCAGACTCACTCCCACCCAGCCTTGCTCCCACTGTTTCTGCATCCATGGGCTCCCCAACCCCACACCTCATCCTGTGCACCCTTTACCACTAACCCTGCATTGTGCCCCCTTTGCCCCTCACTTCTACACAGTGCCCCCTTCATCCCAACTCCTACTTTACTCCCAGCTGTGCCCCCAACTCCCATCCTGCACTTCCAGCATGTCCTGCCATGCGTCCCCCTGCCCAGTACCCTCCACCCCCATTGCCTAGCAACACCCGTGCCCAGTTGCCCTTCACCCTCTGGCTACGGTGCCCTGGACATGGGCCCAGTTTGCCCAGCCCCAAAGCTGGTCCTGTGACAAGGCAGCCAACCACCATGTGGTCCCGGCACAAGCCCCAGCCACCCCACACACAGCAGCTCAGGCCCCAGCCTCAGCGGACGGAGCTGCCACTGCCTCCCGCCATGCAGTGGCTCAGGCTCAGGCCCCGGCCCTGGCTGCCAGAGCTGCTGCCACCACCACCCACCAAGCAGCCCACGCTGGCAGCAGCTCCAGCCCTGGGAAAGGGCTGAAGCTAGGGCCAGGGCTGTGTGGTGGCTGCCCAGCTGCTCCTAGGTCAGATCAGCCACCCCACAGGCAGCCTTATTATAGGCTGTTAAACAGCTTCAGCTTTCCAACGCAGAGCGTTTCAGTGGAGGATGAAGTGATTCTATCCACCTTCATACGCACCCCTCTGTCTGTCTCTATCTATGTCCATATGCAACTGGATGAAAATAATTTTAACAAGTCAGGAAAGTCTTTGTGTTCTGCTTTTCTCTTCTGACCGTGTTAGGGTCCCTCAGCATTGTGCCAGCTCCAGGAGCCAGGCGATAGCTCTCGGCTGGTCACTAGAGGGGGATGCAGGATTGGTTGTACGTTGCCTGTGTTGAGCTCATCCACATTCCTACGCTGCTTTTGTTTCCTCTAAATGGAATGGTGCAAACATCTTACAACAGCTCCTGGGCTGCGGGGAGTGATCTTCACAGGAATTGCCTGACTGGATTAGCCCAGTGATCTATATAACCCAGTATCCTGTCTCTGACAGCACCTAGCACGGAGACTCATTCCAGGCTCTGGGAGAAGAGTCTAGTGGCTAGAGCTGGAGGAGGCTGGGACTCAGGATTCCTGGGTTCCATTCCCAACTTTGAGAGAGGGGCAAAGCCTACTGGTTAGAGCTAGGAACTGGGTCAGGACTTCAGGGTTCTCATCCTCTCTCAAGTGCTGGCAAGCTATTCTTTATCCTGCCCATTACTTTGACACCCTTTATCAGATCCCCTCTTACTTGTCTCCTTGCTATGGTAAGCATTCCCAATCCTATCAGTCTCCCAGGAGTCTCTCCAGAGCACTAATCATTCGCACCGTGCATCTTTGCCTCCCCTCCCTGCACACCCAGATCCTCAGCTTCATTGCCAAGTGACTGCAGCGCTGCAACAGCTGTTCCATCGGCTGGGGGTCTGGCCCATGTTCTCCAGTGGGGCATATCAAATGTGCAGAGCACAGTAAGGAGGGTGCAGCAGGATAATACACCAGAATTATTTTTCCTGCCGTCTCTCCCTGCTAGGTCTTGAAATCCAACATGCAGAAGGAAATGGCCTTGGCACAATCTTCCCACCCATTCTACAGTTTGGTCCGTACACCCAATGTACGCAAGATATCCTGCTGCATCGCCAGTGTCTGGTAGGTGTGCTTTGTTCTTTCTTTCTAACCCTGAGGCAGCACTAGGGGGCGCTGTGCTGCAGGGAGAGAGGGGTAGGGATCAGTAGCAGGCACCCTCAGAGTCAGTGCAGATTCCAATGCCTCACCATGGTACACTGGGGATAAAAATATGTTGCCAGTCAGCCAGTCAAGATCCCCCCTCTCCCTTCCCCAAGGGGAGTCAGTTACATCAGGGATAAATCTGGCCCT
The DNA here is from genome assembly GCA_032595735.1 of Pelochelys cantorii. Lineage (NCBI taxonomy): Eukaryota > Metazoa > Chordata > Testudines > Trionychidae > Pelochelys > Pelochelys cantorii. The sequence goes on from CM064336.1 coordinate 36,040,087, forward strand.
GCTTTCCATTTACACCCCACCCCCTTCGATGACCCTTCACAGGTTTGCCACCAGCTTTGCCTTCTATGGCTTGGCCATGGACCTGCAGCATTTCGGCTTCAACATTTATCTCATCCAGGTGGCTTTTGGCTCCATCGACATCCCGGCCAAGCTGGCTGCTGCCATCGGGATGAGCTTCATCGGCCGGCGTGTCACCCAGGCAGCTTCTGTTATCCTGGCAGGGCTGGCAATCCTGGCCAACATGTTTGTGCCACGAGGTGAGCATTCAGGGTGCAGCTGGCAGGGGAGGGACGGGCTGAATTAAGCTTATCCCACCCCCCACCCCCCACCCCCCACATACAAAGCCCTCTCCATAGCCTTCCCCTCAGAGCCAAGATGGCTTTTGGCTCCATCGCCATCCCAGACAAGCCGGCTGCTACCATCAGGATGAGTTTCGTCTGCCACACGTCACCCAGGCAGCTTATCTCCCCACAACTGACCTCATGGCCCTATCTGCCCACAACTGTGCTGCCCCTCCACAAGCCACCCACCCACCCTGAAAACCACCCTCCATGTCCCTCCACAGCCCAGCCCCAATATGGCCCCCACATCCACTTGAAGTGGCAGAGGGAGGGTTCCGCTCAGGAGCAGAACAGGAGTTGCATGAGAGATGTTGTCCAGTCATAGTGCTGGGCCCTCAGAGGAGAATGGGAACAAGAGTCAACTGAACTAAAACTCCCATATGGCACTAAAATAGCATCAAAATATTTCAACTTTCAGGTGCTCATTGTTTGACACCTGAATGTTCCATAGAATCATTATGGATAACAATTCATTCCTCTAATATGAATATGGCATTAGGAATATATTACCGACCACCTAACCAGGACAGTGATAGTGATGCTGAAATGATAAGGGAAATTAGAGAGGCTACCAAAATAAAAAACACAGTAATAATAGGAGATTTCAATTATCCCCATATTGATTGGGTGCATGTCACCTCAGGACGGGATTCAGAGATTAAATTTCTTGATGCCTTAAATGACTGCTTCATGGAGCAGCTAGTACAGGAACCCACAAGGGGCGAGTCGATTCTCGACCTAGTCTTGACTGGAACGCAGGATCTGGTCCAAGAGGTAACTGTTACTAGACCGCTTGGAAATAGTGACCACAATATAATAACTTTTAATATTCCTGTGTTGGGAAGAACACCGCAGCGGTCAAACACTCATTTAATTTCAAAAAGGGGAATTACACTAAAATGAGGAAGCTAGTTAAACAGAAACTAAAAGGGAGAGTAATTAAACTAAAATCCCTGGAAGCTGCATGGGAACTGTTTAAAGACACCATACTAGAGGCCCAACTTAAATGTATACCCCAAATAAAAAAACACAGTAAGAGACCTAACAAAGAACCACCATGGCTAAACAGCCATGTTAAAAAGGCAGTGAGAGAGAAAAGGGCAGCTTTTAAAAAGTGGAAGTCAAATCCTAGTGAGGAAAATAGAAAGGAGCACAAACACTCCCAAATTAAGTGTCATAATGTAGTAAGAAAAGCCAAAAAAGAGTTTGAGGAACAGCTAGCCAAAAATTCAAAAAATGATAGTAAAATGTTTTTAAAATACATTAGAAGCAGGAAGCCCGCTAAAAAAGCAGTGGGGCCCTTGGATGATAAAGATATAAAAGGAGCGATCAAGGAAGACAGTGCCATTGCGGAGCGATTAAATGATTTCTTTGCTTCAGTCTTCACAGCTGAGGATGTTACAGAGGTTCCTAAATCTGAGCCAGCCTTTTTAGGTGACAAATCTGAGGAACTCACTCAGATTGAAGTGACATTAGAGGAGGTTATGGAATTAATTGATAAGCTGAATAGTAACAAGTCTCCGGGACCAGACGGCATTCACCCAAGGGTTCTGAAAGAATGCGGAGTTATTAACAGTGGTTTGTAACCTATCCTTTAAATCCACTTTGGTACCAAATGACTGGAAGATGGCCAATATAACACCAATATTTTAAAAAGGCTCTAGAGGAGATCCTGGCAATTATAGACTGATAAGTTTAACATCAGTACCAGGCAAATTAGTAGAAACACTAGTAAAGAGTAAAATTGCAAGGCACATAGAAGAGCACGAATTGTTGGGCAAAAGTCAGCATGGTTTCTGCAGAGGGAAGTCGTGTCTAACTAATCTGTTAGAATTCTTTGAAGGGGTTAATAAACATGCGGACAAGGGGCACCCAGTGGATATAATATACCTAGATTTCCAGAAAGCCTTTGACACGGTCCCACACCAAAGGCTTTTACGTAAATTAGGTGGTCATGGGATAGGAGGAAAGGTCCTTTCATGGATCAAGAATTGGTTAAAAGACAGAAAACAAAGGGTGGGAATAAATGGTAAATTTTCACAATGGAGGAGGGTAACTAGTGGTGTTCCCCAGGGGTCAGTACTGGGACCAATCCTGTTCAACTTGTTCATCAATGATCTAGAAAATGAGGTAAGCAGTGAGGTGGCCAAGTTTGCAGATGACACAAAGTTGTTCAGGACAGTCAAAAGCAAAAGAGATTGTGAAGAACTACAAAAAGATCTCAGCAAACTGAGTGATTGGGCAGCAAAATGGCAAATGGCAAATGAAATTTAATGTGGGTAAGTGTAAGGTAATGCATGTTGGAAAAAATAACCCAAATTACACGTACTACATGATGGGGTCAAATTTAGCTACGACAGATCAGGAAAGGGATCTTGGAGTTATAGTGGATAGTTCTATGAAGACATCCACGCAGTGTGCAGCGGCAGTTAGTAAGGCAAATAGGATGTTAGGAATTATTAAAAAAGGGATAGATAATAAGACAAAAGATATCATACTTCCCCTATATAAAACTATGGTACGCCCACATCTCGAGTACTGCGTGCAGATGTGGTCTCCTCACCTCAAAAAAGATATATTGGCATTAGAAAAGGTTCAGAAAAGGGCGACTAAGATGACTAGGGGCTTGGAAAGGGTCCCATATGGGGAGAGGCTAGAGAGACTGGGACTTTTCAGTTTGGAAAAAAGGCGATTGAGGGGTGATATGATAGAGGTATATAAAATCATGAATGGTGTGGAGAAAGTGATTATAGAAAAATTATTTACCTTTTCCCATAATACAAGAACTAGGGGACACCAAATGAAATTGATGGGTAGTAGGTTCAAAACTAATAAAAGGAAATTTTTCTTCACACAGCGCACAGTCAACCTGTGGAACTCCTTGCCCGAGGAGGCTGTGAAGGCCAGGACTCTATTAGGGTTTAAAAAAGAGCTTGATAAATTTTTGCAGGTTAGGTCCATAAATGGCTATTAGCCAGGGATAAAGTATGGTGCCCTAGCCTTCATAACAAGGGCAGGAGATGGATGGCAGGAGATAAATCACTTGATCATTGTCTTCTGTTCTCCTTCTCTGGGGCACCTGGCATTGGCCACCGTTGGCAGATGGGATGCTGGGCTCGATGGACCTTTAGTCTGACCCAGTATGGCCATTCTTATGTTCTTATGTTCTTATGACCAAAAAAAATTGATATTGTCCATGGGAGGCAAACACACTCTGAGAAAACTTTGTTTAGTTGACAACCCCAATTTTCCATGAAAAAATAGTTTTAATGGAAAATTTCTTACAATCCATAATTCAAACATTTGCATATGTATCTTGCTTACCTCGAATACATATTGTAATGTAGGCCCTGAGCGATCAGCCTTAGCCAGGGCTGTTTCAGCAACTGATTCCTATTCATGACTGCTACCAGCACTGACCATTAGCTCTTATCCTTTTGTGTCTCCCCACAAGAGCTGAAGGCTTTACGTACATCCCTGGCTGTGCTTGGGAAAGGATGCTTAGCCTCTTCCTTTAACTGTTTGTATCTCTACACCGGCGAGCTGTACCCCACAGTCATCAGGTACCTACAGCAGTAACTCATCTATTTCTGTGCTAAAGGAAAGTCCACCCAATGCTGTACTCGATTCAGGGTGTCAGAGCTTGGAATGACAGGGCTCCCCAGGCAAAGCTGGAACCAGAGCTCTCAATTTCCATTCCCAAGGAAGTTCCAGCATTTCAAAATTTCTTGCAAGTCGAAAATTCCAAAAAAATATCATTTCAGAAATATCTGAATGACCTTATTGAAACCATGGTTACTGGGGTTAGCACAGGGGTAAACAGAGTGAAATTTAACAGCTCATGTTATCTTGGTGGTCAGACTAGAAGTTCTACTGGTCTCTTCAGGCCTTAAACTCTATGAAATATGTCAACAAAGACTTATCAAAACAATAACTGATTTATCATTGCAACTATTATATTATGTAAGCCATCAAATCATAGAAATCTAGGGTTGGAAAGGACCTCAAGAGGTCATCTAGTCCACGCCCACCCCTCCCTATGTGAAGCAGGATTAAGTATCCCTAGATCAGTTGTCTCCAACCTTTTTACACCCAAGATCACTTTTTAAATGACAGAACAAGCCAAGATCTACCGCCCTGCCCTCTCTATTCTCCTCCTCTCCATCACTTGCTATATCCAACCCTTATACTGCTGCTTTTTTTCCCAATTCTTCTGTAGGAAGAGGTTTTTCCGACATTTGGCCTGTCTAGACTGGACCACATGTCAGAAAATCCCCTTCTTTTGGAAGCCCCCTTATTCCTCGTGGAAAGAGAAATATAGAGGTTACCGAAAGAGCATGTTTGCTCTTCTGCTAAAAAAAAGTAGAAGAACAAACACATCCCTGGATGCGGAAGGGTTTTTCTGGAATACCTCTGGAATCCTGGAAAAACTCCTGGGCTATGTCTAGGGGAGTAGGCAATACCGTTACACCTATTACTTTTCAGGAAGAACGGTATTGCGCAAGAGGGTTTTTCTTGCGCAAGAAGGGGCAGTGTAGACGCTCCTTCTTGCGCAAGAGCCTCTTCCGAAAAAAATGGCGGCTCATTAGATATGCAAATGAGGCTCGGTGATATTCCATGCTTAGCCTCATTTGCATATTTCTGGCTCAAGATCGCACCAGTGTAGACATAGCCCTGCAGTCTAGCTGTACCCTCACTGGGTTGAGACAGGATGTGTGGGCTCTGGGGTGGGAATGAGGGGTTTGGGTGTGGGAAGAGGTGAGAGGATGCAAGCTCTGGGAGGGAATTTGGATGCAGGAGGAGGTGGAGGAGGGGATGCTGGCTCAGGGAGGGGGCTCCAGGCTGGGGAGTGTTGGGGTCAGGTGGACGGTTGGGGTACTGAGCAAGCTACAGGCTTGTGGATGTAAGGGTGCAGGAGTTTGGGTTGGGGGATGGGAGGGGCTCAGGGCAGGGAGGTGAGGAGTATAATGGGCTCAGGGGACAAATCTGTGGTGTGTGGATGGTGTAGGAGTGTTGTGGCAAAAGACTGAGGATGTGGGGGTGCAGGAGTTTGGCAATGTGAGAGGCTCAGGACAGGGGGTTCCAGTATAGGCTCAAATCTAGGGCCGGAGGGGGTGTTATGATGCTGCGGACAGATAGGGGTTTGTTAGCTAGGCTTCATTTTTAAATAAAATATGTCAAACACAGAAAGTTTCAGCATTGTTTTTATTTATGAGAACCTGTTTTGATTCGGGGGTCACTGAAAAGTCAGTTGGGGCCACACAAGTGAGATGCAAAAAAAAATAACTCCTCCAAAGCCTCACTAATGTGGCCCCAACTGTACTGGTGGGAGCAGGGGACATGGTACTGGGGAAGGGTGCTAGTGGGTGCTGGGGCAGAGGACAGGGTGTCAGTGGAGGCAAGGGACAGGGTGCTGGGGTGGGGACAAGGTGCCGGCGGGGCCAGGGGACAGGATGCCAGTGAGAGCAGAGTGCCAGTGGGAACAAGGGGCAGGGTGTTGGCTGGGGCAGGGAATCCTTGGCATGCGCCTTACCCCTCCCCCCCCAGAGGAGAGAAGCTCCGGCAAGACTCCTCCCGGGACTCCTCCCCCTCCCCCGCAAAGGAAGAAAGCCCCAGCACGCGTTCCCCGCCCCCTTTCCCCCCCCAAGAAGCCCCAGCATGTGCCTTCCTCCGGGACTCCTACCTCCTCCTGGCACGCCACAGACCTGGAGGAGGGGAGCAGGCAGCGCACTTCCAGAAACCCCGGAAGTGGCGTGCCGCTGCCAGACTTCCCTCCACCCCGCGGGAAACCGGTACTACCTCCATTTTCGGAGGTATGTAGTGGGGCTTCTTGGGGGTGGCGGGAATTGGGGGGGGCCCCAAACGCCTCGCGATCGACTGGTCGAGCCCTCCCGATTGACAGGTTGGTGACCACGGCCCTAGATCATCCCTAACAGGTATTTGTCTAACTGGTCTTTAAAAAACATGAAGAACAGGACTCCCACAATCTCTTTTGGTCACCTGTTCCTATCCTTAGACTGAGTTTGAAAGTTTTTTTCCTAATACCTAAGATGAATTTTCTATGCTGCAAACTAAGCTGATTCCTTCTTGTCTTAACCTTGGGGGACCTGGAGAACAATTGAGCGTCCTTTTTATAACAACTATTTACATATTTGAAGACTTATGTGTTTTCCACACTCCCCTGCCTCGTCGTCTTTTCTGATCGTTTTTGTAGCTCTCCTCTGGACTCACTCCACGACACAGCATTTCAGCTGAGACCTCACCAGTGCCCAGTGCAGTGGAACAATTGCCCCCTGTGTCTCACATACAGCAGTCCTGTTAATACATCTCAGGATCACATTTGCCTTTTTCCCACATTCAATATGTGATCCACTATAACCTTCGGGTGCTTTACAGCAATACGACCACCGAGCCAGTTAGTCACCATTTTATATGTGTGCTTTAATTTTTCCTTCTTACATGCAGCTGTCACAAATCCCTGGCACTTTAAGGGTAATTGAGCGCAGGCACACTTGCGCCAGATTAGCTAGCCCCCTGCCTTAACTGGTCCTGGTCAGATTTTGGAAGGTCTCTGTGGGAACCCTGAGAAAAGGTCTGAAGGAGTTTGCAAAGGGTTCCAGGGAAGGAGTGAGGGCTGTGTCCCAAAGACAGAAACTGAAGGATAACCCAGAAAGGATTGGGAACTGAGCCAGACGGGTGTGCTGAAAGGGAGTCCAAGTGGGGACAAAGAACTTTTGATTGTGTGGGGGCTTTTGTTAGCCCAAGAGACAATTGACCTCTGAGTGAGCTAGCCAGAGGGCTGGGCCACATGAACCCTCAGGAGAGATAAGAAAGCCAGAGGAGCAGGAAGCTGAGGCAGGGAGTACTTGCAGCACTCTCAAATAGCAGGGTGTGCTTCAGGGCAGGCATGCCCCATGACACTAGTACTTTGTACTTGTCTTTATTGAATTACATCTGGTTGATTAATATAATAGCCAAAATGATAAATCAGTTATTTCAGTAAGTCCCTGTTGAACCATTTTGCTAATAAACTTCAGAGGGTGGCCAAGTTAGTCTGTAACTGGAAAATCTTGAAAAACAATTAATAGTCTTGCAGCACCTTAAAGACAAACAAAATATGTAGATTATATCTACATTCATCTGAAGAAGTGGGTTGTAGCCATGAAAGCTCACGATACCATTTACATGTTCTGTTAGTCTTTAAGGTGCTACTAGACTATTCATTGTTTTTCAAGTTTTTCCATTTTGCTAATGTCCATTCAGTAGTTCCAAGCCCTGCGCTTTCTGTATATCTGTTTAGGTAAAGAATACACCTCAGGAGGATGACTTCTTTTTCTTTTCGATAGCTGGGGGAGGGAAAAAGGTGAACCAATCGACTGTCACCCCCCCCCCCCCACTCCCAATTTAAGGCTTCTCCTGTTCCCCTCTTTGGGCTGCCACAGCCTCACCAGGGCAAAAAGAAAAACAATGAAGCCCTTTGACCTCACTGAAATAAAATGTTTCAATCATTTCTCGTTGAAATCATAATGTTCCTGTAAACTATTTTAATATAGTTGAATCAGCATTTTCCAATGGAAAACTGTTCCATTGGAAAATCTTCCTTCAGTTCTATTCTTAGGTCTAAGGTAACATTTTCTGAATTACCTAACTCCCATTTTCAAAACTTTCCCCCTATTCAAAATGTGCCCCTTATTTACAGTTTGAATTGGTCTAGCTCCAATTCCCAGCCCTTGGATCTCTCACTCACATTGTCTCTGAGGCATCAAATGGTGCGTCTCAGCTAGAAAATAACTTGTCCCCAGATAGGTATTTACAAGTGATAATCCTGTTGGATAGCTCACACAGGGAACCCCTTAGAAGTGGGCTATGCCCACGAAAGCTCATGATACCATCTACATGTTTTGTTAGTCTTTAAAGTGCTACCAGACTATTTGTTGTTTTTTTAAGTTTATCCTGTACAGACTAACTTGGCTACCCCCTGAAGCTCAAAGATTAAGGTCAATCCAAAATATTCAGTTTTGATCCCTACCTGCCCCAAGAGAAAATTAAAAAAAAAATTAGCAACCATTTGACCTTTTTGCCACAGAAAAAAATGTGCTTTTGCCGAAACTACACTTCTTGTTGAAGGAAATTCCTAACTGGCTCTAGAAATAAGGAAAGCCAGTTCTGATCAAAGACCGTTTAAGGGCAGGCCAAGGGGAGAAAAAAGTGCATGGGTGGATTGAAGCTGGTCTTTCCAGAATCAGTCCAATATTATCATGGTTTTATTATTTCTCTCTTAAACGTTGTTTTCTACACTTGCAGACAGACTGGAATGGGGCTTGGAAGCACCATGGCTCGTGTGGGTGGCATAGTAGCTCCAGTGGTAAGGGTGACGGGGGAATATTTCCCATACCTTCCACCAATCATATACGGGACAGCTCCTATAATCTCAGGCATTGCTGCTATATTCCTGCCAGAGACCCTCAACGTGCCATTGCCTGACACCATAGAAGAAGTGGAGAGAGGGTTAGTCAGCTTTCACTTCATTTTCATTGTGTCCTCTCCTGCAGGAGCTAGTCTGAGCCGTCTCTCTCTTATAAATGGGAAGAAACTGTATTGGAGTCAATGTAACGACACTGTAGTGAGAGAGGAACTGACACGTCCCATCTTAACAGCAGTGCAGGCTAGTGGACAGTGTGCGGGAGTGGAAGTCAGGGGACGGGGTTTCACTCCTGTCACTCTGTGCTTCTGTTTCCCTTCCCACTCTTTGCCCAGTCTTCCTTTTTAGACCATAAGAACGTTAGGGCAGGGACTGTCTCCCACTCCATGTCTGCGAAGCACCTGGCTCATTGGAGTCCTGGTCTCAGTTAGGGTGTGTACATAAGCCAGAGCTCCCCTGGAGACAACACGCTCATATTCCCAGCCCCTGTACATTGGTTATAGTGACACTGAGTGAATGGGGCCAGACTCCCAGCTGGTGAAAATCAGACAGAGCTCCCTTGAAGTCAATGGCCCTAGGCCAATTCACACCAGCTGGGGATCTGTTTCAGTATTTATTTTTGTATGTCTCACTTTTTTAAGGAAAAAGGCCAGAAACCTAAAGAACAAAGAGCAAAAGGAGAAGATTCTTCTGCAGACGGTGGGGCCGGTAATGCTGCAAGAAGTCTGATGGTGCGATGGGAGAGGGGGTCCCTTGGGTTAGGTTCAAAGTGTCACCCATGTTTCTGCACACAGCAGTACATCTTCAGGGGGTAGGTCTGTGCCCTGCTGCAGAGCAGAGAGGTGTCACATGGGAGTTATAACAAATAAATGGCAGATTCCTCAGTCTTGGCAATCTCTCGCACACACACTTGGATACTTGCACTCTTACATACATGCAAAATCACTCACGTTCATGTTCACACTTACGCTCGTGCATACACCCAGCCCCATTCAGACACGCACACAAACACACTCTCTTTCACTCAGGCACATGTTCTCTCACGCACCCACTCACATACTCATGTTCAAACACACTCACAACACACACACAGGGCAGCATTGTTAGGCTCCCTCCCTTTCCACCACAGTTGATTAACACTAGACCTCCTGCCATAGTACAATAAGTCAATTCCCTAACCAGATCTCATAAACAGTTGCGTCTTATGGAACACTCACCCTATAAATCTAATGGCTGTGGATGGAATGCGTTTCATTCAGTTCCTACTGCAGAGAGGCCCCTGGCCATTTTTCACATACCTGAATACCGGAGCCCTTGGGTCAGAGGAAATGTTTAAACAACTTCAATTACCATCACGGCTGTTTCCATGGGGCACAAACAGAACACTCGTGCTGCTTCATAAATGCCGACTCCTGTTAAGGAGGTAGTCTGGGATGACTCATTCATCTCCTGACCACGGTATCATCACCTCTCCAATGGATGAGTCCCAGTATGGCTCTGTATCTGCCGAAAAGTTCATTCTTTTAGCCCTGACATGATCTGCAGCACAGATCCCATCCTGAATGGGACAGAGTTTGGACCATATCGTAGGCTGGTGTAAATGGGCATAGCTCCATTGACGTCGGTGGAGTGATGCCCCTTTACACCTGCTGCGGATCTGGCCCCTTTCCTCCAGGAAGCTATGCCCATTTTATACCAGCTGGGATCTGGCTCTATTGTCACCCATAATGATGCCGTTTTACACAATCTGGGGATCTGCTCTATTGATTCCAATGGCGCTATGGCTGATTTACATCAGCTGGGGATCTGGCCTCATTGACTCCAATGAAACTATAGGCCTAGTCCTGACTCAGTGAGGTTGAATGATTAGTGCAGTGGGGGAATGGATGTCAGGACTCCTGGGAGAGAGACTCCTGGGGGAGTCCCAGCTCTCGGAAGCAAACAGGTTAAAGCACAGTGAGGATTTCTGGTGATGAGAAAGGAGTGAGATCTAGTGGATTAGACATGGAAGTGCTAGGAATCTATTGCCAGTTCTGAGGACACAGGGGTCTAGTGGTTAGAGCAGATGGGACTAGGAGTCAGGACTTCCGGTTCTATATTCCTGTCTTTAGCTCTGGCCTCTCTGTAGTCCAAGTGGATAGAACGAAGGGCATTTGCTCCACTCCTTGGGACAGTATCAGCGTATGATACTGAGCCAGGCCTAGCACAATAGCTCTGGTGTTCTGTATTGTACCAACCTGGATCCATGGCTCCTGGTTTAATAGGAATAAAGGGAGAAGATGCATTTGGGGCTTAAATTCAATAAATTATAAAGCACTCAGGGGATGGTTTATCCACTCTGCTCTCTGGGCTGGATGAACATGTCTTATCCTATATCATGCCATATATATAGAAGGTGTCCTGTCTGAGGAATAAAATGAGCTGACATCATCCCACTCTAAGCACCAGGTAGTTCCATATTAAAACAACATTGAAAGAAAGGGGGAATCTTAACCTGGCCAAACTCCACTCCACCCTGTTATGTCATGAAGCCTTTTCATTGGAATAGTGCTTCAAATTTCAGTGCTACATCCCAAAGAGCTTTCTGTTTGAATTGCAGAGGTTTTCAGGGAGGGAGCGTTGCCTAATGATTAGAGTAGATGACGCTGGGAGTCAGGACTTCTGGTGTCTATTTCCAACTCTGGAAAGGGGATAGGATTTAGCAGTTGGAAGGGGGGCTGAAAGTCCAGATTTTGGGGTTCTGCTCCCACCTGTAGGAGGGAGAGTGTTTCTTGGCAGGAAAGCCTGGTAATGGGAGTTAAGATGCCTGGAATCTGTTCCCAGCTCTGGGGGGAAATGTGATCTAATGAACAGAGCAGGAAACTTCTCCTAGGAATCAGACTCCCAGGTTCTACTACCAGAGGCAAGTGTGGTCTAGTGGTATTTAAACAGGGAACTGGAACTCTGGGGTTCTGTTCCCAGTTTTCTTAGTGATTCACCATTTCACTTGCCTTCTCTGGCCCTAAAATTCTCCCCCTATAAGATGGAGTTCTGAAATTCTTATATAAAAGGGATTATTATAAAACCTCTGCAAATTATTACACTAATGCTACTTCTCATCTCTAGAACAGATCCCTTGTATGCAGCTGCACCAGGTACTGAAAACATAAACACATAATTTACCTAGGCCAAACTAAAATGCTGTGAGTTCTGGTTCACAGAATTTTTGTGTCACAATAGAGCCTTGATCAGAGCCTCACAGTGTGTGCATTATTAATAACGCAACAGTAGTGCCCAGAAGTCCTAACTGAGATCAGGGGCTGTTATGGTGAGTGTGCATTATTAGCAGCATTACGGTAGCACTTGGAGACCTCAGTGAAGCCACGGGTCTCATTATGGTGTGTGCATTATTAGCAGCATTACTGTAGTGCCTAGAGAGCCCAGCCCAGATGAGGCCCTCATTATGGTAGTATCCAAAAGCCCTCACTACGATCATGACCCACTGTGGTATGTGCATTATTAACAGGACTACAGCAGTACCTACAGAGCTCTACACTAGACCAGGGCCCCATTACGGTGTGTGCATTAGTAGCAGTAGTACAGCAGTACCCAGAGGCCTGACACTAGGCCATTATAGTGGGTGCTGCGCAGCCATTCACCGCCCAACAGTCTTGCTGTCTGAATAGAGAAGCCAAAAGGTGAACGAGAGTCAGACTCACCAAAGGCCACACAACAGATCACTGTCAATCAACGGGTGCAGGAACAGAACCAAGGTCTGCCTGACTTGTGTGCTACCCTCGAGGCCACACTGCAGAATGAATAAATATGCGCTCATCCCATGGCCCCTTAGATCCCAATCACTTGGATAGACCGGAGCAAGGTTAATGCAGTCTATGCAACCCGGATAACTGCTCTCATGTTGGCAACTACATCTAGAAACCAACTGCCAACTTGAAACAGCCAGGCACATTCTAAGACAGTCGGCAGCTCTGAGCCTCATATCCAGCAGAGGGAGTGGTGGAGATGCCTTTATTAAGAGTTTGTGAATTTAACCCTCGCAAACTACGCCATAATCGCCAAGCACTGGGAGAGATTTGCCAGTTCAAAGCAAGTGCTCAGGACAGGAGCTCAGAAACACAGAGATAGATCCAAGCTCCCATTTCCGGTGCCGCTCAGAGGGGCTGAATCACGACAGGACACAACCCACGTAAGTGAGCCTCTGTTGCATTTAAATCGTTGGGAGGATGCTACATTTTCATGCCTCTGTTGACCTACTGAATGCAGGCTGGAAAGGGCTGTAAAAGGCAGGCTTGCAAGTGAGTTGAAGCTATTGCAAGGAGGTGGGGAACCAGGGCGTGCTGATGCTTGTGTGCAGGGAAAAACTGAGCACACGTGGGATGTGGCGGAGGCAGAAAAGATGGGGCAATTTTATTTTTGTGGGTAACTTTCCAGGGCAAGCAATAGCTAGAGAAAAGCAGCCTGTCATGGGATGGGTCAGCAGATGATTCTCGCACTGTCTGTGTAATGGTTTCATTCTGAATTCAGGGTCAGATTCTGTGCTGGTGGAAATCAGCATCACTCCGTGAATTTGGATGGAGTTCAACCGATTTGTGCCAGAGCTGACGAGCTAGCTCTTGCTTTCTTTGGTGAAAGACGTGGGGGGTAGGAGTGTGCTCTATAAGGCAGCAGTTTGATCAAAAGGCAAAAATGTGCTTTTCAAGACTGGACAAGGAATTGATGCGACGTCTCACATTTAAAATCTAAGCTTCTTTCTATCACACAGCCATACACGAGTAAGGGATGGCATGTGAGACAAAAAATGCTTGTTTCTAGCACCTGGCTCTGTACATAACATCATTAATTTTATTGCTGCGAGAGACGTGTCATCTGAATCCTGGTCATCTGTTCCTGCCCCTGGGAGTTGAGTCAGATCTAGTGACTAGAGGAGAGGGACAGGAGTCTGGAGTCCTGGGTTCAGTTCCCAGCTCAGGGTGAATAGTGGTCAGAGCAGCACAGTGCAGGCAAGGAGGCAGGACTCCTTACCTCTACCCTAGCTGTGGGAAGGCAGGTGATCAGAGTGAGGGACCAGGACGTCTGGTTTTGACTCTGGCTGGCATGAGGGAATATGTTCTAGTGCAGTGTGTCTCAAACTTTGAGACCACGGAACACTAAACAATAATTTTTTTATGCGAAACACCTATGAAAATTTTCTCCAAAAAATTGTTGTCAGACAAAAAAAAGACAAAAACAAAGAAGTAACAAAAACAAAGATGAGGTCGTGGCACACCTGCGAGTTGTTCACGGAACACCAGTGTTCCTCAGAACATAGTTTAAGAAACACTGTTCTAGTGGTCACAGCAACACGCTAGGAGTCAGACCTTCTGGGATCTTTTCCCAGTTCTGGAAGGTGAGGGGAGTCCAATGAATTATGGCAGGAGCTGAGAACCTGATTTCTCCTCCCAGTGGCATATGCATTAGATTAAAGCAGCGTAACAAGGCATTATAAAGCTTGTTAAAAGCTTTACAGTTGAAGAAATAAACCACAGTCTTTAGTCTATTTTATAGCTCTTTGCCTAGGAGTAGATCTAGAAGAATTCATTGCACATGATTTACATTTTCCTTCCAGTGTTTGCAGATGACAAATATAATAGAACCCAGTGCCAGAATAGACTTTAAAGAGCAAACTTTACAGCTAATTGCAAGAGTCTGTTTTCCTCATTTCTCTCAGGCAGTAACATTAACCACCTGTCATCAGATACACCCACACTCATTCTTCTCTTTCCTTCTGCTGTTTTTTAAATATATGAGTGAGTGTAGCTTGTGTTTCACCAAATGTTATTATTTATAACAACTGTAATTTATAGAGCCCTCATATGAGATTCCCCATTGTGCCAAATCCCGCATGGACCCCAACCAAAATCAGCACCCAAATTGGGCCAGGTGCTGCACAAACCCAAACGGAAACCAGGGCCTCATTGTGCTAGGCACTGCAAAGACATTGCCTGGGATCAGGGTCCCTATTATATGAGGCACTGCAGAGACCCCCATCAAACCCACTGTGCCAGACACAGGAGATACATACAGTAAGAACCCAACTCTGCCCTAATAGATCTTATCTATTAAAGACAGACAAAGGATGTAAGGGGAAACTGAGGCAGGGAGAGTGGAACTGGTTTGCCCAGAATCATGCAGCGGCTCAACAACAGAGGTAGAATTAAACCCCAGCCCCTCTGATGGCCAGGCGAATGCCCTATCCATTAGACTACACTGGCTCCATTTCTTTACAGGCTTGGAAAAATGTTGCTCTGTACCTAGAATAGCATTACGGAAGCCCTGGGAGTGACTTGGGGGAAGGAAGAACACAATTTGGATCTGGCTCTTTGACATTCTATCAGAAACAACTTCTGAAAAACAGAGCTGACACCTAGTAACTTAGCCCAAGAAAAAGCAATCGCAAGTACCAGCCACAAAGGCAGAGAAAAGTAAAATAATTGTAGCCTATAATGAACCTCAATCACATGGAAGAACAAACGGAAGATTATTCTAATAGGTTTTTGAAGAGCTAATAAATTAAGACAATAAGACCCAACAGGGGAAAATGAAGCTAATTAATGCATAAAGGCTTTATTCTAAAGTTCAGTCGAGTGAAATCTATGATGTTCTTATGGTGAATGCCTGTTCTTATTGACAGTATCCTTCCTTTGTCTGAACAGTCTCTTCAGAATTCTCTCTTCAAGTACAACACCATCTTTTATTGTGCTTGTGCTGTGCTCAGTACAATGGGGCCCCTGCTCTCAGTTGGGCGGGGTGAGTCTTTAATATAAATAGTAATACATTCTGCTTAAAAACAATACTGTCTGCTCAAAAACCTACTCCAAAACCTCCATGTCAAGAAGGAATATAGAAAATAATTTGCCTGCAAAGAAAAAGCAGTTAAGTCCCAAGACACTTGGATATATTAAGGTGCTATAAAGTCTTCCCTTTTGATGTATTAACATGTTGCTTGAAAATCTTTTTCACTTAGGGAGATGTGTGCTTTGGAAGCCCGAATACTGTGAGCTCTTGCTGAATAATCTTTTAAGGCACTTAGCCAAATAAATCCAGTGTTACAAATATTACTAATAGAAACCAGTCTCAAAACAGCTGTTTAGAATCCACTGCTGTGAAATAGCAGGCTCCGACCGCTGGCAGGGAGGAATAGGAGAGAAAGCCATCACTTTTCATAACAGTTTATGAAAGGATCAAACTCACAGTGCTGGGAGGTGGGAAAAGAAACAAACAAAGGGAGGATTTAGGGTTTGAGGGCACCTATCTAAGAGCAGGACAGATAGAGGGATGGATAGACAGACAAAGGAGCTTGAGGAACAGAAAAACAGATAGAGGGGCATGTATGGGGATGGACAGACAGACAGATGTAGTGGTGAGGCTCTTTCCTATTACAGACCCCAGAATCTTCCATTCATTTCCATTGGTTTTTGTTGTCCCCGGCACTCACTAACACAGGGCTAAATCATCCCCTATTCAAAGGCTAGGACAATTTGCAGGCATCCCAGACAACTGGCCACTAGGCAGAGGGGATAGAATGGGGTTCCCACCCCACACTGCAAAACTGGATGCCCCGAGAAGCCAAGGGCCTCGTGCACAGCGATCGCCAGGCTGGGTTTATGCAAGTGGGGCACCAGCAAAGTTTAACCTGGGTCCCGACAAGGCACAACACTTGATTAACCCTCTCTCTATCGAGCAAAGCCCTGGAGTCCCAGAGAGTTCTTTGCTGAGCAGGGCTGGGCTTTCTCATGTGATTGGGGGGTAAGCAGTTGACACGCGATTTTCTGCACTGAGGTGCGGGTGCTGAAGGCAAGTGCTAAATGTCTGAGGGTTTCACACCACAACGGCCAGTCTAAGCAGCTCTCATCTTCATTTTATCACCCTCCGAACCCCTCTCATTACCCCAGTCTCCACTGTACAAAGAACTGTAGGAAACCCCTGTTCCAAGCAAGCATTCAGTCAGAGGGGAAATGATTAATCCAGTACATCAATGGCCGATGCAGGATTAGCATCCAGCTCGCCCACATGTCTACCCTCTCTTAGCTCAGATATCGATTGGTAGCTTCCTAGACAATGCGCAGCTGCATAATACCCGAGTGCCTTATAATCTCCAATGTATTTAGGCCCACTGCACCTTTGTGAAGTGCTTTCAGCCCCATATGCTAGATTGGAAAACTGAGGCACAGAAAGGCTAAGGCCCAGATGCTCAAAGGTACCTAACTCACTAATTTAAATCAGTCACCTCTGGTGTTCTAGGTATAGTAACATGACCAGAATCACTGCTACCAGAGTAAGGAATCACACCCCATCTCTTTGACAGCCAGCATTAGCCACCTATCCACCCAGCCATCTTTCCTCCTGTCCCTTTGCCCCATTAGTAAGCTCTCAACCCAGCTGCACGTTCCATTTTCTGAACATTTAAAGTCAGTCCCTCCAGCAATTTACCAGCAACACCTAACTCTTTTCATCTTCAGGTCTTAAAACACTTTGCAGGGGAGGGGGCTAGCATTTCCCCCATTTTACAGATAGGGAAATTGGGGCACCGGGGGAGGAGAGACTTGCCCAAAATCAGACCAGCAATAGACCCAGGAACTGAATCCCAGGCCCCTGAGACCTACAATAGAGATAAATGCACAATTTCAACATGGTCCATTCGGTTTTTTTCTCAGTTTCCCTCTAGTATACGTCTGTCTGCTATTGAGATGACTGGAATTCAGTTTGAATGTAAGCAGCAAGTGGCCAACATCACTTACTGGAATAACATAATTGACTTGAATTGAACCTCTCTCTAGATTTGCACAAGTGTAAGTAAGATCAGAATCTGATCAAAAGACTCCAGCCAGTTGTGTATAACATTGGCGTGAGGGGGGTGTGTAATTTTTTTAAAAAGCAGCTCATTGCCCCATGGAGGGGGAATGGTCTTGTGACTAGGGCACTAAATTCAGTCTCATGGGACAAATTCAGTTCCTGGTTCTTCCAAGGAGAAGTGTGATTGGGGGGTAAGCAGTTGACACGCGATTGTAGTTTCTCCATGTGTGACACGAGGCAAGTCATTTGATCGCTCTGTGCCTCAGTTTCCCCATTTGTAAGGTGGTAGCAACTGGAGTGGGGCATTGCTGTCTAGCAGATAGAGCACTGGAGTAGGACTGAGGAAACCTAGGTTCTAGTCCTGGTTTTGCCATCTGCCTCTCTGTGCCTCGGTTTTCCCATCTGTAAGATAGGATGATGACAATTGTTTCCTCCTTCATAAAGTGCTTTGAGATCCCCTCATGATGGGAAGGAGGGGGTATTATTAGTAATGAAAGTCCTCCTGAGATTCTCAGGCTTTTGCAGCGAGACACCCAGGGACCATGTCTGTGCAATGCCCAGTACAATGGCCCAGAGGGCTATGATGGCAGAGCCCTTAAGTCCTATTAGCAACATCCATGAGTGTGGCATCTGTGACCACTATCCTCAAAGCGATTTTGCTGCCTAACTCTCGTTGTGATCAATGAGCTAGGCACCTAAATACCTTTGAGCATCTGAACTTCGACACCTCATTGCACAAGGGGGGCAGAAATCACCTCCTTCAGCAATCCCTGGCTATTAGCAATAGGAGATGCTAAATGGGTGATTTTAAAGAACCATGGCAAATCCCGTGGAAAAGTTTTGACCTTCCAGCAAGTAAAGACTGGGCCATCCAGTCAGATGATGCCTCAGACGTAGAACTGTCAGGACTCCTTTGTGCAATGCAAACATGTCATGAACAGGAGGCCCTGTCCCCTTTCTGACACTTTAAACCCCTCTTAAAGCTGGCTGTGATGTCCAGCCAAACTTGCTATGACTAACGGGGACATGAAGTCCAATGCACCGGCTGCAAGCAAGACCTGAGCAGCGCTCTGGGGATGCAAAGAGGTTCCTTTTCCTTTGGGAGGCAGTGTGACTCAGGCACTAGCCAGGCAGTCAGAAACCTGCCTTTGCTACCAACCTTGGGCAAAGTATCCTGGTGTAAGTTTTCCAAACCAAAGGCTCAGATTTTCAGCGTCTATTGTGTGACTTCCAGCTAAGTTCTCCCAAGAACTAAGAAGCAACTCTGGTCCCTAAAGGAATCCAATTCTGGCCTCAGTCTTGCTGTGCCTCAGTTTACCTCCCTGCAAAATTTGGGCCAGTGATGCTGACCCACCTATCCTGAGAGCAAGGGAGCCAGATATTCAGCTGTTATAAGTCAGCACTGTTGAAGCCAGGAGAGCTATGCTCTATTACAGCAGCTGTGAATTCCCAGTAAGTGTCACTTCTGGTAACAGCCTAGTGCTTTGTCTGCACATGAAAGCTGTATCACTTTCACTATACCCATATAGCTAAATCTGCATCATAACAACTTCCCCCCCCCACACACACACACAATGGACACAGTTGTAGCAAAAATAATATATACCTTCAGTAAGATAGAGTGTTGCCTAGGGGATAGGGCCTTAGATGTGCACTCAGAAGACTTGTGTTCATTTTTTGCATTCACCACTGCCTTGCTAGGTGAACTTAGGCAAGTCATGTTTTGCTCTATGTGCCTCAGTTTCCCCAATTGTAAAAAGGAGAGAATGATGCTGATCTGCTTTGAGAATTAGGTACCTTAGTACCCATGTCATTGTGCCCAGATCAGAGGTCATAACTGCTCCGTGGGACACCACAGATAGCAGTCCATGATAATGCTGCAGCCACAGCTAACAGACCTTGATCTGTCAGCTCTGGCAGTGACTACTCATGCTTTAAGGGCCGGAGAGCGTAGGTTTGATTCGTTCTAATGGTGACCCACCCAGTGTTACAGGTACAATTATTATGTAGATAAGAACTCACACTCCTACCAGATTTAGTTATATCAGCACAAGGTTTTTGCGTTGACCAGGCCTAAAGGAATTCTTGGCTTTCTGGCTGCTGGATACTAAGGAGTTAAAAATAAAAACATTGCCAAGTCGTGTTTTTCAAAAGGAACAACCACCTTAAATCTTGACCTAAAAATACACCCATAATGGCCTCTCATGGGGGCTTGAATACTCCAAAGCTGGGATGCTTAATAACTAACAGCCCAGAGTAGCCAAGTGAGCTATAGCTAAAATTTAGCACACTGGGAGGTTGCTAAATTTGGACCTCCTGGCTGCAATTTTTTGCCCATGTTGCAATCACACCACTGAGATCAGCAGAATGAAGGGCTAAGGGCAGCAGGCACCTTGCAAGATTGGAGCCAATGCAAACCACCAGGTACTTAAATCCTAATGACGTCAGAAGGTAGGTGAAAATTCCAGCATAGGGCCAGATTCAGATCTGAGTTTCTCCAGGCTACATCTGGAGCAACCCCATGGAATTCAGTGCAACCAGTCCACATTTACACCAATATTAGATCAGAATCTGTCCACAACTCCACTGAATTCACTGCAATCATTCTGGATTTACACAGATATGAGATTAGAATCCTGCTTTAATTCCACTGAATACAGTGCAGTCGCTCCAGATTTACACCGCTGTAAGAATGAAATCTGTTCATGTGCAAACAAGTCATCCCTTGACTTGGAAGCATTAGCAAGGGCAATCATATTTAGTGAGGTACTTGTAAAAACTGCAATCAGATCACAAAAGCATTACCCTGGATTATATTATAACAGGCCCCATTCCCTAGAGAGATTAAGTGAATTACCCGTAGTCACACAGCCAGCATGGGGAACAGGCAGGAATTGAACAGAGCGTACTCTGGGGCCTTTGGCTGAGTGTTAACCATTGCACCACCATCCATCCTCAGATATGAAGCTTGTGTTACAATAAAAGTGGGGATGGTGGAGGGAGAGAAAACCTATGATAATTAGGAAAGATCAGAACTATAGCAGCCTAGTTTGTACTGCTGGGAAAGTTCATGTTAAATGGTGAATTAGAACTAGCTTACCAACTGTCTACCCTAGGGTTGCCAGGTGTCCAGTTTTGAACCGGACAGTCCAGTATTTGAGCTTTCTGTTCAGGAAACAAATTGAGAAAATATAAATGTCCAGTATTTTCTAAATAAGATGTAATGTAGATTGTGATGTAATGTCAAGTGTGTCCGGTATTTTTGTTGAAACCATCTGGCAACCCTAGCTATCCAGAGGCAGTAGCTCCCTGCTCCCCCATCCCTACTTCAGAACCCTCTGTTTATATATTATAGTCTTCCCTGGCATTCAGTTTGTGCTGCTGGTTCTGGGGCAGGCAGGCACTGATGAGAAGCCTGGCTCCACAGCGCTTCGGCGTTTTAAAGGGGCAGCCCCGCACAGCTGAGCTACTGATGAGCTATGTGGCAGCTGCCCCTTTAAAACACCGCCTTGGCTCAGCTGTGCAGCGCTGCAGCTTTGAAGTACCCCTTCCCCCCTCACTTTGCTACCTCTATCTGATAGAGGCAGCAAGGGGGGGCGGGAATTGACTAGTCAACTGACTATCTGATAAACATTTGCTTATCAGATAGTCGACTAGTCCTTAACATCCTTAGTCGGAGTAAGAAGTCCTCCAGCTTGACAGTATTTCGACACTATTTTGAAATAACTGCCTGCTGTGCAGACACGGACTAAGTTATTTTGGAATAGCGCTAGTTATTTCCAAATAGTGTTGTAGTGTAGATGTACCCTTAATGAGCAATGACAGTCCAGGAATTTAACTACTAAAACGCATACCAACAGAAGATCATTATATTGACTTGCCATTGTGGAGCGTGTTCCCATGGCCACGTTCAAAGGACCCCACCCGCAGGCCGCGTGTTGAGCCCCACGTAAACCCTTACTGCACTGCAGGCCACAAAGAGATGGGCCACGGGCCACACGTGGCCCACAGGTCGTGTGTTGAGTAGCCCTGCCTTACATGGTGTTAGTAGTCAGAGTAACTCCACTGATTTCAGTGGATCAGGTCTAAAGAGTTTCCAGAGAACAGTTGGATAGTGCCGCCCAAAGAGAACATGTGCATGGATCATTGTAATGCTGTCTGGAAGCAAATCTTTTTGAGATTAAGTTGCAATTTGGAAGGCTGATAAAAATCACACACACTCCAGTGAGCAACACATTCCGGTCATGAATCATTTGCTGGTGGATCAACTCTGTAGAAAAGCAGCATGTTTTTCTTCTGAGTCTAATCCTTCTAGCACGGACGAGGCTCTGAATATTTTTATTATGCATTTAAATCTCCCTTCCTTTATTTGACTCTTGGCTTAAACAGCTTCTTGAGACACTGAGTTCCACTGTTTAAGGGCGGGTCTATGCTACAGGTCAATCTCACTTATGTCACTCAGGAGTGTGAAAAAGCACCCTCCACATCCCCAAGCCATTCAAGTTTCTCACTGCTCGTACCAGCCCTATGTTAGCAGGAGATGCTCTCTCGCCAACATAGTTTATGCTTCTCACCAAGGTGAAGTAATTATGCTGACAAGAGAGCGCTCTGTCAGCATAGCACGTCTTCACCAGACAGGCTGTAGCTGCGCTAATGTAGCACTGTAATGCAGACTTGCCCTAAGCGTGCATTGTGCCAAACAAGTGACATTAAAAAGAACATGGGTGAGATATGCAGAGTCATTAATGGGAACTGAATGTCCAAATCTACTGTGGATTTAAGTGTTTCCAAGGCCTCTAATCCAATGACTGCTTCCAGAACCTCTAATTAATAAGAGCCACTCTAAATACAGGTGGGCAAATAATGGGTTTTTCTGATTCACTGAAAATTCTGAAAAAGAAGATTGAAAAAAAATGCATTGAGACAACATGAAAAATATTTTTAAAGATCTGGAAAATCAAAAGTTTTAAAAACAGTTTCAGCTTAAATGAAACATTTTGGTTTTCCAAGCATTTTTAACTTTTTAAAAAATAAAATGGAAGGACATTTCAAAAAACACATTTGGAATTGAAAAATCAACTCTCTGAGAATTTTTTTAGGGGAGGGAGCGGGGGTTTCCGACAAACAATTTGGCAAAACAGACACAAACGTGTGGAATGTTTCATTGTTGCTGAATCTGCATTTTTATATTGAAAAAGTTTTGGGTGAAAAATGTTGCCCAGCTCTATTTCTGGAGCCATTTTCACCAGCTACAGCAGACTTCCGATAATCCGGCACCTTTGGGACCCAGGGGGTGCCGGATTATCGGATATGCCGGAGTATCAGGAGGTACTCCGGCAGGGGGGCTGTGACTGGTCTGGGGGTGGGGGAACGGCGTGGCTTGGGGCCAGCCAGGTGCTGGTGAGGGGCAGTGCTGCAGGACCAATCCGGCAGCACCCCAGCTGCTCTGCCCCATGGCTTCCCCAAGTCCGCCGCTGCTGAAACTTACCAGCGGTGGACTTGGGGAAGGGCAGACAGAGCAGCTGGGGTGCTGCCCGGTTGGTCCCGCAGCGCCGCCCCTCACCTGAGCAGCACTGCAGGACCAACCCGGCAGCACCCCAGCTGCTCTGCCCGCCCTTTCCCACATCCGCCGCTGGTCAATTTCAGCAGCGGCAGACTTGGGGAAGCCATGGGGCAGAGCAGCTGGGGTGCTGCCGGGCGTCAAGCAAGGGGATGAGGGGTGGCGCTGCGGGACCAACCAGGCAGCACCCCAGCTGCTCTGCTCTGCACCACTTCCCCAGGTCCGCAGCTGGTCAGTTTCAGCAGCAGCAGCAGCGGACTTAGGGAAGCAGCGCAGAGCAGCTCCAATTGTCCTGCTGGCCGGAGCACTTCCGGGTTCCAGTTGGTGCTGGACTATTGGGAGTGCCAGACCACTGGATGCCGGACAATTGGAGTTTTACTGTACAAGGTGAGGCTACCACAGAGGAAGGATAATGTGGTAGATACCGCATCACATTGAGACTCTGGAGAGCTGGATTCAAATCCCACCTCTACCACTGACTCCTTGCATGACCTTGAGCAAGTCACTGTAAGACTCTGTTTTCTAATGTGTAATTTGGGGGTGACAATCCTGGCTTTGTCTGTCTATGGAAGCTGATTGGGGCAGGGACTGCATTTCACTGTGTGCATGTAAAGGACTTTACACCATGTAGCTCAGATCCCAGGGACACTATTGACTTCAATTGATTCCTTTTTCCACCATAACCAAGGCTAGAAACTAATTTCCTTTTAAAAGAAAACTGAGAGTCCCATGTAATCATGTGATTCCAGGTGCAGAGGATTTAATAAAAACACCAAATATCATAAGAGTCACCCACACTGTCTACCTAAGATAGAGTCCATACAACTGTCACTGTAGCCCAGGGGTGGGGAATCTATGGCCTGGGGGCCTGATGCAGCCCTTGGCTTGCCTCGATCTGGCCCCCAAGGCGTCTTCCCAGCATTGGGAAGCCTGTGCTCTGGTGTGCGAGGGGAATGTGGAGAGTGTTTTTCTCCTTCTCAGTTGAGGGTTGTGACTGATTTTTTTTTTTGAGGGTCTGGACCTCCGACCCAAAAAAGGTTCCCCACTCCTGTCCGAGCTTCTGGCACCTCAACATTTTTAATGCATGTATCCTCCCAGCACTCCCGTGATGCAGAGCAGTGCTATTATGCCCATTGTACAGATGGGAAAGCTGGAGCAGAGAGAGAATAAGTGACTTGGCCAAGGACAGCAGGGGACTGAATTTCAGACCTATGTCTCTATGTCACACAGCAGCTCATCAACAAGACTAGAACCCAGGTGAGCCAACGCCCAAGTCCAGAATCCTGAACTACTAAGCCACATTGCTCCACTGCCAATAGGCCCAGAAACAGGTTTCTATTTTTATTCATCTGTAACTATGGCTCTCCAGCCTCTTAACATGGTCCCTTCTAGCCCTAAAATCTAGAACTCTATGAGCTACTCTGATTCATGCAGACACATTAGTCCTCTCAGGCAAGAAACCCAAAAATAGAAAGATCTTCTCCTTGCTGCAGGATGCGCCACGGGGAGAGGCAAGGCAGAGTACGGGCAGGAGAAGAACATGTCACTGGGAGATTTTATTCCATAAACACGCCTTGATAAAGAACATGCACTGATGGATTCCTGGGAGTGAGCTGAGCTTCCAACAACAGGCTGCAAATTACCTTCAGTGCCACGCTGCAAACCCAAATCAAAGCAGAGCTTGGAGGAACAGACAAACATCCCAAGGTGCCAGAGCACAGATTTCACAAAGTTCCTGCAGACTCGGGGCTTGTCTGCCACACAAGCTACAGCTTGAGGGACCCCAGGGTCCCCATTAACACCTGCACCATCCACAAACCAAACCCCATCCCCACGCATGGCAGGGGTAACATGGGACAGCTAGAAGTAAAGATTCAAGTATATCTGTACTGTGGATGCAGACTAGAGCTGCTGTACAACTATACAAGGTGTCTGGACCTCCAATGCCTTCCCCTAACATGACACATCCCATGGTCTATCCTTGTTATCAACCTTTCTCCTGACTGGAAGTCACCTACCTCTGCATGCAGCCTGTGAAGAGGTCAGGTCTGTTGCTCCTACTGGCTTATTCCTTCCACCACTAGCAACTATATTCATCCCATCTTTGATATACTTTGGAATTTTCACCATCATAGTGCCCTCTTTGTGTAGTCAGTTGCACTAGTGTCCATTGGTGTGAATGAGCAGTCAAAGTGCCATGAACTAACAGTGAAATGAGTGTCTTGTGGTGAACACATCGGATAGAGAAATCAAGAGATCAGCATAGACCTTGAATAAGTCTCTTAATTTCTCTCTGCTTCAGTTCGGTCTGTGATGTCATGCAAGTCATTTATCTGTGCCTCTGTTTCCCCTCCACCACTTGTATGATGGTCAGCCAATTGGGGTGGGGATTGCCTCGTCATGCAAAATGGAAATATCACAAAGAGGACACGTTAGTCCTCCCAAGCAAGAAACCCCAAAATAGAAAGATCTTCTCTTTGCTGCAGTATGCCCCATGGGGAGAGGTGAGACAGATTTCAGGGAAGAGAAGAACATGTCATTGTAAATTGACAGACTGATGGGGGAATAGAACCCAAGTCCTCTAGTTACAATGCAATGTTTTTGCCATTAGACCTCCTGGCCTTCCTTAGGCAAAACTAGCTCTGCAGAAAGTTATTTCATATCCCACTCTAGCTGATGCCACCTTGCTTTGATCTCTGCCTCAAAATATGTCCAGATTTCATTTCAGAGTCCTTCATCAACGATGCAAGCTCTTTCCATTCCTCCCCAACAATAACCACCCCCTCTGGCTCATCCATTAACTCCCTCACCCAAGGACTAAAGCATGCACACAGAGCGACCGCACAAAAGTTAAATAGAACCCTGATGTTATATCAACACAGCTACAAAAAGGAGGCGGGCCTGGTCCTCAAAGCCACATCAGAGGCTTCTGGGGTCTCAGGAAATGAAACAGTCTGTGTCTCAAGAAAGGAAAGGACTTTGCAACATCTCAGAAGTTCCAAGAGCCCTTGGGGCAGGCAGCTGGTGGGGAGAATCTATCTGGATTGATTTGCAAAAGTGTGGTCCTGTTTCTGATTGAGCCCACAATGGAACTTTTGCAGGGACAACACTGCAGCAGGAGGCAAATAGAGAGCATCTGTCTTCAACACGTCTGATCATAGGATCATAGAGCTGGAAGTCCAGCCCTCCCCAAGGCAGGGACCAATCCCAACCTGATCATATCAAAGAATTTGCATAATCTGTTTAGCACATACTTGCAATGAACTGCACGTGCAATGTGGGTGCAAACCATTATGAGCCTGATTCTCATCTAGATTAGCATCCTTCACACAAGCATCAAGGGAGTTTTACAGTGGGCACAAATTACATCTAAAGTCCTTTTATACAGCCAAAACAGTACAGAAGGTGGAGCTGGATGAAATTTTTGGGCTAAAACTGTTTTTCGGGAGGAGGGGGAAAAGCAGGTATACCAACAGTGAATACTTTTATGAATTCATTATGGCTTTACCAAATTTTTTGGCTGGAAGAAATGAAGGAAAAAGATTTCAAATAAGTTGAAATGATTTTTTAATCCAAATTACTTTTCATTTTTAAAATTACCTTTGATTTTATTTTAAACGAATTAAAATCAAACTCAAAACAAAACATTTCATTTTAGATCCAATTAAATATTTCCATTAAGACCATTTTTTTCAACTTTTCAATTCTCCACAAATTGTGGAAAAACCTCAAGTGATTTTTTTTTTTTAATTTTTAAAAAATTGCCAACGAAGGAGAAAATCCATTGCTCACACAGTTCTAATGAAAGGCCCTTACCAAAAGAACCAGTCAATATTAGTCTAATGCTGTAGTGTTTCATGCCCTTTTCAATAGTGTAAATTGGAGCACAAGGTGAAAGACTTTGGGTTTTGACCCTTGGATTTTGACCCCCAAAGTATTGGCACTGGTGCACTAGCATAAATCTAATTTCCAGTGGTGCAGCCGGTCAGTGCAAATCATGTGTACACAAAGGATTTGAAGCCGTGCAATAGCAATTGAGCTAACTTTAGTGTAGACAGGAGCTGGGCAAATAATGGATTTTTTTATTTACTGGCCGTTCAAAAAAATTAAAGCAAAAACAGAAAAGAATTATTTTGGTTGAACCAAGAAAAAAATTTTTTTTTTAAAGTTGGGCAAATCTAAAAGAAAAAAATAAGTTTCAGGTCAAACGAAATAAGTGTTTTAGTTCAAAAACAACAAAACAATTCCATTCAGTTTTTCTGGAGTTTGTTTTGTTTGTTTACCAGCACAATTCAGTGAAATTGACCCAAATTTCACACAATGTAACCGAGTCACTGAATCTGCATTTTTTTTACCCTAAAAGTTTAGGTAAAGAAATCTCACCCCGCCTAGTCCACCCTGGCATTTATTGATCTATATTAATAGCTTCATTTGAAGAGCAGCACCAAAGGAGCCTTTTGTAGCATACAACAACTGAGCTGTATTGATTCCAGGCACTAAGCTGCATATTTAGTTTACATACATACAGGCACCTCAGGCGCTCAGTGACAGAGCACTCATAACAACTTGCAGCAGAGAGAAGATTTCCTGAGTGGCCTGTGGTTTGCAATGGGGTTAAACAAAGTCCCCTACACAGGGAAAGCTGTTCGACTTCTAGCTGTGCAGGGGCAGCCCACACCAACCTGAGGACTTAGGGTTTTTAGATGTGTTAGTTTAGGGTCATTCCCAATCAGTCACTACTCTCCAGCAGCGTGGTCATGCCATGCGACAGCGCAGCTGCACTCCAGGCTAGACACAGACCTCAGTCTAGCAATGCCAGCGACTATGGGTGGTGGATTGTTGGACTGGCCCACTCCTGGGTTGCACCAGTCACCCCAAACCTCATTCTGCAGAGGACTAGGGATGGACTGATGGGTGACTGAGTATATTGTCCCCATGTCTGTCTGGGGGAGCTGAAGTCTAGTGGCTTGCCTGACCAGGATGGGGGGTCACAACTCCAGGGTTCTGTTCTGGATGCACAGAAGTAGTGGTTAGTACAGTGGGAGAAAACTGTAAAGCAAGACTAAGGGAGTGGGGTCTAGTGGTTTGAGCAGGTAGGAGCTGGCACCCCCGGGGGTTCTATCATCAGCTTTGGGAGGAGAGAGAATAGTCCAGTAACCGGAGCAGCAAACTAAAAGTCAGGGTGGCTGGAAGAGGTGTGGGAGTCAAAACTTCTGGGATCTATCCCCAGATCTTGCAGGGGAATGCAGTCTGACCCTTTGAGCACAGAAGTGGGAGTCCGGAGATCTCTTCCCAGTTCTTTCATTGACTGGCTGTGTCAATTTGTGGGGTCAGGGATATTCCTACCCCCTCTTTGTGCCTCTATTTCATGATGTGCTTTGAGAGCTACAAACAAAGGGCTGGAGATTATGGCTTTCTCCTTCCTTTCTCACCCATGCAAATTCTGGGTGCAAAGTATTATCATTCAGCCCACTCTGCCCTGTACCTGGAGTAAGGCATAAAGATTTATCCCAGAGAGTAAGATGCAGAGGTTGCAGGCAAAATCCATGGCCCCAGATAAGTTTCGTTTTCAGCACAGAAGTAGTCTCCACTGGGGGTGTGTCTAGACTACAGGGTTTTTTTCAAAAAAAGTGGCCTTTTTTTGAAAAAACTTCCCCTGCGTCAAGACTGCTGCTGCGTTCTTTCAAAAATAAATCGAAAGAATGCAGCAGTTTTTTTGACCACGGAAAACCTCGTTTTACGAGGAAGAACATCTTTTTTTGAAAGCGCTCTTTCGAAAAAAGGCGCTATGTAATGCAAACTGTACTTTTTCAAAAGAGAGCATCCAGGCTGCCTGGGTGCTCTCTTTTGAAAAAGTGGCTTGCTTTTTTGAAAGTACTGGTTGCAGTCTAGACATTCTTTTTCGAAAGAGGCTTTTTCTAAAGTATCTTTCGAAAAAGCTTCTTTCGAAAGAGGCTTGCATGTGAATCCAAGCTACGTCTAGAGTGCAAGTGATGAAGGATGGTGCAGAGGCTAAGTCACAAGCCACTTGGAAGGCCAGGTTCAATTACCTGTGCTGCCACAGATTCCATGTGCGACCGTAGACAGCTCATGTAATGAATGGGATTGAAATCAACGGGGTCCAAAGGCCTTTGAGTATCACTTGCTCTGTGCCTCTGTTTCCCCACTTGTCATAGGATTAGCAGCACTGCTCTGCCTCAAGCAGCTGTTGTGAGCATGAGTATGTTAAAGGTAGCTCTGTGTTTGTCCAGCACCTAGTACTAGGAGGGCTGACCAGTGTACACAATACATTGTGAGCAGCTCAGTTGCGGAAACGATAGGATACCTATGACAGATGTCTGTAGGATCGAGTCCTAGGATAAACCTTGGGGGCAGGATGGGGCCCATTCTCACTTGGCTTTGCCTATGCCAGCTGCTAGGACAAATGCACGCAACCTTCTCCTGACCCTTTTAGCTGGTGATGCCTTTAATTGTGTGTGTGCTGCACAGAGCCCATTTCAGCCCCAATCAGCCTCACTGATGACAACCAGACTCCAGCACTTCCATTTATCAAAGCTAATATAAATATTTCCTGCCGAAGAACAGAATCCTAATAAGTGAACTCTCCTGACCAGCGCAAAGACAGAGAGGTTGGCATTAGGCGCAGAGAAGCTCAAAATCCCAAAGCTCTGTGGCCACAATTCCCAATTGCAATATGGCCCCTTTATGCCACCCTGGTAGCTTCAAATCCTCCTTGGGCTTAGGATTCCGGGACTCACAGCCCACTGCATAGGGGGACAGAGCAGGGGCATGGCCAGCAACCCCCACACTCTGACTGTTCTCTGCTCCCCCAGGTCTGTACTGCCTGAGATGCTGGCTGGCATTTTCTCAAGGGCACCGCACCCACAATCAGCGACAGGTTTTCCCAGGAGCTTCACTCCCATCTGTGCACCTGAGTCATTGGGAGCGCTGAGCTGTTTGGAAAACCAGGGCACTGGAAGTGTCACCGCAGGAGCTGCTGGGTGCTGTGTGTTTGCGTAGCAACCACAACAACCCCAGTCTCAGTCTGGATCTGTGCAGCATCCACACAACTGAAGCCTCTAAAGAGGATTAGGTTTCTGGGTGCCGGACATGAGATGCCTTTTGTGTGATCAGCAGAGGCGCTGAGCAGTTACAATTCACTGCCCAAGTTGGTGGAAAGGGGGGGCACATATCACATGCTGCCCTGTGGGTTACATCAGCACCTGGGAAAACTAAGGACCCTCAGCAATATGTCAATATACAGATATCGTAGGCATTTAAATGTAGCCCTTGTGGTTGCTGGAAGCAAAAAGGTCCAATCAGCTTTAATGTCCTGTGAGCGATGTACAGCAGGGTGCAGTACCGCCTGCTCCCACTGGGGGAGCTGTAGTACACCTGGCTGGCACCAGGGGAGTGCAGGTCCAGCAGAACATAGGTTATAGGGAGCACAAGCAGGGGAGAGTAATAGAGTGAGAAATGCAGGGTATAGTGAAGCTATTGCAGCTCAGACTGTAGGGCCCTCTGCATATGCTCCCCCCAGACCCTCCCCCTTGGGCACTGCTGGCTTAGGTTACACACCGAATCAGACATGATGGTGAGAATGGTCCACTCCAGTCTATGAGCAGGTCTTAAAACAGCCTGAGATTTGGATTTCCTGTGCAAATGTGGTAGCAGAGTCAGACCATGGGCACAGAACAAAGGGAGTCAAATTCCACTGGGGGCCTTATCACTGTGAAATGCCTACACGTCATCCATTATAACACCATCCAAGCACTTTGCAATCTGGGCACACTTTACAACATAGCACTTCTCTTTTTCACCAGTGGGAAAACTGAGGCATGGGAAGTCTAAGATCCAGCTGTTTAGGAAGCTAGTTCCCATTGATTTCAAACAACAACTTGCCCAAGATACCTAGGTCCGGGAAGGGAATTGAACCCTGCTCTCCAAAGTCCTAAGCGAGCACCCTAACTATTGTTATTGTGATGGAGGGACCAGCAACTTACATGCTGCAATAAGGCTCCATATGTGAGCAGCTGCAATTGAACCCTAGACTCTCAAGACCATCAGTGCAAAGTGTTGTCATTTGAGTTACAGGCGTAGAGATAAGTAAGGCTGTAAATCTTCCTGCTTGTGGCCATAATGCAATGGGGGTTCAGAAGGAAACTCGCTGGGGCACCAGCTGATGTCAGAGGCCAGACGGGCATGCAGGTCTGACCTGGTTTGGCAATTCTGACACCTCTAGAGCAACAGCCCCAAACCCCACATCGTCACTGCTGCAAGCTGCCACTCTAGGAGCAGCTCCTGCCGCCCTTTTTTTAAATAAGGGCTCACATGCCATCAAGTTAGTGGGAGGGTTTGTTTGACATGTGACGTGATATTTACACAAGGTTCAACAGAAAGACGAGAAGTACGGGGACAATAACATAAGCTGCTGGAAAACGTCTTTTGCATTTTTACCTGCTTGCCTCCTTCGTGGGCAAAAATTGTATTAGAAGCAAGAGAGAAGCAAACCCACCTGGGATGGAGCGCAGAAGGGCAGTAAACTTATGCTAGTCTTTGGAGAAGGATGATGCAAGTTATTCTCCATATGGAACTCACTCAGGTACAGTAGCTGTTACTCTCTTTCTCAGCATACATTAGGTGCTAGTGGGGTTTTATTAGTGTACCATCTTGTAAAAAAGGATTAGCCTGGCACTTTATCCATAAGCCCAACTGGATCATTGGAGAGCTCTATTTATTTCCCAGCTCTGTCACAGACTCCCTCTGTGACCTTTGAGACAGTATGGCCTAGTGGATAGAGAAGTGGGCCTTCTCCATGTTACCTTGTAACCTATGTTCATCTGGATGTGCTCATTGTATAGTTCCATACCTTCTGAAGGAAGCGGACATTCTATTCCCAGCTCAGCCACTGACCTGCTGGGGAAGCCACATCACCACCCAGTGCCTCAGTTTCCCTCTCTGTAAAATGTAAAATTGTGAAGTGCTTCACGATGTGTGCATGAAAAGCAGTGTACAAAAGCTACATATTATTATCTCAGTTTCCCCACATGTACAGTCCTGCATTGAGCAGGTAGCTAGTAATCTCTTCAGGACAGAGGCTCTCTCTGAAACTATGTGCATGAAGTAGGGGGTGGCTGTATTTGTACTCGGAGGAAAACATAGCTGTGCTGGGTTGCTTTCCTCTCCAGACATCCTCCCTGTGCTAAGCATTATTAGATGCTGCTAGCAGAATTTAAAACATGGTTGTGATTTGCAAAAGAATGAGTCATTTTCCTCTCTAGATCTTTTCAATATTAACAGACATAGCACGTGCCCTGCAGAATTTGTAATTGACTTTGTCTTTTCTAAATAAATAAGTTGCACTGACAAACTGCTCGGGCACTAATGTGCAACACAGGACCCCTGGGTTCAATTCCCAGCTTTGCTACTGACCTGCTGTGTAACCATGGGCAAGTCCCTGCCCTGCTCTGTGCCTCTTTCCATACCCACCCTTTGGCTATTTCAATTGTGGGTTCTTTGGGGCAGACTGTCAGACATTATGTATTTGTGCAGCACCTAGCACAACAGGGTGCTGATGTCGGTTGGGGTCTGTGTCATGCCTGGCAGAACAGGCCCAATTGTGGTTGGGGATCTGTGTGAACATGGTCTACACCAGGGTGGGGAACCTTTTTTGGGTCAGGGGCCGCTGACCTACAAAAAAATCAGTCGGAGGCCACACAAAAGAGTGAAGCAAAAAATAACCAAACAAACCCTCACTGACATGGCCCCTAACTGAGAAGGAGAAAGACACTCCCCACATTCCCCTCACACACCTAGGGGGGCCCAGGCTAGTAGAATTTGTGCACTCCAGACACATGGTGTTAAGCATAGAGCGCCTGTGTGGATTCCCCAATGCTGGAAGGGAGCCCTGAGGGAAGCTGGGGGCCACATCTGGCCCCTGGGCTTTGGGTTCCCCACCCTGGTCTACACCTTGATGGGGGTCAATGAAGCACCCAACCTGGCAGGGCCCCAATCTCAGTCAGGGACCATCCAGCACCCCCACAATAGGGTATTGAAGGGTAACTGGGTTTCTAGGTGGCTAACGCGAAACTTCTTTTGCCTGATTCACAGAGGTGCTGCGCAGCTACAATTCACTGTGCACATCAGTGGGAATGGTGGGTAGCCAGGGGAGAGTGGGATGGGCACATAACACACTCTGACCAGTAGGTTACATGAACATCTGTGAAAAGTAAGACCATGGAGATGTTACACAGGCAGATATTTAAGTCAGTTAAATGTCTTCTGCCAGGTGTTCTTGGCAGCAAAAATGTCCTAGTTCTATTTGTAAGGGTTTCCTCTCAAAACTTCAAGAGCACTGTCTCAGGGAAAGCTATTCCTCTGAGTGCCCTTGACAGACATTTCCTGCAAGCAAGCGCTGAGTGTGGGGATTTAAAACAAAAAGAACTGTAATAGGGGACAAAGAATAAACATAAGAAAACCAGCAATTAATAAAGCAACTATATCTATCATGTATCTTATACCACTCCACCACCCCCAGCTATTTTAGCAGTAGTCTGAACCTCCATCCCCTTCTCACAGATATCATGGCAAATAAGACACACACAAAAAACCTTTTAGCATTAACCACTTCTCTCCTCCCCACTTACAGCATGTGGTCCAGAGTTTGTGGAGACCAATTTCAGGCAGGTTCATTTCCAGCTGGATAGAGGACAGCACCAAAGAGCTTAGCATGCTCTACCAACCAGCCCAGCTGAGCTGAGTTGATTACAGGTTTAGTACCAGGTAGGGAAATCCACACCAGAGATCCTCAAACCCCTACCATTCTCTATAACTTTCATCTAAGCTACTATAATAGCTTCTCAACCTCAGTTCCTTACTGAGTAATCTGTAATCACACAAAATTCTTCCTATTAAAAAAGAACTTGGAAAATAAACAGAAACCTATATTCATTTTCCAAACATTAGCCACAGTCTCTCATCCAACTGTCCTAGACTGTGGTGATGGTCAGGGTGACCCCTCCTCTCAGGCACAGTTGGTGCAGTGCTTTTCCCCTTTCATTTCCCAAAAGGGAAATGGAAACGTCATCACTCTCAAACTCAAAACTTAACCAGATTCGTATCAAAATGTTCTAAACTATCACAGAACTGAAATGCAAATGAGGATTGGCCCATTCAATAGTTTTCCCTTCCTCTCCCACAGATGGCAGCAGAGAGCTCCCTCCACTTTGGAATCCCTGGCCTTCTGGCATTCTCAAGCAGCTCTGGGATGCTCTTCTGCCTGTTTGCCAACAGGTGTCAATAATGAGCACCCTGATCAATCAGCCAGGGCTTCTGGCCACCGGGCATACATACAGGCTACGTCTACACTAGCGGCTTCTTGTGCAAGAACAGCTGTTCTTGCGCAAAAACTTGCCGGGTGTCTACACTGCACGCGTGTTCTTGCGCAAGTAAATTTACAGTACAGCATCGGAAAACAGGGCTTCTTCCAGAAGAGTTATTCCTCTCCCCATGAGGAATAAGCCCTCTTGCGCAAGAGCTCTTGCACAAGAGGCCAGTGTAGACAGGCAACATGAATTTCTTGAGCAAGAAGCCCCTATGGCTAAAATAACCATCAGAGCTTTCTTGCGCAAGAGAGCGTCCACACTGCCATAGATGCTCTTGCGCAAAAGCACATGCCAGTGTAGATGCGCTCTTGTGGAAGACTTTTTGCGCAAGAACTCTTCCGCAAAACAGTTATTGCGCAAGAAGCTGCCAGTGTAGACATAGCCACAATGCGTGGTCCCTTCTGAAAGTCCCATGCCCTATTGCTCATTTTAATTGCAACATTAACATAGAGATCCCAACCGAGATTAAGACCTCAGTGTGCTGCACAGTCCCCAACTGAGATTGAAGCCTCATATGGATGGGCCCTGCAAAGATACATAGTAAGAAACAGTCCATGTCCCCAAAGGGTCTCAATCACGCATACAAAGGACAGGTTATTATCCCCATTTTAGGGATTGGGAAACTGAGGCATGGAGCAATGAGGTGACTTGTCCAAGTCAAAGTGGGAGTGTGTGGCTGGAAAATGGAACCACTGCATGTTGATCCAATGATTTAACCACTAAATAGTCCTTCTACCTGGAAAGAAATGGCCTCTTCTGCAAAGGTTACTCCAATAGACAAACCTACCAGTGGAGGAAGTGAAGCCTTAGCCCATTGACTTTACATTTCAACAGGATATTATCCTTGTTTTCAAAGCAAGACACAAAGGGGCTTGAACCCGCCATAGCATGAGCCAGTGCTGTATGCTTTCCAGCTACTGCAAGCATTGACCGCCCTATTGACAGCTTAGAGGTCTGACCACTTTGGTGACTCCAGATATGGGATGGTAAGAAAAATAATGCTTGTGAATTTAGACTGAGGTGTTGCAAGACCCAACAGCTGGAAGCTGAAGTCAGCAGCATTCCAACTGTCAATAAGAAGCACACTTTAAACAAGGAAAGTGATTAACAATGGAAGCAGATTCCTGGAGGATGAGACAAATTCTCCATCACTGGAAAGCTTTAAATCAACAGATGTCTTTCTAAAAGACACAATCTACTTAAATCACACACTTTGGGACTGGGCGTGTGGAGTGTGATTCTCCAGCCTGATTACAGCCATCTGGAATTTTTTTTTATTTCAATTTTTTTAGAGAAAAATCAAAACACAAAATAGTGCCACCACATTGCCTTGTGAGAAAGGGAGTTCATGCTCCCTTTTCCCTCTGTAGGCTAGGATTCCACTATGCTGCAATAAAAGACAGTCCCTACCCCCAAACAGCTTCTAATTAGACAAGGGATGAATTTGAAAGATAGGGAAACTGAGGCACAGATTGGTGAAGTACCTTGTTTTAGATCACACAGAAAACTGGTGAGCGATCCAGGAGCTGAGAACTCAGGAGTCCTTATTCCTAATGTCTAGTTCAGTGGTTCCCAATCTTTTTGATACTGGGGACCAGTAAACTCATCCACAAGCTTTTGGAGGACCAGTAACATTTATTTGCATATTCATTAAGCAAATGATGAATATGCAAATAAATTGTGTCGCTGGCCCTACCTGTCCAGAGGGTTGTTCCGCCCCCCTCTTGGCCCCAATCCTGGCTGCTTTATCGGCCAGTGCCGGCTCCCCTGGCTGCATCCGGCACCGGGCGTTCTGCATCGGTGCACACGATGCACAGCCTTCTCCCTGGGTCCTAGCGCCTGCCAGAACTATCCCCGCCACCCGGGAGCATGCCTAGCAGAGACACCGCGGCAGCGGGCTCTCTCCCAAGAGGGCCACACCACTGCGCTCGGCAGTGCGGGGTGCTGCTACCCCATCACACAAATTAATAGGATCGTGTGGGATAATTTTTCTAAGGACCAGTATTTTTTTTCTAAGGACCGATACTGGGCCGCAGACCACGCTTTGGGAAACTCTGGTCTAGTTGATCGAACTCACTGCCCTTCCACAGCTGGCAATTCAAGTATGAGTCCTGACTGCCAGTGCCCTCATGATCTAACCACTAGACTCCCCTCCCAGGGTTGGCAATAGAACCCAGGAATCAACAACTGATAGATTTTCAGACCAGAAGGAACCATCAGATCATTTAATCTGGCCACCTGCATAGGTCAGGCCAGAGAATTTCACCCAGTTATCCCTGTACTGAGCCCACTCACTTATGTTTGACGAAAACTTTTAAGCATTAACCCCAGTAATTCCTGCTTCAGGACTCCCCCACACCCTCAAACTACTAGACCCCATTCTCCGCTCACAGTTGGAACAAAACCCAGGAATGCTCATTCACAATCCAGTGACGCTCTACTAATCCACAATGATAAGGAAAATCCTGCACTAGATATTTATTTTAAATGTGTCCATGGTAAACACGACACTTCCATTTCCTGCTGGGAGCAAAAGGCATTTTCTCCTCCCTTAATCATCCCTGAAAAGGGCCATTTTGCCTGGAGTTCGTCAGCGCTTGTGTTGAACACCCTCTAGCAGCACAGGATGTGTAAAAGTGGCAGGGAAGCTGTTCTAAAAAACAAGCCACAGACGGAGACAACGTAAATTCATGGAGTCATCTCAAGTCACCTGATTTCACATCACCCAGGGTCACCATTAAAAATGCACTCATCAAACAGAACCTTGCATTAGCCCCCCGTCCCTCTACTGTTCAAAAAGATGGACTTTGCGGAGAAGAGAGAATACGATTTTAATCTTTCCTTTGAATTTCCTCTAGCAGGTTTTATCTGATAGCATCTAAAAGGCCTTACTAAGTTTGAGGGCTTCCTATCCCATTGCACCAATTCCAACTGGAACCATCCCCCCCCCCCATCCTGCTGGGCACTGCACCAACCCGCAGCTGGAGCCTTCCCATCCCATTGGGCACTACCCTGACCATGATTAGAACCTTACTGTATTGGGAGCGACACAGACCCTGACTGCACTCAGACCCCATTATGCTGGGAGCTGCACAGACACATTTAAAACACAGTCTCTGTCCCATAAGCACTTGACATCTAAAT
The DNA here is from genome assembly GCA_032595735.1 of Pelochelys cantorii. Taxonomy (NCBI): domain Eukaryota; kingdom Metazoa; phylum Chordata; order Testudines; family Trionychidae; genus Pelochelys; species Pelochelys cantorii. Next base: position 36,077,770 of record CM064336.1, read on the forward strand.
AGACGGGACACTCAAAGGCTGCTAAGGAGACATAGAGGCAAAGTGACTTGTCCAAGGCAACACAGAAAGTCAGTGGCAGAGCAACCCAGGAATTTTTCTCCCCCAGTCCCCTGGCTATACCCCAGGGATGAGCAATAATTTTTGGGACCACTCCAAGAATTTGGTAAGTGGTCAAAGGCTGCACTCTATGTAAATGGCAGAGGTGGAGGGTCTGGGATGGAGGTTAGGTGCAGAAGGGAGCTTGTTGTAAGGAATTGGAGTACAGGAGGGGATCTGGGAGGGAGTTTGGGTGAAGGAAGGGCTTGTGACCCCGGGCAGGGGTTTGGGTTGTGACCTAGGAGAGGAGGCAGTTGTGACCTGGGGCAGAGGACTGGGGTGCAGAGGTTTGGGTTACAAGGGACAGGGGTGCATGAGGCAGAGGGAGATGCTGGGGTGCCAAAGGCAGGCTGTGGCCAAGAGGCTGGATTTTACCTACCCCTGCTCTAATTTACTAAACAACAAAACTCTCCTAGAGAAGTGATAGAACCGAATCGTCCCAGCTTCCAGCCCCCTTCTGTTATAACTACAGTACTGTCATATAGTACCCACTGCAGGCCAAAAACACACAGACAGCACACCTGAGAGGGTCCAAACAAGACAGTTTCATGTTTTTCTAATCTATTCAAAGCAAACCAGGCAGCCAATTGCAAACAGCTTCCGTCCAGCATCTCTTACGCTCATTCACACTCACTCCCTTTAATCCCCAGAGAGATTCTTCCTTAAATAATCTTTTTCAAGGAGTGCAGAGAACATGATGGTTATTAGACATGAAGTTGGGGGTAGATTCCGGGTATGTCTACACTACAGAGTTTTTTTGGAAAAACTGCCATTTTCTGAAAAAACTTCAGTTACGTCCACACTGCAATCGGGTTCTTCCAAAAGAAAATCGAAAGAACAGAGAGGTTTTTCCAACATTGGTAATCCTCATTTTATGAGGAAGAGGCCTTTTTCTGAAAGAGCTCTTTAGGAAAAAGGCGTGTGTGGATGGGGTAGAGGGAGTTCTTTCAGAAGAGGAGGAAAGAGGAAAAAGCACAGGTGCCCTGGTGGCCACTCCATCCATAGTAATCACAGCGGAAATGCGAGATAGCGTCCATACAGTGTGGACACTATCTTTGAAAAAAGCAGATCACTTTTTCAATGCGCTTTTGCAGTGTGGATGCTCTCTTTTGGAAGAAGTTTTTCCAGAAGATCTCTTCCAGAAAAGCTTCTTCCGAAAGAAGCCTGCGGTCTAGACATAGCCTCCATAGCAGAGAAAAATTCCTCCCATTGCAGGAAATAAAGGGACAGTGAGCAGCTGAATTTTAGATTATGGTGGGATTAAAGGGATTAAAGCTGCAGTGGGGGGGCTCCTGACCCTTCTGTATCACCGAGCCCAGGAGCAGTTGCTCCCTTTACCACCTTCACCCCCCTCAGCAGGCCTGCCTTACAATCTATGAATTTGGAAAAGCAGGTCTGAAAACAGCCTGAGATCTGAGTTTCCACAGTCAAGCCTTGTATTAATCTTCAGTCTGTGAGCGCAGAAAGAAAGGAGTAAATTCCATTGTGCAGCCCTACCCCTGTAAGGTATTTAGACAGCCCCATTCCAATAATACCCAAGCACCTCACAATCTGGAAAACATGAGCTTCATACGCACCCCTCTGCTTATCAAGGAGGAAGCGAAAGCACAGGCCCAGCTCCTCAAAGATTTTTAGGCACCTAGGTCCCATAGATTTCAAACAGCAACTTGCCCAAGCTGCCTATATCAGATAACAGAATTAAAGCCTGGTCTCCAAAGTCCTAAGCGAGCGCCCTAAGCATTGGTCCCTCCATCACAACAACAACTCACGTGCCTCAGTAAGGCTCCACACAGCAGCAGCTACAATTGAATCCTAGACTCTTAAGATGGCCAGTGCAAAGTGTTGTCATTTGAGTTACAGGTGTAGAGATAAGTAAGGTTGTAAATCTTCCTGCTTGTGGCCATAATGCAACGGGAATTCGGAAGGAAACTCGTTGGGGCACCAGCCGATGTCAGAGGCCAGACGGGCATGCAGGTCTGACGTGGGATGCCTCTAAAGCAACAGCCCCAAACCCCACATCATCACTGCTGCAAGCTGCCACTCTAGGAGCAGCTCCTGCCGCCCCTTTTTTAAATAAGGGCTCACATGCCATCAAGTTAGTGGGAGGGTTTGTTTGACATGTGACGTGATATTTACACAAGGTTCAACAGAAAGACGAGAAGTACGGGGACAATAACATAAGCAGCCGGAAAACTTCTTTCGCATTTTTACCTGCTTGCCTCCTCCGTGGGCAAAAATTGTATTAGAAGCAAGAGAGAAGCAAACCCACCTGGGATGGAGCGCAGAAGGGCTCTGTGCTTCTTTCTACTCCCGCCCTTCATCTTCTTCAATTGTGAGCTCTTTGGGGCAGACTGTCTGCCCTTACGAATTTGTGTAGTGCCCAGCACAACAAGGTGCTGATGTGTTGGGGTCTGTGCCATGCTCACACAAAGGCCCTCAATTGCAGTCAGGGTCTGAGAAACATGTGGCAGGACAGGGTCTGTGGAGCACCAGCCTGGCAGCGCCCCACTCTTCGTCAGGGTCTGTGAAGCAGTGTGGGCCTTAACCATGCTCAGTATCTGTGGTATTTCCAGCTTGCCATGGCCTCAGACTGTGTTAATGTCGTAAACATAACTTTAGTAGCGCATCGCTGATTTACAGCAGCTAAAATTTCAGGCTACAGCCCAGGCCACCAGCAAACACAGCATTAAAACCAAAGCCTAACTGCACAGCTAAGTAAATAATCATTGCCAATTACAGGCATATTTGAGCCAATTAGAAGCAGTGGGGCCTTGCGCTGTGATAGCAATGGAGTTTGTCCATATGGCTGATGCTCTCCAGATGACAGGGCTCCGAGGCCTGATTGTGGGTCATCCTTTTTCACATGATCCTTATATTCCTGCCTCCCAGTGGGCTGGCCTGCCAGTCGGTAATTAGAATGACGCTTGCTGGACTTGAGGTAATGCTGGGAGCAGTCTGCTCCCTGCCATAGCTTGGCCTGGCCACAAAGAGCGGGGCTTCTGCTTTCCGAGCATAGGGGAGTCAAACAACATTACAGAAACCAGTTTGAAGCCAAGCTCAGGTTGGGCTGAGAGTTGGGACTGCTGGGTTCTACCCCTACTTCTGGGTGAGGAAAGGCCTGTACTTATATAGTAGGTAATGGGATGAGCAGGTCCAGGCCCATCCAAATCTCAGGCCTGACCACTCAAAGAAGGGGAAGAAGCCACTGATTCTAGCTGGCAAGCAAATATGAGGGACAACAAATGAAAAGATAGGGTGGGAGTGAAGGTCAAAGGTTGAAAATCAGGGATCCCCAAGGGGACACAGAGCAGAGATTCCCTAGCAGCACCCATCAAGTCTCAAAGGTTTCTAAAGAGTTAATGGGCACCTCCTCTGCCCCCGGAAGAACATCAGAACGGCCATACTGGGTCAGACCAAAGGTCCATCTAGGCCTGTATCCTGTCTTCCGACAGTGGCCAATGCCAGGTGCCCCAGAAGGAGTGAACAGAACAAGTAATGATCAAGTGATCCCTGTCCTGTCACCCATTCCCAGTTTCTGACAAACAGAAGCTAGGGACACCATTCCTACCCATCCTAACTAATAAGTATTCTGCCCAGAGCATAAGTAGAGGAAGGACAGGACACAGACCCAGGGCGCACCCCCACACACACACATACACACTCTCTCTCTCTCCCTCTCTCTTATTGAGCTTCCTCCTCTGGTTTGCTGGGTGGCCAGCAGGAGGAGGTTGACAAGGAAGTCTCATGACTCTGCGGAGCCACAGATAAACTTCCAGATAAACTGTTCCAGTTTATGAGTTCTAGGTAACTAAGCCCAGGGACACAATGATGCTTAAGCTAGAAGTTAAGGGAGTGACTCCCCTTCTCATGTACACAGACTTGCACTAGTGCAAATGTAAACAGCCATGTGGCCATGGGCAGCGGATATAAGAGGCAGGGGAAGGCTAGGGCCCCCCTCCCTCCCCATGCTCTGGGGCCAGGGAACTTTGGGCCGCACTCCACCTGCCCTCTTTATGCTCCAGGCCGGGTAGGCTGGGGCCACTTGCTGCCTGCCCTCCCCTCCCACCCAGTTCTCCAGGACCAGGGAGGCTTGCCCCTGCAATGGCGAGGGCTTAGCTTCTGTGGGGGGCAGGCTCTTGGACAGAAGGGGCAGAGCTGGGGGAGGCAAGTCCCCAGCCCAACGTTCACCCACCGCCCATGCATGTGGCCAGAGCAGATGGGTAGCGGCAGCGGAAGCATGGCTTAGCTGTGCCAAGTACAAACCCCGCAGTTCCAGGAGGGTTTTGTATTCGGCACAGCTAAGCCATGCCTCTACTGCGGCTACACTGCTATTTATACTCCTGCTTCCTTGATGAGAACAAGCACAAGTACATGTACATGAGCAGAGGAAATCACAACTCTCGTTTACAATGTACTCTGAGCCCTAAAGAAAGCCAGGGGGCAGAGGTCACCTCTTTTGGGGCACAGTGCTGGCAGGAGGAATGTAGGGCGGGGATTCTTTGGAAGGAAATTGCACGTGAGGTGTATGGTTCACATGCTGCCAAGGAAATGGACTTCTTTGCCTTTTTCTATAAATTGCACTCAGGGCTCCTTTTCTTCCAAACAGAATCACACCCAATTTCAACCTATGGGCAGCAATAACAACAGGGGTGGAGGATTTTTACTGGGAGGCTTAAAAGCAAAGTGCCTCCAAACACAGGCAGATTTAACAAGTGGAGCCCACATGTGGTCCCTACATTCAATTTTCTGACCGTGCCACCATGTAATCCCCCTTTAAATGGACACGACTTGCAGGGCATTATCCAGGAAGAAAGAAAAGTTCTGACACTTCGCCAGCAGTCTCCCCTAATCCCTTCCCATCAGAAGTTGTCCTGAGCTGTGAACAGCACACCTGATCAGTCCCATTCCTTGAATTTCAGGGCAGTAACAGAGGCAGGGAAACAAGGGGCTAAAGATGAGGTTCACAAGGAAAATCAAATGTCAGTGAACTGGCACTAACAGGGACCTGTGCAAGGGAGGAATTGGGATTTTCACTCACAAAGCATTACATTGCTCTCATAAAAGCACGCAGCAACTGGATTGGAGGTGCTTACCTGGCTCCCCCACAATAGTATCTGAGCCCCTCACTATCTTTAATGTGACAAAACCCCTCAGAGATAGGGCAGTGATATTACCCCTAATTTACAGAAGGGAAAATTGAGGCACACAGCAGCTAAATGACTTGCCCAAGTTCTCCCTAGATTCCCCAGGCAACCAGCTAACGATCTGTCCTCCCCTAATCTGCAGATCTCAAGGCAGGTATTTCAGCATGATTAGCCCAAATCTCACTCACATTTTTAGCACTCTAACTTCAGAAGGGGGTGTTGGGCCATTAAAAAAACCCGGTATAATTAAAGGCGCATGCCTGAGTGTGTAGACAAAGCATTCCAAGCCCTTTAAAGGGTGCCAAGGAAGGGCAAGGCAATTTGGGAAAGGAGAGGTCTCTGCACCTTGCTTTTTGCTTCCACAGCACCATGCCATCCGCTTTCAATTATTCATGTGCCGTTCACTTCCCATCACTGCTGCTTGGGTTACCAGAACCCAACAGTCATTTTTCTGCCATAATAGGTATAAAAACCTCCCCCATTATATTCTTCCCTTTCAAACCCACCAGAAATAGGAAGTCTTAGGCAGGGCGGGGGGACAGGCTAGAATCTGTGGAATATTAATTAGTGCGCAGTTCATGCTAAGCCAAGATGCACTTGCTTGTAACTCTGGGGGTGGAACCATGTTTTTGTTCTGCCTTTGTACAGTGCCTGGCCCAATGGGATCTGACTCCTGGCCCATGACTGGAGCTCCTAAGCGTTATTACAATTCTACAGATATGATGAGCATTTGGAATGGCCACTCAGTAAGAGAAGAAGGAGGCAAAATAACCTTGTTGCTGGGATTCTATGACAGGGTTCCCAGCACTAGCAGGGACTGGACTCAATGATCCATGAGGTGCCCTACAGCCCTATGTTCCTAATACAAATAATAAAAATTAACAGCAGTAACTAATGGGCTGGCCAAAAACATTGTCATCAAGATGTTTGTTTGGACAAAAATGGCTTTTTAAACAAAATATAAATGTTCGTGGTGGTGGAATTTTTCCTTTTTATTTAAAATGAAAACATTGCAAAAAGCAGGCGGTTCTCATTTTAGCTTGCTAGGGAACAGGGGGACAAACCACTCACTTTAAAAATAATTTGCCCCTGGAAAAAGAAGAGGAGGGGAACAGTGTGAGAAAATAGGTTTCTCCCCTCCCACATGGAGACCAATTTCTCCAAGTCTCCAACATTCACATTACTCATCCCTGAAGCCCTCCCACTACTTCCGCTCTATATTTGGGTGGCCAGACACAGGTAGATCTTATGGCCAGAGGGGACCATTTCTGCTGGATCGTTTCTGAGATGAGGATGACAAATGAGCTTTGGTCAGAAGGGACCAGCGTAATCATCTAGTCTGACCTGTATAACCTTGCCCTGAGAACTCCATCCAGAGGCCTGGCCCAGACAAACACTCTGATTACTGTGTTATTGCTACCCCCATCCTCTCATGGAGCCAGGCTGTGCATGAAGCAGAGACTGAAATAGTATGAGACAGCTATGGATTCCCAGTCACCAGTCCAGATTTCATTTAGCTAAAACCTCATCTAATAATACAAAAACCTCCTACAAGGTTAGGAAAAATGAATGATTGATCTGCCATCTGGGGGGGTTGTCTTTTTTTTCCCTAGAGTCTTGATACTGCAAGATCGGTAGGACTGATTGGAGGAGCTGACAGAGACAGCACTAGACAGCTGTCCACTCTACAGGGGAAAACTCACATTTTAACTTTTACCCACTGATGTACAAAGTGGACCAGATCCCCAGGTAGTGTAAATCCGTGTAAATCCTCAGCTGGTGCAAATCACTACTCTGGTTTCCATAGTGTGATGCTGACTGAAACAGCTAAGGGTCTGACCTAAAAAGCTGTTTGATCCCCACTTGGTGCACAGTGGATGTAGTGCATTAATGTGTGAAACTCACCCACCAATGATTCTCTGACCTGCTATGGTGCAAAGGTTTTGTGCTGGCCCCTCTACACAGGAGGGACTATCACCCAGGGCTGGCTAGTCCTCAGCTGCACCAACAGCCTTGCCACTAGCAGTATCACCAGCCGCAGGAGATCAAATGTAATGATTTACATCAGCCTAGACACGAGATTTTTTAAAGGCTCTATTGCATGTCTTGGTCTGGCTTTTGATGTCTGAACTCCCCCGCCTCTGCCCGGGGGAGGGGGGATACAGTTACTGTTTCCACTCCCCAAAATGCATTGGATAAGGTCACTTTGGCCCATGCTGCAGGAGCTCTCACCCCCTCCTCCTCCTATCCCATCCAGCAATTAATTCTGCCCAGCCCATCAGTTGAGCTCTCCATGTCCTCCCTTAGATCAGCCCTGCTTAGTTCAGCCCCCCAACCCCCCTGCCTAACCCGTTCCTCCTGAGGCTCTTCACCCTCTCCTAGGCCTGGGGCTGAGCGGGGTCCCCCTACTGCTTCCCAGCTGGGGGCAGTTCCAGAGGCTCCTCACACACACACACACACACATACACCCCCCAACCCCTTCCCAGGCTGGGTGCTGCAGGCTGAAAGGGGAGGGGCAAGGAGTAGAATCATCATCCTGTCCACATTGCTCACAGGAGCAGAGGAGAGGAGGGGACAGGCAGAACTGGCCTGGGCTGCTGGGTTCTTCAGCTCCCTCCTGCGGGTTTGGCTTTGGGGTGCTACAGGGAGCAGGAGGCGGAAGGGGGGGGGATCATTTCTGCCTGCTGCAGCCCCATTTGGTTAGTCAGGCAGACAAGTGGGGCAGGTGGCCAATCAGAGGACTCTAATTCAGTAGACAGCTGGCACGTCTCATGTCGTGGCATGACTGGCTCTGGCTCCAGCCCCAGCCCCGTCTCAGCCTTGATAAAGAAATCTCAGAAGTGGGCAACACTCAAGTAACTTGAGTCACGTTGCGGCCCTGCTGCAAGGTGGGACACTGCCAGCTGCCTCTGGGGGAGCTGGAGACGCTGAAAATCCTCAACAGAGCAGCCGCCAAGATCCCAGAAACAGTCCGGAGTGAACAGGTGCTTGTTTGAGCTTGGTTTGAAAAGCAGCATGGCCACCTGAGCCTTTTCCACAGCTAGAGCCTTGGAGCTCAGATGCAGCAGAGCAGGGCTTCAGACAATGCTAGTCACTGGTGTAGATTTCCTTGGACTGGAAGCTCTCTGAGGCAGGGAGCTTCCCTCTCTTTGGTCTACATTTGTGTAGCACCTAACCCAATGGGGCCCTGGTCTGTGACTGGGGCTCCCTGGGCACTATCACAGCACAAATACATTCACACACGTGCCCAGTTACACTGATTTCATCCATTCATGCTGCCCACATGTGACTGTTCACTAGAATACTTAGCAATAGCCCAGGAGTGAGAGGCAGCCTGACTCAACAGTTAGAGCATCCTAAGCCAGTGAGTGGGCCACATGAGTGGACCTCCCTCATCTCAGTGGCCACAAGATTGTTGTAACCAAGACAGTCTCCCAGGACAGGGTAGTTTTGCTAACTGTGCTTGTGTAACCCACACACATGCGCTACAGCTACACTACAAGCTTTTTCTGGAAGAGGAAATGCAAATGGAGCGCTCATTTGCATATGTCATGCTCTCATTTGCATTTTCTCTTCTGATCCTTTTTGCGGAAGAGGTTTTTGCACAAAAAAGCGCTGTGTAGACGGCACCTTTTTGCGCAAAAACCCCTTTTGCATAAGAGCCCTTCTTCCTCATTTTTTGAGGAATAAGGGTTCTTGCGCAAAAGGGGTTTTTTGCGCAAAATGGCCCCGTCTACACTGTGGTTTTTTCCGCAAAAACCTCTTCCGCAAAAAGGATCGGGAGAAAATATGCAAATGAGAGTACAAGAGAAATGCTACTGAGTGCTTCATTTGCATTTCCTCTTCCGCAAAAATGATGCCGTGTAGATGGAACCTAGGTGTGTGGATTACACGTGCGTACCTAGAATTTGCAGCGTTTGCCAAATGAACCGTAGCAGCGCTTGGATAGGCTGCAGAGGGAGCACGGGGCTCTCACAATGTGCAGTCAGCACGCACCTCACTTCACACGTCCTTTGTGCTTTTCGTGTGTGTGTCACACTAGTAATACCTGTAGGGAAAAAAACCCTATGTGGACAGAAACCAGTGGAATCTGGCAGCTCTATGGGTGGGCAACAGTGAACAAAATGTTTCATGGGCCACACACAGAACTCTGATGGGCTGCAGGTTGCCCACCACAGAGCTAGAGGTAGCCTGGGCTAGGTTTCAGTAGACCTGTCTTCTATGCCTGGCTTTTTCACTGACCAGCTGTGAGAGTCTGGGCAAATCCCTTCCCCTCCCTGTGCTTCTTGTTTTCCCTCCCAAACTGTATCTGTTTAATTATAAGCCCTGTGGGCAGGTGCTGTCTCTTCAGGGTGTGCCTGTGCAACTAGCACAACAGGGTCCTGATCTCAGTTGGGGCTCGTAGAAGTTGCTGTGATACAAGAAATATTACGTGGAGAGGGATGCCGTCCAATTTTCAAAAATAAGATTAAGTTAAAATAAAATTAGGGGGTTTTTTTACATTGAAGATTATAAAATTAGATAAAATAAAACTAGATTAGATAACAATGAGAGTTTAGCTAGATTCATTATTATTTAACTTAGATACACTAAATCAGACTAGAAAAATGATGGAGAGACAAGGCGGGTGAGGTAATATCTATTATTGGACCAAGTGAAAGAGACAAACTTTCAAGCTCCACAGAGCTCTTTTTCACCTGAAAGACTGGAAGCTTGTCTCTTTCACCAGCCGATGGTGGTTCAATAAAAAATTGAACCAACAACTCACTTATCACCTACCTTGTCTTTCATATCCTGAGACCAACATGGCTACATCACTGCAAGCAAAACAGAAAAATATTTAGGTAATTTTTTATATTGGAGGTCTGTTTCTCTGTAATTCTATTCCTGGAAGTGTATGAAATAGAAAGAGTCAACAACTTTTCTTCTTCCCAACTGGTATTCCCTGTAAGCTGAGCACTTGGGCAGCCAACCAGGAGAGATTCAAATGCCGCCCAGCTGTTTAGCAGAGTGCCCACAGCCAGCAACATGTGTGTTTACTGGTGGTGCACATCTTGAACATGCTTTGGTACACATAACAAAATTTATTCTACACATGGGTTGGAAAAAATAGAGGGAACACTGCTCCCAACCAAAAATTGCTTTTTGAACAAACGACAGATTTTCTCATTTCTGATTTAATCAAAATTATCCTGTCTCCCACCCTATAACAACAACAAAACAAAATGAGACTAGACTAGTTTTCATTAAAATATTAGTTTTCTACAAATGAAAATTTTGTAAGGAAAACCCAAAACACAGAGTCTAATATTTTAATTGTGGAAAGAAAATCTAACTTTCCTCAAACTTTTGCAGGGGGAAAGGGATTTTTTTTTAATTTCTGGTGAAAAATTAGTATTTTTCAGTCAGCCCTGGTGCACTACACATGCAAATAAAAATGATATCTAGCTCTTCCATAGCATTTGCCATCCATAGATCTCAAAGCACCTTCCAGAGGAGGTCAATATCATTATCTCCATTTTATAGATGGGGAAACTGAGGCACTGACCAAGGTCACCAAGCAGCCCAGTGGCAGGGCTGATAGTTGAACCTGGCTCTGCGGAGTCCCCACCCAATATCCAATTGTTGTGGCTCTTTGTCTCCCAAGTGGCCTTGACATATATAGCAATTCATAAGCCTGCTATTGTCCCCTAGCCAAACAGACTTCTCACAAATTACATGGGCTTTGATTTAATTACTCCGTAGGACTGGGCTGTGGTTTCCTTTGAAAAGCTGAGAATCTTTTCACCATTGTGCCTCCTTCCTTATTCCACAGTTCTGTCTTCTGTCACTCGTCAGTCAGGACCAGAAACAAGGACAAGAAACAGGTTTTTCTCTTTCCTAGGAATCCTGGTTACTAAACCTGCCAAGAGTTCTGCAATTATTTCCAGGATTCTGGTATTTGGTTGCATGGAGAGGTGTGTCTCCCCCTGACAATATTTGCCTTTCACACTGCTTGCACAACTCCACCGCTGTGTTCACGTGCATAGATGCATTGGTCCCATCTGCCAGCCTGAACTGGGCATTATTCACACAGAAGCTGAACAACTTCACAGATCAGTTACAGTGAGTATATTTGGTGGTGGTGTTACTATGCAATAAAGCCTGAACCACTGGCAGATCTTAGAGAAACAATGGGCACTGGGCAGTGTTCCCTCTAAACTGAGCACCTAGGCAGCCACCCAAGAGAGATTCAAAAGCCGCCCAGTTGATTAGCAGAGCGCCCTCAGATGGCAGCTTGTGTTTCTACTGGTGGTGCACATCACAAACATTATTCTGCACACAGATGAACAAAAATTAGAGGGAACACTTGCACAGGGTGGAAGGAAGTGTGGTGTTGCGGCCCTGGACTGTGAATCAGTAGGTCTGGGTTCAATTGCCAGCTGTGCTCATGATACTTATAATACTATGTGTGTGTGTATATATACTATATATGTATAGTCTCTAAGGCAGGGCTACTCAACTCTGCAAGCCCCGGGGGCCACAATGATACTCACAGCACATGTTGAGGGCCGCAACTTAAGTGCAGTTGTGTATACATGCAAATATATATGCAAATAGCTTATTTCACAGTGACAGGCATGAATACAAAGATTAAGCCTTCAGCCGCAGCACCGGACCTAAATGTGGGCAAAGCGAGCCAGTCAGCACCTCTCAGGCTCTGCCCACAAGGCTAAGCAGCCAGCACTTCCCACAATGCCCCAGCGCTCCTGGCATTTCCACCCTAGGGGCTAGAAATGCTGACACTCTGTACCAGTCTGTTCCTGCCAGCCCCTCCGCTTGCGTCTTTCAGTGCTCACCCCGCCTGGGAGAGGCCTCTCTGTTGTGGAGCGTGTTCCCAGTGGAGGCCACGTTCAAAGGATCCCACCTGCAGGCCATATGTTAGCCTCACGTAAACCCAAACCGCACCATGGGCTGCAAACAAACGGGTCGCGGGCCACATGTTGAGTAGCCCTGCTCTAAGGTGTCACAGGACTACTTGTTCTTAAAGACACTCTACCTTAGAACAGAGGTGGATGATCCCAACTCCCCAGGCCTATAAGGAGGCAGACCTCTCTGTCACACACATTGAAAAAAAACCCCAATGCATTCAAAATCATTAGTCACTTTGAAAACTTTTGGACTGTGTCCTGGGCTTGTGACAGTTCTAGACACTAGTGATCAGGGAAACAGGCATCTTCTCCTATCAGTGTAGCAGGAGAGCTTGATTTGCTATGGTACAAATTCTACTACTGCCCAGCTTTCTGGGGGCTCCTTCTGTTTGTAATAAGCCAACAGATCATCTAGCTTAGGGTTTCCCAACCTATGGGTCGGGACCCAAATATGGGTCACCATTACATTTCAAAAGGGTTGCCAAGTGTCTCCCCAGGTGGCTCTTCCCTCCCTCTTCTCCCCATTTTTGAATTGCCTTGGGTCACCAAGTCTTCCTGAATTGTCAAAATGGGTCCCCATCTGGAAAAGGTTGGGAACCGCTGATCTAGCTCATGGGATGTGAAGCTGCAGGCACATAGACCGGACCCCATAAAGCTGCCACAAGGACAGAGGTTGTTGCATGAGACGGCAGCACTGATAGGTTAGGGTAGATTCTGCCCTCCGTGGAGCTCCACTACATTAAGCCCTTGTAAAAGTTTGTTTGGAGCAAAAATTGAACCTGTCCCTTTAATCAGAGATAAAACAGCTGTACATGAGGGGCCTGTAGGGCTAAGGACCCAACCCTGCATCACTGAACTAAATAGGGGTTGTGATATTATCTTGAGTGAAAACAGGTAATCTATATGTGACTATTTGAGGGTTGCTAGCAGTAACTAGGAAAGTAACTACTTTTCATTGACACAGATGGCCTTCTTAGATGTGACATCTTAGATGTGTCAGTGCCCCACTGCCATGGCAACATCATGGGACTGGAGAATGGACAGGAAGTTTCAAAGAAACAATCTCGATAACAAGGTAAGTAGCCTCCTGTGATCTCCTTAGCCACTCCAAGCAATGGGCTTCAGGGTCCTGAAGACGCAGTCTTTCCATTGGCTCCCTCTTCTGATCATTAGTATGGTGGCAGTGTGCAGGGCACTGCCTAGACCCTGACTGAGATCAGGCCCCCTATCATGCTGCACAGACACAAAGAGAGGGTCTCTGCTCCAAAGAGCTCATTATCTAAATAGACAACGGTGAGACATGAACCAGGCACAGGAAGGGGAAATGACTAGACAAAGATTAGCGGCAGAGTCAGGAATTGAGCCCAGGTGTCCAGAGCCCCTGCCCAGTACCCTAACCATTAAACAAAACTGCTCTTCTGCACAGGATGTGACTTACTTGAGGTCACAGAGCAATCGAGCCAGGAATGAATCCAGATCTCCTACCCCAGTGCCCTCGCTACCCAGCACTTGGGGGACATTTTCATTGCAAGTTGAACCAAACTTGAAAGCTTTTCAACATTTTTTGCAGATCAAACATTTTTTTAAAAAGGAGTCCCGTAACACCTTAAAGACGAGAAAATTTATTAGGACATAAGCTTTTCTGGGCTGCAACCCACTTCGTCAGAGCTGTAGCCCAGAAAAGCTTATACTCTAGTAAATACACTAGTCTTTAAGATGTCACAGGACTTCTCGTTGTTTTTGCTAAAACAGACTAACTGGGCTATCCCTCTGACACTTAAAAAAGCTTTGGGCCCAACAATATTTTGTTTCAATTTGGATCATTTATAACATTTTTGAATGTTTTTAAATATTGAAGGAAATTTCTACATAAACATTGTTTCAAACCACAAAACCGAAACATTTCATTGAGAAAATGTCAGAATGAAACATTCTGATTGGGGAGGAGACGCTGAGGATTTTATTAAATGGACAATTCAGCAAAACCAACGTGAATTCACAAAACATCTCAGCATAGCTGAATCTGCATTTTTCAAGGAAAAAACATTTTGTCTGAAAAATTTCACTCTGCTCTAAACCCAACCTTTCTCCCAGCTCAGCCAAGTCTCTTTCCTCATTCCAGGAGGTGTCCTCAGACTGAAGACCCCAGCTCACCTTTCCTCTCTCAGCCAAAGAGGTTTTGAATTGGAGTGGTGGGAACCAAATGTGGTTGTCATTCCAGTATGCTATTCTGGGAGAGGTGAGACCCCACCCCAGCACCATGAACCTTTCTGGTGTCCCACCAGCCCTCAATGGCTCCCAGGGAAGCCCCGGGCATGCCCTGCATGGGGGCTATTCTTTGTGGCAGGTGGTGTTGATTGTGCTGATGACTGGGATCCTATCACTGGTCACACTGGTGGGCAACCTGCTTGTGATGGTCTCCTTCAAAGTCAACAGTGAATTAAAGACCGTCAACAACTACTTCCTACTCAGCCTAGCCTGTGCTGACCTCATCATTGGAGCAGTGTCCATGAACCTCTACACCACCTACATCATCATGGGCCACTGGGCCCTTGGCAACGTAGCCTGTGACCTCTGGCTGGCCCTTGACTATGTAGCCAGCAATGCCTCAGTCATGAACCTCCTGATTATCAGCTTTGACCGCTACTTCTCTGTCACACGGCCCTTGACTTACCGGGCTAAGAGGACACCCAGGAGGGCAGCCATCATGATTGGCCTAGCTTGGGCTATTTCCTTCATCCTTTGGGCACCTGCCATCTTGTTCTGGCAGTACTTTGTTGGGGAGAGGACCGTGCCCTCAGGAGCCTGTTATCTTCAGTTCCTCTCTCAGCCCATCATTACTTCTGGCACGGCCATTGCAGCTTTCTACCTGCCAGTCACCATCATGATCATTCTCTACTGGAGGATCTACCGGGAGACTGAGAACAGGACCAAGGAACTAGCTTGCCTACAGGGCTCAGAGAGCAAGAGTATTGCCAGGCCGACCACCATCAACAGGCCCAAAGGAGGTGGCGGAGGCAGCAGCAGCAGCTCCGAGAGGTTGCAACCCATTAAGGTTTCTTCTGCTGTGACAACACCCCCCACACAGGCCTGCTGCTTCCCCGGTTGGAGGAAGGCCAAGCTATATATGGAGCAGAACAGCAATGGAAGCTGGAACAATACAGAGGAGGAGGAAGAGGAGGAGGACGGTTCCCCTGATTCCTTGACATCATCAGAGGGTGAGGAGCAGCCCTTTGAGGTTCAGAGTGTCTGCTCAGTGGTGATCCAACTGCCTATGATTGGCAGTGTAGCACAGCCCCCACTGCCGACCATCAAACCCACCCGGGACCGGGGGAAGCTGGCTGGAGGACCATGGGTAGGAGGGAATGGCTTGTGCAAGATCCTAGCTCAGCCTCGTACTGCCACCGAATCCCCCAACACTACCAAGAAACCATCAAAGAAGCCAATGAAGGAGAAGAGGGTGCTGACTGCCAAAAGCCATTTGCTGAAGAGAAGCAAACAGCTCTCCGAACGGAAGACCCTCTCCCTGATCAAGGAGAAGAAAGCAGCCCGGACACTGAGTGCTATCCTGCTTGCCTTCATTCTCACCTGGACACCTTACAACATCATGGTGCTGGTGTCCACCTTCTGCCAGGACTGCATTCCCAAGAGCCTCTGGGAGCTGGGCTACTGGCTTTGCTATGTCAACAGCACAGTCAATCCCATGTGCTATGCCCTGTGCAGTAAGTCTTTTCGCGATACCTTTAAGATGCTGCTGCTGTGCCGCTGGGACAAGAGGAGGTGGAGGAAGATGCCCAAGCAAGTGGTGGCCTTCCACAGGGCTCCAGCCCAGTGAGCAGATGTGGGGCAAATCCCAGAATGGTGAGCCAGACACAGCTGGTTGTGGGAGCCCATTGCGGGGGGAAGGGATTAGCTTCTAAGGTGGACAATGGAGGGTGAATCATACCATGTGTTGGGTGTGTGTGGCAGAGGTCCCCACATTGTAGGGCATGCCCCCTGAGAGGGACATGGAGAATGACTGAAGGGGACAGCTCCTACAGGAGATGGGGAGGAAGCGCCTCCCAGCCCTGCTCCATTCCCAGCTCTGCTCTGGCCCAGCCCCTAGCTGCAACCCTGGCTCTTGAGCCCCAAGCCACCCACAGTCACAGCCCCTGACCACAGACTGGCTGTGTTTCTAGTCCCAGCCCCAGTCCCACTCCCAGTCCCGCACCCAGCTGAGGACCCACCCTCTGTTCTCGCCCCTGTCCACACTCTCCCCACCCTCCCTGAAGCCCTGCTCCTGGCCCCAGGAAGAGGGAGGGGGCTGAACAGGAGTAAGGGAGGATATAACCTTGAAAAGTTTGGAGATCCCTGCGGTAGAGTATCCCCATGTCATCAGTTGTGCTGAACTGGTAAAGAGCATGGAGGGGGCAATTTTGCTGCAGCAGACATGCATGCACCTTGCTGGAGACTTGATCCATCTGTAAGTGCCTACATGGGGAACAGTAATTTGATAATAGAGGCTCTTTAGTCTAACAGCTGAAGGTAATTAGGATCTTACTAAAAAATATGCCATATAGTGGAAGATTCAGGGAGCTCAGGCTATTTAGTTTATCCAAGAGAAGGCTGAGGGCTCTGTTAAGTATTTATATAGAAAAGAAGAGCTCTGTGTAAGCGTCTCTCTCTCCCCAGCAGATGTTGGGTCAATAAAAGCTATTAACTCAACACTCTTATCGCTCTACATGGGGAAAAGAAATTTAATAATGGAGGGCTCATTAAACTAGCAAAAATCTAACAAGAACCAATGACTGGCAGCCAAAGCTAGACAATTCAGACCAAAAATAAGGTGCCTTTTCTTAACTGTGAGGGGAATGGACCACTGGAACAATTTACCAAAGGCTGTGGTGGATTTTCCATTATTGGCAATTTTTAAATCCAGATTTATTTATTTTTTTTAAGAAAAACATCCCAATGTTTTAGTTCCAATAGGAATTATTATTCAGGGAAGCCCTATAGCCTGTGTTTGACAGATGGTCAGATAAGATGATCACAGTTGTCCCCTCCGGCCTCATAATCTATAAGAGTGGGGACGCTGCAGCCTCTTGGTGAAGAATAAATGGGCTTGGTGGAGGAAGCATAGATGGTGGGTGGAACAAAAGAGATCCTGGGCACTGCCAGGGCCACCGTCGGGGGAGGAAGAAAAGGGGCAGTTGCCCCTGGGGCCTGGCAATTCAAAAGGACCCAGGGTTCCCTTAAATCACCATTGGAGCTCTACATGGTGCGCTCCAGGCAGCTCTGAGGCTAGCTGCTCCCAGCCTGGCTCCCCCTGGTGCCCAAGGCCCTTCCCCTTCCAGGAATGTGGAGCCAGCCTCCTCCCACCATGCCTAGGGGCCCAGCAACTGTCAACCCCCTTTGGTGCCACTGAGTGGATTTTGGCCCTGGGAACTCATCATGTGAAAACAATTAATACACTAGCACTAATCCTGTCTCAAAGGGCTCTATGCCAGCTCCAGAAATGGGAGCTGGAGGGTTAGAGCAGGAAGAAATTAGGAGTCAAAGGTTTGTGGGTTCTAGTCCCAGCTCCGAGGAGACCACAGGGCTTAGTGGGTACTAGGGGGTTGGGACTCTTGATTTTTATTCCCAGCCCAGGGGGGCTGCATTGCTGCTGGTGGCCAAGGTGCCAGCAGCTCTTATCAAGATATAACAAGCAGCTGTCTCAATTTGCTGTTCCTTGTCTTTTTCCCCTAGATGAAATCCCTGGGCTGGGATGAAGAATGTCCGGCAAACTGCGCTGCAGCAGAAGAACTGGACCTGGCTGTGATGCCAGAAGAGGAATCCCTCCGAGACGGTCATGAACCCAGCCTTTGGGATCTGGGTGAGGATACAGCTGGCAGATTCCGGAACACCGTGCTGCCATTTATCATTGTAATCTTGAACTCATTGTCAGATAGCGACCTTCCTTAAAACTCTGATGAATGTGGATGTATCAAAAGGAAAACAAAAATAGACAAAGCTAGCACATTTAGTGCTGTGGGCTTGAGAGAAATGGATTGAAAAAAAAATGGTTTAAAATCTAAGCCAAAGGGCCATAGAAACCAGCCATTCAAAGTTGTGACAGGACCTCTTGGGATTTTCAACACTTTCCAGTCTTGCTGCTTTGACTAAGAGGACATTGGACCTTTCAGCCATTCAGTCACATAGACAAATGTGGTCTAGGCACCCTACCGCTTAGGCCAGGAAAATGGGAGTCAGGAGTCCTGGACTTCAGTATTTGGCTCTTCATGAGGAGTGAATCCAGTAGTTAGAGCAGACACAGCTGGGAAGAGAGAGGGTGTCAAGTGATTAAAACAAGGACTGGGAAAACTCCTGCATTCGAGCCCCAATTCTGGGAGCACAGGGGTGTCTGGTGATTAGAACAGAGAATGGTAGACAGGACAACCGAATCCTTCTGTTTCCCAGCGCAGAGTCTGAAACTAAGAACCGGAGTCGTAATGGGTTGGAGTAGGGGGGTACTGGGAGCCAGGACTCCTAGATTCTGTTTGCAATTCTGGGGTGGGAGTGGTGTCAAGTGTAAAAGCAGGGGCATCAGGTCTCTGGAGTTACATTCTCAGAGCTTGTCACCTTGGGCAAGCGTGGGAGGTGAAGCTTTCTTCATTGGTTGAGTTTTGGGAAACACTTTGTAATCTGGGGCTAGTGAGGCGCAGATAACACTGGACTGAGAAAGGTGAAAACTGGAGGTAACGTGGGGAAAGCTGACATCTGGAGGGGGAAAGACGATAAGCACAACTGCACCTCTCTCCTTCCGAGGGTTCTAGAATGTTCCATTCAACCACATGGACACAGGACACTACCACTAACCCACTCTCCCTGTCTCCAACTCAAAAGGATTGGTGTAGAGAAATTCTTCCACGGTCTCTGCTGGAGCAGTATACAGGGGCATAGCCAAGCAGCTGAGGTAGTTATGTTAGTCCCATTACCATAATATCTAGGCACCTTACAATATTTTACTATATTTCTCTTCACACCACTCCTGTGCGAGGGAAGCATTATTCCATTTTACAAAGGAGTAACTGAGACAGTGAATGACTCAAAGATATCTATAAATAGCTTTGAGGACCTCGGCCCTTAGCGACTTGTTCCCAGTCACACAACAAAGTGGGGGATTGAATGTAGGTTCCCCCAAGACTCAGGCTGCCATGCAAACTCCTACACCAGCCACCTGTGGCAGAGGGTATTCCTCCTTGCCCCATCCTGTACACGCATGTCTTTTGCCACGAAGCCTTCAAGCAGCAGTGTAGCTCCAACACTTTTATGCCTGATGTGGATGGATATATTTGAGCTATTCAGGCTGGTCCCTCCCTCAGAGATCCTTCGATCCATTCTCTCCTGGGAGTGACAAGCAAGGAGAGATGGGGAAAGGAAGAGTGAATTATTCTGCACAAAAATAAGTGTTCTCCACCTTTCTAACTCCCACCAATGCTCCTGGGAGCTAAGTGCATGCAGGCAACTGAGAAATGTTCTAAGCGCCATTTCCTGAAGCTGTCCCAGAATGAAGTCAGGGGCAGTCCTCCAAATCATTCCCTCTTTGAGCCATGATTCCAACCCTCCTTTAACCTGGTGAATCTAGAAAGCTTAATTATGAATAAACCATTGACTCAAACAGGTCTGAAAGTTACAAACCCAGCATTGCAAACCCCAAGCATGCCAAAACCACGACTCAGGCTCCAAAAATCACAAGATTAAAAAAATTCATGATTTTAAGATTAATATTAAACTGGGCAGGAGGGACTGGAGGAAGGAAGGATTCATATTCTCCTTCTGATTTGAGCTGTTAGAGGTCACGTTTTCAAGCTTTTCACCACAAACTTTTTTTAAATATACGTAAGCCAAGCCTCACGTAATCATGACTTCAGAGGCTGTGAGGAAGAAAAATTCCAGTTAGTGTCAAAATGAGCAAAGCTGCAAAACCCTGATCACATAGGACTGTACATACTGATATTTCCTCATGCAGGGGCCCATTGGCCTGGAGTTTGTCACTGTTCTTCGTATTTATTTGGATGAAAAAAATAAAAAGGAAAACAAACTTGTTTTACAAGAGTGGGTTTTGTTTGAAGATATGGTTGCCACTGCAAGAGGCCCAGACTAAAAATCAAGTCTCCATCCTGCTAGAGCAGTGCTCCCATCATACCAACCAGCGTACAGACCTCTTCTGGTATTGGGGCGCACCCCAGTCATGCTGGGTACCATAACACTGTGCCTGCAGTGAAGAGTTTACAGTCTGAACGAAGGGAGGATTAATTCCAATTTGCAACTGAGGAAAGCAAGACACAGAGATTTAGGGCTCATCTAGACTACGCTAGAGCGTTGAAAGAGGATATGCAAATTCCACGGGGATTTGCATATTTTCTTCCAATCTCGCTTTCGAAAGCAAGATCGGAAGAAGATATGCAAATCTCTAGCGTAGTCTACATGAGCCCACCTTTTCAAGTTTGTGGCAGAGTTGGGAACTGAACCTAAATCGACTGATTCCAATCCCAGGCGTTATCGCACGTCAGAAAGAAACTTTGGCAAAGAAGTTTATCAATCTCTATAATGTAATATTTGCACTAAGGACCATAAAAATCCCATGAGCCACCTGGAAAGCATTTCATGCAATTTTCAGCATGGAATCTTCTCTCCCAACCATCCCCTGCTCTACACAATTTAGGCACTAAGAAAATCTTCAATTCTTTAATCTTATGTTGTTGCTTTTCTCTGAATCCCCTGTAACATAGCTCCACTGCTCTGGTAGATGACTGGAATTCATCCCAATACAGCATGCTGCCATCATTTCATTTGAGCCCTAATTTAAAGTAGCGAATGGTCATTTAAAAACATGAAGGCTGTATTGTGATCTTCCTGAGAGCTGGGTAAAAGCAGGCTAACTCCCATGCTTTAAATGGAACTTCACTTCAGATTTACACCAGCATTCATAGGATAAGATCGTGACCATCTGACACCAGCCAGTTATGTACACCATTATTATAGGGAAACCGCATTAAAAAAAGAGGCAGGATGTTACCTTGTGGGGAAAGAATGGGCTGTGTGTCACTACATTAGGTCTGAAGCAAGGTGGAAAAAAACTTTTCCATGAACTGTTTCCATGAACATTTAAATAATATTTCCCAAAACTATGGCATTTTTATTTTAAAAAAAAGTAGTCCCAGAGACAGCAAGAGCACAAGACAAACCCACCTGTTCCAGAACAATCAATAGCCCAGTGATTAGTGGAGATGGGAGGGGGGACCCAGATTCAGTCCCTGCTCTGCCTCAGGCAGGCTATTGATTATTCTGAGCTCTGTCTCACATTTTTACCCTACCTATGCCAAGTCCCAGTACCGCACCACTAGGCCATGCTGCCATCCAGACCACAACCAGAGAGAACATTTTTAGTGGGAGGTGTTGGGTCTATGAAGTGCTGCAATGAACGATTTATTTTGAATTAAGTCTGGTACTAAAATAATTTAGAGGACAAGAGCATGGGGGGGGAGAGAGGGAAGGTGGAAAGGAAGAGAATAAACAGAGCCCTGTAAATCTGCAGATATCCATTCATAGCTGTGGGTATAGCTGAGGCTCATTTTTGTGAATACAAATTTTTTATCTATAACCCTGCAAATCTGCGGATATCCGCAGGTTTCTACATCCACGGATGTGCATATCTGCAAATCATTTGTGCAGCTATGGATACCAATTTTGCATCTGCACAAGGCTCTAAGAATAAGTTAATAAAATCCGCTTCCCCCCACACGGAACTGAGTCATGCTGAAGTCATAGCTTCCTCGGTCTCTGTTAGACATAACACCTGACCCTGTCTTACCTGTAGCTACTGATTTTCCCCATTAAGATACAAGGATGCAAATCTCTGGAAACAGCTAGCACTGCAAGCAAAGATCACATTATATTCACACACACACACACAAACACACTCTCTCTTCTAAGAGTGACATGATCTTAACTTTAACAATTAGAAAAAAGGTTTATAATCAAATGTCCTCTAACTCTACTAGGAAGCAGAACATTTAGCAATGAGAACAAGACAGAGTTGGCAGTGCTAGGAAGCTCAATATTCTTAGAGCTGTAAGACACACTTGGTAATGCGAGACACCTGGGTTCTATTCCTGGTCTGGGAATGGGATTTAGTGGTTAGAGCAGGATGGCTGGGGGCGAGGACTCTGGGGCTATGTCTACACTACAGGGTTTTTGCGTAAAAACCCACGGAGCGTCCACACCTCAAGTGCATTTTTGCACAAGTAAATTTACAGTAAATCAAAAGAACAGAGGGGTTTTCGCAGTGTAGGTATTCCTCTTTCTATGAAGAATAACTCCTTTTTGCGCAAGAGTTCTTGTGCAAAAAGAGCCAATCGAAAAAAGCACAGGTGCTCCAGTGGCTATTCTGTGAATAGCAATCAGAGCTATCTTTCAAGTGTGTCCATGCAGTCTGGATGCTCTCTTGCACAAAAGCGCATTGCTTTTGCGATGCACTTTTGTACTGTGGACGCACTCTTGCACAAGTTTTTGCGGAAGATCTCTTCCGCAAAAAGCTTCTTGCACAAGAAGCCTGCAGTGTAGACATAGCCTGGGGTTCTATGCTTACCTCTGGGAGTGTGGGCTGGTGGCTAGGCATGGGATATGGGGGGTACATGGGCTATCTCTTTGATAGACACCCAGGGGGCTTCCATCAACAAGGCTGACTAAGCATCTTGCATAAGCACCCGTGATAAAAAATTCTCTCCCTGGTAACACCGTCCTGGGCATGAGAGGCACAAGTGTACCCAGCAGTTGGGAGCTGCCAGTAAGGTCTTTTACTGGCCCTTAGGTCTGGACTACACTAAGGCTATGTCTACACTACGAGTTTTCTCTGCAAAAAAATATGCTAATGAGGGATTCATTTGCATGAGTTGCGATCTCATTTGCTTATGTTCTGCTGATCCGTTTTTGCGGAAAAACAAGCAGTGTGGACATTTTCTTTTTGCGCAAAAACCCCTTTTTCCACAAGATCCTTATGTCCCAAAAGAGGAGGTATACCAGTCTTGTGGAAAAAGGGTTTTTGCACAAAAACGGATTAGCAGAAAACAAGCAAATGAGATTGTGACTCATGCAAATGAGCCCCTCATTAGCATAGTTTTTGCCGAGAAAACTTGTAACATAGATGTAGCCAAAGAGTTTAGGTTGAACTTAGCCACATTAGGTCAACACCACATTCTAAACAATGAGCCCTCACCACCAAACCTGTTCTGTTGAACTTCAAGGGCTGTTCAAGTCAGTTTCCAGTACTCCTGCTTTTCATAGGAGTAACGATAAATTCAACCTTGCATGGTCCACTTTAGGGTAATACAGATGCAGCACTGTGAAAGGCAACATTCTTGGCCTCTAGGAGGTGTCCCACAGTCCCTCAGTGTGACCACTCTGGCTAGGACTTTCAACTCTGCTGCTCTTCAGGTGCACAGGGAAAGCCATGCGAAAATCTGAATTTCCTGTGTGACCAGTGTGGTGAGCAGACCTCAGAAATGGCAGGCCACCTCAGCAGCACACCTGACTATGAATGCCCAGGGTCACAAATGAGGACGAGCAAGGAGCATGCAGCAGATCCTGGACCTCACTGCTATGTGGGGAGAGGAATCTGTTCAGGCACAACAATGAAGTAGCAAAAGAAATGCTGATATCTCTGCCAAGATCGCACAGGGCACTGTGGAGAAAGAATATACAAGGAATGTCCAGCAGTGCCATGTGAAAATAAAGGGCTCAAGCAGGCAGAAGAGAAAGGAGGCAAACGGACGGTCTGGGTCAGTGCCACAAATATGCCACTTCTATGAGCAGTTGCATAGGATTCTAGGGCGGGACCCAACCAGCTTTCCAAGCCAGTCCATGGATTCCCCCAAGACGCTGCTGCTTGAGGCTGCCAGAGGACTGTGTGGATGAAGAAGAGAATACTGAGCAAGCAAGTAGAGCATCTGATCTCACCAGCAGCCAGGACCTTTTTATAACCCCTCCTTCCAGGATGTATTGCTGCTGGGCCCTGATGGTGGCGAGGGGACTTCCGATGAGTTCATATTTTTAATCATGCTACAAGTGGAGTAAGGCAATAGGGTGCAATCTCCTTAGAACAGTTTAACATCGTGTTTCTCAACCTTTTTTTTATGAAGTAACCCCTTTTAAAATATATATATAAATACATAAAAGTACCTGCAGTACCTATAGTTTTCAGAAAAAATTTTTTTTCTACCATTGCAACACATTTGTTCAAACAACTTAATCGTAGCTGGGCGGGTGATGAAATTTTTGGGTGTAAAAAGTACACAAATAATAAAGCGCTGTAAAACTTAAAACAAAAATTCAGTTTTCTCCAAATTTCAGTTGTGTTAACGTACTCCCCAGACTTCTCTCGATTACCCCCTAAGGATACTCGTACCACTGGTTGAGAAACACTGGTTTAACATATCTGGAGATGGGGGGTGGGGGGAGCTGCCTTATTCCATCCTCCACAGTAGGACACCTCCCCACACCAAGCCAGCAGTGCGTGGTCTGACATCATTGCAGCACAAAGCATTGCAGCATAAGGCCCAGCTTTCTGACCACAGTCAGTCAGCATCCACTCATCATTCTGCATGATTTGGCAAAAACAGATATTGTGCTGTAACCAGAGCTTCATAAAGTACAATAGGCACATGTTTAGGGAATTGCCAGCCTAAAATAATGATTCATCCCAATTATGTATCCAATTTAATGCTATCAAGTGTCTTCAGGGTGTTAGATATTGGTGATGCCCCACTCTTAATGTGGGACCCACGGCTTATAAAATACCACTGAATAGCTGAAAGTAGGAAGCTCACACAGTCTGTCCATATCTCTCCCTTCTGCATCAATTCTGCTCCAGCACTGGAGCTGACCCAAGATACCGGCCTGGCACCCACAACTTTTGGATTCAACTCTCAGGTCTGTGTGTGACCCTGGGAAAATCCTCCTCTCTGGGCCTCAGCTCCCCATGTGCAAAATGGGAAATAACCCTTCCACTGCCCTAGAGTGGAAACTCTTTGGGGGCAGATGCCATTTCTTTGCTCTGCATTTTTATGGCACCAAGCACAAGCTGCCCCTGGTCTATATACTGCAATACAAATAACAGGGTCAGACTCCAATCTAGTACTATTCATTACTTTTACAAGAGGAAGAAAGCTTTTTCTAATACTCCCCATGGCTCAGATTCAGCAAGGTACATGTCTGATGGCAAGTATGATGGCAAATTGGAGAGGTTGCCCCAAATGTTTTGAGGGATGGAAAAAATGTTTTCTCCTGGGCGAGGTATAGTGCTCATTCTGGTTAGCTTCACAAAAAGGATAAGAGTTGACTTGATTGTGGCATCGAAGTATCTTCATCTGGAGAAAATACCAGATACTAAAGGGCTCTTCAATTTAGCAGAGGAAGGCACGGCATTAAACAGTAGAACACAAAACTAGAAGTTAAAGCCAAGTACTAGTTAAAACAGGAGTTAATGCAGAGCAATTTTTGGCCTGTGTTATATAGGAGGTGAGACTAGATGATCGCAATGTTTCCTTCTGGCCTTATGATGTTACATTGAACTTTGAAATAAAGCACTATCAAGGGTGATTATCCGTTAGAACAAACTCCTAAAGGGAGTCAGATTCTCCATCTCTATATCTTTAAACCAAGACTGGAGGCTTTTCTGGAAAATGCTTTAGACAAGCACAAGTCACTGAGATCACTAACAGTCAGTCACTGGGTGAATGAAGTTCTGGCTTCTGTTACGCAGGTCAGAATAGGTGATGTCATAGGATATTCTGGCCTTAAAAAAAGGCATGAATCCATGGCAGTGATATCCTTTGCCCACTCTCCTGTTTAGAAATTTAAGACACAAGCTTAAGAACCTTGCTGAACCAGAGCCTACCAGACGAATGGGAAAAACAGAACCATGAAATAAACACCATTACCTGGAGAACTGAATAGTAAATCAGAAGCACACCCAGCATCTAATCTCATGGCATCTGTATCAGTAACAAATAAAACAGCTTAAAATGAGGGAGCTGTGTAAAAATGTTTATTTACTAATGGTTTTTTTAATACAGTACCTTAAAAAATTACACACCTTGGCTCCACTTAAAGTGAGGAGGAAAGGGGAATAAAGGAATCTTAACAGCAGCAAAATATTCCCACGTGTTTTTTACTCTGTAAATTAAAAAAAAACCCAAAATATGCTTCTGAAAGTTTGTGATTTAACTAGGTTATTGAAATGGAAAAACACAAGTCCACTATTCTCAACACATAATCAGCTATTAATGCATTTGCGTGTGTGTGCGTGTGTGCATGTGTGTGGGAGTGGGGGAGGCAGCTTGCTAAGTCAGAGCAAAAAGCTGTGAAAGTCAGTCAAAGACAAAAACTAACTAAGCAGCAGGCGGCTTTCCCTGCTCAGAACTATTTGACATTTCTCCTCCAAGGGGGGTGAAGCAGCATTATAAAGAGTAGAGGAAATCAAGCTGCTCCCCCACTCCATCCCCTGAAAAACATTACAAGGTGAAAGCACAGAAATTAGCTATCTAATACTCCCCATCCCAACCCTAACGAGCTTCCTTATGGGAAACCAATGTATCTGGGGACACATCTGACCTGAGCGTTGAATTCCCATTGCAAGGAGAGCTACACACAAATGTAAGTAAAATAACTGACCCCAAAGTGACAATATAGAGAGGTTTAACAAGCCATTTTGGTGATTTTGGGGGTAGGTGGGATAAGACACACATGTGATACTTTGCAGGGGATTATGGTCCGTCTAAGACAAGACACTCAGGGCCCTGCAGTGCAGGCAAGAGCTACTGGGGAACAGCCAGTTTCAGTTAGGGCAACAGCTCCCCAGTTAAACAAGCAAGGAAGATTTGCTTAGTGACCGAGCCCCATTCATTAGAAGGCTCTGGATGAAATCAGAGGCAAAGCAGTCTTTTGCCTCTCCCTGCATTGAATCCCCACCCATTTCAGCTTGGACAGTCATTCTTAAGAGTGGATAAGATAATGAAATGGGCAACGCTATGCTTCCCTTTCTCGGTGGCTTCGAACCACAGCTGAGGGGGATACAGGATTCCAAACAAATGCAGACAGGTCACTGTTGTGCAAGTGCGGAAGAAGTGGGGTCTTTTATTTAATGATTTCCATCTGAAGTTAGTGCTCAGAATTGGTCTGGACTGACAGTCTACTTTTAGCCACATGAGACATCATGGCAAGCATCCTCATTGTGCCACCATGTCCCTGAACCTGGCATTTTTGTATTACACTGGATTGAGACCCACCAAACTCATTTCATACAGGCCACCAAATCACCAGTGGCTGGTAATGGCTTCTGATTGCTACCAGCATAGGCTGGATTTGAACCAGTGACCTAGCAGTGAACGAGAATGTCCCCCTTCACCAACCCCTGAGCCATCCAGCCCCTTTTGTACAGGTGAAGTGTGTTTTTTTTCTTTTTTAAATGCGTTTCTAGTGAGTGAGGAAGAACGTAAAAAGGGATTTTGGAGGTAGGTTTGAAGTCGAGTTAGAAAAACAGGCACATTATTTAACAGAACCCTTTTGTGTCACCTTTCCAAAGACGCTTCATCCTATACTAGAGCTGTACAACAAAAAACGTCCCATGCACCTTGACCCCGCTACTGAAAACAGCGATGCAAGGAGAGCTTTAAAAGGTCACCAGCAGGTTCTGAGTCACATGATTAGATGAGATTCCTGCAGAGCAGAAACAAAAATTGCAAGGAGGGGGATCCTTATTTTCCAAGAGAGCGAGCTGGGAGGAGAAACAACAATTGGTTTAACTGGCTTCTCTTCCTCCATCGGCGAGCGGAGCAAGGTCCTGAAACGAACCAGCTTAACCTTTAGGAACACACCACAGCAGGGGGAGATGGGTCCCTGCTGGCATGCATTCATACCCATTGGCTGGAACAGGCACTCCCATGTCTTGGGCATGCAGCTCCCTTGCACAGGCACATTAACTGGAGTGGCAAAGGAATCTGCAAATCAAAAGACTAGTCCATCCACACCTTGTTCCCGGAAACACAGTGGCCTCTGCTTGATAACCTTAGTCCCAAACCGTCACCCTCCTATCGGGGGCATGGTGCTGTCATTGCTACAGCATGGGAGGATTTAAGCCACTTGCAGGGATAGCAATCAACTAGCTACTGTATGAGACTGTAAGAGTCCACAATGAAAGCCCCAACTGTAGTTTCATAACGATATGAAAATCTACAACATCCCCAAAAGCTGGGACCATAGGCTTTGTAGGTTAAAAAAAATAGGCAACACACCATTAAGATGCTTGAGTGCAGGGGATGTACATGGGAAGGGGCAACTTACACATCTGAACTATGTTAAGGCAGCAGTGAAGAATCTTAAGGACCACCCCTTTCTCCTCTCAAAAAGGAAGTCTGAAAAGGAGGCAGGGGCAGACCTTTTCCAAAATAACCTAGGGTGACATTTTAAACCCTGTGTGACCATTAGAACCTGAAACCGTGAGAGTAGTTTTACAGGGCAGGTGTAAACACACCGTCAAGCTCAGACACTGCAGGGTCTATGGGTTTGACTGATGTCACTCAGACCAGTCACTTCACATTTAAACTGGTTTGACTCAGGTGGAAATCAAAGGCCTTTGCTACACTGGGATATTGATCCATACAATACCATACCCTCATCCACACACTGGATCCCTTCCAACCGGTGCTGGAATCGATTCTCTAGCAGGTGGTGTTGAAAGCTCTGTGGTCTTGTGACCTATATCAGTCGAACTGCTTTCAACTTGTGGAAGGAGGGGGCAATCAGTGATCAATGCCCTCCTATTAACCAGGGATATGCTTCCTGTCTACACTAGGAAAAATGTGTTAACTTAAACCCAGTAATTAGGGTAAGCAGAGAAGGAGGATTTGGGATACGAAGAATGTCTGGA
Organism: Pelochelys cantorii; assembly: GCA_032595735.1. Classification (NCBI taxonomy): domain Eukaryota; kingdom Metazoa; phylum Chordata; order Testudines; family Trionychidae; genus Pelochelys; species Pelochelys cantorii. The sequence goes on from CM064336.1 coordinate 36,106,869, forward strand.
GCCATTTCCCTTTACCTGATGGGTTGATTTTGCTCAGACAAACTTGTAGTATAAGAGCGTGGATGACAGGAGCTCTGGAGGTGGCTGCTAACTTGGTAACACTGAATGGCAAAACAGACTCAGGGATAGGAGCCATTTAAGTAAGGATGTAAGACCCCTTTTCTTCTATGGGGTTTCTTTCTGCAGTTCTTGCACTGCAGAGTCCAAGAGACACTTTCGCCAGCACGAATAAGGCAATTCTCTCTCCTATATAGAGAAGAGAATCCTGTTCGTCGCATGTCATTTGCATGCTGGGACTGATTTTGCCTTCAGTCAGGGTCAAGCATTGGTTCATGCTATATATGTTTGGAGCAGTGTCTAGACAGAGGCAGAAATGCAGCAACAACCAAAGGAGAGCCTTGTGTACAAGACTTCACCTGGGATAGCAGGGGAAGCAGATCCACTTCTAACCCCAGGCCAGGATGGATCTTCTGGTAACTGGCAGAATCCAATCTGCTTTGTAAAGGAGAGAAATTGAACAAAAAGGAACCCAAAGAAACACAGGAAAAGTTAAACCATAAAAATAGAGAGAGAAAGTAACAGAGCCCTGTATGTAATGAATGACTGGAGGTTACTCTGCTGAACCACGCTTTGCCCTCCAATCTAAAACTGGATCAAGAGGAGTTCTGGTTCTGGTAGATCGAGGCTTTCTCCTTCAGCAAATCCAGACACAAGTGACAGCTCCAGCTCCCTGCAAGAAGAGATGAAGACTCAGTAACTAGGCTTTCCCAGAATGCGTAGTGAACTGCATGTGTGAGGGGGCGATTTGCCTGCTGCTGAAATGTTGTGGCCAGCTCTAGGGTGGAACACAGCAGCTGTTTAACAGGACAATAGAGGAATGTTAGAACAACAGATTAACAAGCAAGCTGGTAGCTAGTTAGGTGCCAAACTGGGGCTTATTTCTGGCTCTGCCACTGGACTACTGTGTGATCTTGGGCAAGTTACTTTCCCTCTTTGTACCATGAATTCACCTCCCAGCCTTTGTTTATTTAGAAATAGCAAGTGCTTTGAGTCAGGAACTGCCTCACTATGGGTTTGTCCATGCAGTATCCTGCCACGGGCATCGGTGCCCCAGGACTGTGAGACTCCTGCCACCAGCGGCAGCAGCCCCAGGACTGGGACCATCTTGCCGCCAGCAACAGCAGCAGCCCCAGCCCTGGGGCAGGATCCTGCTTTGTTGGTTAACTGGTTGAATGTTAGGTTAACCTAACATTTAACCTGTTAATTGATTAATCAGGATTTGACATTCCTAATATTAACATACTACTATTAACAAAGCACATGCAATAATAGGCCTCAATCTCATTGGAGCCCTCAACCATTACCATCATATTACTGGCTGAGTTTCCAGGGCACTACCATAATACTACCAATAGTGCACATACTGTAACAGAGCCCAGAACTCTGCTGGGGCATCCTAGGAACTACAGTCTTATAAACAAATGACTTGGGAGAGAGTGAGCTGAGAAATTCGGTCCCTTTCCAACTAGCAGTAAATATGAAGGAGGCATTAGGCCTTTAGGCCCTCCCACTCCCCAGCGGGCCCTTTAGATGCAAAAGTGGATGAAGTTTGTGCAGGTTACTAGACAGTACTGCTTTGCTCTTACAATCCTTGCCCAATTCCCACAAATGTCCACAAGATTCATGCCCTTGCTCCTGGAACATAGCCCAGCAGTTGTTAATCCAGAACTATGTGTTATCAGTATGCTAAAAAACAAAACCCCTTCAAATCTTCAGATAGCCCTCCATCTAGATAATATTAAGTGAAAGACGTAAAAGATGATTTAAAATTAACACGAGTAAATCTAGGTCAGAGATTGCTTCTGCCTGCTCAAAAGTTACAAGTTTGCTTTGAAACCATGAATCAGCACATTATGCGAGGAAAGGTGGGGCTGCTGGAAAATCTGGACTCTGCCACTTTTCTCTTGGGTTTGCTACCAATGCAGAAACATTTCCATGCTTGGCAGGATGCTATTCCTATGCTTCCTTCCTCAGGATGCCTAGCGACATTCCCACCACATCCCAGGTGGCATAGAGACAGTTATGATTTAGTACCAGGAAGATCTACTTGCAAGGGCATTGCCCGGAAAAGATATATCTGACTATTTTGACAGCAGGCTGATGGAGGGAGATCCACAAACCTCATCTAATCTGACCTCCTGTATGACACATGCCAAAGAATTTCATGGGTTCTGCTGTAAACAGAAATTTTTCTGATCAATTTCAACCAGAGCTGCACCTGCTTCCTCCAAGGCTGAATGTATTGGCCCTTGTATCCATAGCCTCTTTTTAAAAAAAAAAAATCAATATTGGATTTTTAAATCAGATATGCTCCAACTCAAATATCAACTAATTCAGGATAGTCCTATGGCCTGTAATATACACAAAATCAGATGAACTGATCACGGTGGTTCCTTCTGGTATTGGAATCTGACAAAAACACAAGGCAAGTTATAGAGAAGCAGAGTATTTGTACAGCACCTGCTATAATGGGGTTCTGTCTCAGGACTGGGCCTCCAAGGGGCTACCAACAATATGAATAAGTAAAGTTCCATCCTAACCCTACACATGGCACAGTGTTCCCTTCATCACAAGATCCTACTGCATACCACTTGGCACATTTATCAGTTTTAAGAGGCACCCAGGGCTGCTGTTGCAAGTTAGGACTGTGGGTCATTGGGTGGGTGGGGGGGGGGGGGGGAGGACTCCCAGCAGAAGGGTCTGTGGGTTCGGATCATAGGGGAACAGCAGAGCTACATGTGTCGAGGAGTTCAGAGCCAGAATAGCAAGGGAGGCTGTGCGTCAAGTTTGAGAAACACTAGCAGAGCTCTGGATGGAGCGGGAAGCCAGGCCCAGAATCAGAGAGGTGTCATAAGGGATTCAGAACTGCGTGGAGGAAAGTTACACATTTCCCGCTCACGCCATGGCATGCTGCGACCTAATGCTACAACTCACTAGTGCTCAGAACCAAAACCATACAAAGTTATCAGAGCTCTACAGAGATAGACGTACAGATTGCAAACGGGCCAAGGAGCACTACATTTACCTTCAGGTGGTTCTGACATAGGTGGAGTTAGACAGTACATGTGATACCCACGATCACAATCGTCACAAAAGAGCAGCTGGTCCTAAGCAGAAGGGGGAGGAAAATAAAGAAAAATTTGGATGATTCAACAAAGCTTCACAAAGGGGCTCTATTTACAAGTCACTGCATCATTCTGCCACCCCACAAACAACAACAGAGAGTGCTTTAGTAAAATGCGAGTCTGAACAACCGCTCAGGGTCTTCACCAAGGACTGGACCTACCATGTTTTGACACATTTAAACCACAGGAATAACCCATGGGGCCTGCCACGGACAGGGACACTCCAGCTGGGCTGTAGCAGCCCCTGCCTGCAGTGGGAGAACCTCTCCAGCCCAGCCATGACAGGCAGGAGGGCCTCCCCACCCACCAGCCCTTTAATCAGTTAACCAATTAAACACAACGTTTAACCAGTTAACCAATTAAAGGGAATTTTACATCCCTGTAGCCACTGAAGATGCCCATGTAGCACCTGCAGGGCTGAATCAAGACATACTCACATGCCTAGAGTCCTGGCTCTTAGAAGCATGTTAAAAGGTCAGGATTTCAGTTTTCGATTTTCTACCCTTTGGAACGAGGAAACAAATTCTGATAGTGTGGCCTGAATGTAACTGATGCAGAGACATCGGCCTGCGTCTTCAGAGCCTAAGACATTAGCTCTGAAAGGATGGAGCATTTCACTGGTGACTAATGTTGTGACCTCCACCTGAGTCTACAGAGAGCAGATTAATTACTCTGAGACTAGAGCTGCTACACATTTAACCAAACACAGCCTGTCTTCATCAGTAAAAATCCTTGGATAATGAGAGAAGCATCCACCAGAACCAATGAAGAAGCCACACTACCCAAATGGAGCCCCACTCCCCACCCCAACTTGGGGGAGAGAGCAATGAGATGGTATGCCTAGAGCAGGGGGGGGGGAATCTTTTTTGGGTAAGGAGCCACTGACCAACAGAAAAATCAGTCAGGGGCTACACACAAATGAGAAATCAACCCCCTCCCCACCCTGCCAACTCTCACTCATGTGGTCCCCAACTGAGAAGAAGAAAGTCATTCCCCACATTCTCCTTGCATACCAAAGCCTAGGGGGGCCCAGCCCAGTAGATTTTGTGTGCGCCAGCCTTACAGTGGTGGGGCTGGAGCACCAGAGCATGCTCCCCAATGATGGGGGGGGCCCCAAGCAGTGTTCCCTCCAAACTGTGGGGCAGCACAGGTTCACAGGTGATTAATTAACCCCACCCAGTCAGCCAGTCCTGAGCCTCTGACTGGGAGGGGCTGATTAATGGCTGTGCTGCCCCACAGCTTAGAGGGAACACTGGCCCTGAGCCTCGGGGGGCCAGATCCAGGCAAGCCAGGGACCACATCCAGACCCTGGCCTAGGGTCTCAAGGGCTCCAGCACGGAGTTCACCCTTCCTGAGAGCCTACCTTGGACATTATCCATAAATCCCACCTTTCAGCTAGTCTCCATTCTGAATTTAAACTCCCACAGTTAATTTCCATTCCAAAGATTATTCTCATCTCTCTGCCAAAACCATGCAAGCTGCTGCTCTCGCTGTGCAGCATGGTGAGATGTAGGCGGATAATGTTTGGGACATAGATGCCATGCACCCCTGGTGCAGCTCACTGTTCCCCTCTAAATCCGTTTGCAGCTGTGGATGCACAAAGCGTCAAGCCTGCTCTGCCTTGGTTGATCCCCCCAGCGCTGAAGGATACTCACATCATTCTCTGAGGTGCCACAGATGTTGCAGCACTTACATTCGATGCACTGCCAACGGTACGTCTTCACTGCTGCCATCATAACTGGGGTGAACTGGAGGCAAGAAGGATGCCCTGCCAAAGGGGATGAAACAAAGCCACACATGGATATTGAGCACATCTGGCCTGGACGGGAGGCAAGAGCTCAGAGAGGAGACATGAAAATGAAGCACCAAACATAGGAAGGCAGGAAGATACAGAGGCTGTTTCCAGATAGCAGCAACAGCAATGGTGATGGCTCTTGCCCCCAGAGACAGGGAAACAAAGAGGGAGCAGTGCTAGACAAGGAAGGAAGAAGAAATATACAGAGAGGCTGCTCCAGACAGCAGCAAAGGAGATGGCTCTCCAGCTAACAGGGGAGAGGGAAAGAGGCAGACATATGGGGATGCTGAAGCACAGAGGGAAAGTGACATGCTCATGGTCACATCAGCAGCAGAGCCAAGAGCTGAAGCCAGGAGTCCTGTCTTCCAGTCTCCCACTGCTCTAATCACTAAAGACAATTCTCATTCTACATCTACATCAAAAAAGATATACTGGCATTAGAAAAGGTTCAGAGAAGGGCAACTAAAATGATTAGGGGTTTGGGACGGGTCCTATATGAGGAGAGATTAAAGAGACTGGTACTTTTCAGCTTGGAAAAGAGGAGACTAAGGGGGGATATGATAGAGGTATATAAAATCATGAGTGGTGTGGAGAAAGTGAATAAGGAAAAGTTATTTACTTGTTCCTATAATATAAGAACTAGGGGCCACCAAATGAAACTAACGGGCAGCAGGTTTAAAACAAATAAAAGGAAGTTCTTCTTCACACAACGCATAGTCAATCTGTGGAACTCCTTGCCTGAGGAGGTTGTGAAGGCTAGGACTATAACAGGGTTTAAAAGAGAACTAGATAAATTCATGGAGGTTAAGTCCATAAATGGCTATTAGCCAGTATGGGTAAGGAATGGTGTCCCCAGCCTCTGTTTGTCAGAGGGTAGAGATGGATGGCAGGAGAGAGATCACTTGATCATTACCTGTTTGATTCCCTCCCTCTGGAGCACCTGGCATTGGCCACTGTCGGCAGACAGGGTACTGGGCTGGATGGACCTTTGGTCTGACCCAGTATGGCCATTCTTATGTTCTTATGTACAGCTGGATATAAAACCTAGAGGCCTTGAATCCCATGCCTTCTCCTGCTCTAACCCATTAGACGCCTTATTCCCTTCCTGAGCCAGGAACATAACCTAGGAACACTGACTCAGTAGTCCCCAGGTTCTTCCTTCACCTGACTTAGGTGGGACAAAAAAAGACTGGACTGCAGAAATGCTCCTTGCTCTTGGCAAGAGACATCAACTTCTTGTCATGGATCACTGCAGCCACCCCTTGGGACAACTAAGGGAGCACCCAGCCTAAAGAACCACCCCAACTCAGTGAAGTGAGGCAGCAGTAGCAACAGCTCATGCTGGAGCACGTGCATCCAACCTCTTGAATGCAGGTATTGCAAAATCCAAGTACCTGATCGGCCGCAGTCTGAACAGGACACCAGCTCCTCTGGGTGCCCGGTCTTCTTATTGATTTTTGAGTCTCCCAAACAGAAGTCACAGTAATTGTTGGGCAAAGCCAAGCCATCAGGACCTTTCTTGGCTGTTTGGATAAGAGACCAACCCACCAAACAGACAAAAGGTTATTTAGAGTGAGCAATAGCCCCTTGGAGAACATACAATGAGATTCCCGCAGGGATTTTGGCCCATATAAGCTTCCAGATGCAGCAGAGAAGCTCAGGCTGTAGCAGAGGTACCGACATGTAGAGTCGCATGGATACAAAATTTATCTCCACGGATGTGGACTGCTGCAAATATAAAGTGGATACCCACAAAGTTGAGGGACTCTAGCAACAATGAGCAAGGCCAGCAGGGCCACAGCCAGCAACCAGGCCAGGAATGGCAGTGGCAAAAGCAACAGCATGTTGGGCCGCCACTCTCAGGAGCCAGTGTCCAGCCTCACAGTTCATTCATTGTGGCTGTATTGCCCCCAGCCCTGCTCCCTCGGATGTGTACCAGGTTCATCAACAGCTGTTCCTGATGGTGTGAAAAAGTGGCTCCTGCACTCCTGGAAGAAGAGTAGGGTACATAACCTGCCCATGTGCATGCAAGCCACTTGCACACACTAGCTTTTGCCACAGGTCTTGTTCATTGTTGCTGGAGCCCCGCAACTCCGTGGCTATCTGCTCTATACCCGTGGATATACATTTTGTATCCACACAGGACTATACTCACTTCTGCAGAACCTTTTATTTGAGATTCTCAAAGTACTTGAGAAACACAAAGCTTCACAATTGTGCATGCGAGGAAGGTAACTGTTCTTTTACCTGCCTTACACGAAGGTAAACAGACAGAGTGGGGAAGGGATTCTCCTAACACATCTAGCTGTGGCAGCGATGGAAAAAGAATCCCAGAGTTGTGGTCTGGCTAATCTAACTACTCTGCTAATTCCCCCTACCTAGAGCTCATTGATCCCAGGTGTCTCAGCAACCTTCTCTAACCTACTATAATCCTAGAGCCAAGGATCCTGATTCTGAGTCCTTCTTGTTCTAGGCCTCTAGACCTCCCATCTTCCTCCTAGAAGTGGGGATTGGCCCCAGGAGTCCCGTTCGTTGTCTTGGTTCCTACACCATTCCTCTCTGGCACTATGTCTACATATCTAAGACTAGATATGTAGAAGAACCAGAACACGCAGGGCACAGGGTCAGGACAGTAGGTAAAAGGTCTTACACTTCTGCTCCTCGGATCTCTGAGAGACAGGCGTTGGGGGCTGTGAATCTTCCTTATCCTCCCCCTCCTCCTCAGCCAGATGGGAGTGAGCGTAGTGGTAACTAAGCCCGGGGCGGTTCTTGTAACGCTTCCCACAGACTGCAAAAGAAAAAGGGGATGGGTCTGAGCTTCTGGCAGGCACGTGAGTATCACGTCACTGCTTACCTGCAAATCCCCCACTCCCTGAAACAGCCCTTCCCAAACCGCCCTCCTCCCGGAGACACAGCTATTAACAGTGTACATCACTCAACATGGCTTCAGGAAGGTGCCTCACGAGCCAGCAGGCTCATGGCTTGGCCAGATCCTGAGAAGCCCAGACATTTCTCCCCTTGTAGACTTTAAGCCATAAATCCTCCTGCTCCCCCCCAATCTCCTGTGTGCTTAGCAGATCTTTCAAGGGGATGGGAAAGCTTTGCCCAGAACAATCCAAGCCATGAATCATAAAAGGAAATTCCCATCTTCTCTTGGGTTTAAATCCCTGAAATTCAGGCCTGAGGCACCCCCCCTCCCCATGGGTGGTGTCTCCTGGAACACATGCTTCCTAAGATCAAGAGACACTGAAATCAAGCTGAAAGCACCTCACACAAACCCCTGGAAAACAAACATCACACTCTCCCCAAACTCCCGTACGCACTTCTGTTGCTTCTGCCTGCTTTGCTATCCCTAGAAGGCAGCTGCTTTACAGCCACTGGGATCAGAGAAAAGGCCTGTTCTCCATGCAATAAACGAACTTCCCTTTCAGGATTTGAAGTAGAAAGCATGAGGCCCCTGGACTCAGGAACCACCTCCCTGGTCTGTGTTCCTTTCTTACCATTTATCCCTGATGTTGTTTGGTGCCAGAATAGCAGCCTCAAAGACCAAAGCTCACAGAACACACACAACACAGGCAGCAGCCACCCAAGTTTCTCCCACATCCTCTGGGCACAAGACAGACAGGACAAGTCCTACTATGGAGGGACTTCCCCATGACTGTGGGATAGCAGATTGACACTTCAGTCTTCATGGCACATCTACTGGCCTCTCAATGTTAACAAAGGTTTCTGAGAGATAGGCACCACCGGGAACTGCTCTGAGAACAACCTGACTCATTTCATGCACTAGCAATCACTGAGCAGTCAGATGGCAGCTGCTTCTAGTCACCAATAACCTAGGCTGTATTTGCACTGGTGAGCCGGCAGTGAGAGGTTCATATTCTGCCCCCCATTCTGATGTCCATGACAGCAATTACATCTTGCTTAAAATACAGCTGGGGAGTGGGGACAAGGACAGACACAACAGGTTCTCTGCTGCAATCCATTCCCTTTGTGCCACTAGAGTGAGAACCTGCTGCAAGCCCAGAGCTAGGGAAACCCAGAGCAGCCAAAAATAGCTCTTATGCCTCCCTCTGTGCAGTTTCCAGCACTGGAGGGGAAGAGAGGATGCACATGCATAAGGAGTACATCACACTCCAGCCATCACCAGCTGGTACATGGTTTTTCCAGGATCATGCCAAGCTTGTGCAAAGTGAAGCATTCCCCATAGCCTGCTTTCATTTGCTTTGAAGATAGGCCACAGCGGAAGATCTGCTCTTGCATGCAAAGATCCCTGACTTGGCCTGCTTGCTTTATCCTACTCCACTCAATGAGACAAAACACCCAAATCCCACTTATCAATGCAACCAAGCAGCTGAGGTAGAAGGGCAGTAAGTGAAATTTTCAGAAGAGCCTAAATCCCAATGAGCTTCAGTGAGACTTGCTTCCCTATGCCCTGGTCTACACTAGGAGCTTATTTCGAAATAAGCGCCTGGAGGTTGAATTTATAAGCAGTGCGTCCACACTACCAAGTCCATTATTTTGAAATAATGGGCCACAGAGTTCAAATTCTGTACTCCTGCTTTTCATGAGGAGCAACACTAGTTCCAAACTAGTAATTTCAAAATAAAGGTAGTATGGATGCTCTGGTGCCGCTAATTTGAACTTACTGGCCTTCAGCAGAGCTCCCACACCTCCCCAGAGTGCTACCTGGGGCTCTACGGCCGAGGTAGCATGTCCACAATAACGGAGCCTGCCTCGGAATAATTTCAAGGCTTCCCTGTAGCGAGGGCAAGCTAGTTCGAATTTGTTAAAATCGGGAGTTAAGTGAAATTTAGTCATTTTGAAATAGGCCATGTCTGCACTAGGAAACTAAGACACTTTTGAATCAGGACTTAGGCCAGTGGTCACCAATCAGAAGATTGGGATCTACCAGTAGATCTTGGAGCCTCTGACCGGTGAGCCTGACAGGTTTGGCTAGGAAGCTATCAAGTGCTGGCACTTCACCTGCCCCTCCACCCACTGTCATGCTGCTCCTGCCTTGGAGCTGCCCCTTGGGAACATCCTGCTTGCTGGGCAGGGTGTGGGAAGGAGGAGGGGGGGCGCTGATGTCAGGGTGTCCCTCCTCCCCCTACTCCTGTACCCTGTCTCCACACAGAGAGAAGGAGAAGGAAGGGAGCTTGGCAATGCAAATCTCTGTCACTCTCATACACTGTGTGTGTCTGTCATTCTCACAAACACACACTGTCCTTCCCTCATCTCCTGACCCAACATGTACATGAGGGGCTGTTACTACTTTTACTGCTTGCAAAGTGGGTTATTTTTAGTTTTTGACTGGTCTGTGCATTTCATAATTTTCATTTCTTTCTTATGCTTAAATTTAATTCTTTGAGTAGTGAGTTCTAAAATGCCTAACCTGGCATGGCTGGAGTGATTAACCCTGTGGTAATTGTGCTCCCGGAAGTGGCTGGCATGTCCCTGCAGCCCCTGAGAAAGTCAGAGCAGGGGGTCTCTGCATACTGTCCTTGCCTGCGGACACCACTCCTGCAGCTCCCATTGATCAATAATGAAGAACCATGGCCAGTGGAGGCTGTGGGGTCAGTGCCTGTAGATGAGGGGCAGCACATGGAGCCACTGCTGTACAGGCCAGCTGCTTTCAGGAGTGGTGCAGGGCCAGGGCAGAAGTAAGCCTGCCTTTGGCTCTGTTGCTCCATCCCTGGGGCAGCTGTCCAGCCGGTCCCAGGAAGAATGGGATCAAGCCCATCCCCCTGTGCTCCCCAGGTGAATGCTGTATCCCCTGGGCCAGTCCAGAGCCCACCCCCACCGGGTCCCTTATTCTATGTTGGCTGTCTGGTCATGCGGAGGGGGGGGCAAGACTTGAACCCACCACCCTGTGCTCCCCAGGCCAATGCCCTATCTCCTAAGCCACTCCAGAACCCACCTCACCTCCCTGCCTTCAGGGCAACCCTTATCCTGCCTTCTTAATTTGGAAGCCAGCACCAGCTAGATGGGCTTTTTTTGTTTTGTTTTTTCCTGATATAATGCATTTACACTAAGGATTTTATTAGCACAGCTTGTTGGTTTAGGCTCCTAAATCATTTAGGTGGTTTGATAACTTTACTCAAAATCCTTATTACCCAAGATTGCTAGTGAGTGGGAATAGAGTCATGTCTGGATAACAAGGAGGAGAGGGGCAGGAAGGACAGAGGGAAAGTGATGAAGCTTAAACTGAGTCTCAGAGAGGGACAGATTAATTTGGGCTTGCCAAGATTTTCAGAAAAGCAAAGGTGGGGACAAGAGAAATCCCAAGCCTGTTAGTCATTTAACCAAAGACTCGGATCTTGCAAAAAAAGGGGAAAGAGACAAAAAAAATCTAAAACCATTAAGTCACAGTCAATTTGCCAAATGGGCTTTCCAATTGCTATGTAAAGGGAATTACTGCTCTCTTAGGGTATGTCTAGACTACATGGCTCCGTCGATGGAGCCATGTAAACTAGTTTACCCGACATAGTCAATGAAGCGCTGATTTAAATAATCCCCGCTTCATGAAAATAAAAATGGCCGCCGCGCTGTGCCGACAATCAGCTGATCCGGCACAGCGCAGCAGTCTAGATGCGGATCGGTCGACAAGGGAAGCCTTTGTCGACCGCTCCTGTAAACCTCGTTTCACGAGGCATAAGGGAGTGGTCGACAAAGGGTTCCCTTGTCGACCAATCCGCGTCTAGACTGCCACGCTGTGCCGGATCAGCTGATTGTCGGCACAGCGCGGCGGCCATTTTTATTTCCATGAAGCGGGGATTATTTAAATCCCCGCTTCATTGACTGTGTCGGGTAAACTAATTTACATGGCTCCCTCAACGGAGCCATGTAGTCTAGACACACTCTTAGTGCTGTGTAAACGTAGTACAAGCCAGGCCTGGCTAGCTCCTCCTGCAGCACTGTTCTCTGAATACTTTTGCTGCAGCAGAGATCTTGTATGCACTGGCTTGGATGGAATGGAGTTGGACTCTGAGCAGTCATTGGGATAGCGATGGCTTGTCTCTAATCCAGGTGATATATTATAGGTATTAAATAATAGTCATTTTAATGAGAAATAAAAAAGTTTGTTCTTATGCAGCATATTTCACCGAAAGACCCCAATGCACTGGACATCCACCACTTTATAGATAAGCCAAGATCATACAGCGTCTCCAAGGAAGAGCCCGAAACAGAACTCAGGAGTCCTTACTTCCACCCACCCTCTTATTTTAACCACTATACCCCACTCCTCTCCTGGAGCTAAGCCACCCAACCCTCCCTCCCCCAATTCCAACCCACTAGACCACCACTCACCCCTCCTGCAGGTCAGACTAGAACCCTGACTCTCAGGCCCTGGCTGTAATCAGACCACTATGTTGCACCATAGAGAACAGAGGCAGCAGAGGACTAGCAATGAGGTGGCTGGGGATGGGGAGAAGAGCCAACATGCTGGATTTCTCTTCACTACAGATGCCACGTAACAAATGATGGATGATCAGGCCCCATGTGAGAAGTTTAATGAGGCCACAGAAGTATGTGTTGTTGCAGAAAACTGCAGATCCATAACTTTGCCAATCAAATATTTAACAGAGCCTGCAAATTCCAGAGACCTAGCCAACATACTGGCTTGCCCAGGAGCCTTTTGAACCTGGTGTTGCATTAATATCTAATCCCAGCTGTGGAAGAAAAGGGAAGCATTTAGCAGAGTCGTGCAGATGCAGCTGAAGCGAGATGGGGTAGCAGATTAACTAGGAGGCATAGGAGCCCAGTGAGTCAAAAAAGCCATCACAAGTCTGAGCCACGAAACAGAAGAACAGCATAAGGAAAAACAAATTTGACTCTTATTACACCATCATTTACCACCTGAGCATGTCACTGGTGTCCTTGCCAAGCCAGGAGCTAATGCTACAGCAGCCAACAAGGAATGGGTTTAAGCCATCCCCCACCGCTTCAGAATTCTGAGGACAATGGTCGACAACACCCACTCTCCATGATGTCTGTCATTCATTCAAGCATCTTGCAGTTTTAATGGACCCAACATCTCTATTTCCAAAAAGACATCTCCCATGATAACCAGAACCCCGAGAATAAAGCCACTTATGCTTCAGAGGAGGCCTCAGCCATTCCAGAGTGGGTTTGAATTCATCACATGAATTTAGTGTTGGCAAAAACGGACAGATTGACATCCCAAGACAGTGAGGCCTCTGCATCCACAGCACCAGTCAGGGCACTTCTCCCAGCACTGTGGGCAAGAGGTAAGATTTTCAGATGCAACTAGCAATTCTGGGTGCCCTGTTTGAGACATCTCCACAGGGCCTGATTTTCAGCAAGTGCATGGGTTCGCCCTCTGAAAAACAGTATGAGGAGGGAGCTTGATAAGTTTATGATCATGCTGACATGACATGAAATAGCAAGGACTGGACTCAATGAACCAGGAGAGGTCCTCCTTAGTGTCATGTTCTGCAAATCAGGTCCCTGTAATAAAGGCTCTAGGGTTGGGTTACCCAAGATCACCAGTCACATTTGAAAACCATGGCCAATGGGAAAGTTAAAACTCAGTCTCCATGGCCTCTCATGCAGTAGGAGAGCCAACCACTACAAACTGTGGTGGTTTTGCTCTGACTTTTCCTAGTGCTCTGGATTGAGACCCCACTCCAAAGAATTTTTAAAACTAACATTCCAGGAGAACAAAGTCAGGAGGAAATAAAAAAAGCAGACAGAGAGAATGGACTACCTCGGTCGGGAGGTTTCAAGGTATGCTTTTGTTTGTAACTATCTGAAATACAGAAAGAGAATAATGAGAAAAAGGTGAACACACCATAGGTCACACACATGGCAAGCAACAGAGAGCAGAGTGATTTTAAAAGGAGAAAATAGAAAAAATATTGCTTCGGTTTTTTTTTTAAAAACTAGTAGCAATTCTACCAGGACAGTAGGAAGGAAAGAGAGAAGTAACTGCAAAAAGTCAGGATTTTGTACATTCTTTTGCCAATTTAAAGTTCAGAACCATAGGAACAGCTGCTCCATTGCACTACTTGAGCTTTTCCAGTGGGATTCCCACTGACAGCAGGGAAAGAAACAACAGCACAGAATTCTGCAAGGGGCAGCATGGGACAAAGTCTTGGGGGACGTAGTGGCTGCTACCAAATCAGAAACAGACAGTAACGCACAACAGGATGTCATAGAAATCCCATTTGCTTGCCCTAGACACGCGCTTGACGTATTCATTCCCAGCAGGGCCAGCATGTCTTTCTGTTGCCAATAAAATTACTGAAATTTAATCCCATGAGAGCTAAATTAGCTCTCCCACACCACAAGTGTGGAATGAAACCCACGTTTTGTGGCCACAGCATGGACCAAAAGGTCTTTAGGACAACAATCAGCAAAGCAGCAACTATATCTCCAGTAGGACAGAACTGAACCCTGCCCTCCAGCTGCACTATGAGGTCTGAGAAGAGGGAGAGGACAAAGTAATTGGATTCCACAAACCCTGCAGCAAACAGATAGTTGAGTCATGTATTGAATAGCATAGGGAAGGGTGGGTTGGGCTATTCCAGGCCCATAAAACAGACAACCTAGAAATCAAAGACAGGAACCCTGGGTTAGTGGGAATGAGATCTCAGTGTTCATTCTCCCCACTACCCACACCCATATCTCAAGAAACAATTTTCAATCAGATTCAGAGACCGTGGCTGGATATTAATATGGAGCTCTGACAGCTCCTTGCAGCCAAACAGAAAAGTAGTATGTTGGCACTGCAGCCAGAAATGCCATTCACACCTGTGGTGCAGGCTGAAGTGTTGCAAGAACGCAAGCAGAGTGACTGGCTGTGTCAAGCCGTCCAAGCATCTGCAATGGCCTTCTTGCTTAGTGAAGATTCTGCTGGAGTGGGAGAACCTGCCTGCAATGCCAGATATCACAGGTATCCTTTCAGGAAAAACAAATTGGACTCTCCACACCCAGCAGAAACTACATCTCTGGATTAGGGCCACAGCTCCCAAGAAAAACAAACAATGGGGGAAGCTTACAAGTCCTCTGAATATTCTCAGATCCACCTCCATTTTGAATACTATTACACCCCTGCAAAAAATCCCATCCTGCCACCCAATGGATTGCAAAACATTACTCCCTTCATCCCTCACTCCAAAAGCAAATACATTTAAGACAGCTTCAGTGCAGACTACAGGGAGACAGGCGCCCTTCATACTCACTGTCACAGGCATAAGGTTTATCTCTATCTTCTAATATGGCTGCATCCAGCTTCTTCCGAGCACCACTTACACCTTTACCCTGGGAACCAAAAAACATCACATCAGTGAAGTGCCGTAGCCAACCCATTTGCTTCTGAAATGTGGTAATTTTTATGCCACCAAATTAGCTGAGTTTGTAAGGTATTAGTCAAAGAGGCTCCTGCCTCTGTGTAGCTAAACTAACAAATTAACCAATCTGCTTGAGTAAAGTCAATCAAATAGTGCCCCTTAGTGGCCTTTGCCTGAAATAATTCATAGATTTTAAGGCCAGAATGGACCATTAGATCATCTAGTCCAGAGGTCAGCGAACCTTTCAGAAGTGGTGTGCCGAGATTTAATTTATTCACTTCTATTTATGGATCTGCGTGACATTGATACTTTTTAAACTCAACAATAGTCCTACTTACATTTTAGCAGCTTCATTAATAAAATGCATTAAGATGCAGATCTTACGTTATTTCAGTCTTTATGGACATTTAATTTTTGTTCTCTCTCCTGAGACTGTCAAAAGAGTGGTTGTGTTGTGTATTCTCTGTGATATGAACTCTTGGGTGTCTCAGACACAACTTGACTCATTTCACTTAAGCCACCAAATTTACATGACTACCTGTGAGGGCTGGATTTCAATCTGTGGACCAGCAGCCACCCCATCCCAGCCACCAGCCAGCACAGGCTCAGGGAAACTTTGGAAGCCAGAAAGGTCTGCCAGGTTGGCTAGGGGAAGGGGGGGGGGGGGGAAAGAAGACCATCAAGGCTGAACTGCAAACCACTAAGCAGGGTTTGTGTATTGTAGCTATTCCTCACTTGTCACATACACCCCCGCCCCACTGCCTCTTGGGCTAGGGGCTGAAGTGATTCAGTGCACCTGGGCAACTTCAGGCTGAGGACCCAATCTCAGCGGCTAGGGAAGATCAGAGACTCCCAGGCAGGTTAGGCTGCATGCACAGAAGCTGGATGCTCAGAGGTGCCCCTGAGCCAGGGGCAGGCTGCAGCCAGGCGAGGGTGCAGCAACGGCCACAGGGAGAAGGGGGGCTTGCTTTCAAGTGCTGTTTTCCTGCTTCAGAGGGCGGAGGGGGGAGGTGGAGCTGCTTTCCAGCCCCTCTGCCACCTTCACCGGGGAGTCCCATCCCCACCTCCTCCAGCCCACCGCTCTCACAACCCCTAAATCTGCAGCCTCCTCTCCTGGCCCCTGGAGCTGGTGCTGCAGCCTCGCAGTTGCGCACCAACCGTGAGGCTCCAGTGGTGGCTCAGACTCCCTGCTGCGTGGGAGAGGAGTGGGAGGAAGATGGGGGGTGAGCTCCCGCCTCAAATCATGCACGTGCCACTCAAAAACAGCTCACGTGCCATTTATGCCATAGCTTGTCAACTCCTGATCTAGTCTGACCTGTCTAACAGAGGCTGGAGAAATCTGGCCAGTTACGCAAGCCATTGGGCTCAACAGGGGTTTGACTAAAGCATCTTCCAGAAAGGCATCCAGTCTGAATTTGCAGACCCCAAGTATCCCCCACTTCTGTGAGAGATTGTTCAATGACTAAATCCTTTCACTTTGAAAAATGGGTGCCTTATTTCTAATATGAATTTGTCTGGTTTTAATTTCTGCCATTGATTCTTGTTCTGCCTTTCTCCAGTATGTTAAAAGATCCCTTTAGTAAGCTAGGATTTCTCCTTTTAGAGGGCTAATGCACCTTAATCAATTCACTTAATTTTTGTTGATAAGCTACACAGACCTTTCAAGGTACATCTACACTGCATGTGCGTACCTCTTTAGAGCAGTGGTTCCCAACCTTTTTTATGCTGGGGACCAGCAAACCCATTCACAAAGTTTTTGGCAAACAATGAAAATAATGAATATGCAAATAAAATGTTACCTGACCGCCTAGCCCCAATCCAGCCCCTTGTTCCCCAGTGCCTAACACTCTTTGACCCCCACTCCTATGCCCCATGCCCTTTGACCCTTTAACCTCAGACCTCTACAGCCCATGCCAACACCCTTTTGCCCCGTGACCCCACCAGCCCTCACCCAACACCCCTTAGCCTCCACCCCTACCCCCGCAATCCCCAAAGCGAGGCGGCTCCCCTAGGGAGCGTTGGTGGCGCATGCTCCCTCCTCCTTTGCACCCCCTCCCTCCCGAAGTGCATGTTGCGCCCCCATGGGAGGGAAGCGCAGAGCCCTGTCTGGGCCGCCATTACCGAGGCAGCGGGAAGGAGAGAGGCGCCTCCTGCACCACCACCTCCTGCCACCGCTCCAGCCCCACTGCCGCTGCTGGCAAAAGCGGCCATGCGGGCAGTGGGATCAGCCGTTGGTGCCGTGCACGCTCCCTCCTCCTTCACACCGCCTCCTTCCCCAAGCATGGAGGGGGAGAGGGAAGGAGGGAGGAAGGAATATTCTGCTCCACCTCCTCCTGTCGCACCTCAGCCACCATGGCTGCCTGAGCTGAGCTCCCATGAACAGCCAGCTTGAGTGCCATCAGCAGCCAGCAGTCCGCGGACCGGTGGTTGGGAACCATTGCTTTAGAGTACATCCCAGAGCCAGGGCTTCAGCCCAAATCTAAATAGCTACACCATAATTTTTTAACCCCACAAGTCTGAATCAGCTGACATGAACTAGCCACAGGTGTTTAACTGCAACACAGATACACCCTAAATCTCTCCATGCATTTTCTCCAGCTCTTCAGTAATTTGTGTTGTCTCTGTTCTGTACCCTTTATGATTTTTCAACATTCTTTTTGACATGCAGACACTGTGTCCAGTTCTAGTATTTCAGTATTGATCATACACAGACAAAATCACACCCCCCCGCCCCCTCCCACTCCTATTTTTGCTCCACTCCTATTTATAAAGAAGGTTAAACACCAGGCAAGAACTAGCTTTGGAAACCAACACCAAGTGAGTTTCATATTAAAACAGGACTTCTCTCAGGGAATCCAAAGAACCACATTAAAGTAAACTAAGATGTGATTATTTACCCAGTTGACCCAGCCCAGCTAGTCTGGTTCTCTGAGACATTTCTCCCATTTTCTAAACATGAGACACAGACAATATCTAATATAATGACTATTCTCTGATCTCATGCTTCAAGGCTTCGGCCATGCATGGATTATGGAAGCATTTTTTCCCCCAAAACACAGTTATTTCCTATTTTGGTTTTCTTGCATCTTCCTCTGAGATCAGCCATTAGAAGGCACCCACTGGGGTGGACTGGCATTCAGATGATTCAGAGGATCCTGTCTCTGACACCTGGCTGCTGTGTCTTGCTTACATGTTCAGATCACCAGAATTGAGGTTGGGAGGGAATCTTCCCCCAAAACAGACTGGAAGAGATTTCAGGAAGTTTTCATCTTCCTCTGCAGCATGGGGTGGGGATCATCATGCTACCAGGATCATCTGAACATGTCTCACCTAATTAATTCCTCCCATCATGCATTGATAGCACCTCTGCCTCCCCTGTAACACAACAGTTTAGTTTCCCAAGGACTAAAATGTTTTAACCAAAGTCATCGTGGCCACTGCAGGCGCGACTAATTGAAATTTAATTAGCCTCCACTCTATAAGAAGTCAGACTAGACCATCTAATGGTTCTTTCTGGTTTTGAAGTCTATGGAACTGAAACAGAAGGGAACCAGCAGTAGCAATCACCCAAAAGATCTAACCCACAGATGGGTTCTCATTAAATTCTTCCAGGCAACATTGCAGCAGCATTTGAGCAACTGCTTTCGGGTTCTCCTGACTGGTCTACAGTGAAATTGTAATAAATTTGTCCTGCCTGCATCAGTATAACTACAGTGGGCATTTTGGCTGCTGCATCAAGTAGACCCTATCTGATGACATGACGGCAAAAATTCACATGACACTATCTACTCCATTGCTCTTGGCCCCACTGGTAGTGTGACAGTGCGGGGGGGGGGGGGGTGGAGGGTAGGATTGGGCAACCAGGCTAGGGTTTTCAAAGCAGGGACTCAGGTACCCAAATCCCACTGAAATTCAGTGGAGTTCCCATAGGCTTCTTCAGAAATCCCAACTCTAGTTCTTACCATGGTGGCAACATGTTCTATAATCATGCTGGATATGGATATAATGTGGTATTGAATAGTGTTTACAACATGGTCCCGAGCATTAATGGTGACAGACCTTTACAACGAGCAGTGGTATCTCAGTCTTCAGGAAAAATACATAGGGCAGACTCAGCGGAGTTACTTGGCTGGGCCCAGTGAGACAGAACCAAGAAAACCCACAGCACCCTAACTCATCCCACTGGCATTACCTTGGCCTTGCCTTTGCCTCGTCGCTTTGGTGTATCCTCTTCATAATCTTCATCATCCAGATCGTCCAGGAAGTCATCAGGTTCAAGGATCCGCTACAGAGATGAAAATGTTTATTGTGGGGGGGAAGGGGGGGAGGGGGAAATCTTCGCATGGTTTTGGGGAAAAAAAGAAATGGAAAACGGACAGTGATGTCAGAACTTGGCTGAGGGATGTCTACTCGAAGCTACATACACACTCAGAAAAAGAAGTGGCTTTCAGAGCGGAGGGGGGGAATTTTCAGGTACATTTTACTCCCAATCACACTAAAGAAGATTGGGCTTGTGGTTATGGAATCAGGCTGTATTCAGGAGAACTGGCCCTCAGCTCTTGGCTCCTCTACAGATCTTGGGTGAGTCATTCAGGTTATGCCTACACTTGCAGCTGATTGAAAAAACTTTTGTCATTCACAGTTGCTTAAACGCACACACCTCCCATGAACGATAAAGTTTTGCCATGAGTGAAAGCGTAAATGCTGTTTTCTCGGCAGGATCACTCTGTAGCCAGCAAAGCAAAATCCCCTCATTGGGGTGGAATTATTTAGTTGACAAAAAGTGCCAACAGTGTTCACATGCTCTAACTTTAGTGACGGAGCTGTGTCGACAGTCGTGGTGCTAAAAGCTGCAAAATGTAGACATATCCTTAGTCCCCGATACAGCATGAAACTTTAATATATGGCTAACATTAAGTACTGAGTAGTTACAAGTTGGACCTCCCTGGTCCAGCATCCTTGGGGCCTGACCAGTCCCAAATGAGGGATTTTCTCGGACCAGGGCAGGTCATTTCTAGCCCTCCAGCCCAACTCCACTCCCGGCCCACTAGCCCAGCCAGATTCCCAGGGCAGGGCTTCCAGCCACCAGCCCAGCTCGGCTCCCACAGGGCTCCTGCCTCCAGTCCTGCACTGGGACTATCTGGTACAGCAACATCCTGCCAGACTACGGATGTTGCGGGACCAGAGTCTTGATTTAGAGAGGTTCAACCATTTTTTAAAAAGTTCAAGAATTTATTCCAGGGGAATATGAAATGTCATAGCTAAGGAGTTTATTGCAGAACAGACGTAGTGATGAGAGAAATGCAGTGCCAGGGAACACTGCTCACCCCAAACTGGGAGCAGCTGGGAAAGGTCCTACAAAAGACCCTGCTAAGAGGAGCAAAGAAAAAAATAATTACTATGGAGCAGATTCTCCATTCTCACCAAGAGAGGAAGAGAGACAGATAATGCTCCCTCTAATACCTTCTATCCATGTACAGAATACATTTGTATGTGCACCAAGGTATGTGTGAATTGCACCACCAGTAGATACAAAAAGAACTAGCTGTGGGCACTTTGTTCCCTGTGCGCTTGGGCGGCTGCTCAGGAGAAATTCAGATGCTTCCCAGATGATTAACAGTGGACAAAGAAGTGATGCCTTCTACTTTAACAAATGCTTAGGTGGAGCAAATAGGAATGATACAATGTGTAGCGGATTTTGCTGTGCACAAAGTGCTTAATGCTAGCAAACTGAATGTAAGTAATGGTAGCTAATTATGGATTGCTGTGACCACCGCCTATCAAGTCTTACTGTTTGCTTGCGCTCCCCTTGTCTGTCTGTAATGTCCACTTATTCTGTTTGGTCTTAGATAAATTATTTGGAGCAGGAGACATTTCTTTGTTCTGTATTTCCACAATGCCCAACAAAATGGCCTCATATGCATTATTTACATGACAAATTAAATAGACTACTCACAGACCTAAATTTAGGCACTTGTTAAATTGGGGTGTTCATTAATCTCCTGGTGCCTCAGTTCCCTACCAGTATAATGCATCTAATACTTTCTCACTTCCATCCCAAACCTTTGCCTGTCTTGTCTATATAGAACTTTTCAGGTAGAGACAGTCCCATTACCTAACACAATATGTGCACAACACCTGGGAGAATGGGGCCCTGATGAGGCCTCCGGATGCTGCAGTGATACAAGAAAAAAAAAAAAGAAATCAGTCCCATAGAAAGGATATATAACAGACACCATAGTAAAGAGCACTGTATAAAAGCCTAGAAAGAAAAACATTGTTTACACTGAAGTTCCCAGGATAATATATTTCTCTAGAATCTTTTATCCCTATATGGTACACAGAAGATGACTGGTTCACACAGCACTAAGTTGCAGTTGTTTGTGCAATGGAACACAGATTCTGATTGTGGAGAATTGGGAAACTTTTGATTTATTCTTATCAAAGAATGCGTCACTCAATTTCATCTCTCATTTTATTTAGTCACCAAGGGTATGTCTACACTAGCCCCCTAGTTCGAACTAGGGAGGCTAATGTCGGCATTCGAAGTTGCAAATGAAGCCCGGGATTTAAATATCCCGGGCTTCATTTGCATCTTCCCGGGTGCCGCCATTTTTAAATGTCCCTTAGTCCGAACTCCGTGCCCGCGGCTACACGCGGCATAGAGTAGGTAGTTCGAATTAGGATCTCTAATTCGAACTAACTACCTACTCCATGCCGCGTGTAGCCGCGGGCACGGAGTTCGGACTAAGGGACATTTAAAAATGGCGGCGCCCGGGAAGATGCAAATGAAGCCCGGGATATTTAAATCCCGGGCTTCATTTGCAACTTCGAATGCCGACATTAGCCTCCCTAGTTCGAACTAGGGGGCTAGTGTAGACATACCCCTACTGGGCTTGAAGGGGTTAAACTTCTCTCTTGAAACAAGCCAAGCAGTACAGTGTCTGGAGGGAAAGTCACTGAGCATGAACAAACTATCAGAAACCAACAACATCTGTAAAGATCTCCATAGCATGGGGGAAACTGGTTTTGACAGGTTCCTGAGAACCAGCAGACAAAAAATGGAAATATGTACAAAATGGACAGCTAGCCGAGGGGGGGAGGGAGTGGACTCTTACTGGTTATAGTTTCATATCAGTTCTTGGATCCAAGAGGAACAAACACTGATGAAAGGTTTGGAAGACCTTGAGATCTCCATGTGAAAGATGGGTAACGTGGTAAAACAGCATGGGTACAAGCTATTTATGGTTTTCAAGATATGTTTTCTCTGTAGAGCTTTGTGTTCTGAATAAATACCTCCCTTTATGAAAGATGGCTGTTCACCGATAAAATCTCTCACTGTCCGTAGGAATGAGCAGGACTAAGCCAAACTAAGTTCCAACTTGCTACGGTGATCACTATGAGCTTCAAGAGGAAATTGTGGCCGGAATCTCCAGAAAGAAGGGAGAGGAATGCAGGTTCCCACCACAAGAAAGCTAATAGGTCAAGACCTGATACCCTAGGCCAGGCCACAAAGAACGCAGAGGCCTGTTTCACAACAGTCCACCAATTTCATCTAGAGTTATTAATTTACACTAATTAACCCCAACAGTTTAGGACAAGAGGAAGAATGCATCTGCCTGAAAGTGTTTTGAGAATCCCGGAGGCAGAACTGGAATTTAGTCACTGACAGTGGGGCAAACCTCAACTCTTACAGAAAAAGCCAGGGGATATTTTGTGACCAGAAAATATTTTGGAATTTAAGGGCCTACAAACCATGAATTGTATATGGTTCGATTTATTTCCCAGAGAAGGATAAAGAAGAGAGCCAACCCTCTTTGGATTGTAGTATGTGCTTCCAGCAAGTCTTCCTCTAAGGCTGTTGAACACAGTAGCTCAGCAGTGCAGTCTAGCAGACAAAACATGGAAATTAGGAGA
This sequence comes from Pelochelys cantorii, assembly GCA_032595735.1. Lineage (NCBI taxonomy): Eukaryota > Metazoa > Chordata > Testudines > Trionychidae > Pelochelys > Pelochelys cantorii. The sequence goes on from CM064336.1 coordinate 36,130,082, forward strand.
CCTGAGGTCTTATTCCACTGGCCTACTGTGTCACTTTGGCCAAGCCTCATCCCATCTTGAGGCCTCTGTTTAAACTTTTCAGCGCAGGAGCTCTCTTTTTTTCTGTAAGTTTGTTCAGTGCCAAGCACAGTGAGGCAAAGCTTTTAGTGCCATCGACGCGGTGCAGGCTCAGGGATGACCTCGTTGCCAACTCTATTAGCTTTCGTGCCGCCTCCAAAGTGTCCTATGTAGAGGGCCTATCGACAAGGACCAACTCCTCTTGAAACCTACCAAGGTGCCATCTTCTGCACCGCGTCCCCTAGTGGCGCTCGACTAGCCATGCTTGGGCCCAGGAGAGGCAGACCTTGAGGCCAGCGCAGGCACATCAGGGTGCCTGGACTGGGGGTGTACCATGGGCACGTGTCAGGGCAGTAATCTGCCCCTCTCCGCTTGCTTCTTCTTACGCGGCACCAGTGATTGTGAGCGGTACAGGGCTAAATGGCACCTTGATGACACCAAGGCCCCTGAGGATCCTGGAAGCCTCCTGCACCAAGGGCAGTGCACTGTGGGACTCCAGTGCCATGTCCGCAGCCGGGCGAAGCGCTGACTCCATTAGGAGTATTTTTAAGTGCAAGTCTTTCTCACGCTGAGTCTGGGGCTTAAAACTGCAACAGATCTTGCAGTTGGCTGGGATGTGGGCCTCCCCCAAGCACGTTAAGTACAAACTGTGCGGATCATCACAGGGCATAGGTTTAGCACAGTCCACGCAAGACTTAGGGACTGAGGGGGTGGAGGGCTAGCAGGGGTATATATGCGCTGCTATAGTGGTGCCACTCCAGGGGGCTTCCCTGCTGGCCCAATGGGTACTGCTAAGGGAAAACTCTCCAATCTGTGCACGCAGCACGCGCACACCTAAATGGAATGGACATGAGCAAGCACTCGAAGTATAAACATAATTTTCAGTGGTAACTGAGACCCATGAAACTGGAACATTTACGGCAATGCACTGGGTACTAAATAAAGGCAGTTATTGCCAATCTGATATTCAGTCTACTAAACCATCCCTTCCCTCTGGATCACAAAGCCCAAGACAATTATGCAAAAGAAAATACCCAGGCAGAGGCGGGAGCAGTTTTACACATGTAAATCTGAAAAACTTTCAACTAGAAAATTCCCACCCCAATCCTCCTTCCACAAAAAGAGTTTGACAATGGGGTAAAGGATTAGAACAAAATTCATGCTGAAGAAATTTTCTCCAATCAGCGCCAATCCTTACTAGGCTTGTAGAGCTGTGGTATGTGAGGCGTTCCTGGAAGTCAGCCAATGCATTTAATATACATTCAGCAATTCAACAGAAGATGATGAAGAGCAGAGCCCCCTGTGACTGAGGGCCTACTTTACATTTCACAGCAAATTCCACTCTCCTTGTGGGGAAAAAAGTTCCTAGAAGCCAAAGTTAATTTGCAATTGGGGTGGGGAGAGCAGAGAAATCTTTAACAAAGAAAATAATATTTAATATTTTACAGAGGGAGACTCTAGCATCCCCAGGATCTTAACTTCATACAACAGAAGGATTAAACATGGCATTGTACTAACTGCACAAGCTAAACAGAGAAGCCTTACACATGCTGCTGCAGTTCACAAGCAGCCCTGGACTCCTGTCAGAGCTACTTAGCGGCTAGAGCATTGGACTAGGACTCAGGAGACTTGGGTTCTATTCTCAGCTCTGGCCCTAACCTACTGGGTGATTTTAGTCAGGTACTTTCAACTCTGTGCCTCAGTTTCCCTATGTGTAAAATGGGAATAATGGTACTCTAAAATGCTACTGACAAAACATGCTATACAAGAGCTAGGTATTATTTTTGTTATTATTAATATGTTAGATAGTGACTGGGAACATGGGTTAGGACATAGGGATTAATACCCTCATCTCTTCAAGAATTGAGGGATGATACAGAGATTAGGAGAAGAGGAACTTCGGTGTAATACAATTCAAAGCATGGCACCAGCACACACACCACAGCTGTGGACGCAATCAATCAATCAATCCAGGCTACAATGGAAAGTTTGAACCCAATACCTCCTTTTCGCAGAGGCAAACAGAAGGACCGACCCCAAAGTTCTTGTAGGCTGGCCATCTTGCACGGTGAATGAATGCACAGATCAGATCACATCCGCAAGCACAATACTTGAATAGTAAAGATCCAGCACACAGACACGCCATATCTGCTACAACAGCGAGGGACATCTCAGATGTATAGATAACAAAGAGCTACAGTGAGTAGTAAGCGCAATTCAGTAGAGGGTCCTCCTCCAAGTCAGTGCTGACCCCAGTGCCTCACTAAGATACCAGGCAGTGTCGTGTGCAAGAAATGGTGTGAGCAACTGAGCAGAGGGCATTCTTCCATGTCAGTGCAACTGGCCCCAAACATCCCAGAACACTCTAAGGAGGCATAGAAGCACACCTTTCAGATGACAAGGAAAATAAAATTCCCATTGCTTATGGCGTATTACAGCTCCCATGGAACTTTGTGTACCAATAAGAGTGATATCCTGCCTAAATCCCAACTTGGGTAATTCCATTCTCTCTCTCAATTTCCTTGCAATTTCATTTGGATATAGTGTTCTTTGCTCCTGCCCTTAACTTCTGTGCAGCTGCTAACAGTTCCTGTATTCCACAGAAGAGATGGCTGCATGTGAGGCAGGATGTGCTGAATGTAAATTATGATATTAAGGCCAAGGACATTTACAATCATAAGGACACTGAAATCAAAATGGAGTCTTGGATTTCACACAAAAATTAGAATGGAACCCAAAAGACTTTGCCACCAAAACCATCGTCTGCACACAGCACATGGCTGTGCACCCAGCACTGTTGCTCTGCACACGGCACTGAAGTCTGCACGAGGAACGCTAGTTTGCACCCAACACCACACCTTGTGCACTAGAGACGCTCCTGCTGTTTTCCCGCCTTGGGATCTTTATAAGCTCAGGCCCCTGAAGAGATCGGGTTCATTCCTTCGGTTCGTTGGTTCATCTTTGTTCATCCGTTGGTTCCTGTTCATCAGCAGCTTGCTGTTCCCAAGGACTGTGGTGAAGGCCAGGACCTACTTCGGGACAGACCACCATCCCTAGCTGCTTACAGGGTGCTTCAGTTCACCACTGTGGCAATAGCCCAGTGTTGTGGGCTCCAGCTACCTGCACCACCGAACCAAGCATACCACCTAGTTCCACTCCGATTATTGTGGCGAAAGCCCTTAACCCCGGAGCCAAGAACTACCATTTCCATCGGGTGTGCGTGTGTGCTACTCACGTGCTGTCACACCATCGACAGAGCAACATCAATTGGACTCCTCAGTGTTCCTCCCCTGAGGCTGCCTAAGCCAACGCGTTGAAGGTCCTGAGCCTCAGCTGTCATCTACGATCTACCTCCGGAACAGACTGAATATAGTTTTCCTCCTTTTATACTGTGCTATCTCCTATCACTTCTGGGGTGAGGGGTTGGTTTATGCAGTGTTGCATTCTGGGGTTATTCTTTGTGTTGTTATCTGTTGTATTCAATATATCTTTTAAATTTGACATTCGTGTCTGTGTTTATTTCGGACTGGAGAAATCCGCCGGTGATAGATACGGTGGTTTCCAGGTCGGACCACCTTCTGGGACAAAGGCATTTTCCATCTGTTTGGCCCCACACTAAATTTAGTTTACTAGTGCACCTTTGCTAGTAACAGATGAGAGTACCTCATTTTCTGATCTACAGATGACACGTGCTTGCAATGGGGCATACAAACCCCATATTGCCAAGAAAAGGTTATGAGCTGCTGTGAGCACAGTCAAACCCCTCTGCTATATCCACAATAGGTATCAGGCTCAAAGAGAAGGTTAGAATTGAAAAGCCCACCTCTCTTGGGAGTTGGATGGAAAGGAGAGATCTCACTCTGTAAGAGTATGTCTACACTACAGTGCTATTTCAAATTAACTTAATTTGAAATAGTTTGAATTACGCTAATTCGAAATAACGCATCTATACAGAAAAACTATTCTGAAATAGCGTTTTGCTATTTCGAAATAGCACGTCCACACTGAGTGGACCCTGAACCGAAGTTAAGGCTGGCCGGAACCAGTGCCGGCAGGGCATCAGGTTAGGACCTAGTGTATGGGGCTGCTGCCTGAGGCTAACTGAGCTTTGTGCTTGAAGGGACCCTACCCCAAGCCCGGACAGACATTTCTCAGGGTTCTCTGCTTGCTTGTCTACCTTGATGAGGGACAGCAAAGCAGTCCTGTCTTGGAGTGCCCTGAGTGCCCGAACTCGGGACACCACAGCACTCGGCCACATGGAGCCAGAGCTGCCCCTGGGCATGCTGGTGCATCTCGTTGGGTCGCTGCCATCAGCCCGGCTGCACTTGCTGCAGGCTGCCATCTGGGGGGTCCATCGGGTGGCTGTCAGGATCCAGGAGGCCCTGAGGGAAAGTGTCCACCCCGAGGAGCCCTCGGAGCCTCCCCAGTCCTTCCCACCAGGGACTCGTGCCCCATTCCTCCCTCACGTCCTTCCACTTACCCCTCTCTAGCCCCTCTTCCTGATGTCAAATAAAAGACATGTATGTTCAAAAATAGAAACTGGGTTTATTGAACAAAACTGGGGGGGTGGGGGGATGAACCTCTGGTGAGACTGAAAAAAGGAGATGGGGGAGGGGGAAACCTGGGAGGGAGCTGGAAGGGGGAAGAAGGGAGAGGGGAAGCTCAGGGCTCAGGGTTGGGGGTCTTGCCAGACCAACTTGACTTTCATGCTAACCTGCTCCTGGGTTCGCATGTGGCCTTTGGTGGCCAGGCTGGCCATAGATGGCCACGTTCCTCCATCTAGTGCGGAGATCATGGACGTTGGGGGCATCCCCCCCAAATCTGAATAAGGTCCATGATCTCCACCCTGGACCAGGAAGGTGCCCGCCTTCTCCGGCCCGTCAGGCTCCTGGGAGCTGGCAGACTGCTCCTGGGGAGCGGTGGAGGGCTGGCTGCCAGTGGCTTGCTGGCTCATGTTTTGGGGCCACTGGGTCAGGGGCTCGGGTGCCCACTGCTGGGTCTGGGCTGACAGGCTTGGAGCTGGCACAGGCACTGTGGCCAGGGTTTACCTCTTTAATGGCTCCGGGGCTGGGGGAGAGGAGAGTTTTCCTGGTTGTGCCCAGAGTGGCCACCAGGGCTCCCTGGGAACGGTTGGAGGCCCCCTATTTCGAATTAAGTGTCTATACAGCACTTAATTCGAAATAGCTATTTCAAATCTGATGTTACTCCTCGTAGAATGAGGTTTACCAAATTCGAAATAAGGGCTCCACTATTTCAAATTTATTTCGAAATAGCGGTTTGCCTGTGTAGACGCTATTAAAGTTAATTCGAAATAACTGCTGTTATTTCGAATTAACTTTGTAGTGTAGACATACCCTAAGAGAAGTCTGGCTGGGGCCAAGATATGGCTGCCTGCCAGAGCCTCCTGAAGAAAGGTAGGCTTGACACAGGACTAGAGTTTTGACTTGCTACCTGTGTCTTGCCTACAGATACAGAGTAAGACTAATGCAAATAATGTCCCACCTGAAAGGGGGTGACTGTCAAATAAAATCCTTTTGTCTTGTGCACCTCAGGATGCAGCAGTGAGTTGTTGTGAACCTAATGCTATGTAAGAGGTAGATATTATTATTACTACCTATCCTTACATGGGTATAGTCAGGGTTTGTACTTGTTAAGGGCTTCCATAGACTTCAATCATGGCAAATATTATTCACTGAAGAATTCACATAAAATGCACCAGCTACAAGCCAACTCAGTTCAAAAGAAATGAACAAGACTGACTACTCAAGTATCTACAACAGGGGTGGGGAACCTTTTTTGGGTCGAGGGCTGCTGACCCACAGAAAAATCAGTTGGGGGCCAAGGGCTGTGGGGAGGCAGTGGGGGGCTGCAGTGCCAGCATGGACTCCCTAATGCTGCATGAAGACCCTAAGCTTTGGAGTCTAGATCCAGGCAACCCAGGGGCCGCATCCGGTCCCGGGGTCTGAGGTTCCCCACCCCGATCTACAAATACAAAACTGAGTACACGTGGCTCCCCATAAAATAAGGCTCCTAGGATAAAACAACTTAACCACCAGGTGATCATCCTCATACAACCACAAAGGTAGGATTAACCGCTGTTCAGCACAGCCATGTTACTCAGGACTGTGTCAGTCAGTTGCAGACTGAACTTGTGCCCAGAGGTGAGAAATAAAGTAAAAACACAAAGGAATCAAAGGGAGAAAGGAGTGGAATGGAAAGTGCTTTCCAATTACTTCATCCTGGGCAACTCATGACTAAAAGCCCTAATTACTTTTTAGCATGCCCTTTACTGGCTATAAAGCATGGTAACATAATGAAGCAGGCAGCAGTCATACCATCAAGCTGTATTATTTGCAACCAATAAGGAAGAGCAGAACTGCTGTTTATGTAAGTAATAAGGTCTCTGGGGCAAACCAATACTATGATGAGGGCTCTGTAAGTATATACACTATGGATGTTAAATATAGGTTAACTCCGCGTTTCTCAAACTGCGGATCCCGACCCCCTGGGGGGGTCACAAGCAACTTGGGGGGGGGTGTCATGGTATCACAAAGTTTGAGAACCCTGGGTTAATTGAATAGTCAATTAACTTCATGAATTCCTATTGGTTACTCAACAGTCCCAAGGGTGGGGCCCGCAGCTGCATGCTCCAGACCCATTCCCGAGGAGCCCCCTGCCACTTTCACACTGCTACCTCTGTATCAGAGGGCGTGCAGGGTAGCATCAGCCCCTTTCAGTGGGGGGAGGAAGGGCAGTTTAGCTCCCAGACCCAGCACAAACCAGAACTGATCCAGGCTGCTTGCCCACCTAGCTCCTAATACACTTTAGATGCAGAGCCGCAGCAGGGATAGGTCCCGGACCCAGGGTGAGCCAGGCTGCTGGCCAGCCTGCTAAAAAAATGTACTGATAAGGGGAGGAGGGGAAAAATGCGTGCAAATGCTTTTGCTTATCAGTTAATCAATTACACTATTATATCCCTAATATACACTGCATCTCAATTTGTAATGTAAAAAAATACCACCCTTTCAGGGCTTTTTCCATCATAATACTGCCAAAAAACCCCAAAACCATATGAGCACAGTTCTTATTCCACTTTCACAGATCCTTTTAAATTACATCTCTACTCTTGCTGCAGATTACACAAATTCCCAGATTGGTGTCCATGGAAATTTCTGAAATAGATACTTTTTAGAGAGTGCCTTGTAACTTCCTTCTTGTTCCAATTTCCTGGGAACATTTATTTCTCTGCAGACATCCCAAAGCATAGTAAAAATCACTGCAGGGCTTCCTGTGTTGAATCATCGTTGTTTAGGAAGCAAAAGCAGTGGGGCCAGGGGGCAAGTCAGATTATAGTATGTTCCATTATATTAATCATGACAGCATGTCTTAACTGATGTCAGCTCCTTCCTTATCCCACTTTTCTTTTAAACTGCTAAGGGTTGAACATGAAAGCTAAAACTTTAGGCCAATACAAAATAACAACTGAATTATTATTAATATGACCCTGTTCATCTATAGCGCTTTCGTCAGCAGATCCAAGAACTTTACAAGAGAGGTTGATATCACTATCCCCATTTTATGGATGGGGAAACCGAGGCACAGAACCTAGAAGTGACTTGCCCAAGGTTACCCAGCAGGCCAGTATAAGAGTCAGGAACAGAACCCAGTCCTCCCAAGTCCCAGACCAGTGCTCTCTCCAATAGTCTACATTGCTCTTATAATAGCCCCCATCATAGTCAGGGCAACAGCAGCAAAAAATTCATAGTAATAGTTGTTAGCTCTAATATAGCACAGTGACAGAGCCAAGAACAGAACCCCAGTCTCCCAAGTCCCCATTCAGTGCGCTACCCATGTATCCTCTCTAAAGCCAAAATGGGGCCTGGAAAAAATGAAAGTTTCCTTTTTCTACCACCAGAAAGCAAATCCAATAGTTCACTGCACTCCTGGCTTCCTGCTCTGCCACTACTACCTCCTGCTCCCCACACCCAATGGCAGATTCCCACAAGAAGTTCAAAATTTTGAGTGCTCAGTTGCTCCCTTTGTCATGCCAGGACTTCATCAAAAGACACCCCCCCACACACAGACCCTAACCATAAAAGCACCAGCTGGAGAGAGACCCAAGAAGAGAAAAAAAGAAGCACACTTTGTTTGACTTGGCAGCAAGACATGTGTTTTACCATGAAGCCCCCTCTTGCAACATAGGGGAGAACGCCCTCTCTCTGCCATACCTTCCGTGCACGGCTGTTGGTGACAGGGAACTCGCTCAGGCTGTCTTCATCATTGCGCAGGTCTGGCATGCTGCGTTTCTCCAGGGGGTCAGTCCTCAAGAGGGCCTCCAGGCTACTACCATCCTGGGAGATCAGCCCCTCCTTTTTTAAGGTCTGATCAGTATCTGTAGAGAGGGGAAAGAAAACCATAGACAAAGTCACCACTATACCATCAAATTAATTAATTGTGTGCAAGGGAGAAAACGCAGTCAAGACATTAGCACAATTTGGAGATGTAGTTAGGACCTGTCTACACTGTGGGGGACAGTTATCATGTAACAAGAATATTACAAATGGGTCCTGCAACGCAACTGATTCTATAGGACAAATGGGAGCTGGAACTGCACTGACACTCTGAAAGTATCATTACAGTCCCTCTAGTCCAGTATCAATCTTCTTGCCATGCCCAGAACCCTGGTATCTCCACCATCCAACTGCACTGGATCAGAACAATGGATCAGTCTAGGCTGCTACCCTTCCACTTCCTGTAACGCTGAAACAAACCAATGGACCCATGTAACCTGGTATCACAAAAATGCTAGATCTGACCAATGAGCCCATCTAAGCTAGTATCTCTCCAATACTGACCATCAGCAGGTGGTCCCCAAGGAGGTATACACCCTCCAAAATACAAAATTCTGCAACAATATTTAATGGGAAAGGGCATTTTCCCCATAGACTAGATGCTTAGTACAAGTTGGACTTCCTGGTTCAGCACCCTTGGGACCTGACCGGTCCCAAATGAGGGAGTTTGCTAGACCTGGGGAGGTCAATTCTGGCCTCCGGTTCTCCCAAGGCGGGGGCACTAGCCTCCCAACCACCAACCCTGGCCCTGCTTCTAGCTACCAGCCACTCTGCCACCAGACCTTCCGCTCGGCCCCTACTCCCAGCCACCAGGGCTCTCTGGTCCGGCAACATCTGTTGCCGGACCAGAGAGTCCCAGACCCAGACCTGTAGTTAGCTTACACTCCAAAGAGCAGTGGCTCTCTTCCATGTTTACCCTACTTGGTACTTCCCAAATGTGATGTACACCATACTGGTCTAGAGAGCCACAAGGTGAAAACCTGGGGAAAGCGGCAGAACACTGATTTACTCCACCCATGATGACAAAATGGGTGCAGAAGGAGGTAGAGGTGCAGGAATGGGATGGGTGAGTGGGATCTCAACAAGAGGAGTGTGTAAGTATGATGGGGGGATTGCCGGTTTCAGGCATGAAGTAGATGGAGGGGGCTTACCGGGCTTTATGCCTCCCACCACTCCCAGGCCCCGCCCCTCACTGCTACCATTGGCTGTGATTCCAGCTAATAGGAGCAATGGGAAAAGCTTCCAGGTGAGTGGTTTTCTGTGCTGCTGTTCCTCCAGTTGAGGGGAGAGAGAGCGGCAGCACGCAGGGCTGCTTGCTTGCCCCAGATCCAGCCTGTGAGGCTCAGCCCTCTCCCCACTTGCAGCAGGAAGCCAGTGCTCAAACCTTGCAGGGGGAGGGGTTGGAGCGCCAGCACAGACTCCCCATTGGGGGGCATGGGGGAGCCCTGACCACACAGCCCACCTGCAAGATGGTCACGGACTACATGAGAACCACTGATTTACTCCAATTCCACACTGAAAATGTGTTCATGTGGGGTAAAGCAAAAGGCAGCTGCTTCAAACATGCATCCCCTCCCTGTTCCTGCAATAGTCTCAAATCAGCTGCCCACAGGAGTAGCTCAAGGAAGGCCAGTGAGCAGATGAGTGCTCAAGTTCTTGTTATACAGAGCTCAGCCACAACCCATACCAAGCCAACAATGATTTCTACGTCAGGTGGTGTAACTGTGGCACTCAGGCTACGGCTACATTGTCGAGTTTTTTTCGGAAGAAGATCTGCAAATCGCGCTCGCATTTGCATATATTCTTCCGATTCTTTTTGCAAAAGAGGTTTTTCTGATATTTGGCCCTGACCCTGTGTAGACGGGGCCAAATGTCAGAAAAAAACCTTCGCAAGACCCCTTATTCCTCGTAAATCAAGGTTTACAGCGTCTTGCAAAACAGGGTTTTTTCCCCCAACATTTGGCCCCATCCACACAGGGCCAAATATCGGAAAAACCTCTTCCGAAAAAGAATCGGAAGATATGCACATGCAAGCACGATTTGCATATCTTCTTCCAAAAAAACCCTGCAATGTAGCCATAGTTTCAGTAGTACCAAGAGGTTATTTCCGTCCATGTTCTATACAAAGTATGGCTATGCAATGGTTGAGGCTGCATCCTCAGTCCAAGAGAGGAACATATGAACTGGAAGGCACTGTCTGGGTCAGAGACCACTAGCCTAATATCGCAGGCAATTGTGTCAGTAGAGGAGCCTAATAATTGCATTGCAAGCAGAGATCAGATGGAGGGAAAGTGTCACCTGGTTTGATGGAGGGGAAGGAAAGCCTTGGGTCCTCAGGAGGGTGAGCACGGCGTTTTTTCCTCCAGCGACGAGCTGGGTAGGAGTAGAGCTGGCCAGAAGCTAAACCTTTAAAAAATACAAAAGAAAGCCTGAAACCCGATATTCTGACAAACTGATGCCACAAAGCAATGAATACAAGCACTGTTTTTGGAAAGCAATGGGGATTGTGGGTAACCCCAACGCCTTTAGAGATAAGACCCCAAGTTATTTTAACTATTACAGTAGCACCAAGAGGCCCACACCAAGATCAAGGCCCCACTGTTTGACACTATCAAATAGCAAGGGAAAGTCCCTACCACCACAGAGGTTACAATCTAAACAGATAAACGGTGGAAGAGGGAAACTGAGGCACACAGCGGCAAAGTGACTTGCTCGTGGCCATCCAGAAGGTTACTGGCAGAACCAGGAATAGACCCCAGGTCTTCTGACTCCCAGTCCAGTGCCCTATCCTCTGGCTTGCACAGCCTCTCTGTAAAATGGGATAAGCGTTAGGAGGAAAAGTTAGCTGCCAAGGGTCAGTCTTCCATTCCCCATTGCATGAGAGGCTCAGTCTAATATATAGAAAGCACACCACCACACAGAGGGTGGTAAGATGCACTCGTGAATGAAAGTGCCGAAGGGAAGTTTCTACCAGAAGCTGCACGTTTGCAGCCCAGTTTCTGTTTCTCAAAGCAATCGTCAGGGGAACCCTTCAAAGCTTCAATCCCACAAATTCCTCCCACACACATTGAAAAAGGCTGTGAGATGCCTACAAAACAATGCTGTCTAGCACTGCTTAGGCCAGCTAAGGCTTCTGCTACCTTTGTTCACATTAGCTTTGGAATTGCAAGGGCATCTAAGGGCGTTGTTCATGGACCTAGGCCCCATGTAGACGCAGAACAAAAAAAAAATTCCTGTCCCAAAAAACTTCCAATAGAAGCATCATTTTTCATCCTGTCCTTCCAATCACTCTTCATCCCATTTTATCTATTTTGTCCTGTAATATGCAGATTATACAACTTCTGGAGCGGGCACTATCTTTGCAGCTTGTCCACTCAAGGAACAGCACAGTGATCAATTCTTGACTGTGAGCCACATGTATCATCATAAACAGGGCTTGACAAACAGTGGCGAAAGCTGCTTGCCAGCCCCGCACTGCACATGCGCAAGAGCCGCATTGCGCATGCGCGTGCCGCCGGTAAACGGGGCGCGCGGCTGAAATCTACTCACCACAGGTGAGTAGATTCTATAGTTTGTCGAGCCCTGACCATAAACACCATCATGCATATTTCCTTTTGCGGGGTAGGTGATGTCAGGGCTCTCTCTGCATTTCCTAATACACAGTTAGGTTTTAAGACAAAATGTCACAACATAATATTCCTCATGACTTAAACAACATTTGAATTGTCAAAGAGCTATACAAAATAGCAGCACAGACTTTCCAAAGGAGGTTGGTATCACTATTCCCATTTTACAGAGGGACACAGAAGGGATGTGACTCACCCAAGATAACCCAACAAAACACCGATCCAGGAACGGAACCCAAATCTCCTGAGTTCCAATTCAGTATTCTAGCCAGTAGGCCACACTGATCCCACATGCATTGATGAGATCATTAGTACCAGTTCTGATCCCAGATACAGAGGACCTGCATATTTTCTCAAGTTCATAGCAGGTTAGTAGCAGAATCAGGCAAAAAAATCAAGAAGCCCCAATTTTCAGTTGTTTTGAAGGATCCCGTTCATGGCTTTGAGAAACAGAAACTGATTTGCAAACATGTAGCTGTTGGTAGACGCTTCCCTTCAGCCCTTTTATTCAGGAGTGCATCTTGCATAACCACACACAGTGTGGGTATGCTTTGATATATTAAGTCACATTCTCTACTCAGAGTCGGAAGGGAAACCCAGAGATCTTAATTCATATTCACCTTGCTATAACAACTAGACCCAATGGCCTTCCAGAGCTGTGACTAGAATTCAGAAGTCCTGACTACTAGCTTTTTTGCTCACTACACTACATTGAAGATGCAAGACATTAAACTGCACGTTAGAAGACAGGAGATAAGTGAACTGTAAAAAGAATGCACGCCTGTTGCTTTGAGGCAAACAGCTTCTCCAGCATTAATCAAAACCAAAGAGCCACCCCACTCACCTAAACACCTATAAAGGGCTGCAAGAGTTATGCCAATGTACCACAGAATGAATTGGCCCTTTAAGGGATCTGGCTTAGCCCCCACCTGCGACATGTCAGATGCCTCCCAGCAGGTGAGATAAAAAGGCAAGAAACAAGCAGTTCTCTTAATGGAGAGAGCTGAAGGAGACCATGGGTCAGTAAAAGGACCTGGAAGGCATGTTTGCCACACAAATTAGACGAAAGACTTGGCTAGAGGTGGCAGCAGATGCCTGAGGAGGGGCCAGGCATGCCTTAACTGATGTTGAAGTGTGTGAAAAATTAATACATCCCTAGGAAAAGGAAATTAAATACTGAGACACTGAGGGGAGCTTGACTGACACACTGACTAGTGAACTGGCCTGCTAGGTTATACAAGTGTGGGTAAGCTGAGGCAGAGGGGAAGCCTAGTGCTGAGTTTGGGGATACGTATCATAACAGAAAAGGCCCCACCTGGTCCTCTGTGACGCTTTTCCATCCATATGTAGCAGTTGCTCTGTGCCACTCCGGTCTGTGAGTCTAGGAAAGGCAGACGGACACTCCTCTCAGCACATAGCCTGGCGTTGTAGTTGTGGCACTGCTCCATTGCATCTTTGTAGTATTGCTCTCCGAGGCTGTGGGTAGAGAAAACAGACACCATGCATTAATTGTTAGGATTCCCTGATGAGCTGCATGCCTTTCCTGGTACTTTCTGCACACTGGTTTATAACATCCTCCTGACCCTGTGGCAAGATTGAAGATACCAATATAAATATTGGAGCTGGATCTTTGTAAAGATCTACAGCCAACTTTGAAGACAACAAAATAGCTGGAGCCAAGCTCTAGGGATGTAACAAGATCTATCACATTGGTTTATTTCTTGGGGATTTATATCCCTAATGCAGGACTTCCCAGGAAACTATTTAAAAACACGTGCCTCAGGACTTGTACCCTCTGACAATCTATCACCATCACGTGGACATGCCAAGACTTCTAGTTATAATTAGCATTTTAAAAGGACCAATAACCCATAGAGATCAGAGCATACAAGAGCCCTTATTCTTGGAATTACTTCAAGTGCGGTTGTAGCAAAGAGGTGTAGCCTCGGTCCGGGACAGTGAGGAGGGCCAGACCACCTTTGGTGGGCAGAACCATGAAGTCCATTCCCACTAGGTCAAAGCAGAAAAGCATGACAGGAACAGGAAATATAAGATAGGGATGTAAAAGTTTAACCAGTTCTGGTAAGCATTAGGCTGGAGCACTAGACTAATGTGCCATTGCTGCATCCTTAATTATGTTACACTGCGTGGGGTTGGAACTCTGAACCATTTGGGGACTTCACCCATCTCTGGGTTGGGTCCCCAGAATCATTCACTGCTCTCCTTCACCTGAGGTGAAATCAGGAAACAGCCAATTTTCCCTTTCTGATGGACTGACTCCAGGGGCACGTGTAGCAAATAGGGATGTGAGTAGTTCACCAGTCGCATTTTCTACACACTCCCCCCCGCCTCTATATCAGAGTCAACAAGTGGAGGAAGCAAGAGCCGGTGCTGGGGGGAGTTGGCTTAAAAGCTGGTTCCTCCCAGCACCGTCTCCGTGGTGCCACCTGCCCCCTCCGATGATGCCTCTATCAGAGGCGGCAGCAGCAGAAGGAGGGGGGCATGGGAGGCTGCCACGAAGCAGCCTTTGCCTGCAGTGGGCCCAAGCTCGACGCAGGCAGAGGCTGCTCCGGCAACAGCCCCTGTCCACAGGGGGGGTCCCAGCCTCTGCGCACCCAGCTCCTACTACATTTAAATTGCAGAGCTGCAGCAGGGGTAGCTCCTGGACCTGACACGGGCTGGGACTGAGCCTTATCGACTAATCTGTAGTCTATACAAATTCTATCGACTAGACGATTAGCCAATTACCCACCTCAACATCCTTAGTAGCAAAGCAATATGATTCCCCTCCAGAGATGGGCAGTAAGAGGGCTCACAAATGCCTAGAGGCACATACCAATCCCTCTGAAGTAAGGACTGCTGACACTTCCTCTACAGCTTTGGCATTTTTCTCAAAGCTGCTTACACTGAATAATTTTCTGCAGAAACCAAAGAGGCTTCCCATTATTTTGTATCACAAAGCAATTTAATTTTAATTGTTTTTATTTATTACTACTAAGTGTCAAGGTGCATAGCATTCTAAATCTCTCTAGTGCAGATTTAATGCTGGTGAAAATTACTAGCCTATTTAAATCCTAGGATGGTGGGCAGAATAACAGTTGGCTCCAACCCTCTCCTTCCCTGCCTACTCTCTCTGGCCATGTCTACACTGCCACTTCACTTCATTGCAACTTTCCTGTTCAGGGTTGTGAAAAAACACCCCCATTAGCACAGAAAGTTACAGTGCTGTAAAGCACCAGTGTAAATGGGTTCCCAGTGCTGTTAGCTACTCCCTTCCTTTAGGCGGTTTCCACAGAGCGCTGGGACAGCTCTCTCCCAGGGCTGGTGTTGTGGCCATACTTTCACTTTAAAGGGCTACCATGGCACTTATGTTTTAAGTGTAGACTTAGCCTATGTCTCAGCTTCACTTCACACCTGCCCTATTCCCCTCACTTTTCATTTAGATGATTCGCCACCCCAATCAAATTGTGGAACATGTTTGCTCACATCCAGAGCCATCCCATTCATAAGATGATTCAGGGCAGTCATCCCAGACCCTATGCTTTGGGGGCCCCACAGCACCCACCTCAACCATCCTATGGATGGGTCCCAGAGTGGCCCAGAATATTATGGGGGAGCCTGGCAGAAGGGGTAGGCCCCACTCCTGCACTCACCGTGGGAAGCGACCTGGCAACCTGCTCCACTTGCCCTTTCCCAGCCCTCTGTGCTCTGCTTCATCACAGCAGCAGGAAGCAAAGCATCCTGGCCCCACTCAGGCTTTTAATTTTGGGCAGGTCTAGATTCACTTGTCCCAGTACCCACAAAGAGTACTGTGTGTTTGTGCAGTGACTAGCAAAGGGATGGGGAATCTTTGGGGGGTGGGGGAAGGGCTCGGGGGTACTGACTCAAAAAAAATCAGTCCAATACCACACACGAGTGAGAAGCAAATAAAAAAAAAGACACAGGGGGAGGGGGAACCAAGGATCGGAGACTTGCCACAGGGTGCACTGACAGGGGAAAGCCCCAAGCCTCGCCACAGGCCAGATCAAAGTAAGCTGGGGGCTAGATTCAGACCACAGACTGCTCCGCTCAGCCTAGCACAACAGAACTCCATTCTCGGTTGGTCCTTAGGCACTACTATAAAAAACATGTTTAATTAAAAGGTGAACCCACTCAGATAAGGGACATGCTGCAGAACCCAGCACTTACTTGATCATAGGGTACAAAGAATGAAAGGCAGATCACAGGCTCACAGTGAAGGATCTAGAAGGCGATGCTGAGCAGAGAACCCCAGACCAGCCTACTTGAATCCTCAGGAAGGGTAGGCAGTGCCCTATCAAGACCTGTGCCATAGAGGAGGGAAGCACCATGGGAACTAGAAATTGACTGAATCCAAAGGAACTAGAAATTGACCGAATACATGGGACAAGTGAAAAAACAGGAATGGAGATAAAGGTCAAAGGTACATAATGAGCAGACTTGTATGGAGATAGTGCAGAGAATATGGGACCAAGTTGACATTCCTTGAATCTGAAGCCCTGTTCACTAAGCATATGAGTAACAGAAGCTGCTCAGAGCCCATCACCGCTGCTCAACTCTGGGAGAAAAGTAAGTCTCCCTGGCTCTTTCAATACTTGGCATTTCTGCCATGAGTACTAGCAAGGGAGCCAATAAATAACATGCCTGTCCTGCTGAGAACTGGATAAGCGATCTATCACACACTCATCATATGAGATTTTTAAAGGCATTGGTAAGCCAAGCTGGAGTCAAATGGCAGAGCTGAAAGGCTCTGGTTACTTAGGCAACTGGGTAATAATCTTTCACCCTAAATATCATTTCATGAAATGTCACAAAAGATGCACTATGTACAGGTGAAAAGTGGAATCCATCTGTTTTAACACAATTATCCATAAGTAAATCTATTTCATATGAGATCATTACCTTAATTTATATTTGGGTTTTTTATTACATTTAGTACCAAATTACTCGTTTCGCAGAGTTAAATAGGTAGATAACCTAACTGGAACTGCGTAATGGGACCAGTCAGCCCTTAATTCTTATCTAGCTCTGTCTTCTATATTTGTTCCTCTTGTCTCTTTCACCTCAGTGGATATACTCCCACATTTAAACAGGTCATTGTAGCCAGCAAAAAAACAAGAGACACTGCTTGTTACTGAAGGGTGCTATCACGTGCTAACAGTAATACTATTTACACAAATCCTTGAGTAAAGAGCACATGTTCACAGTTGCACAGTAGAACATGAAAGATTTTATCCAGCATGTGCAAAATGACACACATTCTTGCTTCACACATCCTATACACACAAATGGAGCATGCATTTCTTGGGGGGCATTATCCTCAAAACATTCTCACATCTCTCCAGTTCTCCAAACAATTTTCACTCTCTGGAAATATCAATAGGGTATTAAACTCTTATCTTCCATTAACAGGTGAAATGCAAGTCATCTGAAGTTTAAAGAACCCAGGGTCCTTTCTATGCCCCAGGACGTTAAGCAAATTCTAACTCGGGCACACTTCTTCACTAGCTGCTTGAAGTTGTTGTGCAGTGCAGCTGCCGTGATCCAACCAAGAAATAGCTGGATTTTAACCGAGAGGAGTGACCCTTGCATTTTTGAGATACTCCTTTATGCAGTGCCTTTCAAAGTAAGGAATGTGTAATGTATGTGAACCACTGAACAAATTCAGAAATACTTAAGTATGTCACATACCCTACAGTGCTAAGATGCTCATTTAGATCAAGTGTTGTAGGCATGTATCTTGAAAGGAGGCTTTGAGTTCTACCCCTCCTACTATAGTGAAGACAGAATGATCTCAAATTTACCACATACAACAATGGAAGTATCATGGGTGTGTAAGGCTATGATTAATCATGTTTAATAATGGGTATTTTTAATAAAAGTCATGGATAGGTCACAGACAAGAAAAAAAATCACATCTATGAACATGACTCGTATAAAAACCCCTGATTAAATCTTGAATCCAAGGGGTCCGCAGCACTGGCTGCTGAAGATGGAAGCCCCAGTGGGAGCCTGCTGCTGCTCCAGCTATCACAGGAGGAGGGGGCAGGAGTCCCAGGGGGCCAGTTGCTCCCACCACCCCTGCACAGCTGCTCAGGCAGTCCCCACAGCCAGCAACATCAGCCCATCAGCCAATGCTCAGCCCATCAGCCAATGCTCAGGCAATCCTGTGGCCAGCTGGCCAGGGCTGCCAGAGCAGCTGCCAGTATGGATGGAAGCAAGGCCCCCTGAATTGCTTTAGCAGCAGCTGGTGTAACTGCCCCTAGGGCTCTGGGGTCTGCCACACTGGCTGCTGCAGATTTTATAGAGGTCACAGGAAATCACTGAAACTTTGACCTCTTCCATGACAGACATGGCGCCCTAATCATGAGCACAGATTTTTCACAAAAATATGGAGTAGCATTTTGAAGTGATGCCAAGAGCTGAATTTCCAGCAACATACTGAAGACTCAGGTGACCTACCTACATTCCATGCTCATGTCCTTACCCTCTGAGAAAAGCATTCATCTGATAGTCCCTCTACTTAGTCTTTTTATATCATTACGCTATACTGAAGCTCAGTTACAATACATAGATGCCAGAGAGAGAAAAAAATCTAATCCGTCTTGGTAATCAGGTTAGCAAAAACATCAGGGAAATTCAGGAACCAACAAAAGAATACAAGACTTGGATTAACTCTGATTCCCCCCACCCCACCTTCAAGGTTTTTTGTTTTGTTTTTTTGCTACAGCAGAACTAAAGACTCACTTAATAGAATGAGCCATAATTACAGTGATTTCAATGTTAAAATCTTGCCACAACGTAGCAGAGAGAGGGGAAAAGCAGAGAATTTGCTGGATTCAGCTTGCTAAAGAAGAGAGAATTTTATATCTCCGATGCCAGGAGAGGAAAGGAAAGAAACTGGAGAAATACATAAGCACAACACCCCTTGGTTTACATACACACACATATATAGATCCTGACACTTCAATATGGTCTGAAATGACTGCATCAAACTAGAGAACATGAGTCAGAGAGGAAAGTCACTCAGGCTGGCTCCATAGCACAACTCAGTAATCACACACGTGGCAAGGAAGCTGCTAGTTAATGGGATGAACAAGACGACATGACACAAGGGAGCATTTGTTTTTCAGGCAACACGTGAGATTTTGCACATAACACTGCATGCAAAGTATCTTGCTGGACATAACACAGAACAACTGGGGATGGGACAGCTGGATATTTAAACATCTCAATCCCATTTCTGATCCAACACCAATAAAGATCAGGATTAACAATCAAAGTCAGTGGAGTTAGACAGAGGAAAACTGATGTAAGTTAAAGGGAAACCAGCCCCTTTAACTGGGGAATAAGAACTTTCAAAAAATAAGATATTAATATCCACTTCACATGCACATGAAACCTCCCTGGCTCCACAGCTGCCCAACAAATATTCTGGTTCGTCCACAGTGCTTTCTGCTTATTCATAGCACAGAAAGATTTGACAACCAAACAAGATCACAAGGGATAAAATGGTCCACAGAACTAACTATGAGAGTCACTGTCCTTATGGGTTTCCAAATGTAAGGTTACACTAATCTTAGCAAAATCAGTGCCATAAAGTAATATGTGGTACAAGTCACGTGTGTTAAAAACTAAGTGGACTGGGGAAGTCCTGGTTATAGTACTGTACAGTAGTAGATGGAATTTCATTATGGTTTAGCCACATTCCCAACTATCCTCTCCCCCTATACAGCTAGATTTGTAGTGTAGAAAGGAGTTGAAGCTATAGCCATTCTACAGATGAAACCCTCTATTGCAGGGCTACTCAACTTTGCAAGCCCCGGGGGCCACAATGATACTCACAGCACATGCTGAGGGCTACAACTTAAATGTGGTTGCGTATACATGCAAATATATGCAAATCGCTTATTTCACACTGACGAGCATGAATACAAAGATTAAGGCAAGACTATACAACATGTAGGCCCCATTTAAGTCAGTTCTGCTGATATTAATAAAATGCAATATTTATCCCATTTCCACCCATATGACAGCACTCTTAATGAGCAATGACAGTTCAGGAATTTAACTACTAAAATGCATATCAACAGAAGACCATTATATTGACTACTTTTTTTGTTTTGGCCCACCTGCGGGCCATATGTTGAGCCCCGCATAAACCTAAACCGCACTGCAGGCCGCAAGCAAATGGGCTGTGGGCCACATGTTGAGTAGCCCTGCTCTATTGCTTGCAAAATTGTTCTCCAATCAGTGTATGTAGCAGCCTTTTGCCCTGATAACTGATCAGTAAATTTCGTTCTTGACAAAACAAGTCTCTTCCCCACTGCAGTCTTAGAAGTAAAGCACTGGAGAGAGCCTTGGAGCCTTGGACTGAGTTAAGAGACCTGGACTCTAGTCCCAGTTCTGCTACTCATTCAGAGTAATCTTAATAGTTCCCAGTTCTGCTCATTTCCCCCATGTTTGAAATGGATAATTCCAACTACCCTCCCTTGTAAAACAATTTTAGTCTCTTGAGTTAACAGCACTACATAAGCGCTAACTATTGTAACTATTTTCAGGATAGAAAATTTTCCTAAAGTATTCAGAAACAGAATAGGATTCCCCTTAGCAACTTAATATGGTTTGGACTTGTAGTGTGGATCAAAGATCAGGAGAGGAATTAAAAGCAGGGTGGAAAAAAAAACAGGAAAGAGACATCTTAATGGAAGAGTGAAAACTTCCATGGACATATGACTGGATACTCTCTTAAAAATCCATAACCTAATTTTTTTTATTGAAGTCTTATCAATGTTATACAGTTCAGTCTACTAATGCACATTTATAAGATGCAATTAAAAACTACATGTCTCAACTTAATGCACAAGCTGATTGTACAGACACACCATTGCTGTGCATTCAAATACAGCCCAAGCAGACTTAAATAAAGCACAATATTAAAAAACCCTCAACATTTCCAGGTAAGTTCTGCAGATACAAAAATATCTTGATCCAAGGAGGGGAAAAAAGAACAGATTCAGTGAAAAGCCTGAGCTGCCACCTCTGCTGGGGCAGGTGTTCCCAGTCAATGTACTCTGGGCAGTAATGACAACTCCCAAGGACTTGAAGGCGGAACAGGGCTGGAAGTGAGATCAGGACTGAAAAATCTGTTCCAGCCTCCAGGAATCACTGAGAAAAACCATTTTTCTAAAGGACATAGGAACCTACTCTGCTTTCAATTCTACAAGTAAATACAACACTGCAAAATCTGACAGTTACTTGAGATTTACTCTGACATGACTGACAAGAGGATCTGACCTCAAGTCTATAACCCTGCTTTCTAAAATGGTATTAAAATGCTACTGGAGAAGCAGTATGGTCCAATGATTAAGGTACTGGACCAGGACACAGGAGACCCTAGATCTGTTCCTAGCTCCATGACCTTGAGCAACCGAGTCCCATCCTTTGTCTCTTGTCCCATCCTTTGTCTCATCTGTTTGGGTCATAAAGAGGTCAGGGCACAGACTATATACACTGCCTTGCACACTGGGTCCACACTCAGATTTTACCTACTCTGTACCAACAATGATTTTTAAAAAAACTATTTTTAAAACAGCTTTAGCTAAACACACAATAATAATTAAACATCTACCATTAGTTTTTAAAAACAGCTATTCATTTACATATTATGTTCAAAAAATAAAAAAACTCAACAAGTGCCCTCTTCATTAAAAATAAATTCCATGGACATAGGACAAGTGGATAACCTGATAATTACATTTTGCTTGTTTTTTGACTGAATTAAGACCAAATTATGTGCAAAAAGTCACTCACAGAACAGAAGAATGGGGAGAATTAAGAGGAGGTTTGGCTCAGTCATCCCTTATTTAAAAGCATATTATTATAATACACTGTCCTAACATTTTGGTGCATAGTAAGTGGATTATTACTGTAATGTAGCATTTGGTGCTGGGGATAACAATACTATCTAAATTGCTTTGAGATCTAGTGATGAAAGACACTATATAAGAGATATTCTATATTTCTACTCTACAATACCTGTACTTCTGATAGTGTAGCTTTATAGAGATCTAGGTACCTATACAGCCCCTAATTACTATATGTCTATACATCTCAATCATTAAAGGATTTTTCCTCACCATGTCCATTAAGAGAAAGGGAAGGGCTATCCGCTTTCCACAGATGGGGAATTGAAGCACAGAGTAGACAGATTAAGTCAGTGGTTCCCAACTGTCAGTCTGTGGACTAGGGATTTAAATTGCATGTAATCAGCAGTCGATAGAATTTCCACTGACTACTCAATTAGTGGATAAGGGGGGAAACTGCAGAGCCGCAGTGGGGTTAACTCCCAGGGCCACTGCAGCTCTGCTTTTTAAATATATTAAGAGCTATCAGGCTCTTACTACGTTTAAAAAGCAGAGGCACGGTATGCTCACGCCCAGTCCCAGATATGATTCTGCCTCCCCTGCTCCCCCAGACGGTGCTGGGGGGGAGGAACGGGCTTTTAAGCCGGCTCCCGCTCCTCCCACCCTTGCTGCCTCTCTCTAATAGAGGCAGCAGGGGAGGAGGGCAACTAGTCAAGACACTACTCAACTACCCAATTAGCATATGCTTATCAGCAGGGTCGACAAAATATTGAATCTACTCGCTCGTGGTGAGTAGATTTCAGCCGGGCGCCCCCGTTCATTTGCGGCATGCGCATGTGCAATGCGGGTCTTAAGCATCCACAGTGCGGGACTAGCGAGCGGCTTTTGCCGCCGTTCGTCAAGCCCTGCTTATCAGATAGTTGACTAGTTGCTTACATCCCTACCATGGACTGGTGCTGGTCCACAAAGGCTGCCAAAGCTCAAGCAGTGGCTGCCTGGCTCCAGCAGTCATGCTGGCTGAAGCAGGAGGCACCTCCCTCCCCTGTCCACACTTGGGGAGACGTGCCTGGGGATTAAGTAACATACCCAGGGACAGGTGGGAAACAAATGGCTGAGTGAGGATTCCACCCTAAATTACCCACGGTCCTCTGCAGTGCCTTTATCCCAAAGAAGACCCTCCCCTCCCCCTGCACAAAGCTTCAAATCATGCTATTTAAGAAAGAGAAAGTGATGTTCTTAGTGCTAAGACAGTCCTTTCCCCAAGGAATTTTTAAGAATATCTGCAGTGTTGTGCATTCCAGAGAAAATTTTTTGCTCTTCTCAAGTATCTTTAGATACAGCAAAGGTATGACAATATCAAGAGGAGAAACTAAACGGAACTGAACCAGAAGCATGGAAATCATACTATATACCTGGATTTAACCCCAGTTAGGTCAAATACTGTTTCCGGACTTCAGTATCCCATATGACAGCCATTACGAGGACAAAATGGAGAATGAAAGCAGAGTGTAAGCTGATAGCCTCAAGAGGCAATAAACAATGTCATCACAGTTGTAAACAACCACTCCCTCCTTTAAGGTCTACCATCCATATCCAACCTACCTCAAAACCCTACCTCAAAACACTTTAAACCCTGGTCCCATCTCAACCCAGCCCGTTTTCAATGCAAACACGGCATTGTCTGGCTGAATCACCATGATTTTTCAAGTCCAGTTTTTAAAATAGCACTTTTGCTCCTTCACACCATGTTGACCAAGAACATGAGGGGAGCTGTCTCTTTTCCCACCCTGGTGAGGGTAGGAAGCTGTAGACCCCAACCTTAGGGTAGTCTTGCAGCCACCCCATTCGTGCCTTCTCTCATTACTAGCATCTAAGAAAAGTGTGGAAGGAGCTACTTTAGAAGGTCAAATGGCCTCTAGCCTTTCCACCTCTCAGCACCTGTGCAGGAAGCAGTAGCCTGGGCTCCCACATGGATCCCGTGGAAAGAAATCTGCAGCCACTATCCTAGCCTGTTCCCCACCCCAGCTCTATAAATGGAGCTATCGCCTTCCCCATCCCCCCCCAGTGGGACTTGGAAGGGGGAGGGGAATAGCGGACGTCAACCTGCTGCTCTCGGTGGTGCCCTGAGGGTGAAAATCCAACCTCCCTCCCTGATGCTAAGCGGGCGCAGTCCCTGCTCCCCCCCCTTCCCGCCCCACGGACCCTGGGGGGACCCTGCGAGAGCGGTCTCCTCACCCATGCCCCGCGAGGGCTCTGCTGCTCCCCGCTCCTGGGCGCCCCGTGCGCCGGGCTCCCCACTCCGCCTGCGCAGCCGGGCTGGGAAACTTTGCGCCTAACAATGAAAGCCCCAGAGCAGGAGCCCCCGGCGCCACCCCTGCTCCGCGCCACCCAGAGTTTCCCGGGCGGTCGGGGCCCAGCCGGGCGGCTCCGCTGATCGCTCGGGGCGGGGCAGGAAAATGGGGGGGAAAGAGGGGCAACCACTCACAGCTTCACCACATTCTGTACCACCGCCGCCATCTTCCCTCCGCCGCCTAAGCCCGTGGCCGGCCAGTGCGCACGCGCCGAGCGCAGGACGGCTGTGACAGGTTCACCCCGCCTACCCCATGTTGCGCAAGCGTCCAGAACCGCTTGCCCATCCCACTCCTTCCCTCCGCTGCCTGACATCAATTGCGCATGCGCCGGAGGAAAAAACCCGATGCGCTTTCCCCGGCGCTTCGACATCAAGGCGCATGCGCTACCGCAGAGGCTTACACACCGCAATACCCGTACGGCAGAAAGAGAGAAAACGCCTGACCTTGTCGCATGCGCAACAGTGCCGCTCCCGCGAGTTCTCTCCTTCCCTGAGGCACGGCTGGCGCAGGCGCCTAGGAGAGCAGGGCTGGGGCGCATGCGCCGTAGCAGAAACTACCGGGAAAGATGAGGGGGGTTGTAGGGAGCCGTGTAAGGAAAGGCGGCTGGAGGGGGAGGGGACGAGCGGGAAGTTGGAAGGGAGGAGAATAGGGATCTAAAATCCCATTTTAAATGTTAACTGTTAAACTAGCTTTAGCCGTTAACCACCCCACCATGCTGTGGGGGCTGCTCCAGCCAGGCTGGGCCCGGTTAAGCAGTTACTGGTAATACTGGTGATACTGGTTACCTGTTTACATCCCTAGAGAGAGGGAGGTGTGAGGAGAGATGAGGGAGGGGAAGGGGAGGGGAGGGGAGGGAGGTGTGAGGAGAGATGAGGGAGGGGAAGGGGAGGGAGGGGGGAGGGAGGTGTGAGGAGAGATGAGGGAGGGGAAGGGGAGGGGAGGGGAGGGAGGTGTGAGGAGAGATGAGGGAGGGGAAGGGGAGGGGAGGGGAGGGAGGTGTGAGGAGAGATGAGGGAGGGGAGGAGGGGAGGGAGGTGTGAGGAGAGATGAGGAGGGAGGGGAGGGGAGGGAGGGGGGAGGAGAGATGAGGGAGGGGAAGGGGAGGGAGGTGTGAGGAGAGATGAGGGAGGGGAGGGGAGGGAGGGGAGGAGAGATGAGGGAGGGGAGGGGGGGAGGTGTGAGGAGAGATGAGGGAGGGGAGGGAGGGAGGGGAGGAGGAGAGGAGGGGAGGGGAGGGAGGTGTGAGGAGAGATGAGGGAGGGGAAGGGGAGGGAGGGGGGAGGAGAGATGAGGGAGGGGAAGGGGAGGGAGGTGTGAGGAGAGATGAGGGAGGGGAAGGGGAGGGAGGTGTGAGGAGAGATGAGGGAGGGGAAGGGGAGGGAGGGGGGAGGAGAGATGAGGGAGGGGAAGGGGAGGGAGGGGGGAGGGAGGTGTGAGGAGAGATGAGGGAGGGGAAGGGGAGGGAGGGGGGAGGAGAGATGAGGGAGGGGAAGGGGAGGGAGGGGGGAGGGAGGTGTGAGGAGAGATGAGGGAGGGGAAGGGGAGGGAGGGGGGAGGGAGGTGTGAGGAGAGATGAGGGAGGGGAAGGGGAGGGGAGGGGAGGGAGGTGTGAGGAGAGATGAGGGAGGGGAAGGGGAGGGAGGTGTGAGGAGAGATGAGGGAGGGGAAGGGGAGGGAGGTGTGAGGAGAGATGAGGGAGGGGAAGGGGAGGGAGGGGGGAGGAGAGATGAGGGAGGGGAAGGGGAGGGAGGGGGGAGGAGAGATGAGGGAGGGGAAGGGGAGGGAGGGGGGAGGGAGGTGTGAGGAGAGATGAGGGAGGGGAAGGGGAGGGAGGGGGGAGGAGAGATGAGGGAGGGGAAGGGGAGGGAGGGGGGAGGGAGGTGTGAGGAGAGATGAGGGAGGGGAAGGGGAGGGAGGGGGGGAGGAGAGATGAGGGAGGGGAAGGGGAGGGAGGTGTGAGGAGAGATGAGGGAGGGGAAGGGGAGGGAGGGGGGAGGGAGGTGTGAGGAGAGATGAGGGAGGGGAAGGGGAGGGAGGTGTGAGGAGAGATGAGGGAGGGGAAGGGGAGGGGAGGGGAGGGAGGTGTGAGGAGAGATGAGGGAGGGGAAGGGGAGGGAGGTGTGAGGAGAGATGAGGGAGGGGAAGGGGAGGGAGGGGGGAGGGAGGTGTGAGGAGCGATGAGGGAGGGGAAGGGGAGGGAGGTGTGAGGAGAGATGAGGAAGGAGAGGGGAGGGAGGTGTTGCTCAGCAGGCCCCAAGAGTAAAGCCCTGTGTTGATTCAAAATTTGTATCTGCATCCGCAGAAATGAGTTGCAGATATCCACCTCCACAGGCGGATGCCCATAGATATAAGGCAGATATCCACAGATTTGCAGGGCTCTACCCAAGAGGCCAGGCACTTTCCCTGCTCCAGCTGATGTTGTGCAGCAGCATGGCGCTCTGACTGGTGCAGTTGTTGGGCTTGCATGCCTCACCAGAGTAGCCAAAGAAGCTGATTTTTATTCTGACCTGTGGAGCATGCTGATGTGTCCCCCCCAGCTTCTTTGTGTAAACATGAAGGGGGGATATTGTCATAGGTTGTTCGATTTTGCCTTGTAAAAATCAACACTCTAATTCCCTAATGTAAACCACAGTCCCATGGGATTGGGCACTATCAATGCTAACTGCATCTGTACAAAATTCGTCTGATGGGAACCAGCAAGTTCAGCTTCAGAGCAAGAAGAGATATTATGAGGGATCACTGTCAAACAAAAGAGACAGATTGTGCCCACAATAGACAAGACTCTTGTTCTCCCCACCACAGTCTGCTGGGTACTACCATGCCTCCACTTGCCCCCAGTGTGCTGGAGTAGGACTGCACAACTGCTGCTTGTTGGGATGCACTGAAACAGAACATTTTATTTGCTAGCTTGCCTGCATTTGGAGAGTCTTATAACCTCAGATTTCAAGATAATAAAACTCTTGTTGCCTGTGTTTGAAAGATAAGCACTTCAACACAATGGGGAACACAAATGGAAGTGGGGGAAGTGGGAGAGAGTACTCAAATGTGTATATTTTAGGGTAAGGCAAATCATCCAGGCGATAGGGCATTGGACTACGATTCAATAAACATAGGTTTAGCACCTACCTCAGCCACAGATTCCCTGGGTAAGTAACTTAATATGCCATATTTTAAAAAATGGGAGTAATGCGTTCCTACTTCACAGAGGTGGTGTGAAAATTAAAATCTGTAAGTTGCTCAAACACTTTGGGAACAGAATACATATCTACATGGATCCAAATTCTTGCAGATAAATCTCTGTAACATTTCCATATAATCTTGTATCATTCTCATATAACTTTGTATTAAGATAAACTTTGTAAGTCCTTTTATATATATCTTTGTGTTAAGCCTTCTTACAGAAAACCTTGTATTAAGAGAAACCTTGTATCCGGTCGTTTCTATAGAAACTTTGTATCAAGCCCTTTATGTTAGGAATAGTTAAGGTAAAGAAAAATGTCGTTTTGCTGGAAGTAGAATAGCTCTCTCCCCTTTCTTTGATTGCCCTGTTGAAATGAATGAGTTGTGAATGGAGAAGGTGTGAAAGGTGAGCACCTCCAGAGGAAGTTGCAAGGGTTGGAGAGGGGCTGGGAGCCAAATCCAAGGACAGTAAGACCTGTGAAGTGAGCTCATTGAAAGAATATTGGACATACAGCCTTGGGAGTCAAACAGGCAAGTGCCTGCTCTTGGAAGGACCCTCTTTGAAGCAGCATTAAAAAAAGGCACCACAGATATCTCACTGCATATATACGTGATGACTAACTGGCTGCATGAGAGGGATAAATCTGAGGCACCTTGCAAGGGGACCCCAGGTTTTCGTTTCGTCAACATTGGAGCATTGATCCAGATCCGCTCCTCCCCCATCTAATTCACCTGGCCAGTGCAATGAGGGGGAGCAACTATTGGTAACAAGAAGACGGACTGTGCTTGTGCTTGTACTTGTGTTTGTGTGTGTGAGTGAGTGAGTGTATTACTTTGAGTCTGTTCTTCTATAGTGTTTGTTTGTTTTGTTTGTTTGTTGTTGTTTTTTCCTGCTCAGCCACATCCAGCATCTTCCTGACACTTTCTTGGCTTATTCTCTAGGAAAGTTGAGAGCAAGCAAAATTTTTGCTACGCTTTTTTCCCCTTCCATTACAAATGGCAGGTTTCTTCCCCCCTGCAGCTTTTTCAAGACACAGATTAGCTCTTTGTTCAAAGCTTCCCTTCCCAGCTCCCCAGTAATAAGTTTTGTAGTCGGAGTCTAACAGAAGGATCTGTATGACAGACATTTCAGCTTTTATTCAGAAGGAGGTGCCCTTACCAACCCCACAAGAATTCCTTTTCCTGTATTGCCAGTTTGACTAGGTAGAGTTTCTCAGCTTTATCAGTGCTATCCAGGAGAGGTAAAATGTTTCCATTGAACTCTCTTTGTTTCCCTGAAATACATTGATTGCTCATTATTTTTGCACAGTAGAGTTAACCAGGGATCTGAAAGCACCAAAGTCTTATTCAGGAGTTGTCCAAGTCTTTTGACCCTTTAAAATAAGTTGTCTGAATAATTCCTTTTCTACAGGTAGATATAAATTCCCTACAAGTATTTCCTACATCTTAGGGTATGTCTATACTACATGGCTCCGTCGACGGAGCCATGTAGATGAGCTTTGCAGACATAGCAAAATGAAGCGGCAATTTAAATAATCGCGGCTTCATTTACATCAAAATGACTGCCACGCTGTGCCAATCAGTTGTTTGTCGGCACAGCACAGTAGTCTGGATGCTCAGCGGTCGACATCAAAAGCCTTTGTCAACCGCCCCGGTAAACCTCATCCCACGAGGCATAACAGGGTGGTCGACAAAGGCTTTTGATTATTTAAATTGCCGCTTCATTTTGCTATGTCTACAAAGCTCATCTACATGGCTCCATCGACAGAGCCATGTAGTGTAGACATTACCTTAGGGTGTTTTACTGCATGCTCAGAAGACTTCCAAGTGATACAAAAAGAGTTTGTTGAAATTCCCTCTATAGACATTGGTGGAAAATGATGGATATAGCTGTGCTTATGTGGCACGTGGCTGAGCCCTGTAAATCCAGAGATATCCACTTTAAAGCTGCTGGTATTTGCATCTATGGATATGGATACGGATATCTGCAGCTCATTTTTGTGGATGCAGATGCAAATACAAATTTTGTATCTAGAACCCTGCAAAATTGCGGATATCCACTTCATACCCGTGAGTATCCACATTCAGACATGGATACCAATTTCATATCCGTGCTGGCTTTACCTAGGCAAATCTCAGCCCAAACCACTCTTAGCATAATGTGCAACAATGCAGTTTAGCTCATTTACAAATGATACAAATAGCAGCTTTGCCTGTCAACACGAGCATTTTGCACTGGTAACCTAGGGAAATATCCATTCAGGACAAGATCCTATTTTGTAATTCTCAGTGTGATCTGTAAGGAAATCAACATTGCAGGAATATGTGTACTGATGTCAGATCTCCCCACTGTTCAACCTGAGTCGGATGACGTTTTCTGTTGGGACAAAGTAAAAAGAACAAGATACAGTTTTTGTATCAACTCTAGGCAACCTTGGATGCCCAACTAACAAAGTGCATTCCCCAATTTTCTTTCTTCCTCCAGATGCATGATTCCTACATTCTTTTTTTGCCTCTCCCTCTAGGCCTCTTCCCAGCTCTTTCACTTCTCATTGCTTGTAATTTGTCTTACAGGTAGCTGGAATGCTGCTTCCAAGATCATACAGAGAATCAGAAGAACAGCAAGGATTAAAATGCAGGAGATCCCTCCATTAGACCACACTTTATACTTACTCTAGGAACAGAATTCAGGAGTCTCAATTATGTTGCCTGCTCTAACCTTTAAGAGACAATTCTAAAGCTGGAATAGAACCCAGTCCCCCTTCTATAACCACTAGTTCATCTCCATTCTAGATCCAGGAATAGAAATGAGGAATCCCAATTCTATTTCTTGCTGTTACCTATACTATACCCCTCACTCGTAGAGCAGGAAATAGAACCCAGGAATCTTCACTCAGTTCCCTTCTCTCAAACCTCCAGATTACTCTCCCTCCCAGAGAAATAGAAAAGTCTCCATCCCAAAAAGATAGAAAACCAAATGGGACTTGATTTCATTCTGCGATCATGGACTAAGACACAATATTGAATAGGTTGGAATTAATAACTTTCCTGGCAGAAAACTTTTTAAAACTAAGGTAAAAACTCACGCGGGTGGTAGGGCTATGAAAGTGTAACTATGTACATGGTTAACCAATGAGCCTGGACTCATCAGTTAACATTCACGGTTACACACAGGAGCAGGGAGCCGGCTTAAAAGGGCCTGCTCCTGGAGCGCACCTGCTCCTGGGGAGCCGCCTGCTGCCCTGCGCTGCTACCTCTGAAACAGAGGCAGCAGCATGGGATGGCAGGCACGAGTTGGTATACATGGAGAACTGGCTTAAAAGCTGACTGCTGCTCTGTGTGTAACCGTGTGACCGCTTAAAATATCAGCAGTTACACGGTTACATGATTACATGCATTTTAACATCCCTACTGTGTGTAGCTTTGGAATAATAATTTAGGTTAGTGTCTTATTTGAAAAGTGAACAATCAAGAAAAGCTAGTTAAAAATTAAAACAGAACTAAACAGGTTAAAAATGTCAGGGTCAGTGAATAAAAGGAAGTTGTCACCAGCGTTGTGGGAAATCTCTGAAGTGGGCCTGATTTATTCAGTGGTTTTTACTGGCTTTGTGAGAGAGGAATAAGGCAATATTAATTGCAACATTTTAAATGGGCAGGAAGCCAGGGAGAAAAAATCAAGATGAGTTTGAGCAATTAAGAAGAAAGCTTGGACTAAGTTTACTCTGAATACAGCTTTATAGAACACTAGAACTGGAAGGGACCTCGAGCAGTCATCGAGTCCAGTCCCCTGCCCTCACAGCAGGACCCAGTACCATCTAGACCAGCCCTGATAGATATCTATCTAACCTGCTCTTAACTATCTCCAGAGATGGAGATTCCACAACTTCCCTAGGCAACTTATTCCAGTGTTTAATCAGTGTTTAACTAAGCTGACATTGTCAACTTGATAGGAAGAGGATTTTTAAAACAATCAGACAAAGAGAGAGCAGTCCAATTTTCCATATAATATGCTGCAAAGGTTAATGGCGGCCACCGAGTGAGTCTTTTAACTATAAGACAATCATTAAAATGGGATCTAACCATATAGGTGCTTTTGAAAATTTTACCTTATGTGACTTGTCCAAAGTCACAGGAAGTCTGTGCCAGGGCCAGGAATCAAAATCAGATTAAATAATCTCAGGCCAGCCTTTTAACCACAGGACCTGACTTCATTTGATTTACCTCAGGATTGAGTTTGTCTTCTTGCTTTAATGTAAGCCTTATACAAATTGGCTGCGTCTAGACTGGCATGATTTTGCAGAAATACTTTTAACGGAAAAGTTTATCTGTTAAAAGTATTTCCGCAAAAGAGCGTCTAGATTGGCACAGATGCTTTTGCGCAAAAAGTGCTTTTGCGCAAAAGCATCCGTGCCCAGTATAGACACGCTTTTGCGCAAGAAAGCCCCAATGGCCATTTTAGCCATCGGGCTTTCTTGCGCAAAAAATTAAGGTGCCTGTCTACCCTGGCCCTCTTGCGCAAGTATTCTTGCACAAGAGGGCTTATCCCTGGGCGGGAGCGTCAAAGTATTTGCGCAAGAAGCACTGAATTCTTACATTAGAACGTCAGTGCTCTTGCGCAAATTCTCACGGCCAGTGTAGACAGGCAGCAAGTTTTTGCGCAAAAGCAGCTGCTTTTGCGCAAAATCTTGCCAGTCTAGATGCACCCATTGTGGCTGACATTTCGTGTTTTTAATTGGTATCAAAGTGAGGTTGTGTGGTTAACAAAAATTAATATTTACAGGTCAGCGTGCCACTTATGCCTGTTTATAATGAACCAAGTTTTTTATCTCAATTATTGGCAGGATCCCTTTAAGCCTGGCACTATTTTTACAGATTGATAACCTTAAAATTGTTAAGCATTTTTTCTATAGCCAAAACAGAAATCTCTGCAAATGTAAGTTTCTTATGAAATAATCACAGTAAGAGGCAGAAGGGATTCCATGCCTTCCTGTCTACACTTAGTAAAACATTACACAAGGTGCAGGCTGGATTTCTCTTTTTCACAAGCTAATGGGCTCTTTTGGCAGCAGGCTATGAAACTAGATGGACCAATGGCATGGTCCAGGGTAACAATGAGGCAAGAAGACCAGACTAGCTGGACCCTTGGTCTGAGCTGAGATGGGGATATCAGGATAATCTGGCCCCATTGTTCTGTTCTAATGCAGCAGGATGTGGTGGGGCTATTAAGTTAGATGGCGCATGGAAGTTGGATACCAGACTTAATATATTAATGCTATGAATCCTATATTTCTAACACATCACTAACAGTGGAAGGAAGGAATTTTAATAGAAGCAACTTATTGGACTGATTGCAGAAAGTCATATGCTATTTGGAATTTTCAATATTATCTGTTCAAGAAGTTTTAACACAGGACAGACAATTCTGACAGCTAGGAAGACTGATGCCTAGAGTCTGATCCTGTGTGCTAGTATGTTTTTCTTGGTAAGGGTGATTTTGTACCAGTCAGCATCAGAAATTTGCACTTTCAAGGATGAGTGTGGTGAGGGAGGTGGATTCCAAACACTTTAGTTTCAGGCTGAAATCTATTTGTGCATTCACTCTGATGTGCCAGCTAAGGTGAAATCCATGGAAACAAATGCCACTGTGCTGTCACCATGGACACAAAGCCCCCACGAGGATTATTGGCAGCAATAGAAAAGCAGAGCTGCCCATTAGCAGATCTGCTTTGCACTCAAAAACATGGTCTGTTCCAGAATTTTTCTTGGAATTGTTTGGCTGAACAGCAGCTTTAGTATGTTAGAAAATAAAGTTAACCTTATGAGAGGGGGGCGGGGGGGAGAGAGAGAGAGAGAGACTAACGGATAGAGATTGACTGTGGATAAAGCAAATTGCTGCAAATATAAAATTGTAGAGGCATGCTTTCTAAATTTGAATTCACACTCCCTCCCCTCCCCACTGTCACCGCTTCAGAATCTCAACACTCATACAGTCTAGTCCGGGGTGGACAATAATTTTTGGCCAGGGGTCATTTCAAAAAATTTTAAGTGCCCTGGGCTGCCTGGAAGGGGGGGGGGCTAAACTGGAAGGGGCAGGGCAAGGATGCTTCTGAGCTACCCCACCCACAGACCATGATTGGTCTGGGGGTGGGGGAGCCCCTTTGCCCCCCCCTTCCCACTAGGCACCCATGCCAGTTCCTTGTGCTGCGCCCTGCCGCGTGCTCCTCGCAGGGTGGGGGTAGGGTGGGAGGAGGCTTCAGGTGCTCCATCCGCCCCCAGGCCAATCAGGGCCTGGGGGCGGGGGAGCACGTGAAGCCTCCTCCCGCCCTGTGAGGAGTATGTGGCACTTTGAAGTGCCATGCGCTCCTCGCAGGGCCGGGGCAGGGCCTCCGTGGGCCGGATCCACCCGCTTGGTGGGCCAGATCTGGCCTGCGGAGGCCCTTTTGCCCACCCCAGTCTAGTCCCTAGAAATTCTTGCAGTGATGCCTGATTGCGTATTGTATATAAGAAGGATAATCTAAACAGAAGAGATGGAGTCCAGATACTATGGTGATAGCCACATTAGGCATACCAAACAGGATTCTGCATTGCCTCCAACTTGTGTAGTCATTTGCACCAATGCAAAGCAGGCATACAGTCCTTCTCCACAACACAACAAACTGTATTTACTTTTATGTAGGACACTATCAGATAAATTGAGGTCACCCCATATTGAGCCAGACCATCACCGGAGTAGGGGTTAACATGTGAAGGATGAAGTGTGGCAGTGGACCTGTGTTTCTTCTTGCTGCAGCATTTTTAGTGAGTGCCTACCCTAAAGCCCCAATGTGATCCTGGAAATTGGTGGCAACCAAAAGAGGTAAGACTGTGGAAGACAGCTAGCTGAGATGTTTTGCCATCTGAAAATGAACTGAAGTAAGGCTATAGGGGAAGAATGGTCTAATCACTTGGACAGGGTCATAGACTGGGATGCAGATCTCACTTTGATTCTTGGCTCAGCCATAAACATGACCTTGGCCAAGTCAGTGAAGTCCCTTAGGGTATGTCTACACAGCAAAGTTATTTCAAAATAACAACCATTATTTCGAAATAACTTTACTAGCGTCTACACAGCCAAACCGCTATTTCAAAATTAATTCGAAATAGCAGAGCACTTACTTTGAATTTGGTAAACCTCATTCCACGAGGAATAAAGCCAAATTCAAAATAGCTATTTTGAAATAAGTGCTGTGTAGACACTTATATTGAAATAGGGGGCCACCAGCCTTCCCAGGGTGCCCTGGTGGCCACTCCAGCCTCAACCAAGAACACTCCCTCCCCTCTCTCTGGAGCCCTTAAAGGGGTTGACTCTGGCCACAGTGCCTGTGCCAGCTCCAAGCCTGCCAGCCCAGAGCCAGCAGTCACTGCCCCTGACCCTGTGGCCCCAAAACATGAGCCAGCAAGCCACTGGCAGCCAGCCCTCCACCACTCCCCAGGAGCAGTCTGCCAGCTCCCAGGAGCCTGCCAGGGCCAAGAGAAGGCAGGCGCCTTCCTGGTCCAGGGTGGAGATCATGGACCTTATTCAGGTTTGGGGGGGGGATGCCACCAATGTCCATGATCTCTGTACTAGATGGAGGAATGTGGCCATCTGTGGCAGGATAGCTGCCAGTCTGGCCATCAAAGGCCACATGCGAACCCAGGAGCAGGTTTGCATGAAAATAAAAGTTGGTCTGGTGAGACCCCCAACCCTGAGCCCTGAACTGCCCCTCTCCCTTCTTCCCATTGCTTCCCCCTTCCAGCTCCCTCCTCCCAGGTTTCCCCCTCCCCTTTCCCACCCTCTCCTGCCTCCTTTCCCCAGTTTCACCAGAGTTTCATTTCCCCCCCCCCCAGTTTTGTTAAATAAAGAGAGTTTGTGTTCATGAAAATACATGTATTTTATTTGACATCAGGAAGGGGGGTTAGCGAGGAGTAAGTGGAAGGACATGAGGGAGGAATGAGGCACAAGCCCCCAGTGGGGCACACCAGGGAGGCTCTTAGAGCTCCTCAGGGTGGAAGCTCTCCTGCAGGACCTCCTGGATACTGACAGCCCCCCGATGGCCCTCCCGGATGGCAGCCTGCAGCAAGTGCAGCCAGGCTTGCAGCAACACATCCATGAGCAGCACCAGAGTGCCCAGGGGCAGCTCTGGCTCCATGTTGCAGAGTGCTGTGGTGTCCTGAGTGAGGGCAACCAGAGGCAAAATGCTTTGCTGTCCCTCATCGAGGTAGGCAAGCAAGCAGGGAAACCTGAGAACCGGTTGTCCAGGGTGTGTCCCTTTAAGCACAGGCCTCAGATAGACTCAGGCAGCAGCCACACAAAGTAACTCCTGACCTGATGCCCTGCTGGACATGGTGCGAGCCGGCCTTAAATGCAATTCAGCATCCTGTCAGTGTGGACACGCTATTTTGAAATAGCCAAATGCTATTTTGAAATGCATTTTGTGTGTAGACACGTTATTTCGAAATAAGCTATTTTGAAATAAGATATTTCAAAATAATGCTGTAGTGTAGACATTCCCTTAGAGAACATCTACACAGCAGTGTTATTTTGAAATAATGTGAGCATGTACACAGAAAGCCCGTTATTTTTAAATACTTTCAAAATAACAGGCTTCTTATTCCAAAATCTGTAACCCTCATTTCACGAGGAATAATGCCTATTTCGAAGTAGAGTGTGTGTAGCCAGCGCAGCTGTGCTTATTTCAAAATAAGTGGCCTCCAGGGCTTCCCACAGGTGCTCTGGTGGCCACTCTGTCCACATTTATCAGAACGTTATAGTTCCCCTTCCCCTGCAGCCCTTAAAGCTGCAGCCACAGGGGAAAGGGTTTGTGGCACAATGCAGGCTCTGCCAGCCCTGTGCCACACAGCAGCAGCCATCACTGCTTTTCCAGCTACTATGGCAGAGTCTTGTGCTCCCACCGAGCCCCCCACATCTGCAAGGGAGCCAGCAGCCACCTTGGAAGCCTCATGGACTGATGCAGAGATCCTGGACCTGATCAAGATCTGAGGGGGCAGGGAAGGAGATCAGTCCAACCTCCAGCATCTCCACACCAGGTGGCAAAATGCTAACATCTACCGACAAGCTGGTCCAGAGGGTGCACAGCCGCACTCTGTACCAGGTGAGAATGAAGATCAAGGCGCTCCATCAGGCCTACACCAAGGCCAGGTAAAGAAGTTCCCGATCAGGAATGGCACCCCAGACCTGCTGCTTCTATGCTGAGCTAGATGGCATCCTGGGAGGGGGGCAGGTCGCCTCCCCTCCCTTCGTCATCGACTCCAGCCTGGACACGCCCATCATCAGCCTCCATGAAGGTGGGGTGTGGAGGAGGACAACGAGGATGAGGAGACCAGCAGTGACACCCTGCTCACCAACCAGGAGGTCAGCTTGTCTCTGGAGCCGGCATCCCCCTCCCAGGATGGCACCCAGGAGTCAGACAAGGCCTGGGAAGGCCCATCAGGTGCGTTCCATTACTTTCCCCAGACACACCCGGGGGGAGGTGGCGGGCAGTGAAGGGCTGCGCACTCCTCACTCAGCTTGGGGATTGCTCAGCAGCCTGTGCATGTGGGTGCACATGGAGTGTCAGTCCAGAGCACAGCTACAATGAGGCTGCCACACAAGAACCTTGCCCTCCTGTTCACAGGACACCATCACTGCCAGACCCGGAATGTGCGTGGCATGGAGGAAGCTGCCCCGTTGCCCCCTCATGCAGGCTCCCAGCCTGGCTGGCACCTTTCCATGCCTGCTTGTCCCTCGGATGTGGGGGTAGCGAGGCTCCCTTGGGATGTCCATGCCCCTGCAGGTAAGTGCCCACTGTCTAGGTCACAGATGGCCTTGCTCAAAGCACTTCACCTTCGTCTGAATGGAGACCTCTTAGTGTTGGCTCACACATTAGGGCCAGGCTTCATGCACCCTGTCTCCTGGGATGACTGCCCTTGTCACTTTTCTTCACAGCTGGACCAGCTGCAAGTGAGGCATGTCCATCACCTCCCGTGCCAGCCTCCGAACCCTGTGAGACCTGCAGGCACTGGTAACCTCAGGAAGACCTGCAGTGGGAACACATTGCCTGCCTATGTACCCTGCAGCGGTCTCTCGAGTGGCAGGACCACAGACTGGATGCTGACCTAGAGCTGCACTGCACCACCTGGCAGGAGCTGTTACGTAGACCTGGAGCACATGCACGGCTTACGCTGCTGCTGTCGACCGCCACCATCCCGCTTCTGCTGCCGCTCCTGCCCTCATCCTGCCGGCTTCCCCCCTAGCATCCCACCCTGTGGGCACCAAGAGTCCTGCACATGAAGCAGTGGGATTACCCAAGGCAGGCACCGGTCCCAGCCCCAACCCTGAGTCTCTCCTCCCCCCCTCCTCACCCTTCCACCTCCCTCTTTCCCCTTCCCAGGTTCTTTCCCCAGTCACATTTATCCCAATTTAAATAAACAGTTTATTGGTTCAAAACAAAAAAGTGTGGTTTATTGTGTCGGGAGGGGAGGGGAGGGGAGGAGTGGGAAAGGAGGACAGGGGAAGGGAGGGGTGGGAGAGGAAAGGCACACTGGGGCATTGTAGAGGTCCCTCGTGGGCAGGCTTGAGGGAGCGTGTCAGAGGTGTCCTTGTCAAACTCTCCCTCAGGGCCTGCCAGATGCATATAGCCCCCGATGGGCCTGCCAGATGGCAGTAGTCTGTGGCTGCTGAAAGGCCCTTGTAAGCTGCTTGGCCTCTGCCCCCTACCCTGGCAAGAACGTCTTCCCCTTTGTTCTTGCACAGGTCGTGCAGGACACTGCAGGCTGCCACCAGGTGGGGGCCATTCCGTTTGCCAAGGTCCAGGCAGGTGAGGAGACAGCAGAACCTCCCTTTCGAATGCCGGCAGATGCCCTCCACTGCAATGGAGGCCCTGCTCAGCCTGCCGTTTGAAATGTTCCTTCATGGGGTCCAGGTGTCCCATGTAGGGCTTCATTAGCCAGGGGAGCAAGCGGTAGTTGCATCCCCTACAATGCACATAGGCATGTCCACATCCCCAACCCTGATGGTGCAGTCGGGGAAAAAAGTGCTGGCATGCATCTTCTGGAATAGGCTGGGGTTGCAGAAGATGTGGGCATCATGCGCCTTCCCAGACCACCTGACAGTGTGGGTGAACCAACCCCAGTGGTCCACGAGGGCCTGAAGCACCATGGAAAAGTACCCCTTCCCGTTGATATAGTCAGTGGCCCGGTGGTCAGGAGCCTGGATGGGGATGTGGGTGCCACCAATGCCCCCGCCCCGTGCAACTGGGGAAGCCCATGGCAGCAAAGCCAGTGATGATGGGGTCCACGTCGCCCAGGATAATGACCCTGCATAGCAGGATGGTGTTGATGGCCCTCACCACCTGGAGAAGGAGACAAACAGAATCACATGGTTCCCAGAGCCCTTGGGAGGTCCCCAAGCCCAACCCCCCCTTCTCCCACACCGGGCCCAACCTCAACTTAGCCCATCCCCCAGCAGGGCTTTGTGAAGGCGGGACTGACAAACCTTCCAGGGAGGGAGCTTCCACAACCTCCCCCTTCCCTAGGGAGCCCCATTACAGTGCTTCACCGCCCTCCTAGGACAATCGTAAGAGAGTCATACCTGCATGAGCACAGCCCCGATGGTCCATCTCCCCACATCAAACTGGTTCCCGATGGAGCAGTAGCTGTCGGGCGTGGCGACCTTCCACTGTGCATTGGCAACCCACTTCTGGAGGGGGACGGTGGGTCGCATGGAGGCAGGGGCAAGCCATTTGCACAGCTCCAGGAAGGTGGCCTTCCACGTGTGGAAGTTCTGGAGCCACTGCTGATCGTCCCACTGCTCCATAACAAGCCGGTCCCACCAGTCGGAGCAGGTGTCCCGGCACCTGAAGCGGCGGTGCACGGTTTGCAGGGGAGAGGGGGAGGGACTGTGCTACACAAGCAGCATGTGCAGAGAAGTGAGGAGGTGCCCCGCAGAGAGCAGTGGGTCCTGTTGCTGCAGTGCCACGAGTGCAGCCTGCATTTACTGCACCGGGGGGTGCGGCAGAAGGTCTAAGAGCAGGCAACTGCTTTCCAGCAGGTCCGGCTCCATGGCTGGAGTGCTGTGGCGTCCGCAAGGGCAGCCAGAGCATACAGTGGGGAAAGTTTGCTGTCCCTCAAGCAGGTAGGCAAAGGAGAAGAGCCTGAGACACGGCGGACAGGGGGGTCCCTTTAAGCATGAGACTGGTAGCCTCAGGCAGCAGCTTCAAGAAGCGACTGCTGTCCTGATGCCCTGCCCGAAGTGCTTCCGAGGGGCTTTAAATGCGATTCAGGCTCCAATCAGTGTGGGTGCGCTAGTATACACAGCTAGTATAAAGTGGTGTGAATCCATTAAAGACAATGGAACTATGCTATTTCGATGGGCATTTGTAGTGTGGACGTGCTATTTGGAGTTATTCCAAAATAGCTTATTTCAAAATAAGCATGTAGTGTAGATGTACCCTTAATGTACTGTTTTGCAGTTCCCCCACTATAAAATGGGGCTCCCTCTATCTCACAGGATATGAGGACAAATATTCACTGATGATTGTGAAGTGTTCAGATACCCTGGCTATGTGGGCCATAGATGTACCAATACAGGATAGCATGAACAGTATGCTGCATGGCACACAGATAGCCAAATTCAGGAGTGATATAACTCACACATAGGGCCAGGTCCCTGATAGGTGTAAGGCAGCATAGTTCCATTGTCTTTAATGGATTCACACCACTTTATACTAGCTGTGGATTTGACATGGCATATAAGCTGCCCTGAAAACAGCAGTGCAGTTATATCCCTTTTTGACCCCGGGATATGTAAGTCGCTCTCATTTTCCATCCATTCCAACTCTTAAGAATTCTGACAAATTTACACCCCAGTAGCCAGATTCTCCATTGCCCTACACTTTGTGTAGTTATTTAACCCACTGAAACGGCAAGCTCTTTGGAGAAGGGGCAGTATTTGTGTTATATGGTTGTACAACACCTAGGGACCCAGATCTTTTGGTGATCCTGAAGCACTGCTAGAAAAAAAAATGACAGCTTTTATCCTCATTTAGTCACAGAGGACCTATTTCTGGTCTATATTACACCACTGTACATCAGGAGTAACTACGCTGCAGACAGAAGGCTAGCTTTTCCTCTGGTAAATCAGTGGAGTTCTGTTGACTTTACCAGTTCAGAATCTGGCCCCTTGAAGTTAAAACTGGTGTAAAGTCAGACCAGAATGAAACCCAGAGACTGCCATGGGAGTGTTCCCACATACCCCAGGGTGAATTTGGTCCAGTTTATCTGCTTTGCAGCCTGAGGGCTAGAAAATTTGGCAAAACACTTATTTAAACCAAAGTTGCTGCCTCTCTCAGGCAGCATTGCCTTATAAGGCACCTTAATCACATACACATCTGTCTCCTTTATAAAGCCTCCCAACAGAAACAGATGGGCAGCATAAACAAGAGCTGAGAGACAGTTGTGCAGTGACAAGATGAGAGCTTGTTATTTTTAATGAGTCATTATTTATTCCCCTCTAGAAAAGATTAAACAAAATGATACACTGTACAAAACAGCAAATCAGTGACGATGAGATGTTGTAGGAAAAACATATTCCAATGGGTGGGGAGGAACAGAAGGTTAGTGCATTAATTGCTTAAGGCTGGGCACATCTTAACTGTGAATGGAAGCTGCCAGAAATGTCTGTGAATGATGCTGCTTTGAATTTAATTACTGCCTTTAAGTCAGCAGGGTCTTATATTTTTTACATATATCAAACCTTGATATTTGTGTGATGCAGGGAAGGTATATTTATCCACACAGTATTTTATAGATAGAGAAACTGGGGAAGTGAGAGCTGTGATTTGCCCAAGATCACATAGTAAATCAGTGGTAGAGCTAGGAACAGCTCTGAGTCCTGGTTTCCACTGCTGTTCTAAGCACAAGACAACATCCCCCCTCCCTCTCAGAGCTAGGAGGAGAACTCAAAGAGTCCTGACTCCCAGTTTCCTTTTCCTAAGCATTAAACTACATTGCCCTCACAGAGATGGGAATAGAACCTTGGAGCCTAAGGGATCTAATGGGTGCTTATAATATGTCCTCGCTCATAGCCTCATACCCCAAATCTGGACATTTGAAAGGATTTTAAGGGAGTCAGGCACCCACTTCCTATTTAATTTCAGAGGGATCTGGGTTTCTAACTCCAGTAGGCTCTTTTTAAAATCCTAGACCAAAAAACTATGCACGTCTGAATTATCCCATATTGTTAGTTCAATTGTTCCATAGAGTCAGCTAAGCAGTCTGTTAAGTCCCTCCTTTATAGCCTATCTCTGCCATGACACCTACAAATCATTCTTGTCTGATACTGGTTGTGACAGAGACAATTGGAGGCTACTATTTCTTTGCTACATGCTGTTTCTTTTATTATTCACTCATTGTTTCTACCCACTCAGTCCTATCCAGCATTTACATCGTAAAATGGTGGAGGCAGAAGTGGTCTTCTGTATTAAAATATCTGTTTAGTGCCTAGTGCCATAGGGCCTTGATATTTGATTGAGTGAAAGAATGGTTACAAGACTGGAACTCTAGAGAGTTAGGTTCAATTCCTGGTTTAGCCCTGGATTACCTGTGTGACCATGCCCAAGGAGCCTAAATGCCTTTAAAAATCTGCCCATTAATCTATCCTTTGCCTCAGTTCCTCCAGGTATAAAATGAGGACAATACTTCCCTACATCACAGGGATGCTACTTGGATAAAGTCCATTCATTAGTGAGATACACAAGTACTGAGACTGTAGTTCCTACCTAAAATATTATAAACAAACAAACAATATAAGAGAAGAGCTGACATTTTAAAACCACCTAAGAAATTTTAATGGGAATTAGAAGTCCAAATCTTTTAGGCAACTTTGAAAATAAGACCCACTTGAGCAAATGGAATCATCTGTTGTCTTGATTATTTCTGCAGTTCCAATGCCAGCATAATTTAGATTTCCATCAATTTTAAAGGCCAGAAGGGACCATTATCTTGCATAATACAAGCCAAAAAACATCCCCACAAATTCCTGCATCAAGCTTAAAAATCTGTGGTTGAATTAGAGTGTCTCAGTTTAAAGACTCCAAGTGATGGAGAATTCACCACATCCCTTGGTAATTTGTTCCAGTGGTTAATTATCCTTGCTGTAGAAAAGTTTCATCTTATTTCCAGCTTGGAGTGTGATGACTTCAACTTCCAACCATTGAATCTAGTTATGCTTATGTCTGCTAAAATTTACAATCTTCTAATCTGTTCTCCTAACTTTTTTATAAAGAAGGATCATCGTAAAAGCCCAATGGATTTTTTCCTAGTTACTTTACTAATAAGATGGCAGATTTTTTTAAGAAATCCAATTAAGAGGTTATAAAAGTTGCTTACAATCCATTTGAAAATTCAGGTTATCTGGCAAACAGAAAGTGATCAAGTTTTAAAACAGTAAATACAAATAGGAAGACAATTTGATTTAGAATAACATGGGTCAACTTGATTGAGTTGTACTACATCAGTGAGCGAGTTACATGACTAATGTAAACTGTGATTCTTGATTACAGAGCTAATGAGAAATTCCAAAAGTATATGTGGTTATATTCCAATCTACTGCTTTTTTTCCCTTTAAATAAGGACCTCAGCAATATGGCATCTCTCACAGGATCTGCTTTGACAAAGTTCTATGTAAAATAGTCTCTCGTACAGTCAGAATCAGGATCCTTTTGAATTAACATCTTGATATTCCCCCACATCATTCACATCACAACTAGTACAAATAGTTTAAAATAACACAGTGCTTTTTTTTAAAAAGTCATATCCCTTAAAATTTACTCATTATCAGTAAAGTTAAGAGTTCTTATTGCTACGCCACAATTTATTGCTGCTGCTGAACTTATCTTGGCTTCATACATTTTTCAGTTCTGAGCAGCATTCAAAGGCCTGCAAGAAGCAACATTAAAAATGTTGGCATGATGGGCATTGGGGAAAGTAAGCAACACACTCCTAAAAGCTTAATACCTTAGATGCACAATTAGGATTCCACACAGGATAAAATTCACTAAATTCAAGCTGGCCCAGTTAACCATATTCCCCTTGGGGAAAAAAATCTTATCTACAAAACCTCTACATTTTAAAGTCCTTCTCCCATCAAAGTCCCTTTAATTTTCATGTCAGGATTTCTTGCCTGCCAGAATCTTGTATCGCTTTTCCAACTTGGTGTTTATCCATGACCTGAAGCACATCCTCCAAGATAGAAGGCCCCAGATCCACATGGAGGGAGAGCAGGGAACCAGCATGGGACATAAAGGGCTCATCTTTATTTTTTTCTTCAACAAACCCATTCTGAGCAAGCAGCTCATTGGGGCTGCAGCGATGAGAGGCAGGCTCAGAAGTCCTGTTGTCCTTGGATGAAGTCTGTTCTGCCATAGCTTCCTTGCCTTGCAGCGCTGGTTGAAATTTGTCATCAAGGTGCAGCCTTGGAGGCTTTGGTGGAGCCTGAGTAGAGGGT
Organism: Pelochelys cantorii; assembly: GCA_032595735.1. Classification (NCBI taxonomy): domain Eukaryota; kingdom Metazoa; phylum Chordata; order Testudines; family Trionychidae; genus Pelochelys; species Pelochelys cantorii. Next base: position 36,174,053 of record CM064336.1, read on the forward strand.
AGCATCAGAGCCTGTGGACCACCAATGACAGGCAGCGAGATGGCATTCTTTAGAAGGGGAGAGGGCGTTTCAGACAGTGGTTGCTCATGACCAGAGATCGTAGCTGTTCTTGAGAACTCAAATGGCACTGCACAGTGACTGCTCCTGTCAGAATCTAGGCTACCTTCAGTCCTCGGTAGAAGGTGGAACTTCCCTTGCAAGAAAGATATATCCCCAAACATATCATTCTCCCCACCACTCCCTATGTGAATAGTGTGTCTGAAGTCCCCCAAGGGGGGGCTGATCATATCAGAAGAAAGGATGTCTCGGAGCTTTTCCTTCTTGCCCTTCCTACTGCCTCTCTTCAGGTAGATCGGGACCTTAGTGGACATTTTGGCAATTAAAATAATCCCTCAGGTGAGGGTATTGTTTTGGATCCTATAAAACAGACTTAAAAATCATCTAAATGTTTTCTGCCATTTTTTATAAAAAGATGTTTGGAAATTGAGCAGTAACATGTGAGAGAAAAGTTCTCACTGTCAAAATGCTTCAGGAAATTAATTCCAGCCACTCATAATTTCTCTTTCTAAAATTTGTTGGAGATGTCACAGGTAACAGAATGGCCCAGGTAATTCATTCCAGGCACGTGTGATGTCTCTTGGGAGATCATCCGCAAATCGGTTGCTTTAGAAAAATGAGCTGTAACTCTTCAGGAAAGTTGGAATCAACAAAATGTATTACATCCAAGAAGATTCATCTTTGATGAGAATGAATGGAGATGCATTAGAAAGTTGGACAAGTGACATGTTCCCAATGGAGGCGGAGATTAGGAACACACATCTTCACTCAGTCAATTTGTTCTGATCTAGATTTTCTTGAAGATGAAAACTGTCAACTCAGCAGACGAGTATGATCATTCCCTGTCTCCACCCTTCGTAAACCAGGTTTTACTCTTCCAGTCAAACACTGTATGAAACAGATTGATAAAAAAGTTAGCAATTGGTTTTTAATCTTAGTCAAGATCAGTCATTTTTAATTACATTGGAGAAGTTCAGGAAGTATTTCCAGGTTGGACCTCCCTGGTCTGGCACCCTAGGGACCCAACCAGTCCTGAATGAGGGAATTTGCTGGACCAATGGAGGTCAATTCCAGGCTCCCCCAGGGTCCATCAGCAGAGGGATCCCCTACCCCCAGCCACACGACTGCTGGGGCCACTGGGGCTCTGCTGCCCCTGGGCCTGCAGAGCTGCCTCAGCCTCACCCCAGGACTGCTGGGGTTACTGGGGAGCCGCTGCCCCCTCGCAGTCCTGGGACTGCCGGGGCAGTGGGACTCTGCTGCCCCCAGGGACTGCCCAGGCTGCTGGGCTCCTAGGGCTCTCTGGTCCAGAGGCTCTTTGGCCCAGCAACTTCCATGGTTCTGCTGGACCATGAATGTTGCCCCACCAGAGAGTCCCAGACAAGAAGGGTTCACCTGGTAGTAACCTTTAAAATGATCATTGCTTTTGAAATTAATTCTGCTTTTCCATGATTGGCACCGAGTTCCACAAGTCAATGTGCATGAATGAGTCACAGAAATCAGGAGGATACCAAAAAAAAAAAAAAAAAAGGCGAGCGAGCGAAAGACACGTGAACAAAGAATATGATCCATAGTTATGTTGATAAGATTAAATAATTGTAAATTAGACCAACCTTCATGTCTTAAACCAATCGCTAAGTGCCTGGGGTTAGGAAGAAACATCAAGTGAAATTTTCCAAAGTGCCTAAGTGTTTTCAGAACTTCCACATTAATGCTTTTGAAAATCTCACCCTTTTCCCACAAGCATGCTTCCGCAGAATTGCCCATCAGCTGGAATTTACAACTCTCCCTGATGCATCTGGACTGGTACTGGATACTGTTCAGTCATCGGTCTGAGCTGACATAGCAAAGTGGTGGGAGTACCATGCTAGATGGATTATTAATCTGATGGGAGGAGTTGAGGATACTGGACTATGTAGGCCCATTGGTCTGATACAGAATGAAATGGGGGAATATTGAGTTGGATGGATTCATTGGACTGACCCAATATGAACAATTTTATGTTCCTGTGTTTCAAAAAGCTTCCTGTCTCCTCATCCATTGTTGAGATGGATGAGTGACAACTAACCAATTACTGGTCCCACTTATACCTTTCTTTCAATACAACTACAAGACTGGGAGACAAGAATTCCTAGATTCTTGGCTCCACTACTGACTTCCTACATGACGCTGGACAAGACTCCTCCCTGAACGATAAAACAGAAATGACAACACTGCCCTAAGTCAGAGGGGTATTGGGCAGGTTAAATAGCTCATGTACGTAAAGCTCCTTGACAACAAATATTATGAGCTCTTTAAGGAAGGGATCACCTATTGCTGCATGCCTACAACAGCGCATTGCACAATGAGCCTCTGCTAGGGTTGCCAGGTGTCCAGTATTCACCCGGACAGTCCGGTATTTTCGGCTCCTGTCCGGTAAAAAATTTCAGAGAAAACCGGACACCTAAAATGGCCGGTATTTTCTGAATTTTTCCCCGGCCAGGAGGCGAAAATGCCACGCACCTGGCAACCCTACAAACACTCAGCGCCCGGCCTCCCCCCCCGCCCACCGAGCCCCTCCCTGGCCCCCAACACTCCCAGTCCCTCCGACCCCAGCCCCCACGCTTACCTGGTTCCCCAAGGCTGCCGGCACAAAATGGCTGCCAGCCAAAAAACCTAGGGGAAGCAGCTTCCCCTGGATCTTAGTGTTCAACCGCTCCCCTGTTCCTATCCCTGCACTTAAAGGGAACATGTTATTTTAATGCTGTTTTATTTAAAAAAAATTTTTTTTTTGCTCAACAACTTTGGTCTCCCCCCCCTTTTTTTCCCCTTCAACAGAATTTTTTCCCAGTTTTTTTTCTTGGGGGGGGGGGAGGGGGGAGTGTTCAGTATTTTTGTTTCAACCATCTGGCAACCCTAGCCTCTGCTCTTTTAGCTGAGACCTCTCAGCGCTACCATAATGCAAACAACTGAGGAAACATAAAATACTATTGACCACAGGCCTATTTACACTCCAGTCAAACACACAATTATTCAGAGCAAGCAGACCTCTTTGCAATGCTCAGTAGATTCAGCACTTCTGGGAAGAAAAAAAGAGCGTCTGCCAAGCTGTACTGACACTGTAGGCCAGTTCTTCCTCCTCCAGACAATCCCAAGCCATGATGAATTTTGCAAGCGAGTCATTTAACATTCCAAAGTGAACCACATTTGCAGTGTTCCATTCCCAGCCACTTAAAAACAAATGCAAGGCAATCAGCAGCAAGCTCTGTTTGGACTCCGGGAGTTTGTTTTACATTCGACTTTAAAGCCCCAAAAACTGTCTCCACAAAACCATTTTTTAAAAAACCCCTTTGTGCCAAAGGTAGAGTGGGAAGCCATGTGATGTGTAGTAATGAGAGGGGGAGTCACCAAAGCATGTCAATTTTGTTAAAAACTCAAGTCAGAATGGGTTTAAATGTCACTGACAAATTAATTAAGCAGGATTCTCTTGGGGACAGCTTTTCTTGCAGTACCATTTCAAGTATTAGCTCTGTTATGAGCTGGGTGGAACTTTGTTACAGATTGAATTAAAACCTCCATTTAAAGACAAAAAGTATATAGATCGACCCCATGGCTTTTGGCTGATTCTTTGGTGCATGGGTGGGAGGAAGACAAAACAGAAAAACTGAAGAAGTCAGAGAGCCTACAGGAGCAACTGAAAGTGTGTGCGGCTGACCCTGTTTGTATACCACAAAGCCCCAGAGGGACCAGCTCCAGTGATGCAAATGTCTGCCATCTTTTAGCGAAAAACTCCTGGGTCTCAGTCCTAACATTTTACCTCATACCAGTGCTGTGAGATGGACAGAAAGGAGGGTGATTCACATCCAAGTTGAGTTGGCCAGCTCTGATCATGCTGCAGAACTTACTCCCAGAAAAGAGCTGGAGTTGTCCAGACTAGGGATGTAATAGTGTAACTGTTCAAGCAGTTAACTGAGACGCATGAGCTTATCAGTTACCATCATGGTTATACCTCAGTTCCTGGCCCCGCTCCTGGGGAGCCAGCTGCCACTCTGTGCTCCTGGCTCTGTATCAAGAGTCCACAACATGTGGCAGCAGCTGACTCCCTGGGAGCAGAGCCCGGAGCAGGGCTGGGAGCCCGTACGGATTAAAAGAAACCAGATTAAACGCTGGCTCCAGGCATGCACCAGCTCCCAGAGAGCCAGCTGCCAACCAATGCTGTTGCGCATGGGGCGGCACCCGGCTCACCAGGAGGCAGGCATTCACCCAGAACGGGGCAGCAGGCGGTTGCCAGTTGCTGCCCTGCGCTGCTGCCTCTGATACAGAGATAGCAGCAGCCAGCTCGCCAGGAGCAGGCAGGAGCTGGTGCATGCCAGGAGCTGTCTTAAAAGCTGGCTTCTGGGGCACACCAGCTGCCAGGGAGCCGGCTGCCACCCTGTGCTGTGGGCTTCCCAGGGAGCTGGCTGCACTGCAGGCTCTGCAGTACAAGCTTTATACTGCAGAGCCCACAGCGTGTAACCACTAAGTTTTTTTTAACAGTTACATGGTTAACTAATTAACTGCTTTTTAACATCCTTAATGCAGACATGGTACAAGCCCTTGACATGCAGTTTGGAGTCAGTCGTCAATCTGAGCTAGCCAGGGCACAGCTAAGATCTTTAAAAAAAAAGGGGAGGGGGCGAGACTCCCCACTTGATCTAGCAGAGGAGCTCAAAAACGTATGTTCCTGGCATATCCAGATACCACAAAGGCCTTCTAGTACAAATGGGCAATGGATCAATGTGCAGATACTCAGCCGGATCCTGAGATGCCAATCAATACTGGCAAAAGGTCAAAGACATTCTGACAGGCTTTGGAATTTGCTACAGAACTTGAATCTTGAAGATGAAGCAGCTGTTAGTGAGGAAGATGGAAGCTGGTGATCTTGAGCCCTGTATACTCAATTCTGTGTGTAATATATATGATGGAAAAGGGGATTCTCACCTGGATCATGACCTTGTTAAATTATTAGACAAATAATAAATATAATGTGTACATGGGAAACTGGCAAGAATTTAAAAAGTTAAAAGAAAACAATTTGTTAAGATCTGGTACTCTGACAAAACCAGCCACAAAAAAGGAATGGTATCAATGTAAGGAAGGCCAAAACAGAATGTCACAAGTGCGGTGAAAGACCCTCTCCTAAATTTGAGAAATGATGGTGCACTAAGCTGAAGGGGAAAAGCTGGGGGTACAAAGATCAGCCCTAGTTTTTGTTTAGATCTGGGCAGCTAAACAATAACAATGGGAGTTTGGCTATTGAATGGGCATGGGATCCATGATGTGTATTTTCAAGGGAATCTTAGCTCCTAAAGTTCTTGTAGATCTGAAACAAGAACTGACCCCATTTCCTTTGCTTAAGGTCTCTGGCAAACAGCAAATAGTGAGAAAAAGCACTGCAGCTGCAAAATGTGAGCTGGGTATCTGGTAAATAACGTTATAAAGGAAAACAACAAGGGCTAATGTGAGCTCCCAGAGTTGGACACGTTCCAGCAGCATGCTGTACACTCACACCGGGAACAGCAGAACAACCTAAGGGCTGGTCTACACGAACATTGTAAGTCGATCTAAGTTACACCAGTTCAGTTACATAAGTTACGTGACTGAAATTGATATAACTTAGATTGGCTTACAGCGGTGTCCACACTGCACTAGGTCAATGGGAGATGCTCTGTCGTCAACACAGTTTCTGCCTCTTAGGAAGGTAGAGTACAGACGTGGAGGAGAGCACTCTCCCGTCACTTTAGTATGTCTTCCCAAACTGCTAGACTGCCCCCCCCCCCATTCAGCTCTGCCAGCCATCCCCATGCTCTGGGGCCACGAATGCTGGAGCTGGGCCTCCTGCCTGCCCTCCTGATGCTCTGATTGTAGGGGGGAGGGTTCAGGCCACCCATGCTTGGGGAGTTGCCTCTACAGTGGGGGTTGGCTCCCACGGGGGCCATGGGTGGCAGAGGCAGGTCTTGAGAGGAAGAGGTGGGGCTGAGGGCTTGCCCATGATACTGGGAAAAACCAACCCATTAAAACAGCCTCACTGGTTACCAGTAGCTAAAAGGGAAGAGGCACTACAGGCATCGCAGAAATGTATCAGGAATGGGAGGCATATCAAGCCTTCAACCAGTCATCGGGGCTTACCCACAGTTCTCATTAAGAAAAGATGGCAGCACCAGATTCTGTATGGACTGCAGAAAATTAAATAACATAAAAATGGCCATACTGGGTCAGATCAAAGATCCATCTAGACCAGTATCCTGTCTTCTGACAATGACCAATGCCAGGTGCCCCAGAGGGAATGAACAGAACAGGTAATCATCAAGTGATCCATCCCCTGTCGCCCATTCCCAGCTTCTGACAAACAGGCAGGGACATGATTCCTGCCCATTCAGGCCAATAGCCATTGACGGACCTATCCTCCATTAATATATCTAGCTTTTTTTTTAAATCCTATTAAAGACCTGGTCTTCACAGTATCCTCTGGCAAGGAGTTCCACAGGTTGACTATGTGTTATGTGAAGAAATACTTCTTTTTGTTTATTTTAAACCTGATACCTATTAATTTCATTTGGTGACCCCATGTTCTTACGTTATAGAGCAAGTAAATAACTTTTCCTTATTTACTTTCTCCACACCAGTCATGATTTTATAGACCTCTATCATATCCTCCCCTTAGTCTCCTTTTTTCTAAGATGAAAAGTCCCAGTTTTATTAACCTCTCCTCATATGGCACTAGGGCTTTTTCTTCTTCAAACACTTACTTTTAGTTCCAAATAGGGGTGTGTGTGCCACATGTATGAACGTTGGAAGGTCAGCTAGCAGTACCCATCAGGTCAGCTATGGAGACTCCTGGAGTGGCGTCTTCATGGTGGTGTATATAGCTATGGCCATAACCATGAAGTGCAGCTCTTGGGTTCAGATTTCTGGGCTCCTGCATGAGGTCCAAAATAGAATCCCTGCGCTGGCCTGCAGACAGACTCAAGACTGCATATCCGGAAGGGCTCAACGGCAACTCTCAAGACCTGAGAATTCATACACCGGCCCCTCAGAGAAAGCCACTGAAACCCCAGGTCACCCCATGGTTCTGTTCTGCTCCTCACTGACAGGCTTGCAGGAAGGGGCGGGCTCGCCCCCTGAACTCACTGATGGCAGGAAGCGGAGTGATGCAGCTGGAAGCCAGGGGAGCAGAGCAGACTGGGGCTGGGTCGCTCCTTTTCCTGCCGCTGCGGTGAGCCTCGGGGTGGGCTTGACCCCTGCAGCTGGTGCCAGGCCCCCCACTTGTCCTCTGGGCTGCATCACTCCAGGGAGGGGGCTTTGGAAAAGGGGTGAAGTGGGGGCGGGAAGAAGCAGGCTGGACCGAGGATGGAGGGTGTGTATGTCCCAGACCTCGCACTTGCCTAGGGGTGGCCCTAGTATTGGCACATGGAAGTGGATCCAAAAGAGAAGGGGAAAGTTGCTTTCAAAGCAGGACAAGGCTTGTAACAATTGAAAGTGGTAGGTTTCAGTTTGTGCAGTGAGAGACTAATGGAGAGGGCATCATAGGGATGCCCTCTCAGCCTGTCTTGTTATACTGAGATGACATTCTGGTGAATGCTTAAACATTTGATCAGGAACTAAAACATTTACACATAGTCTGTGATATGCTGAAGGAGGCCAATTTGAAACTGAGCCCAAAGTAGCGTGAGTTGTTCCAAAAAGTGGTAATCTGTAGTAGGCACACAATTAGCAAGGGGAAGGGAGGGAATTTCCCCTGAGAAAAAGAAAACTCAAGCTGAACAGAGCTGGCTAGCTCCCAAGATGCTCTCAGATGTTCTAGGTTTCTCAGGGCTCTGCTCCTGTTACTCGGGGTTATTTGTGGGTTTGCCACTATTGCAAAACCACTGCACAGTTTAGATGAGAAAGGGAAAACACTTCACTGGTCAGCAGAGTATGACGTAGCATTTTCAGAGTTGATTAAGACTCTTGCCCCAGACATGATTCACACCCCTTTCATTCTGGAAACAAACATTAGTGCTTACAGATTGGGGGGCAGTTCTGATACAAGAATACAAACACTTGAAAGGGTGGTAGTTTAATCTAGCAAAAAGTCTAAGTTCTCCTGAGAGAAATTATTGCACCACCCAAAAGGAGCTCCTAGCAGTGGTTATATCTATAGAACTTTTTCATTACTATTTGTGTGGGAGGAAGATTATGTCATGTTTCCCTGTAAGGGCTCTTTAGATTCAGGAATCTTTGAAGGACAGCTTGCCAGGAGGTTGGAGAAATTACAATGCTACAATTTCGCAATCATTCAGAGGCCTGGCCATAAGTATGGTAATGCTGAAGCCTTGTCCAGACAGGCCTCTTGCAAGGCTAATTGCTCCAAAAAGAAAAGAAAGGAATTAGCTGCTCAAGGGAATGGGAATACCTTCCTTTCTCTAGTCTCAGGCAGATCTATAATTACCAGGATCAACACTGCAGCAATTGATCCCTCAGAGGTTGATTTAGCGGGTCTAGTAAAGTCTCACTAAATTGATCACTGATCACTCTCTCATTGACGCAGGTATTCTGGACCATAAGGGGAGTTGATGGAAGAGTTTCTCCTGTGTCCCCCCCCTCCCCCTCCGTCCCCGCGCACAGTGGAGACCCCGTGGCAACTCAATACTTTGAAAAAAGGATGTCCTAAGGTTATATCATGATCTTCCCACTGTAGGAAATTTTGGGGTTGCAAAAACCTTAGACAAACTAGGGCCAAGTTCTGTTGGTTAAAAGCAGCCAAAATATAGACAGTTGGTGCAAGAAATGTGCTATTTGAGTTGCAAAGAAGGCCCCCCCCTAAAACACGGAGAACCCCTTTGTACTGTAGCATGAGAGGATGCCAACAGAGTATATTGCCACTGCTGTTCTTGGAAACTTTGTCTGAGACAGAGGCTGACAATAAATACCTAGTAGCTATTAGCTAATGGACTACTTCACAAATGGTCTAAGGCTTACCCAATTAAAAATCAAATAACAGTGACAACAGCAGGGGTCCAAATGAATGACTTCTTCTCCAGATCTGCAAGCTTGGGTGAGTTACACATAAAGCAATGGAGAAACTGTGAATCCAAAGTGCTTCAACAGTGGTGGTCTTTTTTTTTTTTTTTGTGCAGGTGTGAGGGACAGGTCGGCTGAAAAAACTTTATAAAATAGTATCAAAGGGACTGGAACCAGCATATTCCATTCCTTTTGATAACTGAGTCCTGGTCTACACTGAAAAGTCAGGTTGAACCAGCTGTATCGCTTAAGGGCGTGAAAAATCCACGCATACCCCGAGCAGTTAAGTAACCCAACCCCCAGCTACACCAAACAGGAGAAACCCTCCCATCAGCATCAGTGGTGTTGTGACGGGCCGCCACCGGCCCGCACGGGGAACCACCCGGACTCCCAGGGGGTGGGGGAGGGTGAAGACGCCCGGGGGGTCCCCAACCCCGGACGCGGCGCGGCGGAGACCGGGCGGAGGGGCCGGATTCAACTGCCGCACCTACGCCGCCCGGCTGCCACTGACCCCGCCCCCAGGGTAGCGCGCGGCGGGGTGCAGCGGGAGGCCGGCAGCCGGACGGCTGCGGAGAATGCCGGCACGCCGCCGGAAGGGGGAAGGTCCCGAGCGGCGTCCGGCGTGGCAGGCCATTTTAAAAAGGCCCACCATCCGAGAGGAGGGGGGGCAGCCTCCTTGGACGGAGGGAGAAGAGCCCTGAGGCCAGGACGGACCCAGGGCAGGACCGAGGCCAGCGGACAGTCCAGCCTCGACCCTGGGAGCTGCGGGGGGGCCGGCGCGGCAGATGGCCGGCCAGCCCCGGCTCCGAAGTGGACTGGATCCGACCCGGCCGGACCTGGGGAGAGCGACCGGACAAGGACTGGGCCTTCCGGAAGGATCGGACCCGCGAGCAGTCGCCCAAGCAGCCCCCGACCCAGACGGCTGAACCAGGGTAGGTTCCGGGAAGCAGGAGAGCGGCCCGAAGGAGCCCTCCCGGAGGGGAGGAAGCAGCCCGGAGCAGGGCCCTTTTGGAGCCCCTGGGTAGACGGGTCTCGGAGGGAATTGCCCCCGTCTACCGTGTTGGGGCACGTGTGAGCCCCAGCGCTTAGGGCCCCGGGCTGGGACCCGGGGAGAGGGTGGGACCGGGTCCCCCTCCCCATTTCCCCGGAGGACTCGATTCTGGTGGGTGGCAGCACATGGGAGAAAGAGGGAAAGGGCGGACGAAGGGGTTCGCCGATCCCCCCTCCCCTCCCGGGAGGGGGTGATCGCCCCCCGAGTCCTCTACACGGAGGAAGGGGTTCGCTGAGCCCCCCTCCCCTTCCGGGAGGGGGTGATTGCCCCCGAGTCCTCTACAGGTGTCTACACTCAAAATGCCACCTGCTGCTGCTGAGCCACTATGGCAATCCAAGAGTTGACAAGGCCTTAGAATAGCAATCAATGTGTACCCCAGCACTCCTCACATTTTGGCAGATGTTAAAGCACTCTTTTGTATGGAGCTTTTGAAGTGGAACAAAGGCATGTATGGTTGGTTCAGTTGGGGCTAGGGGAGGCAGGCCCCCAGCCTCACCTACAGTCCCACCCCCTCTGCTGAGGCCCCGACCCCCTGGGGAGGGGTGGAGAAGCGGGGCAGCGCACTGAGCGCTCCCCAGCCTTCCTGGAACACCAGAAAGAGGAAGAGAAGGCAGGGGAGCGTGCATGCAGCGCAGCTTCTGGAGCACTATGGGAGGAGGTGGTTCCAGCCTCCCCAGCCAATAGGGTTGCAGGTGTCCAGTATTCAACCGGACAGTCCGGTTTTTGCGCCCTCTGTCCGATAAAAAAATTCAGAAAATACCGGACATGTGCAATGTCCGGTATTTTCTGGTTTTCCGGCTGGGCGCCCGATGGAAGCCTGGCGGGGGTGGGGGGATGGCTGGGAGGCAGGGCGCAATCGGCGCTGGGAGCCTCTGGTTGCATCTGACGTAGGAGTGACGCTCTGGGGAGGAGGAGAAGCCCTGTCCGTGCTCCTGAGCGCTGTTCAAGCGCATTGTGGAGCCGTAGCCAGACTCGCTCGTGCTTCGCCGGGACCGTGCACAGGACAGGCAGCGCTCTGGGATCTGCATGTGCCCGGGTCAGTCCCACTCCCCGCCGGCCAATTCTCTCCCCCCTGCTCCCCTCCCCGGTCAGCACTGCTCCCCCCGACCAGCCCTGCTTCCTGCCGGCTGCCCCCCCAATTTCCCCCGGACAGCCCCGCTGCCCCCGACTCCCCCCCCGCAGGTCAGCCCGCTCCCCTCCCAGCTGGTCCCTCCCCCCGCCCCCACATCAAGTGTCCCCGGTATTTTTTCTGAAGCTACCTGGTAACCCTATCAGCCAGAAGCATGGGGAGGCCGGGCTCTGGGGGAAGCAACACTCCTCCCCCAAAATGCCTACAGTAGGCTCTCTGGGGGTGGAGTGTGGGCGTGGCCAGGCTGGTGGTTTGGGAAGGCATAGCCTTCCCTTGCCTAAGCCACCCAGATGCCCATGAACAAAGGGATTTGAACTATCTGGACTGGGTAGAAACCCTACAACCCAAACCTGCAAAGGTTCAAACCTTTGCTCGGGAAAGTCTGAAGCTAGCCTTTGACAGAATGAAAAGGCTCTATGATAGAAAGGCACAACAGAAACTTTTAAAAGAGGAGATGAGTCTGGTTCCACAATCCTTGAAGGAAGGTGGACAGAAGCCCTACACTGGATAAATTTTGTGAGGGACCATACATAGTACTGACCCAAATAAATGAAGTGGTATCACGACATGGTTGGATCCCAGGAGTAAGCCCAGAAGTTATCTTCTCGGATGGCCCTGATGGATATCGGGGACAGAATTTCAGCTTGGCTATCCCCTGAATCTGAGAACGTAGTGGTGGAAGCAGAGACGGGAAAAGTTGTTAGATGTGAATTCCTCGTTAGAACAAAATGGCCAGGCTCTACCTCAGCCATCAAATTCCACAGAAACAACCACAACCACAACAATGGAAAAAAAAGCCCCAAAGGGATTAGGGTAAGAATAAAATTGTTTTGGGCTGGTGATGGGAAACCATCTCAACAGAAAGATACTATATTTGTGTTAATGTGTATGCTTTTAATTTTTTTTCTTTCTGTTTGGGATGGGCTCTTAAGTGACACCAGGGGAGGGAAGGGGGGCAGGGAGGAGGTGGGGGTTGGCTGCAGATGGAGAGGGGGGAGAGTGGCTGTGGAGAGGGATGGGGAGGCAAGGGGGCCAAGGCTGGCTGTGGCCGGGGGGGGTGGGCCCAAGAGCCCGGGAAGAGGCCACAGAGTGGGGCCGAGAGGCCAGAGCTGCGGCTGGGGGAGGGAGGGGGGCGTGGCCAGGGAGAAGAGCCGGGCATGCTTACCCCCAAAGACAGGGAGGTTGGTGAGCGTAGTGAGCAGGAGGCACCACCCCCTAGTTCTTTGAAAATAGAGGTTTGCCCCAAAACCTCACTTTCATACCTTAAAAGTATTGGGACAGATCCTCAGTCAGTACAGCTGCATTAACTTTAATGGAACTATGTCAATTTATAGCAGCTGCAGCTCTTGCCCACACATTAGGCATAGTGATAGCTCTTTTCCTTGAACTAGTTAGTGGTAGAGGCACTGACCAAGCACAGCCCTGACAGCCTGATGTTGTGAGAAGACTTCCTTCTGCGGAGCCGATCATTTGTGGGCCTCAGTTTCCCCTTAAAATAAGACTCATGATAGTCCTGATTTTGACCATTTTGAAGTCAATGGAGTTACATACTGTGCCTGATTCTGATCTCACACTAATTTTACACCACAGCAACTTCATTATTATTGTTGTTGTTATTATTCCTGATTTGCAGCACCACAAGTGAAATCAGCATCAGGCCTGATGAGCACTGATCTTTAATACTGGATAAGTCTGATCTCTGGAATGGTGTACACACAAAGGTCTTTCTAAGCCCGGGTCTCAAACTCCTGTCCTGCGGGCCAATCCCAGCTGGAGCAATTGCACAATCTGGCCCAAGACTTCTGGTGGGGTGGGGGGAGCCTGTCCTTTACCAGCCCTCAAAGCTCCACCTCTTCCCACCATCACTCTGCCCTCTCCTGCCCATGACACCCTGTCCCCAAAGCACCTGGGGAGGGGGTCCTGGCACCATGCGCCAGGAGCAGTCATTCTCCCCCACATACACTAGGGCTACGTCTACACTGCAGGCTTTTTGAGCAAGAATGTTCTTGCGCAAAAACTTGCCGGGGGTCTACACTGCACACGCGTTCTTGCGCAAGTAAATTTACAGTACAGCGTCGGAAAACAGGGCTTCTTCCGGAAGAGTTATTCCTCTCCCCACCAGGAATAAGCCCTCTTGCGCAAGAGCTCTTCCACAAGAAGGCAGTGTGGACAAGCAACATGATTTTCTTGAGCAAGAAACCCCATGGCTAAAATGGCCATCAGAGCTTTCTTGCGCAAGAGAGCGTCCACACTGTCATGGATGCTCCTGTGCAAAAGCACATGGCAGTGTGGACACACTCTTGTTGAAGACCTTTTGCACAAGAACTCTTGCACAAAACAGTTCTTGCGCAAGAAGCCTGCAGTGTAGATGTAGCCTAGAAGCAGAGGACAGCAGAGTGAGTGCACCTGCCCAGTGCACTCCGCTTCCCCCGCAGCTCCTGCCACCACAGGGAACGTGGGAGCATGGCTGCCACTGTGGTGCCAAGCCTCCCCTCCCCCCAGTAACAACCATAGAAACAAACAAGCTTTGTGGCACTCGACTTGCTAAGCAAAAATGCTGCTTTTCTCACTGAGATCTGACTCCCAAGAGAAGGGGAGAAGGACTAGAACATGCAACACAACGAATCACCTACTGCTGCAACTCTGGTTCTCACTGGCAGCACAGTTCAATTACAATGATGTTACAGCAAGACTGAGCCTGATGGAACCTGAGTTCAATTCCAGGCTCTGGCCTACTGGGTGACCTTGGGCAAGTGACTGCCCCTCCCTGAGCCTCAGTTTCCCTACCTGTAAAATTGGAATGATACTGATGCACTCTGAGACATATGGATTAAGAGAGAAGTATTAATTTATTATCATAGTGTCACCAATCCTAGTCTGTTTTACTAAGGACAGGGAAAGGGGAGTATAAAACTGCAGTGCTTTATTATGGATAATAATATCAGAAAGGAAACCTGCCACCCAACATGGCTGCACCCAGGAGATAAATATAAATGTTTGGCAGTCATGGAGTGGGATTTTTAAAGGCGCCTAAGGAACTCCTCTAAAGATTCCACCCCAAATCTTACCATGATCAGATTAGAACTCTGTATTTCAATGGCTATTGTGACAAAACAGAGCAGCCCTGTAACCCCCTCCTGCCCCGCACAGTGAATGGCAGCCTATTCCTTTCTGTAATGTGCACCACGCCCTGTTCTTTATAAAAATAGCAGCCTAGCCCTGTTTGTGCCTGTTACTGATGAACAGTTTCCCTTTTGTGTCCTTCCTTCTTGGCAAAGCCTTAGAGGTTCAGTTTAACGGCTCCTTGCAGCACCTGCTCTGACAGGCTAATAGAAACCCCTCCCATCAGGGATTCAATGGCCTAACACTCCCCCAGGCTCCAAAACAAAGGCATCCTGTGATTGAGGCCCTCCCCTGGGAGAGCTGAGGCACATGGCACTTTGGCTATTCAAGGGGCAGTGCTTAGTATTGTGATGCTGTGTCCATTGAAATAATTGGTAAAGCTCCCAATGATGTAACTCTGCAAGATCAAGCCAGTTCTCATTTACACTAATAAGGCTCAGGTCATGTAAAAGGGTCCTTTGCATCCACTTTAGGGCCCCTTTACTTTAGCAGAGTGGTGTAAAGGGGCTGCAGTGTAAATGAGAACCAGACACTCATAGTCTGGACAAACCAAACAGAGGCTAGATCACAGATGATGGATAACTGTTTTTATGACTGTACTGCCAAGAAACCAACAGGAATTAGGGACCCCTGGCTCGAAATGATGTGGCTGCAAAGATCATTTTCCTAGCCTGTCACTTTAACCAGTTCAACCCTCCCTTTGAATCCCACCACTGCATAAAGCATAAGCTGCTTCTGTTCACCTTCACAGCACTTCTCCATCAATCAATCTCCCACCCACCCTGTTTATCATGCCTCCTCTACTGTTGATCTGTCAATGGTCACCTCTGATTGGCCCACCGTGCAAGCCAAGCCTGCATTGCCCACTTGTTACATTTTCAAACACGGTCCTTTGTGCTCTCTCCCGTGCAGCCTCTCCCATTTGGGAGGAGCTCCCCATGAACATGCACAAAGCCACCTCACGGTCTAACTTCAAATCCTTCCTCTGCTGGGAGGCCTACAAACGACTTAACCCCAGGCTGCTATTATGCTGAGATCTCTGCCTATCTATCATGCCTACCAACATTGTGTCCTTGTTTCCCTCCCCATCTGCCTGTATCCATCTGTTGTCTCTTGTATTAGATCTAAGCTCGCTGGCGTGGGGACCAACTTTCTGTCCCATCTGTACAGCACCTAGCACAATAGGGGCCTAATCCATGATGGGTATTCCTGGGCACTCTGGTAATACAAATAATAAATAATAATTGTGCTAGGCACTGCACAGATAGGAAGGCCTAGTCTACACTTGGAAAGGTTTGCCAGGACAGCGATGCAAATACACTTATTCCAGCAAACCTGCCTAGTGCAGATGCAGCTTAAACTGGCAAGCATGCTTTTGCTGGCATAGTTTACACCAATTCCTTGAACAAAATAAGCTGGGGGGAAGGGAAATCACACCCCTAACCATCATTACTGTACTGGCAAAAGTTTCAGTGTGGAACTGTCCATAGTAAGAGACAATCCCTATTCCAAAGAGTTTACAATCTAAACAGGCAAGACATATGAAGGGTGGAAGGAAAACCAAGAGGAACGTGTCAAAGCAAGTCAGGGCAGAGCTGGGAATAGAACCCAGTTCTTCTTGATCACACTCCAGGAGTTTCCACCCCAAACCTATGAAATGAGACTCTGGTATATATGCCAGGAGAAAGATGGACCATAAAGAGAAAAGTTCAAACCGGTCCAATTCCAGCTATTCAGACACTTAGTTCTACTGGACATAGAAATAAAGGCAAGGCAGGGTTCTTAACACAAGACTTTTATGACAAACCAGGCAGGAAGGATGCTCTTGCAGCTAAGGCATTGAGGGCCCAGCTGTGCTCTCACATCAGGATAAATCAGGACTTAACATCTCTGAAGTCAGTGTGTAACACTGCTGTGAGCTGGGAGACAGAACAGCTGCATTCTACTCTGGGCTCTGCCACCCAGTCAGCAGGATGGCCCTGGCTGAGGCACTTCCTTTACCTACCTCCCAGGAGTTCTGCTAAGCTAAAATTAAATCGCATTTATTAAGGGAGTGACAATATTATCTAGTGGCTAGAACAGTGGGCTGGGACCCAGGAGTCCTGAATTCAATGCCTGGTTCTGCAACTGCTTTGCTGGATGACACTGAACAAGTTACTTCCCCTCTCTGTGCCTTAGTTTCCCCATCTGTAAAGTGGCGATATTGATTTGTAAAGCACTTGGAAATCTACTGGTAAAAAGCACCATGCCTGAGTGAGGGATTACTTGTATTTCAGCTGCCCCTTGGAACAGGACCCCATTGTGGCTACATCTACACTACAGAGGTTTTGTGGAAAAATGGCTTTTTTGCTGCAAAAACTCGCAGAGCATCCACACTGCAAGCCTGTTCTTTTGACAGTAAATTGACAGTAAACGAAAGAACAGAGGAGTTTTTGCACAATTGCTATTCCTCCTTCTACGAGGAAGAAGCCTTTTTGTGAAAGAGTTCTTTCGCAAACAGCCATGTGTGGATGGGGAAGAGGAAAGAGGAAAAAGCACAGGTGCCCTGGTGGCCATTCTGTGCATACCAATCAGTGCTTACTTTCAAGAAAGCATCAATGCAGTCTGGATGCTCTCTTTCGCAAAAGCGCATCGCTTTTTTGATGCGCTTTTGCAGTGTGGATGCGCTCTTGTGCAAGAAGTTTTTGCGGAAGATCTCTTCTGACAAAAGCTTCTTGCGCAAAAATCCTGCAGTCTAGACGTAGCCCGTGCTAAGTGCTGATCAAACAAGGAGCACTGAGACAGGCCCACTCCCAAGAGTTTACAACACTGTCCCAATTTTCTTCATCCCATCCCATTGCAGGATGAGGGCCTTCAGCAGCAAGGGGACTGGACTAATAACGAGAGATTGATTCCTTGGCATGTGCTCCAGTGTTGGCATTGTAAACACTGCGAGGAAATGCTTATTTATTAGCATAGGAATTAAACAAAAAAAAAAATTCACAGAAATTTTTTTGGTTATTTGAGCAGCTTGATTTGCAAAATCTTTAATAATAACCCGTAGCTCTTGTCACCTGTAGATCTGAGCACTTTGCAAAGGAGCTCAGGATTATTATCCTTATCTGACAGAAGGGGGAACTAAGGCACACAGAGGGGAAAAGAACTTCCTCAAAGTCACTGAGCAGGCCAGGGCAAAGTCAGGAATAGCACCCAGTTCTCCTAAATCCCAGTCCTGTGCTTGTCCTGAGTCTGTTTTACTTCCAGTCCCCACCCCATCTGTGGTTTGTATAGTAATTTATACCTGTATAGAGTGGAGGTAAGCCAGAAACCAAATCAGAGCTTTCCACTCATTCACACTAAGGCTGATTAGCCACAGCATTACTCTGGGTTTATGCCAATGTGACTCCATTTTCAGTTAAATTACAGACACAGAACAGGATTAACAAAGTGGTGAACCCTGGAGCACCTAGCAGTCTAGTTTTGCACCCATTCTGCAGAAGAGTTAAATCAAGACTCCATGATGTGCATACAAGGGAGAACCGACCCCCCCACCATCTTTAGCTTTTGAGACTAAAGCTTTGTCTATTTACATACACTGGTGAAAAGCCAGTGTTACACCAATTAATTCAGTGGGACTGCTCCTGATTTACACTGGCATAAGCAAGATCAGGATCTGGGATCTTAGCCAGCAGTTCCAGCTCCTAGGGCCAGATTCTCTGCTGACCTGCACTTTAAAACATTCCCGTTTCCCCCTGAAAGGAATAAGGACTCTTGTGCTGGCTGGTTTTCTAATACAATACAGTATAAGCACAGAGAGTTTGGATTGGAAGCATGCTAAGGGACAGTCCTTAGCAGAGAATCCATCTGGTTCTCCCATACATCCACTAGATGGCTGTGTCTGTCAGGGATCATCTTCTTAAAAGAAGTTTCACCTTTCCAGCCCCACACATGTCTCTGCAGTTACAAGGGCGGGGAAGGGTCATTTCTCTCACCCCACCCACTGAAAACTATTTGTTTAATGCTCCAGGGAAAACTTTTGCCCTGAAGAGCAATGTTTTAAAAATACCCAAGACAGATTTATCTGTAGAGTGAATACAGCCTACATCCCCATCCCGTTTTATCCAGTAACATCACCCCCCCCCCAAAAAAGCCTAAAACCAATCCTGTGGGGACCCCCAACAAAAATTATTCTTCCTGACCCTGTAAAACAGAACACAAAGCTCTGTGGCAAAACAGTTTGAAAAGAACATTCATTCTCTCATGGTACTTCCCATTCTAGCACCCTCCATCCTGGAGTCCCTCCTCCCCTTGTGTCTCCTCCCTACACTGGCTTGCTCTGCAGTTAACTCCAAGTTAAGCTAGCTCACAATGGAGCTAGGCAGTAAAGTGTATGTGCAAGTCCCACAAGAGGGGTGAAGCACTCAGAACTACCCTTCTTTGACAGATCATTACAGGTTGAATCTCTCTAGTCCGGCACCCTTGGGACCTGACTGGTGCCAAACCAGAGAATTTGCCTGACCATCAGAGGACAATATTGTCTAGCAGCATTACCAATAATTCCACTGCTTACTGGGCTCTAGAAGACATTTAAGGGTAAATTAGTGCTAAGTAACAGCACAGAACACTGGAAGCCAGGACTGGTGGCCATAAACAAACTTTATGGGACCGCGGGAAACTTAGCCACACACCCATAATAAGTGAACACATGGCTAACTAAAATCATCCCAGATCACAGATGCTGCCGGAACAGAGCGTACCGGACTAGAGAGGTTCAACCTGCAGTTACAAAAATGCCATGAGAGACCATATTAGCCTATCAGCGCAGTGTGATGGGGAGGGATTGGCATAGCAAGGCAGATGGGCTTTGGGAGCAAGGCCAACCTTAAGAAGTTCTTTATTCCAGGATGCCCAAGATATTAGCTGAGTTAGTAGCCAATCATGTGCCAGCATACCTCACACCTGAGATATCTAGGTGCCAGGCAGTGCAAAGTCAGGCTAGTGGCAGGTATTCCTATGGCAAGCACCTGCTGCTGGCCAAGTTGCAGAACGCCAGTGACACCGTGCAGCATTTGAACTTGCTCCTTGCCTTGGCCAGTTGGAGAGGAGAGAATCATCCAAGAACGCGGGGGAAACTAAAGAAGGTAAAGGTAGGACCAAACTTCTGAACCCATAAAACAAGTCTAACTGTAAGAAGAAAACACCAAATGGTTTGGTAGCACTTTATAGACTAACGAAACATGTTTATAAAGTCTACAAAGTGCTACCAGACCATTTGTTGCTTTTTTCTGTAGTAGACTAACTTGGCTACCCCCTGAAGCTCCTGTAAGAAGAAAGTAATGCAGGTTAGTGGCTAAGATGTGGCTGAGCATCAGAAAAAATGGGTTCTAGGCTCTTCCCCTCCCTTTGCCACTTAGCTGTTTCCACTAACACCTTTTATCTGCCCTGTCGGTTTACATGGTATACTTTTTGGAGCAGGGTCCCTTTCTCAATATCTGTCTGTACAGTGCCAGGCACAGTAGGATCCCATTCTCTGTTAGGGTCTCAAGTTGCTACTGAAATATAAATAATAAATAATAATATAACAAATATTTGAAGAGGCAGTGGGCTTAAATGGCAGCAAGGGTGGTTTAAGTTGGACATTAGGAAAAACTTCCTGTCACATTAGTTAAGCACTGGAATAAATTACCCAGGGAAACTGAGGAATCTCCATCACTGCAGATTTTTAAGAGCAGATGACAAAAACACCTGTCTGGGTTGATCCAGGTACTTTGACCTACCTTTTGGGGTGAGGAGGAAGTTTCCCTTTGGGCCAAGTAACCTCATATTTGTCTTCTACAGATTGCTTGCATCTTCCCCTGAAGCAGCAGGAACTGGGCAATGTAGAGGCAGGATTCTGGACCAGATAGTAATTTCAATATTCTTACATTGGGCTAGATTCTGCTCTCAGGAACAGAAGTGTAAATGGGGTCCCATGGAATTACTCTAGATTTACATAGAAAGAACTAAGTGGAACATCTGTGTGGTTACCCAGCTATTGCCATACCCTGCCTGCTTCTCATTTACCCCAAGGCTCTTATTGCTCTGCTGGTGTCAAGAGGTCCAACGTGAGAATCAGCCCTTTATCCCCTCATCTGGAACATGACATCTATTTCAAGCATCTCAGTTTGCCAAAGATACTCTAAAGATAGTTAATTATAAACTTCACAGTTGGTTTCTAAAATTATGTAAGACATGTTGCTGGATGTAGATAGTGCCACATGTAGATAGTGCTAGATAGAGACATGTAATCTAGGTGTAAAACAAACCCTCCTGGGGACAAGCAGAGCTTTATATAGACGATGATGGGTAAATGATACCCTGAAGTCCAGCTCCAAATTAAAAAGGCAGTTCCAGAGACCCACAGCTTGGTTTAAAATGTGAGAGCATTAATTTCCCCCCATCCCTCTTGTTGCAAGCCCGAAGAGCCAACTTCACAAGTTTTACTGATTACAGATTTCACACCCCTTGGAATCAAATCCCTTGGCAGTGAACAGCTGGAATGAGACAGGAGGGGATCCCATTTCAGTGCCAAGCCCGCTGCCTTCAACAAGGAAGAAAAGTGGTAGCAGCGACCAGCCCGCCGAGCAGGAAAAGGCTGCCCTCCTGGCTCCCAGAGCTAAGACTCTGACGCTTTCTAGGTCCTGAAAACAACTCTCAAACATTCTTGGCCTCATGGTCGCACCCTGACAAACAGGGAAATTGAGGCAAAGAAAAATATGCCACTACCACACCCCCGCCCCCACCCCAGGGAGCCATTGCAGTGCCTGTCCTGCCTCCCACAGCTGGGAAAGGAACCCAGGAGTCCTGCCTCCCAGCCCCACTCTGCTCTAACCGCTCGACCCCACTCCCCTCCCACTAGAGAGACCAGAGCCCAAGCGCCCTGACCCGGCTCCAGCCCCGACTCGCGCCTCGGGGCCGGGAGCAGAACCCAGGAGCCCCGACTCTCCGCAGAGCTTCGCTGGCTGCTCCGAAACGCCAGGTTCGAGCTCCCTGGCAAGTGAAAACTGCTGAGGTGTGTTAGGCGGCACCGCCAGGCACCGATCCTCCCCCCCGCCCCAGCGCAGCCAGTCCCTACCGCCCCCCCCCCCCGGCTCACCCTTCGCCCCGGCGGGGGGGGTAGCTCCTGCTCCGAGCTGCAGCCAGGGACCGAGTGAGCGGCAGCAGGGCTCTTCCTTCCCCACCCTGCTGCTCCTTGAGCCCGCGCACCGAGGGCTGCCGGCGCCGCAGTCAGCTCGGGCTGTCCCCCCTTCCTGCGCGCTGCCGCGCGGGCCAATGCTAGAGCTGCAGTGCAGCCAGCCGGGGAAGCGGCCTGGTAACTCCTCCCTGAGCCAAGAGCACGAGCCAGCCCCAGCGTGCAGGCGGCCTGATTCGTGGAGTGCGCTTGGGGCTGCAAACGGGGGCGGACTGTTTAGTGGTGAAACTTGCCATCCTCTTTCCAGCATTCTCAGAAGGAGGCGTCAGCTGCATGCCTAGAATGACCAGTGCCCCTGGGGTCCAAGGGGACGGATTGTGCACAAGATGCAAGAGAAAATGTAGGGGTTTCCTCCTGGGATTGAAGGCTAGTTTATCTGTGTATCGTATCCATAGATCGTCTCTGGATAAAAACGCGTGGACAGAGCGTGAAGAAGATGCCTAGATGAAAGATACAATTTTCAAAAGCACGTAAGTGACTTAGGAGCATGCATCCTGTTGAACGTCAATGGGACGTTGCTGCTAAGGGATTTAGATGCTTTTGAAAATTCTTCCCAAAAGACACGGATTTTCTGTACATAAAAGGCAGATCCCCTGGGAATTAAGGGAAAAGATTGGCCCTGTGCCTAAACTCTGTACAAGAGCATGGAGTCCCTGTGTATGAAATGCATGGCTTGTGGGTAAGAGATGAACTTTCAGAAGTCCCTAAGTAATTTAGGAACACAGTCCCATTGCCATTAAATGTCACTTCTGCTCCTAAATCACTTAAGTGTTCAGAAATTGTGTCAGAACCCTCAAATCATGAGACTGTCTTGAAAATCATGAGATTCTTTTAAAAATTGCAATTTTTTTTAAATTTACCTTCTGCGTTCTGAATCTTTCAGATGTTCTCATTTCCAACTTCTCTACAGCCATTAGGATTAGACACGCTTACCTTTTATTCTTCTTAATGGAAGCTGAGATTCTCACGCATTCTCTTGATTCCAGTCAATGTGACTTTAGGGAAACCACCAAAATCACAAGACTCGTGAACAAATCACAAGAGTTTTTCAAAATGCATGCACCCTCGGTGAACAAAATGCACAGATTGCCACAGCATAAAAAGTGCTGAGTCTCAAAGAACAAAATGCATCGTTTATGCATGAAGTGCCTGACCCAATATGCCTGCTGAGTGTTTCCATTGACTTCAAGGGGCTTTGGATCAGACCCAGAGTGCATGGATTCTCTAGGGATCCAGTGCACAGAGCTAAGCAAATTAGTCATCCAGCTAAATAAAAAATATAAATCAGTATGTCTGCAGCATGACATGTCTGTAATTTCTCGGCCAACTTTCACTGGACAAGCTGCTCAAAAGATTGTATTTCAGTTGAGCCTTTGCCAACCCCAGCCGGAAATAGCCTGAGTATTTATTTACAGTAAAAACTCATATTGTCTCTCCATCTTCATTAGCATTAAAGAGTTTATCTGCATAAAGAAGATGCACTGATAAAGGTTTGGTGATGCATCCATTTGGATAAACTGTTGAACTAGCCCTATGAGATTTCTTCTTGTTTAGGCCTAACAGAGGCTCTGGGGGGGGCATGTCTACACTAGGAAATTATTTCAAAATAACTTATTTCAAATTAAACTCCCAAAATAATAATTTCGAAATAGCGTGTCCACACTATGGGGAAGCCTCAAAATTAGTCCAAGGCAGGCTCCGTTAATGTGGACGTGCTACCTTGACTTAGAGGCCCATGAAGCACTGGGGAATAATTACTTTGAATGACTGGGGAAGTAGTTATTTCAAAATAGCAACAGTGGAGCATCCCTACTGCTATTTCGAAATATCTATTTTGAAATAAGCATCATTCCTCATGGAAAGCAGGAGTTAGTATTTCAAAATAACCAGACTCTTATTTCAAAATAACGGACTTGGTAGTGTGAACGCTCCACTACTTATTTCAAAATAAGAAGAGTTATTTCTAAATAACTCCCTAATGTAGAGTAGGGCTGGGAGATTAAAACTCTGTACCAGATCCTTAGTTGCTGTAAATTATAATTCAGGCCAATGTCATCTGATCTACTTTAGTTGAGGATTTTAAGAAGAATGTTCTTACTTTTTGTCATTAGCAACATGTTAGGTTATTAGAGGAAAACAGAGGTGCACAAAATGGATGGACTAGAAGAAGATGAACAGAAGGAAAATGTAACATCTATAGGGTTGCCAGATGGTTTCAACAAAAATACCAGACACATTTGACATTACATCACAATCTACATTACATCTTATTTAGAAAATACTGGACATTTATATTTTCTCAATTTATATTCTCTCAATTTGTTTCCCGAACAGAAAGCTCAAATACTGGACTGTCCGGTTCAAAACCGGACACCTGGCAACCCTAAACATCTACACAGGAATTTTCATAGATTCATAGAGTTTCAGTCTGACCTCCTGTACATCACAGGCCAGTCAATTTCCCTCACATACTCCTGCGGTGAGCCCAATATCTTGTTTTTGACTAAAGCATAATTTAAGAGGCTACGCCATCTTCCCAAAAGGCATCCAGTCTGGATTTGCAGACACATCCCATGGGACTTGGTCAGTGCCGGACCGAGCCATACTTGCACCCCGGGCAGCGGGCGCATGCGCGGCCCCGTCCCCAGGCACGCGGCGCCCCTTACCACTTCAATCAGGCACCCCTCATAGGTTGGCACCAGGGCAGCTGCCCGGCTAGCCCCCCCCCCCCCAATCTGGCCCTGGACTTTGTTCCACTCACCCTTTGTGGTTAATTGTGCCTGATTTCTAATTTGAGTTTGTTTGACTTCATCTTGCAGCCATTGGTTCTTGTTCTGTCTTTTCCAGCTTGGCTAAGAAGCCCCTTGGTACTCAGGTAGGAAACACCAGTGTCAAACTGTAATCAAGCCACCTTTTTGATAAACACATTGAGCTCTTTCAGTCTCTCCTTGGCAGGAAGTGTCTATAGCCCTCAAATCAGTTTTGTGCCTCTTTTCTGGACCTTCTCCAATATTCCAACTTCCTTTTTAAAATGTGGACACTAGAATCAGGGTCACTGAGAGCTGCCAGCTCTTAATAATTTTATTGCAAAACTTGCAAAATGGGATGTTTTCCTTAAAGCCCATTTCTCTAGTCATGTGATTACACAAGACTCTCACATTTCAATTTTTTAAAAAGGACATTTCTAACCCTCCTAGTTCGATTCTTGAAAACATTACCTCTAAAAAGCCCCCAAACCACATTTATTGGCCACAAATCACTCCAAGGGGAAGGTGCTGTTTGTTTTACTCCTGGCAAACGTGACACTTTTCAGAAGCGATAAAGGCATCAGAAAGTTGGCAAACAGACACTCCACACAGTCCCAAAGTACTGTGTCTTGCTGCGTTTCTACATGTTGGCAGATTCACACAGTGCAAAAAACACTTCGGAGGTTCCTGTGAGGTTTATATCAGCCACTCTGTTCAATTAAACATTTGTTACAAATGCTGCCTGTTTTCCCACACTGCCCATCCAGCCAGACAGGTAATTTAAAATAAAAGCCTGCAAATGAGATTATCTGTGCTGTGAGTTTGTCTCTCTATCCAAACCAGTAATTTACAGGGCTGCCAAAGGAAGTCACAGGAGCACCTATCCCATTGCTTGTATTGTTACAAAACATGGGTGCCATCTGCTGCAGCAAAGATGATGCTCAGTATAGCTGCTGGGACACGGACCAGAGTGTCTGCCAGGGCAGAACATGGTGACCGATAACGATCCTTTGTCTGCCTGGAGTGTTGTCATGCAAGGATCTCAAAGTATTTCCCACGAGGGAAAATGGTGCTTTGACATAACTCACCAAGTCTACACTGCAGTTAGACAACCATAGCTGGCATCTGACTCAGGCTATGGGGCTGTTGAAATGTAATGGTTTCAGAGGGGTAGCCGTCTTAGTCTGTAACCGAAAAAAAACAACAACGAATAGTCCTGCAGCATCTTATAGACTAACAAAAAAACCTAGATGGTATCATGAGCTTTTGTGGGCACAACCCACTTCTTTGAGAGGTGGTTGGGCAGAGCCCAGGCTCTGGGACTCTCCTACTTCACAAAGCCCAGGCTACACCCAAGCCCAAAAAGTCCACACTGCAGTTAAACAGCCTCATACCCAGAGCCCAAGTTAGCTCACATAGGCCAGCTAGGAGGGTTTAACTGCAGTGTAGACATCTCCTAAGTGGTAGAGTTGGGAATCGAACTCAGGAGTCCTGGCTCCTAGCTCCCTATTCTAATCACGCCTGGCCACATACCTTGCTTGCTATATGGACCACATTGCTAAAGAGTCTTATTTATTTTGCCAGCACTTCCTATGCTCAGTGATCAATCTGAGAACAAATACATGGATTTCAGAGGAATTGGAGGCAGAAAATGAGAGCAACATAGTCTAACCAGTGGTTCTCAAACAATTTAGCATCGTGGGCTACTATGCAGCTCACAATGTAGTACCTGGCCCACAGATTGAGAATCACAGTGCACACCCCAACAGCCCCACCAGACCCCCATGCCCAATGCCCTGGCTTGCCTATAGACCTCTCCACAGAGTGGGGCCAGGAGCAGATGCCAGACACAGGGCAGGGGGCAGCCCCTACCCTCCCAATCCTACCACATGGCAACTCCACCAGATGGCAGGCAGGGCAGCCCCAAGCCCAGACCCAGCTGCATTGGGCAGGGCAGCCTGGCATCCCTGACCCTGGACGGTGGACTCTACCATGCCAGACAGGGCAGCAAGGGCCTTGGACCCTGCCATACCAAGTGGTGGGTCCACCTGCATCCCCCTCCCCACTGGCTCAGTGGCCTTTAGCACATAGCTGTGTGCTAACTGGGTGGCATGCTGCCCTTGGGATGTGGGCTGAGTACCACTGCTCTAAACCAAATCCATACATTCATCCCCCTCCAATGCCTTGGCTTTGAAAGCAGTTTTTTTAATAATCTGGTTGTTTGAAATTCCTTGGCCTTGGGAGAAAATTAGCCTCTTAAACCCGGCACCAAATGTAAGTGCAAAATAAATTGTTTCAGAGTTGAGTCATTTAGTGAAGATTCTTCCTTCAGTACAAGTAAGGGATAATCTATCACAGATGTGCAGCTGGGTGTGTCTGATTGTATCAGCTCAGAGACTGGAAAGCTGAGCTCTGTGGAATGGAACAACGGGCAAACAATCCCTTTCTTTAGTAAGGGTAGTGTTTGTGACAGAGGAGAGAAAGCTTGTCTGTGTACATCAGCAAGGACTGCAGCAGAGCAGTGAATGCAAGCACAGGGAGAAGGATCACACAGAGTGGAATGCACACACACTGCTTTGCCCCTTGTGGAAATGCAGCCACCTCTGGGGAGGAACTTGGCACAGCAACAGCACATAACAATTTAGGCTAGGATGGGAAGGAGACTTTGGCTGTTGGGGGAATTTTAGAGAGTGGTAATTACCCGAGTTAGAATTTGGATTGGTCCCCTGAATTATGTATCGGTGTGTTTTTTTAATAGCCACCGGTGGTCAAGGAGCATGTTTTACTGCAGCTCCAGCAGCTAAAGTATGCGGCCAGTACAGACTCCAATGGGACCTGCTGAGTCATCCGGCCTGCTCCCTGCAGCAGAGAGACCCCTAGCAACTCACTGAGTCACCAGTCTGTACTGAGCGAAGGGAGAGCACTCTCACACTGCTCCCCAAATCGCAGGGCCACTCACACTGCAGGGCGGGTCACTGAGTTTAGCAGTGATTGAGAAGCGGGGGGAGCACCCCTAACTGAATCCTCCACCCCACTCCATGGAAACACATCAACCCCAGGACAGCACTGTGCCTTTGGGATCTCCACCAATTTGGAGGGGAAAGTGTGCCCACGTAGTAACTCTCATCACTACTTGCAGCACCTGGGCTTGGTCACCCAATGTTAAACCAGAGGCTGCTGTGGAGAACTAGCACTTCATTCTCTAGTGCTGAGGTGCCCAACACACTAGCCACATGTGGCTATTTGGCTGGCTGAGTGTGGCTAGTTTGCTATAGCAGTACTGGTTAGACACTACGGTTCTAGTGTGCAGCAATGCTTTTTAAAAGCATAATTGTTGTAATTATTTATTTGTATGACAACATTTCTGTCAAAGCTCAGCGCTCCACTGTGCCAGGAGCTGTACCTACCCATTTTGACCCATGTCCCTGCCCTAAAACATGTACAATCCCTCTAGGAATAATTCACAAAGCTATAGCAAGGATGTTCTAAAGACAAAGCTGTAGCAGGCTAGCAAGGGGGAAGGGCAGCTGAACAGAGGAAAGTAACAGAAGGGAAGATGCTGCTCAAAGGTACCAAACAGTAGAAGGGGACTGGATCCTTTTTTAGAATATCATCCAAATCCAGGATTTATGGACTCCTCTAAAAAGCATGGGATTGGAGAAAGGCTGCTCAATCAGACAAGATGCACAGGAAACCCACACAGCAAGGTAATGTGCCATGTTAAGTACCCTGCACAGACTAGAGGAGCACTGGAAGGAGAGGGATCAATAGCAGGTCAGCCTGGCAGTGCCTAATATTTGGCACTGCACTAGCACGTCTCCATATGATGGTCTCAAACATCATTCAGATACTCTGGTCATAGGCACATAGGCTCCTACATAGATCAAAGAGCTTCAGTATTCTTATCCTCGTGTTACAAAATGGAAACTGAGTCACAAAGAAAGGAGATGGCTTGTCCCCAAGGGCACATAAAAGTCAGCAACAGAGCTGGGTACAGAACCCAGGCGAGCTGACTATCAGCCTGCTGCTCTCTCTCAATCTAGACCCTATTCCCCTCCCATGGCCAAAAGCAGAACCCAGGAGTCTGAGTCCCAGCCTCTTACTCTAACCCCTAGCCCAACATCTTCTTTTGGGACCAGGAACAGAAACCGGGAGTCCTAACCCCTAAAGATCACCCCCTCTAAAGCGAGGAAGAGAAACTCAGGAACCTTGATCTACAGTCCCATTCTCTAACATGGAGAAATATACCCTCTTCTAAAGGCATCAGTGGAACTTGGGAGTCCTGTGCCCCACTATCCAGAACCCTTAACTCCATTAAACCCCACTCTCAGTCTGCTTCCACCCTCCTACATAACATGTCCATTTTTCTATCTGGTTTATCAGCACTGCCAGCTGGAGAAGGGCCAAAGTCTGACTCTTTCAGTTCTGAAATGCATTCCAGATGAAATCTAAACAAACACAAATAACAAAAACCATGCTGCCCCAGATTGCTGGGGGGAAAACAATCAAATAAACCTCTAGCTGAGGAAACCTCAAACATTTCCTTCCTCCCATCACTGACCTCTGACCCTATACCCACAGTGGGTGGGGCAGGTTTTTATTTTGGGCTCCAGATGGGAAACATTAAATCATAATTGACCTTCAGGCTGGGCTACATCAAGGCACAGAGCAATCCCTTTCTTTTGCTGGGGCATGGGGGAGAGGGTTGCAGTCCAGCTGCTCCTAAGAGTTTTTACTGCTGCCCCTTCCTCACCAGGGGCAGAGTCACGCGGCCACATGTTGTGATATGTTCAGGACACCACAGTGCCTTAGTCCAATACTGGTGCTGGAAACTTTAAACAGCAAAATCTATTGGCACCTTGTTCAGCTTGAAGTCCTATAAGGTCACCTCACCTGTTTCCTGCCCGGCCAGGTGACATTACCAAGCACTGGAAGGAGCAGGATACTTTATACTAAAATCCTACAGTTTGGTTTCCTAACTCGGATTCCCATATGCATAGCTGGCCAGCAGCTTTTGGCATCACTTCGTTATTATTCATCAGGCACAGTTCCATAGAACATACAGCACAGAGTAGGAGACAGCAAAACACAGGAAAATGGGTGGGGGCATGGCCCTGAAGTGGGTCTTGGGAGACATGGGTTCAATTTCCAGACCTGCTTGAGATGTCTCAGGTGGCTTTAAGTAATTTAACCTCAGTGTTCCCTCTAAAAACGGAATAGCAATCCTTCCTTTGGTGAGCCAGATTGCAAGCTCTGTATGTCAGCAACTGTCTCTCACTCTGTCTGTACAGGGCCTAGACCACAAGAGCCCTGATCTTGGTTGGAGACTTTGAGTTCCACTCCAGTGCCTTACCCACAAGACAATCATTCCTCCCTGCTGATATGCTGCTGGATTAGCCCCTCTTACTTTTGAGCAGGGTCAAGCCTCATGGTTAAAATGCCACCACCTCGCCTACACTAGCGATCTGCAAATTGCAGCTGCGGGGAATTTCCTGGGGCAGACCCAGCCAAAGTGATCGTGCGCCCTCACGTTCCATCCCGAGAGCTAGGGACGTGAAGCAATCCTATGCAGGCACTGAGCGAGTTTAAAGGGAACGATGACTGGGGAGGAAAGGAATCTGGAGCCGTCCTTCTCAGAGGGGACAGAAGGGAGAATCCCTATAAGGGAGTGGAATCAGATTTCCACTCTGGGACAGCACTTGGGCTCATTATAAATGCAGAAAGATGAAGAATCAGCAGAAGAGGAAGCAGCAGTGGGCTCACTTCTGGGAGAGAAGTTAAATGTTTGCTTCTTACTAGTGAGCTGGATAGGGCTGTTTTGGGAAAAAAATATGACTCAACTTGCTCGGTTATGGATAGCTTGTTGTGTGCTGCAGATAGGATTTGACCCTTACAAGCTGCTGCACTACTGACAGTGCTTGGTGTGGTAGGAGAAGTAGCATTATGACAGCACAAAAGCCCCAATTGAGATTAGGAGTCTGGTCTGCAAGGTGCTTGCTGTACAGAAACAGAAGGAGAGACACTCCTGGAGCCAAAGAGCTCACAATCTGAATAGACAAGGCAGACTTATTATCCCCATTTCAGATGGGGAGGCAAGGCTAAGAGGAGAAAATAGGTCTTGAGCTAAGCCAGAGCCTACCAAATTAAATGACTTGAGTAAGGTCAACATCGAGGCTGTGGAAGAGTGGGAAATAAACACCCATCTCCTGCAGTCCAATCAAAAGTACCTGGACCACAATAATCCCCTCTTGCTTCTTCCCTGAAGTTAAATGGAAGCAAAGTGCTTCCCTCCAGTTCTTGCCCAACCACGACTGTAGTGGCACAGAGGTGAGCTCAGAAAAGCTTATGTATCCGGAGAGAGGAGTTCTGACTCTGTGATGAGAAAAGGGAAGCTGCTTCCAGCAAAGTTTTACATGTATCAGCTTCCTCCCAGCCCAAACCAGTAACCTGGTCCTGCTAGCAGAAGCTCTGTGAATACCCAGGCCACTTCAAAGGTGAATGAGCTTTAATCACTGCAGGCAGCAATCACAGACCCAAACCACCACGGCAGCAAATAGCTTCTAGAATCCTCTCCGAGGCTGCTCTCAGAAAGCCATGTTTACTAATTAAACTAATTGGACATGTCCACAGCAAAGCTGGCAGCACCACTGATAATTTTCGGTCCTCTTCCCCTGTGTCCTGATTACTATTCATTACGTTTATTATGGAGGTCTCTAAGGTCTGGTTGAGAATGGGGCTCCATTGTGCTAGGCACTGCAGTAGACAACCCCAGCCTGGAAAAGCTCATGGTCTAACAGACCTTGCTTTTGCTTTTTGCCCTTGCTCTCCATGAGCTGCAAGTTGTGCTAATCTGGACCCTTTTTAAAGCTCTCACATATCCCGCTTTGTGATTTGTCTGCTCCAGCAGAGCTCAGGGTCCTATCATATGAGACAGTGCTCAAAAGAGCATCTAAACAAACAAGACAAAAAGAGTGGGAGAGGAAACCGAAGCAACTTGTCTAAGGTTGCAGAGCAAAGTCAGTCACAGAACCCAAGTCTACCCAAATCATTGCCCTAACCACTTAGGCACACTGCTTCCTATTGCTTTGCCTGCATTGTAGTGTAGAGCACCAGGTATTGGAGATGTTTTCAGCATTGTTGAACTATTTATTTAAAAGGGCACTTCAGCAGTAAAAGCTGTCTGTTCTAATATTAACCTCACAAGAAGGCACTGAAGGGTTTCCTTCACCCATTTTTAACTAGGTATTTCAGGTGTTGACAACCCACATGATTTTATCTTCCACCTCATAATATTTGACTTAAGGAGGAGGCAGTATGGCCTAGTGGAGAAAGCAATAGACTTTGAGTCAGGAAACTTGTTCTCCATTCCAAGCCAGGCCATTAGCCAACTGGTGACAGTGAGCAAGTTATTTCACCTGGCTCAATTTCCCCCTCCGTAAAAATAGAAATTAGGATTCTGATCTCTTTTGTAAAGAACGTTGCAATCTATTGACAAGAATTACATATTACTATAGACTCACAGCCCTAGCTTGTGGAGATGAGATCTTACATGGGAATCTCAGCTTTCATTCACAGAAAAAGTATGTTTCTTTCCTTCACAGCTGTGGAGAAAAGCCTGGAAAAGAGACCTGACTGCACATTAATGGCTCAAATAAAAATAGACAATTATTTAAAAAGTAAAATATTATTGTTTTTAAGCCAGTCTCATAATTTTGTGGGGTCTGACTCATGCAAATGCCTGAATTACCCACCTGCATACCCATGTTCTCCCTCTACCATGGTATCTGAGAGCCACACCATAAGTGGTCTCAGAAAGGCAGCTGTGTAAGTCTGTACATTTAAAAACAAGTAGTCCTGGGGCACCTCTGAGACTAAGGGTATGTCTACACTGCAAGCTTACTTCAGAAAAAGCTGTTCCAGAAGATATCTTCCAGAATAGCTTATTTCAAAATAGAGCATCCACACTACAGGGAAGCCTCAAAATTAGTCCAAGGCAGGCTCCCCTAATGTGGATGCGCTCTCTCAATTTAGAGCCCCAGGAGGCACTGGGGAGGAATAAGTTTAGAATGGCCCTGGTGAGGAGCTATTTCGACATAGCAGCAATGGAGCGTACACACACACACACACACACACACACACACACACACCACACCCCCCCCCCCCCGGAAAGAGCTTTTTCAGAAGAGGCATTATTCCTCATGGAATGAGGTTTACCAACATCGGAAAAAGCCCTCTGTTATTTCAATTTTCTTTCGAAATAACACAATTGCTGTGTGGATGCTAGTATTGTTTTTCCAGAATAATGGCCATTATTCCAGAATAGCGATGCAGTGTAGATGCACTGTAACAAAAATATATAGTATCATGAGCTTTCAGGGGTAAAACCCACTTCATCAGATGATGAGCTGGAGCGCAACCAAGTTATATATACAACAGAGGGGGAAGAAAAAAAAGTACCTGTCAATTATAGGGCCAGTGCTAATGAAGCTAATTAAGTGGGCTGAAAGTGTCCCATTCTTAGCTTTGGATATAAAAATTCAGTTATTAGAGACAGGGGAGACTGGCTTAGTGTCATGCTCACAACACCTCCTGCGGCAGAGGGAGCAGCACAGTCCTCCATACACATAGACGAGGAAATTGAGGCACATAGGCTATGTCTATACTGCACTCCTCTTGCGCAAAAGCCTATGCAAATGAAGCGCAGATTAGCATATTGCCACGCTAATTTGCATAATTAATTAGGGACCATTTTTGTGCAAAAGAGGCTTTTGCGCAAAAAGGAGCTGTGTAGATGGCCTTTTTTTTGCGCAAAACCCCCCCTCTTGTGCAAGAGCCGTTCTTCCTCATTTTTTCAGGAAGAACAGCTCATGCGCAAGAGGGGGTTTTTGTGCAAAAAGGAGCCATCTACACAGCTCCTTTTTGCACAAAAGCCTCTTGCACAAAAACGGCCCCTAATTAATTATGCAAATGAAGCATGGCAATATGCTAATCCATGCTTCATTTGCACAGGCTTTTGTGCAAGAAGAGTGCAGTATAGCCGTAGCCATACAGATCAAGTGCCTTGCCTAAGGTTACACAGGGTGTCTGTGGCAGAATGAGATCTCCAGAATCCCAGGGCAGTCGCTTAACCATGCTAGGATCAGCCTTCTGCTAGCATGCAGTGCTTTGAGATCCTGGGATGGAATGTGCTACAGAAGCGTAGCATATTAATAGCTCAATATTATGCTCATAACATTCTCAATGGCATTGGTGTCGATCCAAACTTCCTGCTACAATCCTCTCTATCACTGAATGGAGTGCAGAGTAACACAGACAAGAAATTAGAGCTGCCCTAGCAGAGCCATTTCCTCCCTTAAAAAACGCCCACACCAGTTACTTGAAGGCAGCCTGCCCATGTGACAGCACATCTCAAGGTAAGTGGAACTTGAAATCAGGAAGGAGAAGCACAGTTGAAACCATTCCTCCAGGAAAGCCACCAGTCCTCCCCACCACTGCCCGTTCGTAAACAACCCCGCCAGACATTCCAAACAAATTGCAAGTCAGAACCACCATTCTTTGTTACTTGGGACAGACAATGTTCAGTTTTCGGTGGTTTGCCAAGTAAAAGGTTACAAGCTGGGATGACAGGCTAAGGGTTTCTGTCTATGCAGGGTATCTAATTTATTACTCCTATGCCAACAATCCAGAAGAATCAAAGTCACCAAATCCCTGCACAAAGAATTTTACGACAAAACTCTCTCAGTTTTGACCAGAGTCAAACCAATACAATATACATAAATAATTTTCTTTCTGCCACCTCAACTCAGCCTTCTTTCCCAGCTTTGCTGTTCAAATCCCAGCATATAGGAATCTCAGCCCTTGATTGGATTTCGGGCTATTGGCATTCTCCCCACGTAGCAGCTAGTAGCAGCTAACTGCCCGGGAACAAAAGTAACACTCAGTTCAAAGTGTGTGAGAACCAGCACTGGCTGCTGAGCGTGACATCTAAACACTGCTTGAATGACAGAGTGATCCAGAGGGTGGGAGCAGGATCAATAGGGTGGAGGGGGGGTGGCCCATCCTTCATCTCTAATCGCTGTCCCTCATTCACAAATTCTGAACAGCAATTTTATAGGAACTTCTTGTTTGTTTCCTTCTAGGAACTTGAAATAACTAAGCAACTCTCAGCTCTGCAAACTAGGCTTGACTGACCCATCGCTGAATCTACAACAAAAGGCAGTTTTAATTATTAGAATCATATTTATTTGGAGGGATTCAAAGCACTTTAGAAATGTCTTGTTCTTTTTTCATTAGGACTTAGAGGCCCTAAATGAGGTCAGAGGCCAGAAGAGACCACTAGTCTCACCTCCTGCATAATTACAGGCCAAATGTCATTCCCAATTTTCTTGCATTGAGTACAATAACTTGTGCTTGGCTATGCCATGCTCCCATACTTTGTTTAGTCACATATCACTTTCTTAAAAACTGGTTATGAAGTAAAGGGATGGACCATCAAGCACCTGTACTACAGCATGGAAACCTCTGGATATAGCCGATCTTTCAGGAAGGTGCCCAAGGCTTGGTTTGGAGGGAAAGGTTGGAGAATCCACTATTTCCCTCAGTAGATTATCCCAATGGTTAGCTGTCCTCATACTTGTACCTTATTTCCATTTGTGTGTGGCATTGCACATAGTCATAAGAGATTTTTGGTGCAGGGACAAGCTAAATAAAGGATGATTATGCCCATTTTACAGATGGGAGCTGAAGCTCATAAATTTAGTCCCAAAGTACTCCGAAAAGTTGAACCATGTTATCTATTAATGCATTCCAGATTCATATTTGCTTTTTTTGCAAGTGTCACACTGTTGACTCATGTTTATCTTGTGGTCCACTACGACCCCTAGATCCCTTTCAGCAGTATTCCTTCCTAGACAATCATTTCCCATTCTGTATGTGTGAAACTGATTGTTTCTTCCTAAGCAGAGTACTCTGCATTTGTCCTTATTAAACTTTATCCTGTTTACCTCAGACCATTTCTCTAGTTTGTTCAGGTCATTTTGAAATTTGACCCAATCCTCCAAAGCATTTGCAACCCCTCCCAGCTTGGTATCATCTGCAAACTTAATAATTGTACTCTCTATATCATCGTCTAAATCATTGATGAAGATACTGAACAGAACCGGTCCCAAAACAGACCCTTGCGGAACCCCACTTATTATACCCTTCCAGCATGTTTGTGAACTGTTAAGAACTAGTCTCTGAGAACATTTATCCAGCCAGTTATGAACCCCCCTTATAGTAGCCCCATCTAGGTTGTATTTCCCTAGTTTATTGATAAGAAGATCATGCAAGATGGTGTCAAATGTCTTACTAAAGCCTAGGTATACCACGTCCACCTCTTCTCCCTTATCCACAAGGCTTGATATCCTATCAAAGAAAGATAGCAAATTGGTTTGACATGATTTGTTCTTTACAAATCCATGTTAGTTGTTACCTATCACCTTATTTTCCAGATGTTTGCAGATGGATTCCTTAATTACTTGCTCCATTATCTTTCCTAGCACAGAAGTTAAACTGACTAGTCTGTAGTTTCCTGGGTTCTTATTTTCCTTTCTATAGATGGGCACTATATTTGCCCCTTTCCAGTCTTCTGGAATATCTCCCAACTTGCATTTTTCAAAGATGATAGCTAAAGCTCATATACTTTCTCTAGCAGCTTCCTGAGTATTCTAGGGGCACGTCTACACAGTGGGGCTATTTCAGGATCCTGGGGGGATCCTGAAATAGCTACCGTGGGTCTTTTAAACATGCCTGTTATTTTGAAATATTTTTTGAAATAACAGGTGTACTATTTCAGTATCCCTGTAACCCTCATTCCACAGGGGTTAAGGGATGTCTCGGAATAGCGCGTTATTTCAAAATTTGGCATTGTGCAGAAGCACCAAATTTCAAAATACAAACAAAATAGTGCAAATTGTATATCTTATTTTGAGTTTAAGATGCTGTGTACACGCACCCTAAGATGTATTTCATCAGTCCCTGGTGACTTACAGACATCTAACTTTTCTAAGTAATTTTTAACTTGTTCTTTTTTTATTTTAACTTCTAAACCTATCCTATTTCCACTAGCATTTACTATGTTAGGCATCCTGTCACCATCCATCTTCTTGATGAAAAGCAAAACAAAGAAGTCATTAAGCATCTCTGCCAGTTCCAAGTTTCCTGTTAATGTTTCTCCCTCTTCACTGAGGAATGGGCCTACCCTGTCCTTGGTCTTCCTTTCACTTCTAATATACTTGTAGTACATCTTCTTGTTACCTTTTATGTCTCTAGGTAAATTTTAGCTCATTTTGTGCCTTTGCCTTTCCAATCTTGCCCCTGCATACTTGTGTTGTTTGCTTATATTCATCCATTTGACCTAGTTTCCACTTTTTATACAACGCCTTTTTAATTTTTAGATCATATAAGATCTCCTGGTTGATCCACGGTGGTCTTCTGCCATACTTTCTATCTTTCCTACTCAGCAGAATAGTTTGCTTTTGGGCCCTTAATAATGTCCCTTAAACTGCCAACTCTCTTCAGTTGTTTTTCCTCTTAATCTTGCTTCCCATGGGACCTTACCTACCAGCTCTCTGAGTTTACTAAAATCTGCCTTCCTGAAATCCAGTCTCTATTTTGCTATTCTCCCTTCTACCATTCTTTAGAATAATGAACTCTTATGATTTCATGATCACTTTCACCCAAACTGCCTTCCACTTTCAAATTCTCAACCAGTTCCTCCCTATTTGTTAAAATCAAATCAAGAACAGATTTCCCCCAGTAGCTTTTCTCAACCTTCCAAAATAAAAAATTGTCTCCGATGTAGTCCAAAAATTTATTGGATAATCTGTGCCTTGTGTTAGTTTCCCAACATATGCGTGGGTAGTTGAAATCCCCCAGCACCTGCACTTTGGATGATTTTGTTAGTTGTTTAAAAAAACCCTCAGTCATCTCTTCTGCATGGGTAGGTTGTCTGTAGTAGAACCCCACCCTGACATCACCCTTGTTTTTTACTCCTTTTAACCTAATCCAGAAACTCTTAAGTTTGTCTGCTATGTTCATATCCACACGAGTCCAAGTGTATTCATTTTTAATATACAAGGCAACACCACCTCTTTTTTCCCCCCTGCCTATCCTTCCTGAGCAAGCTATACCCTATATACCACTATTCCAATTATATATTATCCCACCATGTCTCTGTGATACCAACAACCACCACTATAGTTATAAAGGAATGCCTGTGAATAGATCAGGCCCATATAACTCAGCTATTTTGGAATTTCCCATCTTCCTTCCAATCTATTTGTAAGGAAGCATCCTTATTTCCCATTTACAGATGGGAAATTGAGGTACAGAGCCATGTAGCCTTCAGGGTCATGATGCAGAGCGGAGATCAGGCTCTGAGTGTCCTGGAATTTACAGTCTGATTTTCCTACACCCAATGGACTTTCAAAAAGAGAGGGGAGACTATAATTAAAGACCAGATACTCAGCTGGTGTAAATGAGGGAAGCCTGTTTATATTCAAAGAGCACTAGTTACATCAGCTGAGGATCTGGCCCTGAGATTTTTGTTATTCCTGAATTTCAGCTCCCAAAATAGCTGGGCTTCTGGGACAGCACAAAGCACTGAGGAACTAGACTGAGAATATTAAGCAGGTGAAGCAGACACTGAAGATAGAGCATTTGCCATCCATTAGTTCCAGTGGTAAGCAGGCGATAGTGGAAGGTTCCCAGGGTAGGCTCAGTTTGCTCACTGCTCCTGTGATAGGCTGTGTTTGTTCCTGAAGCAGAATTTGAATTTGAAAAATCTTCTCTAAGTGCCTGTTTGTTCCTTCACCAATTGCTTTTGAACTGTCTCCAGGCAACAGAGCTCAACTGTTGCTAGTCCAACAACCCAACCTGAGCACTTTGAGAAAACACAGCCTAGAATAGCAGAATTAACATTGTCACACAGTGCAGCCTATCTTGTGTAGGATCATGAACACCCATCATGAGTAGAGCACTGCAAAATCAGTGGATATCTGCTTTATATCTACAGACACTAACATCCATGCATATGGATGCAGTTATCCACAGCTCATTTTTGCAAATATGGATGCAGATAAAATTTTGTATCCATGCAGGTCTCTAATCATGAGTGGCATGCAAACATCATCCAGATAATAAATTGCTTTACTGTGCATGCCAAGTACAATACCCCTTTGGGCTACACTTAATTGCTCTCACTGATAAAAAAAATCATATATTATTTCCAGTGTGAATGTTTTGCTTCAGCTTTCAGCCCTTGGATTCGATTATATCTTTGACTGATAGACTGAGGCATCCATTATTAAATATTTGTTCCCCAGGTCTAGAGCCTGTAATCAAGTTGCCCTTTAACCTTCTCCTTGTTAAGAACTAAGATTAAGTCAAGGCATGGGACTTAGAAGCTGCTATCATCACTGTGTGACTTTGGGGTGGGAACTTCATCTCTTTGCAACTCAGTTCTCCATCTGTAAATTAGGGATAACCCTGCTCCTTTGTCTATGCATATCTTGAGGGCAGAGATGGTCTCTCTCACTGTGTTGTTACATCACATGGTACTACAGTGCCCTGACCTCAGCTGAGCAGGTACTACTAGGATACAAACAATAATAAAAAGTTGTAAAGGGGCCTTCCCAAAACAGGAGCCTGTGCCTTGCAGCTCACAAAGTTAGAAATCAGCACTCCTGCAGGCATGGTCTCCCATCAGCTCTAGGTAAAAGCAGTTAATCATTTCAGGTCAGACACACAAAGCGGCGAGGTAACTTTTTAATAGTCCAACTTTGGTTGGTGGACACAAGTTTGTGAGTTAGAATGTCCCTAAGCTGCAGAAGAGCTCAGTGTAATGAATTGACTCTGCCTGCCCACTTCACAGCATCCCAAATGGCCTTAGATAACTTCCAATTGGCAGCATCTGCATTTGGCTGGCTCAGCATTGGCCACTAGCATCAGTGCCAACAAAACAAAGTATAGGGCTGTGGAACGGATGAGCAGATTACCAGCCTTAGAGAGGGAACCAGTCTGCTCTGTGCATTTGGGAGTTGGACTTGTCTGTATGCATATGTGTGAGGGGGGAAATCTACTCTAGAGCAAGCAGGGGAAAGAATGGCGAGATGGGTTGTGTAAATTAAGAATTGGGAAAGATTAGAGATTGCCTATAAGTCACTCTGTTAGTGTAGTTAAATAGGTGCTTGTTAGAGAGAGATCTTCATGCCCATACACACACAGTGAACGACAGACTTTTTAAAGTTACACATAGACCATGTGGCCCACTAATACTAGTCCAGTCCTGTTTTTTCATATGAAGAGAGGCTCAAATTAATTTTGATTCCTGGCTGAGATTTAGAAGCAGCTCAAAGAGCTACACATGTATTTGTGCTAGTACTTTGGCATCAAGGAAAAATAGCTTCATCAAGAGAAAGGAATAGCATGTGGTTAAAGCTTTCAGCTGGAATTCAGGAAAATCTGGGTCCTCATGCTGCCAGAAAATTCCTTTGTAACATCTGTGCCTCAGATTCTCCATTTATACATTGAGAATAATGATCCTTCCTTGTTTGTCTTGCCTATTTAGATGGTAAGCTCTTTGGGGCAGGGATTCTCTCACTGTGGGTCCAAACATAACAACGAGCTTCCTATTTTGGCTAGGGCTTCTAGCTGCTTCTGTAATAGAATAATAAAAAGAAATGGGAGGTTGGATCGAAATGTTTCACATACTGCATATTATATAGTACCAGCTCAGAGGCTTTAATGAAGATCCAAGTGCTGCAGTCTAATGGGATATCAGTATTTTGATTAATGTCCAATAGAAATGCAGATCACATAGCACTTAGCCATTGACACAAGCCAGTTTACAGCAATCCAAGTCCAAAGAAAGTGTCCAATCCAAGTGCACTTTGGAACTAACCAGTACAAGGATCAGAGTTTAAATTCCTCCAGCTGGTAGCTGCGTGGAAGAATTGGAAAAGTTACCTCCTCCCTACCCACAGCCACACACTTTGCTTTAAACTGCCAATTGTCCACAGGTTTGGACAAGTAACATCTGCCTTTCCAAGTCAGACAGGCCTACTAATGCTGCTGCAGTTCATACTTTTACATAAGTATGACAGACCCCACAGGGCTACCTGAGAGACAGTCTGTGTGTAATGTAGAAAAAACAAGGTTTTTTCCAGTTGAATTGGGATCAATTTAATATTTATTTGCTGTAATTTTATGCTGCCAGAAATTGAAATGGATCATAATACTTGGTTCCAGGCTGAGGTCCAGGATAGGGATGTTAAATTGATTAATCAGCTAATTGAATAGTCGATGGAATTTCCACTGACTACTCAATAAGTCAATAAGGGGGAGCCCTGTGTTGCTCTTGTACATTTTAAAAGCAGAAGCACAGCAGTCGGAACCGGTGCAAGTGGGGAGTGCTTCAGTCCCAGCTTGCGCCGTTACCCTGCTGTGCCTCTGCCTCCTTTGCCCCCCATGGAGACGGTGCTGGGGGGGAACGGGCTTTTAAGCTGGCTCCCCCAGCTCTGGCTCCTGCTCCCCCCCACCTTGCTGCCTCTCTCTGATAGAAGCAGAAAAGGTAGGGTGGGAAGAGACTAGTCGAGTCACTACTTGACTATCTGATAAGCTTATGTTTATCAGTTGGTCAACTAGTCACTTACATCCCTAGTCCAGGAAGTGTGGATATTAACTAAGATAGGCAGAGTGATATAATGGATAAGGGAATAAAATGAGATCCAGAACTGGCTTCTCCTCCTGGCTCTGCTACGTGCTGTGTGAACTGGGGCAAATCACAATCTATCTTGTGTTTCAATTCCCTATCTGTGAAACAGGGAGATGGCTGTGATGTACACTGGTGCTGAGGGCCATATTATCTAAGAGACACAAATATCCAGTGTCAACTACAGTGGGATCTGAAAATAGAACATCGAGTTCACCTTGAGCAGAAGCATCTGCTGATTCTGACAAAACTAAAGGGACAGCCGAGAAACAAAGCTGTAAGCACGAACTCTAAGAAAACTCAAGGTGTTTTTTAATTGCAGTTCACTTTTAAGGTCTGGCAACTTTCTCCTTGTCAAATTACAACGGAAGACAAGCTGATCCAAGTCAGGGCTCTGGGTATAAATTTGCATTGACGAGATTTGTATTTGATTGCAACAGGCTGAAGATTCATAAAAAAACTTCAATTCAATGTTTGATTTGCTATGCACAGCACTCTCAAAAGCAGCAGTCCTGAGAAAAGGAAAGGTATCTCACTGCTCTCAGAGCGCCTTAACCAGATCACCCTTGCATCTTTTAACCAAATCCAACAGAAGTCCAACAAGGTGAGTTGAACCCCTACCAAACTCCAGGTCAGCAACTCTGCTTTAAGGTCAGTGTACAGAGAGTCTCTTTAGATTTTGACAACTTGGGCAGCAATGCACGGACTCTTTCGTTCTTCCTCTGGATCCTGCTTCTGTATGTACAGGCGGCTGTAGGTCCCCCCCACCTGGCCTTTGGTGAGCCGTCCTGGGTTCACACAGACACAGCCTAAAACATCCTGTGGAGAGATAGAGAGCACATAGTGAAGTAGCATAGAGCAGGTAAGAATTCAGTCACAAGCAATCACCTCAGGTTTCAAAGCTATTGGTTGATCTGAAGTGATTCCCACCTCTTCAGATGCTACTGTGATATAAACTAAATTATAATAGCAAAGTGCCTCAGCTGAGAGCAGGGCCCATAGTACTGAATGCTGCAGAGACATGGAGTGAGAAACAGGGTACGTCTAGACTACAGGCTTTTGTTGACAGATACTGTTGACAAAGTGTCTAGACTACAGCCAGTTCTGTCGACAAAGCAAGCCACCTTGTCGACATGAGTGTGTGGACGCAAAGGACAGTGTAGATGCAATAACGCTTTCTGTCGACAGAACTCTGTCAACACAAGGTGTTATTCCTCGTAGAATGAGGTTTTCCGCCGTCAACAAGACTGCCGAGTTCTGTCGATAGAACTCGGCGGTAGTGTAGACGCAGGTAGTTTTGTCGACAAAAGTGGCCTTTTGTTGACAAAACCCTGTAGTCTAGACACACCCCCAGTCTCGCGCTGGCCCAAACAGCTAACAGTCTAAATAAAAGGTGGGAGAGGATGGGGAAGGGGGGCAGAGAATGACCTGACCAGGGTCAGTAAGACAGTGGTAGAGCCAGGAATAGAACCTAGGACTCCTGATTCAGAGCCCTAGCCACTGAACTATACTGCCTCACAAGAAGCAAGTTCCAGTTGGGCTGCTGCATTCCAATAATATTTCAACAATTTTAGCCCTACAGCAGCTGCAAACCACAAGGCTGATTTTGTGCTTTTAACAGCTCCTCTGCCAGACTGGATCAGACCAGTGTATCCCTCTAACCCAGTACAGTATCTGACAGTGCCAATACCAAAAGCTTTAGAGAAAAAAAACCTGAAAGAAACCCTGTAATTATGGCATCATCTGCTCATAAGGGGAGTTAGAGATGGTTATGTTCTGCTGCAGGAGGTTTACTATCCCTTCCAAAACTCTTGGCTATTTTTTTATCCTTACTTCTGTAACTCTAGGGATTCCAGCTATCCACATAAATGCCCTCATCCTTTTGGAATCCTGCTAAGCTCTTTAACCTGTCTAGAGGTTAATTTCAGAGGCAAGGAGGCAACAAGGCTCTCATTGCTCCCACTGTAACTCCTTAAAAGTTACTCCACAACCTCAAACATTTACAGCCAGTCCCCGAGTTGCGAACAGTCGACTTACGACCATTTGCAGTTACGACCAAAACTGTCGTAAATGGCGGAACCCGAGTTATGAACGTGATCCGCGCTTATGAACAGCACGGTCGCGTGTAACTCTATGGGGTCTGACTTACAAACAAACCGAGTTGCGACCAATTGCTTGGTCTGTAACCGGTTCGTAAGTCGGAGACAGGCTGTACACTGAAGGCTAGGGATACTGCTGTGACAACTAACCCCTTCTCTGCAATCAGTGAGGGAGTTACAGTAATAAATACTTTCTCTCAGCTATGGATGAGAAAAAAAAAAAACTAGCTTGTCAAATGAAAGAGGAAGATAGGCTGGGCCTATTCTGATCTGGAACATGAAGAAGTCCACTCTTACAGATTAGTTGAGGAAAATTTTCAAAAGTGCTTACATGAGTAGGAGATTAAGACCTATTTCCCAAGTGACTTAGATCCTTCAGTGTCCTGGACTCTTCTGAAAACCAATGCAACTTTGGCACCTATGTCACTTCTACAAAATGGGTCTTAGGCACTATTGAAAATTCTATCCAGTGTTTGGCATTGAGAGCACAGAAATGGCATTAACAGATCAGAGGAGCCCCATTCCTACCTCTCATCTTGGTCTTCTCGTAGGTCGAGTTCCTTACGGAGGCTAGGATTCTCAAAGGCAGCCACTTCCCAATGAATGCCAGCGACAAATGTGTCTAACTCCCTAGGCCTCACTGAAAATCCCAGACAAAATGTTTTTATGCTCCCAGCTTACCTTAACAAAATATCTCAGCTCAGATGGAGCAATGAGGATATCCGGGGTGACTGGCAAAGGTACATAATTATAGAAGTTCTCATAATCAATGTTCATCTCTTCCGAGGGTGGGTAGAGCGGGTAATAACTGTATGGATCAATTATTGATTACAATTAAATACAGCCACCTTTTTGCCCCATCCTCTTCACCTGCTGTCAGCCAGGTGAACAAGCATCAGCCCCATTTCTCCAGGATCTTAAGGCTTGTGAATTGCGCTATGAGCAGTGCCTCTGTTTACAGAAGCAGAAAGTTGTTCAAAAATGAAACTGAAAGCCTAATGCTCCATAACTATGCCTCAGGCAGAACAAAATCCAGTGGCTGGAAATTGAAGCTAGACAAATTCAGACTACAGATGTGGTACATATTTGCAACAGCAACATAAAATTAACTACTGAAATAACTTAACCAGGGACTTCACATTCTTCATCGCTTGGAACAGTCGCTCAATCAAGACTGGATGTCTTTCTAGAAAGATATGCTCTAGCACAAAAGTTACAGGAGCAATGCAGAAATTATTGGGAAAGTCGGCCTG
This sequence comes from Pelochelys cantorii, assembly GCA_032595735.1. Taxonomy (NCBI): domain Eukaryota; kingdom Metazoa; phylum Chordata; order Testudines; family Trionychidae; genus Pelochelys; species Pelochelys cantorii. The sequence continues at coordinate 36,218,493 of CM064336.1, forward strand.
TATTAAGTAGGAGGTCAGATTTGATGATCATAATGGTCCCTTCTGGCCTTAATGCCGATGAATCTTATGCGTTCATCTACACCAGCCCAGGGCAGGTATAGAACACTACCGAGTCACAATGGTGGTACTTTTATACCACTCTCTACTTATGTAAGTGATTACACAAAATGCTGGCAACAGAGTATAATGCCCAATGTCAGGCACTTTCATTTGGAGAAGGATTTTTGATTAACTCTAAATCCAGAAACTGTTCTTACCTTCTCTGTGTTAGGACATGCTTAAGGATTCGAGTGAACCGGTCTGACACACCAGAAGAACTGTTTTAAGAAAAACATCCAAAATTTAGCTACAAAAAACAGGGGGGGGGGGGGAGAAGAGAGAGAATCATGTTTCTTAAGAAGGTAATTTATTTGCTTTCTAATGAGCAGATGGCCTTGTGGTTAAAGCACTGGAGTAGGACATATATCTGGGTTCAATTCCCAGCTCAGCCACAAACTTATGGTGTTACCTTGGGCAAGTCACCTAGCCTGTACTCAATTCCAAATCTTTAAAATGGGGATAATACATTTTCCCTTCTCTCACTCTGTCAGTCTGGTCTTAGACTGTAAAATTCTTCAGGGCCAGTGACCACATAGTAAGATTCCATGCAAGGAACAAAAAAACAAGGCTCTGATCTTTGCTGAGGCCAGTAGGCGTTACTCTAGTACAAAATAATAATAGCAGTTAAACCAGCTAAACACAACAAGTTTGACTTTGTTTTTACATTCTGTTAAGAGCCTCAGACTCTTATTAAAATAAAGTTCTCTAATTTAAAACAGACACTTGACTTGTGAACACATCGTAACATGCTGCAGCTAGGAGAAAAACTCCTTGAGAATAAATGCCATCCAAGTTTTATTTGGCAGGCTGGATGCCAATGAAGCAGAGTCTGCAAGGAAACAAAGAGTGCATGCTTAATTAAAGTAACCCTGAGGATAACACAGGAGTTTCAGTAGCTTATTCTAGCTCCACATTTCTAAAGTTCTGCTAAGATTTGTATTATGGTAGTCCCTAGAAACCACAACTGAACTTGGAGTTACAGCATGTAAGGCATTGTACCCAGTAAGCATAAAAGATAGCCTCAGGCTCTGCCCCAAAGAATTTACAGTCTAACTAGACAGAGTGAGAGTTGAACATGGATGCACAGAGAGGGAAAGGGATTTCAAGGTCATTGGCAGAGCCATGATTAAAACATGGTTTTCTTGACCTCCTTCTGTCCAATGCCCTATCCTCTGAGCCACACTAGATCCGGCCAAGTCTTTATTGCAAGAAGTCCTCTTGCTACAGTTTTTCAAAAATCCTTCCCCCAAACAAAGCTATTCAACTGCTTTGTAACCAGGGGAGATAAGACCATGGAGGTGGGTAATCTATTCAAGGCTAGATTTGATCAGAATGGTTTAGGGATGCATTTGCAGGGGCATCATCTTTTGGACTGGATACTACACAAACCCAGAGTTCCGTGTTGGGTTTCAGAGACAGCAGTTAACTAGCAGGAATTTAGAGACACAACCAAAGCGCTAGAGGGAATGATTTATGAAGGAAGGTTCACATGAAGAAAATATGCATAGCCTTGACTAGAGGATGGCTATGGGGGTAGGGGAGATAATGATAAATGCTGTCAAGTATTTGTAAACACCAAGGAGTGTGTGGCGTTGTTTAAGCTGGTCAGTGAAGAATGTGTGTGCGCATACATGCACATTCAGTACCTTAGAGCTTGTCTGTGTGCTCATACTAGTTTAATTTAAGGAATTATTTTAAACCCATTTAGTCATACTGGTACAAAGGATTATGTGGACACACTTTTCTTAAATTTAAGCTAGACTTACTTGGTTTTAGCTATGCCTTCACTAAGAAAAAGAGGTCTGTTTTTATCAATGTGTTAGCTGTCTTGTTGTAACAACATAGGAGACACAAAGAACTGAAGTTTAGGGAGGCACTGGGACCTAATGGAGCTTAGAAGACCTCAGTTCTAATCCTAACTTGTCATCCAGTAGGCTCATGGCTCTTGGGTAAATTACTTCTCTCTGTGCCTCAGTTTTCCTATCTATGAAATGGGGATAATAATAGTTTGTAACATGCTAAGAGGTCACTAACGCTGAGTGCCACATAAAAAGCTATGAATTACTAGATCAAAATAAGCTGCACTTAAAGAAGTATCCACCCAGCAGTTTACACCAGTTTAACTAAACTCATTCAAGGGCAATCACAGAAAAGACCTCTAAGGGTAGATCTACACTGCAACTAGGAGTAAGCCTCCCTGGTTAGGCAGATTTTTGCTAGTGAGGCTCAAGCTACCGGTAGCAGGGCTCAAGCCAGAGCACTAAAAACAGCACTATGGACATATCAGCTCAGTGTCGAGTGCAGGGAGCTGGGAAGGTTAGAGAGCCAAAGTCAGGATACCCACATTGCTACTTTTAGCACAAGTCTTTCTACCTGGACTGGGAGCAGGGGCAACTGGTGAGGTGGGACCCACGGGGCTCATCAGCCATGTGATCCCCCCAATTCTCCCTTTGTCCCAAGGCCTGCCCTGCTCTCTCCCCATACTTGCTCCATTCTTGCCCTGCCTCTTCACCCCCCGACCAATACAGCCTGGGGACTAATGGGACTGGGGCTCCACTGCCAGCAGCAAGGATCTGCTCCCCCCGCAGTCATTGGCAGTGGTAGAGCAACATGGTCCCAGCTCACTCTGCTTCCCCACCTGCAATTGCTCCACTTCCTGCCAGTGAGCAGGGATGGTGGTTGTTCCACCCCTCCCCAGAGTAACACTGACCTCTTGCCCCTTCCACTCACAGCATTGGGGGTGCATGTGCCATGCGTCCATCACCTCTGGCTGGGAGTCCAAGCTGCAGTGTAGACATACCCTACAGCTACTCAAATCAGTGTCCTACTTAAAAGTGCAGCAGCACAGAATGCGTAACATCCTCCCAGAACAAGAGCCAAAATACTGGTGGATAGAGTGTGAAGAGCCACGTACGGGGGGGGGGGGGGGGGGGGGGAGAGGAAAGAAAAGGAGGGGGGGAGGGGGGAGTTGTTAAGAGGAAAAAAAAGATGCACCGGGGGAAAATACATGCCGCTACACCATCCCGGGGCATACCATCACAGAAAAAGCACTGGGAAGGGGTGAGAGGTGCAAGGTCTGGGAGGGAATTTTTGTGCAGGAGGAAATAGAGAAGACGATGCTGGCTCAGGCTGGAGGCTCCAGGCTGGAGAGTGCTGGGGTTAGGGGGAGGGTTGGGGTGCTGAGAAAGCCACAGGCTTGTGGCTGTGAGGGTGCAGGAGTTTGGGCAGAGGTGCATGAGAGGCTCAGGGCAGGAAGGCTGGGAGTATGAGGGGCTCAGGACACAGATTTGCAGTATGTGGATGGTGCTGGCGTGTTGTGGCAGAAGACTGGGGATATGGGGGTGCAGGAGTTTGGAGATGAGAGGCTCAGGACAGGGGGGTTCCAGTTTATGATAGGCTCACATTTGGAGTCTGGGGGGGTGCAGGAGTGTTATGATGCTGCGGCCAGATGGGGGCTTGGCCCCAATTGGCCAGGCTTCATTTTTAAATAAAATATTATGTCAAACACAAAATGTTTTAGCTTTGTCTTTATTTATGAGAGGGGTGGGGAACCTGTTTTGAGTCAGGGGGTCACTGACCCAAAGAAAAGTCAGTCAGGGCCACACAAGTGAGATGCAAACAACCAACCCCTCCAAAACCCCCCAAGCCTCACTAATGTGGCCCCAACTGTGCTGGTGGGGACAGGGTGCTGGGGCAGGAGACTGGGGTAGAGTGCCGGTGGGTGCTGGGGCAGGGTGCCAATGGAAGCCAGTGGGTGCTAGGACAGGGTGCCAAGGCAGGGAACTTGTGGAGGGTCTGGGGGGGGGGAGAGGGGGGGAGGGGACAGGGACCGGTACCTTGGGATCTTGCAGCTGCACACCAAGGCCTAGGAAGTGCACGGGCTTCTCCCCCATCCCCCAAACAGCGGCGCAGTACCTGAAACACTGGTCTGTTGTGCGCCTGATGCGTTCCTGCACGAGGGGAGGAGTCGTCCCGGACCGTGCCAGCAACAAATGCTTGGGCACCGCACGCCTTGCCCCTCCGCTCCCCATGGCAGCACGTGCTAACGAAGCAGCTGGAGCTGGCACTCTGGGGACTTTATTCCCCCACTGCCTTCCCGCGCGGGAAGAGGGGGAGTCCCGGATCACGCCAGCCCCAAACACTCGGGCAGTTTCCAATGGCAGCGCGCACCACCGGAGCAGCTGGAGCCGGTGCAGTCCTGGACCCCCACCCCCTCATGCAGGAACGCAGCAGGGGAACAAAGTCCGCAGTGCACGACGGACCAGCATTTTAGGTACCGTGCCGGCTGTTTGGGGGGGGGGGGGGGGGGAGAGCAGCCCGCGTACTTCCGGGACATGGCGCGCAGCTGCAGAACTCCCTCCCACCCCACAGGAAGCCCGTTGTCCCTGGAGATAGCATCAGTGCAGCGTTCATCTTGGGGGTGGGAGGCAGCGCCGGTGAGCACAGGGGAGCCAGGGGCCGTTGGGGGAGGCGCAGGGACGGCTTCGTGAGCCGCACTTTGGGGGCGGGCGGGGGGAAGGGCTGCATGTGGCTCACAAGCCACGGGTTGGTCACCCCTGTCCCAGAAGGCACTCCATGTATGGTACTTGCATGGGGAAGTAAACAGTGGCCACTATACACACATTTCTTCCTCCCCTACGTTGTCTCTCTACATCCCCTAGCCATAAGCAATGCTATGGGACATTAATGGGAGGAAAAAAACCCACCAATTTGTGCAAGAGAACTGGAATCCCCACAGTACTGGAAAATCAGGCATTTCACTCCCAGGACCCCAAACACATGAATGACTCTGGCCAACAAGCATACACCCATCCAACCTAACGTAAATACCTTCAAATGTTTCTTCTCTCCACCGTGTATGACAGGAGTTCAACCACCAAAGCTAGACAAAAATGCCTAGCTATGGTCAATAACAATTCCCCCCCAGAACAATTATATTGCAGCAAAATACCATGAGAGGGCTGGAATCTTGCTCTCTGGTCAGTCATGATTACACAGATGGGATTGAACACAACACCACAGACAGAACAAAAAAGGACATAAGTCAGTCTAGGCTTTGTTTACCCTGGGATTTTAATCAGATATATTTACAGTTGCTGTAGTACAGTACAGCCTAGAAGCCTGGGCCTTGCTGTGCTGGGGCAGGGGTGAGCAAACTTTTTGGCTGGAGGTACACATCTCAGCAAGGAAAGTGTATGTCAGGTCATGAATGCTCATGAAAATTGGGGGTTGGAGTGCAGGATGTGATGAAGGCTCCAGCTCAGGGTGCAGGTGGGTGCTCCGGGCTGGGATAAGGGGATTCAGAGGACAGGAGAGGGATCAGGACTCAGGGTGCAGGCTCCAGGAAGAGTTTCTCTCAAGCAGTTCCCAGAAGCAGCCTGGCAAGGTGGCTCTGCATGCTGCCCCCATCCGCAGGCACTGCCCCCACAGCTCCCAGGCAATGGGAGCTGCAGAACCAGAGCTTGGGATGGGGGGCAGTGTTGAAAGTCCCCTGGCTATTCCTCATTCTAGGAGCTGTACAGAGCCACAACATGTGCAGAACAGGGCAAGCCACCAACCCCATTCCCCAGCAGGAACTCAAGGGCTGGAATGTAAGGTCAAATGGGCTGGACAGGGCCTACAGGCCAAAGTTTTCCCACCCCCGTACTGGGCACTGCACAGCCACAGAGAGTCAGTCTAGGTCTCAAAGAGCTTAGAATTAAAAATTAAGGGTGGATGAAGCACAGAAAGGGGAAGAGGCTTGCCTGAGGTCACAAAGCAGGTCAGGGGCAGAGCTATGAACAGAAGCACCCAAGTTCTCCCAAGTGCCAGTGCTCTAAGCACAGGTGAAGCGCCACCATTTTAGTGGCTGATTCAGTCTGTGCTCTAGGTTTGAAGATCAAAGGACCTTGCAAATTGGAATTAAGGATAATGCCTTGCAAAGAGGCTTGTCTCACAGACAGGCAAAGCAGCTGTTCAGTATCACTAGCACTTTCATGAGTATTACTCAAGTCTGGATTTCCTTGCATGCAATTATTGCATTACAAGGCAGGACAACCCAGAAGCGTAACAGACAACACAATAAAATCCAGCCCTGTTTTAATTGGCTGCTGAGTAAGGTGCTAGAGATTAAACAAGATGAGTACATGTTAATAAATTAGTTGTTTTTAAGAGACTTTTAGCATAATGTGAACCACCAACATCCATCAGATACAGGGTCAGACTCACAGGTAGTGTAAATCAACATACCTGAGATGATTTCAACAGGGCTACACCAACTGTCACCAGCTGCTGACCTGTCCCATGATTTTTCCCCATCTCAATATCCATTTAACCCAGTGTCCTTCACTTTCTCTGCAAGCTTTTGCTGCATTATGGTCTGGTAGAGGTAACCAAATGTTTTCAATCAAACTACATGAGCATTCGACCCCACAGCTGGTCTTTGTTTAAAACTAGGAAGGACTTTCCAAGAAACCATTTACCCTAACATTTCACAGCTTGTTCTAAACTCACATACCTGCTAATCTCTTCAGCACCCATATGGAAGAGCAGATCTGTAGAAGTCAGGCCGAAAATTACTCCATTTATTGCCAGAGTGCAGGGGTCGGACACAAAGTATACTCGCTGAAACGAGAAAGGAAAGGCCAAGATGTACTTTGGATTCAGCTGTTACTGTATCAACATCCTCCAGCTAAATAAATGGGTTTATGAACAGGATGAGCTGGTCCTTTCAGGAGAGTTGGGCCCCACCTGACATCCAGTTCCAAGTGATGATTTTGAATTTGGGCCCACAGTTAGGTAGGTGACCAGGCCTCACAGGATGGTAGCTGGGGAGGGGGATATTCCATCAGAAAGAGGGAGATCAAGGGCTAGGGAACTATGGGAGGTCTTGCCAGAGTCTGGAATAGACCTGGCAGAACTCTGCTTAAAGAGTAGACAGCTCCAAAAGGACAGCTAGGCTTGGGAAGGACTGAAGAAGCAGCTTTCTGTAACAGCTAGAAGGAAAGGCCTGGCTGGAGCTACCTGCCACGACAGGCTGGAAAAAAATGTCGAGAGGAGAATAGCAGCAGAGGAGGGCATACTGGAGCCCAACGAGAGAAGGCTCGGAGATCCTGGCTTAGAGTCAAACTGTTATTTTATGTTAATAAACCAGAGCCCAGAAGGGTAAGAGTACTTCAAAAGCTCCAGTTGGGGCAGTTTCTTTGACTGGGGAAGAAGGGAAACTGAGGTGTGGCAGAGTCTGACACCGCATGAGGCAGGACCATGTTAAACGCAGTTTAGTGAGGAATATGAAAGGCACTACTGAAGATGCTATTTAGCTGAATAGACGGAGGTGCCTGGGGAATTCAGAGGGGAAGAATAGTCGTTTTATTTTATGAAAGCAACAACCTCTTCCACTGGGAAACTTTTTAAAATCTTTAGTGATTGTCTTGGGGCTTAATCAAGCAATAACCTCGCCTCTGAATACACTACAGAGAATCTTACCTCTTTATGGTCTTGTCTACAGAGGAAAAATTACCAGAATAGCTATTGTATCAGATTCCCTGTATGGGCATTCCTATTCCGAGATGAGTGCCTTTTTCCAATTTAGCTTAATCCAATTTTAAAAGTGGATTGCACTAAAATGAGAAAGGCACTCATTCCAGACTAAGAATTATACCGCACAGCTATTGTGGTTTAAATTCACACCCTTTCTTACTCTCCAATATTTTTCCCACGTAGACAAGCCTTAAGCAGAAACTTTCTCTGTAAAGCAGTATGACTAACAGACAGCTCATTGCAGTTTCACAGCTGTATGCCTGATTTCACAATTCCCCACCTCCCTAGTCACGCAGAGTTAAGTGATGTGGATTTCCTGGCAACAAGCACAGAGATAGTTTGTCACCTTGTATTTCATTTCCTACTCATTTCCTCATGGAGTATAGTCGAGTGTTTTAAAAAGCCACATGGTCTAGGGTCTTAGATACAGGAGTACAAAGCAGCATAGCCTGTTCTGCTTTCAATTTGGTCTCCGACTAAAGTTTCAGCTCTGAATTTACAAGAGGACAGATAATCTGATGAAGCTTTTCCCATTTCTAGCTTCTATACATTTTTGTTCTATGCTTTCAATTTTTCTGTGCATCTTTCCCTAACAGGCTGAAGTCTTTCATTTTTGCTACACACTGATTGTACCAGACCACAGAATGAGTAAGGGACCTGCCTTTTAGCATCCAGGCAGAAGTGAGAATCCCACCAAGGCTGAGCACTGAGTGAACACACACTGTTGAGAGAAGAGAAACAATAAAACTGAGCCAGATTTCCCCCCCCCAGAAGTGACTAGTGAGATTTAGGGCACCCTTAGCCATACTTTAAAAGGACCTGATTTTCACAGTGTGAGAGCCCTGTACTGCCAGTGGTGCTGTTGCATAGTCTTCTACGTTCTTAGAGTCTGAACAAGCTTTGACACTTACAGAAACATTAGTTTTGGGTTATGCAAGGGTTTTTTATTTTGGTTTGTATTTTTTTTTGGTGAACATCATCATTCAGTGAGAGCTGCAAGAAAGTTTGCTCTCTGCTTTGGACTCTGCTTCGAGTCAACTAGTCACTTGCTCCCTGAGAATCAGGATCGGTTTTGGGCTGAGTTTCCCGAAAGAAAGAACTACCCTGCATGCTGGCTGACCACCTCATGTCAGGACTGTGTAAATAAATATCCCTAGGATTAAACGTCACTTTCTCCTGCACTGGGAAACAGACTTCCACTGCCCCCCAACAACTGCTATTGCTGAGCTGAGACATGATGTGTCAGAATTGGGGATAATGTTTCAGGTTCTTCAAGTCTGACACAATCAACTCAGGATTAAACAAAGACTGTGAATGGCTAGCTAAGGACAAAAGCAGCTTCTCCTCTCTTGGTATTCACACCTCCAGATCAGCTACTAGAAGTGGGCTTCATCCTCCCTGATTGGATCCACCTCGTCATCTCTAGCCTGATTCTGGCCTGCATATTTATAACTGCCACTGGAAATTTCCACTACATGCATCTGACAAAGTGGGTCTTTGCCCACAAAAGCTTATGCTCCAACACTTCAGTTAGTCTATAAGGTGCCACAGGACTCCTCGCCGCTTTTCCAGACTGAGACCAACATGGCTACCCCTCTGATACTCGTTTCAGGTTGGGGATCCAAAAAACATTGGTTTGCTTTGGAAATCTTGGCTTATGCCTGTGCTAAGCATTGTATTTCAAGGAACCAAAAGGACTTTTAAACTTTGATTAAACAGGCTGTGTAGCAACTGACCAAATCCACTTTACTCTTAACCACTATCCTGTTTGGGTTAAAACATGAGACTTTTTTTCAGATTCCTGCCCTGCCTAACCAGCTAATTACTTGTCAGTCACTTTCTCTCTCTCTTTCATGTGCTAGTCAAAGGAAAAGTAAACAAAGAAAGTAGGCAGCTATTACTAGGAAGTTACCTGTTTGTCATCTTTAGACAGATCATAGCAGGTGAAAGGTGGCTGTGGATATATGTAGTCATGGTGCACATCTCTCAGTGACGGTACAAACACGAGCTGGGAACCTGCACTGTTGGCAGAGAAGAGAGAAACATTGTCAGAGAGGCGGGGAACCTAAGAACCGAGTACATGACAACCAAGACTTCAATACAAGAAGTAGGAATGTGTTAGTATATATATTTAAATGGTTAACTGATGAGCCTGAGCTCGTGGGGAGCTGGCTTTTAAGCAGGCTCCCCACAAGCACTGGCTCCAGAGGCAGCAGCTTGGGGGAGGAGGGCAGGGGCAGACAGGAGCCAGTACGTGAAAAAAGCCAGCATCTAAGTGATTTAGCTTGCATTCTCACTGCCAAGTGGGCAGGTTACTAGTTCAAATGAGAGTGGAACCTGGGTTCTAATCAAACACCCAGCTGGATTTGCTCCATTTTTTGCAGTGTAAACATACCCTATGTTTAAGTACAGCTCATCAGTAGGGGCTCAGAATCCACTAGGGCCCATAATACAAACAATCAACAAACTAGTTTAAATATTCTATCCTTGATGAAATTGCAGCCTGAGGTACAAGGGAGCCCTTCAAGTCCCAGCAGTTCTGATCACATCAAGCAAAGAGATTGCTGTGCATTCATCAGGAGAGAAGATAGTAAACTAAGGGACAAGTATCAGAGGGGTAGCCGAGTTGCAGACTAACGAGAAGTCCTGTGGCACCTTATAGACTAACCAATTTATTGGAGCATAACCTTCAGTGAGCAAAGAGGACTTCTTGTTGTAAACTAAGGGGAAACTCCTGTTCATTAATGAAGAGTTAAGATTGTCTTATGATTCCTGGAAACCTCTATGAGGCTGACCTTGGAACCAGATCTATAGTTAGATGATGCATCTGTTGTAATTAGGCCATGAGAGAGAGATGTGATAGATACAAGAAAGCTCAATGGCCTGCTGTAAGCCTGAACTTCAAAAATCAGGGTGTTTGGGTTTACCATTGCATTGGTAAATACAATTATGCTCGTGGCTCTGCTTTAATTGCCATTGCTACAGCAGCAGAAAAATCATCTCTTTACTGTGTTTCTGAAGTGAGGTGCAACACTCTTAAGAGGATACGGATTAGTTTTAAAATCCTGTTTGATTTCAGGGCCTCACTAGCAGATATTTACCCAACTCCTCCTTCCTGATCACAGGAATTGCCACACTGGCTTGCATCAATATTCAGGCAGCCCAGTATTCAGAACCTTTTACTTCTAGGGTAGAACTCCTCTGCCAGGAGACAGAGTTCTCTCAGGGTACGTCTACACTGCACAGCTATTTTGGGATACCAGAGGTATCCTGAAATAGCTACCTCGCGTCTTAATAAGCCACCCATTATTTTGAAATAATGGACGCGCTATTTCGGCATCCTGGTAACCCTCGTTGCGTGAGGGTTAAGGGATGTCTCGAAATAGCACGTTATTTCAAAATTTGGCGCTGTGTAGATGCACCAAATTTCAAAATAGCCTATTTCAAAATTCAATCGAAATAAGATACGCAATTTGTGCTACGCAAATTCAGTATCTTATTTTGACTTTAGGGTGCTCTGTAGATACACCTTCAGAGGCCAGTCTGAGACCGAAAAGATTCACCCCAGTAATTAAGGACCATTTAGAACATGGGTTCCCAAACTGGGGGGCGTGCCCCCCTGTGGGGGCATGAAGAAATTCCAGGGGGGGCACGAGGCGACCCAGCCTTCCCTCTCCCCCATCAAGTTTTGCTGCCCCGCTCAGTTCCTTTTTTTTCCCCCCTCAATAAGTTTTGCTGCCTTTTTTTTTTTTTTTTGGCAGGGAGAGGCGCGAGGGTTTTTTCAAAAATCAAGAAGGTGGGCACGATGCCGAAAAGTTTGGGAACCACTGATTTAGAACTTCCATCTTTGGTTCCAACTGCAAGGTGTGCTGCTCTGAGATGCCTTTCCTAACATACTCAGGCCAGTGTATACATTTAAAAAAGAAAGAAAACAAAACACAAATATGGAAACCGACCTCACCAAGACAAAATAGTGCCTTGCACACAATAATCCCCTCAGGGAAAGGACGGAAGAGAGACTAAACCACATATGATGGATTTAAGACACAATCATAGAACTGGAAGGGATATCAAGAGGTCACCAAGTCCACTACCCTGCACTCATAGCAAAACTAAGCACCCTGTGTTGATCATCCCTGTCAGGTGTCTGTCTAACCTGCTTTTAAATACCTCTAACGACAGAGTCCACAACCTCCCTATGCAATTTATTCCAGTGCTCAGCCACACTGACAGTTAAGTTTTTCCCAATGTCCAACCTAAACCACACATGCTGCAATTTAAGCCCATTGCTTCTTGTCAAATCAGAGATTAAGGAGAATAATTTTTCTCTCACCTCCTTGTAACAATCTGTTAGGTACTTGAAAACTGTTATGTCCCCTCTCAGTATTTTTTTTTTCCAGTCTAAACAAACCAATTCTTTCAATCTTCCCTCAGAGGTCATGTTTTCTAGACCACTGGTACACAACCTTTTTGTGCTCGCGACCCCCAGGAAAATTTTGGTTGAGAAAAAAAAAAGTGCAGCCCCTTTAAATGCCATTCTGCTCGCCTGCTGCTCCCCTCACCTTGTATATGTTGGACGGCGAGCCGGGAAAAGAAAATACTGTCCGGCCCGAATTACAGCACTGCGACCCTCCAGGAAGACAGCCTATGGGATGCGCACCACTGTTCTAGTGAGACTGTTAATCTTTTTTCCATCCTCTCTTCCAATTTTCCCGTATCTTTCATGAAATGTGGTACCCGGGAACTGGACACACTATTCCGATTGAGGACTAATCATTGTGCAGTAGTGCAGAATTATTTCTCATGTCTTGCTTAGGACACTCCTATTAATACCTCCCAGAATGAGGTTTGCTTTTTTGCAACAGTGTCACACTTTTGATTCACATTTAGCTTGTGGTTCACTAGGACCCCTAGATCCCTTTCAGTAGCATTCCTTCCTAGACAATCTTTTCCCATTTGGTATGTATGAAACATACTGCTTCTTCCTAAGTGGAATACTTTGCATTTGTCCTTGCTGAATTTCATTATATTTACCACAGATCATTTCTCTAGTTTGTCTAGATCATTTTGAATTATAATCCTATTCTCCAAAGCACTGGCAACCCCTCCCAGCTTGGTATCGTCCACAAGCTTTATAAAAGTACTTTCTGCCATTATCCAAATCATTGATGAAAATATTGAATAGAACTAGACCCAGAATTAATCCCTGAGGGACCCCACTTGTTATGCTCTTCCAACAGGACTGTGAGCCATTGATAATTACTCTATGAACCCACCAGTTATGCACCCACCTTATAGTACCCCACCTAGGTTGTATTTCCCTAGTTTAATCAAATGAGAGGGTTATGTGAGACTATCAAATTATTTACTAAAGTCTAGATATATCATATCTATTCTTCCCCCCCTTTATCCACAAGGTTTATCTTCATATCAAAGAAAGCAATCAGGTTGGTTTGACATGATTTGTTCTTGACAAATCCATGCTGCTACTTATCACCTTATTATCTTTTAGATATCCGCAAACTGATTCCTTAATTATTTGTTCCATTATATCTCTGGGCACAGAAGTGAAGATGACTCGTCTGTAATAAGGAAGTTAAGTAGTATGTAATTCCCTAGTCCAGTGGTCCAACGTGGTGCCCGCGGGCGCCATGGTACCCGCTGGGGCATTTATGTGCGCCCGCCGAGTGATCAGGGCCGGCCCAAGCCATTCTTGCACCCCGGGCACACGGTGCACGTGCGGCCCCGCCCCCCCGGCGCACAGCAGCCCCAAAAGGTTGGGGACCACTGCCTAATCGAATAGTAGATGCATTTTTGCATCGACCATTCCATTTGTCGATAGGGCGGCGCTGCCCCTTTTAAACACTTCCAAGGCATTTTAAAGGGGCAGCGCCAAACAGCTGATCCCAGGCTCGGCGTGGCACTGCCGCTTTGAAGTACCCCATCTCCCCCCACCCTTGCTGCCTCTATCTGATAGAGGCAGCAAGGGGTTGGGGGGAGTGACCAGTCGACTATCCTGTTGACTATCCAATAAGCATTTGCTTATCAGAGTCACCTAGTCCTTAATATCCCTAGTCTGTAATTCCCTGGGTTATTCTTATTTCCCTTTTAACAGATGGGCACTACATTTGCCTTTTTCTAGTTGTTTCGAATCTCCATCTTCCATGACCTTTCAAAGATAATAGCAAATGGCTCAGCTATCTCCTCAATCAGCTCCTTGAGTATTCTAGGATGCACTTCATCAGTCCCTGGTGACTTGAAGATATCTAACTTGCCAATTTTTTTTAAACTTGTTCTTTTCCTATTTTAACTTCTGAACCTACCTCATTTTCACCAGTATTCACTATGTTAGGTATCCAATCACCAACAACATTCTTGGTGAAACCCGAAACAGACGTTAAGGACCTCTGCCATATCCACATTTTCTGTTCTTGTTTTCCCTCTTCACTGAGTAACAGACCTACCCTGTCCTTGGTCTTCTTCTTGCTTCTAATATATTTATAGAATGTTTTGGTATTCTTTGAGTCTCTAGCTAATTTAAGCTTGTTTTGTGCCTTAGCTTTCTAATTTTTGCCCCTACATACTTGTAGTATTTGTTTGTATTCATTTTTGTCATTTGACTTAGTTTCCACTTTCTGAGGACTCCTTTTTGATTTTTAAATCACTCAAGATCTGGTTAAGCCAGGGTGGTCTCTTCTCATACTTCCTGTCTTTCCTATGCAGTTGAATAGTTTGCTCTTGTGCCCTTAATAACATTTATTTGAAAAACTGCCAACTGTTTTTCCTCTTAGATTGGTTTCTCATGGGATCTTACCTACCAATTCCATGAGTTTCCTTAAGTCTGCTTTTTTGAAATCCATTGTCTTTATTTTGCTGTTCTCTCCCTCCTAACATTCTTTAGGCAAGGTTTACACTAGGGGAGTTCAAATTAAGATATGCAACTGGAGATGACTTCCCTTACTCCTTGTGAGCACTAGGAGTACTGGCACCAACGGGGGCTCACTCAGCATTTGATTTAGCAGGTCCTTGCTAGACCCACTAAAATTGAATGCCAGAAGATTGACCTCCAGAGCATAGATCCGCTGGTAAGTATAGATGTGGCCTTTGAATCATGAATTATTATTTCATTATCACTTTCACCCAAGGTGCCTTCCGTTTTCAAATTCTCAACCAGTCCCCCCCTATTTATTAAAATCAAATCTAGAACTGCCTCTTCACAGTAGCTTTCTTCACTTTCAGCGACAGAAATGTCTCTGATACAATCCCAAGAACTTGCTGGATAATCTGTGCCCTGCTGTGTTTTTTTCCTCAACAGATGCCTGGATAGTTGAAGGTCCCCATCACCACCAAATCCTATGCTTTGGATGATTGTTAGTTGTTCAAAAAAAGCCTCATTCACCTCTTCTTCTGGGTTAGGTTGTCTGTACTAGACCCCTATCATGACATCATATTTGTTTTTTACCCATGTCACTTCAGGCCAGCAACACATTTATTCAGATACTATGGTAATGAGGGAAGAATGATAATAAGATAATCTAATTCTTATTTAGCACTTTTTATTAATCGATCTCAAAACTTCAATCTTGCATGTATTTTATCTGTACAATACTCCTGTGAGAGATTGGGAAGTTAGATAAGACCCTACATAGAATAGAATCCAGTCTCCAATAGAGCCCAGCTATTTCAGAGGTTGGCCCATGCCCCGAACCATCTGCTGCTATTGTAGTATCCAATATAAATTCCGCACTTCACATTAATCTCAGAACACATTCAGGACAAGAGTAAAACACTATGTTTCAGTTGCCAGCTGAAGTTGATGAAAAATCTTCCCGTGTCCCATAGTGCATGTAGATGCATTCTGGGAGTGGAATTACACCTACCTCTAACACAACTTGCAACAGCTGCTATTCGAGGACAATGGACCTGACTGGCCACTGGTACTCTCTTGAAGGACAATTTCTACCCTTTATTGGAAAATATGCACAGGTGCAACTAGCTGAGCAATTTTTTTAAAATTAACTCCAATATACCAAGCAGCTTTGGTAGTAAATGCTGAGACAGACAGAATCAGGTCAGTAGCTACTTAAATATTCTTCTCTCAAAATCCACACTCGGATACAATTTGTATTGTGCTTTTAAAGGCCAGTATTGACCTGATACCAGTGTATGACAGACTCTGGCAGCAGATGAAAGAACCTAGTAGTGCACAGCGCTCACCCCAAGGAAATAATGTCTTGTTTGTTCTTTGTTTTCTCCATTCCTCCTCCCCGCACACCCTCCCCCCCCCACCGAATCGTAAGAGGGAAATCTGAGAGGACAAAAACCAACAGCAGATATTAAGGCCCCCTGCCCCAAGTCCTTTGGGTTTAATGCAGGGGTTGCGGTACGGAAAGCAACAGGGAATGCAGTACCAATACTAGAGGTAGACAGGTCAAGCAAGAAGTTGTCATTAATCATACAGCTATTCTGCTAAAGCAGGGATGGGGAACCTTTTTTGGGTTGGGTGCATGGCCCCCTGACAAGTGAGAAAAAAAAATCCAGACCCCAAATGAAAAGGAAAAAGACATTCCACACATTCCCCTCACAGCCCAGAGCCTGGGGTGGGCCAGGCTAGTAGATTGTGTGTGCTCCTACCCCACAGGGAGACAGCAGTGGGGCTTTAGTGCCAGTGTGGGCTCCCAAGGGGGGGGGGGGGGAGGGGGGCGGGGAAGAGTCCTGAGCCTTAGAGGCCAGATTCGAGCAAGCCAGCAGCTGCATCTAGCCCCCAGGCCTGAGGTTCCCCAGCTCTGTGCTAAAGAAAACCTTGAGTGAGTCTACACAAACTTTTGCAGTTACAATAATGTCAGTTAGGGATGTAATTTTTTAATGACTTTTCTTGCTGAGGAAAAAAAGTGTATTTTTTAAATACAGTTTTTTAAAAGTGAACTAGTATAAACAATACCAGTAAAAGCAGGGATAAGGAAGTGACTGGTTAACATCACCCTTATCTGCTGCAGCTGGGCTGGAGTGGTCCTCCCACCCACCCTGATTTAATCAGCTAACTGGTTAAACATAATGTTTAACTGGTTAACTAATCAAACAGGATTTTACATCCCTACTTAGGCACCAGCAATGCTTTTTGATGGAGGACCACTCCAGAAATTTGATAAGTGGTCAAGGGCTGCACTCTTCCATATTAATGGAGGAGGTGCAGGGTCTGAGGTGGAAGTTAGGTGCAGAAAGGAGCTCCCATGCAGGAAAAATTCTTCCCCTGCCCACCTCCTCTGGAGAGCCACAGAGCAAGAGGCTTCTCCAGTGGGTGGGGCTGGCTGGGACGGCATGGTGAGGAAGTCACTGGTACAGGAAGCCAGGACCTGCTGCGGCTGGGTGATGGTGGTCTGCTCTGGTGGCCAGGGGGCTCGGAGTCTGTTCTGGCAACTAGGGCTGGGACCTGCCACATGGTAGGGTGGGGGTAGAGGGCCGTATCTGCTCTGGCGGCTGGGAATGGGACCTGCTGCATGGCGGGGGAGGAGTGGGGGGAGTGTTCTTCTCCAGCAGCCAGGAATGCATGTGTTAATAAATTACATGCCACAGTAGCACACATCCAAACCAGCACACAAGCCAAAACTCACTCTGCTCATAGTTGGAAAATCTCAGAGGGAACACTGCTCCTGCATAGGGGACTGGGGTCCAGGGTCTGGGAAGAAACCTGTGTACAGGGGAGTATTTTGACCTGTAGGAGGGGGTACAGGGTCTGGAAGGGTTAAGCTGGGACAGGGCTGTAGAGGTTTGGGTTGTGACCTAGTGCAAAAGGAGGTTGTGAGTTGGGCAGGGGACTGGGGTGCCGGAGAGAGTAAAGATGGAGCAGGAGGGGTGCAGAGGGTTTGGGTTGTGACCTGGAGCAGGGTGTTGGGATGCAGAAGGGGGTTATGTGCCAGGTCCAGACACTAGCTGGAAGGCTCTTACCTTAGGCAGGTCCTGGCCAGCAGGACCCTCAGGCAGACTCCCAGCCTGCTGCACCTCTGCACATTGCTCAAGGCAGCTAGCTGCAGGGGCTATGTGCTCTCAGCATGCTGTGCTCTCTTGGGGGAGGGGAGCATTTGTAGGCTGCCTGCGGAAGCACAGCCCAGGTGGGGGGAGCTGTGGGATTATCCCGGGGGCAGAGGCAGCACACGAAGGCCCATCTCCCTGAGGCACACAGAACACATGGTCCCTGCAGCCAGCTGCTTTGAGTGGCGTGTGGGGGCCCAGCCAGCAGGGAGTCTGCCTAAGGTTGCTGCTGGGCTGCAAGCCGGTGGCGATCCAGCCTGGCAGGCTAGATTTGTCTCAGGGGCAGTATTTTGCCCATCCTTGGTCTTCCCTACCAGGGTTTACCATATACCTATCTGTCAACTTTTGTTACGACCAGGCCTTAGAATTCAAGTTCACACCCACTTACAACACAACTCTGTTTCTGCAAAGGTCTCCGGGTTGGAAAGTAGGGCTGGGAAAAGTGGTCAGATAGAAGGCAGCACTACCATTCATTACAGCAGCATTTTCAGGCCTGTACTATAAGAGCCTCACTGTATTAGGCAGATACACAACAAGATCATCCCTACCCTAAGCACCTAAATTCTAAGTCAGGATGGGGAACCTATGGCCCATGGGCTTCCCACCCCCAAACAGTGGTGCAAGCTGGCACTGGTGCTCCATGACTCTGCATGCTGCAGGGAAACACTCCCTGCAAGTTGTGCTTCCCTTCAGTATGCAAAGCCAAGCTTAGATACCTATGCCTCCTCCCAAGGAACTGCATCAGACAGGTGCCCCCCATCCTGTGCCCCCCTCCACACCCCACCTGGCCTGTACCTCCTTCTCACCCAGACCCCACATCCCAAGCCTGTTTTTGCACCCTCCCACCCAAATTCTACACTTATACCCCCAGCCAATTTCGTGTACCCTACACCTCCCCTGCTAAGACCCCGCAGCCCACTCCCTGGCAGCCCCTTCCCACACACTGAACCTCTCATTTTTGGCCTCACCCCATAGCCAAGGAGGGTCCCAAAAATCCACTAATCCTGGAGAGTTAATCCAGCCCTGGGAGGTAAGCCCTGATCCTCAGCATTTCCCTCCCCACCGTCCACATAGGGCTGGAGCTGAGGGAATGAGGGGAGTGTTTTTTCTTTTTCCTGCTTTTGAGCTGGGGGCCAGGTCAGAAGGGGTGGGGTTTTTTTGTACTTCTTACATGCATGTAGCCCCCGACTGATTTTTCTGTGGGTCAGTGGTCCCCGATTCAAAAAAGGCTCCCCCACCCTGCTCTAAATAGACAAGACAGAGGCCTTTTCTACACATGGAATTCATACAAATATACTTATTTTATTTAGGGGTGTGATAATAAAAATGATACTAACCCTCACAATGTGGGTACAGCTATACTGGCATAAAGGTGCCAGATACTGGTTCAGTTTATTCCCCTTCCTGTACACGAGTTAAGCTTGAACTCAATAAGCACACTTACAGCAGTGTAACTGCATCCACACTAGGGGGACTGTAACATTTAAATTATCCCAATACAATTAAAAGAGTACAACATGTCTGTTAAGACAAACCCAGAGTGTGAATAGGGAAACAGGCAAAGAGGTGAAGTGTCATGCCCATGGTCACATAGCAGGTCAGTGGCAGAGCTGGAAATAGGACCCAGATTTCCTCCCTGTTCTCCTGGAGACAGACTGGAACTACTGATCAAACTCCAGCACAACTGAGTCAGGGGATCAAGTTACACAGACTGACTCTGAAAGACAGGGTGGGCTGCCTTTTTAAACTATGAAATGGGACAGTATTAGAATCAAGACAGAATGGTGTCATCCCTATTCTCTCTTGTGTACAAAGGCCCTTGGCAGACTAGATTCCCAGGTAGCTGGTTCTTCAACTTGTTTGATGTTAAGAGCAGTTCTGTTTCCAAATAAGATGGGAACAGCCCCATGTGTTGAAATAATCAGATGCTGACGTGAATTCAAGAGGGCCATTTACCTGATACCCATTCTATTCAAACCTTCCTGTTTTTCTTCTATTCATACTTGAATAGAGATTAACAGTATTGGAGCTCTCCTGCAGAGAGGACAAGCACTCCTAGGAGGCGCGCATGCATGCACGCACACACACCCCTCCTGAGAGTGAGGCACTGTGAAACTGCTTGCTGCTGTCAGGATACACGTAAAAAGTAGGGAGCGGATTGAGGATTGGATGCATGTTGTTTCCAGTGGATGTGGATTGGATGCAGCTCCACATTTTTATATCACACAGGGCTCTACTTACTGGTGTCAGTTTGGAGTGGTTGCTTAATGAGCTGATTAGCACCTCATTGCTGTAGATGCAACAATGAGATACAAATACTGATCAATAGGTAGGCTGCTGGCAAGAAGTGGTTATCAGGAGATGATCAAAGGGAGACCCTTACTGTGCTGACACTGAGAAATCAGCCTCCTTTTGCATTATTAGATGGTTAACTAGAATTAAATTAAGTTCTAGGAGACATTCTCCCCTACTGTTTAGGAAAGGCAAATCCCTTTAAAGTCCATCTATAAGATAGGCTGGGAGGAGGCACTTTGATATAGAGTTTCAGTATATGTATTCTTTATAAGTCTGCCACTATTGAGACTTTGACAAAATAAATTAGGCCCAGTAGTCTACATGGGGGTGGGTGGGGGGGTATGCTTCTACATGCAACTGGGAGCCTGTTTGTGCTATGAACCACAATCTGCATCAATCACAGCTTTGCCTGGTCAACACTACAAAATTATTCAGAGGGGTAGCTGAGTCAGTCTAACAGGAAAGACCAAAAAAAAAAACCCACACAATCAATAGTCTAGTAGCACCTTAAAAACTGTAATTACATTGCTCGGGGTGTAGCAAATTGTAGTTCTATTAGTGCAGTGTTGATGGAGGGGCTTCTCCTGTTGACATAATTACCACTTCTCAGAGAAGTGGAGTACAGCTCTCCTGTCCCATAGTTATTAGCTTCACTAAGATCTACAGTGGTGCAGTTGCTGCTGATCCATAAGTGTAGGCAAGCTGTTTGCTTCTGTAAAGGCTAGGGATTTGTATACTACTATCCACCTATGGCTATAACCAACACAAGCAGTTCATCCCAAAATATAGAAGAGCAAGCAAGTCAATTAAGACAGTCCCTCTCCATCACCATTCACATATTTAAACTTCTGTGCTCTGAGTAAGGATGTTGGCTGCTGGCTATGCAGAACCCATCTATTTTTGGCTTTCCACTTTTTTCCCCCCCCCCAGGAAAAGACTCCCCTTTCTCATTGGTACCTGCCCTTCCTTTAGGCACATCGCCAACATGCTGTGTTCACAACACTGTCTGCTTGTAAAAGAGTCAGGGAACTCTACCCATACATTACACTTCTACCAGCACTGTTCTTGGGTCTTAATCCTTTGTTCTCATGGTCTGCGGCTGTCTGAGGTTTAGCAGCTTTAAGGAAGAGGGGAGAATAGTTTTTGGAGTAGGGGAAAAAATAAGATTTAAAAAAAAAAGTTTAAGTCAGGTACAACATCAGGAGAGTTATGATGAACACAGTCTTCCACTCCCCTTGGGAAGACTAATTGTAAACACAAACAAAACTGTCATTTTATTCAGTGTTGCTGAACCGCCTCTAGTTCACAGAATTATAACTAACTGCTACTACTATATGGGAAGCCATGAACTAGGGATGTTAGAGAGTAGTCGACTACCCGATAAGCAAAAGCTTATCGGGTAGTCGAGCAGAGTATCATCTACTTGGTTTCCAGGGAGAAATAGCTGGTGCTGAGGGGAGCAGACTTAAAAGCTGGTTCCCCTTCATACCGTCTCCACAATGAAACGCTCCCTCTATCAGAAGCAGTGGGGGAGGTGGAAGGGCAGGGAAATAGAGGAGGCTGCTGTAAAGCAGCCTCTGTCTGCAGCAGGTTGAGGCCTGTTCACCGCAGAGAGTCCCGGCTCATGCTGGTTGCTGCACCTCTGCATTTTAAATGTAGTAAGAGCCGCTGGACTCTTACTACATTTAAAATGCAGAGTCACAGCATGGGTGGCTCCCAGAGCTGACATGAGCCAGGACTGCTGAGTCCCAGCTACAGCAGGCTCCTGAAGCTACCCCACTGTGGCTCTGCAGAGCAGTGTTTATCGATTAATCATGTAGTGGATACAATTTGTATCAGCTACATGATTAGCCTGATAACCTCAATTTAACATCCTTACCTTGAACCTCATTTCTCTTTATCCCATCCCCTCACCCTGTGGAGCTGGGATGCCAGAGGAGTGAGGTATCTCAGTTGGGGGCCAGATCAGTAAGGGTTAACAGTTTTTGGAGAAATTTTTTTGCTTCTCACTTGTGTGGTCCCCAGCAGATTTTTCTGTGGGTCAGTGGCCCCCAACCCAAAAAAGGTTCCTCGCCACTGCTATAAAGAAAACATTGAAACCTTTTGTGTTGGTCATAAATTAATATTTTACTTAGTTTATCAAACTTCATTTTAAATAAACACAAGTAAGTTAAAACTTAATCTGTTTAATAATTTAAATTAAACCATTCTCCCTAGCTGCAGCACTAGCAAAATGTCTTGAGCCATTATGTAATTAACAGTGAGTTTCCATTAGCAACTGGTGGTCCACGGAAAGGTTTACATTGAGCCAGGTGGCTCATGGGCCAAAAGGTTTGAGAACCACTGAAAGAGGCACTCCCAGCCTCTCCCCCCAAGTTAATGCAATGCAAGTTGGATCGATGCAATCGCAATATAGTTGTATGGGAGGGTCCTTTGGGGACCAAACCCATCCCTATTAGCAGAGGACATTGGGAGGAGTTCCTCGAGGGGGTCACACGACACCCTTTACTTCCGGTTACATGTTCATCTTAACCCTGGAAGTACTATCTCCAGGGGTGGGACTGTGTGTGTCAGGTGGGCTTGGCTTAAGGGATCAGGGGTGTGGCTAATGAGGCCAGGGACATGGCTGGTGTGTCCCTATTTTTTATTCAGAAAATATGGTCACTGTAACTATATTTAACCTCCCAGGCTTTGAAGGTTTTGGCTGCCCTGAAATTTTTTTTTTTTTTTTTCTCCCCAAAATAAAGTTTTTTCTATTGGCTTTGGATTGTAGTAAAATTTTCAGTGCCTCATGACCCTGCCCTAACAGTCGCAACCCACCAGTTAAGAAATGCATTGCCAGGGAGATGAACTAGATCTGTATGATTGATTGTCCATTTATCAGTTTTACAGTCTAGTTTTAAAGTGTCCCAAGTAATAGGATACTCGGACTTACCAGAGAGAGAGAGAGAGAGAGAGAGAGAAACACACAACAGATGGGAATAGTCATATACTACCATGAAGTATATTCAAGTTATTTGCATCACAGTAGAAACTAGAGGCCCCAAGATGAAGCCTCCCCTTGTGTTGGAAGTTGCACAATCTGGGTCTTCACAGCAGCATTTGCACAGGTGATTAGCACCCAGGTCTGAGCACACAGGTTAGCTTAGTCCGGTACTGAGCCGCTATACTGCAAGCCATACCCCAATTACTTTCTTTTCGTTGGGGTCGTATTCTCCCACATGGCTCACTGGATTTCTGGGAGAGCATCCTTTGCGCTATGGAGTCCAGTGACTTGTGGGAGAACTTGCATGTTCTTCAGGCCACATGGGGGAAGTTGTGGGAAGGCACTGGAAGACTATGATCAGTGCACGTGGATGCATTACCAGTCCAGAGTGGAACCTGGGCTTTAACTCACACCATACCAGGCAAGCCAACTAGCCTGGCATGAATGCACCACTCAAAGAGAGGAGTTTGCATGTGTGGATGGGAGGACATCGGGGTAACACCCAAGTAAAAGCCTCTGCTAATTCCACACTGAAGTTATACCCACAAGGAGAGAGTGCCCTGAACACCTCAACTATACTTGATAATAAAATTTTCAAGAGCACTGACTTAGAAGTCTACATCCCACTGGGTACATCTAGACAGCGGCGCCATTTCAGGATACGTTCGGCATCCCGAAATAGCGTTTTCTGCGTTTTAGCAACAAGCCCATTATTCCAAAATATATTCAAAACAGGCTTGCTATTCCGACATCCTGGTAAACCTCGCTCCACAAGGATTAAGGGATGTGTCAGAATAGTGGTCTATTTTGAAATTTGGCACTGTGTAGACAGCACCAAATATTGAAACAGACCACCTCAAAATAAGCTACGCAATTTGCATAGCTTGAATTGCATAGCTTATTTCGAGCTATGCGGTGCTGTACCCTCATTTAGGAGCTTTTGAAAATTTTAGTGCACATTTGTACAATGGAGCATGAGCTGGCTGATTCTAGCAGGACTTATCTGCATCAACTTGATAAACAATCTAAATGAACATGAAAAAGGAAGGATTATTACACTTATTTCACACATGGGATTGAGGACTTCTCAACACTTTAAACTCTACAGCGGCATAGATGCACCACGGACACAAGACACACTGATGGGCAGGACTTTCCAGTCAGTGTAGATAATCCACCTTCCGCAACAGACAGCAGCAAGATTGACAGAACAATTTTCCATTGACTTAGCCCAGTTAACACCAGAGGTTAGGTTGCCTTAACTAAACTGCTCAAGGCTGTGCATTCATCAATTCCCCCAAGTGACGTAATTGAGTGGTCCTGACTTTTTAGTCTAGACCAGGCCACAGTGACTTGCCTGAGATCACACAGCAAGTCTCTGGCAGAGAACAAAATTGAAGCCCTTATCTCCGCAATTCCGTCCAATGCCCTAACTACATGGCCATCCTTCTTTTCAAAGGTGGACTAGAGAATCAGATTGGCTTAGGCTCTGTATGATGAAAACGAACCATTTTCTAGTAACCTAAGGAAGGAACTGGGAATAGGAAGTTGTGTTCTAGTCCTAGTATTGTCAAACTTGTTCTGCAAATATGAATGAAACTTCTCATCTCAACAACTCTGAGATACAGCAGATGCAAAGGATGGCAAATCTTAACTCAGTCACATTTCCCAGTGCTTTCAAATCCTTGGATGGAAGCTGACAAAAGGGCACAAAGACTAGTTAATACATACCTTCTTGTCCCTTCAATCATCATCTTCAGACAATGTTTAAATATATCCTCAAATGAGCCAGTGAGCTGACAGTTCTACAGACAAAGACAGAAGAATTTGATTTGTAGCAACAGTGCTTGGTTTCTTTCAGGAAAGTCACACAGACCACGCAAAGAGCACAGCTCAGCCAACAGACTGGGAAAAACTCTGATAGCCTCCTCCCACCATCTAGGTAATGCCAACCAAAGTTTGAAGGTCATCCTATAAAGGGCTGCCCATAAAGTTAATAAATCCTGGTTTCATTCAGTAATGTGGTAAGAGCCTCCAAGGGAGACTGGGATGCATCCAAGTAGAGAAGCCTTGTGTGTTTGGGTTGCCTGGCAATTCAAGGATTCTAATGGGCAGTAAATAATTCTGACAAGGCAGTAAATAATTCTGACAAGACTCATCTAAAGTCTTAGGTCAAGGACTATCCCTCCATCATAGTTGCATTGGCATTGCCTTTGTTGTGCCATCACTCTGGAGGGACACACAGCAAGGGTTAAGAGGGCTTTCCAAGGACTGGTGCCATAGCAGCCCCAAGATGTTAGCTCGTGGTATTTACTAGATTGCAGAGAGGAAACAGTTCTGGATTCTCAACCCCTTTGGGGGAAAACTTACCTCAACTTGCTCATGTTTAGCATCGAGAAAAGGACCCAACTGGAACAAGAAAATAAGAAGTCAACAAAGGAATTTCAAGAGAGAAAAGTCTATCCCTTTCAGCCTGCCTGCTCACTGACTGGTGCTCTAGCCCTGAATTGCAACCCAGGGTGCATTAAACATAGGTAACATAAGATGCAGCTGGAGACAAAGTTTTCTAGAGATTAGACCAAAGCCTGGGAGCCAAGACTCCTGGGTTCTAGATGTTAACTCAGGAAAGGTGTATGGTCAAGTGGACAGTAACAGAGGGAGGAGAGTCAGGATGCCCTGGTTAAGGAGAGAGCATAACTTGTCTTAGTGGTTGACAGCAGGGAACTGGGAGTCAGGTATGCCGAGCATGAGTATGCTTAGAACAACTAAGTCACTTTGCCTCACCATGCCTCAGTTTCCCCACCCCACCTAATTTCAGGTAAACAACTTGGATTAGCGAGTAGTGCAATGGGCTGGAACTCTGCGGACCTCGTTCTATTCCCAGTTCTACTACTGGCCTGCTGAGTGATATAAGCAAATCACTTCCTCTACGCCCCACCTCAGTTTTCCATCTGCAACATGGGGATTATGTTATTCTGTAACGCACTCAGAAAGCTATAGATAAAAAGCTCTATAAAGGGAAGCCGTGAGATTTAACAAACTGGGAAAGTGCTTTGCAATGAACAAACATAGGTTTTGCAACATTCCATACCAATGAACCCTGTGGCACTTTAGAAACCAACAGATTTATTAGGGCATAACCTTTATATGTTACCCGCAAAAGCTTATGCCCTAATAAACCTGTTAGTCTGTATCTACAAAAACAATGAGGAGTCCTGTTGCACCTTAGAGACTATCAGGGCTACCTCGGAGACTTTTCTCCACACCAATGGTCCATTTAAATCAGCCATTATCAGGTGCTTTAGAGGAGCCTTTGGGTAATATCTACACTGCATTCCTCTTTCAAGAGAGGAATGCAAACGCAGCCGAGCAAAATTGCAAATGAAGTGTGGATTTGAATTTCCCATGTTTCATTTGCATAATCGCATCCAGCCGCTATTTTGAAATAGCCACTCTACACAGCGTTTTTTATTTCGAGAAAAAACCCTTCTTTCAAAATAACCCTTAAACCTCATTTTATAAGGAGTAAGGGTTATTTTGAAAGAAGGGTTTTTCCTCTCAAAACAACAGCATCTACACAGTGTTTATCATCTTGAAATAGGGTAATTTCGAAATAGCGGCTAGACGTGATTAAGCAAATGAAATGCAGGAAATTCAAATCCGTGCTTCATTTGCAATTTCACTCAGCTGCATTTGCATTCCTCTCTCGAAAGAGGAATGCAGTGTAGACATACCCTCTAGGAGGACAATCATGGAAAGTTAAGTGTGCATGACTTCTAATGAAAAGCAGGAGGATTTGTATCTCTGAAAAAAGTGACCCCACCTAATAAACTGTCTGACGGTATTTTTCATTGTAATAAATTCAAATCAAATCCATTGATATTATCCCATAATCCTAACTAAGACGACCAAAAACCCCACGTCAATCTGAACACGAGTTTCTCCACTACTGAGACAAAACATTCCACAGAGTCCTAATATTCTACTGTGTCCAGATAAAACAAATCAGCTTAGGCTGCAGATTGCCTTGTTTCAAGGTGCCTTTCACCTTTTCTGACTATAAAGGCAAGTCACTGACTCCCAAGGGAATTTAATAACTGGTTGTATTTGTTGGACACTCACAGGGATTGTGAGGCTATGGGTAACTTTATGTAGTTACATACAGAAACTGGACTTCTTTTCTGGTTTAAGGTCATTGTGCATTTTTTAAACACATAAAATGAGATTTATCTAACTGTGTTACTGCAACAGTATCTCTGGGAAGAGACAGTTTGGTTTTGAAGTCATGCTAGGCCCTCTAGTGGGCTCTTTGATAAACCTTATCCCTAGCATGGCATATCATCTGAAAAAGCTCTTTGGTTCACAGCTACTATTGTTCAGATTTCAATTTAAAGAAAAATCAAAGATCACATCAAGATGCTTTGCTCAAGTTAACATCTATCCAGATCCCATCTGAGACACTGCAGCTATAACGCCACTAGAGGCAACATGGGCTAATGAATAAAGTACTAGTCTAGAAGTCAGAAAACCCCCATTCTTATTCCCAGCTCTGCTACTGTACAAGTGTGGACAAATCACCTCCCTTACTTTGTCTTGCCTATTTAGGGCAGGTACTGTTTCACTATGTAGCAGTGCAGTATCTGTTACAAGACCCTAACCTCAGTTGGGTCTCTGGGCTCTACCAGAATACAAGAGCTTCTTCTGAATACCACTGTGTACTTACACTCACTCCTAGAAATAATTCAGTAATTTACATTTCAGATGGGGACACCTGTGACACAGACTTTTCCAAGGCCACCGAGAGTGGCAGAAACAGAGCCCCTGCCTTCTAGTCTTATGTTCAAGTCACTAGAAATCTTAATGCAATTTACTTGCCTGTTGTGCACCCAATTAAAAGTAGGTCAGACACCCTTTGGATAGATCAGCATAAGAGGTTCTAGAATATGAACTGTTGTAGGCCTTAACACTTTGAAATGAACTTCTGTCTCAAGGAAGTATGTAATCCATTGATCAGTGTCTCTGTCTCCAAGCCTGACCCAGAGAGAATTGGAGCACGTTATAGCTCAGCTAGAGACAGGTTCACATCCTTTATGGACTGGGGACAGAGAAAGGCATGTACTAACTCTGGGAGTATTCCCTGTCAACCAAAAAGATGTTCATATTACAGTAAGGTTTGCATTTACATCAGGGAATTCAAAACTTCACGTGGAGATTAAAAAAGCATTAATATATTATGGGCCTTGTAAGAGAACTTGCAGAAATAAGCTTCGACTAAGAAAGGTCATATTGCTTTTGAATTGGAGCCTAATTGATCACAGCTGAGTTTTCATGTCATTTTTTAAGCCTGGTATTTTTTTAATGCAAACAGTTTTCAGCTACATGTTATACCATTTAGTTACAAAGCCACTGCATAAAGAAGAGAAATAAAACCAAGGTCCTGAAAGCTCGTGTTCATTAAATATCCGACAGCACTTTTCATAAGAGCATTAACCCTAGTGTCCTGGCTAAACTCCAGCTTTGAGTAATTCCATTCTGCCTCTTTCAAATCCCCACCTGCAATTTTAGTTAGAAATAGGAATCTTCTTCTCATCTAGTCCTCAGCAGTTATGTTATGTTGCTATAGTTGGCAAAAAGCTGCAATGATTCTTAGAGGATGTGTGCTTTAAAATCCTATTATGGACAATGGCCACAACTTGAATCGAGACCTCACTGTGCTAGGAACTATACAAATATGCAGAAAGACAGAGTCACTGCTCTATAGCGCTTACATTCTAAAGCCCCAATCTTGCAAAAAAAGTTACGCACATGCTTAATTTTAAGCACCTGACCAATCCCATTAACTTCAATGGCACTACTCACATATCTAGAAATAAGCACCTTCATGTTTTCTCCCATTCTCCCCCTCACACTGACAAAACCTCCCCCAAAATACCCACAAAGCTACATCATCATCCTTCAAAACCCTCCTCAATACTCCTGTGATGCCTACCAAAAAAAAAAAAAAAGCGACAATAGTTGGCTGCTGGTGTGCTGAGACCACAGCCTAGCATATTGGCTAGTACAATCTCATTGTTTCCTTGTACTCCTCTGTATGTATCCATTCATTTTCTCTTGTCTTAGGGTACGTCTACACAGCAGGGCAAAAGTTGAATTAAGAAATGCAACTTTGGCTATGTCAATTGCATAGCTGAAGTCAAAATAGATTAATTCAACTTTTAGCACTGTCTACACATTAGAAAGACAAAGGAAGAACACTTTTCTTTCAACTTCTCTTACTCCTTGTAAAATGAGGGTTACAGGAGTTGGAGTAAGAAGTCCTCCATCAACATTATTTTGAAATAATGGCTTGCTGTGCAGACACGCACTATGGCTTGCTGTGCAGACAAAATAACATTAGTTATTTTGAAATAACACTGCTGTGTAGACATATCCTTGGAGTTTAAGCACCTTATTGCAGTGTCATCTTTTTCTTCTGTGATATAGATACAGCATCTACTGCAATTGGGGGTCTTGTTCCATGATCAGAGCTCCTAGGTGCTATGGTAATACAAATAATAAAATTACTGAGAGATCAGAATGTAAATTATGACCAGATATAGTAGTGTAATAGTTGAGGTAGAGGAGAACAGGTCCTATATAAACATAAGACATTTCAGAATAATTTCTGGGGAAAAAGTTGTTTCTCAAGAGACTCCTAGTTGGGACTGCAGCACTAGTCCTGCCAGGAGCTCCCTGGGGGAAGGCCCCTGCATGGAATCCCATGGAAGTCAGTGGGCTCCACACTGGCCAGGAGTCCATCTGCACAGAACTCGTTGCATGATCCGCGTCCAAAAACATGCAGCTCTTTTCCCAAATAAAAGGAGAGGAAGGAATCTTCTTTCTTACCAGGATACAGACGTCTGGCTTGTCTTTGTTGATAACATCAATCAGATCCAACATGGGGTCATAAGTGATGCTGTCAGAAGTTGTGTAGGGCCCACAAGCAACCAAGACCATCTGCTGTTCCAAATCTAAAATGTATTGCAACAATTTCAACACAAGTTTCTAAGCTCCCCCTTTGCCCACAGGGCATCCTCTATCCTGCCAACATACAAGCGAGGGATTTTCATTTCCCTTTGCTTGGTGCTGTTTGCTCTGTGATCTTGCTCTCAGATGTTGTACACAGAAGCATCCATCATAAGTCAAGACAGACACTATGATGCAACATGTAAGCTCTGATACACACTAAGGATGTTAAGAAGCAGGTCATTGGCTAATCATTTAGTCAATACAATTTGTATCGATACACAATAAGTCAATAAGGGGAGGTACTCTGTCCCATCTCACACCGTGTCTAGGAGCTACCCCTGCTGCAGCTCTGCAGTTTAAATGTAGTAAGAGCCGGGCACGCAGCCCCACCCCATGCATATCAGCATTAAACTGGGGCGTGATTCAAGGGACGTTGCGCCTGCCTGGAGAGGTCTACAGTGACTTCTCAGCATGGGATGATCTGATCCCTTTCCATCTGGTTCCCTCCCTGATTGCTCTTCCAACAGATGGAAAATGGATTAAATATAAATCTGGGCCTCTCAAAAATTCTAACTACAGCCCTTTGTTTCGCTTTAAGCCAGACCCTGAAATCAGTTCAACTTTTCATGACATTCTCAGTGCAGAGTCAACACACAGGAGATTACTTTAACAATAGATCACTGGGCTTGGATCCAGGAACAGTCCCCCAATGGAACTATCAAAAAAATTGTAAGCTATGCACAGTAAAGAGTACAGAATAATGCTTTAAACCAGTTACATGTGCACCAGATCTGAGAAACTGCACTATCTGCAGTTTGTGCTGTCAAATGTGTATTTGTCTAATCCTCTACAATATCAATATGCAAAGCTAGCCTTGATTTTCTAACCTGGAGGGGTAGAATCTTTAAAATGAACTCACCTTCAATTTGCTCTGTAGACTGGTAGAAAGGAAGGGGCACCCCCTGAAGAGAAAGGATACTTAAAAATTATGCAAGCAAAGGGAATAATTGCACATGGCCAAATTCTACTCTCAGGAACACCAATATAAAGTCACAGTAGGCTCTGGTCCATAGCTTCCACATGAAAGACATTTAATCCACCCCTGCACTGAAACAGTCTCTGCAAGAGTAAGGAGAAAGTCCGATTTGATCAACTAATAGGGACAAGTACATTCCTGGGTGGTTATCACATGCCTCTGTGGTACTGTGAAGCATAAGACCAAAGGACAAGTGACTCCAACTACCCGTGATGTGCATTAAGTTCTATAAATCTACTGCCCACAGAAGCTTAGTGAGATTAAGAAATTGGGGGAGAAGTCAGCCTCACTCATTACTAATCGATCTGACATCGCTGCAGCAGCCATCCAAAAGCGCTTGGACAGCCTCATACATACTCGAGGTGAGAAATACTTACTTAAGAGGTCTTTGCAAGATGTCTAAGACATAAAATAAAGATGCAGTGGACAGACCCCAGCTGTAGGAGTACAAGTTACTTGGGAAGACATAAGGGGTTACCCTTTTCCAGAAGAGGGAGTTATTTAATCAAAATTATTTCACAATTAAATTATTTTGAACATTCAATTATAAAATCCCTTGTAAGCATCCATGCTGAGTTTCTAATGTATTGGGGTGGGGGGGGGGACACTCCACCCCTTCCTCCCCCTTTCCACTTCCTCCCCTAAGTGCACCCAGCCTAAGGATGTTAAATATCAGTTAACCTCATTAATTCTTATCGGTTACTCAACTATTCTATAGTCCCCGGGGTGGGGCCGGCAGCCAGTGCGCTCCTGCCTCACTCCCGGGGAGCCACCGGCCACCCTGTGCTGCTACCTCAATAAAAGCCAGCTCCCCTCACGAACTGGCTGCCTATCTAGGGGCAGGAGCTGAGCTTCTGGACTTGGCATGAACCCGAACTGAGCCAGGCTGCCTGCCTCCTAATACACTTTAAATGCAGAGCCACAGCGGGGGTAGTTCTTGGACCCAGCATGAGTCAGGACTGAGCCATGACTCATGGCCTGCCTGCTAAAAAATTCACTGGGGGGGGAGGGGAGGGGAGAAGAGATGCATGTAGTCTATAGCATTAACCGGTAAGCTTTTTTGACTACACTATTACATCCCTAATCTAGCCCTCGCTCCTTCTCCTCTTTTCCCCCTAGCACCTCCTGCATGCCATACAACAGTTAATCATGGTGGGTAATAGATGCTAGGCCACCAATGAGCAGGAGGCCCGGGCAGGGGCGGAGGAGGGCACTGACAAGGGGACTACCAGTGGGTGCTAAGCACCAACAATTTTTTTCCCCCCATGGACACCCATGGAATTTATGCCTATGCTTGTAAGAAGAGAAGTTAGTTTCTGGAAAAGTTCTCATCCTGCTCCTGATGTTTCACTAACAGCACAAAGATGCAGGAAGAAGAAAAAAGAATGTGCACTTTGAGTTACTCACCTCATACAGCTTAGATGGAACCAGTTTTCCACCTGTACTGTTAATACTCTCCATTATCACAACCTGGAAACCAGTTAATAGAAAAAAAAAAAACACCTCATGATGCTAGGATGACAGGTTGTTTGGACTCACTGACAGTCTAGCTCTTTCCTAATACCTAGCTCTTTAGTATTGTTTTCAGCTGATTCCCAAAGCGCTTTATGAAAGAGGTCAATATCATTAGCCCCATTTTTACAGCAGGGAAACTGAGGCACATTACTTGCCCAAGATGACATAGTATCGAAATCCCTAGTCCAGCAGTGTGCGTACCAGGCCACAAAGGTTTTCTTATAAGGTAATCTATTTGTCTATCCCCCAAGCAGTAATAAGACCTTGGCTGTTATTTTTCATATCCAGATCTCAAAGTGCTTTACAAAACAAAGTAAGCAGATGGATAAACTGAGTTACAGAGACAAAGTGATTTTCAAAGTTACCTAGATTCCACTGAAACACATGAGGCTCCATTGATTATTCTAACTCTCCTTGCCTAGCATTCTAGAATCCAGGTCTCAAACTTTGAAAGCCACCTTACTTAATTCCTGCACCTCCAAGTAAAGGACAGATTTTCTAATCCCTACTGCCTCCAGAAATATATCCTATTCAACACCTCACCTGTCCCGGAAAGAGGGAGTATTCTTTAAGTTCTGATAAATCCACAGGAACTTGCCCTCCTGAGGAGTGTTCCCGATCCCCTTCTAGAATGACTGACTTGGCATTCAGTTTTCCATTGCTGTCACAGCCAATCTGTCCCAGCACAGTGACTGGCTCCTACAGAACAGAAAGCACAGAGTGATCTTAGCCAAAGGGTTCCTATTTGCTCCAATTTCTCTCTCATGCAAGACATCAGTTTCTGAAGTTCCACAAATTTCCAGGGCATGGATTTTGCCTTAAAAACTAAGCTGAACAGGAAGAGAACTCAGACCTAATTGTCAGGCCCAATTTTCAACCTGCAATAAAAAAAAATCATAACAATGGACTTTAAAGGAAGAAATATAGTTCTCTCTTGATGAATCAGTTGTAGATGCAACTCATCGCTGAAACTACGGTAAAAGTTTGTTTGCAAACTGGGTCCATTTTTGTGGGCCAACTTGGCTTAAGGAGGAAGCAACACAAACCAAGCAAGTTGGTGCACGGTCACAGTTGTATCTCAATTACACATACTTTCATGAACCTTAGTACTGTTATCTCAGAGGCTCACAATAGTTAAGGTCTTTATCCTCACTACATCCTGGTGTGGTAAGGAAAGCATCATTATTCCTTGCACAGATGAGGAATTAAAGCACACAAAGAGTAAGTGACTTTCCAAGGTCACACAGGGAGTCTGTTGGCCAAGCTACGAATTGAACCCAGGTCTCCAAGTCCCAGGACAGTGCCTACCACTGGACCATCTGTCCTCTCAGCTGGAACACTTCTGGACTGACTCACTGAAAGTCTACCATTCTGCTCCCCACCTCATCACATGCTCCAGATGGTCGTCTGGCTCTGTGGGTTCTCCTTATGCATGAAGGATAGTCTTACACCTAATTTATATGGATAACATCCACTGTTAATAAGACAGGAAGTTTAGAAGGAATTTAAGCCTTGTTGCCTAAAGCTATATTCCAGTGACTGAACAACAGGCATGTGGAAGGTCCCTTCTAGGAGAATTCCATCATTGTCCTCTTTGTTGGTTTTTATACGTTCCTCTGAAGCATCTGGTATTGGCCACTGACAGAGGGTATGTCTACACTTGCCCCCTAGTTCGGACTAGGGAGGCAAATGAAGCATACTCCTCGGAGCAACAGTTAATAATTCGAGGGAAGGGTTTTGGATCGGACTAGCGCGCCTACACGCGGCAAGTTTAAAATGCCGGTTGCCCGAATTAACTTGCCGCGTGTAGGCGCGCTAGTCCGATCCAAAACCCTTCCCTCGAATTATTAACTGTTACTCCGAGGAGTATGCTTCATTTGCCTCCCTAGTTCGAACTAGGGGGCAACTGTAGACATACCCAGAGAGAGGATATCAGGTTATACAGACCCCTGGTCTGATGTACTCTGGCAAGTCCTCTGCTCTGATAATTTTTCCTTGAGAATAAGGAAGCAGAGGGTAATTATACAACATGACATTGACCAACAGACTCAAAGATGCAACTCCTATACATGGTGCAATATTTAAAAATGGAAAAAAAAAAAAACACGCCCAGTGCAATGGAATGACAAAGACATAAGAACAGAAGAGACTTGCAAAACACACACTTATGAAAAAGCTTCTGAGCTGCAGTGGTTACCTGTGCAGGGACTAACACAGAAGTGAACTCCTCAATTTTGTAGTATTTCTTTAGTGCATCCCCAAGTTCTTCTATCTTCCAGGACAACACTAAAATTATTTAAAAAAAAAAAAAAAAAGTAAGAACATTTAAGATTTCTGTAGAGATAAGGAAACAGAACATGAAGTCAGGAGCCAATTTAAAGCAGAGTTTCTCATTCAGAATCCAATGTATTTACCTGGCTCCCCGACTAGGGAACCTAAATGCCTCACAAATTTTTAACATATTCATCCCCACATTATCCCATGCAAGCTAGGGAAGTGCTATTATCCCCATTTTATAGATGGGGAACATAGGCACAGAGAAAATAAATGAATTGCCTAATCTTAAGTATGTGAGAATGTGTTTCAGTAACTGTAAGTGCTGAAATTCTCAGCAGTTACATCTGAGGTGGGGAACTTTTTTTGGGTCAGGGGCTGCTGACCCACAGGAAAAAAAAAAAAACAAAACAAAAGCCACACACCAATCAGTGAGAAGCCAAAAACAAAAAACAGCAGCCACCCTCACTGACATGGCCCCTGACTAAGAAGGAGAAAGACACTCCCTTCATTCTCCTTGCACACCAGAACATTGGGGGGGGGGGGGGGGGAGAAGAGGAGGGAAGGGCTACTAGATTTTGTGTGTTCCATCCCCACAGCAAGATGGCAGGGTGGCCAAAGCACCAGCACAGGCTCCCCAACGCTGGAAGGGGGAGCTCCGAGTCTCAGGGGCCAGATCCAGGGAAGCCAGAGGCCACATCTGGCCCCTGGGCCACAGGTTTGCCACCCCGGGTTACACGCTAGGGGAGCAGGCGGCTCCCCAGAAGCTGGTACACCCAGGGACCTGGCTTTTAAGCTGGCTCCCCACACATACTAGGAGCGTGTATGTAACCATGAAGGTTAACCAATGTGCCCAGGCTCATCGGTTAACCATGTACACAGTTACACTTTCACATCCCCTACCTAGTAGCACACAGAAGTTCATGGCAGAGAAGGGAACAGAATCAAGTCTCCCACGTCCCAGGCTCAGACCTTATTCTACTGTCTTGTGTAATTTTGTTAACTCCTCTATTTCCATATACACAAGCAATCACCAATGTCTGGTACCATCTCTTAAGCAGAAGAAAGTACTGTGCCTAAACAGCAAGGTAACCGCTATATGAATGGAGAGCAACTTCCTGAGATCAGGAAAGGCAAACTTAATTGCTTACTGTAACTATCTTTGAATAGTATGAAATACCCAGATCATTCCATATGAACATGTTGAACAATATAGAAAATGTTCATGGGGGTGCTCCTCTTTTATGACAAAAGCAACGGGGCAGTCAATGAAATTTGAAGGAAGCAAATTTAAAACTGAGAAGGAAAAAAAAAAAAATTAAAAAAAAAAATCTTTCTTCACTGCCAACATACACATAAAATGCAGTGGAACGTATGGCTATAAGATAGTACAGTACCAAGAATTTAATAAGATTCAGCATTTATATCAGTAAGATTGCTTCAACCCTCTTTAATAGAACTGTGGGTAGAGTGGGTTTGGGCGAGGGGTGAAGGAAATAAACCAGCTTGCGCCAACTTCCACTCTCCCCTCTAGGCTGATTATTCCATTAACTGGCCACCTCAAGTTTCTTGCAGCTTCCGTAAAAAGCATCTAGCACTGACCACTATTGTCCAATATCTTCTCTTTTTGGCCTGAACCAGTATGGGCATTCCTATTCATAGGGGCAGCCCAAACTG
This sequence comes from Pelochelys cantorii, assembly GCA_032595735.1. Lineage (NCBI taxonomy): Eukaryota > Metazoa > Chordata > Testudines > Trionychidae > Pelochelys > Pelochelys cantorii. The sequence goes on from CM064336.1 coordinate 36,254,930, forward strand.
CTCACCTCTCATTAAATTATTGACCTGACTTTCAGTGATGCTTAGTTTCCACATCCTGAATTCAGGGGGAGCTGTAGATGACCAGCACCTCCCAACACAAGACTTGATTTTCAGGCACTTAATGTTTATGCTGCTGCTCTTCACTGTAGTATCAGAGTACTTTTCACATAAAAATTCAAACATAAAAGTGAAGTTCATGGACTATCCAGCACTGCTCCCTCTTCAAGATTTCAACTGTATGTTTTGTTTGTTTGGGTTTTCTTGCTTGGTGTTTATTGGGTACAAAGAAGGGTCAGTTTTCTCCATGTTATTCTTACGGTGGAAAAAGTTTTGCAAAGATGGTTTTGCAACATTTTTTAAGTTATGGTCAGGGCCTGGACACCTCTAGAAGTTTGCTCCATAGCTGTATCCCCTTATCCAAAAAAAAAAAAAAAAAAAAAATGTACTATCCCCAGCTCTTACTGATCCTTCATCCTGCGCTTCGTGGTCTATATTGTCCCAGAGGGGAACAACTGTCACAGTGGTTTGCAGACCAAAATTTGCTCTTTGATGTAGTGGGGGCAGACGGGTGTTGCTACATTAATTGCTTTGAAAATTAGGACCCAGACCTCTAACTGGCATTAGAAGCTGACAGGGAGCCAGGAGGGGACCTGATGGGCTCAGCAGCCTTCACAACGTTCACCAGAACACAAAGCTTTCATTGGGAAGAAGCTTCTGGCTTCCCTAGTTAGTAGATATGTTAAGAGCCAAAGTATAAGTCACCATGAATTATTAGAGGTTTTACAAACAAAAACAATACGTTTTTTTTAAGCTACCTTCCCGGATGTCACGAAACTTTTGGAACATGAATTTGTAACTCTTGGTGAGCAACTGTTCTGGTGGACCAAAAAGCTTCACACTTGATCTGTGGCCTCCTTTTCCACTCCAAGACGTGCCCTGCACAGAGCCGAACGAAGTTACCACCTCACCTCGGTTGCTCCGAGAGCCATATTTCTGGGAGGGAGTAGCACTGCATGGAGGGAAGAAAAGGAACGGTGCAAAGTAAGTTGATGTTACAGCTGACCTTAAAAGCAACAAATCCAGTACAAGTTAGACCAAGCCTTCTGTAGCATGGATTTGTTAGAGACCAGTTCTGCCATGGAAATGCAGCCACCTCTGCGGCAGGATGTGGCAGCTGGTTAAAACAGACAGATCTGCTCCTTGACTTACTCTAGTTTTGACCTCATATCATCAGATTAGCTACTCTGTGAGCAGGGGCAAGTGACTTTGCCCCTATCTCTCTCTGAGCCTCCATCTGTAATGTCTAACTAGCTCTTTGGGGGCAGAGATCCTCTCACTGTATTTGTAGAGTGCCTATCACAACAGGGTCCCAACCTCAGATGAAGCTTCTAAATGTCACTGCATAGTTATTAAAAATCTGTGTTCACCATCAGTAGGGTTGTGAAGGCAGGAGACGGAAAGATTCATGGATTTTAAATCCTCAAAGGTACCATCATTATAATCTTATATGACCTCCTGTAAAGCAGCAGCTAGAGAACTTCATCCAATAATTTTTGGATCAGACCCACACATTATGCTCGAGCTACAGCACACCTGTTAGAAAAAATATCTAGTTTGGATTTAAGGATTTCAAGTGATGGAGAATCCACCACATCCACAGCTAAATTGTTGCAACAATTAATTAACTAACTTCACTAATGAAAAGTTCCACTGTTTTCTAGCCTGAATTTGTTTAGCTTCCATTTTCAGCAAGGAAATTTCATTATGTCTTGTTCTGCTAAATTAAAGAGTGCCACGCTATACAAAAATCTCTTCCCCGTGTACATACTCGAGGAATGTGATCATGAGTCTTAGATAAAATAAAGAGACTGATATTAATTTTCTTACATTAAGGCATGCTTAAATAATTATTGTGGCTTTTTTAAACCCTTCCCAATTTTTCAAAATCTTTTGTGAATGTGGACAACAGAACTGGATACTCTGATCTAATAATGATGCCATACATGGAGGTAACTCCTGACGGGTATTTCCTGGCTTATACAAGAGGAAATTCACTTTCTAGTTTAAAATATCTTGAGACTTTGAATCTAGAAGTTAAATCACAATTTAAACCACACTCAGTGTTAGTGTGAAGAAGATTCAGGGAGCTGCTAGAAGAGCCAACTCATCTGGGAAACCAATAGTACCATACCTTGGTGAGAAACTGTTTGGAGAGAAAAGCAGGTAGGGGCTACGGGTGGATAAAGTCCTTTTAGACCGTGGAGTCTCTGGTGTTGTTACGTTCCGTTTCTGAGAGCCCTACAATACACATGCAAAGAAAGAAAACTATGCTCGCATCAGATAGGAGAATAAATCTTTGTTTGTGTTAAGACAAATGAAATAGCAAACAAACAATAACATTTTCATGTATGCCCCAACGCCTTAAAATTCCATCTAGCTGCTAACATCTCAGAGAAGACTGAAGACCAGTGGGCTTCTTTATTGAACAGAAACATACAGAATAATATACACTTACTTTTGACGGTGTTGTGTAGGCATCTAAGATATCCTCCTCTTCCTCATCTGCATCAATGCTAACAAACACAAGTCATGGAAGAGAACAAAGTAGCGTCTACAGAAATATAGGGCTTGATCATTTGCTGCCCTGCACCTTATTCAGTCATTTGCAAACCTGTATGGTTCTGTCTTGGAAGTATTTTGCCCTACACATATTAGGGATATAATAGTGTAGTCAGTTAACTGATTAGCAAAAGCTTATAGGTTAATGCTATAGACTACATGCATTCCCCCCACCCCCGCCAGTAAATTTTTTAGCAGGCTGGCCAGCAGCCCAGCTCAGTCCTGACTTGCGCCAGGTCTGAGAGCCCCAGTGCAGCTCTGCATTTAAAGTGCATTAGGAGCCAGGTGGGCAGGCAGCCCAGCTCACGCCAGGAGCTCAGCTCTCCCCCCACCATCCCGGACAGGAGCTGCTGCCATCCTGCAGTGCCACCTCTATCAGAGGCAGCCTCGTGGGGCAACAGGAAGCCAGTCCACAAGGACAGATTCTCCACTGCACTAGTGTAAATTAGGAATGTCAATGTGTAGTGAGCTTATTGGTTAATCTTAACAACTACATGCATTTCTCCCCCCTTTGCTGCCTCTGTAAGAGGCGGGAGGGAGAGGGAAAGGGAGAGGGAGGTGGGAGCCGGTGCCTGCGTAGAGACGGCTTTTAAGCTGGCTTCCCATGAGCACTGGATCCTGTGAAGCTGCCTTCCCTCTCCCCGCCTAATTGTATCAAAGGCAGCAGGGCGGAGTGGCAGGGGGCTCCTCAGGAGGGGGTCCAGAGCGCACTGGCTGCTGGCCCCACCTCCGGGGGACTATAGAATAGTTGAATAACCCAGTGTTTCTCAACCAATGATACGAGTACCCTTAGGGGTATGCAAGAGAAGTCTGGGGGGTAGGTCAACAGAACTGAAATTTGGAGAAAACGGATTTTTTGTTTTAAGTTTTACAGCACTTTATTATTTTTGTACTTTTTACACCCAAAAATTTCATCGCTCACCCAGCTACGATTAAGTTGTTTAAACAAATATGTTGCAACGGTAGAAAAAAATTGTTGTGTGTCTGAAAACTGTAGGTACTGGGGGTACTTATATATTTTTTTAAAAGGGGTATTCTATTAAAAAAAAAAAAAAAAAAAAAAGGTTGAGAAACACTGGAATAACCGATAAGAATTCATGAGGTTACTCAACTATTCAATTAACCAATATTTAACTTCCCTACACACATGCAACCATTTACATTAGGGATGTTAGATAATCGTGTAACCACATGAAAAAGTTTAGCAGTTACATGATTATATGATAGTCCCCAGGGGTGGGGCTGTCAGCCAGTGTGCTCCCAGCCCCACTCCCAGGGAGCCCCCTGCCACTCCACTATATCAGAGGCAGCAGTGTGAGGAGGAGAGAGGGAAGGCAGCTTCACAGGAACCAGTGCTCAAGGGAAGCCAGCTTAAAAGCCTGCTCCACACAGGCACCGGCTCCCGCCTCCCCCCCCTTGCTGACTCTGTATCAGAGGCAGCAGGGGGAGGAGAGACGAGAAGAGAAATAAGTGTAGTCATTAGGATTAACCAATAAGCCCAGGCTTATTGGTTAATCGTGTAGTCCACTACATGTTGACATCCCCAATTTATACTAGTGCAATGGAGAATCTGTCCCAAAAAATTCAATTGAAGTGCTTAAAAACAAAGACATTATAAAGATAAAAATATTTTTAGAGGGCCATTGACCTTCTAAAACTGAGGTCACTAGATTTTTGCCAAGCACTAAAAATTCAGTCTTGATTGATTCCAATAGGAACTATCCTAGGGTGCCTGAAGTTGCTGAAAAGTGTGCAATTCTGAGAGCAACTTAAGATATTGATAAGAAACACTACACTAAAGGAATGCATTTTCCAAACATAAAGTTAACAGCTTTCCCCAATCCTTCTTTTATGCATGGAGACACCTTCTCAAAAATCTAGTTCTGCCATAACAACCACAGAAGACTTCCAACTGATGTTGTCTACATAGTTTTTGTCCCAATAGAACGTATGTTATCTAAAATTACACTGTAGGCTCTTTGGGGTATTTTTGTGTTTTGTACAGCATCAAGCACAGAGGAGCCAAGTATAATCACTGACTCTTTAGCACTTTCTCAAAGACCAGTAACAACTTATTCTACAACATCAGGAAAACGTTAATATTAAAAAACCCTTACTAGAAAAACTTGACTGTGTGTCTTAGGTACTTATATGGTTCCCATCATCATTAGGGATATTAAAATACATGTAATTGGCTAACTGTACAACCACTGAAAGTTTCAGCAATTACACACAGAGTGGCAACCAACTTCCCGGGAGCCAGTATGTACCAAGCGCCAGCTTTTAAGCCATCTTACCATGTGTACTGGTTCCTGCCTGCCACCGTGCTCACAGGGAGCCAGCTGCTGCCCCACGCTCTGGTGCAGAGGCAGCGGTGTGGGGCAGCCACTGGCGGGAGCCACCTGTAACCGTCTGGGTACCTGATAGAATGCTTATCAGTTATCAATTTAAACAGCTGCACTGTTACATCCCTAATCATCATAGTATGAGACTCTCACAGTCTTAATGTGACATATCCCCCCCATGAGGTAGGGTAGTGCTATTTTCCTCAATTTATTGATAGAGAAATAAGGCACAGAGAAACTAAGGGCTCATCTAGACTATGCCGAAGTGCCGAAAGAGGATATGCAAATTCCGCAGGAATTTGCATTTCTTCTTCCGATCTCACTTTCGAAAGCGGAGTTTTCGAAAGTGAAAGTAATCGAGACATGGGTTTTTTGGCGACCCCTCCCCCTTTTTTTGAAAAGCTGCGTAAAGCTCCGCTTTCGAAAGTGAGATCGGAAGATATGCAAATTCCCACGGAATTTGCATATCCTTTTTCAAATCTTCCACGTAGTCTAGATGAGCCCTAAAGTGACTTGCCCAAGGGAACAAAGAACAGCTGAAGCCTAGCAGGTAACGTAACTAGTCTCCAGAGTTCCAGGCTAGCACCTTTACCATTGAATCATCATTCCTCTCTTGAGCAATAGTTTACATGTTATTAATTAATTGTAAGCTATGATGTACAACAGCAAAGTACAGACTGAAACAAGAAAATCAGCTAAAAAGGACTTACTTTCAGTTAGAAATCCTGATATTAAACAAATAGCAGAGAAGGATACAGTTCCTGAATGGTGTTGATATTCTTGATTCCAGAGTATCTATTATCCTTTTTTTGATGAACCTTATTAACTTTTTTGTTGAGTACCTGAGGAATGAAAATCCATGACTATTTAAAGCTGTACACAATACCTAATTATATAGAACTTCACATCTTTAAAAGTCTTTATAGATGTAAACCAATTAATCCAACCCTGAGTATTAATCATTCCCACCATTTTACAGAGGGAGAAACTTAGGCCTGGATAGATGAAGTGTCCCTCTAGGTTACAGAGAGAAAAAGCATCAAAGTTAGGAGAAGAACATGGAAATTCCCAGCTTGGTGCTCAAGCCCTCAAAATCTGTTGAAAAATTTAATTTAAAAAAAAATTAAAATTCAAACTCAATTTGGGATTTGAAAATGTGCTCGGGTGTCTATAGTCTGCTAAAAATATAGCATAGGCAGGGACCTATATAATACTCAAAGATCCATTATCAAGCTATGAAGCTGTTTCCTATCCCACTTTAAAAATGATGGAGTATCTCAAAAATATTAAGTTTTCCTTTTTCCCACTTCTTGGCTGTCGTCTGTTTAGATGTTTGCTTTTTCAGAGCCAGTGACTTGCATATATACACACACACCACAATACAATAGGACTACAATTCTCATTTGGGACCTTGGGGTGGTACTACAGCCCGAGGGAGCAGCTGGAAGATTTCAAGTCTTTGGGGTAGGCTATAAAGAGGAGGAGGTGTCCAAAAAATGTGCCAGCAGGGGAGGAGGCAGGCACTGGGGGTGCAGGCTAGTGGGAGGCAGCTGGAGTAATAGTGGGGCCTGAAAAGGGAATGAGGATGGAGACCCAAGTCTTGCAGGCTGGAGGCAGATAAACCAGAGGTGGATCCTACCCATGGGCTCTGCCTGGGGAGTGGAGGAAGCAGCTCAATGTGCTACCACTCCCCCTCCCTAGGGCTGGGGAAACAGCAGCACACTAAAGTGCTGCCTGAAGGTTCCCACCCCCACCCCCATCATGGCCAATAGAAGCAGCAGGGGACACAGAGCCAGGTGGGTCCCTGGGGAGCTGCATCAGGTAGGCACCCATACTCCTGCCTAGGCCCCATACCCTCACTTTGCTCCTAATACCTACCACCCTCCCAGCCTCACCAACCCCCAACTCACTCTTGCACCCTCCCAGACACACCAACTCTCAACTGATTTTTCTGAGAGTCAATGGCACTGGGCCCAAAAAAACTTCCCCACCTCTGCTATAATAAATAAATTAAAAAAAAAAAAAAAAAAAAAAAAAAAAGGATAAATAAGCTTCAGAGCAACAAGAAGCCAAAACACAGTACTCAATTACTCTGATATTTATTGCAAGGGGTTTGTTGAATTAGTTTCATTCTCAGTAAATTTGTTGTCTTATGATAATATGGTATTAAGAAAGCATTTTTAGCCAATAATTTCTAAAACTGCACCATATACAAGGCAAGTTGTACTTCAGCTATGCCTGCAGACACAGGACAGGTTAAATGCCCAGCTAGGTTTCAAGTTGACCTGCTGGTAATATAATGAAGTACAACTTGCCTCATCTACACCAGTGTTGCACTTTGCTAGTTACAATGTGCTAGCTATAAGTTCTTAAAAATGATGACCTTTTATACATAGCAACTACACCTGCTTCCAACCCTCTGTTAGCTGTTTACTAAATATCATCCTTACTTCATGTTCAAAGACATTCAGGAACTCTACAGTGAGAAGCGACCCATCTTCTTTAGTTGTAGCGAAGGCAACTAACTCATTAGCCAAGTCACCCTGTGCCAGTCTGTGTGTCATGCATAGTTCAACCACTGCAAGAGGACAGATATTTTATGGAGCTGAATAACTGATAGATTCGCAGCTATCCACGCTCGTTTAAATAGACAAACACGACAACAGCTGTTTAGCACCGCAAAGGAGAGATTAGGGAGTCAAATCATAGTTGTTTCTCCCTATTTTCAAACCTCACAAAAGGGGCATTTTGTTTTCTCCCTCCCCCCGCAGCCTCTGAGACAGAGCAACACAACTTTATCAGCGGGGGATGCGTGCTACAAACAGCATCTAGCCCCAAACACTAGTTTCCCCAAAACTGGAGACGTGAAATGGAGCAACAAATGACATTAAGGGCAGAAGGAAGCGGTGCGCAAAGAGAAAACTGCTCATGACTATCCTGTCCCGGACCCCAAGACCTCTCCGCCAGACCCCGCCCCCAGCCACGATTTCAATGTACCCCACCCCCTTCCTCCCACCAGGCAGCACCTGCCGCCGACCCACAGCTCGTGACCCACCCCTGGCAACCCGCGGGACACAACCCCACTGCTGCTCTCCCCACTCCCCACAGCCCCTGCTGCACCGGGACCTGACCCAGAACCCGCCCGCCCCGCCCCTCAGGCCCCGCTCTCGCCCCCACCCCTCCTGGCACATGCCGGCCCCCTCACGTTTTTCGGGCACCTCCTCCTCTTCGTAGCCCACCCCGAAGACCCTGAGCTCCTCCAGCAGCTCCTCGACACGGACCGACCCCATTGGCCCCCGCCGCCCGCTCCTGAGACAGAGCGGGCGAAAAGCCCGCCACCGTCACGACACTTCACTACTTTACGGCCGCTCGCAGCCAAAGGGGCGGGTCCTATTCCGACTGGGCGTGGCTGTCTGCCGCTGAGCTGCGAAAAGGGAGAAGGATGCGTGGCCACGTCCGTTCAGCTGCCGCGTCCGTTCTGGCTGAAACCATTGTTGAGGGGCGTGGCTACACATCCGACCAGCCTATGGGAGTGGGAGTAGGAGGAGGCGGGGCTGTTCCTCCGACTTCAGCTTGTGGGAAGGTTGGGTATCAGCCTCGTGACGGGGGTGGGTAAGAGTAGCGGGCTCGCACCGAGCGGCGGGAGTTCCAGAGCTAGCCCTGCTGAGGGGAGAGGGAGGGTCCTGGCTGGGGTTAGATGGACTAAACCCCCCCCCCCCCAAGGGTGCGGTTGACACAACATCCCTGCGGGCGAGAGAGGAGTCGGCAGGAGGGGTAGAGAGGGAGCTTGGAAGGGGAAATATTTGAACGGGATGAAGGGGGGAAGGGTCCTTTGATTAGCAAGGAAGAGCTTGGGGAGAAAGAGTCCCTCAAAGGCCTAGCATACGCATGCACTGTTGTTGCAAGTTTCTTTCTTTCTAGCATCTGAGGAAGTGATTGTAACTCAGGAAATCTTATGCCCAATGCCCTAATAAATGTTAGTCTGTTTCAGCAAAAACAACAAGGAGTCCAGCTGCACTTTAAAGACTAACAGGGCTACCCCTCTGAAACCTATATTTCTTACATTATTGGAGGTAGAAGTCGCCTTGTCCCCTGGCTCTTTTCTATACACACCCCTTTGTTCCCTTTCCCCTCAAGACCTTAATTAATATTAGAGGATCCTGGCCTCATGAGCTGTTACTTTTACTATTAAGTAGGGATGTGAAAGTGTAACCATGTACACAGTTAACCAATGAGCCTGCGCTCATCAGTTAAGGTGCACTGCTGCCTCTGTATCAAAGGCAGCAACTTGGCGGGGTAGGCAGGAGCCAGTGCCCATGAGAAGCTGGAAAAGCCAGTTCCCCTTGAGCACCAGCTCCTGGGGAGCTGCCCCCTCCACCTGTGTTTAACCATTTACTTTAATAAACACATTTTAACATCCCTACTATTAAGTAGTTATTATGAAGAATAATCATTCTATACATAAAAGGAAATATAATTTACCATACAGTAATCAGGCAGCAGGTGACTGTATTCATGGTTCAGGTGCAGAATAGGTCAAAGATCATGTGGGGAGGCAGATCACTGTTGATATTAGATTGTTCTTCATGAGAATGTACAAAATTCAAAGATGGACAAATGTGAGCACTGAAGGAAGAGTGGATTGGGGATTAAGAAGCTCTTAGTTCACTGACAAAATAGGAGTCACTTTCCATTGAATGAATGAATGGTGATGTTTAAGTGTTTGGCTTTTCCAAGTTTCCTAATGTACGCTTCACTCATGGGACTCTGATGCTTCAGGGAAAAAGGCATGTTGCATCTAAAGAGGGAAACTTTTGTATGTAATTGTCACAGTGCTGATCGCTTGAATGATTTTACTTCTATAAATTATCCTCCATTTTGGGGCTTCTGAGCATACTTGTAGCTTTAGAACTCAGCCTCTTTCTATGACCAACGCCACCCATTTAAAGTAATAGCCCTTTGGCCTGAGCAATTAGCCACTATTCATGCTCCTGCTGGGCTGTTTCTGTTAGTAGGAGAAATTGATGATACAAGTTAGGTATACTCTTTGGCATACAGGCAGTCCCCGACTTACAAACGGGTTACGTTCCGAACACCTGCTCGTAACTCGATTTGGTCGTAAGTCGGAAATACCCTTAAAGGCGCTGCCCACGCTCTTCGAAAAATTTGACATACATGGTTTTTAACTCGAAAATATTATAATGGGGTTAATGGGAGGTTGATCGTAAGTACGGATAGTCATAAGTCGATGTGTTCATAAGTCAGGGAGTGGCTGTAATCTTGTATATTTACAAAAAATGTACAGAAAGTTGATTTCCTGAACACAATATAAACTAACAGCTAGCAGTTTCCTTGCTCAGAAATCTTAAACTGGCACTTCAGCAAACAATGTCTCTCCTTTCTTTTAGGGGAGGGGTAGGCAATAATTTTCACAGGAGAGGTACTCCATTAGTTTTGGTAAGTTGTCACAGGCCACACATTTCTACTATATTAATGGAGGAGGTGCAGGATCTAGGAGGGAGTTTGGATGCAGGAGAGAGCTCCAGTCTGGTGCAGAGTGGTGGGGGGCTGGAAGAATGAGGGATGTGGTATAGGAGGGGGTTCTGACCTGGGGCAGGGAGTTGGGGTGCAGGAGGGGATATGAGGTGCAGGTTCTGGCCATGAGGCGCTTACCACTGGTGGCTCCCAGACCTCAATGCAGCAGGGCACTCAGGCAGGCTGCCAGCTAGTGCTCCATGCCACTCCTGGAAAAAGCTAACTGCTTTTGGCATGTCTCTGCATGCCTCTTGGGGGTGGGGGTGGGGAGATAGTGAGTTTTCATGTGCTGTCCATGCCTGCAGGCACCATCCCTTAAGCTCCCATTGGTCAGAATGGTGTGGGGCTGCAGTAGGCAGGCAGCCTGTCTGAGTGCCCTACTGCACTGCGGGCCAGGCAGAAATATTAGACAGACCAGGTCTAGCCCACAGTATTTTGCCCACCTCTGGTCTATAAGGAGAAGAATTTAGTTCTAGTATTTCTTTAACTGGGCAGTCATCTATCCACCGTCCCCTATCCTAAGGCCATTTATCATCTTCAGAGTCTGGAGAAAAAAGCAAATGCTTATTGGATAGTCAGTCGACTAGTCGATTTCCCCCTCCCCCCTTGCTGCCTCTATCAGATAGAGACAGCAAAGGCCAGGGGAAGGGGGTACTTCAAAGGATCAGCCCTGCACAGCTGATCCTGGGATCTGCTGTGCTGTGCTGCCCCTTTGAAACACCAAGGTGGCATTCAAAGGGTCAGCGCCGCACAGCTGAAAATTCTGGATGAAATATAATTTATGCCATCATGTGCCAACAGTGTCCTTCTGCTATGTATATTGGACAGGCTTCTCAGACACTTCACCAAAGAATTAATGCCCACAAATCAGACATCAGACATCTTCACAAGGAAAAAAACAGTTGGTTTTCATTTCAGCCTACCTGGACATAGTCTTAATGACCTTACTACATGCATCTTACTTCAAAGAGACTTTAACACCAGATTACAGAGAGAAACTTCAGAACTTTCATTCATGCTTAAATTTGACACTTTACGAATGGGCCTTAACAAAGATGCTAATTATCTTACCCATTACAAAGATAGCTTCCCCACTTATCACCCCTGATTAAGCCATTCATTGACTCATAAATAGCTATTCCCTCCCTCCCTCTCCCTCTCCCTCTCCCCACCTTCTGTACTAAATCTGATTTGTCAGTTTAATAATGTATTCACTTTTTTCATTGTATTCCTTTGGTATATATGGTCATGCCAATTCTCTTCCAGAATATGATCTGAGAAAGTGGGTCTGGCCCACGAAAGCTCATCACCTATTAAACCATCTTGTTAGTCTTTAAAGTGCTACATAGTTTTTCCTTTTGTTTTAGCAAGATCAGACTAACACAGCTACCTCTCTATTACGTCTCTGGTAAGGCGCAGTAATGCAAACTGCCACCAGAGGGCACACGGAAAAAACAAGCAGCCAGAAAGGAGGGAAAAAACCTGAAGAGGTCCCAACTCCAACTGAAAAGTAAACAAGAAAAGTAAAGACCCTGACACCTGTCCCTCTTCCCTCCCAGATGATCATATTGCCCAAGTTGTCCCCACCACCCCCGGGCAGGGGTCACCCAGCCATCCTGGGGTTGGGACTGAACCTCTCTGCACATCTGATTCTGGGGCTGAGTCCCCTCTCCAGAACTCTGCACTGCCCATGGTCAGGTCTACTCCCCCCCAGCCCAGGGGCTGACTCCTCCCCTGAGCTTGGGGGCTGACCCCCACCCCTGAGTCCTATGCCACCTGCAGTTGGGGGCTGAGCCCCCCCGAACTCTGCACTGCCCATGGCAGAGTCTAACCTCCTGCGCCCTGTGCTGCCAGTAGCCGAGGCTGAGCTAAAAAAGGACTCTTTTGAATAGGACACAAATATATTGACGATATAGAAGAATTTAAGTTCAGCTTTCATGATAGAATTTGCACTACAATACTTCAGTGAGGTGAACTGAAGGGTTTTTTTTAGTGTAAATGTTTTGTAATAAAAATAAATATAAAGTGAGCACTATACACTTTGTATTCTGTGTTAATTGAAATCAATATATTAGAAGATGTAGAAAACATCCAAAATTATTTAAATATAGTATTCTTATTACTGTTTTACAGTGCAATTAATCGCGCTATTAATCACGATTAATTTTTTAATTGCACAATTAATCATGATTTTTTTAATCAGTTGACAGACCTATTTATTTATTTATTTACATTGTGGTAGCATCTCAGAGCTCTGGTCATGGACTTCTAATAGGAGTAGTTTTGTTAAATGCGGCTCTAGGGATTTTACAGTGCAGCTGTCTTGCTGTGGATCAAGCTATTAATGGAGACATGTTTTCAAATCCTTGTTTTTATCCTTTCCTCTTCCAATTTGTTTCCAATGAGTCGCTGGCATTTTCATAGGCCAAAACCTGTAGGTAGGAATGTAATTAGGAGGTGCTTAATTGGTGTGAGAATCTGTAATTTACCTTAATGTTAGTGTAAAATAAACATTTTTAGTAGAAATTGTAAGTGGAGCTTAGGACTACAACCAAACAGGCTTGTATTTCAGTATTGAACAAAAATTCTTTACATTAATTACATCAATTACTTTTGATTCAGTGTTGGGTTATGTTTAAGGTCTTGGGATTGATTTTCATTGCAGTCTCAGGTAATGTGTCTGGTCCTCCCAGGATAGCTATGATCCACAGGAATAATTAAACAAACAACTAAAGAGTGAGATTAGACGGAGTTGGAAACAGCAGATTCTTGGGTCCAGCCCATAGTTGTGGAAGTCTTTGAGAATAAAAGAATAACTACAAATCTTGCCATCTTCAGCCTGAAATAAAAAACCCATCTTTTTACCATAGCTTTTCCAAAGCAAATTGTTCTGGAAAGGGTGATGGAACAGAAATATCTATGTAATACATTTAAGGTTCTCTTTATATTAGGGCTGTCAATTAACGCATGTTAACACCTGTGATCAATGTAGGGGCCCTGTTTCTGTTTCAAAACTGGAGGGGAGGGGGCAAAGCTTCAAGAGCTGCCCGCAGAGCATTTCAAAGGGACAGCTGCAGTACCAGCCTGGGATCAGCTGGAGTCCCCAGCTGACCCCAGGCTCTGTGCAGCGCTGGCCCTTTGAAACACCAACGCTATGTTTCAAAGGGGCAGCGTGAGCAGAGCCTGGGACCAGCTGTGTGGTGCTGCCACTTTGAAACACCACCTCAGCATTTCAAAGGGGCAGCACAATGTGGAGCCCGGGATTAGCTGGGGAGTCCAGCTGATCCCAGGCTCCCGCAGTGCTGCCGCTGCCCCTTTGAAACACCGCGACGGTGTTTCAAAGGGGCAGCGCCTCACAGCTGATCCCGGTCATGCTGCCCCTTTGAAACACTGCAATAGCATTTCAAAGGGGCAGCGCAACACAGAGCCCGAGGTCAGCTGCAGTCTTATTATTGTTTGACAGCGCAATTAATTGCAATTAATTTTTTTTAATTGTGTGATTAATCGCAATTAATTTTTTTAATCACTTGATAGCCCTACTTTAGATCTTATACTGCTGTTTTCATTATACTTCTGAATCCCTGGGTTTTGGTACAGCAATCTCAGACTATACATTAAGAACTGAAGTTTCACTATAATTCATCTCACAATACAGGCTAATTATTTGGAAACTTTATATCTCTCTCCACTTATCAGAACTGCAAATCTTCTGTAAGAACAAGCAAGAGGTACTTTTAAGTGGACAAAAGCAGGTTATGTAACCAACAGATGGGTTGGTCATTTCGTAAATCGGTATTTCACATAGATGTTTAGAATAAAGTCTTTATAATCTCTGCATAGCATTTCCACCTATAACTACAAAGAAATGGGTTTGTTTTAGCATATAACAAGAATTCAGAGGAAGTGTGATCTAGTGATTAGAAAGCCACACTGAACTTCTGGTTTTATTCCCACCTTTGTTAGTGATACAGTGATACCCTGGGCAAGTCAATTTTACTGTTCTGCAATTGAGTTTATTCTTCATGGAAAATGGAGGAAGTACTGCTTCCCAGAAAAGATTAATTATTGTTTATAAAATATACTGAGATACTCGGAATGAATATAAAAAGATTAAGAAAATACTGCACCAAACTATACCATCTGAATGATAGTACAGAAGTCCTTAAATAGATATGAAGTTGCTAATCGAGACAATCTAAGAAACTGGAAGCAAAAGTAATGGAGAAATTCAGCATTCTATTGTACCCCTCCTGTCAAAACAACTGGTGTGAAATCTTGGCTCCACTGAAATCTATGAGTGCTTTGTCACTAACTTTAATGGGGCCAAATTTTTCCTTGGGCCCATATTCTGCCTGGATATGAGCAGGTCCTATTTCTATTTAAGCCATGAATTGCACCTGCTTTTTGCTAGAATGCATTTGGTACAAAGGGGTTCTCCACAGAAAATGCAAATAATCTTTTACAAAATGTCCAGTTAATTTCAGAAACATTAAATCTAGTTTAGTGGTCTTTATTTTATAAAATAAGGAAAGATCCAAATAATTGTGACCCGTTCTGATGTTATTGCTTTATTTAATTCTGTTATAAAGATATTGACCATCAGGGCAGAACATTTAATGTCAGTCATAGCCACTAACTAATTCAGTTTTGTACCAGAAACACCTACAGCATATAATAGACCAGGCCTAGGCAAATACAGCCCATGGGCCGGATCCGGCCTGCCAACCCACCGGATCCAGCCCACAGAGGCAGCGGGGAGCCCCAGGCAGGCTCTCCTGCTTGCCCCACACGTCGTTCAGAAACATGGCTGCTGGGCCCCAGTTCTGTTTCAAAACTGGAGGGGAGGGGGCAAAGCTTCAAGAGCTGCCCCCACACCCCACACAATACTATTGGTTGGTTTCTGGCCAGAAACTGCCAATGGGAGCTTCCTGTTTGAATAACAGACAGCCCCCTCTCCTTGGCTCAGTTATTCACTGAAGCACATGGCCAGGCAGGCTGGCTGGGAAATGTTTTAAGCTCTGCAAAACCTTAGCTCTGCAGGCAGGCAGGCTGGTTTGGCTGCTGGCTGGTAAGTCTCCTGGCCAGAACCTGCCTCTGGCACCCCAGCCCCTCCCTTCCCCAACCCTCTGCCCCCCGAATCAACATACCCAAACCCTCTGCCCCCCTCTTCCACCCCTCCCCTCTTACAGATCTAGCACCCTAATCTCCTGTCCCAGATCACAATCTCCTCCTACCCTAGGTCACATCCCAAACCCCTGCACTCTAGTCTCCTGCCCTAGGTCACAACTGCCTCCTTTACCCAAACTCCCTCCCAGACTCCATTCTTCTTCCTGCACCCCAATCCCTTTCCCCAAGCTCCCTTCTGCACCCAGCCTCCATCCCAGACCCCACATCTCCTCCATTAATATCACGGAAGAGTGCAGCCCTCAACCACTTTCCAAAATCTTGGAGTGGCCCCTTGTAAAAAATTATTGCCCACCCCTGAACTAGACTATTCTGATGTTTAAAGCACTAGTCACATAACAGAGGATTATTTACAATAGATATAAAGCATTCAACTCAACAAAATATAAATATTTATTTGCTCTTCTACAGAAGATAGAATGTGAACCAAGAAATACCCAGTTCTGTAGAAACTGTTAGTACCTCCAATACCTCCTTTCCCCTTTCCTAGTACATCAAAATGAACTGTGCCTCCACCATGCATAGGATTTTCAGAAACCCCATAGCTCCTGAGGCATAGGTTAACTGACATCTCACTTTATAAACCAATAGCCAGCGGCAGGGACTTTTGATACCCTTAATCAGTTTAAAATCTGCTCAGGCAATAGTCTGAGTATAATAGAATTTTGCTTCATTCTTATACCTGGCACACTTCACAAATATTCACTCACTCTCTCATGCACACAGTTTTGCAGCTAAAGAGCCAAGTTAGCTGAATGATTGATTGTTTTACGGATAAATGCCAAGGAAAGTTATGCTTCTAACATATAAAACAATACAATTATTTAAACTGAATTAACAGTTTCGGATTAAAATATTCAGGACCCTTAAACCTTCAAATATGGATTGATTTATGACGCTTACTGGTAAAATTATTGTAGGCCATAACTACTTGTTCCAAATTAGAGTGAAAACTTTGTTATCCAGCATTCATGGGGAATGGGGGTTGCCGGTTAATTGAATGTGCTGGATAACAAAGCTTATTGCTATGCCCCCACCTCCTACCAGCAGATCTGGCTCCTGGCAGCTCCAGGCAGGCTGAGGGGCAAGCAGTGCCAGCTGTCAGAAGCCTCGCAACGGCTGGCAGGACATGTGGGAGTCAAGTGCGCGCTCCTGAAGACATGGTGGTGTTATGGCTGTTGGCAATACTAGTTAACAAAGTTTTCTAGTTAGCAGAGTGCCAGATAACAAACTGTATCCTATTTTCAGCCTCCCAAGTTAGTATCAATTGGTTTGAGGCATCTGATGTTAGTTGTTATAAGGTCATAATTGTCATAGCTCCAAATTCATGACCTCAGTGGTACTATAAACAATTTACACTTGATGATGATCTGCCCCTGGGTTTCTAATAGTATAATCAAATTCTAGAATTTATTTTAAAAGTATTATATTTTCAACATGAGCGGTATGTAGGCACGTCTCCCCCTTTTTTTAATTCAACACATTATTCAGCATCTCAGAGTCAGCATATTTTACTCCTTATACTCCACAATTCAGAGTGCCAGTTAGTATTTCTCTTTGGAGATTGATTGCTGACTCGGACCTTAGCACATAACCATTTAAATCCAGTCTGAGCCAGAGAAACCTGGATATAGAGTTTGTGTTTTGCTTTGTGTACATGCACTAAATGACAAAATGGATAGTTAAATGTTTCAAAGGAAGAGAAAGGAATAAACCATAGCAAAACAATAGCCTAGTTTTAATAGCACTTTTAAAATTTATTTTTGGCATTAAAAGTCGGTTTCTACAATACAAAATAAAACTACTCAATATGTGTGTGTAATGTAATCCCTGATATTGACACTCCTGGCAATGTTAAATAAGCATGCTAATCACCTCAAAATCCCCTTATCACATACAGGAATATAAAAAATAGCAAACAACAAGAACAGTTTGACCTTAGAGAAAGCTTTGGAGAGTCTTCATGCCACTTTAAGCTTGGCTAAGAACAGCAGAAGGCAAAGGTGAAATAGGTGAAAAGTGTTTGGCTACTGCAGTCTTGAGGCACAAGAAATCTCAGGTCAACCATCTAAAGGGGGAAGGCTTTTCACAGTGCACCATGAATGAAGTCAGTTCCCTGGGCCTTGCCTCAGTGTTTCTCTCATGTATAGTCTCAGGTGTAAAGACAGCAAGGAATAGGACTCACTTAAGGAGAACTGCAAATACAGCTCTAGTCCTCTTGGGACATCTAAAGACAAAAAGCCAGAGGGTGAAATGGAAGTTCTGGGGGTAGGTGAGGGAGGAGAAGGGAGAACAAAGACCAGTAATACCGGGACAGGAAGGGAGTGGGAGGAGGGTCAGAGGTTGCCTTGGCAAGCTAACATTTAGCACTTCAGTTAGACTCTTGACTAACAAAGCAATCAAGAACAAATCCACCAAGCAAAGTGAGGAGAAACAGCCTAGAAAATGTGACCTTTAGAAGGCAGAAGCTCTTCTAGGATATTCTGCATGGCGGGCTCTACAATCCTCCTTTATCATCTCCCAATGGCATCATCAGACATACTTATCCATTAAAAACAAATGAGCATATAATTGAATGAGAAGGCCCATGTGTGGCTTTGGCACTGTATCTTGCAGTTTCTTACCAAAATGTTGCACTAAAAATAAAAACAGAGTGGTTTTAGCTTCCTGAGGGAAGGTGCAGAAGGCTTCCAAGGACAAGGCAACCAGGTGTGAGGAACTGATAAGAGTATCTCCATGCATAGGGTTGGGGTCCCTTTGTCCAAGCAGGCTTCTTTAGGTGGTGGGGCAAGGAGTAGAGGCAGCAAAGAGGAGAGCTCCCCCCACCCAACACAAAGGCACTTGCAGCTGAGATTACATGGGGAAGAAAGCTGACTGGCTGTGTGGTAGTCGCTCCTTTTCTTCTTCAAGCAAACATAGTTAGCTGTAACCACTGCAGAGGAGAAAGAAAGAGAATGTGTATGATCTCCAGGAATCTGCATCTCCATTTCCACCTGACACCATTACCACATTAGGGGCATACCTAGACCAGCGGTTCTCAAACTTTTTGGGCTCCGGAGCCCTTTACATGCATAAAAATGTATGCGGCGCCCCAGCGGTCCACTGATTGTATGTGTTGTACCTATTGATGTTTCCAGTTTGTCAACCTCACGGAGCCCCTGGAGATGTCTCGCGGAATCCTGGGGCTCC
This sequence comes from Pelochelys cantorii, assembly GCA_032595735.1. Lineage (NCBI taxonomy): Eukaryota > Metazoa > Chordata > Testudines > Trionychidae > Pelochelys > Pelochelys cantorii. The sequence continues at coordinate 36,273,802 of CM064336.1, forward strand.
ACAGAGCACAATTTGAGAAACAGTGATCTAGACTATGCTAGACTTTCGAAAGAGGATATGCAAATTCCATGGGAATTTGCATATCTTCTTTTGAGCTCACTTTTGAAAGTAAAAGTAATTAAGATGAGGTTTTGTCAGCGAACACTCCCATTTGTCAACAAGCCGTTTTTCCTTTAAAAATGAGGTTTACGCGGCTTGTCGACAAATGGGAGGGTTCGCTGACAAAATCATGTCTTAATTACTTTCACTTTCGAAAGTGCTGCTTTCGAAAGTGAGCTCGAAAGAAGATATGCAAATTCCCGTGGAATTTGCATATCCTCTTTCAAAAGTCTAGAGTAGTCTAGATACACCCTAAGAATCTTTCTACTATAAAGGAAGGAGAGCTCAAAAGCATGTATAGCATAACACAATAAAAGTATGTGTCTATGCCCTCTTCTCACTCCATGCCTTTCAGACTCTCATATTCAACTCTGGGTGTGATCCAAAATCTATTGAAAGCAGTGGAATGACTCCTATTAAAATGGTCTTTAGATCAGGCCCCAGATGAGGAGATCTCTAGCTGACAGCATTACTCTGCTGGGACAAAGTAAATCAAAAAGACTTGGTAAACCTAAAAGTTGGTATTAAAAATGAGATCATTTATGGGAACATTTGGACGGCAAATTTGTGTTTGAGACAAACTTTCTGATCATCTGTTATATATTTTGAAGAGTTTGTTTGTTTGTGCAAAATAAAGTCATACTTCGGGGCGACCTAGAGATACCAAATTTTGCATAAACAATCCTGCTACTTAAATTAGCCAAATGCACTACTTTTTACACCAGAATATGCTGGCTGAAAAGTTTAAATACCGTATATACTCATTCATAAGCTGACTTTTTTTTAGGAAAAAATACCGCTGTGAAAAGCAGGCGTTGGCTTATAAACGGTTCTTCCCAAGCCACGGGAAGCAATATGGACTGAAGGACATGTTTGCTGCTAGCACGCAGCCTCTCAGCTCCCAGCCACGGGAGGCTCCATGTCTGCAGCCACCACTAGGATTGCAGTGGCAGGCAGGCAGAGCGGACTGTATGGCCAAGCTACATGAAGCCAAGGTAGAAGACCTGTGGGCCGGGGCCCATTAGTCAATGGGAGCTGTGGGAAGCAGCGTGGGCTGAGGGACAGCAAACAGCAGCCAATGGGAGCTGAGATGCTCCATGCCTGCAGCCTGCACATCCCTCAGCCTGTGCTGACACGGACAAGCTAGGACTAGAAGTCTGTACTCTGGAGTCAGCTTATAAAACGGGTAAGTGACTTTTTACCATTTTTTCTCTGAAAATTTGGGGGGTCGTCTTATAAACGAATGGACTTATGTTCTAGTATATATGGGTAATTATTATTTTTCCATTGGAAAAAAGTCATGACTATTATGATTAGAGTTCATAAAAAATACTTCCTAACAAAATTAAAATCAAGTCGCCTATTCAACTGTCATTTTACTGCAAAGAAAATTTTTACTGTTACAAATCGCAAAATAATTCAGATTAGTTATGGAAAGAATAATGGAAGCTTTACAAGTTTCTGAATCAAATTTACTATGTATTGTAATTATTCAATAAAATAAATAATGTTTGAAGTTGAAATCCTACAAATTTAAAACTGTTCTTTTACTTCCCTTTTGCAAGCACATTAAGAAAAAATTCTATTACATGTATTTAATTTCTTGCACTCTCCTATAAGTGTGATCTACACAAAATTACTTTGCTAGGTCAACGATGGGCCTCACCTGCTAGTTAATTATAATTCTTTCCATACCTACAGCCACTTTCATCAAGGAATAGTAGTAGTAGTAAGCAGTAATGAATTTGAAGCCTCATAACATCTGAATGAAGAGAGTATGACTGCTACAGATGGGTAAACAGAAGCACACTAATATGCCCAAAATTGGTGAGATAGTTGGGACAGAACCAAGAAATCCAGATTCTCTATCATTGGCACTAAATATGAGAGAACACTGTCACCACCTCTTTTGTAGCTGAACGTGTAGTGAATCATAATTATTATTCTTACAGCTTCAAAGAATAATGAGTAAGGAAAGGCACAAGACCAATATGAGAGGTGTTAATATCTACTCAAGAGGGCCAGCTATGAGAAGTAAGAGACCTACACGAACCAGGTGAGGAAAAAATGTATGTACCTTAAATAAGTCGAAAGTGATAATTCCATCTTTATCTGTGTCCATAGCTTGAAAAAATCCTACAGTGATGGGAAAAGGAGGGAGAAGGAGAATGTTTTGTAATTATTTTTTAAATTGCATTTTTTTTAAACTTATTATGCCTGTGGGTAATTCTCAGACCTCTTATAGACAGTAGTATATAACTGAATTCTCTCCAAATAGAGTAGGCATCACTTCATCAAGAAAACCTGCCGGACAATGTTTACCTCCCCTTTGCTGCTTTTTCATCCAACTTTGCAGCAGAATCCACTGAATACAACTCACGTACAATTCTTTCTACCAACAGAACAAATCTAATCTAGCCCTTTCAAATGTAAATAAAGATGGGGATAAAAAATAAATTGTGATGCTGGTATTTGCAATACAATTATTAACAGATGCTTCAGCTAGCAATCTCTTAATCAAAGAACTCTATGTCCTGCATATGATCCCTGCCTTCTGCCATCTTTGATGATCTCCTAGACTTGCTAGTGAGTTATTAAATATTCTGCAAGTAGTAACATCAACCAATGGCTCACAGTCAAAAGTTTGAATAGTGCCAATGCAAAATCCTGACAGTTGAGAAAATACTCACATTCAGCACCAAATGGGTTATGTGGGTACCATTAATATTAGTACCCAAACTTTATGAGCTGGCACAGATAAAAAGAATATTTTAAGGCTGAGTAGGATAGAGCCTCATTTCCAGCTGGATTATGCACAAAAATATCTGTACAGCATCTCAATAAGAAACTCTTACCCACATAATAAGAAACAAGTCAGAAACATAAAATACACTCAGAAATTTGTACTCACTGAACATGGTTTCAAGTCGCACTAAACAGCACACAAAGTTATCAAAGTCAACAGCCAAGTCAGGCTCAGAATAACGGGTGATGATCAATTCATACAGTTTCTTGTTCAGTTTAAAGCCTATCAAGACACACATTACTGTATTAAAAAACAAGCTGAAACAGTATGACACCAGGTCATTTCAGGCACATATATATTAAGTGGAGTAAACAGACGAGTCTTGGAAAGTTTTGTATGTATAGAGAGATGTTTATTCATCAATGAAGCCAAGAATTTAGCATGATTCAAAAAAGGTTTGGCCATTTATATGGATCACCACAATATCCTGGATTATAGTAAGGATTTAAAAAGCCAAGAATTCGGGAGGGGATATAAATATTTATGTTACAGAACATTAGGCAAGAGGGATTAGGAAGAAACTTTCTCTGTGAGCATGTTACTACATAACTACAAGGTTTCGAAGCAGCTTATATGGGCACTGTTGGAAACAGGAGAGACTATTAGATGGACCACTGATCTGACCCAGTTTGATTATTTATGTGATGCTACTACCAATCAAATCTTGTCGTTTTGGGTTGCAACAAGCAACTACGTAGGTTTTCTATGCGACCACAAGAGGGCACACATTTCTTGCACAGACCATAGTACTACTTCCATCAGCTACATCTAAAAAAAAGTTGCACAGATCTTACTGCAGCTCTCTTCATTGGCCTTACTCTGAATTTTAACCTAACATAGAACCATTTGATCATTTTCCTACAGTGCCTAGATGGATTACCTGGATAAACCTATCAAAACCTTGGTTCCATCATAGTTGGAATAAAGGCTGAAAGTGATATTTGTTTGATTTCTGATGGGAAAGATTAAGAATTAACTGACAGGTTAAGTGGGAGGCAGTAAATTAACTCCATCATAGAAGGTGATACCTCACCTGCAGATTCCAGCGCCATTCGCATTTCATAGGCACTCATGCATCCAGACTTGTCTAAATCAAACTTTCTAAAGACAGCCTTAACAAAAAGACAAAAATGGACACGTAAGGGTGCTGGACACTCCTAAAGTGGGGTCAGCAATCTTATGCACTGTGCTAAAGAAAGTAACACAGTCCAGTGAAAATCTGCAAAGATTCCACATTGCTGCGTACACAAACAACACAGACTGGATAAAGAAAGCACCAGATCATCAGGGCTGATGCCAGAGCATTTTCAGGAGACATCCGAAATTCTCTGTCTTTGATATGGATAAGTTAAAGGAAGCAAGAAGCAAGGGAACAACAGCAATTTCACCTACCAGGTAATTCCTAATTTTGTTCCAGAGGATGTTGAATTCCACCAGTCCTAATTTCCCATTTCCATCCCTCTATTCAGGAAAAATAATTAAGGAGAAATGTTTGCAAGCTGTTGTACTTTCTGAAGAGGAACTTCTCCCATCACCCCATGAGAAGAAACCAACCAAAGTCTCTACTAAATATTAGCAGCCTGGCAGCTATAATATGTCATTATGATGTAATAAAAAAATCCCTTCTTTCTGGTTTACATCTTACAGGCCTGACACAACCCAAAGAGCCAGGCAGTCATTTGCATGTAACGAAAATGCAGGAGGAGGATACATCCATGAGGTTCACCATACTTCGGCACGACTCAGTACTAAACCCTTTAGTCCGGAGGTCTTTATCTGGAATTTAAAACAAAGAGGGGGCAAAGATGAGGCACATAGCAGGGTTATTTATAATCCACTGTATGAAAAGCTAGCACCTTCATTACAAACACTTCAGGGCTTGGGGGGTTGTTTAGATTTCTTGTATGAGTGCAACCTTGATGCAGAAGTGAGGCAATAATTATTTTCATTTCCATCTTCTGCTAGTAGATAATGAGATTGCTTCTAACAGGGGGAAAAGAGGAATATACTGATCCTGTCCCATATACTGATACAACACTGATACCCAAAAAGGAGCCCCAGTGCCCAAAGTACAGCTACCAGTATGGGTTCATCAGATTGCTCGTACTACTTCAACAAAGCACAGAAAGGGAAGTTACTCACCTCGTACAGTAATGATAGTTCTTTGAGATGTGTGTTCCCGTGGGTGCTCCACTATTGGTTTTGGGCTTGTCCCACGTCACAGATCAGAGATTTTTTTAGCAGTGTCTAGTTGAGCTGCGCATGCGCGATAGTGGCGTGTGCCGTTTGCACCTATGGCATTTGTGTGCGCGGCCTCAGTTTCTTTGTGAACGCCCTCTTACATGAGTTGTTGAGCCGAAGAAGAGGGGAGGAGGGTGGGTAGTGGAGCACCCACGGGGACACACATCTCGAAGGACCGTCATTACTGCACGAGGTGCGTAACTTCCCTTTCTTCTTCGAGTGATGTCCCCATTGGTGCTCCACTGTTGGTGACTACCTAGCAGTATCCCAAAGATGGAAGGTGGGCTTCGGCTAGGTTGTACATGCAGATGAAAGGACTGCATTGGCTACCACAGAATTCGTGTCCACTTGTGTAGAGATTGCATAGTGCTTCATGAAAGTGTAATCAGAGGACCAGGTAGCAGCACAGCATATGTCCGTGAGCAGAACCACTTTCAGGAAGGCTGTTGATGTTGCCACTGCCCAAGTGGAGTGCACCTTAGGAGGCACAGGGAGAGGTGAGCCTCGCAGGGAGTAACATTGGAGGATACAGGTTGTCACCAATTTTGAGACCCTCTGCGACGAGAGTGGCATTCCCCGGAACGCTCCACCAGTGAAACAAATAGGGTGTGTGATTTCCAGAAGGGTCGTGTGCAGTCTATATAGAATAATGCCCTTTGGATATCTAGAGTGTGCAGGATAGCCTCTTCTTGAGAGGCGTGAGGCTTTGGGTAGAAGGTTGGAAGCACGACAGGCTTGTTGATATGGAAATCAGAACAAACTTTAGGCAGGAATGAAGGGTGGGGGACGAGAACCACCTTAACTCGCCTCGCTGATATGATGACCATTAGGAACACAGTCTTTAGTGTACATAGGTAGAGCGAGCACGTGGCCATGGATTTGAACAGCGGTCTGGAGAGTGCATGGAGTACCAATTCCAAATCCCACAAGAGAGGAATTGGCCTACACAGTGGATTAAGCTTATGTAGTCCTTTGAAGAATCTCTTTGAACTAGGGTGAGCCGAATGCTGCAAGGGAAGCTAGTGATGAACGTAATAGACCCTGAGTGATGAAAGTAATAGACCTTGTTGTTGCAGAGACATAATGTAGTCAAAGATCATATGGAGAAGTGCAGACGAGGGTTGGATGCCATTTCCTTCACACCAGGCCATAAATCGTCTCCATTTATAGAGATAAGTATTGCGAGTGGACTGACGGCTACTGTGGAGTAGGACGTTTCTTACTTGTTGTGAACACCTCTGCTCTGCCTCTGAGAACCAGCGAGGAGCCATGCTGTCAGATGCAGTGTCTGTGGTTGCAGGTGGTGGAGGATTCCACTGTTCTGTGAAAGGAGACCTGGGTGGGTCAGAAGTGGGTAGGGAGGTCGGAGAGACACCTGATAAAGATAGGGAAACCAAATCTGTTTGGCCCATGCGGGGGCTATGAGGATGACTAGAGCAGCGTCCGACTCTATCTTGTAAAGGCCTTTGGGGATGAGTGGGATAGGAGGAAAAACGCAGAGGAGGTGAGTAGCGTCTCCTAACAAACTGGGTCCTATGCCTGCCCTAGAGCGATAGTGAGGGCACTTGGTATTGTGGCCTGTCACAAAGAGGTCTATCAGCGGCCAAGCCCATTGGTGGAAAATGTTGTGCAGAACACTGGTATGGATTTCCCACTTGTGCTCTATTGCAAACATGTGGCTGAGGGTATCTTCAATAACATTCTTGACTCCAGGTAGGTAAGATGCAGTGATGGGGATGTTGTTTTGCATACACCAATTCCACAGGCGTACAGTCTCCGCACAGAGAGAGCGGGAACATGCACCTCCTTGTCAATTGATGTAAAACATTGTCATGACTTTGTCTGTAAGGATGTGCACGGTGGAATCTTGAATGTATTGATGGAAGTGTTTGCAAGCACTGTGTACAGCTCAGAGCTCCAAGAGGTTGATGTGGAGCGTGGACTCATGGGCAGCCCATCTGCCTGGAGAGAAGTGATGCTGGAAATGGGACGCCCATCCTAGGAGGAACGCATCCGTGGTAATGTGGCTGGAGGGTTGTGCCTGATGAATGGCACACCAGCAAGGAGATTCCATTTCTCTTATTTAATAATACGTTTTAATTTTTTTTTTTAAGCAGAGGCCTGAGGGCCACAGCCCTCAAGGTTAGCAGCATGCTGCCCCTAAAAGTCTGCATCTTAACTATTTACAATTATGAGACCAAAAACATCTTTTTTTTAAACTAATACTAACTATAAGATTATGAAAAACTAAACAGTTTTAACTAATTACAAGTGAATTCCTATCTACAGAGAACTGCAGAGAAGGAGAGAGAATGAGCTCGGGCTGCGACCGAGGGCAATCAAGAAGGAATTGAAGGGAGTCGGGTTGTGTGTGCAAACTCCAAAGGCATGAACGGCACGCACCGCTATCGCGCATGCGCCACCTGACTAGACACTGCTAAAAAAAAAATCTCCAATCTCTGGTGCAGGACAAGCCCAATACCAACAGTGGAGCACCCACAGGGACATCACTCGAAGAAGAACCACATGGTACACTATATGACAGAGACTAACCACAAAATACCCAGATTCCAACTATGACACTAATAGGTCAGTTGAGTTATGTAATGCTGGTTTTTCCATTACTTACGTTTACTTATGATTTTGTTGAGGATCGTCTGCAGTTCTGACACACTGATTTCCATATCCTGGAAGAAGCAAAGAAATAATACTGTATTGCTATAGTGTCTCTCACCTCAAAGGACTTAAATTGATGTACAAATTTTGTATAGACCAGGCATTGCTAAGATGCAGCCACAATAAATTGTGGCAGCAATAACAGTGTACAGCAACACTACAGATTAGTTTAGGATGGGATGTGAATCCAACTGAAACTTCAGGTGAAATTTTAGAGGTAGAGTATAATCACTCAGATTGGAATCTGGCTAATGTGACTTGGGACAAACCTTCTGTTTTTCTGTGAGGTGTTAGTGGCTTGAGATGTTAGATTCAAAGGCCAGGAGGGACCACGTCTGACTTCCTGGATAGCACAAGATGGGGAATTCCACCCAATAATTTCTGCATCAAACCCATAACTTCTACTTAAACTATAGCAAATCCGGTCTTGAATTGAAGACTGCAGGTGGTGAAGTATCCGGCTCATCCCTAGCTAAATTATTCCAGAAAATCTTAAAAAACAACGAATAGTCTAGCAGCACCTTAAAGACTAACGAAACATGTAGATGGTATCATGAGCTTTCGTGGGCATACCCTCACTATTAAAAATGTACCCCTTATTTCTAGTCTGAGTTTGTCAACCTTCAGCTTCCAGTCACTAGATCTCATTGTGTCTTTTATGCTAATTTAAAGAGCTGTCTACTTTCATAAATTTCTTCCCCATACATGTATGTGCAGAACATGATTAAGTCACTTCTCATTCTTCCCTTTGGTAAACTACAAACTGAGCTTCTTAAGTCTCTGACATAAGGTATGTTTTCCAGACTTTGAATCATTCTTGTAGCTCTTTTCTATACCTTTTTTTAAATTGTTCAATATCCTTTTTGAAATGTGGACACCAGAATGATCTCACTAATGCCATGCACAGAGGTAATACCACCACCTTTTCCTACTTTTTATTATCTCGCTTATACATCCAAGGACTATGTGTGCTCTCTTAACTACAGGATCACATGGGGAGTTCATGCTCCACTTTAATTACCATAAACTGTGGAGGCAAAACCTCCACCTGTTGTGCTCTCTTCTATTACCACAAGGAGGTGTTAGGTTGATAATGAGGCATTGGTTAAAGTGCCACCTAAAAAAACAGCCAACATAATTTCACACAGAATCTTATTTTCTTTGGAGGTTATCCATTCAGCTCCTGAGGCCTAATCATACTTATCTTCTGACATCATGTGGCACAAAATATCAATCTAGTGATTAGACAAAGGTATGGTACGGGGAGAAAAGAATTAGAATTAGATGATTCACATTTCAAGTGTCCTAAACCTAAAAGAGGACAAAACAATACAGTCAGCTCATTTTGCTGAATAGCTGGAAAGCATTTTATCTTGTATAACCTATAGAGATGATGCTTGTTTATGGTACACACTTGCCCCTTAATTGTAACTCAGGAAGAACAGCATGCTTACCGCTCCTGCAAGCTGCTTGAACATTTGCTTGAAACTTTCATCAATCTCACTTTCAGAAAGCACTTTCTGAGGAAAGAGAACGACATTTTCACTGGTTATGTCTCAGAAGGGTAAAATACACAGCTCATGAAAGGCATGCAGCAATGAAAGATGTACCCCAGAAAATTTGTTTGGAGCCTATATCTGGACAAGAGAATACAGAAGTGATAAAGATATCATGGCAAGAATGGCCAAGCAGTAGAGTCATATTTGAATCCCACTTTCAACTTCTCACTCCTTAAACCAACTGGGGAGAGGTTGTGCAGTGCATTTAGCTCCTGAAAATAATGCATTTAGCTCCTGAGGGACTTAGGTTTAAGTCATTCAAGCAATGCCTTAGCACCACTGAATCAGACCTGTTACACAAGTCTAGTTTCCCCAGAAAGCAGAGACATCTAGCATAAAGATGGGGAACTACAATAAGTAAAAATCTGTGTTCAACTCTCTTCTGTTGTTCAGGCCTCTGGTTACATGACACAACTAGATTGACTCAAAAGTTGTACTGCATGGTTAAATCCACAGTAGATAGTTACAGAAATGGGATTGAAAGAGATGGATCTCTGGCTTCTTATGCAAAGAAACAACACTTAGTAACTATCAACTTCTAGCTGCCTATTCCACTGGAAAGGGCAAGCATTGGCAAGCAGTTTATTACCAGGGAAAGATACAATAATTTTAAAAAAATATATCAGAAGAGAATGTATGTAAAGTAGGGATGTGAAAGGTTAACTGGTTAATGCTTACTGGTTCCAGTTAATTGCTCTCCGCCTGCCCTGGCAGCGGGCTGTGCCAGCCCTGTGGAATCCACCACAGACAGGGGCTGCTCCAACCAGCTGGCCGGAGCAACCACTATCCACAGCAGACCAGGCCCAGCCCCGCCTGCTGCAGGTTACACGCTGGTTTCCTGGGAGCAGGGCTGGCTCCCAGGGAGCTGGCTACAGAGCCCACAGTGAAACCTCCCTGGGGGTGGGGCCAACAGAGAGGTGACTTTGCTGTGGCAGTGAAGCCTCCTCTCCAGGAGTGAGGCCGGCAGACCTTGCCGGTCCTGCTCCCAGTGTAGCAGCTTCGCTGTGGCCAGGGAAGCCTCCTCCACAGGAGCAGAGCCAGCAACCACTGCCAGCACTGCTCCTGGGGTGGCTTTGCTGAGGGGTCTGCAGTATAAAGCTTATCCTTGTAACCTCTAAGATTTTCAGTGGTTAAACGGTTACATTTGTAACTGACTTATTGAAACCAAGTGACTGTGCTTGAACACTGAGTGGTCTTAAACCTCAAAAAGTCATTGCTCTTGCAAAGGTTAGTGAATAAGGGGTTCTTACCTCATCTGGAAGATTAGCCTGGATCTGATCATCCATCTCCCTGCAGAAAAACAGACAAAATGTCCATGAAGGAGTCAAAATAGCAAAACCAATGTGGCAAGAGAGGCAGTACTGTGTGTGGTCACAATATTGTGTGAGCATGCATAAATGTTATACATTAGTTCTCAAGGAGACAAGTTTCTGGGTTCAAGAGAGGCTGGCACCTATGTGTCAGTAATATTTAGCAGCCCCGAACCTTTATGGGCCCAGGGAAATAGATCAAAGGTTCTAATGCAGTTCTCTGGCATAGCAGGGCAAAATACTATCCATTGTATCAACCCTCTCTTTTTCCAAACATCACAACTCCTACATATTGCTTTCCACAGCCACACAGACTAAAGGCCTTGGCTGATCTAAAATAGGTAAGTTTGTGTCACATTCTTTCTTCACAGTCAGCCAGAGAGAGAAAAATATGACACTTGGTAACAAAGGTTCCCACAGATTGCAAAAACCTGACACTAAAGATACATGAACAAAATCCCACTCTCATGTGCTAACTGCAGCTCTGTGAAAGGGCTTTGATATCATATATATAGTAGCCCAATGTCTGTGACTCTGTAACGCTGAAACGCTGGCTGTTCCCTCTGGGCGGCGCTGTTGCCTCCCGCTATGGCGCTCGGCTGACTTCTGCGCCATTCAGCCGGGCCACCACGCGGGAGCAAGCGGCCGTTTGGGGTCCACACTGCATGGGGAGTGCGGACCCCAAACGGCCGCTTGTGCCGCTTGCTCCCATGCGGCGGCCCAGCTGAGCAGCGCAGAAGTCAGCCGAGCGCCACAGCGGGAGGCGAAGGGGAGCGGGGCGGTGACGTGCATGGCCGGGGGGGGACCTGGACGAATGTACGTCTCTGACGTCAGGAAAGGACGCCTGATTTAAAAGGAGGAAAGCGGAGCAGACACAGAGGACACGGAGGAAAGCGGAGGAGACAGAGAGGAGAACGCAGGAGGCAGAGGACAGCGGAGACAGAGAGAGAGAGAGATGCAGTAGGAGGAGGAGAAGAGAAACACAGAGTGAGAGGCGGGAGGGGGAGAAGAGAAAGAGAGAGAGAGAGAGACGGAGAGAGAGGCAGGAGGCAGAGGAGAGCTGGGGGGGGGAGGCAGTAGGAGGAGGAAGAGAGAGAGAGAGAGAGACAGAGAAAGAGGCTGGAGGCTCAGGAGAGAAGACCGACGTGGAGGAGAGACCTGAAAATCCCATCTTATTACGGGCTAACTGGCTAGTTATTAAAGGTTTCCCTATATAGTCCTCTATTGGGAAGCCCTAGTAGGCTAGCATCAATTAGAAAAAGCAACTATGGGGGTTTGCTGGTAGTGGTATTGGATAAGATTCATTCCTCTCTCTTCTGGGACCCAATGCCTGGAAAACGGCTATGACAGTTCACACAAAACACCTGTCATAATCAAAGATGAGTCTTGAGACTTACTCAGTTCCAGCTTTTTTCTCTGAGAAGACCCTGAGGACAAAATCTCCTTCCTTGTTAGGTTCGAAGGTGGAAGGCACAACAATATACTCCCCTGGAGGCAACTTGAAACGTGTGCTGACTTCACGAAGATTTATGAACTGCTCCGAGCGAGCTCGTGAGGAATTCGCCAGGAAGAAATCTCGTTTCAGGTGAACTGCAGACTGACCTACAAACTGCCAAAGAGAGATGTATAGTCACCCCCATGTGCTGGTAAATCTCCTGCCCCACACAGGCTGCTAACATCCCAAAATAATGTTTAAATTGCAACACAATAAAAGATAAGAAGGAAGATCCTTAGAAAAGGGCAGAGGGACCTTTGGAAGCACAGTGATCAAAACACTAGCATTTTGTCTCTGCACCACCTAAGCTTTTCTGTCCAAATAATAACAAGTCAAAATCAATTGAATGGCTTCCACGCATTGAATCAAACATCAGGTTCCCATATTCTCAGCCTGCAGCTATATTACATTCTTTTGACTAATTTAAGCACAGTCTTGTTAGGCTCTAAAGCAAGAGTGGTCAATAATTTTGACCAGGAGCCGCTTCAGAAGGGGCAGGGCCAGGACACTTCCATGCTTCCCCACCCACAGACCCTCATTGGTCTGGGGGTGGGTGAGCATGCAAAGTCTTTGCCTCCCCCAGAGAGAACCACCAGCTGTTCTGAACAGCTGGCACTTCCCTCTAGATACCTGTGCCCCTAGTGATTGGAGGAGACTTTGTGTGCTCCCCCCTGCTGCCCCCAGGTCAATCAGGTCCTGGGGAGGGGAAGCACGCAAAGTCTCTCACTCCCTGCCCCTATCCTGCAAGGGAGTGCTGTACTTAGAGTCAACCGCTAGCTGAGTAGCAGCTGGCGGTTGCCTTTAAGTGCTGAGCCCCTTGCAGGGCGGAAGACTTCACATGCTCCCCCCGCCCCCAAGCCCTGATTGGCCTGGGTGCGGGTGAGCGGCAGGGTCTCCGCAGGCCAGATCAACTTGCTTGGCGGTCCGGATCTAGCCTGCAGAGGCCCTTTTGCCCATCCCTGCTCTAAAAGGAACTATGCTGATCCCTCTTAAAACAATAGGATGGTCCAACCCAGCAAAGCAGAAAGGATGGCATTAAAGAAGGATATTACAGAGAAAAAAGAGTCTGTGGTCAAGGCAATAGCTGAGGACCTAGGAAACCTGGGTTCAAGTCACTGCTCTGTCAGACTTCCTGTGCAGAACTTTGGGTAAGTCACTAAGGGTATGTCTACACTAGCCCCCTAGTTCGAACTAGGGTGGCTAATGTAGGCATTCGAACTTGCAAATGAAGCCCGGGATTTAAATATCCTGGGCTTCATTTACATGTTCCCGGGCGGGTGCCATTTTTAAATCCCCTTAGTTCGAACTGACTGCCCACCGGCTACACACGGCAGTCAGAAGTTAATCCGAACTAAGTCCTTAGTTCGGATTAACTGTTACTCCTCCTGCAATGAGGTGTAACAGTTAATCCGAACTAAAGACTTAGTTCGGATTAACTTCTGACTGCCGCATGTAGACGCGGGCAGTCAGTTCGAACTAAGGGGATTTAAAAATGGCACCCGCCCGGGAACATGTAAATGAAGCCCAGGATATTTAAATCCCGGGCTTCATTTGCAAGTTCGAATGCCTACATTAGCCACCCTAGTTCGAACTAGGGAGCTAGTGTAGACATACCCTTAGATTCTCTGTGCCATAGTCCTCACTTGTAAAACAGGGATACTTCCCTACTTCACAGCAGTATTATGATTAGGGATTCTGAGATGCTTATATGTTACAGTGATAGAGGCAATATAAGTACCTAAGATAGTGGTTTAGAATAAAAATAGGACCTCAGAAAACTCACACGCACACATACACCCCACAAAATGTCATTCCAGTACATCACTTCCTGTTAATGGTGTGCCAACAGAAGAATGAAAAAATCCATAAAAGACGACCTGCTGTTCAGACCATGATCTGGATGAATATCAAAGAATATCAAAGAACTCAGATTGTCTGAGTTGCAGGCCCACTGATGGGGGGAATAAAGAGGGCAACTGCCCTAGGGACTGGCAATTCTAAAGGGCCCAGGGCTCTCAGACACCACCCAGAGCCCTGGAGCTGCACTCTCCAGGTGGCTCTTAAGAGCTGGGTGGGGAGATGTGTCATGCTCTGGGTGGCACTGAGGGCTGTGGGGGGGCTGGTGTAGCACATTTGCTATCCCCATCCCCGTCCCTTCTGAAAGCGTGTCGCCAGGCTCCCCTCCATCTTGTCCAGGGGTCCGTCATGGCTGTTGGCTCCCCTGCTGGGATGGATACAAAATAAAAAAGTCTTTGATCCCTCTTGATCATTTCTAAATGAAGAAGATTCTGGATCCAAACTGAAGCTACATTATGCACCATCATGTTATCCCTCCCAAAAGGATTGATTTAAATATGCATTACCTCTGGTTGGTATCTGATGAAAGAATTTCCATACGTACCTCACGAGGAACCTTTAGAGATACAAATTAGAAGTCAGTGAGTTACAATGAAACTAATGTTGTGTTAGCCAACAGGAAAAAAGATAACATCTATATTTAGTTATTTACTTGGTCAGTCATTTTCTGCATTCCTATAATTATCATTTCAAGTATTTATGCTTGGATCAGAGTTTAGGCAAGAGTTTCCCTGCACATCTCTTACTTCTCTTGTATCATTGCAATGAAGTACACATGTTGTTCAGGGACACCCACCCTGGAAGTCCTCACTCACACCCCCTTTTGCTGTTCCTATAAGGAAGCCTTGCTGCCCCACAAGCTGGGGTGACTGAGGTTAATTCATCCAAGGTACATAGGCCACTCAACAATGAGCTAACAAGTGAAAGCTAATTATAAGCAATCAAGCCTATTAATCTTTACTCTCAGATTTTCATTTTCATGGAAGATATGTCCATCAATGGCTGTTAGCCAGGATGGATAGGAATGGTGTCCCTAGCCTCTATTGGTCAGAGACTGGGAATGGGTTAGAGGGTATGGATCACTTGATGATCACCTGTTCTGTTCATTCCCTCTGGGGAAACCTAGCATTGGCCTCTGTTGGAAGACAGGATACTGGGCTAGGTAGACCATTGGTCTGACCCAGTATGGCAGTTCTTATGGGGGAAGAGAGTCAAGGTTGTGCTGACCAGAAGTTAGGGATCTCTGAGAGCATGAATTGTTACAGAGCCTTCATAGTTACCTCATAAACTGCAAAGCCAATGGTCTCCATGTCCTTCCCATATCGTCTTTCCCTGCGACGGTGTTTCTGCATGAGTGCCATGACAAAGCTACAGCCCGATTCTCTGCTGTAGCCATCATCATCATCATCATCCACCTCTTCCAGTCGGATTTTAAACTGAGGGTTTATCCAGAATGTAGCTGAAGGGCAGAAAGAGAAAGGAATGGACTAAACAACACACTATTCTTACATATTCCCAGTTGTTTTAAGAAGTAGGGCATGTCTGCACTGCAGTCACGAGGGTGACTGTGGATCATGTAGACATACCTAAGACAGCTTTTGCCAGCAATAAAGCCATGGTAGCATGGTGTAACTGACCAAGTAATAACCCAGGACTCTGAGTGAGTTTGTACACTGCAGGATGCTGCAACTTCAATACCGTTGGTACTCAAGATAGCTAGAATAAAGCTTTCCTCATTTACATGGGTCTCTGCAGAGGGTATTCCCAATAAAATAAGCACATTTCTTAAAGCAGCAGTGAAATTAGTATGTCTCTGTGTAAAACTGTTTTAACAGCCAGCATCAGGCTTATTTGATAAATCAGGTGTTCTGGATGGGTTAACACTAAGGGGAGCACATTGGACCATACATACTTTACCTGGATAATTCCTGCAGCCTCCAGCAGTGCTTCCCCGTCTCCAGGTGCCATCATAAAGTGTTGTGTTCCACTTGCGGAACTTGCGTGATTTCAGCGCATCTGGGGTAAGGTTACAGATCTCCAGCCGTGAGAACTCTCGCAAAAAGTCTTGGAAGGACATCCTAAGAAGAAAGAAATCCAATGAGTTCACACAGGTGTCAGAGAAACTACTGCAAAAGTCTCTCTCAAGTCAAGCTGGGTGTGAGGCAGTTTTCCTATCCCATGTACATTTTTGAGAGTGCAAAATGTTTTTCATCTCAAAACAGGACAAAAGTCAGTAATATTTTCACAAACAGAAAGACAAAAAAAATCAACTCAGGTCAATTAAAATGTTTCATTTTGATAACTCCAAACCATTTTGATTTCGATTTTTTTAAAGTTCTAATTGGTTTATGTTTCTAAATACAATCATTTCATAGCAGAAAACTAGATTTTTTAAACTGCTGAAATGTTTCATTTTTACAATTTCAGAATATGTTGAAGAAAAAGTTTTGAGTCAGGAAATTTGTATAAATTACCCTGTTTCCCAAACAGCTTCAGGTTCAACAAATCTACTTTTTTTCCGTGAACAAACATTTCATTGAAAAATTCCTGATCAGCTCTCTCTTAGAGACCCACGAGGCATTTGATGATCATGCATCATGTAGATCAAAATCTCCCACAACCTTACAAAAAACAGAGATCTTTCTGTTCCACTCTTACCCTTCACCAATTCATGCCTTTTATTCTCTTGCTTGTATGGTAATAATTCCTATAGTAAATCCAAGATCTTATATTTTTGATTTACTTCTTATTCAAACTCCCACAGCAAAGGAACCCAAGCCTTTTCAAAATCTTTTGATAAGGATTGGCGAAACCAGTAATACTACTCAGTTTCCTTGTGCCTCCCTTCCCCCATTTTAATCTGTTATATCCATTTGTTGTCTCTTGCCCTATACTTAGATTGTAAACGATCACAGGCAGGAACCCTCTTTTTGTTCTGTTTGTACAGTGCCTAGAACAATGGAGTCCTGGTCCATGAGTAGGACTCATCGAATGTGTCTAGACTACATGGCTCCGTTGACGGAGCCATGTAAAGTAGTTTACCGGACATAGTCAATGAAGCGGGGATTTAAATAATCCCCGCTTCATTAAAATAAAAATGGCCGCTGCGCTGTGCCAACAATCAGCTAATCCGGCACAGCGTGGCAGTCTAGACGCGGATCGATCGACAAGGGAAGCTTTTGTCGACCGCTCTGGTAAACCTCGTTTCACCAGATCAGCTGATTGTCGGCACAGCGCGGCTGCCATTTTTATTTTAATGAAGCGGGGATTATTTAAATCCCCGCTTCATTGACTGTATCGGGTAAACTAGTTTACATGACTCCATCGACGGAGCCATGTAGTCTAGACACACCCATAGGCTTTAGGGGAATACAAGTAATAAATAATAATACCTTATAAGAGCTAAACAAATTTATAAAACAATTTAAAGGGCCAGATCCTCAGATAGTATATATCAGTCTAATTTCATTATCTTCAGTTGAATGTCCCTAATTTATGCCAGCTAAAGATCTTCCCCATTGAGTTCACAGTGGATTTATTGGGGTGAGAGGGGGAGGAAATGGGGAACAGGTGGGTGGGAATGTTTTTTTTTTACAGCTGAAAAAAATAATCCGTTTTGGTGTTTTTCCCAGGTTACTGACTTCACGGTCAGCTGCATGCCCCTCCCACAAAAAGCACAAAACTGATTCCAAGCAGCACTGAGATCTAGCAAAAACGTGTTCAAACATTTACTTCCTCAAGTGGTATTTTTACCAGTGAAAAAACCATGCTGGAGACAAATTTTAAAAACCCGGCATCTCAGCTTATGTGTGTGTATTCAAACCCCCTTTTAACTTGGTCACACAGAGTAGAAAGTGAGTTGTAGTGCAAACTGTACTTTCCACTCACCAGAATTCCCCATCTTCCATTTTAATCCTCAGCTGCTGTCCCACAGATGGATCCACCACATTCCACTCAGAGGAGCTGCAGGAGTGAAGCAGTTCAAACATGTAGTGAGTTGTAAAGTTTGAACAACTCATTGTAAGTTACATTCTTAAGGAAGGAGATGCCAACTCCACTTTCCCATTTGAGCTATGCCAGTTGCAACAGGGCTGAATTTGGCCCATTGTGGGCAACACCATCATCACACACTGCTCATTAGTAGGAAAACTATGATCATGGCTGGCTGTAGACCATGTGGTCTGTATTCCAAGCAGCACCTGTACTGTTGCTCTGCAGTTTATTTCCAATTCAATAAATTGGGTGTAGGATCCACACAAACCAATTCGGTTCTATACAGGTATGACACTCAGAGCACCCAATGCCAGGTGGCATATTGCTGTTAGGATATTTACCCAAAGGTGGCATGTAATGTGTCACTGGAAAACTCAGAACTCACTGATCATTAATATTATTGTGTGCTGTATGTAATAGGTTCACATAGTATCCTCATCACCATAATACCTGAGGGCCTTCTGTTGTGTATTAAGCAATGTGACGACACGGATCACACATGGTTCATTCTGTCTCTCATCCACTCCATAGGCGGAGAATTGTGGGTGCAGTGGAATGATTTGTCTTGGGATTTTTATTTATTTATGTGTGATATGAACACGCTGGGGACTGAACATTACAATAGATAAAGCCTTTTACTTCTAGGTCACTAGTTCTGATACAGATTGGTAATGACTTGAAGCAGTTCCTTTCTGACAACTCTGCCATTTATCCATGGTCCTTATCATCTTGATATCTAAGCACGAACAGCCTATATGAAGTTAATTGATACATCTGTTCCTAGTGGACAGTTACCTACTTAACATTAATCATCATCTGAGTTGACACTATTTGGTCTCCTTTTTGCCAATTGCAGCTGTGTACAAGGGCTGAACTTCAATCATCCTTCAAGTCAAAGGGGAGACATGCTAGGAAGGGTGGCATGGGGGAAGCCTGTTTGCCACCTAACCTAGTCTGTAAAAGGCCAGTCAAGCTGACATCTTTCACCAAGGGTACATTTTATGGATTATTTTTCCCCTGTCCTCCAACCTTCAGCTGGGGTGCTGGAATAATTTGTACAATGGGGGTGCTGAGAGATAATGAATCAAACTTTAAACCCTGTATATAATAGAAACTACTTCAAACGGGGGTCTGTAACAGCACCTGCAGCACCCCAAATTTCAGCACTTAAAATCTTGAGAATCAGTATAAAAAGGAGTTGATCCTTACTTATCACTCCAGGCTCCAGTCCATTCCACCTCTCCCCATGGGTTTCGCATTCGAATTAGATTAACAGACTGTCCTCGGTAGTTAATCTGAAATCACCACAGATGTCCAGTTAGAGATACCACAATACTTGCTTCCTGTGGTGTTTAACCCTTACAGCCAGGTACACAGAGCTGTCATGCAAAAGACTATGATGGAAAGGGCAAAACATAACGAGGCTTTAATGCGAGAGTTCAATGACGAAGAAAAACTGTGATTATTGAAAACAACTTTTTCATTTGAAGAAACTGTTGTGAAGAATCTGGATACTATTGGGGTGAATGCTATAGGAAGGAATGCTATAGGAAGAAATAAATCAGATAGTGATAAAATTATTTCTTATGGCAAAGAACAGTGTGAATACATGTTACTGTGCTCCATTAACTAAGGCCCTAGCCACAATAATATCAGGATGTTACTAACTACAGTCATATTTAAATATAGTTTTAGCTAGTAAGGTTTTGATTCGATTGCAGACAGTGTTTTAAAGGGGCATTTTCAGGCATCTTCAGACTAGAATATAGGTTTTGTTTTGAAGAAGTTTTATAAAGTAGGGATGTAGAAGTACAACTTTTTAAACGGTTAACCAGTAAGCCTAGGCTTATTGCTTACTGTTCATGACTACACACAGGCTCCTACCTCACTGCTGGGAATGGGGCAGCAAGCAGGCACCAGTGCACACCTGGGAACCAGCTTAAAAGCCAGCTTCTGGCATGCACCAGCTCCTGGGAAGCCAGCTGCCACCCCATGCTGCGGGTACATGTAACCATGTAACCACTAAGATTTTCAGCGGTTACATGGTTATCCAATTACCTGCTTTTTTACATCCCTATTAAAAAGTTTATAGGTCAAAATATTATTTTTTTTTGGCAGATATTAAGAAGCCATACATAGCAGTTAGCACTGTGCTTTAAAATTGACCAGTCTAGTTTCACAGTCTTAGTGACTATAGGCATCAAGTAATATATGGGATTTTAAAACTCTTTCAACTTTAGTAATCCAAAACTCTTATTAAGTAACACATAGAAGGTGAGTTGTACATTATATATGAAATCTGTCATAAGTCCCTACCCAAGATTACAAACAAACAAAAAGAAAAAAATGTTACTTTATCTCTAAGGCTCAAATACAAAATACTAAATCATGCAGAGACTTTAAAGTGATATCTTTAAAAAATTACCTTCTAGTTCAAGGGAAAAGATTTTTAATGAAGATTTATTATTTTTGATCTGACACATTCCCTTAAAACTGAATTACTGCAAAGGGTATGGGCGGCTCAAACAAAGATGGAGAAAGTGTTACTGTGCCAATCCTGCCGTGTCTCATGGGATTTGAGCAATAATTGATGGTCACTCTGTTACATCAGGCAGAAAAAAAAATTAACTCCACTTATTTCCTGCAAAGTCACAAACTTGCAACAAGATATGTGCTAGGTGGTTACGCCACAAAGCCCTGCAACAGCAGACTCAGTTGGGATGGGGTGGGTAATGAAATATGCACTGCACCCACTCCGCTTTTGTTTGACTTACTATTTAATACTAGCCCTATAACCCCAGAACAAACACTGCAATATGATTCTTTCTGAAGGTCTTGCAAGTCCTGCAGGCAATACACAAAATATTTGTTTTTTTTTAAACTACTTTATATCTGAGATTCTCAAACATTCGTTATTTAAATCCCATGGCATGGGTGTCTGAGATACTATTATTCCTACTATGTAGATGGGCAAGGTCACACAGCAACAGAGCTGTGAATAAAACCCAGGAGATCTGATTCTCCGTTCTAACTACTGCACAATGTTCCCTCTCTTCAAACTCTTCAAGAGGGTGAAATGTGTACCTGTTTGGCTCCTGTGACCGAATAGGCGTGACCCTTCACCAGCTTTTTAAATGTTACAGCCTCCATGTCAAAAGCACTGGTAATCTGCATTTAAAAAGCACACAAGAAAACATTTAAAGTTAACATAGGCTTCACCTCTGTCCCTAAAAGAAATTTAACTCAAACTTAGCATCTCCACACAGAGTAAAATCCAGTTCATGAGAAGACCACAGGTGAGCATGTACAAATGAGTCAGCATACCGTTGTTTTATTTTGTCCAGGTTTTTACATTGCAACCATCACGGTGGTATCTTAGTAGCAGCAGGAGTTTTTGGATGTGCAGTTTTGCTTTCTCCATGTTGCTCTAGTGCAGTGGTTTTCAACTTTTTTAGGTTGGCGACCCTTTATTAAAAGTTAACATTTTTTTGGCAAACACCCCATTTACTATAAAAGTTAGGAGCTTGGATAGTTGGCATGGGTATTTTAGGAAGCTGACAGAATAACTGATCTTGAAGGTTAAGAGTGCACAGAGTGAGGGAGCAAGATTTTCTTTGCTTTAGATTGTAATAAAATATTCAACACTGAACAATCCCCGTTGATTGCCTTTTGTGACATCCCTGGGAGTAGTGACCTACTGGTTGAGAAATATTCCTCTAGTCTTTGCTAAGTCATTTATAAAGTCTTTTACAATGAATGCAGTATTCTTGAAACTTTATTGTGTTATGAGCTGTGTGAAGCACTGTTATGGAACCGAGACTGACAGATGTGAACTCATCCTTCAATTAACAACTGTAAACATAAGACCCATCTGAGCCCTGGTCTACACCACAGAGTTAGACTGACATAAGGCAGGTTCCATTGACCTAACTCCAAGCATCTACATGAAAATGCAGCTCCCACTAGGAATGTAATAGTGTAGTTGATTAACCAATAAGCAAAAGCTTATAGGTTAATGCTATAGACTATGTGCATTCTCCAACCTACTTGCCAGTACATTTTTTAGCAGGCTGGTCAGCAATTCAGCTCAGTCCTGGCTTGAAATGGGTCCAGGACCTATCCCTGGTGCGGCTCTGCATTTAAAGTGTATTAAGAGCCAAGCGGGCAGGCAACCCAGCTCAGCTGTGGTTTGCATAGGGTCTGGGAGCTCAGATCCACCCTAGACAGGGGCTGCTGCCTCTTCATCAGAGGGAGCAGCACAGGGTAACAGGCAGTCGGTCCTCTAGGGGAGCTGGTTTTTAAACTGGCTCCTCTCATGGACCAGCTCCCGCCTGGCACCCTGCACTGCTGCCTCTGATACAGAGGCAGCAGCACAGAGTGACAAGGGACTCCTCAGGAGTGAGGCTGGAGCACACTAGCTGCTGGCCCTGCCCCTGGGAGCTATAGAATAGTTGACTAACTGATAAGAATTTTTGAGGTTACTCGACTATTCAATTAACTGATATTTAACATCCCTAGCTCCCGCCAATGTAAGTTGCCCACTAAACCAACTTAATAACTCTCCATCTGTGAGAGGTGTAGCACTTAAATCATTGTAGTTAAGCTGATACAGTGTTGCTTACATCCAGAGCCATCCTGTACATAGGATGGTTCACAACAACCACCCAGAGTCCCATGTTTTGTGGGACACCGTGCTTCACGGGGATTAGCACGGGGCCTGGTGCTGGCAGCAGGGGACGGGCCCACCCCTGCACTCACTGGCTGTGAGCGACCCAGTCCCACTGTCCAACTCTCCTATCTCCCAGCATCATTCAGGGGAGGGGGCAGAGCAGGGATGGAGTGGGGGCAGGAAGGGAGCAGAGCAGTGGCAGAAAGAGGCGGGAGCTTGGGGGAAGGGATGGAGTGAGGGCAGAGCAGGGGCAAGAAGATGGCACATGGGGAAGAGGGGTTGTCCCAGGTCCCGCACCTTCTGAGGGACAGCCCTGCTTACATCAATTGTTGCTACCTTTCAGAAGCCATCCCAGGATGCCCCACACTGACAGTTAAATCAGCGCAAGCATTCCTGGAGAGGATGTGCACTGCTGACACACAGAGATTAGCGTGCATACACAAAAGCTATTTAATTACTGCAGTGGCTGCACGTTGGTGTAACTTAGATCAACTTAATTTTGTAGCTGGATTTGGGTAAGGATGTGTATGGGGGAAAAGGTGCAGCAGACAAGAAAGACAAAGAGAAAAAGAAAGTCTAAGGCAGGGGTGGGCAAAAGGGCCTCTGCGGGCTGGATTCGGCCCACCAAGCAGGTTGATCCAGCCCGCAGAGGCCCTGCCACTCCCCTGCCCCCAGGCCAATTAGGGCCTGGGGGTGGGGGAGTGCGCAAAGCTTCCTCCCACCCTGTGAGCAGCACGCAGCACTTTGAAGCGCCATGCGCTGCTCACAGGGCAAGAGGAGACTTCACATGCTCCCCCACCCCCAAGCCTGATTGGCCTGAGGGCAGGAGGAGCGTGCAAAGTTTCCTCCACCCTCCCCCCACCCTACGAGGAGCGCAGAGCACTTCAAAGTGTTGTACGCTCACGCAGGGCGGGAGCAGGGCTAGGGAAGCTTCGCACAGCTCCCCCACCCGCCCCGGCCAATCAGGACTTGGGGGTGGGGGAGCGCATGATGTCTCCTCCCCCCCTGTGAGCAGCGCGTGGCACTCTGAAGTGCTGCGTGCTCCTTGCAGGGCGGGGGTAGGGCGGGAGGAGGCTTTGCATGCTCCTCAACCCCCAGGCCAATCAGGATCTGGGGGAAGGGGGGGGGGTGTGAAGCCTCTTCCCTCCCTGCCAGGGGCATGGGTGCCTAGAGGGAAGAGGGGCCAAAGGGGCTCCCCCACCCCCTGACCAATTATGGTCTGGGGAATCCCAGAAGTATTCTGACCTCGCCCCTTCTGGATTAGGCTCCGCCCCTTCCGGGGCAGCCCGGGGCCACTTCAAAAATTTTTGCCCACTCCTCGTCTAAGGGCATGTCTTCACTACCTCCTGGATCCATAAGCAGCGATCGATCCAGTGAAAATCAATTCATTGCGTCTAGTACAGATGCAATAAATCGACCACTAAGCACTCTCCTGTCGACTCCAGTATGCCACCAGAATGAGAAGAGTAAGGGGAATCGATGGAGAGCATCAGCCATCGACTTACTGCAGTGAAGGCACCACGGAAAGTAGATCTAAGTATGTAGCTGAAGTTGCATAACTTAGATTTAGTCTACACCACTGTGAGCTAACAGAGCAGCTGAGACATAGTGGCTGACCCTGGGGAAAATCAGGAGAGAGAGGTTTCAGGTTAGGAGTGCAGGCTAATGAGTGCTCTTAGTGCTGTGAGCAAAAAAAAAAGGCATTTCCTGCTATTTAATTGCCATACACAGCTCAGGTCAAGGAAAAACAGATTCATCTCAGCCTTTTGTCTGAATTGAAAGTTCTAGATTAACAAAAGAGATTATTTCAGGTCTGGAGCTCATCCTTTTGTCATGTAGTCATCATGTTACTATTACAATTAGCAGAGACCACCATGTTACTGAACAGGTTCATGATTTAACTCCACAATAACTCCACAAGGAAAAGGGCCACTGGCTGCCCAGTGAGAGGTACAAACAAGCAGCCAGTGGTTAAGAACTCTGCATTTTGTAAGAGTATCTGAGCTAAGGAAGAAGAGACCCTTGCTGTCAGAGGAGCTGGTAGACAGGCTACCATGAGACTGATGCACGTGTTTGTGAGTTCCAGTAAATCACTTGAGGGAATTGCAGTGGAGTTACTTTCTGAAGCACATCTAGATTAAGTGTAATTTTCTAATGTACGTATGCACTCAAGCTGTACATGTTTATTTGGATTGGTGCAGAATGTAAAAACATACCTCCTCAGGGCTCTAGACATCTTTGCCACACAAGCTAAACAACAAACAAAACCGAATGCAACAATTTCCCAAAAAGCAAGGTGGGGAGCTAGGGTCCCCACTTTCAATGGATAAATCTCAGTCTGGAGATAAGATGGGCTGGGCAGTGCATGGCAGTGCATGTATGTGCACACTGCAGGCAATATATAAAGCCAAAGGTTAAGTGATTTTAACCTCCTGATGGCCAGTGAATCATTGAACACAAGAAAGTTTTATTGCTATTATAAAAACATGTCTTTGAATGTCAGACTTGGGGATTTGCTGTAAATATTGGTAGGAGATGTGCATAAGTCAGCAACCAAGATGAGCGCTCCATTTGTTGCTAAAGCGTAACACCCATTTTGGAACAAAGCTCTGTTTTTCTTAATCAATTTGGGCTTGAGAGCCGCCATGGGGAAGGGGTCACGAGGTGAGTTTGAGGGTTTATTTTCCAGATGTCTTTGTGGCACAACTGCATTCAGCTGGTAACCATCAGGTTAGTGGTTTGAGCCTACCCAGCGTCGTCTATTCAATGCATTTTGCTTTTAACAACTTTCTAGCACACTAACACCTGCTAAACAAACTGTTTATATGGCGTGTTCTCTGCAACAGTTAGCTTGAGTCAGGTGAGTACACTCAAGTCAAGGTAACCTAGCCTGAGTGAGAGCAACAATACTTCAGCTAAGGAGAGTGAGTGATTGGATCAACAGAGTGATATTAGATTGGCATCTGTTCTATTGAAACTCAAGATGCTGCATCCTTACTGCTAGTCTGAGGGTATGTTTACACTACGCAGCTTTTAGCAACAAGGCTGGGTCAACCCAGCCCTGTCACTAAAAGTCAGTGGGTGTGAACAGTGTTTGTTGACACTTTTGCAGACAAAATACTTCTAGTCCCCACAAGCGGCTTTCACTTTGTGGGCGGGAGAGCGCTCCTGCCAACAAAGCAGCATTCACACTTGCACTTGCTGCAGCAAAATTTTTGTCCTGGGGGGAAAAATAGGGAGGTTTAAGAACCCTTGAATGGCAAAAGTTTTGGCGATCAGTTCCAAGTGTAGACATGGCCTTAGTGTCAGCAACACTCAAGCTTCAACCTATGGACCCTGATAAGCAAATTAGCTCAAGCTTAAAGCACCACATTCAACTCGAGGTTGATGGGCACCCGGTTGGAGCAAAAATTGAGCTATACCTCAAGCTAATACTGCAGTGAAGAAAAGCCCCTAGAAGCAATGTGGCTTGCCTGGCTGAGTAGACAGTTGAAGAGTCCAGCAGACAACAAAAGGAGTTTGCTTTTGTGTGTGTGCATGCACGCACATGTACACGCATTTCATGGTTGCCAAAGGAACCCAAAATGCCCAGTGGCCAAAGGATCCTTGAACCACTGCCTTGTTTTGAGAATGAGCAGCCCCAAATCTTCAGCCTATTAAAATGGTCCAAGATCCACTCACACATCAACACCACCAATCAGAATATTCTACAAATCAAAGACTCACATCAATGGAGCAGCCAAGCAGAGATCCCCTCTCCAAAGCTTTCAAAATAATTTGGTAAAGGTCGCTGGGTGGTTTCCGAAGCTCGTACCATTCAGTGACCCCTCCAGTGAAGTCTTCAAAGCCCTCAGAGGTGCTTCCTCCAGACAGAGCTTCATAGCAACCATTCACCCTGAGTGAGAAGGAGGAAGGCAATTAAAATTTTCCCATTGCAGACACATATTCTTGGCCACATTAGTCAGATATCCATCAGACAAATGCTTAGTACATCATTGCCATTTCCAAAGCAGAATGGAGGAAGCCCAGACACTGGCACTTACTTGGCATAAGCTTTCTCAAGTAGAGCACTCCAGAACTCATTGCCTTCAGCTGAGTGTACAAAGGTCAGCTTGCCATCCTTCGTCGGGAGAAGATCGTCCACTACAACATCCACCCACTCCCCAAACTGCCAGATCTGCACGAGAGAGAGAGAGAGAAATAAATGCAAACTGATTGTGAAAATAGCTATAGGTTCTAAGGTCACCCTCATCACCATATTCTCCAAACACCATCCAAAAATGCATTAAGCACATAATTTTATATGTTGTACATCTGGTTCGTTCTCTGTCTCGTCTCCCCCAGGGAAAGAACTGCGTGGGCAGAGTTTGGTGAGCTAGTTTGTTTAGTATGTGTTTAGCAGTTCATGTCAAACACGGTTTCAACTCAGGTGTAGACAAACCCATTTTGAGAGAAGAATTATTTGTATAACAGCACTATGTAAGCATAGGCACTAATCAACTGGCAACAAAGTCTGCATTCTCAAATTTGCCATGCTCCGTGCTACTCACACTGAAGCTGCAGGATGCAAAGGCTATGAAAATGAGAAGGTCATGTTCTTTGCAGAGGTCTGGCAACGTGCCCAGGCTATTTGTTACTGCTGATGCCCAAACAACTCTGTGGTAATTAAACTCCTGAAACTTTGCAAGCCGAGTGATGGGGCACATTCAGTCTTTACAGTTAATGGGCAAAAAGGTCGTGTAGTTGTTTGAGGCCTCAGTTCAGTAAAGTATTTTCTCGTTAAGTGCCTGACTTTAAGTGTGCCTAATTTAGCTGATATCAGTAGGATTACTCACATGCTTAAAGTTACCCATGTTCTTAAGTATCTTGATGAATTATTGCCCAAAAACCCTGTGAATGTGAACCAGAAACGACATTTTCATTAATTAGCTGAGCTCGGAAGGCACTGCACTCAACTCAATGGCATTTCTCTGTTTGGGTGTAGAATCAGCTTCCAAACATTGGATCCCATTATGCTTGTTTCTGCTAGATTAAAGAACTATCTACTATTAGAAACCTCTTCTATGTAGATACTTGTATGTAGACCATCATATAGTCACTTAACTCTCTCTCAAACAAGGTATTTTTAGCTTCTTTGGTCTCTGATAAGACATGTTTTCTTGTAGCTTTTTTCTGAACCCTTTCTAACAACCTTTTTAAATCTTATGGAATTAAGTTTTAATACCTTTGGTGTCCTTTGCAAATGTTTCTGTACTATGGTGGAATTCCATATAACTTCTTTAGGAGGAAAGCAGGATTAATGCAATTTCTGGGAGATATTAGGAACTTTAAAGACTTTTTGGGACAATGTGTGTGCAGTAGGGGATTTCCTAGTAAACACTTGGGGTGAAGGAAATGCAAATGACCCATCTGCCTTTTTTTTAAGCTGCATTTTGAGCAGAGACCCATTGTTTGGCTGATTACCAATTAGTCTTGTCAAAGACCCATACTGGATAAATGAGTGAGTCTGTTACTCATGGGAGTTCTTGTTCAGAGCAAAGGATGTGGTAAACTTGAAATCACAGAAGGCCTGCCTGGGCCTGAAGGACTGCTCCTGCCAGATCCCATGTTGTAGTTGGGATGATCTCTAGTAAGTTTATTAGCATGCACATACATTCCGTTGTTGTTGCTTTTTAATGTTTTCTCTGTATTGCTTTTAACTTAAGAACAATATGTAACATGCTTGCTTAGGAAGAGCTGTGTGGTAGCCTGACTGTGGTCAGTCACCACACTGTAAACCATCTCTGAACAGAAGACAAAAGGAGCCTGCTTAGGCAGCCTGTCTTTTGCTGGGGATATCACAGGATATTCAAGGGACTATGCCATGCGGAGATACCCTGGTTAAAAGGGAGAAAGACGCATCTTCATTCAAGAGAGCCAATGGAAAGGGAGGTGGAAGCCTAAATTGGGTGCTCTTGCTGGATCGCAAAGAGGAAATACAGATATAGTTGCCCTGAACTGTGACAATACTAGGGTGACAATACTTCATTATGCTGAATACAACACACCTGGTAAAATTACTCATATTCAAGTAGTTCAATGGCAATCAATGTTAGCATACAATGGCTAGCACTAGCAGGCCATGCACTTCAGAGCTATGCAGTACAAACATTCCACTTAATATCAAGTTGACTGAGCCTCTCTTAAAAAGAAATATTGCATAGCTGAAGTCTTTCTATTTACCTTCTTATCTTTAAGTGTTGCACCGGAAAAGGTGACACACACATCTTCCCATATCTCTCTCACACAGGAGTGACTGACTGACCTGACCCATCCCTACCCAGTGCTCTCCACTTTCCATGCCTGGCTGTGCCCCTGGGATGGACATGCCTCTCCTGCCACTGATATAACCCAGCAACCTCCTGTCCCTTGGCTACAGTGCAGGCTGGAATGGGTTAAGCCCTAAAGATGCATTATGCACCAGGGCCCAGAGAACCTGACTGAAGGGCCTTCAGAGAACTGAGCCAGAGAGGTGGCTCAGCAGAGGAAGATGCCTAGGGGACAGAGCAGCCCCACGCTCTCTGGCTACATCTACACTGCACGATTATTTCAGAATAAGCTATTCCAGAAGAAATACTCTGAAACAGATTTCAAAATAGCATGTCTACACTTCAGGGAAGCCTGGAAATTAGTCTGAGGCAGGCTCCCCTAACGTGGATGTGCTACCTTGATTTAGAGCCCCAGAAAGCACTGGGGAGTAATTACTTTGAATGGCCCAGGGGAGGAGCTATTTCAAAATAGCAGCCGTGAAGCATCCACACTACAACTATTCCGAAAGAACTATTTCAGAAGTGGAATGAGGTTTACAAATGCCAAAATAAGCCACCTGTTATTTCAAAATTATTTAGAAATAGTGGGCTAGCTATGTAGATGCTCGCATAGTTATTCCAGAATAATACTGCTGTGTAGACATACCATCCGGGGGCAAAACCTCTGGTGAGGAGGTGGGGGGGAAAAGGTGCTAAGTGCTCCTGCCGGGGCTCCTGCAAGATCTGGGCACAAATAGGCTGGAAATAGCTTCCCCCGCACCATTCCAGAGCTCAGCTGAGGGGGCTGAGAAGCTTCCCCATCAGTGCTGTGTGAGGCTGTCCTGTCCACAGGATGAAGTGGGGCAACTGCCCCAGGGCTCATGCTTTGGGGGGCCCTGCGCTTCAGAGGCATGTGACGGGGGGGGGGGGCAGGAAGGGGTGAGTGCTGGCAGCAGGGATTAGTCCTGACCCCCTTCCATTTATTTCTTTTTTTTGCCTGCAGCCCCTTCCCCTACTTGGTAATTCTCTGTTCAGCATTGCCTGCTGGCTGGTACAGGGTCCTAGTGCTCCACCCACCAGGGCTGGTAAATTACAGAAAAACTGCAGAAAGTTTCCACTGATTCCCACCATTTTAGGAGCTTTAAAACTCAACCTTTTCAAGTGCTCTAAAATCTGAGTGGTTTCTTGGATTGGTTGGAAAATTGCTTCCTAGGCATGCAGAGCAGCACTAGTGACCTAAATTTGGACCAACAGACCCCTGAGTTACAGGCTGCTCCCCTAACCTGTTTCCTTCTGTTCTGTTAAACAGAGAGAGATATGAAGTATGTCTGGGTGAATCACAGACAGACTTCATTGAGGAAAATGGTGTGAACTCATCCCATCTTCAGGTATCATAACTAGGATAAGTCAATCACAGCCCCATTAGACAAAAGGAGTTTTGCAATAGATGTCTGTAGGGTGCTACAATTTGTGAATCATGGGTGGTGGCGATTTGATTTTGATGAGAAAGTGATTTGTCTTGGGGGGAGGGCGAATTAGGCATGTGAACGTTTCCTGGGCTGGAACCAGTATCAGGAGTCAGAGGAGTGGAGAAATTAGAAGGAGAGTGGTATAGGACAAGGGGAGAGGGAATTGTGGGGAGGGAGATAAGTGGGAATGGGTGGTAGCAGAGTGGAGAAAGATTGCGGGTTCAGGTAAGAAAGACCTAGCCCACACAGCTCTTCCAATGCACCCCCAACCCCCTGCACTTTGCTGCTCCTCCAAACTCCAGTGCACCCCAGGTCTCCACCCTAATACACCCACACCCCCAGTTAGTATACAGTGGCTAGCACTAGCAGGCACAGAAACAAATGGAGAAAATATAGCTGGGGGTTCTACAAGAATTCATCCCTGAGGGAACAAGAACTGCACTTCAAGCCCTTCAGTTTCTTAAATCACTTGACAGTGCCTTCCCAAACACAGCAATCACATATAGGATTTTACTGACAATCCCACTCACAGTGGCTTCAAGAGAGTGAAGTTTTTCCAAATAAAAAATTAACTACCTCCAGCGAACTATGTCTCAAGAGAGACTGGCTTGACTTGCCATTTTGTCCATTGAAAAGGAAGTAGTATCAAACCTAGATTGCCAGGATCTGATAGCCGAGTTTGCTGCAAGGTAGTCCAGAAAGGTGGGTTTCAGAATGTAAGTGGTGTGACACTGATTGTGATCAGTGAGGTGTTTTTCATTACAGGAGTTTCATTATGATTATAAAAAGAGCTACACATAACATTATACTTATACAGCTGTGTGTATTTAACCTGCAGCCAGCAACTGCCCTTGAAGTTCACTGTAACCACATTTCACCTGTGTAAATAATGTTAAGGTGGGAGCATAGAGGTGTCTTGCCCCAGGTTCCACACCCCCTAAGGACCGCCCTGGCTTTGGCACATGCAGAGCTTGGCTCCTCCCAGCAAGCACCCAGAGGCAGAGGGTCTTGAACTTTCCTTGGGTGCCAGCCCAGACAGAGGCAGTGGGGAAAGGAAGGAGCCTGGCGGTTATTGAGATGAATGATCTGACCAAGAGCTGGTTCTCTGCATAGCGCCAAGAGCAGGATGTGCCCCACTAGGGGGGAGATATGGAGGAGCAGCAGGGGTGAACAGGCACAGCAGGGCAGGTGGGTAGGCAGCAGAGGAGACAAGTAACTGGCCACCGCCTGCCTGCACTCACTGGCAATTGCAGCAAACAGCCAGGGCTGGATGGGAATGGGATACCAGATGGGGGAGGGGGAGGTCTGCTGGCCAAGAGGAGGCATGCAGCAGCAGCAAAGGCTCCAGGAAGTGTCTGACAGCTGAGAGAGCTGCTTTGTTTGGGGAACAAAGAACAAATCATTGGAGTGCTTCTGTTCTGCCCTGCACTAGGAGCACAGCAGCAGGCAGACTGCAGCTGTGGGGGCAGGGCTGGAGAGACTGCTGTGCTGCTTCAACATTCTTCAGCACGGCGAGCTGGCAGAGCTACAAGGAAATCCCAAAAGAAGGGCAGGGATCAGCTCTGCCTTCCCACAACACTACACTGTATGGTGCTTACCCACATTGCTTTGCTCTGTGGACAGGGTGCTAGCAATGTGGCCATGAAATATGGACAATGGAATGAGGGAGAGGGGCAGAAAAACTGGTTTGACCCGTTTTCACTTTTTCATGTCAACAGCATTTTTGTTGCCAAACCTTCCCAGTGTAGATATAGAGCCAATGGGAATGCAGCTCCTTAATGGAACAGGGGGATTTAATAATATTTGATATACATGCTTTAAAAAAATCCTACTTGTTCCTGCTAGAACTGGAGCAAACTTTAATGAGATCTTTCATTATCTGATTTGATGGAGTGCAACATCTGCTCACAGCCACCACATGCTGGTTGAATCAAAACACTGCAACATCACCCTCTGCAATATGAAGTGTTAAATACACAGCTCATGGGCCTGGGAAATAAGGCTCTGTAGACACCCCGCTACAGTTTGGCCATGTGATAGTAACAGAGCAGGGTGTAGTTCAGTCACATTGCACAAGGAAGGTACAGTTTTAAACAGTAGGGAATCAGATCCATACACTGGGCAGTCATTAACACTTGTGCCAAATACCCCTATTCTTACTGAGCAGCATTTTACAACTTATTTAGTCTCATTCTGCACTAAAGTAGAGTTCAAGATGCAAAGTCAGGCCCAAAGTTCTTTTGGTGGTAAGATGGTGCACGTTCCTGTAATAGCTGCACACCCCACACTCATTATATTTATACTCAGCCCGTGAGGTAGGCAAGAACTATTATCCCCATTTTATGAGTAGAAAATGGAGGCACAAAGAAGCTAAGTGGCTTGCCCAAGGCCACATACAATCTGTGGCAGAATACATCCTTGAACCCAGGTCCTGTGTTAATGTCCTAACTACCTGACCATTCTTCCTCTCTCAGTCCTTTTGTGAAGATCTCGTTTTGGCCAACAACTGGTGATTGAACTGGGGATGACCCCGGGTCTGAGGTTCCCCACCCATGCTCTAGAGCCAGGTTCACTAGCTGTGAGTAGGGTTGCCAGATGGTTTCAACAAAAATACCGGACACACTTGACATTACATCACAATCTACATTACATCTTATTTAGAAAATACCGGACATTTATATTTTCTCATTTTGTATTCTCTCAATTTGTTTCCTGATCAGAAAGCTCAAATACTGGACTGTCTGGTTCAAAACTGGACACCTGGCAACCCTAGCTGTGAGCTAATACAGAATAGGCTTAGGGTGAGGGGAAAAGAAAGGGTGACCATGTGTGTTAATGCACTAGTCTTTCAACAGGGAAGATTGGGGAAATTTAAATGACTTTGGTGGTTTTAACTTAGCCCATAGTCAACATGTTGTCCAACTGAGAAAACACCCTGCTCTTTGCTCAGAAGAGGGCCAGAAATGGCATTTCAAGGGTAGGCAGATACATTTCAGATACAGGCACAGCTGCTGGCTGCCTGGGATAGAACAGACTGGTGCAGATCAGGATTGAGGTGCATTGGCAGAACTCGGGGGTGGGATGTGGAATGTACATTCTGCAAGGAAGCATTGCTCTCATCAGAACTCCTGGTCTCCCTCTGTGAGAAGCACCTACTTCCTTCAAGTGTTTCAACTGTCAAAAACTGAGTTTGCAATTCATTTGTTTCAGTGAGAATTCATTTGTCAGAGCTTCTATCCTGCTTAGTCATTGCAGCAACTCCGCCCACAGAAACTGGCCTATGTCCAGATCAATTTAACTGTCAGGATAAAAACACAATAGTTCAGTTCAAGGCTGCCTGGACAGCAAGCATAAGCTCTTTATAATCAGCCTGGCTTCATTCCCCACAGGTAAGAACAGTAGGGCTACGTCTACATTGCGCTCTCTTGCGCAAGAACATATGCAAATGAGGTGCGGCGATGACTATAGCTGTGCCTCATTTGCATACTTAATGAGCCGCCAATTTTGCGCAAGGGGCTTTTGCGCAAAAAGGAGCAGTCTGCATTGCCGCTTATTTTCAGGCAGAATGGCTCTTGCGCAAGAGGGGGTTTTTGCACAAGAAGGAACAGTGTAGACTGCTCCTTCTTGCGCAAAAATGGTGGCTCATTTGCATATGTTCTTGCGCAAGAGAGCGCAATGTAGACGTAGCCAAGTAGTCTAGGCATCCATGGATGTAAAGTTTCTCTGACAAGCGTTAAGACAACAGACCAAGACTCCATGCTTTTTATTTTATTCAAGCGTCCCAGAAATATCATGGTCCTGAATTTAGTCAGTCAATTTTGGGGATTTCTAAGGCATGTACGACATGGTATCTTAAATTACAGCCTCCAATGAAGTCATTCAACATTAAGGTGCAGAGAAGGTGCTAAACTTCCAATTAAAGATCAACCATTCTGTAAAGCTTGTATTAAAATAGTTTATTATAAATTTTAAATTCCAGTTCTCAAGCAGAAATGCCACAGAGTAGATAATAGTCACGTCATGATACAATTGACATTTGCCAAGGAGACAACACAGAATTGTCACACCAAATTTCTACCTAAATTAAATCGAGGAATTTTTATAAAGAACCATGATCAGATGATCTGGTAAAGAATCAGAGCAACACATCCAGCATTTTATTGCTGCAATGTGTTTACCTAACTACTTAATTAAGCATTAGGGAGTTTAAATTGATAGATTATAAGGCCAGAAGGGAATATAAGATCATCTACTCGGACCTCCTGTACAATATAGGTCAGGGTATTTCCCCCTAGACCTTTGTACTGAGCCCACTTACTATGTCTGACTAAAGCATCTCTTCCAGAAAGGCATCCCCATCTTGATTTGAAGTCAGCAAAAGATGGAGAATGCGTCATTTCCCTGGAGAGTTCATTCCCCAATGGCTAATCATCCTCACTGTTAAAAATGTGTGCCTTTCTAACTGCAATTGTCTGGCCACTGGTGATGGGGAGGGCAAGGGGCCACATGACCTTCCAAACACAATGAGCAGGAGGGGCAAGAGACCAGAGCCTCTGGGTGGCAAGGTGATTAGCCGGGAGACCTGGCACTGGCAACAGGGGTCACTCCCCCTCCCGCACTCCCTGGCAGCGGCAGCAGGGGGACGCAGAGCACCATAACTCCGCTCCCCTGGCTACTGACTGTGTCACTCGGGGGAGGGACGGGACCACCCCCCCATCCTGCACTCACCTACGAGAAGCGGAGTGACGCGGCCAGCAGCTGGGGCAGCATTGCTCTGCTTCCTCCCACTGCTGTCTGTGAGTACAGGGGGCCTGACCCCTGCTGCAAGCACCAGCCCTGCTCCCGCTAGACCCCCAGGTCACATTGCTGGGAGAGGAGGCATGGGGGGGGGAAGAGGGCTGGAAGAGGCAGAGGAGGGGCAAAGAGGGCATTGCTCCAACCCTCTGCCAGAAGGGGCAGTCACATGGTCGGTGCCCTCTCTGTGTCCTTCTTCACCTGTCACCCTTGGGTCTGGCAACAGTTTCTTGTTCTTCTTCTAACAAGACATTGGTTTTTGTTAGGTATTTCTCTGCTAGATTTTAGTACACAGTAATTTTCCCCATGAAGATGATCACAGTGAGTAAGTTAGTCATCTCTTTATCTTCTTTTTGATCAACTAATTGATTGAACACTTTAAATCTCACCCTGAGATTGGTGCTAATTCCAGCCCTGATAACAGGCATTCCTGACTCCCAGTCCTTTATTATTACAATAGCATCTACTGGCTTCAACTAAGATCATGGACTCTTTGTGTTGGATGTTGTACTGAGGCAAAGACACAGAGGAAGTGTCCAAGGTCACATGGCAGATCAGAGGCAGAGACAAGAACAGAATCCAAGTCTCAAAGTCACAGTCCAGTGCCCTATTCAGTGATTCCCATTGCCACTTGTGGTCCTGTGTTCAGACTGTGCTTCAGCCTCCATGGGCCAAACCTAAATGCAGCTATTGTTTACAATCTATCTTTTGTCGATCCTCTTCCTCAAGTATCAGGCTTTCCTTCAACCCCACGCCATCTTCTCTCCTTTCCATGCCTGGCACTCCCTGCACAAGATGGGCGTAACCATGCTGAATAATGAATCATCTCTACCATTGCAGTGAAATTCAACTAGGCGTTGGGTTTTACCCCACGGGCATAGATCAATGGTGATTAAAACTACTGGGTTACTAGCCAAACAAATATTTCTTAGTTTAGATAGAGATCAGTGCAATTTTCTTCCTGCAAAATACACATGTACAGCACCATGCCCAAAATAAATGACAGCACAGGTAAAACAAAAATAAATAATGGCATTAGTGGTAACATTGAATTCCTGCTGAGGATAGAGATCCAGAACTGCAGCACAAAGGTGACCGTTAGGATCATCGTCGCAACAGCCACTGGCATGGTACCAGCAAGGTACAGCAATGGGTACTGTCATTTGTTTAGCTGTGCCCAGTGCTGAACAAAGGCAAAAACAGTCTCTTCTTGAAGAGCCAACAATCTAATGCACGAGAAAGAATAACTATACCATGATAAGGCCAGGGGTTTTATGTGTTAGCTATATCAGTTTCAAATGAATACCAAAAAAGTGGTTCAAAAACTGTGTAGACAAAGTCCTAATTAGCAAACATTTATTTTTGTAAACATGTAACTGCTGAATTTGTTAGTGGTTACACATTTACACACGGGGGGGCAGGTGAGAGCTGGTGATTGCAGGGAGCTGGTGATTGCAGGGAGCAGGCTGGAAAGTCAGCTTCCTGTATGTTCCATCTGCCACCTGCCGCCCTCCACAGTGTTTCCTCTCTATGAGAGGCAGCAGCATGGGGGCAGGCGGCTCCATGGGATCTGGTGCTTGGGGGGAGCCGGCTTTTAAGCTGGCTCTCCCTGAGCACCATTCTTGCCTCCCGACCCTCCCCCCCCACGAAGGCAGCAAGAGAGGGTCAGGTGGCTCTGCAGGAGCCTGTGCATATTGGCTTCCCCCTGTCTGCCCATGCTGCTGCTTCTGTCAGCTGTGGGAGGCAGCCGGGGAGGGAGGCAGGCGGCTCCACAAGCCGGCACACACAGGGAGCCGGCTTAAAAGTTGGCACCCCACAGGCACCGGCTCCCATCTCCCCCCCACTTTGCTGCCTTTGGTACAGAGGCAGCAAGGGGGGGGGGGGGAGTGGAAGCATGCAGCAGTTGGGATTAACCCATGAGCCCAGCTAGTCCAAATAAAGTGTTCCCTAGTTAAGTTGCTCTAAGCTCTTTGCTTCCTAGTGACAAGCTTTCTTGCTTCCTATCAGTTTCAAGATATGCATTTCTTCTTGAAAGATACCAACAGTCAAATGTTATAGGATTGGCTGAACCTTTAAAACAGGGGTGGGGAACCTTTTTTGGGTCAGGGGCTGCTGACCCACAGAAAAATCAGTCAGGAGCCACACAGAAACGAGGAAAAAAAACCCCATCTCACTGACATGGTGCCCAACAGAGAGACACTCCACATGTTCCTCTAGCACTGTGTTTCTCAACCAGTGGTACGAGTACCCTTAGGGATACTCGAGAGAAGTCTGGGGGGGTACATCAACACAACTGAAATTTGGAGAAAACTGAATTTTTGTTTTAAGTTTTACAGCACTTTACTATTTTTGTACTTTTTACACCCAAAAATTTCATCACCTGCCCGGCTATGATTAAGTTGTTTAAACAAATGAGTTGCAATGGTAGAAAAAAACCTGTGTATGTCTGAAAACTGTAGGTACTGGGGGTACTTACAATTTTTTTTAAAGGGGTACTTTATAAAAAAAGATTGAGAAATACTGCTCTAGCACAGCAGTGCCAGGGGGGAGAGAGGGGCTAGTAGATTTTGTGTGCTCCAGCCTCGTGAGGGGTAGTGGGGGGCTGAAATACTAGCATGGGCTCCCCAATGCTGGGTGGAGAGCCCTGAGCCTCGGGGTCCGGATCCAGACAAGCCGGGAGCCGCATCCCCACCCCTGCTTTAAAAGGAGTTGGCCTTAACTAGGTGCAGAGGGAGCGATCTGCCTTGTTTATGATGGGTTTGGCCCAGTGGTTGGATCAGGTGACAAGACAACATACAATGATAGTTCAGGGGTTGGGGTTTCTTGTAAGAGGCTTTGCTGCTTCACCAAAGAGGAGGACACCTCTCTGGAGAAGCCCAGAGTAAGCCTAGAGACAGATCTGGGCCCTGATATAAAGGCAGAAAGAGAGAAACCTGCAGGGGATATGGGATCAGAGGAGACAGGGAATGAACTCTCCCTACCAGCCAGAGCGAAAAGTCCAGCTGCAGCCAAGGACCGGAGAAAAGCCCTTAAGGAGGAACTGGGCGATCAGAAAGAGTGAGCATAAGAGCTGAGTTTAGAGAAGGCAGCTGGGAGAGTCTAGCTTTGACTTAAATGGTTATTTTGTATTAAATAAACCAGACCTAAAAAGGGGAGAGTAATTAAAAACACCAGTTGTGGCAGTTTTACTCAGGAAAAAGGTAAACTGAAGGAGCAGCAGGGTCCAACACCAGCTGAGGTAAAACTTCCTTACATCCCAGCATCTCACCTGGAAGTGGAAGATGCCAGCATATCCATTCTGGAAGCTCTGCCCATGGGGGACCACTCGATGGAGGATGGTATCATTCAAGGTGAGTGAAGCAATAGCAGCTAGCAGCCAGCAGTCACCTGAAGGAAGGCAGAAGGAAAAGTTAGTCAGGAAAGTTCAATTTTAAGTCCAAGGATGGGAACTAAAACTACCATTTCTTCAGCAGAGCCTAGCTGCACTGGGTCAAACAACTGCAAGGTATGCTGCAGCTACATTTTATTCTTAAAAGAACAATAAGAATATGCCAAGAGGCAAATATAATGGAGCGCAAGATTTCAGGCTTGTAAGTTATAGGAGCCATTTGGCAATTCAGGCATCTACTGGGAAGAAAAATATTTGTATAAACCACCCACCAATTCTTGCAGCTAACCAGAATGAGCTGTAGAATCCCACACATGAGTCACAGCAGCCTGGGGCTTCCTCACAGACATTCACCTGAGGCTCCTACTGCAAGTTCTCACACATCCTCACCATTGTTTTCCAAGGCTGATCCATCTAAGTTTTGCTGTTGGTTTGCTCTTCTTTTCTCACTTTTGTGGCACCAAAAATATGCCAGTGCTGATGATGAATGGGATACTCTGGGCTTTAGTCTGGCTAAGCAAAAATCTGAGAGCCATTTGGTTTAAACAAAAAGTGAATTTGCGCTGTGACTATTAATCAGCAGAAAACTGAACAATCAAGGTGAAGGGCATAAGAGAAACAACCATTTTGGCCCTCAAATTGACAAGCTAAACTCATTTACTAAAACTTATAGTTCCATGCAGATGAGAGGAAAAATTTCCTTCTACTAGCACTCCTGCCCCTTCACAGGTTCCTCATCGGTTTCAGTCCCGAGGCAAGTTCATCCAGTTCTCTGTGCACTTTGCACACTGTTTTCACTTAGATAAGTTTTAGGGGGTGGGATCTTGTGCTGTTCCTCCTCTGGCCTGTTATCCAGCACAAAGGGGCCAGAATGGGGGTGAAGATCTCAGCCAGGGTATGCTTTACTTTAAGCTAACCCACTACAACTGGTTACACTTATTCCAGACTTGCTATGGAAGACAAAATATCAAATGACTAATACCATTAGCAGGCCACAGAACTCCAGGCCACTGCACTCAGCAGAGGAGATTGTAGGGAACGAGATAAAAATAGTGACTCTTGGCTCATCCATAGCACCTTTCATCTCAAAGAGCTTTTGAAAACATCAATGAAGCCCTGTACATCTGTGCAGTCAATCCTCGTGGAAAAACAGCGTCATGAAGCAGTGAAACAACTTGCCTCAGGG
This sequence comes from Pelochelys cantorii, assembly GCA_032595735.1. Lineage (NCBI taxonomy): Eukaryota > Metazoa > Chordata > Testudines > Trionychidae > Pelochelys > Pelochelys cantorii. The sequence goes on from CM064336.1 coordinate 36,313,631, forward strand.
TTGAGCTGCAAATCAATAGCCAAGCCTAGAACAGAACCCAGAAGACCTATTTCACTGCGCCTTGCTCTAACCATTAGAGCACTGCCTTAGCTCAAGAATAAGACCCCAGCCTATCAGTTCCAGGAAAAGTGAAGCCTGGGAAGAGTTCACACATCGTATAAATAAATATGTATTAAAGGGAACTTGCAACTTATTTCTGTGCCCAAAAACACCCTGTGCAATACTGCTACTAGGTGGAACTCTTTGCCCAAAAGGCCAAGAGCTTAGCAGGATTTAAAAAAGGATTGGATATTTATATGGATAATGTGGCTCTCTAAATTCACAATAGTAATTTTTAAAAAAAATGAAGATAAGATATTACTACTCCTCCTGCATCTGGGCATCAGCCAATCTTGAACAGTTTGTGAGGGGCCGGTTCTCCCAACACTATAGGATTCTTGTACCTTCCTCTGAGGCTAGTCTGAAGCAGCTGGTTCTGGCTGCTGTAAGAGAATGGTCTAAGTGGACCCTTAGTCTAATCCAGCCTGGCAATTCTTGTGTTCCCACTGTTTGATGAGTGCAAGGTCACCACAGCAACTTGGATTTAACTTGTTTCTCACGTCTGCTTTGCTGTTCATCTTTAAGGGGGACCAGAAAACTACTTAGTACCAGAGCCAGATGTATGATTGCCCACCTTGTGTGCCAAGCCCTTACAGAACTCTTTCAGTGGCCTCTGCTGGCCAGCATTCGCTGCCTCCTCTGCTTCTGCAGCAATCTCAGAGGGACACTTAAAAGCTGCTTCAGTGCAGTGGCAAAGGAGTAGGTGGATGAAGGCCAGCAGCGGATGGGAAGAACAACATTTGAGGCTTTTTAAGTCCAAAGAATGCTGTATTGGGACTCACTTTCAGAAACAGCTATGACAGCTGACAAAAAGCCAGGTGCAGTTACTGCCATTGCCCCCCTCCCCCACCTCCTCCCACACATAAATCCCCTGGCCCATGGACATCAGAACTGCATTATTTAATTCCCCACACACTTCTCCACCCCTTCCCCCACCTCCCATGTGTTCCTGGTATATTTAAAGTCATGTGGAATTTGCACAGTGCTAGACTCCATGCCTGGGCCAACTGGTGATCTGCTGTAGGGAGGGGCATAGAGCAGAGAAACATGCCTCCGTGCTGACTCTGGGAGGAGCTGGACTGCAGCTGTTAGGGGGCTTCCCTCATCCAGGGTCGCACTCATCCCAGGCTAGAAAAAACACAGGCAGCAGGACTGCTGCTGCCAAATGTACTGCTTGACACAGCTCACTGCAGCGTATTAAATAGCCAGTTGATATGACTCCAAAGTTTGCATCACTCCAATGCAGTTGCTGTTACTCCTTCCAAATTCAGACTCTCCTCCCATTAAAAACATGCATCATGGGAGGAACATGCCTTATGTGCATATAACGGATTGCATGTTTGCACTGTATATTGACTTAAAGTGTGACTAACGGGTCTGGGAACACTGCAGAGGCAGTATCCAATCCCTGGAAAGAGTGCAGTGTTCTCCTGGGATGGGAGCTCTAGTAAGCTAGATTTGTGCCTAAACGGAGAACATTTCACGTCAATCTTAAAGGACTCCTCTTTTGGCCAAAGTTCAGAGTTAAAGTTAAGCACTGCTGCTCATAAAGCACACTGAGTTCCTCAGATGGAAGGCACCATACAAGTGCTCAGTATTATTATATAGATGACTCCTCCACCCTCCCATCCTCTGCTTTGATGGCCCTAATCTTGCCTTTAATAGAAATACAGTTATGCAGTGAATGTGATTTGGAGAGACTACAGACTGGACTCCACAGAAGAGGTTACTGCCAACAGGGGTAACCCATAATCCAAAAAGCCTGGGATAAAATTTCCAAAAGGCATCTAAGTTCACCTTCATATAAAATGTAGGCACTTAGAACCCTAAATCCCACTGACTGACACTGAGACTTGAGCTTTTAGGGTCTAAGTCTCTTTGGCACTTTTGAAAATTTCATTCTTGGTCTACATACAGTTTTTGTACCGTATATAAAACCAGATTGTTATAGCAATTTCTACCCCTCATGTGAATGCAATTATACTGGCATAAAGGTGTCTTATATTGATACAACTATTAAGGAATGGAAGAGGAATAAACTCTGCTGATCTAAACACCTTTACACTAGTGTCACTGTATAAAGTTGTACAACCTCTTGCCACGCTGGGGAAGGAGGGAAAGTGGAGGGGGTTGTACAGCTTTAACAACACTACTTATCTGTATAGATGAGTCCATTTGTCTCAGAATACTATCCCCTCTGGTTTAAATTAATCCAAATGCAGGTTCCAACTTGCACTGGTCAGTCTAATCCGGCCAAAGATAATGGCATATATTTGTACATTTCCAGACCTAGGTTTCTCTAGCTCAGAAATATTCTCCTTAATCCATTTTTTGTAATGCAAGGCTGGGGAATTTCGAGAACATTACAGAGAAGAGAGAGCACATGCACACAGCACCCAAATATATAACTAAATAGAAACTAAAGGAAAGGAAACCAAACACAGAATATCATCATTTTATCTCAGCAAAAAGCAGGGCTGGTCTTTCCTTTCTGCCTATTTTAAAACCTCACTGGGGGAATCATATCTCTGTGGCATTTTTCCATTCTCTGCTATGTGCCAACAGTGGCCTAGCCATAACTTGCAACAAGGGAGATTGTTACTGAGTCAGACACATATTTGCTGGATGAATTCCAGAGAAGGTTTAAAACCACTTGAAAAGCAATTTACCTTGGCCATATCACTAACAACTTTTTATTCAGGGGAAGTCAGTGTCAGTCCCAAATAGATCCAATTTCTTTGTAGAAGTAGCACTGGGACAGTGACTCTTCACTATGTAGCTCCAAGAAAAATAAAGACCAGTTTCCTTTCTTATCTCCTCCCCTTCCCCTCCCTGCAAGGCTCCATTTTTCTGTGTTAAGGAATGGTGGTATTTCACAGAAGGGAGAAGGATGCTGTGTGTCACATTAACGCCAATCTACTGTACTATTTAATGTTACAGATGATGATCTGATGGTTTGGATTAGCCCACTAGAAACCAGAGCTTTGCTGAGAGAAGAACTGGGCACATGCAGCCTCACATGGCTGGGAACAGTGAACAGATGCAGGAATATGCTGCAAAGGAAGCTAGGAATTACTGGGATTTTACACAGTAGGCCTCACGGCAGCCTATAACGGGAAGTTGGGGGAAATCAGGGAATATTCAAGCCCTCTGTGCACTGATATCCCAAGTCCTTACCCAAGACCCAGGTCCTGCACTGAGCTCCATGTGGATTGGTCCTTCTGAGAGCCTCAGTGAAGTTATCAGGAGCGCCATATAGGAGTTTTCCCAGAAGGATCTCATCATAGGATTGGGGTATGTGAAAACTGAGGCTCTCAGAAACTAAGTGATAGGGCTACGGTCACATAGAAAGCTCATGGTAGAATTGGGAATTGAAGCCAGGTCTCTCGAATTGCAGGCTAATTCCCTAACCCTAGGGCTGTCCTTCCTCAAAATGCAGAATTTGGGGAAGGTAGGAATTGTGAGGGAATGGGAGAGATGGACATACAGATTAAATCATACAATTTCTAAAGGCTGTATGAAAGAAGGAAGCAAGAGATGCTAGTTATGTTTAAGAGTCCTTCAGAGATGTACCTGTTCCAGCATTTACATGCAACCACTAAGCATAAACAAGCAAGCACTTAGGAACCATCTTCCTCCAGCAGCAAGAATCCAACTTCTGCCCCCAGATTCCCTCCTTCTCAGTCTCTCAACAACAGCACTAATAATAAGTGAGACCCTCCAAAGGGAACCCAGCAGCATCCCTACCGAGGGCTCCCTGGCAGATGTCTGTGCGGGTGGCTCCGTCAACAATGAACTGCGGATTGGAACACATTTCCTGAAACAAAACATAGTTGGTTTTTAAGGTTTCAGTGACAAAAATATTGGTTCTTGAAATGCTATGCAGTCCGGCTAGGCAAAGCCATCACCTTTGAGCTACACTAGTTTATCCTTAAGTATATGGCTTCTTTTTTACAATGGCAGCCCAGTGAACATTTAGGAGTGTGGGTATGGTAAGTAGCCAAAGACTCTAACCGTCTTACTTGGAGACAACAGTTTTTGAAAGAAGGACAAAGGTAATTACTGTTGAGTGTTTGTCCAGGCCCTAGTACCATGGGATCCTGCTTTGGTCCATGACTAGATCTCTTTTGGTGCTACAGCAATACAAATACTTTTGTCAATCCTTTGGAACAGTCCTTTTGTTGCATGGTTGTACAGTACCTAATACTATGGGACCCTGATTCTCCACCAGGGCCTCTGGACACTACTGCAGTATAAACAACAAAAGTGTCTCCTCTGTGCGGTGTCTCATAATACAAGCATAGTGGGTGTCACAAATTTAATAACAGGTGCACCACATGTCAAAGGAATACAAAGAAAACCATTTTCACAAAGCAAACAGTCAGTGGAAAATCCCATTGCTGGAGATCAGAGAGTTCACCATTGTATGCACTCAGATACTACAGGGATAACGCCATATAAATCTGTCAATAGGCTGTTTATTTTAAAGAGAGCTGGATAATGTAATGATTAGACAAGCATGCAGAAGTAAAACCTGTATCATTCACTAAGCATATTCCTCTGAAGCACCAGGTATGGACCGTTGCTACAAGTGTGATTCCAGACTTACCTTATGAATAGTTCAGTCCAGTACAGCAAGAAGCTGGGCACCAAAACAGATGACTATTGCTCTGATTTGAAACAGCAGGAACCATGTTACTAAGCTAGTAGCAATGATCTGACACAATGTGGCAAACTCTGTGCTCTAATTAAACAGTTGCATTCATTTATCCCTGGAATCAGAGTGGATTGCCAGTGGAGGCAAGATCTAAATCAATGGCAGAAACAGGAACAGAGCAGTTGCCATTCCTTTGGCTCTAACCTCTGGACAACACTGCCAACGTGGGCTTGAAAATTCCACTATGACAACATTTAGGGAGGCAAACCAACCAACCAATTTTCTTTGTTTCATTGGTTCCTCAAAGAAAAAAAAATCCAGGAATGATTCTCTACATAGGACACAAACAAATAAATAATACATCCTACACATGGTACGTAGAAGGAATTAATTCTTGCCTCACCGTGGGTCTCTTCCACTTGATTCCATAGGTTTTAGAGGAGTTTGGACCCAACTCTTTGAAGCCCAGGGAAGATGCTGTAGGAGGGAAGGTGTCATCTTGGAAGAGGGCGCCTCTCTGTAAGCATGCATTCCGAAGCATCTCAAAGTCCTGGCCCAAGTACTTCACTGCATTCTCATGCTTTCCCAGACCTAGATCCTTAGCCCTCTGCTTCTGGACCTGAGCTGAGACGCCTGTGCAGTACACTGGAGTGATGATTTCTTCTGCCATCTTTGGCAACTACCGGACTAGGCAAGCACCACTGAAACAGAGAAAACAGACAGTTCTCTCACACTGCTTATAACAACAGTAAGGCCTTGTCTATGCTAGCTATCTGTACCTGGAAATGTTAAGTGGCCATAGTGACACTAAGGCCATATATAAAGTTACAAATTTACAGTGGGACAGCTGTACCGATACAACAGTGCTGTTGCAAGAGCGCTCATCTAGCCATGTCAGAAGTGGAGAACTGAACCTCACAACCCTTAGTCATCTTTAGCCAAGGGACCTAATAGCAAAGCATAGTATGTAATAGGGATGTAAAAGTGTAGTTGATTAACCAACAAGCAAAAGCTTATAGGTTAATGCTATAGACTACATGCATCCCACTCCCACACTTGCCAGTAAATTTTTTAGCAAGTTGGCCAGCAGCCCAGCTCAGTCCTGGGCTTGTGATGGGTCTGGGACCTACCCCAATGAACCTCTGCATTTAAAGCGTATTAGGAGCTGGGCAGGCAGGCAGCCCTGCTCAGTTCTGGCTCATGCCGGGTCTAGGAGCTCAGACCACACCCTACACAGGGGCTGCTGCCACCCCATGCCGCTGCCTCTTTATCAGAGGCAGCAGCACTGGGCAACAGGCAACTGGTCCACAGGGAGACTAGTTAACTGGCTCCCCTCGTGGACCAGCTCCCACCTGGCATCCAACACTGCTGTCTCTGATACGGTGGCAGCAATGCAGAGTGGCAGGGGTCTTCTGGGGAGTGAAGCTGGAGCGCGCTGGCTGCCAGCCCCGCCCTCAGGGACTATAGAATAGTTGACTAACCGATAAGAATTAATGAGGTTACTCGACTATTCAATTAACCGATATTTAATATCCTTAGTGTGTACCCTGCTGAGCATTCATAGCTGTACTAAGTCCCGTGATATATTATACCTTGGGGGAGTGCCCTGTAACCCTTATATTCCTCATTTATATGCAATTGTGATATTGCATAGAAAGCATGCCATGTGAGGTGTCATAGGAAAGGTTATGAACTGCTGAAACCCACTATTCTAACTAAATATGTGTATCTTTAGTGCATATGAAGTTTTGAGATTATGTTGTATGGTTATCACTCAAACATATTGTAAACTGGGAAATCAGCCAGATATTAGCGCTCCAAAGACAACAGCAAGGAAAATAGTCAATGCCCAGGCAGGTATCAAAACCACCATCAGCATCTGTTGTCCATCAAGGGAGCTACAATTCAAGGATTCACTTGTATAAGGTCACATCAAGGGAACTGCTCTATTTTGTCTGGGGACTCAGGAATGCCCCCAAATGTGCCTGGATTTGTATTCTCCAAGCACGTGGACTAAGAGTATAAAACCAAACACAGAAGGTCATGCTTCGCCTTTTTCTTGTCCACAACCATACTGCAAGCAACAAGGACACAGAGAAGACTGAAGAATCCAACACAGGAGACTGGCCCAGGTTTAATTATTAAAAACTGCTTAATCTAGATGTTGCCCAATTTAATGGGGTTGAAAATTTAAACTGTGTGCTTACATTGCATTGTATTTATTTTGATCACTAATTCTGACTTTTTGCCTATCATTTACAGTCACATAAAATCTATCTTTTGTAGTCAATACATTTGTTTTTCTGTTTATCTTTCCCTGTGAGTTTGTCTGATGTCTGGTAATTAGCTCAGGTTTTACAAAGGCTAATGTATGTCCACTTTCCAGGGATGAAGTTGAAAACCAATTAATACATTTGCACTGCTCGTCTTGAGCAGTGCAAGACGGTATATTCCTGAGATACAGTGCAGAGAGCGGGGGAGAGTCAGCTGGGGCCTTTCTCTGTGTGATTTGTGAGTAGCTCTGGGAGCATTCATGCAATCTACCTGTGTGTGGGGTTCCACTTACAGCTGTGCTGAGCAGAGGCACCAACTTTGAAAAGAACCAGGGGATGCTCAATCCCCAGTTCTGCCCCAGACCCCACTCCCACTCCACCCCTTCCCTCAAGGCTCCACCACCTCCCCCCAGCATGCCAATTCCTCACTCCTCCCTCAGCATCCCAAACACCACAAAATAGCAAGAAGGGAGTGATCAGCAGGGTCCATTGGTAGGCAGGAGAGGCTGGAAGCCAATGGGAGGTTGCTGGTGAGTGCTCAGCACTTGTCAATTTTTTCCCATGTGTGCTCCAGCCCCAGAACATCCAGGGAGTCAGTGCCTGTCAGGGCTGTTTCCCACTCTGGCACTCAGAGTGCAGAAGATAGGGACCCGTAAAGGGCTCAAAACATTGCCTCTAGAGACACTGGTTATCAAAAACTCCCCCACAGAATCACAATACACAGATTTTGGGGGATTTGCTGCCATCATCAAGTGCTTTTTATCCTTAAAACTGGGGATGAACACTTGAAATCACTCCGAGGGGTACCCCAAGCTCTTTTGCCACAAAAGAGCTTGCAAAAAAGAAGAAAAGAGAAAAACAAGCTGCAGTCTCTGGTAGCTGACCCCTCATTCAGTGTGCAGATGCACACAGACAGATCTTCCAGGACAAAATCATCACCTTAAAAGAAGTGATTTTTATTACAAAACAAAAGACAAACTTGAAAAAGCATACTTGGTTGCTAGATGTTACAGCGCAACTAAGGAAAACAAATTAAAATGGAGGAAATAAAGGCTGGCACAATGATTAGATGGTAAAGGGGGGGGGGGAATACACAGAATCACACAGCGCAGTTCAATCCAAACCACAAAATAAGGAAACATTACCCTGAACTCGACTGGATTCACATTTCCCTGTTATTTCTAATTTTCTCTTTGTTCAGTCCACTCCTATGCCCTGAATTCCATGGGGGGCATGGTACTCCTGCCTAGGTTTAAATCGTTCTGTCTCTCTCAGCTTCTGGTTTCTCTCCCACACAAAGAAAGCAGGCAGGGAACCTATATCCAATTCAAATTTCAACCCTCTATCTCGATTGGTTCTCCTGGCCCCCTGGCCGACACCTTTGTTAGGTACCTGAGCTTAACCCCATAGACAGTGTGCTGGTGAGCACTCCTCCTGTCCATTACAGTGTCTATGGTGCTGAGTGATAACAGGTCCTGAAGGGGTTGCTGATTGTCACTAGCAACACACTGTGAGGCAGCCCAAGCTGGAGAGTTAAAGGGGGCACAGCAGCCCCCAGTCTCAGGCTGCACCTGGGGGTTGCCGTCACACTCACCTCCCCAGATGGACCTGCTCTCAGCTGCATAGATATCTTCCAACAATACTTAACTTTACAAGTGTTTTACTTTCCCCTGCTCTATGAAGGATTCACCTAAAACATACAATTCTCTTATGCTACCTGTAAGGCCCTGTAAATGTTCGGTGGGCATACTGCCATTAAGGTCATATGTACACTTACAGGTTTACAGTAGCACAGCTGTACCAATACAGCTGTGCTGTTGGTATAATGCAGCTAGAGAGCTCTCCCATTGACATAATAAAATCAGCTCAATGATCAATCGGACAGTGTTTCCCACTGGCATAGCCCTGTGCCGGCTCTCTGTAGCTGGGGGAGGGTGTGTGTTTTCATATCCCTGAGCAAAAGATCTTCCAACATAAGTGATTGTGTAGACATGTCCTAACAAAACTATTTAGGCAACGCTTGTTCACACTTGGCCATTTGTGCTAGTGTCCCGTGTCTATCTAAGCAGCATCAAGCTGAATTAGCAAAATTATGTTCCAACGTGGGTAAGCACCCCAATGTCCTCCATGCTACTTTCAGGAAGTTGATGCTGTTGTGACAGATTGGATCACAGAGATCCCCTTGAGACTGTCACCTGATGTGTTGATCATACCACTGAGCCAGCCTATCACCACACTGTTCTGCTGGGTCAGATGCTCTGGTATCCCCTCAGCAAAGGCACAGAATTGGGGCAATGGACTCAAGCTAGAAGTTTTATCTTTAAATTAGCGGCATCCCTCTGAAAATGCCAGTTTTACCTGTGGGGAAGTTAAAGGGGCCAAAGGGAGTAGAGGCTTTCCATGGGAGTGTGAGCACCTCCAGACTGTGGCATAATGTTCTGAACAGAACCAACAACTGAGTAGCTGGCAAGCAGGATTTAGAACACAATGTAAAAGGAGGTAGCAACCTTTGGATTATAGAAACCAATGGAGCCTGACTGGAATTTCATGAGTTGATTGATTATTGCTATTTTTAACTTCAGAATGGTGACAAATGCAGTGCCATGTCCAAAGTTTCCCAAAAAGAGACAAAAAGGTTCTAGCAGATGAAAAGTTTTATTTACCCCAGTAAGAGCTTTACAGACAGAAGAGGAATCTAGCACTCTAGAGTGGCTGAGTGTTCTTCAGGTACTTTAGAAGTTGTTCACATACAGAATAACCTGTCCCTACAACCAATAGAATTATTCCAGTTAGTGTAGTCGAGTTGTTCATAGAACTAAGCATGCAAGAAAAAAACCCCAAGGGATAAAATCAGCTATGCTTCCCAACATCACCAAGTCCTGCAACTACAGAATTAATTACATGATAAAAATACCATACCTGCATTACTGGCAAGCCACCCGGAACACTGGGTAATAAACAGCAATTCCCACACCCACAATTAGCTCCTTTTCTGCTTACTAACTGTGAAAATAATGTGAATCAAGAAGATTCAAGGAAAAAGGAGGGAACAAACACGAACCACAAGCGCACAGTTGGCAACCTCATGGTGTGCTCAGACCAAGAGCATGGAACTGAACTCCGGTAGGTCTCTCTAGAACCCAGCACTTCCAGGCTGATATTTCTGTCATGCAGTGAGGCAGATCGTCAACTGGTGTCAGTCAGAGTTATGACAGTATACAGCAGCAGCTGAGAATCTGGCCCAACTTGTCTTCAGACTGGTCTTTGCTACCAGTTTTAAACCATGTTACAAAATTGCAAAAGAGTCAACCTCTGTACACCCAGGCACTTGGCCTAAACAGTGTTTTCAGCTCTTTCACTGGTGACTGTTTTCCAAAGGGGTAACATGGATGCGCTAATCTGCTGAGACAGGTGTTTTCAAACTTGATTTAGTGGACAAAGGCAAAACAGGCATCAGTACCTTTCCCAAACTCAATGGACAAAACTAGGGACTATTTTTAGCAGAGAACTACTACTTCCTTTATCCTATCTGTTGTCTGCTTAGACTTGTCTCTCAATATATGTATTTAAAGAGCCCAGCTCAATGTGATCCTGACACTATTTGATGTCCCTAGGTCAGGGGTGGGCAAGATACCTCTCGCCAAGCCATTGGATCGTGAGACCCTCAAGCACACAGCAGCTACCATTTTAAGTGCAGGGCTGCTCCTTGTGACTCTACTCTGAATGGAGGGGGAGGCTTCAGGTGATCTCTCTACCCTCAGCCCAATCCTCAGCTCCTATTGGTCGGAAACAACTAGCCAATAGGAACTGAGCCCAACCAATATTTTAGCTCCTATTGGCCAGAAACAATCAGCCAATAGGAGCTGAGAGAATGGCCTGGGGAGATGGGGGCAGCGCAAGCCTCTCTTTCCCTCCCCTCCCAGAGTTGAGAGCCACCTGGTGGGAGCAGGCTGCATTTTCAATGCTCTGGGCCTGCAGCAGGTAGGGAGTCCAGCCTGCCTTAGGTTAGCTGCAGGGCTGCTGGCCAGGAGATGCTTAGGTAGGTGCCTCCCAGCCAAAGCCTGCCTCTGGCACCCCGTCCCTTCCGCACCCCAACTCCCTCACCCAAGTCACCTACCAAACCTTTTGACACACCCCCTGACCCAGGTCACAACCCCCTCCCTTCACCTAAACTCCCTTTCAGACCTCACACCATCTCCTGCACTCCAGTCCCTTACCCCGTACACCCTTCTGCACCCAACCTCCATCCTGATCCCTCACCGCCTCCACAGAAAAGTGCAGCCCTTGACCACTTTCCAAAATCTTGAAGTGGCCCTCACCAAAAGTTATTCCCACCCCTGTTTTAGGTGCTCCTGCAATGTGAACAATAAGGAGGCAGCATTCTGCAAGCACTTCTGGTTTTGATGTCATGTTGTGCACTGAGGAACCACCAGGAAAGTATTAACTGCATTCTGCGTTCTTAAGCCTTGACCACACTACAGCTAAGCCACATTCAACAGAGCCATGATCCAAACTAATTCGGTTACAGTGTTCAAACATTCTCCCTTAGCATAAGATATAAGTCACATTAGGGACCCAACTGCTGTCAATCATTTTAAAAACCAATCTATTCATCTTACTGCAATTAAACAGCTGCAAAGTGGAGCCTTTCTGATTACACATTGTGTGTGTTATGGTAGCACCTACAGCTTCCAACTGACATCTCTGCCCTACTGGGTTAGACATTCATAGTAAAAAAGATTGACCTTGCTGCAGACTTTACAGCTGAAACAGAAAACAAACAAAGGCTGGCAGAGAAAACAGGCACAAAGAGGGGGAAAAAAGGGTCTTGCCCAAGGTCACAAGATAAGTCAAGTAATTTGACAATATTAAAAAGCTGGTATGCTGGGACTGCTGCCTGTCCTGCTGACTGACAGCGTCTCAGACTTTGTCTACACTTAAAGTTTAAAGCACTGGCTCTCCTGACACTATATAAACCACCTCCACGAGGGGAGGAGCTAACAGTACAGGGAGCACGGCTCCCAGCCTAGTTCACACTGGTGCTTTACAGTGCTGTAACTTGCACTCATGGGTGTGTGTTTTTTACACCCCTAAGCCAGAAAGTTTCAGCACTGCCAAGTGCCAATGTAGACAGTCTTCGACTGCAGGCACGTGGGGCAGGGGCCATTTCTTTGCTCTGTGTTTTCACAGCACCTCACACAGTGGAGCCCTAATCCATGACTGGGGCTCTAAGGTGCTACCACTATACAAATAAACAACCAAAAAGCTAGGAATTAGGAATGTAAACATTGTTCAAAACAGTTGGTTAAACATTTAAAATTATATCATTTCGTAATTTAACCATTGGTTGGCTGGGGGCCCACAGCAGCCACGGCAGAGGAGGGTCTCCTATGTTGGGATCCAGGGCCACTGCAGTGTAGTGGAAGCTGGGTCCCGCCTGTCCCCACCCATGATCCAGGGCTGCGGGCACAGCCATGATTTGGGGTCTAAGCTGCAGCCGAGGCCACTGCTGCAGGCGTGGCTGGGGCACCACCCCGTCACTGCCTGGGGCCATTGTAACCCTGCCTGCTACCCTGACCTATACAGGCGAGTTCCTATCATCCAGTGCAACAAAGGTTGAAACAAAAATACCGAACACCCGCCCCCCCCTCCCACCCCCAAAAAAAACCCACCGGGAAAAAATTCTGTTGAAAAAAAAGGGGGGAGACCAAAGTTGTTGAACAAAAAACAAAAACAAACAAACAAAAAAAGGACTCCAAGACTTATTAAAAAAAATATTAAAATAAAACAGCATTAAGAGTGAGTGCAGGGATAGGAACAGGGGAGCGGTTGAGCACTAAGACCCAGGGAGTCATTGCTTCCCCTTGGTCTTTTGCCGGTAGCCATTTTGTGCGGAACCAAGTAAGCATGGGGGCTGGGGTCAGGGGGCTGGGGGTGTTGGGGGCCGGGAGAAGGGGGGATGGCACCAGGGGGTGGGGGAGGGGGGAGGCTGGATGCTGAGTACTTGTAGGGTTGCCAGGTGCCTAGCATTTTCACCTCCTGGCCGGGGGAAAAAAAATCAGAAAACACCAGGCATCTTAGGTGTCCAGTATTTTCTGAATTTTTTTTTACCGGACAGGAGGCGAAAATACGGGACTGTCCGGTGAATACCGGACACCTGGCAACCTTAAGCACAACCATTAACCAGTTACTTAGTAAGCATTCTGGTAAGTCTAATGCTTACTGAGTAATCAGTTAACCAGTGAATCTATTACATCTGTGGTGGGAATTTATCCCAATGATTCCACACAAGCCTGTCTCCATAAGACTGAATCTATATTACTCTTACTACCTTCTCCCCCCACTTCCCCATCTACTCCTGAAGTATTTGCATTAACATTCGGACAGGTCTGTGCCTGAAGGATGTAGGATAACTCATGAGTCACCACAAGAACATCTGTGCTCTCTGAAATAAACTATCACAATACAAAGGGTGTGTTGAAGGAACACATTGGCTCCAGGCGGTTAGCATTACTAAGGATCAAAATTTGCAAGTGTTTATCAGGAGAAACCAATCAATGGTCCTCAGTTCAGCAAAGAACTTATTTATGGACATCTAATTTCTGCAGGCCCAGGTGAGATTTAATCTAGAGTACATCTGATTGTAAGTGACTCCAAAAATCAGAGCCCTGATGTCCCCTCTGTGCCTTGGAAAGCATTCACGTTCAGCTGATAAAGAAAAAAAGAGTGCTTGGCTTATATTCATTTTATGATGGAAGTTGATTGTTGCTTTCTCCTGTTGTATTTCTATTGCAATTGTGCCCGATGCCCCAACCAAGATTAGGGCTTCACTGGGCTAGGGTTTCATATAAATACATAGCAAGAGACATTCCCTGCTTTTACAGCCTAAATCGACTAGTTAGAAAGTTAGAGAACATGTGTTAAATAGTTCTCTGGTCTCCTGGCTCCTAGGTCAGTGCCTTAGCCACTACTAGTTGGTGCTGCCTCTTGTGTCTTGTTCTTTTGAGTGTGGGGGAGGAGAGGATAACTAGCATTTTCTCCTCCCTATGCCACTGTCCAGGCATCTCAGCCAATACAGGCTCCCCCACTGCTGTCCTAATTTGCCTTTTTTGACCTGCTCACTGAAATTCTCATTTGTTCTTAACACTCTGTGACATTTTGAGGTTCTCCAGGGCCAATAGGGGATCAGGTCACCATTTGTCTTGGCACCCTGGATGTGTTGTGCATGTGCAGCTTTGGTCCACAGCTCTATATCCTGAGAGCAACCCACAAGTCTCACCCTGGCTTTGCCCACTCTGATCTTAGTGCCTTTCCAACCAGTTCCTTCCACAGGACCCTCACAGAAAAAGTATTAAGTCTGCTGCTTATACAGATATTGGAGCTTTTTCTATCTGCCAGCTTTCTAAGAAGTGCACGCTTCACTGAACTTCCCAAGCACTAATGATTTAGAACAGTGGTTCCCAAACTTTTTGGCATCATGCCCCCCTTTTGATTTTTGAGAAACCCTCACGCCCCCATTCCCAAATAATAGCAGCAAAACTTGGGGTGGGATTGACAGGGGTGTGTGTGGCTGGGTCGCCTCGCGCCCCCCCGGAATTTCTTCGCCCCCCCCCCCAGTGTGGGAACCCATGGGGGGAATCACAATGTTTATTAACGAAAGAACATGGATTAGTGATGTCAAGTGATTAGCGATAAAAGTAGAACTGGTTACAAATACACGTGAAAATATGCAACTAAAGAACCAAAATATGCAACTAAAGAACCAAGACAGTCTTTGGGTATGTCTACACTTGCAGCCTAATTCGAACTAAGGTTGCAAATGTAGGCATTCGGAATTGCAAATCAAGCCTGGGATTTAAATATCCCGTGCTTGATTTGCATGTTCCCGGCCGGTCGCCATTTTTTGAAACTTACAAGCCCAAACTAACTGCCCACATCTACACGCGGCAGGGAAACAGGCGTTCGAAATAAAGTTAGTTCGGGCTTGTAAGTTTCAAAAATGGTGACCGGCCGGGAACACGCAAATCAAGCGCGGGATATTTAAATCCCAGGCTTGATTTGCAATTCCGAATGCCTACATTTGCAGCCTTAGTTCGAATTAGGCTGCAAGTGTAGACATACCCTTTGGTCATGATGGTTTCCCTCAAACACTGTCTCTTTGCCAGCTTATACAGTCTAGTGTCTGCCAGGGTCCCCATGGAGTCCAAGGTGCTGGTTTTCCTTGTCCTGTCAGGTGAAGGATCACCTGTTTTGCTTTATACCATTCCTAAAAGTACTAGAATAGATTGTCCAATATTATGTGAGTGCCTGAATGGCCAGGGTTATAAGGCAGACTGTGACCAAACCCCTTACTGGCTTGTGTGAACCCCAAAATGCAACTCTCCCAGTTACAATCTGATATTTAGTTCAAACTCCAGCTCATATTGTGTGATTTAAATGAAGGTAGGCAGGCAGAGAAATCAGGAAGGGCAGTTAGAAAACAGGAAGTGCCACTGTACACCAAGAAAACCAGAGGTGACCAAGCATTCTAGATTCAGGATGTGTTTGTGATACATCTTCCCCATCCCCAATACACACCTCAGAGACAACATCAACACTCATTTATGTAATAATTTATAAGGCACTCATCTCATGCTCTAAGAACCTATAGATGAACAAAAACTGATATACATTAAGGCAGAAGGGTCTATTGTGACCCTCTAGTCCAGGAATAGGGAACCTACGGGCTGCAGGTCTGGATCCAGCCCAAGGCCTCCTTTAATTTGGCCTGTGAGACTTCCTACCTCGCAATAGTGTAAGCCCGCACTGGTACCCCACCCAGATCCTGCACCCCCAACACCGCTGCTGCACTCTCCCTTCCATCCAGGCCCCACCCCCTCACCCCCAGTTTGCTCCTGCATGCTACCTCACACACAGACCTTGAACCCCTACCCCATGTCCGCTCCCAGGCAGCCCCCTCCTGTACACTAAACACATTTTTGGCTCCACCCCAGAGCCTAGGAGGACTCCACAAAATCTATTAGTCCTGAGCCCCAAGAACAGTTAATCTAGCCCTGGGGGTAAACCCTGAGCCTCAGTGCCTTCTCTTCCCTCCCACCACCCCCTGGAGCTGGAGGTTGAGGAGAGGGAGGCAAATCTTTTTTTCCTGCTTCTCAGTTGGGGGCCACATCTGGGAGGGTTTTTTTTTTTTCCTCCTCCTCACTTGAGGATCAGATCAGGTCTGTGAGGTGTTTTTCTTTTAGCCGGGGGCGGGGGGGGGGGGGGGAGAGGGTCACTTGTGTGTGGCTCCTGACTGATTTTTCTGTGGATCAGTGCTTCTTGACCCAAAAAAAGGTTCCCCATCCCTGATCTAGTCAAACCTCCTGCATGACATTCCTACACCAAGTCCAAAACCTTGTACTGAACTGCAGCATATCTTGTTGGAACTTCGAAACCTGATTTAAGGACTCCACATGATGGAGAATCCACCACATCGTAAGAATTGTTAGTTACGCTGTTTACATTACACTTAGCTAGCTTCAGCTTCCAGCCAGGGGATCTTGTAAGGCCTTTGCTGCATTAAAAAGTCTTCAGCTCAACCCAGAGAAACCAACCATGGCAACAAAACTGTCTGAGAGGAAAAAATAAGTTTTTCTAGAAGAAACAATGATAAAAAATTACAAGCCAAAATGATCCATGGAGCCTTCGACACAATCAAAGAAAACCACTAAATGAGGTATCTGAACCACACAAACTGCCAGGACAACCCATCTGTCCTCAATTGCTTTGGAGAGACATATGCAAAGAGGCATACACTCATGTACATTGGATCTAGATAAGCATACACTAAAGAAATAAATTGGATCTAGGTTATTAAAGGCTTTATATATTAACATCAAACAGTTATCAGTAAGATTAAATCTTTTTAATTGATACAACTACTCATTTAGCATCACACGTTTATTTCATTTAGGCACACCCAAAATTACTCCTTTCCTTTTGGGCACAAGTAGTAACTTTCTAGCCCTCGGAGTTAGTATTGAAAAGGTGAATTTTTAACCCGAGCCAGAAGGCCACAAGAGCTGGGAAGGTGCCAGGATTCAACAACTGAATAACCCACTTCTCATGTGTAAGAGAACTTTATTAAACAAAGGAACTTTGAGTCCCTCCATTCGGCTCCAGCTGGGTCAAACAAATGAACAGATCCTCCCAGAGAACTGGCACAAGAGTCTAGAGACATTTACAATTTATATGCTATGTCCTACACTTATTATTTGTGCTACTGTAACATCAATGAAGATCAGAGCCCCATGGTGACAGGTACTGCCCCAACACACAGCAAGAGGTAGCTCTTTCCCAAGAGAATTTACAATCTAAATAAGCAAAACAGATAAACAGAAGATCATTATCCCCATTTTACAGGTTAAGAAAAAAATAGTGATAATTTGGGAATCTATAGCTTATTCGGGAATTTAACCCAGACCTCCTGACTCCCTAATTATAAGGCAGACAATCTGTCCTCTCATCCTTCCTCTTTAGGGCAAAAACAATCCAGTTCTTTGGGTCTTGATCCTTTCTAATACAGTTGTGTTCAAATGCCAGCTGTTTTCATGGGCACGCTAATGGCTTATTAGAAAAGCTAACATAGAGAAGAATGCAGGGTTCACATTTGGGCCTTGAGCGGAGGAAGCATCTTAAACTGCTCAACAGCAAATACAGAAACGATGGAGTTGCCAACCAGACACTGGTAACAATGAGTCTTTAATCAGGGACTGTGAAGAGACTTGGAACAGACCCAAAACAAATCCGCAGCTCGGAAGAATATAAAACTTTCTGCTTGATAGCATAGTACACTAGGGGGGTGTGTAGACTACAGGGTTTTGTCGACAAAAGTGGACTTTTGTTGACAAAACTATACCTGCATCTACACTGCCACTGAGTTCTGTCGACATAACGTCGACAGAACTCGGGAGTTTTGTCAACGGCTGTAAACCTCATTCTACAAGGAATAACGCCTTTTGTCGACAGAGTTCTGTCAACAGAAGGCGTTATTGCATCTACACTGTCCTTTGTGTTTACACTGTCATGTCGACAAAGCGGCTTGCTTTGTCGACAGAACTGGATGTAGTCTAGACGCTCTTTGTTGACAGAAGCTTTGTCGACAGTATCTGTCGACAAAACCTCTGTCAACAAAAGCCTGTAGCCTAGCTGAATAACCAGCGATTGAATGAGGACATCAGCACCATAAAAGAGGTGTCCACAAGGCAAAGGCCTCTTTGTCCTGCTCTTCCCCTAGTGCTGTAGGGTTTGGCTGTGACCTCTCCATAATTCTCCAATTCAGATTGAAAAAAGGATGCAGTGCCATCAGCTAAGCCTGTCTCCCCACCATGCAGCCCAGATGACAGCACTGCTCAACAATTCTTTCCTTCTACATTTCTTACCTGACATCAAAATCTGGAACATATTATTGGTAGCTAGCTTTGACACACAAGGCTTAGAAGGCTGGAAGAAACAGTGTCTTCAGTTGAAGAGATGAAAACATCTTCTGGGGTTTTCAAAGGAGACAAGGGGAATGAGGTTCCCAAATCCCATTGATTTCAGCACCCAACTCCTTCAGGCTCATTTAACTATCTCAACCAGGAAGCTTCCAAGCATTGCTGCCAAACACCAAGCCCTCTCCAGGCTACATTCTCAAAGCACCTCCTACTTCAAGGAACATATACTTGCACAGCTACCATTATATATAGATGGGATTGGATTTAAGAACATCTCAGACAAAGTGGATGAAAGTTCCATGGTGCTCTACTGGGATCAGCTATGAATGAGACAGCCTCTAAAGAGGGAGCTGATCTAGGGATGACAGGGCGGACAAGACTGTGCATTGCTGACTCTGTTAGTGTCTCCGACTAACCTTGGGCAAATCACTTACACCCAGAGTCTCAGTCAAATCAGTGGGAGTTGAGCACCAAAATATCTTTGGAAATGTAAACCTTATCCTCTCTCTACCTCCTTAGTCTCACTTTACATGCAAGGAAATAGATGGAGCTAGTTCACATGGGTGCTGTCAGCATTAAGGTGTTAAATAGAATGCTCCATGTAATTACCAATTTCCTTGCATCTCTTTCTTAAATTTTCCAGGGTGGGCAGACCTATTGGGACTAGTGAAAACCCCACTCCCACAAAAATGAGGAGTCCCGTGGCACCTTTGGGTGCATCTATACTGCACCCTTATTTCAAGATAACTAACATTATTTCAAAATAACAATGTGAGCGTCTACACAGCCATTCCATTATTTCAAAATAATTTCGAAATTACGGACAGCTTATTAGAAATCTGTAAACCTCATTCTACAAGGAATAGGGCCTATTCCAAAACAGCTATTTCGAAATAAGGCATCTGTAGACGCTCCACTGTTGCTATTTCAAAATAGCCCCTCACCAGGGCCATAAGTTATTCCTCCCCAGTGCCTCCTGGGGCTCTAAATTGAGATAACACGTCTACATTAGGGAAGCTAGCCTCGGACTAATTTTGAAGCTTCCCTGCAGTGTAGATGTGCTATTTTGAAATAAACTATTTCAGAATAACTATTCCGGAATAGCTTATTTCAAAATAAGTGTGCAGAGTACCCTTAGAGACTAACAGATTTATTAGGGCATCATGTTTCATGGGGAAAACCCACTTCATGAAGCTTATGCCTTAATACATCTGTTAGTCTCTGAGGTGCCACAGTACTCCTGGTTGTTTTTTGCAGACTAACACAGCTACCCCTCTGAGACCATTCCCACAAGAAGAGGCAGCGTAAAGAATAGCAGAGAAACTTCAGACTTCCAACAAAAATTCAGACCTCTCTCTCCCCAGACCAGGGAAAAGCTTACTGTCAGTGAAGAGCAGGGTCACTAGCTTGGCACCATGCCCAAGTTTTCGACAATCAAATCAATAATGGGGCTTTTGCAGTTTAAAAAAGGAAATATTAACATGGAGAGAAAATTAAAGCAAAAGATTTTGATCTGTAAACCCTCCAGTGCTGGGAAAGCTGCAAAGCAAGCAAAGGGTTGTGTAAGAGAGCGTGTTTGCCAGAACTGAAACTAACTACACTTGGCTGCTGAAAGGAGCTTCCTCCCCAACGCAATTCAGTTTGTAAACCCCTTCAGAGCACGCGGCACGCACCTCGAAAGCAACTCGTTTCAGTGGCAGGCGCATCTGCAGAAAAGCAACCTACCTCCCGGGAGTCGCCGACTAGGTCCTGATCCGTATATACCCAGCCGAGCGAATCTTTCCGAACCAGGAAGATCGAAAATCATGAGTTTACCCCCTGCCTCTTCGCGGCGACTCCTCCCTTGCAGACTCCTCCTTCGTGCGTGCGCCCACACAGACCGCTCCTTGCGAATGCGAGTACGGGGGCCTGGGCAGGAAGGAGAACAGGAAAGGAGACTCATTGGGGCGCAGGCAGCGCCCAGGATTTCATTACCCCCCATTCTCTCTCGCAGGAGCACCGCGCGATTAGCAGGCGTCGCTTTAACGGTAGAGGGCTAGCGGGGGCCGATGAGAGCTTGTGTTTATAACTCCGAGGTAGATGCGCTCTCAGCTCCGGTCACACTCCCCACCTCACCTCTCCTCCCTGCAGTTTCTTCTCCGCATTGCAACAGACTCCCTGCAGCTGCAGTGAGAACTCACTCTCGGGAGGACGGGAAAGTCCAGGGACGGGTAATATCCAGCAGAGGGGCGGAACCGGCCCTTCAGAGGCCGCTTTCATAAAGAATAAATCTGTAGCTGTCAAACCTACGTCAGAGGAAACAGAGTAAGGGCTAGGAAAATGGACACAGAGCTGCTTTTCAAACCCCACGCTTGAGCTTCTAGTTCTCTTAGATCTCTGCTCCTAGACACCCAGGAATGCTTAATCCCTTTCCATCTCGGATCCTAGTACCTAACCCTCATGTCTAAGCTCCTACCCACACCTGAGTGCCCAGATGCCATTGATCCCTGCACCCCGCCCACATACCCCAGAATCTGTCCCACACCCCGATCCACCCAAGCCTGCCCCTCTATCCTTTCTCTGTGTTTTTGGCAGAGTGTTGCAGAAAAAAGCCAGCTGGATTATTTGTGCAATAACCTGCCGGGCTCCCCCAGATGCACAGGATATTGGGGGATTTCTTAATTTTCCTCCCACACAAAATTCTTTCCATCTCTCCTAATGCAGAGTCCAGCCCCAAGTACATACACATGACTCAGGGCCCTCTGTCAGTTCTGCTCATTGCTGACAACCAAGAGAAAGACCCTAAGTATTCCTAAATCACCAGGAATTCTCCTTCCCCATCCCTCAGCACAGCACCTGCCAAACAGGCTGCCATGCACTCCTCTTGGCATGGGGGAGGGGGAACTTGAACTAGTTGAAGAAGATTAAAGGTATCTTCATATTTCTTCTCTAAGGTTCAGCAGATACTGAACAGGTGGACAAATGTGTGTATGTGAATTAAAACTGACAGTTTTTCAGTGTTTTCCATCCCAGAGGAATCCACAGATAGGACTTTAAAGATCATATTGCTTTTTCAGGGACTCCTGAAATGCAGCTCTCTCTTAGGTGGGGTGCAGCAGCTAAAAGCAATGCTGAAAGAAGTTTGGGACAAGCAGTGGCCTCTGTTACAGTCCTTCAATTAAATTGCATAGAAATTTCTAGGGAAACAGTATTTTGGTGTTTTACCAGAGAACATGGTGCTTTACATTTCTTCCTATTCTACTAACGGGGAAAACTGAAGCATAGTGCGGAAAGAACAGGGAAGGATGGGCGGTTTAAAGAATAAAGCAATCAGGAGATCTAAAGTCTATTACCAGCTCTGCTACTGCTCCACTGTGGGATCTTGGGTAAGTCCCTTCTCCTCTCATTCATTATTTATTTACAGTATAAAGTCCCTGACGCAGACTGTCTCACTTTTTTGCAAGTGACACACTGCACAGCAGGGCCTGGATCTATATGGACCTATAGGTGTTACTGTCATATTCATAATTTGTTTACATTAATTAAAGGACCTATGGGACTGTTTTACAGAGTGTATTGAACATAGAGTGATCCTCACTTATCACAGAAAAGCAGTGACCCTCATGCCTGTATTTTATTTGTTTAAACAGCAGAGCTTACAAATGCTTCAGGTTACGTCATGAACAGTACAGGCTCCTGCTGACCCTCGACTGAGAATTCAAAAGCGGCATATAGCACAGTGGTCACCAACCAGTAGCTTGGGATCCAGTGGTAGATCCTGGAGCCTTGGCAAGGTGATCCTAGCTGGTTTGGCTGAGAGGCTATCAAGTGCCAGCAATTCAGCTGCCCCTCCCCTACTGCAGTTCTTCTCTTGCCCTCTGCCTTGGAGCTGCCCCTGAGGAGCCTCCTGCTTGCTGTGCAGGTCGGGGAGGTAGAGGAGAGAAGAGCTGATGTTAGGGTGCTCTGGCTCCACAGAGAGGGAAGACATGACACAGCTTGGGCTGGAGGGAATGTGCTCAGCATACTTAAAGGGGCAGTGCAAATCTGTGTGTCACACATAAGAGCAGCTCCACAGGCTGATGCCTGGGCAAGCTGGTGATGGTTTCCAGCTGCTCCCAAGGGTGGGCAGCTTGCTCTGGGGCTGCACCACCACCCTGCTCCTGCACCCAGCTAGTGTGAGCTGCGTGGTGGCTGAGCACAGCCCCAGAGCAAGCCACTTGCCCCAGCTCTGGGGAAGCTGATGACCCATGTCCCTACCTTTACCTGATACCAGCTCTAGCCCTGGGCAAGCTGGTAGCAGCTGCCCAGCTGCTCCCACTGCAGGGCTCAAACCCACAATCCCAGAGGCTGATGTCTTATCCATTAGGTCACAGCAGTACCTATCCCATCTCCCTACTTTCAGCTCTGGCACAGTCAGGGCAGGCCACCCTGGCCACAATTCCCAGCACAGGGCAAACTGGTGGCACTGCCCAGCTCCTCCAAGGGCAGGAGTGGGAGAACTTGAACCCACAACCCCAGGCTCTGGAGACTAAGTGCTTTATTTATGAGGCCACTGCAGGACCCTCTCCAGCTACTGTCTTATCCTCCCTACCTGCACCCTCCCACACCCCAACCCTGTGCACTGAGCCTCTCATACACCTGCACCCCCACATCACCCTGCCGTAAGATTGACAGAAGACAGCCTGAATGCATGCATGAAGATGGATTTGACCTGTTATGATGTAAACGTCAAAGAGATGTGCAAAAAGATGCAGCAGCAGAAGTCCCATTAAATAAAGTCTGTAAGTACAATGTTTCATGTATGTGATTAACTATGCCAATTAACTATGCTTAATCAATAATATTAAGTTGTATATTTTCAGTCATGCAAATGGGTGTTCTTATACAGCTCTTTGTTGATCACTTGTTCTGAATTTTATTGTAGTTTGGCTCTTTGGTTTGAAAAGGTTGCCAACTGCTGCTATAGAGAATGGTATACAGAAAGCACAGAATGATGGGAAGGTTACTCACCTGTGCATTGACTGGAGTTCTTTGCTCCACCTTTAAGTGCGTCAGCACCGCTGTGCCTCTGAATGGAGATTTATGACAGCAGTGCCCCAGGCCAATTGTGCACGCAGAGTGCCAGCATGCATTCTGAAGAGGCTACTGCGCACATGCAGCCAGCTGTCCCCTCAGTTCCTTTACTGACCCTATGTGTTCGAGTCCGAAGCAGAGGGGAGGAGGGTGGGTGGTGGAGCACCCATGGAGACAACCATCTCGAAGAATTCCAGTTACTGCCCAGGTGAGTAACCTTCCCTTCTTCTTCTTCTTCTTCACCTTTAGGTGATTATGAAGCAGTATTCATAGTAGGAGGTGGGCATTTCAGTAGGTGAGAGTCTGTGACCAAAAGTATTGTGTGGCCGAATCTCATTTCCGCATCTGCGAATGTCTGGATGGCAGAGTGTTGCATGAAGGTATGCATTGATGCCCATGTGGCAACCCTGCAGATGTGTTCTGTGGGAACCCCACCTAGAAATGGCATTGTAGCCGCCATGGCTCTTGTAGAGTGAGCCCGTACGGTGGGTGTGGGTTCTCTCTGTGCTAGGGTATATGCTAATTGTATGCAACTGGATATCCATTTTGATAGTCTTTGTTTTGATATGGGCAATCCCTGTGATCTCTCTGTAGATTAAACTAACAGTTGTGGAGTTTTGCGAAAGGGTTTTGTTCGCTGTAGGTAGAAGGCGAGTGCCCTGCAGACATCCAGAGTATGGAGAGCTGCTTCCTTGTTGTCCTTATGTGGCTTCAGGAAGAAGACAATAGAATGAGGTAAGTACTTTCGGGAGGAATTTGGGATGTGTCCGTGGAATCACCTTGTCTTTATGAAATATTGTGTATGGGGCATCCACCATTAGGGCTCCCATTTCTCCAACTTGTCTGACAGAGGTGATCGCTACAGGGAAGGCCACATTCATGGATAGGTGTAGTAATGAGCATGTGGCTAGAGGTTCGAAAGGTGTACCCATGAAAACTTTTAATACTAGGTTCAGGTCCCATGCTGGAACTGGGTCCTTGCATGGCGGAAACATGTTGTGTAGCCCCTGTATAAAGCGCTTGACAAAAAGACACGTAAAGACCAAGTGTCTTTGTATGGGGGCATGGAGAGCGGAGATGGAGGCGAGATGTGCCCTTAGGGAGCTCAGGAAAGGGCCTGCATTGTGCAGGTCTAATAGGTATTGCAGAATCTGTGATACTCCCGTGTGGGGGGGTTCATAGGTATGGGTTGCGCACCAGGCCCTGAATTGTTTCCATTTCTGAGTATCTCATTGTAGATCTTCTGGAATTTGTGAGGATGAGCTGCACTGATTCTGGGAAGGTCTTTTCCATGGTGTTTAACCAGCCAGCATCCATGCCTGGAGATGTAACTTGTGGATGGCAGGATGAGGAATCTGGCTATTTTGCTGTGTGAGTAGAGATATGATTGGTGGGAATTAATGTGGTGGCTAGTCGCTTATCTGTAAGAGGTATAGCTACCACGTTTGTCTGGCCCAGTTGGGTGCTACTAGAATTACTGTGGCCCTATCTGATCTTGAGGATCACCTGTTGTATCAGGGAAACGGTGGAAATGTACATGCTAGGGGTGCCTTCCATTGCATGCTGAGGGCGTCCCCAGAGAGTGAGTGCCTATGCCTGCTCTGGAACAGTATTGTGGGCAACGAGTATTTTTGTGTGTAGCGAATAGGTCCACTGTTGGGAACCCCCACTTCTTGAAGAGGTGAGTCAGCACTGATTGGTTTATCTCCCACTTATAGTTTTGTGGAAATTGTCTGCTTAGGTTGTCCGCTAGTACGTTGTCCTTGCCTGCGAGGTAAATTGCAACCAGGTGTATGTTCCATTCCCACAGACAGATAGCCTCTTGGCAGAGTTGGTGCGAGCGTGCTCCTTCCTGCCTGTTCACCTAATATATTGTGGTGATGTTGTCCATGAGGATTTGAACTGTTCTGTCCTGGATCAGGGAAAGAAAGTATATGCATGCATTTCTTACTGCCTTTAGCTCTAGCAAGTTGATGTGCTGTCCGGTCTCATCATGGGTCCATTGCCCCTGCACCACTCTGTAGCGCAGGTGTGCCTTCAACCCAGCAGTGAGGCATCTGTGGTGATTGTTGCTTATGATGGGTTGTGTTGGAAAGGGACGCCTACATATATGTTGTCATGTAGGGTCCACCCTCTGAGAGAGGATTTTATCTTGTTCAGCACAGTAAGTTGTTTGTTTAAAGGATGAATGCATGGCTGGTAGGCTGTGTGTAGCTAAGCCTATAATGGTCTCATATGTAAGCGAGCATGGGGTATTATGAACGTGGCCACGGCCATGTGCCCCAGTGTTTGTAGGCATAGGTGTGCCATTATGACCAGGCTGGTCTGTGTTGTTGCTATGAGGTCCTTGAGGTCCCATTGTGGCTTGGTAAAGATGCTCTGACCTTTGTGCAATCTAAGTGCGCCCCTATAAATTCCAGGGTTTGAGTCGGGGTCAAAGTACATTTTGGTGTGTTTATCTGAAGCCCGAATGTGTCAAAGAGGGTTCTGATCACGGAGACAGCCTGTTGTGTGTCCTGTTGTGTAGGGCCCATTATTAGTGAGTTGTCCAGGTATGGAAATACTGTGATGCGCCTTTTGTGCAAATGTGCGGCTACTACTGCCCATAGTACTACTACCTTTGAAAATACTTCTGGGGCTGTCGACAGTCCAAATGGTAGTACTCTGTTCTGGAAGTGCCTGTCCTTTATTGTAAAACGGAGAAATCTCCTGTGTGATCAGTGTATTGATATATGAAAATAAGCATCCTGGAGGAGATATCTGAGCCTTTGCTATCATCTTTGAAAAATCATGGAAGACGGGAGAGATTCCAGAAGACTGGAAAATAGCAAATATAGTGCCCATCTATACTATAAAAAAGGAAATAAGAACAACCCAGGAAACTATAGCCCAATCAGTTTAACTTCTGTGCCAGGAAAGATAATGGAGCAAGTAATTAAGGAATTCATCTGCAAATACCTGGAAGATAGTTGGGTGACAGGTAACAGATAGCATGGATTTGTAAAGAACAAATCATGTCAAATCAATCTGATAGCTTTCTTTGATAGGATGAGTCTTGTGGATAAGGGAGAAGTGGTGGGTATGGTATACCTAGATTTTAGTAAGGCATTTGATATGGTCTCGCATGATCTTCTTATCAATAAATTAGGCAAATACAACTTAGATGGAGCTACTATAAGGTGGGTGCATAAGCAGCTAGATAACTGTTCTCAGACAGTAGTTATTAACGGTTCACAATCATGCTGGAAACGTATAAGTTGGGTTCCGCAGGGGTCTGTTTTGGGACTGGTTCTGTTCAATATCTTCATCAACAATTTAGATATTGGCATAGAGAGTATGCTTATTAAGTTTGCAGATGATACCAAGCTGGGAGGGGTTGCAACTGCTTTGGAGGATAGGGTCATAATTCAAAATTATCTGGACAAACTAGAGCAATGGCCTGAGTTAAATAGGATGAAGCTTAATAAGGACAAATGCAAAGTACTCCACTTAGGAAGGAACAATCCATTTCACACATACAGAATGGGAAGGAGTACTGCAGAAAGGGATCTAGGGCTCATAGTGGACCACAAGCTAAACATGAGTCAACAGTGTGACACTGTTGCAAAAAAAGCAAACATGATTCTGGGATGCATTAACAGGAGTGTTGTGAGCAAGACACAAGAAGTCATTCTTATGCTCTACTCTCTGCTGATCAGGCCTCAGTTAGAGTATTGTGTCCAGTTCTGGGTACCACATTTCAAGAAAGATGTGGAGAAATTGGAGAAGGTCCGGAGAAGAGCAACAAGAATGATTAAAAGTCTAGAGAACATGACCTATGAAGGAAGACAAAGAATTGGGCTTGTTTAGTTTGGAAAGATTGAGAGGGAACATGATAGCGGTTTTCAGGTATCTAAAAGGGTGTCACAAAGAAGAGGGAGAAAAATTGTTCTCCTCGGCCTCTGAGGATAGGACAAGAAGCAATGGGCTTAAACTGCAGCAAGGGAGGTTTAGGCTAGACATTAGGAAAAACTTCTTGACTTTCAGGGTGGTTAAACACTGGAATAAATTGCCTAGGGAGGTTGTAGAATCTCCATCTCTGGAGATATTTAAGAGAAGGTTAAATAGACATCAGGGATGGTCTAGATGGTATGGAGTCCTGCCGTGAGGGCAGGGGACTGGACTCGATGACCTCTCAAGGTCCCTTCCAGTTTTAGTGTTCTATGGTTCTAATCTGGAGGCTTGCTGCCGAATATGCCTTTTCCCCCACTGCATCCCCATTTCAGTCCCTGTTGTAGGGGATGGTACATGTAATTTGTGGCTTCCCTCTTCCACTCCAAGAGAGTTTGGTGTCAGGTGAGAGAACAGGAATTCTGCTCCTTTGGGGTAACAATATTTTCTGTCTGCTCGTTTGGATGTTGGTTAGATTGTGGCAGGTGTGTGCCAGATATTCTTGGCGGGATCCATGAACATCTCATTCATGGGAATAGCCAATTTTGGAAGGATAAATGTGTGCAAAATGTTTGCCTGCTTGTGTTGCATCTGCAGCATATCGGACAGGGAAATCTCTAAGGTGTCTGCAACTCTCATGGAAAGTTCCTGGAATGATTTAAAATCATCTGCCGTAGTTGGGGGTGGAGGCATGATCATATTGTCAGGAGATGAAGATGAGGTATGTGTGGGAGGGAAAGAGCGTGATATTGGTTTGTCCTCGTAATATCCACATTCTGCTCCTCTGCTTCCAAGCTGTACTGTTCCAGAGACTGCACCTTTGGTGCGTGGGACCGTGGTGCCAGGGATGGCTGTTTTCCCTGGTGTGGTCTATAAGCTGCTCATGGGTCCCAGTATGGCCAATTAGGCAGAACAAGTGATGGAAACTACTGGGGGGGGCTGCTATTTTTGCATCTGTTGTTGAGGCTTAGGGAGAAATGTTGTGGTAAGTGTGGTCAATTTGACACCTCATCCTCCTCATCACTAAACATTGGGGCAGCTGAAGTGGCTGGAGTGGATGAGGAAGTACACCTTGAGGTTTTTGGGGTACCATCCATCAGTGCCAAATAGAGGAGCTTACAGAGAGCTGTGCTGCTGTTGTAAAGTGTGGTATCAGCTAGGGAGGGAGTAGTAGAGGCAGCTGAGAGGCAGGTGGAGTGTGCAGCGGCGTTAGTTGGAATACCAGCTGCTTTGTATGCAAAGTCGGTAGTGAGTGTTTTGCCACTGCCACCTCAGATAAAGCACTCACGCTCGGTGCTGTTTGCGAGTGCTGTTTATTTAGAGCTGCAGCTGAGGATGTTTTAGCCAGTGCCGATGAGGAGGCTTTGCCTCAGTCAGTTCCTTAGCTGAGGCGCCTACTGCATGCTTGGGGTCACAGCTTCTCTCATTACCGGCCCCACGTGTAGGCTGCTTGTCCGACCCTTTTCTGCTAGAGGGTGGGGGTGTAGCATTTTTATGGAGAGGGTGCTTCCTCGGGGAGAGTCTGTCCCCAAGGAAGAATAGGGCCATTTCTTCAGGTGACTATTATCCCCATCCTTTAGGTTCAACCTAATGGGAGCCTCTGTCTTTGACCCCATCCCAGGTCATTTGTGTCTGGGAGGAGTAGATTGCTCAGGGTCAGAAGCCAACTGAGCCTTTTTCTCCAGCTGGAGCATTTTTAGTTGTAATTCTCTCCATGTTCTGGAGCAGGCTGTCACTTTCTGACAATGAGTACAGTGCTTGGTGGGGTACTGTTCCCTGAGGCAGCAGATGCACTGTTTGTGTCCAGCTGAGACTGAAATGGATAGCCTGCACCCCGTACACTTTTTTTAAGGTGGGCGAACCACACATCTTAGACAGTAGTGTAGTTTGTGTAGAACTGGTATATTCACTCAACAGCTTGTCTACAGAAGGTTTTTATTTTTAAACTATTGCTAAGAAAGTTTAACAAGTATCAAATAGGAAGGATTTCTGAGGTAAGATCTATCTAAAAAAAGTAGGTAACTATGTAACTTGTCAATGAGGTAAAGGGTGACTGCTGAGCTGCAACCAAAGCCGGCAGCAGCTGGGAAGGAACTGAGGCTACAGCATGCACAATAGCCTCTTCAGAACATATGCTGGCACTCTGCATACGTGGCTGGTCATGGGCACTGCTGTCACAAATCTCCAATCAGAGGTGCAATGGCACTGACACACCTAAAGGTAGAGCACCCATGGAAACACTCCTCATAGAACTATGTATTTGCTCCATCTTCTCTTTGGTAGGTTATGTAGGGCATGGTCTAGTCAAAACAAAGACTCTTTCCTCACGGAAGAGAATTGTACAAACCAACTTGTTACTAGTGAATCATAAAACACAGTACAGGATATTAAGAAGTAGGGATGTAAAAGTCCCAGTTAATTGGTTAAACCCCCTGTTTAACCAGTTAACTGATTAAGCAGAGGACTGCTCCAGCCCATGCTCCCCAGCCCCCACATGGGGGCTGCCGCTGTCTGCTCCTGCCCCCCTACCCTGGATGGGGTACCAGCAGCAGGCTGCCCTGCCCAGGACTGGAACAGCACTCTGCCTGCAGTGGGCTTCTCCCAGATAACCTCAATAACTGCTATGCTTACTGGGTACCGGTTACCCATTCACAAGAGGTGGGATTTTTTCCTCCCAACTCAAACTGCTGCATTCGCTGCCCCACTGTGACTAAAAACAATCAAAATGTGGGGTTTTTTAAATGCAAGGATTTGAATACTTTGATAATCCTAGGACTGGAAAGGACCTTGAAAGGTCATCACATCCCACCTCCTGTTCTGAGGCAGGACAGTAAACCTAGGCCATCCCTGATAGGTGTCTTAAGAATAAGTTGGACAAACTCACCCATAATGGGAATTCCAGTAACACCCTCGGACATCACTTCAAGACCTTAACTACCCTCATACG
The DNA here is from genome assembly GCA_032595735.1 of Pelochelys cantorii. Classification (NCBI taxonomy): domain Eukaryota; kingdom Metazoa; phylum Chordata; order Testudines; family Trionychidae; genus Pelochelys; species Pelochelys cantorii. The sequence continues at coordinate 36,344,063 of CM064336.1, forward strand.
TAGCCTTTGGTTCCTCAATAGGAAACCCTTTCTGTGTCTACACTATGTAGCTACTCTTTCTCTCCCCTTCTGACAAAATAAAGCCATGGAGCTTTTTTGCTTTGTAAACCTCTACCCCACCCCACAAAGTTTTATTAGTGAAAGTGCAGTGTAGACATAGCATAAGCACTTAGTCCCATCTTCAGTGGACATGAATAATTACAGTCCTCATAATAGCCTGAAGCATATCTGAAGTTCTCAATAAGAAATATGGCCTTTTTTTAGTTTTATAAACTCTGTTGCTCCCCTCTGGACTCCCTCCCATTTGTCCATGTTTCCTAAAGTATGGCACCCAGAATTGGGCACAGTTCTCCAATAACTAGCCCTCTGCTCAGTATCTCCTGTCTTGCATATGAGATTGCCTGTTAATACATTCCCAGAAAAAAAAAAAAAAAGTTATTTTCATAACTGCACCAGCTTGTTTGAGTTAGTGATTCACTAGAACCACCAGCTCCTTTTCAGTAGTACTGGCACCTAGCCATTGCTTCTATTTGATTTTTTTTCCTTGCTAAGTATAGAACTTTAAAGTCAGTAAAGACAAGTGTAATCTCTTTAGACCCCTTTTTTAAATTCTAACCTTGTGCTCCAAAATGCTTGCAACTAAGGATGTTAAGGACTAGTGTACTATCCAATAAGCAAATGCTTACTGGATAGTCGAGTTGACTAGTCGATATCCCCCCCTTGCTGCCTCTATCAGAGAAAGGGTACTTCAAAGCAGCAGCACCGCACAGCTGATCCAAGGCTCAGCTGTGCAGTGCTACCCCTTTAAAACGCTGCCTCAGCATTTCTCTGAGCTTGGGGTCAGTTCTGTGCAGTGCTGCTTTGAAACACTGCTACCACAGCGTTTGCGTGGAGCCTGGGGAATCTCCAGCTAACCCCAGGCTCCATGTGGCATTTCAAAGCAGAAGTGCCCTCATGGAGCCCAGGGTCACCCCAGGCTCCATGAGGGCGCTTCTGCTTTGAAATGCGCAAGAGGGGACTCTTGTACATTTCAAAGCTGGTATACTTGCGTGCAGCCCAGAGCTACATGCAGAGTTGTACATTTCAAAGGAGGAATGCAGAAGTGCCCATCAACTAGTAAGTTACATCCTTACTTGCAACCCATCTCAGCTGTGTTATCTGCAGATTTTGTAAGCACTCTTCCTTTCTTCCCTTATCCCAGTCATTGTGAATGCAGGACTGATCTCCTGTCAGGTCTCACTAGAATCGGCCTCCCCAATTTAACAGCAAGCCTTCTGAAACTATCCAAGTATGGCCTTTCAAACAAGTTTTGCACCCACCTTATAGTAATGTAATCTAATTTACTTATGAAAGGGTTACGAGAGAGAGTGTCAAGAGCCTCAACAGCTGTTATAGGAAACTTTAGTAGGTCTTTTCTACACATGCCACTATTCAGGCACATCTCCCTAAATTCACAATCCTGTTCCAGAGGTATACACATGGGGTATGTCTAAACTACACCCCTCTGCCAACAGAGGGATGTAGATTAGGCACTTTGAAAGTGCAGATGAGCCTGGGATTTAAATATCCCAGGCTTCATTTGCCTACCTCACATTAGGGCGCTGTGCCGATCACGTGCCCTTTCGAAAGTGAAAGTAAAAAGTTTAGCCACAGCTCTGCCGACAGCAGGAAGCTTTTTTGGCAGATCCTGTACTCATTTTTTGAGTACAGGATCTGCCGAAAAAGCTCCCCACTGTTGGCAGAGCTGCAGCTAGACTTTACTTTTCGAAAGGGCACGTGATCAGCACAGCGCCCTAATGTGAGTATGCAAATGAAGCCTGGGATATTTAAATCCCAGGCTCATCTGCACTTTCAAAGTGCCTAATCTACATCCCTCTGTTGGCAGAGGGATGCAGTCTGGAAGTAGCCATGGAGTGTTATTCACAAATAGCTGTTCTTATCCTGATGTGTAGACATACCCTCAGATGTCTATCACTAAGGTAGAGAGAAGGGACATGTTCCTTCCATATAACAAGTCAAAGACAGCCTTAGGGATACAGTGGCAAGACTCCTGCCACCCTGTTTAGTGGTTAAGATTTGCATTTGCCTATTAAATATAAGATGGAGTTTCATACCCCATCCAGGCACTGTGCCTACTTCTATAAGGGAGGCCAGGCACCACAGCTTGACAAAGTGCTGTGCCTGGTAGCCCTGGCTAAGATGCTCTATGAGATAGAATCTCATTGCCTTTGCACATCCCATGTAGACTGCTGAGGAGAGGGATGCCAAATTAAGGAAACTACCAAGCTTTGATTCCACATGAATGATTTTACTTGCATCAGATACTGATCCAAATCAACAGTGGCAGAGAGCATTTAGCTTAATAAAGTCACCGTGGCACAACTTGTACCACTTCTGTCCAGTATCTGCCAACCCTTGTGGAAGTCCCCAGTAGATCAAAATAATGTGATGTTCTCATAACATTGTGCAATTATTCTAGGCTAGAAAAGTGTGTTGTCATGTGTTAGCAGCCAGTAGTAGCTGCTCTTAAAACAGAAGTCCCAGTGTTGATTACATTCTTCCCTCCCGATCTTTCCAATAAAGCCTTCTTGATGCCAGCTGCTATTGTGCATTTGCTTCAAGATCGAAAGATTCAGAGGCTCTGCTTAAATAGTACCAGCCATGTATAATCTCTGATTTACCTCTCCAGGAATCCCACCTCCACATCTTTGTTCATTCTAAGACAACAACAAGTACAACCATGACACCATAGGTCACTGCTATGCTCAGACAAACACCCACCAAGATTTGTTACCCTGATAATAGTTACATTCACCAGGATTCTCTATGAACAGAAGCTGAAGTTTTTTCCTGGACATTTTTATTAAGAGCCTGTCCAGCTATTACATTGGATTTGCATATTATATAAGGCACATTTGAATAGCTGCATCAGCAAGGGTTTTTTTTTAAATAAATTACTGCTCTGTCTTCCTGTTCACAACCAGAATATATCCATAAAGTGCATGGTGAAAAGTAGTTCTGTGAACAGCAGAATGAGAACAAGTTCAGTGCCACTTGCAGTTTCTTGGAGGAAACATCTTGATCAGAACATAGTCACCCCACAGATCGCCAATCCATGGTTCCATCAGGCTCCACAGTGACACCTGGATCCTGCAGGACTGCAACCAAAAAAACCAAAGAGGCTTAAACATAAGGCCACTGGCAAGTCACATACCTAGGTACCTTACTGGAAAAGTACACATGATTATACAGCCACTAAACATTAAGTACTTGGTTGTAGACCACACTGGCTCTTAGATTCCAGTAAAGCAGCAGCCAGCCACCTTGGTACCAAGAACAGACTTCCAGAAGCAGAACTACTAGAAGAGTACCCAGAGTCAGTGCTTCTGGAGTGCTATCTAAAAAGCCACCTTTCACCTCTTTGTTCAGTTCTACTGAGAAATGCAACACCGATTCAAGGCAGCATATGCTTAGTTTTCCATTTATGATTTTCAGATGTATATGGGTTGCCCTGAAAAGATTAGATTCTGAAGAGCTCCCATAGCAGGCAAGTCTGAGAAATAACACTGACCCCTTTCTTCCAGTTTCTTGAAAGAAGCCATTACACAGCCTGGAAGCACTAATTCTTCAACATGAGATTTGTTAACTTAAGTACTTTAACTAAAGAAGTGATTCCCATCCATTCTCCTCACCACTAGCTATGAATGTGGAAACTGGGCGCACAAGAACCCTATTTTTTTAAACCAGGAATGTGCATTCTTTCTAGCGATGTAATAGTGTAGTCCTTTAACCAATTAACTGATAAACAAAAGTTTACAAGTTAATGCTATAGACTACACACATTTTCCCTCCCCTTACATTTTTTTTTTTTTAAGCATGTTGCCCAGCAGCCTGGCTCAGTACTGGCTTGCACCATGTCTGGGACTTACCCCTGCTGTGGCTCTGCATTTAAAGCGTATTAGGAGCCAGGTAGGCAGGCAGCCCAGCTCAGTTGTGGCTCACACTGGGTCTGGGAACCGCGCCCCTCTCCCCCTGGACAGGGGCAGCTACCACCAGGAACGGCCCTAGATGAGCTGCCATCAACTGGCACCCTAGGCGAAACGCACGATTGGCGCACAATTGGCGCCCCCACCTCCAAAGCCCTGAACGGCTGTTTATCTTGGCGCCCTAGGTGACCGCCTACTTTGCCTGTATTGACGGGCCATCACTGGCTGCCACCCCACAAGGAGAGCTGGTTTTTAAACTGGCTCTCCTTGTTAACCAGCTCCCTCCTGGCACCCTGTGCTACTGCCTCTGATAGAGGCAGCAGTGCAGAGTGGCAGGGGGCTCCTCGCGAGTGGGGCAAAGCCCACTGGCTGCCAGCCCCACCCTCAGGGACTATAGAATGTTCAAGTAACCAATAAGAATTCATGAGGTTACTCAACTATTCAATTAGCTAATATTAAACATCCCTAATTTTTTCCAAGTCAAACAACAGAGCAGGAGCTGGGGGGGGGGGGGGGGAGGAGAAGAGAAAGACTAGACTTTATCCCCACTTACTCTGCAGGCTATATGTTGCCACTGGATCCAGCATTATTTTCTGAGGGAAGATAATCAAGTCCTGGGACCACTTGTTAGTGAATGGTAATAGGTCGCCATCAGAAGTACTAGCACTTGGAGCACTTTCTGGGCTGCCTTCATCTTCAGTCAGCTCACAGGTGCAGAGGGGGCAGCTTGGGGGCGTAACACCAGGTCCTCGTGGAAATGAGTCCTTTTCATTCTTCAGGTAACTCCTCAGTGCTCCACTGTGATGAAGGGGTCGTTCACGTGACCAAGCCCAATGGGATGGTTCCTTTGACATTATCTAGACCAGAAGAGTATAGACAAGCCAATATTTTTTCCTTGCCACTGAATTTCTGGATTCACTTAGTTTTAAATTTCATTAAATAAAATTAAGCATGATTCTCAGATCTTGTCCTTCTAGTGTGTAGAGCTGGGGTTGCCAAGCCGTGGCTCATGAACCACATGCAACAATTTTACAGTTACCTCCTGCCATTCTCCATCTAGCAGACTGCAGGGGTGAGGGGACGCAAATATGGGGAGGGAGAAGAAAAAAAAAAAAAAGAGCTTAGGAGCTCTGCCTTGCAGCTGGATAGAGGGATAGGGACTGTTACCTAGCAATGTGGGTAGGGCTGGCAACTTCAGTCCTGTGAGCTGCATCTGCTGGGGCCTGAGGCTTCAAGCAGGAGTGAGGCTGAAACCCTGAGCCCCCAGAAGGAGCACCCTGGCTCTTGACTTTCTGAAAATTGTTATATGTGGCTCTGAGTGTCAGTAAGTTTGGCCACCCAGATATACGGCTTCAAAGACAGTAAAAACTACAACATCTGAACATTCTCCAACAGATCAGATTTATTGAATTAAGAATGCTGTGATCATAATTAAAGCTAGAATAGCAGCTGCTAATTAATGTTGTTGGGAAAGATTCATAGAGGGTAAAGGCTGTGACTGTTCAATGGAATCCTAGCCAATGGAGATGCAAGAATCTGTAAACTTAAGTACGGATATTGTACTAAGAGTGCTGGCTTGAAAATTCTAGAGACCGAGACTTTAATTGCTGAGGAATAGCTAGACAGATGAACCCACTACAACATTCCTGACCCTCCTGGTGCGCTAGCAGGGGCACTTACCCACCCTTGGTCAGTTCCAGCCTTAACCCTTTATAGGAACTGGGTTCCTATAGACTACTGATTCTAGTGACTATTAACATGTTAGCCATAGTCCCATTATTACAAGCATGCAAAAATATATCAGCCATGACTAACCTCATCACAACAACGCCGGCTGACCACTGCTCGATAATTCATTTTAGCCCAGAAACTATCCTTCATTTTCAAGAACTGTGGGAACAGCTGCCTCCAGTTGTCACCAAGAGCCCAGGGAAAGATCTCATACTTGTAATCCTCTTCATCTTCTTCCATATCATTAGCCAAGTACCTGCATCAGGAAAAATGGGGCAAAGCAGGCTATGACTACTGAAAACACAGTTAATGCTCAGAAGTACTCTACTTCGGAAGTTGTATAGTACAGCCTGGAATTGTTATAGTAGCTTTCAGAGTAGCAAGTGTTAAACCTTAACACTCCAACATTACATTGTATAAAAAGGAGTGTTTGGTTTGTTTGTTTTTTAAAAATGAACAACACTGAGTTACAGCATAAGAGGCTTTTGGAAATCACATTTGCAAGTAAGGCCAATTGTGTTTAGGTCCAGGCAACATATTGTGGGTTTTTCCTATGCACAGAATACAAGTGGATGATGTTGTAAACCAGTTCTCACACAAGACAGATAGATTCTATTTCAATATTTTATTAGATAGGTATAATGTGCAAGTGGATGTGATTAGTTTGGGACTATATTGATGCTGTGTTTGCCCTTAATAGGAATACTCACATGACACCAACATAACTACACCACTCTGATATATCCTTACAAATGGGTCCATTGCCAGAAGTATCCTTACAAATGGGTCCATTGCCAGAAGTATCCTTACAAATGGGTCCATTGCCAGAACAGCTTTAGAGCAAGAATCAGGCCTCAAGTGTCTATGTAGTACATTCAGTTGCAGATGACATACCTAAAAACCTTAGTACTCAAAGGATTGAAGGGAGTTCACTCACAAGCTATGTGAGATTTCTGCAACCCCTGGCTTCTCAAATGGTAATTGTTAAGATGGGGATGGGGAGAATGTCAGACTTGGACACTAATGTGCTAGGCATTGTACAAACAGAATGAAATGCAACTTATTCATACATAGAAAAAGGACACAAGTACAATTTGGGATCCTTGCATCCAGCCCAAGTAATTAAAACTCAGAATCCCACAATTTCTGGTTTTACCATCATTAGCCTCTTGAAACTGTTAAATATATCTATAAGCCTCTATCCAATACTGAGATCTTATACTAGTATTAGGCGCAGGGATGGGCCAAATCCAGCTCAAACATTTCCCTTTGGCTCACTATGGCCTTCAGGGCTGCTAAAAGTCCTGCAGCACAGCATTCAGGCAGGCAGCCTGCTTGCCACATCCCCTGCTACACTGCTCCCAGAAGCTGGCCCATGGGAGCTGCAGGAGCAGTACTTGCGGGCATGGGCAGCATATGGAGACTTGCTGCCACTCTCCACCAAGATGCACAGAGACATTTACCAGCAGCGGGATGTTTTGAGTGACATGGGGCATATCATGGCATGCTGGCACATGTTACCACTGCTGCCAGCCAGAAGCCACCTATGATAAGCACCTCCCAGCAGGGCCAGAACCTATACATAGCACCCCCTTCCACACTAACTCCCTGCCCCAGATCAGAATTCCCTCCTAGATCTAAACTCCCTCCCACACCCCATACCCAAATCCCCTGCCAGGAGCTCCCTCCTGCATCTAAGTTCTGTCCCAGACCCTACATCTCCTCCATTAACAGAATAGAAAAGCAAGGCCTTGTTGCAAAAATTGTTCACTCTGTGTTAGAGGGAAATGCTTTGAAATCTACTTAGGTTAGCTTTTAAAAAAAAAAAAAACTTCAATGAAATTGTGTTTTTCCTAACTGGGGAACAATCATGGATGATTAGTATGGCATAGAGAATATTTTGAAATAGGTGCAGGGAGGCTTGAGCTGCGTGTAACTTCAGATACCTCTGTTTGTACTGTGGACCCAGATACTGTTGAACTATATTCCTAACAGCCATTCTTCCTGCCAAAATATTTGGTAGCATGGACCAGGTAAACCCATCTGATCTTCCCCATTATGAGGAATATGAATTATTTATATGGTGGGATATTTACAGACTGGGTGAAAAGGTTAAAAGCCATGAGGTACTTACAGAGCAGTGAAAAGGTTCATCCGTGTGTATTCACTAATATGCAAGCCAGCACGTTTGAAGTAAGTCAGAGTCATGGCTAGAAGATACTAAACAAGAATTAACTTTAATAGACTTTTTTTTTCTGATCCAGAACAGAGTTTAAAACAAAAGAAAGTGAACCATAGGGGTTGGGCAGAGTGAAGAACACAAACAGTTTTGTAGAGACTTGCTAATTACAGGATGTACCTCCCTGGTCCAGCACTCTGGGGACCTGACTGACTCTGAACAAAGGAATCTGCTGGCCCAGAGGACATCAGACCCAGCTCCTCTACAGCACAAGGGCTGGCATTGACCAAGTGGGAAATGGGGGGCGGGGGGAGAAGAGAGGGTGGCGCAGGGGCACTCAGAGGATGAAGCAGAATAGCTGTGAAGTCCTGCAGCTGGGGGACATAAGCATGACCTGCCCTGCAGCCTCTGGGCTGCACTCCTAATCTCTGCCACCAGCTGTAGGGCTGTGCTCCTGGCCCCAGGGCTCCACAGCCACCCTGGCTCTTCCCAAGAACACCTTCCTCCCCCCACCAGTTCTCACTCCTCCCTGAGCTTGAGCACCACAAATTAAGCACCCGTGGTGCAGTGTCATCCTTACCCATATGCAGCTGCCTAGGGCACCTGAAAATGTGGGGCCCACTGGGTCTTAATGTCCACCCATCAATCTCTGTTCCATGGCTTCACTTCCTCTGAAGAAGATCTAGATAAGTGAAAAAGCCTGCTAAAATTATTAGCAGAACATTGTGAAAGCCATTCAAGTCATAATGAAGCCATTTAACAGGCATTTATGAACCCCACATATAAACAGTTTCTGAATTTTATTGCCTTAGTCTACAGGACCTTAGGTTTAAAGTTTGTTTTGAAAATATTTCCTTAGTGTGCTGAAGATTATCCACCCTCCCCAGCCCCAGATGCCATCAGGCATATGGGCATCAGCTTAATAGTACTGCATGGGGCCCCATAAATCCTGCGGGTAACCCTGTTGTGGCACTCCAGCAGCTCTGGGAGGGCAGAGAAGAGTTGCTGAGCTTGGCTCCTCCCCCACTCTTCCACAGTGCTCCTTGGGGATGCTGGACTACAGATGTTGCCAGACTGTGAAAGTCCAGACCACAGAGGCTGAACCTCTATTTGTATTGTCATAGCCCTTAGGAGCCCCAATCAGGGACTAAGACTCCATTATGCTAGGCCCTGTGTAAACATAGAACAGACAGTGTTGGTCAGCATGATAAACAGTGTGCGTCTGTTTGCATTTTTTGGCAAGCTTTATGACAGAAGAGTTTTAAGGAGGGATTTGAAGGTGGATAGAGTTAGCTCTGCAGGCACTTACATTGAACTTCTCCCAACCATAATGGGCAGAATGAGAAAAGAGTATGACAGCTTAAAACTGTAGTTCATTTTAATGCAACATCTATAGAACTTCTCCCAACCATAATGGGCAGAATGAGAAAAGAGTATGACAGCTTAAAACTGTAGTTCATTTTAATGCAACATCTATAGAATCCCAAGGTCCTTCAGAGTGACTGACATAAGCAGTCAAACTGAAGATCTTTTCTAAGCAGTACTTAATTTATTCCAGGGCTGAGACCCAATACCTTGAGGGTGGCTTGGCAGTTTATACCTCAGCACTTCTGAATGTGCTGCATCAGTTAGGAACGTAAAACATTGCTTGAGCCCGACACCTCTTTCTTACAAATTAAGCACTGGTTCTAAGCTCATTACCACCCCCTACAGTTTTCCCAAGGACTAAAGCCTCATGCTTTGACTCAGTCTAGATGGGGATTTATGGAAAGTTGGAAAAATGGCATCATTTGAGTTATGTATGCAAAAAACAGTCTTAAATGGAAATGAGGTCCTGGCCTTTGTGCTAAAGTTTGGTTTAAGTCAGAGTTACTGCATAAGAGTTAAAAAGTTAGAGTAATAAAAAAAGTACTGGGTATTGCTATTTAAAAGTTGTTATAGGAAAGTTAACCATACCTTATCTGAAATCTTGTAGCATATGTCCATAGACAAGAACTCTTGTACCAAGTCATCCTCTGGTTAAGGGGAAAAAAGTAAGGAAGCTATATTTGGTTGTTTCATATTGTTCAAATAGCAGCTTACACACAACTGTAGTATTCCCAAATTGGAGTACGGACTTCCAAATTATTCTATTTCTAGCAGAATTTTAAATGCTTTGAATGTATGACACTTCATTCAAGGTTCTCAGAGCACTTTACAACAGTGGAATCATCCAGCGCTTACAGGTGGAGAAAGGGAATTAAATCAATCCCCCCCCCCCCCTTCAGAAATCCTTATTTCCCATTCTGCATGCTAAACACACAAACATTCCCCTTTTGCAAGCAGTTATCAACTTGCACACTAAAATCAACTTGAATCCTCCAAATCATTTAAAATTAATCTTTGGTACAAGTCTTCCTCTTGGTACAGACTAGGGATGTTAAAGACTAGTTGACTATCCGATAAGCGTTTGCTTATCGGATAGTCTTTTGACTCATTGATATTTCCGCCCCCTCCCTCCCCCCGCTGCCTCTATAAGGGTATGTCTACACTACAGCATTAATTCGAGTTAACTATTTCGAATTAAGTTAATTTGAATTAAGCTAATTCAAAACAACACATCTATACACAAAACCTATTTCGAAATAGCACATCCACACTGAGTGGACCCTGAATCGAAGTTAAGGCTGGCCGGAACCAGTGCTGGCAGGGCATCAGGTTAGGCCCGAGTGTGTGGGGCTGGTGCCTGAGGCTAACTGAGCTCTGTGTTTGAAGGGACTCTACCCCCACCCTGGACAGACAGTTCTCAGGGTTCCCCGCTTGCTTGTCTACCTCGATGAGGGACATGACAGTACTAGGCCACATGGAGCCAGAGCTGCCCCTGGGCATGCCAGTGCATCTTGTGGGGTCATTGCCATCAGCCCGGCTGTACTTGCTGCATGCTGCCATCTGGGGGGGGGCGCGCCCATCGGGGGGCTGTCAGGATCCAGGAGGCCCTGAAGGAGAGCGTCCACCCCGAGAAGCCCTCAGAGCCACCCCGGTCCTCCCTACCAGGGGCTTGTGCCCCATTCCTCCCTCATGTCCTTCCACTTACCCCTCCCTAGCCCCCCTTCCTGATGTCAAACAAAAGACACGCATGTTCAAAAATAGAAACTGGGTTTATTGAACAAAACTGGGGGCGGGGGGGAGGAGAGATGAATCTCTGGGGAGACTGGGAAAAGGAGGGGAGGGGGAACCTGGCAGGAAGGAGCTGGAAGGGGGAAGAAGGGGGAGGGGAAGCTCAGGGCCCAGGGTTGGGGGTCTCACCGGACCAACTTGATTTTCAAGCAAACCTGCTGCTGGGTTTGCATGTGGCCTGTGGTGGCCAGGCTGGCAGCTATCCTGCCATAGACGGCCCTGTTCCTCCATCTAGTGCAGAGATCATGGACGTTGGGGGCATCCCCCCCCAAACCTAAATAAGGTCCATGATCTCCACCCTGGACCAGGAAGGCGCCTGCCTTCTCCAGCCCCTGTCATGCTCCTGGGGAGCAGTGGAGGGCTGGCTGCCAGTGGCTTGCTGGCTTATGTTTTGGGGCCACTGGGTCAGGGGCCCCGGTGGCCACTGCTGGCTCTGGGCTGGCAGGCTTGGAGCTGGCACAGGCACTGTGGCGAGAGTCTACCCCTTTAATGGCTCCGGGGCTGGGGGAGAGGAGAGTAAGTTTTCCTGGTTGTGCCCACAGTAGCCACCAGGGCTCCCTGGGAAGGGCTGGAGGCCCCCTATTTAGAATTAAGGGTCTACACAGCACTTAATTGACTTTAATAGCATCTATACATGCAAACCGCTATTTCAAAATTAATTGGAAATAGCGGAGTGCTAAATTCAAATTTAGTAATCCCCATTCTACGTGGAGTAACGCCAAATTCGAAACAACTATTTCTAATTTGGCGTTACTCCTCATAGAATGGAGGTTTACCAAATTCGAATTAAGCGCTCCGCTATTTCCAATTAATTTCAAAATAGTGGTTTGCATGTATAGATGCTATTAAAGTCAATTCAAAATAATGGCTATTATTTCAAACTAACTTTGCACTGTAGACATACCCTAACAGAGGCAGCAAAAGGGAAGGGTATTTCAAAGTAGCAGCCCCTCACAGCCTTTGAAACCCCAAGGCAGCAGTTTCAAAGGGGCAACTGCTGCACAGCTGATCTGTGGAAACTGCTGCCTCCGTGTGTTTCAAAGGGACAGTGGAGCCCAGGGTCAGCTGGGGACTCCCCAGCTGATGCTGGGCTCCCCGCAGCACTTCCCCAGAACATGCAGTGTAGCGTGGAGCCTGGGGTCAGTGTGGGACTGAGTCCCCGACTGACCCCCGGCTCCGTGGCTTTGAAATGTACAAGAGCCCCTGCTGGGGACTCTTGCACATTTCAAAGCAGGTACATTGCGTTCAGCCCCAAGTCAACGGGACTTCCCGCTGGCCCTGGGCTGTACATGGAGTTCTGCATTCCTCCTTTGAAGTGTACAAGAGCCTCAGCAGGGGAAGTGCCTATCGACTAGCCAATTAACTGCATTTTAACATCCTTAGTACAGACAGGTACCTCTTCCCTGCAATTTCCTACTTGTGTTTATTGCCTGTTGGTTACTGTAGCCTTATCCAGCTGTGGGAGCCCATTCCCAGACAGTACAGTTCTGTATACCAGTCTTGTCTAAACTGTATCCCAAGATGCTGGAGAGTTTGAATGATTGCTCTAGTTTCCTACCCAGTAGGTTGAAGAAGGCGTCTTGTTCTTCCTGATGTAGATGGAATGGAGGTCGCTGCATACTTTTCAGCACTGCTGTGGAATGCTCTCTCTCAGGGATTCGCATCCTGCTACGCGCTCCAATGCCCTTTGTGCTGTTATGATGTGGTCTCATGTTCCCTGGCTTCACCCCAGCGGTGACCACAAGAGGGACATGGGAAATACTCTGAGTATGCCTCATTTTTTTTTTTTTTTTTTTTTTTACTATTAGTGGAGGCTCAGGGGCTTTTCTACAGTAGAAAGGGATTAAGTACAATTAACAGACTTGGTAATGCAATAGGAAGCTCTTTCTGTAAAGGTTATCAGTCAAGCCTGGAGCAGTAGCAATCAAAATCTGTTACCACCTGAGGGCTGTTTGGTGGCTTGAGATATAGTTATTGGTTTTGTGACATAGATAACCGGACTTAGACCCATCACAACAATGGAAATTCAATAACCACCTTTCTAGTAACTCAAAGATTCTAGGCTGACCCTGCCACACACAATGTCTCTTTTCTACAAAGGGAAGCTTAAAGCATCCAGTTAGAGCATAGTGGGACTGCTTGCCCATGTTGCACCTGTTCTAGAGATACAGCAATAACTTATGTTTCCACAACTGTCAAGTGCCACACGTACCAGCGCTAGAAAAAAGCCACATTAAGAACTGGCCAATTCAGTTTCACTGTCCAAATCAGGTTTAAAAAAAAAACCCGAAGGCCTATGTTTTCACAAGATCTTAATGATTGTGGGTACTCAAGACACCTTAAAGGGACTTGAATTTTAGAAAGCACAGAACACCTACCTCTGAAAAATCAGACCCCTTTAAGGTATTAGAAGTTCAAACACCCGTAATCATTAGGATTGTGTAAGAATTGAGACCTTAGTTTAAAAAAAGTCAATTTTTTCCCCCTTTACATTCATTTATCTTGATACAGTAAGTTGTAAGAAAAATTGGAGGGATTTTTTTCTCTCCATGATACATAAAGACAAGCCAAGAAAATAATGGTCCCTCTGGTGGCCTTCAGAATTACTGCTCATTATATAGCCAATGACAAGGCTGCATCAATCTGCATTCTGATTGTTAATTCAGAAGCCTTGCCTTTGCCCACATTATTATAGTGTGAAATTTCTGACCCATGAGATATGGCTCTAACTGGTATAAATCTAAATAAAAAGCTTAACTTTTTTAAAGCTCCTGTTACTGTTTTATGTTAAATTACTCCTACAATACTCTGGTAAATCTAAACAGTGTTTTTTAAAAGTAAGATCTTTAGCCATTCAACTATGCATGTGAGATGGGAAGAATGGGACCATAAAGCTATCTTTTTTTTTTTTTTTTTTTTTTTTAAATTGAACAAACCACACACAACCTCAGCAGAGACAGGTTAAAATGGAACTCTCATTAGTCATTTTAGAGGCGTATTAATCACCAATGCCTTAAAGTCTTCCAAAATACCCATTTAGACCTTTGAATTCTCATTTAAAAATTCCTGCACACTGCACTCTTACACTTAATCCTCATCCTACCCATAAAACAAGTAAATGGATCTGAACTCCTCTCCTCCTTATCCATTTACAAAACTACGGTCCCACTAACTTTAAAAAACAAACAAAACACTTCCAGAACCATTTTCTAACTCAATATACACTGATCAGAAAGTGATTAGGATACGGTGTCAGGATTCCTGTGGACAGGAAGAATAAAAACACTTTCACAAAGGAGATATGGTTTTCAGTTTCCTTTTAAAGTGCTTGCCTTTGGTCCCACACTTCTGTCTATCTATGAATACTTTTAGCTTGAATACCCACATTTAAGCATAACAAGACTACATTTTGGGAGAGGAACTGAAAGGACAGAACCACAAGTCACCTCATGTTTAATTTCCACTTGTTTTCTGTACCCAAAGGAAAACATTTATATAGAGTCCTCCACGTCTTTGTGGAGTTTTTTTCTCCAACCTTTCCCTCCCAACTTCAATTGTTTTTCTTGAACACCTTCCTCTTATCCCCACTTTCCCAAAAATGAGTCTTAATCAAGAAAAGAGCAACTTAAATTTAGTGGTATCTTCCCAGCAGTACATAAAATTGAAGCTGAAAACAAGATTCAAATTTTGTTTTAAACAACTTGTTCCTATACCTACATAAACTTGAGGGACTTTTTTGGCCCTCCATTTGACAAAATATTTTAACAATCACACCAAAAATTAATAAGTAGGCATTTTACCACCTCTTAAAGTCCACTCCTCACTGGAGGCAACAGAAAACAACATTTATAGAGATAGAAAATACTTAACAGCAAGACTAATCATCTCTCTGAAGAACAGACCTTTCTTGGCTGCTGACGACATATCATAGGTAATACCCTTTGGCTGCGTCTACACTACAGGCTTCTTGCATAAGAACGGCTGTTCTTGCGCAAAAACTTGTGGAGTGTCTACACTGCATGTGCGTTCTTGCGCGAGTAAGTTTACAGTAAGGCATCAGAATAGAGGGCTTCTTGCGCAAGAGTTATTCCTCTCCCCACAAAGAATAAGCCCTCTTGCGCAAGAAGGCAGTGTGGACAGGCAACAGGGGTTTCTTGTGCAAGAAACGGCTATCAAAGCTAAAATGGCCATCAGAGCTTTCTTGTGCAAGAGAGAGTCCACACTGCCATGGACGCTCTTGCACAAAGCACATGGCAGTGTGGGCGCATTCTTGCATAAGACCTTTTGCACAAGAACTCTTGTGCAAAACAGTTCTTGCACAAGAAGCCTGCAGTGTAGATGTAGCCTTTAAGAATTCATTTTAATTAATGAATTACCACAAGTCTAGATAACAGCATTGGGTAAGAAGGATCATTTCTCTGTCTCTCTTTGGGGGCATAGGACAGAAGACAAGCAATTTGCCTCATACATATACATTGAATTCCCAATTCAAAAAGGTTTCCTTTCCTAAACTGGGTAGTTTTCTTCCCCTCTCCTATTACCCTACTTTTCATCTCTAAAAACCATTTTCCTCAACTTTAGTGTAAAAATAATCCTAAGAACAACAATTGATTTTAAAGTTTCAGAATCACTTTCCGGGCACACACTACTAGAACAGTTTGATATTAAAAATGGATTAGACTCTCAATTATACAAGTCTCTAAAGACAAGCTGGAAAGCCAAATAATTTCTAAGTGACCAAAATGCCCCCATGCAGGATATCACTTGGTAGTTCTACTACGAAATCAGATCCCACAACCGTAAAACAATCCAACAGTACATGTTGCTATCATATACTGTAGCCCTTTGAGTACATGCATTATCCAGATTTTACCATTGAGGAAAAACTGGGGCACAGATGTGAAGCAACTTGGCTCCATGTCTCAGAGCAAGGGATGGAACTTTTACACAGATTCCTAGTTCTCTGCTCTAACCACTAATGGACACCATTAGAGGAGTAACAGAATGGAAGACCTGTTTTATGGGCATGCTATCTAATCATAGCCTACCTGGCCATTTTAAGTATCACTTTAGACATAACTCCTTGCCCCATTTAATTTTTCAATATCTCAAACAAAGCAAAATGATCCATTTTCATTTGTTAAACTACTGACTGTAAGTTACAATTACCAGTTTCAGCAAACAGGATATCCAGTTTGGAGTGAATCAGGGCCAATAGCATAGGACAAATGGCAGTTTTGACCCAACAACTGGGCTTCCTGGGGATGGAAGTTAGTTTTGGACACTGCATGGAAATAAGATGCCAAATTTTGGCCACATCTCTCTCAATTGAATTAATATCTGATGGGCTGAGTTATCAGAAAAGAAAGATTTTCACCTGAGACCCCACATGGGGGGGGGGGGTTCTGTATTATTTTTAAGAGCTAAAGTCAGATGAAACCCAACTGCTTTGGGTTTCACACATCAAATAAAGATTTAGGCTCAGGGACCCTTTTGGAGAGCCTAAGCCACCACATTAAATGGGGGAAATTAAGTCACCAAGAAGACACCACTTCAGGCAAGTTTTATAGAGTTCATAAGAAAAGGAGGCAGAAAGTTTGCACAAACTAAGCCAGCCACATCACCCTCCAATTTGACCCACTTTCACCTTAGCCTACGTGAGAGCTATAAGAAGAGTATTTGGGGAAGGAACTTTAGTACATTATTTCCATCTCAGGGTAGGGAAAACTTCCAATTCCTCCCCCAACACGCACACCCAGGTACATTGTTACCCCCTCAGCACGTGCAGTAGAATACCACAAGGGCACAATTTATACCCCACCCATTACAGCAGGGTCATAAGGGTGGTAGGCAGGACATTCCTGGGTCACTATTGATCCCCCCCTCCCCCCATTAATACACCCTGACCACGTGGGGTGACCACACACCTCAGTGCTTCACTCATCCTCCTGGGAAATGCAAGGCACCAATCTGAGGGGAAAAACAGGATCCCCATTTCCAGTCAGAGGTACCTCCATTTTATGGCAGCTTTAATGATGATAAATAGCGATTACCCGCCTCCCATTACCCAAAGGGGCCACGAGGCGAGTGTGAGGAGGAAGAAGGGTCGGTAGAAGCTGCTCCTCCCGTTGTGGCCCCTCCCTACTAACTGATTTTCCCGCCTTTCCCCCGCCACCCCACATCCCCCGCCCTCACCTGAGCAGAGCAACCAAACAGCGCGCACACGCGCAGCAATCGCGAAGGGGTGGTACTGAACTTACCCCGCCTCTTTGCCCCCTGTTGGCTTCTATAGGCTCAACCCTGCCAGCTTCTAGCCAATCGGCGATGGGTAGACCGGCCTCTCGCGAGCACCTATCAATCAAAGAGCCAGGCGTCAGGGGCGGAGGGATTAGTCTCGATAACCCCGTGCGGCTGGCGCTCGCCCACCCTCAGGTTCAAACAGTGCTGAAAGGCGGCTCCGGTTCACATGACTGCAGGCTCCAGGGGAATCGATTTGAGGCCCATAACTCTCATGATGTGCTTATTATAGGGTCGCTTGCAAACATAATTGCCTATAGGAGCCTGCATGTATATCAAGTCAAGCTGCCCGCATCCTCGCTTAGAACAGCTGGAGTCGGAACTCCTGGATTTCACTAGGTTCCGATGAGGTGTGTGGGAGCTATTCAGGCCCCAAGCCAATAAGACTGAAGGGATATTTATGAAGGAGTCACCTGTCAATATAACTTCCTATAGGGAGCTTGTGTGTCAGGACATGGTGAAAGCAGCCCACATTTAGCACAACTGAGAGTCAGCGCTGCTAGGTTACATTTCCAACTCACCATGTGACCCTAGTGTGTGGCAAATCACAAAGCAGCTTCCACATCTCCTCCTTCAGCCAAATGTCTGTTTATTTTATTTCAGTGGTTTTCAAAGTCTCATCAGAGCTCAGGAAGCATAATACATCAAAAGCAGTGTAGTGACTACATAGATTATTAGATTTAGCTGTGTGAGCAACAAAGAAACTCCCTGTTTGGCATGCACAGCTACCTAGATGGTACTCTAATACATGCACAAATGCCAGCTGGTCAAAAAACCCAAACTGCCATGTAGTTTAACAGAAAAACCTACCATTCACTTTAATACATACACATACTTACCTGTCATTCATTTTAAAGCATATCCTTCTGGCTTCCTGTCATAAATACACACACCTACCCAGTCAGATTAACACATACATTCACCATTCAGGTTAACATGTGCAGAGAAACACCTGATGCCCAGTTTTACACATATCTGCCATGCAGTTTTACTTAGCCCTTAAAATTCAGATTATATTGGCCATGATCAGTGTTCCCTCTATTTGTTCCCATCCATGAGTGGAATAAATTTTGTTGTGTGCTCCAAGGCATGTGCAGATATGCACCACCAGTAGAAACCCATGCTGTTGGCTGTGGGTGCTCTGCTAATTTATTTAAATTGTATTTCTTTAAATATTTTTACCCTGACACTCTATTTAAAATATTCAAGGCAGCTTACAAAAATTTTAAGCACAATATAAATATATATAAAAATTTAAAATACGAGACCACAGAGGGACATAAAACCTGCTAAAAACGTATCAAGATGAGGAACATACACATAATTGGCTGGGCAGCATTTGAATCTCTTCTGGGCAGCAGCCCAAGCACTCATCTTACAGGGAACACTGTCCCAAACTCCTGGGGAGATCAGCTGGTCTAACAGAGACCATGCACTGACCTCCAAGGGCAAACATCACTACCTCATCTGGATCCAATAATAAATCCAATACATTTCAGTCCTACATAGGCATGACATGGTCTTGTTCCTGAGCAGGATCATTTACTCTGTGTCATTCAGACAGAAAGGAATCCCATTTGATTTTCATTTTGTCTAAGCTCCCACAGAGCTGGGTTGTTCTCTGTAGCCCAAATGTTGAGTGCCTAACAATCAGCTTTACCCTTTGAATCCAATTTTCAAAAGCAAGTAAGTGACTCAGTGAGGAGTCCTGTGGCACCTTAAAGACTAACAGATTTATTTGGGCATCAGTTTTCATGGGCAAAGACCCACTTTCTCAGATGCACTGGATGCCCATGAAAGCTTTGGTCTTTGCCCACAAAAGCTGATGCAGTGTTTGCTCCTCAGCTCTTGCTTCCCTAACCCCTGCTCTTCTTGCCCAGCCCCGGCCTCTGGCCAAATGTCCATGCCCGGGGTAGTGCCTGTTTCACCCCCCTCCCTGCAGGGTTTCACACGCATTCCCCTGCCAGCAAATAGAAGCTGTCTCTGGGTCTGGAGCTGCAATTGTACATCCCAAGCACTGCCCTGCACCATGTTCACCACGGGCAGGCAGATCAGCAGCCTCCCCCTCTGTTCCAAGGCTGGATGGCCTCTCTCCCTGCTCCCTCAGGCAGCTGGAGTTGCTGAGCTGGGCTGGGCTTTCAAAGCATGAGGACAGCCTCCAGGGTCAATCCTTTCTTTCTGCATGCTGGGCTTTGGATCCTGGCCTCTGCCTAGGAACCCAGCTCCCATCCCTGGCAGCATGGATGTGTCACAGGCTGCTGTGTGCAAAACTGCCCTGCCTTTCTCTGCTTTGGCCTTGTGCTTTGTGTTCATCCTGGCCCCTCCTGCCTGGTCCCTGAGCTTTCATAGACTTCCTTCCCCATCCCAGCCTGCTGCTGAAGGTCTCTTTCCTGGCTGAGAACAGGCTGTCCTGAGACCTCCCAGCAGGCCTGGTTCCTAGTCACATGCTGCCCCTGGTTCCTTGGTCTCTGCACCTGTTCCCTTCCTGTGGGAAGCTGCCTAACCTAGGCTATGGCTAGTTGAGCTCCAGTTCTTGGAATGCCCCCAGGCCCTGGGACAAACTGCAGCTGGAACCCTTGGGGAGCATGGACTGTTTGCTGGGATAGGGTCTGGAGATACAAGGAAAGGGGAACCCTTTGGGCTGGATTGAAATGATTGCCAGAGCAGTGACTGAGGGAAAATAGGCCCTGAGTTCTCTTCCTAGCTGCAGAACAGAATTACAATCAGAAAGGGTCTAGTCAGAAGTGCCATATAGCACAGGCCCTGGGATGTCCCTGGGGGGTTCCTTCAACTAGCCTGGAACATGGGACTGTGCAGAGCATGTCTCTTGGACAGACATCCACATGGATTAGAGCCAGCTGGCTGACAGAAAGTCTCTTCCACAGAAGAAAATCCCTGCTCAGGCTGTAAGTGAAGTTAAAGCAGAGAGACCAGGAGAACCAGGGCAGCAGACCTGCCCTTTCCTATTCTTGGCTTTTGCACCATGCGGGAATCTCTCTGTCTTTGCATGCCTCAGTTTCTCCAGCAACCAAATAGAGCTAATAATGCTTTCCTTTTTATTATTCCCATTTTACATGGTGGGATACTGAGACCCAGCTAGCACCTATCAACACTGGGTGGCTCTCTCCCATTTGTGAGCTCCTGACTCTCACGTTGTTCAGAGCCTGTGGACAACACAACTCCTAAGCATGTGTTTGTCCTGTGCTTAGCCCCTATATAACAGTAGGGCAGATTAAAAAAAGACTGGGGGGCTCGACCAGTTGATCATGAGGCATTCGGGGGCCCACCATTTCTCCTCACCCCCAAGAAGAAGCCCCACTGATGCTACCTCCAGCAACAATGGAGGTAGCGCGGGCTTCCTGCGGGGTGTGTGGGGGAAGTCCTGCAGCTGTGCGCCATGTCCAGGGTTCAGGAAGTGCATGGGCTTCTTCCCCCTCCCCCAAACAGCTGGCGTGCTCCCTGAAATGCCAGGTCCTCATGCGCCAGGGACTTCCTTCCCCCTGCTGCCTTCTTGCGCAGGGCAGGAGAGGAGGGGGAGTCCCAGGACTGCGCACCAGCTCCATCTGCTCAGGAAATGGGCGGCTGCAGGGTGCGCGCTGCCTGACAAGTTGGAGCTGGCACAGGCCTGGGACTCCTACTTCCTCCCACCCCTGCACAGGGAAGCAGCACGGGGAAGGAAGTCGCCAGCACATGAGGACCTGGCGTTTCAGGAAGCGTGCCGGCTGTTTGAGGAGGGGAGAGCAGCACATGTGCTTCCTAGGACCCAGACCTGGTGCACAGCTGCAGGATCCTCAGGTACTGGCCCAAGCTGTCCTTGTCCCCTCCCCCTGGCCAGACTCCCCCATGAGTACCCAGCCCCCTCCAGCACCCTGCCCCAGCACCCACCAGTATCTTGTCCCTTGCCCCCACAAGCACCCTGCCCCAGCACTCACTAGCACCCTGTCCCCTGCCCCCACCAGCACCACAGTATCCTGTCCCCTGCTCCAGCACCCACCTGCCCCAGCACTCACCAGCACCCTGTCTCCTGCCCCAGCACCCTATCCCCTGCCCCAGCACCCTATCCCCTGCCCCAGCACCCACGAGCACCCTGTCCCAACCTCAGCACCAGCCAGCACCCTGCCCCAGCACCCTGCCCCCTGCCTCCACCAGCAAAGTTGGGGCCACATTAGTGAGGCTTGGGGGGTTTTTGGCGGGGTTGTTTTTTTGCATCTCTCTTGTGTGGCCCCGACTGACTTTTCTGTGAGTCAGTGACTTCTGACTCAAAACAGGTTCCCTGCCCCTCTTATAAATAAAGACAATGCTGAAACCTTTTGTGTTTGACATAATATTTTATTTAAAAATGAAGCCTGGCCAACAAGCCCCCAATTGGGGCCAAGCCCCCATCTAGACGCTGCATCATAACACTCCTGCGTGCCCCCCCCGACCTCAAATCTGAGCCTATCATACACTGGAACCCCTTGTCCTGAGCCTCTCACATCCCCAAACCCCTGCACCCCCACATCCTCAGTCTTCTGCCCCAACACTCCTGCACCATCCACATGTCCCAACCTCCCTGCCCTGAGCCCCTCACACACCCCAGCCCAAACTCCTGCACTCCCACATCCACAAGCCTGTGGCTTGCTCAGCACCTCAACCCTCCCCCTGACCTCAACACTTCCCAGCCTGGAGCCCCCTCCCTGAGCCAGCATCCCCTTCTCCACCTCCTCCTGCATCCAAATTTCCTCCCAGAGCTTGCACCTCTCACCCCTTCCCACACCCAAATCCCTCATTCCCACCCCAGAGCCCACACCTCCTGTCTCAACCCAGTGAGAGTGAGTAAGGGCTGGGGATTGCAAGTGATGGAAAGGAGGGGAACAGAGAGGGCGGGGCCTCAAGGAAGGGGTGGAGCCTTGGGGAAGGGATGGGGTAGATCTTGGCTTGTCCTGACATTTAAAAAGTGATCTTGGGTGTAAAAAGGTTGGAGACCACTGGCCTATGTAGATAGAGCAAGAAAGCTGCTGGGCATCCCTACCACCTGGGGAAGTGTATCCAGGGAAGCAGTGACTGAGGGTGACAAGGACTTAGTGGTCCAGTGGGATGCTGTGGTGAAGAAGGCTACAGCCAGCATGAGATGTCTGACCCAAGCTGCGAGCAGGACAGGGAGGTGACACAGCATCAGTGAGATGCAGACTAGAATAGACTTGGTGGCCACCTTTGAGAAATTGGAGATGTGGCTGCCAAGAGCCACAAACTGTTTTGTGGGCTGGAGAAAAATGGCTTCTAGTGAGCTACTGAAAGAGCTCAACTGGTTTAGCTGGTAAAAGGAAGGTGACTTCATTGAAGTGCTTCCATGAAGAAAAAATATTGGGTGTTAAAGGGCTCTTTACCTTATCACAGAAAGATGTGATGTGTGCCTGGAAGGGAAAAAGAGCCTAATTCCCATTAGAAATAAGGCATAAATGTTCAGCTGTGAGGACGATTCACCAAAGAAACAAACACCCAAGGGCAGTGGTGATTCCCCATATGTTGATGGCTTCTAATGAAGACTAGATGCCTTGTTGGACTGCATATGGGCAAAACCTAGTGACTGTGCCAAACAGGAGGCCTGTGATATGCAGAGGGTCAGATGAGAGGCTCTAATTGTCTCTTCTGGCCATGAAGTCTAGTAATGTATGAAAAACCCAGTGTTGGGTGGGAAGCAGCCTCTGGTGTTTGACTAAGTAACTGCCTGACTTCCTAGAATGAACATTCATTGAGTGGGGTAACCACAGGGAACAGCTCAAACATTCAGAGGGGCTGGTCAGAAATTCACCCTGCAGGGGAGGGATGGGTGTGGCAATGACATCACACAGGCCTTTGGCAGGCCCTCAGCATATTAGGCAAAGGTGGTGGGGAGGTGGTGACCTCACAAAGAGATGCTGACATCAGCCAGGCAGGATAGGGGTGTGAGGCTGGGATGACCTCAGAGACCCTGGTGGCTTTTGCTTCAGCAAGTCTCCTTCCTGAGGTCTCTCTTTGAGGACTGAGAGCTTTCTGGTTCACGTACGTGAGCACCTGGAGGAACCTCTGTCGAGCTTTCTCCTTTCCTTTGCCTGACTACAACCCAGACATCCTATTGCAGCGGTTCCCAACCTTTTCCAGATGGGGACCCATTTTGACAATTCAGGAAGACTTGGTGACCCAAGGCAATTAAAAAATGGGGGGAGGAGATGGGGAAGAGCCATCTGGGGAGACACTTGGCGACCCTTTTGAAATGTAATGGTGACCTGTATTTGGGTCCTGACCCATAGGTTGGGAAACCCTGTCCTATTGAGAAGGTAAGAGCTTCCAAGGGGTTTGGAACCTGCTCAGTATGATCTACCTGGTCTCGGCAGAATTCTAGGCATGGCAAACACTTGGTTAAGGTGGCAGAAATGTATTTCCCACCTGGGGCTTTGTCCCTGAGAAACACCAGGGACATGGGGGTTTTCCCTTTTTGGTTCCTCTTTTCCTCTGTTCCTCCCAAATTTCTCGTCTTTTTTTGCCTCTTTTGTCCTCTTCCCCTGCTCTCCTCTCCTCAGCTTGTGACCTAATAGAATAGCTGAAAGATTTGGTGTGATTTGCAGGAGCTGTGGGATGTGGGGGGGGGATTCAGCTCCCATTGTGGGAGGTCCAGCCAAAAAGGTGGGGCTGAAATAGTGCTCTGACAGTGATTGCCCCTTGTGACTCGGGCCATGCTTTGGGCTCTTTGATGAGAATGCTCTACCCCACCCCAGTCTCTCACCTGATTGGCTGAGCAGGGGCTATTGGCAGAGAGGAGACTCAGGTCCTTGTTCTTATTCAAGACTGAGCCAGTAAGTTAGAACTAATTACGTGTTTCACTAATATTGGTGCTTCTCTCCATTCATTGTCTCGGGGCTGTTCCTGATTCTCTCTGACATTCCAGTTCCCCTAAAATACCTGCTGCATCATTGCTGTGAACAGTGATTGGTCTGGACCTCATTTGAAGGGACTTTCTTCTGCCCAATGAATGGCTGAAATTCAAGCTGTGATGGTTGGTGGGAAAGTCAGGACTCCCAAGTCCTCTTCCCAACTCCACCCCGACTGGCCATGTGACCTAAGAACAGTCACTTCTCCTCTCCTGGCCTTAGTTTCTCCCTCTGTCATGTAGGGATCAAAACCCTCTTCTACATACCTCAGGGATTGGGTGAGTGACACCAGCAGCCGTGCAGAATAGGAGGTGTCCCATCACGCTGAGCCATATCAGCTTGTGACCTAACAGAATCACTGAAACAGTCGGTGTGAATTGCATTTTATTATTTTGCAATTGTTAAGAGCAGATTGCAACAGCTCATGGAATTCCTAGATCCCGGTGTCTCCTCTTTGTGTCGGACGGGACAATGACACACACTGGGACAAACGGGTGTAGCTTTTGTTTTGCTGCAACATATTTTCATCCTTGCTGGGGTTTGAAGTAACAAACTGGTTTTGTCTGGATGGGATTTTCTGACAGAAAACGGGTTCAATAAAAATGTCCCACCCTCTGGTTTCCTGGACTCTGTCCCTGCCCCTGGGTGGTGCTCTGTGTCTGTTAGGTAGAACTGAAGTCAGGACTGGTGACTTCTCCTTCTGGCTCTGCCACCGACCTCTTGGTTCTATTGGACTCTGGGTAGGTCGCTTGCCTTCATAGGCAGGTGATACAAGAGGCAAGGGAAGCCAATGCCTCCCCTGGATCTTAGTGCTCAACCAGACCTCTCTTCCTATCCCTATTCTGACACTTCCTGCAGGCTTCCACAGCAGCACCTTTCATCCTTGTGAGTTTCCCCCACATCCCATTGGATTTCTTAACTTAAAAGTGAAAAGCCTTCCCGCTGGCTAGACCTATTAATATAACACTGAACCTGTGAAAGAGCCATTAAGTGGTAATGAAGCCATTTAATGGGCATGTGCCAATCCAGAGTTATATACTGTAGTTTCTGAACTGAAGAAAGACATTTGTGCATTACTGTAATAGTTTAATATTTGCTTTACATATTTAATTAGTTTGTTGCTGAACATTATAAAATCACACTCTAAAAAAATCCTTGCATAGATTTTAGATGCGCAATCTGAGTATTCAGCTTTAACCTTAAATGCTTGGATAGTCAGACAATTTTTTAAAATAAATTCTTCAAAAGACCACTCTTATCTAAAATACACATTTAAATTTTAATTACTATAGTACAAAACTTGCTTCCAAAGGCTGCCTGTCCTATCTATCTGTCCCTCGTCTCCTTTCAACCCGCTGTTGAAATGAGTCCTAAAATGTAAAGAGACAACATGGCTGGACAAATGAGTTTCTCTTTCTTTACTTCTCACTATTTGATGAACTAGTTTTTAAGAGAACCCTCCACCATAATCAGTATCTTAGTAATGTATAAAATCCTTTGTTATGCCTAAAATCTTTGGAAACAAATTTTTAACATGACCATATAGTGACATTTCATAAACATATCTGTTATGAAGATCACACAAAATAGTGTTCCCTTTTTGTAAAAGCAATGAACTTTGTTATGAACACACTAACTGCTCTAACTGTTTAATTTAAAGCAATGTCTTTGTTTCAGTGCAGTAAATATGTAGTAATTTGGAATGATTACTTTATGAAGGCTTATGAATACATTTAAACATAAAATCAGCTCAGAAATACTGATGAAGAAAAGGTAAAACAGAAGGGATGCATCATGTATTCCATAATATTTAATGTTGTATTCTGCAGGACAGCTGTTGCCCTTACTTACCAAGTTTTTTGCAAATAAATCTGACAAACTTTGGGGTATATCAAAAAACCTTTGACTGACATTTTTTATTCCCAAATATAGTGCTTTTAATTAGGTACTTTCTGCATGTCCAGTCTTCACAATCTGGCATGCAGTGGAAAACATGATCCATTTTCTTTAAAAAAAAATTAGAGTGTTTTTTTTTCCAAAATGTCATTTGCTATATTTGGGTTCAAGGATTTGGCTGGCAGGGGTGAATAGAGGGGGATGGAAGAGAAAAAGGAAGCAGTGGGGAGGGGACAGGGCCTGGGCAGAACAAGGGTGGAGTATGGGAGGGGCCACAGGCTGGGAAGCTTGCCTCCCCAACCAGCAGCTTCACCCAGCCCATGCTTTGCTTCTCTGTACCTTGGGATCCCTGTGTGTCTCTAACTCTGGGCGGTAGTGAGCCTGAGGGAGAAGGGGTGTTGACACCCTCTCTGAAGGAGAAAGGGGTGTTTCAAGGTGTTGAGAGCCAAAGAATTGTAAACTTTACTAAAATGGGCCATCTGTGGATAGAAGAAATGGTCAGGCCAAATTTTAACCATTGTGTTTTTTAAAGGCCATAATGTGAGTCCTACTTGGGGTTCTTTGGAGAGTAAAGGAGGAGAGTAAAGGTTCCTACCTCCTTTTGTGGCCTGAGTAAACCTGGGGCTGTGCAGTGGTTCTCTTCTGAGATCCTCCCTGAAAAGAATCTCTTCTCAGCCATTAACGAGAGTACCTAGCTTTAAAAGGGGAACAAAGAGACCCCAGGACTTACAGACTAGCCAGCCTCATGTCCATAATTGTAAAGATACTGGAACAAAAACTTAAACAGCCAGTGTGTGAGCTCCTCCAGGATAATGGGGTTATCAGGATGACTGAGCATGGACTTGTCAAGAACAAATCATTCCAAACCAACCTCAGTTCCTTCTTTGCCAGGGTTATTGGCCTAGTGCGGATGGGTAAATAGCATCTGTGTTATAGATTGGTGTTATGAGGCCTGCTGACAGAGGGGGGCAAAGGGGTCAAAAATTCAAAAGCTCCTGGTGACTCTGAGTGCTGAGGCGGGTGCCACAGTCTGGGTGGCACTAAGGGTTGACTGCTCCTGGCCTCGACCCTTCTGCCCATGGCCCTGCTCTTTCAGGGGGTATAGAGCCACCTCCCTCACACCTTGCCCCCAGGCCCACGGTAGCTGTCAGCCCCACAGGGTGTTACTGAGGCTTTGGCCACAGTCCCATTGGACATCCTCTCAAGGAAATGAGGGAAATGTAGTTTAGATGCCAATAGTATCTTGTGGGGCAGAGCTGGTTGGGAGCACAGACTCCAGTGACCTTCATGTTTACAAGTCTCTGAAGGGTCGCTGTGTTAGTCTGTATCTGCAAAAACCACAAGGAGTCCTGTAGCACCTTACAGACTAACAGATTGATTTGGGCTTATGCCTGTTAGTCTGTGAGGTGCCCCAGAACTCCTTGTTGCTTCTCCATGTCTGGCAGCCCAGAGGCGAGGAGGCACCTGGCAGGTCCAGCAGGGATCAGTCCGAGCTCTGGGAATAGTTCCGTAGTGGCATTAAGGGTTTGGAAAAGGGAGAGGAGAGTAGGCTTGGAAACTTTGCAGAGGACACCGAGTGCTTTGGAGCACTGGCTGAGACTTCACAACGCATTGACCAAATCAGAGTTAGTCTGCTTGAGCCAAACTCCAGCCTGGGCCTTTCTCTAGAGCCTGAACACTCCTCCTGGGCAGATGCTTCTTAGCACCTACAGAGCAGCTTCCCCAGGGGACTCTCTTAGCATGTCACGATAGCAGGAAAGAGTTAAATCCCCATTTGACAGCTAGAGGGGGAGCCACTTGACCAAAGTCCTCCTGGAAAGCAGCAATGGAACCCAGGGGTCCTGCCTCCCTGCTCCAGGGGGACCAGCCTTGAGGGCCTGATGGGAACGGCCAGCTGGGGGAGGGAGCATGCAGCGGTGGTTAACGAATGGGTTAGGAAGAAGGACTGATGGGTTCCATCCATGGCTCTCACCTTGGCATGACTCAGAGCTAAGAACTTCCCCTCCATACTGATGGGAAACAGACCCGGCGGGATTGGAGGTTTCATGGAGGGGTGTCAAGTGCCAGGGTGTTAGGAGCTGGGAGGCGCCATCACCCCTGCACCAAGGCCGTGTTCTGGGCCACTTCTGCTGGCTGAGTTTCTGCATCCCTTGGCAATAAGACAGACCCTTCTTTCTACAGCAAGTCGATTGCCCAGTGTCATCTCCCTGCCTCCGGGCTGGGAGGGTAACTCCTCCAGCCCCACCTCTCCGGCCTGTGTTGTGTTGGGCTTGGGAAGTGAGGAGGAGAGCGAGAGACATCTGGTGACCTGAACATCACCCTTCATTGCGCCTTCCCCTACAGCATGTGAGTGGCATTCAAGTTCCTCTGGGGCTTCCTCGCCTGTCTGGGGAGAGACAGAGAGAAGGCGAGAGAATCTCTCCCAAAGGAAATTTGATTTGCAAACAGCCTCCAGGGTCCCCTGGCTCTCAGATTAGGCTGGGGCTTCTCCACAGCCATCTCCAGCCCTTCCCTTGTGAGAGCCTGTTCTCCAGGCTGAGAGTCTGTGAGCTGGACCAGACCTTGTGGTGCTGCTGAGCATGGAAATCAGTTGGAAACAAGGGGGCCCTGGGCTTCCTGTGACTTGGGGCTTTGGGACTTTGAGGTAGGGAACTGTTTTCCAGGAGGAGCCTGGACTCCTGGGTTCAGTTCCTTCTCTAGTCTGGGTGGGAGTGTGGCTGGGCTGGAAGGAGCGGGCTGCTTCTCCAAAGAGATTGATGGTCTTTGTGACTGACCCACTGCTCTAGAAGGAAGAGACTCCACGGGTATTGCAGCACCAGGGATGCTGAGGAGCATGGGCAGTTGGTGCAGCTAGGGCTGGGAGAGGCAGGCCTCCAGCCCCACCTACAGCTCCACCCCTTCTGCTGAGGCCCCACCCCCACCATGGGAGGGGAGGAGGTGAGGCAGCACACTGAGTGCACATGCAACCCCCATCATCAACATAGGGAGGGAAGGGAGGGAGTGCAGGTGCTCCCCAGCCTCCCTGGCTCAGAGTACCAGGGAGGGAGGAGGCTGCATGGCCTGAGCCACCACGGTCCCGGAGCATAGGGAGGGCGGATGGCATGTGTCCCCAGGCTTCCTGGCCCCGGAGCACTGGGAAGGGCGGGTGCTGGGGGCAGCAACACTCCACCTTCAGAACACCTACAGCAGGCATTCTGGGGATGGAGTGTGGGCAGGGCCATGCCTGGTAGTTTTGGAAAGCAAAACCTTCCTCTGCCTAGGCTACCGGTCACCCATGCCAAGGGGGGAGGTTGGGAGAAGTCCATGCAAGGAACTCCTGCCAGGCTGTGTTGCTGGCACTCCTGCACCCCTGTGGAGGAAGGAGGGACTGCTCTGGTTGGGGTGGCGGGGGGAAGGACCAAAAGTCCCATTAGTGAGGGGCTGCCTTGACCCCAGACTCACGCCTGCTCCTTGCTCAGTTCCAGGATGGCCAGGCTCCTGAAGGTGTTCGAGAGGAAGGCTCTACAGGTGGCCCCAGAGCTTGAGAGAAGCAGCCACCAGCTTCCCCAGGAGCAGAGTGTGGCTCCTCCACCCCCACGGAGGGGAAGCAGCTCCCAGCCAGGCCAAGAGGTGGAAACGCCCAGCCTTCTGGCCAAGGAAACCCATTCCCGGCAAAGGTGCTGAGGTGGGAGAGGCACCAGCCAGGCCCAGATGGACCTGGCCCAGAGGGGAACTGGGCAGGATGACTCTGGGGCCTCCTGTGCAGAGGGAAACACCTGCCTCAGGAGCCCAGCCTCCATTTCCATCAGGAGGCATGGTCCCTGAAGACCTTCTGGCTTCCCCAGGCCCAGGAGCTGGAGGGTCCCTGTACCAGCTCCAGCAGCTAGTTCTGCTCCCCCTGGGAGAGCAGCAGCGCCTGGGACTCTGGCAGCAGCTAGGCTGGTACCTCCAGCTGCTGTATTGCAGGTGAGGAGCTGGGTTGGGTTGAGAGAGGGGAGGGGAGGGGACAGGGCTGTGAACAACCTGGGCCCGGGGGCCTCCCAGTGTTCTGGGGGGTGGGTCCCCAGCCCCAGTGTTTGGCCGGAGCCTCGCGAACCTCACTGACACCTGCTGTCATCACACAGCTGACCTGCAGCCAGTAGAAATAATGGGATGGGGTGGGAGGGTAGCGAGAGCTGCTGCTACTTCACTCCCTGTTGCTCCGGGGAAGCCAGCATCTCCCGGGGAGTCCCTGATACGGTGGGGGGGAGGGGAGGTTCTCTGCTAGGGACTGTTGAAGTTGTTGAGGGCTGCAGATGCAACTCTGAGAGGGGGAGTGTGGGGCCCGATCTGTCCTGGGTCCCTGAGGTGGGAAGTGGGGACATTAACCTTGCTGGCAGCTAGAGTCACCCTGTACCCTTCCTTCCCCAGCATAGAGTCTCCCAGGGACTTGCTGGAGCGGGACAAGTGGGTGGACGAGGACACTGAGGAGGCTGTTCTGCAGGATATCCAAGAGCAGCTTTATGACAGAGAAATGGTACGTTCTTCAGCTGGGTGGGAACTGAGATTGTCCAGCCCCTTCCCAGCATCCCATTCCCTGCTGAGGGTCTTGTCCCTGAGGATACGCAGCCATAGGGATCTTTCTCCTCCATTATCTTGCCCCCCCCCCAAGATATTTGTCACATACCAGCTGGGGTCTCCACCCCCCGCAGGCCTGTCTCAGGGCTTGCCCCTGCTGGTGTAGCAGTGTGTCTGTGTGTGGGGGGGGACTTGGACAGTGGGCGGTTCCCCACTACCATCCATGGAGGCCTGAGCCCTGCAGCAGGTGTGGGTGGGGCAGGCAGGTCCCTGGCTGAACATGAAGGTGGCTGGCAGCTGTAGGGAGGACAAGTAGTTTGGGAGCCAGGAGAGGAGAGTTGAGTGAGAACAGGTGCCCAGCACTGCTTAGACATTTGAACCACTAGAAAATGGATGTAGTTTGATACTGAATTAGAAAAGCAGCATTTTACACATCCACTTTTGAACTCACTTTGATTCATAGAATCGTAGAATCCTAGGGCTGGAAGAGACCTCAGGAGGTCATCTTGTCCACCCCCTGCCCAAAACAAGACCAATCCCAACTAAATCATCCCAGCCAGAGCTTTGTCAAGCTGGGACTGAAAAACCTCTAGGGATGGAGATTTCACCACCTCCCAAGATGACCCATTCCAGTACTTCAATACCCTCCTAGTGAAATCGTTTTTCCTAATATCCAACCTAGACCTCCCCCACTGTAACTATAGACCATTGATCCTTGTTCTGCCATCTGTCACTACTGAGAACAGCCTCTCTCCATCCTCGTTGGAACCTCCCTTCAGGAAGTTGAAGGCTGCTATCAAATCCCCCCTCACTCTTCTCTTCTGCAGACTAAACAAGCCCAAATCCCTCAGTCTCTCCTCATAGCTCATGTGCTCCAGCCCCCTAATCATTTTGGTTGCCCTCCACTGGACCCTCTCCAATGCATCCACATCCTTTCTGTAGTGGGGGTCCAGAACTGGATGCAATACTCCAGATGTGGCCTCACCAGTGCCAAATAAAGGGGAATAATAACTTCTCTAGAGCTGTTGGAAATTCTCCTCCTTGGCTTGCAGCGTAGTATGCCTTGGCTATAAGGGCACACTGTTGACTCATATCCAGCTTCTCATCCACTGTAATCCCCAGGTCCTTTTGTGCTGAACTGCTACTTAGCCAGTTGGTCCCCAGCCTGTAACAATGCTTGGGATTCTTCTGTCCCAAGTGCAGGACTCTGCACTTGTCCTTGTTGAACCTCATCAGATCTTTTGGCCCAATCCTCTAATTTGTCTAGGTCACTCTGGACCCTATTCCTGCCCTCCAACGTATCTACCTCTCCCCCTAGCTTAGTGTCATCTGCAAACTTGCTGAGGGTACAATCCATCCCCTCATCTAGGTCATTAATAAAGATCTTCAAAGGGGTAGCCAAGTTAGTCTGCATAGGATGAACTTAAAAAACAACAAATAGTCTGGTAGCACTTTAAAAACTAAAAAAACATGTAGATGGTATCATGAGCTTTCGTGAGTACTTAAGAAGTGGGCTGTGCCCATGAAAGCTCATGATACCATCTACATGTTTTGTTAATCTTTCAAGTGCTACCAGACTATTGTTGATTAATAAAGATGTTGAACTAAATCAGCCCTAGAACTGATCCCTGGGGCACTCCACTTGAAACTGACCGCCAACCAGACATCAAGCCATTGATCACTACCTGTTGGGCTCAACAATCTAGGCAGCTTTCTATCCACCTTGCAGTCCATTTATCCAATCCATACTTCCTTAACTTGCTGGCAAGAATATTGTGGGAGACCATATCACTGGTATAAATGCACTGTATAAATTGCACTGATATAGATGACTGTGCAAGGTGAAAGGCAGTGCGAGAACAAATCCCCATACTAGAAGAGCAGCACCTGTTGAACCGTCTTGAGATGCACTGGTTTGGCAGAGGTACATGGTAAATTTTGGATTAGAATATGAAGGATATTGCAGGTCAGAAGAAATTAACTGTATAAGATGAGTTTCCAGGAACTCCCCATATATGCATTACTTTCTTGAGCATTAAATTGACTCACAAATAAAATAAGTCTGAAGGTTGTTTGTTCTGCAATAATGTTATGTAGTGATAGTCACATAACTGAATTTAAACTCATTCACACAAAATTTGGTTTACTTAAGCACATTTCCATCCCGAAGGATTTTACTCTCAGGAAAGCACATTTCAGATACAGAAGTATTCCCTTTCTGATGCAAGTGATCAGTAAGACAGAGTCATATGTGTTACCATAGTGGCAGGGAGATGACAAATGCGGAACAGAGAGGATCCTTATTCACTCTGAGCCCTCTCTTAATGCTCTCAGGACTACAGCATATACTGCCTGCATGCAGCATATTTTTGACTTGGATGAAATTTTACAGACAAACTTACCACTGATAGCTGAAGGTCTCACAGCACTATATAATGGCTACTCACTACCCTTATTCCTATTTACATGTGGAAAACCTAAGGCACAAGAAGCTCACTTGCCCAAAGTCACATGGCAAGTCAGTGCCTGAGCTAGGAATGGAACCCAAGAATGCTAACTTCCAGTCCCACCCTGATCAAAGGCACTGGGCTCCATTCCCCTCCTCCAGCTGGGAAAAGAAGCCACCACTCCTGGCTCCTACACCTGTGCCCTGTCCATTGTGCTGCAGTGACACCCTCACCCTGGATCTGAGGGACCTTCTTCTCCCCTCTGGGCAGGGCTGGTGGGAGGTGCCGAGAGGGGAACCTGGGAAGTTCTGAGAGCATACCCCACTCATTGCACACAGGCGAAGGCCCCGGGTCGGCGCGCTAATCTGCCCCATGGACCCTAGCAACAACTGCTCCTTCCTTATTAGCCAGCGTTAGGGATTTTTCTGATTGGAGTACACTCATGACGCTAGGCCAATCAGCAGGAGCCACGGGACCCTCTTGATCTCTTAGCGGTGGAAGGTGGCCGATACCAAGTGGGCACTGGGACCCGTCCATGCCGTCTCTGAAGCAGGGGGGTGGGCAGTAGCGAGTTGAGAATTGGATTCCTTCCAGCTGCGTCCTTCCAAGGGGGAGTGGGTCTGGTTGGGTTCGAATTGAACCGCTCGCTGCTCTAAATAAGGGAAGCTCTCAGACGAGACCACAGGGCGTGACGGGGGCGGGGAGGGTGTAGTTCCCATAGAGGCGAATGAGGGTGGGGTTACTAGGATGGATGTGGATGGTATATCCCAAACGGAAGTGAGGTGTCTCTTGGTTTCAGGACTTCCGGCGAAGTGTTGTGGGGGGAGGAACGGTTGGTTTTGGTGGTGGGTGCAGCAGCCCGAGGGGCTCTCGGATCTTGGTGAGTCCGAGCGCTTGGGGTGCATGGGAGCCGGGGAGCGAGGGGCGGGACGCTGGGCAGCGGGGTTGCTGGGGGACGCAGGGGGCTGGGGGAGGAGCTGACCCTGAGGGACATAGGGAGCGGGGGGTGCTGGAAGGGGAGACCGGACCTGGGTAGGTGGTGCGTGAGAAGGGGGCTCGATACTGGGCCTGAATAAGGTGTTTTTTGGGGGCGATGAGTAGAGTGGGCAGGGTGGCGCCTGTGTAGAGGGAAGTATCTGAGGAGCTGGGAGGGGGCACTGGGGCTTAAGTACTTGTTGGGGACCTGAGCTGTTCAGGTGGGGGAAAGGGGGGCAAAGATGGTGTGAGGAATAGCAGAGCCCACATGGATGAAAAGTGCCTTTTTATGGCTCCCCAAAAGTGCCTGAGGTGGAAGGGTTGGTTTTATGTGTGTTTTTTGGTATTATTCGTGGACTGTGGGAGAAGGGACCCTTAGGGAAATTGATGTCTTTTTCCTTCAATATTGAAAATGATGAGAGAGCACTTATGAGATAGCTTGGGTAGAAATGAACATCTCTTCCCCTTTCCAATTCATGTAATGTCTTCCTTTTCCTCTATCTCAAATTGCAGTGAAGCTTAAAACCCAACTTGTGGGAGGACATAATTTTAAAGGAGAAGCAAGCATTTAAAAAATGGGTGCGGTGGGAGAAAGTATGAATGCTGGGGTTGTCCTATCTGCCCGCAAGATTGAAATGTATCCCAAGCACTTTATATAGTAAGTCTTGCTTAGTAGGAGGGGAAGGCTTAGTTCTACCTTCCAGTATGGAAGGTTGTCAGGATTCCCTGGAACCAGAATTTGAAGCCCAGTGGAGATAACATTGCCACACGGAAGGTTGATAAATAAGATTCTGCAGTATATAAAGGCCTTTTCAGGACAGAAACTATAGATACCACCTAATCACTCCTAGTACTTTCTGATGCAAAGGGAACATGTGAGAGTGTCTTGAACCACAACCAGTCCCTTCCTAACACACTGTCAGTTATGATTTCACCCCTTCATTTCAGAATTAACTGGTTTCAAAGATGCTCGAGGTCTGTCTGTCTCATATGTGCTCCCCCTTCCATCCCCTTCATCTGTCCTGTTTGAGTATTACCCATGAACGATTATGCCCTAATAAAACTGTTAGTCTTTAAGAAGGCACCACAAGACCTGTTGTTTTTGCAGATACAGACAGAGTAACACAGCTACCCCTCTGGGCCTGTTTAGACTGTAAGCTGTTTGTGGCAGGGTCCCTCAACTATGCCGGGGTGGGCAATACTTTTTGATGGGGGACCACTCCCAAGATTTTGGTAAGTGATCAAGGGCTACACTTTTTTATGGAGGGGCTGTAGAGTCTGGGATAGATGCAGAAGGGAGCTCACAGTAGGAGATTGGGATGCTAGAGAGGTTGTGTGGTCTGACGGAGTTTGGGTAAAGGAGCAGGTTGGGGTGTAGGGTCTGGGATGGAGTATAGGTGCAGGAAAGGATTCTGACCTGGGGGAAGGATGTAGGAGGAAGTTCAGGATCTGAGGGAGAGTTGTGACTTGGGATGGGGGAGAGGTGCAGAGAGGGTGGGGCAGGTCACCACTAAACTTTCCATACCTCCCCCTCACTTCAGGTCACAACTCCCTCCCAAGTACTGCACACATCCCCACATCCCTCACCTAGGTCAGAGTTCTCTCTTGCACCCATACCCCATCTCCCTCCCAGGGCAGAGAGGCACATGGAGCAGATAGCAGCTTTGAGTGGCCTGGAGCTAAGGCAGGCAGGAAGTCTGCCTGAGGGTTCTAGTGGGCCAGTGGCTGGATTCCAAAGGCTTGGTGTGCTTGATCCAGCCCACGGGTTGTATCTTACCTGCTCTAGGATTATACTGTACAGTGCCCTGTGTAATGAAGCTCCTTTCTTGGTTGGCCTGTAGGTATTACTGTAGTAAAAAGGGTTAGGAATATATAGGCAGTGAAGCACTTCCAGAGCCTTTGGTGTGAAAGACATTAATGAAATGTAAAATATATTAACGAACTAGAAATCTCTAGACATGCTTAAAGTATTACATTATTTTAATGCTAAGTGGACTGACTGAAGCTTTGTGTGGGACATGGAAATGATATCCTTATGATGAACACCTCCAAATGGTACACCCTGACGCTTGCGTGGATACAGGCTGTTAGCTTTCCTGTTATTAGCTACTTGCAATGGAGATGGTACATGTAGCTCCTCTGTTTGAGTAACTTACGTAGCTAGTCATGTGCAGGCTCAGAAACTATCATCTAACATTTTAACCACACCTCTGCTAGCTGTTTTATATAGTTTAAAATACCTTAATCTAAACATGATTATAATTTACAGGTTTAGGGGATGCGTTTTATTTAAAATGAAGCAATGAGAAAGATGTGGTCTCAAAGTCATCTATAAATAACTTCCTGAAAGAAGCAGGACATGGCCAAAGAAACTGAATGGCTAACTATAATGTCATGCTCTTACTTGTGATATGGGAAATGTATGACAGCCCTAGAGTCTGGAACTACTTTGTCTTATATGTCAGTGTTTTGCTTTTTACAATGTGATGCTTTAATGTTCTCTCACAGGAGTGCTGCTAATCAGTCTTGAATATTTAAACATTTGGAAAACACACATGTCTTTCTCTCTGCTCTGGTAGCTGGAGAATTATGAGACTGGGGATCCTGGGTTCTATTTCTGGCTCTGGAAGATAGTGCTCTTTAGTTGGTAAAGCAGATAATTCTGGGAGTTATAAGACCTAATTCTGTTCCCTTGACTGCTACTGGCATATTTTATTATTTGTTATTATGTTAGTGCCTTGAGGCCCCACTCTGCTAGTTGTCTTAAATACACAGAGTAAGAATAAATACACAGAGTAAGAAAAAATACTTGCCCTGAAAAGTATATAGTCTAATTTAAAAAAGGCAAAGGATGGGAGAGAAAAGGAATGATTGTTGTTCCTGTTTTGTGACTCAGGTACAAAATGATAGTGATGTACCCCAGGATACACAGCAATTCAGTGACAGAACTGGGAACAGTGATAGAGATGCAGCCATGTTAGTCTGGTCTAGCTAAAACAAAAGACAGAACTATGTAGCACTTTAAAGACTAACAAGATGGTTTATTAGGTGGTGCGCTTTCGAAAGCTCATCACCTAATAAACCATCTTGTTAGTCTTTAAAGTGCTACATAGAACTGGGAACGGTACCTAGATTTGAGTCTCAATCTGGTACTTCATCACTACAGAACCATCCTTCTCCTGACTTGCTTTGTGCTCATAGGCTATGTGCTTCTCTCCCCCTCTCCCCCAGTCAGTAAGATGTGAATAATGTCCCTATTTTTCATACAACACCAAGAATCTTGACTGAAAGGTGCTAATCAGCATGGTTTTGTGGATAGAACACTGGGTTGGGGCTCAGGATACTTAAGTTCTATTCCTGGCTCTACCACTGGTCTATGGGGACCTGTAGGTAAATCACTTTCATTTTCCTGTGACTCAATTTTCACATCTGGAAAATGGGGATAATGATTAGACCACCCTGAGATCTACTGTTGAAAAGTGCAATAGGAGCTAGATGGCTAATTTATAAATGTATTAATCAAGATATTGAATGTTGTTTTATGGCATATATCAATGAGCATTTGATCAAAGAAGTTCACATAGTAGCTAAATGCACAGTGCATAGAAGTCATAGATTCCAGGGCCAGAGTGGGCCATTGTGGTCACCTAATCTGGCCTTCTGTGTGACACAGGCCATAGAACTTCCCCAAAATAATTCTTAGAAGAGATCTTTCAGAAAAGATCCCATCCTGATTTAAAAATTTTCAATCTACCACATTTGGTAAATTGTTCCTTGGGCTAAATGTCTTCACTGTTAAAATGTACACCTTATTTTCAGTCTAAATTTATATAGCTTCATATTCCAGCCATTGGATCATGTTAGACCTTTTGCTAGATTGAAGAGCCCATTCTCAAATATTTATTCCCATCTAGGTAAATCAAACTCTTAACCTTCTCTTTGTAAAGTTAAATAAAGCGAGCTCTTTAAGCCTATTATATAAGGTATGTTTTCAGATCCTTGAACCACTCGCATGGCTCTACCCTTAAGCCTCTCCAACTTTATCAAAATTCTTGCTGAACTGTAGACACCAGAACTGGACACAGTGTTCCAGCAGTGGTCATACCAGTGCCAAATTCAGAGGCAAAATAATCTCTCTACTCTTATTCAAGAATCTGCTGTTTATGCATCCAAGAATTATTAGCCTTGTTGGCCACGGTGTCATAGGGCAAGCACCAATCCCTGTAGGACTGCACTAAAAATATACCCTGGTGATGGTGATTCTCCCTTTACAGTCACCTTTTGAGACCTATCAGTTAGGCAGATTTTAATATATTTAATGTGCATTCTGTTACATTCTCATTAAAAATAGAATAAAATTAATGCAGTACCAAATCAAACACTTTACAGAAGTCTAAGCATATTTGTCAATCATTCTTAAAAATCTCATCAGTAAATGATACCACTTTAATGTTTTCCATAAACCGATGTTGATTGATATTAATTATATTACCCTTTTAGAATTCTTTATTAACCAAGTCCCGTTACCATTCCAGTCCATTACCTTGCCTGGGATCTGTGTCAGACTGACAGGCCTGTGATTATCTGGGTCATCCTTTTTGCTCTTTTTAAATATTAGCACAACATTAACTTTCTTCCTCTCTTGTGGAACTTCCCCAGTGTTCCAAACTTACTGAAAATCAACATTAACTTTTTTTGCAGCTTTTTAAAAATTTGTGGATGTAAGTTATTTGGATCTGCTGATTTTAAAATGTCTAACCTGAGTAACTGCTTTTCCATTCCACTAGCATCTCTGGAGGATGTTAGAATAGCTTCACTATGTGATATGACTATTATCTGTGTTTTCATATAATCATAGGACTTGAAGGGACCTCAAGAGGTCTAGTCCAGTCCCCTTCACTCATGGCAGGACCAAACACCATCTAGACCAGTGGTGCGCAACCCGTAGGTTGGTCGTGGATGTCTTCCCAGAGGGTTGCGGCACTTAGATCCAGCCGGTTGGTGGCCGTGCAGCGTAGTGCTTAGATCCGGGGGCTGGGCGCGGCCGCGCGGCACTTAGCCACCGGCCAGCTGGATCGGATCTGATCCCGGCACTTCGCAGCCCCTGCGGAGCGAGGGCCGCAGATCAAAAAACGTTGCGCACCACTGATAATAGACCATCCCTGACAGGTTTTTGTCTAACCTGCTCTTAAAAATCTCCAATGATGGAGATCCCACAACCTCCCTAGGTAATTTATTCCAGTGCTTAATCATCCTGACAGTTAAGAAGTTTTTCCTAATGTCCAGCCTAACTCTCCCTTGCTCCAGTTTAAGTCCATTACCGCTTGTCCTATTCTCAGAAGTTAAGAATTTTTCTCCCTCCTCCCTTGTACCAACCATTTACCTACTCGAAAACAGTTACCATGTCCCCTCTCAGTCTTTTCTTTTCCAGACTAAACAAGCCCAGTTTTTTCAATCCTTTCTCATAGGCTAAGTTCCCGCTAAGCTGTTGGGCCATGAGGCTGCGCAGCTTCTTGTTAAGCCCTGCACAGGGACTCGGGGCTGCAATAGGGAAAGATGCCTCTCCTTGAGCCCCAAAGTTGATGTGGCCAGTGGGAGGGGAGGTGCCTCTTGCTGGCCTCGGCAGGGAGTTGTTGCAGCTGGGGAGTGGATTCTTCTCCGTACCCCCAGCCTTCCCATGGCTAAGGCAGCTCTGTGCTGGGGCCAAGTACAGCAGAACCTTCTAGGCAGGGGGACCACGAGACTCCCTGCACTGCCTCTGCTCTGTCAGTGAAAGCAGCAGGTGCAGTGTGCCATGGAATCTCATGCCCTACCTCCAGGATACCTGCTGGTCACTTTTGGGGTGCAGCCTGCCTTAGCACCGCTGTCCATGAGCTGCCCAGGTAAGCCCAAGTCCCTGTCCCACCATGAGCCCTCCTCAACCTGGAGCCACCTCCTTCACCCCCAAGCCCTTATCCCAGACTCACCCCGAAGCCCACACCCCCAGCTGAGTGTCTGTACTCCCTCCTGCACCCCAATCCTCAGCCTTCAGCCACTCCCCAAACCTGGAGCTCTCCTCCTGCCCTCCAAATCCCTCATCTCCACCAGGGAATCTGCACCCCCAGCTGGCACCTTTATAACCTAATCCTCAATCCCAGCCCAGATACCCCTCAACCTGAGCCCCACTCTAGAACCTGCACCCACAATTGAAGCCCTCACAGTCCAATCTTCTGCCCCAGGCCTGAGCCCCCTCCCACACTCAGAACTCCTTGGCCCCACTCCCACCACCTGAATTTTGCTATGTGCACCAATTTAAAGGTGATGTGTGGCACTTCACCTCCACATTGGTGCACTTAACAAAATTAATTCTGCTTGGGTCAGGAAAAACTAGAGGGATTGCTGTTCATAGGTCATGTTTTCTAGACCTTTCATAATTTTTGTTGCTCCTCTCTGTACTTTCTCTGCTTTGTCCACATCTTTCCTGCAGTGTGTGGTGCCCAGAACTGGACACAGTACTCCTGTTGAGGCCTAATCAGTGCAGAGCAGAACAGAATTATTTCTTGCGTCTTGCTTATGACACTCTTGCTAATACATCCCATAACAATGTTTGCTTTATTTTTTGCAACAAGTGTCACACTGTTGACTCATTTATCTTGTGGTTCACTATAATGCCTAGATTCCTTCCACAATACTCCTTCCTATGCAGTCATTTCCCATTTTGTATGTGTGTAATGGATAGTTCCTTGCTAAGTGGAGTACTTTGCATATGTCTCTATTGAATTTCATGCTATTTAGTTCAAACCCTTTCTCCAGGTTATCCAGATCATTCTGAATTTTAATCCTATCCTCCAAAGCACTTGCAACCCCTCCCAGCTTGGTATTGTTTGCAGACTTCATAAGCGTACTTCCTGTGCTATTGTTTAAATCATTGATAACAGAATTGGACCCAGAACTGATTTCTGCAGGACCCCATTTGTTTTGCCCTTCCAGCATGATTGAACCAGATAACTACTCTCTGGAAACAGTTTTCCAATCAGTTTTGCACTCATCTAGGTTGCATTTCCCTTGTTTGTTTATGAGAAGGTCATGGGAGACAGTATCAAAAGCTTTATTAAAGTCAGGATATACTGCTCTCCCCTTCCCCCCATCCGCAAGACTCATTAACCTGTAAAAGAAAGGTATTGGGTTGGTTTGACATGATTTGTTCTTGACAAACCCATGCTGTTACTTATCTTCTTATCTTCCAGATGTTTGCAGATGGATTCGTAAATTATTTGCTCCATTATCTTTCTGGGAACAGAAATAAAACTGTCTGGTCTGTAATTCAGTGGGCTCTCCTTATTTCCCTTTTTATAGATGGGCAATATATTTGCCCTTTTCCAGTCTTCTAGAATCTCTCCCATATTTCAGGAATTCTCTGTATTTTAATCTGTATTTTCCCCAAATGCAGAACAAAAATAGTTATTGACTCCTCTGCCTTTTCTGCATTCTTGATAATTCTACCATTTACATCTAGTAATAAACCAAACAATTGTTTTTGTTCTTACTGTATTTTTAAATACTCCTTTTGTCTTTCATTCTGCTAGTCATAGATTTCTCCTTGTGTCCCTTTGATTCCCTTATTAATTTTCTATTTTTCCTAGATTCTGACTTGTATTCAATAGTTAACTTCACCTTTCTTCCATTTATTATAGTTTATTTTTTGATAGCTGGAATGTGCTACTTCACTTCCCCTCTAAATGAGGTCAGTCTGGCCTACAAAATGTAATGGAGAATTCTTGAAGGAGCAGGGTAAAAACTATCTATCTTGGAGAAAGCTCAAGTTTTCATTAATTTTTCTGCTCAGAGCCTGGACAGTGCAGGAAAACTGTTTTCATGGTTAGGTTTATAGGCAATACAATGGCAGTATTCACTTTCTTGACTGAACTATATGGATTGCATAATCACCACTGAATAAATTGCATTTTTGATGCTAGCGAAAGGCTGAACTTGGATTATGGCCTCTCTGAAGTTTTGGTCTGTTTTCAGCAGGCATTTGTTTTAATATATCAGTTGGCCATCCTAATTATCTAGGTTCAGCCTCCTGCATAACAGAGGCCAGACAATGTCACCTAGGGATTCCTGCATCATGTTAATCAATTCCGTTTTGAGTTAGATCATGTCAGATATTTCAGCATTCATCACATACCTCCAGGGATGGAGGAAAATACTTCCTCTCCTGCATATGCCTCTGGTATAATGTTGGTATTAAAAACTAATCTCACTTGTGGGCATTAAAATACCCGTGATTTCTCAAAGATGTGATGCTATATAACCCATGATGTCATGGCCAAATTCCAGCTTTGAGATTTGCTTTCTTCTTAGCTAAAATTCTCCTCAAAGTTCCATCTTGATTGACTTGTTTTTTGCTCCCAGTTTTAAATTGTTTATTGGTGCTGCTGTGTAGCTGTTTAAGAGCTGTTCTGTCCTACCCTAGAGGTGGCTGCATCAAATGATTCTTTTGTTTGTAATGTGCTTTGGTATCCTTAGATAACTATTTACATCCAGGTTAAAGGAAATTTGCTATGTGATCACCTAGGGTGTGCTAGGCATTTTACAGATGAATATTGGAAGACAAGTTCTATTGCCTGGTTGGAACTTACATTATGGTTGGCCAATTCAAAGGAGATAGAGACGGGGAATGTATTGAAAACTTTAAGCCAAGAAGCAGCAAATCTAATACAACAATAATCCACAGATCCCTTACTATGCACATTTAGTGTGTCTTTTTTTGCCTGAGATGATCTAAAAGCAGCTGTAGATTTATTTCATACCTACATACCCATACGCTCATGTCTGTCTTCTCTCACGCAGGTCGTTGGGCTGGGGAGATGTTCCGATCAGCAATCATGATGGCTGCCAGCCTGGCTCTGACATCGGCAGTAGTGGCTCATGCCTATTACTTGAAGCATCAGTTCTACCCAACAGTGGTATACCTGACCAAATCCAGCCCCAGCATGGCAGTGAGTATACAATTCATGGGCTGTACAGGTTGCTCTAATAATGGCTCAGCCTGTCAAATTCTGGTATTTAACTTGCTCTGCTACAGTGGCCATCCACAGCCCTGTGGAACTGGCTTGTCTCCAGGGGATTGGTAATGAGAGCTAGTCTTTGAACTCCCAATTTGGTAGTGACTGAAAATCATTCCTGTTTTGTGCTGATCAGAGTATGGGGCCTTGTCCGCTTTGAGAATCAAAGCTGCAATTAACCCAGCAGAGTTGGCACAAGTTTTCCTCCTTACTGTCAGTATCAGCAGAGAGAATGTAAATTAAGTTTGCCATGGAATTGAAGCTTTCCTCTTACAGTTGGGATGTGGTATAAAAACAGGAGGAGGACTAATGCAAACTCTTGTCAATGCAGTCCTTCTAATCAGTGCTGTACAGGCCGTCCTTGCTACAAGTCCAAGATACGTTCCAAAACACTTGGACTTGTAGCAAAACAACTTAAAGCAGGGAATTTTTTTTCCCCGTGGCTGACTTCCACTTGCACAAATTGGAAGGTTTTTTTGCACGACTTCAGAGCAGGGAATGGGAGGACTTACAATGCATCGGTTCCTACAAGCGTCAGCGAGTTTAGTGCGGAACAGACGTATATCAGAGTAACTTATAGTGGGGATACCCTGTATTCCAGTCCCTGAAAATAATGTGTCATGGAGGGCCTCAGCATTTACATAGGGAGAGAGGAACATCAGTGTTTTCAAGAGAGCTGAAATCAGGGTTATTTGATGCAGAGCAGAGCCAAGTCCTGCACAGTCTTGGCTGTCTCATTTTGTGCTTGGATTGATTAACTCTTAAATTGGAGGCTTAGCAGTTGAGGTCCCCAGTGAATCTTGCTAGCCAGTGAAGATATTGGCTTCCATGTTCCTTATGCTTTCATTGAATTGAGTACATGCAGTGTCATTGAAAGATGATGGATTAGCAGCTCTGGAGTCTCACACTGCTTATCTCAAGCATAGGTAGAGCATTGCCAGCAGCAGGGTAAGTATTCTATACTGATCCACCAGTGGGCTTTAGCTCTGGCCTGGAGGGAATTCTGTCTCCATGACCTGATGTGTATTTAACCACTCCACTGAGGATGCTAATAAATGCAAACTGTGATGGTGACTTTATCCATCTGTTAAGGAATGGACAGAATCCTGTCCTCCTCCTCCCACACTCAGTTTACTTCAGGGATCACTGGACAGCATTCAGATGAGTCGTTTCTCTTTATCAATATAATTCAGTGGCTCTTTTTTCAGTTCACTTCTGCTTTCTATTCCCCCAGGGTATATTGACCAAAACAAACACTTCCACGCTACAGCAGTTGCTGAGCCAGTAGTACTCGGAACAAGCTGCTGCTTTAGTGTGGGAAGTATTAATAAGCATGTGTGCATGCAACTGATTCCACAGCTGGCTTGCAAAATTCTAGCTAAATTTGGAAAGGCTCATTAATCTGTTTTCAGTTGGGCTTTTTTAACTTAGACAGTAATGTGCAGGTGCATGTGGGGGTAGAAATCTGTTAATCTCGCAAACACCACACAGTAACCAAAACACTTTCACAATAAAAATTCCAGACCCAGCGGTACACAGATTTCACGCATCCTGAAGCACATGAGGACGTTCTGAAAGTGTTAACTGAAAACTAGTTGGTATGTTGCTTT
Source organism: Pelochelys cantorii (assembly GCA_032595735.1). NCBI lineage: Eukaryota > Metazoa > Chordata > Testudines > Trionychidae > Pelochelys > Pelochelys cantorii. Next base: position 36,388,810 of record CM064336.1, read on the forward strand.
GGGGATGGGAAATAAGATGAGAAAGTGTTTTGTGCCTTGAAAGTGGACAGAGGAAGTCATAGCTGGTTAAAGTAGATCCCTGGGGTATTGTAAATCTTAGATTTTAAGCATGGGAAGGTCTGATCTAGGTCAGGAGTGCTGCAGGATTTTTCTCGCCAGCCTTTTCTTGTGATCCGGTTTGGTTCATGAGTGCTGATGTGTGTATGTGTTTCTTTTGGTTCAGTCTCTCCCTTTTTGTTCCCTGCAGGTTCTCTACATTCAGGCTTTCGTTTTGGTTTTCCTCCTGGGCAAATTCATGGGCAAAGTGTTTTTTGGCCAGCTCCGAGCAGCAGAAATGGAGGTGAGTGAGATCTCTGGCAGTTGTAGCTGACTGCTTGCAGCAGAGTCTTACATTGGTGATGAAGTTACGTAGTAGTAGAGGGCTGCTCCGAGAGCTGCATTGATTGTAAATTAATGGGGTTTTGGCACTGAGCATAAAATTATGCATCTGTCTTTGGTACTTGCATGACCTCCATTTTGGGTGTCTGAGCATCTCGGTCTCAAATGTATTTATCCTCCCAACATCTGTATGAGGCAAGGCACTGCTGTTACCCCATTATAAATCTATGGTACAGTGGCTGAGTAACTTGCCCAAAGTCACTGTGGTGAAGCAGGGACTTGAACCCCATTCTTCAAAACCACAGGACTATCCTTCTTTTCACATACCTAGCTTGTCTTGTTGTTGAAGCAGATGAAGGATTTGAAAGACCTGGGTTCTGTTCCTTGCTCTGCCCCCACTGATGCATCATGTGCCCATGGATACAAAGCTCTTGTTTGTGTATAATAGAGTTAATACGTAGTTCACAGTGGCATTGTGAAGTTTGACTATCCAAGAGCTTAGAGATCCTCAGAGGAAAGGTGGTAGAGTGTAAGAGAAAATGATTTCCCTTAGAAATCAGGGTATATAAGTTCCTTCACATCCTCCCATCCTATCCTTCAGCACTGATTGCTAAGACAAGTAGTATGTGAGGAACGGGGACAGGGCTGCTAATGCTCTCTGTCTCTGACTCAGCACCTACTTGAGAGGTCATGGTATGCAGTCACGGAAACTTGTCTGGCCTTCACCGTCTTCAGAGATGACTTCAGTCCCCGTTTTGTGGCCCTTTTCACCCTCCTTCTCTTCCTCAAGTGCTTCCACTGGCTCGCTGAGGATCGGGTGGACTTTGTAAGTGTGACATACCACTAAACAAGATGCCAGATTGGGGTTGACTGTTGTCTGTCTGGGGAGTCATTCAATAATCTTGGTAACGAACAGGAATCTATCTAAGGCAGTGTTTCTCAATCTTTTTTTTATAAAGTACCCCTTTAAAAGAAAAAAAAAAAAAAGGTACCCCCAGTACCTACAGTTTTCAAACACACACATTTTTTTCTACCATTGCAACATATTTGTTTAAAGAATTTAATCGTAGCCGGGTGGGTGATTAAATTTTTGAGTGTAAAAAGTACAAAAATAATAAAGCGCTGTAAAACTTAAAACAAAAATTCAGTTTTCTCCAAATTTCAGTTGTATTGACGTACCCTCCAGACTTCTCTTGAGTACCCCTAAGTGTAGTCGTACCACTGGTTGAGAAACGCCTATCTAAGGCACTTCTGTGGCCTTCAGAGGGATAGAAACACTTGTCACTGTGCCTGGATTGTCACACTGCATGGTGTGTCCTGTGTGTAGAGACCATGGGAAACAGATTCTTTTGTGTCCTCTGCTAGTCCTACATTCATTTTTTCTCATTAGTGCTTCTGTACGCACTGGATGGTTGTACTGTTCTCATGTTTTATAAGCTTCCTGAGATAGGGACCATTTTTTTTGTTCTGTTTGTATAGTGCCTAGTACAAGGGAGGGCCAATTCATGACTGTGGAGCCTAAGTCCTAAAGTAATACAGATAGTAAAAACACTGACTCCATAGGAGCTAAAGGGGCTCAGTACCTCAGAGTGCTCAGCTCTTTGGAGGATCAGCATGACACTGCAATGCCAGCAGAAAAGGAACCAGCAAGACACAGTGATACTTGTGGTTTAGATACCAAGATGGATAGAAAATAAGATTGGTCCTACGTCAGTAACTCTTTGCAACTCCTGGGTATTTCATGCAGTGAGAGTGCAGAAAATGGAGTTTGGAAAAACTAGGCAGAGAACCCTAAAAGTTCATTCATTTTTTTCCAGATGGAGAGGAGTCCAAACATTTCCTGGCTCTTTCATTTCCGCATTGCCTGTAAGTTCCTTTATTTTATCCCCTTTCCCTGTCCTTTCCTGTCCTTAGCCCCCAGTACAGTGCAGTTGCCATACTCAGTCAGACATGAGGCCCATCTAGGATAGTGTCCTGCCTCTGACAGAGCCCAACACCAGATGTTTCAGAGGTATGAGAGAATCTACTTGCAAGGGAAGCCTTTAGCCATGTAGGGAGCAGGATTGGTTCAGTATGTTAACATATGTGGCTTGTGGTGTGAGAGTAATTGCTTGAAATTCTCTTCAGGTCATTTTTTCCTGCCTAGTTTCTGGTTCTTGAGGTCCTGTTTTGATAGGATCGAATAGGGTTCTCGTGTCCGAGATTCATGGATTTCGAAGGCACGCTTAGTACCCATTTCCCCAGAACAGCTATACAATTCATCCTCAGCAATCTGTGTTAGGAGTTTAGGACTCAAATAGCAGGAGATGCAGCTGGTCAGGACTGAGAGTATTGGCAGCTCTATCTACTGGAGAGATTCCAAAGCAGGGTTTATAAGGTTGGGGAGTGCAGCTGCAGGTCAGGATTGAGTAGCATTGGTAGAGTTGTGCATGTAGGTGGAGCTTAGTGCTGGAATAGCAAAAGGACTGCACCTCAGGTTCCAGGGGCATCAGCAGAGTGCTGTAGACTCGGGGGGAACACAGGATTGGAATAGCAGACAACTGTGGGTCATTGAGGGGCATTGACAGAGTTGTGAGTTAGGAGCTCAGAAGTGGTATAAAAGGGAGTACAGAAATTCAGCATTTAGAGGCAGTGACTGAACTGTGTGTTGGGAGAAAGTCCAGGACTAGACTAGCTGGGAGTGCTTTGGATCAGAACTGAAAGGCTCAGAGAATGCAGGACTGGAGTAGCAGGGGATACAGAAGTTCAGGGTTGTGGACACTGGCAGCAGTAAGGGAAGATCCAGGATGGGAATGTGGGGGCTGCAAGATGGTATTGAGAGGCATTGCTGAGGTGTGCCTGTGGGAACAGGTCAACTGTGGGTGAGAAGCTTGTTATCCTTTGACTGCACTGGTAGGACAGGCTCCAGGCAAGACAGAGGTGGTTGACAAAAGGAAGTCGACAGCAGGGGGTTTGGGGAAGCGGGAGATAGTGGGCATTGGGGTGACAGGCTTGGCAAGGCAGACTTGTGTAATAATGAAAATGACTAAGTGTTACCCATGTAGAGAGAATGGTTTGGAGAAATCATTAAAGCAACAAAGTTTAATGCAGGCATGACTTAGCTTGATTATGTGACACAAATCTCCTAAAGGGGAGGGGGGGGGAGTTTCTGTACTCTGAATGTTTCCTCTCCAGGACTTGACAAGCAGCAACAGCTGGCCAGGAAAGATAATTTCAGATAATAATTTGCATGTGAAGGCTAAATACGCTAATGTAAAACCCCTTCTCATTTGTGTAGCTGTGTGAGAGACTGTTCAGAGTTACAAACTTTTTTGACAAAGATATTAATGTCTTCCAGAAAGCCTTTTATGGATTAGATTGCTTTGTTCACCTTTGGGTTGGAGCAGAGCAGCTGTTTAACAGCTCACAGCAACTTAGTTGAGGACAGGACCTCAGGGAGACCCCTGTAGCTAGTTGAAACTTCAGGAAGAAGAATGAACATGCACTGGGGTTAACAATGAGAAACTGAGGCTGAGGTTTTCAGAAGACTCTAAGGGACCCATTGACATTTGTTTGTGCTATGTGCTGGAGTCCAGCTCTTGGCTGGGACTCTGTCATAATATAAATATCAGTGTTTGACACATCTGAATGGCTTTCAGCCCATTCAGTTGAATGTTCTGTGTATGGGAAACAGCAGTTCTGTAACTTGCACATGGCACTTGCTTAGTGCTTCCCAACTCTCTGTGAGAATGGTGTTGGTACTGTTTTACGGATGAGGAAACTGAGACATGAAATGAGTTGCCCAATGTCACATGGCGAATCAGTGGAAAAGTTAAGAGCATAATCCAGGAATACTGGCTCTCAAACCTATACTCTGGCTACTAGATCACACTTCATTTCCAGGGCTGGGACCAGACTGTGGGAGGCCTGGCTCCTAGTCTTATGCTTAAGTCACTCATTTCTTTAGTTCTGTCAAGCCTGCTTCATGTGGGCCTTAAATCACAGTTCAGTAATTAAATTTCTGTGTCTAACCTCCCTTCTTTCTGTGTCCAGCTCTGATGCTCTTGTTGGGCGTCCTGGATTTCCTATTTGTCAGCCATGCCTATCACAGCATCCTCACCCGGGGAGCCTCTGTCCAGCTGGTTTTTGGGTTTGAGGTATGGAATGGTTCTGCCTGTGTGGGAGGAATGGAGGGAGAAAGGAATATTTGCCTTTCTGTGCTGCTGACTGCAAATCAAAGCTCTGTGATGCATTGTAAGACACTGGGGCTGACTAAGCAGCCAGTGCATCAGAGTTCCCTTGGTAGTATCCGGATTTTGGTGTCTCAGCTTCGTGGTTGAGTTTTATTTCTTCAAAAACGGTAGATGCAACAAAATGGTAGTTTCTAAGTCCTTTTCCCTGCCCTGAGATTTCTGATGGAGATCATCTGCTCCATGCAGGTCTGGCTCCCCAAGCTCTCTGCCTTTAAGTTAAGGTGAGTCTTTACTGCCTTCTACTTAGGCTTTCCTCCAGCCTGCTTCTTGTAAGATTGCACTCCCAGGCTATCTGCCAGGGAGCTAAGGAGAGCCTCCTTACCTTCTCTCCCTGAACTCAGACTGCCTTTTGTATCCATGCATTCCTAGCTCAGAGATGCCAGTTTCGTACTGTGTGACTTGGTCCCTTCACCTGGAGAGGTGGGCTGAGCTTGGCACAGGGTACAGATGAGTTCCAATGCCTTTAAAAAGTTAACTTGTCCTGTGACGTGCCTCTTTTTTTCTTTCTTTCTTTCCTGCCACCTCAGTATGCCATCCTCATGACCATGGTGCTCACCATCTTCATAAAATACATTCTACATTCAGTTGACCTGCAGAGTGAGAATCCATGGGACAACAAAGCTGTCTACATGCTGTACACTGAGCTCTTCACAGGTACACTTCTTCTCCTTAGCTCTGGAAAACAGCTAGCCCCTTCCATTGCCCACTGGGGGCTTGTATGTTCTCCCATATCAACATCTAACAGCCTATGGAGCCTGAACTGTGGTGCTATATGGGGCCTTCATGGAAGCATGGTTGAGAGAGCTGGTTTGCAGATTGCCTCACCACTTCATCTATCAGTTGAAGGGAAGAAAGTGTGATTGAGTGTGAAAGTAGGAAGTGTGTGAAAGTAGGAGCTGTTTAAGAGAAGCCTGTGGAGATCCAAAATGATTTAATGTATAATTAAAGCTGAGAACAAGTCTACATTACAAAATTAAATTGACCTAAGTTACGTTGACGTGCAGCCACCACAGTGATTGAATCGGTTTTACACATTCACACGATGCTTATTGTGTTGGTGGTGCATGTCCTTGCACAGATTGAATGGGTATTGTGGGGGGCACTGTAGGACTGTTTCTGATCGGCAGCAACAGTCAGTTGTAAGCAACATAGTGTTTACATTGGCACTAAAGTGATTTAATTAAGTTGACTTAAGTGTAACGCCTTCCTTGGTGATGGTGTTGTTAAGTTTGTGGAGCGAGCTGGTGAAAGCTACATTTTTAGACTAGACACTTATGGGGTTAGGTCAGGGCTGGGCAAGATGTGGCCCCGGGGCTGGATCCGGCCCACCTAACACTTTGATCCGGCCCCCAGACTACATCTGGCCATTTCTATTTACACCCTGCTGCCCGTGCCGCCGAATTTCCACACGGTGGCTCAGGCAGCAGGATCCTATTTAAATGGCTCCCAGCTCATGGTCACAATGCTACCCTGGCAGGGGCTGGCGCTGCAAGCCTTTTAAATAGCTGCAGCAACTTTAAGCAGTTCCCCAGCAACGCAGTAGCAGCAAGGTGGGGAACCATGAGCCCTTACTGTGTTTCTAACTCAAAGCTTCCAGCCCCAGACAACTCTGGGGGATGGCTAGTCCGCCCAGACTCTTCCCTTTCTGGGTGTGTGGAGCTGGCCCATGACCATGTTGCAAAATTTATTAAGTGGCCCCCCTGCAAAAATTATTACCCACCCTGGGTTAGGTTGACATAAGCGGCCTTATGCTGATCTAATTCTGTAGTGTAGACTAGGCCTAAAATGCTAATGGTTTGGCTCACTAAGATTAGAATCAAAACGCAAGATGGGTGGATTTCTGGAGGCTGCAGTGGGTTAGCTTATGCAGGCATTGTGGTCTGGTGGGTAAAGCAAGGAAGATGGGTGGTCAAGATCCCTGGGTTTTATCCCTAGCTTCGCGAGGGGAGTGTGGTCCAGTGGCTAGAGCAGGGAGGAACTGGGAGCCAAAACTCCAAGTTCTGTTCCTAGCTCTGGGAGGGAGTGTGATTGAACTACTAGAGCCTCCTGGGTTCTCCTCTTAGCTGGATCACTGACTTACTGTGTGACATGGGAGAGCAAGTTGCTTCTCTTCTGTGCCCCTTTCCCCACTTGTAAAATCAAGTCTTGTCCCTACCTCCCAGGTTGGCTATGGGAGTTCACTTGTGTTTAAGGGCAATGATATCCTTCTAGCAGAGGCACATGAGAGAGAGCACTAATCTCTCTCCTTCCTCCTCAGGTTTCATTAAAGTGCTTCTGTACATGGCGTTCATGACCATCATGATCAAAGTGCACACGTTCCCTCTGTTTGCCATCAGGCCCATGTATCTGGCCATGAGGTAAGATATCTCTGGGGTATCGAGCGAGCGCATGCTGAGTGTCTGATACTATTTGTGTGTATGTGTCAGTGTCACTCCAGCAACTTGTGTGTCATTTCAGGCAGTTCAAGAGAGCTGTGACTGATGCCATCATGTCACGCCGTGCCATTCGCAATATGAACACTCTGTAAGTATCCAGCTGAGACTTCTTGAGGCTGCAGGGGCATTGGGCTGGGCATTGTACAAATTGAGATTGGGGTGGGGAGGAGCCCACTGGGCCAGGCACTACACAGACACCGTGGGAGATGGCACTTGTCCCAAAGAGTTTACATTTGAAAGAGGCAAAGGGTGGGAGCAGGAAATGGACATAGAGAATGGAAAGAACGTGCTCGAGGTCAATGGCAGAGCTAGGGATACGATCCAGATTTCCTGACTCGCAGTTCAGTCCTCCGGCTACACAGCCATGTTTGCACTGAATCTCCCTGGACCTTTAAGCTTCATGAATAGAGGGGAAATCAGTATTAGAGCAGTATTAGAGCAGTCTGTCTTAAGACACTCAGTCCAGTGCATAGCTTGTTAGAGGCCCAGTAGATCCCAGCTAATCCAGCATAACCCCTCAATCCAGTTTGGAATGCCATGGGCAAAGTTGGCTTCCCTTGGGAGCAGGTGGACTGTTTCATACAGATCTCCCTGCTATCCAGCCTAAATTTCCCTTTGCTTAATTATCTTCTGTTATAGCCCCCTGCTCCTTTGTTGGCATCTCTGCCCTTGTAGATCTTCACAGAATAGATAAGTTACTGCCTCCTAAAACTCTGCTGCCTCCCCAGATACCCCGATGCCACTCCAGAAGAGCTTCAGGCCATGGATAATGTGTGTATTATCTGTCGGGAGGAGATGGTGACAGGTGCTAAACGCCTGCCGTGCAACCACATATTCCACACCAGGTGAGGAAAGGCTTACTGCTAATTCTCCTGCCCACACAGCGGCTTGCAGATTTCTTTCTATGAAGTATGGAGTTAGCTGCTGAAGGCATGAAAATACAAACCCTGTGCTTGTGTAACTGAGAAGCTAGGGCATGGTAATTTCCTCCTTGCTCTGGAGCACATAGAACTAGGGAAGAACCAAACAACTAAAAAGGATTTGTAAAGGAATTCAGTCCTCTCGGCTACAGATCACTGGTTCCAATCCATCTTTTCTCAACTGGGATGTCTGGTCATTGCTGTCTAAAGGCCTGGGAGTTGATGGCTCCAAATTAGATTCCTAGCGAGCAGGTCCATGTAACAAACATCCTGTGAACTGAACTCTTTGGCTATCTTTGTCGAGATGTCATGGATTGAATGGGCTACACAGGCTGACCTCTCTTTTCCAGCTAATTGTTGGTGGGTGTCTCCAGCTAATTATTACCTGTTTAACGAGCCAATATTAACCAGCCTTTTTCCCCCTCCACAGCTGCCTGCGTTCGTGGTTCCAGCGGCAGCAAACCTGCCCCACTTGCCGCATGGATGTCCTCCGCGCTTCCCTTCCCACTCAGTCCCAGACGCCGCCCGAGCAGCAAGAGCAGGCACAGCAGCAGCCCCAGCCGCACCAAACTCCACTGATTCCCCAGCCACCTAACTGTAAGTACAGCTTCTCTGGACACCAAGCCAGCAGGGCTGAGCTGTTTCTCAGTAGTCCTGTCTGGTGCCATTCATCCCTGATGGGCATCACTGCACCCAGCACAGACACTTAGCCACCTCTGGGATGAGGTGCAGCAGCTGGTGATCCTGGCACTGCTTGGCCTGCACTGAAAAATGGAAATGTATTACCATGTTGTACTAATACTTACTGTGCCTTGTTGGGGTCAAATTCTGCCTTTAGTTGTACGGCACAACCTCATTACAATGAGTTGGGCCATAAGGGACATAACCCAAGAAATTTGTAGAGCCCTCCACATCCACATCTGTATCTGCAAAAATGAGCTGTGGATGCCCATGGATATAAAGTGGATATCTGTGGATTTGCAGGACTCTAGACATTTGGCCCTTGAGCTTCTGTGGCATTAGAAAGTAAGAGTTGTGTGTAATTGAAAGGAATTGTGTAATCCTTGAAGCAACAGAACTCCTGGCTTCTGTTCCTGTTTCTGGAGGGGGAATATGATCCAGTGGTTGGAGCCGGGTGTGGGAGTGCTGAGGAAAAAGACTCAACTCTGCCACTCTACATAAGTGTGCCTCTGTAAAACGGGCAGTATGCTGACCTACTTCCCTTGAAGCTTTGATCATGTCACAAGTGCCTTGGCCGGAAGGTGCTGGAGAAATGTAGTGGCTGTCTGATATCTTTTCTCCATAGATGACCCCCTTCTCTCCTTGCTCCACAGTCCCCCAAGGAATCCTGCCCCCGTTTCCTCCTGGGATGTTTCCTCTCTGGCCTCCCATAGGCCCATTTCCTCCAGTGCCTGGTGTCCAGCCACCCAACAATGCCGAGAATCCTTCTGCTGCTGCTTCCAGTGCACCTTCCACTTCAGGCAGTCAGACAACAGGTGAGAATCCACAGTCTCACCTTATCCTTCATTCCATCACTGGGGCAGGCCTCCCTCTTGCTGCTCCACCTGATTTGCTTCTGGTCCTTCATGGCCCCATTGCTTCTAGACCTGTAAGTTGAGACTGTTCAAACCACTGGAGTAACTGGCTTCCTTGCTGGCAATGACTTGCAAGCAAACCACAGAGTTGCCACAAGATGAAAACAGTTTTGACATTTGATCTGTGGTTGGTGCCCTAAGGGGAAAAGATCCTATATGCCATTCCTTGACCTTTTGAGCCAGCCAATCTTTCCAATCTGGGGCAGGACCTTGTGCCCCTGAGTTTGGAAAGGCCCTATATCCAATTCTCTGACCCAGCCAGTCCCTTAGATGAGGGACTGGATCTGAGCTAGTACCTCAGAGAAAAGATCTGTATTCCATTCCCTCTCCTCTGAGAAGGCATTCCAGGGATGGAGATTAGCTTAGAGATGAAATGTCCATATTCCCTTACTTTCTTGATGTTATTTTAGGGTGTGGGATTAACTAACACTGACCCCAGAAGGGTATGTATGTTTGAAAACACACTGAAACCTCATTGGCTATGTGTAAATCAGATAGATGGGCATAAATGTACCATGACTGTTTAACCAAGCTATTGTCTCTTCTTTGTCCACGTCACTCATTGCAGCAAATACCTCAAGACCTGGTGGTGATTCAGCCTCTGGAGTGGACACTGCCCCTGTAGGAACAGTGCCTGGCTTTCCCTTCCCTCCCCCATGGATGGGAATGCCATTGCCACCTTTATTTGGTAAGCTAGGGTGGCTTCTTCTATCTAGGGCTGGATGGAGGAAGGAAGTTTCCCTACTGGGAGCATGGGGAGGGAAAAGAAAATATCCAAACTTTGTCTCTAAAAGCCACTTAAGCCACTATGCTCCTGACAAGTTGCTAATGTTGTCTTCAGTAAATTGATAGATTTTACCAGAAATGAAAACCTTGCCTATTGGAGGGGGAACCAAGAAGCTTGCCTTGAGTCCTTTCTGGCAGATCATCTGTTTTTCTTCTGAAAAGGTTTCCCTCCCATGCCTGTGCCACCTGCTGGGTTTGCTGGGTTGACAGATGAAGAGCTGCGTGCCATGGAAGGCCATGAGCGGCAGCACCTTGAAGCCAGGCTCCAGTGTTTGCAGAACATTCACACGCTCCTAGATGCAGCCATGTTACAGATAAACCAGTATCTCACCATTTTGGCAACTATTGGGTAACTATCCAGCACTGGGGTAGGGTGTGGGATCTTATACTCTGTTGGATACATGGTGCAACCACTGACTTGACTATAATCCATCCAGTTCTGTGTTGTAGCCATATAACATAGTGAAAGCACATTGCAATGCCATGTGATTTCCAACTGTTGGTTCCCTGTCCTCACAGTGGTAAAAATGGGTGGTCTTCATTGGTGATAACACGTGCCCAAAGCTTGTACCACTACTGTGTGTGGCCTACGAGATAAAGTGCTGGACTGGAACTCGGGAGACTCGTATTCTATTCCCAACTCCGCCACTGGCCTTGAGTTTCCCCATCTGTAAGATGAGAATAATTACAGTGACCACCTTTTAAATTTGCTAATGAAAAGTGCCACGTACGATCTAGAGATTATGTACAAATGTAAACCCATGATGTAGGTCAGTATGGTGTAAATGTGGGGTGTGGAGCAGAGAGGTGGGTGGCTCTTGCCACAGATAGCTTCTCAGCAGGGGTGTGAATTCAGAAGTTTCAGCTCCTGGCAATATCTCCTTCTCATAGCACTGAGTGGATATTTTAAGATTAGCATGCTTGTATGGTAAATTAGCAGTGAGGTGTGGAAACACCCTTATTCCTATCCTTGGGCCAGGAGTAAGCCTGCATTGGAAAATTAGGAAGATAGTTGCACTTGAATTAAGGCCAAGATTCTGCCACCATCCCTGTGAAAGGAAACGTGAGCTAAGAAAGCAGAGTTTGGAAGCCAGAAGTGGGAAATTGTGGCTAAAGCATTGTACTGGGATAAACAGGGTGACCTGCAGGTCACCCTGTTTATGAGAGCACCGATCTCTCTTTGCCTTAGCTTTTCTGTGTATAAAGGGAAGGATAGCGATTCTTTGTGTCTCTCGTTCACTTAGATTGTAAGTGTTTAGGGACAGGAGCACTCTTTATGACACAAGATTCAAGAAGGACTTAATATTGAGAGTTGTTATGACGACAAATTTTGGAAGGGATATTGAACTTCCTATTCATTGCTTAAGCTGATTTTAACCACAGGAGGCCAATATGGGTACATCTAGACTGCATCCCTCTGTTGGCAGAGGGATTCAGATTAGGCAGGTCGACATTGCAAATGAGGCAGGGATTTCAATATCCAGCACCTAATTTGCATAAAAATGGCTGCTGCATTTTGCCAATTCAGCACTGTCGGCAAAAAGTGGCAGTCTAGAGGGGGATCTGTCGAGAAAGAAAGCCTTTTTCGACAGATCCCCCTCTAGATGGCCATTTTTATGCAAATTAAGAGCTGGATATTTAAATCCCTGCCTCATTTGCAATGTCGACCTGCCTAATCTGCATCCCTCTGGCGACAGAGGGATGCAGTCTAGACATACCCTGTGAGAGGTGCAGGTTACCCACTATCTGCCTACTGTCAGGGTCTTACACCTGTTTCTGAAGCACTTAGTCCTGACTATTGTTAGAGACAAGATTCTGGACTAGATAGACCGGGGTGGATAAGTGGCCTGTGGGCTGGACACAGTTCACCAGGTTTTGCTGCTGGCGGGCCACTGGATGCTTTATTTACTTGAGTGTCCACAGGTACAGGCACTTGTAGCTCCCATTGGCTGTGGTTCGCTGTTCCCAGCCAATGGGAGCTGCAGGAAGTGGTGCAGGTTAGGCCACCTCTTCCTGTAGCTCCCACTGGCTGGGAACAGTAAAGCATGGCCAACAGAAATTGTAAGGGCCATACCTCTGGATGCTCAGGTAAATAAACGACTTGCCAGCTGCAAACCCTGGCAAATTGCATCTGGCCTGTGGGCCGCTTATTGTCCACCCCTAAGATAGACCAAGGGTCTGACCCAGTCTGACAATTCTCTTGTAAAGTGCAGCTGGGACCCTTACCTCCTGTGGAGCCTTGAGGTGATAGCATACTACAAAGAATTAATCGTGATCCTTTTATAGCTCTTCACATTGTAACACTCTTGTGGTTCCCTGTCTGGACAGATCACCCCGTCCTACACAGCTGCCAACTACCCTAAACACTTCGACCTCCTCTCAAGAGACACCCACCAGTGAATCCACCACTTTCAATTCACCCAACAGTCCCTCTTCCCCGGGTACATCTGCAACAATGGAACCAGACTCGACAGGTCAAACAGGTAGACAAAAGTCCTCCTTGTAGGACCTTGTAGTGTGAAGCCTTAACACTGTTGCTGTTTAGCTACAGGGTCTAGGAACAAGACCTAATCCATTCCCTAGGGAACCTTACAGAGCAGGCCAAAAGTTGTTGCAACAGGCTTTAGCAGCTGATGGCAGGGGCCTACACCATGTTCATTGTAGGTGCAAGACATTTACTATCTGTGCAGGATACAACTGCCTACAGGAGAGGCAGCATCTGTTATGCTGGTGTGTGTCCCAGCTGGGGGTTTGCTGCTGAACAAGACACGCCAAGTGGCTGACGCTTTAAGTGCTAATGGGCACATTTGGCTTCCCTGAAGTAGTGGTTCTAAATCTCTTTGGAGCATGTGGAAGCAAAGGAATCTGGTGGATGTCAACCTGAACTGATTTCTTCACTGCTTGCTGTCTCAGATCTCTCTGGATTGGTGGGTGCAGAGGGATACACAGCGCCAGCTGGACGTGAGGAAGAAGAGGAGCAGCCTTTACCAGGGGAGCCTGACACAGCAGAGCTTCGCAGGCGCCGGCTTCAGAAACTGGAATCTTCTTCTCCCCCTTCCCATTGACACCCCTCCCACCTCTCTTTCCTAGGTACCTTGTCTTGCCTGGGTTACTGTTTGACACTGACTCTTCTTTTTGAAAAGCAGCGTGTGTGGTGGTGGTGGTGGTGGTTGGGGATGCAACAAGAGAACAGAGTGATGGCAGTCTCGTTTAGGACACTGTAATCTGCACCAAGTGCTGACTTGACATGAGCGTGCTAAGGCCGCTACGCTGGGGCTCAGAATTGACTCTTTAATCTGCCATGGTTTCTCATTTAAAAACAAAAAACCCCACCACCTAGTCTGCAACTGTCCTCTCTCTGGGCAGATTCAGTCATACCCACCTGTGCACTATCTGTTCTAATCCCAGAGCCTGCCCAGCAGCATTCCCTGGAAAGCAGGGTCCTACAAAACATGATGCACAGGGCTGAGGTGATCAGACTCCCAGGGACTTCTGTGGTATGCCACTTCACAACAGTAGGCATATCTGTTGTTTAGAAAGTTGGCCTTCCTCGTCCCATCCACCTAACAGGAGTTGAATGGCAACTTCTCAAAGTAGTTTTCTCCTGCTTTAATCCAGTTCTTTCTACCTCTGTGGCATTCATGTGACGGCTGGACTCTATCCTCAAGCAATGTCTTCTGGGCTCACCTTAACAATGTTAATGTCTAACTGGGGTAAGTCCAAAAGAAACATGCTCCCATCATGAAAGGGGAAAGGAGGTGTATTTCCTTAACAAACTACCCATGGAAGGACACCGGTTAGTGAACACAGTCTCGGCTTTTATACATAGGAACAATGTATGTAGGCGACTCAGCTCAAGGTGAGGAGTTTGTGAACCATGTTCATCCTCTCACAATACTCAGCCAGAACTCGGAAGCCTAAGGACTGCAGGATCCAGACGCTAGTGTTGCTGGTAGACATTACTAGTTTGGATTAGTTTGTTGTGGGGTAAAGTTACAACTTCAACCATTGCTTCTGCTTTACATATTTTTTTTGAATTTATTTTTGTTGAGTGGGGAGCACTGAATGGAGCAGGCTTGAGGCCCATGGATGCTGTGAGATAGTTGTTAGATTATTTTTAAAGTTCATTTTAACGTTTTTCATCTCTAAGTGTTCTAGTGTGGGTGGAAATCAACATTCGGAATCATCTGAGGAGGGCAGTAGGAGTTCTTGCAATTTAGAATATATCTTAGTGCAGGTGGCTTCAGTATTGATCACAAACTGTGATGCTCAAGAGTTTTATCCAAATGGCATTGGGATGATTGTAACCATGCAATTGAAACTCCTTCCCTAGGTTACACTGCTTAGATACTCATCCCAGAAAGAACATTATCTACTGAATGTAGAATGGAGTCTGCTAGACCTTTGAAACCAGAGTGTTGATTTGCTTGTGTGTAGCAATGAATCTGTGCTGATGGCATAGATAGCAAAGAACTTAGAAGATATAGTTAATATTCCTCCTTTCTCTGTGCCTCACTAGAGAAGCACTTATCATGTTTCCAACACTGAAGGATGGAGAAGCTGCAGTAACCACGGCTACTCAATCACCCTCCTGGCCTTTGATATCTAATGTTACAGCTTTCACACACTTTGTTCATCATAGTGACACTTTAATTGCTAAGGAGCTGAGAGATGAAATGCCTCTTCACTGCCAGTCTTACTTGGAAGAGAATGGGCCAGCCTCTTCCTTTGTGATTCTGCTTAAATCCATGCTTTTATGCAAGGGATGAAAGTGACTTATTGACCAGGTTCGTATTGTTCTATCTATATGCAGGCTATGATCCCATAGCCATTTTCTGTGAATTGTTCCCATGGATCTTGTATTTCTCCTGGCACCATGGTCAGGTTCTTTAAGAGCTGCTTTCAAGATACAAAACAGTCACCTCTGCTTTTTTTTTCCCCCAATAGTAGTGCCCTAACAACTTCAGAAGGGCTTTTTAAGGGTTTACTGGGCTCATGTTGATTGACAGTATTAGTGGTGGAACTCCTAAAGGAAAATACCTTTGCTTTGGAAAAACAAGTAAAAATGTTCCATTAGCAGTGAGATCCTGCTCGTCCAGTCTGTTTTACGACCCAGACTCTGTCTTTTAAAGGATGTTAGGCTAATTAGTATGATAAGAACATATGCCTTTATGGGTTTGTGACTTGTAACACCTTGACATATGTTAGATTTTAGCAATGCCTCCACATTCTGTCCAGCCTAGTTCTTTCCCCAGATACTTGTTTATACACCAACACACCTTAAAAGACTTAACACCAAACTCTAAACTTTCTGGATTGACATAAGCAAGCAGTTAGAGTTGTCATTGGTTATGGACATTGAGTTTGTTCAATCTGCTAGCAAGTAGTTAGAAGAGACATTTTGGCTACCGTGGCCACTGTGATAGGCTACTTCTGTCCCTTTTTGAATGAGCCTATATAATTTTAAAAAACAGAAACAGTAGTTTAAGACGACAGATGGGGACATTCACATCCTCAAATATTGTTTCAAAAATGTAATTTGAGAAGACTAATCTGGCTTGAATAATTGTTTGACACATCTCCTGAGTGTAAGTCATGACAAGGAGAACACTTCTGTGACTTAGGAGCATCAATCCTGTTAACTTTCAGTGGGACTGGTGGTCCTAAAAGTCCCTCAGTGATTTGAAAATCCCTCCAGTATAGTTGTGAACTCACATACCTAATGCATATATTATACAGTATACAAACCCCTGTATCTAAAAGGACATCAGCTTAATGGGGAAGTAAACCATGGGCTGGATTTAGATAGGAGAGAGGTAATGAAGGATAAGGTAAGCATTTTTGGTTTAGGGAAGATGCTCTTCAACAAGCAGTAGATGTTATGACAGAACCAGCATTGAATGAGTCATGAAATTCCTCCCCTCACCAAAAAACCCCCAAAATTGTGTGTGGTGACCCTAAACCTTTTGTTTGCTATTCAGTCTTTTTTGATTCAGCAGTTGGTATAACCCTTCAGTGCTTCTCTTAAAGTGGCTTCTAATCATATACCTATCTCAGGGAAACAATCCAGAGGCAGCACTTAAGGGTTGGAAATTAGTTGAATATTTGAGTTCCTTCTGGAGAAGGGCAAAAGTAGTTAAAGATTTATATTTTTAAAACATAGTAGTGTTTTTGAGGCATATCAGAATTACAGTACTGGCTTGGACTGGAGTCCCAGTCACTGAGAACTAGAACTGAGCATTAAGAATAGGAATGGGTGACTGTGACAAAGGATGGTAATATCTTGCAGACAGCTAGAATCCTGGTGCTCTGGTGGGGAGAGAATGTCAAAAGGCAACCAGGCTGTGCATCACTTTGAAACAAGACAATGGGCTAAACATACATTTGGTGTAATAACTATGCATTCTTTATATCCAGATCTTAAGAGAGAAAATCTTGGTTTTAAGGAAAACGTCATCCCCTCCAAAAATAGCTTCTGTATAATCCATACAGAAATGCAGACTCATCTGTGAGTGTAGATTGAGAACTTCCTTTTCTCTGGTCATGGAACATTGAGGTAATGAGAGACTGCATTTTTTTCTTAGAGGGCTGCATACTTGGAACATGTGCATTTTCTTTGCTGAGCAGTCTCTCTTCATTCTGTAAAGGGACGATAAGATCAGTCCTCTCAGAATTTGACATGTTCCTCATATATCCTCTTTGATTCCAAACTTCATATATGCTGAGGGTCTCCTCCTTTCTTTCCCTCCCATGCTCCCAAAATAACTTGTTTGGCTCCTTATTAGAAATAACTATGGTAATATCAGGAACTCTGCAATAACAAGCCAGCCTGCATAAATAACTTTATTTCAGTATTGGATGTGCAGAAGAGGCGAAAGCTTGATCTCATTCTTCCAGGGGTTGTGATTAGGTTTTTTTTTTTAATATGCCATATGTCCTGTTGAAAATTAAATTGAGTTTAAAAATGGGAATAGTTTAGGGAAGTGTCCATATTTTATTTGCAATTTCAAGAAAATGACGTGCTAAAGTGTGCCACACATTCCATGATATTTGAATTCTTAAGAGTTTATTTGTATACTAAATGAGGAGAAAGATGCAAATGAGAGAGAGCATAAGGAAATGTTCATGGCCTGTGTTCATCCCAATGGCTTCCTTTTAACTTCTTTCATTGTTTGTGTTGCAGAGATGTATGTTGGAGGTGAAGAGGGTTTGGATAATTATTTAATTTGTAAATATTGTGTACATTTTTAATAGCTTAAATTGTATATACAGCAAAATAAAACTTACTTTAAAAATGGTGTTGCAGTGCTTTGATAGTTTTTGGAGGGAAAATGTTAGGCAGCCTTGCCTACATGTGGTGCTCTAGCTCTTCCTATAGTAAGTAAGCACCCCTACTAATTAATTGCCTCCCATGGCAACTAAAGATGATTTAATGCTGATAGCAGGCACAAAAATAGCAGGATGCTGGATTTTCCTACATGGTTCTGCCTCTACTTGGGGGAAATGAGGGAGGAGGCTGGCATCAAGCTATAACAGTGTATATGTCTGGAAAATGATAAGTTACCACCACGTATATGTCCTAGAGCAGGGCTACTCAACTGTGGAAGCCCCAGGGCCCACAATGATACTCACAGCACATGCCAAGGGCTGGTACTTAAGTGTTGTTGCATATATACGCAAATAGCTTTTCACACTGATGGGCATGAATACAAAGATTAAAGCAAGACTACACACAGGCCCTATTTAAGTCAGTTCTGCTGATATTAATAAAATGTAATATTTACCCGATTTCCACCCAGATGACAGCACTTTTAATGAGCAATGACAGTCCAGGAATTTAACTACTAAAACGCATATCAACAGAAGACCATTATAGTGACTACTTTTTTGTTTTTGCTCACAGCCACAGGCTGTGTTGAGCACTGCGTAAACCCAAACCGCACTGTGAACTGCAAACAAGCAGGCTGCATGTTGAGTAACCCTGTCCTAGAGTAACATAAGGCTTAATGTTGCAAATACAAAGTGTAACACTGATCAATATAAATATGCCAAGCTCCTCCCCTCATTTCTAGGTCACAAACACATCCGAGGCAGATGTAGGAATCTCTTGGACTCTCCCTAACCTGTTTTTCACCAAGTCTCCTACCATCTCCTTCAGACTACCCAGTACCAAGGGAAACCAAGGCCACCTGCTTATCCACTGTAGACCTCCTTTATCCTGGCCTCTATGGTTCCCGTTTCGGTTTTTCTGCTATGGCAGGTGCCATGGGACTCTGACCCTCGAGCTTTCTCCCCTCCCTCCTCTGCACAGAGGCTCCAGCCCCTCTTCTTCAAGGCCTCTGCTCATCTGAAAAGCCTCTTGTCGCTCTAGCTTCTCTTCTACTAACTCTCTATGGTTCCGCCGCATAGCACAGAGCCCTAGAAGGGTCACCCGACAGGTCCATGCCCAGTGGGAGTCCAGAATCGGCCATGGGACCGCTCTAGCCTGTTTCCCGCCACACTCTCTGGCTTCCTGTACTACACAAACCTCATCCGGGTCCTTCTGACCAACGTGGGCGCATGCGCACTGCTGGTTCAGTCCGTGGCGCCGTCAATCGTACTAGCTTCGGGAGAAGATGGCGGCTGAAGGGCTGGAAGCGCCGGGGAGCCCACACTGTGGCGAAGCCGGCACCGAGAAAGCCCCCGGTGGGGGAAGCGAGGGTGGGGAGACCGGCCTGGACGTGGGCGGTGAGAGCGGGAAAGGGGGGCTGGACGGGTCAGTCCGGGGCCGGGAGAAGCCCGCGCCAGGCTGCTCCGGAAGGTGGTGAGGGGGAGGGTTCCCGTACATGGCGATGCCGTGCTGCGGGAGGAATGACCCGCCTGGGGGCCCTGGACGAGAGATGGTCCCCGAGGGTGGGGGCTCTCAGGAGGGGGAGGCGCTGCTGGTGGGGGGCCGGGAAGAGGGAGCCCTTCGGGCAGAGCGACAGTCCCCTGGGGCTGGCGGAATCGGAAGGCGAGGAGTCCGGCTGGGGGCGGTTCCCCTGGGGCTGGCGGTGGAGGGGCGTGCTTCTGGAGGAGAGATTCTTCGGGGATTCCCCTGGCAAGGCACTTACGGGCGAGGACCTTGGGAGAGAGGGGCCTGCCGGAGCTGTGAAATGGCGCCCCGCTATGGCGGGGCCCATGGTGCTGCTGGTGGAGGGGGTAAGGTGAAGGGTGAGGTACTTCCTGGGCTGCAAAGGGCACACCAAAATGGATCCCTGTATCAGGATGATCCCTGGTGTGTATGGCCTTCTCTGAGGAGGTGGAAGGTTTGGTAGTCAGGCTCTGGACACATACCCAAGAACATAAGAACAACCTTACTGGGTCAGACCAATAGTCCATCCAGCCTAGTATCCTGTCTGCGGACAGTGGCCAACACCAGATGCCCCCAGAGGGAAGGGACACAACAGGTAATCCTCATGTGATCCCTCCCCTGTCACCCACCTCCAGAGAAACAGAGGCTAGGGACACTATTCCTACCCATCCTGACTAATAGCCATTGATGGACCTAACCTCCATGAATCTATCGGCTCTTTTTTGAACCCTGTTAAAGTCTGAGCCTTCACCACATCCTCTGGCAAGGAATTACACAGATTGACTGTGTGCTCAGTGAAGAAAAACTTCCTTCTCTTTGTTTTAAACCTACTGCCTATTAATTTAATTTGGTGACCCCTTAGTTCTTATATTTTGGGAATATGTAAATAACTTTTCCTTAGTCACTTTTTCCACACCAGTCATGATTTTATAGACCTCTATCATATTCCCCCTTAGTCTCTCCTCTTTTCTAAACTGAAAAGTCCAAGTCTTTTTAATCTTTCTTCATATGGGACCTGTTTCAAGCCCCTAATCATTTTTGTTGCCCTTTTCTGAACCTTTTCTGATGCCAATATATCTTTTTTGAGATGAGGCAACCACATCTGTATGCAGTATTCAAGATGTGGGCATGCCATGGTTTTATATAGAGGCATTAAGATGTTTTCTATCTTATTCTCTAGCCCTTTTTTAATGACTCCTAACATTCAATTTGCTTTTTTGACTGCTGCTGCACACTGAGTGGATGTTTTCAAAGAACTATACACAATGACTCTAAGATCTCTCTCTTGAGTTGTTGTAGCTAAGTTAGTCCCCGTTATATTGTACATATAGTTGGGATAATTTTTTCCAATGTGCATTACTTTATATTTATCAACATTACATTTCATGTGCTATTTTGTTGCCCAATCACTTAGTTTGTTGAGTGAGATCTTTTTGAAGCTCTTCACAGTCTGCTTTGGTCTTAACTGTCTTGAGCAGATTCTTCACTGTTTACCCCTTTCTCTAGATCATTTATAAATAAGTTGAATAGGATGGGTCCCAGGACAGACACTTGGGGGACCCCACTAGTTACCTCTCTCCGCTTGGAAAACTTACCATTTATTCCAACCCTTTGTTTCCTGTCTTTTAACCAGTTATCAGTCCACCAAAGGACCTTCCCTCTTATCCCATGACAACTTACTTTACTTAAGAGCCTTTGTTGAGGGACCTTGTCAAAGTCTTTCTGGAAATCCACTGGATCCCCCTTGTCCACATATTTGTCGAGCCCCTCAAAGAACTCTAGCAAATTAGTAATGCATGATTTCCCTTAACTTGAAAGGTTTTCAAGTTAGCATCTTTCACTGGAACTACTTTTGCAACAAAATGTAAGAAAAACTAATTGGAAATATTAGGCTCCTAGGAATTGCCAAGCTGTTTCAGAGCAGTGACTAGTCCAGTATTATGTCTCTGGTACTAACCACTATCAGCTGTTTCAGAGAAAGATACAAGAAATTTTATAGAAGGCAATTGAAGAATACAACAAAGTAGTTTGATTTACATCTTTAGCTTGCTACTCAAAATCTTACTCAACCATCCTCCCCTTCTGTATAATACTCTAGATATGCATTCCTAGAGTAGGGATATTCTGCTGGTGGGACTCAAGAAACCTGAGTTTAGTTCCCAGTGCAGTAACAGACATTCATGATCTAGAATAAGTCGCTTAGTGGAACCGGTTAGTAAAATGGAGATAATTACTTCTTTACTTCTAATGGGTGTTGTGAAAGATGAAAAGCCCTCATTAATGATTATGAAATGCTTAGATACTATTTAGATGAAGATCATATCAGTACATAGAGCTCTTGTGTCTCCACCTCATAATCTTACTAAGGATGTTAAATATAGGTTAATTGAATACTCGATGAACCTCATGAATTTTTATCAGTTAGTCAACTATTCTGTAGTCCCTGGGGACAAGACCGGCAGCCAGTGTGCTCCATCCCCACTCCTGAGGAGCCCCCTGCCACTCCATGCTGCTGCCTCTCTATCAGAGGCAGCAGTATAGGGTGCCAGGTGGGAGTTGGTCCACAAGGGGAGCCAGTTTAAAAACGAGCTCCCCTCGCAGACCGGGTGCCTGTCACCCCGCACTGCTGTACAGCACAGGGTGGCAGCAGCCCCTTGTCTAGGGGGAGGGGCAGGGCTGAGCTCCCAGACCCCGTGCGAGCCGGAACTGAGCCGGGCCATCTGCCCACCTGGGTCCTAATACACTTTAAATGCAGAGCCGCAGCAGGGATAGGTCCTGGATCTGGCACGAGCCAGGACTGAGTCGGGCTGCTGGCCAGCCTGCTAAAAAAATTTACTGGCAAAGGCGGGTGGAGGAGAGGAGAAATGGGTGTAGTCTATAGCATTAACCTATAAGCTTTTGCTAATCGGTTAATCAACTACACTATTACATCTCTAAGTCTTACCGACCCATACTTAGTCTTAAGTTCTGGGGGACAGATATTTCTTTTTTAACCATATTATTTGCACCTGTATTGGTACAAATAAGAAAGTGAAGTAATTTCAAACACCAAAGAAACATTACATTCCTTCCTAAGTTACTTAAGCTATATTTTGTATCTTAATTTTTGTTCCAAAATATTGCCTGGAAATAAGGTGCATGTTAATTGCAGAATGACTGTTCTTTCCAGTAATCTGTGTTGTGAAGTTAATGATGAAAATATGCCAGGTCACTTTGGACTCTGCCTGCTTATCTCCCTCTTCCTAAATACAGGATTACTTTCTGCAATATATTCTCAAGGGCTTTGACCATCCAGTTTTCAGTGGCTCAAGCAAATGCTTTTATAGTCTGATATTTATCTTCATTAGGATATGTTTCAAGATACTCAGGTATATAGCCTGAAGTTTTTGCTCTGTTCAATTCTGTCCTGATGCTTGTATTTAGTAGGGAAGTATGCGAGTAGTTGAGTCAGCTACTTGAGTACTTGCATTCCCCCCCTCCCCCCCGCTGCCTCTGTATCAGGAGGGGCGTGGGGGAGCTGGCTTAAAAGTCAGTTCCCCCTAGTACCATCTCTGATAGAGGACCAATCAGATGATTAGATATCATGGTGATGGACATGGTAGAGATTAAAAATGTTAAAATGCAGTTAATTGACTAGTCATCTAGTCAATGGAATTTCCGTCGACTAGTCGATAGGCACTTTCACGTTCCTCCTTGGGCTTTTGTACATTTCAAAGGAGGAATGCGGAACTCAGTGTATAGCCCCGGGGCAGCAGGAAGTCCTGCTAACTCTGGGCTACAGGCGGGTGCCTTCTTTGAAATGCACAAGAGTCCCCAGCGAGGGCTCTTGTGCATTTCAAAGCCATGGGGCGCGGGGTCAGCTGGGGAAATGCTGCGGGAGCCCGGGATCAGCTGGGGAGTCCCCAGCTGACCCCGGGCTCCAGGCAGTTGCCCCTTTGAATTGCATGGATGCATGGTTTAAAGCCATGGTTACCAACAGGTCAATCGCGATCGACTGGTCGATCGTGAGGCCTCCAGGCCCTCCCCGTATTTTCCCTCCACCCCCAAGAAGCCCCACTACCTACCTCCAGCGAAAATGGAGGTAGTGCCGGCTTCCCGCGGGTGGACAGAAGTCCCGCAGCTTAGCGCCACTTCCGGGGATTCGGGAAGTACGCTGGCTGCTCTGCCGGGCGTGCTGCGGGAGGGGGCGTCGGCTCTGGAGGAGGAGCACGGCAACTTCCCTGCACCGGTGCAGGAGGGGTGAGTTGGCCCCGGGGCAGACGTGCGCGGGGGTTCGGCCCCGGGGCAGGCACGGGCGGGGTTTCCCTGCGCTGCGGGGGGAGGGGAGGGGAGTCAGGCCTGGAGGAGGCACGCGCTGGCTTCCCTCTGGGGGGGGGGGGAGGAATCGGGGAGGAGGTAAATGCAGGGGACTCTCTGCCTCCACTGGCATCCCGCCCCTGTCCCCACTGCCCAGTTTCCACTCCCCACTGCCCAGTTCCCTCTCCCCAGCCACAGAACTCTGTCCCCACTCTCCTGTCCTGACCCACAGAACTCTGTCCCCATTCCCGTCCCCACTCCCAGAACTCTGTCCCCACTCCCGTGTCCCGAGCCACAGAACTCTGTCCCCACTGGCACCCTGTCCCCTGCTGCAGAACCCTGTTCTCTGCTCTTCCAGCACCCTGTTCCCTCTCCCCTGCCCCCAGCCGCAGAACTCTGTCCCCACTGGCACCCTGTCCCCTGCCAAAGCACCCACTAGCACCTTTCCCCAGTACTATGTCCCCTGTTCCCACCCACACAGTTGGGGCCACATTAGTGAAGCTTGGAGGTTTTTTCTACATCTCGCTTGTGTGGCCCCAACTGACTTTTCTTGGGTCAGTGACCCCTGATTCAAAACAGGTTCCCTGCCCTTCTCAGAAATAAAGACAATGCAGAAACTTTATGTTTGACAAAGTATTTTATTTAAAAATGAAGCCTGGCCAACAAACCCCAAATTGGGGCCAAGCCCCCATCTGGCCACAGCATCATAACACTCCTGCACTCCCCTTTCCCCCAAACCCTACATCTGAGCCTATCATACACTGGAACCCCCTGCCCTGAGCCCCTCACATACCCCGACCCAAATTTCTGAACCCTCACATCCGGAAGTCTGTGGCTTGCTTAGTACCCTAACCCTACATCTGACCCCAACACTGCCCGGCCTGGCGCCCCCTCCCCAAGCCAGTGTCCCCTTATCCACCTTCTCCTGCATCCAGATTTCCTCCCAGAGCTTGCACCTCTCACCCCTTCCCACACCCAAATCCCTCATTCCCACCCCAGAGCCTACACACCCTGTCTCAACCCAGCGAGGTTACGGCTAGACTGCAGGAGTTTTTCAGGATTCTGGAGATATCCCAGAAAAACACTTCTGCATCCAGGGATGCATTTGTTCTTCCGCTTCTTTAGTGGAAGAGCAAACATGATCTTTCGGTCACCCCTATATTCCTCTTTCCACGAGGAATAAGGGGGCTTCCAAAAGAAGGGGTTTTTCTGACATTTGGTCCAGTCTAGACAGGCCAAATGTTGGAAAAACCTCTTCCTACAGAAGAATTGGGAAAAAAAGCGGCAATATAAGGGTTCGGGATAGCAAGTGATGGAGAGGAGGAGAATAGAGAGGGCGGGGCTTTAAGGAAGGGGTGGGACGGTAGATCTTGGCTTGTTCTGTCATTTAAAAAGTCATCTTGGGTGTAAAAAGGTTGGAGACCACTGGTTTAAAGGGACAGCCGCCGCACAGCTGATCCACGGAAATGTCCCCAACTGACCCCATGCATCGTAGCATGGAGCCCAGGGTAAGCAGGGGACTCTAAGTGGGGACTCTTGTACATTTCAAAGGAGGAATGCAGAAGTGCCTGTCTACTAATCAAAAGACTATCCAATAAGCAAATGCTTATCGGATAGCCGACTAGTCTTTAACGTCATTAGTATAGATATCTGAACTGAAGCTAGACTGAGGAGGCTTGTGTTGTCTTTCATTTTATTTGCTTCATGATCAAAGCACCTTGACTGCTGTTTTTTACCCACTATGTTGACATGTACTGGATACTGAATATCAAGCAATGTTGACACAACTTTGATAATATTTAACTGTTGCACATACATAAAAGATGATAATATTTGGCAGCAAGGCAGAGAAACCCAAGGTAGACCTCTCACCTCCTCACTGATCTTAGGTCCCAGCCAAGACTTGCTCCCGAAAGCACCAAGTGACTCTACCGGTAAGCAGGAAGACACCAAAGCAGTGCAAGGGTGCAATGGAGTTAATGCTGAAGCCAGCGTGATGGTGTCAGGACTCAAAGACCCTGACGCTAGTGAAGGGAACTGTCAATATCCAGCCCCCAAGGAGGGACATGCAGCAGTGGCTACCCCTGTGTCAACGGAAGAACCTTCCCCCTCATACCCTCTGGAGTTTGAGAAGTACTGGAAGGCAGCTCAGGAGAATCCTCATGATTTCACGGCATGGACCGAATTGCTGCAGTATGTAGAACAAGAGGTAAGGGAGTGAACTCTCTTGGGGCATGGGGTTATGAAAAAGGCAATGGGGAAATTAACAGTGGTACAGGTGCCACCAGCTTCTGAAGTTAATATTTCTACAAAGTAATAGCAGCTCCTTTAATTTAGAACACAGAAATGAGTTGTTTAATGGTTAGAACTGGATCCTGTACTGAGAGGACTTTTGGGTTCTGTTCAGTTCATAGCTGTGGGAGAAGATAGGGATGTAAAGGGTTAACTGGTTACCTGGTAAGCAAGTGCCTTACCAGCATGCTGAGGTAACTGATTATCCAGCAGGGGGCTGGTCTCAGCCAGAGTAGCCCCTGGCCTGGCCAGAGCAGCCCATGGTGTGATGGGCCCAACAGCGATGCTCTGGCCAGGCCAACTGCACGGTGGCTGGAACAGCTCGTACCATAGTGGGCCGGTCTGGAGCAGACCTCCGCGGTGGGATCTTGGTTAGCCAGATAAACATTCTGTTTAACCAGTTAACTTTTTAACTGGGATTTTACATCCCTAGGAGAACAGTAGGGTCCAGTGATTAAAGCAATGTGGAGAGCAGGAGTAAGGACTCTTGTATTCTATTCCTGGCTGTCAGAGGGAATTGAATAGGAGTGGCAGATGATAAGGGACAGGACTCCTAGGTTCTGTTCCCAACTAGGGATGTAAAATCCCGTTTAATTGGTTAACTGGTTAAGAGGGCAGGGGCAGCTCCCCCACCTGGAATGGGCACCTCCCATTAGGGATGTGAATGACTAGTCAAGTAGTCGACTAGTCATCCCCCCCCCCCCCTTGTTGTCTCTATCAGAAAGAGGCAACAAGGGGCGGGAGGAGGGGGTGTGTCGAAGTGGCAGAGCTGTGTGCAGCCCAGGGCCAGCTGGGGAGCCCCCAGGCTGCAGTGGCATTTCAAAGTGGCAGCACCACGTGGAGCCCAGGATCAGCTGAGGACTCCCCCCGCTGACCCTGGGCTCCGTGTAGCACTGCCACTTTGAAATGCTGCATGGAGCCTGATGCTGGGCTCTCCTCGGCATTTCAAAGCAGCAGCACTGCACAGAGCCCGGGGTCAGTGGGGGAGTCTTCAGCTGATCCAGGTCTCCATGGGGCACTGCCACTTTGAAATGCTGTGGTGAGCACAGGGCCAGTGGGGAACTGCCCTGCTGGCTCCCTGCTCCTCGCAGCACTTTTGCTTTTGAAGTGTAGCAACAACCCTGGGGCTGTTTCTTCACTTCAAAGGCTGGGTGCCCTTATCAACTAATGGAATAGTCATTGCAAATTGCATCGACTATTCAATTAGTCAATCAAAATTTAACATCTCTACCACCCCCCCTTTCCCTGCAGACTGGGGCTGCTCCATAATGGCCCCCAGTTAACCATTAACATCCCTATTCCCAACTCTGCCACAGACTTTTGTCGTGTTTACCTGTCTGTTTCCTCATTTGTAAGATGAGTCACTTTTGTGCAGCACCTTTTGCTTCAAACTAATTACAAACCATCTTAAAGTCTGCTTCATTCAGTCTTGCCACAAACAAATGCAACCTCTTTGAATTCTCTAGTGTTATACCTGCTTTGTCAAGGGCTAGATTTGTTCTAGCCCCTTTGATTAATTTTGATGGGATAATTCTTAAATAGGTATCCGTACTAATTAGAGGTTTAATGTACCTCTCCTGCATCCTCAGATGAAAGATAAATTGCCATGTGAAAGGGAACTCAGATAATATGGAATAGCCTAAGACTTTCTTCAGATTGATGGTGTTTCCCTTTAAATATGTGGTAAAAGTGACTCCCACAACTTATTATATTGTAAAATCCAAATTAGGTTTTGTCAAATGCTGAGTAAGAGCGATATGTTCTTGTTTGAAAACTTTCAGTTGAAACTGGTTTTAATGGAAAATTGTGTTTTTGGTTAAAAGAAACTTTTTGAGAAAAGTGTCTGCTGTCTGTGTGTAAATGTTTGGTGTGTGTGTGTGGTTTTTGTGTTTTGTTTTTTTTTGTCTTTTGTCAAAAACAAACACCCCGTCTAGTTTGTGGCTGGACAATATTTTCTGAGATACACAGGGTTAATGCAGCTACCATGGTGCACAGTGTCCCCTCACAAATATGGATGTAAAAGTGTAACTGTTTAAATGGTTAACCGAAAAGCATGAGCTTATTGGTTTCCCAGTTATGCACTGGCTCCCTGGGAGTTGGTTTCACTGCATACTGCAGAGCCTGCAGTGTAGGGATGTAAGTGACTCGTCGACTATCCAATAAGCAACAGCTTATTGGATAGTTGACACATTAGTCGACGAGTCACTTACCCCCCTTACTGTCTCTATCACAGACGCAGCAAGGGGGGGAAAAGGAAGGAGTGCTGGGGGGAGCCGGTTTAAAAGCCTGTTCCTTCCTGCTCCGTGGGATGGGGCAGGGGTGCAGCGGGCGCGCTTCCTCTTTGAAATATACAAGTTTGTGCATTTCAAAGATTGAAACACTGGGTGGAGCCAGAACCAGTGGGGAATCCCCTCCTGACCTCTGGCTCCATGCAGCGCTTCTGCTTTGAAATGTGCAGAGCCCCAGGCAGAGCTCTTATGCGTTTCACTTGCAGTGCCACATGGAGCCTGTGGTTAGCGGGGGACTCCCCGCTGGCCCTGGGCTCCACATGGCATTTCAATATTTGAAATGCACAAGAGTCCCCAGTGGGACTCTTGTACATTGCAAAGGCGGAACATGTGCTAATCCTTATCGACTAGTCGAATAGTCGATGGAAATCTCATCGACTATTCGATTAATTAATCAATATTTAACATCCCTACTGCACTGAAGCCTCCCTGGGAGTGGGGCCAGCAGCCCCTGCCAGACCCTCTCCTGGGGAGTCTGCTTCCCTGCAGGCTCTGCAGTATAAAGTGTGTGTGTGTGTGTGTGTGTGTGTGTGTGCGCATGCGTATATGCATATATATTTATATATTCTTCTATATAAGCTTTATAGTGCAGTGCTCGAATGACTTCTTACATCCCTACTCACAAAGAGGGAGAGACTGCAATGCATCATGGGAGTTGTCTGACTAAGGAAGCCCATCCTATGAAAGAGAATTTCAGAACTGAAACACAGAAATGATACTGTGTGTGTATGTACCCTGGTTCTCCTACAAGCTCTAATTGTAAGGCTGCTTTGGGGCTGGCAGGGTTTGGTTTCCAGCTCTCCCAGTTCCAGGGCACTTCACACGTTCTTATTCCCCTTCTGCTGTCTTCTCTCTGTGCAGAATCACATCTTTGCAGCACGAAAAGCCTTTGATGCATTTTTTGCTCACTACCCCTATTGCTACGGCTACTGGAAGAAGTATGCAGACATGGAGAGGCGCTTTGACTTCAGCAAGGAGACAGAGGAGGTAGGAGGGAGAATTACTTGGGATTTTTGCGCCATGCTACTGCAGCCCTTCCAAGTTTGAATATTCCAGTGGCTAATTCCTTGTTGTATGGACCAAATGCAATAGGGCCAAAAATTCTTCACAAAGCTAGTGCAAAAGATCCTCTTTATCTGTCACAGATAGCTTGGTAACTATTTAGCAGGAATGCATTGCTTCATCAGATAAGCAATTATTGTTGACAGTTCATGGAGGGTGAGTGAGGTCCCTGAGGCTTGACAAAGGGCAAATACAGCACCTCTCTTGAAAAACGGATAAAAAGAGGACCTGTGGAATTATAGACCATTCAGCCTAACTTTGATAGGCTGAATCTTTGTTCCTGAAAGATATTGGAACAAATTAAACAATTAGTTTATAAGCACCTAGAAAATAACAAGCTGTTAAGTAATAGCCAGCATGGATTCGTCAAGGACAGTTTATGCCAAATCAAACTAATTTCCTTCTTTGACAAGGTAACTGGCCTAGTGAATGGGGGGAAACCAGTAGATGTGATATGTCTGGACTTTAGTAAGACTTTTGATATATTTCTGCATTATAGTTTCATAAGCAAACTAGGGAAAAATGCTGTCTAAATGAAATAACTATGTGATGGGTACATGTAATTGGCTAAAAGACCATGTCCTGTTTTTATTCGCAAAGACTTGTTATGAATGGTTCACTATCAGACTGGGAGGGCATATCTAGGGGGGTCCTGCAAGGTCAGTCCTAGGTCCAGTACTATTCAATATTAACATTTATGATTTAGATAATGCAGTGGAGAGTATGCTTATACAAAAATTGTGAATGATACAAGCTGGGAGGGGTTGCTAACATTTTGGACAGGAATATAATTCAAAATGGCCTTGACACATTGGAGAAGTAATTTGAAAATCAATAGGGTGAAATTCAAGAAAGGCAATTGTAAAATATCACACTTAGGGTGCATCTACACTGCACCCTAACTCAAAATAAGATACGCAAATTTCAGCATTAATGGGAATGATGTATAGGATACCCTCGTGATTTGCAGTTCAACCTATTCATGGATGTGTCCCCACTGGTGGAGGGGGGGGAGGGTTGGCCCCCGTGGTGAGTTCGGGAGCCACAGGGAGCTCGTTGTGGGGGCTGGGAGCCGTAGCTCCAGTATTCGCGAATTTTGCCATTCGTGGTGGTGCCAGGAACTCATTCACTACAAATGGCGAGAGTCTCCTGAATATAAAATGAAGGAGATAATTGTTCTGCTGTATTCAACAGTTATATGCTGTTAGCTGGAGTACTGTGACTGATTTTTGCCCCCACACTTTAAAAAAGACATGAACAAAATGGAGTGAGTTCAGAAGAACAACAAAAATAAGAAGATTAGAAAAACATGACAGAAAATAAAAAGTTGAAAGAATGGGCGTGTTTAGTCTAGAGAAGAGAAGACTGAGGGGTGACAAACTTTTAAATAGGTAAAATAGTGTTACAAAGAGAACAACAATCAATAATTTTACATGTTTACTGAGGATAGGATAAGAAGTAATTGACTAAGTTTGGAACAAGGGAGATTGAGATATTAAGAAAAACTTTGATTCTAATGATAGTTAAACTCTGGAACAGATTACTTAGGGAGGTTGTAAAATCCCCATACCTGGAGGTTTTTTGGAACAGGTCAGACAAACACCTGTCAGGGATGATCATTCTAGGATGTACCTCTGTAGATAATGGAGGCGGATGAGATGACATCCTGAATTCCTTCCAGTCCTGCGTATCTGTTTTTCTGTGATTGCCTCCTTTGAAGCTCTGCTGACCAGTGGGGTGCTCTTCCCTGAGACTGGCCTGACACAGTTCCTGAATTAACCGCATCTCTGACCAATGTTCCCTCTAATCTTTTCTATCCATGTGCGGAATACATTTTTTATGTGAACTGAGGCAATTGCAAATGTGTACTACCAGTAAAAATACAAACCTAGCTGTGGGCCCTCTACTAATCGTCTGGACAGCATTTGAATTTCTCCTGAGCAGCTGCACAAGCACACAACTCACAGGGAATGCTGCCTCTGACCCACATTTCCTCAAGGGCATTACACTTAGGTCTCAGGGCTCCAGCGTCACCTTTCTCAGGGTGGAATCCCACAATTCTCACTCTCTCCAATCCAGTTCTTTAGGTGCAGAGCCCTGCAATTTACTGTGATTGACTCAGTAGCTCTGACTTCAGTTACATGCAGTTCTCAGGGGTAATGACAGAATTATCCACTCATCAGCCAGTTTTTGTAAAGCAAAGTACCAATTATTCACAACAAGAATTGAGAAAAAACATAAACAATAAACAGCTTATGTGCGCGTCTTATTTACTACATGGTCACCTCTCTTCCATGTGAAAACCTCGGCAAGTCTAAAATATTTTGGGTCTTACTCTGTTTATAAGCCTCTCGTGCCTGTCAGTTACTGAATGATTTGACTGTATCTCAGGTCAGGGTTGTTATTTTATGCAGTTTCAAGTCCTTTGTCTGCTAAGACCTCTGATGCATGTCAGATTAGTCTGTGTGCTTTTTTCCTCATGAGGTTGAATCATCAAAGTTAGTTGCATTGTTTCAGTATTAGAAATATGCTTTAGTTACCCTACTTCCTTTAGTTCTTGCAGGAAGCATACTGTATCTTATCATTTTTAGCTAGGAATATAAAAGCTAATGGTCACACATAGATGCATACAACACTTTTAAAGTCAATCTAATAGTCAAAGCATTTTTCATGTGGATGAGATGGCTGAGAGCATTATGAAGCTTCTTTTTGTTCCTGTCATTGTTGGAACCCTTTGCTCTACAGGTGTTCGAGCGAGGGCTGCAGTCCATCCCCCTCAGCATGGACCTCTGGATCCATTACATCTCTTACCTGCAGGCCACCTTAAATATGAACCTTCCTGAGTCCATACAGAAGATCCACAGGTACATAGCCAGAGTATTAAAAACACAGGACAGCACTGTACAAGGCTTTAGGGGAGACTGTAATACTGACAAGGGTCATTAGTGAGCTACTAGAAGATTCAGGGATGTGGCTTTCTTTGGGGTGGCTGTTTGTATTGCACTGGTGGCAAGAAGTTAACCATAATGCTGTGCTCTGTGCAGATTTATAGGGGGAAGAGAGTCTTTGTCCCAAAAATGCAATAGAGTCTAAATAGGCAAGACAAAAAGTGGAGAGGAAACAGAGGAGAAGCAACTTGCCTATGAAATCAGAATAAAACTCAGGTCTCCTGAGTGCCAGTCCAGTTCTCCACATATTAGATCATGCTGCCGTTCTTTCTCCCTTACAGTGTGTTTGAGTCAGCCGTAGCTGCTGCAGGAATGGACTTCCGCTCAGACAAATTGTGGGAGATGTACGTGGAGTGGGAGAGAGAACAAGGTGATCTGAAGTGCATCACTACTATTTATGACCGAGTGCTCGCCACACCAACCCAGATGTACAGCCACCATTGGGAAAAGTAAGTCTTATTCAGAATGAAACAAATCCCTGCATCTCAGCACTAACTGCCATAGTTTGGCAGTAACTGGTTCCCTCCCTTTGCAGAGAGACTAAGTGTTGATTGGGGTAGGCCGTGTAGACTGTCCCTCTTTTTTCTCCCTACAAGAGGTGTGTTTGCAAGGTATCATAGGAATAATCTGTCTGAACATAGAAATTAGGTTTAATAAAGGAATGATAACAGGACCATTCTACCTCACTTGGGGGTGAGGGGAAGTGAAAAGGGGATTGTGAGGCACTCAGATGCTGCACAAATAGGAACATCTCTTTACAAAAAATTTCAACTAGCAATTTGGCATCTTGGGAAGGGGCAGTGCAGGGGGCTGTCTCGGAATATCTGAGATGATTTACATGTTGAAATTCTCTGCTCTCTCTAATACAGGCGGTCAGGATAGATGATCTCATGGTCTGTTCTGGTCTTAAACATTGTGAATTAGCTGACTGGACCAGACCCAAAGTCCATCTAGTTCGGTATCCTGTCCGTAACAGTTGCCCACCCCAGCTGCTTCAAAGGAAGGCATAAAAGCTCTGGATTAGCAGACATGGATTAATTTGGTTCCTACGTTTAGGTTCCTCCTGATCTCTAATGTTGGAGACTGGCTTTACCTGTGAAGCATGAGGTTTAATATCCCTTCCACAATATTTATTGTCATTAGTTATTCCAACTCTGGATTTTTTTATAGCCATGTAAGTATCCATTTAACCCATGAGATTCCCGGGGACCTATGGGGAAGTAAGAATAGGACCTCTGTACCCTTCCAAGCATGTCTTAAGAGGCAACTAAGGAGGGTTGGGCATGGGGCTAGTAACCCCATCCTGTAAAAATATACGTATGCTACAAAAACATCAACAATTTCAATTTGAATAGCAAGCCAGCCTTCCTTGACTAAAAGAGGCCCTCAAAGAGGAGTTATGACGCAGGGCAGCTAAACCCAAAAGGATATTGAACTGCCAATTCCCCTTCTTTCAGCAAGAAAAATTTGCTCTCTTGCTGTCACCAGAGGCATGGGAACCTGCAGGGCCAAGAAGTATCCTTGCAACATTCAGGACCATAAACAGGAAGATCATTGGCCTGAAGTGGTCTGACAGGGTTACAAACATTAGCTTATGGGAAAGAGCAGGGCAATGCCCAGTAGAGCGAGAGATTTTGAGAAGAAGATGGCGATGGATTTGGCCATATACTCAGGAAGCCACCAACTAGCATTACCAGACAATCCCTATCCTGGAACCCACAGGGAAAAAGGGGAAGAGGAAGGCCAAAGAATAGTTGGAGAAGAGACCTGGATGTGAATGTGAGGAAAACGGGCAAAAGCTGGAGAGAATTAGAAAAGGTGGCACATGACAGAGAGGCTTGGAAAGAAATTGTTGATGGCCTATGCTCCCATAGGAGCTAAGGGCAAAAAAGAAGAAGTAGTATCCGTTTATTCTTTTAATCTGGAGGAGTTTTTAACCTATTCCATAGATTAGATAACCACCCTTTCTATGGCTCATTGTGGAACTTAATACTGAGGTTAAATTCACACACAAAATTCACAAAAATATATCTTTTGCAACTTGTAAATCATCTCAGTTATGCTGGGACAGCCCCCTACACATCGGTTTCCCAAATAGCCAAGTTCCTAGCTGAAATTTTTTGTAAAACAGATATTCCTATTTGTGCAGCATCTGAGTGCCTCTCAATCTTTTAACGGCTTCACGATCCCCTTTCCACTCTCCCCTCCCCAAGTGAATGGGAGAATGGTGCTATTATCCCATCCTACAGATGGGGAACTAAGCAGCTAAGTGACTTGTCCAGGTTCACATAATGAATTTGAAGGAACATAAATTAACTCAGTTTCTCCCCAGTCTCAGGTTGGTCCAGTAATTAGGATGCTATCCTTCTTCTCAACCCACTTGCTGCCATTTTCACAGTTAAACTGTGGAAATCTCTTTGACAGGGCATTGAAGGCAGACATCTTAGTTAGTCTGAGGAAATGATTAAATACTTTAATTTTCCATCTTCAAGTTTCAGAGGGTAGCTGTGTTAGTCTGTTTGCATACAGCAGTTCCTATGCTTTCGGCTCTTCTGAGCAGTTTGAGTGGCCAGACTTAGAAGTCCTCACTGTGACCTGAGTGGGCTTTGGTGGAGGGTATCTGTCATCATCTATTTTTCCTTCCTCCCATCTTTCAGGTTCAAGGAGCATGTGATGAGCAACTCCCCCAAAGACATCCTGTCTGCAGAGGAGCTGCTCTGGTTGCAATCCAAGATCACCACAGGGACTGTACAGAAGCGTGTGGAGACAGAGGTGGAAGAGGTGCCACCCGGGGAAGACTTGCCTCCGGGGGTGGAAGTCAAGCCAGAAAAAGGAGCTGATGCCCAGGTACCCTGACAGTTGCAGACTCTGACAGTTATACTGAGTTAGCATCTACTGTCAGGGTGGGTATTATTGTTGTTTGTGTTACAGTAACACAGAGAGGCCCTGACTAGTGATGGGAATGGGCCCTGTTCTGCAGGGTGCTGGGCAAACACTTAGTGAGACAGTCCCTGCCCTGAAGAAGTTAGAATTTAAATAGACAAAAGGTGGAAGGTAAAGCGGAAGCAAAGACAGGAGAAAGGACTTTCCCAGGATAAGTGGTGAATGACAGCCAGGAGTAGTAGTCCAATCTCTCCTGGTTCCCAGTCCAGGGTATGCTTCACTCTCAAATAGACATGAGAGATTGCTGCAAACTTGACTCCTATTCTCTCATCAAGAACCCATTCTGTGCTGTACTGCGTCTTGCAGACTCTCCAGTGCAATATGAGATTTCCTCAGTTTTTGCATGTGAAGGCCTACACAGTACTCAGGGTTTTCACTTTGGAGCATTTTCCCAACCTGGAGAACTGCAGGAATTGGTGGTAGTGACCTCATTATGGATCACTTATTGCTGTAAGCCATGATACTCAACATGATAGAAAGGATTAAGATGTGAAACCTAGAATCTTGTTACTGAAGATGCCCTGGCAGTTCTTGTCAAAGACAGCCTGTGACCCTCCTTTTTTGGCCACATTACGACGTACTCCAGCTACATGCTGGCTCCTTGAAATTCTCCTCTTTCAATTTCATTTGAATTAAGAAGCCTGCTTCACCAACTGTTTTAAAGCTTTAGATAGCATGGCTGCGCTCCACATCAGGGGCAGCCATTATATAGTGATCCTTTCACACATGCTTCTAAATGACATGGAACGTACTGTAGAGACTTAGGTTATTACCATCTCTTTTATCTGGTTCCTCTTCCAGGGAGACCTGGACCAGGACAAAATCCGGGAGCTCGTTATCTCCATCCGGCAGCAAGTGTATACCCAGAACGAGACAGAAGTCAGCAAGCGCTGGAACTTTGAGGAAGGGGTAGGTAGCCATGGACTCAGCTGTAGGAAAGGCTCCATGGCATGGACTAGGTGCTTAGCAGCATCCACTATCTGAGTTGATACCCCAGTCCCTATGTGCAGAAGCCTTAGGTTCTGTTTGGTGAAGGGAAAAACATGGAAGGTTTTGGCAGGAGTTCCCAGAAGTCCTTGTGTAGTTTTACCCAGCCATCTCTAATGGAATGATATAAATCCAGAGGGGATGGCTCAGTGCTCTCAGTATTATGTTAGTCCTACCTAGACTTCCCCTGGTGGAATCATTACTTCATCCTTCTGATGTAGTTAAGCTGAGCATGGTGTTGTAGTGGGGGGCTGGCAGACGTAGGGCATAACCTGAGCTCCTGTCTTTACATGAACTCAAGATTTCACAGTGCTCTTTGTAAGAGAGATAGCTGGCCAAATTTTGCTTCCTTTGCTGCTGTG
This sequence comes from Pelochelys cantorii, assembly GCA_032595735.1. Classification (NCBI taxonomy): domain Eukaryota; kingdom Metazoa; phylum Chordata; order Testudines; family Trionychidae; genus Pelochelys; species Pelochelys cantorii. The sequence continues at coordinate 36,425,167 of CM064336.1, forward strand.
TATTGCGGGTTTCCTCTCATCTCACCTCCAGAGATGGCTGCATTTGCTGCCTGAATAGTATTTCGCAAACTATATCAGGATAGGTGAGGGGATGTACTAGTATGGTGCCCCTTCAACAGCTCCTCTCAGGGTTGAACGCTGCTTTGAATGTCTGCTAATATCTTGTGACATCAAAGAATCCTAGTCAGGGCTGCATTGTACAAGACACTGTAAAGCTAAATACAGTTTCTGCCCCTGAGAACATTCTCGCTATGTTAACTCTCCCATGCCATCCTGTGACAGAGCTTGCTTTCTCTGCAGCCCTCTCTTACCTGTCTTGAGAACCTCTGTTTATTCCTCCCCACCCAACACATTTTGCAGATCAAGAGGCCATACTTTCATGTCAAGCCACTGGAACGAGCACAGTTGAAGAACTGGCGCGACTACCTTGACTTTGAGATCACCAATGGCTCCCATGAACGCACCATTGTGCTTTTTGAGCGCTGTGTCATTGCCTGTGCCCTTTACGAGGAGTTCTGGATCAAAGTGAGCATCTTCCTTCTTTCTCCTCCTCCCTAGGGGTTGCCCCGCATGTCTGAATCTTGCTGACTTCACGCTGAAGATGGGCAGTGCTGCTCCCCTCTTTCTCACACACCACTTCAGCTCTGCTTCTAAGGCAGTTAAGAGGATGCTATAAAAAATCTCCTCAATAGCTGTGTGTTGTCTTAGCCCTGGAAGATGTTTACCATATCTCCATATGTCTGAAGACAGACAAGAAATAAACCAAAGCCTCGCTGCAGTCCCAAATGTTCAACAATGCTGTGACTAGGAGGGTGGATTGGCTTTGGATGAAGGTAGTAGGCCTGGGAAGGATTTGTGTCCATATTCTGCAGCTAAGAGCAAATTTTAACTTGAATACTTCCGGCTGCTTTTTTTTTTTTTTTTAAATGGCTGTGGGTAAAGGGGGAAGCATCTGCCAGATCCTTAGGGCACGCGGGCCTACAGGGTTTACCAACCTGGAACAGAATTGTTGGATGGCGTCTCTTGCTGTTTCACAGGTTTGAAGTAAATTGGATTTACCCTCTAGCACTAGGCAGGGTCTAGCAATTCTGCTCCCCTTTAGCATTGGGCAGAGTCCCCTAGCTCTTGGACTAAGCCAGCAGCATCTTGTAGGGGTGGGGGTATAAATGCTCCCTGGGAATCAGAGTTAATTCTGCACCAGGGCCTGTGATCCCTACCCACCCTGGCTGTTGCCCACATTTACTTGTGCAGTCAGCACGAGTTCAGGTGGTGCTCTCTTACGGATTTCCAAACGTTTCATTTATTTTTTTTATTCTGCATGTATATTGTGGAGCAAAATTCTAACACCCTTCTTTTAAATTCCGTTGCTGCTTTTTATCTGCCCGTGTTTCCTACCTGCCTAAGAGGGTGCAGGAAATTCTGAAGAGAGGTGTGTTAAGCCCCTTAACGTGAGTGCACCATAACCTTCTCAATACAAGCTGATGTAGCAGACTTTCATACATTCTATGCCACAGAAAGTGGGCAACCTTAACGCATTCTTGGTTTTTTTGTATCCCCACTCCTTCTAATCTAGTACACGAAATACCTTGAGAACCACACTGTGACTGGGGCCAGGAGTGTCTTCCAACGAGCTTGTGGCTACCATCTCCCCAGGAAGCCTAACATCCACCTCCTGTGGGCTGCATTTGAAGAGAAGCAAGGTTAGAGGAAACTTACCCTATCTGCACCCCTCTGCTGGTTTGCTGACCTCAGAAACCCTTGGTTAGCTGGAAGTTGACTTTACTAAGCAGTTCAATAGTGGAGAAGTGAAAGAGTTTCTCATTGACATTTCACTAAGCCCACCCAACCCCCTGTTTTGGAGTGTTCACAATAGCCTGTTCAGTGAATCTTATTGAAAGGTTGAGGCCAGATCTTAAGGGACAGACATGACTGATTCAATTCTGGACTCTAAAATTAGCTCTTCAGGTGCTAGTCTCTCCCAGAATGCTTAGTGGGCAAAAGAATCTGGAAATACTGGGTTAAGATTTTCAAAATCAGCTAGTGAGTTTTAGTGCCCAACTTGACACCTGATGTTTTCTTAGGGGTTGAATGCTCAGTAGTTTGAAAATCCAGGCTCCTTTAAGATATCTCAAGTTGAGCAAAATCATTAACCATTTCTCTTGGCTCTGGCCCACTTTCCTATAAACTCACATATAAGTTGGGAAACCCCACTGGGGTGTGTCTTAAAACCCCCAGTAGAGAAGAGCTGCAAAAATGATTTGAGAGTTGGAAAAAATTATTTGGAGAGGCTTAAGGAGCTCAATCTCTTTAGCTTATAAAAAAAAATCAAGAAGTGACTTGATTATGGTATACCTTCATGGGGGGGAGCGGGCGGGCGGGCGGAAATATTAGATACTTCAGGGACAGATACTTGAAGAAAGGCAGAACAAGAACTGATGGCTGGAAGATAAAGCCAGACCAATTCCCATTAAAACAGGGCATGTTTTTAACAGAATGATCTCCCAAGCAAAGTGGTGGATTCTCTCTCTTGAGGTCTTCAAATGAAGACTGGATGTCTTCCTGGAAGATATTTTCATCAATTACATGGGGGGAAATGGCTGATTTTCTAGTTTATATTACACAGGAGATCAGACTAGACAATCTAATGGTCTCTTCTGGCCTTAATCTGTGAACTGCTGCTTAGTAAGGGACGCAGAAATTAAGGAGCTTCTGCCCTCAACCATTTCCTTTAGCTGCATCCATGTGTTTAAAATGTGTTCTTGTCAGATTTATATTGATTTCAATTGCAAATATTGGCCTCTACCATGTTTAAATTGCAAACCCAAGACCATGATGTGTATCCGTGATGGTGCGCTATCCCCTTCAGTCTTTACAGGCTTAAAGCGGAGGTTAGATGATTTGGAAAATGCCGCTAAATCCTTTAAGCCCCCTAGTGTGGTAAGTTTTGCCTTTGAAACGAGTGAGACTCTCGTACACCATAGATTTAAAGCAAATAAATATAGCCTCTAAATTCACCGAGCACCACATGTGCTTGCCATGCTACCTGTCTTCACTGCCACTGTCACCCCTCCCACATCTGTGCAGGAGACCTGGAGGAGGCACGTCGCATCTTGAAGTCTTTTGAGGAGTCCATCCCTGGGCTAGCCATGGTTCGGCTGCGGAGAGTGAGCTTGGAGCGGCGACATGGCAACCTGGAGGCAGCTGAAGCTCTGCTGCAGGAAGCCATACGGGACAATGAGGGGATGCCCCTGGCCTCATTTTATGCCATTAAGCTGGCCCGACAGGTGCTGAAAGTTCAGAAGAATCTAATAAAGGCTCGGAAGATTCTCATGGAAGCATTAGAGAAAGATCCGGTGAGATTTTGGGAAGGGGAGGGTGATGCTCCCAAGAAGACTGCAGAAGGGTATCTTGGTGAGAGAGTGTTTCTATCCATAGAGCCCTGTAATCCGCAGATACCATTATTGTAGATATGGATGCTGATACCAATTTTATATCTAGAACTCTGAAAATTTGAGGATATCCGCTTTATATACACACAGATATCCTCATCCGTGGATGCAAATATGTGTGGCTCATTTTTGCAGATATGGATGAGGATGTGGATACAATTGTATTTGTGCAGGGCTCTATCTATCTAGGAGGGAGCAGATGCTGTGGAAGACTGTACAGCATAATTGCATATTTTTATTAGTATATTGATTGCCTCTAGGCTCCTGCTAAGATTGAAGGGGTTCTAGGTACTGCACACAGACTTTGACCAAAATGGGAAGAGGGCATCCTTTTATGGTGCTGGTCACCACACAGGCACTTAGTGAGATACTTCCTGCTGCCCCATAGAACTCACAGTAGTCAAGGTTTGTGAGGGATGTAAGATTGTCTAACACCCCAAACTGGTGGTGTTTTCTATAATTAGACTTCACTAACCCAGTAACAAATGTGAACTCCTGGATCATTATAACAGTCTTATCATGGAGACATAGACAGTGCCCTTAGACTCTCCAGTCTTTATTGCCACTAGACAAACTGGACTTAGTGATTAACGGTCACTTACACCCAAAATCTTGCCACATTCAGATTGCTTCCAGTCCAAAGAGACCAGTCACTTAATCACAGATCAGTTAGTACCTTAGATCTTACACCAAAGAGAATGCCTGAAACCAGTTGTTTAATTAAACTATGTAAAGATTTATTAACTAGGCAAAAGAAATAAAAGTTATTTACAGGTTAAAGCAAGCAAACATACACACAAATGAGTTACCATGTAAATCCTAAGAGTGACAGAATAAGAGTGATCTGTCAGTTCAAAGTGTTTTTTCAGAGAAGACCCAAGAAGCAGACATTTGGAATCTCTGGATTCAGTTTAGAATCTAATCTCTCAGAGTTCAAACATACAGAAAGATGGAAAATTTTTCTGAGACTGTTTTCTTTCCTTCATTCAGCTTCCAAGTCCACAGGACAAACTTCCTTGCTTGTAGTATTTACCAGTTGTGATAGGGTAATTAACCAGTCCGTTGTATGGTGATTTTCTTTCATGGCATCTGATTTCGATAGTCCTTCTGGATGGGTGGGAGGCATATGCTCCAGTGTACAATTTCAGAGAAAATATTTTCAAAATTATAAAGCAAAATTTACATATTTTCTTATGCATGGAAAACAGGCATTGCAAGTGAGATTAATGTATGCAGCAATTTACAAGCATTTCATAGAGTCTGAACACTAAAAATGATACCTATTTTCAGCAAAACAAATATACAGGTGAACTGGTCTAGTCTCCAGGTACAAGTTTATTCATTGTTAGCTTATGCCTGCCTCCTGGGCATGAGCTGGTATTTGTGAAAGGCAATGAGAAAGTAAAACTACACTTCAGCCTGATGTTTTGGAGTGGCCCAGTCAATCAACTTTTAATATGAAAGCAGTCAGGTGAAGATTTATGGGAGTGTGGGGTATGGTAAGTAAGGATCAAAGGGCAACAACCGACCATTGGCTGTTTTGGCTTCTGTTAGAATCAAAGTCTTAGCTGAATTCCAGGTTGGACCAGTCCATTCTGCCTCTCACACACACTTGCAACTGTGTGTGATTATTTTGCTGCTTGTACTAAATCATGGTGCGTTATTTTGCTATGGGTCAGCAGCTATTATGCTCCACTCCAGAGATAGCTATGTTTTGGTAGGGCAGGAGGGATTCCCACAGATAAATGAAGAAGCAATTCACAATGAGAGCAGCTGGGGAATTTTTTGAGTGCTGGAGAGACCACCCCATAATTCCTAGAGCTGAAGGTTATGCATCCTTGGTCCTAAGATATATATTGTCAGCAGGGAGATTTCAGCAAAACTTCTCTGGTGCCTTCTAAACATACCTTTTTACTCCTGGGCCAAGCACCACATCTCTGATATTTAATTCTCCCCCATGTCATGTAGGAAAATGCAAAGCTCTACACCAATCTCCTGGAGATAGAGTTCAGCGCCGATGTCAGGCAAAATGAAGGCAACACCATGAACTGCTTTGAGAGAGCCCTGAACAGTGGCCTCCCTGAGGAGACCAAGATTGTCTTCTCACAGCGGAGAGTGGAGTTCCTTGAGGACTTTGGTTCCAGCATACACAGGTAAGAGAATACCCTGTTAGTGTGGGGCTGTTTCTGAGACCCTCACCTCTTGGGTACAAAAAGTCAGATAATAATACCTAACTCATCTACAGTGCTTGTATTCAGTAGATCCTGAAGTTGGCTGGTACCATTATCCCCCATTTTACAGATGGGGGAAATTGAGGCATAGGAGTTGCCCAGGATCACCCAAAAGGCCAGTGGTAGAGCTAGTAATAGAGCCAAGGCCTCCTGCATCCCATTCCAAGGAGTACTGGGATGCCACACTGCCCCTTGTGCCAGTACCCAGAGAGCGGAGTGTTCTTTCAGTTCTCCTTCACTCTGAAAGATACCTGATTGATGGTTCTAGATTCGAGAATTAAGCCTTCTGCTCTTACAGAATCCTCTAGCTCTGGAACTGACTTTGGGTTAATTGCATTCACAAACTGTAATTAGTCACAATGGAGTAATGCCAGCCCCCTGCCCTTGAATTACCTCTAGGGACAGTAGTTGAGATTTGAGGGCTTAATCTTCCATCTTTCAAGTCTGCCAATAAGGGAGCCAATCTAAAGTCAGAAGAGACTTGGGCTAGAAAGGTTGAGCCATAGAGATCCTCTTGAGCCTGTCACCTGATGGGCTGATCATACCACTGAGCCTGCCTGCCTACCTGACCTTTGGGGCACCCCACTACCATGTCTGGCTGAGCCAGAACCTTTGGTCTCCCCCAGCGATGGCACAGAGTTGGGTCATGGCCCACAGCAGAGCAACAAGGATACAGAGTTCCACTCATCTCTGGGAATGCTCAGTCAAAGGGATTTGACACAGCATCCAATGGAACCAGAACCCCAAATTTATCCATCTTTGCACAAAAGTTTTATACAGAGCAAGCTCATAAGTTCACTCCCTTTATCAATGAAAGAACAAGATGCACAGTTGTTGCCCCCCATAACAATTATTTACACTGAGCGTATTAATAAACAAAAGTGGTTTTATTAAATATAAAAAGCAGCATTTAAATGATTTCAAGTAACAGCAGACAGATCAAAGTAAGTTACTAAGAAAAACAAAACAAAATATGCCAGCTAAGCTTACTACTCTAAGAAATTTGTTGCAATTTCTTACCCTAACAGTAATTCTAAAAAATTTTTCTTGCAAGTTAGACAGCCTCCTAACTTGAGCCTGATCCTTCCTCCTGTTCAGTCCTAGATGTTTCCAGCAGTCATCTGGGTGCTAAGCAGAGTGTGTCTTGATGTATGGCAACTGCCTCTATGGCAACTGCCTCTATTGTTTGGTTTCCTGCCTATACATAGATTTTACCTAAGGTGGAAAACCATTTGGGTTCAGTTTCAACCCTTTCACACTCCCCATGGAAAAGTACATATCAAATGGGTTCCAGCATCAGGTGACCTGGCCATGTGTCTTGGAAGGACCAATCATAGTTCAGATGTACAGAAAAGCAAGATCATTCAGATGACATTCACAGGAGTACTGGGCCATTAAGTTCCTTGAATACTACTAATGGCCTTCATTAGCCCATCTAGATATATAAATAGATTTATACTTCATATTTCTAACTTTAAGCACAGGAATGATACATGCACACACATAGGATATAAACATTCAGCGGATTACAAGCTTTTCAATGACAGGTTTTGCATAAAGCATATTTGAGTTAGGCATATTCATATTCAAAAACATATTTCTCTAAAAATATGAGTGTGCAATATTACAGGACCACTAGTCTGACCAGCATCTCAACAGGCCAGTGGTGAGAATGAGGTCAACAGGAGTAAAATTCCCATCTTGTTGCAGGGTAAAGAGTTGGCTCAAATGGTTGCATTTCAGCATGCTACTTCTATTCGCACCCCTGGTAGGAAGCACCAAAAGCCAGTGGAAGCTCGGGGCAAAACAAAGCACTTTCAAAGTTAGAGGTGCAAAAGCTTTCTCTTGTCACCAGTGCAAATGGTAAAATGACTGAAATACACGCAGCAAGTTCTCCTGTTCTTGACCATCTGACCTCTTCTGTATTCCCAGCTTGCTGACAGCGTATGATGAACACCAGAAGTTCCTTAAGCACCAGATGACTAGGAAAAGAGCCCCTGAGAATGGGTAAGGCACAGATGTTACCAATTTTTAAACAGCCTCACATACAGTTGAATAGAGAGGACAGTCAAAATATTATATAAGAATTAGACCAGGGTGGCCAAACTTACTGATCCTCTGAGCTGCTCATGACAGTCTTCAGAAGTTCAAGAGCCAGGGCATGCCTTCTGGAGCTTTTTCACAGGAGGTGCCTACCAGGGCTCCAGCCCCACTTCTACTGAAGCACCAAGCCCTGGCAGGCACACCCCACAGGAATGAACCCTGCCCTCCTAGGCAGAAACCAGAGACAACATATGGGGAGCATGTGGGATCCCTCACAGATTTTTGCCACGATTTGCTGACCCTGCTTGTTACATGGTGCCACCAGGCTCCTCCCAGCATGGAAGCTGCTGGAGCCCACAAGCTGGGAGGTGTGGCTCAAGAGGCCTGGCAGTGCAAACATCTGGGAGCTGCAAGGAATGCTGCTGGTTTTACTTTTGCCTTTCCTTGTGGAGCTAAAGCAGCAGCCCCTCCCTGCAGCTCCCATCTGTTTGCTTCCGCCTCTCCATGTGGAGCTAACCCCTGGGAGCTGCAGAGAGAGGTCACTGAGCGTAAGGAGGGAATGCCTGGGGTGTGCGATTCAAGCTGTTTGGGGGCTAAATCTTTAAATTGTGCCCCCAACTCTCAGCAGGCACCAGTTATCTATAGTGGAAGTCCCTAGCACCACCACTTTCTTGCCCCATGCTTAGTAGTTGAAAAATGGGAGGGAGAAGTCGGGGCAATGAGCCTCATGCAACTCATGAACTACAGTTTGGCCATCCCTGAACTACTTGATCTCAAGGACTAGAGAAATAGAAATGGGATGAAATTTAATAGCACAAAGTGCAAGTTTGTGCACTTAGAAACTAATAACTTCTGCTTTAAATCATGTGCTTGTCAGTTGGAAATGAGGACGAAAAGATGTCAGTGTGTAAGTCAGTCAAGGTATAAGGTTTACTGAGAGCCATCAATGTGATGTATTCATGTAAAGGGCAAATGCAGTCATCTCAGGTGAGAGATTTCCAGTTGAGATAGGGAAGTAATAATGTCATTGGGAAAGGTACTTGTAAGAGCTCATCTGCAGTGCTGTGTTCGAGCCTGGTCATTTGTGTTCAAGAAAGATGAATCCAAAGTGGCATGTTTGCAGAGAAGGGCTCCTAGGATGATAGGAGAATGGATAGCCAGTCTGAGTGAAGACTGAAAGAAATAGGTTTGTCTAATCTGGCAAAATGAAGGTTGAGAAGGGATCTGATGGTTCTATGAATACACTGGAAGATAAACCTCAAGGAGGGAGAAGAGCTGTCAAACTAAAGGACAATGATGGCACACAAACAAATGGAGATAAATTGGCCAAGAATATAGCTAGACTGAAAATGAGAAGGGTATGAACAATCAGGGGACTGGTATTCTGGAACAGTCTGCCAGTAGAAGTGAATAACCAACTAGTTTGAAGATGGACTTGGATCCCAAGTTTGTAAATAGGATTGTAACATGAGGTTGCCTGTGATAGCATGGATTGGACTTGACACAGGGGGTTTCTTCTGATCTGTATTGTTTTATGGTGCACCAGAGTATGTGCTCATATAGATCTTGGACTGCTTTCTATCCATATCTGATCTTGAATGCCGCCCTACTTGGTTAGGACTCTTTTTTGTCAACTGTTGTACGCAGACTAAGCAGCATCTTTGATGTTTGACATTAATGAAATAATGCACACGCCAGAGCCCAAACAAAGAGGTGCTGTGTGCCATACTGGGTTTCCTCTCTCTGATTCCAGACTCCTCTAGGCCCTGTGCTGTGAACACAGTTATTGATTGCATTTTAAACTTTTTTCCAGCTGCACTGATGAACCAGAAGACAAAAAGCTGAGAGCTGAGGATTCTCATGGGATGGTCAATCCTGGGATTACTGCGGCAGGCATGGCACCAGCGATGGGCGGAGACATGAGCACCAATCCAGCAGCCGCTTATAACTACAACACCTGGTATCAGGTCAGCAGTGTGGCACTAATGCAGTTTTCTGAGCCCTGAATGCTAATGCATCTGGTAGAATTGAAATATGTGACATGTTCCCATGTTCTTTCCCTGTTTATAGCAGGATAGCAGCTCTGCTATAATTCAGATTGCAAGTTGATTACTGATTAAGATGATTGCTATAAAATCAGTATAGTGACTCAGCATAGTGTGGTTACTTGCTGTGTCTTACAGGGACATGGGAATAGTTAATGGATCAAATCTGGATGTTGAGCAGTGGAAAAGTAGGTTGTGTTACATTGGTGCTGAGAGATTTTTTTTTTTCTTTAAAGAGGAAATTAAATGCTTGAAAATGTCAACATTGCCTTAGTGGTGTCTTATGCTCTTCCAGAATTTAGAGAGTAGCTAAGTTTAAACCACAGAACACCAGGAAATTAAGAGTGAAGGTATATTCGCCATTCTTCCCCACAAAGCAACCTTAACACTGCCCTTTTTAAGCAATACCCTGCCTGCTATGCCAATAATGCCCATACTAAAACTATCACCTTGCAGATGCTACAGAGCACATGAGCACTGTAGGACCCAGTCTGGTACCTTCTTTTTGCTAAGACAATCCTTGCATTTAGGTCAGGTGTGGTGAACAAGGGCTATTTACACTCAAACATAATGTATTTTACACAGACCATCCCAGACCTGCTAAATGTTACCTCCCCATCACCCTTACCCTGGGAACTCCTTCTGAGTTATTGCCTTCACTTATCCCTCACAAAGCCTTAGACCACAGACTACCAACAAAATCCCTTTGGGTTCTGCCGTGTGGGCAGGGGACTGGACTCGACCTCTCGAGGTCCCTTCCAGTTCTAGTGTCATATGATTCTAAGAAGATACCTTTGTGTACCTCTGTTGACCAAACCTGTAGAACTTGGCAGTGAAAAGAGAAATACTTACTCCTTCAAAGTACATGTACACCTCTCTTCATATCACAGTAACAGGTCTTCAAAGATGCTCCTATCAATCCCTTCGCCATTCATTCTACCATTGAACATAGGTGGTGTGCATGCAGATTAATACTGGAATTTGGAACTCTGTAAAACAATGGCATTCTCTCTTAGAATTTCCTTGTATCTACTTATTGTAGATTCATAGCTTTTAAGGCAAGCAATGAAAATTGGATCTTCTAGTCTGATCACCTGTATAGCACAAACCAGAGAATGTCATCCAGTTGCCTCTATATTGAGCCCAATAACTTGTGAGCCCAATAACTTGTGATTGACTAAAGTATCCAGTCTGGATTTGGAGTCCTCAAGAGATGGAAAATCCACCATTTCTCTTTATAATTTTATTCTTTACAACCACCTCTCCTGATCTATTTCTAGTAGCTATTGCCAGCTGTGGGTAGTAGGCAGAGTTAAGTTTGCATTGAAGGGGTAGTAGTATGTGTCTTAGTTCTATATTTTCTGGTTTTAAAAGATTGTTGGTTCATCACTGCACATTCTAGAAGAGCATAAGGTAAGGCTGGGGAGCCTTAACTGTGTGTTAACAGAGTTCTAGGGTCTTTAATAAAGAAGAGTGTGATCTCTGGTGATGGGATTAAAGGGCTGGGCTTTAGGATTACTGGGTTTTGTTCCTAGCGTAGAGAGTTTTTTCTGATGCTTAGGAGAGGGGTGAGAGTTAGTTGCCTGCATTTTATTCCCAATTTTGGATGGGGAATGAGTTCTTGTTGCTAAAATAGAGAATCAGGACTCTTAGGGTATGTCTACACTGTATTCCTCTTTCGAGAGAGGAATGCAAATACAGGCGAATGAAATTGCAAATGAAGCACGGATTTGAATTTCCCGCTCTTCATTTGTATAATGGCGTCCGGGCACTTTTTCAAAATACCCTATTTCAAAAGAACAAACGCAGTCTAGATGGGGTTATTTAAAAAAAAAAAAAAAAAAAAAAAAAAAAACCCTTCTTTCAAAATAACCCTTACTCCTTAAAAAATGAGGTTTAAGGGTTATTTCAAAAGAAGGGTTTTTTTCTACTGCCCCTCTTCCCTCCCCCCCCCAACCCAATGCCTCATCCCTCCCCCAGAGCCAGGCACTCCCAGGCCCCCCTAATCTAATGCCTCCCTCCTCCCCCAGAGCCAGGCACTCCCAGCCCCCCCAGCCGAATGCCTGGGTCCTGGAGCTGCCACCATACATTTCTTCCTCTGGTACTGGGGCGGCATGAGCACAGCGGCCGGCCATGAGCATGTGCTGGAGCACCCAGCCCAGAGCAGCCCGGCCGGCTGTGATCTGCAGTCAGCCACATGCTCCAAACGGCCAGCAGGCCACACTTTATTTTTTTTATAAAATGTAGTGTCGGGCCGCAAAAAATTTTGATCGGGCTGCATGCAGCCTGCCAGAGGCCTGTTTAACATGCCTGGTCTAGAGGAATTGCTCCATAATTTCAAATTCTTAACCATCATAAAATGTAAACCTCCTTGCTCTAGACCCAATAATTGATTGGTGTTAGGAAGGAAGTTCCCCTAAGAGCAGGTTATCCCAGGATAATTTGTACAGAAGGTAGGAATGGCCATACTGGGTCAGACAATAGGTCTCTCCAGCCCAGTATCCTGTCTTCTGACAGTGGCCAATGCCAGGTGCCCCAGAAGGAATGGACTGAACAGGTAATCATCAAGTGATCCATCCCATTCAACATTACCCATTCTTTGCCCTGACAGAGACTAGGGACACCATCCTTGCCCTTCCTGGCTAATAGCCACTGATTGACCTATCCTACATGAATTTATCTACTTCTTTTTTTGAACCCTGTTAAAGTCTTGGCCTTTGCAACGTTCTTTAGCAAGGAGTTCCACAGGTTCACTGTGCATCGTGTGAAGAAATATTTCCTTTTGTTTTAAACCTGTTGCCTGTTAATTTCATTTGGTGGCCTCTAGCTCTCATTTACTTCTCATAACACATTTCCCTCTTTGCTTTCTTCAGACCAGTCATGATTTTACAGACTTTTGTCATATTACTTTCCCCTCCCGGACCTTAGTTTTCTCTTTTCCAAGTTGAAAAGTCCCAGTTCTATTATTGTCTCCTCATATGTTAGCCATTCCACACCCCTGATCTCTTTTTTGAGATGAGGCAACCGCATCTGCGCACAGTATTCAAGATGTGGACATATGGATTTATAAAGCGGCAGTAAGATATTTTCGGTCTTATTATGTATCCCTTTCTTCCCAACATTGTTTGTTTTGACTGCTGCTGCACTTTGAGTGGATGTTTTCAGAGAATTATCCACAATGACTCCAAGAGCTTTCTCAAATGGTAATAGCTAATTCAGATACACACGTTTTGTATGTATAGTTTGGATTATGGTTTCTAATATTCATTGCTTTGCATTTATCAGCATTGAATTTCATCTGCCATTTTGTTGCCCAGTCACCCAGCTTTGTGAGATTTTGAAGCTCTCCACAGTATGCTGTGGACTTAATTATCTTGAGCAGTTGTTTCATTTGCAAATTTTGCCACCTCACTGATTGCCCCTTTCTCCAGACCATTTATATGCTCAATTGATGCCAATATGGAACCCTGCAGGACACCACTAGTTACCTCTATCCATTCTGAAAACTGATAATTTATTCCTACCCTTTGTTTCCTATCTTTTAATCAGTTACCAATCCATGAGAGTGTACCTTCCCTCTTATCCTGTAACAACTTACCAAATAACCTAAAGTAAAGTTAAGGGATCTTGTCAAAGGCTTTCTGGAAATTGAAGTATACTGTATCTACTGGATCCCCCCTTGCCCAGATGTTATTGGCCCCCTTACAGAATTCTAGTAGATTGGTGCGATGTGACTTCCCCTCACAAATACCATGTTGACTCTTCTGCAAACTGTGTTCATCTATGTATCTGACAATTATGTTTTTTAAAGATAGGCTTACCAGCCTGTAAGTGCAAGGATCACCTTAGGGATGTAAGAGAGCTTAAGCTTATAGGGTAGTTGTCGACTACTTGCATTCTTTCCCCCACCCCTGCTGCTGCCTCTGTATCAGAGGCAGCAAGGGTCAGCAGCACGGTCTCCGCTTTCCTCCCCTGCACTGCCTCTATCAGAGGCAGTCTGAGGGAGGCCTCTCTGGCAGCAGCTCCTGTCCGCAGGGTGTCCCAACTTCCCGCTGGGACCCTTTGTTGACAGAGGCTGCTACTGGCTGGGCTGGCAGCCCCACTCAGTCCCTGCTTGTGTCGGGTTGGGGACTAAACCCTGTTGTGGCTCTGCAATTTAAAATGCAATAGGACCTGGGGGGCTGGCTGCCCAACTCCTACTGCCCTTTAAATTGCAGAGCTGCAGCGGGATTTGGTCCCAGCGTGAGCCGTGACGTAGGCTTCCCCTATTGAATAGTCAATAAAAATTCTATTGACTATTCAATTACTAAAATAAACCTCAATTTAACATGCCTAGATCACCTCTGGAGCCCTTTTTAAAAATCAGCATCATATTAGTCATTTGGTACAGAGGATGATGTAAAGGATAGGTTACAAATCATAGTAATTCTGTAATTACCCATTTGAGTTCCTTTAGAACTCTTGGATGAGTGCCATCTGGTCCTGGTGACTTGATACTGTTTAACAATTTGTTCCAAAGCCACCTCTAATGACACCTTGACCTGAGACATTTTCTGAGTTTTGTCACCTAAAAAGAACGTCTCTTTTGGGACTCTTCCTCATGTCCTCAGCCGTGAAGACTGACGCAGAACATTCATTTAGTTTAAAGGATGATCAGAACATTGTTGATAGTGCTGCTTTTTTTTCTGCTATTTGACTAGTTCAAATTCTTTTTTGGCCATCTTAATTATGTTTCTTTCATTGCTTCTGTTACTTAGCTTGTTAGCCAGTGACACACTTTGGGTTCTCTTAATTTAGGATATACATTTAAAATTGGCAGGAGGGTAGCTACTGTCCACTATCAGACAGGATATGGGACTAGGAAGTGAATCACTGATCTGATCCACTATGGTAAATTTCACTTTCCTAGCCTAGTCCAGTGTTACTGTGAGCTGTTTAACAATGGTTATATTGCATTCTAGAGGTGGATGAAATGCTTCCTTTATGTATAGTATTTTAGATCCTTTGGGTTAAGGGTGCTATAGAAATTTAGTTATGATGGCTTCAGTGTCAAAGGGGAAGAGGTTAGTATTGTGCTTTACCACGCTGTAATTATGTCCTCTGTTCTATTTCAAATGCAGAACTACGGTGTCTACGGGTATCAAAATCCATGGAACTACAACCAGTATTACCCACACAGCTGAAAGTGACAAAGTGTGAGAGAAGCAATCAGTTCAAAAGATCAAGGAGCAGCCACTTTACATTTGCTTCCAAGAAAAGACATGAAAGGAAAGTGGCTATTGACTCTCTGTAAGAGAGAGAAACTGAACTGTCTTATTAAAGTCCCATTTCTCCCCTCATTGTGGTGCCCTAACTCCTTCCTTAACCCACATTATGAACTGGGTTAGATCATGTCTGATCTTCATCTCCAATGGTGGCTACTGCCTCTTTGCACTGACTTGATCTCTTTTAGTTGGGAAAGTCTAAGAATCCTTTCCTGTCTGCGGTGAACTCAAACTAGCCTCACTGCAGACACAACAGGGATCCAAAAGCTGAACTCACTTAGCAACAGCAACCCAGGCATGATTCCTTATTTGGTGCTCATAGAGCAGAAGTTTTTTTTAAATTAACTTTATTGCAACAATTACCCAGGGAAGGGTCATTTTGTAAACTTTTCCTGTACATTTCATGTGGTGTAAATAAACATGCAATTAATCAGACCGTATTCTTCTGTGGAGCAAAAGATGGAGTTTTGTTCATGTTCGTGTCATATACAGCTCCCTCTCAGCAAAAAATATTGTGCTAATACAATAACATGGGTTTTCCTGTTTTTGATGGGGTATAATATAGAGGTTACTGGAAACTTGTGCCCCTGTGGTTCCTTGCAGCTGATTCATCTGGATCTAGATTAGTTATGAGCAAGAACACACCCTCCTCAGCAGGGGACAGATAGTATTAATCAGCACAAAGAAAACAGGTCCATTTGTTTATTTAAAACCCCTTGTTCAACAGCCACTCTTTCAGTTCATTATCAAAATAGCCCTTAATACGTATGCTAGCAGTGACTTCATTGACTTGAATAGGTGGTGGTTTCCCAGCAAGCTGAGTGAGGAACTCCTTAACTTCCTTCTCCAGGGCCTGAAGTTAAAGAAACAGAACAAAAATAATGTCTCTATTTAACTAAATCAAATTGACAACCCAAAATTTTGTTTAGTCATCAAATACTAGGCCAGGCTCTCAGCTGTTAAGATCAAGTTTGACTTGGTTTAAAGCTGGGCATGCATCAGGCATAACACCAAATAGTCCAGACATGTTAATTGTGTTGTAGGAGCTCCAAGAACAACAGTCACTAGTTTTGCTAGTCTGGTATTCTGCTTCCTGTTGTGGTAGATAATTCTTTTACAAATATAACTCCATTTTCTGCACCCATGCATGGGAGGAGGAAACTCCTCAGGAAAAAGAACTTTGCTTTTTGTTCTGGACTTGTATAGCATCCCTATTAGCTTTTTTCTAAACTAATGGCTGTTGTTATGGGGAATATGTAATTGTCTCTCCAGCTGCTCAGCTCTGAAGGCAGCACTGCCATCACCAGCAGCGCAGCAGTGAGAGTAGCATTACTGCATGCTCCCCCTCCCCCTTTTTGGGTCAAGACTCAAATTGCCATGAAATTTCAGATTTAAATAGTTGAAATTATGAAATTTACTCTTAAAATCCTATGATTGTGAAATTGTCCAAAATGGACCGAATTTAGTAGATCCCTCACTATAATTCTTTGATTTGCTGTAAGACTTTTGCAGAATACAGCCGCTCCCTGAGTTATGACCACCTCTACTTACGACCATCTGCACTTACGACCAAAGTGGTCGTAAATGCGGATCCGAGTTACGAACAGCGAGCTGCGCTTACGAACAGCGCAGTCGCCATGTAACTATGGGATCCAAGTTACAAACACTTGGAGTTACGGACCAAGTGTTGGTCTGTAACTTGTTCATAACTCGGGGAGCAGCTGTACATTCAATACATTTTCTCCTATTAAATTTGCATTCCATTTTGGGGGGGTAAGGAGAATCATTGAATGTACACTTTTAGAAGCTGTGTAATTGTGGATCTGCTGTTAGTCCCTAGTGAAATGAGTTGGAATATCACATACCCAGATATCACCTTCAATTTTCCTGATGACAGTCATCCGCCTGTTGCCACTAGTAATGTCCTTATAGACTGGAACGTTGTGCATCCGGGAACGTCTTACAAAGTAAGGAAGGGCAGGTGGGGTATCTAACCAAAAAAATTGATTTCAGCTCTAGGCTAGAACAATGTCTTGTCTGCATGCTCCACTAGTGAGCTCCAATCAGAAAAGTGACCCTGGTGAAACTCAAGTCATTTCAGTTTGCAACTCTACTCTCCCTACCACAACCTCCCCCTAATATCTAAAAATTCAACTGGGTTGTTCCTGGCTAAGGCAGTCACTGGTAAATATGCAATCTGAATTTAGCAGCCTTATGCATAAAGGCAGAACAGACACCTGTGCACATGCCAGTAGCTTTACTAGGGAAAAAAACCCAAAAAACCAAATTGTCGCTTTTCTGATACCAACTACTAACAAGGTTTGTATTTCTCAAGCTTTAGAAACAGATGATAACATAGGCTGGCTGTTGGAATACTTTGATGGAAGGACTACTATAAGCATTAGTCACATTCTGTACCATACTCAAAATCACAAATCTTTTAAGTTACAGGAAACAAGGCGAGCATTAGGGGCTGTCGGGGAGACTGCTATTGTTTGACTGCCTTCTGATCCTAGAAAAATGTACCTTTCTATACCTAAAAAATGTAGGTTTCAGGGACAAAAGGGCACCTGTTATTGCATAAAAACTTCCTCATACCAAAATCTCTCTGTAGCAGGGATGGGCAATCACAAATAATGGGTGGGCCACATGAGTGACCCTCCTTCACCTCAGTGGGCTGCAGTAACCCATGCCCCTCTGGATATTCACCCCTGTTGCCCTCCTGTATACCTTCTGTCCCACATGCCTTCCAAACTGGGGCACCAGAGCCACACACTGCTCCCTCCCTTCCCAGCAGTTTCAGAACGTGTGAATTGCCTGATTCGCACTCAGTGCCCCCCTCGCTCCCTCCCTGAGCTGGAATGTGAGTGTGCAGCATCACAGCTCTGGGAAGGACAGAGCACGAACCAGGCAATTCATGCATTCCAAAAGTGCTGGAAGGGAGGAGCAGGTTAAGTGTGGGGCTCTGGTGCCTCAGTGTGTGTGTGGGGGGGGGAGAGGGGGGAGGAAAGGTGGGCACAGCCAGGAGGCCTGCAGGCCACAGGATGCCCACTACTAGTCTATATACATATCATGACTAAAACCCACCACTTTAAAAATCACATGAAAAAAAAATCTAATGGAAAATAACATTGGTTGACATGCATTCCCCTTCACTTAAGAGCAGTGGCTGTTCTGAGATATTCTTACATTCAGACTAAAGATGGGTTCCTTACAACACAGGGGTGAGCAAGAGAGCCTCTGCAGGCTGGATCAGCTGGTGGATACAGATCACCACTGCCCTGCTGCTTCCCCCACCCCCAGGCCAATCAAGACCTGGGGATGGGAGTGTGTGAAGTCCCTTCTCCTCCTCCTTCCCCCCCCCCCCCAGGGTGCACAGCACCAGAGGGAATCACCAGTTGTTCTCTCTAGCCTCTGCTCCCCCAGGCCCTGATAAAGTCTCCTCCCACCCAAGGGGCATGGCATCACAGTGAACAGCAGCAGTTCTCTCTAGCCAGCACATGCCCCGGGCGGGGGGTGAGGGACTTCACATGCTCCCAGGCTCTGATTGGCCTGGAGGCCAGGGGAGTGCTGGAAGTCTCCTTCAGTTGCAGTGCCTAGAGGGAACTGCCAGCTGTTTTAAAACTGCTGGCACTTCTCTCTAGGTGCTTGGGGTAAGTGCGGGAAGAGACTTCATGGGTTCCCCCACCCCCAGGCTAATCAGGATCTGTGGACAGAGAAGTCTTCCCACCCCACCCCACCCCTTCCAGGGCAGCCCAGGTCCCCTTTAGAAATCTATGAAGTGGCTCCCTTTTAAAAATTATTGCCCACCCTTGCCACAACATTACAATCTCTGGCTCTTGGTCAATGCTGTGTAGTATTCCAGCTCTGGTATGCTAAATCAGCACAAAATAGTTGCTACCAGTAGGCTGAGTGAAATTTGTTTTGATATATATCAATGTTTTAATTTAAATTTCCAGTTGTGCAAAATCATGGACTAAGTATTTTATTGATTTAAATTTCCCATGATTGTGAAAACTTAAAACATGTTGAAATTCAAAGTTAAAGTATCATAACATACAAACTTATCACATTCAAAATATACAAACTAAATATCCTTACACCAAATTAAGTTATTAAGCAGTGTTTTTAGGTTGACTAGCTGTGTCCGTTATCAATGGAAATATTTCAGGTTTGTGTGCAGGCCGTGAAATGGATTGTTATTGATGAACTCCTCCCAAGCCTAGCTCCAGGACAGGTGCCCTATCTATACGGTTACCTGATGGAGGTCTCCAGCCAGACGGGGTGGGGTACTGGTCGTGTTTGGGGGGAGCAGGAATTCTGGTGGGTGGAATGAGTCTCTCCACAAATTTATATTCTTCAGTGGATTCCACAATCCCGGGGTAGTGAGGCTCGCGGGTCTCAGGTTCGTCCCGGGACTGGCTCTGAAACGCAGGGGGCGGGGGAGGGAATAACCGTCAGGCCATCCTGCCTGCAGAAGCCACGCGCAGCCCGGCCCATGGCGGGCGCCTTCTCACGGCTCTAGCCGCGCAGCGCTGTGGGGGGCGGGTCCGAGCTGCAGACGCCAAGGACGAATCAGCCCCCCCGCGCGTCCCCCTCCTCGGTACCTGCCGGGCTGTCAGCTGCAGTAGCCTCCGAGCCCCCGCGCCCCACAGGCCTCTCGGCCGCCTCCTCAGCCCCGCCAGGGCCATGGCCGCTGCCATCTTGCTGCCGCCTGCGGCTGGAAGGTGGGAAGGGCTGTGACGTAAAAATCTGACGCCTCCGCGGGCGACAGCCGTCGCGTGTGACGTGATGCTGTACGCACCGCGCGCGCCCCCGCCGTACGTATATGAACGTGCGCGCGCCTCGGCTAAACTCTCTTCGGCTCCATCTTGTGAAGCGGCGGCGGCGGCGGCGTCTCGTGGTGAGCGAGGTGCTGGTAACCCGCCCGCCTGAACCGGGCCTGGAGTGGGGGATGTAGGGGCGGAGCCGGGATTCAGAGGGGCGGGGATATGAAGCGCTCGCGCCTCACCCGTCCCCTGCGAGCTCAGCCGGCGGACGCCTGGGCGCGGGGCTGGCGGCTGTAGGGCGGGGTGAGTGAAGGGGGAGCGGAGATGCAGCCGCTCCTCTTGCTCCATCCCTCCGGCCGGCGCCTGGCTGGGCTGCCGTGAGGGGGGCCGGGCGAGGACGGGCAGGTGGGCTGATAGGCCCACTAGGGCCGACTCCCGTCAGGGACCGTGAGCCGCCAGGAGATTCCGGGCTGGTCAGCTCAGCCGGGCACGTTTAACCGCCTCTCCCCAGTGACCGCCTCCTGGCTTCTCTCCCCGGGTTTTAGGGCAGGGGAGGGCTGGGAGGCAGAACCTCTGGGTTCTGTTTCAGTGGCTACGGAGGATGCTGCTGCTCGAGCTTATCCAAACTGCTGCGTGTTACACAATCCTTCCGACTAATCCAGGCCCGGGTGGTAGCACTGACTTACCAGCTCTGTCTGTTGCCAGGATGGTAGCAAAGTCCATCTGGGGAGGAGCATCCCTAAAGTTTTCTTTGTGCCTTAGCTGGTCTGCTACCTGTGAAACCTGGGCCATTGTTGGGAAGGTGCAAAGACTGACTTTGGTTAGACAGTGCTTGGTCTGGGCAGTTGGAACAGAGTTCAGGGGCCTTTTGAAATATCTGCCTTTGCTGGGATTTGGGTATCCTGATTGCATTGTAGGTAATGATTTACTGCTGCAGGCTCAGTCATTTAACTCATGTTTCAATATGGAATTCACATCTAGAGAAGGGAGCTGGAAGTCCAGTCTTCTCAATTCCATCACTTGCTCTTGTGTTGAAGCAAGTGACAGGACTTCAGGGTTTGTCACTGGCTCAGGAAGGGTGGGAGTAGAGTCTAATGGACTACAGCAGAGATGCTGGTAGTCAAAATTTGTGACTTTTATTCCTAGGTATTTCACTGGCTCATAGTGTCTGCTTGTTTTCTGTTTGGATTTTATCTGTAGAGCTCCCAGTAGGTTACTCGGTAGCTGCTGAGAGCTGACAGGAAAGCTGCTTGTCTCTCTCAGGTTGTATAATGCAATGCAGGCACAGAATGCAAGACTTAATATCTTTAGGCTGTTGTGGAAATCATCTGATCTTGAGTAATTTGCCCTAACCCTGGTTGTACTGTCCATTCAGCATGACTGGAACCATGCAGCTGTTCATCCGTGCTCAGAACCTGCACACCCTTGAGGTGTCTGGACAGGAAACAGTAGCTCACCTTAAGGTAAGGAAGGATTCCCTAGCCACATTCTGTCTCATGCCATGCTTAACAGTTCTGTCAGGCTTTTCAATGCATCCTTTCAACAGAATGATCCTGTCCAGAGGGGGTGGCAGAATTGCTGCTGACTTCTGATCACAAATACTGGCAGAGAAAGTATTGGGCACCATATGTTCCTTTCCTCTACTTGGTCTGTGTTGAAAGCAGCCCTGTGAGAATGAGGGACATGGCTGCCCAAAGATGGACCACATAAGCCTTTGATCTTGATATTATAAGCTAAGCATGTGCTTCCTACTCCAGAACTTGGATGGAAAACCAAGATGCTCTGGAGTTGAATAATTAAGGAGCACTCTGAGTCTGTACCGATTCTAGTGCCCTAGCATGGTGCTGGAAAATGCAGTGCTGAAGGAAGTAGGGTGGGATAGAGCTCTGGTGGGATTGTTTTCCCCTCTTGAATTAGTGCTGGTGTTAACCAGTACTCCCTAGTGTCTAGTCCTTCAGAAAAAATATTAAACATTCCTGATTGCTTGATATCTCTGGCACTTTCAGTGATCCCAAATTATAATTGGGATAATTGCATTTGGCCTTTTAGTTTGAATGAAGGGCTGTTAGTTCATCCCATAATTTAGTGGTACTACTCCCCAGTGCCACTCCAAACAATTTTATCCAGCTTTTCTTTAGCTCGTATGCCTTAGTGCAGGGATTCCTCTCCCTCCATGGCATTTGCCCTGTTCATGTCCTCAGATACTTTTGGAATGCATTCTCTTTCCTTGCGAAGCCAGCTCTGACAGCCCTAACTCGCCTCGTAAATCAGTCCATCTCACTCCTGTTCAATAGTATTGGGATCTGAGCTCCTTTCTACCACTCAACCTTTTTAGGATTGTGCTGCCCAGAGAGAAACAGTCTTTGATCAGGAATAGTGTGCCCCCTTGGGTCACATCCCTCTGCCTTGTGCCATGGTGGGGAATCTGATACCCACTCACTTGTGGAAGGTGTTTGATTAGCTTTGCTCTCCCAGCCTCCCTAGCTGATTGTATTTGTGTCTCTTATCAGGCTCACATTGAGTCCCTGGAAGGCATTGCATCAGAAGATCAAGTGGTTCTCTTGGGTGGAACTCCCTTGGAGGATGAAGCTATCATTGGGCAATGTGGCATCAGCGAACTCGCCACTCTGGAGGTGGCTGCTCGCATGTTGGGTGGTAAGTATTAAAAGGTCCTGGTGTACTGAAGTAAAATTCCATGAGGCCCCTGGACAGGTGGAAGAGGCATGCAAAGAATTCCCATCCCATTGTCCTAATTAGCTGTATTTCAAGAGTGGATAGTCAAGCTGTTAACTGCTGGCTACAGCAGGGTCAAGCTAGACTAAGACCCCTCTGGCTCTGAATGGTGCATGGGAAAAGCCAGAGGACATAGAGGATGTCTGTGTAAAACAAGCTTGTTGGGTCTGAGCCCGGTGCACGAGGATCCAATAGCAGACAGCACTCTGAGGCCCCAGAGTGAATGGAACACTTCAGAGAACAAACTTCTCTCCAGCCTAGGACCGAGCCCATTTGGCTTAGCTTGACCATGGGAACCTTGCCAGTCCTTTGGATGGCCGTGTAGACTTCCCTCAAAAATCAAAACAAAACACAAAACCCACAGCACCCAAAAAAACCCAAAAAACCTCACAGCACAGTCTCAGCCTGAGCCTGAAAGTACACTACAGTTCTGTAGCCTCATCTAGTGACTAAAACACAGGCCCTGGAATGACAAAGTTGGGATTAATCTGGTCAACTGTCCCATATACACTCTACATAATGCCCAATATCCTGTGATGCTGAGTGCAGCTCTCTTGACTTCTCTTGCCAGGTAAGGTCCATGGCTCCCTGGCTCGTGCTGGGAAGGTGAGAGGCCAAACTCCCAAGGTAAGGAATTCTTTTGGTTCACTGATATAAAGGGGTGAGGGAGGGAGACAGGGATGACTTTCACCCACTGCAGACTTTGAGAGTTTGTTGCACTTTACCAGTAAATGTTTTGAGACCACCAGAGGTTCCCAAACTAAGGCCCACAGGCCATGGCAAACCTACCAATCCATTTTGATTGTCCCACTGAATGCAGTGGCATTACAATTACAGGGCACACATGGCCCATAATCTGATGGTTTGCAAGAGTCTATTTACATTGAGCATCTGCAGTTCATCATTCCCAACCAATGGGAGCCACAGGAAGCAATGTGGGCTGCAGGGATGAGCTGACTGCTGCTCCCCATGGCTCCCGTTGGCCAGGAATGGCAAAGCAAGGCCACTGGGAGCTGCAGGTGGCCATGCCTGCAGATGCTTAAGGACATAGCTCAAGTTCAAAACCTCTACTCACCAGATGTTCCCATGAGGAACTTAATATGTACACATGTCTACAGAAAAGCACACTCCAGGACTTATTAGAAGCCTGTTAGAAGGACTCTTCTTCATCTTTCCCTTTGCCTCATCTTCCCTCTCCATTTCCCTTTCCCACCACCTCTTGCTTTTCCCTGAGCTGCTTCCTATCTACCGCTAGGGCCACTCCTAAGATAAAATGACTACCCACACTTACTGACTTTCGTCTGCTGTCTTGTCTGTTAACTTTAAACTCTTCAGGGTAGGAATAGTCTTACACTGTTTATGGGGATTGCCTTTGTAAAAAATGTATCAGCAAAAATGAGGAATCCTGTGGGATCTTTAAGGTGCAACAGGACTAATTTGTACAAAACATGTATTTTCTACAATGGGCCTACTCTAGGCCCCCATAAGAGCAAGACAGAATGATGTGGCCCTGACAGCTAAAAGTTTTGGGACCCCTGGCCTAGTGGTTAGCACCAGGGGAGGCCAGGAGTCAAGTCTAGATGAGTGCTGCCTCTTGGCATGGTGCTAACCATGCGCTCTCCCTCAAAGGTTGCCAAGCAAGAGAAGAAGAAGAAGAAGACTGGCCGTGCCAAGAGACGCATGCAGTACAACCGGCGCTTTGTCAATATTGTGCCAGGCTTTGGCAAGAAGAAGGGCCCCAATGCTAACTCCTAAATCATGCACCTCACTCAATAAATCAGATGTCACTTGAGCTCACTGCCTTGTGCCTGCTTTCATTTTCAAGGCCCTGAAATCAGATTGTTCTCTTCTTCCTCCCCTTGCATGTGAGCTGCTCAAGATGCATGTTCAAGATGCCCTTGAGTCCCAGCCACCCCTGCTTGCCTGTACTTCTGATTTCTTTGAGGCACTTCAAGGAAGGGATCCAGCTGTGAGTGACCTGAGGGAGGGGTTAGGAGGAACTAGGACAATGAAGATGACCTACAGGTTGTCCGTGCTGCCTTAACTCAAGTGTTTACATAGTGCTGCATATTCAATGGAGCCTCAGTGCATTCAATGTCCTGTGGACAACAGACAACCAACATTATGGGCTCTCTGAACAGGAAGGGGAATGAGTGCTGGATTTGACTGCTCAAAGGGCTGAATTCTGAAATCACTTTTCTCTTTAAAACAGTGCAGATTCTGGAGAGACTTTATTCTGGGCACCAAAATGAGTTCTTTCTGGAAGCTGTAGCTCAGTGGTCCCCAGCCTTTTGTGGCCACCAGGGGGCAGGCGTGCACAAATGCCCCGGCGGGCACCATGGCACCCGCAGGCACCATGTGGGGGACCACTGCTGTAGCTACAATGAGCAGGAAACTGTTAATCTGTATAAACAAATAGGGTAATCAGTAGGGGAAAAAAAAACAGATATAGCTAGTGACTGATCTGAGCACTGACAACCTGCGTAGCTTGGTCTTTCCTAAATTGAGTGGGGAATCTTTTTGGGTTAGGGGCTGCTCACCCCTAGAAAAATCAGCCAGGGGAGAAGCAGAAATCCCCCCACCCCCAAACAAAAGACAAAGCCTCACTGACTTGGCCCCTGACTTAAGAGAGAGACACTCCCCACGTTCTCCTTGCACACCAGAGCCTGGGGGGAGGGGCGGACAGCCTAGGCTAGAACATTTTGGGGAAGGGGGGGCTAGAGTGCCAGCACAGGCTTCCCAATGCTGGCTGGGGGAAAAGCTCTGAGCCTCTGGGGGCCAGATCCTGCCCCCAGGCCTTAGGTTCCCCAGTCCTGTCCTAAAGGGTAAGAGCTAGGACCATTTGGTATGCCACTTCCTCTAACATAACTTAAACAAGGTGTAAGGGGTTGCTTGTGCCAAGATAATGGGTTGTGTGGAATTTGATTGTTGCTAATAAGGGAAAGGGAGGAGTCTGGCAGGAGAGAATTATACTGGAGAATGACCACAGGAAGGCAACAAGGGGCCAGAGATAGGGACAGCTATAGCATTGTGCTGGCAGGGGTGGAGAAAGCTACAGCTATCTATGATCCATTTCAGAGTGTTTATGCCTCTGTCTCCTAGCTGTGGGACATGCACCTTTCTTGCAGCTGTGCCTGCTGGAGCCACAGCACCCATGGATAGGCTCTTCTCACCTGACTCCTAGCTGCTATGCTGACAGAAGGCTGGGGCAGTCCTCTCCCCTGGGCAGCCTGTATATGAACCCCTCATTCCTATTCCTGAGCAATTATTTAAATTAAGGAAAACTTATTTTAAGTTAAAGGCCAGAGCAGTGAAGTGCTGGGAGCTCCTTGGACAGGACAGCAAAGTGTTTACACTCCCTGCCTTTTCAGTGGTGGAGGGCTGTGCTGCTTTGTTATTACTGCACCTTTGGGGGTGTAATGCTGGATCTGTAGTGTTGGGAGAAGCAAGGAGCTTCTAAGAATAAAGGAAGAGGGTGTTTCATAGGGCTCTGTGTTGCAGGATTCCAAAGCAGTGTTGCTGTGGTTGTGTCTGGGGTGGTGCAGGCTGCCCTTTGGCAGTGGTGACTTTCCTTACAGCTGGGGTAGTGACAGGAGGGGAAGGTGGTCACAGGGATGAAGGTTTTGCGAGAGGGGGCGGGGGGCACGCAGACCCTGGAACAGCCTGACTCTACACAGGCAACAGCCGAAAGGACGGGGGAGGGGGGGTCCGAAGCTGAGGCTGAGCAGGGGCTGTGTCCCGAGCGTTTCCGAACAAGGGCGGAGTTACGCGAAGTTCTACGAGCGCTTCCGACCCGAAGACGGAAAGACCCGAGCCGCGGCGGTGGCGAACGCGCTCGAGCGAGTCCGAAGTGGAGGCGGAAAGACCCGAGCGCCGTCAAGATGGAGGCGGCCGGGCCCTGCGGCCTGTGCCTGAGGGAGCGGGCCCCCTACACCTGCCCCCGTTGTAACGCGCGGTTCTGTTCTGTGCCTTGTTACCGGGGCCACGGGGCCTGCGCCGAGGCCTTCCACCGCCAGCAGCTGCTGCTCCGGCTCCAAGGCCAGCGAGGGGACCCGGACTCCCGAGCCCGCCTGAAAGAGGCCCTGCTCCGGCTGCGGGAGCTGCGCGAGCTCGAGGACGCGGAGCCCCAGCGAGGCCGCAGCCCGGAGGACCACGATGACGGTCTGTGGGAGCGGCTGAGCCCGGCCCAAAAGGCCGCCTTTCAGCGCCTGCTGAGCAGTGGGGAGATTGGAGCCTTCCTGCCCCCATGGAGGCCCTGGTGGCGTGGAGGGGGCCGTGGGCTGGTCCAGGAGCTGGGGGCCGCCGAGGATACCCAGCTCCCTGCGGGCAGTCAGAAGCCGGAGGAGCAGACCCAAGGCTCAGCACCCATGCATCAGCCCCGGGTGCCAGGAGGTACTTGCCCCCCCACAGGCACCCAGCAGCCGGAGGAGAGCCCAGGCATGGCAGTCACCCAGCAGCCAGAAGTGCCAAGTCCTGTGCCTGCTGTGCCTGCATCCATTCCACCACTGAGCTCCCTGACCCGCAGCCCAGCTTCACCCCTGGTGTGCTTCCAGCTGCCTAACGTCCTTTATGCCTATGTCTTTGCCCTCACACTCTACAATGGGGACTTGAGTGAAGCTGAACTGTTGCCTGAGTTCTCTGACATGGTCCTGGATGTCTCCAGGGCACTAGGTGCCAGGCAGGTCTTCCATTCTACAGCAGAGGCACTGCAGGCTGCGCTCCAGGCAGTGACAGCCAGCCATTACCCCGAGTGCCCCCTGGGGAATGCAGGTGCTATGATGGCAGTGGCCCTGATTCTGATGGGGGAGAATCAAGCAAAGCAGAAAGGCTACAGCCTGGCAGCCCTCTCCCATCTTGCCATGCTGCTGGGCAAGGCCAAGAAACTGGTGCCAACAGAGGAGCGGCCCAGGGTGTATGGTGCAAAGAAGAAATGTGAATTTCTGCTTTCTTGGGTCAATGAGAACCAGGAATCTTTGACTGTCCTGGCTCTAGAGGTGCAAAGGGAATATAAAACACATTTGGAAGCAGTCAAAGAGATGGATGTAGTTACCAAAGAACTGGAGAAGATGTGGGGTGGGAAACTGCCTCTTGCAAAAAAGCCATTGATTGAGGAGTTGGACTGATGGCTGGAATGCAGTCATTCCTAATACCATCCATACTTAAAACATTAGAATAGTAAAACGTTAGGGCATTGGAGTGACATCAGGCCCGCTTAGAGACTGAATTTTTTTTTTAAGATAGTCTTCATTCACCAAGATAATCTTGGTGAATAGTTATTTTGAATAAATCCACTGCACTAAGTCTTGGCACAAACGTTGATGTGGTTTTGAAGGGGTTGATCTGTAGTAATAAAAACCACAAAGTAATTGGCTGTGTGCATTTCTATCTTCCATTGGGTGGGATCCTTGGCGTATTCCATCCACTTGGCTGTTACTTTGATAGTTTCAGAGTTGGTGTGTTCCACTTGTGCTGCAGATGTCTCTAGCTCAGTGGTTCCCAAACTTTTTGGCATCATGCCCCTCTTTTTGATTTTTGAAAAACCCTCACACACACACCCCCCCCAAATAGCAGCAAAACTTGTTGAGCAAAAGGAAAAAAGGAACTGAACAGGGCAGCAAAACTTGATGTAGGAGGAGGCTGGGTCGCCTCGCACCCCCCCTGGAATTTCTTCACGCCCCCCCCCTGCCCAGGGGGGCATGCCCTACAGTTTGGGAACCCATGCTCTAGCTGGTCATAAAGTCCCATGCTGTGTGTTCTATATCCCACCAAGTACAGACTTTTGCAGGAATCAGTTTAAAAAAAAAAGGCAGCTAAGCACACCTCAAGAACTAGAGTTGCTGCAAATCACAAAGCTAGCATTTCAAGAACAAACTTACTCTGGATCTTTACATCAGTGCTGACACCTGTTATAAACTACTTTCAAAATAACAGACCATGAAAAGTCCTTTCTTTCCTGTGCATTAAATGGAAGTATTTCCCCCAAGTGCTACTCTGCATCATTAGCCTGGAGTTTCAGATAAAAGGAGCTGTCTTTTAGTTATTTCTGAGAGAGAGGCTGAACCTGTTCACAGCTCAGGAATGAGCAAGGGACAGTGGCAGGAGAGAATGAATGAATAACAAGTATTTTTAAAATCTGGTATTTTAATGTATCTACTCTTATCTAGTTAACGTTTCTCTAAGCTATTGTAACTGATCACTGTTGTAGGAATGTAAGAATTGCTGGCCTGCATGAGACATGTGGTCCATATTTTTCTGTATTCTAACTCTGATAGTCACCTGCCACAGATCTAGAAGAAGGTAGGCAGATGTAGTGTAATCTGCCCCTGCTGCTCCGTAGGAGTTAGATTGGCTTTAAAACCTGAATAGCAAGGTTTAATGTTCCTTCTATAATGTTGTGAGTTATGACAACTGGATATTATTGATAGCTATATAAGTAGTTCATTCTTTTTTTAATAGTGCTGAATTCTTCATCTCAGTGACATCCTGTGGCAGTGAGTTCGACAGTATGTTGTTTGGAAAAGGTCTGTTCTGTTTTATTTGCGACACAGAATGTACAGCGTGGGGCTTTGGTTAAAGGCTTGCAGGATAGTTGTTGGCAAATACCCTATGACAGTTTGGATATTGGCCTATCACAGGTGAATTTCATGTGTCTCAAGGGAGAGGGTGTCATCCCCTAAATGTTTAGAAAGCTATTGATGCCCCTAAATCCCATTGGAGAAGTGTGATTAGTTAGAATTCTGACACCTTAGTCTTACCCTATAGGGCCAGTGGTGGGTGACAGGCTTCATATAAGGATACTTTAAGGTTCTGGTGTGAGAGCGCTTGAATTTGTAGCCTTACAGGACATGCTGTACAACTTGTCTGTTCTTTTGCTTGGGCTGAGAGCTAGATATTGAGTGGGGGTTCTGACTTAAGGAGTTGTGAGGAGTTCATGTGTGTGTGTGGAGGGTGGGGGGATTGTGGTACTGCTACCCTTCTGCTTTGAGAGTGGAGCCACTGGAGACTGCTGGCTGGAAACCGAGCTTTGAAGGCAGAACTACTGCCATCAGCAATGGTGCAGAAGTAAGGATGGCGTGGTATGTTATTGTCACCCTTATTTCTGTGTTGCTGCTTGCAGAGCAGGGCCCTCAGCAGCCACCACTCTCCACTACTCAGCTCTGAAGGTGGCAGTACAGGGGCATGGTATAATATTACCATCCTTATGTCAGTGCTGCTGTTGGTGAAGCACTGCCTTCAAAGTTGGGCACCCGACCACCAGTTGCCACACTTCATGCGTCATCACTCTCTGGCCACCCACCTCTGAAGGCAGCACAGATGTAAGGGTGGCCTCCCTAAAATAATTTTGTAAACCCCCTGCAACTCCATTTTGAGTCAGGACCCCCAATTTGAGAAATACTGGTCTCATGAAAGCTGTATATATATACAGCAGGGCTGGGCAACCTTTTTTGGGTCAAGGGCTGCTGCCCCACACAAAAATCAGTCAGGGGCCGCGCACAAGTGAGAAGCCCCTGATTGAGAAGCAGAAAGTCACTCCTCACGTTCTCCTTGCACACCAGAGCTTAGGGTGCCCCAGGCTAGTAGATTTTGTGTGTTCCAGCCCTGCAGGTGGGTGGCAAGGGGCCTGGAGCACCAGTGCGGGCTCCCCAATGCAGGGGTGGGAGAATCCTTAAGCCTCAGGGGCTCAATCCAGGCTGCCTGAGGTGCTGCACCCCTGGTATACAGCAAAGCACACAAAAGACCAGATTTCATGATCCATGACATGTAATTCCTGGCTGTGAATTTGTAATGATATCCAGTGGACTGCAACCCACCTCCTACCTCAAATTTCTTTGCCCAGCCAAAGAAGAGTTAAGGTGTAAGTTTAGAACTAGCATTCACCTGTCCTGGCTGGAAGGTGGCCTTATGAGTTGAGAACTCTATTTGGTTTGGGCACTAGCCAATGACTTAGGAGACCTGGGTTAAAATCCCTGCTCTGATGCAGATTTCCCCTGTGGCTTTGGGCAAGCCACTTAGCCTTTCCATGCCTCAGTTTCCTCATGAGTATGGTAGGGATTATAGCACAGCCCTCCCACATAGTACCATTGTGAAGATAAATACATTACATGTTATAAGGGCCACAAATAGCGCTGTGTTTGGGACCATATCAGTATCCAGGGACACATCTACATTGCTTTGAAAGATCTGTGGCATGGCTGTTGCTGGCACAGGTCACCTGACTTGGGTTGGGGCTCTGAAGCTATAAAATTTCAGCATAGACATTCAAGCTGGGGTTAGAGCCTGGTCTCTGAAACCCTTCCTGGGATCTCAGGGCCCAGACTCTAACCCAAAAGTCTACACTGCAACTTTACTGCCCTGCAGCATATGCCCTATGAATCTGAGTCAGCTGACCAGGGTAGATCCATGGTGGGCAACCAGCAGTCCACGGGCTGCATGTGGCCCATTGAGATTCTGTGTGTGACCTGCAAGACATTTTGTTTATCACTGTCCATGCACAAGGTTGCCAGATTCTGTTTCCCAACAGACTGTCTTTGTCATGACAATCTTTAAGCCCACTGAGATGAAGGAAGGTCCCTCATGTGGCCCACTCACTAGCCTAGGTTGCCCATCACTGGTGTAGATTTAGTTCAAGATAGAAGCATAAAGTGGGAAATGAGTCGCTGAAGATCATCCAGGGCAGAGCTGGGACTAGAACCCCACTCTGCTGAGTCCTAGTGCTCTATCCTCTATGCCACATGGCCATAAACACTCCTTAGCTATGGGCCATTAGAGGAGTTAGAATAACAGGTTCCATACACATACCATTCTGTATTAGTCTGCAGGGTTTTCCTGATGTCTGCTGGCCTGTAACCTTTCTGAAGCACTTTGTAAAGTTTGAGACTCCACTGTAGATGTGCCCTTTTATGTTGGTACACAATTGAGCTGTGTGGGCCTCTCATGGACCTAAGTCCTGAAGGGATCATTGTGATCATCCAATCTGATTTTCCCCGTCCTCCAAAGACATTAGAATTTTCCCCAGATGCTGGATTAAAACTAGGGATGTTAGAATGTAACCAACTAACTGTTTAAGCGATAAGTTGGTGCTTATTGGTTAATGGTTATACTCAGCCGGCTCCTGGGGAGAAGGCTTCGCTGCAGCAGGGAAGCTGCCTCCCCAGGAGTGAAACAGGCAAGGGTTGGCCTCCCCAGGAGTGGAACTGGCAGAGGCTAGCGTTCTGATTCCCTGGGAGGCAGCTTCTCTCCCTGGGAGCAGAGCCTCCTCCCTGGGAGCAGAGCTGGCAGCATGTAACCACTGAGATGTTCAACAGTTACCAATTAAAATGTGGTTTACAAAGATATTTAGTTTTACCTTAAAGACTCCAGGCAGTGGCCAGCGGGCCGTTGCTCCAGTGTTTACTCACCCTCCTTGCTAGGAAATTGATTTATTTCAAAATTACATTTATGATTTGTCTAACTTCAACTTCCAGCCTTTGGATCTTGCTATCTCCTCCTCTGCTAGACTGAAAATCCACATAGCCCCGGGCACAGAAAAGGGTTCCTAGGCCAGTGGTTCTCAAAGTATTAAACAGATCTCACTTTAACTTTCTCATGTTAGTTTACCAAACTTCATTTTAAATAAAGAAAAATATTAATTTATGTTCAACACAAAAGGGCCCCATGTTTTCTTTATTTATGGCAGAGGTGGGGAACTTTTTTGAGGTCGGGGCCACTGATCCACAGAAAAATCAGCTGTGGACCACATAAGTGAGAAGGAAAAAAAAAAACCCTCCAAAAATCCCCAACCCTCATTGGTGTGGCCCCCAACTTCACTCCTCTGGTGCTCCAGCCCTGAGGGGAAGGGAGGATTGAGGTTCAGGACTTCCCATAGGCCAGATTTACTCTTCTGGCGTTCCAGAGTTAGTCAGTTTTGTGGCCCCCCGCTGCAGGCTCTGGGGTTGGGACAAAAATGAGGGGTTCAGTGTGTGGGACAGGGCTGCTAGCAAGAGGGATGGGGGTGTAGGATCTGGGCAGGAGGGAGTGAGGGTGTGAGGTCTGGATGGGAGGTAGGGTGCAGGAGCAGGCTGGGAGTAGGGTGTCTGGTGAGGGGGAGGCAGCAAGAGCAAGGGAGGTTGCAGAGTGTGGCCAGGAGGGAAGATACAGGAGCAAGGGAGGGGGCAGGAGTGGACTAGGGATCTAATAGTGTAGTCAGTTAACCAATTAACTGATAATCAAAAGATTATAGGTTAATGCTATAGATTACACACAGTTTCCATCTCTCCACCCCCCAGCCCAGCTCAGTGCTAGCTTGTGATGGGTCCAGGACCTACCCCTGCTGAGTCTCTGCATTTAAAGTGTATTAGGAACCGGGTGGGCAGGCAGCCTAGCTCAGTTCCAGTTCATGCTGGGTCTGGGAGCTCAGACCCTCCCCTAAACAAGTGCTGCTGCCACCCTGCGCTGCTGCCCCTTTATCAGCAGCAGCAGCACAGGGCAACAGGCAGCTGGTTCACAAGGGGAGCTGGTTTTTAAACTGTTTCCCCTCACGGACCAGCTTCTACCTGACACCCTGCACTGCTGCCTCTGATTCAGAGACAGCAGCACGGAGTGGCAGGGGGCTCCTTGGGAGTGGGGCCCAAACACAGAAGCTGCCAGCCCCACCCTCCAGGGACTATAGAATACTTGACAACAGTGCTTTTTTTTGTTAAAAAAGAAAAAAGTGCCAGTACACCAGGGAAAAAGTTGTTGAAGAGAAAAAAAAAGCCGGGGTGGGGCTAGCATTGCCCTTTTAAGAGACATGGCCCCTTTAAGACACGCGGCCCAGCCGACTGTCAGACTCTTCTATACAGAGGTGCCAGTACACACTGTTCTTTCCAGGTAAGCTCTGACTGGAGGTGCCAGTACCGTGTACCAGGCAGTACTGTTACAAAAAAAGCACTGGTTGACTAACCGATAACAATTCATTAGGTTACTTGACTATTCAATTAATTGATATTTAACATCCCTAGAGTGGACTGGGGGTAGGGTGTCTGGCCAAGAGGGAGGGTGCAGGAGCAGGCTGGGAGTAGGGTGTCTGGTCAGAAGCAAGCTGGGGGTGTGGGGTCTTGGCAGAGGGGTAAGTGAAGGGGATTAGGGTGCAGGGTCTGGGCGGGGGGGGGGGGGCACTTACCTGGCTTTGTGTCCCCTGTCACTCCCAAGCACGGCCTCCTGCTGCTCCCATTGGCCAAAACTCCAGTCAACGGGCGCAGCAAGGAAAGTCTGCGGTGTGTCATTGCACTGCTGTTTTCCCAGCAGTGTGGGGATGGGGGGGGGGAAGAGGAGTGACAGTGTATAGAGCCACTTGCTCTGCCCCTCTCTGTGAGCTGGCTCTGCCGGGGAAGGTTGGGGCTTTCTTCCCCACCATCAACCCCCTGCGCCCTCCAAGCAGGAAGCTGGAGCTGGTGCTTCAGCCTCACGGCTGCAAGGCTAAAACACCAGCACAGGCTCCCTGCTGTGGGAGAAGGAAGGGGGGGCTGAGCTGAAGTCATGGACCACCTGTAAGGTGGCTGCACTTTGAAAGTGTTACCTGTGTGGCTGGTTGTTTCCTGTATTTAAGAGCTGACAGTTTGCTTATCTAGCCCTCAAAAGCATTACAAACATTTGATTTTGAACTCAGATTGAGACTGTGTTTAATATATTTTAATAAAATCATCATCACTTCCGGGCACTGTTCAACACTCCAGCTTTCCCCAAAAGGGGAATTTCCCCAATACTTAAAATTACAGACACAGCAAACAGACACAGCAAACCGAACTGGTATTCCACTTCAAGCCAAAGCAGACTCCCAGCTGCGACTCTGTCTTTGAATACAAGCCCCAATCTGGTGTTAGCTCAAGCTCGAGGTCAAGCTCATGTGTAGCTCCTATCCTGACTCCTGCCCAAACAAATCACTAGCCTGAGTTAAATGGTACTTTGAAATCAAGCTAACTGGCCTGTAAGGGGATGGAGGTTGAAACTGGAGGGCCACTGCCACTCAAGCTAGTAATGCCGTAGGGCTACAACAGCTTGAGTGACAGCAGCACAGCATTTGCTAATCCCATCACTCTGTACAGCTCCAGTATTGTTTCACGGTGCAGTTGCTTTCACGCTGCTCTCAGTGTATGTCTACACTGCTTTCTGAAGCGTGACTGCAGCTTGGGGGGGGGGGGAGGGGGCGGTACCTGTACTAGCTTCACTCTTAACTAGCCTGGCTAAAAACAGTGAAGATGCAGCAATATGTGCTGTGCAAGAATCACAGAACTGGAAGGAACCTTGAGAGATCATCAAGTCTAGTCCCCCATCACTCATGGCAGGACCAAGCAGCATCTAGACCATCAACCCTGCACATCCACGTTGCTAGTTTTAGCCACGCTGGCTAGCTGAAAGGTACTTTGGCTATGCCAGTCTAGGCTGTACTCACATGTCCAATTGCTGGGCAGACATACTCTCACTTGAATTCAGCTAGAATAACTCCAGTGTACTCATTTGAGCTAACTGTTGCAGTAAGACAAACCCTTCGTCTCATCATGACCTGTGCATCTGTCGGGCTGAACTTTCTGCTGCAGCCTTGCACCTCCTGACAGCTGCAGAGGAGACTTCAGACACGGTCCATTCTCAGATAGCCAGGTTGCAGCCAACCATGGTGGTTGTGATATGGTTAGATTCTTTCATGAAAGCATTACCAAATGTGCAGTGAGCTCCTTTGTGGTCCCTCATAGAAGGCAATGCTTTAAGCTTGAGTGAAGCACAGAGAAATGCAGGTCAGACATCTAGTGCTGGTATGAAAACTTTGTGGGTTTTGTTACACAGCCAGGTATACCACCTGTGATTAGGATGTTGGCAGGACAGCTTCCAAGATATAGAGTTTGATTTTGTTGACTGTCAAAGGGAAACCTTCCTAGAATACAGGTGATGGTGGTATGTAATCTACATGTTACAGTAGAACCCAGAAGCTCTAACTAGGATTTGGGCCTCATTGTACTAAGTGCTGTACAAAGGAGATACTAGTGGCTATTCTCTGAGTACTGACCCAAGTGGTCCAGGATGGTTCTAGGAGACTGTGCAACTTAGTTGACTGTGCTGCCCCCTTGGAGTCCATGGTGATTTCAGTGCCCCAGTCTGGTGTCTAGTGAGGCAGTGTTGCAAGGAGCTAGGTACAGGACACTTTCCCCAGTGCTGATCCCAGTGTCCAGTGAGGTGCTAGGGGGGTGCAATGCTGCAGGAGGTGAGGCAGGGGACTCAGGATGGGGTGCTCCTTGTCATTGCTGTCACCTGGGAGGTGCAGAATCGAAACTGTTGGGAGGTGCCACTTTTAAATGAGAGATCAAATTGAGCCCATTACTAAATATCCCAGGCCTCTTCCAGGAGTTGGGGACGAACCTCAGCATCTTGTTCACAATCAGATGTATGCAGTGTTGTCAGATGTACTAGTCACTACATTCTTCTGTCCTAAATAGGCCTAGTTGTTTGAGTTCAATAGGATATTTGCATATTGACATACTGTTGTGTGCTGTTAAACAGTTGCTGTGTTCCACCTCAGAGGCAGTGGCATAAAGTGATTTCTGCATGTGGAGCACTTGAGTAACATATGATGCATGACTAGTGAGATCCTCCCAGCAATGCTGGTACCAGGTCTCTTTCTGACCCCATATCTGGGTATATCTTACTTAATCAACTCCCTGCCATTGCAGGGACCTTGGTTCACCTCGGTCCCTCCTAATTTCTGTCTGTGACACACAGGGTGAGTCTACACTGCACCGTAGCTTGAAATAAGATA
This sequence comes from Pelochelys cantorii, assembly GCA_032595735.1. Classification (NCBI taxonomy): domain Eukaryota; kingdom Metazoa; phylum Chordata; order Testudines; family Trionychidae; genus Pelochelys; species Pelochelys cantorii. Next base: position 36,461,466 of record CM064336.1, read on the forward strand.
CGCAATTTGAGCTACGCAAATTGTGTATCTTATTTTGATCTTATTTCGAAATAGCTTATTTTGTAGTTTGGCGCCAACTTTCGAAATAACCCGCTGTTCCAAAATGCCCCTTACTCCTCGTGGAATGAGGCCTACAAGGATGTTAGACTAGTGAGCCCGTTATATTTTGAAATAACGGGCTTGCTGTATCCCAAAATAGCACTGCAGTGTAGACGTAGCCATGATAGCTTAGGCTCCTGTAGGCTGTAATATCTTGGTCTCATTTCCGTTGTCAGGTTCAGTGTGTTGGTGGCTTGTGATACGCAGGAGTCAGAATAGATGACATGGTGGTTCCTTCTGGACTTAAATTTGATGATTCTAGGAAAACTTTGGATACTACTTATAGATGAGTCATCTACTGCAGAGGTCCCCAGACTGTGAGGCACGTGCCTCTAAAGGGGTGTGAGGGAATGTTTAGAGGCACATGGGGGTAGGGAGGGAGTACCATCCAGTTCTGCCCTGGCTGCTGGCCCTGGCTCCCCATGCCTAGGATTCTGGCTACCATCTTCCTGTGCCTGGGGCCCTGGCCACCAGCCAAGGCTCCTGGCCAACACTCTGCTCCTGGCCTGGCTCTGGGCTCTGGCTCCAGCCTCAGCCCTCATACCCTTGTCTACATCCCCCCTCCTAGAGCCGTGTCCTTGCTCCCAGCCCTAGGTGGGGTGGTGGACAGCGGTAAGGGGAAGTGTGAGGTAAAAAACTTGGGAACCACTGATCTAGTTTGAGCTGTGGGGAGCACAGACAACTTCCCATATGCTTACAACCATTTTGTTGGGTGTGGGTCTCTCTAGACTCCAGGATGGGGAGAGAACCATCACCTACTGATCACACATAGCAGCTTGCAAAGCACTTTGAGTCTGTTCTATTTCTGCACCCACTCTGTGGCACAATGGCTTTCCATTGCAGTACTGGCACAAGGTGGGTGGACTGGCAGCTGTTGAGAGCCTCTTGAAGGTCACAAAGACATAGGAGTTCAGCCTCCGTGAGCCATCCACTTTCTGTGAATTGATGCGGTCCCACAAACAAATCTATAGTTCCACGTGGGAAACTGCCATGAAGGCAGCATCTTGTCACCTAGGCATCGCCACTTGCCTCGATTTGGTCACAGTTCCTCTTCAGCCTTCAATGGCAAAGCTCGGTGCAGCCCCAAACTGTCTTTGCACACCAGTGATAAGCAACCATTAGTGTACGGGTAGGGCTGAGGGCATCTGGGGCACAGCAGATCAAAGCGACTTCAACTGTGGATGTTCAGAAGGTGGAAGTCTCTCCACTTGCCCTGGGGGCTGGATTTATTCCATAACAAAGAAAAAAGCCTCATCATGGGATGATCTTCTCTCCCGCAGGAGCCGGTTGCGAGCAGCATTGTTCAAACCACTTAAAGCTAGACAGTGCATAGCTCCATGGACTAACACACTGGAGGGAAAATTCCTGTATTTCCAGTGGGATGGACTTAATCCTCTTTGGGGACTGGCTCAGCGAGGACCGTGTCATAGCACAGATGTGGTAGGGGATGACAGCGTGCTCCAGTGGTTAAGACAGAGGCTAGTGTCCCACCAGCCTTTGGAGCAATGGTGGGCAGATGTGAGCTGTCAGGCCTGAGTCTGCATGGAGCATGCAGTGCTGGGCCACATCTCAGTAAAGGTAAGGGAAGATCCTGTAGGGAACTCGCCGGCAGTACTCCTGCCAGGCCAGCCCGTACTTCCGCAGGCACTGGTGCTCGTCCCGGGCCTCCCGGTGAATCAGCAGCATGGTGAAGTAGATGACGTAGAAGTAGGGCAGGACATGTGTAAGGCCTGAGGGGAGGGAAAAACATGGGGCATGAGGAAAGGAGTCCATGAGCCCTTCCTCTAGGGCCTCTAGTGCACTGGTTCTCAACCCACGGGCTGCTGTGGTCTGGTCAATGCACAACTGTGGCCATGTGACATCCTCAGGCCATACAGGGAGGATATATGTTGTGTGGCTGCAGCCCACATACCACACAGAGATCAGCGTCTGTGGCCCATAATGGTGAGTAGCTTGAGAGTCAGTGTCGTAGTGGATAGTGTCTGAGAGCTGAGCAAGCTTGTCTGTGGTATAGATTCCTCCCCACTCCTATGCCAATGATATAGTGATGCCAGCACTTTGATGGGGCGACTGGCACCCTCCCCCTGGAACTTCAGGCCAACCAGACCAAGTGCCTTCTACATGGCTGGAGTATGGGGCAGCATATTGGGGCCATCTGTTTGGGACACGACTAGGATGTTGGGCCAGCACAGGCACCTTCTCTGGCTCGTGAAAGACACAATGGGTGCCCCACAGCAGACACTATTGCCCTGAAGGCTAGAGAGATGCTCCCCTGCTTTTATTGCAAAGGGCAGTAGGGATATGGCCTGCATATCCTACAGGCTCAGGTTCAATGGGACAACAGTGCTGTGGGCAGAAGGAGACAATCCCCTTGTGAGCCTTTCCCCAGACCCCCCTGTGCAGGATTTATACTCACCACAGGGCAGCGACCAAGCCAGAGCCATGATGAGATCCCCCAAGTAGTTAGGGTGGCGCACAAACCCCCACCAGCCAGACACCAGGAGCCGCCGGCCTGTGGCTGTGGGGATGGTTTTGAGACCTGGGAGGAGAAGGGCATTACCCACATGGCATCCATTCCTCCCACTCTCTTCCATTAGCCAACCCTCCCTTAGCATTTCTGTCTTCTCCCCCTCTAGGCTCCTTCACTCCAAGTCCCCCTACAACTCCCATCCCAAAGGCAGCTTCAGCTCACCAGCTACTCTGGGGTCGTTGGGGTTCCTGCGGAAAGTGTTCTTCTGGGAATTGGCGCTGCGGAAGATGCAGTAGCCCAGACCTGACAAGGAGAGAACCGGAGTGAGGATAGGCTGTAGGAACTCTAGGCATGGGGATACTGGCACTTCTGCCATGGATTTGTAAGGGAACAGACTGCTCTGGAGAAGACAAAGGGATGGATGAGAATGGTGGTGGATGCTAGCCTAGAGGGTGGCATTGAGCAGGTTTTCAATCCTTAGGCTTCAGGGTGTGGCTTGAAGCTCATCAGGAATGGATTTCACCCCAGTGTATAGCAAGGTGTACTGTAGGCTTGGTGAGGCAGGGAGAGTTTGTGTGCATTGGGGCAGGGGGGAAGATATTGTGTTAGATGAGGTCTAATGGAGTAAAGTGAGAGGAATATTACACCTATTGGTCATGCCTAAGTGGATCCATTGGTCTGAGGGAGGAGGAGGAGGAGGAGGGATATGGGCCTATTAGTTTGGTAGGTGAAAGGGGATCACCCAAGCCTCACCATTGAGCAAGAGGATCCCGACAGCCATGGGCAGGCTCAGCTTCTGGGGGTGGTTGACCAGGAAATAGGCCTGGAGGCTGTAGGTGAAGGGCACCCAGGCAAGGTCCCCAAAGGCCAACATGAAGCCAAACCCATCATGCACAATGTCCATGGTGGTGAGGATGGCCTCCTGTAGGACACAGTGGAGTCACATCCAGCATGGATAAAAATCAGTGGTAAGAATTTAATTATTTTAAAATCCCGAAATCTCTTCAAAATTAAATTAGAAATTAATCTATGCTAAGGCCTAACCATGCTACAATGTATTAAATAATTTAAATGAAAAAAAAAAAACAATATTAAGCAGGATATGTTTGCTGCCAAATTTAAAGAAAATTAAAACATGGAACTGCTTGACATCACTGGCTAGGCACCGGGAACCAGAGTTTGTTGAATCACTAAATCTGTTGGTAGCAGTCTCTTCTGCAGGTGCAGAGAGAATATTTTTAGATTCAAAATTTATATCCACATCTGCATCTGCAAAAATGAGCTGCAGACATTCGCATCCATGTCCACAAGTATATCCACAAATCTGCAGGGCTCTAAATATTTTCATTTCATTCTATTCAACTAAATCAGTTCAGCAACTGGTTGTTTTGAAGTTAAGAAATCAATTGGGAGCCGAACAGGCAGGAAAGCTAGTTTTTCTCTTCCAAGCTGTGAAGAAAAACTAGATGTGAGAGGATGAGGTCTATTAGTTCTAAAATCTTGAATGACATGGTGACCAGAAACATAGTTAAATTCACTAACTACAGATACTTTCTTTGTTTGTGTAATTGTTTTTAAAGAGAACACATTTATTTATAAACTTTTTTAACATGTATTAGCAACAAAGCAGTTTTATTATATTAAAAACCCTAACATGTTGTTTATAAGGATTTTTTAATTGAATTTTAATTTGCATCCAAATAGAGCTGGACATAAATTGCAAGTAAACATGAATCATCATACTGTAAATAAATACAACATTCACCATCTTCTAACATAATAAAAAGTGTAAAAATTAGGAATCTGAATACATGCACAGGAAGCTGTATAATTGCTCAAATAAATGTATACATATATAGTGTGTTCTCCTGGTTTGCAAAAAGAAGTGCTGAATTTGGTATAAAGCCAGGGTACACTTGGTTGCAAATTAACATGTTTTAATAACTACCAACCAATGAGAATCACCTTTTGGTTAAAAAAACCTCTATAAAGTACAAATGCAAAACTTGATTAATAACAATTATTTAAATCAATCCATCCTGGATGCATCTGTGCTTTACATCATCAACTCCCACTCCCTTCTCAGTTGGGTCCTCTCTCTCTCCCAGCCTCACAGCTTGGACCACTGGACTTTCACTCTCCTCCCAGACATGGGAAGAGAACCCACAAGCCTCCCCTAGGGTTTTCTTTGTATCCCCTAGCCTAGTGCAGGCCCCAAGCCAAGGATGTAAGTGCGACTCACCTCATTCCAAAGTGCATCCACCACATAGAGCAGCTGGAAGGCATTGACCAAGAGCATGGCCAGCGAGGGGCTGCCCCGCAGCTCAGTTTCTTTCACCAGCATGGCCATGTTCACCAGTGCCTGGCAGGAGGGGAGCAATCAGGCAGAGTTTGGAGAAGATCTGCCTCCTTCCCTGCTCCTTTCCTTGCCCCCAGCACCCTGTCTGCCCAGAGAATAAACACCTGATTGCTGAATGGGACCCCGAACATCTCTCTGACATTCTGGGGAAACCAGACTGGTATCCTCCCCTTCCCACTGCCCAGCATTTGACCAAAGACATATCTAGCCCCCACGTAAGACCATCCTTCCTGGTTTACTCCTACCCCTGCATCAGACCAATGGGCCCACCCATGCTTGGCATCCCACACTCCTGCTGCCCTGGATCAGACCAATGGGCCCGTCCAGTGTGGTATTCCGCACCCCTCCCCACCATGCTTGATCAGACTAATGGGTCCATCTAGGGCAGGATTTCTGGCTGTGGATAGTATCTGGTACACATGGACATCTGAGTGAGGAAAATTCCTCTGGCAACCCTTCCCACAGGACTAGTTTTCCCCTGCAGCAGGTTTTCCGATTATTCTTTGCCTTAGCAAGTGTTACCACACAGGTCACCACAGCCATGGGCCCATGGCGCTTTCTGCAGCAGGGAGCGCACTGAAACCCCACCCACTTACCCAGCCCAGGAGGCCTGGACGCAACTCGCAGAAATACTTCAGGTCGAAGGAGCCGATGCGTGGGTTCAGCTCGTGGCCCATGAAGAAGTCATAGATGGGGTTCCCTGTATGACCAATAGCACATCAGGCACTACAAGGGGAATAGCTACTCTTTCTTCCTTTCCCTGACACCTTGGACCAGACCAATAGGCCCATCCAGCCCAGTAGCTCCCCTGCTGCCTCAGATTAGACCAATGGGTCCATCAAGCCTGGTATGCTCCCCTCCCTGCCAACCTGGATCAATCCATGTGTCCCATCCCACTGGCCTGATAGTCCCCCTCCTGTTGTGCTAAATCTGGATGTGTCTGGTCTCCAATGGGTGCTGTTGCTATATGCTTCATTGGAAGGTGGGAGGGTGTGAAGAGAGGAGGGCCTGGCATCACAGGGGTTAAACAAAGCCTTTTAGCCCAGCTAGCCATGCCTTGCTTTACCTGTTGCCAATGCTAGGCCTGGAGGGAAGATAAAAGGAAGGAGCCTGGCTCAGTTAGGGGTTGACCAGCAAGGAGACAGGAGTGTGGTTCTGTGGTTCTGCTGTCTGCAGGATAGGAACCAAAGCCCGTCCACTTTGCCAGCCACAGGAGCACATAAACTTCCAACTCCACCCCCTCGGACACAGGGGGAAACATGCTAGAACCCTACTAAGGGGAAATCTAGACTCTTGGGGCCACGCCCCAAGCTTAAGGACTATACTAATATAGTGGGCTGGAGTTTCCAGGCCAGGGCACCAGCAGCAGGGGTCTGCACCCCTTTTCTGCTGGCTCATTTTGGGACCTAACCACTCGGCCATGCTGCTGGCAGGGAGACCCGGCCACCAAAGTTTAAGCTCCCTATAAGAAAAGTGGTTCCTTCCTGTCCCTTATTAGCTGACCAGAAACCTCCCTAAACTCCTTGCAGTTTGCACCCTGACTGGCATCACTGACTGCTTTACCCTGCACTTTCCCATGATATACTAAGTGTGACCTGTGTATCTAAGAAAGTGTCTCTATGTATCCCTGTGTATGTGTGATGCACAAATGTCAGTGTGAGCATGTCTGTGCATTCACACATGTACATAGATACACACATCTAAGTATGCGTGTGTGTGTGTGTGTGTAGAAGATTATCCCTGTGTCTGCGTGCCCCATGTGAGAGGACAGACTCACCTGAGTTCCCACCAGGTGCCAGTGCTATCTCTGGAGCAAAGAGGGACTTGAAATACAGGAGGAAGCTGAGGCCAAAGGCCAGCAGCAAGGCCGAGAAAGCCAACTGCAGGAAATGGTCATAGATGTAGCTGAGGCGGAGCCCAGCTGCCAGTCCAGCCCCCACCACGAGGGCTGTGACGCCCATCGCATGGAAAGCTGCAGTGTGGGAGGAGAGAAAGCAGGACACATGCTGATTACATACAGCATCACTTTGTGACTTTTAGTTGAGGATCTTTGTGTCTCAGTCCATTGTGTTGTTCTGGGCAACTGAGGCACAGAGAGGTGAAGGGACTTGCCCAAGGTAACACAGAGAATCTGTAGCAGAGCCCAGGAGTCCTGACTCCTTGTTCAGACCCACTAAGCAGCACTTTCCCCCAATACTATTACTTGTTACAATGAGGATTCATTAAGTGATGTGATTGGCTGCAAATTCTGGGGCAAGGCACAATCGATTTCCCCTCCCACACCACACCTGACACCCACCATTGATACGATACTGGAGCCGCCTCTTGTCTCGAAGGATGATCCCTTCTGTGACCTGTGGGAAAACCACACAACCTGTTGACACTGATCTCTCTGCTCTTGACTCCAACCCCTCATGACTCATCCTCCCTGGAAATTCATGCACAGTCCCGTAGATTAACTTAGTTTGAGCAGGTGTCTGCCTATATGATGCAGCTAGCTGGCCATGATCTGGCTCAGCCCATGGCCCATGCAACTCGCATGTGCCCTTGACAGCCCATGGGCAGCCAAGCAGGTACCATAAGGCAGAAGGCACCCAGCAGGGAAGGGGAAGTCCTGCCCTCTCCTCTGCCCCAGTGAGGCAAGACCCAGCATTACCTTCCCCATAGGCAGCATGTAGAGGGCAGCCTGCAGCCCGACCCAAGCCAGGAGCAACAGGAAGGCGTGGGGGTTCCAGAGGGTGCTCAGGGGTGGAAGTGAAGGCGGGAGTTCAGCACACTGGCTTGCTCTGTGCCACATGTCAGCAGGAGATAGAAGACAGTAGCTGGGATGAGAAAGATGAGGATCATGGCTCCTGCAGAGGGAGGAAGGAGGAGTTAGAGGGACAAGGTCCCCAGGGTGATCAGAACTGTGGGTGAGTGACAGGCAGCAGCATCCCTGAGAGATAAGGCCATGCAGTGAGTCAGTGGCAGAGCTGGAAACCCAGGATGCTGACTCCCAGCCCCGCCCTGCTCTAACCATGTAGCTGCATGCACGGCCCTGAAGCACAGCTCCAGTTCATCCTGCCTTTCAGGATACAGAAGCCACTGCCTTCCAACCCCCCTCACCCTTGCCTTACCCAGGGGCCCTCCAAACTCCAGCTCTTTGGTGCGTGGGATCTTATAGCGATCCATCATTCTCCTGATGCCCCAGCCCTCGCTACCCAGACACAAAGCTCTTCCCACAGGAACGGCAGTGGAGTTTCTCAAACCACAGTCACTTCCTCCTTCAGGAGCGGCTCTTGTGGATCAGACCTAGGGGACACAAATAGGTAATTAGCACTCTCAGAGGACAGTGGGAGTCAGCTGAGACAGGTGGGAAGGTTGGAGACACAACCTGCACCGATCTGGGTTGGGTGTTTAGCTTACAGCCGTGTCTACACTGCAAAATTATGAGAAGTCCTGTGGCACATTATAGACTTTAAGATGCCACAAGGTTCCTCATTGTTTTTGCTGAAACAGACTAACATGGCCTCTCTGAAACTACAACATTATGTTGACCTAACTTACGCCTGCCTGCAAACACAGCAAGGACGATGCTAGGCAGCTTACATTGGCCCAACTGTGTAGCGTAGACCAAGCCTACGTTGTCTGGAGTCGTCACATGCACGGCGGGGTGCGAAGGGTGAGAACACCTCCCCATGGTCTCCTAAGTAAGTGTGAGGGGGCTCTGTGGCTACCTTCTAGGTGGTCCTCAGCTTGAGTTCAGGCCGCCTCCTCCTCCCTCCCGTAGTGGGGAGCCTGCGCTGGTGCTCTAGCCTTGCCCTCCCACCCCATGAGGTTGGAGCACCAGTTCCGGCTTCCTGCTGGGGGGGAGACAGCCCTGAGCTGGCTCACAGGGAAGAAGCATTGCCCCTCCCTCTCCTCCTCCCCCAGCTGAGGAAACAGCACCATGCAGGTGCACTGCCTGGAGGCTTTCCCTGCTACTACCATTGGCTGGAGTCCAGCCAATGGGAGCAGCAGGAAGCAGTACTTGGGAGTGGTGCAGGATGCGAAGGCAAGTAAGTGCCTCCCAGCCCCTTAAAACCAGATTCTCCCAGCCCCCTCACATCTTCCCTCCACTGAGACCCCACACCCTCACCCTGCTCCTGCCCCCTCCCTCCTGGCTAGACACATACCCCCAGCCTGCTCCTGTCCCCACCACCCTGGCCAGACACCCTACCCCCACCCTGCTCCTGCACCCTTCCTCGTAGCCACACACTGCACCTTCCCTTGCTCTTGCCTCCTCCCTCTGGCCAGCCTAATGCCAGCCTGCTCCTGCACCCTACCTCCCATTCAGACCCCCTCCTTCACTCCACCTCCAGCCCAGACCTTGCACCCTCACTCCCTCTTGCACCCCACCTCCCACCCAGATCCTGCATCCCCATTCTTCTTTCTGGCAGCCCTGTCACACACACTGAACCTCCCATTTTTGTCCCAACCCCAGAGCCTGGGGAGATCCACAAAATCCACTAATCCTGGAACCCCAGAAGAGTAAATCTGGCCTACGGGAAGCCCTGAACCTCAGTCCTCCCTGTCCCTCCCCCTTCCCCAGTGGGGCTAGAGTGCCAGAGGAGCAAAGCGTCTCAGTTGGGGGCCACATCAGTGAGGATTGGGGGGTTTTGAAGGAGTGTTTTTTGTTTGTTTGCTTGCTTCTGACTTGTGTGGTCCTCAATTGATTTTTCTGTGGGTGAGTGGCCACTGACCCAAAAAAAGGTTTCCCACCCCTGCCATAAATAAAGAAAAGATGGGAAGCTGTTTACTTTATTTAAAATTAAGTTTGATAAACTAACATGAGAAAGTTAAAGTGCTTAGTCTGTTAATACCGTAAAATCGCGAGTATAATGCGCACTTTTTCCCCCGGGTTTTTAGGCTCAAAGCTGGGGTGCGCATTATACATAGGAGCAATTTTTTTAAGTTTTAAACTCCCCCTCCCCTCCACACAGAAACTTTCCCGCTGCAGCGCAGTGCGGGGGCTGCCGTCCCGCCAGGCTCCCGGACAAGGCGAGGAGTCGGCAGCGCCGCCAAGCTGCAGTGCCCTGGCTCGCTGCCTGCCCGGTGCTCCTTCAGGCTGTGCCTGGGGGTCCCCGCGGCAGGCGTGAGCTCGGCGCGGCGCGCAGGCAGCTATCTCGAGCCTGCAGGTAGGAGCAGCACGTCCTTCCCTCCCGCTCTCCTGCAGCCCGGGGCCGCCTCCGGGAAGCGGGCGAGGCTGGGCTTGGTGCTGGTGGGTCGGATCCTGGCTCCTGGAGCAGCGGGGCAGGCCGTGTTGCTGCCCACAGCACCCAGGCAGAGACCAAAAAATTCTGGACTTCAGAAACAGGTTACCTCCCGTTCTCCTGTACAATGGGGTGCGCATTATACATAGGTGTGCATCATACTTGCGATTTTACAGTAATTTAAATTAATATTTCCTTTCTTACTGGTTAAATTAAACTGTTCTCTCTCGCTGCAGCACTAGCAAAATGGCTTGGGTGTAATTATGTAATCAATGACGAGTTTCCATTAGCAATTGGCGGTCCATGGAAAGGTTTGCATGGAGCCTGGTGGGCCACGGGCCAAAACGTTTGAGAACCACTGGTCTATAGATAAGGGGAAGACAAGGTTACTGGCTCAGAGAAGATCTGGAAACGTTTCCAGCAACAGAGTTAGATAACAGCCCTGTCTGCTCTGGAGTTCCTGGGCCAGAACAGTTTTTTGTTGTAAAATATGTTTGTGGAAGGGTCTAGGGCTGGGATGATGGATGGGGGGGGGGGACTGCACATAATGACTGAGAGGGAGGACACCCTAATGGGACCAGCAGGTGGGGCAGCAGGTCAGGTCTGAGGGCTGGCAGATCTGTGTAGGGTGCAGAGACCAGGAGGCTGCCGGTCAGGGCAGAGGGGCATTGGCTGGCCTGGGGGGGGGGGGGAGGCCAGGAATAGAAGGTGAGGCTGCCGATTGATTCTGGGGAGCCCCAGCAGGGCGTGAGGGGGGAGCCCGGGGCTGCAAGGCATCGGTGTCCAACAGGGAAAGGCGGGCGACGTGCAGCCCCTGCACGTCAGAGCCTCCACCCTGACAAGAGGGGAAGAATTTCCAGCTCGCCTCTTTCGCACAGCCCCGTCCTGGCCGTCCCGGACCAGGGTGCCTGTCAGCCCCAGCGCCCGCCGCCCCTCACCGCTGCCTCCCTGCCCGCTCCCCTTTGAGCGCAGCCCTACCTGGCGGCCCGGCTGCGTCTCTCCAGCGCCCCGGCCGCGGGGGCGAGCGGCGGCTCCGGATTCCTCCCGTGCGCACACCCCTCCCCCGGTGACAACAGCAGCTGTAGCCACCCCCGGTAATCGTAGCTCGTCCCCTCGGTCCAGCCTGTCTCCGCGGCCGCCCAGCCAATCCGGGAGCGGGGAGCGTGGCCGAACGAGGGGCGCAGCCGGGGCGCCGGGCCTATGAGCGTGACGCTGAGCCTCTTCGGAACCAAGGGGGTGGAACAAGCTCCCTCGTCTCTCTCCTGACTGGCCCAGAGCCGTGGTCATGGCAATGGCTCATCCCAGGAGCTGCCTAGGATGGGGCCATGGGCGGGCCTGGAGTGTGGGAGTGCGGGGTTCACCCTTCCCGCCTTAGCTGGGAGAGGTGCTTGCAAGGGCAAGGAGGCAGCAGCAGGGAGGTGTCGTTTGGGGCTGGTTCTGCACAGGCTTCCTGCAGTTGTCACTGCTTCGGTCCCTGCGGTTTAACTAGAATCTAGGGCAGGGCTACTCAACTTTGGAAGCCCCGGGAAGCCACAATGATCCCCACAGCACATGCCGAGGGCGGCAACTTAAGTGTGGTTGCATATACGTGCAAATATATATGCAAATAGCTTCTTTCATACAATGCCCCGGTGCTCCCAGCGCCTCCTCCCTGGAGCTAGAAACCCCAACACCCTGTGCCCGTCTGTTCCAGCCAGCCCGACCGCTTGCGTCTTTCAGTGCTCATCCCACCTGGGAGAGGCCTTGCCATTGTGGAGCATGTTCCCAGTGGAGGCATAAGGGATCGGTCGACAACAGCTTTCCTTGTCGACTGATCCCCGTCTTGACTGCCAGGTTGCGCCGACAATCAGCTGAGCCGGCACAACACGGCAGCCATTTTTATTTTAATGAAGGGGGGGATATTTAAATCCCCGCTTCATTGACTATGTTGGTATGTCTAATTTACATGCCTCTGTCGGCAGAGGCATGTAGTCTAGACATATCCTATGTGATTGGGCAACAAAATAGCAAATGAAATTTAATGTTGATAAATGTAAAGTAATGCACATTGGAAAAAAAATCCCTACAATATGCTGGGGACTAATTTGGCTACAACTAATCAACAGAAAGATCTTGGAGTCATTGTGGATAGTTCTCTGAAAACATCCACTCTGTGTGCAGCAGCAGTCAAAAAAGCAAATAGAATGTTAGGAGTCATTAAAAAAGGGATAGAGAATAAGACAGAAAATATCTTATTGCCTCTATATAAAACCATAGTATGACCACATCTTGAATATTGTGTATAGATGTGGTCACCTCATCTTAAAAAAGATATATTGCCATTGGAAAAGGTTCAGAAAAGGGCAACAAAAATGATTAGGGGTTTGGAACGGGTCCCATATGAAGAGAGATTAAAAAGACTTGGACTTTTCAGTTTAGAAAAGAGGAGAATAAGGGGGAATATGATAGAGGTTTATAAAATCATGACTGGTATGGAAAAAGTGAATAAGGAGAAGTTATTCACTTATTCCCACAATAAAAAAATTAGGGGTCACCATATGAAATTAATAGGCAGCAGGTTTAAAACACACAAAAGAAAGTTTTTCTTCACTCACCACACAGTCAACCTGTGGAACTCTTTGCCAGAGGATGCAGTGAAGGCTAGAACTTTAACAGGATTAAAAAAAGAGCTAGATAGATTAATGGAGGTTAGGTCCGTCAATGGCTATTAGCCAGGATGGGTAGGAATGGTATCTCTAGCCTCTGTTTCTCTGGAGGTGGGTGATCATGTGAGGATTACCTGTTGTGTTCCCTCCCTCTGGGGCATATGGTATAGGCCACTGTTTACAGACAGGATACCGGGCTAGATGGACCTTTGGTCTGATCCAGTATGGCCGATCTTATGTTCTTATGTCAACTAACCGATAAGAATTCATGAGATTACTCGACTATTCAATTAACTGATATTTAACATCCCTACCTTATACTCCCAGGTCCTTGCAGCCCCTGGCACAACCCAGTTCTCAATAAATGCTCTTCTAAAATTGCATGAATGAATTTGAAATTTTATTGGCAAAGATAACAACAAAAAAATCAACACAGCTCTTTCAGCGAGACCGTTTAGGAAACAGCACTCATACAAAAACCCAGCTCCCGGCCGCAAGCCCCAACCATGTCTATAAACACTGTCATTAACCATGTTGTGTATTGTGATGGCGTCTAGAGTCCCAGTCATGGGCCAGGATCCCATTGTGCTAGGTGCTTACACATGCAAAACCAAAAGATGGTCTCTGGCCCAAAGAGCTTGCAATTTCAGGCCACATCTACTCTCAACAGTTTTGACAACAGTATTTTTGCCAGCATACAGCTGCAGCTGTTCTAATATCAGTAGCACAGCCTTTGCCAGAACCCTACAGTCTCACCATGGAAGGCTGTGTCAGCAAACAGCGCACTGCAATGTGAATAAGTGTACCAGTGCTCCCTGTGGCTCTATCCGGCATGCTGCCTTGTGGGTCATTTCTGAAGTAGGGGCGGGGCATTTTGTTCTGCATTTGTAGAGCCGGAGCACCATCCTGACTTGGGTCCTCAGGCATTACAGTAACACAATATAATAGTAATTACCAGTACCAGCCCTCCCCTTGGGTGATCGCTTGCCTTGGTCTAAGTAAGGATAAAAGGTGTGTTTTTAAACACATTAAAACCCCAGTATAGACAAAATGATTGTAAGTTTAATCTGGGTTTACCTTGGTAAACTAACATGCTAAAATTGCAGCTCACCTGGTCTGTGCTATGATTTCAACATGTCAATAGTTTAAGTAACAGATGTGGGCTCACACGTGTTAAAAATCACACCTTGTTCCCTAGGTAAGGCAAGATCCCACTGGAATGTAGCCAGTGATTGAACCTGCATTTGTGCTAAACGGAGCCTGCCTAATGTCCACAGCATACCCATAATGCTCCAGGGTTGAGAAAGCATAGCCCCTACCTCGTCAGGAGCTGTACGTTAGTAAGGGATTTCAACCTATTCTGCTGGTATTAGAGGAATAGGGCTGATGACCATGAGCATTTTAATACACCCAAGCTTTAATAAATCTCCCAGTGCCTCTACTGCAAAATGGGCAAAGGAGAATTGCTGTACAGCCAAGGGCAGGACAGACTAGTGTTGTACCAATAAAAGCAAGCAGGATCTTATGAGGGGGATAAGGCAAAAAGCCACATTTATTGTAAAGATAATAATAAAGAGTAAAGAAAAGATAGACGCAAACAACGTTGTTTAACTATTTATTCCTATCACTACTTAACCCTTATACACACACACACACACACACACACACACACACATATAAACATTCATTCAATCATTCATCCGTTCATTCAGGTTCTGTGTAGTTGTTATAGTTACCAGCCTGGAAGTTGCTTGTGACAGAGTACTGGCCAGGTATTCTGTACACAAGTGATGGTAGTGGAGAGCAAAGTCCTGATCAGATGCGCATCTGAAGCTCCTGGTAGGCTGGCAGCAGAACCTTGGACTCTGACTCCATAGTCTTTTGGTCCAGTCTTTATAGGAATTTCTTCCTATGCCAGTCTATGGGAATTGCTGCATCATGCTGATGTCTACAGGGTGGCTGCCAGGTGCTCGTCAGTGATCTCATAGGGTGGACCTCCAGTCTCCAGTTTTTCTCCACTTGACACCTTTTGGTTGCACTGGCACCTGATGCCTTCTTCAGCCCTTTGATACTGTATTCTCAGGCTGGCACCTCTCAAACCATTCATTCACTGTCCAAGCACTCTCTCTCTTACATACATTCCCTAATTAATGTTTCACATACAGTATTTTGTATAATAATAATTTTACATATACAAGAGTTGTAGTTACAAAAAGTTACAAAAGTTTCTGGGTGGCATTTCTTAAAACATTCTCTCTGAGTGCTGAGTTAGTTACTGTTATAGTTACAATGTTTCACTTTGCGATTAGGGTTAATTGGTTCACAATGCTTTGAAGAGAAGGGGCATCAATTGTGTAACAATGCCCTTAATCAATTATAGGGCTTGGCTCCCAGAGCAGAGTTAGTGGCTTGACAAGCAGCCACTTGCAAAAGTTTGAGTGTGCCCTGGGATACAGAGAGGGGAGCTGTTTCTGGCTACATAGTATTATATTCTTAACAAATTATATTCTAGAGGGGCAATAATTATAAATCTAAACATTTAACAATCTTAACAAATAATAATAATAATAATAAATCTAAACACTTATCAAGCTTGATAACATTAAATCTAAACACTTTAACAAGAATAAATCTAAACACTTATATGCTTCTTCTACTTGGGGAATAATTTTTAATACTTTAATATGTTATCCCTACACTAGAACCCAGGAGTCTAGATTCCCTGTGCCCCTGATTTAACCACTAGATCGCCCTCTCCTCCTGGAGCTGGAAACCAGGGATCCTGACTACTAACTCTCTGCTGAAGCCCTCTCACTCCCAGAACTAGAAATACAGCTGAACTCCCACCCCACCCCCATCCTTCCAACCACAGACTCTACTCCCAGAGTCGAACCCAGATGCCTTGACTTCTAGTCCAGGTTGTGTTTATGCCTTTGAGAAACTGGTTCATGGCTGAAGGGGACTGGGCATTGCTGTCTGTGCCAAGCGCATGGCATATGGTACAGCTTAAAAGCCACACAGGTGGAATCCTGTGCTGGGGAAAGGACACAGCGTGGGTTATGCTACTTGACACAGCTGCCGTAGATGAAGGAAAGGAGGGGCATTTCTGGGAAGGGAGGGGTGGGCACACGGCAGGTGATCCCTTCCTTCCCACTACTCAGGGTCACATTGGTGGAGTGCAGCCAAGCCTCCAGGTCCAGCAAGCTGCAGTGGCAAAGCAGAGAGACCTCCTGGAGATTCAGGAATGCTAGTGCATGGAGTGGCTCAAAAACAGATGGTGACAGAGTCACCAAGTGGTTACCCTGCAGCCCTAACACCTGCAGGGAATGCAAGTCCTGGAACGTCCTGTCTGGGAGCAAGGCTATGAGGTTCCCAGAAAGATCCAGAGCCTGGAGAGACACCAGTCCCTGGAATAGACCCTCAGGCAAAGTCTGGAGGTTGTTTCTGCTGAGATTCAAGACCATCAGCCTGTCTAGGTGGTGGAAGACATCCACACAGCCCCCTGAATTCCAAACGATATTCAGAGAGTTCTGGGAAAGGTCCACCACCCTGAGCTGGCTTTGCCTGGGTGTGGCTCTGTACTGGTGCTCAGAGCACGTTGAGAGCAGGTTGTGTGATAGGTTCAGGAACTGCAGGGCAGGGATGCCCCTCAGCTCGTCCCAGATGCCTCTGAGGTCTTGCATGCGGTTGGAAGACAAGTCAAGGAAGGTCAGGTTTGTGGAAAGCTTCCCGATCCCCCAGGCATGCTTGATCCTGTTCTGGCCCAGCTGCAGGTGTTCCAGGGCAGGGAGACGCCCTGGCGGTATGCGTGAGAGGGCGTTGTCCTGCAGATCCAGCATCCTCAGAGTTCTCAATCCCTCCAGGGCATTGTGCTGGATGGCCCCAATGTGGTTGGACTTGAGGTTGAGGTGCAGCAGTGGGGACTGGCTTAGGCGCTGGAGAACCTCCGTCTTCAGCTCCCCCAGCAGATTGTGGGAGAGATCCAGGGTCCAGAGGTGCTGCAGCCCAGCAAAGGTCTCCCCATGGATCTCGTGGATCTGATTGGATGCCAGGCGCAGCATTCTCAGCTCAGGCAGACCTGAGAAGACCAAAGGGCCCAGCTTGGAGAGGAAGCCATGAGACATGTCAAAAGAGAGGACTCTGCTACGGATGAGCCCTGAGAAAGTGGCAGCAGAGAGGCCACGCAGGTTATTGAACCCGAAGCCCCTCCCAATGGCCCCTGAGTGCTGCAACTTCAGATGCCGTATCTGGGCACCCCCCATGACCTTGAAGAACCGTTCAGCACTACCCACATCCCATGGGTTGGAGGAGACATCCAGGGTTTCCACTGTGATGCTGTGGAAGGGACTGGGGCAGGAGCGGTTGTACCAAGGGTCTCTATAGGACAGCAAGTTTGACGAGAGATCTAGGAGGGAAAGGTGTTGTCCCCCAAGGTGGGTCAGATCCTCCCCGCAGATTGCCTTGATCTTGTTCAACCGCAGATGGAGGGATGTCAGCAGCTTCAAGCCTTGGAAAGAGGAATCAGGTCTAAGCCTCTTTATTTGGTTCCCTGTGAGATCCAGCCTTTGGAGGGACACCAAATCCTGGAAATAGCCGCCTTCCAGCACAGTCTCATCAAGGCCATTGACATCCAGCAGGAGCACTTCAAGCTGCCGTAAGCCAGCCAAAGCCCTGGGATGGAGGCTCAGCTTCCTGTTGCCCCCAAGGTCCAGAAATGTGACATTGGCCACCTTCTCAAAGGCCTTCTCTTCAATGGAGAGTGATCCCCCCAGCTGATACCCCAGAGATAGCTTCCTCAGCCTCTCCAGCCTGGGGAAGGAGGAGGCTGAGATGTTGGAGAGGAGGTTGAAATTCAACAGAAGAATCTCGGTGGATGAATCAATTTCAGGCACCGTTTCATGGCTTTGAGCTTGGCAGCTAGAGATCACCGAAGACTGGGCCACAGAGACATGACAACTCCGAACATCAGCCAGGGCAGGACTAGAGCTCAGCAACCAGAGTGCCAGGAGCCAAAGGAGCCGGCGCATGGTGGCACCTGCCAAAGAGTGAGAACAGTGTTACTCCACCATACCCCCTTGTGTAATGGGACACTTGTATTGTGCCTGCTGGTGGTGCTAGATGCAGGTGCAACTCACCCATTCTGGGTAGCACACTAGCCCCCTCTCATCATGGCTGGTTGATGAGGTTGCTACAGGTATAATAAAACTCTCTCTCTTGAGGGGGTCCTGCTTGAAATCCCAGGTTTGATTCCTACTACTAGCGACAACCCACCCAAAGGACTGGTGTTATACAGAGACAGCAAGAAATCTAAAAGGGGACTGGTCTATGGCTATTGATTTTAGCTGGCAGGTGCACAGACACCATTGTGATGGTCTGCAAGATAAATCCCATAGACTGAAGGTGTCTTCCTGTAGCTGGGACAACAAGAAGGGTCTCCATACATGCCAGCTGGCAAGACTCTTTGTCAAAACATATTGGTTCCCTGACAAAATGGCTTTTTGTCTAAATCTGAGTGTTTTGTTGAAATTTTTCGTGTCATGGAAAAATTTCCACTTGTCTGATTAAAAAAAAATCTGGAAACTGAAAAATGTTTAACTAAAATAATGTTGGTTTTGGGTAAGAGTTATTCATCTTTTGGTTTAAAAAATCAGCTTTTAGTCTTCAATATGTTTTTGGGTAATACATTTTGTTTTATGAAAGCAATAAAACAATATTTTAATGGAAAACTGAAACAATTGCTCCCAACCACTTTTTGGTTAATTTTTTCCCTCAAAGAAACAAGAACTTCCTACAGGAACATTAAAGCAATAACATAAAGATAACTGGCATTTTCTGAGCAGCTCTGTCTCTAACAGAACCTGGGCTTGTGTCGAACGTGGAGTGAGAGGGCCATCCCAAGGGCTGTGGGGCTAATAGCTGGACTTTGCATGGGCTGGAAGGGATCTCAAGGAAGGTGTTTATAAAGCACTGGGCACAAGGGGGCCCTGTGCATGACTGGCACTCCTAGGTACTACCTGGATGCAGGTAATGAAGGTGGAAGGGATCTGTCTGGGATCCTGGCATTGAGCAGGTTGAGGGACACAAGATCTAGGGGTCCCTAGCAGGTGATTTCTTTCTTTCCTATAGTGCTAGATGAGGGAGTATAGAGGGACCCTGGCTGGAAGGAGCTGAGGGGACACTTGATTTGCAATTTCTGTTGTGCGCTGGAGCTGTAAGGTGCAGGCACGAGTAAAGCCAGAAGGCTCTCCAGGGTAGCTGCGTGTGCATTTCCCTCCCTCATATACTGGCTACCTCAGGAATTGGGTACAGGGCACTGCAGTTGGGGGAATGGGGAACCAAGTGGCTTCCCTCTCCAAGGCAGTGACTTCTGGCAGTACCCAACAATTGCCCAGGAGCCTACGAGAAATGAGTGTGAGGGGGCTCAGTTCAGCTGGCAGTAACTTGCCCCTTCCTCTCAGCAGAAGGCCCCAGGGACAGCTCCCCTGGAGCAGCCATACTCACAAGGCACCCCTCAGACCCGCTCTGCAGGCACCCTGCTGTATCTGCTTGCTGAGCTCCCCCTTCCACCCAGCATGTCCCCCATCCCTGCTGGACCCTCTACTCACCCTGACCAAGCGAGGATTCGTGCTGGAGGCACTGCAGAGCAGTCACGTTCACCACCTGTGCCCTTTGCCATCCACCCATCTGCTCCGGCTTTATGTAAGCCCGCACTGCGGAAGAGGACAGCTGTCTCCAGAGGCTCCTGCCCCCACCTCGGTGGCTGTTTACTCAGTGGGAGTTCAGGAACTTGCAAAATGGGAAGTTGGGGGAAATTCCCCTCTGGCCCCCTTGCTGCAGTTACTGCTTCCGCAGGCTTTTGCTGTGAATGGTCGCTGGTCATGCTAGCAAGCTGGGTTAGTGGCCTTACCTCTTCTTTAGGCAACGAACCACAGCCATGCTCTCAGCCTTCCTGCTCTAACTGCTAGACGTCACTCCCACCCAGAGCTGGAATAAACCCAGGAGTCCTGACACCCAGTCTCCTACTTATAGCAGTACATGTGTGAAAGGCTGATCATTTGGACTGGGACTCTGGTGACCTCAGGATGCTTTAGCTCAAAACGTCCTTGTACCATCCTGGTCCCTGGTGACCAGCTTCAACTGAAAAATGAGGCTGGCGAATCCCTGGGTTGTCTTGGCTTGGATACCCTGCAGGAATGTGGGCAGATCATGGAACCACTCTGGGCCTCTATGTCACATCTATGAAATGGGGGGAATATCTGTGTATCTGCCTTGTTTATTGAAACTACCCTGGCAGGGGCCGACTCTCACTGTTTGTCTGCAGCAGCCAGCACAACAGGACCCTGATCGCAGTCAGAGTCTGTGCAGCGCCTGGCACAGTGGGGCCCTGATCTCAGTCAGGGTCTGTGCAGCGCCTGGCACAGTGGGGCCCTGATCTCAGTCAGGGTCTGTGCACCACCTGGCACAGTGGGGCCCTGATCTCAGTCAGAGTCTGTGCAGCGCCTGGCACAGTGGGGCCCTGATCTCAGTCAGAGTCTGTGCAGCGCCTGGCACAGTGGGGCCCTGATCTCAGTCAGGGTCTGTGCAGCGCCTGGCACAGTGGGGCCCTGATCTCAGTCAGGGTCTGTGCAGCACCTGGCACAGTGGGGCCCTGATCTCAGTCAGGGTCTGTGCAGCACCTGGCACAATGGGGTCTGACTTCAGCCAGGGTCCATGCAGCAGTTGGTACAATGAGGGCCCAATCTCAGTGAAGAGCTGTGCAGTACCTGGCCCAATGCAGCTCTGACCTCAGCTGGGGCTGCTGGTGCTGCTGCAACGCCAGTGATAAATGCTAATGCAACGTTGAAATGGTGCCTGTGGGCCCCAGCTTTGGCATCATGTTAAAAGGGAGGAAAAGGAAACAAGGCGGACACCTTGGGCTGTTCTGTGATGGCAAATGACATTTCAGTTGTGCCAGGAGAGAGCCTGGCCAGGAAGAACCAGACTCCCACAGCGCTTCCTCCTCCTGGGTATTTTCCCAGGTTGTGATTTACCTCATTGTCAGAGCACGTTCACTTGCCCAAACCTGGAATGTCCCTGCCTCTCTGAGCAACACTGCAGGGCATAAGGGGTTACAGCTTCTGCGCACACTCAGCGCCTGGGACATACTTGTGTAAACTGCACAGTGCATGGGAGTGTTACCCAACTGTGGCCCTTTCATCACAGCCTATGTGAGTGCCAGGTTGTGGGGCACATGCTGTCCTCTGAAGCAAACAGAATTAGTCCAAGTTACGAAATCAGGGGTGTTCTGACTGCAGAGGGGCCTAGGGTCTGGGATGCAGGAAGAACCACTCAGCCATGAAAAGGCCCTTTTTATGCAAGCTTCTTGCTGCTGTTTGGGTGGGTAGTAAAGAAAGCGCCAACTGCTAGACTGCTGTGAGCTGGTCACTCCAGCATTAAGTCTGGCCAGGATTTAGATGGGAGACTGGGTAGAGGTTTTGCAAGGGGTGGCATAGGTTGCAGTGAAAACCTTCTCCTTGCAATCAGTACAGATGCCCCCACATGGTGGGAGGGGGGGGGTGCTGTGATACAGGGCATGGGGTGGGGGCTCACTGTGGGACACTCTTCTCTCAGAATCGGTGCTGGTGTGGCATTAAGGACTGTTGTGCTGCCTGCAGCAGGAGAAGGGGCACACTCCCCTCAGGAGCAGTGCTGACACTACCGGGATGCGGTGGGGTGGGATCCCTCCAGGGCGGGGTGGCTCCCGCTGCCCTGCTGAAGTCATTTTGCAGGCCACCCAGTGTTGCAATTCTAACCCCTGGTGCAGATTAAAAACACGTTCCCCAGGCTTAGCAGCATTAAACGCACTGCCCTTCTCAACTTCCAGGCACCTTGCTAGTCCCAGTTAAATCAGGGCTGGGGGGTGTTCCTGTTCTAAATGGTTGCTTTGTACAGTGTTAATGCTAGCCACACTCTACAGCAGCAGCCACTGCATTTCAGCAAGTGGTGAGCAGTCTTTTTGGGAACAGCTGTGTCCCACCCCAGAAGCACCAAGCATGTGTAAGCACCACAAAGGTGTAAGTGCCGCATGGGTAGATACATGCATCTAGCTTTAATATCTCGCATGGGTAACAATAGCAAAGATCGGGTGGCACAGGCAGCAGTATGAATCCCCGTAGAAGCCTACCAGGGACCATGGCTACTTATTTGAGAGGCTAGCCCCTGTTACAGTCCATGATACCACATCTTCACTGCCCTCATTTCCTGTGCACACTAGGCTAAAGCTAGCATCAGTATGTCTTCTCCCAGTACAGGAGTACCCTCAGTACTGAGTGAGTGGTCCTTGTGTAAACAGCTGCTGTGCCTCACCCAAGAAGTAGGTGCTAATGAGGCTTAGGGTATGTCTACATTTAAACCACAATAGCAGCACAGCTGCAGCTGTGCCACTGTTGCACTTCAGTGTCTACAGCTCCTGTGCCAACAGGATTCTTCTGTTGGGGTAGTTAATCTACCTCTCTGAGGGTATGTCTACACTACAGCACTAATTCGAACTAACTTAATTCGAATTAGTTAATTCGAACTAAGCTAATTCAAATTAGTGCATCTAGACCTAAAAACTAATTCAAATTAGCATTTTGCTAATTCGAAATAGCATGTCCACATTGAGCGGACCCTGAACTGAAGGGTTCACGAGGCATACCAGAGCGGTCGACAAAGGCTTCCCTTGTCGACCGCGGCGCGTCCAGACTGCCCCGCTGTGCCGCCAAACAGCTGATCGGGACAGCGCGGCGGCCATTTTGATGTAAATGAAGTGGCGATTATTTAAATCGCCGCTTCATTTTCCTATGTCTAGTAAACTCATCTACATGGCTCCGTTGATGGAGCCATGTAGTCTAGACATACCCTAAGAATTAAGAGGAAGACAAAGAATTACTCAGTGGGGAAGGAGAGCAAACAATGAATGATATAGGGAAGGCTGAAGTGGTTAATGCCTGTTTTGCTTCAGTCTTCACTGGTTCATTGGGACCAGATACTTAATAGGGTTAATACTAAAAAGAGGCAGGAACGCAATCTAGAATAGGAAAAGAACATGTTAAAGAAATTAGATGTATTCAAGTCAGCAGGGGCTATCTAAATGCACGATAAGGTAGTAAAGGAAAATGCCAAAGCAATCTGCAAATCAGTAGCTACTATCTTCAAGAATATATGGAGAATGAACAAGGTCCCAGAAGAATGGGAGAACACCTATCTTCAAAAAGGGAGAAATTACTGTAAGGTGGATGCTTAACCAGTTGAAACTCTATTCTCCAAGACTTCTTATCAATGATTTGCTATAAACTGGGAGTATATATCTAGTGGGGTTCTGCAGGGTCTGTCCTGACTCTAGTCCTATTTAATATTTCCATTCATGACTTGGATGGTGCAGTAAAGACGATGCTTATAAAATATGCAGATGAGACAAAGCTGAGGGGAATTGCTAGCACTCTGGAGGACAGGGTTAGAATTCAGAGTGACTTCTGATAAATTGGTGAATTGGCCTGAAATCAACAGGATGAAAGACAATGAAAACCAAGTGCAAAGCAGTACCTTGGGGAAGAAAAAAATCAAACACCCAAATACAAACCCAGGGGGTGTGTCTAGACTGGCCAGTTTTTCCGCAAAAGCGGCTGCTTTTGCGCAAAAGCTTGCCAGCTGTCTACAATGGCCGCTTGAATTTGCGCAAGAGCACTGACGTTCTAATGTAAGAAATCAGTGCTTCTTGCGCAAATACTTTGACACTCCCATTCGGGCAAAAGTCCTTTTGCGCAAAACCTTTTGCGCAAAAGGGCCAGTGTAGACAGCTCAGTTTTGTTTTGCGCAAAAAAGCCCCGATGGCTAAAATGGCGATCGGGGCTTTCTTGCGCAAAAGCGCATCTAGATTGGCCACGGACGCTTTTGCGCAAAAAGTGCTTTTGCGCAAAAGCGTCCATGCCAATCTAGACACTCTCTTGCGCAAATACTTTCAATGGAAAACTTTTCCGTTAAAAGCATTTGCGCAAAATCATGCCAGTCTAGACATAGCCAGGGAGTAACTGGCTGGGCAGCAGTACTGCAGAAAAGGAACTGGAGGGCGCCATAGAGGATCTCAAGTTGAATATGATCCAACACTGTGATGCTGTTGCAAAAACAGCAAAGGTCATTCTGGGATGTAGTAACAGGAGTGTGGTATGTTGCATGTCAGACACAGGATCTAATTGTTGGGCTCTACTTGGCAATGCGGAGCCTGAGCTAGCATCCTGTGTTGTTTTGGGCGCCAGACTTACATGCAAAAGGTTGTTCTAAATATCAGTTCTCCACATCCACACAGAATCGGACAAGAAGTAAGTGAATTAGACTGCAGCAAGGGAGATTCATGTTAGTTACCAGAAAAAAAAAACTTTCTAACCCAAACACTAGGTAAGGACTAGAAGAGGTTGCAGAAGGAGCAAGGCAGAATCCCCCTTACTGGAGGTTTTTAGAACACGTTAGACAGACACCTAGCAGGGATGGCCAAGCTATACTTGATCCTGCAAGTATGGACCAGATCAGTGGTCACCAACCAGTTGATTGGGATCTACTGGTAGATCTTGGAGCCTGTGACAGGTGATCCTGTCTGGTTTGGCCAAGAGGCTATCAAGTGTCTGCTCTTCAGCTGCCCCTCCCCCCACTGCTGTGCATCTCCTGCCCTTTGCCTTGGAGCTGTCTCCTCAGGAGCCTCCTGCTTGCTGTGCAGGACAGGAGATGGAGAGAAGAGGTGCTGATGTCAAAGTACCCCCCACCCACTCTGTATCCTATCTCCACAGAGCAGAGTGGTGGGCACAACAGGACTTGGGATGGGGTTTGCTGGCTGCATTTGAGAGTGGTGCGTGTTCAGGGCAGGGGTGAGCCTGCCTTAGCCCCACTGCACCGCCACCCAGGAGCCACCTGAGGTAAGCAGTGCCCAGCTGGAGTCCATATCCTGAACCCTACCCCAGTCATGAACCCCCTCCTGCACCCCAAGCCCTGCCCTAGCCCTGAGCACCCCTGCATCCAAACACCCTCCCAGAGCCTGCATCTAGAACCCTGCCGGTACCCCCACTGCCTGCCCCAAGCTCAGCTCAGAGCCCTTCTCACACTCCAAATCCTTTAATCCAAGACCACAGCCTGCAACCAAACTCTCTGCCCCAGCCTGGTGAAAGTGAGGGAGAATGGAGAAGGGAGGGAGGATGGAGTGTGCAGGGGCGGGGCCTCAGAGAAGGGGCAGGAAGGAGGCAGGACGAGGGTATTTGGGTTTGAGGTAGATCTTGGATTGCACTTACATTCCAAAAATGATCCTGTACTTAAAAAAGGTTGGAAACCCCTGGACCAGATGATCTTGAGGCCCCTTCCAGCCCTACCCTGCTATGATTCCATAAACCGCACACAGCGAAGCGAGGAGGCAGAGAAGGAATGGGCGAAGAGATGAGTTTTGGGAAATACAAGAGGCCGCTGAAGATGGCAGTTTGAAGAGGCAAAAGCTCTTGCGCTTACCTCCAGTAAGGACAGAGGAAAAGGCTAGTGCTGGATGGAAGGATATGTTCCAAGAAGGGGGCGGGGCATCTTTTCCAGACCTTGCAAGTAACAAGGCACTAGGGAAGCCGTATATAATGGGGGTGGGGGTGGGGAGTCTTAGAGATTGAGGCCGATGGAGGGGAGCCAACCCCAGAGCTGGCAATGAGCAGCAGAGACGTGATAGACCATGGTATGTTTTATTCAGCACATTCCCCACTCGGCCCAATAAGAGCCAGGCTAGCAGCAATAGGCATGTTCACAGGGCATCCCTCCCTCCTCTGATATGTTCACAGGCCATTCTTCGCCATGCTCCCAGGCACTCCTCCCAGCCATCTGGTGTGAGAAAGATCCAGTGGAACAGATGAGTCTTAGGGGTACAAGTGTCTGCTCCCCGCCCAGGAGTAAGCTGGCATCCGCCTTAAGGCTCGGTGGACTCCCCTGGAATTAGCCCCTCTCGCAGATGACCTCAATGACACTCTGCTCCATGGGCACAGGGTCCAGGCAGCGGTGGGCCGTGCTGCCCACAATTTCATCTAGCAGGAAGTGCACCAGGTTCTCATCGCAGACAAAGCGCCACAGGTAGAGCTGTAGATAGTAGCAGTCCACCTGGATCTGCTGAAGGCCATAGCGCCCGAAAGTCCGCAGCCGCACGCACTCCAGGAAGGTCTTCAGGCTGATCTTGATGATGCCGGTCAGGACGGAGACCTATGGGTATAGGGGACAGTGCTTGAATGACCTCCCCTCCCATGCACGTAGAGAACACGGGGAAGAATGCTCTCCAGGGCTCCCCACATGGCAGAAATCTCTTGTGGAGAAATGAAGCCAGATCTGGGCTGCATTCCCAGCCAGAGGGCAAGGAAGTCAGTGGCAGCCAGGGAACAGGGAAGTGAGAGGGAATATGGAGTGGGTGTGTGATGGCTCTGGAGGGAAGGGTCAGGGGAGGTATGTGGGGAGCTCTGTTCCTCCTCTAATATGTCGGTGGTGGGGTTCCATTGAAGATAAATGGATCCCACGGCCAAAAGAGACCATTGCGATCAGACGGAATGAGTGCTAGGGACCGTGTCCCTGCTCTAATGCCCAGGGGAGAGGGGAACTAGAGGATTGGTTGGCTTTAAATGGGCTCTGATCTGTGGGGGACTTTCCTACCCCCCTGGGGTGGCAGCTCTGCTCACCTTGTTGAACTCCACGGGGCTGAAGATGTCGATGCGCTCAGAGAACAGCTTCTGAATGTTACTCAGGAGGTTAGTGTCCAGGGGGGCACTGCACGGGGGAAAGCAGAGACAAGGGGTTACACACACAGGCAGCACAGAGGGGGGACTGGATCTGGACAGGCCTCCTCACCTGAGGCTGTGTCTGGAGTAAAACACTGGCTCCAAGCCTGCTCCTCTGGGATGCAGGTAGGAGAGGGCCTACCTGCCCTGGTGCAGGCCACTCACCCTGAGATGTAGCTGGGAAGGCAGGCCCTCCACTTCAGCTCTGCCAGTG
Organism: Pelochelys cantorii; assembly: GCA_032595735.1. Taxonomy (NCBI): domain Eukaryota; kingdom Metazoa; phylum Chordata; order Testudines; family Trionychidae; genus Pelochelys; species Pelochelys cantorii. Next base: position 36,488,280 of record CM064336.1, read on the forward strand.
CCCCTCAGTTCCCACCCATGGCCCCTTCTATTCCAGCCCTGCCAGTACCCTCAATCCTAAACCACAGCCCCTTGCTATCCCAGCCCTGCACTCCCACCTCCTGACCTACTCCACACCCAGGTGCAGCCCTTTCCTCCCCCGCCCCGCCAGTCATAGCCCCCTGACCTGGGTGTGTAGCTGGGCGCATAGCGGCTCTGCTGCCGGGAGCTGCTGTACACGGAGAAAGTCCTCTTGCTGGAGTCGCTGCTCTGGGCCTTGCGGATGCCCTCTTCGTACAGTAGCCCCACCTGCCCAGGGGGAGACAAGAAGCCCAAGTGAATGCAGGGTCCCTGGGGTACAGGAAGTCCTGGGTCCCCCTCTCTCCCACTGACCTGCACATCTATGGAGGTGGTGTCCTCCACCACCCTCTTCATGACGGCCCGCACATTGCGCGGCTCAATGGTGTTGACCCAGTCGCGCGTCTCCACACTTTTGCGCAGCATCTGTGAGATGATCAGCCCCTGCACCTTCACGTAGTGATTGAGCAGCCTCTGGGCTGTCTCACGGGCCTCCACACACAGGCTGGTAACTGGGGTGATGGGGGTGTGGTCCTAGGGAGGGAGAACAGTGGGTCAGTGGTGCCAGACAGGGCACCTTCCCCAACACCCACTAGCTCCGTGTGAGGGACACTCAGAAGGGACGGGCTGCCCTGCCCTTCCCCACATGCCCTGTAGCACCACCAGTTCCATGTGGGTCAGGGTGGCTCCCCATCCCACCTCACCTCACTTCCCCACTGGCTCTGTGTGGGCAGAGGCTTCACCCCCCTCCCCAATTCCTCATCAGCTGCGGGGAACAGGGGCAATCAAAATGGCATGGGATGCCCCCATCCTACCCTGCCCAGTGCCGTCCAGCCATCACTTCCCCCCAGGCTGCCCCAATCCCTAATGCGTTCCAAGTCCCCACTGCCTGTGGGTGAGGATGGAATCTCATGCTTGCTGAGGGACAGGTCAGAGCAGCTGGGGCATGCAGCAGAGCTCGCGGGGTGCATGCCTATTCAGCAGGTCTCCCACTGACGGTCTCGGTCAGCCCAACTACAGATAGCCCATCCCTTCCCCATGGCAGATGATTCCCCAGCCCCAGGGAACATCCCCTGAAAATTTGGCTTAGTCACATGCCCTGGGGCCACCTCCCAGCACACTCCTCTTTGGGGCTCACAGCCCTAAGAGGGAGACTGCCTCTCTCACTCTGTCCCGGTCCATCCCACTAGCCCAATGGCAAAGGAGGCCTTGGGGAATGAGGGGCTTTGAATTGAACACAGGGCCCCAGGAGGATACCCAGAGCCAGCCACCAGGAACTTCCCGCCTGCCATACTGCAGGACAGGAGGCTTCTGGGATTGAAGCCAGGATCCTCCTTGCCCCTGGGTCCCAGGAGTTGGCACCTGCACTAGGAACTGCTCATCGGTCAGGGTGAGGATGTAGCTGATGGTGGATGTCTCGTAGTCCAGGCAGAGGCGGGAGAGCAGGAGCAGCAGGGTGGGGGGAGTGGAGCCACCCTTGTCCCCCGTGGTCTCACAGAACTGCCGGGCTGTCTGGCATATGGACTTGATGAAGCCAACGATGAGGCCCTCGCGGACACCCCGGCTGCAGAACTCACCCTGGGGGATGAAGTGGGGGAGGGGAAGGTTCAACACTTTCTCTTACTGCTTGATAGAGTGGCTCCACCTGGAACCAGGCAGCAATCCTGATAGCATCTCCCCACTCCACACCCACTCCCCCAGGTGAAGACTGCTGGTGGCATATTCCCAGACAACAGGCCTGGCAGGGCTATGAAGGGTAACTAGCAGAACTGTCATAGTGGGGGAGCCAGGGGGGACAGTGGGTTGGGAGAAGTTACAGGGCACAGGACTCAAAGGGATCTCCTAGGTTACCGAGTCCACCCCTGCTATCATGAGCAACCAGGCCAATATGACCCAGCCACTAACTCCCTTGGAAAGCTAGCTGGGCTGTTTGTCCCCTACTCCTGCTGGGAGGCTGTTCCGGACCTTTTCTTCTCTGGTGGGTAGAAATCGTCTCACTGCCAGCCTCAGCTGATGCCTGAACATTTTATCCCCGTCTGCTCTTGTGTCAACATTGTCCTTCAGCTTCATTATCTCTTCTCCTTCCCTGGGGTTTGCCCCTCTGCTGTACGCAGTGAGATCCCCTCTTGGCCTTCGTCTGACCAGTCTAAACTAGCCCAGCTCTTTTAGTCTCCTCTCCTATGATCAGCTCCCATTTCCCCTCATTAGCCCAGGAACTCTTCTCTGCACGTGAGCCAGCCTGAAAATCTACCTGCTACAGGGGGCTTTTCAGTCTAGCAGGAGAAGGCACAACAAGATCCAGCGGTTGTAAGTTGAAGTTAGACAAACGTAACCTTGAACTAAAGAAATTTCCTAGCAGGGAGGGTGAGTAAACAGTGCAACAGCTCCCTAAGGGAGCAGTGGGCTTGCCACTGCCTGGAATTTTTCTACTGGTGGGGAACTAAGGCCTGGGGGACAGATGTGGCCCCCCAGCTTCCCTGGATTTGGCCCCTCAAGGCTCAGGACTCCCACCCAGTATTGGGGAGCCTGTGGTGGCGCTCTAGACCCTGCCCCGTTCAGCCCCGCGATGGGGTGAGCATACATCATCTACTAGCCTGGGCCCCCACTAGGCTCTGGAGTGCAAGGGGAATGTGGGAAGATCTCAGCTGGGGGCTGCATCAAGGAGGGTTTCTGTTGGGTTTTTTTTGCTTCTCCCTTGTGTGTGGCCCCTGACTGATTTTTCTGTGGGTCAGCAGCCCCCGACCCAAAGAAGGTTCCCCAGCCCTGCTTTAAAACAAAACTAGATCTTTCTAAAACACATGCTTTAACCCAGTGACTGAAGAAAATTCTACGGCCTGGCTGCATGGGAGAGGACTGGGTGATCACAACATGGTCCCTTCTGGCTTCAGACTGCATGAAAGGCCCACATGACTCCTTAGTTCAGGGGACAAAACACATCACTGAATTGGGTGCCAACATAAAGGGTGCATTGCTAGTGGAGTCTCAATTGCATAAAGTACTTGCAAGGGGGTAGGAGTCAGAAAAGCCAAAAGCCAGTTCTGAAGTCAGGGAGGGGCCTGCAGCAGTCAGGAAATCCCTGCAGATTGATACAGAACAGTATCTACAACACGTGCGCTCCCTAGGGAGGCAGAGAATGCTGGGGGTGGGGGGCACAGACCAGTCTCCAGAAAGCACCACCTCTCTGCCCCCAGCTCTGCTCCTGTCCTGCCTGCAACCACATCCCCAGCTCCCAACCCTGTGCCTGGCCCCGGCCCCAGCCTCAGCACTGTTCTGCTCTTGGCCACAGGCCCAGTTGCCAGCCCCCACAGCAGCCCGACTGTGGCGCCACCCTTGCCCCCAGACCTATCCCCATCTGTGGTCCCAGCCTCAGGCCTCTTATCCCTGTCCATGTTCCCTCTGCACATGGGGGTGGGACACAGACGGGGTAAGGGAGTCACCTCAAAAGTTGGGGACTATGGTGTTATTCTCACTCCCTGGAAGGTCCATAGCCAAGGATTCGGTGTTTATGGCCATGTGGCTTAGAGGATAGTGCACAGCGACTCAGCAGACTGGATTCTGCTCCCAGCTCTGCCACTGTCCTGCTGGGAGACCTTTGGCAAATCATTTTCCTCCTTGAGTCAATGTGTATCTTTGGGGCCATATCCAGACCTACCCTGGCATCTGAGTGCCTTACAATCTTCAACATAGCGATCCACACAATACCCCATGCAGCAGGCCAGTCCTATTATCCCCCTTATATAGATGGGGGAAACCAAAGCACAAGGTCAGAGCAGAGCAAGAAATTGAACCTGTCTCTGAAGTCACAGGCTAGGGCACGGGTGGGCGGCCGGCTGGATCCGGCTCGCCAAGCCTTTTAATCCAGCCCATGGCCCACCCCTGTGGCAGGGAACAGTGCTGCTCAAAGCAGCTGGCTGCTGCCTGTGGCTGTCTACGCTATGAGGAGGGGGCAGTCTTCATGCGCTGTCCCTGCCCCCAGCAAAATCTCTCATCTCCTACTGCTAGAAACTGGTCAATAGGATTGGAGAGATTTTGCTGGGGGCAGGGGCAGCACATGAAGCCTGCCCCCAGCGCAGACAACCATATGGAATAGAGTGCTGATGACCAGGGGCTGGTTGGGTAAGCGCCTCCCAGCCAGAGCCTGTCTTTAGCACCTCACCACCTCCCACACCCCAACTCCCTCCCAGAGCCTGCACCCCCTCCTACATCCCTACCCCAGGCCAGAATCCTCTCCTGCACCCATACCCTCCCATGCACCCCAATACCCTGCCCCAGCTCACAACTTGTTCCTTCACCTGAACTCCCTCTCAGACTCCACACTTTCTCCTGAACCCCAGTACCCTACCCTGAGAGCTCATCTCTGTGCCCAACCTCTGTCCCAGACCCCGCACTCCCTCCATGGAAAAATGCAGCCCTTGGCCACTTACCAAAATCTTGGAATGGCCTCCCCCATTAAATATTATTGCCCACCCCTGGACTTGTGCCTGAACCAATGGACCATCCTTTTGGGTTCCTCATCTCTACAAATAGAGCTAATGACAGCAACCTTCGTTACACAGAACTTTGAAGCTGTCCTGATGATAAGGGTGAAAAGAGCTAAGGATTGCTAAGGGGCATCAGAACAGTTGGAGGGGCAACTGAATACACCTGATTCTCAACCTCTAACTTCTAGGGCTCACAGTCCCCTCTTCCTGCCCTCACCTTGAAGTATGGCTTGTTGGAGAAGGTGATGTCCTTTGCTGTAAAGAGATGGACGTAGGTGAGCACTGACTTTATCTGGTTAAGGACGGAGGCCGACATAGTGCCCAGCAGTTCGGCCAGATTGGGGCTCTCCTTGCCTGCCAGGCGTGGGGCAGCTAGCGACTGGCGCACATCAGTCAGACAGTCCTGATAGAAGCTCTGCAGGGCCAGCAGGTACTGGCGGATGCGCTCCTTGGTAGCCCGCACCACAATTTCTGTGCCCTCAGCTGCCACATTGGAGGCGGGCAGCAGCTTGGCCAGGGCTTGTAGGCGCCGGTGGAAGCGGTCCAGGGCCCGCACCAGCAGTGAGTTGTCCCCAACCCCTTTCTCCAGTTGGATGCGCCGCTCCACCAGGGAGAAGTATGTCTCCATGAGGCAGTTGACAAAGGCCACCAGCTTGTCCTGTGCCATGCGGGTAATGTCCTGCACTTTGTCTTCTCGGCTGACAAAGAGCTCCTGATAGGAGGCAATCACCAGGCACATGTTGCTGACAAAGATGTTGCAGCCACGGTCAATGAACTCCAGGATGTCAGTGATAGGGGCACCACCTGGCTGCCCCAGCTCTGTCTCTAGGGTCTCCAGCTCAGCCTCCAACCGGCAGCGGGCATGAGAAAGGAACTCATCACACAGCTCCTCTGCTGGTTCATCCAGCTGCAGCAGCAGCTCCACACACTCAGCCAGGTCCTTTGCTCCAGAGCCTCCATCTCTGCCAAGGAAAGAAAAGGGCATTGGAGGTGTCAGAGGAGCTTAGATATGGATGTCCACCTCCCCTACTCTCAGTGCATCTACAGCAGGGTTTAAAGGACGGTTATTGGAATTAGCAACAACAGCTAGCTCCTGGACTGGAATCCAGTCCATTTATCACAGTTGGGATAATGATTCTGAAACCTAATCTTAAATCTGTCTTGCTGATTTCACATTGTCATTAAGTTTCAGAGTTAACCACCTAACTGAAATGAACGGGGGAAGTTGTGTGACTAAGTTAATAGTTAATCTATTTCACTTTGGATCAGACCATTGCACCCAGCTACTCTGGTATCCCTCCCACTCTAGATCAGACCAATGAGATTATCCCACATCAGTCTTTGTCCACTCCCCCAACACTGAATCAGATCCAAGGTGTATACCTGAATTTCTCCCGCAGCTTCTGCGCCAGGTTGGCCATGATCTTCTGGCAGTCGTCCTGAATGCCCTGGAAGGAGGGCATGTGCTGGTACTGGTGCAGGATAGAACGGGCTTTGCTGTAATAGCGCACTGCCTGTCCATAGGCCTCCAGCTCCACACACTTGGTGAGGCGTGCAGGCAGCTCAAAGAGAAACTGCAGCTTGCGCAGGAGTGTGTGGACCCCTGGGACCCAGAGAGACCCTGTTAGAGGCAGTGCCAGCATTCCTTAGCACCTCCTCCCTATGCTCTTCTGCAGCTATTCAAGCAGAATATAACCTGGAGCTTTTAATAGACCCACCCACCACCCCGGTTCTAGCCTGATTCTTCTGGTCACTGGGTGGTTTGCTGGGCTGTTCTCTGCTCTTCCCCCTCCATCAGCTACCATTTTGGCCATAGTTGAGGGAAAGACCATGGAAACACTGCTCTTCTGAGCTGTGAAGAATAGCAACCACTGGCCAAGAATAGGAATGAACAATGCAGCTTCAGGGCTCTCCCTCTCAGGCTTTTCTCCACACCTCATTTCTAGCCTTGGACGTCCCGAGTTCCTGCCGCCTGAGAAGAGACTGGTGACTTGACCCAGCCAATGCAGAGGAGAGCACTCTCCCAGAATCCTCTCTGCTCTTGAACTTCACATAAGATTTGCTGTGTCAGATACAACCAATGAGCTCATCTACCCTGACATGCATCTCCATGCTATCTCTCCTACAATGAATCAAACCAATACACCTATTCAGCCCGGTATCCCTTCGACCTCAAATCACTTCCTTGGACCTTTCCAGCTGGTTCAGACGATGGCTTGTGGACAGTACCTGAGAGCTTGGTGATCTGCTCATGCTGGTCTTGCAGGGTGCTGCTGATGCGGGCGCTGAACTCTGTGATGACAGCCATGTTGGCGGCCAGGCAATCCATCTCATCCTCCATCTTCTTGAAGTCATTCTTCATCTTGCGGATTGTGTCTGGGGAGTAGAAGAATGAATTCAGCAAGGCCCAAAAATTCAGTGCTAAGGACACAGGTCTCCCTCCTCCCCCACATCTGGAGGCCTGGGATCTGATCAGCCCTGCACGTTACCTGTGGCTGAGATGAACTTGTTGTAGTTCTCATACACCAGGGTTTGCATGTCACTGTCCAGAGCACGGATCTGCTTTACCATGTCAGTCTCACAGTCCATAAGCTGGGCTAGTGAGCACTCCTTCCGCAGCTAGGAAGAGTAACAATAAATAAGGGGCACAGACAAAGATGCCAGCCCTGCCACTGTTCTTCAAACCCCCACCTGCTTCCCTGCTATCCCACCGCTGGGCTTTATCCTACAGTTCTGCCAATGCCTCTCAATCTGATCTGCAGCCCTATACAATCCAGGCCTAGACTATATGCCCTCCCCAGCTCTGCTGGTGCAGTTCAAGCCTGACCTTCAGTTCCCTGTTATCCCAGGACTGGGCTTCCTCCCCTCCCTGCCAAATTCTGTCAATGCCCCTCAATCCTGACCTGCAACCACTACAATCTCATACCTGGGCTCCCCTATTCTCCAGCTCTGTTGAGGCCCTTCAGTCATGACCCACATCCCCCTAATATTGGGGGATGGAGGTGCATGGGAGGGAGCAGGAAGGAGGGTCTCCAAGAGAAGCAGGCCATAGTTCCTAGCACGGTTGCAATATTGAAAGGGGCTTGACAGGATGGACTTTCTGCAAGAAAGGCCATAAAGTGGAGCCCTTTGATGGAGCATCCCCAGGTGCACTCACTGCGGTCACAGGGCTGTGGGGAAGGCAGCGTGTGGAGCGTCCCGCCGAGGAGCTACCCCGCAAGAGTCTGGGTCCCAGCTAGGGATAGACCAGGGAGCGGAGAGGGGCAAGCCCTGGAAATCAGCATGGGAGGGCAGGTCCGGCACAGGGGTCAGCGTGGGGGGCTCATAGAGGGATCCTGGGGGAGGCCCTTGATACGCGGGGATCCCGAGGTTTTGTGGGTCCCCCCTGGAGGTGAGCACATCCGGGTCAGCGAGCACCTTAGTGAGGAAGACTTCCGGGTCGAAGTGCGCCCCGTTGATGTCAGTGGGCCCCCCGAAATCCTCTCCTGGGGCCAGGCCGCCCCGAGCCTCCGCCGCCGGGTCCGGCAGCCCGTAGTAGAGCTTCAGCATCCCGTGCGGCCGCCGCTTCCCGCCCGGCGGCTCCGAGCCGGCCTCGGCCGGGCCCGGCAGGGGACCCCCCTGGGCAGCCGACATCTTCCCCTGGCGAGAGCCACAGGCATGGGGGGCAAACCGAGCTCACTTCCGGGATAAGTGACGTTCTGTTGACAGTCCCCAACGGCGGTGAGGTCACTTCCGGGATCGGTAGCGACCTGATGACGCGCCGCTGGTGCAGACCGGCCCCTGTCTCTACGTGAGCCCGGAGTGGCCCGAGGCGGGCAGCGGTAACCACAGGACGGTGGCCTTGCAACTGGTGACATCATACGTTCCGTGTGTTTCCCTGAACCTGTGGCAGTGCCCTGTCATGCTGTGACGTCACCGTGTTAACGTATGACATCATCCAATTCCATGCACATATGAATGAATCAGCCCTTCTGCACAGCAATTCACATGGCTGTGGTTTTATCACATCTCCAGGTCTTATTTTACCAACACCTTCAAACTGCTTTATGATGTCATCCTGTTACTAGAATTTCTCAATGGTTACATTCGTTTGCCAAATTCAGCACTATCAGCATAGGACTGAATAAGGATCTCAACTGCTTAACACATTACAAAGGCAATTTCCCTTCTCTGAATATTCACATCTCCACACCAAATGAATGTGTGAATGACCCACTTCCACTCTCACTTGATTAGATTCATTAACACAAGCAACTTCTTTCTTATTTATACCCACGTTTCTGTAACTTGCACTCCAATACATCTGAAGAAGTGGGCTTTACCCATGAAAGCCTATGCTCTAATAAATCCATTAGTCCTAAGGCAGGGGCGGGCAAAATACAGGCTGTGTGCCAGATCCAGCCCACCAAGCTGCTGGACGTGGCCCACACGCTGCTCTGCCAGGACTCTCAGGCACAGAGCAGCCAGCCACTTCAGAGCAGCTCCACACTGCTTTAAGCAACTGGCTGCTCCCTGTGGCTCTCTGCTCGGAGTGCTGTGGGAAGACTTCATGGAAACCAACCAAGAGAGCTGAGAGATTTTGCTGATGGTGGGGGCAGCCCGCGAATCCTCCCCTTTGCCCCAGCACCCAGAGAAAAGAGACACAAGGAGTAGCCTGGGCCTGTGGTGGGCAGGGAGCCTGCCTCAGGGTCCTGCAGGGCTTCTGACCAGGAGTCATCTAGGTAAGTGTTTCCCTGCCACAGCCTGCCTATGGCACCCCAGCCTCTCCCTCTCCCAGGTCACCACTGCTTTCTGCCCAGGTCACCATCCAAACCCTCTGCATCCCTCCTTCCTAAGGTCACAACTCGCTCGGAGATCCTGCACCCCTTCTTACATCCCTCCTCCAGGCCAGAATCTTCTTCTGAACCTCCTCCCAGAACCCTGCCTGCACCCCAAGCCTCTACCCCAGATCACAACTCCCTTCTTCACCCAAACTCCCGGGTTTCCTTCTGCACTCAATTTCCATCCCAGACTGCTCTATCCCACTTAACATAATCTTGGAGTGACCCCACATCCAAAATTATTGCCCACTCCTGCTCTAAGGTGCCACAGGATGATTGTTTTTTCAGTGGTTACAATCTGTTAGTCGAGATCCTAGTTTAATCTGTGGATCCATCCACAAATCTAATCTAACTATTATCTAATCTATCCATCCATCCATCCCTTTACACACCCTTCTAATCTAATGCATCCTACCCATCCATGCCTTCACACACTATTTAATCTGTCCAAACAACCATCCATCCCATTGCTAGCTAATATCCCATAGTTGTTCATGTAGCCATCCATAATCTATCATACATGGGTTCAATCTAATTTAACACGGTGGTACCTCAAATTGGGACTAAGGGTTTCTAATGATTCCCCATCCTGTATTTTCTTTTCCCCTCTCACAGTGTCCCTCCACTCATACTTCTGCAGTCCCTTCTCCTAGTCCCTATGGCTTGCCTGCAAACTGTTCTAGAACTCATTTTTTTATGATCTCAGAACCACTCCTAGCCTGCAGTGAGGTCATGCCATCACTACAACCAGCCTCCAGCCTGCCTTCTGGAGCTAGTCACTCCCTCTTGGCATGGGCAGCAGGATAATTACCAAACAGTTGGTCCTTACACCTAGCATAGGATGGGGAGGCATGAGTTGGAAGGACCCTTTTGTCACTGTTACTTTCCCCAGCAAAATAATCTTCACCGTTGCTTCCTTCCTGATGTTGCTAGTGCACATGGGTATCTTCGGGGGAGACCTGTACCACTTCTTTGTGACCCAGAAATTCAATCTCATGAGCTTTCGTGGCACCACCGTACTACTGGTAAGAGGAGTCCCCTTGCGTCTTGCAGCTTGACCTAGAGGTTAAGGCACTAGCCACAGATATTTTAGACTCCTGCTTTCTACTCCATGCTCTGACCTCAGGCAAATCACTTCATCTCTGAAGTGGAGATAACCCATCCCTACTGGACAGGGATCTACAGGTTTTGGCCACTGTCAGACCTGAGGTCCCACTAAGGTTGGCCTTTCCTATGCCACTAATACATTTGAATACTGACTATAGGTATGACTATAGCATGAGGGGCATGAGGAGGGCAGTATTAGAACTCCTGGGTTCTGTTCCGATCTCTGAACAGGAGCAGTAAGACATTTATGAGAGAAATGGGGTCTAGCAAGTTAGCACTGGGCAGTGACAGAGCAGGGAAGAGTCCTGACCATCTCCTTTTGCACTGGTCTCTGCAGATATCCCATGTGATAAGCTTTTACTGGGCCTTGCTTGGAACATTTTACACCATTGAGGCTCATGACAGAGTTCTCAGGGGGGTTGCCCTGACCTCGCTGGGTAAGTGACTCCAGTTAATGCCTGAACTGATGGGTGTTTTCAGCAAGGGCAATAGGAGAAGCTCCACTTTAAGTGGTGGGGAGAGAAAGGGGGCTAGAGTCAAGACTACTGTGTTCTATCTTCAGCTCTAGCTGAGGACTGTGCTCTAGTGGGAGCACCTTCCACACCCAGCAGACAACCCAACAATTTGCATGGGATATAGCCACTGGAATTTAGGCTCCCCACCTCAGAATCAGAACCAGCTGGGGCACAGCCAGGGGACTCGTGAATATGAGAGCGAATGTGTGGACGCTCAGTTGTTTTGGGGGACTCAAGCACTTTCTCCCCCAGCTGTTTAGCTGTCATGTGGGTCCAGCTGCAAAGGGTACCTGTGAACTCCACTCCTTTGACAAGGGCTCTGGTTCTATCCCCTTTAGTGATGAACTTCGCCCTCTTCATGAGCCGCTTCTGCCTGGACTACTTGACTATCGAATACAGGGAAGAGATTCACTGAGACCCAGCCTGACCTTGTCAGCAGCCTTGAAGAGGTGCACACACAGCATTCACCCCTAGCTCTGTTGGAATTAGGAAGCAGGGAGGGAAGGGAGCAGTAACACACTGCTGAGGCTGTAGCCAAAATCAAGTTTAATAACAATACAGGATATTGCTGTAGTGCTAGAGACAGTGTCATTCATTAGTCACATCATCTTCCTGGGAGGTGGGAGCAAGGAAGTCATGACAGCCAGAATCTTCCCGTGTCCAATGGGCACTCAACTCAGATGGCCAACCCTCAGTGGTAGCACTTAGCCACAGGGCTCCTCCCATTCCACAGCAATGGCCCATCACTCAACTCCTATCCCAACACTCTGATCATAGGGTCATGTTAAGGGGCACAACAGAGGGGGAGAGGTTCGGACATCCCTCTCCCAATAGTCGTCACCCCCCCCCTCCCCCCGTGGAATCCCAGATGACTCATGTTCACAGCTCTCCTTTCCACTGGCGGTGGCTTTTGAGGAAGGTGATATTTTTCCTCTATTGCCTTCTAGGTTAAATTCTATACCACCTGCTCTACTCCAGAACTAGCAGATCCAGACAGCCATTGGCAGAGAGGGGTGGGACCTGGAAAAGTTGCAAAACAGCAGATCTGCACTAAGGTGCAGTCAAAGATCTGGAAGCATGAAAGGAGTGGGATTGGAGGTGACTGGATTGGATTGGTGTAGGGGGCAGGTTTCTCTCTGGTCACTGAGACCACTTGGTGTATTTCACACCCTGTGGGAAGGACTGTTTCCTATCAACCGTTTCAATAAATAGAAGGAAAGCAGCTGTGTTTAAAACATGAAATCCTTGCCCATCAGAGCTGACAGTCCATAAACCAGGAAGTCTCTTCCTCTTCCACCTCCCTTCTTTAAACTCCAGTACTAACCAGCATGTCCCGTCCCCACCCTAAACTCCAGACCAGGGCAATACTTCTCCCCTCACACCCCCCTTCCAGTGGTGGACAGCCCACAGCCCTCATGGTGTCAGCTCTGTACAGACCCAGAAATGACCAGCTTTGGAATTTCACCCACCCACTCCTATGGGGTGCAGGGGGACACCAACCCCATCCCACCCTTGTTAGTAAAATAATCATACCCAAGAGGCTCAGACCCCTTCCCTTTCCCCTGGTATTATGAGATGGGAAGTGAAGGTTCCCTTTACTAAGGAGATGGCAGGAGAAGGGGTTTCAACATCTCATGGCTGTAAATAATGCAGGACATAGAAGGGTGGATCTTAGTATTCACCCCTCCCATTCTGGTAAAGTTAAGGACCAGGTAGTTACTGGTGTGAAAAATTAGAATTGATGAAAGTATGTTACATCTCTCCCATGGGGGGGGGGGGGGTGAATGAGGATGTGACAAGGGACTGGTTCCTGTCATTTGGTTTAATGAGAGTTCTCAGTCCTGTTTCCAAAACAAGTTGGGATCCAGCACCCATTTGATCTGAATCCCCAAAGGATGTGTACGAGAAGGGGGGGGGGGGGGGGAGATGATGGGAAATTCTGTACCACTCCCATTCCCAGCAAAGGAGAAGGGCAGTTTTATGTGGGGTCTATAGGGTGGGATGCCCCATTCCCAAGCAGGAAAGGAGACTTCTGTTGGAACAGGCCTCCCCCCAAAAGTCCCAGCAACTGGCTGCATCAAACAGATCTTCTGTCACCCATCTAGTTGAGACCAGGAACATAACTGCACCTTCTTCCCTGGGGCAAAGGGTTTTTCAGGGATAAGGCTGAGGAAAGCACAAGTAGAAGGAGTTAAAACCAGAGAGCTCTGCAGTGCTTTGACTACAGGAATGGACCCATCAAACCTGGGATGTTTTTCACAAGGCATCTCTGAGGAAGCAGAGGCTGCCCAGGATTAGAGAATGGAAAAGGGGAACAAAAGGCCCTGAACTCTTTCAAACACCTGCATTAAGACAATCACGTTCTCACCCGCTGAGACAGACTGGGCTCGTAGGTTCCAAGTTATGGGCAGTTGAGGGACTTGGGGGCTAAGCCAGCTCCTAGGAGAAGGGCATCAAGCCGAGGGTTTAAGGAGCCAGATGCCAGTGTCACGGGAGAAGGGCTGTAATGCCAAGTAGTTCACACTTCCAGGAAGGTGCAGGGTATTTGCCCTTCAGTGCTGCTAGCACCCAGCTTTCTGCAGACAGGCATGGAAATGCCCCATTTTCCTGAACACTCACCACCAGCAGGAAACTGAGACATGGGGCAGGGAAGTGACTCGCTTAAGGTTGCACAGCAGGGTCAGCAGTCATTGGGAACAGAACTCAGGATCCTAGCTCCCAATATCCCTGCTCTGACAAACAGATCACCCATTCACTGTGGGCTGGCAATGGAACCCAAGAGTCCAGGCTTCCATTCTTGTGCTGCCTCTCACTTACCCCAGTCCTTAGCCACACTCGCACCAGCAGCACAAGCCCTCCCCGGTCACTAGTGCTTGAAGCTTTCCTTTTCCCTTGTCCTGAACAGCTACTGAGGCTGATTCTCAGCTGGAGCAGGGAGCGACTACAGGGCTCATTCCAGCCCACGGTGGGGTCCCCAATCCATAGCTGTACAAGTCTCTCCATCCCTCCCAGTCCTGCTCTGCCCCACCCCACCTAGAGATTTATTTGAGTCTCATTTTTAAAAGAGGCCAAAGTCACTTCACACACCCCCATCAGTTTCATGTTCTCTCAGCTGAGCTGACCCAGCAGTGTCCTGGCTGGGGGCTACCCCTTGTACTCCCCTCAGAACCCCACTTGCAGCTGCCAGTCCCCAGCATCCCTGCCTTGGCAGGCCATTCTTGGAGCCCAGGGAGGCATTACCAGCTCAGTTCATTCCTGGCCCACCCGGATGTGAGGGTTAAACATGGGGTCCAGGTTGGGGTCGTTGTCAGCCGAGGCCCGGCCCAGCTTCGACATGATGATGATCAGGGTGAGAAAGCCAATGCCGCCAATCAGGAGGATGATGACAAACCGTTGCATCAGGGATCGTGGCTGCCGCTTCTTGGATCCAGAGCGATTCCTGCCAGGGGGACTTGTTATTAGCATGAGAATAAGCAGTGCCCAGAGGCCCACAGTGAGAGCGGGGCACGTTAGGGCATGTACATCATTAGCAGTACCACAGTAGCACCTAGAGACCCCAAACAAGACTGAGGACACATTAACAGTATTATCATAATACCTACAGATTCCAGTTCAGATTGCAGCCCTATTATGGATGTGCAGTGGTTCCTCCCACCACTGACCACTTACTTCAGAAGCTGTGCAAACCAACTGAGCGCTGGCCGCCGGCGGTACTTGTCCTCATCGCAATCGATTTGGGTACCTGGTGCCCTGCCACCTCCACCTTCCCGGGTGTCGTAGATCTTCCGCGGTGTAGAGGCTGCTGGGAGATGGGGTGTGTTAGAGTGTAGCAGAGAGCCAGAGGCACCAGGAATGGAGAATGCAGGAACCCCCAACCCTATTTTGTCCCTCGCTCCTCCTGACTAGACAACCCATAAACCAGTTCTTCCTCAGCCCTGTTAGCTATGGTGGACCCACAATCTTTTGCCTCAGAGTTATCTTGACCCCTAAGTCAGACAGGAGTGAATGAAAAACAGGCATAGGTGCTACAACTAGGGGTACTATTGCACCCCCTAGGCTGAAGTAGTTTCTGTTATATGCAGGGTTTACACTTTGGTTTAATGGCTCTCAGCCCGGCCATTGTACAAATTGTTCCAGGACCCGTGGTATCAAGGACATGACACACACAACTGCAAGCCCACTCAGAAGGCAGCCACTGAGTCCTCATTTCTTAGGGGCTGTATCCCATTGACTCCCACCTCCTGCAGGGGAGGACAACTGCACTGCTCACCTGCATTAATGGTGATGGTCTCATTGCTGGCATTCCCCATGTCGATGACCGAGTGCTCCTCCTTCACACCCCCATTGTTCACACCCTGCTGCTGCGGTGGGGAGGAGAGGCCCGGTGAAGCACTGTAGGAATAGGCTGAGAGAGCACTTTGCTGCATGGTCTCCTCTGAGCCAGAGCCTGCAGTTGCTGCCAAGAAAGAAGGGAGCAAACTGAATCCAGTGTGGATTGGGGGAGCCTAAGATGGGTGGGTTCCATCTACAAATGTGAGACAGCAAACTATGACCCACTGGCTCCATGGTTCTCTATGTCAGGGACAAACTATAACTTATACCCTAGAACTGAAAGGTCTCAAATCCCATTCCTTGATCCCTGAAGCCAGCCAGTCTTCCCCTCCCATCTCTTGGGACAATCGACGAAATTGGACCCCTTGGTCTCATCCCAGACAACAGGAAGATGGCGATTCTGAAACAGATGTCTCAGCTGGTCTCAGCCAGTGTGAAAGGAGGGGATAGCAGACTAGATGGGCCACTAGCTCTGATCATCTGAAGAAGTGGGTTGTGCCCACGAAAGCTAGGAAACCATCTATATTTTTTGTTAGTCTTTAAGGTGCTCTAGGACCATTCATGTTTTAATTTTTTTTAGATCTGATCTGTGTGGTGAGGGTGGGAGAGGTACATATTGGGCTATACAGGACCATGTGCAAACATCTGTGGAACCATTTTTACACCCATAGCCTGACAGCACTCACCAGAGAAGCTAGACCAGTCAGTGTAATCTGTGGTATCAGGTGACTCTGTTTCTTTGATGTTATCAGCCTCATCAATCTGAACAGAACAAAAGAAAATTGCATCAGCCCTTAGACACCAAAGCAAACACTTCCCTCATCAACTCAGCCAATCCCAGATTTTGTCTGCTATTCAAGCTGGAAGCTAGACCAAAACTGGTGTCCCTTCTGTGCCATCTCCCAAGAGGACAAAGGCTGAATATCTTGTTCCCCATCTTCTGTTGGTACATGAACAGCTGTATCCATCCAGCTTGGCTGTCCTCCTAGCTCCCATCTTGAAAACTCCAAAGAGCCACAGAACAAGGGGGGAACCTCAAGGGTAATCTCTTACCAGTGGCAGCCCAAGCCCAGCCCGAGCCCAGTTCACAGTCGAAAGTTTCTCTCGCAGCACTGATGCCACTGGACTGACCAGGTTGGCTGGAGGGAAGATAGGACCCTGGCAGCTGGGACACTGGTAGCCAGCTGGGGCTGTGTTCTTTGGGAGCTGGTTTGCCATCTCGTTGAGACATGACCAATGAAACAGATCTGCAAAGGTGAAGAGCATGGAATGTCTTTAAGTGAAGGGTCTAGATCAGTTACTCCCCAGATGTCTCCTAGTCAGATCTACTTCACAAACATCTCCCCTTCCATTAGTCCCCAGGGGCAGCACAGCTGCTGGAAAGTGAACTGGAGACCATTCTGCTATAGACACTGTATTCATCCATTCACTTCTCATACTTGTATGGTATTTACTCCAACACTCAGAGGCCAATTGGCTCTTAAGTAGCACAAGGGGGTGAGGGAATCTGTATTTAGAGATACTCGGTCTGAAAAAGAAGTCACAAAAACAGAGTAAACAGAGTCATGTTGACAATCACTTTTCTGACTCAAGTTTTAAATTTGCTTTCAAAATAACCAGGCTTTGGGGGCCCAGTCTGTCACTTGCTAATGAAAAGAAAACCAAGCAAAACTGTTGAAATGCCCCAAACCCATGAATAAAGCACCTCACCATAACACACAAGCCGGGCAGTTTCTTTAGTGGACAGGAGGGTGTTGCAAAGACGACAATTGGGGTTGTAATCACTATCCTGAAGCCACTGGAGATAGGACTGAACAATGCACTGGAAAATACAAGAAGTTAGTGAGAGAAAGCCCATGGCTTGGAGGAGGTAGGGGTTGCTATTGGAGAAGCAGCACATGAAAAGACTTTAAATTTTTAAGGCCAAAAGGGACCATTACATTTAGTTGAGTTTGAACGCCTACTACAATCCCAGAATCTCCCCCAGTGATTCCTGCATCAAGCCCATAACTTGTGTGTGAGCTGAACTATCTCTTGAGGAAAGATGTTCACTTATTATTTAAAGACTTCAGTGGACAGAGAATTCATCACATCCCTATGTAGGAAGCATCTGCAGATGGAAATGTCCAATGAGGTCCATGCTAACAAGACCAAAATTATTTAAGGATCAGACAAACCATGAGGATGGTGTCTACTGCTAGATATTAACAGGATGCACCATTCCAGAAGACATGACACAGGATGGGAAAAGCTTGATAACCAAGAACTCAAGTTGATATGTGGCAGGAGAGGACTTTGAGCACAGAGGACCTTCAGTTGGTACCAACCTGGATCAAATACAAGCCAGTGTCCAAGAGGGGAAAGCCCCATATTCCATTCCCCACCCTCCTGAGCCAGCCAGTCACCCTCCCTGGGGCCAGATTGGAACTGATGCCCTACAGCAGGGGTGGGGAACCTGCAGCCTGGGAACCAAATTTGGCCCACCACTTAATTTCATTAATCTGGCAGCAAATCTCTATACCACAAGCATTCCCCCTAAGTGCAGGGGAAATCAGGGAAGCTGTGTGTGCTGCCCCACCCCCAACTCTGCCAGGAACAGAGGCCAAAAGAAGCTGTAGGGGTGGTACCTGCAGGCACGAGCAGCATGCACCATGCAGAGCTGCCTGAACCCACTGCTTAAGGACTGGAGATGGTGGCTTCTTCTGGGAGCAGCACAGAGCCAGGTCATGCAGGGCCTGGAAGCTGCCTCAGGTAAGCAACACCCAGCCGGAGCTGACACCAATGTTCCCTCTATTTTTTTCCATCCATGTGCACCCAGGCATGTTTTAATATTTACCAATAGAAATACAAAGCGAAACTGTGGGTATGCTGCCAATCAGCTGGGCAGCATTTTAATTTCTCCTGAGTGGCTGCACAAGTACACAGATTACAGGGAACACTGGACCACACCATGAACCTCCTCCTGCACCCCAGCTCCTTCCTAGACCCCAGGTCTCCACTGCTCCAGATCAGAACCCCGTTCCACACCCACAACCCAACTCCCTGCTCTGAGCCCACTCCTGCAATTGAAACTCCTTAACCCCAGCTCCACCCCAGAACCTGCACACCCATCCAGAGCCCTCATCTCCTCCTGTATCCCAATCCTCTGTCTCAACACGGAGTTGCTCCTGCACTCTGAACTCCTCATTTCTGGCTTCACCCAGCGCCTGCAGGCCGAGAACCATGAGCACCGACCTGTCCGATTGTGGGGGGGAAGCTTGAGATTGATTTTTTTCTGTAGCCCAGTGGCCCCTGATAGAAAAAGGTTCCCCTCCCCTGCCCTAGAAACTCCCATTCCCTAGCAGTCCTGAGATGCCACCACTCAGCAGCCAGATGGGGGCTGGAATCCAGTTACCTTGGAATGGTTTGCGACGAGGCAGCTCTCACAGACGTTCACTCGGTGCTCGAAACAGAAGAGGTTGGTGACTTTCCTTTTGGGGCATTTACACAGCCCCATGGTGCTTCACTAGTAATACAGCGGGAGAGAAAGGGCACTCAGCAAAACCAAAGCCCAGACCGACCCCACAACCCTCCCAGTGGTAGGGCAGAACCCGGGAGTCCTGGCTCCCAACACCCCCCTGCTCTAACCACTGGACACCACTTCCCTCTCGGCTCCAGGGAGGAGCCCAGCGATCCCGGCTCCCATTCCCCCAATCTGACCAGGGGACAGCAGGCTCCCGGTACTGGGGAGGGAAACCAGGAATCCTGGCTCCCAGCCCCACTTTGCCCCTCCCCCTCCATAGGGTACCCCCTGGACTTACAGGCTCCACTGAGGCTGAGTGCGCCGCTGCCACGTCTCTTCCGGGTAGGGTGCAGTTTGATGACGTTCCAACCTAACCGACTCCCCGCAACTCGGCGCGTTCCGAGGAGGATCGCGTTCGAAGCCTCGCGAGAAGGGGCGGGACGTAGCTGCCGCGTCATTTCCACTGTGGCGGCGGGCGATTCGAACGGGGCTTGGTGGCGGTTTCCAAGCCGCTTGGCGCGGAGCGGCCGGGCCCAGGGATGGCGGGCGGGGGCCAGAGGCGGACCCGGTCTGCGGGCGCGGCCCCGGCTTCAGCAGGGCGTGGAGCGCGGGGGGGTGAGTGTGGCTCGGGGCTGCCTGTGGGGCGCTGGTGCGAGGGTCTCCCTGGCGGGGAGCGGCCTGTGTTGCGGGCGGGTCCCCCGCGGAACGGGGTCTCTGAGGGGGGTGCCTGGGCGGGCGAGGGGCGTGGCCTTTGGGGGCACTTGCACGGAGGGGCGGGATCCCGGGGGCAGCAATGTCCCTTAGGGGGATTGCAGGAGGAGTAGGATATAGAGCGGATTCCCCTCCCTGAGAGCAGCGTGTGGAGGATCGTTTGCTGGAGCGCTGTGGGGGGCTCGAGGAGCAGTGTATGAGGAGGAGGTGTTGCTCCCTGTGGGCGCAGGGTTGTGGGCCTCTTCCCTGAGGCTGGGCGAGAGCTCTCACTGGAGGAGCAAGGTGTAAGGATGTTCAGAGGCGGGTACTTGAGTAATCGTGTTGTGGATACAATTTGTGTCGACTACACGATTAGTAAGTATGCGAAAGCGCTCAGAAGGAGCCACCCCCCGCTGCGGCTCTGCAGTTTAAATGTCGTCGGAGCCAGGTGTGCAGGCAGCCTGGCTCCAACTACAATTAAACTGCAGAACTGCAGTGGGGGTAGCTTCTGGACCTGGCATGAGCCACACTTGCTCAGTCCTGGTTCAAGCCAGCAGCCCCTGTCCGTGGAGGGTCCCAGTGAGGAGCTTGTGTCCCCCCACCCCCGTGCTGCTGTGGGGCACCAGGGGAGGCTGGTCTGGCAGCAGCCTTAGTCTGTGGGGGGTTCCAGCTCCCCACTGGAACTCCCTGTGGACAAGGACTGTGCTGGAGCAGCCTCCCCTGGCCCCCACCAGAGGCAGTATTGTGGGGGAGGAGGGGAAGTGGCACTGTGAAGATGGTGCTGAGGGGAACCAGCTTTTAAGCCTGCTCCCCCATCCCTGCTGCCTTTGATATAGAGGCAGCAAGGGGGAGGGGAGAAATGCTAATAGTTGACTTGACTACCTGATAAGCATAGGCTTATTGCATAGTCAGCTAATCGGCTACTCTTTTATATCACTGGTAGGGTGCATAGAAATGTTCCTTTAGTTTGGAGGATTCCTTGGGAGTAGGATGCAGGACTGAAGGGTATTTCACAGTTTCCTAACATTGTATGCCTATAAAAAGGCAAGCACCAAGAGTTAGGAAAGTACTGAGAGGTAGTTAAATGTCCTCATTTTGGTAGTTTGTATGAAGGGGCTTCCTGATGCAGTGGGAACAACCAACTTTCAAACATGTTTTCTCTTTGTCACTTTCAGATGCTGTCTCTCTTTGTCCAAGGCGTAGGTCCGAGAGGCTTGCAGGGTCTCCTACCAGGCGTGCCTCCCAAAGGAAACCTTTGGTAGAGAAGAAGATGGTGGGGAGCCCAGTGAGTAATAATGTACTCCTGTTAGTACATTATAATAATGTACTCCTGTTAGTACATCAAACCCAGCTGAGGGAGGATTTGGAGTATGCAGTGGAAGCCCTGAAAAGCTAGATTTCCCATTCTGGACAACTCAACAGGCTGTCAGCCTTAAATATTGTCCTGAGTTGTGCCCTCAATCCAGAAGCAACCCCGGTGCAGAATCCCGTGATGCTCTGATCACTCTTATCTGCTCACCCAAGGCACTTTCCAGTTTGTACTGTTCCTTAATTATTTGGATCATAAGCTCTGCAGGGCAAGTGTCTTACTCAAGTGGTTTGTTTTAAGGATGTTAAGGAATGGGTATTTTTCTAATCGTGTAGTTGTTAAGGGGAGGCTTGCTCTGGGACCACTGTGCCTCTGCATTTTAAATGTAGTAAAAGCTGCTGGGCTCTTACTACATTTAAATGCAAAGGAGCAGCAGTCCCAGACCTGAACAAGCCAGGACTGCTTGGTCCCGGCTCACGCTGAGTCCAGCGGGCCCTGTTTGTAGCGGCTTGGCTGACTGTGGGCAGGGGCTGCTCCAGCAGCAGCCCCTGTCTGCGGGAGGGCCCAGTGGCTACTGCTGGAGCAGCCTCCCCTATTCCCTGCCCTTGCTGCCTCTCATACATCCCTAGTTTGTTGTACAATGGTGAGTCCACTGCTTACTATTGCAAGGTAAAGGGTGGGCTGCAAATTTGCTCTTTGCTTTTCAAAGGCTAAGACATGTATCCTTGGCCCTCTAAGGAAAAGCTACAGCTTTCCAAAGGGTAGTCTACACTGCACGGCAATTTCAGGATACCGGAGGTATCCCAAAATAGCTACCCCGTGTCTACACAAGCTGCCCATTATTTTGAAATATTTTTCTAAATAACGGTGCATTATTTTGCCATCCTAGTAAACCACAAAATAGTGTGTTATTTCAAAATTTGGCACTGTGTAGATGCACCAAATTTCAAAATAGTCTTTCGACATAGATTCGAGATAAGATACGTAATTTATGTAGCTCAAATTGTATATCTTATTTCGAATTTAGGGAGTTTTGTAGACACACCCTAAGAATGGATTGGACAGATGTGCAGACAGTACCGTGCTTGGAAATATGAAAGCTGTCAAGAGTGTAAACTCCTTGCATGTTAAGGGAGCTTTATAAGTAATGCACCCCGTGGTGGGCTTAACTGTTGGCACTGTGTACAATAGTTAGGGCTAACTAGAAGTTTTTCCGGTCTGAAATCTACTCAGTGGCCTGTGAGAGTGAATTCAATTTCTTAGTCCAACACCACAAATTACTATGTTGCTTAACTGATTTACTCACTGGGTGGCAGCCTTGGCAGAGAATTGAATGGGCTGCAGAGGATAAACCCTTATTTACTAGAGATAATTGGGGAGGGTAGACATTGCCCCTATTGTACTTGGGCTGTGGATAGGCAGAGCCCAAGATTTTAAGCCCATCACACACCTGCACCCATTCTAGTCAGGTAGGCTTACCTGCATACCATAAGCTAGAGAGCCTCACTCATTGTTGACTCAAACCCATTGCTTCTGTTTGAGCTCCACCATGCCTTACTAGTTGAGTTAAAGACTTCTAGTATAAATAGGATCATATTTTTTATTTCTAACTTTTTATGCAAGAATGATACATGCCCCAAAATAGGATACACAGATCCAGCAGATTGTAACATTAAAACTGATAGATTGCATGTGGTATTTTATTTACAGCAACTTCAGGTTATGCATATTTATATTCATAAGCCAAATGTCATGAAGCATGGGGGAGTGACTAGGCAGATGACAAGGGTTTTTTGAAGTATTTCATCAGCTTGGCCCTGTGGACTGTGAGGTTCACTTGCTCTGGATGTGGAAAGAAACCAGGGTCTATGTTGGGATTTTGTGGTACCCAGTGATAACCAAATCAATCAGGTGTTTGGCGGAATCAAAAGTCTTTGATGCTTGTTCAATTCAATGAATCTTTATTCAGTGTGCACAAAGGGAGACCCTGGTACAAAATCAGCCAGAGCCCCTCAAGAGAAGCCCCTCCCCTTGATATTTTGTGACACATGGCAGTTACATAACATGAACCTTTGGCGAATCATATCATATTTCCATATATAGACTTGTTTACCACATGCCTGTACTTTTCCACTCCACCTGTTGAGCCTCCCCCTTGGCCTCTTTCTGGAATGTTCTTAGGGTGGTGAGAGACAGCATGATTCCCTGTGCATACACACCCTCCAAACCACATTTTGCATATGATAAACACAAGCATACCCTTCAGTCTACAATTTGAAACCACCAAAGCCTTGGAAAGTCGGGGAGGGACATTGATCACTCTTTATCCACCAGAAGCTGAATTGGGACTTCAGGCATCCATTAACCCAGAGCCTGCATATGTTAATGTTTGTGTTGAACAAAGAGCTCAGGTTTTTACCATCACTGAGGACTTTCCCAGTGTATTTTTCCCTGCACCCAGCGAGACTCAGCTAATACATCATCTCAATAAGGTGATCCCAGAACAGCAAATTAGAGACCCTAAACCGCAGAAGTAGGGTTGCCAGGTATCCAGTATTGACCCGGACAGTCCGGTATTTTCAGCTCCTGTCCGGTAAAAAAAAATCAGAAAATACCGGACACCTAAAATGTCCGGTATTTTCTGATTTTTTCCCCCCTGTCAGGAGGCGAAAATACCAGACAACTTTGCTCAACAACTTTGGTCTCCCCCCCCCTTTTTTTTTTCCTCAACAATGTTTTTTTGGGTGGGGTCGTTTGTTATTTTTGGTGAAACCATCTGGCAACCCTGCCCTGAAGATGTGGGAGACAGCCCGGGAGCTACTGGAATATTTAAGGTCTGTCAGTTATATTGGTACCATAGCTCTTAAAAGGTATTGGTAAATCCCTCTTCTCTCTCAAACTTCAAGAAAAAACAACCACCTTACGGGTACGTCTAGATTACGTGCCTCTGCCGACAGAGGCGTGTAAAATAGGCTACCTGACATAGTCAATGAAGCGGGTATTTAAATATCCCCGGCTTCATTAAAATAAAAATGGCTGCCGCACTGTGCCAGCTCAGCTGATCATTGGCACAGCGCGCAAGTCAAGACACGGATCGGTCGACAAGGGAAAATGAGGTTTACAGGAGCGGTTGACAAAGGCTTCCCTTGTCGACCGATCCGCATCTTGACTTGTGCGCTGTGCTGACGATCAGCTGAGCCGGCACAGTGCGGTGGCCATTTTTATTTTAACGAAGCTGGGGATATTTAAATCCCCTATTCATTGACTATGGCGGGTAGCCTAATTTACATACCTCTGTCGGCAGAGGCATGTAATCTAGATATACCCTAACTGACTCCCTTTGGGCTCTTCCACTTCCAGACAATGCCCTTTGGTTTACAGAGAGCCATAGCAATTTTTAAGCATCTAATGGACAAGGTGCGCAGGCCTTAGCAGCTGTATGATGCTGTATATTTGGGCAACATTGTTGTATATAGCAACAACTGGACCTGCCTGCAAAAAGAATCACACAGCCCCCTTTATTGCATTCCATTTCTCTGGCTCCTAATCAACACAAAGGTCCAGTACAGTGAAGTTATTTTATAAACTCTTCTCACATATACAAAATGTTCTGCTGACCCAAAGGTGTCAGCCACATTACCAGGTCAGTATAAATTTAGATCTTACCTAAAATGCTATGGTACCAGCCAATCCTTCAGTGTCTAAAACTAAAGGTTTATTATAAAGAGAAAAAAACAAAAAGAGAGTTGTTAAAATGTAAAATAGTCATATGCGAAAATTCAAAGTTCATGTATCAGTTTTTCAACAGTATTGATGAATCTGCTGGCTTGAAAGTCCTTCTGGAACATATCCACAGCTTGGATGGGTCATTCAGATCTTTGTTCAGAGCTTCGGTTCATAACAAAGTTCCTCCAGAAGCAGGAAGCAGAAATGAAGGGAAAACAGAGTACATGCAACTGCCTCTTAGTCTTTTACCATCTTTTTACAGGGAGTGGGGGAGTTGGGATTTGACAGTGGAGAAGTTGGTACACTGGGGGGTGGCCACCCTATGAAGAATTAAGGAATTCCTTGGGCACAATCAGGCCTAACATGGCCCACCTGTCAGTCCTGGAACAGGATGACACCTTAAAAGGGAGAATCTAAGCCTCATGCAAAATGGCACTCAGAGTTCCCTAGCTCTATGGGTTGTGAGGCATATCGCTACCTGTCAAAGCCTTGTCTATGCCTACTGTGGATCTGCTCCCCAACACCATGGGTCATGAGCAACACAAGCCCTCCCCTCCCGGGCCTGCCGGGCTCTGCTGTCCGTCTGAAGGATAGCAGTAGAATGCTCCAGCCCTTTGTCTCCCTGGAGTGTCCAGCTGCTGCTCCACTGGACAGTCACTGTTTTCACAAATTTGCTGCTTCCAGAAGTACAGAAACCCCAGCTCATCTTTGATCAGCGCTCTACTTTAAATATATCTGAGTACTGTGTGTTAAGTGAAATCATTTATATTTAAGCATTGCAGTTCAAGCAGTGACAAGTAGAAGTACTGGAACTGGAAGGCTACATATAAAATCATAACACATTCTAAAGCCTAGATCTTTTTGATACTGGGGACCAGTAAACCCATTCACAAGCTTTTGATGGACCGGTAATATTTGCATATTGATTAAGCGAATGATGAATATGCAATAAATTGTGTCGCTGGCCCTACCTGTCCGGCGGGTTGTCCCCCGGCCCCAATCCTGGCCGCTTTATTGGCCGGCATTGGCTCCCCCGCTGCGTCTGGCGCCAGGCGTTCTGCATCGGTGAGCTGGGGGGTTGTTCCACTGCCCCTCCTGGCCCCAATCCCGGCTGCTTTATCGGCCGGCGCCAGCTCCCCCGCTTGCCGCTGGCGCCAAGCATTCTGCATCATGGCACACAGCCTTCTCCCTGGGTCCTAGTGCCTGCCGGATCTAGCCCTACCACCCGGGAGTATGCCCTGCAGAGTCGCCGCGGCGGCAGGCTCTCTCACAAGAGGACCGCGCCGCTGTGCTCGGTAGTGTGGGGTGGTGCTACCCCGTCACACAAATTAATAGGATCGTGTGTGATAATTTTTCTAAGGACCGGTACTGGACCATGGACCACACTTTAGGAAATGCTGCGGTAGAGTATTGCTCAACCAGGGGTAAACAGTCAGGTGGCAAAATTTGCAGATGATACCAAACAGCTCTAGATAGTTAAGACCAAAGCAGACTGTGAAGAGCTTCAAAAAGATCTCATCAAACTAAGAGATTGGGCAACCAAATGGCAAATGAAATTTAATGTTGATAAAGGTAAAGTAATGCACATTGGAAAAAATAATCCCAACTATAAATATAATATGATGGGCACTAATTTAGCTACAACTACTCGAGAGAGAGTCATTGTGTATAGTTCTCTGAAAACATTCACTCAGTGTATAGCGGCAGTCAAAAAAGCAAATAGAATGTTAGGAGTCATTAAAAAAGGCATAGAGAATAAGACAGAAACCTCTATGTAAAACCATGGTACTCCCACATCTTGAATACTGCGTACAGATGTGGTCTCCTCATTTCAAAAAAGAATATTGGCATTGGAAAAGCTTCAGAAAAGGGCAACAAAAATGATTAAGGGCCCCGGCATGTGGGGAAGGATGGGCTGCGGCCATAGTAGGCCAGGCTGGCCGTGTGTCTCTGAAAGGCTAGTCTGCAGTGCTCCAGGTCCAGCCCTGCCCCGACGTCCGGGGAAGGCCGCACCTTGCCAGGCCAGGCCAGGCCCTGCTCTCTATGGGGCCACCAGGGAGAGCTGGGCTAGCAGAGGGTGGCACTTGGTTCCAGGGACAGGCCCTGAGGTAGAAGGAGTGGCACTGGGGGGGGCAGGGCTTTACCCGCCTGTGCCTACCTGCAACCTGTGGATGTTGTGACATGATGACATCACTTTCCTGTCCCATAGGAAATTTTTTTATATATATCTAGAGAGATGATGGTCACTGGGCTACTGGCTTTCAGCAGAGAACTCATATGCCACCCTTGAGTCTGAATTATTATGCAGCTGTCTGATCCAGGAATCCTTGTAAAAAGCCCAAGCCCTCTGTCAGTTGGCATCAAGAGATCCCTGGGTCACAGGCTGCTTAGGAGTTTCTGCCATCTGGACCCTCAGGAGAGGCAGAGGAGCCATTTCCACTTTATTTGGCTACATCTAGACTGCAGGCTGCTTTTGGAAGAAGCTTTTCCAGAAGAGATCTTCCAGAAAAACTTCTTTCAAAAGAGAGTGTCCACACAGCAAAAGCGTAACGAAAAAGCGATCTGCTATCTTGAAGGATAGTGTCCATATTGATTGGACGCTATCTCACATTTAAGTTGTGGTTACTATGGACAGAGTGGCCACTAGGGCACCTGTGCTTTTTCCTGCGGGCCGCCTCTTTTAAGAAAAAACCCTCTTCCCCGTCCACACACGCCTTTTTTTGGAAGAGCTCTTTCAGAAAAAGGCTTCTTGTAGAAAGAGG
This sequence comes from Pelochelys cantorii, assembly GCA_032595735.1. NCBI lineage: Eukaryota > Metazoa > Chordata > Testudines > Trionychidae > Pelochelys > Pelochelys cantorii. The sequence continues at coordinate 36,515,580 of CM064336.1, forward strand.
TTTACCGCTGTTGGAAAAACCCCTGAGTTCTTTCGACTTTCTGCTGAAAGAATGCAATTGCAGTATGGATGTAAGTGTAGTTTTTCCAGAAAAACTCTGCAGTGTAGACATACCAGCTGTGACCTAAGAATGCCTTTGTCTTTTGTACCATTCCTTGCATTTATACTCATAACCTTCCTTGGGAAGCTGGTGATAAGAAACAAAGGTCCTGTTTTGTCTCCGTCATGCCAAAGAAGTCTGATGGTCTAGATCCCCTGTTACGTGATGGTCTACACGGTTTTCATGAATGGTCACACAAATGTCCAGACTCCCTCGTCCATATCAAACTTCCTCACCCTAGTTATGTTGGGGTGCTCTTATTTTATGGATTACTATAGTAATGGTTTCAACTAATAATCATATTCATCAGTTTGTTGCCAAGACAAGTTTGCAGTTAAGCATTTGTCAATATTTTATTCTAAAATATCCTATCCTTGTTATCAGTTCAGTGTTCCTGTGGTTACCAGCAGACTCTCTGCTTTAAGCAAACTATTGTCACTTCCCCAGAACTCAAGGTCACTGTGGGGCCATTTATCAATAACAAAGTTCATGGGTCTCAAAGCCTTATCATGGTAACTGCATAAGCTAATATGTTACAGGATGCAGATGAGTAGGTTCCTTGTGTTACTGTTAAGTAAAATAAAATGCTAAAGGTAGCTCAGTGTGTCATCAGAGATTATTGTGTTCCAGTGTGATCTTTCTTTCCTTGAGCACATCTGTCTGTTTTGTCTTATCCTTAGATTGGAAGCTTTGTGGAGCAGGGGCCATTTTTAGTTCTTTTACATCACCTGGAGCAATGGGGTTCTAGGCTTTACTACAGTACAAGAAATAAATAATAAGTCTTGTTTCATTTATCCTATTTATGCAGCTTCCAGCTCCAGTGGTGAAACGATCAGTCTTGGTGAAAAAGATCATGCCCCGAAAACAGCAGGTCTGTGAGTCAAATCTTCCTGTAGCTGTCTGTCTGTGTACACACATGAACTGAAATCTGTTTTGATTGTACCGCCCAACTCCAAACCAGCCCCAGACCACACATCGCTTTTCAGCCTATAGGATATATATATACAAATAAAGAATTAAAGCTAGCATAAATTTGATTAAGGACTCTCCCAAATTCACAGCCATGTAAAATGTATCACAAGCCACAATATCTTTTTTTTGGTGGGGGTGTGTGTGTGTGTGTGTGTGTGTCTTTTACACTATGCCATACAGATTTCACCGGGGCGACCAATGTTTCTCAGACTGGGAGTACTAGCCCAAAAAGGCAGTTGCAGAAGCTATTAAGTCAGGTTATTTTAGGGGGTCCATGGTATTGCCTCCCTTATTTCTGTGCTGTCTCCAGAGCTGGAAAGCCAGAAAGTGGCAGTTGATGGCTGGAGAGTGGCAGCTGCTCCTTGCTGGGCACCCAGCTCTGAAGGCAGCATCCTTCTAATATACCAACTATGCCATCCTTACTTTTGCACTGCTGCCTTCAGAACTGGGCAGCCAGAGAGCAGCAGCTGCTGACTGAGCGCCTAACTCTGCAGGCAGCAGCACAAAAGTAAGGGTGGGAATACCATCCCATGCCACCCTTTCTTCTGCACTGCTGGTGGCGGTGGCTCTGCCTTCAGAGCTGGACTCCCGGCCAGCAGCTGCACAGAACTAAGGGTAGCAGTACTGCAACCCTCCTTACAATAACTTTGCAACCCACCTACAACTTGTTGGGTCAGGACCCCTACAGTTACAACTCCATAATATTTCAGATTTACAAAAGCGACAAGGAGTCCTATAGCACCTTATAGACTAACAGATGTATTGGAGCATAAGCTATAATTTGGCTGTTGCATGCATCTGATGAAGTGGGTCTTTACCCATGAAAGCTTATGCTCCAGTACATCTATTAGTCTATAAGGTGCTACAGGACTCCTTCTCGCTTTTGCAGATCCCGACTAACACGGCTACCCCTCTGATACATTTCAGATTTAAAGAGCGGAAATAATGAAATTTATGATTTTTAAAATCCCATGACTGTGAAAATGACCAAAATGGACCATGAATTTGGTAGGACCCTATTTATACGTGTACGTGTTGTAAAGAAGGTCCCAATTAGCAAGTAAAAGAAGGCCATGAGAATAGTTAGTATTATGGTTCAAAAATAACCAATAAAGAGCTGCATTAACAAGATGAAGGAAAACTGCCCCACTCTCCCCCCTCCTTTTCTGCTAGTAAGCAAGGAGTGGAAGGGGAAGAGGAGAAGATAAGAAAGAAAAGGCCTTGAAGAAAGACGGTTGTAAATCTTATCTGGATTAAGACTCAAAATAAGGGTGAATAGTCTCAATTTGGTTGTTAGTTAAAGCCAGTAATTGGCAGTGATTTTGCTTGTTTGATAAAGGGCATAAAAAGTAAACTCTTAAAAGGTTCATTGCTAATATCTTCCTGACCAGACCCTAACTAACCAATATGGGTCTAAGCACCTGTGGGTTTAGTTCGTTTGTAAGCATCTTGATCAAAAGCTTATAAATATTTTGTTCCTGTTTGGATGCAGTAATTTGCTTACTAGTTAGACTTTTTAGGCACATTTAGAGCAACTGTATAATTTGGCTGTTGCATTTAATAAAGGAATTTATGGATAAATGTGGTGGTTTTCCATGTCAATATTAATGATTTCCAATATTATTGATAATTCCAACACAACCCACTGAGAAAGGAAAAGCAAACCTCATTTTGTTTCTGTTTCCAGCTCTGGAATGGAGGGCTGTCCGTTAGAGCAGAGTGGACTGGATGGCAGGACTCAGGCTATTAGTTCTGGCTCTGCAGAAGGTTTTCTGTATCATATGTTATAGGTGAAGCAAAGAGTACTTAAATGAGTTGGGAAGTATTATGCAAGGCTGTGAATAGGACCCAGGAGTCCTGGCTTCCAAATCCTGCTGCTCTAACCCAGTAGTGACTGTTCTTCCAGAGCTGGGATAGAAATACGGGAGTCATGGCTTGCAGCTGCTTCTCCTTTATGGTAAGTTGGGTGCGATACTGGTAGAAAGACTGTGTCCAGTTTCTGTTTGCAAAGCATAGTTTTGAATGGTTCACTGTCAAACTGCAAGAGTATATCTAGAGGGGTCCTGCAGGGATCTCTCTTGGGCCCAGTACTACTCAATGCTTTATTAATGACCAGGATAATGTAGTGAAGAAAATACTTAAAATCTGTGCATGACACCAAACTAGGAGGGTCTGGACTTTGGAGGACTGGATTAGAATTCAGAATGGCTCCAACAAATTGCAACTGTTTTTATTGAATCTCATTTTGCTGATTGCAGATCAAAATACCACACTTGGCAAGAAAAAACATCAAATGCACTAACACAAAATGGGGAATAACTGGTTAGATCAGTGTTTCCTAAATGGTGTTCTGTGGAACCCTGGAGTTCCGCGAAGTGAAAATAAGGATTCCGCGAGAAAATTCCATTATAGTAACATTTTATGATTAAAAAAAAATTACGTGATTTTTGTTTTTAAATATGTGAAATTAAACTAATGTTGATCTCATGACTGTTATTAGGGGTTCAGCAAAATTCTTTTGAGTTTAGAAGGGTTCCGTGGCCAAATAAAATTGGGAAACACTGGGTTAGATGATGGTACTATGGAAAAGGTTTGGGGGGGTTTAGTGAACCACAAATTGAATATAGTTCAGCAATGTAGTGCATTTGCAAAAGAGGCTAGTATCATTCTGAGATGTATTAATAGGGGTGTCATATGAAAAAGATGAGAGGGAATTGGCTTATTCTGATTGGAACTGGCGAGGTCCTGAATGTCATGTTCCGTCCAATTCTGACCTCCACACTTTAAAAAAGATGCAGGCAAACTGGAGAGCGTTCAGAGAAGAGGAATAAAAATGGTAAAACCTCACCGATGTGGAAAGATGGAAAAAACTGGACATGGTAGTCTTGAGAAAAGAAGACTGAGGGAGACCTGATAGCATTATTCAAATATATTAAATGATGTTATAATGAGGCCAGTGATCAATTGTTCCCCGTGTCCACTGAAAGCAGGACAAGAAGTAAGTAGCTTAATGTGCAGCGAGGGAGTTTCAGGTTAGATAATAGGAAAAGCTTTCAAACCTAAGGACAGTTTAGTCTTGGAATAAGTTACCAAGGGAGGTTGTGGATCCCCTATCATTGGAGGATTTTAAAAACATGTTAGACAAACACCTGTCAGGTCCTGCCTCAACACTGGCAGATAACTTCCAGCACTACGTAGCTTGCAGTATTTTGTACTGTTACTTGCCTGGAGAAGTTATTAATGGCACAGCTACTGTGTGAGCACCTATTTAGACTTAAAATATTCCCATTCTGATTGCCATATCCCAGGCTCCTATGCTATGAGTACTGTTAAGAGGTACTGAGAGATACTCCCCACTGTTACTTAGCCTTTGTCCATTTCTTCAATAGCGAGTCACTCTCTGGTATCAGCACTTTCCTCAAGCAATCTTTGGGGGCTCTGAAAAATACTTTTAGGCAGTACTGTTTGAGCATTCTCTGGTACCACCTCACCAGCCTCCCTGTCTAATCTCAGTACTGACACAAGTTCAGGTCTCTTCCTAGGGCCTGGAACCACCCTGACCACCAGTATCTACACCTCTGGCCACCTCCCAATGGACCACTGCCGGCATGGGGTCCTACTCTTTGGCCTCTTCACCCCATTCCCATCCAAGTGTCTTTACCAAAGTTTTGTCAGCTATAGCAGCCTATCTTTGCCAGATAGGTAGGAAAAGATGATGATGCCTAGTGACTAGCTCCTGAAAGGCCAATCCTCAAAGTACAAAGAGCAACAAGCAAGACCCTCTCATTTCTCACAGTTTCATTCACTGTGTCTCCATCTCACGGAGCCTTCAGAGCAGACCCACCATGCTCATTTTTCTACTGAGATAAGATGACAATGGTCCACATCTTTGCTTATCTCCTCAAGTTTCTTCTGAATGCCACATTAGTCAGAAGATTAACCTACCAGTATTTTACCCCAAGCCTCATTCTTCTAGACAAGAAATGAGCCTCCAATACACTGAATGTTAAAAGAGCTCTTGCCTTTTACCTTGACAGAACTAGGCCCTTTTCAGGTTTCACTGGACTCATCTCTGTTGCAAAACAAATGAAGGGACATCCAGTCTCCACCCAAAGACTGTCCATGTGGTTTGCAGGTTGCATTCTATCATGCTATGAGTTTGCAGGGGTTTATCCCGCTCTCCAAAAGTTATTGCTTGTACCACCAGAGCTCAGTCTATACCTGTAGTCATTCTCAAAAATGCATGCATCTCAGACACCTGCAAAGCAGCTGCCAGGTCTTCGCGGCACACATTTACCAGTACAGACTGAAACGCTCTTAACTGGGATTCTCTGGTCCGGCAACATCCATGGTCTGGCACAGATGTTGCAGGACCAGAGAGTCCCAGTGGAGGGCCAGTGGCAAGGATTCCTGCAGGGCTGTGGGCTGCCCACAGTGAGCTGACGGCAGGGCTGCATGGCGCGTGGCAGCGGGGCTGCCCAGTGGGGTTGGGAGACCCAGCACGTGGCTGCCCTGTGGGGCTGGGAGGGCAGCTGAGTTGTGCAGCTGGCTGCCCAGAGGGGTCAGTGGAGGTGGAGAGCCAGCCAGGAGGCTGGTGGCTGGGCCAGGACAGCTTGTGGCAGGGGTCCAAAAATGACCTCCCCTGTTCTGGCAAAATCGCTCATCCGGGACCGGTCAGGTCCTGAGGTGCTGAACCAAGGAAGTCCAACCTGTATTACACTCTCATGCCCCATTCCAATACTGATGCAGCCTTTGGTGATGCTATCCTACAAGCCGTACTGATCCACTTCTTTGGCATCCCTCCTCCATTGTGGAGAGCCTACTTGGGGGTCTGAAGATGTGGAGCACCAATACGGGCACTATTGAAGGAGAGGTTATTTACCATGTACAGTAACTGAGTTCTTCAAGATGTCCCCCTATGGGTGATCCACTACCTGCTCTCTTTCTCCTCAGCCCTGGAGTATCTTTCTTTTGGGACTTCTGTGGTTGAGAAGGAGCTGCAGTGGCATCAGGTCCAGCCCTCCCTTCATATCTGGGCACAAGGATCTCTGAGATGCTACAATGGAGCTGTGAACGCTGTGGACAAAATCTGCAGTCAAGAGCATGTATGTCTATGTGGAGCACTCATAGGGCATCTTGAACAATTCAAGTTACTATCCCAGATAAAAAGCTTCAGGGGGTAGCCGAGTTAGTCTGTAACAGGAAAAACTTAAAAAATAACAAATAGTCTAGTAGCACCTCAAAGACTAACAAAACATGTGGATGGTATCTGAAGAAGTGGGTTTTGCGCACAAAAACTCATGATACCATCTACATGTTTTGTTAGTGCTGCTAGACTATTTGTTTTTTTAAGTTTATCCCAGATAAGTAATTTCTCTCTTTTTGATAAAGAGCTCAGTCAGCTTATTTTTTCTCCCACCATAAGGCATCTTCTCCCCATCCCCCCGCCTGCCTGCCCCTAAATCATTTTTTGGCTGATGTGAGTTGCATTAATTTCCTTTTTGCCTTCCAGTCTGCTGTTGCTTTGTCTGAAGCTAAACAGACCTCCCCCCCCCACACAAATTATTGTAACCTCTAGGACTTTTGTTTTCATGTTTAATCCTTGATTCCTTATACTGGTGTGGAGTAAAATGAAAACCCCACTGAGGGATATGGGATAATTAGATACCTGACATCTTGTGGGGGACAGTTGAGCTACCTTCCCTGTGCATTGCTGAGCACGTTCTCATCCCAGATACCCAATCCTGAGGGATCAGAGTGTTGAGTTCTGAACTGAGACATTTGATGTTTGGGAAAAGATCTGACTATTATGAGAGTCCTAACAGCTAGCATTGGGGCTGTCATCTCTTTCTAAACACACAATAATAATGTCCATGCTCTGTATGTGCACATCTGGCTCCAATGTTACACACATGTTTTGTCTCCTTTTGTGACCCTGTGTCCTGCTGCAGCCTTCGCACTAACTTTAATTTATTCATTTGTTCCTCCAAGATGACTGGTACTGCTGTGGCTCCATGGCGCAGCCCCAGGGTGAGTGTCTATGTTCTCCTTTGGGTTTGAGTAGACAGTATATTGAATATGAAGGGAAGGGGATGGTCCCTCAGCAGAACTGGGTTCAAGTTTCTGCTCTGAAAAAATCTGGGTCTTGGTTTCTGTGTCTTAGTTTCTCATCTGTAAAAACAGGGAAGATGTTATAGGAGATGTGGACTAAGATTCCTGGCTTTTGGGGTGATGGTGTGACCTAGAAGTTGGAACAAGAGGGACTGTAGGTGACAAGTAATTACTAGAGTTGGATTTGCTCCACACACCTGGGTTAGTCTTTGAACTTGGCTGAGCTGCCTTATATTTCCCATTTCCTTTAGACAGTCCTGAGACTGAAGTGTTGATTGGCCCTGCCAATAAGAAGCAGTTGAGAGACTGCGTAGAAGATAGGGCAGTCAGGAAGATAACACCACTTTTTGAATCTCCTTGAACTCCATATCTTTTTCTTGCAGCTATCCCAGAAGGCAGGAAAGGAGAACTTCCTGCTGGAGAGCAGCGAGACCAAAGGATATGGAAGCACCGATGCTAATCCAGTCTTGGCATCATCTCTCCCTGCCAACACCTCAGGCCCTGTGACAGTGGAGAAGCCTGTCCTGTCTACGGTTAGCACCAATGTATGCGACTCCTCTCCTCCACAGGATGAGAGGGATGTGCTGATGTCTAAGAAAGTGCGCCGGTCCTACAGTCGCCTGGATGCCTCCTTTCATCACAGTTCCCCAAGGCACTATACCTCACCCAGTTCTAATCTCCTGGACATGTCCACACCCACGTTCAGCCTAGGCTTGCAGAAGGGTTCGCTCTTTGGCTTTGAGAAGCTCCTCGTGCCTGATGCACTGGCAGACGTGTCTCCAGTGGGTCAGGTTTGCCCTTCCCAGGAGTTGCCCCTGGCGCGCAAGGCACTGGGCTCCAGTAAGGAATGGGACACAGACATTCCTGGCATCTCCTTTCATAAAGAGAAACGGAAGAAAAAGAAGATCCCCCAGATAGATGTGAGTATTGCCTTTGGGATTGGTGCTTGGACGGGAGGAGAGAATAGATCTAGTGGGCAAGGACCCCGTGTTCTGTTGGTGGGGGGGTGGGGTGGGAAATGGTGCTGCTCTATATCAGCTTGTGCTTGTTACAATTACAGTTTTGTTTTTTTCCCTTTTTTTAACTTCCCTTCCTCTGCTCTAGAAATCTGAATTGGATGAGTGGGCTGCTCAAATGAATGCAGAGTTTGAAGAAGCCGAGCAGTTCGATCTTCTTGTGGAATGAAGCTTTTCCGCAATACTAATCTTTTGTATATAGAGCTGTAGTGTTAGGTGTGTAATGGCACAGTAGAGTGTTTTCAGTCTAAAAATGAATAAAGTGGCTCTGTCTCTCCTAGCTTTAGAGCACAGCCATACTGGTCATACACCAAAGGGACTGGTCTCTTATCCACTCAGGAAATGTGCAGCTGCCCCGGTGACTAGGAAGGACCTACCCAGGGGAAGATCAGCTCATCATCTATTTCCAGGCATAGGCAGCCTCATCATCTATTTCCAGGCACTGCAGCCAATCAACTCTCCCCATTTCCAGGTCTGGGGCAAACCAGGTGGGCTGCTGAGCAGATTCCTCTCTACCGTGGGAACTCTGCTGAACCTCTCAAGCCAACTGAGTAGCTTATGCCCCCTCTCATAGTCTAAATCAAGGAACACCATTTTTACACTTACATTTCATTCTTTGAGTCATGAGTTCTAGAATGGCTGACCTGGTCTGGCTGGAGTAAGTTTCTACTGGTGGTGCACATGACAATGTATTCTGCACATGAATGGAAAAAATTAGAGGGGAACATTGCCACATATCCATCCCTCCTCCCCTTTAACTAGTTGATTAAGCCTGTGATTGCTGGGATCATCTCTGGAACCCTTTTTTAAAAATTAGTATCTTCCAGTCATTTGGTACAGAAACTGATTTTTAAATGATGAGATACTACTGTCTGTGGTTTGTAACCTAAGTTTCTAATAGTGTAAATGCACCACTTTATTACTGTTAATTTGTAAATTAATGTTACATGTAGCAAAACTAGAACTACTAAAAAATTATGGCATTCCTATTACCCCCACTGGAATGGGTTGAGCTTATGTTGAAAGTCAGTGCTGCTACTTTCCCCTCCATCTTTCCACCTTGCCCCTCTCCTTCACTCAGGGTGGCAGGAGCAGATGGGAGAGAGAGGAAGTCCCAAAGCCCACAGAGCACCTTGGCTGGGGAGGGATGCCAGCCTGGTGGTCTTCTAGGGGCATAGCTGGTCCTGTTCCCAATCTCTGCGCCTCTCTGCCTATGGGGGAAGGACTTGCAAGATTAGTATGAATAATGATGCTGGAAATAAAATGTGTTAATGTTTTTCATATTTGTTTAAACAGTTTCTAAATTCATCCCAATTTCATACAAAAAATGTAATTAAAGCCCTGGTAGTTATGAGCAATGTGAAGAATAAGAGAGTGTCGTGGTTGCCTTTTAGTGGCTGGTGTTTTGGCCAGCTCTGGCTTTTGTTAGGCACGTAGCAGGACTCCCTGCAGCTAAGTCACTTTCCTCACCTGGGCTGTGCTGGTGCCTGTTTCTTACACAGGTCAGGCAGGGAAGTTACCTCGATGTGGGAAGCCCTGCAGTTGCTCCTTGCTCCCCCCATAAAGATGTGATGCATCCAAGTTAGTTTCCCCATGTGGGTGCAGGAGGACAGGGAATTAGGAGTGCAAGAAGGGGAGCAGGCCTTTGGGGCAGTATTCCCTGTAAGCTGTGCACTTGTGTGGTCATTCAGGAGATCAGCACAGCACTCACACCTAGGTTTTGTGTTTCTATGGGTAGTGCACATTCACCCATGCATTGGTGCATGTAAAAATGTATCCTGCAAAGAGATTGAAAAAAGATTAGAGGGAACATTGCTTTGGGGCATCAGGAAGGTATGGGAGCCAAGGGTTCCAAAATGTAAGTTTGCCCGGAGTGCCATTTTCCCTTAGGCTGCCTATTTCCCAACCCATTACCCAGAAAGCTTGGCTCCCTGACTTTGAGCCAATGAGAGCTATTGCCACACCCACCCTTCAGCCTCCTCCCAGAGGGAATAGGCAAGGTGCTTGAGAGTGGGCACTCAGAGGCCATTCCAGGTTTGAACAGAGCACCCCCATTGGCTACAGCCATGACCAATAGGAGACTAGCCATGCCCTGTTTTAAGATGCATGCACATATGTCCTGAAAGGTCTGTGCCAATATTTCCCTCCTTCCCTCCGAGGTGTTTGGTTCAGGGCGGCAGAGACAGTGCAGTGGGGCTGGAGCTGCTCTAATGTGGGCTCTTCCTGCCTTGCCCCCAGGAAGCTCTTATGTTTGGGGTGACTTTCAAAAGCCTTGCACAGGGCATGGCTGGGGCAGATCCTGTGGGCAAATCTCAGCAGCCAGCTCCCCACCTGAGCATGGGGGAGGCCACAGGGACCCTGTCTGAGTCACTCCCCACTTCATGGCTTTCTAGCACAGGGTGACTCAAATCCCCTCAGTTAGTCTGCCTCCCCCCCCCCCGCTGCTTTTTAACCCATGGGCTCAGTATAGCCTCATGTGCACAAAGCCTGTGCCAGTGACATGCTTTGCACCCACCCCTCTGTGCTGCTCCTGGCCAATAGCCGCATTGCCCATGGAAAGCCCCAGGCAGCACGAGGCCCTGGCGCTATGGAAAGATGGGAGGCTGGATCCCTGCCATTGGTAGCAGCACGAGGCCTGTCAATGCTACATGCTCCGGGCACAGGAAGGGAGGCTGTATGCTTCATCGCTAATGTCGATGAATCCAAGCATCACTGGTGCTTTAGCACAAGGCTCAGGCTGTGACAACGTGAGTTGCAACGCCAGTGCTTCCACGCACCCAGCTGAGATTTCTCCGTTCCAGCCTCTCTGTCCTGCATGTCCAGAAACCATGGCTCACCTCTCTGTGCGCAAAGCACAACTACCTCTCCTCCCACCCCAAAAAATCCCTCTTCCCCTTTTCGTCAGTCTCCAGCCTCACTCTGGCAGGGGTGAGAGGCTGTTTTTCCCCAGCCCTGGTACTTGTACAGCTCATCAGTAAATGCTCCCCTCCATTTCCTGCTCCCCAGTAGGACTTTGACTCTGGAACAGCTAATTTTGACTCTACAAAACTTCCAGGGAGGAGAAAGGGTGCAGGCAGGATGGACTGTGGGCATGGCAGTCAGCCCTCTGATGCAGTCAGTAGTGAGGAGTTTGGGGAGAGGCTGCTGTTACCAGTTTTGTCACTGCCCCCAGCCACATTTCCCAGCTGCTTGTTTAAGAACTGATTAAATCCATGCTCCATTGATCCCTGCTGGGGATGCCAATAGGGAGCTGGCTCTAACCTTGCTGTATCTTTGCTGAGGGCAGAGGGATCACATGATATCGATCCAAGAGGGGAGGTGGGGGCTAAATGCTGCTCTCTGGCTGTGTCAATGGAGGCAGAATCCATGTCTAGTTTGTGCCCAGCAAGGTTTGAGGAGGAAGCCAGACTGGGAACAGCCGCTGAGTCCTTGGGCCTTGTTCATCTACAGGTGGGAGGGGGAGCAAGTGAGTCACAGGGAGCAGTGGGGACGAGTTGGGATCCTGGGTGTGTGTGCAGAGTCCTTATTCCAACACTCATCCCAGGTCAGACTCATGAGATGGTTTGTTTTGAATAGCTGGGGCTGTAAACTCCCCCACCCCCAGCTTCAATAAATCCACCCTTGAGGTGGCTACCAGAGCGAGGGATCCCAGGCAGCCCCAGTTAGCTATGAGCACAGGTTGCTGAGCTGGTGGGGCAGTGATGCGGGAGGGAGGCCTAGAGAGGACCTGGCTAACAGCAGAAGGGGACTTAACCCCACCCCCACACTCTGCTGCTCTCCAAACCCTGTCTGTCCCTCGTGATCTACACAACCATTTTCACCTGAGCAGGACAGAGTTCAGCATATTAACCCCATGCACAGTGCAGCACAAGGCAGACACAGCTCCTTGCTTCACACCATGCCAGTTGTCTTCCTGCCCTGGACTCTGGTGCCCCATTGCTCTGTGACTGTTCAAATACTCCCCATAGCCCAGGCCAGAGGTGGCTGCATGTTGGCGTAGTGGGTGCAGCTCACACCAGTGCAAAAGGAGTGAACACTGCCAGCCTCAGTGCCTGTCCATCACCCTGTGCTTGCTAGTTCAGGGCTGTCAAGCCAAATCATTCCAGCATCTGGGAAAACTTGTTTCTTTGGAATGACCAGCCAGCCGTAGACCGCAGCCATAACAACAGCCCGGAGCCAAGGCAACACCAGCTAGCCCGCACACTGAGGCTGTGAGTTAAAAGCCTGGGACTAGCCTCAAATAACATATTTCTGCCCTGTGAGCACCTTCATTTGTATTCTGGTAGCACCTGGAAGCCAAACTGAGCTCTGGGCCTGTTGTGCTGGGCATGGCATAGGCTCGCAGTCCATGACCTGAACTGCTCAGAGCCTAAACAGACAGCGGGTGGGAGGGGGAAACCAAGGCAGCAAGTGAGGCCATGACGCTCTAATCAGCACACAGCAGGTCAGTGGTAGAGGTGGGAACAGAACCCAGGTGTCCTGAAGCCCCATCACTGCCACCTCTTTAAAACCCAGTTCTCCGTTGCACTGGCCCAGCATTTGGGACGAGAAGGTGGCTATAGGGGCTTGACATGCCACGATGGCAGAGCTGAAGTGTGTTGGTGTAGACGTTTGCTGTAACAACAGGAGGGTCTCAGTGAGAGAGAGAGAGAGTGAGTGTGTGTGTGTGTGTTTCACCCCCCTGACACAGATGGGTTGATTTTAACTTTTGAGTGGAGACATGCCCTTATCTTTTCGCTTCCTGGCACGAGTTCAAGCTCAGTGCATTCCCTTACCACCAGGTCTACACATCTTGGGAAAGGAGGGATCTTCCGAAGCCCACCTACACCCCTAGCAGGATGGGTGGCATAACTGAGGATGAGGCCCATCATTGGTAGCTACCTGATCACGATTCACGGGACTTTCCAAGAGCATCAGTGGCATCTGGGAGACGAGGACTCTGGGGTTGGCTAGGAGTTAAAGGTGCATGGTTAGCTAGTGGTTAACTAGTGTCTGGAAACTGCTGTCACAGTATCCCTGCTGCAAGATGGATCATGGGTGGGACCGTGGGAAGGATGGTTCAGGGGCTAGGACACCTGCTTGGGCCAGAGTTTAAATCTGCCCTGTCACAGACTCCCTGGGTGACACTGAGCAGGTCACTTGGCCTCTCTGGGCCCCGTTTTTCCCATCCCTAACATGGGGATAACGGCAGTAGGGGGACTGGGTAGATACATGCGTGGAAAATGTGTGAATCACTCAGATTGGACACATCCCCAAACCCACAGCTCTGCTCCCTCCAGCCCCCAGAATGCATTCAGCCCAGCAGCAGCACTTTGCCCCCTGGGCTAGAACGCTGTGCATCCAGGGAAACAGCGGGGCTCATATCTCTGGTTTAGTGACATCACTAGCATTACCTGCAGGTGTGGGCCCAAGACTGGGATCCCCTTGTGCCTGACACTGCCCAGAGTCATAGCAGCTCACACTCTGTTTCACTCCAGATTCAGTATGACAACCCGGAGCAACCTGCGAAGCTTCCATTCCTTGTATGATTTCACTTTGTACCTGCCCATGCTGCTCAAGTGTGCACTGTCCTCACACCCACACCCCACTCTTCGAAGCACTTGCAATCTGTAGAAGCGAGGAAGACAGTATCACTATCCTCATTTTACAGCTGGAGAAACTGAGGCACAGAGGCACTGAGGCACAGCTCAGCCAACAAGACAGTGGCAGAACTTAGAACAGCCCCCAGTGTTCTGAATCCTTCTCCTGTGCCCTATCCACTAGGCAGCACTACTGCCTCCTCCTGTTATTTGAAGACTAGCAGGTGAGTGGGTAACTGAGACACACAGAATGTAACATTAAGGGTGTGTGTGTCAGTGCTCGGCAACCTGCCCTGAACCTGATGGGACCTGGCTTCCGGTGTCAGCTTCAGGTCAGGGTTAAAAACAGCCCAATTCCTATGGGCGCGAAAGTAGGGATGTAAAAGAGGAGTCGATTAGTTGACTATTCATATTCCCCTCCACACACTTGCTGCCTCTATAGCAGAAGCAGCAACGGGGTGGGAAGCAGAAGCCAGTGCTAGGAGAGCCAGCTTCAGTCAGTGCACAGCACAGCGGGAGGCAGGCGTAGGCATAAAGCTGTCTCCCACCAACCCCATGAGCAGACGGCGGGTGGAGACGGACTGTGGGCATGGGGAGCTTCCACTAGGCCGAGCCCCCCAGAGCGAGGGTTAGCACTGGAGAAGGGTTAGGAGCAGCAGCCTGCAAGGAGAAAAACCTGCTGCTCTTTGGGTGGCCAGTGCTGGGGAAGGTATGATCAGGCCTGAGAGTTAATTAGCTCTGGTGGCTCTGCAGAAGACACAAAGCAAACAGCATCCAGGCTGGCGGCTAGATCCCCCGTACCCAACCCATAGAGCCCTGCAAATCCTGGGAGGTCTGCTTTATATCTGCAGGTAGCCACATTTGCGGCTGTCAGTGTGGATTCCGCAGCAGCTCATTTTTGCAGATATGCACAGGGCTCTACCAACCTGAACCCAACAGCACCAACTAGTTTTAGCTTCAGGTCAAACTGGGCACAAATGCAACCCAATGTGCTCAGGTTACCTGTCATCTAGCCGGGCTCCAGGCTTTCAAATTAGCCCCGAGCTAACCGATGAGTAGCAAAGTGTCTCCCCCTGTGGCTAGTTATCTATATAGCTATATATATGCCTGCTACGTACACCAGCAATTTTAAGGCCTTGTCTACACTACAAGGTAAAGTTGAATTTATTAAGGTCCATTTTTAGCATGTGATTTTGTAAACTTGAAGGTGCATGTCCCCACTGTGCACAAGAATTTGATGTGGTCCATCCTCTGTAGGGTGGCTACCATCAACTTGGATAGCAATGCACTGTGGGTAGCTATCCAACAGTTCCTGCTCCCCTTTGCATTCTGGGACCAAAACAGTGCAGCGGGTGGTTCTGGGTACATTTCATTAGCAGCCCATAATGCACTCATCTCCTCCCCCCCCCCACTTGAAAGCAATGGCAAACAATCGTTTTGTACCCTTTTTTCCCCTGGTTATCCATGCAGATGCCATAGCAGGGGAAACATGAAACATGAAACCTGTTCAGCAGCAAAGTACTATGGTGATCATAGCAAACATCTTGCACCTGGAGTATTGTGTCCAGTTCTGGGCCCCCCACTATAGAAAGGATGTGGACACATTGGAGAGGGTCCAGCAGAGGGTGACCAAAATGATTAGGGGGGCTGGAGCACATGACCTATGAGGAGAGACTGAGGGATTTGGGTTTGTTTAGTCTGCAGAAGAGAAGAGTGGGAGGGGGGGAGGGATTTGATAGCAGCCTTCAATTTCCTGAAGGGAGGTTCCAAAGAGGATGGAGAAAGGCTGTTCACAGTAGTGACAGATGGCAGAACAAGGAGCAATGGTCTCAAGTTACAGTGGGAGAGGTCTAGGTTGGACATTAGGAAAAACTATTTCACTAGGAGGGTGGTGAAGTACTGTAATGGGTTATCTAGGGAGGTGGTGGAATCTCCATCTCTAGAGGTTTTTAAGTCTTGGCTTGATAAAGCCCTGGCTGGGTTGATTTAGTTGGGATTGGTCCTGCCTTGGGCAGGGGGCTGGACTTGATGACCTCCTGAGGTCTCTTCCAGCATTTGGAGGGGTAAATCTACAGTGGGGGGCTGTTGTGATCCAAGTAGCCAATGAAATTAATACCTTTCTGCTATGAAGCATAGTGACTCTGTGAAACATGCAGGACATAATGGAGGGCTTCGCCACAATGGGGTTCCCTAATTGTGGTGGGGCAATAAATGGTACACACAAAGGGTATGTCTACACTACAGAGTTTTGTCTTAAAAATTGCTGTTTTCTTGCAATTGCGTTCTTCTGCAAGAACATCGAAAGAACAGAAGGGGTTTTCTGGCATTGGTAATCCTCTTTCTACAAAGAAGAAGCCTTTTTCCAAAAGAGCTCTTTTGCTAAAAGGCGTGTATGGAGGGGGAAGAGGGAGTTCTTTCGGAAGAAGAGGAAAGAGGAAAAAGCACAGGTGCCCTGGTGGCCACTCTGTCCATAGCAATCACTGCTTACATGCGAGAGAGCGTCCATTCTGTCTGGGCGCTCTCTTTCGAAAAAGCAGATTGCTTTTTTGATGCGCTTTTACAGTGTGGATGCTCTCTTTCGGAAGAAGTTTTTTCAGACGATCTCTTCAGAAAAAAGCTTCTTCCGAAAGAAGCCTGCAGTCTAGACGTAGCCAAAGAGTACATAAACCCCAAGGGGAACTTCTCAATGGTGTTGCAGGTGTTGGTGGGTCACAAAAGTCAGTTCACTGATGTCAACGTGGGATGGTTGGGAAAGATGCATGACGCGCACATCTTTAGGCACTCTGCTCTCTTCAGAAAACTGCAGGATGGAACTTTCTTCCCAGACTGGCAATGGTGTTGCAGGTGTTGGTGGGTCACAAAAGTCAGTTCACTGATGTCAACGTGGGATGGTTGGGAAAGATGCATGACGCGCACATCTTTAGGCACTCTGCTCTCTTCAGAAAACTGCAGGATGGAACTTTCTTCCCAGAGGCATTGGAATGCTAATAGTAATCTTTGGAGATCAAGCCTACCCTTTGCTTCTGTAGCTCATGAAGCTGTACACAGGTAGCCTGGACTGCAGGCAGTTCAACTACAGGCTGAGCAAGTGCAGAAAGGTGGTAGAATGTACATTTGGACATTTAAAGGGAAGGTTTCGCAGTTTAGGGACTCAGCAAAAGCAACATTCCCATTGTTGTGGTTGCCTGCTGTGTGCTCCATAATATCTGTGAAAGTAAGGGGGAAATGTTTATGCCAGGGTAGGGGGCCAAAGCCCAGCACCTAGCCACTAATTATGAGCAACCAGAAACCAGGGGATTAAGGAGAGCACACCGAGGGGCACCGCAAATCAGAGAGGCTTTGAAAAACAGCTTTGTGAATGGCCAGACAGCAATATGATAGTCAAGTGTGTTGCTCTTAACAAGGTGCCTCCTGCATTGTGTGCTTGCTTGTAAACCCTGTAACCCCCTCTGTCCCCCATTCAACACAAGCATTAAAGATACTGTTGCTGAGAAATAATGCATTTGTATTCCCTAAATACAAAGAAGCAGGGATAGAGAAGGAGTGCAGGGCGAGAGTGTCAGAGGGGAGAGGGAGGGGCAGAAGAGAAAGTGGAGTATTACAGTTCCTCTGTTCAACAATCACACAGGTGTGAGAATGACAGCCTTTTGTTCTGGGACACATCCCTGGGGGTTGAGTGTTAGGCTGCCCTTGACTCCCCCTGGCACTCCACTCACTTAATGTCATCCTGTCCAGGTGGGTGGATTTCATTTGTGCATTGAACTTGTCATCCCTACTATGTTTTCATCTTCAGCTCTGTGAGTGCCAAACAGCTGGAGGAGCGGGACCTGGGGGAGTGTGCAGCAGGCTCTCTGTTGCACCCACTGTAACGAAAAGTGACAGGCAGACTTTATAGGTTGGGGTGGGGAAGCTTTTTTGGGTCAGGGGCCGCTGACCCACAGAAAAATCAGTTGGGGGCCGCACACAAGTGAGAAGCAACAAAAAAACCCCAAAACCTCACTGACATGGCCTCCAGTTGCGAAGGAGAACGACACTTCCCACATTCCCCTCACACACCAGAGCCTATGGGGGCCCAGGCTAGTAGATTTTGTGTGCTCCCGCCTGGTGGGGGGGCTGGAGCACCAGTGCGGGCTCCCAATGCTGAGGGGAGCTCCAAGCCTCAGGGGCCAGATCCAGGCAAGCCTTAGGTTCCCACCCCTGTTATAGGAGATACATTGTGACATGTATAACTTCATCTCTTCGCATAAAGGTGCAGGGTTGCCAGATTCTGGTTTCCACACTCATAATTTTTTCCTACCAGTATTGCTAACACGATACAAGTGTAAAGCAAGGGCACGTGGTTACACTGTTACATTTTTAAACAACTTTTTACAACCCTAGTCCTGACTCTCAGCCCAATGCCCTAGCCACTGGCATTTGAACACAGCAGGAATTCAGAGCAGCTTTCTCAGTTCCCCAGACCTGAGATGCCAGCCCATGCCCCCGCCCACACCTAGAGCGTCTGTGCTGCTGCAAGGCCATCAGGGGAGCTGTGGGTAGGTAGACGAGGCCAGGAACCATTCCTCCCGCCCTCCCTTTTCTGCATCACATGCCCCAGTGCCCATTGTATTGACACTTGCTGCTTCTGCTCCACTAAGCCGCCTGGTCTGGTTAAATAACCATGGCAGGGGTTGGCGTCAGAGCCAGGCAGGGGTTGCCGGTGCTGTGAGCAGCTCTTGGATGGTGCGCCCTGTTCTGAGGATGAGTGCCTCAGCCATCCGGAGGAAATCCTACAAGAAAGCCCAGGGGCAGGCAGGGCCCTTCCCCCCAGTGCACTGGGACAAGGCTGATGGGGGTCAGGTCCATGCCGGGAAGCTGCAGGTGATGGAGAAGTTCTTCACCCCGCTGCAGCAGCCCAAGGAGGGGAAGGGCTCCGAACGGGAGCTGAGCCAATGCCGCCAGCAGTGGATGGAGAGACGGATTGACCACTTCTCCTCCTCCTCCTCTTCAGCTGCCTCGTCCACCACTGCAGCCTCCTGGTCCTCAGAAGCCAGCCTGGAGAAGGAGGCCTTCTTGGCAGGCGGCCCCAGGTCCCAGCCCAAACACGCCCAGTCATGTGTGGACATCTCCAGAGAAGCCCAGGCCTTCCGCCGGGGTGGGGAGGGGACTGCCAGCTACAAAGCTGAGGAGCCTGTCTCCTTCCCCAGACTGAAAAAGGGACATAGCCAGAGCGCCGACCGACTGTCCCAGCCATGGTGTCCCCAGGAGGCTCAGTCCCCACCTTCTGCCCACGCGAGCAGGGACAGCTGCCTCTACAAAGCCTGCAGCCTGGAGAGGAGCTTGGTCTTCAATGAGCAGGCCGAGATCTTGGCCCCACGGCTCCCGAGGCAGGCGGAGGCCCCAGCACCCAGCAAGAGCATCCTCAAGAATGGGACTGTTGCCAAGGGTGATGGGCTGCGCAAGGCAAAGTCCATCGAGACCATCCCTGTGCGGACAAGTGGGAGGGAGCCCTGGGCCCCACCATCCCCCAGGGCTGAGGAGGAGCTGGAGCTGCAGCCGGAGCTGGGGGCCACCAAGAAGCACCACAGCATGGACCAGATGAAGCTAGTAGAGGAGAAGCTGAAGTTCTCTGAGTTCCTCAATGAGATTACCAGGCAGGTCATGAGCCCATCGAGCCTCAGCTCCCTGGGCTGGAAGCCACCAGAGGCCTCTCATGCCGGCAAGAGCTTTGGCACCGACAGCTCTGAGTCCAAGAGCTCTGGCAGCAAAGCCAGCTCACAGGGGTCCCTGGCTGAGAGCCGGGAGGGCCAGCACCAGCAGCAGAGGGGCCCCCATGGCAAGAGGAGGGGAACCCAGAGGAATCACACCAACTCAGCACCCTCTAGGCACACAGACAATGGCAGCAGCTCAGACATGGGCACAGCCCCCCATACTAGGCCAGGCGGTGAGGAGCAGAGGTCTGGGGAGGGCAGGCCGGGCCATGGGGTAGACACTGAGGGCCACGAGCAGCCCCCTGCCACCAGGAAGGTGGAGAAGCAGCAGGCCAGCTCCCCGGATGAGCCCTGGAGCAAGGACCAGCCACTGGAGACAACACAAAAATTTGGAACCCACGGCAAGGTAGGTGGCACTAGTCACTTCAGCCCCACCCCAGTCCCTTCCTGACCCTCCACCCCTCTGGTGCACCCAGACTCTACAGCCCACAGATCCCTCTTTCCCTGGCCCCTGCAGGTCACCCGGACCCTGCAGCCCCACTCCACAGCCACCAGCATTGCAGGGTTGTCCAGACAAAGGACCAGATGCTATTCACTCTGCAGCCTGTCATTCAATTCCAGCTTGGGAGCAGGGGCTCTGGTGGGGCGGGGCTAGTGGGTTAGAGCAGGGGGGCTGAAGCCAGGACTCCTGGGTTCTATTCCCAACACTCTGTATGACCTTGGGATAAGTCCCTGTGTGTTCAAGGGGGTCACATGGACTCCCCCTCGGGGATCTCATACTGGGAATTGGTGTTTGCTGAAATTTGTCTCTGTCTCTCCAGGAGCTGGAGCCACAGGCAGCCGAGATGGAGCCAGCAAAGTGAGTATTGAACATCGTCCCCACCCTGACCCTGCAGCCTCCAGTCTAGAGGCATGTGCCATTTAAGCTGCATGTAAGAGATGCGCTCACTGTCCAGCTCTGCTCAGCACGAGCCAGGCCTCAGCCGGGGGGTGTCCAGTCTGGGCCCCGCACTGTAAGGAAGAGGTGGACAAACTGGAGAGAATTTGGAGGGGAGTATCAACAAGATGTGCGGGGCAGAAAGCCACCCCGAAGGGCATGTTTAGCTGAGGGAAGAGAAGGCTGAGGGGACCTGGTAAGAGTTTCAATAGGTTATTACAATGAAGTAGGGATGTTAAATTGTGGGTAATTGACTAATTGAATAGTCTATGCATTTTGCTTCGACTAGTCAATAAGGCGTCTCTGCCTTTGAAGTATAGAAACAGCCCTAGGGCTGTTGCTACACTTTAAAGGTGAATGCGCCACGTGAAGCCCGGGGTCAGCTGGGGACTCCCTGCTGACCCCGGGCTCCATGCGGTGCTGCCGCTTTCAAACGCCACCACAGGAGCCCAGCGTCTGTTAGAAAGGCAGCAGCGTGGAAGGTGAGGGGGGCTGGCAGGAGCTGATATGCGCGAGGAGCCAGCTTTCAAGCTGGTGCTCTGCACGTGCCAGCTCCCAGACCCACCTGCTCCCCCTTGCTGCCTCCTACAGAGGTAGGGAAGGCAGGCAGGAGCCAGGTGCAGGTGCCTCTATCAGAGGCAGCAGTGTGTGGAGGTGGAGGAGGGACGGGGGATGCTGCCGTGAAGCAGCCTCTCCGTGGTGGGCCCAGGCTCGCCGTGGACACAGCTGCTTCACATCCCACGGAGCAGCCTCTGTCCAGGGCGAGCCTGGGTCCACCACAGACAGAGGCTGCTCCACAGCAGCAATTCCTGTCCATGGGGGGTCCAAGCTCTGACCCCCCATGGACAGGGACTGCTGCCGCAGAGCCGTCTCTGTCTGCGGGAAGCTTGGGAGTACCAGAGGCTGCAGCGCAGGGCGGGAGGCAGCCGGTCTGCATAGGGAGCTGGTTTTTAAACTGGCTCCCATTGCGGACCAGCTCCTGTCACCCCTCTGATAGGCAGCAGCGTGGGGTGGGAGGGGGCTCGCCGGAAGTGAGACCAGAGCTCACTGGCTGCTGTGGCGCCTGGGGACTATTGAATCACCATGCAACTGCTAAAACGTCATGCGGTTACACAATGATTCCATTGCATGCCATCTAACAGCCCAGCTTCCAGCTCGAGCAGAGCGAGCTCTGCCCGCCCCCCTCCCCGATCTGCCTCCTGTGACCACAGAGAACAGCCAGCGCACCGCATGCTCTGGCCACAACCCCACTGCTGAAAACAGGACAAGTGAGGTGCCCAATGCCAGCTCCTCCTCCGCTATGGGGGGGCAGGGGAACCCCAGGGGGCTAGTCTCTAGCCCTCAGTGTACAAAGGGGCCATTGTGCTCCAGAGAATCTGGCCCCAGAAGTGCTAGGGGCACGGCACTTGACTAGATGGGGATGGGGTATTCTAAGAGGACCTTGCATCCATGGAGCGGCTCTGCTGGGGGAGGGTCTGTTGTGGTTGGTCCCTGGTCTGTGGGAAGAGGGGGGGCATGCAGCTGAAAGATCCACTGGGGAGCCAGGCCAGCAGATGGAGCCCAGTCCTAGCTCCAGTCTCTCCAGCCAGGTTCAGGTCTCTGGTATGACAAGACCTCTGGGGCGCAGATTTCCCACTGCCAGTGCTCTCTGTGACCCCAGGTTGCCCAGAGACTGTGGTGCAGAGCAGGCGGATGGAGCAGGTGCAGGGGCCAAGTCTGGCCCTGCTGGGCAGCAGGATCTGCAGCTGACCTGGGAAGAGCTGGAGTTGCTGAAGGAGAAGTTTAGCAGGTGAGGGATCCTAAAGCCTGGCCTTGGGGTGGGGGGGCTCCTCGCAGCCACACCTCCAGGAAGTGGAGTCTATTACAGCCCTAACCCCTTGCAGGTTGAGTTGGCTCTCGCAGCCATGCCCAACAGGGGGCAGAGTCTAGTACAGCCTTTCTCCCCTTGGGGGTGGAGCTTGTCCTCAGTTTCACTCACTTGGAGGTTGAGTCTGATATAGCCCTATCCCCTTTGGAGGCATCAAGGCTATTCTCACAACCCTACCTCCTGGAAGACAGCACGCTCCGCCACATGCACAGCTAACCTGTGGACTCCCTGCTGCAGGAACAAAGAGCCTAGAGCTCCGGTTGGTGGAGTTGGCTTTCCAATTTGCCATTGTACAACTCCAAGTCCCTCCCCCACTTCTTGTCCCCCTGGGCCTTTCTGGGCATCATCCCATACGTGTGGCTTATCTCCCCTTGGCCTCCTCTGCTCTGCCAGCAACACAGGCGCCTATAAGAGACCAGCTCCCATTAACAATAATCATGTCTGCACTGAGAGAAGGTAGAGGTTGGGAAGGTATCCCACTATCTCCACCAAATGACACACTGAGTCACATGGCTTCATGGTCTATATGCTCCACTCATAGGCGTGTGCAGCACATTTCATTAGGGTGTGCACCCAAAGAATTTTTTTTAAATGTACTCTTTGACCCCCATTAGCCACACCCCCTGACTCTCATTGGCCATGCCTCTAGAGGTAACACTCTTGGGGCAAGATGGACACATGACCAGAAGTAAAAGGTGTCATGTGACCCCCCCTCTAAAGACTTTTCCCACCATCCTCCTTCCAATAGAGATTAGTTTGGCCCCACCAAACCCCCCTCATGCAACTATCTTGCAATTGCATTAACCCAATGTGTGTGACATTAACTCGGGGGCGGAGAGGCTGGGGGAAGTGTTCCTTCTAAGAGTTTCCTCCCATGGCAGAATGAATTTTGTGTTGTGCACCAGTACTGAGTTCATGTGGCTTGTTTGGATGTGCCACTGTGGCACCCAAGTTATTAATAAATATCTTATAAACCTTTACCTTTTCCCTCTGCTGCCATGTCTCCTCCCCTTGCTCCATCAGCTCCCCTGGTGCCTGCTGCCCCCCAACCCCTCACCCACCTCTGCTGTCCTGACTCCTGCCCTTCTCACTGCCCTCAGCCTTCCTGAGACCTGCCTCCTTCCACCAGCCCTTCTCTACCCTGTGTGCCCACTCCTCCAGTAGCCCCACTCTGATCATGTGAGCTACCCCTCCTCATCCCCTCTCCTACCACCTCCCTCTACACACCTGCCCTGCCTCTCTCCTCTGGTGCTGGTCCCTCCCCTGCAGGTGTCTGCCCTTCTGCTTCACCCCCAGAATCCCCTGGCACCTGCACCTTCCCGTACCCCAGCACCCTCCTGGTGCCTCCCCCTTCCCTCACTGCCCCTGCCCCCTTTGCCCTCTTTTTCCCAGATGCCCATCTCTTCACCACCCTCTGCCCCCATTCTCCTGATGCCCACCCCCTTACCACCCTCTGCCCCCGTTCCCCTCATGCCCCTGTGCCCTCACACATGACTTGCTCCATCCCCACCTTCCTCAGGCCCACCCCTTCTTTCAAGACTTCTCCCAGCACCTCCCCCTCCCCCCCCTCTAGCCCCCAATGCCCTTACCCTCTCCTCTCCCAGCATCACCCTGTCCCCCCCCCCCCACTGACACCTCCCCTCCTGCCCTTTTCCTCATTGTCTCCACCTGGCCCCCTGGCATTTGTCTCTCCTCCACGCTGTCCCTTGGTGCCTTCCCCTTTCTTCTCCTGACCTGCCCCCCTCCCCTCAGCACAAGCCCCTTCCTCTCCCACCCCTTCTCCCTTCTTTCCCCCTTCCCCTCCCTTACCTTACCTTCGGCCTCTGCCTTCCAGTTTGCAGGGCTGGAATCTGTGGTCGGGCCCCAGAAGTCCCCACATCCCCGGCCCCAGCTGCTTCCGGGGCTCTAGACCATGTGCTGGACCGCGCGGTGCAACGCTGGGCCGCGCAGTTTTAAAGTACCGGGCCATGACGTCACGCCACACCCGGGCGTCTCCCCTCTCACCTGTTGCGCGGTGTTTGAGCACACTGCGCACGCGCTCTCTCTGCCCCACAGTGCCTTGGAGATGGCCGGCGCTGGGGAATTTAAACTGCGGGGCTGCAGCGCCCCTCACAAATCCCCCTCCTCCTCCAGCAACCACCAGCTGGCCCGAGACATTAGAGTGTGCCTGGGCACACCCAGCACACCCCATGAGCACGCCTATGGCTCCACTGTTGAGCACTCAGCAAAACAGCGTCCTGAGATCGCTCTCACAAGCTAAGCAGAATTATATTTGGTTAGTATTGGGATGGGAAATCGCCTAAGAAAATCCACAGTCCTGCAGAGAGTGGGGTGGGGACTCAGTAGGTGATGCTTTCCCTTCACAATCATCCTCAGCAGTGTCCCCCAAAGGGGGCTGCATCTCGGTGCTGGGCAAAAGATTACTATATAAACCCATGCCCCACCCCAGAGTTGGCTGCATCTTAGCACTGGATGAGGGATCCCTGTATAAACAATCCCCACATCCCATGTCAGCATCCAGCCCACATCTGAAGGGCGGTTTTCAAGACAGTTTCATTCTCTTGGCTGTTTCCTTCTAGGCTGCAGGAGGACTATTCCAACACCCAACGCACGAACCAGCAACTGGAGGAGAAACTTCACCTCATTGTAAGGGCAGCTTCATTGCTGGGGGAGGGGAGCCCCGGATATGGGCTGACAGACCCCTCATTGAAAAGGAGCAACCCCGTGGTCAGATCCACGTGCCTGCAGACTCAGCTACCCAGACAGGAACAGCCCACTGCCTCATTCAATGTAGGCTCTTATACTGGACCTATCATTGTGATAGCTGAGCCTCTAACAGCCGCACTGTCCGTATAGTGAGTGCACCGTGTAGCGACGCTCCCAAGGGGCCTGATTCTTCCACCCCACAAGCTCCCCCATCATTCCGATGAGACATGATACCAAGTCTTGCCCCTCAGTGGAGCACACAGCTTCCCTGACAATTGGCACTTCGGTCCAGATATTAACCAGAGTATCACAGCCAATGGTCCCTCTAATCTTTTCAATCAGGTGTGGATTTTTTCCATCCATGTGCAGAATAAATTTTGTATGTGCACCAAGAACTGTGCAGAAACACAAACCTCGCTGTGGGTGCTCTGCTAAACAGCTGGGCAGCATTTGAATCTCTCCTGAGTGGCGTCCAGCTTGCAGGAAACACCCATCCCAGCCAATTCCCAAACCCTAAATTGCTCCCTGCCTGGCGGTTTCAATCAGACACAGGTTCACCCCACACGTCCTATCTCCAAATGCTGTCCAAGATTGTTGTGCAGATGTTAAATGACCCCCCTGTCCCACTCCAGACATGTCTGCATCTCAGCTCTGGGGCACCAGGAGCCCCGGCCCCCATCTTTCCTCCCCCATTCTTCCTCTGAGCCTCTCATCTTGCTGTCTCCCGCCTCACTGCAGGTTCAGAGCATGGCAGCTGAGAGACAGACCCTGAACCAGCGCATCACCGAGTTGCTCGAGAGGCTCATTAGTGCCCAGAACACCATCTGCACACTGGAGAGACTCAACGTGAGCTTGGGGTGGGGGAGGCGGGTGGGCTATGGTGGGGCAGCCAGAGGTGGGGCTGGGAAGGAGTGGGGGATGCTTCCAGCTGTGCAATCAGAAGTGCAGCCCCATGGAAATGTTGCAGGATTCCAGACCCAGCGGTGGCCTCTTGTTTTTAGAGCAAAACAACAGAGGACCTAGTGCCGCGTGTCTTCGGAAAGTCGGGACTCTCAGCTTTCTAACAGCACAGAGAGACCCGGGCTAACCCCCACGATGTCAGAGATATGGAGCCTCAAATTGCCCCCAGCCCTGGCATGTTGCACACTCTTCAAACACCAGTGGCCCCAGGGAAATAAGCTGAAAAGTAATCAGAACAACGCAACGGGGCGGGTCCAGTAGTTTGACAGCCCGTGGGACTACACATAAACGCCACACGCTGCTAGAAAGCTGAAAATCCCAACTTTCCATCAGGGCAGGTTTTGCAGTCTCAGTTCGAAGACTTGAGGTGATCCTGCACCTTAAACAGCAACGGCTGGAAGCTCTAGCAGCTTGAGGCTGCTAAACCAATGCTAGAGCTCCAGAGCGGGGAAGTAGGCCAGAAAGGAGTCAGGCTGACGGGATTAGTAAATCCAGAAGAGCTACAAATGCCTGACATGAGGGGAAGGCTGAGGGTACAAATCATTCAGAAGATATCAGGCTTTAAACCCCTGCTGGTCCCTCTATCTCACTGCACTGGTCATGGCCGTGCTGGGCTGGTGTGACATCCACTCTTCCATCCCCACAGATCTCGGCGCTGCTGTCAGAATCGGCAGGGAAGCACCGTCACATGGAGAAGGCCGATTCCACTGACAGCCTCTACTCCCTGCATATCTCTGACGTGGCGCCCCCTCCCGCCTTCATGGACAGTGCCTCTGAGGCCCACACCACCCCCCCCAGCCAGTCTGACTCGGCCACAGAGGCCAACAAGCCCGGCTGCAGCTCTGAGTCAGACACAGCCATGCCCAATGGAGACAGGACTCAGGCACCCAACTACTGCGGCCTCCCGCCTCCGGGGCAGCTGGAGAGCCATAGGAGAACCACGGCCTTCATGCCATGGAAGCAGCAGTGCTCTGGGGAGCTGCTGGAGCACGTCAACTCGACAGAGAGTGAGTGCAGCACAGAGGAAGGGGCCCAGGTCCACGCCCTCCCTATGCCGCGTTTCCTCTACCTGAGGCAGGAGACGCTGGTGGCTCCCTCGGTGCCCACCCTGCCGTCCACTGAGGCCCTGCGCCCTCCGTCCCCACAGGGTGTGCTGCTCGGTGGGCAGCTGGAGTTAGTGCCAGTGCCGGAGCTCAGCAGCACTGACAGCTCTGATGGGGAAGAGGCTTGGAGCCAGGGCCTGGGGGAGAAGGAGCCAGGGGTGACTCTGGATTACCAGTCGGCCCAGAAGATCTTGGCCAGCCTGCTGAGGCAACACCACTGCCTGGAGACGGAGCCAGTGAAGGCGAGCGGAGGGGGCTATCAGCACAGGAGCGAGACAGGTCAGGCCAAGGAGCACCAGTGCCGGATCCGCTACTACTGGGACTTCAAGAGCCCAGGCGAGGAGCAGCCCCCACGGCATCAGGCCCAGCATGGAGGGGGCACCCTGCCCCGGGCCAAGGGCAAGAAAGTGTTGCCAAGGGAGCAGATATGTGGGGATGGGGTGATGGACTCCACATTGCTGTAAGAAGGTGGAGGGGGCTGCCCACGGGCAGATGAGACCCACACCCCACAGCCACTTCATTGACTACCGCTGCTGCCCCCAGCCACTTCTCTGTCTACCCTTCACCACAGCACGGAGGTCGGGGGATAAGGGTCACCTCACTGAGCATAGGGAACTGTATCTGGGTTTGCTACAGACCACCTGGGGGGCAGACAGAGCCAGAGAGGAGCGTGGGGGGACTCGCTGACCCAGAGAGATCTGTGGGGAGAGGACAGGCAGGCCAGAGAAATGAGCACATCCCAGAGGGATGGGATGGGGGAAGGACAGACAGAACCAGAGCTGGTGGGGACAGGCAAACCCAGATAGAAAGGGGGGGGACACAGACAGAGAAAAGTAGGGGGTATCCCATAGCCCCATGCGGGGCCAGAGCATCAATCCAGGGCTGCCCCTGGATCCACCCTGCTGCTCCCCCACAGGCCCCACCTGTATATACTTTGCTGACTTTGACCTGTTCCACCCCCACCTCCCCTGTACACAGGCACCGGGACCAAGCCGCCCGCATGAACCGACCGACCCCCTTTCAATTAACATTTCTGAGACCAACGTTAAAGGAATAAATGCCTCAGGCCAATGGGTGTTTGATTTCAGCTGCGGAGCTAGGCCGGTACATGGGGAAGAGTCACCTGGGGTTGAGGTGAAGCGTCACCAGGGTGGGACTTGAGGCTGTTTATAGAGAGATTCCCTCAACAGCTGCTGAGATGCAGGTTCTGTTTCCAGCTCTGGGAGGGGCGTGAGGTCTAGTGGTTAGAGTGAGAGCCTGACACAGGACTCCCAGGTTCCTTTTCCTCTCTGAAAGTGGAGGTCTCTCTGGCTGCCAGGCTGCCTACTCTAACCTTCAAATGTCTCCCTTCCTGGAGTCCAGCCCCACTCCCTGCTCCACCCTACTTAGCCCACCCCCCACAGCCCAGGAGTCCTGACTCAGTGCATGCCCACAAGACCCCACACCCTTCTCAGAGCTGTGTATAGAATCCAGACGTCCTGTCTCCTCTTGGGAAGCTCACACCCCACCAATGCCCATCCTAGGGGGTGGGGAATGGAACCACCAAGGTCCCTCACACCTGTTTCCTCATTGAACTCAGATGGCAGCTGTTTTATGGGCCTGTCCAAAGGGCACCATTAGGTGCCTTCAATTGGGGGCTATTGTAGGGAAAGGGAGATAAGGCATCTGGGAGCTAATGAGTAACCCCATGGGCCCAGGTGACAAGGACGAGAGGTACAGGCTGATCCAGAGGGCACGGGGACACATCTGCCACTATAAGGGCTCACCATACTCACCTCGCCAGAAGCAAGAGGCTGGCACCTATGGCAGGCTGTGGGATGAGCTGCCTAAAGATCCTGGGGGCTGTGTTTGGGGGGGGCCTGCTGCTAACAGTTGGAATTCTGTTGGGCCACTTCGCCATCCCCAAAGGGGAGACTGGACAAGGGGCACCCAACTGGGTGAAGACCGTGGGCCGGGATCTGGATGAATCCCTGCTGCAGAGCTTCATGGATCAGGTGGAGAGCGGGAAGATCCGGGAGAATCTGAAGTAAGGAGGGGAGGAGAGATGGAAAAAAACCCATTGAATTTGCCCACATTCAGGTGATCCAGGAGCGCTGGGCTCTTCAGGGCAGGATCACCCCCTACACTCCCTCCCCAGCCCTATCCTCCAGGGGACAGGATTCTCCCATAGGCTCTATTCTCCCATTGGGCCAGCTAGCCTCCTCTCCGCCTGTGGCCAGGCTGGAATCAGTGCCCCACAGAGGGAGATGCCCTGTATGTCCTAACTTCTAGCCCCCATTCTGGGAGAGGAGTGGTGTTTAGTGGTTGCAGCAAAGGGGGAGCAGGCAGCAAGGAGCCAGGACTCCTGGGTTCTGTCCCCCACCAGAACCTGCTGAGCTGCTGTCTTGGGGCAGCTGGGATCTTAGGCAGTCCACTGTGCCCTCCCCAGGGCCCTGGCCGCCCGGCCCCACATGGCCACAACTGAGGGGGACGAGGAGCTCGTGAAGTTGCTGCTCAACCACTGGCAGGACCCGCAGACCGGTCTGGACAGCGCCAGCGAGGATGTATACGGCGCATTCCTGTCCTTCCCTGACCCACAGAAACCCAACAGCGTGACCGTGGGTGTGTGGGGGCACAGTGGCAGGACTGGGGTCCAGGAGGGAGGGCTGGGCAGGGGGCTGGAGGGATGGGGGTTGCAAGGAGGGCAGGGGAAGTGGGTGCAAGGGTGAGGGGGACATTAGGGCAGCTGGGCACAGAGGCTTGTGGGGTGCTAGATAGGCCCTAAGGGATCTGGGGATAGAGAAGGGACAGGCGGCAGTGACTGGGATAGGTCGAAGGGGGAGATTAATGCAGCTGAGGCCATGGAGCTGGAGGGCCAGGACAGGGTAAAGGGGGGCAGGGACAGATGAGGCAGATGGGGGCAAAGGTCGGCATGGGATGTCCCACAGCAGGCACCCTTCAGCTGATGAGATCTGCCTCCGTCCCCAGTGGAGAACAACAACCTGATCTTCTCAACCCAGCGCAGCGAGAAGAATGTGACAGCGGACCAGGCCCATGCAGATGTGGTTCAGCCCTACGCTGCCTACGCCCCCCCAGGGAATCCCAGGGTATGGAGTGGGGCTGGGTATAACCCCTGGAGGCCTCAGCTCAGCCGCCCTCCCCTTGTGCCCAGGGGCTGTCAGCCAGCTATCTTATCTCCTCTCCCAGTCAGGACCATGTCCCTTCTTTTATGAGCCTATCAAGGCTGCAGGGATGTCTGTGCCTAGGGTGACATGCCAACCACTGTGTATCTATGGAGACAGACAATCCCATAAACAGCTGTCACTGAGCCAACAGCCATTTATCCCCAGCCAACCACACAGGGTTGGCTCCAATAGTTGCCCTCAGGCTGAGGAGGCAACAGCCATCTATCTCTTCCATCCCCATGCTGATGCCCACATGGCCATGGAGCCAGGCAGACTTACTTCCATGTGACAGCCACAGAGCTCCTGGGATGAACAGCAAACATCCTGCCAAGGGCCAGATACTCATAGATAAACCACACATGTCCTTTGCCAACAGCTACATGTCCATAGAGACAGTCACGCCAGCTGGCACCACGAGACAGCCACGTATTCTCAGAGACACATCGTCATGCCAACTGCCATGTATCCTGAGGGATAAACAGCTGCCATTAACCCATTGCTGTGCCAACAGCCAGGGATCCCTGGAGACAAACAGGCTCCCCCCCCCATGCTGACAGCCATGTACCATGGAGACTAATGGCTGCTCTCATACCAAAGACCCAAGTGGGCCCTGTCCTCTCTATCGTGCCCTCCCCCCCTCCAGCCCCTCTGATCCTCTCTCTCCCAGTGCCCTGGGGTTGACCCTCTCTCCTCCCCTCAGGGGAAGCTGGTCTATGCCAACCAGGGCAAGCACAGTGACTACCAGGAGCTGGTCAATATGGGCATCGATCTGAATGGCACCATCGCCATCACCCGCTATGGGGGGGCTGGCCGTGCCGCCAAGGTGAGGAGTGTTCAGGGCCTATGGGTCTCAGACACCAGGCTGCCCCCTTGCGTGGCACTGGAGGGGGGGGGACCATTTTCTCTCTTCCTGCTCCCTCATCCAGTTGCTTCCTCTCTGTCCCTCCATCCTAATCACCCCATCACTTGTCACCTGATTTTATCCCATCACCTCTCTCCCTGCCCCCAATCTCTCCCCCCCTCCCCATTACTCCAATCCCTTTCCCCAACCTCTGACCCAAGGCCCCTTTCCCCCCCATCCAATCATCCCCATCCCCATTCCCCCCGTTCCACCAGCCCCTGCACTTTCTGCCCAAAGTCTGTCCCTCATCTGGTCACCCCCAAAGTCTGATCATCCCCAGGGATGGGGGAGGCTGGAAGAGTGGCCTTCCCCAGGATGGGGAGCTGGATGGAACAGTCATGGAATGCCACCAGGGTGTGGGTGTGGGGAAGTCCAGCAGGGAGAAACTGAGGCAGGAATAAGAGAACACTCACCATATGTCCTCCAGTCTGGGCCATAGTGTGTGTGTGTGGGGGGGGACAGTCCAGCTCCCCTTTGCACTCCCGCCCCCCCCCCCCCCGCAATGGTGATGGTGGAATGGGTAGTCTGACTGATGCGAACCCCCCAGGCAGTGAATGGGGCAGAGTTCGGTGTGGCTGGTGTGGTGGTGTATACAGACCCTGCAGACATCAATGATGGGCGGGCATCTGAGAAGGAGACCTACCCCAACTCCTGGTACTTGCCTCCCTCCGGTGTGGAGCGGGGCTCTTACAATGGTTACTTCGGGGACCTGCTTACGCCCTACTACCCTGCTAAAGGTAACGTGCCTGGGCAGGGCAGGGTGGGACTGGCTTTGATCCACAGTGCCTCTTGCTGCTCCCACCCATGAAGGGATGGGGTGGCTGTCCCAACCCCCTGCCAGTGAGGCCAAAAGCCTCCTTGAATTGAGCCCCCGACCCCTGCTCTCATTCATCCAGAAAACACCCCATCCTCTGCCCCCAGCTATATCCTGTGGTGGGGAGTTCTGCAGATTAACCAAATCCATGTGGGGAATTGCTACCCTGGAGTGCCCCCTGGACTACAGAGCCCATCTGTCCTCCTCCAGCCCATTCACCCCAAATCTTCTCCTTCCCCCACCATCTACACAGAACCCAAAAGTCCTGTCTCACAGTTCTGTGGCTCTAACCACAAGACACCACTCCCCCTCCAGACCCATGAATAGGACCCAGGAATCCTGACTCCCAGCCCCCTCTGCTCTAATCACCAGACTCCATTCTGCTCCCAGGAGTCCTGACTCCCAGGATTCCTGGTCCTCCTTGTGTAGAATCACCAATGTCCCCCCAACCCCTCAGATCCCAGTCTGGACTCTGCCCACCTTCTATGGCAGCAAATGAGCCCCTCATCCCTGACAGGGCACTGGGGCTCTGGGAAATGAGCCCCTTTCTGATCCACCTGCCTCTCCCTCGTAGACTTCACCTACAGGATCAAGGAGTCAGAGATCCAGGGGATCCCACCGATCCCAACCCAGCCAATTGGCTTTGAAGACGCCTTGATGCTAATCTGGTGGGTGACTAATTCAGTGGGGTTCAGGCAAAGGAGATGTGAAAACTGGCAGATTTCCCTTCCCATAATGCTTCTCACTGCCCTACTCCCCACTAGATTTGCAGTCATCTCCCCTGGCTCCCGCATTCACCTGTAGCAGGACATAGCAGGTGAGAATTGCTAGTGGCTACAGCACAGGATTTGGGGCCTATTCATGGCTCAGCCCCCCAGCCTTCCGGGTGATCTTGGACAAGACACTTCCCCCACTTTGTACCTCAGTTTCCCTATCTCGAGAATGGAGATAATGGCGCTGAGTGAGAAGCAGTGGGACAGGTGGCCGAGGGTGGGGGGCGGGAAATACACATGTGCACTGTCAGCTTTAGCCACTAGGTGGCAATAACAACTCAGACTCCAGGTCGATTTGTTAAAAACACAGTCATGACATGCAGGGAAAGAAGGCCCCAAAATGAAATGCAGCCAGGCCGCACCCCCCTTCCCCTTCCCATTCTAGCAGTGAGGATCTGGGAGGGGCACAGGCCCCAGTGGGCTGGGGAAGAGGTGGCTGGGAATCAGGATTCCTGCGTTCATTTCCCAGCTCTGGCTCCCTACACATGCCCTGGGACTACTCTCTTCACTTCCTGTGCCTCTCTTTCTCCATTAGGGTTGCCACATGGTTTCACAAAAAATACCAAACCCCACCCAAAAAAAAAACCATGCTGGGAAAAAATTCTGTTGAGCAAAAAGAAAAAGGCGCAGGAAAAGTTGTTGAGCAGAAAAAAAACCAAAACCAAAACCAAAACCAAAGGCCGAAATGCAGTCGCGGCCCCTTTAACTCCCAACCAGAGCGAGCTGCGCCGCATGTCCCACGAGGCCTTTCATCGGGCATCCGAGATGCGTATTTTCTGAATTTTTTTACTGGACGGCAGGCACAAATACCAGTTCAATGCTGGACACTTGGCAACCCTATTCTCCATCTATAAAATAAAGACACCCACCCTGCACCTGCTGGAGAGTGTGGAGGTCCCCGGGGTTTGATTGATTCATGGTGTAAAGCACTAGGCGTGTCCCAGGGAAAAATGCCAGAGACTAAAGACAGGAATGTTACTACCAGGGGTGGGAATGCAGCCTTCGTGGCCAGGGATGACAGACAGAGGATGCTGGGTGCTTTTGGGGAGGGGCAGCAAAAGAGGTTTGGGGAGGGGCAGAGACTCTAATAACCCCATTTATCTCTGGCCCTGTGTCTTCTAGCAACTTGGATGGCCCTGTGGCACCCTCAGCCTGGCAGGGCTCTCTGGGCTGCACCTACAATCTAGGGCCAGGATTCCGCACAGGGGGAATGTTTCCCAGCACCAGGTATGGACGGCCACACCAGGACCAGGATTGCATCAATCCCACCAAAATCACCTGGGAATCTCTACTCCTCCCCCACGCCCTGTGCAGACTCATCCCCCACCCCCATCCTGTACTCCCTAGTGGTGTGTTCCCAGCAGACACAGAGATTAGGTCAAACCATACAGTCTGCTTCCTGGGAGGTAACACTGCTTCAGATCTCAGCAGTCAGAACCCAAACCAGAGAGACCAAGCAGGCTGCTCCTGTGGTCCAGGGCACAGCTCACCCACCTTACTCCAGGCTGGCTTTCTGCAGACCGACTGCTGCTAGGCCCAGATCCATGCTTCAATGGTGAGCCCCCTGCCTGCAAGCAGGACCAGAAAAGTCCCTGTGAGCTGAACAGGATTCAAGACACCATCATGACCCTAGCTGACCCCAAATTCCCCACTCCCATTGCACTGACCCCAACTTCCTCCAGCACCAGCACCCCTCTCCAGACTCTCTCACACTAACCCCTCCCCCAAACACACCAGCTCCTCCGGATCCTACTGCACCAACATCAGTTTCCCCTCCCTGACCCTTGCTGCAGTGATCCTGACCCCCCCAAGCTCCTCTGGGCTCCTCCCATCCTGACCTAGGGTTACAGGTAGACCCCGTCAAAAAAATGGACACACTTGAGCGGGGGGGCGAGGGACCAGCGGGAGGGCGGGGCGGGAAGCACCCGGCTTTTGCACGCGACCACAGGCTCCCAAAGCCAATAGCGCCCCGCCTCCCAGTCGCTCCCCCACCCCCGACAGGCTTCGGTCCTGTGCCCAGCTGGAAATTCAGAAAATACCGGACACTGCACCATGTCCAGTATTTTCTGAATTTTTCTACCGGACAGACGGTGCAAATACCGGACTATCTGGTAGAAAACCGGACAGCTGGCAACTCTATGACCTGACCCCATCCCTGTTCCCCTCTCCTTCCCCCATCATGTCAACCCCCACTGCACTGACGCTGATGGCCCCCAACCCCTGCTGGGCTGACCCCCAGTGCTCCTGCTCTCCCCACAGCGACGTCCAGGTCAACGTCCACAACCAGCGACGCATCAAGAACTCCTCCAACGTGATGGGGTTCATCCGGGGCAGTGAGGAGCCTGGTGAGTGTCCCCCAGAACCACCACCAAGCACCCTCACTTACCACCACTCCCATCACTCCCAACCCCCATTTTCCCAATCCCCCAACCCCAAGCCAGGAATATCCCTCACGCTGCCCCTCTTCCCCCCCCCCACACCCATTCCTCCAACCTCTCATTTGCTCCCCCTGCCTGTGTCCTGGAGCACCCCTCAGTGGGCTCCCCTTCTCCCATGCCCAAGAGTGCTCCCCAGTGATCCTCAGCCCCCCTAGTATGGCTCCTTTACCATCTGGGCTCCCAGCCAGCAAGCTCCCCCAACACACTCCATCCTGAGCAGCCCTCCCCATCCCCATGTGCTCCCTCCAATACCCCCATCAGCAGCAGGGCTCCAGCTCTCCCCTCCCCTCCACAGACAGGTACGTCCTATATGGCAACCACCGGGACAGCTGGGTGCATGGTGCCATCGACCCCAGCAGTGGCACAGCTGTCATGCTGGAGATCACCCGCGTGCTGGGCAAGATGCTGAAAGAAGGTGAGCGTGCGGTTTGGGGTCGGGGGGGTGCACTGGGGTGCAGTTACCCCCAGTGCACAACTGGGGAAACTGAGGCACAGAGCAGCCTTGCTCTCAACGTTAGCAGCACATCCGTGGCAGACCCAGCTGTCCTGGCTCCCAGAACCGCCCTGCTCAAAGCGTTACATCTGAATCTCCGGGGTGTGTGTGTGTGTGTGTGTTTCTCCACAGGGAAGTGGCGCCCCAGAAGATCCATTATCTTTGGCAGCTGGGGGGCTGAGGAGTTTGGTCTGATCGGCTCCACCGAGTATACCGAGGTAAAAACCTACCCAAGCAAGTGGGGGAGGGATGGCGGCTCTCCTTTGGAGGGGATATGGTGGAAGGGGGCTGTGACTGCTGCCTCCTGCTGTGCCCAAGGAGACTGTCCTGGGGTATGTGCTGATTGTGCTGTAGCTGGCCAGGATAGTTGCAGAGCTGGCCTGTCATTCTGGGGGACCCTCCTCCCTGCCCCAGAGCCCTGGGCCCAGATCAGGGGGGCCCATGCAGCTCATCTGATCCCATTGCACTAACCACTGGGTCCCCCCATTGCTCAGGAATTCTACAGCAAACTGCGGGAGCGGAGTGTGGCCTACATCAACGTGGACATCTCCGTCTTCGGTGAGCATCCATCTGTCCTGCCTTCCTTCCTCCACCCTTGTGGCACTATCCCCTTCTCTGCACTGTGCAGAAGGGCCTTGCCACTGGGCCCCGGCAGGCTGGGGTGTTTGTGGGGAGAAGGGGAGGAAAGCATGCATGAGAAAGTGCATGTGCAATCAGCTGGGCACAAGTGTGAGAGCCTGTGTGCAACTGAACATGCGTCCAAGAAGGTGCAGCTGAGTGGTAGTGCAAGAGCACACATGCCAGAGGGTGGAACTGAGCAGCCATGCAGGGGAGAACATGTGCATAGCTGACACATGTGCAAGGGAGAGCACACATGCAAGAGTGTGCAGTTGGACATGCGGCCACGAGCATGAAACTCAGTGCAAGTGCCAGGGCCTGCAAACAGTCGGTGCCAGCACGTCTCAATGAGAGCTGTGAGCAAGCAGTAGCGCAAGTGTGCACAGGTGCACGCACGTGCAGAAGGGCACACTCCTGCCAAACATAAGCAGGTGGCAAAGGGAGCAGGGGATGCCAGCCTGGCTGTGCTGTGATGTGGCTGGATGGGGAAGGTGCCCCAGAGCCCCAGGGCGTGGCAGGTTGCCCTGTATGAGCCAGCAGAGCTCCTAACATGGCCTCCCCCCTGCCTTCCACAGCCAACGCCACCCTGCGAGCCCAGGGGACGCCGCCCGCCCAGAGCGTCATCTTTGCAGCTGCCAAGCAGGTAGTGGGGGGAGGGGCGTCCGTGTGTCTCTCCCCTCTCCTCCCACAGGGGAGCGTGACTCACGTGCACCTCTTCTAGGTCCAGTCCCCGGCCAGCTCCTCCGGGTCCGTCTATGACAATTGGAGAAACCACTTCAACCGCATCAGCCCCATCTACGGCGTCATCCCCAAGTAAGACCCAGTCAGTGGGAGCCTCCCCCCCGCCCCCTCCAAGGGTGGATCGCAAGGAGCGGGAGGGACAGGAAGGGGGCCCAAGATCTCCTACTCCCTGACCCTTTCTGTGGCTGCCACTCAAGAGAAAGCCTCACTGCTGGGGCAGTAGCAGATTGGGGGGGGGATACTGGACTGGATGGGCCCCTTGGTCTGAACCAGATTCCGCTCCACCCAGGGATGTTTCCCCTTCCTGCCCCTCCGCCCTGCCTGGCCTGAATCATTCACCCTTTCCATCCCCCGCACAGCTTAGGGGCCCTGGGTGCCGGGAGTGACTATGCCTCCTTCATCCATTACCTGGGCATCACCTCCATGGACATTGCCTACACCTATGACAGGGTAAGGACACCTGTGGTCCTGGGATCATAGAATCATAGAATCCTAGGGCTGGAAGAGACCAGCCCCCTGCCCAAGGCAGGACTAATCCCAACTAAACCATCCCAGCCAGGGCTTTGTCAAGCTGGGACTGAAAAACCTCTATGGATGGAGTTTCCACCACCTCCCTAGGTAACCCATTCCAGTGCTTCACCACTCTCCTAGTGAAATATTTTTTCCTAATATCCAACCTAGACCTCCCCCACTGTAACTTGAGACCATTGCTCCTTGTTCTGCCATCCGTCACTACTGTGAACAGCCTCTCTCCATCTTCTCTGGAACCTCTCTTCAGGTAGTTGAAGGCTGCTATCAAATCCCCCCTCACTCTTCTCTTCTGCAGACTAAACAAGCCCAAATCCCTCAGCCTCTCCTCATAGGTCGAGTGCTCCAGCCCCCTAATAATTTTGGTTGCCCTCCACTGGACCCTCTCCAATGCATCCACATCCTTTCTATAGTGGGGGGATGCAGTACTCCAGATGTAGCCTCACTAGTGCCGAATAAAGGGGAATAATCATGTCTCTAGATCTGCTGGAAACACTCCTCCTAATGCACCCTAATATGCCATTAGCCTTCTTGGCTACAAGGGCACACTGTTGACTCATATCCAGCTTCTCATCCACTGTAACCCCCAGGTCCTTTTCTGCTGAACTGCTACTTAGCCAATTGGTCCCCAGTCTATAACAGTGCTTGGGATTCTTCTGTCCCAAGTGCAGGACTCTACACTTGTCCTTGTTGAACCTCATCAGATTGCTTTTGGCCCAATCCTCCAATTTGTCTAGGTCACTCTGGACCCCATCCCTGCCTTTCAACGTATCTACCTCTCCCCCTAGCTTAGTGTCATCTGCAAGCTTGCTGCGGGTGCAATCCATCCCCTCATCCAGGTCATTAATAAAAATGTTGAACAAAACCAGCCCAAGAACCAATCCTTGGGGCACTCCACTTTAAACCAACTGCCATCCAGACATTGAGCCATTGATCACTACCCGTTGGGCCCGACAATCTAGCCAGCTTTCTATCCAATTTACGGTCCATTTATCCAATCCATACGCCCTTAACTTGCTGGCAAGAATGTTGTGGGAGACCGTATCAAAAGCTTTGCTAAAGTCGAGGTATAGCACATCCACCAACTTCCCCATGTCCACAGAGCCATCATAGGAGCTAATCAGATTGGTCAGGCATGACTTGCCCTTGGTGAATCCATGTTGACTATTCCTGATCACTTTCCCCTTTTTCCAAGTGCTTCTAAATGGATTCCTTGAGGAGCCCCTCCATGATTTTTCCGGGGACTGAGGTGAGGCTGACTGGTCTGTAGTTCACTGGATTGTCTTTCCCTTTTTTAAAGATGGGTACTACATTTGCCTTTTTCCAATCAGCTGGGACCTCTCCCAATCTCAATGAGTTTTCAAAGATAATGGCCAAAGGCTCTGCAATGACATTTGCCAACTCCTTCAGTACCCTCGGATGCATTAAATCCAGACCCATGGATTTGTCTATGTCTAGCTTTTCTAAGTAGTTCTTAACCTGTTCTTTCTCCACCGAGGGCTGTCCACCCCCTTCCCATACTGCATTGCCTAGTGCATTTGTCTGGGAGCTGACCTTGTCTGTGAAGATAGAGGCAAAGAAAGCATTGAGTACTTCAGCTTTCCCCACATCATTTGTCACTAGGTTACCGCCCTCATCTAGTAAGGGTCCTACACCCTCTCTGATCACCCTCTTATTGCTAATATGCCTGTAGAAACCTTTCTCGTTACCCTTCACGTCCTTGGCTAACTGCAATTCCAATTGTGCTTTCACCTTCCTGATTGCTCCCCTGCATTCTCGAGCAATATATTTATACTCCTCCCTAGTCATCTGTCCAAATTTCCACCTTTTATAAGCTTCCTTTTTGTGTTTAAACTCCCCAAGGATTTTTCTGGTAAACCAATCTGGCTGCCTGCCATATTTGCTTTGCTTACTGCGCATTGGGATGGTTTGTTCCTGTGCCTTCAGTAAGGCTTCTTTAAAATACTGCCTGAGCCGCCCTCTCCCCACAGACATGGCCTCAGCCCCAGATCCCTGCCCAGGCTGGCCTTTTATTGGGCACTGGAAAATAGTCAGGGGAATGTAGCACTGGGCTATTTTGCTGCTACCCCGCAGGGGGCGCTCTCCTCTCACAGTCAGTGCTGACCCCTGTGTTGTGCTAGGGGGCACTGTATTACTGGGAGTAGAGTGGGGGGCACAGTAGTGGGTGTTCTCCCTCACAGTGCTGACCCAGTGTGGGGCTAGGGAGCAGGGCAGGTAAGTCAGACAGAGGTTTTGCTGGGGGATCCACCTCGCTAGAGAAGAAGGGGGCCTTGGGAGCTGTGCCCCCTTTGTTTTCAGCTGCTTTGCCCTTTCCCTGCCCTAGAACAAGACATCTACTCGGATCTACCCCGCCTACCACACGGCCTTCGATACCTTCGACTATGCTGACAGGTTCATCGACCCAGGTAAAGGGGCAAGGCGTTCACCTGGGGCGGGCCTGGGGACCTGGGCACCGTGGAGGGAGGTTTAGGATACGTCTGATCCCTTTATCTCTGTTTGGCCACAGGGTTCACCAGCCACCAGGCTGTGGCCCGGACGGCTGGCAATGTGCTGCTGCGGCTGGCTGACAGCCTCGTCCTTCCTCTCAACGTGAGCGACTATGGAGAGAAGCTGGATGAGCTGTACAATGTGGCTGCCCAAGGGGACTTCCTGGCCAACCTCAGTGCCAGCAATATCTCTCTTGGTACAAGTGGGACTCCTGGGTGGTATCCCCAACAATCTCTCTCTTGCTGTGCTGCAGGGACCAGGATGATATCCCCAACAGTCTCTTGCTGTGCGGCAGGAACTGGGGTGGTATCCCCAACAGTCTCTCTCTTGCTGCGCTGCAGGGACCGGGGTGTTATCTCCAATGGTCTCTCTCTTGCTGTGCTGCAGGGACTGGGGTGGTATCTCCAACAGTCTCTCTAGCTGCGCTGCAGGGACTGGGCTCAGTAGGGAGCATTCCCCCCTCTTGGTCAGTCCCAGCTCCAACAGCCAATTGCAATGGCGGGTGCACTCTCCACAGTCAGTGCTTAGCCTGATGCACACCTTGGTGCTAGGGGGTGCAGTGCTGCAGCGTTGGGGCTTAGCAAGAGGCACTTTCCCCTTGCAGTCTGTGTGACCCCAGCACAAGGAGGCACTGGCTGCAAAGAGCAGCTCAAGGAGGTGTGGGAAGGTGCTGATGGCATAGGGAAGGGGCTGCAGACCTGTTCCCTTATGCTTGGCCCTGCCCACCTTGCAGACCCTTTGAAGGCTGCAATTGGTCGGTTCAAATTGGCAGCGGCTGATTTCAACCAGCGGATAACAAAGCTGAAGGAAGACGAATCGCCCAGGTGAGACCCGCCCCTGACTGCATGTGTATCTGCACACACTGCATGGGTGGATGTGCATGCACATGCCTCTCGGCCTGCCTGCCTCTGTACAACTGCATGATGCACAGCCAATAGGCACTGTGGGAGGGGTCATGCATGTGTTAGCGTGTTCACATACATGTACATGGCCATGCTTGTGCAAACATCACCTGTGGGGGGTGGGATGTCTCTCCTCCCCTATCGACAAAGGACGCATGGTCCTTGGACCCAGAGAAGCAGGGGCCTGAAGTCCTTAGTGAAGACCCATCTGGGAATGGAGCTTGGAGTGGAAGGTCTCATCCAGTTCTCTAGAGAGGGAAGGGTTGGGACAAGCTCTGGAGAGCAGTAGGCAAGGCTGGGTGAGCTGATGGTGCCCCTCACAGGCCATCTGATGTAAGGGGGTCTCTAATTCTACTCTGGTCTCTCCTTCCTACCTCAGTCCTCTCCAGATCCGGATGGTGAATGACCAAATCATGCTGCTGGAAAGGGCCTTCCTCAATCCCCTGGCTTTCCCCAAGAAGTACTATTACAGGTAATGCCATCTGGGGGCTGGGCAGGATACCCGGGTTCCATTCCTAAGGGCCCATCTTCACCAGCTCCTACTGGATCCTGATTGAAATGTGTTGGTTGGAGGGGCATCAGCAGGACAATGAAGTAGGGGAGGGGCACAGGGACTCGAGGTTAGAGAAGAGGGGTCTGGAGTGGGGATTAGGGTTTATGGCTGGGGGGCGGTAAGAGTTGGGACTCCTAGTTTTTATCCCCAACCCTGAAAGGGAAGCGTTGCCTAGTGGTATACACATGGGGAGGCAGGTGCTGATATTCAGGACCCCTGGGGTCTATTCCCAGCTCTGCTGCTGGCTTGCTGCATAACCCTGGATAAGCCCCTTCTCTGCATGGCTGTTTCCCCATGTGTATCACAGGGCTAAGGTGATTTTGACCTCTCCCATTCTCTTTCAACCCCTCAGCCATGTGATCTGGGCATCCAAATCCTCTAATCAGGCCACCTTCCCAGGACTGGCTGATGCCTACACCAATGCCGTGAAGACAGGGGACTGGGACCAAGTCCGGAAGCACCTCACTATTGTCGTGCAGGCTGTTGAGAGTGCTGCCTCCACCCTGGAAGCTGTGGCCTAAAATCTTGGGGTCCATCCCGTCCCACCCTGTTGCTCAAACCCCAGTAGCTTACACAGCTCAACTAACCCTACACAGGGAGCAGTCTGGGCACTCCCTTAATGCCAGACACCTCCTCTGTGTCCTGTGCTGAGCTTATGATGTCCCCTAGTGTGGACGTTGGGGGGAAGAGCATGACCCCCTCAAATCCCAGTGAAGGGGGGTAACCTGCTCGCCCAAGGGCCTTTTGTGCCTCATTAACCAAGCCTGGACTATTAAAGCAACAGATGATGCAGTGGCTGCTTCTGTTTGTCCATGCGGGTGGTGGGAAGCACAGGATTGGCCTGGAGTCTCACAGGATCGGCGCCAATCTCCCAGTGACTGCTGGAAGCCGCCCTGGAGATAGAAATAGGCTATTTCAGGAAAATGACATCAGGTCATGT
This sequence comes from Pelochelys cantorii, assembly GCA_032595735.1. NCBI lineage: Eukaryota > Metazoa > Chordata > Testudines > Trionychidae > Pelochelys > Pelochelys cantorii. The sequence continues at coordinate 36,557,993 of CM064336.1, forward strand.
TGGGAAAAAACCCTCCCGGAATAGCTCCCGTCAGATCTGGCAACCCTAAGGGTGGAAGATGAAACTCATAATGGTGCAGGGAGGCCGTCTTGGCCAGCATGAGCTTTGCTTCCACAGCGAGGTGGCCAGCTTGGACCTAGGCCCTGCTGCCATGGGTAGGGCAGCCGTGATGGGACCCTTGGGCCTCACATTCACAGTGTGGTCCCTTCATGAGATAAAAACTGACACACACCAGCCATCCTGGGTCTGGCCCAGTCATGGAGGGATTTTTTTTTGTTTGAAAAGACTATACTGTAGTTTTCAGTCTGTCTCCCTATTGCAACATCTCTGGCCCATCCCCAGTGGTGCTGGGGGACAATCTGTGTCACCCAGGCTACCAAATGTAATGGGTATGTGGATTTGGGGGCCTGCTGCCTGAGCTCTCACCTCCACAGCTGCCTGTCCCCTACCTCCCAACCCTTCCTCAGTTCAGCTCCCCCCGCACCCAGCCTGATCTCTGCTCCTCTGGGGACTCTTCATCTCCCTCTCCCAGGCTTAGAGGGCTGTAGCGGGGTACCTCTCCCTCTTCCAGGTTGAGGGAACAACTCTCCCTTCCCAGGCTGGGTGAGGATCAGTCCTGGGGGTGGAGGGCTTGGAGCCATGATGAGCTGCTGGGCTCTTTGCTGGCTTCCAGCTGGGCTGAATTTCATGCGGGGGCTGGGGGTCATCCCCAGATGAGCTCCAGCCCCATGGGAAATCCATCTTGTCACACACTAAAATATTGTGAGTTAGGAACACTGTCCATGGCACAGAGTGACCATCTGGGGCCTGGTGGGCTCTGCTACCACAGCATTGTGGCCATTATAGGCCCCCCCAACTGCAGAGTGGAGGGGGAGGGGTGTGGGTCAGGACTCCTAGGTTCTAGCCCCACCTCTGGGACAGACACAGGGGTCTTGCAATTAGTCCAGGGTAGAGTGCTGGGAATCAGGGTTCCTGGGTTCTGTTTTCATCTCACCCACTGCCTCAAATCCCAGTCCTGTTCTCTCTCTGCATCTCATTTTCCTCATTTCCAAACAGCAGTAACAACATTCCCCCACCTCTGGGCTTCACAGACCCTGCTACCCTGGCATGGCAGCCATGTTGGACCACATGGGTGCCACTATTAGGGTTGCTACCTCTGAGTTGCCAACATCCAGGTGTCCAGATGTCACAGACCAGGGCTCCTACAGTTGTATTTCCCTTCAGTGGCCCAGCAAGGGCTCCCCACCCCCACACGAGCACTGTTCCCTCTAGGGATGTAAAATCCCATTTAATTGGTTCATCGGGTAAATGTAGTGTTTAACTGGTTAACTGATTAAAGGGAGGTGGGAGGGGAGGCCTGGGCTGGAGCAGGAAGGGCTGGAGTGGGAGCCCGACTGGAACAGCCCCTGCCTGCAGAGGGGGTTGCAACCGCCCAGCAGGGTGGGCAGTGGGGGGCTCTGCCAGCCCCATGGAGGGCTGCCAACTCCCAGCCTGCGCAGGGCCCTGGTGGGACTGCTCCCAGTCAGTACCAATTAACCATTACCCAGTAAGCATCACTCGTTAAGGTATGTGTGTATGTGCATCACCAGTAGAAACACATGCTGCTGGCTATGGGTGCCCTGCTAATCAGCTGGGTGGCATCTGAATCTCTCCTGAGCGAGTGCTCAAGTGCCCAGCTCTTTGCTCTCCTGCTGGAGACACAGCTTTCTCCCTTCTGAGCAGGAGACTGGCAAGCTGCCCAAGCCAGACCTGCTTGCTTTCTCTTTAGAGGCAAGCTAACAGATTGAAGGTACCACCCAGCACTTCCTCGGCAGGCCTGCATTATTCTTAAAGCAAAAGGTGCTGCAGAGGAAACAATACACGCACCTGCTCACATGTTTACAGGAGCCCCAGTCCCAACCTGGATTCTGGCAGGCACAGTCCATCCATCCTGTCCCTCCGCCCCCACCCAGTGGGTTTCCTTGTGGTGACAACTACACCAAGCCCCAGCCATATGGGGACTCAGTAGGCTCCATCCTTCCAAAGCCAATGGGCCCTCGCCCCTCTGCACCCTGGTCCTACCAGTTTGCTGGATCAGGAAGGTGTCTGTTTAAAACCAGGCTATTTAGCCAAAAACGCCTTTCTTTGTCTCTTGGGCCCTTCAAAATCCAGCCTGATCTCATATCTGCATACCTCTCCAGGGGTGTCTCCTCTGGAAATGTGGCAGCCTGGATGAATTTACCAAGCCCTGCTATCTCCTGTGGACTCATCCCATGGAAATACATGCGATTCCTCAGTACTGCAGACCCCATCACATTTTCAATACAACAAAGTGCAGTGATGTTAAAAGTAATTCAGGTCGATAACCATCAGCCCAGATATTGCCAGCCTGTCACAGCAGGATGATCTGAATCCATAAACCAGACAAATGATGATGCACTGAGTACCTGGACAGACATCCCAGAGCAGGGACAATCCTGGGAAAACTTGTTGGTTACCATGGCACAGCAGCCATCTTGGATCACGCAGGTTGGGCCCTGCTATCACGGCATGGTGGCCATCTTGAGCTGCACAGACAGGTGCTGCTACCATGGTGCAGTGTCATCTTGGACCACCTAGGTCAGGCCCTGCTACCACAGCACGGGGGCCATATGATGGGGCTCTGCTCTGATGGCATGAGAGACACTTTGGACTGCATGCCTGTGACAAGGCTCAATTTGCAAGGAAGCTTGGCTTTCAGGTGCCAAACACAGGAACAGGCAGAAGCACCAAGGTGGGGCAGGGGAGACACCCTCCAGCCCAGCAAGCTGGCACAGACTGCAAGAGCAATTGCACATAACAAGGACCTGTACCAAACCGACAGCTCTTGCTTACCCTGCAGTCTCGGTCCCAAAAATACTGGGGCAGCTCCCAGCCCTGATGGAGCATCAGCGGCCCCCCCAGCAATGGCAGCTCCCAGGGATCTCCCACTCCTTCCTGCAGGGATCAGGGCTGGGGACGTGAAAGAAAGATGAGTTCGTTCCAGCCACTTGGAACTGGGACCCATCCACAGCCACCCTGGATCTGGGCAGGGAGCCTCTTCCCAGCTCCATCCACCTCCCTGTACTCACTGCAGGAGAGCAGCTATGGGTTGACACCCGCCCTTCACACGTGTGGCCAGTGGCTCTGAGTATGTCTACACTGCAAGGCTATTTCGGGGTACCAGAGGTATCCCGAAAGAGCTACCCTGCATCCAAGGACCATGCCTGTTACTTTGAAATATTTTTCGAAATAACGGACGTGCTATTTCGCCATCCCTGTAAACCTCTTGCAGGAGGCATAAGGGGTGGCTAGAAATAGCACTTTATTTCAAAATTTGGTGCCGTGTAGACGCGCCAAATTTCGAAATAGCCTATTTTGAAATAAAACGGAAATAAGCTACGCAATTTGCATAGCGCAATTTGCGTAGCTTATTTCAATTTTAGAGTGCAGCATAGACGCACCCTCTAGGTGCTGGCTAGGCAGGAGCAGGCTGAGCCAGTGCTGTGCAGGGAGCGGGGCAGGAGCTCAGTAGGGGCTCTTTCCCCGCTCAGCCCGTGCTCACCCCAGTGCTCTGGCGAAGGTGTGCTGTGCAATGCTGTGCTGCACTGCCAGCCTGAAGGCTCACTCATGCCTCTTGGCCACGAAACCTGCCCAGCACTTTTTCCCACAAGCCCTCAAGTTCCAGCTTGACCCACTCAATTCCTCCTCCCACCGTAGCAGCTGATTACAGGAGTGTGCCGCATCTGCTGCCCCCCAGTGGGTAGCGTTTCTGTGCACTCCCCCCACCCCACAGGGCAGCTGAATCCCAGCCCTGAGCAAAGGAGCCCTTCTCACATCTCTCCCCAGAGGTGGCTGCATCTCAGCATTGCTAAGGGAGGGAGCCACGTATAAACAGCTGCTTCCCCGGGGCCAGGAGAAGGAGCTCTGTATGAACAGCTGCTGCGCCCATCCCAACGGCTGCTACATCTCAGCACCAGGATCCCTGTATAAACAGCTGCCACATCTCAGTGCTAATGCAGAGACCGCCCCCCCCTCCTATAAGCAGCACCCATCCCACAACTCCCTCCTACCAGGGGTTGGATTGGTATCCCAAGCGGATACACCCAAGATCTCACTCACCCTCCTTCCCCATACAGTGGTCACCAATTATTGCATTTTAAGAGTCCTTGGCAAATTCTAGCCCCTCAGGATCAAAGCAGGAGCTTCCTGGCCCCTGAGCCCTTCTGCTCTACAGCACAGACCCCGTCCCTCAGGTCACCTCTCCACCCCATCTACTTCACACTCGGCCCTCTCCCCAAACTCTTTAGCTGCCTAATTCTAACGAGTGTCTTTAAGCAGAAAGCCTGGGGAAAATCCTTCAGTGACTGTGCAGGCCAAGGTCACCTTTAGCTTCTGCTGAGAAATCCTCCCCTACAGGGGATAAGGGACAGGATTCCACAGCACTGGGTGTGTGTGTGGCGGGGGGGGCGGGGTCCAGGCTTGTGGGCTGCCAGCAGAGACAGAGAGCTCTGCAGCATCTTGGGCTTTGAGGCCATCACACTAACATCCCCATGGCTAATCGGGGGTATTAATCTGGCCATTTGCAGCTGGTCCAGGCTGGGGATTTGTGAATTTAAAAGGCACCACCAGCTGTTCAGCCACCAGAGCAGGGCAGCAATTTAATTAATGGGGATCCAGATGTGTGTGTGGGGGGAGAGGGGGGGGGAGTTATCCACACTCACTCTGGCTCTCTCTCTTTCTCCATACTTCCCAGCCCTCAGATAGTTGGCAACATCTCAGACTCATGGGCATCAGCAAATCAGCGCCCCATGGGCCCTCTCAAAGGCTGTGGCAGATCACCTAAGGCTTGTCTCCAGTCTCAGGCCTGATACTGTTTGTCTACAGTAGCCCCTAAAGGCAGCCCCCATTCGGGCTCTATTGTGTACTACCAGGCACTGCACAGACCCCAAATGAGACTGGGCCCCCTGTCATGCCAGGTGCTGCACAGACCCCCCACTAAGATGGGGGGGCCCCATTTTGCCTGGTATTGCACAAACACACAGCAAGAGACAGTCCATGGCCCAAAGAACATAAGCAGATAAGAGGAATGGTAATTTTCCCTATTGCATGGGGGAAATCAAGGCATGGAAAGGAACCATAATTTAGTCCGAGGTCACATGGAGTTTGGCAGAGCCAGGTGTGCTGACTCCCAAGCTAGTGCCACTCGGCACCACGATCTTCAAATTCCTCCAGATTCAGAGGCCCCAGCTCAGGGAAGGTTGAATCACTGAAGTTCTGGGCTCACACACAGGCCTCTGCAGAGGTTGATCTGGCACCTGCACGTGCTGGAATGTAACCTCAGCATCCCAGCCCTGCCCCAGGAGACAGACACAGCAGCTTTTTGATGCATCTTTATTGGCAGGATCCAGGGGGAGCAGGAAGTCTCAGCAATACATCCACTGGGAAGCACAAGCCCTTCTCTCCAACCACCCCTGTCCCATTCCCTCCTCCCATAGGCCTCAGACCCATGGACACGGGCCAGGACGGCCACTAACACAAACCAGTGGTGGAAAAAGTACCCAAAAAAGGTACTTGAAAAAGTAAAAGTACTGCTACTTTGAAAAAATGTAATTAAGTAAAAGACAAAGTATCCTTCTAGAAAACTACTTGGCTGTGTCTAGACTGGCGTGATCTTGCACCAGAGCTATGCAAATGAGGCTCAGCGTGGAATATCGCCGAGCCTCATTTGCATAACTAATGAGCTGCCATTTTTGCGGAAGAGGCTCTTGCGCAAGACGGAGCTGTCTACACTGCCCCTTCTTGCGCAAGAAAAACCCTCTTGCGCAAAGCTGTTATGCTGATTATTTTCAGGCATAACGGCTTTGCGCAAGAGGGTTTTTCTTGCGCAAGAAGGGGCAGTGTAGACAGCTCCGTCTTGCGCAAGAGCCTCGTCCGCAAAAATGGCGGCTCATTAGTTATGCAAATGAGGCTTGGCGATATTCCACGCTGAGCCTCATTTGCATAGCTCTGGCGCAAGATCGTGCCAGTCTAGACGTAGCCCTTGAGTAAAAGTACAAAAGTATCACATCTTAATTGTACTCAAGTATCCAGAAGTAAAAAGTAGCTGTCCTGTGGAAATCTATGATTAACTACCCGAATTATCTTAGGGCACCATTATTTGGGTTGGGGGCCACTGATTTGCAGAAAAATCAGTCATGGGCCACACCAGTGAGAGGCAACCCCTGCAAAAAAACCTAAACCCCTCACTGATATGGCCTCCAACTGAGACACCTCACTCCCCTGGCACTCCAGCCCCACAGCAGGGGAAGGAGGGTAGAGGAGGCAGGGAGGACCAAGCTTCAGGGCTTCCCAATGGCCAGATTAACTCTTTTGGGGTCCCAGGGTTTGTAGATTTTGTGAGGCCCCCCCCAGGCTCTGAGGTGAGGTCAAAATGGGGGGTTCAGTGAGTAGGAGTGGGATAGAGGTGGGGATGAGGGTGGGGGTCTGGGTGAGAGGTAGGATGCTGGAGTGGGCTGGGAGTAGAGGACTGGCTGGAAGCAGGTGCAGGAGTGGGCTGAAGGTGGGGTGTCTGGAAGGGTGGGAGGGTGCAGGAGTGGACCGGGGCTGGGAGAGCTGGGTGGGAGGAGGGCATGGGGGATGGATGGGGTGCAGGGGCTGGCCATAAGGGGAGTGGGGGGTGCTTACCTAGCTCCACATTCCCTACCACTCCCTGCTGCTCCCCTTGGCCCAAATCTGGCCAATGGGAGCAGCAAGGAAACCCTTCTATGAGCAGTTTCCAGCACCACATTCCCTCAGCCGGGGGGAAGGGGCACAGCAGAGCACGGTGCCGTGCTTCTTCTCCCCATCATGCTGGATCTGGCCTGTGAGGCTCAGGGCTCCCCACCCCTACTCAGATACAGGTTTTGAATGAAAAGGTGTTGATGTGGCTGTTGAAAGGCTTCTACATTGGCAGGGTCATGGTGCTTGTTGATTAATTTTTGTTTTAAATTGTCACTGCATAACCATCGTATGCTTTGTGCATGCGGCTGTGCTTTAGCAAATCAGAATGCCGGCTTGCACAGCTGTCAGTGGGGTGCTGAAAGGAGTGAGTAACTAAGCGCTTCCGGAAATGGGATTGGAGTAGAAAGTACAGTATCTTCTAAAAAACCTACTTGAGTAATAGTCGAAGTATCACAAAAATAAATTACTTGAGTAAAGTACAAATACCGAAAAAATGTACTTGAGTAGTGTAGTGAAGTATTTCTCCTTAGTTACTTTCCACTTCTGACACAAACCGCCCACTGCTCATGGTGTGGATGGGCCCCACGTGGGAACTCTTCCTAGCTGCAGATCCCATCCCAAGAGAAAACTTTCACCTGCCCCTAGTCTGTTCTCCCTATGCTGCCCACCCCCACCCCCACTTCTGGGATCCCTGCTCTGGCTCCACCCCCAGCCTGCACACCCCACTCTACCTGTCCCCCCACTGCTGGGAGCTCCCTGCTGGCTCCACCAGCAGCTTGCACTCCCCACACCACCTTCCCTTCCCAACCGCTGCAACCCCCCCCACTCCCTTTGTGTTCCCCATGTCACCTGCCTCCCACATCTGGCACTTCCCATGCTGCCCAGCTCCCCCACTGCTGGAAGCTCTCTGTTGGCCCTAACTGCAGCATGAGCTCCCCACTCCCCATCTGTGTTCCCCCTTGCTGCCTGCCTCCTCCATCAAGCAAATCCGATGCTGCCCACCTCCCCCACTGCTGGCATCCCTCCCTGGCTTGTACACCCCAATGCAACTGTATTTTCCCAATGTAACTTCCTCTGCTATGTGGGGGGAAGATCATTTTTTAAATGTGGGAGGTGTCAAGGCTACCCCTACCCCAGCCAGCAACTTAGCAACCTTGTGGATCACATCAGCAATAAATTACCAGAGCTCCCACCCCAAGGACCCCGCCTCTGCAGCACCCCTCCCTCGGTCACTTGTGCACAGTGTCCGGCAGGCCATGGGGGGATCTGAAGGCATCAGGGATGTCACACTCCAGTTTGCAGATGACCTTGTAGATGGATTTCTTCCAGGAGGGGTCAGCATCACAGCCCCGGGAGATGGCACTAAAGAACTCCCGCAGGGTGATCTGGGAGACCTCCAGGAACTTGCTGGGGATCTGGGTGGGGGGAAAAATACAAGACAACACCATCACCCATGAAGACTGGTGAAGCCTGGCCCAGGAGGGGTCTTAGCAGGGCTGTTTTATTTCTCCCCTGAGGTCAGTTTCCTTTTGTAGGTTGCTCCCAAGTTCACCCCAGGCCTGCACTCCTCACCTCAGCTGGGATCCCTCCCCAATCCTCACTTCCCCTTGCACCCACTCGCCCCTCCCAGATCCCAACCGATCTGTGTGCGCCATGTTGCCTGCCTCCCTGCTGCTAGACCCCCTGCGCACCTCGTAGTCATTGGCTTTGTTGTAGTGCTGGTTGAGGACCCGTGCCAGCTCCGAGTCCCGGGTGACAGTCAGCGCCTCGGCACTGGGCACCCCATCGCTCAGTGCCTGGCGTGAGAACTTCTCCATCTGGATGTAGAAAAACTCCCGGAAGTTGCTGAACCACTTGATGAGCTGGGATGTGATACAGCGATTGAACTGGGGGGGCAGGACAAAGAGAGACATCGCTATCAACACAGCCCTGCCCACAGAAACGATCCCCTCCCCGTCCCCCAATTCACTGAAAACAGGGGAGTGACCCAATGTCCCTGCCCCAACTCCCAGGGAAAAGGGAAGCCCAATCCCCCCTGTGCTATCTCCACCTCTCTGGGAAAAGGGGAGGCTGATCCATGTTCTGCCCATTCCCTGTCAAGGAGAGGCTGCCAGGGGATCCCACGCCCCATCTCCTATTCACATGATCTACCTAAGTGTGTTTCTGGCTATGGGGCACGGGGATGTTGCCAGAGCACCCACACATGCCATACAGAAAGGGGCCTGGATCCAGGAGGAGGGGCCGTGGCTAAACTATACCAGAGTTGGGGAGGTTCTGCAGGACCCACCTTGACATCAGAGAAGTAGGTTTTGAGCGTCCCAGAGCTGGGGTAGCGAGTGTAGAAGAACATCAGTTTGGCCTTCTTCAGGTGTCCAGGGGTGAGGCCCTCCTGGGATTGATGGCGTTAAGGAGCAACCAGGGAAAGGGTTATAATGGGGACACCTCACTGCAAAGCCCTCCAGAGAGCAGTACCCACCCACACACCCCTGCCACCAAGAAAGCTCTGAGCCTGGACCAAGAGCAGAGAATAGAACCAGGAGTCCTGACTCCCAGCACGTCCTCCCCACACAAGCCTCACCTTTCAGTCTCTTCTCTGTGCCCCGCAGCTCGGCTCATGGGTGGCGTGTGTGTCGGAGTTTGTGAAGCAGTGGGGGGCTTTCAGGGGAGGAGCAGTGTAGGGGAGAGGGCAGCATGGGGGAGGCAGTCAACTGGGGGGGCACAGTTGATGGAGCTCCAATGTGTAGGGCAGGGCACAGAAGGGAAGGGAAAGGAGTATGTAGGATGGGCTGCAGTCCGGGGAGGGGAGGGTGTGCAGGGAGGGAGGCAGTGGGGTGAGGGGGAAGGGGCAGCAGGGGTGTCTTTGCATCCCACCCCCACTAATCCCAAGGATTATTCCCAGAAGGTCCTTTGCGGGTTTCAGGAGGAAGCTTTTTCCGAGCTGGTGCAATCGGCTTAGGGTCCAGCTAAGCCTGGTTAACCATTAAACTTATGCCAGGCCTCAGAGGACTAGCAGTGGGTAGGAGTGTGGTAGCAGGTAATGATCACACCTGCCCTGCCAGCACCTCACAGGTGGCAGCCAGGTGTGGGCAGGTGTGGTGTGGGCAGGGCAGGGCCAGAGGGGAGGGCAGCTGAGCTGATGGCAGGCTCAGTGAGTGTATGGGGTGCATGAGGTGGGAGGCCGGGAGTCTGGGAATGGGTGTGTATGCTACAAGTGTGCAGGGGGAGAGAAGGGGGCTGTGCGTGGATGGCTGGGTCAATATGTGTATGCAAGATGGGGGCTGGCGTGAGGGAGTTCAGCAGGCAGGTGTCTGTGTGGGGATCTATGGGAAGCACCATGCGGGCAGCGGTGAATGTGTGGGGGCTAATTTGGGGCAGAGTGCAGGAGCAGTGTGCATGGGTGGGTGGGTCAGTGGAGGGTGTATGTGAGTGAATGTGTGGGGGTTCATGAGGGACAAAGTGTGGGAGTCAGCATGTGTGGGTCAGTGTGCGCATGGGAAGTGAATGGGGGTGGTTAGTTCCAAGTAAAGCATGGAGGCAGTGCATATGTGAGGGTTAGTTTGGGGCAAGGAGGCAGAGGTGTGTGTGTGTGTGTGTGTGTGTACACGCATGGGTGGGGGTCAGAATGTGTGTGTATGGGTCAGTGTGTGCATCTGAGTGAATGTGAGTTAGTTCAGGGAAGAGTGCCAGGGTAGGGTGTGGGGGGATCAGTGGGGACAGATGATGTGTGAGGGTGAATGTGTGTGGGTTAGATGAGGGCAGGGTATGGGGGCAGTGTGTGTTGGTCAGTGGAGGGCTGGGTGTGTATAGGGGTGAATGTGTTCGGGTTAATTGTGGGCTGGGTGGGTGTGCAGGTCAGTGGGGTATATGGGGAATGTGTGGGGGTTAGGTGGCCAGCATACGAGTGTGGATCTATGGGAGACAGGATTTGTGTGTGAGGGTTAGTTGGGGCCGGGTGTGCATGTGGGTGAATGTGTGGAGGTTAGTTGGGGTAGGGTACGTGAGTAGATCTGTGGGGGACAGGATTTGTGCGTGGGGTGAATGTGTGGGGGTTAGTTGGGGGCAGAGTGTGTGGGAGAAGTGGGGGGTAGGGATCAGAACTTTTCCCATTCTCCCGTCCTGGCTGGCTGCTAAAGGATATTGAGGGCCTGTAGAGGGCTGGCTCCAGGCCATGGTGCATCTCCGTGGGCTGGCTCTTGGGGAGCTGGCGGTCAGTGGGCCCAGCCAGTTGGAAGAGGGCACAGTGTGGCTGCAGCAGGTGGCGTGAGGACAGCTTGGTGCGCAAGCTCACGCCCTCCCAGTAGGCCTCGCCCGCCGCTCTGTCCTTGAAGGCAGCTGGATATGGGGGTACAGCCATGGGCTGGGGGAAGGTGCCAGCCACCAGCTCAGGGGGGCCACGGGGCAGGCTCTTCCTCACCACTAGGGGCAGTGCCTCTGTCTGGTCACTGGGGTAACTGCAGGGAGGCTCCTCCGGTGTTGGTTGCTGGCGGGCAAACACCTGCACGACTGTGTCCACTACTTGGGTCACGGCTGCCCCAAGCTCCTCCTTCAGGGCCTCGGCCAGGGTGCCAGGGTGCCTACTCCCTTCCCCAGAGTGCTGGATGTTGGCTCTAGCTCTGCCTGGCTCCTGGGACCAGGCTGCCCCCACATTGCTGCCTTCCTCCTGAGCCATCCCGCTGTAGATTTGGCACAGTTTCTCCTGCAGCTGGAACACTTGCTCACGCATCCTCTCCAACTGCTGCTTGAGCTGGCTCCGCTCCTGGGCCCGGTGGGTGCGGCGGTACCCGGCACTCGCTTCCTCCAGGCCCCCATCACGGTATGAGCTGCTGATGCTGCACACAATGTTCTCTACCCGGGCTCGCTTGGCCCAGGCAAACTCTTTGGCACCTTCCGGATCCAGACCCCTCTTCGCTGGGACCTCCCCATCTCCCTGGGAGGACTCACCAGAGTCACAGGCCTCCGCCAGCTTAGCCTTCACGCTCCTGCGCAGCCATTGTGAAAGGAGATCACCGTCAGGGTGAGGGGCTGGCAAGTCACCGCAGCCCCTGGCTGGGTTCTGGAGGCTAAGCTGGTAGCTGGGGCCCTCCAGCTGCTGCTCCTCTAGCCGCTCCAGCTTGAGATTGGTGCTGGAGAAGGACATGGCTATCAGGAGTCTGCAAAAAGAGATTGGACGCATGGGAGCTGGGGAGCTTGCCGCACCCGCTGCCCCCTCACACCGCACTGTGCCCCCTCAGACTGCTCTGGGCATTAGGGGCGACACTGGATGTAAGGAGAGTGCCCCCTACTGAGAACCTGCTCTGCTCCCTGCAGCACAGCGCCCCCTAGTGCTACACTAGGGTCTTGGGACGATAAGGGTGCCCCTACTGACTCCCAACATGCTCCTTCTTTGACCTTTCTCACTGGAACCCGCTCTGAATGGGGGGTCTGGCTGAACCCCAACTTAAACAGTGGGCAGGGGCAGTGAAGCGGTTAATACAGCTGGTGGACCTTGGGCTGGCAGGTTGGGGGAGGGTGCAGGCCATTTAAGGGCTGTAGGCAGAGGTGCCACTGGGGCAAAGGTTCCCCCTCTGCAGCAAACTCTCCCTCCTCCCAGGGTCCCTGGCCAATGCAAACAGGCCTGGCTGCTCCCTGAGAAGGCAACTGGGTGAGATGTGTGTGGCTGATGCAAACCCAGTGGCCCCCTGCTCTGCACCACAACGCACAGTGCCTCCAACCCTCCACTACCCCCCTCCGAGATCCTTGCTCCCACATCCCCCCAGGCCTGGGCAAAGGCCGACCTCCCCGTTCTCCCTCTGCTGAGAGAGCCCTGTTCCCCAGGCCTAGCCTACAACAGCCCCTATCTAGCCTCACCTCTGCTGAGACTCCCTCACTGCCCTCGGCTGCGGCAGCTCCTCCCCCTCCCCCCCGCCCCGCTGAGATTCTCCCCATGTCCAGACTACGACAAGCTCACTTTCATGGCTCCAACCCTGAGGTCCAAGACCCTCCCCCCCCGCCATGTCTAGGCTGTGACTGCCCCACCTTGACCCCTCCAGCAGAGATCCCTGATCCCCAATGGTCCCGCAGGCTACAGCTAGGCAGCCCTTCCCTTGCACCCCCTCCCAGACTCCTACGTGGCCAGAATGCTGCTTCCCACTTTGTTATCCCGACACAAGAATGCAACCCCGCACCCAGAACAACGACAGAGCAGGCTGTGTCGTGCATAGAAAGCAGTAGGAGGGGGCAAGGGGCGTCTGACAAGCCCCAGGACACTGGCTGGAGGGGGCAGCATCAGGATTCTGGGTTCTGTGGCTCTCATTCTGGCTAAACTTCATAGTAAACAGACAAGACCTCTGCCCTCCTCCCTGCCCCGTATATAGCCCAAACCAGAGCCTGTCTCTCCTCCATCCATCTCCCCTCAGCCAGCCCCCTGCACCTCCTCCACCTACAGCCTGCTTCCTTTCAGCTCTCCTACATCCTCTACCCAGACCTTCGCTGCTCCCCTACATTTCCCATCCCAGTTCTCCCCTAGCTCCCTGCTGCCAAACTACTTCCTGTTCCCCCCCCCCAGCCCTCTTCCCACACCCACCCAGACCTACATCCCCTTTGGCTCCCCTAATCACTCCACTCCCCCAGCTTCTCTGCTATCCTGCTTCACCCCCGGCACCCCACTCCCAGACCTTCCCTGGCCCTGAACCCTGAACATCACCTGATCCAGATTCTGCAATCAACTCCCAGCCTTCCCATCCTCTGCATGCTACCCCTTACATTCCAACTCCAGTGTCTCCTCATCCAGACCCTGACACCCCTCAAGCTTCCCCACCCTACTCCTAACCCCCCCTGCCCTCTGTTCTCCCTCCCCAGCATCCCTGGGGTGCCTGCAAGTCCCCAATTGACTCTGCCCCTTTTGTCCATGCTGGTGCCTGAAGGCAGGTGCCAGAGGCAGCTGGTATTCTGACTCACCGCTCTGCAGGTACCCACCCCGGGGAGAGCTCCTGAGCCCCGATCCCTGGTGCCTGCCGGTCTCTGCCACACTGATTGACAGAGCCGGGAAGGACCTGGGTCATTCCTCTGGTGACATCACACCACAGGGACACAGCCCCACGTGGGGAGAGAGGAAATGCCAGTAGCAGGGGAGGAGCTGAACCATGATTGGGCAGAGGGTTATCCCCTTGTCAATCTTGGGCCAGAGTAGGAGGGGGTGGACAAACTGGACCCAGATGCCAAAAGGCAGAGACCAGAAAGGGAGAAGGAAGTGCTAGGAAATAAATGAGCCTGGGAACCCAATCCCCTGCCAGAGCTGGGGATATAACCCAGGTGTCCTGACTCCCCGCCCCCCCCCCAATCTGTGACACCCTCTCCCCTCCCAGAGCTGGAGAGAGAACCCAGACTCCTAATTCCAGGTTCCCACCAGAACCCACTGCCCTTCCAGAGCTGGGCTAGAAGAACCCAAGAACCCTGACTCCCAGCTGCTCCATCCCCACCCCTGGCTAAGTCAGGTGGCTCTAGCCCTCACCTCCCAGCTGCCACTCTGAGGTGCTGTAAATCACACCATAAAGCCAACGATACTTCCTCCGAGGCAGCTGGCAGCCAGGCAGTCTTGGAGTAGGAAGGGACCTGCCAGAATCCAAGAGACCACTGTGGGGGGAGGGCAAGGTGATCAATGAGACTGCAGTGTGGGGGGGAAGGGAATCAACAGGTCTAGGGGTGTCCGAGATGGTTGGGATCTGTGGAATCCCAGAAGGAGGGAAGGGGCAGGGAGAATTGTAACCCAAAACTGTGACATTTATGGGGCAGCTGTTCAAACAGACAACCCCCTCCAAACAATGTACCCACTCATATTCAGACACCCACCTCCTGCACCCAGGGCACAGAGCAATTCACACAGGGCCCATTATCCAGCTGTTGCCACTTCCCTCCCTGAGGGGGGACAGAACCAGGCTTCCTGGCTCCCAGCCCTGCTGTTCCAACTACAAGACATCACTCCCATCCCTGTGCTGGGGACAGAACCTAGGAGTCCCATTCTGACTCCTGTATCCCCCTCCCTCAGCGCTATACTCTACTCCCCCGCCCACTGGGTCTTAAGGGTCTCTTGCCCCCCTCACTCCAGGACTGGTGTAATGAGCTAAGCCTGGGAAGCCTTTAGCCAACCCATCAGGAATGCGGGTGGGATTAGTCTGGGCCGTTGGCCGCCACAATAACCACCCAGCCCCATACGGTGGGTGGCAGACCAGGGCTTACGCACAAGTGCTGTGTCTGCTCCTATATTCACGTCTCGATGCATCCAAAGGATTTGTGCCCCGCCCCCGTGCTGCCTGGCCCATTCACTGCTTCCATTCAGCCCTTAATCTCCAGCCCCCACCCCGGCCACTCCGCGCCTCTTGTTTTCTGCTTGCTGGCATTATCTGGGCCTGTTTTCATGCCCCTTTGACACAGCAGAGTTCCAGGGACCACAGGGTCTTTGCACAGAAATGCACACTGACGTGCAGGAAGTTTGTTCCACTGGAGGCATGGGGGAGGGAAGGGGGCAGTTTTGACTCTTCCTACTCCCTCTCCTTCCGTGGATCTGGGAACAGAACCCAGGAGTCCTGACTCCCAGTAGCCTCATTCTAATCACTGAACTTCAACTCTCCTGCTCACAAGGTCTTCAAGGATCTATTCCCCCCACTCATACCTCCTGTATCTGCTCCCCGGGGCAATTCTGGAAGGTGTGCAGACTGGCAACTCCCTTGTGCCCTGGCATGCAGATCTTCCTGGTCTTCTGTGATCAGTATCATAGGTGGTCCATGGGACCAGAGATGTGCCACCTGCTTTCACCTGTGGACACCTGGTACCCATTGTGCCAGGCATTGTATAGACCACAATGGAGATCAGAGCCCTTATGCTGGGTGCTGCACAGACCCATGATGAGACCGCTTGATCTGACCACCACAGTCTCCAGATGGGACTGGGGTCCCGTTGGGCCAGGCACTGCAGACACAGAGTGAGAGACAGTCCCTGCCCTGAAGAGTTTGCAGTCATGGCAAAGGCAGGATTATTCTTCCCATTTGTCAGACAGGCAACCTGAGTCACAGAAGGGACAATCACCCAGGGAATTTGCCAGAACCAGGAGTTGAAATTCAGCTGCCCTGAGTTTCAGGCCAGCAGCTAATCCCTGGAACACCCCCTTGCAGGGCAGACATGGCCCATCTGGGTCATTGCAGAACAAAGTTACCTGCTCTGATGGCAAAATTCCCCAGCCCAATAAAAGTTCCAGATAAGCAGATGCATAAATCTCCCAGGAGAGACAGGCCCCTCATCCATTACCTGAGGATCTGTCACTTATCCTGTCACACACATCACAGGCAGGAATTTCCCAGGGGCTGGAAGGTCCCAGCTTATCAGTCCTAGCTGGGCCCCGTGAGAACGTGGGCCTCCAGTTCCTCTTGAGAGGCTTCTGCGTGTTTGCCTGGGCTGTTTTAAGATTTAATTGGACACCATAAAGGGGAGGGAGGGAGAGGCACCTTGGAGGGAAATAAATACAATCCATATTCTCAGGCTGTCGAATTCTGAGTTATAGACACCCCCCACCCATTCTGGGGATACATGAAGGTGCCTGGGAATGGAACATGGTGTTTTTTCCCCCTATCTAGATGGTGCTAGTTCCGGTCTAGTTCGAGTGGGATATTGGCTGGCACTGGAGGCCTGGGAATGGGATACAGCACATTTCGCCTCTAGAAGGTGCTGGCTTTCATCCAGGTCAGGGGGACTGCCTGGCTCAGCGGAGTAGGGAATGGGATATTTCCTCTATATGGGACACTAGCTCATATCTGGCTCTAGGGCAGACAGGCTGAATCAGAGTGTGGAGAATGGGACAAAGGGTGTCCTAGTTACAAAGTCAGTGGCACCCCTTTTGTGTGTCTCAGTGCACATCCTCCTCAGGTCTCCAAACTTTGCCTTTCCAGGGAAGAATCATGTGATTCTCCTGCTCTTGGCCTGGGTATTGGGGTACAAACTGGGCCCATCCCCCACCTGCCGGGTCAGGCACAAGCAGGTCTTCCCTCTGGGTGCCTGTGAGTTACAGCCACCCCTAAGTTCCCTTATCAAACCCAGGGATTACTGAACCACAGGAACAAAGCACAAATGAAAAGCTTCTAGCCCAACCAACAACCTAGGCATGGGGCTCTTTTTCCTGGCTTCTAATCATGCTTCTGGTGGGCAGCCTGGCAGGGTGCATTGTCCCCCACATTTCCACACAAGCAGACCTCCAGGCTTCAGTCTCAGAAACCCAGGTCTCTTTAAATCAGTGGTGGGCAACCTGTGGCCCATCGGGGTTCTATGAGGGGCTTGCAAGACATTTTATTTAACCATTGCTCATGCACAGGGCTGCCAGATTCTGCTGGTTTCTGTCCTCATAGTTTTTTCCCCTACCAGTATTACTATAGTGGCACGCACATAAAACAAGGGCATGTGAAGTGAGGTGCCTGCTGATTGTACACGCTGACTGTGAAAGCCCTGAGCTCCCTCTGCAGCCAATCAAAGTGCTGTCAGAGTTCAACCAGCACACCCCGCAAATTCTAGGTGTGCAAGAGGTTAGCAAAACTATCCTGGGAGACTGTCTTGGTTACAACAATCTTGTGACCCCACTGAGATGAAGGAGGGCCACTCATGCAGCCCACTCACTAGCCTGGGTTGCCATCACTGCTTTCAATCCTCCCAGATTTTGGATTCCTATCCCCAGAGCTGGGAATAAAACCTAGGTGTCCTGGCTCCCAACCTAGCCCTCCCTTCCCCTTATTCTAATCCCTAGCACACTAGTCCCTATTCTTCTCTCTAAGATCCTATGTAAGAATATAAGAATGGCCATACTGGGTCAGATCAAAGGTCCATCTAGCTCAGTGTCCTGTCTTCTGACAGTGGCCAATGCCAGATACCCTAGAGGGAGTGAACAGAACTGGGATTCATCAAATAATCCCTCTCCTGTCACCCATTCATAGCTTCTGACAGAGGCTACGGACACCATTCCTACCCACCCTGGCTAACAGCCATTGGAGGACCTCCATGAGTTTAGTTCTTTCTTGAACGCTGTTAATGTCTTGGTCTTCACAACCTCCTCTGGCAAGGAGTTCCACAGGCTGATCGTGCCCTGTGTGAAGAAAAACTTCCTTTTGTTTGTTTTAAATTTGCTGCCTATTAATTTCATTTGGTGACTGCTAGTTCTTATGTTATGGGAACAAGTAAATAACTTTTTCTTATTCACTTTTTCCACGCCAGTCATGATTTTATAGACCTCTATCATATCCTCCCCTAGTCTCCTCTTCTCTAAGATTAAAAGTCCCAGTCTTTTTAATCTCTCTTCATATGGGACCCGTTCCAAACCCCTAATAATTTTTTTGACCTTTTCTGAACCTTTTCCAATGGCAATATATCTTTTCTGAGATGAGGCAACCACATCTGTATGCAGTTTCAAGATGTGGGCATACCATGGTTTTATATAAAGGCAATAAGATGTTCTCGGTCTTATTTTCTATCCCTTTTAAATGATTCCTAACATTCTGTTTGCTTTTTTGACTGCCACTGCACACTGAGTGGATGTTTTCAGAGAACTACTCACAATGATTCCAAGATCTCTCTTGAGTACTTATAACTAAATTAGTCCCCATCATATTGTATGTATAGTTGGGATTATTTTTCCCAATGTGCATTACTTTACATTTATCAATATTAAATTTAATTTGCCATTTTGTTGCCCAATCACTTAGTTTGGGTAAAGGAGGGGTGAGAGGTTGGGCTCTGGAACGGAGTCTGGGTACGGAAGGGAGTGCAGGCTCTGGGCTGGGGCAGGGGACTGGGACGCAGGCCTGAGATGCCTGTGAGGATTGCTGTGTTTACCTGAGGCAGCTCCTCAGAGCCTCACCCCTTCTGGCAGTAGCTCCTAGATGAGGGGGCCAAGGGATCTCCACAAGCCGCTGCCCACAGGCACTGTCTCCGCAGCTCCCATTGGCCAAAGGGACACTTGGGGCGGGGGCAATATGCAGAGACACATCCAGCTCCACCCAGGGGCTGCGCTAGCAACCATTGCCAGATTGGGTAGCGGTGCAGAGTGAGTAAGCAGGAAGCCACATTAGCTCTACTGTGCTGCTAGTGGTGGTGATGGGAGTGCTCAGGCCCTTTTAAATTGTCTGGGGGCAACAGGTGAGGTCAAGGGGAGCAGCAGGCAAGTTGTGTGGATGTGACAGGTAGGGCCACAGAAAAGACCCAGACCCAAACTTTTGTGGAGCCGGGCCCCTGGGGTCTCATATTGGTGGAGCACTAGCACCAGGCCCATACAGCGCATTGTCCCTGCCCTCACCTGTGAAACCTCACATAACTCATCCCCCATTGACACATGACTTCCCACATACAATGAATGCACACAACCCTCTACACAAACACAACCCTCCATGAATCCTCAGTGATTTACTCACTTCCCCCCACATTCCATCTCACACTTCCCCTAGACATTAACACAAGACACCAGCATGGCAGACCCACACCACACAGGTGCATCAAGGTTTCCTGGGGGCACTGGGCCAGAGCAAGTAGGGGGCCTGCTCCCCACACCTTCCACCTGCAGCCCTGCCCACAACCTCACACCTTCTGCCCCTGTTGTACCCTTGATCCCACCTCATTCCACCCCCATAACTGCAGGCCCCATTGCTCCTTTCTGCCCCTCTGCACTGTAGCCCCAAGACCAAGGAAGCGTTGTGTCCCTCCTCCATCCCCTCAGTACCCTGGGCCCACAGCCAGGAGTGGGAGTCAGAGCTTCTCCAGTGCGGGGGCCCACAGATGGGGTCTGGATATTGGAGCATGGAACAGGGTCAGGGCACAAGGGCTTCTCCTGCCTGCCAAGTGTTGCTGCCAGGGAACAGGGTTGGGGCACAAAGATTTCCCCTCTCCCGGTGCTTGTCTGTTGGGGGCAGGGCTCCTCAATTGGCTGGGGGCCCTGAGCATGAGCCTGGTGACCCCACTGGCTAATCTGCCACTTCACAAAGGCCCACAATCTCTTACAAGCCAACATTTATTGAAAAGCTTACTTCTACTCCAGTCCATAATTCTAGGGGGCTCTGGGCTGTGCCCTGCATCCCAGCTAGGGCAGGGCACACTGGCTGCCATTCTTTACAGTTCTCCACCATGTGGATCAGGGACTTCAAATCCTCACACCAAAACCCCAGAGCCAAATTAACTCCCATAAACCCCAAGATCTGAGACAGTTTCCTGAATCACAAACCATGGGGAGGGGGCTAAGGCAAATGATTCAGCACAAGGAAGTCAAATGCAGGAAGCTGAGCCCTTCAACAGAGAGAGATCATCCAGAGCCATCTAGTTGCACTAGGCACAAGTAAGTTACTTCCTTTAGCCCCCTTTTATGCAGGGAGAAAATGAGGCAAAGAGAGTGGCTTGGCAGAGGGGACACACAGACACTCACTGACAGCCACTAAGAGAAGAGAATGCAGGAGTCCTGCCTGCATCTCTTACTCTACATGACTCCTCTTTCCCTGCAAGAAATGGAAGCCAGGAGCCTAGCCCTCCCTCTCAGCCTTTCCCAGAGACTGCAATAAAACCCACAAGTCCTGAATCCCACTCCAGTCCAACCCAGACCCCACACCCTTCCCAAAGTGAGGAACCCAGGAGTCCTGGCTTCCAATGCCCACCCCAAGTCTCTCCAGATCATTAGCTACAGGCATCTTCAATGATCTCTAGCAGGGGGACCTCCCCTCGTTTACTGTCCACTAGCAGCTGTGAGTGGCTGTGGACCAGTACACTGGGGTCCCTGAAAGCTGCTTTCTGGAAGACCACAGCTCCATCCAGCATCGTGATCCCATGATTGTGGCACAGCTCCTCCATCTCCTCGGGGCTGTCCAATGCCAGCAGCTGGGCGAGCCAGGCCAGGGGGCAGCGGCAGTTCTTGGCACTGAAGCCATGGCTAAAGGTGAGCAGTGCCAGGCGCCGGGCAGGGCCCAAGTGCCGATGGAGGGCACAGCTTGGCAGGTAAGGCAGGGCCCGCACCAGGCGGAAAAACCTGGCCCAGTCACGCTCCAGGTAAGCCCAGTTGACAGCCAGTGCCGTGCGGAGTTCAGAGGAGGCCCGGACAGGGTCTGGGAGCTGCAGGATCTGGCGCAGGGCTTCTGGGAAGCCTAGGGTTGAAAAAGGACAAATCAGAGCAGAGCTCCCTGCTGAGCCCCCAACAGCTGCTCCCTGCAGCACAGTGCCCTTCCCTGACCACATGCCTCTCCCTGTGTCTGTCTCCCTATACTGAGCGCCCAGCACCCCCTAATGAGCCCTCAATGCCACCTCATGCAGCACTATGCCCTCTACTGAGATCCCATCCTGCTCCCTACACAGCACCCACAACTGAGCCCGTGGCACCCACTGCAGCACAGTTCCTTCTATTGAGCCCTCTGTGTTGCCCTTTGGAGCAGTGCCTCCTACAGAGACCTTGCTCTTCTCCCTGCAGCACAGCACCCACTCCTGAGCTCCTGCCCCTCTGCAGCCCAGGATCCTCCACTGATCTACCCACCTTGCTCCCTGGAGCACAGGACCCCCTGGCACTGCATTGGGCTCAGCACTAACTGCCAGAGCAGAGTACCCTCTCCCACGCCAACACTCTACTCCTTGCATCGCAGTACCCCCTGCTGGCCAACATGTCCCACTCTCTGAAGCACAGTGCTCCCTACTGAGCAATGCATAAGAACAGCACGCCCAACCGAGCAACGCACTAGGCCTGAGTACAGCCCCCGCTTTGCAAGGGCCCCGCTTAGCAAGGGCCCCCCTTCTGCGTGCAGCACAATGGGCCCCCTGTAGTCCTCCCACTTCTGCTCCCTGCAGCACAGGGCCCCCTAGTGCTGCTCACCCAGGTTGTAGAGGAGGAAAAGGGCCTGGAAGGCTGGCTCCCTGTCGTGACAGCTGTCTTGATAGCAGCGCCGCAGCCAGCTGAAGCACTCCTGGAGCTGGGTGCTGTGGAGGTGGGGGTCAAAGTGGGCAGGGGGTTCCTGGCACAGCCGGTAGCCAGCATGGAGCAGGTAGCCCAATGATCTCTCCAGCAGGGCCACACACGGAGCCCCCTGTAGCCGCTGCAGCGTGGCATCCTGGCGCACAGCACGTAACCGGTCAGAGACAAAAGCATAGACCTCAGCTGGGGGCAGGTCAGCTCGCGATGTCACCTGGCCCAGTAGGTAGCGCACAGTGGTCAGCAGCACTGGGGCAGGGCGCAGCTCCTGGGGCTGGGGCAGCTCCTTGCCAGCAGCTGGACGGGAATACTCCTTCACCACACGGTCAGGGTCCCCCTGCCGCGTCCCTTCCCGCAGCTCCAGCCGGTGCAGGCGGCCCTGGCGCTCACGCTGTGTCAGTTCACTCTGTGGGCACATCCTTGGGCACGTGCCCACCAGGAACTCATCTGAACCCCCCATTGGCCAGCCACCTGCAGCAGAGACAGAGAGAGTATGAGGATCTAAGGGGGGGAATTGGGGCCCCCACCGTGTGTGAGGCAAGATGAGGAGGGATCAAGCCCTCCCTGTGGGGTCTCAGAGGAGTGGCAGGTCAGAGGTATGGGCCCCTCCTTGTGGAGCCTGGTAGGTGGTGGACCTAGGAAAAGACTTGGAGGTCAGGGCTGTTCCTGGGGGAGAACTGGAGCAATCCCAGCAGCACCCAAATTATATCTGCCTCCCACAGCCTCACCCAATGTCAGGAACAGAACCCAGGAGTCACAGCCCCCCTCACCAGTAGCCCCACAGCCCTGCCCAGTGCCAGAACCCAGGAGTCCTGACCCCCTGTCGGCCCCCTCACAGCCCTGCCCAGTGCCAGAACCCAGGAGTCCTGACCCCCTGTCGGCCCCCTCACAGCCCTGCCCAGTGCCAGAACCCAGGAGTCACAGCCCCCCTGTCGGCCCCCTCACAGCCCCGCCCAGTGCCAGAACCCAGGAGTCACAGCCCCCCTGTCGGCCCCCTCACAGCCCTGCCCAGTGCCAGAACCCAGGAGTCCTGACCCCCTGTCGGCCCCCTCACAGCCCTGCCCAGTGCCAGAACCCAGGAGTCCTGACCCCCTGTCGGCCCCCTCACAGCCCTGCCCAGTGCCAGAACCCAGTTGCTCCTCCCCACAAGGGGCTGTCTTGCATCGGACTCCCCCAGTTAGGCAACTGCCCCACAATACACTGCGCCAGAGGCTGTTTCCGCCTGCCCAGGCAAACCGCCCGTCACCACGTGACCAACCAAGCGCTGTCGTGCAGGGCTGAGGGCGGGGAGGGTTACCGGCTTGTCCGTTGGGGGGCGGGGCGTGAGTCCCAACGTCTGCGTTCTGTCCGGTGCCCGCGAGCCAGGGCTCCTGGGTTCTGTCTCCCCGCGACGCTGGGAGTCCTGCGCGCTTTGTGCCTCAGTCGCTCTCAGGCTGGCAGCTGGGCGCTTTGTCCCCCTGCTGCTTGCAAAGCGCTTTGCAGTTGGGAGCAGGGAAGGGGGCTCCTGGGGCTCCCTCCCCAGCCTTTAGGGCGGGGGCACCACATCCCCGCTTAGCCTGGTATCCCTGCTCCCAGAGCTGCCAGTCCCAGCTGCTTGAACGCAGGTGAAGGAGCCCTTCAGTAATGGCATAAGCGGGTCGCAGGGGCAGATTCCGCCTGACACCCATTAATCACAAGTGAGCTCTTGCCCTGAAGCATGATTTCTGCCCCTTCCCAAAGCCTAGGTGACATTTTAATCTTTGCTCTGGATGTTCTCATTCAGATCAGCCAATCCTGGGCTGAAGCTAACTTGGCTTCAGTGAGACCTCGTGGCAATGAGAGTCCCACAGGCTGTGTGCAGACATTATCGGATCAGACCTATACTCCTTCACATTCTGAGCACATTTCACCCACAATTTCAAGAAAGCCCTAAATCCAGGCTGCAGCCATATCCCAGGACACATAATAATCAGAGATTTTTCTCCATTGACCCACACCTCCCCAGCAGTCTCTCAGACACATGATGGGCAGGAAACTTAAAGGCACAATACATTTAACATGATTTGACTACTGGATTCTACTCCTGGCTTTGGGAGGGGACTGCAGGACTAGTGGGGTAGACTGTGTTGCTCTTTCCAGATACCGGAAGTACCCAAAATAGCAATGCTGCGTCTTTAAAAGCTCCCACTATTTCCCAAAATAGCGGGCGTGTTATTCCGGCATCCCTGTAACCCTCGTTCCACGAGGGTTAAGGGATTTGTTGGAATAGTGCTTTATTTTGAAATTTGGCACTGTGTAGACAGTGCCAAATTTCAAAATAAGCTCTTTCAATTTAGACTCTGAGTAAGCTATGCAAATTGCATAGTTTATTCTGACAGAAGGGTGCTGTCTAGATGCACGTGTGGTTATAGTAACAGGCTCTGAACTCCTGGGTTCTATTCCCAGCTTTGGGAGCCAGGCTTAGCCAAAGGGTTTGCGGGGCCCAAGGTGGCACACTGTGGTTGGCTGTGCGGTGTGGCTGAGTGGCTCCTAGCCAGGGCAGCAAGTGGCCAGGTAGGCACACACCAGGCAGCATGGGGCCCTGGCAATCGGCTTGCCCTAAGATCAGGGCTGTTGGGAGCAGAGAGCAGTATAAATGGGGCAGGAATCTAGGGTTCCTGGACTCATTTTCCAGAATTGGGAGGAGGCCAGAGAGTCAGGTCTCTTGGGTTCTAGTATCATCATCTCTGGGAGCGGCTGGGGGGTAGGCGGAGGGAGGGGGAAGAGACAGGATTCCTGAGTTTTTATTTCATGTTAAGAGCATCCAACAAACAGCAGCTCTCCAGAACTGTCAGCTCTCTCCAGCTGCAAGAACCCATCAGAGTAGTTACAAGCCTCAGGAACATTAAAAGATATACCCTGCTAGCATTCTGCAACTGAGGTATGGGAACGGTAAGTGACTTGCCCAAGGTCACACTTGGGCTGCATCTAGACTGGCATGATTTTCCACAAAAAGCATTCCGTTAAAAGCATTTGCGGAAAAGAGCGTATAGATCGGCACGGACGCTTTTCTGCAAAAGCACTTTTTGCGGAAAAGCGTCCCTGGCCAATCTAGACGCGCTTTTGCGCAAGAAAGCCCCGATCGCCATTTTAGCCATCGGGGCTTTTTTGCGCAAAACAATACCACGTTGTCTACACTGGCCCTTTTGCGCAAAAAGGACTTTTGCCCGAACAGGAGCAGCATAGTATTTCCGCAAGAACACTGACGATCATACATGAGATCATCAGTGTTCTTGCGGAAATTCAAGCAGCCAGTGTAGACAGCTGGCAAGTTTTTCCGGAAAAGCGGCTGATTTTCCGGAAAAACTGGCCAGTCTAGACACAGCCTTGGAGTCTGACAGCACAGGGATCAAATCTAGGTCTTTGGAGTCCCAGCCCCGGGGCCTTAACCACAAAACCTCATGGAAAGGCTCTATCCAGTCCTACTCTATATGGTAGCCACAGTCAGCAGGAGGACTGAATTCAGGCCCTTCAATGCAAGCAGCACAGGCCTCTCCCAGAAAAGCCACAAGAAAAATGTCATTAGCAGGCAGCAGTAGTAGTAAACTCTTATTCATTGTGTGGACCAGGTGAAACACAGAGAACTTGGGTATTACCCAAGCAAGGCAGTGAGACAGCCCAAAAGATTCTCTTAACAGTTAAGATTACAAACCCTGAAGTAAATAATTCTCCCCCTTCTCTTTCTCTCCCAGAACAAGCACATCCCATCCAACATTTCCCCATCTCTGGGTGAGGCTCACCTGCTTCTCTGAACTGAAAGCTGTGTTTGATGGGTAGACTCAAGATGGAGGATGGGGTTTTATAGATTAAGTCCCACCCATTGGCAGGATTTATCTCGGTGGAGGGTGGGGCTAAGAGCCTTATATGTAGATGAGCACTGCTAATCCAGCTCTAGAGTGACTGACTGACGAAGGAGAGTGGGGTTAGTCGTGGGATAAATCTGTAAGACTTTAGTGCAAAGGAAAGGGGGAATGAGGGTGATATGGTGAACCCTGGTATGGGGGGAGGGAGAGGAGAAAGGGGGCACATAGAAACACTGGCTTGTGGGAAATGGAAGGCACACAGAATCCCTGACATAGGGGAGAGAGGGCAATGGAGGGCATGCACATATTCTGGTATGGGAGAAAAGCAAAAGGGGACACACAGAGCACTAGGCTTGGAGACAGGTGTGAGGGAAGTTACCATGAGTCCTTCAAATAAAGGGTTGTAGCCCAAAGGCCTTTTGCTGCCAACTGACAGAGAGTAGAGTGCTACATAGGAATACAGGCACCCCAGAGGTCACCAAAAAGGTCATCCAAGTTATCTAGTAGAACTGAGACAGATGGAAAACGTGAGGAGTTGTGGCTCTGCTGCAAACTGTGTTCTCTAGGCCTTGTAGTTAAAGGCAGGGCACTCAAAGCAGCATGTTAGGCACTTATCTCCTTGGGGGCCAATGGTGTCTCCCAGGAGAAGGCTGCTAACACACTGAATCAACTGAAGTGCTCCTGGAATCTTCAGATGGAAACTAACAGGAAGAGGGAAATGCCGGAGCAGGAACAGATGAGATCCCGTTTTCAGACCAAGCTCCAATGTTTAGTTTGGTATTTCTAAGGGTGCAGCAAAAGGCCCTGGAATCCCTCAGTCTCCAAAGACAGGCTGACAGAGTGCTTGAGCTTATGAAAGGGGATCTCAACCATGCTGGCTGAAAAAAATGGGAGAAGGACATAGGGCAAGCTGTCTTACAGGAAATGGGGTAACGCCTTATGAGTTGTAGGCATATGATAACCTTGTTTTCAGTGTAACAACTTGTTTCCAATATTCTTCCTGTCCGACATTGGTGCCTCTCTTCTCTGTTAATAAAGTGGTTGGTTTTCCCTCTGGTTAAGTGCTGGGTGTTCAGCAGTGCAGGAAGCTGGAGCTGTCTCTTGGAAATTGCCATGTGTGGTTCCTGTGGGCATGATGAAACTGAGCACAGTGGGTCAGGGGCTGGGCACTCCGGGGTGACAGGAGGAGGACTTGGGATGAGTGTTTGCATAGGGCTCAGCTGTACAGGGAGAGGGAGGCCAGCAGAGGCTGGGCTTGTGCTGCAGGAGGCAGCAGGATGCTCCAGAAGACCCCCTCAGGCCAAGCGCAGGTGGCAATGAGATGCCTTACAGCTCTGGCACCCTTGGGAAACATCCCATGAGGGAAGTGAGGGCTGTGCCCGGGGAGAATGGAGGGCAAGGAGCCCCTGATGTGTGCAGTGGGCTTGGCCAACAAGCTCCACAGCGTCCTCTATGTTCCAATCCCCTCTCCTCCTTTCCTCCACCCCTCTAGTGGCTGCAACAGAGGATACAGGACCTGCTGCTGTCTGAAGGAAGAGCATTATGTTCCCATGTGCAAGTCCCTGGCATCCTGTATCCTGCTCTAAGAGAAGAGGGGAGCTACAGAGTAGAGTGGGGTCTGGGAGTCAGGACACCTGGTTTCTATTCCCTGCTCTGGGAGGGGAGTGAGGGCTAGAGAATTAGAACAAGAGGGGGCTGGGTGCCTGGTCTGCTGGGTTCTACTTCCAGCTTTGCCACCAGTTTGGGAGAGGCATGTGTGTCTGTGCCTCCGTTTCTGCAAAGCAGGGGTGCTGACTTCTCCCTCTGTGGTTGAGGGGGACCTAGGGCTTGCTCCTCTTTGCAAAGAGCTAGGAGCTTCCAGACTGTCCCCTTGGCTTGTGCTTTGAATAGTCAGAAGAAGAATCACCCACTGTCTGGAGAGCTGCTGTTGAGACAAACATCTTTAGTAGTGCAGAGAAAGGTTCCCTCTTCACCATACAGCCCTGTGCTACAGCAAACCAGAGAGGCATGTATGTGGTGTGTTTCTAGCTGAGGGCTGTAGTCTTGCTTCTAAGCCCAGGGGGGACATGAGGGAAGGGCTGCAGGTAAGTCACTGATGTGTGAATGTGTTGGTCCTAGAGCTTCTTGAAAAGGCAGTTTGAGGTTCAGATCCCAGCCTGGCACTTATCTCCAGCCATGATCTGAGTCAAATGCAGCTGGACGAGCTCTTCAGCCCGGTGTAGATACTCGGCCGTCTTCTTCTTCACTGCTTCCCGGCGGGTGGGATCAGGGTCTCCTGGGCAGGGAGAGGAGAAAGGCACAGATAGGCCCATGACTGCAAGCAACAAGTTGGCTCCCTGCACTGAGCAATGGTGCTAGCTAGCTCCTCCTGCAGTGAAACGTATGACACTGAGGGCTTGTCTTCAGCTGCAGAAATAATGCAAGTGGGGGTGGCTTTAACTCAGGCTGGTGGGCCCCAGATGCACTCTAGGCGGTGAGTGAGTGAATCTCATGAACTGCTTGCATAGCAACATTACAATGTGACTGCCAGCTAGTGCTGCTTGAAGGCAGCTCATCCTTCAGTGCCTTCCCCTAATGCATCCCCGTCCGTGTGCCCCCAAAGCACAGACAGACTCTTTCCCCAGTTCACTGGAATCAGAGCCACTCAGTTTGTTGCAGCACTAAGATGCCCCCCAAAATCTCAGCACTCCCCAGCTGTCGGGACAGACAGCAGCTGGGGCTAGGCTAATCCAAGAGACAATTCACAGGCAGACACAGAGTTAACTCTGCACAGAAGACCTGCTCTTGGAGAATGGTGGGCAGAAGTTCATTGTCTCAGCATTATGTCAGCCAGTCCCAAAAGACTGGCGGTTGTCTGGGCTGAGGATCAGGGATTTCAGGATCACGACCTACTCCTGCAGACTTGGTGACATCTTGAGAAAGCATCTGTGGGTCTGTTCTTTACTCTGCTCTATTTGCCCACAGTAGCCCAGACTAGACATGGTGTGGATCCAAGAAGCTGTGAGGCACCCTATGTTAATTTGCAAACCCCTGGGGAAATAAAGGGTCTGCTAAGGAACGAGGATGGGAAAAGATAGTCAAAAGCTCCAGCAAAATCTGTGCTTGAGCCAGAGAGGAAAGGGAGCCCTGGCAAAGGGAAAATCTCACACCTTGGGTAACCTGGCTCTTCCTCCCTCCTGGCAGCAAGCTGAGGGCAGCTGGCTCCTTTGCACTACTTGTCCTCAATGGGGAGCTCTCTGGGGCAGGGACTGTCTGTTCTTTGTTTGTGCAGCACCTAGTACACCACGGTCCTGATCCAGGACTGCAGCGGCCGGTGCAGCCTCACTATTGGTTTGGACCAACAGAAGGGAGGCCCAGTTGGGGGCCTTTCTATTTGGCTGGAATGAAAACTGCCTCTAACCACATCTAGATCTCTGGGGTTAGTCCAGGCTGCAGCCCCCTGTGGATATGGGGACAACCAGCAAACCCCCATTTCCACTAGCACTCAGGCCCACTTGGTGCTGCAAGCAGAGGCTCTCTGGCACCATCTGTTGTTGTCTACACACACCACAAGCAGCAGCTTTAATGCAGGCCAGGCTGCGTGTTATCTACCTTGTTAAGCGTGTATGGAAGATGGGCTGGTGAAGGGTTCAGTGGGAGGAGAAGCAGGCCATCTCTGAGGGGTAGTATGGGTCAAAGGCCTGGCTGGGCAGGCAGCTGGGATATATTTGGCTGGCCAGCAATAGGGAGGGACCCACTGGCTCTACCTCTGCCATGAAGGGTAAGAATAGAGCTTGCTGAACCAGCCAATGACTGGATCATTCTCATTCCTGTGAGCGAGTGCATTGGCTGCTGGTTTCCTGCTGCAACATGGGGAAGGTTGTGCCACCGCAGCTTGCGAGAGTTGCCCTGTGTAGGGTGATTTAGGCACCCCTGACAGACAGGGCCAATTCAAGCCTGATGGAATCGAGGCCTGTGACTCGCTCTGTGGGGGAAATGGAGTGAGGAACACCCCGTGACACTGCCCACAGGCCAGGCACTGAAGGGGCTACTAGCTGCTGTAACAGTCACACCTGTGAAAGCACAGGAGGCAGCTGAGAGTCAGAACTCCTGGGCTGGATGCCAGGCTCTGGGAGGGGAGGGGAGAAGAGTCCAATGGTTATAGCAGAGGGCTGGGAGCCAGGATTCCTGCATTCTGCTCTGGCAGCCTCCATATCATGTCATGTGCCTCACTTTCCCCTCTGTGCTAAGAAGGATACCAGTTTATCAATGAGGTCCCCTACCCCGTACCTTGCACCCCCTTCAGCAGGATGTCCACCCCATTGCGGTAGCCATGGAGGGCCCCTGCGTAGTCTTTGGCTGCTTCTCTCTTCAAGGCCAGTGTGATCTCCTCTGTGGCCACTGCCAGGTATCCTCCAGGGTCCAGTCCCTCTATTGCCTCCTGCTCCGCAGGCTGAGAGATCTGCAGGTCCCACAGGGCATCAGCTGCCAGCTCAATGTCCTGGCTGGGGAGCAGCTCTGATCCCATGGCCAACGTGGCCCCCTGGGAAGGGCTGGTTGAGCATTGCTCTGAAAGTACAGTGTGTGTGTGGGGGGGGAGGGCATGTTAGAAGGGAGCAGGGACCCCATGCCTGCTTCATGAGACCAAAACCCTCCATTTCCTCCCTCCCAGTATGGAAGCACCAGGGCCAGCTTCCCACCACCGCACCCGCCAAGTGGCCTGACCCTGCCTAGGCTCTATGCCCCACTCCTGCATCCAGCCAATGGATGCCAGTTCTGATCCAGTCCCAAGTGGGGCCACTCTGAGACTAGATCAGAGCTGGTGCCCCCTAGCAATGACCCGCACCCCATCTAACCCCTCCTACCTTCCTTGACAAAGGGGTCAAAGAAGGCCAGGTCCTGGACAGACAGGGGGCCGGGGAGAGGTGATCCACTTTCCTTCTCCTCTCCCACCGAGGCAAAGAGTAGATCCAGATCCTCCTCTGATTTAGCAGCCGGTGTGGGGTCACCTGTAAACCAGGCACAAAGCAGAGGAGAAAGTGTAGATGTCTGGACCGGACCCCCAGACCTCCTA
The DNA here is from genome assembly GCA_032595735.1 of Pelochelys cantorii. Lineage (NCBI taxonomy): Eukaryota > Metazoa > Chordata > Testudines > Trionychidae > Pelochelys > Pelochelys cantorii. Next base: position 36,588,528 of record CM064336.1, read on the forward strand.
CCAGCCCAAGGAGCAGCTCCACCATCAGCTGAGGGTCTACCTTTCAAGGCTTCAGTTTCCCCTGCTGTACAACCAGGAAAATCACTCTGTGTGAGCTGTTTGGGGCAGGGACTGGCTCGCTGGGTTTGTTGGCGCTACTAACACCATGCCCACCCCAGTCATAGTTGGGGCCTCTACATGATCTGTAGTTGGAATTTCCATAGTCCAGCAACATCTGTGTCGGACATCCCCGTGGGCATTCCTGAGCTGGAGCACTCAGGGAGGAAAGCTGGGCCCTGTGCTCAGCAACTCCTCCCCTGCCCTCCCAGTGCTGCAGATAGCTCACTTGTGGCATTCAAACTCAGGGAGGGCCGGGGAGGAGTGGGGCCGGGGGAATGCTCGGGGGAAGAGGCAGGGTGGCTGTGGAGCCCCACAGCTGGAGGGTGAGAGCGCAGCCCCACAGCTGGAGGGTGAGAGCGCAGCCCCATGGCTAGTGGTGAGGGCCGGGAGTGTAGCCCAGCAGCCACAGGGCTCAGTGCGCATCCGCAGGACTGCCCTCCTGAGCTCCACAGCCGCCCTGCCTCTTCCCCTGAGCATCCCCCCAGACACCTGCTCTGTCAATGCCAGCCCCTCTGCTGCCACTGGAGCAGAGCCCCGCAGCTGGCAGGAGCAGATTTCCCCATATCCAGCAGATTTCATGGTTCGGGACCAATCAGGTCCTGAGGGTGCTGGACCAGGGAGGTACAATCTGAACTATTAATAATAAAGCACATTTCGTAATAGGGCCTGTAGGTACTACTAGTAATGTGCATGCTATAATGAGGTGCAAATCTCAGCTGGTTCCAGGTACTACTGTAATACTACTGAGACCCTGATCTCAGCTGGGGCCTCTGATGTGACCATACTATTAATGCACACCCGATAGCGTATGTGGCCTGAACATGTTGTTGTTAATGCACACACACAATGGGGTCCCGACCACAGCTGGGATCTCTAGCTGCTATTGTATTAACTTACTGCTGCTGCTGTGTACCTCAGTGGAGTCCCAATCTTGGTCAGGGTCTCTGGATCCTGTACACTCCAGTTTTACACCATAATGGAGCCTCTAGGCACCGCCACCACATGAATCGTGCTGCTAAGTGCATCTAGGCTGGGCCTGAGACAGGACAGAGCCTGGGATCTGACAACCTTTACAGGCGAGCACTGAAAGTGAGCCTTTCATTAGCGGCTCAGAGCTCCAGCGCTGCCTTTTGTTCATTCCCTCCCTGGTGCTGGGCTGTGACTATGGCTCTTTGTTCCCCTCTCCTGACTCGCCTGCTGTAATGGTAGAATCCTCTCTCATTCCCCACCACCACCACCACCACCACCACCACCCACATGATGCATCATCCCTCATCCCCCCGAATCAGCTGAATGTCATGTGCTTATGGTGCATTGTCCCCTAATCCTGCTCTTCGGTCTGCAGAGGAGGCCCAGAGTTCTGAAGCGCCTGCTGCCCCAATCAGAGCCACGGATAGTCAGCGCTCTTGGAAACCAAGCTCTTGGCAAGGGCAAAATCCTTCATGGAGATCAAGGCTGAATTTGTAAATGGTGTGAAATACCAAACTGCAATGGGAGTCGGGGACCTAATTCCCAATCCCCGCCTTCAGTCCTCCCTGCCAGGAAGTGGCCCTTAGTAATGTCACTTTAGACAGCTGATAACTGGGCTCGTCAGTTCTACATATACTGAGATGCAACATGATCCAATAACAAGGGTGGGACTTCAAGATTCCTGGGTTCTATTCTCAGCTCTGCCACCAGCCTGCAGGGTGACCTTGGGCAAGTTCCTCCACCTCTGTGTCTCTGTTTCCCACCTTTTATCTATTTAGACTGTGAGCTCTTCCAGATTGGGACCATGTAACACAATGAGCCCTGAGCTCAGCTGGGGCCTGTAAGTGCCACTGCAATCCTGGTAATAATGGGGTCCTAATACAGGGGAGGGGATCCTTCAGGTACAACCTAAATTCTCTTACTGTGGTGCACCCTACTAGACCCAGTGAGTCCAGCCACCTTCCAGAGGAGTCTCTGCTGTACACTGGAGAGGTGAGGATCTCCTCAGCCCAAGCTTTTCAAGGAGGATGTAGAGCAACTGAGTGGGCCATTGGTGCTACCATGTGTGTGAGCAGCCTGATGCATCAACAATGAAGGCCCTTAATCCTCCCACAATATAAATAAGAGTTGCTCAAATCTCTTGCCATCTGAGTTTCAAAGCAGTTTCCCTTCCTGCTCCCCGTGCCATAAGCACGAGGCTGGTCTGTCTGAGTAGCCAAGGTCAGGGTTAAATGATATAAATGTCAGATGAACACCACAACATTTAATGGAGCAATAATATTTTGCCCCTCTTTTGTGCCTTTCCTCTGTGGAAGTCAAGGGCTTTGCCCACAGCAGTTAATTAACCCTTTACAGCCCTGCTGAGAGGCTGATCAGTATAATTGTCCCCATTTTGCAGACTGAGAAAGAGCAGCACACAAAGGGGGCGTAATTTGCCCAAGGTCACACTGAGAGCTCATGGCAGGGCTGGAAACTGAACCCAGAAAACCCAGCTCTTATCACTTGGTCAGGCTCCCCCTCCCACAGCTGGCGATAGAAGCCAGGAGTCCTGACTCCCAGCCCCTGCTCTAACTTCCATGACTCCCCTGCCAGAGATGGGGACAGAACCCTGACTCCTGGTTGCCCTGCTGTAACCCGCAAAACCCACAGCAGGATTCTCATACCTGTCTTCTCTCCATCTCCCCTGTTATGCTCCTCGCATGCTGCCCTTACAGCTCCCAGGGGCACTGGCTTCTGTGGTTCGACTTGCTCCCCTCTGTGTGGCTCCAGCTCCCCATTGGGCTCCAGGCTCTGCTGTCCCAGCTCTACTACAGATCCCCGAGCATCGTCCCCAATATCCGTGCCCTCCTGTGGCACTGGGATCAGAGGGGGCGGCAGGATGCATAGGTCACAGGCCTCCAGGGGTCTCTTTATCTCCCCGTCCTAGAGGAAGGAAGCAGCATAGTGAAGGAGGAGCTGGAGTTTGGGATGCTAGACTGGTCATGAGGTCAGGGATGGGGTATTGGTCTTGTGCTGCTCCACTGGCAGCAGTCAGGGATGCTCCCAGGATGCTTCTACACACACGGCAGGGAGGAAGGCCACACGTGGGGGAAGTGACCTGCCCAGGACCACACAGCAGGTCAGCGGCAGAACCGGGAAGGGAACCCAGGTGTCCAGATACCAGCCAACCCCCCCTCACTTACTGTAACCCCTCAGTTCTGGGAGGGATGCAGGATCTGGTGGAAGAACCCAGGACTCCCACTATTCTAACCCACTCAGTCCTGACTGTGACCTTTCAGAGGAGTCTCTGCTGTATGCTGGGGAGGTGAGGATCTCCTCAGCCCAAGCTTTTCGAGGGGGATGTAAAGCAACTGAGTGGGCCTGATGGTGCCACCATGTGTGTGAGCAGCCTGATGCATCAGCAGTGGCCCCAGAGCACCTAGGGCCCTCTCAGCCCACCCAGCCCAGCCCTACTCACATACCCTGAAGAACTCCTTGAGTTGGGGGCTGTTGTTCAGTGCAGGGATGTGCACCGTGAATCTCAGCATGGCCTCAGCTGCTTTCCTGCGCTCCTCGATCACCTCGGGCTCAAAGCGGCCTGCGGGACAGAGCTCCTGTTGCACTGTGCTGCAGCACCCATCTGACCTCTCCAGGCAGACCAGCTACTCCCCCTCTAGCCCTGTGGTACATTTCAGCCCTGCCACCCTTGAGCCTGGACATCCCACCACAATTCACTTCATGTGGTATGATCCACTGTGCATCCCTTGTCCTGCGAATCTGGCGTGAGCCCCCTGCAGCATGTCCAGCAATGACCACCTTTCCCCTGTGGGGACATCAGCTCTAATCTGTCCCCAAGGCAGGGGATTGGTTCCGGGTGGCAGGAAATGAGATATGGGACCTTTCCCAGCTCTGATCCAGTCCGAGATCCCAATTAATTAGACTCATTCCCATCTGCAGCTCATTTGGTGACCTGGGTGTGAAGTGTCTTGAAGGGTGGGTCCAAGTGCCCCACACCAGCAGTCTCTGGGGGTGGGTCGGGGACTCAGACTGCTGTGTCTGGGTCAGGGGGAGGGGATGGCATCTGGGTATGTGGTAGGGGCAGTAAGAGAGTTCTGAGTCTGTGTGGGGACGTATGGGAAGTTTCAGGGTGCTGGGGGCATGAAAGGGAACTGTTGGGAAAAGGGAAGAAGGGAACTGTGCAGAAGGCACTGGGTGTCTGGGTAGACATTATGGGATGCTGTGGAGCACTGTGCGGAGGAAAAGGCTATGCGGTAAGGGGCTGTACTGTGGGGATGAGGGAGCTGACCATGGGGGAGGAATGAGGGAAGCTCTCTCTGCCACTGCTCCTGCTCTGGGAGTAACCAGAAGAGTCTGGCTGCTGAGCCCCCACCTCTTGGGAAGCCACTTACCGAAGACCTGGGCTTTGGGGAAGGCAGGGAACTCCTCCATGCGCCGGAAGAGATTGCGGTGGATGTAGGACAAGTCCCCATGCAGCTTCTTGAAGTCACTGTAACGTTTCCAGATTGTGATCTGAAGGACAGGAGCCCCCCAGGTGCCCCAGTTAACTAGCCACAGACATGCGCTAAGCCCACAGCTTCTACAGTCCCAGGGACCCTCCACTTTTCCCCCAAACTGCAACCCTTCAGCTCAAACCCCAAATCCAAATCTATGGACCCAGCTCCTTCCAGATAGAACTTCTGCTTCAAACTCCTAGATTTCTGCCTTCCAAAGCCCTCTGGAATTTCACCCCCAGATTTCAGTCACTCTGTCCCTGCCCCCACAACCTTTGCCATAGGACTCAAAGCCCCAAAACTGTCCCCAAAACTCAGCTCTATCAGACCTCAAGTTCTGGGATTTTGCCCACCACTGCTGAGCAGCTGTGAGCGTGGGCTAGCCGGTAGTGGGGGACCCCCCCCCCATTCTACACTGAGGGATGGCTATGGATTTCGTCCCACGCTTTCTTCGCACCCCTCCCCTGCACGAGCCATCAGATGGGTTTAAAACAGTCACCTCCTTGACATCTTCTGGTTTCGTCTTTGAAACAAACTAAGGAGGGAAGAGAGGAGGAGTCAGCAACTTCTGAGCGGGGAGGTGGCGGTGGGGAGGTTCAGGGCAAAGGAAGGGACCAGCAGAACACAGGGCCATCAGGCTAGGAGGCGGGAAATGTGATGTCCACAGGGCATGGGATGGGGAGGCAGGACACCCACCTGGGCCAGCCACGGGCGTGGGAGGGCATTTAACGGGACGTGGGCAATGGGGACGTGCCTTTGACCTGGGACATTCACCTGCCTCGGCACCGTCCCACGTGGGTTTCCCGGGACCCAGGGCTCCCCCTGCAGGACGCTTCCGTCTTAAAGGGGCCACACCTACGACGCCCCAAAACGGAGCCCCAGCGGGGCCCACTCGCAACTTCCCACCTCTTAAAGCCGCTACGCAGTGTCCCTCACCCTGGAAAGTATCAGGAACAAGTCCCACCCGCTTGCACGCGCGGTGCGCCCTCCTTCCATAGGGCATCAGCAGCCCCTGCTGCCCAGGAGGGGCCCTTCACCTTAAAGGAAGGTCCCAGGAGCTGCCCCTCACCTTGGCTGTCACTTTGTACTCAGTGTGGCCCTTGGGGTGGCTCCTCGGCTCCGTGACCGTGTAATGACGCTGGTACTCATCCTTCACTCTGCAGGCCATCACCCTCCGCACACTAGGGCTGCGGCCCCTTTAAATCTTGAGCCCGCCCCTCCCCAGTCCCTAACAGCCCCCAGCAGCAGTGACCGCCGCCAGGGAGCGTGGGTTTGCCGAACAGCCACTACGCATGCGTGGCCGGGCCTCCTTGCCCTGTCCCAGCCCAGGGAGCGTGTGTAAAGTACAAAGCTGTAGGCGAGCTGAAGAGTGAAGGGCTCCTCTGGAGAGTGGGCCCTTCTTACAGGCAGGGTAAGCAGGGAGTCAAGCCCAGGTGTACAGGAAGGAAGACTGGAGGGCCAAAGGGTAACTGGGCAGAGGTGAGGTAAAGGAAGCAGGTTACAGCTGTGGCTCTCAACCAGTGTTATGCACACCCCTGGGGTACCTACACACAGGACTTAGAGCAAATACATCAACTCATCTGAATATCTGACAACTTTTACAAGAGGCAGCAGGAAAAACACTGGCGAAGTCAGTACAAGCTAAAATTTCATAAAGCTTGTTTATGCTGCTCTGTATGCTTCACACTGAAATGCAAGTACAGTATTTATATTCCAGCGGATTTATTTTATGATTATATGGTAAAAATGAAAAGCAAGAAGTTTTTCAGTAATAAATGCAAATGCTGGGACATTTCTGTATTTTATGCCTGATAGATTTACTCAGCATTGCTTGGGTCCTTAACTCAAATAAGTTTTGTTTTTCTTCATTTAAATCATTATTCTGGGGTGGGGCTGGGGATGAGGGATTCAGTATGCAGGCTGCTCTGAGGAGAGTAGACAACTCCAGCCCTCTCTTACCGTAGCAGCTTGGGGCCAGGTGAGATGCACCTGTCCATGGCTGCTGCAGCTGTAGTAGGCACAGCCATTGCGGAGTGTGTGTGTGTGTGTGAATATCTCGCAGCTGGGGGACAGACAAACTCTGAAATATATAAATAGCTGTCCCTTTCTCCCCCCCTGCCGGCCAAATGCAGTTATAGCTCTCCCAGTCTCCACCTCTGGCCCCCTGTAGTCATTTTGCATTATAACTCCCTCCTGCCAAACCCTGCCCTTTCCATTTTATGAGAAAATCAAATTCCATGCACATTATCCTGGCTCAACCCAACCCTGACCTTGCTTTAAGTTATGATAAGAGGAGGCTGCATACCAAATCTGGTGGTTCTAGCTCTTACTGTTCAGGAGGAGTTCTTGAACAAAAGGATGGACATTTCTAAAATATCTAGTAAGATTTTGTAAATTTTAAGTGAGTTGAAACTTGGGGTACACAAGACAAATCAGATGTCTGCAAGGGGTCCAGTTGTCTGGAAGTATTGAGAATGCCTGTGTTTCAGAGCAAGGTATAAAGGGAAAACAGTATAGGATAGAAGGTAACAGGATGGAGCCACAAGAGGCTATATGACAACGGAGAAAAATAGAGAATGGGGAGGCTGTGCCACCCTTTTACTGTTGATGCACTTCACAAGCAGGCAATAAGATTTGAAATCCAGAAGCTCCCCACAGCCTCAATCTGCATCTCCTGTTCTGACCCCAGGCAGGTGCTCCAGCCCACGCAGGTCGGCACTGGGGGATATCTTTGAGATATCTCCTTAAAGCTGAGGTTCTGCCATCTTTGTGTGGACAAAACTGACCAGAGGCCATGTTTCCGGCATCCCAAAGGTTCCCACTGCTTCAGGGATCTTGGTCAAAATAGCACCTCTCGTGGCCCTGCTATCCCTGCTCCACCCCAAAGGTGCTACGGCAGAAGGGGGGGTGGGGGGGAGTACAGACTTTGCAGAACAAAAGCAGATTAAATGCACTGGAAAGAGGTGAATTATTAAACTGTATTTGACAGGTTAACTATCTCAATCATTAAAATGTGCTGCCTCTGGGGTGGGGTACAAGTGCTGTTACTACAGGGATACCTCACATAGTGCTGAGATGTAGCCACCTGTGGTAGGGAGCAGGGGCTGTTTATTCAGTGATCCCTTGCTTGGCTCTGAGATGCAGCCACCAGAGACTGGGACAGAGGGGGCTGTTTAATAGCTCCTAGTAACAGTTAAGAACAGGAAGTGAATCTTTCATTACTTAAAACAACAGAGAATTCAGGATAGAGTGGGAGGATAAGGGAGAGCCTTGCAGACCCTTTCCCCAACCTCTTGAGTACCTCTGCCCTCATCAGCAACTAGGCTGAGGTTGCAACTCGTCTGTGAGAAACAGATGCAGTTGCTGGACATGTGGAGCAATCCCTAAAAGAAGTCCATCTCTCTGAGGAACCTGGTGACATAAGTCAAAAGCGCAAGGCAACCCACACAGAGTCAATGAACCCAGGCACAGCAGGCTACAGGCCACTGATTTTATTAGCGCGGGAAATGAAAAATGTGAATATTTCGTACAGGCAGGGTTATTTGGGGAGAGTTGGGGGGGGGGGGGGGAAGAGGAGTTCCTTTCTGCCGGTCCTATCCGTGTACACAGTTCAACAGGCCTTGTGCTTCAATGATGGGGAATTGCCACCCCCCCACGCTGTAAGTGATCTGGCCCCTCAGGTTCCCCAGCTTGCCCCATCATTTAGGGCAATTGCCAGCATTAGAGCTCAAACCCTGAAACACACATGGAAGACCCAGGCCTTTGGGTCAGGGGTACTAAGCTCTGTGCCAATCCAGGGGACATTTGGGATCCAAGCTTAGTCCAAGGGGAGTTGCTGTCCCCGTGACTGACTGCTGGAGGAAAGCATGATGGGAGCTCTTCAAAGCTTGGATCCAGCCCCCAAGGAGGAGGGGGCCACGTCTGAGGCATGATCAGTCTGCAGTGAAGATTCGGCTGGAAATATCATCCAAGAGCCAGTCGATCCCCGTCAGCAGGTTTTCCCCAGTGAAGGCACTGCAGGCCTGGATGCACCAATGGTGGCTTTTGATGCTGTCTAGTTCCAAGGACTGAAGGGGAGACAAGATGATACTGAGTTACCTGACTGAACTGAGACCAAACCTGTCCTCAACCCATATCTCCCAACACTAGCACACACTCCACCCCTGCTCCCTCCCTTACTCGCAACCTGGTACAACTTTGGCACAGAGAGAACAAAGATCATACAGTGAGTCAATTATAAACTGGAGACAAACCAGGAGCCGAGGCTGCCACTCATCTGGTGTAACTCTTCTACTCCATTCCCCTTCCAGAGCTGGGAATAGAAGAGCTGACTCCAGTCCCTCCCCACCCTACCCTACAACCAACAAACCGCACTCCCAGTGGTGCTGGAACAAGTTTTGGGGGGGACGGGATGGGACGGGACGGGGTGCTGAGCTGTGCCCTCACTCTTATCCGTCCATGCCCCTCACTGACCCAGGCTGGGGCCCCTGGGCACAGGACTGGTGCCCTGACACAGGGCAGCAGTGGGGACACTAGGCCCAAAACCCTGCACCTATGCCCATGTCCCTTGACCAATATCCCTAGTTTGCTTCAGGCTAGTGGCTCGCACCTCACGAATGGCATTGGATGACAGTGCTCCTGGCAGGTCCTGCTTGTTGGCGAAGATGAGCAAGGTGGCTCCAGCCAGGCGCTGTAGGGAGGGAAGCACAGGCTAAGCTGCATGGCCCAGTTGTCTTGGCCCTGCCATTCTCCTGTTAACCCTTCAACCACCCTCCCAGTCGGTTAGCAGCTGGACCATAGTTCTCCTGCTCTGTCCCAGACAGGGATTGTTTTTGAGTCTTGAAAGACCTGGAAACAGGGGGACAAGGATTCTCTCTGCAGCAGAGGCAGGCTCTGCTTCCAGAAGACCAGCACCAAACCAGGCCCCTCCGGCAGCCCAAATCAAAGCCTGGTTCAGCCAGAAGCTGGCCCACCTACCCACAGGATACAGCTCCACAAAGGACACTTTGTACAGCCCACTCTTCCGTGCCCAAAAAATATACCCCCTCTCCCAAGGGACTTCATATAACCTATCTCCTTTCCCTCACAGGATACATCTGCCCATTCTCCAAGACACTTAGCACACCCTCCTCCCCCTTTCCTCCACAGGTGCAGTTCCCACCTCTTCCACCAGGAGGCTCTGCAACTCCTGTTTGCAGACCTGCAAGCGCTGCTGGTCAGCACTGTCCACCACCCAGATGAGACCATCTGTGCTCTCAAAGTAGTTGCGCCAGTAGGAGCGCAGGGATGTCTGGCCACCCACATCCCAGATGTTCAGTTTGAAGCTGGGGAACAGAAGAAAAAAGACAGAGTATGGAAGTAAAGGGACAGGGAGGTAAAGGGACAGTCAGGCAAGATCCCAGTATGTAATGTGGAACAGGCATCCTGGACCAAGGAGGGGATGTTTCCTCTGCATCTGGCTGGCTGTGAGGAGACCAAACCTTCTTGGCTCCAAATTCCTTAAGAACCACAGAAAGTGAGCAAGGGGCTGAGCTGGTGGTGAGGAGAACCTCATCTTGCTTTAGTTAAGCCTGTGGGGGCAGAAGAACCACCCCCCCCCATAATCCAAAGGGGGTTAAGCTCAAGGGGGAGCAGGAACTGTGAGGTATCTCTGTACAGAACTTGGAGTAAAGAATACAGAACTGGCTGAAGACCAGAGTCTATTAGGCAGCGAAATCAAGGGTGTGGTATAGAATCACAGAATTGTAGGGTTGGAAAGGCCCTTGAGAAGTCACCAAGTCCAGCCCCTTGCACTATTGCTGGGCCCCCAGCAAACCTAGACCATTCCAGACAGGTGCTTGGCCAACCTCTTTTTTAAAAAGTTCCATTGGTGGAGATTTCCCAACCTCCCTTGGAAGCCTATTCCACAGTTGCACTACCCTTATAGTTTGATATTACAAAATTTTTTTCTAACTTAACTCTCCCTTGCTTCAGATTAAGCCTGTTGCTTCTTGTTATCCATGTCCCCTGAAGGCAAGACAACTGATGACAGTCCTCTTTATAGCAGCCCTTAACATAGCTGGACACAGTATTCCAGCAGAGTACAGTGGAACCATTACCTCCTGTCTTACATACACCACTCCTGTTAATACACCCCAGAATAATATTAGGCTTTTTACACCTGCATCACATTTTAACTGATATTCAATTTGTGATCCACTGAAACCTCAAGATCCTTTTGCACAGTGCTACTGCCAACGGCTAAGGGGATTTGAAACTAGGGCTGGGCAGAGGTTGAGGGTTTGCAGTCTGGGGGGAGGGCAAGGATCAGACTTTGGAGGAACAATCCTGTTCAGGGGATGGATGGGAGGGGCAGGTTTTGGGCCCACGGATGGATCAGACACTCTGCTTGGTGCTCACTCCCTGTGCTCCAGGGTTTTGATGTTGAAGCCCAGTGTGGGTGAGATGGTGTCGATATCCTCCCCATTGAACTTCTTCAGGATGGTGGTTTTGCCAGCATTGTCCAGGCCACTGGGGAAAATGTGTCAAGGAGAAGGCAGCTCAGTACATGGGGGAGGTGGAACATTCGTGTCACAGCTGGACGGTGGCTCAACCCATAAAAAGGAAACTCCTAGGAAACTTCCCCATCCATCACCCTTTGGTACACTCCTCTTTTTATTCACTGAATACAGGATAGCTGGTACATCCCACCCCCCTACCCACAAAATATAGAACCTATCCAGGACACTTGGTAGAGCCCAGATCAGATACATCCCTTCCTCTCAAACCCTTGGTATAGCCCAGGCTCACGTGATATACCCCTTCCCCCAACCCCTGGTACAGCCCAGATCCCAGGCCCACAAGACACCCCCCCCCCCAAATTTTGTACAGCCTAGCGCCCAGTCCCACAGGTTACACCCCTCCACAATCCTTGGTACAGTCCAATCCCACAGGACGCACCCCTCCCCCAGCCCTTGGTACAACCCAAGCCCCATCTCCCCCGACCCTTGGTACAGCCCCATTTGATACCCGCCTCCCACAAAATCTTGGTACAACCATCAGCTCTCACACTTAAAAGCCCCTTTTATCCTGCAACATTTGGTACAGCCCACCCTCCCCTTGTACGAGGATACAGCATGAGAAGCCGCAGTTCCCGCTCCTTCTGTCGCATCTTCTTCAGGATAGTCAGCAGCCCCATCACCAGCAAACCAGCCGCCTCTTCCGCCCCGTCCGGCACCGGCTTCCCACGACCAGCGCCCATTGGGCTACGTCGCCGCCAATCATCACGGATCTGATCACTATTGGGTAACTCATTATAAGTCCCGCCCTTGCCGAAAACCAACGAGAGCAAGCCCTACGGCCAGGAGAAATCCTCACTGTGCTAGATTTTCCCACGTCGCCACCTAGGCGACGGGACTGAAATCACAGATCCCAACCCCAGGAATCACAGAGAGGGCGGACCATCGGCTGGCCCACAGCGTCACCTGCGGGCGGAGAGTGGTACTACAACCCCTCAAAGGGGTTCATTTACAAGTCAGTGGGGAAAACTAGCCAAGCCAAAAATGGGACAGTTGGATGGGACCCCTTCGAAGCCAGGTGACCAGCCAAGCCCAAGGATGAAAGCAAACTGCTGCTGTGGGAGCTGTGAGTGACTGTAGGTAGAAGAATCAGCTAAGCAGCAGTGCACCCCAACAGCCAGGCTAGCAGCTACTGGCCCTGACCCCATCCACTGGGTTCCTGCCATCTCTGCAGGCAGCACAGATCCCAGTGCAGGAGAGAAGATGCACTGGTGGCTTGGCCATGTCTGGGCCCAGTTTGTCATAGCACAGGTTTGTGTTTATTTTGGTGCAGATTCTGGAGATAGAGCTAAGAGCAAACCGGCCATCCTTATTGAAAGCAGGGCCTCCTGCACACCAGATCCCTTAAGACAGGCAATGGCACCTTTGTTTTCACAGCTGTTAACTTCTCCCATGTTACTGAAGATCGACTTTCCGCAATCACAGCTCAGAGCTTCTGTGCACATTACACTGGGGGCAAGGACTGTTGTGGGGTGCTGATTCTGCAAAGCACCCATTACTTGCATAGCTGGTGGATGATATACTATGTTTAGATTAGAGATGTTAAGGAATAGTCTACTATCTGATAAGCAAATGCTTATCGGATAGTCAGTCAACTAGTCAATTCCCCCCTCCCCCTTGCTGCCTCTATCAGATAGAGGCAGCAAAGGAGGTACTTCAAAGCAGCAGCACTGCACAACTGAGCCCGGGATCAGCTGTGCGGTGCTGCCATGACTGGAGCCCGGGGTCAGCTGGGGACTCCCCAGCTGATCCCGGGCTCCATGCTGTGCTGCCGCTTTGAAATGCACAAGAGCTCCCGCTGGGGACTCTTGTACATTTCAAAGTTGGCATGCTGCCTGCAGCCCCAGAGTTCCACATTCCTCCTTTGAAATGTACAAGAGCCCCAGCGGGGGGCTCTTGTACATTTCAAAGGAGGAATGCAGAAGTGCCTATTGACTAGTCGATGGAAATTCCATTGACTACTTGACTAGTAAATTAACGGTTACTTAACATCCTTAGTTTAGCTATCTAACTATTGCTGAAAGGAGAGAGTACTGCAACAGCTGCAAAGCACCTAGCTGATGCTATGCAATGTGTTCAAATGCTTCTGCATCTCTCTGCTAGAAGTGCTGCAGCACAACCAGGCAGCTATTCAAGGTGGTGAGCAGAGAAACACAAATTCAGTACAAGTACCGGTAACCAACAGCAGGGAGATGTGCAGCCATTCTTCACTTCACTGGCACCGCCAAGTCTCCCTTGCCTACAGAACAGACTGAACTATTTGATCAGTGAGAAAACTGGTGTTACTATTCTGGGACTGAATTTCATACTAGCAGATGATAGTGGAGTATGACCTCTGGAGAGCAAAGTCCCCTTTACCTGAGCAAATGAGCAAACACCCTCTGCCTACCTCCACAGGGTCCAACCCTCAGGAGTTAGAGAGAAACCAACCCTTCAACCCTGCACAGGAGTGAGTCTGGAGAGAGGAGAAGTGACCTGCTTTTCCGAAGTACAGAGCAGCTCCCCACTGATAGGAAGTCAACACAAGCTGGAAGTTCTCTGCACCACTGGCACTGATACAGTGTTGTAAGACTGAATGCCAGTCAATGGAAAGTCAAACAAAAACAACCCCAACACTTTTGCTTTCCTAAGGGGAATGAGGCTATTGGCAACTGGAGTAAACAATGTTGTAGGAAATAGTATCTAGGAGGGCACTGACTTTATTAATCACTAATAAGCTTTTGGGAGAAGTTATTTCTCTATTCAACCCATCCCAGGTAGCAATGAGATCAGATTGCTCTCCTCAAAAGCCAAAGGGCCTGATTGTTGTTTGCTTCAGAGTTTGTTCCATTATGATTAAGATATTTTGGCCTTGGAAAGGGTTCAGAAAAGGGCAACTAAAATGATTAGGGGTTTGGAACGGGTCCCATATGAAGAGAGGTTAAAACGACTGGGACTTTTCAGTTTAGAAAAGAGGAGACTGAGGGGGGATATGATAGAGGTATATAAAATCATGAGTGGTGTGGAGAGGGTGAATAAAGAAAAGTTATTTATTAGTTCCCGTAATAGAAGAACTAGAGGACACCAAATGAAGTTAATGGGTAGCAGGTTTAAAACTAATAAAAGAAAGTTCTTCTTCACACAGCGTGTAGTCAACCTGTGGAACTCCTTGCCAGAGGAGGCTGTGAAGGCTAGGACTATAACATAGTTTAAAGAGAAGCTAGATAATTTCATGGAGGTTAGGTCCATAAAAGGCTATTAGCCAGGGGATAGAAATGGTGTCCCTGGCCTCTGTTTGTCAGAGGCTGGAGAAGGATGGCAGGAGACAAATCGCTTGATCATTGTCTTTAGTCCACCCTCTCTGGGGCACCTGGTGCTGGCCACTGTCGGCAGACAGGCTACTGGGCTAGATGGACCTTTGGTCTGACCCAGTACGGCCGTGCTTATGTCTGTCAGCTGGGAGAGGGAAACTGGCAAATATAGGACACACCCCCTATTGTGATCATAGTGATAGTGGTAGAAAGGCACCCGAGACTGCTATAGCTTACTCCCCTTCTTGTAGGGCAGCAATGGGAAACCTAGGCTAGTGTGGGGGCCACTCAGGCCCTCCATCTCAATGGGCCACAAGATTGTTGTAACCAAGATGGTCTCCTGGGATACGGTAGTTTTGCTAACTGTTCTTGTGTACCTTGTGTGCTGATTGAACCGTAATAGCACTTTGATTGAATGCAGAGAGAGCGCATGGCTCTCACAGTCAACATTGTGTACAAGCAGCATGCACCTCACTTCATGTCGCCTTGCTATATGTGCATGTCACTTTAGTAATACCACTAGGAAAAAAGCTAGGTAGACAGAACTTAGCGGACAACCCCATGAATGGAAAACCATAAAGAAAAACATCTTGTGGGCCACACACAGAATCTGATGAGCAACATGCAGCCCCAAGGTCACAGGTTATCCACCACTGCTGTAGGGAATAGCTCAGAACTGCTATACCTCTGACTGCATCCAGCTGGAGGAGTGGGGCATGGTACTGCTTTAAATAGGCCAAGCCCAGTCCTTTTGTCTGTAATTTGTTGGAAGTGGAACCAATCCTGTGTCCCACAAGCTTCTAACCCCCTTGGGTCTGAGAAGAGTCTAGTCCCTGTTGCTGGATCTCTAGGGTGCAGCCTGGCTACTCTCGGCCCCAAAAAGCAGTGCAGCAGCCACTAGTTGCTTACACCTCTTCTTCCCACGTGCCTACACCCATCTGGCTACAGGGGCTTCTAGCTTAAAGAGCAATGTGAAAGGAACACAGGTTTAGTAGAGGGAGTTCTTTGCCCCAGACACACTCAACCGACCAGTGGAGTTATCTCTCTTTGCAAAGTAACAGGTCCCAGATATGCCACCTGTCAGATCTCAGTTCTGAGAGTCTGAGGTGAGCGCCAAGTTTCAGGCTAGGCCTGTACAAGGCCCCTATCCTCTCTGGCATTCAGGTTCCATTACCTTCAATGGAAGTTATGGGCTGAAATACCTTTGAGGATCTGGGCCTAAGGCACCTTTATGCTCTGCTTTAACAATGTAATTTACACCCACTACATGATCCCTTTACTGGAGGGGGCAAAGGAGCTATGGTGTGAGAATCTGGCTGCAGCAGTTTGATGTGAGAACATCCTTTTGCCTGGCTGGTTTCATTCCACCAGAGCTATCCCACTCTTTTCCCCTAATAGCACACACATCTCAGCTCAGTGCTGGGAAGGTTTCCTGCTGTTGGGCTCTATTAAGGAGCTGCAAGTACTTTGAAGAGAAAATGAGGAGTAGGAAAGGTCATTAGAGGAGGAAGATCCCATTCTATGACCACATCCATAGCCTGGGAACTGTGCTTCATGTTTCCAGGGGAAGCACAGTTCCCAGGCTATGGGTCTGGTCATAGGAACTGTGCTTCATGTTTCCAAAGGCTACTGGGTGCAGAGTCAGTCTAGCTATAGCAAGAGAGGGAGCCTTTCCCTTTACATAGGATTCCCCTATCCCTTGCTTGATGGCCCTGTAACACCAGCTGATCTATACTTGTGACTATCTAAGGGCACTTATCTGGTCCCCATTAGAAGAGCCTGTGTGGCCTAGGGGGGTAATTCACTGGACTAGGGCTCTGGAGAGTGGGGTTCTCTGCCACTTACCTCCTGGGTGACCTTGGGCAAGTCACATTCCTTCTTTGTGCTTCAGAGTCCCCTGAATGAGTGATGATTCTGACCTGCTTCATAAAGTGCTCTGAGATCTGCTAAGAGCCAGGTATTGCCATCATCTGGGTGCCTTAAAGCCTCCCCTCCTTTCCCCCTCCCCATTGTGAGGCAGGGCTGTGCTATTATCCCCATTGTACAGATGGTGGAGCCCGAATGACCTGCCCAAGGTCACACCAGCTGTCTGCAGCAGAGCTAGGAATTAAACCCAGTTGTTCCTAACTCCCGGGCCATTGTCCAACCCCTGAAGCAAGCAGCCCCACCACCTGCTCTGTGTGCAAAGTGGGAGGGGAGGGATGGTTTCTCCAGCAACCTGAGATCAGTGGGGGGAAGATTTCAGGGTCTGTGGCTGCTCAAAGAGAAGCCCCTACACAAAGCCAGCAGGTCACCTTCATTGACTGGCAGGGAACCAGGGACTGAGGCAGAAACAAAATAATCAGCAGCCAGCCCAATTGCTACTTAAACAAAGATGTTTATTAGTCACAAACCTTGTCCCTAGAGCCTCTGCCTTTGTGATGCTCTACCAGCTGCCACCCACCAGTCCCAGAGCCCCACGCTGAGCAGCACATTTCATTCAAGCCCAGTTTGGGCTTCAGCTGAGGGCTAGAGCCAGGGTTCACTGATACAGCAGAAGCCAGCTGCTCTCAGAGATGCTAGGGCTTCACAGAGAGGGCTGCCCTTGGTGTTCAAGGAGTTCCAGTGTGAAAGATCAGGGGAGCATGGCACTAGCTAACAATGCAGTTCTGGGTCCACACACAGCTCTTCGGGTGCTCCTCAGTCCTGGCTTGCAGCCGCATGCATTCCCAGGCTGGGCTCCGCTTTGCCCCCGCCCAGCTCTGCCAATGCCCCTTAATCCCAACCCGACTCCCCCTCTCCACGGTTCTATCAATGGCTCTCTCAATCCTGACCCACAATCCTCTGGGTTCTCCTCCCAGATCCGCCAATCCCCCTCAATACCCACCACAGCCCTCCTGCTACCCTACCTTGGAGCTCCTCTCACACAGCAGCCAATGCCCTCCCCCCCCCCCACTCATGTCCTGCACCCTCCACTTCGGAGTCTCTTCCTAGGCTTCTCCTCAGCTGACACTGCCAATTTGGGGGGGATGATTTAGTCCACTGGGGAGTAGCAAAATAAACTCAAACCTGTCTCATGTAATTCACAAGGTCAAGTTTAACATAGCTCTCTGAACAAGGGAGATTTTATAGTTACTGCTGCTCAGAGCCCCCTAGACAGGGTAACATATTCCCCTGCTCCAACCTACAAAGCACCAAATGCTAGTTTTTTACCCTGGCTCTTGGCCTCCTCACACACACCTACCGGTCTCAGTAGCAGCTTGCCATGCCCATCCACTGCAGTTCCCATGCTCCATTCTTCTCTGCTGGAGCTAACTGCAATTAATAGGGAGTCGAAACTCCTGCCTGAGGTACTCGGTGGTAGAGACGCCTCCATTCTTATCTCACCCACAAGTTCTGTTGGTCCCATCTCTGTGCAGGATGTCCCATGTCAAGGGGCAGGGCTCACGGAGGGAAGCTGTGGAAGGTGCAGTGTTGGTCAAGGCCTGGGCTAGACAAGGAGGCAAGGTGACTCCTACCCAGAAGCAGCAGTTCAGAGATCTTTCTGAGGCAAAGCGGCCCAGCCAAATCTACACTGCCTTGGTACAGAGCGAAGCTGCTCCCACCAGTCACACCCAATCGAAAAGCTGCAGGAGGAACCTTGTTATCCAGGACGAAAGAGGGATACCCTGGATTGTTACGCCAGAGAATTCACTCCTGTCCCAATACCTCTTGAAGGAGAAAGCAACGCATGATGCAAAGCATGCCAGCCCTACCAGCCGGCATCCCACCCACCAGGTGATGAACAGCTCTCAGCACCTTGCAAGATCAATCCCACCCCAACCGTTAATCCTGATCACAGGGAAAGACCTCTCCCAATTGCTAGCTCCATGCAGATTTCCCAGCCAGCGGGCAGAGCTGAGCCTGCTCCCATCACCCGTTACCCAGCAGCCAGGTGTGGAGAATCTCACCGAGCAGGGAGCCTTCCGACAGCATCCAGTGCACTGTGGCGGGGACGGAGCTCACTGCTTTTGCAGAACAAAGGGTGGTGGAGTTGGGCTGAGAGGAGGGGGAGAGAGAGAGAGAGAGAGAAAGAAAAGGCCCAGTCCACTCTGCTCTAGGAGAGAGGAAGAAGAGAAGAGAATTTCAGCTGGAGGCTCCCCAGCTCCAGACTTTTCAGTCCTATTGCAACCTGGCCATTCCACACAGGGACGATGCCATGAGCAGGCGGTTGTGCCAAAGGTCTCTGGGCTGATGAGGAAGAGAGCACACACACTTTAATGCAGTAGTGCCTGGGACTTGAAGATGGGATCTGTCAGCTGACCTAGATCTGTATGTTCATCTTAGGCCACACTCTCAGCCTGGTCTTGTGGCACGAGTGGGGCCACCTACCAGAGCCAAAGGCCTGTATTTCTTCAGGCAGCCAATGCTAACATTACATACCTTAAGATCATTATATGTCGTCTAAGGTAAAAGGTGCTGGATTGGACATCAGGGGACTTGGGTTTGATTCCCTGCTCTGCCACAGCTTGCTTTTCTGAACTTGGCCAAGTCTTTTAGTCTATCTGTGCCTCAGTTTCCCCATCCTTACAAAGTGAAGAGTGGCGCTGCCCCACCCCACAGAAGTGCTGATAAGATAAATCCATTCAAGACTGCAGTGCTCACATACTGTGGAAATGATTCACAGCTTTAAGACCAGAAGGACCCAATCTGATTGTCCAGGCTCACTTGCACACTACACGTCAGAGAATTCCTATTCCCACTGCCTGTAATTTGTGTCAGCGAGAGCGCAGCTTTAGCAAAGATAGCCAGTCCTGATTTAAAGACTCCAACCAATGGAGAATCTACAACATCCTTGGGTCCACTGGCTAATTCCCTTTGGGGTTAAAAATTTGCCTGATTTCCAGTCTGAAGTTATCTCCCTCCAACATCCAGCAACTGGCTCTTGTTTGGCCTTTGTCTGTGAGATTAAAAAGACTGCTCTACTCTCAGATCTCCTCCCCACCTGCAGACAGTGATCAAGTCATTGTGGGGACCACAAAGTCTTAAACTAGATGACCGCCGTAAGGCAGGAGGCACATGCTTTCTGAAGGGATTTCTAATACTACCCCATTAAGATTTCAAACAAACATGAATCAACCCTTCCCTCTTTTCTCACTGAGATCTACAGAGCTGCCCTAAGGTCACCAGGGCACAGAATCCAGATCTTGTGCTGTCTGTGATAGAAGCACATGACTGTTTCTTCCTCCTGGAGTGCAAGGGAAATGGCGGGGGGGAGGGAAGGAGAGGAAGCGCTTACCTCCTGCTTCATCTCAGGTCGGATTCCCCATGCGTGTCTAAGGCTCACAGTGGTTAGAGAGAAGAAACTGGGAGATCTTCGGGGAATCCCTCAAGTCATCTTTCATCTCTGCTAGTGGGATGCTTGCTGGGTCCTCCAGAAATCCTGCTCTTCCCCTGACAGGTCAGCTGAGGCCAAAAGAGTTCCTGGTCTGGGGGTTATTTTGATGTAAGGTCTCTTTGGGAATAGGGTCAATCTAGAATAGATGGGCAAGTTAGATTCACTAGCCCCTCCTTCCTGAGTCTTTAAAAGGTTCTAGGGGCTTTGCATCCTGCCGTTTGGTTTCCCCTTGGCCTGGAGGAGCTTGGGTTAATAGCGGTCTTCAGCATAAAAGGCAGAGATTTAAACACAGAGCTAAGATGGCACAAGGCTGCCAGTTCCAAAGGACTCTGTGGAATCAGCAGACTTGACAGTCCCAACAGGATGGCACAGAAATCAGGCAGACAAATGTCAGTCCATGAACTGTGCTGAAAGCAGACATCACACTCCCTCTTTGGATGCTTGCGGGACTAAGACTTGCTCCCTAGTGCTCCCCTATGGTGAGATCCAGACGGTTCTGATTGGATGCTCAAAGCGGCTTCCTTTGAGCCGCACATCCCTTTGCACGCCCTTGCTCAGGGGATGGAAGGAGGCTGTCCTTTGAGCCTGGGCTAAATGGCAATGGTGCTGCTACAGCCCTTTCCACCAGAGGCTCTCCAGGCACAGAAAGGCCACTCAGTGTCACATATGGGGAAACTGAAACATGGAGGGGTGGCAGAATCTTCCTGCCCTGCCCACTACACCATCCCCCTTCGTACCCCACTTCCCTGCTCACAGCCTCATCTCCAGTAAACACAGGCTCAAAACTCATCAGGGAGGTCTTTCTGCCTTACCTCAAGCTGCCATGGGTAGATCCCAGAGCGAGACGATTACCCTGTTGGCTCTTTTTTCTGCTGGGGGAATGAAAGGGCCTCTCTATCCCTTGTCTCTCACGCCAGTGGTCCACCTAGCTCTGTATCTCACAGGACGTCAATAGATGGCATTACCCAATGTTGTACCAACAGGGGTGCAATTCCTGGCCCCAGCCGGTGACCGTGTTCTGCCCCGAGTTTGCTCCTAGGAGAGAAAGCAGCTCAAGCTGACTATTTGGCAGTGCAACAGACTCCAATGCAATCGTCTCTGACACCTGAAGACTAAAAAGCTAAGGCAGGCAGGGGTGTGCTAGCCCTAAGCAAATGCATGCAGGGGGATCTGGAATGACCAAACAATCCCCAGGCTGAGACATGCATGTGCTAAGGACTGGGTCAGTCCCTAAATCTTCAAACCCAGCAAAGGAGGAACGTGAGCCAGAGGACATCACCAGGGAAGGGGAGGGGGAGCACTTTAAATAGGCAGAGGCAGCATCCCAGCAAGGAGTCAAGATCTCTTTGCACATACAGTGCGTACCCAAAGATTTCAATGCAATCTCTACTGCGGGGAAACTGAAGCACAGCAAAAGGTCGGGAGCTGCTGGGAGTAGAACCTGAGTCCAGCTTGCCTTGCGCTCTCTCCAGAGGGTGCCCTCTGGACTGCTGAATGGCTAACCAGAAGAAGCACAGGTAGGAGACAAGGGGGGTGGTATATTCACTCAAGCTTGTAGTGGAGGCTTCATGCTTCCTTCAGCAGGGTGGTGGTTAAAGGCATTGTGCTGTCTTGAATCAGCTCTGCCTGCACCTTTGCAGCCGAGATCCCTTGCCCCCTTACGCCTCCGAGCACCGGGCTGTGTATGAAGAAAAAAAAAATCAATGTGGGGGAGAAAGGGTTAAAATGTTAGATACCTGACACGGGAGGTGTAAACAGGAGGGGATGGGGGGCAACAAGGGGCTTGCAATACGTCAGAGTTACAGGTGCACTGCCAGAGTTAGAGCAGAGGAATGCTGTGACGAGAATGAAGGAGGGAAACCCAGGCAGCCCATAGGATTGCTAACAAGGCATTCTCCATGGGGAGGGCACAGGGAGATGGGAAGGGAAAAGAGTTGCCCCATTAACCAAAGCAACCGCAGCAGAACAGGCAGCGCGATACAATCGAGCGAAATCAAGATGCCAGTTTTGCCGTTCGCCAGGCACAGGGGACAAAGGCAGAGAACGAAGAGCCGCACGGAAGGCTGGGCACAGTTAAAGCGACGCAGCAGCTGATTTGACAACGAGACGCCGGGAAGTTCTGTACAAGCCGTTTAATCATCAACGTAAAAAATGAAAAGGGAAAAAGAAGCCATGACATGGACGAACTTTGGATGCACAAGAAAATCCACTTCCTTTTGTGATACCAAGGTACAGAAACAGAAGGCACTCCGCCCCCCCCCCTCCGGTCCTAGCTATGGATCTAGAGAAATACATTTCAAAACTCCGCTCCGCAATGCAGGCCACACCGAGGGATTAGCCAACAAAAAAGAAAACGAGCTTTGCAAGTTACAACAGTTAAAACTGATGAGAAGGAAAGGAATCAAGAAAGAATCAGCTCTGAGTTATGAGCACAATCATCTTAGCTTTCAGTGCAAGCAAGGGTTGGTTTGTACTGGTGGACAACAGGTCTTCCAAATGGGGATTATTTTCTTAGTGACTGAATCAAAACAAAATAAAACACGAGGAAAGGAAAGCAGGAGGGGAAGCAGGTGAGGGGGAAAGTAGAGAAAAGATGTAACCTAACAAGCCTTGCAAAGTAAGAGCATTGAGAAGACCAAAGCAACAAGAAAGCAGGTTAATTTCTTAATTGGAGGGGATGGGGGGAGACAAACTCACTTCTCATCAGTGCAACTTGACCTTCAAAGGAAATCTAGGCTCTTGCTCTCTCTTTCTATATATATACATACATATAAACACACACAAAAGATTCTCTAGTTCATAGGAGCCTATGTACTGCTTTTAAGGAGGCATGGTAGCCTCCATCAACTGTGGATAGCATCAGAGAGCTAATTTAGGAAGGAGTGGCACTGCGTTATCCCATGAAAAACAGTGCCAATAAAGAGTTCTAGGGCTGATTACGCCCTGCCCCATGCCACTACCCTTTCCCCATCAAAGCTAAGATCTCTGGTTACTTACTACTATGAGCACGCTAAGATTAATACGTCTGGGCATACTGACTGGCATACCCATTGCTGTATTTCTCATAGTACTCCCCTGCACTGTAAGTGGCACCCATGCTGTACTGAGAGTAAGTAGCTGCAGCTGCTGCTGCCGCTGCCACTGCTGCATAACCCGTTTGGTTGTACACTTGGCTGTATGTCTGGGTGGCAGCCGCAGCAGCGTAGGGGTCGGTATATTGGGCCACCACAGCGGCTGTCCGCCTGCCCACAGGGCTCCTCTCTCTGTAAGCAGTGGGGGTAGAAGGTGAAGGTTGCAGGGCTCTCTCGTATGCTGTCCTGGCGGTCATTGCACGGTCGTAGAGCTCATAGGCATAGTGGTCATAATATTCCCGGTCATACCAAGATCGGGGAGCATAGGGGGTGTAGGGAAGTGGTGGTGGGGGGATGCGTCCCCTGGGGAAATAGTAGCTGGGGGATGCAGATTGTGGAGGTGGCACAGAGGTCCCCTTGGTGGTCTTAAGGGAATTGTTGCTCTTGGACAGTGTTACAAAGATCTTCTGGTCCTCCAGAGGCATGTCGTTGAGATTCAAGATGGCATCCATGGCTTCCCGCTCCTTGGCCATGTGGACAAAGGCGTAGTTCTTGACAATGTCACACTCCACCACCTTGCCAAACTTCTCAAAGAGCTCCTTGATCTGGGCTGTGGTGGCCTTGCTGGAGACATTGCCCACATAGATCTTGGTGGCGTTGCGAATCTTAGAGGTGGCGTACTCCACTGTCAGGTGGGACCCGTAGAACTCCTGCTTGTGCAGCTCGCTGATGGCCTTCTGGGCCTCATCCTCCTTCTCCATGTGCACAAATGCAAAGTTCTTTAGGATATCACACTCGTTCACCTGTCCATACTGCTCAAACAGCTTCTTCAGCTCATCCACTGTGACAGAAGGGGAGACACCTCCCACAAAGATCTTCACCATGGTTGGAGGTTGCAGGTCCAGTCTGCAATGTACTCAGGAATTACCTACACAAACACCACTGAGACACAGAGGGGAGAAGAGTTACTTCCTGCTCACATTCACAGGATCACAATGATATCAAGCTCTCCAGGGATGGTCTCAATTTGTGCTCTCTACGCTCTCCTAGACCAAGCTCTCAACAGCAGGGGACGTGTCTGATTGGCACATCATAACTTTATGGCCCTATACTTGGGATGTTAAAATACTGTTATTTGTGTAAATGTGTAACTGCTGAAATTTTTCAACAGTTACATGTTTACGCACGGGGGGAGGGAGGGGAAGCTGGCGCTCACAGGGAGTTGGCTTTTAAGCCAGCTCCCCTGCCAACACCAGCTCCCTGTCATCCCCCCTCGCCCCCCCCCCCCGGTCCCATGCTGCTGTCTCTGTATCCAAGCAGAAGCACAGGGGGAAGGGGGGGCAAGCACCAGCTCCCACCTGATCTCTCCTGCACTGCTCCCCGCCAATAGACACAGCAGCATGGGAGTGGGGGCAGGTGGGAGCTCATATGCCTGGGGAGCTGGCTCCCTGCGTGTAACGGCTCCCGTCTGTCAGGCCTCCCTGGTGCAGCTGCCTCTGCATCAGAGGCAGGGTGTGTGGGTGCGTGTCCGTGAGGGTTAGCTGATGAACCCAGGCCCGTTGGTTAATGGCTACACGGTCACGTCCCTGCCCTACACCGGGTAACACCGCGGAAGTACCACAGTGGTGAGCAGAAGCACCCCGGATGGGGCTGGTGGGACGAGCGGGGCTGGGCAGCCGGTGGCCATTGCCCGTGTGCAGGGCCTGGGGGAAGCCGGCAGTTAGCACCAATGAGGAAGTTCCCCCTCCCCCCCCGGGTCAGGCAGCAGGTCCTCACGCGGCTCCCAACCACGCCTGCCACAAGCCTGGTGGCCTGGGCAGGGGGCGTGGCTCGAACCAGGGGACCGCTGATCAAACCCTCAGCCCCGTGGCCAGGCCTCGGGCCCGTAGGGCCAAGGGCCTCCGTCTCCCCCCCCCCCCGCGCGTCACTCAGTGGAACCGCCCCTGTGTGCCCCTGGCCCTCCCATCTCAGCGGTATCACCCCCCCCCGTGTTTCCCGATGACACCAACCCCGCATGCGCACTGACCACAAACCAGCCCGCCTTGCCCACACGCGCGTGCAGCGGCGGGACCACGATCCCTCCGGCGCCTTCCCTTCCCGCTCGCTGGGACTCACCGCGGGAGAGGGCGGAAGGGCCAGGGGGGACCAAAGCAGCCAGAGCACCCGTTGGACGCTGACTGACTGTTCCTCCAAAGCCACAGAAACAAGATGGCGGCGCCCACTTCCGGGCACTCCCGGAAATCCAGCGCCGGCGGCGGAAGCGATTCGGGCGCCGCCATATCTGGGACACATGACACCCCCTGCCAGACGCGCTTGTCCCGCGGCGGCGAGTCGCTCCCGCCCAGGCTGGGGGTGGGCTTTGTGCCGGGCGGAGCCAGCGCCCCAGCGACGCGACTCTGCTGCTGGGATCCCCCTGCTCTACCCAGCTCCTGCCCCCGGCCGCACCCAGTCGCTGAAGAGCTTGACAAGCCAGGAGCTTCCTTTGAAGCTACCCAGGCCCAGCACGTCCCGGGGACGGGGGTGTCGGAGCACGTGGCCCTGCTCCAATGGCCAGGAGCAAACGAGGGTCAGGGCGCGCTTCTTCCGGGGAGAGCGCACAAACGAGGAGAGGTCGCTTAGCCTCTCTCTAGTGGGCAGCTTAGAATTGCCCCTGGCATTGCCCCAGGCTAGTGGTTCTCGAACTCTTTGGCTCGTGGCCCCCTAGGCTCAATGCAGATCTTTCCGGGGGCCACCCCTTAATGGAAACTTGCTGTTAATTACATAATTATGTCCAAGCTATTTTGCTAGTGCTGCAGCTAGGGAGAATGGCTTAATTTAACCAGTACGAAAAGAAATATTAAATTGTTAAACAGATTGCGCACTTTCTTATGTTAGTATATCAAACTTCATTTTAAATAAAGTAAAATATTAATTTATGTCCAACACAAAAGGTTTTAGCGTTTTCTTTATGTATAGAGGGGAGGGGGAACCTTTTTTTTTATTGGGGACCACTGTGCCACAGAAAAATCAGTTGGGGACTGTGCAAGAAAGAAGCACAAAAAAACCCCCTCCCTGGTGTGGCCTCCAACTGAGAATTCACTGCTCGGTTGTTTCAGCCCCATAAGGGGGGAGAGAGTGAGGACTGAGGTTCAGGGCTTCCCATGGGCTAGATTTATTCTTCTGGGGTTAGTGGATTTTTTTGGACACCCCCCCCCCAGGCCTTAGGGTGGGGACAAAAATGAGGGGGGGTTTCAGTGTGCAGGACAGGGTTGCCAGCAAGTGGGATAGGGATGAAGGTCCAGGATCTGGGCAGAAGGTAGGGTGCAGCAGGGGGTGAGGGTGCGAGGTCTGGGTGGGAGGTAAGGTGTAGGAGTAGGCTGGAAGTAGGGTGTCTGACAAGGTGGGAAGGGGTAAGAGCAAGAGAAGGTACAGTATATCCTGGTGTGGCCAGGAGAGTGCAGGAATGAGCTGGGGATAGGGTGTCTGGCCAGTAGGAAGGGTATCTGACCTGGGGGAGGGTGCAAGAGCAGGCTGGGAGTGCGGGGTCTGGACATGAGGAGGTGGAGGAGCACTTGCTTTTCTGCCCCACACCACTCCCAGGCATTGTGTTCCAGGCACAGCCTCCCACTGCTCCCATTGGCCACAACACTGGCCAATGGGAGCAGCGGGGAAAGCCTCCAGGCTAAGGATGTTAACTAGCAGTTAATTTACTAGTTGAGTAGTCCATGGAATTTCCATCAACTACTCAACTAGTTCATAGGCACTCCAGCATTCCTCCTTTGAAACATTTCAAAGGAGGAATGTGAAACTCTGTGTGCAGCCCAGGGCCAGCTTTGGAATGTACAAGAGTCCCCAGCAGGGGCTCTTGTGCATTTCAAAGCAGAAGTGCCCTCATGGAGCCTGGGGTCAGTGGGGGACTCAGAGTCCCCCACTAACCCGGCTCCATGCTGCACTGCCAATTTGAAATGGCACGCAAAGCCAGGAGTCAGCTGGAGTCCCCAGCTAACCCCAGGATCTGCGCGGTGCTGCCGCTTTGAAACGCCAAGGTGGCTGATCCCGGGCTCAGCTGTGCAGTGCTGCCGCTTTGAATTACCCCTTCTCTCCCCCCCCCCTTTGCTGCCTCTATCTGATAGAGGCAGCAAGGGAGAGGGAATCAACTAGTCCTTAACATCCTTACTCCAGGCAGCACAGTCATTCACTGTTGCTTCCCCAGTCAGGGAAGGGGAGGGGGAGTGGCAAATGTGTGGAGCCACTTCTGGATCAGCTTCTTTCCCATGGGCTGGATCCAGCGGGGAGGCTCAGGGCTCTCCCCCCCAGAGGGAAGCCAGCACTAGCACTCCAGCCTCGTGGCGGGAGGGTGGGGGGAAGTGAGAGGCTGGAGCACCAGCGCCGGCTCCCTGCTGTGGGGAGAGGGAGGGAAGGACAGTGGAAGGAGGGCTGAGCTCGAGCCACAGACCACCAGGAAGGTGGCCATGGACCACAGTTTGAGAACCAGTGCCATAAGCAAAGGAAGACAGCACTGGATGGTTGCAGATGCTGGCATGTAACAGATAAGATTTCCAACATAAGAAATGTACAGTGGAACAAGGGTCACACAGAAGAGCTGGAATAGGGTATAAAGCCTTTCACTGGTAGCCTTTCACAGTCTGCTCCTAGAGCAAAGGGGGAAGGGGAATACATACATACTGGCTCAGGAACTAAGTTACAGGTTATTCCACCTTCAGCACACACATTCCAAATTTGACCCAGGTCAGGAATGGCTGAACGAGCATAGTTATTGCCTGGCTAGACCAGGCCCAAGCTCCATCTAGTCCAGTATACTCTCTCTGGCAGTGGCCAGTCAGTGTCAGATTGACAGTCATTCAATGATCCCACAGGATACAGCTTATAACTGAGCCCCACTCCCACTCGACAAGCAGCAACATAACCATCATCACTTTTAGTAGCAGCCTCAGTCCAAGGGCCACACAGCAAAGCAAGGAAAGTTGTCTTTTGGTGGTGGATCACAGAGACAGGATCAATACCCAGAGGCTGTCAACTCAGCAACCTCCTTCACAACACCACTCAAATATGCCTCATTCATTAGAAACAGGACCTGGGCTGTGTACAAAGGATTAGTGTTAGTAAAGCCCTTTAAGTGTTGATACGTGCCTAGAATTATTGTTTTTAGAAATAGAGGTAGGACAAAGAGCAGCAACATGATTAATTGAGAAAGGGCTGAATTTTGTTCTTTCCTCAACTTAGATGTTTTCCCTTGCTCTAAAGCTTCATTAACAACCTGGCTTCAAGGAATCAGTCCTCTCCTCTCTTCTATGGATTCCCCAGGTTTCACCCTCTGCAAACATATTGCATTATGAAGCTATTAGCATAGCATGAGGACCTTTGCAAGGGGTAGGATATTAATCCCTTTATTCCTACCCTCCAGCAGGTGGCAATTGAACCACAGCATGGAGCTATAGATTTGGGGACAGGCTAGTCTTCCTGAGCCCTTCCCTCTTATCCCCCCCTCCCTGCTTTTCCCTCTGCTAGTTCCACACCTCTGCCCCCAATTCATCTGTTGCCATATCCCCTAGCTCCACCATCCCATCCCTTCCTGCTCCAGCCTCCTGCCACCTGGACTGCACCCAGTCCCCTTCTCTTCTCCAGCTCCCTGCCTCCCCCTGTCTGTGTCTCTCCAGCCCCGGGGGGCACTCCTTCACTGCCTCCATTCTTCCTTCCCCCAGTGACGGATGCCCCAATGTCTCCTGTAATCAGGCAGTATTGTCCCCCCCATCAGGGCGGAGACACCGGACTGGAGTCTCACTTCCTCAACACGTTTATACACCCCACACAAGAATTTTTCCCATTCACTGAGGTCTCCCAAGCTAATGCCATGTTGCCTGGGTCATGTGATTAGAGGACTTTTTCTCTCTTGAACATACACTGTAGGGTATGTCTACACTGCAACACTATTTCAAAATAACTTAGTCCGTGTCTACACAGCAGTCAGTTATTTCAAAATAGTGTCGAAATACTGTCAAGCTGGAGAACTTCATACGCCAACTCCTGTAACCCTCATTGTACAAGGAATAAGGGAAGTCGGAGGAAGACTGCTCTATTTTGAAACAAGTGCTGTGTAGACGCTCCCTACTTCGAAATAAGCTATTTCGAAATAAGATACGCAATCGATGTAGCTCAATTTGCATAGCTTATTTTGAGTTAAGCTCTGCAGTGTAGACGCACCCTTAGTCTCCCCCCAGTTCCTTCTCTACACAGCAGAATTGTGCAGGGTGGAGCTGTTGGGACAGTGGGGCGGAGTGGGGATTGTATTCACTCAGTTCGCTTCATTATGTTGCATGCCATTTCTACTGTTCTGTGGCAAGCCTGTGTGTGTGCCTCAGTTTCCTTGGACACTGCACCAATATCTAGATAGGAATAGGAATATCAGGCGTGACTCTCAATAAGGGAGGCTGCCCCAGTCCCACAATGGCCCAGGCTTTCTGTAACATGAGCCTGGAAAGGGGTGGAACCAGGTGACATCTTTTGCCAGGAAAGCTGGAAAAGGAGAAGGTGGGGCTGGCTACAGGGCTGGGACCGGTTACTGAGTGTGTGAGTCAGTCTTGGCTGGCTTAGGATACAGGGAGGCGGCTCTGGGCCCCTCTCCCCCCAAGATGGATTATACTGACTGTTTCTGCTTCCTGTGCTAACAAGTCTGTTCTACACTGTATCCCTGTGAACTAATAAACCTTCTGTTCCACCTGCTGGTTGAGAGGCACATCTAGCTACGGCTGCGGGTGCAGGGCCCGGTGACTCCCCACACCTTGGTGACGGGCTGATGTGATGCAAAACATGTCATAACATCCTGTTGGCATGGTGTGACATGTCACTTTCTGTTGCCCATCTGACATGACATAAGTCATTGGCACACAGACCTAATACAGACTTTGTCACCTTGTAGCATGAAGGATGTGTTCAATAAGTCTCTGGCATACAGCACCACAGCATGCAGTATGGTACCATACAACATCAGGGGTGTGTGAAATAAGTCACTGACCTATAGCACCACAGTAAGGATGTTAAATTGCGGTTATCTGGCTGATTGCATAGTTGATACAATTTGTATTGTCTACACAATTAGTTGATAAGGACTGCTCTGCAGAGCTATAGTGGGAGTAGCTTCAGGAGCTGGCTCGAGCCAGGACAGAGGAGTCTCGGCTCTTGTCAGCTCCGGGAGCCACCAGCACTACAGCTCTGCATTTTAAATGTAGTAAGAGCCACTGGGCTCTTACTACATTTAAAATGCAGAGGTGCAGCGTCCTGGACCAGTGCGAGACTGCGGGACTGCTCAGTCCTGTGTTGTGCTGAGTCCAGCAGCCCCTGTTCATAGCGGACAGCCCTGGCTGCCATGAACAGAGGCTGCTTGGCAACAGCTCCCCTGTCCATGGGGGGCCTAGCTCCCCCCTGGAATCCTTGCGGATGGGGGGAGGGGTGGGCAGGTCGGCACCATAGAGATGGTGCTGGGGGCAACTGGCTTTTAAGCTGGATTCCCCCTGCACTGGCTCCTGTTTCCTCCCACCTTGCTGCCACTTACAGAGGCAGCAAGGGGGGGAGAGAGTAGTCAATACTCCAGTCCACTACCCAATAAGCTTATGCACCTGTTGCCCATGTGACATGAAATAAGTCATTGGCTCATAGCTCGACAGTGCAAAATATGGGGAAAGCTGAAGACCAGACCAGGAGTTGGAATGCCTTCTCTGTGCCCCATATGAAATATGTTTCCACACAGAATAAGAGTGCTGTGAAATTTGTCACCACTCAACATCAGTATGAGCTGAGTCACTGATCAATGGCAACAGGGTGTTAAATACATCATAGCACCACCATAACTTGTTGGGCCTCAGCCCAGTTCCCAGCAGGACAGGTGTCCCCATGACACAAATCCTTCACTGCAAAACATTACCACCACTCCCAGAAGCTAAGGATGTAGCTGTACACTCAGTTATACCAGTCCTGCTGGATCAAGGGTAAAGCATCATGGCCTATCAATCATTATTACTACTACTATTATTAGGGTTACCAGATGGTTTCAACAAAAATATTGGACACACTTGACATTACATCACAATCTACATTACATCTTATTTAGAAAATACCGGACATTTATATTTTCTCATTTATATTTTCTCAATTTGTTTCCCAAACAGAAAGCTCAAATACTGGACTGTCTGGTTCAAAACCAGACACCTGGCAACCCTAACTATTATTATTAGTAGCAACAGTATTGTAGCACCAAGGAGGCCCAGTCATGGACAGTCAGCAAGACATATGTTAGGTGTTGTAAAAACACAGAAGAACTAAGAGTTCCTGCCCCAGAGAGCTAATCACCTTAATGTAAAACAAGAACGTAAGAACAGCTATACTGGGTTAGACCAATAGTACATCTACCACGGTATCCTGTCTTCTGACAGTGGCCAATGCCTGATGATTCAGAGGAAATGAATAGAACGGGGCAATTACGAGTGACTATTCCTTGTTATCTGCAAGCAGTTAGAGGCTTAGAACACCCAGAACATTGGATTATATCCAGGGTTCCCTGTAAGGTGCGTATCTGCACGAGTGTGCACCAAAAATTTCAGTCCCGCCCAACCCCTCAGCAGAACCATGAGCCACGGCCCCAGCTGCTCTGAGGGAAGTGGGGGCACAGCTGCATGGTGGGTGGCTGCCCCGCCCCAGGAGCAGCTAGGCAGCCACCATGCGACCTGCGTGGCAGCTGCCAGAGCTGGAGCCTGGGCCACAGTACTAAAAATAGCACCACAGCCCTGGCTCCAGACCTGGCACATGGGACAGTCACCCACCATGCAGCCCCACCTCTAGGAGCAGCTGGGGCCATGGCTGCTGGGGCTGGGACCGTGGTACTAAAAATAGCACCGTGGCTCCGTCATGAGGCAGGCGGCTGCCCCGTGTCATGGTGCAGCTGTTCCTGGGCTGGGGCCAAGGTACTAAAAATAGCACCAGGGCTCCAACTCCACCCACCTTGCTGCCCCGCCCTGGCATGAGGGGTTTGAGGGGTGCAGGCATCAGGAAGGCAAAAGGTGAGGGAAGGGACAAGGAGAGAACTAAGGGGAAGGTGGGGGTGAGGACAGGAAGTGGCTTGTGCTGAGGGGAAGAAGGGGGCCAGGGCAGAAGAAGAGAGAGGAAGGCACCACGGGGCAGGGTGAAGGACAGACACATGCCAGGGGGCCAAGAGGAGACAATGAGGGGAAAGAGCAGGAGGAGTGGGGGTGGGGGGGAAGGTGTCAGTGGAGGTGGGAGAGGGGAGGGAACAAGGTGATAGTGGAAGAGGAGAGGGGAGGGGCAATGAGGGGAAGAAAAAGGAAAAGGAGAGGGGAGGAGTGGGTGCCGGGAGAAGACAGATTGAAAGGGGGGTGGGCATGAGGAAGGAAGGGATGAAGCAAGTGATGTGTGAGGGCGCAGAGGGGCGTGAGTAGAACTGGGGCAGAGGGTGGTGAAGGGGTGAGCACCAGGGAGGAAGCGGGCAAGGGGGGCCGGTGTTGGGAAGCCAGGGGCAGGGAGGGAAGAGAGAGGCACCAGGAGACTAGAAAGAGTAAGGGAAGGTGCAGGTGTCAGGGGAATTGTGAGGATGAAGCAGAAGAGCAGACATGGGGAGGGGAGGGACGGGTACCCGAGGGCAGAGGAGAGAGGCAGGGCAAGTGGGTAGAGAGATGTGTTAGGAGAGGGGATAGGGAAGGGCAGGGCCGACTTATCCATTAGGCACAGTCGGCACAGTGCCTAGGGCCCACGATACTTTTAGGGGCCCACAAAAATGTTTTAATTTCTTTTAAAATCAGAAGAAAAAAAATATACTTTTAGGGTCGAAGAAAATGTTTTAATTTTTTTCTCACATCAGAAAAAAATGAAACTTTTAGGGTCCACAAAAATCTATTAAATTTTGCCTAAAACAGAAAAAAAAATAAAATGTTGAAGTATTTAAAGTTATATCAAAAATAATTTTTAATATTTTTTTATGGAGGAAGGGGCCCACGAAGGCAAAAGTGCCTAGGGCCCACGAAAGTCATAATGCGGCCCTGGGGAAGGGAGCTAGAGGAGGGGTGGGCACAAGGGAGAAGGGAAGGGCAGATGCAGGGGTCAGAGAGGATGGGGAGGGGGCAGGACCCAGGAGGGATGAGGGGAGTGAGAAGGGCAGGAGCCAAGACGGCAGAGGAGGGTGAGGGGTGGGGGGCAGCAGCAGGCACCAGGGGAGCGGATGAGACATGGCAGCAGAGGGAAAAAGGGAGAGGTTTATAACTTGGGTGCCACAGTGGCACACATCCGAACAAGAGCACATGACTTCAATATGGGTGCACAAGACAAAACTCACTCCGCTCACGGATGGAAAATGTTAGAGGAAACACTGGTTGTATCCTTGATCATTTTGGCTAGTAGCCACTGATGGACCTGTCCTCTATGAACTTATCTAATTCAAGAGAAACAAGATGGAGACAGACACAGGAGTACAACAGGTAGATACAGACAGACAGGGGAGAACAAGGAAACAGTCAGACAATATCCATCAGCATGATAGGTTGGGGTCTTAGCACACCAACAGCCTAATCATTGCCAATTTTTCTGTAGGGCGCACATTAGAAGAGAGTTTTAAGGAAGGTTTTTAAATAGGATAATGGTATAGAATGCTAAACTGCATTTCACGGCTCTGCCACAAGGTGGCACTGTGCATAAGCACCTGATTTAACCTGCCCATCTATTAAGGATATCATGATGAACACATCCCCTGTGTAAAAGCAAGCTCTGTGACCAGTCCATATTTGGTATGGAAAAACATGACAGTGTCAGAACTAAACTAAGAACAGAAACAGAAGGAAAAACAAACAAAGTTTGCAAACAGAGGGGACAAAGAAACAAAGGTTGCAGACTCTCATCAACATGCCACTCTTCAATGCTCCAGAGAACTTCAGTGTTGACAATTAAGAATGGACATACTGGAAACAATATTTTGCAAGATTTTGCATTGCTATCAAGCTGCGCAAAGAAACTGGAGATGTACAGATATCATCTTTAATTTATGCTCTAGGGAAGCAAGTAGGGTGCATCTTTAAATCCTTTTAAAATGTGGTTAAAGAAAGCATCTTTCCATCAGAGAATTAAAGAACCAAGGGGAAATGCTGAATGGTTTTTAGGTTTTAAGAACTCTGCATACAATGGCTGAAAATTGTGATTTTTGGGAACAGCAAAACATGAAAATATGAATCTGGCTGTTGGGTTAACAGGAAAAACCCTTCACAATAGCTCCAATTAAGAAGAGATCTAACCTTACACATAGCTTTTCAAATTGCAAAATAGTCTGAATTGGTGAAGCAGCAAAACCTAAAGCCATCTGATAAGCCTGAAACTAGCTTAGAATCTATAAACAAACACTTGGGCATTAAAAGTGAGTATCATAAAACCCTTAGGGAGAGGAGAGACAACTCCCAGGCTATGGCTATGTACACACTACAGTTTATGTTGATAGAAGTTATTCACTAGGACTGTGAATAAGCCACTCCCCCAAGCAATGCAGGTTACACCAGCCTCAGCATGGGTGTGGACAGTGCTTTTCCAACAGGAGAGATTCTCTCACTTACATAGCTATCTCACTGATCCGTTGAGAGGAGAACTGGAGTAGTTAAGTTGATGGAATAGCTCTCTCCCATTGATTTAGCAGGGGTGGGGAACCTCTTTTGGGTCAGACACCACTGACCCACAGAAAAATCAGTTGGGGGCCACACACAAAAAACCCTCATTAACGTGGCGCCTGACTGAGAAGGAGAAAGACAGTCCCCACATTCCCCTCACACACCAGAGGCTAGGGGAGCCCAGCCTAGTAGATTTTGTGTTCTCCAGCCCCACAGTGGGGTAGCGGGGAGCTGGAGTGCCAGCACAGGCTTTCTAATTCAGGGGAGGCCTGAGCCTTGGGGGCTGGATCCAGGCCTGAGGTTCCCCACCACTGATTTAGAGCATCTGCTCTAGCAGAGCAACAATGGCGAAGCTGCAGCAGATCTATACTAGACCCAGAAGGTCAGCTTAAGGTACACAACTCCAGATACGTAAATAACATGGCTGGAGTCGACATACCTTAAGATGACCTTGGAGCCATCTCCAAAGCAGGAGGCCGATGGGAGCCAACGCTCCCGTTGGCTTCCTTTACTCCTTGTGAATCGAGGAGTACTGGAGCTGACCAGGGGCACCCTCAGCATTTGATTTAGCAGATCCTTACTATGCCCACTAAATCAAATGCCAGGAAATCGATCCCCAGCGCGGCATGTGGAGACGTGGCCTAAGAGGGATACATTCTAGATTACATGCACAAGGTGTGAAAAATGTCATATTCCAAAAGTTTATGCATGTCCAGCTACAGACACACAGTGTAATACATTTTACAGCTGTTAGTGGCACCAAAGCTGTCAGGGAGTTGATTCATATTACAGACAACCAAGAGCCACTGTTTCTGAGAACTATTACTTGTGATGAAACAGAGCCTACCTGGAGAATGAAACTGACTATTCATGGCAGTTAATTATTCTATTGACTTTAAAATTGACTCATCTCAGAAGTGACTTACAATCACCTTCCAACCCTTTCCAGAGCTTAAATTTGACACAGCTCTGCCTAGCCCTGGAGATATTTTGAACTGCATTGGGCTAGTTCACTGTAGAAACAACTTACAAGGCAAAAGCTATGCATTCAGATTCCATGCAACTCAAAGAATCAGTGTGGCAGCCATGATGGGCCTACTGAGCAAGGTGAGAGGGCTTGATGATACTGGACTTTTGAAAGGAGACCAGTGTACAAGCACCCCTACCAGAGAGACCATGAAAAGACAAGTTGCAGATTTATGCAAATTCAGAAATCATTTCCTGGCCATAGTAGACCGTTTTTCCAGGAACACAGAAATAATGTACTTGAAAGAAACAATATGGCTCAGTGTTAACAAGAAACTGAAGTGCACTTTTGGTCCTTTCAATATTCCAAGAACAACTAGTGATGGATCACAGACCACAATTCACTGCAACAGAATTTAAATAATTCCAAATGAAATATTATTTTACTCATATTACTGGCAACCCACATTACCCACAAGTGAATGGAGAGGTTGCAACAGCTGTACAGATAGCCAAGAAAAGCCTACTACAGGAGGATCTATTCTTCTCTCTTCTGAGTTACAAATCAGCGCCGATAGCAGCTACTGGACACAGTCCAGCACAATTCCTGATGGGAAGACAACTCAGAACTACTGTTCCAACTTTGGAAGAGAACCTATTTCCAAAGTGACCAGACATGAAGAGAATAGCTGAAGTGGATAAAATGCTAAAAGCACTTAATGAACACTTTTATAACAGATGTCACTCATTTAGACAACTATCACATCTATAACCTGGTGACCATGTTCCTGTCAAACTGGACGGAGAAAAAGAAAGGACAACTTGAGGTGCTGTAAACAAAAGAATTCAGTGCCTAAATCATATGTAATCGAGCCTGACAGTGGAGAATTCAACAGCAACTGTCAATATCTACAGTTTGTTCCTCAGAATGAACAATTAACAGAGCAAGGGCTACAGATGGTAGATGCAGGACAAGAAGACGACTCAAAGATTCCAGACTAACCACAGACAGTTGTTGCAGCTAATGGACAGCTGGATGGCTGAGTTGCTATATGTTCAGGTTCTGTAATTAGAAAACCAATATGAATGAGAGACACTTAGACTAATACATACTGAATTTCAAAGATAATGTGCTAGTGTAAATATTGTAAACGGTAGGAAAGTGGAATTTTAAAGGGGGAGCTGTAATGGAAAGCTAACCTGTGTTATATTCTCCAACTAGGTGGCATGGAGCGAAAAAAAACTTATTTAAAGCTATATCTCCCTTGGTCTACACTAGGGAGTTATTTCAGCCTAACTCCCCTTATTTTGAAATAACAAGCGGAGTGTCCACAATACCACTCCCATTATTTTGAAATAATAAGTATTTCAAAATAAACATTATTCCTTGTGGAAAGCAGGAGTTATTTCAAAATAGCAGTAGTGTGGATGCTCCATCGCTGCTATTTCGAAATAACTACTCCCCAGAGTCATTCAAAGTAATTACTCTCCAGTGCTTCCTGGAGCTTTAAGTTGAGATAGTGTGTCCACATTAAGGGAGCCTGCCTCAGACTAATTTCGAGGTTTCCCTGTAGCGTGGACATGCTATTTCAAAATGATTTTGGAAGTTATTATTTCAAAATAAGTTATTTTTAAATGATTTCCTAGTGTAGACATGCCCTGTGGCAGAACATTCAATGATCGCATTATAAATACATCTGGTGCATAAAAGCTGGGGCTTATCTGGTACAGGAGCATGACAATAATGAAGTAGCTCTGAGGGCATTTACCAGGAGTTTCTCCCAAGCCTAAGTGGCAGCACTGGAGAAAGCATGAAGGTGCTTAGTTGAAAATTTAACAAGTGGATGAAGCAGGCTGCATCATGGGCCAATTGGAAGGGGGAGTCAAGCTCATGACCTAATAAATTTGTTAGTCTCTAAGGCTATGTCTACACTACCAGGTTATTTCAAAATAATAATTTATGAAATAACTATTTCAAAATAAGCTTATTCCTCTTCAGAAGCAGGAGTTATTTTTCAAAATAACAAGCCCATTATTTCAAAATACCAGGATTGGTAGTGTGGACACTCACCTTGTTATTTCGAAACAAGGGGAGTTATCTCATAGACATGCCCTTAGATGCCACTGGACTGCTCATTGTTTTTACAGTTACAGACTAACACAGCTACCCCTCTGGGAAGTTCAGTACTGAATGAGAGATGACAAGTCAAGTGGGGTTAGGTCAGGAAGGGCCTTCAAAGTGAAGGCAATGTTTATGTTTGATAGGATAGAGATTAGGAGGGCAGTGAAAGGATGCAAAGAGAGAAGAGACTTGGTGGTGAGCTAGGAAAATTATCTTTGTAGCTGCAGTTTTCTGAATGAGTATGAGTGGGGCAAGATTTCATACGTTAGTGTGAGAGAGATGGATATTGCAGTAATTAAGACATGGGATAAGAGCCTGGATGAGAGATTCAGAAGGGCGGTGCCTAAGAGATGTTTTGCAGGCAGAGTCTGCAAGAGTTAGCCAGAGAGTGGGTCTTAGAAAGTGGTCCAAGTTGAAGATGATGTCCAAGTTACAGGCCTAAGTGACAGGCAAGACGGTGGTATTGTCCACAATGCTCAAGAAAGAAGGTAGCAGGGAGGGTTAGAACAGGGTTGCCAACCCACAGAAATTTCATTTACAGACAAAATGGGAAAAATTTACGGAAAGACAAATTTTTTTACGGACATAATTTTTAATGGTAAACAATATTAAATTACATAAATTGCCAATATGCTGATGCTGACGCTGACTCGGCGGGATAATGTAGATGATAACATCACATGGATCACGTGATTCACATTACGTCACCTCCACCATTGAGCTAAATAAACAACTAAAACATCTAATTTCCTCGGCTGCGCAGTAAAATGGCTGAAGCAGCACAGAAGAAATTTAATTGCTATAGAATAATTGCTGTTTTTTTTAAATGTTATTGCACTTTTACGAAATTTACGGACAGCTACATTTTTTTACAGACTTTACGGCCATGTCCAATTTCGGCTATTTTTTAAGGCCTGTCCGTAAATTTACTGACAGTTGGCAACCCTGGGCTGGGGGAGGAAGATGAGGAGCTCTATTTTAGTCATGTTGAGTTTAAATTGTCCACTGGACATCCATGTAGGGTTGCCAGGGGTCCGATATTCACCCGAACCCTCCGGTATTTTCGGCTCCTGTCCGGTAAAAAAATTCAGAGAATACTGGACACGTGAGATGTCCGGTATTTTCTGAATATTTCCCTGGCCAGGAGGCAAAAATTCCTACAAACACTCAGTGCCCGGCCTCCCCCCGAGTCCC
Source organism: Pelochelys cantorii (assembly GCA_032595735.1). Classification (NCBI taxonomy): domain Eukaryota; kingdom Metazoa; phylum Chordata; order Testudines; family Trionychidae; genus Pelochelys; species Pelochelys cantorii. The sequence continues at coordinate 36,627,291 of CM064336.1, forward strand.
CCTCTGGCCCCCAACACCCCAGCCCCCATACTTACCTGGTTCCCCAAGGCTGCCAGCACAAAATGGCTACCGGCCAAAAGACCTAGGGGAGGTGGGTCTTAGTGCTCAACCGCTCCCCTGTTCCTATCCCTGCACTTAAAGGGGACATGCTATTTTAATGCTGTTTTATTTTAAAAAAAATTGGGATTTTTTGCTCAACAACTTTGGTCTCCCCCCCTTTTTTTTCCCCTTCAACAGAATTTTTTCCTGGTGTTTTTTTTGGGGGCGGGGAGGGTGTTCGGTATTTTTGTTTCAACCATCTGGCAACCCTACATCCATGAGGAGATGTCAGAGAGACAGAGCAAGATTTCAGGTGGATAAAAGGAGCCAGAGTAGCATCTGTGAGAGCCACCCAGGTAGAGATGGTAATTTAATTTGTGGCTGAGATTATCAGAGATAAGGTGTACAGGGGGAAGAACTCCCTAGGCTGGGGCCAATCAATGATTAACTAAATCTGCTTCAGTTCCTGGTAGTGATAAGGGCCTGCTGTACTCCTTTACAGGAAACACCTGATAAGGATATCAACCACAGTTAGGGTCCCTGGTGAGAACAGCTTACAAGTGGCACGTAAGCTAAGCTCATAAACCCACAGGTGTTTAACTCTCCTCCTGTACTGGCTGATTATATAGTCAGTTGCAGTGTGAGTGCCACTCCTAGAGTCCAGGGTTAATGTTTATCCTGGCAAAACCTGTCTTAGATGGCTCCCATAATCGTGGAATCTGAGAGCCTCACAGTCTTGATGTAGCTTTGCCCTTTTGGCCCAAGCAGTTAGTCGCTACCTGGGGCCTCGTGGGGCTGCTTCCATTAGTAGGAGAAATCAGTGAAATGAGGTAGGTAATCTCATCTGCTCACAAAGAATTTACTCCAAGTTCTGTTTCCTTGCATGAAGTAGAAACTAACAAGGTAGCTACCTTGCTTTGAAATCCTCAAGTCTGCTCCTCCAGTGGGCTCTGTGCCTAGGATTGCCAGGTGTCCGGTTTTTGCCCGGATATTCCATTATTTCTGGCCCCTGTCTGGTTAAAAACAGAAAATATGGACATGTAAAATGTCCAGCATTTTCTGTTTCTCAGATGGAAGGCCCGTGGGGACATTCTTCCCCTGCCAGGTCTGGTGAGGGTGGGGGGAGTGAGGAGCACAGAGACATTTAAAGGTGCAGCAACTTGTATAAACCACTCCTGTATAAAACTATGGACTCCCGCTGTATAACACTATGGTACGCCCACATCTTGAATACTGTGTACAGATGTGGTCTCCTCACCTCAAAAAAGATATTTTGGCCTTGGAAAGGGTTCAGAAAAGGGCAACTAAAATGATTAGGGGTTTGGAACGGGTCCCATATGAAGAGAGGTTAAAATGACTGGGACTTTTCAGTTTAGAAAAGAGGGGACTGAGGGGGGATATGATAGAGGTATATAAAATCATGAGTGGTGTGGAGAGGGCAAATAAAGAAAAGTTATTTATTAGTTCCCATAATAGAAGAACTAGAGGACACCAAATGAAGTTAATGGGTAGCAGGTTTAAAACTAATAAAAGAAAGTTCTTCTTCACACAGCGTGTAGTCAACCTGTGGAACTCCTTGCCAGAGGAGGCTGTGAAGGCTAGGACTATAACAGAGTTTAAAGAGAAGCTAGATAATTTCATGGAGGTTAGGTCCATAAAAGGCTATTAACCAGGGGATAGAAATGGTGTCCCTGGCCTCTGTTTGTCAGAGGCTGGAGAAGGATGGCAGGAGACAAATCGCTTGATCATTGTCTTCGGTCCACCCTCTCTGGGGCATTTGGTGCTGGCCACTGTCGGCAGACAGGCTACTGGGCTAGATGGACTTTGGTCTGACCCAGTACGGCCATTCTTATGATTTTTTTTTTCTCTCAACAACTTAGCAAAATGGCTCCCCATTTTTTTTTGTTTTGGTTTTTTTTTTTTTGGTTTTTGCTCAACCAATTTTTTTTCCTGCCATGTTTGGGATTTTTTTGTGAAAGTATCTGTCAACCCTATCTGTGTGCAGGAAGCCCAGCCTTTCTGTTTCTTCTCTAGATCCCACAAACAGCTTCTTTTTTTCCTGGCACTGGCCAAAATGACTCTCTACAGCCTATGAGAAGGAGCTTGACTATGGGGCCTCGCACAGTTACAGGTTAACTGGATTTGTATGCTTTCTCCATGGTTTCTCAAGGGTACTCAAGTTTTTCCAGCTCCCAGCCATCACTTCTGTTGGCTGGAGACGTGTGCCTCTCTCTCTCTTCTGACCATTTTTTTATGGCTGCAGCAGTCCCTGTCTCATGCTGTGATATGCCAAAATCCCAGTCCTTGGGCTTTGCTTTCTCTCAAAAGGCTATGAATGGTCTGTTGCCCTCAGTTACAAATGCCCGCAGAACTCATTTTAAGCAGGCACATTTATTCTTAAGGTAAAAGCATTATGGAGAAAACATATAAAATCAATAAAGAGATTTAAACACATGCTGAACGCTCCAGGAGTCACCTCTCAGTCTCATGGGGCCCAAGTAGGCCAAAGTCTTTCTAACCCCTCTGTATGGGTTGAGGCCTCTGGGACAGAAGTCCTGGCCAATCACTGGCTCAGAACAAAGGCCTGGTGTCCATTCAAACTCATCCTTTTATATCAAAACCCCTTTCCTTTGTCTCCTAGTCCCTGGAAACCCCAGCTTGAGGCAGTCTATGCAAACCCCTCCAGAAGTTGTACCTCTCTCAGTTGCTTCAGCCAGGTCTACACCTGGAAATTAGGTCAGTATAAATATGTCACTCCAAGTGTGAAAAATCCACACTCTTGACTGACACTGTTCAACTGACTTAACCTCGGTATGGCCAATCCTAAACTAACAGGAGAATTCTCCCATCAATGTAGTTACTGCCACTCAAGGAGGTGGGCTTCCTATTCTAATGGGAGTACCCCTCTTCCCAGCATAATGTCTTCACTGAAACATTACGGAAGACCTGCCCTCAGTGATTCACCGTAATCACCCCCTGCTGTTTGTAGCACCTGTAGGGGCTGTAAGTAACCCACCCCGCTGAGCAGAGTCACACATAAACCAAAGATACTGCATCCAATTGCGCTGTCTGTCTGTGGTCCTATTTCTGCTCTCTCGTTGCCTCACATCTCTGGGCAGCATCCCTGAGTCCTTGGACTCCTTTGTAGGATGCTGGCTGCTAGGGTTGCCAAGGAGTTCTGATTCCCAATCCCCATTGCCATGGGTGGCAAGTAGAGTTGCCAGATACTTTCACAAAAAATACCGAACGTGGCAGAAAAAAATTGGTCAAGCAAAATAAATAAATAAATAAATAAAAATTAAAAAAACAGGGGACCAAAGTTGTTGAGAAAAAAAAAACCCCGCACAAAAAGAAAAGAGTCACTGCACCTTTAAATCCCTATGCTCCACGCTCCCCTCGCCCCCACCAGATACGGCAGGGGAAGAATGTCCCAAGCACCGGTGAAGATTCCTCTGGGGAAGGCTAGTTCCCTGTTCTGCCTATGATCCCACCCACACTCCACTCCAGCCCTGCCCCCTCCCTCCTTGCTTCTTCCTGCCACATTCCTTCACCTTTCTTGAGGTCCCCACACCACCTGCCACTCCCTACCTCTCTCCTCTCCTCTGCAAGCCCTCTTCTCCCCAGGCCCCTGCTGCTCATGCTCTATGCATCCCTCACCTTCCCCCATGAGGCCCCTGCCTCTCACTACATCCCTCCACACCTTCCCATGCCTCCATGAGGCTTCCACTACTTGCAGGGACATGGTAAATGGCAGGTGGGCCTTGTCCGGGTGAGTAGGTGGAGGGACATGGCAGGCAGGGGACTGGAGGGGTGGAAGAGAGGAGGGATGCAGCAAGCGGCTATCAGTGGGGACCTCTGGAGAAGGAGAGTAGAGTGGAGGAGAGGAGGGACTCAGCCAGGTTGCGGCAGGCTGTGGGGGCCTTGGGGAATGGGCAGAGCAGGGATGGCAATAGGTGGAACTCAGGAGGGGCCACTACAGTCCAGGCATCTGGCAAAGAGGCGGTGGCACCAAGGACAGTGGCTGCACCAGACGTGGTGGCGGCTGCCCTGGCCTATTGTACCCTCTGCCTGTGCCCACTCTTCTAACCGCTACATTGCCCCACCACCACCTACGCTGTAGCCAGCAAAGGAACCCAGGCGTCCTGCCTCCCAGACCTTTGTTTAATCAACTAGACCTCACTGTCTTCACTGTTTACTGCTAAATAGTAACACTATATCTTGAAGAGAAAGCGTCTGACATGGGACAGATCCTCGCTGGTGCAAATCTTGCATGAGGCCTTAGCTTGGAAGGAGCAGCACTGATTTGCACTATCTGAGGATATGCTCCCAGAGCATATTTAAAGCCCAAGGGCTTGTCTTCATTAGGCAAAAAGGCAGGGATTTTAGCAGGCCTGTGCGCTCGTTGGGGAAAATCTTAATGTGGATAAGGCAGGGGTGTTTCTTGCATTGTCCCTCTCGCACAGGCACATCCACCTAAAATCTCTCTCACACACACTAGCAGGGTGCTGTGTAGCATCTGCCTTGGCCAGATAATCCATGTAAAAACTCAGAGCTACCTCATCTGTGCTGGCATTTCACCCCACCTTCCTCACCACAGGGTACGAACCACCCACCTCGCCCTGGAACTGGCTGCCAGGGCAGCAGGTTGGTGAGGAAGCTCTGAACAGACCTGGGGATGGGGCAATCCTGGCCAGGAATGAGGAACCAAGTCCTGCAGAAAAGTGAAAGTACGTAGGGAACTGGCCAGGGGACAAGAAGGGAGGAAGCTCTTTGGCTCACCCACAAAGAAGGAAATTCCAAACACGTGTCTTCCAGCTGAGCCAGACTTTTCTGAGCAAAGGGCTGGTTTAGGATAAATCGAAACTGAGCTGTGTATATAAAGGCTGGCCTCATGAATGTACTGGCTCTTAGGAGATGACAAACAGCCTGTGAGGGAGGGCTGGGCCGGCCCAGCGAAGCACAGGTTCTGTGAGGATGATCACAGGGTGCCAAGCCCCCTCAGCCCGAGTACACACTCTTTCTTAGTGACCTTTCACCTCAAGATCTGACCCCATGCATGTGCACAGCATGGAATGGTTTGGAGGTAACCCTTCATCCCAGAGCAGCACTAGCTGCCTCTCCGAGGACTCACAGGATGGGAACACTCTAATGGTTGGAGCGGTAAGTACAGAGAGAGCTGCTGTGTTAGGGAGATTATGTGAGTGTGTGACAGAGAGAAGAATGTGAGTGAGACAAAACTGCAGGTGTGAGTGCATATGTGAGACAAGAGAATGTTGTGTGTGGGTTGTAGAACTGTGTGTGTGAATGGGACAGCGTGGGTGACAGAGAAAACTGTGTGTGGGTGACAGAACTGTGTGGGTGTGTAAATGGGACAGCGTGACAGAGAATTGTGTGCGAGAAAGTAAGTGACAGAACTGTGATTTTGTGTGTGACAGACCGCTATGTGAGTGTATGTGTGACATTTGTGTGTGAGGCAGAGAACTTGATGTTGTGTGACTGCGTGTAAGAGAGACAGATCTATGTGTGTGTGTGACAGAAAGAACTGTATGTGTGTAAGAGAGGCCTGTGTGTGTATGACAGAGAATTTGTGATAGTGTGTGTGAGGGTACGGTTAGACTACACAGTTTTTCCGGGATAAGAGAGATTTTGTATCTGAACATTATACAGATATTTTGTGCATATCTGAATGTGTGGGTATGTCAGAGCTTGTGTGTGTGCGTGTCTGCCTGTTGAAAGGTAGATTGTGTGACTATATATGATATGACATTGGGCAACAAAATGGCAAATGAAATTTAATGTTGATAAATGTAAAGTAATGCACATTGGGAAAAAATAAGCCCAACTATACATACAATATGAATGGGACTAATTTGACTACTACAACTACTCGAGAGAGATTCTCTGAAAACATCCACTCAGTGTGTAGCGGCAGTCAAAAAAGCAAATAGAATGTTAGGAATCATTAAAAAAGGGATAGAGAATAAGACAGAAAATATCTTACTGCCTCTATATAAAACCATGGTACGCCCACATCTTGAATACTGCATAGAGATGTGGTCGCCTCATCTCAAAAAAGATATATTGCCATTGGAAAAGGTTCAGAAAAGGGCAACAAAAATGATTAGAGGTTTGGAACGGGTCCCATATGAAGAGAGATTAAAAAGACTTGGACTTTTCAGATTAGAAAAGAGGAGACTAAGGGGGGATATGATAGAGGTCTATAAAATCATGACTGGTGTGGAAAAAGCCAATAAGGAAAAGTTATTTACTTATTCCCACAGTATAAGAACTAGGGGTCACCACATGAAATTAATAGGCAGCAGGTTTAGAACAAACAAAAGGAAGTTTTTCTTCATTCAGCGCACAGTCAACTTCTGGAACTCCTTGCCAGAGGATGTGGTGAAGGCTAGGACTTTAACAGGGTTCAAAAAAGAGCTAGATAGATTCATGGAGGTTAGGTCCATCAATGGCTATTAGCCAGGATGGATAGGAATGGTGTCCCTTGCCTCTGTTTCTCTGGAGGTGGATGACAGGGGAGGGATCACATGAGGATTACCTGTCGTGTTCCCTCTCTCTGGGGCATGTGGTATTGGCCACTGTCGGCAGACAGGATAATGGGCTCGACAGACCTTTGGTCTGACCTAGTATGTCCGTTCTTATGTTCTTATGACTGTTTCTGTGCTAGATTGTGTGTGTGAAATGTGTGGAAGATGTAGGGAGACATGCAGAGGGTCAGTGACAGGTATTCTGTCACTCTAGAATAACCCTTTCATGCCCAGCACTTACTACAGATTCCCCTCAGATGGTAGGGCTCGGAGACCTGCTGGGAAACTGCCAGCCTGGGTGGGAATCTTGGCTTGTGCTCCCAAATCTCTTGGGACTCCTGAATGCTTTCAAAAGCCCCATCCCTTGTGTGCATGTCCTGGGTCAATTCAGTGGCTGCGATAAGCACAGTGGGACAGGGTCAGCCCTGGGTGTGGGTTCAAAACAGCCAGTGCCAACATCCACGGTCCTGTGTGTTGCATTATCCCAGAGTCCGGATCCTAGGGGCAACTTTGTTTTTGGTTTGGATTCATTTGGGATGATAAGGAGAAGAGACATCCTAAAGTCCTGATTGCCATTCTCAGCTCTAACCACTAAACTCTAGCCACCTCCCTGAATCAAGAATAGAACCCAGGTTCCCTGACATGGTGTCCTGTTTTAACCCACTGGATCCCACAGCCCTAGGGTTTGTCTACACTGCAGAGTTTTTCTGGAAAAATGGCTGTTTTTCCAGAAGAACTACATTTATGTCCACAATGCTATTGTGTTCTTTTGACAGAAAGTCAAAAGAACGCAGGGGTTTTTCCTACAGCTGTAAACCTCTTTCTACGAGGAAGAAGCCTTTTTCCGAAAGAGCTCTTTCAGAAAAAGGCATGTGTGGATGGGGAAGAGGGGTTTTTCCGAAAGAAGAGGCCTCCAGGAAAAAGCACAGGTGCCCTGATGGCCACTCCGTCCATAGTAATCACAACTTAAATGTGAGATAGTGTCCAATGAATGTGGACGCTATCTTTTGAAAAAGCAGATTGCTTTTTCAATGTACTTTTGCTGTGTGGATGCTCTCCGAAAGAAGCCTGCAGTCTAGACATAGCCCTAGAGTGCAAAGCCCCCTGCGTCCTTCCTTCCCCCCTTGCTCCCCACAATGGCCCATCCAGCCCTCTACCTCACTGATAAGGGTGTGAGCTGGGGATCAGCTATAGTGCCCTCTGTGTTGGGGAACCCCTTAGCTGAGGCCCAGCCAACTCATCCCATGTCTCACTGATTGATTTGTGTCTTAGAATTCTTTGGAAGAAAAAAAGCTGAAAAGACGTCAAAAGAACCGTGCAGCCGCCCAGAGGAGCCGACAGAAGCACACAGAGAAGGCAGACGAGCTCCATCAGGTCAGTGGAGGGGGTTAACAATGGTAAGACAGGATGAAATATATGGGTTCTGTTACAGGACTCCCCAAAGAGAAAGCTCCCCAGTTAGCAAGTTAACAAGAACTGATGCAGGTGATCAAAACTGCATAACTACATGTGTCCTAAGACCCATACTCCTGGTGAATGGGGATTCTCTGTCAGCACATGTGGCAAGGCCTTGAGGTGGGGTTCCATGGTGAGATATGCTGGAATCAGAGCCTTGGAGGAGGAAAGATCACTCTCTCTAACCCCAGAGTAATCACTGGCTCTTTAAGACCCAAGCATTGGATGATGGGAGGTGTCATCCTGACTGTCTGGGGCAGCAGGCAGGATAAGGAGCTGGGCCTCTGTGAGATGATTTTCTGCAGCTCCAGAAAGTTGGGGTTTTGTGGACCAAAAATACCTATATGCATTAAGTGTGGCCCCAGATCCCCTCACAGTTTGCTGGCGTGGTGTCTGGTGTGTTCATGTGAAGTCAGTGCAGGCCCATGGTCAGAACAGGAGACTGGGAGTCAGGACTCCTGGGTTCTGTCCTCTGCTCTGGGAGGGGAACACGGCATAGTGGCTAGAGCCAGGGGAGCCCTTCTGGAACTCACAGCTCCTGGGCTCAACTGGAAATGGCAATGACTAAGCCCTCTCCCTGCTCTAACCTGTTAGACTTCCTCCTCCTCTTCTAGAACTGAGGCTGGAATCCAGGAGTCCTGGCTCCCATCTCAGTGCTGTGTATTAGTCCTTACCTCACTGTATGCCTATTCTGTGCGTGTTGTTACCTGTATGGTGGCAGCACCCATAGACTGTAACGCCCACTGTGCCTGATGCTGCACAGACGCATAGTCATAAAGGACCCTTGTAGCCTTAAAAATCTATGAACTCAGGTGTGCTGACTCCTGGGCCTTGCATACCCTTTGACTTCCACTGCCTCTCAGTCCGTTCCATTTGGGAGCTGCGGAATTTCTAGCCCTCCGTTTTCTATTACATCCCCTTAGTCAGGCAGTGTTCTTCCAAACCATTCTTTTTGCAAACAATCAGTTAAGGTGACACTGTGTCTAGCAGGGACACAGGGCTATGCCTGACTGAACTGTCAGAGGGAAAGTGATAGCAAAAGCACCCAGTTTCCTGGACTCTGTCAGGGAACCAGTGAGAGACAGGAAAGGCAGAGCAGGATCATAGCATGTGCTGGCAGGATGTGCACTGTCTCTGACAGTGCCCAGCAACAGAAGCATCAGAAGAAGGTGTAAGAGTCCCATAGAAGTAGATGTGCGCTACTCTGGGCCCCTCATCAGGCCTCTTTCTGGTCTCTACTAATCAGAGCTCAGCTGAAGCCCACAGTTTAATAGCCCTTCCACATTTTTTGTCAACATTTACTCCAGCTATCCCTGTTCTGCATATCAGTCTACACACTACTTTTTCTGAGTCTTGTCAAGCTCTTGGCCCCAGTGACTTCCTGTGGCAGAGAGCTCCACGGGCTAAGCCCATGGTATGTGAGTGAGCATTTCCTTTGATTGTCTTTGACTTTCCCTTCTTTCAATTTCATTGAATGGCCCCTTGTTCTCATGGTAGGAGACCAGGAGAACAGAAGCTCCAATCTGCCTTCTCTAGACCAGTCAGTATTTTAGAAACTTCCATCCTGTCCCCTCACCTTTATTTTCTTAAAACCCATCCCAGTCTTTTCAGAGAGTATTTCCAGGTTTCTGACCCCCTGCTCTTTCTGCAATACCCTTTTGGAGATGGGGTGACCATCAGTGCATCCAGAATCTCTCTCTGGCACCAGAAAGGTCTTTGCACCCCATTAGCCTAGTCACTGAGCATCTCACCACCCTGAAGGCATTTTCCTCTACTCACCCTGTTGAGGCGGGGCAGTGCTATTAGCCTCATTGTATAGATGGGGAAAATGAAGCATATAGAAACTAATGGATTTGCCCAGGGTCATGCAGTGTAGCTGTTGCAGAGCAGGGAATTGAATCTGAGTGTCCCAACTGACTCTGACCCCTGGGTCCTTGTTCTTTTGCTACCCAGTATTCCAGAGAGGCTGCACCATTGATATATAGAACAGCACTAGAAAATGTTCCAATTATTCTTCACCCCAAGTCCTTTTTGCCCCCTTATCCACCTCCGCACTTCACTTTCAATGTGATCAAAATGCTTAAAAATCCTCAAGCACCACTTGTGGGAAGGGTTAGGCTGCGGATTGAAAGGCCAGGGAAGTGAGTGGCCCTGCTGAAGGCAATGCTAACACAGCCACCGGGCTCATACTGTAATGAATGTGCAGGCAGAGCGCGCCTCCTGCTGGAGAGTACTGGAACTGTTCAGTCAGGTGTGCTAAATCCAGCACAGGGGCTGGAGGCGGGGGAGAAATCAGGGCTCTATCTCTGCAGCAGCATAATGATGTTATTGGCCATGGATTAGCTACAATTCTTAGGGCCTAATTCTGTCCCTCTGCATGACCCGGTAGAAGCAGATATGGGTGTAACTTGGGACAGAATTTGGCTCATGAGACAGTGACCAACCTATTCATCCAGCACCACGTCCTGCTGTGTGGGCATTGCTGTGAAAGCACTAACAGAGCTGCACCCTGTTTGGAGTCAGCTGTGCCCCCACTGTTGCTGTTTCCTATCCTGCCACCTGCCTGTGCCAGCCACCACATCAGACACTAGGGGCCACTGTTGTTCTGCACAGAAATGGCTAGAAATCATATTGCAGATCTTCCTAATAATTAAGGATAAGATTATGTTACAGAGGTCATGGACCCTCTGGCTTCAGAGACCTCTGTGACATTTTCCACTTCAGCCAAAGGGGGTGGGCTGGAGCTGTCAGCCAGTGGGGGGGACCTGGATCTCCAAGTCATTTGTCCCAGAAGTCTCATCCATGGGGGGGGACGGTGTTCCCGAAGCCCTCAGCTGCCATGGGTAGCCCTGAGTGCTCCAAGCCGTGGCAGGAGTGCATGCTGGACTCCTCCCCTCTTCTGTAGCCAGGCTCAGGCTTCAGATCTCCCCCCATCACCCTCATTTTGTCACCATTATTTTGTTTATGGCCTGTGGTCTGTCCCTGGCTTTTACGAAACATAACCATGGCACAATCTTAACCTTACTCATAATCAAGTAGTAAGAGTGAGAACTGGGGATAGAACCTCTCAGATCCCCCTCACTCACACACACACATTCTCCAAGGTGGCCAGCATTTTAGTCTCACCCCTTCTTTCTTTGCCAGCAACACGAGCTGCTGGAGAAGGCTAACACTGCCCTGCAGAAGGAGATTGAGGTCCTGAGGAAGGAGGTGAAGAACTGGACTCAGATGCTCAAGGACCATGAGCCCACCTGCCTGCTTGGTAGCCCGGACATCTGCCAGGACTTGCTGACTCCTTCGTTGCCAACTCAGCCCTCCCTTCCACTTTGGCTGGTCGAAGGGCTGGACCTGGGGATACAGTGACCCTGACTACCCCATGGGGATCGTAAGCCAAGGAGGGAGTTAAATTGTGAGACAAGAGCTGCTGTACTGGATTAGACTGCTGGACCCATCCAGTGCAGTATCCCTCCCTCCCTGCTGCCCTGGATCAGACCCACAGCCCAGGTTGTTCCATCTTCAACCTTGGCCAGAAGCAGGTACTTGAAAGGACAGCACCAAATGTCATCTGGGGGGTGGGCTGGTGGATGGATGCAGCCTCACTTCCTTCCAGGCAGCAGACCTCTCCACAATCAAACTACTTTCCTCACAGAGAGGGAATTCCTGGCCAGTCCCTGAGCAAACCCAGCCTGCTGTTCCACAGAACCCAGCATAGTACAGGGAGCAGGCAGCCGTGTCTGATGCCGTCTAACTCTAAAACCAAATCAGACTAATGACCTGTGAGGAGACTAATAAAATTCACACTCCCACCCTGCAGCCAGCACCTGACCCTGCGCCTATCCAGCCTGCAGTGCTCGCCACCGTGCTACACAGAACTGGGGACTCCAATCAGGTGCAACGCTAATGCTAGATCTTATCCATTTAGCCCTCAGTGCAGCCCTGGTGCCTTATGGTGTCCAGGCTTTTTGCCTAGTCTTAAGCACAGGGTGAAATTCACCCTAAGGAGCCATTACCAAGCTGCTGTTTGTACTGAAATGGAACTGGTGTTTTCTCAGGTTCCTTGCTCACCAGGTGCCATGTTTAACGAGACAGCTGTGAATTTCTGACCTTGTTGTAAATGTCTAGTCTATGTAACTGTGTTTCCGCATGAGCGTCTACTGGCTCGGAGTTTGTGTCGGCTCAGGTGTGAACCTTAAATTACACTTTGTTTATTCTCTTGTATGATGGGGGTCAGACTTTGAGGCATACGTAGGCTCACTTATACTGTGAGCTAAGTGAGATCAGACTCCCATTATGGTGTACACATTACCCATATAGTCAGATGCCACACTCACAGACTTTAAGGCCAGAAGGGACCACCAGGATTATCTGATCTGACCTTGGGCACAGTGCAGCCTACAGAACCTTCCCCCATCCCATAATAAACCCATAACCTTTGGCTGAGCTACTGAAGTCCTCAAATCATGATATAAAGACTTCAAGTTTCAGAGGCTCCACCCTTTACACTACAGGCTTAAACCTGCCTGTGACCATGCCCCGGGCTGAAGAGGAAGGCAAAACCGCCTCAGCCTGTCTGAAGAGGAGTACGGCTATAGAATATGTGTGGGGCAATGGAAACAGCTACAAGCATGGTCGAGAGCAGTGCCATCTGCTACCATACAGTTTTTAACATATTCACCCATTCTGACTTGACAGAGTGCCCCCTGTGACACACAGCTGCAGTATGGCACGTATCTGTGCCCTGGCAGGAGTCCTAGATGAGGGGTGGGAAACCTAAGGCCAGGGGCCGGATACAGCCCCTGGCTTGCCTGGATACAGCCCCTGAAACTCAGGGCTCCCCCACAGCATCGGGGAGCCCGTGCTGGCATTCCAGCCTCCTGCTGCCTCCCCGTGGGGCTGAATCACACAAACTCGACTAACCTGGGTCCCCCAGGCTCTGCTGTGCGAAGGGAATGTGGGAAGTGTCTTTCTCCTCAGTTGGGGACTACATCAGTGAGGAATTGTGGGGGGTAGGTTGGCTTCTCACTTGTGTACGGCCCCTGGCTGATTTTTCTGTGGGTCAGTGGCCCCCAGTCTAAAAAAGTTCCCCCCACCCCTTCCTAGACCATTGGTTGAGTTACTTCAGAGATCACAGTCACCGTCCTTACTCTACAGCTGTGCTGCATCAACAATTTATATTGGCTGTAGGAGTGAAACTATACAGTTGCCAGATTACTTGGTTCAGCAATCAGCTACCATAATTCCTCAACACTAACCCCACAACAACCCTTCCCCCACACAGCCCCAGCACATATGTGTTACTCATCACCCATACACCAAGGAAAGCCTTCCAGGACTGACACTTTGCAATCTAGAGTGTCTGTTGAGTCAGCATGCAGCAAAAACAGCTCTGTGCCCAGTGAGAGAGCGTTCTGCTTAGCACGTCACCAGGATCAACCATCCCTGGGCTGCGGGAGGACTGCATGGGATGGTAGAGCCCATTGGGCCTGTGGCAGTTGAAATGTGACAGCCAGTCAGAGAAGATGGGGACAACAAATGGGAGGTGGTGTCTCCAGCCACGAGGCAGCTCCGTACACAAACTTTGGAGCACACTTACAAACAGCAACATTGCTCACTACACCGCAGCATATAGAAACCAAGAGCCCTGAAGTATTACCTCCCGATGCAGCTTTACTGCCACTGCCCCCTATTTCCTCATCACAGAGACATGCCACTTTGTGCTGGGTTTACATGTTCATTGCTGTGATGTTCAGTGAATTAGTTGACAGGCATATGGGGGAAGCCTGCCACAGGTACCTTAGGTGCCAACTTCCCTTCTAGCTGAGGAGGGGTGCTCAACCCCCCCCCCCCACTCCACCTCAGGCCCTGACCCTGCCCTGCCTCTGCCTTATTTCACACCTTCCTCCAGTCCCATCTCTTCCCTGCCTTCTCCCCTGAGCACGCGCTGCCCCACTCCTCTCCCTCCAGCCCAGAACTTTCTGAACACCACAAATCAGCTGTTCACGGTGCTCCTGAAGTGCTGGGAGGACGGGAGAGGACATGGCCAGCAAGGCCAGCAGTGGGCAAGAAATGCAGGAAGGGGAGCTTGGCACTAGTGGGTGCTCAGCACCTATGACAGGTACTGAAATAATCTGATTCCAAGCCATACAGAATTGGGCCAAGTGCCCACACTTACTGATGAAAGGGGTATCATTACCAATACCACTCTAATCCTTGGGCACAGACCCAACGCCACAAAAAGAGAGCTACTCTCACTGGTCACAGAGAGGCTAAAGGAAGGAGACCACAAAGGAAAAAATGCCACGTACAACAGCACAGACTTTTAGCTGCTAGTTAGTAGCGCAGTTGCACATAGGGCCAAGACCAAGATCAGGGCCCAACTAGGTGTGTACATTAGTTGTACTGAGGGGCTCAGACAAAGATCAGGGCTCCTATTATGATGTGTGCATTATTAATATTAGGGAGATACCTAGGAGCCCCAGCCAGGAGCAGGGCCCATGATAATACATTCCTTAGTGGTAGCATTATTGGTTGAGTCCAATCTATTTCAGAGCATGAACTCACCTCTACCTAATGGGGGTCAGAAGGCCAATGGCCCAGAGGGCAGGTTATCCCCTAAATGCACGGCTCCTTGCAGCTTCCTGGGAAGCAGCTAGCATTGGCCAGAGTCAGAGATAGGACTAGGATAGGTTAGGGTTGCTAACCTAGTTTCACTGGGAGTCTCCCAGAATTAGGTAGGGTCTTCCAGAGGTTGCTGATGCCAAACCAGAAGACTGACCACTAAAAGTCCTATGGTGCAGCAGGGCTAAGGCAGGTTCCCTGTCTGCCCTGGCCCCATGTCACATCTGGAAGCAGTAGCCATGTCCCACCTTATGGCATCTAGGTGGGGGGCAGGGACAGGGCCCAGCAAGTTTCTGCACATTGCCCCATCCCAAGTGACAACTCCACAGCTCCCATTGGCAGGGAACTGTGGCCAATGGGAGCTGGGGCCACAGGGAAGGCTGCGGCATGGGGACAGGGAAAGCAGGGAACTTGCCTTAGCCCCATTCTGCTGTCAACCAGGACTCGGAGCTGCCAGAGATAAGCACTGCCAAGCCGGAATCCATACCCCAACCCTCTACCAGTCCTGAGCCCCTCTCCCAGAGCCCAAACCTCACACCTGTCCAGCTCTGCCGGGCCTCTGCACACTACAGCAGCCCCAGCCCCAGCTTGGGGGCCAGGAGCTTGTAGCCAGCCCCAGCACAGGACTGGGAGTGGGAGCCCCATGGGCTGGAGCGGTTAAACCTAACCCCAATCCCTTTACCCAGGCTCACACATACACCAACACCTCGGCCCCAGCTCAGAGCCCACTTTCCCAAAACCCTGCCCCATCCTGGTGAAAGTGAGTGAGAATGGGGGAGAGCGAGCTACAGAGGTAGGGGGGATGGAGTGAGTGAGGGCAGGGCCTCTGATAAGGAGTGAGGCAAGGGCTTTGTTTGGTTTGTGTGATTAGACAATTGGCAACCCTTGGCTCATAGCCCTACAGGTCTGTACCTCCTTGCAACACATCCAGCACCAGCTAAAGTGCAAATTTAGGAGTGCTATGTCTAGAAGTTTCTCCAAGGGAAATTAACTAGAGTTAGTTGGGATCCAGAATCCCCCTTCACAGGAAGATACTGATGTTTCATTTTGAATTTAAAAGCAGAATTTTGGAAGTTTCCTGAGAAACAAAGATTCCAAAACATTTTAAGTCATTTTGTTTCAATATGGTAAAACTGGGTCATTTCAACAATGACAAATGTTTCACTGAAACTTTTATACAACTGTAATATTCACTTCACTATTGGTTATAATTCTATATAGTCCATCTGTAACATGCCATATGTATGTTCTTTTTAATATTTGAATATAAAGGTCTAAACAAAATGAGTAAAAAAGAAGGAAATAATAAAACACGACACTGATGGAAATTTCTCATTTTGTTTCAATGTTAAACAAAACTTTCTGATTTTGACAATTCATTTTTTTTTTCTTCAGAAAGTTGAAATTTTTTCAACCAACTCTAAAATTTACCCTCACTTCACGTACCCTTGCTTTACACGTGTCACTTTAGTAATACTGGTAGGAAAAAAAACTACGCAGATGGAAATCAGCGTAATCTGGCAACACTGCCCTTGTTAGGGCTCCATGAAATGTGTGCTTCAAATTCTGTGGTGCTCTATGCTGCTTGTAGTCTGTGTATTGGTGGGAAAGTCCTGGGCAAGTCACTTCCATCTCTGTGAGCTGTGGATCCCATCCAAGAGAGTGGGGAGAGCCATCTTTTTTGCCTATTTAGAGTGTGAGCTCATCTCATGTGTCTGCAGTGCCCCAGTCTGGGTCGAATGATACAAACATTACTATATCAGAGTAGCAGATGTGCTCCTGTCTTTAACTGAAGTAATTTTATGGGGAGTGGGGAAATAAATGAATAATGGACATGCTTTATTTCAATTATTGTATTTTTAAAAAATGAAGGCTGGAGTGAGGGTTTAGGGGTGAGAAGAGGCATGGGGTGGGAGGCTCAGAGCAGAGGGTTGGGAGGTGGGAGGGCTCAGAGCAAGGGTAGGAGTGTAGGAGTCAAGGCAGGTGGTATATGCAGGACCTAGGACAGGGGGCTCAGGATAGGAGATGGGGAAATGGGGGTGGGCTTACCGTTGTGCTGCTCCAGTGGTGTCTCCTCTCAGGGGGCTAGGGCAGTGCTCCCTGGCCAGCAGCTCCTCCCAAGGGCTCCTCCCAGGAGGGGGGATCTAGGGCTGTGCGCTTGTTGGGTGGGGCTCTACAGGCTGCCCCCAGCCTCCAGCTGCCCCCCAGCCTATCTGAGGGGGGACAGTGCTCTTGGGGGTAGCCCCCGTCTTGCTGCTGCCTTCCCATCCTGCAGCTGCCCCCCACTCCCACTCTGCAGCTGGTTGGGGGGGGAAGTGCTTTGGGGGCTACTCCCGGCCTGCAGCAGCCCCCTCTATCTTGCAACCTATTTGGGGGCTGCTCTGGGGATTGGTGAGGCTCTGGGAGCCGTCCTTGACCTGTAACACCCCCCACCCCCGCCACACACACACACCACAGAGCAATGATTTAAATGAAGAAAAACAAAATTGAGTTAAGAACCCGAGCAATGCTGGTAAATCTTCTAATCTCTTATAAACGAAAGTATCAAATAGTGAACTTGTAAAACAGTGCATTATTCCCATGTCAGAAGTTGTTATATTATTTCATTCACATTGTGGAGCACAGCTGTGTATGTAAACACAGTTAAAATTTGTCATGGCTCTTCAGAAGAGCATCGCCTGGGTTTGCTGCCTGGGAGCAGGGTCTGGCAGGTCAGGCATTCTCAGTAGCCTAGGGCTGGCCAGTCATACAACTGCGTCAGTGTTGCTCGCCACTTAGTGAAGGCTGGACAGCGACCTGCAACAGCTGTTCTTCCATGTTACGAGGCATGATTCCAAAGATGCTGTGCCCATAAAAGATCTGTATTATGTTGGACTGAAAATTTTGGTAAGAGTTTTTAAATAGGGATGTCAACATGTAGTCAAGTACACAATTAACTGATAAACCTAGGCTTATCGGTTAATCTTATCGACTACACACATTTCCTCCCCCTTGATGCCTCTGTATCAGAGGCAGCAAGCAGGGAGGAGGGGGGAGAGTGAGAGCTGGTGCCATGGGGAGCCAGCTTTTTAGCCAGTTCCCCACGAGCACCAGATCCAATGGAGCTGCCCGAGGCAGCAACACAAAGGGTGAGGGGGGCAGGTGGGAGCTGGTACATGTGGAAAGCCGGCTTTCAAGCTAGCTCCCCATGTGTATCAGCTCATGCAAATCACTTGCCCTCCTCCTGCTCATGCTGCTGCCTCTCTATCAGAGACAGCAGTGTGGGGAGGACAGGGACAGGGGGAAGCTGATATGCATTGGGAACCGGCTTTTAAGCCGACTGTCCGCACATGCATCTATCAGAGGCAGCAGAACGGGATGGGAGGGGGCAGGGGAGGCTGCCACGGAGCAGCTTCCATCTGTAGAGGGCCCAGGCTCGCCATGGACAGAGGCTGCTCCGTGGGATGCTGGTGCAGCTTCTATCCATGGGGAGCTTGGACCTGCCATGGACAGGGGCTGCTGCTGCCCCACACTGCTGCCTCTGTATCAGAAGCGCAGGGTGGCAGAGGGCTCCCCGGGAGTGGGGCCAGGTGCGCACTGACTGCCAGCCCCACTCCTGGGAACTATTGACTAGTCGTGTAACCGATAACATTTTGTGTGGTTACACGACTAGTCAATTAATCACTATCTAACATCCCTATTTTTAACAAGATTGTAAAAGGAGAATCACAAGTACTTGTAAGATTAAGATTATGTATTCAAGTAATAGTATAGCCTTCATTTTCAAATATCTGACTGCTAATGTTAACAAACATAATTTAACATGTACATCCCTTTCCATTCTAATTACAATAATGTTCGATAAGTAGGGTTACCATATTTGAACTTTCAAAAAAGAGGATACATCTGAGAGGGCGAGTATCTGTATCCGTATCTACCAACTCACATTGTATTCATATAACTATAAACTACATAACACATTATTACAATGTGAGTTGGTAGATACGGATACAGATACACTCCCTTTCAGGTGTGTCCTCTATTTTGAAAGTTCAAATATGGTAACCCTCGATAAATTCTGGCCTTCTGTTTTATTTTTTAAATAGTTTTAAGTGAATATTGAAATGATACATTAAATTAAAATTTACCAGATGCATGTTATTTTTTATGCCATCACATGCGCAGTAACTCGCCAGGAAAGGTTTCACTAGTTAGAGAGCTACATGCTCTGTTGTCCCATGGCATTGCAAATTCATAATTTTTCTTTTCCATACATTACTTACTCCACATTTAATCATTCTTACTAATCGTTTTGATTCATTTATCTTTTAGTTTAATGTAAATAGCATTCTACTTTACTATTGCTTTTCTCTGTTTTGAATGCCAAGTAAATAAAGGAAAAATTTCATTCTAGACTTCTCGTTTTTCTCTGTATTGAATGGAGGGGGAGGCGCCAAAGTCACAATTCACCTAGGGTGCCAAAAACCTTTGGGCCAGCTCTGCATGAGGGGCAAAAGGCATTGTTGCTATGGCAACACACATCCCACAATGGCTGCTGAGCTGGGGATGGGACACCAGTGGAGGAGACAGTCCGCCATTCTCAGGTCCATGAGTAGAAGGTGGGGCAGCTCCGCAGCCTAGTCCCAGATCACAGGGATGCTGAGAGCAGGCACAGTTGATCTAGGGCATGACCAGGCCATGGCAGGGCCCCAGCATGTACCTCTTCTTACTACAGAGTCCCAGAACCCAGGCAGTACTGGGTCCAGCCCAGACATGTTGATCCAGGCCAAAGTCCCACTGACCTGGGGCTATGCCAGGCCTGGGGCCTTAAGTAACCAAGCAAGAGGGGTTTGTGATGTCACTGGCCCCCTGGGATGGCAGAGTCCCCTGCCAGTGCTCTCTATGGCACTCTGGCAGCATGTGGGCAGGTCTGAGCTGAGCATGGCCCACAGCAACTGGCTCCTGTGGCTCTTTCTATGCTGTGTGGCAGGACAGGCCGCCACCCCAGGGGAGCAGAGGGAGCCCGTGTCTGAGACACTGGGCTACAGATGGACCTGGAGTAGGTCCATTCTGCAGGACCAGGCTATAGCACTGGGGCAGAGGGTTGGGCTGTGGCTAGTGAGCGTTGTGGGGCTGTATGGCCTGACCAACCTGCTGGACGACTTCCCTGACAAGCAGGAGAATGAGGTGAGGGCCCAATAGGCAGCAAGCAACACTCTACATCAGCATGCCTAGAGACCTCTCTGAGATCCAGCCCCCTTATGGAGTGCACATAATTAGTAGTAATACAGCACAGCATAAGGGCCCCATATCTTGCCCTGTTATGTGCATATTAGTACTATTACGGTACCAGTTATTCTGTCTGTTGTATCTACCTGACACCTTTTGTCTCAGATTGTAAGTCCTTTGGGGTCTTGCATTGTGGGGGGATGGTCCATGACTGAGTTCCTAGGCAACACTATAATACAAATACAAATATTTTTCTGTTTCTTGTATAAGATAGTAACAAATCTTGTATAAGATACTAACAAATACAAATAGTTATTTCGGGATGGGAAAACAGATGCTAATGAAATATCTTCCCACATATAATGCACTATTACCCTGTGGAACTCATTGCTACAAGATACTGTTGAGATAGTTTCAGGGTTCTAAAGAAAGGATTGAATACTTACTAAGTTATAACAATGAGAACTGAATAAAATAAAATAAGGGTTTAGACATGGTGGGTGCCCCTGCTTTAAAGCATAATCAGCATCTCAAAAGAGGGGAGATAAAAGACAAGATTTTAAGGCTAGAAGGGATCCTTAGATCTAGTCTGATCTCCTGTATATCATAAGCCAGGGAATTTTACCCAGTGATTCCTGTATGGAGCCTAATGCTTGATGATCTTCCCCCTTTTAAGCCCTATCAAATAGTCAGTTTCCAACAGTCAGATTTAATACTAATTCCTAGCTCTTCTAATCAGCAGATATGTGTTTTACAAAGGTCAGTATTAGGGATGTTAAATATTGGTTAACTGAATAGTCGATTAACCTCATGAATTCTTATTGGTTACTCCACTATTCTATAGTCCCTGGCAGGGGCGGATGCTAATTTTGCGGGGCCCAGGGCTGTGCCACGGGGCCCGGGGAGGCACAATTTTGCGCATGCGCCTCGGCAGCGGCCGACCAAAGTAGTGTTTCACGCATGAGCCTCAGCAGCAGCTGACCAGAAGTAGCGTGTGCGGGGTACATACGCGGGGCCTATTGAAGCGCGGGGCCCGGGGCAGCCGCTCCGCTCGCCCTGCCCTATATCCGCCACTGGTCCCTGGGGGTGGGACTGGTAGCCAGTGAGCTCCGGCCCCACTCTGAGGAGCCCCCTGCTACCCCACGCTGCTGCCTCTATCAGCGGGAGCTGGTCTGTGAGGGGAGTCAATTTAAAAACCAGATACAGAGGCAGCAGCCCGTCTGGGGGCAAGAGGGTGTCAGAGCTCCTGAACCCAGCATGACCCAGAACTGAGCCGGGCTGCCTGCCCGCCTGGCTCCTAATACACTGTAAATGCAGAGCAGGGGTAGGTCCCAGACCCAGCATGAGTCAGCCTGCTGGCCATCCTGCTAAAAAATGTACTGGCAAGGGGGGAGGGAAATACGTATTGTCTATAGCATTAACCTATAAGCTTTTGCTTATCACTTAATCAGTTAATTGACTATGCTATTACATCCCTAGTCAGTACTGTATCACTAACTCCATTTTACAGATGGGGAAACTGAGGCACAGAGCGAGGCAGTGACTTGCATGAGGTTACCCAGCCAGACATTGAGCCAGGAATAGACACCACAAGGTCACACTGAAAAATAAGAGTTGGGGATTTTTTTTTATTTGTCTCCTTGCTCTACTAGTTTGATGTGTTGAGGGTTTGCTCTGCAGTGATGCAGCTAGAAACCTGCTTAAAAAAACAAGAAAAGAAAAAAAGAAAGCCACGATTTTCAGCTCCGCACACTTGGACTTGAAGGAAAACAGGAAATCTTGTTAGACAGTAAAACTAACTTTAGACAGCCGGCTAACTTTCTCAGCAGTATAGGGAGCTCTTCGGTTCATGCTAATACTGCCTGTTTCATTGCAGGACAATGGCTCTCCAGACTATTGTAACCCTCCCTTCGGGGGCTTCTCCCATGACTTGTCTCTGAAATGCCTGGACAAAGCAGAGCAGGACTTGGTGAAGCTGCTGGTTGAGCTGTGGAGGCACAGAGATGCCCTGGGCTGGCTCCCAGAAGGGAGATGTGGGAAGAAACTCTGGGATGCTCCCCAGGCAAGAGAGAGGAAGTGATCTATGAAGTGGCAGAGTGCTCCAGCTAGGCAGAGCCTGGATCCACACTGGCAGAGAGCACTGGAGGAATAAAGCGTTCCAGAAGTATATTTTCTCTTCCCTCCAACTCTTCATTTAGAGCCAAGGGCTAGTACAAAGATATCAATCTAGGGAGGTGCCTTAACCTCTAGAGCAGGGGTCTCCAATCCTTTTAAGCATGAAATCACTTTTGGAATGTAAGTGCAGTCCAAGATCTACCTCAAACCCAAATACTCTTGCTGGGCCTCCTTTGTACCCCTTCTCCGAGGCCCTGCCCCTGCTCACTCTGTCCTCCCTCTCTCCCCCATCCTTCTTCACTTTCATCAGGCTGGGGCAGAGAGTTGGGATGTAGGCTCTGGTCTTGGATTAAGGGATTTGGAGTGTAAGGGGCTCAGAGCTGAGCTTGGGGCAGGGAGTTGGGGTGCTAGAGGGGGTTCTATTTGCAGGCTCTGGGAGGGTGTTTGGATGCAGGGGTATTCGGGGATAGGGCAGGAGCTTGGGGTGCAGGAGGGGGTTCATGACTGGGGTAAGGTCTTGGGATGGGGACTCCAGCTGGGCACTGCTTACCTCTAGTGGCTCCTGAGTGGTGGTGCAGTGGGGCTAAGGCAGGCTCACCCCTGCCATGGCCCTGGCCCACTCCCAAAAGCAGCCAGAAAACTCCCTCCATCCCAAGTCCTATTGCACCCCCTCTCTGCTCTGTGGAGATAGGATACAGAGTGGGAGAGGGGGCACCTTGACATCAGCACCCCTCCTCTGCCCTGCCCAGTAAGCAGGGGGCTCCTGAGGGGACAGTTCCAAGGCAAAGGGCAGGAGATGCACAGCAGCGTGAAGAGGAGTAGCTGAAGCACTGGCACTTGATAGCCTTTTGGCCTTTTGTTGAGAGAGGGAAAAAAAGGTTGGGGGGAGGGGGAGAAGTTGAGCAAAAAAACAAACAAAAAAGATCACCTGCCCCTTTAAGGGCAGCCATTTTGAACACTGTTGTTCTCCACAGCACACTGGTGTGCCACAGAACACAGTTTAAGGAACACTGCTCTAGGGTGTACATCTTTCCAGAGCTGGGACTAGAACCCAGGAGTCCTGCCTCCCAGCATTACCCACTAGAGCCCACTGTTGTCCCAGATCTGGGGCTAGAACCTCACAATCCTGGCTCCCAAATTGCAGTGTGATCTACGGTCCTTTCCAAAGCTGGGAAATAGAGTCCAGGAGTCCTGGTTCTCAGCCCTGCCTGTCCCCTCCCAAGCTCCAGGTTGTCTTGGCCATTCAGAGATTAAAGCAGCTAGCAGGATGCCCAACCTCCTGGGTACCATTCCCAGCCCTGGGAAATAGAGTTCTATATGGGTAGAGCAGGTGGGACTGGGAGCCAGGGGCCTTCAAAACTAAATCCCTCCAAGTCTTAGCAGGGACTTGCTAGAAACTAATGAGAAGAGGGGATCTCAGAGAGTGAGTGGTGCCTCTAGGACAGGGATGAGCCATCATGAAGAATGCTATCACTACCCAAGGCTAAATCCTTCTGCAATTCCCAATGGTCTCTGTGCTTGCACTGGGCAAAGCCACTCCAGAATGACACCAGGAGCAGGCCCTGGAGAATTCACTAGCACTTAATGCTGGCTGGGCAGGGCAGGGCCCTGTGACTTGTCATTACTATAAATAGTGCCCCTCTTCCCCATGGGTGGAGGAGCCAAGGGGCCACAGCACAGGTTCTCTGGGGCCCTACAGCATTTGAGCTATACCCTTCCAGCCAGTCCCTTAGCCATGAGCCCAGCCTTGCAAGAGGTCTAATCCTCTCTGGCTATGTCTACACTGGAGGCTTCTTGCGCAAGAACAGCTGTTCTTGTGCAAAAACTTGCTGGGTGTCTATACTGCATGCGCATTCTTGCACAAGTAAATTTACAGTACAGCGTTGGAAAACAGGGCTTCTTCTGGAAGAGTTATTCCTCTCCCCACGAGGAATAAGAGCTCTTGCACAAGAGGGCAGTGTAGACAGGCAACATGAATTTCTTGCGCAAGAAACCCCTATGGCTAAAATGGCCATCGGAGCTTTCTTGCGCAAGAGAGCGTCCACACTGCCATGGATGCTCTTGCGCAAAAGCACATGCCAGCGTAGACGCGCTCTTGTGGAAGACTTTTTGCGCAAGAACTCTTCCGCAAAACAGTTTTTGCGCAAGAAGCTGCCAGTGTAGATGAAGCCATTAGGCCCAAAGTACTTTTCATAATGAGGGCAGAAGGCTGCATTTCCAGAGCACCTGACTCACCTCTTCAGTGCATCAGAGCTTGGCTCTATTGACTTACTCTTGCATCCCACCAGTGAAGGGAGAACAGGGACAGGCAAGGCACGTCCAGCTCCACCCGCCACTGTACTGAGCAGTGGCAAGGTTAGGAATAGAACCCAGGAGTCCTGACTCCCTCCCACTTTCCCCTGCTCTACCCATGCCTCTTCTAGCACTGGGAAAGAACCAGGAGCCCTGGCTACCAGCTCCTTTTTCCTTCCCCCTTCTCTAGACACCAGACCCCACCTGATCCCTCAGCCAGGAACAGAACCCCACACTTAAAGGGCTCTCAGTAAGATCAGACTCCGGCCCAGCAGCTATTTGAAGAGAGTCACCTAGATACAGCTTTGATCATGGAAAAAATAAATCCAGCCCCAAACTCTGACCAATCCCCTCACACTGGTTCTTTAATCTAAGCAGCCCCCAGCTCAGCATTTCTGTTACCTCATTTTCCTCCTCCTAGGTGCACCCACAGGAACCTGCAGGAACAAGACCCAGCTGGAAGGGCTTTTGTCTTTCAAAACAGGCAGCTGCTGAGCTAATGTCAGCTTCCTTCAAGCTGTCATTCAAGCTAGGCAGCTGCCCGCCTGCTCACATCCCCCACCCTCAGGGCTCCCTGCTGTCAAGGGGTCAGCAGTAGGGCACTTCCATATGGGACCAGCACAGCTGGCCACACTGTATAACATCCAATGGGCCTGATTCTGATCTCAGCTCCCCCAGGGTCAATCCAGAGTCACCCACTGCCCACAGTGGGGTCAAGGCCTGATTCTGATTTCAGCTATGTACATTCATAGCTGCTCTCATGGGCTTCAGTGGAAGCAGAACAGATAGTGCCCTGGCATGAGCAATTCTGCTGTTTACAAACAAGCAAAAGGAAGCCCCACTATTGAGCCAAGGTACTGCATTCTTTCCTTGGACATCAGGGCATTCAAACCCAGAGCAGAACTTAGCTACTTGGTCCTCTCTCTCCTGCAAACCACAAGCCATCCCTCCACCCTTTAAAAACCAGACCCCACAGCTGTAGCCTGGAGCAATTAACCAATCAGTAAGCAGGGATCAGTCAGTTATGTACCTCACCCAGGTCATGGGAGACCAAGGTTCAATTCCCTATTCAATCAGAGGGTCCCTGTGTGATCTTGGGCAAATGAGCCCCTGTGCCTCAGTTTCCCCATCTCTAATATAGGGATAACAGCACTGCCCTTCCTCACAGGGATGCATTGGGATAAATCCATTTAAGATTGAGGGGTACCTAGACATTAGGGGAGGGTGCAGATGAGTATATAGGAGAAAAAAAAAATAAAAGAGATATTGACATATGCTTGGCTTCTTGAATGGCCTAATGGTGAGTAGACCATTGGTATTTCCACAGACTGAGAGTAATGCAGAAATAGCCCCATGAAATATTTATTGTAACGACTCTTTTTGCATTATCATTTCTTCTAAGTTTTTCTAGGGCCTGGGACATCTACGTGCACACACAAGCATCTATGGCTTTTCTTACAGAAAGAACTGTAAGCTCAGGGGTGCTAGAGATGGCTTGATGCAGGATACAGTTACTTTTCTGCAGTGATCTTGTGCTTTCTTCCCTGGAACCAAGGGCCAGATCCTGATCTCTACCAGACTAGAATCTGGCTAGCGTCAGGTATGACCCATGCTGCATTTGAAAATAGCAGAGGGAAGATCTGCTTACTGCACTGCAAATCAGCTGTCCAGGGCTAGATTTTTCCAAAGAGCTCAGAACAAGGGGTTTCTGAGGGCTCAGCATCCACCACTGGGCTGGTAGTGAAGCAAACCTCTGGAAATCTGGGGGAGCTGAGCCCTTGGGAAACAGGAGCAAGGAACAGCTGAAAGCGAGGAGGTGTTCATGGGCCAGAATCAGGAGGCAGAAATGGTGGTGTCTGTCAGAGGTTCTGTCCTATCTGAAATTCAACATGAAGCCACCACCCTTGTGGGCTTCAGAAATCCCTTGGAACTTCCACAGCCAAAGCTGAACCCTGGCACCCCAGCCCAGCTCCAGCATTTTGTGCTTCTTAACCAACCCTTTGTTGTTTCAAGATACTTAATTTCCTCCCTTAAAATGCCTGCCTGCCAAGCAACCGCCCCACTCCACCCCAGAGACGGATGGATTGAGCTGAAACACACAAGCAAATGTGCTGTTTGAGACACAGCTGATGATCCCCTCCAAGATCCCAGCTCGAGTCAGTCACGCCAGCATCCCTCCACTTTTCAAAGCCCTCTTTATCCAGGGAAGTCTGACATAGCAGCCCCTCCGGCCAAATTCCAGTCTTTACGCAGCATTAAGCTTTCCAAAGCAACTCTCCGTTAGCCCCAGGACTCAATTCAACAATGGTAGGTTTATATATTGAACTTAATCTGATGCCTAAAATCTGTCTGGGTGATAAAAATAGTGGCTGGTAAAGAACTGGAGCCTTCTTCCTGCTCTTTCCCAACATGTTAAGTCACAACCCCCTTTAGTTTAATTCAACTCTCCTGGAAAGATTTAATTGGCTTGGAGGGGAGAGGTGTTAAGAGCCTTTGGTGCTGTGCAGAGATCGGCTAATCAAGTTAGTGTCTGGTTTAGTGACCCCACAAATAGAGAGGGTCCTATTCTCCAATAATGCTTACGCCCCACTTTCAAAAGTGACTCACCAGAGCCCAAGTCACTTTTGAAACCAGGGCTTGGGCAGCTTGGAAAATTTGATCCTTAAAATTTTAAGTCGGGATCCTAAATCCATAAGCCCCTACATAAGGACAGGCCAGCACTATTCTTACAGCAGGAAGGATGGTCTTGTAGCTAAAGGGCTGAACTAAGCTGCAGAAAGGCTGGGGTTGATTGTGACCTCTGCCACTGACTCCTTAGGTGGCCTTGTGCAAGTCACTTCCCTGCACCATGCTTCAGCTTTCACCTAAAAACAAGGCCAATTATCCTTTTAACTGTGTGGACTGTGACCCCTCTAGGGCAGGGGCAGCCTCTCTCTGTCTGCCAGGGCCTCTGACAGTTTTGCTCTACTGGGCATAGCAAATAAGGACCACCACCAAAACCCCTCAAACAAAACCACCCACGTTGTTTTTTTCTGCTTGAAAAAGATTCTTTAAAACAGTTCCCCTCTCCCAGCCATTTCCAGGCTGGCTTCAACAGCTTGTCACCCCCACAGCTGAATTTACCCTCCTCTAGGAGACACGGGGTTCCCTTTGTTCTTTTGAGAAGGATCCCCCGCTCTTTCCTTCCGGTGTGCAGCCCCTCCTTCCCCTGGTGCGCAAACTCCCCTCCCCCCACTCTTCTGGGTGGCAGGCTTGCATTCAGCTTTCAGAAGCAAGATCAAACCTGTTAGTAAAGATTAGGAGAAGGCTGCCATTTTCCTACACGATGATCCTTCTGGCCTTCTCTGGTCCGACCTGTATAGCACAGGCCACAAGACATCCCTGAATTGACTCAGGTTAGAAGCAGAGCAGGCCTGCTAGAAATACCAGCAATTTTTAAATCAAGAGTGGATGTGATGGAGAACCCACAACCCTTCCTTTGGGAAGCTGTTCCAATGGTGAATTCCCCCCCACTGTTAAAAATTTGGGCCCTACTTTTCAGTTGGCCTATCTTCATCTTCCAGCTACTTGACCTCCCTGTTGGAATCCATTGATCTAGGATCAGCCACTATTTCACCGTGGACATGTCACTGCCCCAGCTCCATGCCTCGGTTTCCCCATCCTTACTGAGACCCCCCCAGTGCAGAGCCAGAAAAATACTTATTGTTTTTAAAGTACTGAAGGACACAGCAAGGTCACCCAAGACAGATCCTGGAATGAATTCAAGTGTCCCAAGTTACAGCCTAGCACACTAGCCATTGTACAACACTGTCTCCTTGCCCAGCCTTTTCCTGGAAGGTGCAGGGATCTCTGCAGAGCTGGCACCGTCCCATATCAAG
The DNA here is from genome assembly GCA_032595735.1 of Pelochelys cantorii. Classification (NCBI taxonomy): domain Eukaryota; kingdom Metazoa; phylum Chordata; order Testudines; family Trionychidae; genus Pelochelys; species Pelochelys cantorii. Next base: position 36,655,441 of record CM064336.1, read on the forward strand.
CAAGAGACAGCTCAGTGATGGAGAAGAACAGGACTTGTGAGGGTTGAGGCATGGGACTGGGGCTCAGGAGATCTAGGTTCACTTCCTGGCTTTGCCACAGTCTCCCTAGATGACCCTGAGCCAGTTGTTGAACCTCTCTGGGCCTCAGTTTCCCCACCTGAATGTGAGGATGATCTTTCTTATTTAGATTATAATTACCCTTTTAATCACAGATGCGGAAACTGACACACAAAGCAGGGCGATGACCCACCCAAGCTGGGTTCTAGAAACCACTGATTAATTTATTAAGTAACTTAATATACCTAGATACTCAGGGAAGAGCCACTGGATGGGGGCAAGCTACTGTTCTTCACTGGGCTACCAGTGGAGCCAGAACTGTGACCTAAAGTGACCTTCAGCAGTCTGGAGAAATCATTATTAGTAATAAATGGGCACATCTTGCAACAGCAACACAATTATCTCCCTAATGCACCGGCAGTCGGATGCACGCCCGGCGTCTGGCAGGGGACTTGCTGTGCCCCTGAACTGGAAGGCTGCCTGCAGGAAGACATCATTTTGCAAGCAGTTTGCTTGGTCTGAGGGGGCGTGTGCCATTCACTAGCTCTCTGGATCACAGCATCCAGGCTGTGAGATGATATGCAAGACCCATATCACCACCACTCATTAAAAGTCCCTGGTTCAGTCCCCTAGCAGTTGGCATGTGAACCTGGAGTCCTACCCAAACTCCAGGGTGAGGGACTCTTTTCTGGCATCCTGTTCTCCCCAGCAGGAACAAGACTCTCCTTACAGTCCTCAATGTGGTAGGGAGTGCTGCCTTGATGCTGATAAATAGCTGCTGCATCTCACTGGTAGGTGTATGTGTCACCCCCACCCCAGAGGCAGCTGCATTTCATTGGGAGGTAAAAGGGGGCATATACATAGTTTGCACTGTGTTCTTTGATCTGTCAGAATGGAAGGTGCTGTTTCATGCAAAATCCATCAATTGCTACAATTGTGTGATATTGAATACCATTGTAGCCCTGACTCTGAGGGCACACCCCTAAATCCATTTCAAACTTGTCACTTCAGGGGGATCAAAACAAGACCTACAAATTTAGCAGTACCCTTGTTGTCACTAGACTGCGCACACAGCCTTTCCTTCTACAAACCAGAGTTCACAGATAATCCCCATTTGCTGTTAGCAATGTAGGGCTTATGACACATGCTTGAGTCTTTCCAATTCCATCCAGCAGAAGGCAATGGCACCCTTTCTCTCTCTCTCTCTCTCTCTCATGCACATGCACACGCACACGCACTCTCTACTATGCTAACAAACTATTTGTCATGCTGCCCCCGAATTGATGGTTCTAATGGGAAGGAAATTTATAGTAACCCTTTTTAGCTGGAGCTAGGGAGGGCTTGGCCTAAGAAGCTGATTGAGTTGAGGGGATAGGATCTCTGAAAAGGCTAGTAGCTCTGGAAATGCAGACAGCAATTTCTATTTCTTAGCTGGGAGGGCTGGTGGAGGCGGGGCATGGGGTGGAGATCGGAAAAGAGTCCCAAAGGGGCAGGCTGAGGTGTGGAGATGCAAATACCTGAGCTAGAAATAGGGAGGGAGGGTGGGCTTGCAGCAGGATACCATGACTCGGGAGCTGCCAACAGGACCCGGTGCAAGAGAGCTGCTAAAAACCTCTGCTGTGGACTCCCTGCCAGCTACAGACAGATGGTAGGATATACACCTGGCTATGGGGAGTTGAAGGGGGTAGAAGAGCTGGGGTCTCAGCTGCACTGAAGGCAGGTTCCCAGGTCTGTTGAATCCTGGGGGCAGGAAGAGTTTGTAGGTGAAGAGAGAATAGTCATTAGCAAATAGAAGAAATAATCCCCAGCTCACACACCTGCACTAACCAATGTACCTCATAGGCCTAGGATTAGAACCTAGGAATTCTGAGGCCCCCCCGCTCTAACCACTAGCCCCCTCTCCCAGAATTAGTGATAGAAACTAGAAGTGCTGACTCCCTTCTGCATGCCCCACATACTTAGCCAATTTCCCCCCTCTCTCCCCCCCGATCACTGCTCTTTTGATTCACAAGCAAAGCTGAGTGGAAAGAGCTTGCTACAGCGAAAAGGAAAATCTATTGTCCTGGGTTCTCTCTGTTGCAGTTTTACTCCAGGTAGAAGAGTGTGAGACTGAAACGCCAGGGAGTGGGCACAAGCAACCAGTATGTGTTTTGATAGGACTAAACAGATGACCTGACGAAGCACTGTCCTGGGAAGCTGCGGCTCTGAAAAAGATTTTGGGGGGGGAGGGGAAGAGAAATCAGCTGGATGGGAGCTCCCTGTGCAAGGCTGTGGCCAAAAGGGCTCCGAGGTGCCTGGATTCATGAGGGGAATCTCAAGGAGAAGAAAAAAAGTTATTCTTTTTATTTGGCATTGGTGTGGCCACTCCAGGAACCCTGCCCCCTGTTCCGGTGTCCACAGTCCATGTAGGATGTGAACAAAAGTGAAGAGGGTTCAGAGCAGACCCACTGGAATGAGTAAAGCATTCGTAAACCTGCCTAATAGTGAAACTCCAGGATCTCAATCTATTTATCTTATCAAAGAGAAGGTTAACGGGAGTGGCTTGATCACACTGTAGCAGGACCTACCTGGGGAACAAATATTTAACAGTAGGCTCTTGAGTCTAGCAGAGAAAGACTGGAAACAAGGTGACATTTTTATCAGTGAAGATAATTAAGTTCCAAGTTCCCCAGGGTAAGGTGGATTTTCCATCACTGACCATTTTAAGTCAAGATCGGATGTATTTCTAAAAGAGCTGCTCTAGGAGTGAGTGTGGGAATTCTCTGGCCTGTGCTGTCCGATGGGTCAGGCTAGATGACCAATGTGGTCCCTTCTAGCCTTGGAATCTATGAAACTGAGTGTGCGGGGGAATGGGACATAGCGAGAGCCCAGACTTGGAAGCTTGGTCCATGTGCCCTTTGCCTTAGCACATTGTGATATAGTGGGGTGTGCTGTACGCTCTGGTTGGGCATTCACTGGTCGCTATGCTTGGGCTGTGGGTGACCCCTACTGGCCTGTGTCTGTGAGCACTGCTCAGTGGGGGGTTGCCCTGAGGGCCCTCATATCACTTAGGCAATGGCCCAAGCGGTTCTCACCTGACATGGGAAGGGGTTTGAACAAAGGAAGGAGAAGTGCAGTCGGAGTGTCCAAAAGCTGGGTAGCCTGGGGGCAGGAGGGATAAGGGGTGCCCTGCCAATCAGGTAGTGGGGTAGGTTCAGGTGTGGCCTAGGGACTAGAGTGCTCACTGGGGGAGAGTAAAGTCATGGGTTCAAGTCCCACCTCCCCCCAGTCAGGATGGGATAGCTAAAAGCCAGGCAGCCCCAGGGCAGGAAGGATAAGGGAAGCATGGAAGAGGCAGACTAACCACTGTAGGGGGGGTCCAGGGGCCTGCAACCCCCCCTCCCCCAGGAAACCAGGGCTGTTGGCCTATCCTCTTATGCCTGCATTGGTCCTATGCTGTGCTGTATCTCAGAGCAGCAATAAACCCTCTCTATTCTACTGGCTGGCAGTCACATCTTGCTGTGGACAGGGGTGCAGGGTTGGGGGGTCCCTGACACACATCATAGCCTCTTTTCCAAAAAACTAGAGAAATCCCACTTAGCAGTATAGAAGGTAGGACACACAGCTCAGAGATGCAGATTCCAGCCAGCAGAGGATGGCTGTGCACACACTATTCTAATCAGAGCAACCCCTTTGCTCTCCACCTTCTGCTGACCTGATTCTGTGCTCTTAGCATGTCATTTCCCTTACAGAGACCATACATCCTGCCATCCTGCCATGCTGCCATCATCTCTCTGCTGCTGATCCTGATGGCCTCCCCCTGCTGGAGCAATGAGGCCATGAGGCCTGGATGCCATCTGCACTGTAAGGATGTGTGTAGGGGGGAGGGCGGTTTGGAGCTATGCCAGGGACTGAACATGACACCAGAGAGCCAGGATCTCCCTAACCCTGGGTCTGATGTTCCCATCCCCCACCACCACAGGATTCGTGACAATGCTGCATTTTACAGACTGGGAAATTGAAGCACAGAAAGGAGAAGTGGGTTGGCCCCAAGGTCATGCATAGTCTGTGACAGAACCAAAACTACAAGCCAGGAGCCCTAGCTCCCAGCCCCTCTGCTCTAGTCATTATACATCCCTGCCCCCACCCCCACAGTTGACTTTGCACACCTCTTCATTACAGGGATGTTTATGGCTGTCAAGCCACTTGAGCATTTGGCAGAGGTTGGGTGTTTTGGATCCAAAAGTTGCCAGTTTGAATCCCCAGCAGCAGAGTTATTCCCATTCTGTGGCCCTGGTGTAGAATGAGTTAGTTGTTTCTCAGCCCAGTCCTTAGCTCATGAGCACAGACACTGAGGGCTACCCAGGCCATGAAGACTAAACTTTCCCCTCTCCCCATAGCATTTGATGTAACCATCAAGAGCGACCGCCATGGGACCTGCTGGGGGACCCATGTGGTCCAGGCCTGTGTGGGCTACTGCGAGTCCAGCGCCTTCCCCTCCAAGTACTCCATCCTGCTGGCCAGCAGCTTCAGACACAACATCACCTCTGTGTCCCAGTGCTGCACCATCAGCAAAATGCAGAAGGTGAGTGGGGTTGGGCCTACAAACTCAGCCAGACCAGGGAACATGGGGCTGCAAGGTGCATGCAAGAGCTGGGATGATATATAGAAGCAAGAAGGTGAAGGGATCCAGAGGACAGACAGATATGGGGAATCTAATATTTCTCCAGCTCCCCTAACTAGCAGCTGGGATGGAAGCTCACAGGGGAAGCTGGATGGACACAGCTGGGCTGATTCTCAGCTAGGTTGAGGATTTGGTGTATGCTACGATCACAGGAAGGATGTGGCTGGCACAGGGCAGTGCCCCCAGTCCGGTACAGTGCTCCTCTGTGGCCCTTTCAGAATCCATCCCTGTCAGCCATTGTGGAAGGAAAGGGCATGGGGCCGGAATACACCATTCTCTGGCTATTCGCTACCCCCAAGGAATCATAGGAAATGGCACCTGCTCTCTAATTTGTGCCAGGGCCTGGAATTCAGGGAGGGCACAGGGCTGTGGCACCAGTCCATCTCACCCTCCCGTTCCACTGCCACAGATCAAAGTCCGCCTGCACTGTGGGGCCACCCGCCGCAAAGAGATGGAGATCTTCACTGCCAGGAGCTGCCAGTGTGACATGTGCCGCCTCTCCCGCTACTGACTGGGCCAGGGAGATCCTCTCCTGCGACACCCAGGAACCCACAGGCTGGACTTGTCTATTAACATGTGTCCTCCAGGGCCACTGCAGTCCACACCATGCTTGCTTTGCCACTTGCGGGGCACCACTGTTGCTCCCAGCTTTACCAAGAGCTTCTGATTGCCAGCTTGCTGCTGTAGGTTTATCTTTGCAAACAGATCCCATTCCAGCAGATACGCCCCCACCCGGAAGAAACCAGAGAGCCAGGCTCCCCAACCAGGCTGCTCTCTGTAGGCTGGGCCAAGTCAGAGAAAGTCATGGGCTCCTCTTCCCTCTGCCATGCTGCCAAGAAGCCAATGCCTGATCTCAGGTTAATATATCCGGCTGGAGCACAAAATATGTTTCTTCCTGACCCCAGCAAAGAGATCAGCTCCTGCCGTGGTGCCTGAGATGACTGTCGCTCTCAGGGAAGAGCCCTGCATGAGTAAGACCTGCCTGAATCCTGACCCAGTAACAAACAGAACCTGCTAAGGCCCCTTTACTTACCAAGCAGACAATCCGAGCACAGGCCCTGAACCTAGGCCTCCTAGGGAGCCTGTAGAAGGAGGGTAGGTCCGCATTGCTCATTTTCATATGGGTGTGCCACAGGCAAAGCCAGAGACATAGCTCCGCCCAGCACACATCTGACCTCACCCACACCTGGTGAAAGGCTGGTTGGAGCTGCCTGAGCTACCAGAGGGCAAGGGTGACGTGGGGGCCACCGGCCCCCCAACTCCGTGGGTGGGAGTGGCCAGGGGCTGGCGAGGGGACTAGCAAGGGCCTCTGCTTCCCCCACACTCACTGGCAGCAGTAGCGGAAGCAGAGCAACATGGCCCCAGCTTGCTCTGCTCTCCTGGCATGTCGCTTGTGGGAGAGGCGGCATCACCCCTGTAGGCACTGGGGGGGGGAGCAGAGTGAACTGGGGCAACATTGCTCTGCTACCCCCCACCGCCGCCAGTGAATGCAGAAGGGGGGGCCAGCCCTGGCCCTGCTATTCCCCTGGGCCGCCGTGGTTGGGGGAAGAGGTGAGATGCAGTGGAGCAATGGTGGGGAAGAGGCAGGGTGAGAGTGGAGCAAGGATGAGGAGGGGGCAGAGCAGGGACAGGGAGAAGCAGGGATTGGGACGGGGGGTTGTCCTGGCCTCCCTGGGCTGGGGGAGTGATGTTTCCTCCTCACTCATCTCGCCTGCCAGAGGGCGCAGTGCAGTGGGTAGCCTGAGGCAGGCTATCTGGAGTCCAGTATTTCTGACCTGCTGTGTGATTGTGCTCATGCTGCTTCTTCTTACTGAGTTTTAGTTGGCCCTCCCATCATCTGCCTATTAAGACGGTGAGCTCTGTAAGGCAAGAACCATCTCTCACTCTGTCTGTGCACTACCTGGTCCGATGGGGGCCTTGATCTTGATCCTGATCTCTAGTGGGACTCTAAGGGTACATCTACACTGCACCGTAGCGCAAAATAAGATACACAAATTGTGTATCTTATTTTAATCTTATCTCAAAATAGCTTATTTCGTAAAATTTCGAAATAACCCGCTCTTCCGAAACATCCCTTACTCCTTGTGGAATGAGGTCTACAGGGACGTTGGAATAGAGAGCCCGCAATAACGGGTTTGCTGTGAAGACACAGGATAGCAATTTCAGGATACTCCAGTAGTCCAAAATAGTGTTGCAGTGTAGATGTAACCTAACTGAATAATGTTGCTCCACTGGGTAAGGCTACCTGTGTTGCCTCTCTCTTGCTTAGTGCTGTAGTATGTGAGCTATTAACATAAATGATCAGTATGAAGAAACTTCACCTTGCCCAGCAGTTTCTGTGCCAGACGAACTTTCCCAGTGGAGCTGCTTAAATGTGTCAGGCCCAGCTGCTCAAATAAAGCAGCACTTTAAAACAATCCCAGTCTTCTTGAATCTCTACCATCCCAGTGGCCAGGTCTGCTGGCTGCAGGAAGCAGCATCTCCTCTAGTTCTTAATTCATAGGTGTTAAATCCCCAGATGGTTTCTGTACAAGTTATAGAAATGCTCAGCCAAATTCATCCTCGGACCATGGCCCCACCAGGGATTAATGTTCTACCAGGGATCTCTAGTCTATTGAGGAAGAGCCAGAGCAGGCCAATGGCCAAAGCTCAGACCATGAACAGGAGATAAGAATTCAGTCCCAACTTTGGGTGGGATCTAGGGCAGGGTTTTCGGTTCTCTTGCTGGCTCTTGGAAGGGAATGATGCCTAGTGGTTAGAGCAGAGGGCCTGCAAGCCAGGCCTCTTGGATTCTATTCTCAGTGCTGAGAGAGGAGTGGAATCTAGTGGGTTAGAGCCAGAGGGGCTGGGTATCAGGACTCCAGGGTTCTATTTTTGGTTCTGGAGAGGACTGGGGTCTAGGGGTTAGAGCAATTGAAGAGGGGAGCCAGAACTCATGGATACTATTCTGTGCTCAACACATGACTGTTGTCATTCAGTGCCTGAGTTGCCCCCTTTGAAACAGGGCAAGCAACCCTCACTGCACTGGTGGAAAAGTTAACACCTGCAAAGGAGGCTGTGGTTGCCCCTTGGGCCTCTCCTGATTATAGCCTCTTGCTGGTGTCCTGATCCCAGAGTCTGATTGTGTAAAGGGCCTCATCTTCCAGCCAGGTATGTAGGTGGTTCAGATATCTGATGTGTAGCCACCACCCCATTTCCGTTGGGTTCAAGCCATTGTGTTCCCAAACCAGGAGCCACTGGCCCTTCACAGCAAACTCTGCACACATGGTGGAGGTGAGGGCATGGGCTTGTGGCAGAGGGGAACCAGACATGGGGGTGGGGGATGGAGAGCAGGGGGACTGATTTCTGTGTAGGGAACCAGCTAGAAAACTTTATTCTGATTAGAGCACATTGGTGGGAGGATACAGGGAGACCTGCCCCTCTCCAAAGGCTGTCCCACCTCCCCACCCTCAGCTGCTATCAGTCCAGACCACTCTCCTGCAGGGGCAGCAAACTAGCAGGGGTAGGAGGGCATGATCAACGGAGGTCCCTGCAGACCAGAAAGTAGCTGGCAGCTGCTGCCTTGCTGGGGCAACCAGGCCAGAAAGGATTCAAAGCTTTCAGTACTGGCACATGGTGCAGTGTCTCACATGGTAGGGTCCCACTGGTCCACAGCGGCAGGTACTCCTGCTGACTGGTGGACACACACACACACACACACACACACACAATACCCCCACTGGCAGCCTAGGGGCCAATTGGAAGCAGTCTGCCAATCTGTGCTTCCATTTTCCCAGCATCCTCTGGGGCACTCACACAGGTCTCCCACCTCTGTTTCATTAGCATCCTCCTATAGGTGGTTTCCTATTGGCATCACCCCTGAGACAAGGCACCAGCTCACTGATTCCATCTCCACTCAGGGCCCATGGGAGGAAAACAGTCCTCTCTCCACCCCCCAGCAGCAGCTGCAGGAAGACATGCACTGGGTTAATGCTGGCATAGACATTCCAATAGAATAGAGGGTGGAGGTGCAGAGCTGGAGACAGGCATTCTCTGTGGGGCTGCCACAAGATGGGCTTCTTCAGCCCCCTGCGACACATGGCCATCTCTGATCCAGGGAGCGATATTTTAATACAGATTCCTGCCCGTGGGTGGGTGGGGAGCACAAAAGGGAGAGAGTTAGCAGCAGCCACCCTATAGATCAGTACTCCCCACATTTTTGCTGGCAAAAGTTCATTTTAACAAAGTATTTCCTGTGAGGACCCTGGCCAGCATGGAGGGCACCATTGTGAAGAGCCAAAGGGCATCGTCCACACAGTGATCCACAAAGTCATGCTGTACAGAGGTGGCCATTTTGCTCTACAAAATGGTTGATGCTGCAGTGTGACCTCGTACATGTGGAGCACACAAGATCACACTGTGCGGAGGATACCAGGCAGTAGAGCAAAATGGCATCTTGCATGCATTGTGACCTCACACACTCTGTACACACAATGCAGAGCTAAATGGCAGCCTGCACCAACCCCATCTGCTGATGGCATGACCCTATTTGAGAGTCACAACCCCAGAGCCACCTTAGGATTTATGGGATCCTATTCAGCATTATTAAACTGATGCCCCCAAACTCTCCCCCCAGTGCTGACACACACGGAGCTCCCTACGCAGCAGATGTTGCAGCAGCCCAGGTTCACAGCCCGGGTGGGGAGTGATGAGGTAGCAAAGGATACAAAGCCACCCAGCTCATCTCATGGTGGCACCGAGTCACAGTTCCCTGCAGAGACCCTAGGCCCCTCTCCCTCACCAGCAGATTTGGGTCTGTGAATATGGCTCCTGCCAAAGGAAACTGCAGCACACACTGGCTGTACAGGCACCAACCTACTCTGACCTGCTGGTGCCCCAATTTTATAGGGACCATCCTGCTATTTACGGCTTTGTCTTATATAAGCCCCTTTTACTCCCACACTCCCTGTCCCAATTTTCATACTTGCTGTCTGGTCACTCTCCCTTACACAGCTGCATTTGCCTAAGGATAGCCCTACATGACCCTATTGGGGAACTGCTGCTATATGACTTTCAAGTGGGGTGACTGCTGCTGCCCTCTTCTGGAGAGAATCAGAACTGTGGAGTGTAACTAAAGCACAGCCTAGGGCTGGGGGGTGTGTGCTTAATGAACTTTGGTAGGTGATCATGGGTTGATTCCACCCCCAGAAGGGGCAGGGGCTTGGTGAAAAAGGGGTAGAGTTGGGCACTAGCCTCCCCCCAGAGTTGTCTGGGGCTAGAGGCTTTGAAGTAAAAACAGAGCAAAGGGCTCACAGCTCCTGGCCCCACTGCTATTGCAGGCATCCTGGTTGCTGTAGCTATTTGAAAGGCTCACGGCTCTGGCCCCTTCCAAGGTAGTGCCGTGACCCGGAGCCATTTAAATAGATTCTGCTACCTGAGCCACCGCAGCAGGATATAAATAGATATCAGTCAGATGCAGCCCACAAGCTGGATCAACATGTTACACGGACTGGATGCAGCCCAGGGGCCGCATCTTGCCCAGCCCTGGCCTAGGGAGACAGAATAGCAATGCTGCAACCAGCCCAGGAAATGGAGATTGCTATCGGCACAAGCATTTAGATGCTGGCATTTCCCTACAGTGTCTAACCCCAATCATGTTGGGAAGGATCATTTGCCCCTGGAAACGCTATGAGGGAAACACCACACAGAACTAGGGGTGGAAGCCAGGGCTCCAGGGTCTCCCCACAAGGCCAGCCCTTCCTAGGCTCTCAGGAGCAAATAGGGCTGCATTCTAGTCTTGCTGATGCAGAGTTGGCACCCATTCATTGCTGGGTGCCTACCTCTGGAATCTCTCTTTGCTGTCTGTTGGCAGGGGTAACAGGCCAGCCCCAGGTCACAATGTATATGGTCTTCCTGCTTCCATCCCTTGCAGAAGAATTTAGAGCAAGCTCTGAACTCCATGGATCTGCCTCCTACCAAACAGCAGGGACCACAAGCATCCTCTACCCATCAAACTCCATATCCTATTAAAATAGATTCCCCACCCCCCCAGTCTCAGCCCAGTCACTAATTCTGAAGGCTAAGGGGAGGGCTGGGAACCGGGAATCTAGAGTTCTAAGGTCAGCTGGAGGGGACGGGGAGAGGGACTTGGGGGGGGGGGAGGAGGGGGAGGAGAAGAGAAGACTGGCCTCTAGCAGCAAAAGCTTAGTGCTCTTCTCACCCTGCTTTTCAACTCTCGATTCTCTTTACCCAATGAGGAATTAATATTCTGCTCTCATCTATTGCCATCCAGCAATTAAACTTAGCCACCCCCTCTGGTGAGTGCATTTTACATAGCAAGGGACCAATCCATTGTTCTGCAATCTGACCATGGTCTCAGAACAAACCAGTAACAGTGAAAAGAACCCAGGGACCCTCACTCCCACCCCCAACCTATATGCCCCTTCTCCCACCTTCACAGCCCAACATTTAGTGAATGGAATCAGCACGCCCAGGGACATGAAAGTATCTCTTTATTGAATTCAGACTTATCCAGCAAACGAAAATAAGGGGAGGGAGGGAGAGAGGAAGGAGGGCAACTTTAAATCATCTTAAATATAGTAATTTAACCTCTTGTTTTTTACTCAACCCTTCCCCCTGAATTCCTCCTCCCTCAAAAATAACCCCTGGTGTCCATTCCCAACCCAATTCCTCTCATGGTAACTACGTTGCTGCTGTATCTAAGACAATTGTGCACCCAGTTACTACAGTCACCACATGGCGTGAGTGGCTACAAATAAATTAAGGTTTAAATTAAAAATATCCCACTACTCCCACCAATAAAATAGTAATTAAAAAATAAACCCTCCCACCAGGGAACTATAAAATATTTTAAGTCATGCCTACTATCAAGGGCATGATGTGATACCCGGGATGCCTTTTGGCCAGCGCCGGCACTTGAGATGGAAAGAAAATTAAGACATTGAAGATGGGAAAGCATGGGCTCAACAGGATTAGAAATGGAGCATCTCAACCCCCATGCCCAAAGATGGTAAGTCTATTCAACACCCCCTTCAAATGTCAGTCTATTTAGGACCATCAGGTGCCACCCACCCCACCCAAATGGTATAGTCTATTCAATATGCCACAGAGCAGTCAACTGCTCCTGTCCCTAGCAATGGAAGGTTCCATTTAGCACACTCCCTTTCATACAGTAGAAACTATGCACCCATAGCTAGAATGGCCAAGTCCAACTTCCCTCTCATATAGTCTAATCCCCCTCACCAGTTGTTAAGAGTTGGAAGTCTCGCATTTAACCTCCCCAACCCAGCAATGCTATTCCATATTGTTCCCCCATCTCCTAGAATGGAACAGTCCTAAACCTCTCTCCTCTCTCTCCCCCCCCCCCATCTCCTGAGATGGCACAGCCTATTTAGCCCCTCCAAATCGTACAGACTATTCAGCACCCTTCTTCACCTTCCATATGCTAGTGCTTATGCAGACCCTCCCTCTTTAGACCCAGACAGGCAACAATGGAGTCCAGATGGTATAATCCACTCCAAGACCACTTCCAATAGTCATCTTCTCAGCCTCCCTGCTTTGTTTCCCCAGATGGTACAGTCTATTCAGACTCTCAGCTGGGAAAGGGGCTGGTTGGACTGACTTGATTACTCCCCAAGGGGGGGAAAAGCGGAATGGACCATACCCCTTCCTTGTTTAGATGGTATACTGACTGTACCATCTGGGGGAATGTTGCACACTGCACCATTTGAAGAAGGGGTGTGTTTTGAATACACTGCCACAAATGTTTCCAACAAGAATTGAAAAGGAAGCAACTTTTGAAGTGATGGCAGCAACTGACAGCTGCTAGGGTGAGGGGTCATGGCAAGAAGGAATATGCTCCCAAGAGCCGAACCAAGACGACGGGGGGAGGGAGAGCCAGGAGAGACTAGGGCTATAAACCTGCTCTCCTCCTTCCCATCTCCAGGGAGGGGTACCCATACCCTCATATACTCATGGACCCGAGGTCCAGTTCCCCAGCCGCTTTCCTCCCACTCCTTTAGCATTGTCCAAAAAAGTTCGATAGAAGCTGACAACAGGCTCCCCATTCCAGCCTCCCCACTAACTCCCTCTGTCCTCACATCCATGGCAGCTGGTCCTGTATCTGAGGGCACTACAGAGCCCCCTCCAACATGCCTGCCATCTGGGCATTTATATCAGGGGAAAAATGTCCCTCTTGGGGCAGTGATGGGGGAGAATGCAGAATCCTATAGAAGCCTGGATTCTACTGGGGCATGGGGGGGAGGGGGAGAAGATGTGACAGGGGAATCTCCCCAAAATATGTTTGTGCAGGGAAGTAGGATTGTGCACAGATATATAGGAGAGGGGGAATCTCCCCCATGCTGTATGTGCAGGGAACTCAGATAGGGGTGGTATGGCAAGAATCATGGGGTATGCTGATGAATGGGGTCAGGATTGTGGCTTGTACTAATATATGGGACAGGGAGATCTCCCCCAAGCTGTTTCTGTAGGGGAGTGAAGTGGGGTGCACAATAGGGGGAACTCAGAAAGTGCCCCACTAAGCAAATTGCCAGGTTTTGGGCAGCAGACTCCAGGGCTGAGGGATGGACCTGCCCCAGGGGCTGCAGCAATGAGCCAAGGGGACAGGTGGAGAAAGAATCAATGCAAGACTCAGCTGACCTCTTTCAGAGTTCTTCCCATCACAGCAGCTCAGTCTCACCACATCCAGGGTCACCAGTGGACCCTGCCCATTCCTGCTAGCCCAACACCCATCCTGCAGAGGGGCAGGGGGCAGGAACTGAACTCCTAGCCTCTAGTAAAGGGCTCTGCTCCCTTCCCTCTTGCATTAGGAACCCTAGGTTGGAATGGGAGGGTCTATTGCTTTAAAATACATGGGAGAGGGGCATCCATCTGCAACAGCAGAGCCAGGCACAAGCCACTGCACTATGGCAGGGGGCTGGGATGTTCAGCTTGCACTGGGCATGGCTAAACTAGCTCCCTCATCTAGCTCCCTTATTATAGCCCATATGCCAATCAGAGGTGGCTCTCTGGACCAGAACAGCTGAGATAGGTAACCACCAAGGGAGGAATCACCAGCAATTCACCCCAGCAGCCATGGGGACCCCTTCAACAGAGGTCCTGCACATCCCCCACATCTATTGCATCCTTACTCAGCTCCTACCCCAAGACGTAGCCTGGCCCTGCCCCATCAGCAAGGGGCTGATACTGGGCCCTGCATCCCCAAGGAGTGGGAGGCACTGGGGATAACACCAATAACATGCCCCTGTGCCAGCTAGGACCCATGGAAGTCACGTGGGGTGATGTGTTAAGTGTACACCATGGAGAGGTGACGAGCAGAAGTGCCAGCCCAAGTGGGGTGCAATTGCTGAGGCAGGGGTGCCTCCCTCCAGTCCCATTTTGGATCCATGTCCCTGGTGGGATGGGGATGGGGATGGCAATGGCTGGGAGGCCATGGGCTCCTGCAGCATGAAGGGGCCAGCTCTGGTTTGGCACAGGCTGGGCAGGGGAGGGGCTGGCGGCTGGCTGGGCACCTCTAACTCTTGTTGCCACTCTGCAAGCCCAGGCTGTGCTGGAGATTGAGCCGGTTCATTTGTGCCTCCTCCAGACCCTGCAGCTTCTTCAGCTGCAGCTCATCCAGCTGCTTCCAGAGCTCCTGACGCTCCTTTTCCTTCTTCAGCTCCCTGCAGAGACAGGGGTGGCAGAGTGAGGGGAAAGGTGGCACCCAACTTGGTCCTCTTGCCGATAACCCATGGCAGCACCTGGGGTCAAGCACCCTCACAGGGGCTTTTGGAGTCACTGGGAAACCCAGACCAAGATGGTCTCAGGCACCCCAGTGCATTGTGGGAAATGGGGCATGCCCCAGGGAAATCCAGGGCAAAGTGAGCACCCCACCCATTGTGCTGGGACAAACACTGCAGCTTGGCAGCATCCTCTGGCCTCCCACTTCCACACACCACAAAGGGGAGCCTGCTCCAAACTGGCTAGGGGCTTCTCACAGGTCAGCTCCCTGCCCAACTCTGTGCAAGGGCTAAGGCACAGGTATAGCCATGGAGTGTGAGGTAATGGGTAACATGACTGGGCAGAATGCCCACCTCTCCCAGAATCCCCCAGGACTGCTGCATAGAGGGGGCTGGCCTAAGGATGTGGGGGGGGAGGAGATTAGTCCCCCAACTCCAACATCTGGATGCCCCACATTCCCCCAACACCTGGCACCCAACTCACTGCTGTTTCTCCACCTTGTAGGAGGCCGTGAGCTCATCAAAGAGCTTCCCATTCATCTCCATGAAGGTCTTGAGCACGTTGTAGACCAGGGAGACAATTGTCCTGTGGGCATGGGGAGGGAGGAGAGGTGACTGGCTTCAGCTGCCAGCCCTATGTTGATTCCCTGCCCTGGGAACCCTCACCTCTGCCCTCAACACATCCTGATATTGGTCAGTGCTCACACCACAGCCCTGCAAAGCATCATGGGGCTTGCCAAGACACCCACTCTTCAGCCCCCTATCCAGGCTCCACACCCTCGTACCCTAATGTGCTTGAGACACTCCCCCTCCCACCCCACCACACCACACTGTACATAGGGCCATCCCTACCCATGCTGGTGCCCTACATAGCCCAGCACCAGCAACTCTGGAGCAGCGCGAGGGAGGCTCACCTGAAGGCAGCAGGCAGACAGCAGCAAGTGGTGCAAGCATGGGCCCAAGGAGCAGCAGGTAGCCACACAGCTGGCTGAAGAAAAGGGGAAACCACCACTTCTCTCCAGCCAGCCAGCTACCCCGCTCCTCCTGAGTTCTCCAGCCTGCACCTCACCACTGCCAGGTGAGCAGGGACTGAGCAGAGCCTGGGGGGGAAGGGAGGTGGCGGAGGGATGGAGCTGGCCACATCCAACTGCCTAGGGCACCATGAAAACTGGGGCAATATGGTGCCTCAAATTTCATGGTCTCTCATCTGTGTCAGTAGGGATGGCTCTGCCCGTGCCCTTTACACAAGCTGGGGGGGGGGGGGGGGGTTTGAGGCTATCCGGAAACAGACTCTAGGAGACACTCCAAAAGGAGAAGGATCCCCAGTGCCGGGAGCCCCGCAGCAGGGGGCAGGCAGGCAGACGTCCCACACACACTCACTGATTCCAGTGCTCCTTGGAGACCCGGTAGAGGGTGCCAAAGATGGCAGGCAGCACTGTATGGCAATTGTCCTCAATCAGACTCAGTATATATTCGTTGTTCCAGAAGTACAGAGCCCGCTCTGCCACCTGGAGATAGGGAGACCAGGTCAGTGCTGGGGGCTGCCCTCCCACCCCACTCACCTCCCCACTCCCTCTGCCACCTGCGCATGAGGGGAGACAGGGTCAAGATCTGTCCCCCAACCTCGCACTGCAAACTGGGGCTGAGGTAAGAGCTTGGGCCACCCCCTAATACCAACTCCCGCTGCCCTCTCCTATCTCACCAACCTGTGATGGGGGGATTAGTTAGAGATGTAAAAGGGTAATTGTTTAGCTAGGTGTAGCCCAACCATGCCCCTGACCTGTGGGACACTGCAGGGGAGGGGCTGCTCCAGCCAAGCCAGGCCCACCATGCCATGGGTGGGAGCTGCTCCAGCAGCCCCCTGCCCATGCCAGGGCAGGTTGGTTAACCAATTAAACATATAGTTTAACTTGTTAACATTCAAAGGGGATTTCACATCCCGAGTGTTAATGAGTCAGAGCTGGCAATCCTCCTCCCCCTGACCCCCGCCATCCTCTCATGCTCCCCTCCAGTCAGGGAGCAAGAACAGTATCAGAGCCAAGGCCTTCCCCCATGCTCTCCCACAAGGGAACCCTATGGGAAGTCTGATCCCCACCAGCAGGAGCTTTGACTGAAGAAAGGACCAACAACCGTGGCTGGAGGAGCAGCCCTTACCCCTTCAACTCCCAAACGGGGACAGTGGACCAAGGATTCAGGACCAGCCCAGCTTGGCTGAGTCTGGACCCTCTCCCCAGCCCCTAATTGGGGCAGCAACCCCTTGGTGCCCTAGAGCCCTGATGGGGAAAGCCTGGACCCCAGACTCGTAAGAAGCCTAGGCCCTGCCCAGCCCCTGACCCTGCACACACCTGGAAGTGGGGGCTGGAAATGCAGCGAGCAATTTGTTTGAAGAGCGGCTCCTGCACCTTGACAAACTGTGAGGGCTCAATCACATCCAGGATCTCCTCAATCTCCCCAAGGAACATCACCTGTCAGGTGGGGAAAAGCAGAGCTCCCCTTGTGAAGTACAAGGCTAGGAGAAGCACCCCCCACAACCCAACACACCCTGGTCCCCACGGACCAAGTCTCCCCCCACCCATCAAGTGTTCCCTGCAACAGTGATCCACCCTGTGACTGCCCCCAAAATCCCCAGGACTCATTCTTTGCCCCATCCAGTGCCCCCACTTTGCTATCCAGCCTCTCACACTCCCCTTCCCGCCGCTCCAGCCCCACCTCTTTCTGAGTGCAGGTCTTCGGCCAGTATTTCAGCAGTCCCCGGATCACCTGAGGGAAGGGGGACACAGGAGGGTTAGACGTGAGAGCTGCTGGGCCCTGGATCCCACCGCTCCATCATAGGCTGCACTTACATGCTCCGTCAAGGTGGCATCTTTCTCCAGGAATTGCACCACACAGTATGCCAGCTGCAAGGGAAGGTGGGGCAGCATCAGAGACAGGGATCCCCTGCACTGGACCCCCACCCTGTAGATTCCTCCCTTGCTTATTGAGGTCAGATCCCCATCAGCAAGCAGTGAAAGCATCTGAGATAGGGCTTTCACCACCACCTAAATACCTCCCCAGAACCCTTGGGGTCCACTCCCCATATCCATCCCATGTGCAGCACTAGACCCAGAGATCTCCCAAACCCCCAGATTTCCCCCTCCCACAAGAAGACAAATCCACATCTGCAGGGTCCATGACTAGGGCCCTACAAAATTCATGGCCATGAAAAAAATATCATGGTCCATGAAATCTGGACCGGTGTGTTTTTACACTCAACTATACAGATTTCACAGGGAAAACCAGCCTCTCTCAAATTGGCAGTCCTAATCCAAAAGGGAGTTACGGGGAGGGGGTGGGGTGAGGGTAGGGGGTGTGTCAAAAGGTTATTTTTGGGAGAAGGGTAACAGTATTGCCACCCTTTCTTTTGCACCGCCTTCCGAGCTGGGCAACCAGAGAGTGGTGGCTGTTGGCTGGGAGCCCAGCTCTGAAGGCAGCACCTCACCAGTAGCAGTGCAGAAGTAAGGGCGACCATACCACAACCCTTCCCCTACACTCACATCATGCGATTTCTAATTTTAATAGATGAAATCATGAAATTGATGGTTTTCGAAAACCTATGACCATGGACTTGGCCAAAACGTACTGTGAATTTGGTAGGGCCTTACCCATGACTGACATGGTCCCAGCTTTGGCCAACAATGCTGCTATGGCCTATGACAGCCACCAGGGGAAAGTAGTGAGGCGACTTCCAATGTCTAGGACTGGAGTGGGGGGAGGGCAGGGGAAGTCAGATCGCAGAGGGGCCCAAGGCAGCACTGACCTGGGCAGAATGACACAGGGGCTCACACAGTGGTGCTAAGCTAGGGCATTGCCACAGAGTCCACTCTTCCATCTCCCACTCACCAGCATTGTGCCCGACCCTGATTCTGGGCAGGGAGAGGAAACTTGGGCCCTGCAGAGGCTGCCAAGCTAGAAGCGATGGGGAGATCAGATTCCCTGCCCTCCTAGCCAGCTAGGCCCTCTGCTCTGGGGCCAGAGGAGAGCCAGAACTTCCTAGAGGGAAGAGGCCCTGTATCCCAGTCTCTGCCCCTGCACCTGGCTGTCACCTAGGCATCACTTATTTCCTACATCATTTCAGGAGCTGGCTCCTGCAGCTCGTGCCCCCGGAGGTGACCTCTTGTCTGACCTGGAGGGGAAGGTCAAGAGTTCAGGGCCATGGGACTTACCTGAGCATGGAAGATGGAGAGGGATTTGACCGAGTGCAGCGGGATCAGCACCCGCACCAGGAAGTGCTTGTGCTCCGTCTTGAGTGGAAGGGCAAAGCCATTGATGATGCTGCATGTTAAAGGGGGGATGGGACAAACACACAGATGATGGGGGGGGGGGTGTGAGAACAGAGATCAAGATCCAGCAGTTGAGCCAGGATGGAGGCGCTGGGGCTGTGCTGGTGCCATCTGGGAGTGGGAGTGGTAGGATGGGGACAGGGATCCCAGCTGCTTCTGGAGGGACACTGTGCTCTAAAGGCTACTCATGGTAACTGGGGGGGGGGGATGTCCCCAGGGGAAGGCTGCATCCTTATGGGGCACCCTCTATTGGCGCCCAGAGAATGGATCACAGACCTGTAAGACTGGGTGTGCAACCCATAGCCCTGCCTGCCTGTGCCCGTGTGCAACCATTACCTGCCAAGAATCTCCAGCAGCTCGGCTACGCCATTGAAATGCTCTGTCTCGTAGATAAACCTGGAGGAGATGGGCCGGGCATAAGAGATGAAAATGCCTCCAATGCCTATTTGCTAACCCCCCAGCTCGCCCTTTGGATTCCCCCACATGGGAATAGCCAGCCCTGCCCAGCAGCATGGTGAGAGGAAAGTGGGGCTGTGAATTCTGGAGGGAGTGAAGAGGGAGGGTCAAGGGGAGGCTGCTATGGGCTGGCTAGTGTTTCCCCCATGGCTTCAGCCCAGACCAACTGGAGCACACTCCCAGGAAGCCTTTCACAGCTTCCTGTTGGGCAGCCCAAGCTATAGCATGGGCTGAGTTCATGGCAGCCCTGTACAGCACCCCCACCCCATGGTCAAACTTAGGGGGTGAGCTCCCCACCCCACACACTGAGACTATGGGGCGGGAACCCTTCAGGGAACATCCCCTCATGATGGGACATGGAGACCTGGGTAAATGGTGGACTTCAGGGCCCCTCCCCCCTCACTGAGACCAGGGGATGCAACTCAAGCACCTGAAAACCAAGAGGGTATGGGGGAAAGTTGTGCTTTGGGGATACACACTTCCAGGAGAGCCATGATGCCCAGAGAATCCCACCCCATGTCCACCTCCCCAGGAGAGACTTCCTGGAATGCCAGGGCAGCCCATCTGCCCCACTGCAAGCTCCACCGTCACCGTCTGCCCCACTACAAGCTCCATGCTGCCTGGGGGCTCACCGCAGGAAGATGTTGTTGCATTGCTTGCGGATATAGGCACGCAGCCCCAGGAACTTGCCGTAAACCCGGTGCAGAATGGTCTTGAGATACTCGCGCTCCCGTGGGTCCTCGCTGTCAAACAGCTCCAACAGCTGGGGGCAGGGCAGAGTGTCACTGAGATGACCTTGCAGCCAGCTCCCACCAATCTTCATCCCAGCACCGTCTGAACATTCCGTGGGGGAGTTAGCGCTTCCCACCCCCCAACCAACCTCTCTTCCCCCTCGTATCGCTTCTGATAACAGTTGCGCTGATTAGGTCAGTCCCACGCCTGCTGAGGCTCCTCTAGATGCTCTACATCCACCCACCTGTGCTCTGGGGCTCTCGCCTAGGTCCCCAGCCCACAATGGGCTGCAGTGGGTGAAGCCCCCTCCCCCTGCACCCACCTCTAGGAGACAATGCTCACAATGGGCCTGTCCAGCCCTGGGGGTGTCTGCTGCCAGCCAATATGCCCCATCATGATGGAGGCTTGGAGCTCAGTCAGGCTGTAAGCCAGCAAAATTACTGCATCCCAGCCAGAGCCAGGCTTCCACCTCCCAGGCTCACCCGTTATCTCTTCAGACCCCAGCAGCCCCTTGTGATCTTCCACTCCCCCAGACAGCCCTCAGTAACCGCAACCCTGGTGCTTTCCCAGGTACACTCACCAGCAGCACGAATTTCTGGTCAACATAGCGCTTGGCCACAGAGGGCTGGAAGTCAGGGCTTTCCAGGAAGCGGAGGAAGAACTCGTAGACCAGCTGAGAAAGAGAATTGAAACACCGAATGCTTGGTAGCCCCCACCACAGACTATTTTCATCCTAGCACTCTGCCACCCAACTCTGTAGCACAGGCCTGCTCCACTGCCCATAAGTACATGCAGTGCTTTTTTGTAAAAAAGGTGCTGGTACTAGGGTTCCAATGGTTTTGTCGAGCAAAAAACATCAAACACCAAACAAAGAAAAAAAAAAGCCGGGCCAAAATGTGGTCACGGCCCCTTTAATTGCCACGTGTCCCCAGCAGGCTTCTGTCAGCCACAGTGCAAGTGCTCCCAAAAAAAGGTGATGGTACACCGTACCATCACAAAAAAAAAGCACTGAGTACATGCCCCTTCCCCCTAGCCCTGCCCTACTCCCAACTGAATGTGAGTGCTACCACAGGCTCCATGAGGGTGTCGCACCTGTAGATGGGGCCATGAGGGCTCCAGGTTGGGCTCGTCCTCTTCAGGGTCAAATTCAGGGTTTTCGGTGGGCGGGAGCGTCCGGAAGATGTTGACAGAGATCTGGCAAGATTAGAAGGGGAGAAGAGTCAGTTGGGCCCAGCGAACCGCCCCGTCCCCCCCCCCCCCCAAGTCCTCACACCTCAATCCAGCCTGTTCCAGCCCCCATTCACCACTGACGCGATCCCACCCAAAAGTGAAAGTAAGGTGGTGCACTCCAGTGCACCGCTCCAGTAAGACCCTGCTAGGGCACTTGGCTGCAGGAGGTGGTGCAGTATGCTCTCAGCCAGGCTCTCACCTGCAGGCTGCTGTGCTAAGCATCAAGCAGGTGAAAGGGACCGGCTGGGGTGTGCTCAACACTGGTCTGGAACTGCCCCAACACCAAGATCCACCCCCAGCACCATTTAGGGAGGGCAAAGAGGCTGAATCCTCCACCCTCCGCTGTTTGTTATTTGCTGTTTCCCTTCCATCGCTGTCAGGGAGGGAGAGGACAGCACAGTATCCTGACAGTCCTCTCCCTCCTGGCTGATGCGGGGAGGGGGCACAGGGGTTAGTGACCCACACTGCGTGCTGTCCTATAACTCCCTGAGAATGACAGAAGGGGAAGAGCAAGTAACAAGCAGCATCACTAGGAATGGGAGGGCTTGCTCTCCCCACACTCCAGTTCTTGCACACTTCCCCCCCAACCATATGCCCTGAGCCCCTCACACTCCCAACCTTGATTCCTGCACCACCCCCAGCCCTGAGCTTCTCCTCATACCCCCCCAATCTGACTCCTGCACCCCACACATTCCCACCCGTCCTGAGCCCCCTCATACCCACACACCCTCCAACCCCCTGCTCTCAGGCCCCCCCCCCCCATTCCACCCTACACATTTTCTTATAGGTACTGTCATATCACATCCCCCAATGCCATGCCCCAAGCCCTCCCCGGTGGGGCAATACAACAGCACCTGTAAGAAATGTAAGTTACCTTCATGCCTGACTCCTACCCAGAATGCTCAAGGACCCTGTCAGTGGCAATGGGAAAAGGCACAGAACCCAGGAGTCCTGGCTCCTGACTCTCCGCCCCGCCCTTAAACCCACTAGACCCCTCAGAGCTGGGTCCCATTCCCAGGGGTCCTGGCTCCTAGCCCCCAACTCTAGCCCATCAGCCCCCATTCCCCTCCTGGCACTAGGAGAGAACCAGGCGTCCTGCCCTGCTCCCTCACCATCTTGATGATCTCAGGGTAGACAGGCTCAATGAGGATGCCACGGTTGGTGGCCACGCACTCCACCAGCTCATTGAGCGCCGCCCGCTTGATCTCCTTGCCCTTGAGGTCGGCCACACAGTCCAGGAAGTCGAAGAGCACGCAGCATTGCTGGAGCTTCTTGCACAGCAGCTCGTGCAGCTCCGCCACTGCCACGTCTGGGGGAAGGGGGTTATTAGCATCAAGGACACCCCGCCGCAAAGTGGTACAATCCCACATATGGATTGAAGGCTTAGCCCTGACACTGAAACCCCCCCCTCCCATGACAAAATGGTACAATCCCACATGGTCTTGTACAGCCTGACACTGGACCACCCACCACCAAGTTTGTACAACTCCCTGGGACCTGAGGGGGACTTGGCCCTGACAGTGTACTACACACAGTCCCCAACAAAGCGGTACAAAGCCCAAGTAGACTTGGCTCCAACATCACTCAGACAATCATACAATCCACGGTGGGTTGGGGGTTTAGAATCAAGCATTCACCCATAGCGTAAAGGGGTATAATCCCACATGGACTGGATCGCTTCGCCCAACGCCCCACCTCTCCCCAGATAAAATGCTACAATCCCACATGGCTGGGTGGGGGCAACATGGAGCTTGCCACCAGCACAAAGTGATACAATTCTAGTGGAGGAGGGGGTGGAAAGGGGAGTCAGCACTTAACAAATGTCAGCTCTCAGCAGGAAGTGGTTCAGTCCTAGGTGGATGGGGAGGAGGCTTAGCCCCAAGCCCAGGAAAACAGCCAAAGAGAAGGTAAACCGCAAGCCAATTCACCCTGGTGGGAGGTAGCAGAGAATCACCACTGTCTCCCTGCTCTTGGAAACTCTCCCCAAGGATGTCTCCCCATGAGCAAATCCCTCTGGTATGAAAGGTCCATTTGCATCAAACTGATTCCTTCCCATGTTACAATACACCAGGGATAGTCTTTTCTGCCCAGTACCCAATGCAATGGGGACATGGTCCATGATTAGGGTTCCTAGGTGCTACCAATGCAAACAATGAACAACCCAAGCCCTGATTAATGCCAACGAAAAAGTTCCACACAGGGATTTAGAGTCACAGATTCTAAGGGCTGAAGGTGAGTGCCTTGGGCTGAATGACGATATTGATGGATCCTTATCACAGAAACCTGAGGAACTGATAACCAATGGGACATGGTGTAACCAGGAAACACACAGGAATGACAGTAGGTTGTGCTGGTGGGGCAATGCTCCCTTTATCCTTTTCCATCCATGTGCAGAATAAATTTATTCTGCACCAAGGCATGTGTGGAGGTGCACCACCAGTAGATACAAAAAACCTAGCTGTGGACTCTCTACTCATCTGCTGGGTGGCCTTTAATCTCTCCTGAGTGGCCACATGAGCACACAGCTTATAGAGAACACTGCTGGTGGGAGAGTGGCACTATGTGTGATAGAAACAAAGTACAAGTTTTAAATTAATCAAACTGTACCACAGAATCTCTAAGAATAGAAATTCCATACTTGAGTGACAAGTATAGCAGTACAAATCTACTACTGACCACCTGACCAGGAGGGTGACACTGACTGAAATTCTCAGGGAGATTAGAGACAATAAAAACAGAAAACCCCAATAATAACTGGGATTCCAACTACCCCCATACTAACTGGGAATACGTCACCTCAGTACAGGACACAGAACCCATTTCTAGGCATCTTTATTGACTCTTAGAGGAGCTGAGAACACAGGGCAGATCCACACGGCAGCTGGGAGGCTGCTCCGCAATTCAGGTAGGCAGACATGCGCTAGCTCTGCTGGCGCTAGCAAAGTTAGCAGTGTAACCACAGTGGCAGGTTGAACTAGCCAAGCAACTACAATACCCCCGACTCCCTGAGCACGGACTTGGCCAGCTGTCCCAAGTCGCTACAGACACACAGCTATTTTTAGGCTCTTGCTCAAGCAGAGCTAGCACGCATATGTCTACCTAAGCTGGGATTTATACGTGTTAGGGATGTAAAATCCCGGTTAATCAGTCTGTAGGGGGCTCCCGGCTCCCAGTCCCCGCACTGGGGCTGGCTGTTGGCTCCCAGTCCCTGGGGCTGCCGCCAGCTTCTGGTTAACTGGTTACATGTTCACATCCCTAATACCTGTGTGAACCCACAGATGAAACCAGGGATTCCTTGTTGGATGCTCAAATTCCTTGAGAAGCAAATCAGTTCCAATTCCCCATAAGAGAGGGAGGGTAATAATCCCCAGCTCTTACCTAGCAGTTTTCACCCATAGATCTCAAAGCACTGTACAAAGGACTTCAGCCTCATTTCTCCCTGCCATTTTACAGATGGGGAAACTGAGGCACAACAGGGAAGGGACTTGCCCAAGGTAATCCAGAAGGCCAGTGGCAAAGCCAGGAACACAACCCAGGCTTCCTGGGAGCCAGTCCAGCATTCTGTGTGGCATCCACATTGGGGAATCAGATAACTCACTGGAGCAAGAACCAGAATAATTATGGGTATGATGGAAGTACGCACAGAGCACCAACCTCTTCAAGATCAGGGGTCATGTCATGCTTGCACTGAGCAGACACTTTCAAGAGACACTCCCTGCCTCAGACAAAGAGACTCAGGCTGGGAGGGGGAAACAGACACAGAGAGGGGAAGATACTTGCTTATGGTCAGTGGCAGAGCCAGAAATAGAACCCCAGAGTCCTAAAGTTCTAGCTACTAGACCACACTCAACCTGCCCCACCTCCCTACAGCCACTCAGACCTGGTATGCAGCAGGGAGAACCAAGAGAGACAGGGGCTCCACAATAACACTGCCAGGGCTTTCTCTGGTTTTCTTATAGCACCCCCATGGATCTCCATTTGGGGCCAGCAAGGAAAGTCCCCCCCCCCAGTACACTCCCTCAACACAAAGATTACACCCCACAGCCACTGGCTCAGCATAGGGTCCCCCTAAAAACAGCGGGGCAGACATGGGATGGGGAAACTAGCAGAGCTCCAGCAAACTCTGAATGGATGCTTTCAGAATCCACACCCCTTGCCCTCTGCACATCAGAGCCTCTCACAAGCCCCATGCCTAAATTTCACTCTGAACTCAATATGCTCACTACTCGGTCCCCACAACTCCCTGGGGCACATGGCACTGGCGCCAGCTTTGACTGACAAAAACAAGCAGCCCACATCCCTATGCCAACCCAGCAGGCTGGGGCTGCCACAGCCTCTGCCAGCTACACCCTCAATATTCCAGCAACCCAGCCATGGAAACATGGCTAGAGCACACGAGGCTTGGATAACAGTGGGGAGACCCTGGGGTTGGGGGGAGAGGTCCTGGTTAGGCAGGTGGGACAGAGAAAGGCAGGGCTGCAAGGCTGATTTTTTTGCCTCCATGGATCTGGGAGTGAATATAGGCACCGGCCAGCAGGAAAGGCCACCGTGGGGTTTGACACAATAGGGGGGCTGGGGTTGGGAGTGAGACACAGCAGCCCTGAGCCAGGGGCGCCAGTGGGTCAGGACTGGCTCTGCAAGCCCACTCCTGTGCTCTCCTCAGGGAGGCCCGCAGGTAGCAAGCCCCACAGGACTGTCTCCACAGCAGCAGAGATCTGAGACAAGCAGCATCTGGAGTCCTGGGAAGCGGGGGAAGGGAGGGAGAGTAAGGCCAGATGTGGGGGAGGAGGAGGAGCCATGCCCATATTCCTCCCAGGGCTATCTCCCAAGACAGGCAATTTCCTGCCTCCTGATGGAGACAGCTCAGGAGGCAGCCCCAGCCAGCGATGCAGCTAGGACAAGGTCCCCTGAAGCCAAGAGAGAACCTGGCTCCCCACTGTCTAGCCCAGCAGAAGCCCGTTTCCCAAAACACAAGCCGGGCAGCACCCTGCCCCTCTAATCCCCAGCACTCACCTCCCTTCCCGCCTGTCAGCTCTGGGGCCTCATGTTCTATACTGGGCATGGAGAGGAACAAGGGAGCCAATAAAACAGGCCTACAGAAATTCACCTACACCTCCAGGCTGGACATAGATGCAGCACATCTCCCCTATTACGCCCAACCTCCAAATTCTACCCCGCAGTGCCTCCTTGCTCTTAAGCTCTGCCCCCACCCCTGGAAGTTACTAGGTGCACAGCTGACCTTGGGGGGGGCAGGGATAGACAGTAGGGATGTTATATAGCAGTTAGTAAGCTAATCGAGTAGTCAGTGGAATTTCCATCGACTACTCAATTAGTCAGTTCACTATGGCTCTGCTTTTTAAATGTAGTACAGCTGCCAGGCTTTTACTACATTTAAAAGGCAGAGGTGCAGCAGTCTGCGACCTGGCACGAGCGAGGACTACTCAGTCCCTGCCTGCGCCAGGTCCCTCACTGTGCTTCTGCCTCCCCCTTCTCCCCCCACAGAAATAGTGCTGGGGGGAAACCGGCTTTTAAGCTGGCTCCCCCCAGCACCTGATACAGAGTCAGCTGGGGGGGGCGGGGGAAGCAACTAGTTGAGTAGTGACTCAACTACCCAATAAGCCTAGGCTTATCAGGTAGCCGACTATTCAACTAGTCACTTACAACCCTAACACACAGGCAAGATATTTATGTCAGACACTGGGTGATGCTGAACACTGAAGCTGGGGGGCCTCTCAGGGAAGGGAGGCTGAATTCACCACTAAGGCCTCAGACACTGAAAAGCAGATGGATAGACACGGGCAGCTTAGAACTAGACTGAGACTTGACAAACTCACTCCAGGCAGATGCTACCCAGCTGACAGGCTGCTACTGCAATCTGCAGGAGAGCTGGTGGCCCCTGAAGGGGAAGATCTCATGTCCCATTCCCCAGCTTTAAGGCAGCCAGTCCCCACACTCTGGGGCATAACTGGAGACAAGGCCCCTCCTAAAGGGGAAAGCCATTCAGTCCCACTCCCTCTCGGGTCTGGCCTAATCCCCTGGAGACTGCCCCATTCAGCTAGCAGCACCAGCCTCCAGGCATCGCTGAGCAGAGAGAAGCTGACAGAGCTGCTATGGCAGCATGGGGGTGAGGACAAGATTTGGTGGCAGACATGTGGGAAGCTAAATCCCACCCTGTGTTTTTAAACCACTAGAGCTTAATGGGCTTCTTGCTATTGCAGAGCTGAGCTCATATGTGCACAGAGCTTTGCTGGGGCCCCTCCTTCCCAACCCCCAGTATCCCAGCTACCCTAGCCAGGGGCTTCTTAGCAGATGTGGAGCTTGCTAAGCCAATCTTCAGCAGAGCCCTCGGCCATGCGTGACCGACTCTTGTTCTTTGCCAGAGTGTGGGTGATCTCCCCACTGGCCCCAGGTGCCTTCAGAAGAGCCTATGAGCACCATGGCAAGCCAAACCCAGGTACACGAGGCCAGGGCAGTTGTACCAGACTGGCATCTGACACGATACAACATGTTCTTCATGCTGACTTGTGCCTGGTCCCATCCCCCCACCCTGCTTTCTATTACAGCCTGAGCTCCCACACACAACCCCACCTCCCAGCCACTGAGAGCCAGTGGGTATCTGGCAAGGTTCCCAGGGAGACACTCAGCATCAATTTGGCTGCTGGCTCCAAAAGGCACTTAGAGAAACCAAGCAAATATCCAGCATTATACTGGGGGAAGGGTCCTAGCAGGGTGGGGTGGGGTGGCAGACTGGGAATCAGGCTTCTGCTCCCAGCTCTGGGAGGGGAGCAGGGTCTAGTTTGGGGGGGGGGGGGGGGGGCTGGGATTCAGGGAGGGATGTAAAATTCCATTTAATCAGTTAACTGGTTAAACATTAAAGTTTAATCAATTAACTGCTTAAAAGGGCATGGGGGCTGCTCCAGCCTGGCTAGAGCACCCCTGCCTGCAGCACACTGCTCTGACTGGGCTAGGCCCGCTGTGGGTGGGGGCTGCTCCAGCCCCTGTTGGTTAACCATAACTGGTAAGCATCACCTGATAAGGGTGATGTTTACCAGCTAACTGGTTAACCATTCACAACCCTAGATTCAGGACTTCTGGGTTCTATCCCTAGCTCAGGGAGGGAATGAAGACTAGATACTAAGCCAGGCTAGACGGAACTACAGGCCTGATGCACCATGGCAGTTTGTACACTTGACAAAGCACTGGATGACCAGGGAGCAGTTACCCCTACAGGGATACCTCCCTGCCCATGGGGGCCCAATTAGGGGTTTGAATAATGATGAGAAACCCCAAAAGATCATCCCTCCATTCCCAATTCCCATTTCAGGGCTCCTCCCAAATCCCAACCCTCTACAGGCCAGGGGCTGGAGACTCCTAAAGAAGGAAGAAAGGGGAAGCTTTCAACTAAGGGCACAGGGAGCTGCCTGTGCTTTTAGGGAGGCCTTAGCAGGGTACCAGCATCACACCCCTGCCATTGTAGCCTGGAGACAGAGAGGGCCAGCCCAGCTCAGGGTCCCAAGGCCTCGCTGTGGGATTTAGCCACACATCTTGCTTGGAGCAAATTCATCTCATGCTGGGGGCCATCAAATGGGCATCAGATGTTGGTTACATCCCAGTGACTCCGCCTGGATGGGAACCCGTGGCCACATTCCATTCCCCATACCCTGAGCAGCCAGTCCCCCTTCGCCGGGGCTGGTTCCAAGCCAGCCCTCATTTCCCCAGGGCTTGTGGTGTGGTGCACTGTGGCTGAGTCACTGGGCCCAGATGGGCCAAGGCAAGTGAGGGCGGTGACTAAGGGGTTCCATCCGCTTCCCTCTTTGCAGGAGGGGGGGCAGGGAACACAGCACAGCACCATGAGCTCTTGGACCAGCCTGGGAGGGTGGAGGGAAAACTGTCGCAGGCAGGTCCTACATCATCAAGTTACCCTACCACAACAAGCTCAACTCCCACACAACCCTACAACAAACCAAGCCCAGAGCTCCCATGTGACCCTCCAACAAATCCAGCTTTGCTTCACTAAAGGACCCTAGCAGCAGCAGTTAAGAGCAGCCCCAGAATTCCCAAGGGTCTGTATAACAACAAAGCCCATGGCAAACTCATGGGCAACCCTACAAAAACAAAGCCAGTCTTGATGCTCCCAAAAGATTGTACCATAAACCCAGCACAGATAGCACCAGTACTCCCAGGAGACCTTACAATAACAAAGTTAGTCCCAGAGCAGGTGACCCCTGCTGGAGTTGAGATACTGTCCTGAGTCACCAAGGGACGAAAAGCAGGGTAACAATAAGACACTCAAAGCCTAGGTCTGGCTGTGGAGGACAGGGACGAGAAAGGGGGTGGGGAGATGGGGCTAAGCAGGTCAGACAGGAAACGAGGGTCTCACACAGAATGTATCCTGACCTCTGATTTGGGCAAAGCCCCGTGCAAATATTGGCATGTCACCATTCAAACAGATAGGGTAGGAATCCCCATCCCCTTAACGATGGGGAAACTGAGGAATGGGGAGGCACTTGTCCAGAGCTGAAGAGAACCCAGGAGTCCTGACTTCCCATCCTCTGCTCCAACAACTAGACCCCACTCCCCTCCCAGAACTGGGACAGAACCCAGGAGTCTCATTCCCAGCCCCCACAGCTGTGCAACACTCACCTTTTAGCAAAGGCAGGGGGGTCAGCTCCTGTTGGTTGCTCTGATAGCGGAACTGGGATGAGCTGTGAGAGCGACGCTGACGAGAGCGGCGCAAGGAACGCCTGGAGAAACCGTCCACTTTATCAGGTGGGGGGACAGGTGACAGCCCTGGGGATGAGGGGCTGGTAGGGGTGCCAGCAGGGGGCAGCTTGGTCTCCATGTTCACAGGTGGGGACAGCTATCAGAGCTACTTGGCTTCTCCTCCAATAGACCAGGCTACTCCAGTTAAGCCAAGAGGATGCTGGGTAAAACAGTGCCTATTAGCACTCCGGAGAGGTGTCCAACATCGCAGGAATATAGGCCATTTGCATCCTCAGCATGTGCCCCATGGCAAGAGGGCAACACGTATCCAACACGGTTTCCCTTCACGCTCCAGGTGGGGTGATCGTCCAGTTTCCAATTCCCAAGAGGATTCCAGGCCTGGAGCCTTACTTTAGGTCCACAGGTACATTCAAAGCTTCAGGCCCAATGAGACACCAGCTTTGGCTTGAATCATTGCAGAAGGCATTCTCCCCATGCACGTGCACACATACCTGTCCCCTACTCAGCTACAACAGTGGTGGGGGAATTGCCTATTTATCCAAGGGGCAGCCTGATGCAGAGGATAAATTCGGCTGACGTCCGGGTAGGTTCTCACACCTGGGTTAAGAAAAGTTCCTAGTCTATTTGGAAAGCAAAGAGTTTTCACTCTGAATCCCAAGTCTCTCTTCCTCACCTGTCTCCCAAGGGTGAATGAATCAGGCTATCCAGTTCAGACACATCTCCCCTCAGGAGTGACCCTGATGAATCAGAAGCTAACAAGGATTTGAAACTGGCTCCCTCTAAACTTTGGTGACTATAGGATAATTTTTAGGGGGCAATTCTAGCAGCAAAACTCCTATCTCTTTTTTGCAAACCCCTAAATATTAGTGCATTCAACATCAACCTGACTGTGCTCTCTCTGATTTAAGACTGGATTTTAAAAGACATTTGTAAACCATTTCTTCCAACTAAAAACACTTCCCTAAGTTCAATTGCTTTCAGCTTTCTCCACCCCCAAGCTAAAGCAAGGATGCAATACCAACCCCTGAATTTAGCAGCAATGTAGTAAATTGCACACACCAATCTGACCTACCACCCCCACCCAAGCAGCAAAAACTTTACAAATGAGGAAGTTGTTAAACACCACAGACTTCAGTTCCCCACCCCGCTGCAGCTATAGGGAAGAGGAACTTAAACAGCTTTTACAACACTGTGCCCACAACTACCCAGTTTCTTTTTGCAAACCACATGGAAGACTTTACCCTTTGAAAAAAAATCAGACCCATGCACCAAATAAATAACACACACGCTCTCTTCCATTCACTGGCAAAGCTTATGGCTTAAGGATGCTGTAAGTAGCTCAATCCTCTCTGCCTAGGCAACTTCTGTCTCTTTGGAGAGAGATGCACACCACAATAGTCAAGCCAAAAATTAAACAGATCTAGGATGTCACACACACGTCCGAAAATGTAACCCGCCTATAAAATATCGGAAGGAGATTCCTATCTCCCTCTCACGTGGACAGGATCTGAGGGTCGGAAACGAAGGAAGAAATTTGTGTCCTGGGAGAAGGAGGGTCACCAGCCATATAATCGCCTCCAACGGGGTCACCTGCGGTAGATGTGGAGTAGGCAGGTGGGGGTTGATAGCCACCGATGCAATGGATGGGTCATTCTGCACCAAGTTGCACCCCCAACCCACGGCCAGTCGCACTAAAAGCAAATCTCTGAAGAGGAGAAATCTGGCGGGGCAGGCGCTCCCTTCCTTGCTGCCTTCCTCAGGTGGCTGGGTCCGGGCTCTGGACCGAGGCTGGGCTCATCTGACCATGGCCCCCGCCCCAATACTCTGCCGCGGGGGGGAGCTCGCACAGCCAAGCAAATGAAATAATTAGCAGCCCCCTTGGCGAAGCCTGCCCTTGCAATGCAGAGAGCGAGGCCTCCTCCCTTCCCCGCCGCCCTCCCCAGAGCCTGGTGCAGCCGGGGCTTGCAAAACAACCCAAGGCCCCCTCCCCACAACGCGGCGGGGAAGCTAAGGCGCGGCGCGCGGCTCGTCTCCTCTGCGTGGAGGCTGCCCCACCGGGGGCGCCTGCAGCCTCATGCACCGGCTCCGCCCGCGCGAAGCCAGGCAGCCGCTGACGGCTCGGGGCCAAGGCCAGGGGCTTGGATGCAGCAGCAGCAGCAGCAGCGCCCAGCTCCGTGCATGGAATCCCGGCCCGGGCAGCGCCAGCCCCTGGTCCCGCAAAGCCCCAGCCAGCAGCCTCCCCTGCCTCACTTTGATGCACCGTTCATTAGGCTGACATTAAGTAACCTCTCAGGGCCACGTGACGCCCTCCCGGCCAACCCATTGGTCGCTTAAAAATAGAACCTGCGTCATTGCTGTAGGATGATGTCACCCCCGGCGGCCATTGGCTGGGCTGAGAGCAAGACTCGGCCCAATTTTAAAGGCACAGGGTGCTCCCGGCCGGATTGGGAGGTGCTGAGCTGAGCCGAGACGGGCAGTGCTCAGTTGTTGCGCTACGGTTGCTTCTCCATGAGCATCGGCACGCACCTTTTGCAGCTGCAGGAGCTGCTCGCTCTGTTGCTTGCACGAGGAATTTCCCACGTTGGTGTACCATGGTGCTGCTCAGGTGACGTGACTGCAGGTCCCATTTGCACGGGAGGCGCCAGTGTGCAGCTGCGCTGGGACCTGCTCACATGTTAGCTCTAGCGGTCGCTCAGTTATTCCAGGAATTGCTTGCCCTGTTGCAGTAGGAATTGTTAACACGTGCTGGGGGAGCTCAGCAGGCAGGAACACTCTACATAGTGTCACTTGCAAAGAGGGTGACCCACACTATTGCAGGGGGACATTCCCAGAACAGAGTGTGTGAGTGTGCAAGGTCTCTGATGGCTTCAAGCCAGGCCTGTAAGGAGGATTCAGCCTTGCAATGGGAGAGTACCCATCCCCCCTGCAGGGAACAATAGCATTAATAATTTGTATCTGACATGATTACAACCTGATTTCCTCTGTACCATTCCAGGACTGTTCAGATGCAGCTACTCTGGGGCTTTCAAAATAAATTACAAGAGAAATTGGACACCGGAGCCGGAGATGGAATACAGGCATCTCTCCCTCACAGCCCCAGCTGGTGACACTGGACAACTGCATCTCATGGAGGAAGTG
Organism: Pelochelys cantorii; assembly: GCA_032595735.1. Taxonomy (NCBI): domain Eukaryota; kingdom Metazoa; phylum Chordata; order Testudines; family Trionychidae; genus Pelochelys; species Pelochelys cantorii. Next base: position 36,688,497 of record CM064336.1, read on the forward strand.
ATGGTCCACCCACCAACCCCAAGAAATCCTACAAGTATCATCTTTAGATCAAAACAGAAATCATCCAGGGGCAAAATTGCACCTCAAATACAGGAGGGAGCCAGTGGGATTTTGTAGTGGGTTTTAGAGCAAGCGAACCTACAGATTCTAGTCTAGGCACTGGGAGGGGAGAGAGGTCTAGTGGGCTAAAAGAAGAGAGGGGAGTTGATTGTTCTGGGGGTGGAGCAGCATCTCATTCGCTAGGTCAGAGGCAAGTCCCCAGGGTTCTATTCCTGGCTTTGTCATTGCCTCAGTTTCCTTCCCCTTCCCCGAGAGAAGGGATAAAAGGTTGCATGAGGGTGGCAGCTCTTTCTGAATGAATGTTCATTGTGTGCTTTCTGCTTTGATGTTCTCTTCTGAGAGCACATAAAGTTCAAGCAGAGCACCCTGTACAGGGAAAAATTAGTTTTTGGGGAGGTGCGACAGGTTACCTGGGATGCAGCTTGTAACTGGGATACTGTTGAGTGCACTGGCATATTAGCCTGGGCTCTCACACTGTGTTGCTCTGACAAGGACTGCACTTATATACACAGACAGGAATGCTTCTCCCAGCCACTCATGACCTAACAATAGAGAGGTTCTAGCTAATTCCCCCAGTTCCCCAGCATAGAACTCCAGGCCTGTACCATTCAAAAGTCTGACCACCTCTCCCTCTGTGTGGAGAAAGCATGCACCAGCTTTGGTACACTGAACAGATTTCCCAAGCACTTTGATCGAAACACACTGTTTCAAATAAAAAAATCAAACCTTTATTAACCGCAGAAAGGTTTAAAGTGTTTATAAGTAGTAACGGGACAGAGCAAAGCTGGTTAACTAACAAATAAAAGTAAAATCTCAATCTGTGTTTGTGACCACCTCCATAGTTCAGTCTTTGTTCTCCATACGTGTTTCCAGGTGGTGAGTTGTGGGGAGGAGGGAGGCCAAATGATGATGTCACTTCCCCTTTTGTATAGTTTCTTCCACCTTGCTGGAAAGACCCTTTGCTAGGCCATGAGTCAAGCAGTGTCCGTGGTCTGTCTCTACATGCTCTCTCTGAAATCTCCCTTGCATACAGTTCCTGTGGTAGTGTGTATGACATTGCACCCTCAATTTTTTATGGAAATATGTTTTTGAATATGAAAATGCCTAACTTGAATACAAAATGTGGCATGTAACCTATCATTGAAGAGCTTGTGATACCCTGTATGCGTATATTCTATTTGTGTGCATATATCATTCCTGTACTTGAAATTAGAAATATGAAGTATAAACCTATTTATATATCTAGATGTGCGAGGGAAGGCTATTAGTAGGAAGGAACAGAGGCTAAGTCTACACGGCATTTTTTTTGCGGAAGAGGATATGCAAATGGATCATTTGCATATCTTCTTCCTATTCTTTTTGCGGAAGAGGTTTTGCTGTCGCCATTTGTCGGAAAAAAACCTCTTTTTGCAAGATCCCTTATTCCTCAAAAATCAAGGTTTACAGGATCTTGCAAAAAAGGGTTTTTTTCCAACAAATGGCCCCGTCTACATAGGGCTTTTTAAGAGCAAAACCTCTTCTGCAAAAAGAATCCGAAGAAGGTATGCAAATGAGCATGTCATTTGCATATCCTCTTCCCCAGTGTAGACATAGCCTTAATGGCCTGATATTCATGACAATGATCTGTGAATAGTCTTGCTTTTCCTGTAAACCTAGAATATGCTTGATCCTGTCAAGTCATGTGGCCAGGTCACCTGATGCTGGAACCCATTTTGGATGTGGCACTTTTCCATGGGGGTTGAAAGGGTTGAAACGGAACACAAAAGATTCCCACCTTTATGAAAATATATGTATAAGTGCAAGTGGGGGACCAAACAATAGGGAGTGAGCAGATGCCAGACACCAAAAAACTCCCTGCTCACCACCAAGATGACTGCTTGAAACGTCTAAGACTGAACAAGGGAAGGTATTGAAGCATTGGGCCCAAACCAGGAGGCTTTCTAGCTTGTGAGAAAAGATTATTAAAACTACTGTTAGGGTTAGAAATTGCACGTAACATGTTTCTTAGAATAGTAAGCTTAACTGGCATGTTTTATTTTATTTTGCATAGTAACTTACTTTGATTTGCCTGTTATCACTTGCAACCACTGAAATCCTATTTTGTATATTTAATAAAATCACTTTTGTTTATCATTAAACTCAGTGTAAATAATTGTTACCAGAGGGTGGGGACAAAAGCTGTGCATCGCTCTCTTTCATTGATAAAGGGAGAAAACTTATGAGTTGCTCTGTATAAAACTTTTATGCAAAGTAAGAGGGATTTATTCGAGGTTTTGGTCCCACTGAGGCTGTGCACCTGGGTGCTCTGTCAAGTTCCTGTAACTGAGCCTTCCCAGAGCTGAGCCGCGCTCAATGTCTGTGTTGCTCTGCTGTGGGCTGTGACTCCAACTCTGTGCCTTTGGTGGGGCAGACCAGAGGTTCTGGCTCATCAGGACAGAGTGGTAGGGTGCCCCAGAGGGCAGGTAGGTGAGCTCAGTGGTATGATTGACCCACCAGGTGACAGTTGCACCTTGGATTCACTGTGTGCATTCCCCTTAATGAGCCATCAACACTGGTTTCTCCATTAGTGTCTGTGAAAGGCTGGTTGTGAGCATTTCCATTCTCACAACACATTTCCATCGCAGGGATGTAAAACCCCATTTAATTTGTTAACTGGTTAAACATTGTTTAACTGGTTAACCGATTAAAGGGGGGCCGAGTAGGGGGCTGGAGCGGCCCCCCGCCACAGACGAGGGATGGGGCTGCTCTATGGTGAGCAGGGAGCTGCTCCGGCCCTTACCAGTTACCTGGTTAACCATTCACATCCCTATTCCGTAACAGACATAGAAAAACTTTGTAACTTCCTGTGCAACAAGAACACATACAGTCCAACAGGATATTAATGTATAACAAGTCAAGACTTTTAGCATGATACATAACCAGGCATACTCTGTACAAAACATATCATCATGGTACATATGGGGATGCCAGCCAGGGTGTTGCTTTGGGGTACAAAGTGTCAAAGAGGAGGAAGATATTGGGCCATTCCAAACCATTATTCCTTGAAGGGCCCGGGACCAGGCACCCCTTTATAGTGTGGGCAGCGGGGCAAGGTCCCCCTCTCTCCCAGTCAGCACAGACAGGATTTTGGAGTTCAGACCCACCTGGGGAGGATCAAGAGTTGGATCAGTGACTGGCCAGATGACTCAAGAAGAAGCTGCAGACCCAGCGAAGGGGGATCTGCTCAGTTGTGGAGATGGAGAGCTCAGCTGGGACACAGCCCCAATGGGGACGGCTTGTGAAACTCCTGGATCTGAGGGCTCAGTATACAGGCCAGGCAGACCAGGACTGAAATCACCCAGCCCCAAGAAGGAAAGCTGGGAAACCCAGAATTTAATGAGGTTAGCAGGTTAATTTGATTTAATTAGCCCTAAGAAAGGGGGAATATTGTCTTAAATACTCTACTTATAACTGGATTATTCTCCATATTTAGAGGGAAACTGAGGTAAGTTCCTGGAGGGCTGTTCCAGGACACAAGCAGGTGCAATGGGCCAGAACATAAGAACAGCCATACTGGGTCAGACCAAAGGTCCATCCAGCCCAGTATCCTGTTTGCCAACAGTGGCCAATGCCAAGTGCCCCACAGGGAGTGAACCGAACAGGTAATGATGAAGCAATCTCTCTCCTGCCATCCATCTCCACCCTCTGACAAACAGAGGCTAGGGACACCATTCCTTACCCATACTGGCTAATAGCCATTAATGGACTTAACCTCCATGAACTGATCCATCTTGCATGTATAGCTTAAACCCACAAGTTACCAGGCACATTGTTTCCTGTAAACTATGAGCTTGGACAGCCACCCAGGAGAGTTTCGAATGCTGCCCAGCTGATTAGCAGAGCACCCACAGTTGGCAGCAGCCGGCAGGATGTGTTCCTACTGGTGGTGCACATCTTCACATGCATTGGTGCACATAACAACATTTATTCCACACATGGATCTAAACAATTAGAGGGAACATTGCCAGACACCCTCAACTACTCAGTTCTCCAAAGGCTCAAGCCCTGTCTGAGAAGAGGATTTGGGCTCTGAGTTAGGTTGCAATTGTGTTGAAGCAGAAAGCACTCAGCTGCATTGCATTGCTCTGGCTACAGCTGCATGCAGCATCCCTCAAAATGCAAGTCCTGCACTGCACTAGCAGGATGGGGAAAGTAGAGCAGCCCTTGAACTGAGATGGATTCTGTCACTTTAAATTGCATCATGCGGCAATGCATTGGACTGCACTGGTATAGGTCACAGGGAGCAGAATTGCATTAGGAGTCTCTTAGAAGTGCGCTGCTTGACTGGAGGGCTCTATGGATGTGATCTGTGGTGACAAGAAAGTGGATACAGGCTGGTTGGGCTCATGGGTGTGACCAGGAAGGGATACCTGTCCCACAGGACCTAGGGTGCCAGGGAAGGGGGATACCTGATGTGTCCAGGGATGGCCCAGAAGTAGATCTGGCGTTGGAGGGGCCCATGGGCTTGATGTAGCACTACCTGGGGATACACATTGAATCACCATTTTCTAGGGCTATCAGACCAGCTGCCTCATGTCCTGGGGCCCTAGTCCTGGTGGGGTTGCAGCAAATGGCGTCCAGTACATCTGGTGTGGGAGAGTTGGCAACCCTATGTCCTGGACTGGGCTGTGGAGTTGGGGCACGGCTCCCCCCCATCCATTAAGCCTGGGTCCCCGACATGGCTTCATGTGTGGCTGAATCTGTCTGCAGCAAGGAGGGAGTGGGCTGAGTTAAGTGGGGATTTGGGGCTCCTAAGCATCTTAAAGCTAATGGATGAGGGAGGTGAAGGGAGAGTGGTCAGTCCATTCAGAGGACAGAGATAGCAGAGGGGCGGGGCAGGTGGGTGAGCCCCCACAAGGCAGGGCAGCAGGATAATGCAGGGGCTGTAGGGAGGGGGATAAGTGCTTTGCCCCCTCACATTCCCAACCCCCTGGGTTAGAGCAGGCCCCTACTGAGACGCTGACAGCAAGGTCGCTTCTGTCCCAGACAACCTAACCCTCACCACATCCTTGCTATCCCTTCCCCACTGTTGTCACTGTAGGACTCCCCCCCTTCCTCCAGTCTCCAATCCCCTGAAGGATAAAATTAATTTGTTGTCAGTATGACCTCTGTGTGACCTGGATGTTAAGTCTGGTCTTTGTAAAGAGGTACGTGCTTGGACACAGGTATACGACCAGAAGGGGATTGGTGAAACTGGTATAGACCTGTTTTAAGGCCTGAGAAGGGAATGTGAGGGGGCAGGTAATGATTGGAGGAAATTTGGTGCAAGGGGGCATGACCTGTGTATGCATGCAACTGTAAGTGGTCAGTGGGAAAGGGGTGATTACCATGTAAGATAGTACAAAAGACATTGCCTTTTGTTTGAGAAGTTGCAAAAACTTTTCCTGAGAGTATCCTGGAGATTTTTGCCCTGGAATGCATTCCTGAATAAAGCTGGTTGCTTAAGAAGGGTGTCTAGAATTGATTTGGTAGGGGTTTTGGGCCCCCATCCGAACCCTTGGATTAAAATTCTGCGTCACCCCACAGTGAAAGAACCCCTTTGTGCCCCTAGTGACTGCTTCACACATATCAATAGGTGCACACATTCAGACATACATGTACACACGCACGTGCATGTGCACGCACACATGAACTCCCACATAGATACTGCTGTGCCTACCAGGAGCCAGCTGCTGCTGGTGGGAACTGCTGCTGCAGAGGGGTGGTTGAATGAGTGTCCTGTGAGGTACATGGGGTCTGCAGGGTGCTGGCAACCAAGCCTAGCTCAGAGGAACAGGGCGAGAGTATTGCAGCGTGCAGTGCTGGGAGCAGATAGCAAGCCCCGTGCACCTGCATGGCGAGGCTCCAGGGAGAGGTTAAGTGTGTGAGTGTAATGAGAGAGGGCCCTACTCCCTCTGCCAGCTGCCGGCCGGCTTCTTGCCCCTCCTGCCCACGGTGTTTGGGGCATTTGCCCCCTCATGCCTCTCACCATGCGTCACCTCTGACTCCAAGTCCAGGTACGTCTGGTGGGCTGTGCTGAATCCCTAAGCAAAGCTGAGCAATTCCCTTGGGGTGGTCTCATGCAGGGGAGTCACCAATTCCCTTGGGCTGGCTCCCATGCTGGACAATGGCTGGTGATGTCTTTCAACAGCACCTGCCTGGGGGGAAGGGGAGCTGGTTACCTCCCTTGCTGTTGTCTCTGTAGAGCTAGTATCTGGGGCCCCTCGCAGCCCCACAGCATGTTTTAGTGAAAACCATACAGTGCAGTTCTTATCCTGTCATATGTAGGGCTGATGTACATACCCAGACAGAGAGCTGCTGTTCCGCAGAGCACAGCCTTTCCCCCGCTACCTCACACAGCCTGATTTATAAGCAATATCACAATTTGAAACAAAAGGAGGAAAATGGGGGCTACAGGGCACACACACCCCAGGCATAGAGTGTCACAAGGGTGTGTCCGGATGAAAACTGGATGCACAGACCAGGCTATGGAGGCCAAACTTCAGCAATAGGTGACTGAGTAGCGGAACTGAAGGCACCAAATTGGGGTCAGGGGGGTGATCTTGGCTCTCACAGGAAATGGGAACCAGTAGGAAGATAATGATTAAACCTAAATGTGCTGCTCTGACGAAAGAAGGGGGGATTGGGCCCAATGCCTGGGGGAGGTAGCCAGACCCCTTGGATCAAAATATACATGGGGAGGGAGGAAAGTTGTTTGCTGTGTAGCTGTGTCTTTAAAGGAATGGTCTGCAGGGTGTGTAGTGTGGAGAAGATAGAAGAGGCTTAATGGTTTAGGAGGCTAAAGGGGCAGAAACATAAAAAGGTAAATGAGGGCAAAGCCAGGGCTCCTGGCAGGGTCTGACACTTGACACAGCTTGTTGCACATGAGGCACATTGTCCAAGGAGCCCTCCTCAACCCAGGAGGGATGGGTGGCAAGTCACCCCAGAATTCTCTCACTCTGCATCACCAGCAACACTCTTGACTGGTCTGTGGCTAGTGCCAGCTTGCTGGGGGATGAGCCACTGCTGGGGCAGTGCCAGTATCTGGCCTCAGTGCCATGGGCAGAGCCAGCACCAATGTCTGCTCTCCAGTGCCTGGGGTAGGGCCAGTACCCAGGCCCCAGTGGAGCTGCCCAGTCTGGCAGCCAGCCCTCTCTCCTCAGCCCCAGCCCTGGAGCCCAGTTCCCCATCTCCAGTGCCCATTTCCTCCTGCCTCCATGTTTCCTTCCTCCTTGTTAGCAGCTGCCTCTCACTGTGAGGAGAAAGGGGAGGTACCCTTGGTTAGCTACATAACATGGCAGGAGTCAATCGTTAACCCACCTCTCCACCTTCCCCTCGCTGGCTATAAAAAGCAGCCAGCCAGGAACAGGGAAGAGCTGCTCCTTAAGGGCATCTATGCTCATCTCCCCCTGCAGGTGCCTGTGCCCATCTCTCCCTTGAGGTGCCAGTCTCTCCCTGCAGTCACCCCAGAAGGAGCCCCAGGCCCATTTCCCCCACCAGCTCGTGTCCGTGGCTGCTGCCCCAGCTATGGCCTTTGGTGACCTCCTGGAGAAGGTGGGCAGTGCAGGTCCCTTCCAGCTCCTCTGTGTCCTGCTGCTCACCGCGCCTGCCCTCCTCATCGCCAGCCACAACTTGGTGCAGAACTTCAGTGCTGCCTCCCCTGAACACCAGTGCCGCCCCCTGCCACCAGGTGCCAACACCAGCTGGGTGGGCAACACCACTGCAGCTCATGAGGGGATCTCCCTGACTCTGCACTTGGCGCGGTGCTGGCGCTTGGCAGGCACCCCTGGGCAGCATCCAAGACTCAACAGCTCACTGGGCAGGGCAGGAGAGACAGAGCCCTGCCGGGACGGGTGGTACTACGATCACAGCACCTTCTCCTCCACCATCGTCACGGAGGTACAGCTGGGAACTCCCTTCCTCCCTGATGCCCTGCGTCAGAGCCCTGGTGGGGGCAGGGATGGAGGAGAAGAGATGAGGGATGCACTTAGGGGAGGGGATACAGTAAAGAGAGAGGGGCAGTGGAGGTGAGGGATGAAGAGGGGAGGAACTGGGAGTACAGAAGAGTGGGGAGAAGATGGGGAGGCCAGAGGAGGATGTGGGGGACAGTTGAGTGCTGGGGGATGGGTGGCTACAGAGTTCCAGTCCCCCAGATCAAGATGCTAATTGGGAGGGGCCCCCTGGAGGGTATCATGCCCTGTATCTTACTGACTGTCTGTCTGTCTGCTAGTGGGATCTGGTGTGTGATTTGGGCCCCCTCCCGGCACTGGCGCAGACTCTGTTCATGGCAGGGGTGCTGATTGGAGCCCTCCTCTTCGGCATCTTCTCAGACAGGTGGGTGCTGGGCAGTGGTGTAGCAAGGGGGAGTGGGGAGGGGCAATTGCCCCCAAGCGCCATGCTAGGGGGGTGCCAATTTAGTCCCCCTCCAACCAGGGCCAGACCGAGCCATTCCGGCACCCCAGGCAGACAGTTTAATTGCGCCCTGGGTTGGGGGAGGGCGCATGCGCGGCCCCGCCTCTGCCCAGCGCGTGGGGGAGGGCGCATGGAGCTGGTGGTGGCAGGACGCATGTGCCCGGCCCAGCCCAGCTCGGCTACCACCACTGGCGCACAGCCCAGGGCCGCCCGGGGCAGGCCGAGCCTGGCCATGCAGGGCCCCACGGCTGCGGGGGAAAGGGCGCTGCTGGCCGGCGCTGCGGGGGTTAACGCGGCCCCCGCCCTGGGCGGCCGCTGCAGGGTGGCCGCTGGGAGCTGCTGCAGCCCACAATCTGGGAGCCGGGTGCACGGCGTCTGATGGCAGCTATAAGGGGCGCCGCACGCCCCTTACAGTTGCCATCAGGTGCCCCCCATAGGTTGGTGCCCCGGGCAGCTGCCCGGCTAGCCCATGCCTTAATCCAGCCCTGCCTCCAACCCCCTGTCATTCCTCAGCTCGCCTGCTCCTCTTCTGTCCTCTGGCTGGAGCCTCCTCCCCAGCCCGACCCTCCTCCATCTCCACCGGAGGGTTAGTACGTGCAGGAGCCCAGCTCCAAACTGGAGGGGGCGGGGGAAGATGTGGTACCAGCTTCCCCCCTCCTCCCAGGATCGGGCTCAGCCATGCACCGGATTCAGAGCCCCACCATGTGGCGGGGGGAGGGAGCGTAAATTTTGCCTTTGCCCCCAGGAGCATAATACCCTCGCTACACCTCTGGTGCTGGGCGGGGGGCTGGACTAACAACCCCCTGGTGCATCCAGCCTGGCTCAGATCCCCTCTCCCTGCTGCCCTGGCTCAGACCAATGGGCCCATTCAGCCTGTTATCTCTCCCCCAGGATCAGACCAATGGGCCCATCCAGCCCAGTGCCCCTCACTTGTTATTCGCTGGTTATTGCAGCACCGCTCTGCAGCACTGAGTTGTGGTGCAGCCCCGGCTCGCGGCCTGGTGCTCAACCCTCAGCCAACAGGTGTTAGCAAGGAAACAAGGGGTCCCAGACTTTGCTGCTTCTGTTGGCCCAGCACTTGTACACACAGGGCATCCCTCCATGCCATGCGCAGCCCCTTCTGCGTCACCCTCCCAGCCACTCTAGTTCAGGGACCCACTGCAAGCCCCTGCTTCCCTCATGCCAGGGTCACTCACTCTCCCCCAGTGCTAGGGGCTGTGGGCTCACTTCCTTTCTCCCATGTTCCCTATTTCCCTTCCCCTTATTGTTACTTATCCAGGAGCTGTCATTCAGGCCGTGCCCCCCACAGTTACACCCTGAGTGGAGGATGGGCAGAGCTGAGATGGGGTGTTGTCATGCTGCTGGGCAGAGGTTCTCAAAGTGTGGATTGCGATCCCAAAGTGGGTCGCACCTCCTTTGAATGGGGTTGCCAGGGCTAGTGTTAGACTTTCTCAAGCCTGGACCAAAGTCTGGGTCCCACCATCTGGTGCTGAAGCTGGCGCTGGGCAGTGGGGCTCAGGCTATAAGGCTCCACACCCGGAGTGGATGGTCTTGTGCTTCGGTTATGCTCCCTCCTCCCCGCCTGGGGTGGCAGGGCTCGGACAGGTTCAGGCTTTGGTCCCTCCTCCTGAGGTCATTTTGTTGTCAGAGGGGGTCTCAGTGCAATGAAGCATGAGAACCCCCGTGCTAGGGCATTATGTAGTGCCCTCAGCTGGTGTTTTGATCAAGACAATTGTGGAGGTGCTTGAGGCTGGGGCTCTGCTGAAATGCTGCTGGATCTCTGGATACCCTCCATTTCTCTCCTTCAGTTGTGCCCAACATCCCCTTAGCATTTTAGCCATTGGTGTCTTGCACATTCCCTGATAGTTTGAACTGGGCCAGATGCAGCATTCAAAGCTGCAGACAGAGCAAGAAATGCCAGGGAACTGAATGTACAGCCAAGCTCAGTCAGTTACAAGTTTACCAGCTATCGATGATTAGTGACCAAGTGCTGGTCACTTGTTTTGATGATCAGTTATTAACCAGGAATGATCAGTGATCCGAGGCAGTTGCTGTTGATCAGTAATTCTCAGCTGTCAGTTACCTACGTCAGACAATCAGAGATGACTGACCACATGCTGCAGTTTCCTGTGGCAGTGAGCACCACAGGTGAACAATCTGTCCTGTGAGACCCATGTCGCTCCCTCTGGGGTCTAACTGTGAACCCTCCCCTCTATGATGCAGGTTTGGGCGGCGGGTCGTCCTGCTAGGTTCTCTGCTGTTGGTGGCTGTCATGGGAACTGGTGCTGCTTTCTCATCAAACTTCCTCACCTACTGCGCTTTCCGCCTGCTGAGTGGGGTTGGCCTGTCAGGCTTCCTCCTCAACTACATCTGCCTCAGTGAGTATCCTCAAGGCAGGGGGAATGGGGTCCAGGGCCTTTCCCCTCTAGGGGCACCAGCTACAATCCAGCCCCAGGGCAGCAGGACCAGCTGGCTTATGGGGAATAGGATATGGGTCCTTTCAGCTCCATTGGGCACCGCTCCAATCTGGCCCCAGAGTGGGAGGATTGGCTGGCTCAAGAGGGTGGAGAATGGGGTATGGGGCCAGCTCTAATCCAGGTTAATGCTGCCCAGGGACCTTCCCCATCCAGTGTCTTATTGCATAGTGTGCAAGGAGTTTGCTGGGTCTCTCTCAGCCCAGTTCTTAGCAGGAATCTCATCTGGCCCTAATTGTGGGAGGCTCAAGTTGGGGCCTGAAAGGGACACAGAAATGAACTGCCCCTGTCCTCAGGGCTGGCCTGGGATGAGGCCCAGGAGTGATGGGCATGGTGGGAGCTTGGTCTGAAGAAAGGGCTCAAGAGTCACCCCCCAGCTCAGATGTTCCATCCCTCTGCCCCTGCCCAGGTCTGGAATGGGTCCCCACCAAGTCCCGCGCCTTGGTGGTGACGTGGCTGAGTTACTGCAGCACGGCAGGCCAGGTGGTACTGGCCGGCCTGGCCTATGGCATCCGGGACTGGCGCTGGCTGCAGCTGGCCATTTCCACCCCCTTCTTCGTCTTCTTCCTCTGCATCTGGTGAGTTCCCCATCCCCAGAAGGACTTTGGAGAGGAGGGAGGTCTTGTGGTGAGGGCAGGGAGCTGGGGCCCAGGATTCCTGGGCTCTACTCCCTGCTTTGGGAGCTGTGTGGAGTCTAGTGGTAAGAGCTGGGAAGAGAGCTGTGTTCTTCCCCAGCCCTGCCACTGCTTAACTCTGTGACATTGCTGGGGGCAAATTACATCCCCTATGCCTCCTCCATAAAACAGGGGGCTGAAGAAACGAGAGCAAAGTGCTAACCCCCCCCCACACTCCCAATCAGCTATGTCTGAGTGGAGTCCTGGCTCTTCCCTCCCCAGGTGGATCCCAGAGTCTGCGCGCTGGCTCCTCGTCAACCACAGGCCTGCGATGGCGCTGAGCACTCTGCAACGTGTGGCCCGCATCAACGGGAAGCAGCTGGGTAGGAACAGCCTCTCCCTGGAGGTGAGACAATGCCCTTTGACCCCCAGGGGTCACAGCATGTCCCAGCCCTGGCACCCAGCTGGCCTTAGGAAGGGGGAGGGGGATACTTGGGGAGCCCCACTCCCCAGTGTGTTGGCACCTGGCCTGTCTCCTTGCCCCATTCGGTAGATTCTTGGCTCTCCCCACACCCCCATCCCTCCCTCTCCTCACACACCTGCCCTTCCCTCCCCCCACACACCCATCCCTCCCTCCCCCCACACACACGTCCCTCCCTCTCCTCACACACACGTCCCTCCCTCTCCTCACACACACGTCTTTCCCTCTCCTCACACACCCGTCCCTCCCTCTTTCCTCAGACCCATCCCTCCCCCCACACACCTATCCCTTCCTCTCCCCACACACCCGCCCTTCTCTCTCCCCACACACCTGTCCCTCCCTCCCCCCACACACCCATCCATCCCTCTCCTCACACATCCACCCTTTCCTTCCACCCACACCCGCCCTTTCTTCCCCCCCACCTGTCCCTCCCTCTCGTCACACATGCGTCCCTCCCTCTCCTCACACACTTCATCCCTCCCTCCCCCCATTGCTCCCTCCCCCCACATACCTGTCCTTCTCTCCCCCTACACACCTGTCCCTCCCTCCCCCTACACACCCATGCCTCCCTCTCCTCACACACCCATCCCTCCCTTCCCCCACACACCCATCCCTCTCTCTCCCCACACACTTATCCCTCCCCCATACACCTCTCCCTCCCTCCCCCCACACACCCGTCCCTGCCTCTCCTCATACATCCATATGTCCCTCCCCCCCACACCTGTCCCTCCCTCTTTCCACACACCCATCCATCCCTCCCCCTACACACCTGTCCCTCCCTTTCCCCACACACCTGTTCCTCCCTCTCCCCCCAAACCCGTCCCTCCCTTTCCCCACATACCCATGCTTACCTCCCCACCACCTGTCTCTCCTTCTTTCCGCACACCCGTCCATCCCTCTTCTCACACATCTGTCCCTCCCTCTCGCCACACACCCATCCCTCTCTTTCTCGCCACATACCCATCCATCCCTCAATCTGTTGTTCAGATTTCCCTCCCACCCTGTTACCCTCTCCCAATGCCCCGGCTTCCAGGGCAGATGCCAAGGGCAGAGGCCATGTTCAGGTGTCATGCTGAGCTCCTGCCCTCAGTCTCAGCCCTACAGGGCTCCCATCCCTACTGGGTGCGAGACGGGGGCTGGGGCTTTGGGGCTGGGAAGGCCCTGGGCTGGGCCAGCTTGGTGCAGGCAGCACCCCCACAGCCCTGGGGCCAAGCGAAGGATCGAGTCTGTGTCCAGCCTCCTCCTCTCTGGGGCCCTGCTGAGCCACCTTCTGTCTCCTAGGTGCTGGAGAGGGTGGGGGGCAGCCCACCCAAGAAAGGCACCTGCTCTTGCCTGGACCTGTTCCGCACTCCGGCCATGAGACGCATCACCTGCTGCCTTATGAGTGTCAGGTAAGGGCCCTCTGCCCAGCCAGCCTGGGGCTCAGTCTCCAGCATCAGGAACTGACCCTCCTGCTGCCCGGCGGGGACAGCCGGAGCCATTTGTACACCCGGGATAAGGGCACCTATCGGGGGACAGCTAGATAGTGGTGGGTGCGGGTGGAAGGGGAAGGTTGCAACAGGCTAAAAGAGCAGCTCTGGTGGTAGATAGATAAGGAAAAGAGGATCCATGGGTGAGCCAGAGGGGGAGAGAGGGACATATAGTTGAATGTCTAGGATTTAGTAATGGGGATAGATGGACACAGATACATCTGCCTGGATCTAAGGAGAGGATGGAGGAACAGAGGGACACAGGGACACATCTGTGAGGATGGACGGGGTTGGAGGAGGGAGAGGATACAAATGTACCTTGGAGGATGGACACATGTCACTAAGGCCTCCCCCACTTCCCAGCTGTCACAGCCTCGCTGAGCTCTCCATACCACCTGTGACTCCTGCCTGATGCCATGACCAGTGTTCCCTGTAAGCTGAGCACTTGGGCGGCCACTCAGGAGAGATTCAAATGCTGCCCAGCTGATTAGCAGAGTGCCCACAACGCTTGTAGCCAGCAGCATGTGTTCCCACTGGTGGTGCACATCCTCACATGCCTTGGTGCACATGCCAAAATTTATTCTGCGCATAGCTGGAAAAATTAGAGAGGACGTTGCCTCTGACCCACCTCCCCTCTGCCCTGCAGCTTCTCTCACCAACCTGGCCTACTTTGGGCTCTCCATGGACCTGCAGGCCTTTGGCCTGGACATCTTCTTGGTGCAGACGTTCTTTGGGGCCATTGACATCCTGGCCAAGATGGCCTGTGCCCTGGCACTGAGCTACTTTGGGCGCCGAGCCATCCAGGCCAGCTCCCTCATCCTGGCTGGCACCTTCCTGCTGGGGAACATCCCTGTGCCCAGAGGTAAGGAGCCCTCTGGGAACCACATTCTCAGCCCACTCAACCTCCAGTAGTGATGGGTGTCAGGTAGGTCCCTCTGAGCTGGGAAGTGGGGGAGGCCCTTGTGACATGGCTCTGCCACGTCTCCCATCCCACAACCTTCAGGCGAGATGGTTAGGGTGAGAGGGCAGAGCTGGGAGTCAGGACTCCTGGGTTCTAGGCCCTGTTCTGGAAGGGCAATGGGGTCTGGTGATTGGAACAGGGTGGGCAGCTGGAAGTCAGAGCTCCTAGAGCAGTGTTTCTTAAACTTTTTAAGACCAAGGAACACCAAACAATAAGTTTTTTTATGTGGAACACCAAGGGTTGAGCAAAAAAAAAGGCATTGCCCTTTTAAGGGCGGCCATTTTGAACTCTGTTCTCCGTGGCACACCTCCAACTGCCTTGCGGCACACCGGTGTGCCGTGGAACACACTTTAAGAAACACTGTCCTAGAGTCTATTCATTGCTCTGTCACTGCCTTGGACAAGTCATTCTCCTTGTGCAGCCTTGTGCCTCAGTTTCCCCCATGTGAAATGCTGCACTGATATTTTGTACGGCTCACATGTGATATGGGGCTGCAGTGAGGAAAACCTGCACAGGGCTTTGTGACCTCAGGGAAGGCCAGTTCTCCATCCCCATCTCTCCCCTCCCCAGAGATGCTGATGGTGCGACTGACTCTCGTGGTTCTGGGAAAAGGATGCTTGGCTGCCTCCTCTGTCTGCTCCTATCTGTATGGAGGAGAGCTCTTCCCAACCACTGTCAGGTAAAATCCACATCTCTGTGATTGAATAAACAGCCCCTTTGCCCCACCCCAGAGGTGGCTGCATTACAGTACCGAGTGAGGGATCCTTGTATAGGCAGCCTCTGTGCTCCATTCCATGGGTAGCTGCATCTCAGAGCCAAGTGAGGGATCCCAGTATAAACATCCCCTCGCTCCACCCCAGAGGTGGCTGCCTCAATGCCGGGCAAGAGCTCCCTGTCACAATAGCCTCTGTGCTCCATCCTAGAGGTGGCCCCTTCTCCATGCTGGTCATCCTGTTATTGTTACAAGTCTCTCACAATACGCTGTTCCTGGCAGGCAGACAGGCACTGGCTTCACCACCGTGGTGGCTCGTCTGGCTGGCATGGTGGCCCCAGTGGTGCTGGTGGCCGGGCAGCAATTTCCTTTCCTGCCGCTGGTGATATTCGGGGTGGCTCCCATCGTCTCCGGTGTTGCTGCCTGCTTCCTGCCAGAGATGCACAACGTCCCCCTGCTGGACAGCATAGAAGAGGTGGAGGCCAGGTGTGACACGTGGGCTGCTGGCGCACATCCCCCGCTGCCCTTTCATATTCCCCTCCCCTGTAAACCTCTATTCCTTCCTCATCAATCCCTTCCCACCTGCCCTTGCGGCCCTTTTCATTCCCTCTCTCTCTGGTTCCAGAGCAAGGCGGAAAGGCGAGGAGGCGCCTGTTGAGGAGAACATGGATCACATCGTCCACTCAACCAGGATCTGAGCGGCCTTCCCTGGCCCCCAAGACCTCCAGACCTGGGCCCTCGGTACACAGGTGCAGGATGCACCAAAGGGCCCTCATGGAGGGGGAAGCCACCTGCTGCTCCCTTTGCAACTTAGGGCTCAGCCCTCTTAAAGAGACAGGGCAAACGGTGGGCGGGGGACACCAAGTTGTGCCACTGAGCTGCCCGCTAATGACAGGCCCTGCGCCTCGCACACAGGGAGCCTGTGGGACATGGAGAGCACAGGGATACACTCACTCAAACAACTTTGCCACATGTGACTGTAATGGCTCTCCCCTGTGGTGTATTTTGGCCTGACACCTGCCCCCTGCCTCTAGCCTGGTTGGGCTGTGAACTGGCTCCCTCTGGTGGTGCATATTGGCCTGACACCCATCCCCCTAAAATGATTCTCTCCAGAGGGAGGAGTACTCAGGGGTGGCTCATGCGACGTGGGTTCATGTCCTGCTGAGAACTGAGACCCTGCCAACAGATTTCACACCTGCTGATGCGCCATTACCAAGCTGGGCTTGGATTGGATCCTGAGGCCGAACTGATGATCTGACGTTCTTTGGGACAAATTGAGCAAAGTGTGGAGAAGGCCTGGAAGCTCTGAAAGCATTGGTGGCTCCCCACTAGATGCAAGTGGTTGGGGAGCAGCTAGACTGCTCAGACAAGCTATGCAGGAGGTGTGGTAACTGAATCCAAACTATAACAGTCACCAACAGGGCCGGAGGCTGGCATGACCCATGTGTGGCATCCAAGCCCCCAGGGAGCAGGGATAAGGGTGTATGTGTGTGTGTGTGGGGGGGGGGGTGTGCCTAGGTGAGATTTCCTGCTCTTGGTCCTGTGGCCTTCTGTACATTTTGTAAATAAACCAGCTGCACTAAGAAGTTCCTCTGGCTCCAGGTTCCTGATCCCTGGACCCCAACCACCCCATGGAGTCAGGGCTGGAGCTCCACTGGAAGTAGGGGCAAGGGCATGTTTTTCCCTCCAGAAAATGTTCTTTTTGGGGAAAAACAATGTATTTTATTCTGAAATGCCATCATTGCAGTGCCTCTAGGGAAATGCAGTTTGGCTGACTCTTGCACCTGCCTTCTCTATGAGATGGGTCCCTGGCCAGACTACATCCCCATTTTGTAGATGGGAGGAATGTGCATCTTGGGAATAGCTGGTACATCATGAGGTTTTATAGTTTGGGTGCTTCATGTGCCTGTTCTCCCCTAGGTTGGGCTCCCTGGATGGGTTGCATTTCCCATGATGCACCACACTCTCTCCAAGAGGCTGTGATGGGGATCAGAAGCAGGCAGGCTCCCACAAGACTACTGGGGACAATGTGCATAGCAACTTTCACACACTAAAGAGGCTGCATCAAGTGCTGGCTTCTAGCAGAAGGGGGAGGCTGTGGTGGTATGAACAGCCTCCTGATACCCCAGTGCTGTAGTAGGTCACTAGAGCCTCTAGGGCAATGTTTCCCAAATGGTGTTCAGTGGAACCCTGAGGCTCTGCAAAGTGAAACTAAAGGTTCTGTGAGAAAATTCTACTCCCCCGCCCCCTGCAAATTCTACTCCCCCGCTCCCATTGGAGCTGTGCCGGCGGGGGCAGGCTTCTGGCGGCGTGCTTCTCTGGCCAGTCCACCACCCACTGCAGCTGCCCCACCACCGCGCGGCCCCCTCCTCACCCCGCAGGACTGCCCCTGTCCCACGGGGCCTCTGGTGCCGCGCAGCTTCCTCCTCCTCGGGTACAGGCGGCGGCTTGTTACAGCAGCCGCTGCTGCCGGGAGGGGAGAGGTGGCTGGGTCAGAGGTGCCAAGTAGCCGCTCCCGGACCTCGGCATTTTTAAACTGCCACCTGCACCCCAGCAAGGGCTGTGTGGAACTTGGCTGGGGCTCTGCCCCCGCCTCGGGGCGCGCTCGGGCTCTGCTGCCCCACCCCAGGGCACACTCGGGCTCTGCCACCCTCCTCGGGGCACAGTTGGGCTTGCTGCCCCCTGTGCACTGCGGCTCTCTCTCCCCGGTGGCCCCCCCCCACCCTACTGGGGAAGTGGCAGAGTCTGGTTTGGTGGGACAGGTCGGGGTTTCTATACCACCACCCCCCACTCTGCCAGCGGGAAGCCTGACCTGGTGCTGCAGCTGTGCTGAGATCCCCACTGCATGATCTCCCAGGTTTTTGCTGCGCTGGCAAGGCACTGGGAGATCTCCCAGGGCTGGTGGCTGTGGGGGTATTCCTGGCCCTGATCCCTCTTGGGGATGCTGGAGGGGCTCCCTGCCTGCAGAGAGACCGCACTGCCCCTCTGCCAGGGCTGCCCTCTGGAAAAGTCATGGCCAGCTGAGTACCAAGCTGTGAAGCAGAGAGGAGCCCAGACAGAAGGGAAGCAGCTGTGGCCTGCCACACAGGAAGAGAACCCTCGCTGGTCAGCAGCATGAGGGCTGGGTGGTAGGGCAACACCTTGAATAAAAGGAGTCACTGATGTGAGGGCTCAGAAACCAACTACGCTGTTCCCCAGCCTCATGGTCAGTGGGGCTGAGTCATTGATTTCAGCTGAAAGGCAGCTTGGCCTACTAGCTAGGGAGGCAGGACTCCTGGGCTCTATTCCTGGCTCTGCCACTGACCTTGGGCAGGACCTTCTCTGCTCAGTGCCTCAGTTTCCCCTCCCACTCTTTGTTTGGATTGACAGCTCTTCAGGGCTGGGACTATCTTTGGGTCAGTGCTGAGCCCACCCCACAGGGGTCCTGAGCTCAGCTGGGGTCTTTAGCCATGCCCATGATACTAGTAATAATGCACACCCCAGTGTTGGGCCTTCATCACGGGCGGGATTCCCAGCTACTTCTATGAATAGCAGCTTCCCCCTGCAAATCAGGCTTGGGGGTGGGCAGTCTCTGGTGGGAAACACTGAATGAGTGGCCTCTTTTGCGATGCCATGTTCCTTGCATGCTGCAGTGCTCACGTCTCAAGCCCCGTCTGCAAAATGCTAGTGACCAGCGCTGGCACATTCCAGGCTGGGGCAGGAGAGTGAGCATCCCTGAGTCCCTCTGACAGTGCGTGAAGATCTCTGTACATAGCGTGCTCCCATACAGGCAGACACAACCTCATTCCACGAGGTGTAACAGTTAACTCGAACTAAGGACTTAGTTTGAGTTAACGTTTGACTGCTGCGTGTAGCCGCGGGCAGTTAGTTCGGACTAGGGGGATTTAAAAATGGCGCCCGGATGGGAAGATGCAAATAAAGCCTGGGATAGTTAAATCCCGGGCTTCATTTTCAACTTCGAATGCCTACATTAGCCTCCCTAGTTCGAACTAGGGGGCTAGTGTAGACATACCCTCAGTTGCATATACCGCCCCCCACCCCCAACCAGACAGCACTCGGCAGGCCGACGCTTTGTCCACCTGCTGTGAGAGAGGGGCTGGCAGGCACCACAAGGCCTTGTTCTCCTTTGCTGTCTCTCACAGCACCCATCAGTTTTAATAATGTTCTAACCCGCTCCTGGCCGCAGTGGCTGGGCATGCACATGGGGGACTCAGCTCTCCCTGCTCTCTGGGAGGGACCTGGCTTTTACACGACTCCCAGGAGCCCCTCACTGGGTGTCCCTCCTGGGTCACAGCCCTAAGCCCGTGACTAACAACTACCCCAGCTGCACCATTGCCCAATTCAGCCTCTGTCAGTGTTGAGTCCCATTTCTTGACCTGGCCACTTACCGCCCAGTATTTTAGTAGATGAGTAATGCTTCTGAGACGTAAGTCCTCTGCTGGACCTTGTTCCCTTGCCCACTTCCTCCAAGTCCTCAGCCTCCCACTTGACTCTGCTTTGAATGCTGGTCAAAGATTTACCTGGTCCGAAGGCCAGGCTACCATAGGGCAGAGCAGATAGATTGACTGCTGTATGAACCAGGGGCTCTGGAAAAGCAGACTAACCAGGTAGTCAGGAAGGTTTCCCCATGGCCTCCACGGCCTCTGGGGTCCATCTGGAGAAGGAGCAAGGCATGGGCTTCTTCCAAACCCTCCTTGTCACCCTGGTCTCCCTCCCACTCCTCATGGCAGCCTCTCATAACTTCCTGCAGAACTTCACAGCTGCTGTTCCCAGGCACTGGTGCCACATCCCAGCGGGGGCCAATGACACTACGGAGGTGACGGGAGATCTGCTGAAGATCTACGTTCCTATGGACAGCAACCAGGAGCCAGAGAGGTGCTTGCAATTCAGCACTCCACAGTGGCAGCTCCTGGCCCCCAATAGCACCAACACCACTGAGTCCTGCCTGGATGGCTGGGCATATGACAGGAGCATCTTCAGCTCCACCATCATCACTGAGGTACAGAGGGGAGTGTGAGGGATTGTTCCAGAGGAGTGGGCACTTGGATCTGTGACAACATCATGGGCTGGGTATCTCTCCCTCCACCTACCCACCCATCTGTGTCCCCATCCACCCTGCTCTCACACACCCCTCCCTCTCGGGTTTGTGCTGTCACCCATAGTGTCTGAGACTGTTTCATGCATCAGACTGGCACAGCAAGGTGCCTACTAGACTACGTGGTGTGTCTGTCTCTCCTTTCTCTTGGGGACATACAAGCTGTGCTTGATATAGGGGACTGTTAGATCAGTTTGGTGGCAAAGCTTTGTCTAACAAGCTCAAGGTGTGGCTTAGCTTCATGTCCTGAAAGTCCTCCACTCTGCGAAAGGCACTTGGCTGGCCATGCCTTATATTGATGACAGCTAGCCTGGGCTTTGTGGTTGCTGTGTCCCTGTAGAGCTACTTGGAGGAGATGTCTCTGCTGTAGCTATGATCTGATCCAAGGCTGATCCGTCATCTGGACCAAGGCTGTGACCTGGCAGGGCTTGGAGCAAAGGGTGGGTGCTCACAGACTGGTGGTCCAGGGACCTCAGCTCTGTCCTGACTCACTAGAAGGGGCCCTTGCATTGACTGCACAGTCAGTGCCAGCCAGGAGGTGACATGGGGTAGCGTGTCCAAGCCAGCTGGAGATGGGAGGAGCTAGCATGGAGGCTGCCTTATTGACCAAGCACCATGGTGACCTGCAATGCCCCTTCACAGATTTCATCACCTGAGCAAGACCCACATGGTTCAGTAAAAGCGGCGAGGAGTCCTGTGGCACCTTATAGACTAACTGAAGTGTTGGAGCATAAGCTTTCGTGGGCAAAGACCCACTTCGTCAGATGCGAAAGCTTATGCTCCAACACTTCAGTTAGTCTATAAGGTGCCACAGGACTCCTCGCCGCTTTTGCAGATTCAGACTAACACAGCTACCCCTCTGATGGTTCAGTAGTTGGCTGGGAGACTTTGAAGGAGTGCCCAGCTTCTCTGGGGAGTCACGTGGCGGGGCTCTGTAGGGGCTGCATTTCCCATGGGGTGCACGCTGATTGTGCTGATTCAGAGAGAAGAGAGGGAGTGGCTTAGCAGTGGGCACCTCCCTCTCTGAATTGGTGCTGGCCCCAGCGTGGCGCTGAGAGGCTTTGTGTCCAGGAGCTGGGTGAGGGGGCACTCCCCCCTCGCAGGCAGTGCTGCCTCCAGTATCCCAGCGCAGTGCTTGGGGGTGCTGTGCTACAGGGAACAGGGGGGCAGAGGAGCAGTTCTAACAGGGCAGTCCCTGGTCTCAGTCCCGGTCTATAGGGTAGACACTGGCCAATCACCACACAAAGGGTGGGAGCATGGTATCCTGCCCCAAAACATGGCACCTCTACCTCGGTATCACCCCTCCTGGTGCTGCCCATGGGCTTGTACCTCTGTGTCCGTCCTGCCAGCCCAGAGGGGCCTGCTGTGGCAGAAATTCGGCCTGAGCCCCTCTCTGAGAGCTGGGATAATGGATGGCAGATCTAGTGTTTTCCTTGGCATGGATCTGGTGCCAGTTTCTTCTCCTCTTCACTCATCTGGAACATGTTGTGCTGCCAGCTGCCCTGTGCCCAGCTGGGTTACACAATAACCTTCTTGGAAAAAACTATGACCCCCTTTCTCCAGGCCCCACCTGTCATTCCAAACCCCGGAGCTGGGGGAGGGGGGAGAGTCCTGTTGTGGACTCTCCACATCAGGTCCTGGCCAAAAGAGGGGGGATAAGGGCTTTGTCAGGCAGCAATGGGTGGTACAAAGGAGTGAGGTGGAATCAGCAGGGCATAGATGGGACAGAGAGCACTTGAAGGATATGGGTGTGGCAGGCTTGGGCCCAAGATGTGGAGGTCACAGGGCTCAAGCGGGCATGGGAGTGGCTGGTGGGGATGGACAGCAGTGGGCCACTGGGATGGCACAGGTGGGCTCTGAACAGGCCTAGCTGGGTACAGGTGAGCTCAGATGGCACAGTACCAAATTGGGTAGGGACACGACAGGCACTCAGAACCCATCTGTGTCTTTGGCTGGCACAGGAGAGTGCTGGGGGTTTGGTGATCAGAGCTGTGCTCAGATGGGGCTTAGATGGGATGGGTTTAGCTCAGCTAGGCAGGGTGCTGAGGGCCCCTTACAGGCACAGTCATGGGCACAGACTGATGTGTGAGGCTCAGCTGCACATATGCCTCTTACAGCAGGGCCCTGGCTCCAGGTGCTGCCAGGGGACAGATACTAGCTGGGACTCATGTAGCTCAGGTGGGCACAGGGGATATAGGTGTGGTTCCTGACCCTTTGTGCCAGCTGTGCCCCTGGAGCCCAGCTGACTATGCATTCAGCCTTAGCCCAGCAGTGCAGGGTGCCATGGGGCACCCTGGGTTCACACCCCTCTCTCCAATCTTCCCTAGTGGCATCTGGTCTGTGCCCGACATGCCCTCAAAGATTTTGCCCAGTCCATCTACATGGCAGGGGTGCTGCTGGGAGCACTGGTCTATGGAGGCCTGGCAGACAGGTGAGTAAAACAATATTCCCCTCCCCCTGCCCTCCTCAATTACCCCACGGGCCCATCTAGCTTTGCATCCTCCCTCCATCAGCCCCATGGCCTGGGCCCATCCAGCGTGATATCCCCCCCAGTCACCCAATGGACCCATCTACCCTGGTATCTCCCCCCTTCCCCAGGATCAGACCAATGAGCCCATCCACCCAGGTATTCCCCCCATCCAGCATCAGCCCCATGGGCCTATCCAGCCTAGTATCCCCCCTTTCTCTGGTGTTGTTTCCCCTCTGGCAGGCTGGGGCGCCGGACACTGCTGCTCTGGTCCCTGCTGCAGGTGGGTGTGATGGGCACCAGCGCCGCCTTCGCCCCCAACCTGGCGGCCTACTGCACCTTCCGCTTCTTCAGCGGCATGGGCACCTCTGGCTTCACCCTCAATGGCATCAGCCTGAGTGAGTGGGGGGCTGGCATGGAGGGCTGAGTGTGAGGTTGGGGGCAGAGTGATTGTGTGTAAGGGGGGATATTTATGAGGCCTAGGGCTCTGGAAGTGTGGGCTGCGGGGGAGCTGTGATGGGGGCTGTGGGGATTTTGGCAGGCTGTGTTGGAGGAGGAATGTGAGGGAAGTTGTGTGGGGAGGCCAGTGTGTATGGGGCCTTAGTGGTAAAGGGGACTCATGGGGCAGGCTCTATGTGCTGGTGCATGGCGGGCAGCTCTCCTCCCACTGCCCCACCCAGAGCAGAGGGTGGGGGTTGAGCCCCGCTCTCCAAGGTTGGGCAGGCAGGTGAGGTTGGAGGATGCCACGTCTCACCCTATCCATTGCCCTCAGCCATGGAGTGGATCCCAACCCAGTTCCGGGCCATGGTGGCTGCCATCCTCTCCTGCAGCCTGACTCTGGGCCAACTGTTCCTGGCTGGACTGGCATACGCCATCCGTGACTGGCGCCAGCTCCAGCTGGCATCCTCCGTGCCCTTCTTCCTCTTCTTCTTCTACAGCTGGTAGGTGCCCTTGGGCCCAAAGGGCAGGGGCACCACACATCCACAGGCAGCCATGGATCCAGGCTGGGGTGACATTATGGGCTCAGGCCCCGTGTCTGGGAACCCAGGGGGGCTCACGCTGCATGGCAGCAATAGCCTGTTGCCTGGCACAAAGGAGGCCCTGAAGCCGTGTTCCCCTGACACACCAACTACCAGGGAAGCACAGAATCCCAGCTCCATTGCCCTGGCGATGTGGGTGCCCAGTCTTCAGCAGGCACCGGGTCCTCTGGTTTCTCTAAGCCATGGTCCAATCCTCCCCTGCCCAGGTGGATCCCAGAGTCCGCACGCTGGCTCATCGTCAACCGCAGGCTTGAGATAGCGCTGAGGAACCTGCGGCGGGTAGCCTGGATCAACGGCGAGAAGCTGGAGGGGGAGGGCATCTCTCTGGAGGTGAGGTACACAGGTACCCCGGGGGGGGGTGCGTCTAGTGGCTAGAGAAGAGGGAACTGGAAATCAAATCTCCTGGATTTTATCTCTGGCTGTGAGAGGGGAGTAGGGTCTTGTGATTGGAGATGGGGAGGGGGATAGGTGCCAGGTCCCAAGGTTCTCTCTCCCTGGCTCTGCCCATCTTCCCCTCTGTAGAAGGGGGTGTGATTTCTCCACCCTGCTCTTAGATCACAACTTCTCTCCCTCCCCAGGCACTGAGGCTGGAGATGCAGCAGGAGGAAGAGAGCTCAGGGCCCTCCCGGCGCTCTGCCCTGGAGCTGTTCCGGACCGTGCCCATGCGTGTGGTCACCAGCTGCCTCATGCTGGCCTGGTAAGGAGCCCCTTTGCCCCCATCAGTACCCCCCGGGCTAACAATACTAGTGCCATTAACTAACTAGGGAGGGTGGTGGCACCACTGTCCCCTGTTGAGTGAAGTTCCCCTCGAGCTCAAGCACCAGGGGCCAAGACTTTGGGGCAGCTGTGTGTCAGATCCTCTATACTGCTGATTGAAGTGGGGGATTCCCCTGGTCTCAAATGGCAGGAAGAGAGGCTTAGGGGCAGAGGAAGGGCAGGGGGTGTGGCTTAGGGGCAGCCAGGTGTCAGAAATCATGGTGAAAATGGCTAGTCAAGAAGGGAGCTTCCCGTGGCGATCAGATGTTAAGGAGGACCTGAGTTCTAGTCCCCATGCTGCTTAACCCCCTAGAGGATTCCATGGTCAGTATGGGAACAGGGTGTTTATCACCACAACTCTGATTTAAGCTAAGAGAGGGTATGAGAGAGTCTCAACTTTGCTGAGTGGCCCCTAGTGGCTGGGTTAGTCACAGAGTCGGGAAGTTTCTTCAGTTAGGAGAGAAAACCCTAGATGCATAGGCAATTGGTGCCTGCAAAGGAAGGGGTGCAGGGAGGGCCATACAGAGGAACAGGGATGGGGCATGTGGCAGCACCCCATTTAGCAATCAAAATGTTGGTAGGGGCACAGAGGGGGCAGTGCACCTACTAGGTGCTACCATGGGGCACTTGTGTCTAGAAGTAAATGTGGGTGACACCAAAACCCTGTGGGGATGCTGCCATGTGAACAGGAAAGTCTTCACCACATCCCCACAGTGCAGCTGGAGACAGAAAAAAACAGAAACTGGAAGGGAGAACCAGACAGACCAGAGGAGAGGGAGAGACCAGCATGAAGGGGAGACAAACTGATGAGGGAGGGAAAGACAGGCAGGCAGGCAGAAATGGGGCAGGGAGACAGCCAAATTCTCTCCACCTGTGAACCCCTCGCCCCAGTTCTCCTCCTTCCACCCGGCAGGTTCTCCAATAGCTTCTCTTTCTACCACCTGGCCCTGGACCTGCAGCGCTTCACGGGCATCAGCATCTTCCTGGTGCAGCTGATCTTTGGGGCTGTGGATGTACCCTTCCGCATGCTGGTGGCTGTGGCCACCAACCGCCTGGGGCGCCGGCTCACACAGGCCACCTGCCTGTCCCTGGGCGGACTCTTCATCCTGGCCAGCATCCCAGTGTCACAGGGTGAGGTCAGAGCCTTCTGCCAAGACGGCATAGCCTTCCCTGCTGCCCTGGGCTTCACCAGCACAGAGCTCCACCCAGATCAGACCCTAGGCCTGGCCAGCCCGAAGCTCCCACCCCCTGGTATCCCGTTCTCCCCGCTGTGCAGGAAATCGAGCTAGTGGTGGGGTGGAAAGTGTGGTGAGCTGGGGTGGCTTTCAGGATGGGAGGGAGGTTCAGCCAGTGACCAAGATTCTAGCCCTACAAGTGGCTCGGGGATTGGTAAGTGACCAGTGCCCCGTCCATGCAGCCCTGGCAGGCTGTTTCTGGGCTGCCTATTGCCCAATGCTGGGTCTCGGAGTTAGTGACGGGCACCCCAGAGCGAAAGAAGCTACAACGCATGGGTGGGGGGTGGCTCTTCTCAGCCTGAAGCTTTCTGGATCCTCCTCCCTTCGCTGCCCTAGACATGGAGGTGCTGCTGCTTGCCCTGACTGTCCTGGGAAAAGGGCTTTTCTCCTCCTCCTCCAGCTGCTCCTACCTGTACACCACTGAACTCTACCCCACCGTCATCAGGTGAGTGGCGCCATCTGCTAGACTGCATCAGTAGGGGCAGCACTGTCAGAAGCAAAGGGAGCAGGGCTGGCAGCCAGGCCTCCTGAGTTCTAGTGACTGGCGATGGTCAATTTAATACCCCACTTGTGGGGAGGGTTGATGCCCTGAGGCCCAGCCTGAGTCTGTTGCGCAGGTCCAAGATATTCCTCCCTGGGGTTCCCCCCCTCATTCAGCTACCCATTCCAGTCCCTCCTCTGCTGGGATATGGCTGAGCTCCCCTCATCTGCGCCCTCTGGACACAGTGGGGCAGATCATGTGGAGCATCCCCATTTGGCTGGGACACTCCTGTTTTCAGTTTCCCCCTCCTGGGGTCCCAAGCGGCTGCTTCAGCGGCCCATTGGGGGAGCCCCTGCAGCTGTGGCGGGGGTGAATCTTGATGGAGGGAGGGGACCAGTGAGATATTTATTTATCCAGTGAGGAGATGGAGCTGAGAACTGATGGATCTGGAGTGGGAATTAATGAATTGACTGCAAGGGATTATGCAAATAATCAATTGCATATTCATAAATATGCAAACCGGGCCATATTCTCATGTGTATAAAATGCACAGCCTTCATGGGATTGCTTAATTCTCGGTGGCCTCCTTTTCTCCACAGGCAGACAGGGCTGGGGGTCACCAACATGATGGCTCGGCTGGGAGCAGTGGCAGCCCCCATGGTGCAGATGACCCAGGTCTTTGTTTCCTTTCTGCCCTGTGTCCTGTTTGGGGCAGTGCCCATCACAGCTGGCATCCTAGTCAATTGCTTACCAGAGACCTTGGGAGTTCCACTAGCTGACACGATGGAGCAGGTAGAGGACAGGTGGGTACACTGGGCACTGTGTGAGGACTGGGGGCTGGGCATGGGGTGGACTACGTGGATCTGAGCATGAGTATATGTGTGCAAACATGAGTGTGTGTGTCTGTACACAGAAGTGTGTGAATGTGTGCTAGATGGATGTAGAGTGTGCGGTGGATAGAGGGATGTGTATGGGGATGGACGGATGGACAGATAGAGAGCTGTGGCATTTGTGATGGCTAGGGATGTGCTGGCATGGGGATGGATGGATAGCTAGCTAGCCTAGGAGGTGTATATGGGGATGGATGGATAGGAATGCTGTGTAAAGCTTTTAAAAAGCCTAGGATGAAAGAACAAAGTGTCATTAATTATTAATTGTTATTTTTAATGATCCAGCTGTTTGGTGCTTTTGTTCTTCTCTTCTCCCTTTGTTTTTAGAGCAAGAAAGAAAAAGAACAAGAAAGAAGAACTGAAGAAAGAAGCCAGGGAAACCAAGAATACCAAATTCTAAACAGAGGCACTGGGCTGGGACTCTGGAGACCTGAGTTCAAATCCTGGCTCCCTCTGTCCTAGGCTGTGTCTCTTCATTGCTCAGAACTCAATAACCCCATTTGTAAAGTGGGCTAATGATGTGTCCCTGCCCTGTGGAGGTTATGGGGATAAATCTGTTGAGAGGCTTACATACTAGCCCCATAGCAGAAACAGAGATAGAGCCAAACAACCAGCTCTTTATCACACATGGAAATTTTTGAAAGGGTCCCTTTTATCTGGGATTCTCCAGCTTGGATTTTTAGTTCTTTGGTGTTCATTTGCCACAGGATTAGGATGGGAGACATTTCTTCTCACTCAGATTACTTAAATTCTTAGGATGCATCTACACTGCACACATAGGTCGAAATAAGCTATGCAATTTGAGCTACATAAATTGTGTGTCTTATTTCGATCTAATTTCAAAATGACGTGCTATTCTGAAATGTCCCTTGACCCTTGTGGAATGAGGGTTACAGGGATGCTGGAACAGCGTGCCCATTATTTCAAAATCTATTTTGAAATAATGGGCATGTTTAAAGACGTGGAATAGCTATACTTCTGGTATCCTGAAATAGCACTGCTGTCCAGATGTAGCCTTAGAGAGCTGGGGTGTATAACTTTTTCCGGCAGGAGTCCAATACAACCATGGAACTGACCCACATGCAGTGCTTTTCACAATTGATTTGCATCAGGGATCAGCGAATACAGGGGCAGAATTGGTAGACTGGACTCTAAATCAAATTGCTTTGCACAAGTTAATGTGATGGTATTTTATTCTGTCTAGTTAACCTTCCTCCATATCCATTAGCTGAATGGAAAGTCCCCTTTGCTAGGAAGGGTTTTGCATGGAAAGTCTTTTATGTGACCTCTGTTGTAAAGCATCTATTTGATATTGCCGTCCATCTGCCATAGCTGGTGTCAGAACCTTGTAAATTGGTTTCCTAGCAGAGAAGAAGTAAGAGAGATGCATTAAGTGGATATTTTCTTAATGTAGCTTGTTTATCTGCTGCATTATATGCACCAGTCTTAGAGCAGAGGTGGACACAAACAGCATGACAGACAATCCATTCTTTCTGTAAACTCCACCCAAACATCCATCCCCAGTTCCCGGAGAGCGGGTCTGCCCCCCACAATTGACGTGAGTTAAAAAGCAAAGAGTGAATTCTCTTGCTGCAGCACATCTGAAAAGAATTTTGGTGAATCACAAAACCAATAACAATATAGTGTAGCCTCAAAGACTGAAAGCTAGAGAAAATTACTTGTAAGGCTGTGTGTGACAGTGCCATCTGGTGACACTCCCCCTGCCACAGCAATATCAATCCACTGGAACCCATGCTGAGGAATCAATAGGATGCTCTTCTTTCTGAATTAATACTGAGTACAGTGGTTCAGAACTGGAGTTAGTATGGCCCTTATGCAGCATGTGTTTGCTATGTGAAGCAGCCAGCTGGGACAGCCACCAGCTAACACCCTGGGGTCACAAACTGGTCCAGTCCTGGTTTCTGAACAGGCACTGGTTTGTTGTGTTGGGCTTCAACTGCTGGATCCATACATGCTGCTCAGCCCCCGGTGTCTGGGGAGTGACTGATCCCTGTCCCTATGCTGGGCCTCCCAGTGATATACCCCAAGCCTGACACCCTTCTTGAGCAGTGAGATCTCAACTGCCGAGAGATCCTGGAGCAGTGCCCCAGTCCTCCCAAGCCCCAGGTTGCTTATATATTTCCCCCTTGGAGTCTACCTAGCTGTGGGATCCTTCGTTTTCCTAGTTGAGCATTCAGGGATAATTCAGCAGTAAAGCAAGGAAGCGTGGACTTAGCAAAGGAATTTTGTATGTTGTCTCTGTGTGCACTTGCACACAAAGCAGGGCTCATCCCTTCCAGCTGGGGGCAGCAGAGACGCAGGTGCACACATGCAGCGCACACTTTCTTCTCAGATAGTAGAGTTACAGACCTATGGAAAACACTGAACTCTTGCACCCCATCCCCTCTTTCTAACCTCAGGCCCACTCCCAGGGCCTGGGTTTGGCCCCAGTCCTTTGTGGAGGCAAGTGCTCCTTTTGGGCTTTTTGTCTGTGCCACCCCGTGGCTGGGAGAAGCATAGTCTCTGCTCCTCTGGACCAGATAGAGCTGAGAGTTCAGGCTTCTGGGAAGAATGAGTCCCTTTGGCCCTGCTGTTGGCTACCCCACTGCTTCCGCGAAAGACAGCCATTCAGTGCTGATGCCCTTTGATCGCTGGGTCACAGCTCACACTCTCACAGCAGGTGTGTGTGTTCAGAAGTTAGCATTGATATTTGGGATTTGCATTTCAGCTGAGCCTAGGAGCCCCACTCATGGGCCAGGGCTCCATGGTGCTAGGTGCTGTACATTAGTATTTCATTGCTGCTGGAGGCCAAGCTGTACACCTGATAAGAAAGGACAGTATCATATTACTGACTCTGATTTTCCTAAGCAGCAGCAGGTTGCATCACAGAGTTTCCTCAGCCTGCTGCATCAAATTGACCTTATTTTAGTGGAAACTGGGTTCTTTTGGTTTTCCAAATTGCCCCATAATCCAGAGGGTGCTCCCCAGGCGAATGCCCTATCCCCTAAGCCACTCAGAACCCATCCCCACTTCCCTACCTTCAGCGGGTCCCTTATCCTGCTTTCCAAATGCAGGAGCCAGCTCCATCCCTGGGGTGGCTGGTGTAGGCTGAGACCTAGGACAGGCTTGATTGTTCCTTTCTGGCCACTGATTTTGTGAGCCCGCAGAGTTGCCTGTTGGTGGTAGACAGATCATAAGATTATTATGGTTAGAAAATAAAATTACAATTGTTATTTGTTCTCTGTACTGAAGTAGCGCTAGGTGTGGCAATTGTGGACCAGATCTCAATTGTGCTAGGAGTTGTACAAACACAGAACAAGTACAGTCAAGGAATTGTCTAACCACAGCCAAAGCTGCTGCCTTCAGTGGATTCTCCATGATCTCGCTTTTTTGTGTGGAAGATTTGGGTTGTGGGGTTTTGGCAACTGACAGGAGAATTTGAGGAAATTATAAGATGCCATAGCATTTAGGGATGTAATGGTTTAACTGATTAACCAGTTAATTGGTAAGCATTGCCTTACTGGCATGCTTACCAGGGTAACTGGCTTCTGGCCCGGTCAAAGCAGCCCTTCACCTGTATGGGTGCTCCAGCCTAGGTGGGCCCTCCACACCGCGCCACAGAGGGTGCTCCAGTCATCAGGGCCCACTGCACTGCAGGTGGGGAACTGCTACAGTGCCCTCCTGCCCATGGCATGGTGGGGGGTTAACCAGTTAAACCTATAATTTAACCATATAACAATTTACGTGGGATTTTACATCCTTAACAGAATCCCATCCATGTGTCATACTGCTTTCTGGGGGTTGTCATGATGTTGTTATGCTTGATGCTGTAGCAGCATAAGGACACCAGTATGCAATGCTGTGCCACAGCGGGGGCACTCTGCATGTGCTGCCAGGATGGTATTTCCAAAACACTGCCAGGAAGGGATTTTGGTGCAATTGGGTGGTGTTTTGACAATGCCTCACTGAGTTTTATCCAGGCTAGTTGGTGACATTTTCCTGGGTGCAATGACATTGTAACAACACAATGCAGCACTATGACATCACAACACAGCTAATCATGTGATCTCAGCACGTGACCCAGTGATATCACAATACAGTGCTATGACACCATGAGGAAGCACACTACAATCACAACACAGCTAGCATGATGCTATCACAGTATCACACAATGACATCATAATACACTTCTAGAAAACCACAAAGCAATGCAATTACATGACAATGCTGTACTGTGATATCAAAATACAGTGCTACGATATCACATTGTAACATAGTGACATTATAATGCAGCATGATTCTAGTTGTGGTTCCTTGACTTTAGTATGATAGTGCCAGCCAAGGACCAGACAAGAATGGGACCCCATTGGCAGCTGCCTGAAGAAACTGAGGAGACTATAAGATGCCACAGCATCTGGGGATGTAAAGGTTTAATTTGTTAACCAGTAAGCATTGCCTTACTGGCATGCTTACCGGGGTAACCAGTTAAGTGGTGCTTGGCCCAGTTGGATCAATCCCCCACCTGTACAGGTGCTGCAGCCTGGTAGGGCCACAGCAGCACTCTCCTCCTCCCCCGCGTCCATGTCACAGTGTGGCAGGCCCTGCCTGACCGAAGCAGCCCCCTGCCCATGGTGTTAGTGTGCTGCCTCATGTGCACAAACATAGAGTAGCAGGCAGACTCTGCCCCTAAAAGATTACAATCTCAGATCAGACAAACACAGGCAGGGGAAGGGGTATCCTACACAGGCAGAAAAATCTATATGATGGCAGCAAATAGCATGTTGTTTTAATGATTTGGGGGGTTAATTTAGGAGGGAAGAGGCTAAACGGGAAGAAAGGTGTAGAAAAGGATGGTGAAGTATAGGGCAGGAAGAAGAGGTACGAGACAAGCCTAGCATGAAGCAAAATGAAGAGATGGGGCAAACAGCCAATCAGCACATGGCAGAGAAAATCCAATAAAAATGTAGGCAGTTCTCTGGCTGGCCAAAGATCTTTGTTCTGGTTGTTTTGCTCCTCCAATGTGGAATTCTTGGTGGGTTTCATTTCAATTTCACAGAGTTTAAGTCTAGAAAAGGCCTTTAGAGCATCTAGTTTGACCTCTTCTGTATCACAGGCCAAAGAATTTCACACAGCCACCCCTATATTAAGCTCAACTATTTTAGTGAACATCACAGCTAAAGCATGTCAGTCCTCAGGAGACCAAACTGTGCTACAGGCATGCCATGGCTGGGTCCCATTATGGCATTACAGGGAGCTGAAATGACATGACCAGACAGAATGATGTCATTACATTGTACTGAGAGGACAACAAGTGTTCATGAATCTCATTATGTCCAGGCCAAAGTTTAATTGAACCTTTCCCACCCCTCACCATTATATCTCCAGCCCAGTAACTAAACTTCATGCTAAGGACTCTGCAAGATCCATGTTCAAGTTTAGTCTCTGTTATTTATTTGCATGCAACCGTGAGCAAGTCACTTAGTCTCTACCTCAGTTCCCTGTCTGTAAAATGGGACTGAAGGAACTATTTCACTCCATCTTGATTTTCTATTACACCTCCCAGGGTTTGAGATTTCCTGACACTGGCCGCTTTCCGCATGCGCCATGGGGAACGGAGGGTAGCACCTCGTTGGCACTAGGCGTGTCTCTTTCTGGCTCAGCGCATGAGCAGTAAAGGAGGGGTCGGGACCTATTTAGCGCCCAGAGCGTC
Organism: Pelochelys cantorii; assembly: GCA_032595735.1. Classification (NCBI taxonomy): domain Eukaryota; kingdom Metazoa; phylum Chordata; order Testudines; family Trionychidae; genus Pelochelys; species Pelochelys cantorii. Next base: position 36,721,372 of record CM064336.1, read on the forward strand.
CATTTGTAGCTCCTGTCAGTGGGACGCAGGCACGGTTCGAAGCCCTTTACGGCTGCAAAAAAAAAAAAAAAAAAAAAAAAAAAAGTGCGCGTGCGCAATTTTGGTCTCCGGAATCTATTTCATACCAGCCTGGGTCGCTTTGTGGCGCTTCCCCGCGGAGCCAATCAGAACAGAGCGAGAGGGGGGCGGGCCACATTCTCCTAGCCAATCAGTGCGGGATCTTCCCGCCCTGCCAGCGGGCCGGTGCTGGGGGAAAACAAGCCGGCCGGGGGGGAGGGGGCAGAGTGAAGTTGAAGCGGGGAGGGCGCCCCGGGCTGGGCAGAGCCGCCCCAGGCCCCGTGCGGCGCCCAGCCATGTCCCGCTGGTTCTTCCCCTGGTCCAGCTCCATCAAGAAGCGGGCCTGCCGCTACCTGCTGCAGCACTACCTGGGCCACTACCTGGAGGAGCGGCTGAGCTTGGAGCAGCTCAGCCTGGACCTGTACCAGGGCGCCGGGGCGCTGCGGGACATCCACCTCGACATCTGGGTGAGGGGCGGGCGCTGCGGGGCGGGGATCGGGGCCGGGGCGCTGCGGGACATCCACCTCGACATCTGGGTGAGGGGCGGGCGCTGCGGGGCGGGGATCGGGGCCGGGGCGCTGCGGGACATCCAGCCCCTGACATCTGGGTGAGGAGGTGGGGGGCTGCAGGACGTCCACCTCGGCAGTGGTAGGGGTCTGGGGCCACAGGAGGGGAGGGAGGCGCTGCGGGGCATCCATCCTGATGCGGGGGGAGGGCTGGGGGATGTGACCTAGGCGAGATGTAAGGGACTGAGACAAGGACCAGGAAGTGAGCTCAGTTCTGGGGGCCTTGCATGCTGTGGGACATTCACCTTGACATGGGGCTGACTGGGTTTGGGTCCCAGGTAAACTGGGAGACATTGACTTCAATGTATGGGCGAGGCTCTGGGAACTACTGGAGGGGCTGGGATCTGTACCTGGGGTCCAGGACGCTTTGGGCCATCCACCCCAATCTCTGGCTGCAGAGCCTGGGAGAAGGGTAGGGTGAGCCAAAAGGGAAATAGGATGAGAGAGAGGAGGCTGCGGGGACGGGGGGGGGGAGGGGGGGTTGGAATCTGTGCTGAGGCACTGGCGGTGACATGATGGAGGTCAAGCCTAGATCTGTTGCTGTGACCCAAAGGGGAAGAACCAGGGATGTGGGGACATATCCTTTGATCCATAGGGTTGAATGTCTGGGATGGGGCATGGGGAAGAGGAGCAAGGACCTTGAGGGGCATCTGCCCCTCAAGATATGTAGGTAAGGGACACAGGGCAGCATGGCTCTGTGGGTGAAAAGAGATTGGGGCAGTAACCAGGTGTATGCTGGACCAGAAAGCATAGTGTTGGCTGGGAAGAGATGGTGGGTGCACTCAGTGACTGATCTCACCAGGAAGTATTAGCTTGTGTGCTTCTGCCTCCCACCTGCCCAGGCAGTACTCCTTGCTTGGGGTCGTGTCTGAAATATCCAGCTTGTGGGGCAGTAACTGCACTGGGTGTGTGTGAGGAGAGGTGGGGTTAAAAAACTCTGGGGAAATGGCCTTATAGAGCATGGGGGGGAGGGGGTAATACTGGGTGAATTCTTAAACTCCCACCCTGTGATCTCGGACTGGGTCCATAGGATACTGATGCCGGTATATTTCAATGGCCTGTGCCTTGTGGATTTCATTTGCCAGAGCCTCTCTGCCTAGACTTCCTGCTTAATAGGGCTGGACAGGCAGATGCCTTCTCCTAGTCCACTATTCTGGCTCCTGCCCCTGTCTAGGCTGGAATGGAGCTAATTCTAGGTGTTTCACCCCCACTCCCGTGGGGGGGCAACTCTGTAGTGTTACCCCTCATGGGCTGTGTGTGCTTGGATCTGGGCCATTCACCAACTTAGCTCATCCTTACATTTCGTCCCATGGTTTATACTAGCAGCAGGGCCGTGCCCTTTCTCAACATCCCTTGGAGCCTTTACTTCTGCCCACCTTGTGGTGGGAGAGGGGCCGCTGTAGCTGCTGGGTTAATAACCCTGCTGTCATCCTGGGTGGAGTGCATTGGGGAAGTGGGGTGTGTCACCAGGTTCCAAATAATAATCCTGCATTGTGGTGCAGTGAGTATTGGGACATGGCTTCTAGTGCCCTGCATCTCTGTGAAGGGAATGGGGGACAAGGAAGCTGCATGGGGTTTGGGGTGTGTGACGGTGAGTCGGGGTTCCCCCTGATCCTGCAGCCCCGTAGCAGCAAGAACAGACTCCGGCAGCTAGTAGAATAGAGAGGGTTTATTGCTGCTCCAGGATACAGTACAGCATAGACGTGATGTGGTTACAGGAGTCAGGGCCAGGATGCCTCAGACCCCTTGGGTTAGGGGGTCCATCGCCTCCCCGTAGACCCTCAGCCCTCAGCTTAGGCTGTTTCCTTCATGTTTCCCAGCCAGCAGTTGCCTTGCTCCCAGACCCTGGCCCCAAACCAGGTGTCTCTCCCCTGGGGAAAGAGCCTTGTTATCTGGTCAGGCTGGGCCTAGGTGTCTGGGCTAATACACATGTGGATGAGTCAGTGGGAATCACACTGGGGGGACACCGGGTTACAGAGCAGACAGCACCCCCACTACATCACAGGGTGTGTTGCTCTTGGGGAGAGTAAAAAGGGTGGTGGTGGTAGGGAGACTCACAGTGGAGCCACTCATTGAGGCTGTGGGTTGGAACTGAGGGCTAGGGGGAGTGGAGAAGAGCATAGGGGGCTGAGGGATGGGTGTAGCTGCTTGCAGGCATGTGGGGGGAAGAGGAAGGATAGCGAGGGGAGGCGTTGTCTCTGAGTGGGAAACTGAAGCACGGAAGCTGTATCTCCTAAGGGTGCACAGTGAATTAGCAGGAGAGCTGAGATAAAACCCAGGACTCTTGGCTTCCAGCCGCCTGCTTTAACTGCTAGACCTGACTCCCAGCCTCTTCACTCTAGTCCACGAGATCTCTGCTTTGGCCCAACCCTGCCTTAGTTTCCTTGCCAGGCCTAGGGGTGGCAGTGGGGGATGTTGACCTTTTGGGCTGGCCAGCCCATAATTCTGGTCCCAGTGAATCCCGTCCCTTGCACTGAGGCAGTTGTTGTACCTGCTGGGAAACAGGGCTGCTGCCCTTCATGAGTAGGTTATAATTAGCAGCTGTGGTCACTGTACACCTGTTAGGATGATGTTCCTCTGGCATGTTGGGACTGGCCGGTGTGTCCCCACCATGACTACTGTGCCCCCCCACTTGCCCTCCCCTTCCCTCATGTCTCAATCACCCTCCCTGTTCTTGGCTTTCCAGGAAGCTGTTCCAGTGGGCACAGTGTAGCCTGGACTGGCTGCCTCTGGGCTGGCTGCCTGATATGGCTCCTGTCCAGCTGTGTGTGACACATGGTAGCAGTAGGGTCTAATGTTTGGAACGCAGGACAGCAGGGTTCTAGTCCCAGCTCTGAACTGACCTGTGGCAAGTCGTGTCTCCCTGAGCCTCAGTTTTCCCTCCCATTCTTTGTCTGTTTCTATTGGAAGCTCATCAGGTTGGGGACTGGTCATAACTGCCCAGGCGCCCGGTGCAATTGGGGGCCCCTGATCTTGGCCTGGGGGTTTGTGTGGCTCCCAGCCCATTGGGAGCCTCTGATTTGGGGGGGTCTGTATAGTGCCAGGGAACCCTGATTTTGTTTTGTCCAGTAGGGACCTTGATCGGGGGGGGGGAGGGAGAATTCTTGTGCAGCCTCTGGACTCATGAGGGGGCCTCCGATCTGAGTCAGGACCCCAAGCATAATTGTCAGAATAATGCAATAGCCTGAATACTTAGCATTTCTATGAGGCCTACAAATTAGCTAGCTGGAAACCCTGTCTGTACAGCCTGCTACTTCCTTTGCTGAAATGGTTTTGCAACCAGGTCACCTGACCTCCCCAGCCCTTGTCACTGGAGTTGATTTTAGAACAATCCAAGTCATCTGGCATCAGAGGGAGGATCCTCAGATAACAGTGCAGCCTGCAAGGATCAGCTGGCCCTGGATGACATGCAGCCAGCTCTGGAGCCGGGCACTATAGGAGCAGGAAGTGCAACCTGCCCGAAATGCCCAGGGAATTCATAACCAGCCCTGCCGGAATGTGGACAGGCCAGTTGGATTCACACACTTAACCAGTCACCACTGGGGATAACAAAAGGTCCTGAAGTGGAATCTGGCTGTGCCAGGCCCTGGGAAGTTGTGAGCTACCTCTGTCTGAGGAGTGGGGAATGCAGTGCTGAGTCAGCTCTCTCTTCCTGGAAAAAGGGTAGCAGACTGCAAGCCAGGACTCCTGGGTGTTATCCCTGGCTGTGGGAGAAGCGTTTAGTGGCTCCAGTAGGGGTGGATGGAAGTCGGGACTCCTGGATTTTATTCCTAACTGCGTGACATCCCATGCTCTCTGCCTCAGTTTGCCTCCCCATAGACTCTTAGATAGTAAAGTTGCTTTTAATACTTGTTGTAATGCTTAATCCCTTGGTCCTTCACTGGGGAAGGTGGAAAGGGCTGGAGCCCTAGGGCATGGCTTGGTGGTCTTAGCAACAAGTTGGAAATCCCTTGGGTCAGAGATGCCGCCAGTTTGAATTAGGGATGTTAAATATCGGTTAATTGAATAGTCAAGTAACCTCATGAATTCTTCTCAGTTAGTCGACTATTCTAGAGTCCCCAGGGGTGGGGCACTGGCCTCACTCCCAAGGAGACCCCTGACACACTGCACTGCTGCCTCTGTGTCAGAAGCAGCAGCGCAGGATGCCAGGTGGGAGCTGGTCCACAAGGGGAGCCAGTTTAAAAACCAGCTCCCCTCACGGACAGGATGCCTGACGCCTTGTGCTGCTGCCTCTGATAAAGAGGCAGCAGCATGGGGTGGCAGCAGCCCGTCTAAGGGGGGTTCTGAGCTCACTGAATCAGGCTGCCTACCCACCCGGCTTTTAATACAGTTTAAATGCAGAGCAGGGGGTAGGTCCCGGACCCATCGCAAGCCAGGACTGAGCTGGGCTGCTGGCCAGCCTGGTAAAAAATTTACTGGCAGGCGGGGTAGGGAAATGCATGTAGTTTTTAGCACTAACTTATAAGCTTTTGCTTATTGGTTAATTGACTACACTATTACATCCCTAGTTTGAATCCTGACAGTCAGTTTGGGGTGTGAAGGTTCCTTCTCTTTGTCCTTAGTCAAATAACTTTGTGCAATAGTGAAGGCAATATCTACTGGTTTCCACCCCCACCCCGGAGGTAGCTGAGTCTCAGCACTGGGTGAGGGATCCCTATATAAACAACCCCCTTGTCCCAGCCCAGAGGTGGCTGCATCTCTCTCTAAATGTTCCTCCTTCTCTCTGCAGTCCGTGAATGAGCTCCTGGAGTCAGTGAGCGCCCCACTGGAGATTGTGGATGGCTTCATCAATAGCATCGCGGTCACCATTCCCTGGTCGGCGCTGGTGACAGAGAACTGCACCGTGGAGGTGACAGGACTGCAGGTCACGTGCCGGCCCAAGTACCGAAGTGGTGAGAGCTGAGCCAGAATGGTCCTGCAGGGCTGTACCCTCGGTGCAGGGAAGGGCAGGGCTGCTCCCAGCCTCTCCCTGGTGTAGGGGCATGGCCAAGGCAGGCTGCACTCTGGCTAGTCCCTGCTTCTCATGCTCATAACTGATGTTGCTTCTTTAGCACCTGCCGCAGAGGCGCGAGCTCTGAGCGTGTGGTCCTGGGGCAGGCCTGGCCCAGGGCATGCTGTAGCCAGCACTGAAGGCTGGTGTCTTAATTTGCTGTACTTCCTCCCCACAGTACAGATGCAGGGCGAGAGATGCCGGGCTTCCACATTTCCCATCAGCTCTGGTGATGGTCAAAGGTCACAGCCAGCCAACCACTTGAATGGGGTCCCTACTAGCTAATTACTCCCCCCCCAACTTGTGAGTTCTGCCCTGCTTGCCCGCAGGAGAGGTGGCTTTAATGAGCCTCCTGGGGATTCTGCCCCCGTCTCAGCCTTGACTGGGGTCTCTTGTAGTGCACCATACAGATATGGGCTGTACCTGAAGTAAAGGCTCTGGACTGGGGGCTGACCTAGCCAGCTGGGGTTCCAGGAGTGGGTGGCTGCTTGTGAAGGGTCATTTGTCCTTTCAGAGCTGGGGGGTGGCATGGATCAGTATTCCCTCTAAGCTCAGTGCTTGGGCGGCCACCAGGAGAGATTCAAATGCCACCCTTCTAATTAGCAATGCACCTACAACCGTCAGCACGGTGGTGCACACTGGCACATAGCTCAGTGCACATCACAAAACTTATTCCACACGTAGATGGAAAAAAATAGAGGGAACATTGGCTTGGATGCCAGCTGAAAATGCTCCAGTAGAAATAGTTAATAGCAGCTCTTAAAATTGCCCTAAAGACATCTCACCTCCTCCCCCTTCACAAGGTCCCCCCATCTCTGCTGCATGCTGCACAGACCCCTCCAGGACCAAGGTTAGGGTCCCTGGTGCCCGGTACTGGACAGACCTAGTGAGAGACCAAGGAAGGATTATTCCCAGTTCTAAATAACCAAGGCCTAGTGGCTAGAGCAGCCTGGGGCTTGGATCCTGGCTCTGCCTGGGTCCCTTTCTGTGCCTCTGTTTTGTGCTCTGAAGCGGATGGTGAGCATGCCCCTCCCCTGCCTGTGGGGGGATGGGATTGGCAGTCCCTTCAGTGTTCACTGCCCCTCGGTAACGAAGTGCCGCTCTCGTCCTGCAGCCGCCCCAGGAGCAGAGTCTCAGAGCTGGTCGTCATGCATGACCACGAGCATGCAGCTGGCCCAGGAGTGCCTGAAGGACCAGGCTGAGGAGCCCCCACAGCCTCTTGAGGGCCTCGAGATGTTCGCCCAGACCATTGAGACGGGTGAGTCTCCCCGGGATTTGGTAGGGTGGGAGGCAGGGGGACTCTGACTGCAGCTGGGGAACCAAGGCGCAGGTTAACTGTGTGGAGACCCGGGGATGGAACCCAGGAGTCCTGACTTTTACTCCCACCCCTGCTCTAACCTGCTAGAACCCAGTCCGCTCTCCGAGACAGAGCCCAACAATCCAGGTTCCAAGCCTCCCTTGCTCTGCTCCATAGGCCACACTCCTGTCCCAGAGCAGGAACAGAACCCAGGAGTCCTGGCTCCCAATCTAACCACTAATCGAAGTGGTAAGCAACTTCTCTTGCCAGGGTAGCATGTGCGTGGCAGTGGATGACAAGTGAAACATGCCACTCCACCCCACCCCAGCCTCCCCAAAGGGAGTGACTGTAAAGAGTCTGGCATTTGGGTGGCTGAAGCCAGGATAACCCACCCTCCATAAGAACCAATTTGGGACAGAGGAAAGAAGCCTAGTGCAGGGATCCTGAGGGGAGGTTTTCTAGCCTATTAGGTGGGAGGTAGTGTGACCTAATGGACAGCGCAATGGACTAGGAACCTGGGAGACCTGGATTTTCTTCCTGGGTCTGCCATTGTGACCTCGGGCAAATCTCTGTGCCTCCATATCGCTACCTGTGAAATGGGGATAACTTGCCTTCTCTGGAAAGCATACTGAGATCTACAGGTAATTACTGTGAAATGGTCCCTTAATGTCCCTGGTTCTCTCTGCATCCCCTGCCCAGTGTTGCGGAGGATCAAGGTGACGTTCCTAGACACCATAGTTCGGATGGAGCATGTACCCAGCAGCTCCCAGACTGGAGTGGCCTTGGAGGTGCATATTAAAAGGTAATGGGGGTTCTGCTCCCCCCCCCCCATTCTGGGGTGTGGAGGGGGTGTTGGATCCTGAGTGTGGAGGGGGAATCTGATTGTCTCCCTTGGGATCAGAACTTGAGCTACGCTAGGTCAAGCAGGCTGGTACCTGGATGAGAGACATCCCTGAAGGAATGGGGTGGTACAGGGAGCAGTGGAGGGGGCCTCAATGAGGGATGCTATTCCCTTTTTTAGTGATGTTCTGATGCTCAGCACCCCTTGCTCTAACCCCCAGGCCCCTCTACTTTCCCAGAGTTGGGGACTGAACCCAGGTGTCATGGCTCCCAGCCCTCCTGCAGTAATACATTAGTCTTGCACACTCCTCCCCCCCACAGTCCTAGCTCCCAGACCCTGCTCTAACCACCAGGCCCCACTTTCTCCCCAGAACTGTGGATAGGACTTAGGGGCAGCATTCTTTGTAAGCTGAGCGTTTGGGCAGCTGCCCAGGAGAAATTCGGATGCCGCCCAGATGATCAGCAGAGCACCCACGGCTGGTAGCATGTGTTTCTAGAGGTGGTGCACATGTGCACATGCCTCCGTGCACATAACAAAATTTATTTTGCAGATGAATGGAAAAAAATTAGAGGGGAAATTGGGGAGTCCTCATTCCCAACCCCTCCCACGCAGTGCTAGTCTAAGTGCTAAGTACCTGGCTGTCTGAAGCCAGCTTTTGGCCCATGGGGATGAGTCTAACCCCATCCCTTGTGACTCTCCCCCAGGCTGGATTACTGTGATGAGGCAGGGAAGGACCCCAGCCAGGTGCTCCCGGTCGACATCCACCAACCCCCGGCCTTCGTGCACAAGATCCTGCAGCTGAGCGGCGTGTTGCTGTACTACGAGGAGTTCCCTGAAAGCGCAGCCTCACCTGTGCCTGGCCCCCAGGTACCCAGGCACAGCTCTGAGGGGCGAGGTGGGAGGAAGGGGAGTGAGCCTAGTGTATAGGAGTTGTGGCTCCCACCCCCTCCTCAAGCCACTAAACACCACTCCCATTCCAGGGCTCAAAAAAGAACCCAGGAGCCGTGATGTGAACACAAGACATGGGATTGGAAGTCAGAACTCCTGGGTTCTCTCTCCGGCTGTGTGTGTTGGCTGTACAGTATTCCCCAGCTATCATGCTGGGAGAGCCCACTGAATCCTTTGGGGATGGGAAGGGCTGCTGGTCCCAAGCCAGCCCTCATCCATTTGTAGCAACCAACCTCTTCTTTCCATCTTCCCAGCCCGCACCCCAGATGAGCGAGTCGTCATCCTCAGCCAGTGGAGAGGCACCTGAGGGTCCTGACCCCCCTGGTCTGCCCCTGCAGATTGGCAGCTGTTCTGGCTACATGGAGATGAGGATCAAACTCAAGCAGAACGAGGCCTTCCCTGGGCCCAAGGTGAGAAACACTGGATGGAGGATCCTGTCCCCCTTATGTCCCCGGCTGAAAGGGGAGATGTGGGGCAGTACACTACCTACTGGTATTCATTCGTGGAACTCACTGCCTTGAGAACAAGCTGTGGCTGGGAGGGGAGTCAGACTGGATGGGCTCACTGTTCTGGTCTGGGAGGGGGAGTCAGGCTATACTGGATGGGTCCAAAGGAAGTTGGGGGAGGGAGTAGAAGGAACCGGCCTAGTGAGCTCTGCTTGTCTCCTCTCCCCAGCTGGAGCTGGACGGCAAGCTTGGGATCTCTGCACCTTTTGGTCTCCCCCCAGCAGATTTTCTACCTGCATGACCTGCTGACAGCACTGTGTGTCTCAGGTGAGCCATCGCTGGGAGGTCATTCCACCCTGGCCTCCACCCCCAGCTAACACAGCTCCTGGTAACATCCAAAGAGGTTCCTGGCTTTTGCCCCCTGCTGGGAGGGGCAGGGGTCCAGTGGGTTAGAGCAGGAGGAAGCTAGGGATCACCAGCTGGTTTGCTGGCTCTGGGGAGCTGCTGCTGGGATGTGGGCTCTGCTGTCAATGCCTAGGATCCCTGTGCCCTGCTTTCGGCTGTCTGTCGGGGCACCACGTGCCTCTTGCTAGCTCTCCAGAGGTCCTACTGGTGACAGGTGCTGGCTGGGCTGCAGCCCTGCCTGGGGACTCTTATGCAGGTCTGAGCCCTGCAGGGGTCGGGGAAACCTCTTCTGATTGGCTGCTTGACCCACTTGCCCACCTCCTGGGGCAGAGCAACTAATCAGAGGTGCTGTTGAAAGAATTTTCTCTCTCTTGTTCAGAAGCCTGAACCATTCCCCAGGAGGGGAGGCAGAGCAAAGAGCTGACCTGAGGGGCTGGGCTTGCTATTCCTCTCCCCACGCCCCCCCCCCCCCCCCCGCCATGAGAGGGGCTGCGGGAAGGAGGGAGCAACGAGGGCTCTTGTCCCCTCTCCCTCCTTGGAGAAGGAGGAGGGGAGCCCCGGGAGAGGTTCGACTGGGGCACACAGCAGGTGGGACGGGGGGACCAGGTTTGATGTGGATGTTGGGGAGGCAGAATTAAGTGCTGGGCTGGGGAGGTGCAGGAGCTGCCCTGCAGCAGGAGCTCTCCCCCCTATCCCCCAACACCTGACCTCTTTGGGGGGCCTGGCCAGTGCTCATCCCTTACCCATGGAATGGGAAGGCTGAGTCCAGAGACCCATCAAAGTCTTTTCAAACGTCTCGTGACTCTTGGGGGACTGAATTGTGCCAACCTTATGAGATCAGTACTGCCCTGGGGGTGGAGGGCAGTGTTCCCTGTAAGCTGAGCCCTTGTGTGGCTGCTCTGGAGAGATTCAGATGCTGCCCAGCTGGTTAGCAAATCATTTACTGGTGCATTTTATTTCTACTGGTGGTGGTGCACATTCACTCATACCTTGATGCGCGCACAGGTTTTTTTTCTGCACATGGATGGAAAAGATTAGTGGGAACGTGGGTGGGGAGCACTTCAGTGGGACCCAGCCCATGCCCCTCTTTCCCCACCCCAGCTGGTACCCTGGGGCTGTATCCTTTCTGCACCTGTCTAATCCCCACGGCTCCTCCTCTCCCCCACCCAAGAAGCAAACGGCCTACAGGAGAAGCTAAGCAAGAGCCGCCCACTGGACTCTGAGGACCTGAAGCTGATTGAACAGGACCTGAGCCAACAGCTGCACGGGGGACAGGGCTTGGGGCTGGGCCAGCTTGAGAACTTGAAGAGCTTCGTGGGCCTGGAGGACAGAGGTGACGTATGGGCTCAGCACATGGGGTAGGAGTGCTAGACTGTGCCCTCGATTGTGGCCTGTGTGCTGCAGACAAAGCCACCCCCAAACCCTCCTTGGGGACCCAGGGCAGGAGTCTGGGCCCTTGGGCTCCGGAAGTGTAGCATAGGCTGCTCTCACTTGAGCTCAGGGAGGATTCACCTCCACTGGCAGCAGCAGCAGGTCTCTTATCCTTTATGTGCTGCTGCAGGGTTAGGGATTACATGCCGGTGCACTACAAAACCAGAGCATGTACTTCTATAGCCCGGCACCAGGAGCTCTGCTGGTGCCCCTCAGTCCCAGCCCTCCACCCATGTGTTATCCCAGCCCTGCTCCTGTTTCCTCCAGCTATGCTGGTGCCCTCAGGCCTGAGCCACAGCCCCTTACTCTGTGAAACCTTGTCTGAAGGAAGCACTTTCTGCTGTGCCTGCCCACATGTCACGTGGTCTCCCAGTACACCAGGCTGCCTGTCTCTCTGCTGAGGCTCCCCCAACATCCTGTGACCCTGCTTCTCCCCTTTTGCCTTCCAGAGATGTTCTTCTCCATGGCTGCCATGACGAGCAGTGTGACCTCCGTGCGCTCAGTCAGCGATCTCTCCGACGGCGAGCTCGACTCCTCTGTGCACAGTGACTACAGCTCCTGCCCCCTGCAGCCACCTCCCTTTGCACCAGGGGTGAGAACTCCCTGGTGGGGAGTAATGGGGGGCATGGCTGGCAGCATCTAACACTGTCCCCCTCAGCTACCCCCTTTCCTGTGTCTAGGACCAGTCAGAGCCCTCGGGAGCTGTCTGTGCCTGCTCTGCTCCCAACACTGTGTGGTCCAGACCTCATCAGTGCCACACTTGTCTGGCTCCACATCCCTAACCCCCACCTCTCTCTGCAGCTGATGCTGAGTGGCCCCCGGTGCTATGGCCGATTGCCCTTTGCTGCTACCCTCCCGGGCCTGAGCAAACTGCCGGGTGAGTGGCTCCCATCCTGCTGGATTCATGCTGCACTTGAGTGGGGAATGTGGGGTGCCACGCAGTGCTGGAGGGCAGTGGGTTTTGCTGGGGTGGAGCAGCAGGAGCTGGCTGCCTGGACTCCTGGGTTCTATCCCAGCTCTGGGATGGCAAGGGGGTCTAATGGGTTAGTGCCTCACCCCTGTGTGGGATCAACAAGCAAGAAGGGCCTTGGTTCCCTCTCCACCCTTCCCTGTTGGAAGAGCCCGGCTCGGTCGGCCTAACCTCTCTTTCTCCTTGCAAAGGGCTAGGGCCCAGGGCTCCTGAATTCTATTCCCAGTGCTAGACTCCTGCCAGCCCCTCCCTGCCCCCCACAACAGCTCTGCCTGTTAATCCCAACAACCAGCCCCTTCTGTGGGGCATCCTCTGCTTGGAGAGAAGAGAGCCCTAGTAGGGTTCCCAGCATCCTCTGGGGGTTGGTTTTAATATGCCAGCCCTGCTGGAGCTTGCCTTGTGTGGGAGACCTTATGTGAGCCCTGCAGTGAGGAGGGTGGCCAGTTGTAGTTCCTTTGCTAGCCACATTAGCCCAGGACTAGCCTGAGGACTGGGGAGCGCTTGCTGCCGAGCACTGTCTGACCCGAGGTGCTTGGTCTGTTGCAGGCAAGGCCCCCCAGATGCCCTCCCTGGAGAGCCTGCGGCCGGAGACACTTCTCAGAGTTACAGTGGGCGGTCTCACCCTGACGGTCCCGCATCAGTGCCCTGGCCCGCCCACCCCTCCCCAGCTGGCCCAGCACTTCTTCGCGGAGTTGGCCTTCTTCAAAGACTCTGCCTTCGGTGGGAGGGACTTTGGGCACCTCCGCAAGTGCTTTGAGAAGGCCTATCCTTGCAGTAACCTCAGGTAGGCTGGGAGCAGGCCCCTGCCACTCAGGGGGGACACACGATACACCCTGGCTGCTTCCTACCCTTGTCAAGGGAGTGGTGTGGAGGCAGGTAGCAGGGGATGTTTTAGATCTACACAGATTGGGAGGGCAGGGCACAGCACCACACTGGGATTAACCCTTTTCATGGCACAGTGCCCTCCCTAGTACTGTGCTGGGGCACCAGGGCCAATACTGACAGTGAGAGGACAGTGTCCTCCCACCTCACTCCTTGAGGTCTCCCATCCACATGCTGATTGTCCTTGTGCCTGCCTAGCTTGTGAGGTCTGCCTGGAATTACAACTTGCAAGGGATATGAAGGGTAACAAGAAAGGTTTCTACAGGCATGTTAGCAAGAAGAAAGTGATCAGAGAGGGTGTGGGGCCCCTACTGGATGAGGGCGGTAACCTAGTGACAGATGATGTGGGAAAAGCTGAAGTACTTAATGCTTTCTTTGCCTCTGTCTTCACGGACAAGGTCAGCTCCCAGACTAATGCACTAAGTGACGCAATATGGGACGAAGGTGGACAGCCCTTGGAGGGGAAAGAACAGGTTAGGAACTATTTAGAAAAGCTAAACGTACATAAATCCATGGGTCCGGACTTAATACATCTGAGGGTACTGAGGGAGTTGGCAAATGTCATTGAGGAGCCTTTGGCCATTATCTTTGAAAAGTCGTGGAGATCGGGAGAGATCCCGGATGATTGGAAAAAGGCAAATGTAGTGCCCATCTTTAAGAAAGGGAAGAAGGACCATCCAGGGAACTATAGGCCGGTCAGTCTTACCTCAGTCCCTGGAAAAATCATGGAGGGAATCCTCGAGGAATCCATTTTGAAGCACTTGGAAGAGGGGAAGGTGATCAGGAATAGTCAGTATGGACTTCATGAAGGGCAAGTCGTGCCTGACCAATCTGATTAGCTTCTATGATGAGGTAACTGGCTCTATGGATATGGGGAAGTCGGTGGATGTGATATACCTTGACTTTAGCAAGGCTTTTGATACAGTCTCCCACAACATTCTTGCCAGCAAGTTAAGGGAATGTGGATTGGATAAATGAATGGTAAGATGGATAGAAAGCTTGGCTGGAAGGTCGGGCCCAGCGGGTAGTGATCAACGGCTCGATGTCAGAATGGCGGTTGGTTTCTAGCAGAGTGCCCCAGGGATCGGTTCTGGGACTGGTTTTGTTCAACATCTTTATTAATGACCTGGATGAGGGGATGGATTGCACCCTCAGCAAACTTACAGATGACACTAAGCTAGGGGGAGAGGTAGACATGCTGGAGGGAAGGGATAGAGTCCAGAGTGACTTAGACAAATTGAAGGATTGGGCCACAAGAAATCTGATGAGGTTCAACAAGGACAAGTGTAGAGTCCTGCACTTGGGACAGAAGAATCCCAAGCATTGTTACAGGCTGGGGACCAATTGGCTAAGTAGCAGTTCTGTAGAAAAGGACCTGGGGGTTACAGTGGATGAGAAGCTAGACATGAGTCAATAGTGTGCCCTTGTAGCCAAGAAGGCTACTGGCATACTAGGTTGCATTAAGAGGAGCATTGCCAGTCGATCCAGAGATGTGATTATTCCTCTTTACTCGGCTCTGGTGAGGCCACTTCTGGAGTATTGTGTCCAGTTCTGGGCCCCCAATTACAGGAAGGATGTGGACGCATTGGAGAGGGTCCAGCGGAGGGCAACCAAAATGATTAGGGGGCTGGAGCATATGACCTACAAGGAAAGGCTGAGGGAGTTGGGTCTGTTTAGTCTGCAGAAGAGAAGAGTGAGGGGGGATTTGATAGCAGCCTTCAGCTTCCTGAAGGGAGGTTCCAAAGAGGCTGGAGAAAGGCTGTTCACAGTAGCGATGGGTGGCAGAACAAGGAACAACGGTCTCAAGTTGCGGTGGGAGAGGTCCAGGTTGGATATTAGGAAAAACTATTTCACTAGGAGGGTGGTGAAGCACTGGAATGGGTTACTTAGGGAAGTAGTGGAGTCTCCATCCCTAGAGGTGTTTAAGTCCTGGCTTGACAAAGCCCTGGCTGGGTTGATTTAATTGGGATTGGTCCTGCCTTGGGCAGGGGGCTGGACTTGATGGCTCTTCCAGTTCTATGATTCTATGATCACCCATCTCCACCACACCTCCCGCTGCTGACTCTGCCTTCCCGCCCCCAGGTTGACTGGAGCAGCCCTACAGGTCACCTGCCAGCAGAAAGCAGCTGGAGCCCTGCGCATGCTCAGTTCGGAGGTGAGCTTCGGCATGCTGGAGATCCTGGAGTGCTTGTGGCCCAGCACCAGCCCCGAGTGCAGGCAGCAGAAGCCAGAGTACACAGAGGTAAGGGGTGCTGAGTGGATGGCAGAGCCACACCCAGGGCTGGGCACTGGGGTCACGGCTCCCCTCTGCTCCTCACTTCTGACCTGACCATGCTTGGGGGTGGCTTGGGGGGGATGAGACCTCAGCCTTCACTCATGGTGCACCGAGTCCCAGGGAAAAGGCTGGCTGTTGCATTGGGGATCTGTTGGCATTGCCTGAGAGTGGGGAGTGCTCCTGCTATCCGTGCTCCGTCGGCTCTGCCTGGGAGGGGTGGGAGTGCTCCGGCAATTGGTGCTCCATTGGCTCTGCCTGGGAGGGGTGGGAGTGCTCCGGCAATTGGTGCTCCATTGGCTCTATCTGGGAGGGGTGGGAGTGCTGCTGCTCTAGGTGATCTACCGACTTTCTGAGAGGGGCAGGAGAGCCATGTGCAAAGATCAAAAGAGTGGGAGGGGAGGGGAATTACTGTTATGGGGGAGCAGATGGACCAACTGATGCTCAGGCAGGGCTAGGCCTGTGGGATCCTAACCCAGAGGCTCAGGGGTGGAAGTTAGAGCCTTGGCAGAGTCACCCCCCCCCCCCCCGCCCCAGTGAACACTCAGTGACCAGACTGGAGCATGGACCCAACCTTTGGATCTCACGTGTTTTCAAGCTCACTGGGTCTGAGGCACATCTAGTTGCTGCCTCGTGTCCTGGCCTGCTGGCATGCTCCAGAGGTGCAGACTCCCTTTCTGGCATTCCTCCTTCAGGGGGTGGGGTGCTGCAGCCCAGCTGCCATGGGACCCCAAGCCAGTGCTGACACTTGCCCATGTCTCCCCAGTAGCTTATGCATGCTGCTCCCAGAGCACCGCCTTTTGTGAGATCAGTGTATAGCTAGTTTAACTGTTTGGGACCCAGCGCCCTCTTCCCCCCGCCCCTTCTCACCCCCTCCCCCGGTGCACATTTTTGCCTTTGGGAAGCAGAAGGGAGTTCAGATCTGTGGGCAAACATCCAGCACTTGAGTGAATCCCCTCTTTCAGAGCCCTGCCCCCCTAAGAGTCTTCTGGTTTCTGCTCAGGGTCACTGAGGCAGGCCAGAGCCCTCCTGCTCAGCCTGCAATGGCCTGGTCCCTTGCCTCAACCATTTGGTTTTGGAAAGCCACTTCTGACACCTCTTTCTACTTCTCATGCTGGGCTTGGGCGTGCTCTGGCCCAGCTGCATGCAGCTGGGCACTGGGGTTGTTAACTGTACTTGACGAAAAATGCCCCAGTGGTGAGGAAACTGAGTCAGGGAACGGCGTGTAGGCATCAGGCCTGTCTTGATCTGTAGATCTCTTGTGCTGTCTGAGCAGGGATGGTTACAGAAATCCATCTGCAAATCTGTGTCTGCTGCCTTCCGCTGTCACGTGTTAAACAATAAACCGGAGTGCCGTGCCCATGGGTGGAGTTCTGGGAGAGGGCCGGTGTAAGATACTGGGGTGTCCTCGAGGGGAATGACTGTGCCAACCTAGAGGGTTGGGCTGCAGGGTCCCATGTCAGGGGAGGGGTATCTGACAGTCTGTGCCCAAGAAATGTCCCAGAGAAGTCAAGGAGAGGGATAGGGGACGGAAGCCTGCACAAAGGGGAGCTTAAAGCCCGCAGGTCCAAACACAGCCGCCTGGTGAGGTCCAGCAGGGGGTGCACTGCCTCTCCATGGGAGGTCTATTCAACGCTGATGGCCTATTTCAGCTCCTCCGACACGGTCAGTTTTCTGCCACAGACCAGAAGGTCTAATCCACATAGATTGTCCCAGTCACCAACAGTGACTGGAATTAGTCAGTTTACAGACGTATTCCCTGAGTGGCTCCAGCAGGAGCCCTGGTGCACGGCATGGTGGGCTGGCCTGGAGAACAGACTGTGTGGGCTTGAGGAAGCACGACCTGATGCCTCAGCCCATTGCTAGGAAGGGACTAGGCTGCCTGAGCCTTCTGTCCCTGGCGGCTACTGTGCCAGCATCCGATGGGATGAAACCCAGCCCCAGAGATGGGTGGGTGTGGGGCAACATGAATTTATTCTTGGGGAAACTGAGCATCCCATTGGACCTGCTGCACAAACCTTCCCCCTACTGCTTTCTCTCGTCAGCTAATGACCTTCAAGAATCCCAGTGCCTTCACCTATAACTCCTCGGCCCGGCCGTGCGCCCAGATCCACTACAAGCAGTCTGAGAAGCTGCCATCCAAGGTGAGCAGCAACCTGAGGCTGGAGGGTGTCTTGAGATTTGGTGTGATTGCTGTGTTTCTTCTTGCCTCCTGCCTCGCACACAGGCTTCCCCTCTGGGGAGCCACTGGGCGTCGCAGAGCCATTGCAGGCTGCCACTTAATGGCATTGCAGTGGGGGGCGGGTGTTGGCTACACTGGGTTATCTGCCCTGGAGTGCTAGGAGCCCTCCTGGGAGCACTGGTCCTTTCCGCCTGTCTGGGCCTGGAAGCGCTCATGAGCTCAGGGCTTTGCTGGTTCTCCCTGGCTCCTGTTAAGTTGTGTTCTGGGAGTGCTTGGACTGCCTAGTTGAGATGTGGAGGAGGGGAGATGCCTCATTGGGCCAGGCACTGCACAGTCCCAGATGGTCTCTGCCCCAAATAGCTCAGTCTGTTTAGATAAAGGAAGGGCTACTCTCCATTTTCCCCCTCTGTAAAATGAAGCGGCAAGCAGGGAAGTGCCTGGTCCAAGGCGTCACAGTAGAATGGAACCAAAGTGTCCCGAGTCCAATCCAATTGCTTAACCACATGGCCACCCTTCAACAATATGTCTGAATAGGTGTGGGGAGCTTTCCTGCGGATGGTGCTCCATTGGCCTGGCCTGAGGGTGGCAGGAGCTCTCCTAGTGGATCTCAGTTCAGGGACACATGATCTTACACAGCCAGACTGGGTGGGGCTGCATCAGCAGCAGGGGAAGCCAAGTAGGTGCAGGCAGAAAGAAGCTCCAGCGTTCCTGGGTGACCCTAGAATAACACACTAGCAATCACAAGAGACCCTACGATAATACAACAACTTGTAGCGTCCCAGACGGCCAGGGTGAGCTCAGGTGTTGCCCCCTCCCTCTCCACTGCTCTGTAGAAGCCATGTCTGCCGGCTGGAGAGGTGTTCCCAAGGCTCTCATGGCTCACTCTCTCTCTGCAGAGCACTCTCAAGAAGGCTGGGGCTAAGCGAAGCTCGGAGGTGTTGGCGGAGCTGGCAGAGTTCCACTCTGATGTGGATCTGGGTGTCCTAGACCGGCTTGGGTCCCTCCTCCATCTGGCAGCAACAGCGTCCATGCAAGATCAAGTCCCTGGCCTCCGTGCGGACATGCATGTGGTGCGTGTGGGGGGCGGAACATTGCCGGGAGGGGGAGGTTGTTCCCAGATGGCTGCAGAGCTTGTGCCTGCAGTGGGGGGGGGGGATGTGGAGGGACGCCCAGGCCCCAGTTAATCCTTTCCTCTCTTCCTCCCCCTCCCCTTATGGCTGGGCGCCAGGCAGAGTCTCCCCATGCCCCCGAGAAGCACACAACCGTGCGGCTGGCGGCGCCGAAGGCCACCCTGCGCTTGCAGTTCCCAGTGCCGGACCTGCGTCCCGAGCTGGAGCGGCGGCCCTGGACGGAGAAAGCCGTGCGCAGGGAGAGCCTGCGACTGGAGCTGAGTGATGTGGTGTTCCAGACGGAGCTGTGGGCAGGACCGGGGGGCCACGGGGAGCCCACGCAGCTGGAGGTGACCTTCAGTGACTTGCATGGTGAGCGTGGGAAGGGCTGAGCTGCAGGGCCTCCTGGGAAGTCTGTTGCTGAGTGGGGCTCACTGTTCCCTGTGGAGAGTAGGAGGCTGCTCTAGCCTCTGGGCTCATACAGTCGGGCAGTGTCTGCTCTGGCTCTAGGATCCAGGTCCAGGGTTGGGTCCCTGCTCTCAGGGGTTTCTTGTTCCCCTAAGGAGCTGGAGGGCAAACCCAGCCTGCAGGGACAAGGCATGAGGCTCACAAGAACCCCCTCTGTTCAGGTTGAGTTGGGGGTGGGAACATGGGACCCCAGGTCTCCTGCTGTAGAATAGGAAGATGATGTTTCTGAACGGGTCCCTCTTGTTTTTGTAGAGCCTACAAAAACTGGCATGCTCTTACCAGAGCCTCATGACACCGTTCTTCATGCTAACCAGTAGGCTGCCCTCCTCCCTGCCTGCCAGATCCAGGAACAGAACCCAGGAGGCCTGGTTTCCATCCCCTCATGTGCTCTGACCATTAAACCCCTGAGCAGAATTCAGGAATCCTGAGTCTTGTGCCCCTCCCTGCTCTCTCCATTAGATTTCACTCTGCTGCTGGAGTGGGAGATAGGACCCCTGGGTCCTGCCTCTTTACTTCTCCCCCACCCAAGTCCCCTTGCAAAACCCTCCCTGGTGTAGGGTAGAAGGGCAGGGTTTGGCGGGCCTAGGAATCTGTCCGACTGCTGAGTCCAGCCGCTCTCCTTGCAGGTCTGTATGAAGATAACGAGAAGCTCGCCGTACCCTGCCTCCGGGTGAGCAAAGCCCTTGACCCTGAGGCCAAAGGACCGGGCAAGAAATATCTCTTTCCAAAGTGAGTCTGTTTTGGGGGGGGTTCCCCACCCCTAGTGTGCACCCTTGTAGGAGCAGCTTCCTCTACCCGAGCCCTTCCCACCCCCCAGCTCCCTCCCCCATCTTCATCCTGGCTGATTGTCATCCAATCTGCATGGAGCACCCCTCCAGGTGGTGCCCCAATTGGGGGAGGGAGCAGCTCAGATGTGTTAGGGGCAACATTTCACTGCTGCGCCTGAAAAGGGGCAGGTAGCCCTGTGGTGGGTGAGGGTTTCCACAGCTTGCCTTGTGCCCTCTGACTCTCCCTCCTCCTGGCCCCATGGCAGGATCACAGTGACCCTGACCCCCCAACACAACCCGTCCCAGTGGGACTTGGAGATGGACAAGTCGGAGGAGATGGATCTGTCAATGGTGGAGAGCCCCTGTGAGTTGCGGCAGCCGGAGCCCTCTCCCTTCTCTTCCAAAAGGACCATGTATGAAACTGAGGAGGTAAGGGGGGGTCCCCTGGTGCATGGTGGGGAGGGGGTGGTGCTGTGCATGGGAGCATGGAAAGCCACCTGGCCTGCCAAGGGGTCTGATCCCACCAGGAAAGGGATCAGAGGTCTCTTTGGGGCAGGGGGCTCGGTTAGCCCACCAGGATAGGAAACAGCAAGGAGGATGTAGGGTATGGGCTGAGTGATCCCGAGGGAGGAGCCCTGGAGATGTGAGAACAGCCCCTCTGCGGTTCTCAATCCCTTCCATTCCAGGACCCCTTCCTATCTAGCTTGAGCTCTCCCCTTCATTGAATAGTAAAGAAAGGATTGGGGGGGAGGGGTTATGACCCCCAACACAGGGATCACAACTGGCCCCAGCTCATGGCCCAGTGGGAGCCTTGGCCAGGCCTCCTACTCAGAGTGGCTGGCTGCTGGGGCCTGTGAGTCTCTGTGCACCTCTGCGAGCCATGGGGGGTGGCTTGGCATGCTGCCCTGCCTCCAGCACAGCTTTGCAGCACCCATTGGCCAGACTCTGACCCATGGGAGCTGTCTGTTTGCAGGGCAGGCAGCACATGAGGTACCTCCTCCCCCTCCCCCCCCGCCCCCGGACTGCACATGGCCCCCTCAGCCAGCCACTTTGAGCAGCGTGTGGGGGTGGGGCAGGAGGGAGCTTGTCTGATGGACCTGCTGGGCTGTTGGCTGGGAGCCGCCTAGGTAAGCGCCTCCCAGTCAGAGCCTGCCTCTGACATCCCAGCCCCTCCCTCCTCGTAGCCATCTGCCCCCTTCATGTACCCCTGTCCCACGTACCCAAACCCTCTGTACCCTGCTCCTGCACTCATACCCCCCGACCCTGCACCCTCTCCTGAATCCCCTCTCCAGATCAGAATCCTCTCCTGCACCCATAGCCCCTCCCAGACCCTACTCTCTAAACTGCTGTCCCAGGTCACAACCCAAACCCTTGCACCCCGTGCCCCAAATCACAACCCAAACCCTCCGCACCTCTGCTCCTGCACCCTACCTCCATCCCAGACCCTGCACCTCCGCCATTAATTGGGGATGTTAGATATCGTGTAACTGAACAGTCGTGTAACTGCATGAAATCTTAGCGGTTACGTGACTATTCGATAGTCCCTGGGGGTGGGACCGTTAGCAAGTGTGCTTTGGCCCCACTCCTGGGGAGTCCCCTGCCACCCCATGCTGCTGCATCTGTATCAGAGAAGCAATGTGGGGTGGCAGGTGGGAACTGGTCTGTGAGGGGAGCCAGTTTAAAAACCGGCTTTCCGCACAGATCGGCTGCCTGATACAGAGGCAGGAGTGCAGGGTGGCAGTAGCCCCTGTCCACAGGGGGTCTGAGCTCCCCGCGGGACAGAGACTGCTTCGCAGTAGTCTCCCCTGCCCTCACCCCGCTGCTGCTTCTGATAGAGGCAGCATGGGTGGCAGGGTGGGGAGTTGGTGCTGGGGGGAACCAGCTTTTAAGCCAGCCCCTCTCACGCTCCCCCACCCCGCACCAGCTCCTGTCTATGCCCCACCTTCTGTAGGTGGGGGGAATGCGGGTAGTCAACAGGAGTAACTGATAAGCCTAGGCTTATTGGTTAATCATGCAGTTGCCTACACAATTACATCCCTACTGTTAATGTCGTGGAAGAGTGCGGCCCTTATCAAATTTTCAGTGGCCCCTCATCAAAAATTATTGCCCACCCTGGTTTAGTAGCTTGTTGGCCAAAGCAGGTGCCTGTTCCTTTAAGTCTTTAATCCCTCTTATGCTGGGCTCCTCCAAGATGGTGATCCCTGGAGACCCAGAAGAGATGGCGGAGTTCCAGGCCAAGACCGTGGCTGCCTCGCAATATGCCCTAGAAGTGACCCTGCCCAGTGCCCACATCTTCCTGCCTAGCAAGGAATTCTACGAGAGCATCTATAACCGGTACGGTGCCAGGACAGGGCACATCTAACTGGGTATCCTGGCTGGCAAGCAGTAGCCACGGGCCAGGCAGTGGCTAGGCATCAGATCCTGAATCCTCCCCGCCTGCCCCCCCCGGATCCTTGACAGAGAGGAGTACCGGGCGTGCCCAGCCCTGCCTGTGTGAGGAGTTGGAAGAGCTGTCGGCTGGGGCAGACCAGGCCTGAGCAGATAGATCCCAGGTGGCCCAAGACTCCTGGGTTCTGTTCCCAGCTTTGAAAGGGGAGTGGCTTGTGATGGGCAGGGCAGGGCTGGCAGCCAGGGCTCCTGGGTTCAGTGCCAGGCTTTGCTGATGATGATTTTGGCAAATCGCTTCCTGTGCCTCAGTAGGCGCCATCTCCCATTTTGCACGTGGGGAAACAGAGTGGCCCATCCTGTTCCATGCAGCGCTTGGAGGCACCCGTGAGAGCACCCTGTGCTACGCTTTCTGAGGCAGTGTATCTCCTTCCGTGTTAGTACCGTACCCAGCACCCTAGGGCCTGGGCCTGGGGAAGGATTGGGGGTGCTCTGGGTGGCCCCTGGGCTAGCAGAGGCAAAGGCACTTGTGGGCTTGAAGCATCTTTCCTTTCCTTCCCTAGGATAAATAACGACTTGCTGATGTGGGAGCCGGCCAGCCCTCTCTGCTCCTCTGGGCCTGCAGCGGGTGCTGCACCTGGGGCCTTCTTCCCCGGCCACCCATCCCCTCCTGCATATTGGCAGGACAAGTTCAAGATGTGCAAGTCGGCCTTTAAACTGGGTAAGGAGCTGAGCCCCACCCAAACCCAAGGGAAGGCTCCTGTCACTTGCACTGACCTGTGAAGTCCTAATGGAAATGGGGAGCAAAGGGCTCTGGGTGGGGAATCCCAGCACAGTTGTTTGCATTGTGATGGGTGCAGGAAAAGGAAAGGTTAGAGCTGGGGAGGCTGGGAGTCAGGACTTCTGGGTACTATACCCAGCCCTGAGGTGACCTTTGGCAAGACCTTCCCCTCCCTGCCTCAGTTTCCCCACGAAGCAGTGTTTGCCACTAACCCTCCTCTTCTCTGTCCTCGTCAGACTCGGACTCTGAGGACGAGGACTCTCACTTCTACTCAGTGGACGAGGCGGTGGCTCAGCGGAGGAAGGGGGAGCAGCTGAGCCAACACCAGCAGAGCCATTTCTCGGCTGTGGTCTCTATCCTAAAGGGCAGGGTGACAGCTCTGTGTGAGGCCAAGGTGAGGGCAACCCCCAGGGTCCCCTGCCAAGCCATCTGCTCTGAGCTCCAGCTCAACAGGGCCGGGCCTGGCACTGCTTGGCTGGGAGAGCTCTGGGCACTGTGGGGAGCAAGGCAGTGGAGCCCTCCCCTTGGAGCCAGAGGTGGTCCCAGTGTGGCTCTAGGGGGCACTGTGCTGCAGGGACCGGGATGGGGGCTATTGCTTTTCCCTAAAATGGGGCTGCTCCTTCTAGTGTCCAGGCCACATTCAAACCTGGGTTGTTCTCTGCCTCTCCAAATGCCCACCTGCCATCCTTGAACTCCGCCTGCAGTTCTAGCAGCTCCTGGATCCTGCTGGGTACTGTTTCAATAAGCCCTGACCCCTCCCCAGAGGTGGCTGCATCCAGCCCCAGGGGAGGGATCCCGGTATAAATAGCCCCACCTCCAGTCCCGGAGGCTACAGCATTTCAGTGCGGGGTGACCCTGGAAGGGCAGTGATCTGCACGAGGGTCTGACCCTTGTCCTCCTTCCCCTCTGCCCCCAGGGTGAGTCTGGGAAGAAGCTGGACGACTCTCATGGAGAGATTGTGCTGGATGTGGACAACTGCACCCTCTTCAGTGTGTCCCGGTACAAGGGCCAGGAGGAGCTCGGCTACCTCTGCATAGAGTCCGAGAGAGTCACCCTTTATCATAAAGGTACGGCTCAAACTGTGGGGGAGCAGGCGGGGCGGGTCCAGTCCAGACTCCTGGGTTCTGCCCTCTCTTCTGTGGGGGTGGGGTTCTGGTCCTGTGTCTGGTGCTAAAGCAGTGGGGTCTGGGAGCCAGATTCTGTTCACAACTCTCCCACTGAGCCATGGATTCGGACCTATCCCCATGCACTGACTGGGGTGAGGCAGGGGCCTGAGGTCCCAGAACAGACCTCAGGGCTGCTCGCTGCACTCGTCTGCTCTTGCCGGTGCCCTCCTTGGGGCGCTGGATGGACCGGATGAAGCACTTTGGAGCTAGGGCTCTGCTCTGTGCCCAGCCACATGCTGCCCGCAGGCGGGAGAGGCAGCTGAGCTAAGGCCAGCCTGGAGGCATTTTCCTGCAGTGGGGAGGAGGCTTTTGTTCTCAGTGGCTGCTCAGAATGGAGAGGGGAGAAACATAAGGGGGTGGCTTTTAAAGTGTCAGAGCAGCGCTGGAGGGGGTGAGGATGCAGCTGCCAGGGTTATTAATGCTGACGTCACGTCAGCATTTGTCGGAGTAGGTCAGGATCGCAACTCCATTTTACAGAGGGGAAACTGGGGGAAAAGGGGCAGTGACTACCTGGGGTCACCCAGCAGGCCAGTGGCAGGGCTGGGAACAGAATCCAGCTCTCCTGAGTCCCAGGGCACTGGGAGGGGGCTACTGGGGGGATAGACGGCCAGCCAAGCTCTTTGTGTCCCCTCAGCTGTGGTAGAGGACTACTTCCTGGCCACTCGTTTGGAGATCCCCAGCTTCACCCCCCCGGACCGGCTGCACCCCACAATCTACTCCTCGGAGGAGGGGGTGCTGAGTGGGTTGGCAGGTGGCAGGAAGGACAGGCCCCTCAAGATGCTCTCAGCCACTATTCGCATCAACTTGGACTTGAAGAAGAACATCAAGGTATCGTGTCTCCAGCGGTGGGAAGGGAATGGGCTGGGCAGGCTCCCTCCACTCCCCCATCCTCCAAACAGGCTCAGTGCCAAACCAACCCCTTCCTGGGATCGGCAATTATTGTTAATTTAGAACATCTCCATGCTAGCTTTCATCTGACTTGGCTGTTCCTAGAGCAGTGTTTCTTAAACTTTTTAAGATAGAGGAACACTAAACAATTTTTTTTTATAAGGAACACCACAGATTTTTTGTTGAGCAAAAAAAAAGGGGGGGGACAGGGAAAAGTTATTGACCAAAAAAAAGTCAGAGGAGATGTTACTGAGAAGAAAAAAGGTCTCCCGCCCCTTTAAGGGCAGCCATTTTGAACTCTGTTCTCTGCTGCACACCTCTGACTGCCTCGCGGCACACCGGTGTGCCATGGAACACAGTTTAAGAAACGCTGCCCTAGAGAGTATTTCCCTCTTGGATTTTCTCTGCCCCTTCCCCACCTCAGAGAGCCACTGGGACAGTCCTGCCTTGAAGAAAATAGGGCTCCCCTGATCTGGCATTGGGGTGAGTCAGCAAAGTGGCCGTCTCCATGGGATGACTTGGCATGAACAGCCATGGGTCTGTATGGGGCCCAGCTGGTGGACTGCCATGTGGGGGTGCTAGCAGCCTGCTGGGCTGGTTGGGGGAATATGCCCAAAGAGGTTCATAGACTGCATCCCCCCCATCCCGTCTTTCAGGGCTTTTCCCCATCTTGGGGAGGCATCTCCCTGGTTTGTAACTTGGCTTCTCCAATCTCCCCTTCTGCAACCTGAATCCAGGAATTCCTGGTCACCTTGAGGCTTGAAGGGGCCACCATGCGACATCACATGGCGCTGACCAATCAGAGCTGGTACACGCAGGTATGTCCTGGGCCAGACGTGCACCCCTGGGGTGACTAGCAGAGGGAGCTCTGCAGCGTAGCAGCTGTGGGGCTGGGGGAGACATGGGCCGAAGGAGTGGAAGATGGGCCAGCCCCAGCATGGCAGTAAGACACGGAGCTTTCCCAGAGGGCAGGTTGGATCCTCCATGGCTTGGACTCGCCCAGCTGAGGGGAGTTAGACTCATTCATTGGGCAGGGCTTGATTCTGTTCACTTAAGGCAATTCTTGCCCCTTGAGGGTGCACTTGTTTTCTACAGCTGCAGTGATCAGCAGGGGATAGCTGATCTTGTCTATAGGAGGGATTGCCTAGTGGTTAGGATGCTTGCCTGGGACTCTGCCATAGGCTTCCTGTGGGACCTTGGGTAGGTCTTTGGGCCTCATTTTCCTTACTTAGAATGTGGTGAGGGCGTGAGGCTGGGTGGCCTAGTAGCTAGAGCACTGGTCTGGGATTCTATTCCCAGCTCTGTCACTGGCCTGCTATGTGACTGTGATAAGTCACTGCCACTCTGTGCCTTGGTTTCCCAATCTGTGCAGTGGGGCCATGAACCCTGCCCCGCTCCAAAGGGTGTTTGTGAGGATAAATCTGTGTGCTGGAAAGGTCAGGCTGAGACTGAGACGTTGCTGTGTCACTTTATTCAGCCCTGTTCCTGCATCTCTGCCATTAGGTCAGGCTCTGGCAGACTCAGGCAGGTGCCAGGAAATTGGTTTTACTCTACACACATGGGGAAGGTTGTTAGTTTTTAGGCTAATCCCTTTGTTTATGAAAGCTGAGGTTCTGTGCCACACAAATACATGGGCCAGGCTGGACCTCTATGTCCGACACCCCTGGTCTAAAGAGAATCCTCCTAGTTCAACCACAGGGGCCTGGGCTGGAGGCAGGAGTCCCAGGGGGGCTGGGTCTCCAGCTGAGGGGATTGGGACAGGCCTTTCTGCTCCTTGAAGAGCTGCAGTCTGGATTGCATATGATCCCACTCCCTCCCTCTCTTTCAGCTGATTGACTTCCTGGACGTACTGGACGATCCGATTCTGGGCTTTGTCCCCCCTACGGTCATTACGGTGCTGCACACCCACCTCTTCTGCTGCGCAGTTGACTATAGGTGCGGAAGGGAGCGGGGGCGAGTGGGCTGCGGGGAAATGGGCGGCTCTAGAATAGGAGAGGCCCTTGGCTGTTTGTCAGGAGGAACACAGAGACCGAGAAGTTACATTGGCAGATCCAGTCCAAGGGAATCTGGGCTCTGGTCCCAGCTCAGAGAGGCGATGGGAATCTAGTGGGCAAGGAGCCAGGATTCCTGGGTTCTAGCTTCAGCTCTGGGAAGGGTGCGACGTCCTTGTTAGAGCAAAACCTCACAGCCTGGTCCCTGCTGTCCGCTTGCCCTAATCTTGGCATCCTGGGATGGGATGCAGTGGTGGGAGCCTCTGTCACCTTAAGATAATCCCCATTGGGCCAGGAAAGCTGGGCTGGCCAGACAGGATCAGAACCCAGGTCTGTTCAGAGCGAGGAGTAAGGACCTAGCTAGGGGCAGCTGTGGATCATTTGTCCCCTGTGAAGATGGGGGGTGGGGGATAATCCTGCCTTGCTGGGACTCTCTCTGGCTCCCTTAGCCCTCTCATCATGCCCTGCCCCCATGCTGGTTCTGTCCCTACCACTCTGCATGGAAAGCCCATCTCGCCCCTCAGGCCCCTGTACCTTCCCGTCCGCGTGCTCATCACAGCTGAGACCTTCACCTTGTCCAGCAACATCATCGTGGACACTTCGATCTTCCTGCTCAGGTAGGCGTCCTCCAGCTGGGGACAGCTCACCTGAGCCGCACCTTCCAGAGGGTCCGTCCCTCCCAGGGCTGGTGAGATCGGGGGCTTGAGACCCGTTACCTCTGGGCCACACTTGGGCTACTCACGCTAACCAAGTGCTGGCCTGTGTGGGGTCCTACAGGTGCCTGGGTGCCATAGTGGTGGGTGCAGCAGAAGGAGCCCAATACAGTGGAATTGGGAGTGATTTCTCGCCCTGGGGCTACTCCAGATACCCAGGGTGGAGCCATGAACAGCTGGGCCCTGCGCACTTGTTGCCAAAATCTCCCCCCACACGTGTTCACGCCATAGCTTGCGCACAGCCTCTTCGCCCTAGCTGGCACCTTGTATCCTATTCCTCCCCCAGCCAGCCTGGGGCTGGAACAGAGCTGGCACCCCTGGAAAGTAAAGGCCCATGTACTGTTCCCTTCCTCCCACCCAGGGCTGGACTGGGGCCAAGTGCCCTCCAGCAGGGAAAGGACCCCAGTCCCATTCCTGGAGCTAGCCACTCTCCAGCACTTACGCCCTTGGCCCAGGGTGGGAGTCGGGATCTGAGTCTTGGGGACATAGGCCCGGCTGATAGCTATTGCTTTGCATGGGCCCCTTGGGTTCCTGGTTACCGTACAGTGATGGGCAAGGTCTAAACCAGGGCCACTCAACACGCAGCCCGTGGGTCGTATGCGGCCCACAGCTCATTTGTTTGCAGCCCACAGTGCGGTTTGGGTTTACGCGGGGCTCAACACGCGGCCCGCGGGTGGGATCCTTTGAACGTGGCCTCCACTGGGAACACGTTCCACAACAGCGCGGTGTCTCCCAGGCAGGGTGAGCACTGAGAGACGCAAGCGAACAGGATGGCTGGAACAGACTGGTATAGGGTGTCAGTGTTTCTAGTCCCCAGGGAAGAGGTGCTGGGAGCACCAGGGCATTGTGGGAAGTGCTGGCTGCTTAGCTTTGTGGGCAGTGCTTGAGAGGTGCCGAGTGGCTCACACTGGCCACATTTGGGTCCAGTGCCACAGCTTAATCTTAGTATTCATACCCATCAGTGTGAACAAAGCTATTTGCATATATATTTGCATGTATACGCAACCACACTTAAGTTGCGGCCCTCAGCATGTGCTGTGAGTATCATTGTGGCCCCCGGGGCTTCCACAGTTGAGTAGCCCTGGTGTAGACTGTACTCCAGTTGGCTGGCATGAGCTTTCTGGGGGGGTGGCAGGGCTTAGCTTGACCTCCCCTCCCCCCAGGTTTATTCTGGATGACTCTGCCATCTACCTGTCTGACAAGTGCGACGTGGAGACTGTTGATCTGCGGAAGGGTAAGAGCTGGCCGGGCTGTGGGGCCTTCCTTCTGCTATGCTCCGGGCACTGAACAGAGCAGCTATTGGAAAGGCCACTGGGGAGTAGCAGATATCCCTTGAGCATCCTGCCCCAACCCGTAGGCTGGGCTCTCAGCAGGTCTTTCAAGCTAAGGAGCTTGTCCCCGCTCGGTGCTTGGATGGCGTTGGTGCCATGGCTGTGCCGGTCTGACAGCCCAGCACTGTGGCAGGTGCCCCGTGCTGCTTTCAAAATGTCTGAATGAATGTAACCGTTCCCCCGTCCTGGGTGTGGTGGTGCTGCATAGAAACCACCACACACACAGGAGTGGGGGGAGGACATGCCCAGTGAGACACAACCGGTTAGAGAGAGAACTTGCAGCAGAACCCAGGAGTCCTGGCTCCCAGGCCCCCTGCTCTAGCCCACCAGACCTCACGCCCCTCCCAGAGCCTAAGACACACTCAGGGTTCTGGTGGGGCTGAATCTCTGTTCTCCCTTGGCCTCAGATTACGTGTGTGTCCTGGACGTGGATCTGCTCGAACTGGTCATCACCACGTGGAAGGGGAGCACCGGTGGGAAGCTGGTGAGGCTCAGCCTGGCAGGAAAGGGGCGGGCTGGGGTGGTCCTAGCAGCTGCAATGCAAATGCTGGGAGAGAACGGCCCCTGAGAGGTGACTGTGCGTGGGGTGGGCAGGGTGCTCCCTGGAGCCAAGTGCAGGAAGTGGGTGACTCCCAGCCTCTTGCTGTAACCTTGCAGCACAAGCACCTTCCCCAGCACAGCCTCTGTTGTTTTCAAAGCTGCCTTGCTGCGTTTTTAAGCCTGTGGGACCTACGGTGCCCTGCCTCCCTTCAGAATCCTGTGCTGTCTGCTCTGACCTCTCCCCAGGACCTGGGATCCCATCGCTCTGTCTCCCCTCCCCACCCGAGTGCTAACTTGGCCTATCTCCCTCTCGTTTTGCTCCACCCCAGACCCAGCCACTGTTCGAGCTGCGCTGCTCCAACAATGTGGTGCACCTGCACACCTGTGCCGACTCCTGCGCCATGCTGGCCAACCTTATCCAGTACGTGGTCAACCACGGGGACCTCCACCCACCGCCCCGGCAGGACAGCCCCACAGAGATTGCTGGCCAGAAGGTGCAGGTAAGGCGAGGAAGCTGGGCTGGGGTCCTAGCCAAGTAGGTCAGGCTGGCTTAATGCCCAGAGTGGGGACCTGCAAGGGGATCTTCCAATGCTCTAGCTAAGCAGGGTCAGACCAGTTCAGTGCCTGGAGTGGCAGGGAGGGTGCTCGGGGATC
Organism: Pelochelys cantorii; assembly: GCA_032595735.1. Lineage (NCBI taxonomy): Eukaryota > Metazoa > Chordata > Testudines > Trionychidae > Pelochelys > Pelochelys cantorii. Next base: position 36,751,452 of record CM064336.1, read on the forward strand.
TTTTGTAGTTTAGTTAGGTGGAGTTAGCCAGTTTGGGGCATGGCTGGAGGGCCTACTCCAGTGAGAGCCAACCACAAAAGCTGGGCACATCAGAGGAGAGATACGGCCCTTATATGTAAAGCAGTGAGAGATTCTGCATTGGAGCAACTTATATAGGGATACAGAGTAGGCTCCAGCCCTTGGGATCTTTAAATCAGACTCAGTTTCCAAGCTTCACTCCAGCTCAACCATCAGATCTGGGCTGGATGCAGGGTTCTCCTGGGGAGGTTCCGGCCTGCGTGTTGCAGGTTGGCCAGAATGATGTGGCCTGTACGTGTGACAGAAAGGCATGCACTGGGGGGCCGGCGGGAGCTCAGTAAGTGGTGCTCTCCCAAGCAATTGGAGCAGATTTCAGGGCCGTAGTGTGATGCTAGGGGTCACTGTTCTGCAGGGCGGGAGGGCTCAGTAGAGGACATCTCCCCTGGCAGTCAACACTGACCCGAGTGCCCCACCCAGCACAGTGCTAGTGGGCGCTGTGCTGTCGGGAGCAGGGTGAGGCTCAGCAGGGGGCGCTCTCCCCTCACCATCTGCTGATCCCACTGCCCGTGGGCAGTGCTAGGGGTGCTGTGCCATAGGGCGCACTCTCCAGTCTGATCCATGGGGTTTGGTGAACTCCCCTGATACTAAGCAGGTTCTGCTCCCAGCCCTTCTGCAACGAGGGGTGTGTGTCTGGCTTCTCAGGGACACCCCTTCCCCACCCAGTACATAACACCCGCTGATTGTGCTTGGCCCCCAGCTGTCAGAGAGCCCGGCCTCGCTACCCTCCTGCCTGCCTGCCGAGACGGCCACCATTAACCAGCGGGACCTGACTGACGCCCTCATCGACACTGACCGTGGCCTGAGGGACCTGGCATTGGAGCCGGGTAGGGGGTGCCAGTGAAACCCTGGGGAGCCACAGGGCTGTCCCCTTGCTGCCTCTGCCTCCTTGGGGGGCTGCTGGGCCATGCTGGGGAGGGGAAGGGCTGTCGGCTGGGTGGCACCTGGCTGCATCCCTCCTGCTACAGGGCGAGAGAAATTAGCATCATCTCCCCAAATCATTGCCTGGCTGAATGGGCAGGTCCAGGGCTGAGGAATGTCTGGCGGAGGGTTCCATTGGCCAGACCTGCGGGCGTTGGGGGTGCGAAATGTCCGGCTAGAGGACATTGGTCAGACCTGCGGGTGTGGGGGGAGGAATGTCAGGCTGGAGGGGGCTGTTGGCAAGACCTGGGGGTGCAGGGTGTGACATTCAGGCTGGAGGGGGCTGTTGGCAAGACCTGGGGTGCAGGTGTGACATTCAGGCTGGAGGGGGCTGTTGGCAAGACCTGGGAGTGCAGGGTGTGACGTTCAGGCTGGAGGGGGCTGTTGGCAAGACCTGGGAGTGCAGGGTGTGACGTTCAGGCTGGAGGGGGCTGTTGGCAAGACCTGGGAGTGCAGGGTGTGATGTTCAGGCTGGAGGGGGCTGTTGTCTGAAGCAGGATGCAGGAGTGTCTCGTTGGGGCCCATCTCACCCGGGTCTCTCTCCCTTCCCAGGAGAGGCCGGGCAGTTGCACCAAACCTCCCCCGTTTCTGTCTATCTGTTCCCGGGGGAGAACAGTGCTGGGGGCAAACCTGGCCCCCCACCCCCTGCAGCCCAGCCCCCTGCCTCCGTGGACGTGGGGCTAGATTTCTGCTCCTCGGAGGGCAGCGAGGAGGAGAGCGAGGCCACCGACAATGACGACTTCTGCATCCTGGACGCGCCTGGCATGGGCATCCCAGTAAGGGGAGGCAGGGCCTGTAGGGGCGGTGGGACACAGAGAAGCTGGGAGGCTTGGGGAGCTATGACGGATAAGGGGTGGGGCTTTGGGAGGGACAGGGAGAGGTTGGGAGTGGGGCAGGGCAGGGTTTAGTACCTGGACCCTTTGGGAAGGATGAGGCAGTGGGATATCGGGAGGGCAACTGGGTCCCCAGACTGCTCTGAGGCTGCCTGTGTGTGTCTCCTCTCCCCCACGCCTCCAGCCCAAGGACGGTGAGCCGGTGGTGACAAAGCTGCTGGAGGGTCCGGTGCCCATAAAAGATGGCTACTTCTCGCGCCCACTGGGCAGCACAGACCTGCTGAAGGCCCCAGCTCACTTCCCCTTGCCAGAGAGCCGGGTCATGCTGCGTGAGATCTCGGTGGTCTGGCACCTCTATGGAGGGCGGGACTTTGGGGTTGGGCGCACCCCCCCCGGACACGCCCACTCGCCCAGGTGAGACCTCGATGGCTGGCAGACACAGCCTGCCCTGCGGTTGGGCTAGGCAGCTCTGACCCGCTCTTCCCCCTGCTCTGCAGGATAAGGCCTGGCCAGTCGAGTGCTCGCAGCTCCCCTTCCCGCTCCTCCATGGCCAACCGGCCCCAGAACACCTGGCGTACGCAGGGCGGGACTGGGCGCCTCCACGATCAGCTCATGGAGATACAGCTCACCAAGGTGAGGGCGAAGGGTGGGGGTGGGGCTTCCAGGCATCCTCCAAAGGATCTTCGGGGACCTCCCTGCCACAGGATAGTAGGCTGGGCAGGCCCATGGTGAGCTCCCCCATTACTATGGAAGCAGATTCGGCTCCTAGCCCTTCTGTGGTGGAGGGGGGCGGGTCTGGCTTCTCGGGGACATCCCCATCCCTGCTGTTATCAAGCTCTGACCTCTCGCCTTCCTCCAGGTGAGCTTCCAGCATGAGACCTACCCCAGTGGGGCAGAGAAGCCATCCCCAGAGCTGGAGGAGCAGCCAGTGTCGCGGCAGGTGTTCATTGTGCAGGAGCTGGAGATACGTGACCGGCTGGCCTCCTCCCAGATCAACAAGTTCCTCTACCTGTACACCAGTGAGAAGATGCCACGCCGGGCCCACTCCAACATGGTATGGCCAGGGGGCTAACAGAGGGCTGGGCCGGGGTGGGGGTGGGGGTGGGATCTGGGCGGGAACGGGAGCAGGTGTTAGGGAGCCGACCTGAGGCGAGTGCTGGGTCTGAGGAGAGATTGTGGGGTAGGAGCCATGCCAGGGTTAGGGAACGAGTTCTGAGGGCTCTTGAGGGGGGCAGCCACTGCAGCTAGGAAACAGAGGAGGTATCTGGGATGGGCATGAAAGGAGGGTTGGTGTGGGGTGGGTACTGGATTTCGGGGGGCAGTGAGCTCTGTGCAGGGGAGGGCTCTGGACATAGTTTAGTGGGGTGGGTACAGATGGGGGGGGGGGGAGGGATCTGGACCTGAGGGAAAAAGACTTTGTTTTGTGGTGGGTGCTAGGGTTGGGGGATGGGATTTTGGCAGGAGCAGGGCTCGGGGGGGGGGGGAGAGGGTTTGGTGTAGGGTGAGTGTTAGGACTGAGCAGGGATGGGGGAGGGCTTGGGGGAAAGATTTGATGTGCTGAGGCTGGTGGGGCTCAGATCTGGGCAGAGGGAGAGCTCGCGGGAAAGGATTTGGTGTGCACTGGTGCTGGGGCTTGGCAAGGGTGAGCTCTGGACTGGGGGGGAAGGGATTTGTTATGCAGTGGGTGCTGTGGCTTGGTGGGGGTCAGGGCTGGGGGAGGTTTCGGGGGGGGGGATTTGGTGTGGGATGGGTGCTGAGGCTCCACAGGGGTCAGATCTGGCCTGGGGAAGGGCTGTGGGGCTCATCAAGTTTGATGGCTGCCTCCCCCCCATAGCTCACCATCAAGGCCCTGCATGTCTGCCCTGAGGCCGGACTGGGAGGCCCCGAGTGCTGCCTGCGTGTGTCTCTCTTGCCGCTGCGCCTCAACATTGACCAGGTGAGCGGGGCCGCAGGTGGCTCCACGGGCCCTGCCTAGAGACTCCTGGCCTTTGCCCCACACCCAGGGGGATCCCTGATCCAGATACATCTCCCCACCCCCGCCCACAGAGAGGGGAAGGGCCTATGCCAGTTCCCCAACCTGGGGCCAAATCAGAGCTGGAGCCCCGGGGCGCAGAAAGGCCTGTGTCAACTTGTTTGAATGGGATTAACCCTTTCTCTCCTGGAGCCTCAGCTTCCTGGGGTCTAACATTGTCCCTCCCCATCCTCCATCTCCTACCCCCTTCTTTCCAAATTACTGGCTCGGACTCTGCCTGGTGCCCCCTTGGCCCTAGTAGTTTGCCTGCCTCTGGGGCAGAACACAGAGCTGGTGCCTTGCTCATAGTTTCTAAGCCCGCCTCTCCAGCCAGCCCTGTGTCCAGGGACCTCTGTCCCCTTGCGCCCTTCCAGGGCCACACTCACCTCTTTTTCCTTCGCTGTCTGCTGGCTGGCGCACACGGCCAACATGCCAAGCAATCCCCCAGCTCCTGCATTTACAGATGGTCTCAGGCCTGTGGCCTTGGGTGGTGGCATCTGTTGTTAACTAACTAACTCACTCCCCTACGAAGGGACTCGGAATCGTAGAACACTAGAACTGGAAGGGACCTCGAGGGTCATCAAGTCCAGACCCCTGCCCTCACAGCAGGACCAAGCACCATTTAGATCAGGACTGGGCAAAATGTGGCCCAGGGACTGGATCTGGCCCACCTAACACTCTGATCTGGCCACTTCTATTTCTATCCTGTTGCCCGTGCCACTGAATTTCCAAGTGGTGGCTCAAGCAGCCGGATCCTATTTAAATGGCTCGCAGCGCCCAGTCATGGTGTTACCCCAGCAGGTGCCGGAGCCCTTTAAATAGCCACAGCAACCCCAGGTGACTGCCAGGCAACATGGTAGCTGCAAGCTCTTTGCTGTGTGCTTTAAGTCAAAGCCTCCGGCCCCAGACAACTCTGTGGGGGAGGCTAGTCCCCAGCTCTACCTAGGGTTGCCAGGTGTCCGGTTTTGAATCAGACAGTCCAGTATTTGAGCTTTCTGTTCGGGAAACAGATTGAGAAAATAGAAATGAGAAAATATAAATGTCCGGTATTTTCTAAATAAGATGTAATGTAGATTGTGATGTAATGTCAAGCGCGTCTGGTATTTTTGTTGAAACCATCTGGCAACCCTAGCTCCACCCCTTCTGCCCCAGGCCCTGCCCCTCCTAGGGGGTGAAGCCAGCCCATCACCACAGAGCAAATTCATTAAGTGGCCCCCCTGCAAAAATTATTGCCCACCCCGATCTAGATCATCCGTGACAGATGTCTATCTAACCTGCTCTTTTATATCTCCAGCGATGGAGATTCCACAACCTTCCTCGGCAAATATTCCGGTGTTTAACCACCCTGACAGTTAGAACATTTTTCCTAATGTCCAACCTAAACCTTCCTTGCTGCATTTTAAGCCCATTGCTTGTCCATCCTCAGAGGCCAAGGAGAACAATTTTTCTCCCTCCTCCTTGTACCTCCTTGTACTACCTCTTTTAGGTAGTTGAAAGCTGCTATCATGTCCTCTCGGTCTCCTCTTTTCCACACTAAACAAGCCCAATTCTTTCAATCTTCCCTCACAGCTCATGTTTTCTTGTTTGTTTTTTTTACAGGTCTTATCCACTCCTCTCCTTTTAACTAAACAAATGGTAGTTAGCGCAGCCAAGTCTATGACTGAGGGCTGCCCGCCTTCCAGTATAACACTGTCTTTGCTGCTTCTCCCCCTGCCAGGATGCCTTGTTTTTCCTGAAGGATTTCTTCACCAGCCTGGCTGCCAGCATTAATCCCGTGTTGCCTGTGGAGGCTGGGACAGAAGGTGAGTTGAAGGGCTGTCTAGAGGGGCTGTCTGGCTGCTGGGGACGGGGGGTAAAGCTTCACCCTCTCTGAGGATCTTCTGGCTCTTTGAAGCTCTGACATAAACCTTCCTCGTGCTGCAAAACTGAAGCAGGGGGACAGACTCTTGGGCCACGTGAGTCTCTGGCCACACCAAGCGCTGTTACCGTGCCTGTAACCAGGCCTCCTGGACCCACTGGGCTTTTCATGGCCTCTGCCAGCTACACTACCACGTCTCCACAAAATGGGGGTCTTGCTGAGGCTTGAGCTGCCATGAGCATGTACGGCCAGCTGAATTAGAGAGGAGGAAACTGAGGTGTGGAGTTAGGGAAGGGATGTGAAATTCAAACCCCTGCTCCTTGACCCCACCATTTCCCTGTCCCCTCCCCCCCATAGCCCGCCCAGATCCAGGGGTCCGAGCCAGCCCAGCTGAGTCAGACTCTCTGGGGAAGGAGCCCGAAGGAAGCCGGGGCCCAGGGTTGGTGATGGTGGGGGTGGAGATGACGGCTTCCATGGAGACCACACTGAGTGAAAACAGCTCCTCCTCCAATGCTTCGTCCGCCACGGACCAACCCATCTACTTCAGGTATGAGATGCAGTGCCTCTGGGGTGGGGCACAGGAAGTGCTAATAGTGATTGGCAAAGGGGAATCTTATTTTACATTGAAGTGGCAGGAGGGGAGATATGAGAAGTGAAGGAGGTGGAACAGGAATGATGGAACCTAGAGTGCAGCCTGGATTCCGGGGTTCCCCACAACCTGATCCGTACGGGTGGGACCAGGGGGGCCATCAGTGATCATGCAGTAGCAGGACACATTTTGTCTGGGGGAGTGCTTCATTCTGTCCTCCACTCCCTGCAGCACAGCACCCCCTAGTGCTGCACTGGGGTCAGCACCCCTCCCCACTGCAGAGTCCCCATCCTATTGCCTGCAGCACCAAGATTTTGGTGAGTTCTGTCAAGGCTCAGGGGGCTGCTTAGCATAAGCTCTGTGCCCATGAGGTGGCCGGGCTGTGAGTACTGCCCCCTTATCTGCCAGTCTGTCCAGCTCTGTGTTCTGATTGGTTGATCCTCAGGGAGTTCCGGTTCACGTCAGAAGTGCCCATCTGGCTGGACTATCATGGGAAGCACATGACCATGGACCAGGTGGTAAGTGGGGCTGGAGCAGGGAGATGCCAGTGAACTTCTGGGTGGGGCAGTGGTGATGGGGAATCGCAGACCCCAGCTCCTTCCCCCAACTAGCCAGCCACGGCCCCTTGTCCCCTGCTGGGAGGACTCAAGGTGGAGGGGGATCGTGTGGGATAAGCTTTGTGGCCTGTGAGCAGGATCCGGCCCTGGGTGGAATGGGTAGTGGAGCAGTATCTGGGAAGGGGTGGAGCTGGCCAGGAAGTGGGGGTGGGCTCTGGTACTGGTGGGAGTTGATTCAGGTTCTAGAGCTGGGGGTGGGGATGCTGCTCCGTGTCGGGAGGCAGGACCACGGGGCCCCTTTACCCGCCCCTGCAAGAAGGGGTGGGGGAAGAAGGGGTCTCACCCAGGGCTATGCTGCCCTCTTGTTCTGGCCCACAGGAGGGACATCCGGGGGGAGCGCGGGAAGCCAATGCTTCTGCCTGGGCGGTCCACTACCCTGAGCGTTCCTTCTTCCGGCCTGGTCCTTCAGACCCCCACACCCGTTGTGTCTTCCTTCACCATCTATGCCTCCTCCGGGATCACAGTCCACCCCGAGTACCCCTCACATGCTTCTAGTTCCAGTCCAATGCCCCTTTGGGGTGTCTGGGTATTAAGTCAGTGTCTAGCCGCTACACCCCGTGCAGCTCTGTCCCATTCTGGGCGGGTTCCACCCAATGCAAGCAAGGGGGGCGTAGGGTAGGGGGACCCGGGCCCACCCTCACCTCCGGGTCCCAGCCCAGGGCCCTATGGGTTGCTAAAGTCAACCCTTTAAGGCTGGAGAGGGTTCTGGTCTGCAACCCTCCAACCACTCGGGTTCCTGCCCGCCCTGGGCCACTTCCTACCGCCCCCACTCACCGCTGTCTGTCTGAGTCCCGACCGTCTTCTTCCGGGACACCGACCGTCTCGCCGGGCTGACAAACTGCCACTGGCTGTTCTTCCCTCGGCCGTGGGGGCCATCCTCTCCCCTCCAGGGGTAGCCCATATGGTTCCGCACCCAGCAGGGGGGGAAGGGGGTTCTCCCTGACACCCAGCTCCCCCTCGCCCTCCGGTTCGGAGGAGCTTCTTCTCCCCCCCCTTGCCTGCCGAGCCGCTGGCGTTTAAAGCGCCCGGCATCTGGTGCGAGCATGCGCCGCAGGTGTGTAGGGGCGGGGCTAGGCAGCTGCACCTCCCCGCCACAGCGCCCAACCAGTGGCGGGGCGTTTGCGCTCTGTCACACTTCCCTTCTGCTGGGTCTGGGGATGCAGCACGGAGCATCCTCTCCAGGGGTGCAGAATCCACCTCTTTGGCTGTTACTATCAGGTGGGCCATAATGTAGCCCTGGAGCTGGCACTAGAGGGTGCATTGGGATCCTCCACGACGCCTTTGATTCTTAGGCCACTGGTTTGAGTTCTGCTGGGGGCAGGGGGCAGTTGATTAGTGTGGAACAAGTTAAGGTGAGGTCAGACTGGCCAAGGGAGACCCCATTAAAACTGGCCCTGGGTGCTGGGACCAAGCTAACCTCCCCTGCCACCAGAGGAGAACCTGGTGGGTGGGGGTGGAGACATGCCTGCGCGTGTGGGGGAGGTGGCTGCTCATAGGAGGGCTAATCCCCATTGTACAACTGGGGCAAGGAGGGCTAAGTGTGGAAACCAGGTGTAGGTTAGGGGAGTGCCTGCCTGGCAGCTCTGTGGTTGGGGGAGGAGGTTGTCTGTCTGCATGGCTCTGAGGCGTAGGACAATGCTGGAGGGTGTATAGATGGGTGCATGTGTTGTGAGGGGAATAGCATTGGGGGACTGAGCATACATGGGGGAGCTGGGTGCAGGATTGGGGCCATGGGGAAGCTGCAGGTGGGAGATGGGAGGGGGGCAGTCTGTGCATCAATAGTGCTTTAACCTTTTCTCTCCCCACCCAAGGGCACCTTCGCTGGGATCCTCATTGGCTTGGCCCAGCTCAACTGCTCTGAGCTCAAGCTCAAGCGCCTCTGCTGCAGACACGGGTGAGCTGGGGGGCCTGGGATGTGCAGGCTTTGGGGTGGGGGGGGGGCCAGGGCATGCAGAGGGTTTGGCCTAGGCCCTTTGCATGTGCACCTGTGCAGGGCCCAGACTAGGGATGTGAAAGGTTAACCACTGGGAGCCTGCTGCAGACAGGGCCAGGCTGGAACAGCCCCTACTGGCAGGAGGGAGGCTGCTCCAGCCCAGCGGGATTAAATGGGGTTTTACATCCCTAGCTCAGCCTGGGAGCGGGAGCTGCCTCTTTCTGCCCTGCTCTCTTGCCTTGACTGGCACCGCTAGGGCCCAATTGCTGGGGAGGGAAGTGTAGTCTGTAGTGCAGCTCCAGGGCTCAGTACCATCCAAGAGGGCACAGTGGGGGCTACCCATTCTTTCGCACAATGCCTCTGTCTGTGCCCCCAGGCTCCTGGGCGTGGACAAGGTGATCAGCTACGCCCTCACCGAGTGGCTGACGGACATACGCAAGAACCAGCTGCCAGGCATCCTGGGCGGCGTGGGGCCCATGCACTCTGTCCTCCAGCTCTGTGAGTGCTCGGCCCGGCCTGGCCCACTAGCCCTGGCTTTGTGCCAAGTGTCCCAACCACAAGTGCTGGGTGTGGGAAGAACCACCGTGCTCTGGAGGGATGGGGAAGGACATGGAGGAGGGGATACAGGGGGTCTGGGGTGAGCTTAGAGAGGAGGGAGTTAAGTGTGGAGTGGTGTAGGTTGGGGATGGGGGCCCTAGGCCCAGCGTGATGGGGTGGGGGAGATGGAGACAGGAGGGTCGCTATGGTCTCTGGAGGGGGAGGCTTGAAAGGAGGCTGTTCTGCCCTTAGGATTCCCCCATTTCCAGCTAAGATGGCTTTTTCTTCCCCCCTTCCCCAGTCCACGGCCTGCGTGACCTGTTCTGGATGCCCATCGAGCAGTACCGCAAGGACGGGCGCATCATCCGGGGGCTGCAGCGCGGGGCTGCCTCCTTTGGGACCTCCACAGCCTCGGCTGCCTTGGAGCTCAGCAATCGCCTGGTGCAGGCCATACAGGTGAGGTCCCTGCCTCCCTCCCATCCATCTCTCACCTCAGCACTTTGGGGCAGGGATGCAGAATGGTCCTATCCAACCAGTGGGGAAAGGTGGGGTGGGGAAAGGACCAGGAGTCTGCAGTAGCATCAGAGAAGGCTTTTCAGATAGCCCATCCCCTTGGCATGAGGGAAAATGGTTCCAAGAGGAGGCACTTGCCCAAAATCAATGGTAAAGCTGAGAACAGAACCCACAAGTTCTGGTCCCTTGTCCCTCCTCCCCTTTCTCTAACCAGCTAGACCAGAGTGGGGCAGACTACTGCCCCCAGGCCACATCTGGCCCATCAGACCCTTCAGTCTGGTCCCCAAGCTCCCCTCAGGGAATGGGGTTGGGACAGCCTTGCCAGCAGGAGCCAGCCCAGCTGCTGGGCAGTGTGCAGTGAGTAGGGGTGACTAGCCCTTGTCCCTCCCCTTCTGCCCTCCTTCCCCACAGCCTCAGCTCCCCCAGTGCCTGGGTGGGTGCACTCACTGCCCCACCAGCCCCGATGCTCAGAATGGTGCAGTCAAGGGGCAGGGTTAGTCAGGGGGTGAGGGCCAAGCCATGCCTGGCTGTTTAGCAAGGAAGAATCTCCCCAGCCTTCCCTGCCCAGCCCTTCATACAATTTCCTTACCCAATGTGGCCCTCAAGCCAAAAAGTTTGCCCACCCCTGAGCCAGACCTGCTCCCCTTCCAGGGGTGCTTTCTTCTTGCCCTGAGTCCATTCTGGCTCATAGGCCACGTCGGTCAGGGCAGAGAGAACAGGACTTGGAGACTCTGTGTGGGGTGGAGTGGGGCGACTAGGGGTGTCTGTGGGTGGGTGGAAGGTCTGTGTGTACAGGATGTGGGGGAGGAAGCTGGGAGGGTCTCAGCATGGGATGCGTTTGGGGTTTCTCATCTCTTAATGCTCCCCCCCCCCCAGGCCACAGCTGAAACAGTCTACGACATCCTGTCTCCAACCTCTCCTATGACACGGACCCTGCTGGATAAGAAGCATGCCCGGAAGCTGCGTCGGGGCCAGCAGCCAGCTGACCTCCGTGAGGGCGTGGCCAAGGCCTATGATACCTTCCGAGAGGTATGGTCCTCCCTGCACTAAGGCCTGTCCCCTTCCATTCAGTGGGCCAAGGCTACTCCCAGTTGCTGGATGTTCCCTCCTGACCCTGCTGGGAGCTGGGCCCTGAAGCATTACGGTTGGGAGGCTTATCGTTTGGATTCCAGTTATATCCTCTGGCAGGTACTTCCACAGCTTAACCCAGACCCACCACCGACAACTCCCCTTTGCTCCCTTGCAGGGCGTGATTGATACAGCTCAGACCATCTGCGACGTGGCTGCACGGGGCCATGAGCAGAAAGGCATCACAGGGGCGGTGGGTGGAGTCCTGCGTCAGATCCCTCCCACCGTGGTCAAGCCTCTTATTGTGGCCTCGGAGGCCACCTCGAACCTGCTGGGGGGGATGCGCAACCAGATCAAGCCAGATGCCCGCAAGGAGGAGTCTCTCAAGTGGCGGTTGGAGGAGAGCCAGGACTGACTGTACAGAACACGTGCCACAGAGCCCAGCCCTACTGCCTGGACACGACGACGGCTGACCATCCCCTTCTCCTTGGGGGGGGCGCCAAATCCTACCCCCTTTGGGGAGCTGCTGGCCCCTCCAACCAGGCCATGCTAAGGACACAGTGCAGTGATGGCTGCAATTTGAACCAAGGAGCCGTAATTCAAGGAGGGCAATCAGCTTGAAACCAGGGGAGGGGGCTAATTTAACCCTTGTCCATGATTGCTTGGGACTTGCTTTTATACTGATCAGCCCCTTGAGTCCTCCCCTGCATGATCCTTGCAGCCGCCGCCCCCAAAACCAAATGAGGAGACTGAGTATTAAAGGAAGTGGGTGGTTTTCACTCAGTCTCATGGCCCAGCTTTCTCCGCCCCATGTCCCTTCCCAAGGGCTGGGCAGCTTTTACAAGGGGCCGGGGGATCTGACCACAGGGGAAAAAGGACCTTGATTCTCTTTCCTGCCTCTGTCCCCAGCTGCTGACATCGGGAGGAGGATTTTGGAGTAAGAGTCTCCTTGGCTGCAACCATCTGTCTCTCCAGCCTTGGGCTTGGGGGGTGGCTGGTCTAGATGCCTGTCCCACTGCTGGCAGTGCCCAGAGAAGAAGCTCTGTTCTCTCTCCCCTGCTTGCTCCTACCCGTGCCGTCACTTTGTTGTGTTTTGGAAATGGCTGTGCAGCTGCTGGCATGTGTTGCTTAGGACTGGCTGCTGCTTTGAGAGCTTTGTGTCGGGGTGAGGGGCACTCTGATAAGGCCATGAACAGACTCCTGTGTGTGCCTGAGCTGGAACTTTGCAGTCCATTCCTCCGCTGTGTGGTCTGCAGCAGCTCTGAGTGGGGAGAGGGGTAGTCTAGACCAGGCACTGTATGGGCCAAGGAGCCCTCAATGCAGGACATTCTTTTGGGCAGGGACTAATAGACAGTGTTGGAGGGGAAACTGAGGCATGGAGTGGTGACAACAACTTCCCTTGGGATTCATGCTGCATGCTCTTAGTCTGTAAGGCAGCTTCTTCCCATAGTATGGACTTTGGGTATCGCGGGGCGTGTTGTACTTTCATGTGCAGGAGCTAGGAAAGGTGTGGTTGTGATCACTCTGTGCCTGTGGGAGATGACTGCTTCTGGACAGCGAGGAGTGAATCTAGTCTCTGTACTGCAGGGCTCCTCCTCCTCTCCCAGGAGCACTGGGCCCTGTGCATTGCTGTGATTGAGCAGTTCCCTGTGCTGCTTGGGGCAGGGACTGGGCCCCTTGAGTTGCAGCGTCCGCTGATTCCCGAGCCCTCTCTTCCCATACTTGTGCAAGTGTAACCCACCCCCACTCACTCCTGCTCTGCTGCCCCTACAGTGGCTGGCTTGGGGTTAACTGTGGGTAGGCCTTGGTTGTCTTAGAGCCCTTTGGGATCCCATTGCTTTCTTTGTAGAGTGGCATCAATTCACCCCTTTCAGCTGCTCTTGGTGACATAGCTTGAGCTGCTTAGTCTGTCATTGTAAGGCAGATGTTCTAGGCCTCAAATCGTCCTTGCAGCCATTCCTTGCCCTTTCTCCCTTTTGTGTCCCACCATGGAGCACTGCAGAAAGCTCCCTACAGACCCACCAGCCAGTGGAAACCCAGTGCACCCATTGCCTGGCTTGCTTTATCCCTAAGGGGTGCAAGCAGGTACTAAAACTGGTTCTCTAGAATAGGCTTGTACCAGCTGAGCTAAAGGAACTTCTCTGTCAGCTGGCGGTGGTAGTAGGCTATTATCTCCTAACAGCCATGTTGGCACCTGTGCCTAGGCTCAGCTGCTCTAGCTCTGCCTCCTAGGTCCCATCTTGCCTCTGGCATTGGATTTCTGCAGTGAGGGGCCAGCCCATGCTTTGGGACAGCTTCCTGGGAAAGCCAGGGGCAAATGGCAGGGGGATACCTCATAGATCTGTCAGTGTATGAAGGTGACTGAGGGCCTGTGACTATGAGGAGGGGGAGGTCAGGGAGGCCCTGCCTCCAGCTGAACAGGGTGCTAGAACCCCTCTTCTGTCATCTGTGCAATGCTGGGTTTCAGCCACCAGGGGGAGCAGCAGTTCTGCCTTGTGCCTTGACTAGATGCTGGCTGTGGGGCTGGTTATCTCCTTCCCGCCTCCCTCTGAGCAGAGGGCAGGCTCATGGTGGAAGTGGCTGCAGCCCTGAGTTGGTGCCAAGTAGGGATGTAAGTGACTACTCTAGCAGTCAACTACCTGATAAGCCTGGGCTTACTGGGTAGTCGAGTCACTACTTGACTACTCGCTTCCCCTCCCCTTGCTGCCTCTGTATCAGAGGTGGGGGGAGGAGCCAGTTTAAAGGCCGGTTTCCCCTCCAGCATCGGCTCCCTTGCGGGGTGGGGGAGCCATGGCATGTCCCAGAGCCAGCTGCATTTTAAATGTAGTAAGAGCCTGGTGGATCTTACTACATTTAAAATGCTGAGCTATAGCGATCCTGGAGCCGGCTCCTGGAGCTACCCCTGCTGCAGCTCTGCAGAGCCTCCCCTTATCAGCTACTAGTGTAGTTAATTTGTGTCGATAATTACCTGCTTCTTAACATCCTTAGTGCTAAGGAGGGTTGTCCAGAGGAGAGTTCAGACATTAGAGAGTCATGCATCCTCTAGCACTGTGTTTTCCAATATGCTAGCTACTAGCCACATGGGGCTATTTGGCCAGTTGAACATGGCTAGTTTGCTATAGCAGTAGCCACTATAGTGGCTAGGGATGTTAGCCTGTAATAGAATAGTCAACTAATCGCATGAATTCTTAGCAGTTACTCATCTATTCTATAGTTCCTGGGGACAGAGATGACAGCCAGTGTGCTCTGGTCCCACGCCCAGGGAGCCCCCCTGCCACCCCACATGGCTGCCTCTGTATCAGAGGCAAGTGGGGGGGGGGTGCTAGGGAGGAGCCGGTCTGTGAAAGACACCATTTTAAAAACTAGTTCCCCTTGCAAACCAACTGCTTGCAGAGGTAGCAGTGTGGGGTGGCAGCTCCACCAAGGACAGAGGCTGCTGTGGCCTGGGCTGGTCGTGGACAAAGGCTGCTCTGGCAGCAGCAGTGGGCTGCTCCAGCCTCTGCCTGCAGGGAGCCCAGACCCCCTCCTTGTGCTGTTGCTGGCTCCCCCAGCACCAGCTCCTGCTTCCCTGTATCCTAGGCAGCAAGTGGGGTGGGGAGGGGAAATGTAAGTAGTCCATTAACTGATAAGCCTAGACTTATCAGTTACTAGCGTATATCCCTAATAGTGGCTACTGCTTCAGAACTGGTTGGACACCCACAGCTCTAGCAGCTCTCCTGGCTTAACTGTACTGCCCGCAGCTGGGATCTTGCAAGTTCAGCATATACAAGTGGAAAGACCAGATGGAGGAGTGAGGATAAATCCTGGCAAGAAAGCGAGGGGCCCAGCTAGTCCAGTGATGGGAGGGGTCTCTGATCCATGTCAGGCAGGAGCTCAGAGAAGGTGCCCATCAGGGTCCTTTCTGATCTCAGAAATCCTTGTGCTCCTTTCACTCTAGCCTCTGTCTCAGTGGAAGTGGCTCCCCTTTCCAGGCTAGGAGGCAGCCCAAGGAAAATGGCCCCGGGGCCTGGCGTTCTGAACTGGGCAAGAAGTTTTTAGTGCAGGGAGCTTGGCTGGTTGGGGCAGACGGGGGTGACACATCAGCCTGGCCCATAGCAGAGGAGCCAGGCCAGATGGAGCATGCCCACACTCTGCGGGGTGGAGGGAGGAAAGTGTCTCCCCCTGGCCTATGCCATCTGTGCAGGGGTGGGGTGGCAGCTGCATGCACTGGAATGAACTGGTTTCCCTGGTTTTCTTTTTCCCCTCCCCACCCTGTAACCTTGGCACCAACTGTCTCCATGGCAACATGGCCTGGGATTCCAGCCCCTCCTCCCCAGGCTGTGGCGCTGAAGGTGGGAGAGGGAGGGGCAGGGATGTCTGGCTCTGGGGCCTTGTCTCCAGCAAGGACAGGCATGAGAGCAGCAGGGGAGAGGCGGGGACTTGCTTAAGGAAGCAGAGGTGGGGCTAGAACCCAGGAGTCCTGGCTCCCCTGCACCTGCAGGAAGACAGCCCCTGGCTGTCCCCCCCCCAACCCCCAGCTGTCCTTGTGGAGCTGCTGGCACTGGGTTTGTTTGTGCCTTGGTATCCATGGTGACAGAGTGAGGGAAGGCCCTCTCCATTGCCAGCCCTGATTACATGCCTGCGGGGCTCCCCCCATGCACGCACCAAGCAGCACTTCTGGGGAATCCACATGCGTGCACACTGTTCCCCAAAGGGCTCGTTCTCCCATAGCAACCCACCTGCTGCACGGTGCTAGGGACACCCCAGCCCCAATCCCTGCGTGCGTGCCTCTTTGGTCTGTGTGGGTGTGACAAACAGCCCACGGGGTGACAGACACTTGCTGAGTACAGCTGTGGTGGGGAGTGGGGTAGCAAGTGGTGCAGTCTGCTGAAGTGCAGTGTGTGACTGTGCATGCAGGCACATGCCCCTGCAAAGGGGAGAGCGTAGGGAAAGTCCTTGTATAGCCCCTAGCTCTGTGCCCACAGCTGTTGCCAGAGCTAGAACCCAGCCATCCTAACCCGCTCTTGTGCTAGCCACTGGGACCCTATCCCCTCCCCTTGCACATGTGCACTCCTACCCCCAGAACAGCTGGGCTCAGCGTTACCACCCCTGTTCATGAAATGCCCCCTTCCCCCTCAGCCAGGAGCTGAATGGCTGCTGCTGGGTTAAGATACACTCAGGTTTTATTAAGATGTTGCTGCAGCAAAGCTGGGCTTGAGGTGTGAAACCTCCCTGTCTGGGGCCACCTGCCCCCATCTCCCTGATTAGTATCACAGCACCTCAGGGGCATGGGGATGTGCCAGTCCTGCTCCCCAGGGCTCTTGGCACTTCCCCTGGGGGTGCCAACTCTAGGTCTGGGGGTTCAGTGATCAGCACCCACTTGGCTGGATTGACACCTCATTAATTTCCTGCCATGGCATGTGTGACCTCTCCTGCTGTGACTGAAGAAGTGACTTGAGGAAAATTAGAATCCCTCTCTTCTTCCTGGAGTCACAGAATTTGCTGGGGCTTAAATTTAAATCTAACTTCTGATTCCCTGAAACGGGAGCAGCACAGGATGCTCCCAGCTACCAGCCTGGGGTTTTCATTGTTCCAGTTTGGTTCTTAGCCAAATTCTACCCCTACCCTACCCTTTTTGTATGTGTCCTCCCCTCCTCCCCTTGCCATGAGATGCAATTACCTTTGTGGTGGGGCACAGGAATTGTTTGTACAGGGACTCCTTGCCTGGTGCGGAGGGGCGTGGGAGCTATTTAGCCGTACAAAGCAGAACCTGATTTTTTGTATCCAGTTCAAGCTCCATTACAGGGGAGGCTAATAAGGGCAGCTCAGAATGGCGTAGCCTCAGGGCTGCCTGGGCAGCAGGGCACAGTTTACTTCACAGCAGAGAATCTCCTTCCCATTCCAGGTGTCCAAGAGGCTGTTAGACTTCTCCAGCTCCCTTCCTGCCCCCATTGGAGGTTAACTGCTACTAAAGGTGAGCCTGGGCTGACTACCAATGGAAGCAGGGCCAATCCTGCATCCTCTCCTGGTGCTGGCTGTTAGGAGTTAGTGGCATGAGTCTAGGCATGGAGCCCTTGGCCTATCTGCCTGAGATCAGAGTCCCCAATTTCAGAGGCTGGGCTGTTGGCTACACTGCATCCTGGTTTTCCTGGTGTTCTATGGAGGAAAGCCCCACTGAGCCCGAGCCCCATACTGCCAGTGGAGATGCACTAGGGGCCTGGGTATCCATCTAGTCTCACCCAGTGCCTTCACAGTGGCCCTAGAGAGATGGGTGAGTCACGTCCAGGTAGAGTTTCACAAGGTCCCACAATTTAAGGCTCAGGGTGAGAGCAGCTCTGGTCCAAAGGTGGTTGCCCAGGGCAGAGGGCGTTGTGGTGTTCCAGCCTCAGGGCTCACTGGGCCCAGGCACTTCCTCCAGCCCCAGCCTCTGCCATGCAGCCTGCAGGGTGTGGGTGAGGTGGTGCAATCCAATCAGGTAGCCGTCTTCATGGCTGCCCCGGGTCCATGGCACATCGTGCCGCAAGGCCAGCTGGGGGGGTGCCGGCAGCGTTTTGCCAAAGTCGATCATCCACACGTTGGCCCGGCCCTGGCGATCGTGGACAAAGAGCAGGGAGCTCCCAATGACCTGGGAAGAGGGATTGCAGGCATTTGCTCCTAGGGGTGCCAAATCTGCTGCAGCCCCAGGAATGTGGCGAATGGGACACAGAGCATTGCCCCAGGGCCAGGGGACTGGCTGACTTGGGCAGGGAGAATGGGACTCTGCAGGGGGGGGTCTCTCTCTCCTCTTGGAGATACAGGCTCATAGCTGGGGGGGTTTAGCCCCCCACACCTCAGCTCTGTGGGGGGCTTCTTGTCCCTCCTCCCTCTCTTTGCCCAGTCTGTTCCTTCAGCCCTGCACCAGGTTCTGTGGGCCCCCTCAGACTGCTGGGGAAAGGGGAAGGCCTGGAGGCCTAGGTTCCCTTGGACTCACTTCATGGGTGCGGAAAAAGGTTGATTCCTGCAGCGTGCTCCGCATGCTCTCCAGGCGGCTGTGGTAGGCTCTCTGCAAGGTAAGATGGGGGGGAGGCGATCAGAGCGTATTGAGTGGGGGGGGTGTATCTGCTCCATGAGGTATGGAGAAGGGCAGACATCAAGCTACCTCCCCCCATCTGACCACACTGCCTCATGCCCCCGTGCTTCAGTCCCAACCCTCTGTGAGCTGGCACTGAGACTCAGCTGAGATCTCCAACCACCACCAGCCAGCCTTGGACCACCCACTGCCCCTTCCGAGCCTCCCCACTCCCACAGTGCTACCCCATGGGCAACAGGGGCCAGTGCAATGACCCTGTAGGACCTGCTTCCCATCCCTTACCAAGATGCTTTCCTGTCTCTTGGTAAAAGTCAGGAAGGTGTCAATGATCTGCTCTTGGGTCCGGGTCTGCTTGAAATCCTTCTGTACAGCTCCACCCTCTATCTGTGAGAGACACAGCACATGAGTCAGGCAGCCTAGGGGAGACTTCCCCATACAGCAGCCATCCAGTGTGAAAATGCAACTGTGGAGGGGGTGGGGCATGGACCTCTTGATACAGGGCTCCCCACCTGTTGCTGAGATGCAGCCACCTCTGGGGTGGGGCATAAGGGCTGTTTATGCAGGGTTTCCTTGCCTGGTATCGAGATGCAGCCACCCCGGGGGAGGGGTGGAGCAGGGCAGGGCACAGGGCCAGTGATACATGGCTCTCTTATTGCAGAGGTGAGGTGCAGCTTCCTCTACAGTAGGAGCCAGGGACTGTTTACACAAGAAGCTGCAGCCTGGAGCTGAGTCCCTGCAGGGCTGGGAGTCCCTTTCTCCCTCTCACTCACTGTCACACCCTCAATGCGGAAGCCCAGGGAGGCAGTGGAGCTGATGTGCTCGCGCCATTGCATATAGCGGGGCTTGGTGACCGCCCCCTGGCTGTGCTCCTCGGCCGTAGCAGCGCTGGGATCCACCTTCACCATCTTCTGGTACATGTCCTTGCGGGGGGTTGGCTTCAGCAGGGCCTTGGTCAGCTCTTCCTCCAGGTATGTCCTATGGGCAAAGGCAGAGGGGTGGGACTGGGACATAGGGTCTTCGGCCTCTAGGGGCAGCCACCTCAATGTGGCTCCAGAGTGAAGTTCTGACTGGCTTGGTGGGGAATGGGACAGAGGCCCTTTCTCTTCTTGGGGCCATTGGATCCACTCTCCAAGGGCACTGGGCTCCACTGTCATATGTCCCCCAACCGCTCCACTAACCTCACCCCCATCTTGCAGTCCATGATGCTGGGTGCATCGAGGCCACGAAGCAGGTCGTCCATCTGGATGTAGCGCTCGCCCTCCTTCATCACCACGCCATGGTAGGCAGGCACATATGGCCGCAGGGCATCCCCCATCAGCGCCTCCAGGCAGGCGCTCTCGATGGTGCTGAACTTCTTCAGGATCTGGCCCCCCTCACTAGGCTTGAAGTTACCTAAGGAAGGAGGTGGGGGTAATGAGGGGCAGGCAAGAAGCCAGGCATCCTACCTGGGGGCAGGGAATTCCCCTGGCCAATGACCCTGCTGCAGTGATAACCAGTGGCCAGGAAGTCCCTCGGCCAGCCTGAACATCCACAGCACCTGAAAATGGGTTGGGAACCCAGCAATTCTCGTTCCGCAATAGGGAGCTGGACTGGAGAGTCCCTGAACCCCTTCTCACCTTCATGCCCCGCCAGCTGCACCCAGGAGCTGTGCCGCCGCAGAGACCAGTGCACCATGGTGAAAAATGTCTTCCATGACTTGGTCTAAAGGGAAACATGACAATTGTCAGCCTGGCAAGGGACTGTCTCCTCCCTCTCCCCGCCTCGTCCCCTGCAGTCTATTTTCCACCCCTCTAAAAGTAAGACTCTTATCCTAACACTGGCCCAAGCCCCCTAATGCATAAACAGCCCCTATGCCACACCCCAGAGATGGCTGCATCCCAGCACCAGGCAAGGGATCCTTGTGTAAACAGCACCAACACCCTCCTCCAGAGACAGCTGCATCTCAGCACTGGTGAAAGATCTCTGTATAAACAGTCCCCGTCCCAGAGTGGGTACGGGTCAGTGCCAGGTGAAGAATCAACGTGCAAACCCCTGCACCACACCTCAGAGGAGGCTGCATCTCAGCAATGAGTGAGAACGTCCTGTGTAAACGGCCTTTGTGTGCCATCTGAGAGGCGGCTGCATCTCCAGCTTGCGGTGTCCGCAGCAGGCAGGCCTCGTTGCTGTGTGAAGTGCCTGGCGCTGAGTCACTCCGGTGCTGGGGCTCTGACCCTGCTGTGACTCAACCGACTTTCCTGCCGCTGGTGCTGGCTGCAGGCACCTTGCTAAAACGTGCCTGGGGCTCAGGGTGGTGTTGGTGCTTGTGGGCAGGATGGGGAGCACACACACCAGCTCCCCCAGGCATGTCCTCTGCCTTGAGTAGAGCAGTCTCCCCTAGTGCTAGGGGGGACTGGGCTGAGATGGCTACTTGGGCGTCAAAGGGGAAAGTGCATAGCTGCACTATGCCGAGACGGGGTGGCGGGGCGGGCATGTTTCTTGGATATGTGTTGTTCACAGACATGCCAAGCAACTCAAATCTCAGCTCAGCAACCTTGGCGGCTCCAAGCCCACAGGAAGGGAGCTTCCCGCTGCCTCGCACGCACGCCACACACACTGGAGGCAGAGCATGGCTGGTGTGCTCACATGCTTCACAGCCAGGTGTGATGCGCTGCTACACACACACACAAATTGCAGGGGGACTGAGCAGAGCACTGTGCCCTGTGGCTCACACTGGTATGCTGCGCACAATGTAGAGCCCTGGAGCCCCCTGCACTGATGCCAACATGCATCCTGAGTGCAAACAAAAGCCGCACAGCTAGGTATGGAGCAATGCTGCATAGATATGCATGCTCTGCAGAGCAGAGATGCAGACCCAGGTGCAATGCGTTGATACACACACACTTTGCAGATGCACAAAACCATTGCAGACGCAACGCATTTCAGCTCTCTCACGCTCGTGCGTACTTTGCATGTGCCATGCACTGATCCTAGCCTTGCAGCTTGGTTACAGTGCCTCGCAGAGAGAGCTTGCACTAGCTCTGCCTGCTTTTGCACACTTATACACACTTGTGCAATCATGTGGGTGCCCTGTAACCCCTGTGCAGCCCTCCATGCAGGGTGCTGGCTTTTCTCCAAGCAGCGCCTCGTTCCCAGCTGCCTTGCAGGCTGCAAAGGAAACCCAAGGCCTGGCACCCACCCAAAAGAGCTCACTTTTTCCACAACAGTCGGCTCCAGCTGGCCCCTGGTTCTGCCGGTTGTATTAACCCTTCAAGGGTAAGGGAAGCTGGGAGGGGAGTGGGGGACTGGATTCTGGAAACAGAGGAGGCAGATGGCTAGAGGAGCACAAGCTGGGGGGCAGGGAAGGTGGCAGGTATGTGAATGGGGAGGACAGGCAAGGGGAGGGAATCCCAGCGGGGGGTCCCAATCCTATCCTCCCCAGCAGATCCATGGAGGGGGTAATCTGTCCAAATCTGAGTGTCCAGATGGGGTGGGTCTGAGCTGGGTGATGGTGGAGGAGGCAAGGGGTGTAAGGAGGTGGGGAGGATCCCCTCCATGCCCACCTCCGCTTACTTCCCTGACCCGCTAAGATAGGGGTTCTCTCGCTTCACAGCACTGCAGCCTGATAAACCATCACTACATGACCCCAGGAGGAGGGACCGAAGCCTGAGCCTGCCCGAGCCCCACCACCCAGCTGGGGGGTAGAGTCAAAGCCCCAGGGCTGCAGCCCCAGGTAACCTGAGCCCTGCCACCTGGGGAAGAAGCCCTCAGGCTTCCAGTGGTGGTGCTCAGGCTGTGGCCTCAGCACGTCTAAGGCCAGCCTTGGAGACCCCATGAAAATGGGGTCATGACCCATTTGGGGTTCCTGATCCACAGCTGGAGAGAAAGGCTGGACTGAGGATGCACCATCATATCCATCGTCCATGCAGGGCACAAGGGCGGTGGGGACCCAGAGATCCCTGCTCCTCCCCATTCTCCTCTCCCCAGGCCAGGGCATTGGGGGGCTGGCAGCAGATGAAAGGGAGGTATTGACTTTCCAGGTGCCTGCTCAAGGGATCAGAGGGTGGAAGGTACCCGTCCCTCCCCCCCCAGTAGGCAGCTGGCACCGACGCTCCCAGATGGGAACTGGCATGAGTCCAGGGGGATGGGCATGCAACAAAGCCCTAGGCCTCAGTGCTGGCTACAGGGGAGTGGGAGGGAGGAGCTTTAAGAGCAGCCAGCACTTCCCCCCATTAATCACTGCTTGGCCCCCACCTCCATGGCACCAGGAGCCAGGCACTGACATCAGCTACCAGGGGGATGCCCCAGTTCACCCTCTGAGCCAGCCAACCCTCCCCCCAACAGTTTCCTTCTCTCTTGACTCAGGGGAGTGGGGGCGGGCACTTGCTCAGTCAGTGCTGAGGAAACCAGGAACCGCAACCACCCCCAATCAATGGGGGGGGGGAAGTGACATCAGAGCCCAGAGGGGAATCCTTCTGCAGATACTGAGATGATGAGCAGGGCAAGACAGGCAACCCCTGCACAACACACTGTAACACATTGAATGCCTGTACCACGCCTCTCGCCTGCAACACAACACAACCTGCACGAAAAACACAATCCCCCAGCGCAACCCTGCCCAGCACAATCTCTACTCCAGTGTTTCTTAAACTTTTTGAGACCACAGAACACCAAACAATAATATTTTTTAATGCGAAACACCTATGAAAATTTTCTTCCAAAAAAAAATTGTCAGACAAAAAAAGACAAAAACAAAGATGAGGTCGTGGCACACCTGTGAGTTGTTCAGGGAACACCAGTGTTCCGTGGAACACAGTTTAAGAAACACTGCTCTACACAACACAGCCCCTCCATGCAGCATGCACAGTACAACCCCAAAACAATACAACCTCTCTGTGCAGCAAACAAACCCAGCTCACCTGGGCCACATATTGACACCACCACACAACCTCTACCCAATATAGCCTCTATGCAATAACCTCTCTGAGCAGCATTCACAGGGCCCACGGCCCCCCTCCCTCCTCTGCCTGCAGCAGGGCCAAGCTCATGGCCGTGGGCAGGAAGACGTGGGAGGCAGCAGAGGTGGGGGGGGAACGGAAAGGGGCTGCACTTCCCACCCGCCTCAAGTACTCCGGATAGGCCTGAGTGGGTCCAAGAGCTGTCTACGGGTGCTACTAGAGCTGGTGACCTTCAATCCCAAACTCGAGTCCTGCTATCCCAGCCCGGGGCTCCCCAACCAGCTCTGCTGTGCCCCACAGTCCCAATCTGCAGCCCTGTACTGTCCCAACCCCAGTTCCCTTGCCAGACCCTCACACCCCAAAGGCAGCACTGAGCTCCCCCTCCCCCCTTGTCTTACCTTCTTCAGCATCTTCCTCCTCCCAGACTGCCCTCTCTCCTCTTCCTCACTGAAGACCTCGTCGGACTCTTGCGAGGACTCGAAGGAGGAGCAGGTAGAGGAGCTGGAGATGGAGCGATCGTGGCCGTGGCCAAGTCCCCTTGTGGCCAGATGCTGGAGCTTGGGGGCCTCCAGGGGACCCTCATTCCCTTTGGTTCCATGAGGGGATGGGGCCTGGACTCCTGGAGAGACCTCCTCAGGAGATGCCTTTTCCCTCTCCAGGGCCTGTCCCTCCACTCTCATATCCATGGGGAGCCCTGAGCCCTGAACTGGCTCCCCTCTCCACTCAGGGTTCCCTGGGGCACCCTCTGCCCCACAGGGAGCAGGGCAGTCCTGTCCTCCCTGAGCCAGGGCTTGAGAGACACCTTTAGGACAGGCCTTGATGCCATTGAGCCCCTCCATGGCTGATCCCACTAAATCGTCTCCCCAGGGTACTCCAATTCAGAGTTCAGTTCAGACCGACTGTGGGTGGCATCTCCTTTCCCTGCGGAGCCCAACAGGGAGTGAGCTGGGGCTCCGCATTGCTGGGAAAAGGTAGGGTCCGTCCTGTGGGGAAAGCAGCACAGAAAGGGAAGGGTTAATCGGATATGCTGGGGAGTGGGGGGGGGGGCTGCTTGGTGGCAGCCCCCAGGAGCTCCTCCTCCCTACACTCCCCCAGCCAGCTGAGCTCCAGGCCTCTGTCTGCCATGCACCCCAGGGCCCAGAGAGAACTGATTTCACAACCAGCCTGAAAGGGGAAGAGAGAGAATAGAAAAGAGCTGTGAGGGAATTGTCTTAACCAGCTTCCTGCCCCCACAGGTCCAGCCCATCTGGGTACGGTGACCAGATGTCCCGACATTATCGGGTCCATCCCAATATTTTGGGGTTTTGTCCATTAACCTGCTTTGTTACCCCCCCGTCCCAATTTTTCACTTGCTGCTTGGTCACCCTAATCTTGGGGATGGCAGGGCCACTCCCCTCTTCACCAGAAGATGCAGTGTCACAGACCAAGCCACGTTTCCCCATTTGGCCATGAGAGAAACTGAGGCACTGAACAGGGACAGGGGTTTGTCTCCACAACCCAGAATCCCGGAGTCCTGCTCCCAGCCTCCCTGCACCTTACCCTATTAGACACCACTCTCCTCCCAGAGCTGGGGAAAGAACCCAGGAGTCCTAACTCCCAACTGCAAGAGGTCATTTTAGATTCACTGTGATCTAGTGTGATTACTTGTGACCCACTACAATTGTGATCTGTAATCTAGTATGTTTAGTAAAATTTGTCATGATCAACTTGGACCTATGTCAGTGTTCAGCCAGTGGGTGAGGCTTACCAGTAACCAGTTAACCAGCACCTGGCTGGGCTAAAATAGCCCCCCGCCCACAGTGCATTGTGGCGGGCCCTGCCAACATGGCCAGACCCACCACCACACTGCGCCATGGGCTGAGCTGGCCGCTGGCAGCCCTGCAAGGCTGGGAGCTGGGAGCTTCACAGGGCCGGCAGCTGAGCCCCACAGTTAACTGTGTAACTGAATTTTTATGGGTTACATGGTTAATATTTTTATATATTTTTTACATCCCAAATGTGATCCACTGCAGGATCTAGTGTGGTCTCTTGAGCTGAACTGTGATCTGCTGTAGTCTGAAGAGCTCCATAGGGATTGATTGTCATTTACTATTGTGTTCTGGTGGGACCTGGGAGGACCAGTTTTGATCCGCCAAGAGCCTCTGAGATTTGTGTGATCCATTCAGATCTGCTGTGAAGTACCAAAAAAACATCTTCCAAAAGAGAGTGTCCACACTGCAAAAGCGCATCAAAAAAGCGATCTGCTTTTTTGACAGATAGCGTCCACACTGAATGGATACTATCTCGCATGTAAGCTGTGATTACTAAGGGCGGAAGGCCACAGGGCACCTGTGCTTTTTCCTCTTTCTTCTTCTTGCGAAAGAACTCCCTCTTCCCTGGCTACACACGCCTTTTTCCGAAAGAGCTCTTTCGAAAAAAGTCTTCTTCCTCAGAAAGAGGGTTACCAATGTCGGAAAAACCCCTCAGTTCTTTCAATTTTTTTGTTTTTGAAAACGCGATTGCAGTGTGGACATAATTGAAGTTTTTTCGGAAAAACGGCTGTTTTTCCAAAAAAACTCTCTAGTGTAGACATACCCTGAGATAGTCCAGAGACTCCGTTGTCTGGCTGGCAGGTCTTGCTCCCATGCTCAGGATGTAACTGATTGCCAGATTTGGGGTGGGGAAGGAATTTTCCCAGAGGTCAGATTGACGGGAGTGACTTTGGGGTGTCTGCTAGGATTATCCAGTTATGCCTCACCTCACCAATTCCCTGCAGCCACAGGGCCCATGGACACGAATGACACCTGGCTCTCTCCTGTTCTCTCCCTGGGGCTCACAACAGGTTGGTCTTGTGAGGACTGAAATGCTTTAGTCAAAGTAAGTCATTGAGCTGGACAGAGAGGTACCTGGGAGAAGTGGAATGGCCTATGATTAAGGCTCTACCATTTACAGTCCATTTCAATCAATTTCACAGTCATGATTTTTAAAATCGTAAATGTCATTATTTCATCTATTTAAATAAAAAATGTCATTGTGCTGTAGGAGTCCTGATCCAAAAAGGAGTTGTGGAGGGCAGGGGGGTCATAAAGTTATTGTTACTGAAGGCAGAACCACTCCGAGCAGCAGTGCAGAAATAAAGATGGCACAGTATGGCACTGCCACCAGGGGCAGCCCGTCCATATAGGCGAACTAGGCGGTCGCCTAGGGCGCCAAGTTAAATGGGGCGCCAAATGGTGGCACAATATCATTGAGGGGTTTGGAGGTGGGGGCGCCGATTGCATGGTTTGCCTAGGGCGCCAGTTGCTGGCAACTAGTCTAGGGCCACCCCTGACTGCCACTCTTACTTCTGCGCTGCTGCTGCTGGCAGGGTACCACCTTCAGACCAAGGCACCTGGCCAACAGCCACCCAACACAGAAGTAAGGGTGGCAATACCATGATGACCCCTAAAATTACCTTGCAACCCTCTGCAGCTCTCTTTTGGGTCAGGACCCTTAGTGTGAGAAATGCTGGTTTCCCCCTGTGAAATCTGTATACTGTAGGGCAAGGGTGAGGAAACTTTTTTTGGATTGGGGGCCACTGACCCACAGAAAAATCAGTCAGGGGCTGCACACAAGTGAGAAGTGGGGAAAAAACCCTCACTGTGGCCCCCGACTGAGGAGGAGAAAGACTCCCCATATTCCCTTTGCACACCAGAGCCTGGGGGGCCAGCCTAGTAGATTTTGTGCACTCCAGGGGGCAGCAAGAGGGCTGGAGTGCCAGCACAGGGGGCGCTGAGCCTCAGGGGCCAAATTCAGGCAAGCTGAGGGCCACATTTGGCCTCCAGACCTAAGGTTCCCCACCCCCGTTGTAGGGTAAAAGCACACCAAAGACCAAATGTCATGGCTGTGAACTTGCGGGCCATACCTGTGATACACAGGAAGGCAAACTGGAGGATCTAGTGATCTCTTATGGCCTGATGGGAACTATTGCAATCTGACATGACCTGTTTTGATCTGCTGGGCTCTATGGAGCTCTACCAATATGGGTTGGGATATATTGAGATCTGTTGTGACACACTGGGAGCTACTGGGATGTTCTACCCCGGGGGAGGCGTTGCATCCTGAGCTCATTGTTAATTGATAAGTAGATCTGCACAGATCCTGGGGGATGGACCATAGGAACAAACATTGTCCTGGATGGGGGGGGGGGGTAAGCTGGAACTCTTTTTCCCACTTGCCCTTGCCATGCTGGAGAGGAGAGGGAGTCAGGGGAAAGTGGCTTAACACCATCACCACCACTTCTACTGCCTCTCAAAAGGGTTTTCCAGCTTGGCTCCAGGCCCAGCACTCTCCCTGGCAAAGAGCCTCCGTCTCCTGGCCCAGCGCCATGGAACCTCCTGAGGCTTTCCAGAAGGGAGGGTGGGAAATGGGAGGAACAAGCTGATTCCCAGCCCAGGGCTCTGGGCACATGGGGAAAGGAGCCTGCTGGCCTATAGCCAAAGGGCGACAGCAAGGAGGCAGGAGGGGGACACAGGAGGGGATGAAGGAGGCTGGGATGCTCACTCTGAGCCATGCAGACCATGTGCCCTTGCCCTCCCCATGATATCCCACTCCCCTGCCTGGGCTGGAACCCTGGCTCCCAGCCTACCGCTTGAACCCTCTAGGCTAGACCCTATTGTGGGGCAGAGAATGGCATATTGTGAGGGGCAGTGTGTGGATGTGTAAGGGGGCAGGGGTGCTCCCCCTGCCCTGGAGATGCACAAGGATGAGGGGAAGGGGGTGTCCGGCTGCCCTTCCACAATGATTCCCGTGCATGGAAAATCCCGTGGGCAGCTGCAGCCCGCAGTGGGGTCATTATCCCAGGGGGGCTCCCTGGGTTTGGGGGACAGGAAGAGGTGGGAGGATGATCGGATATGGGGACTAGAACCCAGGAGTCCTAACCGATGAGACCCAGCCCCGCTCCCGTTCCCGAGGTAGGGTCCTTAGCCCCATGTGGACCAGGAAGTGCTGCGGTGACCCTCCCGCCTGTCCTGGCTTTCCCGCGGGTCTAAGGGGGGTGCGTGGATAGAGGCGGCTTCCATAACCCCATCCCGGCTGGGAGTGGGGGGGAGCGTCCTGCTGCAGAGCACGGAGCACCTCCCCTGCGCCGAGTTCAGCTGCCCGCTCCCCGAGCCCCTCCCACCCCTGCAGCGCGATGCCCCCCTACCTCGCGAGCCGGCTCCGGACTAGCGCTGCACAGGCATCCCGGTGCTGCGCGATCCAGCCTGGCCGGAGACTGGCCGCTGCAGGGGGAGGCGGGGGCGGAGAATGGCTGAAAATCCGCCCCCCCCCCCTCCGCCACTAAAATTAGTCCTGCGCTGCCCTCTGCTGCTCCGCCTGGGGACTGACTCCCGCCGGGCGCGGGAGAAGGGGGCGCTGCGCCTGCAGGGGGCGCTGCAGGGGGCTTTGATGTGGGGGTGCTGAGTGTAAGGGGCGGGGTCCGGAGGCGAAGCGGGGGGTGGGGTGTAACCACCATGGGGTATGGATCTTAATGGAGTATGTGGGTGTCCCAGAATCAGATTCCAGTGCAATTTCCCTCTAGTTGGGCACCGAAGCCTGGGCACAGAACCAGCCAGCGCCCACCTCACCGACACCCAGCCATCACCAAAGCCATTCGGCTATCCACCCACAGACCCCCCCGCCACTCCATCTGCCCATCCATCCATCCGCACAGGCACCCGGCCATCCACCCATCCATTCCCACACCCATCTATCTATCCACCCCATAGGCACCCGGCCATCCACTCCCACACCCATCTATCTATCCACCCCACAGGCACCCGGCCATCCACTCCCACACCCATCTATCTATCCACCCCATAGGCACCCGGCCATCCACCCATCCATTCCCACACCCATCTATCTATCCACCGCATAGGCACCCGGCCATCCACCCATCCATTCCCACACCCATCTATCTATCCACCGCATAGGCACCCGGCCATCCACCCATCCATTCCCACACCCATCTATCTATCCACCCCATAGGCACCCGGCCATCCACCCATCCATTCCCACACCCATCTATCTATCCACCGCATAGGCACCCGGCCATCCACCCATCCATTCCCACACCCATCTATCTATCCACCGCATAGGCACCCGGCCATCCACCCATCCATTCCCACACCCATCTATCTATTCACCCCATAGGCACCCGGCCATCCACCCACCCATTCCCACACCCATCTATCTATCCACCCCATAGGCACCCGGCCATCCACCCATCCATTCCCACACCCATCTATCTATCCACCCCATAGACACCCGGCCATCCACTCTCACACCCATCTATCTATCCACCCCATAGGCACCCGGCCATCCACCCATCCATTCCCACACCCATCTATCTATCCACCCCATAGGCACCCGGCCATCCACCCACCCATTCCCACACCCATCTATCTATCCACCCCATAGACACCCGGCCATCCACCCATCCATTCCCACTATCTATCTGCCTAGTGCACTCAGGGCAGCTCTGAGGGCGACGGTGTGGAGTGCTCTGGCTGGTGCTGAGGGCTAACTGCCCCCATCTCCTCCCCTTCTGTCCAAGGTCCCACCCCTTCCAGGAATAAGCTACTGGGACCCCCTCACTTTGCCCCGGGGCTCGGCAATTCTATCAGCTCCTCTGCACATACACATCAATCCACCTAGCCTCATAGAGACCTACACACATATTCATCCATCCCCATAGCCTCTCATCCATCTACCCATCCCCATTCACTCCATTAGTCCCCATATACATCCATCCACATACAAGCCCTGCATTCACCCATCCACTTCCATACCCATCCTGTTGTCCCTGTAGCCACCCACCCATTATCTATCTATCTATCTATCTTTCTTTCTTTCTCACTTCTACTTTTATTCATTCTCTCTATTCTTCTGGATTTATAATGTTCAGCCCCCTTGGTGGTTCCCTCTCATCTCACTACTTCAGTTTTTCTCTATCACACTTGACATATTTTCTTCCCCAAGTATCTCAAAGCTTGCAGTCCTTCACTCATCCCTCCACCTGCCCCATCCTTCCCTGCTGATTCTCCCACCCCAATCCTCCTCCACCCTCTTCCCCCATCCTTGCATCATTGATCCTTCTTCCCAGCCCCCCAACACTTGCTCCCTATGCTCCCCCACTGATTCCCCCACTATTCACTTACCCCCTGTATTCTCCATCCCATTCCCCTGCCATCTCCCCCACAATGCAGCAGCACTAGACAGACCAGGCTTTTCGTCCTTTATTACCTCCTTAGTCAGAGTCCTCTGAAATCTCATAGACAGTGACGCGCAGCTTGTCCAGGTCCCACTCTGGGAGGGAAATCTCCTCTCCCTGCGCCCCCCAAGTCCCCTGCAGCCCCGGAGTTTCCAGCGCCTCCCTGCGCCTCCGCAGCTCATTCAGGAAGCCCTGCAGCTCCCTCTCCATCTGACACAGCCTCCGCAGGTGTTTCTCCTTGGCCTTCCTGGGTGTTTGTGTGGGCCGTGGGGGCACAGCCACTGCCTTGCTGCCCACCTCACTGCCTACCGTGCTGCTGCCCTCGCTGGCCTGGCCATGGGGAGAGAGCTGGGGTCAGGGCCAGGGTGGTGCCAATTTCGTCTCTCCTGGGGGATTCCCCACCACTAGGGATGGGTAGATGGATAGAGGGGTGTGTGTATGAGGAAGGTTTGATGGTTGTATAAATACATAGATTAGTACGTATAGGCCTAGATGGAGGAATGGGTGTGGGAGATGGAGAGGTGGGGGGTGATGGAGAGATGGATATGGAAATGGATGGATAGAAATACAGTGGCCCCATACACCCCACATCCTCCCCTGCCCTGCTGTTTGTAGCTGTTTCCCTGGCTATTCCCAGGACCCCGTGGCAAACCCTCCTTCTGTCCCCCCTCTCTCCCTAGCTGTCTCCTGCTGTAATGCCCTTTGGGATGGTTTCTCTGCATGCCTGGCCAGCCATGTATCTCAGGGCCAGAGTGCACAGGTGTGGGCCTGGAGATGCCCAAGACAGCCCATCCCCCTGTGTCAGCAGGATCCCAGCCCAGGATGCAGGGATCATGGCAGAGGGTGTGATACACTGACTGCCCTGGAGCCATGTGGCAGAAGCTTTGTCAGCAGAGGGACGTACTCCTGGCTTTAGCCTCGCCCTCTTTGCCAGACTGACGTAGGCCCTCACCCCCTTTGCTGGACTCATGGCATTGCCTCCCCCTCTCCCGTCCCTCTCCCACCCCATGCCAGACCAGGGGCTCCACCTCCTTTGCCAAAATGGTGTGCCTGCCTCTGTTCCTGGGCTGGCTTTGCCCTCTTTGTCCAATTGGTGTCACCACCTCCTTCGCAAGGCTGGTATCCCTGCACCCTCACCTCACTCTGTGCTTCCTCTGCCTCCTCCTCTTCCTCGAAGTCAGGATCTGAAGCCACGGCCTTGATGAGGCCATACAGCACAGCCACGATTACCCCACACACCATCACCACCTGCACTGGGCTCACCACCTGGCCCTCGGTCCCTGGCCCTTCCTGCCTGATGCGGAATTGCTTCTCACAGGGCCCCTTGGCCTGGCCAAGGGTTAGGGTCCTGCTCAGGACAGCCCAGTGCAGCAGGAAGAGCAGAGACCACACCAGGGTAGTCATGGCCCGATCCCCAGGAAGCTGACACAGCCTGACACCATGGGCTGCTCCGGAACCTGCTGCGACCTCACAGCCATATCCCATTGTGTCCTCACCACCTGGGGACCTCCTCAGCTAGAATGGTCTGGGGCAGGGAGGCACCAGCTGGGAGCCAGGGGGTCTGGATTTTTCTGCCACAAGAAACCCGTCTGACTTAAATTGAATCCCTCTGCTCCTCAGTTCCCCATCTGTCAAACAGGGAGAAAAATCCCTCCTTGGTCCATCTAGACTGGGAGCTCTTCAGTGCAGGGGCTGCACTTCCACCCCACCCCCTGACACAATGGAGCCATGATCTGCCTTGGAGTCTGTGGAGCACCTGGCACAAACCTCCACTGGGTCCTCTACAGCTCTGTCACAATAATAAGTAAAGCAATTTTACTCTCCAGCAACAGGAATTGAACACAGGAATCCTAGCTCCCAATCTCTAGTGTAACCAATAACATCACCTGGAATATGACATTCCAGACAGCAGGAGGCAGTGGAGTGTGGGTGTTTGTATGTACACACTCACCACCCTGGTCTGCACTAGGGAGTTATTTTGAAATAATAAGTGGAGCGTCCACACTACCAACCCCCTTATTTCTAAGTAATGGGTTGGTTATTTTGAAATCTGTACTCCTGCTTTCCTCAGAGAATAGTGCTAATTGTTACATTGAAATAGCAGGAGTGTGGACGAAATAACTACTCCCCAGAGTCAATCAAAGTAATTACTCCCCAGTGCTTCCTGGGGCTCTATGTTGAGGTAGCATGTCCACATGAATGGAGCCTGCCTTGGACTCATTTTAAGGCTCGGGGAAATGCTATTTTGATTTTATTATTTCAGGAGTTATTATTTCAAATTTAGTTATTTCAAAATAATGTCCTAGTGTAGACATGCCCACACAAACACAAGCCTTGGACTATGCTAAAGAGTTAGCTAGACACGAGGCAATTTATGAACTCTAACAGCTTATCTAACTCTGTAGGAGTCTACACTGAAATGGCTTCCTGTTGATGTCGCTCACCTTCTACACTGGTTTAATAACTCCAGCTCCATTAGCTGTGTGGAGTCAGGGTTGTGTAGTACATGGACACAGTGTCAGGTGCTCACAGCACCTGTTGCTGCCTTTTAGGAGCCATCCCATAATGCCTCACACTGACAGTTCAGTTGGTACAAGTGCTCCTGCTGAGCATATGAGCTGCTGACACAAGGAGCAAGGTGTAGACATGCACCAGCGACATAATTACTGCAGCGGTGGTATGCAGTTAGCTCCATTTAATTTTGTAGTGTAAACATGCTCATGGTCTCAGTATGTCACACACACACAGAGTCTTGCGCAAGTATTCATCTCTTACACACACATATGCTCTCTGTTTCACAGTGTCTAATTCACAATCACTTTATATCTCTCACCACAGTCTGTTTGGGTGTGTCTACACTACAAAGTTAATTCGAACTAACAGCCGTTAGTTCGAATTAACTTTAATAGGGGCTACACATACAAACCGCTAGTTCGAATTTAAATCGAACTAGCGGAGCGCTTAATTCAAACTAGGTAAACCTCATTCTACGAGGAGTAATGCCTAGTTCGAAGTAGTTCGGATTAAGGGCTGTGTAGCCACTTAATTCAAACTAGCTGTAGGCTAGCCCTTCCCAGGTTGCCCTGGTGGCCACTCTAGGCCAAACCAGAGAAACTCTTCTGCCCCCCTCCTGGCCCGGGAGCTCTTAAAGGGGCACGGTCTGGCTACAGTT
Organism: Pelochelys cantorii; assembly: GCA_032595735.1. Classification (NCBI taxonomy): domain Eukaryota; kingdom Metazoa; phylum Chordata; order Testudines; family Trionychidae; genus Pelochelys; species Pelochelys cantorii. Next base: position 36,784,771 of record CM064336.1, read on the forward strand.
CTTGTGCCAGTTGCAAGCCTGCCAGCACCCAACCAGCAGACCCTGCACCTGGCACGGGATGAGCCAGCCACCCGCTGCCACCCAGCCCTCCGCCTCTTCCCAGGGCCAGGCTGGCGGCTCCCAAGAGCCTGCCCGGGGCCGCAAGAGGCGGGTGCCCACCTGGTCTAGTGCGGAGATCGTGGACCTCATCGAGGTTTGGGGGGAGGCCTCTAACGTCCACGATCTCCACACTAGCCACAGAAACGCGGCCGTCTACAGCCACATGGCTGCCAGCCTGGCCACCAGAGGCCACATGCGAACCCAGGAGCAGGTTTGTATGAAAATCAAGTTGGTCCAGTGAGACCCCCGACCCTGAGCCCTGAGCTTAGAACATAAGAACATAAGAATGGCCGTACTGGGTCAGACCAAAGGTCCATCTAGCCCAGTAGCCTCTCTGCCAACAGCGGCCAGCACCAGGTACCCCAGAGGGGATGGACCGAAGACAATGACTCGTGCCATCCATCTCCAGCCTTCCACAAACAGAGGCCAGGGACACCATTCCTACCCCCTGGCTAATAGCACTCCATGGGCCCAACCTCCATGAATTTATCTAACTTCTCTTTAAACTCTGTTATAGTTCTAGCCTTCACAGCCTCCTGTGGCAAGGAGTTCCACAGGTTGACTATCTGCTGTGTGAAGAACTTTTGCTTATTAGTTTTAAATCTGCTGCCCATTAATTTCATTTGGTGTCCTCTAGTCGTTATATATGGGAACTAATGAAGAACTTTTCTTTATTCACCCTCTCCACACCACTCATGATTTTATAGACCTCTATCATATCCCCCCTCAGTCTCCTCTTTTCTAAGCTGAAAAGTCCCAGTCTTTTTAGCCTCTCTTCATATGGGACCTGTTCCAAACCCCTAATCATTTTAGTTGCCCTTTCCTGAACCCTTTCCAAGGCCAAAATGTCTTTTTTGAGGTTAGGAGACCACATCTGTACACAGTACTGAAGATCTGGCGTACCATAGTTTTATACTTCCCCTCCTCCTTCTTCCCCTGGCTTCCCCTTTCCAGCTCCCTCCTCCCAGGTTTCCCCCTCCCCTCTCCCACCCTCTCTCTTCCCCTCTCTCCCACCTCCTTTTCCCAGTCTCCCCAGAGGTTAATACCCCCCCCCCGTTCTGTTAAATAAAGAGAGTTTCTATTTTTGAACACACATGTCCTTTATTTTTTACATCAAGAAGGGGGGCTAGGGAGGGATAAGTGGAAGAAGGTGAGGGAGGAATGGGGCACGAGCCCCCGATGGGGAGGACTGGGGTGGCTCTGCCTGCTCCTCGGGGTGGAAGCTCTCCTGCAGGGCCTCCTGGATCATGACAGCCCCTTGATTGACCCCCCCCCGGATGGCAGCCTGCGGCAAGTGCAGCCGGGCTGATGGCAGAGTGCTGTGATGTGCCGAGTGTGGGCACTCAGGGCACTCCAAGACAGGACTGCTTTGCTGTCCCTCATCGAGTTAGACAAGCAAGCGGGGAACCCTAAGAACTGTCTGTCCGGGGTGTGGGTTGGGTCCCTTTAAGCACAGCCCTTGGCTACCCTGAGGCAGCAGCTCCATGCTCTAAGTCCTAACCTGATGCCCTGCCAGCACTGGTTCCAGCCAGCCTTAACTTCAGTTCAGGGTCCACTCAATGTGGACATGCTATTTCAAATTAGCAAAACACTAATTCAAATTAGTTTTTAGGTCTAGATGCACTAATTTGAATTAGTTTATTTCGAATTAACTAATTCGAATTAAGTTAGTTCGAATTAGTGCTGTCGTGTAGACATACCCTTACACACACACATGCTCTCACTTCTCAAACACTATCACATACACAGTGTATCCCTCCTCTGTCTAGTATGCACACACAATCTCTCACACACATTCTGTCTTGCATGCACTTGTGTACGTACAATCTCTTCACGCATGCACACACAAGCTCTTTTGCTCACACATACAGGCATGCACGCACACACAGTCTGCCTCTCTCACACACACAATCTTCAGCACTATTTAAAACTCTCCTTTGCCATAATGCCGAAAAAACCCATTTAACGGGTTCCTGGTGTGTGGAGCCCGCTATCTATCATGCTGACTGATAATGCCTCATTGGCCTTCTCTTCTGTCCCCCTCCAGCTGTTGTCTCTTGTCTTATTCTTAGACTGGAAGCTCTCAGGGGCAGGGACCATCTTTCCTTCGGTGCTTGTACAGCATCTACCGCCTAGCACAATGCAGGGGCTCCTAGGTGCTACCACACAACCCATAATTAAAAGGAAGCACCGCGGTTTGGTTTGGTTGTTCTTGCTTTTATTTCTCCTGCTAGGAATTATTTCAGCTGCTATCCCTCATGCACCCTACACATGCAGCAGCCCCTCCCCTGCACTATGCAGGCCAGCTGGACACCCTGCGGGGGGGGGGGGGCATTTAAACTCTAACGCACTTCGGAGATGCATTCCAGGCTCCCAGCTCAGAAGCTGGAGCGGCCCCTATAAGGAGCTTGTGGCCACCTTGGTTGCCCATCCAGCCCCTTGTGAGCAATGAGCCTTGGATGCCCCCGTTACTTCTTCCCCTTCCACACACACAATTGGTCCCTAAGTGGCAGCCTCAACAGAGAAGCGGCGAGTTGATGGGCAGCGAGCGAGTGGCTGGTGTCGGGGCGCTCAGCGGGCACCATGCCAGCCCCGCCGTGCCACAGGGCGAGCCGGGACGCGGGGAAGCAAGGGCGTGGGAGGGGCTAAGTAAGGGACACTCCTACTTAGCTCCCATTGGTCAGGACCTACGGACGCTGCATCGCACTGGCTGAGGGAGCGATGGGGCCGGGCAGAGACAGCGGCGCTAGCGGGAGGCTGCGAACAAAAGCGCTCAGGGAGCAGCGGCGGGTCCAGCCCCCGCGCCGGCATCCCACAGACTGAGACGCCCCTGCCCTCTGGGAGCCGCGGCGGTGAGGAAGCAACCTCTGAGCGGGGGTGGGGAGCGATGCTGCAGGGGGATGCCTGGGGGACTTGGCGGGAGCTGGGCGGGGGATGCCCAGACTAGGAGGGGGGAGCGGATCTGGCGGTGGGTGCTCGGGCTGGCAGGAAAGGATCCGCTCTGGCAGAGGGATTGGACGGGGGGTGCCCGGGTTGGGATGGGAGGTGCAGGGCTGGCGGAGGGGGGGGGGGGTGCCCGGGCTGGGCTGGGCTGGGAGGTGCAAGGTTGGCGAGGGGTGCCCGGGCTGGGTTGTGCAGGGCTGGCGGAGGGGGGATGGCCGGGAGGTGCAGAGCTGGGAGGGGGGTGCCCGGGCTGGGCTGGGAGGTGCAAGGTTGGCGAGGGGTGCCCGGGCTGGGTTGTGCAGGGTTGGCGGAGGGGGGATGGCCGGGAGGTGCAGAGCTGGGAGGGGGGTGCCCGGGCTGGGCTGGGAGGTGCAAGGTTGGCGAGGGGTGCCCGGGCTGGGTTGTGCAGGGCTGGCGGAGGGGGGATGGCCGGGAGGTGCAGAGCTGGGAGGGGGGTGCCCGGGCTGGGATGGGAGGTGCAAGGTTGGCGAGGGGTGCCCGGGCTGGGTTGTGCAGGGTTGGCGGAGGGGGGATGGCCGGGAGGTGCAGAGCTGGGAGGGGGGTGCCCGGGCTGGGCTGGGAGGTGCAAGGTTGGCGAGGGGTGCCCGGGCTGGGTTGTGCAGGGGGGATGGCCGGGAGGTGCAGAGCTGGGGGGGGGGGAGCGGTGCCCGGGCTGGGATGGGAGGTTCAGGGCTGGACAGGCGGGAATAGGAGTGGGGTTCGCCGTGGGTCCTGGAGCAGGAATGTCGGGGCTGGGATGAGATGTGCAGAACTGGGGGGGTGCCCGGGCTGGGATGGGAGGTGAGGGCTGAACGGAGGTGCCCGGGCGGGAATAGGAGGGGGGGGTCGGGGCTGAGATGAGAAGTGCAGGGCTAGAGGGGTATGCCAGGGCGGGATTGCGGGGTGCAGGGCTAGAAAGGAGCTTGCGGGGCTGCGGGGAGGATGCCGAGACTCGGATGAAGCGTGCAGGGCAGGAAGGGATATGGGGGTAGCGGGGCTCGCAGGATGATGCTCGGGCGGGGATGGGGGAAGTGGAGCTCGGGGGGGGGGGCTGGAGGAGGTATGCGGGGGGGCTGGAGAAAGGATGCCCGGGCTCGGATGAGGGGCGCAGGGCTGGAGAGGGGAGCTGGAGGAGGATCCCCGGGCGGGCACTGGAGGAGCGGTGCTGGAGGGGGATGTCCAGGCGGGAATGGGGGCGAGGCTCGTGGGGGCGCCCGGGCGGGGATGGAAGGAGGATGCCTGGGTTGGCGGGAGCGCGTCGGGGGTTGCCCCTGCCCCGGCTGGGATGAGAGGGTCGGGGCTGAGGTGGGGGCGGGTTTTGCATAGGGCTGTTCCTGCTGGAGCCCCGCCCCGCCACCCCCCCGCTGGGGGGCCCGGCGCTGGGTGCCAGGGGACGTGGTGAATGCCCACGCGAACCTACGTGCGTTCCTGCACACAAGCCCCGGGCTTCTGCTGTTGCAACGCCTGGGCTGGGCTGGGCTAGTGGGAGCGTGCGGGGCTCTTTGGCTGCAGCGCTGGGAAGCAGGGAGGGCGCTGTGGTGCGCGGATCTCCAGCGGGCCGGTGTGAGGGCAGAGGGCTGGGGGGAGACAGGGCTACAGACGGGGGGAAGGAATTAGAGCCAGTTACAGCCCTGGGATCCGGCCTAGTGCCCAGATTCTGCCCTGCATCTGAATTAGACTAGTCCCCAGACTCAACTGTCCTGGCCCTTCTGGCCCTAGCACAGTTTCCTAGCCCCATGGCTAGGGGGTGGGGGGCATCAGCAATGATCCTGCTTGCTGAGTATCCAGGGGTCAGTTCTGGCTTATTGTGAACTGCAAGGGAAATAATCCCTACAATATATTAATGACATGGGAATGACTGGGATCCAGGGCCTTTCCCCTATAAAGGGGGTGTGAACAGATCCAGCCCTGGCTGGGCCTTTCCCTTCTAGGTCAGTGGTTCTCAGACTTTTTGCATTTGAGGACCCCAAACAAATTTGACAACAAATTCATAGAGGTTAGGTCCATCAATGGCTATTAGCCAGGATGGGTAGGAATGGTGTCCCTCGCCTCTGTTTCTCTGGAGGTGGGTGACAGGAGAGGGGTCACAGGAGGATTACCTGTTGTGTTCCCTCCCTTTGGGGCATCTGGTATTGGCCACTGTTGGCAGACAGGATAGTGGGCTAGATGGACCTTTGGTCTGACCCAGTATGGCCATTCTTATGTGCTTCTGACATGGAGGTACAGACCCCAGGGGACCATTGGTTGAAAATTGCTGATCTAGGCCACCAGTTAAAACACATGGACTAATTAGGCCAGCCATCAGGGGCGGTCCAAGGCTGGCTGCGGCAGCTGGCACCCCAGGCGGAACGTGCGATCGGCGCCCCTGCCTGCATGGCCGTCAATGGCGTAACGTCATCAGCGGCGCCCCGGGCACCCCGTTGAAGGCGGCGCCCTAGGCAACGGCTGAGTCGGCCTGTAGTCATAGGCCGCCCCTGCCAGCCATCAACACATATCTCATGCAGCAAGATCTGCAACCCTGCCAACTAGCCTCACAAATATGTTTATTTGTGGTAGCTCCTAAGCACCCCAGTCATGGACCAGGTCCCACTGTAAGAATCTAAGAGCTGCTATACTAGGTCAGACCATGCTCCACCTTGTCCAGTGTCCTGTCTCCAGCAGTGGCTTATACTGGAGCTTTCAGAGGTGGGGCAGCAGAGAACAAGCCAATTATAGAGTGATTCACCCCAGGCTTCAGTTGTCCATTAATTTAGTCAGGTGACCCCTATGTTTTGTATGGTGTGAAAGGGTCAATAACATTTCTCTAGTCACTTTTTCCGTACCATTCATGATTTTACAAACCTTAGTCTGTTTTCTAAGCTAAACAGCCCTAATCTTTTTAATCTCTCCTTGTATGAAGTTGTTCAGTAGCCTTGATCATCTTTGTTGCCTGTTGCTGAAACTTTTCCAGTTTCACATCTTTTCTGGGGGGAACCAGACTTGGTATACAAGGTGTGGGTGCTTCATATATACATAATGGCATCATATTTTCTAATTTTCTATTCCTTTCCTAGTAGGTCCTAGTACACTATTAGCCTTTTTGACTGCTGCTGCACATTGAACAGAAGTTTTCAGATAACTATCCACGGTGTCTTCAAGATATCTTTCTTGGGTGGTAAGCTAGGTGAGCTTTCTTGTGCTAGACACTACAAAAAAAGAGATGTCTTTGCCCCAGAGGGCTACCTATTTAGTGTGGGACCCCAGTACTGGTGTATTAAAGGTTTATAGGTTGGGGTGAGGTGAGAAATAGAGTCTATGAAAATCCCCACCCCAAATTTCCCTTGATAACCTCAAAAAATGTTTACATGGAAAGAATTTTACAAATCACATTTACACATTGCTGTGTAAATTTTTCATAGATTTTAAAGCCAGGTGGCACCTTTTGTTCCTCTCAGTGCAGACACTGAAAATCTGTCAATTTCCACTTTGGATTATGGAGTCACTAGTCCATTTCAGCCTTAGGGTCTCATGTCCCAGCTCAGCAATATTTGTTTGCAAATACCTCCAGGCCAGGAATAGATTTTACTGTGCTTTGGTTTGAAATAAAAATGATCCCCACTGGAATTTTTAAAATTCCCAAGTCCTTTGAGTTGGTCTCAGGTTTTGTAAAAACCAGTAAAATCTCAATGTTTAGAGCCAAATTTGACTTTACAGAACTATCTAAAATAAGAATGAACAAAATCCTAAACTGTTTTGTGTGGTCTCAGATGGGTAGCCGTGTTAGTCTGTAACTTTAAAAACAACAAGCAGTACTGTGGCACCTTAGAGGCTAACAAATTTATTAGGTCGGACTGCTCGTTGTTTTGTACTGTGTGGCTGTGCACTGTTAAACATATGCTGTGTTCCATCCCAGAAGAGGCTGCATTTCAGCACCGGGTGGGGAATCCCTGTATAAATAGCTGACGCAATCCCAGCCAACAGATGGCTGCATCTGAGCAATGGGTGAGAGATCCCTCTTTAAATAGCCCCTGTGCCCCACCCCAGAAGCAGCCATATTTCAGCACCGAGTGAGCAATCCCTGTACCACATTGCGGTTAATAATACCTAGCTCTTATATAGCACTTTTCATCTTCGGTTCTCAAAGCACTTTACAAAGGAGGTCAGTATCATTAGTTGTATTTTACAGATGGAAAACTGAGGCACAGGAGGTAAATGGCTTGCCCAACATTACCCAGCAGGCCAGTGACTGAGTGGGAAATAGATAAACTCAAGAGTCCTGGCTTCCAGCCACCCCTGCACTATCCATTAGACCCCCACACCCTTTTCGGAGCTAGGAAGTCCTGACTTCAAGTCCGGGTTGCTCTAATCAGTAGTTACTTGCCTCCTGCCTATATGCTCTGGAGAAAAATTCGCTAGCAAGCTTCTGTGACTTCTCCAAAGCTGGCTGTGGGGGAGGTAGGGCACTGAGCTTGTCTGCCATGTATTTTAAGGTTCTGCTTTGTATTTCTGACTCTGGGAGCAGAGTACATTCTAATGCTTAGAGTAGCAGGGAACTGGGAATTTGGACTCTTAGGTTCATCTATTGCCTGTTCCTCCTCTCTGCTCCATGCCTTGTGCTCTGTGGGTGTCCCCGAGGTGAGGGTAAAAATGAGCGGAGGGTCACAGGGTGTGACTGGGCGTGCATGCCGCTCAAATTCCCTGGCCCCCAGCACGTTTCAGACGTGCTCCTGACTAATGGGAATGGGTGACTCAGAGGAGTGACACCACCTTTCTCCTGACCACAGCTGCATCTGCAAGTGCAGAAGGAAGGTGCTGACTCAACAGCCTCTGAGGACGCACTCTGTCTGGGGGTGCTCCGAGTCAGGAGGCTGCTGCCCCGCCCCACAAAGCCACTGTGTGCCTGTTGACTTGGTCTTTGGCCTGCTAGTCCTTAGTCCTCTGTGTTGAAGAGAGATGGTGAGGACATGGGAGAATGCGAGTGAGGCCTTTTGGGTTCTCATCCTAGCTCTAGAAGAAAGGCAGTGGGTAAAAGAGTGGGGCCTGGGAAGAACTTCTGAGTTCCAATCCCTGCTGTGTAAGAGGAGTAGGACTAGTGGTTAGAGCTGGGAGTTAGGACTCCTGGGTTCTATTGCAACCTTGGGGAGGGAATTGGGGTTTAATGCAGGGTTCCTCAAAGTCTTTGGCCTGTGGCCCACCCCACTCAACGCAAACTTTTCCATGGACCACCAGCCAACTACCCATGATGACAAAATGGGTGCAGGAACAGGCTGGGCTGGGGGGGGGGGGCGCTGGGCAGGAGGGAGGAAGCAGCAGTGGGCTGAGGGTGGAGGACAGGGGGCAAGAGCAGGCTGAGGGTGGGGGGGGGTCTTTGCAGGAGGGAGGATGAAGAAGTGGGCTGAGGGTGCAAGGTCTCTGCAGGAGGGGTGTGTGTGAGGGGGATTGGTGTGCGGTGTCTGGGCATGAGGAAGATGCAGGGGCACTTACCTGGCTCCGTGCCCCCGGCTGTTCCCAGGCACTGCTCCCCCGCTTCCAGTGGCTGTGATTTTGGTAAATGGGAGCAGCGAGAAAAGCCTCCAGGAAAGCGGTTTCCTGGCTGCCATTTCCATGCCCCCAGCTAGGGGGAGGGGCAGCAGCAGCACATGGAGTCCTTTCCTCCCCCTTCTGCCATGAGCTGGATCCATCCCATGCGGCTCAGGGTCCCCCCCCCCCAGCAGGAAGCCAGCACTGGCACTCTCACCTCACAGGGAGGGGGGGTGCTGGGCTGGAGCACCATCATGGGCTCCCTGCTGCAGGAGGGAGGGAGCCCCAAGCCCATGGCCCACCTGCAAGATGGTCGCAGACCACTGGTGGTCCACAGACCACACTTTGGGAACCATGGATCTAGTAGATTAGAGCAGGGGGAGCTGGAAGCCAGGAGTCTTGGGTCCTGGAAGGAGCTGTTGTTAGACCTGGGGGAGGGTCTGGGAGTAGGATCTTGGTTCTCTCCTCAGCTATGGGCGGGTGGTCTGCTGTGGTCAGCGCGGGGTGTCAGGATTCCTGGGTGCTGTCCCTGGCTCTGGGAGGGCAGTGTGACTGCTTCCCCCAGAGCATTGGTCAGCGAGGGGAGTCAGTGGGCTAAGGGTTAACGTGGCTTGATTCTAGGGGAGTGACCAGCCACTGGCCAGGCTGGGGCTCCCAGATGGGATAGGCCTGCCCTGCACGTAGCCTTATGCTAATGGATTAGCAGTGTCTGTAGCCTAGGGCACAACTCTGAGAGCAGTTGGCAGCTGTCCATGCTGCCGCCTCTGCAGGTTCCCAGGGATGAGCAGCAGGGTTAACCCCAGAGCTGTCTGGAGCGGCAAGGGGGGGCTATCTAGCATGGTGAAGTGGGATGGAGTGTCTGAGTTTAGAAGGCGATGGGGGCATGGGACCAGCCTCATTGTCCAACCTTTCAAGGGCTACACAAGATCAGTTGGTTGGGGGCTTCCCTGGTGGGGGACACGGCACACATGCAACTGCAGCGGAGCTGTATTGACTAGAGTGGGGGAGCTAGGAGCCAAGTTCAGTTCCCCAGCTTGGGACAGCGAGTGGGCATTCAGACTCCTGGGCTCTTTTGCTGGCTCTGGAGCAAAGTGTCTTAGTCTGGTGACCCAGTGAGGATTTGTACATAATCCTGGGTAATTTAATATTGGAACTTAATTATATTTATTAACAGATCCCAGGAATACTGACTGCCAGCCCCTGCTCTAACCACTGAACCATGCTGCCTTTACACTCAGACCACTCCATGTCATTCCTTCACATGCTGGGTGTCTGTTTCCCATCTGTGGGCTCATGGCCCCACCTCTGTGAGTCTTTGTGCTGCAACCCACCTGCCTTGAGCTCTGCATGGTTTTCTCTCTGCAGAGCCCTCCATGGCTGAGATTGTGATGAAGAAGGGGCTCCCCCTGGCTGGCCGGACTCTGGGAGAGATCCCCGTGTCCCCTCTTCACTTTGCATCAGCATCAAGAGGCCTCCAGAGGAACCTGGACAGTGTCAGGAAGGGAGCCAAGGTATAAATGGGGCAGGCCAAATTAGAATCAAGGCAATGTTGGGTCAGAAGGAGTCTTGAGGGGTCATCAAGGCCTGCCCTCTGTGCTGAGGTGGGGCCAAGAAAACCCAGAACATCCCTGACAGGTGTTTGCCCAACCCCTTCTTATAGCCCTCCCATAGCGGGGACTCCACAGTATTCCTGGCAGCCTGTTCCAGAGCTTAGCTACCCTCAGGCTGTCTACACTATGGCTTTTGCCAGAAGAGGCAATGCAAATGACGTGCTGATTAGCATTTTGTCACACTTCATTTGCATAATGTATTCCGAGCCATTTTTGCGCAAGGGTATTTTGCGCAAAAACATGCAGTGTGGCTGTGGCCGTTTTGTGCAAAAACCCCTTTTTGTGCAAGATCCCAGGCGAGGCAAAAGGATCTTGCGCAAAAAGGGGGTTTTGCACAAAACGGCCACAGCCACACAGCATGTTTTTGCGCAAAACCTCCTTGCACAAAACCAGCTCGGAATAGATTATGCAAATGAAGTGTGACAAAATGCCAATCAGTACTTCATTTGCATTGCCTCTTCTGGCAAAAGCTGTAGTGCAGACAAAGACTCAGTCAGAAAGTTTTTCCTATTTCTGACCTAAATCTTTCTTGCTGCAGATTAAGCTGACTCCGTGTCCTGCCTCCAGTGGGCAGGGAGAACAGTTGATCCCCGTGCCCTTTATCACAGCCCTTTATGTATTTGAAGTCTATTCTCACGTTCAATTCCCTGACAGAAGTGTGCATAGTGGGAATGGGACAAAGGGCCTTTGCCCTCTAGGGGTCACCAGCTCCAATCTGGGCCCAGAGTAGGAGGACTGGATATCCCAAGGGAGCTAGGAATGGGGCCTGGGGCCTTTCCTTTTAGGGGACACTTGCTGTTCTGGCTGCAGGATTGGGGGATCCCAGACCCCAGCCACAGAAGGGTGATGTTTCTCCCCTTTCCCAGACTTGCAGCCCGGACTGGACCATTGCGCCTGCTGTTGTCTCCAAATCCTTTGTCAGTCCCAGACATGCTTGCCCAAAGCGCCGGTCTCCTGTGCTGGGGCAAGGGGCTGGCTCTCTGCTCTGGACATCACAGCTGGACCGTGTCCTGCCCCTCTCTCTTGTCTGCTCCATGGGCCCCTGGTGCTGGTACCATCAGAACTCTCATGCAGTGCACAGGCTGACGGCTGAAGACGTGCAAAAGGCCAGAGATGCCAAGGTGTCTCCCGCCCAGCCCTACAGACATATGGTAAGGGGGTGGGAGTGGGGGATCTAAGAATTAAGGTTCCTGGTTCTCGGTTCAGGGAGGGGAGAAGTGTAGTGGTTAGAGCAGGGCGCCATGGTTCTAGCCCCAGCTGTGGGAGGTGAGTGGGGTCCAGTGAGTTAGAGCAAGGGGCCTGGAGACAGGACCCCTGGGTTTTATTTCTGTCTGTGATCAGGCAGTGAGTTGGAGTTGTTCTGTGGGCCTGGGCTGACCAGGACCTGGCTCTCTGCTGCCATGAGGTGAGAGGGGGGCTGTCTGGGAGAGTCACTCCCGCTCTGTTTTACAGCTCAGTGACAAATCCTGTGAGCGGAAGGTCCCCACGACTCGGCTCAGCAGGCTGGCCAACTTTGGGGGTAAGTAGCATCCAGCCCATGCTCTGATAAGGGGACGGGGCATGCGGCACTTCCCCTCTAGGGGGTCCCAGCTTCAGTTTTCACTGTCAGAGGAGTCTATGGTTGAACGGGTCACACAGACTGAGTGGTGGTGGATAGGTCCCTGTGGGGTCAGGAGAGGCAGGTCAGCAGGGGGCGCTCTCTGTGTGCATGGCAACAGCCTGCTGCAAGTGGTCAGGACGGACACACACAGAGGCTGGCGGTCCCAGGGCAGCAGGAAGGTCCAGGAAGGAAGATGTTCCCAGGGCCATCCCAGCATTTCCATGGGGTTCATGGGATGACTCAGATGCTTTGTGGGGTGGGTGGCTCTGGAGGTCGGTGGGAGCTTGGTGCTCCCCTTCCCCTGCGAAGCAGTGGGGTAGGGCAGGTTGGCCTGGTGCATTATCCTACACTTTGTCCCCTAGGCTTAGCTGTGAGTGTTGGGATCGGGATCCTGGTGGAAGCTGCTAAGAAATCCTTGTGGGCAGAAAGGGCTGTGAAAGGTGAGTGAAGGACACTCGAGGCGGCCCACTCACACACTTGGACAGGCACAATGGGAATCAATCACCCTCACACACTGACGGTCAGGCATAGACACAGTTGGAACCCTCCTCACATGCTCATTCACATGCACACATATGTACTCTTGTGCACACACCTGAGGCTCTTTGACACGAGTTCACCCCAACCATAGCAGAGATGAAAGCTGACCGATGGTCAGGGGCTCAATGCACGGGACCTATGCTTGGGCACATGCACACTTGGAATCTCGCTCCCTGACTCACATTCCTGGGGCGCACACTCAGGTGGCCATACTCCCTTGGCCTTCACACAGATGTGCGCACTTGGAATCACACCTACTCCAAGTCTCACATTCCCTGGCTCACTCAAAGTCTTGCACTATTGGACACCCACTTCCACGGTGCAGAAGCTGTGTGGAGACCCTGCCTTGTGTGTGCGAGACAGGAGGGGGGACACATCTTTCCTGTGACCTCATTGTCTTCTGTGGGGATTGGGGGGAGAAAAGCAGCTCTCAGCCCAAGAGCCTGAGCCTGTGGCTTGGCCTGGAGGGCAGGGCAGCAGCTGGGCCAAAAGGCTGGTGTGATTCTAGCACCAAGGTTGGGATCAGAGGGGAGGGGATTTGGATGTGGCAGCCAGGCAGGGCAGGGCCCCCTGCCTGCAGGACTTTTCCAGTGTGGGGGGGGGCGGGCAGAGAGGGTAGGGACAGTGCTAGCACTATCTGGGTCATTGGCATTTTGGAAAGGATTCACTGGGGGGAGAACAAACCATTTTGTTTGGGCTTCAGGGCCTCTGGACAGGATTTGTCACTTCTGATGGAAGGAGGCATTGGGTCAAAAAATCACTTCAAGGTGCAAAATGGCAACACTGTGTATCACAAAAGTCTCAGCAGCCCCTGCGATTACTCCTGAATTGTGCTGAAAGATTTAAACATGTTTTAAAGTGAAGAAATTGGCAAAATCCATGGGACTTTGTGAGAGGCTGGGGTGGAGTGGGGGTGGAGTTGCCATTTGCCAGTGAAGAAACAGTTGGGGTAAAAAGTCACCCAGCTCCAGTGTGCAACACATGGACCCCTGCAGAGGGTCTTTGGCTGCTGGATCTGTGAGGCTGTGGTTGACAGGAGTTCTGTGCTGGGAGTGGCTCCCCATAGGTTATAGGGGGCTAGCTCTGTCTTGACCATTCCTGTGTTTCTCCTCCACCCCCAGGTGAGCTGTCGCCCTCCAGCACACGTGCTCTCCTGTCTGAGGCCAATGCAGAGCGGATTGTCCGGACCCTGTGCAAGGTGCGGGGTGCGGCTCTGAAACTCGGACAGATGCTGAGCATCCAAGGTGAGGAGACAGCAGGATGGGGGGGGGGGGGCAGCCAATATCCCCAAATCCGGGGTGGGATCGTTCCCTATAGTCTATTTGCCTAGGCTCCCTGACACTGAAATCCACTGCCTCCCCCAGGTGCAGGGCTTGCTGTGGGGACAGTTCCACAGCCAGCCTCCCCCCCTTTGCTCTGCCCAGTGTCACCCCACTACTCCTTCCTGCAGCATGGCAGCATGAGGAGTGAGATCCCATGTCACATCCCACATACACAGTCTCTGATACTTCCCCTTACTTTGTACCCTCAGATGATGCCCTAATTAACCCTGCGCTCCAGAAGATCTTTGAGAGGGTCAGACACAGCGCTGATTTCATGCCCACTAAGCAAATGATGGTGAGTGTGGGGGAGGTGGCAGACTCAGAAGAGGGAGGACTGGAGGGCATGGGAAGGTGGGGGGGGCGAAGCCAGAGCTGTGGGAGTGCAAGGGTAGGGGTGATTGGCCCTGACCCCCCTGTTCTCCCCTCTCCATGCAGGGCGTGCTGAACAGTGAGCTGGGCCCAGACTGGCGCAGGCGACTGGCCTGGTTCGAGGAGCGCCCTTTCGCTGCTGCTTCCATTGGACAGGTGCATCTAGCACAGCTGCTGGATGGGCGCAATGTGGCCATGAAGATCCAGGTAACAGTAGGGCTGAGGCAAACCCAGATCCCCATGGCAACCTCCATCTTGGCAGGCAAACCCACAGTCCCAGCAAGCTGGGTGATGGCCATGTTGGCGGCCAGTTCCCTTGAGCACTGTAGCCATGTATAGAGGTTGGTTCTCCTGAGGTGTTTGTGTCCATGTTGGAGGCTGGTCCTTCTGGGACACAGGTGGCCATATTGGACGTTAGTTCGCCAGGGCATCAGGCAGTGGGGGTGGCCACATTGGTCTCTCACTGTCATGTCAAGCTGCAGCCATGATGAAGGCCAAACACTGGGATGCCAAGCAGCAGCTATTGTGGCTATGTGCCCTTGCGCTGTCAACATGGAAAGCAAGTCCGGATGCCCTCTTCTGAGGAGATGGCTATGCTGGCAATTGCTAATGCACCCCCTGGGGAGCCCCATCCAATTGGCTACCATGTCCCAGCCTATACCTCCATGTAGATCCTGATACATCATCTCCATGGCTGGTGCCTGTTTGCCCAAGGGGATTATGGGAAAGGTCTTCGCATCTGTGTGACTGGACTGAAGGAACTTCTCACACTCACTTGCCAGTGGCTGCATTTAACTTCCCATCCTGGCTCCTTTGAGGACCTTGATGCCCTCCATGTGCTCTCTTTTGGTCTGCCATGGGCAGGCCCTGTGCCCAGCTGGTCTAACCCCATTTCCCTCTCCCCCAGTACCCAGGCATTGCCCAGAGCATCGACAGTGATGTCCGGAACCTCGTCTCCCTGCTGAGTCTGAGCAATGCGCTGCCTGAAGGTACCAGGTCCCAATCCCACGGTCCCACCCTCCCCTGGATACTCCCATGCCTCTCCTGCTCCTGGTCACATGAGAGCCCAAGTTCTTCCTTCCCCGAAGAGTCAGTGCCCCGGTGTGGGGAGAAGTTGTTGGGGACCAAGACTGCTGGGTTCCATCCCAGCTCTGAGAGGGGAGTGGGTTCTAGTGGGTTAGAGCAGCAAGGGCTGGGAGTTAGGCAGTAGGAGCTGGGAATCAGGTCTCCTGTGTTTTCAGCTCGACCAAATGTGGCTTGGGCAAGTGCCCTCCCTGCTGGGTGCCTCAGTTTCCCTCTGGCTTCCATCCCTCAGACTCTGGAAGGGGATCGTGACAGAGGGTGAGACTCACTCCGAGCTCTCAAGTACTGGGGTGAGTTGGGCGCTGGCGCTGACATCCCTTCCTTGCCCCTTTCCCCGCAGGGCTTTTCCCTGAACATGCCATTGAGGTGATGAGCCGTGAGCTGGCCCTGGAGTGCGACTACAAGCGGGAGGCTGCCTGTGCCACGAGGTTTCAGTGAGTGCCCATGTCAGTGTCACATCCGCACTGGCACAGTCGCCCAGGAGAAGGCTGTCAGCCATTCCGGCCTAGTCACCTGCAGGCTGGTGTTATCAGCCACACTGGCACAATCACCTGGTGGGGAGGTACTGCTGGCCACTCTGGCATATGTGCCCAGGAGATGGTACACATTGGCCCAACCACTTGGTAAAGGTATGGTACAGATGGCCGCTCTGCACAGTTGCCTTAGAGCAGCCGGGGGGAGCTAAGACCTGGGGGCCGGATGCAGCCCCTGAGGCCCAGGGCCTCCCTAGCACTGAGGAGCCCACACTGGCACTCCAGTCCCCCGATGCCTCTCCGCAGGCCCTGACCCCCAACTGATTTTTCTGTGGGTCAGTAGCCCCCAATCCAAAAAAGGTTCCCCACTCCTGCCTTGGGGAATGGTACAGGCAACCACTCAGGCACAGTCCCCCAGTGTGTGTGTTGCGGGAGAGGGTGGTACTGTGCCCACACTGATACAGAATCTCCTGCTACGCTCCCCCCACAGGCAGCTGTTGCAGGATGACCCAGTGTTCTACGTGCCGTCGGTGATTGGTGAGCTGAGCACCCAGCGGGTGCTGACCATGGAGTTGGTGCCTGGCTTCCCCCTCGACCAGGCCCAGGGGCTGGACCAGGAGACACGCAACCGGGTAACAGGGGAGGGGAGGAGGAGGAGACACTCATGTGTAAAAGGGATCCCAGCACTGGGACACATTCCTAGTCTCCCTCTCTTTCACCCCCAGTCGGGGTTCCCCCATTGGTCACACTCTGCTCAGGCCTGACTCAGGATCCAGCGCTGGTGACCATGCTCCATGCCCAACCCTTTTCACCTTAACTCTAAGACGCAGAGCCGGTGCTGCTGCTGTTGGAAGGGGGCAGTTCCCAGCCTGATCCCAGCAGGGCAGGGGCCTGTCCTGAGATGGGGTGTAG
Source organism: Pelochelys cantorii (assembly GCA_032595735.1). NCBI lineage: Eukaryota > Metazoa > Chordata > Testudines > Trionychidae > Pelochelys > Pelochelys cantorii. The sequence continues at coordinate 36,801,221 of CM064336.1, forward strand.
CAGGGTAGAGGGCCATTGTGCTCAGCACTGGGCTCTTTCTCACTCCCACAGATCTGCTTCAGTATCCTGGACCTGTGCGTGCGGGAGCTTTTCCACTTCCGCTACATGCAGACCGACCCCAACTGGTCCAACTTCTTCTATGATCCACACAGCGGCAAGGTACGGACACCCTGTTGCCTCCTATATCAGAGCCAGCGAGCAGCAACCGTTTCCCTGAATTGAGGAAACTCTACAGCCCCCCCCCATGTCAGTCAGTCAGTCAGCCATGGCCCCCTTCCCTGATTGAAGGAACCCCCTACTGCCCTCATATTGCTGCCACCTTCTCCTCACTAGCATGGGTGGGAAACCCACCACTCCACACATTTGTCCCCTCCCCATTGCACCTCTGTCTTTCCAGGATCATCACTGCATCTACATGGGCATCCTTCAACACCTGGGGGAGAGGAACATAGGACAGGCCCAAGGCAGCACACCAGGGGACAGGAGAGGCATGGGGGTGGGCTGGGGGCATTGGGAGCCATGCTCCCTCTCCATTATTGGGGGATCCCCCCCTGCATCCTGGCTCCCTTGTATAGGCAGTGATCTCTCCTAGCCCACATGTCCCCCCACTCAAAACTCCTGCCTCCCAGTCCAACGATGCCTGAATGGCTGAGGCCCACCCTGCAAGGGCAGAGTTTCAAGAGAGATGGGGTGGCAGTAGCCATATGCCCCAGGACATGGCTTCCCTTTCTTCCTGGTCCCCTGATGGTAAGGGAGCGAGTGGAAAGTACTTGGATTCTGTGCGTGCCTCCCATGTCTGGTACTTTCCCCTCGCTCCCTTATCCGCAGGGGAAGGGGAAGAAAAGCAAGTCCCATCCCAGTGTGCACAGCTAGTATCCCGCCCCCGCTCTCTCGAAACTCCACCCTTGCCACCCTGCATGGCTGATTCCACCACTCCCTCCCTCCCATCAGATCACCCTCCCCCAGCTGCACCCTTCACTATGAACCCGACAGCCAGGCCCTACTACCCTGTCATGTGCCTATACCATACAGCCTAATCCAACCATGTTTGAGATTTATTGTCTGGAGGCTCAGTGCCTACCTGCCCCTCAAATGTAATGCACCCCACAGTACTATTCCTAGGGCTAAGCTTGAGAAGCTCACATGCTCCCCCTGACCATGGGCAGCTGCACTCCCCTCCTCCAACAGTGTCACTCAGTTGTGGTGAAAGGCACTTAAATTTCTTACAGGGACTGTCCTATCGCAACCCAGGTCCCTGCCAGCTCTTTCAATAGCTCCCTGATGGCTTTTGCGGCAGCTCAGCCAGTTCTTGCTGGAGCTGCGCACTGGGACACACCCGTTTACTTTCACCTCTGGGATCCAGGAAGCCTGATTCCTCTCCCCGCAAGCACTAACAGTGTGGTTTGTGGGGGAGGGGGAACTGCCCCCTCCCCTGCCCCCCACTTCCCATCCCAGACCTGGGCTTCCCAGCTGATTCTAACCGGCTTTTCTCTCTGCTGGACACCAGGTGGCGCTGCTGGATTTCGGAGCCACTCGCAGCTTTGACAAGACCTTTACAGATCAGTACATTGAGGTGAGACTGTCGCTGCCGTGGGCTTTGTCCGGCAGGGGTCACTGTAGAGAGCAGGGCAGGAGTTCTGTCAGTTGGGGATGGGGGCAGGGGGGCGCTCCTGGTTATTCCAGCCTTGGCTTCTCCCAGCAGGAGGCGCTGTAGGGAGTGGGGCAAGAGGGTTTTGAGCCCTGTGCCTATCTTACATGGCCTCTGGGCCACTTTGATTCCAGATCATTCAGGCTGCAGCTGAAGGTGACCGGGCTGCGGTGCTGCAGGGATCCATCGCACTTCGGTTTCTCACAGGCTATGAGACTCAGGTGAGATACTTGGATCTCTCCCTGGCCACACCATGGGGGCTGGGGGGATAGTGCCCAAGTGTTGGGGGGCAGAACCTTGCCTCCAACCTCTGCTCAACTTCCTCAGCTCTCCCAGCCTGTTCCCTGAACCCGCCCTTGTCAACCTGTGTGCTTGCCTCAGTCACTTCTGGGCCTTCAGGTCCTGCCCACCCCCCACCCCTCCCACCTCTCTGCACTCTCAGCTCCCAATGCCCCCCCTACTATCCACCCCACCCTATGTCTCCCCCTACTCACTGCCTCAGTGCCCTCTATGCCCCCACCCCATACTCTAACTTCCCCATTCCCACCTCTGTCCCCCCACCATATTTCCCTCCAGTCCCTGCCCACCCCATCAGCCATCTTGGTGCCCCTCAGGTGCTCACACCACTTTGGCTCCCAATGCCCACAGCGTTCCCACCATCTCCCTCCTGCCCCCTGGTGTGCTGCCTTGGCCTGACCAATGCTCCTCTCCCTCAGGCGATGAAGGATGCCCACGTAGATGCTGTGATGATCCTGGGCGAGGCCTTTGCTGCTGATGGCCCCTTTGACTTTGGTGCCCAGAGCACAACACACCGCATCCATGCTCTCCTGCCCATCATGATGCAACACCGTCTGACGCCACCCCCAGAGGAGACCTACTCCCTGCACCGCAAGATGGCCGGCTCCTTCCTCATCTGTGCCCGGCTTGGTGCCCGCATCCACTGCCGGCCCATCTTTCGCCAGGCCTACGCCCGCTACTGGGGCCGGGAGGGCTGAGACTGCTGAGTGTGGGGAGTGTCCTGGTAGGGTGGGGGCCCAGCAGATATGTCAGGGTGAGGCCTCCACAGGGGGATCCTGAGGAAGTAGGGTGCCATCGTGGAGAGCGCATGGGAGCCCCTGCACCATTGAATGATTGGCGTTTCAAGGGACCTTTCTGGGCAGGACTCAAGGGATTTTTGAGGGTGACTTCATGGAATGATGGGAATTTTGAGGGAGTCCTCAGGACTGTGACAGCTTCAGGGGGGCTCTCATGAATTAGAGGATTGAAAGGGGCCCTCATAGAAGGGTGGGAGTTTCAAGGGATCCCTAAGGTAGGTCACAGGTGAGTTTCAAAGGAATCTTCATGGGATGCGAGGAGATCCAAGGGACTCTTATCGAGGTGTTTCAAGTGAGTTTTGAGGGAGTCCTTATAGCATTATGAGATTTTTGAAGAAACCCTTAAGAAAGGGAACCCCAAACAAAAGGAACTGGGGGGAGTGATTGGGTGATGGTTATGGACTTGAGGAAGGCTGGGTGGTTCCCTCTTCCTACACTGCTCCTGTCGGTGAATTCTACACAGGGGAGCCCAGGGGCTGTCCCCTCCTTTAGATTCCTCTGCCATGGGCCTGCCCTCCCTGCATCTCTGCACCCAGCTGGGGTCCCCACCCAGAAACTGAACCAGGGCCTGCAACTCCAGAGAATCCTCCACTTCCTGCTGCATCACAGGAGCGAAGGAGTCAATGTCAAAACCCTCCCACAGCAGGGGAGCGACCCCGTCTGTCTCCCAATCCACCCAGCCAATGTGCACTGGTGTGTGTGTGCCTGTCTTCCTGGAGGGGCAGCACCACGCACGACAACCCATGCACACATCACCCAGGTCCTGAGCCAGACATTGTAACCCATGCACTTTACTGTGTGGATATCGTCCTCCAGGGGTTGTTGGTGCATGTGTGCTGAGATAGGCCCTGCAGTCCATGCACATTGCTGTGTGGAATAGCTCCCCCTATGAACAGAGTTGGGCACTGCAGCCCTTCTGCATTGCAGTGTGTATGTCTCCCCCTATGTGTAACTCTAAGTAATGTAGCACAGGTGCATTGCAATCTGGGTGTCTTCCCAAAGAGTCAGCTCTGAGGACTGTAACCCAAATGCAGCAACCAACATACCCCCAATAAAAGGAATGAAATGCTGAACTGGGGTGTGTGTGTGTGGCAAAGCCATTGCGGGGGAGACAAATGACTGGGACGTTACAGTGGTATCTTTTCCCCAGCAGCCCAGTGCAAGAGGCTCACTGAACAGTTTAAGGCAAGTATCCCCCCACCAAAAGGGGTGGGAACATTAAAATATGTGGGTTCAAGGGTGTACGTGGGCTATCACAGGCCTTTTCTGAGAGCCAAGTCTGGGATATGGTTTGGCAGGCTCGTCTGCTCTGCTACCATTTGCGGCATGAGCTGAAGATGGAGTGACCCCTGCTGGCCAAAGATGCATAGCAGAAGGGAATCAATTCCAAGCACAGGGGAGAGGGATCAGATTTGTGCCCCAAAAGTGGGCAGTGGATTTATCTTGAGGGCAAGATAGGTTAGACTGGAGCAGACCTCAAACCGTGGATCAGGACCCAAAGGGGTTGCAACCCCATTTTAATGGGCCACCAGAGCCAGCATTAGACTTGCTGAGACTTGGAGCTGAAGGCCAAGCTCAGATCCTACCCAGGGCAGGAGGGCTCTTGCTCTGCCCCCTCCCACAGCATCATGCAATTTTGTTGCCAGAAGGGGATTGTGGTGCAATTAAATTTAAGAGCTGCTGGGTTAGGGTCCGGAGCTGAGGGGCTATGTCTGTGCATTGCACTACTTGGGGTGGGAGTGGGAGGTTTCAGCCCTTTTCAGTTATGCAGCTTTGTTCCTGGTGGCAGGAGTAGAGGAGGGAGCCCTAGGCTACGTCTACATGGCAGCACTACTTTGGGATAGCGGAGGTATCCAGAAATAGCGATCCTGCAGCTTAACAGCAAGCCCGTTATTTCGAAATATAACCGGCTCGCTATTCCAACTTCCCTGTAAACCTCATTCCACGAGGAGTAAGGGATGTTTTGGAATAGCGGGTTATTTCAACATTTGGTGCTATTATGAAATAAGCTATGTGATTTGCATACCTCAAATTGCATAGCTTATTTTGAGCTACAGGGGCAGTGTAGATGTACCCCTAGGGTGCAAGGAAGAAGTTCCCAATCCCTCCCCTCAGCCACATGGGGGCTCCAAGGGGCAGGGTATGAATCTGCACTTCTGCCATCTGACCACTAAGTGGCGCTCTGCTGCTGCTCATCCCTGGAAGGGCTGATTTGCCCAGTGCCAACATGCAGCTGCCTCTGGGGTGAGGTGTGGGGATTGTTTAACAATGCTGCCAAATAGCTTAGCGCAGAAGAATCCTGTAGCTCACTGAAACAGCAGTGGGGATGTAGGGAGGCAGCATGGAGTGTCCCTGGATTAGCATTTCCCCTGGACACATAAGATAACTAATGATAAGAAGTGGCCAGGAGCTGAACTTCACTTTGAGGCAGGGCCTGGGAGGGTCAAAGGACTATATACTACAGAAGAGGGCTCTGACCTTCAGGGCTCTGGCTGCAATGGGCTCCTGTTTCTAGGAAGCCCTAGGGAGAAACCCTTTGTCTGGCAGAGACAGCCTGGGCCGAGCTGCACCCATCGCAGTGACCTGCACTTAAGAGCAAAGTGCCGAGCGATGAGTGTCGCTGAAAGGCAGACTCATGGGAAGCCTGGGCATCTCTGTGGCTGCACATGTACTGCTGTACACTTCCCTCTCCATCCAGCCCCCCGCTTGTCTGTCTCTGGGCCTGTAATCACACCAGCCAGCCGGACACAGACCCTCAAGCCAGCCATTCCCCCTGGCTCCCCTTGCCTTGGGGCAAGGTCCTTTCCAACACGCCCTGACTCTCAGTGCAGGGCTGAGGTTTGTGGCATAGGCCTGGATTCCTGGAAACCGAATCCCTTAGGGATGGGCTCATCACACACTTCCCCCACCCCATGCCTTCGTATCTGCAGGAAGTGGGGAGTTCACACGCACGCACACACCCTCTGCGCTGCCCTCGGCCCTGACATGCCACCAACACTGACAGCTCTCCCCTGTGCCCCCAGACTCACCCTGCAGCACCCTGCCAAGTCACAAATGGCCTAGCTGCCTTCTGGAGATAAGGTGGGGGAAGGATCCCCAGCCTTAGCCTCCCCTCTAGCTGGGGCCCATCCCAAGGACATGGGGGCCCCCCAACCTCCCCTGTGCAGGGGAGCCAAAAGTCAGTACCCATGTAGTGTCCTACTGCAGGATGGTGTGAGCCTCTCTCTCTGGGGGAGTGTCCCTCAATGGGGGGAAATGTGCATACATACTGGGCTTGGGGAGGGGCTCTTCAATCATGATTCAGGGTGGGGGGATTTGGGGTCATTAGACACAATAACTTCCAGCCCCCAACCTCTCTAACCACTAGACACCACTCCCACCCCAAGTTATGGCTAGAACCCAAGAGTCCTGACTCCCAGCCTACCTGCTTTAACCCAGCAGACCCCAGAAATGGGGTTAGAACCCAGGAGTCCTAGTTCCCTCTGGGGTGTGTCTCTTCCCCCCTCAACCCTCTGGCACAGGAGTGTTTATCTTTAACCTTTGCCAAGCACTATCTCTGGGCTTAATTGCCCCTCTAAGGGCGGGGAGGCTGAGCTTGCTTCCTTTGCCCGGATCTCTGACCCCGCCCCCAGATAAGGAGAAGGGAACGTGGAAAGAGGGTTTACGGGAATGGGGATAACGATTAATCCTTGGGACCTTGCAGGGGTCAAAGCCAAGAAGGAGGGTGGGGCAGGGGGGTTAGAGTTGGGGTCCAGGGCTCCATCCTGAGCTCTGGGAGGGAAGGAGGGGGTCAAGGGGATTAAAGTGATGGGGGCTGGAAGTCAGGATGCCTGGGCTCTATCCCAAGCCGTGGGAGGAGAAGGGAAGGAGTTTAGTGGGTTGGGATTCAAGATGCCTGGGTTCTTGCTCCAAACTCTAGGAGGGGAGTGGGGACTAGAACCAGGACTGAGCTAATTTATTGACACACAACCACTAGACCGGGTCCTTCCAGGGCAGGCCAAAGCCTTTGACTCCTCCAGAGGGGCTGTGGGGCAGGGCGGGGGTTGTGGTTGGCTGTACTTTGAATCCCGAGGTGCTTATCAAATATTTACAGCCAGGCTAATCATTAACCTGCTGGTGCTTTATGGGCCTGGCCTCCTGGAGAAAAGATAGCCCGGCCCCGCCCGGCCCCATCAGTCCCTTCAGCACAGCGCAGGGGAGGCAGACAGACAGACAGACAGACTGTAGGGAGATGCCAAGGTAAGACCCTTTCCAAGTTTTGTTGGCTTTTTCTTTTTTTTTTTTGCAATCCACTTAATACCCCCATTTCTCTGAACTCTGCTGTTGATCTTTTAACCCCTTCTCCTCCAGGCAGCCCATCTGCCATGTCTTTTTCCCAACCCCCTTTGGAGGGACTCAATGGCAATCTCTGTGGCACCCTGACGGTATCCCGGAGTGCTTTACCTGTCACAGTGATGCAGGCACTCATGGTGAGGTGCAGGGGCTGTTTAGTAGGGAGCCCCTTGCCCAGCTGTGGGATGCAGAGGTTGCTCACGCAAGGATCTCTTGTATGAGATGCAGCCACTTCTAGGGTGGGACACAGCTGCTATTTAATAGCACACAGCCACACGCAACAGTTTGGGATGGGCAGTGGAAGGGGAGTGTGGTATCTCCTTGACATGGCCTGCGGGATAGCAGATACTGAGCTGGGATGTGTCCAGCACAAAGTCCTAATGCAAAGTAGCTCAGGATCTGCAATAGAGAGGGCAGCGCCCCATGCCAGAGTCAGGACTCTCCTAGGTGTCTGAACAGGAAGTAGATATGGCTTTTCAGTCTGCCATTCTGGGAACCCCTGGGTTCTGTCCCTGAATCTGAGAAAAGAGGGATCTAGGGGCTGTTGGGCATCAGGACTTCTATCCCTAGTTCTGGGAGGGCACTGGGGGTCTAGTAGTTAGATCAGGCAGGCAGGGAGTCAAGACTTCTTGTGTCTCTCCCTAGTTCTGGGGTTTAGTGGTTAGAAAAGAGGGTAAGTCCGGATTCCTGGGCTTGATCCCCAGATCAAGGAGGGGAATTTAATGGTTTGGGCAGGTGGGAAGGGGGTAAATGTCAGGAATCCTGGGTTTTGCTGCCCCCTCTCTGCAAATATCCATGTGACTGAATTTGCCTTCCCAGAATCTCTCTGTATTTCTTGTTCCATGTCCGTACCTACTGGCCCTTGTTCTTGTGTATCCCTGTGTCCCCTCCCTGGTCCTGGGTCCTGTCTCGACATTCACCCCAGGGTGGAGGATCCAGACACAGTTTATGAAGGAGAAAGGTCTGGTTTATTTCTTTGTGCCTTTCCTCACTTGTGACCCTGGAGTTATTGCTTCATGGAGGAATAAGGCTAAACCACTCATCCACTGGGAGCTCCTCCCTTGAGATTAACTGCATGGTTGTCCCTGGGGCAGTATAGGGACCAGTATAAGTCAGCCCCCGCCCCCCGCCCCGCCCCCCCGGCTTGGGGATCCCACTCTGCAGCAGATCACTGGGCTCAGGGTGGCCTCAGAGCCAGCAGCCGGGACCCTGGTCATGCAGGTTGGTAGCTGGAACCCCATAGCACAGGGTAGTAGCAGAGCCCCCAGGGCACCTAGTCCCCATGCCTATGTCTTCTGGGACCACCCACACCGGCCAATCACTCTGGCCTGCAGGCCCCCCCCAAAATGCAGGGCATGGAGCAGTCACCCTGATTCACCCGTACCCATGGGATGGCTCTGCCACTCCATACGGCACAGCACCCCACAGGCACCGCCCTGGGACACTGACTTTGTGGGAGAGCGCCCCCTATTGAGCCCCCATCCTCCCTGCAGCACCGGGAGTGTTTTCTCTCTTAGCCCCTGCTGAGATCCTATTAGGTCGTTGGGGTCGGGCACAATTAATCAGACCCTTAAATCTTTTCCAGAGCCCTACCCCAGGACATTTCCTTGGAACCCTGAACCTTTAGGCATCAAGCCCATAATCTACCAGAGACCTTGGGTCCCACAGGATCAGAGTCCTTTTATTACGTCTCCTTATCAAGGGGCCTTTAACAGCACTTGGCACCCCAGATGCCAACGGGCGAAGTTCAGCTCCCGGCCTGGGTGCTGCATGCAGTGCAGCTTGTAAAGCTAGCAGCTTTCATTGCTTTATTGCCCCGCGTGCCTTATCACCCCAGCTTCCTTATTGCTGGGGAGCTGGACTAATGATCCTATGACAGTGAACTTGTGACTCTGTGCCAATTTCCAGGGCACTGGTGGTTTAGTAGGGGGAGCTCTCCTCTCACTGCCAATGCCCCAGGGCCGCTCTACGGGATACTGTGCAGCAGTGAATGGGGGGGGGGCAGAGAGGAGGCACTTTCCCCTTGCAGCCCGTGCTGCTCTCAGTGTCCTGGTGCAGTGCTAAGAATGGATGTGCTGTAGTGAGCGGGTTGGGGGCCATTCGGGGGCACTCTCCCCTCCGTCAGTACTGATTTGACACATTAATCTGGGCACATTCTGATTTGGGTAATTCCATTCTGCATCATTTAATCATTTTTCAGCAAATCTGCTTCTTTTCCTGTGCTGAACTTGTCTGTAGCATTGTTATGTGTGGCTGTTAAACAGCCCCTGCACTCCACTCCAGAGGTGGCTTCATTTCAGTGCTGAGTGAGGGATCCCTGATAAACAGTGTCCCCCTCACTTTGTCCTGCATCTCAGCACTGGGGAAGGGGTCCCAGTATAATGAGCCTTTGCACATTACTGCTGAAGCGGCTACACCTCGGTACCGCACAAGGGCTCCCTAAATGAACAATTTCCATTAGCTGGTGTTACAACTTCCATTTCTGACAAGACATTTGGAACCACTAGAGAAAAGACTGCCCTGGCTTGTACCGAGTCCAGTGCTTGCAGGGACAGGATTCTGGAGTACTGTGTAAGTACCTACGTAGTGCAGATGTGAACAACGCTTATGGCTGTGTATCTCCCTAGCAAGTCATGTTTTGATTTAAATTACACTTAGTAATTTAGCCCAGCGGTGGCTGCATCTCAGTGCTGAGGAGATCTCTCTAGTATGCTTTGGGATGCTCTAGAACTATTAGCCTGATGTATTATTAGGCTCATAATAATAGGAGACAGGAGAACAGACAAAGCCGTGTCTACTACTGTGTTTGGATAGCACCTCACGCATAGGGGCAATTCCTGACTGGTTCCAAGACACTTCAATGATAAACATGAAGATAAATCAATAAATAATGCTAATAATTGGTACTGGGTTCCTTATTCCTTCAGGTGCCCAGTTCAGTCCCAGCAGGCGACTGTCTCCATCCCCATCGGAGTGCAGCACACAGCTCCCAACTCCTGCCGGCGATGGACTGTCCAAGCAGTGCCTGGAGAAATGCTTCCACTCGAACTTGGATCCTGGAGCACAGGAAGCCCCATTGCACATGATCTCCAAGGGCTGGAAGCGACCAGCCCTGCAACACCTCCCACAATGGGAGTCTGCCCCCTGCTGGAAGCTGATGCCTATTGGATGTAACAGCAACTCCATGTGGAAGGTTTCATCCTGTTTCCAGTGGGGCTGCTGTTATTTTTGATAGGCCATCAGGAGCATCACATGGAGCAGGGGACCAGAGGGGGGAACATCAGCTAGAGAGTGCGGGGGTGGGGCAGGAGATGCTGTGTCAAGCCCCACCTCCCGGAAGTTGTATCAGTCTAGGAATTACTGTAATTCTCAGAATAACGCACACTCCATAATGGGGATCCTGAGCTCAGTTGGATCCTAGGTGCTACCATAACACTGTTAATAATGCACACATAACAGAGCCCCGATCTCAGTCAGGGCCTCTCTAGATGCTACCATTTAACCACTAATAATGTGCCTTTCACAGGGGAATCCTCAGCTGTGTCAGGACCGTTTGCTATTACCGTAATATTGCTAATAATGTGAATCCCACAATGGAATCAGGCTCTGTAGAAATAACTTTTATACTACTACTAATGTGCATCCCTTAATAGGACCCTAATCGTAGCTAAGGCCTCTAGGAGCTACCATAATATTACTAATAGTGGGTATGCCAAAATTTGTTTCCTCACCAAATGACACCATAATGCTGCTAATAATGCATATGCTTTAATGAGACCCATAAAATATACCTAACACAGGATGACAGCAGCCAGTCCTGCACTAGTCATCAGGCTGGAGATTCAGAGCAGGCTCCAGACAGCTCACCCTTCACTGGACTAAGGCGTGTGTTGTTATAGCCAACAGGACAGCTGGTGAGCAAAGATGAGAGGGGGTTATAAAGTCACCTTTCCCCCAGCCCCTGCAGCAGGACTACAAGGTGGCTCTGGGATACAGTGGCTTTCAAACTATATTGGGGCAGGGCAGGCAGAGAGCAGCCCCCTAAGACTCAGTGCACAGGACTATGACCTATGAATTGACAGCCAGTCCTGCCATGCCTTGGCTGTCAGTTCTGTAGGGCACAGGTATGTTCACCTCCATGACTTCGGCGTAGCAATGGGCGGGCATGCCATGGAACCAGGGGTTACGTGGGGCTTGGGTGGGAGGCATGGGGGATGACCACGTGCAAGGGGACCATATGAGGAGGGGAAATAAACTGGATTCCCAGCAAAGATGTCTGAAACTCCTTATTGGCTCTATAATCCATGCCAGGGGCTGGGAGGGGGGGACTTTTCATCTGAGTTTTCCAGGGAACGCAAGGTTAATGATACAGCAGGAGTCCTTGATACCAGACTCACACCTCATCAGCAGCATGTTCTGGGGGATGGGCAGGGGGAGCCAGGCTCTGAGACCCTTGGGGAGCTCATATGGGAACATAAGTGTCAACCTCCATCTCAGGGTCAAGCAGGGGTGTGTGTATGTGCAAGGAGGCTTGGGTCAGGCCACTCTGGGGAGCATGCCAGGAGGTACAGACCAGACCAGGCTGGGAGGTGAGCCTGCCAGGAGATCTGGGTCAGGCCAGGCTGGGGGGAGTGCCAGGAGGTGCAAGCCAGGCAGTGTGTGTGTGCCAGGACATTAGGGTCACACCAGGCTGTGGGGAGTACCAGGAGATCTGGGTCAGGCCCTGCAGGCTGGGTGAGTGCCAGGAAGTCTGGATCAGGCAAGGCTGGAGGGGAGGGTGCCAGGAAGTGTGGGTCAGACCACGGTGTGTGTGTGGGGGGGGGTCTGAGTCAGACCAGGCTGGGTGGGGTGCCAGGAAGTCTGGCTCAAGCCAGGCTGCTGCTTAGGGGATTCCCAGTCCCCCAGAGAGCCACGATAATAACCCTGTTCCCCCTAGCGACTCCACCAAGCCCTCCCGGCCGTAACCAACTGTGTCCACCAGGAGGCGCGCTTCCCCCGCCTTCGTGCAGGGCTCGCAAGACGCTAGCAGCAGAGCTGAGTTTCGAATCCCTGGAGTCCTGACTCTCACGTCCCCCGCCCGGCTGGAGCTCCCTGGGTTCCCCAGCCAGCTCCTCCCCGTGGCCCGCAGAGATTGGGAGGAGGAGATGAGCTCATGGGGTGTTGGCAGCTCTGCAGTGAGCTCAGGGCGGGCCATGGCCCTGGGCTGGGGAGGGGTTTCTTAGGCCGGCTGCTCCGAGGCTGACGCACGTGGCTTCCTGCTGTGGCAGCGGGGTTGGTCCTGGCGCTCGGTCTTCCCACACCACTGGAGCCCGTGGGAGTCTGATTGCTCGCCCAGCCCGGATCCAGCGCTCTGCTTGCCCTAGTGCGCTCCTCCAGTCACTGCGCTCGCTCGCCTGCAGCCCAGGGTTCTCCGGTAACCGCGCTGCAGGCGGTCCCGACGTTTCGGCGTGTGCCACGTAGAGCAGTGTAAACACCCCGTAACGGGTAACTGGTTCCCTGGTTCTTTGGGAGCAGACCCCTGCCCTGCCGCCGGCGGAGGGCTACTCCAGCCCCCGGCTCACACGTGGGCTGGCAGCCAGTTCTGCGTAGCTGGGGTGGGGCTGGGAGCAGGAGCCGCGAGGTCTGGGGTGGGGCTGGGAGCAGGAGTCGCGAGGTCTGGGGGCTGCTCCACCTGGGCTGGAGCGGTCCCCTACCGGGGACCCCAGTTAGTCGGTTAACTGGTTGAATATTAGATTAATCTGACGTTTACCAGGTAACTGATGAATTGGAATTTTACATCCCTACTTATGTGGTATGTTGTAAAAATGAGGCAAATGCCCAGATGAGCTGACAACGTGCCCCCTGGAAGAGCTCTGTGTGCTTCTAATCTAGGGGTTTGCCTAACCCTGGCTGGGAACCACAGGGTTAGAGCAGGGGGCTGTAGTCAGGATTCCTGGGTTCTATCTGCATGTCTGGAAGAGGAGCGTGGTCTAATGGTTACAGCAGTGGGGGCTGTGAAGCAAAGTTCTTGGGTAAATCTGGCAGAGGAGTGTAATGGAATAGCTAAGAGTGGGAGAAGGCTGTGAGTTTAAAAACTAGGTTGACAACTCTCCAGGAATTGAAGATTAATCTTTAATTACAGATTATGTCCTGTGATGAAATCTCCAGGAATATGTCCAACTAAAATAGACAACTCTAGTCAGGCCTCTTGGGTTCTCTTGCTAGGCCCTGAAAGGGGATTGGGCTCTCATTGTGCACATGAGCATGAGACCACAGGGGTGAACTGGGTGAGTAAAGATACATGTGTAAGTGGTTTCAGGACATGGGAGGATTTGATGTAGAACACATGGTGGTATCTAATGGCCCTGAGCAAGAGCATCCCCTCCCATTGCACACACCCCATCAGGCCAGGCACCTCAAAGACTCCAGCCAAGACTGGGGCCCCTTTTGTGCCTGGTGCTGCCCAGAAACACAATCTCTGCCATAAAGCACTTGGGATCTAAACAGAGGCAGGATTATTCCACCCCCCCTTTTACCTATGGGGAAAACAAAGGCCATGTCAGTCCCTAGATTGAGCTGGGACTAGACCCCAGCATGCCTAGCTCCCAGGCAGACATCATAGCCACAAGCTCATCCTTTTATAGGCTGGGTATAGGGTTACTTGTTCCCATCCACTGTCCCCTGACTGTGGGATGGAAGCTGTCCTGTGACATCATCTGAAGCTAAATTCTCTGAAAGCTGCGTGGCCGCACAGCCTACTAGCCACAACCTATTAAGCACTGCATAGGTGCTAAGTGAACCTACCCAGACTGAACTTGCCATGGCTGGGGGAGAGGCACCCCTCCCCCAGCCCCAACCCAGTCTGGCCTGGACCTGTGGCAGCTGGGTGAGGGATCAGGATGCCTTTCTTACAGGAAGAGAACCCTTTACCTCCCCCCCAGCCCAAGTGCTGCTGTGGGGTGAGAGAACTGGGGAGAGTCCTCGCTCTCTCTGCTATTGCCTGGGGAGAAACTGCATCCCAAGCTCCTCATGCCTGGCCCCACCCCATGGCCTGCACCCCCAGCTGGAGCCCTCACCCCCACCTCAACTCTTTGCTCCAGCCACGAGCCCCCTCCCACACACACAACCCCTCGGCCCCACCCTACCACCTGAATTTTGCTATGTGCTCTAATATGGAGGTGATGTATCACATATCACCTCTATATTGGTGCACATAACAAAATTCATCCCACACATGCATGGGAAAAATTGAAGGGAATGCCAATCCTGAGCCAGGATTTTATGGAAGAAGCAGCCATTCTGTTGGACAAATATTCCAGCTTTGTTTACAAGGTGTGACTAACAGCTGGGGGGAGCTGGGGGAGAAGCAGGAGTAGAGCCAGTGAAGCAGCTGAGGAGAGGGTAGGTGCTGCAAAGGAGAAGGTTCTTTCACTTTTCTCAGTGCTAATATCCCCCTCAGACCTCTTTGCATTCACTGTAGTTCCCCCAGACCCTTTGATCTCCCCCTGCTCATATAGCAATGCTCTCAACGTTCTCTGTCCACTGCTGCGCATGAGCCTGCTTCTCTGGAGCTCTCGTTGTCGGGAGCACGCCATGCTGGGGGAAGACGTGCCAGAGACTTTTTCGCTGTAGCCCCAACCCTCATTTTCTCTGGATTATTTAACCCTGAGAGGAGCTGAGAGTCTGGGGCTCTTCCAGCATCATGCTAAGAGTTAGGGCTGAGCCCACCCCTCTGCCCAGAGAAGAAGCATGTTGCTGCATTACATGAGCAGGACAGTTTCCTGGTTTTCAGAGCTGGTTAGGGAGTCTAGAACTCTTAGGTTCTGTCCCCAGCAGTCGTCCTTCTAATCTTTGCCATCCACGTGCAGAATAAATTATGTGCACCGAGGTATGTGTGAATGTGCACCACCAGTAGGAACACAAACTTGGCTGTGGATGCTCTGCTAACCAGCTGGGCGGCATTGGAATATCTCCTGAGTGGCTGCCCATGCACGCAACTTACAGGGAACACTGGTCCCCAGCCTGGGAGTCAGGTCAGGGACAAGTGTGCTCACCCCCTCTGGGTGCACGAGCTGCCTGTGGCTGTTTCTTTCAGAGGCTCATGAACTAGGGATGTAAAAGTGTAGTCGAATAACCAATAAGCAAAAGCTTATAGATTAATACTGTAGACTACACGCATTCCTCCCTCTCCCCCACTTGCCAGTAAATTTTTTAGCAGGCTGGCCAGCAGCCCAGCTCAGTTCTGGCTTGCACCAGATCTGGGACCTCAGACCATCCCCTTGACAGGCTGCCTCTTTTTCAGAGGCAGCCGTACAGGGCGACGGCACAGGTCCACAAGGGGAGCTGGGTTTTAAACTGGCTCCCCTCACAGACTGGCTTCCACCTAGCACCCCGTGCTGTTGTCTCTGATAGTGGCAGCAGCATGGAGTGGCAGGGGTCTTCTTGGGAGTGAGGCCGGAAGTGCACTGGCTGCCAGCCTCACCCCCAGGGACTATAGACTAGTCAACTAACAGATAAGAATTCATGAGGTTACTCGACTATTCAATTAACCGATATTTAACATCCCTATCATGAACAATCAAGGTAGCAAGGTGAGCAGAGGGACATAACTTTTGCCAGTCACCTGGCCTCACAGCTTATTCTTAAGTTGGCAGCCAGGGGGCGCCATACAGAAAGAGAGGACTGAGTTGTGGCCGGGACAGATGGAGGGTGGGAGAGGTCTTATCCTGCACACAGGGGGTATGCAGGAGCCTAGTTTCAGAGCAGATATTGTAAGGGTCAGGACTCTACTTAAGACCCTGTTGCCTGAACCTCATTTCATGGCCATTTCCTAACGAGATGAAGTCTCCTGTCTCCCCGAGCTGGTACTTTCCCCCATGGGAAGGGATGCTAACCCCAAATTCTAAGGCACTCAGTTCCATGCTACCTCCTTTCAGCTGGACACAGGGTCATCCTTCACTTCCTGCCTCAGACTGATGCTGCATGCAGCTTCACCCCAGAGATGGCTGCATCTCAGCATTGGACAAGAGATTCCTACATAAATTACCCCTATGCTCCATCACAGAGGCTGTTGCGTCTCAGCATCAGATGAGGAGTCCTGTATAAACAGTACCCATGTCCCACACACTCCCAAAGGTGGCTGTTTCCCCTCACTTGGTGAGGGAATTCCTAGATAGCCCTCAGTGCCCCACTCCCGCAGCAGAGGTCCCTTTAAAAACAATGTCCCACCCCAGAGGTGGGTGTACCTCGGCCTCCACAAAGTTCAGCTGGATCCTGCACAGGGCCGGTTGAGAGGACTGACCAGGGCATGAGAACCACACAAGCCTTTTGCAATCCCTGAGGAGTCAGTGAGAAGCACAAACAAGAAGTGGAACAACAAGTGCTCTGAATTCAAGGTTAAGGCCTGTGTGGAATGGGAACCTCGCCCTTCCATGCATGCCCAAGCCAGGAGGGGTGCATGGCTGGGCAGGGCTCAAGGAATCTCTGACATGACCTTCTCCTGAGTCCTTGCTTTTTATTGCCTGCTTCCCCCTTCCTTCCCCACCTCTGCCATGAGGTACAGTTTGCCCTTGCTTGAGAGCCCAGGCAGCAATCTTTTAATAGCAGAAAAAATGAGGCACTGGCCCCTTCTGGGGAATCTGCAGACTCATCCTCCCATTCTCCCTTATTTGGGAGGAAATCTAGGCTGATTTTGTTCTGGTTTCTTGGCTTGGGTTCTTGGAGGCATTTTTAGCCATCCACATCTAATCCCCAACCAATCCATTGGCGCCCCCCCCCTTCCCACAGCTGGCTGGAAGGGCCCGCTGGGACAAAGGCTGGAGCAGGGCTTTGCACAGAGCCTTGGTTGCACTAGCCCTTTGATGTGATATGATAGAGGTATATAAAATCATGAGTGGTGTGGAGAGGGTGAATAAAGAAAAGTTATTTATTAGTTCCCATAATAGAAGAACTAAAGGACACCAAATGAAATTAATGGGTAGCAGGTTTAAAACTAATAAAAGAAACTTCTTCTTCACACAGCGTGTAGTCAACCTGTGGAACTCCTTGCCAGAGGAGGCTGTGAAGGCTAGGACTATAACAGAGTTTAAAGAGAAGTTAGATAATTTCATGGAGGTTAGGTCCATAAAAGGCTATTAGCCAGGGAATAGAAATGGTGTCCCTGGCCTCTGTTTGTCAGAGGCTGGAGATGGATGGCACGAGACAAATCGCTTGATCATTGTCTTCGGTACACCTCCTCTAAAGCACCTGGCGTTGGCCACTGTCGGCAGACAGGCTACTGGGCTAGATGGACCTTTGGTCTGACCCCAGTATGGCCATTCTTATGTGATTAGAGGCATGGACATGGCTATGCTGCATCAGACCCATGGGCCCACCCTGCCCAGTATCCCGTCTCCACCATTAGCCATCATCAGATGCTTCCAGAGCAGGTGCAAGAAAACTGTCTACTAGACAAGCCGGGAGCAGCTGGCCCCCTAGGCCAGCATGCCGGCCAGTTCTCTTTCCATTCCAAGAGACAGTAATAATGTCCCAGGGTGAGCCGTGGAGTGAAGCGCCCTAGCACTGGAGTGCTCTCTCTATCTATCCTTCCCCCCTCCTGAGAAGGACAATGCTGTTTAGTTGGCAGGGGTGAGGTTTGGGGCACCGGGTCTCTATTCCTGGCTCTGCTGTGTGACCTTGACCATCCTCCCATCTCCCTTTAGTGTCCCCACCTGCCCAGTGGCTGTTGAGTATTGTAAACTCTTTGGAGCAGGGACAGTCTCTCGCTGTGTGTTGCTTGCAGTGCCTGGGACAGAGGGGACCCTGATCTCAGTCAGGATCTGTGCAGCACCTGGTCTGACACCACCACTCAACTGAGACTGCTAGTTACTACTGTGACAGAAATAGTAATATAGGAATATAGTTACCACAGACCAGCTTGCTAGGGAATTTCCAAGAGGCTTGACCAGCTTAGGCTCACACACCCTCAAGCACTTGAGAGTTACAGGCCTTTGCGTAATAACAGTCGGCTCCCATTCCCGAGTCTGGTTTCACCTTTTCTGTGAGTATGGGGCCTGGTGACCATTCCAGGCAAGGCAGAATCCCTCCTGCCTTCTCTTCTCCCCAACCTGGCAGTCATGGACGATGTGAGGCATAAGCAGGCTAAGCAATTGCTTAGGGCCCCAAGCAAGCCAAGGAGACCCTCTAACCACATATTTAGGATGTGTTGGGGGGAATAATCCTGCATAGGGCTGCCAGTGGGTTAGTGCTGCCTCTGCTGGCAGCAGATGTCCCTCTGAGAGTCTCCCTGCTTCAGTATAGGGCCACCTCTGACCCTATGCACAGAGTGGAAAATTCCAACCCCCAGCCATGCCCTTTTGTGACCTACACAGTTAACCAAAATTCCTGTTTTGGTTAAGAGGAGAAATTGATGCTGACGTGGGCCTGGCTATAGCTTAGGGCCTTGCCATATGAGGGGCCTCTAAAAAAGAAAAAACTGACTCCATTTAACACTTTATCAAAATAAATAAAGGAGATATGGGGAAAAGAGATTCTCTCTAAATAGAACATTTTCATTCAAATATGAGAAAAATGTATACATCTGGCTACACAAACACCCTTCCCCTTCCTTAATTGCTCATTAGTGATGGATGGGAGGCCAGGGCTAAGAAAAAAAAGATAATTGCGATTGTAAAATTGGTACTGCTACAAATCAGTTGGCTATCAGTCTCCCAAGGCAGCGTTTTGTTGGCCAGCTGCTATTGGTAAAATTCTGGCCGTGCCTTCATCACTTATTTAAATAAATAAATAATTACACTGCCAATAAAACTGGGAAAATGAGAGGCCAGAGGTGGCAGTGTCATGAAGCAATCCTACCACGCTCATATGGAACTCGTCTTCGGAGTGACATCATGCATCCCCCACTTTGGCTGGCAATGGCTGGAAGGCCAAAGTAAATCTTTTGTTTACTGTTCAGCATGCTCACTCGTATAACACCTTTGCTCCTGTTTTTCTTCATTACCTTAAGTGGTAGTGTGTTCTTTCTTCTGATTAGTACATATGTACAATTGTGTGTTTTAGTGCACACGCCACTTGCTGCTTCATGTGCTGTTCATGCTTCTTGTGACTGAGTTTGTAGGTGATTGTCTAATGGACGTGGGTCTAATGGATCTTGAGGATGATAAATTTGTGTTGGCTTCCTTTTGTCAGTTTGCTGCATTTATTTAGTACAGTAAAAGAAAAATCCCAAAAATCCATTGTTTTGTAACAAAAATTAAATTGAAATAAACAATTGTAAATCTACTTTATATGGAGTCTGCAGAAACTTTGTATTTCCCTAACAGAATTAATCAACTATTTTGTTCATTTATTCTATAAAAAGAAGAATTTTCCTTATTTGTGGTGTAAAAAGAATGTTATAGCCTCTCTTGTTTTCCTGTGAGAACAAAAAGCTTTTGTGTTTATGGAGTCAATGTCCTTTTTATGAAAATAATAATTTTTTTATGATATGAGGCCTCTTACATGTGACATAGCTTAGGGCCTCAGATTGTCAGAATCTGGCCCTGCTCCTGAGGTGGGGCCAGTTGAGATTTATTCAGAGTTGGTGCTCTTGGTGCCTTTTTCACTGATAAGGTTAAGATTTTATCATGGTTATATCTCTCTCTCTATAAAAAAAAATTCCTGTGGGACGATAAAGTGATGTCATCACGTCACTCTGCGTCCCGCTGCCCGCCTCCGCCCTCAACCGCACAGCCTCCCCGGGGCCCTCCCCCAGGAGCCCTGACCACATGACCACTCCATAACATGGTGGGGGCGGCAGCTCCATCCCTTTGTGCCCCCTGGAGCAGCATCCACCTCCCTCTGGGGCCTGTCCCCAGCCTGCCCGGCCCATGCGCCTGCAGCACAGCTGTGCTCTGTGTAGCCTGGGCCTAGCCACAGCGCTTGGGGGCTGTGCCGCAGGTCTCCCCCTGAGCGAGTGGCTCCCGCATGTGCCGGTGACCTGGGGCCAGGCCCCTGGCTGATGCGCGCTTTCCTGGGCCTGCCATGAGCTGGGCAGGTCTTGACAACACCGCACACCTGACCCTTTGGGGACGGCGTGGTTACACTGCACACCGGCTGCTTCCCTGGCTCTCCGGAGCATCCACTCTGCACTCCAGGCTCCCTGGGCTCGCCATGGAGCAAAGCTACCCCAACAGACCCATTCAGAAAGGCTGAGCTGGACGCGGGCTGTCGCTCCTGCTGCGGTGGCCAGGGCTGTGCTGCCCAGACTGATGGTGCTCCTGAGCGGGAGGGGCACGCAGCTCAGTGAATTTGTGGGAGAGAGCAGGGTGTGTGGAGGAAGGGGAATAGGGTGTATGCGGGGATGGGTGGTGTGGTAAGGGGGGATGGTGGGGGTGAGGGGGATATAGGAATGGAGGCAGGGGGATGGATGGGCAGTGTGGGGATGGGGAGGGGCTAGGGAAGGATGGGTGGGTGTAGGAATGGAGGTGGGGGTAGGGATGGAAGGAGGGGGTGGGCAGTGGGCCATGGAACC
This sequence comes from Pelochelys cantorii, assembly GCA_032595735.1. Taxonomy (NCBI): domain Eukaryota; kingdom Metazoa; phylum Chordata; order Testudines; family Trionychidae; genus Pelochelys; species Pelochelys cantorii. The sequence goes on from CM064336.1 coordinate 36,821,784, forward strand.
CTGGGATAAGGACTGGTGACCCAGATTACCCCACCAGGCTCTCTTCCCATGTGACCTGGTTCTCAGTAGAGTGCAGGCATGTAACATTGGGGGCTTCCCCGTGGTTCTGTGTCTCTTCATTGTGCCCTTCCTGCTGGCACGTGCGCTCCTGCCGCGGGGCTGGTACATGCTCCATGCAGAAAGGGCGCAATGGAGAGACATAGAACTATGGGGGAGCCGTGGAGCACTACACATCTGGAACACTGCCGCCCTGCAAGGACGGGCAGTAACAGGGTGCGGAAAACGGATAATTCCCTCCCTATCTGGCTGCTCGCACATAACCCAGCCCCTGCCCCTCGCTAGTGAGCCAGGTGCCCAGGAGCACCTGGAACGAAAGGGATTTGTTTGGAGTTGTGCCCCATTTTACTAATTGCGTTTGGTTTTCGTTTACATGTGAGGCCCATGAGCCCGCAGAGCACAACCCTTCCTGACAGGTCACTTTTCCATAGACCCATGCAAGCTGCCAGGAGAGGCTCCAAACTCTGCATGCAAATATTTTATTGGTGGGTGGGGCAGGAATGGGAAGGTTGCGGGGAGGAGGGGGGGAATGGCTGGCAATTGAAGGGCGTGAGCCAGTGGGATGTCTGAGAGCATTCAGATATAGGAGCCTGTCAAGGGGTGTGGTGGGGCGGGAGCAGAGAAGGGTGTGAGTGACTTGGGGCCATGGAGAGTGCAGCTGGACTCAGTGTAAGATTGACAGGCTCTCTGTCTGTGAAAGCAGCCCATGAGAGGGGGGTTGGTGAGCGTAGTGAACAGGGGATGCAGCGCCCTAGTTTTTAGTAAGTCAGAGAAAGGTCCCAGGCAATAGACAAAAATTCATGGAAGCCTATGGCCTGGCCCCTGACTTTACTAAAAATGCTCTTGACAGAATGGGACTGATGGGGGGATGAAACCCCACGATCTATTGTGGGAGGGTTCAGCACCTCCTGCCACTGCAGATGACTGCTCTGGTGTCCCTCCAGTGCCCCTGGCAGCTCAGATCTCTGGGTCCCACCTCATCGACGTGGCTGGGAGCCGTAGGGCCTCCCATTGTACGCAGAGCTCCAGGGCCATGCGGGCTGACAGTTCCATCCCCAATGCCTCGAGGCTGAAGCAGAAAATGTCAGTGAGGTCTCTGGAAGTCAGGGAGTCTGTAATCACTGTGACATAATTTTAGCCATATGGATAAGCATCTTCAAGAGGCCCCATCTCTCTCCCTCTGGAATAAACTGGTCTTTTCAGGCTCTCTGACTTTTCAACCCAGAACAACAAAATGGTCGATAGGATGTAAAACGGGAGCCAGGCTACAAAAATGGAAGTCCTTTCACAAAGCAGATTTAACAGTGTGATCCCCTTGTCAGCCAGGATGCCTTGGTTCATTTCCTGGCTGTGCTCCAGATGCCAATTTTTGGGTCAGGATTTCTAAGGCTTGGGCTCTCTCAGCCCTGACCTTTATGGAAAATCTGGCCAATTCTTTTGGTGCCCAAATGGGAGCAGAAAATGTAGCCCATAATTGTGCTATGCCTCAGTTTTCCCTCTCTGCAAACTAGGGATAATGATGCACCCCTATCTCTCAGCGTATGTCTAGACTGCGGGGGGAGGGGCCGGTTCGGGATACCGGAGAAGAAAAAACTCCGCCACGTCCAGGGAATGCGTTTGCTCTTCTGCTTTTTTTTTGCAGAAGAGCAGACGTGCTCTTTGGGAAGCCCTGTCTTCCTCGTTCCATGAGGAATAAGGGATCTTCCGAAAGAGGGGTTTTTCCCAAAATTTGGCCCAGTGTAGATGGGCCAAATTTCAGAAAAGCTTCTTCCAAAAAAAAAAAAGGCAGAAAAAGGTACGCAAATTGTGGAGCACATAGCCTTAGTGGGGAGTGCAAGGATAAATACACTAACAGGGTGTGTCTAGACTACAGGGTTTTTTAGAAAAAAGTGGCCTTTTTTCGAAAAAACTTCCCCTGCATCTAGACTTCTGCCACGTTCTTTCGAAAGTAAATCAATAGAACGCTGCAGTTTTTTCAACGGCGGAAAACCTCGTTTTACGAGGAAGAATGCCTTTTTTTGAAAGTGCTCTTTCGAAAAAAGGCACTATGTAATGCAAACTGTGCTTTTTCGAAAGAGAGCATCCAGACTGCCTGGGTGCTCTCTTTCGAAAAAGCGGCTTGCTTTTTCGACAGTACTGGTTGTAGTCTAGACGCTCTTTTTTGAAAGAGGCTTTTTTGGAAGTATCTTTCGAAAAAGCCTCTTTTGAAAGAGACTTGCGGTCTAGACGTAGCCACAGTGTCAAGATGGTTAGATACTGCACTCACATGGCCATGCAAGTACATGAGAATGGCCATACAGACTCAGACCGATGGCCCATCTAGTCCAATATCCTTTTGGATAGTGCCAGTACCAGATGCTTCAGAGAGAATGAACAGGACAATTGCAGAGTGATCCATTCCATGTCATCCAGTCCCAGCTTCTGGCAGTCAGAGACATTTTATAGACCTATATCATATCTTCCCTTAGTCATCTCTTTTCCGAGCTGAAAATTCCCACTCATTAATCTCTCCTTATCCTGAAGCTGCTCCATCCCTGATTCCCCTATTCATTTTTGTTGCCCTTCTGTGTACCTTTTCCAATTCTAATATATCTTTTTGGGGATGGGACAATCAGAACGGTATTCCAGGTGTGGCCATACCATGCATTTATTTAGTGACATTATGATATTCTCTGCTTTATATGATTCCTCACATTCTTTTTTCTTTTTTGACTGCTGTGCATTGAACAGATCTTTTCAGAGAACTGTCCACAGTGACTCCAAGTTCTATTTCCTAGTGGTAACAGCTCATTTCCATACCATCATTGTGTATGTATAGTTGGGATTATGTTCTCCAGTGTGAAGTTCATCTGCCAGTGTGTTGCCCAGTTTTGTTGCCTCACTGTTTACCCGATTTCCAGAGCACTATGAATAGCACAGGTCCTAGTACAGATCCTTAGGTGACATAACTGTTTACTGCTCTCCATTTTGAAAACTGACCATTTCCTAACCTTTATTTCCTATCTTTAACTAGTTATTGATCCATGAAAGGCCCTCCTCTCTTACCCCATGACAGCTTACTTTGCTTAAGAGCCTTTGGTGAGGGACCTTGTTAAAAGTTTTCGGAAAGTCCGAGTATACTATCTGTATTGGATCACCTTGCCTTGTCCACATGTTGACCTCTCAAAGCATGCTAATAGATTGGTGCAGCACGACTTCCCGAAACAAAAGCCATGTGGACTGTTCCCCAACAAACAAATCATGTTCATCTATGTGTCTGATAATTCTGTTCTTTACTAGGGTTCAACTAGTTTGCCTGGTACTGACATTAGGCTTACTGTAATTGCCAGGACTGCCTCTGGAGCTTGTTAAAATTCTTTTTAAAAATTGGTGTCACATTAGCTACTCTCAGTTTCCCATATAAGTGATAGGCTACTACAGTTTCACATTTGAACTGTTGGGTAAATACCATCTGGTCCTGGTTTCATTACTATTTAATTTGTCAATTTGTTCCAAAGCCACCCTACTGACACATCAATCTGGGACCATTTCTCAGATTTGCCATCTAAAAAGAAGGGCTCAGGTGTGGAAATCTCCCTTACATCCTCTGCAATGAAGATTGATGCAAAGAATTCATTTAGCTCTTCCACAATAGCCTTATCTTCCTTCAGTGCTCCTTTGGCACAATGATCATTCAGTGGCCCCACTGATTGTTTGGCCGGCATCCTGCTTGTGATGTCAGTTTTCCAGTCGTTTGCTAGTTCATCTTCAAATTCTTTGTTGGCCTACGTAATTATACTTACATTTGACTTGCCAGAATTCATGCTTCTTTCTATATTCCTCAGTAGGCCTTAACTTCCAATTTTTAAGGATGCCTTTTTGCCTGTAACTGCTCCTTATACTTTGTTTTTTAGCCACAGTGGCATTTTTTTGGTCCTCGTACTATGCTTTTAAATGTGGAATTATACATTCAATTTCAGCCTCCATTATGGTGTTTTTAAAAAGTTTCCATGAGGCTTGCAGGCATTTCACTTTTGTGACTGTACCTTTTAATTTCCATTAATTGGCTTCCTCATTTTTGTGCGAGTGCCATTTATGAAGTTAAATGCTTGTGTGGAGTAACTATGTAAGCGGTCCCCAGAAGGTGAACTAAAGGCTTGGTCCACACATGTTGACTGATGATTCCCAGCAACTTAATGGGACTCTCTTCACTGGCTTCAGTGGGCACTTGATCACACCCTACTTGACCTGCTGCCCCTTTGGAACAAGCAGTTGGCCAACATGTGGGTCTTGCCAGGCTGTTTCTGAGAGGAGGAGGAGTATGTGAAGGGGGCATATTCTCTGGTGAAATCTTGTTTATTTGCAAAGAATGTCCATATAGTCCTGTGCCCCTGATCACAGCAGGAACAAACAACCAGCCATGTTCCTTCTCTCAGTTTCCAAGCCTGCCTCTCCAGCCAGTCCTAGAAGTTCTGTCTCTCTGATGCCTTCCAAGGCCACGATCACCTCTGCTCTCCTCGCTGTGTGCTGGCTGCTGGCTGCCTCTCTCTCCTGGTCACAGGCTCAGCTTGCTAAGCAATCTCCCAGCCCCTGCATTTGCAGTCAGTCTCAGGGAAACCCCACATCCAACATGGTTCAACCAACCTCAAGTTTTGCCATACAGCTGATTGCCTTGGGTGGTTTCTGTTGTCTCCAGCTCTCCTGCTCCATAAAAGGACTTGATTGCTCCTTCCATTTTTCCTGAAAGAAAGGTGGTTCACATGGCCAGTGGCTTTAACCAGGCTGCCATTGATACCTGCCACCATGAGCAGAATTGCCCAGGAGAAGGATCTGAAAGGAGCTGGGTGATGGGGCATAGCAGCAAGCCTTTACATAACAGTGATTCATTCCAGAACTTTGCTGACTTCATCTGTGATGCTAGAACCCATTGACAAAGCAGGGTTCTAGCTGAGCTGTTAAATGATGCAGAGGGAGGTGAAAGGAGTGGCCAAAGGGGCTGAAATGGAGGAGGGCAGCTCTGGTGAGGGTCAGGCCATCTCACTGTGTGTGTGTATATATATTTAAGGGAGCTATAGACAGAGGCAGTGATAAAGAGGAAAATGGATGGATGGAAATCCAGCATGGATTCTCCAGGAGGAGAAATGGTAGTGTCTGGGGGGAGGGCGCAAATCACTCCCAGGCAGGGAAACTCCTCAAAAGCTAGAATAGGAACCTAAGTGTCTCTAATCTTTCTCTCCACTCATTGTCTCTTCCCTGTTTCTTAGAAACACCACAAGATTGGTACAGTATTACTCCCTTCCCACCAAACTGCATCAAACCAATGGGCCCATGTAGTCTGATATCCCTCTTTCTTGTCACCTAAGTTCACCCCACTGGGGTAAGCTTACTCAGTATTCCCCCATCACTTTTCCCAGCAGCCCGAGATCAGACCCATGGATCAAATAGCCAGACTAGCTTAGCTAGTGTCAAGAAGATGATGATGTCAGGGGATTTGATGGGAGGATGTCAGGTGGTTTAGGGGATGATTTGGGGCAGCAGCATCCAGCAGAATCAGAGGGTGACTGGGAGGAATGGTGTCAAAAGGTCAGGGGACAGTGTCTGGGATTGGGAAGGATGGTTTCTGGAGGATCTGGGGGTATGTTGGGTGGATTTGGATGACAGGGGCTGGGAGGCCAGTGTTGGGGGAATGGTATTCAGGGTGCTTGTGGAGAGGGTTTACAGAGATAGAGTCAGGAGGCTGATGGGTCATTTCAGTGGACACTGTTAGAGTTGGGGTTTGATTTCAGTGGCAGGATTGGGGAGTTGATTTTGATGATTAATGTTGGGAGGTTAATTTCAGTGGGTTGTGTCACAGGATTAGAGATTGATTTTGGTGGGCTGTGTTCCAGAGTTGGGGGTTGATTTTGGTGGGCATCGGGGTAGGCAAGTTGATTTCAGTGGACAGCGTCAGTTGATGTGCGTTTGGGGTTGACTCTTTTGGGCAACATCATAGAGTTTGGGAGTTGATTTTGGTGGTCAGTGTCAGGTGTTTGCATAGGTGGTGGGGAGTAGACTGGTAGTTAGGGGAGGCTAGACCCCTCCCTATCTGCCAGCTCCCCCCACCCCCCTTCTGTCCCCTGCTGGAGGCAAGAGTCCTCCCCTGCTGCTGGCTTTCCTCTCCCCAGGTCAGCATCCCCTTCTTACCCAAGAGCATGTAGCAAGCAAGGAACACGGAACATGTGGCAGGCAAGGAGCGTGGAGCCTGCAGCACCCCCAACCATTCCCAGAGCATGGAGTGGGCTCTGCAGAGCTCCAGACTCCAGCCCCACAGCATGGGGCAGGCCCCACAGCCAAAGAGCCCCTACCCCAGGGCCAGAGTGCGGGATGGGGTGGGTGCTGCAGTTGTAGAGCCCCTGACTCTGGAGAACGAGGTGCCACTGCAGCACCTCCACTGCTGTGCCAAGCAGGGCACCAGCCCAAGACTGCCCAGATCCCTGCAGCAGGTTGTTTAACCCCCACACCAGCCCAAACCTGATCTGCTAGAGCAGGAAAGAGCAAGAAGGCTGGGAGTGAAGCATGGGCAGAGCCACACCAGGCTGTTTGGGAAGGCTCAGCCTCCCCCGGCCTACGATACTTGCTGCCCCAAGTTTGATTTTGGTGGGCAGTACTGGGGGGTTGATTTAGAGGGGCAGCATCGGCATGTGAGGTTGGCACATTGATTTTGGTATAGGGTTGCCAGTTTTGACTGGACACATTCCTGGAGGTTTTCATACACAACATAATTAATTTTTGATTCCAGGACAATCCTGGGAGGTTGGCAACCCTCATTTCTGTAAGCAGTGTTGGGCTGGGAATTAGGATTTTTTGGTGTCCGGTATTGAACTGGACAGCCCCGTATTTGTGCCTTCTGTCCAGTAAAATTCCTGGTCCTTTTTTTTTCTTTTTCTCAACAACCTTTCCTGCAGCTTTTTTTTTTTAACAGAATTTTTTCCCTGTGTTTTTTTGGGGGGGGAGAGAGGTTCGGTATTTTTTGTGAAACCATCTGGCAACCCTACTGGGAATTGATTTTGATGGGCAGTGTGGGGGTTGGTGGATAATGTGAGGAGTTTTTGATTCAGTGACAATGGTATTGGGGAGTCAGGGTAGTGGTGAGGCACAGTGGGTGGAGATATCGACCCCTGTTTTCAATGTGGCTTTGATCGGACCCTCACGGGCTCTGAACACGACAGGATCCGGCTATATCGCTAATGATTGAGACTACTTTGCCTCATTAACTGTCATGGTGGCTAGTGAGAAGAAGGTAGGTGATGTATTGTGAGCTACTTCCGCCTCCATAACTATCATGGCGGCTATGCGAGGCTCAGGACAGAGACGAAAGAATTTAGAGCTAATTCCGCCTCCGGAGCGGGAGGGATAGGTGGGCGGGGCGGAAACAGCCGCCGTCGCACTGGCGGGCACCAATCAGCTTTGTGGGGGCGTGGCCTAGTCGTATAAAAACAGACTCTGGGGGGGCGGAGGGCCGTTGCATTCCGTGGCAAGCGGCTGAGTAGAGAGGTGGGTGTTGCCGGCCCGCTCAGCTGCTCCTCGCTGTAGCGCCCCCGTTCCCACTTGTAACGCCCCCCCTCCCCGCAGCCATGTTCAGCTGGGTGAGCAAGGACGCGCGGCGGCGCAAGGAGCCGGAGCTGTTCCGCACGGTCTCGGAGGGGCTGAAGCAGCTCTACGCCACCAAGCTGCTGCCCCTGGAGGAGCACTACCGCTTCCACGACTTCCACTCCCCGGCGCTGGAGCCGGCCGACTGGGAGAACAAGCCCATGGTGCTGCTGGTGGGGCAGTACAGCACGGGCAAGACCACCTTCATCCGGCATCTCATCGAGCAGGACTTCCCGGGCATGCGCATCGGGCCCGAGCCCACCACCGACTCCTTCATCGCCGTCATGGGTGGCGAGACCGAGGGCGTTGTCCCGGGCAACGCCCTGGTGGTCGACCCGCGCCGGCCCTTCCGCAAGCTCAACGCCTTCGGCAACGCTTTTCTCAACAGGTGAGCGGCGCGTGGGCCGAGCGGCGCCCTCTGTAGCTGGGGCCCCGCCTGGTGTCCCGCGGTTCCTCGCTTTCCGGGTGTGGGAGGGGCTCAGCCTTCCTCACAGGCGAGGGGCTGGGGGGGGGGGGAAGAGTGGTGCGGGCCTGGGCTTGCCTTTGCCACGCGTGGCACCCTTATCTTCCCGCTTCTCACCCTCCCCAGGTGAGGGGATGGGGGTGGGGAGTCTTGCGGTGCCCCTCCTACCTGCAGGCGCTGCCTCAGTGCTTTCTTCAATAGGGGAGTCTGGGTTTGTGGGTGCGCATCGCGTGGCACCCCAGTTTAGTACCTCCAAGCGGTGGGACCCTAGTGTGGATGCCCTAAGAGTGGGCCTGGGTGTAGGGGAGCCTACTGATTCTTGTGGCAGCCCCCAGACTTGTCAACTTTCTTCATGCAGGTCCCTGTACTAACTTCTACATAGTGCCCCCTCTCTGAAGGCATGACTTGGGGCTTCCAGTAGCTGAAAGACGTGATCACTGGGATTCTATCCTCTTAGATGGGAATAAGGAGCTGCCATTGTGCATTTAATGCTGGGCTGGACCTAACAAACCGTCCTGGTGCCTCCAACTATTTGTCGGGTATGTGACAGGCCATAAGCAACTGTCACAGGAACTGACCCTCCACAAATATTAACTGACTCTGTATTTGCCCAAGCTGTAATGGGAAAAATAAAGTAACATTAAGCGAGTAACTTAAACTTCCAAAACTCCATTCCTTGACACCAAAGAGGCTAGTAACTCTAAAAGGGGGCATAATTCATTTAAAAATCTTAATAGGGCAGCTTCCCTTCACAACTGGGAGCCCAGGTATCTAGTCCTGTACTTGGGATCAGCTGGAAGGCAGTTCAGGAACTCTTGGAAACAGAAGATGGCTCTATTGCAGGGCACAGTCCTGCCATGTATCCCTGGTTCCAGGCTAGGGCACAGCCTCTGTATCAGCTGAGAGAGAAGTCCCTTCTCGCTTGGGCACTGTTGGCACTGGAATGTAAAATCCCATTTAATTGGCTAATCAGTTAGATAGTTCCAGCATCCTGGCCAAAAGCAGCTCCTGACTGTGGGGTGTCTCAGGTAGGGATTGTTCCCATGTCCCTGCTGGAGCAGCTGCTGCCTGTGGGGCACCCTGGCCTGCTGCAGGCAGAGGCTGTGCTAAGGGCATATCTATGTTACCAGGAAGATGGATGCTGCCAAGGTCGATCTTCCAGTATTTGACTTAGCAGATTTACTGAGGGCATGCTAAATTGAATGCTGAGGGTACCCTGTCAATGCCAGTACTCCTTGTTGTTGCAAGGAGTAAGGGAAGTTGATGAGAGCATTTCTCCAGTTGACCTGCCAGGCTTAAAATATGTTGACTCCAGCTATGTTTATGTAGCTGGAATTGCATGCCTTAGGCTGATCTTCCCCTATAGTGTAGACCTGCCCTAACTGAAAATCCATTTGTAGGTTTCCAAGCCTTTAGAGTAACATCCCTGTTTTACATATGGAATAACTGAGCCAGGGTTGAAGTGACTTAGCTAAGCCAGCCCACAGTTGGTGGTAAAAGACATGTCTCCTGATGCCTGCAGTATCTTTGAGCTTCTAGAGACTGGCACCTCCAAAGCATAACCAATGTGTTGCTAAGTTTAATTTCTCTCAAACTAAACAAATACCTGTTTCAGGATGGGATTCTCCTTGGGTTTCCTTGTTCTTGCACAGAGGTGTAACTTTGATAATCCAGGGGGCATGGTAAGCTAGTGAGTCTAAGTGGCTGCCTGAAGCCTAATGCAAATAGACATTTCTGAGCATGTTGTTTTTGCTGCACTTGAAAGGGGAGTTTCATTTTCAGAGCTTAAAATACAAAACCCCTATAAGAAAGTGGATAATTCAGGGATATCCAGCTGCAGGTTCTCCATCATCCAGAAATGGATTCCTGCCCTGACAAAGACAGTTTTATTGCTGACAATGAGGGCATGATGTAGCAAGGCATGAATGAGACAGTTGAAAATACTACTAGTAGGCACAGCATGCAGTTTGAACTAACTAATGGTCAGGGCCCTCCCTATTCAAGGCTGCTTCATCTGTGCCCAGAATGAGGCTTTTTGCATAATTCCAGATCAGTAGCTACTAGCTGTTTGAGCTAGCTTGTGTATTACCATGCCAATCCTAGAGGGCATTTAAATCCCAGGGTTAAATGGGTCTCTGGAATGTTGTTCTCTGGTCTCCCTGTCAGAGGAAAGCAAAGACTGTTAATGCTTAACCCAAGTTGTCTCCTCTCAAAGGCCTGGTGTCATTAAAAATGAATCTTATGTACTGCTATTTTAAAGTGTATTAATCTACACTCGTTATCCTAACCAGTGGATTCTTGATCTGGCATTTAACAAATGTCTGTCAAATGTCTGTTTCTGCATTCATCCTAAAGCTTCTTAAAGGAGCAATGCAAGGTTTCTGGACTCCAAGAAGTAGTAGGTTTAGTTGCATGTCCTTGTTTTTCCTCCCCTAACTACTGTGCTGTACTGTCCATTCTAAAGGTGCCTGCATATCAGCGGCAAGGCATGCAATTGGTAAGCACCACTTTTGTGGCTGGAAGATAATGCAGAAATGTCCAGCTTTATAGTACTGAACAGGTTTTTTTAAAATACTAAGAATTAAGGTTTACAATGAGTTTTCTGCAGAAGCTGAGAGCTTTCCTGCCTCTTGATGAAATCTGTTCTCTGTGCTGTTGTAGTGGATTGGACTCTTCCTTGCTGCATAGCAAGCTGAAATCTCCCAACAGAAAGCAACTGCTGAGGAACTAAAATTGCTGTGGCCTCAGTCTCTGAAATTAGAACAGGCTAAAGATCTTGCCAGTTGATCTGCCTAGTGGGAAAGAGATTCCAGCAAATTATCCATCTTTAGATGACTCACTTTTCAAGAGAAATTCTGGTAACATTAGGAAACAAAGTGATTGGCAACATGAAATTACTGGTCATAGCATTGTTGGTGTAGTGTAATGTCACACTTTCTTTTAAAACATGTGGTATCGGCATCAAAGCTTGCCACTATCAGTGCAGGTTGCAGCTGCTAACTTTCCATATTGATTGTAATTTCCAGTTATGTCATAATGACTTGGATGTAAGCAACAGTGTAACATTGTGCACATTTCCATTACTATAGCTTGTTAGAAGTGACAATTTTAATCACATGTTGCTACTATTCAGATGGCTTGGACAATAAAGCCAGTTTCACTGTTGAGCTTAAAGCAGTGGTTCTCAAACTTTTTGGCCTGTGGCCCACCTTGCTCAACACAGACTTCTCTGCAGATCACCAGCCAACAACCCATGATGACAAATGGGTGTGGGGGGGGGGGGGGGTGTCTGGCTGGGAGGTTAGGAGCAGCCTGGAAGTACACGATCTCAGTGGGAGGGGTACACGAAGGTACAGAGTCTGGGCTAGGGATGTTATATCAGTTAATTGAATAGTCAAGCATGAATTGTTATCGATTACTTGACTATTTGATAGTCCCTGGGGTTGGGGCCAGCAGCCAGTGAGCTCTAACCCCACTCCTGAGGAGTCCCCTGCCTCCCAGTGCTGCTGTCTCTGTATCAGGTAGCAGCATGGGGTGCTAGGCAGGAGCTGGCACACAAGAAGCCAGTTCAAATCCAGCTTCCCTTGTGGATTGGCTGCCTATCACCCTGCAGAGGTAGCAGCAGCCCCTGTCCAGGAGGGGGTCTGAGCGCTCAAACCTAACAAGCTGGGACTGAGCTGGGCTGCCTGCCCACCTTGCTCCTAATGCACTTAAAATGCAGAGCTGCAGCAGGGGTAGGTCCTGGACCCAGTGCATGCCAGGACTGATCGAGGCTGCTGGCCATCTTGTTTAAAAAATTTGGGGGTGGGGGAAATGCATGTAGCCTATATTCATTAACCAATAAGCAAAAGCTTATTGGTTAATCAAGTATACTGTTACATCCCCTGTCTGGGCATGAGGGCAATAAGGGGGCACTTACCTGGCTCCATGCTTCCTGCCACTCCTAGGGACCACCCCTGCTGCTCCCATTGTTTGTGATTCTGGCCCATGGGAGCAGTGGGGAAAGCCTCCAGGTGAGTGATTTCCTGCACTGTTGTTCCACCCAGTGAGGGGGATAGAAGGAGCAGCAGTGCATAGAGCTGCTACTTTCTCCCACAAGCCAGATCTGGCCCATGAGGCTTGCCCCCTTGCAGTGAGAAGCTGGCATTGCATTGGTATTTTCCCCCCTCATAAGGGGGGCATGGGGCTAGAGCACCAGCACTGGCTCCCTGCTGCAGGGGGGAAGGGGTGAGCCCTGAGCCTGCAAACCATCTGCAAGGCTGTCATGGACCACGCTGAGAATCATTGGCTTAACGCTTTCTAATACTTGTAATTAAACTAGTCCTCTTGGGTGACAAATGTTGAGCTGGTCTAAATCAGAGCCTCTTGAAACTCATTTAGACCAACTGAAGAGCAAGTCTAGCATTGCCTTAGACATAGATAACCGAAGTATGTCTCTATAAACAGCACTGCTATAGTAGGACTCCCTTGTCCTTGTCTTTACAGACTTGCATGGTGACTAAGCATATAAGGCTGAGCTGATCTGTTGCTCTGTAGATAAACCTAGAGTCACATCTGTGATTTATAGGAAACTGACCAATTGGTAGCTTAAAATTGGACACTAATGCTAGTAATTCTGCCAAAGCTGCTAAAGACTCAGTTCTTTCACAGAAAGAAGTGCAAGAGGTTCACCTCCTTAAGGTTAGCCCCGTGTTAAAAATGAGTCAAAGGTTAAATGATTTGTAAATATTTTCTGCTGGTGCTAATGACAGCCCCTTCTCTTAGCACCCTTCCTCTCCATATACCTGAGGCTGGATTTATCCCCCTCATACCTGTGAGCTAAAACTTTCCCTATCTTACAGACAGGGGAATTAAGGTAGTGTCCACTGTGGGGTGAGCAGGGAGATGTGTCCCAGCTCACATAGAACATCTGGCAAAATAGGCAATTGAACCCAGCCTGACAACATAGTTGGTCTCTTTTTGGACTCTAATCTTTTTATGTACCATGGAAGGAAAGTGCCTAGCCTGTCTAATTTGAATATCTCTTCTCATGTAGGTTCATGTGTGCTCAGTTACCCAATCCTGTCCTGGACAGCATCAGTATCATTGACACACCTGGTATCCTCTCAGGAGAGAAGCAACGCATAAGCAGAGGTAATGGCTTACTTTAAAGGCACTTCCCATCTGGGAATCCTTGTGTAATAGAAGCAGTGATCTGACAGACCAGTGGGACCATGGAGCCTTGAAGCAGGATGCTGGGGATACCAAATAGTCTGTGCTGATACTAGCTTGAGCCAAAACTGACTTTGCTAACTTCTTTTTGGCCTCTTATAGAGAGCAGGTTACTGCACCGAGCAAAGGAATTAGGATTTGTTTCAATTTGCCTAAATAGTTAGACCAGTTGAGTCCTCCATTTAGCCTTCCTGCTTCTCTTTAGAGCCAGGCTTGATATGTTTGACCCTGGTGTCAACTCCTAGTATAGAAATGATTGGTATAGCAGCAAATTGTATTGCACTGGTGGCCAAAACTCCAGTGCTGGTCTAGCTCTCTGGGAGCTGTATCTTGGGAGTGGTGAATATTCTCGGCTTTTTGAGTTCAGAAGAGAATAGTCAGATGATCCCTCACTTGGAAAGTCTATCCAAAGATGAAACCTGAAGTTGATTTGAGGAGTTGAGACTTAACTGTGAAGCTGACAAAGTGCATCTGACAAAGTGCATCTGATGTGCTAATACAGTGGTTCAGGAGTGGACAAGTCAGTCCATCTTAAGAGGCTAGCATGGCACCCCCTGGATGCACTTATGCCTGTTGGCCTTTCAGTGCTTTAAGGCTATAGGGAGAGAGCACAGCATGGTCTAGTCAGTGACAAGGGCATTTAACTTGAAGTTGGGAGATGTGGTTTTATTATTTGATCTGCTGTGTGACACAAGACAATCCACCCACCCTGTCTATTTTCTTTAGAAAAGATCTTCAGGGTAGCAACTCCCTTGCTCCTGCATGTGGGGAATAATTTTAATAGAAATGAAATAAGAGCTGGTGTTGGAGTTCTGACTCCTAAATTGGATGAGGAATGCAGTGTAATGGCTAGAGCTGGGACACCTTTCTAGTCCATCTCTGCCTTTGCCCTGGAGTAATTGGCTTCATTTAGTGTGCCTTTTTTGTAGCTTAAAATGGGAATGACATCCCTATTTTAGTTAGCTGTGAAACATGCTCTGAGTGCCACACACTTCAGATCATCTCAATGACTGACTTAGCTGAGCCATTTCTCAAAATGAGAGTAATATGCTTTGTTCCCCATCTCCCACTGTATTGGAGGTAGGGACAATGGCTGGCTGAATTTGCATGTTGGAAAACGTGTAGCTGTACAACTCAACCTAATTAAACTAGTGTAGGTCTCAGATGTGTTTAGCCCCTGATTAATCTTGTAATGCTCTTTATGATTACAAGGGAACCTACTTAAAGCAGGTATTGAACAAGCTTGAGTTCAAATTCCTAATGTAGATGCATCTGTGTAACCTAGGAGCCTGGTTATCCTGGGTGCTGGTTATTTAGGATCAGTGAAGACCAGTCCGGGTGTCAGCATTGAGGCTGCAAGCCATACTTGTGCTATTCTCTTGCTGCTGCTGCCTTCCCCAGGTCATGATGGTACTTTCTGTTAGGGATGCAACTAGGTAGCTAGTAAGCATCATCCTTAACAAATGATGCTTACTGGGTAATGGTTAACCAGTGCTCAGGAACAGCTCCCCACTTACAGCCTGCTATGGGTGGAGGGCTGCTTCAGCACCATATGGGTTGGGAACCAGCTGCCCTGCACAAAGGGCCAGGAGCAGAAGCTGGCCCTCCTCACATGTGCAGTTGCTGACTCCTGCTGCTAGCCCTCATGGGGGCAAAGGGTGGGTAGCAACAGCTGAAGCTTCATGCTTGGGGGGTGGCTGGGAGTGGGATCCCGCTTAATTAGTTAAACCTTAGGTTTAATCAATTAACTGATTAACCAGGATTTTACATCCCCAGTAGAAGCAACATATGGCTAAGCTTGGGCTGACTCCCTGCAGCAAGACATACCCTAAATGTAGAGTAAAAATTTCAAAAGTACTTAACTCCCATTTGCAAAAATGTAGGCTGTAAACTTCCAATTCAGGTCCTTTATAGCTGTGGCTACAGCACACAGATGGCTGTAGGTACTCTAGCTTTATCCTACTTGGGGTGTAACCGCAGTGAAGTTGTGGCAACATAGGATGTACTAGAACAGCATGTCTGCTGTAAAGCCTAACTGGCAGCCTGGGATATATAATCTGGATGTTGGCCTGAGACCTGTTACCCACTGTCACCTGAAGTGTGGGAAGCCACCAGGCTCTGCACCCCTATCCACAGCCAGATGTGACTCAGCCAGTAGGTAGAACAGAAGGTTTTAGTCCACAGGGATACAGCATAGAATAGACTTATTAGCACAAGAACTAGAAGCAATAAGTACATTCCATCTTGGGGGTCAGTGTCTTGGCTGAGCCCCTCTCCCCATCTGGGCACCCCAGACAGCAAGGCTCTCTCAGCAGTTAGTCTCTCCTGCAGCCAGCCCCGCCTCCAGCCTTTGTCCAGCTTCCCTGGCAAAAGGTGTCTACTGATCACATTCCCCCTCCCAGGCTCAGCTTACAGAAAGCATCAGCCACTGTACATGCAAAATTCCCATCACCACCTAGCTATTGGTGTAATGCCCAGGAAAATTGAGACAGAGTTGCTATAGGACAGTAGAAATCATATGCAACATAAGCAAACAGTGAATACAATCCGAACATCTTCACACCTGCACTAGTAGATCAAAACTAGCACACTAGTATTACACAGTCACTTTCATTTGTGGCAGTGTCAGTCCTGTAAGTGCTCTTGTGGAAATTCTACCTCTGGCTAAATTGGCCATGGGTAGATGGATATAACTTGTGTGCTTCTGGGTAACATAACTGCTACATCCCTTCATCAGGAATAGATGGTGCTTCATGCTTAGGAGGGAGAGAATTTTCCCTTTCTGCCAAGGATCCCTAACTGATGGTTCCAAAACTAGTACTGTAATACTGAACTTCTGCATGTTTGAGTTTCTGCATAGTATTGTCCATTCACATTATTCATCTGTACAGGATTTTATATATATTGGATATTAGATTTATATAGAACCTGAGGTGTGATAGATTCAGAAACCACGGCAACAAGATGCTTTCAGTAGAACTTGGAAGTTTAGAAACATTAGATTAAGGGGTTGTGCACTATTTCTGTAGGCTAAGTTGAGTGCAGGCACTAGGTGCTCCCTCTGTTCCACCTGCCCATGACATCTATTTTAGGGACTCCTTTAAACACACTTTCCTCTAGGCATGTTAGATATTGTTTCAGTAATTTATGTAGCTGCAACAATTTTTAATGGTTACACAGTTACTAATATGCTCCCTACTAGGGTTGCCAGATGGTTGAAACAAATACCGAACACCACCCTCCCAAAAAAAACCACTGGGAAAAAATTCTGTTGAAGGGGTGGAAGGGGGAGACCAAAGTTGTTGAGCAAAAAGACTCCAAGGACTTAAGCTGTGCGCTCCCCCCCCCCCCCCCCAAAAAAAAAGCATGAGTGCAGGGATCGGAATGGGAGTGGTTGAGTACTAAGACCCAGGGGAATCATTGCTTTCCCCTAGATCTCTTGGCTGGCAGACATTTTGTGCCGGCAGCCTTGGGGAACCAGGTAAACATGGGGGCTGGGGTCAGAGGGCTGGGGGTGTGGGGGGGGGGGGGTGCTGAGTGTTTGTAGGGTTGCCAGGTGCCTGGCATTTTCGCCTCCTGGCTGGGAAAAAATTCAGAGAATACTGGACAGCTCTGGTGTCCAGTATTCTGAGATTTTTTTTTTACTGGACAGGAGCCAGAAATACTGGAATACTTGACACCTGGCCACACCCCAAGCAGGGAGTAGGGTTGCCAACAGCCAGTGTGCTTCTGGTTCCCAGCCTCACTCCTGGGGAGCCCTCTGCCATCCCATGCTGCTGCCTCTGTATCAGAGGTGGCAGGAAGGAGCTAGTCCATGAGGAGAGACAGTTTAAAAATATACTGATACACACACTTGTTGCCTGTATGTAGTCATTTGGATTAACTGATGAGCCTGGGCTCATTAGTTAATCATTTAAGTTACTATGCTAACATTCCTACTTTCCTCATAGTAGGCATCTCCCCATTCAGTTTGCAGGAGATGTTATTCCGATATCTTCATGATACTCTTGGGGTGGTAGGCAGAGTTGATACGGAACATGGTTATGCTACAAGGTATTTGGTCTATAGACGTTGCAGAGTTGCATAGAGCTGTGGCTGTATTAAACATGGCAGTAGCTTCATGTCTTCCCCCCCCCCCCCCAACTTCACCATTTTGGGTTCTGATTTTCCCCCAAATCAATATAGTTCTGCCCATTACCTAGTCCTAGAACATTCCCTTAAATGTTGGAATTGATCAATGTACTACTAAAAATTATTTAGATTCAACATGAACACCATGTAGTTGAGTATAGGACCTCACATGTTCAGCACATGAACCCTCTAGATGGTAGGTCTCTCCACTGTCCCCATCCCACAGACTTGAGTGGAAAACCTGAAGTACTAAATGGAAGTTACTTCTATAAGTAAGTGGGCAACAGGGATGGAGAGTAGGGATGTAAGCAACTAGTCAAATAGTTGACTATAGGATGAACATAAGCTTATTGGGTAGTCGAGTGAGTACTTGACTACTCCCTTCCCCCACTGCTGCCTCTGTATTAAAGGCAGCAAAGAGGGGAGCAGGAGTCAGTGCTGGGGAGGAGAATATGGGAGGCAGAGCAGGAGCTGGGGGGGTGCATCCTTAAACTGTTCTCTCCTCTTCTTCCCCTTCCCCCCACACCATCTCCATGGGGGAGAGGGGGTTGGGAAGGCAGGGGGGTAGTGTAACCAGGCACATGCTGGAAATCAGCTGATTCTCAGCTTGTGTCCAGTCCCAGATGCTGTGCCTCTTTCTTTTTAAATGTATTAGAGCCTGCTGGCTCTAATACATTTAAAAATAAAAGTACAGTGGGGGGGGAACCCAGTGGGAGCTGGGAATCAGCTGGCCCTGCTTGTGCAGGGTCTGCCCTGCTGTGCTGCAGCCTTCTAAATGTATTAAGAGCCAACAGGCTCTTAATACATTTAAAAGGCAGAGCTGCAGCAGGGTTAGATCAACTAGTTGATTTAATGAAATTTAACATATCTAGCTAGGACTGATCAGTTCCAGCTCACACTGCCCCTGGAATCAAATCCTGCCACAGCTTTGCACTTTAAATGTAGTAAGAGCCCCCCTATTGACTGAGTAGTTGACGGTAATTCTGTCAATTGCTCAATTAACATCCCTAATGGAATAGAATCCTGGTGTCCTCATCCTCCAATAATTCCCTGGTCTAAACCACAAGATCTACTGGCTCTAGATGAGAACCCAGGAGTCCTGAAGCACATGACTGCCAGACTTGAGTTGCTATTTATCTACATGGTTAAATATTGAGGGAGAATTTGGCAGGCAGTAATTTCCTGTGGCTGAGTGTTTTGAGTAAAAATAAGATCTGTTCTACATAAGTTTATACACAGCCCTCTGAACCTTTTGGAAGTAGTAGTCTCACCCTTATCAATGTGATACATCGCTTTAGGACAATGCTTGGAGTACCTTCTAGTCATGCATTAATCTCCGAAGTGCAGGGCATCCGGCACCGTGGGAGTGAGGCTGGCGGAGCACTGCAAGCTCTACCAGTTCCACTTCTCTGGCTGCTGGTCCCACTCCAGGTGCTGGCTGATACCCCATGCTGTGGATTCCACAGTATAAGCCTTATGCTGAAAAGTTCGGTACTGACCTGGCTCTCAAGCACCATAAATATTTACTTCTAGCCCCCACTGGTTCGCCTCTGTCTTGAAAAATCTTTCTGGCCTCTTATTGGTCTATGGGCCTAGTACTAGCTATGATCCAAGTCAGACTGTACCAAATACCTGACTTTGACCTAGTACTTGTTCGTTTCTATTGGCTTCTCAATATTTCTGCCAAAGGATTTCACCCCTTCTGTACTCCACAGCTTCAAAGCACCCCAGTGACTTATTACCCTGCGGAGGAACTAGGCTTATCACTTCTGTGCTTCTCTGCATATTCTCTTGTGTCCATCTCTGGGCTTGTTCAGATCCCCATGCAGAGTCTTAACTTAGCTTACTCTGAGTATCAATTGCATTTCTCCAGAAGCCCCTGTTGTAGTTGTGGCTCTTGGTTATGGTAAAGGCCGGAAGGAAAATGTCTTGCTTATTAATCACATCAGCATTTCCAAAATCCTCCTGACTTTTTTCCAGTGACTAGTAATGCCTTCAGGAAACTGCTTTCAAAGATAAGGCTCTTACTGCCCTTAGTCAGAGAAACCAGGATGTAACATAAACAAAGCACCATCATATGTGGAAAAAATTCTGCCCCTCCCCTTTACAAACCAAGGCATTTATAATGAGAAACATGCTCTTCCACTCCTGTAATGAACTGCCTAGGCAACACTAAAGGGATAGCCAGGTCATTTCAGTACTCAGACATCTTGAAGGAAAACAAGGTCTGATGCTTTTTAAAACTTTCTAGATGTTATTGGGACATACTCCCTGTAGAGTCATGTCTTGTACTATTGCCTCAAGTATGGCTTACATGGGGGAAGTTATGCTAGTGGTACAGGTATGTCGTCACTTCTTCTCTCCTCTCTCCCCTCCTTCCCCCCCCATAGGGGATGTAAGTGAGAAGTCAAGTTAACTACTTGCTCCTCCCTTGCTGCATCTGAATCAGGCAGCAAGGGGGGGAAGCAGGATCCAGTGCTTCGAGTGGGAGGGGGACCAGCTTAAAAGCCAGTTCCTCCCAGCACCATCTCTGCAGGGCTGCCTGTCTCCCACCCCCCATCCTGGGGCGCTGCTGCCTCTATCAGAGGTAGCAGCACAGGGCACAGGAGGCTGCTGCAAAGCAGTCCCTGTTCGTGGCCATCCGCCCACTGGGACCCCCACCCCTGGACAGGCTGTTGGACCTGGCGCAGGTTGGGACTGAGCAATCCTGGCTCATGCCAGGTTCAGGAGCTACCCTCCCAGGCACCTCTGCCGTTTAAATGTAGTAGGAGCAGGGCTGCCTTACTACATTTAAACCACAGAGCTGCAGTGGGGGGTAGCTCCTGGACTTGGTGAGAGCCAGGACTGAGGAAGTCTTCACTAATTGTGTAGTCAATAAGGGGATTATCCACCTCTTAACATCCTACCCTTGCATGTGGACACTTTTACCAGAATAAATCACTCTTGAGTTTATTCTAAACCCCTTCCCAAGGAAAAACTTGAGAAGGCTGCCTTTATACATAGTATCTCCATGGGATTGATTATTCCAGTGTAACTAGATGAGTGTATAACCCAAGGTATGAATTTAAAGAACTTTCCCAGGTAGGCAAAGCTTAAGTTTAGAAAGTAAAACTGATTCTTACTACCCAGGCTCTTTGAAACAGACTGCATTAACACATGGCTGCACTCCCTTCAGCAAAGGTAAGTTTTGGTACTTGGCTGACTTGAAAGACGGGATAAATTCCTGGGATTCCATAAGACACTGGACAAACTACTTCCCTGTATAAAAGGGATATACTTCCTGCCCAGGGAGTTTGCTGGTGTTGTCTTGCTTTTTTTGCATAGTATCTGGCACAGAGCCACTGACCTAGGGTTGTGGGCTCTAAATACTACCATTAAATAAATTATCCCAACAATTTAAGAATGAAAATGAAGGAAGGAGGTGCATAGCATACATAACACCTATCCATGATCCTCTTTTCGGAGTAGTTCTGGATGCTAGACCTATGCAGTGTTCAGCTCACTAAATCTCTGTCATGAGGCCCTTTAGAACTTAAAACAAATGGTCCTGCAGCACCTTAGACTAATAAAACATGTAGATGGTATATCTTGGGGCGGTAGCTCAGTGATTTGAGATTGGCCTGCTAAACCAAGGATTGAACTCTCAACCCTGAAGGGGGGGGGGGTCATTTAGGGTTCTGGGGCAGATCTGTCAGGGATGGTACCTTGGTCTTGCCGTGAGGTCAGGGGACTGGACTCAATGACCTCTCCAGACCCCTTCTAGTTCTATGAGAGATTTCTCCATATAAATGAGCTTTTGTGGGCACAATCCACTTCCTCAGATGGGACTTACAAAGTTCTCTCTGGGGGAAGTGTGAAGAATCCAGCTGCTGCGGAGCACATGGCTCCTCCCTCAAACTATTGCTAAATTCAGTCCTTGCATGTTACGTTGCCCTTAAAGGTGCTAGCTTAACAGCAGGAGAACATAGAGGCTATATGACAAGCAGGGAAATGGATAAAAACAACTTGTCAAAGGACAAGTTGGTTCTTAAATGATTTACACCAATATCAGGAAGTCAGTGTTGGTGCTTTAAAGTCCATTGCTGTAAACTGTGCTTGTGCGCACACCCCTTTAGTTGACTGGTTTTGCTCAGTCTACATCCCACAGTGGAGAGCTCTAGCAGGTAGATCTTGGAATGACTGCTGGAAACAGTTTGCGACTGACTTGGCTGCAAGGCGAGAGGTAGGGTATGGTGTTCATTGACCTCATTGGATGCACAGTAGGGATGTGACTGGTTAACAAGTTATGTAAATGGGTAATGCTTACTGTTTCTAGTTAGCCAGTTGCCAGTAGGGGTTGGGGGCCCTGCTCTGGTGGGACAACTGGTTAAGCACTAGGCAAACCTAACATTTAACTGAGATTTTTACATCCCTAGTGTGCAGAACTCTTGGCACTTTTAAGAGCAAGTCAAAGGATGTTTATATGTAGGGTGGGAGTTGTATACAAAGACCACATCTGAGCTACATAAAGCAACCCATAGACTTTCTCTCATGGAGCCCCAAAGCTGATGGCTGACATTTCATGCCTCCAAGCCTGGCTTCTTATCTCAGACTGTTAGGTGGCCTGGGAGACAATTGCACTTGGTGTAAATGAATATCAACAGGCAAGGGTGCATGTGCAGCCCAAGCAATGACTGGGGTATAAGGACTTTAGAGCAAGTAGCCTTTGATGGGATACTGATAAGCTGCACTAGTGTTCTCAACTAGTGCAGAGAATCCTGACTCGGGCCATGTCTATACTACCACTTGACTGTGCTGCAACTTGCTGGGTTGGGTGTGAATATTTCCCTGAGTGCAGCAAGTTAGTGCTGTAAAGCACCAGTATAAATAGTTTTCTGGCATGGAGCTACACTCATTTAGGTGGTTTACATAGAGCTCTCTCCTAGGACTGGGGCCATGACCATGCTTTCACTTAGGTGTAGATTTGCCTTAACTGTCTGGCTAGTGTGTTAATGTTCCATGAGCTGTCTAAGCAGATTTGATGTAGGAAAGGAATCTTCCTCCAGGCTATCTGGGACATCAGGGTTTTATGCTTTCTGCAGCAAGAGCCCGGGTCACCTGCTGAGATGACCTGATGTCTCCCCTAACATGCCCTGCTGTCACAAGGTCTCAGGCATTGAGATGCCTTGGGCTATATACACACCAATTTAGTGGGTATGTCACTAAAGTATAAATAAGCCACCCCTTTGACTAAAATTACTTTGACCTAATCACTGTGATCAGTGTGACATAGCTACCACTGCTCACAGGGGCTAGAGTGGGGGTGGGGAACCTCTGGCCTGGGGGCTGGATGCAACCCTCAACTTGCCTGGATCACCCCCAGCTTGCCCCATGCTGGTGCACTAGCGCCCTCTGCACTGTCCCACTGCAGAGCTGGAGCTCACAATCCTCTAGCCTGGGACCCGTAGGCTCTGGTGTGGAATCAGAATGTGGGAGTGTTTTTTCCTTCTCGGGGGGGCACCCATCAGTGAGGGTTTGTCCCGTGTGTGTGGCCCCCAACTAATTTTTTTTGTGTGGGTTGGCCTCTGACCCAGAAAAGGTTCCCTGCCCATGGGCTACAGTTAAGTTGAAAGAAGAGGTCTCTCCCATCCAAGGCCCAAGCATAACTTTTTCATGACCAGTACAAATGTGTAAGCTGCAGGGGGTGGGGGGGGCTCACCACAACTTAAAGCTTTGGGCCAGGGTCTCAGACCCTGAGAGTACCTTTTTCCCTTCGGGGGGGGGGGGTTGCTCCAATCATCTCAGAGCAGGGGTGGACAGGGGGGGTGTGTGTGTGTTGGGTTCCCCCCTTTGGGAGGGAGGCACTCCAAGACTTTAAGTGGTCAAGGGGCACCTTTCCCCATGGAAGGGTGCAGAATCTAGGACTGATGTGGTGCAGAAGGGAGTGCAGGGTAGGGGATTGGGGCACAGAAGGTGTAGGGTTTGGGTGAAGTGTGTAATGACCTGGTCCAGGTCACAAGGGTGCCAGAGGATTTTGATCTGACAGAGGGGTATTGGGTCTGGGAGGAAGTTGTTACCTGAAGGAGTACAGAGGGCTTGGTGGAAACCCAGGGCAGGGAGTTGAGGGGATGTGATCCCAGATGCAGGCTCTGCCCAGGAGGTGCTTACCTAGGCAGTGCCTAGCCAGCAACCCAGTAGGACCCTCAGGCAGACTTCCTGCCTATTGCAGCCCCAGGTCACTCAAAGTGGCTGGCTGATCCAGCCATGTGCCTTTAGGCACTATGTACCCCTTGCAGGAGGGGGATTTTTTCATGCTGTCCCAGTCCCCATCACAACAATGGGAGCTGTGATTGTGCTGGGGACTGATAAAGGTGAGAGACTTTTTTTGCACTGCCCAAGGTATGTGCAGCACCATGTCCTGAGCAACTGGCCACTGAGCAGCCTGAGAGTCCTAGCAGGCCATGGACTGGATCCAAAGGCTTGGTGGGCTGGATCCATCCTGCAAGCTGTATGTTGCCTTCCCCTGGCTTAGAGCATCTGCACTAGCAGCATTAGTGGCATAGCTGTAAGCTCTGTAGCGTAGCTGTAGTCTTGGATGCAAGTCTGAGACCCAGACAGACTGAAATTTCAGTGCTTGTCTTCTAATGGAAGACCTTGGACTCAAAGGGTATTCAGGTGATGTTTAATGACCTGTCATACACAAGAGCCTGCCTACCAATAGGGGGGTAGGGAAGAGGCAAAGGGGGCAGTTGCCCCAAGGCCCAGTGATTCTAAAGGGCCAGGGCTCCTGACTGCCATTACTGCTTCTGCAGCAGCAGTGGCAGCCAGAGCCCCAGGCACTTCAGAATTGGGGGGGGGGGGGGAGAAAAGAGCAGTGTTGTCTGGACAGTGCTTAAGGCTGGCTGTCCCACCCTGCCCCTTCCAGAAGCACAGGGGCCCCCCATTGCCAGAGCCAGCAGTCCTGTTGTGAGGTGTCAGTGTGACATCATCTAATGGTTCCGTCTCATCTTAAGGTGATCTGACCAAGGATGGACCCAAGAACAATTGCTACTGGCTGCTCCAATGAATATTCCTCCAGGGCAACACTCTGAATAGTTTTAATCAGCTGAGAGCCATTTGCTACATGGAAAATAGCCTTTATGTAGTCTAAATCTTGCCCTCTGTTCAGAGTTTAGCAAATTGCCCTTCCTTGTGTAGCAGGAGTCTTGAGTTCCACTTAACTGCATAAAAGGTGCCAGATTAAGTGCTCTTGAGATTTCAGTCTTCAGGTATTTCTGAAATGCCTGCTATTGAGCATTCTTCCAGGTAGGAGTAGTTTCATCTGCCCCCTGTGCTGTCCTTGTGGCTAAAATGCTGGGGGATGGGAGGGGGCAAACTGGCTTCAATTTCCAGACTCCCTACTATGGCTTTGAGGCAAACTGCTTTCTGTGCTTGTTTTCTCACTTATAAAGCCAGAGGACAATCTTGACTTTCCAGGGAGATGGGCTCAGAAGGGATCAGGTTCAGAGGTGGTGAAGGGGGAGACATGGGTGGACTTGCTGACACAACCAGCAATTCTGTGGGTGACTTGGACATGTCCTGTTCATGGGCTCAGACCTGCCAGCTTCTCACCTCAGATGTTAGGGTGTGTCTACACCACCACCCTAGTTCAAACTAGGGTGGTTAATGTAGGCATTCGAAGTGGCAAATGAAGCCCGGGATTTAAATATCCCGGGCTTCATTTGCATCTTGCCGGGCGGGCGCCATTTTTAAATGCCCTTAGTTCGAACTCCGTGCCCGCGGCTACACGCGGCACGGAGTAGGTAGTTTGAATTAGGATCTCTAATTCGAACTACCTACTCCGTGCCGCGTGTAGCCGCGGACATGGAGTTCGAACTAAGGGCATTTAAAAATGGCACCCGCCCGGCAAGATGCAAATGAAGCCCGGGATATTTAAATCCCGGGCTTCATTTGCAACTTCGAATGCCTACATTAACCACCCTAGTTCGAACTAGGGTGGTGGTGTAGACATACCCATAGTGACTTGCCATAATCTTGGCTAGGGGTCAAACACTCTAGAGTGAGTGGTCCTGCATTCCTTCCACCCCATGTGTTCTGAAGCAAACAAATGTTCTTAGATGGTATGCCTGTGAAGAGCTTTGAGTAGTGCTGGACCGCTACACAGCAGGACTGGCTTGATCTACTTCTACCTGATGCTGACTAACACTTTCTTGTGATGGTCTGCCAAGCTTTCAGTGGCAGAGCTGAAACTGGAAGTTGTAGAGAGCTGTAATTTACTCAACTCAGCAGGCGAATTTAGAATCAAGAGTATTGGCTTTTGCCTCTGCCTCACTGAAGGCTTAGTGCATATCAAACCATCTATAAAGAATGCACAAGTCAGCTGGGCATGTGGTGTTTAGAACAGCTTTTAGCACCGTTTGCTTAACTTTCTGTTCCTGAGCTACATAGCCTCTGTGTTGGATTGCCTTCCATTGTGGGTCTTCCTGAGTCACAGGAAAGATGGAGTCTGCTACATGCAAACTCCTAATTTGTGTTCGAAGAGCATTGTTCAAACCAAAAATGAATCAGTCCACATAACTGGGGTGGGAAAGGGATAGTGAACATGTACGAAGGCTGACTCTTGCAGCTATAAAGAGGTGCTGTGGGGATCAAAATCCTATAGGGTTTAATGTTCCAGCATATAAGCATGCTTCAAATGATCTTGAGTTGGTGTGATTAAACATTGCACTGGGGTGTAAGTGACTAGTCATAGTCAACTTCCCAATAAACATGCTTATCGGGTAGTTAAGTGACTACTCAACTAGGTGCTTGCCCCTCTGCTCCCTCTATCAGAGGCAGCAAATGGTGGGAGCAGGAGCTGGTGCTGGGGGAGCTGGCTTAAAAGCTGGTTCCCACCTGCACCATCTCCATGGGGCCGGTGGACAGGGGAGGCAGAGGTACAGCATATGGGACTGTGCATGAGCCAGGACAGCTGATTCCCAGTTCATGCCCAGTCCTCCACTGGCTCCCCTTCCCCTGCCATTGACCAATTGAGTAGTAGATGGAAATTCCATCCACTACTCAGTTAGCTGATTAAATGGAATTTAACATTCCTATACTGGACTAAGAGTCAAATGTGAGTTCAGTTCCCATCTCTCCAGCTGACCTGCTGTGGCCCGAGGCAAGTCTCTTCCTCCCCACTTAGATTGTAAGTGCTTCTTGTATAAGTTATAGGACCACATGCAAGCCTGTGGGTCAAGGTTTCCCTCCCAGCTGTCAGCTTTGCTCTCAGGCACCAGCCCTGCTAGGCTGCTGGCTTTTTTTTTTGTGGAAGAGGATATGCAAATCACACTCATTTGCATATCTTCCAATTCTTTTTGTGGAGAAAGTTTTGCCACTAAAGCCCCATGTAGACGGGGGCCATTTGTTGGAAAAAACCCTTTTTCACAAGATCCTGTAAACCTCAATTTTTGAGGAATAAGGGATCTTGCAAAAGTGGGTTTTTTTTTTTTCTGACAAATGGCCCCATCTACATGGGGGTTTTAGCTGCAAAACCTCTTTTGCAAAAAATCCAATATGCAAATGAGAGCACAATTTGCATATCCTCATCCACAAAAAAGGCCATAGCCTAGGTTCCACTCCTGGCCCTAGTCAGAGCTGTGCTCCAGGAAGGTAGCCCTGCTACCACCAGCCCCAGCCTGGGCTGTGCTCCTCACCTCTGGCCCCCCTGCCATTAGCCTGGGCTGCACTTCTGACCCTGGCAGCACCACTCCCAGCCAGGCTCTGGTCCAGCAACATCCATGGTCCTGTGAGACCACAGATATTGCTGGACCAGAGCAATATCTTAGTTTCAGTCTCTCATTAGACCAACTCCTATTGGTGAAAATGGCAAGCTTACACCAAACTCTTCAGATCTCCTAATACTGTAGGATCAACGTAGCTATAAGTTTGCAGTGTTGTAGCCAAAGGAGTTGTGTAGAAACCTGGGAAGCTTGTGGACCATTGATTCTGCATGAACTTCCCTCTAAGGGAAGATAAGGATGGTCTATAAACCTTACTGGCAAAACTTGCCAGCCAAGACACAGTTTACTTGTGTTCTTTGTCACTATGATCTAACCCAACCTTGCCTATAGATGCAAAGACAAATCTGCTCTTGGCTCAACAGTCTTGGGTCCCATGCAGTGTTTGACTCTTGTAACCTCTAGTTGTGATCTAGCCAGCAGTGACACAGGCCCTGGGGGCCCCCATTTAAGCAAACAGACAACTACTTCCTCCTAGAGTTTTAAGAAGCACTATCTGAAAATATTGCTCTCTGCTACTGGCTTACTCCTTCATGTCAGACTTGCTGATTCAGAAGCAGCTATGGGATTGGAATGTGTCTGAGGTTCCTCTTCATTTGTGACTCTGCAATTAACCAATG
Source organism: Pelochelys cantorii (assembly GCA_032595735.1). Lineage (NCBI taxonomy): Eukaryota > Metazoa > Chordata > Testudines > Trionychidae > Pelochelys > Pelochelys cantorii. The sequence continues at coordinate 36,849,632 of CM064336.1, forward strand.
TTGGTTTGTGCCAGGGCAACATGTGAATCAGGAGTAGCTCAAAAATAAGCCCTGTCTTGAGACCACTAGCAGCCAGCAGAGCCCCATTGGGGGTGTGGGGTAGTGGGTCTCTGCACATAGCTCTTGCCAGGCACAGTCTCAGGAGCATGGAACTGTAGGCAATGGGAACTGAGGGGGTAGTGCTGGCATAGAGCCAGTGCTCCCCACATGGGCACATTGGACCCTTCCAGGAGCAGTATGGGCCTGGGGCAGGCAGGAAACCTGTCTTAGCCACTCTGCACCACCAACCAGGAGCTGTATGCAGTAAGTGCTGCCTGTTGAGGGACTGCATGCAACCTCAGTCACCTCCTGACTCTCCCCAGAGCACACAGGTATGTATAAAAATAGCTGTGTGGCGTGGCTCTTGAAGTCTCTTGGTTAAAGACACAAGGCTGTGGACCCCTGGTCTAAGCAGATGAGTTGACTCTCTCCCCTTGTTCACAATGCACCCCCTGTACCCACTAGAATATCTAGCAAGTGCTTTCCTCTATGCAGAAATGTCAGCAAGATTGCAACAGCACTGTATTGGATCTCTCAGGTGCTGTTTGGCAGCCAAGTACAGCAAAGGAGCACACAACTGTCTTAAATTCAATGACCGGTCTGTGAAAGGCAACAGCACTTCTTACCTTGCTTTAAAGGGCATAGAGCCTTACCAGTGGCCTATGCAGGATAAACTTCTGTCTTAAGATGGGGAGAGGGGGCATATTCTCAGGCTTATGTTGCCAAAGTGACATAAATGACAGAGCCAAGCACTGGAAAAGTTGGCTGGGGCTTCAAGAAGTCCTGAAATTGACAGATCTGTTATCTGGGTTGAGAGTTCAGGAGTCCAACTTTCAGACTCTCCCCTCTAACCATGAAAACTCCCTTTTATTAAAGGGAGTATTGCATAATGTGTTTCTGGGAGCTAAGACTTTAAGAAATGACATCCTGTGAGTTGTCAGTGTCAGTACTGCTATGCAATCTCTTGGTTTTTTTGAGGTTGCTAGAGGAACTGACTGCTTTTGGTATATTGGCTTGTTTGTCCTTAAGAGCAAATACAACAGCAGATTTCCCCTTTGGCTTCTGCAGGAACTAACAGTTGGTTACTTCCTGTTTTCATTTCATTGTCAGTAAATTAACTGATGGGGGGATATACTGAGGAACAGTTCATTGCCAGACCAGTGGACTTTAAAGAACACTCCAATTGTGTATACAGCCAGCTATAGGAATGTAAAAGAAGCAAATGGGATTTTCCTATAACACATGGGATTCCCTTTTAAAATACAACTAAAACTTGATAATCCTTGTCTTGAGAGTTGAGGGAGGTTAGCATAGTCTAGCAAGGCACCTGCTAGTGGAGGTCAGTGTTCCTTTTTTCCATCCATGTGCAGAATAAATTTCTCTGCACTGGGGCATGTTCAGATGTGCACCACTAGTAGAAACCCATGCTGCCAGCTGTGGGCATTCTGCTAAATGCCTCCCAGCTGATTTTCTCCTGGGTGTCATCTCAAGCACTCAGCTTACTGGGAGCACTGGTGGGGATTAATAGATGTAATAGTGTAGTCAATTAACTGATTATCCAATAAGCAAAAGCTTATAGGTTAATGCTATAGACTACACACATTTCCTGCCTCAGACAGGGGCTGCTGCCACCTCTGAGGCAGCAGCACAGGGCAACAGGCAGCTGGTCTGCAATGGGATCTGGTCTTTAAGCTGGCTCTCCTCATGGACCAGCTCCTACCTGGCACCCCACACGGAGTGGCAGGGGACTCCTCAGCAGTGGGGCTGGAGTGCATGGGCTGCCTTGGACTGTAGAATAGTCAATGAACCAATAAAAACTCATGAGGTTACTAGGCTAATCAATTAACTGATATTTAACTCCCTAGTGGGGATATTGAGGCCTATTAGCTCTGCCAGTCATCTTTGCTGTGATCAGTGTCAAATGTCTTCCCTTTGTGCCTTTCCCTTCCTAGCCTCTTTATTGCAAGCTCTGAGTTAGTGTTGTCTAGGCACAGTGAGATCTTGATTTCAGCTGGTGAAGGCCTTCTAGTTGCTATTGCAGTATGTAGTGAGCAGGGGTGGCTCACTCACCCATAGGGGGAGGAACCCCTCTTAGAGCCCAGGTGGGCTGTGCCTGGTGCTGCCCCTCTAACTCCCTTGGAGCCAAGGGGTGGGGTGAGTAGTATAAAAGCCTTGTTCAGTAGGGCCCCAGCCACTGGAGGGAGCAGCGGCCTGCCCAAAGCTCCTGAGCTGGGAGGCTGCCACAGAACTTGCTGAGGCTGAGCACTGTCCCAGACTGCCAGGCCCCCACATGGAAAAGAAGACCTTTCTGCCCCTGTCTGAGGGCTCAGACTGTGATGACCCCAAGAATCAGTAGCAACAGCGGACCCAGGGGAGTTTGGAAGTGGCCCAGGGGAAATCAACTACAGTCAGGCTGACTTTGTTATATTTTTGGGTCAGTGTGTTGTGGGCCAGATCCCTGCTGACCCCAGTGAGCAGCCCAGCCTGCCACTGCTAGAGCCCTGGGCTAGGCTGTGGTGGAGTAGTCCTGTAAACCAATGCCCAGTGGTCCCCTTTAAGCTCTGGCTCCGAGTACAGTGCAAAAAAACCCACCAGAGATCAGTGGCAAGAGAGGGGGAGACTGCAACCCACACTTGGAGTGGTGGGTGGGGGTGGGTGTACATTACTTCAGTCCCTTCTTGACACCAGGGATATGGAGTCTCTACATGTGAAGTGCTGTAGAATAGGGATGTCAGTCTGTAGTTGACTATATGATTAACTGAACCTGGGCTTATGAGTTAATCTTGTTGACTACACATCTTTCCCCCCCCCCTCCTTTGCTGCCTATGAGAGGCAGCGGTGGGGTGGGGTGGGGGGGGGAGTAGGCTGGAGCTGATATGTGGGAAGCCAGCTTTCAAGCAGGCTCCCTGTGCATGCTGGCTAAGTGGACCCACCTGCCCACAGCAAGAGAGGGGAGGCAGGGAGGAGCACGTGCTGGGTGGAGCTGCCTTAAAAGCCAGTTTCCCCAGCACCAGCTCCATGGTCTTGCCTCTGTCTGCAGCAGCCCAGGCTGACCAAAGACAGAGGCTGGTCCATGGCAGTGGCTCCTATCCATAGGGGGCGGGGTCTGAACTCCCCATGGTCAGAAGAGCTCAGGTGCCCCACAGACAGGGCTGCTCTATCCAAGGCAGCAGCACAGGATGGCAGGGGGCTCCCTGGGAGTGGGGCCACCCCCAGGGACTATTGAATAGTTGTGTAACTACAAAGATTTCATGTGGTTACATGACTAGTCAGTTACACCATATCTAACATCCCTTGTATAGAAGTGCAAGCAACATGAAATGTAAATGCTGTGGGTTGCTTATCAATGCCACTTCAAGATCTCAAACTACAGAGATCTGAGCTTAGAGGCAATATGACCCACAGAAGTTGGCACACTGGATTGGGACTCAAGACTTGGGTTGGGTTAGGTTCTGTTACCTCTACCCCTAGCTGAATGAGACTTGGAGAAGCCCCCTTCCCCCCCCCCCCATACTTAATTTCCCATCTGTAAAATGAGAATAATGCTCCTTTGTAAAGTGCTGAGGTCTGATATTTTCCCCTAATAGTTTGCATAGCAGTAGGACTGCTTCTCAGAATCAGTCTAAATTCCTCATCTGTTTTTTATCACTCACAGTAACTGAAGGACTTTATTCTCAGACACACTACACTTTCTAGAAAGTGTGCTAGCGTTTAGCAAAGCACGTAAACAACTGAATGTTCTTCAAGAGATCCTTGTGGATGCTCCACTCCAGGTGTTCGTGCATACCATACCTTTGCTCAGAATTTTACAGCAGTGCCTGCCTGATGTGCTATTGGCACTTGAAACATTGTGTGCACAATTTGGGCTCCGTTCCTTTTCAGCTGTCACCAGCATGAGACCTCTCCAGTCCTGCTGAAAACTTCTAGTTTTCAATCCAGGATGGGGAACACTTTTGGATCAGGGGCTGCTGACCCCCAAAACCAGTCAGGGGCCTCACTGAGAAGCAAAAAGCCTCACTGACATCACCCCTGACTGAAGACACTCCCCACATTCCCCTCTCACACCAGAGCCTGCTAGTAGATCTTGTGGGCCCCATAGGCTGTGGAGTGGGGCCAAAATGCAGAGTTCAGTGTGTTGGGGGGGGGGGGGGAGTCTGCTGGGAAGCAGGTTTAGGGTGAGGTCTGGTAGGGAGGCTGCAGGAGTGGGTTGAGGGTTGGGCGAGGACTGGTTGGGTGCAGAAGCAGGGTGGGGGTGGGAGGGCTGGACAGGAAGTAGAATGGGGGTGCAGGATTAGGCTGGAGACTAGGGTATCTGGGTGGGAATATGGGGGTCTGGGTGATTGGGGGGGCTCTTGGTGCAGCTCCTAAGAGATGCATATGGAGTGGTAGGAGCAGCAGGGGCTGGTGTCCCCATTAGCCACAATTACAGCCAGTCAGTGGCAGGGGAAAGGCCTCCAGGCAGTGATTTGCTGTGCTGCCATTTCCCCACCTTGGGTGAAAGGGGAGCAGCAGCATGTGGAGCCACTTTTTCCCCCTGCCAGGCAGAGCCCATGGATCAGATCTGGCCCTGGCTTGCCTGACTAGCCCACAAGGCTCTGGCTCCCTGATGCTGAGGGAGGCCCTGTACTAGCAGTCCAGCCCCATGGGGGAGCCCTGCAGGTCTAGAGCACAGGCTCCCCCATGCTGGGGGGATGCAAGCCTCAGGGGCTAGTTCCATGCAAGCTGGAGCTGTATCTGACCCCCCCCCCCCCCAGCTGTAGGTTCCCCATCTCTGCTCAAGATAAGCAAATCAGCTGTTTTCAGAAGTTGTTACACTCATTACCAGCTTCCAGTGTTTTTTAAACACCTTATTTTACCCCTAGAATAACTAGCTGTAATATGTGAAAATGCCAGGTTCACCAGGCTTGGAGCATACATTACATGCAGCAGCAATGCTGGTCAGACACTCAATGTGGTCATTGCTGCAATGGGCATATGGGATTCCCTCATGCAAACTGAAGGCTGAGGCTTGAAGGGTCAGGTTCATGAGAGTTAAACTTGCACTTCTGGAGAAATCTTTGAGATCAACCTTGGACTCAGGGTGGATTATGGGTTTCTTGGCTTTACTCGAGAAGCCAAGTGTCACTTCTCCATACCATCCTGGAGAGGACAGATGGAAGTTATAGTGGTTAGTGGATTAGCTTGGGATCCCTAGGTTCAGTTCCCAGCTCAAACTTTGGAGGCAGAGACTTGAACTTGCCCAAACTTCCAAAGGGGTCTACCTCCATTTAAAAGTCTGTAGGGACCCACAAACTGAAAACCACTGATACAGCACCTGGTGTGCAAGGTCCCTGACTCATTCTAAATAGGCAAAGGATGATTATTCCCCACTTGGGAGGGATGGAGGGAAGGCCTATTAACAGGTTACCCTTTAACATCCCTAATAGCTGCCAGGCTCAAGCTGTGACTTGGGCCTTGCTAGACAGCAAGCTCTTCCAGTAGGCTCACTGGACTGTACCTAGGACAAAGGTGCTGTGATCTCTAGGCCCTAATAGAGGCCATAAGTCAGTGACACTTTCCCTGAGTTATAGAGGTGGATGAATTTGTCAACTCTTCAGTGAAAATGCAAATTCAGTAACGTGCTTTATAAATTAGGGATGCTAGTGGCTAGTTGTCTGTCTAATAAGCAATTGCTTATTAGTTAATCTAACAGTCCTAGTTAATGGCAACAGCCCCTGTGTGCTCTGCATTTTAAACATGGACCAGCAGGCTGGTTCAATCCCAGCCCGCCAGTCAGAGCACACTAGGGAGCCTTCTGTAAGCACAGTGTGACAGGGCTCCCCGGGGTGGGGGGGAGGGGAGTGCACTGGCTGCCAGCCCTACCCTCATTTGGAGCATTTTAGTAACTGTAACAGCTAAAAATTATTGCAGCTTCCTGATTAGTAAACTTTTCAACATCCCTCTTATAAACAAGACAGGATAGGTGAAGTACAGATCAAATCTCTGATCCAGGATTCTCTGGTCTGGCAACACTGGATCATGGATGTTGCTGGACTAGAGTCCCAGTACAGATGTTGCCAGCAGATGGGTGCAGAGCTGGCCTGCAGGGCTGTTGAGCCCATGGGGCACCAGAACTTGCAGTCGGCTGGGCTGGGAAGCCAGTGAGGGTATTGTAGCCTGTGGGGTGGGGTGGGGTGGTAGAGTGCACAGCCCACGGGGCTGGGAAGATGGCAGGGCCACTGGAGTCTGCAGGGGAGGTGGGACTGCTGACCCCACAGCCAATGGGGCCAGGAAAGGGAGGACTGCGGCATTCACAGCTGGTGGACATAGTGCCTGCAGGGCTACCGCTTGCAGGGCTGCTGGGGCATCAGTGATGGGTAGCTGGGGAGAGGAGCTGGCACTCCTTGACCTTCCTGGTCCAGAGAACTCCTGTGTCCGGGACCTGACAGTCCTGGACACAGTTAAGGAAGCTGGGCCAGGGAGGTCCAACCTGTAATAGCTTCTATTGGTGAGCGGCTTTCATGGCAGTTTCACTGCATTGTTTGACTCAAACACTGATCTTTGAACTTGAATTTCTTGAAGCTTATAACAGTTCAAAACATGTAAATGGTCAAATTCAGAATACTTGGTTTAGCCCAAAACAATCTTCTCAAACTGCCAATGGCTTAAAGTCCTTTTGTCCATCTAATCTTATGGCATATACTGGGATTCTGGAAACATCCAGTTTCTTGGCTGGATGGTATAGCTTGCATTGGCTGGTCAGTTTAGCTGATCCTGTTATGTTTGTTGGAGGACACAACTCTCCCTGATTAGTGTGCAGTCTAATAGATGGCTTTGATTGGAAGTTCTGGGGCAGTCTGTCTGCATGGTTTCAGTTCCATGGCTGGCATTGGGGCTCCTAGGTGCTACCCCAACAAAACTCAGTAAGACAAGATGTGAGGAGACTGAGGCATGAGGGCAATGATTTGTCAGGCTCGGCTAAGTCTACGCTACAGGGCTTTATCGGAAAAAGGTACACATTGTGCTCCACAATTTGTGTACCTTTTTCTGATAGCTTTTTCAGAAGAGGCTTTTCCAAAATTTGGCCCATCTATCGTGGGCCAAATTTCGGAAAAACCCTTTTGGAAGAGCCCTTCCTCGTGGCACGAGGAAGACAGGGCTTCTGAAAGAGCATGTCTGTTCTTCTGCAAAAGAGCAGACGCGTTTCCCTGGACGCAGAGTTTTTCTGGGATACATCTGGAAAACCCCATAGTCTAGACACAGCCTCAGTGACAGGACTGGGAGTAGACCAGGGTCTTCAGAGTCGCAAGTTGATGCTTTACCTTGACTCCTTCCTAGTTGTAGTTATACACCATGACCTCCATCTCTCACAGGCTATGACTTTGCGGCAGTACTAGAGTGGTTTGCAGAGCGTGTGGACCGCATTATCCTCCTATTTGATGCTCACAAGCTGGACATCTCGGATGAGTTTTCAGAGGTGATCAAGGCCCTGAAGAACCACGAGGACAAAATCCGGGTGGTGCTGAACAAAGCTGACCAGATCGAGACACAACAGTTGATGCGGGTCTACGGTGCTCTCATGTGGTCACTAGGGAAGATCATCAACACACCAGAGGTGGTGCGAGTCTACATTGGCTCCTTCTGGTCCCATCCACTCCTCATCCCTGACAACAGGAAGCTCTTTGAAGCAGAAGAGCAGGATCTCTTCAAAGACATCCAGTCTCTGCCCAGGAATGCTGCACTCCGCAAGCTCAATGACCTCATCAAGAGAGCCAGGCTAGCCAAGGTATGGTGCCCCAAGCCTTCCCCCTCCATTGAGCCACAGACCGAAGTGGGGGGATTTGATCTAGGTGAAGCCTTCTCTGAACAAAGATGATTCTTGACTAGCATTAATGTCGCATTTCAGAGTTCACGTGACCAAGTGCAGGGGTGTGCCTATTATGCCATGGGTCTGCAGGCATGAGTCCCCCTGGACTGAGATCAGTGTCCCCTGGGAGACATTTCACTATTCAGAGCAGGGGTGAAAGTAACTTAAACTTCTTATAGGTACTGTCCTGTCACAGCCCACTCCCCCTTGCAAGGAGGGGGTTAGGCATACAAAAGTACCTGTGTGAAATTTAAGGGTGGGGTGCAGGGAGGCTCAGGGCAGACAGTTTACATGGGGGTGAGGCGCTAGGGCTGAGCATGGGGATGCAGGCGTCAAGGTTGGGGTATATAAGGAGGTGGCAGCTCAGGGCAGAGGGCTGGGTGAGTGCAGAGGGACAAGGGTGACATTTTAGGGGCAGAGGCCACAGTCACACTTACCCCAGTTGCTGAGGTTTTTTGCCGACTAGGGAGTGAGGCAAAGGGCACAGCTTGTCCCTTCCTCATTTGCCCTCCCTTGGGCAGCCAGGAGCAACAGCAGGCTGTGAAACTTGCCTTGCTCCCTGGTCAGCAAACAGAAAACTCCACAACCAGAGTAAGGGGCTGTGCAGCACCCATCCCCTGAAATTGAGGTACAGGGGGCTCTGGGCTGGGGCAGTCTCAGACCCCCCCTCACCCCTCCCAAGCTAGACTCTCTCTAACCTGCCTGCTTCTAGCATGGCAGCCTGCAGGAAGCTGGGAGCCAGGCTGGGAGCACCCTGCCCATCCCCCTGCAGCTAAGTGCCCCAGCAGGCCAGTTTCTTGCCAGAGCACTACACTGGGGCACACTGGCTTGCTCTGCATCAGAGCCACAATGAGACACCCCTCTTGGTCTCTCCTCCCACTCTGGGATATTCAGGTGAAGTTCTAGAGCAGGTAAGGGCTCACTCAACTTTGCATAGCAGTTTGCTATTCCCAAGTCTGCTCCTATCAGTGCTGTCTCTAGCTCCCTGCTCTAATCCACTAAACTCTGCCCCCACCTCAGAGCTGGAAAAGAGCCTAGGAGGCCTGACCCCTGGTCAATGTTTCCACTACTTAGCAGCATAAGTATAAGCCCTTATTGTAGATTCTATGCAGCAGGGTGGGCAATTACTTTTGATGGGGGGGCACTCCAAGAATTTTGTAAGCGGTCAAGAGCTGCACTCTGTTAATGGAGGAGGTACAGCCTCTGGGTGGAGGGTCTAGGAGGGGGACTGGTGCAGGAGAGAATCTGACCTGGGGCAGGAGTGCAGGAGGAGGTTCAAAGGGTTTGGGTTGTGGCCTAGGGTTGGGAGGTGGAGTGCCAGGCACTAGCTGGGAATCGCTCTATCCTACGCAGCTCCAGGACTGCAACACAGCAGGATGTTCAGGCAGGCTCCCAGCCTGCCATGCCCCTGCATGCCATTCAAAGCAGCCAGCTGCTAGGGCCATGTGCATCTATGTACTGAGTGCATCAGGGATGGTAGGGAAGGATGACTAGCACAGCCCCAGCCAGCTCCCATTGGCCAGTTTCCAGCCAATGGGAGCTGTGTGGATTGTGTTGGGGAGTTCTGCCCCTGTCCCCCAGACAGATGCACGTGGTCTCAGCAGCTGGCCACTTTGAATGGTGTACACGGGCATAGCAGGCAAGGAGCCTGCCTAAGGATCCCAGTCAGCTGTGGGATGTTGGTGGCCCAGAGTATCATGGCTGGCCAGGTCCGGCCTGCAGCACCCTTGCTATTCAGGCAGCATTGGTGCAGATGGTCTCTAAAGTGCTACCAGACCATTTGCTTGCTGGTTTTTTTTTTTTTAATAGTAGGTGAGGCATAGCTTGTACTGCCCACTAATCAGTTTTTTTCTTACCTCTCCACTTGTTGGCACACTGCTCCCAGAAGTGTGGTTTTGTGATAGACAGGGATTTTTTTTTAGTTCTATTTTTCTTGCCACAGACTACTAATAGCTTCATTTTATAGCAGGTAAACCCCTCAGATCAACTTCCCTTGCTGGAGTGTTGAGGCTCTGTCATAGTCAGTTTAGAGAAGTTAGACACTTGAGCCATGCTTGGGAAATTCCACCTTTAAACTCCTCTTGACTGGACCCTGCACTGTTCTGGGCATTATCTCTGTAATGCATCACACTTGAAGATAAGTGATGTGAAACCTGTATGGAAAAGTGCAACTCTTTATGGAACACAGCTGTCTTTTTTTTTTTTTCTTTTTTTTTTTTTCTTTATGGATTTTTCTTTCAGTTTCTATTTGCATTATCTAGGAACAGTAAAAACTTGATTGCTTCGGGGAAAACACAAGGCTCACATTGATATGGGTCAAAAATAGCTCTTAAAATCAGAGCTGAAACTAGGTTTCTCAAACTGGTGCTTGATTCAGCACAATCCACTTCAGAAAGGAATAGCATTTATATGGCTGGTCAGGCCTTCCAAAATGTGCAGTTTCAAACTCTAACTCTGGTTACAATCTAACAGATCAAATTTTTGTTCTGTGTCCATGAAGGACTTAACACAATGGGGTTCTGATCATTGATCATAATACTTAAATCAGGCTGCAACTTTGTTCCTGTATCTCTGCTAACTTACTGCTAATGGAATGGCTGCCTGTGTCCTGGAGTCCAGGCTCTGCTATTAGGACCCACTGGACTAGGGCAGCCCCAACAGCCAGGCTGCAGACCTCAGGCTGCCGAGCCACAGTGGCTCTGGGGGCCAGAGCTGGTGTACACCACTCTCGCTGAAGCTGTTTGGGAGAGGTGTGTCCTACCCCATCTCAGCCAACCAGCACTCTGCACCAACACTGTGCAGGAGCAGGGTCTCCTGGCTGCGGAAGAGCATCTTCCTGCATGGTGGGAGGTCTGCGGGGAGCTGCTCCATGCAGGAAAACACTCTTCTGTGACTGGAGGATAACCCACCCCTGCCTGGTGCTGGTTGGCCAAGAGGCAGGGCAGGATACATCTCTCCCAACAGCCATGTTGAGAGCGGTGTTCCCTGGCCCCCAGAGCCACCATGGTGTGGGCAGCTGTTCAGTCCCAGCTCATGCTGGAACCAAACCCTGTTGCAGCACTGCAATTTAAAAGGCAGTAGGAGCCAAGGGGCAAGCTGTCCAGCTCCTACTGTTTTTTAAATTAGAGCCACCAGCCACACAATCCATTGATGCACAAATGCCCATATTTGCATAGACAGAAGGCTCCCTGGGAAATGGTGAGCCCAGAAGCTAAGGGAGCAAAGCCACTGCAGATAGGAAGTGGGGGGCACCAGCAGTCTGTCCCAGCTTCCCCCAGGCTGGGACCTGAGGCAGTGGAACCTGCTGAGTAGGGGTTTCCAAGACCTAGTTCTGTTCTTGGCTCTACTCCTGCCCTGCTGGGTAATCTTTCCCCACCCTTGTACCTTTGTTTCCCTTTTAAGTGAGGATAAAGCTGTTTGCTCCTGTAAGGAAGTACTCTTGAGTGATTCATGGTTTTGCATGGATACGGTCTCTTGGTAGGAATGGGAACTCATGGTCTCTATTTCTCCTTAGTGCCAGAACATGGTCAAATGAGTTAGAACAGCAGTGAGGTTGGGAGCAAGGATGTCTGGATTCTATTTCCTGCTCTGGGAAGGAATTGGGCTTGGATTAGGGCAGGGGAAGTTGATTGCATAATGTTCATCAGGCATTATTGCTCTTCTCTTCCCCCTTCTCTAGGTCCATGCCTACATAATCAGCTCTTTGAAGAAGGAAATGCCCAATGTCTTTGGGAAGGACAGCAAGAAAAAGGAGCTGGTGAACAATCTGGGTGAAATCTACTTGAAGATTGAGCGGGAGCATCAGATCTCACCTGGAGACTTCCCCAGTCTGCGCAAGATGCAGGTACAAAGCCATGTCTGAAGGGCCTGAAGGTGGGGGAGTGCCCAAGCCCTCTCCTGCCCTGCCAGGAGTATGTGGTGCTTTGAAGCACTACACATTGCTTGCAGGGCTAGGGGGAGAGCAGAGGAGGCCTTGTGTGCTCCCCTGCCCACAGGCCCTGATTGGCCTTGGTGGGGAAGTCTTCCAAGCCTCTTCCAGGGCATAGGTGGGGGTGGGGTAGCTCTGCCCCTTTCTGTTTAGGCCATGCTCCTTCCAGGGTGGCCCTGGGCAAAAATTATTGCCCACCCTTTTGCTTGAGCCACTCTGATAGTCAGGCTATGACTTCTAGGTAGTCACTGATGCCTCTGGAGTCCTTGCTAGAGACTTCTAACTGACTAGCCTCTAGCAAGGAAATGAGCCCCATTAGTGGCCCCCCACTGTGGATGATTGGGAGCATTCCTGTCTGCCTTGGTTCTCCTGCAACACAGGTGATCTATCTGATTCCAGTTTTAGAGTGAACTGAGATTTCATGTTTGAGGCGGGAGGGCAAGAGATTCCCTCTTAATTTAACTCTAGCATGGCACTGATACAAGCCAGTGGCTGGGCTTCTGAGACAGGCTGATGGGGAGGTGCTGTTGTCTTCCAGGACTTGGGATTCTGAGAGAAGGGCTAATCTTAAAATATATTCACAGGATGCAAGATGCCAGGGATTATGGGAAGCTGGTTTCTTGCTTAAATAAAATTTTCCCTCGTGCCGTTTATCTTCCCATTTCCTATGGTGCATGTGCCACTTTGCAACCACCTCTGGAATGGAGGACAGTTGAGTGCTTCACCTGCTACTTGCAACTTAAGCAAGGGGTCTGGATGTCTAAGATAAGGGTTGTATGCATTAGGACTAGGGAGGGCCTGATGTAGGGGCATATGGGAATTTTGGATTGGGGGATTAATTCATTCAAGGATAGCTGGGATTGTGGACAGCTGAGCATAGCTGGATGGGGCAGGGACATGTGAGCATTGAGGGGTGGGTTGGAGTTGTGGGGTATTAGGTAGGATGGGGGAGCAGCTTGCTCCCCAGTGCCAAAGCCCTGAATGCTGATCTCTACCATTTTCCTCCTAGGAGCTCCTTCTGGCTCAAGACTTCAGCAAGTTCCAACCCCTGAAGCCCAAGCTGCTGGATGCAGTGGATGACATGCTGGCCAATGACATTGCCCGGCTCATGGTGATGGTGCGTCAGGAAGAGTCTCAGATGCCCACGCAGGTGGTGAAGGGCGGAGCCTTTGAGGGCACCATGAATGGGCCCTTTGGCCACGGCTATGGAGAAGGGGCTGGTGAGGGCATTGATGACATTGAGTGGGTGGTGGGCAAGGACAAGCCAAGCTATGATGAAATTTTCTACACCCTCTCACCTGTCAATGGTAAGATCACAGGTGCCAGTGCCAAGAAGGAAATGGTGAAATCCAAGTTGCCCAACACTGTCCTGGGCAAGATCTGGAAACTGGCTGATGTGGACAAAGATGGACTCTTGGATGATGAAGAGTTTGCCCTGGCCAACCACTTGATCAAGGTGAAGCTAGAAGGGCATGAGCTACCTGCAGAACTGCCCCCTCATCTAGTGCCTCCCTCCAAACGCAGACATGAATGACTCCCCAGCATCTTTTAAATAGGGGTGGGAGGATGGGCAGCAAGATGTCTGGATTCCAACATCTGACAATCTGCCAAAGATCCACAACCCCTAAGAGCTGGTGGACAGCTTGAATTCTTCAAAAGGCACCAAACTTACAACTTTCCAAATGTGCCTATCTATAGGAGTGATTAAGATCTGAATGAAACCCTCATACATGTCATTGTGCACAAGAATGATATTTTTAATATATTTGAGGCCACCTTTTTGTTCCCCTCTTCTCCATTTGAGGTGCTGCTCCAGGAGCTGCTAATGCAACTGGTTTGTCTTTCTAAGGTGGTGAATGGCTCCTTGTGGCAGGGGCAGCATGGTCGAGCTGCAAGTATCAGTTCAGTTCTCCTGCCTGGAAGCACTTCTAGCAATGGAATCAGCTTCACCCTTCTGCTGGGGAAACAGCTTCCCCAGCTGTCTGATTTGGGAGGGGGTATAACTTCCCATAGTGGTGAAGCAACTGATCTAACTTTTTTGTAAGAATGTGGTCCAAAAACATCAGTTCAATCCTCATCTGATTCCCCTCTCTCCTCCCCCCCCCCCAATGTACAGAGCAGTTTTTATACTAAGGACCGAGGTGGTTTGTTTTAGGGTAATGTCTCATTTTTCCCCAGGGCTTCCTGATCCCACACACATGTTCACAAGTAAATGAGTTAATGACTCTTGGTTTTTAGCTATCAAATGTAGACTAGTTAAAATTGGAGATGGGGGCGGGGGGAGGAGAGAATCTCGGTGCTGCTGTTGTGCCTTTTGCTCTCTGACTCCTTTTTACAGAACACAGCAAGCCTACATACTTGCTTTGAACCCCCTTGGCACCATCACTTCCTCTTAGGCACATCTTCACTGACCTGGCTTCTTGTAAATTTCACAATCCACATCTCTGTTTTGGGAAGCCTGAATTTCTTAATAGTCTAGTCCTGAGGCTGCCTCTTCCTTAAAATGGCACAGGTCTGATTTCCCAGTCCCAAGACTTGTCATCAGTTGGTCCAGTGCAGGCTACTCTGCTGTAGCACTTCCTTCCTTCTGTCTTCACCATGGTTTGTGATGTGCAAGGTAAATCCTAATCTGAGCCTGTTAATCCACGTTAACTGACACACTTTGCACTGTATCACATGGTCAGATGTTGACCTCTAACTTTGTCTGGCTAGAGACACACGCATCCTGAGAAGCCTTGGGATTAACCTTGAGGTGGGCTCAGGACAGTTACTCTGGCAGCATGCTTCAGTCTGCTAGTGCCTGTCACTGAACTGTCTGACTTGGTCATCCTCCAAGTCTAGACCTGGAACTATTCCCCAAGCACCTGTGGGGAAAGGGTGACCATGTTCCTGATCCACTGCTGCATAGGCTGATGGCAATTGCTTAAATTGTCTTATTTGGTTGCCTCTGTCAACTAAAGGGCCCTGCCAGCAGTCCTCAACTCCACTGCTTGCAGTTTTAACTACCATTCTCTGTCCCAACAGTGCTTGACTGAGGCCTAGCACACTGCAACCTATGGAGGCACCCAGTTAGGTGCACTGAATCCTGCTGGGAGTAGGCACCCATTTAGGCTCTTGTCAAACTCTCTCTCAGCAGATTCCTATGAAGAAATGGCAGCACAGTGCTGGGGGAGGCCTAAAGGGTTAGCCACAGCACCCTCCTGCCAGGCTGATATGAGGGAGGGGACGGAGTATGGCTAAAGTGGGGGCCTCTCTATTGATGGGCCTTATTCTTGTGACTGGACTGGAAGCAACATGGATAGGTGAGTTTCTCTTGATGCTTTCACAGGCAAACAGCTGAAAAGGCTTTGCCTGGGTTCCTATCAGCTGTAACAACCTGGCTGTGCTTGGTATGTACCTGGTTTTGTGTGGCTGACACTACCAATGGAGAATAAAGCCTTTTGGTATCAGATTGCCAAGGGAGGGTCTAGTATTTCCAGAGCATCCATGTGCCAGTCAAAAGGTTAAAACTCTGATACTTCAAGAGACTGGCTAGAATGTTTCCAGCTGTCCATTGTCATAGCTGTATCCTGGGCTTCATGTGGATTCCTGTGGCACAGAGTCAGACTTAAGGACTGCACATCAACATGTCAGCTATGTACCTTGTTCACCTCTTGTTCAGTGAAGCAGTTCTCAAGAGGGGGTTCCCCCAGGCCTGAGGGGGTTCCCCCAGGCCTGTGTATCAGAGGGAAGTGCATTCTGTTTAAGCCTATCAACTTTTTTGAAACATTAAAATGTATTGGCAAGTTCTGCAACTGAGTCTGTCTTATCATGGGAAATGCCACAGGAGGTGGCTTCTGAGCCTTGTTAAAGGAATGGGTATATCTTAAAGATCTGTGCTGGCAAGAGCTTCTACCAACATGGGCCTCCTGCTGGAGTATCTCCTGAGCTGGGGAACTGCTCTTCAATGCAGGCCCAAAACACCAGTCTAAACTTGACTCTGGGGCTATCTATATGGGTCTGGACATTACAGAGTTGCTGTTGAGGGAGGCAGTGGTGGCCTGTCTTGCTCCTGATAAAGAGAATGGGGGTCAACTGACACTGGGATTGGGTTACCAGTTAGAAAGTTACTATGAAAGAGTGGAAGGGGGGAAGGGACTGCTAAGGTCAATGATAGAGCTGGGACTAGAACCCATTTGGCCTGAGTCTGGGATACAACTGAGGAGCTGCTGCTTGCACTCTAAATGGTTTATTCCCTTTTACCCATGCAGAAATTGAGCCAGGCATGTGTGAGGGAAGCTGGGTTTTGAGCCCTGGCCTGCAAGTCAGGGTCTTTTATTTACCACAAAGCCACCTTACCTCTCCCTCATGTAGCCTTTCCCCAGGGGAAAGGTTCTCTCACTAAATACAGTTTAATGTGCTTCTGACTGCAGTTGCTGTAGCATGTTTCAGCACCCCCAGAGTGGGCCAAAGATACCACCAGGTGAGCAGTAAGAGTGGGGAAGGGAACACTGCACAGCTGGAGGGAGGGATTGATGTGTGGGGGGGAAACATGATCAGTAAGCAGAAGCTGCTGAAGGGTAGGCATGCAGGACTCTGTTTGCAGAGGAGTCCGACCCTCTCAGCATATTCCTGCCTTGATAAAGTGATCAGGTTGCCTGTGTGCATGGTGCTACCCTTCCTGTGCCACTGCTTTCCTCTTTCCAGCTGGTGGAGAAATGGGATTTTCCTGACCTGTGCTGCATCTTATTCCATGGGCTCCACAACCCTTCGAACACCCAGCTCCTCTTGTTACCAATTGTCCAGTCTAACAGTTGGCAGGTTACATGTGGAGAGGAGGGCCTTCTGTACTGCAGGCAATGTCTGTCTCCTTCTGGAGCAAGGTCAAAGATTCCCTGCCCTAAAGGGTAGGACTGTGGATCCTTCCCTTGCAAGTGTGGGGGTGGAGATGCACATTCCTCCCAGCAGTAGTAACTGTTTGGGATGCAGGTGGGGGAGGTTGTGGTGCCCCCCTGGGGGTCAGGGACAGGGGCACCAGCATTGTGAAAGTCTGTATTCTGTGAATGGGAGGGATGAGATGCAGCCCTTAGCTGGGTGGACTGTGGGGGGACAGAGGCTGCATGTTATGTGACTGGACCCAGCTTGGTGGACTAGTCAAGAGGGGAAGGGTTGGATGTGGTTGCCCTCTGCTGGGTGGAATGGGTACAGCACAACATTCCAGAAACCTTGTACAGCCAGCCTCCAAGAGCACAGACTCCTGGTCAAAGCTTGCTCTATTAGAAGGCAGGATCCAAGCTCTGCCATCCTTGGCACACAGCCTGGCTGCTGGAGTTCAGATGGAAGAGTCTCTGCCCCCTGCTGCTGAAATGCAGCTGTCACTTAACTGCAGGGAGTTGTGACTTCATGACATGATATTGGGGGTTGTTTGGCACAAACAACCCTCAGTGGGGGATGTATGAAGTCCTTGGCAGAGTTGAGACCTACTCTGGGGGCTTTTCAACTGAGGGTAGAATCCAGATTGGGCCTTTCCATTAAAAATAAAAGGGCCTGCTTGTACTGCACCCACTGGAAGTCTGGTTTATGGGGGGTAGGTCTTAGGGGCAAGGGAATATGATTTCTCCCCCTAAAGGCCATCTGTGATTGGCAGCAGCCATTCACATGTTCCAGTCTTCCATGCAAGTGCCATTTAATCAAAACACTTTCTGGGAATGTCCATTTCACCGATGGATGGATGGGAGCAGTGGAAGAGTCAAGTTTGTCACTGAGACTCCCTCATTGTAGCTGGGCTTAGACTTTACAGTAAAATCTATTAACAGTTTTCAGTAGGCAGTACAGTATGTGTTCATATTATTAAAGCATCAACTCAAAAGTGAAAGGAAATGGTGTGGGAAATGTTGAAACTTCTAGGGGTTTTTTTTGCCCAACTCAGAACTTGGGGGAAGGATGAAAGTTTTCTAATGGTGGGATTTTATGCAGAGTGGAAGTTCTTAGAACAAAGTGTTTTCACTGTTTTGGGGAGGTCAGTGAAACCAGAACTCCCCATATGTTCTCTCTATGGGGAATGTGTGTAGGTGGGGGGGAACTTGTGCTCAAGGCTGAAATTGATTCTACAATACAGATCAGCAAGGGTGCATCTGCACTGCATGCATAGCTTATTTCAAGTTAATTTTGAAATTTGGTGCTGTCTACACAGCCCCAAACTTCAAAATAGAGCGCTATTCTGAAACATCTCCTCCTTGTGCAATGAGGTTTACAGGGACATCAGATTAGCTAGCCTGTTCTTTTGAAATAATGGGCTTGCTCAAAAGACACCGAATAGCTATTTCAGGATACTTCTGGTGTCCCAAAATAGCTCCACAGTGTAGACATAGCCCTAGTGAGTTGCTGTAGGACAACTTCTAATACCATGTTCCTTTAACCCTTTCCTGTTGCTAAGTGCCACCTACTCTCAGCAGAGCAGAGTCCCTGATGCCTGTCATTCTTAGGAAACCCTAGTGCTATACTGTGTATGGGGAGGGAGGTGGTCACACAATCATTAGATCTACCTTTGCAGCCTTGGCTGTGAGGTGTATAAGTATGGGCATCTGGAACTATGGCAGCAGTGAGAGGAGGACTTGCCTGAGGACAAGCAGAGGTCTGGTTAAAAGTGGGTATAGAATCCTGAACCTTAATCCTAGCCCGGTGTCTGGGAAAGCTCCAGTGCATCTTGGGTCAAACAAGCAGTGGTGGCCCTAGACTAGCTGCCAGCAACTGGCACCCTAGGCAAACTGTGCAATCGGTGCCCCCACCTCCAAACCCCTCAATATCAAGCTGCCTGGGTCTGGTATCAGCTGGGGCTGCTCTAGTCCCTGCTTTCTGCTGTGGTGTCCTGAAAATAGGGGGGAGTCTCTCACCATTTCTAAATGATAGCTGGGGTGAGGGATGGAGTCTGGGCATAGAGTGGACTTGAATCTCTTCCGGTTAGCTTGGTGTTAGCTAACTGTAATGCAGTCCTCCAGCAGGGGGTAGTATTGCTTCATGTAAACTCTTCTCTCTCTCTCTCCTCTTGTTTAAACCATAGAATCATAGAACACTAGAACTGGAAGGGACCTTGAGAGATCAAGTCCAGTCCCCTGCCCTCGTGGCAGGACCAAGCATAGTCTTTATCATCCCTGTGTAGGAGGGATGTTAGATGTCATGTAATTGAATAGCTGTGTAACTGCTAACATTTAATGTGTTTACAAGACTATTCAATAGTCCCTGGAGGCAGGGCTGGCAGCCAGTTTGCTCTGACCCCACTCCTGGGAAGCCCCCTACTGCCTCTCTGTCAGAGGGAGCAGTGTGGAGTGGCAGGCAGGAGCTGGTCCATGGAGGGAACCAGTTTTAAAAAACAGCTCCCCTTATGGGCCCCCTGCCCTGCTGCCTGGCATGGTAGTAGCCCCTGTCCACAGGGGGTCTGAACTCCCCATGGACAGAGGCTGCTTTGCTGCAGCCTCCCCTGCCCTCCCCCCCACTCCCACTGCTGCCTCTTGGGGAAGGGGCAGGAGGCACCATGGTGCTGGGGGGGGGGGAGAGGGCCAGCTTTTGCCTACTCCTCTCCCGCCCCTCCGCCCCCCCCCCCCCCCGCTGCCTCTGTAGGAGGCAGCAAGGGCAGGGCAGATGGGTCCACGGGAGCAGATATGCACAAGCTTTCCAGCCAGCTCCCTGTATGTATTTGCTCCAGCCTCCCCCATTCTCCATGTTGCTGTGTGTTTATCTGAGGCAGCAGTACATGGGGCAGGTGGATATGGTGCTCCTGGGGACCCTGCTTAAAGACCGCTCCTCATGGGCACCAACTCCTGCTCCCCCTTGCGGCCTCTGATAGTCAGTAGGGGGAGAGGGGAGTGCCTGTAGTCGATTGGGCTTATCAGGTAATTCTGTCTTATCAGTTAATTGTTTACTCACCTCTATGCTAGCATCCCTACTATGTAGCCACTGCCTGATGGGGCTCTAGTCACTACCTTAAAGCCAGTGAACCCCTCACTACCAGTACTATCTGAACAGCAGCCACCGCCTTCAGAGGGTAGGAAGCTGAGAGGAGTCTGAGACCCCCTGTGCTTTGCCCACAGCCTGAGATTGGTCAGTCCAACTTCAGTCTCTTCCAGTGCCACCTGCCATACTGTCAGCTGAGTTTGTGTGGTCTCATCAGGGTTCCCAGTGAGACAGGAGCTTATCTCAACATGGTCCTGATATGGGCAAGCTGCCCCTCAGTGGCAGAGGAGAGGTAAGGGTTCACCTCTAATTTCCTCTTCCCTCTTTTCATTATTTCAGTAGTAGGCAACCTTCAGCCTGAGGGCTGCATATGGCCCCTAGAGGTTCTGTGTGGCCCAGAGATGTTCTGTTTAGCCTTGCGCTTGCGTGCGCACACAGTTACTAAATTCTACTGGTTTTCATCTGGGGGTTTTTTTGGTTCATTTTTTCCTACCAGTATTGCAGAAGTGACACATACTTAAAGCAAGGTCACGTGAAGTGCATGCTGACTACACACAACATGGAGAAGTGTGTGCTTTCTCTGCATCCAATCAAAGCACTGCTACCATTCCATCCAAGCACCTGCACCTTCTAGGTTGGCAAGCACAGTTAGCAAAACTACCCGGAGCCTGGCCTGGTTACTGCACTCAGGTGGCCCACTCATTTGCCTAGCTTTCCCCTCACTGTTTTAATCTCAATCTCTCTCTCCCCTTCTGTGTCTCTTCTCCCTCCAGTGGCTCTCCCCCTGTCTGTCCATTCACCCCACATCCTGGCTCCTCATCTCTTCTTCCATCTCTTGAGCCACCCTTCTCTGAGATGCTCATTGCTTGCAGCTTTAGCTCTCCGTTCCCCGCAGACGCCCCCTCTGTCCATCCCACCCCACCCCACCCCACCCCCCTCCGCACACTTCTCTGGGGGCTGTACTTCGGCTGTCTTATCCATGCCTCTCAACTTGCTCTGCTGTCCTCCCCCAAACACGCCATTCCTCCCTCTGTTCCCTGTCGTCCCCGTCTCCCCGCCCCCCAGCCGTATCAGTCTCCAACTTCCCCCCTCTCCTGCGCCTCTTTTCCCATCCTCTCCCTCCCCAGCCCCGGGGGCGGGAGCTGTCAGAGCACATCTGGCACAGCTGGCCCCGCCCCTTCCCCACCTGGCCCAGGTGGCTGGAGCTCCCTCCCCATTGGGGGCCGGCCGGCAGGGGCGGGGCTCGGCCTGCGGGAGTGGGGAAGGGCAGGCAGGCAGGCAGGCAGCGAGGCTGGAGCGGCCGGACTGGGGCAGCATGTGCAGCCCGGTGGAGCGGCGCCTGGCCGGGCTGCGGGAGCTACTGCAGGGGCCCGGGCTGGAGTCGCTGCTGGACATGCTGCTGTGCCTGTACCGGGAGTGCAGCGGCGCCCCCCTGCGGCGGGAGCGCAGCGTGCAGCAGTTCTTGGAGTGGGGTGAGTCTACTGCCCCCACTCCTGTCCTCGGAGTCTTGCCCCCAGACCTCCGTGCGGTCGGAGGCGGAGCAAGGAGGGGGGCATCCTGTCCCGTCCCTAGAGCCCCATGGGATGGCTGCCCCTTTTAGCTCCTTGCAGCGAGAGAAAAAAGCCTACCCTGTAAGCCCCCCGGCCCTGTGCAATTCGGGGGGACTGCAAGGAGGGGTCTGCCTCAGCACGCAATGGGGAAAGGGCCCCCTACCCTTTGCAGTGGGGTGAGGGCTGTCCAGGGGGTGCAATTATAGGATATACTGCAGCCCAGTACCTTGCAAAGAGGATGGGGGGGGGGGAATAATGGAAGGGGACAGGTTTGGCCCCCCCATCCTGTGCGATGGCTAGGGGTGTCCCCACCTTGGATAATGGGTATCTCATTGGAGTGTGGGCAAGGCAGGAAAGGCCCTGTACTCTGTCAGTGGGGGTCCAATGTGCCCACTTCTGGGTGCCACCTACCCCTGTTCACTATGGGGCAGCTGGAGGGAATAGAGGCATGAGCATGTAGCACAAGCCCACATGCTGCTTCCGGCAGGGCTCCCCCCTTTCCTCCTTCTGGGCTGTAGGGAGAGTGAAGGTGGCGGCATTTGTTTACTCATTGGAGGTGGAGGGACCTGAAATGACCCTCTAGAAACTTAGCCTCAGACTTGACAAACTCGCATCCTGCAGGCCCCCCAGCAGTTAGGTTGAATCTGGATCACTGCTAAGTGTTTGGAGCTTGTCAATACAAGGAAGCCATTCTGGAGTAAGATAGCATGTGAATTTAAAGCACAATAGTTATTGTGAGTAGTTCACTCTCACTTGGGACTAGCAATTCCAGTCAATTGCCCTGTATCACCCAGGCCTACCAGGGCTCTTGTCCCTCCAGTATCAGTGTCTCTCGGCCTGGCTGGTTTATCCTTGAAATGCCTATTGACTAGTGAACCACTTATATACGGGGGCAACTGAGGCAGAGAGAATGTAGTGCCTCCCCTAGGGTGTGATGAGGGGTTGGGGCAGAACTGGGGATTGAACTGTGGTCTCCAGTCCCTTAACCACGTGGCCATCCTCAAGCCAGATGTGTGGTGCTGCTTCTTGAGGGTAGTGAGGGATTGAGAGGTGGTTTGATCCCAATGTACAAGTATCCTCAGAGAGAGGAAACAGCAGGTTGTAAGGGCTCTGTAATATGGTGGAGAATGGGAGGAAAAGAACCAGTGGCTGGAAATTAAAGTCAGAAACGTTCAAGTTAGAAATAAAGACTCCATGTTTCCCCGAGATGCTGAAAGTAAGAGGGGGAGGGGCTTTTTTTCATTGCATGGTGCTGCCAGCTCCAGATTGGCTGTCCATCTGGAAGGTGCTTTAGTCAAATGTAGGTTCATAGATTCCATGGCCAAAAGGAACTAGTGTGATGATTTAGATGGGCTCCCTGTACAGCACAAGTCAGAGAGCTGCCCAAAATCATTCCTAGAGCAGATCTCTAAGAAAAGCACAAGCAATGGGGCTCCGTATAGGTGTAACTGCTCTGGTACTTTCTGACCTGTATTAGATAGGAGGGGAGAGTCAATGCTCTATGGTCCCTCTGACCTGACTCTGACTGATTGAGTCCGTCTATCCTTGTCAGTGTGTGGTAGGCCCATTTTAGTTCAGACTGAGACACTCTCCTCTTTAACAGCCAACTTTTCTAAGTGCTCAAAAATCCACCTGCTGCCTCTTATTTAAAAATACCCCAGCTTCAGTCCATCCAGGCATGTCTGTAGCATCTGGGACAGCATCCTCCCACAGAAGGAAATTTACACGTTTCATCCCAGAGCCTGTAAAAAGCTTGTCCATTTCCTGTTTGGCATCAGCCTATTGCCTCCCAGCAGCTTGGCCCCTCTGATCCAGATGTGGAGTGAATGATGAGAGGGCTCATGCTTTCCAAACTGCAGAAGGATTTCTGGGTATACGAATGCAGCTGTCCTTTAAAGGGGCCTGCAGGAAGGTGTCTTTTTAAGGTGTGTCAAGTTCAGCAGATCCAAAATAACTAAATGGCAATTTGAAGCCATTTTGTCTACAAAGGACCGTCTCTTCCCATTACCTGGTCTAAACACAGAGGGCAATGGGATGGGGAGGGACACTGCCAAGTGCAACACTTTGGTTCTGAGGGTCTTTGTATTTCTAGTGTGAAGGGTTAACCACAGCATCCATATTACCTGGGGTCTCTTTCGGTGTCCTGCCATCTGCTGCCAAACTCTGAAGCCCACAGAGCTACATTCATTTGTACTAGCTGTGGATCTGTCCTAAGACCAGCTGCAGCCTGTAGAACGGGGGTGGGGAATCTCACGCCTGGGGGCTGGATGCAGCCCTTGGCTTGCCTGGATCCAGCCCACAAAGCTCAGGGCCCCCCCAGCACTGGGGGAGCCTGTGCTGGTGCTCCAGCCCCCCTGCTGTCGTCCTGGGGGCTGGACTACACACAATTTGCTAGGCTAAGACCCCCCCTAGGCTCTGGTGAGCAAGGCGAATGTGGGGAGTGTCTTTCTCCTTCTCAGTCAGGGGCCAGAGGGAGGAGTTTTTCTGCTTCTCACTTGTTCATGGCCCCTGACTGATTTTTTGTGGGTCAGTGGCCCCTGACCCAAAAAAGGTTCCCCACCCCTGCTGTAGAGCCTAGTAGATGGGGTGCATTGTAATGTTATGCTCGCACCAGTGGAGGATGGCTGCTCCTACACCACAAACCTCCTGGGCTGAGAAATGATAAAGGGGGGAGAAAATAGATCAAGATCTCTTGGCCTCATAGCTCAACAGCAAGGGGCCACAGTGAAATCTGAAGGTAACAGACAAGTACTACATGTTGAGAAGGAAATATCAAATGCAGGGCTATACAATGGGAAATGACTAGCACTGCTCAAGAGAGCTAGGGGGTTGTAATGGATCCCAAACTGAATATGAGCCAACAGAGTGGAGCAGTTGTTTACCCCCCAAAAAGGCTGGTATTCTGGGATGCATTATCAGGAGACTTGTATGCAAGACTTGGGAGGTAATTGTTCTGCTCTCTTTGGCACTGGGCGGCCCTCAGCTGGAGTGCTGTGTCCAGTTCTAGGTGCCACACTTTAGGAAATGTGGACAAGCTGCAGAGTCCAGAGAAGAGCAACAAAAATGGTAAAAGTCTTTAGAAAACCTGACCTGTGCGGAAAGGTTAAAAACCTGGGCACATGTAGTCTTGAGAAAAGACTGAGTGGGGACCTGATAAGTCTTCTCCATCTTCTTTAAAAACAGCCCTTAATGTATTTGCTCAGTTGTCCACTAAGGTAGGACAAGAAATAATGAGCTTAAACTGCTGCAAGGGAGATCTTGGATCCAACATTAGAAGTCAATGTCTATGTCTACACTGTACATCTTACAATGGCGCAGCTGTGCTATGGGGCTGCTCTTCTGTACTAGGAGCTTTCCTGGTGACAAAATAAAGCCACCCCCAATGAGGGGTGGAAGCTGTGTCACTAGGAGTGCAGCTCCCATCAGTGAAGCGTTGTCCACACAGATGCTTTTTATCACTAAGACTTTTGTCATTCGGGGAGTGTTTCTTCATATCCCTGAATGACAACGTGTCATGGTAGACGTAGCAACTCTTAGGGGTGTTAAACTCTGGAACAGGGAGGCTGTGGAATCTTCCTCATTGGAAGCTGTTAAGAACAGGTTGGATAAACACCTGTCAGGGATGGTTGAGATTTACTTGATCCTGCCTCAGTGCTGGGGTTGGACTTGGTGCCTTCTCAAGGTCCCTTCCAACCTGACATTTTTATGATTTTTATGAAACTCACAACTGATCAAAGGGTAGACTACTTCTAGACTATAGGAGTTGCTGCTACAGGAAGTCACTGAGGCTTCAAAAAGAGACTGGATGGGTTATATCAGGATGGGCAGGATATGGTCCATGGGCCTCATCCAGCTTGCTGAGCCTTTTAATCTGACCCGCTGCCCACCCCTGCAGCATGGAGCAGCTCCATGTTGCTCAAAGCATCTGGCTGCTCCCTGTGGCTCTCTGCACTGCGCGTGAGGGGAGGGGAGAGGCTTACCGCACTGTCTCTACCCCAGCACAATCTCTGAGCTCCTATTGGCTGGAAATGGGAGTTGAAAGATTGTGCTGAAGCTGGGGTTGCACATGAAGCTCCCCGGCCCTCGCAGCACAGAGAGCCACATGGAACAGCCAGATGCTTTGAGCATTGACAGGCAGGGAGCCTACCTGAGATTCCTACCGGGCTGCTGGCTGGGAGGCACTTACCTAAGCAGCTTTCAGCCAGAGCCTGCTTCTGGCATCCCACTCCTTACTGCACCCCAACTTCCTCCTACACCCTTCCCCCAGGCCAGAATCCTCTCCTGTGCCAGACCCCCTTCTGGACCTGGCACCCCAATCTCCTGCTCCTTCTTCACCCAAACTCCCTCTCAGACCCCCACGCTCTCTCTGCACCTTAGTCCCCTACCCCAAAGCTCCTTTCTTCACCCAACCTCTGTCCCCAACCAAGTGTGGCCTTGACCACTTTCCAAAATCTTGGAGTGCCCCTCCCCCCAATTATTGTCCACCCTGGGTTATATGGATAACAAAACTATCCAGTTAATGAACTTTGGTGGGGATGTCATACCTCAAGCTTCAGGATTTAAGCTAATTTTGTCGTTAATTGTTAGGGATCAGGAGACCTTCACTGGGAGAAGGTTATCCTACATCGGCTCCCTGCAGCCTCCCTGCATTGTCCTCGAATCCACTGGAATCTACTGGCCGCTTTTGGGATGTTTTGTTTGCATTGCTGTAGTACCTACAGACAGGCCAATGGGGCAGGCAACAGAGGCAATTGCCCTGGGGCCTGGCAATTCAAAGGGGCTGGGGGCTCCCAGCTGCCGCTTTAAAGCATCACAGAAGCACCATGGTGTGCACTTCGGGCAGCTCTGAGGGCTGAGAGGGCCCATCCAACCTCGCCCAGGGGCCCATGGAGGCTGTCAGTGCTCCTGAGTGTCTGTGAGTCTGCAGACGAGAGCTCAGATGTGCTAGGTGCAGAACAAACAGTACAACTTTGTTCCTGTCCCCAAATTATGATGCTCTAGGTCAGGGTTGGACAATAACTTTCACAGGGGGCACCTAATTAATTTTGGTACTTGATCATGGGCTGGCTCCACCCCTGAAGGGGCGGGCCCTCTGCAGAAGGGGCAGGGCTGGGGACTACGCTCCCCTCAGAGTTGTCTGGGGCCAGAGGCTTTGAATTAAAACACAGCAAAGGGGTCGTGGCTCCCAGCCCCACTGCTACCACGTTGCCTGGCAGCTACCCAGGGTTGCTGCAGCTATTTAAATGGCTCACTGCTCCAGTCCCTGTCAGGGTAGCACCGCAACCATGAGCCACTTAAATAGGATCCTGCTGCCCGGAAATTTTAAATCCTGCTGTCCATACCACCGATAGAAAGCTGCCAGATGCAGTCCCTGGGCCAGATCAAAGTGTTAGGTGGGCTGGATCTGGCTCCTGGGCTGCATCTTGTCCAGCCCTGCTTTAAGCACAGTGTTAGGCAGCTCTCAGACCTTTTCAGATTGGGTCAGACCAATCTGAAAAACTGAGGCTGATAGTTCAGATGCTGTAAAGGGTGGGTCATGACATTTCATTAGCTAATTGTAAAGTGCTGTGTTCTCGCCTTCCACTCCCTGCTAGCTGGTTTGCTGGAAAACAGGAATCTCTGTGCTGCATGAGTTTGCATCCACTCCCACTGCTTACGTGTTTTCTCCATGCTGGGAGTGATTTATGCTGCTGGAATGAAGATTGGAAGGGAAGGGGGGGGTGTGTGTGTGATGATTCTGTTTCCGTGTTCTTTGTTTTTTAAGTCTTTTCTTCAGAAGTAAACATGTGGGAGAGCTTCCAAAGGACAAGGCATGACTCTGTGCCCCCCTCGGGTGTGAAAGTGAGATCTGCATCAGGCTCTTATGTCTTGCCCCAATGGTGTATCTGTCCCCTTTGCAATGCCATTGTCCTAGGACTAGCGCTGACTGATATGTGGGGGTTCTGGGCTGCAAGATGCTTTGGTTTGCAGGAGATGTCAGACTTTAAAACAGTGTTTCCAAAATGTAACCCCTACCGCAGCAGGTGCTCAGTGGAAACTGACATCATTCTTGTCAGTTTCACTCAGCTCTCCACTGAATGACCTAGAGGAAGGCGACCTGAATCATGTGAGTAGCTGCTGAAGATGCTGGGGATTGCCACTCCTGGGTTAGTATCCCTGCCAAGGCTCTGGGCCCCCAGGACTCCCGGCTTGCCAGGCCAACTGGTTCCCTGGGCTGTGTGGGGACCCAGCTTCCCCAGAAGATGCTCATAGTAGGAAGCCTGAGAGACCTGGCTAAAGCAAGGGTTTCCAAGCTCCTGCAGTGGGGCTGAGAACTGAGCCCCAGTTAGAGGTGCTGTCCTCATGCTCTCCATTCTACTGCAGGGTGCCTGGAAGCCCCAGTCCCCCTCCCAGTCTGGGGCAGTCCATGTGGTGGGGCTGACCCAGAACCACAGACCTGGAAATGTGGTTCCCCAGCAGCCTGCGAGGTGATCTGACAGGGAGCCTGTCAGGAAATCTGCCTGTGATTTGACAAGCAGTAGAGCCCAGAGTGTTTGGGAAATGCTTCAAGTTCACCAACTGGTATTTTTTTGAGGAATCTTAGAAAATTTCCACACAGCTCTTGCTAGGACAGGACTTGTTAGGGAATTTTGAATGGACTGATGCAGCTCTGGGGAGTGCTATGTGACTTAATGAGTCAGGTGCATCCTAAAGGCAATGTTATACCCACAGGGGCACACTGGGCCTAGCTGCAGGGGCAGCTAAATAAGCGGACAGATCTCCTGATCTTGCTACTCAAGTTACATTTGCAGAGAAAATCTTGAAAATATGATCTGGTGCAGCAATGGCTGCGTGAGTTGGCAGAGAGCCTGAATTGACAGCTCTGGAGCCTGCCTGCTGGCTCCATTAGCCAGCAATGGCACATCGGAGGTCAGCATTGTTAACATTCTCACTGCTGCTCAAGACATACGAGGCTGGCAGAGGTGGCGGCTCTTACGGAATCTGGCCTGCTGGAAAAGACAGGCCATAGAATTTCATCCCGTGGTTGTTGTGGTGGAGAGCCGTAGTCTTTCCTTCACACGTTCCAAGGGGGAGCCCTGATCAGGAACATGGCCCGGGGATAGGACATGTGTGTTCTCATCCCAGTTTTGCACGGGCCTGCTGTGTGACCATGGGCAAGACCCTTCCCTGCTTGCTGTCTGTTTTTCATCCCACCCGCTTGTCTTTTTACACTGTGAGCTCATTGGGGCAGGGACTATCTTTTATGGCAGGTCTTCCCTGTGCCAGGTGCAATGGCAGAGCTGGCTCTTGGTCACAGAGTCCAGGTGCTGCTGTACTACAGGTGTGCTAGTTACAGCAGGAACAGCTCTGAGGATTAAGGAAAACACTGAATTCCACCATGAAGCCTCAGCTCATGGTGAGATGCCTTAATTTTAGCAGATTGAGGGTGGGGAGGAAGGAATAGTGTGAGATGGGAAATGTGCCCCTTTAAATCTCAAACCTACAGGTGACAAGCTAGAAAGACCCACCATTCATTACGACTTTACCTTAAAGAAACATGAGCATTAATCTCATGGGGTTTTTTTTGGGGGGGAAGGGGGCTGACTAGCGGTTTTGAATGCTTAGTGTTGGCAACACACAGACAGCCTGATTTCTGGAATTCCTTCAAATCCTATTAGCTCCAATGGGGTTTCTAAATATTCAGCACTTTAGAAACAAGAAACCCTTTAAAACTGTGAGCTTTGGCGCATGGGCTGTCGGTTCTTTGGGAAGGTACCATCTTGTGTATGGTGCTTAACCTGAACAGAGCTACAACAGCTTTATGCTTCCACAGGCAGCAGGTATAGCACTGGACTGGGACTTCAGAGACCTTAGTTTTAGTCCCAGCTCAGCCCCTGTCCTTGGCTGAGTCTTTGCTCCTTTCTCTGCTGCTGTTTCATCCTTTGTAAAATGGGGCTACTAATGTTCTTTTGTAAAGTGCTTTGAGATCCACAGATGAACACCACTATTACTGCAATGTTTAACAATTGTAGTTAACAAGAGATAGTTCCAGGCCCTTTAATTTTAACAGACATTTACAATTTGGCACTTGACGGAAATGAGAAGCAGGCAGATAATCAAAGTATTGATATTTTGGGTCAAAATAATGCCATTCAGAAATAAAACCATCATTTCGGACTGATTTTTAAGACCAGAAGGTCTATCATTGGCCCCAGGATGTCCCTCAAGTAACTTCTGGTTGGACTAATGCTATTCTGTAGAAACACGTCTCATCTTGATTTAAACATTGCCAGAGATGGTGAATCCCCCACGACCCTTGGTTAATTATTCTGTCTGTTAAAAGGGGCTCCTGCTTTCATTCTGAATTTATTCAGCTTCCTGCCACTGGGCTGTATTTGACCTTTCTGTGCTAGATGGGGGAGCCCACTTCCAAATTTGGGTTCGTCATGTAGGTACTCGGAGACTGGGATCAAACCACCCTCTTTCCTTCCTATTCGTAAGTTCTATAGAGTGAGCACTTGGCCTTTCAGGGGTGTGTGCTAAGGGGTGAAAACACCTCAAGTTGTTGGACTAATTCTACCCATAATGGATCTGTCTTGATACGTTTCAGTCAGACCCAGCAGCCCCAGCCCCAGCCGAGGGCCCATTGTGCTAGGTGCTGTACAAACAAACAGATCAAAAGATGATTCCTCCCCTGAAGAGCTCACCCTTGAGCTAGTCTGGCTGTAGCACAGCAACAAGCTGTTTGTGGAACCGAGCCCCCGTTTAGTTCGTTTCAAAGCACCCTGACTGTGTGTTTGAGGAACCACAGGTAAGTCAAAGACAAGCTCCTCCCAAAGGTTTGGGCCAATGGCCTCCTTCCATAAGCATCTTCAGTACTTCCCTGCAAACAGCTGACATTTTCTAAAAATTCCTCCCAGCTTTTGCAACTCCCGCTTTCAGCTACAGCCACCTCATTTGATACCAGCTGTCACAGGTGACTCATTGTAGACCTTGGGTGGTGCACCGCCCCTCTGTGTCCCCGCCAAACCAATTGCCAACTGGGGTGCCCTGTCATGTCCCCTCCCTGTTCCTCTGGGTGGCTCTACCTGCACCCTCTCCTCCCACAGGCACCAGTCACCTCTGCCATCTGTCCTTCTGAGTAGGCCAGTACCACCTTCGGCCCCAAGAGAGAATGAGTGTGTGTGTGGGGGGTAACTAGGTAGCAGGGGTGAGCTAGTTGCTGGCCAGACCCCTGCACTGAAAGCAGGGTCAATGTCCTGTTCCAGCTGACTAAGAGCATGTCTCTGTCCTGGTTGTGCTAGATGCTGCCCAGCCCTCCTGCCTTCCGGATATGCCCCCATGTGATCAGGTTCTGTGATGGCTTCTCTTGAAGCACCACCTGCCCAAGAGAGCTTACAAGCCAAGCGGAGTTCACAATTTAAGGTCCAGCCCAGAAGGGGGCTGTTATAATTGTCTGACTGGGCCTCATGCATCCCTCAGGCTGGAGCATTTCTCCTGCTGCTTCCTGTGTTGAACCAACAAGCCAGGGAGGGTCCTGATCTATCACGTTGGGGACAAAACATCGAGGCTTGATTTAAAAGCTC
Source organism: Pelochelys cantorii (assembly GCA_032595735.1). Lineage (NCBI taxonomy): Eukaryota > Metazoa > Chordata > Testudines > Trionychidae > Pelochelys > Pelochelys cantorii. The sequence continues at coordinate 36,880,490 of CM064336.1, forward strand.
TGCAAGTGACCGGGGAATCAGCCACCTCCCTGGCCATCAGACAGAATTTGCTTCGGCATTTCCGGTGTGAATTTGAATTCCACTCCCAGCTGCTGGCTGTTTAACCCCGTGGGTGAGAACTGGGGGCCCATTTGCCCTCCTAGTTAAGAATCATTTCCTTAGTCTACCCAGCTATTGTGGACCAAAGGCCTGGTCCCCGAAAGAGATGGGTATCATCATAGGGGAAGCAAGGGAATGAGACACATGCTTCGTGTTAAATACATGCAGGACTGGAGGCGTCAATCGGCTAAAGAAAAGCTTAGTTGTACAATCTCATTGCTCGGGCCCGGCCTACCCACAGGTTTTGTGCTGGGGGTGTGGGGGAGAGATACTCCTGCCTAGCACGGCTGCGGTTCCAGAGAGTTTAAGGCCAGAAGGGACCATGAGGTCATCTAGTTTGATCCCTGGTGTATCTCAGGGCCTTTAAACTTCACCCTGCCACCTCCGTACTTAGCTCAATGACTTTAGTTAGACTAAAGCATTTCAGTCCTGAGGTACCTGACCTCTTGTGAGCCCTGGGCCCAGAATAGGAGGGGCCACCAATGTCTGACGCCCCAGGTATGACCAGGGATCATTGAGGTGAGACGTAGCCAGATGATCCCAGCAGGTGACCCCCATGCCATGCTGCAGAGGAAGGCAATCCCCCGTCTCGGTCACTCTGATGTGGGGGGGATTCCTTCACACCCCAAAATCTGCTGCTTAGTTAGAACCTGAGCACAGGAGCAGGATCCACCAACCACATGTCAAGGCCAGAGAGTTCTTGGGACCACCTCAGAGCACTAATTCAACTCCTGCTCCATCTCCAGCGGTGGCCGATCTTTGATCTGTCAAGAAGATGAGAAAGTCCCAGCTACCTCTGGCCACTTTTGCATCAGAAGAAATTTCCTTCTCAGATCTGTTACTGAGGCTGGTCTCATTTCTTCCTCTTCTTCCTGGAGGGCCGTGGTTTTCAAACTTGCCATGCACCCTTTTCCAAATAGAGACTACAGTCTACCCCCATCTGAGACAGGGTCATAATCTACCCACAGGTAGAATGGCAAGTCTTACTAAATAGAGTGCCGTGCCCACCGTTAGTTTTTTATGTGTAGACCCTGATGAAAACTCACATACGCCTTGGGGTCTATGTGCCCTGGTTTAAAAACCATTGCTGCATGGGCAGCATTGCCCTAGCAAAAGTACATTGATAATAGTAGAACTCTGGCTATGTCAGGTGCATTGTGCCACTTTAACTACACCAATGGAATTAAAGTGGTACAGCTACTGTATGCAGACAGGGGCTTACAGCACGAGTAGTCCACAGGTGGACTAGCATGGGTAGTCCACACGGGTAGTCCACGGGCCGCATCCAGGCCACCAAATGTTTTTGAATGGACAGCAAAATCTTTCTTACTTATGATTTCTTTAATTATTTTTCTTTGAAGTCTGGATCTTGACTATACCTTGATCAAGGAATTTGGACCTTACCCCCCAATAATGGATTATCACTTGGCTGAAAGTGAAGGTGTGTGCTCTAGGCTAGTGACTGGGGGGGAGGCAACAGGCTTGCTATTGAGAACCCTGGGTTCTAATCCTGCCTCTGCTGCTCCTGTAATACACAGGCTGGCAAATGCTCTTGTTCAACATCTATTTGATGTAGAGAAAGAGCTGGCAAGTCACAGATTGTCTCTTCTAGCACAGAACCTAAACTGGCTCTTGTAGCTTTTCCTCCCTCCATGTGCATCTGCTTCAATCTGCAGCAGATTTGTGGGTACATTTGGAAGAAAAACAGTTTGAAATTGATCTAAAAAATCTCTTTTTAGGGACCATTCCTTGTTCCGTGTTTGGACAGTACCAGACACAAGGGGGTCCTGGGTTGTGAGTGAGGCGCCTTAGTAACCTTGCAATGCATGTTATGATCTAGATACTACTTCCTTGGCTCCTTATTTGGCAGACCTCTTAAGATCTCCAGCAGTCCATAGAATGGCCCAGTGGAGACCAGACTTTGCTTTTCCTACTATAATAATACACCAGAAAAGGACCCGCGAATCTCATCCAAGGTAGCATCTCACAGCTTGCTGCCTGCCACTCCTGTCTCAAACTTTGGGCCATAGCAGCCTTTTTAAAAAACATCTATGATGTAACGCTTACCTCTGCTGGCTCCTTCTTGCAAGGCAGTGGAAATACAATTACTCACCCTCCCCAACTGAACAGGACTTGTTTTTCTGGTTTAGGCGCTGGCTGCATTAGGTAAAGCACTTGATCGTGCTGGAGATCTTGTAGGAACCAAACTTCAGAAAACCAGGCCTGGCACTTGGCAGGAAATTACCTTTTATTTTTTGCTAAAGTTAATCAGCCATTTCGGGGGCAAAGCATATTCTCCATGGGACCACAGTAGAGGCTTATGTGACTAACTTGAAAGCAAATGTGATTTATTCAGCTCCTGATCTGTAACTCAGAAATGATGTCTGTTTAAAAACAGCTTTTGAAATCCCTGCAATTTTAGTGCACCTGTGTCTGTATCCCTATGAGAGAGGGAAGGGGGCCCTGTTGTGCCAGCACTGGTCCAGGTGGGGGGGACCCATTATGGCAGGTGCATGAGTACTAGTCGCAAGGTAGAGCTAAGAGACGATGACCAAGATTAGGGTTCCCCTATGACATGCATGTAATTAATAACACTACGGTAATGCCAATTACATGGTGTGCACTATTAGTAGTAATATGGTATTGCCTTGTTGCTGCAGCTCCGTTGGTGGGGAGAAGGGTTGCAATTGGGCCAAGTGTTGCCCCAGGGTGAGGTTGAAGCCCCATTTATGGCATGTGTATCGTTGCCCAGACCGCATCTGAGTAGTGCCCAGAAGGCTCAAAGGAGATAAGGGCCCCTGTCTCAGGGAGCACTGCCCAGACCCCAGATCCCCTGACTGAGAGACCATCTGTACCCTGCTGAGCTCAGAACTTCAACCGTTAAAGGGTGTGAAGAGAAAGGGCCCAGCCAAGGTCTCCCCAGAAGGGCAGTGGCAGAGCCCGTCCCTTCCACAAACCCCCTCTTTTTCCTCAGATCCTCTATAAGGCTACTTTTGCTACAGCACTTCCTGGGCAGGAATGACTCCCGCTCCGTCACAAAGCCGAGCTGGGCCCTATCACGTTGCCAGGTTGGGTGAAGTGGCAGCTTTTTGGTGAAAGCACCATACAAGCCTGCTGGACTTCTGGCCTCAAGGGCTGGCTGTGCCGCACAGTGCTTGGTAACCCTCTGCCACGTCACTTCATCTGGGCCTTGTTTCCCTTGTCTGCAAAATGGGGTGAATAATCCTCTATCTGCTTGGACTCTACCTCTTCAAGGCAAGGTCGGGCTCCCATTGTGTCTGTGCAGCACAACTTGAAGGAGGGGAGGGATTCCCCAGATTTTTATCGGGGGTGGTCTGTGTTTTAGCACGTGGCACAACATGGGGCCCCAGATCATACTTGGGGTGTGTCTGGGCAGTATCTGGCACGAGGGGGCCCCCCTGATCTCTATGGAACCTGTATGTCTGTGTAGCACCTGGTGTGCTGGGAAAGCTAATCTCAGATTAGATGCTTAGGCACTGCTGCAATACAAACCTCTCCCTGTACCTGTTGCTATCAGCGAGGAGAGCTAATGCATGCTTAAAAAAAGAGCCCAAGTGTCAACCGTGTGTGCGTGTGTGTTGTTTTGTCACCAAGGTAACTGGGCTGGAATCTTGGCAGGTAATTTTTGGATCCAACAATGGCTGTTGATTTCAGAGGGCGCTCTCTGCCGAGTGATTGATTGACTGGTAAAGAACTGAGGCTTCCAGCAAACTCTGAGCTGTGAAAAGGGGACATCACCGATTTTTAACCCTTGTCTGTCCGGCTCCAGCTACGTCAGTGTTTGGTTTGCCTCAGCCTTGCACTGAATGTGCTGGAGCACCAAGGGGCTTGCAGTGAGAACAGAATTGGGGGCCTTTTGCCAACACTGCCTGTTCAAGTTCCATTTCCAAACAGGCTTTTAAGAGCTAATAACTCACTAGGTGTTCTAATGAATGGCCGGTCAGTTGTTACAGCTGCTCAGCACTCTCTTTAACCCTTTCTGAGAGGTGTTTACTACACACACTCATCAGGCCCCTGATGTCTCATTCAGCGAGGTTACTATACGTGTGGCTAACTTACTAGATGCATTACAAAAGCACACGCGTGGGAGCTTGTTAGGGGAATGCACCTTATTAGTAACATTATAGTAGCATCTGGGGTCCCACCTGAGAGCAGGGTCCCTATGCGGCCGGGTGCTGCAGGAACATGCAGAGAAACAATCCCTGCCCTGTAGCACCCACACTGGGACTATAGAGTGGGAAGGGAACTTGGGGGCACAAAGGGGGGAAGGAAAGAGACTTGCCCCAGGTTACACAGGGAGTCTGTAGCAGAGCAGGGACTTGAATCCTGGTCCTCCACAGCCCAGGTTAGTGTCCTAACCTTAGGGCCAGCCTTCCCCTGGAGAGCGCTTTGATTCATGGTGCGTGTCTCCAATGGGTGTTAGGGCTATTTTCTATTTCCCTCAGGGTCCAAAGTTCACTGTGGAAGTAGTTGGTGAGATTCTGTGTGTGTGTGTGTGTGTGAGTGAGACAGAGATAATACAGCTAGTGTGAGCGCACAAGGGGTATGTGAATAGCTGGGATGTGTGTGGATGCAGCTGGCGTGAGAGCACATGTATGGCGAGCTTGGATGTGTGTGTGTATGGAGTTGGCATGAGAGCATGGCCATGTGCATGCATGTATGTGCACGGCTGGTGTGTGAACATGCATGTCACTTCTCCCCCCCCCCCCCACAGGAAAGGGCAGGTAAAGGGTGAGCAAGTGGAGGTGCTGGTGGTATGGAATCCTCCTCCTTTGTGCACTTCATTGCAGGAGGCCCTACATTCAGGCTCCATCTCCCAGCCGTGCCCAGCGGTCACTTTGGAATGGCAGCATCACACTGGGTTGTTAATGATCAACTGCAGCGAGCACAGCAAATGTGAGTCACGCTGTAACCTGCTGGCATGGGGCTTTGGGGGTGGGGGGGGGCCAGCTCGCTCAGGAGTCAGTGCTACCCGTGCGAGCCAGGACTCTGCCAAAGCCTCTCATTAACCACTAACAGTATGGCAGCTGTCGTGGCTCACGGTCCTTCAGCACACGTGGCTTGAAGAGTACGTGCAGAGCAGAGACAAGGATCTGGAGCTGGGGTTCAAATCCAAGCTGGGGGGGGGGGGTCAGTACTCCTAGGCTCCCTCTGTCCCCTGTTGTAGCACAGAGTGGGGCCTGCTCTTTAGCGAAGCAAAGGGTGGGAATCTGGACTCCTGAGTTCTATTCCCAGTGTGGATGGGCATGTGGGTGGGGGGACTAACAACGTGTGGTTAGAGTATGAGATTAGGTACCTAGGGTGCAGAGGTGACTTGTGGTAGCACCCAAGAGTTGCACTGTGCCCTGCCAAAACTGTGATTGCTGAATTTTTCCATGCCCTCTCCTTGGTCCTCTGGGTGACTTTCCCTGTATCCCTCTCCTCACAGGAGCCAGTCACCTATCCTAGGGTATAGGGTCTAGTGGTCAGAGCAGGGAGACTGGGAGCCAGGACTCCTGGTTCCATTGCCAGCTCTGGGATGGTGGTCTGAGCACAGCAGCAGGAAGAAGCAGGACATGGGGGGGTCTTGTGGGTAAGTCACACAGGCCTGGGACTCAGGAGAGCTGTGCTCAGTTCCTTGCTCTGGCACAGGCTTCTTGTGTGGCCTTGGTCCAGGGTTGCCAGATGGTTTAACCAAAAATACTGAACACCCCCCCCCAAAAAAAACAAACACCAGGGAAAAAGTTCTATTGGGAAAAAAAGGGGGAGACCAAAGTTGTTGAACAACAAAAATAAATGGACCCCAAGAGGTTTTAAGCAAAAAATAAAATAATTTAAAAAAACAGCATAGCCCCTTTAAGAAATGCCTTTGAGGCTTTTTGGCCCTAACAGGTGGCCGGCGGCCATCTGCTCCGGGCCAGACAGCTCCCCTGTGGAACCAGGTAAGCACCCGGTATTTTCGCCTCCTGGCCGGGAAAAAATCAGAAAATACCGGACATTTTAGGTGTCCGGTATTTTCTGAATTTTTTTACCAGACAGGAGGTGAAAATACCGGCCTGTCCGGGTCAATACTGGACACCTGGCAACCCTACCTTGGTCCCCCTTTCAGCACCTCTGGGTCCCCACTGGAGAAGAATCCTTTTGTCTGGGAGTATGTAACGTGCTTGGGGCAGGAACGGTCCCACGTGGTATGACAGAGACCCTGGTCTTCAGGAGTGGGGATGGTTTGTGCAGTGCTTCACATGATGGGGGGCCCCAGTCTTTTTTTGGGGGTGTCTAAGTAACAGGACCCCCCCGTTTCATTTGGGGCTCCCAGCGAGTGATTGGGGATCAGTGCAATGCCCAGCATCCAGGGGTCCACTTATCTTGGTCAGGGCTGAGATGAGCCAACTGATTGTACAGGAAACCACACTCCCCCACAGGCCGCCTCAGTCTTGTGACTCATGGAGGAGCATGTGCATGAGCTCTCTAGCTCCCAGCAATAGCGATAAGCCAGGAATGAATTGGCTGGTCCAGCCGGACATTCCAGCTCCCTGACACAGGAGCTTTGTTGACTACCTGCTGGAGAGCTTTCCAATAACTGGATCGCTGCTAAAGGAAGCGCAGCTGCAGGACGTGGGAGACCTGGAACTATTTTATCGACCACTTTGCCAACACACCCAATAGGGTGTGAATGAAGGTGTGAATTTTAACCGGTACAGTTATGCTGGTTTAGCCTCATGTGTGGTGTTTGGTTAAAAAGGATGTGGAAAAATCCAAGAGGGTGCGGAGAAGAGCCACACAAATGATCCATGGGCCGGCCAGCCAGCGAGAGCCTGAAGGAGCCCAATCTGCTTAGTTTATCAGAAAGAAAATCAAGAGGTGACTTGCTCACCATGTAAAGTGCCTTCATGGCGAAAACCAGCCAGAGACTAAAAGAGCCTTTTAGAGCAGAGAAAGGCAGAATAAGACCCAGTGGCTGGAAGTTGAAGCCAGACTTGCTGTGGTTAGAAATAAGACAGCAGAGTTTCCCAGGGACGGGGATTAACCACTAAAACAAACTTCCAAGGGCAGTGGTGGAGTCAGTCTCTTGATGTCTCCATGTCCAGTCTCCTCTTGCTGTCTTGCTGGAAGATTCTTTCACCGGACATGAATTATTGGGCTCAAGACATGGGGAACGGCTGGGTGAAATGCTCTGATCTGGGATATACAGGTTAGACGAGATGGTCTTACGGTCCCTTCTAGCCTTGAATGCTGTGAAGCTAGCCATGCTAGTTCTAGTACAAGAAGGACTTTTTTTCAGGTTAACTAATGTCACTTGGAAGGGGTTCAAGCTAAACCCTATAATGCCTCTCTTGTACCGGAAGACCCCTGGAGATATGGCTGGACAGATAAACTATAACTAGTAAAACTTTCCCAAGTGGCCAAGCCCCAAGGAACAGGGTCTGGGTGGTGAAGCAACAGGAAGTGCTGTTAAAAGGTTGAAGCAGGGCATGCTGGGAGGTGTGTAGGGGCTACAGAAGACAGAGAGGTCATTAGGACTCCTGGGTTTTATTCACAGTTCTCTCATTTCTGCTTCTTCAGCTACAATACACAGGTGCTGCCACCAACAATCACTTTTTGCCATCTACAGATGGACCTCAGACATGTCCGTTTTCCCTACCCCATGCCCCAGTTTACACTGATTATTTCCTTCCTCTAATGGATATACTGCTAGGCTGCAAGGGGTGCTAATCCTCTGCTACAAAGGGGTGGGCAGAGTTCAAATTGCTCGTTAGCAGCATTTGTCTATCAGTGCACATGGTAATGGGTGTAAAGCAGGCGGGTTGTGAAACTAATGCTATATAAAAAAATTAGTTGCATCAGTGATGCAAACAGAATCACAGTCCTAAGTCCTCCAGGCTATTTAGGCAGCTGTCTCCCATAGGGAGACTCTAGGCCTCAGAGCTTCAGAGAGAAGTGGAAGAGGACATGCTGAATGAAAGGGTAGAGGAAGTGTGGCCTAGTGGCTAGGCCCTGGCCTGAAATGCAAGAAACCTGGCTCCAGTTCTCAACTCAGCCATCAACTTCCTCTGTGACCTTGGCCTTTTCTGTATCTCACCCTCCTCCATTTTGTAGGGCCCTGCGCACACAGACCCTGATGGAGAGTGGGGCTCCGTCGTGCCAGGTGCTGCACACAGAGAGACACAGTCCCTGTCCTGAAGAGCTCACAGCCAGATCAGACAAAGGGTGGATTATTTAGAGGGGGAGCCTGCGGCCAGGAGCGGGGAAGCAAATTCCTCAAGGTCATGCAGGGATTCTGTAGTACAGCTGGGAATCAAGCCCAGATCCCAGACTAGTCCCCTAGCTCTCTGCAGATCTCCTGCACTCTAGCTCAGCTGAATAAGCTACGACTGTTCTTTGATGGAGCTGCCAACCCAGGACATTTTAGCAATGTTCCCCAGGCACAGGCAGGGTGTGGCTTGCTCTGCATTTGCCAGCAGGCCCATGGCTTCGTGCCGCTCTTGACCTCAGTGAGCCACTCACTAACCTGCTGCACGGTGGACGCTGGGCGTGCCTCACACCCAAGCGTCCTGTCATCTTCTCATCGCCTGCTGCCCGAATCCACAGTCTGGCACTGACACCACGGTCTGAGAAGCTCCTACCAGTCTGACTCTGCAGTTAGTAACTTGGCTGTGAAGAAGATGTAGGACTTGGCTAACAGAGAAAGTTGCAGTTACACATCCATAATTATTGCTGTATAACCCCCACCAGGGAGGATGTACCCAAGGCTAGCATGCTGGCCTGGGCCTTAAGAGACCCATGTCCACTTGCCAGCCCTGTCACGATCTTCCTATGAGCTATAGGGCAAGTCACTTACCCACTCTGTGCCTCAGTTTCCCCATCTGTACAATAGGGATAACAGCAGTGTGCTACACTCAGGGATGGTATGACGGTGAAGGCCTTAACGCTAATGAGGTGCTCAGACAGTATAGTGATGGGGTCAGATAAGGCCAATAGTAAAACTGTACTTGTATGTAGTAAGCACACGGGTATCGCAGGGTGCAGTGTTCCACTGCTGGGCGCACTGCACTCTGGGGTGTTTCACATGGTGTATTCTTGGATCTCTCATGAGTCCTCTCCAGCTATCCCACAATGCATCTGGTTTTCATGAGTCAATGCTATTTTCAAACAGCTGCCAGCTTATTTTCAAACCACAATGAGAAAGCTTTGCACTCCGGGCAGCCATAACCGCTAGGGGGTTGTACCAATACAACAATAGTGACTAAACAAATCACACCAGAACAGACATAATTCAATGTGCCAGGGCCCAGGCTGGGTGGACACCATGCCTTCTGTCGGTACAAGAACGACTTTTCTGGGGCTAGCTTACATCCCTTCTCAAGAGAGCCAAACTGAACCAAAAAGGGCACCCATCCCAGAATGGGAGTCCTCATGAGAGGGGGTTGCTATGGTAGAACTTGATCTGATACCAACTTGATCTGATACCAACAAAGCTTTCCCGTAGACAACAGGTTCACACCCAATGTTGTATTTGTGCTACTTCAGATACAGGCGCAAACGGGAATTTCGAGTAGGAGTAGAGAGGTCATGTTACTTCTGTAGTTGGCTTGGGTGTGGTCGCTGCTGGAATCCTGCTTCCAGCTCCAGTGAGTGCACTCTGGGAAGGCTATGGCTGAATTAGGGAGAAGTTACAGAAGAGTCATAAGAAGGATTAAAGGGTTAGGAAACCAGCCTTATTGTGAGAGACCCCAGGAGCTCCACCTGTTTAGTGTAACATAGAGATGGTGAGGGGAGACTTGACTGCAGGCTATAAGAATGCAGATGGGGACAGCACTCAGGTAACAGGGCACTTGACTGGTCTAGTGAGATCCAGCAGTTTGAAGTTGAGGCCAGGCAAATTCAGGCTGGAAATAAAGTGCAAACGTGTAATTGTGAGAGTAACTAGTTGTTAGAACGACTGCCCAAGAACAGGGGTGGATTCTCTGCCACTGACGATTTTAAAATCAGGGTGGGGTGTGTTTCTAACAGATCTGCACCACTTTGAATGGGGAATGATTGCAGGGAAGTTCTTTGGCCTGTATTATGCAGGAGGTCAGAACAGACATGTGATCACAGTTGTCCTTTCTGGCCTTAGGGTCTATGAATCTTATGCTGCCCTCTCCCCGTTTCCCAATGCTGCTCCTGCCACCCTGTGCTCCTCCCAGTCAGCTGGGCTTAATTCAAAATAAGACCATCCACATGGTCCTTTGAAAGGGATGTAACTACACCGCTGCAAATTCACTCCTTTAAGCGCAAACTGGTATAACTGTCTACCAATAACACACACACCAAAATATGAATGGATCTCAGCAGGCCCCTCTGGGTGGTACCGTAATACTATCAATAATGTGCACACCAAACTACAGGTCAGTCTCAGCTCTCTTGGCAGTACAATAATACTACTACTGATACACAGCTGAGGACTGTAGCAGTCCTGTAACATTATTAGTAATGAGCACACCACCATAGGGCCCCAATCTCAGTTTGGGCCTGTAGGAAGTACCACAATATTACTAATAATGTGTACCTGATAACCCCCTCTCCCCCAGCTTGTTGGGGCTTTTAGGCTCTGCTGTAATAACAGTGTTCTCTGGCAGGGGGCCTGTGCAAAGCCTTGCTGGAGTCAGGCCCCTGCCTACCTGATTCAAGGTGCTCTGCATCATCCATGAGCCAAACAGCATCTGCAGGCGGCAGCACTGCTGGGCACAGCCAATAAAGGAGATGAATAGATTGGCAGCTGTCAGTTGGACCGTGGTTACCCATCATGAGCAGCTGTCCTGCTAAGGTGCCCTGCAAAGAAGAGGGTCTTGAGCCAAGGCTAGCTATGGATGGGAGGGTTTCTAGAGTGAATCAAAGTGGGATTAGAAGAGAGGGCTAAGCGCCGTTCGCCCAGGACTCCAAGCTACATGAATCCTTGGACCTTCCCACAGCTGGGAGTGGAGCCCAGGAGTCCTGGTTCCCCACCCACTCTAACTAGTAGATGTTACTCCTCTCCCAGAGCTGGGAAGAGAGCCCAGGAATCTTGACTTCCAACTGTCACCTCCCCCACCAGGGCTCCTGGCTTGTGGGCCTCCCAACAACAGAAACACCTGCCTTCTCCATGACAATCAGCATCCCCTGCTCTGCAGCCACAACATGTGTCGGTCATACTCATAACTGTATGACAAGCCCTCAGCTAGCAAATAACGGGCAGCTCAGAGAGGCAGGGACTTGCCAGAAGCACAAGCTGTACTGGCTGCAGAGGTGGGTATTGAACCCAGGAGTCCTGGTGCCTGTTTTCCCTCCTTCTAACCAACCTCCTCCAAGCCAGGGATAGATGCTGGGAGCCCTGGCTCCCCATCCTATGCTCAGACTGGCTGCTGCCTGCTGCCCCTGTAACCTCTGTCTGTAAACATGAAATCCTGATCTCGGCGTGTGGGCTGGAGCTGGATCTGTTGGCTTGAGAGAGGAGTGAGTGCTTGGGCAGGAGACGTTCCAGTGACTGCAGGAGTCAGAGTTTAACTGGCTCCTGCCTGGCCACAGAGTTGTTAGAGGGGGGCTGGCAGCCAAGCCCAGCCATAGCTCTTCCCCTCCTGGTGCTTCCCTGTTGCCAACTGCCCCTCCCAGTGCACTGGACCCCCAACAGTGCCTCTGAAAAAGCCTTGGGGTCCCAGTGATTAACCTGCTGGCCAGGAGCTCTCAGTGCGGCACCTTGCCCAAAAGGGCTGATGCGAGCTCAGGGCATAGGAACAGGGAGTCTGGAGCAGGAGGGGGGGACATTCTGTTGCCCCTGTGTTTGGCTCTGCCACTGCTGCTGGAAACAGAGTCCAGCGGGGGGCCAGCACTTGGAGAAGGACGCGGGCAAATCGCAGAGTCGGAAGGAAGCCATGAGAGAGAGCGAGCTGGGAGAAATACATAGCAGAGACGGGTAAGGGGTGACTGGGTCACAGTCTCCAAGACCCGACGTGGGGAGAAGAAATGTGATCCCAGAGGCTTGTCGGTCTGGTGGACAAAGGTCTGGCGAGATCCAGAGGTCGGATTTGGAAGCTAGACAAAGTCATACTGGAAACAAAGTACAAATGTGTAAGTGGGAGGGGGGAACTCTTGGGACACCTGCCCTATGGTGGGACTGGACCCTCCAGCACTGGCAACTGGAAGGCCAGAGGGGAAGTTTAGGGACAGTTCTGCTCTGATTCAAAGGGGGAATTCATGCAGGGATTCTCCACGGTCGTTACACGGGAGGTTGGTCTCAATGATCATAATGGTCCATGGAACCTGTGAATCTCATGCTGCTTCCTCCCCATTGATCCTCATGCCTCTTCATGCTGCCTCTGCCATCCCCATACCCCCACCTCCTAATTCTGTCTCTGGTTCCTCCTGCTCCTAACCCCCCTGTCTCCCACCAGCCCCCAAACCTGCTCTGTAGGGAGCCTCCCTGTGGCTGAAGCAGAGATTGTTTGTTTTTTCTTGACACTGCCGGTGCCTGTGACTCAGCTGGCACTTGCCCCAACGTGCCTGGGCACTGGCTGCCTCTCCTGTCGCCCCACCAGGGAGCTGGACTCCTCCCGGTGCTCACTGCTCCTCCAGAACATGGGGGATAGAAGTCAGGTGCCCCAGCTTCCCCAGTGTTCTAACCCCCCAGCTCCTACTGCCCTCATAGCACTGGGGCTAGAACCCAGGAGTCCTGGTTCCCAGCCCCTGCACCTCACTGTTCTAGCCCCTTCTCTCTGGCACTAGAACTCTGGAGCAGGGTCCAGCTGTGAGATGGGGTGAGGGGCTGGATGGGTCAATCGCCAGCTTGGGGCATAAGGCAGGGCGGTGTCCAGTGCACGGAGCAGGGAGGGCTGGACTGAGGATGCTCAACCTTGCAGCATGCTGGCCAGTAGCTCTGAGTTGCTGCTGCCCTCTACTGGCTGGCATCAGCCTGCTTGGATGCGTGTCATGAGCCCCGCACTGCTAGTGGCTAATGGCATTTGTCCATTAGCTGAAGGACATAGAGTTTTGGCAGCAGAAGGTGCTGAGCTGTCTCCTCACAGCTGCTGCAAAAAGATGAGTGGCCTCGGCACACCAAGCAGCATTATTAATAGGTACCTACCAAACTCACGGCCATGAAAAACGTGTCACAGACTACGAAGTCTGGTCTGCCCCGTGAAAGCTGGTTTTATGAAGTGTGCTTTTACCCTGTCCCACGCAGATGTCATGGGAGACCAGCCTTTCTCACATGGGGGAGTTTCTTAAACTGACCTGCAAGGGAGGTTGCAGGCAGGTCACAAGGTTATTTTAGAGGAGTTGCAGTGTTGCCCTCCTGTTACTTTTGTGCTGCCTCCAGAGAGTGGTGGCTGTGTGTCCAGAGAGTGGTGGCTGTCGGCCGGGTGCTCAGCTCTGAAGCCAGGACCCCACCAGCAGCAGCGCAGAAGTAAAGGTGGCAATGCCATAGCAAGTCCCACTTACTGCTGTGCTGCTGCCTTCAGAGCTGGATAGGCTTGCCAGATGCTTTCACCAAAAATCCCGAACACGGGGAAAAAACAAACAAACCCGGGAGACCAAACTTGTTGAGCAAAAAAAAAAAAAAGGGGGCACCTTTAAGAATCCCCATGCTTTCCCCCTACCCTCACAAGACGCAGCAGGGGAAGAATGTCCCCGCCGGCCTTCTGTCCGAAACAGAAAATACCGGACATTTCATATGCCCGGTATTTCCTGGGGTTTTTTTACCAGACAGGGGCCAGAAAAAACAGACTGTCCACGCGAAAACTGGACACCTGGCAACCCTAGAGCTGGACCACCAGAGATGAGCTGGGCAGGCAGCAGCACAGCAGTAAATGTGACATGCTATGGCATTGCTGCCCTCACTTCTATGCTGCTGCTGCTAGCAGGATGCCAGTTTTAGAGCTGGGTGCCTGGCCAGCAGCCACCCCCTCCAGCTGCCAGCCTCCACCCTCCAGCACCCAGCTCTGAAAGCAGCACAGAAGTAAGGGTGGTAATACCGCAATTGGAGGGTCCAGCTCCTGGCCAGTAGCTGCTGTTCTACAGCTGCCCAGCTCTGAAGGCAGCCCTGCCAGCAGCAGCGCAGAAGTAAGAGTAGCAGTATCGTAAACCCTGCCAAATAACCTTGCAGCCCTACCCCCACCAAAGTTCTTTTTGGGTCAGGACTCTACAATTATTCCACTGTGAAATGTCAGATTTAAATAGCTGAAACATGACATTTATGACTTCAAAAATCCCATGCCTGTGAAACTGCCCCAAAAGGACTGAGAATTTGGTAGGCTCCTAGTTATCAAATATTGGTGCATTGCACACAAGCTCTGGAGTGGGGGGAGGAGGTGGCTATAGCAGGGGCTCCCATGTGGCAGTTTGTGTAGGCCGAGCTCCTCACCGAGCTCAGGGCGACTTGCCTCCCTCCGTCCCTCACCAGCTCCCTCGGACCACCCTCCTAGCACCCATCAGTTCAGGGACTCCCTACAACTCCCCCAATAGAGGTGCTTGGTGCCCCAACCTCTCCCATAGGATTTCCTATTCTTCCCCAAAAGCCACCAGCTCTGTGTGTGCCCCTCAGCCCCTGCCACCGGCTCTGTGTGTGCCCCTGGTCTGGCCCCTGCCACCAGCTCTGTGTGTGCCCCTCAGCCCCTGCCACCAGCTCTGTGTGTGCCCCTCAGCCCCTGCCACCAGCTCTGTGTGTGCCCCCTGGTCTGGCCCCTGCCACCAGCTCTGTGTGTGCCCCTCAGCCCCTGCCACTAGCTCTGTATGTGCCCCTGGTCTAGCCCCTGCCACCGGCTCTGTGTGCGCCCCTAGTCTGACCCCTGCCACCAGCTCTGTGTGTGCCCCTCAGCCCCTGCCACTAGCTCTGTATGTGCACCAGTTCTGCCATCCTGTTGGGTCATCACTGTGTTACACTCTCTGAGGAGGATGGAGCAGGCCTGGTGTAAAGCCTGAAGCGTTAATAGGTGCCCTTGACCACTGCTCTGCTCTGCAGGCATTTGCAAAGTGGCTCGGAGGTCTGGCTTTATGGAGGCACCAGGGCCCCCTTTTTCCAGTTTCCTGATTTGCTCCAGAATCCCCCAGATGCTGGGCAGTGACAGACTGACTCTCGTTCCCTGCCCACCCTCAAGCGATGGGCTGTAAGTGATGAACACTCAGCCCGGCCCAGTACAGCCAGGCAGAGCCAGGAATGTCAACTGAGCGTCAGGCCTTCACAAGCTGGGCCAGGATTTTGGGCCTGCCAACAGCAGGGCCGTGTTACCACAGGCACTTTTTCATTCATGTGCCATAGTGCAGCAGGAGTGTGCACTGCTGGTACCATTACAGTGCAACCGATAGACCCCGGCCTAGTGCAGCTCCCCATTAGGTCATGCTTCTTATTATGATTACAGCAGCACCTGGAGCTGAGCTTGGAACACTGTGATCATGTGAGCCCAAATAGCCCGGGATCCACGGACTCTCCCTGCCACTCCCCATCAGACCCAGAAGCTGGTTAGGTCTGTCACTGTTCAGCTGAGTTCCTAGTAGCTGAGCAGGGACCTGTGCCCGGGCTGTGGGAGGCAGATCTGCCAGTCCCTGCTGTGTGGTTCCAGACCCGGCACTGTTCCTGTGCCAGGGTCCAAGAGGGAGGAATGCAGCAATGCAGGTTCTCCCAGGCATGTACAGGCCAGACCCCACCCTCCACGCTGTTTACAATAGACACTGCCCATCACTATTACTGTGCGCAGGTGGGAAAGAAAATTGTGAAGACCCAAGATGAGCACCCAGGTGTCTACCTATTGTAATGCAATAGGCCTTACTGCCCCCTTTTACAGCTGGTCTAGAACCCACAAGCTCTGGCTCTTAGCGCTCCTGAGCCACTCACAAGAGCCCACTGTTCCATCAAAGCTGAGAGCATCAGCTTTGGTTTGTTATTGTAGGGTAGTCTGCAAAGGGCTGTGCACACCTAGAGATTTCCCATCCAGCCACTGTTGGGTGTCTCATGCTTGAAACAAGTTTGGCAGGTCTCATCTGTGTTCCTGGTGAAACCAGCACTCTCTTACTGAAACTGGCACTAGGCTGAAATAACCTCAGAGTCAGACCATCTCTTGCCACTTCCGGGGACTATCCCAGGCCCTATCATGGGCGGAGGGGGGCACAGCATGATGGGGCATGCCCTAAGCACACCAATCCTTGGGGTGCTGCAGAGGGGTGGGGAAAGGGGCATCTGAGGCAGGTGAACAAGTTGGTGCATAGCAACCACAAGCACCTAATTGGAGACAGTCTGGAAAAGTTGCAACATCATAATTCACTTTTGTGTTGTGCTCACTGCTGTGGGCAGGCAGGGAGGCTGGACTCCTGGGTTCTGTACTGGCTCTGGAAGGAGTGTGGTCTAGTGGTTAGAACAGTGGAGATGGGCCTCTTGGATTCTATTCCCAGCCCTGGGAGAAGTGTGGGGTCTGAGCTGACTGGGGGGAGAGTGATTTATATAGGCCCCCTCCCTGAGCCATGCAAACAGCACGGAGCAAGCATGTTTGGGGAGGCTACAGCCAGGCTACTCTCCCTGGCTCATTTCCTCACCTCCTTCATGCAGACACTAGGCTTATCAGATGGTGCTGGAATTCTGAGCTCAGCAAGCCTCTTGTGGCTTTGATCCAGTCACTGGCTGGGCCATCAGGGTGCCTCTCCTTTTGCCCAATGTCTTGCAAAACATTTTTGCTCCATGGAAGGAATAATTGGGATTCAAAACACCTGCTGGAAGCCAGTCAGCAGGGTCCATGTAATGCCTACTCACTGGGGATTAGCCAGTTTGTTTATATCATCATATATAATCTGTGGAGGCCCTGGTTAGGAAAGTCCTGGGCTCTAGTGCAGCGTTTCCCAAACTATGGGCCGCAGCCCAGTACCGGGCCACGGGAAAAAATACCAGGCCTCAGCGTGGCTGGTGGCTGCTGGGAGGGAAGCAGAGCGGAGCAGGCTGGGAGGAGGTGGCGGGGGGGAACCGGCTGCCAGGAAGCAGGGTTGGGGGCAGCAGGCCTGTCCGGCGGAGATCAGGGTGGGTGGGCGGCGGCCGGTAGAAGCAGGGTTGGGGGCAGCGGGGCTGTCCCGCGGAGATCCGGGCAGGCAGGCGGGCGGCAGAAGCAGGGTTGGAGGCAGTGGGGCTGTCCCGCGGAGATCTGGGCAGGCGGGCGGGCGGGCGGCGGAAGCAGGGTTAGGGGTAGCAGGACTGTCCCGCGGAGATCCGGGCAGGCGGGCAGGCGGCGGAAGCAGGGTTGGGGGCAGTCGGGCTGTCCCATGGAGATCTGGGCAGGTGGTGGAAGCAGGGTTGGAGGCAGCGGGGCTGTCCCGCGGAGATCGGGGAGGGTAGGCAGCAGAACCAGGGTTGGCCGGGGGCCCCAAGCACTGGCCCAGGCTGGGTGGAGGATGCAGCCGGGTGAAACACTGAAAATGTATTCATTTTTCATTCTTTTTTTATATGTGTTTATATTTTTGGGCTGCAAAAAACAGTACTGAAAAAAAATGGGTTCCAACTAAAGTAAAAAGTTTGGGAAACCCTAATCTAGCCAGCTTTCTATCCATCTTACAGTCCATTTATCCAATTCATATTCCCTTAACTTGCTGGCAAGAATATTGTGAGTGACTGTATCAAAAGCTTTGCTAATGCTGGCACTGGGGGCTTTGGGAGGACCAGAAACAACTTATTTGAATATTCATCATTTGCTTAATGAATATGCAAATATGCAAATGAATGTTACCGGTCCTCCAAAAGCTCGTGAATGGATTTACTGGTCCCCGTGTCAAAAAGTTTGGGAACCCCTGCTCTAGTAGACAGGGCACTAGGCAGGGAGTCAGTACTCCTGGGTTCTAGCCCTGGGTCAGGGAGGACCATGTGGTGTAGCAGGTTCCAGGGGGGGAAGCAAGTCAGGCCTATTGGGCTACAGCTACACTATGTGCTTTGCTGGAAAAGGCAATGCAAACAAAGTGCTGATTAGCATTTTCTTGCACTTAATTTGCATAATCTCTTCCAGTCTGTTTTTGCACAAGGGGTTTTTGCGCAAAAACAAGCAGTGTGGACGTTTCCTTTTTGTGCAAAACCCCCTTTTTGCACAAGATCCTTATGCCTCTCCTGGGTGGCATAAGGATCTTGCGCAAAAAGGGGGTTTTGCACAAAAAGGAAATGTCCACACTGTTTGTTTTTGCACAAAACCCCTTGTGCAAAAACAGCTTGAATACATTATGCAAATGAAGCACAACAATATGCTAATCAGCATTTCATTTGCATACTCTCTGCCAGCAAAGCGTGTAGTGTAGACAAAGCCCAAGTACATCTGCACAGCAAGCAGCCGCCCATGGTAGGGCATCTTGGGGCTTGGGAAGCCACACTTGGACTTGTGCTTTGGGACTAAAAGGAGCTGTGCTGGAGCTGTGAAGCCATGGAGGTGGGTGGGCTCTGAGACATGTTGCTGTGGGCTGCTGCTAGAGCGACCAGACAGCAAGTGTGAATAATTGAGAGGGGGAGAGGGGAATAGGCACTGATACAGGACAAAGCCCTGAACAGCAGGACTGTCCCTATAAAACTGGGACAGCTGCTCTCCCTACTGGCTGTAGGCAAGCCCCGAGAGTCTGTTCCCTGCTCTGGCACTGATGGGTTGTGTGACCCTAGGCAAGTTCCTTCCCCTCTCAGGGCCTTTGTTTCTGCTGCCACCTGTGTCTGTCTTGGCTGTAAGAGCTTTGGGGCAGGGACTGTCCCTCACTGTGGGTCTGTGCAGCACTTGGCCCAAAGGGGCTCCAGCCTCAGCCATGGCTTCTGCATGCTACTGTAATACATTGAGCAGTAAGCCTGTCACATTCGTCCTCTCTGCAGCCTTTCACTGTTACTTTGGAGGGTGTAAGCCCACTAACTGCCTCAGAAGATCCAATTACTGTGCTACTGCTTGGAGCCAGAGGTGCAGTCCCCCAGGGTAAGGTTAGAGGCTGATGGTTTTAAAACTATCAGTCCTGGATCTAATTCCCTGTAGTGTAAATAATCCAATCAGATACACTTGTGTTTTGGCCATACCCTGAGGTTTTAAGAAAGATCAGGGCCCCGTTGTGCCAGGCGCTGCGCAGACCCCGACTGAGATCAGGGCCCCGTTGTGCCAGGCGCTGCGCAGACCCCGACTGAGATCAGGGCCCCGTTGTGCCAGGCGCTGCGCAGACCCCGACTGAGATCAGGGCCCCGTTGTGCCAGGCGCTGCGCAGACCCCGACTGAGATCAGGGCCCCGTTGTGCCAGGCGCTGCGCAGACCCCGACTGAGATCAGGGCCCCGTTGTGCCAGGCGCTGCGCAGACCCCGACTGAGATCAGGGCCCCACCGTGCCAGGCGCTGCGCAGACCCCGACTGAGATCAAGGCCCCGTTGTGCCAGGCGCTGCGCAGACCCCGACTGAGATCAGGGCCCCGTTGTGCCAGGCGCTGCGCAGACCCCGACTGAGATCAGGGCCCCGTTGTGCCAGGCGCTGCGCAGACCCCGACTGAGATCAGGGCCCCGTTGTGCCAGGCGCTGCGCAGACCCCGACTGAGATCAGGGCCCCGTTGTGCCAGGCGCTGCGCAGACCCCGACTGAGATCAGGGCCCCGTTGTGCCAGGCGCTGCGCAGACCCCGACTGAGATCAGGGCCCCGTTGTGCCAGGCGCTGCGCAGACCCCGACTGAGATCAGGGCCCCACCGTGCCAGGCGCTGCGCAGACCCCGACTGAGATCAGGGCCCCACCGTGCCAGGCGCTGCGCAGACCCCGACTGAGATCAGGGCCCCGTTGTGCCAGGCGCTGCGCAGACCCCGACTGAGATCAGGGCCCCGTTGTGCCAGGTGCTGCGCAGACCCCGACTGAGATCAGGGCCCCGTTGTGCCAGGCGCTGCGCAGACCCCGACTGAGATCAGGGCCCCGTTGTGCCAGGCGCTGCGCAGACCCCGACTGAGATCAGGGCCCCGTTGTGCCAGGCGCTGCGCAGACCCCGACTGAGATCAGGGCCCCGTTGTGCCAGGCGCTGCGCAGACACTTGTGACTGAGTCTCTTCCCAAAGAACTCACAGTCTAACTAGACAAAGGCAGGGTTGTTCTGCCCATTGTACAGATGCACTGATCCAGTAGATCCCATTCCTGGGTTCAAGCCACTAGCCCACCCCTCTGTGTCTCCAGGCAGTGCCCCTCATTTGCATAGCCCCTGGGTAGCACTGAGGCAGCAGGCAATGCCCAAACTGAGGTCTTTGTCTCCCTGCCCAGCCACCCCGCTTGTCACCAAGGTGAAGGAGATGTGCCTGCACCGGGAGGACTTTGAGATTCTGAAAGTCATCGGACGAGGGGCCTTTGGCGAGGTGAGCGCTGCTGGCCATCCCAGCTTGGACTCAGGAGGGCTAGTGGTCCTCAGGTATTGCCATAGTGCCAGGCACAGCCTGCAGCTGCTGCTGTATCCTGCTGGGTGCAGGACCACCCACTGTCACTGGCTGGGGCTGGAGCTTTGGGTCCCGGCAGGGTGCAGTACCACCCGCTGTCACTGGGGGGCAGGGGTGGTCCTGGGACCTGGGGGTTGCAGGTAACGGAGGGAGTGGGATTATTCCCTGGGGGGGGAGGGAGGAGGAAGCAGCCATGTCCTTCCTGCTGCTCCCACAGCTATTTCAGGGCTCATTCAAACCAGATCCTGGAGTCCCCTCATTGATCCCACTCTCTGGCCCAGGTGGCAGTGGTCAGGCTGCGGAACAGCGAGAAGGTTTATGCCATGAAGATACTGCACAAGTGGGAGATGCTGAAGAGAGCAGAGGTACCTAACCCGAGCCCTACCCATGCTTCTCTCCCTGTCATCCCACAGATCCTCTGCCTAGTGGCAGGGAACAAGGGCAGGTACTCCATCTTCAGGCCAGATGGGCCCATTGGTCTGATCTGCATTGGCAGGGGATGGGGGAGGGATGGGCCTATGGGCTGCTCTGGAAGGGTTGGTGGTTAGGGGATACCAGGCTGGATGGGCTCATGTGTCTGATGCACAAGAGCAGAGTGTGGGGAGATATTGGGCTGGATGTGCCCATCACCCCAATGCTGCAGCACTTTCTGCAGTGGCTTTGTAATGAAAGAGCCCTGCAACCTCCCTCCCCTGGGATGCATCTCCTGAACCTTCCCCGTCTCCCTGTGATCCACTTGCAGACAGCCTGCTTCCGGGAGGAGAGGGACGTACTGGTGAAAGGGGACAGCCAGTGGATCACCACCCTGCACTATGCCTTCCAGGATGAGCAGTACCTGGTAAGACTCTCTCCTGGGAAGTTGAGGAGAGCCTTTGCCTTGCCAGGGGACCCTCAGTCCTTTGAGAACCATCTCCTTGTCCCCATGTGTCGGATAACCCTTCCCTGGAGCAAGCAGCTGCACAGCCTGCCTGCCTGGTTTCAATCCAGTTGCAGCCAGAGGAATTTTTTGCAAGGCCCTATTCTGTGCAGCAAGGCGCTGTGTGGCTGGCTGGATGTTCCCAGCAGGTGGCGCTCTGTGGCTGGCTGGATGTTCCCAGCAGGTGGCGCTGTGCAGCTGGCTGGGTGTTGCCAGAGGGTGGCGCTGTGCAGCTGGCTGGGTGTTGCCAGCAGGTGACGCTGTGCAGCTGGCTGGGTGTTGCCAGCAGGTGACGCTGTGCAGCTGGCTGGGTGTTGCCAGAGGGTGGCGCTGTGCAGCTGGCTGGGTGTTGCCAGCAGGTGGCGCTGTGCAGCTGGCTGGGTGTTGCCAGAGGGTGGCGCTGTGCAGCTGGCTGGGTGTTGCCAGCGGGTGGCGCTGTGCAGCTGGCTGGGTGTTGCCAGAGGGTGGCGCTGTGCAGCTGGCTGGGTGTTGCCAGCAGGTGATGCTGTGCAGCTGGCTGGGTGTTGCCAGCGGGTGACGCTGTGCATTGCTAGCTGGAGAAGCTGCCAAGCATTGGGTGTTGCCAGCAGGAGGTGTGGGGGGCAGGCTTGGTGGTGCCAGCAGGGGGCACTGCATGGGTGGCTGGCATTGCTGGTGGGAGGAGCTGCAGATGCTGGGTATTCCCAGAAGATGTCTCATAGTTGCTGGGAGTTATTTTTCATGTCCTGCAAGGATTCCCCCCTCCCCATTTCCCAGCTAACCCTGCCCCTGTCTGCAGTACCTGGTGATGGATTACTATGTGGGTGGGGACCTGCTGACCTTGCTGAGCAAGTTTGAAGACCGGCTGCCCGAGGACATGGCCTGCTTCTACCTGGCCGAGATGGTGCTGGCCATTCACTCCATCCACCAGCTGCAATATGTGCACAGGTACGGTCTGGCTCCCAGCCACAGGCACAGGAACTAAGGGCTGTGGGAGGTGCTGCAGCACCCCAGGTTTTAGCCAGGGCTCCCGCTGCCAGCCTTGCCCCCAGGGTCCTGGCTGCTGAGTGCTGACTCTCCCTCCACCAGTTCCTAGCTGCCAGCCCTGGGGCTCTGCTCTTGGCTCAGTGCCCACTCCCAGCTTGGGGGGCAGGAGTAAGGAGGCTGACTTTGAGCACCCCCACTAGTAAAAGTGTTCGTGCTCCACTTCCCCTCTGCTCTAACCCATTGGACCCCACACCTCTCCTAGAGCTGGGGTACAAGCCAGGAGTCCTGGCTCCCAGCCCCCCAGCTGTAGCCCTCTAGTCCTGTATACTTTATAATGGTTGATGCCTCTCTGCTTTCTCCCTTCTCTCCCCACAGAGACATCAAGCCGGACAATATCCTGATTGACCTAAACGGGCACATCCGTCTGGCCGACTTTGGCTCCTGTCTTCGTCTGCGACCAGATGGGATGGTGAGAGGCACACACTGCTGCAGGCACTGAGTATGTGCTGCCTGCAGAGCAGGAAACCCACAGACCCAAGCCTGGATCAGCCCCTACGGCATATTCCTCCCAGTGGGGAGGGATTGGCTCCTAAGGCCTATTGCCCAGGACTCCAGTCAATCTAGGGTTACAGTTCCTGAACAATAGGGCTCCTGGCCCTTCCTTCCTTTGAGGAGATGGGGATGGATTGACCAGCAGCTCCTGTCTGCTCTGGGCTCAGGATCCCATGGGACAGGGGCTGCCATGGCTGCACACAGAGATAGACACCCTGTGTCCCCTCCTGGCCAGGTGGAGTCTGCGGTGGCAGTGGGGACCCCTGACTACATCTCCCCTGAGATCCTGCAGGCCATGGAGGACGGGAAAGGGAAATATGGCCCCGAATGCGACTGGTGGTCCCTGGGTGTCTGCATGTATGAGCTGCTCTTCGGGGAGACGCCCTTCTATGCTGAGTCCCTGGTAGAGACCTATGGCAAGATCATGAACCATCAGGTGAGCCTGGCAGGGCAGGGTGCCCTGGCCAAGCCTCGCTGAGGGGGCCTTGGGAACGGGGGATGTACAGTGCGGGCTTTGCTGCAAAGTGGTGGGCGTCTGGGAGGATCCGAGAGGAGGCGGGAGGGGCCGGGGGGGCGTAGATGGGGGTGGATGGATGAGGAATGGGCATGGATGGCTGGGTAGATGAATGTGGGTTATCTGAATGGACGGCTATAGATGGAGGGAAGAACATGGGTGGATGGATGAGTAGGTGAAGATGGATGGATGGATTGGTACATATGGGCAGTGGATGGATGACTATGAGTAACTGAGTAGCACAGCTGGATGGGGAATGGGGTGGATGGATAGTAGACGACTATGTGCAGATAGGTGGTTGAATGGGGCTGGTTGGGTGGATGGACAGATCAGGGGCGTGGCCACAGGTGGACCAGAGTGGGCCCACTTTGTATCCAGGCCTACCCGGTTTTCCAGCCAGGGAGTGGGGCTGGGGCTTAATCCCCAGCCCTCCTGTCCCACTCCTCTCCCTATTTTTGTCCACCTACCTGAAGTTGGGGCCACTGGCTACGTCACTGGAACGGGTATGTGAATGAGGATGGCTAGGTGAACGGATGGGTGTCTGCAGGGAGATGGGTAGATGGGAAGAGAGGGAGGGATGAGTGGGTAGATGAGGGTGGGTAGATGAGGGTGGGTGAGTAGAAGGAGTGGAGGGGCAGTGGGGTGTTTGCATGGATGGATGGAGGAAGGCTGGGTGCATGGGGATGGAAATGGGTGTAGCATGGTGATGTCTGGAGAAGCAGAGGGGGATGGATACGAATGCATCTGCCTGCATTTGAATAAACGGTGCATGCAGGAGAGTGACTTCTGTGGCCATTTGTACCAGTTGTGTGTGTTCATGTTCATTTGAACACCTGGGGATCCTGTGACCGATGTGCTGACAGCTCTGTCCAGGATGCACCGAGCTCAACGGGCACAAGGGCATCAAGCTAGGAAGCCAGCAAGGAGCTCCGGCCTGACTCCCCCATCAGTGCCCCTGCACTGAGCCCCTTTGGCTTGTGCCCCGTCCAGGACCACCTGCAGTTCCCCCCGGAAGTCACGGATGTGTCGGAGCCAGCCAAGGACCTGATCCGGGGGCTGCTGTGCCAGCAGGAGCGGCGACTTGGCCAGAATGGCATTGAGGACTTCAAGCAGCACCCCTTCTTCAAGGCCATCGACTGGGACAACATCCGAGCCAGCACGCCTCCCTACGTGCCCGAGGTCAGCAGCCCTGCAGACACCTCCAACTTCGACGTGGACGACGACACGCTCAAGGAGTTGGTGAGGGAGGCACTAGAGGATGCTGTGCTGTAAGGGGGGTGGCAACTTGGGAGGGGGTGCTGTGCTGCAGGGAGGGGGTGGAGGGACAGGAAGGGGTGCTGTCTTGCAGGGAGGGGGTGGATGGACGGACAGTAAGGGGCACTGTGCTGCAGGGAGGGGCTGGATGGACAGTAAGGGGCACTGTGCTGCAGGGGGTGGAGGGACAGTAGGGGGCACTGTGCTTCAGAGAGGGGGTGGAAGGACAGTAGGCGGTGCTGTGCTGCAGGGAGGGGGTGGAAGGACAGTAGGGGGTGCTGTACTGTAGGCACAGGGTGGGGTTTGGGAAGGTGACTCTGCCCTTGCAGTTAGTGCTGGCCGCAGTGCTGTGCTGGGGTGG
Source organism: Pelochelys cantorii (assembly GCA_032595735.1). Taxonomy (NCBI): domain Eukaryota; kingdom Metazoa; phylum Chordata; order Testudines; family Trionychidae; genus Pelochelys; species Pelochelys cantorii. Next base: position 36,905,538 of record CM064336.1, read on the forward strand.
GGAACATTCTCCTCTGAGGCTGTAGGTTCATTGAGGTTCCTCAGGCTCCGTGTAAACAGCCCCTGCGCCCCAGCCTGGGAGTGGGGTGTATCCATGCTGGCTGAGGAATATGCAGCTGCCATATTCTTTGTGACGTGTGTCGTCCCCTCTCTGATCTCCAGGAGACACTGCCTCCCATTTCCCACAACGCATTCACCGGCCACCATCTTCCCTTTGTGGGGTTCACCTTCACCACCGGCTGGTGAGTACAGGCCACAGCAGGACACCCCTTCCCCTTCCATAGCTGTTCCCGTGGGGGCCAGAGGCATTATCATCTCAACACTTGTCTGTGAATCCCCCTCCCAGGCTCAGACCCATGGTCCCATCCCGCCAGTCTCCGCTTCCCCTGGTCCGAGCTGTGGTCCCATCCAAGCTAGTATCCCTTCTCCAGGCTGCACTGAGCCCATCCCTCCTGGTATCTCCTCATGGGCCATGTGTGAACTTTTAGTGCCCTCTGGCCAGGATTGAACTTGTCACCCCAAGATCTAGAGACACAAGATTTTAGGGGTCTGGCTGAAGGACCACCCAGCCTGGGGATGCCAAGACCTCTGCTACTTCATGCAGTCACCAGGGGGTGACAAAGAGCCACACCCTGGGCTAAGTTGACCAGGCAGGATACTCATGTGCACCCCCTACTTCCACCATGTCCCCAGCCCCCTCTCTGTGAAGCCCCCGTCCCCCTCCATGTCCCCTGCGGTGGCCCAGCTGGAGAAGAGGATCCGGAACCTGGAGCAGGAGAAGGTGGAACTGGCCCGGAAACTTAGAGGTGAGGCAGGTGGTGGCTCGGAGGGTTAAATCCCAAAAATCTGCCCTGTCTAGTAGCTTAGAAACTCCCCTTCTTACACCCTTATTCCTGTGTTTTCCACACACCAAGGTGTGGGTGTTCTGCATCCCCAGCAGACAGAAGAAGTGGCAGTGAGTCTGGGAACAGACCCAGGGTGGAGCCCTACCTGCCAGCCTCCTCCTCTAGACCCTAAAATCTTCAGAGCAGGGGACAAAACCCAGGAGTCCTGACTCCCAGCCCCTGCTCTAACCACTATACCCCTCTCCCCTCCCAGAGGTTGAGATCTTTCTGCTCCTTCCTGCTCACTCCATTTCACCCAGTTTTGGGGGCTGACCCCTTTTGGCTCTCCCTGACGGTTCTGTATGCAGATGTGCTGCCCCGATCCCCCCTCTCCCACTCGCACCCCTAGGTTTCCACCTCCCCAGCCAAGGACTCAGAAATGGGAGCTTGCACAGAGAAACAGATGCTGTGTAGAAAGTTGACAGGTACCGATGCCTGCAGGATAGGGGCCATGGATCAGCTGGGCCACTGATCTGTCTGGGGTCTGGTCTGGTGTGGGGGGTGCTGGGAGAGGATACTGGGCTAAATGGGCCCCTTGTTCTGATCCCGGGCAGCAGGAGGGGGATACCGGGCTGGCTGGGCCTATATAAGGAATCCCAGCAAATTCCCTGGTTTCTCTCTCATGCTCAGAGAGCCAGTTGGAAGCCGAAGACACGTTAAAGCAGCGACTGGAGGGGGAGGCATCGGGGCAGGTGAAAATCCTGGAGAAGCAAGTGAAATCACTCAGACAGGAGAGGGACCAGGCCTTTAAGGTGAGATGTTTCCAAGAATCCTGCTGCTGCCCCCTGTTCCACCCGCCCAGAACTGGGCTCCCTTGCCTGGCAGAGATACGGCCCCTGCTGTGGTGGGGCAAAGGGGCTGTTCCTAGATCGATCCCTCACCTGGTGCTGAGATTCAGCAGCCCCTGGGGTAGAGCACAGCAGTTCTCTTTAGCTGTGGTTGTACCCCCGCAGGAGCTATCGGAGGCCCAGGAGAGGCTGACGGCCCAGGGCCAGGAGCTGCAGGAGCTCCTGGCCAGGCACAAGCAGACAGTGGAGGAACTGCGCTGTGCTGAGGCCAAGTGCGGAGACCTGCGGGCCCAGCTACTCCGGCACGTGCGCCAGCTGCGGGAACGGCAGGAGGAGACCGAGGCAGCTGCCCGGCGCGTGGATGGCCTGCGCAAGGAGCTGGCACGGGTGGAGAGTGGGCGCAAGGAGGTAACTGGGCAGTGCCCACCCCATCCTGACTGCACCAAGCATGGGTACCTCCTCCAAGTGAGACCCTTGTGTGTGTGTGTGTGCATCACCAGGCCTTGTCCTGCCCTGCTGCATGCAGGAGATGCCCCCTGGGGGTTGCCCTTCAGCTTTGCATTGTGCCGCACCAACCTCAGCTTCCCTGTGCTAAGGGTGGGACTTCCCCTGGTGCCTCCTTGTACCCATGCACCAACGGCATCCCCCCGGCACCCCCTGCTGGCAGCCCATCAACTGTGCACCATGCTGCATCGCATGTCTCTTGTGCTGAATGCACAGTGCCCCCTGCTGGCCAGCACTGACTGCATTCCCCAAATGGGGTGGGGGACAGGGTTAAATCCCAGTTACCTGGCATGCAGGGACAGCTGAGCCTAATTAAGGTGGGAACCTTTAAGAACAGGCAGGGCACCTAGAAAATACAAACTCTTCCCATCACAAGGGCTTTGCTGCTGCATGTCCTCCAATAATCCTGACTCCTCTGTGCCGTCTCTGAGACTCTCTGGGTGGCTGAGGCCTAGTCTACACTTGGAGTTTAGGTCAAACTTCACCACATTAGGTCGATTTTCTAAACAATGAGTCTGCACCACCAACCCTGTTCCGTCAACTTGAAGGGCTGTTAAAGATGATTTCGGTACTCCTGCTTGTCATGAGAAGTAATGGTAAATTTGACCTTTGCATGGTTGACTTTAGGGTAGTACAGATGCAGCACTGTGAAAGGCAGCGTTCTTGGCCTCCAGGAGTTGTCCCACAGTCCCCCAATGTGACCACTCTGGCCAGGACTTTCAACTCTGCTGCTCTTCCTGGGAAAATTTGAATTTCATTTTTGTGTGACCAGCGTGGTGAGCAGACCTCAGAAATGGCAGGCCACCTCAGCAGCACACCTGACTATGAATGCCCAGGGTCACAAACAAGCTCCAGCATGGAGCATGCTGGAGATCCTGGACTTCATTGCCGTGTGGGGAGAGGAATCTGCTCAGGCAGAACTATGAAGCAGCAAAAGAAACGCTGATATCTCTGCCGAGAATGATTGCACAGGGCATGGCGGAGAGAGGACACGCCATGGACGCCCAGCATAGCTACATGAAAATAGAAGCACTCAGGCAGGTGTACCAGAAGACAAAGGAGACAAATGGACGATCTGGGTCAACATCACAAACATGCCGCTTTTATGAGCTGCTGCACGGGTGTCTAGGGGGGACCCGACCAGTGTCCCAACCCAATCCGTCAAGAGACTCTTCAGGCAACAGCCTCAGACAACAGTGGAGAGGACAGTGTGGATGACAAAGAGGAGAAGGAGAATGTTGAGCAGGCGAGCAGCATATCCAGCCTCACCGACAACCAGGACCTTTTTATAACTTTGGAGCCAAACTCCTCCTCCCAGGATGTATCGCTGCCGGGCCCTGATGGTGAGGAGGGCACTTCTGGTGAGTTCATATTTTTAATCATGCTACAAGAGGGTTAAGGCAACTGGGTGTGATCTGTAGCAGCCACTCTGCCTATACAGTGGGGGCTCCTTGGAAGAGTTTATTAACGTGTCTGGAAATGGAGGGGGAATCCTCCCTGCACATCTCCATGAAGCTCTCATAGAGGAACTCTTTCATCCTTCTCACAAAGTTTCTGGGGAGGTCGGCCTTATTCCGTCCTCCATGGTAGGACACCTCCCCATGCCAAGCCAGCAGTGAGTGGCCTGGCATCATTGCGGCACAAAGCACTGTGGTCACATTCAGTCAGCATCTGCTCCCTAGCTGTGTGATTCGGAGAAGACTGATGTTGCGCATGGTAACCTGGAGGAAGCAGGAGAAGCTCTGTAACTGATTCCACGGCCGTGCACCTGTTTGCTAATGCCCAACAAAGCATGGTTTGAGCTTCTGTCCTGCTGCCATGCCCGGACCCCCTCCTGCTCCTGCCCGCAGGCTCCGTGGGGTCTGTGGTGTGAGCACTTGCCCTTCTGCCACGCCTGGACCCCCTCTCAGCTGCAGGCTCCTGTGGGAAGGGAAAGTTGCACTTTCCCGGAAAACAGGGGGCACCAAACACTGTATTGCCATGTAAGCCTGCTGCCACACCACTGTGGCCCTTCTTTGCAAACATAGATGCTTGACTAGCTGCAAGAACTGCTATTTGCAAGCACTGTATTGCACATACTTTCAAAGCAGAAGCAAAAGGGAGAGCCCCAACCTGTCCTTTAGCATGCCAGCCACCAAACTGAATCTGGCTGCTCCCGTAAGGTCTCTGTGGTGTAACCTGATGCACAGTGGGCACTTAAAAGCATAACTTTGGCCTCGTGCATGACACATACCTATTGTCTTGGACAGACGTTCTTTTATGTTAAAAGATTAGGTTCTACGTTCTACGATGTATCTCCTGTCAAGCCCAACCCCCCAGCCCTGTCAGCTGTTTGGCTAGCACAGATACGAAGGAGAAAACGCAAGGAGGATGACATGTTCAACGCCATCCGCCTGCTTGGACGGGGGCAATTAAATGAGTGGAGAAGAATGCTGCTGCAGGAGATGTGAGCAGAGCGTAAGGACAGGAGAGCGTGTAGGGAACGCGAAGTGAAGATACAGGAGAATGTCTTGAAGATCATGGCGGAGCTGATGATGGACCTGGTAGACTCACAGAGAGTCAGATGCACAGAGACCCCCTCTGGACCATGCTGAACCACATTCTCTCCTCACCAAGTTCCATAGCCTTCTTTCCAAGTGCCCTAGGGGCAGGGCCGGACTAAGGGGTGGGCTAGCCGGGCAGCTGCCCAGGGCGCCAACCTATGGGGGGCGCCTATGGCAGCTGTAAGGGGTGCGCAGTGTCCCTTATAGCTGCCATCAGGCACCATACACCCGGCTCACGCAGCGCCGGCTCCCCCATCCCCGTGGTGCTGGCCAGCAGCGCCCTTCCCCCCACGGCTGCGGGGCCCTGCACGGCCAGGCACGGCCCGCCCCGGGCTGTGTGCCAGCAGCGGTGGCTGGGCTGGGCCGGGCAGCACATGCGCTGTGCGCCCTGGGGGCGGGCCCCGGGCTGCGCGCCAGCGGCCGTGGCTGGGCCGGGCAGCGCATGTGCCGTGTGCCCCGGGGGCAAGCCCGCACATGCGCCGGGTGCCTGGGGGCAGCACTGCGCACCCGGGCCCGGGGCGCCAAAATGGCTCGGGCCGGCCCTGCCTAGGGGGGAAGTCATGGGCAGCCTCACACTCAACCGCCTTAACAAAGGCTGTCATTCTCACACCTCTGTGATTGCTGAACAGGGGAACTGTTGTATGCACCTCCCCCCCAAAGCTCCCGCCCTGAACTCCATTTCTGTCCCTGCTTCCTTGTGTTCCTTTAAATAAAATGCATGATTTCTCAATAACAGTATCTTTATTACTTGTGTGGAATGGGGGGGGAGGGGATTAACAGGCTAGCACACTTAATGCAGGGAGCACCTTGTGAAGAGCAACACGCATGGCTGTCATATCACTGCCTGGCCATTCACAAAGCTGTTTTTCAAAGCCTCTCTGATTTGCAGTGCCCTCAGTGCGCTCTCCTTATTGCCCGGGTGTCTAGCTACTCAAAACTAGTGGGTAGATGTTGTGCTTCGACCCCCCAACCCTGCCATAAAATCCACCCCCCCTTACTTTCACAGGCTGCCACAACCATGGGAATGTTGCTTTCACTGAGGTCTAACCTAGTCACTAAACTGCAGAACCTTCCCTTTAAGCATCCAAAACCACATTCTACCAACATTCTGCACTTGCCCAGTTTGTAGATGAACTGCTCCTTTCCATGGTCCAAGCCGCCTGAGCCGTGTACGGCTTCCTGAGCCCACGGGAGCAAGAGGTAGACTGGATCTCCAAAGATCACCATTGGCATTTCAACACCTCCAAAAGTGTTAGCTTAGGAACGAAGCGTCTTGAAAACGTGTGTATTTAGCAGCATGTTGTATGGATGTGAGACATGGGTGATAACGAAAGATTCGAAGAGAAGGATATTGGCATTCAAGAGGAGTTATTATAGAAAGATCCTGAGAATAGGATGGATGCAGAAGGTCACCAACGAGGAATTATATAGGAAGATTCAGCCGAAAGAGAACCCACTGCAGAGGATTATACAATGGAAGTTACAGCTATTTGGGCATCATATATATAGTAGCCCAATTTCTGTGACTCTATAACGCTGAAATGCTGGCTGTTCCCTCTGGGCAGTGCTGTTGCCTCCCACCGTGGCACTCGGCTGACTTCTGTGCCGCTCAGCTGGGCCGCCGTGGGGGAGCAAGTGGCGCAAGAGGCCGTTTGGGCCCCGCGTTCCCCATGCAGCACCCCCGTGCTGCTGTGGGGGAGCCCACGGTGGGAGGCGAAGGGGGGTGGGGCAGTGATGTGCGGTGTGACAGCGGCTCCAGGCCCCGCCCCCTGGCCGTGAACATCACCGCCCTACCCCCCCTTACCCTCCCACTGTCACGCTCGGCTGACTTCTGCGCCCCTCAGCTGGGCCGCTGAGGGGGAGCAAGCGGCCGTTTGGGCTCTGTGCTCCCCATGCAGCACGGGGAGCGCGGAGCGCAAACGACCGTTTGGGCTCCACAGTCCTTCGAGTGAGAGGCAGGAGGGGGAGGCGAAGAGAAAGAGAGAGACAGAGAGAGAGGCAGGAGGAGGAGGAGAGCTGAGAGAGAGAGGGGGAGGCAGTAGGAGGAGGAGAGAGAGAGAGAGAGAGAGAAAGAGAAAGAGACGGAGCGAGAGACCGGAGGCTCAGGAGAAAGAGCGACGTGGAGGAGAGACCTGAAAATCCTGTCTTATGATGGGCTAATTGGCTAGTATCTGCAGAATGAATGATGAGTGAAAAGTTAAGACCCTGGTATTCGGCATAATGGATGGTCCGCATAGGAGAGGCAGACCCCACAGAGAATGGGTAGATGATATAGTGGATTGGTGGGGAGCTAGTCTACAGAAACTAAGCCACTCCGCACTGGACAGGGAAAGACGGAAGGAAATAGTGAGGGAAGCATCGGACACCAACAGGCATTGAGCCCATGGTTGTTGATGATGATGATGATGAATGTTAATTTTCCAATCAGGGAAGAAAGTTTCATCTTTCTTCTTAGGGAGCAACTTTCTGAAAAGATGGGAGATCCTCAAGATGTGTGTGTCATGCTCCTTTCCCGACTGTTCCACACTGCTGTTGGTGAAATGGCCATTGTAACCCACCAGCACCTGCAGCATTGTTGAGGAGTACCGTCTGCAGCGTTTATACTCGTTGGCAAGGTGGTCTGGTGCCAAGATAGGGATATGCATTAGATCTATCACCCCACCACAGGGAACCCCATCGCAGCAAAGCCTTCCACTATGTCCTGTACATTTCCCACCGTCACTACCCTTCATAGCAGAACTCTGATGGCCTTGGCTACTTGGATCACAGCAGCCCCCGCTGTAGATTTCCCCCCTTCAAATTCATTCCCATCTGAGCAGTAGCTGCGCTTCAGGCCAGAGAAAAGCAATTTGCAAATGTACATGAAAGTGGCCTTACACATGCGAAAGTTTTGCAGCCACTGCTGATTGTCCCATAGCTGCATAACTATGCAGTCCCACCAGTCTGTGCTTGCCTCATGGCACCAATCTGGCGTTCCATTGTGTCAAGAGGATAGAATGCCGCCAGCATCTGTCAATTGCTCAACTCAAGTGCTTCACACAAGAGTCTGTTTATGGCCTCCTCAGATTCTTCCTCGCTCAGACAGGCCCTGGACAGGCTCTGGACATACTGCAGCATAAGGCATGAGAAGTTTGCTATGATTGCCATAGCTTTTTGCTGCTGAACAAGGTCCACGCTTGCCCTGCTATGGCATCTACACAGATAACCAAGGAACAAAGGACACAAAAAGATTGTTTGCTATTGCTTTCAAGCTGTGGGGGGGATGGGGAGATAAGTGCATTATGGGACGCTGATGGCATGTACCCAGAACCAGTTGCTGCACTGTTTTGGTCCCATCAGGCGCTGGAAGCCTAACCCTGAATGTAAAGGGGCAGCAGGAAATGTGGGTTAGCTACCCACAGTGCATCACTGTCAAAGTCGACGGTAGCCATCCCACTGGGGACGGACCATGTCACACGCTTGTGCACAGTGGGGTCATGCACCTTCAACTTTATAAAACTGGATGCTCAAAAATTGACCTTAATACATTGGACCTTATCTTGAGTGTAGACAAGGCCTTAAGGAGCAGGGAGCAGAAGCCAGTCCCAGAGGGAATTGCTTCAGGTCAGGAGGGGCTGGAATCCTGGGGGGTGACTCCAAACAGAGAGGGGGTGTGGCAGGGTTAGAGGAGGGTCCCTGCTGCCTTTGAACCTGACTCCTGTGTGGATATTTGGGGTGGGGGCGGGGACGGGGAGTGTTTAGCCTCCCCTCCTTGTCCTTGTCCTGGCTCCTATTGGGACTTGCTATCTCAACCCTGTTCTCCCCCACCCTCTGGTGTCTTTCCCCTGATGCTGGGCAGTTAGTCGTGGTTTGGGGTTCTCCCTTGCTAGAGACTTGTCTGAGATGCTGCAAACCTACATCACTAGGGGTGGCAGCAAGGGGATGACCTGAGGGTGGGTTGGGGGGGAAGGGTCCATATCCCAGCCTCACCCTGAGGCTGGATCAGTGTGGGGAGAATGGCCCTATGTCTGGTTCTCCACCCCCTGAACCAGCCACTCCTCCTCCCATGGGGCTGGAGCTGGTGCTGACTATAGGGGAAGGGCCCAAATGCGTCTATGCCCTTGCCTCAGGCCCCCTATTCTCCCAGCTCTGGGGCTGTGGAGGATTCTGGGGGCTGATTTCCACCACACCTTTCTTCCTCCCCACAGCTGGAGTCTCGGATTGAAGGTCTCTGCAGCGAGGTGTCCAAGCAGCGGAAGCTGAAGGAGAGAAGTGAGCAGCAGGCAAGGAAGATGAGGCGGGAGCTGGAGGGGCTGAAGGTGAGGAGGAAGGGGCCTGGGTATGCGTGTGTGTGTGTGTGGGGAAATGCACTAGTGCCCCTTGCACACGTAGGCAGAGAGTGAAGCCTCCAAAGCATTCCCCTTCCCTGCCCAGCAAGGGCCTCTGGGGCAGAGGTCAGTGAGCACATGAGGGCTCCTTGCCTGGTCAGTGGAGACCCCGGGGAGGGGGGCTGTTGGTGGGCGCACAAAGGCCCCTTGCATGGTCAGCAGAGCTCTGGTGTCAGTTTGTGAGATTCTAGCAGGGTGAATGGTGGGTGCATGAGGGTCCCTTGCCTGGTCAGTAAGAGTGCCTCGGGGGTGCAACTGGTGAGTTCATGAGGGTCCCTGGTGGTGTGATTGGTGAGCGCACAAGGCCCCTTGCCTGGTCAGTGAGGGTGCCTGGGGGGTGCGATTGGTGAGTTCACAAGGGTCTCTGGTGGTGTGATTGGTGACCGTACAAGGCCCCTTGCCTGGTCGTGAGGGTGCCTGGGGGGTGTGATTGGTGAGTTCACGAGGGTCCCTGGTGGTGTGATTGGTGAGCACACAAGGCCCCTTGCCTGGTCAGTGAGGGTGCCTGGAGGGAGCTTTTGGGCCCCTTGCAAGCTTAGGCATCCCAGTTTTTAATATCACATAAGTGCCCCCCGCGGTACTAGGCAAGGGGGTGCCTGTGGATGAACTCTCCTGCCCCCCTGCAGGCAAAACATGGCACTGCCTCTCTGGAGCCTGCTGGCCCCAACCACACCAAGGACCCCACCTTCCTGCAAAGGGACCTGCAGCCCAAGGGGGAGCGAAGAAGCCTGAGCGAGCCACTGCAGGAGAGAGAGAGCCAGCAGGGGGCACTGCAAGGGGAGCTTGCCCAGCTACAGGGAAAACTGGAGAAAGTCAGGAAGGAGAGGTAAGTGGGGAGGGGTGATTCGAACCTACAGCCCTCTCCTGGGCTCAGCATTCCCACTGCCCCATTGGTCGGGGGCAGCGAGGGGAATTATTTTTTTTCTGGGAGAAGAAGGGGATAAAGGTGGATTTTTCCTGTGAGAAAATTTCTCTTGGAGACATTTTTCATGCAAGAAAAAAATTGGAATTTTCCTTCATCTTCCTCTTTCCTTTTTATTCCGTCCTCTCTCACCCCCTTTCATTTCATTTCTCCATTTCTGGTACAGAACTGGACACCCCAGTGATGATTTCTTTTTGCACCCTAGGAATTGTTTCCCTTTTTCCTGCTCTGTTGCCTTTCAGAAATTTGGGAAGTTGTACATTGTGAGGGTGACAGAATGAGGGAGGAGGGGGAAGAAGCATTTATTCAATTCCATTCAGTGGCTAAATGGAGGGAACAGAGTCAAATTGTTCATTTTTTTCCTATTTTCAAATTTAAAGAAAAAATCCCCAAAGAAATCTGCATTTTTAAACTCAGAAATATGCCTGTTTTTAACAGGGGGGGACTTGGGAAAGAAATATCCTTCAGACACAGTTGTTATGTGACTGAGTGGTTACAGCACCAGACTGGGTTCAGTTCCCAGCTCTGCCACTGGCCTGTTGGGTGACCTGGAGAAAGTCAGTACTGCCCCATGCCTCTGTTTCCCCATCTGTAAAATAGGGATAATGTTATCAATCTGGCTACGTCTACGCAGCTTCCTCATTTTTTCAGGAAGAATGGCTCTTGCGCAAAAACCTCTTGTGCAAAAATGGCTCCTAATTAATTATGCAAATGAAGTGCAGCAATATGCTAATCCGTGCTTCATCTGCATAGGCTTTTGTGGACGAGGGAAGCTGTGTAGATGTAGCCTCTGCTTTGTGAAGCAGTAATTCTCAGCCTTTCCATATGACTGTGACCCATTTAGGTGTCTTACTTGTCTTGTGTATCCCGAAATTTCACCTCAATTAAAAACAACTTGTTTACAAAGTCAGACATAAAAATACAAGAATGTCATAGCACTCTTGCTTGTTTTCTCACTTGTACCATATAATTATAAAATAAATCCATTGGAATATAAATATTGTACTTGCCTTGCAGTGTATCGCATATGGAGCAGCAGAAACAAGTCATTATATGAAATTGTAGTTTGTACTGACTTCATTAGTGCTTTTGCTGCAGCCTGTTGTAAAACTAGGCAAACAGCTAGATGAGTTGATGTACTCCCTGAAAGACTTTGGTGTTCCCCCAGGGGTATGTGTACTCCTGGTTGAAGAGCACTGCTGTAAAGCAGTTTGAGATCTATGCATAGAAAGCAGTGGGTAAAAGCTAGGGGTTAATATTATTATTCCTGTTGGTCGTGGCTCTAATGTTCTTTTCCAACCCCTGGGTTCTAGTTTATGGGAACACAAGGAGCTGAAAAACCAGAACAAACAGGAGACGAATTTGCTGCAGGACAAGACCAGTACGTTCGCCCAAGAACAGGAGAGGGTAAGAGGAATCTGAATCTCTCCATTTCTCCAAGGGGGACTTGTTAAGAATCTTCCAGCCCTTTGCAACCTGGTCACTGCTGGGTTGCATGGCTAATGTGCTGCTGTCACTGGGTAGCTGCAGGGGCTGCATCTTTGTAAGGTGCAGTACTGCCTGCTACCATAGGGGGCATCTCCTGATGGGAGGGTCCTGCAGTCTGCCTGGCTTCAGTTGGCAGGATTGCCTGTGGGCTGCAGGTGGTAGAAGAAAGGGTCTTGGGGCAGGGAATGCAGCTGCAAGCACTAGATCTTAGCCCCCAAAGGAGGGGAGTAGGAGCCCCTGCTGCATGCAGGAGGAGGCACAGAGTCTTATCCCATGTCATAATGTAACATTAGCAGGCAGAATCGAACCTGGGACCTCTGGAGTTTAGTGCATGAGCTAAAAGCTGAATACCTCTCAGCTAAGGCTGTAGCACACACTCATTGTTCTCTCTGTAGGTGGTCTCAGTGCCATAGCGGGACAGCACGCCACAACCAGTAGGTGTGGGGGTTTCACTGTTTGGTACCTGAGGGTTGCTCTGTCTCATCTCATTGGCCAGTAGAGCAAATACTGCCCTGCGCTCGGAGCTGTATGTGGGCAGTTATTTGCAATGGTGTGCTACAGCTTGAACTGGCCCTGGGAAGCCCAGAAATGATGCTGCCTGGAACACTGGCAATGTTAATGGCTATTTGTTGTCTGTATGCAGAGCTCTCCCATGGATAGCACTCTCTCCTGACACTCATTAGCTGCTATGTACAGATCTCGCCCATGTGTTGCTGCCACTACAGCTGTGCTGTAGTTAAGCTTGAGAAGCTCTTTTTGTTTAAAGTTATTCAATGCTGTAAAACCCACAGGCTTAAGTGGATTGCCTCGAAATTTGGTTTGCTTCATGGGGGCACAGAGTAGAGTTAGTGATATAAATTTGGGGTCATTCAAATAAGAGGTTCCTGAAATACAGCTGCCCGCACCCCCCCGCCTCCAAGCATTTCAATGCTGACATTTCTGCCAACTTTGATTGCACAGATCTGGGGCTCAACTGTGGGTCTGATTGTGCCCCAGAGCAGGGCTACTCAACTTTGGAAGCCCCGGGGCCACGATGATACTCACAGCACATGCTGAGGGCCTCAACTTAAGTGTGGTTGCATACGCAGGCAAATATATATGCAAATATATGCAAATAGTTTCTTTCACACTGACAGGTATGAATACAAAGATTAAGGCAAGACAACACAACACGCAGGCCCCATTTAAGTCAGTTCTGCTGATATCAATAAAATGCAATATTTACCCGATTTCCACCCATATGACAGCACTTTTAATGAGCAATGACAGCCCAGGAATTTAACTACTAAAACACATATCAACAGAAGACCATTATATTGGCTACTTTCTGGTTTTGGTTCCCACCCGTGGGCTGCGTGTTGAGCCCCATGTAAACCGAAACCACACTGCGAGCTGCAAACAAACGGTCCACGGGCCACGTGTTGAGTAGCCCTGCCCCAAAGGGTCCCAGATTCCACTCACTTGTCATTTATTCCAACTAGTGCCTCGTACCAGGTGCTTTTGGGGGGAAGCCATATTACAAAAAGAAAAGAGTGAAGCTGTCTGGCGAGGCGCGCAGGCTGACTGCATTGCAAGGCAGGTGCGCAGAGAGAATAGCCAAGAGAGTTTCAAGTCAGTCACTGTTCTCATGAGCTGGGTGGCTCCAGGGGACACCCCTGTGGGCATGGAACCTGAGCTGCATCTGGGCAGTGAGCATTTAAAACCTCCTCCAGAGCGAAGATGGAGAAAGACCTGCCGGCGTGGTGATCCAGTCTGTCTCCATCCAGGGAAGAGGGAGCGAGGGGCAGTTATTTGAGGGAAATGGAATCTGAGAACAGCAGATAATTAGCAAAATGCTTGTACCTTAATTCTGGATGTTCTGGTTTTCAGCGCTTTCAGTTTTGCTAAATTTGATGGTCATGGACAGTGGGTGAAGGCCCAGCTGAGGAAGGCAGCCAAAGCCTCACCCCTTCCACCCAAAGCCACACCCCTTCCCTGAGACCATGGCCCTTTACCTTTCCCCCACCCTCCAGCCAAGCCCCACCCAACCCAGCTGAGGGCCGGGGCTGCCACACTGTGTAGCCCCAGCCTTCTCCAGCCGCCCGGGAGCAAGGCTGCCATGCCACACGGCCCCAGCCCCTCCAGGCGTCTGAGCAGTGTAGGCAATTTTGGGAAGGCAGTGCCTTCCCTTGCCTATATTACCAGCCTTCCTTGCTGATGATCTGGCACAGCACAAGACCAACCATACCTCTGCATTAGTCAAGGTTTTTGTCAGTAAATAGAGCATGCTAGTGCCACTCAGCCAACAGGCTAGCTACAAGTGGACTGAGCTATCTCTTGCGGCATTCTAAGCTAAAGGAACAGGAGGGATTTGAGGGGAGGGTGAAGGTAGAATTGGCCACAGTTTTTCCATCAAAATGTTTTTTCAGTGAAAAATGCAGATTCAGGCAGATTGAAATGTTTTGTGAGTTAAGAGTCAACTTCAGAAAATTGTTTCGGTCAAAATCGAACAATCCAAAAACCAGAAATCTCCAAAACTTGAACGTGTTGACTTATTGATATGAAATGAATTCTTATTTTGAAATTACCTTTAATTTTTATTTTTAAATATTTAAGGGGGAGTTAAAAAATGACACCTTTCAACTGACCTGATAGAAAACTTTTTTGATTTTTTGATTCATTGAAAATTCCAAAAAAACGTATTTTGGGATCGACTTGATGTAATTTTTTCCCTGATATTTTGGAATGGCGAGGGAACGGAAGCTCCTTCTCCAGCCAGCCCTACCTGCAGGGGTCTTCTCTCCTACAGTCCCCATAGCACTGTCTTGTTCTTCTACTCACAGCTCCTAGGTCAGGTGGAGAAGCTAAATACGGCCAATAGGCAGCTGGAGCAGGAGCTGCGCTCGCTGGAGCAACGGAGAGAAACAGTCACTAACTGGGAGGCCCAGATCGCTGACATCCTGCAGTGGTATGAGCCCCCCACGCTGCGCCGGGATTAGAGCTCCAAGCGGGGCTCGTTGTGGGGTGGGGTTACAGCATACACAAGCTTATCCTGCTCATAGAATGAGACAGCATCACATTGTCCTAGGAAACGGCAGTATAGCCTGGGAATCAGGACTCTAGGTTCTGCTCCTAGCTCTGAGAGGGGAGTGGTATCTAGTGGTTAGAGCGGGAGGGGGTGCCTGGGAATCAGGACTCTGGATTCTACCCCCAGCTCTGGGAGAGGGGTGAAGTCCAGTAGTTAGAACAGAGAGGGCTGGGAGCCAGGACACCTGGGTTCATTTCCAGCTGCACTTTCCCCAGATCACTTACCTGGTTGACTTGAGCATGCCGGGCTGGGGCTTCTTTCTCTGGGGCTGGGGAATAGATTGCAGGGGCAGAGGCTGCTGCCCTGGCCCTGCTGGGGTTGATCTAGTTGGTTCCTGGCAGGGCTTTCTCCAGACTGTCTCTCCTCCCCCAGGGTCAGCGACGAGAAGGAGTCCAGGGGCTATCTCCAGGCTCTGGCCACCCGGATGACGGAGGAGCTGGAATCCCTGAAACACGTCAGCACACAGTCCTCTGGTGCCAGGACCCCGGTAGGAGTTCAGTGGGGCTGCATGTGTTGGGTGGGACTGGAGCCAGCACCCCCGATAGGGGAAAGGCCCCATATCCCATTCCCCAGTTCACTGGGACTGGACCATTGCTCCCTAAAGGGAAAAGCTGGGAGTCCCATTCCCTCTGACCCAGCCAGCCCTGAGTTTGCCCGCTCTGAGCTCAGCTCTCCCTCTCTGAAGGACAATCATTGGAAGGCCAGGCGCCTGCAGAAGATGGAGGCCTCGGCCAAGCTGGAGCTGCAGTCAGCGCTGGAAGCCGAGATCCGGGCCAAGCAGGGTGTCCAGGAGGAGCTGACTGAGATGAAGGCTGCACACCTGGCCACTGAGCGGTGAGACGCTGATACTTGTTAACCAGGGAAGGGGTGGGACCCCCATACCTTAGGACACTTGCCTGACAGCTGGGGGTTTCTCAATGGCTGAAATGGGACAAGAACCTGGCTCCCAGGCCCCTCCTGCTCTAACCACTAGATGTCATTGCTGTCCCAGAGCTGGGAGCAGAACCCAGGAGTCCTGGCTCCCAGCCCCTCCGGCTCTAACCACAAGATTCCACTCCCTCCCCAAGCCGGGGTTAGGACAGAGGTGCCCACAGCCCCTGTTGCAACGCTAGACCACACTACTTCACAGGTTTCATCTCCTGCAATGTTCGTCAGGGTAAATCTGTCTCCAGAGGGGACACATCAGCTGTGTGGGCTCAGCATTGTGCTGCCCTGGCCCCTTGGCACCTTTGGAGTAATAAAGACAATTCCTTTGTTGTTGGGATGTTTTTACTAGGAAATTGCAAGAGGCCGAGGCACAGAACCAGGCCCTGCAGCTGGAGCTGGAGAAGCTGAAGGAGGAGCTGAAGGTCAGGTCTGCGGAAGGTGAGACCCCGGAATTTTCAGCGTGGTTGAATATTCACGCAGAAGCCTGGTCTCAGGAGTGGGGGGCTGCTGTGTGGTTACTGCTCTAGCCAGGGGAGCCCCAGACAAGATGTGGGGCAGGAGCCCTGCCACCCTGCCAAGTGCTATAGACTCCCCTAAGACAAGGACTGGAGACCCCCCTACCATGTCAAGGGGTGCATGGGGGGATGACAAGTGTCCTTCTCGGTGCTGTCAGGCCCACCCTTGCACGAGGTCATTGGCTCACCCGTTGTGACAGGTGCAGCACAAGCCTCCCTGACCAAAATCAGGGGCCTTGTTGTGCCAGGCAGTGCACAGACTGAGATGAGGGGCCCATCATGCTGGGCACAGAACAGACCTTTGCAATCCTAGCCCAAGAGCTCCAGGCAGCTCTGTGAGGCAGAGGCTGTCCCTCACTGTGTGTGCAACAACTGGGGGGAGGGGCTATGTGCTGGGCTTACTTGGGGGGGGGCTGTGTAGGGGACCCCCAACCTCATTTGGGGTCTATAGATGCTATTGTAATAATTCAGTGCTGGTGGGACACTTAGAAGTGAAAACTCCCAGATCCCAACCCTAACCAGCATGTCATGTTCTCATTGACGTCTGTGAACTGGCTACTTTGTGTGTGTGTGTGTGTGTGTGTGTGTGTGTGTGTGTGCGCGCGCGCACGCGTGCGCGTGCGTGTGCGCGCTCTTGTGTGCTCATGTAACCCACACATCTAGTGTGGTTCACTGGTCCATGTTGTGGCTGCTCCAGAGGTCCTAGGTTTGAATCTGTCCTGTGGTGGTAACACCTCTGCCCTCTGCTTGAAGTGATAGGAACTTCTGCACTATGTGCCAAATCACCTGTGCAGATGCACTAGCAGCTAATGGGGGATCCTTGTAGCCAAGAAGGCTAATGGCGTATTGAGGAGCATTGCCTGCAGATCTAGAGAAGTGATTATTCCCCTTTATTTGGCACTAGTGAGGCCACATCTGGTGTATTGCGTCCAATTCTGGGCTCCCCACTACAGAAAGGATGTGGACGCATTGGAGAGGGTCCAGCGGAGGGCAACCAAAATGATTAGGGGCTGGAGCACTCGACCTACGAAGAGAGGCTGAGGGATTTGGGCTTATTTAGTCTGCAGAAGAGAAGAGTGAGGAGGGATTTGATAGCAGCCTTCAACTTCCTCAAGGGGGGTTCCAAAGAGGATGGAGAGAGGCTGTTCTCAGTAGTGACGGATGGCCGAACAAGGAGCTAATGGTCTCAAGTTACAGTGAGGGAGGTCTCGGTTGGATGTTAGAAAAAACTATTTTACCAGGAGGGTGGTGAAGCACTGGAATGGGTTACCTGGGGGGGGGGGAGGCATGGAATCTCCATCCCTAGAGGTTTTTAAGTCTCGGCTTGACAAAGCCCTGGCTGGGATGATTTAGTTGGGGTTGGTCCTTTGGGCAGGGGGCTGGACTCAATGACCTCCTGAAGTCTCTTCCAGCCCTAGGATTCTGTGATTCTCCTTTTGGGCAAATAGCATCTACACTTTTGGGAGGGAAAAACTGGAGTTCTCCCTGGGCCATAGACAGGTGGCTGCTGAGGTGTAACACTGGTGCTGTGTGTTACAATCTTTCTCTTTCTTCTAGGTACAAAACAACAAGGGCCGCTAATTCCCTTCCTGTCGTTCTGGAGTGCGGAGGTATGTCTGTCAGGCTGCGGCTGGAGCAGGGCAGGCGGGGAGTCCGAGCCAGAATGGAACCAATGGGCTCTGAGAAGCAAGGGCATTAAGACTCACGGGGTTTCCCCCCAGTTCTGGGGGAGGAATGGGGTTTGTTGGTTAGGTTGGGGGCCTGGAAGTCAGGACTCTTGGCTTCTATTTCTGGCTCAGGTCTCTCAAGACACGGACAAGGGGGACTCTGAGCTTTAGTTGGGTGCACTGATGGTCCCGCCCATCCGGGGGAATTAATAGCCCTCGATTCATATAGTTTCCACTAGTGCCTCTCTGAGGTCAGCACTGTCTGCAAGGGCACAGCGCCCCCTACTGAGCCTCTGGAGCATCCCCCCAGTGCTGCTCTGGGTTGATAACTGACTGAAAAGGAACAGCGCCCCCTACTGAGCTGCCCATTCTCTCCAGCACAGCGCTCGCTAGAGCTGCACCTGGGCTAGCACTGACTCAGAGGGGAGAGCGCCCCCTAGTGCCATTCTGAGGCCAGCACAGATCATCCCCTGCCTCCCTGCCTTACATGCTACAGATGCAGGGTTGGGTTTGCACAGTGCTTTTTCTTTGGCAGAAGGATGCGATCAGTTTTGGGAGCCCCCCAGACCCACAGGAGAATCGGAGATCGGCTGAGGAGGCCCAGCTGCGCCCAGAAGGGAGGAGGAGCCTCCGAGCCAATGTGAGTAGTAAATGCTAACAGCCTGGCTGCGTGATGCCCCATACGGGGCTTAAATGGAGGTTGTCGCTCTCTGCTCCCCGGTGCTCACACTTCTACCATGGCCCAGCCCTCGGCAGTCTGTCCCCAGCCCTGGGAGGGGCGGGGGGTTGAAAGGCTGGGTGGGGGACAGGGTGCTGTCCTGCGTTAGGACATGGGCGCAGTGGGTTAAAGCAGCGTGGGGTTCAGTGCAGGACACCTGGGTTCTATTCCCAGCTCTTCCGCAGATTTGATGTGGAAAGAGCCACTTGTGGTTCCTTTCGCTGAGCTCTGACGCTAACTCTGCTCTCTCTCCTTGCTCCCAATTCCTGGAATTGTCACAGCTGGCCCCCGCCAAGACCCCCGCACACGTGGCTGTTGCTGCAGCAGGAAGCAGCTCCGGTGCACTCAAGGTAACCAGGGCTTTGTGGGTGTGTTTCCTCTGTTGGGGAGGGGAGGGCATGTGTATGAGGGAGTATATTGCTGGGTGTGCTAGCGCAGGGGTTCCCAATCTTTCTTATACCGTGAATTGGCAAACCCATTCACAAATTTTTGGGGGACTGATAATATTTTATTTGCATATTCATGATTTGCATAATAAACATGCAAATGTGCAAATAAAACATTACTAGTCCACCAAAAGCTCTAGCCCCCAGAGCCACCATGAACATCTGGCTTCAGCTCCGTCAGTGGCCACATGGCGGGCGGCTGCCGCAGCTGAAGCCAACTGTTCACAGTGGCTCTGGGGGCCAGTACTAGGGTACACTCCAGTCCACTGAGCCCCCCAGAGCCAGCCCTAACCCCTAGTGCACCCCACCTCTCCAATACCCCCCAGCACCAGCCACTGACCCCAGAGTCCCCTGCACCCAATCCTCCCATGCCAGCTTCCCACTCTCAGAGCCTCCCAGTGCCAGCCCCCAAACCAAATGCCTCAGTGCCAGCCCCCTGCCCCTTAGAGCCCCTATCACCCCAGTGCCAGCCTCTGGTTTCCAGAGTCCCACTGCACATAGCCCCCTGAGCCCTCCCCAGTGTTAGCCCCCAGTCCCCAATATTATCCCTGTTCCCAGAGCCCCCCAGTGCCAAGCCTGCCCCCATAAGCGCCCTCACTACTAGCCCCACCTCCAGAACCCTCAGTGCCAGCTCCCCACCTCGGATGCCCTGTGTCCCCCAGTGTCATCCCCTGCCTCTTAGAGTCCCTCACCCTTTAGAGCTCCCCAGTACTTGCCCTGCCCCCAGAGCCCTTTGTATTAGCTTTGCCCCCAGAACCCCCCAGTGCCAGCCCCCCCATCTCTTAGAGGCCGCCAACCCCAGAGCCCCCCAGCCTTAGTCCCACCCCTATCACCTAGCCCTGTGCTGCCCCCCAGCTGCCAGCTGAGCACTGGTGCACAGGTCACCGCTGTTCTAAGGCTGCTGTGCCAGGCTCCGCACAGCCCTCCCGCTCTTCTGCTTCCAGGAGGAGGCCCCATTCCTGCCTGGCTCTGGTTGGCTGAGAGGCAGAGTAGGACACTCCTCCCCCAACAGCTGTGGAGGGGAGGGAGGTGCTGGGCCCTGTACCACAGTCTCAGAGCCACTGCAGCCCGGCAGCCAGTGGTTCGTGGCCCGGCACTGGTCTGTGGACCAGCAGTTGGGAACCGCTGTGCTACAGCAGGGGTAAGAAGGGCTGGGAGTCAGGGCTCAGTGCTGTGTTTGTGGCATTGCTCTGTGTGCATCTGTATTTTTTGTGGTCTGTTCCTGGGAGGCTTTAGGTATGAAAGTTTTTCTGTGTTTCGCAGTCGTGATCTGTGATTGTGCTGCTATGTAAGATCACAACTGTCCTTTTTTCCACGCTTAGGCAGATGATTGCTCAATCTGCAGCTGGTGTGATGCAGTGGTTGAGTGGTTCAGCTGCTTGGCTGCAGCCTCCCACGGTACGGGTTTGAGTCTTGCTTGATCTCACCCAAACAGGCCACCCCTGGTCCACTCAGCTACAACACCTGTTCTATCAGGGTGGGGAAGCCAAGTGCATCTGGTTGTGGTACGAACTGCACCTGTAGGTTACAGGAAACTGCCAGACCTTAACTGTATCAGCCTGATGAACTGAAAGTAACTTAGGGTGGATTTTGTGGTTGCATGTGCGAGATAGTTGGGGTGTGCTGGACACCTAGGCTGTGTCTATACTGGCGTGATCTTGTGCCAGAGCTATGCAAATGAGGCTCAGCGTGGAATATCGCCGAGCCTCATTTGCATAATTAATGAGCCGCCATTTTTGCGGAAGAGGCTCTTGCGCAAGACAGAGCTGTCTACACTGCCCCTTCTTGCGCAAGAAAAACCCTCTTGCGCAAAGCCGTTCATGCCTGAAAATAATCAGCATAACGGCTTTGCGCAAGAGGGTTTTTCTTGCGCAAGAAGGGGCAGTGTAGACAGCTCTGTCTTGCGCAAGAGCCTCTTCCGCAAAAATGGCGGCTCATTAGTTATGCAAATGAGGCTTGGCGATATTCTACGCTGAGCCTCATTTGCATAGCTCTGGCGCAAGATCGCGCCAGTATAGACACAGCCCTAGTTAGGCACCTTTGGGTCTGTATGCATAGCTACCGGAGAAATCCTCTCTTGCCTTTTACTAGTGGCTTTGCATAAGTGTGTGTGGCATGAATGTGTATTCATACAGGCATGTCCTTGTGGTTTCTCTCTGGTGTGTGGCGTGAAATACATGTGAAATTTGAGCATTTATGTAAAGAGGATTTATTGTGTATTGTTGGAATGTCTGTACATTTGTGGGAGTGTCATGGAGAGGATTTGTACCATGGATTGTGTGCGTGTGTGTTACCTGTGTGTAGCGGTGTGGACGAGTGTGTGTACGCTTGCTCAGCTCAGATACCCACATGACAGCTGAACAGGCAGGGGGGTTATTTTTTTCTGCACACATTGCTACATTGTGTGTTTTATGCCTGCCTGTTCTATGGCAGGGGGTGCTTGGAGGGTGTGCATGTGTCAGATCATCTGCTGGTTTTTCCCCGATAATGTATTTTTTTCTGCCTGTGTTGCGAGTGCAGATGCGTATTTAGTCTAGCCGGGGTGCATGGTATATATGTCCGTTATACATGTGCTGCGTGTATATATGAGGTGTATATGTAGATTATGAGCATGCATGGACGTGTATGCTAGTATGTTGTACAGTTGTAATCTGTGAGCACGGGGATGTGGCATATGCCCCAGTATATGTGTGTTGTACACATGTATGCTGTGTGTGTAGATATCAACCTATGGGTGTGTTTAGCTGCGCATGTCTGTTAGGAGCATGGGGCTGTGGCATGTGTCTGTGTAGTGGGTGTGGGATGTGCTGTGTAAAGATGAATGTGGGTGGTTAGTACATGTGTGTAGAGCACTGTGTGGGTCTGTGTGGATGCAGTGTGTGTGTACACACATCAGACAAACTCCCATTTATACTCCTGTGTTGGTGGCTTCCCAAAATCTCTCCCCTGCTGCAAATCAAAGCCCCCTTTTTGTTTCCCCCCCTATCTTCCAGCCAAAATCTCACAGCTTCAAGATGTGGAATTTCACGGTACCCACCAAATGCTCGCGCTGCACCGCACTCATGGTGGGGCTGCTGCGTCAGGGCTATGCCTGCGAGGGTGAGTGAGGCCCGGGGCAGGGATCCAATTAGGGCCAGTTCCAATTGCCTCCCTGAAGCAAATTCCTGAAGAGAGCAAAGCCCTAGGCCTCAAGGCCTAGAACCCAGGTCCACTGCCTAGCTAGGCACTGAGCCATGGGCTGGTTCATGTCTTCTACCAGGCAAGGCACTGAGGCCTGGCATCTGGGTCTCCTGCCAGCCAGGGCTGGACTCTGGGCCCTGGGGGTGGTACCTGGGTCTCTGGCCCCTCTCCCTACATCAGGTGCCTGTTAAAATCCCCTCACCCATGCCCCACATCCTGGCTTCTCCCTGCAGCTTGTAACTACGTCTGCCATGTGTCCTGCGCTGGGGGAGTAGCCATTTGTCCCACACCCCCCGAACAGCTCCGGAAAACCATGGGGGTCAACCCGGTTACTGGAACGGGCACAGCGTTCGAGGGGTATCTGTCGGTAAGTCCCCCACCCTCAGCAGGAGCCCCCATCAGCCTGGCTGCTGTCTGATGTGCCGTGGCATGGCAGAGAGGGTTCTGGGAACACCCATCCCCCAATCTTCTCGGCTCTGGTGAGTGTGGTTGAAACAGGGGCACAGAAGTCAGGACTTCTGAGTTCTCTCTGCAGCTCTGTGAGGGAAGTGGGGCCTACTGGGTTAGCACAGAGGGGCTGGGAGCCGGGACCCCTGGGTTCCATCCCCAGCTATACTACTGACTTGCTGTGGAACTTTTGGTATCTGGTTCCCATATGACAGTCACCCCGTCCCAGGGGGAACCGAGGCTGGGTCAAGTCCTGTTGGGTACTATTAGCACCTGTGGTGGTGAGCCAACTACTGGCCAAAACTTCCTGTGGCGAATGGGGCTGTAACTCCTGCTGCCGTCTGGCCCCTTCCTGTCCCTGCAGGTGCCGAAGCCGGCGGGGGTGAAGAAGGGCTGGCAGAGGGCATTTGCCATCGTCAGCGACTTCAAACTCTTCCTGTACGACGTGCCAGAAGGCCGGGGCTCCCAGTGCAGCGTCAGCATCATGCAGGTCGTGGATATGAGGTAGGGGAGCACAACGCAGGAAGCGGGGACCCAAGAAGAGTCTTTATTGGTCAGACCACTGAGCCCACCTGGCCTTGTAGCCCTCTCTGCCATTGCAAATCAGCCCCTGGGCCCTTCCAGCCTGGTATCCCCCCTCCTCTGCCCTGGGTCTGACCCCTGAGCCCTGCCAGCCTGGTATCCCCCCTCCTCCACCCTGCGTCTGACCCCTGAACCCTCCCAGCCTGGTGTCCCCCTCTCCAACCTACCAACATCCTGCTTGAATTAAGGTCCCCAGATCTGGGCCTCATATTCCCGCAGTGGCCGCACCAGTGCCAAATACAGAGGTCTCAGAACCACCCTACTCCGAGGCAAGATTTCCATGTTTCAAATAAAGCAGCGACTCTTGAGAGGCACCATGTTGTAAGTGGGGAGAGCGGCATCCTTGCTGAGCTCGCAGGCTCTGCGCCAGGGTTTTGCCAGGTCCAGTGCCACTTGGCGCTCGCGTAGTCTGATTGAACAGCTGTACTGGGAGGGTCAGACCAGTTCAGGCTGAAGTTAAAGCTGCGCTACACTCAGATGCCAGTGAGGGCAGTGTGGCCCGATCATGGGTGGTAGCAGTCTCTTCCCCACACTGGGCTACACAGAAATGTCGGGCTGGAAGGGGTCTCGAAAGACCATCCAGGCCAGGCACATGCGCCAAGGCAGGGCCAAGTAAACCCAGACTAGCCCTGACGAGAGTTTGGAGAACCCACCGGTGCTGGTGATTCTGCCATCTCCCTGGTAACCTGCTTAACTGTCCTGGCAGCTTTCCTAGTATCTCACCTAAATCTCCCTTGCTGCAAACCAAGCCGATTGCTCCTCGTCCCACCCTTGGTGACATGGAGAACAACTGATCCACTGTCGTCCTCCTGACAACCTTGGATGCATTGAAAGCTGCTGTCAGGTCCCCTCAGCCTTTGTGTTGTCACCCCTCTGGACTCTCCAGCTTGTCCACCTCTCTCTTACAGGCCTTGCCCGTGCTGAGCAGAGGACAGTGACCTCCCGTGTGTGACTATCATGGGGTGGCTGGTTCCTTTAATGGGTGCCAGCCCCTTTTAGGGCTTCTTTAAGGGGAATGAGCCCATCTCAGCCCACCTGTGAGCAATTAGCTGCCTAGGGGCAGAGGGATTGGACTTGAGGGCCAATGCGGGGGGGCGTTGCGCTTTGTAAAAAGCATCAGTGCATGAGACCCGCCCAGCAGGTAACTCGTTCTCAGTAACTGGGCCTCAGTGCGCGGCTGCACCATCAGGGTGCCCAGGGCTGCAAACCCGCAGGGTGTGAGGATGGTGCCCTGCCACATGTAAGATCATCTACAGCGCACCCTTGTGACAGCAGCATGGACATATCCTGCGCCCCCAGCACCAGTCTAAGCAGCAGTGCAGGGGGTGGGGTGCTGCTTAGGGTGACTAAAGACAGGCCTGAACCTAGGGGCAATACTTGGGTGGACGCCCTCTCCGCCACAGCTGGCTGCTCACCCAAGCCATGCTTCCACCTCTGTGCTGCTTGTTGTAGTAGTGTAGTGCCCCCTCCTAGAGCCTTTCCCCACTTCAGGGGAAGGGCTCCG
The DNA here is from genome assembly GCA_032595735.1 of Pelochelys cantorii. Classification (NCBI taxonomy): domain Eukaryota; kingdom Metazoa; phylum Chordata; order Testudines; family Trionychidae; genus Pelochelys; species Pelochelys cantorii. Next base: position 36,930,086 of record CM064336.1, read on the forward strand.
GCAGCAGGGAAGCAGCAGGGAAAGGCTCTGGCATCTCTCCCCCCACCCCCGCCCCAGTGCAAGAGCCTTTCACTGACCCATGGAGCCCCTGCTGAGCGGCCCTTTTTGACTAATCGTGTAGTCGATACAAATTGTAATAGCCAGATAACCGCCATTGAACATCCTTAGTGCCGATGGCTCTTGTCTTCTCTTTAAAGGGATGAACAGTTCTCGGTGACGTCGGTTCTGGCCTCGGATGTCATCCATGCCAGCAACAAGGATGTGCCCTGCATTTTTCGGGTGGGTAGTGGCGTGGGGTGCTGCCGGGCCAGCTCCGCAGCTGCAGTCCTGTCACTCCAGCTTGGTTCAGGGTGTGATCCTGGCAACTTCCATCCCAGCCCTCTCGCCTTATCGCCAGGGGCAAGTGCTACTGGGCTACATCACGGGGACCGAGCTGGAGTCACTCCACTCCTGCCAATGGGCTCACTGCGTTTACACCAGGAGCAATGGACATCAGACTCCGGCCCTGACCCCACTTCAGTCAGGGATTGATCCCAGATTGACCCCAGTGGAGCTGAGATGAGAATCTGGCCCTGGCCCCATTGCGGTGAGGGGGTGACTCTGCATTGACCCCAGGGGAGCTGAGATCCAAGTCCAGACCTAAACATCTCCATCTTTCAGAGCAACACTAAGCTGCCCTCCCCTGCTCCCCTTAGATCACATCCTCCCAGCTGGCTGTGCCCCCCACCACCAGCTCCCTGCTGCTCCTTGCAGACAGTGAGGCCGAGATGAAGCAGTGGGTGCAGGTGCTGATGGAGCTGCACCGGATCCTACAGGAGAACCAGCACCACGACCGCTCTGTCTATATCCTCAAGGAGGCCTATGACAACGGCCTGCCGCTCATACCACAGGCCCTCTCCGCTGCTGTCATTGGTGAGGTGGCATTGGGGGGCAAGGACGGGTCACCAGGGAGGACAGTGGAATCTGCTGGCTGAGGGGTGGAGTGGGAAGCCAGGACTCCTGGGCCCTGGGAGGAGAAGTGGGGGCTAGTAGTTAGAGCAAGGAGGGAGGGGTCAGGACTCCTGGATTCTGTTTCCTGCTCTTTCACTGACACCTGTAACTTCAGGCAAGTCCTTGTGCCTGCCTTTGCCCCATTTCCCTGTTTGGAAAATGAGGAATAATAAAATCCCCAGCTTCCCAGGGGGTGTCGTGATTGGAGCAGCATCTGAGAGCAGCTGGGGCCTATAGGGAGGGGCCAGTCGGCCTGTGCAGCCCAGCCTTTCTCAAATCCCATGCCTGGCTCTCACACTTGCCTTGCTTGCAGACCGGGAGCGGATCGCACTGGGAACCGAGGAGGGGCTGTTTGTGATTCACCTGCTCACCAACGGTAAGAGTGATCCCAGAGGTGCGTTCGCAGGCCTATGGGAGGGGTTTTGCATTGACACGCATGCAGCTGGGCTGGTCCAAGGGCCAGCACAGGGAAGAGAAGGCTGGCCACACTTGGCACTAGTCAAGGCTCTGGATCTGGTGTAAATCTGGAGCTGCCCCAGAGAAATCCTTGAGGCAGACTTTGGGGTTTAGTGATGTTTCTTGTTACACAGAAACGGCTACTAAATCTGGTGTAGCTGCACTTAAGTCAGTGGACTTAGGAGCACATTGATATTCGTTACGAACTGGAATAAGTCCACAAAGTCATTCTGATTCATAGATAATCTGCTATGAACAGGGGTGCAGCTGGGTCAGAGTCAGATTTTGTTAAACCTAGTGTGAATCTGGAGTAACTTCATTAAATAAATTGGGTTTAGAGACCATGTTCTGAGTTCAGTGACCTGTGGAGTAGCTTCCTTTGAGATCATTAGAACTGTCTGGTCTTTGCTACACATTGGTATAAATCAGGAGTGACTCCATGGACTTCACTGGGCTCCTGACTGCATTCTGACCATGGTTGCCGTCAAGTTGTTGAGCCAGAGTCCAGCCTTGGTCATAAACCCAGTGTAAATCTGGAGTAGCTGCACTGAAGTATTCTGATTTACTCAAGATTTACTCCAGTGAGCAATCCATTCTAGGTAATTAAGCCAGTTGCTGATCTCCTTTAATGCTTCTGCAACACAAGATTAATTCCACTGAAATCAATTATACTCTGACTTTATTTTGGAGCATTGGGTCACCCCCGACGTTACACATAAATTCGATGTAATCTCCACTGAGCCAAGTTCCGATGGAAGTTACAAACCACTGTAAAGGCAGAACAGCTCATGGAGTTAATCAGGGCCACTCCAAGTTGACACCTGTGTGTCATTCTGCCGAGCCAGAGGCTGATCCTGTTTACACACCAATGTGATTTCTTACAATATTCCAGATTTAATTAGGGATCACTCCAAAATTACACCGGTAAAGAAAAGCATCTCCCTTCCAGTGCAGCCTCCCTGGCCCTGTGGCAATGCCGCCCCTGTGATTGCACCTCTCTGACTCATCCTTGTCTGTCTCTCTTTGCAGAGGTGTTCCAGGTGGGCGACTGCCGGCGGGTCCAACTGCTCCTGGTCTCTCCCCAGGCCCAGGTGCTCTCGGTGCTGTGTGGCAGGAACCACAGCGTGCGCCTCTTCTCCTGGCTCGAGCTGGAGACACCAGAGTCCCTGGGAACCAAGATCGCCGAGACCAAGAACTGCCAGGCCATGGTGTCGGGGCTGATCTGCCGGGGCACCACCTCTGTGCTGTGCGTGGCCTCCAAGCGCCAGGTGCTGTGCTACCAGCTCACCCCCTCCCGGCCCCACTCCCAGCGCATCAAGGAGATCCAGGCCCAGGGCTATGTGCAGTGCTTGGACATCATGGGTGACCGGCTCTGCGTGGGCTACCCTGCAGGCTTCTCCCTCTATCCCCTGCTGAACGAAGGGGCGCCCATCCACCTGCCCCACCCTGAGGACCCCCGTGGAGCCGCCGTGGCACAGATGGAAGCCCTGCGGGCTGTGGAGGTCAGCCTGAGTGAGCTGATCCTGTGCTTCAGTGGGCTGGGGCTCTACGTGGACGGGCAAGGCCGGAGGACGCGGCAGCAAGAGCTAATGTGGCCAGCAACCCCCCTGAGCTGCTGTGAGTGGTGCCCCCTTTGGGTCTGGGGTCAAGGGAGGTTGGGGGCAGGCAAGGCTGATGCGGCACCTCCTGCTCGCAGAGATGCTGCGTGCAGGGAGAGGAGGAGAGCGCTGTTCTCTCCAGCAGGGGGCAGCAGATGCCCCATAACCAGAATCTGCTGCCCCAGATCACACCCCAGGCCCATCTGGCCTGGTAGCCTCAGCCTCCACTTGCCTGCCACCTCTGGGCCTGTCTAGCAGGTATCACCCCACACCCACTGGCTCACACCCTGGGCCTGTTGACCCAGGTATCACCCCACACCCACTGTCTCACACCCTGGGCCCATCGACCCCGGTATCACCCCACACCCAGTGTCTCACACCCTGGGCCCATCGACCCCGGTATCACCCCACACCCAGTGTCTCACACCCTGGGCCCATCGACCCCAGTATCATCCCATGCCCACTGGCTCATGCCCTGGGCCCATCTAGCCTAGTGACTCATCTCTGCCAGGCCAGTCAGATGCTTCAAAAGAAGCTTCCAGAAATGCCATTGTAGGCACCAGGGACCACAGACTCATCTCCCTGCTGCCCTTTGGCATAGCAGGCAGTAGACAGCCTGAGCTGTGGGAGGAGGTATCCTGCCTATAAACATTGTGTCTCTTCAGCTAGAGCCCTGCCTACCATACTCCTCCACACGGACACTTACCTACCTCAGTCACTTGGGGCTGAGGATCCTCTTGTGGCAATGAGTTCCACAGGTTAACGTGTCATCTCATTTTGAAATGAACTGCCATGTATGTGTCTTCTGTTGTCCCCTTGTACAGTGTGAGCCAAGATTGGGGTAAAACATCAGAGGTATTTAACAAGCAATTTTCATGCCAGCCAGTCCCGCCATGAATGTGACAGCACTACTAGCTGGGATTTGCATGAGTTTAAAATGCCTTTGGTCTCTCTACTCCTAGGCTACAGCGCCCCCTACCTGAGCGTGTTCAGCGAGAACGCCCTGGATGTGTTCGATGTGCGGAAGGCTGAATGGATACAGACAGTCCCTCTGAAGAAGGTGAGGCTTTTAGGGGAAAGAAGGAAGCCCTGTGCCCCAGGATTTAGCCAGGTCTGGAATGAATGTGGAACAGCTTGGCTGATAAAGTACAGCAGAACTTTTCTTGGGTCATTCTTAATTTAATGGGGCTGGGAGCCAGGACTCCTGGGTTCCATTCACAGCTCTGAGAGGGGAGCAGTTTCTAATGGTTAGAGCAGAGAGGGCTGAGGTCAGGGCTCCTAGATGATATTGCCAGTGGTGGGAGAGGAATGGGTCTAGTGACTGGAAAAGAGTCGTGCTGAGAACCTGGACTCCTGGGTTCTCTTTTCAGCTCTGCCATTACCTCTCCACACCTCAGCATAGTGGGGTCCAATTACCTGCCTTCTGGGGGGCTGCCGAGTGGCTCTTTGGGACCAGCAGTGCTCAGGAAATGGCTCCTGTTCCTTTGCTCAGGTGCGGTCCCTGAACTTTGAGGGCTCCCTCTGCACCTATGGCAATGAGAAGGTGCGCCTGACCTACCTCAGGAACAAGTCTGCAGGTAAGCCCTGCCCCCCCCCCAGGCTGTGCAGTCAGAATGCTGGCGGGCTCAGCTGGCAATGCCCCAGGGCAGCTGGACATTGACCTCCCTCATTTACACTGACCTCAATGTGGACTAGAGTTTGTTCGTCTCTAGGGTGCTACAGGACCACTCGCTTTTTAAGGTGTTTTTTTAAATCCGTGGAGTTCTGTGGATTGATAACTGTGTACCAGCAACAGGCACTAGCTGCTCTCAGAGGTGGGATACAGCTAGGAGCTCACGGCTCAGTTCTGGTTCCAGCAATGTGCCTGGGCTAAGAGTTGTACTGCCATCTGGAGCCCCTGCAGCAAGCACTAGTGCCATTATGAAGCAGTGGCTCCTAGGGTCCCATTTTGGCATGTATATTATTAAAAGTACTACCTTTTAATAGGCCCTACAGGAGTGGGCCCCAAACTTTTTAAGTCATGACCCACCTGAGGCTGAGGCAAGAGCTGATCCTGGGAGCTGAGGTGTGGGCCTCATTTAGGAGCCAAGCCTGGGTTCCGGGGCTGGAGCTTCAGCTTGAGGTGGGACCACAGCTTGGAGCAAAGCCATGGCCGGGCTAGGGTTGGGAGCTGGGGACCAAAGCTGGTGGAGTGGGACTGGAATGGGGCTGGGGGCAGAGTGGGGCTGGGTGGCACTCCCTCATCACCACTCTGTGGGGGCTGGCCCAGACCCACTGCATACCCTTTCATAGTGGGGCACATCCCCCCATTAAAGGCCCCTAAGAGTGGTGAGGGCCCCATTATGTGCTGTCCATTATTTGTAGCCTTGTGGTAGCATGTAGCGGTCCCATTAGTGCTATTACTGCAGCGCCTGATGGAGATGTTGAGTGCTGCACAGTGAGAGTCAGTCCCTGCCTGGAAGGCCTCACAGTCTGAACAGACACAGCTAGGAGGGGAAACAGAGGCACAGAGAGCGCAAGGAGCTTTCCCGAGGTCAATGGCAGAGTCTGGAATAGAAGGTGGGAGTTCTGACTCAGGCTCCAGTACCCAAGCCACTAGTCCAGGAGACACTGACATCTAGTGGCTGAATGGCGTCACTACAAGCAGATCTATCTTCATAGTCTCACTTCACCCTCTGCTCCAGACCAGGACGAGTTCAATGTTCCCGAGACCACAGACAATACCCGCCGGCAGCTGATGAGGACCAAGAACAAGCGGAAATTCTCCTTCCGTATATCAGCAGAGGAGCGGCAGCAGCAGAGGAGGTGAGGTCAAGACTGGGGGGAGGTGTGTATCCTGAACTCCCCTCCTGTCTTCCCCCAGAAGCCTGTTGGGCAATAGAGGCTGGTCATGCCCTCCTAACTAGCATGGCATACGTGCTATCTGTAGCCATGGGAGTACTGTACATGTCCCAGTCGTGCCCATACCCCGCCCCCAAAAGGGTCCCATCGTGGTGTGTGTGGTGTTAGCCTAGGCCTAAAATTCGGGCAGGAGTCCCATCCTGCTGGGCATGATGTAGCCAATCCATGCCTCAACGAGCTCACAGGTAAGCAGATAAGGGGATAGTTCTCATGATGTTACAAGTGGGAAAGTGAGATATGGGAAGGGAGAAAGTGACTTGGGCAAGGTCACACATAGAGTCTGTGGCAGAGCCAGGAACTGAGCCTTGGTCTTTTGATCCCATGCCAGCACCCTAAATCCAATGGCAGAGCTAGCTGGGGAGGGGGAGTGACTGCCCCGCTGCCCACCTCACCCCCCAGACGCCATCATGTATGTGTGGTGCTCCGAGCACAGTATACTGTGACAAACGAAGGGATGCAGCATGAATGTTCTCACAGCTGGAGTGAGCCTGCCCCCATACTCCCCCATGGCAACAGCGCCTGTCCAGTCAGGCGAGGCCCAGGCCATGCTGGGGGCTGTGTTCTGGGCCCCGGGGTCATAGGCATGGCCTGGTCCAACACCACTTGCTCACACTTTTCCCAGCCTCCCGTCACACTAAACCTGGGTGGTGCTGCGACCCTGTGCACTGCGGCACAATGTTAGGGTGGGGACCCCATGCTGCTGCTGCCTGGCGAGTGCTGGACAAATTCGCTCCCCACCCCCTGATCAACTGCCCCTCTCACCTCTGCAAAACCTGCCTCCACCCACTGCTTGCATTGCTGTTGCGCCCTGAATCTGGGTTTGTCTGTGAGCATGCATGTCTCCGGTGCTGTCTGTGTTCATGTGTGTGTCTGTGAGCAGTACATGCATGTCTCCGGTGCTGTCTGTGTGCATGTGTGTGTCTGTGAGCAGTACATGCATGTCTCCGGAGCTGTGTGCACATGTGTATACATGCGTGTCCCCTTGTAGGGGTGCCCCGTGTGTCTGTACGCAAATGGCTGTAAGCAGTCCCCTCTTGTGACTGCATGTGCCCGGTCAGGGCACTTGCCAGCTATTCTCTGCTCCTCGACGTTCCTCCTGCAGGGAGATGATGCGAGACCCCAGCGTGAGGTCGAAGCTCATTTCTGGCCCAACCAACTTCAACCACCTGGTGCACGTGGGGCCGGGCGATGGGCAGCACCGGCTGCAGGACCTGCCCATGGTGAGCACAAAGGAGGAGGTGGGGCTACAGCCAGCTCTGGATGTGCAGGGAGGGCTGGATCTTCAGCCAAGGTGATGTTTACCAACTCTAGTCGCAAGAGACCCTACAGTAACAAGCCAGCATGAGTGAGAGGAGCAACCCTACAATAATTAGCTGTTGTAGTGAGCCTTTGGTGAACCTACAGTTACAGACTGTCTCTGGTGGGCCCTCAGTGACCTGAGAACCAGCCTTTGCTTGGAGGTGTCACCCTATAAAAGGCTCATCTATGAACAAATAGTAGGAGAGGTGAGGGGGTTACCTGCCAGGCACCTCCCCCCATGCTCTCCTGCTTAGGTCCCCCCAACCTCAGTTCTTCCCCTTTACGTGCATTCAGCCCCATGCTATTTGCATCTCACAGGCCCAGGAGGAGAAGAGACGGGAGTCACAGGCCAAGCTGCATCGGCGCAGCTTCACTGAGACCCGGCGCCCCTCGTCCTCCAGCAGCGACACCGCCCTAGGGGACTCTGCATCTGGTAACAGCTCCCATGACTGGAAGGGAAATGAATCAGGAAGGGAGATGCCCTTCAGGTCCTGTCTGGCCCAGTATGGAATTACTTCCCCCCAGGGACAGCCAGTCCTGTGAGAAAAGCTGTGCTGTTCTGCTTTAACCACGGGAATCGCTGCCTCTCCATATACCCCCAAATCCCCTGAGGCCTCATGCAGGGACCTAGAACTGCAATGGGACTCTGAGGCCTTTAGAACAGGACAAGAATTCCAAGTGGGAGGCATGAGAACCAGAACTCCGGAGCTGCTTCCCCAGCTTTGGGAGGGGAATGGGGTCTGTTGGTTAGAGCAGGGTAGAGGGCTAGGAGTCACGACTCCTGGGTTCTTTCCCTGGCTGTGCTCAGGACTGAGGACCCAGACTGGTGGGGGTCACAGATTCCCTGTGCAGGAGGTGGGAGGGTTTGCACCTGGCAGTGACTATGACTCTGTCTCCTCGCAGCAAAGCGTAAATCGGGCAGCTCCTTCTCTGACGACTCCTTCACCTCCCCACAGGGCCTGTTCATAGGCACTGACATGCTGACAGAGGTAAGAGACCCCAAGCAGTCAGACCTGGCTGACGAGGGAACAGGCCTCCTTTGCCAATACCCTCAGCACCACCCCTCAGAGTTGAGGGGCTGCCATCTTGTAGAGCTCAGTCCAGTTCTCCAATTTATCAAAGTTGTCTCGAATTCTTATCCTGTCTTCCAGCATGCTCACAACCCCACAGTGTGCATTGTACACAAGTTTTATAAGCACCCTCTCTCGTCCATTATTTTCATTAATGGCTTGGCTGGAGAATAGTGCCAGACCCCAAACAGGTAGATGGCCCCTCTCCAATGCAGCCCCCTAGTTTAACAGTGAACTGTAGCAAACTACTTTTTGGAGTACAGGTTTTCATCCACTTTTGCCCCCTCCCCATAATAGTTCTATCAAGACCCCATTTCCCCTAGTTTGCTGTAGAGAATGCCATGTGGGACTAGGTCAAATGCACTAAAATCAAGAAACATCCCATCTTCTGCTTCCCCCAAGCCACTCGGCTGGTTGTCCTGACAGAAGAAAATTATGTTGGTTTCCCAAGATCTGCTCTTGACAAATCATCTTGACTATTCCTTAATCTTTAAGGTGCTTACAAATTGTTTAATAATTTTGTTACTAGGCATATCTTGCCTAGTAACAAAGTTAGCCAGATGCTTGTAACTCCCTGGGTCCTCTTGGTTCCCCTTTTTCAAAGTAGGGACTTTGTGTGCCTTTCTCCACTTATCTATGAGCTCCCTCCCCCCCTCCCCACTAGGAGTTCTGAAAGATAATTGCTAACAGTTTCATGATTGTTTTAGCTTAGTTCCTTACATAGCCGAGTAAATTTCATCAGGCCCTGCAGATTTGACTACATCAAACTTAGCTACATATTCTTTAACCTGTTCTCACCCTCTTTTGGCCTGTGTTCCCTCACCGCTGCTAATATTTGTCGTGTTGAGCATCTCGTCACCATTAACATTTTTAATGGGGAAGCAAATAATACTATTAATAAGGTGGATGTTGTCTGGGAGCCCTGATTTTGGTTGGGGACCCCAGGTATTAGTCACCACCCACCTGGTAATTATAACAACCTGGCCTGCTGCTCTGACTCCTTGCTTTTCTCTCCTTGCAGATCTCTGATCAAACCTGCAGCCTCCAGCTCTCCATCAGTTCCAGCCAGAGCAGTTCCAGTTCTTAAGGTGTCAGCCCCAGGACCAATGCTGCAAACCAGACCCTCTTGCACATTTATAATCTGTGTTAGCCAGAGATGCCACGAACATTGCTGTGATGCTGTCGCCACCGCCGTCTATGAAATATTCCCCATGCTGAGGCTGTGCTCAGGGCCTGGGGAATTTGTCCATCCTATAGTCTGAAATTCAGAAATGTTGGTACCAAAATATTTCCACCCCATATCCCCTACCTCCCTGCCCCCTTCATTGCCTAAAAAAACCTTTGCCACGGGACACAGCACTTGCACCCTTGTAGCAAGAGGAAGCTACAATCTGCTAATGAAGCATATGGGTGAAGAAGAAGAAAGCTCCCCCACACGCAGGGATGCTGTCACAGGGAGCACAGCAGCTTCTTCCTTGGCTCTGGATACCCCAGGGGGATGATGCATCAAGTGGAAAGGGAGCAGGTGAATATGCCTTCTAACTTACCTGGGGAGTGGGAGCTGCATGGCCTGAAGAGCCCACTGCTGCCTGCCCTGGATGCTACTTCACCGTACCTGGAACCCATAGAGTGGAAAGCATCAAGGATTGTGGCGCAGGCCTTGCTTCTCCCAGCAATTCCCAAATCCTAGCAGCCAGCTGGATTGTGCCCTTTTTTTACTGCTGTGTCCAGATTCTGATCTCGGTTATCACCTGTATCGCTCCATCGGAGTAAATCTGGTTTCACAGGGATTGGATTGTCATCTGCCACTGTGTATTCAGGTTCTTGTGGAACCACTCAGGGATTGGGTTGCTTTGCTGAATTGTCATGACATTGTTTAATCCTGATTGTAAAGTGTTTTTTTAAATGTTCAGTTCTGCAAGAACAAAGAGATGCCAAAACCAAAGATTATCTATTTCCATTCAAAGGAAGGGGCGAGAACCCTTCCAGGAATTCTAATTCTGGGGGACACTAATTTAAAGGTACAGGATGAATCAAAGACCAGATATATTTAGGAAGCAAATGTGTAAATAATTGGACAATTGTATCATTAAATGCTGTGCAAAGGTTTGCAGTCTGTTCTGTTTATACAGCAAGGGAGGATGTGCTGAAAGAGGGACTGACACCTGTTGATATAAGGATCATGGCTTGTGGATCCAAATAAGGCTTTGTGTGTGTGTGATAAATAGGCAATAAAGCTCAGGTATTTAATGGGGAGGGCGAGCAAGCTTTGGAAACATTGTTCAAGGATTGTGAACTGAGTGCTGGCAGTTTTTACATCAGGATTGGCTGTTTTTCTAACAGGCCTGCGCACATTCAAACAGGAGTGGGCTCTTCTAGCTTTCAGTGCTGCAATGACACCAGTACTTTTCACCCACATACACCAATTTCTGCAACTGTGGCATCTGGCTCCCCATTGCACACTGTGGTCCTGGTGTCCTGCATGAAACAGAACAGGCCCCAGGCTGCTGTACGTGACCTCATGCTTCCCCACAGGCAGGATGATGTTTTACCCCAGTGCAAATCTGAAGTGCTGGCAGGGAGGGCTCTAGTAACTACTCTGTAAAGCAGCCCAGTCCCTATACTGTTGTGTGACTGAGCCTGGGAACCACCAGTAGGTGCCTGGCTGACAGTGACCGACATGGGCAAAGGGGACTCATGTGCTCTGAGTAGAGGGGCTGTCTTTCAGTGACCAGAAGCAAACTGCAAACATTCCCCCTCTGCCAGGGTGGGGAGCTCAGCTGCTTCCTCTGTGCTGGGGCTACTCGGAGCCACCTCTTTCCTGCCCCCCTAGTGGCATTTCCGTGCACAGCCACACCCAGCTGACAGGCGCATGCACCCTGGAAACAAGAAGGCAGTCCCAAGCAAGTGCTTTTTAAATCCATCAAGCATTTCCTGTTGGTTATGGCTGGTAGCCAATGGGGAGCCAGGAGCTGGGTACAAACCAGGAAGTGGCCTCCCTGCAAGTAAGAGGCAGCTACACAGCATCCAGTGTAAGGATGTTAAGGACTAGTCAACTATCCAATGAGCAAATGCTTATCAGATAGTCAAGTGGACTAATCAATTCTCCCCTCAAGCTTGCTGCCTCTATCAGATAGAGGCAGCAAGGGGGGGAGGGGAAAAGGGGGTACTTTAAAGTGGCAGCGCCACACAGAGCCCATATCTGTGCAGTGCTGCCACAGCATTTGCATGGAGCCTGCAGTCTGCTGGGAACTCCCCAGCTGATCCTGGGTTCCAGCATGCAGATCCGGGAGTCAGCTGGGGAGTCCCCAGCTGATCCCAGGTTCTGGGGAAATGCCGTGCGGAGTCTGGAATCAGCTGGAGAGTCCCCAGCTGACCCCGGGCTCCGAGTGGCATTTCAACGCAGCAGCACAGCATGGAGCCCAGGGTCAGTGGGGAACTCTGAAATCTCCCGCTGACCCTAGGCTCCATGAGGGCGCTTCCGCTTTGAAATGCACAAGAGCCCCCGCTGGGGACTCTTTCAAAGCTGGCACACACATGCAGCCTGGAGTCAGTAGGACTTCCTGCTGGCCCCAGGCTGCACACAGAGTTCCGCATTCCTCCTTTGAAATGTACAAAAGCCTCAGTGGGGGCTCTTGTACATGTCAAAGGAGGAATGTGGAAGGGCCTAGTTAAGTAGTCAATGGAAATTCCATCAACTACTCGACTAGTAAATTATTCGATATTTAACATCCTTAATCCGGAGCAGGGGAGAGAGTGAAATGCAGCCCCAGGTTGAGGGTCCCTCCACCACAGTCCATGCTCACAGGGTGCTGTTACCACTCCTGGCAGCACCTGCAGGGACCCTTCCGATCTTCTGCCCCAACAGCAGAGGTCAGGCCTCACAGGCTGCTTGCACACAGATGCTTCCTCTGTCACATACACAGTACAATGCGGGGGGGGGGAGGGGAGGGATTGTGGGGGAGAGAAAGAGTGGGGGAGAGGAGGGGCTCCATGTGAGAGAGAGAATGAGACTGTGAAGAGAGAAAGAAAAGGTGGGGGAGGAGACTGTGTGTGTGAGAGAGAGAGAGACTGACTTTGAGAGAGATGAGTCTCTCAGGGACTCTCATTCTGATTTAAACACAGATCATTTAAAATTAATTTATTCCTACATCCTTTATATACAACAAGGAAGACTGCAGCACATACAGGAAGAATGCAAATAGCCACACAATCACCCATCTGCTTTTTACTGAGAAGCACGCAGAATAAATACAGTAAAACCACAAATTTGTGCATCCCTGCATGCAAGTGTACCTGGTTGGTGGAGTGGCCATATTGCTGATGTATGAATAAACTAACATTCTAAGAACATATGTACAAGCTCTAACTAAAGCTTCCACTGTCATGTTGCCCGTCAGTCCAGTTTCCTGGCTCCCAGTTTCATAGGTCCCTTTGCCACCTTCCTGTCTGCCCGTTTAGCTTCCATCTCCTTTTTCCGCTCCTCTCGCTTCTTGCGTGCTAATTCTGCCCTGCTGAGCCCTAGGGAGACACAAGAATTCCTTGCTAGTAGGAATAATGCTGGATGGAACAATCATAGGCAATTTTCCCACTTCAGCAACTCACCCTGGTCAGAGTCCACGGATTCCCAGTTTTCCTCTGTACCCCACTCACCAATGGCATCCAGGCTTCGCTAGCAACAGAAGTTAGACCCAGAATTAGCACAGTTATGGCCTTAACTCAGCAGCAAATGTTTTAACAGTGAGGGGGTGACAACACAATAGTCACACACAAGGCCACTGTGTAGAAGTGGAATGGGGCTGAGTGGAAGTGGAATGGGGCTGACTTGTAAACCCCCCTTCGTTGTGAGACACGGAGAAACTTACCTGGGTCTCTGCTGTTGACTTGTGAGTAGGGATGATGGAGAAGAAAGGATCTGGTTTCTCTGCACTCAACGAGCTGTCCCAGTCATATTCACTGGCCAGTTTGGTCCCTTCTGGCTGGGCCACAGGAGCTTGCTGTGAGGGGGCCAGTTTCTGTGCTGTCCAAGAATCAAAATCCTCCTCCCAACTGTCCTCTGCCACAGAGCTTTGTCCCTGAGCGCCCCACTTCTTGTGGCTCCAATTAGATCCAACCTCCCAACCAGAGCTAGTCCAGTCTGATTCCTGTTTTTTGCAAGAGCTGTTGGTCTGTTAATGATAAGGAGGAGCAGGGGAGGGGAATGAGAAGATTGATCAGTACCACAGAAAGATGACAAACAAACTGAGAGACAGGAACTGAAGGGGCTTCCAGACACTGCCACTCTAGCCATTAGATCACACTGTCTCCCTCCAGACTACAGCATGGTGTTCATTGTTTCTAGTCTGAATTAAGGACCATGATCAAGTTGCATTTTAACCTTCTCTGGGATAAACTAAACAGGCTGAGGTGCTCAGGTCTCCCCTTTTCGAGGCTCAGTGATCTGCTGGCCTTTTCCAAATGAACAGCATCCTATTTTGGAGTGTGGCCACTGGAACCAGACACAGTATCCAGTTATGGTGTCACCACTACCACAGGCAGGGGTGATACCCCCCCCTTCCTTTACTCCTACTCAATATTACACATTGCACCTCCCTTAACCGGGACTCTCTCATCCAGCAACATTCATGGTCTGGGATGACCACAGATGCTCCTGGGATGAGAGAACCCCGGAGCAAGAGGGCCAACAGCTGGGGGCTGCAGAAGCCAGGGCAGCCCAGGTGGCAGTGGAGCGCTATCTGGAATGCCTGCCGTCTGGCAGAGGGGCCAGGACCATGGCTGCCCAGTAGGGGAAGCCTGGCTGGGGCCGTGTCAGCCCAGGCAGCGGCGGGGCTGTAATATCCTGGGTGGGCAGCACCATGATTGGGGCTGCCTGCTTCCAGGCAGCAGGGCCAGGACTGCAGCCACAGCAGCCCGGGAGGGGGAAGCTGGGCTGGCCGTGGCAGACTGACAGAAGCAGCACAGCTGGGGTCATGTGCCAGCCAGCAGCAGGGCTGGGACTGTGGATGCAGCAGCCTGGGAGGGGCAGCCTGGCAGAAGCAGCACGGCCAGTCATGTGCCACTTAGCAGGTAGCGGGGCTGGGGCTGGCCAATAGGCAGCCTAGCAGGAAGGAGCAGTGTCAGGGGACCTCCCGTTGTCCGGCAAATTCCCTCGTCCAGGACCAGTCAGGTCCCAAGAGTGCTGGACCAGGAAGGTCCAACCTGTACCCTGCTTATACATCCAAGATTGTTTCGATGTCACTGTAGTCCAAGATACAGTTCCCCTGCCCCATTACAGTGATCTAAATTCTCTGTTCCCAAATGTAATGATCCTTCATTCTTATGCAGCACCTTTCCTCAGCAGACTTCAAAGCACTATTATCTCCATTTCCCAGATGCGGAAACTGAGGCACAGGTGGCTTCTTATTCCTAGTCTAGTGCCTTATCCACTAGACCATGGAGACCAGAAAGGGATACTTGCACTTACGACAGCATATGGTATAGCGTCAGAGTGATAGCATGTGTGGAAATCAACCTACCATCTTGGCTGCTGGCTTCTTTGACACCAAGGCTGGTTCTGCCCAGTCCGGGGTGTTCCAGTCATCTGGGCTCGCCTGCTCTTTGGACGACTCAGTCTCTTGCTACAAGTCAAAACACAGAAAAGGAGGCACAGCACATGAGGCAGAATCTCAAGTTGGGCAGCAACAGCCAATACAGCAGAAGTCACCGGACGGCATTGTGGTGCACACTCTTCTACATATGTACAATAGCCAGTTTTGGAAAACATGCAATGCTGCTGTTTGCTTGAGGAAGTACGCATGCATGCTTTTCAGGGGCTATTCCAAGCTGCGCAGGGGATTGCTGCCTGCCTTTAATCTTTTTAGCTACAGCAAATTCTTGGGGCAGAATTGTTTCTGGGGAACTGAGCGTGGGGCACTGGCACCTAGATTGAGAAGCCTGAAATGGGATTGCCCTGCATACTGTTTGTGACCACCTCTGTCCCAGGACTGTGCAGGCAATGTAAATAAATAAACTGCATTAAAATTACTCCCGCTCCACTAATTTCCCTCTAAACAGTGAGGTAACCCACCTGTTATCCTAAAATAAACTCTATTGCAGATGAAAGGGTGTTGCTCACCTCCAGGCTTCCCCAGTCTTCCTCGTCCCATCTATCTGTGGAGTTCTTGTCTTCCTCGGTCACTTCTTCCTCCAGATCCCATTGGCTGGATGGAACAGGAGCTGCTGGTACTGTTGCTGGAGAAGGAATGTGGCTGGCTCCTTAAAGATAAAAGCCCTCAGTATTAGAAGGTGTCTTTCTCTGAGAGAGGCCTGCATCAAGTGCATTAGGGGAACTGTGCCCAAGTTTTCTCCTAACTCCTGTTACAGTTGGTGCATGACTGCTATAGCTACACTGGACAATTTCTCAGGGATCCCTTCCAAATCCCTTGTTCATGTATTTGTATGTTGGAAGGTGCTAATTGCTGCTATCACATGAGTCCTGGATCCAAAAACATTCACAACCCTAATTACAGTCAATGGGTACACCAAGCAGATTCAACAGAAGAAGCAATTAAGCCATTCTATGTAGTAGAAACAGCTACAAAGAATGGAGGAATCAACCGATGCATGTGGTAGGTCAGAGTCGAGACTGTGGAGACTATGAGATCAGTTGCAGACAGTGTGTGTTGGAGGCAGAAAGCCCAGAGAACCACTGAGCAATTATTTTTTAGGGTAACATGATCTAAGACCGCACAGGGGAAATAGAAATGGGTCAACACACAAAGGCCTAAAAAGAACCAATAGCTGGAAGTGGAAGCTAGAAAAATTCAGAAGGGGTATCAAGTATACGTTTGCAATAGGGTTGCAGAGAGAACTGAGTTAAATAATCAAGCAGGAAACTTGGATTTAAATTATCCATTGTTAATCCTGTTTTACATTTGTGCTTTTAAATTATTTGCCTAACCAAATTATTTTCACTGGTTGTGATCATTAAAACATGCACCATTCTTATGTTAAATGTGATGCTATTTTTTTACTAACCAGCTGGATACACTACACATTTATTTAAGCAATTATATAGCTTGATATACATTTACTCAGATTTTTAATTGTTTCTTATTTATTAGGCAATTAATTGTGATTTGTGGAATGCAATTAAAAATGAGCAAACCCAGCTTTTTAATGTTTGTAATAGCTATATAAAACTATTTTAAATGTGCTGGAAAATGAAAGTATATTAAACATAATTTGTATTTAAAACAAATTGATGTATTATTCATAGACTGGAAAAGGGAAAATAAACTATCCTGCTTTTTCAACTCTCAATCACTTTCTCAATTTTGAATCAACTAGTCATTGAACTGAAGTACAGGATGAACCTCTATAATCCAGACTTCTTTAGTCCAGCAACACCCTTGATCCAGCATCGTCAGCAATCCTGTCGGTGTTCTAGGACTTGAACACTCACGGGGAAAAACTGGCAGGCTGGGACCAGGGAAGAATGGAATCCCAGTGGCCTAAGAAAGGGACCACGGCTGTTAGGAGCAGAGGGGCTGGCATTGACCTCCCCTGATCCAGAAAATTCCCTGGTTTGGAACCAGTCAGGTCCAAGGGTGCTGGACTAAGAAGGTTCAACCGCTGCTTGAATAAAATGAAATGAAGAAAATATTCTCTCTGCAGCTCCAGAAGAGGCTACTGTGATCAAAAGTCATTCAGCACTTCAACAAATTCTGGCTCCAAGTTCTTCGGTGGTGATTTCCACCAGTTCAGTAGTTTGATTTTCTTTAAAACTTTGGCACCAGGCATATACTACTGAATTTTTTTCCATTTAATTTAAATGCTTTTAATAGACTCCAGTATTTTTAGGCTTTAACACAGTTTATTAAGAGCTCAAATTTAAAATTAAGTAGGTTTATTTTTTAATTAAAAATTTAAAAAATCTGATTTCTTCAATTATTTTAATTTGAAGCAATCATTTCTATCTACCATGACAATAAGGTAGAGCAACGGTAATAGAGCAAGTTACCAAGAATTGTAGTGGATTTTCCATCACTGTCAATTTTTGAATCAAGATGGGATGTTTTCCTAAAAGATCTACTCTATTTCAAATAGGAATTAACATAAGGAAATCCTATGGCTTGTGTTACACCAAAGATAAGAGTAGATCAGTGGTTCTCAAACTGCGATTTGCAATCCCATTTTAACGGGGGTGCCAGGGCGAGCATTTGACTTGCTGGGACCAAAGGCTGAAGCTCAAGCTCCTCTCCCTTCCTCTCACCCCCAGGGGCATGTAGTAATTTTGTTGTGAGACAGTGCAATGAAGTTTGAGAACCCCTGAACTAGATCACAAGGTTCTTTCTGGCCTAAACATCTGTGAAAAATCTGACTAGGGGGCAGAGTTGAGGATTTCTGAGCAAGAAAACTGCTGTTGTTAGTTTCTACTTGTGTTCAGGGAAACAGGACTTTTTGTGCATTCTTAATAAACAGACAAAATTACACAAAGAATAAAACTGGGCAAAAAATTTCAGCAAATAGTAAATTAGCTAAGAAATGCATTTTGAGGGGCACTAAAACTATATGCCATATTCAACCTTAGCTTGCAAATCAACTTTTTGTTTAGAAAAGTTTTGTTTACAAATTTAGCTAGATTGATTTAAAAAATTGTTTTGTGTTTTTCATTTTACTTCAGGTGTTTTTCTGAGCTGACACAGTTTTTCATTTCAGCAACCAACACTGAAAAACCATCACTTATTCACTCAAATCTAACTAACAATATACCTGACTTGCATCACTGATTTCCTCCATTCTGGAAACAACCCTGCAAAGTCCCAAATACTGGCCAAGTGCTTGAGCCAAAGGGACACTGATCCTTATTATTACACACTGGCTAGTCTTCTGGAGGCTAACTGCATGCTGCGCACACAAGTATTTCTTTTTATTGCTTGAGATGTTACTTCTGCCGGCTTCAGTGCCATTTGCTGCATGGCTATTCCTAGAAATTCTGAGGTCACCACCCAGAGGAGACTGGTGAAAGGGGTTGGGGGGAGCCACTGGCCACGTGACTCCTCTGCCAACCTGGCGAATGGCCAGGACAACTCCCCTCCACCCCAGGCCCCACCTCTCCCTTGCACCACCCCTCCCCACTTCTTCCCTGCCCTTGCACCAACCATCTCCCACTCCACCTCTTCCACATGCACACCCCCCACACCCACTGGTAGTGGTGGGGCAAGCAAACAACACAGCCACAGCTTGCTTTGCTTCTCTGGCCGTGTTGCTGAACACCTGCTGTGGGCCACAGGTCTTCTCCTGACTGCTGGCTGGCCCCTTGCCCCTCCTGCCCACAGCATTTGGGGGCACTTGCCCCCACTAAACGTCGTCTATGCCCAACTCAAGCATTGAGATTACAGCTGTGTAAAGACTGACCAACACCTGGTGGCTCCAGTGCACCTCCAGTAGGGGTTTCCACAGCTGTCTGTCCTGCTGTGGTCCCAGCATTGGTTCGGATTAGCTTTGACGTGAGTGATGAGACCCCTGTTACGGCCCAGCCTGCCCAGCTGGCAGCTGCTCCAATCCCAGGGCTCGTGGAAGCTGCATGAATGTCCTTTTCTGCAGAAGGAGCAGAAAGAAAAAAGGGAAAACGTGCATTAATTTTGTTTGGTATTTAAAGGCCTGAAGTCTTCAGCACAGGGTTAGGCTTGCTCACCCAGTTCAGAGAGCTGAGATGGGTCTTCAGAGACGGCTTCTAGCTTAGTCATGAAGCTTCGAATGGCCTTGAACGTCTAGGAGATAGAGGCGAAGTTACTGGGAGCCCTTGTGGCACCAGTGACTGCCCAGATCCCAACTGAGGTTGGGTGCCAGCAGCTAGCATCACAGTAGGCACCAGAATGGAGTTGGCCAAGACTGGAGGCCCCCAGTGTGCTGGAGGCTGGGAGTTAGTGGCTCTGCCAACTGCACTCCAGATCCAACTCACCTGATCCCTGACCGTCTTTTCAGGGTCAACTGTCAGCACACAAAGAACCGGTAGGATTTTGAATGCACAGTCATTCATAGAGTAGAAGTTGTGAGTGGCAGCAAATCCCAAGACACCTGCTGCCCGTGAGGGAGCAAATGGGTCTTTTGTGGCACGGCTGAAGGCAGAGATCAAAACTCTTTGTCTAGTCTGGAAAGAAGAGAATGGTCAATTTATTATGTGTATTATGGTAGCACCTGGAAGCCCTTGTGACAAACCAAAACCCTTTGTGCTAACCCTGCACAAACACACAAAAAACAGTCCCCGTTCTTAAGAGCTTTTAATGTAGACATACTAGCCAGACACAAGGTGGAGAAAGAAAGATTACCTCTGTTTTACAGCCAAAGAACACTAAAGCATTTTGACCAAGGTTACACTGATTTTGTGGCAGAGCTAGGAATCAAACCCAGGTGGTACTTTAACCACAAAATCCTCCTGCTCCTCCTCCAGAAAGCTAAAGCATTGCTGGGATCTCCAATCCACACTTCCCCACTTAAAGTGGCCACAATCTTCCTCTGCATCATATGAACTCTTGGTGGGAAATAGAGATTTTAAAGGAAAATGGTCCAGGGAAAGAAACCAGGGTCTGTGTCCCTATTTTCCCCCTCCCGCCCAGCACTGGGTCCCTCTGGAGTGCAGGAAATGGTCTCATTTTACTCACACTGGCATTGAGGTAAGGACCAATCTTTCCAAGGCACACGGTGGTGTTGCAACGAATGGGCCCCTGGTCATCCTTGGCTTGCAGACGGGCAAAGTGCTTCATCAGCTCCATGTTGAGGTTGTTCTCATTCAGCTTGGGGGCTAGAAGCAGCATCGACTGTGAGGGGAGGAAAGAGGCTGGTCATGGGGTAGCTCAGGTCTAATAACATCTAACTCTTACATAACACTTGCCATCAGCCACTCTCATATGCTTTACAAAGGAGGCTAGTATCAATAACCTCATTTTATATATGGGGAAACTAAGGCATGGGGTGTTAAAGTGATTTGCCCAAGGTCACCCAGCAGGCAAGTGGGAGAGACAGAAATTTAACCCAGGTCTTCTAAGTCACAGTCTAATACCTATCCATTAGGCCATGGTGCTTCCCTAGTTCATAGGATGTGTTGATAGCATGGCTAATAACAGGGGGGCATCCCTTGTACAGCTGCAGCAGGGCTTTTATCCTCAGTAGGACGCTAGTATTATGCAACACTTCTATTGGAATGGAACTTCAAGGGTTTATGCCCCATTGTGTCAGGCACTGAACAAAAAGAACAATTATAGCTGGATAAAACCTTTTTGACAAAACAGTTTTCCGCAACAAAACACAGTCTAGTCAAAAATGAAACAACATGAGGGAATGTGGATTTTGAAAACATTCTCAATGAAAGAAAGTCCAAGTGATTAGACTGTTTCAACTTTATCATTTAATTTTATTTAGTTTCTACTTCTATATTATATTAACTTTAATATTAGATTACATTACAAGCACTGTGTTTACTTACATTGAATTTTTTAGTGTTTTGACAAATCAAACTATTCAACATTATTGAGAGCAAATGAGAGGCTAAATGATTCATTTTATTTCATGAACTTTTATGTTATATATTTATATTTACAGTATAACTTATATATTGTTTTGATATAAACTAAATGCTTTTATCTTATTAAAATGAAACAACTTGACATTATCAAAACAAAATGTTTCAATGATTCCAAATCAAATTTTTTCAGAGCTTTCATTCCACGGAAGTCAGAAGAAGAATCGTTTTTGAAATGTCAGAATTTCCCATGGAACAGAAATTTCATTTCTGAGCCAACAAATAACATCACACTCCCTGCCCTCAGGGAGCTTAACAAGGGGTCTGGTCCCCATTGTTTCAGGCACCGTATAAATATGGTCCTATCCGTCCCAGATCACATATTACAGTCAGGCAACAGAGTAACAGCCATTGGGGTTTGGAATTGACATGTCCTGTAGAGGCAGACATTTCAATAGTTCTTTGTCTGTCAATGAAACCCCTTAGTATCAAGGCAAGGGCTGAGTTAAACCTCACTGAAACTGGGAGAGAAGGAGGTAACTGCTACCCTTCGTTAATGGTGCATGTAAGAAGCCATTAAAGCTTCTTTATGACCTTAGAGTTGAAATATTAAGGAGCCTTCAACCAGTGTTCCCTGTAGGGATGTAAAAGAGTAGTCAAATAGTCAACTACCTGATAAGCCTAAGTAGTTGAGCTGACTACTCACATTTCCTCCCACTCCTTCCTGCTGCTATATCAGAGGCAGCTGGTGGGAGGGGAGGGGAGGGGGAGCAGGAGCTGGTGGGAGTTGGCTTAAAAGCCAGTTCCCTCCCCGGGTACTGTCTCCGCAGTGGGGGCAGGGGAGGCAGAGGTGCAGCTGTCTGGACCAGGTGTGAGGCAGACCAGGTGTGTGCTCCAGTCCTGCAGTAGGGTGGCGGTGGGGCTGGAGTGCCAGCATGGGCTCCCCAACACTGGGGAGGAGCTCTGAGCTTCAGGGGCTGGATCCAGGCAAACTGGGGGCTGCATATAGCCCCCAGGCCTTAGGTTCACCTGTCTGAAGCAGTCCCAGCTCATGCCGGGTCCCATGCTGCACCTCTGCCTTTTAAATGTAGTCAGAGCCGCAGAGGGGGTAGCAAGCATCCCCCATCGACTACTCGATTAGCTGGTTATCCACAATTTAACATCCCTAGTTTCCTGTAAACTGTGCAGTTGTGCAGCTGCTCAGGAGAAATTCAAATGTTGCCCTGATGATTAGTAGAGCACCCATAGCTAGGCTTCTTGTTTCTCCTGGTGGTGCACATAAAAAAATGCATTCTGCACATGGATGGAAAAAATCCACACATAGATGGAAACAGAGGGAACATTGGTTCTAATAAAAACAAGTGTGTTTCAGCACATGTGAGGCTGCCCAGGCATTTGAATTCAGGGGACAGAGGGGCCTTCCTGGGCATTGTTTTAGCAGAGCTGTGAGAGAAAAAAGACACCAGCTACAGGAGAAGGTGGCAAGGAAGCACCAGACACAGAAGCACAGGAAGAGGGTTTTGAGAAAAGCCCTCACTGATAAAAATGGCATCTTATTTCTAGTCAGACTTTTTCTAGCTCCAACTTTCAACCACTGGATCTTGTTAGACGTTTCTCTGCCAGACAGAAGTCCATTAACAAAGATTTGTTGCCCATGGGGGTATTTATAGACTGTGACCAAGTCACCCATTACCCTTCTTTTGATAAGCAAAATGGATTGCCAGTAGGGATGTAACAGTATAGTTGATTAACCGATTAGCAAAAGCTTATAGGTTAATGCTATAGACTACATGCATTCTCCCCCGTACTTGCCAGTACATTTTTTAGCAGGCTGGTCAGCAGTCCAGCTCAGTCCTGGCTTGAAACAAGTCCAGGACCTACCCCTGCTGCAGCTCTGCATTTAAAGTTTATTAGGAGCCAGGCGGACAGGCAGCCTGGCTCAGTTCTGGCTCACACTGGGTCCAGGAGCTCAGACCCACCCTAGACAGGTGCTGCTGCCACCCCACACTGCTGCCTCTTTATCAGAGACAGCAGCACAGAATGACAGGCAGCTGGTCCGCTAAGGGAGCTGGTTTTTAAACTGTCTCCCCTCACAGACCAGCTCCTGCCTGGCACCCTGCACTGCTGCCTTCGATACAGAGGCAGCAGCACGGAATGGCAGGGGGCTCCTCAGGAGTGAGGCTGGAGCGCACAGGCTGCTGGCCCCACCCCCGAGGACTATAGAATAATCGACTAACCGATGAGAATTCTTGAGGTTACTCAGCTATTCAATTAACCGATATTTAAGATCCCTAATTGCCAGATGTAGTCCCCAGCTTGCTTGGATCCAGCCGCTGAGGCTCAGAGCTCCTCCCAGCATTGGGGAGCCCATGCTGGTGCTCTAGCCCCATCACCATTCTGCCGCAGGGCTGGAGCACACAAAATCTACTAGCCTGGACATTGCTAGGTTCTGGTGTGAGAGCCGAGTGTGGGGAGTATCTTTCTCCTTCTCAGTGGAGGCCACACCAGTGAGAGGTTTGGGGTTTTTTTTTCTTCTTTTTTGGGGGGAATAGGGGGGGATTGGTTGGGTTTTTTTCTTTTCACTTGTGTGTGTGGCCCCCAATTGATTTTTCTGTGGGTCAGCAGCCCCCAACAGGTTCCCCCTATCCCTGTCCTAGCTCTTTTCTGAACTCTCTACTTTATCCACATCCTTCTTGGAAGTGTGTGTGTCAGAATGGGACACAGTATTCCAGCAGGGGTTACACCAGAGCCAGATATTAAGGTCCAGAACCTCCCTATTCAAGATCCCCCTTTATACATCCAAAGATCACATTAGTCCTTCTGTTGTTCTACCTTCACTGTCTGCTCACGAATGGCCGGGTTGGTGTCCAGGAAGCCATGCACAACGTGGGGAAAGATCTGGGTGTTGACAGTGGGTTCGTTGAGGTATTGAATGAAGTTTTCCATCTGCAACACAAACATATATGCATGTGCTGCCAGTCAGGACTTAAATGTTCAGTCTAGTGCCAAGCAAGATCTACATACAATCAAAATTACCAGGACTCAACATCATCTGGGAGAGCCAAGAACAGAACCCAGATGTCCTGATTCCCAAACACTACTGGCTCTGAGTCACAGCAGCAGGACACTTCTTCCCAGAGCTGGGCATTGAACCCAGCTGTTCTAATTCCCAGCCCCCTCAACCTAACAACTAGGCGATACTCTCTCCCAAAACAGATCCCCAAAGTCCAGTCCACTAATTCTGCGATCTAGCCACCAAGCCTCTCACCTTCCAGAGCTGAGCTGAACCCAGAAGTGGCAGTTCACATTCTTCTTAGTTCTAAACCCTAGACAGACCCCACTCCCCTCCCAGAGCCAGGAACAGAACCCAAGTCCAGACTCCCCATTCCCTCTGCTCTAACAAGAATATAAAAATACTGTTCCTGCTAACCCATCTGACCCCTGGATCTGCCCAAGTACGCAGGCTGATCACTGACCTGCTGCAGCAGTCGTATCCTCATGGCTCGGTCAGTGGAGGAGAACATTTTGACTATGACAGGAATGATCTTCTGCTGATATTCTTCTGCGTTCAGGAACTTTCCTACCTGCAGGAACACTGGAAGTTAAAAAGGAGGCTTTGGTCCTGGAGGAGATGTGGGACATGCAAAGCTCTACCAATAAATTAATCTGAAGATGCTCCTGGAGTACTGTCGTCAGCTCTTCACAACATCTCCTCCACAGTCCATGCTGGTAGGCCTGGGAAATATAGGATGTTCAGATGCTCTAGTATATGGGGAATGGGGTCCCCTAATTTCCACAGCCACTCCCCTCTTCCCACAAGATCATGTGTCAGTTGATGAGGAATGTGTAGTGGTGGCTCAACTCTCTGGCCTCAGTTTCCCTTCTCCTGGCATGGGGGAAATGAGAGAGCACACAGAACCCTGGCATGGAAGGACAATCAAGGACTCTGATGTGGAAGAGTGAATGGGGCTTACTGAGCCCCTGGCACAAGGGGTGGGCAGGAAATCCCTGGAAGAGAAGGTGGTACACAGGGCACTCATGGGAGAAATGGACAGGTGTGAGGACCCCTTGTGTACAGCCTACAGAAGCAATGAAGCGTGGATTCCTTAATGGGGCAGTTCCTAGAAGACTGGGATTGAAGAGACCTCAGGAGGTCATCTAGTCCAATCCCCTGCTCAAAGCAGCACCAAAACCAACTATATCATTCCAGCCAGGGCTTTGTCAAGCCTGGCCTTAAAATCCTCTAAGGATGGAGATTCCACCACCTATTTAACCCAGTCCAGTGCTTCATCACCCACCTAATAAAATTTTTTCCTAAAGTCCAACCTAGACCTCTGCCACTTCAACATGAGACCACTGCTTCTTGTTCAGTCCTTTTCCACCACTGAAAACAGCCTGGCTCCATCCTCTTTAGAACTCCCCTTCAGGTAGTTGAAGGCTACCACCAAATTACATCTCATTCTTCTCTTCTG
This sequence comes from Pelochelys cantorii, assembly GCA_032595735.1. NCBI lineage: Eukaryota > Metazoa > Chordata > Testudines > Trionychidae > Pelochelys > Pelochelys cantorii. The sequence continues at coordinate 36,955,374 of CM064336.1, forward strand.
CAGACTAAATAAACCCAATTCCCTCAATCTTTCCTCATAAGTCACGCACCCTAATCCCCTAATCATTTTCATTGCCCTTCACTGGACGCAATACTCCAGATGTGGCCTCACCAGTGCCAAATAAAGGGAAATAATCATTTCCCTCAATCTGCTGGCAATGCTCCTACAGTGCAGCCCAATATCTCATTAGCCTTTTTGGCAACAAGGGCATACTGTTGACTCAGATCCAGCTTCTCATCTACTGTAATCCCCAGGTCCTTATCTGCAGAATTGCTGCTTAGCCAATTGGTCCCCAGCTTACAGCAATGGATGGGATTCTTTTGGCTTAAGTGCAAGATTCTGCACTTGTCCTTATTGAATCTCCTCAGATTTCTTTTGGCCCAATCCTCCACTTTGTCTAGGTCACACTGGACCTTATTTCTAACTCCAGCGTATCTACTTTTCCCCCAAGCTAAGTGTCATCTGCGAACTTGCTCAGGGCGCCATCCATGAACTAGCTGAGGGTGCAATCCATCTGATCATCCAGACCATTAATAAAGATGTTGAACAAAACTGGTCACAAAACCAACCCCTGGGGTACTCCACTTGATACTGGCTGCCAACTAAACAGTAAGCCATTAATCACTACCCACTGCTGCCAACAATCTGGCCAGCTTTCTATTCACCTTATAGTCCATTCATCCAAGCCATACTACTTTAACTTGCTGGCAAGAATACCATGGGAGACCATATCAAAAGCTTTTCTAAAGTCAAGGTATACCACGTCCACCACTTTCCCCAGATACACAGAGCCAGTTATCTCATCACAGAAGGCAATTAGGAGAAAATACCCCTTCTCTCAAGCACTCCAACTTCACAGGTGGAGATCCAGTCATCTGGGGCTCTAGCCAACAGAGCAAGTTTGTCCCCACTTTGAACTGTCCCTCTAGGCCTACTTTGTGTTTTTCTGCCTCCTTCCTGTCCTTTCCTCAGTCCCAGGAGATCTCCAGCAGCAACAGCTCTCCCCTCCCCACAAGTAAAGTCTCCTTGCCAGCAGTCCTTGCTCACTCTGGGAACTACAATCCACAGAATACCCAGAGACAGGAAACAGGCCGGTAGCCATGTCCCCTAAAGGGCCAGCACAGTCACGAGATGTAAACAGAGGAATGTCACCATTAGAACAGAAGCAAACCTTGAAGAGTGGGGTCAAAATGATGGCACCAGCACTACCAAACTCAAAGGCTGTCAGCAGCTGTGGGAGGATCTTGTGCCGGCAGAAATCTTCGGGGAATGTGTCTAGGTTGTTGCTCAGCTCCTGGAAGAACTTCTGCCGTTCTGCTGGTTCCTTAATCTGTGAGGACAGGGGGAATGAGAAATGGAGTCACTGGGCCAGATTAGCCTGCTCCTTGGGGCTGCCAATAAGAGAACTAATGACAACGATGGTTTGGATGGTGCGGTCTCCTCTCCCACTAGGAAACAGCTGGGAATACACTAAGGATGTTAAGTATCTGGTAACTGACTAATCAAATATTCGATGCATTTTTGCGTCGGCTATTCAATTATTCAGTAGGGCGCCTCCGCCTTTGAAGTGTAGCAACAGCCCTAGGGTTGTTGCTACACTTCAAAGGCGAAATCACCGAAGCCTGGGGTCAGCTGGGGACTCCCCCACTGACTCCAGGCTCTGTGTGGCGCTGCCACTTTGAAACACCGTGGTGGTGTTTCACAACGGCAGCACTGCACAGAGCCCGGGGTCAGGAGGGAGACCCCAGCTGATCCTGGGCTCCACGTGGTGCTGCTGCTTTGAATTGCCACAAGGAGCCTGACGCAGGGCTCCCCACAGCATTCGAAGCGGCAACGCCACACGGAGCATCTGACCCCAGGCTCCATGCAGCGCTGCCGCTTTGAAGTATCCCCTTTTCTCCCCCCCACCCCTTGCTGCAATCTGATAGAGGCAGCAAGGGGAGGAAGCGACCAGTCGACTATCCTGTCAACTATCTGATAAGCATTTGCTTATCAGATAGTCAACTAGTCCTTCACATCCCTAAAATACACCGAGTTCTTGTTCTTCCATACAGAGGCATGAATTTCCATCTCTGCTAACATGGGCTGGAGTCAAACCAGTGACTTAAAGCTGAAGTGGTCTTTATCCTAATTAACCTTGAACCTGCCAGTCCCTTCCACAACTTGGGGTCACATCACAGCTAATGCCTTGTGGAATAAAAAGGCACTTTACCCCCTTTTCTTGCCTCCACAGTCAATCAGTCCCCCTTCCTCCCACCCCTCAGCAAAACTGACACTGGTACTCACTAGAGAGGAAAGACCTCACATCCCATTCTCCCTCCCCACTGTGAGGCTAGACCAGAGCTGGTGCTTTTTAGAGAGGAAAAGCTTCATATCCAATTCCCCACCCAAGCCAGATCCCTCTCAACCTCCTCCCGCCAAATTAACTCTGCTCTGGAAACCACTTTTTTCTATGAAGCGAGCCTATAACGGAGCCAAGACAAAGGTCTGTACTGCCCAAGGGGGCATCTCTGGCCCACACAAAGTTCTAATACTTTCCATCCTCCTGGCAGAGGGTGACGAGACTTCTACGGCATTGCTCTTACCTGGATCTCTTCCAGAAAAAGATTGGTCTCTACAAAGCTGTTCTTCATGAAGCCACTGGGGCCCCTGCAGTTCTGTAGGAACTTGGCAGGGTTGGGGCGTATTCTGGGGTTGGCCCCCACTAGTTCGCAGTAGTGGGGGACCAGCGACTTGGGGATCTGGAGAGAGGAGAGCACAGATTCTACAGTCAGGAAGAGATGTCCTTCATGTTGGTTAAGCATTCAGTAGGGATGCTAATTAATTTGGGATCTTTTCAGCTTGGGGCCAGTGGATACCATTATCCCTGTTTGAGGAATGAGGAAACTGGGGCCTAGGGAAACAAGCTGAGCTGTCCAAAGTGACATAGCAACTCCATGGCAGAACTGGGAAGAGAACCCAGCAATCCTGACTCCCATTCCCACCTCTTCCAAAGCTGGAGATAGAATCCAGGAGTCCTGGCTGCTCTTGCTTCCCCCACATTAATCACTAGAATTCCCACCTGCCCCTTCCTCCTAAAACTAGGAGTAGAACCCAGGAGTCCTGACCTTTGCTCTAACCCCTAGATGCCTCTCCCCCCTAGAGTTCCCACTTCCAGTCTAGTGCCCTAACTATTGCCCTACACTACTATTCCACACCCCAACCACAAACCTATTTGCAACTGCACAACTCCATAAGGGACTGCTTAAAGCAGTGTTCTCCAACCTTTTTACACCCAAGATCACTTTTTAAATGTCAGAACAAGCCAAGATCTACCGCCCCATCCTTCCCCAAGACCACACCCCTTCCTTGAAGCCCCGCCCTCTCTATTCTCCTCCTCTCCATCACTTGCTATGCCCAGCCCTTATACACTCTACACTGCCGCTTTTTTTCTATTCTTCTGTAGGAAGAGGTTTTTCCAACATTTGGCCTGTCTAGATTGGACCAAATGTCAGAAAAACCCCTTCTTTTGGAAGCCCCCTTATTCCTCGTGGAACAAGGAATACAGGGGTTACCGAAAGAGCATGTTTGCTCTTCCACTAAAAAAAGCAGAAGAACAAACACATCACTGGATGCAGACCAGTTTTTCCGGGATATCTCTGGAATCCTGGAAAAACTCCTGCAGTCTAGCTGTACCCCCACTGGGTTGAGACAGGATATGTGGGCTCTGGGGTGGGAATGAGGGATTTGGGTGTGGGAAAGGGTGAGTGGTGTAAGCTCTGGGAGGACATTTGGATGCAGGAGGAGGTGGAGAAAGGGACACTGGCTCAGGGAGGGGGCTCCAGGCTGGGGAGTGTTGGGGTCAGATGGAGGGTTGGGGTACTAAGTAAGCCACAGGCCTGTGGATGTGAGGGTGCAGGAATTTGGGTTGGGGTATGTGAGGGGCTCAGGGCAGGGGGTTCCAGTGTATGTTAGGCTCAGATCTAGGGTTGGGGGTGGTGGTGCAGGAGTGTTATTATGCTGCAGCCAGATGGGGGCTTGGCCCCAATTGTGGGCTTGTTGGCCAGGCTTCACTTTTATGTAAAATACTATGTCAAACACAAAAAGTTTCTGCATTGTCTTTATTTATGAGAAGGGCAGGGAACCTGTTTTGAATAAGGGTCACTGACCCACAGAAAAGTCAGCTGGGGCCACACAAGTGAGATGCAATAACTCTTCCAAAAACCCCCCAAGCCTCACTAATGTGGCCCCAACTATGCTGGTGGGAGCAGGGGACATGGTACTGGGGAAGGGTGCTGGGGCAGGGGACAGGGTGCTGGGGTGGGGGCAGGGGGCCAATGGGGGACAGGGGAGAGGAGATAGGGTGCCGGGGAAGGGGCAGGGGACAAGGTTCTGCATCAGGGGACAGGGTGTTGCTGGGGGCAGGGAGCCCCCTGCACCCGCCTCCTGCCGGGACTCCTCCGGGGACAACCCCCCTCCCCCCCTGCAGAGGAGGGAAAGCCCCAGCGTGCGCCTCTCCCCTCCACCCATAGAGGAGTGAAAGCCTCAGCGTGTGCCTCCTCCGGGGACGACACATCCCCTCCCCCCCCACAGAGGAGGTTAAAGCCCCAGCGCGCGCCTCCTCCCTCCCACAGAGGAGGTTAAAGCCCCGGCACGCGCCTCCTCCGGGGACAACTCACCCCCGCCAGGTCCCCACCAATGCACCCCTAAAGAAAGCTGCACTGACTCACTCTCATGTTAACACGGTGAAGCTGATGGTTAGCTCCGGGGCACGTGGCCTAGCAAACTGAGATAAAAAAGACTTGGGTTCTATTCCTGGCTCTAGCACTGGCCTGCGTGGTAACACTGTGCCACCTCTGTGCCTCAATTTCCCCATCTGTAAAATGGGAATGAGTCTAACCTCCTTAACTAAGTAGGGATGTAAGAGACTAGTCGACTAGTGATGTGACTAGCCGCTTCCCCTGCCTTGTTGCTTCTATCAGAGAAAGGCAGCAAAGCGGGGGGAGCAGGAACCGTTGCTGGGGGGAGCCGGTGTAGAAGCCAGTTCCCCCCAGCAGGGTAGGTAGAGGCACAGCAGGAAACGGTGCGAGTGGGGACTGAAACAGTCTCTGCTCATGCCACTTCTACTATAATTCTGCATTTGAAATGTAGAAGAGCCCCAGCGGTGCTCTTGTATATTTCAAAAGCAGAAGCCTCACAGGGAGAGTGGGACCAGTGGGGGAGTCCCATGCTCCCTGCAAGGCTTCTGCTTTTGAAATGTACAAGAGCCTCTGGGCTGTTCTACATTTCAAAGGCCCAGGCGTGCAAGGAGCATGGGGCCGGGGGTGGGAGAGGAAGAGTCCCCCGCTGATCCGACATTCCCTGCAGGGCTTCTGCTTTTGCACTGTAACCAGCTCTTGTTACAGTTCAAAGGCGGAGGCGCCCTTATAGACTAATCGAATAGTTGATGGAAATCCCATCGACTATTCCAGTGTTTCCCAATTGGTGCTCTGCGGAACCCCGGGGTTCCACGAAGCGAAAGTAAGGGTTCTGCGAGACCACAGCACTCCCCCGCCCCCTCTTAAATAGACAGAGTCTATTTTGTGGGTTTTTTTGCTCGACCAATTCTAGCGGGTTTTTTTTTTGCTTGACAAATTTTACCCTGGCAAGCCTAGGGGTTCCTTGAAATTCTTTTAAGCTGAAAAGAGTTCCATGGCCAAATAAAATTGGGAAACACTGCACTATTCAATTAGTTAATTAATCTAAACGTAACATCCCTATTGCTAAGCACTTTAAGATCTACTGATGAAAAGTGCCACATAAGAGCCAGTATTATTTCTGAATTCCATGGGGCCTAAAAGACATTCTTTTCCCACAGCACATTGCAAGATCCTCCAGAAATCAACTTTCCCTGCTGGGTCCCTTTCATGTGTAACCCAGAGCCACTCCATCTGGTACTCTGTCCTCCTCCAGCTATTGCTGGGCCAAAGACAGCGATTAATGAGTCTGCTACAGCCCTTTTTTTTTTTTTTTAGCAACATCACAGAGGCTCCTGATTCCAGGTTTGAGTCCTATTGCTGACAACACACCCAGTGATGTAGTATTAAGTAGAGGGACTGGATCCAGGCAGAAGTGCTGATTAATTACTTTGCCAGGTCCTATCAATAAAGAGGGTGGGAAGGGACTGACCATATTACCTTGCCAAGGGATCGCAAGGAGGATGAGCGGGGTAGGGTGCCGTTGAAAACCTCCCAGATGAGGCAGCCAAGACGCCACATGTCTGCAGACCTGGGACAGCAGAAGAACCAATGTAACTTTCCCAGCCATTTCCCACAGGAAAGGAAAATGTTTCGCATAGCATCAGTCCACAGAAACCACATCCCTAAGATACTTCAGGCAAACAATAGGGGGGCTTGAAATGAGATGGAAGCCCTTGCATGCGCATGCACATATACTGTCAATAGGTGACAGAGATTAGATAAGCAGAGGGGAGTAGAGGGGTTACAGCAATTCTGTCTGCAGACAAGTGTCTTGCACACACAGAGAAGAGAAGGCTGATGCCGGCTGAACTGAGAGGAGAGCAGAGAAAGATGCAGGGAGGGATTTCTGAGAGCAAGAGGCAACAGAGGAGAAGGCTCTTGCACAAACACATAGCAGGACACTGTGGAAAAAGAAAGACCAGGTCATGGAAGATGACTGGAGAAAGACCACAGAGTGTACTAACAATTAGGAGTGTAATATGGATTCAGTCCCTGAAATAACAATAAAACCCCAGCGATGCATGTATGGAAGAATAAAGCAGAGCTCGCAGCTTCTTCCTTCCATAGCCTGGGCTTTGATAGCAATTGGGTTCCATACAGGAATCACAGGGAGAAATTATCTGACCTGCGTAAGCAAGAACAGTCCCTTCTGGTCTTAATACCTACTAATCTATTAGCATTTCGGTAATATCTAGAGAGGCCCCAACAAAGATTAGTGCTCCACAGACCTCACTCAGCTAAGATCAGGGCACCATTGTGTTGAGCACTGCACAGGCACAGTGAGACAGTCTCTGCCCCCAAAGAGCCTGCAGGCTACCTAGGGTGGGAAAAGATTAATGGGCCCCTCCCCATGTCCCACTCACCATTTCTCCCCAACAGTTTTGCTGCTATCTGTTTTCTCTGGTGGGTCGAATCTCTCCAATTCAGGGATCCCTTTCCGAGGTGGGATGTTGTCACCTTGGGCTGAATACATGTAATCCAGACCACCCAGCTTCCACTCACCAGCACGGTCCACAAAAACAGCAGCCATACACACATTATTGTGGATGAGGTTGCAGTCATTCACCAGGAAGCTGAGAGCTTTCTGGGAAGGGAAGGACAAATGAGAGAAAGTAAACTGGGAGCCATGCGAAAAGAATCTTAAGAGACAGAATGGTCTAACTGAGGGACTCCTGGTCTCCATTTCCAGTTCTAGAACAGGAATGGGGCCTGGTGGTCTAGAGCAGGGGTGTCTGGGAGCCCAGGCTCCTGGGTTCCATTCCTAGCTATAGGTCAGGAATGGGATCTAGCTATAAGAGAAGGATGGGTGGGGAAGCTGAGAGTCAGGACTCCTAGCTAGCTCTGGAACGGATTCCCTGTACGCTCTTGGACAAATCACCTCCCTTTCCCATACCTCAGTTTACCCATCTATAAAATAATAATGTTATTCACTTGACTCATGGTTGGTTTATCCCAGCGTCCTGGATCAGACAATATGATATCATAGTGGAAAATGACAGAAGTCTCTTTCAAACCTCAGTTGGGTCTAACCTAGACAGTTCTACTCCCAGACAGATCAATAAATAAGTGGCAGGACAGCAGCCCTCAACAGCTATACCAGACACGTGTTCTGCCTGGGCACAACTCAAAATCTCAGCAGAGTGCAGTGAAATAAAATTATCTTTACTACTATGTCAGCACACTGCTCTATTAAAACTACACTTGGAAAGATTAGATTTTTATCGGTAAATCTTGATTTCACCATACACACAAATCAATGAAAAAAATATCTCCTTCAACTACTGAAATGTACAGATAAGTAAAGTAAGAAAAATGCTATTTAAGCACATATTAAAGTTTGATTAAAGGATATCTACTTTTTATATTTTAACCTGCGATGTTGACAGTTTTTTTAACAGCTATAAAGCCTTAACTTTTTTAAACTCAGCATCTACTGCCATTATTCAATTAGTCTGAGACCCCTATTCTCCAACTCCACTTCCAGAATTTCCTGCAACTCTGAAAAAAAAAAAATCGATAAAAATTGAAAAACAGGTGAAAAAGAAAGATCAGTATCATCTGTCAAAATTATAAGCATTAAAAATCTAATTCGACAAAGCTTGATTAAGACTGATGGGCAACCAAGACTAGGAGCTGTGAGCAGAGGAGTTGATGGTTTAGGGATGTCCATGCAGGCACAACCCATCTGCTTGAAATCATTCATTGTATCTTACCACAATCTGATGGAGACCCCAAGAGATCTCCTGTTCACTTAATCCTCCAGAGTCAGCTTTCGACTTCAGGTAAGTGCTCAGAGGTGTCACGGGCTCTGTCACCACATGCAAGCATTTCTCTGTCTATCCCATGGGGGAAAAAAAAAAACGCACACCATGTTTCTTTTTGTTAGTGAAGTACCCAGAGGCTCCATCCAAATGAGATCCGAGCCCCTTTGTTAGTAGCATTACAGTAGCACTATGCAACCCCAAACAAGATCAAAAGGTCCTCTTGGACCTTGTATTGCACAGACTACCCCTACAACTGAGATCAGGAGTCCTGTCAGGTTGGGACACCTCTGAGCCCCCCCCACAACTGAGATCAGGGCATTGCACTGATCAGCCCCCAACTGAGACTGGAGACCCCTGTTTTCAAGGCACTGCGCAATGACCTTCCTTCTCCACCAATTGAGATCAAGCGCCCGTTGGTGCCAGCCACTGTGCAGAATCTCCCAAACAAGATATGGAACTGTCACTGTCTCAGGCACTGCAGGGACACACACCCCCAGCAAGATCAGGAGCTTATACTATGCCAGGCTCCACACAGATCCCTCCATCACTGAGATCGAGGCCCCTTTGTGCCAGCTACTGCCCAGACACCATTGCCCCAGCCAACATTGACTGACCCATCCCCATTGCGGGGGGGGGGGGTCCATGCAGCTGCTGGTATGGCAAGAGGCCCAGATCTCTGTCAGGATCACGCAGTGCCCCAAAGAGAATCTCCAATCTTGTTCACGGTTGCTGGGCCCTATCAAGTAAACAGATAAAAATAAACGCAAACATTATAGGAAGACAAACGTGCTGTGCTGGCCCACTGCAAACTGGACATGTTGGGTCACACTGCTTTATCCAGATTCAGGATTGGCTGCAGTTTCATAAAGGCTGTCAATATATAACATCATTCCATACAGTATCAACCCAGCAACCTAAAAAATGTTGTTTTTCAACTAAGGATGTTGAAATGCGGTTAACTGACTAGTTGACTAGTCGATGGAATTTCCACCGACTAGTCCATAGGCACTTCTGCTGGGGCTCTTGTACATTTCAAAGAAGGAATGCGGAACTCCACCTACAGCCAGTGGGAAGTCCTGCTGACAGGGGCTGCACGTGGCCTGCTTTGAAATGCAGAAGAGTCCCCAGCTGATCCTGGGCTCCATGTTACGCTGCATGCTGCTAGGAGCCCAGGGTCAGCTGGGGAGCCCCAGCTGACCCCAGGTTCCGGGGAAATGCCTCAGAGAGCCCAGGATCAGCTGGGGAGTCCCCAACTGACTCCGGGCTCCACAGCTGCCCCTTTGAATCGCGCAGAGGCAGCAGTTTTAAAGGGGCAGCAGCTGCACAGCTGATCCGCATATCAGCTGTGCAGTGGCCACCTTGGGGTTTCAAAGTACTCCTTCCCCCCCCTTGCTGCCTCTATGAGACTCCAGACATGGCCACAATACAAAATCGTAAACATCATAGACACTAGATACCACCACAAATCAAAATAATAAACAGTACCTCCAATCCATCAAGATGAGATAGAGGCAGCAAAGGGGGGGAAGGAGTATATTGACTGGTTGACTAGTCTTTAACATCCCTATTTTCAACTGAGCACACACTCTGGGGTAGAGATCACCCTTTACTTTGTGCCAGATATAGTACAAATCCAGCCCTGGTCAAGGTCTCCAATACTACCACAATACAAAATCATCTCATCAAAGACTCCAGACATGGCCACAATACAAAATTGTAAACATCATAGACGCTAGATACCACCACAAATCAAAATAATAAACAGTACCTCCAATCCATCAATGTAGGACAGAATATTGGGGTGCCGGAGGGTTTTAAAGCGCTTGAAAGCTGCCTTGGCAACCTGCGTCTGTTCATCCGAATTAGGTTTAATTTCATAGACAAAAACGGATACCAGATCCCCTGTGGTCTGAAGAAAAACAAAGAAGTGTTACATGCTATTTATTTAAGGATGTCTATGGCCCCATAGTTTCTGAGCAGTACTATTATCCCCGCTTTACCAAGGGGGAAACTGAGGCACAAAACAGGGATTTGACCTTGCCAGAAGGCGGGAATTGGTGGATCACGTCATACCTGTTGTGTTAATTTCCTCTGAAGAGCCTGTAAGAAGACAGGATATAGGGCTAGATGGACATCTGACCCAGTATAGCCATTCTTACTTGCCCAGGGTCACATGGGGAGTCTGTGGAACTGAACTCAGGTTAACCGAGTCCCATCGTGGCATCCAAATTGCTGGCTCGTCTTTTCTCCCGTGCAGAACAGTGTGTGTGTGGGGGGGGGGGGAGATGACTATGAGGCGGGAGGCGGGTATGGTCTGCCTGTGGGAGGCAATGTAGTCTGGTGGACAGAGCATTGCACTCTATTCCCAGCTCAACATGGGCCTGCTAGGTATTTGGCAAGTCCCATCCCCTCGCTATGCTTCAGTTTCCCCACTTGTAAAATGAGAATAATATCAACTTGATTTGAAAAGGGATTTTGTGATCTGATGAAAAGCTCTATATCACCACTAGCTATTACATATTACTATTATTATATGGACCCTATAATGAGGGTGTGTCAGCCACTTTGGCTAAACCATCCCATTTTTATGGTGCTGTTTGTCCCCTCAGTCTAGAGCAGTGTTTCTCAACAAGTGGTACGAGTACCCTAAGGGGTACTCGAGAGAAGTCGGGGGGGTGTCAACACCTGAAATTTGGAGAAAACTGAATTTTTGTTTTAAGTTTTACAGCGCTTTATTATTTTTGCACTTTTTACACACAAAAATATCATCGCCCACCCGGCTACAATTAAGTTGTTTAAACAAATGTGTTGCAATGGTAGAAAAAAAATGTGTGTGTCTGAAAACTGTAGGTACTAGGGGTACTTATTTTTTTTTAAAAGGGGTACTTTATAAAAAAAAAAAAGGTTGAAAAACACTGCTCTAGAGAACCGCCATTAGCCCTAGACTCCATGGATGTCCCCCAACTGCTTTTGAAAGGGGTGTGTTTGTACTGGAGAAACCCTGGACCCTTTATTTTTGGGAATGTTCAAGAGTGGACAGAGTTTGAAGGGGCCCTGAAAATCCTTGTTATCCAGGGGAGAACCTAAAGGGCCCCCGAAACGTTCTTTCACCCGAGAGAGAGGCCCTAGACCTCCCCCGATCCTAGAGAAGAGTACCTGAGTGGGGTCTTGAGCCTCACCAACCCACATACAAGGGGAGAAGCAGAATTTTTGCGATTATTAAACACTTTCTCTGGGGGGGGGGGGTGTCTTCTGCTAACCCGCCTTTGTCCAAGAGCTCTCTGAAACTGCCCTTTTACCCCCCCCCCTCCATTTTTAAGGACTGAACAAAATCCACCTTCACCCCAGACTGGGGAAGAGGACCCGAGGGCCTGGAAACCCACTCCTCAATCCCGGGCTTGGGGGTGTGTGGAAACCTCCCATCCCGGGCTGGGAAGGGAGAGGCCTGCAACCTCCCTCGCCACCCCCCGAACCCCGCGTGGAAACCTCCCTCCCCCTCGCGCCCCTGGCTAGGGAGACTGGAAACCACCCCCCGCAGCCCAGGCTGGGGGTCCCCGTGGCGGCGGCAGCAGGCCGGGGAGGCCCCGCCACGTCAGGCGGGCAGAGGCCAGGCCGGGCCCGAGGGGGAGGGGGGGGGATTCACCTTCCTCTTGCCCCGGTGCAGCTGCCAGGGCCCCGCGGGCTCCCCCCGCTCCGCGCCCGCCTCCGCGCCGAACTCATAGGGGAAATCCCGGACCGGGTCGCGGGAGAAGAACCACATCGTCCGGCCGGGCCGCTGCGGGACCGGCTCCGGCTCCTCCGGGCTGCGCGGAGCCGACGGGCCGCCAGGGGGCAGCAGCGAGCGCAGCGCCGGCGGGGCGAGCGGGCAAGGCGGCGGCGGAGGCGCTGGGGGCGGGCAGCGGGCAGGGCTGGCGAAAAGAGGCGGAGCCCGGGAGCAAGGACGGGACGGGGCAGGCCTCGCAGCTCCAGCCCCTGGGGCTGCCCGGTAGGGGCCGACCCACCCACCGCACCGCCCTGCCCTGCCCTGCCAGCAGCCTCCTGTGCTGCGCTCCTGGCGGCTCGCAAGGTCCTACAGCAAGTTAGTGACGGCTGGGAATGGGACCCAGGAGTCCGTCCTGCCTCCCAGTCTCTGCTCTCCTTCTGGAGCCAGGAAAAAAACTTGGTGCCTTGTCTCCCAGTCTCTGTCCTAACCATGAGGTGACCCACCCCTCCACCTTTTTTTTCTTTCGTGAGGAGGCTGTTTTTTATTTGTCTCATATAACTGAGGAGTCAGATGAGTTCTGTTCCTAGCTGTGCTGGGTGATGTAGGACAAAGCATTTCCTCTCTCTGTGCATCAGTTTCCCCTTCTGTAAAATGGCTGTAATGACACCAACCTCCCTTGACAAACACTTTTCCATCTAGTAATGCATATGAAACTTAGGTATTATTGTGAAGCTTGACAAATCCAGATCAGAAATACAGTGCACATTTTAACAGATTGACTAGAATAGTTGTTCTTAAGCTGTGGAGTATTTTCCATCACTTGGAGTCTTTTCATTAAGGCTAGATCTCTTTCTAAACAACCTGTTCAAGTGTAAACAGAGATTATTAGCTTGTTGCAGAAGTTACTTACTGTGTGAAGATCTCTGGTCTGTTGCTAGTCAGACTAGATGATTCTGAAGATCTCTTCTGGTCTTAAAAGCCATGATACTTCTTCTAGGAGTGTCCCTGTAGGTGGCTCCACTTTAAGTATCTGAGCGCCTCTAGTCAGATATTTCATAGAATCATGTAACACTAGAACTGGAAGGGACCTCAAGAGGTCATCAAGTCCAGTCCCCTGCCCTCGCGGCAGGACCAAGCACCATCTAGAGTTCTAGACCATCCCTGATAGATGGCTATCTAACCTGCTCTTAAATATCTTCAGAGATGGAGATTCCACAACCTTCCTAGCCAATTTATTCCAGTGTTTAACCACCCTGACAGGAAGTTTTTCCTAATGTCCAACCTAAACCTCCCTTGCTGCAGTTTAAGCCTATTGCTTCTTGTCCTATCCTCAGAGGCCAAGGAGAACAATTTGTCTTTCTCCTCATGACACCCTTTTAGATCAGTGGTTCCCAAACTTTTTGGCATCGCGCTCCCCTTTTGATTTTTGAGAAACCGTCATGCCTCCCCACCTCTTCTTTACCATCATCCAACCCCCCTTTTAACAAAAAATTCAATTTGTAATTTAAAATTAAAAATAAACACAAAAACTTGGTATAAAAAATATTTGAAATTAAAAATACGCACAAATAGTTTGTCTTGGCTCAAAAATTTAATAAATATGTAATTTAACATAAGAAATAGCAGAAACAAATCAAATTTAATGTGAAGGATGATGCTGCATTTTCTTCACAAGTTGGGAAATCCTAGGTTTGGAATGAGGGTTTTGGTGTGGAAAGGGATGAAAGGTGCAAGCTCTAGGAGGGAATCTGGGTGCAGGAGGAGGTGGAGAAGGGGCTGCTGGCTCAGGTAGGGGTCTCCAGGCTGGAGAGTGTTGTGGTCAAGTGGAGGGTTGGGGTTCTGAGCAAACCACAGGCTTGTGGACGTGAGGGTGCAGGAGTTCAGGTTGGGATGTATGAGGGGGTCATGGCAGGCGGATTGGGAGTATGATGGGCACAGGACACAGACTGGCAGTGTGTGGATTGTGCAGTAGTGTTGTGGCAGAAGACTGGGGATGTGAGAGGCTCAGGACAGGGGGTTCCAGTGTATGAGAGGCTCAGGGTTGGGGAGGGTAGGTAGAACTGAGGTTCAAGGCCTCAGGCCAGATTAACTCTTCTGGGGTTCCAGAGTAAGTGGAGTTTGTGGGCCCCTCTACACTCTGAGGTGGGGCCAAAAATGAGAGTTCTAGTGTGCAGGACAGGGGATCCAGGGTGCCAGTGAGTGGGATAGGGATGGGGTGCAAAATCTAGGTGGAAAATAGGGTGCAGGAGCAAGCTGGGATGGGTGTCTGACCAGGAGGGAGGGGGCAGGAGCAGGGTGCTGGTGAGTGTCTGGCTAGGAGGCAGAGTGCTGGTGGGTGTCTGGCTCCGAGGCAGAGGCAGGGTGCTGGTGGTGTCAGGGCAGGGTGATGGATGGGGTCTGGCCAGGGGGCAGGGTGCTGGTGGGGCCTTGAACAGGGGGCAGGTGGGGCCCTCGGCAGGGTACTTGTGGGGGTCTGGGCAGGGTACTTGTGGGGGTCGGGGCAGGGTACTCGTGGGAGTCTGGGCAGAGGGGCAGGGTACTTGTGGGGGTCTGGGCGAGGGGAGGGGACAGCTAGGCTGGTACCTGGGATTCCCACAGCTGCACGCCAGGTCCGGGGTCTCAGGAAGCACATGCACTGCTTCCCCTGCCCCAAACAGCTGGCGCGCTTCCTGAAAAGTCGGGTCTGTTGTGTATTGGCGATTTCCTTCTGCCTGCTGCCTTCCTGCGCAGTGGGGAAGGGAGGGAGTGGGAGTCCTGTGTATGCACCAGCTCCAACTGCTTAGGCAGAGCGTGGGGAGTGAGGAATAAGGCACATGCATTTTCCTTTCAAAAAGCAGCAGTAGATTTAAGTTTTAAATACGACAGCGATTTGAATGCCCCAGAAATTTCATCAGAGATTCAGAGTTTTAAACATCAGGCGTTAGCGCTGCTGCCAAACGTTTCATCTGCGACTAGTTTGGACCTTCTACAGTTAATTCATTAAAATCATCTGGCTGAATCTTATCCAAATTTGGAAATTGCCCTGTGAATATTTCTCTGCTTGCCAGTGACTGTGGCTTCTTGTGAAAGAAGTTTTAATAAACTAAAATTAATTATTGTTATTTATGTATTTTCCCTTTTTCTATGAAATAACTACTATGAATATATAAACATGAGGGAGCGCAATTTTAAATTCTTGCCTCAGGTGCAAAATTAGCTAGTTATGGCACTGCAACACTCACACCCGCCTTCTTGCTCTCTGAAAGTTCCCCAGCACCCTGTGTTGCTAGGCTAGCTCCTCTGATCTTCCCCAGACAAGGTACAGGGGGTTACCACTATGGAAGTTAAATTGCGGTTAATTTACTAGTTGAGTAGTCAGTGGAATTTCCTTTGACTACTTGGCTAGTCAATAGGCACTTCTGTATTCCTCCTTTGAAACGTACATGAGCCCCTACTGGGGCTCCTGTACACTTCAAAGGAGGAATGTGGAACTCCGCATGCAGCCTGGGGCCAGTGGGAAGTCACGCTGACTCCAGCCTGCATGAGGGCGTGCCTGCTTTGAATTGTACAAGGGTCTACAGCAGGGGCTCTTGTGCATTTCAAAGCCACAGTGCCCTCATGGAGCCTCAGAGTCCCCCGCTGACCCAGGGCTCCATGCTATGCTGCATGCCGTGCAGAGCCCGGGGTCAGCGCAGTATTTCAGTGGAACCCAGGATCAGCTGGGGACTTCCCAGCTGACCCCTGGTTCCACACGGCATTTCCCCAGAACCTAGGGTCAGCTAGGGAGTCCCCAGCTGACCCCGGGCTCCACAGCACTGCCCCTTTGAAATGCCAAAGCAGCGTTTTAAAGGGGCAGTGCCACACAGCTGAGTCGGGCATCAGCTGTGTGGCGCTGCTGCTTTGAACACTGCCTTGGGGTTTCAAAGCAGCAATGCTGCATAGCTGATCCCCAGCTCAGCTGTACGGTGATGCTGCTTTGAAGTACCTCTTCCTCCCCTCCACCTTTGCTGCCTCTATCTGATAGAGGTAGCAAGGGGTGGGAAGAATCGACTAGTCAACTGACTATCCGATAAGCATTTGCTTCTTGGATAGTTGACTAGTCCTTAACATCCTTAATAACCGCCCCTCTACAGAGCAATGTAGACACTGAATCATTTCAGCTCTGGGAGGATGTAGTTCTAGGGCACAGCATCTAGGAAACCAACCCGCAAATGGGACCAAAACCCCCGTAAATAAATCTGTCTTGTGCCGTGTAAAAGTTTTACCCAGGGAAAGCTCATTAAGATGTTCACTCGTTTGATCCATGAAAGAGAGATATGCACACTGGTCATTCTCCCCAGGTAATGATTATTTACACTGGGCCTGATAGTAAACAAAAGTGGTTTTTTTAAGTACAAACAGTGGGGTTTAACTGGTTACAAGTGAAAACAGACAGATCCAAGTTATTAAATTATAATGAAAGGAAACACTTGGGCTACATCTAGACTGCAAGCTTCTTTCGGAATAAGCTTTTCCAGAAGAAATCTTCCAGAAAAGCTTATTTTGAAAGAGAGCATCCACACAGCAAAAGCGCAACAAAAAACTGATGTGCTATTTTGAAAGATAGTGTCCACAATGATTGGATGCTATCTCGCATTTAAGGCCACCCAGAACCAGTTTAGGCAGGGCATTGGGTCAGCACTTGCTTTCGGGTGCTGTTGCCTAAGGCTAGCTGAGACACGTGCTTAAAGGGGCCCCCCGGACAGCCGTTTCTCAGCTACTGCTTCTTGCTTGCCTACCTCTCTGAGGGACAGCAAAGCTTTTGCAGTGAATGCTCTGGTTGCCCAGCTTTTGGACACCACAGCATACTCCTTGCCATGGAGCTGAAGCTGCCTCTGGGCATGCGATGGCCCCACACTGCCATGATGCAGTTTGTTCAGGCTGCCTTCCTGGCCCTGCAGGAGCCTGACACTGAGGTCATCATTGAGACCCTCCCACTGTGTGCGAGTAAGGCCCTGGCAACCGCACCGCATAGTAGAGAGAAGGTTCAGGAGGCTCGACACCAGTTCTGACTGGTGGGACCAGCTGGTCATGGAACGGTGGGATGACCAGCAGTGGCTTCAAAACTTCCGCATGAGGAAGGCCACCTTCATGGAGCTGTGTGCCTGGTTTGTCCCTGCCCTCCGACAACAGAACACCCAAATGCAACTCGCCATCCCCCTGGAGAAGCGGGTTGCAATAGCCATCTGGAAGCTCGCCACCCCCAACAGCTACCGGTTGGTAGGCAACCAGTTCAGCGTGGGAAAGTCCACCGTCGAGGCCCTCCTCATGGAGGTAAGGCACTCTTGCGCTGCAGTCCCTGCTGTGGGAGGGAATACTGGACAGGGAGACTAAATGCAGAGCTGCAGCAGAATCTGGGTACTGGTCTGGCTCTGTCAATTTGTTTTTTCACTTCTCATTTACTTCTCATTTCTCATTTACAAGTTTGATTCCTATCATAGAGGTTTAAACAACATCCTTAACTGGATTACCGGCTACATTCCACATCCTAATGACATAAAAAAACCCCAAACATCCATATTTAAGAGCACTTAATACCCACTCCATCAGTTTCATTTAGCATGGACACTCTAATTGACAATATTTGTTTCCCTTTTGTTTCTTCTTCCCACCCCCATCCCCTCCCCCTCTTTCTCTGCAGGTTGGGGCAGGAGAGTGCTGGAAGTCAGGACTCCTGGGTTCTCTTCCTGGTTTGGCCATGTTAAGCATCAAATTTAATAGTAGTTAAGCTCCTCCTGGAGGAGCTAATTAATGAGTCCACACCATCCAGCAACTGGTTGCAAACAAGCAATTGACCATCATGCACAGGGAAACAACATACAGCATGATACTGTTTTGCACTGATGCATCAGTTCATGGTGGGATAGTGATGGCTTCCCAGCAGTCCAGTGGCTTTGCACATTACACAAGTATGCCCAAGGCTGTGTTAGCTACAGGAAAGATTTACAAGCTCAAACTATCAGCCATCTTACCCTGGGTCTGATTACACCCACCAGCACTTTGCAGTGAACATCTTATGGACTTGGACATGTGCCAAGGAAGCCGGCCTGGGATTCTGCTCTCTCTCATCTCACACATATCCAAGGCCAGCAAAGCACGTTCCTTTGCACAGTGAAGTTTCAAATATCCTCAGCAAGTCTATTTTGTATTCACGGCCTGACTGGGGATTGCTTTAATAGAGCAGGCTTCAGTCTCACTCGCCACAGCTCCAGTTCTGACCCCACTTCTAAGAGCAGCTTTCTCGGGGACTGACAGAGCCTGTGAAACCAGCTCCCAAAGAAGATCACCATGAATTCAGTTGTTGTGCCAGGCAGTGCACAGACCCCACCCCTGACTCTGACTGCATCATGTGAGGTGCTTCACAGACCTGGACCAAGATGGCACCCCTGCTTGCTGGGCACTGCACAGACCCTGCCTGAGCTCCAGTGCCCCCCCATGCCAGGTGCTGCACAGACCCCCTGACAGGTCAGGAGCGCAGTGTCCCAGCCCATCTCTGCCCCAAAGACCTTCCAGTCTCAGTCATCAAAAAGGAATAAGTATCCCCATTTGTACACATGTGGAAGTGGAGGCAGAGCAAGATTAACATTCCTGTGGCAGGCAAGGACTGAGAGTCAGAACTCGGGGGGGGGGGGGTCCCTCTGTTTCTAGAGCCAGGAATAGAAGCCGAATGGGCTAGAACAGGGGGTGTGGGGCTTCAGCACCCCTAGGCTGTGTTCCCAGTGCTGAGAGCACAGTGGGTTAAAGCAGGGGGCTGGGAGTTAGAATCCCTGAGTCCCACCCCTGGTTGTAGGAGAGGAGTGAGATCTCATGAATAGAGATGGGAGCAGGAGCCATAACTCCTGGCTCTATTCCGGACTTGCTCTGAGAACCCTGGGCAAGTCTCTTGCCCACTCTAGAGAGTTAGAGCAAAAAAGCACAGAGCAGAAGTCAGAGCTCCTGGGAGGGCTGTGGGGTATGGTGGGCTAAAGCAGAGGAGGCAGGACTCCTGCGTTCAGTCCCTGACTCTAGGAATATTGTCTAATGGGTTTAGCTCCCCTTCACTGGTCCCTGCTCTTTGCAGCCTATCCAGGGGTGGTGGAGGCAGGGTCTCTGTGCCCATCAGACCAAGTCAACAGCAGAGAGTTTGCTGATTGATGAGAATAAAGTAGATTTTTTGTTGCCATGGAAATCCTCCTCCAAACTCCTTCCCCCACACTGCTCAGCCTATGGTCCCTCTACTTCCCCACATGCCCCCTGAACCTCACTCTCCTCCCACCCCTGAGGATAAAATCCAGAAGCCTGATGCCCAGCCCCCAAATCCCCCCCTCTGATCCTAGATCTGGTGTAGGGCCTCATGGATTCTTTCTTGAGGTTCTGCCTTTTAGCAGCATGACCAACCCCTTCACTCAGCTCCTCACTTTTCCCATTTCCCTCTGCTTCACCCCCAGCTCCCAAGTTACTGCTGCTCCCAGGCAGTTACCCTCCCCAAGGTGCTAAGAGGCACGGAAAGTGGGGAGACCCCACGTCACTCAGGACACTGCCTACCCTGGGGGAACAGACTGTAGGAGAGGTGATCCTGCCAACCCTGGCAGCCAGTGCTCCCCCAGGCCCCGGCACAACGCCAGGAGGAAGCAGGGGCTCAGCAGGGGGTTCTCTCCCCTGGCAGTCAGTGCTGGCCCCAGTGCTGTGCTTGGCAGCTGTCTTGCAGGGGACTCAGCAGGAGGTGCTTTCCCCTCAGCAGGAGGCGATGCGGGTGTGGTGCTGCAGGGTGAGGCTCAGCAGAGGAGTTTCAGGATGTTCTCGTAGCTCAGGAAAGTCACCGCGTTAACAGGGAAGGCACGGATACTGTTCAGGGACAGGCCTTTTAGAAAGACATGGGGTCCCTCATGCCGAATGCTGGTGTGGATGCAATCCAAGACCCCGCGGTAGGACACACCCTTCATCCCGTCCATCTGCAGCCGGGCCTTGATCACGTCCATGGGCGTGGCTAGGGCCCAGGAGGCTGTGCCCGCGCAGCCACCAGCCACGAGAACTGTTATCGGCCCTGGGAGCAAAAGGAGAGGTAAGAGAGTTGGGGCTTGGCCGCAGGAGATGTGGGGCTCAGCAGGGGGTATTTCCCCTCAGTCAGTGCCATCCCCCAGTGTGTTGGTTGTGGCTAATTACAGCATGGTTGTTCCATACCTGTTAGTTTCCACCCATGAAGTGGCTGCATTTCAGCACTGTATGAAAAGATCCTCCTTAATTGTTCAGGGCCCACAAAAACACCACCCACCTTCCACAACACGAATTCTGATTCCCTGCAGTCTCTTCCCTGTGCCCTGGTAGAGAGGGCAGCCCCTTTCACTGTATTCCCGTCTCACCAGGTTCTCGCCCCTGCGCTGTCACGGCCTGGCATACACTGACGTAGGTGAGGAAGTAGACAGGCATGGTGGGTGTATCTCGCAGCACTAGGGCCCAGGTGCCCCGGAACAGGCCCAGCACCCCCTCCTTGCGGAATATGCTGACACCACAGTGCACTGGGCCCCGGTAGTGGGCTCCAGGGCCCCTCGCTGGACTCCTCAGCCAATAGGGGTGAGTCTGGTTCTGTAGCCGAACTTTGATCAGGTCAACAGGAGCCAGGACCACAGCCTGAGATATTGCAGGAGTGAAGGGGAGGGAAAAATGAGTCCCAGTTAGTCCCTTCATGGAAAAAACTGACATTCAATGACAGCTGGGGCTGGAGGGAGAAACCCAGTGCCCTGACTCCCTGCCCCACTTGCATAGGCGGCGAGTTATATGGGCTCGTGGTGCCCATGCTCCAGGAATATTCAGAGCGCGGGGGCCCTGCTCCACCAATATTTGGAGCTGGGTCTCTCCCCCAGCCCTGCCTGGAGCGGGCCCGCCCCCCCCGCGCGTCCTCCCTCCGGCCCCAGAGCGTCCCCCCTGGTCCCAGAGCGTCCCTGACGGAATGAAAGCTGCACATGGCTCTCCCTTGCCCATTAGGCACACCCTAATGCAGGGGCGGACTGGCAGACGGGCCAGCTGGAGGCTGCTGGAGGAGGAGGGGTGTGACGGGGCAAGCCCACCCCCCGCCCCCGCAAGAAGACGCTGCCGGCTGCGGCGTCAGAAGCTGCGCAGCCCAGCACACCTCGGCGCTGCTGCGCATGCTCCAGCAGCCCTGAGGGCAGTTCAAAAGCTGGGGCCGCACAGTTGAGAAAGGGGGAGGAGCATGTCACAGTGAGGCCGGCGGAGGACGCGGGAGGCCGGAGGGATCCAGGACCCCAAGCCCAAGAGCCGCCCCTCAGTGCCGGGACCCCACAGCCCAGGGTCTCACCAGTGGGGCAGAGCCATGTGCCCTCCCGCCGCGGCCAGTGGTGGAGCAGGGGCCAGAGCCCCTGGCTGCGCTTCCCTGAGGTCGGTCTGCTCGGCCACACATGGCAAGGTCTGGCCAGGAATCTAATTCCGCCTCTGCCACAAACCTTCCCGGGGCACCCCCCACCCCCAGGGCCACCCAGGGTCTTGCTCTTCCCCTGCATTGGCAAGTCCCCCCAGCCTGGGTCCTCTGGGGCAGCCTGCACGAACTAGCTGGAGAACACCCTGGGCCTCTCTTGTGATGGGTCTCAGTGGCCCCAGCAGCGGCGTTACTCATGGAAGCCACAGAACCCATCAGCAGCCCCCGGGGATCACCCCCAAGTCGGGGGGACGGGACTCCAGAGAGGGGTGGGGGGGCATCAGGGAAAAAGAGGGAAAAGGGGGCAGGGAGAGGCACCAGGAGGGTGCAGGGCTAAGGGACGGTGCAGGTGCCAGGGGATTCTGGGGGTGAAGCAGAAGGGCAGACACCTGCAGGGGAGGGACCAGCACCAGAGGAGAGAGGCAGGGCAGGTGTGTAGAGGGAGGTGTTAGGAGAGGGGATGAGGAGGGGTAGCTCACATGATCAGAGTGGGGCTACTGGAGGAGTGGGCACAGGGGGAAGAGAAGGGCTGGTGGAGGGGGGCAGGTCGCAGGAGGGCTGAGGGCAGTGAGAAGGGCAGGAGTCAGGACAGCAGAGGAGGGTGAGAGGTTGGGGGCAGCAGGCACCAGGGGCGCTGCTGGAGCAAGGGGAGGAGACATGGCAGCAGAGGGAAAAAGTAAAGGTTTATAAGATATTTATTAATAACTTGGGTGCCACAGTGGCACATCCAAACAAGCCACATGAACTCAGTACTGGTGCACAATACAAAATTCATTCTGCTCATGGGAGGAAACTCGTAGAGGGAACACTTCCCCCAGCCTCTCCGCCCCCGAGTTAACGTCACACACATTGGGTTAATGCAATTGCAGGATAGTTGCATGAGGAGGGTTTGGTGGGGGGCCAAACTAATCCCTGTTGGTAGGAGGATGGTGGGAAAAGTCCTTAGAGGGGGGTTACATGACATCTTTTACATCTGGTCATGTGTCCATCTTGCCCTGAGAGTGTTACCTCCAGGGGCGTGGCTAATGGGAGTCAGGTACTCAGTGTTTGATGAGTGTTTGATCTGTAATCTGCCATCTGCCCCCCCCCTCCAGCCACCACTCTTGCCTCATGCTGGGCAAGGGGCAACCCCATCCCCCACCCCAAGTGAGGCTACGGTGAGGGGCAGCAGCAGGGGAGGCCACACATGATGGCAGCCCCTGGTACCCACCACAGGCCCTGCCCCACCCCAGAGCCTGCACCCCCAGCACCCCAACCCTGAGTCCCAGCCCTGAGCCCCCTCCTGCACTGTGAACCCCTCATCCCCAGCTTCCCCCTCCCCCCCCCGACCAAGATGACTTGACCATGGAAGCCTTCCTCACACCTTCAGTGACCCCAAAGAGCATTTTCATCAAATATATGTTGGGCTCATTGAAGCTTGCAAAGTTGCCATTGAACAGAGGTTTTCAACAGAAAGCTTTACATTCACAGTAAAATTAGAGAAGCTTATAACTGAGGCAGCAAATGGCTCGAAACAGGACATTGTCCCAATAAGTGAAGCTTTCCATGGTGACATTAACACCGAGAAGCTATTTGTTCATTTAGAAATGTTGAGTGAATGATATTTGCAGATCGAGAAATTGCCAGCTTAATTCGGTGAGCAAAATGAAGCAATTTCTAAAACAAAACAAAGGCTTGAGTGACATGTTGTCAGAAGTTACAATTCTCCTGAAATTATTCTACACAATTCCGACTACAACCTGCACCGCTGAGCGATCATTCAGTTGCTTGCACCGACTGAAAAATTATTTGTGAACAACAATGGGCCAAGAACGTCTAAATCACTTGGCATTTCTGCACGTTCATAAGAACTCTACCTCTGAATTGGACATGGCAAGTCTCCTGGATGACTTCATTTCAAGAACCAAACAACGACGGAAAGTGTTTGCTGCCTCCTGAAGGGGCTATATTTGTTCTAATTTTAGAAAGTATTTGCTTTTGAGGGTTATTGATCAAAGAGTGCTTGGTTGTTTCCATATTCAAAAGAACATTAATAACATTGATATTCGTAGTTAAATAATTTTTTCTTACAATAGTAATATTGTGCAATAAAGGGAAACTGTTAAACACTTAACGGTTTCCAGTCCATTTTTACATCATTTAATAAAATATATATCGGCTTATAGGGCGGGGGGGGAGGGGGGGAGGGACTAGACCCATTCTAGGTACCACCAAAAATTATACAAACCTGCCGCCCCTGCCCACTTGCTATAGTCTCCTTAGACCCCACTGAGCTGGGCCAGAACTCAGGAGTCCTCCTGACTCCCAAACTCTCGCTGCTCTAATCACTGGACCAGACTCCCTTCCCCTCCCCGAGCTAGAACCCAGGAGTTCTGCTCCCCTCACCCTGCCTATGCATGAGCTGCCTGGTCCCTCACCTGCATCAGGCCAGAGAAGCAGCCAGCGGTGAGGATGTGGGCGTAGCTGGGGGGGTTGGCACTGCGGTCGCGGTGGTGGGTGGCAGTCAGGTACAGCAGGGCATTGCTGTAGGCCCCGAATATCACTGAGTTGGCTACAGCCACACTCAGTAGTGGGAAACTCATCCCCTTAAAGAAGCCTCGAACCTGCAAGGAAAAGGGCAGCATGGTGGGATCCATGGGCAGCAAGTAACATAGTCAAGGGAAGATATTGCTTTCCCAAAATTGCCTATATTATTCAGCTGCCCATGAGGGGTCTGGGCTGTGCCATATGGTAGCCCTGGTGGCTGGGTCTGTGCCATGCAGTAGCCCCAGCCCTGAGGTGGGGTTTGGCAGGATTTGGGAGGGGAAGGCTGTGGAGGGGCATGGTCTTAGAGAAGGGGTGTGGCTTTGGATGGAAGGGGCGGGGCTTTGGCTACCTTCCCCAGCTGAACTTTCAACCAGCACCCATGGTGGGATCAACCCCTGCGCTAGGGATATGGGGCCCGAGCTCGGAGTGAGCCATGGTGAGGGAGTGACTGGGGCACAGCCCCCCAGCCGATGCCTATGCACACACATGGCACGCCATCATACAGTACAGGGAGCGGGGCTGATCTCAGTTGGGGGGAGATGTAGCACCCAGCATAAGGGGGCTTCGGCCACGGGGCAGGGGTCTCTTGTCGCTGCTGTTATACAAATAATAAATGTGCTTCCTCCAACCGTTTCATTGCGGTACGTTCTGCTCACGCAGTCCAGGATCCCCCGATAGCCAGACTGAGTCTGCAGCCGCACCTGGAACCAGAGACAGGCTTTGCAGGGAGGTATTAACAGCAGCCATTTATGCGAAAGCCAAAGTCCTCCTGAGAGGCACTTGGAGGTGGCATTTTCTAGACAGTGGGGGGAGCTGTGGCCTGGGACTTTGCACTCCCAGCTTCTGTTCACAGCTCTGGCAGAGGAGGAGTGCCTAGGAGAGTTAAAGCAGGGGGTGCTGGGAGTCCGGAATCCTGCGTTCTAGTTCTGCTTTTGCCAGGAACATGGGTCAAGTCCCTTTGTGCCCTTGTCTAATCAGACTATGGACTCGTGAGGGGGAGGGATTCTCTCTTGACATGGGTCTGTGCAGTGCCTGGCATGGGGGGGTGTTGTGCAGGGCCTCCCTTGAGGGGTGGAGGGCCCTGATCTCATGTGGGGGGGAGGGGTCTGTAATGCCCAGCCTAACAGGGGAGCCGGATCTCAGGCAGGAAAGGTCTGTGCAGACGAGGGCCCCAAGCTTGGTTAGGGCCACCATAATGAGAAATAAATATGTTTAAAAAAAAATAGCTATTGCTTGCCCTTTGAGGCATGGGGCACTGCTCTGAGCTAGGCCCTGCTGGGGAGTTGGCTATCTCTTCATCCTGTCTGTTAGAGATAAGGGTGCCCTGTCCCTTCCCACTCCCACAGCAGCATCTGCTTCATATTCACCTTCACTGTGTCCACTGGGTGCCCCAAGGCCAGCCCCACAGCTCCTGCATCCAAAGGAAAACCAAGTCAGTTGGGAATTAGCCCCCGCTGTCCTCCCTGGAATGAGAACAGAAGCCAGGTGCCGCACAGACCCAGAGTTACAGCAGCAGGTCCATCAACTCCTGGAGCCAGGAATCCAACCCTCCCCCCACATCCATACACACCCCGCTGTTTTCTTTGGGATCCCAATGCTGTCAGCAAATGTTACAATGTTGTAAACAGACACAGACCCCCAGTGGCAGACAGTGTTTGGTTATTTTTAACTCACTCATCAATGAGCGATTGGGAACTATCAAATCTTTCTCAGAAAGAAAACTGAATTTGAACTTAAATTCCACTCTTTTAAAAATGCCCCTAAATAGCGGAGGGAGGCATCCAGAGAACCTGACTCCCAGCCTATCTTGGGCAAGTCACTTCTCTGCCTCAGTTTCCCCCTTTATAAGGGGGAGAATAATATTTCCTTTTGTCTATTAATTTAGATCTGGATTCTCAAACTTCATGGCACTTCAACCCCCTTCTGACAACAAAAATTACTACATGACCCTGGGGGGGGTGGGGGCAGCCTGAGACTTCCTGAGCCCTGCTGCCCCAGGTTGGGGGGTCAGGCCAAACCCCAAGACCTATTGCCCCTGGCAGGGGGCCAAAGCTAAAGCCTAAGGGTTTTGGCTCCAGGCAGGGGGGCTGTAACCTGAGCCCTGGTCCTCAGGGCTGAAGCCCTCAGGCTTTGGCTCTGGGTGGTGGGGCTCTGGCCTCAGCCCTGGGCCCAGCAAGTCTAACACCAGCCCTGGCCACTAAGTTGGTGCAAAGCTGAGTGGCCTTGCAGCTTCCCATTGACCCCCCACAGGGACTCGGGGAAGCACCTCTCCCAGCCAGTCCCAGCATAGAGCTGCCACGGCCAGCAGGGAGGGGCCACTCTCCCCCCGTGGGGGCAGCAGTCAGTGCAGCACGTCCAGCTCCTAGGTGGGGGAACTATGGGGCGCCATATGCCACGGAGCCTCGTGCTCCTCCGAGGTGCCAAACCTGCTGGTCGCTTGGTGCCTCAGGACAGACAGGCACCAGGCAGCCTGCCTTAGCATTACTGACCAGGAGCCACCTAGGTAAGCCCAAGCCCGAACCACTCACCCCACTCTAAGCCCCCCCCACAACCCACAGCCACTTCCTGCACCCCAAAGCTCTCATCTCTGGCCCCACCCCAAAGCCACACCCCCAGTCCAGAGCCTGTACTCCCTTCTGCACCCCAACCTCCAGCCCTGAGCCTCTCCCCAAACCTGGAGCCTCCTCTTGCATCCCAAACCCCATATCCCTGGGCCTACCCCAAAGCCCTCACCCCCTCTGATACCCTAACTCCCTACTTCAACACGCAGCCCCCTCCAGCATTCTGAATCCTTCAGCCCCAGCCTGGAGCCCCCTCCTGTAACCCAAACCCCTCAGCCCCAGTGCCCTTGCACCCCAACACTCTGTCCCAGCCCTGAGCCCCTCATCCCTGGCCCCACCCAATAGCCTCCACCCCAACCCTCTGCTCCAGGTATGAGCCCCCTCACACACTCAGAACCCCTTAGCCCCACTCCCACCATATGAATTTTATGTGCACCAATATGAAGGAGATGTTGCACTCCGCACAGGGGTGGGAAAAAGAGGGAACACAGCCTGTCGATCCCATTAAAGTGGGGTCACAACCCACTTTGGGGTCTGAACCCACAGTTTGAGAACCCCTGATTTAGATTATAAATTCTTTGGGGTACAAAACTGTCTCCCTATGTGTCTGCAGTGCCTGGCACAATGGGGACCCAAGTCTCAGATGGTGGGGGTCTGTGAAGCATGTAGCCCAGGGAGGGGGGTCCTCAGTCTCATCTGGGGTCTGTGCAGCCCCTGATCCGGCAGGGTCCTGACCCCGCAGCAGCGGAAGGGTGTCTGGATGGCACCTAGGAAGGTGGGAATTGGATCCTTCTTATTCTTACCTGAAATCCAGCCAGCCACAAACTCCGCCAAGGACATGGTGAGTGTAACTCAAGGACTGCACAGGTATCTGGATGAGGGGAAAGATTTGATCAAAGTTAATCCATTTAATCCCTAACTTGCCCTCCTGGGCGTTTCAATCTTTAACCTGATCCTCCCCTGTCCTACAAATTGACCTTTTCCCAACAGCCAGTGCCCACAGGCACGTGAGGTAATGGAAAAGCAGGAGATTAAGCGGGGGTATGATGGGGCATCCCAGCCCCACACTGGCCAAGGGGAGGCTAACCGGGCCTACTGGGCTGAGAAGGCCCCTCCCCCGAGGCCCTGCTGGGCATGCTCCAACTGCAGGGCTGGTATAAAGGCCAGAGGAGCAGCTCAGTTAGGGGTGGACCTCTGAAGGGGAAGGAGTTTCTGCTGGAGCACAGGATGAGCTAGAGCTGCAGCTCCAACCACTGCGCTGATACCAGCCTCCACACTGACCGTGGCTTGCAGCTACCCTAGCTGCCATTGCCCCACCTGCTGCTGTGCTCCCCAACACCAACTCACCAGATGCTGCTGCTGGACCAGATGTCACTGATGGCAGGGCTGGACTGAGGTATGGGTGAGCTGGGCAGCTACCCAGGGTGCCAACTGATGGGGGGCACCTGATGGCAGCTGTAAGGGGCATGTAGTGTCCCTTACAGCTGCCACCAGGTGCTGCGTGCCTGGCTCCTGCAGCAGTGGCCAGGTGGTGCTGGCCCAGCAGTACCCTTCCCCCCATGGCCGTGTGGCCTGGTGTGTGCGCTAGCAGTGCTGGCTGGGCCGGACTGAGCAGCACATGCACTGTGTGCCCTGGGGGGCCTGTGCACCCTGGGGGGGGGGGGGGAGGGTGGGCCTGTGCCCCATGGGTGGGCCTGTGTGTGTGTGCTGTGTGCCTGGGTGTGGTGCTGTGTGCTGGGGCCCAGGGCACCAAAAGGGCTTGGGCCAGCCCTGACTGATGGGGTAGGAAGTAGCCCAGGACAGGGAGCAGGAGGGGCCCCGGAGGGCTTGGTGTGTTTCAGGGAGGATTTCCCTGCTGAGCCAGTGGTGGGAACCACCTGCCACTGATAGGGCCCTGGGCTGGGGTCTGGTGGAGAGGGAGGACCTGGACTCCCCTACCCTGCCACACCATATTGAACCCTGACACAGGGAGATTAGAGACTTGGCTGCTGGGCCATATTGAACCCTGGGGCAAGGGGCATACCCAGGCCCTGTGACCCTGGTGGAGAATGTGGGTACTGATGGTCTCTTCCCCCCCCCCCCCCAACCCCTTGCAATAGGGGGGAGAGAGAAGCTTGGGAATAATTTGTTGTTGTGGGGTCATACCCCTAAAGATAAACAAGCTAAGGGCAGGATGGATCCCCATGGGGGGTGGGATGGTTCAGGGGACAGCTGGCAACCAGTCCAGGGCCTCCTGAACCCTGAGAGGCATATTGCGGCGGGAACGATATATGCCAGGCGAGAGGCCACGGCAGTGGCCCAGCGGATTTGGGACCATTGCTGGCGGTGGCTCAAACCAGGGCAGGTGTCGTCTGCCCAGATATCACAGTTAGTTGCACTAGAACAGTTGGAGTGGGTCCTACCCCGGGGAGAGAAGGAATGGGTACCGCGGCACCATCCCGTGACCCTGGCTGTGGCCATCACCTTGCTGGAGGACTCTCAAGACCATGTTGCGAAAGTTTGTAGATGAAGACCCCTGGCTCTGGGACAAGTGGTTGCCCGCCCTGTTTGCTGTGAGGGAAGTGTCACAGGCTTCGACTGGCTTTTTGCCCTTTGAGCTGCTGTACAGGCGTCACCCCTTGGGAATCTTGGACCTCATGAAAGAAACCTAGGAGGAGCAGGGGTCCCGTGTGCAGGGGTCCATCCACTAAGTCGTGCAGCTAAGAGAATGCCTCACGGCGTTGGACCGTTTGGCCCAGGAGAACCTGCAAAGGGCCCAGTAGGAACAGGCCCAGCAGTACAACAGGGGGCCAAGGTAAGGGCCTTCAAAGCAGGAGACCGAGTAATACTGTTATTGCCTTCAGGAAAGTGTAAGCTTTTAGCAAAATGGCAAGGCCCTTTTGGGGTGATGCTGAAAATGGGACCCGTGGATTATGAGATCCGGCTTCCGGGGCAACGGAAGGCAGCCCGTATCTACCACATGAACCTCCTGAAGGCGTGGAGAGATCGGGAGGCTATGATGATTGCCCCATACTCCCCCGAACCTCAGCTGAGGCCAGAAGCCAGTGACTCCCTGGAACCTCACCCGGCGGATATCGGACAGGACCTCGTGCCCGAACAACAGAAACAACTACGAGAGTTAATCGCACAGTTCCCTCACATCCTCTCTGCCAAGCTGGGGAGAACCCAGGTGATTAGTCACCATCCTGGGTCAGAAGGTGAGAGACGGCCATCACCCACTTCCCCGGAAACTGTGGGACACCATAAGGAAGAAGCTAATTCAGATGCTAGCGTTAAGAATCATGGAGGAATCAAAGAGTGAATGGTGGAGCCTTATCATATTAGTCCCTAAGACAGACAGGATGGTGAGATTTTGAGTGGATTTCCGCAAGGTGAATGCCATCTCAAGGTTTGATGCCTACCCCATGTCCTGGGTAAATGAGCTGCTGGAATGACTGGGACAAGCCAAGTTCATCTCTACCCTTGATCTCCCCAAGGGGTATTGGCAAATCCCACTGACTCCTGCGGCACGAGGAAAAGACAGTGTTCCCTACCCCCTTCGGACTATATCAGTTTGTCATGATGCCATTTGGGCTATGTGGGGCCACCGCCACCTTCCAGAGGCTGATGAACCAGGTGCTGCGCCCACACAACTATGCCGCGGCATACATCGATGATATCCTCGTGTACAGTACTAGTTGGACTGACCATGTGTACCATCTCGGGCAGGTATTGCAGGCCCTGAGGGAAGTGAACTTGATGGCTAATCCAGCAAAATGCCACCTGGGGCAACAGGAAGTGACCTACCTGGGGTGCCCTATGGGGCAGGGAAAGTTGTGACCCTTGATAGACAGGTGCAGGCCCTCCGGGACTGTCCTACCCCAGTTACAAAAAGACAGGTACAACAGTTTTTGGGGCTAGCGGGACATTATAGACATTTTGTCCCAAATTTCGCTACACTAGCAGCCCCTCTAACAGACCTGACAAAAAGCCAACGACCTCGAAGGTGGATTGGACATCTGAGTGCGAGACGGCATTCCGGGTGTTGCAAGACCACCTGGTCCAAGAGCCAGTGCTCTGACAACCAGACTTCGCCAAGCCGTTATTTTACAAACTGATGCATCTGAGGTGGGTTTGGGAGCTGTTTTGTCCCAGGAAATAGGAGGGGAGGAACACCCCATCCTCTATTTAAGTCACAAGTTGTTCAGAATGGGAAGTGCTGGCACTGAAATGGGCTATTGAGGCCCTCCGGTACTATCTTTTAGGGAACACCTTTTTATTAGTAACTGACCACGCCCTCCTAAGGTGGCTCCAGAGCACGAAGGACTCGAACACCCAGATTATGCATTAGTATCTTTCGCTGCAACCTTACGCATTTTGGGTGGCGCACCAACCAGGGAATGCGCATGCAAACGCTGACTTCTTTTCCCGCATTGACAATGGGAAAGATGCCCCTCCAGGGGTCACTCTTAAGGGGGAAGGTGTGTGATGGGGCATCCCAGCCCCACACTAGCCAAGGGGAGGCTAACCAGGCCTGCTAGGCTGAGAAGGCCCCTCCCCTGAGGCCCTGCTGGGCATGCTCCAGCTGCAGGGCTGGTATAAAGGCCAGAGGAGCAGCTCAGTTGGGGGGGACCTCTGAAGGGGAAGGAGCTCCTGCTGGATCACAGGAACAGCCAGAGCTGCAGCCCCACCACCGTGCCGACACCAGCCTCCACACTGACTGCAGCTTGCAGCTACCCTAGCTGCCATCGCCCCACCAGCTGCCGCTGCACTCCCCAACACCAGCTCACCAAATGCTGATGGGGTAGGAAGTAGCCCAGGGCAGGAGCAGGAGGGGCCCCATAGGGCTTGGTGCATTTTGGGAAGGATTCCCTGCTGAGCCAGTGGTGGGAACCACCCACCACTGATAGGGCCCTGGGCTGGGGTCTGGTGGAGAGGGAGGGCCTGACACTCCCCCCCCCCCCCCCCCCCCCCCCGCCACACCATATTGAACCCTGATAGTGGGAGCTCAGTGACTCGGCCGCTGGGCCATAGGGTCCCCAGGGCACACCCAGGCCCTGTGACAGGGGGTGACAATACAGAGCTAGGCTAACCAGGGGAACCCAATTGGTGCAGTATCTTGCTGAGATTAAGGGCTGGATCCACCAGCTGATCTGGCTGCTCCCCTCTCCCCACCCCTGTGCCTGTCATCTACCAAAGGGGCCAGATGCCCCCAGGGCTCCCTCTCCAGCCCACACTCAGAGCTGGATTTTTCCAAAGCCCTCAGTCCCCAGCACATGGAGTTTCTTCAAAAACCAGCCACTTAGATGCTGAATTAAATGCTCACTGTGCCATGTAGACAGACAGCGCTCTCCTCAGTGCCTCTGGCAGCCACCCAGGCTCAGAGAGGAGCAGGGCCTGCCTTCTGTTACATTGCAGTTGTAAGGGGCTCATGAGCGTTGGTAAGGGCCAGGCAAGATTCTGCCAAGACTTGTGCGGGTGCTTCCTGGGAGGCATTTGTGCCCAGATCCTCCTAGCAACGGAGATACCCAACTTGATGAGGTACAGTTGTAAGTGGGGCCAGGGGGTTTCTTGGCTTGTCTCTGAAGCCTGGAGATAACCTGCTCAGAAGTTTCTCTGTTGTAGCTGGCTGGAGGGGAGGGGGTTTGTTCAGAGTCCAACTGGTGACCTGATTTGGCAGGAATTTTCCCCGCAGGTCAGCATGGCAGGGAGGGACCTTTCACCTTCCTCTGAGTCTGCAGCATGAGGCAACTGCTGTGATCATCAAGGTCTTACCCAATCAATTCCCCATGGTCCTGGTCCCCTCCTGCTCGGTGCTTAGGGCTCACCACTCCTTGGCTCTGGAGGCTGAAATGCTAAAGTCTTTGGACTCCACCTATGGCTGACTGGGTGAAGTGTAATCGTCTGTGATACTCACAAGTAGGGATGTTAGATTTCGATTATCAACTAATCAAGTATTCGATGGAATTTCCATTGGTTATTCAATTGGCTAATTAAAGAAGGGGGGCTCTCGCTATCTTTCACCTCTGCCTTTTAAATGTAGTAAGAGACTCTCTGGGGCTCTGCCTACATTTAAGAGGCAGAGATGCAGCAGTTGGACCCGGCGCGAGTGGGGACTGCTTGAGCCCTTCGTGCCATTTCCCCCACTGTGCCTCTGCCTCCTCTGTCCCCCTGCAGGGACAGTGCTGGGAGGAACCGGCTTTTAAGCTGGCTCCTGCTTCCCCCTCTTCCTCCCTCCCCCCCCCCTTGCTGCCTCTGATACAGGCAGGTGTCCCCTGCTGCCCCCCATGAACCCTCCGCCGAGCAGGGACTTGGGGACAGAGCTCAGCTCAACATGGGAGCGACAGAACTGCTGGAGGCTGCTGCCGTGCCTGACGGAACATGCCTTGAGGCTGGTGAGCGCCAATCTCTTGAAGGGGCAGCACACTGTCTCCCCCACTCCCCTTTGGGTCCCTATAAAGATGAGAGTCAGCAACATTACAAGTGATGCGCACGCTCTCCTTGCAGAGGGCATTTGAATAGAATAATTTTAAAGCAAGGGAACCAGACTTTGATCTGATTTTCCTCCATTAACTTCAGTGGAGTTGCTTGCAGTTTTACATCAAGGCAATGAAGCTCAGGGTCTGAGTCAGTTTGCCAGGTTGGACTTACTATACAAAAAATCACTCTGATGCTTTACTGGTGCCAAGCATCATGGACCACATTTCTCCAGTGCCTTGCACTTGGCACAGCTTTAACTGAGTGACTGAGCAAAGCACATGCAGGGAAAGTGTAAAATGCTACTGGAAGAATAGGAGTTTATACTTTGCATGAGTGCAAGTGCCTGAACAAGCCTGTGGAGAGTCTGGTGTTGTCTATATCATGGTATATGAAATTAGGGATGCCACAGAGGCACTTTAACACAGCTGTATAGCTTCTTGTTTCTAAAGTTGGACACATGAAAGCAAACCTTTTAGTAACTATCCTGGGGCCAGATTGAATATCAGTTTGCCACTGTTAATCCAGAGCAGCTCTAAAGAAAATGTTCTGGATTCACATTGCATAACTTACATTGATAAAGCCTATTTATCAGAATGTTTCCATAATATTTGATACATCTGAATTTTTGGGTATATAGTTAACACAACGCTTTCATTGAAGTCTCATGATTTCTAGAATAAAGCATGACTATACACAGGGCTCAACAAATTATGCAAAACCCTACTCACCAGCCAAAAGGGACTCGCCTCTGCCTCCCCTCCTCCCCCCCCCGCCCCCACCCCACTGTGCAGGCACGCACCACCAGAGAATGGGACGACTGGCATGTTTGTTTACATCAGTTATCATGGCCGCGGTTATCGTTGTTTGTCATTCTTTGACATTTTGATGCGATCTCAAACTTCAGTGAAAGTTACAATAATATTTTCATAGGCATGCGCAGCACATTTCATTAGGGGGTGTACCCCAAGAATTTTTTTTAAATGTACTCTTTGACCCCCATTAGCCATGCCCCTGACCCCTGTTAACCACACCCCTGACCCCCATTAGCCACATCCCCAGACTCCCATAAGCCACGCCTGTGGAGGTAACACTCTCAGGGCAAGATGGACACATGACCAGAAGCAAAAGGTGTCATGTGACCCCTCCCTAAGGACCTTTCCCACCATCCTCCTACCAATAGGGATTAGTTTGTTCCCCATCAAACCCCCCTCATGCAACTATCCTGCAATTGCATTAACCCAATGTGTGTGACGTTAACTGGGGGGGCGGAGAGGCTGGGGGAAGTGTTCCCTCTACGAGTTTCCTCCCATGAGCAGAATTAATTTTGTGTTGTCCACCAGTACTGAGTTCATGTGGCTTGTTTGGATGTGCCACTGTGGCACCCAAGTTATTAATAAATACCTTTTAAACCTTTACCTTTTCCCTCTGCTGCCATGTCTCCTCCCCTTGCTCCATCAGCTCCCCTGGTGCCTGCTGCCCTCCAACCCCCCACCCTCCTCTGCTGTCCTGACTCCTGCCCTTCTCACTGCCCTCAGCCTTCCTGAGACCTGCCCTCCTCCACCAGCCCTTCTCTCCCCCGTGCGCCCACTCCTCCAGTAGCCCCACTCTAATCATGTGAGCTACCCCTCCTCATCCCCTCTCCTAACACCTCCCTCTACACACCTGCCCTGCCTCTCTCCTCTGGTCCATCCCCTGCAAGTGTCTGCCCTTCTGCTTCACCCCCAGAATCCCCTGGCACCTGCACTCTCCTGGTGCCTCCCCCTTCCCTCACAGCCCCTGCCCCCTTTGCCCTCTTTTTTTTTTTTTTTTTCCCTGATGCCCACCCCTCACCACCCTCTGCCTCCATTCCTCTCATGCCCCTTTGTCCTCACACATGCCTTGCTCCATCCCCACCTTCCTCATGCCCACCCCTTCTTTCAAGCCTTCTCCCAGCACCTCCCCTTCCCCCTCTAGCCCCCAATTCCCTTACCCTCTCCTCTCCCAGCATCACCCTGTCCCCCTCCCACTGACACCTGCCCTCTTCCTCAATGTCTCCACTTGGCCCCCTGGCATTTCTCTCCTGCACCCTGTCCCTTGGTGCCTTCCCCTCCCCTCTCCTGTCCTGCCCTGCCCTGCTCCTCTCCACTCAGCACAAGCCCCTTCCCCCTATTTTTCCCCCTTCCCTTCCCCTCCCCACCTGGCTTCTGCCTTCCAGTGTGTGGAGCTGCCGGAGCCTTTTTGAATCCGGCGGTCACCAGCCATGACGTCATGACGCCACATCATGCCGCGTCCTGGCATCTGCCGGTGTCCCGCCCTCTGGCTCGTGTCCCGCCTCCTCGCGCTGGAGCTACACGCAGGGAGCCCGGTGCCGAGAATCGCCACACTTCCCCCTCTCTGGCGGCGCTCCGCTCAGCTGGCGGATCAGATGGGGCCACGCTGCCTGTAGTGCGGGCTTCGGCCAGCCTGTCACAACGGCCCACTGGGCCAGTCCGCCCCTTCACTCGCCAGCTGGTAAAATTTACTCGCCACGGGCAAGCGTATTTGTCGAGACCTGCCTATACATATATCATTTACATGAGACATAAAAATCACTTTACCTATATCTATTTTCAATCTATCAAGCAAGGCCTTGGTCAACACATTAACCCCTAATTTCCATTGTCTTAGAAAAAAAATCTTGGAGTTTAAAATGGAGCGGTCAATTAATCACCATTCATTTCAAGGCATTAACTCTAAACAAATTACAATGTTTATAGAGTTAATCAGTTTTAATTGTGCTGATAATATAATACCAATTTAAATTTAGCTTTCAATTACAACAGAATAGAAAGCATACACTGCTCATCTTATAAAACTTCAAATATTTGCTACAAAAATAATAGAAGTAGTATTTTTCAGCTCCCCTCATATGAGTACTGTAGTGCAGCCGTTTTCAAACTTTTTTTTTTTTCCTCGTGACCCAGTTGAAGAAAATTGTTGATGTTCATGACCCACCATAACTTGTGGGCTCCAGGGTGGGGCTGAGGATGAGAGCTCTTGCATGTAGGAGGGGGCTCCAGCTTTGGGGGGGAGGGTCAGGGCTGGGGCAGGAGGGGCTTACCTTGAGTAGCTTCCAGTCAGCAGTGCAGCAGGGGTGCTAAGGCAGGCTTCCTGCCTGTTCTGGTGTTGCAGACCATGCTGTGCCCCAGAAGCAGCCAGCAGCAGCTTCCCAGCCAATGGGAGTGTGTGGAGCTCTGCTCAGGGCTTATTCTGCCAGGCATGTCCCCGCCTACACTCTACCCCCAGAATGCCTGCTGTAAGCATTCTGAGAAGAGTGTTGCTGCCCCCAGCGCCTGTCCGCCCTGGCAGGGGGGCTGGAGCCATGCACTCTCTTCCCTTCCTGGTGCTCCAGGAACAGGAAGACTTGGGCTGTGCGGCCTCCTCCCTCCCTGGTCCTCTGGGCGGGAGAAGCTAGGGCACGCAAATGCTTGCCTCCTCCTTCTCTCTCCCCCTCCCCATGGTGAGGGGTGGGGCTGTAAGTGAGGCTGGGGCCTACTTCCCCCCCAGTCCTAGCTTTACTGCCTATCCATGGTGTCCAGGCTTTCTAATTACCAACATTGTTCAATTGAAACCCAAGCTATTTCTCTGATAGCCTACCATATCGGCTCCTGTTTTTTGAGAAGGTCCAGGCAGTAATCTCACTGTACACTGAGCTCTAAAAAGTATTTAGCAACAGGAAATAAATGCAGAGAGAGAGGTAGCAACATTTTGAATTGTACAGTGCAATTCTGAGTTTGATCACTAGAAGGAGCTAAATTTATGGAGATGATTTCAGTTCCTTCCTAAGTCTGAGCTGTGGGAGTAAGAGGAAGCATCTCAGGCAGGACAAAGATTCCAGAAAATTCTAGTTTCAACCAGATACCTTTGTAATGAGTGTATGGCTTTTTATGTTAAAAATGTCCCTTTTAAACATGGCTTCTTACTAACACCTGTTCTACATCAGGTGACAATATTTCCCTATGCTAAATATGGGACACTTGGTAAAATTATTCATATTCAAGCAAGTTCAACGGCAATCAAGCAGAAATATGCAGTACAAATGTTCAAATTAACATCAAATTAACCTGTTAAAAAGAAATACTGTGTAGTTGGATTCTTTTGATACCTTCTTTAAGTTTCATAGGGCAAAGAGGTGACACACAAACTCCCATACTGGGACTGGTGGCACCAGCTGGTCGTGGAGCAGTGGGACAACCAGCAGTGGCTCCAAAACTTTTGCATGCGGAAGACCACCTTTTTGGAGCTGTGTGCCTGGCTCACCCCCAGCCTCTGGAGATGCGACATCCACCTGTGGCCCACCATTCCCCTGGAGAAGCGGGTCACAATCACCCTCTGGAACATGGGTTCCCAAACTGGGGGGCATGAAGAAATTTTGGGGGGGGTGTGAGGTGACCCAGCCCTCCTTTCAATTCCCCCCCCTAAGTTTTGTTGCTATTTTTGTTTTTCAGTCACGGTCAGTTCCTTTTGTTGAGCGGGGGGGGGAAAAAAAGTTTTGATATTGGTGGGGAGGCATGAGGGTTTCTCAAATCAAAAAGGGGGTGTGATGCCGAAAAGTTTGGGAACCACTGGGAAGATCGCCACCCTAAACAGCTTACTGGTCAGTGGGCAACCAGTTCAGCATGGAGAAGTCCACCATCAGGGCCCTTCTCATGGAGGTAAGATACTCTCAGGCTGCAGTCCCTACATGGGAGGGGTGGGAGTCCTGTTAAAGGGGGACCCTCAGGAAAGGGGGGCTGGTGGCTGCGAGGGTGGAGTGGGAATGGGGGGAAGCCCCATTCCTGGGGGGTTGTGCCATCCCACCCTCTCACAGCCCTGCTGGGGAGCAGCCTCAGAGGGTGTGGTTCCTGGGGGGGGGGGGGCGGAGATGGGGTGGACACCTCCCAAGGGCTTAGGCACCCCCTCTCTCGTTCTCTGTTTTGTACGTTTCTTTGTCTCCTTCTGCAGGTGGTGAGGGCCATCAACTCCATCCTGCTGCGGAGGGTCATCTGTTTGGGAGACCTGGATGTGACCATGGCCAGATTTGCTGCCCTGGGGTTCCCGGACTGCGGTGGAGCCATTGATGGGACCCACATCCCAATCTGCGCACTGGAGCATCAAGTGGCCCAGTATATCAATTGCAAAGGCTACTTCTCAATGGTGCTGCAGGTCCTGGCCAACAACCGTGGACAGTTCATGGACATTTTTGTCAGGTGGTTGGGCAGGGCACACAATGCCCATGTCTGCAGGAACTATAGCCTGTGCAGGAAGCTGGAGGTGGGCACATTCTTCCTCCGTCATGACTTTGCGGTTGGGAACATGCAGATGCCATTGTGCATCGAGGGGGACTCGGCTTACTCCCTGATACTGTGGCTAATGAAGCCATACACAGGCCACCAGGACCCCAGCAGGGACCAATTTAATGCCTACCTCAGCGGTGCCCGGATCCAGGTGGAGAGAGCCTTTGGGTGCCTGAAGATGCAGTTCAGGTGCCTGATGACCTGCTTGGATGTGGGGGAGCACAACATCCCTGAGGTGGTGGTGGCGGCATGTTGTCTTCCACAACATTTTAGAGAGGAAGGGGGAGGCCTTCCTCCAGGGGTGGGGGACAGATGCCAGTGGCGAGGAACAAGCCTTCCAGCAGGTGCAGACAGCTGCCAACCACCAAACCCATAAGGCCAGGGTGCACATCTGGGAGGCCCTGAGGGAGAGGTTCTCTCAAGCACCTCAGTAACTCTCCACAGGGCCTCCCCAATAGGGGCCTCTGGTTTGCAACCCCCTAATCCCTTTCCCACCACAACCCCTCCCTTCGCCCCTTCCCTGATCTCTCTCAATAAAAATACCTGTTTGATTTTTAACAAAACAAAATCTGTACTGATATTACATTAAACAAAGGTGTGCAGGGGAAGGGGGCCTTATTACCTGGAAGGGGAGGGAGGCTCAAACTGAAGGGGGAGGGCGAGGCTAGATGTCCCACCTCAGGTACAGGGACCTTGTCGGAGTTGGGGCCGGGTGGGACTGGGGACCAGGGGGGAGATGGGGGGGCTGGAGTGGGGTGTGAGATGGCAGGGGAGGGAGCAGAGGCATTGCATGGGGGGCAGGAGGGTGGAAGCCAGGAGCAGCGGCATCAGGCAGCTGTACCATCATGCAGTACGTGACAACACACATGTTGTCACACCGCTGCATGAGCTGGTCCCATGCACAGTTCTGCCACTCAGCGTCGTCATGTATCTTCTGTGCCAGGGTCTGCTGCATGTCGTGCAGAATGCTGACATGCTGGCACATGAGGTCTTCCTGGAGCAGTTTGGGTCCTCTGGGCTCTGGCGGGTGGCTGCAGTGGTGTGGCTTGCCCCTCAGTCCCGGCTGGGCCAGTTGTGGAGAACACAAAGAGGGAGAGGCGGTCAGTCATCCATGCAAAGACTCCCTGAGGCCGTGCCCTCCTCTGTGAGCAGCGACCAAC
Organism: Pelochelys cantorii; assembly: GCA_032595735.1. Classification (NCBI taxonomy): domain Eukaryota; kingdom Metazoa; phylum Chordata; order Testudines; family Trionychidae; genus Pelochelys; species Pelochelys cantorii. The sequence continues at coordinate 36,994,986 of CM064336.1, forward strand.
AGTCCTCAGCCCAGAGGAGGGAGATGTCCTGGGAGCAAGGCCATGTGTTGCCTGCACAGCGGGCCATGCCTCACAGGGGCCCTGAGGTGCCCAGGGAGCCATGCTGCCCACTTCCTCCCACCCCGGTCCACGGACCAGCAGGAAAGGGAAGTGTCTGGACACTGTGGGATCCCCCCATGGGCATCTGGGAGCAGCCTGGTCCTCCCTGGTGTCCACACACAGACACCTGGGGCTCACAGCGCTGCCCCCGGCGGGAGCGAGTGGTGCCTTGTACATGCAGGCATGCCCGCGTTCTGTGTGTGGCACTCCTCGGGGTGTCTGGGGTCATGCTTGCGCCCTGGTGGCTAGATTGCTTCCAGCTGTGGCAGGTGCTGAGACTGGGCCCCCCGTGGCAAGACATGTGTGGCCTCCCGAGCCTGGCAGCAGGATCCCACCTGTGCTCAGGGGCTGCCTCCTGCGTTCACGTACTGCACACTAACACTGCACATGATTGCACATGTACAGACTGCAGCATGATGTCCAGCCCGAGCAACACTCGCACCCTAACCCCCTGTGCCCACTTCCCCCGCCCTGTGAGGCAAAGTGAGACCACTCACCTGAAGATCCCTCCCAGGCATCCAGCTGACTAGCACTGGCTCCAAGGACAGGGTGACGGTCTCCTCCTCCTCTGGCTGGCCCTCCTGCTCCTCCTCTGCCGTGACCTCCGGCTGGGCAAGGATGGGGGTCTGAAGGCCGGAGTCCATGACGATGGGTAGGGAAGACATTTCCTCACCCTCCAGGATTTGGTGCAGCTCTTGGTAATAAGGGCAGGGGTGGGGTCCTGCCCCTGAGTTCCAAGGTGCGGGGTGGGTGTCCTCGCTTCTCCAGGGACTTGGCCATGCACCCAAATATATCTGTGTTTTGGCGCTTGGACCAGAGATCCTGTAATGTCTCCTCCTTGCCCTACAGCTCAAGGATGCATGCCTCTTGGTTCCCCTGCCTGGGTCCTGGGACTGGTCCCTGCAAGGGCCATGGGGAGTCATGGAGGGCTTGAGACTCTGCCATGGATGGCAAGACCTGTGGCAGGGAGAGCTGTGCGGGTGAGGTGCTGCTCTCAGGCCAGCTTCCTGCCACAAGACTTGTCCAGGGTGCCTGCAGCTTTAAGAGGGGCCAGGAGACAGGAACTATAGAGTCCTGATTCCACCAGGGCAGCTGCGCTATTTCCTGTAGGCCTCTTCTTTAAAACCCTCCTCCCTGTCCACACATGCCTTTTTCCAAAACAGCTCTTTCGGAAAAAGGCTTCTTCCTTGTAGAAAGAGGATTACCAATGCCGGAAAAATCCATTCTTTCGATTTTCTTTTGGAAGAACGTGATTGCAGTGTGGACGTAACGCAGGTTTTGTCAGGAAAACAGCCATTGAAATGCCAACAACGGGAGGCAGAAAAAACAGTTTGACCAGTTTACACTTTTACATGTGGATAGCACTTTTGTTGCCAAACCTTCCCAGCATAGGTATGTGCACGGGATGTGCCGGGTGTGCACAGGCACACCCTAATGTTTCAAAGGGCCGCCTGTGGTGCGGGGGCATGAGCCCCCGCACTAGAAGGAGCGCCAAAGCGGCGCTCTCGGGAACAGGCACCGCACCGGGTTTGTCGTGCATGTGCGGCTGCACGGTCAAAACCGGCGGGTCTTAGGACACCGCAGAAAGAAGGGGCAGGGACGCAGCAACGTCACCCTGCCGCCCCGTCAAGTGCGGTGAGTTTAAACCCCGGGCGGCAGGGGGGGAGGGAGGAAAGTGTAGGAGAGGTGGGGGGTGCCCCGGGCAGGGGATCGGGTGCAGCACGGCTGGCCTGGGGAGGAGGTCGGGTCGGGGGCAGCGCAGCTGGCCTGTGGGGGAGGGGGTCAGGCCCTGAAGGGCCACGTGCGCGGGCTTCCCTGCTTGGCGGGAGGGGGGACAGAGCGTGCAACAGGCTTCCTTCCTCTGCGGGGGGGGGGGGTCGGCCCCAGAGAGAGCACTTATCGGTAAGTCCCCAGAGGCGCGTGCTGGGACTTCCCTTCTCCGCGGGGGGGGGCAGTTGGCCCCGAGGGGCCGCATGCGTGGGCTTCCCTATTCCGCAGGAGAGGGGGTCGGCCCCGAGGGGTCGCATGCGTGGCTTCCCTGCTTGGCGGGAGGGGGGAGGGAGTGCACAACGGGGCTTCCTTCCTCCGCGGGGGGTCAGCCCCAGAGGAAGCGCGCGGCCGAGGCTTCCCTCTGAGGCTGGTGTAGGGGACTCCCTGCCCCCAACGGCACCCTGCCCCAGAACCCTGTCCCCCACCCTCCTGCCCCCATTCCCTCACCCCTGCCCCCAGCCCACAGAACTGTCCCCCTGTCCCCCCGCTGCAGAAACCTGTCCCCCTGCCCCCCCCCCGCAGAAACCTGCCCCCTGACACCCTGCCTCCCGCTGCAGAAACTTGTCCCCCGCTGGCACTCTGCCCCCTGCTGCAGAAACCTGTCCCCTCCCCCCCCCCCCGGCACCCTGTTCCCTCTCCCCTGCCCCCACTGGCACCCTTCCCCAGTACCATGTCCCCTGCTCCCAACTGACTTTTCTGTGGGTCAGTGACCCCTGACTCAAGACAGGTTCCCTGCCCTTCTCGTAAATAAAGACAATGCAGAAACTTTTTGTGTTTGACATAGTATTTTATTTAAAAATGAAGCCTGGCCAACAAATCCCTAATTGGGGCCAAGCCCCCATCTGGCCACAGCCACTCCTGCACTCCACTTTGCCCCACACCCTATATCTGTACACTGGAACCCCCTGCCCTGAGCCCCTCACATACCCCAACCCAAATTCCTGTACCAGCGGCTTGCTTTGTACCCCAACACTGCCCGGCCTAGAACCCCCTCCCTGAGCCACCGTCCCCTTCTCCACCTCCTCCTGCATCCAGATTTCCTCCCAAAGCTTGCACCTCTCACCCCTTCCCATACCCAAATCCCTCATTCCCATCCCAGAGCCTACACATCCTGTCCTCAACCCACCAAGGATATGGCTAGACTGCAGGAGTTTTTCAGGATTCTGGAGATATCCCAGAAAAACTCTTCTGCATCCAGGGATGCGTTTGTTCTTCCGCTTTTTTAGTGGAAGAGCAAACATGATCTTTCGGTCACCCCTATATTCCTCTTTCCACGAGGAATAAGGGGGCTTCCAAAAGAAGTGGTTTTTCTGATATTTGGTCCAGTCTAAACAGGCCAAATATTGGGAAAACTTCTTCCTACAGAAGAATTGGAAAAAAAAAAAAAAAAAGCAGCAGTATAAGGATTGGGGATAGCAAGTGATGGAGAGGAGGAGAATAGAGAGAGTGGGGCTTCAAGGAAGGGGTGGGGTGGTAGATATTGGCTTGGTCTGTCATTTAAAAAGTGATCCTGGGTGTAAAAAGGTTGGCAGGGGTGGCCCATGGGCCTAGGCAGACTAGGCAGTTGCCTAGGGCGCCGCTGGCCCGGGCGCCCGATGATGACGTCATGGCCATTGACGGCCGTGCAGGCGGGGGCACCAATCGCGCCTTCCGCCTGGGGCGCTAGCTGCCGCAGCCGGCCTTGGGCCACTCCTGAAGGTTGGAGACCACTGGAGCAGGGGGAGCACCAGAAGGGTGAAAGTGAGGGCGACCCTAGAACTCTGTTACAGACCAGCTGGCGGCTGCTAGAGGAGGAGGGAAAACTAGGGGGAAAGGGTCAGAGAGGAAGGGGCTTGTGCTGAGGGGAGGGGGGCAAGTCAGGAGAAGAAAGGGGAAGGCACTAAGGGACAGGGTGGAGGAGAGAGACAAATGCCAGGGGGCCAAGTGGAGACAATGAGGAAAAGAGCAGGAGGAGAGGTGTCAGTGAGAGGTGGGGACAGGATAATGCTGGGAAAGGAGAGGGGAAGGGCTTTGGAGGCTAGAGGGGAGAAGGGGAGGTGCCGGGAGAAGGCTTGAAAGAAGGGGTGGGCATGAGGAAGGCGGAGATGGAGCAAGGCATGTGTGAGGGCACAGGGGCATGAGGGGAATGGGGGCAGAGGGTGGTGAGGGGTGGGCATCAGGGGAAAAGAGGGCAAAGAGGGCAGGAGCAGTGAGGTAAGGGGGAGGCACCAGGAGGGTGCCAGGGTAAGGGAAGGTGCAGGTGCCAGGGAATTCTGGGGGTGAAGCAGAAGGGCAGACACCTGCAGGGGAGGGACCAGCACCAGAGGAGAGAGGCAGGGCAGGTGTGTAGAGGGAGGTGTTAGGAGAGGGGATGAGGAGGGGTAGCTCACATGATCAGAGTGGGGCTCCTGGAAGAGTGGGCACGGGGGAGGTGGGTGAGGGCCATCTAAATTGAGACACTATGTAACATCCAGATACCCATGTTAACAAGGCCAAATCCTATTCATCTTACTCACCAAGGGTATGTCTACACTGCCACCCTAGTTTGAACTAGGGTGGCTAATGTAGGCATTCAAACTTGCAAATGAAGCCCGGGATTTAAATATCCCGGGCGCCGCCATTTTTAAATGCCCCGTAGTTCGAACTCCCTGCCCGCGGCTACACGCGGCACGGACTAGGTAGTTCGAATTAAAGCTCCTAATTCGAACTACCATTACTTGGATTGCACTTAAATTCAAAAAGTGATCTCGTGCTTAAAAAGGTTGGAGACCACTGCATTAACCCAATGTGTGTGACGTTAACTCGGGGGCGGAGAGGCTGGGGGAAGTGTTCCCTCTACAAGTTTCCTCCCATGAGCAGATTAATTTTGTGTTGTCCACCAGTACTGAGTTCATGTGGCTTGTCTGGATGTGCCACTGTGGCGCCCAAGTTATTAATAAATATCTTATAAACCTCTACCTTTTCCCTCTGCTGCCATGTCTCCTCCCCTTGCTCCATCAGCTCCCCTGGTGCCTGCTGCCCCCCAACCCCTCACCCTCCTCTGCTGTCCTGACTCCTGCCCTTCTCACTGCCCTCAGCCCTCCTGAGACCTGCCCCCCTCCACCAACCCTTCTCTCCCCCTGTGCCTACTCCTCCAGTAGCCCCACTCTGATCATGTGAGCTATCCCTCCTCATCCCCTCTCCTAACACCTCCCTCTACACACCTGCCCTGCCTCTCTCCTCTGGTGCTAGTCCCTCCCCTACAGGTGTCTGCCCTTCTGCTTCACCCCCAGAATCCCCTGGCACCTGCACCATCCCTTACCCCGGCACCCTCCTGGGCTATGTCTACACTGGTGGGTTCTTGCTCAAGAACAGCCATTCTTCCGGAGAGCGTCCACACTGACCACCTGCTCTTGCGCAAGAAGATTTACAATAAAGCGTGATAAGAGAGGGCATCTTGCGCCAAGAGCTACACTCTTTTCTAACGAGCGTAAGCTCTCTTGTGCAAAAGGGCAGTGTGGACGCGCGGCAGGAGTTTCTTGCGCAAGAAAGCCCTACGGCTAAAATGGCCATCAGAGCTTTCTTGCACAAGAGAGCATCCACACTGCCATTGATGCTCTTGCACAAAAGCACAAGGCTGTGTTCTTGTGCAAGAGTTCTTGCACAAGAACCCACAAGAACCCACCAGTGTAGACATAGCCCTGGTATCTCCCCTTTCCCTCACTGCCCCTGCCCCCTTTGCCCTCTTTTTCCCTGATGCCCACCCCCTCACCACCCTCTGCCCCCATTCCCCTCATGCCCCTGTGCCCTCACACATGACTTGCTCCATCCCTACCTTCCTCATGCCCACCCCTTCTTTCAAGCCTTCTCCCAGCACCTCCCTCTCCCCCGTCTAGCCCCCAATGCCCTTACCCTCTCCTCTCCCAGCATCACCCTGTCGCCCCTCCCACTGACACCTCCCCTCCTGCCAGGGCCGGCTCTAGGTTTTTTGCCGCTCCAAGCAAAAAAATTGTTGGCCGCCCCCCCAGCCCTCTTTTCTTGTTGGCAGCGACCCGGACCCGGATCAGGCCCCCTGGCGCAGAGAGAGGGGGCATTCTGCTTGGCGTGCTATGCCCGGGCCGCAGGATCTAGCCCGGCACGGGAATAAGAGCTCGGCTTGAGATCAGGACCAGCCCTGAATGACCCAGAGCACCAGGCTGGAGCCCGGACACCTGGGTTCTGTCCCTGGCCCTGCCGCCGGCTGGCCTGGGGCAAGTCGCTTCCCTGCTGCCTCAGTTTCCCCTTCGGGAGCTGGGGAGATGCTGCTGCCCTGCGCGGCCAAGCACGGTGACCGGTGGGGAGGGGCTGGGGCTCCCTGGCCACCCCCTCCGGATGGACGCGGACGCCCACGCACCATGACCCCCCCACAGGACCCCGCGCGCCTCCCCCTCCTATTCCCCCCTCATGGCTTCGCCAGGTCCTGTGGATAACAGGAGAGGAAGCACTTGATGATTCCCTGTTCTGTTCACTCCTTCTGAGGCATCTGGCATTGGCCACTGTTGGAAGACAGGATACTGGGCTGGATTGACCTTTGTTCTGACCCAGTATGGCTGTTCTTATGTTCCTTTGGACAAGCTACAGGGCTCCCAGAACCCTGCCCTCCTTCACCAGCTGCAAGATGGGGGCCAGCTGAAGGCTAGGGCTGGCCCATGGAGCCCTGCTCACCCCAGACAAACTTCAGGCCAGGCCCAGCCCATGCAGGCCCCCTCCCCCCTCGGAGGAGCCGCTGACAGGAAAGCGAAGCTCTGTCCCCCTGGGAGGAGTCATCAGCACAGCACTGTCACCCTTGTAAGCCCCGTAATCTCTCCCAGCTCCCTCCTCTGAGTTCTGCACCTTCTACCTCCTGCCATGACTCCTGTTCCCCCACCTCCCTACTCTGAGCCCCCCCTCCACCAGACCCTGTGCCCTGAATCCACCCCTCCTGCCGTCACTCTATCACCTTCTGCCCTGAGTTGCCCCCACAAACCTTCCAGCCCCCTGCCCACACATCTTAACCCCTTAGCAAGAGTCCCCCATATCTCTGCCCTGACTCCAGCCCTGCAACCTTATACTCCTGCCCTAACTCCCCGCACCAAACCCTGTGCCCTCAGCCCCCTACCTCCTGCCTTCACTCCAGCACCCTTCAGCCCCTGCCCTGAGTTCCCCAACTCTCCCAGCCCCCTGCCCTCACTCCTGTACCCCCACCCCTTTTTATTCTAGCAAAAGACAGAAAACTTGCAAATACTGTCCACCACAAAACTATATCTGTTTTTTGTTTTTATCACTTTCCTTCTGATATTAATACAAACTTCCTTTTTCTCTTCACTTTTGAAAAATTCTATCATTTAAATAAAGCATGTACATTTTCCTTTTATTTTGTAAACTCTCCCCCTCTCCACTCCCTCCCTCCCCCGAAATTACCTCTTAAAGATCCAGAGACGCTCATAGGGACATAAATATGTAATCACAACATGCATAATATCTCCTCCCGAAGATTTTCTCTTTAACCATGAAGCTTAGAAATGTTTGAAGAAAACGGAGAGTGTCATGTAGTAACAGGACTGCAGGAGCTGGGGATTTACTGACCTAGGTCTTCCCTCGCCCCAAAAACAACCCCCCCCCCCCAACACAAATTGACAACGGGGCAGGGGCAACCTTCTTCCCTCCCCCGCTCCTCAGTACTGGGGCAGGGGTCGCTGAGCAGCTACCCCAACTGTGCCTGTCCCCGCATTGCCTGGTAGGGTTCACTCCCCTCTAGCCCGTGTAATGTAGAAAGCTCCTACTTGGGAGATTGTGCTACTTCCTGATCACTGAGCATGCTCAGCAGTTCTTTTGCAGCCACTGCCCTTCTCTCTGCCTGGACAAACTGTGAATTTTTGCTTAGTTCATTCCTACAGTAGCACTTCCTTATGATCATGCTAATAAGAAAGTGCTACATGTAGCACATTCCTATAAGGTAGGAACTTTTGACATTACACCAGCCCTTCAATCCACCAGTGCCTGTACTGCAAAGCACAACGTTGCTATTTGTTATTTTTTACCCAGAAACTGGGAGATTGGTCCGATGCGCTTTACACAAGGGTCAGCGGCTAGGCTGGGGGCCTGGAAAAGGGACAGGAGATTGCATGGCATGAGTTTAGGTTACACCTCGGCTGCTATTTTAATTTGGTAATTTTTGTTACAAGAGTTTCTGACCAACTGTAGCATCTAGGCACACTAGCAGGCCTGGAAGCAGAATTTTCACCGGGGGTGGGGGGCGTGCTTTTTTGTAAATATGGACTGCAATTCTTTTAAATATAAAGGAGTTCAAAATAGTCATGCAGTGAGTGTGCATGAGACGCTAATAAAAATGTGAGTAGAAACTGATTGGTAAAATGATTGTTATAACATATTAAAATGTATACAGTAATAAAGGTTTTATAGAAATTACCTTCTGGGATCAGGGCAGGCAGACAGCACAGCTGCTATGCCGTGCCCCCCCAGCCTCCTCAGGAAAATCACTGCCAAGTGAGTGCTTCCCGCTGCTCATGGAGGGAGGAAGGGGGTGGGGGTGTTTCCCAGCCCTCCCTGCCCATCTCTTAACAGAGGGGTTCTGAAAATTTTTGGCAGGTGGCCCATCTGGCTCAATGCAAACCTTTCCATGGACCACCAGTTACTAATGGAAATTCACCATTAATTACATAGTTATGCCCAAGCCATTTTGCTAGTGCTGCAGCTAAGGAGAATGGTTCAATTTAACCAGTAAGAAAGGAAATATTAATTTAAATTATTAAACAGACTAAGCACTTTAACTTACTCTTGTTAGTTTATCAAACTCCATTTTATATAAAGTAAAATATTAATTTATGTCCAACACAAAAGGTTCTCATGTTTTCTTTATTTATGGCAGGGGTGGGGAACCTTTTTGGGGCTAGGGGGACCACTGACCCACAGAAAAATCATGTTCAGGGCTTCCCTTAGGCCAGATTTACTCTTCTGGGGTTCCAGAGTTAGTGGATTTTGTGGATGCCCCTAGGCTCTGGGGCTGGGACAAAAATGGGGATTCAGTGTGTGGTACAGGGCTTTCAGCAAGAGGAATGGGGGGGTGCAGGATCTCAGCAGGAGGTGGGGTACAGGCAGGGGTGAGGGTGCAAGGTCTGGATGCGAGGAAGGGTGCAGGAACAGGCTGGGAGTAGGGTGTCTGGACAGGGGGAGGGGGCAAAAGCAAGGGAGGTAGCATTGTGTGGTCAGGAGGGAAGATGCAGGAGCAAGGGTGGATGCAGGAGTGGGCTGCAGGTAGGGTGTCTGGCCGGAGGAGGGCGCAGGAGCAGGCTGGGAGTGCAGGGTCTTATTGGGGTAGTGGTGCATGAGAGGGCTGGGGGGCACTTACTTGACTTTGTGCCGTGCACCAGTCCCAGGCAGTGCCTCCCTCTGCTCCCACTGGCCAGATTCCATTGGAGTGGGGGAGGGGATGAGAAAGCCCCAAGCCTTGCTGCTTTCCTGTTCCCCTTAGCAGGGGGGGAGGATTCTTCCCCGTTGGCAGGACGCTGAGACTGCAGCACCCATAGTGAGCTCCCCACTGTGGGGAGGAGGAGCTGAGCTCAAACTGTGGACCACCAGGAAGGCAGATGCAAAGCCCCCTCACACTGATTTGGAAGACCATGGGGGGTGCATTCTCACCCTTTGCACCCCCTCCCCCTGGATACGGGCCTGTCTATGTAGTGTAGACAGAGAGCAGATACTTCCTGTGGGTCATGCTCCCATGCCCCCAGTATCAATGAAACAAAGCAGTCTGCAAATACCAGAAATGGGGAGTATTCAGTCATTCCCAAACCCTGTGCTAAGTGTAGTCTTGCAAAACTGGACAAAGACTTGTCTCCTGCAATGTGTGTTAAGGGCCCAACTACACTCATACATGTTTTAAAGTTTATACAGTATCCCTTAATTTTAAAAGATTTTACAAACATCCAAAAATTCACAATCAGTGTTTCTAATTAATTACGGTTGTTGGAAGTAGGAGACAAACAGAGTTCAGACAACTCAAATCTGGATAATCAGCCTTCAGATAATTCTGGTTTATTTGTGTGTTAGCATGGCACCCACCTTCTTTGACATCTTGCACAAATAACTATAACAGCCTACTCTCCTGACATGGTTAAAATATACTTCATTTTTGCAAATTTGTTGTCTCTACAGAGTTAACTCATGCTCTCAATCAGCTGTTGCCCAAAATCTCATCCTAACCCCCACCCCATCCCATTTCATTTGTGCAAAATCCTCTCACCTGAGTTTAATGATGCTTTAAAAATCCAATTTAGGTGGGTGTTAAAGTTCAGGTGCCACTTTTACATGGGCTGTTAACCCTCCCTGTTCATAGTGCAGAAGTAGGCTAGAATCACCTAGGCTACATCTACATTACAGGCTTCTTGTGCAAGAACTGTTTTGTGCAAGAGCGTGTCCATGCTGCCATGTGCTTTTGTGCAAGAGCATCCATGGCAGTGTGGATGCTCTCTTGCACAAGAAAGCTCTGATGGTCATTTTAATTAGAGACGTACTTCCAGTTTTTAAATGATGCCTTTTTATCTCTCACTGCTTCTTTTACTTGGTTAAGCCATGGTGGCACTTTCTTGGTTCCAAATTTATTTTAAAACGCAGTTTGAAATTATCAAAATGTTCTGTTCTTAAACAAAATTTTATTTTTTGTTTAAAACAACTTTTTGTTTTGAAAAATTAATTTATAACCTCCAAAAAGAAAGATTCAAAAACAAAGGCTGAAATAAGAAAAGAAAAAGAAAAGTTTTGGATCATCAAAGGGAAACATTTCATTTTACATGACTCCCTCTGCCCAAACCCCCCGCCACATAACCTACCCCATTCAGTTAATAAACAACACTAGATTTAAAATTTGTCACAGTTTGGGGCAGGATAAATTTCCATTTTTTTAAACCTTCATGGGCTGGGAAAACCAGGCCCCTCCTAGTTCTAGTAATAAGATAGCTTGAGTTAATGGTTTTTCTATATGGACTGGATTTGATCTGGGGCCAGCACTCAAGTTATTTCATTAACTCTACAGTGAAGCCAAGGCTCTAGACTAGAGTCAGCTTGCCTTGCCTCAAGAGATAGATTCTTTCAGAGCTGAAGATACTGGGTTTGAGCCTATTTAACAATGTTGGTGTCTGGAGATATGTGACCAAGGGTTTATCAACAAAACAAAACTTATTTAGCCCTGATTAAAATTTAGAAATATAGCTTATTTTAAATCTTTTTTTAAAAGCAAGGTTCTGTTTTCTCTCTCTAGATAGTAAAGAACCAATTGTATTTTTTGAAACAACGGTGATATTTCCAGGTGTGCTTGGTTTACAGTTTCCCTCCTCATCTGTTGTGCACTGTGCAGTATATACTAGTTAAGTAGTTCCCAAACCCTTTTATACCGTGGACCAGCAAACTCATTCAAAACCTTTTGGCAGACCAACACTGAAACATTTGCATATTATTATAGTAATTAATTTATTTGCATATTTGTGTATTTATTGTGGTAATTTATTTCAAGTGGTCACGTGTTATTTTATACTGTATCTGTATGCACACAATACATATTGTTGTGTGGATGGGAAGATCAGAATCTTACATTGTTAAACAAATGGCATGCTTTGCAGAATAGTTCTGGTTTTCAGGGGCACAGCAGAAGGAGGGAGGGAAAGAAAAGGGGGACCAAGCCAGGGAAAGAAAAGGGGGACCAAGCCAGGGAGAGGCTGGTCTGAAAACAGCAGGGTGCTGACTCCAGTTCAGAGAGCTTCTCCCCTCTTGTCCCCTCACCCCTGCTCAGTTCCAGCTGCCCTGCCAGGAGGTCCCCAAGCCACTTCCCAGGGCTCAGCGTAGCCCTGCTCTGCCCCGTGGCCCAGCTGCCCCAAAGCAGCCCCACTTGGCCATGTGAACTGGCTGCCCCAAGAGCAGCCCTACCTCCTGGAGCAGCCACCCACCATGTGGCCCCACTGGCCGGGCCACATGGCTGCTGCGGAGCTGGAACTGCAGCCATGGTGAGGCTATCTCAGTAGGGACAACCTCACTGTGGCCTGGCTCCAGCCATGGCACATAGGGTTGCCAGGTGTCCGGGTTTGAACCGGACAGGCCAGTATTTGAGCTTTCTGTTTGGGAAACAAATTGAGAAAATAAAATGAGAAAATATGAATGTCTGGTATTTTCTAAATAAGATGTACTGTAGATTGTGATGTAATGTCAAGTGTGTCCAGTATTTTTGTTGAAACCATCTGGCAACCCTAGGCACGTAGCTGGGAGCATGGCCTGGCAGAGTGCCACGGCCAGCCATCGGTCTGCAGGCCGGTGCTTGGGAACCTCTGTACTTGTTGGTTACCACATCCTCACCTTGGAGGATGCTGCATTTCATTGATGCTTTGTGTATGTGTGTGCATATATATACACACTATAGACTGAGCCTTCTAAAAGAATGTTGTCTTCATTCTTATAAGATGTCCTTTCTGTTCTCGGTTTGGTGGAATTATTGTCACTTCAACTTCTGTTAACTCTGACACAGACTTATAGCTCTATAAATAAATTAACCCTAGATTCTAGAAAACATTTAAGCTATGTCTGTAATAGAAAAACAAGAGGTTAGGATTGTCCATGAGCACATAATACATGTAAGCAACCCTTGCCTTGTCTACACTGGGTGAAAAGTCCTGTTTTATATTGTATTTTTAAAATTGCATTTGCTAACATGATTTCAAACACAACATATTCACCTAGTCCTGGGCAGGTCTTCAATACGGTAAGAATTTTATGACCGAACAGTCTATATTTTCCCAAATCCTGCCAAACAAAAGTGTATTTAACCAAGAACAAGTCCTGTTTGTTGTGTGAATGTTTATTAACGCCCACATTGCAAACATAATACATACACACTTAATTTTATTGTATTTATTCACAAAAATATACATCCAACTCCTTGCTCTGCTTTTTTGATGCTATGACAAGTAAAAAATTATGTGTTGACATAGAGATGCCATAGGAAGGCACATCATTATAAATTAAGATAATTTATGTTGAGTTGGTACAAAAAGTGTTGGTTTCAATAAATTGATTTTCCTATTAAAGTGACAGTAGAAGAATCTGACCACAAACAGACATTTATTTTTCTGGATTAGTTACTCAAATCCAATAACGCTATCCAAGAATGCAGCAAACTTTTCTGGCTGTCCAGGAGGAAAAGGTTTCAGTGTTGACAAATCAATTGACTTCAGTGACTCCAAAAGGGTGCTATAAAAACATAACAAAAACAAAGGCGATATGAACAATTAAATACTTTACACAGGGGCAATGTTTCTTCTAATCTTTTCCACCCATGTGCAGATTTTTTCCATCCATGTATGGAATAAGTTTTTTCTATGTGCACTGAGGCATGTGCAAACGTGCTCCACCAGTAGAAACAAAAACCTATCAGCTAGGTGGCATTTCAATTTCTCCTGAGAGTCTGCACAAGCACACAGCTTACAGGGAGTGCTGCAAAGGGGGTATTCTGTCTTTCACTGTTTCTAATTCTGCCTTAAATACATGATTCCCTTTGGCATTAAATCAGCAACAAGAGCACATCCTGGAAGGAAAAAAAAGACACCACAGTATCATGAAATTTAAACTATTTCAGCACATGACCAATGGATTTTCCCTTCAAAGTGGAGCCAGATTCAGAGGGCTTGTCCCAGGTCAAAAGCAACCCCACACTCCCTATTTTGTCTGCTCTTCAGATACCTTCTCAAAATTCTTCTTCCACTAAATATTTTCACTTGGTTATTTATTTGTCTCATGATAATAATGTTAAATTTACCAAAACATAAAAAATTACCATGATAACCCAAAATTCCCAAACATGAATCATAAAACAAATATACCATGTATCCTAAAGCCTTCTCATTCTCCCTTCTTAATTTTTCCTGAATAATTTTCACTAAGGAAGGACAAGAATATTCACTGTTATTTGTGCTTATATTAAGTTTAAGATCTTTGAGGGGGAGCTCATATTAGTTTAGTCATACAGAAAACCATGAACTATATGGCTGTGTCTAGACTGGCAAGTTTTTGCGCAAAAGCAACCGCTTTTGCGTAAAAACTTGCCAGCTGTCTACACTGGCCGCTTGAATTTGCGCAAGAGCACTGATGATCTAATGTAAGATTGTCAGTGTTCTTGCGCAAATACTATGATGCTCCCGCTCAGAGATAAGCCCTCTTGTGCAAATGCTTTTGCGCAAGAGGGCCAGTGTAGACAGGTAAAAACTGTTTTGCGCAAAAAAGCCCCGATGGTGAAAATGGTGATCGGGGCTTTCTTGCGCAAAACTGCATCTAGATTGGCACGGATGCTTTTCCGCAAAAAAAGTGATTTTGCGCAAAAGCATCCGTGCCAATCTAGACGCTCTTTTCCGCAAATGCTTTTAACGGAAAAACTTTTCCGTTAAAAGCATTTGCGGAAAATCATGCCAGTCTAGACACAGCCTATAAGTAATAAGATAATTAAATTTAAGACACTTTTAAATGCATTTCACAATACCCAATATGTATCCTGTTTTTATCCTCTTAAGGACCCCCAACAGACAGCTACACAGAGTCTTGACTAGGTGTTAGAATTAAGTTGACAGCAGGAACAATGAGTGTGCAAGACAAGAGAACTTATCAGATCTAAATGGTTACCCACTATCCTAATCAGAGGGAGAGTTGTTGATCAGCCTAAACTTTTTACACTGTTTTAAGGTTGTACTCAACATGAAGATCTAAATACTTTCAAACACAAACTTCTGAAGAGACACTGCCTTTTACTACCTTACAAAGTATGTTACTTTGGTCTATAGACCAGTGCTGCTTTCTACCAACTTCAGAGGATTTATTTGATTTTTCCTAACAGTTTGAATAACAATTCAAATTCCTTCACTTTTGCTCTGTTTACAGTATTCATCATTTAATGCAGCGATGGGCAATCTAGGTTAGTGAGTGGGGTACATGAGTGGCCCTCCTTCATCTCAGTGGGCTGCAAGACTGTTGTAACCAAGATAGTCTCCTAGGAAAGAGTAGCAGAGTGAACTGTAGCAACACTGATTGGATGCAGAGGAGGCACAAGATTCGCAATCAGCAAGCACCTTGCTTTATGTATTTGTCACTTTAGTAATACTGATAGGAAGAAAACCCGCATAGATGGAAACCACCAGAATCTGGCAACCCTGCTAACTAGGGATGTGAAGACAAGATAGTCAGCTAGTCGCTTCCCTACTCTTGCTGCCTCTATTAGGTAGAGGCAGCAAGGGAGAGGGGAGGGGGGGAGGGGAAAGGAGGGTACTTTAAAGCGGTAGCGCTGCATGGAGCCCAGGATCAGCTGCTCCATGCAGCGCTGACACTTTGAATGTCAAGGAGAGCCTGGCATAAGGCTCCAACTGATCCCGGGCTCCTGGCATTTCAAAGCGCAGCACCGTGTGGAGCCCAGGATCAGCTGTGGAGTCCCAGCTGACCCTGGGCTAGTGCCACTTTGAAATGCCGCGTGAAGCCCAGGATCAGCTGGACTCCCTAGCTGGCCCCGAGCTCCACATGGCGTTGCCGCTTTGAAATGCTGCAGAGAGCCCAGTGTCAAGCTCCTCGCGGCATTTCAAAGCAGCAGTGCTGCGCTGCGCTGCGCTCAGGTTCAGTCCCCAGCTGACCCCAGGCTTCGGCAATTTCGCCTTTGAAGCATAGCAAAAATGCATCGGCTATTCAATCAGTCAGTTACCCCATACTTAACATCCTTACTGCTAACATTCAGCAAAATGTCTCGTGGGCCACACATCACACATATATGCCTGCAGGTTGCCGACCACTGATTTATTGGGAATCAAGTAGTGCCCTCGAAAATTATAACCCTGGAACCAGATTTTCAAGTGTTTGGTGAATGCTGCAGCAAGCATAACTCTAGTAATCTACCCTGGCAAAAATATGTGACAGTGGTAGACCTGCCCTGGAGGGAGCTATGTCCAATCTAGTCACTATTTTAGGGATGTGAATGGGTAATCAGTTACCCCTTAAGCATCACCCTTAACAGTTAATTGGTACCTGGGAGCAGTCAATTGGAGGGCTGCTCCAGCCCTGCCAGCCCCCAGCCCATGCAAGGCATGCAGAGTTCCCCACCCCCCATCACCCCAGGCTGGAGTGACCCTCCTGCCACTGCTCTGGCCAGGTTGGAGCATCCCCTGCCTGCGGTGGGGGAAAGGAGGTTCCAGCCCCACCCCCCCTCATTTAATCAGTTAACCAGTTAAACACTATTAAACATGATTTACATCCCTAGTCTGTTTGAGGAAAAGTTACTGATTTTTGCCTTTGATGTAGTTGCAGAAAAGAGTTTGTTTTTTTTCTAGTAAATCTATGTGTTGTAATATAGTAACATACAACAGTGAACACCTTATACCTAGCACAATGGGAACCTAGTTCATGACTGGGGATCCTAAACACTATCTGAATATTACCACTAATAATACTTGTTCAGACAAGATGGCTACTTCTAAGAAAACAAAGTGTGAACAATGACTGTACACTTAGAGGCACAAATGATGTGAAAAGATCTGACGTACCTACACGTGCAATAGAAGAGGTGTCCATCTTTGTATAGTTGCCTGGCTAATTCTAGCTGATGATTGTTCATCAGCTTTTCATTTATAACCACCAAGAGTGGTTTTCCTTTTTCCAGTGTCTCCAGACATGTGCCTGCACCTACAGAAGAAATCAGTAACATGAACACTATTTGCACAAATGCATCCATGTTTCATCTTACACTCACAGTAAAAAACAATTAACCCTGAAATATTTACTCAGGTCATACTCCCATTGTCCTGTTTGAGCCCACTGACATTTGGTTTGAATGGATGCTTTGCTTAAAATTTTACAAAATTTAAACTTAGGGACTATCACAGATCCATAGGACTGGTACAAAAACCCCACTTCTCCTCTCTCCAGGATTGTCTCTTCTCCCTGCGCCACGTTGGATTCTCTGCATGATGCTGCCTTGATGCGGAGGACATTGCCCAAGCCCAGGGACGGAAAGGTCAATAGGGGCTGCAGCATGGCGGATTGCTCACTAGGACCCAGCAGCAGCGGGCAGGGGCTCTGGGAGTCTGGGCTGGGCTGGGCCCCTGCAGCAGATAACAACTTGCAGCCACTGCTCAAGGTGAATCTGAGGCCAGGCTCCAGACAAGATCCCTGATTCCCAGTGGGGGGTTGCTGCTGGGCCCCCAGAGCCCGGTCTGCAGCCAGGAGGGGGAATCTCCAACAGGGCCAGTCCCGCTGCTCCCCAGGAGCCTCTCCCAGGACAGCGTCCCCCAGCCTGGCCAGCCGATCTGGCCCACCCCTTGCCCCAAGGCGGGCAGGTAAATGAGACACACCTCCCTTCCCCCCTCCCCGGGCTGCAGGGGAAGAGTTTGGCCCTGGGCTGCTCACAATGGAGCTAGCTAAGATCTGCCTCCAGCTCCCAGTGCGTGCCGGGTGGGGAGAGGGGCTGAAGAGAGGCAGGGGGGCAGATAAGGGGGGAACAGGGTCGTGTGAGGCAGAGGCAGGAGAGGGATACAGGAGGCGCTGAAGGGAGGTTGGGGGAATTCAGGGGAGACTTACTAGGGCAGATGGGAGCAGGGGTGCCATGGAGGGAAACTCTGAGGGGAGTCACAGGGAGGAAAAGGGGATGTGGGAAAGGGAGGCTGGGGGGAGACTGTGGGACCAAGAGCAACCTGAGGGGTAGGAGATGTACAGAAGGAGATAGGGGAAGATACAAGGGCAGTTCCCCCACCCCATAAAGCAGGAGGGGGGGAGGGCAGATGTGACTGGTGGTAGCACTTGGGGGCACCAGTTCCTATGCCCCTGACAAAATTTCAGTTACTAAATAGGGTGCCCCACATGCCCCTGCACCTGTAGGTGCCCCTCCCTGCACCCCTCTTTCTGCAGGCACCAGTCGCCCCTCTGTCAATCCTTTTCCAGTGCCCCATTGAAACTCAAGACAGCTATGTGACATTCATATGCCCTTTATCTAGCCTGAAAGCAAACAGTCCCTTTCCGCCCACTGGATGGAATAATGGGAAACCGAGGCACGCAGTGGTGCAATAAAACCGCTACAGAAAATACCCGGGACATGTCAGGGTCAAAGCTGAAAGCTCTAAAACATGGCAGGGGCCCCTCAGGCTATGCCAGTTTGACAGACAGACCCGTCCCCCCTCACACACCAGGGCTGGCTTGCAGGAGGCAGAGCTGCCACCTCCTGGCCCCAAACCTCACCCGCATGGCTGATCACCAGATCCGCTCTCTGGAACTCTTCAGCCAAGGACTCCCTGAAGCGGAACACTTCCAGTGTGAACGCTGGCATGCAGAGCGGGGCGGGCGCCGCCCCTCCGCCAACCTGCAGGACGAGTCTGCTGTAGCCCAGGCTCTGCAAGATCTGCAGCGAGACGGGAGCGTTATATCGCCCTGGCCTTGCGCCTCCCAGCCCGGGCCACACTGGGGGGCAGCGCCGCTTCTCCCCTCACGCGCCCAAGGCCTGCGCCATGCCTGGGTGAGGGGAACGAGCCCCCAGCACAGGAGCCAGCCCCAGGCCGCGCTGGGGGCCAGTGGCTCGAGCAGCCTCTAGGCCTTTGGAGCCAGGCAGGAGCCACGACGCAAGCAGGGGCCACGCAGGAACTGCAACAGACCCCGCCGCCTCCAGGAAGGACGCGCTGACCTCACCTGGACAGTCTCCGGGGTGCTCACCACTGCGATCAGCTCCTCGAAGCAGGTCGTCCCCACAGTGACAAAGACCGATTTCATGGCTGGCTCCGGGCTGGTAGCAGCCAAGTGGCGTCTCTCCCGGCTGCGAGTGGCTGCTAGGGGTGCCCTCCGTTCAGCAAAGCCGGACCTGGCCCGCCCCGGGAGCAAGGGCCCTGCAGGCGGCAAGTCCCCCCGCTAGAGTTGCCAGGTGTCCGGTTATGAACCGGACCGTCCAGTATTTGACCTTTCTGTTCAGGAAACAAATTGAGAAAATGTAAATGAGAAAATAGAAATGTCCGGTATTTTCTAAATAAGATGTAATGTAGATGTAATGTCAAGTGTGTCCGGTATTTTTGAAACCATCTAGCAACCCTACCCCCCACCAGCTCCCCTGCGACACCTGTGACATGGCCGGGATGGTCCATCCCAGGGGTGTTACCTCCAAACAGCCCCTGTGTAAATCCGGAACAAAATGACACCCCAGCCACGCTCAGCTGGTGTAACGTAGAAAGCTCCTACTTGGGAGATTGTGCTACTTCCTGATCACTGAGCATGCCCAGATGTACTGAGCATGCTCAGCAGTTCTTTTGCAGCCACTGCCCTTCTCTCTGCCCGGACAAGCTGTGAGTTTTTGCTTAGTTCATTTTAAAAGCATTTTAAAAGGGAGAAAAGTGGCTCAACAGAGGACGTGCCTTCGCAGTGACTTGGCAAGGGGGTAAAGCAGATGCAGGCAGGCTTAGGATCGTTTCTGGGGCAAGCTCATGGCTGGTGGGGGGCGGGGCGCCAGCTAAACCCATCAATGCAGAGTCCAAAGCCAGGGCATGGTCATAGCTGGAGGGTTAAAAACAGCTTTCAAAGTGGGAATGAGGGCCAAGTCCAAGTGTGGTCATGGCACAGTGAAATTTTGATGTGTTTAAATATGTTTTTTGCCATGTATTCACCCTGGAGTCACTGAGCATGCTCAGTAGGGCTGCAGCCGTCCTTCTGTCTGCCCCCTCTCGCTGTAAGTTTTTGCTCACTACTTTTAAAACAGTTTAAAAAGGGAGAAAAATGGCTCAACAGAGGAGGTGACTTAATATTGACTTAGCAAGGGGTTGAAGCAGATGCAGGCAATTTTAGGATGGGTTCTGGTGCAAACTCAGCTCTGGTGGGGGGAGGAGCATCACAACACAAAGTGCAAAGCCCCAGCACAGGCACAGCTGGAGGCTAAAAACAGCTTTCCCAGTGGGAACAAGGCACAAGTCAAAGTGTGGTCATGGCAGGGTGGCTTTTTTTTATTTTCTTAAACATTTTTTTTAACCGTTTGTTCACCTCAGGCACCAAGCATGCTCAGTAGTGCTGCAGACACCCCTGCAGTTTTCCTGCAGTTTTCCCTGCCCATTCTATCTATAGGGTTTTGCTTACTGCATTTCAAATTAGTTTCACAATGTAAAAAGGGTGCTAGAGACAAGACTTGACGTTTCATCACATTTCTCACATTTCTCTTGTCTTATTCCTGGGACTCACTGAATTGCGCTCCCATCTCTGCATCCTATTTTCATTGTTTTGCTCCTTGCAAATGTAATGTCTTGTACTGTAAGTGCAATGCACAGTGTTGTTGGAAAAGATACTTAATTCCAAGTCCTGCTACTTTAAAACAAATGTAAGCAAGTAAAAGTCAAAGTAACCTTCTCTAAAACTACTTGAAAGTACAAAAGTATCACATCTTCATTGCACTTAATTATTCAAAATTAAATATGAGGTGTCTTATGGAAACTATGCTTAACCATCCAAGTTCTTGCAGGTCTCCATTAACACACACACACTCACTCACTCCCTCACTCTCTCCATACAAACTTATGATATAACAAATTATATGATGTTATATACACACAAATACTATACATTTTTCAATGATGGAATTTGAATGTACTCACTGCCTTCATTTATAAAGAAGAGTGACCAAATTAAATACCATACTCAGATTACAGAAATGTATTTATTTTGTCCACATTCAGTGTGTGCATTTTTAGCATTTTTCCATTGTAACAATTAATTTCCCAACTGGTTGTTCAACTGATAGATGATTTTTTATCCAAATTATCACAGTCAATCTTTGATCTTCTAGGAAAAAATACGATTCCATCACCACTGAATATTCTCTCCCAGTCAGCTGATGCCAGCAGAGGTCTGTTGGTCCTGATACACAGCTCCCTAATTTAGGAAAAGACTGCATCAGATGCATGGTCTCTCCTGAATAGGCCAAATACCCATCAAGCTTCTTTGCAGTTTCATTTGTCTAAGATGACACGGTCTCTTACCTTTTCTAACCCCAGTTTCATGCTTGTTTCAAGTGATCCTAACATTTGTCATCAAGATGTCAGCTGCTATCAGCTCCATGTTCTCAAATATTTCATCTAAATACTTCTGAATGGCACACTGGAGTCCATCTAGCAGTATCCTCAAGAGAGAATCTTTTTCTCTTTGCAGTTCTGAAATCATTTGATATAATTTAGGCAGCATCCATTGTATTAGGCTTAGTCCTCAAAAACTTCTTCCTGAAAAACACATCCACATCTCAAAGCACATTGCTGTAGTGCAAGAGAGCATCTGCCAATTGTTTTCTTGCAGAGTGGAGGGGCCAGTAGTGGGTGGTGGCCACGTCCCAGTGGTAGAACATAAGCCCGCTCTCATTCTCTGTTTTTTGTTTCTTTCTCTCCTCCTACAGGTTGTCCAGGCCATCAACTCCCTGCTCTGCGCAGAATCATCTAGCTCAAAAACCTAGATTCCACCATGGGAGGCTTTTCTGAGCTGCGGTTCCCCAACTGCACATGAGCCATCGATGGCACACCATGCCCATCTGTGCACCGGAACATTGTGCGGCTGTTTGTCAACTGAAAGGGCTACTTCTCGATAATCCTGCAGTCCCTGGTGGGGACTACATTTATGTGGAGTGGTCTTGCTGGCATCATGATGCCCGAGTGCTTCAGAACTCCAGCCTGTGTGCCCAGTTGGAAGCCGGCGCCTTTTTTCCCTGATGGGAATTTCTGGTGGTCGACCAGAGTATGCCAGTGTGCATAGTTGGGAACACTGCACACCCACTAATGCCCTGGCTATTGTGCCCTACGCCGACCAGCTGGATCACACCAAGACCATTTTCAATGGTCACCTGAATAGAGCTCGCCTGCAGGTGGAGTGGGCCTTTGGGTGTCTGAAAGGGTGGTTCTCCTCTCTCCTCGCATGCATGGATGTCGAGGAGCAGAATATCCCTGATGTGGTGGCAGTCAGCTGTGTGCTCCACAACCTGGTGAAGCGCAAGGGGGAGACTTTCCTCCTGGGGTGGGTGGCAGAGGCAGCCCACGAGGGCCGTGGCTTGGAGCATCCCTTGACCGCTGTGATACAACAGTCCCCACAGGCCAGGGGTGTGCACCCAGAAGGCCCCGAGAGAGATGTTCTCGAAGGAACCATTGTAAATCTCCCCAGGGCCTCCATCCTTCCTTTTCTCTCCGTTCCCCCTCTCACTCCCTCCCCTTTCCTCTACCCCGACCTCCCAATAAATACTCCTGCTTGGTTTTCAAATCAAATGCCTTTTTTTTTAACAGAAATGAAGGTTGGCCAGTGGGCGGGGGGGGGTGGATCATAACTGTGAGGAGTGTTGGCCCAGCTTGCTGAGCCCCCTCAGGTGCAGGGACATAGTCAGGGTTGGTCTGCTCTGGGGACCCCATTGGGGTGGGCATGATGTGCAGCTGGAGCAGTGGCAGGAGGAGGGGCCATAGGATGTCCCATAGTCATGACTAGGGGATCAGTCATGGCCACGGGGAAGGAAGGAAGCAGAGTCATGGCCTGGCCTGGTGAGGGAGGAAAGGCATGGCAGGGTGGTCAGATGGGTGTGCCATCAGTATAGCAGGGTAGTCATGGGGGTGTAAGGTGATAGCAGCGGCAGCTGGCACCTGTTCACCTGTGCAGGACAGGATGCTGCAGAGGGTGTCACAGCACACCATGAGGTCACCCCAGGCCTGCTGCCACCACTCCAGTTTGGCATTCAGGTGGTGCAACAGGGTGGTGTGGATATCATGCATCACCCCTGAGTGCTGGTGCATCAGCTCCTCTTCAGGCCTGGCTAAGGTTACCAGGTAGCTTCAGAGAAAATACCAGACACACTTGATCAGGGGCGGGGGGTGTGAAGGGACCAGCCGGGAGGGGAGCGGGGCTGGCCGGGAGGAGGAGGGGGGACGGGAAGCAGGGCTGGCGGTGGGGGTCGGGGGCAGCGGGGCTGGCCAGAGGAGATGGGGGTGTGTTGGGGGCAGCAGGGCTGGCCAGGAGGGAGTCAGGAGGAGCGGGGCTGGCCGGGGCGGGGGAGAGAATCAGCCAGCAGGGAGCTGGACTGACCCAGGCACATGCAGATCCCAGGGCGCTGCCCATCCCGTGCATGGTCCCGGCAAAGCACAGGCGAGTCTGGCTACGGCTCCACAACACGCTTGAACAGCGCTCAGGAGCACAGACAGGGCTTCTCCTCCTCCCCAAGGCATCACTCCAACATCAGACGCAACCAGAGGCTCCCAGCGCCGATCGCGCCCCACCTCCCAGCCATTCCCCCCGCCCCTGCCCCTGCCAGGCTTCCCTTGGGCGCCCAGCTGGAAAACCAGAAAATACCGACATTGCATGTGTCCGGTAGTTTCTGAATTTTTTTTACCAGACAGAGGACCCAAAAACTGGACTGTCCGGTTAAATACCGGACACCTGGCAACCCTAAGCCTGGCTCATCTGCGGCTCCTCCGGACTTGGGCTGGTGGCTATAGCGGTTTGGCTTGGCCTTCCACCCCGGCTGGTTTGGCTGTGGAGAATACACAAGACAGAGGGGTGTTTAGTACACCCCACACTTCAGACACATTCCCTGTGGCTGTGCCCTCCTCTCTGAATAGCGACCACAGCAGTTCACAGCCCACAGGAGGGAGGTGTCCCTGGTGCAAGGCCATGTGTGGCCGGCCCAGCACACCCTGTGTCACAGGGTCCTCAAGGTGGCCAGAGGACCGTGCTGCCTACCCCTGTTCCCCTGCACACACCACAGCCAGAAGTGAACGGCTACAGTGGATCCCCTCATGTGGCACAGGAGCCGTGAGCAGCCTTCCCCTCCCTGGGGTCTGCACACACAGCTGTGGCTCACTGGGCTATCAAGTGAAAGCAGCTGCTGCCTCACACATGCGTACATGCATGGCTCTGTGCTGTGTGCTGCACTCCAGCGTGTGTGTGGGGTGGTGCCTACACCCTTGAGGCTAGCCTTCTGGCAGCTGGCTGTGCCCCTTACCACTTGGGCATAGGGCTCGTGTGGCCAGTCTGGCAGCAGCCTCCCAGCCATGTAGAGGTGCTGGCTAGTGTGTCCATGTGCTGCACCCTCCCATTGCACATGGTTGCATGTGCCCACACTGCAGCAGCATGTGCTGGCCTAGCAGCCTGCACAACAATGAGCCCCCTGCTCCCTCTGCAGCCACCTCCCTCCCCCGCTCTGTGTGTGTGTGTGTGTGTGTGTATGCACGCGCGCGCGCGCACACACACACACACCAACATACCTGAGGATCCCTCTCAAGACTCCATGGAGGCCTGGGAGAAGTCCAGGCTGGCAGGAACTGGCTTCAGGGACAGGATGATGTTCCCACTGTCCTGTTTGTTCTCCTCCTCCATCAGGGGCTGGACCCCTTCTTTCAAGCCTTCTCCCAGCACCTCCCCTCTATCTCCCAATGCCCTTACCCTCTCCTCTCCCAGCATCACCCTGTTCCCCTCCCACTGACACCTCCCCTCCTGCCCTTTTCCTCATTGTCTCCACTTGGCCCCCTGGCATTTGTCTCTCCTCCACGCTGTCCCTTGGTGCCTTCCCCTTTCTTCTTCTGACCTGCTCCCCTCCTCTCAGCACAAGCACCTTCCTCTGCCACCCACCTTCTGCCTTCCAG
Organism: Pelochelys cantorii; assembly: GCA_032595735.1. Lineage (NCBI taxonomy): Eukaryota > Metazoa > Chordata > Testudines > Trionychidae > Pelochelys > Pelochelys cantorii. The sequence goes on from CM064336.1 coordinate 37,019,480, forward strand.
TTTGCAGGGTGGCCGCATGCACTCCCTCTGACAGAGCCAAGCAGCCCAGTGCCTCCTCAACCAAATCTCCCTCCCACAGAGCCAGGCAGCACAGCGCCCCCCAACCAAATCTCCCTCCCACAGAGCCAAGCAGCCCAGCGCCCCCTCAACCAAATCTCCCTCCCACAGAGCCAAGCAGCCCAGCGCCCCCTCAACCAAATCTCCCTCCCACAGCGCCCCCCCAACCAAATCTCCCTCCCGCAGCCCAGCGCCCCCCAACCAAATCTCCCTCCCACAGAGCCAAGCAGCCCAGCGCCCCCTCAACCAAATCTCCCTCCCACAGAGCCAAGCAGCCCAGCGCCCCCCCAACCAAATCTCCCTCCCGCAGCCCAGCGCCCCCCAACCAAATCTCCCTCCCACAGAGCCAGGCAGCCCAGCGCCCCCCAACCAAATCTCCCTCCCACAGAGCCAAGCAGCCCACCGCCCCCTCAACCAAATCTCCCTCCCACAGAGCCAAGCAGCCCAGCGCCCCCCAACCAAATCTCCCTCCCACAGAGCCAAGCAGCCCAGCGCCCCCCTCAACCAAATCTCCCTCCCGCAGCCCAGCGCCCCCCAACCAAATCTCCCTCCCACAGAGCCAAGCAGCCCAGCGCCCCCCAACCAAATCTCCCTCCCACAGAGCCAAGCAACCCAGCGCCCCCCAACCAAATCTCCCTCCCACAGAGCCAAGCAGCCCAGCGCCCCCCAACCAAATCTCCCTCCCACAGAGCCAAGCAGCCCAGCGCCCCCTCAACCAAATCTCCCTCCCACAGAGCCAAGCAGCCCAGCGCCCCCTCAACCAAATCTCCCTCCCACAGAGCCAGGCAGCCCAGCGCCCCCCAACCAAATCTCCCTCCCACAGAGCCAAGCAGCCCAGCGCCCCCCAACCAAATCTCCCTCCCACAGAGCCAAGCAGCCCAGCGCCCCCCAACCAAATCTCCCTCCCACAGAGCCAAGCAGCCCAGCGCCCCCTCAACCAAATCTCCCTCCCACAGAGCCAAGCAGCCCAGCGCCCCCCCAACCAAATCTCCCTCCCACAGAGCCAAGCAGCCCAGCGCCCCCCAACCAAATCTCCCTCCCACAGAGCCAGGCAGCCCAGCGCCCCCCAACCAAATCTCCCTCCCACAGAGCCAGGCAGCCCAGCGCCTCCCCAACCAAATCTCCCTCCCACAGAGCCAAGCAGCCCAGCGCCCCCTCAACCAAATCTCCCTCCCACAGAGCCAAGCAGCCCAGCGCCCCCCAACCAAATCTCCCTCCCACAGAGCCAAGCAGCCCAGCGCCCCCCAACCAAATCTCCCTCCCACAGAGCCAGGCAGCCCAGCGCCCCCCAACCAAATCTCCCTCCCACAGAGCCAAGCAGCCCAGCGCCCCCCAACCAAATCTCCCTCCCACAGAGCCAAGCAGCCCAGCGCCCCCCAACCAAATCTCCTTCCCACAGAGCCAAGCACTGGAGGAACAGGTCGGGTAAGTTCATGTTACTTTTAAAAGAGGCTGCTCCTGCTGGCTGCCTCTGCTCGCAGTGTGTTCCGGGCAGCAGCATGTGGCCCAGCTGCCAGCTCACTTATCTAGTGTGAGGTGGGCCTATGCAGGGTGCGCTCCCCTCCCACCCCGGCGCCCCCTTTGCTACGCCTCTGGTGTGGGGGGAGGGGAGGGCTGGCAGGCACGTGTGTGCCTCCTCCCCCTCCTGAGTGCTCAGGCGTCTCTTGTTGCCATAGGCAACAGCAGCCAGCAGCCCCGCAGGCAAGGGAGAGCCTGGGCAGCTTTCATTCTGGCAGGGACACTCCGGGGCTGGGAGGAAACTCTGGGGCTGGCGGGGGGGCTGGGGCCCGCTCCAGGCAGGGCTGGGGGAGAGACCCAGCTCCAAATATTGGTGGAGCAGGGCCCCCGGCTCTGAATATTGGTGGTGCATGGGCACCACGAGCCCATATAACTCACCGCCTATGTCCATAGGCACACTTGTGAAAGGGGTCCCATTTAATCAGACCCCTGTCCCATCCATGTCAACAACCGGCTACTCAGAAACAATTATTTGACAAAGGCGGTCATTGACAAATCCTTCTAACAGGCATTTTTCCAAAGAGATATCAGTCACCCGAGAGATGCTGAAGCATCATTCTATACCAAACTATGGTCTTTATATGATTGTCCAAAGGTTTAATATACATTTCCCCTCTCTCCGAGAAGTCCTCTTATCATGTCCTTCCTGATCATTGTGTAATTACTCTTAACTTATTATCATATTTGTCAGTTGCTTAACAAGGGTCTTTGTGTGTCTCTATCGCAACATGTGTCCTGATTATTCAACTCATCTTGAACCAATTAGTTTTGACTTATATTTACAAATACATCTGCTGTGTCTGAGGGCATTTTCCCTACTTTCATCCTATTAGGGTAAAAAGTCCAGATCTAAGTTCCCCTGTTTCAGTCATGGGAAACCATGGAGGTAAGACCATGTCTCAACCACGGATGTCTGCTAACCTCTGCTTCTGCAGATGTTGCATATGTCCCATGGGACAGAGGCTGTACCATCTTGTTATACTGTATAGCAGGGTCCACTGCATTGCAGGGGAACCCGACTGCACCGCCCAGCCTAGGGCTGGGCTGAACTGCACCCATGCTGCTCCTACACCTGATGGCATCTGGAATGCCACATAGCCCAGTGAGTGCATGGCAACAACAGGGATGTGGTTGGCTGGGGGGGGGGATGGCAAGCAACATATGCACACAGACTCCTATATATCAATATGGCCACATCTCGGAAAGGGCATGGACCTGTATCAAGGTGGGTTAAGGCCTAAGCCCTCCCACAAGGAATTGATTGCTATCATGTTAGCATTAGCGGGCATTCACAAACTTGGGCAGACATAAGGCCTTGTGTATTACACCTGAATCCAGACATCAGTCAAGCTAACACAAAGGGCCGATGGGAATGCTGAGAACAGCTTTTACAAGATTTCTTGAATTACAGCTTTTAAATATTACCAAATTAATCTACATTAACACATATTATTAACATCATAGAAAAGTAACTTGATAGGCTACAGCAGTGGTCTCCAACCTTTTTACACCCAAGATCACTTTTTAAATCTCAGAACAGGCAAAGATCAACCGCCCCGCCCCTTCATTGAAGCCCCGCCCTCTCTATTCTCCTCCTGTCCATCACTTCCTATCCCCAGCCCTTACTTACACACTCTGATAAACAGTTTATTTTTAAATTATGCTATATATAAAATTAAAAATCACATGCTTATAGTTATGAAATAAATGGTCTGTTTTTTATTCATGCTATTTAAATCTAAAATGAAGCATTTATAATTATACATTTTGTGGGGACAGAGTTTTGCGGCTGGGGGCAGGGGAGAGGGAATAGGGTGCTGGGAGGGCAGAGTACAGGGTTCTGCGGCAGGGGACAGGGTTCCAGTGGGGACAGAGTTCGGGGAGTGGGGACAGGAATGGGGACAGAGTTCTGTGGCTGGGGAATGGGGGCCAGGAAGTGGAGTGCCAGTGGAGGCAGAGAATCCCCTACATCTGCCTCCTTCCAGGATCCACCCTCCCAGAGGGAAGCCAGCGTGTGCCTCCTCTGGGCCCGACTCCCCCCTCCCCTGTGGCACAGGGAAACCCCGCGCGTGCCTGCCCCGGGACCGACCCCCTCCCCCCCCCGGCGGCACAGGGAAGCCCTGCTCACACCTGCCCCAGGGCCAACACCCCCTCCGCCCCTTGCGCAGGGATGCCCCATGCACGCGCCTGCCCCGGGGCCGACCCCCCCGGTGCAGGGAAGCCCCACGCACACCTGCCCTGGGGCCGACCCCCTCGGCACAGGGAAACCCCGCGTGCGCCTGCCCCAGGGCCAACACCGCCCCCCGCCGCGCAGGGAAGCCCCGCACGCGCGCCTGCCCCGGGGCCGACACCGCCCGCCCCCCATGCAGGGAAGCCCCTCACGCGCGCCTGCCCTGGGGCCCACCCCCGCCACACGCACCTCCCCCGGGACTGACTCACCCCTCCTGTGCGGTGCAGGGAGCCGATGCTCCCTCCCGCAGTACATCCGGCAGAGCAGCTAGCGCACTTCCGGAATCGCCGGAAGTGGCGCTAAGCTGTGGGACTTCTGTCCATCCCGGGAAGCCGACACTACCTCCATTTTCTCTTGAGGTAGGTAGTGGGGCTTCTCGGGGGTGGGAGGGAAATGGGGGTGGGGCGGACAGGACGCCTCGCGAGCGACTAGTCGATCGCGATCGACCTGTTGGTGACCACGGGGCTACAGCATGTCCTTTCAGCCACTGTGAAAGCTACTGATGGGGGTCTCCAGAAGCTGTGATTGCCTGAAAACACCACTCATGCAACTGTCATTGATCACTAATGGGGAAACGTGGCCAGTGGAGGCTATGGCTCACTACTTGTAGAATAGGGGTAGCACCTGGTGCCATGGCTCTACATGACATCAGATTTGAAGAGTGGTGCAGTGCCCGGGCAGAAGCAAGACTGCCTTAACACCACTGGTGAAGCACCAGAAGCCATCACAGAGGGCTGCAGTGAGCATACTGAGGCCTCAGAGAAAGGGCAGAGGAGGGCAAGGCCTCAAAGAAGGGTTGGACTGAAGTGGGTCATGGTTATTTCAGTTTCAGAAACAGCTTACATTGCACATACATTGGAAAAGTGATCTTGTGGTTGCAAAGGTTGGAGAGCAATGTTATAAGTAGTGTGATGAGGGAGAACACCCAAATTTAAAAAATATATTTACAGAAGGGAGAAGAAAATCCTCCTAAAGAAAATAGTGAAAGTTTCACTGTCCTATAAGGATCACTGAGAAAGTCTTAGTGGAGGCAGGACATTCCTATGGGGAACAGTTATTTAGTCTGCAGTGCAAGAAACTGCTACCTCATCAAAGCCTCAGACTGATTCAGTTGTAGCAAATTCTTGGAGTTCATACCAACAATGACATTTGCTCTTTGGGAGGACTTTTACAGAGCCTTTACACTGTCACTGAAAGCATTCATAAGTGCACTTGTGTTATTTGTTTAGAGCAGTGTGTCTCTAAGGGTATGTCTACACTACAGCACTAATTCGAACTAACTTAATTTGAATAAGTTAATTCGAACTAAGCTAATTCGAACTAGTGCATCTAGACCTAAAAACTAATTCGAAGTAGCGTTTTGCTAATTCGAACTAGCATGTCCACATTGAGTGGACCCTGAACCGAAGTTAAGGCTGGCCGGAACCAGGACTTAGAGTGTGGAGCTGCTGCCTCAGGCTAGCCGAGGGCTATGCTTAAAGGGACCCGAGCCCCCACCCCGGACAGACAGTTCTCAGGGTTCCCCGCTTGCTTGTCTACCTCAATGAGGGACAGCAAAGCAGTCCTGTCTTGGAGTGCCCTGAGTGCCCACACTCAGCACATCACAGCACTCGGCCATCAGCCCGGCAGCACTTGACGCAGGCCGCCATCCGGGGGTCTCAATCGGGGGGCTGTCAGGATCCAGGAGGCCCTGCAGGAGAGCTTCCACCCTGAGGAGCCCGCAGAGCCACCCCAGTCCTCCCCATCAGGGGCTCGTGCCCCATTCCTCCCTCACCTCCTTCCATTTACCCCTCCCTAGCCCCCCTTCCTGATGTAAAAAATAAAGGACACGTGTTCAAAAATAGAAACTCTCTTTATTTAACAAAACTGGGGGTGGGGGGATTAACCTCTGGGGAGACTGGAAAAGGAGGTGGGAGAGGGGAGGTGGAAACCTGGGAGGAGGGAGCTGGAAGGGGGAAGCCAGGGGAAGAAGAAGGAGGGGAAGTATAAAACTATGGTACGCCATATCTTCAGTATTGTGTAGAGATGTGGTCTCCTCACCTCAAAAAAGATATTTTGGCCTTGGAAAGGGTTCAGAAAAGGGCAACTACAATGATTAGGGGTTTGGAACAGGTCCCATATGAAGGGAGGCTAAAGAGACTGGGACTTTTCCGCTTAGAAAAGAGGAGACTGAGGGGGGATATGATAGAGGTATATAAAATCATGAGTGGTGTGGAGAGGGTGAATAAAGAAAAGTTCATTAGTTCCCATAATAGAAGGACAAGAGGACACCAAATGAAATGAATGGGTAGCAGGCTTCAAACTAATAAAAGAAAGTTCTTCTTCACAAAGCAAATAGTCAACCTGTGGAACTCCTTGCCACAGGAGGCTGTGAAGGCTAGAACTATAACAGAGTTTAAAGAGAAGTTAGATAAAGTCATGGAGGTTGGGTCCATGGAGTGCTATTAACCAGGGGGTAGGAATGGTGTCCCTGGCCTCTGTTTGTGGAAGGCTGGAGATGGATGGCATGAGACAAATGGCTTGGTCATAGTCTTCGGTCCATCCCCTCCGGGGTACCTGGTGTTGGCCGCTGTCGGCAGACAGGCTACTGGGCTAGATGGACCTTTGGTCTGACCCAGTACGGCCGTTCTTATGTTCTTATGTTCTAAGCTCAGGGCTCAGGGTCGGGGGTCTCACTGGACCAACTTGATTTTCATGCAAACCTGCTCCTGGGTTCGCATGTGGCCTTTGGTGGCCAGGCTGGCAGCTATCCTGCCCTAGACGGCCTCATTCCTGTGCCTAGTGTGGAGGTTGTGGACGTTGGAGGTCTCCCCCCAAACCTCGATGAGGTCCACGATCTCCACACTAGACCAGGTGGGCGCCCGCCTCTTGTGGGCCCTGGGAGCCGCCAGCCTGGTCCTGGGAAGAGGCGGAGGGCTGGGTGGCAGCGGGTGTCTGGCTCATGCCTTGCCAGGTGCAGGGTCTGCTGGCTGGGTGCTGGCAGGCTTGCACCCAGCATGGGCACTGTAGCCAGACCGTACCCCTTTAAGGGCTCCGGGGCCGGGAGGGGGGCAGAAGAGTTTCCCTGGCTTGGCCCAGAGTGGCCACCAGGCAAGCTGGGAAGAGCTAGCCTCCAACTAGTTCGAATTAAGTGGCTACACAGCCCTTAATTCCAACTACTTAATTCGAACTAGGTGTTAGTCCTTGTAGAATGAGGTTTACCTAGTTCGAATTAAGCGCTCCGCTAGTTCGAATTAAGTTCGAACTAGCGGTTTGCATGTGTAGCGCCTATGAAAGTTAATTCGAACTAACAGCTGTTAGTTCGAATTAACTTTGTAGTGTAGACATACCCAAACAGTGGTACAAGTTCCCTTAGGGGTACTTGAGACACATCAGGGGAGGAGAGGGGGAGGATTTCAGCACAACTGAAATTTTGAGAAAACTGAATGTGTGTTTTCAATTTTACAGCATTTTATTATTTTTGTCATTTTTACATGAAATAATGTCATCTCCTGACCAGCTATGATTAAGTTGTTTAACGCATGTTTTGGAATGGTAGAAAAAAATATGTGTGTCTGAAAACTGTAGAAACAAGGTTGAGAAACACTGGTTTAGAGTAACCATTTGTAAACAACTGTTGGTGTTCAAAAATGGTGTTCCATGGACTGAACACTTTCAGCAAAGATGAAATTGATACACCAGTTGGAGTTTCTTATAGTAGCAATTTCTAATTTCTGAAAATCAGAAACTGCCCCAAGGAGCACAATCCTACATGCAGCAGTTCCCAACATTTATGTGTTGAAAACAGCTCCCTGTAGAATTGTGCTGCCACTAGCAGCTGTTTCCTATAGTAGCACTTCCTTATGATCGTGCTAATAAGAAAGTGCTACCTGTAGCACATTCCTATAAGGTAGGAACTTTTGACATTACAGCGGCACCTCCCACCATCACGTGCCCACGCAGAGCCACAAAGCAGCACTGCCTTTGCCACCAGGTGACAGCCAAAAGGTGTGACAGCTGCAGCGGGTGGCCCCAGCCAGCAGCGGGGGAGGCGGCGGGCGAGCGCTGCCCAGGCCAAGTGAGGGCGGGGGCAGTGGCGAGAGGGCAGGCGACCAGCCGGGGAGCGCAGCGCCCACACCGTCCCCCATGGGGGGGGGGTTCTTGCGCTCAGCGCCCCCTTCCCCCCGATTGCTCCCAGCCCCAGACCCGCCTCTCTCCCCTCCCTGGCGGCAGCGTCTAGGTGCGGAGTTCAAACCAGCAGAGAGGGGAGACGCCCAGGCATCTCCCCTCTCAGCTGTTGCGTGGCGTTTGAGCACGCCACGCATGCACTCCCTTGGCCCGACCGTGCCCTGTACATGGCCGGTGCCAGGGAATTTAAAGTGCGGGGCTGCAGCGCCCCATCACAATCCCCTCCTCCTCCAACAGCCGCCAGCCGGCCCTTCGGAGGACGGCCCACCGGGAAATTCCCGGTTTCCCGCCAGGCCAGTTCGCCCCTGCCCGCTGGCTATTATCTGAAATGCCACAGCTCTGTCACTGACTCGCTGTATTAATTGCCTTATACACCTCAGTTTCCCTTTTTTGTAAAATGTGAATGACACCCCCACCATTCTGAACTGCCCTGTGACTTACAGATTAAATGTTAAGTGCAAAATATTATCCAAGCACACTGTCTGTCCAGGCAAACAGCTTTATTTCCCCAGAAAAATGTTAGTCTGAGATAAATCTGGAGCAAATTCCTGCATTGGATCAGAATCTGGGTCATGCCCATTGAAGTCAGGGCATGACCCCTGGGAGCTAAGGTCAGAATCTGCCCCAACTCCACTGTAGTCAGGGGGTGACTCTGAATTGACCCCAAGGAGCTGAGATCAGAACCTGGCCCCTAGCCTCCTTGTGGGCAGAAAGTGACTCTGGAGCGACCTGGGGAGCTAGGAGTAGAATCTGGCCCTGATCATGCTTACTTCTAGGAAATTCCTCCAGCTACCTGTGGATCTCTGCTCTCCCATGGTGCTTGGCTTGGAAACCTGCTGGTAAGGGGGCAGCAGAAGTCAGAGAGCCATTAGTGAGCTCCGTCACTGCAAGCACTCACCTCCCTACTCCAGCTGCCCAGGCTCTGAAAACACCTCTTGGGTGATCCCTCTCCCAGCCCACATGTCCCCCCCACTTGAAACCCTTGCCTCCCATTCCAACAATGCCTGAATGGCTGAGGCCTACCCTGCAAGGGCAGAGTTTCAAGAGAGTAGGGGGGGCAGTAGCCATATGCCCCAGGATGTGGCTTGCCTTTCTTCCTGGTTCCCTGCCGATAAGGGGGTGAGCGGAAAGTACGTGGATTCTGTGCCTGCCTCCCATGCCTGGCTGGTGAAGGGAGGAGACAGAGGTGTAAATCACAGAATCCAAGTACTTTCCCCTCACTCCCTTATCAGCAGGGGAAGGGGAAGAAAAGCAAGCCCCATGCCAGTGCGCACAGCTAGTGTCCCGCCCTTGCTCACTCAAAACTCCACCCTTGTCACTAGGGTTGCCAGATGGTTGAAACAAAAATACTGAACACCCCCTCTCCCCCCCAAAAAAAAAACACCAGGAAAAAATTCTGTTGAAGGGGGAGACGAAAGTTGTTGAGAAAAAAAAAAAAGGACTCCAAGGATTTATTAAGCCCCCCTCAAAAAAATTTAAAATAAAACAGCATTAAAACAGCATGTCTCCTTTAAGTGCAGGGATAGGAACAGGGGAGTGGTTGAGCACTAAGACCCAGGGGAAGCATTTCTTCCCCTAGGTCTTTTGGCCGGCGCGTCTGCCTGCAGCCTTGGGGAACCAGGTAAGCATGGGGGCTGGGGGTGTTGGGGGTCAGGGAGGGAGGGGGGGAGCCAGGTGCTGAGTGTTTGTAGGGTTGCCAGGTGCCTGGCATTTTCGCCTCCTGGTCAGGGAAAAATTCAGAGAATACCAGACAGCTCAGGTGTCCGGTATTCTCTGAATTTTTTACCGGACAGGAGGTGAAAATACCGGACTGTCCAGGTGAATACCGGATACCTGGCAACCCTACTTGTCACCCTGCATGGCTGATTCCACCACTCCCTCCCTTCTATTAGATTCCCCCTCCCCCAGCTGCACCCCTCACCATGAACCCCACAGCCAGGCCCTACTACCCTGTCATGTGCCTACACCATGTAGTCTAATCCATCCACGTGGGAGATTTATTGTCTGGAGGCTCAGTGCCTACCTGCCCCTCAAATGTAATGCACCCCACAGTACTATTCCTAGGGCTGAGTTTGGGAAGCTCACATGCTCCCCCTGACCATGGGCAGCTGCACTCCCCTCCTCCAATAGTGTCACTCAGCTGGGGTGAAAGGAACTCAAATTTCTTACAGGGACTGTCCTATCGCAACCCAGGTCCCTGCCAGCTTTTTCAATAGCTCCTTGATGGCTTTTGCGGCAGCTCAGCCAGTTCTTGCTGGAGCTGCGCACTGGGACACACCCGTTTACTTTCACCTCTGGGATCCAGGCAGCCTGATTCCTCTTCCCACAAGCACTAACAGTGTGGTTTGTGGGGGAGGGGGAACTGCCCCTTTCCCTGCCCCCCACTTCCCATCCCAGACCTGGGCTTCCCAGCTGATTCTAACCCACTCTTCTCTCTGCTGGACACCAGGTGGCGCTGCTGGATTTCGGAGCCACTCGCAGCTTTGACAAGACCTTTACAGATCAGTACATTGAGGTGAGACTGTCGCTGCCGTGGGCTTTGTCCAGCAGGGGTCACTGTAGAGAGCAGGGCAAGAATTCTGTCGGGGGGGGGGGGGGGGGGAGGGACCCCAGTTATTCCAGCCCTGGCTTCTCCCAGCAGGAGGTGCTGTAGGGAGTGGGGCAAGAGGGTTTTGAGCCCTGTGCCTATCTTACATGGCCTCTGAGCCACTTTGATTCCAGATCATTCAGGCTGCAGCTGAAGGTGACCAGGCTGCGGTGCTTCAGGGATCCATCACACTTCGGTTTCTCACAGGCTATGAGACTCAGGTGAGATACTTGGATCTCTCCCTGGCCACAGCATGGGGGGCTGGCAGGATAGTGCCCAAGTGTTGGGGGGGCAGAACCTTGTTCTCCCAGCCGTCCCCATGCCTCCAATCTCCGCTCAACTTCCCCAGCTCTCCCAGCCTGTTCCCTGAACCTGCTCTTGTCGACCTGTGTGCTTCCCTCAGTCACTTCTGGGCCTTCAGGTCCTGCGCACCCCTCCCATACCTCTCTGCACTCTCAGCTCCCAATGCCCCCCCTACTATCCACCCCACCCTATGTCTCCCCCTACTCACTGCCTCAGTGCCCTCTATGCCCCCACCCCATACTCTAACTTCCCCATGCCCACCTCTGTCCCCGCACCATATTTCCCTCCAGTCCCTACCCACCCCCTCAGCCATCTCTGTGCCCCTCAGGTGTTCACACCACTTTGGCTCCCAATGCCCACAGCGTTCCCGCCATCTCCCTCCTGCCCCTTGGTGTGCTGCCTTGGGCCTGACCAATGCTCCTCTCCCTCAGGCGATGAAGGATGCCCACGTAGACGCTGTGATGATCCTGGGTGAGGCCTTTGCTGCTGATGGCCCCTTTGACTTTGGGGCCCAGAGCAGAACACACCGCATCCATGCTCTCCTGCCCATCATGATGCAACACCGTCTGACGCCACCCCCAGAGAAGACCTACTCCCTGCACCGCAAGATGGCCGGCTCCTTCCTCATCTGTACCCAGCTTGGTGCCCACATCCACTGCTGGCCCATCTTTCGCCAGGCCTATGCCCGCTAGTGGGGCCGGAAGGGCTGAGACTGCTGAGTGTGGGGAGTGTCCTGGTAGGGTGGGGGCCCAGCAGATATGTCAGGGTGAGGCCTCCACAGGGGGATCCTGAGGAAATAGGGTGCCATCGTGGAGAGCGAATGGGAGCTCCTGCACCATTGAGTGATTCGCGTTTCAAGGGACCTTTCTGGGCAGGACTCAAGGGATTTTTGAGGGTGACTTCATGGAATGATGGGAATTTCGAGGGCGCCATCAGGACTGTGACAGCTTCAGGAGGGCTCTCATGGATTAGCGGATTCAAAGGGGCCCTCATAGAAGGGTGGGAGTTTCAAGGGACCCTTAAGGTAGGTCACAGGTGAGTTTCAAAGGAATCTTCATGGGATGAGAGGAGATCCAAGGGACTCTTATTGAGGTGTTTCAAGTGAGTTTTGAGGGAGTCCTTATAGCATTATGAGATTTTTGAAGAAACCCTTAAGAAAGGGAACCCCAAACAGAAGTAACTGGTGCATAGCAGAAGGGAGTCAATTCCAAGCACAGGGGAGAGGGATCAGACTTGTGCCCCAAAAGTGGGCAGTGGATTTATCTTGAGGGCAAGATGGGTTAGACTGGAGCAGACCTCAAACTGTGGGTCAGGACCCAAAGGGGTTGCAACCCCATTTTAATGGGCCACCAGAGCCAGCATTAGACTTGCTGAGACGTGGAGCTGAAGGCCAAGCTCAGATCCTATCCAGGGCAGGAGGGCTCTGGCTCTGACCCCTCCCACAGTGTAGGGATAACATATTAAAGTATTAAAAATGATTCCCCAAGTAGAAGAAGCATATAAGTGTTTAGATTTATTCTTGTTAAAGTGTTTAGATTTAGTGTTTTCAAGCTTGATAAGTGTTTAGATTTATTATTATTATTATTATTATTATTATTATTTGTTAAGATTGTTAAATGTTTAGATTTATAATGATTGCCCCTCTAGAATATAATTTGTTAGGAATGTAATATTAGGTCATGTAACTTAAAACTGTTAAAAATATAATACTATGTAGCCAGAAACAGCTCCCCTCTCTGTGTCCCAGGGCATGCTCAAACTTTTGCAAGTGGCTGCTTGTCAAGCCACTAACTCTGCTCTGGGAGCCAAGCCCTGTAATTGATTAAGGGCATTGTTACACAATTGACGCCCCTTCTCTTCAAAGCATTGTGAACCAATTAACCCTAATCGCAAAGTGAAACATTGTAACTATAACAGTAACTAACTCCGCACTCAGAGAGAGCATGTTTTAAGAAATGCCACCCAGAAACTTCTGTAACTTTTTGTAACTACAACTCTTGTATATGTAAAATTATTATTATACAAAATACTGTATGTGAAACATTAATTAGGGAATGTATGTAAGAGAGAGAGTGCTTGGACAATGAATGAATGGTTTGAGAGGTGCCAGCCTGAGAATACAGTATCAAAGGGCTGAAGAAGGCGTCAGGTGCCAGTGCAACCAAAAGGTGTCAAGTGGAGAAAAACTGGAGACTGGAGGTCCACCCTATGAGATCACTGACAAGCACCTGGCAACCACCCTGTAGACATCAGCATGACGCAGCAATTCCCATAGACTGGCATAGGAAGAAATTCCTATAAAGACTGGACCAAAAGACTATGGAGTCAGAGTCCAAGGTTCTGCTGCCAGCCTACCAGGAGCTTCAGATGCGCATCTGATCAGGACTTCGCTCTCCACTACCATCACTTGTGTACAGAATACCTGGCCAGTACTCTGTCACAAGCAACTTCCAGGCTGGTAACTATAACAACTACACAGAACCTGAATGAATGGATGAATGATTGAATGAATGTTTATATATATATATATATATATATATATATATGTATAAGGGTTAAGTAGTGATAGGAATAAGTAGTTAAACAACGTTGTTTGCTTCTATCTTTTCTTTATTCTTTATTATTATCTTTACAATAAATGTGGCTTTTTGCCTTATCCCCCTCATAAGATCCTGCTTGCTTTTATTGGTACAACATTTTGGTGGAGAATGTGGGCAGTTATTATCTTTACAATAAATGTGGCTTTTTGCCTTATCCCCCTCATAAGATCCTGCTTGCTTTTATTGGTACAACAACAGCATCATGCAATTTTGTTGCCAGAAGGGGATTGTGGTGCAATTAAATTTAAGAGCTGCTGGGTTAGGGTCCAGAGCTGAGCGACTATGTCTGTGCATTGCACTACTTCGGGTGGGAGTGGGGGGTTTCAGCCCTTTTCCGTTACGCAGCTTTGTTCCTGGTGGCTGGAATAGAGGAGGGAGCTCTAGGCTACGTCTACACGGCAGTGCTATTTTGGGATCGCGGAGGTATCCAGAAATAGCGATCCTGCATCTTAACAGCAAGCCCGTTATTTCGAAATATAACAGGCTCGCTATTCCGACTTCCCTGTAAACCTCATTCCACGAGGAGTAAGGGATGTTTTGGAATAGTGGGTTATTTCAACATTTGGTGCTATTATGAAATAAGCTATGCGATTTGCATACCTCAAATTGCATAGCTTATTTTGAGCTACAGGGGCAGTGTAGACGTACCCCTAGGGTGCAAGGAAGAAGTTCCCAATCCCTCCCCTCAGCCACATGGGGGCTCCAAGGGGCAGGGTATGAATCTGCACTTCTTTCATCTGACCACTAAGTGGCGCTCTGCTGTTGCTCATCCCTGGAAGGTGTTCTGCAGGGGTCTCTCAAGTCTGCTTATATGGAGCTTGGGCTGGCAGCTTGTCCTGAGGGCCAGGCTGAGCGGGATGGGGGGGGTGGACTGAGAGACAAAGGCTGTGGGGAGTTCAACTTGGGGGAGGGGCCTAGGGAGCACAGAGGGGAGGGACTTAACATTTCAATGTCAATAATCCTAACAGGGCCACAAACTGCCCCCTGTGCTGCTCAACATGCTCTGACTGCAGGCTCCTCCTTGTGCTTTTGTGTTTCAGGGCCTCCTGCTCTAGAGAGCAGCCTGGATGAAGTGCTGCTGTGAGGCCACTGGGGGCAGCGAAGACCCCATTTCCTCCTCCCCTGGCACCAGAAACCACTAAGGACCCAGCTGTAGCCTTGGGGGCCATAACTCAGGGACTGGGGACACCCTCCTCAGGAGCTGCACAGCTGCAGAAGGGAATGGGTCCCCCCCCCCAGAACCTTGGGGGTGGGGGGCGTGGAATAAGACCAGTCGGGGCATCTCCCTGCTAGACTCTACGCCCTATTTGTAAGCAAGAGTCAGCCTAACTTTGGTCTGGGACATCAGCACCATGGGGCACACACTTCCCCCACCACCTCCAGGAGCTGGGCCCAGACCAGGCACCTGCTCTGTATGGACAGTGGGGACTAGAGGAGCTGAGTTTCTGCTGGAGAGATACAGGCTGCCCCCTCCTCCCTTACTGAACTTGGCAATAAAAGGTTCCTGTCCTAGCTGTGGTGTCTCATTGTGAAGTGGTGGCTGAGGCCCTGGGAACCAGGCCCCAGCTATAGCACCCCTGTGGGGCTGGGCTGTGAGCTTCACACTCTCAGAGCCTCAGGCTGACTGATCTGGTAGGAGGCAGGCAGCAATATCTGGGCACCTGCATGGTGACTGATGCAGAGGAAGAGGAATGCTGTTCAAGTGGGGAGTTGTGCACAACAGGATCTTGTATTTGGGGGGGGAGTAGGAAACTAAGCCAGACTCCAGTAAGGTGATAATTCCTTTATTAACAATTCTCCTGTTGGCTTGGGCACCCCCACCTGTGTACATGCTGCTGTGGCAGCTTGCTGGCTGAGGGCTCCATCCCCCTAGTTCCTAATGCAGCCTCTCCCTGAGTCCTACACTCCCTTTGTGCAGTCTTCAGTGCCCCACCTCCCTATCCATGGACCCATAAGGAGAAGTTACTCACCTCTGCAGTAACTGGAGTTCTTCGAGATGGTTGTCCCCGTGGGTGCTCCACCTTAGGTGCTTCAGCGCCGCTGAGCCCAGGATGGAGATCTTTTACAGCAGTACCCCTGGCCGACCACACGCGCAGGGAGCCAGTGTGTGTTCTATGCAGGCTACTGCGCATGCGCAGCCGGCCCTCCCCCCGCTCCTCCTCGCCCCGGAGATGTTGTATCTCGTAGCAAAGGGGAGGAGGGAGGGTGGTGGAGCACCCACGGGGACAACCATCTTGAAGAACTCCAGTTACTGCAGAAGTGAGTAACCTCTCCTTCTTCTTCGAGGACTGTTCCCTTGGGTGCTCCACCTTAGGTGATTATGAAGCAGTGTTCGTATGAGGCGGTGGGAGCTTCGGATGCTGAGATTGTGAGGCCATTAGTATTGTGTGCAGGGCCGGCCTGAGCCATTTTGGTGCCCTGGGCCCCGGACGGGCAGCACCGCTCTGGGTGCATGGCGCATGCGCGGGCCTGCCCTCAAGGTGCGTGGGCCCACCTCCAGGTGCATGCGCAAGCCTGCCCCCGGGGCATGTGGGCCTGCCTCCAGGCACACGGCGCATGCGCGAGCTTGCCCCTGGGGTGCGTGGGCCCGCCCCCGGGCGCACAGCACATGCGTGAGCCTGCCCCAGGGGCACGTGGGTGGGCACACGGCGCATGCGCTGCCCAGCCACTGCCGCTGGTGCGCAGCCTGGGGCCGCCTGGGCGGGCAGCGCTTGGCTGTGCAGGGCCCCACGGCCGCGGGGGGAAGGGCACTGCAGGGGTTAATGCGGCCCCCGCCCCGGGCGGCCACTGCAACCCGCTGGGAGCCAGGCGCGTGGTGCCTGATGGCAGCTATAAGGGGCGCTATGCGCCCCTTATAGCTGCCATCAGGCACCCCCCATCGGTTGGCACCCCGGGCAGCTGCCCGGCTCGCCCACCCCTTATCCTGATTGTGTGGCCAAAGTTCGTGTCTGCGCCTGCAAAAGTTTGCAGTGTGTAATGTTGTGTGAATGTATATATTGAGGCCCATGTTGCGGTTCTGCAAATGTTTTCAGTCGATACTCCTCACAGGAATGCCGTGGTGGCTGCCGCTGCCACTGCCTGTGTCAAGTGTGTCCGTACAGTTGGTGGTAACTCCTTTTGAGCTATGGCATATGCTAGCTTGATGCAGCCAGGTATCCACTTTGATAGTCTTGGATTTGAGATTGGCAGCCCCTGTGATCTCGCTGTGGAAGAGACAAAGAGCTGGAGAGTTTTCCTAAAAGGCTTAGTGCATTGTAAGTAAAAGGTTAGTGCCCTGCAGACGTCCAGGGTATGGAGAGCTGCTTCTTTGTTATTGTTGTGTGGTTTGGGGAAGAAGACAGGTAAGTGTATTGGCTCATTGCAGTGGAACTTGGTAAGTAACTTTAGGGAGGAATTTGGGGTGGGTTCTAAGCACAACCTTATCCATGTGGAATATAGTGTAAGGTGGATCCGCCATCAAAGCTGCTATTTCCCCTACTCGTCTGGCAGACGTGATTGCTACCAGGAATGCCACTTTCATAGAGAAATGTAGAAGCGAGCATGTGGCAAGCGGCTTGAAAGGTTTACCCATGAGCACTTTTAACACCAGATTTAAGTCCCATGATGGTGTTGGATCTTTATAGGGGGGGGGGGGGGAAATAGGTTATGTAGGCCCCGCATAAATAGTTTGATGGGTGTGTGAAAACTGAGTGTGCCTGTATTGGAGCATGCAAGGTGGAGATAGATGCCAAGTGCACTTTGATGGTATTGAGGGAGAGGCCTGTGGTATGTAGTTCTAATAGGTATTGCAAAATGTAAGATACATCAGTGTGGGGAAGTTTGCATCCATGAGCTGCGCACCAGGCCTGGAATCTCTTCCATTTTTGAGCATATGTCTTTCTCATTGCAGGTCGTCTGGAGTTGGCGAGGACATGTTGCACCGGATCCATGAATGTCTGTTCTGATGGGGATAGAGATGCAGCCGTGTTAGTCTGGTCTAGCTGAAACAAAAGACAGGACTATGCAGCACTTTAAAGACTAACAAGATGGTTTATTAGGTGATGAGCTTTCGTGGGCCAGACCCACTTCCTCAGATCAATATGTGGAAGAAAATTGGCACGATCATATATACCAAAGTGATACAATCACTTTTTTTTGATTGTATCACTTTGATATATATGGTCATGCCAATTTTCTTCCACATATTGATCTGAGGAAGTGGGTCTGGCCCACGAAAGCTCATCACGTAATAAACCATCTTGTTAGTCTTTAAAGTGCTGCATAGTCCTGTCTTTTGTTCTGATGGGGTCAGCCAGCAAGCATCCATGCTCGCAGATGTAACACTGCTCTACAGCCAAAATGCTTCTGAAATAAATGTAGTCAAACTTTACTAATTCTGGGTCACTGAGAACGAAAATGATGCTTAAAATTGTTGATTGGCTCTAGTTTTCAAGATATGCTATTGGGTCAGTATATACGACCCTTGACTTGGGAATGGCGGAGGATAAGTGAGTTATAAAGGGAAGGGATCTCAATTTAAACCAGAAATTACTAAAATACATCTTTGACTGGATCTATGAATAAATCTGTGACTGGGTTTGGACAGTACTTGCTTTTTAGGCAAAACAATGAATGATGCAATCTGAAGCTGGTATTGCGTCATACATGATATGAATTGCATCATGTTATTCCTAGAAGTCATGGATGATGCAATCATAACGAAGCTTCCATCACTCTGCTGAACAAATTGCCCTATATCAGCTCTAGAAATCATACAGTGTTGTGCTCTCTTATTTGTCAGTGTTTGATTTTGCAAAGGGACACATTTCTGTTTAGCCAAAGTGAGCAGAGATGCCTCGTACTTGTGGGAACAGTGCAGATAACTTCTGCTATGTTTGTGGTGAAGTGACTTTTGCATCACAAAAGCGCAGTATAACCATTATGGTTAAAAAAGCCTATCACCTTTATTTTGGCTGCAAAATTGGAGATCAGGACAAGAAGTGGGCCCCACACATATGCTGCAACACTTGTGCAACAAATCTTCACCAGTGGTTGAACAGGAAAAGGAAATCTATGCCTTTTGCAGTGCCAATGATTTGGAGAGAGCCAACAGATCATACCAGCAATTGTTACTTCTGCATGGTGCCTCCAGTTGGGAAAGGTGTGTCAAAGAAGAAAAAGTGGACTGTGCATTATCCAAACATTCCATCAGCTATACGCCCAGTACCCCACGGAGAAGGACCGCCGGTTCCTGATGCACCAGAATCATTCTCACTTGAGTCAGACGAGGAAGAAGAGAGGATGAAACTTCTGGTCCTGAACCATCAATGTCACAGGACCCACATTTTCTCCCATCCTCCTCCTCTGAACCACACCTCATAACACAAGGTGAACTGAATAACCTTGTCAGGGATTTGGAACTACCCAAGAGTAAGGCAGAGCTGTTGTTGGGCTCCAGACTACAGCAATGGAATCTCCTGGCAGGTGATGTTAGGGTTTCCATGTTCCGTGACCGTCAAAAGGATCTTGTCCCATTCTTCTTCATGGAAGGTGATCTTGTAGTCTGCAACAACATCGATGGTGTGATGGCAGCCCTCAACATCGTTCACGATCCAGATGAGTGGAGACTGTTCATTGATGCATCGAAGACGAGTCTTAAAGCTGTTTTGCTGCAGAATGGCAATGTTTTGCCATCAATTCCAGTTGGTCATGCAGTCCATATGAAGGAAACTTATGACAACATGAAACAACTTTTGAGGTGCATAAACTATGACCAACATCAGTGGCAGCTCTGTGGCGATTTGAAGGTTGTTGCTCTCTTGCTTGGTCTGCAGACTGGATACACAAAGTACGGCTGTTTTCTCTGCGAATGGGATAGTCGTGCAAGAGATTCCCACTACATCAAGATAGACTGGACACTCTGACAGTCATTGGAGCCTGAGAGGAAAAGTGTTCAGCATCCACCACTTGTTGAATCAAGGAAGATTTTGTTACCACCCTAACACATCAAGCTGGGTCTGATGAAGAACTTTGTCAAGGCCATGGACAAAACACAAGCAGCTTTCAAGTACCTCCGTGGAAGATTTCCAAGGTTAAGTGAAGCTAAGATAAAGGAGGGTGTCTTTGTTGGTCCTCAGATTCGTGAACTTCTTCGAGATGATGCATTTGACCATGCACTGCATGGCAAGGAAAAGACGGCATGGAAAGCCTTCCAGTTAGTGGCAATACATTTCTCTGAAACAACAAGGCAGACAACTACAGGTTGTTGGTGGAAAACCTCCTCAAGGCATACAAAAGCCTTGGTTGCAACATGTCACTAAAGATACATTTTTTGCACTCTCATCTAGATTTTTTTCCACCGAACTGCGGAGCAGTAAGCGACGAGCACAGCGATTTCACCAGGACATTGCAACAATGGAGAAACGCTATCAGGGCAAATGGAGCCCATCAATGCTTGCAGACTATTGCTGGACAGTGACAAGAGATGCTCCATTTAATGAATATAAGAGACAAGCCAAGAAGCGCCGAGTAGACACTGAATAGGACTAAACTATGTACATAATAGTTTTTTGCCTTTTGTTTCATAATAAATGTTATTTATATAACCCTTTTGCTGGTTTTTAATGTGTTACATAAACAGGACAGGTGAAATATTATCATGTAAAGCAACCATAAACACATGAAAAGACCTAGGTTTACAATTTATGATTAAAACTCTACTATCTACACAATATACATAGATGTAAAATGTAAAAACTTAAATATCTTGGAAACAGTAGCCAATCAATTGTTTTAATTGTCACATTTGAATTCAGCACATCAAAATACATAATAAATAGCACATTTTATCTCTGAAGCAGACGACTTCTAAAAAATTGTAGACCAGTGTAATTTGTGGATGTGTGGATGAGGGATTTGACCATTTTGTTGCGTGCATACGTTTTGTTGCATACGTACTGGCGGAAAGCGATATGGTGGCAGTACACTCATCTGTAACAGGTAAGGATACCAGGTTTGTCTGGGCCAGTTGGGTGTTACAAGTATCACTCTGGCCCTGTCCCGTCTGATTTTGAAGCTCACCTTCTGTATCAAGGGGAAGGGAAGGAATACGTATGCTAAGTGTGCGTTCCATTCTATACTGAAAGCGTCCCCCAGAGAGTCCAGACCTATACCTGTTCTGGAGCAGTAGCGTGGACATCGGAAGTTGCTGCTGGTTGCGAAGAGGTCTACTGTTGGGAAACCCCATTTCTTGAAAAGGTGGTTGAGGATTGTTTTGTTCATCTCCCATTCGTGATTCTGGGGAAACTGTCTGCTTAGCCTGTCTGCCAGCATGTTGTCTTTCCCTGGCAGATAGGTGGCGGTCAGCTGTATGTTCCGTGGAATGCACCATTCTCAGAGGCTCAGTGCTTCCTGGCACAATTGGTAAGAGCGTGCTCCTCCCTGTCTGTTGATGTAATACATTGTTGAGATATTGTCTGTGAGAATCTGTACCATTTTGCCCCGAATGGTAGGGAGAAAATGAAGGCACGCATTCCTTACTGCCCTTAGTTCTAGTACATTTATGTGTTGTCTGGTCTTGTCTACTGTCCATTGCCCCTGTGCATGTTTGTGGTGCAGCTGCACTCCCCAACCTAGGAGTGAGGCATCTGTGGTGATTGTCACCGATGTAGAAGGCCTCTGAAAAGGCATTCTTGCACACACATTGTCATGTACAGTCCACCATGTAAGGGAGGTTTTTATGTGGCTGGGCATGATAATGTTCTTGCTTAGTGGGTGGAGGTGAGGTCAGTATATTGTGCGCAGCCACAGTTGTAGTGGTCTCATTCGTAGCCTGGCGTATTGAACTACAAAGGTGGCTGCTGACGTGTGCCCCAGTATCTGCATGCAAGATCATGCGCTTATGCTTGGACGTGATTGTGCTGTCTGTTTGAGACGCAGCCATCTGTTGTGAGGTAGGAATGCCCTGGCTTTTGTGCAGTCCAAGTATGCCCCTATGAACTTCAAAGTCTGTGAAGGGGCGAATATGCACTTTGCCGTATTGAGCATCAGGCCCAACTTGCCAAAGAGGGCTGTGGCCGTGGAGACAGCCTGCTGCGTCTCTTGTTGAGTGGGTCCAGTTATGAGGCAGTCGTCGAGGTAAGGGAATATTGTAACATTGTTCTTGCGTAAATGGGTGGCCACAACTGCCAGGACTTTTGAGAAGACTCTTGGAGCTGTGGAGAGCCCAAAAGGTAGCACCCTGTATTGGAAGTGTTTGCATCTTATTGTGAAGTGGAGAAATCTTCTGTGTGATGGGTGGATTGCAATGTGGAAATATGCATCTTGGAGGTCGAGGGTAGACATCCATGCTCCTTTCTCCAGGGTAGGAATAATTGTAGCCAGAGTAACCATCTTGAAGTGTTGGTATTGGACATATCGACTGAGTTTTTGCAGGTCTAGTATTGGTCTCCATCCCCCTGACTTTTTGGTCGTGAGAAAATAATGGGAGTAAAAACCCCTTCCCCTGTGCTGTTTGGGGACCTCTTCTATGGCTCCTATTGCCATGAGGCGTTCTGCCTTTTGTAAGAGTAAGGTCTCATGAGAGGGCTCTCTGAAGAGGGACGGGGAGGAGGGGTGGGACGGAGAAATGGATGTAAAGGGAATGCAGTAACCATCTCTTATGATTTCTAACACCCACTTGTCGGTGGTGATGTCCTGCCAAGATGGATAAAAATTGGCTAGTCTGTTGCCAAATGATGGAGATGGCTTTATTTGCTGCCTTAGAGATACGGGTGATGTCAGACCCTCGACCAGACCTTCAAATTTGCTGTCTGGGTTGTTGGTTGGATGATTGGTCGGATGGTTGCCTGCGTGTTTTTTCTTTGTCTTCATCTGTTATCGAAGTGTCTTTGTTGCTGGTTGAAGATTGTAGATCTGTATCTTTGTTGAAAAGACCTATTCTGTCTTCTTCTCACTGTAGGTACTTGGATTCCTAATGTTCTCAGTGTAGCCCTGGAATCCTTCAAGGTGTGAAGAGAGGTATTTGTGGCCTCTGCAAATAGCTTTGAGCCTTCAAATGGGAGATTCTCTACCGTGTTCTGGCCCGCTCTGGGAGAACCTGTCTGCTGCAGCCATGACGCCCTTCTCTTAACTACCGCGGAAGCAAGGGATCTAGATGTGGTGTCCGCAGAATCCAGTGCGGCCTTCTTTAACGTTTGCTTTAAATTGTTCCAATTTAGTGTCTGGAATCATATATATAGTAGCCCAGTGTCTGTAACTCTGAAACGCTGGCTGTTCCCTCTGGGCGGCACTGTTGCCTCCCTCCATGGCGCTCAGCTGACTTCTGCGCCACTCAGCTGGGCCGCCGCACGGGAGCAAGCAGCACAAGTGGCCGTTTGGGATCCGCATTCCCCATGCAGCACTGGGTGCTGCATGGGGAGTGTGGGGCAAACGGCTGCTTG
Organism: Pelochelys cantorii; assembly: GCA_032595735.1. Classification (NCBI taxonomy): domain Eukaryota; kingdom Metazoa; phylum Chordata; order Testudines; family Trionychidae; genus Pelochelys; species Pelochelys cantorii. The sequence goes on from CM064336.1 coordinate 37,042,361, forward strand.
CGCCGCTTGCTCCCCTGTGGCAGCCAGCTGAGTGGCGCAGAAGTCAGCCAAGCGCCACAGCGGGAGGCGAAGGGGGGGGGGCGGGGCAGTGACGTATATGGCCAGGGAGCGGGGCCTGGCTGTGTACGTCACCGCCCTGCCCCCCTTTGCCTCCCGCCGTGGTGCTCGGCTGACTTCTGTGCCGCTCAGCCAGGCCGCTGCAGGGGACCAAGCGGAGCAAGCAGCCGTTTGGGCTCCTCCATGGCGGCCTGGCTGAGTGACACAGAAGTCAGCCAAGTGCCACAGCAGGAGGTGAAGGGGGGCGGAGCAGTGATGTGCAGCATGACAGTGGCTCCAGGCCCCGCCCCCTGACCGTGAAAGTCACCGCCCCGCCTCCCCTTCGCCTCCTGCAGTGGTGCTCGGCTGACTTCTGTGCCGCTCAGCCGGGCCACCACGTGGGAGCAAGTGGTGCAAGCGACCGTTTGGGCTCTGCGGTACCCCGAGTGAGAGGCAGGAGGGGGAGGTGAAGAGAAAGAGAGACAGAGAGAGAGGCAGGAGGCGGAGGAGAGCTGAGAGAGTGAGAGGAGGAGGCAGTAGGAGGAGGAGAGAGAGAGAGAGATATGGAGTGAGAGACTGGAGGCTCAGGAGAGAAGACCGATGTGGAGGAGAGACCTGAAAATCCCGTCTTATGACTGGCTAATTGGCTAGTGTCTTCAATAAACATTGACATTTGGTCGAAAATGTGATGAGTGTATTTTGCTAATAGGGCTGTGTAATTAGCAATTCTCATCTGCAGGCTTGTGGAGGAATAAGCCTTTTTCCCCCATCACATCCAGTCTCTTCCAGTCTTTGTCACTGGGGGCTAGGCGCAGGTTTTGTTGCCTGCCCCTTTGAGTGACTGCTTCTACCACCAGTGAGTTTGGCGCTGGGTGGGAGAACAGGAATTCTGCCCCTTTGGGAGCTACATGGTATCTCTTGTCAACTCTCTTATATACTGGGGGGATTGTGGCTGGGGTAGCCCATATCACCTTTGCCAGGTCCATTAGCGCCTCATTCATCGGGATGGCCAATTTTGAATATGCTGCTGCTTGTAGGATATTCGTGAGCTTGTGTTGGGTTTGAGATGTGTCTGAGAGCATGATGTCTAGTGTTTCTATCACTCTCCTGAAAAGATCTTGAAAAGACCTATTATCATCACCTCCTGTGCCTTCAGGACCCTTGTCAGTAGCTTGCTCTTGTGGCGATGAGGGGAAACTGCCTGCCTCATCTGTAGTGTATCCCTCCTGATCATCTGGGTTTGGAATGTAATGTGAAGAGCTTATTGGCCGAGTCTGTGCCCGGGCTGTCACTGATTGAGGCTGTGGCTGCATGCACTGGGGGGCCTAAAGGGGCCCCGCGCCCTGAACGCGGAAGTGTGCCGGGCACCATGGGCGGTGAGTTAATATTCAGAGCTGGGGGCCCTGCTCCAGCAATATTTGGAGCTGGGTCTCTCCCCCAGCTCTGCCTGGAGCGGTCCCCGGACCCACCTGCTGGGCCCCCCGCGCGTCCTCCCACTCTGGCCCCAGAGCGTCCCCCTCGGCCCCGTCCCTGCCATGCGCAGCTCTCAGTGCGGCTCCCCCTTGCCGGCTGCTGCTGTTGCCATGCGCGGCGTTCCCAGTTGAGCGGGGAGACACCCGGGCGTGACATGACGTCACGGCCCAGGACTTTAAAACTGCTTGGCGCTGCGTTGCACTGCTCGGCCTAGCTCCGGGTTTGGAGTCCGGGGCTTGAGTGCAGACTCTGGCCCCACAAAGTGGAAGGCAGATGGTAGGGGAGGGATGGGAGAGGAAGGGGCTTCTGAGGGTGCGGAGGTGGAGGGGGGGGGAGGGGTGAGAGAGGAAGGGGCTTGTGCGGAGGGGGAGGGGAAGGGTGGGAAGGAAGGGGCTTGTGCGGAGGGGGAAAGGGGGAAAGGGTGGGAGAGGAAGGGGCTTGGGCAGAGGGGGAGGGGGAAGAAAGGGGAAGGCACCAAGGGACAGCATGGAGGAGAGACAAATGCCAGGGGGCCAAGTGCAGACAATGAGGAAAAGGGCAGGAGGGGAGGTGTCAGTGGGAGGGGGGACAGGGTGATGCTGGGAGAGAGAGGAGGGGGAAGGGCATTGGGGGCTAGAGGGGGGAGGGGGAGGTGCTGGGAGAAGGCTTGAAAGAAGGGGTGGGCATGAGAAAGGTGGGGATGGAGCAAGTCATGTGTGAGGGCACAGAGGGGCAGGAGGGGAATGGGGACAGAGAGTGGTGAGGGGGTGGGCATCAGGGAAAAAGGGGGCTGGGGCAGTAAGGGCAGGGGGAGGCACCAGGAGGGTGCAGGGCTAAGGGCGGTGCAGGTGCCAGGTGATTCTGGGGTGAAGCAGAAGGACAGACACCTGCAGGGGAGGGACCAGCACCAGAGGAGAGAGGCAGGGCAGGTGTGTAAAGGGAGGTGTCAGAAGAGGGGATGAGGAGGGGTAGCTCACATGATCAGAGTGGGGCTACTGGAGGAGTGGGCACAGGGGGGAGAGAAGGGCTGGTGGAGCGGGGCAGGTCGCAGGAGGACAGTGAGAAGGGCAGGAGTCAGGACAGCAGAGGAAGGTGAGGAGTTGGGGGGCAGCAGGCACCAGAGGAGCTCATGGAGCAAGGGGAGGAGACGTGGCAGCAGAGAGAAAAGGTAAAGATTTATAAAATATTTATTAATAACTTGGGTGCCACAGTGGCACATCCAAACAAGCCACATGAACTCAGTACAGGTGCACAACACAAAATCCATTCTGCTCATGGGAGGAAACTCTTAGGTTATGTTACACTGGTGGCTTCTTGCGCAAGAACATCTTGCGCAAGAGTTCTTGTGCAAGAAGTCTTGCGCAAGAACACGGCCACACTGCAGCGTGTGAGCTGTGCTTTTGCGCAAGAGCATCCATGGCAGTGTGGACGCTCTCTTGTGCAAGAAAGCTACAGTGGCCTGAAGAGAGGCGTGCTGGGGGCAGAGAGCAGGGTTGCTGCTGTAGAGAACTGCCTTAGCTGGGGAGGGAAGTCAAACAATGGCATCTGTGAGGCTTGAGGCATTTGCATGTCTGAGTGCCTCCTGTGCTCAGTGCTAGCTAATCTCTGGAGTGGAACTGGCTGAGGGAGATTGCCAGCGTTTGGTACTGAGTGCTGAGGCAGCTTTTTTCGCGCCAGTCCTGTCAGGGCGTTCAGTACCGAGGTAGAGGTTTTGTGGCTTGCCTTTGGTACCGGGGCTGTAGCACGGGATACGTGTTTAGAGTGCCGGCTTTTCTCTCTGCCAGTAGCCTTTGTTTTGTGCTTGTCTGCAGCCTTTTTTGTGGCTGGCTGGGACAGTAGCAACTGACTGCTTTTTTGGTGGCGAGTCAGTGGCTGAGGGGGAGTGAGCCCTTTTGTTGGGGCTACTCGACCCCTTGAGCTTTGGGCTCCACCGGGAGGGAGCCATAATCTCCGACCCCCTACCCGGAGATCTGTGACCGGTAGGGGTGGAGAGTGCCTTGCCGCAGAAGGAGCTATCATTTTTCTCCATTGTTAGTTTTCTCTGTAGCTCCCTCCCTCTCTTGGAGCGGCTTGTCAATTTCTGACAGCGAGGGCAGCTTTTGATCAGATGGTGCTGCCCTAGACAGCAGAGACAGTGGTCGTGTCTGTCCGAGACAGATATGGCTGCTTTACAAGCAGAGCAGCGCTTGAAGCCAGGCGAACCCGGCATATCCTGTAGGATCCGACTGAAGGTTTGGGCTCTCTGCCACTTCTCTCTCCATTTTTTTTGTTTAAACTAACTAAAGGTTGACTACTCACTAATGACTAAAGTTATATGATTAAATGCTAAGTTAACTATTTACAGACTAGATAAGATAAAACTATGAGGGAGACTGCTGGAGCTGCGACCTTAGCCGGCAGCGGTAGAGAAGGAACTGAGGAGCGGGAGGGGGGCCGGTCATGCAGGCGCAGTAGCCTGCATAGAACACACACTGGCTCCCTGTGCCCGCAGCTGGCCAGGGGTACTGCTGTAAAAGATTTCCATCCTGGGCTCAGCAGCGCTGAAGCACCTAAGGTGGAGCACCCACAGGGACAGTCCTCCAAGAAGAACACAGGGTCTCCTGTGCCATTCTAGTTCAGCACTCCCTCGGTTGGTCACTCCAGGACTGGCCGGCTGAGGTTGTAGATGTAGTAGCAGATGCCATTGATGTGCCTAACCTGCACTGTCACGCCAGCCCCTCCCACCCGTTCCAGGAAAGGGATCCTGACATCCAGGTCCTCATCTGAGAATTGCAGCAAGATGCCCCCTTGGCCCAACACGTGCAGGCACTCGGCCACCAGCTATCCAGCCTGGCCTGGACCCTGGGAGCAGCACAGCAGTGAATCACAGGTGCCCTTGTCCAGCACCACATGGAAGGAACCATCCCCAAAGCTCCCCCCCTCACGGTTTAGTGGCATCTGCCACATGCAGGTGAAGCTGGGAAAGGGAGTGTCAGGTTGGGGGGAGCTCCTGGAGCAGCCAACAGAGAGACCTGATGGCCACAGGAGACATCCATACAGGATATGTGGAGAGGGTGTGGGGAGTCCCAATATAGTCCCAGGCCCAGATCTGAAGTGCCACAGCCTACGTCAAGCACCTGAGTAGGGCTGGGGTTGGATTCAGGTGAGCCCCACCCCTGCAGAGCTGGAAGCAGTAGCCCAGAGATGGTGGCATAGTTAAAGAACCAGTTGAAGTGGGTGGAGGTCCCAGCTGTAGCCTGTTGCATGTAGAAATGGTCCCATGTGCTGAGCTGGGCCATGCCATGGAGCAGCCCATCTGGGGTAGGAAGGAGAGGTCAGTCCAAGGGCTGGGCAGGGAGTCAAGGGGCACGGGGGGGGGGGGGGGAGATTATAGCAAGGCCAACAGGGAAGGTGCTGAAGCTCGCTAGAGCCTTGGGCTGCGTCTAGATTGGCATGATTTTCCGGAAATGCTTTTAACGGAAAAGTTTTCTGTTAAAAGCATTTTCGGAACAGAGCATCTAGATTGGCACAGACGCTTTTCCGCAAAAGCACTTTTTGCGGAAAAGCGTCCCTGGCCAATCTAGACGCACTTTTGCGCAAGAAAGCCCCGATCGCCATTTTAGCCATCGGGGCTTTTTTGCGCAAAACAATACCACGTTGTCTACACTGGCCCTCTTGCGCAAAACCATTTACGCAAGAGGGCTTTTGCCCGAATGGGAGCAGCATAGTATTTCTGCAAGAACACTGATGATCATACATGAGATTGTCAGTGTTCTTGCGGAAATTCAAGCGGCCAGTGTAGACAGCTGGCAAGTTTTTCCGGAAAAGCAGCTGATTTTCCGGAAAAACTGGCCAGTCTAGACACAGCCACGGTGTCCAGTCTTAGTTCTGGTCTAAACTGGGAAGAGGGGAACCCAGCCCTGTGGAGTTATGAAGGGGATGAGCAAGACAGCCACATTTCTGCAGGGGCCAAGAACAAGCAGCCTCCTGTCACTTGGGGTCATGCTGACTCCCTCTGGGCAGTTGATGGATGCAGGGGGTGCAACCCCAGCCTGGAGCCAGCTGGGGATAAGTGATCCTGGAGCAACCCTACTTGGAGCCCACATGCTGCAGAGATGGGGATAAGCTGAGACTACATGCTCCATTTCTGGGGCTGTGATCCTCCCCCCTAACTGGCCCCATAGAGGAGGAATCCCTCCCTGTGTGATCCCCTCTCCCCATCACAGCCCAGCCTGACTCCACACAACATATGGGACTCACCTCTCCCCCATGTAACCCCATAGGGCAAGGACCCTTCTCACCCTGTCAACCAGTCTGATCCCATCTGCCTCCCCCCCCCCACCTCCCAGCCTTACCCCATGGGGCTGGGCCTCAACTGCGTGATGGTTTCTGTCCTCCTCCAGCCTGAGCCCACGAGGTCAGGCCTCACTCCCCCCCTCCCCAAACTTCTCTCCCACCATACCTCCCAGCCTTACCGATGGACCCACCTCATCATGCCACATGGTCTGAGCCAGTGGGACTGGGATTCCCCTTCCCTGTGCTCGGAGCCCCACATACGTGCAACTCGGGTGTCCTTTTGTCAGGAAAAGAGCCCCCAGATGCCCTCTGGCAGGCGGGCTGGTACCTGAGGGACAGGACATGCCACATCCCAACCCTCCCTGAACAACACCCCATCCCACCCAGGGAGCTGGCACACGCCTGCCCAGGAGCGGAGCGGCCGGAGCAGGGGCCTGAAGGCCTGGCCGCCTCGTGTGGGGAGCATCAACACTGCCATAAGGTAGCTGCCTGAAAGCGCAGGACCCTCCTCGGGGCCTCTGCTCTGCAGCCAGGATCCTCTGCCAGGCGCTGCCCCGCCCACTTTCTGCAGCACCTAGCTCAGAGGCGGGGCCTGGATCCCCGCCCGTCTCCCTGCACAGGGACCCAGCCTCGGGGGGTCGCCCCCAGCTGCTGTAACTCGAGCCTGTTAGCCACAGCTGCCACGGGGCGGGGGGGGGGGGGGCTGCGCAGCTATGTGGCTCTGGTCACAGCAAACAGCTGCTGGGGGAGGAGCCGCCTCCCATTAGCAAGTGGCTAATTGAGGGGCCTGAGAGGAGGGTTCAGACCCAGCTGCACTTCACAAGGAGACTTTCCTCGCTCAGCCTCCTAGATGAAGCAGCTGAACCGGCCAGCTGTTTAAGCCAAGCACTCCACCAAATCCTTGTCCCGCAAACAGAATCAGGCACTAACAGGAACGTGTTCAAAACTTTATTAGCATAACAAGGCAATCACCTGAACACCCCTTTCTGATCAGCAGAGCCAGCTTGACCAAGGCCAGGATTGCTTTAGCCCACTGCTAAAAGAATAGCGAACCAAGGCCATCTCCCCTGACGCCCACTGCAGAAGTCTACGTAGGCTGCTCTGCTGCCTCTAAATGGGCTCAGCTCAGCCCTCAGCCCACAATTCCTCCTATGCAAAACCTGCAATTTCAAACAAGAAGCCACCCCGTTTCACTTGACATTCTTCTACACAGGGACTGGGTACGGGGTACTCAGCATCCCTACATCTAACACCATCAGCCCTCTGAAAGGAGGTATTAATTCCACCCCTCCAGTCGGCTCAGGTCTGAACCCAAACTGCAAGGGGTCAGCTGTAAACCAAGCTGTGTGCTATTGTTTGCATGAGGATCAGGCACACCCCTGCCCCAGGAAAACGAGGAAGAAGCCTGCAAACTTTCACACCTGTACACTGCCCCTCATTAGGCAGCAGATCTCCTAGAAGGATCAGGGCAGATCTGGAGAGGAGGTTGCAATAGCCTCAAGGCTGGGTCTAAGCACAAGCGTCAGTGCACTTTAGCAGCAGCAGAGCCAAGTCCTCAGGGCCTTCCAGAAGCCTGAGAAGAAAGAAAGGATTTGTAAGAAACCCCCTCCCCACAGGGGTAAGCTTCCACCTACCACCAGATACTGATGCTTTTTCGCCCCATCCTCCAGGAGACCCCACCCATCCAAGCTGAGCAAGCAGCCTCTTCACGGAAGGAAGCCGCGTGTCCCGGAGCTTGAGGATAGAACCAGCAGATGGAGAAGCCACTGGCACCGAAGACAGAACACCGGAGGGATGGATCCCCCTCATCTGCCTCCAGAACATCACAGAGCCAGGCACCGCACCACCCGGATCTGCCAAGAAAAGGAGGCACCATCCTAGTGCCCCTCCCCCCGAGTTTGCTGCTCCCCGATGTCCAACCACCGCCAGTTGCCTCAGTTCCGACCCCAGACTAATCACTGTTCCCACCATTGCACCCCATTTTACACACAAAATTACCTGTCAGAGAACAGGCCACGCACCTCCCTAGGCAGCTGCTTATAAGGCAGGGGCGTGGTTTAGTGCATCTTCGTTGACTGGCCAGCCAGTTTCCCAATCAGGGACTTGCATCCAGCTGGACCCACTCAGAGACACATCACGAATTCAAATCCCTCCGCATAGGCGGACGAAAATGGGAGTTATGTCTACGAAGGCAGGAGGAAGGAAACGGAAGGCAAGTGTAATGTCATGTGGCATAACCGTACCGGAAGCGGTTGTGGGAGATTGCGAGAGCAGGCCCAGCATGGGGACCCCAGGAGGGAAAAATCAACCGGCCCCGAACAGTGAGCGCACCCAGTTTCCTCAGCCGCTATGCCTCTCATGGGGGGGTCTCTGCAATCCCTCTCATGGCCTCAAACCATCTCCTGGGGCTCTCTACAGTGCCTCCATTGACCCCGTAACTCAGTCCCGCCTCAGATGCCTTTGGCAGGTTCCCCCTTCCTTATCTTTGAGATCACCCCGCCTCATAGCCAGAGACCCTCTTCTGAAAGGCGTTGTCGCCTTGGGACACCAGCCCATCGTCCCTCTCCCCCACATGTAGCTCTGATCTATGGCACTTCTGCAGTGCTGAGCCCCAGACCCTGGGCTCCCTGCTTTGCCCCAACTCAGTACAGCGCTGGGGTAGCCCCACTGGGTGGTGCTGACTCACGAGCATCTTCAAAGAATTTGCTGTGGGTTTCTCAGCTCACCCTGGGATGAATAGGCTGGGGTGTGTGAAAGATTTTACATCTCTCCAACCCCCAAATTCTCTCCAGCTTCCACTAATCAGCAAGCTTCTCCCTTCTCCATTGTCATTTACTTTACAATCTGGATTCTGTACTGTTTTGCTGGGTCTGTGACTTTGCTTCCTGTGCCTCCTACACTCCTTCCACCCAGTTTCCCAGCCGCTTGGCTGGTCCAGAGGTGCAGGACTAGTACCTGGTGGTGAGTTAAGAGCATTGTGCTTTTCTTCCATTAGGAGCTGAAGAAAAAACTTTTCAAAAGATGCCAGGTTTTAAGAAAAGAGAAAAGAAGGAAGCACCGGATCACAGGAGCTGTGGTGGATTAGGGACGGATCACCATCTATCACCTGAAGAAGCGTGCGTGAGTCACCTTGTTGCCCCCACTATGAGGATCGAGATACTGCTCTCAGCCAGAGGGCCAGGGAAGAGCAGTTAACCATCCCAGCCCCTAGAAACATTCAGACCTCAGCATCTCTTCAAACACCTTGGTTCTATCCCCAGCCCTGAGAGAGCAGTTGGGCCAAGCAGTTAGAGCAGGGAGTGGGCAAAAGGGCCTCTGAAGGCTGGATCTGGCCCATGGAGGTCCTGCTGCTCCCCCGTCCCCAGGCCAATCAGGGCCTAGGGATGGGAGAGTGCATGGCGCTTAGAGTCAACCCTGGCAGTTGACTCTAAGTGCCACATGCCAGAGGGCAGGAAGTGAGAGACTTCATGCACACCCCTGCCCCCAGACCAATCAAGGCCTGGGGGTGGGAGGGAAGTGTGCAAAGTCTCCTCCCACCCTGCAAGAGGCTGGGCACTTAAGAGTCAACTGCCAGCTGCTGCTCAGCTGGCAGGTAACTAAGTGCAGTGCTCCCTAAGATGAGGGCAGACTTCATTTGCTTCCCTCCACCCCCAGGTCCTGACTGACCTGAGGATGGGGAGGGGAATGCTGGAAGTCTCCTCCTACTGCCAGGGGCCTGGGCATCTAGAGGGAACCACCAGCTCTTCAGAACAGTTGGTGGTTCTCTCTGGGGGTTGTGGGGGCAGAGACTTCATGTACTCCCCCACCCACGGACCAATCATGGTCTGTGGGCGGGGAGGAAGTGTCCTGGCTCTGCCCTTTCCACCTGAGGCCTCTGCTCCTTCCAGGGTGGCCCGGGGCCACTTGAAAAATTGAAGTAGCCCCTGGACAAAAATTATTGCCCACCCCTGGGTTAGAGCAGGGGGCCCTGGGCTCCAAGACTCCTGGTTTCTGTTCCCAGTTCTGGGAAGGGAGAGGAGGGGGTCTGTATTTTCAACATGCAGCTCTTCTTGTTACTATTGGACTCCAGTGAGCATCTCCAGTTGAGAGGTAGGAGGGTTCAGCTGCCTCTCTTGGCTATTACTCTATCTGTGGGTTTAATAAGGCTTTGGGTATCTTCCACCCACAGTTCCAGCTCATGAGCCAACATTACCCTCTCAGGGAAGAAGCAGATTCTTTATGCCACCAAGGAGAGACACCATGCAGAGCAATCCTTTCCTGGCAATGAACTATGGGGATCTGAGGGAGAGTGTATGTGGTCAGGGTCCTGCAGTGGGTCAGTAACCCAAAGGGGATAGAGGAAGCTAAGAGCAGGGATGGATAGACTGCTCAGAATGGGGACAGAGCTCAGGGTCTCCCAGCTCCTAAAATTTCATGACACCCACAATCCCCAGAATCTTCTGGGGCTTCTTGGCTAGTCCAGCATCCATAGTGCTGGAATGAGCTGCAGAAGGGCTGAGATCAAATTCCTGCCTCCACCACAGACTCCCTGTATAGCTTTGAGGAAGTCACTTCATCTCTCTGGGCCTCAGTTCTTAGCCTGTTGAATGGGGATAACTTACTTTCTCCCACCCTATTTAAATGGAATGCAGGGACTATTCTGTCTGTGTGGTGTGATGGGAGGCCCCCCTCACCTTGGGCTGGGTCTGCGTGGTGTGATATGGATCACATTACTATTATACATGCACTAATGATTTTCCTCCTTTCTTGGGCAAAGTTGAAGCTGTGAACCAGGCACAGACAAAAAAAAAAATCACTGGCAGTGGAAGGAAGAAGAAACCTGCAGCCTCCCAGGACATGGGGATGAAGGAATGAGAGGCAGGGCCAGGATTGGACAGCTGAACTACTTCCACTGGCTCCAAAGCCTGGCATCTCCATCACCTCTTTGCTGCATTGGTACCTGCAGTTCTATGACTTTCCAGAGTCCTTTCCACAATTACTGGAACAAATAGTATCTTGTTCTCACTCTCCTGGCTCTATTTTATGCTGGTCCCCTAGGTGGGCAGCTCCCAGCTTGGCCTCTACCTGCTTTTCTGGAGGTGAAGCAATACCAATCCTATCTATGTGGGAAGTGACTGGCTGAACTGGGGCTGTGTGAGACTCAACAGTATTTTGTCAAAGAAATAAAATCATGACTGGTCCTCCTGCAGGGTCAGAGGCACTTGACATCTCAGCTTGTTTGTGCTGCTACCTTAGGGACTTTTCATTGTGGCCCCTGCTCCTCCTGCCTGGGCCAAGCAAGGCGGCTGTAAGTCAAGGTCAAGAAAAGGCGCCTTTGGGAGAGGGAAGGGGGACAGTGGCTGTGTGAGAAATGAACCACTTTGGCACTTACCATCTCCCTTTGGCCAGACCCCTAAAGAGACAAGTAAGGGTGAGAGGGACTTTTTTTGTAATGAAGTCTGCGTGGGCTTTGGGAGACAGGAATTGAGCTGGGCTAGGTGGGTCTCAGGCCAGTGGTTGTGTTGGGTCATTCCCCTTCAGGGTGAGCATGGGGAAGGGCTCCTTCTGGAGCAGGGGTCTGACTGTTGGGTGTCTCTGGAGGGCAGGGATTCCCAATTTTATTTGGCCATGGAACCCTTTTAAACTCAAAAGAATTTTGCAGAACCCCTAACAGTCATATATGGACCAGGATGTGAGAGCAAGCTGGGAATGCGGGGTCTTGGCGGGGGGAGGAGAGTGAGTGAGGGAGATTTGGGTGCAGGGCCTGGGCATGGGGGGGGGGGGGGGAGGAGATGCTTACCTGGCTTGGCACCCTGCTGTAGATGGGAAAGCCTCCAAGCAGCATGCTCTTGTTCCCCCAGCAAGGGGGCTGGAGAGGGATCTCAGTCGTCCATCCCATCCCCACGCAGCTGATCTCAGCGCAGTTGCAGCACCAGGTCAGGCTCCCCCCTGGCAGGGTTAGGGGGCCCCTGTAGTAATCCCGATCTTCCCCGCCAGACCAGACTGCCGCTTCCCCAGCAGGGTGGGGAGGGCCACAGGGGGGAGAGGGGAGCAGCGAGCCCAAGTGTGCCCTGAGGGAGGGGGGCGCAGAGCCCCAGCCGAGTTCCACACGGTCCCTGCCAGGGCACAGGCAGTTTAAAAATGCCGAGGTCCGGGAGCAGCTACTTGGCACCTCAGACCCAGCCACCCCTCCCCTTCCCTCCTGGCAGCAGTGGCTGCTGTAACAAGCCACTGCCTGCACATGAGGAGGCAGCAGCAGAGCAGTGGAGGCCCCGTGGGACAGGGTCAGTCCTGCAGGGTGAGGAGGGGGCCACACAGTGGTGGGGCAGCTGCAGTGGGTGGTGGAGAGGCACGCTGCCAGAAGCCTGTCCCCACTGGCACAGATCCAATGGAAGCTGCCTACAGGTTTTGTAGGGGGCGGGGGAATAGAATTTTCTCGTGGAACCCTTCATTTCACTTTGTGGAACCCCAGGATTCCACGGAACACCATTTGGGAAACTCCCATTGTCTTAGTGCAGCTGTGACCAGGTGCAGCAGCCTTTGGCGGCTGAAAACCCTGGGTACCTTCTCCAACTCCAGTTAGCAATAAGCAGACTTGGGGAATGTCCTGAGTTTGATGCTGTTGTGATGGTTTCCTTTCAGGGTGGGATGTTGTCCAGCCACAGAGGGATCCCTTAAGACAGGGGTGAGGAACCTAAGGCCTGGGGGCCAGAAATGGCCCCCAGCTTGCCTGCACCAGGTCCCCAAGACTTGGGGCTCCCCCCCCCAGCATTGAGGAGCCAGTGCTGGTTGTCCAGTTTTCCTACTATCTCCCTATAGAGCTGGAGCACACAAAATCTACTAGCCGGGCCCCCTCCCTGGCTCTGGTGTGTAAGGGGAATGTGGGGAGTGGCTTTCTCCTCAGTTGGGGAGGGGTTTTTGGTTTTGCTTTTCACTGTGTGTAGCCCCTGACTGATTTTCCTGTCGGTCAGTGGTCCCTGACCCTAAAATTGTTCCCCACCCCTGTCTTAAGATCATACATTTGGGCGAGGAGGGATCAAGATGAACTGTGGGAAGAGGCCAATTTAGCTCCAACCTTACAGCTACTGCTGGACTGCACAATCTGTACAAGGTGGTGGGGGTGCATGACTGAAGGGAAAAGAGGGGTTGGATGTATTATTACTGGCCACAGCAAACTTAGTTGGGGGCATTGCCAAGATGTTCCCCACTGAGCCCCAGGGCAGAATTGCCTAGTGGGCATAGCACGTTATGCACCACAGGATCTCACTGATGGGAGATGGAGAGTGAGGCAGGATGCTAGCCTGAAGGGGCCACATTAGCCAGGTCCCCCAGCCCTGTTCTCAGTAATTGACAATGCTTCTGTGGATGGTAGGGGAATAGGGAGAAAGATCTTCATGCATACAAAAAAATTGGATCTGGAAAGATGGCAAACAATACAACCTCAATCATGGATGTAGATAGCTGTGGATTGAAAGTGAGTATTTGCAAGGTTCTAGGGATAAGCATATGCTTTATTGCCTTCAATAAGAGGGCAGGCCTCTGTCCTGAGAGGGATTGGGATGGGAGGTACCTACAATGGTTGTCCCAGCAATGGTGTTGGGGGACTGCAATGGTTGAAAGCAGGTGGTGCCAAGATTCAAGCCAGGGGCAGGAAATAACATGGTGGCGGTTCACTAGGGTTAGCCCCTGATGGATGGCCAGTGCTTTACACCTGCATGGCTGTGAATCACTGTACCCAACCAACGGGAGCAGAGTGGACCAGGGCACTGCTCCCTGCAGCTCCCATTGACCAAGAACTGCAATCTGTGGCCAATGGGAGCTTTGATCGCTGGTACCTGCAGACATGCAGGTAAAATATAGTGGTGGGGGCCCATCAGGAGCTAACCCTGGAAAAGTATTTGCTCCCGCCCCCATCTAGGCTGTACTGTTTGGAACAAACTATAATAAATCCTCCTGCACTGAGGGAAGGGGGAGCCACCCAAAAGTGAAATCCTTTAACATGGGAACCCAGCACAGCATCGATGTTTCCAGCCTGGATTCCTGCTCAGTCTAAATCTCAGATTAAATCCACCCACGGTAAAATCTGTTTCTCTCCAGCCCAGAGTCCAAACTCACCAACAAGCTCAACGTCTCCCTCCTCCTTGCAGTTCAGAACCTGGCAAGACTCTAGTGCAGGCCTCACCAACCCAACCCCCCGAGCTCAGCACCTAACCCTTCAGCCTGGCTCCCAATCCCCACAGCCAGATGTCCCATTCCCTTCCCTAGCGAGACACCCTATGTAGCCCATTCCCACACTTTCCCCGGCCTGAGCTCCATCATCTCTCACCAATGTACCGGGACAGGAACCTCCATAGCAGCACTGGGGCCGGGGGCCCCGTTTCACTGTTACACCTTCCCCCAGTATGCAGGCTCAGAGTGAGCCTGGCTGCTACCACTGGGAACCCACACCCGGGATGTCCGCGCTGTGCGACCCCCCGGGAGCAGCACCGCCGCAGACCCTGGCTCACAGGGCCCACCCACCGCTCAGGTACCAGGAGCCCCCCTGGCAGATGTCCGAATGGGAGCCCTCCAAGTCTCACAGTCCCTCCTGCCCCCAGGCAGGGACCTCTCACTGGGAATCCCCCGAGAGCCCCACAGCCCCTCTCGGGCAGGGACCTCTCCCTGGGGACCCCCATCCACACCCCCTTTTCTCCTCCTGCACCTCAAAGCCCCTCCTGATGCAGGGACCTCTCACTGAGAACCCCAGGGACGTCCCATGGGCAAAATGTCAGAATCCCAACCCCGCCCACTGGGGCTCCCCTAGCCATTCCTGGCAAAGCCCCCACTAGGAGATCTCCCTTTGGGGTCTTGTTTTTACACATCTATGTTAAAAGAAGGCAAAGACACTGCAGGGATTTGAACCCCATCCTGGAAACCAGGAGTGCCAACCACCAGCATCTTTTGCTTTTTTTTCTTAATATTTAAAAAGGTGAAAAGCAAAACCTGAGACAACAAATTGTTCTCTCAGGAAAAGAAAAACCTTGAAAGAGCACTGAAGAAGTCTGCTTCATCTAAGCTTCTACTTCTGACAAAACACTTACTTTGAGCTTGTTAGGAAACCTGAAAAAAGTCTTAGCAGAGGTTGCAAGAGCCCTCCCAAAAGCCACCTCACCTCACCATGAAGACAGCAGAAATTTACTTTCTACTTATTTACAGCCAAATATGGCAGGTTACCCACCCTAACATTCCTCCAAAGTGGTTTGTGTTTTGGTTTTTCATGTTAAGTATTTTGCCATCTATTATGTTTAGATTTACTATTTAGTTTTAGAGCGGTTTTGCCTGTCAATATTATTCTGAATGTCATCTGAACATAAAGCTATTTTGTAATAGTTTATAATTAAGCATCATTGCTTTATGATATTAGCTCCCAAAGTTAGGAGACTTCCAGGCAAAGTATTTTTCCCAGTTTTTTTCCCTAGATTTACGTTTTAAAAATAATTTACCTTAAGAGGAAACTGCACATCAGTGACAAGGATCCATGCTACCAGCTGAAGCAAGAGGGAAAACGCTGTGTGTAGTCTGAACTAGGTACTGAATAGCAGGTTTCTGGAAAAAAAGTCTAATGAAAACTGGTTGTGGTTTCCCTCCTCCCCCCTCAAGTATTTACATCTATCATTTTAAAGTATAAGCCATGATCTGAAAATTAGTGTTTTTAAAGGGGGGGGGGTTACATGAAGTGATAACATGGCTGTAAGTACATGGAAGAGACACATTACTTTTAAAGTAATGTATTTACTTGCTCCATGCATAGTTAATGCAAAGAGCATCCTTTGAGGCACATACCTTCAAGTTATATGCAAGATTATATTAGAACTGCAAATCCTTCAAATGTTCAATAAATTCATTAATTTTAAGTGTGACCTTGATGTAACTGCTTTGTTGTCCGGACAGTTTTAGTCACAAGATGTCTATAAGAGTCCACAGTTCTGCTACTTTTTAAAGCCTTTTTTTCGTTCTTTAAATGGGGACACCTGCAAAAGTCTTAAGCAAAAGAGGTCTCAACCTATTTTCCCCCACCCACATCCCTAAAAATTCAAAGATCATCTTTTAAAAGAGATACAACTGCAGCATAAAGCTGGATAACTTAGTACTTCCCCATTTTTATTGTGGGTGGGATGGGGATGAGATTCCAATTTTTAAATATCTTTTTATGGTACATACAGAAAACGTTTATTCACCTGTTCTCTTTTTGTCCACTGTGGTATGTTCAATTCATTGTGTCTGGCTGCTCCTTCTACAAGTCTGTGAAAAGTAATCTTAAGACTAGGTTGCCCCCCCGCCCCCAATTACCAGTAAACCCCATGAAAATGAAATCAAATTTGTTTCAAAGTAAGTTACTATTCTTACTGAATTGGCTTCTGTGGCCCATCATGAAGAACTGCCTTGTTTTGGCATTTCCTTGAAAAGAACTGTTAAAAAACCAAGAAAGGAAGAGACCCATACAAAAGCAACATACTGAAAATGGTCACTAAACTGGTGGAATTTAAAATGTCACTTGCCAGTTAGTTTCCTGAAGGATTGTTGCTTGTTTGGAAGCTTTTATTTCTTGTCAATGAGATCTTTTAGAAGTATCTGGAAGAGACTAAAGGCTTCAGTATGCCCTTCCCCCTCCCCCACCCACTTCAGAAAGGGGGGAAAAAAAAAGCAGTTACCTAAAAAGCTGCACAGCGAAATGAACTTCGATCTCAGTCACATACACTACACGACTGCTTAAAGCTGAAGGGAATTTTACTTGAAGGGTAAAGAGCTCCTTTCAATACAGGCACTTTTGTCATTCAGCTGTAATTTTTCCGCTTTCAAACAATCACATGGAAAAAAGCTTTGGGACACATTTGTCGATTCAAATGCTCTACACAAGCAAGATCAAGCATACTGCACATTACTTGCCAACAGACCAGACCTGCTTCAGACACAGCATTCTCTGTGAGTCTGTAAAAAGAAAAGCTAGAACAAGTTGTAAGCCCCTCCCCACCCTACCCCTGCCAGTCCAGATATTTAAAAAAAAAAAGTGCTGTTAATGTTTGAAGGTACAGAACTTAAAACTCACTGCAGGGGCCTTCACATACACACAAGGTGTGGGAACAGAAAAAAGCGCCAAGGCATGTCAAGCAAAATCATCCTTAACAGCTTCATGAGGGATGAATAAGGGTCTATACATTATGAAATGAAGCTTCTACAAAGAAACATACTTAAAAAAAATTACCCATTTCCCCACTAATGTTAATTGGAAGTACAAAATGAGAGGCCACTAGCACTAAAGGAAATGGTTGCAAGCACTGTTAGCATGCAAGTTCCTAAATATGCAAACTGACTAGTGTTAAAACATTTAAATTAATTGCACTTAAAAGTCAGTTATTTTAATTAAATTGGGACTTTAGCTCTGGAGACAGAGCAAGTCTTAAGGTCAGAATTTTACTGTGTTATATACTTACTCAGATTGGTAAGTTTTCCCTCCACTGGTCTAGTTTAAAGCATTTTAGAAATCATTCTTTGGGCAGGTACTTTCCTTAATTACAGGACCTCTATTGCCATGTACCTCGATCTACATTTGTCTGATGAAGAGAGGGGTAGAAAGGGAGGGAAGGAAAAGATTCTGCAAAAGACTTTCCTGCCTGAATAAAAAAAGATAATTTCGGTCTTCTGTTCAATTCCTGCTCCCGTCCAATTAAGATCTGGTATTCTTGGAGAAAGATTCTGAAAGATTAAAGAAGAATCCCCCCCCAGATTGCCCCAGAGCTAACCACACACAAGGAACACTGACATCACATTTTTATTAATAAAAATGAAGACAAACTGTCTGTGCTTATAGAGCAGCACATCAATAACTTTATTAAATGGTGCCTTTATAGTTTTTTTAAAAGGTCCCATGTTTCTGAAAAATATTTTAATGCTACAAAATAGCAGAATGTGTGTTTTTTGCAGCAGAATGTGCTGTTTAATATTGCAGGTTCTCAAACCGCAGGCCCAAAATAGGCACAACCTCTAAGAGAGGGTAAGGTAAGCACCACAGCATAGTTTATGCTTGTCTGCCTTTAGATGATAGATACAATCCAACTGTGACAGGTGCACAGAGGAGAAAGGAATTTAGTGAGTGGTAGGGCACGTAAGTCCCTTTTACCCATTCCCCACACTGCTCAAGGCTGGGAATGGGAAATGGCAGTTCATGTATCCAGGACTTCCACTGCTTCATAGCATTTAAAAAGCACATTTCCCTAACATGCAATATCTGCAGATATAATTGATAAAACTTATCTGTAATAGATGCCTGCTTGTGTTTCAGCTCCCAGATGAAATGAAGCAAAACTCCTCATTAAGTGTAGAGAGAAACCTGTCTCAGGTAAACAACGGAATACAGCACAAGCCTCCTCTCAAATCCAACAGCAGTGAAAGTTGATCCCAAATTAGATTGTGGTTTCAAAATAATTCATTCTTTCTTCTAATCCAGTAAGATTTAGGTAGTAATATTCATACCAAATAGTTTGGTAAGAGCAATATGCATTTGCATTTTTTCTGCTGCATTTTCTTTCAATTTAATTGCAATACTGTGGAGGTAGTAGTTCATTGCTTTAATGAAATTATCTCAAGGAGGACATTTGCTCTTTCCTGCATGTAACTGAGATTTCTTAGAGCAAATATTGTAATTAGATATTAGTCAATTCTTTTACTTCAAATTTGTCAGTTTCATTGATTTTTTAACTTTTTTCCGGTAGACACACTGGGTTTTCACTTGTTAACATCTGGGATCCTTTTCCATCAAGTAGTAAGGAATATTAGAATCTTTTCTGCCTTTACTTATCATTCGCCAAGAAGCTGTTCCCTCTGCATTTATGAGGCCATATTTTCCCAGGCTCGTTGGGGCTATGATTCTGAAGGCGGATCTGAAAAATGTCTACAAGACAAAGTTGTTCCCCATACCATGCCCCCCACCAAAAAAGACACGTTCAAACTAATTCATTACAACTATATTTCTTACTTTTTAATTACTGTATTTTAATTTAAAAATTACTGTGTTTACATTGATAACTGAACTGCTCTTTGGTATTTTGTTTATTTATTTTTACTATGACACTTAAGTTCATTCCAGAGTTTTACAGTTAAGTATGGTGTAACATACGGTTACATTTTTTTAAAATACAAAAGAATCTAAATAAAAAATTCCTACACTCAAACCCACATTTCTAGGTTACAGACAACTGAAAGCAGAATCTTACTTGAAAAATACAAAAGCTACCATCAGAAGGAATCACACACCAGGGTCATTAAGCAACTTCTTTCTCTCTGAAGTCTCTACAGTAGCATTAAGTTAAATTAAGCACCTGGAAAAAAATGCCAAAAAAGAGCCATACAACACCATATCCAAGATTTCAACTGATTTCCCACAATCAGAGATATGCACCAGAATATGCATCTAGACACCACAACGGTAATAGGCAAGAGATTGAGTGCAGTTTTTTAAAAAAAATATGTAGTCCATGTTAATTTGGACTAGTGGAAGCTTTCCACTTCTGAGAGAGTATTTTTGGAAGTACGCTTTATGCTATGTGAAATACTTAGTGTTAGTCTGGGTTATAGTTTTAAATTGGTCTATTCTCTTGCCAACACTGTGTATATTCTAAGAACATACAGGCACATGGGCTGTATGTAAACATTACCAACTCCTCAATGGGAGGCTTCTGCTTCCCCTGAACAATTTAAAGCTACATTTTGAGAATTACTTGCCAGGATTGAAGCTGAACATTTTTTTCAGTCCTAAAGTTATGGATGTTTCTGCAGTTTAGGGAGAGAATCTAAAGAAAATATAGACAATTATCTTACCCCACCCCCCACAAATGTTAAACCATATAAAACTGCACCTAAAATTCCACCCCCAACACAGGCACACACACAATATATAGTCTGTTTTGTTTACTAGAGGAAACTTAACTTTAAAGTCCTGGACTAGCCAAGCTCTTCTTAAATTCTCCTTAGAGGATGACTGAACGACCATGACTCCTGAATACAAGCTGCAATCCAACTTTCCAACTCCATTTTAGGTAAACTGTCCTTTTCTTCCAAGGTAAAAGCTGCTCCAACCTCTGGAGAATGTTCTCGCAACAGCACAGTAGATAGACCCACACTTCTAACCAAGCCAATAGGAACTATAGTATCTGCAAAGAGTCTAGAAACAAGCTTGTTTTTAATCCCTACCCACCTCCCCCTTTTCAAGGTACAGTTTCCCACTCCCAAAAAATGTAAATAACTTTATAAAGAATCCAAACTCATAAAAGTACAATGAACTTGCATTTCCCTCTGTCTGGCCAGTTTCTCCACATACTTCAATTGACAGCTACAGCTGCAATACAGGTCAATTATATTTCTAAACCACTGCCATCATCAATACAACCGAGGTTTTATCCTTGGTACTGGTTCTCTTTTCCTTTACATTATCACCTCTCCAGTCGTCTGGCTCTAGGACCTAAACAGACCTGGGGGGGGGAGAAAACTGAAGAAGTTTTTGGTCCCCCTCCCCTCAAGGAAAAATACACTTTGAACAAGACTAACAAAAGCCTTTTCCCTTCCCACTATAATGTGACAAAAAAAAAAAACACATTCATTTTTTTCTTGCTAAGAGCAGCAAGATACATGGGAGAGAATACACATAAGACTTGAGCGAACAAGTTTGTTCTGCTGGCCAATAATCTTTTTAAAATACAGGATTTGCTTACACTTCACTGCCACCAGAGATGCTTGTTGCTCCACCAGGCTCACGATTTCCCCAATTTGGATAGGATTACAGCAATATAGAGGCTAGCTACCAGTCCTAAAGCCGAAAGGAAAATTCCAGCCGTTTTCTAACCACTGAAGACCACATTCTCCTGGTCTTGGCAGACTGCCCATTAGCTTCCAGAAAAGATGCAATGAGTAAATAAGCCTGCAAAGAGAAAAACCTACGACACACCACAACTTGGCCCACCCCAACAAACCCCTCTCAACAATAAGTTTGTTTACAAATTACTACTAATAAAGAGTATAGCAAAGAATAATAAGAGTTTTAAAAGAAATCAAGGAGAAAGTAGGTTACCAATTATACACGTTAAATTATTGCAGTCTTCACTCATTTTCCCCCTTCTGCCTTTGGCAAAAATATCTTGATCTAGAAGCCTCTATCTATTCTTTTAAAAACTTCCAAAATTTCTTGCTTGATCTTGCTTTCCATGATTTCTCTAGCTTCACCAATTTGCACTGGCTCCTTTTTTCCCCCTCTAACTTCACCAATTTGCACTGGGGCTCCTTGAAATCCTGTCTTCCTAGCTTCACTGAATCCACATTCAGCCTTGTTCAATGCATCAGCTGTAAAATGGTTGGTTTTATTCTAGTCCTTTGTCAGCTATGTATTTAAACCTTTTAAGCAAGGCCATTTTTTCCAGTTCGTCCAACACAAAAATATTTTTAAAAGAGATTACTCTTGATCGTGAAGTAATTTTCACAAAGTCCTTTGAATAGTTTTAGTATACTATAAATTTGCAAGCTTGACTTTATGACAAATTGAGCTATTGCGCATTGAGATTAAATTCTTCTGCAAATATTACTTTACACGTACCAATTTTAAGTCTTCCACACCCTCCCATCTTTTCAAGATTTTTAACTAATCTGTCAGGGAAGTTACTCATCTACTATATACAGAGATACAAATCCTTTGCTCATCTTTAAAATAATCCCCTTCTCTCTTCTGTTTTTCCTGGGTCCTCTTCTAAGTTACCTTCTGCCTTCTAATATTACAAAACATAAAAATTAAAATAGACCTTCTCTCTTCTCAGTCTTGAAAAATCTTCCCAAATCGCGTGTTTCTAATACTTTCCTTTCTAAAATAATTTTTAAATAAATTGTTTTCCTCTTCATATTTTCTTCTGCTTGAAGCAGACTTGCAATAGATCTGGCGTTTTTAAAACAACCAGCTTTCTTAATTTCTCTCTTTTCACCCCAAGCGGGTTTAAAGCATGGTTCTGGGGTTCAATTTATCTTCAATTTTATTTTTTCTTGTTTTGCTTTTAAATCTTGTTTTTAAAATCTTGACTTTTTCTTATCTTCAGATTTTAATTTTTTTCTTTCCTCATTCTCTTCATTTTATATTTTGGCCTTTTTTTTTTTTAAATGAAAGTTCTACATTTCAAAATTTAGCCTTTTCTTTTTAAAGTCTTCCATTCTTTCTTGTGCTTTCTTAAACTTATCTTCAAGATTTTCTTTGTTAAATTTATTTTGGAGGCATTTTAAATGCCTGTTTTCTTTCAACCTTTACCAAAACCTCCAATCACCTTCCTGCACTTATTGAATAATCCTGGTTCTTCTCTCCTCTTCCAAATGCCTTTTGTATTAAAAATCTTCATATTTCCTGTTTTTAAGAACATTAAGTGGTTTAAAAACCAGTGGTGCACAAATTAACCGTATTTTTAATTAAACTATAATTAATATTTTAAGAGTAAAATCCTCTACTGATTTACTTTAAAAATATTATGTATAGTTTTAAATAGATTATTAACCTAATTTATATTAACTTTTTTTAAAAGCTATTCCTGGGCTGCTTCCCCTGTCCCTATTTTATTTCCCTCTCTACCTGCCTTTCTCCCTAGCTCTCTGCCTGCAACTCTAATAGTAAGGGAGGAACACAACAATTTATACACTGAAGACAGACTCACTAACTGCAGCATGGAATCTCCTTCCGCCTCAGCTAAGGGGGAGGGGAAGGACTGACTCAACAGCTACACAAAAAATAATCCCTGAAAATTCTATACAGCTTTTCAATGTTAATTCAGAGTGGAGTGGATTTTTTTTTATTAGAAAGAAAGAAATTAGTTCACTGGAGAATTTTAGTTTCTTTTCTTTTGTAAATGGGTTTATTAGACTGATACACCCCTTAATGATTTTGTAACAAGATCCTAAATCATTTTATTGAATCCTTTTTAGGGTGAGTGGCACAAAGATTGCTTTTCAGTTATTTTTATCATTTTTTAAAATAAAAACATACATAGCTTTAGTCTGAATGTATCTTTCTTATGAAGTATCATCACATCTATGACAATATATTTTGGCCTATGTAGAGTTCACATTTTTTCCTGTAATTTGTAATGCTAAATACAATCCTTAAAAGTTTCTGATCAAAGATGTATATTTCATATTTCAGTTTAACATGGGGAAATATGGAGATCTTACATTTGAAAAAAAATGTATTTCCAACCTATCTACCTATGTACCTGGACAGTTCTATTTCTTTACCTCTTGCAATATACATGATCAGACTTTGGTATCGGTTAAATAAATCTAAGAGTTGTAATAAAAATTCAGTGTCCCAATGAGTCCTTATAATGCCATTGAGTGTTTTAAATCATTTTGCAGTATAATTCACTATAAGGCCCAGTTTACAATATTTAAATTACTAACTGTATGTTGCATGGACTTTGGTTCAACGCATTATTCAAAATAAATCTCTCTCAAACAAATAGAGGAAATTTTTTAACAACATCATTGGTTCAATTTTAAAACTTCAATTATTAATTTTTTGTGAAAAAACTGACGCTTTTGAAAACAAAAGGTAAATCAAGAGAGTTACTATGCAGATTTAGTAGCTTGAATTGTGTTTATACGGAATTTGTTAAGAGAAGAAACTAATTTTTCATTTTTGTTGTTAATATCGGTGATACTTTCTTTTACTTATTTTTAAGCAAGACAAACATTTTTCTGTGGATTGAGGAACAGAAATACACTCAAAGAGTCTTTTAAATACAGATTTGTTGGTTTCATTTGTGGAAAAACTTACCAAATTCTTTAGCAAAACAAATATTTTTAAAATTAATAAAAATAAATTCCAACTGTTTTAAAATCTGGTCATGCTTTCAAAGATATGAGGTGTGGTCTACTAATTCAAACGGGAGTTATTTTTAAAGAATTTTCTGAAAAATGTATTACATTTAAAATTAACATTGATCCTCATTGTTATAGATGTAAAACAACAAGGTACGGGGGGAGGGAGGGAATCAATGTTTATATAATGGTTTGTAAAACCTTATTCCTGACAGACTTCATCTGAGCAAAAAGCAATTAAAGGAAAAAAAAATTCATTTGTGGAAAGGCTACAAAGCTGTGTGCGTGAAGACATTAAATCATCTCAAAATGAACCAAAATGAGATTGTTCCCAAGTGATTTCTGAGGGAAAATAGCTCTCATTTGTACATCTTCTCAAACTGTTACAAATTAATGAAATTACTAGGCATGTTGCTCATAATTATCACAAAGTAAATCCTGGGCATTTATGGGATTGTTTTAAAATAATTGCTGGGACAAAGTATTCTTTTTCAGTTGCTTATGTTTGAGTATGTCAACATTCAAGAGCAGCCTCACAAAGCAACTTATTAAAACTCCCAAAATCAACTCCAAAATGTAATAATTTCAGACTTATTTCTGAGAAAAAATATCCAATTAGAATCTCATTTGCCACTTTAAAAAAAACCCTCTTTCCTCAAATTCTAGATTCCCTTCAAAGGTATTTCCCACATCTGCAAAAAATTGTAAAATCTTTCACACTAAAATCTTCAAGCAGCCAAAAATAAACCCCCACAATGAGAGGTTTTGAGTAATTAAGGTGTTAATTTCCCTTTAAACTTTGCCTAACAAGCCTAAATTACCCCCCCCCCACACACACACACACCAAGAGGCAATAAAAATAGATGTTATAGTTTTGAGAACTTTCACTCCTAGATTTCCATACACAAGGATAGTTGTCATTTTTAAATGTCCAGGCCCCTTAAAGGTAATTCCATCCCTTTCACAGCTAAACCATATCTGTTTTAAGTGAGAGATTTAGAAGTCTTTGCTGAGGTAATGTGCCTCTTTCATCCACGGTAAGATTGAGCCTATATAAATCTTGTAGGGATCTGGACATGAGGTTCCCCCCTACTCCCGAAAGTGTGGTCTTTTAGTTGAGGATTAAGGCACGTGCAAACTGTTTACACTCTAATGGGGGGGGGGAGGGAGAGAGAGACTGAGTGGCGGAGGGATATCTAGTTTGAGAGAGCACGGGTTGTTTGTGGCGCAGTAGCTATTTCAGACGATGGGAGGGGGAGTTGGAAAGCCGGTTCTATCCGGCTCAAACCGGTCCCAGCCAACGCCTGACTAAACGGCTGAGCTGGCGCAGTGAAGCAGTGCGCATGTGCTCTCCTCTCCCCCCTCCCCTCCCGCTTCACTGCAATGATTCAGGAAGAGCGGTGGGGGTGGGGAAGGAATTTACTTAACGCCCCCTTCCCTGGCGCTGAAGCCAGAGTCTGGGATCTAAGTGCTTGCCCATAAAACACAATAAATACACACACACCCCAGTAGAAATCAAATTTAAGAAATGCCACCTTAAGCAAATTCATTTTCCTCAAAGGTGCACCCAAAATACTGGAACCTTTTGCTCAAAGATTGCCTTAAGAAAAGGTGTTTGTTCCAAAATGCAAATGGTTCCCAAACCTCTAAATTAAAAAAAAAAAAAAAAAAAAAAATCTTCCCCACACTATTCTGAAGATAGCATCCTCCTCCAGAAAAAAAATCATTTGCCCAAATACAAGCCCCCCTCAAGTAAAAGCATTTCCCAACTTCAGATTGCTTCAGAAGTAAAAGCATTTTCCCAAGAAACAGTACATGTGCCCAAGTATATTCATTTTCTTCTACAAAATCCTGAAGAAAAACAATTTCTCTCAAGCAAAGACAGATAAATAAACAAGTTTCTATACAAGACTTTCAGTTTCATAGTGCTTTATCAAAGAGGTCAGTATCATTATCTCTATCTGCTTCCCTACTCTGTGTCTCAATTTCCCAGCAGGCCAGTAGCTAAGTCAGGACTAGAAGCCAGGTTTCCTGAGTCCCAACCTAATGTTGCATTGTGGCCTAGAAGATGAATTTCAGAGTTTATCAATACACACAATTCTTCCCCCTCCCTTCCCAATATATCTGCAGGTAATATGTTTTAGCCTTACAAGCTCTGTGCAAGGCAAGCAATACCAGCCATGTGGGGAGGGGGCTCCAAGGCTCAGAGAGTCGCTGCAGGGCTGGAGCCACCAGTGCTGGCTCCCTTCACAGCAGGGGGGAAGCCCCAAGCCTCTCTGCAGGCCAGATCAAGGCAAGGTGGGGGTCAGATTTGGCTCACGGGCAGAAGGGATCTTAACTATCAGGTAGTTGTGTAAACATGTAACCTCTGGAAATGTTAGCAGTTACACATTTACACACGGGGGAGGGGGGGCATGGAAGCCAGTTTAAAAGCTTTTAATCCTGCTCCCTGCAAGCACCAGCCCCTGCCTCTTCTCCCTGCCTCCCCCCCTTACCTCTTGATAAAGAGGCAGCAATGTGGTGCACAGGCAGCTCCAGGGTAGCCACTGGTTTCCACACATGTGTTACCTTAATAGAAATATGCCTGTATAACTGCAACTGGTAGATTTCCTAAGAGGATGGCCCTTTCACACCTTTTATACTAGTGTAACTATATCCACTAAGGATTGTTGCAATTTAACTCTGTCAATTATATAATCACACTCTTAACTGCAATAGTTACATTGATACAAAACCTGCCCTTAGACTAAACTGTGCTTAGAAAACAATGGGCCTTTTATTTACACCACAAAGAGATCACAAACCCCCTTCCCCAACAACAATCTTTGTCTTTTTCTGTCATTACCATGCATATGTCTGCACTGCAACAGTGTTTCAAAATAACTGGCACTATTCTGAAATAACTTAGTCAATGTCTACACAGCAGGCAGTTATTTCTGTCAAGCTGGAAGATTTCTTACTCTGACTCCTGTAAACCTCATTGTACAGGAGTAAGGGAAGTCGGAAGAAGAGTGCTCTATTTTGAAACAAGTGCTATGTGGATGCTCCCTATTTTGAAATAAGCTATTTCAAAATAATATACACAATTGATGTAGCTCAATTTGCGTAGGTTATTTCGAGTTAAGCCCTGAAGTGTAGATGTACTTCATCTATAAGGAATAAGAGCCCTTCCTGACACCTGTTTTGTAAGAAGCAAAACAAACAAAAAACCTACTAATCAGAATTAATAATGATGTCAAAATTGCAATCTGTTGAAAAGCTGGTGGAAATATTCTATCATTCTTAAAAAATAGGCATCATTCTCAGTAGACTTCTAGAAAGATCAGAAAGACCTCATCTTTTGAGCACATTAATTATTTAGTAGCAAGGAAAATGGAGCTGCCATAATTATAAATGCAGTTATACTGAGCAACCTGGCAAGCCAAACAGAAGTTTGAACAGGAAACAGGATGGGGAGGGAGAGGCAAAACTAGCAGAGAGCTCTGCTGCTGAATAAATAACTCTTCGTCAATTAGGAAGGCACCAGAAACCCAGTCTGCAAATTCCCCATCCCCGCTTCTACTCTCTGTTCACCTGGGAATGTCTGTCTTTGGCAATACTAGATGAAAAGCGAATGCAGAGTTGTAAGCAAACACCACACCATACCTGTGGATGCCTCCTTTCTAACATTCATGCCTCAGATGTTGAGGTTCCCCCAATCCCTTGTCCATATAAATGTTTATTAAATGAGGGAGGCAGAGGAAAGAATCAACTTTATCACACGTTTTCCCTTTAGATCTGACTAAGCCATTTTCACTATTATTGCAGCAGGGACTGGAACATGAAAGAGGTATTATAGAAAACTCTCATTCTCTCTGTTCTGCAATGCTAGTAACTCACTTCTGAAAAGCAGGGATTATTAGGATAAGTACTTTTGACCTTAAATTGTTCATTGGGTCAGTTGTTCCCCACTTCTCACAGTTGAATGGTCTTTGTCTCACCACAATTTCTGACTCAGTAACTGAGTTGCGATTTAGAGGTGCTGCTAAATAAACAAGACCTCTTCCCCTACTCCATGCTGATGGTGGCTTCTAGGAAGAAGAGAACTGCTTATTAAAACTCCATTGAAAACTGAAGGGAAAGTTGGGTGTTTTTCCCACCTTTGATAAGGTCAGCCCTTGACAGCTGATGCCTTTGTAGCTCAGTTTGTGAAAAGAAATATTTCTGTAATGCACCACAGGCAAGGTATTTCCATACCAATTTCCTAGAGGATTCCTGTACTGGACTTGGGGTGTCCCTACCAATACTCAAAACACACAGCCATGTGGGGCATCACTATATTTGGGCCACCAAATTGCCCCAAATTTCGTGGTGTTCTATGCAGCTGTATGCTACTTATGGGCACTGGTTCTCACCCTCACCCTCACCCTCCTCACCCCCTGGAGGTGCTGCACTGGGCCTCGGGTCTAAGGATGTGAAGAGGCAGGTAATCCACTAATTGCATAGTAGATAGAATATTTATTGACAACATGGTGAGTCAATAAGGGAAGGCTTCTTCAGTCCCAGTTTGTGCCAGGTCTAGGAGCTGCCCCCGCTATGGCTATACAGTTTAAAATGTAGTAAGAGTTGGGTGCACAGGCAGCCTGGCTCCTACTACATTTGAACTGCACAGACACGGTGGAGGTAGCTCCTGGACCCAGCGCAAGCCAGGACTGAGCTGGGATTGCTCCATCCCAGCTTGCACCAGGTCCAGCAGCCACCTGGCTCAGCAGGACAGTGTAGTGGGGTGCCCCAGATAAGGCAAGTAGGCTCAGTGGTATTTTCAGCACATCAAGTGACAATCTCAAGGGGATCTCTGTGACTGAACCCATCACACTGAGCACCTGAACTCTTGAAACTTTGGTCCTATACAGATGTGCTGGGCTTGACTGGATAGATAGCCCCTACAATGTAATAGTTTTATTTATAAAGCATACTTCCAGCCCACATACTAATATAATGGAACCACAGTTTAAAGGCATCCTCATAAAAGACCCTAATTAGAACTCAGACATATTAACTTAATTAAGGGTGAAGAAGCAACAAAGATCTGATGAGTTATTCCTGGGATTAAGGGAGTTCTCAATTCAGAGACTCATGTAAACCAGAGACAGTTTCTGTAACATTGCAGCATACCTCCCTTCCCCCTCCTTGTGCTGCAATGCAGTGAGAGCAGTTGGGTGAGCTAATCAACTTGCAGCTCTTGCTGTTTAAAAGGAACTTCTTAAAAAAAAAAAAAGGCTGATTTGATTTTTTTTTCCAAATGGTATCTGTGGAATTGGAACAACTATGTAAAACCACCTATCCCTACTGATGCACATGGCACTTGATCAAAGTCCCTTGAATTAAATAAGAGTCTTATAACTAACTATATTATATAAGTGCTGATATTCCTTTAGAGGTTTTTTTCTCTCCACCTCTATAATAGCTAGAGATTGGCCCAAATACAATCCATGTATCAAAATTTGAACCCACCTCAACTTTGTTGTTTGGGTCAGTTCTCTAATAACAACCCCTCACAGTGATTCAGACAAACCTATATCTGACCTTCATGCTACTTAGTCAGCAACCAAAGCACTACAGGCAGTTAATCTGGAACAAAAGTGTGTTTATATATAAACAAAGGCCACTGTCCCATCACAAGCTGCCCTATTGTACTCAACATCAGACCTCTTCCCACTGGCCCCTTTTCTTTGTTCTTATATGGAAGCAAAAATATAGCTGAGTGATTCTCAGCCAATTTACTTTTGTGGGTTGCATATGCAGCTCTCTCTGTGTTATATGTGGGCCCACATCAACACACTATATATTAGGGATTTGAAATTGTAAACTTTTGTACACAGTTAACCCATGAGCTCAGGCTCATGGGTTAACCTTTATGGTTACCGAGGGGGGCAGGCAGGAGCAGGTATACACAGGGAGCCAGCTTTTAAGCCAGCTCCCTGCTCATACCTGCTCTTGTGAAGCCACCTGCACCTTCCCTCACCCCGCCAAGAGGCAGCAGTGCAGAGGGGGAGAGTGAAATATGAATTTTTCAGCAGTAAAAGTTTACTTAAATAAACACATTTTAGCATCCCTACTATATATACTACCTGTGTGGCCCTGAGGATGTCACACTTGTGTTTGACTAAAACATCTCGAAACACATCTCAGATATCAAGAGAGGGAATCCACCACTTCCTGGGGTATTTTTTCCCCAGTAGTTAATCACCTTCATAATAAAAATGAGTGCTTTATTTCTAATTGGTATTTGTCTGGCTTTAACTTCCATTTAAAGTCTAGATAATATCCCATACTCATCTCTAATTGCTATAATGAAAATGACACTTTGCTGTTCTCTAGCAATTTATTCAGTATCTGAACTGCTTGTCACTTACACCAGCACCTTCTGCCATATATCAGAGGCTCTTAAAGCACTACATTGCTCTGTCAGTATCCCAACCCCCATCTGACTAATTTTCCAGATGGGGAAACTAAAGTGCCCAAGCTATTTTGCCACACAGTGAGTCAGTGGCAGAGGTGAGAGCAAACAAAGACATGTGACTAGTATATATGCTTTAAGTAAGGGCCTCTTTACATTCCACCATGAGTCATACACTGTGCTGTGAAGCCCCTCCCCCATGCAGTAAAGCAGGCACAACTCAAGTTTTGTTTACATATTAGACACAGTAACATCCATCACTCAGGGTCATTTACCTGCCAACTTTCAGTGGCCTTTGATATTTTCTCTGCAAGAGCTGTTGTGATAACAGCCAATGAAAGAAGTTCGGTTCTCAAGAATGATTACAAAATCATAAACCTGGGAGAGGCCCCCTTTCCCTCTGCATTCCTGCTTGTTTAGTTTTGTCTCTCTGCATTTGCACTTTGATACAGCCACTTTCAATGCTTGCCTTGTTTAGACTCATATAGATCTAGAGTCTTATTTCTGTGTGTGATGCAAATTTCCATTTTTTGTTTTCTCCAAATCCTCAAGCAAAGTCAAGAACAGAGATCAAGACCCAACTTCCAGTGCTTCCACTGGTCTGGTTGGGATTCTGAAGCTAGTTTATTGTACATTAGTGCTGATCACGATAGGAAAGATTAAATTAATTAAGAGTAAATTGATTCCTGCCTTTTTCATGGGAAGGAAAACTCACAAAAACTAACAAAACCTCGTGAAACATGTCTCACGTTTTACAGAGGTCAATATTTACACCTAAATCATTGATAGGAGCGAGAAATCAAACCCTAAAATACTGACTCTCCAGTCCCCTTTTTAAAGATACTTGTCTGCCCAGGTTCTGGAACAGGCTTATGGTTTGTCTTTGTTTTTTGTTGAAAGGTTGAGGCAATAACAGTATTTCTTCCAATCTTACACCTTTTCACTGAAATTCAGTGCTGCAGCAAAGAAGGCACAACCCAGGGGGAGGCAGGAGCAAAGGTGGCTTTTTTACAAGCTGTTTCAGGGACCAGCAGTTTATAGATACTGGGCAAAGTACAGAGCCTTTTCTTTAATTTGAGGATATTAAAGCACTTTACTGAATTTCTTGGTACAGTGCGTGCGTATTACACCCTCCCCACTCACCAATTTTAGAGATGAAGAAAAAAAACTCAACCTCCCTTTGATGTGCTCACTGCAGGGGGCAAGGAAAGGAGAGGGAGGAGGAAACTAAAGCACACAACCCCCCCTAATTAATGCCACCGTGCAGGGACTTACAGCTCTAAAGTTACTGAAGTCAAGTCCCAGCTAAAATTTAACCACTTACATCCAAGAATAAAAAGTTGTGTTTTATTTTTTTAATCAGTTGTTTGAAATGATAAAAAAGATCAGGTTAATAGGTTGATTTTTAAAAAAGCAGTAAGCACTAATGCCAAAAAGTAAAATTGATATGAAACGCTCTAGAAATGAAACATCTATTTGTATTGTCTTACTTGCCTAGATGCCACATTGACTCCATGCTATTGATATTTCATAGGAGAATTCAATTTTAACATACCGCACTGTGAAAAATAAATAAGATTATTCTGTTAAATTATTTCAGGTCCTGCAGTCCTGAATGCTGCAGTAAAGAGAGAAGCGGGCGGGGGGGGGGGGAGGGGAGGAAAGGGAGTGATATAACCTATGCTGTGAAATTTTTAATAACGTCATTCCATGTTACATAAGCGTATTCAGGGTGCTTGGCCACATGATACCTTGGATTCAATCCTGTTACCACTGAAATCAATGACCAAACTCTCAATAATTTCAGTAGGAAGCAGGCTGGGGCCCTTTCCTAGCTTCCTGGAGGTGGAAGAGGGAGGGAGGATGAAAGCGAGAGATGTGCCGGATCTTGTTTATTGCCAGAACTCGCTGGAATTTCCCAGAGCCTTTAAACATGCCTGGACTGCACCAGCCATGTGACCATTACACTTCCTTTGTTCTCCTTAATCTCATCCCACAGCTTCCTTTTCATTGGATCAGCCTTCTGGCTGGCATGACAACGTGCTGGCAATAGGATTGGTCTGCTCCTGTTGCTAGGCAGAAGCCTGGATTTCTCTCACCTCCCCAGTAGGGGCATGTCACCATGGCATTAGCTGCCATAGTGATTTGCACAGAACTGACATGCCTGAAGCCTTTTCAGATCTTTATGCATTTCCAGTAAAGGCCTTTTAACATCATTGGTTCCCCCATAGGCTGTGCAAGGTCTGTGATCCTCATTTCCATATCTATCCACCAGGTCTACGCCAACAGAGGTTTAACTCCCTGTTGTCCCTGGACACACACACTCCCCCCCATGCTGCCCCAATGCCTGGCCCACATTAGGACATCCCACCAGCATTACCACTATTTGTTCCCACCATCACTTTTCTAACCTTATCAATTTATTATTTAGATGCCCATAGCACCTGGGAACCCCAGTTATGAATCAGGCCCTCACTGTGGCACACACTGTACAAACACAGAAAAAGTAACAGTCCCAAATATTGGTATATCCCATATCAGCTCCCTGCCCGCCCGCCCCCCCCCCCAGAAATCTGAGGATAGGCTCCATCTTGATTAGCCTACTTTTTTTCCTTCTTCCATCAGTGGGAATGATTCAGACAAACTATTTTAAGTACATACATGGCCCCTGTTACCATAGTAGCTGAACACCTCACAGTCTTTAATATAGTCATCCTCCCCACATCCTATGAATTTGGGCAATGCTAAGAGCCCCATTTCGCACACGGGGAAACTGAGTCACAGAGCGGCTAAGTGACCTGCCCAACATTACACAGGAAATTCACATGAGAACAGGGAATTATCTGAACCTCGGTTTTGTGGTCACTGGCTACTGCCCTAACCCTAACCAGTCAATAGGGTTGCACTCCACCAGGGACAGGTTGATGTTAGTTCTCATATGCCCAGTGCCTGGATTGGCTACTAAGCAAAATAATCAGGATCAGGAGTGGGTTGCAGTCAGAGGGATACTAGAGTCATCCTCCCAACCCCCTCCCCCCCACCATCTTTGCACTGCAGCTTTTGCAGAGGTTCCCCTTTTAAACCGGCTTGAGGGACAAGGATAACAACAGAGCAGTTATGCTGATCATTATTAGCTTTGTGGTTTCATTCTTGGGGCCAGATGTCACAGCAATAAGGAGGGAATGGGGACATGAAGGAAGAGACAACAGCAGCTCTCCTTCTTTTAGGTAAAGATTCTCATTACAGAGCTGTTTCAGCACTGGAAGCTGGGCATATAACGAGTCACTGAGCCTAAAATGGCTCCTTGTCACGAAGCAGAGTCTGCTGCTGATGCCTTGTGCCAGCTTCTTCTCCTACCGATGCTGCAGAGAGAATGACTCAGACTGCTCTTTATAAGCCATACACCAGGATGGCCTAATGGTGGGAGGATGGTTCCAGGAGGCCAGGAAGAAAGATGATGGATTGGTGGGCTAATGCATGCCATGTGCTGCTGTTGTTACTCAGGCAAATGGCGTGCTTTACTAGAGCATGGATGGAAGGATTCACCCCTATAAGCACGTACCTGCAACTATTCCCTCTCTCAAATAGGAATGTGATTGTCTGATTATCTCCACATTTGGAGACTTTTGTTTTTGATCTCTAGTTGTTATCTAGACCCTTTCATCAATAGATCTCAAAGTTATTTACAAAGGGAGATCAGTATAGTCAACCCACTCCATTTTACAGAGGCAAAAAATGAGGAACAAAACAGGTCTGTTTACAAAGTCTGATTAAAACCTGTGGAATTCATTGCTATATGAAATAATTGAGAAACAGAATTGACAGGCTTACAAGCGTGAATAAGGCCTATGGAACACAGGAACTGATTGAGGCCATCAAGATTCCTAAAGGAATTGAACATTGGGGAGTGGTGTGGTTTAACAGAGCAGTGGACTGTGACTCAGAACACCTGCCTCCTTTGTAAAGCACTCAGGTTTATTGTAGAAAAGATAGAGATTATTATTATTTATATCAATATAAAATATCCAGTTATAATTAAATTTTGGACCACAAGCTAAATAAAAGTCAACAATGTGAACACTGTTGCAAAAAAAGCAAACATGATTCTAGGATGCATTCCTTCCCCCACCTATTATACCCACTGCCCCGGCATGGGCCAGAACCCCACTGTGTTAGGCACTGTACAAACAGATAGCTCTTTGATGCAGGGACTCACAATCCAAGTTACTTCATTTCTCTGTGCTTCAGTTTCCTTTTCTATACAATGTGGAGACAAGGACAGCCCTTGTAAAGTGCTTTAAGATCTAAACCTTTGTGACAACCACCCTTATAATCAATATATTCAGATTGGGGACCATATTTCCCTATGCCAAATATGGGACACTTGGTAAAATTACTCATATTCAGCTGCATTCAAGAGCAAGCAATTGTTCAAACATTCAAATTATCAAGTTGACTGAGACACACAGTTAAAAAGAAATACTGTGTAGCTGGATTCTTTTTATTTACCTTATCTTTAAGGCTTTAGGGTTCAAACAAGGAGGGGTGAAACACAAACACTCCCGTACACCTCTCGGATGGGGGTGGGGTGGGGTGGGGTGTGACTTACTGACCCAACCTTCCCTACCTGGCACTCTTTGCCCTCCTCACCTGGCTAGGCTCCCCGGACTGACCCATATCTCTTGGTACCTGGCACAGTGTCTTTCTGGGGCAACATGTGAGCAGAGGGAAATGCAGGGTCACATACCCCCTCCCCAGATTTCTGCCAGGGTTCTCACCAGAATGTGACTAGCCACAGTCATTTGGCACTGTACAGGAGGAAAGGGAGGAGAGCTGCTTCCAGCTGTGGGGGGCAGAGGGAAAAGGATGATCTGGCAGAGCTCATCTCTTCCCTGCCTTAAGGATGCATTTTGTATGAGGGTCCAGGGAACCTGACTATAGGGACTTTAGCAAGCCCAGCCAAAAAGGTGGCTCAGGAGAGGACAACACCCTCTGGGATGAAGCAAGACCTGGGGGTGGGGGTGGGGGTGGGTAAAGAGTAAGGATGTTAAAATGCGGTTAACTGACTAGTCGATGGAATTTCCGTTGACTAGCCTATAGGTACTTCCACATTCCTCCTTTGAAATATGGAACGTCCTGCTGACTCTGGCTGCCTTCTTTGAAATGCACAAGAGTCCCCAGCGAGGGCTCTTGTGCATTTCAAAGCTATGGAGCCCGGGATAAGCGGGGCACTCTGAGTCCCCCGCTGACCCTGGGCTCCATGCTACGCTGCATGCCGCTAGGAGCCTGGGGTCAGCTGGGGACTCCCCAGCTGATCCTGGGCCCCTCATGGCATTTCCCACGGATCATCTGTTTGGCGGCGCATCCTTTAAACCATGCATCCGCACGATTCAAAGGGGCAGCTACCTGGAGCCTGGGATCAGCTGGGGAGTCCCCTGCTGATCCCGGGCTCCATGGCTTTGAAATGCACAAGAGCCCCCGCTGGGATGCGGAGTTCCTCATTCCTCCTGCTAGGGCTCTTGTACATTTCAAAGGAGGAATGCGGAAGTGCCTATCAACTAGTCAAGTAGTCAGAAAACTATCAGATAAGCAAATGCTAATTGGATAGTAGAGTAGTCTTTAACATCCTTAGTAAAGAGCACGCTAAACCTCTGCCCTGGGCATTGTTGTGGAGTCTGCAGATTCAAGATGTGAACAGACTGGAAATTGCTTCCCTCTTCTGCTGCTTTAGAGTAGGAATGTTATATATCGGTTAATTGAATAATCGAGTAACCTTATGAATTCTTATCAGTTAGTTAACTATTCTTTAGTCCCCAGGGGTAGGGCCAGCAACCAGTGCACCTCACTCCCAAGGAGCCGCCTGCCACTCTGTGCTGCTCCCTCTGTATCAGAGGAAACTGCACGGGGTGCTAGGCAAGAGCTGGTCTGTGAGGGGAGACAGTTTAGAAATCAGCTCCCCTCGCAGACTAGCCACCTGTCACCTTGTGCTGTTGGCTCTGATAAAGAGTCAGCAGCGTGGGGTGGCAGCAGACCTTGTCTAGGTAGGGTCTGAGTTCCTGGACCGGGCTTGAGCTGGAACTGAGCTGGGCTGTCTGCCTCCTAATACACTTTAAAAGTAGAGCCACAGCAGGAGTATGTCCCTCTCGGACCCATCACAAGCCAGGACTGAGCCGGCTTGCTGGCCAGCTTGCTAAAAAATTTACTGGGAGGGGTGGGGGGGGGGGGGAGAGAAATGCGTGTAGTCTATAGCATTAACCTATGAGCTTTTGCTTATTGGTTAATCAGCTATATACTATTACATCCCTACTACAGAGCTTAGCTGAGGGACAAAGAGGTTTCCCCTGATATGGCACATACAGGGCTTGGCTCTTCCTGACCAGCAGCCTGGGCCAGAGGGTTTTGGGCTTTTCCAGGGCACTGGCCCAGTCAGAGGCAGTGGGGGAAGGAAGGAGCCTGCCAGTGCCAGCCAGACTGTTGGTGAATGCAGTGTTCCAATGAGGGCCTGGAGTGAGACATACCCTGATGGGGTGGAGGGGATAGAGAGGAGCAGCAGGGCTGGGGGAAGGGTTGAAGAGGCAAAGCAAGAAGAAGACTGCCAGGCTACTTCTACACTGCAGCACTATTTTGGGATACTGGAGGTATCCTGAAATAGTTGTCCAGCATCTTAACAGCAAGCCTCTTATTCCGAAATATAACAGGCTCTCTATTCTGACGTCCCTGTAAACCTCATTCCACAAGGAGTAAGGGATGTTTCGGAATAGCAGCTTATTTCAAAATTTGGTGCTGTATAGATAGCTTATTTTGTAATTTGGCGCTATTTTGATCTTGACTCGAAATAAGCTACACAATTTGCGTAGCTCAAATTGCATAGCTTATTTCAAGTTACGGGCACAGTGTAGACACACCCGGAGAGGGGAAGCACAAAGGATGGGAAGCACAGATGACACATAACCAGCTGCCGTCTGGCACTTTCTTGCACTCACCAACCTCTGCAGTCAGTGCTAGCTAGAAATGGGACAGGGTCAGACATTACCTCG
Organism: Pelochelys cantorii; assembly: GCA_032595735.1. NCBI lineage: Eukaryota > Metazoa > Chordata > Testudines > Trionychidae > Pelochelys > Pelochelys cantorii. Next base: position 37,079,453 of record CM064336.1, read on the forward strand.
ACTATCTTATCTTGTTATGGGAATAAACTATATTGGTGTATACAGCAAAGGGAATAAGCTATACTGGCTTAGGCCCCATTTAACTGTACCCAGATTGCAGTTTGTTCCTGTGTAACTATATTTGTTTAAAAACAAACACAACACTCCTTCCTGACAGTTGTATCAGCACAAAATCTGTGTTGAGACCATAGATTACAGTTTGACCCATTTATACAGACTCTAGACAATCTAATGGTGGTCCTTTTTGGTCTTGAAATATGTGTATACACAAACCAGGCCAAAAAAGTGCTTTAGAGACAAGATCTGAATGTGCACTTTCCACTTGCTAATTGCTGCTGATATTTGAAAGGATCACAGAAACAAAACAATGAGTATTATTCATTTTATTGCACAAAAATAAAATGACTCCTTTGGTATACTCTCTTAAAAAAACCCCACACATCTTACTTGCTTATACTAAAGGGCTGTGTCTAGACTGGCCAGTTTTTCCACAAAAGTGGCCGCTTTTGCGCAAAAACTTGCCAGCTGTCTACACTGGCCGCTTGAATTTGCGCAAGAGCACTGACCTTCTAATGTAAGAAATCAGTGCTTCTTGCGCAAATACTTTGACGCTCCCATTCGGGCAAAAGTCCTTTTGCGCAAAACCTTTGCGCAAAAGGGCCAGTGTAGACAGCTCAGCTTTGTTTTGCGCAAAAAAGCCCCGATGGCTAAAATGGCGATCGGGGCTTTCTTGCGCAAAAGTGCGTCTAGATTGGCCACGGACGCTTTTGCGCAAAAAGTGCTTTTGCGCAAAAGCGTCCATGCCAATCTAGATGCTCTCTTGCACAAATACTTTTAATGGAAAACTTTTCCGTTAAAAGCATTTGCGCAAATTCATGCCAGTCTAGACGCAGCCAAGCAGTTTCAAATAACCAGCAGTTAGAGCCATCTTGTGGGCAAAATGTGAATAAAAAAAAGAGAGACAGCCAAACACAATTGAGTGAGGAAATCATGGCTGAGTTAACAACAACAACAACAACAACTTTAAAATAATGTGTAGCACAAAAAAAAAAAAAAAAAATCAGCAACGGTACATTAGAAAGTTCTAAACCCCCCATTTAAGCAGAATAGATGTGATCAAAAAGGCTAATACAATGCTTGAATGTGTGAAAGGGGGAAATCTCAAGTAAGAATAGCAAGGTTATACTGGCACTGGTGTGTTACTGAAATGACTGTGTCTCGCTCTGGTATTCACTGATGTTGACAAACTGAAGAAAAGTTAGATTAGAGCCACAAAAACAATAAAAAAAATTGGAAAACATGCCTTATCAGAGACTCCAAGAAGTCTAGCAGTATATAAACAGAGAGAAGGTTAAGGGATGACTTGATCAGTCTTTTAGGACTAAATCTCATAACAGAGAGCAGACCAAAGCATAACAAGATCCAATGGCTAGAAGTTATAGCTAGACAACTGCAGACCAGACACAAGCATATATTATCTTTATCTACCTATCTTTTAGAGATTTTTGCTTCTGTCTGCAAATCCATTTGTTCAAGAACTCCTCCTAAATGGTAATAGCTAGGTCCTCCAAATTTGGTATGCAGCTTCCTCTTATCCTAACTTCAAGAAAGGTCAGGGTTTGGTTGTGCCAGGAAAACTGGATGTACCTGGAATTCAATTGTTTTCTATAAGATGGAAAGGGAAAGGGCTGAGTGGAGGGACATTATACTCAGAGTCACCTCTGGGAGCAGCGAGTGCAGGGGACAGCTATACTGTAGAGCAGAGGTGGGGAACCTCAGGCCTAGGGGCCAGATGTGGCCCCCAGCTTGCCTGGATCTGATCCCTGAGGCTCAGGGCCTCCCCAGCTTTGGGGAGTCTGTGCTGGTTCTCCGTTGGGCTGGAGCACACAAAATCTACTAGCCTGGTACCTCTCTAGGCTCTGGTGTGGGAGGGAAATGTGGGGAGTGTCTTTCTCCTCCTCAGTCAGGAGCTACGTCAGTGAGGGGTTTTTTCTTCACACTTTTGTGGTATGTGAGCCCCCGACTGATTTTTCTGTGGGCCAGCGACCACCAACCCCAAAAAAGTTTCCCACTCCTGCTGTAGAGTGATCACTGGGGGCAGCTGCACCACCAAGGGAGTGGCCAACCAGGGATGGGGCTCACCATCTTGCCTGACATAGGCCCAGGAAAATGGGTCCCCTGCCCCAAACCTCTGCCCCCCAACCTTCATCCCCTTTGCTGGACTGGGAGGAGAAGACCTGCTGGCCCCACTGCCGTTGCCCCCTCCATCCCAGGAGCACTGCCAAGCCCAGGCAGCACAGCCCCAGCCTTCGCTACAGGAGTCACAGCCTACCCTCCACAGTACCACCAGGCCTCCCTAGTGCAGCCAGCCAACCTGTGTGGCTCCCCCCTTCCCTTCCCCAGGTTGGGCCTGGGGGATGCTGGTGGGAGGCCTGAATGACTCCCTCCTGCCCCATGCTGGGCCCAGAGAATGCCGGTGGGTGCCCTGCACAGTCCCCCTAGCCTCAGCCGCCCTCCCCTCCTCCCCTGCCATGGGACAAGCCCAGGGAACTTCACCGACAGGCCTGTGCGCACACACCCCTCAACCCACACACACCCTGGACAGACCCAGGCAACGCCAAGTAAGTCTTCTAGTATATTATACAGTAGTGAAGTTAAAATGTGGGGGTTTTGGTAAATCTATAACCACTGAAAAATTACACATTTACATGTGGGGGTGGGGGGCAGTGGCTCTGCAGGAGTTGGTGTGTGCAGGGAGCTGGCATCTGCCCCTCCATGCTGCTGCTTCTGAGTGGTGGGTGGGGGCAGGTAGAAGCTAGTGCTCACAGGGAGTCGGCTTTTAAGAGCTCTTAAAAGCTGGCTCCCCACTCCTGGGGAACCTTTTTTTGGATCAGGGGCTGCTGGCACACAGAAAAATTAGTCAGGGGTCGCATGCAAGTGAGAAGCAAAAAAAAAAGAAAAAAAACCACAAACCCAAACCCCCCCCAAAAACCTCCCAGCTGAGAAGGAGAAAGACACTCCCCACATTCCCCTCACACACCAGAGCCTAAGGGGGCTGAGCAAGGAGATTTTGTGAGGGAGAAAGGCAGGGCAGCTGGAGTGCCAGTGCAGGCTCCCCAGTACTTCCCCCAGCCCTCAGGGGCCAGATCCAGACCAGCCGGGGGCCGCATCCAATTCCTGGGATTTAGGTTCCCTACCCCTGCCACAAGCACTGGCTCCCCCAGCCTGTCCCCGCACTGCTGCTGCTACACTGGCAGCAGTGCAGGGGGGCAGGTGGCTCCCTGAGAGCTGGTATGAGCAGGCAGCTAGCTTAAGAGCAGATTCCCACCTGCTCCCCCCTCCGCTTTCTCTGATACAGAGGCAGTAGCACAGAGGGGAGCGGGGGCTTGCATGTAACCATGAAGGTTAACCTATAAGCCCAGGCTTATCAGTTAACTGTTTAAATGTGTACACTGTCACATCCCTATTATATAGTGAGGGGAATTAGCTACAGGAACAGTTTACCAGGGATTTTTGGTAGGGATGTTAGCCAGCTAACTGTTTAACCGATACGCGACTGCTAACCAGGATTGTTCACCAATAAACTGCGAGACCTCCCCTTCCTCCCATGTGCTCTGCATTTTAATCGGAGACAGCAGGATGGCTCAGTCCCAGCTCACCAGTCTGAGTTTTAAATAAAGTACAGGAACCACCTGCCATCCTGTGTTGCTTCCTCTGATTCAGAAAACAGGGTTACTTACCTGTAACTGTTGTTCTTCGAGATGTGTTGCTCATGTCCATTCGAACGAGGTGCATGCGTGCCGCGTGCACGGTTCCCGGAGCATTTTTTCCCCAGCGGTACCCGTCGGGCCGGCAGATCGCCCCCTAGAGTGGCGCCGCTATAGCGGAGCATAAGTACCCCTGTCGGCCCTCCCCCTTCTCAGTTCCTTCTTGCCGGAAAAACTCCGACGCAGAGGAGGCAGGGGGGGAAATCGATTGGACATGAGCAACACATCTCGAAGAACAACAGTTACAGGTAAGTAACCCTGTTTTCTTCTTTGAGTGATTGCTCATGTCCATTCGAATGAGGTGACTACCAAGCTAACCCCCCCATAGGCGGGGTCGGAGCCACCCTACGGCTAACAGAACACTCACACCGATATCCAACTACAACAAGAACTTTAATCCAGAAATGCAACAGAGAACATAACACAGAACGCATAACAGTAAGGTACAGCAGGCACATGACACTACAACGTGCCACTCATCCCTTCCCCTTATGCTTTTTTTTACAGGAGAGACCCCAACACAGCCGCACCCACAGCAGAATCCTCCCGTGTCTGTTGAGTGAGGCAATAAACAACTGAAAGGACTTGTGAAATGGCCTCGTTCTGTCCCAACGACCGAAGGGTCGACCTGGTATCCTTTAGGCTGAGAAGCCTGGAATTGGTATTTTCCGCAAACAGGGCCTTCCCGTCGAATGGCAGGTCCTGGATTGTGGCCTGCAGGTCCAGTGGGATCGCTGAAACCTGCAGCCAGGCGCTACGCTGCATTACTACACCGGACGCCATCGTCCTGGCTGCCAAGTCTACTGTATCCAGAGACACCTGTAGGGCAGTGCGAGCTATCGTTCTGCCCTCCGTGGCCAGGGCGGAGAACTCCTGCCTGTCCTCCTGGGGTAATCTGTTGCGGAACCTGTCCATCGCTTGCCAGGTGTTATAGGCATAACGACTGAGCATTGCCTGCTGGTTGGCGATGCACAGCTGCACCCCCCCCCGTCACGTAGACCTTACGCCCCATTAGGTCCATACGCTTGGGGTCCTTTGCTTTAGGAGACGGGCCAGGTTGCCCCTGCCGCCCCTTCTGGGTCGCTGCTTGGGCCACCACAGAACCTGGCCGGGGTGTGAATAGAGGTGCTCATGCCCTGATTGGGGGACATAATACCTCCTCTCGACCCCCTTGAGCGTCGGGGATAGAGAGGCCGGCGTCTGCCACAACGTATTGGGGATTTTTGCCACCGTTTTATTTAGTGGCAGGGCTAATTTCGCCAGTGCATCGTCGGTGAGGATGTCAACCATCAGATCTGACTCCTCGGTCACCGGCTCCACCGGTACCCTGAGATTTGCCACCAGTCAGCAGAGCAGCTCCTGGTGTGCTCTCGCGTCGATGGCTGGCATAGCCGGGGCTGGGTCTGCCAAGGCCTCGTCCGGGGAAGACGAGGATGTCGACTCATGACTCAGGGCCGGCTGCTCCACCACCATCCCCTGAGCAGGAACTGGCTGCTGTGGCACCCCTTTCTGCTGCTGGAGGTCGGCCCCAGGGTCCCCCAGGTCTGGGTGTCCCTTAGGGCTAGCCCCCTAGGCAATGGTGGGGCTCGGGACAACGAGGCTGAAGGCGTGGACCTCCGCCGCGACCCACTGACTGAAACCCGAAGGCGGAAGTGGTCCCTGCCACTGGTGATAGACCCAGGGCGTCCAAAACAGCCAGGGTTGTTGGACCTGCGGCGGCCACGTCTGCTCAAATCCCTGTGGTGCCATCCGGTGCTGAGAGCAGGATTGGTACCGCGACGATAAGCGCGAAGACCCCGCAGAATGCAGAGACTCTGCCTTGGACTCCGACAACAGTTCAGACGCTGACCATGGCGGTGCCGTCGAAAGCTGACCCTGCACCGCCCCAGGCCAGAATCGCGCCATGGACTCCGGCTTCCCGGAGTGGGGACGGGGCTGCGGGCACAGAAGCTGCGGTACCGGACTGCGTGGTGCCTGCAGTGCCAGCGAGGCTGACGCCTGCGGTGCCAGCAAGGCTGACGCCTGCGACGACGGCCACGGTACCAACGCCCCTATGGCCGACAGGGCCTCAGGGCACACAGGTGCCAGCAGCGGAGCTCCCGGGATCAGCTGGGCGGGAGACGGAGCCGCTGACACCACCTCCACCGGTACCGGCACAGTCTGCCCTCGTATCATTGCGGCCGGCAGCGACGGATGGTCCCTTGACTCTACCGGCGCCGGCCAGGGCTCTGGAGATGAGGAGATCACGGGTGCTTCCAGGACCTCCGGTGCCGAAGTCGAAGACCCCGCCAAGGATAGGGGGGAAGGAGGTGAGGCCGTCAGCTCTATCAGCTCCTGAGCTGCCTCGAAAGCGAGTGTGGAGGGGTGGCGGGCCAGGGCGGGCCCCGGGCTCCCGACCCCGTGCACGGTTTGCCTCTTCTTCTGTGCCCCTTTGTGGGGCTGGGCAGGCGAGCCTGGTGCCGGGGTGTGCCTGCGCCGGTGTCCATCCCGGTGAGCCTGGCGCTCGGGTTATCTCCCCCTGGAGTCCTTCACCCGCTTCGGTGCCGGGGACTGGGACCAGTGCCGCGGTGCCGACTTCTTCCATACTGCGGTGCGGGGAAGGTCGGAACATGGTTCCTGCACCGACGCCAGTGCACTACGCACTGAAGCTTCTCAGCAGGACGCAGGCTGCAGCGCCGACTCCATCAGGAGCAACTTAAGACGGGAATCTCTCTCCCTCTTGGTCTGTGGCTTGAACCCCTGGCAGATCTTGCAGGCGACTGCAAGGTGAGCCTCCCCCACACATTTAAGGCACTGTTCATGGGGGTCTCCCTTGGGCATGGGTTTCGTGCATGTCGCACAAGGTTTAAAGCCCTGCGGGCCTGGCATCCCTGTCCCCCAGTGGGGGGGGGGGGGGAGTTCAAAGGAGAACTATCTACAGTACTTAACAACTACTTAACTACTAACTACACAGAACAAAGAACTGCCAACGGGCGAAGATAACAAGCTGGGATCAGCACAAAACAGCAAGCTCCAACCATCATGGGCCTCATGGGCAGTAAAAAGGAACTGAGGAGCGGGAGGGCCGGTAGTGGTACTTATGCTCCGCTATAGCGGCGCCACTCCAGGGGGCGATTTGCCGGCCCTACGGGTACTGCTGGGGAAAACATGCTCCGGGAACCATGCACGAAGCGTGCATGCACCTCGTTCGAATGGACATGAGCAATCACTCGAAGAAGCAGCAGAAGTGAGGGGTGGCAGGCAGAAGCTGGACCATGGCAACAGCCCACGGTGGCAGCAGCTCCTGTCCATTGGGGTCCTGAGCTTCCCACAGACAGAGGCTGCTCTGTCAAATGCCAGAGCAGTGTCTACCCATGGTGACAGTCAGCTGGTCCGCGAAGGGAGCTGATTTTTAAACTGGCTCCCCTCACGGACCAACTCCCACCTGGCACCTCGCACTGCTGCCTCTGGTACAGTGGCTGCTGGCTCTGCCCCTGGCGACTATAGACTAGTCTACTAACCGATACAATTTAATTCAATCAACTGATATTTAATATTCCTAACTCAGACACAGCAGGAAGTAAAGTGAGGCAGCTGGGAGTTGGCAGAAGGCAGTGGGCTCAGGCAGGATTACTCCACATCCTGCTGCCAGTGAGTATGGGGGTAGGCCCAACCCCTGCTGCCAGCACCAAGCCCCCGCCACTAATCCTCCAGGCTGCACTGCTCAGGGGAGGGGCTTGAGGGAAGGGTACAATGGGAGTGGAGAGAGAGTAGAACGGGCAGGAAGAGGTGGGGCAGAGCAGGGCCAAAAGCTTAGGGGAAGAGGTGGAGTATGGGCAGGACAGTGCAGGGCAGGGATGTCAGGCCCCATATCTCCTTAGAGACAGCCCTGCTGGGCACAGCCAGCAGGGACCGGCTGGGGGGTCAGACCAGGGGGTGAGGCTGGTTGCTGGAGTCTGCAACACTGTATATCACAGCATGCAGCTGCCTAGTACACTGTGAAATTTGGGGTAATTTAGTGCCCCGCATTTTGTGGTACCCTATGCAGCTGCATATTTTGCTTATTGGTAGGGGCAGCTTGTCCAAGGGCTCCTTAAATCAATTTACACCCAGTCTTTCCATCCAGCACCACCTGTCCTTGGACAGTCTGGTTTTGTAAAAGAAGCACTTCAGAATAAAATCACCTCATCCATGTACACTGCTGCGCCTTTCTTGACTGTAGCCCAGTCCCAAGTTCCCCTGCTGGAGCCATCTCCTTCCCAGCAGCCTCTGTACTTCACTCTGATCTCCCTGAGCACCCCCATTCTTTGCACCTTCCTCTTGCCCTTTATTGGGGAACCTGCAGATTCCCAGTCAGGGGCTGACCCCAGTTCTCTAGCCCTGGGGGAAGACAACCACGTTGTTACAAACAGCAACAATGAAGGGGAAATGATGTCATTGTCAATGATATCATGTAATTTAAAGAAAACCCCTTAATGCAAAATGAAAGCATTAAAAAAAGAAATCTGAGCACAAATATGGATAAAATCTCTAAGCCTATCTACTGTAACCCAGCAAGCTGGGTAAAAAACTGTAACTTGAGATGTTCTCACAGGAAATTGATGCGTCTATTAATGGACAAACCACCCTGGGTGGCTTAACTCAGTGCTTTCCCCTTCTACACAAAATGTTCCAGCTGCACAGACAGTTTGGGTAAGTGCATTTCAAAAACAACTTCAACCCTGCACAAAACTCTAAAATGGCCACTGTCATATGATGGCAGGAAGCCATGTTAAATTGTCTAGGCACACTTGCATGTGGTGGCAGCCATTTTACACTTTCTAGGCCCAATTCTGTAAGTGCTGGTACTGCACACCGATCCTAGTGAGAGGCAGAGCATTACAATGTACCCACCACTGCAGTATAAAACACCTCAGCTTCCATACCAACCTTCCTTTCACCCATCCCCCAGTGCCATAAACCCAGACCCGTCACTGGCCCAGTTGCCTCGCCTCACTTCTCTTCTCTTCTCAAAGAAATGGATCTATACCATTCCACACCGTGCCCCATCAATTAAGATGGGAGTGACTTATTAAGAGCATTGAAATGTTATCTAGAGAAGAACAGCCTCCATATGGCTAAAGAGCTACCTACCTAATTTGGGGCTCAATTCAAGGATAACTAGGTAAAACTCAAAGGCCTGAATTATATACAGGAGGTGAGATTAGAGGATCTAGTGGTCTCTTTTGGATTTAAACCCTATGAAGATTAAAAGTCAATACATTTCCATAGGAAATGAGGAGAACAAACAAAAACCCAGGCTCTATGAAGGCAGGTGTGAAATGATAACCCCCCTCTTTGTTACCTCCATGCCTTCCTTTATATGCTACCAAGATCCTAAGATTGTTAGTACTGCTATTTTAGTCCCGGTAGCAATGACTCCTAATGCTAATCAGATACATCTTACCAGGCCTCTCTTCAGGGTTCAACAGCTCCCTGAAGAATTGCTGTAATTTAATTCTGCCTTCTTCCCCTGAAGAGGTCTTTCCACATCTCAGTAAAGAGATGGGACCAGCCAGCTATTATCCAGGCAGAAGTAGCTTTGGGAGTGCTCTCCAATGACAGGCTGGAAATGTCAGGTCCTTGTTGCTTTCTCCTGTAAAAAAACCTCCAACATTCACCCTTAGGCTTTGTCTACACTGGCGCGATCTTGCGCCAAAGCGGTCGCTCTTGCACAAAAACTTGCTGCCTGTCTACACTGGCCGCGTGTTCTTGCGCAAGTAAACTGACGTTCTACTGTATGAAATCAGGACTTCTTGCGCAAGAACTATGATGCTCCCGCTCAGGAATAAGCCCTTTTGCGCAACTGCTCTTGCGCAAGAGGCCAGTGTAGACAGGCAACATGAATTTCTTGTGCAAGAAAGCCCTATGGTTAAAATGGCCATCAGAGCTTTCTTGCGCAAGAGAGCGTCTACACTAGCATGGATGCTCTTGTGCAAAAGCACATGCCAGTGCAGACGCTCTCTTCTAGAAGAGTTTTTGCACAAGAACTCTTCAGCAAAAGAGTTCTTGTGCAAGAAGCTGCCAGTGTAGACGTAGCCTTAGAGTGAGTAGGACTTAATACCACAGGGCATGTTTACTCCACTGGCTGCAAAGGAAGCTGTTTTCTTAGCCTAATCACTGCATCTCCTGGACTTTCAAACTTTCCCCAGCAAGCTGCTTAAAGGCACCTGGGAAAGATGAGCAGCTCATTGACTCCTGAGAACAGCTGGCTGGGGCAGCCACACGGCATGGTATCAACTTATATTAACCCTCTCACTCACTTTTTGTTCATTGAGTTCAATCTGTAGAGTTCTCTGCTCTGGGTAGGCCTGCTGACTGGGGTGCGGAATGGGGCAACTGCCCTAGGGCCTGTCAATACAAAAGGGCCCAGAGCTCTGAGTGGCTGCTGCTAGGTGGCCAGAGCTCTGGGCCTTTTAAATCACTGCTGGAACGTCATGTGGTGCATTCCAGGCAGCACTAACGGTTGCTGGGAGGTGGGGCGTGTGGTGCTTTCCAGGTAGGGTTGCCAGGTGTCCGGTATTCACCCGGACAGTCTGGTATTTTTGGCTCCTGTCTGGTAAAAAAATTCAGAGAATACCAGACACCTAAAATGTCTGGTATTTTCTGAATTTTTCCCTGGCCAGGAGGTGAAAATGCTGGGCACCTGGCAATCCTACAAACACTCAGCTCCTGGCCTCCCCCCAGGCTCCCAACACCCCCAGCCCCAATGCTTACCTCGTTCCCCAAGGCTGCTGGCACAAAATGGCTGCTGGCCAAAAGACCTAGGGGAAGCAATGCTTCCCCTGGGTCTTAGTGCTCAACCGCTCCTCTGTTCCTATCCGTGCACTAACTCTTAAAGGGGGCATGCTTTTAATGCTGTTTTATTTTAATTTTTTTTTGGCTTACTTGGAGTCCCTTTTTTTTTTCTCAGCAACTTTGGTTTCCCCCCCCCTTTTTTTTCCTTTCAAAAGAATTTTTTCCCCAGTTTTTTTTTGGGTGCGGGGTTGGTATTTTTGTGTCAACCATCTGGCAACCCTATTTCCAGGTAGTGCAAAGGGCTGCCTTGCCCCAGTCCTCCCCATACACCCAAAGCCCAGCACCTTCTAAAGCTACCAGGTTTTATCAGAGGGAGAATGTTCTCATAACCAGCTCTGCTGGTGCCCCATAGCCTCTCCTACTCACAGTTGGGCTCCCTAAGGTCACCAGGCATCCAGTTTTCAACTGGAATGTCCAGTCGAAAGGGGATCCACGTTGCCACTGCTGGCCAAGCCATTAAAAATCCAGTTGGCAACATAGCAGGGCTCCAGGGCTAAGACAGGCTCCCTACTTGCCTTGCGTTCCCTCTGCATCCAATCAAAGTGCTGCTATGGTTCAATCGGCGCACCCTGCTAATTCTAGGTATGCGGGTGCTGATTCTGGGAGACCATCTTGGTTACAACAATCTTGCAGCCAACTGAGATGAAGGAGGGCCACTCATGGGGTACGCTCACTAGCCCAGTTTTCCTATTGCTGATCTAGGGGCTGCAGGGACCTGGCAGCCACTTCTTGGGAGCTGTAGTGAGCACCACTAGGACTCTGCAATCCCAACCCCCTCCAACACACCAGCCCCCTGTGCCAGCCTGGAGTCCCCTCCCAAACCCAAACTTTGTCCTGGAGCCCTGACCCCTCGTCCCTCCACAATCTAACCCCATGTCCCATCCCTGAACCCCCTCCTGCATCCTAAATGCCTCATCCCTAGCCCCACCCTCAGAGCTCACACCTCTAGTCAGTGCCCACATCCTCACCACACCCCAAAACCCTGGAGCCCTCTCCCACACTTTAAATCCCTCATTTCCAGCCCCACCTGGAGCCCTCACCTTCCCTGCACCACAAACTCCTGCCCCAGCCTGGACCCTCCTTCTCCACCCCAAACCACTCATCACCAGCCCCACCCCAGAGTCTGCACCCCCAGTCACCCCCTCCTGCTTTCAGTTTTCTCTACTCCCTCTCCACTTGTCAGCTGAGTTGTCTGACTGGAGGCTAGTCTCTCCCTTTGAGGAAGAGCAATCAGCTAATTCTAGGACAACACCTTGAGACACACACACGCTGCCGTCTCCCAAATACCCCGATCTCTCTTGTCTCTAATACCTGGAATCTGGTCTTCTCAGTCAAGTATCCTGTGGCCTCCACAAACACCTTTCTCCTGGAACCCCCCTGCTGTCCACTCTCTTCCTCTGTGCATTGAAGGCCAGCACTGTGGGCTCTTTTGCTATGGGTGATAGATTAGGTGGCCCAGGAGTTCCTTGCATGGTTGCTCACCATCCATATTCCTAAGCCTGTGCCAGAAGCTGGGAATGGTTGATAGGGGATGGATCACTTGATGTTCACCTGTTCTGTTCATTCTTTCTGGGCACCTTGGCCACTGTCAGAAGGCAGGTTAATGGACATTTTGGACCTTTGCTCTGACCCAGTGTGGCTGTTCTTACGTTTCTTATAAAAACAACAAGGAGTCTGGTAGCACTTTAAAGACTAAAACATTTATTAGAGTTTTAGGGCATAAAGTTTTATGAGATACAACTCAGTTCCTCAGATGCTTGAAGAAAAAAGAAAAAAAAAGGAAGGGATAGAAGGATGGGAGTGTGACATTAGTGTTAATTAAATCTGTGCCATCCGCTTTGATTTAATTAGCACTGATGCCACACTTCCATCTCTGAATTCCTTCCTTTTTTCTTTTCTTTTGTCTTCAAGCCTCTGAGGAAGTGAGTTGTATCTCACAAAACTTTATGCACTAATGCCCTAATACATTTGTTAATATTTAAAGTGCTATCATACTCTTTGTTCTTTTTGCTGAAACAGACTAACATGGCTACCTCTCTGAAACCTGTTTCTTATGTTACTAGGAGCTAGATGCCACCTTGTCCCCTGGATCTTTGGCATTCTTCCCCACCCTACCTGCTTTTGTTTCCTTTCTCCTCAAGACCTTGGAGCCTCATGAGCTGTTCCCCTCAGTGTCGCCAGTTCTAGCAATTTTCTTTTGAGACTTGATCTGTGGTACTTTTCCAGCTCCTGGAGTAATGTATATAAGCAAAATTATGAACTTTGATTTAAAAAAATAAATTTCTAGGATTCATGTTTTCAAATCAAAGCTTGAAATCATGGCCTGAGGCTAAGAGTTGGGTGGGAAACCCTTTTCCTCTCCCATTAGAATGTTCAATATATGGAAAAGTATTCCTCTCCTGAATCAGGATGAAATATCAAAATCATAAAACATTTATTGAACTGAAAATATTTTTGGTGTTTTGGATAATTTGGAATATTTCATTTTGCTCCTGATCTTTTTTTAAATGTTTTTTCTACAGTTAACTTAAATTTCTATATGAAAATTTGTTTCAAACCAAAAAAAACTGGATTTTTTCTTTTTAAAAACATCAAAATTCAAAAATTTAATAGTGTGTACACAATGTTTTCAATGACAGATAAAAAGATAGCTCTATTCTACCATGGACAATTCAATTCTACTCACATATCTTTTTAGTCCTTCATGTTGCACGGCACTAGATTAAGTCATATCAAAAACTCCACAATGTTTCTATTTAGCTGTAATCTAATTGATTTTATGTGCACGTGCAAAGTTTGAGTAGCTGTGTTAAACATACAGTGCACTTCATCTAATCATCCACCAGAAACAGACAAAGGCATGATGTCTCTTTAATAATTGAATCACTGAGTTGTGCAAAGAGAGATGTCCTTTTCTTTATTTATGTGATGTCACATCCCTGTTAAAACCATATGTATTCAGTTCTACACTTTCAAGCCTTTTTATGACGTTCCACAAAATGGCATCCTCCACGCAGTGCTTGCACAGTGCATGTGAGATCACACTGTGCAGGAAACACCATTCAGTAGACCATGCATGTTCTCCCTTGAGAGATGCCCCTGCGGGTGCTCCACTCCAGGTATTGGTGCATCCCGGTCCTCGTAGAGGGGCAGTTAGTGTCCAGGAAAGCCCTGCAAGCTTCACTGGATATGACCAACGCAGCAGTCCAGCCCATGGCCATTGCTAAGGAGAGCCATCAGGGTAGGCATTGTGGGATATTGGCTCTTTGTTGACAATACAGGGAGGGGAAAAGAAAAAAAGTCTCTTGTGGGGTGGAAATTTTTGGCACCAAAAGCTGGTGCTTTTCCCCTGATAAAAGTTGCATTTCAGTGTGAATGCTTTCGCTGTTTTGTCAACAAAAGACAATTTTTGGTGACAAAACTTGGTAGTGTAGACTAGCGGTTCCCAACCGCTTTTATACTGCAGAATGACAAACCCATTCATAATCTTTTGGTGGACTAGTAACAATTTATTTGCATATTCATTATGGTAATTTTAAGAGGTCAAGTGTCATCTTGCATCACATCTGTTCGCACACAATACATGTCATAATGGATCAGAGTTTGCAGATAGCTACAATATTAAAAAAATTTCACAGAAAGAATTACCCTTTGGCTGCTGGGTGGGGGTAGCCCCTCCTCCAGGGGTGCCTGGTGCCTGCAGAGGGAGGGGTGCAGGGAGGGGTATCCACAGGGTAGGGGACACGTGGGGCACCTTTTTTAGCAACAGAAATTTTGTCAGGGGCATATGAGCTGGTGCCCTCAAGTGCTATCACCGGTCACCTCCCCCTTCCTGCCCAATGGGGTTGGGGAGCTGCCATTGCACCTCCCCTGTCTTCTTCTGTATAACTCCTGCCTTGTCTCTCACCCTTCCCCGGTCAGGCTGCTCTTGCTCCCACAGTCTCCCCTCAGCCTCTCCTCCCTGCACCCCCCTTTCCCTCCCTGTGACTCCCACTCAGAGTTTCTCTGCATTGCACCCCTGCTCCCATCTACACCATAAGTCTCCCCTGAATTTCCCCAGCCTCCCTTCAGCACCTCCTCCGCCCCCTCCTGCCCCTGCTTCACACATTCCTGTTCCCCCTTACTCCCTTTATCTGCCCCCGCCCCTCTTCAGCCCCCTCCCAACCTCCCCACAGCTGGCTCCTCTCACCCCACACATGCTAAGAGCTGGCAGCAGTTTCCCTGGATCCCAGGCAGAGATTGCAGCCAGCTCCACTAGGAGCAGCCCAGGGCCAAACCCTCCCCCTGCAGCCCCAGGGCACTGGGGGCACCGTGCCAGGGGTGTGTGTCTCTCTTACCGCCCCCCCCCCGCCCCCAAGCACTGCCTGCTTTGGGCTGGGCTGAGCAGGGGCTGGCCAGGCTGGGTGCGTTGCCCTGGGAGAGGCTCTTGGGGAGCAGTGGGACTGGCCCTACTGGAGATTCCCCCTCCCAGCTGCTGCCCTGGAGCCTGTTCCCAGAGTCACTCTGAGCAGTGGTTGCTAGTGGCTTCCTGCTTCTAGGCCTGACCCAGTGATCACTTCCCCCAGGTCCTGCTATAGCTGCTGGGTCCTAGCGAGAAACCCGTCCTCCTTCAGTCTCTGCCACTGGGGGCCCTCCCACCTCTGGGCCTGGGCAGTGTGCAGTCTGACAGCCAGCAGTTCGCAGCCCAGCACTGGTCCGTAGACCGGCGGTTGGGAACCACTGGTGTAGACAAAGCCTAAGTCATCTGAAGAAGTGGGCTGTGCTCATGAAAGCTCATGATGCCATCTACATGTTTTAAGTGACAAGGAGTCCTGTGGCACCTTATAGACTCACAGATATATTGGAGCATAAGCTTTCGTGAGCAAAGACCCACTTCGTCAGATGCATCTGATGAAGTGGGTCTTTGCCCATGAAAGCTTATGCTCCAATATATCTGTGAGTCTATAAGGTGTCCACAGGACTCCTCATCACTTTTGCAGATCCAGACTAACATGTCTACCCCTCTGATACTTGATCTACATGTTTTGTTTGTCTATAAAGTGCTTCCAGACCATTTGTTGTTTTTTCTCTACAGACTAACATGGCTACTCCCTGAAGCTTCTTGCTAATAGTTGGGATAGACCATTTCTTTGCTCTGACACACCCACCTGCAACCAAGCAAATAGCCAATAGACAGGTAAGCATGGTCCTGAGAGGGAGAAGTTGGACAGGGCTCTTTGAAGCACAGAAGTGGCTAAAAAAGCAAGGCTGGAAAATTGAGGGCAAGGAAAGAAAAGGTTACTTACCTTGTAAATGTTGTTCTTCGAGATGTGTTGCTCATGTCCATTCCAGTCAGGTGTGTGCATGTGTGCCACGTGCATGGAGTTCCGGAGTCTTTTTCCCCTAGCAGTATCCGTAGGGCCAGCACGGGGAGCCCCCTGGAGTGGCACCAGCATATCGGTGCATATATACCCCTGCTGGCCCCTCACCCCCTCAGTTCCTTCTTGCCTAATAGCTCCAATGAAGGGGAGGTGGGTGGGATTTGGAATGGACATGAGCAACACATCTTGAAGAACGACAGTTAAAAGGTAAGTAACCTTTTCTTCTTCTTCGAGTGCTTGCTCGTGTCCATTCCAATCAGGTGATTCCCAAGCCATATCTCAGGCGGTGGGGTCGGAGAGTAACAATGTCTATTTATCCACAGATTGCAACACCGCCTTGCCTACTGATGCATCTTCCTTGGCCTGCTGTATAATCGCATATGTTCTGCAAAGGTATGGACTGAGGACCATGTGGCTGCCCTACAGATGTCAATGATCGGCACTTGAGCCAAGAACACCATGGACACTGCCTGCGCCCTTGTGGAATGTGCCCTTAACGGGGGGGGGGGGAGGGAAGAGGAGGTTCTTACCCACCCCTTGGTAGCATTCTCTGATACAGGAGGTAATCCATGATGATAGGTACTGGGCTGAAATTGGGGATCCTTTCATTCTTTCTGCAATGGAAATAAAGAGCTGCACAGATTTACAAAAGTGTTTTGTCCTTTCTATGTAAAAAGCGATGGCCCTCCTCACATCTAGACAGTGTAAAGCCCGTTCTCTAGCTGATGAATGAGGCTTAGGGAAAAACACAGGTAAGTAAATGTCCTGGGATGTATGGAAGTGGGATACCACTTTGGGAAGGAAGGCTGGGTAAGTTTGTAATCGCACTTTATCCTTGAGAAGGACTATATACGGTGGCTTTGATGTTAACGCTCGGAGCTCAGATACTGTCAGCCAGTGGTCAGGGCAGTGAGCGGTGTGTGTGTATTATACACCCGAGACTTCAACTGCTAGGACTGGGGTCCCTTAGAAGCGGGCAACCTGGAGGAGGTTGACGGGCGCCCCAAGAAGTTTACAGGCAGAGCTTATTACACCTCAGATTTTGACTGCTAGGATACACAATCCCTTCGCAGCGGGCAGCCTGGGGAGGCTGAGAGATGCCCCAACGGATCTGTCCCCTGGAAGCGACATGATCCAACACTCAAGCTCTCCCTATATCTGTCCCTTATGACCGGCTGGAGTTCTTTTAAAATTGTGCTTGGTTCTGTTACAGCAACTGAAGGAGTCAGGTCACAGCTTAAACAGTTACTATTTTATTGTTACAGGGTAAACTTAGCTGTTAAATGCTACTGCTGTGTTACAGATAACACAGCCACTACAAAAGACAGGACAGAAATTACACTAATAAGTCACTTACAGGTACCATGAAACCTTTTTGGTTCTCTGCGCTCTTATTAAATGCATGCAAAATAGACACCTAGCAGGTATATATTCTCACCCCTGCGTTCCAGACTTGGCGTGGCCAGGTCTTTCTCTCAATCCCTCGGGAAGAAGTAGGGCAAGGTTGGGCATCCCACAGACCTCAGGAGACAACCAATACCTGCCAGCAGGTGTAGATGATTGGAGCTCAAATGGGGTAGGCTACTAAACCCCTCTTTATACCCCTTAGGTCACGTAGGCTTCTTCCTGGTCTCAAGTGGCCAATTAGGGAAAATGGCTTTGAATGCCAAGTTTCCCATGAAGGGTGCAAAGTATAATTCACACCTGGGAAAATGCAGACAATGGGCACTTCTAGTATGTGATGGGCGAAGATTCCTCTCCTGGGACAGTGCAGGCGTGTCAATTACTGGTACTAGCCATCAGGGCGACGGGAGGCCCCCGGGTCGTCAGCTAGCCCATTTACTGTCTGGTTTCTGTTTATGGTAGAGTCAGGGACAGGCAGCACACCTCCGTTCCCAGGGCATCAAAGGCTGACTGCCTTTCTCTTGCTCTCTGGGGGGTATGGGGGGGAAACAAGATGGGGTTCATGTCTGGCTACAGATACCCATCTAGCCGAGGTTATCGCTACTAAGAATGCTACCTTCCACGATAGGTGTTTTAGCAAACAAGTGGCTAGAGGCTCAAATGGTGGTCTGATGAGACCCTTAAGGACTACATTAAGGTCCCATGGTGTATATGGTAACAGTCTGTCAGTTCCTTTCATGAACCTCTTTACCACGTGACTGGTGAACACTGACTTCCCGCTGTCCCCTGGGTGAAAGGCTGTGATTGCTGTGAGGTATACCCTCAAAGAGGAGGTAGCAAGGCCCTGATTCCTGAGTTATAACAGATAGTCCAATATCAGTGGGTTCAATTCCCCTTCTCAGTGTCCACACCGTGAATTTCTTCCCTTTAGCTTCATATAGGGCTCTTGTGGATGGTTTCCTACTTTCCAGTAACACTCTCTGGACCTCTGCCGAACAATCCCATTCTAGTGCGGAGAGCCACTCAGGAGCCAAGCTGTGAGATGGAGGGCTGTTATGTTGGGGTGGCATAAGGTTCCTTGTCCCAGGTCTTGTGTAATTAGATTCGGGACTAGAGGCAGATATACTGGTTCCTCTATTGACAACTCCCACAGGGTGGAGAACCAGTGTTGTCTCAGCCACATTGGTGCTATCATGATCACCGTTGCTCTGAATCGTCTGACCCTGAGAAGGGTGTCCTGCATCAGTGGAAAGGGAGGGAATGCATACAGGCGCTGGGGTGGCCAGTCTATGTGAAGAGCGTCCCCTAGGGACCCTGCACCCTGTCCCATGAAGGAGCAGAATTTCAGACACTGAAATTCTGGGTATTGGTCCTGGAGGCGAAGAGGTCCAGAAGGGGATAGCCCCCAACTCCGGAAGACTTCCTCTAAAACATCCCTTCTGATCATCCACTCATGAACTTGAAAGGACTGACTGAGTTTGTCTGCTAGAGTGTTGCTGGATCCAGGAAGGTAAGTTGCCTGCAGGTGAATGCCCCTGGAGATACAGGTCTCCCAGAGCCTCAGGGACTCCCTGCACAGGGGGGAGGATTGAGCGTCCCCCTGCCTGTTGATGTAGAACATGGCGGTTGTGTTGTCGGTCAGCACTTCTACTACTCTGTTCTCCAGGTAGGGCAGGAAGGTGTGGCATGCTAGCCAGACAGCCCTGAGCTCCTTTATGTTTATGTGTAATTTCAACTCTGTTGGTGACCACAACCCCTGCGTCCGGAGAGTCCCTAGGTGGGCTCCCCACCCAGCATCCGACGCAGCTGTCACCAGTTGCACTGACGGGACTTGTTTGGTGAAAGGAACTCCCGCACATACTATGTCTTCCTGCACCCACCAGTTCAAGGAGTGAAGTATCCTTTCCAGGATCATGACTACTATGTCCAATGGGTGATGCACCGGATTGTGGACCAACTGTAGCCAAGGGTATGTCTACACTACAGCACTAATTCGAACTAACTTAATTTGAATTAGTTAATTCGAACTAAGCTAATTCGAACTAGTGCAGCTAGACCTAAAAACTAATTCGAATTAGCGTTTTGCTAATTCGAAGTAGCATGTCCACATTGAGTGGACCCTGAACCGAAGTTAAGGCTGGCCGGAACCAGGACTTAGAGTGTGGAGCTGCTGCCTCAGGCTAGCTGAGGGCTGTGCTTAAAGGGACCCGAGCCCCCACCCCAGACAGACAGTTCTCAGGTTTCCCCGCTTGCTTGTCTATCTCGATGAGGGACAGCAAAGCAGTCCTGTCTTGGAGTGCCCTGAGTGCCCACACTCGGCACATCACAGCACTCTGCCATCAGCCCGGCTGCACTTGCCGCAGGCTGCCATCCGGGGGTGTCAATCGGGGGGCTGTCAGGATCCAGGAGGCCCTGCAGGAGAGCTTCCACCCCGAGGAGCCCGCAGAGCCACCCAAGTCCTCCCCATCAGGGGCTCATGCCCCATTCCTCCCTCACCTCCTTCTACTTACCCCTCCCTAGCCCCCCTTCCTGATGTAAAAAATAAAGGACACGTGTTCAAAAATAGAAACTCTCTTTATTTAACAAAACTGGGTGTGGGGGGATTAACCTCTGGGGAGACTGGGAAAAGGAGGTGGGAGAGGGGAAGAGAGAGGGTGGGAGAGGGGAGGTGGAAACCTGGGAGGAGGGAGCTGGAAGGGGGAAGCCAGAGGAAGAAGAAGGAGGGGAAGTATAAAACTATGGTACGCCATATCTTCAGTATTGTGTAGAGATGTGGTCTCCTCACCTCAAAAAAGATATTTTGGCCTTGGAAAGGGTTCAGAAAAGGGCAACTACAATGATTAGGGGTTTGGAACAGGTCCCATATGAAGAGAAGCTAAAGAGACTGGGACTTTTCAGCTTAGAAAAGAGGAGACTGAGGGGGGATATGATAGAGGTATATAAAATCATGAGTGGTGTGGAGAGGAAAAGTTCTTCATTAGTTCCCATAATAGAAGGACTAGAGGACACCAAATGAAATTAATGGGTAGCAGGCTTCAAACTAATAAAAGAAAGTTCTTCTTCACAAAGCAGATAGTCAACCTGTGGAACTCCTTGCCACAGGAGGCTGTGAAGGCTAGAACTATAACAGAGTTTAAAGAGAAGTTAGATAAAGTCATGGAGGTTGGGTCCATGGAGTGCTATTAGCCAGGGGGTAGGAATGGTGTCCCTGGTCTCTGTTTGTCAGAGGCTGGAGATGGATGGCACGAGACAAATGGCTTGGTCATTGTCTTCGGTCCATCCCCTCTGGGGTACCTGGTGTTGGCCGCTGTTGGCAGACAGGCTACTGGGCTAGATGGACCTTTGGTCTGACCCAGTACGGCCGTTCTTATGTTCTAAGCTCAGGGCTCAGAGTCAGGGGTCTCACTGGACCAACTTGATTTTCATGCAAACCTGCTCCTGGGTTCGCATGTGGCCTTTGGCGGCCAGGCTGGCAGCTATCCTGCCCTAGACGGCCTCATTCCTGTGCCTAGTGTGGAGGTCGTGGACGTTGGAGGTCTCCCCCCAAACCTCGATGAGGTCCACGATCTCCACACTAGACCAGGCGGGCGCCCGCCTCTTGCGGCCCCGGGCAGGCTCCTGGGAGCCGCCAGCCTGGTCCTGGGAAGAGGCGGAGGGCTCGGTGGCAGCGGGTGGCTGGCTCATGCTGTGCCAGGTGCAGGGTCTGCTGGCTGGGTGCTGGCAGGCTTGCACCTGGCACGGGCACTGTAGCCAGACCATGCCCCTTTAAGGGCTCCGGGGCCGGGAGGGGGGCAGAAGAGTTTCCCTGGCTTGGCCCACAGTGGCCACCAGGGCAAGCTGGGAAGAGCTAGCCTCCAACTAGTTCGAATTAAGTGGCTACACAGCCCTTAATTCGAACTACTTAATTTGAACTAGGCATTAGTCCTTGTAGAATGAGGTTTACCTAGTTTGAATTAAGCACTCCACTAATTCGAATTAAGTTCGAACTAGCGGTTTGCATGTGTAGCGCCTATGAAAGTTAATTCGAACTAACAACTGTTAGTTTGAATTAACTTTGTAGTGTAGACATACCCCAACTCTGCAGCGGACGAAGCCTGAGTCTGGCGTGGGTCACCATGTATGTGCAGGCTGCCATATGGCCCAAAAGTCTCATGCAGTTGCGGGCCATAGTTATAGGTGATTTGTGAAGGGCTGTGATCATCGATCTCAGGGTTTGGAATCTGTGATTGCGTAGCGAAGCTGTCCCCGATACAGAGTCTAGATGAGCTCCCACAAACTCTATTATTTGCGCGGGTATTGGGGTGGATTTTTCTTCGTTTATTATGAGGCCCAGCTTGAGGAACAGACTTCTGGTGTTTGCAATGTGTCTCATCACTTGCTCTCTGGACAATCCCCGTATCAGCCAGTCATCCAGGTAAGGAAAGATGTGTATTCCCTAGCGTCTCATAAAAGCTGCAACCAGCGCCATGCAGTCTGTGAATACTCTCGGTGCTGTGGATAGACCGAAGGGAAGGGCCATGAACTGGAAATGTTCCATGCCCACTATGAATCTCAGGAACCTTCTGTGCGCAGGAGTAATGGTAATATATGGAAGTAGGCATCTTTTAAGTCAAGGGCAGCATACCAATCCCCCTTCTGGAGGGAAAGGATAGAGGATAGGGTGAGCATTCTGAATTCTGTTTTCTTTATGAATGTGTTTAGAGCTCTGAGGTCTAGAATGGGATGGAGACCTCCCTTTGCCTTTGGGATAAAGAAATATCTGGAATAGAAGCCCCTGCCTCTGAACTCGGGAGGGACCAACTCCACTGCTCCAAGGTGAAGGAGTTTTGTTACCTCTTGTCTTAGCAGGGATTCATGAGATGGGTCCCTGAAGAGGGAGGGGTAGGTAGGGGGGGTAGAGGTAGGGGTAGATGTAAAGGGGATAGAATATCCCTTCGCTACCAGGTTCAGAACCCATTGGTCCAAAGTTATGCTT
Organism: Pelochelys cantorii; assembly: GCA_032595735.1. NCBI lineage: Eukaryota > Metazoa > Chordata > Testudines > Trionychidae > Pelochelys > Pelochelys cantorii. The sequence goes on from CM064336.1 coordinate 37,101,775, forward strand.
GACCAAGCCTGGTAGAAATGGGAGAGGCGGAAAACAAAAAGGGGTTGGAGTGATGCGCTGTCCTTGACCGTGCCTTTAAAACGATGGTTTGGACTGGTGCCCCTGGGATGTAATTGGTCCCCTGTCATGTTCAGACCTGGCACCCCTCCGTCTACCACAGGGCTGATCATGTCGGCCGTTACTACAGCCTCTTCTCCTCCCCCGATCTGTATTGAAGCCCCGCAGGAATGGCCTCGAAGCTGGTCGGGGGTTCAGTGGTCTCCTTAAGGGCCCGGGCGTATGGATCCCCAGGGACCTTAGAGTCGCTTTCGAGTCCTTCAGACTGTGCAGCTTAGAGTCCGTTTGTTCTAAGAAAAGTCCCCCTCCCCCTTGAATAGAAGGTCCTGCGATGTGGTTTGCACTTCAGGGGGAATGCCTGATACCTGCAGCCACGGATTCCTTCTCATTACAATGGCTGTAGCCATTATTCTGGCCGCTGAGTCGGCAGAATCGAGGGCCGCCTGTAAGGTCGTACGAGCCACCGTTTTGCCCTCCTCAGTTAGGGCCGCAAATTCTTGGCGAGATTCCTGTGGAAGCCGGTCCTTGAATTTGTCCATGGCTGACCACGTATTAAAAGCGTACCTCCCCAGCATGGCCTGTTGGTTATCGATACACAGTTGTAATCCTCCGGTGGCGTATGTTTTTCTACCCAATAGGTCTAACTTCTTGGGCTCTTTCGCTTTGGTAGTAGGACCTGGGGGACCCTGGCACTCTCTCTGTCCCGCCACTTGGACCACTATAGATCCTGGGGGAGGGTGTGAAAAGAGATATTCGTTGCCCACTTGAGGAACAAAATAATGCCTCTCCACCCCTTTCTGTGTGGGGGGAATGGAGGCAGGTGTCAGCCATAATGTTTTTGACAATTTCTCTATTGTCCTGTTAAGGGGCAACGCTATCCTCCCAGGGGCACTGGGAGAGAGGATGTCCACCATAGGGTGTGTCTCTGGTTGGTCTTTCTCTACCATCACTGCCAGGTTCAAAGCCAGCCTCCTACGCAGTTCTTGGTGTGCCCGCGCGTCCATTGCCGAGAGCGAGGGAGCCAGGTCTCCGAGGTCCTTATCAGGGGATGATGATGAGGAGTCTCTCAAGATGGGGTCAACCCCCATCGGCTCGTCCTCATGCTGGCTTGCCTGTACTGATGCCGGCTCTTGCTGAGGGGCAGGCCAATGGGCACTCGTGTCACCTGCCTCTGTTGGTCTGGAAGTCGATGCAGTTGTCAACTTATCCACCTCTGATACAGGGGCATGGTGAAGCGGTGTTGCCGATGGAGGGGACCCCCATCTTGAGGATCCCGATACCGAAGCTGTAGGAGGTGGTCCCTGGGCCTGATGGTATGCCCATGGTGTCCAAAAGGGCCATTGTTGCAGTGGCCAAGCGTACATTTGAGGCCCTATCTCTTGTGGGGCTCCATGACAGGACCGCAAGCGGTGTCTGGACCTTGACCTGTAGGAAGCCGTACCTGATCTTATGGACTCTGAGTAAGATGAGTACGGGATGAGTAATCCGAGGCTGACCATGGGAGGGGGGGGGGGCAGATCTCTTATCCTTTTGCTGCTGAACCATCGCCCTTGGCTTCCCATGAGCTATAGTAAGTGGTGCCGGAGGCAACAAGGTCTGCACCGGCGCCGCATACCTGGATGCTGTAGTCTGTGCATTCGGACCCAGTGGTGTCAGATGGGGTGGGACATTAGCTGCTCCCAGCGCTGACCACAAGGTGGATAATGGTAGCATCATAGCCTGTGTCAACAGCGATGAGACTGGCACCGGTGGTACCAGGGACGGCGCATGGCTCAGTGCTGGGGCTGAAATTGGTGCGGGGATCGGCATGAGCAGTGGGGTTGGTGCCGCTACCAGTGCTACTACTGGTGCCATTGTCGGTGCTGGGTACGGCACCGTGTATGGTACCGGATGCAGTGCCGACATCAGCGACGGAGCCAGTGTAGGTAGGAATTGCACTAACCCTGGCTCTGTGTCCCGCGGTGCTGAGAAGCGTCCTGGGATCCAGGGGGTAGGGGTCCCGGGACACATGCACAAAGGCGGTACTGGGAACTGGGAGGGTGCCCCCGCCAAGGTTGGCACCAGCATTATAGCTCCCCAGTGCGGTGTAGGGGCAACCGGTGCCGGGGCATTCGGGCATTGTGGGTCCAGTACTGCAGACAGCAGTGGCTCCTGAGTGGTCATTGCTATAAGGTCACATGCCATATTAAAGAATTTCCAGGGGCTTGAGTGCCCTCAAGTCTGGATCCGGTCACTTGCTCCCCCTTCCTGCCCAATGGGGTTGGGGAGCTGCCATTGCACCTCCCCTGTCTTCTTCTGTATAACTCCTGCCTTGTCTCTCACCCTTCCCCGGTCAGGCTGCTCTTGCTCCCACAGTCTCCCCTCAGCCTCTCCTCCCTGCACCCCCCTTTCCCTCCCTGTGACCCCCACTCAGAGTTTCTCTGCATTTCACCCCTGCTCCCATCCACACTATGTCTCCCCTGAATTCCCCCAGCCTCTTCAGCGCTTCCTGCGCCCCCTCCTGCACACATTCCTGTTCCCCCTTACTCCCTTTATCTTCCCCCGCCCCTCTTCAGCCCCCTGCCAAGCCCCCCACATCTGGATCCTCCCACCCCACACATGCTAAGAGCTGGCAGCAGCTTCCCTGGGCCCCAGGCAGGGATTGCAGCCAGCTCCACTAGGAGCAGCCCAGGGCCAAACCCTTCCCCTGCAGCCCCAGGGCACTGGGGGCACCGCTCCTGGGGGGGGGTCTCTCTTACCTGCCCCCCCTCCCCCCAAGCGCTGCCTGCTTTGGGCTGGGCTGGGCAGGGGCTGGCCACGCTGGGGGTGCTGCCCTGGGAAAGGCTCTTGGGAAGCAGTGGGATTGGCCCTGCTGGAGAATCCCCCTCCCAGCTGCAGCCCCTGCTGGGACTTGGGGATCTGGCCTGGAGCCTGGCCCCAGACTCACTGTGAGCAGCGGTTGCAAGTGGCTTCCTGCTTCTGGGCCTGACCCAGTGATCATTTCTCCCAGCTCTTGCTGCAGCTGCTGGGTCCTAGTGAGAAACCCATGTGCTGCAGCCTCTGCCCCTGGGGGCCCTCCCACCTCTGGGCTTGGGCAGTGTGCCACAGCCTGGCAGCCAGCGGTTCGCGGCCCAGCACTGGTCCACAGACCCGCAGTTGGGAACCACTGGTGTAAACAAAGCTTAAGTTGTTGCTAATAGTTGGGATGGGCCATTTCTTTGCTCTGACACCCCCACCTGCAACCAAGGAAATAGCCAGTAGACAGGGAAAGAAGCACAGGTAAGCATGGCCCTGAGAGGGAGAAGTTGGACAGGGCTCATTGAAGCACAGAACTGGCTAAAAAGGCAAAGCTGGAAAATTGCGGGCAAGGAAAATGATTGTTTGTTCCTACTGCAGTCAGCAATACAGGACCATGTGGATGTTCTTTGTAACCAGAAAGGTTTGCAACAGAAAACATGCCCTCCTTGTGTCATCAATTCCCCTTCCTATCGGAAACAGTACTTCAGGGACCTGAATGTTTTTGAACCAATCAGGCCAAAGGGAATGAGGTATTAAAGCAAAGACACTGCAGGGATTTGAACCCCATCCTGGAAACCAGGAGTGCCAACCACCAGCATCTTTTGCTTTTTTTGTGTGCGCGCCAGTATAGCAAAGGAAAAAAGCAAAACCCGAGACAACAGAGTGTTCTCCCAGGAAAAGAAAAACCTTAAGTAACAGGCGTCCCTAACATGAAAGATCGAGTCAGTCACCAAAACTCTGCTACTGGATGTTGTCAATTAATATGCTGCTATTGCTTGCAGTGGATGTTAATCTGGCTAGATTGGAAAACCAAATTAAAGTGACTTTTTGGTGTAACCCAAATTGAAACATTTTGGTTTGTTTTGGGTCCTTTTGACATGAATCTATGTCTGCCCAAGCTGCAGGGGTGCCATTTCAGATGGGGGGGGGGCAACCTGTGCATGCCGTGATGGAGGAAGGCTCAGGACCTAGCGGGGCAGACTGAGGATAGTAGCTTCAGCAGTGTTACTGAGCATGCTCGTTACAAGCCAAGCAGCAAATGGGAGGGGAATCAATCTATTCACTATTTCTCTCCTCCTACATCATCTCTATCCAGGAGCTACTAAGGGACTTCAAAACTCTAGTTTTTTGGCAGATAACTTAGCAATTAGCTGACAGGACCACTGAATCAAATTTCTTTATAAAAGAAAGAAAATTATGTCAATATTTGATCCACTCAGTTCTATTAAATATTCTGACATTTTGCAGCAAGTCACTCAAGGACACTGGTTAGCCCTAAAAATTGAATATATATTCTTACTTCATTACTAACTCTGGTGGGGAGTGTGTGTGTGAGACTGTCAGGACTCCTAGGTTTTCTCTCAGTTCTGGGAAGAGAGTGGGGTCTAATGGGTTACAGCAAGGGGGCAGATACATTTGGGCTCTATATAACAATATCAGAAGGCCCATACTGGGTCAGCCCCATGGTCCATCTAGCAGCCCATCTTGTCTTCCAATAGTGGCGAATGTCAGGTGCTTCAGAAGGCATAAATGGAAGACGCAATGATCAAATGGTCCATCCCCTGTCACCCATTCCTGGCATCTGGAAAACAGACTATGGTTTCTTATTGAAACCCTATTATAGTTTGGGTCTTTCCACCATCCTCTGACAAAGAGTTCCACAGGTGGATGATGGAGAAATAATTTATTTTGTTTGTTTAAAATCTGCTGCCTATACATTTCATTGGGTGATCTTCTTGTGTTATGTTAGTGAAGGAATAAATAACATTTCTTCATTCTATTTTTTTCCACACCATTCATGATTTTCTAGACCTCTATGTATCATATCCCCCACCCTTTAGTCATTTCTTTTCCAAGATGAGAAGTCCCAGTCTTTTTAATCTCTCCTCATATGGAAGCTGTTCCTCACCCCTAACAATTTCTGTTGCCCTTTCTGTAACTTTACCAAATCCAATATTTTTTTTTAGATGGGACAACCAAATATGCATGCAGTATTTAAGATGTGGGCATACACTAACTTTATAAAAAGGCAACTTGATATTTTGGGTTATCTATTATTTTCCTAACGATTCCTAATATTGGGTTAGGTTTTTTAGATTGCCACTGCACATTGAATTTTCAGGGATTCATTGTGGATAATTCCAAGATCTCTTTTTTTGAGTGGTAACAGCTCTTTTAGACCCCCATCATTTTGTATGTATAGTTGTGATTATGTTTTTCTATATGCATTACTTTGCATTTATCAACACTGAATTCCATCTACCATTGTGTTGCTGAGTCACCTAGTTTTGTGGGACCCCTTTGTAACTCTTTGGAGTCAGCTTTGCGCTTAGCTATTTTGAATAATTTTGTATCATCTGCAAATTTTGCCACCTTTGTCAACTTATTCATAAATGATCTTGAAAAAGGGTAAACAGCACTGGTCCAAATGCACATATCTGGAGCACATTACTATTCCTTCTCTTTTTTCCCTATCTTTTAAGTGCAATACCTGGCAATGTTTCCATGACCATCTAATGACAAGCCTTTTGTTATCTTAATTACCCTGCCTGCTGCCTCCCTCCGTTTATAAACAAACTCCATCCCCAAAGGCAAAGCTGGGAGCAGCACAAATTCAGTGGCAGTTAAGAGCTAGGGCATGCGCTTTAAGCAGATCTCTAGTATGAAATCTGGGGTTCAAACTTCAGAGGTGGGGGGCTACAGCTCTCCTAGCCTCCACCCTAACGGAGCCTTTGCCAAGCTGCTATGTGCCTCCTGCTCCCATCTCTTGTTTGGCCTGAGTTCCCTAGCTGTATGACATTTCCTACAATTCAGTGGCCTTGGAGATTTGGGGCAGCCTAAAACATATTGACAGCTTAGGCAGATGCAGTTTAATATTGACCCAAAACAGACTAACTTTTTTTTTTTAAAATATTTCAATATTGACATTTCATCTTAATTCTTCACCAAAACAAACAAATATAGACATTTCTGATTTTCTATAAGGTCTACACATGATTTACTTAGCTGTGGAGTCCTCTTTCCTTCTAAAGGAATTTTTGACCACAGGGATATGGGCTGGGAGCACAATTTTGCTTAAACTTCACTGTTTTTATTTCATCCCCTGATAGTCATTTTGCCAGAATAATAGTGGGAGAGGGGAAGAGCATTTTAAGCAGGCCTAGCTAGCCTACAGTGACTCCATTTTGGCTTTAGAGTTATATTTAAGCATTGAAGAATGTTATTTCTAATACATGAAATAGTTTAAAAGTACAATTTTTCTTTATAAAGACAGACTTTTATCACAGACTAATTAGAAATAATTCCTGCATTTTCAGTATGTCAGAGAACTCTCCTTTTCAATGCAATATGAGACCAGATTTAATTTCTTTGTTAATTGAAAATATGAAATAATCCACAAAAATAACGTAAAAGGGCGAACTTTCTATTAAATTCTGATTAAATCCACATTTAAAGTTGCTCAGAAATTCTGTTCCCATTAACTCCTGTGTATTTTATAGTTAAACCTTTTAAAATCTCCCTTCAATATTAATATTTTACTGTACACACTGCCAACTTTAAGTAAATTATATAAAATACCCATTATCATTTAGTTTAGGGTTGCAAAATAGCAAAAAAATACCACATCACAAAATACCATACAATTTGAGTCATTTCTCATTCAACTGATGTCCATTTAGTTTTATTAACAACCTATGACATCTTGTAATTGTTGTTGTCCTAAGAAATTTCACAGCAGTGTTTTATATTCTCCTTCTATTTGTTCTTTGTTATATTCAGTTTTGTCCACAAATTCTTAATTCTATATTCAGGTGATAGTTAGATAGCTCACACCTCCACACCCTGCAGTGTAGGTTTTTCTTAACCAATACATTAAGTTAAACAACGGAAAATGATTGATTTTGGGGTTCAAGGAAGTTTTATTTACAATAATAATCTTAAGATATTGTATCCAAAAGGCCCTGATTAGTTTTAATCAATGCTGAATCTATGAATCTTGAAGCCTTTTTTCCATACTTAAAATTTTCACATCATTTTTTCCTATTTCTTTCGTCTTTCTCCTTCCATTTGATATTCAAAGTTTTTACCCTTTTTGCATATCTTTTCACTTTGCTGTAACACAAACTCAGAATATCCTTCCATTCGCTTTAGCTTGTACCATCTCAATAGCTTATTTAAGGCGCACGATCTTATGCTCCTGTACTTGATCCTTTCTTTAAAAAATATTATTCATTGGGTTCAAAACCCAAAATTTCAGGATACAGCTGGGCTTTAGTTCCAGCAACTTTATTAAAATATATTTTAAGGGTTTTTCAAACACATAGGCTTATTTATTATGATGTAAAGACATAACATTTCAACATGTTTCTGATCATCCATTTTTTAATCAAAACACAATTATAACTTTGACCCTCAATTTTTCTTAATTCTCCATTTCTCTTTCAGCTTTCCCTCCTGGTACTGAAATTTTTAGCTATTTTAGTTTTCAGTTGTTCTTTTAAGAATTTGCCCACATACCACTGGAGATAATAGAATACAACTGATGTGTATTTTTCTTGTTATCACTTGAACTGTTTGCTTATAATACCCATTATTAAGTTGAAATCAAACACTTATTCACTTGCAAAGTTGATGGTTTTTTGAACTGGTCATTGTATTACTAACACAATTCTTTGCAGATATGCCAATTTGGGCATCATCTGAGTAAAAGCTATTTATTTACTCATTTGAGTAGTTCATTTATTCAAGCAGGTGTACTCACTAAATTCAAACGGTATAATTATGTCCTTGAGAAATCAGTTCAATTAAAATTTAATATTGTCACTAAAAAACTGAATACACTTAATTTGTTGAAGACACATACAAAAAAATAACTTTGTTGTAACACAACCTCTTGTTAAAATGCTGCTACAAAAGCTATTTTGGGCCTCTCCTTTACTCACTTTTATTCCTGTTTCCTACATTTTGTTTAAGAACAAAGAGCTTTGTAAAAGCAGTTCAGATTTACATTTCAACAGAACAAGTTATTCTTTGTTTTCACCTTTTTCATTAAAACAATTACGTTGGTCTTTTGGTCTTTCTACTAAAAATTGTTATTAGTATGCTTTATTTATAATTATTTTTCAAATAAAATATTAAAAATTTCTTTTATGATACTCTGATGGATTAGAAACATCTTTTGTTTTCACTTAATGGGTGTTAATACACAAGTCCTTTTATGAAGACTGAGGCTTGGTTGGATGACATGATACATACATTGGCAGGGGATGTAGAAAAAATAAATACATACCCCACAAGTGATGTAGCTATGCTGATCTAAACTCCAGTCTCGATGCATCTATGCCAACAGAAGAATGCTTCCATTAATATAGTTACTGTAATTTTCGGAAGTGGTGTTCTTACACTGATGGAAACCTCCTATCATCTATATAGGCAGCATCTACACTACAGGATGGGATAATCCCTGTAGCATAGACAAAGCCTAAAATCAAGTTTACACTAAAAAGTTGGTCAACCCAACTACATTACTGAGAAATGAGAAATTTACACATACACCCTTCCAATGTAGTTAAGCAGATCTAACCCCCCAGCATAAACTACTAAAATCGAAGGAAGAGAAGCTACGGCTTTTCTGGGAGGTGGATTAGCTAGAGTGACAGCGGCCTCCTCTCATCATAGTCAGTTTACACTATAGCGCGATAATAGCAGTTGTGCTGCTGCAATATTTTCTGTCAAAACTCACTTTGTTCCACCAACTGATTCAGGCTGAATGCCTGACTGCTGAAAGTAGTGGCAAAGATCCCACTGAATTCAATGGGGGGAAGAGTTTACTCTTGGTATTTAGCAATGCTTGGAACAAGTGCCATAAAAAGCCATCATCTTTGTAATTTCCTATTGGTATTTCTTTACTAAGTCAGAGTTTTTTGTTATTCTATATTTTGTCCTTTTGGACTTTGAGTTGAAGTTTATTTCCAGTTGTTGTCTAAATTGCTTCCTTTGTCTTCCACTGAAGTTAGCATTAAAATGGTCACATCATTTCAGCTGATCCGATCTGTAGACACAGCCAGTGTCAAGAGTAACACATACTCATGTGAGTGGTCCCATTTTCTCCACGAGGACTCCTTATGGAGTCCAGTCCCATCCTGAAAACATGTATGCACATAAAGGGGCTATACTTGTGCTTAAAGTTAAAAACATGCTTAAATGCATTGCTAGATCATGGCCTAATGTAAGGGAGGACTGCCGACTAAGGCCAGTGAGAAGTAATATTACGTTTTTAAAAAACCCTCAATTCTAAGTGTGTATAAATAATCATGACTAACTTTTGCCATCACCCCTTAAATCTCTCGAATTAAGGGCTGATGTCAAATAGGCAATTGTGGAAACAGAACATCTTCGCATATTTTTACTTGCATCTTAAAACTTTTTAAAAATCAATGCAACAATCCATTAGCACCAATTTTTAACTTTAAAGACTTAGCAGGTGGAATGTGTCATGCTGTTTGAAAACAGAAATGAAGATTTTTTTTTGATCAATTACGAGTTCTTGTCAAAAGACATGCATGCATACAGCCATTTTAACACTTCTCTCAGGAGCTATTTCAGTTGTGTCTATAAGCTGGGTCTGGAAGGGTTACATGTCTTATAAAGCAAATGTAATTTATAATTTAAATATTCTTGCAACCTTTAACATTTGTTTGGGGACAACTTTGCCAAATCTCTCAGCTAAATGAAGTTGACTTTAGTAATTATTCTAGTCTTGGTTATACTTGTTGGACAGAAATAAGAAAATCTTACTAAAATATTGAATGCACTTCACTTTTGTATTTTCCATATTGTTAGAAGGACTATAGAAAGTTTGTTTGTTTTGCTCTAATGCATAAATCCTATCAAACCAAGCTTTCCTATGTAATCCTTTATTAGAAGAAACATTCATTAATAAACCTCACACTTGTATTATCAGCAGAATTAAAAAACCTGAGTTAACTTTTCTAATCAAATTCCTTGAATTTGAAATTAACCCCTTTTGAAGTTGAGTTCAAAAATTCTTTTAAATACATTCTTTTGAGAGAAAAAAACAAAACCCAGAGAACTAATTTGGATTAACCTAACAATTATAAACAGTATCTGTTATTCTTTTTATAAAGAGGACCTTTTGCATTGGTGTCTATCAGATCCAATATTGTCCCAGTATTTTTAGTACCATATTAGTACTCTGAACAAAATACAAGTAAAATACCAGCGTCTTTGTTAGATCACAAAGGGCAGAAACCTTTTAATTGTTTTCTGTAGCATCACAATTCAAACTTGCCATTTTCAGGTCACCCACCAGTATTCTTACATTATTAATATCAATCACATATTCAATTTCATATAATGTTTTTAATTCCTGTGTTAAGTAGGTGATTATAAAAATACCACTAATTATATATTTTTGTTGAGACTAATCTGGATTTCAAATTCAGCTAGTACCATCTCACTGAATCAGGTGAAATTACTATTACTAATTCCTGGAGTCAACCAGGGTTTGTGTTTGGGTTATTTGGGGTTTGTTTGTTTTTTGGCTTGTTTTTAAATTTAAATAAAAAGCCCTCAAACTACTAAAAATGCACTGTGAGCTGATTCAAATAGCTTTTTCAGTCAAAATTCTCAACAAAATTTTTATTTACAACAAGGACAACATATCACCGAAATCATTGCTTCAAAGATATTTACCACCTAGGAACTTTTTATAAAAATAAACTGTTGATTTATTGAAACCTTGTTTTTATTCTCAATAATTTCCCATCAGTATTTTCATCCTCTTAAGTGAGAGTTTTTTCCTGATGTTCCAAACTGTTTCCATTTAGATAAGCAACTGCTATTTTTATAAGGAACATCACCATTTATTTTCACTTATACTGGTTTTCTCCATATTCTACTCCACACACCATTGCAATATATTAAACCAATAGTAACCTGACCTTGTTAGGAAGCAACCAATATTTTGAGTTACAGTCATCTCCAAATATCCTGATTTTGAAGATGCTAAGCCAAAATTTGAAAATCACATCCACAGGGTGTAGTATGTAGTCCAGTGAGACTATTTGCATTCAGAGTAGTGTCCCAACCAAAAAAGCACAAAAGAAATATTTATGAGCTTAAAGTCTACATAAGTGCTTTGCTGGAGCAAGGGGATAAGGCAGCCAGGCTTTCAAAGCAGGTTAGGTTCTTAGCTGTTTTCGAAATATTTACTAGGCAATTACCTTTAAAAATATGATCCCAAGCTGCTACAAGATCAGAACCATGAGAAGGAATAAAGGCAGTGAGGGGGGAAAGTTATAGCAAGCAAGATTTTATGAACGGGGATATCATTTGCCTCTGTCAAATAACTATTCTATCTAAAGACCATTTTAGTGTTTACTTGCAATATTTCAGTGATTATCTAGTGCAAGATTTGCACATTAGCAAAATTTTAATGTGTGATTTAATCATGACAGTTTGATTTAAAGATGCTTTAATAACTGGATTATGCCACCATTGCCTAAAAACTCTAGGCTCCTTTTGATTATTCTATGAAAAATCTTTTTATTCAAGAAGGTAAATGGTACAAGAGAAGAGGCTCTTCTAGATTTGATTTTAACAAATAGGGAGGACCTGGTTGAGAATTTGAAAGTGGAAGACAACTTTGGTGAAAATAATCATGAAATAATAGGGTTGGTGATTCTAAGAAATGGTAGGAGGGAAAACAGCAAAATAAAGCCAATAGATTTCAAGATGGCAGATTATAGCACAATGAGAGAGTTAGCTAAGATCCCATGGGAAGCAAGCCCAAGAGGAAAAACAATTGAAGACAGCTGACAGTTTTTCCAAGAGACATGATTAAAGGTGCAAGAGCAATCTATTTCACTGCATGGGAAAGATAGGCAGTACAAGAGACTGCCCTGGCTTAACCAGGAGATCATGAATGATCTAACAATAAAAAGAGTCCTGCAAAAAGTGGAAACTAAGTATAATTACAAAGGATGAACATAAACAAATAACACAAATATGTAGGGGCAAAATTAAAAGGCGATGGCACAAAATGAGCTCAATCTAATTAGAGACATGAAAGATAACAAGAAAACATTCTACAAATACATTAGAAGCAAGAGGAAGACCAAGGACATGGGAGAGATTGCAGACGACTGGAAAAGGGCACATAGTGTACCCCTCTATAAATAGTCAGCTTAACTTCTGTACCAGGAAAGATAATAAAGCCAATAGTTAAGGAATCAATTTGCAAACATCTGGAAGATAAGTGATAAGTAACAGTCAGCACGGATTTATCAAAAACAAATCTTGTCAAATTAACTTGATAGCTTTTTTTGCCTGGGGAGGAAGGGATAGGCCATATGGATGGGGGTGGGAGAAGCGACACCCACAGTTAAAACTTCTGTATGATACTTGTAATTTTATCTATTCAGAAAATCAATAATCTAGTTCCATAAACAGTTAAAATATACCAGTATAGCTAAAACTGCTTTCTTTCTTACATTATTTTAATTACTTTGAAAAAACCCTTATGTTAAAGTAACCCAATGATTAGAAATAATTCTTCTATTTCCTAAGAGTATTGTTTTGTATTAATGTCTATTAAACCAAACATTTCCATAAATATTTGTGCCTGGTAATGCATTGAATAATTTCAGTAAGGCTTTGTTTTCACTGCTTAAAAAATTGTGCATTTTTATTTCAAGGTAACAAAGATATATGAACTATCCCTAAAGTCTCAGAGGGTTAGCCATGTTAGTTTGTAACTTAAAAAACAATGAGTAGTCCTGTGGAACCTTAGAGACTAACCAAAATACATAATATCATGAGCTTTTGTGTGTAAAACCCACTTCATCAGATGAACTGGAATGGAAACCAAGGTATTTATAATAGCAAAAAAATTACCTGTCAATTGTAGGACTGGTGCTAATGAGGCTAATTAAGTGGGCTGGAAGTGTCCCATTCTTAGCTTTTGATGTAAAAACACAGTTGTTTAAGGCAGGAGAGACTGGCTTTATAATGCGATAGCCAATTAATGTCTTTGTTCAAGCCCAGGCTAACAGTGTCAAATTTGTAGAGGAATACCAATTCTGCACTCTCTCTGTAATTGGCTGATGAAATTCCTTTGTAGAAGAATAGCAACTTTTAAATCCATGATTGAGTGACCAGGCAGGTTAAAATGTTCCCCTACAGTTTTGTGCGTGTTACCTTTTCTTATGTATGATTTGTGTCCATTTATCCTTTGTCATAGAGACTGTCCAGTTTGGTCAATATACATGGCAGAGGGGCATTGATGGCATATATCACATTAGAGGATGTGCAGTTATATGAGCCCCTGATGTTGTGGCTTATGTAGCCAGGTTGTTGCTTGTATAGATGTGTGGACAGAGTTGCCAACAGGGTTTGTTGTAGGGATAGGTTCCTGGGTGAGTGTATCTATGATATGATGTGCGGTTGCTGGAAAGAATTTGTTTCAGGTTGGGGGTTATCTGCAGGCAAGGATTGGCCTGTCTCCCAAGGCCTGTGAGAGTGAGGGATCATTTTCCAGGATAGGTTGGAGATTGTCAGTGATGCACTGGAGGGGTTTAAGCTGGGAGCTGTAGGTGATGACCAGAGGTGTTCTGGTTTTCCTTGCTGGGCCTGTCTTGAAGTAGTAGCTTTATGATACTATATATTTTGTTAGTCTCTAAGGTGCCACAGCACTACTTGTTTTTATCCCTAGCGTGTAAACAAGGTCCTTGAGTTTTATTACATGGGACAGTAGGCAGAGTCACCCACATCCCGACAATGGTATAACACTGACCTTGCCCAGTTGACCTCAATGGTGAAACTGACGTGCCTTGGGTATATTGTGTTCTTAATCTCAAGATAGTTACATGTGTGAGGTTCTCTAACGATAAAACACAAGTGTGAAAGCAAGAGTGTGTGTTGTGGAGTGTGAGACAAGAAGGCGACAGAAAATATTGAGGAAGTGTCTGTGTGTGAGAGAGAGTGACAATGAGTGTTGGAGTCTTGTACATTGAGAGAGATGTGGGGAGTGCATGTGTGTGCGAGAGAGGAATGGAGAGAGTGCATGCATGTGTATGAGAGAGTGAACGATGGGGGCATGTTGAGAACGTGTGCCTTTGGGGGAGGGTGTGTGAATGCGCACGTGTGAGTGTGCGTATGTGAGTGAGCATGTTGGGGGATTCAATGCGAAAAAGTAAGAATGAATGTTGGGAAAGAGAGAGTGTGGGGGGGTGTAATGGTGGGTGTTGGGAAGTGTGTGAGAGCAAGCAAGTGTGTTGGGGCAGTGTGTTTGAGACAGACAGTGTGTGTTTGGGTGTGTGTGTGTATGTGTCAGAAAGAGCAAGAATTAGTGTTGGGGTGTGTTATGCAAGAAAGTGTGCAATGAGAAGTGCATGTGAGTGTGTAAGACAGAGCAATGGGGTAGTGCATGTGTGTATATGCGAGGGGGGAGCATGTGAGTGTGTACAAGAGGGAGAGTGATGTAAGGGCACATATGAGATTACGTGTGTGTGTGTGTGTGTGTGTGTGTGAGAGGGAGAGAAAGAGCCTTGGGGGGAAGTAGGGAGAGCAAAGGGGGGTTACGTATGAGAGCGAGTATATTTGGGGGAGAATATGTGTGTGTGGCCATGCACGTGTGACAGAGTGTGTATGTGAGTGAGTGTTGGGGGACTCAGTGGAAAAAAGTAAGAATGAATAATGGGGCAGTGTGTGTGTGATGGTGTGTGTTGCGTAGTGTGTGAGAGAAAGTCTTTGGGTAAATGGTGTGTGCGCGCATGCACGCACATACACACACACACGTGTATGTTGGAGGTAGCTCTTTATTCAAATCACAGCCCTCACTAGTAAGACTTGTTTTATCAAACCATTTCAAACACAGAAATGTTTACGTGCACTAGAATGAGGAAATATCACCTGAACCATCAAACCAAACTAACATATTTACCTTCTTTTCATTTCATCAGTGTTTTGACATCTCAGTTAAAAAACAAAACCCAAACATATTAGCAGTTTCCCAGTCATTTGTTCCAATCCTTTCTATTGAAATGTGATGCTGATATTTAGTTTTGAGGTGCAGATCAACTATTTTATTCTGCATTATTGTTCTCCTCACAAACTTTCTCCATAGACCACATTAAACACCATTCATAAAATGTATAAATTGATAGCTATTCATCCCAGCTGACCAATACTTTTGTGAAATGACCATTGTACAAGCTAAACGGTCCACATGCAAAATTATTAATACTAAGCCAGAAACTGCAGCCACTATTCACTTCAAAAGAGCCATTCATTTGAGTATGTTCTAGCCAGCATAAAGAAGAGTTACTCAATCAGGTGAGTAGTAATAGGGTATCATTAAATATAAATAAAAAACTTTACAGACATACCTAACAAGTCATTATAAACAGAGCTAATCTTTGATGAATAATACACAATATGTAATTGCTGAAGCTAGAAGAAATTTATGCAAAGGCCTTTGCATAATGAATCAAAGAATTTTAATAACTGCAATATCCAAGCAGTACCAATTGTCCTAGCAACATTTATGATTCTTAGCTACTGGAATGCGCCACTCTAAACCAAAGAAATTAAGGCTTGTTTTGATAACTTAATACCAGTTTGACCCAAATACCTTCACACATTACTTGGGGGAGGGGCGGGAAGAAAGAAGATGTATTTTAAGCACTCAAGGCAAAGTTTTTTGACTGCTTTGGCTATATTTTGCAGCCTCGAATGCTCACATTGGACCATTTAAATATGCAGTAAACTCAAATCTCAAGTAAAAGAGCTAACCTTGGGGGTTTTTTTGTTTTTTTTTATGAGCTCTCTTTTTAGTACTTTAACAGATTAACCACTCAACCTCCAGAGAATTAATCTTGATGGTTACTGAATGGCCAGCCATGTTTATTAATAAAAAACCTTCTGTTAAAAAAGTTGAATGCATTTTTCAAGCGAATCAGAACATTCCTTGAGTTTTCCTGTACTCTATTTTTTGGGGATCAATTAGGCCCGTGTTAAATCAAGATTTCTGAATAATCCTTTATTAACCAAAATACGTAATTCCTTAGTTAACACTATTAAACTCAATAATTTGAACTATATTTTAATAAGAAATCCTAGCAAATTGACACTGTTCTCTTTGAAGTAGTTTATTTTTAGAAGAAATCCCATATTGTTTTATTATCATGATAACCAGAAATATCAGTTCTCTCTACTTCATAGGAAAGCTTGTTTTGTATTAATAGCTATCAAATCAAATACTCCACCACATTCAATAATACTTGGAACTATGTGATCAAAGCACTAGATCACAGAGTAGAACATTCTGAATTAATTTTGTGGAGTATCTCAATTTGAACCTGGTATTTTACAGTCAACCATCAGTATTTATGAGTTTCTATTTTCAAATTCACTCATCCATTTTATATTAAATTTCTAGATTATTGTATTTGGCACAATTCAAAACATCAGTAATTATCTTCTTGCTCAGTCAACAGCAATGATATACCTTATTATTGCATATTTCATTGTGTATGCACCATCTCTATTTTCTGTTTAATTAAGAAAAATAAGTCGAACTAATTTGTGGAGTCAGATTTATTATAAGATCCTTACAAACACCATCATGCAACCAAAGTAACTCATTAAAAACATTTTAAAGAAAAGTGCTGATTTATGCTCGGGAATAGGATTATCACCTGAACTGTAAACCCAAAAATATATTATTTATTTTATCATCATTTCATGATATCATAGAACTTTTTTTCATCTTAAGGCATTCCAGACATTTGAGTTTTCTATTCAAATCGGCATTTCTGATAGTCAAAGTTTTGTCCCCTTGTGTTTATATAGTTTTAAAAGAATTTAAGAGTTGGTTGACATCCATTTTCACTATTAACTACAACTGAGACTCCTTTCTCATTATCCACAGAACAATTTGCTCCACTCATTTCCATGTAAGGCACCATTCATGCATTATATTAAAATTCCTTCATTCCAGCTGACCCAGCCCTGTTTTAAAGTGATCACTGTCTAGGTATCATGTGTACTGGCAAATAATTTGATTTTATTCACACATGCTGAGTAGCCCTATTCACTCCACTTAGACCATTTGCTTCAGATAGTGCTAGTCAACACTGCAGAAGTGGACCCATAAAAATGATCATCAAGATAAAGCCAAGGGGTAAAATCTTGGCCCCATTGAAATCTAACTGCAAAATCATTAGGCATGGATTTCATCCAGTATCCAGCCATGTGGGACACCAAAAGTAAAGCTCACAGACTGAAAATAAACCATGAATGCAAACAGACACCATTGGAACAGGAAGAATGATCTTAAGAGGCGAGAGATCTGGATTAAAGTCCCTGCTCTGCCTCGGACCTTGGAACTCATTGCCTCAGGTGCCCATCTGTACAAGGAGAGCAACATGCTTCCTCCCCTAGGCCTGGTCTACATTACAGCGGAAGGTCAAAGTAAGATACACAATTCCAGCTGCGTACTTGCATAGCTGGAATCAAGGTATCTTAAATTGCGTTTCTTTGCTGTCCAAACAGCGGGAGGCTGATGGGAGCAAACACTCTCTTCAGGCACCGACAAGGGTGCTCTCTGAGTTCAATATAGCGGGACGATCTACTGTGGCAGCATTAATATTCTGCATAGTGTAGGCTTGCCCCTAGACAGGCGCATTTGGAAGACATACACATTAAAGATTCTGAGATGCTTGCACCCCATGGTAAATAGGGAAGGTATAAATACCAGAGACAGACAACAATGTTTATTCCACTCACTAATGTCTCAGATTTTGTGTGGAAGTCTTTCCATCACCAGAGCTTGATTTGCACAAGAATCTAACAAACAACACCATCTACCCATGGCATGTGTGTAATAGTTCTGGAGAACCCAGGGAACTTTCCTATGAACAATGAAGAGGCTCAGTAAAAACTATTTTCTACATACTGCATCATAGGATTATCATTTAAGTGGTCAGATTATTTGCAATGAGCATTTTCAATTTGCCAACCACTGAATGGGCATAAGGCACTGCTAAGCAACCAGAACTCCTTAAGGCTGTCTGTTAGTGACTTTTAAACCCATTTAAACCACATTTTTTTATGAACTGGGATACCTTCTGCTTTGTATTTTTAATGTTCATGATTGAATCTAGAGCCCTTTGCATGTACTACACTTTAAAATAAAATGATTGCAATTGACAAAGAGATCACATTTTAATAAATACAGCTAAGTACTCTGAGACCAGCTAATTATCAAGAACTGAGAAACTGTTAGATGCTACCTCTAATCAGAAAAGAGATCAAGTTTGAAAATACAATATTCATCTGACACCATCACCTTTACTCACATGGGTTGTATACTGCAGTACAGTAGATTCTCACCTAGTACTCAAAAAAAAAAAAAAAATCACTGGATGTATGATAATTTGCACCAAGTTCAAAATCTTATCCAAGCTATTTGTGATACTGATCTGTTTAGGTAACTTCTCAACATCACAACTTTATTTTCCTTTCCAAGACCAAAATTTGTCAACATTCTTGTATGTTTTACAGCCTTAAAAAAAAACCAACCCAAAAAACTATACTATGTACTCATTTATAGAACACCAGCCTTAAAGCTGACCTTGTATCAACCAACTTTCTCATTAAAACATTCAGGCTATGTCTACACAGCAGCCACAGCAGCATTATTTTGGAATAACTGATGTTATTCCGAAATAATAAAGAGTACATCTACACTACAAACCTTTATTTCGAAATAATTTCAAGCTGAAGGACTTCTTATTCCAACTCATGGTAACCCTCATTTCACAAGGAGTAAGGGAAGTCAAAGGAAGAGTGTTCTTCCTTGGACTTCCTGCTGTATAGACAGCGCCAAAAGCAGAATTAAACTATTTTGACTTCAGCTACGCAATTGACATAGCTGAAGTTGCGTAGCTTAATTCAACTGTAGCCCTGCTGTGTACATGTACCCTAATAGCTTAACCACTGACTCCATCATGATCTTTTTCTTTAGACAGAAAAAGGTTTCAAAGACAGTTTACGGTGTATTCAGATTAACAATTATCTTCAGATAAACCCCCTTTTAAACTATATGTCATTGTTAAATTACTGTATCCATGTAATAGAGCATTTTTTCCCATAATACTCTTAACATTTACATTGAGTGGTGAAATTTTTAAACAAGTCTAAGGAGTTTAGGTTCTCAGGGATTTCAGGGCCTAATTCCAGCAGGCCTAGTCTACACAAGAAAATAAACCAGAATAACAATTCTACAGTAGTTCTTCTGAAATAAATTCCCATGAACAATTGTAGGGCTTAATGGGAAGCAGTGTGCCTGTCCCATGAGAAATTGACAGTTTGTCCCCCAAATCAGGACAACAGGTTGAAATGTCCACATTTTTTCGGCACCAAAAATCTGAAAAGAGTGTGGTATTGGTCAGTCAAAAGCATTTTTGGTTTAGTAATGTCAAAGCATTTAGTTTTGATTTAATGATTTTTATTACTCCAGTTAGTGAAAATTTACAGCAATTTCAAATGAAGGCATTTTGTTTTGAGAAACTCAAAACTTTGACAATCACTTCCTTTACCAATTTTTTCCAGCTGGGTGTTTTGTTGAACATGACACTTTCACAAACAGTTTCAATTTGCCAAATATACCCTGTCCAACAGAAAAAAAAGGTTGGAAAATTTATGATCAACTCTCAACACGAGTAACTCTTTCTGGATTGAGCTAACCCTGAGAAAAAGGCAGTCTTTGTTCAGATCAAGTCACCACAAAGAGTGCAATCCCAGATTATTGCACTTGAAATTCATACTATATTCCAGAATAGCCTCTTTATTTTGAAAATGTCCTTTACAAATCCCACTGAGGATGTACTCTCTGATGTGACTAGACTCATTTACTCTAATGGAAATACTTAGAGCAAGTATTGCTCATCATGAGTAAGGGTTGCAAAGTCTAGCAACCACCAGCATCTTTTGCTTTTTTTGTGTGCGCGCCAGTATAGCAAAGGAAAAAAGCAAAACCCGAGACAACAGAGTGTTCTCCCAGGAAAAGAAAAACCTTAAGTAACAGGCGTCCCTAACATGAAAGATCGAGTCAGTCACCAAAACTCTGCTACTGGATGTTGTCAATTAATATGCTGCTATTGGTTGCAGTGGATGTTAATCTGGCTAGACTGGAAAACCAAATTAAAGTGACATTTTGGCATAACCCAAATTGAAACATTTTGGTTTGTTTTGGGTCCCTTTGACATGAATCTGTGTCTGCCCAAGCTGCAGGGGTGTCGTTTCCGATGGGGGTAGGGCGACCTGTGCATGCCGTGATGGGGGGAGGCTCAGGGCATACGGGTCAGACTGAGGATAGCAGCTTCCGCAGGGTTACTGAGCATGCTCACTACAAGCCAAGCAGCAAATCGGGGGGAAGGAGGGAAATCAATCCTATTCACTATCTCCCTCGTCCTACATCATCTCTATCCAGAAGCTACTAAGGGACTTCAAAACTCTAGTTTTTTGGCAGATAACTTAGCAATTAGCTGACAGAACCACTGAATTGAATTTCTTTATAAAAGAAAGAAAATTCCGTCAATATTAGACCCACTCAGCTCTATTACATATTCTGACATTTTGCAGCAAGTCATTCAAGGACACTGGTTAGTCTTAAAAATTGAATATATATTCTTACTTCATTACTAACTCTGGTGGGGTGTGTGTGTGTGAGACTGTCAGGCCTCCTAGGGTCTCTCTCAGTTCTGGGAAGAGAGTGGGGTCTAATGGGTTACAGCAAGGGGGCAGATACATTTGGGCTCTATATAACAATATCAGAAGGCCCATATTGGGTCAGACCAATGGTCCATCTAGCAGCCCATCTTGTCTTCCAATAGTGGCAAATGTCAGGTTCTTCAGAAGGCATAAATGGAAGATGCAATGATCAAATGGTCCATCCCCTGTCACCCATTCCTGGCATCTGGAAAACAGACTATGGTTTCTTATTGAAACCCTATTATAGTTTGGGTCTTTCCACCATCCTCTGACAAAGAGTTCCACAGGTGGATGATGGAGAAATAATTTATTTTGTTTGTTTAAAATCTGCTGCCTATACATTTCATTGGGTGATCTTCTTGTGTTATGTTAGTGAAGGAATAAATAACATTTCTTCATTCTATTTTTTTCCACACCATTCATGATTTTCTAGACCTCTATGTATCATATCCCCCACCCTTTAGTCATTTCTTTTCCAAGATGAGAAGTCCCAGTCTTTTTAATCTCTCCTCATATGGAAGCTGTTCCTCACCCCTAACAATTTCTGTTGCCCTTTCTGTAACTTTACCAAATCCAATATTTTTTTTTAGATGGGACAACCAAATATGCATGCAGTATTTAAGATGTGGGCATACACTAACTTTATAAAAAGGCAACTTGATATTTTGGGTTATCTATTATTTTCCTAACGATTCCTAATATTGGGTTAGGTTTTTTAGATTGCCACTGCACATTGAATTTTCAGGGATTCATTGTGGATAATTCCAAGATCTCTTTTTTTGAGTGGTAACAGCTCTTTTAGACCCCCATCATTTTGTATGTATAGTTGTGATTATGTTTTTCTATATGCATTACTTTGCATTTATCAACACTGAATTCCATCTACCATTGTGTTGCTGAGTCACCTAGTTTTGTGGGACCCCTTTGTAACTCTTTGGAGTCAGCTTTGCGCTTAGCTATTTTGAATAATTTTGTATCATCTGCAAATTTTGCCACCTTTGTCAACTTATTCATAAATGATCTTGAAAAAGGGTAAACAGCACTGGTCCAAATGCACATATCTGGAGCACATTACTATTCCTTCTCTTTTTTCCCTATCTTTTAAGTGCAATACCTGGCAATGTTTCCATGACCATCTAATGACAAGCCTTTTGTTATCTTAATTACCCTGCCTGCTGCCTCCCTCCGTTTATAAACAAACTCCATCCCCAAAGGCAAAGCTGGGAGCAGCACAAATTCAGTGGCAGTTAAGAGCTAGGGCATGCGCTTTAAGCAGATCTCTAGTATGAAATCTGGGGTTCAAACTTCAGAGGTGGGGGGCTACAGCTCTCCTAGCCTCCACCCTAACGGAGCCTTTGCCAAGCTGCTATGTGCCTCCTGCTCCCATCTCTTGTTTGGCCTGAGTTCCCTAGCTGTATGACATTTCCTACAATTCAGTGGCCTTGGAGATTTGGGGCAGCCTAAAACATATTGACAGCTTAGGCAGATGCAGTTTAATATTGACCCAAAACAGACTAACTTTTTTTTTTTAAAATATTTCAATATTGACATTTCATCTTAATTCTTCACCAAAACAAACAAATATAGACATTTCTGATTTTCTATAAGGTCTACACATGATTTACTTAGCTGTGGAGTCCTCTTTCCTTCTAAAGGAATTTTTGACCACAGGGATATGGGCTGGGGGCACAATTTTGCTCAAACTTCACTGTTTTTATTTCATCCCCTGATAGTCATTTTGCCAGAATAATAGTGGGAGAGGGGAAGAGCATTTTAAGCAGGCCTAGCTAGCCTACAGTGACTCCATTTTGGCTTTAGAGTTATATTTAAGCATTGAAGAATGTTATTTCTAATACATGAAATAGTTTAAAAGTACAATTTTTCTTTATAAAGACAGACTTTATCACAGACTAATTAGAAATAATTCCTGCATTTTCAGTATGTCAGAGAACTCTCCTTTTCAATACAATATGAGACCAGATTTAATTTCTTTGTTAATTTGAAAATATGAAATAATCCACAAAAATAACATAAAAGGGAGAACTTTCTATTAAATTCTGATTAAATCCACATTTAAAGTTGCTCAGAAATTCTGTTCCCATTAACTCCTGTGTATGTTATTTTTAAACCTTTTAAAATCTCCCTTCAGTATTAATATTTTACTGTACACACTGCCAACTTTAAGTAAATTATATAAAATACCCATTATCATTTAGTTTAGGGTTGCAAAATAGCAAAAAAAATACCACATCACAAAATACCATACAATTTGAGTCATTTCACATTCAACTGATATCTATTTTTGTTTTATTAACAACCTATGACATTTTGTAATTTTTGTTGTCCTAAGAAATTTCACAGCAGTGTTTTAAATTCTCCTTCTATTTGGTCTCTTTGGTTATATTCAATTTTGTCCACAAATTCTTAATTGTACATTCAAGTGATACCTAGATAGCTCATACCTCCACATCCTGCAGTGTAGGCTTTTCTTAACCAATACATTAAGCTAAACAACAGAAAATGATTGATTTTGGGGTTCAATGAAGTTTTATTTACAATAACAATCTTAAGATATTGTACCCAAAAAGCCCTGATTAGTTTAAATCAATCTTGAATCTATGAATCTTGAAGCATTTATTTCCATATTTAAAAATTTCACATAATTTTTTCTTATTTCTTTTGTCTTTCTCCTTCCATTTGATATTCAAAGTTTTGACCCTATTTGCATGTCTTTTCACTTTGCTGTAACACAAACTCAGAATATCCCTACATTCTCTTTAGCTTGTACCATCTCAATAGCTTATTTAAGGCACACAATCTTATGCTCCTGTACTTGATCCTTTCTTTAAAAAATATTATTCATTGGATCAAAACCCAAAATTTCAGGATACAGCTGGGCTTTAGTTCCAGCAACTGAGAGTTTTTCAAACACATAGGCTTATTTATTATGATGTAAAGACATAACATTTCAACATTTTTCTGACCATCCATTTTTTAATCAAAACACAATTATAACTTTGTGACCCTCTTTTTATTTTTCTTAATTCTCTATTTCTCCTTCAGCTTTCCCTCCTGGTATTGAAATTTTTAGCTATTTTTAGTTTTTAGTTGTTAATTTAAGAATTTGCCCACATACCACTGGAGATAATGGAATACAACTGATGTATATTTTCCTTGTTATCTGAACTGTTTGCTTATAATACCCATTATTAAGTTGAAATCAAACACTTATTCACTTGCAAAGTTGATGGTTTTTTGAACTGGTCATTGTATTACTAACACAATTCTTTGCAGATATGCCAATTTGGGCATCATCTGAGTAAAAGCTATTTATTTACTCATTTGAGTAGTTCATTTATTCAAGCAGGTGTACTCACTATATTTGAACAGTATAATTATGTCCTTGAGAAATCAGTTCAATTAAAATTTAATATTGTCACTAAAAAACCGGAATATACTTAATGATTTGTTGAAGACACACACCAAAAAAGTAACTTTGTTGTAACACAACCTCTTGTTAAAATGCTGCTACATAAGCCATTTTGGGCCTCTCCTTGATTCACTTTTATTCCTGTTTCCTACATTTTGTTTAAGAACAAAGAGCTTTGTAAAAGCCGTTCGGATATACATTTCAACAGAACAAGTTATTCTTTGTTTTCACCTTTTTCATTAAAACAATTAAGTTGTTCTTTTGGTCTTTCTACTAAAAATTGCTATTAGTATGCTTTATTTATAATTATTTTTCAAAGAAAATATTAAAATTTTTTTAGGATATTCTGATGGATTAGAAACATCTTTTGTTTTCACTTAATGGGTGTTAATACACAAGTCCTTTTATGAAGACTGAGGCTTGGTTGGATGGCATGATACATACATTGGCAGGGGATATAGAAAAAAATAAATACATACCCCACAAGTGATGTAGCTATGCTGATCTAAACTCCAGTCTAGATGCATCTATGCCAACAGAAGAATGCTTCCATTAATATAGTTACTGTAATTTTCGGAAGTGGTGTTCTTACACTGATGGAAACCTCCTATCATCTATATAGGCAGCATCTACACTACAGGATGGGATAATCCCTGTAACACAGACAAAGCCTAAAATCAAGTTTACACTAAAAAGTTGGTCAACCCAACTACATTACTCAGAAATGTGAAATTTCCACACACCCACACCCCCTTCCAATGTAGTTAAGCAGATCTAACCCCCTAGCATAAACAGTACTAAAATCGAAGGAAGAGAAGCTACGGCTTTTCTGGGAGGTGAATTAACTAGAGTGACAGCAGAGCTTCTGTCATCGTTGTCAATTTACACTATAGCGCTATAGTAGTAGTTGTGCTGCTGCAATATTTCTGTCAAAACTCACTTTGTTCCACCAACTGATTCAGGCTGAATGCCTGACTGCTGAAAGTAGTGGCAAAGATCCCACTGAATTCAATGGGGGGGGGGGGAGAGGGGGAAGTTTTTACACTTGATATTTAGTAATACTTGGAACAAGTGCCATAAAACTCCATCATCTTTCTTAATTTCCTATTGGTATTTCCTTACTAAGTCAGGGTTTTTTGATATTCTATATTTTGTCCTTTTGGACTTTGAGTTGAAGTGTATTTCCAGTTGTCTAAATTGCTTCCTTTGTCTTTCACTGAAGTTAGCATTAAAATGGTCACATCATTTCAGCTGACCCCATCTGTAGACACAGCCAGTGTCAAGAGTAACACATACTTATGTGAGTGGTCCCATTTTCTCCACCAGGACTCCTTATGGAGTCCAGTCACATCCTGAATGTATGCACATAAAAGGGGCTATACTTGTGCTTAAAGTTAAAAACATGCTTAAATACATTGCTAGGTCATGGCCAAATGTAAAGGAGGGCTGCAGACTAAGGCCCGTGAGAAGTAATATTACATTCTAAGTGTGTATAAATAAACATGGCTCACTTTTACCATATCTTGAATTAAGGGGTGATGTCAAGTAGGTAATTGTGGAAACAGAACATCTTCGCATATTTTTACTTGCATCTTAAAACTTTTAAAAAATCAATGCAACAATCCATTAGCACCAATTTTTAACTTTGAAGACTTAGCAATTGGAATGTGTCATCCTATTTGAAAAAAGAAATGAAGATCTTTTTTGATCAATTACGAGTTCTTGTCAAAAGAAGTTCATGCATACAGCCATTTTAACACTTCTCTCAGGAGCTATTTCAGTTGTGTCTGTAAGCAGAGTCTAGAAGGGTTACATGTCTTATAAAGCAAATGTAATTTATAATTTAAATATTCTTGCAACCTTTAACATTTGTTTGGGGACAACTTTGCCAAATCTCTCAGCTAAATGAAGTTGACTTTAGTAATGATTCTAGTCTTGGTTATACTTGGACAGAAATAAGAAAATCTTAATAAAATATTTAATGCACTTCGCTTTTGTATTTTCCATATTGTTAGAAGGAATATGGAAAGTTTTGGTTTGTTTTGCATTAATGCATAAACCCTATCAAACCAAGCTTTCCTATATAATCCTTTATTAGAAGAAACATTCATTAATAAACCTCACACTTGTATTATCAGCTGAATTAAAAAACCTGAGTTAACTTTTCTAATCAAATTCCTTGAAATTAACTCCTTTTGAAGTTGAGTTCAAAAATTATCTTTTAAATACATTCTTTTGAGAAGAAAAAACCAAAGTCCACAGAACTTATTTTGATAAACCTCACAATTATAAACAGTATCTGTTATTCTTTTTATAAAGAGGACCTTTTGCATTGGTGTCTATCAGATCCAATATTGTCCCAGTATTTTTAGTACCATATTAGTACTCTGAACAAAATACAAGTAAAATACCAGCGTCTTTGTTAGACCACAAAGGACAGAAACCTTTTAATTATTTTCTGAAGTATCACAATTCAAACTTGCCATTTTCAGGTCACCCACCCGTATTCTTACATTATTAATATCAATCACATATTCAGTTTCATATAATGTTTTTAATTCCTGTGTTGAGTAGGTGATTATAAAAAATACCACTAATTATATATTTTTGTTGAGACTAATCTGGATTTCAAATTCAGCTAGTACCATCTCACTGAATCAGGTGAAATTACTATTACTAATTCCTGGAGTCAACCAGGATTTGGGGTTTTTTTGGATTGCTTTTAAATTTAAATAAAAAGCCCTCAAACTGCTCAAAATGCACCGTGAGCTGTTTCAGATAGCTTTCAGTCAAAATTCTAAACGAAATTCTTATTTACATCAAAGACAACATATCACCTAAATCATTGCTTCAAAAATATTTACCACCTAGGAATTTTTTATAAAAATAAACTGCTGATATATTGAAACCTTGTTTTTATTCTCAGTAATTTCCCATCAGTATTTTCATCCTCTTAAGTGAGAGTTTTTTCCTGATGTTCCAAATTGTGTCCGTTTAGATAAGCAACCACTATTTTTATAAGTAACATCACCATTTATTTTCACTTATACTGGTTTTCTCCATATTCTACTCCACACACCATTGCAATATATTAAACCAATAGTAACCTGGCCTTGTTAGGAAGCTACCAATATTCTGAGTTAGGCATCTCCAAATATCCTGATTTTGAAGATGCTATGCCAAAATTTGAAAATCACGTCCACAAGGTGTAGTATTTAGTCCAGTGAGACTATTTGCATTCAGAGTAATGTCCCAACCAAAAAAGCACTAAAGGAGTATTTATGAGCTTACAGTCTACATAAGTGCTTTGCTGGAGCAAGGGGATAAGAGAGCCAGGCTTTCAAAGCAGGTTAGGTTCTTCACTGTTTTCAAAAAATTTACTAGGCAATTACCTTTGAAAATATGATCCCAAGCTACTACAAGATCAGAACCATAAGAAGGAATATCAATAAAAACAGTGAGGGGGAAAAAGATATAGCAAGCAAGATTTTATGAACAGCGATATCATTTGCTTCTGTCAAATAACTATTCTATCTAAAGACCTTTTTAGTGCTTGCTTACAACATTTCAGTGATTATCTAGTGCAAGATTTGCACATTAGCAAGGTTTTAATGCGTGATTTAATCATGACAGTTTGATTTAAAGATGCTTTAATAACTGGATTATGCCACCATTGTCTAAAAACTCTAGGCTCCTTTTGATTATTCTATGAACAATCTTTTTATTCAAGAAGGTAAATGGTACAAGAGAAGAGGCTCTTCTAGATTTGATTTTAACAAATAGGGAGGAACTGGTTGAGAATTTGAAAGTGGAAGACAACTTGGGTGAAAATAATCATGAAATAATAGGGTTGGTGATTCTAAGAAATGGTAGGAGGGAAAACAGCAAAATAAAGACAATAGATTTCAAGATGGCAGATTATAGCACACTGAGAGAGTTAGCTAAGATCCCATGGGAAGCAAGCCCAAGAGGAAAAACAACTGAAGACAGTTGACAGTTTTTCCAAGAGACATGATTAAAGGTGCAAGAGCAATCTATTTCACTGCATGGGAAAGATAGGCAGTACAAGAGACTGCCCTGGCTTAACCAGGAGATCATGAATGATCTAACAATAAAAAGAGTCCTGCAAAAAGTGGAAACTAAGTATAATTACAAAGGATGAACATAAACAAATAACACAAATATGTAGGGGCAAAATTAAAAGGCGATGGCACAAAATGAGCTCAATCTAATTAGAGACATGAAAGATAACAAGAAAACATTCTACAAATACATTAGAAGCAAGAGGAAGACCAAGGACATGGGAGAGATTGCAGACGACTGGAAAAGGGCACATAGTGTACCCCTCTATAAATAGTCAGCTTAACTTCTGTACCAGGAAAGATAATAAAGCCAATAGTTAAGGAATCAATTTGCAAACATCTGGAAGATAAGTGATAAGTAACAGTCAGCACGGATTTATCAAAAACAAATCTTGTCAAATTAACTTGATAGCTTTTTTTGCCTGGGGAGGAAGGGATAGGCCATATGGATGGGGGTGGGAGAAGCGACACCCACAGTTAAAACTTCTGTATGATACTTGTAATTTTATCTATTCAGAAAATCAATAATCTAGTTCCATAAACAGTTAAAATATACCAGTATAGCTAAAACTGCTTTCTTTCTTACATTATTTTAATTACTTTGAAAAAACCCTTATGTTAAAGTAACCCAATGATTAGAAATAATTCTTCTATTTCCTAAGAGTATTGTTTTGTATTAATGTCTATTAAACCAAACATTTCCATAAATATTTGTGCCTGGTAATGCATTGAATAATTTCAGTAAGGCTTTGTTTTCACTGCTTAAAAAATTGTGCATTTTTATTTCAAGGTAACAAAGATATATGAACTATCCCTAAAGTCTCAGAGGGTTAGCCATGTTAGTTTGTAACTTAAAAAACAATGAGTAGTCCTGTGGAACCTTAGAGACTAACCAAAATACATAATATCATGAGCTTTTGTGTGTAAAACCCACTTCATCAGATGAACTGGAATGGAAACCAAGGTATTTATAATAGCAAAAAAATTACCTGTCAATTGTAGGACTGGTGCTAATGAGGCTAATTAAGTGGGCTGGAAGTGTCCCATTCTTAGCTTTTGATGTAAAAACACAGTTGTTTAAGGCAGGAGAGACTGGCTTTATAATGCGATAGCCAATTAATGTCTTTGTTCAAGCCCAGGCTAACAGTGTCAAATTTGTAGAGGAATACCAATTCTGCACTCTCTCTGTAATTGGCTGATGAAATTCCTTTGTAGAAGAATAGCAACTTTTAAATCCATGATTGAGTGACCAGGCAGGTTAAAATGTTCCCCTACAGTTTTGTGCGTGTTACCTTTTCTTATGTATGATTTGTGTCCATTTATCCTTTGTCATAGAGACTGTCCAGTTTGGTCAATATACATGGCAGAGGGGCATTGATGGCATATATCACATTAGAGGATGTGCAGTTATATGAGCCCCTGATGTTGTGGCTTATGTAGCCAGGTTGTTGCTTGTATAGATGTGTGGACAGAGTTGCCAACAGGGTTTGTTGTAGGGATAGGTTCCTGGGTGAGTGTATCTATGATATGATGTGCGGTTGCTGGAAAGAATTTGTTTCAGGTTGGGGGTTATCTGCAGGCAAGGATTGGCCTGTCTCCCAAGGCCTGTGAGAGTGAGGGATCATTTTCCAGGATAGGTTGGAGATTGTCAGTGATGCACTGGAGGGGTTTAAGCTGGGAGCTGTAGGTGATGACCAGAGGTGTTCTGGTTTTCCTTGCTGGGCCTGTCTTGAAGTAGTAGCTTTATGATACTATATATTTTGTTAGTCTCTAAGGTGCCACAGCACTACTTGTTTTTATCCCTAGCGTGTAAACAAGGTCCTTGAGTTTTATTACATGGGACAGTAGGCAGAGTCACCCACATCCCGACAATGGTATAACACTGACCTTGCCCAGTTGACCTCAATGGTGAAACTGACGTGCCTTGGGTATATTGTGTTCTTAATCTCAAGATAGTTACATGTGTGAGGTTCTCTAACGATAAAACACAAGTGTGAAAGCAAGAGTGTGTGTTGTGGAGTGTGAGACAAGAAGGCGACAGAAAATATTGAGGAAGTGTCTGTGTGTGAGAGAGAGTGACAATGAGTGTTGGAGTCTTGTACATTGAGAGAGATGTGGGGAGTGCATGTGTGTGCGAGAGAGGAATGGAGAGAGTGCATGCATGTGTATGAGAGAGTGAACGATGGGGGCATGTTGAGAACGTGTGCCTTTGGGGGAGGGTGTGTGAATGCGCACGTGTGAGTGTGCGTATGTGAGTGAGCATGTTGGGGGATTCAATGCGAAAAAGTAAGAATGAATGTTGGGAAAGAGAGAGTGTGGGGGGGTGTAATGGTGGGTGTTGGGAAGTGTGTGAGAGCAAGCAAGTGTGTTGGGGCAGTGTGTTTGAGACAGACAGTGTGTGTTTGGGTGTGTGTGTGTATGTGTCAGAAAGAGCAAGAATTAGTGTTGGGGTGTGTTATGCAAGAAAGTGTGCAATGAGAAGTGCATGTGAGTGTGTAAGACAGAGCAATGGGGTAGTGCATGTGTGTATATGCGAGGGGGGAGCATGTGAGTGTGTACAAGAGGGAGAGTGATGTAAGGGCACATATGAGATTACGTGTGTGTGTGTGTGTGTGTGTGTGTGAGAGGGAGAGAAAGAGCCTTGGGGGGAAGTAGGGAGAGCAAAGGGGGGTTACGTATGAGAGCGAGTATATTTGGGGGAGAATATGTGTGTGTGGCCATGCACGTGTGACAGAGTGTGTATGTGAGTGAGTGTTGGGGGACTCAGTGGAAAAAAGTAAGAATGAATAATGGGGCAGTGTGTGTGTGATGGTGTGTGTTGCGTAGTGTGTGAGAGAAAGTCTTTGGGTAAATGGTGTGTGCGCGCATGCACGCACATACACACACACACGTGTATGTTGGAGGTAGCTCTTTATTCAAATCACAGCCCTCACTAGTAAGACTTGTTTTATCAAACCATTTCAAACACAGAAATGTTTACGTGCACTAGAATGAGGAAATATCACCTGAACCATCAAACCAAACTAACATATTTACCTTCTTTTCATTTCATCAGTGTTTTGACATCTCAGTTAAAAAACAAAACATTAGCAGTTTCCCAGTCATTTGTTCCAATCCTTTCTATTGAAATGTGATGCTGATATTTAGTTTTGAGGTGCATCGATCAACTATTTTATTCTGCATTATTGTTCTCCTCACAAACTTTCTCCATAGACCACATTAAACACCATTCATAAAATGTATAAATTGATAGCTATTCATCCCAGCTGACCAATACTTTTGTGAAATGACCATTGTACAAGCTAAACGGTCCACATGCAAAATTATTAATACTAAGCCAGAAACTGCAGCCACTATTCACTTCAAAAGAGCCATTCATTTGAGTATGTTCTAGCCAGCATAAAGAAGAGTTACCCAATCAGGTCAGCAGTAATACAGTATAGTTAAATATAAATAAAATAAACTTTACAGACATACCTAACAAGTCATTATAAACAGAACTAGTTTTGATGAGTAA
The DNA here is from genome assembly GCA_032595735.1 of Pelochelys cantorii. Classification (NCBI taxonomy): domain Eukaryota; kingdom Metazoa; phylum Chordata; order Testudines; family Trionychidae; genus Pelochelys; species Pelochelys cantorii. The sequence continues at coordinate 37,133,657 of CM064336.1, forward strand.
CACGCAATATGTAATTGCTGAAGCTAGAAGAAATTTATGCAAAGGCCTCTGCATAATGAATCAAAGAACTTTAATAACAACTGCAACATCCAAGCAGTAACAATTGTCCTATCAACATTTATGATTCTTAGCTACTAGAATGCGCCACTCTAAACCAAAGAAATTAAGGCTCATTTTGATCACTTAATACCATTTGACCCAAATATCTTCACACATTACTTGGGGGAGGAGAGGGAAGAGAAGAGAGGTCTTTTTAAGCACTCAAGGCAAAGTTTTTTGGATGCTTCGCATATATTTTGCAGCCTCGAACGCTCACATTGGACCATTTAAATATGCAGTAAATTCAAATCTCAAGTAAAAGAGCTAACGTTGGGGTTTTTTTTTTTTTTTTTTTTTATGAGCTCTCTTTTTAGTACTTTAACAGATTAACCACTCAACCTCCAGAGAATTAATCTTGATGGTTACTGAATGGCCAGCCATGTTTATTAATAAAAAACCTTCTGTTAAAAAAGTTGAATGCATTTTTCAAGCGAATCAGAACATTTCTTGAGTTTTCCTGTATTCTATATTTTGGGGATCAATTAGGCCCGTGTTAAATCAAGATTTCTGAATAATCCTTTATTAACCAAAATACGTAATTCCTTAGTTAACACTATTAAAACTCAATAATTTGAACTATATTTTAATAAGAAATCCTAGCAAATTGACACTGTTCTCTTTGAAGTAGTTTATTTTTAGAAGAAATCCTATATTGTTTTATTATCATGATAATCAGAAATATCAGTTCTCTCTACTTCATAGGAAAGCTTGTTTTGTATTAATAGCTATCAAATCAAATACTCCACCACATTCAATAGGACTTGGAACAATGTGAACAAAGCACTAGATCACAGAGTAGAACATTCTGAATTATCTCAGTTTGAACCTGGTATTTTAAAGTCAAGCATCAATATTTATGGGTTTCTATTTTCAAATTCACTCATCCATTTTATATATTAAACTTCTAGATTGTTGTATTTGGCACAATTCAAAACATCAATACTGATCTTGTTGCTCAGTCAACTGCAATGATATACCTTATTATTACATATCTCATTGTGTTTGCACCATCTCTACTTTCTGTTTAATTAAGAAAAATAAATCAAACTGATTTATGGAGTCAGATTTATTATGAGATCCTTACTAACACCTTCATGCAAACAAAGTAGCTGTTTAAATACATTTTAAATAAAAGTGCTGATTTGTGCTTATCACCTAACCTGTAAACCCAAAAATATATTATTTATTTTATCACCATTTCACGATATCATAGATCTTCTTTTTTCCATCTTAAGGCATTCCAGACATTTGAGTTTTCTATTCCAGTCGGCATTTCTGATAGTCAGTTTTGTCCCCTTGTGTTTATACAGTTTTAAAAGCATTTAAGAGTTGGTTGACATCCATTTTCACTATTAACTACAACCAAGACTCCTTTCTCATTATCCACAGAACAATTTGCTCCACTCATTTCCATGTAAGGCACCATTCATGCATTTATATTAAAATTCCTTCATTCCAGCTGACCCAGCCCTGTTTTAAAGTGATCACTGTCTAGGTATCATGTGTACTGGCAAATAATTTGATTTTATTCACACATGCTGAGTAGCCCTATTCACTCCACTTAGACCATTTGCTTCAGATAGTGCTAGTCAACATTGCAGAAGTGGACCCATAAAAATGATCATCAAGATAAAGCCAAGGGGTAAAATCTTGGCCCCATTGAAATCTAACTGCAAAATCATTAGGCATGGATTTCATCCAGTATCCAGCCATGTGGGACACCAAAAGTAAAGCTCACAGACTGAAAATAAACCATGAATGCAAACAGACACCATTGGAACAGGAAGAATGATCTTAAGAGGCGAGAGATCTGGATTAAAGTCCCTGCTCTGCCTCGGACCTTGGAACTCATTGCCTCAGGTGCCCATCTGTACAAGGAGAGCAACATGCTTCCTCCCCTAGGCCTGGTCTACATTACAGCGGAAGGTCAAAGTAAGATACACAATTCCAGCTGCGTACTTGCATAGCTGGAATCAAGGTATCTTAAATTGCGTTTCTTTGCTGTCCAAACAGCGGGAGGCTGATGGGAGCAAACACTCTCTTCAGGCACCGACAAGGGTGCTCTCTGAGTTCAATATAGCGGGACGATCTACTGTGGCAGCATTAATATTCTGCATAGTGTAGGCTTGCCCCTAGACAGGCGCATTTGGAAGACATACACATTAAAGATTCTGAGATGCTTGCACCCCATGGTAAATAGGGAAGGTATAAATACCAGAGACAGACAACAATGTTTATTCCACTCACTAATGTCTCAGATTTTGTGTGGAAGTCTTTCCATCACCAGAGCTTGATTTGCACAAGAATCTAACAAACAACACCATCTACCCATGGCATGTGTGTAATAGTTCTGGAGAACCCAGGGAACTTTCCTATGAACAATGAAGAGGCTCAGTAAAAACTATTTTCTACATACTGCATCATAGGATTATCATTTAAGTGGTCAGATTATTTGCAATGAGCATTTTCAATTTGCCAACCACTGAATGGGCATAAGGCACTGCTAAGCAACCAGAACTCCTTAAGGCTGTCTGTTAGTGACTTTTAAACCCATTTAAACCACATTTTTTTATGAACTGGGATACCTTCTGCTTTGTATTTTTAATGTTCATGATTGAATCTAGAGCCCTTTGCATGTACTACACTTTAAAATAAAATGATTGCAATTGACAAAGAGATCACATTTTAATAAATACAGCTAAGTACTCTGAGACCAGCTAATTATCAAGAACTGAGAAACTGTTAGATGCTACCTCTAATCAGAAAAGAGATCAAGTTTGAAAATACAATATTCATCTGACACCATCACCTTTACTCACATGGGTTGTATACTGCAGTACAGTAGATTCTCACCTAGTACTCAAAAAAAAAAAAAAAATCACTGGATGTATGATAATTTGCACCAAGTTCAAAATCTTATCCAAGCTATTTGTGATACTGATCTGTTTAGGTAACTTCTCAACATCACAACTTTATTTTCCTTTCCAAGACCAAAATTTGTCAACATTCTTGTATGTTTTACAGCCTTAAAAAAAAACCAACCCAAAAAACTATACTATGTACTCATTTATAGAACACCAGCCTTAAAGCTGACCTTGTATCAACCAACTTTCTCATTAAAACATTCAGGCTATGTCTACACAGCAGCCACAGCAGCATTATTTTGGAATAACTGATGTTATTCCGAAATAATAAAGAGTACATCTACACTACAAACCTTTATTTCGAAATAATTTCAAGCTGAAGGACTTCTTATTCCAACTCATGGTAACCCTCATTTCACAAGGAGTAAGGGAAGTCAAAGGAAGAGTGTTCTTCCTTGGACTTCCTGCTGTATAGACAGCGCCAAAAGCAGAATTAAACTATTTTGACTTCAGCTACGCAATTGACATAGCTGAAGTTGCGTAGCTTAATTCAACTGTAGCCCTGCTGTGTACATGTACCCTAATAGCTTAACCACTGACTCCATCATGATCTTTTTCTTTAGACAGAAAAAGGTTTCAAAGACAGTTTACGGTGTATTCAGATTAACAATTATCTTCAGATAAACCCCCTTTTAAACTATATGTCATTGTTAAATTACTGTATCCATGTAATAGAGCATTTTTTCCCATAATACTCTTAACATTTACATTGAGTGGTGAAATTTTTAAACAAGTCTAAGGAGTTTAGGTTCTCAGGGATTTCAGGGCCTAATTCCAGCAGGCCTAGTCTACACAAGAAAATAAACCAGAATAACAATTCTACAGTAGTTCTTCTGAAATAAATTCCCATGAACAATTGTAGGGCTTAATGGGAAGCAGTGTGCCTGTCCCATGAGAAATTGACAGTTTGTCCCCCAAATCAGGACAACAGGTTGAAATGTCCACATTTTTTCGGCACCAAAAATCTGAAAAGAGTGTGGTATTGGTCAGTCAAAAGCATTTTTGGTTTAGTAATGTCAAAGCATTTAGTTTTGATTTAATGATTTTTATTACTCCAGTTAGTGAAAATTTACAGCAATTTCAAATGAAGGCATTTTGTTTTGAGAAACTCAAAACTTTGACAATCACTTCCTTTACCAATTTTTTCCAGCTGGGTGTTTTGTTGAACATGACACTTTCACAAACAGTTTCAATTTGCCAAATATACCCTGTCCAACAGAAAAAAAAGGTTGGAAAATTTATGATCAACTCTCAACACGAGTAACTCTTTCTGGATTGAGCTAACCCTGAGAAAAAGGCAGTCTTTGTTCAGATCAAGTCACCACAAAGAGTGCAATCCCAGATTATTGCACTTGAAATTCATACTATATTCCAGAATAGCCTCTTTATTTTGAAAATGTCCTTTACAAATCCCACTGAGGATGTACTCTCTGATGTGACTAGACTCATTTACTCTAATGGAAATACTTAGAGCAAGTATTGCTCATCATGAGGGGGCAGCCAACAGCACTCTGCAAGGCAGCATTCGCTCACAGGGCAAAAATCATGAACAGGAATGTGGGTGAGCTGAGGCTAATGGGTGGGGGATGGTGCAAGCTGAAGTAAGGGGCCAGGCCCCCCCCCCATCTCTGTAGTATCTGAGCATCTTCTAATCCTGAATGCATTTATTGCTTTTGAGGCAAGGCAAAAAAATTACCCCACTGAACAGGTGGAGAAACCAAGGCACTAGAAGACCAAATGAGTTGTCCAAGCTCACACATGGAGACAGGGGCAGAATTTGGACTTGAATCTGAGCTCCCCGAGATGGTAGGCTAGCAGCCTGGGCTACCTGTCCTCTCCACACAGTCTCAAAAAGCATGCATGTGTCCAGGGTCCATGGGCCCTCCCTCATCTTTACTCCTTTCTCTTCAGTTTGACTAATGGCTTATTCAATTCAACATCAGGCTGGAAATTCTTTGGGGCAGGTCTGTGCATTGTACAGCTCCTGGCAACAGGAAAGATACCAGTGCTACAGCAATACAAACATTTACTAAGTAAACAATGTTATTAACATGAGAAGTGGATGGGACACTGGGTTATGAGCCAGGATATCTGGGTTCCATTCCCAGCTTTGCCACTAGGTAAGTCTCTTTCCCTCTCACTGCCTCCTTTTGCCCTCCCACCCGTTGTTTATTAAGCAGGCAGGGACAGGGGTTGTCTCTCACTGTGGCTGTAGAGTACACAGCTAAACAGGGCCCTGATCTGGATCAGGGTTTGTGCTGCACATGGCCTGACACAGCACACAACTTCAGTCAGGATCTGAATAGCACCCAGGGTGGCCTGGCTGGCCCTGCTCTCTGGGGGTCTGCAGAGCATGTGGCTGATTGGGACCCAGACTCAGTGAAGGTCTGTGCCATGCCTGGCACAAGAGGGTCCCTACTCTGCTCTCAGTCAAGATTATCCCGGCCAGGCATAATGGGCACTCTGATCTGAGAAAAACAACAAATTGTCTAGTGACACCTTAAAGACTAACAAAACATGTAGATGGTATCATGAGCTTTCAGGGGCACAGCCCACTTCCTCAGATGACCGGAGTTTTACATGGGAGCTTTTAAGTAGGAGTCTGCTTCCCTCTAGTGGTAGATTGATAGGGTTTCTTTCATTCCTTTTGTGTGCATGTCTAGGCTGCCATCATCGAGATTTGGTGTCCAGCTGGGTTGCGCCCCCCCCCCCCATGGGGTAAAGCTGCAGAGTGGGTGTGCAGAGTGGGGTAGCACTGGCTTTGTGAGGATCTATCCCTGCATGCAGCTCGCAGATGGGGCCCCAGTGCGATTGTCCATGTGTGTGTGCTGCAGACTCGTTCAGGGCCTGGGCTTAGCGGGACAGGAAAGGTTTGCAAATAGGGTTGCCAGATGGTCCCCAAAAAATACTGGACATGCAGTATTTTGGTCAAGCAAAAAAAAAAAAAAAATCCTGCCTCTCCCAGCCACTCCCCCCACCCCTTCTGACCGGCCCAGACTGGTGATCGCCACTCCCCCCGCCCCTGCTAGGCTTCTGACACATCCAGAGCAGCAATCATGGCCCCGCCACCACTCTGGGCATGTCAGAAGCCGGGGGGGGGGGGAGGGGAGGGGCAGTGGCTGGGAGAGGCAGTATTTATTATCCCAGCCACTCCCCCCACCCCCACTATGCTTCTGATGTGCCAAGAGCAGCGATTGCGGCCCCGCCTCCCAGCCTGGGAGGCAGGGCCGTGATCAATGCTGGGAGCCTGTGATTGCACAGAAGCCTGGTGGGGGCGGGGGAGTCCCAGCCACTCCCTCGGCCCCTGCCAGGCTTCTGCACAATCATGGCCCCGCCTTCCAGCTGCTCCCCCCACCCACACCAGGCTTCCGTCTGGTGCACAGCTGGAAAAATCAGAATACCGGACATTGCACATGTCCAGAATTCTGATTTTTTTTTTTTTAAACCAGACAAAGAGCTCAAATACTGGACTGTCCGGTAGAATACCAGACACCTGGCAACCCTATTTGCAAAGGCAGCTGGGGCGTTCTGGGATGGAGGCACTGGAGCAGGATCACGGAAGGTGCTGGCTCATTAAGCCCCACCATCCTTTTGGAGTGTCTGAAGAGTGGAGGAGAATGAAGCTTTCTGTATTTGGGCAGAGTCAGCCTTAGGGAAAATAGCACCTGAGTGAACTTGTATTTTGGCAACCCCACATCACTACTGGTCCCCTCAGACTGCCTGGGCTGTCCTCTGCCATCACCATTGGGCCCCACTGCCTCTCCCAGAGTTTAATTTGTATGAAAGAAATGCCAGAGGCTAGAGCTCAGCCCTGACAAAAAATTAAACACTGGCAGGGCAGCCTGTTTCTGTCCAATGCTGGCCAGACACCCAACTCTGAAGGCAATGCCACTGCCAGCAGCAGCACAGAAGTAAAGTGGCTTAAGGTGGACTTTGCACTGTCACATATGGGGGGGGGGAGCCGCATCTTACCCGAGCCCATGGCCCTCCTGGCTAACCCACTGTGCCATTTCAGACTTGGCGGGGGGGGGGGTCAGGAAGGGAGGGAACTTTAAACTATGATTTCACAGACTATTTAGGCAGCGGAAAACTCTTAAGATTTTTACAGGTAACTTAGGGATCAGCTGACAGGAGTACTGTATCTAATCTATTTTAGAAATGTGCATCTGTCTGAGAGACCATTTGTTCAAGAAATCCTCCTAAATGGGAAGAGCTAGGACCAAATTTGGTATGCAGCTTTGTCTCATAACTTAAAGCAAGGTCAGGATTTGGTTGTGCCAGGAAAACAGGAAGTGCCTGGAATTGGACTATTTTCCATAACATGGAAAGGGAGGGGGCTGACTGGAGGAAGAGCTAGATCCAGAGTGACAACATGGTAAACATCTCTACTGCGGAATGGCCAGTGGGGCTGCGGCTTGCCATCTTGCTGGCCACCAGACTGGGTAAGTGCCCCTGCTGCCCCAAACTCCTCCACCTGTGGCCCTTGGCTGCAGCACCAGAAGAGGGGGAGGGATTAACAGGCCCCACTGGATGGGGCAGGGGGAGGAGAGGAGAGATAATGCCCTTGCCAGACGAGGGTAGGGAGAAAAGGCCCCTCCACCCAGCAGAGGAGCCCCAGTCTGCCCTCCCAGCATTGCAGAGCTGCCCAGAGCAGCCCCACTTCCTCCTCTGGCCCTGTCCCAGGAAGCACTACCAGGACCAGCCTGCACAGCTCCCCATCCACTTCAGGCTTTCCCCAACCTGACCCAGCCCTCCAGGGACATGTGGTTGGGCAGGGTGAGCAGCCCCCTCCACCCCACTCCAGGGACAAGCTGGTGGGTGGGGTGCATGGCCCTTAGCTTGCCCTGGGAGAAGGTAGAAGGCAGGGTGCACAGCCCTTCCCATAGGGTTGCCAGATAGTATCATAAAAAAATACCAAACATGGTGGGAAAAAAATTGATTGAGCAAACACACAAAATAAAAAAAAAAAAATTGAGAAAAAAAAAACACAACACACACACACACATGCACAAAAAAGAGTCATGGCCCCTTTAAATTGCCACACTCCCCCCACCCCCACCAGACACAGCAGGGGAAGAATATCCCAAGTGGCCTTCTGTCCGAGAAAAACAGAAAATGCTGGACATTTTACAGGTCTGGTATTTTCTGGTTTTTTTCCTGGACAGAAGCCGCAAATACCAGACTGTCCGGTGCAATACTGGACACCTGGCAACCCTACCTAGTGGGCAGGGTGCATGGTCCCCGCCACCTCAGGGAAAAAGCCAAGGTTCACTCCCTTCCCATCCTGAGTCCCACTCCCCCTCCCAATCCTCTGCCCTGAATCCTACACTATGCGCCCCTCCCCCACAGACACCTTCAGCCCCTTGACCTGAAGGACCCAGGCAACACTGGGTAAGTCTTCTAGTTACATAAGGAAAGAAAATATAAGAGCCTTCTATTAAAGCCACATTTAAAGTTTATATGTAAATGCAGAACAATCGGGAGATAACAGCAAGAGATTTGCAATCCCAAGCCTTGGGCTTTGTTTACACTTGCAGCATTTAGGCAGCACTTAAGAAAACATTGTGGTTGACACACCAGTGCTGGGAGAGAGCTCTGACAATGCTCTAGGAAACCCACCTCCTCAAGGGGCATAGCCCTCAGCTCTGGAAGCCTGTCTACACTGGCAAGTTCCTGCTTTGAAACTTGCTGCACTCCAGGCACGGGGAGGGGTAGTTTTTCCACACTGAGTAAGAACATTTCTGTGCAGTAGCTTGCCAGTGTACACAAGCCCGTCAAGTGCCAGTTCTGGAGCTTTAACACAGCTATCAAACACACACGCTTGATACTTTATGGCAGGGGTGGCCAACCTGTAGCTCGAGCTGCACGTAGCTCTTTGCTCACAGAAATGCGGCTCTCAGAGTTGTAGCTCTGAATGAGCCGTAACCCATGCCTGCTTTGTGCATGCACCCCAGTGTCTGGAGAGAGGTGTGTGTGGCTGTGGCAGTGGCAGCTCCAGTGAGACCCAGGCATTGGGTTAAAATGGGAGGGGGAGGGCATTGGGTTAGAGTTGGGGGGGGGGCCCGAGGGTGCCTGGGGGAGGGCACTGGGTTAGAGTTAGGGGGACTGGGGGTGTCTGGCTCTGAGGGAGGGATGTGTGGCTCTTTGCACTACTATCCACAGCGCTTTTGGTTCTTAGGGTATGTCTAGACTACATGCCTATGTCGCCAGAGGCATGTAGATTAGGCTACCCGGCCTAGAAAAATGAAGCGGTGATTTAAATAATTGCCGCTTCATTTAAATATAAATGGCTGCCGCGCTGAGCCTCTCAGTTGTTTGTCGGCTCAGCGCGGTAGTCTGGACGCTCCGCGGTCAACATCAAAGGCATTTGTCGACCTCCCCAGTAAACCTCATCCCACGAGGCATACCGGGGAGGTCGACAAATGCCTTTGATGTTGACCGCGGAGCGTCCAGACTACCGCGCTGAGCCGACAAACAACTGAGCGGCTCAGCGCGGCAGCCATTTAAATTTAAATGAAGCGGCGATTATTTAAATCGCCGCTTCATTTTTCTAGGCCGGGTAGCCTAATCTACATGCCTATGTCGCCAGAGGCATGTAGTCTAGACGTACCCGTCTAACTGGTTGGCCACCCCTGCTTTATACACCATCTTTAGTAGAAATAATCAATAAAGTCTGCTTACTTTCTCCAACAGACACTCTGGGTTACCGCCATTATCTGCTCTATTTTGGTCAATTGTTTTTCCACTAAAAACATAATAGTTTTAATTGCATGTTACTTTCTCTTTCATTAAGGGCATTTTTCTAATTATTTTGGTATCTATGTTGACTAACCACAATCAAGCACGTAGCTCACTAACATTTGACTCCATCATTTCTATTGGCTTCATAGTTGGAACTGCATTTATTTTCAAGCAGATGTTAAGTTATTCTACAGCTATAACTAAAATACAATTTGAAAATAAGTGACCTTCATACAGTTCTCCCCCCAAGAAGTTCAGTGATAAATTTAATGCAGTTTTTTAAATGTGCGTTATCAGCCTGGACGCATGTCCTCTGGAATGGAGTCCAAAGCATGAAGGGGCAAGCGGATATTTAGCGCACATAGCACAAACCATACTTTAAACACCTGATATAAAACCATGCAAATGCCTGTTCTCATTTCCTGGTAATATTGTAAATAAGAAGCAGTGTTTGTCTTAGTGACTGGCTGAATAAGAAGTAGGGCTTGTAGCTCTACAGATTTACAGTTTTATTTTTGAGTGCAGCTACGTGAAAACAAATTCTGCATGTGAAAGTGCAACTTTCACAATAGAGATTGAACTACAACAGTGGTTTTCAAACTACAGGTCGTGCGTGACAAGTCAGGCACTGGGTGTTGTGGCTGCAGGGGATCAGGTGACCAGTGGAAGTGCTAAGGCAGCTACCTGCCTGTCCTGGCGAAAACAAGAGACAGGACTATTTAGCACTTTAAAGACTAACAAGATGGTTTATTAGGTGATGAGCTTTTGTGGGCCAGCCCCACTTCCTCAGATCAAATTGTGGAAGAAAATTGGCATGACCATATATACTAAAGGGATACAATCAAAAAAAGTGATCACATAAAAAGGACAAATCAAATTTCAGAACAGAGGGGGAGATTAATGTCTGTGAGCTAATGATATTAGAGGTGATAATTGGGGAAGCTATCTTTGTAATGGGTAAGGTAATTAGCATCTTTGTTGAGACCCAGTCCTAAAGTGTCGAATTTAAGCATGAATAACAGTTCAGAGGTTTCTTTGAAGTCTTGTGTTAAAATGTCTTTGAAGCAGGATGCTGGTAGTCAAGTCGTTGGGACAATGCCCTTTCTGGTTGAAATGGCAAGAAACTGTTTTTTCTTTGTGAAACTGTCTGATATCTGTTTTGTGGGCATTGATTCTTTGGCAAAGTGACTGCACAGCAGGCCCCACTCCTAGAAGGGGGTGAGGAGAGAGCACAGGGCTCCATGCATTGCCCCTGCCCTGGGCATGAGCATCGCACACTCCCATTGGCTAGGAACCTCCTGCTGGCTGCTTCTGGGGCACACAATACATGTACACTATGAACCTCTTCCACAAGATGAAATGCAAATGGAGCACTCATTTGCGTGTCATGCTCTCATTTGCATTTCTTCCTCAGATCCCTTTTGCCCAAGAGGTTTTTTGAAGAAACCTCGAGGAAGAACAGCTCTTGCACAAAAGGGGGTTTTTGTGCAAAAAGGAGCCATCTACACAGCGCTTTTTTGCACAAAAACCTCTTGTGCAAAAGGGATCTGAGGAAGAAATGCAAACAAGATCTCTACATATGCAAATGAGTGCTCCATTTGCATTTCCTCTTGCAGAAGAGGCTTGTAGTGTAGATGTAGCCACAGCATGGTCTGCAACACCAGAACAGGCAGGAAGTTTACCTCAGCACCCCCGCTGCACTGTTGACCAGTGCAATACTGACTCAAGGTAAGCCCTTCTTACCCCAGCGTTGACCCTCCCCGCCCAAAGCTGATGCCTCCTCCTACACCCCAGAGCTCTCATCCTCAGCCCCACCCTGGAGCCCACAAATTATGCTGGGTTGTGGACAACAATTTTCTTCAACTGGGTCACAAGAAAAAAAAGTTTGAAAACCGCTGCACTACAGTACTCCTATGAGGTGAGCTGAAAAATACTACTTATAAAACTTCAAATATTTGCTATAAAAATATGAAGTGAGCAGTGTATGCTTTCTATTCTGTTGTAATTGAAAGCTAACTTTAAATTGGTATTCTATTTATCAGCACAATTAACACTGTAACTCTATAAACATTGTAATTTGTTCAGAGTTAATCCCTTGAAATGAATGATGATTGACTGCTCCATTTTAATAGTTTAAACTCCAAGATTTCTTTCTAAGACAATAGAAATTAGGGGTTAATGTGTTTAACAAGGCCTTGCTTGATAGATTGAAAATAGATATAGGTAAAGTGATTTATGTCACGTGTAAATGATATACGTATAGGCATGTTTTACTCTAGAAATCAGACTTCAATTAAGTTGGGTTACACCTGAAGTTGGGTACATAGTCTGATAAATAGGCTTTATCAATGTAAGTTATGCAACATGAATCCAGAACAATTTCTTTAGAGCTGCTCTGGATTAACAGTGGCAAACTGATATTCAGTCTGGCCCCAGGATAGTTACTAAAATGTTTGCTTTCATGTGTCTAACTTTAGAAAAAAGAAGCTATACAGCCAAGTTAAGGTGCTTCTGTGGCATCCCTAATTTGGTATACCACTATATAGACAACACCAGACTCTCCACAGGCTTGTTCAGGCACTTGCACTCATGCAAAGTATAAACTCCTATTCTTCCAGTAGCATTTTACACTTACCCTGCGTGTGCTTTGCTTAGTCACTGAGTTAAACCTGTGCCTGAGGAGTGGGGGAGACAGTGTGCTGCCCCTTCAAGGGATTGGTGCTCACCAGCCTGAAGGCATGTTCTGTCAGGCACAGCAGCAGCCTCCAGCAGTTCTGTCTCTCCCATGTTGAGCTGAGCTCTGTCCCCAAGTCCCTGCTCTTTGGAGGGTTCATGGGGGGCAGCAGGGGACACCTGCCTGTATCAGAGGCAGCAAGGGGGGGAGGGGGAAGCAGGAGCCAACTTAAAAGCCGGTTCCTCCCAGCACCGTCTCTGCAGGGGGACAGAGGCACAGTGGGGGAAAGACGGCACAAAAGGCTCAAGCAGTCCCCACTCGTGCCGGGTCCAACTGCTGCATCTCTGCCAGAGGGTCTCTTACTACATTTAAGAGGCAGAGGCAAAAGATAGCGAGAGCCCCCCTCCTTTAATTAGCAAATTGAATAATCAATGGAAATTCCATCGACTACTTGATTAGCTGATAATCGAAATCTAACATCCCTACTTGTGGGTATCACAGACAATTACACTTCACCCAGTCAGCCATAGGTGGAGCCCAATGACTTTAGCATTCCAGCCTCCAGAGCCAAGGAGCTGAGAGCCCCAAGCACAGAGCAGGAGGGGACCAGGACCCTGGTGTCATGGAGAATTCATTGGGTAAGACCTTGTGATCACAGCAGGTGCCTCATGCTGCAGACTCAGAGGAAGGTGAAAGGTCCCTCCCTGCCATGCTGACCTGTGGGGAAAATTCCTGCCTGCTGCCAAATCAGGTCACCACTTGGAGTCTGAACAAACCCCCTCTCCTCCAGCCAGCTACAACAGAGAAACTTCCAAGCAGGTTATCTCCAGGGCTTCAGAGAAAAGCCAAGAAACCCCCTGACCCCACTGACAACTGTACCTCATCGAGTTGGGTGTCTCCACTGCAAGGAGGATCTGGGCACAAATGCCTCTCAGGAAGCACCCACACAAGCCTTGGCAGAATCTTGCCTGGCACTTCCTTAGCACGGCCCTCAGTCCCTTACAACTGCAATGTAGCAGAAGGCAGGTGGCTGCTCCTCTGAGCCTGGGTGGCTGCCAGAGGCGCTGAGAAGAGCGCTGTTCGTCTACATGGCACAGTGAGCATTTAATTCAGCATCTAAGTGGCTGGTTTTTGAAGAAGCTCTGTGTGCTGGGGACTGAGGGCTTTGGAAAATCCAGCTGAGTGTGGGCTGGAGAGGGAGCCCTGGGGGCATCTGGCCCCTTTGGTGGATGACAGGCACAGGGGTGGGAGAGGGGGGCAGCCAGCTCAGCTGGTGGATCCAGCCCTTAATCTCAGTGAGATACTGCAGCAGTTGGGTTCCCCTGGTTAGCCTAGCTCTGTACTGTCACCCCTGCTTAATCTCCTGCTTTTCCATTACACTACGTGCCTGTGGGCACTGGCTGTTGGGAAAAAGGGCAATCTGTAGGGCAGGGGAGGATCAGGTTAAAGATTCAAATGCCCAGGAGGGCAAGTTAGGGATTAAATGGATTAACTTTGATCAAATCTTTCCCCTCATCCAGATACCTGTGCAGTCCTTGAGTTACACTCACCATGTCCTTGGCAGAGTTTGTGGCTGGCTGGATTTCAGGTAAGAATAAGAAGGATCCAATTCCCACCTTCCTAGGTGCCATCCAGACACCCTTCCGCTGCTGCAGGGTCAGGACCCTGCCATATCAGGGGCTGCACAGACCCCAGATGAGACTGAGGACACCCCCCCCCCTCCCTGGGCTACATGCTTCACAGACCCCCACCAACTGAGACTTGGGTCCCCAATGTGCCAGGCACTGCAGACATAGGGAGACAGTTTTGTACCCCAAAGAATTTATAATCTAAATCAGGGGTTCTCAAACTGTGGGTTCAGACCCCAAAGTGGGTTGTGACCCCACTTTAATGGGATCGACAGGCTGCGTTCCCTCTTTTTCCCACCCCTGTGTGGAGTGCAACATCTCCTTCATATTGGTGCACATAAAATTCATATGGTGGGAGTGGGGCCAAGGGGTTCTGAGTGTGTGAGGGGGCTCATACCTGGAGCAGAGGGTTGGGGTGGAGGCTACTGGGTGGGGCCAGGGATGAGGGGCTCAGGCCTGGGACAGAGTGTTGGGGTGCAAGGGCACTGGGGCTGAGGGGCTTGGGGTACAGGAGGGGGCTCCAGGCTGGGGCTGAAGGATTCAGAATGCTGGAGGGGGCTGCGGGCTGAAGTAGGGAGTTAGGGTATCAGAGGGGGTGAGGGCTTTGGGGTAGGCCCAGGGATATGGCGTTTGGGTTACAAGAGGAGGCTCCAGGTTTGGGGAGAGGCTCAGGGCTGGAGGTTGGGGTGCAGAAGGGTGTACAGGCTCTGGGCTGGGGGTGAGGGCTTTGGGGTGGGGCCAGAGATGAGAGGTTTGGGGTGCAGGAAGTGGCTGTGGGTTGGGGGGAGGCTTAGAGTGGGGTGAGTGGTTCGGGCTTGGGCTTACCTAGGTGGCTCCTGGTCAGTGGTGCTAAGGCAGGCTGCCTGGTGCCTGTCTGTCCTGAGGCACCAAGTGACCAGCACGTTTGGCACCTCGGGGGAGCATAAGGCTCTGTGGCACGTGGAGCCCCATAGTTCCCCCACCTAGGAGCCAGACATGCTGCACTGACTGCTGCCCCCACGGGCGGGGGGGAGAGTGGCCCCTCCCTGTTGGCCGTGGCAGCTCTGTGCTGGGACTGGCTGGGAGAGGTGCTTCCCTGAGTCCCTGTGCGGGGTCAATGGGAAGCGGCAAAGCCACTCAGCTTTGCACCAACTTAGTGGCCAGGGCTGGCATTAGACTTGCTGGGCCCAGGGCCGAGGCCAGAGCCCCACCACCCAGAGCCAAAGCCTGACGGCTTCAGCCCTGAGGACCAGGGCTCAGGTTACAGCCCCCCTGCCTAGAGCCAAAACCCGTAGGCTTTAGCTTTGGCCCCCTTCCAGGGGCAATAGGTCTTGGGGTTTGGCCTGACCCCCCAACCTGGGGCAGCAGGGCTCAGGAAGTCTCAGGCTGCCCCCACCCCCCAGGGTCATGTAGTAATTTTTTCTTTTCAGAAGGGGGTTGAAGTGCCATGAAGTTTGAGAATCTAGAATCCCAGGCCTGCTTCCTTGGCACACATCCAAGTCCCTAAGATGTTCACTACAAAGTGCTGGTGGGTGTAATCAGACCCAGGGTAAGATGGCTGATAGCTACAGGAAAGATTTACGAGCTCAAACTAACACAGCCTTGGGCATGCATGTGTGATGTGCAAAGTCACTGGACTGCTGGGAAGCCATCACTATCCCATCATGAACAGATGCATCAGTACAAAACAGTATCAAGCTGTATCTTGTTTCCCTGTGCATGATGGTCAACTGCTTGTTTACAACCAATTGCTGGCTGGTGTAGACTCATTAATTAGCTCCTCCAGGAGGAGGTTAACTATAATTAAATATTTGATGCCTAGCATGGCCAAACCAGGGAGAACTCAGAAGTCCTGACTCCCAGCTCTCTCTTGCCCCAACCCACTAGACCCCACTCCCCTCCTAGAGCTGGGAATCAACTAGGAAGTCCTGACTCTCAGCCCTCCCATACCCCCAGGCTAATCCCTCAGAGCACACATATCACCAAGAGTTAGGCAAAGAAACCAGGAGTCCTGGTGTCCTCATACCACTTGCAGCATAAGGTCTCCCCCCTGCCCCACCCCAACTGCTGCACAGTGTCCATATAGCAAGCCCTACTGAAATGAGGTGCAGCTGGATATGAAGGTGAAGAAGTTACAGACAAATTTGTCATGGGAAATGCTTCTCCCCCCCCCAGAGAAAGAGCACAGATATCAGAATGTGTCTATTTCCCATGCCAAGCAAACAGGCACTTCCACTTTGACAGTTTTATCCTGGAAAGCCATGACTGTAAAGGAGATGGGGGGTGGGTCACTCACCATGGGACCAGCACCTCCTTAGGTCACTGTGTGGAGATCAACACTCCCATCCACAGACAGCCCACCATTACACAATCTCTGGCATCTGCCTGCAGCCCCTCTTACTGCCCTGGGAACCACAGTATCCTCTTTATGACAGCCCTCCAGCCACAGCACTGTCCACATGCCCCCTTCCAGGGAAGAGTTACCTCCTCAGTAGTTCACCACTTCCCTGTGGCCACAGCAGCCTATCCAGAGCTCCTTCTCTCCCTGGTTTCCTGCCTGCACAGCTCATTCCAACATGCTACAACTTGGCAGCCTACTCCAGCTAGTCCTCCTTTCTCCAGTATCAGGCAGCTTACTCATGCCTCTCAGTCCTGCAGCTCTTATATGGGTCTGCTGGGCCCTAACTGGCCACACCTCACAGCCCTTCTCCTATTGGTTTCTTTTTGGGCAGCCTTTTCAGGGCTCTATTACCTCCTTACTGGCCAGCATAAGGCAGATGCACAGGTTGATATGAACCTGGGATGCATAAAAAGGGGAGTAGCAAGGTAGAGCAGGGTGGTGATTTGACCTATGTATAGGATATTGGTATTGGAATACTGCACCCAATTTTGGGGCCCATGTTTTAGGAAGGTTGTTGGTTAAATTGGAGAGGCTGCAGAAAAGAGCCACTGAGATGGGCTGGAAAAAAAAATGCCACACAGTGAGGCTATGTCTACACCGGCGGGTTCTTGCGCAAGCATATCTTGTGCAAGAGAGCGTCCACACTGGCCAGGAGCGCAGCGCAAGAACGTTGAGCTTTTGTGCAAGAAAGTGTCCACATTGGTGGGACGCCCTTGTGCTAGAACTTGGCCCCGGAACCACTTCGGCCATGTCAAGAGGTCACCAGCAGAGTCTGTGGGCGTGCGCCGGACCCCCACTGGGAAACGCACTTAAAGGGACCCTTGGACGGCCATTTCCCTGTGGCTGCATGCTGAGGCACCTCTGTGAGGCATCAAGAGCCACAGCCGTGCTCTCCACCTCAGCCCCTGGCAAGTGCCCCTGGGCACCGTCGCTGCCCTTGTTACAGCCATGGAGCTGGAGGAGGACCCCACCCAGCAATTTCCCCTCACGGCCATCATTGAGACTGTGGAGGTCCTTCAGCAGGGACCCACACTGCTCCAGCAGGAAGAAGACAGGGCAGCACATGCTGGACCAGACGCATGCTACAGCTGCACTCGGGCACCCCCACCCCACCACCGACAGGCGCCTGTGGAGCCACGACACCAGTGGGGACTGGTGGGAGCGCCTGGTGCTCGGACAATGGGGCGACCAGCACCGGGTGCAGAACTTCCGGATGCGCAGGGGGACATTTCACGAGCTCTGCACCTGGCTCGCCCCTGCACTCCGGAGGCAGGACACCCGCCTGCGCCCCGCCGTCCCTGTGGAGAAGAAGGTCACAATCACACTCTGGAAACTGGCCACCCCGGACAGCTACTGCTCCATGGGGAACCACTTCGGGGTGGGCAGGTCCACCATCAGCGCAGTCATCCGGCAGGTAAGGCCCTCTGTGGACTGCGGGCTCGCCCTGGCAGAGGGAAGGGGCCAGACCGGGGGGCGGGGAGGCTGTAGGGGCAGGGGGAAGCCCTGCACCCAGGGGGTCACGCTGTCCCTCCTGCACACAGCCCCACTGGTGGGGGGGGAACCTCTGGGGGGCAGAGGGCCCTGGCCTGCGTGGGAGGAGGGGCCATCAAAGGGAGGGTGAGCACACCCCAAGGGCCCATGTACCCACTGTGTCTCATTCCGTGCATCCCATGTGCCCCTCTGCAGGTCGTCCGCACCATCAACGATGTGTTGCTCCAGAGGGTCATCCGCCCCCGTGACCTGGACGCCACCATTGCCGGCTTCGCCACCCTGGGGTTCCCGAACTGCGGGGGAGCCGTGGACGGGACCCACATCCCCATCGAGGCACTGGAGCACCGAGCGGCCCGGTTCATCAACTGGAAGGGCTATTGCTTGGTGGTGCTCCAGGCGCTCATGGACCACCAGGGCTGGTTCCAGGACATTTATGTGGGGTGGTCCGGCCAGGCCCACGACGCCCACACTCAAGCCTGTGCCACAGGCTGGAGGTGGGCACTTACATCCCCCAGCGGGACTTCACCATTGGGGCTGTCAGGATGCCGGTCTGCATCATGGGGGATGCAGCCTACCCCCTGATGGCCTGGCTGCTGCAGCCATACACGGGCTGACTGGACCGCAGCCAGGCCGACTTTAATGCCCACCTGGACCGGGCCCTGCAACCCCGTGGAGCGCGCCTTCGGGCATCTGAAGGTTCACTTCAGGTGCCTCCTGACCCACCTGGACATGGGGGTGCAGCACGTCCTAGAGGTCATCGCAGCGTGCTGTGTGCTGCATAACATTATTGAGGGGAAGCAGGAGGTCTTCCTCCCAGGGTGGATGGCAGGTGAGAGCCAGGCCTACCAGCAGCCTCAGATGGCTGCCACCTGGCAGGCCAACCGCAACAGGGTGTGGGTCTGGGAAGCCCTCCAAGTGATGCTAGACCAGGCCCTACAGTAGGCCGCACCTACACCTCTGACCACAGGGCTTCCCCTGTGCCCCCACTTCCCACTCCCATCACCACCCCTTCCCGCCACCCTTCCTTCACCTCGCAATAAATGTCATGCACTCAGTTAACATAAGGCACTTTTATTTACAAGGGGAAGGGAGTGGACTGTGGAGAGGGGGGAGGAGGGGCTCTCAACTGGGACGGCCTCATGGGTGGGGGGCACCTGTGCCCCTCGTGCTGGGTCGGGGCAGGCTGCACCAGGAGGTGCCAAGGCTGAAGGGCCGCAGGACAGGGCACGGGCACGGCAGGGGGGAAAGTGGGGGGAGGGCTGGGCAAGGCAGGGGGGGCAGCAGGGAGGCCTGGCCATGCTGTGCTGCAGCGCAGAGCCCATGCGCTCCGTGATTGTGCCCAGGAGGGCACACACGTGGTCGCAGCGCTCAAGGTACTGGCTCCACACCCGCTCCCTCCCGCCACTCCTCGTCTGCGCGTATCTTGGTGCTGAGGGAGTGCTCCATGCACTCAATGGCGCAGACATGGCGGCAGAGCAGGTGGTGGCGGTCCCGGGTGCGCTGCGACGGGCCCTGGCTCCTCTGCACCGGTGGGATGGGGCTGGAAGGTCCCTCGCTGGCAGGGGGTCCCGCTGCAGAGGAAGCAGATGAGAGCGAGATGGTCAGTGACCCCTGCCCCATGGTGTTCCGGGCACCCTGTGCCCTCCTCGTGCCACCGCACATGCCACAACGCCTGGGGACAGGTGTGATCGGTATGGGGGGACTCCCCTAGGAGCAGCAGGGTGGCCTGAGGTGGCCCAGGGGCCCCCGGGGGCCACATGTAGTGGGGGAGCCTGTTGTGCCTTCCTCTGGGGCAGCTACTGTGTCCCATAGGTGGCCACGGATGTGTGCTGTGTGCAGCACCCTTGGGGCTGCATGGGGTCCGGCCTGCGCCCTTGGGGCTGGACTGCTCCCTGCCGGACCCCCCCTCCGGGCTCGGTGTGCGTGACCCCTGGGGTCCCAGGCGTGTGCTGGAGCTGGCTGCCGTGTTCGTGTGCCACTGTGTCTGTCTGCATGTGGTTGCACATGCTGCATGCTGTTGCGCAGCATCTGGCCAGGCTGTGCCATGTGCTGCGCCCTCTCCCCCCGCCCCGTGGCTCCCCTGCCCCCTGCACACTTGCGAGTGACAGGCGCGACACTCACCAGCTGATCCCTCACCAGCCTCCGAGGAGGCCTGGGACACGTCATGGCTGCTGGGCCGGGCTGGTGGGCTCTGGCTCCCGTCCTCTTCCTCCACTGGGATGGCCACGGCTGAGTCCACCATGGCCTGCAGGGCCTCGGCCCCTGTGTCCCCCAGGATCCTGTGCAGGCGGTGGTAGTGGGGGCAAGCAGTGGCTCCGTCGCCCCCACTCTCGCTGGCCCGCTAGGTGAGCTGCAGGTCTTTCACCTTGGCCCAGACCTGTTCCAGAGTCCGGGCCGGGTGTCCCTGTGCGGCCAGCGCCTGGGCCATCCGGGCAAAGATATCGGCAGTTCTCCTCATGGACCTGGGGTTCCAGAGGGCTTCCTACTGGCCCCAGAGGTCCAGGAGGGCCTGGACCTCGGCAAAGCCCCAGCATGGAGCCTGCCGCTTGGTGCCCTTGTGGGCCTGCTGGGTGCTCTGGGACAGCTCCTGGGTGGGACCTGAGGGACCTGGCTGTGGCTGAGTCGCTGCCATCGCTCCCCCGGACTGCACGTGGCATGCGGCGCCACTGAGTGCCTGTGCCTTTAAGGGGAGGCCAGCTGGGGGAACCAGCAAGTGTTGATTGGCGTACGGAGTGTCAGAGAGGCCACCTGTGGTTTTTTCCCAGAGGCCAGTTCTTGTGCAAGAAGCCTTTGCCATGTGTCCACACTGCCCTCTTGCACAAGAGCTCCTGCGTAAGAGAGCTTACACCTGTTAGGAAAGAGCGTCGCTCTTGCGCAAGACGCCCTCTCTTACCACGCCGTACTGTAAATTTCCTTGCGCAAGAGCGGGCGGGCAGTGTGGATGCTCTGTGCGTTCTTGCGCAAGAACGGCCGTACTTGCGCAAGAACCCGCCAGTGTAGACATAGCCTGAGAGACTTCAGGAGCGCGATCTCTTTAGTTTAATCACAAAGATTAAGTGGTGAGTTGATTGGGGAATGTAAATACCTTCCCATGGAGAAAATCCTAAAGTGCTCTTGAACTTTGCAGAAAGGCAGAATAAGAACCCAAGACTGGGAGCTAAAGCCAGACCCATTCCCCTGAGAAACACAGGACACATTTTTCACAGGGAGGGTGATCAATGATTGGAAAAACCTGCCAAGGGAAGGGGTGAGTTCTCCATCAGGTCCAGATAGGCTGCCCTTCTGGAAAATGCTTTAGTCAAAAAATTGATGGAGGTTCAAAGAGGCAGCTGTCCTGGACTCTGCGAATCACAGGCAGAGAAAGCAGCGTTCCATGGCTGCTGGTCTGGTTTAATGTTCAATTCACATGTTTTTAAACTACCCAGTGCTTGCCAGAGTCAGGCCTCGCCCGGAAACAGCACCCACTCCACAAGGAACAAGTGTTCCATTTCTGGCACTGTCCCAGCCTGGCCAACTGTGGTCTGGCCTCAGTTATGCAGCTCTGATCATTGCTCAGCTCACCCAAGCACTGCAGTGAGCTGGGTGGGACACCTTCACTCTTAGGAAACTCCAGCTGGTATGAAACTCTGCACTGCCAGCTGCTGTTCACACCCCAGCCCTATCCTCTGCACAGTACACTGGCTTTCCACACAACACTTAACCATATTCAAGGGCTTGGTTCTGCAGACTCCAGAGGTTTGCATCTGGAAGGCTGCCTACAATTCCAGGGCTTCAGAGAGGTGGCCGAGTTAGTCTGTAACTGGAAAAACTTAAAAAACAATGAATAGCCTAGCAGCACCTTAAAGACTAACAAAACATGTAGATGGTATCATGAGCTTTCGTGGGTTAAACCCACTTCTTCAGATGAATGGGGTATTAAAAGTCCAGTTCCAAAATAAATAGGGGATGGGAGGGGAGAAGAAAGGGAAAAAACAGTAGTGAATTAGAGTGTTTATGTTACATGAAGCTGATAGAGAAGGTGCAAATTGTTCTTAAGTACCCATTGGTTGGATGATTACGTCATTAGAATGTGGAAGGTAGCCAGGTGATGTCTTTATTCATACCTTTGTGATGGGTCCCAAACTTGCAAATGAACTTAAGGTCCAACACTTCCCTGTATATTTGGCTTATGGAAATAGCCTTAAACTAGGGATGTTAAATATCGGTTAATTGAATAGTCGAGTAACCTCATGAATTCTTATCAGTTAGTCGACTATTCTATAGTTGGGGGTGGGGCCTGCAGCCAGTGAGCTCTGGTCTCACTCCAGAGGAGCCCTCTGCCACGCTGTGCTGATGCCTCTGCCTCTGCCTCGGGGTGCTAGTCAGGAGCCGGTCTGTGAGGGAAGCCAATTGAAAAACCAGCTCCCTTTCACCCTGTGCTGCTGCCTCTGATAAAGAGGCAGCAGTGTGGTGTGGCAGCAGCCCCTGTCATGGCAGGGGGTCTGAGCTCCCAAACCCGGCACATGTCAGAACTGAACTGGGCTGCCTACCCACTCGGCTCCTAATATACTTCAAATGCAGAGCCGTAGCAGAGATACGTCCTGGACCCATCACAAGCCAGGGCTGAGCTGGCTTGCCTGATAAAAAATTTACTGGGGAGGGTGGGGAGGGAAATGCATATTGTTTATACCATTAACCTATAAGCTTTTGCTTATCAGTTCATTGACTACATTATTACATCCCTACCAGAAACAACACAGTGACTTTGAGATCCATTAATGAGTGCCCGGGCAGGTTAAAATATTCTCCAACAGGTTTCTGTGTGTTGCCTTTGTAGATATCTGATTTGTGTCCATTAATTCTTTCCTGTAGAGACTGTCCAGTCTGGCCAATATACATGGCAGAGGGGCATTGCTGGCATAGATCACATTAGAGGATGTGCAGTGAAATGAGCCTCTGATGTGGTGCCTGATGTGGTTGGGTCCAGTGATGAAATTGCTTGTGTAGATGTTATAATTCCATGGTGCAGACCCACCTCTGCTCCTATGTCACTCTCCACAGTAAGGGTAAAGCTCATCTGTGTGGGGAGACAGATCTTTCTGCAAAATGAGCTCCCCAAATAGCTAAGTCCCTCCCAAACCTCACTGCCTTCTGCTCCAAGGGAAAATTGCATCCCCCTACCCTGCCTTCCGTAATACAAATACAGAGCAACAGTTGTATTAAAAAACCCTCCCAAAACAAGACACTCCACGGCATGTGTCTCTGCTCCTGGGGAGAGGAGAGGAGGAGAAACCCTACATGACAGATATGTAGTCATGCTGCTCAATGAATGACTGGAAAGTACCCAGATATCACGGTGATGAATTTATATAGAATAGGACAAGAGCAACCCCATTGCTACTCTAACTTTACACACCTCTTCCAATGTCCCAGGCCCCAGCCCAAGTTTCCCCCACTACATGACAGCCGGAGGGGCTAAGTGGTTTTTGCTAGAAGGCATTGGTGTAGACCCCAGTGAGAAGAAAAGACACCATCAGAGCTCATTGAAAATGGATTTCCTCCACCCCCGATGAAGTTTAGGTGAAGACAAAAAACAGTTTTGTTTGGTCAAAAATGTCAATGGAGAATTTGAGAGACAAGGTGAGTGAGGTAATAGCTTTTATTGGACCAATACCTGTTGGTCAAAGAGAAAAGATTTTCAGCTTACACAAAGCTGAAAACATGTCTTTTTCACCAACAGAAGTCGGTCCAATAAAAGCTATTACCTTCCCCACCTTGTCCCACTTATATTTGGGACCAGTATAGCTACAACACTGCAAACAATGGAAAAAATGTCAAAAAAGGGGGCAAAACCACCAACATTTTTTATGAAAAATCACCAAAACACACAAAATGTTCTGCCAAAAACATATTAAACCTCCCAAATATTTTTTGTCAAAGTGTTAGGCCTCAGAAAATTGGGCCTAGAGCAGTTATGCTAAGACAAACCGAAGCCGTAACAAAGGCTTCTGGGTAGTCCCAGAGCAGAACTTGAGAAATGGTTTAAGCAAAGGCGTACCCTAGATGCTTGCTTAAGCTGCAAAAAGTGAAATAAACGAAGGCTGCATTCTTGTACTTGCCCTGCTGGGGGAACAGCTTGTTTGAAGAACTGATAAGGAAACTCCCTATCCTAACTCCCTGTTTCTGTTCTTCATCTGTTCTTAACTCCCTATCTCCCTGTTTTCTGGTGCCTGTCTCCTGTGCTGATAAGAAAGTTGCTGATGCATTATGGATTGCTTAAAGCCACATTGTATAGTTGGCTAAATATGCATGAATACTAGAAGTTTCTAACTGATAAAGGGGGGTGGGTTGCTTAAGTAAATAGTTTATGACGCGACGGAACTGTCTATATAAACCTACATGTTATTGAAATCATGGCTGGTTCTCGGTGGAGACGGGCCGCTCTCTATTGTTGTGTGCACTCCTCAATAAAGAGCTTTGTGATTGAACCTTGCTGGTGTTGCCTGTCTCTTTGTGGTCAGACAACAAACCGAAGCCGTCTGGGTTCGAGTCCCCGACAAAAGTATGTACATATTTCTGTCAAAACCTATTTTTTAAATATGTTTTCTTCCAAGAGCTACTTTAAAACTGTAAAATGTTCTGAAAGCCACTGAAAAAAATCACTTTTTCCCAACCCACGAAAACACTATTCCCCCCCTCACCCGCCCCAGAAAAAAAACCTCACAAATTTTCTGGTAGAAAAACCAAAACGAAACCAAAATCACCACACCTAGTCTTAAACAAATTTCAGCTAAAAGCCAAAACAAAAACATTGAAAATCCTCAAAAATTTAGTTTGTTTGAAAATAAAGAAAAAAAGTCACCCACCGATCCCTGCATCAGGCCCACGAGCCGCAGTGGAGTGGTGCGTGCACTTTAGAAGAGCCATTTGGTCTTGATTTACCGACTCCAAGCCATACAGCATCTACCATGTCCCCAAGTCACATGTTCCAATGGTTAGTTGGTAAAAATTTGCACCTGAATTTCTCTCATTTCTGCTCCCAGCCAGATCTCCTGCTTTTTTCTGCTATATTAGAGCTCTTAGAGCTGCTCTGGTGTGTAAGTACCATATTTATAGACCACACAACCCCTTCCTGACTCTCTTTGTGAAGCTGAATAGTTCTGTCTTTCAGTGAGACGCTACTCCCAGCCTAGAGATGTAACTTATACTGCCAAAGAGTCCTTTTGCTAGTATAGCTTGTACCAGTTCCCTGAACAAAATAAGCTATAATAGGCAAAAAAGGAAGGGACTTCTATCCCGGTATAACTGCATCTATACGAGAGCTTTTTGCCAGTAGGAGTATAAAAACATCAGAAATATCCCACACCTCTTCCAACATTGCTATACCCAGGAAACATTTCTAGCGCAACCTGGCCTCTGGGTCAGACTCCAGTGAAAAGTTACCCTAGACATAACTACACCCACTGACAGAGATACCAACAAAATCCCAGTGTAGATGCTGCTGTGCCAACAGAAAAGAGCTTTCATCAATGTCACTAACTTTCTCTGAGGATGCGGTGCTCCTGTACTAGCAGGAAAGTCACTTTCTATTGGCACAGGCTGTCTCTACACTCCAGGGCTATACTGATAGGGTCTCTGCAGTGTAGACATCGGCACAGAGACACTGAGGGTATGTCTACACTACAGTGTTATTTTGAAATAGTTAATTCAAAATAAGATATTTCAAAATAACGTGTCTACACACAAAATGCATTTCGAAATAGCGTTCTGCTATTTCGAAATAGGGCGTCCACACTGATTGGATGCTGAGTCACATTTAAGGCCAGCTGAAACTGGTTCCAGCAGGGCATCAGGTCAGGAATTACTTTGTGTGGCTGCTGCCTGAGACTATCTGAGGCTTGTGCTTAAAGGGACCCTCCTGGACAGCTGGTTCTCAGCTTTCCCTGCTTGCTTGCTTACCTCGCTGAGGGACAGCAAAGCATTTTTGTCTCTGCCTGCTTTGGTTGCCCTGACTCGGGACACCACAGCACTCGGCGCCATGGAGCCGGAGCTGCCCAGGGCACTCTGGTGCTTCTTTTGGATGTGTTGCTACAAGCCTGGCAGCGCTTTCTACAGGCTGCCTCACAGCATCTGCTGCAGCCCAACCCCCACGCCATCCTCCGGACCCTCCTGGGGGACAGGGAGGAGCAGCTGCAGCTCCCCGACGCCAGCATGCCCCGCCACATCTGGCTTCTGGACACCAGCAGCGACTGGTGGGACCACATCATCCTGGAGCGCTGGGGAGACCAACAATAGACCCAGAACTTCAGGATGAAGGACACCTTCCTTGAGCTCTGTGAGTGGCTCGCCCCTGCTCTGCGGCAACGGGACACACACATGAGGCCCACCATTCCCTTCCACAAGCGTGTGGCCATCGCCCTCTGGAAGCTCTCCACACCGGATAGCTACCGATCCATGGTGAACCAGTTCGGCATGGGGAGATCCACCGTCGCAGCAGTGTTCATGCAGGTATGGCACTCTCCAGCCACTGTGCCAGGAGGGGGGGATGGGCTGCCCTAGGGAAAAGGGGAGGAGGGGGTGCAAGTCCCCTCCACAGGAGAGTTTGTTCTGTCCCACCTGCACTATGGACTGCCCGCGGTGGCCAGGATTGCAGGGGGGGTTGCTCCTGGGAGTGGGGGCACGGGGCAGTGGTGGGGAAGGAGCACTCTCTGCAGGTGACCAAGGCCATCAATAGAGTGTTGCTCCGCAGAGTCATCCGCCTCACTGATGTGGACGCGGTCATCGAGGGGTTTGGCGCCCTGGGCTTCCCCAACTGCAGGGGGGGGGCAATCGACGGGACACACATCCCCATCCGTGCCCTGGACCACCGGGCCTCCCTGTACATCAACTGGAAGGGATACTTCTCGGTCATCCTGCAGGCTGTGTCTGACCACCAGAGGCAGTTCGTGGACATTAACGTGGGCTGGTCCAGCAAAGCACACAATGCACGGGTTTACCACAACTCCTCCATGTGCCAAATGCTGCACACTGGGACTTTCTTCCCCAACCGCCACATCAGGGTCGGGGACGTGGACGTGCCTGTATGCCTGGTGTGGGATGCAGCCTATCCCCTACAACCCTGCCTGATGAAGCCCTACATGGGACACCTCAACCCCTCCCGACAGGCCTTTAATGCCAAGTTCGGCAGGGCCCGCATCGTGGTGGAGGGGGCGTTCGGCTGGTTGAAGGCCCATTTTAGATGGCTCCTCACCCGCCTGGACCTATCCGAGCGGATATTCTGCACGTGGTGGCAGTGTGCTGCATAATTTGGGTGAGTGGAAGGGGGAGGCTTTCCTGCCGGGCTGGATGGCAGAGGTCGACCACTTGGCTGGCCTGTACGCGCAGCCCTGCACGGATGCCAGCCAGGAGGCCCATCAGGGGGCTGTCTGTATCCGGGAGGCCCTGCGGGAGAGCTTCCACCCGGAGGAAGACTAAAGTCTCCCTGGTGTGCCTCACTGGTGGCTTGTGCCTCATTTCACCCTCACATCCTTTCACTGACCCCTCCCTAACCCCCCTTCCCAGTAAATAAAGACACGTGTTGACAAAAACAAACTCTGTTTATTGAACATAACTGGGGGGGGGGGGAATGAGGGCGGGAGAGGGGAGGCGAGAGGGTAGGAGAGGGGAGGGGGAAACCTGGGAGGTGGGAGCTGGAAAGGGGAGGAAGGGGGAGGAGAAGCTCAGGGTTGGGGGTCTTGCTGGCCCACCTGTCTCCCAGCACTGCGGGTATGGGGGCCTCAGCGTTCCTGTGGGGGAGTGGGTATGGAGGGTAGGGCGGGTGGGGGGGAAGAAGAAGCGGGAGGGGGACCAGGAATGGGAGGAGGAGCGGTAGCTGGAGCGGCAGCTAGGGCTGGAGTGGCAGGAGGCAGCAATCTCTGCACAGGGTCTGCAGGTGGTCGGAGATGTCACGGCCCTGGGCAAGCAGCTCCCGCCAGCTCTCCCGCCGCAGCTGCAGGTCTTCATGCACCCAGTGGTTGAGGGTGCGGTCCTGGCCTCGCAAGATCCCCAGGTGCTGTCACTGGTACTCCTCCTGGTTACGGGTCAGCCGGCTGGCCCGGGTGCGGGAGGCTGTCCTGGTCAGGGTGGTGCGTCCTACACTCGCAGCTGCTACAGCTGTGGAGAAACAAGAGAAGTGGTCAATTATCCCTGGGGACACAGTGGTTGAAGCCCAGCCCCCCTCTGCATGGCGAGGACGGCAGGTCTCCGCACCATCAAAGCCAATGTGCTTGCACACAGGCCATGTTCAGCATGTCCTGCTATCCCCGGGAGTGTGAGCTGGCCCGGGATTGCACCTATGCCCCTGTGCTGTATCTAGTGTGCGGGTGGGGGGGAAGGGAGATGTGCCCTGCCTCTGCGTAGAGGGGGTTTGTGGAGTGAGGGCATCGTGCAGTGTCCCTCCCTCCCTGGGGTCAGGACCACGTCACGTGCCTTCATACATACATGCGTGTGGGTAACAGGCCAGGGCCCCTGTGTGGCAGCCAGCCAGGGCCACATGCCCAGGGTGGCACGGCACATGCACAGGTTGCTGCGTGCTCCGTGGTCAGCAAGGCCCACACGCGCGGTCCCTGGTCTCCCTCTCTTCCCCTCCACCCCTCCCCCGCTCTACCCTGCATAAGGGGACAGTGATGGCACTCACATGTCGAGGCCTCCCCAGCCTCGGATGACACCGGCAACAGGCTTGCTGGGATGGCTCGGGGGTCCTGGGTGTGGGGCATGCTCCCTCCAGGTTCCTGCGGCTCCTGGCCATCCTCCTCCTCCTTGGTGTCATGGGCAGGGCCCTCTGCCCCAGGGTGGATGACCACCTGGGGGGCACGGACCATCTGACCCCCCAGGATACAGTCCAGGGCATCATAATAGGGGCAGGGGTCTGGGTCAGCCCCTGGCTGGGAGCTGCCCCCTGAGGCCCTGGCATAGGTCTGCCGCAGCTCTTTAATTTTCAAGCGCACCTGCTTCTGTGTGCACATGTAGCCTTTGGTGGCCAGGCTGTCAGCCATCCGCCTGTAGACGGCCACTTTCCTGCGTCTAGTGTGGAGATCATGGACATTGGAGGCCTCCCCCCAAACCTCAATGAAGTCCACAATCTCTGCACTCGACCAGGAAGGCGCCTGCCTTTTGTGGCCTCTGGCAGGCTCCTGGGAGTTGCCAGCCTGCTCCTGGGGAGCGGTGGAGGGCTAGGTGCCCGTGGGTTGCTGGCTCATGTTGGGCCAGGTGCACGGACTGCTAGCTCTGTGCTGGCAGGCTTGCAGCTGGCACAGGCACTGTGGCCAGAGTCTACCCCTTTAAGGGCTCCGGGGCTTGGGGGGGAGCAGAAGAGTTTTCCTGGTTTGGCCCAGAGTGGCCACCAGGGCACCGTAGGAAGGGCTGGAGGCCCCCTATTTCGAAATAAGTGTCTACACAGCACTTATTTCCATTTAGCTATTTCGAATTTGGCGTTATTCCTCGTGGAATGAGGTTTACCAAATTCAAAATAAGTGCTCTGCTATTTCGAATTAATTTCGAAATAGCGGTTTGGCTGTGTAGACGCTAGGAAAGTTATTTCAAAATAACTTTGCTGTGTAGACATACCCTGAGGGTCTAGGCCTTCCTCTGTATTCATTTAGGGGGATGTGAAGCCAATACAGAGTGAGAGATGTCCTAAGATGGACAGGAAACAACAGGTTGCTGATGAAATGAAAACAATGCTACAGTCTGTACTATAGCCCTCTGCTGCTGCTCTCTAGTGAGCCCCTGGGACATCCCTGTAGCCAGGGCCCGGTTAGCAGCCTGGTCTTCCTCATTCACAGTCTTTCCTGATAAAACTTAAAAAATAACGAAGAGTCTAGCAGCACCTTAGAGACTAACAAAAAGTGTAGATGGTATCATGAGCTTTCGTGGGCACAATCCACTTCTTCAGATGAATGGAGTTAAAGGCTCCAGTTTCCAAATAAATAGCAGAGAAAGAGGGGATGGCCGGGGGGGGGGGGGAAGAGGGAACAAAAGGGAAAAAATATTGTCAATTAGAGTGTCCATGCTAAATGAAGCTGATGAAGTGGGTGCTAAGTGTTTGGTTTTTCATGTCATTAGGATGTGGAATGTAGCGGGTAATCCAGTGAAGGACTTTGTTTAAACCTCTATTGTAGGTATCAAACTTGTAAATGAGAAGTAAGTGAGAAGTGAAAAAACAGATTGACAGAGCCAGACCAGTACCCAGAGATCAGCTTCTTCAAGATAGGACCAACAAAGAAACAGGACACCACTTGTCATCACCTACAGTCCCCAACTTAAACCCCTCCAACGCATTATCAACCATCTACAACAGAGATGGGCAATAATTTTTGACGGGGGGAGGAGGGGGCACTCCAAGAATTTGGAAAGTGGTTGAGGGCCACACTTTTCCAGGATATTAATGGAGGTGGTGCAGGGGTCTGGGATGAAGGTTGGGTAAACGGAGGGAGCTTGGGTAAAGGGGGTAGTTGTGACCTGGGGCACTGGACTGGATTGCAGGGGGTTGGACTGTAACCTACGGCAGGGAATTAGGGTACAGAAGAGGGTGCAGGGAGTTACGTTCTGAGCTAGGGCAGGGGTACGGATGTAAGTGACTGTGAGGGGGCACAGCGTCCCCGCTCGGCTGGGGCCAATCCGCCTCGCACTAGCCCCGCAGTGATGCAGGCGCTCCTCGGGGCCGGCTGGGTAACACTGGCCCCTTGCACACACTGTTCGGCTGCAGCAGTCCAGCTGATCGGCGCAGGAGCCGCACGCTGGGGCAACGCCATACGCCGGGTCACGCCAGCGACGTCGGGACGCCCCGCCCCCAGGTCGGCGGGTGACGTCAGCGGGCGGGACGCCGCCAGAGGGATAAAAGGGGGGCAGAAGGGCACAGCGAGGGAAGGCCGAGGGGAGGAGGTCAGGGATGAAAGAGGAGAGAGATGAATGGGAGGAAAGAGACAGGAGCTGGGGAAAGGGGGAAGAAAGGAGGACCCCGGTGGAAGGACAGGATGGGGCAAGGACCAGGGGCGGGGAACAAGCGAGGAGAATCACCACTGAGGACAGTGGGGTAGGAAGTAGCCCAGGGCAGGGCAGCTCAGGATTTGCCGGTGGGCTGGTGAGTTTCGGGAGCAACCCCCCACCAGCCGGACAGGACGCTACGAGATCCTGTCCTTAGGGCCCTGGGCTGGGGCCCGTGAGAGAGGGTGGGCCCAGGCCCCCCTACCCCGCCTCCCCTACCCGAGGAGAAGGGAAGAAGCGTTTGCGCAGGACTCGTCCCGCACGCCGGACTAGGGGCGTGACAGGCATTGGACCTGAGTGCACGAGTCGTGGTGCTGCGCCGAAAAGCCGACTCAAGGGGCACCCTTGTACAGTGACTAATCGACTATCCGATAAGCAAAAGCTTATCAGATAGTGGACACACTAGTTGACTAGTCGCTTCCCCCTCCCTTGCTGCCTCTATCAGAAAGAGGCAGCAAGGGGAGAGGGGAAAGAAGAGAGGGTGCTGGGGGAAGCCGGTTTAAAAGCTGGTTTCCCCCAGCTCCAACTCCGTGGGAGGGACAGGGGCACAGCAGCAGCATTCCATTTGAAATGTACAAGACTCCCCCCTGGGGCTCTTGTACATTTCAAAGCGGAAGCTCCACATGGAGCTCAGGGCCAGCGGGGGACTCTAAGTCCCCTACTGGCCCAGGCTCCATGTGGCATTTCAATCTTTGCACATTTCAAAGGCAGAATGCTGTGTGGCACTTCCACCCTTGAAATGTAGCAACAGTAGAGTGGGCTCTTGCTACATTTCAAAGTGGAAGTGCCCTTATCGACTAATTGAATAGTCAGAAATCCCGACTATTCGATTAGTTGATTAATCTAATTTTAACATCCCTAGGCAGGAGGGGACTGTGAACTGGGGTAGTGGATTGGGGTGCCAGATCTGGGAGGGGATATGGGTGCAGGAGGAGGGCAGAGGATTTGGGTATGTGGAGTAGAAGGGCAAGGGTTGGGGTGCCAGAGACAGGGTTTGGCCAGGAGACTTATCAGCCAGCAGCTTGTTCCTGAATCAGCCTTCCTGCCAGCCAGTGTTCTGTATAAGCTGGGAGGCAGCACAGCTTCACAGGTGATTAATCAGACAGGCCCAGTCAGTCAGTTTCCTGCAGAGAGCCCTGAGCCTCCGACTGGGCAGGGCTGATTAATCACCTGTGAAGCTGGGCTGATGCACAGCTTATAGGGAACCCTGCTGCCGGCCCCGCCCCCACACTGGCAGCAGCCATGTGCTCTGGAGTAGGGATGTTAAATATCGGTTAACTGAATAGTCAAGTAACCTCATGAATTCTTATTGGTTAGTCGACTATTCTATAGTCCCCAGGGGCGGGGGAGGCAGCCTGTGCACTCTGGCCTCACTTCCGAGGAGCCCTCTGACACTTTGCACTGATGCCTCTGCCTCGGGATTCCAGGCAGGAGCCAGTCTGTGAGGAGAGCCAGTTGAAAAACCAGCTCCCTTCACTGACCTGCTGCCTGTCACCCTGCGCTGCTGCCTCTGATAAATAGGCAGCAGCGTGGGGTGGCAGCAGCCCCTCTCTTCGGATCCGGCATGTGCCAGAACAGAGCCGGACTGCCTGCCCACCCAGCTCCTAATACACTTTAAATGCAGAGCTGCAGCAGGGGTAGGTCCCTGACCCATCACAAGCCAAGCTGCTGGCCAGCCTGCTAAACAATTTGGGGGGGTGGGGAGGGAATGCGTGTAGTCTATAGCATTAACCTGTAAGCTTTTGCTTATCAGTTAATCAACAACACTATTACATCCCTACTCTGGAGCCCCTTGTGCTTCGTGTCTGCTTGTTATTGAAAACAGGCAGCTCCCATTGGCCAGTTTCTGGCTAGAGACCGGCCAATGGGATTGTGCTGGGGGTGGGAGCAGCTCCTAAAGCTTTCCCCCGTCTCCTGGAGACTCAGTTTTTAAAGAAAAATTGCCCTGCAGCCACGTTTCTGAGTGGCATTCAGGTGAGACAAGACATGTGGGGAGCCTGCCTGGGGCTCCCTGCAGCATATGCAGGCTGGATCCAGAGGCTTGGCAGGCCACATTCAGCCCATGGGCCATATTTTACCCAGGCCTGATCTACAACCTATCCTGGAAAATGGCCCCTCACTCTGACAGACCTTGGGGGAAAAGTCAATCCTCACCTACAGACAACCTTCTAACCTCAAACAAATTCTCTCCAATAACCACGCAGCACACCTCCATCATACTCATCCAGGGACCCACCCCTGCAATCAACTCTGGTGCCAATTCTGTCCACACATCTATACAAGAGACATCATCACAGGACCTGACCACATAAACCACCACAACAGAGGCTCATATAATTGCACATCCACCAAAGTGACCTATGCCATCAAGTGACAGCAATGCCCCTCTGTCAGGTATATTGGCCAAACTGGATGGTCTCTACTTGAAAGGATTAATTGACCCAAATCAGATATATGAAAAAGGTAACACACACAAACCTGTTGGGCACTCTTCAATGAATCTCAAAGTTTAGATATTATTTCAAGCCAATTAAAAAAAACAGCTTGAAAGGAAAGCTGCAGTTTAATTTCATTTACAAGTAGATATCAAACAATAGAGATTTAAACAAAGACATTAACCGGATTACCAGATACATTCCACATCCTAACGACATAAAAAACCAAATACTGGGTACTTAAAAGCACTTAGTACCCACTCCATGAGCTTCATTTAGCATGGACACTCTAACTGACAATGTTTTTTCCCCTTTTGTTCCTTTTCTCCTACCCATCCCCTCTGTTTTGCTATTTATTTGGAAACGGGAGCCCTTAACTCCATTCATCTGAAGAAGTGGGTTGTACCCACAAAAGCTCATGATACCATCTACATTTTAGAGGGGTAGCTGAAATTGAAAAAGCTTAAAAAATAATGAATAGTCTAGCAGCACCTTAGAGACTAACAAAAAACATCTCATGCAGGTATGGCACTCTCCAGCCACTTTGCCAGGAGGCGGGGGGCTGCCCTAGGGAAAAGGGGGGGAGGGGTGCAAGTCCCCTCCACTGGAGGGTTTGTTCTGTCCCACCTGCACTATGGACTGCCTGTGGTGGCCAGGATTGCAGGGGGGGTTGCTCCTGGGAGTGTTTTCCTTAGGGTAGCCCATCCCCCCCTCGCACCCTCCCTTCCTAGCACAGTGGCTGGAGATTGCCATACCTGCATGAGATGTTTTTTGTTAGTCTCTAAGGTGCTGCTAGACTATTCATTATTTGTTAAGCTTTTTCAATTTCAGCTACCCCTCTAAAATTTCCTGATAAACTTACATGGCCTCCATTGCATCCTGGTAGTAGGATGGGGGGGGGCATGTGAGCCAAACTCCAGAGTTCCAGCAGGAGAAAGGGGGTGACTGACAGCCAGGACTCCTGGGTTCTGTTCCCAGCTCTAATGCAGTGTTTCTCAACCAGTGGTACAAGTACCCTTAGGGGTACTCAAGAGAAGTCTGAGGGGCTCCATCTATGCTGTAGGCTTCTTGCACAAGAACAGCTGTTCTTGCGCAAAAACTTGTGGCGTGTTTACACTGCATGTATGTTCTTGCACAAGTAAATTTACAGAAAAGCGTCAGAACAGAGGGCTTCTTGCGCATGAGTTATTCCTCTCCCCGCGAGGAATAAGCGCTCTTGCGCAAGAAGGCAGTGTGGACGGGCAACAGGGGTTTCTTGCACAAGAAACCCCTATGGCTAAAATGGCCATCAGAGCTTTCTTGCGCAAGAGAGCATCCACACTGCCATGGACACTTTTGTGCAAAAGCACATCTCTTGCACAAAAGCACATAGCAGTTTGGACATGCACTTGCGCAAGACCTTTTGCGCAAGAACTCTTGAGCAAAACAGTTCTTGCGCAAGAAGCCTGCAGCGTAGATGTAGCTGGGGGGGGGGGGTACATCAACACAACTGAAATTCAGAGAAAACTGAATTTTTGTTTTAAGTTTTACAGCGTTTTATTATTTTTGTACTTTTTACACCCACAAATTTCATCACCCACCTGGCTACAGTTTAAACAAATGTGTTGCACAGGTAGAAAAAAATTGTGTGTCTGAAAACTGTAGGTACTGGGGGTACTTTTTTTTTTTTTTTTTAAAAGTGGTATTTTATTAAAAAAAAAAGCTTGAGAAGCACTGCTCTAGTGCAGAGGAAGGCGGCCCAGAGAGGAAAGCGGGGGGAGGGGGAGGTCAGGAGACTTGATCACACAACAACCCTGTCCTTTCATGCCTGGATATAAACATGCACCCACAATTACATGGCTCCTAAGCTCAGGCCGGGCCTCTGGGCAGCACCATCTGCCCAGGCCCTGCAAACGGAGACCAAACCACCTGCCACGAGGCCCCCGCTCTTGTTGGCTGCAGGATTTTCACCCCGCGGGTCCTGCCGGCCGGGGGATCCACACCCCGCCGCTGGGTCGGCAGCCCCGCGCCTGTGGGCACTGCCCGGGGAGGGGAAGGAGCCCTAACGCCCCCTCGCCGTCCCAGTCACACCCCTGTCTGCAGCGGGGCGCGCGGGCGGCTGCCGGGTCGCTGGGCAGCGACCCGCGCGCGCCGCTCCCGCCCGGGCTCGCGCTCGCGCTCGGGCCCCGCCCCCGCCGCGGCCACAGGCTGGAAGCGGAAGATTCCGAGCGGGCGGGGCCCAGGATCCGGAAACCCCCCGCCCGGCCGGCCGGAAATGGCCTCAGCCGCGCGGCCCTGAGTAGCCCGGGGCCGGCATCGCTGCTAGGTACGTACGGCGAAGGCAGCGCGCCCGGGGGCTGCCGCAGGAGCGCGGGGCCTGAGGGGCCGCTGCCTCCCGCCCCCCTCCCCCCCCCCGGGCGCTTAGGCAATAATTAGCCGCGTCCCCTGGGCAGAGTGTGTGTGGATATGGGGGGGTGTCTGGCGGGGGTACCGGGGGGGGGGCTGTTAAAATGAAGCCTGTTGTCGGGGCACCTTCCCCACACACTTCGGATGTCTCACAGGGCTGTAAAGCCAACCTCTAGCTATTGGGGTCAGGAATAAAATCCCCCCCCCCACCCCTCCCCCCCCGCCGTAGGGCAAGTTAGACCTGCTGTGGGGCTGGTCGTTGCCTGTGCAGTGGCTGCTACTGGTGGCTGTTAGATTCAGGGTCCTAAGCTGGGGGGTCCCCCCACTAGTGTTATCCAGCAGGGCTGCTGCTAGTATTTAAAAGTGTCTAGATGTGATGAGTTCTGGTTGTCTGTCTCCCAGTGACATGCCTGTTTCCCCAGGGAGGCAAGGATTGGGCTGTGTCCGCTGTCGGAGGGAGGTGGCATTACAATAAAACAACCTGTCCTGTTAGTTATTTCTGTGGTGACAGCACAAAGGGCCCCACATGAAATCATGGCCCCATTGTGCAGGGCATTGCCCACCCACTGATCTCCGGTGCCAGGTGCTACACAACCCCTTGCTGAGAATGAGGTTCCGCACCCCCCTTGACTGAGATCGGAGGCACCTGTTCCTCCAGGAGCTGCATGAAATCTGAGCATCCCTGCCCCTGATCTGTAATGTGAACAAGCTGAATTTTTAAGCAAACTATATTTAGTAGCAGTTTTCAGCTGGGGGCTCCCTTCAAATTAGGCATTTAACTAGCTGAGATGTCTCCTAGAAACATCTCCCCCTTTTATTCTAAAGACAACTGCCAGATTTATTTACATTACATTTTGGTGGTTGTGGCCAAGGAGCTGAGCATGATTCTGAGAGCCAAGACTCCGTGGCTCTTCTCCCAGCTCAGGGAGGGAACGGGAACCCAATGAGGGGGAGGGGGGCTGGGAGTCAGAACTCCTGGGTTCTATCCCAGTGGTGTTAAGTTTCCCAGTGGAATCTGTCTTTGTGTGTTATGCATGACTGATCAGGATTTGGGGGTATGGATGTTAAATTGTGTTTAATCAGCTAATCAAGTAGTCGATGGAATTTCCATCGACTACTTGATTAGTGGATAAGAGGGGAAACTGCAGAGCTGCAGCGGGGCTAGCTCCCGGGCCTGGGAGCTAACCCCGTTGTGCCTCTGCTTTTTAAATGTATTAAGAGCTGCCACGCTCCTAATACATTTAAAAGGCAGAGTCACCGTGGGTGGGGGGATTGGTGTCAAGTCAGGAATCAGCTGTCCTGGCGCCCGGTCCCCACATTATGTCTCTTCCTCCCCTGCTCCCCAGCAGAGACAGTGCTGGGAGAAACTGGCTTTTAAGCCGGCTCCCCCCAGCACCGGCTTCTGCTCCCCCTCTTGCTGCCTCTCCCTGATAGAGGTAGCAAGCGGGAGGAGCGATTAGTCAAGTCACTACTCAACTACTCAATAAGCATATGCTTATTGGGTAGTTGACTAATCACTTACATCCCTAGTTTTGGCGGGTTGGGTGGGACAGTCTTTTCTTTTGCCTCTAGATAGTCCAGTCCCCAGTATCTGGCACATCCCTTCACTTCCTACTCCAGGGCCATCATGGAACTGAACGGGAAGAAGAAACTTCATGCTCTATCCCTGGCAGAGAAGATCCAGGTGTTGGAGATGCTGGACGAATCCAAGATGTCGCAGTCAGAGGTGGCCCGTCGCTTCCAAGTCTCCCAGCCCCAGATCTCCCGCATCTGCAAGAACAAGGAGAAGCTGCTGGCGGACTGGTGCAGCGGGACTGCCAACCGGGAGCGGAAGCGCAAGCGGGAGTCCAAATACAGCAGCATCGATGAGGCCCTGCTGTGCTGGTTCCATATTGCCCGCACCAAGATGTGGGACGTCACGGGGCCCATGCTGCTCCAGAAGGCCAAGGAGCTCGCAGATATCATGGGCCAGGAGTTTGTGCCTAGCATCGGCTGGCTGGTGCGGTGGAAGCGCCGTAACAACGTATGCTTCGGCCAGCGGCACCCTACACGAGCTGTCCACCCCCTGGAGTCCCTGTGTGATAAGGGGCCAGTGCCAGCTTCCCTCAGCCTGCCCCAGCTGCTGAAGGACTTTGCCCCAGAGAACGTCTTTGGCTGTGGAGAGGTGGTGCTGCTGTACAAGGCCATGCCAGGTAGGGAGCAGGAAGGCAGGGAGCAGCTGTGCGTTGTGCTATGCGTGAATGGGAGTGGCACAGAGAAGCGGAAGCCCGTGGTGGTGGGCAGGCGGCTGGCTCCGCGGTGTTTCTTTGGGGTCAACACGGAAGCTTTGCCAGTACTTTACCGCAGCAGCGCCGACAGCCAGCTGACACCGGAGCTCTTTTCCGAGTGGCTGATGGACTTTGACCGGGAGATGGGCCGGCAGCACCGCAGTGTGGCGCTTGTGCTGGACGCTGAGCGGCGCTGCCACAATCCAGAGCCTGCCAACATCCGCCTCGTCTTCCTGCCCCCACAGCCACGCCATGATGACAGCCCCTCGCCCTGCCCACTCCATCCCGACATTGTCCGGGATTTCAAGTCCCGCTACAAGCGCAGGCTTCTGGGCAAAGTGTTCTCCATTGGCAGTGAGACTGACACTTCCCCTGTCTCCATTGCCTCCTCCATCACTGTGCTGGATGCCCTCCACATGGTGGCAGCCGCTTGGGACAAAGTCCAGCCCTCCCTGGTGGAACGGTGCTTCGGGGAAGCCGGCTGCTCCAAGGGGAAGGGATCCTTTGGGCCTTCCAGGCACCCTCCCCCCAAGGGGATGAGCCTGGAAGAATTCCGGTGCTTCGTTGACATGGAGACAGAGCTGGCCTGTCCCCCAACCCTGCCCCCAACCGGGGCCTACAAGGAGGAGGAAGAAGAAGAGGAGGAGGGGGAGGGGGAGGACCTTTTTGGCAGCCTGCCCACGAAGGCCGACGCCCTGAAGGCCCTGGGGACCCTGCGGCGCTGGTTTGAGTGTAATGGCTCAGCCGAGGGCGTCTTCCGACAGTTTTACAGCTGTGAGGAGGAGGTGGAGCGGCTGTGCTGCCAGTGAGTGCCTGACTTCCCACATTGGGGGAGGGGGGTGCCCCCTGTAGCCTCCGAGGACAGGAGCATGGAGGGGCTAGTGGCCCTGCACCCCACTAACTCGGTACTGGGAGAGTGAGATTCCATCCCCATTCCCCAGTACCTGCAGGGGTACTGGAATCATGCCCCAACATGCCTGCCTCGGGGGGAGGGGGCGGCGCTAGCAGAACTGGTTTCATGCGCCATTCTCTACCATGGCTTCTGAGAGCTGCTTCTGGGGGAGAGGAATCGGAGACCTGCCCTTTTCTTTTCTTCTGGGTTCATCTTTATGGGTGTATCTGACAGCACCTATCTTACTGTTACTGCTTTTACCACCACCCTCGTCAGGATCCTCAGCCAAAATTTGTCACTAGCAGTTCTGGGGTGCCTGCACTTGAAGGGTGTCTTGCTAGTCCACACCCCAAAAGGGCCAGATTTCCATGATTGGGTGAAAAAC
Source organism: Pelochelys cantorii (assembly GCA_032595735.1). NCBI lineage: Eukaryota > Metazoa > Chordata > Testudines > Trionychidae > Pelochelys > Pelochelys cantorii. The sequence continues at coordinate 37,172,960 of CM064336.1, forward strand.
AGGCTGCTTTAGAAGGGGGGGTTGAGTGAGTTTTGGGTCATTTTAATGGAATCACAGTTACTGAAACACACTTCAGGGTCAGTTGTGGAAACCTTTTCCCACAGAACTGCCCTTCTGCCTGTAATAAAGGATAAAAGAAAGGGGGAGTTGAATTTTGACAGTTTTCCTCCCAACTGTTTGAGCTCTAGGTGTTTTAAAAAAAAACCCAACCCCCCTGAAAGCGATAGAGACAGCCCGACTGGGAAGAACAGCCCCTGCATTACCTAGATGTCCTTTCTAGAGACCTTATCCTCCAGCTTACCAGGGATACAAGGAAAGGGAGGAAGAAAAATGTTCTAATGCAAGGTAGTACGCCACCCCGGAGCCAGCATCATCTCATCTTTGGCTGGGAAAAATTGAACTTCCATGGCTGCTGAGGTGAACAGAATGGCGAGCCAGTGGGTAGGACACTGGCCTGGAAGTCAGCGACTTCTAATTCCTATTCCTAGTTCTGGGAGGGGCATGGTGTCTAGCAGTCAAAGTGGAGGAGGCTGGGACTCAGGATTCTTGGGTTCTAGCCTGAGCTCTGAGTGGGGCATGGTGTCTACACCAAGCCAAAAGTCCAAGGTTTGAACTCAGACCTAACCCCCATTCTGTCTACACACAAATTGCACTAACCCAAGGTTGGGACCCCAAAGCTCTATTCAAGCCCTGTTGCTTTGCAGAGTGTAGACAGCCTCACTGGACTCAAGCTCTGGGGTTCTGCTAACAGTCTCCCATAATCCCATGGGTCAACTTTCTTTGTCCTCTGAACTGGCAAGCTTTCCCACACTACCCCACAACCAAAGGGTGAGAGCAGCCACATTTTGGGAGGGCACGAGGAAGTCCGGGACGTGGGTGGTTGGACTTGGGCCTGCCTAATGCAGTGTAGAGGCTGGAGCCCTAGGTTGGGATCCAGGGTTGAACAATTCCTAACCTGTGGTTACAAAGTACTGTAGCTGCTTAGGCTCTAGTCCAGTTCTACCAACCATGGACTGACACTGCAGAGTAGACAGACCCTGGATCCCTGACCTCTGGGCTCTATTCCCAGCTCTGCCTCTGACCTTGAATAAGTCCCAAATCCTCCCGGTGCGTCAGTTTCCTTACCCATCCTTTGTCTATTTAGACTCAGCTTTTTGGACTCAGAAACCATCTCTCACCCTGTACAGAGTAGGGATGTTAAATTTAGATTAATTGGCTAATCGAATAGTCAATGTAATTTGCATCAACTATTGGATTAGTTGATAAGGGTGCTTCCGCCTTTCAAGTGTAGCAACAGTCCTAGGGCTGTTGCTACACTTCAAAGGCGAAAGCGCTACAGGGAACATGGGGCCAGCGGGGGACTCAAGCAGTCCCTGCTGGCCCTGTGCTTCCCACGGCATTTCAAAGTGGCAGCGCTGCATGGAGCCTGGGGTCAGCGGGGGGACTCAGAGTTCCCAGCTGACCCCAAACTCTGTGCAGTGCTGCTGCCTTGAAATGCCGCGTGCAGCCCAGAGCCAGGTGGGGACACTGGTGTCCCCAGCTGGCTCTGGGCTGCAGGTGGCGCTGCTGCTTTGAAGCGCCCCCTCCTCTTTCCCCTACCCCTTGCTGCCTCTTTCTGATAGTCAACTAGTTGTTCACATCCCTAGTACAGAGCCCACCATCTAAGTGCTACTGTAATGCTCCAAATAAACTAGGAAATACTTTTTAAAGAGCAAGATAATCAAACCACACTTATAGGCCATGAAGAAGAAGAAAAGAGCAGATGCCTCGTTTTATTAACACCCCCGTTACTTCCTCCCTCACTCACACTTCTTTTCAAGTCACCTTTAAAGAAGCACACACTATGAAATGGTAGAATATTTCCTATGGAAATGGTACTGCCTACAACAGGACAGCGAGCTGGATCCATAGACAGAACGCCTGGCTTGCTGTGTGGACAGTGGCCGATGGTGCTATTTTTCCAGTGGAAACTTAACTCACTGTCGGGAGGCTTAACCCTAAACATGCCATTTGTTCTGCTGCAAGAAGTCGGCACCAGGCTTGGTGAGGTGTTTTTGCTTTGTCCTCTGGTGCCTGGAAATACCAGACTGGCTTTATGGGCAATCAGGAGGAGGCAGGACTGGCTTCCTCAGCTCTGGGCAAGGAGCAGAGTCTAGTAGGTTAGAGCAGGGTGGGCTGGATGTCAGGGCTTCTGGCTCTGTCACTGAGCGAATCAGTTAAAGTCACCATTCTGTGTCTTTTTCCTCTCCTGCCTTTCACCTGTTCAGACTCGAAGCTCTTGCAGGGACTGTCTATCCCCTTGTCTCTGTGCAACACCTGGCCCAAGGAGGGGCAGGCTCCCCAGTCTTGGTCAGAAATGCTAGGCACTCTTAGAACATCATTTACTTCCACTCCTGAGTAGTTTGCAAGAGCAGGCCCTTATACAGCTGCAGCAACCAAAACCAGTAATTAATTAATAGACTGCAAGGCCAGCAAGGGCCACTAACGGTCATGTCTCCAGTGCAACGCAGCCCAGGAAAAGTGCAGAGATTGCAAACTTAAATCCAGTTCAGTGGCAAACGTTTCAGCCTCTCCCCTGAAATGTCTGTGCTCTCAGCTCCGGACTGCAGTCAAAAAATCACCTTTTGCAAAGGAGGCTCTTGGTCCGAGGCCATAGTTCCAGAGCTGTAGGTGCTGGAACTAGGAGTACTGGGGTGCTGCCGCACTCCCTGGCTTGAAGTGGTTTCCATTAGATACAGGGCTTAGTCTGGTTCAGGGGCTCTGCACACCCACCATACAAATTGTTCAAGCAACTCTGTCTAAAGAGCCCTCTTTACTTCAGGGTTCAACCTGCGAAGAGCTGATTGCAGGGCTGGAGTCCCCATTAATTCAACATACGACGACTAAGCTGCACTAGGTTCAGTCTCATTCCTCCAAAATCTCCACCACCATTGTCACCGCAGGAACGTGAACGCCAGAAACTGAGCTGGGCGGGGAATGGAAAATTTTGCCATGCAAAATTTTGATGAAAATGAATAGGTTATTTTGATTTTTTTCAGCAAACATTGAAATACTGAAAGGTTTTGGCCAAAACCAAAACATGTCCTAAAAACCATTTTGCTGCTTGCTGCTGCCATGTCTCATGGGAATTGGATTTCAGCTGCCCCATGCTCTCATTCTCTATAGGCCAGGCTCCCGAGTTGGACTACATCTCCCATGATGCACTGCTGTCCCCTCCCTCTTAGAAGGGTGCTTCATGGGAAATGTAGTCTGTCTGGGAATGACCAGTCTGTAGAAGAAAAACTTAAAAAAACAATGAATAGTCTAGCAGCACCTTAAAGACTAACAAATCACGTAGATGGTATCATGAGCTTTCATGGGTACAACCCACTTCTTCAGATGAATGGAGCATTAAAAGTCCAGATCCAACAATAAGACTACAGACTACCTCGGCTACCCCTCTGAAGCGTGTAGAAGAAAAACAGACATGTAACATCTGAACTAAAACTCCCATGAGGCAATGCAGCAGACTCTCCAAATGGAAAAATGTTATCTTTGACAAAAAGAACCCCAAACCAATACAAAAAATGTGTGGACATTTCCCATGGTAAGCAGGTGGGTTTTTTGAAAAACAAAAAAAAAGTTTAAATTGAAACCCCAGCTTTTCATTGACATATTTTCAATGGAAAATTTTGCATCAGCCCCATTTCCAATCTTGATTGTACATCACGCAGTCAGTCTCCAAGTACCTACTTAGGGAACAGAAGATTGGCTCTTCAATCTATCCAGTGAAAGTCTAACATAATCCAGTGGCAAGACATTGAAGCTGCAGAAATAAGATCAAAGGAAGAATTTATCAAGGGCTGGAGTTGATTCTCCATCACTGACACTTTTTAAAATCAAGACTGGAGCAGATCTGTCAGGCAAACAGGAGTTAAGTGAGGGAGACCTGTGCCCTGTGCTATGCCAGAAGTCAGACAAGATGAACACAACAGTCCCTTCTGGTCTTGGAAATCTAAGACCTGACATCAGTCCCAAGTGGGTATGTGACCCCACCACTCCAATGATCTTGGCATGTCATGGCTAAACAATTCCCAGGGATGCAGCCAATGTTTTGGATTGGATCAAGCTGCTGGAAAGCAGGCTCATTGCCCCTAGGTGTTCCAAAATCATAAGCCAGCTGAAAAATCAGCACGACATTGGCTTAAACAAATTGGGTTTTTTTGTTTTGTTGTTTGGTCTTGAAACACACAACTCTTCCTCCCCCTAACTCGACCATCTGGGTTTTCAGTTGTTTCCAAGTTTCTCTGTACAACTATGAGGGCTGGAAATATTAAAATCCACTCAATGCGTACATATTGCTTTGGTTTCACTTAAACTGTCTTTGTTTGTTTGTTTGTTTCCAACCTGTTTGATCAAGACCTTTAAATTTACTGACATGAACCAAACACCAAGTTAGGTGTACCAAGTTTGAAGCAATACAAATGTGTTACTTTAACCAAGACCTTGTTTATACAGAAACTGGATAGAGCACTGGACAGGGATCTGGAGTTTATTCCCCGTGACCTTGGGCAAGTCACTTCAGAGCTCCATACCTCGGTTTCCCTCCTGAAAAAGGTAGCTAGTAATACTGAATGCCTTGTAAAGTGCTTTGAGTTAGTTTCATAGAGTCTAAGCCAGACAGAACCATTAGATCATCCAGTCTGGCCTCCTTTATAAACTCAGGCCATTAAATTCCACCCAAATCCCCTTGTGCTGAGTGCAGTTACTTTAGTCTCCTGGGGCTATGTTTCAACTCAATTGTTGAGCCCCAGGCAGAGAACAGGAAAGATGGAGGGGCCTCGAGGCCTCTGCGAGGCAGGGATTGATGAGGTGAGACATGCCTGGCTGATCCCAGCAGGCAGCCCACGCCCTGTGCTGCAGCAGATCTAATGACAAGTGCTGCATGTGAGCTGGTGTCCTGCTATCCCTGTATGGGAAGGCGATAAATATATGGGGGTGGGCCATCATTATACTTTTAACTGCCTCCAGCCTGGGACTTGTACGGGGGTGACGTTAGCCATTTAAAAAGCCAAACAGTCACACTTATAACTCAGCTTTGCCAAGGCTAAAATCTGAGTGTATGCTGGGCTCACATGAGAGTCTCTCACAATGTCATGACTCCAGGAGCAGGGACTTCAACAAGAAAACAGCAAATGTGAAGCCATGGCAATGCTGAGAAAAGTGGGGTTTTAAAACATCCCATGGCAGTTTTCTTGCAAGGCAAATCAAACGAAGGGGGAAAATGAACCACCGGACAAGAGAGCAGGCCTGTTAGCTCTGGCTTATACTCGCTAGGCACCAAGGGGTCTGATGTTGCTTAGACTGGGGTGGGGGCAGTTCAATTTGACTTTGATCTGAAGCCCTATGACCAGCACAGTTGTCAGATGGAGCCCGGATGGTACACAAGGCTGGGCTATTTCACAGCCACTGGTGAGTCGGATTAAAAAGCCTTTTCCCTCTAGGGGACGCTGGCTCCAAGCCGGCCTGAGGGCAGCGGAACTGGCTGGATTAGTGGAGAAGAGAACAGGGTTCCATTTAGGTGGAGAATGTCCTAACCTTGCCCTGAAAATCCCAGTCTCTCAAATTCAGAGTCCGTTTGGAGAAACAGCAGCTACGGTCAACAGTGAGCCCCAGTGACAATACACACAAGGTTTTGGGGGGTGGAAGAAGGTGGTCCCCCCCCATGTCATTTCCCATGTTTTCTTTCTCAGAGGGTCTGTATGAATGCCAATAAAAATGCTTTCAATAAGTCTTATAGCAATGCCATTCCATCCACCGTGAGGCTGCCTCTGGACACCGAGTGCAGAACTGGGCCCTAGGAATAGTGAGCATGGGTTGGCTACTGGCTGGGATATAGCCCTGATTTCCTCCCCCTGTCATGCCCAAAGGGGAATCCTCCTTGCCCTTTGGCAATATGGATCTAGGATACATGGTGGAGCAGTTCTGCTTCTATGGAGCAGAGAACACTGGGGTGCATGCACAGTTACCACAATATGTGCCCTGTGGCTACATTAGCATTGCCTTCAGCACTGCTTCTCACTTCCCTGGCCCTTTCAATCCACAACCTAACCCCTCCCACAGATGGTGCTTGTGGAGTCTCAGCACTTGGACTGCTTGGAAGATGCAGCAGGGAGAGACAAAAGGCTGCAAGGGGGAGAATAATAGGGAAAATACTATATTGCTGGTCTGGACATCAGTGGTGCAGCCTTAATTGCAATACAAGCTAGCAAAGGACCGAGGGCTCAGTGGTTAGCATGACTGGGGAGACCCAGATTCAATTCCCTGCTCTGCCACAGCTACCCTGTATGACCTTGAGCAAGTTCCTTAGTCTCTATGTGCCTCATTTTCCCCCTCTATACAATGATTGGGGTGTGGAGAGGAAATACCTTCAGGCTGGTGAGATGCTCAGTGACTTGGGTAATGGGGTGCAGACACCTCTCTGGTACCAGAGTGAGGTTCTGGGTGCACTGCTGGTCACCCCATCTCCAAAAAGGTATTGCAGAAAGAGCAAGTGTCAGAGGCCTGGAAGCACACACTGAACAGACTAGGATGGGTTTCAAGAAGACAAAGTAGAGGGGACAGGATCAAAGTTTCTAAAATATTGACTGGTCTGTAGAAGGCAGATGGGAGCTTCTGTTCTCATCTCTTACCATGAGAACAAGGGGCCATTTAATGAAGTTTTAAAAAGGGAAATTCAAAGCCAATCAAAGAAAACATTCACACAGCATGGGATTAACCTGTGGAACACCCTGCCACAGGAAGTTAAGGGAGCTAAGAACTTAGCAAAACTTCAAAAAGGGAATGGAGTTTGATACAGAGACCAGGAATATCCAGGGGACACAGATGAATCTAATCACAGATTGTTCTGTTGGGGGTGCTCTCCCTTCACAGTGAGTGCTGATCTCAATGTCCCCATGTGGCACTAGGGGATGCTGTGCTACAGTATGGGAGGTGCAGTAGGGGGTTTGTGCTGACCCTAATTCTCCAGTGAAGCACTGAGGGCATACATTTCTTAGCTGTGAGGACAGGCTCTGCCCACCTCTTGTTAATGATACCAGGGCAGCAAGAAGCTAGTGCACAAATCTAATTCTGACCATATTCAGCTCAAATTATTCTGTTTGGTCTCCCTCAGTCCCCTTGCACATGTCAGGTTGACACAAGGGCCTCTTTAATTCTCTATTCTAAAGGTGTGTCAAATGCAGCTGTTAGCAAGCAGCTGAACTCCACCCCAGAGGCAGCTGCATCTCAGGAGATACCTGTATAAACAGCCCCCCTCCCCCAGGCTCCACCCCACCTGGCTGCATCTCAGTGTCAGGCAAGGCTTTCCTGAAAACCACTTCAGACTCCTTTAACACAGAAAAGCGCTGTGGAAATATCTGCTTCCACCATTGCTATTAATTACTAACAACCTGACTCACTCAGGTAATCAGCTCCCTAGAGAACATGCCCCTAATAACAGAATATTATTTTATCACTTGAGTTAATAACCTCAAATAAAGTTATTGACGCTAATGGCAGTGGCAATTCCAGTACATTGTTCAGCTCTGGCAGCACACACACACTTAACACTGAGTTCATTAAGTTAAGACCAATTTGGCTGTGAATAACGAGGGAACTAGGGTGACTGCAGAGTTTTAAAACTGCCTTAACACATGGAAAAAATAATCTTAAGTGTCCAATCCCAGCCCCTTCTCAGCTCTATCCACTTGACTCCAGTCCCCTCCCAGTGCCTGGACAGAACCCAGGAGACCTTCTCCCAGGTTCCCCACTAAAATCCACTCTCCTCCCAAAACATTTGGGGGCAGGGGGTGTCAGAATCCTGGCTTCTATGTCCCATGTATCTCAGCTCTGTCACTTGTGATGTGGGGAAGGGAAGCGGGGAGGTGTTAGTCCAGGTCCCTTTCTATGCCTCAGTTTCCCCATTTGTAAAATGTGACCTTGGGGCATCAAACTCAATGAATGCTTGCAAAGACCTTCAAGGGTGCTATTCAAAGATTTGCAGTAGTGCAAGCCCACTAAGCCTCCAGCCCTTGGGTTCTAGGGCTGCCATTCACATGTCACCCACCAGGTGGCAGCAGACCCCTGAAGGTAGCAAGCATTGCAGGGCACCTTCCACCCAGCCAGTGGCACTAGCGTCCCAGCATTCTGTGACAGGTCAGAGCCCCAGTGAGAGGGGGACAGGGTGTCCTAATCTCAGTTGCTGTTAGCTGGGGACTTTGGGCCCTGCTGTGCAGCAAGCTCTGGCTTCCAAAGTTGTTAGCAGGTGGCCTCTCGAGTGAAGAAACTGAGGGGGACACAGTCCTGAAATAGCCTGGTTGGTGCCCACTCCAGTAACTCTGCTCCCCACCAGATCTAGGACAGAACCCAGGAGTCCTGGCTCCCTGCAACCGTCTCTGCTCTAACCCACTAGACTGGACCCCTCCCTGCCCTGGGACAAAAGGAACCCAGGAGTCCTGACTCCCAAACCCATCTGCTCTAACCACTGCTCCTCTCTCCCCTCCTAGGATGGGGCTGACAGCTCCAAGCTCCAAGCCTCATGCTGTTTCTCCCAGAGCTCAGGAAAAATAACTTGTTTTTCAAAGGCAGAACCGAAGGAGAGAAAAGTAGGTCAAGTTTGGGGCTGATAAATCTTGACGTCACTGGCTCACTGTCCCTGTTCTCTGCAGCACCAGTGCCGCCCCCACGCCCCGTGTTCAGCGCCTGTTACTCTGACCTCAAAAGATATGTCTACACAGCAGCGTTATTTTGGAACAACTGATGTTATTTTGAAATAACACAGTGCATGTCTACACAGCAAGCCATTATTTTGAAATAATGTTGAGCAGGACCTCTTACTCCAGCTCCTGTAACCCTCATTACACGAGGAGTAAGGGAAGTCGAAGGAAGAGTGCTGTTCCTTCGACTTCCTGTGTGTAGACAGCGGCAAAAGCCAAATTAAGCTAGTTTGACTTCAGCTACACGTAGCTGAAGTTACATGTCTTAATTTGTCTTTTGCCCTGCAGTGTAGATGTGCCCTAAGAGAGCTGGGGGCATGAGACCAGGCTACCCATTCCTCCACCTGCCAACCACATCCTGAGTACATTGCTGCTGCCCAGTGCATAGACCTGACCCTTCCCACCACTCCTCCCCCGGCTCTAACCCCCCCACTTCCCTCCCAGAGCTGGGAATGAAGCCCAGGAATCCCCCCCCCCCCATACACACACACACACACACCAGCTCTAACCACCGGCTCCCACTCTCTTCCCATCCAGCAAAAGAGGCCCAGTTGTTCTGTAACACAGTTCTGGCCTGGGGTGGGAGGGTTTGTGTAATTGATACTTGGAGCCCCATGAGCAGCTGGTCCCTCTAAGGTCATGACAGGGATCAGCCAAGGGGCTCTGGACAGAGACACCAGCTCTGTCAGCCCTCAGGGCTTTTTGCTGAAGCTTAAGAACATCCTCGCCCAGGGGATGCTAGCGCGGTAGACGGAGACGTTCATCTATTGGGGCTAACTTGGCTGTCAAGCCAGAGACACCTGCCCAGCCGAGCCACAGAACCAGCTCCCTAGCCACCATGCTGGTCCCTACAGCTCAGTGCCTCCTAGCGTTGCACTAGGACAGCACAGACTGCAAGGGGAGAGCGCCTCCTACTGAGCCACCACTAGCTCTGGCTGTTTTCCTTAGCCACTTCCCATTCAAGCACCGAACACAGATTTTGTTGTGAGTACTAGAGTTTTACTGCCAAGTCTATGCTAGTTATAGACTGGGGACCTGGACTCCTGGGTTCTAACCCCAGCTCCAGGTGTGCAGCAGGGTCTAAAGGGTTAGAGTGGGGGAGTCAGGACTCCTAGGTTCTGGGCTGCTAACCTGGGTGTCTTTGGGGAGGGAGAAAGTTCAATGCCTCCGTTCTATTCTCCCTCTCCGCAAGGTGGGGTTAAACAGGACTCACTGCTGTTTTTAAAAGCCTTTGAGATACTGGGGATGGAAAGGAGGAGATATTATTGGGGTGGGGGGAAGCTGCCTAAATAAGGGTCCGAAAGGGACAGATATTCTCTCTCTTCCTCCTGCACCTGTGTGCCCCCAATCTTGCCAGATTTCCCCTTTCCCACATGCGGTCACACCTGAAACCTGCCCAAACCGCTCCTTGGGCCCCCATCTCCTGTGCTCAATTGCAAAGTGCAGTAACTACTCTCCAGTTTTTTTGGGGGGTGCCCCATGGCTGCAGATAGGCACATGTGTGTGCAGACACACACAGGAGAGCTGAATGGATCCTGGATGTTTCTTCTGGGGGCCGAGATGAAAAACCAAATATGACGCATCAAAGAAAATATTTCATTTGACCCCAAACTGATGGGGGTGTTTAGTTTCTGGGTGGGATTTGCCTTTGCTTTGTGTGCTGAACAAACCTAACTACATGGCCGAATACTGCAGTGTTTTCAGACAGAGGCAAAACGCTTTGCTTTTCGGATGGAAACCAAATTCCAAGTTCTTTAGCCAAAACCTTCAGTTTTTCCTCTCAGCTTCATTTTGGGGCAAAGAAATAGCATCTGAAAATCTCCGCCAGGCCTAACACACACAGATCTGCTCTCCCATTCATCTCTCCCTCCCCCCCTGTGCAGCCACGGCGCTGTCAGAGTGAGGGGTGACTTGGCCACTGCGTCTCCATCTGTTTCAGGAAATAATGAGCCATTTCATGTGTTTTATGAATTTCCCTTTTCTGCTCTCTCCCCCCCACCCGGTTGCCTGTGAGGGACTGATAAATCTCTGGGGACGAACAACTGGCCCCATTTGTAACCATCTCCCTGGCGATAAAGATGAATAAAGTTGCCACCCACTAAATAAAGACCTTGGAAAGGAAGAAAAATCCAGGCACAGCAGATCTGAGAGACGCTGATGCTTAGAAAAACCCTTGCAAGTTTTCACACCTCTGGGCTGAGGAGCTGCTTTTATACAGGGATCTTTTGCATGGTGCTGGGATGCAGCCACCACTGGGCTGGGGCATGGAGTCTGGGATCCCTTTATACAGGGATCTATTTCCAATGGGATTGTTCACCCCTATGAGCAGCCAGGGCATTTGTTTTGCACTGCAAGCAAAAGATAGCACCTCCTACAGCATAGCATGTCCTAGCATCCCATTTGGGTGTTGCTACCACCAGGGAGGGGAGAGTACCCCCTCCAGAGCCTCCACCCCACTTCCTGCAGCTCAGTGCCCCTTGGCACCACACTAGCAGTAACTCCGGTAACCCTTCTGGGAGAACACCTCCGACCCCATGACCCACAAAACAACACCCTAGATATTCGGAAGGCAACGGCTATCTCTCCACACCGACCTGGCCTCACCCTGGTGGAGCCCAGCTCTGGCAGCTTGGGGCACAAGGATTTGTACCAGTCTGTGCCACTTTCCAAGAGCGGATTGCTGAGCTGGGGAGCTGCAGCCAAACACAGCACCTGCACATCATATTATCCCCGGCAGCATGTCTGGCTTGCTTTGTGTGTCCTGTACCAGCCATGTGCATGTCCAAACAATGCTCACCCTTGTGCCGAAGAGCTGCTCCACTGCAAGATGGGCAAATTCCTCTCCGCCGTTTGCCTGAGCCTCAGTTTCCCCTCAATCCATTTTGGGAGAGGGTTAGAATTTCCAGGAGTGGCCAGCGATTCTCAGGGTGAGGCAGGGGCAATTCTTGCAGCCTCAAAGGGAGCAGATTATCTCTTTCTGAAAAGTCACATGCCCCCCCTTAAATGGATGCCTCCAACCTAACCAGTCACTTGCAAATTGGAGTCAGTGGCTCTCAAGTCTTGTGGAGAGGGGGCAGAGAAAGCAATGCAAACTAGTCTGTGTAGGGAGCTGGCGAGAGAACAGCTCTGCTTCTCTGCCTCCTGCTGGAGGGGATCAGAACTGCGCCACCCTGTGTCATTCACCCTGTACTGCTAATGCCACCTATCCACGGAGGTCCAGGGAGCAACGCCGGTAAATGAAGCTTTTCAGAGAACTAGGACAGGAGCGTTTGGTACCAGGACACTGGGTCAGCGCTGGCTAGGAGGGAGCGCCCCTGCAGCACAGCGCCCCCTAGCCCCACACCAGGGCATTGGCACCGGCTCTCGCTGCAAGGGGGGACATGCACCCAGACAGACGGGGTGACAGCACCGCCCCCACTACGCAGCAGGGGACCCCCCCCTCCTGCTGCAGGGAGGTCAGGGCTGGATGTCCCTCCGTGGAGCGTTCGGGGCCCCTCAAATGCCCTAGACCTAGACCCTCCCTTTGCTTCCCGCCGCGCCTGCAGGTCTGGGAGCTCCACGCCCGGGCCCGTCCCGCCCCGAGGGGGGAGAAACTGCCTAATCACAGCGCGGTCATTTGCATGTTAATGATACTCCCCCCCCCCTCCTTCCGGGGCACGCGGGGTGCCAGCGGGAGGCTGCTTGCCGAGGTCTGCAGCTTGTGCAGCTTGTGTGTGTGTGTGTGTGTGTGTGCGTGCGCGCGTGCCTCTGTGTGTGTGTGTGTGCGTGCGCGCGTGCCTCTGTGTGTGTGTGTGTGTGTGCGCGCGTGCCTCTGTGTGTGTGTGTGTGTGTGTGTGTGCGCGCGCGCGCCTGTGTGTGTGCGTGCGCGCGTGCCTTTGTGTGTGTGTGTGTGTGTGTGTGTGCGCGCCCGCGCGAATGTGTTCGTGCGCGCGCGCGCGCGCCCTTCCAGCCCGCTCACTAGGGAAGGCGCGCGCAATGCACAACACACACACGCACGATTTTCTGCTCTCCCCACTCCGAGATCACACACACACTCCACCGCGCACACACTACACCTCACACACACTGCACCGTGCGCTGCGCACACACACACACTGCACCGAGCATGCACACACACACCCCACCGCGCGCTGCGTACACACACCCCCCCTACACAACACACACACTGCACCGCGCACACAAACACACCGCACAACACACACACACTCCACTGCACACACCCTGCACAACACACACGCGCGCGCTTCTCTGCTCTCCCCGCCCGGAGCAGCGAGGGGCGAACCTGCCGGAGCGGGCTCCCCGCGAATAGCTAATGCCTGGAGAATGAGATGCAAAGCGCCGGCATAAATCTCACATTAGTCTGCATAATAAATCCCAGCTCAGCCCCCCCCCCCCCGTCCCAGGAGGCTCCACGCGACGAACATATTGTGACAGCTGAGTTCAATCCTCTGCTCGCTAGGTTTTCACTCGCCGATTTTGGCCCCCCCCCCCCCATGAGGCCAGATGCTAATAGCGCCCAGGAACCAGAGGGGGAGGGGGGTACTGGGAAGTGGCGGGAGGCAAAGGGGCGATACCAGGCGCCCCGGGGCATTGCAGTCAGCGCATGAGACAGAAGCCACGGGGCTGCATTCAGCTCTAACTGCAGCCTCAGCATCCCCCGGGACAAAGCCAAACACAAACCCCTTTCCTCTGGGTTCCTGCTAGACCCACTCCCCATCCAAGCCAGGGAAGTGAACCCAGGCATCCATCCTGGTGCCCAGCATCCACCTGCTCTGACCACTTGATGTATCTGAGACAAAGCAGCCAACATTCCCAACTGTTCCCTCCAGGAGTGGGTGGGGGAAAAATCAGATTTATTATCCCCTGTACTAGTGACAGTTTGACAATATCCAGCCACTCCGCAGCTGATTGATGGCAGACGGCTAGTTTCTAGCTGGGGGCTGAGGGACAGAGGGTTGAGCCTCCTACCTACAGTGGGTCACAGCAACCAGGTATATTATATCCCCATTCCATAGGGTGCGAAAGAGGACAATGTAGCTGGTGTATTATGGAAAAGTTACATGGTCCCCGGGGCAGGGTCCTTGGCATGTCAGGTGCTGCACAGACCCCCAACCTTCTAAATGCTCTGCAAAGTCTCTGCTTCCGTTACAAAAATAAAGGAAAGACTCAGGCTGGCTTTGATTGTGCCAATACCCTTGGAAGTGTGACCCGAGTCAGAAACTCCAGAGAGCAGGAGCCTCCATCTCCAGGCTGGCTGCCTCTTTTGGAGATGCTCTTGGCAAACCCAAGTGCTTTGGCTCAGTGCAGGGGTGTTTGGGTGACACCAGGGTGCAGCACCAATGTTTTAATAACATCCCAAGTGTAACTGACAAAATGACACCTGCCTGAGTTTGCAGAGAGCCTGAGCGGATCGTGCTGGAGTGCCGCACTGCCCCCTTCAGGTGGACAAGGGAGGCCCTTTGTGGGGAGAACATCCTGGCACTGAATAGCTCTTTAGCCTCACTGCAAAAGGCAGAGTAAGAGCCAATGGTTGGACTTAAAGCTGGGCATGTTTAAGTCACAAACAAGACTCCAGATCTGTCCTAGGGAGGGCGACTGAACACTGGCACAAATGCCCCAGGCAGAGCTGGAGCCTCCATTGCTGGGCTGATTGCCTCTCTGGGAGACATTCCTGGCAAACCCAAGTGCTTTGACTCAGTGCAGGGATGTCTGGGTGACAGTCTCTGGCCTGTACCAGGCACAAAGCCAATGATCCAACAGTCCCTTCTGGCCGCATGGAAACAGAGCAATAGTCACTGGAGAGAGAAACCAGCTCACCACCAAGGTAACCTGCTGGGAGAGCTAGTTTCTGAAAGAAATAGTGCCTTTTCCTCACCAGTTTGGCTAACGTGCATCTGCTTAGAATCCTGGACTTACAGCGGCACCACTGTGCTACGCAGCATGACACCCCCCAAGGGCTCAATGTGCTGTACATTAGCCCCATATTACAGGGGGAAATTGAGGCACAGAGCTGTATAGAACTTGCCCAGGGTCCCGGAGCTGGGAACAGAGGCCAGGTTTCCAGAATCTCAGCCCAGCACTCCACCTACCACACTGCTACCTACGGCACCGCTGATGCTGAGGCCTTTTGCTCACACGTTGAAGAGACCCCTGTGTGCTTGGCTAGCCAGGGCCTGTCCCTCCTGCTTACGTTGCTTTAAGAAGTCCAGGAGGGGCTGAATAAACTGAGACCCACATGAATATGGGGAACAAACCCCTCCGACCAGCCATTCAACTTCTGGCCAAAGCTCCAGTTGGATTTCACAATCACAGCTGGCTCCAGAGAGATGAATTTCAAGAAGGTTTGTTGCATTTGTTCTTCAAGCCAATCCCAGATTTGTGTTTTCTTCGTTATTAGCTTGTTTTTGTTTTAATTGCTTTAGCTCTTCATTGCCCCAGGAGACAGGGATTGGTGGTTTGGCTCAATGCACAGGCATTTCCTGTGACTGCCCCCCCAACCTGCGTGCTAGACCCCCTCCACAGCTGGGATCCCACCCAATCTCCTGCCCCTGACCTTTGCCTCCCAGGCCAGAGGCCAGCCTTTCCCTGCTACCAGGATCTCCTTCCCAATCCGACAAGGACTGGGCAGTGCCCGGCACCTGCAAAGCTTTGGCGACACAAAGAACACACATCTCATGCTAAAATGCAAACCTCCTTCTGTGTGCTTGCTGCACCTGGCACAATGGGATCCCTATCCTGGGGCACTACCACCAGCCAGCCACTCTAAACTGCACTCTCTTCCCCCTTACACAACACTTAACTGATTCCTTACATTCCACCCCAGTCCTGTGACTTCAGTCCACCCTCAGAAACCTGTCTAGTGTGAATGGCACTGGCTGTGAATGGCTGAAGTGAGCCATGCCCAGACAGACCCCACAGGCAGCCTTTGCCCCAGACTGAAGGGAAAAGGCAGAAGAGCCCTGGTGATAATTCCTTCTTAGCCTCCCATCTGCCAATCAGCAAGACACCCCTGGCAGCTAGTGAGGGGCTGGGCCAGAGCAAAGCCAGTGGAACTCCCCAAGTGGGGTCTCCATTACCAAACTGCACTCCATTACCAGCCTGGCCACTCAGTTATCACCAGCAGGAATCCAACCCACAACCTCAGGGCCAGGGCCTGCGTTACCTGAGCTAATGGACAACTTGCTGTACTGACTCATAAGCTTCAGTATGATGTAGCCAATAGGGGGTAACGCTGGCCCAGGGTGGGAGCAGAGCTAATGCACCATCACCCCCTATGCAGAGCTAATGCACCATCACCTGAGCGGGACTGGGGCCCCCACTGGGCCAGGAGCTGCAAGCCGGTCCTGTCCCAAAGAGCTCACAGCTTGAATAGACAAAAGGAGGGAGGGTCAACTGAGGCACAGCCAAGGGACAGGCCTTGGCCAAAGTTGGGAGAGAACCCAGGCATCTTGACTCCCAGCCCACCACCACCTCAGCAAGCTAACTACTAGGCCCCACTCCTCTCCCAGAGCTGGGAGAGAACCCAGGAGTAAAAACACTTTATGGAGACACCCCATGGCCCTACACAGTCCTCTCAACTCAGGGGCCAATCAGAGCCGGCACCCCAAAGGGGAAAGGCCCCAGAGTTTTTTCCCTTCCTCCCTGCTCCTTGACTGTAGCTGCCTTACAGAATTGCAAGGGTTATTGCAATTCTTGGGAGATATAAATTAAAGGGGGAGGGGATACGTAAATAAATAAATAAGCTGGGCAATAAGTAAAACTCTCTTCCGCTGAGGGGCTGGGAATTGGCTCCAAGCCACATAGTCACTTCATTAATGTGTCAGATGTTTGCCGTTATTTAAATTCTTCTTCAGGAAGAAGAGCAGGGGGGAGGGGGAAATTAAGGCTGTTCAAAACAATCAGACTAGTCCCATTAGAAATAAAACAGAAGTGATAAAAACATAAAGGCCCGTCAAGGTAGAAAGGGAAGAACTAATAATAATGAAAAGCTGGGGGGGTGGGGGAAGGAGGTTTGAAAAGCCCACTATCTGCAGTTTCGGCTTCTGGAGCAGCCTTTATCCGGTGCCTTTGAAGTGGGAATTATTGTCAGTTGTATGTATAGGTACCACTGAAAAGAGGAATTTGTGATCAGTCTGGTGGGGTGGGTTAAACTCCTGGGGAGGTGGCCACATCTGAAGCCAGGGCTCAGGGATGGGTTGTGGATGGGGCAATGAAAGGTCACAGCTGCATGACCCAGTTTTCCCTTTCCATCCCCTTCCTGATGGTGCCCTCATATTCCCCTGGCCTCCCCTGCAGCTGGGATTCCTCTCTCACCCTCCTGCCCCCAGCCTGCACTCCCCATTTCACCAGCCTGCTGCACTGCCAGCACCCCTCCCAGATCCCCGCCCCTGAGCCTGCCTCCCCAGCTTGTGCCTCCCATGCCACCTGCCTGCTGAGTTCCCCAGCTTTCCCAGCGCTGCTGCTCCATGCCCTCCACAGCACCCTGGATCCTATTCCTGTCTCTGGCAGGGGCAGGGAGTACAGCAGGCTAGAGCAGGGTGGAGCTGGGAGTCAGGGCTCCTGGGTCCCATTCCCAGTTGCATGACCTTGGGAGACTGCCCCCTGCCACGTCACGGGTGTTCCCTGGGTCCAGCCCCATCATGTGAACTCCCAGCTGCAATGCCACCGCCCCCCCCCTGCCAGAGGGACACAACACAGTGGAGAAGGGCTTAGGAGCCTCTCCCTGACGCCCCAGCGTGATGAGATGGAGGCAGGCACCCCTCCTGGTGCTGGCGGAGCGAGGGGGGGGCTCGCACTGGGAATGCCACTCTCCATAATCAGCCTGGATCTAATAAGCTGCCAGTGCAATTTTCTCTGGCGCACACAAATAATTACAGCAAATTTGTTAATGAATTGAGTATGGAGGCTGGTGCACTTGTCGGCAGCACAGCACAAAGCCGGCGGGCTGGTGGCGCCTCAGATAGAAACTCCCTGGCTGAGGGGCCCTGGGCAATTGTTCTGAGCCCTGGGGCTACCCCAGAGATGTTTCCCAGGGTCTGGGCCATCAGTCCCTGGGGAACCATCCCTGGTGTAGCTACCAGGCCCAGCACTTGCCTGTTGAATGATCAGCCCCCCATCTATCCAGGCCCACTCTGTGCCGTCCCACCAGCTGCTGGAAGTGGGGTGAGGCGAGGCAGGCCCCCAGGGGAGCCCTGGTGCATGGGCCAGCCCCACAGCAATGGTAAGGAGTAGCAGCACTGCCGTCCCACTTCCCAGTTTGCCCACTCAGGCTTGGTCCTGAAACCCCTCCAACTAGATCAGCGCTGTGATCCCCTTTGCACCAGTCCCAGCCCACCTGTGCCGTCATGCCGGAGGCTCAGACAGAGCCAAGCCTTTGTGAAGAGGGAGTGGCCAGGGCTGCGCTTCGTGCTGCCAATTGTGTACACCATGTGGCTGGCTCAGGGCGCTGCTGCTCCCCGCAGACATCATCTCTGAACTTGGCAGCAAAATCAGGGTCTCAACATGGCCCGGCTCAGCCCTCCTTGGGGAGCCACCACCACCTGCAGAAGGATCGATGCTGCCTCTGCAATCTCCAGCACCAGATGGTGGAGCTGCTGTCTGCGTCCAGTGCCTCAGTCAGATATGTCGCTGGGCCGGCGGGGACCCTTCTACAGGGGCTCGGAGACAGACAAGCTCTCCCACAAACCTCTGCAAACCAAGCCTGGGAGCAGCTCCACTCGTGGGCTGAGAACCGTGGGCTACACCCCCAGGCGAGCCCATGTCAATGCAGCACTCCCTGGAGCCTGGCACGTGTAGCTGGGCAGGGTGGGCCCCACAGGCTGGCGTGGCTACCTGGGGCACATGCACGAGCTCCCAGACACCAGCACACTCTGCTCTGGAGACGCAGACACAGACTTCACACTCGTCTGTTGGAGCTCCCATCTCAGTGGCCCTTCAGTCCCAGGCACCGGTGCCTTGCTTGGCAGAGGAGATGCCTCCATGCCCATTTTGTCCAGGTCTCCTCCGTGCACCACCACAGGGAGACACCTCTCCTGAGGCTAACAGGCCCCTGGCCCCATCCGATCCAGTCTCTTCTCTGCACCAACTGACTTGGAGACACCCCATGGCCAGTTGCTTCCAGGAAATGCCTCTCTTAAGGCTCAAGATGTCCCATTTCCAGTCATCCTGGTCTCCTCTGTCCATGAACAGGCTTAGCAAGTCCTCTCCAGGCTCCAGCGCCACCCAGTCTCCTCCACGCCGCATGCCGCAGGCTCCCTGCTCTCACCAGCCTCTGTTCCATCCCCGTGGGCTTCTCTGCTCTGCGCTCCTGGGTGGGACCCTCCTTTCCACACTGCCTGATTCACATCCTGGCTTCCCTCATGCATCAGCCCCCAGCAGGAGGCACCAGTCTCCATTTCGGCTGGGCCAAACGCTCTCCACGTTCCCAGACAGCATTTGGGCGAGTGGGCACCATGCCAGCCATGGCCACTGAAACCAGCCCCATCTCTTAATGGCTGTTCCACCTAGGGCAACTCTCAGCCGTGGGACCCTCCTCCCATAGCCCTGCCCCCTGAATGGACACCTCCAGCACCACTGCAGCACAGGACCCTGCCCCAGGGCTGTTCCCACCCAGGCACTGCTCCAGCTCCCTTGGGCATGGGTGCTACACTGGGTGCTGCTCACAGGGGCTGAAGTCTTCCATCTGGCAGAGCTCCTGCAACCTGGAAGGATCTGGGCCAAGGGTTTAGCTAGGTCCTGCTTCCCCCTCACTGGTGTCTGGGGGGCCCTGCCTCCGGCCTTTGTTGGGATAGGGACAATGTACAGTCTCTGCCCCTCTCTGTACCCAAACCATGGAATGGAGCCAGAGCCCCAGGGTCAGTCTTGGGGGCAGGGAAGAATGGAATGGTCACCCCACCCACCCTGGGCTCCTGCTGTGTCACAAAGGGCCTGCAGCCAGGCACACACCCACCCAGGTCTTTCAGCCCATTCCAGGCCAGTGCTCGCCTGGTGGATCTACAAAGTGCTTAGCACCCGAGGGCTGAAGTGCTGAGACCTCACCCCGGAGATCAAGTCCAGGGTCAGCCAGAGATTACCAGACTCAGCACAGGAAGTGCTGTCTGAACTCTCTGCCCTGAACAATGGTCCCTTCGTGCCTCAAGCCGCAGCTGAGCCCCTTTCTCCGTCACTCTCTGCCTTTGTGTGCCTTTTGCAGTGGGGCACAGTGAGAACAGCGCCGCCCACTAGTCACCCATGCTCGCTGTACATTGCAAGGTGGCCCTTATCCAGTCAAACGCGTCCGCATGCGCTTTGCACCAACCCTGTGAGCCATCGAACAAAGTAGCTGCCAAGGCGCTGTGTTGGGTCAGTGGGGAAGGAGCTGGAGTCTCCAGCGAGCAGAGGGGCAGGCCCAGCTTTCTTGACATTGCCAGCTGCTTGGCTTAGGACTGTCTGGAACCTTTGCAGGTGAAACACAAGAGTATTCTAGTGGACTGGCACTAGATTAGCATTCAGCACACCTGGGTCTCCCTCCCAGCTCTGTCACTTACCTTACGTGCTGCCCTCCCACTCTTCAAGTCTGTTTCCTCTCCCATCCATTGTCTAGATAGACTTCTGCTCTGTGGGGCCCAGCCTCTCACTGTGTCTGTGCAGTGGCCAGTTCAGTGGGGACTTGCTCTCAGTGAGGGGCTGTACAGCACCTGGCAAAGGAGGGCCTTGAGCTTGGTCTGGGGGTTTTGCAGCACAATGGGAACACACCCACACACGGCTGGGGGATCTGTGCAGCGTCTGGCACAAGAGGGCCCAGCAATGGGAGGCGGTGGTGGTGTATGTTGTGCAGTGCCTGGCATGACAAGGGATCAGCCTCAGTTTGTGTGACAGGAGCCCTGATCTCAGCCCAACACCCAGCCTGACAGGGCCCCACTCTTTGGGGAATGCTACTGCCATATAACCCATAACAGACAAGGTACGGAGAAACTGGCTCTCAGTCTCAGGGGCACAGCTCTGTCCCTTACCCATCTCTCAGCCCAGTTTGCCCACAGAAAATGAGGACAAAAACTCCAGAGTTGTACGAAGTATAGAATCAACTGTATTCCCCTTTTCGGTAATGTACATGGGTTGAAAGTTTTTTTTTTTTGACTTCATCATAATTGGTAACACTTTACAGTAACATTGAGGAGTACAGGAAGTTTACAGGGTAAATATGCAGAACCACAGAGTATTTTCCCAAAAACAATCAGGAAGGGGTTTCTGTTCATTAAAAAAACAAACAAACAAAAAAAACTGATACAAAAAGAATAAATAAAAAATTTATTTCCTCCCCACTTGGAATGCTGTAAAGGAAAAAGATTGGGAATTCTATTGTTAAAATAAACCAATCTCTCTCAATATTTTAAAAGAGGATATTTATCAGTGTCGTATTTTTAAAATAGTGTTTGCAACCTTCATTTCTCCACCCAAGCCCCTCCCCCAAACAAAAATAAAATATTAATAATGTACAAATTAATTTACAGTTGATAATGTTCATTATACTCCTAGAGAAATGGCCAGAAATCCCCCTCCTTCACCCTGCAGACAGTTCCATTCAGTGGCGAAGTTTGGAATGAAGGAAACTCCAATAACAATTGGCATCTTTTAAAAAAAAAAGTTTTTTGTGAGAAAAATACAGAACTTTAGCTCATGCAGTGGTGTATGATGCTGAGATGCCCACCAAATTTCACCATGGCTAACATTCTCCAAAGCACCTAAGAGATTTAGGAGCCTACATTTCATTTTCAAAAGGTTTAGGAGCCTAAATAGCTTGGAAACTTTGTGAAATGTGACACCTTTTCTTTAAAAAAACTCCACCTCACAGCTTGAAAATTAACATTACATGATTTCCGTCCACAGCTTACAATGGCAGATCTATTGTTTGCTCACTCGTCATCTCGCTGCTAACCCCTTTTGGCATTTTAGCATCTAAGGCGAGGGAAGTTTGCAAACACCTGCATCCGATCGCTCTGAAAAAAAATAATTCCAATCCAAATTCTTCACCTCCCTACATCTTTCCCAGCAATGGACTTGGTCCTGGTAGGGCTGGAGTTCTCCAACCCCAAACTAGCGCTAGATCTAGCACAAGCACGGGGCACAGTGAGAGCTAGTGGCTGGGAGCTGGCTCCAAGATGATGTACATTTGTAATGGGGGAGATGAGGAATGAAATTTTAGAGCCCTTCCCAGAGGGATGTGGAGGATTCTTTATCCCTTGAGGGTTTTATACTGTCCAATAGACACAGTTTAATTGGGACGCAAGTCATGGGCTGGGTGCAAGAACCTCTGGGCACAATTCTGCCACACCTCCCTTCCAATCTGTGACTCTTTCCCTCTTGGCTTTGAGCAGACGACCCCTGTGCTTTGAGCTAGACAGGTACCAAAATGCATTGCTGTCCGAACCATCTGGAAAGCCCTTGGCAGAGCAAGGGCCGGTGGCAGCGACATGGCTGGAAGCATGGGGCTGGCTCTGCCAGCCAATTTGCACAGAGTGATGGGCTGGAATCTTGCAGAATCGTGATCAAAGATGCGAGTTGGGGTTCTGCGGCTGTGCCCAGAGATCACTGAGGGATCCTACCTGTAATTCGCCACACTTATGCCCCAGTGGGGACTGACTTTTTTGTCTCTAGCTCCTTTTCAAACCCTCGTCTCCTGTGTTAAACTGTCCACACACATACTTTATATAATATATATTTATATATATATATATATTTTATATATATATATAGAGCTCTCTTTATATATATAGTCATTTGAAAAACCTTTCCAATTCCCCCAGGGAGGGCAAAGGTGGGGAGGGGATGGCAATTGGGGTGAAGGAAATAGTCCAATGCCCCCTCCCATTTGCAAATTACCATCAACAGCTGCTTAACCCCCTGTTCTGAATACCTTGAAAGAACAATAAAATGTAAGGACATGCTCTGAGAAGACACTTAAAGGATGATCACAATAGCACCTTGGCATGGAGAAAAGGGGGTGGGAGTGGAGGAGGCATGGGGGAAAAGGAATTATGCAATTTCCTAGAAAACAAATCAGAAAAATATTTGCCCATCTCCCCCACCCCCACACATCCTGAGCTGATTCCCCCAAACCAGTCTCAGCTCCCATAGCTGTTGCTTCACAAAAACCACCACTACCCCAACTCTAACCCGACCCCTCTTTGTGAGTAGCACCCCCTTTTGTTACTACAGGGCAGAAAGCCGAGTGGCTGATCAGTTCCATAGCTGGACAAGATCCATGTCAACTGCTTTATTTACCATCATCACTAGTAATGGATTCATTTTTATTTTCCCAAGAGTTTGTGATTTTGATTGTTTCGTTTCGGTTTACTCCACACATTTCCAAGACTCTGACACATTAACAAAGAGAGAGGAAAAAATCAGTTATAATCAAAGAACCCCCCCTTTTATTGTTTTAATGATAATTCCAAGAGAGATCGATATTTTGCCCCCAAAATCTTTGCCCAGCCAAGTTTTCTGAATCCAGCTGTATCCTGCTCCACGTCGGAATTTTGTCGATAGTTGAGAGAAAAATCAAATCTTTTGTATCCCAATTGGATTTGTGTTTCCAAACAGGGCATGGGAAAGGGGTCTAAAAGGGATGGGGAGATGTACCCCCAGAGTTTCATCTGGATGAGGAGTCATGTACCTCCTGGGGCCCATTCATATAAATATATATATATATAATCTTATAATTATATATATATAGTCTTGAAGGCAAAATCCTGGCTCAGCTTTATCTAGACAGCTCCAAAGCCTCCATCAATCCATCTACCCCACCCCTGGATCCTCGTTTTCTGTTCTCTCGCCAAATGGATGCTTATTTCCAGTGCCAACCTAACCACGGCATGTGTGATTTGATCGCCCCTCCCCTATGCTTTCCCCCACTTCGTTTGCTAAAAAGGAAAACAAATGAAACGAACTCGCAATATCTGAAGGAATCTGGGGTAGGGGGTAGAAAGCGAGCGTGGTTTTGATTTTGAAGTGGTTGTTGTTAATTTTCAGGGATGAATTGAAAAAGTAAATAAAGGGGGAATAAACACATTGAAACCA
The DNA here is from genome assembly GCA_032595735.1 of Pelochelys cantorii. Lineage (NCBI taxonomy): Eukaryota > Metazoa > Chordata > Testudines > Trionychidae > Pelochelys > Pelochelys cantorii. The sequence continues at coordinate 37,196,749 of CM064336.1, forward strand.
GAGCAGGATGGGGCTGGGGGTGCAGGATCCACTGGTTGCCTCTGTGATGCAGAGGGAGGAGAAAGGAAGGCTGGGAAGTTTTGTTGGTCTCTTGTATCCAAAGGTTGGCATGATTTGAGCCGGTCTCACCCTGCGATCGTCTCTCTCTCGCACTCGCCAGCAGAGGGACAGGAGGGAGGCAGGGCTGGGGGGGAGGCGGAGACTCACACATAATACTCCTTGTCCTTGTTTTTCTTGCTCTTGCTGGGGGTTTTGGTGGCAGAGGTGGGTTTCTCCTTGATCACCGTGCCATTGCTCTGTGCCGAGTTGCTGATGTAGTTCCGGCTCTGATCCACCTGGTAAGAGCCTTCGTCCCGGTTTCGGTACTTGTACATGGCATAGAGAAGGATGAGGATGCACAGGGCGGCCGCTGCCACGATGCCGACCACCATCCCCGTGGTGCTGCTAGATTCGCGGATCACCTCGACGGCCCCTGGGGGACCCCTCTCCCCTGAGCCGGTGGGGTTAGCTGTGGGTAGATTGTGGAAATTGGGGGAAGACGTTATACCTGGGTACTTATGCCTGTTACGGTTGTCGAGTTCAAAAGAAGTGGGCAGAGGGGGGTACTGGTCTGGGTGGGACTTGGGGGCCTCACGATTGTTCATTTTGCCGGCAGGGATGTTACGGACCAGGTCAGGAGAGGCAGTGGAGGTCAGGAGCTCGGGGATTGAGGATGAAGCCGGCACTCCTGTCCTAATGTTGGGCCTGAAGCCTTGGGACTTTTTAGACGCTCCATCTGGCCTGGCCAGCAGGGTCCTATCTGTGACCAAGGGGAATGTGGTGTAAAAATCTTCATCGTCAGTAGGGGGCAGGCTGGAGTCGAAGACCTCACCCGAGGCGTAACCGGAGGCCTCAATGCCCTCTTCGCAATCGCTGTCCTCTTGGTCGGCTAAGCATGGGGGTTTTTGATTGGCAGAGGGGGCTAGGGTGTCTCTGGTGGTCTCTATTACAGTTAGGAAGGGGCCAAAGGTAGGTGGTGGGGGTATGAATGGAGACCGGGTGGCAATTGGTGGGGTGTCTAAGGAATCTTCAGTAATTATGGGCAATACTAATTCACCTCCTAGAATAGAGAGAAATAAAGGGGGAAGAGAAACAGAAAAGGAGAGATGGGTTAATATGAACCAGAGAAAAAACTGCCACATTTGGACACAAGAAACAGAATCAAACTGATCAACTGAATTTAAAACTAGACTCGTTCCCCAATCTCTGGCTGCTTTTTAAACCAATCTTTACAACTGCTTTTCATTTTAAACTGTAGCTTTTTACAGCAAAATCTAGAGAAATAATAAATTTAAAGAAAAAGAATTAAAAAAATAAACCAGTCATTTAATGCAAAAAAAATTAAACAGATTTTCAAACAGCAGAATTAAGTAATAATGAAAGGAAAAAAACCTAATTGCAAGCTGCTTTTTACATTTCTTTTTATTCCCCTCCTTTTCTCTTTCATTTAATTTCATTTTTCCCTTTTCTTTTCGTTTTAAAAATAAGAGAGCAAACCACAGAATTCAATCAACTTACATCAACAAATTGGCCATGTGATTTTAGCATGAAGAAAAAAAATTACAAAAAGAAAACTAGGTAAGAATGTTTTTTTGGAGAAAAACAACTTTTTTTCTTTTTTTAACATCTCTTTTCTCTAACGTTCATCTTTTCAATTGTCTATCTAGCATTCTTTCTTTCTTTCTTTCTTTCTAGATTTTTTCCTCTTTTTCTTGATTAATTTATCCATAGTCTTTGTTTAGATACATTTTCTTTCCTTCTCTCTATCTATATTCTTTTATCTATTTTCTTTATTTTAATCCAGATTCATTTCTAATTCTATCAATACTGTTTTCTACTTTAATTCCCATGTCTGTCTATATTCTTTTCTCTGTCTAGCTGGATTCTAGATTCATCTTTCCTTCTAGATTCAGCTATAGTTTTTCTTTCTACACATATTTTCCTTTTTAACTTTCATTCTACCTAGATTAATTTTTCTTCCTACATCCATTTCCTTCTTTCCACCTTCATTTGTTTCTTTCTATATTAATTTAGCTACTTTTTTCTTTATTCATTTTCTTTCTAGATTCATTAATCTATGGTCTTTCTTTCTTTCTTTCTTTCTAGATTCATTTTTTGCGTATTTTAAGATCTTCCCCTCCCTTCACCCAGACACACTTTTCTATTCTGTCTGTCTGCATTTTCCATTCCCACCTCCCCACCCCACTTTTTTTTAACATCTGGCAACCAAAGTTGATGCTGAAATGACAAGGACACTGCAACATTATTCTGGTCCTATGCACTGGTTGTAAATTTGGCAGGTGTGTGTTGGGAGAATACAGGTTTGAAGCCATACATAACTATATTTCAGTAGCTGTTTTGACAGATCTATGGGTCCTGTCTCTACTGGAACTGGAAAGAAAGCAGATAGAGGGACAGATGCACAGCACCACTGAAGTCAACAGCAATAGAACCCAGGAATCATGACTACCAGTTCCATCTGCTTTGCCTGTTAGCTCTCACCCCCCATGCAGAGCTGGGGATAAAACCCAGGTCCCAGGAGTCCTGATTCCTATGCAGTTATATCCATTGCACTAGCTGAGGATGCATACTCCAGGAGTGTGACAGACCATACCCAATATGTACCATTCCCATCAGCTGGTTCCCAGTTTCCAACAGTCTGTGGTAAAGCCATGGGCTCTCTAGCTACACCAATCTTCCTGTCAGTAGCAGGATTAGAACTGACAACCCTGCTGTCTCTAAGCTGCTTCCTGACTGGTGCTAAAAAGAGGCTTGCAGTTCCCTATGCCCGCCTCTAAGCTAGGGCCTTATTTCAAAATGAGCCTCCTTAGGTCGCATTAATAAGTGGAGTGTTCACACTACCAACCCCATTATTTCCAATTAACGGGCCACTTAGGGTATGGTTACACTGCAGAGTTTTTTTGGAAGAATGGTTGGTTTTCCAAAAAAAGTCACTTACGTCCACACTGCAATCGCGTTCTTTCGAAAAAAAATCGAAAGAACAGAGGGGTTTTTCCAATATTGGTAAACCTCTTTCTACGAGGAAGAAGCCTTTTCCGAAAGAGCTCTTTTGGAAAAAGGCAAGTGAGGACGGAGAAGAGGGAGTTCTTTCGAAAGAAGAGGAAAGAGGAAAAAGCACAGGTGCCCTGGTGGCCACTCCGTCCATAGCAATCACAGCTGAAATGCGAGATAGCTTCCATTCAGTGTGGACACTCTCTTTCGAAAAAGCAGATCGCTTTTTCGATGCACTTTGGCAGTGTGGACGCTCTCTTTCGGAAGAAGATTTTTCAGAAGATCTCTTCTGGAAAAGCTTTTTCCAAAAGAAGCCTGCAGTCTAGACACAGCCCTATTTAGAAATCTGTTCTCCTGCTTTCCTTGAGGAATAACGCTAATTTCGAAATAGTTATTTTGAAATAAACCTAGTGTGGACACTCCGGTGCTGCTATTCTGAAATAACTACTCCCCAGGGTAATTCAAACTAATTACTCCCCAGTGCTTCCTGGGGCTCTACGTCGAGGTAGCATGTCCACATGAATGGAGTCTGCATCGGACTCATTTCGAGGCTTCCCCATCGTGAGGATGTAGCCATTTCAACCATGTTATTTCAGGAGTCATTAAGTCGATGTTAGTTATTTTGAAACCATTTCCTAGTGTAGACATGCCCTATGTGGGTCTCTGTCACAACAAGCTGTGCTCTGATTCCTCCCAGGAGAGGGCAGTGGTGGTCTCTGCCCAGCCACTTCATTACAGCGCAGCCTGTAACAGCAGTGCTGTGCCTGGACAGTGATTATTGCTGCCTGCCCCTATAGGCTGTCCCAAGGGGTGGGACTGTTCGCAATCCTCCAATGTGCTCATAACCCTGCATATCTGGTCACACCACCAGTGGGCACTGTGACAAGAGAAGGGGTGGCATGAGAATGCACCCAACAGAGCCAGCACTCTCCATGATTTACAGACCAAAATCTGCTCTACTTACAGGGCAGGAACTAGCTTGGAAGGGAAAAGAGCTACTCAACAGCATAAAGCAGGTGGTTTAGTGATGGGGGAGTCAAGACTCCTGGGCTCTTTTTCTAGCTCTAGGTGGGAAGATGGGTCTAGTGATTAGAGCAGGCAAGCTGGGAGCCAGGACTCTTGGAGTCTATCCCTGACTTGAGAGGAGAGGGGTGACTGGTGGTTAGATCGGGTGTGTGTGTGTGGCTGTTGTCTGTCTCTCTGTTGCTTTACTGGCTAGTCACTTCATTCAGCTACTCCTTCATTTGGAATATCAGAGCTAACATGATCACTCTGCATGGGAGCATGGGAGGCTGAATTAATTATATTCAGTGCTTTGAGTTCCTGAGTAGCATGTACCCCAGGTGGTGTGGAGTAATATCAGAATCTTTACAAGGCTGTGAGGGGTGTTTAAACAAGCTGTGTTCTCAATGCCTCCCTCCCTACCTAGTCAGAGCACTGGGTCAGGGGAGGATGGTTTTCGGGGAAATTAGGGGTTATACGATGAACAGGAGGAAAGGATAAAACTTGGCAGGGGAGTAAACTGTAGGGGACAACCCTGCCTACAAGTGGTGGGGAGAATAGGCTGTAGGTGCCACTCTGAGCTGGTGGAAAATACACTGATTGAAATGACAGCTTCAGAGGCTCAGTGTGGGGCCCATAACTATCTAGCTCTTTGCAGAAGTGGCATCAAGTGTCAGGGAGTTCTGCAGGTTAATGATGCAATGCACAAACGGAGTCACTTGACATGTGTTGCCTGGAATTTCCTGGGGGTTCCTGAATGGTGAGTGATGGTGAATAGCAGATTGCCGGTGCCTTTCTAGATCCCACCCATACTTAGACTCCTCTAGCATATTCCCTTTCCTTAATCTCCTTGCTGAGCCAAATGCCCCAATGTTGCCAGCTTCCTCTGCTTCCAAGTCTTGAATTGTTTTTGTTGCCCTCTGATTTCTGTCCAGCTGGGGCCACCTCATAGATTTACACAATGACATGAGACTATTCTGCTGTAAAACATTCTCTCTGCTTCTGCACACACACTCCTGGCCTATTCTGCACTGGTGGAGTGCTGCTGGGCACTTACCAGAGGTTGCAATTGAGCTGCTAGGGGGTGCTGTGCTGCAGGAACTAGGGTAGGGGCTCAGTAGGAGGTGCTCTCTCCCCAGGGTCAGTACTAACCCCAATTTGGCACTAGGGAGCATTGTGCTTCAAGCAGTGGTGTATGTTAGCTATAGGGATAATCAGGTGCACTTCAGTACCGGGTGAAGGATCCCTGTATAAACAGGGCTCCATTACCCCACCACAGAGGCAGCTGTGTCTCTCCACTCAGAAAGGGATCCCTACATAACCAGCTCCCATGTGCCACCCCAGAAGCAGCTGCATCCTCACATTGGGTGAAGGATCTCTATAGCTCATCTACCACAAAGTCACATACACTAGCTCAATATTATCATTAAAAGCCGCATTCTTTGTCAGCTGGGGAAAACAGAGTCAGGGCTGCATTATAGTTTGAAAGGCAGCAGTAAATAACAGAGAAGGAAAAGCGTCTCTCTACAATTGCACACGCCAACGCCAAAGCCAAAGCCTCCAGTGATTGACACAGAATCTACCTCCCCTTCCTGGACAGATCAGAATGGAACCCACCATCCCATCCCGAGGCCCACATGCTTGGGGGAGTGAACACAGGTCTGTCACTGGGCTGGAAAGGTCTGACCAGACCCTTTATTACAAGCCTTGCTAGACCATTAGGATGATAGGGTGTAATGGGATTCTAGGTGGGATTCACCCAGGGGTATAACCCAGGATGGTGGAGTGGGGTGGGGTGATACTGGATTGGTTGGGGCCATGGATCTGATCTGGGATGGTGCGAAGGATACTGAACTGGCTGGACCTACATGTCTGAGCTGGGGGGGGGGGAAGAGGGAAGAGGGTCAGAAGAGGAGGGTGGATACTGTGCAAAGCATTCCAGGCTGACATGGCTATGTCCCAAGCTTCATGCCATGGGCTATGTGTGTAAGCAGGGGGCTCCCCTCATAGGCTAGTCCATCAGCTTCATGTGAGCCATCGACAGGGGTTCAGGGGCCACCAGGAGAGTTTTTCAAGGTTCTTTCCTGTTTGATGGTCTCTCTTGATTCCAGAGCTCCATCCTGCCCCGCAGCACAGTCACTGCACAGCACTGCCCCTACTGCAGGATGCATGGACTGCAGCTCCTGGTGCTCCCCACCCCCAGAATTGGGGACCCCACACCAGCATCACCCATACCCTGCACTCCCACCCTACTCCTGCCCAGACCCCTCACCCCTAGCCTGCTTCCCAGCAGCCCCCTCTCACACTAGAGCCTAGGGGGGGGCTCAAAAAATCTACTAGCCAGGGGCCCCTAGGTTCTGGTGTGCGAGGGGGATGTGGAGGAAGGGCTCTGCTGCTGCTTTTTTTTCCTGCTTCTCACTTTTGTGCAGCCCCCTAATTATTTTTTGTGGGCCAGCGCCCCCCACCTCAAAAAGGTTCCCCAGCCCTGTATTGCTAACGCCAGGCCCCAGCCTCCAGTTCTCCTCCACCCACCCTGCCCCCTTTGCACCTGTGTTCTCCTGCAGCTGCCAGGCCAGGGCCGGCAGCCCATTGATTGCAGGGGGGAGGAGGAAGAGGCAGGCCAGCCCATTGTCTGCAGGAGAGATGGGGGAAGAGGGAGTGGGCCAGCCCATTGTTTGCAAGGGGGGAAGAGGGAGCGGAGGTGACCGAGCCGTTAGGCTCTTTCTGCTCCCCGACTCCTCAAACTTCTCTGCTGGGGGTGGGGAAGAAAAACGCTCAGCTCTGCCTGCTTACTGCAACAGGCCTGAATGGTTGCACCCCCCCCAGCAGTGGGTAGGGATCCCCGGGCGCATGGGCATATTGGTCTAATCCAGCCCCCCCCCGCGCGCTGGGCTTCTATTGGTGTCTCTGTCATTGTGTTGTGGGCTGGGGAGCAGGGGAGGGGAGCGCACCCCAAGCGCACAGGGGGACCGTGACTGCAGCCTGCTCCCCTTACTGCCCCAGCTCCCACTCCGCACGCTGCTGCCCCCAGCTGCCTCCACAATGTTAATTAAAAGCCTGCAAGGAGGTGTGGGAATGGTTTTAATGAGCAGCCCCTGTCTGTTTGCTGAGCCCCCTCTCCCCCCGCTGGGCCTTTCATTTTCGCCTGTCTCTTCCCCTCCTCTAGTTTTTATTGTGATGCTTTTGGAAGCATTTGGCAAGCGCTGCACAAAGGAGCCGCATTGCCTTTGATCAGAGAGAGGAGAGAAACAACATAACCGCGGCGCCGTCCGTACGGCAGGGGGAGAAGAAAGGATGCGCCAGCAATTACTCAACTCTCCAGGGAGGGTCCCCATACAGGGGGAGCAGCTAATTATTCCCTTGTTTTATTGGGGAGCAGAGCAGCAGCAGCCTGGGTGTTCACACGGACATTAGGGCTGGCCTAAGGTTGGACTACGAACTAGGACTCCTAGGCTCTATCCCAGACCCCAGATCAGTGGCAGAGCTGGGAATAGGATGTAATCCAGGAGTCCCTGTTCCCCCTCTAACCCACTAGACCCCACTTGGGAGCAGGGGAGGGAGCACACCCCAAGCGGGAGGGGAGTGGGGTCTAGTGGGTTAGAGGGGGAACAGGGACTCCTGGATTACATCCTATTCCCAGCTCTGCCACTGATCTGGGGCACGTTCCTTCCTCTCTTGATGCCTTTGTTTCCTCTCCCATCCTTGTCTAGTCAGACTAAGCCCTTTGGGAGTGAGGCCTGTCTCTCACTTTGAGCCAGTGCAGCACCTGGCCAGATAGGGACCTGATCTCATTTGTAATCTATTGGCATTCCTGCATAATTCAGAAGAGGTTTATTTGCACCATTCAGGGACTCTGCCCCTGAAGTTCCTGGTAGCAGGTCCCTAGGAGGTCTGTCCATCTCATACCTCCAGTCACATATCCTAAGGGGGTGAGCACCCCCGGTAGCTCCTGAAACTGGGGCCCTTCTACAGGGGTGTGTGTATGTGTGGACACACACTTGTGAGGAGTTTGGATGTGGTGGGTACACACACATGCTAAGCTTGGTGCCTTAAAAGCACAGATGTGTGTGTGCTAGCCAAATTATAGATGTTTGTGGACCTGGAGGAAAGGATAGAGGAGGAACCCAGAAAGGTCTGCTAAGTATCAGTGGCTTGGAGGTAAACACATCAAACAATGTAGATGTGCAAAAACCCATTGCATAAACAAGTAAAGCCAGCTATACAGCGGGGTATGGCACCATTGCAACCAGGAGGAGGGGGAACTGACAGCTGAAATACAGAGGCGGCAAAGAGTGAAAGGAAACAAGAGTTTTATCACAGTTCACAGAAATATCCCTGCAGAGTTTGTTACTTGACTGCTATGGATCAGCAGCAGGGCTCAGTGGGTAGAACACTGGCTGTGGCTCCTGGCTTCTATTCCCCTCTCTGCCATTGTTCTTGCAGTGGTCCCTTCCTCTCTTGGTGCCTCTGCTCCTCCTCCTTCCCCTTAGTCTATTCAGACTTTGAGCTCTTCATGCAGGGAGTGTCTGTCACTGAGGGAGGGGGTCCAGCTCCTGACACAAGAGGGACCCCAGTCTTGGTCAGAGCCTCTAACTGCTGCTGTGATGTACATAAATACAGGTTACAGCCATGCATGAGTACCAGGGCAGGATGTGCCTTCTGCAGTTCCAGCTGTGTGTGGGTGCACAGTAAATGCACAGAAGAATGCATTTGGGTTTCATGCCCTTCCGGCGCAAAATGATGCATTGGAAATCAGCAGCACTTGGATATCGTGACAGGGGCTTGAGCCTCCAGTGACTGTAGCAGGGATTGAACTTGAGCTGTGCTTCTGAAAACAGGGCCATGGGCTAGGGTAAGTCAGTAGCTACACTGCCTCCAGTGAGTGCCCTCTACTGAACCACCCATCCTGCTCCCTGTAGCACAACCCCTCTATTGTCATGCTGGGGTCAGCACTTACTGAGGGGAGAGCTCCCCGCTGAACCCTTATTGGATTCCCTTCAGCACCGCCCCCACTAGCATCAGCTCTGACAGTGCAAAAGCACCTCTGGGGAATTCCTTATAGGCTCTGGCCAGAGAGTGCCAGCTGTGTATGTCCAAGCAACATCTCCCACCCAGTGCCCATGCAATGCCTGCCATGACAGGAGCTTGGTGCAGCTCCAAATGCCATCTCACTGGCCCTGTTTGGCAGAGAGACTGTATAGGACAGATCCTCTGTCCCTGTAAGCAGGATCTCTCTGGGGCCCAGGAAGGCATACTGGCCGGAGTGAGGAGCGTGTGTTCAGGGGGCAGATGTACCTGATACGACCCAGGCTCTGGGCTGGGAATCTCACACAATAGGGGAGGCTGACTCACACACATTGAAGGATGCTGGTGTGCCCCAGACAATAAAGATTGGAGATAATGAACCAGGCCCGGTGCAGCACCAGGCACTCTCTGCACTGCCAGGCTCATAAATCCCCCTTTGCTTCCCGTTGGGGAGGAAACAGCATACACTTCAAGCCCCACCAAGGCCTGGGTGGTGTGGAAAAGGGAAGGGAGTAGAGAGGAGGGGATTAAGAGCAATCAGCAGTGTGGATACTGGGCGGGTGGAGTGTCACTGAGCAAGCCCTCAGCTCATGCTGCGATTTCTATTCCATTTAGAGAGGACATAAAACCACATCAATCTATGGCTGGGTGCAGAAGCGACTCATGCTTTGGGGGAGGCAGGAGGAAGAGTGGTAACACCTGACTTCTGCAACTAAAATCTAGGGGGGCATTTGATCCCTCATCCCTCCCCCTATGTCACCTACAGCTGGGTGTGTTTCTGCATGGAAGATGAGGTTCTAAGGGCAGCCAATGCAGTGTCTCCATGAACGAGGCTTTCTGCTCCGCTCACTCCTGCCTGGATTTATGGCTCTTTCCTCGCTCCCTCTGCTCCACACTCTCCGTTCTATGCCTCTGGCCATAACAACCCTGGCTGTGATCTTGTCAAATCTTAGCACTTGGCCACAGAGGGGATTGGCACAACAAATTTGCACAAGACAGTGGCTCTCCCTGGCTGAGCTGGGTCCTTGCGCTGGTAGGGAGAGGGACAGGACAAACCCATGGGGCTGGGAACCTCCCCTTGCAATCAGCACTGACCCCTGCATGGTGCTAGGGGGCGCTGAGCTGGAAGGAGTGGGGCAGATAGTACAATAGGAGGCATGCTTGCCTTGGAACTGGAATTGAACCCAGATCTCCCCAGCCATTTGAACCACCCTTCTTCTCCCCCATCACCACTCCAGATCAGACCAACAGGACCATCCAGCCCAGTATCCGCCCCATTCCTACCTGGATCAGACTAATGAGCCCCCCTCACCTCAATGGCCTCATCACTCCAGATCAGACCAAAAGGCCCCTCTAATGCAATAACCCCCCTGCCCACTCCTCTAATCCAGTACCCATCTTTGACAGTGGCCAGTACCAGCCACTTCAGAAACTTCAAAGACTCCTGCGGTGATGGGTCCCCTGCCCTCAGCGGATCCCACAAGGGAGAGGCAGATGCTGGAGGAGTTCAGTTCCTTCCATAGTCCCTGGTTATTATGCTGAATACTATCTCTGCACAATCCTGCATCTGTCTAAAACCCCGCACATTTGCTGGAATGTGGCTAAGCTCTCAGTCCTGGGGCGATCAAGTGGCAGGGAGTTCTGCTGGCTAATGGCATGGTGGAGGGGAGCATTTCTGAAGATCAGTTGGGAACCTGACACTTTTCATCCTCTCAATCGGGCAACATAAGCAGGGGCCAATCAATGCTCCCAAAGTCCTCTGAGATCCCATTAATCACTGCCTCGCTCTACCTCAGTGGTCTCCAACCTTTTTAAGCACAAGATCACTTTTTGAATTTAAGTGCAATGTAAGATCTAACTCAAACCCAAATACCCTTGCCCCCTCCTTTGTAACCCTTCTCCAAGGCCCTGCCTCTGCTCACTCTGTCCTCCCTCCCTCCCCCATTCTCCCTCCCTTTCACCAGGCAGGGGCAGAGGGTTGGGGCACAGGCTCTGGTCTTGGGCTAAGGGATTTGGAGTGTGAGGGGGCTCTGAGCTGAGCCTAGGGCAGGGAGTTGGGGTGCAGGAGGGGATTCATGAATGGGGCAGGGGTTCGGAGCTGGCTCCTGCTGGACACTGCTTACCTCAGGTGGCTCCTGGGTGGGGGTGCAGTGGGCTAAGGCAGGCTCACCCCTGCCCTGGTCCTGCACCACTTTCCAAAGCAGCCAGCAAACTCCCTCCATCCCAAGCCCTGTTATGCCTCCTCCCCTCCCCACCCATTCTGTGGAGATAGAATACACGGTGGAAGAGGGGTCACCCTGACATCAGCACCACTCCTCTCCCTCCCCTGGCCTGCACAGCAAGCAGGAGGCTCCCGGGGCAGGGGCAGGGGCAGCTCCACGGCAAAGGGCAGGAGGTGCGCAGCAGTGCTGCACTTGATAATAGTCTCTTGGCCAAACTAGTCAAGATCACCGGTCAGAGGCTCCAAGATCTACCAGTAGATCCCAATCTACTGGTTGGTGACCACTGGTCTACCTCCTCGTCTGATCTTTGTGAAGGGGAGGGTGGTTTGAGAGACCCTAGACACCCAGCCTTCCCGTCTCCCGCACGGTACCTCCCCGTGAGGGATACCCAACTGTAGCATAAATGACAAAATGGCAAAAAGTGGTCTCAAAGCACAGCCAGCTCCCAGCAAGCCCGAGGTAAATATTGAGCCTCTTGCAAAACCTCCCTACTTAAGGAGGGAGTGTCCACCTCTTAGGTTTCCCTAGCCCTGGTTTAGCACTCAGTATGGAGATGCAATCACCTCTGGAATGAGGAACACTGGCTGTTTATACAGGGATCTTTCACTCGGTGCAGAGATGCAGCTTCCTCTGGTGTATGAATGGTGACAGTTCATATGGACACGCACTGTCTGGTGATGAGCTGGAGCCACCTCAACAGTCTACTACAACAGCGCTTCCTGAACCACCAATGACCCTTTTGTTTAGTCAGCAAAAGGGAAAGGAGGTAACAAAGGGGGGGCCAGCATCACAAGCTGGCCCTGGACCTGTGTGGTGGGAGGGAGGTGGGGCCCAGTGCTTCAAGCAGTTGGGCCTGGAAGCCAGGACTCCTGGGTTCTCTCCCTGGCTCTATAAGGGGAGTGGTGTCTAGTGGTTACAGAGGGGTGAGGAAGTGTTGGAGCCAGGACTCCTAGGTTCTCTCCCTAGCTCTGTGAGGCAAGTCAGGGAGAGGGGTGTCTAGTGGTTTGAGCAAGCAGTGGGTGTCTGGGCACCAAGACTCCTGGGTTCTGTTCCTACTTTCAGTTGATCCTGGATTGTGTGATGGGGGAGGGGTGGCTCCAGCTAGCATTTTAGTTCTGTAAACTCTGGAGCAAGTGCTGGGAGAGGAGAGGGGTGTGGAAGCGCCATTAGATCCTCTGCCTGCCTGGAGAAAGGCAGACAGGACGGTAAGGGAGGCTTAGGGATTGAATGTGTTGGGCCAGCCAACCCCTGAGGTCTCTAATGGGTGTGGGGATGGTGCCTGCTAAATACAAGTGTGATACAGAACTGGGGCAGGGAGTTTAAGGGGAATCCAGGCTTGTGTATATGAGAGTGCAGCTGTGTGAAGTCACAGGTTTGTCTATTTGTGAGTGTGCTTAGGGGTGAGAGTGTAGAGCTGGGTTTGTTCATAAGATTGTCTCTTTGTGCAAGTATCCATAGGGGCATGTCTGCAGCACTGTGTGAGTTCATAAAGCTGTGTCTTTGTGTGAATGTACACAGGTATATAGCTGTGTGAATTCACAGGAATGTGTCTTTGGGTGAGTATATAGGAGTGTGTGAGTGTAGCAATGTGTCAGGTCACCAACAGGAGTTTGTGTGTGAGTGTGTGTGCAGAGGTTTGTGATGTGTGTTTCTGGGAGCACACATGGGATCATGTAGGTGAGTTTGTACTTTTGATGCATGAGTGTGAATGCACCTAAATGTATATGTGCCTCAATGCGTGTAGGAGTATGTGCATGTGTGAAAGAATGTCTGTGTAATGTCTGTGTGATGTTTCTGTGTTAGCATGTGTAGGGAGGACAGCATGTTAGGGTCTGTGTGCCAGCGTGTAGGGTGCACGTGTGTAAGAGTAACAGGAGGGATTGTGCGCTAGGGTGGGTGTAGAGTATGCATGGGTAGGGGAGCATGTCAGGGTGTGTGGCAGAGTGCTGGGGGGGTGTGTAGGGGGGGACAGTGTGTTGAGTGTTTGTGGCTGTGTGTCAGCGGCACCGTGTGTCAGAGAGTGTGTCCTGTATACCCCATAGAAGCCCCCACCCACACATGCCGGCAGCAGAGAGAAGGACCCACCTGTGCTGGGCTCACACTCCTCCAGGTCCTCATCATCACTGGGACACTCAGCTGATGCCACCAACAGGTCATCTGTGTTCTGGGGAAGAGAGGAGAGCACAGCTCAGTGAAGTGGCACAGGGCGTGCCCTCCCCACACACAGTCTGGAACTTGCGCCCCCTGGAGAAGGAGGAGCTCATAGGCAATTCCTCACGCTGTGACCCGCCAGGGCTGTGCATGCCTCACACATCTCACGTTTGACTCTCTACCACCTATGGTAGGACCTCATGCCTCAAAGTCAGTTCTTTGAGGCCTAGGCATTATGTCAAATTTAGGTCCATGCAGCCATGGTGAACCCCAGTCCAAGTGTCACAGCTATGCCGCCCTAGCCTCCAATGCAGACACAGCTGGGCAGTGGGTAGAATGGCTCAGGGAGGTGGTGTGCTACACGACAGCAAAAACCTTTTCTGGCGGGGCAGGCTGTGGGTACGGCGCAGTTAAGCTGGCACAGGTTGCTATGCTGCCAGTCCCTATGGCGTAGCCTTGGCCTGTCTCCCACCTCCCAGTGCAGTGCAAAGCAAGGGGGAGACCGTGCTGTATGGTCCCACTGAGTCAGACACTATGCTTGCCTGGTGAACAGCTGCGGTCACATCCAGGAGCTTTGTGGCTAGACGGGGCTGGGACTCCGGTGTCCTGGCCTGGCTATGGGAGGGGAAGGGAGCCTAAGTGTTGGGGGCACTGGGAGTCAGGATTTGTAGGTTCTATTTCTGTCTCTGCCACTGACCTTAAGTGACCCCCAGCCCTGCTTCCTCTCCCACCCTGTGTCTTTGGGGCAGTCTGTGTGGGTGCAGCACCTGACACAATGGGGCCCCAGTCTCATCTATGCCAGGCTGCTGAGCCCATCAGTCTGATCTGGGATAGCAGGAACATCGGGCTGCTAGACCCATTGCTCTGAGCCAGGGCAGGGGAATACTGGGCTGGCTCTGTCTGACTTCCAGCTATCCATCTCCCTGTTCCCCATCCAGCGAGGATGCCATGTGGTGAGGGAAGGGAGGGACTGCTTCCCAGCAATCAGTATTCCAGAGCTGGCTGCTCGGATCATGCTCAGCGTGTCGGAATTAGCATAACAAAGACTTGGACAGGGACCCCGGGGCAGGGAATCAATCAGGGCCCTGGCACAGCAGCAGGAATGGCAATGTGGAAGCACTGCATACACTCTGCAGATACCCCCTGCAATCACACAGTGAGCCCATCTCACATGGATCCAGCTGTGTCTAATGCCTCCCCCTTCCTGCAGCCAGCTATGTCTGATCATCCCGTCTCCCGCAGCCAGCTATATCTAATCCCTTCCCCCGCAGCCATCTGTGTCTAATCCTCACCCAGCAGTCAGCTGTCTGATCATCCCCACCTTAGCCATTGGGTCTATTTCTCACCCCCATGCCACTGCCACTGCACTCAGCCAGCTGTGACTGATCCTCCCCCCCGCAGCCAGCTGTGTCTGATCACCTCTCCCCAGCACACAGCCAGCTGTGACTGATCCCCCACCCACAGCCAGCTGTGACTGATTCCCCCCACCCGCAGCCAGCTGTGTCTGATCTCCCCTCCTCACTGCACACAGACTAATCCTTACCCTGCAGTCAGCTGTCTGATCATCCCCCTCTTAGCCAACTGGGTGTTCTATTTCTCACTCCCCCCCCCCACACACACACTGCACACAGCCAGCTGTGCTGTCCGATAGCTCCTCCCCTGCACAGCCAACTGTCCGAACTCCCCCACAGCTGTGTCTAATTGCCTCTCCCCAGCCAGCTGTCTGTTTCCCCTCCAGCCCTGCAAACAGCCAGCTGTGTGTGATCATTTCCCCTCCCCCCACAGAATCCTTGCCTCTTCTGCAGCCAGCTGTTCTGGTCCACCCCCACCCATCTGTATCACTACAATCTTCCTCCATTTAACTTCCAGCTAAGTACCCTCTGCCCTTCCTGCCCTTCCGAAAGGCAGACCCCCCCTGTTCTGAATAGCAGGGGTCATCCAGGAGCCCCAATCCCAAAAGCCATTTGCTTGAAGGCAAATCCTGAGAGGATTTTAGGGAGCTGGTACTGGGCTCCCCTTTACAGAGTATGGCCAGGAAGGGCAGGTGAGATTTGGACACAGAAGGGGTGGGGCATATGCAGGCCTTTGGGGGATTCCTTACCTCAGCTGTTCCTTAACTCTCCCAATCTGGCTTCCCTTGGAGCTAATGGCAGATGCAGCAGTCCCTCCCCTTTCCCCCCTCCCCCCCGCCCCCAAGGTCTCTCCTCCACAGCACACTCATGCCTCCAAGGGCCCTCTGCCTCGAGTGCTCTCAATCAGGTCCTCCTGGGGTGAGTGCTCTCAATCAGGTCCTCCAGGGCTCTTGAGGCCTTCCCCGTGGGCCACTGGCCATTTGAAATAGCGACTGAGGTGGCAAAAGGCATATGGTAAGTGGCATGGTGATACAATTCCCCAGCTAAGCAGTGCTGGGCCTGTCTAGTAGGGGGGGGCCTAGAGAGTGCTGGGGGGTCAGCAGGGGGCTGCTCTCCTTTGCAACCAGTCTGCATGAGGAGGCATTGTGCTGCAAGGAGAGGGGTGGGAGGCCAGTAAGAGGTGCTGGCAGGCTGCATCAGGCTGGTGTAAGGCACAGGGTAGGGGCTTAGTGGAGACATTTTGTTGCAGGCAGTGCTGAGGGCATTGGCTCTAGGGCTCACCGGTCCCTTGCACTCAATGCACCAAAAGCTATGGGTGGAGACTACTTTTGTGGTGCTATTCTGCCTCTGGGGAAGGGTCTGCAACTGGTGCCCATGTGGGCCATAGCAAGAGGGCCGGGCCATACCAATGAAGAGCAACAGGGGAAGTGTGCCCTGCTTCTGCCAGCATGTGTCAGAGACCAATGGAGCTGCCTTGAAAAGCAGCAGCCCCTTTTCATAACAGAGCAGAGTCCTTGCTAGAGGAGGCAGCTGCCATTCTACTAGACCTTCAACAGTACGTGCCTCCAGGTGCAACTGGGAATGGAGTCCTAACTCCCAGCCCTCTGCTCTAATCACTAGACTCATTGCCCTCAGAACTAGGATAGAACCTCGAGGCATTGACTCCCAGCCTCTGTTTCTCTCTGTGCCTCCAGCTTGTGAGCTCTTTGGGGCAGAAACTGTCTCTCACTATGTGTCTGGGCAGAGCTGGCCCCACAGAGCCCTGAAATTGGTTGGAGGGGTATTTGTGCAGTGCCTGGCTCAATAGGACCCCACTCTCTGTGGTGGGGTCTGCACGCTGTCCAGTGCGACATGGATCCTGAACGTCAGGCAGTCTGTGCAGTGTGCGGCATGATAGTAACCAGGACCTTTGCTGGAGGGGTTGTTGCCATGCCCAGCCATAAGGCAGTGCCTCTGCCTGTCACTGCACATAGTAACACTCCCCGCACTGATCTCTAGTCTCCTAGGCTCAGTGCCAGTAGTGCGGTGTCCAACTCTGGCCCCTTATTACAGCCATAAATCCCTCCCTAATGGGTACAGCCAGTGCTGTCTCCCTGCAAGATGGAGGAGCAATGGATGCATGTTGTCCAATTGCAAACCAGCACTACAGCCAATGGTCACTGGAGCACTAAGGGCATCATCCCTCTAGGTCCAGCCTAGAAAGTCCTGATGCCAGGACCCCACACTGATATCCCCCTCTCTCCAGCCCTGGGAGACTCCCACACCAGGGATCCCAAATTCAGCTCTGAGCCTCCCTACTCCTAAAGAGGAGGGAGTTGGTGAGCACCCAGGATGGATGAACGCGTGGGGATGTGGGATGGGGACCTGTTTGTATCCTGCTCCTTATAGTGGACTGAACAAAGGACTCCTGGGTTCTGCCCCCAGCTCTTGGAAGGAAATAGTGTCCAGTGAGTTGAGCAGGGGAGCTGGGAGCTAGTTTTCTGGCTTCCGTTCCCTCTGCCCAGCTCACATCTCGTCTGTGGTGGAGCTGAGCCACTAACCCTACATTGTGCCTCAGATCCCTCCTCTTTCCCCTGGGGCAGAGAATGCTTGCAGGAGGGGTGCCTGGGTGCCCAAGCACAGAAAAACCCACTGCAAATAGAATCCCCTTCAAACTCACTGTGTTTCATCTCTGAGTCATCCCCTCTCCCGAAACTTACCCCCCAGCCTCTCTCTCAAGGATGGGAAATCAGGCTGGTCTAATTACTGCTATGGTTGCCATGGCAACAGGAAGATGACTTTGTCAGCGATTTTTATTTTTCATACACATGGGCGTGAGGAGGAAGAAAAATCCTGTGGCTGCTGCGGCAGCGGTGGCTGGAGAGAGTGATCCCAGAGGTGAATAACACCACTCTGCATCCTGATCGAGGCAGCAATGGTGTGGCCTCTTCTTCCTCCTCTGGACCCTTGCCCATCCAGCCATCCTCCCACTGGCCCTCCCTTCTCCAGCCCCAGGCTCTGCACCCTTACACCTTTCTCCAGCCCCTGCCCTCCACCCCTGATCACAGGCTTGGCCACCCATCCATCCTCACCATCCCCTTCCCACTCCCTCTCCATATTCAGGTCAAGCCCACCCCATCGATCCTTCCCTGCCTCACATCCCTCATCCTCCTCCAGCCCCCTGCCTAGCTCCCTGCCCTAGGCCCTGCCCACCCCGCACTAGGCTCTGTCTATCTCCCCTCCATCCTCCCTCCCCTGCCTATCCTCCTTCATCCTCTTCTCAGCACCGTGGCCTTTCCTACCCCCTCCAGCCCATTCCCTCCCCAGTTGTGTGACATTGACGTAAATGCCTCCCCAGAATTTGAGGGTTTTAAATCCAGTTCCCCCAATCTGCTCCAGCTCTTCTGCCTCCACCCCGACTGTTCCATTGTGACTGCAGTGATTGCCCTCATCCCTCCCAAAGGATGCAGTTACCTGCCCCCCTGCTGTGCCCTGGCTTGACTTGGGAGTATTCTCAGGAGATGCCCGCTCAGGGAGCAGGACTACAGGGCTGTGATGTACAGCTACTGTACGCTGGCTTGGCAGGGGGATGGCACTGGCTTACCAAGAGCTGTGGGTATCAAGCTTGGATGTTTTTTCTAACAGATGTGCTCTAGTTCACCCAGCAATGAATTTACTGAAGTATTATACAGGAGACTTTGCAGGTCAGACTAGATGATCACAATGGTCCCTTCTGGCCTTCGACTCTATGAATCAGGCTTTGCAAGATGAACCTTTGTCTGGCTGATTGTTCCAGCTGGTCAGGAACACTCTGATGAAATGTTTCATTGCCAAAAGCACCCATTCGTCAAAACTGAACATGTCCCTGAGGCATGGGAGGCTCTGGCAAATTCCCCAACTTGAGAAAATTTCAGAAACAAGCTTCAAAATTGTTGACACTTCAGAAATGAAAAGATTAGGGGGGTTGGCTCAAATGAATTTCCCTTTCAAAATTAACTTAATTCAGACCACAAGCTAAAAAGGAGAAGGAAAACTGATCAAAACCACAGGGTCACAGGGCTGCGAGGGACCCTAGGTCATCAAGTCCAGACTCTGCTATTACAGGCATTTCTGGCAGAGAATCAGAAAGGTAAGTTCCATCTTCAAATAGGAGAACCACACACCGCCTGCAAGGCTGCTCCAAGACCCTCCTTCCTCTGATGGGCCATTTCCATTTCCTCAACTGGAAGGTTCTCCTCATCTGTGCAAACTATCCACATTTTGACGTTTTGTCTGGGGACAAATGTACATGATTGCTAAAAGCCCCATGAGATGGAAGTTGTTTCCTGCCCAGCCTGACAGGACAGATTGGTTTGTGTCACTAGTGCAGAGGTGGAAAACCTAAGGCCTAGGGGCCAGATGCGGTCCCCAGCTTGCCTGGATCCAGCCCCCAAGGCTCAGGGTTCCCACCCCAGCATTCCTTCCTTCTTGTGCTGGTGCTCCAGCCCCCGCCCCCCACTTGCCCACAGGGCAGGAGCACACAAAATCTTCTAGTCTGGGTGCCAGTAGGCTCTGGCGTGCGAGGGGAATGTGGGGAGTATCTTTTTCCTCATTCGAGGCCACATAAATGAGGATTTGTGGGGTTGTTTTTTTTTTTTTTGCTTCTCACCTGTGTGCGGCCTCTGATGGATTTTTCAGTGGGTCCTTCAGTGGCCCCTGACCCCAAAAAGGTTCCCCACCCCTGCACTAGTGGGTTGGCCAGCAATTGGGAATGGGAAAAGAACAGTTCCAGCGAGCCACATCTCCCCAAATGCTCCCAGCTTGCTAAGGGACAACATGCCAGGGCTGTTACCATTGAGGGTTCTGGTTCGAGTCTTCCACTTGTCTGGTTTGACTAGAACAGACCTGGGAGAACAAAGGGGGACCAAATCATGCTACAGTGTGCGCATCTGGAGAAGCCACCCCTGCCTAGTTTATCCTCTGGGGGTGCAGGGGCTGGTAATGGTTTGTATGTGTGGATTCTCTTAACCTGGAACCAGTGTCCCCACAAAAAATTAATCAGGAATAGCTAGTCCACTTTCAGTTCATCCACTCCCTCAATCTGCTTTAGCATTCCTGTGTAGACAAGTTCAAGCTAGACAGAAAACATCCTTTGACTCAGACACATGGAACTTCTTGTTAGCTGCACTCCATTTTGGTTTCCGAATGCTGCATGGGTGTTGTGAATCTTTGTCCCCAGATTCCCACGGAAGCATCTGAGGAGGAAATTGGTTCATCTGCAGGGGTGCTGCCATGAACGTGGGAGAGCTGCAAAAACCCCCTCCTCCAGGAGAGGTAAAGGATGGGTGAGGCCTAGCCCATGATGGAGAGAAACAAAGTAGGAATTTTCTCTAACAGTTTTGTGAAGCCTATGCATGCCTCAGTTTCCTCAATATTTTGTATGGCTACCCAATGGAGAAGAGCAGACTGCTTGCTCTCAGAGCAGGCTCAGAGAGACAGGTATGAATGTCACCCCCTCCTTTCTGATTCTGAATGAGTCATTAAAGAGAGACTGGCCAGGAACCAACCCCAAATCAATGGCAAATCCAAGATGAACGATCACCAGGCCATTAACACCTACAGCAGCCAAGGACCCGGAGGGGGATGGATTTCCCCACTTCTCTGCAGGGAAGCTGAGCCCATATCCCAGCTGGAGAATAAAGATCAGGAGGGGAGGAGCTGTGGGAGAAGCGCAGGCTAGTGGAGGAAACTGGCAGCTCCCACCTGGGAGCAGACAGAGGCAGGCAGACAGTCAAAACCTGACCCTGGGGCTCACTACAGCTTGGCCAGGCTCTGGGCTGAGCAGAACGGACTGTGCTTTAACCTTCAGCTCTCCGTGCTAAGCCACGACTACCACTCCATCCAATGTTCCCTCTATTTTTTTTCCATCCATGCATGGAATAAATTTCATTATGTACACCCAGGCATGTGAGGATGTGCACAACCAATAGGAACACATGTAGCTGGCTGTGAGCACTGGGCACTCTGCTAATCAGCTGGGCGGCATTTGACTCTCTGCTGGATGGCCACCCAAGCACTCAGCTTACAGGAAACACCATCCCTAATAAACCATCTGCCCTGGGAACGCTGCTTGAGGATCACTGGAAATGCCATCTGAGAAGCATCAGTCCCTGAGGGTGGACGAGGCTCTGCCAGGAGCCCGTCTTAGCTGGACTTGTTGGGCAGAGCTGAGGGGAAGCAGGAGGGCTAGACCCCAGAGGGAGAGTCTCAGCATGAGGGGAGGCTGTGTGGCCTGGGCTGGAGGAAGTGAGTCTCAAGGTCTGGCACTTCCTCCAAGAGATTGTTCCAAAGCCCAGAGCATAGCCCCGAGTCTGTAGATTCATGGGGGCACTCAGAGGCCAGGTAGGGGGACAGGAGTGCAGGGAGCCCTGCAACTGTTTGAGGACAGGAGACTGGACCCCACAGGCTTCCCCTGGCATCTCACTTGTCCCCCTGCCTTTCCTGGGAGATACCAGCTCAAGGGTTACAGGCTACAAGGCCTACTTGGGATAGGAGAGCCAGGCTGCAAAGGCTCTAGTCAGCCCCTCCCCAAAACCCAGCATCTTGCATATCCCTGGCCTTACCAGGTAGGTGCCAGCTTTCGGGGAGCCCAGGGGATGGAGATACAGGACTTACCCAGGACAGAAGAGCTAGCCCTACCCATCCCCCCCTGCATCTTGCCTACCTCCCTAAATCCCCACTCAGCTGCCCTAGTTACCAGACCCCCATACACCTTCCCATCTCCCCTCCCTCAGGTACCAGACTCCTCATCTTTCCCGACCCCCTACTTTCCCCATGCCCAAGTACCAGACCTCCTCATCTCCCCACCCATGAGTACCAGACCTCCCCTCACCTTCCCATCTCCCCTCCCCAGGCATCAACCTCCCCCACCTTCCCATCTCCCCTCCCCCAGGCACCAGACCTCCCCTCATCTTCCCATCTCCCCTCCCCCAGGCAGCAGACCCCCCCCTCACCTTCCCATCTCCCCTCCCCCAGGCAGCAGACCCCCCTCACCTTCCTATCACCCTGCCCCCAGGCACCAGACCTCCCCTCACCTTCCCATCTCCCCTCCCCCAGGCAGCAGACCCCCCTCACCTTCCTATCACCGTGCCCCCAGGCACCAGACCCCCCCCTCACCTTCCCATCTCCCCTCCCCCAGGCAGCAGATCCCTCCTCACCCTCCCATCTCTCTTCTCCTGGATACCAGATTCCCTCTTTTCTCCTCTGAGTACCAGACTCCCCTCACTTGCCCATTTCCCCTCCCCAAAGTACCAGATCCCCTTTACACTCCCATTTTCCCTGCCCTGGGTACCAAGACCCCTTCACCTTCCCATCTCCTCTCCCACCACTCACCTGGGTTATGCTGTCACGCATAGTGGGAGAGCGGCCGCGCCGCGTGGTGGTGGTAGCCATGGTGGTGGTGGTCTCCATGATGGTGGTGGACATGTCAGCCAGCAGAGTAGTGGCCGTGGTCTCGGTGGTCATGACGGAGGGCACCTCGCCCACCAACCGCAGGTTCCCCTCCACCCACACGTTGGGGTCACTCTCGGCCGCCAGGGACAGAACTTTGAGCCCGTTGTAGTAGAGCCCTGAGATCTGGCCCTGGAAGGGGCGGCCTTGATCTCGGCCCCCGATCTTGATGGCAGCCTGGCTGTTAAATATTGTCAGCTGTCGACCTGCCAAGACGGGGTGTGGGGAAGTCAGGGTGGGGAAGGGAGAAAGGGGATGGATGAGTTCCAAGGGGGGATGGAGTCGCAGGGTGGGAGTAGAGGGGAGGGAAGAATAAACAGAGAAAGAAAGATCCTGAGTGAATTGCAGCTCAGGAGAGAGGCAGAGCTCAGCCAGCCAAGGGACCCTGTGACAGTCCCCCAGCCACTGCCTTGACTGGGGGCCACAGCAACACCCCCCCCCCTTCGTTCTCACTTTCTCCTTCCACTTCACTCCCTGCCAGCCACTCTCCCCTGCACTGGCTACTAATACACCCACACATGGCTTTGGTCTGTGTCACAGCCCTCCAACCACCCATCTCCTTCCATCTCCAACCCTCAACCCTCTTCCCCCAGCCACACCCCCTTCTTCCATCCCCTCCATCGCCCTCCCCTCTCATCTGTCCGTCCCTCCACTCATAGGCAACAACTTCTGCTCCAGCCGAGGAATGCTCGGGCCTCACCCCCTGCTCTGCTCAAGGCCCCATCCTCACTCCACTCCACCCCTTCCCTGAAGCCCTCCCAGCTTTGTCCCCACCCCGCCCCCATTCTACCCCATCCCCCAAGCCCAGCCCTGCCTCTACCTGCCCCTGCTCAGCTTCCTCCTCAACCCTCCCGGAGCTTCTTGAACACCACAAATCAGCCCCTCCAGCCCCTACTCCTCCTCCCCTCCTCTCTCCCTCCATTTCTCTCCCTCTGTCCACCCCCAACCTTCCTCTCTTCCCTTTCTCTGCCCCCAAACCACTCCCTCCATCCCCCACCCTTCCAACCCACACCTGACATGTATCCATCCCCACTACATCCTTCCTCCCCCAAACCAATCCCCCTACTTCTCCCGTCCCTCCATCTGTGCGCACATCCCTCACACCTTTACTTGTCCAACATCCCTGAACACTGCTCCATCTATCCACCCAGCCCTACATCCTTCCACCTCCTCCATCCCTACCCTGGCTCCACCCATCCATCTCCATACTCACTCCTCTGTCTAGCTACCTTTCCTCCATTCTGCCCCTCTTGGTACCCATTTGGCATTCACAGACCCTGCATGGAACAGAAACAGAGCGAGCAGAGGAGGAGAGAGAGACGTGCAGCACAGAGAGGTACTGGGCATAATACAGGCCTTGGAACTGTTAAGTCCCCTCTGACTGATAATGCGACTCAGGGCCCTTCTCCTCCAGGGGGCACCAGCTCTAATCCAGCCACAGTGTGGGTGGTGCAGGGGGGTAATGAGTGACTCATGAGGGTAGAGAACAAGACTCGAGGCCTCCCCCCTGTAGGGGTGCTGGCTCTAGTCTGGCCAGCCAATGGGGAAGGAATGTGCAGGGTGAAGGAGCAGTTTTGGGGCAGATGGGGGGTATAAGCTGGTTGGTCCAGGGGTGCACAGCTTCCGAGCTGTGCAGCCCTTCCCCCATGTCTGGCAGAAGGCTGCAGTGCAGCTGCGGAGGCTGAGGGGGAAGGAGCCAGACTGAGAGGAGGGTGGGCATGTGAGGAGGAGAGGGCCAGAGAGGGGTATGTGTCTGTGGGGGAGGTCTGTGTGGGGAAGGGCTGGGGAGGGTATGTGTCTATGGAGGGAGGGGCTGGGGAGGTCTGTGTGGGGAAGGGCTGGGAAGGGTATGTGTCTATGGAGGGAGGAGCTGGGGAGGTCTGTATGGGCAAGGGCTGGGGAGGGTGTGTGTCTATGGAGGGAGGGGCTGGGGACGGTATGTGTCTATGGAGGGAGGGGTTGGGGAGGTCTGTGAGAGGAAGTGCTGGGGAGGCTATGTGTCTATGGAGGGAGGGGCTGGGGAGGTCTGTGTGGGGAAGGGCTGGGGAGGGTATATGTCTATGGAGGGAGGGGCTGGGGAGGTCTGTGTGGGGAAGGGCTGGGGAGGGTATGTGTCTATGGAGGGAGGGGCTGGGGACGGTATGTGTCTATGGAGGGAGGGGTTGGGGAGGTCTGTGAGAGGAAGTGCTGGGGAGGCTATGTGTCTATGGAGGGAGGGGCTGGGGAGGTCTGTGTGGGGAAGGGCTGGGGAGGGTATATGTCTATGGAGGGAGGGGCTGGGGAGGTCTGTGTGGGGAAGGGCTGGGGAGGGTATGTGTCTATGGAGGGAGGGGTTGGGGAGGGTATGTGTGGGGAAGGGCTGGGGAGGGTGTGTGTCTATGGGGGCATAGGCAGTGGGTGAATCTAAGGCTGGGGTAACAAGCTCCCAGCTTCACCCTTTCTGCCCAGGGGCACGTGGGAATCAAACACTCCCCCTGCCCACTATAGGGGATGCCACCCCATGCCCAGTGGGCAGCATTCAGCCCCAGCCTTCCTCAGCCTCCGCGAGAGTGGCAGAGGGGAGGGAGTGCAGGCAGCTCAGGCCCCAGCCCCAGCCTTAGCCTTCCCTGGCCCCGGCGGGAGCACAATGAGGGAGGGCAGGCAGCTCACAGCCGCAGCCTTCCCTGGAGCACAGGGAAGGAGGGCCTCTGGTCCTTGATAGCGTGCGCACCCCTGGCTATAGAGGGCACATGGCAGGTGGTTCCTCTGGCCCCAGAATGCAGGCAGCACCTGACCCCAGCCTCCCCAGCCCTGAAGCGCTGGCAGCACGGCCCCAGCCTTGCTGAAGCCCAGTGAACCCCAGAAAACTGGGGGAGGCCCATTGAATGCGGAGTATGGGTGGGGCTGGGCTGGCAGCATGGGAAGGCATTGCCTTCCCATCTCTTATAACCGCTGCCCATGGCTGGGGAGTTGTCTGTGGGGAAGGTTATGTATCTGTGGGAGGAGGGGATGGGGAACCGTATGTCTGAGGGAAGGACAGGGGAGGTTTGTGTGGAGAATGGCTGGGGAAGGCCATGTATCTATGGGGGCAGGGATTGCGGAGGTGTGTGGGGAATGGCTGGCAAAATGTTCCTTGGGAGGGGCAGCGCCCTTGGGGTGCTGAGGTACACAACTGGCTGAAGGGAACAGAGGGACCCCCATTAGCAACAGTGGGATCCTGGCCTAGCTGCCCACAGTGCCTGGCACAGGCAGGTGCCCACTGGGATGCGTTGGGGAGTGGGGGATGAGCACCAGCAGCTGATTCAAAGCTGGGGGCCACATGTGGGGACCAAAGCAGTGCCACTGAATCAATCTGCCGTCGAACCTGCCCCTGCCTCCCCTCTCATTAGCCACATCCCAGCTGCCATCCAGGTGGCGCAGAGCAGTTTAGAAAGCAAATCCTGGCCAACTCTCTCCCCCTCGCTGCCACGCTCTCTCCTCGCTCCCTCCCTCCTTCAAAGGCGCCTTTTAAAAAAGAGAAGAGACTGTTAAAGGGACCTTCTGTTGTGAGCAAAACCGACTCCAGATGGCTCCTACTGAACCGTTATCAGCTGGTTAACGCTCTGTCTTTACAACAGCTTCGGCTTTGGATGAATACTCTGGAAATCGGCAGGTTTTTAACCCTCTGAGTTTCAGCTTCTTGGGTTTTTTAGAAAACAGGATTATTTTTGTTTTAATTTTCTTTTGCTTGGGGTTAAGAAATCAGTAGCACAAAACTGCCTGGACTCCTGCCACTCATCTGTTTTCCCTGAGTTTGGGGGAGTTTAGCACATTAATTAGTTTTCACTCTTGTTAGGTGGATTTTTTTTTGGTTTGCTGCTTATTTAAAGAGGTTATTTGTTATGTGATTTATTTGCCACCTGGATTTTTTAAGGGCCTACACACGGATGCGTGCACACACCCACAATACTGCCCTGTATCAAATTTGTCTTGGATTCCTTCCCTGCAAGCCTCCCCACCCCATTGCTCTTGTGGGAGGTGTGAGGCCTGGCAAAGTTGTGAGGCTGCGGGTTAACAAACTCCTGCCGCTTGCAAAGAGAGCTTCACCAAACTTGTTATGCTTGTGAGTGCCCACGATTACCAAGCTCATGACGCTTGTGAAAAGGGGAAGCGTCAGCTTATCTGTGAGGCACAAGACCCTTGTGGAGGCAAACGCACATTTATTGGGGCTTAGTTTAAATCCAGCCTACTTGCCAGCAGGAGGAGGGTGTGTGTGCTCCTGTGTCTCAGGGGAACGAGCAAGCCAGCCTAATGGAGCAGCTGGTGCTACCCCACTGGCTGAAAAGTCTCCAGGGAAGCATTATTCTGAGGCAGACCTACTTGCCTCTCTGCTATCCCCCATCTCCTCCTGCATTTTATTCCTCAGGGAAGCTGATGCAGACAATCTGTCCAGGATGCTTGCTCCTTATCGTGCACAAGCAGTGTCCCTGGGCCCAGCCCCCAATCTCCCAAAGATCAGCAGTGCCAAAAGCCAGGCCTCCAAGGAAGAGGGACAGGAGCTCACTGGAGGTGTTCTCCCCTCTCGCTCTGGGCTGGTGGCAAAGGTTCAAGTAGCAAGCCAGGAAGCTGAACCGCGGCGGATCCCTGCTTAGAATCAGCCCCCACAAGTTGGGGCTTTTCTCCAATTTCTAGGCCCCTGGTTTGAATGAGGGCTGGGGCAACATGGCTGGTTTTGGACTGCAGAAGCAGAGCCACCCATGGCACAGCCCAGAAATCAGGAGCTGGGAAGTTAGAGCTGTCAGATTTAGTCTCTTAGCTCCACAAAGGGTTGGCCTGGGGAAACTAGGCTGCCCACAAAGGCATCTCCCCATAAACCGACAGGCATAGGCCATGTAGCACTGCTGGGGAAAGGGCAGGTCTCTCCTCAATGCCTTTCTTTCCAGCAAAGCTTTCCAGGTTGGGCCCTGGTTAGTGTGGCAAGTTGAAAGACCAAATCTACCTTGAGGGAAGCAGGCACCAGGCTGGGACAGGGTTGGGAATGGCTTGGTGCTGAAGGGGTAGGAGAAGCTGTTGGCTAGGGGTGTGTGTTGGGAGAGATGGGTCAGCCAGATGCATTGTCTAGTGAACAATAGATAAACCAAGAGAGAGTGTGTATGGGGCATGGATGAATCTGTGGGGGATGGATGTGAGGACAGATGGAAGTAAGGGTGAGAGTAGGGATGGTTGGGTGTATGGAGTTATGAATGGGGAAGGGTGGGAATGGAGATGGATGGAAGGGTGTACATGTGTGGGGATGGAAGAAAGGAAGGATGTATGTATGTGAAGACAGATGGAAGGGTGTGTGTGCGGATGGAAGGAAGGATGTGTAGGGGGAGACAGACAAATGGATGGGTGCATGAGGGGACAGATGGATGGATGGGTGTGTGGGGTGATGCACTGATGGATGGGAGGGTGTGTATGGGAATGGATGGAAGGGTGGAGAAGCGTGGAGAAGGAAGGAACGAAAGAAGGAAGAATGTGGAAACAGATGGAAGGGGGTGAGTGTGGATGGACAGGTGTAGGAGAAACGGATGGAAGTGTGGATGTAGGGATGGAAGGGACGACGTGTATGCAGACAAATGGATTGATGGATGGATGGATGTCTGTGAGTATGGATGTGTATGTAAGTATATGCGGGGGATGGATGGAAGGTGGTTTGTGAAGAAGCGAGGAAAGAAGGTGTGTGAGAGGACGGATGGATGGAAGTGTGGGGGTGATGGGTAGAAGGATGTGTGGGGGTGCATGGAAGGAAGAGGGTGTGTGAAGATGCAAGGAAGGAAGGGGGTATGTTGGGATGGGTGGATAGAAGGGGTGTTTGGGGACAGATGGACGGGAGGTGTGGGGACGGAAGGAAAGAAGGTGTGAGAGGGGATGGAAGGGAGTGTGAGGATGGTTATTTAGGAAGGGATTGTGGGGGTGAATGGAAGGAAGAGGGTATGTGAGATGAACAGGAGGAAGGGGTGTGTGGGATTGGCTGGGTGCATGTGGGGAAGAATGGAAGGAAGCGTGTGTGTAAAGATGTAAGGAAGGAAGGGGGTGTGCGGGGACAGACTGATGCATGGATGGGTGTGTGGGGGGGATGGATGGATGGAAGGGGTGCTGGGGTACTGAAGAAAGGAAGGGAGTGTCTGGATGGAAGGAAACAGGTGAGATGGGGATGGATGGGTTTGTGGGGCCAGAAAGAAGGAAGGGTGTGTGGGGGGATGGATGAAAGGGTGTGTGGAGAGACAGATGCAAAGATGTGTGGGAATGGTTTTTAGGAAGGGGTGTACGGGGTTGAAGGAAGGAAGGGGTGTGTGGGGATGAATAGAAGGAAGGAGAATGTGTGCATCGGTGTGTGGAGATGGATGGAATGTGTGTGTGTGGACAGATGGATGTGTGCAGGGAAGGATAGTTGGAAGAGGATATGGGGGGATGGAAGGAAGGAAGAGGAAGTGTGTGGATGGAAGGATAGATGGAAGAGGTGGCGGGGATGGGAGGCAGTGGGTGTGGGGGTAAGATGGATGGAAGGGAGCATGGTGGGACATAAAGGAAGGAAGGGGATGTGTGGGGACAGATGGATGGAAGGGCGTGTATGGAGACAGACAGGTGGAGATAGGTAAGTTCACCATTGCGGTTGTTGTGCACGTGGCAGGAGAAGTTGCCAGCACCCCTTCACCCTAGCAGGGGAAGCTCAAAGCTGGTGGCTTCCCCTCCCCACCTTCATGATCTGCACTGAATTTGCACAGAAGCAGCCTCCCGTCAATAACCCTTGTGTTGATCCAGGACGAGAAGGGTATGGACGACGTGCAGATCTCAAGTCTAGACTGTTTGGAGCTTTGTGGGGGGGGAGATGAGATTTGGGGCCAGGTCTGTTTGGCGCTTTTGGTAGGTGCTAAGGATGTTAAGAAGCAGGAAACTGACTAATTGTGTAGGAGATACAATTTGTATCAACTACATGATTAGTTGATAAGAGGAGGTGCTCTGTCCTGGCTCGCCCCAGGTCCAGGAGCTACCCTTCTGCAGCTCTGCAGTTTAATGTAGTAGGAACCGGGTGTGCAGGCAGCCCAGCTCTTACTACATTTAACTGCAGAGCTGCAGTGGGGGTAAGTCTTAGTCCAGCAGCCCCTGCAGACAAGGGCTGCTGCCACGAAGAAGCCTCTGTCTGCGGTGACCAGGGCTGGTCACAAACAGAGGCTGCTCCAGCAGCAGCTCCTGTCCATGGGACATGGAGCAGCCTCTGCTTGCAGTGAGTCTGGGCCTGCCCCAGGCAGAGGCTGCTTCACGGCAGCCTCCCTTGCATCTCCACTCTGGCACCACAGAGACGGTGCTAGGGGAACTGGCTTTTAAGCCAGCCACCTCCAGTACTAGCTCCTGCTTCCCTGCCACCTTGCAGAGGCAGCACGGAGGAGGGAAAGTGAGTAGTCGAGTAGTTGACTCAACTACAGCCGCTCCCTGAGTTACGAACAAGTTATGGACCAACACTTGGTCCGTAACTCTAAGTGTTCGTAACTCGGATCCCATAGAGTTACATGGCGACCGCGCTGTTCGTAAGCACGGATCGCCGTTCGTAACTCGGATCCACATTTACGACCGCTTTGGTCGTAAGTGGAGGTGGTCGTAACTCGGGGAGCGGCTGTACCCGATAAGCCTCGGCCAGTGTTTCTCAACCAGTGGTACAAGTACCCTTAGTACTCGAGACACGTCTGAGGGGTATGTCAACACAACTGAAATTTGGAGAAAACTGAATTTTTGTTTTAAGTTTTACAGCATTTTATTATTTTTGTACTTTTTACACCCGAAAATGTCATTGCCCACTCGGCTACGATTAAGTTGTTTAAACAAATGTATTGCAAAGGTAGAAAAAAATGTTGTGTGTCTGAAAACTTTAGGTACTGGGGGTACTTATACATTTTTTTTGAAAAAGGGGCACTTTATAAAAAAAAAGGTTGAGAAACACTGGCCTAGGCTCCTCAACTAGTCGCTTACATCCCTAGTTGGTGCTGCCCATGACCGCGACTATATAAATGGAAACATACTATTTTTAAAAGGGTGAGTAGCTGGGAGGGAAGGAGACACATCCCCCTCTCCAAATGAAGGCTGTTCGACTGTTTTAACAGGCTTGGCTCTTCCCAAGGGGTCAGCAGCTTAGAACCCGTTATGAGAGTGCCCTGAAAGGGCGATGCCTGTACATATGCAGCTAGTTAATGTGCAGGTAAGTGTCACTCAAGAACCCACCCCAGTGATCCTCAAGGGACTGAAAGTCGGCTGTCAGAAGGAGGTGGGTCGCTGCTTTGATGTGGCCGAGTGGGGGCCCACTCAAGGGCTGTGTGTGCGCTCATACAAATGCCAAGCTCCACTTCAGTATTTTCAAGTGTTTTACATTTTACAGATGAGGAAACTGAGGCACAGAAAGGCAGACTTGCCCAAAGGTGCCCAGCAGCAGAATCAGGAAGAGAACCCAGATGTCCCCAGAACAAGGTCTGCACTCTCCACTGGGCCACAGATGGGGCCCAAGAGGACACATCCTTAATGGGAGGTCTAGCTGCTCTGGGCTTCATGCCTCATCTGATAGCTGGCAGATAAGGAGCTAAGCAGCGGGCTGGGAAGGCACAGAATGCTTGTGAGCTCAGTGATTTTTGGGGGGAATCAGTGTGTTAGTTTAACCCTGCTGGATGTGGCACAACTGAGGGCACAGTATTTCAAGAGAGCAGGATATTCCATCCCGCAAAACAATGTGAGATTTTGACTATTTTTCCATCCCTTGTCAGACCGAAAAGCCCAATTTCCCAACTTTCCTCCAGATGAAATACCCTCAAAGTTGCTTACAATGGCACCTGACTAGTAGGCTGACGAAATGGCATTTCGTGACCATCTTCTGAGCAGCTCCAGGGCGTAGGTGATCAGCCCAGATCCAGACAAGATTTTCCACAGTGCCGTTGGTCTTGTTGTCCTGAGGGGGCATGTGGCCAGTGTGCCAAATCTAGAGCAAACTCCTTTCCTCATGCCCACTGTCACTTGAAGTGAAACCAGGAGTCTGCCAGTCCCACCTGCCTGACCTTTAACTCCCTTGCAGCTTCCCCAGCACAGCCCATTAGAGCTTTAACCCTTTGAGCACTGGTGCTGAGTCTTACAAGTAGGCAGGACAGTGTGATAGCATGGCAGATGACTACCTCCTTCATGGCCACTCCTCACTAGCCACTGAGTGCCAGCCAGGGTCTCAAATGTTGGGAGCCTGACTCCAGGGGCCTCTCCAAGAAACCTCAAAGCCCACTGGGGAGCCAGGAGAAATCAGACTCCTCTATTTTAGGGTGTAAAGGGGATCTGAGCTTTGGAAGAATCCTACTCTGATCTGTGGGTGCCAGTCACTTGGAATCCTGGCCTTGGGATGGCTGGGAAGCTACTGCCTGCTTCCATGTCAAGTATGTTCAGTGCTTAAAGAGCCCGTGATGAGTCCTGCAGTGAGGACCATCTACAAGGAGGCACCCCAACTCCTGTGACAGCTTTTGAACCTAGGGGCCCTTGTGTTTGTAAGATGGCCTTTTCAAATTCACCTTGTCCCCAGCACACGTGCTGCCCCCAAGGGCAAAATCAATTACACTCAGTTATCAAAGGGCTAAAGAGACTGTGGTTCAGAATCCCTCCTGACATAGCTTTCAGCTGTGCTGTTTTCAGCAGAGGGGATTGAGCCATTCAATTCTCATTCATTTAGAGGGGATGTCTTGACACCCTTGGGCATCTTTGCAATGCTCAGCGCTGGTGTTAAAAATAAACTGTAACCAAAAAAAAAAAAAAACCCTCGCTGGAGTATTTCTGGGATAATTATTATTTTTGAAGGATTCCACTGAAAACATTGGGCTCAATTAGTCTTTCACTTACACTAGTTTAAAACAGGACTAGATCTCAGCAGTGACACCTCTTGAGATATTGCCATGATATCTGGTGCTTCTCCTGAAAGCCCCAGCTCCAGGAATCATGGGATTAGTTGAGAATTTCGTATTCTTAAAAAAATAGTTTGAACTCTTCTTATTTTATTTCTTTATTACTTAGTTTTCCTTCACAGATCTCAAAGCATTTTACAACAGAGAATCTTATCCCTACTTTACAGAAGGGAAAACTGAAGCACAGCAGGCCAGTAGCAGAGCCAGGAATAGAACCCAGACATCCTGAGTCCTAATCCAGTAGGATGGATTGCTTGGCTGCATGAAAAAAAAATCTAAAAGAGCTGCAAAGTGTGAGTTCTACAGGCTCAAAACACAGAAGGCAAACAAACAAAAATCCCAAATTTCTCATTTAAAAAAATGATGGTTTCAAAGCCAATATCATTATTTGTGAATCCCCCAAGCTGTCAATACTGTATTTTAGCACCACAACATGCAGCCAGATTTTGAAAAGAAGTGAGAATACTGGGCTTAGATTGGGAGCTGTCTGAGACAGGGACAGTCTCTTGGTTATATGTTTGTACACTGCCTTGTACAATGTGACATCCTGGTCCATGACCGGGGGCTCTTAGGAGCTACAGCAGTACAAATAATTCATAGATTTATGGATTTCTAGGCCAGAAGGGACCATTAGATCATCTCTGCTGTCTTGTCTAACACAGGCCAGAGAATGTTGTTGCGTTAACCCTGCAAAGTTTCCAATCACTTGTGTTTGACTAAAGTATCTTCCAGAGAGGCAGCCAGCCTAGAGTGGAGATGGAGACTCTACCTCTGCCCTGGTGGGTTTGTTCCAATGCTTAATCTCCTTCCCTGGGAAAAATGTGCCGCTTGTTTCTCAATGGAATGTGTCTGGCTTTAATTTCCAGTCATTGGTTCTGCCTCTTTCCAAGAGCTCTTTAGTACCCAGGATTTGTTCCCAGTGAACCATAACTAAGTCACCTCTTCCTCTTCTTTTGGATAAGCTAAACAGTTGTAACATCTCTCACTATCCAGCATTTTTTCCCTCAGGCCACATGTAATTTTTGCTGCTTTTCTCTATACCCTCTTTGCTTTTTCCAACATCTTTTGTCTATGGAGAGCACCAGAGCTGGACATAGGATTTCTGATGATTGCAAATGAAGTCACTGGTAGTAAGTGAGAGGAAAATTGAGCCCAAGATAATAAAAGACAACCTAGTGAGCTGACCCTGTTGCTCTTTCTTAATGCAAATGCTGCAGCCTGGGGCTAGCCCTGAAGGTGAAAGTGAATAAAAACAATAGTGAAACTAACTAGAAATCCAGGCTTGAAACTGACTAGTCTCTTTTCCTGGATTGAAGTGCCAAGTACAAAAAAAAGTTAACCATAGGACATCAATGATGAAATCAGATATAATAAACATATCTCCTCCCCCCACCCCCAGCAAGATTTAAGAATGCTCTACAAAAGTGGAAAATTTAATCTTTCTTTAGATGTGACAGTGTCCATTTAAGCACAGATCTGATGAACCCCCTCTTGTTTATTTCTTTTTAAAAACAACCCATCCCAAACACTTTTAAATTAATACAGTGTGGTTTAGTCCTAAAGGGTGAAATTCACCCTTGCTAATGAATTACTTAAATCCAACTGAGTGGAGCAGATGTCTTGTGCTGGATTTCTGCACCAAGGTGAATGTCGCCCACAAAACAGCTCTACTTGGCAGAAGTTTCCATTCTACTTGGACGGGTATTTCAGCTGGTGTAAATTGCCATAGCTCCATTTTACATCTGCTGAGGATCAGAGTTTAAAACTGAAAAAGTTCTTAAAAACTTAACAAGTCCTAGACTCCCAGATCTCTTGTGGTGGGGTGTTCATCTCATTGTGTGTGTGTGTTTGTGGGAGGAGAGGTAGGGAGGGATAAGGTAAGAGAAAGTTTAAAATCAGTTTAAAATTCCAAATATAATCCAGATGAAGAAATTTAGCATCCAAAGTGGAAAATCAACACATAAAAAAGCCCATACTACTCAAAGGGTTAAATCTTGTTTTGTTATTTTTTTTTTGGTTCATCCAGGTACATATAAATATAGATATATAAATCTCTTGGTTTTTGTTTTAAATAAATTAACTTGTTAAAGTCCCTTTAACTGATTTGTTTTGGATGTTGGTGGTTTAAACAATCAAGTTACAGACATTAAAAGATACATTTAGATGCTTATCCCAGTTAGAAAAACGTGCTAAGAATTGGTTATTAAAAGACATTTTGAATTTATAGGTTTAAAATACATTACAAGACTGGTTTAGCGTTCGGTTTGTGTTAAAATCATATTATTAGCTGGTTAAAAGAAGATTTAAAATTACTTTTTTGTTTTGCTTTTTCCCCAACTGAGTTTAAGCATTAAAGGTACAGAGCTCAGCCCAGAGGTAGAACAGGGCCCCATGCTATGAAAAGTTGAGTCAGTTACAAAGCTGGTGAAAAGAACCTGGAATTCTAGGAAGGGAGTCTGGCGGTTTGAATTACAGGGTGAAGTGTTGGCTCCATTAAAGTCAACAGTTAAATGTCCTTCACTGTCTCAACTTGGCAAGACTGGTGGCATGGTTTAGAGGTAGGGCCCAGGAGTAGAACTTAGGACTTCTGGGTTCTATTCTTGGCTCTGTGGCAGAGGTCTCTGTGCCTCTCATTCCTCTTGGCCTTTTTTGACTATAAACTCTCTGTGAGGGGGATCATGTGTCCTGCAGTGCCTGGCACTGCTCTCAGTCAGGTTCCCTGGGAGCCAGTGAAAAATAACTCACAATCAAATCTGTCATTCTGACCTCTGCAATGGAGGTGTGAAAACCTCCCTGTATCATGCCTCCACCATTCTGTGGGAGAAATAGCAAACACTCTCTGTCACTTTTACTGCCCCCCTCCCTGTGTCTCTCTGAGTCACTGGCTCCATCTGTTTGCTGATCTGCAGTATTTAGTCTTCTGCAACTCACAAGTGCCTGGAATCCTAAAGAGTTAGGGTTGCTTAAAATAATCAGTAGCAATGAGTCCCACAGGCTAATTCCACCGACTTCCTCCAAGGGCCACAAGTCCCACATGCTAACCCTGATAACCTCTGTAGGAGCTCAGAGTCCCAGAGGCTAACCCCAGTCTCCCTTCATTTATAGGACACTAATACTGTTACATAAGTCTGTAACCCAAACCTAGGACATCTAGAGCTGGGGGACGGATGGGCTGCATCTGTCATAACCAACCGAGCCATATAAAGTTCTCGGCGACCATTGAAATCATGCATCCACGTTCTGCCATTCAAACCCCACCACAAATGTTTAAATGAGCTCTCCAGACAAGATGCTTTCTAAAGAGGAGGTGGGGGAGAATGTTGGGACAGCAGTGGGAGAGCTCTGCACCTTTAAATCTTTTTTATTAATTAACCGCAATTAATTATCGTTAATTACCTTTGTCGAGTAGCCACTCATCTACTACTCGACCGAGCCGATACGGAATTCTCTGCCTAGCAATCGCCAGCCGCTCATTATCACTGTTCCCTTTAAAGAGTTTAGAGAAGAGATTTGCAAACGGTTAAAATAAAAAAATAAAAAGATAAAATCAAATAAGAGAGAGAGAGACATATCACACCATCTGGAAGGTCAAAGGTCAGAGGTTAGCATGTTTAGAGAGGTCAAATAGTGGTTAAGCGTTGGATCAAAATTAGCTGGCTTGGGGGGCTGTTTGGTTGATGGTTTAGTCGATTTAGGCAGCACAGAGAGCTATTTACACAGTTTAGTAGAGTTTAGGTGTTAGGTGCGCGGCTGGATGTTAAGCGGATTTATGCAGCATTTAGGAGGAGAAAGCTCCAGTGCAGTTTGGGGTTTAAAACTGACTTTTATCAACCTTTAGACCCTACCAAATAAAATCAAATCCTGACAACACAGTGACACATGGCCCTGTTGCCACCTCGGATAGAAGACAAGTTTTCTGTGCACCAGTTTCTCGTTCTAGCTTTCTTTGCCAAGCTTCTCTGCCCGACTCCCCCCGCACCCTTCCCCACTGCATAAGGCACACAAACAAGGTCTCATTCACCCCCCACCCCCATCCCATTTCACATTTGTCTCTGAAAATCCAGATTGGCAGTATCAAAGAACATCCCCAAAAGGCATAAAAGCTGGGCAAGCCTTCCCGTTTTGTTACAGTGAAGAAGAGGGGGATCTCTCTCTCACACCTGCATTAGCAAGGAGGGTGTAGATGCTACTAGAGGGCAAGCTCAGTGTTTGTACAGTGCCCAGAACAACAGGGCCCCTGACCTCACCAAACCTTTGACTGGAATAGAAATGATCCTTGTGTTTCTTCCTTTACACTTTACACAAATGAGCTGGTTAGCTAATTCCCAGGTGACAGGGTTCTGGAACTGGCATCACACACAAACCACAGGTTAGGAGGAAAGGAAGCTGCTGTGTTACCGCAATAGTTGAGGCCAAGGGACAGAAGAGCTCAGCCTTGGGTAACATATCTGCCTTTTTCTAATCATTGGGATTCCCTGTTGGGTTGCAATGGGGGGCTTGTGCAAGTGCTTAGCACAGTGGGAGCCCCAATCTCAGTCGGGGTCTCTAGGTATATTGGAATGCAATCAAATAATTGTACAGGCGGGGAAACCAAAGCACAGAGTGATTATGGGGCAGATTTTCAAAAGAGTCAGTGTAAGCAACTGGCCTGGGCCTGATGTGCAGAGACAGTGAGCTTGTTACAGCCCAGCTAGGGAGCTTTGGGTAGGTCTGCACAGCAGCGTTATTTGAGAATAACTGATGTTATTCCGAAATAACACCTTGCGCATCTATACTACAAGCCTTTATGTCAACATAATGTGGAGCTGAAGGACTTCTTACTCCAACTCATGGTAACTCTCATTTCACAAGAAGTAAGGGAAGTCCAAGCAAGAGCATTCTCCCTTTGACTTCCTGCTGTGTAGTCAGCGACAAAAGCCGAATTAAGCTATTTTGACTTCAGCTACGTCAATTGCACAGCTTAAGTTGCATAGCTTAATTTGACTTTAGCCCTGCTGTGTAGATGTGCTCTTTGGGTTTTTAGCTCAACCTGTACAGACTTTAGCTGATTTGATCTCTGGTGTCAGCACTGAGCAGGCCTCAGTACTCCAAAGAACTTGGCATGCTGGAAGCTGATCACTTGGGGAAATCAGGCCATTAAGTATCACAGCAGAAGCAGCTGTGAAACCTGGCCCCAGTTGTGCATGACAAGTGAGGGCCTAGTGATTTGCCCCAGATCACAGAGGGTGTCTGTGGCAGAGGCTGGAATGGAACCCAGGAGTCCTGGGCTCTCTGGAGAATCAGGTCATGTATGACTTGCTCAAGATCACACTGGAAAGCGGTGGCAGAATGGAACCCAGATGTCCTGAGCCCCAGGACCAAACCCCCAGAGGCACCTTTCTTGGTGCTGGTGGAATGGCAGAGATGCTTGCGCTGTTCCTCTATGTTGGCGGGAGCGTAACAGCTTGCAAAGGAGGAGAGGCAGCATGAGCTGGGCAGCGAATTAGCTGGCAGAGGCATGGAGGTCACAGTGACGTCTCCCCTCCATGTCTGAGCACAGAGGTGAACAACTGCTGCTGGGTGGCATGGGAATGGGTTGGATAGCCCAGTTGGGTTGTTGTGCACTGGATGTACTGGATGGGCAGGCTGCAGTGGGGAGGAAGTAGCAGGCTGTTAGAGACACAGGAGGATGTGGAGGAGGTGCTAAAGTGGGGAGCCTGTAGGAATCAGTGAGAGCCAGGACTTTTGGGTCCTCTCCCCGCTCTCTGAGGGTGGAGCAGGGAGGGTGGGGGGTTCCCTCTAGGCAGCAAGGAGCCTTGTGAAGCTGTGTCCCTCTCTGCAAGGGGAAGGGCTACAGAAACCCCTTCTGTGAGCTCTCTACTCTGAGGTCTCGCTATGCTCACCTCACTATTCAGGATGCCATTTGGCCCCCTAATTAGGAGTGATTGGGAACTTTTTATGCTCTCATTAGTGCTGGTATTAACGAGGCGATTAACATCTTTAATTAAAACCACATCTTCCCTGGGAAGTGACCTGGGTCGCTAATCAGCAGCCAGCACTCCTGCAGGCTGGGGGATTGCCATAGGAGCCACATGCTTGCTAAATGGGAGAGTGCTGGGGTACATGGAATTGCATGTGTGTGCATCACATGTCCTTCTGTCTGTATAGCAGGTCTTGCCTGAGTCCATTGCATGCCACTAGGTGCTGGTGTACATACAAGCTACTGTGTGCATTGCCATGCTGCTGAGTTCCAGGAGCTGGGAGGAGCCTCGATTCCTGATCCCAACCCGCACCAGCCCTTACCATTTGGGAGGCTGGTCTGTTCTCTAGCTTGCAGTTCTGGATCTGTACATCAGTTCCCCAGTGATACCTTCTGTATGGGCCACATAGGTCCTGGGCCAGCCTCCTGCTGCTAGGGACGGTGCAGTGTGTGCATGACACGTCCCTCCCACCCACAGTGCTGCCTGCCAAGCTACCGCTGGGCTCCAGGAGTGGCTAATCCAGGGAGGTATCCCCGCTCCGTCTGGCAGAAGGCGCACGTGCCGTTGTGTGTTTGTGGGAGATACTGCTGTGTACCAATGCGTAGGCCAAGTGGCACTGTGCTGGGGCGGATGCCACAAGCAGCTCTCTGCTGCTGTGTGTTGGTGGGGATGGCTGCAAGCACCTACAGGGCCGCACGCTTGGGGGGTGCAAAAGCGCTCCCCCCATGGTCCTCCAGGTAAGCATGCTCCAGTTGGCCAGAAGAAGGAGCGGTGCGCTGCCCGAGCCTCCCTCCCCCATGTTCTGGCTGGCCGGGGGAAGGCTGGGGCTGATTTCCCCACTTACTTGAGGGACCATGGGGGGTGCATTCACACCTTGCGGTCCACATTTACAAAAATGCACACCCGTGCAGAAATTCCTGTGTACGGGCCTGACCTGTCTATGTGTACACATGTGAGTCTGGAGACCTGTGGTGTTTGTGTACATCTGTCTTTTCATATCTGTTTTTGAATGAACTTGTGCATGCACTGGGGGGTGTGTGTGTGTGTGTGTGTGTGTGTGTGTGTGTGTGTGTGTCCCCTTCTCATCTTCCTCATGATACTCCATCCTTGGCTACTGGCTCCGAGTCTTCATTCCAGGTGAGGGTGCCAACTGACCCAGGGAACAGGCCCACAGGGAGCAAATCCCCCACTCTTTCCCAGAGGATTGACCTCCTGTTAAGTCTGCCTGGCTGGCTCTTGGGTGCTGGTTTGTGTGTGATGCAGTCAAAGATGATGGGGGAGGCAGGAATCTGCCCACTCAGGACAGAGAAAAGCCATGGGGGGTTCAGATACAAATGTGGCATCATTTCCCAATCCCCCTGACATCCGCAGGGGCTGAGGGAGCTTGGTGGAGGCTGGAACCAACTTGTAACTCTGATCTTTCCCTGTAACTCTCCAATTCTGCAGCTGGCTAGAGCAGAATCAGAGGGCAGAGCCCTGAGTGTGCGTCTTAGGGCCTACACTGCCAAGGGATGGGGGGATTCTCTTGGGGCAAGGATGATGCTACTGCTTCCAGGGCCTTGAGAAAGGACATTTCAGATCTACTGCCTCCCCCACAATGGGCACCTTATACCTGCATCTGGCGAGGAACTGTCTCCTGCTCCCCATCAAGCACCAAAGATTCCTCCCCCAGCACCTCTGATCCTTACCCCCACTAACCACCACCCACCCACTGGCACTTCAGCTTCCCCCCCCCCGATTAGGAACTGCTTCCATCCTGGGCACCTCCCCAGATTCCCTCCCCCAAGCTAGGGACTGTTCGCACTTCAGCTCTGCCTCTTCTAGGAAATCACTCTCCTTGTGAGCCTGCTTCTCCCACTGCGGAACGCTGGATGCTCTATAGTGCCCGAGTCTCTCCCTAGTGCCAAGGTGGGTGGTCATTTGCAGGGGTGGGCAGGGACGAGGGCTGGTTGCAATCTCCACCGCTGACGGGGAAGGCAGGCTGGGCGTTGGGTGGGGTGGGCAGCAGAACTAGCGCCCAGCCTTACCTGCTGGGTAGCGCTCGTTGACAGGCCAGTTGTCCACCTGCAGTGTGGCATTGCCCCCACTCCGGGTGAAGCGCACCACATGGTACTTGCCGTCGTTCACCATCGCATTGGTCTCCTCGATGGTGATGTCATCCGTGCCCACGTTGAAGATGACCCCGATTGTGCCTTGGTCCTGGTGGAGGGGGAGGAGAGACATCAGAGAAGGGGGTGAGGGTGGGAGATGACAGACAGGATTCCTGGGATCTAGCCTCAGTTCTGGGAAGGGCATGAGGCCCAGCAGGTTAGAATGGGTGGGAGGGGCAGGTGTCACGACTCCTGGGTTCTATCCAGGCTCCAGGAGAGGATGAGACTTGGTGCTTTGAGCAGGCAGGCATCACTCCCCTCTCCCAACCCCCGCCTTCCCCATGCAATGAGTCTGTCTCCCATGTGGCAGCAGCATCACTGCTCAGGCAGGGATTTTCAAGGCCAGGGCTGAGAAGCAGCTGTGTCTGGGGAGAGGCACGAGGGCTGTTCCAATGTCACACAGCAATTCTGCAGGCTGAGACTCGGAAGTGTGAGGGAGGATCCCCTGGCTGATTTTAGGGAGCCCA
This sequence comes from Pelochelys cantorii, assembly GCA_032595735.1. Lineage (NCBI taxonomy): Eukaryota > Metazoa > Chordata > Testudines > Trionychidae > Pelochelys > Pelochelys cantorii. The sequence goes on from CM064336.1 coordinate 37,237,513, forward strand.
AAAGGAATGATGTGATTGGGAATTTGGCCAGGGCACCAGAGTTAATACCCTGCACAAGTTTGAAAGAGCTTGCTTTGCTATTTCACTCGAAAGATGGACCACCACCATAACAGCACTCCCATTCAGCTACACCCCAATCCCAGCCCCACTGCGCCTCTCCAGCCCCCACCCCAATCCCAGCCCCACTGCGTCCCTCCAGCCACCCACCCCACAGCACCCCTCCAGCCCCACAGTGCCAGTCTTCTGCCCCACCAGCCCCGTTCTCCACTCCCAGCAGCACAGTGTCCCTCCAGCCCCACAGTGCCCCTCCAACTCCCCGCCCCACAGTACAGTGCCCTTCCATTCCCCCCTCCCTGCAGCACAGCACTCCTCCAGGCCGTGGGCCCCACTCCCAGCAGCACAGCACCTGTAATGACCTCCAGCGGCTCTGTACAGCACAGTGCCCCCTACTGAGCCCTACCTCACTGCCCCTTGCATAGTTCCTCCTATGGCCCCGCTCCCCACAGCACAGTGCCCCCTAGCGCCACACTGGGGTTAGCAGTGACTGTGGGAAGAGCGTCACCTCCCTGTAGGCCAGTGCCCTGCAGTGTTGCATTGTGAACAGCAGTGAGGGTGAGGGGAGAGCAACCCTGACTGAGTGCCCCCCAAAGACTCCACTCCAAGCCCCGAATGGCTTCTGCCCCCGGCTTAGCAAAGCATGAGATGAGGTGACCAGAGATACGCATGAGAGGGCTGACCAAAGAGAAATGCAGGCTGGGACTCAAAAATCTTGCTGTGCAGGGGGATGGGACGTGTTAGCCAACTGCGAGGGAGATCCATTCCTAGCAACCTCCTCACCCCATGGCTCAGATCTAGGGCCAGAGTCCCCTCTCTCTTACACCGGGCTAACTGAGGAGTAAAGGAGGATTTGCTGGTGCCCAGAGTGACCTGGGCTAAAGAGGCAACAGAAAGTTCTCCCTAAGACAGGGATAGCACTTGGCATCCAACCCCTCTGGACTAGACCCCACTCCCTCCCAGAGCTAGGGACAGAACTCAGGAGTCCTGTTTTTCTCCCCTACACTGATTCACTAATCCCCTAATGGCGCCTGCCCCTCTCTGGCTAATTCACTTGGGCTGCAGAGTAATCAAAGCCCCTTTAATCCAGTTCCTGGAGCCATCGATTGAAATTTCAGCCCTAAGCTCGTTTGCGTCGTCAATACGCTAACGATCAGGGTCCGTCTGTGGCAGAGTGGGAATGGATCCAGCTCCAGAGCCAGGCACAGCACTGCACATGGCCTGTGAGCCATTGGCTTTCACCTATCATCTCAGCCTTAAGGTGGGGGGGGGGGAGAGCGGGTCTGGCTCTCCCACTCTGGTCATGTGCATGTGTATGTTTCTCTGTGCTAGCATTTGTGCGTGTCTGTTGGTGTTTGTCCGAGAGCATATGTCTGATCATCTCTGAGTGTGTGTGCTTGTCTGTGCCTGTCTGGGAGTGTGCACGTGTGTGTCTGGGACTGTGGGCATTTCCATCTCTGTGTGCAGGCGTGTCTGGGACTGCGTATGTTTCTGTTGTCTTGGTATAAGTGAGCATGTGTCTGGATTTGTGTGTGGTTTTGTTATCTTAGTGTGCGTCTTGGACTGTGCATATTTCAGTTATCTCTATGTGCACGCGTGTCTGGGACAGAGCGTATTTCTGTTATCTCTGTGTTTTCACTAGTCAGTCACAGACAGCTGTCCCCTCTGGACTGGCACTGCCATGGAGTTATAAAGATCTTGAAATAAATGATGGGAGATCCCTGTGCACATAAGGCCACAGATTCACACTGGATGGGATGCCGGGTACTGCTCTTGACGCCAACTGGGGCACACAGCCAGCACGCCAGGCAGGGCCTCACTAGCCCAGAGCACCAGGGGCTAGATGGGAAGGGTTCAGACCGAATGAATCTGTGACTAGCTACTGCAACATCTGCATCTCTGCCAGTGAGTCCCAGCCCCACTACAGTCTAGCCTCTCTCTCGGTGGCTAGTGGCTAGCACATGGGACTTGGGTGTTCTAGCCCCAGCTCTGCCACTAAATTCCTGCAGGAGCTTAACTAGGGCCCACGACTGAGCCATGTTGGATCCCAGATGGTTTTAACCCAGTCTGGTTTGGGATTGTTTTCTCTTTTGCGTATTTCTTGGCTCGTGTGATTCGGAAACTTTGATCCCCCCCCCCCCCCAACCGGTCCCGTCACACCCTGGAAGCAGTCCCTGGCAGAAAATCTGTCTCCCAGGCCTGGGCCCCCTCAGAAAGGTGAGCCACCAAAAACAGATGTGCAGCCTTTGCTGCCCTTGCAGCTGGGGGCTGGTGTAGCACTAAAGGGTTACAGTGCTAACTGGTGCTTAACAGCACATGGCAGGATGGGCTGCTGTGTCCCAGCTATTATGACACCTCATGCTGCTTATTAGAGCTGTGGATGTAATTACTGCGTTACACGGGGGTTATTACAGCACGAGGGGGTGGAAGTAATGCCTTGCCTGCTGTGTTTGCAGGAGCAATGTGGGATAGGGCAGTGCCCCGGGGGACAAGAGCTGGGCTAGCAGGATTACATTAAGAGAGTTGGCATAGCTGCACCTGGGGGGGGGGTGGACTTGCAATACTTCACTGCCAAGGCAATGCATGCAGCGTGCAACAGCAGGGCATTATATACACGATGAACCTCCACCACAAGGCACTGAATGTTGCACCACCAAAGCAAGGCATGTGCCATGCAGTGATAGGGAGATGCATGAAATTTGCAATTACAGAGTATTATGCGGAAAATGGACTCCTGGGGCAATGCATGGGACAGGCACTACCAGGATGTTACTAGAAATACTGACCACCAGAGCAATGCATGGAGTCCTGCATCAGTGAGGTACGGGCATGTAGGGCATGACATGCAACATGGAGTCAGTATTTGTAACAGGGCCTGCTGGTGCAGTATATGCAGAATGCTATTGCAGAGCCCAGGTATGTAATAATGTGAAGCCAGAGCAGTCGCAGGATGGACCACGGGGCCAGTGTGTACAATGCAGAGCCACTGGATTATGCACGGTATGCACTGCTGAGCAAGGCACAGAATAATGCAACATTAAAGCAGCACATAGAATATGATCACTGGGCCGGAATGCATAATATCGACCACTGGGGCAATGCATGCACTCTGTGGTCCCATCTCAGCATCCACTCTTCGGAGTGACTGCTCTCCTGCCACAGCTACTAGGGTAGAACATCCAGGGAGCCCAAAGAATATGGTGAGGGGTGCCCCTTGGGTACCTGGCATGGTATGCACCCCTAAGCTCTGCAGGAGCAGAGCGGCTGATAGTGCTGCAGAGATGACTCACTGCAGGGTGGCAGTGACTGCTCACATTGCAAGCACGGCCTGTTCTCCTGCCTCCTCTCCCCAAACAGCCCATCTGCCCCCCTCACCAGCCAGCAGTGCACTTTCATCCCAGAGCTCTGAGCAATGGGCCAGTCACAGTGATTGGCTAACTGGTACCAGCACTGGAGCACTCCATGGGGGAGGAGAACCACCCAGCACACTGGGAACAGAGATCCATCTGGCCCCCTGCTGGGCCTGCTCCCAGGCATCCTAATGGGTCTCAGTTCTGCCTCAAAGTGGTGTGGTGTAGGTAAGATTTTGCCTATGGAACTCATACAGTGGCTGGGCTGAGTTGCAGCTGCATCTGAGGTGGAGCAAGGGGGATTAGAGTTTGGCCACGTTAACCCGATCTGGCCCCTTTAACCCAAGTGGCAGAAGCACATGCTATGTGTCAGCTGGGTGCATGCTGGACCTTCAAGCTGGGCGTGGGGGTGTTGCGGATGCCTCTTGGAGAGAGGAATCCCACCTGCTCCTTGGTGTTATAAGAGCCGGTGGGAAGATGGGCACGTTAGCAATAGGGATGTGAACAACTAGTTGACTATCCGAAAAGCAAATTCTTATTGGATAGTCGACAAGCTAGTTGACTAGTTGCTTCCCCCCCCCTCGCCGCGTCTATTAGAAGGAGGCGGCAAGGGGAGGGGGAGAAGAGAGGTGGTTCAAAGTGGCAGTGCCGCATAGAGCCTGGGGCCAGACCCCGGGCTCCACACGGCACTGCTGCTTTGAAACACCATGTGCAGCCCAGGCCAGTTGGGGACTCCCAGCTGGCCCCGGGCTGCACATGGCATTTCAAAGTGGCAGTGTCGCGGGGTCTACCGCTTTGAAACGTCACGTGCAGCCTGGGGTCCCCAGCTAGCCTGCATGTGGCATTTCAAAGCAGCAGCACCACGTGAAGCCTGGGGTCAGCTGGGGACTCCCCCACTGACCCTGGGCTCCATTGGGAGCTGCCACTTTGAAACACTGTGGGGAGCTTGATGCCGGGCTCCCCGCGGCGTTTCAAAGTGGCAGTGCCACCTGGAGCCCTACTGACCCCAGGCTCCACGTGGTACTGCCGCTTTGAAACGCTGTGGGGAGCATGGGGCCAGTGGGGCACTGCTCGAGTCCCCTGCTGGCCCTGTGCTCCCTGCAGCGCTTTCACCTCTGAAGTGTAGCATCAGCCCTGGGGCTGTTGCTACACTTCTAAGGCAGAGGCGCCCTATCGACTAATCGAATAGTCAATGTAAATTGCATCAACTATTTGATTAGCCAATTAATTTAAATTTTACATCCCTAGTTAGCAAATAGGTCACTGGAGTCAGTGGAAAGGCACCCCCTGCGTTAGTCGCCAGCTGCCATGGAGAGGGTGGAGGCAGGTTTCTCTGGGGCATTGCACTCTGGAGAGCCCCTTGCTGCCTGTGCCCCACCCTGCTGCTCAGCCTTTGCTAAGCAGGTCACTGGCAGCAGGTGGGGTGGAGCTGGGGGAGCAGTGGGGCACAGGGCTGGGGGAAGGAGGCTTCAGGGAAGAGGAATTGGAGGACTCTCCCATCTGGTATCATCTAGCTGCTTTGGATAAGGCCCTAACCTGCCACTGCTCCTAAAACCACTGGTAGACCAGTTCTTTCTCTTCCACCCTGGAACAGATCAGTGAATCCATCCAGCCTGGCATCCTCCTCTCCTTGCTACCCTGGAGAGTCGTGTTGCTTGGATTCCTGCTTCTTGGTTATGGTACCTCACACTATAGATGCAGCAATAGATCAGCTGTACTGCCCTGATGGTGAGGGATGGGGATGGGAAATTTCCTCCTGACCATCCTCATCTCTCCATGGCAATTAGCCAGGGGACAGGAGCATGAGATCTGATTAACTCTGCAACAACCTGATAGCTATGCAGTCATAGATGCTAGTCTTGGTGGCATCATACTCAGCTGGCACGTAGCTCTGCTCCCACCTCAGAGCAGGGCATCCAGTGCAGTAGTGGGTGAGGGGAAGATGAGGTAGGGAATTGGTGGAGGAACCTGGTGGGAGAGGAGTTGCAGGAGGAGGGGAAGGAACAACGGGAAGGGAACGGTCTGAGGGAGGAAGAGGACAGTAGGAGAGCGGAGGAGGGGGGAGGCTTGGCCCCATCCAGCTGTTTGATAAGGCCGTGAAGAGGAACTGGGAGGGTATTTGGAAAGGCCCAAGAGAAAGGGAAAGTGGCCCCTTACAGGGGCTGAGGGTCACTCAGGGAGAGATTTAAGCATTGGAAGGTCCCCAGCATTGGAAGGTCAAAGAGGACACAGAGTGAATACATTGATATGGCCAAGTGGTAAGAACACCAAACAAAGCCCTGGGACAGAGCAAACCACTTGCTTGCTGGGCCTAACTGCTCTGCCATGCCAGCTGCCCACAGTGATCTGCCCAACACCCCTTGCAAGGCCAGGAAGGGCCACTCTAGCCATGCCAAGATGCCCACCACTGAACAAGGCGACCAAATGGCCACTATCCCAATTTCTGTTTTCTGCTAGTTTTGTCTGTCTGTTAAGATTATGCTCTTCCCAGCGAGCAGCATGATCCCAAAAGTGTCCACCAGATCACACCAGGCAACAAAATGGTAAACTTCCCCAATGTCTGCTTCCCCACTTATCTGGTCCTATCTATTAATAAGATAATCTTTCTTCCCAACAAATAATATGATTCCCAAGATAGCTGCTGTGCCACACCAAGCAAAAAATGGTTGCCAGCGTGACGTCTGCTTGCCCACCAGTTATGTCTGGTTGTCTGTCTGTTAAGATTACCTTTTTCCCAATGAGAAGTGTGATCCCCAAAATGGCTGCTATGCCATGTGAAACAACAAAATGGCTGCCTCCTAGGTAGATTATGAGGCCTGGTTGCCCATCAGTCTTGTCCCTCTGTCCATCTCAAAAAAAAAAAAATCACTGGAAATGCTAAGATCTGCCCACAAAGGAGGGTGTTCCAAAAATAGCTGCCGTCACCTGTGTCAAGCAAGACAAGAAAATGGCTGCCACTTCAGTTAATTTGGATATCCGCCGACTGGTCCTTCCTGTCTGTCTTTTTATCAGGAAAACACCAGAAATGTTCATATTATGATCTTCCCAACAAGAACTATGACCTCCAAGATGGCTGCTACCACCCACACCAAGCAAAGCAACAAAATGGCTGACCCTGCCTCAGTGAACTATGACTTCCAGCTGCCTGCTAGTCTTGGCTGTCTGTCTTTTCTTTTCTTGAGAAGATACCAGAAATGTAACACTATGGTCTTCCCAATAAGGAGTTGGCTCTTCAAAGAGGGAGAGGTATACTGTCACCCTAATTATGCAACATAACATTTCTGCCCCCTTAGTCAAATTCAGTCATCAAACTGTCTGCTATTCCTGGCCATCTGTCCACCAAGGCACCACTGGAAATGTTAATCTTTTGATCTTCCCAACAAACTCTCAAGATGGCCACTGCCAACCAGGATACCAAAGTGGCCACCACTTCACTTAACGTTGACATCTACTCCTGTACTGGGCTCTTTCCAATTGTGCATACAACAAGATGGCCGCTGCAGCTCACACCAAGCAAAATGGCCATTGCCTTAGTGAACTGACATCTCTCTGCCCACTAATCTCATCTCTGTCTCTGGGTCTCAGAAAGAAATTTGAAATATTAAGACTCTGGCCGTCCCAACCAGACATATGACCCTAAGATGGCTGCCATCACCCAGAGCAACAAAATGGAAGTCCAGCAGCCGCTTGCCTTTTCTTCTGTCTGTCTTTCAAAATAGGCTCTAGAGTATTAAGACAAAGATTGCCTGACAAGATGTGTGATCCCAAGATGGCTGCTGTCAGTCACATTAAGCAAGATAATGGACACTTCCTTAGTGACCTCCAACAGACGGCTGCCCACTGTCCCTGTCTGTCTACTGCAAGGAGGCACTGGGAATATTAAGACCTTCTCAACTAGGAGTATGATCCCACCTACTCCAACCAAATGGCTGCCACCAGCTATGCCACCTCAAATGAACCCACCTGTCCCTGACTTGGCTGCTTCCCAACAAACAAGGAATGAAGGTTTTATTTCCCAGTTCCTCTCAATGCACCAAAAGGCTAAGGACAGAGTGAACCACTTTGGGGCCTAATTTCTGCCGGGCTCTCCACACCCCCAATCCTCCTGAATTCCCCCCAAGATTGCTGTTGGGCCCCAGCTTCCCTGCTGGCTGGCAATGACTAACAGACTATTCACTTGTCTGTTCGTGATGATCAGTGTATTGGAGCAGGGGTGTGACCCTCGTTCCCACTATGCCCTGCATAGGCCCCTAGGCCAACACCAGATACTTTGTTCAGACACATTTATGAGAAGAGATGCTTGCCAATGTTCTCTTAGCTCCCAACCCTGTGATCAATGCTCCTTCAGCCCATTGCAACCCCCTTCCTCCACCCTCTGGATCAGACCAAAGAGTCATGTAGCCCAGTATCTCCCTCTGCACCATTGTAGATCAAACCCAACGGCCCATCCAGCTTGGTATTCAGGGGTAGCCCATATTTGACCCCCCTGATAATGATCCATTGTGCCCTGGTCTGACATGCCCAGCCAGACATGCAATGCTTTGAGTGGGCAGGCTGTTTGTTTGCAGGACCTGTGGTGCAACTACTAGCTCATTACAGCCCAATCTCAGGGTGCAAAGCCTTCACACACACACCCAGCAGTGCTGCGGCTGCCAACAGCCACTTAAACTCAGTGGGCAAATCAATACCAAAGTGGCTTTCTGGTTTACAGCCCCTTGACTGGGATATGGGGCTAATTCAGGTAGACATGGAGGAGTCAGGACAGTGCACTGCACGGAACAGCCACCTGAGGCCCTCGCAGGCAGCACTGGTCCCAGTTCAGCATTAGGGGGCGCTGTGCTGCAGGGAATGGGGGCTCTTTCCCCCTGCAGTCAGTGCTGGCCCCAATGCCCCAGTGTGGTGCTAGTGGGTGTTGTGCTAGAGGCATGCAGAAGGACACACACATCCACTGATGCTGGGGCAGCCCTTGCACCTTGAGATGCCATCTCCAGCTCACATTCTGGGATTGCTGGGATGCTGCCCACATGATGACAATAATCAGAGGCATTATATGGCCCCCATGCCCAGGATGATGCCAGCTATTTAGGCTACCAGTACTCCTGCCTGTCTAGCTTGACAGACCCTCATTGCCAACCCATAGATATCAACTCCTGACCCCCCTACAGACCCATTTGGGTTCTTCACATCAATCCCAATTGAGGACTGCTCCATCACCTCCCCTTACTTCTTCACCTCATCCTAGAGATCATAAGGGTACGCCTACGCAGCAGAGTTATTTTGGAATAACATCCGTTATTCCAAAATAACATTATGCGCTGTCTACACAAGAAGCCCGTTATTTCAAAAATAAATTTGAAATAATGGACTTCTTATTCCGACTTCCTGTAAACCTCATTGTACGAGGATTAAGGAAGTCAGCAGAATAGCGATTTATTTAAAAATAAGTGCTGTGTAGACAGTGCCAAATTTTGAAATTGCGTAGCTTATTTCGAGGTACGTGCTAATGCGTAGACATACCCTAACTGAACAGATCTCTATAGTCATTTCTCTCTGTCTCTCATTCCTTGCAGTGTGTATCTTGTCAGAGAGGTAGTGCCCCATACTTGAGGGGGCAAGCGGCGGGATCAGGGCAGTGCCTAGCACAATGGGACCCCTGATCTCGTTCTGGGTCTGTACCATGCCTGGCACAATGGGGTCCCCAATCTTGGTCTGGGTCTGTGCAGTGCCTGTTACAATTGAGCCCCTGATCTCACTCATGGTCTTTAGGGGTTATCCTAAGACATGTATTAATACTAATCTGAGTTTGGGCTGAAGTATGTAGAAACATACTAATAAAACAAACTAATAATTGAAATCCACACATATCCCTCCTGAAAAGCTCATCTCTTGGGAGGACTGTGGGGCTATTTACACTGGGGCCCCTTTCCTGATGCTGAGATACAGCTGCCGCTGGGGTGGGGAGGAGGGAGATCACAGCACGATCAGAATCCTGGCACCCACAGCTCTTGCCCTGCACAGGGCCCAGGGTCAGGGGCGATTTGTTGGTAGGAAGCTATTTTGGTCCATCAATCTCTTGGCTTTGGCTGAGTTGCCCGCCTGGCAGCTGAGTGGGATCAATCTTGCTCCATCCAGCTGTCAGGCTACATCAACAGCTCATTGCTCACCCTGTGGGCGCACCTGTAATAGAGTTATCCTGAAGGGCTGAGCGTTGACTGCATCAGGCCAGGCAGGGATTGGGGCAGCAGTCCTGGGCACTGCAAACCTTTAGCCAAGAGTGCCAGCGCTCCGGCACTGGCACAGGCCTTTGGGAAAGCTCCCAGATCTCCTGGGCAGCCACATACCCATCCCAGCAAGCATTTCCTCAGGCAATGTCACATCTGGAGCAGAGATGCTCCCAGCCAGGCACCAGGACTTTCAGGATCCCATAGGAGCTCAGCTGGGCAGGGGACTGATGGCATGGATGAACACAGGAATTTGTGGAGGCTGCAGATGCTGCTGGTTCAGGCCATGTGCCCCATTCCCCGTTAAAGGGCAATAAAGGGAAATTGTTAATTAGAAGCTAATGAGTCTGATCGGGAGCCAGGTGGCTCTGAGCTCATTGGTGTGGCTATAATTACTGAGCCCGAGCTGAAGGTGTCCAGGGCTGCTGGGCATACGGGACAGGAGCTGGGAGCCAAATGGGGAGGGGCCATGGCATACTGACCTCTCTCCCCAACTCACAATGGGACTGAGCACCCCTCCCTGCCTGGAGAAATCTGTTCTACCCCTTTCCTCACTTCCCCACCCCAAGAGTCTACCCTCTACCCTCCCCCCTCCAGTTGTGGAAATCTCTCTCCCATTCACCTGTCCAACCCTCATCTTGTCCCTGCTCCTTGCCCCACCCCCCTCCCGCTTGCTGGTGCCCAGTCCCAGAGTGATGGGCCCAGGACAGAGGCAGATCGGTCACGGTTCCCACACTAACAGGTTCCTCTCTGGTGGCAGGTTATTAATAACTGATGGGCAGAGCAGGCTTCTGCTCATGCGTTGCTCTGGGAGCAGAGCTGCTTCACAGACATTCTTCCACACCTGGCGCCACCCCCACGGACAGGCTCAGAACTCACCTCAGATTCTCACAAGAGGGGATAAATCCCGGAGATATGCAAGCATGTGCCGATGGCACCTGGCAAACCAGGAGTCCTGACTGCCAACCCCCCTGCTCTAACCACTAGATCCCACTACCCTCCCAGAACTGGAGATAGAGTCCAGGAGCCCTGACTTCCAAACTCCCATCCACTAGATCCCAGTCTCCTCCCAGGGCTGGAGACTGCACTGCAGCGAGGGTTTGGGGCCCCTGGGACAAAATCTGAAACTGCAGCCCCAAACCCTTCCAACCAAACAACCACTGAGAGGGGCCCAGAGAAGAGAAGGGGTGGGACTGGCAGCTCCTGTCCCATGGGGGTGGGCTCTGCTCTCCACTCTGAGCACGGGGAGACAGGGTCACAGCATCACTCAGGGTTGGCCCACCTGCCCCTCTCTCTTGACAGTGGAGTGGCAGACCAGATCTGAGCAGTGCTGCAGCCCTGCACACCAGATCACAATGCCACTCAGTTTGGAGACCTTCTCAATTGGGAGGGCCTGGGGCAAAATATGCCCCTCTTCAGGCAGCTCTGGCTGGAGACAGAACCCAGGAATCCTCGTCCAGTCCTCCTGTTCGAACCATTAGACACCACTCCCGTCCCAAAACTGGGGACACAACCGGGGAGTCCTGACTCCCACCTCTAATCATTAGGCTTTGCTCTCCTCCCAGAGCTGGGAACAGGATCTCGCTCACTAAACCATACCCCCTTCGCATTTAATAACAAAAGCTGCATCATCGTTTTATTTCTTTGTCCTCCATCTTCTAAGGAAATGAGAAAAATCCACGCTTGCTTCCCCCCTTAAGCAGTGTTTTTAGCCAGGCCGAATCTGTGCTGAGAAAGCCAGCTGTGGAGAGCTTTGTCCCACAGGCATCATAAATCTTGGGGAGGTGATGGGAAAGATGAAAGGAGGGGGGGAGTATCTGTGCAGTGCCTCATTACAGTCATGATCTGTGCAGCGCCTGGCACAGCAAGACCTCTGATCTCTATCAGCAGGAGGGAAGTTGTGTAGCACTCGCCCAGCGGGGCCCCCAATCTGAGTTGGGTGGTGTCTGCGCAGCTCCCAGCACAAGACCCCTAATCCCAATGAGGGCTCCTACCCCTTAATTATTATCCTGTGGCGGCGCATCAGGGTCCCCCGCCTCCTGCACCCCCGTAGCGGCACAAACAGACTCCACCAGCCAGTAGAATAGAGGGAGTTTATTGCTTCTCCAGAATACAGCACAGCACAGATGTAATCTGGTTACAGGAACTGGGGCTACGAGGCCTCAGTGCCCCCCCCCCTTGAGATGGGGGGTGGCTGGGCCCTACAATCCCAGCCCCCTCCCTAGCTCCTTCTCCCCTGCTTCCCAGACCGAAACTAAAAGACCGTCCCTTCCAGCCCTGCCCCCCAGCCAGGGGCAGCATTCCACCTTCCTTTGTTCCTCTCCCTGGGAGGTAACTGGTCGAACAGGTTACCTCCCTGTCCCATCAGCTACTCCGCTGGGCCGTGGTACAGACAGTAACCAGTGGGGGTCACCCACAGCCCAAGCCCAGCAACCAGCAAGGTACCAACACTACGTCACATATCCCAATTTAACAAGCCCTTCCAAAAAGCTGAGGTGCCCGGTGAGATGATAACCCAGAAATCTCTTGTGGCTACCAATAAAACCTTTATAACGATAATAAAGCAAGAACAGAGATTTCCAGCCCCTCCCCCGCTTCCGTTAGCAATCTAAAAATATGCTGACTGGCGCAGAGGGCTGGCTAGCTGGCACTCCTGACTGTCAGTTACACCGAGTGGGTCAGGCCTCCATGGTCCACAAAATTACAGGCCTCACCTTTTATCAGTGCTCGCAACTCAAAGAGGGCTCCCAAGACTCGGGATAGCGTTTTTTTTTTTCCATTCACATCCCCACACTTTCTCCTGAAAGTGGGATGTAATTATAACTGGCAGCGTCACATCCCTGGGCCGTCTGTTGCAGGGACCGACTGAATTACATTTACCACTTGGTTAGGCACACGAGTTAGCTCTTGCCACGCCAATTCGCTCAGCAGCACCACATGAATGGACGCCAGAGGCCAGGTGAGGGGCACAGCTGGCAGTTAAAACGGCATGGGGGGCTCCCCGTTCACACCCCAGCAGCAGGTGGGCTCAAGGGCTTAGATTTTGCAGTGTTGCAGGCCATACCAGAGATAGACAGATGGGCAGACACCCGTGGTTTATTTGTGTACAGCGTGCATTATAAAAACAGTACTCGTGACCTGTGGTCAGCACTATCAAATCCTCCCCAGTTGTAGCCCTGTTTATAGATACCGCCATAAACCATCAGCAACTGGGCAGGTCTGACCCCGGCCAGCAGGAGGCACTGCTGTGCACACAAACAAAGGCTAGCGATTAGGAGCAGGTCAGAGAGAAAGTGGCACTGGGGTCAGGGTCCAGCACTGACAACCAGAGGAGAGCGCTTCCTACTCATCTCCTGCCCTGTTCCCTGCTCTACAGAAGCCTCTAGTGCTGCTTTGGGGCATTGGGCCCAGCACTGACTGTAAGGGGAGAGCACTCCTGCCCTGCACTGCTGGAGGTCGCTGGAGGTCGTGGTCCTTGCCTGGGCCATCTCACCCCAGCACTGGCTGGGCCTCACTTAGTCCATGGGAGCAAGTGGCTGAGGGAGAGGGCCTTTAATGTGTGGCTTGAAAAAGACTGCTCAGGTTCAAGATGGCGGCAGCAATTCAGCAAGGAGAGCTAATTCCCAAGCGCGCGCGCGCGCGCACACACACACACACACACACACACACACACACACACACACACCCCTCCCTCCTGAGGTACACACGCATTCATACATTCCCTGTCCCTGGGTACACCCCCCCCCCCTTGCCAGGTACACACACAAATATTCCTCCCCCTTCCGAAACATGTGCACGCACGCACACACACGCACACGAGACCTTCCCCCCCAAGTTCTCTTTCTTGCCTCCACCCCAGGGCTCTGTATGAGGCAGGTACAGGGAGCTGGTTAACATGCAGCTCACAGAAGCCTGATCAAGCTCCTCTCTGTCTCTTCTTTGTGTGGTAAGCATGGCACGGAGGGGGCTGTGGGGTGGGGGTGAGCGATGACAGCTGCCACGGTGTGACACAGCCACCCCCATGTGCTGCGGGCTCAGCCCTATGCACACAATTCCCCCTTGCCTTTCCTTGGAGCACAGGCCTGGTTGAGCCCTAGGGCATGCGCTGGATGTGGGGACAGACTCCCACCCAGGGACTACAGGATGCTCTGAACAGGACCTTCAGGTCATGAAGTCTCTTGTGGTCTTTGCTGTGAGGAGAAGCAGCACTGGAAGGAAACAGGCTCAGAATGGGGATGGAGTGCCAGCCACCAACATCAGACACGCCAGTGGGAGCAAAGCCAGAACCAGAACCCAGGAGTGCTGCCTCTACAGCCTACCTCCCTGCCCTTTCCTCAGTCACTTGCTCCCAAAGGCTGGGGAGAAAACCCAGGGGTCCTTGCTCCCACCCTGTCCCGTGCTATTTCCCAGGCTCTCACACTGGCTGAGAGGTTCTCTCTGTAGCTGACAAAGTACACCAGTGAGCATCGATATTTGGAATCCCAGCAGCAATTTACAGCCCCATCAGGAGGTGGGGACTTTAATAATAGTCTCCCTGTCCAGTCCTGGCCTGGGAGCATGGAGCCACTCGGTGTGCAAACCCTACCCTAGAACAGGGTGGATAGCTGGATGGACGAACTAAGACACACGTCTAACAGGTCCATTCTTGCTCAAGCTGCTTCAGGCTGGATGCAGGGATCCCCGGGGGGAACTGCTGGCTGGGTTATACAGGTAAGACCAAGCACTCAGAACAGTCTACCCAGCCTTAACAACCCCACAAGCCAAACCCACGCAAACCCTCTGGCCAAACGGAATAAGCAGGGCAAATTCACTATTTAAAGGGGTCTTTTGGCTAAGGCAGCCTGCAGGGGAGGGGAAGAAAAGAGCAATTTCTCCCCCTGAAACCTAGGGATTTTGTGTTGTAAGCATCCCTTTAAATTCCATGCATGTCGGGTGACCTAGATGGAAAAAGAGCCAGCAATCAGCAGTGCTGGGCTTTCACATGCACGCAGCGCAGGCACAGTGAGATGCAGAGAGAAACACGGGGCCTGCCTGCCTCTATATATCTTCATCAGAGCAAGAGCCGTGGATTTCTCTAGCACTTTCCACCCTCATGGATTCCAAAGCACTCCATGAGCAATATGTAAGCCCAACACAGAGATTACTACAATGCGTCTGCCTGTGGGAGGGATGGGGGGCATTTGTACATGGATCTCTCACAAGGGCTCTGATGCAGCTGCCTCTGGGGCATCATGCAGTGGGGCACAGGTAGAGAGATGTGTTAGGCAGCAGAGATGCAGCTGAGTAGGGGACCTGGGTTATCCTGCTGGTTCCGGGTGTGTAGGCTCATAGGTTACAACAAAAGGGCTGGGAGCCAGGGCTGCTGCTGGATCCTGGAAGGGAGGGTGGGGTCTGGACTTCTGCATTCAAGTCCCAGTTCTGACAGAGGAGTGGGATCTACTCGTTAGAGCAGGGGGCCTGGGAGCCAGGACTCCTGAGTCCTAGCGGTAGCTCTGGGGTGGGGGAATGGGATTTTCTGGATTAGAGAAGTGACTTCATATTCATCTACATCCCACCTCTCTTCCCCCTCCCAACCTCCTGTCTCTTCCACATGCTTAACCTCCACCCACTCTCAAGAGAAGCCAGGTCCCCATGGCCTGATCCACTGCCTCCCTCTCCAGCTGGGATGCAGGTGCCTGGATTCCCACCCCCGCTGTAGCTGGGACCCAAAGGAAGTGCAATCATTGCATATTCAGGCCCATCACGCTGAGCCTTTTCATCCGGCCCAGCTTGTCACGTGGGTGTCTGGGGGAGATGAGGCTGTCGCTCCTCCCCAGCATGCTCAGATCCAAAGATGAGAGCCCCCCTGCAGAACGGGACATAGCAGGTGAGGAATAGCCTCTGGGAGATGAGCCCGGTTTAACGGGTCAGTTCCATGTGGAGGGATCTGGTGGGCTTTGAACCAAAGCTTGATTTTGAGCCTGGGGGAGGACTGGGGGTTGGATTAACCTAATGCAGCCTCCCCTTATTGTTAGAGTCATCTGTGTTCTGGTGCCCCGTTGCACCAGGCATTGCACAGCTCCCAGCATGGGTCCCTGTCATGTCATGTTGGGTCCACCCAGCCTGGTTACCTCCCACTTCCCTAGTGCCCATTACCCAAAGCACAGGTGCCCACATTTTGGACTAAGGGGCAGAAGCCACTAGCCACATCCCAGCATACCCCCTTGACCAGCCATCGGGAGCATGTAGCTTGGTGGTGGCTTTTATCCAGCACTTGGCTGCCTTCCTCTTTCCTTTGAGGCAAGTGAGAGGAATCTGCCCCTAGGGATGGAGATCTGTGAAAATTACAGGGGCATCCCAGATGTCCATGGTGCTAAAAGGAATAAGGGGGCACAGCAGGATTGGGCCAGGTCAGCTGTGTGTGGATAGGAAGAAACACTCAGGGAGCTGGTAAAGTGGGGGAGCCCGCCTCAGGTTCCTCCAAAGATGCAGGGATATGGGATGCTGCCTGCAGTGACCCCTGCACCCCTTCATTATAACATTCTCCTCCTCAAGATGTTATCTGCCTCCCTCCTCCGGGCGCTTGCCCCTTCCAACATCAACTGTGTAACAATAGCTGCCTCCCATAGTTCCCAGCATGCTGCAGGTGGGAATCTGTCTCCAGGGAGGTGGAAAGCCCCATTTTATGCGGGAGGAAACCAAGGCATGGAAGGGGAAGGACTACTACCTCCTCTGCCACCTAGTCCCCTTCTTCCCCCCCGTGCAAACACCTCCCCCCAAAACACACCCTCCCTCATCTCACACGCTACGGGGTCTCCTGCATCAGTGTCCTTCCCCCATTATGAGTCACCCCTGGGGCCTGAAGCCCAACATCAGCTGGGCTGTGCTACTGGTGGTGGTGATGGGACATGGTGGCACAGGGAGGACTGGCCCATCCAGTGCTTAGGATCGGATGCGTGGGCTCTAATGACCTGAGCACACAAGACAGCGACAGGACACTTGGGATCTATCTTCAGGTCTGGGAGGGAACTGGGGAGGCTAAGTAGTTACAGGGCAGAGGGCAAGATGCTTGAGTTCTAACCCCAGCTCAAGGCTGGGGGGGGGGGCACTAGTGCTTAGAGAAAGGGGCACTAGCTGGAGTCAGGCCTACAGGGTCTTATCCCCAGCAACCCCACCTCCATTTCCATTGCACTTGTTTTCCCTCTCTAGCTCCACTCCTGCACAATCCATTTCCTGCTGGGGCTCTGCAGCAGGGAACAAAACCCCTCACCTTTCCCTTTAAGGTAGCCTCTGCTTAAAATCCCATATAGGACTTATGACACATGGTAGCAGTGTTTCCCACGATGACTTTATTATGTAGGATTGGGAGTAAAAAAATAAAAAAGAAAAGAGACAAACCCCCCTGACATTTCCCATGAAGAATTGCTCCACTTAGTAAATTAATTTTGACTCAAATAATTATTTGCCTGTGCAAAACCCCCAGCTATTCATCGCTCTGCCATATAATGAAGTAATTGTGGCATTAGAAATTAATAACTTACAACCAGCTGACAGTCTCTCTATTGTTGCAGGGAACAGGTAGGGGGAAAGCAGAGCTGGGGTTTGAAATCTTCACTCTCTGCCTTTGTTCCAGGAGTGAGCAGTTTTGATGCTTCAATCCAGATCTCTTTTGTCCCAGTACTCGTGTCTTTCCACACTGGTTTGTGGCTTTCTTCCTCCGCCATCCTGGTGGCTTCCCAGGAACCCAGAAGACCTAACTCCCAGGTCCCCTCCTCCAATCACGACATGACCCCCCCTGCCATTCTGGTGCTAGAAATAGAACCCAGGCATCCTGAAACCCACCCATGAGGTATAGCCACTAGACCTTACTGCTTCTAACCAAAGCCTTTCTAGTCAGTGTTTATCCTCATGGTCACAGCTGCATGCAAGGGGTCCTGAGCCCAGCTGGGGACAGCGGACCAGCTAGTAACATCCTGCCTAGTGGTGGAGGGAGAGGTTCGGAGAGGAATGAGTCCTTGAAAACTGGCTCCATCAGCAGGTGATGAAGTGCCCACCTGTGCCACCGACAATCTCAACACCCTTCCACTCCCACCAATCACTGCTAACCTTCCCAGCATCACAATGTCCATCTCCTGCAACACATAGGACAGAGTGGAGGGGGCACAGAGTCTGGGTGCCAAGTTGATGGGCTGGGGGAGCTGATGGGGTTGACAGTAGTGAGAATGCAAGAGGTTGTGCTTCATGAAGAAAGTGATGGAGTTATCATCCTCCCCAAATGTAGGGGGCTCTGGTGCTGAGATGCAGCTGCTTCTGAGATGGGGCACAGGGGCTTCATACAGGGATCCCTCGCTCACAGTGGAGATGCCAGCGGTGACGTGGGTGCCATACCAGAGTCAGCACCGACTCTGAGGGTCCCCTTGCCCCAGCCTTGCTCCTTGCAGCCCCCTGGGTTCTTTCTGAAGCTGGTTCTATGTATAGCATAGGTGCCCCAGCTGGCTTCCTCTGAGAGGTGAAACATTTTCATTTAACCCCCCACCTGGTAAAGCTAGGGGCCCCTGAGCTGCCCCTGACAGCTGATGCTGGGGTGGGGTGGGAGATATTCATGTATTAACAGGCCCTAGCCAGGTCCTGAGTCCTATTTACTAGAGTGAAATCGGTTGTGAAGTGCCATAAGGCATCCATCCCATCCTAGCATTTCAGCAATTTGGGGAGGGGAGGAGAGGGGAGGGGCAGAGAGTGATGCAGGAAGAGGTGGAAGAGGAGCAAGCGCTGTGGATCTCTGCACCAGGAAGCTGGACCACAAACCCATCCTCATCCCACCTGTGCTGTGCTCCCCTCCATAGGGCGGCCCAGCCCAGGGCCAAAGCTGAAGAGGGAACTGGAGCTGTGAGAGATGCAGCACTCTAGGAGTGCCTGGAGGAAGGAGGGGACCGTACAGCACAGCTCACCACCACACACAGCTGGGCTCCCTCCTTGCCCCAACTCCTATCACCCCTCCCCCCCCCCCCCCCCCCGCAATTGTTGCCCTACCAGCCCCTCCAGCTTTTTATCTTACTACCCCTGCTGGCTCCTATCAGCCCTACAGGCACCCTGCTGGCTCTTCCAGGTAGAGCCCCACAAATCTGCGAATATCTGCTTTATAGCCATGGAGATCTCCATCCGCGGATGTAGATGCAGATATCTGCTGCTCATTTTATGGATACGGATACAAATTTTGTATCCGTATAGATCTGTACCTCCCAGCCCCCACCAACCCTAAAGGTGCCCCCAGCTTCTCTCCCCCTCACTACACACAGCCGTACAGACACCCCTTGGCTACTCTTGCCACTCCCTCCCAGCTCTACAGGTGTCCCTCTCTCCCCCACCTCCCATCGCCACATTCCCCATGCACAGCTCTGCATGCTCACCTTCCCCTGGAGTCACACTGCATGGCCCACCCCCAGTCCTGAATACTCAACCCTTCCACCACAGCCCCCCCCCCCCCACTCTCTCCTCCTCACCATACACATCCATGGAACCCCAGTCTCAAACAGGAAATCCTCATGCAACCATAATGCTGCTAATACTGGGTAGGGTCCCATCATGGGGCGCCCACTATTAGCTAGAGACTCTTGTGGCTACTGTATACACTCTACTATCTCTGCTGGGACCTTCTAATGCTACCATTATGTTACTAACAAAGCACATGCTAATAATGGAGCCTCTAGGTGCTACTGTAGCACTATTAATAAAGCTCACGCCATAATGGGGCATCTAGGCACAACCGTAATGCTACTAATAAAGCTCATACCAAAAATGGGTCTCTAGGCACAACTGTAATGCTACTAATAAAGCAGATGCCGTAAGAGGGCTCAAATTTCAGTCAACGAGGCTCCATATGCAGAGACTGAGGAGCATGGCTCAACTGGGGAGGGGTTGGGCCCCGCCCCGGTGGGAGAGTTGTTGCTGGCATCACTCCGGCAGCAGAGGCGGAGGGCTGCCGCCAAACGGAAGCCTAAGGGGTATAATTAAGCATGGAAAGCTGACGAGTGGGAGCAATCAGGGCTCCGGCTGCATCGACGCATTGAGCGTAATACAGCGACAGCTTGAATCACCACCATCAGGGATAGCAAGGGGCCAGCTCCTGACCCTGCCCAGCTGCAGGAACCACCACACCGGCCAGGGACTTCTGGGGCAAAGATGCAGCCAGTGGCAGGGAAGGGGGGGAGGCGGGGAAAAAGAGAGAGAAGGCAATGGGTTTGTTCCCCTCTAGGGGGCACCAGCTCTGATCCAGCCCCAGGATGGAGACCAGGACCATGGGCCTTTCCTCTGTAAGAGACACTGACACAGTATGAGCTCCCAGAGACAGTGTTAAATAGGAATGAGTTTCACTGTTGATTGGGGCCTCTTTGTAAGATAAGCTAGCAGGACTCAAGCCCCCACCACACAGAATCCCAGGGCAAACATCTGCTTGGATGACAGCCTTCCTGGGCAGGGGGGTTGCGTGCTTGGGAAATGCCCACGTGACGGCCCCACACTCTCACACATGCAGAGTGGTCACACACACAAGTTTGGAGACTGACACCCCCCACACTCCCTCCCTCCCAGCTATATACATTACACTCCATCTCTGCTGGGATCCTCTAAATCAGGGATACTCAACATGTGGCACGCAGCCCATTTGTTTGCGGCCCGTGGTGCAGTTCGGGTTTACACGGGGCTCAATACCCGGCCTGTGGATGGGATCCTTTGAACATGGCCTCCACGCCACAACGGCAAGGTGTCTCCCAGGTGGGGTGAGCACTGAAAGACGCAAGTGGACGGGCTGGCTGGAACAGACAGGTACAGAGTGTCGGCGTTTCTAGCCCCAGGGAGGAGGTGCTGGGAGCACCAGGGCATTGTGTGAAAGAAGCTATTTGCATATATATTTGCATGTATATGCAACTACACTTAAGTTGTGGCCCTTAGCATGTGCTAGAGTATCACTGTGGCCTTCAGGGCTTCCAAAGTTGATTAGCCCTGCTCTAAATGCTACCATAACACACAACTACATACAGAGAGCCACACACACACACACACACACAGCTGGACGCACACATTTTATACAATCTATGGCAGGGGTGGCCAACCTATTTAACAAAGAGAGCCGAAAAAGTTGTGGAAAAAATGCGAAGAGCCGCACCAAAATTGTTGAGCAAAAGCAAAAAAAGGAGGCTGCCCCTTTAAGAAACAAGAGTAGGCTTTTTGGCCATATCAGGCGCCTGTCGATGGCCGCCATCTTGGCCACCCCAGTGAGCCCGGGGGGGCGCACACAGGAGCGACTTTGCAAGCCACACTTTTGGGGGAGAAGAACCGCACACGGCTCATGAGCCACAGGTTGGCCACCCCTGATCTATGGGATTGTTATACACAAGGGGTCTCAAACTCAATTTACCTTAGGCCAGTAGTTCTCAAGCATTTTGACCCATAGACCACTTGGCTCAATGCAAACCTTTCTGTGGACCACCAGTTGCTAATGGAAACTCACTGTTAATTACACCTGAGCCATTTTGCTAGTGCTGCAGCTAGGGAGAACTGTTTAATTTAGATTATTAAACAGATTAAGTGTTTTAACTTTCTCATATTAGTTTACCAAACTCATTTTAAATAAAGTAAAAAATTTATGTCCGACACAAAAGGTTTCAATGTTTTCTGTATTTATGGTGGGGTGGGGAATCTTTTTCGGATCGGAGGCCACTGACCCACAGAAAAGTCAGCTGGGGACCACACAAGTAAGAAACAAAAAAGACTCCTCCAAAACCCCCCCACCCCTCACTGATGTGGCCCCCAACTGAGACACCTCACTCCTCCGGCACTCCAGCCCCACTGGGAGAGGGGAAGGGGCAGGGAGGACTGAGGTTCAGGTCTTCCCATAGGCCCAATTGACTTTTCTGAAGTTAGTGGATTTTGTGGACCTCCTTAGGCTCTGGGGTAGGGACAAAAATTAGGGATTCCGAGAGAGAGACAGGGCTGTCAGCGAGTGGGATAGGGTGCAGGATCTGGGAGGGAGGTAGGGTGCAGAAGGGAGTGAGGGTAAGGTGCAGAAGCAGGCTGGGAGTAAGGTGTCTGGCTAGGTGGAGGGAGCAGGAGCAAGGGAGGATGCAGGGTGTCTGGCCAGAAGGGAGGATACAGAGTGTGGCCTGGAAGGAGGGCACTGACACAGGGAAGGGGCACCCCACTACACTGAGATCCCCATGAGGTTTTGCACTTTTAAGCCATCCAAGCAGAAAGCCCTGAGTTCCTGGAGCTCCTGCCTTTGCGCAGGGGGGAGAAGGGGAGAGGGAGTTAAGCGAGTTGTCCTGTCCTGGGTGCAGGAGGCATTGGGGCCCATCAGCGTGCCTGGGAAGGGTGGCAACTCCAGCAGCTCCCAGGGAAGCTGCAATGAACCCATAGCCGAGCAGCAGAGGGGAAGGCTCCCCGCTAGGAATTGCTGCAGACCACTAATGGTTCGCAGACCACACTTTGAGAACCACTGCCTTAGGGCCAGAGCCAGTCCACAAATCCTCCTAGTGGACCAGTGCACTGGGAGGGTCTCCGCTGGGGTTTCTGCATGTTCCCCCCGCCCCCTCCCAACACCATGCTTGCCACAGTCATGCCTGCTACTCGCAAGCAATTTAAACCACACCCTGGGTACCTTAGCAGCACCACCAGTAGTGCAGGGGGGCTAGTGTGGCTTCTGGCTGCTAGCTCTGTGCCACTGCTGGCACAGCCCTGTGGCTTGGGAGAGGTGTGCGCAAAGCTGTCTAGTCCATGTACTACCAACCCGTGCCAGGCCCTCCAATCGTTTCCAAGGCCACATTCTTCAGGGAAGGGTGTGAAGTGGGGGAAGAGGGCAGTGCTGTGGCAGGAAGAGTCTGAGCTGGGGTGGAGGAGGTCCTGGACTTAGGGGAAGGGTACGGACATCCCCCCAGGGCCTCTCATGCCAGCAGCTGTGCATGGGCCGGATTGTGGAACTGCTCAGGCTGCAGATGGCCTGTAGGCCATGACTCTGAGACCCTGGCTACACATGCAGCAGACTGCCCCCCATTGTGTATTATACACACACAGCCACACACCAGAAGTGCTCATCAAACCTACTGAAATAAACACATGTGCACTCAGCTACCCTGATCCCCCAGCTGATCTCCAGTCTCAATGCAACAAGATGACACTGGCTGAGCTCTGCCAGGACAGCTCCTCACTTGGCTAGCCAGTGACCTCCTACTCTCTGGGCAAAGTACTCCTGCCACCCAACCCAACATCAGGCTGAGGGGGCTGGAGAGAAGCCAGAATCCTCGCACCAAGGTGGTGTGGTTGGTGCAAGGCCACCAGAGTGTGTGGGGCACAGAACTTCATGAACCCAGCTCTCATTACTGGGCTGAGGAGGCGGCAGCAGAAATGGGTTCAGGACCGGGGCCTGCTGGCCTTTCTGCAGCATTATATGAGGACTTACTGCTCCTTTTACTTATCTCCATCTACTCCAACCACCCCTCCTCCCTCCAACCTTCCTGTATTGATCCATCCAGCCCTTCCCCATACTCTCACCTTATTGTATCCATTCCCCCAGCCATGCCTTCTGTCCATCCATCATTCTGCAGCCCCTGCATCTCCCCCATTCCCAGAGCAAGCCATACAGCAGGACTCTCCAACCAAAGCCCCCAGATTCCCTTGCCGCAGATAAAAACACAAAACTGGTTCATCAGTAGATTTTCTCATTAAATTAAAAAGTGACCCCAGGCTTTTAGCAGAGACTTTTCACTTCATTAAGGATTCTGGCTCCATCGTGGGGCGCTGGGAAGGACGGCGCTCACAGCCT
Source organism: Pelochelys cantorii (assembly GCA_032595735.1). Taxonomy (NCBI): domain Eukaryota; kingdom Metazoa; phylum Chordata; order Testudines; family Trionychidae; genus Pelochelys; species Pelochelys cantorii. The sequence continues at coordinate 37,260,930 of CM064336.1, forward strand.
GAGTGCAGGGGTCTGTCTGCATATGGAAGTGCACAAGTGGGCATGTTTGCCAGTGCCCAGATTTGTATCTGTCCTGCACCCAGGTGTGCCAAGGGCCACACATGACTCTGGTGTCCAATGTACAAGGAGACATAAGGACTCCTCCCCCCATCGGCACACACACATCGTGCTGGGGGCACAGGCTGACACACGCCAAGCACAACTGTGTGTGGAGAACTGTTTCTATGAGGTGAGGTGTGGCTGCCCCCATACAGCTCCACAGCCTCTGCAGATACTGGAAACCTGCTCAGGCATGAGGAGGGGGGCGGCATCATCAGCTCAATCACTGAGCTGCCCTTCACATACCCTTACATGGTGCCCAGGGCCTGTGCAGAGCCCCCTTACCAGCTCTGAGCTCAGGAGCCAGTTGGGCTAAGAAGCCAGCTCATTGCCTGGCTAAGCAGAATCAGGCCAGGCAGGTAGCTGGGTGCCCCTCCCACATGAGATTGCAGCAGGGTGAACAACCCAGCTGGGACTACAGGTAATGAATCCCACCAGTCCACCAGGCTCCCAGCCCAGGGATGGGAGCAGGTGCCCCCTAGTGGGGAGCAGTCCCATGTCCCATTCCCAAGCCAGCCAGCCCACCCCAACCTTGGGGTCAGCATGGAGCCAATGCTCCCTAGAAGGGCAGGACCAGTCTCTGTCCAGCCATCAGCACAGTACAGCTAACATGAGCAGCTGGCTAGAAGAGGAGTGGGCAGGGCTCTCGCTCAGCACAAGGTGTTGATGGGACTGGGGTACAGCGGATGGGGCAGGAGCTAATGTGTTGTGAGTTGAAGGGGGCCAAGGAGGAGACACTAACATGCTCCAATGCCAGGCTGTGGGCTGGATGCCAGGCAGTTGGGCAGTGCCCCTCCTCCCAGCCTGGCTTGATGCTGGCGTGAGGGTTGATCCAGCTGCACTTGCCCAGGTCGCATTCCCAGCCACATGGTAGACACCCCGCTGATGGTGGGGGAGCAAGCGTGTGCATGATGCCTGGAGAAGACAGCGCCAAGGGCTTGAGTGAAGCATAGGGGAGCAGTTCCTCAATGGCCCTTTCACCTTTAGGGGGTGCAAGGCGCTGGTTCTGATCCAGGCCCAGGAGGTCCCTGCTCTAGCCACTAGACCCCCCCCCCCCAGAGCTAGGGAAAGAACCTCGCAGTCTGACGCCCAGCTTCCCCCCCCCTCCTCCCACTGCTGGGGATAAAACCCAGGGGTCCTGGCTCCCCCTTCCATTGGCAGGGCCGCATGCCAGAGTGCCGGGAGCTCTCCAGGAGCAGTGCGAGATCCGACAGACAGCTCCGTGCCACCAGGTTAGGCTGTCGGCCTGTGTTAGCCTGGCGGGGCTGTGACGCCGAGGGTGATGGAAGGAGAGTGCACTAGAGCCCCCGGCAGGGGCCAGCCAGTCGTTCCTGACATGCTGGGCACTCCCCCAGCCAGCATAGCTGCTCCCCACTGCCACACAGCATTAGCTCAGGTGCCTGGGCTCGGCCCACACCCCGGGGCAGTCGCAGAGACAAGGGTGCCCTTGTTACAGTGCCAACACTGACAGCCAGCTCTCTACTCCTTCCCCACCACAGAGCTGCAGCCAGCACAGCAGGGAACAGGAGTCCTGGCTCCCAGCTGCCCCCTAGACCCCATTCCTCTCCCACAGCTGGGTGACAGCATATGTGCAGAGCCCAGCACAAGGGGGCTGCTCCCTCAGTCAGGGCCTGTTGACACTACCAAATCGCACCTCAATCTCAGCCTCTGGCAGAGACAACCGCATGCCCCTGAACCAGCCAGTCCCCTGCCTGGGGGCTGATCAGCCCCACTGCCCCCTCGAGGGGAAAGGCCCATGCCCAGCATGTGCAATCTGTACCCATAGCAGTCCCTTTTGGTACAACACAGAGAATCATCTCTTATCAACTCCTTCCCTCCCCCCCAGATTTTAGTAAGTCTGGCACACCTTCTTCCACTCAGCTGTTAGCACAGTAATATTAACAAGGATGAAAGCGACCAATGAGCTGCCTGCAGCCTACATGACACACACCATTGGCAACAAGCGAGAGCTGCCTGGGGGAGGGTAAGCAACTGGAAGCATGTCTGGCTTCTCCCTGGAGGTGGCGGTGCAGAGAGCAGGGCAGAAGTACAGTGAGGGGCCTCTGTGTACTCCAGAGTGGTGTGCAGCAGGGTGTGAACACACGTTTGGTTGCAGAGCACGTGGGGCAGGCAGTGGTAGAGAATGAGGCCTGGGTGCAGCACTCAACATCAGGCCTGAAACAACTGATCTAGTGATGGCGCAATGCAGAGATTGTATCAGCGTGCGGTGTGTCCCCTTAGCCCCCTAGACTGATCCAGCCTGGTTTCCCCCCACCCCAGATCAGACTCCAGGCCCATCCAGCCTGGTACCCATGCCCCCAGCTGCCCCAGGGGAGGGCTCCAGCCCTTTGAGTGCTGCCAGGGGAGAGCTGTCCACAAAGCAGCAGCACAGAACTAACTCTCAGCAACCCCTGCCCACAGCAGAAAACTGCACTTTGCCACCCTGCTGTGTGGGAGGCATCCAGATGCCATGGTGAAGGATGGCAGAGAGATACCCTGTGTCCATCCACAAGGGTCCTTGCACTCGCTGTGGGGTACTTCACCTGCACCAGCCACCTCAGGCTCTATTGCTGGCAGCACTCATCAGGGTGTCAGCAGGAGTGCACAGAAGTCAGATGGGGGATTGAATGCCCAGCCCTGACGTGTGGGGATGCCCTGGCACAGGGGTGGGCAAAAAGGCCTCCATGAGGGTTTATCTGGCTCATGGGGGTCCTGCTGCTCCCCCATCTGAGCCTAGGGATGGGGAGCATGCAGCACGTAGGATCAACCCTGGTGGATAACGCTAAGCACCGTGTGCTGGAGGGCAGACTTCGCAGGCCCTGGGGGCAGGAGGAAGAGCACAAAGTCTCCTCCCACCCTGCAAGGAGTGCACAGCACTTAGAAGCACCGCATGCTCCCGGCAAGGTGCAAGGAGACTTTGCACACTCCCCCTGCCACCAAAACAGTCAGGGTCTGTGGGTGGGGAAGCACAGAAGTGCCCTGGCCCCACCCCTTCCAGTAGCCTGGGACAAAGTGGCCTTTGGTCAAAAATTATTGCCCATCCCTGCTCAGGCATCACTTACAGCGCTTGTCACATGTGTGTGGGGGGGGGGGGGGGGGGAGAACTGTCCCAGCCTGGTGCAGTCAAGGCTCCAGCCTGCATGGCCAGAGCCAAACAGGTGCCTAATGCTCTGGGCAACACACACCAGGAAGCTGTGCCCCAGGACAGCTGTGCAAAGGGGCCATGTGCAGCCCAGATACAGCCATATTCTGAGCCAGTGTTAAGCTTTCCGGGGGGGGGGGGGGAAGCAGCTGAACCCTCCACCCAGACATCACACAGGGCCCCCAACTTCAATATTCTCTTTCAGAGATGGCACAGAGAGCCCCCGGCCCCTTTCCAAAATTTGCTATCAGGGTCTGGGCTGGGTCCAATCCTCTGGGAATAAAGATTTGGGGATTAAGAGGCATCTGAACATTTGGGGGAGGGGGGGGAGGAGGAAGTTGGCAAAGGTTTGAGGATCCAGCTGGTTCAGATATCAGTAGGGGGTCATATCAGCTTTGAGGGGGTTAAAGGAGGGGCTCAGGGTAGGCCCAAGCCCTTGGGGACAAGACTAGAGTCAAGTTTTGGGGGAGGGGTTCCAGTTACAGGGTACAGACCTGAGCAGTGCTCTCCCTGACACCACCAGCCCCTCACACCCCCATTGGCAGCCCCCCCCCAAAGTGCAGGTTCTCCTTACTATGTGCAGCTGCAGATAGTCCCCCAGCCCAGAGGCGCTGTCCACCCGCACCAGAATGGCATTCTTCTGGTGTGTGCTGAAGCCCACAGCCAGCCGGTCCGCTCGTGTGCTGGGCCGGTCGTTGGGTGGCCAGGTGTAGGTGATGAGCGCCCCGCCCTTTCCAAAGATGTACGTGGTACCAGCTGTGGGGGAAGGAAGAGACACAAGGTTAGTGAGAGGGATTTGGGCAGCAGGCAGCCCCCTGCCCAGATGGGAAACTCTGTTCTGTCAAAGCTACTCAGCCAGTGGCAGAGCTACGGACTCCCAACCCCAGCCCCACCAACAGGGGGAAGGGGACAATTTCCCCAGGGCCTAGTGCTCCTGGCCAACACTGCTTATACTATGGCAGTGCCAGAGCCCTAGACCCTTTAAAGTGCTGCGCTGCACACTCCATGAGGCTTTGGGGGGGTGGGGGGAGGGGGCCCACATACCATGGTGTGGAGGGCTGGCTGCCTCCAGCCCCACCCCTTCAGGGAGCATGGAGCCATTCCCCCCATACCTTGCCCAGGGGCCCTGCCCAACCCTATTCTCCCAGGCCCCACTCACTGCCCAGAGCCAGGGATAGACCCCAGGACAGCTGAAGACACAGCTAATGCACTTCACTCTTACGCTCCCCTCCTGCAGTGCCAGTCCCAGACTCTAGGCTGCCAGTGTTCCCAGACAGACAGGACACATTGCTGCAAATGACACCAGATCCTTCCAGGCCAGAATGCTGGCAGCCCTACAGCCAGAGCAGCAGCAGCTCCAGCTCCTTCCCTCAGGCAGGCTCAGGCCAAGGCACAACCCCCAACCTCTAACTCAGCCCAACTGCATCAGGTGGCCCAACCCCCAGGTGTTCTCACTATAAATCCTTCCCCCAGCTCCAGCAGGGAGGTCAAAGGTGAAACAGGCCTTCCCATTCCCTCTGCCTCCCCTAAGTGACACAGGAGACATGGCCTGGACACCCCAGAGCCTGCCCTTATAGACAGCTGGCACAACACCTGCCTCCTTGCCTGCACAGATGCCCCAGAGCACCAGCCAGCCAGCTCAGATGCCAGCCAGCACCCCCTGCCCAACATAGCCAACACAGACTGCCCACAGCAACCCACCTCACAGCCAAGGCAAACCCCTCCAGCCCTAACCCTAGCCCTAGCCCCCTCAGCTAGTGCTCGTGCACTTTTATTAACCGAAGGTGGTTTATGGAGGATTGAACTGGTGCCACTTAGCAATTAACAAACAGGGCAAGCACTCCTGATGGTGGAAGGCAACTGGCATGCAGGTGTCCCTCCATGGCCTACCTCTGATGATGGGCAGGGCTGAACTTCCCTCCCAGTGGGCGTGAAAAATAATTGGCAAAAAACAAGCTGCAAATCAGGGGCAATTAGCAGCACCTGCTGCAGAGCGGCAGGGAGCCCCAGCACCGCCCTGCCATAGCAGGCCTAAGGCTGCTACAGATATGGCCAAGGGCCCACTAAGCAGCATCCTGTGCTACACTAGTGCCTTTCGCTACAAAGAGGCTCAGAGCAGGATGCCACACTCACCCAATACACATAGATGGCCTTGTATTTGCTACTGAGATACAGCTGCCTCAAGGGGAGCCCTGAGGCTGCTAAGAGAGGGATCCCTCACCCTGCACTGAGGAAAAGCTCCATATAGGTTAGGGCAGCCCTTATTTAACTGCACATAGCAATGCCACAAGAGTATGGGACAGGAAGTGCAGGAGAATCCTGAATTCAATGGAAAGTATTAAAGATGGGGGTTTGCCATTGAAGTGGGGTTTGCCAGAAGCTGGGAATGGGCAGCAGATGATTGATCACTAGACGATTTCCTGTTCTGTTCATGCTTGACATTAGCCATTGTCAGCAGACAGGACACTGGGCTACAGACCATTGCTCTGAGCCAGTATGGCTGTTCCTATGTTCTCAGGGACATAGGGTGGGACAAATGCCTACTCTTACAGACAGGTCCCTGGGACCATGAAGAGGAAAAATGGGGGAGGGAGGCCGGGTTCCAGCTGGGTCTCCATTCTCCCAATTCCCTATCTGCCCCAGCCTTCGCGAGCAAGGGGAAATGAACCCATCTGCACATGGCAACTGCAAACACAGGCACAGACATAGCCAACCACAACTGCACACCAGCACAAATGCAAATGGAGGCCTGGCCAAATGAAAAGGCACAAACATTCAAAGAAACACTCCCCAGCGCAGATGTGAATGTTGACATGCTTAGTGTACACACATGCGGGTGCACTCACACACACATATGCAGGCATTCAGATCTAGGATGCATACACACATACTCGTGTATTCAGACCTTATTTTTCTGCACACACACACAAGAAATCAGACAAAGCCAAATACACAATCACAGGCTAATGCAAACATCCACACCCACAAAGGAACCAACACATGCATGCACAGAAAGCGCACACACTTTCCAATACAAACACAACTCCCCTCATGCATTCTAATGCAAAATCACAAATCCACATATACTGACCAATGCAATCTACCCCCACACTGATTTCATTGCAAACACATTCTCACAAACTCACCCCAATTCCAGGACATGCACACACAATTGCTCCGCACCCTCCGCGGGCCGTAGTGGTGCTGTCAGATCTCCATCTCCCAGGAACAAGTCCCCTGACACCTCTTCCCCACTAATCGCACTGATGGGAATTGACTCCCACGTGAGATCAGCAGTGTTTCCTGCATTACCTCCTAAAAGCTTCTCTAGCTCTCACCGCAATAACCAGGCCCCCTGCACAGCCCCATTTGCTGCACCCCGCATAGCTGTTCCTGTCCTGGTAATCAAGGCCCATCCATCAGCTCCAGCACCAACAGCAGATTTGCAGCAGCATGTTCTGCTGGGTCTGCAAAGGAACATGGCTAGGTGTGTGGGGACAGCACAGAGAGTAGATGTGGGGTCTGAAGCAAGACTCTGGAGATTACAGTTGCAGACAGGGAGAGTCAGGACTTCTGGGTTCCTTGCTTGGAGAGGGGAGTGATCCTGACAGTCCATAAACGCCAGGCCCCACTTCCTTCCCAGAACTGGGGTTAGAACCAAGGAGCCAAGACTCCCCGGCTACCCTCTAATCAGGATTTAGTGCCATTTCTCACCCCTCTGCCATTTCCACTGTGCTGTGTGCAGGGCCTTGGGTTCACTAGCCATAGTTCCACATAGTGTGTGGGGACACGCACCCTCTCACTGTGAGGCAGAGAAAGATCAGATGGGAATTGGGATTAGAATGAGAAATTGTGAGACTGACCTGTCTGACAACCCTATTGCTTTCCAAGAACCAGGCCTGGCCACCCAGACCTCCTCCAATCCCCAACATAGGCACCAGGGTTCCCTGTAAGCTGTGCACTTGTGCACTACTCAGGAGAGATTCAAATGTTGCCAAGCTGATTAGCAGAGAGCTCACAACTAGATTTGTGTTTCTACTGGTGGTGCACGTTGTACATGGAATCATAGAATCATATAACACTAGAACTGGAAGGGACCTCAAGAGGTCATCAAGTCCAGTCCCCTGCACTCACAGCAGGACAAAGCACCATCTAGATCATCTTTGATAGATGTTCATCTAATCTGCTCTTAAATATCTCCAATGCTGGAGATTCCACAACCCCCCTAAGCAATGTATTCCAGTCTTTAACTACCCTGACCGTTAGGACGTTTTTCCTAATGACCAACCTAAGCCTGCCTTGTTGCAATTTAAGCCCATTGCTTCTTGTCCTGTCCTCAGATGTTAAGGAGAATATTTTTTTTCTCCCTACACATGCCTCAGTGCACATAAAATGTATTCCACACATGGATAGAAAATATCTGCATTGATAGAAAAGATTAGCAGGAACACTGGGCACTGCTAGTACCCTCCGGCACTGCTCCTCTGGCTGCAGGCCATGCTGGAGAGAGCCCTTTGCCTCACAGTGCTCCCTGGTACCCCACTGGGCCGGGCCCATGTTTCACGGGCATATGGCACACACTGGCAGTGAGCCAGAGGTGAGATTGGGAAGGGAGGGAAATAAGGTTAGGAGATGCATGAGATTACACTACCCACCAACTCCAGCACTAGCGGCACAAGATATTCCACATGGTGCTGAGATGCAGCTGCCTCTGGGGTGGGGCTCAGGGTTTGTTTATACAGTGATCCTTTGCCTGGTGCTGAGATGCAGCTGCCTCTGGGGTGAGGCGCAGTGCCCATTTACACAGTTACACAGAACGATGCACATGTGAAGCAGGAGGCCTGTACCCAACTGACACTGTCAGCGGGAGCCGTGATCCCGAGGGACACTGGTACCAGGCTAGCTGAGGGTTTACTACTGTGTGAGCAACTCCTATCAGACCTAACAAACTCACTACATCCAACGCACTGCAGTCACAGTGTTGTCTTATACGGTATCGAGTGAAAGTCAATGCCACACAGGTCATCGTTATTGGTGGGAAATACATGTACCGACACTGCCCAGGAAGCTGTGCACAGATACTGAATTGATGCCGGGAAGCAGGTAATAAGGCAGAGCAGACAAACAGCTTTTCTGGCAGACAGGCGCCCATCAGTTCTCTCTGAGGTAAGCACAGCCCTGTTATGCAAATACAAAAGATCTCTTTGCTTGTGAATGCAACAGGAAAAACTGCCTGGGAGGATATAAGCCACCAGAGGGGGGCACAAGACAGCAAGCAAGGGGGAAGAAGAGTCTTCTCTGGGGAGCACTGCCAAAAGAGCACCGCCACAACATACTGGACTCGATGAGGAAGGGAGGAGGCCCCCTTCTCATCCATCTCTGGGTGAGTAAACAGGAGAAGGCTTTGTGCATTTCTGAAAGATGGCTCCTGGCCACAGGGGCTTGTGACTCTAGCAGGTTGCCACAGGTGAGAATCGGCTGCAGACCAGGATTTTAGCTTGTTCAGGTTAGTTCAGGCTCCAGGAAGAGCGTTAGCCCCTGTTTGCCATGTAACCTGTTGGTCTTATTGTCCTTGCTCACTAGCTCTCAAATCTTCACCTTTGTAAATAAAGCTGCACTTGATTTTATAGGCAGTCAATTCCAGTGCTGGGCTGTGCCAGGCTGGCTGTGCATATGCGGTCTCCTTGGAGATGGTGTACCTGGTTATTCTGATAAGTGTCCAGTGATGGGGCTGGATGCAACAGAGAGAGCCTCTGGCAGAGGGACTTGAGCCTGCTGCGTGTCTGTCACTAGCTGGCTCAAGTGAGGCAAGATCTGTGGGGGCCTGGTGGTCAGGGCTTGTGTGTGGCCAGGGGCTGGCAGGGTCAGGTAGCTGAGCTACAGCAGGCAGCAGGCCTGCTTCAGTGAAGGGCAGAAGGCCTGAGTGTCCCTGGGGAGTATCACAGGAGCCCCCTCCACTCCGTGCAGCATAGCACCACACTGGGGCCTGGTCTATACTAGCCAGGCAGGTTGGCTTAAGGTACACAACTCCAGCTATGAAAAATGCGTAGCTGGAGTCATCTCACCTTAAGCTGAGCTGTGGCAGCATCCACACAGCGAGAGGCTGACAGGAGCACATATTCCCATCGGTTTCCTTACTCCTCGTAGAACAAGGAGTACCGGACGCCCATAGGGGCTGCCCTCAGTGCTCAATTTATGGGGTCTGTATTAGACCCACTAAATCAGAAGTCGGGAACCATTTTTAGGCGGGGGGGAGGGCAACTGACCCACAGAAAAATCAGTTGGGAGCCTCACACAAATGAGAAGCAAAAAACCCCAAATCCTCATTGATGCGGCCCCCAAATGAGAAGGAGAAAGACACTCCCCACATTCCTCTCACACACCAAAGTTTAGGGGGGCCAGCATAGTAGATTTTGTGTGCTCCAGATCCATGGTGGGGTGATGGGGAGGGGGGGGGCTGAAGCACCAGCATGGGTTCCCCAACACTGGGGAGGGGAGCTCTGAATCTCAGGGGCCGGATCCAGGCAAACCAGGGGCCGCATCCGGCCCCTGGACTTAGATTCTCCACCCCTGCGCTAAATTGAATGCTAGGAGTGACAGGACCTCTGGAGCGTGGATCTTCTCACAAATGTAGACGTGCCCTCAGTTAGCAAGGACAGCAGGGGAGAGCGCCCCCTACTGAACATCTCGAATGAAGTGTAAATTTTTGTAATGTTCATGAGGCTTATGTGTGCTTCAATTTCCCCTATATGTTGCATAGCTACCCAGTGTGTATGGAAGGCAGGGACTGTTTGCTGTCAGATTAAAAGTTAGGTCAACCCAGCTACATTGCCCAGGGGTGTGAAAAATCCATCCCCAAGAGACATAGTTTAGCTAACCTATCCCCCAGTGCAGGCAGTGCAAGTTCCCCACCTCTCGGGGAGAAGGGTTACCTACCCTGAGGGGACAGTCCCTGCTGCCAGTGCTCATAGTGTCTATTCTACAGTGCCGCAGCAGTATGGGTGTGTTTTTTCTAGAGCAGACCAGTCCTACGAGACACAAGGCGAGTGTCACCTCCCTGTCTGGGTGGAATGAACAGAGTCCTCCAAGAACCGCCTGTAACTGACCCAGATCAACAAGGGGCCAGAGAGTCCAAGCCAGCTCCAGGGACTCAGGCAGCCACGCTCTCAGCAGGGAAGCTGAACCCAGACCCCAGCTGCCGAACAGAGGATTGGGAGGGGCGCTGGGGTAGAAGCGTGGGCTGCGGGAAGAAGCTGGCAGCTCCCACCTGGGAACCACTGAGGCCAGCAGACAGACCGAGCCTGACCCCAGGCCCAGCTCTGGGCTGAGCAGAATGGACTGTGCTTCAGCCGTCAGCTCTCTCTGTAAGCCACAGGCTGCCTCTGCTGGCGCCAGGTGACTAATAAACCGGCTGCCCTGGGGACGCTGCTCGAGGGTCACTGGAAATGCCAGCTGAGGGGCATCAGTCCCTGAGGGTGGACAAGACTCAGCTGGGAGGAAACAGGAGGACTGGACCTCAGAGGGAGAGTCTGAGCGTGTGAGGAGGCTGCGTGACCTGCCCTGGAGGAAGAGCGAGAGCCCCAGGGTCTCAGAGACTGTTCCAAAGCTGGGGAAGTAGCCCCAAGCCTGTGGATCTGTGACAGCCCCCACCCCCTCCCTGTCCCATGGTAATGCAGCAACTCCTAGTGCCACACTGGGGCACTGGGGTCAACACTGATAGTGAAGGCAGAGTGCCCCCTACTGGCCCCCTCCAGCAGTGTCCCACTAGGGCTCTGGGCTGGCACTGGCAATGAGGGCAGGTTGCTTGCATGTACTACCATGGGGCAGAGCTGGGGTGCATGGTGGGGCTGGTTGTCTCTTTGCAGTGGGAGAAAAGGGAGAGAGGAAGTTTTTTTTGAGGGGGGGAGAGGGGGGAGAAGCAGCCCTGCTCTGTGGTTTCTGCTCCATCCATCACTGTCACTGCAGTGATCACCTTGAAAACTATCAATCCCAGGGCCATAAAGGGCCTGCTGCAGAGCAAGGGAATGTGATGGTGCCAGGCAGGAGAAATGGCAGCAGGGCACCATGGGAAGGAGGATTGCAGGGCTAGGGACCTGGATGGCATTTCTTTCTTACAGTCCAGGGAAGACCCTACAATAACACACTGGCTTTCATAGCCCCAGTGCTGCAGAACCCCTGTAATAACACATCCACCTGTGCAGCCCCAGCTCTAGACAGACCCCTACAATAACACACTGGCTCACACAGTCCAGGCACTGCAGAGAGACCCCTCCAGTGCTATAGCAGCACTCTGAGCCGGTGACAGTGTGTGACCCTGAAATAACAAAGCAGACTGTCTCCCAGAGCTGTGACTAGAACCCAGGCATCCTGACTGAATCCCAGCCCCACCCCCTTAGCACTCAGCTGCCTCTGCATTCACACCCCTTCCTGGCAATGGATTCAAAATAGCCGAGCTGACGGAAAGCGACGGCAGCTGGTGGTGGTTCCTGGAGCACAGTAGCTAATTTGTATCTAATTTCCATCCCGCTCTACAGCTAGATGCCAGCCCCCCACGTTGCCCCTTTGTTCTCACACCCTCCCCCCAGCCACTCCCACAGCACCCTTCCTCTCCCCCACCCCTGCTCCCACAGCTCCCTCAAGCCCTCCCCCCCGCACCCGGGTATTGATTCCTTTAGTAGCTGCTACTGGCTCTGGCCAATGTACTGCCTGGATTGTGGGGGCAGGGAGCAGACGAATAAGCAACCAAGGGGCACAGACTAAATCAGCTCCCCTGTTCTTATCACGAGACCCCAACGCAGTCCCCTCCCAGTGCTGGGATAAGAAACCAGGAGTCCTGACTCCTAGCCCACTCTGGCTCTGATCCAATAGACATTCTCTGTGGAAATCAGGAGGGGCAGAACTAGGCCCCTTACAGGTCTGAAATTCACCCCCATTGTCCCTGGTTCTCAGGGGCCCTTCTGTGCCCTTTTCAAACCCCAATTCACATCCCAAGGTGGGTGCTGACCGTAGCACTTTGGCTTTAAGGGAGTGGGTGAGCATACTCAGGAGGGGGTGCTGGCTAGCAAATGAGTATGGGGGACAGGCACTCCATCTCTGTTCTTCCCCCACCCATGGGGAAAGTTGCCAGTGATGGGGGGAGAGGGCTGGGGAATGTAGGTCACTGAGATGGGAATACGCCAGCTCTGGCACTTTCTCTGGAGAAGGGGCCGTGGTGCTAAATAATTCATCTCCCCATTAGGAGCTGGAAAGGGGGGATGAGCTGAAAAGGAGAGAGAGAAAGAGTCTATAGGAGAAAGAGTCTAGAGGAGGGCTGAGAGAGAGGAGAGGGGAGAGCAGCCACCTCTGGGGTGGGGCACAGGGGCATTTGACATCCCCATATGACACCAAGCGAAGAGAAGGCTCCCTTTGTGTGTACTGCAGAGGCAATTGAAGGGAAGCTGGGATGCAATTAGCAGCCCAGGCACTGGGGTTCATGCCCTGGCTATTAGGGAAAGTGCTGGGGAGGTTTAATGAGCTGCAGGGCACAGGAGCTAGGCTGTTCGTGGGCGGTGAATGGTCGCCTCTCTCAGCAGCTCTCTCCTTGGGAGCTGTCCTGGCAATCAATCCTGCATCTCCCTACAGATTGGGAGGCTTTGGGCAGTGGGGAGCCGCTGCCCCTCACCAGGAAGGGGGAGCAACTGCAGCTCTACTGTTTGGTTAAGGCATCTAGGACAATGCCCATGGAAGCAACCAATGAGCTGGGTGCCCGCCTATTACTGGTCCAGAGAGGGCATTGTTCTGCTGGGGGTATCCCTGCGTGGGAGGGGGGGCACTGATGCCGAAGTGTTCATCTGGCAATGGGCAGAAATCTGGACCAAGCTGCCCTAATGCTCCCAGACCTCACTGGTGGGGGCAGGGTAGGCAGAGAGGCATGTGTATTTGTGTATGCACAAAGGGAGCAGTGGGGGAAGGATCAGGGTGGAAGGGGGTATGTGCATGTACATGTGCAGTGCTGTGTGTGGGGAGGGTGCACGCAGCTGTGGGGGGATGTGGCTGTGTGTATGAGGGTATGCATGGTTGTGTGTATAAATGTGTTTGTGTGCTATACAAGCAGTAAGCAGTTAAGTGTGTGTGACTTTCTTCATGTTTGTATGGATGCATGTGTGCGTGCCATGTGTGTTCAGGAAATACGTGTGTGTGGATGTCTGGGTAGGTGTGTGGATGTGGACACACGGGGGGTATGTGGATGACTGTGTGGGCTGTTTGGGTATGGGTGTGTGTGACTCTAGGTGGGCATGTATGTGTGTGAAGTGCACGTGTCGGGGTGTGTGTGTGATACTACCTGTGTGTGTGCATGTGAACTGTGTCCTGGTGCTGCCAGTTCTCTGAAAGGACCTGGATTCCCACTCCCACAAGCCACGAATGCAGCCCCTTCCCTGGTCTACGTCATATGGGACAGACGCCTTGTCTTTGGCACTACGCTGTGTGGGGCCCAGCTCCAGTTCACTGGCGCTATGCCGGGGGGGCCCTTCTGCCTAAGCTCCCTGTAAGCTGCATGGCCGTACAACTGCCTACTAATGCTGTGCAGGTGCTCAAGGCATCAGCACGAGGTAGGGAGGAGGGCTGCCCCACCCCAACCTAACCTGGCCTCCAGTTTGCCATGACCAGGGAAAAGATGGCCTGAACCTGGTGCCTCTCTCCTGGCCTGTGGAGGGGGCCCACCGCCCTGGACCCCCCACCTCCGCTGCAGGCCGAGTGGCCTGGTCCCTCCTTCCATGGCCCACCCCTGCAGGTCCCCTGCCACTGCCTAGCCCCCAATCCTCCCTACTGCAGCTGGAACCCCCAGCCATGAGTCAGCACATAGGCCCCCTGCCATGGCCTGGCCCCAGAATCTGCCTGCCACGGCTGGAGTGGCCCAGCTCCAGAGCCCCTGTGCTACAGCCTGGGAGGCCCAGAGTCCCCCTCAAACCCCCGCACCCCACTGTCTGCCTCAGCCCCACACTAGAGCCAGAGCCCGTTCACCCCCTTTTTCCCAGCCTGAGCCCCTCATTCCTCGGCCCTATTGGACCTGCACCCTCAGCTGGATCCCTCACACTCCTACACCCCAACCCTCTGCCCCAGGCTGAGCCCCCTCCCACACTTAGAACCCCTTGGTCCCACCCCTGCCACATGAATTTTGTTATGTGCACCAATAGGAAGGTGATGTGCTGCATGTCACTTTCCTATTGGTGGACATAACAAAACTCATTCCACTCAGGGGTGGGAAAAATTGGAGAAAACATGGCTATATCCCCTTCCCCAATGCTACGCCGCGTGGGGCCCACCTCCCCTTCCAGGTGCTATGCCGCGTGGGGCCCGTCTCCCCTTCCCGGTGCTACGCCGCGTGGGGCCCATCTCTCCTTCCCGGTGCTATGCCACAGTGTCCTTCTCTCCTCCTGGGCCGTGCCTTGATGGCAGCTAAAGGCAGCTTGACCGGACAGGTAGGTAATTGGGGCCTCTGTGGGGTCAGCACAGCCACTTCCTCATGGCTAATGGCTCAGGAGAGGCGGGTGCATGAAGGGAGCTGGCGAAGGTTGCTAGACACTGACAGGAAGATAATGCCGCGCTGCCCTCACTGGTTCCCTGCCTCCTAACAAAAACCCATTGGCACTGAGCCAGACAGTCAGTTAGGGGCTGGGCAGCCAGGCAGCAGGACAGGGCTGGCTAACAGGAGCCAGCTGGGCACATAGGCAGGGGAGCCTGGGGCATGGGGAGGGCACACACAAGAGAGTGTGGAATAGAGTGGCAAGCAAATCGGGGAGCGGCCAACGCAGCTACAGGCAAAAGGTGTCATGCACATGCAGGGAAAGTGGGAAAACTGTTGCATGGACACGTAACGCACCTGCACACACCTTCCATTCACACACACGTCTCATCCCCTTGTGCATGCGCACCCCCCACCACATATATTCACACACAGATGCACATCCCATCCGTTCACACAACCATGTGCACATTCCATCTGGTGTACACACACGTGCACATTCCGTCAATTCACACACACCCTGTCCATGCGCACGTGCACACGCACCAACACCCAGGTTATTCACAGCCTGAGCGACTTAGTTATATCAATGTCATTTGTAGTGTAGACATAGCCTCTGATCTGGCTCCATCTGCTCAGGGAATGTGCAGCCCTGATGGCCCCACCTCCAGGCCTTTGAGTGTGTTCCAGGCAGCCCTGGGACAGATGAAGAGTGAACCGCTCTAGGTACAAGACCAGACTTGCCTACGAGCTCCTGTTACACGGGTGTAACTGTCAGAATCACAGAGGCATGTCTGGCAGCCATAAACACCCCAACACGCGGCACCCCACGTGTGCACACGCATACATGCTGCTGGCCGGTGTGTGCTAAGCTACCAGTCAACATAACCCACCCCCACTTCAGAGAGATGCTTTTAGTCCATATAGAATTTGGGACCCCTAAGAATCCCACGTCCTGCTGCACTGGGACACTGGGGCCAGTGCTGACTGCCAGGGGAGAGAGCCCCCATTGAGCTCCCTCTCCGCTCCCTATGGCACAGTCCTCCAGCACCATGACAGTGTCAAGTTCAAGGCACTAGAGTCAGGTATTACTCTTGCTTCCCACAGGGTCTCCATCCAACCCCTCCTGCCTGGGCTATCAGGGATTCCTCCTCCCTCTGCTGCTTCCCCAGTGTAGCCCTCTGCCTGGCCAGCCCATCAATACAGCTCGCTCCTGGCCTATTCCCCCATGTGACGGGGCCTCTGCCCTGCACTGGCCTGACAAGGGTTAAAACCAGTCTCGGGAGGCTGAGGGTAGGCAGTCACATGTGAGGTTGCAGATAATTAGGCCCCAACTGGGGCTGTATAAATAGGGGCTCCTGGAGAGGAGGAAAGACACTCTTGTTCCAGCTGTGGAGCAGGAGGGACCTGGCTGCCAGGGAAGCTACAGAGGCTTCTTGAGGCACAGCAGTGCTGGGGAAGGCAGGCAGAGCCAGGCAAACTCCCAGACTGAGGCCTTGCCCCCAAGGATACTAGGGCTGCAGGGAAGCAGCCAGCGCAGGAGAAGGCAGCAGGTCCACACCCCCTTGTCAGTGATGAGTGGCCATTTCAGATTGCAGTTTGCCCCTGAGGCAGGGGCTAGATGACAACTGGCAGTGGGTCACTGAGACAAGGTGGGCAAAAGGGGTGGGGGTTCCCTGAGGGGGAAGACCCCAGAATGTGTGGGTACTGCGACAGGGCAATACTCTGGGGGAACGGCTCCGTGGTCTGGGGGGCATGTGGGTTTTGATTCAAAGTGGTGAACAGGTGACAGCAGGCGAGACACTGGCCAGAAAGGGGTGGTGGTCCAATGCTGAACTGAGCGGATTCGCCAAGTGACCAGCAGGGGCTGTAGTGGTGAGTCATGGCCCATTACACCCCAGTACAGCCCTCTGACTGCCAGATTCCCCCCCACAAGGATCCCACACCCAGCTGATTCCCCCCATACGCCCTTTCGAGCCTGGCCAATTTCCCAGTGAAGCCCCCTGCCTGGTTGACTCCCCAATACAGCTCTGTACTCGCTGATTCCCCCAATACAGCCCTCAACCTGCCCGATCCCCCTGACTGCCCCCTGTACAGCCAATCCCTCAATATAGCCTCCCAGCCAGCTGATCCTCCCACCCAGTACACCCTTCCACAACCTGGCCAATTCCCCAGTACAGACCTACATCCAGCCATTCCCCCACGTGCTGATCTCCCAATATACTCCTCAGCTAGCCAAACCCCCAGTATCTCCTCACCAAGCCAATGGTCCCAATATAATTCCCCACCCAGATAATCCCCACATACATCCTAATATATCCCTGCCCGGTTGATCCTCCTAATATATGTCCTGCCATGTTGATCACCACAGTACCTCCTCCAGCCAGCCAATTCCCCAGGATACCACCCCAGTCAGTTCTCCTGTGTTCAGCCCCCACCCAGCTAAGCTCCCCAAATACATCCCCCCATCCCAACTGATCCCTCCAGTTCAATCATCCCATAAATCTCCCCTCCATGCATCCCCCACACAAATACACCCTCCAGTCAGACCTCCAGTACATCCCTGCCCAGCCAATGCTCACAATATGAATACCCCCACCCAACTGATCCTTCCCAAACATCCCCAGTCCCAAGGATCCCCCAATATGCACCCTCCTGCACAGCTGATTCTCCAATACCCCCACCCAGACAATTCCTTAGTAACCCCCCAGCCAGCTGATCTCCCCCAGCACTCACCCCTAGCATGGGGCTGCAAGCCAGGCATGTGGGCAAAGGTTTTCTGTAGAAGACTGTTCCTTTACCTCTCTCTCCATCAAAAGCGGAGGGGGGTGGGGGTAGATGGTAGGAAATAGAGAGATCTCTTCCTTTAATCTCCGACACTTATGCTAATGAAGGAATTTCTATTAAGTTTCTAATGATCTTTGTCAGTTTCCATGGTTTAAAAATAACCCCCGATTAGTTGCCATTATTCATGCCATAACAGCACCATTCAGGGCGCGCCAGCACTGGTATCAATATTTATTTTAAAAAGGCGGTGAATTAATGGGATGAGAAGAGCGTCTCCTCGTTCATTAATGGGGATGCACACACCTGAGTATGTGGGGAAGGGGGAGGAATCGCTCTGTCATGGCAAGAAGAAACTCCCAGACAGCCAACAAATCTGCTTCAGATGGAGGGCGCTCCTCAGTGCTCACAACCCAGCCAAGATTAGGGGCCTGCCATGCCAAGTACTGCCTAGGCCCTGCTGGCCCCTCATGGGCCGGGTGCTGCTCACACTCTTTCTGCTGAGATCAGAGCTCCAGTCAGACTCTCCTAACTGAAAGCAGGGATCCCTATTGTGCGGGGTGCTGTACAGGGATTCCCGCCCGAGACTGGAGCCCCGCCGGGTCACTTGTTGTGCAGACTGGGCTCTGGGAAAACTCAGGTTAAGGCGAGTCCGCTCAAGGTGACTGATACTGCAGCATGCTGAATCCTATCTGGATGCACTCATTTGGGTGCAACTTGGCCTTAGTTCCCTAGATGGATCCTGCTCAAGGAATGCAGGGAGGGGGAGAAGACAGGGAGCTCCTGGCCTTGCTCCCCCACACACAGCCCCTATGCCCTGCAGTGCTCCCAACCTCACTACACAGCAGAGAGGACTCTCCATGCTGTCCACCTCAATCATTCTTCAGGAGCGAGTTAATTAGCTTGGCCCTGAGAAGCTCTGCCGATCCCCTCCAGGCTCTGCACAGCCTCCCTTCTGGATGGCGCCCCCTACCCAGCCCCAGCAGGCGTGTCTGCAAATTAGAACATAACATAAGAACATAAGAACATAAGAACGGCCGTACCGGGTCAGACCAAAGGTCCATCTAGCCCAGTATCCTGTCTGCCGACAGTGGCCAGCACCAGGTGCCCCAGAGGGGGTGGACCGAAGACAATGATCAAGCGCTTTGTCTCCTGCCATCCCTCTCCAGCCTCTGTCAAACAGAGGCCAAGGACACCATTTTATCCCCTGGCTAATAGCCTTTTATGGACCTAACCTCCATGAAATTATCTAGCTTCTCTTTAAACTCTGTTATAGTCCTAGCCTTCACAGCCTCCTCTGGCAAGGAGTTCCACATGCTGACTACACGCTGTGTGAAGAAGAACTTTCGCTTATTAGTTTTAAACCTGCTACCCATTAGCATGTGCAAGACTCTGCCATCTGCTAAGTGAGTGGCCAGTTCACACACAGTTGGAGCCCAGGGCTGGGGCTGCAAGAGAAATGGCTTGTCAGGCTGAAAGCAAAGGGGCCTGGGCAAGGGACGGTGAGAAAGGGGCAGAGAGGGCACAGAGGGCAGTTGTGTGAAGGGCAGCCACGCACGTGACAGGTTGGGGGAATTTCATAGAAGGGGTGTGTTTGAACTTGGGGTGGAGGCATTTGAATGAGTAGACGAAAGTGGGGGACATGTGAGGTGGGCAGCGACATGAGTAGAGCAGCATGTATACAAGGATCTCTGCTTGTGGGGTGGGGTGTGGAGACAGTTTATAGAGGGACCCATCACCTGATACTGAGATGGGGCCATCCACAGGTAAGGGTCTGAGGGCTGTTTATATGGGGATCCTTCATCCAGAGCTGAGATGCAGTACTCTCTGGGGCAGGTGTGGGGGCCATTTATAATGGGGACTGCTCATGCAATGATTCCACATGACTGGGTTTCATATCTCCACTTGGGAGCTCAGAAGCCTGGGAATATGAACTGAGACCAGCAGTGAAACCACAAATGGGATTTATTAGAGAGATGAAAAGGAACGAGGACAAACGGACGTGAAATGAAGGGAATCCTTTCAACTCCCTTGGGAAGGTTTAATTAAGATGTGGTTTAATCCTCCCTACCTCACAGAAAGACTAGGATGCAGCAGGACTGGGTGGAAACTCAGAAAGCTGCCACTTCTCCAGTGAGGCACCAGTGCTATTTATACCGCGGCCCTTCACTCAACATTGAGATGCAGCCACCTCCAATGTATCCTGCCCCTCAGCTCTGCATTTCAGTGCAGGGAGAGTAAGTGTATCTCAGTCAAGTGCTTTGGGCTTCTTGTGCACCCAGAGCTATATACACTATAAACACACACACACTGGGGTGTACAGGCCCATGCCCCAGCCATATATACTGGGGTATGGATCATTCATGTAACATGCCTAGATAGACAGACAAAGGCTGGCTGATGGATGGATGGAGATGAGGGAGGGAATAGATATTAGTGACAGAGGGTATGAGATAGAGAGCTCAAGTGTGTGGGGGGGCTCAGTGGATAGAGAGAGAAGATATGGTGCTACAGATAGAGAGTATGGGGCTAGGAGAAATAATACGGGGATAGAGAGACAGAGAAGTATATAGGGATAGACAGGGAGAGTGGATGTGTAGGAACAGAGGCTACATCTAGACTACAGGATTTTTGTGGGATTCCTCCGGTATCCCGCAAAAACCCCGCCACATCCAAGGAACGCGTTTGCTGTTCCACTTTGTTTCGTAGAAGAGTAAACGCGCTCTCTCAGGGAGCCCTGTATACCTCATTTCACCAGACATAAGGGCTCCGCCGAAAGAGGAGGCTTTTCTGGGGGAAAAAAAACCAGAAAAAGCTACGCAAAATGTGGAGCACATTTTGCGTAGCTTTTTCCGCAAAAACGCGGCAGTCTAGACCTAGCCAGAGACAGCCAGATTGCACAAACATGTCTATCTCTGCCCAGCCCCTGACTAGTCCAGCCCCATTCTCAGAACTCCCAGAGGCCCAGCCGAGGTGTCCCCTGGCAGCTGTGTAGGGCCAGCCCACAATATTTTTGCACCTGAGGCGGGGAGTTCAAATGACGTCCCCTCTCTAGAGCACAGAGAATACATATGCAGCAGCAGCAGCAGACACAATTTCCTACACTCTGGGTCTAGTGGCGCCACCCCACAGTCTGGCACCTGAGGCGGCCGCCTCAGTTCACCTCATGGTAAGGCCAGCCTTGCAGCTGTGTGCTTCTGGGCGTGGCCAGCCAAGCCTCCATGATTTATATCACACCCCAAATCCCCAGCCAGTGTTCCTGGGTTTGCATTGCCAGCTAAAAACCCAGCAATCAACCTCCTCCTACCCAACCCCACACACTTTCTTTTCACCTCTCTCCCCATCTGACTGGCCTGGAGCCCAGTCCATTCCACCAGCTTTATGGCATATTACATTTGTAATGAGTTTAATTAATTAATAGCCAGCGTCCTGTCTATGCTAATGATTCTCTTTGGGGTGTTTAGAGCTGCCACCACCCAGGGCTGTCTGTTCTCTGACTGGGGGTGTGCACGGGGCAGTTATTCCCACCCCAGAGAATTACACCAATCCCTCTCCCCCACAGGGATGCTGGAGAATGTACCTCAGAGAGTCACACTGACACCCCTCCCCCTACTGGGAGGCTGGGGAATGCATCAACCCTCTATCAGTTCCTTCCTGCACAACACCTGCTGGGGAACCCCCCCAGCAAAGATGCTGGAGATTCTCTCTCCCCACCCTTATTCTGTTCTGTGTGCTGATCTAGGAGAGGAGAAGGGATCTAGTCAGGGGGCAGGGGTTGGGAATCAGGACTGGGTTACAGTGCAGCCTTTTACCAGGAAATACCACTATTCCCATATTATAGCTGTGAGAAGTGAGGTTCCAGGGGACTAGCCCCAGAGCACACAGCAAAGCTGTGGCAGAGCAGGGACTTGAACACCGTTCTCCCGATTGCCTGGGCAGGGCACTAGCCTATCCATCCATCCACACATGACTTGGGCCCTGATCAGTTAAACTTCTTTAACCCCTTGTGTGGTGGCTCTGTCTGACTACAGCTGATTGCCTGAACCCCAAGCCCAAGTGACTTAAGGTCTATGAACCTAGCCATGCCTGAATGGAATGGAAAGCCACTGTTCCTCAAGCTGGTCTCACCATCATGGATCTGGGGACTGGTCCCAAAGGCACATGCGGCCAGTCCTGGGGGAAACCTTCTCTCTGGGAGTGCTCCACTGGTGTCCTTTCCCTGGGGCACCTTGGCCAACGAGGGTCCTTCTGCTGGCATCATCCTGGCATAGTGATGGGGCTGGCTCCCACCTGCAAATGTATCTGCCTCATCTGACACTGAGGTTCGACCCCGCACTCCACTGTCCTCATTTCCCCTCCGCTGGCAGATCAGGGCTTTGTTAAGCTGGCCTGACTCTCGGGGTGGGCAAGAGATTCGGGGCCTTGTCTTCACTAGGAGAAAAGAAGTGGTCTTCACTGGTGGGAGGGCCCACAAGAGGGACCATCCTTGAGAGCACTCTCAGTGGGCAGGAAGGGAGAGTTTAACCACAGATTCTGGGTGGGTCTGCACAGCAGAGTCAACTCAACGTGGCATTGGAACATGCAGGCTTCTGCATAGGAGGTGCTAGGACTTCTGGGGCGCAAGCCATGGATCTTGGCATTGCAGTGATGTGATTTGTGGGGGCTGTGTTTGTGTGGGTAGGGACCTTATGTCAAGGCTGTGTTGTGTGCGTGCGTGCACAGGGGAGCTGTGCTAACAGGGTGGAGTGTGTGTATGGGGATTGTGTGTGTGTGTCTGTGTGTACCAGGCGTGTAAATGGGGTGGTGGTAAGAGGAGCTGTATATGTGAATTGGGGGGAGGAGCTGCATGTGTGCATAGAGGGACTATGTTAATGGGAGTCGTATACAGATATTGGGTTGTGTTAAGGGGAGATGTGTGTCATGGAGTCTGTGTTAAGGGGATGGGCACTGGGCAGGGGAGCTGTGTGAGTGTGTGAGACACACTGAGGGGAATTCTTTCCTGTAAACTGTGGAAAAACTTGTTTGTCCTTGCTGGGCAGGTGAGAGGAATTGTGGGAAAGCACTGGAGGACTAGAGGCACTCACATGGAGCTAGCCTGCATACACACTGTAGAGCTGTCGGCTTTGGAGGAGCTAAGCTAACTTGTGCTGTCGCCTGTATCTCTGGCTGGGCCAGCCCCACCACACTTGCAGGATGGGTTTGTGTGTGGACTTGTGATGGGGCAACTAACTGGAGAGCCCTGCAGTCCAGACGAATCCCAGCTGGCTAACTTGTGTGCACTCTCCCCTGGGAAGAACATCCCCTGTGGCGCAAAACTAAATTGGGTTAGTGGAACTGATGATGCACCCGATGTGGATGCCCGAAGTGAGGAGGAAGAAGACTGGAATAGGTCTGGCATAATCCCATTCCAGGTCAGGTTAAAGGGTAGTGATGCCAGCCTAGCTGAGATGGAAGAAGAGAGTCCCTATAGCCCTGGGTTCAACAGGACCCTTTTTAAACCGAATGGTGGCTGTGCTATGTGTGGGCAAACTCACCACCCTGAGGGAGTGGTGCCCTGCCACAGGCTCAGGAGATCAGAGCAGTCTGGAATGGTGAGAGATCTGGCCAGGGGTTCTCCACCCCTCCTGTGACTGGGAGCTGGGAGTGGCCTCTCCCTTTAAAAGAAGAGAAAGGGGGAGAATTTCCAGCAAAGTTGCTCAGCGTACAGGGAAGAATCCTGCAAATCTCTTAATCTGTCCAAGGAGCCTGCTATTGTGCTGAGAGGGGCTGACCCTAAACAGCAGCCCAACTGGCACCAGAAGCACTGCAGCTGGGAGGCAATCTCAGGCACGGGGTCAGGGCAACAGCAGGAGTAGCACCCTGTCCACACACACAGCCCTCAACACACAACCCCCCCCTCCACATACAGCCTCTCCACACATAGACCCACCCACATACATGCATCCCCCCCAGTCCCCACCACGTACACACAGACCCCTCCACACACAAAGCTCTTTTCACACAGAGCCCCCAAGACACACAGAGTCCTCAACACGCATACACAGTCCCCAACAGTTAGCCCCAACACACACCACCCATCCACACAGCCCCTTCCACACACTTGCAGCCCCCATAATGCCCTCCACACACATGCAACCCCTTCTACAGAGCCCCAACACATACACAGCTCCCAATACACACACACAAATGCACAAAGTTGTGTGAGCCCCCTCCCACACACAACTTCCCCACTGCTAGCTACCAACATACAGCAGCCCCCCTCCACTCACACCCCCCCCAGCTAGACCCCAGCACACACTCAGCAGCCCCATCAAAATACACAGCTGCCCTCCATGTACACAGCATTTGGGGTGGGGACTGGGAGAGTGACACTAGGAGACACAAAAGGTGGCAGGTATTGCCACAGGCGCAGCACTGCTCTGCAAGACCCTTTCTGCCCCAGGCCCGGCGTATCCCATGGCAGAGCCAACAGTTCTAGACAGGAGCAAACCATCTTGCCAGTTGAGAGGCTCAGTTCCGTCTGCTGACCCTTCCCTTTGGGGGTTAGCTGCAATCAGGGACGTGCTGATGGATGGAGGATAAGAAGAGGGGAAATACAACCAGACAAGGGAAAGAAATTATATTTCCAAGGTGTCTTAGAGGGCACCATAAGCTACAGGGAGAAAATACAATACACAGAGCAGGCTGACAGAGTGTCCAACGCAGCGAGCACAATTCCCCTCCCTGTCCTTGGCTCCTGAGAAAGTGCTGAGAACTCCCCAATGGCTGGGCTCTCCCAAATCCCAGCCCCCAGTCCTAGGCCCTGCTTCTCCTGCTGCTGCAGTTCCGTGCTTTTGTTTTCCAGCACATTTACCAAGTTTCCTGTATTTGCTCTTCCTGCACTTTTTTTCTGCCTCCCCCTCCCCCTGGCATTTTTTGCTGTTTTTCTGCATTTTCTCTCTGTCTGCAATTCATTCTGCATTTCTCTCTCCTTTGTCCATCATTTTTCTGCCATTTCCTCTCTTCCTTTTCCTGCGGTGTTTCTACTCCTGCATTTTTTCTGTCTTTTATTTGAATTCTTTTCTATCCCTTAATTCCAGTAACAAATAAATAGATACAGTCTGTCTCTGTGCGGCACCTGGAAGTGCTAATTGTGGTTTAGAGCAGGGGAGGTAGAGTCAAGCCTCCTAGGTTTTATCCTCAAATCTGGGATGAGGGTAAGGTCTGGTGCAGGGTGGGGAACCGGAGGCTGGATGCAGCCCCTAGCTTGCCTGGATCTGGCCCCTGGAGGCTCAATGCTCCCTCCCTCAGCACTGGGGAGCCCACACTGGTGCTCCAGCTCCCTCCCCCACTGCAGGGCTGGAGCACAAAAAAATCTACTAGGCTACCCCCCCCCCAGGTGGGAGGGGAATGTGGGGAGTGTCTTTCTCCTCAGTTGGGGGCCACATCAGTGAGGGTTTTTTTTCTCTTTGCTTCTCACTTTTGTGTGGCCTCCTGACTGATACTTCTGTGGGTCAGCAGCCCCAGACCCAAAAAAGGTTCCCCACCCCAGATCTAGTGGGTCATAGCAGGGTGCTGGGAGCCAGCATGCCTGGTTGGGGAGGTGAGTGAGGGCCAGGGATCAGAAGAGGGTGACTAGGAGCCAGGACTCCTGGGCTCTATCCCTGGATCTGATAGGGGAGTGGACACTGCTGGATGAGAGCAGGCAGGGCTAGGAGGCAGGATTACTAGGTTTTATCTCCAGCTGTAGGAGGGAAATGGTGCTGAGTGCTTATAGCCTGGGGGGCATGTCCCTCCCAGCCAACAGCTAGGACTAGAGCTCAGGAGTTCTTTCCTATCCCACTACTGAAACCATTAGACCATACTCCCTTCTTGTTATAGTCAGGCTACGTCTACACTACGAGTTTTTTCTGGCAGAAAATATGCTAATGAGGGACTCATTAGCATGAGTCATGACATCATTAGCATATTTTCTGCTGTTTCTTTTTGAGCAAGGGGTTTTTGTGCAAAAAGAAGCAGTGTGGATGTTTCCTTTTTGCGCAAAGCACTAAAAGGATCTTGAGCAAAAAGGGGTTTTTGTGCAAAAAGGAAACGTCCACACTGCTTCTTTTTGCGCAAAAATAAACGGCAGAAAATATGCTAATGATGTTGCAACTCATGCTAATGAGTCCCTCATTAGCATATTTTCTGCCAGAAAAAACTCGTAATGTAGACGTAGCCTCAGAGTATGTACCTCATAGCTTTTCCTGGCTACCAGCCTCAGCAAAGCTGTGCTCAGGGAGACACAAGAGAAAAGGAAGAGGAGGAAAGCAGAGACAATGGGTCCCTCAGCCTGCCAGGACTCTAGGGCCAGCAGAGGACCTGGCACAGCACTGACAGGGTGAGACAGAGTGCTAGCTGTCCACTGCAGCTAGCCAGCCAGTCCCCAGACACTAAGCCACGGGCGCTAACGAGGGGAAGTTGAACGGAATTAGGCACGCTTTCGCAGCCAGCCAAAGCAGTCGCTGTCAGGGACGCCCTGTCATCTGGAGTTGGCGCGACTTTGCTCCTTTCACACTAGGTGGGCATGTAGCCTGGACAAAACCGTGACTGACTGTCATGTCAGCTGGAGGGAACAGGCTGAGCTGCCTGCTGCTGAGTCTTTGTGCCAGGACAGAGGGGACCTGGGGTGTGGGTTGGGCATCCCCTAGGGAGGACTTCGGCTTCAGAAAGCCACCTCCCCAGCATGGTGGGGCAAGGAAGTTTGAGCTGTAATCTGCTTCTGCAGCACAACTGGGCAGAGGTGAAAGCACAGCCATGGGACAGGGCAGCTCATGCATTGTGGGGAGGCTGGCTTCAGCAACCACTGGACACATGAATTTGGGGTCTACAAGCACACTTTGAAATAAGGATTGGGAGATGCTGTACCAAAGTACTGGGGGACACTAGGGCATCACCAGATCCCACTCTCCTCCCAGGCTGAAATACCATTCAGTAGTCCTGGCTCCCAGCCACCTCCCAGGGCTGGAGATAGAACCCAGGGGTCCTGGCTCCCAGGCTTTCCCTCGCAGGGCAGGGAATAGAGCCCAGGAGTCTTAGCTCCCACTCCAGTGCCCTAAGTATTGGGCTATACTGTGCCCCACGCAGAGGATTTGATCCAGAGCTGTGAGGAAGGGTTGTGGTTGACAAGGAGCATTTCCCTGGCTGTGTGTAAGACCAGCCCTGGGCAGTGCAGGCAGCACCAGGGCTCTCTGTGCCAGTGCTTATATCTGTGCACCAAACTCAATTTAGGTCACTGTGAAACCCAGCCCCCCAGAAATCAGCGTGTACCAACGCCAACCTCCCACCTGCTGCATGGCTCTGGGCTCAGCCAGCCGACCAGAGAGAGCCTTCCAGAGCATGTTTAGGGATGTGAGAGAGACAGGGAGAAAGAGTGTGTATCCATGAGCACGGATGTGTGTGTGTGTGGGAGAGACTTTCAGTGTGTGCCGGTGAGTGTCTCTCCATGTATATGCGTGTGTATCTCTGCATGTGTGTGACAGGTGTGCATGTATCTCCATGTATTTCCCTGTGTATGTGTATCCCCAAGTGTATCTCTGTGTGAGTATGCATTTGGGTATATCTCCATGTGTGTGCGAGTGTGCATGTCTGTGTATCTCTTTGTGTCTGTCTCTGTGCATGAGAAAGCGAGGTGTGTGTTCCTCTGTGTGTGAGTGTGCACGCAGGCATCTCTGTGCACATGAGATGTATATCTCCATGTGTGAGAATGAATCTCTGTGTGTGAGTGTATCTCTGGGTAGCTGCATGTGCGAGAGTGTATGTATCTGTGTAAGTGTGAGACAATGTATGAATGTGTGTATCTGTGAGAAAGTGTGTGTGTGGACATGTATCTCTGTGTGTGTCTGTATGTGCATGCATGTATGTGTGTATGAGAAAGAGTGTGCATGCATGCATACATCTCTGTGTGTGTGGGCATGTACCTCTGTGTATCTCTGTGTGTGTATGTAGCCATGTGCATTTGAACACGTGTATCTGTGAGTGAGAGTGTGTATCCATGTGCTGAGGGGAGGAGCCAACATGGGAGGGGCCAAGATCGTCCCATACAACAGTATATAGCCCAGGGTTCTGTGCTGGAGCTCCCAGCCCTTCTCTCAGGATCCAGCTCCCCCACTCTAACTACTAGATCCCAGGTCCCTCATGAGCTGGGGACAGAACCCAGGGGTCCCGATGCCCAGCCTTCCACTCAGCTAGTTCTCTTTGAGGTATCTCCTCCCTACCTCCCCAGTGGCTCATCCCTGCCCATCCTTTGATGGTTCCATGAGTCTAGAGAGGAAAGGCCTAGTGAGGTATCATTAGCAGCGAAAAATCCTGTGCCGCTCCCTGCTCCTGCCTGGCCCAGGAATCACTGAGCAAAGCCGCCTGAGATGGCTCAGGGGCACTGCACGCATAACGAGGAGAGTGCCGGGAGAGATGTGGGCAGGAGGGGGGCTGGGGAAAAGGAGGGTCATGTCAGAGATGCTGGCTCAGGGGTCAGATCTGTAGCAAGGGGATATGATGGTTGTCCTGTGCCAGGACCAGGGCTGCAGTGTGGGGATGTGATGATGTTCCTGAGCTTCGATCATGTCTATGGCTGTGGGGGACATGGTTGTGTCCCCGGGCCAGGATCAGGTCAATAGCAGGTGTGTGTGTGGAAGTGGTTGTCTCCCTGTGCTAAGAGCAGGTCTATAGCAGGGGTGAGGGGAGGCAGTTGTCTCCCCATGCCATGAGCATGTCTATGGCAGAGGAATGCTGTCGTCTCTGTGCCAGGATGAGGGCTACAGCAGGGGATGTAGTTGTGGCCTCATACAGGATCAGAGCTTTAGCACAGGCTGAGCCTCAATACAAGGAGCTCTTGGCTCCTCAGCTCCAGGACAGCGGTGCAGCCAGCGAGCCAATTCCTTCTGCTCCAGTTGTTGCACTGTGCAAAGCCAGAGCCTTGGAAGACTCTGGACCCACACTCCATTTCACCTCTCCTTGTGCAGACAGGCTGTTCTGGGGCGAGGAGACAGACACCCCCAGACGGCTGCGGCTCCCCCAGCTGCATGGCTTCTCCCTCCCTGTAATAGCCCAGCCCTGCCCCACAGCACCTCTGATCCCTGCCCAGCTCAGCTGCTTGGGTGAAGCCTGCAGTGTGCCTCATTTCCCTTGCAAATCACAGGCCTAAGCAAAAGTACCTAATATCCCTCCTGTAATTACCTGGCTTAGAGAGGTGTTTGTGCTGGAAACTTCAATAGAAGTGTGCCAGGAGTGGCAGGCACTTCGTGCTCACATCTGCCCCTGGGGGGGCCAGCCAGGTAGCCCCCCCCATCCATTTGCTCTCTGTGCAAAAGGGAGGTAGAGCTAGTGCAGGATCCATATGCTGAGAGACAGGTCAGCATGTGCACAGGGCTAGTGTGCAAACAGCCAGGGGAGCTAGTGCACAGCATGTGTGAAGGAGAAAAGCAGACGCACACACATGTACCAGGCCAACCCCCTCATGCACAGCAATGCACACACAAAAGTATTAGCTCCTCCAGGTATGCACACACCTGGCATGGCACACACACACACATGTGCTATCACACATACACAAAGTAACATACACATGCACATGAACTATATCACACGCACACAGGGTGTAGTGCACACAGGTGCCATGGCACACAAACTCAGGTGGAGCACACGTGCATGGACTAGCACAGTCACAGACACTCATGGTGCAGCACACACACAATAAACGCACACATATCCCCATAAAGCATGGAGAGTCCAAGCAGGGACCTGCCCCTGAGTGTCTGGCACTGCAGTTTTCTGTTGCCCTGCAAACACCATGGAAAAGACACCTTGTGTGTGAGGCGGAGGGGGCTAGCCACTAGCCAGGAGGTTCCCATAATCCTTTGTCTACAGGCAACATCACATCCATTTAATGTATACCCGGGACATGGTCTGCAAAAGGCAGCCTACAGACTGGACTAGGGGACTGGGAGCCGGTTTGGCGGGGTGATTGGTAACAGTTTGTGTGTGTGTGGTGGGGGGGGGGGTGGATGGAGAGAGTAGACATCATATGGCCTCAGCCCCTGTCTCCAGCAGGGCTGTGGTGGGAGCGAGCTGTGGGGGACACATGATCCATTAGTGGGCTCCCCAAGGGGAGGCCAGCAGCTAGGGAAGGTGGGTGGCGGGCACATGCTCAGGGACCCCTTGCCAACTCCATTCTCCATTGCAGCTAATTGTCTGGGAAATGACCCATTAGAGGCAGCACAAGGACATTAGGTCTCATTAGTCTAGTCCTGCTCAGAATAGCAACAGCTGCCATACAGGGAGGGAGGGAGGGAGGCAGAGACTGTGCCTCTCCCTAGCCCTTATGTTGGGGGGCATCTCCATTTGCCCTCCCAGCATCCCAGTCTGCTGGGAGTCACCTCCTGGGAACAAATATCCCTCCAAGCCACTGCCTGCCAGGCCCTCCTCTCTCCCCCTTTTGTGCACCCCCCTCCAAGAAAACTAGCCTGTGCACTCAGAACACAATAATTGGGTCCCTGCTTTCAACCTCCCCCAACTCTGCCACTGCCCCTCACAGCCCCAGCTACAACTCCCCAGACTCTGCCTCCTCAACTTCCAGGCTCACCATAGACTCCCCTGACACTGCCCCTTCCCCATAATTCCCCACAATTCCCCACAGTCACTGGGCCCCCCTCCTACTCCCTCACATGGACCCCTTACTGCATTGTCCATACCTCACAGGCATCTGCAGCCAATCCTGCCCCAGAACCTAGGCTCTCCATGGACTCTCAGCCACTGCCCCTCCTATAAGCTATCCCCAAACCACTGGGCTCCTCCTGACTGCTCCTTACTTGGGCCCCATAAGCACTGGGGCTCCCCCTCTTCCCATGCCACAAAGATTTCCCTCTCCCAGGCCCCCAGACATGTACCCCTTTCCATCTGCCCCAAGGCCCCCCCACTCCTGAGATCACCTCTCTCCATAGCCCCCTTGACTCCTCAGCCACTAGGGCCATCTGTCTCTGGGCCCTCTCAGCCATGTCTCTCTCTCTCTGCCCTTCAGAGCAAAGGGGGAGCGAGGCGGCTAATGAGCCCCAGAGCTCCCATCACTGCAGTACTCCCGAATCTCTGCCGTTTCCACGGCAACCCTAATACCCAAGGCCCTCCCTCCACCTGAGCCTGCCCTCCAGATGAGAAGGGGGGATTAACCCCTTGCATGCTGCAGTCATCCACCTAAGGGACAATGGTTGCAAGGGTTCCACAGAAAGGGACAGAGTGGGAAAAGGAGGGGGGGTCTTCAGTGCTCAGCCTGCTGCTATCTATTACAGACGCAATGCAGCCAATAGGCCCATCCAGCCTGGTAACTCCATCCCACAGTTCAGACTCAGGGGCCGGTCCAGCCAGGTTACCCTCGGCCCCTTCCCCCCCGCAGCTCAAACCTGGGGGGCCTGTCCAACCAGGGAACCCTCTGCCCCTAACTTAAAGATCAGACCCAGGGGCCCATCCAGCAAGGTAACCCTCTGACAAGCCCCCAGCTCAGACTCAGGGAGCCCATCCAACCAGGTAGCCCTTAGCTCCAAACCCCCAGACCAGATCTTGGGGCCCATCCAGCCTGGGATCCTATCTCCCCCTAGTGCTATGCTGCTAACAGAGGCTGGAGATGGAACCCCACCTGCCCCGTGCAGTCCCTCGAGGCAGGTGTTTCTTTCTTCTGGATCCCAGCTCACATGTCCCTGCCCTGTGCTATCAGTCCCTGCAGGGGAACACAGACACCACCTCCCACAGGTGCTGGAACTAGGAGTGCAGGGGTGTGGTAGTGCCCCCTGGCTTGAAGTGGTTTCCATTATACACAGGGTTTGAGTTTGACTGAATGGCTTTCAGCACCCTGTCCCCCATGATACAGATTGTTCAAATGCCACTGCCAGCTCTTGAACCCAGCCCCTTGAGACTGGACAAAGGGGCAAAGGCCCCAGCTCCTGTCTCCCAGCTCGTGAGTCAGCCAGTCCCCAAAGGCCCATGTGCCCATCTCCGTAGAGTGCCCTCTGTCACAAGCCTGTTGCATGTGCACACATCAGGGGATGGGCCTGAGTGGGATGTGGCTCACCCACTTTTAATCCGGGCTCACCCAGGCAGGCCAGGCACAGGGGCTAACCCTGCTGCACCCAACACTCTGGCCAGGAGTGGGGCCGGGGAGCAGGGAGCTTACCAGCTCCACCATTGCCTAACCACCTGAAGTCGGAGCCTGATCAAGTGGGCCCTTCTGGCTATGCCACTGGCATGCTTAGCCACATGTGCACACACCTGCACACACTCATGTGCACGCATGGACATGCTCACCCACATGAACACGAATGTGCCCTCTGCCCTACGGACCCTCTCATCCAAGAGAGTTCAGCTCTCAAACAAACAGCTCTATACAACAAACTGTATTTCCGCCTCATAAGGCTGGGAAGAGCAGCCTAATAAATTCTCCTCCCATGTATTGCAGCCAGTCGGACGGAGCTGATGCTCGCTCTTGCTTGTCTATCCCCCTTCCTGATTCCCAGGGAAATCGCTTTTGCTCGGCCCCGGAATTCAATTGCGCGGTGTCTCTCGGAAACGCACGCACTCCCCTCGGCATACTTCATGAATTACAAAGTGCTCTCCCTTCATGCCAGAGAAACTTGGTGCATAGAGCCCCTTGCAGCCCTGATCATAGCCCCCCCATCTCTACAGCACTAGTTTGGGATTGCAGTTGGAGCTACAAAATTATTGACTTTAGGGCAACATCTCAAGCCACCTCCCCACACTCTAACAAATCAGCCCCATGGGTCTATCTGGCATTCCCCACCCCCACCACCCCAGATCAGGTACTGGGCCCATCCAACCTGGTATCACACATCCCTGCTGATTAGCCCCATAGGCCCATCCAATCTGGTATTCCCCTTGTCCCCTGGGATCAATCCCATAGTTCCATCCAGCATGATATCCCTCCCACCCTCCCACTCCGGATCAACCCCATGGACCCATCCACCCTGGTGTCTCCGCTGCCAGCAGTGTCAATATGGTGCTTCTGAGCAGGCATGCTTATTTCATGGCTCCCCTGGGAAATGCTAGGTGGGAGGGGGCAAGGCTCCTTTCTGAGTGCTGGAGATGATCCCAGTGCCCTGAAGCCAGGATTCAATTACCCCAGTGCCGACTCCTGGCATCTCACTAAGTCAGGCCACCTAGCAGAGACTGCACTGGGAGCCATGAGCCTACCCCCAGCTCTGGGAAGGCATTGGGTCTAGTGTCTAGAGCTGGGGGCTGGGAGTCAGGGTCTGGGGGTTCTTTTCACAGCTCTGTAATTACAACTTCCTTCCCAGGGGTTTAGGCTCTTCACTGGTTACCAAGCCTGGGGCTGGGCTCAGCTCCACAGTGATGGGCATCTCAGAAGTCCAACAGAGGCTGGGCTTTGGCTGGGGCTAGTTAGCAGGTAGATGATGGGGTGTGATGGAGAAGCACAAAGTCCCTGGCAAGCTGGACCCCATGGAAATGCACTTTCCCTAGATTCCATGCCACCACTCTGTGGGACACAAGGCCTGTGAGGATCTGAGGTTAGCTGGGGCGCTGGACAGTGACCCAAGCCTCTGGGCGCTGCAGTGAGCCACATGGAGAGCAGCAATTAATTCATAAAAGCATCTGTGTGTGAAACCCATAAATCCTTAGACTGCTGTAACTTGTAGCGGGACACACCATAAATAGTGTCATGGCACCATAACCATGGGCCCAAGCTGGGGCTGCCTTGATTAGCATATTAAACAGCACATTTGAGTAATAATTAATGAGCGGATTAATGCCATAAATCGCCTGCCAGCCAGGAACTGATAGAAGCCACCAACGGTTTGCCAGAGGGATGGGAAAGAGGACAGTGGTCTGCTCCATCCTCGGCAGGACAGAGCAGGCACCCAGATCCTACTTGCTGTGGGGCCCGGTCTCCTGCTGTGACCACTAGAGACTCCTCCCAGAACTGGAAGAGAACGAGGAATCCTGGCTCCTATTAGCTCCTACTTTCCTCCTAGAGCGAGGGACAGAACCCAGAAGTCCTTACTCTCAGCTCCTCCATCTCCTCGCCTTGCAGCACATTCCCTCATTCCTTATTGTTCATCCCACCCCACCCCACCCCAAGGCAGCAACGTCAAGCTTTTCAGGACTGTGTTCTTAGCCAGCCATCAGGGCCTCTGTCCCTTGAATAGTCTGTGTGTCCAGTGAGCCAGGAGGGACAGTTCAAAGTGTCCCCTGCTGTCCCCCACTGGGGAGGAATCTGTCCTTGCTTTGATGTGCGTCTGCAAACCCTCCCTCCCCCTGCTTTCCCTGCTGGATACTGCAGGCTCAGCATCTGCCTGCTCGCTGGGGGAATTCAAGGGGCTGCTCTGCCAGAGCTTAATGACAGACGAGCAGACAAGGGAGGGGGGAGGGAGTGCGTGTTGGCATGGCCAGGGAGATCCTCGCCTTCCTCTGTATCTCAGGGCAAGAGGGGTCTGGGGAACCTTCATCTGCATTATGGGGAAGGTGGCAAATGAGGAATGAAGGAGTGAGAGGACAGGAGAGAGCAGGGAGGTGGAAATGGAGAAGCAGCAAGGGCGGGGGAAAGGAGAGAAGGGGAGGGAAGGAGAAAAAGAAGGAAATCAAGGAGGGACAAGGGAAAGAGGGTTGGGGAGAGAAAGATAAATGGCAGAGAAAGGGAGGGGGTGAAAAAAGAAGGATGTGAAAGTGGGGAAAGAGAAAAAGAGGAATAGAGGGATGGAGACAAAGAAGGATCTGAAAGAGGGAAAGGGGAAAGAGAAATCCCTGTAGCGATGACAGGATGAGGCAGCACCTACCCTGTCATGCTATGTGACCCCCCCATGAGCAGTGGGGGTGCTCGCTGGATGGCATTAAGTTAAGTTGGGAAGTGTCATGGGTCTGATGGCTACATGAGGTAATGTTAACTACTAGTGGCCTTAGCAGGAGGGGGTGGGCTGAGGGCATGATCAAAACACATTCACCTCCCAAGGCTTGCATGAGCCAAGGAAGAGAGCACAAACCAGCCAGGATACCTCCCTGTAGCACAGCGCCCCCGAGTGCCATGCTGGGACCAGCACTAGCTGAGAGGAGACTGCCCCCTAGTTAGCTGCCCTACCCCTTGCTGCACAGCACCCCCTAACACCACATGGGCCACTGGAATCAGCATTCACTCTGAGGGGACAGAACCCCCATCTCACCCTCCGCCCTCTCACCTCAGCAATGACCCCCCCCAAGGTGGGGTCTCCGAGCCATGCACCAAACAAGGCCCCAGGGCTATTTAGAATAGACTCCAACTGGGGCAGGCTCTCAGGGGGCTTCAGCACCAGGGCTAGCAGTTCCAGCAGGACGGCAGCCCAGGGGAGAGAGCAGACCTCCACTAGGAGTCCCCTCGTCCAGCACTCCCCTGCTTCACTTGGCCACAACAGCAGCTGGGGCTGGGGCAGGTGGCAAGCTCAATCTTCATGAGTAACTGCATCCCCCTTGGCTCCACAGAAACTTGTCCTCTCAGGCATCTGGGAGCACAGGGGCTCCCGCATGGTCGGGGCTGTTCGGCTCCAAAGAAGTGCTAGTGGCAGAGCCACCATGGGAAGGCTGGGTATCCCCCACAACCAACAGCACCCAGCCAGAGCACTTCCTTTCACGCTAGGCCAGAGCAATTAGCCAACACATCCAGCCCCGCCCTTGCCCAGGGTCAAAGGTGGGGACAGTGACGCACAGAGCAGAGCAAATATTGCCTCACAAACATCCCATATGGCAAAGTGAGAGTTGGGGTTGGAACCCAGGAGTCTGAATCCCGCCCCCTCTACTCTCATCACTAAACCCTGTTTTCTTCACAGAGCTGGGAACAGAATCCAGGAGTCCTGGCTCCCAACACCCCCCTAACTCCTGGAGGAGAGGCGAGGTGTGATGCTCAGAGAGGGAGGGGATGTCACTTGTACAGTCAGGCCGTGTTGGGGCTGTTTGGGTTCTGAGCACGCACACCCTGCTGACCTGGCTAATCGCAGTTTATCTCATCACCAGGCCCAGGGCTGGCTCAAGATGGACAGAGACTGGAATAACACCAACACTGAAACCAACCAGCCAGCACTGCAGGGAGAGTCACACTGTGTGAGCAACACAGGGCCTATGACACACATACTGCAACCACTCCACTTTCAGGGCCAGGCAATAGAACCCAGAAGTCCTGTCTCCCAAGGCCCCCAGTCCAACATATCCCATTTCTCCCTGAGCCAGGCAAAACTCTTGGCCCCCCAACACCAAACCAGTCCATTAAACCCCACTTCTTCCCCACCTCACATACACGATAATCCTGCTACTTGGGCAGAGGGAACTGACTGCAGTAAACTGAGAGGCGGGAAGTGGGGCTCCCTGGACATGATGGGGAAGACCAGGTGTGTGGGGATCTGTTGCATGGACTGGCAGGACACCCCAATGTGCATGATCCTAGTTCCATGCCCCACCTTGCACAGGCTACCTATAGACAGGGGTGAAGCCTCAGTGCTCCACACAGCCACCACATACCAATCAGCCAGGTGGGCAGGCCCAGGGGTTACATAATGTGCAGGGTGTGGAGAGCTACGTACTTACCACATGTATATATGTGAGGGGGGGGGGAGAGAAACAGGCAGAGCCTCCCCCCCTCCCCCCACAGCTGGTCTCTTTTTCACCCCGCCTTCATCTCCACCCCTGGCTCCTTTCACTCCTTCTCTTTCATCTCTCCCTCTCCTTCCTTTTCACTCTATTTCCTTTCCTCCCCCCTTCCTACTTCCCTCTCTCCTATTCCAACAGGCTGAGATCTAAATCTAGTACTGAAGAGATCACATAATCCATTCCCAGAGGCTGGGAGGGGCCTACCCCTTCCCCCCATGGCAGAGCTCCCCTCACCAGTACCTACCTCCATCAGCTGTGCACACACCAGCTTCTAAGGATCCAAGATGGGTCAAGGATGGGTAGTCCAGCAACCAACAGAATGTATTCTAGTCAGGGGGATGGGAGCTAGGATTCCTGGGTTGTATCCCGAGCTATGGGTGGGAAGAGGAATCTAGGGGGTGAGAGGAGGAGGGCTGGTTCTATCCCTGGATCTCGTTGGCCAAATCCTATCCCAACTCTGTGCCTCAGTTTCCCCTTTGGTACAATTGGGTTAATTATATCCATCCCCCCGCCGATGGGCATGAGCTAGCTCTTTAGTGCCCACTCTGATTCCCAAAACAGGAAACAGGAAGTTGTGATGGGGATGGGCGTTAATTCACCCTGAGTGTAATGCTGCCCTCCAAGCACCAATAGCTCACTCCATCACATAGCACCAGCACCCCCCCCCCCCATACATGTGGGGCAGGGACTAGGTAGCCGACAGAGTACTGCCTGATGGAAGGAGGATTGTGTTTGTATAAGACAGCTAGTGATCCCACCCCCAAGCCTAATTTCTCTCCTCCTCTCCTCCCTCCTCAGCACTCCCCTCCTATCCTCATACCTGACCCTAGCTCTTACCCCTCTGCCCAGTGTCCCCTCTCCCCCCACCAGAATGGGTCTGGGCCAGTTGGCACAACCCCCCAAAACCCCATGCTTCAGTTCACTTCCTCAGAGAGTGAAAAGGTTTCACTGGGAATGGGGGGACTTGTGCTTGGGGAGGGGACAATTGTCCTGGGGGATGGATGCTTGTGGTGGGGAGAGGGGAATGAGAGGAGTTTGCCAGGGCTCAGCTGGCGGTGAGTGGGGCTGAAATGGGAGCTGCTGTGGGGAAGGAGGACTGGCGGGGGCTCCCTCAACCCCAATCCATGCTCCGAGTGCATGAGAGCTCAGGTGGGTGACCACCACCATGTGGGGCATAGCACCCCTAGACTCACAGGTGGAGTTTGTTCGGGGTCAGTGCCACAGCCATTGGTTCCCCCCCAAGTCTGAGTGTGCCAGGCTCAGCGAGGGCACATAGTAAAGTGATACGCTGATGGCAGGACCTGCCCCAACCCACAACATGAGTTTGCCAGGGCTCAGGTATGGCAGAGACGGAAAGGGATGCATTGACAACAGGACCCTTCCCACCATTCCCACCCCCTCACGCATGACGCAGATTTGTCACGAAACATCAAAAGTGCCAAGGAACCACAATACAACCCCCCCCCCGATATCTGAGACAAGTTTGACAGGACTCAGCTATACAGACCAGAGGGGATGCATTGACCCCAGGACCCCCACCCAATCTGTGATACAAGTTTGCAGGGCTCAGCCAGCAACGCCAGCAGGGTGGGATGAACTGAAAAGTTGATTGGGCACAAAAAGCTCTCTTCATGACATTCCAGATGAGCAGCAAGGCCTGGCTTGGGGCCCCTTCCCTGCCCTCTCTGAAGCAGTGGGGGCTGGGGACAGGGATGTGAGGGTGGAGTTCCAGGAGTGGGGGGAAAGGGTGAGATCAGGAGAGGGAAGGTACCACAGGGGAGGGGAGCAGGAAGGACTGGTGAGATACTTGGGGAGAGGAGCCATTGGGGAGCAAGAGTACTGTGTGAGGAGAAAGAGGGTGGGGTATTAGGGGATGCTCTGTGGAGACAGGCTGAGGAAGAGGCGATACAATGGAGGCAGAGCCAGGGAGGGAGGTACCAAGAATGGAAAGAGGGGAGGGAGGGCATACCAGGAAGAGGAACGCACTGTGAGAGGAAAGGGGAGAGAGGGGGCACTGGGAGGGAAGTGGGGCGTTAGGGGATATTGAGGGAGAGAATCCATGAGGAGCAGGGTTGCATGCCCTATGGGAAAGGTGGAAGGATGCCAGTGGGCGAGTGTCCCCATCTACTGTGCATGCTGCAAGTAAGGAAGGGTGTGTGGTGAATGGCAAGAGCCACTATGTGTGGGAGGGGGAAGGAAGGGCTGTGGGGGGAGGGGAGGAAAG
Organism: Pelochelys cantorii; assembly: GCA_032595735.1. Taxonomy (NCBI): domain Eukaryota; kingdom Metazoa; phylum Chordata; order Testudines; family Trionychidae; genus Pelochelys; species Pelochelys cantorii. Next base: position 37,299,327 of record CM064336.1, read on the forward strand.
GGGATCCCTAATTACCATACAGGTGAGGGGAGGTGTGCAGTGGGTGGTGGAGGACACTGTGGGGAAGGAAGGGATACTGGCGGGGGCGGGGGGAAGGAAGCAGAGGGGATACCAGGGAGAAGGGTGCCCATCTGAGGAAAGACATGTGGCTGGTGGAGATGGGCACCACACAGGAGGCAGGAGGGTGGGCACCAGCAGGGAGCACTGGGGCAGGAAGAGATCCTGGAAGAAGGGTCCCCACTTACTGTGTACAATGCAGGCAAGGAAGGGCCTGTGGTTGGTGGTGATGGACAAGGCATGAGGGATACTAGTGAGGAGGGGTCCTCACCTACCATGGGCGAAGAAGGGCATGAGGCTGAGACAATGGACAATGTGCAGAGACAGAGGGGATACTGAAAGGGAGACGATGGAAGGTTGGGGGGTGGGAAGGGGACACTAGAGGAAGGAAAAGTCTCCACTTTCTGTGACTCCCATGGGTGAGGAGGGTGTGTGTGGCTGATGGCAGTGGACACTGTGCAGGGGGTTGGATGGTATGCAGAGGAAGCAGAAGAGCATACAGAGAGATACCAGGGAGAGGGAGAGGACATCAGTGGGGAGGAAGGAGGGGAATAACAGAAGAAAAGAAGGGTCTTCAGTTACTGTGGCCGCTGTGTGAGAGAAAGGGCCTGTGGTTGAGATTTTGGGCACCATGTGGGTGCTGGGAAGGCAGAGACGCCGTAGGAAAAGAGCTGGTATGGTGAGGAGGGAGAAGGCTATCCTGGGAGATACTGGGGCAGATAGGAGGGATGTCAGAGGGGAGGATGGAGCAGATACCAAGAGAAGGCAGGGGTCCCTACTTACTGTGGTCACTTTGTGTAAAAAAGAGGATGAGACTGATAGTAATGGGCACCATGAAAGAGCTGGGAAGGAGGGAATACCAGGTAAGAGAGGAGCGGATATTGGGAATATGGATACTGGGGAGAGAAGGAGGAAAACTGGAGATGGAGGCAGAGGAGGACTGGAGTAGATGGGGATATTGTGAAAGAAAGGATATTGGGGGATACCGAGGAGAGAAGAGGAATGCTGTGAGGGAAGAGAGGACATAGCAGGGGAAGAGTAATGGTGAGAGGAAGGGCTACTTGGCAGGTATGGGGGGCAGTAGAGGATATCAGTGTAGGAGGAAAGGAGGGAGGAGGGGATACTTGTTTGATATGGGAGGACTGTAGGAAGAAATATGGGAGGGAGAAGGGCACCCAAGAGGGATATGGGGAGAAGATAGAGAGTACCAAGAAAAGAGTAGGTAAGAGAAGACTATTTGAGGGATACTAGGGGAAGAGTAGGTGTGGAAGAAGGGGATACCTGGTGGATTTTGGGGTGGGGGGAGAAGGGAATACCCATGAAGGAGTAGAGGAGGGAAGAGAGGAACCTGGTGGGTATGCGGAGAAGAGGGGATACCATGGAGGGGATACTGAGGAAGGAAGAGGGAGAAGGGGATGCTTGGTGCATATGGGGACAGAACTGAATACCAGTGAGGGGATAGCTGGGGAAGAGTAGGGGAGGGAAAGGGGCCCAGGTGCATATGAGGGGGAGAATAGAGAATATTGAGGAAGGGTTAGGTACAGGAGAAGGGGATACTGGGGTAAGGGAAGGAAGAGAGAAATGAAAGTTACCTGGTGGATATGAGGCTATAAGGAGAAGGAAGAAGGGACACCAGGGAGGTGGGGATGCTGAGGAAGGAAAAGGGGAGGGAGGAAGGGATATTTGGTAGATATGTGGGGAGGAGGGGATACCAGCAGAGTAGGAGGGGAGAGAGGAGAGGATACCTGATGGAAATTGGGGAAGTAGGGGATACCAGCAGAGTAGGAGGGGAGGGAGGAGAGGATTCCTGATGGAAATTGGGGAAGTAGGGGAAACCAGCAGAGAAGGAGAGGAAGGAAGGAGGAAGGGATACCTGATGGAAATTGGGGAAGTAGGGGATACCAGCAGAGGAGGAGAGGAAGGAGGGAGGAAGGGATACTTGGTGGATATTGGGAGAGTAGGAGATACCAGTGCAGGAGGAGAGCAAGGAGGAGGGGATACTTGGTGGATATGGGCGATAGCAGGAGATACTAGGCAGGGAGTTGGGGACACTAGGGAATACCAGGAACAGGAAAGGAGATATTGGGAGGGAATAGGAGATACTTGGGAAGGGTCCCCACTTACCATGGCCGCCACGGGTGAGGAAGGGCGTGCGGTTGATGGCGATGGGCACCGTGCCATGCTTGTTGTGGAAGTGGTGCACGTGGTGTGTGGTGCTGAGACTGGAGGACACTCGTGCCGCCCCAGTTGGCCCAGCCAGAGCTGCCAGCACTGCTGCTACAAACACAGCCCATGGCACCCCCTGCCCTGCGCCCCCACCCCTGCTCCTCTTCCTCATGGCGCGGGGCGCCAGGGAGGGGCAGGCAGCCCCCAGGGGAGTCACGGTGTCAGATCCCAGGCACGCCGCCGTCCATACCGCGGGTTTGCTCGCCGATGGGAGAAAAAAACCCCCCAAATCACCAAAAATCCACCTGGCAAAAACCACTGGAGAGCAGGAGAGAAATGAAAAATTGTTAACCCCCCTCAAAAAAAAATCCAAAGCAGCAAAAAAAAGAAAATAAACTCCGGGATCAGATCGACGGATGGATGGACGATGCCTCAAGATTCCTCTCCTCTCCTCCCCCGCCTCCACTTCCACACTCCTCGATTCACAGAGAAGTCCCCATCCTTCAGTATCCGGCGGCAGCACTGTACATCCAGCTTCCCCTGGGAGGGGAGGACGGGAGTGGGATGAGGGGGGTGGGGAAGCATCAAAGGATCTCCAACATCCAGGGAAAGGGGGAATGAGAGAAAAGAGCCAGAGGACAAGTACAAAAAAATGTAAATAAATGAGGAAAGGATGGGTTTCAATTACAGTCGTGCATCATCCTTCAAGGGGGGGCAGGATGGAGGGATGGAGACTGAAAAAAGGGAAGAAAAGAAAATAAACGAATGAGAAAAGGCAAGGGAAGGATGTGAAGAGGGGAAAAAAACCCTGAATTCAGGGCAGGAATATGGAGCCGAGGAGGCGTCAGGGCAAGCAATGGCTGGGGTGAAGGATTGCCGATGGAGGGGGCTGGCAAAGGAGAGATGGGGGTAAGAACTGCAGATGGAGGGGGCTGGCGAAGGAGAAGAAAGAAAAGGATGAAGGCAAAGGCAGCACGGCAGAGAGAGAGCGCGAGAGGGGGGAGCCGAGTGGAATGGCACCGCGCTCGCTGGAGTGTGCTGCAGAGGAGAGGGACGGCTGGAAGGAGGGAGCGAAGAAGGGGGGTCGGCGGAGGGAGGGAGGGGATGGGGGGAGGACCAGAGCACCGAATCACTCCGAAATCTAATGACAACGTTTCCAAGCTCCTTAATTCATTGCACCTGGCACCCTCCCCCCCCAAGGCTGCTGAATTACTGAAGGCATCTCCCCCCAGCCCTCCTTACTTTCCGGGGAGGAGGGGGGCTTGCGAAAGCTCTTTACAGATGCACCTCTCTTCTCTCTGATCTCTTTCTCACTCCCTCGCTCCCCCTCTCCTCCATTTTCAAATTTTTCCCGACCTCTAGCGTGGGCTAAGATCCACTCTCTATACCTTCACCCCCTGAGACCAGAACCAACCCCTTATATCTTCACGCCCAGACAGCAGAACTGATTCCCTGTCTCTTCACCCCTTCAAGACCAGGGCCGACTCCCTGTATCTTCATCTCTCCCCATTCCGGATCCCCAACCCTTTACCTTTTGGGCAAGGTTGGAATGCAATCTACAGACTAAGTCCAGGTGTAATATACCTTCCACGCCTGATTATTTACCCACTCACTCACGCCTAAATGAATATCTTCCCTCCCCTTTGTAAGAGAGCCCCCCACAAAGGTCCTCTCCTGCACACTGCCCCCGCACTCAAAGTGATCATATCCCCCACCGCACAATTTCTTCCCCCTCAAACACCTTGCACCCCAGCTTTGAGCTTCTGCACACCCCCCTGCACAACGAGACACAAAGATGCCCACCAGGCACGTGCATTCACACAGGTACACTCATGCACACTCAGGTGTGCACATACACAGTCACACACACACATGCACAATGTTTTCTCCAGAGCAGTTTGCTTTTTCCCCCAGCTAGAGGTTGTGTTGGGGTGTGTGTGTGTATGTGAATTCAATACTTCATACTTGGTGTGTGTCGGGGGGGGGGGGCTTGTTAACCCTTTCTTAGATAGCTAGAGCCAGCAAGGCCCTGGCAGAAGCTGTTTTAATCTCTATAGCCCAAGGCTAATGAAAAATCTGACAGATAAAAATACAGAAGGCGGTGTGCTCAGAAGGTTGGGGGGCGGGGGGAGGGGAGATGTGATGGCTTTGCTCTCCAGTCAAACCCTGTTCCTGGGAAATGTGCTCACTGCAAAAGGCTGGGTTGGGAGCAGCTGACAGCTCCCCCCACAGCCATAGGCACAGACGCAGGCACAGGGCTGCTGAGCTGTGTCCCACAGTGCCCCCTGCTGGAACTGGAGTAGCCAGGCACTCTCCCCACCGCAAGCCTCCCTGCCCACAGCGCCCTCTGCGGGAGGGGCCAGGCAGCACAGGGCTGGGATTCCAGTACAGCCTTGGCTTTGCTGACTGATCTTTGGCACAGGTCTCCAGCCTCCTGGTGTTTGTGGGGAAATGTGTGCAAACACCCAGCAAGCAGAGGCCTCAGGCAGCAGGACTGGGGTGGGCTGGGCTGACAAAGCCCAACAGAGGACCCAAGCAGGGGCTGAGGGACAAGGATTAGACCCTTCAAGCTCAGGGGGCTGGACAGGCTCTGTGTGGAGCTGGCTCACGCCAGCCGGGCTGCCAAGCTCATGATTTATTTAGCACTGGATCGATGGTGATCAGAGCCAGATGTGACTGTATGTCCCCAGAGCTGGGGTGGGGGGAGCAGACTGGAGAGTGAAACTCACTCACTCACAGCCCTCCACTCAATGTACCCTCCACCAAGGTCCCCCCCACTGCCACTGTCCTTCCTGACCATCTCACACAGTGCCCCCACTGTCAATATACCCCTCAGTGCATGCAGCCTCAACCAATGTACCCCATGCCCATGTACCCTCCTTAGTAAATGCAGGCGCTCGCCGCCAATGTACCCCCTCACCACACACAGCCCCTTATTGAAAGTGTACCCCCTTCAAAACTAGAGAGCCCATGCTTTTGGAAAGGGGATGTGCACCTACAAGGAGATGGGCACGCTGGGTACTCAGCTCGGGGAGGTGTGAGAATATGTGGAACACTGCGGGGCTCCGCAGGGCGGGAAGGGCTGAGTCTCATGGTTGGGGGATGAGAAAAGAATCAGGAAATGGGGAGGCCAAGCCTCTTCTTGAGGGTTGGGAGGGGGCAGTGGAAATGGCAGATGAAATGCTGATGTCGGCAAAGGCCCAAGAAAGAAAATCCTGTGGTGCTGCAGCTTCTCCATGTTACCCAGCCAGAGACTCCAGTGCTGTGAACTTCTTCATAGCAGTGCCCCCAGCTGGGATGCCCTTCACTCCCTGCTATGCCATGGCCGAGTATGTGCAGGGGCCAGGTTGGCAGGGAGGGGATGGGGATGGCTGGCCTACCAGCAGCTCACTACTCTCTAATGAAGATGGCTGAGCTCACCAGCTGGGTGGTGGTAAATCACCAGCGATGAGCTCATCCTGCTATGATGTCACCCCCCCACCTCAGCTGGGCCAGAAGGGGGGAGGGGCAGTCAGTGCTCAGGAGAGGGTGGGGGGATGGGAATTTATCAGCAAAGGTGGCAGATGGGCAGGGGGAAGAGAAGCAGGGAGAGAAGGGGGGATGTGGATTTAATGTACTAGGCCAGAGATCAGCAAACTGTGCAGAAGAACATTCAGGGAGGCACGGTGGGGCCCAGACCAGTCCCTAGGGAGAGGGCCTGCTCTCACCCCCAGCCGTGTCCCCTACTGCAGCCCCAGCCTCACCCCTTCCCTCCCTCCAGCAGCTGCAGCCCTGCTCCCAGCTCCAGGAGGAGGGGCGCTTGGACAGGGGTAAGTGGGGTGCAACTCTGAAAAGTTTGGGACCACTATACTAGGGGGTACTGGGCAAGGGGAACAGATGTCAGGATAGGTATAATGGAGATACATGAGGGGGTCAATGTCCCTATCCCTGTTCTGATGGCGCCCCTCAATACTGACCCACAGCCCTTCTGGGTAGCCCAGCCCCGTGTCCACACACAGCCCAAGGCCCCCCAGTCCCCAGAGCATTAAGAACCAGCCCACTTTGCGGTTCTGTGACAAGAACCAACTGGCTGAGGCTTCTCAAACTCATTCCATGTAGGGCTTTGTCCTCCTGGCCTCGGCTGATGGCCCCAGCATTAGCTCCCCTAGCAGGGCTGCTGCTCACGGGTCACACAACTAAACCAAGGAATATTTCCCAGGTGGCCGTTTCCACTTGATGCAGTCATCTCCCTGCACCCCAAGTGCATGGCCCCCTCGCTCTCACTTGCTCCCGTGGACTGAGCAGGGCCAGGGCAAGGACCACGACCCACCGCACTGAAGGGCTCCAGACCATGCAAAGTATTAAAATGTTGAGCCCCCATGGCTGCCCCATACCAGGTCCCCACTCTGCACAATACTGAAATGCTACATGATCCCAATGTGCCCCGCTTCTCCCTACCGGGCCTTGACATGCTCCAAGACTCCCAACATGATCCTGATACATCCCGCTTCTCCTACCTGACCCCAACAGTCCTGCTCCCGCCCACAACCTTGACACATCCCACTCTCTCTAGGGTGACCAGACAGCAAGTGTGAACAATTGAGACAGGTAGGAGGTAACAGGTGCTCATATCAGACAAAGCCCCAAATATTGAGACTGTCCCATGAAATCAGGATATCTAATGACCTTCTTCTACACAACCCCAATACACCCTGCTTCCTCTGCACGACCCCAACACACACCTGAGTTACACAACTCCATAAGAGCACAAATTCACACTATATCACCCCCAACAGATACGCACAGAACCCCACTTCCTGTTACACACCTCATCCCTCCATAAACACAATCCTGCCACAGAACCTGGTTACACAGGAGCTGTGCTAGCCCTTTGCCTCCACACATGCAACCCTCCTACTATATGACACCATCAACATACCTCACTCCCTGCTACCCTACCCCCACACATGGTCCTTGGCAGCACAATGGAGCCTCCTTGAGGAGGGCTTGCACGGGGAGAATAGGGGGCAACAAAGTGCTACTGCCACATTCCAGGATCAAAGCAACAAATGCTGAAGACAGGGTGGGTGTGCGTGTTTGGACTCCTAGGTTCTGACCCCATCTCTGTCCACTGAGTTATTTCTGCAACGGGGCCAGGGGAGAAGGGGCTGGGACCTCAAACTCCTGGGTTACATTCCCAGCTCTCAGAGGGGAGGGGAGTTCAGTGGGTTAGCAGGACACAGGGAGGCCTGGGAGCCAGGTCTCCTGGGTTCCACTTTGAGCTCTGGTAAAGAAAAGGGGTCAGGAGCGGTGAGGGAGGGGGTGGTGAGGGAGTCACATGTTGTCCCCCCACCACCAGGCCATGCTGCATGTTTGCAACACACCAGCCTCCAGCAGCCAGCACGAGCTGTTTGTGAGCTATAAATACGAGGAGATGGATAGAATGACAGACGGGGTGGGCGTCCATCCGGGGGCGGGCAGGAACCAAAGTGAGCACCAGAGACAACCAAACTCGCACTGCAGTCACAATCCACAAGGCTAATTCCAGCACTCGGCCCAGCGGGAAGGTTTGAGAGATGCCAGTCACCAATGTGATGGAAGCAGGATATGGGGCTGCAGGAGCTGGAGGAGTGGGAACAGGACTCCTGAGTTCTGTTTCCTGCTTGGGGTGGTGATGGTGGTCTATTGGTTAGAGGGGGTGAGGCTGGGAGTCCCTGGGATCTACTTCCTTCTCTAACACTGAGGCACTGAATGATCTGGATGAATCATTTCCCCTCAGTTTTCCTTCCCACCCATCATTTATTCAGCTTGTAGCTCTTCAGAGCAGGGTGTATCCCTCTCCATGTGCACATGGAGCCTGGCATAATGGGGCCCCAATCTCAGTCAAAATTCCCAAACTGCTCCCCTTCCCCACACTGAATTCACTAGGTCTCACTACTCTCCCCCCAGCTGGAGACAGAGCCCAGGAGTCCTAACTCCCACTCTGATACTAAGCCAGTGCTCCCCTAGGCCATGCCTCATGTAACCTTCCTTTCTATGGTTATTCAGCCAACACCTGTGAACATAATGCTAAACTGATCTGAAATAGAAGAACCAGTTTCCCCTGAGGGTGCTGGTGCTAGTGTCAGTAATGCAGGGGACACTGCAAAGCTGACTAGCCTGACACAGCCATGAAGGAGGGGCACTGCCACAGGGCTGAGGGGACAGGAACTGCCACCCCAGATCAGACCCACGAGAGCCCATCCAGCCTGGGTATCCAAGTGCCAACTGCTTCAGAGGCCAGTGCAAGGAACATTGCAGCAATGAGAACTCCAGGACCAGCCCCAGGGCAGCTTGACCCCAGCAGGGAGAGGTCTGTCTGTGCTGGAACATCAGGGTTTATCTTCTCCTACTCCACTGGCTGGTTTTAGCCCTCTCGGTGCTGGATGATCAGATTAGCTCTAAATCTATTTGGGCCTTCCTAGGCTCCTGCACTGCTCTCAGCTGCCCTGTGGTCCCAGGCAGAGTGGGCAGTGTGAGTGTTTAGGGCTGAGAGCCCCCAGGAAGAAGGGCAGGCAAGGATCTCATTAGATAATTAGATGGGCTGGTGCAGGGCACTGCATAGGTAGCTCTTCAGCTCCCTCTGTCCCTTCTCCCATTCCCAGCCCTGCCGGTCATGCTCTTGCGGCTGTGCTTGGGGCTGGGAAAAGACATCTCTCAGGGTATGTCTACACTTGCACCCTCTTTCAAGAGAGGGATGCAAATAAAGACATTCGAAATTGCAAATGAAGCCAGGATTTAAATATCCTGTGCTTCATTTGCATATTTGCATTATGGCGTTATTTCGAAATAACAGACGCTGTGTAGACGCGGTTATTTCAGGAGAAAACCCTTCTTCCAAAGTAACCGGTAAACCTTGTTGTATGAGGAATAAGGGTTACTTTGGAAGAAGGGTTTTCTCCCGAAATAACCGCATCTATACAGCGTTTGTTATTTCGAAATAGAGCCATTATGCGAATATGCAAATGAAGCGCAGGAAATTCAAATCGGCGCTTCATTTGCAATTTTATTCAGCTGCATTTGCATCCCTCTCTCGAAAGAGGGTGCAAGTGTAGACATACCCTCAGGGAATCCCAGCCCACCCTTTTGGGGCAGGGTCCCCTATGGGTGAACATGGCTCTTGCTGGGGCTAGGTCTCTCGTACTGTCCCCTGCACAAAGGAATGGAAACTCCACACTTGCTGGAAGGGAACAGTTTGCAGCCTGCAACGTGCACAGCTTGTGTCAAGGCTGACTGGATTTGCAAGGGAGGCCTGAGCTCACCCGCCTCCAAAGCAGGGAAAATCTTCTACCAAGCCTACAGGGGGCGCTGCCCCAGAAGGGAATGCTGGGCTAACAGCCCCAGACTCCTAGGTTCTGCCTTCCACTCTTGTGCTTCCCTTCTCCCATTCCTGATGAGTTAGTCTTCACACACCCCAGCTGTAAAATGCCTGGGGCCTTTGTCTAGCACTGCACACCCCCAGAGCAGACATTCCCCCGGGCACAGACCCTCCCTGCCTCACAGACTTAGCCAGTCCAGTTCAGCACCAACTGCTCCCCATACTGAGGGAGGGGAGCTCTCTTGGAAATTCCTTGACCAAATAACCCCAAGTTGGCCCCACTTATTTTAGCCCTTCCCCAGAAGTGGGACTCCAATTTCCAAGCCAGTCTGCCTCTGCACACACATGCTAGTACACTTTGAAAAACGTAGCTCTGCTGAAATCCTCTCTGGTAGGGATACACAAGGAAAATGACTTATGAGAAGTCACACCGAGGGTTAGGGGAGAGCCTGGAACACAACACAGCCAAACTCCTAAGTCCCACTCCCTACCCAGGGCTGGGGATAGAACCCAGGAGTCCTGGCTTCCAGTCTTCTCCCCCTGCTTAACTGGGGCTGGGAGCCAGGACTTCTGGTTCTATCCACAGCTCCGGAATAGCTCTCGCGCCCTGTCTCCTCTCTGTGTCTAATCCCCCACACGGCTCACATACAAATTGTTCCAGTTTATTACCCTCACGAAAGCTCTTTGCTCCTGCCATTGCGTCCCCTGCACTGACACGGGGACATACACAATTACACACAGTGACACTCCATTAGAATACCAAACACCATGAGGAACCAGGATGGCCGAGGGCTCCCCGGCCGCCATCCCCTGCTACCCCTCAACCAGTGCTCTCCCACTTGCAGCACTCCTCCCCTAGCCCAGAGCTCCCCACTCCCTCCAGCCCGTATCAGCTGAGAAATGAAATGTTAATATCCCTGGATGGTTTGCTAATCTCCCCCCATCCTGGCTGCTACTGTGGGGCTGGCATGGGGAGATAATCAGAGAGCTGAGAGGGATCCAGCACTGGGTGGGGTGTGGGGAGGGGGGAGGGAAATGGGATAGAGAGCAGCAGACAAAGGAAGGAGGGAGGCAGGCAGGCAAAAAAGGCATGTAGAAATGAGCAACAAGGCAAGCAGTGGCGCTCCCACCCCAGCATTCGTCTGCCCAGCCGTCCCTGTCTGTCTGACTAGCAGGACCACCATCCAGGGGAGTATCAGCTCCACAGCCTCAGCTCATGCTGCCCGCCACTGGTGGTCTAGGGTTCCCAGGTGCCTGCCCTGCTGGGAATTGTGCTGAGAGCTCTCAAACTCACTGCATGAATGGGCTACACACCAACATTGGATTGGAACTGGTGCCCCAGAAGGAAAAGCCCTATAATCCCAGCCCCCCCACCAAGCCAACCAGTGACCTGCTGCTGGTCTGGCTTACAGCCAACAGTCCCCAATGAGGAAAGGTCCCAAGTCCCATTCCCCACCTGTCCCTGCACAATGGGGTCGTTCTGGAGCTGTGTCCCTACAAGAGAAAGATTCCATTCCCTGCCACCCTGACACACCCAGTCCCCCCACCCTGCAGCCAACCAACTCACAAGTTGTGCTTAAGAAACTGGACTGGGAGGGGACAGGATCTAGAACAGGGATGATGGGAGCCGGCAGGGAGCCCAGGATCAGCTGTGCGGCGCTGCCCCTTTGAAATGCCGCTGCGGCATTTCAAAGGGGCAGTGCTGCACAGAGCCCAGGGTCAGCTGGGCACTAAGCCTGGGATCAGTTGTGCGGTGCTGCCCCATTGTAACACCACAGCAGTATTTCAAAGGGGCAGCGCTGCGGAGCCCGGGGTCAGCTAGTCCCCAGCTGACCCTAGGCTCTGTGCAGTGCTGCCGCTTTGAAACGCCACCATAGCGTTTCAAAGGGGCAGTGCTCATGGAACCCGGGATCAGCTGTGAGGTGCTGCCCCTTTGAAACGCTGCGGTGGCGTTTCAAAGTGGCAGCGCTGCGTGGAGCCTGGAGTCAGCTGGGGAGTCCCCAGCTGATCCTGGGCTCCATGTGGTGCTGCCCCTTTGAAACGCCCTATCGACTAATCTAACAGGCAATGCAAAAATGTATCAACTATTCGATTAGTGAAATACATGCTACTTAACATCCTTAGTCTGCACAGCATTTATTTTGGCATAAATTGCTATTCCAAAATGCCCCTTACTCCTGGTGGAATGAGGTTTACAGGGACGTCTGTGATATTTTGAAATAACGGGCATGCTCAAAAGATGCAGAATAGCTATTTCTGGATTCCTCCGGTATCCCGAAATAGCGCTGCCGTGTAGATGTAGCCCTGGATTCTATCCCTCACTCTGGGAGGGGTGTGAATCTATTGTGCCTCCCACGGACTGATGCAGGTTCTACACACTCTTAACCCTAGTACCTTTCTGCCCCACTTTCCTACTAGGTATCGCATCAGCGCCTCCTCACCCTGAGTACAATTCGCACCAACAGCCGCCCCAGAAGCCTTGCGCTGCCAACATCTCCCCCTCACAGAGAGGAGTGTGAGCACCAGTGTGCCTGAGGTGTGACATAAATCAGGCAATGAGGGGAACCAGGCACCCAGGATCATCAGATACCAATGGGAGGGCATATAGGGGTCTTAGAAAATACTGCGTCATGGGGAAGAAATGTATCGCAAGGGGCGATCTTCATGCAGGGAGGAGTCTAGGAGTCAGGATTTAGGATTCTATTCCTGTCTAGCTGGGGGGTGGGGAAATCAGCAGCCCCTGCATCCTTTTTCCCCCTAGAGTGGGTTAGGTTCCCGTTTCTGAGCACACATAGTCACTTTCTGAGGCAAGGAGGACAACGATTAATAGAGTCCAGCTGTTACCTGCCAGATGTTGGCATGGCACATGCCCACTCCACTGCCAACACATAAGAGACACTTGCCTCCAACTGGGGGTGTGACGGGGAGCCCATCACCCTGCTGCCTGTTGAGCCCTGGTCTAGGTAAGGCAGGATCCCTGTGACTGTGCAGAAATCTAAGGGGTACAAAATACTGGCCACCAAGGCAGCCCTTCTGTGCAGCCTAGTATGGGGGTGATAAGCACGGAGCCATGCTCTGTAACAGGGTGAGGAATATGTAGCATAAGGTGCCTCCCAGCTCCAGCCTTACTCAGCAGAGGGTACTGCATGGAATGAGGCAGGAGAGCTGGCTGTGGGGGCAGTTCCCGGGTACTCTAGCCCTGGCCTCTCCTACTAACTAGGGGGTGCTGTGGGGAGCAGCGCAGGGCAGGGCAGGGGAATTCCTGGCTACTCCAACCCTGGCCTCATCCAGCAGGGGGCACTGTGGGGAGCAGGGCCGGAGCTCTGGCTGTTGCGGGGGGGAGGGGAGCTCCTGGCTCTAGTAATATACATTAAACCCAACTCCACAGCAAGCTCTGAGTCTGCCACAGGATCACTATGCCATGATGCCGACCAAGCTTCCAGCTCAGCTGGCTCTGCTGGGGCTGTCACAGCCCCTGCCCAGGTTCCCCACATGCAGACACAAGGGGTGGTGGCGCATGAATCCCGCCTGGAGAAGTGACGCTAATGAAGTACGTCGCTGGCTGTGACCCTGGCTTTCCAATCCGGGGCCAGCTCAAGGCTCCAGTATGCTGCTGCATATTACTTTCAGCACAAGTTTTAATATCACTCCTAGTAATATCACTGCTCTCCTGCAAAGGGCCTCCTCCCTTCCCCGCCCACTCGGGGCTCCATTCCACACAGAGAGCTAAGTGTGCTCCAAAGCCAGGGGAGTTTGCAGCTGTGTTGATTTCCCTTTAATTTAAATGGCCAGGGTGGTGTAAATGTACCTCCGGAGATACTTACCCTCTCCCAATTCCAGCAGGAGGTGCTGCAGGGCCGCTGTGCCCCTGCCTAGGTAACAGGAATCTGCTCCTGCCTTTCCTTCTGGGTGAATAATGAAGGGCAGTGGCTTTGTGGCTCCTGGCAGAGTTTGGGGAGGGGGGAAGTAATTACAGGGGAAGGTCCATGGCTCCAACCCCTATTAGCCACTAATGGGCTGCTGGTGAAAGGTGCAGTGACTGGGGACAAGCAGAGGTGGCCAAAGACCAGACCTCCCCCATGCACAACTGCCATTAGCTATGCCTGGCACCAGCTTGCAGCCCTGCATGCCAGGGCAGTCAGTCAGCTCTGGGTGCCCCACAACAGAGACAGTGGATCCGGGGAGATCTCATTGGCCTCATACCCACACTCCCTGCTGGTAACAGGGGATGGCCATCTCCCAAGTAATAGTGCTGAGGCCTGTACAACTCATCGCATGCTCTGGATGTTGGGGAGGTGCCCCCACAGGACTCCATCTTTTCACCCCCTCCCATATCACTGCTCTGTCCCCACAGCCAGCTCCACCATGCTCTCTGCTGGCTCAGGCATCTCCATCAGCGACAGAGCACCTGCGACAGAGCACCTGCTCTCTGTCTCTGGCCCTCACACCAGATGGTTCTGTCCCAGCTCTGGGAGGAGCTTGGAGCCTGTTTAGAACAGGGACTAGGAGTCAGAACTCCTGGATTCTAGCCCCAGCTCTGAGAGGGGAGTGGGGGCTGAGCAGGGGAAGCTGGGAGTCAGGATTCTTGAGGCCCCAACTCCATTCCCTGCATACAGCCCCCACTGAGCCCCAGAAAGTTCCCTGCCTTGCTGGCTGCAACACAGTGGCATGCCAATCAGCAGAAACTCCACAGGCCCTTGGTGGTCTCCCAGCTGAGCACTGACTGCATGATCCCATTTGGTTGGGAGGCAGCTCAGATGCAGCAGCAGCAATCTCAAACACTGCACCAGCTTTGAGAAAGCTGCCCCTCTGCCCCAGCCTGGGCGTCTACCTGGACCCCATGCAGGGCCGGATTAAGACATGGGCTAACCGGGCAGCTGCCCGGGGCGCCAACCTATGGAGGGCTCCTGATGGCAGCTGTAAGGGGCGCACAGCGCCCCTTATAGCTGCCATTAGGCACCGCGCGCCTGGCTTCCAGATCGCGGGCTGCAGCAGCTCCCAGCAGCCACCCTGCAGCGGCCACCTGGGGCGAGGGCCGCATTAACCCCCACAGCGCCGTCCAGCAGCGCCCTTCCCCCCGGAGCCGCAGGGCCCTGCACAGCCAGGCTTGGCCCGCCCCGGGCGGCCCCAGGCTGTGCGCCAGCGGCGGTAGCCGGGCTGGGCCGGGCCGGGCTGGGCTGGGCACGTGCGTCCTGCCGCCGCCAGCTCCGCGCGCCCTCTCCCATGCGCCGGGTGGGGGCAGGGCCGCGCATGTGCCCTCCTCCACATGCCGGTGCGGGGGCAGGGCCGCGCATGCGCCCTCCCCCAACCCGGGGCGCAATTAAACTGTCTGCCTGGGGCGCCGGAATGGCTCGATCCGGCCCTGACCCCATGGTCCCATCTCCTCTGGGGAGCGTGCCCCCATACCAGATTGCCCATGAGGCTGTCATTTCTGCTTAGCTGAGCAACTGGCCATTTACTCCTGCCAGAGCTCGTAAGGGCGTGAATGCTGAGATTAAAGAGAAGGAAAGAATGTGAAGTCAGATTAACTGGCTTCTTAAAGCATCCCCCGGCCACAGAACTGCCCCCCCATCCATCCCTACAGCACGCCCTGCTGGCAAAGGCTGGGAGTGCAGCAACCGGGAGCTCCTCCTTGCCCCGTACCTCTGCAGATGCCATGCAGCCTTGTGCCCCTGCATTGACAGCTCTACTCTTCCTAGAGCAAGCACATCTTCAGGCAGGGCAGATGGCAGTAAGCCAAGGCCACTGCCAGTCTGCAGTGAGTAAGCCACAAGGGCTGGGACACTCACACAGCCAGGCTGCTGACTCAGGCTAGCAGCTCAGGGTGTGCCCTGGGTTAGGATGTTCTCCCTCCTGCCATGGCCCAACATTGACTTGCCTCTGCAAATCATTCTACTGCCCAGAATGGGGCCTGACATGTGGCGTGGAAAGGCAGACAGCAGCCACGGGACACAGACCAGCTCAGAATGATCCCAAAGAGCCCAGGCTTCAAATACCCTGCTCCACCCACTAGACCCCACTCCCCTCCCACAGCTAGGGACAGAACCCAGGAGCACTGACACCCAGTCCCCAGTTCTACCCACTAGACCTCCCTCCCTATCTTTGGGAGCCAGCAGGCCTCCAAGTGTGCAGTGCAGCAAGTCAGGCAAGAGGGAACGGCTGTAAATCAGGCAGGAGAGCATTAATGGTTGGCCCAGATTTACAGGGCAGGCTGAGAAATATAGCCTAGTTGGGAAATGACCCTGTTTACAGCACCTGGAACATGGCTCAGGGCCTTGGCCTGTGCTCGCTGCTGGGGAAAAGCGGGAGAGGGGAGTGCATGGGAGAGCTGGGCAGGGATGGACACACATACAAAACACTCCATTAGAGGATCTCAGAGCAACAAGGAATCAAGAGACCCTCCCACAACAACCCCCCCCTTCACACACAGACACTGAAAGGGACTCCCAGCTCCCCCCCCCCCCCAGCTCTAACCATTAGACACCCTTCTCCTCCCAGAGCAGGGAACAGAACCCCGGTGTCCTAGCTCCCCATCAGCTCCTAATAAGCCGTGCTGTAATCCCAGGAGAAGATTTAGCAGCATGGGCACTGACATCTATAAGAGGGAGAGATGCAGGGGAGAGGGATATTGACATGGGGGACAACTGCAGCTCCACGTGTCTGCACACCTGCCTCCACCCTGAGAAGAACAGAGCACTGATAGGAGTCCAGCATCACCAGGGAATGACATTTGCAAGCAGCTGGGGGGCCTAAGGCTCTTCCTAACTGTTCCTCCCATACCCTTTCCTAGCCAAGCCCCAGGGGTAGAGATCCACAGGCAGTTGGAAGGATTTCCTACGAGGGCAGTAAGGCTATGTCTGCACAGCAGAGCTATTTCGGGATACCTTGTCTTAAGAGCAAGCCTGTTATATCGAAGTATAATGGTCTCACTGTTCCTATGACCCTGTAAACCTCATTGCGTGAGGGATAATGGACATTTCGGAATAGCATCTTATTTTGAAATCTGGCACTGTGTAGAGAGCGCCACATTTTGAAACAAACTATTTCGAAATAACATCAAAATAAGCTACGCAATTTGTGTAGCGCAAATTGCGTAGCTTATTTCGAGGTAAGGGTGCGGTGTATGATTGGGCCAGAATCTACTCCCAGCTCCCCGGGTCGCTCCAGAGTCACTCTCTGCCCGCAAAGAGGCTAGGGCCAGGTTCTGATCTCAGCTCCTTGGGGTCAATTCAGAGTCACCCCCTGACTGCAATGGAGTCGGGGCAGATTCTGATCTTAGCTCCCCGGGGTCATGCTCTGACTTCAACGGGCATGACCCAGATTCTTATCCAATGCAGGAATTTGCTCCAGATTTATACTGGGGAAAATAAAGATCCAACATCTTTATTGGATTTGTCCACAGTTGATGGTTTTGACCCTGATTCTCTTTGCCCAATGCTCCCCCACTGCTTCTGTTTGGGCACTGGCAATGCACCTTCCCTGCCCTTCCACGTAACCACCCAGCCAACAGAGCAGCTCATTCTCCCACTGACCTGTCTTTCTGTCCAGCTATGAACCAGCTGGTGAACTAGTGCCTCCATCTGGCATTGGGCAGCTAGCCCCCTGAGCTGGATTCGAGCTGGCTACCCACTAGCAAAGGACGTCTCCTCCAGTGCAAGCAAGAAGGCATTTGGAGGGGGGTAACAGGCTGTTTATGCCAATGAAATGGAGAAGGGGAGAGAAGGGGCAGAGGGATTATGACACCCCTTTGGCTTGGGGAGCAGAGAGCAAAGATGGCCTTGTTCCAGCAGAGACTCCTTAACAAAACCTTGGGTATCCTTAGGCAGCCAGTGGCTCATTGAAATGGATGTGGCTGTCAGCCCCAATACACATGCAGCTCCATCAGTGCCTGCCAGCTAGAGATAGGGGGCAGAGCTTCTCCTTCAGCCTAGTGAGTCAGAGCCCAGGTGGAGGGGAAGGTGAGATGGAGATCAGGGCAGGTGTGACAAAGTAGCTCACACTCAGTCACACAGCGCCCAGGGTTACAGAAGTTCCTGAAATGACCAACAAGTTACTAACTGCTCTAAGACAGCTCATAGATAGGGATCCATCACTCAGTCCTGGGATGCAGCTGCCTCTGGGCAGGGTCATGGGGCTGTTTTGCAGGAATCCCTACCGGACACAAGTGGTTGTCTACACTAAGAATACAAGAGTTTAACTGGTTAATGGGTTAACCACTAAGCATAGTTATCAGGAGCTGGCATGTGCCAGGAGCCTGCCAGCCTGTAATGCGGAGCCCGCAGCGAGGGGCAGCCTGCTGCCTGCTTGGAATGGGGCTGGCGCCCCAAGAGTGGGCTGGTGGCAGAGCCTGCAACACAAGAAGGCAGCCACTTCCCCAGGAGCAGGGCCCGCAGCCAGGAACTGAAGCCTACAAGCTTATAATGAAGAGCGCACAGCAAGGGCAGCCGGCTCCCTGTTCAGAGCAGGGCCAGAACCACAGGAGCAGGGCTGGTGGCAGAGCCTGCAGGTGGAGCAGCAGCTGACTCCCCAGGAGCTGGAGCCAGCTGTGCTGCGGGCTCTGCATTATAAGCCTTATACTGCAGATCCTGCAGCACGTGATGGCAGCTGGCTCTCTGGGAGCCATGGGGCACTCCACCATCCTTCCCTCCCTACTGCCCCCTGGCCAAAAACAGTTAACCGTGCAGCCGCTAGGGTTTTTAACAGTTACATGGCTACTGTTTTTAAATCTTTTTTACATACCGTGTCTGCATCACCAGCTTCACAGGTGCTTAAACAACCCCTCCACTAAGACAAAAGTTTTCCCATGGCTTATTGTCTCAGGAGCGCTCTCCAGTGGACAACACAAACCTGACTCCGAAGGGTGGAAGTATTACGTTGGCAAAAGTGCCAACAAACAGTGTTTACACTGCCCAACTTTTAGCCACCCGGATGTGTCACTAAAAGCTGTGTAGACAGACAAGGCCTGGGATGGGCCGAGAGTTTAATTCACAATGGATCTTTAATGATCAGAAGTGGGTAGGTTGTTTTTACAGCCAGCCAAAGTTGGAAACGTTAGCAGTGCAGCAGCCCTTAGCACCACACTGGGGCATAGGAATCAGCATTAACTGTGAAGGGACAGCGACTCCTACTGAGTGCCGAGTGTGAAGGGCGCTCCCAGCTACTCCAGCCCTGGCCTCTCCTAGCACAGGGCTCCATAAGGAGCAGACAGAGTTCTGCCTGGGGGTAGCTTCCAGCTAGCACCTTTCCCAGCTGCAGGCTGTCAGTGCAGACGGGATACATCCCCAAAGCCAAGTCCAGACAATGACCATTTAACAATAGGGGAGTTTGGAGGGGATGTGGGGGGAATCAAACCTTCAGCTTATGCAACATGTGAAAGACAAAGGGGGGACAAAGGGAGACCCTGCAAGAGAGGGGTCAGGGCCGTCCCTACCGATATGCAAAATGCGCAGCTGCGTAGGGCACCAAATTGCCTCAAATTTCATGGTTCCCTATGCATCTGGATGCTGGGTGTGGGATTCAGCAGCCAGCCCCATATCCCGGCTGCTCCCCATCTCCCTGTGGCTGCGTCCAGCCACCGCTCAACCAGGCAGTGGTGAGCACGGGCCAGAGGACTCGAAGGAGCAGAGAGTGGTTCCACAGCCAGCAGCTGGAAAGAAGTTACTTACCTTGTGCTGTAACGATGGTTCTTCGAGGTGTGTCCCCCTGTGGGTGCTCCGTTCTAAGTGTCGGTGTGTCCTCATGCCAGTGAGTGGAGGTTTTTTTATCAGTATCTGGTTGCGCCACACCTGTGTAGTAGCCACCTCATGGTGCCATTTGTGTCCGCTGACTGAGCGCATGGTGAAGCGCCCCCCCCCCCACTTACCATGGAATCAAGGGTGCAGACTCCAAAGCAGTGGGGGGGGGGCAGTGGAACACCCACAGGGACACACATCTCAAAGAACCATCGTTACTGCACAAAGTAACTTCTCCACTGTCCCTGTGGGTGCTCTACTCTAGGGGTTTGTCTAGACTACAGGGTTTTGTCGACAAAAGTGGACTTTTGTCGACAAAACTATACCTGCGTCTACACTACTGCCGAGTTCTGTCGACAGTAAGTCGACAGAACGCGGCAGTTTTGTCGACGGCGGTAAACCTCATTCTACGAGGAATAACGCCTTTTGTTGACAGAGTTCTGTCAACAAAAGGCGCTATTGCATCCACACTGTGCTTTTTCAAAAGAGAGCATCTAGACTCTCTGTCAAAAAAGCGGCTTGCTTTGTCGACAGAACTGGCTGTCGTCTAGACGCTCTTTGTCAACAGAGGCTTTGTCGACAGTATCTGTCGACAAAGCCTCTGTCGACAAAAGCCTGTAGTCTAGACGTACCCTAGGTGTCTTTAGAGCAGTGCCCCATTGGGGGAGAGCTTTGGACTGAGTCACAGATGACAGGACAGTTTGTCCCACTGTGGCAGCAAGAATGGGGCTGATTATTATGGCATAGTACCTGGCAAAGGTATATTCAGAGGAATCTAGGTGAGCTTCTATAAATTCTAGGGCTTGAGTTGGTTCGAGAGTTGACTTTTGAAAGCTGATCTGTAGGCCTAAGAATTGAAAGAGCGATATTGTGTCCCGTACCATGCTTAGTGTGTCGTGCTATGTCGTCCCCTTGATTAAACAGTCGTGACATGGGGGAATATTATTACCCCTTGATGTGGAAGGTGCACTGCGACTACTTCCAGGATCTTGGACAAAACCCTGGGGGCTGGAGATAAGCCGAAAGGCAACACCAAGTACTGGTAGTGTTCGGAGCCCATGGTGAAGCAAAGGAAGCCCCTGTGTGCTGGATGGATCGTAATATGGAAATCTGCTTCTTGTAGGTTGAGGGCTGAGAATCAATCTCCCCTGTCTAATGCCAGAATAATGGTGGAGAGAGTGACCACCTTGAACCTGTAATTTCATATGAATTTGTTGAGCTTCCTGAGATTGAGTATTGGTCTCCAACCCCCAGTTTTCTTTTGGGTGAGGAAATAGTTGGAATAGAAACTCCTTCCCTGTCAGGGAGCTGGTCCTTGTTCTACTGCTCTGATTTGAAGTAGATGTTGCACCTCTAGATGTAATAGTAACTCATGGGAGGGGTCCCTGAAAAGGAAGGAGGGAGTTGGGTTGGTGAAATGGATGTAAAAGAGACTGAATCCCCCAACTGGATGGTCTCTCAGACCCATTGGTTCGATGTGATGTTGGCCCAGGAGTGGAAAAAAGGGAGAAGGAGATGGATAAAAGAGTGGAGGAAAGATGTCTGTATTCCTGGTGCCAAGGAGAGGTCATTCAGACCCTCAACCTAATTTTCAAAATTGCTGTTTCAAAGTGGAGGGTTGGCTCATTGTGGTCTGTGTGTGATAAGGCCTGTGTCATTGTGGATGTTGCTTTGAACAGAAATCAAAAGACTTACGTTGTCATCTGTTATGAGATTCCTATGGTCTCTGGTATGGGGTGTAATACCTGCACCTATTTGGTAGGGTGTAGATGTAGAGTGTTCTAAGTGTCACCCATTAGTCCCTCAGGCTACATCTAGACTGCAAGCCTCTTTCGAAAGAGGCTTTTTCGAAAGATATTTTCGAAAAAGCCTCTTTCGAAAAAGAGCATCTTGAATACAACCAGTACTGTCGAAAAAGCAGTCAGGATGCTCTCTTTCAAAAAAGCACAGTTTGCATTACATAGCGCCTTTTTTCGAAAGAGCACTTTCGAAAAAAGGCGTTATTCCTTGTAAAACGAGGTTTTCCGCAGTCAAAAAAACTGCCGCGTTCTTTTGATTTATTTTCAAAAGAACGCGGGAGCAGTCTAGATGCAGGGGAAGTTTTTTTTCGAAAAAAGGCCACTTTTTTCGAAAAAACCCTGTAGTCTAGACACACCCTCATGATGTGAAGGACTTTGTCAGTTTTGGCAGTGAAGAGATGAGATTTATTGAAAGGGAGGTTCTCCATTCTCATCTGAAGGTCTTTCGGGATACCCAAGGCCTGGAGCCAGGCAGCCCTGTGCATAAACTACTGCTATTATGGGCTGCCATGTCTGCGACATCCATGGCTTCCTGGAGGGCTGTGCGTGATACTGTCTGACCCTCCTGTATAGTGGCCTGGAGCTCTGGGAACATCTATTCTGGAAGATGTTCGACAAGCTCCCATAGTTTGGTGTAATTGGCGTGGCCGTAATTAGCCAAGAAAGCTGAGTAATTTGCTATCTGAAACTGCAAAGTGGTCAATGAGTAAACTTTCCAGCCAAGGAGATCAAGGTGCTTGTGGTCCTTGTCTTGTGGGATGGAAAGAAACTGGGGTAACTATCTCTGCGATGCCCAGCATCCACTATCGAAGAATTTGGTGGAGGGTTAGAAAATAAGTCCACGTCTTTGGCAAGAATAAACTATTTTGTATTGGCTCATTTATTAATGGGAGGAGCTGATGCCGGTGTTTGCCATATTGTATCTGCTGGTTCCCGGATGGTCTCATCCTTTGGGAGGACTATCTGTGTAGAGGCTGAGGGCTGCAGACTTTTTTAAAGTTTGTGCTGTTTTTCTTGCACTTCTTGAAGGTCAATCTCCTGTGCCATGGCTACTCTTTTAAAAAGTCCTGAAATTGTTTCATGTCATCACTGGATGGGGATGTCTGAGGAATTACCACTTGTTGGTTGAGGAGAAGGAATTGTTTAGCGGTGAGGTATCCTTGACATCCATTGGGGTCTACATCCTCTTCCGCAGAAGGTTCCTGTGTCGGGGTGGAGGCGCCCCGCACTGGGGAAGCCCCCGAAAGACGCCGTGGGGACCAAGTGGCGATGCCGGAACGTGCCGCCGCAGCAACACAGCCCACAGCAGGCTGCCCGCACAGGGGCGAGGAGGAAGGCACAGCAAGGGAGGGGGAAGAGGCGCGGGCGGAGGCGCAGGAGAATGACACGGCGGGAGTGACGTCAGGGGAAGGGATGGCGAGGAATTTAAAAGAGGGGACGAGGCCAGAGGAAAAGGGGGAAGGACCGAGCGCGGACGGAAGGACGGGACTCGGAGGACAGGAGGGAACAATGGACAGGGGCGCGGCAAATAAAGAGTCCAGCCCCCTGTTGCACCGAGGATAGACACCGGAGTGGGGGGAAGAAGCGACCCAGGGTGGGGCCGCGTAACCCGAGAGCGGGTGGGTTTAGGGCTACAGCCCCATCCACTGAGCAGGGACAAGTCTCCCTGCCTTAGGGCCCTGGATCGGGGCTCGGAATGAGGGCGGGCCCGAGTCCCCTTCTCCCCCTTCTGGGGGGAACAATTCAGGAATCTCCCCAGCTGGGGAGGCTTGAGAGGGCGACCAAACGCTGAACAGGCCTACGTCGACCCACAAGGACTAAGGTCCAGAGGGACATTCAAAGAGACAACATTTTGGGGAAACCAAGGGACCCGTCACCCGACGAACTAGATCGGGGTGAACGCCGGGTCCATCCCATGAACTTTGTACAGTTCCTCATCTGGCACTTCAGAGATGGTGTCATGGGTGTGATGTGGAGGAGATCTGATTGCTGCCCTCGTAGGAGTAGGTGGCATTGTGTGGTGATGTCTACACGGGGACCAGGCATCCTACAGAGGCCAATGAATGGGGTACAAAGGTGGTGCATATGGCCATGGCTGTCCATATCAGTGAGGAGCTGGTGGTTCATATGAGGGTTTGGATGGTCTATGTTCCCAAGGAGGTCTCTGAGTGGGAAGAGAAGTGACTGCCCTCCCTGTATGGTATGGAGGCAGTAGGGGAAAGAGATGGTTGTTCTATAGCACCAATAGGGGAGTGATCGGTGCCAAGAAGCAGGGACTGTGGCATCGAGTGGACCTCTATGTCTGTATGGTGGAGGAATTGAGTCGGTGCTGAGGTGCACTTTGGCATCATGTGTTTTGGTACCAGCCTGGCAGTAGTGGTCAGTGCTGGTTGTCCCTGCTCAACGGTGCCGAGGAGTGCTCCAAGCCCGGTGCTGGTGGCATCTCTGCCTGGGTCTCCTTTGGTGCTGTTTCCCACGCCAGCATTGTCGGTGCTGTTGTGGAGATCTTGCATGTTGGCTCCGAGTCTGCCCTCTTAGACAAAGAAGTTGGGAACATAAAAGAGGTTGAGGGAAGGAGTTGAATGGAGGATATGGCGGGGGGGGAGGAACTTAACGCTTATTCTCTCTCCAAAAAGAACTTTTTTTGTTTTTGAAGAAAAAAGGGGCAAGAGGAAGAGCTGGGAAAGGAAGAAAGGAATAATAAGGCTATTTTCTTGCATCTCAGATAAAGAAGTGAAGACTGCTAAGAGCTCTGCCTGCTTTCAAAGACAGTAGAGAAGGAACTGAGGGGGGCATGTGGCACGTGCAGTCAACAGACACAAACAGCACCATGAGGCAGCTACTGCGCAGGCGCAGCACGACCAGACACTGCTAAGAAAAATCTCCAGTCACCAGTGCGAGGATGCACCGAGACCTAGAGTGGAGCACCCACAGGGACAGCACTCAAAGAAGAAACAGAGGTTTCTCCTTCAAAGCACTGCTTCTCTCCAGCTGGCTGTGTGGCCACCCTCTGCCCCGACTGAGTCCTCGAGCGCACAGTTTTGCCACTTGCCACTGCCTGCACCTCCCACCTGCTCCCCTGAGGTTCAGGTGAGTCTCTCACCCTGCTGTGTTCCCGCCGAGGGTTGCCAACTCTCCAGACAGGACAGACTGGATGCCATTTGCAGCAATGGCATCCAATCTGGGAGAGTTAGCAACCCTAGTTTTGCCCCTGCCTCCACAGCCCCTTTCCCCAATGGGGGGATGCTGGTGCTGGGGTGCACAGGGCATCAGCATTGGTAGAGACCACTCTGGGAGAAGCCATTTTGCCAGATCAGCCTGACTGACAGGGCAGGCAGGCTAAGAAGGGGATGGGAGGGGGGGTGTTCCCTGTCATCCATGTGAGCTGGAGTTGCCTGCATCATAGAATGTTGGCCAAGCTAAGGAGAGAGCAGGGGCTCAACATGAACTGGGGAACATAGCCATGCTGGCCAGAGAGGCAGCCCAGGGAGAAGACGGTTACTCATCTCGTAACTTGTTCTTTGAGATTTGGAATGGATGTGAACAACACATCTTGAAGAACAACAGTTACAAGAAGTTGAGAAACCATCTTTCCTTCTTCAAGTGTTTGTTTGATTCTAATCAGGTGATTCCCAAGCTCTTCCACCAGAGGTGGGGTCAGAGTTAAGGAATCACTGATTGGAGGACTGCTCTGCCGACAGCTGTGTCACTTCCGGCCTGCTGGTCGATGGCATAATGAGTGGTAAACATGTGCATGGAGGACTAGGCTGCTGCTCTGCAGATCTCCTGGACTGGTACTTGGGCAAACAAAACAGTTGAAGAGGCAAGAACCCTTGTCAATTGGGCTGTGATCACTGGGAGAGGGATCTTGGCTAGCTCATAACAGGTACAGATGTAGTCTGTGATCCAAGACGAAATACACTGGGAGGAGGCTAGGAGACCCTTCATTTGATCAACTATAACAATGAAATTTGGGTCAACTTCCTGAATGATCTTGTGCACTCAGTGTAGAAGGCCAGCGCCCTCCAGACATCTAGAGCAGCCATGGGCAACCTAGGCTAGTCAGTGGGCCACGTGAGTGGCCCTCCTTCATCTCAGTGGGCTGCAAAGTGTTGTAACTAAAAGGGTCTCATAGGACAGGGCAGTTTTGCTAACTGCACTCGTTTACCCAGAATTTGCTGTGTACCAACTGAACTGTGGCAGCACTTTGATTAGATGCAGAGGGAACACACAGCTCTTACCATAAGTGTGGTGTGCAATCAGCATGCACCTGACTGCATGTGCCTTTGCTTTACGTGCGTGTCATTTTCATAATACTGGAAACTATGCAGGCAGGAAAGCTGGATGAGGCTTGAGCTGCACCTGGTCTTTATGGAAGACAGTGTATGGGGGCTCAGACATTGGAGCTTTCAACTCTGACACCGTCCTGGCTGATGTGATGGCCACTAGAAACGCCACCTTCCATGACAGGCAGAGGAGGGAGCAAATGGCCAGGGGCTTGAAGGGCGGGCCCCTAAGTCTTGAGAGGACCAGACTGAGATCCCAGGTCCATAAGGGTGGTCATGAGTACAGACAGAGCCCTCTCATTCCTTTGAGAAAGGGCGCTACCATAGGGCTGGCAAATACTGATCGACCCAGCTCCCCAGGGTTGAATGCTGGGAGAGCCAATAGGTGAACCCTAACGGATGATAATGTCAATCCTTGCTCCTTCAGGTGACGCAGGTAATATAGGATAACAGGAGTGGGTGTCTGGGTCGGAACTGGGCACCTTCCTGTCCCGTCTCATTTGTCCCCCACCTGGGACAAACGAGACAGGATGGGACAGCCAACACTCAGGCCACCCCAGTGGAAGGCGGGATAAGGGACACCCTGAAGGTAAGATGGTGGGGTGGGTTCTGGCATGGCTTAGGGGATAGGGTGTTCGCCTAGGGTGGGTAGGGTGGGGTGAGGGTTCAGGTCCAGTCGATGTTGTTTGCACCAGCACAAAAACCTTTTCCCCTTATCTTGCTAAGTGGCACTGGTGTATGGTTTTCTGCTGCGAAGAAGCACCTCCCACACCAGTTGGGTGCACTGGAGCTCCAAGGGGTTTAACAATGAAGCTTTCAAGCCATAAGATGCAGGGAATGAAGGTCTGGATGCAAGAGGTGACTGTGGTGAAGAATCCTATCTCCCAGGAGTGCAGAACAAGCTAGCAGATCTCAGCAGATCATTGTCCAATAACAAATGGCCTATCCACCCAAACGTCCTACTTTCCATCTTCTGTAGGGGTCGTTTCTCCAGGTTGTCCTGTTTGCCAACCCGGACAACAGGAAATGCCTGTTCTCCTCATTTCAGAATAATAATCAGGGCTCCATCTCAGACTCATTCATACTCCTGTTGGGGGGGGGTCACCTGAGGTATCCTTTTCCCCTGACCTCACTTGTCCTCAGGGTGCCTCTCAAAATATGGGGGACAGGTCATGGAAGATGTTACTAGCTCCAGCATGGCTTCATCGGCATTGGTACATCACACTCTTAGAATTGTCCGTGGTTGCCCTAATAGAAGTTTGAAGTAAGCTTGAAGTGGTCTGAGTCTCAGTCTGACATGCCTAACTACATTAGTGCATGCTGCCATGTGACCTAGAAGACTCAAACATCCCCTTGCAGTTGCAGTGGAGTACTGCAAGAGAGACTGGATGATCTGCAACATGGCACGGAGCCCAGCACCATCTCTGTGAATTCCATGCTCTGGGTTGGAATGAGTGCTGACTTTTCTAAGTTGAGCAGTTGTCCCAGCCTGCAGAATGAGTCTCTGACTACTTGCATGTGAGATTCCACCTGCTCCTTGGAACGCCCTCTCAGCAGCCAAATGTTGAGATAAGGGTACACATGTACCTGTCTCTTGTGGAGAAAGGCTGCAACCGCTGTGCACTTGGTGAACACGTGGGAGACCGTGGAGAGGCTGAATGGGAGCATGGTAAATTGATTTACTATGAACATTAGGAATCATCTGTGAGCTAGTCGAATGGTGATGTGAAAATAGGTGTCTTTCCTGTCAAGGCCTGCGTACCAAAATCCCTCGGATCCAAGGAAGGGATAATTGTGCTTAGAGAGACCATGTGGAATCTCAACTTTACATTGATCCTGTTGAGACCATGAAGGTCCAAAATGGGCCCGAGGCACCCTTCTGATTAGGAAGTATTGAGATTAAAACCCCTTACCTCTTAACTCCTGAAGAATCTCCTCCATTTGCACTTCCTGATGAAGGAGTTGCTTGTGAGAAGGGTACCTGAAGATGGACAGGAAGAGCAGAACTGGAGTGTGTATTTTCCTCCACTGTGTGGAGGACCCACCCGTCTGATGTTATAAGGGACTGTGCACAATGGAAATGGGATAAGCGGTTGAGGAAATGGAAGGCAGGATCCGGGATGTTGAGTGGCACGTAGTCCTCAGTTTTCCGATCAAAACCCTTACTTAGGTCCTGATAGGGGCTTTGTGGGTCCTTGGCCTTAGCCTGTTGACTGGCTGAACAGCCTGCACCTACTGTTTTGGCCCCTGCAGCAGAAAATGTCTTGCCTCAGGTGTGATTGGTATTGGTGCTGCTGCTGCAGTTTGAAGGACTTTCTCTGGGTAGATGGGATATGCATGCCAGACATCTCACTGTGGCTCCAGAGTCTTTTAAAATTGTATCTGCTGAGGATAACCTGTGGGTTGACTATCCTCAGCTGTACCCCCCCTGCCACTGTGTAGCCCTGTCTGACAAACAGGCCCATATTCTTGGCCTACTTGGCCTTGGGATCTGGTGCCTGTTGGCCTTGGCGCTCTTGTTTACTGCCGAGACCATCAGTGAGCATAGGGGAGGGTGTAGGAATAGGAATTCATAGCCCTTAGAGGGCACGTAATATTTTCTTCCCATACCTTTGGCAGTAGGAAGAATAGAAGCTGGAATCTTCCAAATGATAGAATTTGTCTTTTGTATTGCTTTGATTTATGGGGGGGCAACCCTTGATGGACTCTCAGGGGTAAGTATGTCCATCATGGAGTTTTCTGCTTCTGCTACCTCCTTCACCTGCAGGCCCATATTGTGAGTGATGCAAAAGAGTCAGTCCTGATGGGCCTTATGGTCAATGGGAGGTGACCTGGAGATTGACGCCCCTGCTACCACCTCATCCAGAGAGGAAGAAGAGGAGCTGAGCAGGAAGAACTGGGTCATCCTGTACCTCCACAGGACCTGACTCCTGCATATCCCCATGCTGGCTGTCCAGTGAGTCACACACTGTCAAGGTCCTGGTAACCGGTGGCACCTATTGGATCCCGCTTGTACCTGTGCCCATATGACTTGTCGGCGTAGCAATAATTGCCTCCGCTGGATGTGGTGTGGGGAATCATCCCAGGTGACTTGAGGTGGTGACCTGCCAAGATTGCCAACCTGGAACCCACAAAAGGGATGCCCTGGGCTTGGTGGCACACCCAGGAGGTCCAAAAGGGCCACTATTTGAGTGGTGGCCATTGGCGTTGCCAGGCCATATGGGGCTCTCCCTTGTGCCTGCTTGACTGAAGCCTACCACTCCTGGAGTTGGCTGACTTAGCCTCCAGCACAGAAGACCTGGAGGGAGAGGACCAGGTGGTGCCAATGAGCAGGTGGTCAGTGCTGCTTCATGTTGCTTAGCAGTGAAGAGGAGGCCGGGGACCAGTGCCTACTATTGTGGGACCAGAAACAGTGCCCATTCCGTGGTGCTGGGAAGTGGTTTCTGGAGTCCGGTGCTGAGGAACGGTGCCACTCTTCTGATTCAGACTAGGACCAGTGGCAGCCTAGTCTGGCGGTCCGCTCGGTGTTGGGGAGTGTGGCAACACCTGCACCAGTCCCATGCATGTCTGCATTACCACAGGCACCAGTGAGCGATGCCAAGACAACAGGGACCTGGAACAGTGCCTTGGAAAGTGCCGGTCTGTGGATGGAGAACACCGCAACAAGGCAGGCTTGTCTCTCACCAGCACCTGTGTGGGCGGTGCAGCAGGCCTGTCCTTGTCTGCTGCTATGTTAACTCAATCAAATCTCTGGCCGCCACAAACATGTTTGGTTTTGAAGGTGGCTCCAAGACCTCCACCAGGTCCTGAATGGCAGAGGAGCCACCCGGTGCCAGACTCAACAGTGCTTGGGCTCCCAGGATCAGTGGTGGTGCTTAATGTTGTTTAGCGGCTGAATCCTGCCTGTGGACTCTCTGGCCACTAGGCGGTCTAGCAGGTCTGTGCGGGGAGTGGTCCCTGTCTCCCTTTTTGTGGCACTTGAGCAGCACCAGTGATGTTGAGTGGTGCTGTGGCTCTGCTGATGAGTTAGGATTCTGCGGCTCCTTTACTGAGTCCTTTCTGCGCACCCTTTCCCAGCCGATCCCAGGGCACTCCGCACCGAGGAACTCAGCCCAGGTGCTGCAGGTCTAAGGGTGGTTCCCATCAGAGGCTGCTCTTTCCTTTTTCATGTGAGGCTAGAAAGCCTTGCAAATTTGGCAGTGCTCTGATTGATGAGCTTCCCTCTGCAGCATAAGCAGGAGTCATGGGGGTTGCTATTAGGCATCGGCTTCCAGCAGGAACCACAAGCCTAGAAGCCCTGGGCCTGTGGTGAGCCCCAGGCAAGTGGGGGACAGAACAATCCTGGCTGCCCAGAACTAGCAACTACTAACAAGAAGAAAACTAACAACTCTAACTACAAACTGCGACACTAGGAAGCACTTGCGAGCAAGTGAGCCATGTTCCAACGCCATCATGGATGGTAAGAAGGAACTAAAGAGGGGGTCAGGTTGGAAGGGTCATACACTGAGTGCCATGAAGTCACCAGTCCAGGGGGCTCCACAACTGACCCAATGGGGACTGCTAGGGGAAAGTTTCCAATGTCCATGTATGTAGAGTACGTGCACCTGATTGGAATCAACATGAACAAGCAGTCAAAGCACAGCTCAGGGCGGGAAGCAGGGTCACAGCAACAAAAGCCAGAGAAGCAGCCCAGGAAGCTGGTCAGTGCTAAGAGCAGAGGTGCAGAAGCAGTCCAAAGAGCAGAACTGTGCTAGGAAAAGACCTGCACCAGCCAGAGCCAGAGGGCCCAGAGAAGCAATCCCAGGGTGCTGGAGGTAGAGCAGCATCCATGCTGAGTCACAGTGGAGCTGGGGCTGAAGCAATCTGGAGCCGTATGTGATGATCTAGCACAGGGTGACACCGCAGCCAGAAGATCTTGTAGGCCACACTTAGAGGGGGATAACCCCAATGGGGGGCTGACACCTAGATCCTGAAGGTGTGAGGCAACCATGGGTATGTCTACACAGCAACATTATTTCAAATAACTAGCATTATTTCAAAGTAACTTAGTCCATGTCTACACAGCAGGCATATATTTCGAAATAGTGTTGAAATACTGTCAAGCTGGAGGACTTCTTACTCCGACTCCTGTAACCCTCATTGTACGAGGAGTAAGGGAAGTCGGAGGAAGAGTGCTCTATTTCAAAATAAGTGCTGTGTAGACGCTCCCAATTTCGAAATAAACTATGCAATTGACGTAGCTCAATTTGCGTAGCTTATTTCGAGTTAAGCCCTGCTGCGTAGACGCACCCCACCTGCAGCACAGCCTGGGCCTGGGGTGCATGAAGCACAGGCTGTGAACTTCCTTACATTCCAGAGATGGCTGGTTGTGATGTTCCCATGCCCACAGAGCAGGGTTACGAGTTTCCTTTAACTTTTCCCATGTTTTCCTTATTCTTTTTTAAATTGGTTGCTGTTTAGTAAATTGTATTTGCTTTGAAGTGTATGGAATGATGAGTGGGCCAAGGAAGCAGCCAGAGAAGAGAGAGCACCCTGAAGTGGGGACATCATAGCCCCTGACTTAAGTGCCCCAAATAAGTCTGGGGGTTGAGCCCTCCAGGAATCCTGGGCCCAGCCTTGTTGGTGTTACAAGGACCCTGCCACGCAGGAGAGCAGAAGAGGAATTCTCAAGGTCAGGGAGGCCTCTGGGTAAAGGAAGTGAGAGCGAGGACTCAGATCCTTTTGCTAGCCCATTTCACCAATAATGGTCCCAGTCCCTGCTTACACTAGGTGCATGGTCCCTTTTATGATCACTCCCTCCCTGGTTTCCACATTGTTGCAAAGAACAGAGAGAGCTGGTCACCTTTACACCCCATTTAGACCCCTCTCACATCCTGCAGTACCCAGCATACACCCCCTGTGAAGGGGCTGGGACGTTCTCGCTGTTTTCTCACTCAGACTTTCACTCCCTCGCATAGAAATGAAGTACTCCAGCTGGCTTCTGCCACTTTCACCTCTTTGCACATTTCGGGATCCCCAACATGGTTGTATCTCAAAAATATAATTTTTATTTATTGAAATTAGCAATGAGGGTTTAGTGCAAAGATACAACCACACACAACCCCCCTCTGGTGCTGTCAACAGTTCAGGGGCAGCCAGTTACAAAAGCCACAGGCACCTGAATTTAGTTGTTTAATCATTCTCCAAAGCCATCAATCATTTAGAACAATGGCACCAACCCCATGCATCCCAGGCTACAGCCTGAGATGCCATGGGAGTGAGCCAAAAGTCAAACCAGCAAATATATAGAGAGCAGGGCTCACCCCCTGGACAAAGGGGCAGCAAATTCTCTCTCTCCCAGGGGACAGTGCACATGCCCACATGCAGAGCAGGGCTCACCCACTCCTGAAGGGGGCACTGTTTCATGTTACAGACTAGATCCTATTCCTTAGCCCAGGCTTTGTTTTTACCCCATCCCTGCCTGACTCTCCATCACTCCCCTTTACGCTCCCTCCCTCCCGGAAGGTATTTTTCCTCTCACATCCATGCCACAACACCAATCTGCAATGTCCAGTGCAGAGGGTGGGGGGAGGATGGAGTTGCAGAGGGAGAGGATGATGCAGGGAACGGGAATTCCTGGAGGTTCGTCAGATGCCCTGCTGATGGCTTGGGCCAAGAGCACAGCTAGGACACGCCACGCTCCAGTGCCCACTATGCAGTGCCAAGGAGAACCCCTCGTACACGCCCCACCCCATTACCAGTGGGCAGAGCCCCCAACACTACCAACCCAGCTGGGCGTCCCTTCCCATAGCTATGATCCCAGCCCCACTCCCCATGCCAGGCTCTCCTTCGGGGGCTGCCTGTGGGTATGGATCAGTCCCCACCCAGCCCAGCTGAGGGCCACACTGAGAAGCCATTGCAAAAGGCATGTTTGAGGCGCAGACTCAGTTCATTGCCCGAATCACACATGCCAAAGATCTGCCCCACAACCCCAACCCAACATATGGATCCACCCCACAGACTCTGCTGCCCAGATCTACCCCCACAGACCTGAACCAAACCATGGATCCAGGTCTATGGACCCACCCCAACCCCTCAATCCATCCTCACGGACCCACTCTATATAGCTGGACCAGGCCAAGGACGTAGGGACGGAGCCCATAATGCCCACTTGTCCTATAGTGCCAGCTAGTCCATGACACTGACATGGCCCACAGCTCTGACACCTGTGGGGCTGCCCTGGCACACAATCCCGCCCTCTGGTATCCTTGTGGTTTCTGGACCCAGCCCATGGGCTCAATGCCACAATCACAGTGCAACCCCGGCCCACAGCCTGTGGCTTCCCCAAATTTCATCAGTTCAAGGGTCTCTGTGGAGACCAGTCAACTCACAGTCCCCAGACAGGCCAAAGCCATTTACCTATGGGAGTGCTCCTTTGGCCTCTTGATGCTCACAGCATCCCCAGTGTGGTCCTGCTCACAGCATCCCCAGTGTGGTCCTCCTCCCAACCCCTCCCTGGGCATATAGCACCCCCATTCCATCCACCTACCCCCAATCCTCCAGACTCGCAGAACCACAGTGTGAGTGCCCCACCCTGGCCCCTGAAATCCTCTAGCTTGCAGCTTCCCTCAGCTAGCTCCTTCCCTCTCCCGACACACCACCCCGCTCAGCACAATCCTTCCCCCTCCTCCTATTCCCCACCCTAGCACACAGCTGCCCCTTCATGGATTCTTCCCCATCCCCCAGTTAGGCATGCACCCATCCCATGCCCTGCCCCTCCAGCACACTGGGTCCCAGCACTCACGGTCATTGCACACGGGGCCTCCGTACGAGGTCATGGTGCAGTCACATGTGTAGCCGTCCCACTGCTGCAGGCAGACGCCCTGGTTGGCGCATGAGTCCTCGGTGCAGGTGGTGCTCGGGCCTGGGGGCAAAGGGCCGGGACTGGATTATTGGCCTGGCTCTGGCAGCCGCTCCCCTAGCCCTTTGGGACAGAGGCTGGGGCCACAAATCCCCATAAGAAGCGTGGAAAAGAATCAGGTGAGAGAGAGGAGGAAATCCGCAACAAGTCGGGGCAGAGCTGGGGATGGAACAGAGGCCTCTTGATCCCCTTGCTCGCCTCACACTCTAACCAGTGGACCCCATCTCCCCCCAGAGCTGGGAGAGCTCTCAGATGCCTGGGCACCTTACACTAGGTTTGGGGGAAGGAGGCAGCAATGGCAAGTGAGGGGTGCGGTGGCAGAGGGAGCAAAGCCAGAGCCTGTAAGGGAGACGGGGGTGTCCCTGACAGCCCCTCCATCCCACTTCTGACAGGAGGCCGCATGTGATGAGAGAGATAACACCGGGGTGAGGGTGGCAGCTGGCTGCTAATTAAGGTGTTTGCACCTCTCTGATCCCCCCACCAGAGGGGCTGGGCTAGAAGCCTCTGGCTTCTGAGGCCGGATCCCCATTATTAGCAGGAGAGAAGGTGGAGCCTCTGGCTGGAGCACTAGGAATGGGGAGACCTGTATTGTCTGAGCATACAGCACCCCCTGGTGGGAGAGGCTGGGATTGGAGTGGGAAGCTCCCTCCACAGCCTGCACTCCTGCCCTGCTCCCTACAGCTCTCCCTGCTAGGAGAGGCCAGGCCAGGGTTGTGTGGGCTCTGGGCAACGAGGGACTCTCTTACCATCACAACCCCTCTCGACTTGCCCGATCCGATGCAGGGCGTCAGCGATGAGGTCAGGCAGGCGGCCATTGAGGTCCACAGAGGCTAGGCAGCCTTGGAAGCCGTCCCGCGAGGCCACCAGCTTGGGCAGGTTGTTGAACATGTTCTTGCTCAGGCCCCCGATGTACAGCTCTCCTGGGGAGGGTATGGGAGAAGTCAGCAGGGAAGGGGTCCTTTAGCCCCCTGCATGCCACAGGGCTGCCCCACCACCTTCCCCTCCCCTGAACAGACCTGGCCAAGGAAGGAGCGAAAGTCCCCACTCCCACCCCATGCTCCATTGGTCCAGCTGTCCCCCAAACCCATGCCCTGGGCATGGGGGAGCAAAGGAATCCAAGCCCCATGAACAGAGCCCAGGGGCCTGGAGGGGGGGGGGAGTGGAAGTTATTTGCTCCTGAAGCCCCCCCCCCCCTTCTCGCCCTGCTGCTGGGATCTGGGGGTTGTGGAAAGTTCTAACTCTACCAGTGATTTATGGGGTGTCAGACACAGCCCAGAGTGAGGGGAGGCCCCCCTACCCTGCCACCGTTCCCCATAAATCAGCCCTTCCTCCACACTCTATTGTTGAGGAAGCAACAAGATTCACTTCCCCCCCACTCCCGGTGATCCCCCAATAAATCCCAGCACCTGTGAACGTTCAGTATTGTTAACACCACACAGTAACTGCCAGGAATACCCCATGAGACCCTCTCGTTGCCGCTATCAGCTTCCCGTCTCCCCCATCACTGTTCACATCCCCCCCAATCACTGCCCTACCTTGTATTTCCCCATCACTGCCCCCATCCTCTTAACTGACTCTCCAATCATTGTCACCACCCCACATCTCCCCTATCACTGCCCCTACTCTCGATCCCCTAATCTCCATCTCCCCTATCACCGCCCCATCACTGTCCCCAGCCCAGGAGGAGAGCCCTACCCATTCATGGAACGTTCTGGTCAATTTAACAGCCACAGGATTTGAAAATTAGTCAATTTCAAGTGTTCAGATGTTTACACCTAGAATTCCAGGGTGGTATAACCATAGGGATTCAGACCTAAAAAGGGGTTGTGAGGAGGGGGGTGGTTCCAAGCAGCACAGGGGAGACCAGGCCCACCTCCACCTCCAGTAACCAGCTGCAGGAAGTTCTGGGGCTGCTATGCTGCCCCTCAGCTCCTTCCAGCAGGGGTAGGTACCCGGAGGTGGGTCTGACCCCTCACCTCAAGCAGCTGTGCAGCGGAAGAATAAGTCCTGTCCTTCCCCAACCAGAAGGCGACTAGCAGTTGGAGATAGGGGACCCACAGGAGTCTCTGGATGGGACACTCCTGCCCTGACCCTCCCCTTGCTAGATTTCATAGTCTTGAGACATGATTTTCATGTCCACAAATTTGGTAGGGCCCTACCCACGAGCCTCTCACCCCCTTCTCTCCCATCACCTGTCCTCCCCCCATGAGCCCCAGAGTGGTGCTGAGTAGTTTCTGGGATAGGGGCAGCACTGGAGATTCATGGGGGTGCAAGCTGTGACACAGTACGAATTTGAGGGATGATATTTGTGAGTCTCAGATCATGTCCACACTGCTGAGCTGACAGTGGCGTAGTAGTACCGCTGCAGCTGTGCTGCTGAAAGACTACTTGCGTAGACACCCTGCTGAAAGGAGAGAACTCTCCCATCGACATAATAAAACCGCCTCCATGAGCGGTGGCAGCTGCATCAGGGGAGAAGCTCTCCTGACCACATGGCGCTGTACACACGACACCTTATGCCTGTGTCACTCACCAGGGTGTTTTCCACAACTTGTGGTGACAAAACTGGTAGTGCAGACACAGCCTTGTGCGAGCTTCAGTTTCCCCAATGTGCTGCATTGCTACACGGTGGGGGTAAAGGATTAAGGGCAGGTTTGCAGTTAAAACACGGCACTGGTGCACCTGTGAGGCTGAAGCACTTCAGAGAAGATGCTGACAGGAGAATTTCTCCTGGGAAGTTCTCCTATGGGTGTAGTTTCTCCATCTCTGCAAGAGGCAGTAGCCATGGTGACGGGAGAAGCTCTCCTGTGGACACAGGGTTGTCCGCAGCAGCACTTAGGATGGTGTAATGGCTTCGCTAAGGTAAGTGAGTTATTCACTACCCCAAGCGACATAGTAATACCGAAGTAATTTTGTAGTATAGACCAGAGTCAGCTTAACTATGGTGCTTAGGGGCTGTGGGTTTTTCAGACTCCTAAGGATGTACTTAAGCCAACCTACTGTTCTACAGCAGTCAGGTCCTAAGAGACACAGGAGAAGTGTCACCTCCCTGTCTGGGTGGAATGAACAGAGCCCTCCAAGAACCGCCTGTAACTGACCCAGGTCAACAAGGGGCCAGAGAGCCCAAGCCAGCTCCAGGGACTCAGGCAGCCACGCTCTCAGCAGGGAAGCTGAGCCCAGACCTCAAATGCCGAACAGAGGATTGGGAGGGGCGCTGGGGGAGAAGCGTGGGCTGCAGGAAGAAGCTGGCAGCTCCCATCTGGGAACCACTGAGGCCGGCAGACAGACCGAGCCTGACCCCAGGCCCAGCTCTGAGCAGAATGGACTGTGCTTTAGCCGTCAGCTCTTTCTGCTAAGCCACGGGCTGCCTCTGCTGGCGCCAGGTGACTAATAAACTGGCTGCCCTGGGGATGCTGCTCTAGAGTCCCTGGAAATGCCGGCTGAGGGGCATCAGTCCCTGAGGGTGGACAAGGCTCTGCCAGGAGCCCATCTCAGCTGGACTCGCTGGGAGGAAGCAAAAGGACTGGACCCCAGAGGGAGCGTCTGAGCATGTGGAGAGGCTGAGTAACCTGCTCTGGAGGAAGAGTGAAAGTCCCAGGGTCTGGCATTTCCTTCAAGAGACTGTTCCAAAGCCAGGAGCATAGCCCTGAGCCTATGGATTCATGATAGCCCTCTAAGCACCAGTCTGCTCCCAGACACAGGGGTAAAGGAATGGACAGGATCTTCTGGGTCCTTTCACTTGCAGGAATACCGACCCCAGTGCTTGGCTAAGTTGTTATCTACCAGCTCTGTGTTCTTGGAGAACCAGACCATGGTACTCATGGAAGACAATCCCCCTCCCCCTCCCCGTCCCCTGTGCCTCTTCCTGAACCAAAGAAAATTCAAAAAGCAATGAAAAGTCAGGGGAAGACATAAGACCACTCTGGACAAAGGTGGCAGGATTAAGGAAACACCCCTAGTCTCATTTACACTGAAGATGGGGCAGAGACATCTCCATTAGCATAGAGAACAGAGATTTCAAAGCAAGAATCACACTGGACTAGTCCGGGACACAGAAAGCAGAAAAGCATTGTCTGATGGCAAATCTCTGCTCCTGGTGCTAATGAACCCACACCTGCCCATATGCCAGGTCTGGGCAAGATCCGGCCTGTGATGTTGAAAGAACTGGCCAATAGGAATTGACCCCAGCCAATCTCTCAGCTCCTATAGGCTGGAAACAACCAGCTGAGAGCTTGGCCTGGGGGATGGGGGCAGTGTAAGCCTTTTCCTCCTCCAGGAGCTGAGGGAACAGCCTGCAGCTCTAAGTGATTTGGGGCTGCAGCAGGCAGGGAGCCCAGCCTGCCTTGGGGGTGCTGCAGTGCTGTTGGCTTAGGTAAGTGCCTCCCATCCAGAGCCTGCCTCTGGCACCCCTGCCCATCCTGCACCCCAGCTCACTTCCCAGGTCACCATCCAAACTCTGTGCATCCTCTGTCCCAGGTCACAACTCCCTCCCAGACCTGTACCCCCTCCAGAATCCTCTCCTGCACTCACACTCCCTTCCCTGACCCTGCACCCCATTCCCCTGACCCCTCCTTCACCCAAATTCCCTCTCAGACATCACACCATCTCCTGTATCCCAGTCTCTTACCCCATGCAGCCTTCTGTACCCAGCCTCCATCCTAGAACCCCGCAACTTCCTCCACAGAAAAGTGCAGCCCTTGACCACTTTCCAAAATCTTGGAGTGGCCCTCCACCAAAAATTATTGCCCACCCCAACCATATGCAGATCAGTAATTATCAGACCAACTTTAGTCATTATTCCTCTATTGGTATCCAAAATACTGAAATTGCCTAATTGCATTATGAACTCCCTAGAAGGAACACCACCCATAGCCAGGAATGATCAGTTTCTATTGTCTAACCTGAACAAAATAACTTTAGAAAACTCCCCTGAACCATCTCCCTATCTACCCATAAACAAATCTAATGTTCCTTCTTGAACCCCTACCCATGTTCAAGTAAAGTGTTCTGATGCCTCTGCATCAGCTCTGTTTGGACATCATCTCCTAGCTGATCATGCTGGGGGTTCTGTCTGCCTGTCTCCAACACTCTGGGCCCCCAGCTACCATCACCACCTAGGAATCCCAAGCAGTTCAAGCTTCACAGATTGGTGACACCTTTCCATCCTCTCTCTCTCTCTCCTGACCCTTGCCTTACATGAGCAGCTATGGTTTGCTAGCCCTAAAGTTTGTAATCAACTTTGTAATCAACTTGAATCAGATTCAAGTGAGTTGTAATGTTGTAACTGTTTTGTTTGTTTGGCTCCCCTTGCATGGTTACTACCTACAAATAAATAACTTTGATAGTTAAGCTGGTTGCTTTTCTCTCTTTCTCTCTCCCTCCCCTTTGGGGATCTTTTGGTTTCCCCATTCACTCTGCTCCTTGTACCTAAGCTAAAGATTCCTAGCACCCCAAAATCCGGTGATTTGCTCATTAAATGGGTTACTAGCAGAATGGGTTTGGTGTGAAAGTGGGGATAGTGCTGAACTTGGGGGGAATATGAAATTGGCAGCTTAAATGCTGTTTAAACCCAGCCCACTGAGTCCAAGAGCACCTGCGGGTCACAGCTTGGCTCTGCTGCGCATCCCAGACAACTGAGTCCAGGGACATATAAGGGGTCAGCTTGTGAGTGCTGATTAGCCAGTCCTCTCAGACGTGCTTTGGTAATTGGTGTGACTGTATGTGTGTTCATCTGATTCTAGGGTAGGAAGAACCCTGTCCTGGGGAACCTAGATCCTTCAGGACAGCCTCATTGGGAGGGAACTGGCAGAAGGGAGAAGTAAAGCTCCACATGAGTAACACAAGCATAACTCTGATAGAATCACCACACTCACCCCTCCCACAGAAAAGTAACCCTAATAAATGAGCATATCCCAAAGTAATGGGCAAATCTGATAAATTGGTGGAGAACTTGTTGAGTAGTTGCTTCAGAGTGGGGAAACTGAAGCTAAAACCTGAGCAAACTCTCTCTCTTCCTTTTTAGCCTAAGCTCCTTAGTGACGTCCCTCTATCTTTTACACAGAATATTTGGTAAAGTACTGTAAGGTTTAAGTTAAGAATTGTGTTTTGAATCCCCATAGAACTGTGCAATAAGGAGTTAAATGTTGTGCCTTAAAAGTAAAGATTTTAAAGCTATATTGTGACTGTGTGAGTAAAGATTATTAGTGAGATAAGGGAACTAGAGATGGCTGAGAAATCCCCTTTGGCTGCTCGCTTGAGACAGGAAAAAAACAACTGGTTAGAGAGGTGGGTAATGAAGAAGGGGAAATGCCCATGGGAAAAGGGGTGCTTTAAGAGTGAGAATCCCTGACTGAAGCAACTCTGAGCTTTGAACAATATTGCACAACCATTAAGCCACGAGGTAGTGCACAGAATGTGGCTGCTGCATGGACATTGTTTTATGCATGTCTGGACATGGTTGAAATGGTAAAGGGAAGGCAGGAACTAGAGCTGGAGAGAAAGCAGTTACAACAGCGTTTAAACAAATGTGAGACTGATGGATGTGAATTTAAGCAGAAAAACTTAAAATGGTGACTGTCCTTGGAAATATGCAAGAGGAGAGAGACAAGGCCAACAGGGATGCAGATCAGTACAGGAAAGCGTTAACCCACACAAACATTTTGTTAGAGGAAGCAAGAGCAGCAACTTGCTTCCTAGAAGATGGAAATAAAGCAGCTAAGGTAGCAGCAGGCCACCAGAAGTATGAGGCAGAGATTAGTAAATTGCTGGTAGCGGCTGTAAAAATAAGAGAGAATTGCAATTGGGAGCTCCCTGGAAAAAAAGCGATACCCCCGGATGCTCACCCCAGTTGGTCACAAATGCACAGTGTTGCCCCTATTTCCACAAGGGAGGTTAAACACACAGTTGCAGTAGTCGATCTTTCCACAATAGAGCTGGACACAGATGTAATAAGATGGTCTCCCAGTCAGGCCAAGGCTATTGCCAAGAGACTGGGACCACTGAACTGTGATGCAGCCCGTGGCATGGCTGGCTCACATTTGGCAATGTACCTTTCTCCTGACGGCATGGACCTATCCCAGTTGGCTCAGTTATGTGCTCCTCCTTGTGATGCAGATCTCTGAACATAGGCATAGGTTCTTAGGAGCAGACTGCCCCTGGGCTCTGGTAATGGATTATAAGTGCTCTCGAAATATTACTGCCTGCTTCTTTTCTCAAGAAACTATATATAACTAGCCAATTAGCCCGTCATAAGACAGGATTTTCAGGTCTCTACTCCATGTCGGTCTTCTCTCCTGAGCCTCCAGTCTCTTGCTCTGTGTCTCTTTCTCTCTCTCTCCTCCTCCTACTGCCTCCCCCTCTCTCTCTCAGCTCTCCTCCGCCTTCTGCCTCTCTCTCTGTCTCTCTCTTTCTCTTCTCCCCCTCCTGCCTCTCACTCTCTCTCCGCTCTCCTCTGTCTCCGTCGGGGATGCACATTTGTCCAGGCCCCACCCCCCTTCGCAGGGCTGTCCTTAGGATTTATGGTGCCCTACGCGAGATTATTAAACTGGTGCCCCTATCCCTGACTTGCTCTTCCACCCTTCCCCCCTCCCCTTCCCAGAGACCCCAGCAGCCAATCCCTTCCCTCAGACTGTGCTGCAGGCAGCGCATTCGGCTCTCTCTAGGACCCAGCCCTGCTGTTACATGCTCCACTGCTTCCCGTCATAGGCGTGTGCAGCACATTTCATTAGGGTGTGCACCCAGAGAATTTTTTTTAAATGTACTTTGACCCCCATTAGCCACACCCCTGACCCCTGTTAGCCAGGCCTCTGGAGGCAACACTCTCGGGGCAAGATGGACATATGACCAAAAGTAAAAGGTGTCATGTGACACCCCCCCTCCCCAAGGGCTTTTCCCACCATCCTCCTACCAATAGGGATTAGTTTGGCCCCCACCAAACCCCCCTCATGCAACTATCCTGCAATTGCATTAACCCAATGTGTGTGACATTAACTCGGGGGGGCGGAGAGGCTGGGGGAAGTGTTCCCTCTAAGAGTTTCCTCCCATGAGCAAAATGAATGTTGTGTTGTACACCAGTACTGAGTTCACGTGGCTTGTTTGGATGTGCCACTGTGGCACCCAAGTTATTAATAAATATCTTATAAACCTCTACCTTTTTCCTCTGCTGCCATGTCTCCTCTCCTTGCTCCATCAGCTCCCCTGGTGCCTGCTGCCCCCAACCCTTCACCCGCCTCTGCTGTCCTGACTCCTGCCCTTCTCACTGCCCTCAGCCCTCCTGAGACCTGCCCCCCTCCACCAGCCCTTCTCTCCCCCCTGTGCCCACTCCTCCAGTAGCCCCACTCTGATCATGTGAGCTACCCCTCCTCATCCCCACTCCAAACACCTCCCTCTACACATCTGCCCTGC
This sequence comes from Pelochelys cantorii, assembly GCA_032595735.1. Classification (NCBI taxonomy): domain Eukaryota; kingdom Metazoa; phylum Chordata; order Testudines; family Trionychidae; genus Pelochelys; species Pelochelys cantorii. The sequence goes on from CM064336.1 coordinate 37,341,005, forward strand.
CTCTCTCCTCTGGTGCTGGTCCCTCCCCTGCAGGTGTCTGCCCTTCTGCTTCACCCCCAGAATCCCCTGGCACCTGCACCTTCCCTTACCCCTGCACCCTCCTGGTGCCTCCCCCTTCCCTTACTGCCCCTGCCCCCGCCCCCTTTGCCCTCTTTTTCCCTGATGCCCACCCACTCACCACTCTCTGCCCCCGTTCCCCTCACGCCCCTCTGTGCCCTCACACGACTTGCTCCATCCCCACCCCTTCTTTCAAGCCTTCTCTCAGCACCTTCCCCTCCCCGCTCTAGCCCCCAATGCCCTTCCCCTCTCCTCTCCTCTCCTCTCCTCTCCTCTCCCAGCATCACCTTGTCCTCCCTCCCACTGACACCTCCCCTCATGCCCTTTTCCTCATTGTCTCCACTTGTCCCCCTCGGCATTAGTCTCTCCTCCACCCCTCCCTTCGTGCCTTCCCCTTTCTTCTCCTCCTGACCTGCCCCCCTCCCATCAGCACAAGCACCTTCCTCTCCCACCCCTTCCCCCTATTTTCCTTCTCGCCCTCGCCTACCTTCTGCCTTCCCGTTTGCAGGGCTGGAGTCTACTGCGATCGGACCCCAGAAGTCCCTGCAGCCCAGGCTCCAGACCACGTGCCGGAGTCGGAGCCGGAGCTGGGCCGCTCGGCGCTCACAGTCCCGGCCCATCACAACACAGCCGGTCCCGCCCTAGCGAGGCTCTGCTCCCCCACGCCCCGATCGGCACATCTCCTTCTGAGGCGCAGCTTGGCCATTTTTAAAAATGGTGCCGCAACGCCAAGCCGCCAAGCCCGCCCCCTCCGGCTCGCTGTGCATGACCCCACCCCCAGCACAGCCCCGGCTCCTCCCGACACTGCCACCCGGGCTGACAGCTTCCCTTCTCCAGCCGGGGTCAGCTTGCCGGCCTCCTCACCGGAGTCTCTCGGCCCGGTGGGGACTTCTGGCGGGGCCGTAACTGCCAGCAGCGCCCCTACTGGCTCCGGTGCAGAGCGCACGCCTATGCTTCCCCTCTTTTCCGGGCTGGCAGAGTGGTGCCCCAGAAAGTGTGGTGCCCTACGCGACTGCATACTCCGCGTATGCCTAAGGACGGCCCTACCCCTTCGCCTCCCGCCGTGGCGCTCGGCTGACTTCTGCACCGCTCAGCCGGGCCGCCGCGGGGGAGCAAGCAGAGCAAGCGGCCGTTTGGACTCCCCTGCAGCGGCCCAGCTGAGCGGCGCAGAAGTCAGCCGAGAGCCATGGCGTGAGGCGAAGGAAGTGACTCAGGCAACAGCGCCGCCCAGAGGGACCAGCCAGCATTTCAGCGTTACAGAGTCACAGACATTGAGCTACTATATATATGATTGAAGAGCAGAAACCAACAGAGGCCCCTGAAACTTACCTAATTCAAAAAAAGATGCTGGCAGTTCTCTTTGAGGGTATGTCTACACTGCTGAGTTTTTTTCAGAAAAATGGCCATTTTTCTGAAAAAACTTCAATTACGTCCACACTACAATCGTGTTCTTCCGAAAGAAAATCGAAAGAACAGAGGGGTTTTTCCGACACTGGTAATCCTCATTCTACGAGGAAGAAGCCTTTTTCTGAAAGAGCTCTTTTGGCAAAAGGCATGTGTGGACAGGGAAGAGGGAGTTCTTTTGAAAGAAGAGGAAAGACGAAAAAGCACAGGTGCCCTGGTGGCCACTCCATCCATAGTAATCACAGCTGAAATGTGAGATAGCGTCCATTCACTGTGGACGCTATCTTTTGAAAAAACAGATTGCTTTTTCTATGTGCTTTTGCAATGTGGATGCTCTCTTTTGGAAGTTTTTTCTGGAAGATCTCTTCCAGAAAAGCTTCTTCCCAAAGATGCCTGAAGTCTAGACATAGCCTGACTCATTACCCCAGACAGAAGAGAATGGGATTATCACTTTCCAGTGTCAGGGACCCAAATTAGTACAGAGCACTTATGCAGGACTAAATTCTCAGACAAAAGTGGCCATTGGGGCTGTGGATATACAGCACCTAACCTGGAATGAACTAGTGGCAAAAATCTAGGGATGTGTTAGTGTATACTGGGCTCACTGGTTAATCTTTATGGTTTACACGCAAGGCCCCCTCTCCCCGCTGCTGCCTTTGTATCAGAAACATCAGCATAACGCGGGGAGAGAAGGCGGAAGCCAGGTCTCACGGGGAGCTGCAGCAGTGCAGGGGATGAGGGCAGACAGCTCCATGGGAGCCAGTGCTCACAGGCGCATGCACCGGCTCTTACGAAGCTGCCTCCCCCTGCGTGTAAATTTCAGCGTTTACACATTTACAGGAAAGAACCCTGCTTTTTAACATCTCTACAAAAATTAAACAGGCAGGGGATTTGTTGAGAGACTGGCATCTTAAAAAGACAAATTAACAAAAAGACTACCTTAGAGCCATTATCGGATCTTACATTTACAAATAATGGTTCTCACTCTGCCGGCCACCTGCCCAATTATAATCCCCCTACTTCCCACAATGCTGGGCAGCACCAACCCAAAGAGACCCTTAGGAACATGATTTGGATGGAGCTGGTGAAGTGAGGGGAAGATATGAGAAAATGATTGCCAGCCCCTCATCTTTATGATTAAAGTGTTGGCTCAGGTCATGTAGAAAACAGAGTTAATGCAGGCAGCCCCACTTGGGCCCACTGTCCCAGTATGGAGTGTGTATCTCACACCCACTCCCTGTCTAAACCAGATCCCAGTCCATTCTTCTGAGTGGAAGCTTTCAAGGGAGTTGGCTGATCAATGGGGGTGCCCTGTTCCCCATGGGTCTACCCAGCTGATTGCAAGACTTCACTGTGACATGTGGGGCAGACCCACTGTAAGGGCTACAGTGGGGAACTCAGAGAAAATAGCCAAATTGTTAGGGGACACCAGAGCATCAGTATATATTCTAAGTCCTCAGTGGATGTCCAGAGGGAGACCTACCCATAAACCTAAACAGGTTACCAAGGAAAGAACTGGAGAAACCTGGGTAACTCACAAAGGGACACCAGAAAAATCACTCAGAGGAAACATAGTGAAACAACAGTTCTGATGCCTTAGCCAAAGCTGCTGCTGCCATTGACCACACTAGAGACACAGATCAGGTAGAGCAAACGGAGGCAGTAACTACCCAGGGAAAAACTTTAGGCCAGGGAATAGATATCTTGGACTTACTTCCGTATCCTTCAAGATGGTGTGACATTATTCGATTCCAATAAGAACGTGCAAAACATTGTTGCAACATAAGAACGTAAGAACATAAGAATGGCTGTACTGGGTCAGACCAAAGGTCCATCTAGCCCAGTAGCCTGTCTGCCGACAGTGGCCAGCACCAAGTGCCCCGGACAATGATCAAGCGATTTGTCTCCTGCCATCCCTCTCCAGCCTCTGACAAACAGAGGCCAGGGACATCATTCCTACCCCCTGGCTAATAGCCTTTTATGGACCTAACCTCCATGAATTTATCTAGCTTCTCTTTAAACTCTGTTATAGTCCTAGCCTTCACAACCTCCTCTGGCAAGGAGTTCCACAGGTTGACTATGCGCTGTGTGAAGAAGAACTTTCGCTTATTAGTTTTAAACCTGCTACCCATTAATTGCATTTGGTGTCCTCTAGTCCTTATATTATGGGAACTAATGAATAACTTTTCTTTATTCACCTTTTCCACACCACTCATGATTTTATATACCTCTATCATATCCCCCCTCAGTCTCCTCTTTTCTAAGCTGAAAAGTCCCAGTCGCTTTAGCCTCTCCTCATATGGGACCCGTTCCAAACCCCTGATCATTTTAGTTGCCCTTTTCTGAACCCTTTCCAAGGCCAAAATATCTTTTTTGAGGTGAGGAGACCACATCTGTACACAGTATTCAAGATGTGGGTGTACCATAGTTTTATACAGGTGCAGTAAGATATTCTGTGTCTTATTTTCTATCCCTTTCTTAATAACTAGCCAATTAGCTCGTCATAAGACGGGATTTTCAGGTCTCTCCTCCATGTCGGTCTTCTCTCCTGAGCCTCCGGTCTCTCTCTCCGTCTCTCTCTTTCTCTTCTCCCCCTCCTGCCTCTCACTCTCTCTCCGCTCTCCTCTGTCTCCGTTGGGGATGCACGTTCGTCCAGGCCCCGCCCCCTGGCCGTGTACGTCATCACCCTGCCCCCCTTTGCCTCCCGCCGTGGCGCTCGGCTGACTTCTGCGCCGCTCAGCCGGGCCGCCACCGGGGAGTAAGCAGAACAAGCGGCCGTTTGGGCTCCCCTGCAGCGGCCCGGCTGAGTGACGCAGAAGTCAGCCGAGCGCCACGGCGTGAGGCAAAGGACGTGACTCAGGCAACAGCGCCGCCCAGAGGGAACAGCCAGCATTTCAGTGTTACAGAGTCTCAGACATTGGGATACTATATATGTGACTAGCCAATTAGCCCATCATAAGACAGGATTTTCAGGTCTCTCCTCCACGTCGGTCTTCTCTCCTGAGCCTCCGATCTCTCGCTTCATCGCTCTGTCTCTCTCTCCTCTTCCTACTGCCTCCCCCTCTCTTTCTCAGCTCTCCTCCACGTTCTGCCTCTCTCTCCGTCTCTCTCTTTCTCTTCTCCCCCTCCTGCCTCTCACTCTCTCTCCGCTCTCCTCTGTCTCCATCGGGGATGCACGCTCGTCCAGGCCCCGCTCCCTGTGCGTGTACGTCACCGCCCCGCCCCCCTTCACCTCCTGCCATGGCGCTTGGCTGACTTCTGCGCCTCTCAGCCGAGCCGCCGCACGGGAGCAAGCGGCACAAGCGGCCGTTTGGGCCCCATGCTCCTCATGCAGCACCCCCGTGCTGCATGGGGAGCGTGGACCCCAAACAGCCGCTTGCGCTGCTTGCTCCCACGCGGCGGCCCAGCTGAGCAGCACAGAAGTCAGCCAAGCGCCACGGCAGGAGGCGAAGGACGTGACTCAGGCAACAGCGCTGCCCAGAGGGAACAGCCAGGGAGGCAACAGCGCCACCCAGAGGGAACAGCCAGCATTTCAGCGTTACAGAGTCACAGACATCGGGCTACTATATATATGATTCCTAACATTCTATTTGCCTTTTTGACCACCGCAGCACACTGTGTGGACGTTTTCAGAGAACTATCCATGATAACTCCAAGATCTCTTTCCTGATTTGTCGCAGCCAAATTAGCCCCCATCATATTATATGTATAGTTGGGGTTATTTTTTCCAACGTGCATTACTTTACACTTATCCACATTAAACTTCATTTGCCATTTTGTTGCCCAATCACTCAGTTTGGTGAGATCATTTTGAAGTTCTTCACAGTCTGCTTCTGTCTTGACTATCTTAAACAGTTTAGTATCATCCACAAACTTTACTACCTCACTGCGTGGATTGGTCCCAGGACTGACCCTTGGGGGACACCCCTAGTTACCCCTCTCCATTCTGATAATTTACCATTTATTCCTACCCATTGTTTGCTGTCTTTTAACCAGTTCTCAGTCCATGAAAGGACCTTCCCTCTTATCCCATGACAATGTAATTTACACAAGAGCCTTTGGTGAGGGACTTTGTCAAAGGCTTTCTGAAAATCTAAGTATACTATATCTACTGGATCCCCCTTGTCCACATGTTTGTTAACCCCTTCAAAGAACTCTAACAGATTAGTAAGACATGATTTCCCTTTACGGAAACCATGTTGACTTTTGCCCAACAAATGCTGTTCACATGTATCTACTGGATCCCCCTTGTCCACATGTTTGTTAACCCCTTCAAAGAACTCTAACAGATTAGTAAGACATGATTTCCCTTTACGGAAACCATGTTGACTTTTGCCCAACAAATTATGTTCTTCTACGTGCCTAACAATTTTATTCTTAACTATTGTTTCGACTAATTAGTGGGCCTTTAGTGGGTAAAGAACAGGTTAGGAACTATTTAGAAAAGCTAAACGTACACAAATCCATGGGTCTGGACTTAATGCATCCGAGGGTGCTGAGGGAGTTGGCAAATGTCATTGAGGAGCCTTTGGCCATTATCTTTGAAAAATCGTGGAGATTGGGAGAGATCCCGGATGATTGGAAAAAGGCAAATGTAGTGCCCATCTTCAAAAAAGGCAAGAAGGATGATCCAGGGAACTATAGGCCAGTCAGTCTTATTTCGGTTCCTGGAAAAATCATGGAAGGGATCCTTAACCTTAAGGAATCCATTTTGAGGCACTTGGAGGAGAGGAAAGTGATTAGAAATAGTCAGCATGGATTCACAAAGGGCACGTCGTGCCTGACCAATCTGATTAGCTTCTATGATGAGGTAACTGGCTCTGTAGACATGGGAAAGTCAGTGGATGTGATATACCTTGACTTGAGCAAGGCTTTTGATACGGTCTCCCACAATATTCTTGCCAGCAAGTTAAGGGAATGTGGATTGGATAAATGGACGGTAAGATGGATAGAAAGCTGGCTAGAAGGTCGGGCCCAGCGGGTAGTGATCAACGGCTCGATATCAGGATGGCGGTCGGTTTCTAGCGGAGTGCCCCAAGGTTCGGTTCTAGGACCGGTTTTGTTCAGTATCTTTATTAATGACCTGGGTGAGGGGATGGATTGCACCCTCAGCAAGTTTGCAGATGACACTAAGCTAGAGGGAGAGGTAGATATGCTGGAGGGCAGGGATAGAGTCCAGAGTGACTTAGACAAATTGGAGGATTGGGCCACAAGAAATCTGATGAAGTTCAACAAGGACAAGTGCAGAGTCCTGCACTTGGGATGGAAGAATCCCAAGCATTGTTACAGGCTGGGGACCAACCAGCTAAGTAGCAGTTCTGCAGAAAAGGACCTGGGGGTTACAGTGGATGAGAAGCTGGATATGAGTCAACAGTGTGGCCTTGTAGCCAAGAAGGCTAATGGCATATTAGGTTGCATTAAGAGGAGCATTGCCAGCAGATCCAGAGATGTCATTATTCCCCTTTATTTGGCTCTGGTGAGGCCACATCTGGAGTATTGTGTCCAGTTCTGGGCCCCCCACTACAAAAAGGATGTGGACGCATTAGAGAGGGTCCAGCGGAGGGCAACCAAAATGATTAGGGGGCTGGAGCATATGATCTATGAGGAGAGGCTGAGGGAGTTGGGTCTGTTTAGTCTGCAGAAGCGAAGAGTGAGGGGGGATTTGACAGCAGCCTTCAACTTCCTGAAGGGAGGTTCCAAAGAGGATGGAGAAAGGCTGTTCTCAGTAGTGACGGATGGCAGAACAAAGAGCAATGGTCTTAAGTTGTGGTGGGAGAGGTCCAGGTTGGATAGTTTTTCCTAATATTTCACTAAGAGAGTGGTGAAACACTGGAATGGGTTACCTAGGGAGGTAGTGGAGTCTCCATCCCTAGAGGTGTTTAAGTCTCGGCTTGACAAAGACCTGACTGGGTTGATCTAGTTGGGATTGGTCCTGCCTAGAGCAGGGGGCTGGACTTGATGACCTCTTGTGGTCTCTTTCAGCTCTATGATTCTATGATTCTAATTTGCCCGGTACCGACGTTAGACTTACCGGTCTGTAATTGCCGGGATCACCTCTAGAGCCCTTTTTAAATATTGGTGTCATGTTAGCTATCTTCCAGTCAGTAGGTATGGAAGCCGATTTAAGGGATAGATTACAAACCACATTTAACAGTTCTGCAATTTCCCATTTGAGTTCTTTTAGAACCCTTGGGTGAATGCCATCCGGTCCTGGTGATTTGTTCACATTAAGTTTTTCTATTTGTTCCAAAACCTCCTCTAATGACACTTCAATCCAGGACAGTTCCTCAGATTCATCTCCCACAAAGGACGGTGCAGGTTTGGGAATCTCCCCAACATCCTCAGCCGTGAAGACTGATGCAAAGAAATCATTTAGCTTCTCTGCAATGGCTTTATCGTCCTTGATTGCTCCTTTTGTATCTCGATTGTCTAGGGGACCCACTGGTTTTTTAGCAGGCTTCCTGCTTCTAATGTACTTAAAAAACATTTTGCTATTGTTTTTTGAGTTTTTGGCTAGCTGTTCCTCAAAATCTTTTTTTGCTTTTCTTATTACAGTTTTACACTTAATTTGACAGTGTTTATGTTCCTTTCTATTTATCTCACTGGGATTGGACTTCCATTTCTTGAAAGATGCCTTTTTGTCCCTCACTGCTTCTTTTACCTGGTGGTTAAGCCACAGTGACTCTTTTTTAGGTCTCTTACTATGTTTTTTAATTTGGGGTATACATTTAAGTTGGGCCTCTATCATGGTGTCTTTAAAAAGTTTCCATGCAGCTTGCAGAGATTTGGCTCTTGTCACTGTGCCTTTTAATTTCTGTTTAACTAACCTCCTCATTTTTGTGTAATTTCCCTTTTTGAAATTAAATGCCAGAGTGCTGGACTGCTGAGGTGTTCTTCCCACCACAGGAATGTTCAATGTTATTATATTATGGTCACTATTCCCAAGTGGTCCTGTAATAGTTACCTCCCGGACCTGATCCTGCGCTCCACTCAGGACTAACACCACTGTTGTTATGTTTGCACCAAATTTTGTACAAAGTGGACCAAGTGAGAGGTCTATTGAAAGCTGATGATTCACTGATTCCGTTTATACTTTCATATGCACATATGATTTTTGTATTTGAAGTTATGGGTCCTGATATTTCAAATGTTTAGTTCTGGGAGGTATCAACAGACTTTGCCCACCTATTGCAAAAGGGTGGCTAGTCAAGTGGATAGCAGTACTTCACTGACAAAGGACCTTAAGTGGGGCCAATCCAAATCTAAGGAACTTTGCTGTGAATGTTCAGACCAGCATGTAGGCAATGGCTGATACATGGACAGGTGACTTGCTCATGTGACAAACTCCATCTGGGGCTTACTTTCACACAAGGAGAAGGATGAAATTCCCTTCACATGGGCAAGGATATAAAGAGGGTCCTGGGGTTCCTCCATCTTTGTCTTCACTCCAGCTCATCACTTCAGTAGCATCTTTGCTATGAACTGAGCCTGCAAAGACTGATGACCCATCCTAACAAAGGATGTATTCCAGAGACTTATAAAACAGCAGATTATTCCATCTCTGCCACAAGCCTGCACCAGGAACTTTAAAAATTTTACTCTCAACCTTTTACTTCTTTTTTTTATTAATAACCCTTTAGATTCTAAAGGATTCGCACAGCATGCTTTTTTGGGTAAGTTCTAAAGTATAAACAGGCCTGGGAATGTGGCTGATCCTTTGGGTTCAGAAGAACCTGTACTGATTTGGTGAGATTGGTTTTCATAAAAAATGGTTACTCACCTTGGTAACTGATGTTTTTTGAGATGTGTTGCTCATATCTATTCCAAGTGAGGTGTTCACGTGCCACATGCATGGCTGCTGGAAAGTTTTTACCCTACCTGCTACCCGTTGGGTTGGTTGGGGAGCCCCCTAGAGTTGTGCTGGTGAGACGCCATATATATGACTGCCAACCCAAGGAGGGTGGGTATGGAATAGATATGAGCAACACATTTCAAAGAACAAGTTACAATGAGGAATAACCATTTTTTTTCTTTAGGTGCTTGCTCATATATATCCCAACTGAGGTGATTCACAAGCATTACTCAAGGGAGGGGTTGGAGTCAATGTGCAGCTGACCCAAGTACCCCAAAGGCTATATCATGTCTAGACTGCTGTACAATAGCGCAGTGCGACATGAAGGTATAAACCGGAGGACCACATCGCAGCCCTGCAGATTTCCTGGAGAGGAACACTGGCCAGAAACGTAGCCGACCAGGCCTGCACCCATGTGGAGTTGCTGTGAGAGACGGAGGAGAGACCCCACCGAGAACATAGCATGTGTGGATGCACACCGTGATCCAGGAGGAGACCCTTCATCCAGTCCACCACTGCCAGGAATAGCTGTGAGGATTTCCAAAAGGGCTTAGTCCTGTCAATTTAGCATGCAAGAGCTCACCTGACATCGAGGGAGTGCAGCCACTGCTCCTGCGGGCTTTGGTGAGGTTTGGGGTAGAAAACCATGAGGAAAATCTCCTAGCCTGCATGGAAGGGAGAGACCACTTTTGGGAGAAAATCTGGGTGAGGGTGAAGCTGAACATTGCCCTTATGGAACACAGTATACGGAGGGTCCAACACGAGGGCACGGAGTTCCAACACCCATTTGGTGGAGATACTGGTGACAAGAAAAGCCCTCTTCCCTGAAATGTAGAGTAACGAACAAGTTGCTAGAGGCTCAAATGGAGGACCCGTGAGTGCCGAGAGGACCAGGTTGAGATCCCAAGCAGGGACCAGGTGCCAGACTGGTAGGTGGAGCCTCTCCATACCCTTGAGGAAGCTCACAACCAAGGGGCTCATGAAGACGGAGTGACCGGCCTCTCCTGGGTGAAAATAGCTTCCAGGTGAAACTTTAACAAGGAGATAGCTAGGCCCTGGTACTCCAACACCCGAGGAATGGAGGCCGATAAGGGCAGCAGATTACGCTGGAGGCACCAACAGGAAAATCATTTCCACTTTGCCAGGTATGTAAGCCAAGTGGAAGGCTTCCTACTGCTAAGAAGGACCAGATGGACCAGCTCAGAGCAGGCCAGCTCAACAGGATTCAGCCACGGAGCCACCATGCTGTGAGATGGTGAGAGCGCAGTCCAGGTGCTGATGAGGTCTGTCCGCAGGGGAAGTGGAACTGCAGCTTAACTGACAGATCCATGAAGGTGGGGTGCCCACGTTGGCATGCCCAGGCTGGGGCTATCGGAATGGCATTTGCTCGTCCCTGCTGAGCTTGAGGAGCACCTTGTGGATCAGCAGGAACAGATGGAAAGTGTACAGCAAGCTGGTTCACCATGGGATCAGGAACGTGTCTACTAGGGATCCCAGGCTGAGGCCCCTGAATTAGAACTGTGGACATTTTCAGTTGTCCCAGTGGCAAAGAGGTCTATCTGGAGAAATTCCCATGCCCAGAAAAGTGTGGAGGACATCCGGTCAAAGCAACCACTTGTGATTTAGAAAGCGCCGGCTAAAGTGGTCTGGCAGCTGATTTTGAACCCCTGGAAGGTAAGATGCCTGCAGGTGAATAGAGTGAGCTATGCAAAAGTCCCACAAATTAAGGGCTTTGGTGCAAAGAGGGGATTATATCTGGCTCCACCCTGTTTGTTGATATAATATGTGGCTGTCATGCTGTCTGTTGTGGCTGCCACGAATCAAGGGTGAGGGAGGAAGGCCAGACACACGAGGCAGACTGCCCAAAGTTCATGTACATTGATATGAAGGGACAACTCCTCCTCTGACCGCCTCGCTTGAGTGGTGAAGTCCCTGAGGTGAGTGCCCCACTCAGAGCTGACATGTCCATGACCAGGGAGATCGGGGGCTGAGAGGCGAGGAATGGAGTGGCAACCAGTGCCGACCCAGGATAGAGCAGCCCACTGAAGGCATGAGGAATGTGGCAAGGCACGGCGAGCACCATGTCCATACTGTCCCACCCCAGGAGAAATGCTGACATCAGGCAAGACTGGAGCAGCTGTGGGTAGATCTGGCGAATGGCGTCACAGATCTGCAACAGACGTGTGATCCAGGAACTTGAGGCACGTGCCGGCTATGGTGACTGGAAAGTCAGAAAGAGACCTTAGTAGCTGGTGAAGGTTGCGTAGCGGTGGCTTGGTAAGAATGCTTCAGCTCTGGTAGAGTTGAGCACAGCTCCAATAAATGTGATCCTCTGTGTGGGAATGAGGGTCAACTTCCCACGGTTGAGCAGCATGCCCAGCTTGTCGAGTGTGGCCCTGGTAACAGTGACATGAGCCTCTACTTGATAATAGGACCAGCTCCGTAGAAGCCAGTCATCCAGCTAAGGGTAAACCCAGACCCCACAATGCCCGAGGAAGGCTGCCACCACTGCCATGCACTTGCTAAACACCCTGGGTGCTGGAGAGAGCCCAAAGGGGAAGGCCGTGAATTGGAAGGGTATGTCTACACTACAGCGTTATTTCGAAATATCTAATTTCAAAATAGTTATTTCGAAATATCTTATTTTGAAATAACGTGTCTACACACAAAATGCATTTCGAAATAGCTTTTTGCTATTTTGAAATAGTGCGTCCACACTGATTGGACGCTGACTCGCATTTAAGGCCAGCCAGAACTGGTTCCGGCAGGGCATCAGGTCAGAAGTTACCTTGTGGCCAGGGCGGCCAGCAGGGCACCCTGGGAAGGGCTGGAGGCCCCCTATTTCGAAATAAGCGTCTACACAGCACTTATTTCGAAATAGCAATTTCAAAATTGGCGCTATTCCTCGTGGAATGAGGTTTACCAATTTCGAAATAAGCCCTCCACTATTTCGAATTAATTTTGAAATAGCAGTTGGCTTGTTTAGATGCTAGAAAAGTTATTTCGAAATAACGGCTGTGTAGACATACCCAAACTGTCCCATCAGGAACCGTAGATATTGCCTGTAGGACGGTTTGATTGTGGGATATGACAATAAGTGTCCTTTAAGTCAAGGGTGGCATAACAATCGCCTGGATCCAGTGAAGGAATGATGGAGCCCAGGGTGACCATCCAAAATTTGAGGCTGATCACAATCTTGTTGAGCTCCTGAAGGTTGAGGATAGATCGAAGGCCCCCCTTTGCTTTGGGGACAAGAAAATAACGGGAGCAGAAGCCCTTGCCCCTGAAATCCCAAGGAACCCCTTCCACTGCACCCAAGTCCAGAAGCGTGCGCACCGCTTGAAGCAGGAGTTGCTGGTGAGAGGGGTCCCTGAAGATGAACGAGCGGGGGGTCAGGAAGGCAGTGGGGGATGGAAGGGGAGAGAGTAGCCCACTTCCACCATCCAAAAGACCCAGCAATCTGAAGTGATGGACATTCAAGCACAGTGGAAACAGGACAAATGGTTGAGGGAGGGCAGGGAAGGATCCGGGGGCTTCGCTATGCCATCCTCAGGCGTACCTTCAGAAGGGTGGTTTGGATCCCAGGGGATGCTTCGACTGGCCTTGACTGGTGCCAGAGCAGCCCCTGGACAGTTTGCAGCAGGAATACTGTGGAATCCCATGAGAGTAGTCAGGCCAACGGCGAGAGGAGAAAAGCCTCTGCTGTGGAGGCCTGAAGGGCTTGCACTGCATAGCAGGGGTGTGCATGCCTAAGGACTTCATAGTATTCCTGGGATCCTTGAGGTTGTGGAGTCAAGAGCTTGTTTGATCTGCGAAGAGGCCGACTCCATTAAAGGGGAGGTTCTGTATCATCTGCTGGACTTCAGGAGGAAGGCTAGACTGTTGCAAGCAGGCAATGCAACACATGTCAATGCCCAAGGCCAAGACGTGGGCCACTGAGTCCTCAGCATCCTGGGAGGCTTGAAGGCAGGTTTGAGAAACCACCTTGCCATCCTGTACCACAGTCCTGGGACAGGGAGTCCTTGAACTTTGGAAGGGAGTTAAATGCATAACGACTCAGGATAGCCAGGTGGTTCGCTACCCGGAGAACCAAACCCACCGTGGAGCAGACTTCATGGCCAAAACAACTCAAGGTGCTTAGCATCCTTAGGTTTGGGCACTGGGGCTTTGTAACCCTGACACTCCTTTTCATTTACTGCCTCCACAACCACAGAGCATGGTGGTGAAAAGATATTCAAACCTCTTAACAGTAACAAAGTACTTCTGTTCCACTCGCTTGGCTGTCGGGGGAATGGAGGCAGAGGTCTGCCAGATTGTTTTGACTGATGCCAGTATAGTCTTGTTAATTAGTAGGGCCACCCAGAAAGAGGCCTCAGGAGCCAGGATGTCCACCATCAGGTCATCCTGTTCCAATACCTCCTCTAAGGCTAGCAGTCACCTTGCAACGGAGGTCCTGCAATGCCCTGTAGTTCATAGGAGGGGGTCCTGACATGGAAGTGCCGACCACCGCTCCATCAGGGGAGGAACTCGAAGAAGCCACCAGTGGAAGCCCCACCAACAGTGGGTCCCTGACTGGTCCTGATGGAGGGGGGTACCCAGCTGGTCCTCAGGAGACGGTGTTGCAGGCAGTTCCTGGTTTGGAGGCAGAGGGCGGCTGGCCGTCACCATAGGGACCCTGGACTGGGAAGGGACAGAGACAGCAGGCAATGTGCCCTGAGTCTGATGGAACGCCCTGGGGGTCCAAAATTGCCACTGAGGTGGCCACAGCTGAGCACCCAGGTCTCTGAGTGGGCAAGTACCCGCGGCTGTTGAGTAGTCTGAAGCTACCAAGGCTCCCCCCCAGGAAGGTGAGCACGAATGGGACGGCCACGGTGTTGTGGGGATGACTTTGATGGGACTGTGAACAGTGCTGACTGCAAGCAGACAGCACAGTGCGAAACCAGGACTGGCATTGAGACCAGGACTGGTGGCAAGACCAGGACCAGTGTGGGGAGCAGGACCGGTGCTGGCAGTGGGACCGGTGGGGGGAATACTGCTTTGAGGACCACCGCCAAGATGAAGCTGCACACTCCAAAGAGTGGTGACAAGACAAAGGTTTGCACTCCGAAGGACAGTGTCAGACCTTGGTGCAGCGCCAGGAAGAACCCTTCTGCACCAGAGAACACTTCTGAGACGAGGGGGAAAGTTAGCAATGCCTCAACAAGAGGAACTCAAACAGCGATGGGACCCCTGGTGCTGTGGATCCTCTCGGTGCTGACCATGGGAACGGTTGCCGTGGCGCAAAGACTCCAAATTCGACGACAGTCTGCTCTTCACAGAAGCCCTCAAGGGGAAATGGCTCTGAGGGCACCGACTGCAAGAGCGGTGCCATGAGTATGGACCGAGGCTGCGAGTCAGACCGGCGGTGACCATGCCGGGACTCCAAGCAATGCTGGGACTCCAAGCGGGGAGATGCCAGGGCCAAGACTGGAAGACCCATCATGGCTGGTTTCCCCCATGCAGGCTGGTGGGAAATTGAGGCCATGTTCCTCAAAGGGAACCGCATCATCTCAGTGAGGCCCCGTACAGCCTGGAAGGTGTCCAGTGTGGAGGCCCATCACCAGAGGTTCACTCTTGGGGTGTCCAGTTGGATGGGACTCTGTGCACAGGAAGGGCATGGCAGATCAATGCCGCAAATCTGGGAGCCTTCAGGTGCCATCGACACCAAGGACTTGGCCCTTTAGAAGGCCGCACTAGGAAGTGAGAGGCACCGTTGCTGAGAAGTCCCCTTTTTTTGGTGCCAGTCCCAGAATCGAAGGAGGTGTGCTCCGCACTGAAGCATTCGGTGGTGGATTGGATTCCATGAGAAGCTGCTTCCAGTGGAAGTCCAGGTCTTTTCTTGTACAAGACCTTGCAGATCTTGCACTTGTCAGTCTGGTGGCCTTCCCCCAAGCACAGTAGATATGAGCTGTGCGGGGTCTCTGGTAAGTATCAATTTTAAGGCAATATCTGCAAGGTTTAAAGCCCCAGGCCCCTGAGGCTATGTCTGCACAGCGGCGTTATTTTGAAATAACTGTTGTGTAGACAGCTCCAAAAGTTGAAATAAGCTATTTCAACTTCAGCTATGCAATTAGCGTAGCTCAAGTTGTGTAGCTTGTTTCGAGTTTAGCTCTGCTGTGGAGAAGTGCCCTAAGAGAATACAGGCAACTTCTCCCTGCTAACTCCAACACTAACTTTAACAACTACTAACCTAACTATTTACACAACAAAGAGCTGAAAGCTCTAGGCTAGGGAGCAGAGGCACTTGCAAAGCAAAAAGCCACAAGTTCCAACAGCCATAACAGAGGGGCTGTTGGGCTGGCAGGGTCATATACAGGGCGTCACACCAGCATCCTGCTAGGGGTCTCCACAGCTGACCCAACGGGTAGCAGTTAGGGTGAAAACTTTCCAAGCAGCCGTGCACATGGCACTCACCCCCCCGCCCATTGGAATACATATGAGCAAGCACTGAAAGAAGAACCTCTCACCTGTGCAAGGTGTGGTACTGGTTGTAGAACAGGAGAAGCCACAGTGTCTAGGGGATTGCTTGTGACTTCTTGCTGGCCAGTGAGGCAAACAGATGTGCTCTTTGTGAGTAGTTTGATATGCCTTACAGAGGAGGACCCTCCAATCTTGGGCTCTAAATAGCCTTGTTTCTAAACAATTTGCCCTGATTTGACCTCTTAAGGGTGCCCCCAGGACCTGCTACATCACAGACGGGGATACAGAAATTCGGTCCTTAGCCAAGACAGGGAAAGATCCCACAGGAAAATACAGACTTGAGCAGATGGTAGATGTGTGGTGGGTGGATGAAGTTGGCCAAAAGCATTGGATAGTCCTTAGCCTGGTATGGGGAGACCTGATTCCATTTGTGCATGAGCAAGGACATAGAGGAAAACAGGACACTTTACATAGGGTTAAAGATATATGCCGGTGGCCAGGCATGAAAGCAGATACAGATCAGTGGTGCAATAATTCTCTACAGTGTGATGTGATTAATGCTGATCTCAGATTCAAATGTGCATGCCTAAAAGTTGGTGGTTGGGAGTAAAATTGCCTAGTGCCTGGGAAGAGAAGGTGGTAGCAGATAAACAGGTACCAAACTTACCAGAAACTTACATAAGCAAGGGGCAGCACAGCTAGATATAGTAGAGCAAAACATGGACAAAAAAACTAGGCTGGGGAAAACCTTCTTTAACATGGGAATTAGCAGAAACATACAGAAAGTTTTCAGTGCAGAAGCACTCTTTGACACACGCCTGGGATGGCTCCTGCTTTACAGTGACTCAAATCAGCCCCAGTGTTCATCAGGTAGAAATCCTGAATGGTAAAAATGGGAAAGCCCGGCAGCAATGGTTTCATTCCTCACAGCTCAAAGAGTGTCAGTGTAAACCACCTGACCCACACAGAATAATATAACTGTTTTCTCCATCCTGCTGACCACTTTTCTTGGCTTGCAAGAAGGAATGGCTTAGGGCCGTTGGAAAATACACATTGGATGGGCTTGTCAATGTCTACCCCAAAAATGAGGCAGGAAAAGGCCAGAGAAGTCCTTGACTTATTATGGCCACTCTTACACGGGTCATTCTTTCATGTTCATCCTGCGATACTGGTCCAGATTCTCCCAATATATCCGGGGGAGAGGATGGAGTGGGAATGTGGGTGTTTGTTCTCTCCTGTCTGCCCTTTCACAGATCCTGAGCGCAAGCCATGACATCCCACTGTTGCCCCAGTACTCCAATGTTCACAAGTATCGGGAGTCTGATGCTGCCCAAGTTCTATGCTGGATCTGTGATTTCTGAACCTGTGGCGGTGCTTGCCTGCTGGAGCCCAGGAAATAAAATTGCTGTGCCACATGCATGGATTCTATGGGAATGGGAGCAACCCCCTGGCCCTGCAGTGTCATTATAAGTTCCACACTGTTGACAACTCCTCAGGTTGCCCCCCTGGGAAAATGTTGCCAATTGTACACAGATTATCACTGTGGAGTCACTCAAGTTTTGCTATGAAATTGAGACCATACCAGACTCCATCTCATTCTTCTGTAATCCACAGTGGTCTCAAAAGGGACAAACACTGTCCAATGACACAACCTCCTTGGTGGTGAAAGGTGCAGAATAGTCCTGGTTTCCTCCACAGTTTGGGAACCAACCATGCCCATACATGTCATTGTTGCCGGCTCCCAGACACCTCCACTACCTGGAGAGGAACTGTAGCTGTCTCTAATCACACCTGCCAGCAAGAATATCACATGGTTCCTTGTACACTGGGAACCACTAAACTGGGCTATAGCTGGACATGAGCTGATTCAGCAAGGTCCCCCAGACTGGATAGTTCCATTAAAAGGCACACATTGTGACAAGCTCATGCCAACAATTTGGTTCAAATTCCATGGGCACCTTTCCATTTCAGAAGGACTCCATGAGCCCGGCTTGTACACAACAGAACTGGGCCAACAACAAAAAACTGTTTTAAATTTTCAACCCTCTGATCACAAACTTTGCTCCCCTCTGCCATTTTAGAGCCCCAATTTCAGGACCCCATGTGTTAAAATTGGATCAACAAGAACATTTGGTTCTTCAACCTTGGACTGCTCTAAAGGAAGTTGAAATGCAATTAGAAGGCATGGTGTACAGTGCTCCAGAACAATGTCTCCTTAACCTTAGCATGTGAGCAAGCTCAGACTCTCATTCAGAATGTAATCACAGGAATAATTTGGCAAGCCATAGCAGGATAAATTCCCACAGAGGCAATCAACTTAATTCAGCCCCATGTAATGGAGGAAGAACTAGTCCTCCAGCCCTGGTGGAGACTAGTTCATGCTTCGTACAATCACCACCATCAAAGACTGGTTATTCCTGAAAACTGTGGCAGGCAAAGAAATCAGAATAATCCACCCAGAAGTCCCACTGGGATTACAAATTAATGATAATTCAGTAATATACTTCAGAGATCCCAACACTTGGGCCTCGGAGAAAGATAATGTGTGGAGCACAGTAAATATAAAAAGGTGTGGTTCGGGCTATATTTGTAAAGACCGAACACTGGAGGAAAATGACGAATGCTTCTCCCCGCAACCCGAGAATAACTCACTGTGCCTTTGATGTTATCCAGGAAGACGGGCCTGTTTTGTCTATGTTGGTAAAACATGTGTGTGTGTTAGAACAAGATGTACCATTGTACTGATTAATGGACATTGGATTCAACCCATGGTGCCTGACGTTAATCGTTGTTTCTGTAATGTAACCACTGCTGTCAGTTGTGATAGTGAGTTTACTGTGCCTATATGGACAGTGCAGCATTTAAAAGCCTATCCTAAGCTCTACAAGGATGTTTCCCCCATTTCACTGGGAATGGGTCCCACTGTTATTAAGGGATGACTAACTCATACCTCCTTACAAAGTGAGCTTCAGAAGCTCTGAGCTATGGGGGAGAATGGTGAACTGAAGATTCACCACCATAACAAGGAGATCTCCAGGCTAGCAGTCACAGTTTAAAACACAGGCCATCACTCCAGGCAGAAGATTATGCTTGGGTGGAGCCCCAGTGTAATAGGTCTTTTAAACATTATGTTTCACCCCATTGTGATGATCATTGGTTGCCAAATTATGCTAGTAATTGGTCTGGTTCTACCGGTTTGCTGGATGCAATGACTGATGCGGTGGCTGCAATGGATTGAAGACCAGGCCCTCTATCACAGAATAAGGATGTGATGGGGATACCTGCTCAATGCAAGCATCTCATCAATGGGGGGGACTTGTTACCCACCAGCTCTATGTTCTTGGGGAACCAAGCCATAGTATTAATGGAAGAGCCCCCCATCAACCCCAGCCTCTGCTTGAACCAAAGCCAATACAAAAAGCAATGAAAAGGCAGGGGAAGACACACCTAAACCGCTCCAGACAAGGCCTTCTATTGGTAGCCAAAATACTGAAACTGACTAATGATGAGCTCCCTGGAAAAGACACTGCCCATAGCCAGGAATGATGTTTCTATTGTCTAGCCTAAAACAAAACAACTTTAGAATACTCCTTTGAACCATCTCCCTGTCTATGCATAAACAAATCTAATGTTCCTTCTTGAACCATTGTTGTTTCCCTACAAAACCCCTACTCATGCTCAAGTAAATTGTTCTGATGCCTTCAGTGGGACTTCATCTTCTCATGGCTGATTGTGCTGAGGGCTCTGCTCACCCTGTCTCCAACACTGGATCCCCAGCTACTATCGCCCCCTGGGTACCTCGATCAGTTCAAGCTTCACAGAATGGAGAGATCTCTCCTTCCCCTCGCTCTAGGTATAGCCTCCTGACCCTGCCTTATGTGAACAGTTAGGGCTAGCAAACCATAGCATTTGTAATCAGATTTAAGTTAGTTTTAATATTGTAGATGTTTTGTTTGGCTCCCCTTGCATGGTTACTACCTCACAATAAATAACTTTCATAGTTAAGCTGATTACTTTTCTCTCTTTCTCTCCCTCACCACTTGGCTTCTGGCTTCCCCATTCACTCTGCAGCAACACTCCGTGTACCTAAGCTAAAGATTCCTCTAGCGCCCCAAATCCTGTGAGATTTGCTCATTAAGTGGGTTACTAGCAGAATGGTTGTGTGAAAAGTGGGATAGGGAGTTGCCCAACTTGGGTCCAAAGTACTGAATCCAAGGGCCCATGAGGTCACAGCTTGGCTCTTCTGTGCAATCCAGACAACTGAGTCGAGGCACATATAAGGGCTAGTGATGGAATCAACTAGTCAACTACCCAACAAACAAATGCTTATCAGGTACTCAAGTAGGAACTAGACTAATCACTTCCCCCCCACCTTGCTGCCTCTTAAAAGCCAGTTCCACCCCAAGCACCATCTCCGCAGGGGGCAGAGGGCAGCAGGGAAACAGCACGAGTGGGGACTGAAACAGTCCCGCTTGCTCTGGTCCCACTGCTGATCCTCACGCTTTGGAATGTTCAAGAGTGACCTGCGGCTCTTGTACATTTCGAAGGAAGAGGCACAGAGGGGACTGCTTTGCTCCCCACTGGTGCGGGTTCCCACTGCCTCTCTCCCTTTGAAATGTACAGGAGCCGCAGGCAGCTCCTGTACATTTCAGCAGGAGAGAGGCAAAGGGAACCACTGTCTCTCTCCCTTTGAAGTATACAAGAGCCGCGGATCACTCTTGTACATTTCAAAGGGGGAGGCGCAGTGGGATAGCGAGCATCCCCCTTATCAACTAATCAAGTAGCTGATGGAAATTCCATCGACTACTTGATTAGCTGATTAATCAAAATTTAGCATCCCTAATAAGGACTCAGCTTGTGAGTGCTGATTAGCCAGTCCTCTCAGACGTGCTTTGGTAATGGGTGTGAATGTGTGTGTGTGTGTTCATCTGATTCTAGGGTGAGAAGAACCTTGTTCTGGGGAACCTAGATCCTTAAGGGTAGCTCTATTGGGAGGGAACTGGCAGAAGGGAGAAGTAAGGCTCCGTATGAGAACACGTAGCACAAGCACCACACTGATAGAATTATCACCCCTCCCAGAAGAGTTGCCCTAGAAGAGTTGCCCTAGTAAATGAGCATTCTCCAAAGTAATGGATAAATCTGGTAACAGTCTAAATCAGGGACACACCCCTGCTCAGTGTTGAGATGCAGCCACTTCTGGGGTGGGGCATGGGACTTTTCACATGCACACAGTAGTGAGAGACAGAATTTCAAATTCAATGGACATTGCTGGGGAGATTTGGCAGAAGAATCCGATCCAAGATACAGTCAGTGTTGGCTCTGTGGGGAGATTGCCCCACACCTCCACTCCACCCCTGCTACACCTTGCTGTCCAGTCTCCCAACATTGCCCCCCGTCTTCCTTGCAATGCTGCCCCCGTTGTCCCTTCACTACACAATGCAACAGCCCCAGTTCCTTCCTCCTGGCCATCTACCCTCCCACCCACCTTGTGATATGACATCTCCTAGCTCACACTGGGACCAACACTTCCTGTGAGGGAAGCAGACCCACAGTGCCCCGCGTGACGCAGCACCAGCTAGTGCAGCTCACCCTTGAGGTCCAGGTTGCGGGCACCATTGGAGTGCTGGGTGACAGTGCGGGAGTCAATCTTGAGCGTGTGGACATTGCTGGTGTCACGAGACACGATCACATTGTGCCACTGATTGTCGTTAACCGGCTTGTCCGAGTTCCCCTTCATCAGCGATGGCCCATTGCCCAGGTCAAAGACGTAGTGGATGTACCTGCAGGGGGCAGTGGGGAGTGAGGGGAAGTGGGGACTTGGGCGGAGCAGCCACGAGTTGGCGAAGTGGACAGGCAGTCGGGCTGGTTGGCAGGGCAGTGGGAGGAGCGTGTGCCCAGAGGCAGGACAATGGGCAGGAGACATAGGTCTCTGCATGAGGCAGAGTGCCCTGAGTGCAGTGCACAAGGCAGAGCTGAGGGCAAGGCTCCCAGTGAGAAAGGCTGGGGTAGGGCAGAGGATCTAGTGGTGTGAAGCACCGTACCTGAGGAAGCAGCAGCAGGCCCACAGGGTGTACCACATGGGTCAGAGGGTTGGGCACTAGGCCTACTCACTTGGACAGGGACAGGACCCATTGCCCAGTGGGCAGGATGAGGAATCCGGCCCATGGCCTACTGGGGGTGTGTGTGTGTGTGTCTCACCCCTTGACCAGCTCCACCACAATGAAGTCGTTGCCATTGCCGCTGTTGAAGAGGATGAGGCCGTCAGTGGCTGTGGTCTTGAACTGGAAGAAGAGGTGCATGGAGGCGTAGGCCTGCAGCGTAGCCAGCGCCAGGTAACTAGAGCGGCTCTTGAAGGTGACGGGGTCGGCTATGATGCTGCGCAGGCCAAAGCGAGCATTGAGTTCGCAGTAGCTGATGTCACCATTCTTGCACAAGTCCATGTAGGGCAGCCCATTGAAGACCAGGCTGCTCAGGTGCCCAATGAAGTTGGAGGGCACCACGGAGATGAAGCGGCGCTCCGTCATGATGCCGGTCTCAATGTTGTGGAACTCCAGGCGGGTATGCGCGCCGGCCATCTGCCCTGCTTGGAGCGAGAGGGGGGCAGGGAACCGTTACACACCAGGGTGGGGCAGACTCCAGGCCTATGCCCTCCCTAGCCCCAGCCCTTCCCATGCCCCTCAGCCACTGCTATACCAGCCCTGTTCTCCATCCACCTTGCCTTACCCTTGCCTTCCAGCCCCCTGCTACCCCAGCCCAGTGCTCCCTTCACCCCAGCCCTGCCAGAGCCTTCCAGCCCCCTGCTATCCCAGCCCAGTGCTCCCTTCACCCCAGCCCTGCCAGAGCCTTCCAGCCCCCTGCTATCCCAGCCCTGGAGTCCTCATGTACCTTCCACAGTGACATTATCCACTGAGAGTTGCAGGCTCTTCCCACGCCGCACAACACGCACCGTGTGCCACTCGTTGTCATTGAGTTTATGGCCAGCAAAGAGGGTCTCAGGGCCTTTACCTGAATGAGGGAAGGGGGGCAGGATGGAGGGGTTAATGCCCTAGTAGGGTGAGGGGAAATGGCAACAAGGCCTAGACAGCCCCCAAGTGCCTGTCCCTCCCCTGCCTGGATACATCCTGAACACACACATAACCCCCAAAACTCACCCAGCTAGCAGCACCTACCCCGTTCCCTCCACCAACCCCCCCACCCATACCAACTAGAATGCCCCCTCCCCAACCCCTCCTAGATACACAATGCACACATCCAGATGTTCCCTGCCAGACTATCCCAGCTGGCAACAGGACGGGACTATGCAGACCCCAACATACACCCCGTACTCTTGCACCCCCCTGCAGCCAGTACATGCCCTGATGGCAGAGTGCATGTAAAGGAGGATGAAGTAAATCATCAGCTCCCCCTTCCCTCCCTATTCCCCTGCTGGGTGTAATTGCACACCCAGCCCTGAACTCATTCCCCACAGCACTGCACTCCTGCTCTGCAGTTGCTGCACTGCAACGGTGCCCTATTTCTGGGGAGGCTGCAACAGCTCCTGGAGGCAAGAATGCCAATTCAGGGCTGGGAAAAAGCTCACCAGGAAATTCAGGCCCAAACCCTATAGCAGGGATCCAGCCCCCAGGCTCCCTCCCCAGCACTGGGAGCCCATGCTGGTGCTCCAGCCTCTCCACCCCCACACAGGTCTGGAGCACACAAACATCTACTAGCCTGGACCCCCTTGGGCTCTGCTGTGTGAGGGGAATGTGGGGAGTGTCTTTCTCCTCCGTTGGGGGCCATGTCAGTGAGGATTTGTGGGGTTTTTTGCTTCTCGCTTGTGTGTGGTGCCCAATGGATTTTTCTGTGGGTCAGCAGCCCCCCTCCCAAAAAGGGATCCCTGCCCCTGCCCTTCAGCATCCAACTGCACACTTCTCCTGGGAGTAACTGCACACACAGCCCTGAGAACACACCTACACTCCACTACAAGTTAACCCTCTATGCTACGGGGTGTAACCACACACAGTGCCCTTTGGTACACACCTACATCCCACTACAATGTCCTACTGGATGCAACTGTACATGCAACCCAGAGCACACCTACACTGCTGTACTCAGTGGCCCCCCGCCCCCAATATCTGCCTGTCTGACCTACACACACACAAGCGCTCACATGCCCCAGGGGTTGAAGACATAACACCGAATGTTGCTCCTGCAGAATGTGTGTGTATGTGTGTTTGTATCTCCACCTGCTGGTGAGCAAGAAAATCAGCACAAGAGAACAAGTGAAGAAGCAATAGGTAAACTTGAAATCCATCCCTGTACCTCCAGGGAATTCAGAAATGGAGGGCTGGGGATCTCCAAACCACAGGTTAGGAAAAAAGTAATACCCATAGCTAATTCTTCTCTGCTGTCCCTGCTACCTGTAGCAGCTCAATTTCTCATTCACTCCCAGCTGGTGGTAATGACCCAATAAACATCCAGCTGCTAAGAGGAGCGCACCCCCAAGTCAATCATTCCCATGCAGGGTGTGTCCTTAAAGGAGGCTGGAAGCAGACCAAGAACTTGTAAGTGGTTAATGAATCATTACCATTAGGCAACTAATTCATTGCATGCAGGGCTTAATGACAGGTCACTGCATGGCAGGATGCAGCTAATTAATAATTATCATGCCTATTAATAACTGCATGGGAGTCTAACAGATCCAGGTAGACATGGTGACAGGAAGGACTAATCTGTATTGCTGTAGGGCCTACATTATTTACATGCTTACTAGCCATCCCAGGTCTGGGGGGAAATGATTCACTAATTATTTGGGGCTAATAAACCCAGCTATATAGGGAGAGCCTAAATTAATAAACATAATAATTGCATGTGGTAGTGGATAATTAATCAGTTGGTATGTTAGTTGCATGAGTTATCAATCCCAGGTATACAAGGGAAGGAAAGAGATAATAATTTGTATTGCAATAGGACTGTCACCAATAACCAAGGTCTATGATGGAATGATTTGTTAGTATTTTGCATATTAATTACATGCAGGCTAATAAACCCCAAGGAAATCATAGTGGAAGGGGCTAATTAATTACATTATTGCTACTTTGGGCCTAAATCGGGTGATGGGCAACTTCAAGATAGCAGAGGGCTCCAACATCCCTAAAAGTCCTCTGGTGGGCCAGGGTGGTCCACCAAGTGGCCCCTGCTGCTGTGAGAACATATGACACAGCAGCGAGTCCTGCTGTGACACCACCCATCTGTACTGTGTCATGTCACACATGCCTTCGGTCCACTGCAAAACCCGTGGGAAGGCAGACGAGCCTGTGCCCTCCCTTCTGTCAGTAAATTCTGGCACTGGCCAGTGCCACCAGGCCATCCCAGGGTGAGTCTGCTGTAACAGGGGACAGCTGGCTCTGGCTCTTTCTCCAGCAGCTGCCAGGGAGCAGTCTCTTGGTTGATGGGCCAGATGAAACCCCCTGGCCACCAATATTCCCTCTCATTTTTTCCATCCATGTGGGGAATCAGCAGAGCCAATAGCCTCTGGGCAAGGTGCAAGGGGTGCCTCTGTACTCCCAGAAGGGACGAGGACAGGGGCAGCCAGCCCCTCGTGCTGCCCAGAGCATGTAGCACAGCACTCCAGCAGTGATTTAAAGGGCAGGGACAACCGCCCCCTTTGCTCCCCACATCGATGGGCCTGTGTGGAATACATTCTGTTATGTGCCCCAAGGCATGTGTGGATGTGCACCACCAGTAGAAACACATGCTGCAGGCTGTAGGCCCTGTGCTAATCAGCTGGGTGGCATCTGAATGTCTCCTGGGTGGCCACACAACTGCTCAGCTTACAGGGATCACTTATAGCCACCTGTTGTGCAACCTCAGCCAATTGTATTAATTGCAGTAACTCTAACTACTCTCCATCCATATGGAGGAGAGGGGCTAAGAAATCAGAAGCTAACTGTATATCGAAGTAGGACCTATACTACTTGTCTGGTTCTAACAATGCAGTTCTCTAAGGGAGTGGTTCATTAATTATTTTGCATTATTATTAATTTCACCCCCCCCCAGGTGAGTAGAGAGACCAGCTAATTATTATAATTGTATTCCAGAAGGACCTATGTTAATTGCATGAAGGGACTAATCAGCTCAGTTTTGCAGCAAGTATGGCTAATCTGTTACTGTTCATACTCCGAAGTGCAGTAGGGTCTAGATTATTCATTTCCAGGGGGATAACAGCTCTGGTCTCTGTGATGGGGGCAGTTATGTGTAGGACGATGGGAAATAGTCCTCTCCACCCACTCACCACACACACTCTCCCAGCACCTCGGCTCCTCTCAACCAAGCTTGCCTAGGTGGGTTCTGCCACCTGGTGGGGAACCTGGGACACTGCAACTCCCCATGGCACCGTTTTGCTGGTTGGGTTAGTACCATGGGGATCAGGATAAGGATGTTAAGGACGAGTCGATTCTCCTCCCCTTGCTGCCTCTGTCAGATGGAGGCAACAAAGGGTGGGGGCAAGAGGGGGTACTTCAAAGCAGCAGCGTTGCACGGTGTTTCAAAGCAGCGCCGCATGGAGCTGACCCCAGGCATTTCAAACCGCACAGAGCCCGGGGTCAGCTGAGGAGTTCCCAGCTGACCCCAGGGTTCCGCAGAAATGCCGCACAGAGCCTGGGATCAGCTGGGGAGTCCCTGCTGACCCTGGGCTCCACGTGGCATTTCAAAGCAGCAGCACAGTATGGAGCCCTAGGTCAGCGGGGGACTCTGAGTCCCCCGCTGACGCCAGGCTCCATACGGGTGCTTTCGCTTTGAAACGCACAAGAGCCCCCGCTGGGGATTCTTGTACATTTCAAAGCTGGCAACCACTGCAGTCCAGAGTTAGTGGGACTTCCTGCTGGCCCCAGGCTGCATGCAGCATTCCACATTTCTCCTTTGAAATGTACAAGAGCCCCCTACATTTCAAAGGAGGAATGCAGAAGTGCCTATCAAGTAGTCGATGGAAATTCTATCAACTACTCGACTAGTAAATTACTCGATATTTAAAATCCTTAGATCAGGGATGATAGTACAGCTTAGTGCGGAGTGGGGTGTTCAAGGGTTCCTGACCTCCCACAGGTCTCCAGAGCGAAAGAAATAGAGGGGGCAGTTGGATTTACCCATCCCAGGACAAAGATTTCTCCTTCCCTTCCCTGAGGGCTACAATGGGATGCTGGTTGCTCCCACACCTGGGGATGGGGATTGTAAAGGCAGTGATTGGAGTGGGGGGGACCTAGTGAGGAGGTACATTCCTTCGCTGCCCACCAAATTACTGCTCCTCTGCTCCCCACCCCCTTTCTACATATCACAATCCTCACCTCTGTCCCTCCACCTCCAGA
Organism: Pelochelys cantorii; assembly: GCA_032595735.1. NCBI lineage: Eukaryota > Metazoa > Chordata > Testudines > Trionychidae > Pelochelys > Pelochelys cantorii. The sequence goes on from CM064336.1 coordinate 37,368,119, forward strand.
ACCACCACCTCACTCCCCACCCCATCTATCATCATCCCTACATCCCCACCTCATGCCCACTCCCAACTACCTTCCTCCACCTCACCCTAGTATATTCCCTTCACTTTTCACCCCCCCCGCCCACATCTCTGCACTAAGGTTCTGCCCCATGGTGTAGGGTTCTCCATCATTCCTCCCCTTTCTAGTCTCAAATATGGCTTCTGGGGTCCATGGGGAGCTGGAACCCACCCACCAAACACCTGGGACTCTTGTCAGGGTGAATGCTGAGTGGGTTTCCCCTACCTGAGGGGGGGTGGATGACTTGGGGGGGGGCAATTCAGCATTTTAGATCAGGGACCGTATGAGAGACATAAAAATATGTGTTGGGGCTGGGAGCCAGAACTTCTGGGTCCTCTCCCCAGCTCTGTCTCTGTGATCTTGGGGAGTGGTCACTTCCTGTCCTTATGTCTCAGCTTGCCCTTCCATGACCTGCTAGTAAATTCTTCACCTCCTGGCCCCAGGATGAGTTATGTGGGTGAGGTGTTCTCCTCTCACCACATCAGGAATCCACATGCACAAGAGCTGGGGCTTACTCCCCCCATGGGGCCCCATCCCTTTCTAGCCAATGAAATGCCATTGGCCCATCTACGCACCTGAGTCCAAGGGGTGGAGCTCCTCGCTGTCAGGAGATGCATCACACCTGGGGGTTGCATGTCACTGCTGGGCACGTCTGCAGCCCTGAGCACGTGTGAGTATAACCACAGCTGCCCCCCAGCCAGCACATATAACCATGTGCTCCCCCAGCCAATACATATGTACATGTAATGGTGTACTCCTCTGGCTGGAACATTCATGTATGTAATGGTGTAAAACACACCTGAGCTGGCACACATGTAATGGTGTCTCTCTCCTTACCAACATATACATGTATGTAATGATGTGACACACACCCTAGCTGGCACACGTGAATGCGTAAGACGTACCTGCGCTGACAGTCTTTATGTAAGACAGTGTTCCCCAGCTGGCATGTAAACCTCTCCCTGGCCAGTGCATGTATATATCAGTGTCTCCCTGCTTTGTGTGTGTGTGCTAATCCCAGCTGGAAGGAGTAAGATCTTCTATCCTGTGTGTGTGCACTGCCATCTACCTGAGTGAATGAGACCTGCTGCAAAGAGGTGTGGTAGCTTCAGAAACTTGATGGCTCAGGGACAAGGACAATGATCTGTAAATGGGTTTGTTTTTCCCATGAATCAGCCAGTAGGTGGGGCTCAGAGTCCACACAGAGACATGTGATTAGGTCACCTGATGCTGGGACACATATTGGACACTGTACTTTTCCACAGAAAGCATGAAAAGGTTTAAACTGAGCACAGAAGATTCCTACCTTTGGCAAAATCTGTATAAAAGTGGGAAGCCAAACAATAGGGGCAGCTGCCAGAGGTTAAATTACCCCTGCTTACCACCCAGAATGACTGCTGGAAACATCTAAGACTGAACAAGGGGAAGGATCAGACCCAGGGCTGAGAGGCTTTCCAGCCTGTGCGAATAAATTATTAAAACTACTGTTCAGGTGAAGTATTGCATGTAATAAGGTTCTTAGTGTATTAGGCTTAGCGGGTGTGTTTTGTTTTATTTTGTTTAGTAACCTACATTGTTCTGTCTGATATCACTTATGACCACTTAAATCCTACCCCCAGCTCTGTGCCAATGCTGGAGGAGACCAGAGTGTCTGGCTCAGCAGGACAGAGCAGTGAGACACCCCAAAGGGAAGCGAGGCAGGCTCAGTAGTATTTCAGCACATCAAGGGACAGTCTCAAGGGGATTTCTGTGCCTGAATTCATCACGTTATGTATCTAAGACAGACTGTGATGTGACTGGGTGGTGGTGTGGCTGTAACCATGTGTTGCTTGTGCAGGGAAAGAAAGACCAAGGTGCTATGCTGCCTTGCATTAATCAGCCCAAATCCAGGTGCCCGTTACTTACCACCAGGGATCTGCAATTTGCCTATGGGAACGCAGGGGCGTGTGCTTAATTTGCCCCTACCTCACCTGCTGAGCAGCTCCATACTGGGCAGGGCAAGAACCATAAACCAAAGAATTCTTCTCAGTTGCTTGCAGTAGGGGGGCTTTATGACACCCCATAGTGTGTTTCCAATTTCAGCCTGCAGGAGCAGTGGTGCACGCAGGCTGCAGGGAGGAGGGCAGCATTTCACCAGTGCCCTAAGGACCAAGCCATGGGATGGGTGGAAATGGCAGGTCCTGTCGTCTTGAAGTGTTTCAGGGTCAGGTGGGTATGGGAAGCAGGGCAGTTTCTAGCCAAGGTCCCATCTTGTATAAGGCTCTGTTAGCATCTTACATGCATTAGGGATATAAAGCTCAGTTGTGCACCTACAGGGCAGGTGCAGTTAGTCTGAGGCAAGGGGAAACTGAGGCAAGAAGCAGCGAAGTGACTCATTTTAAGGCTATACACTCAAATGAGCAGCAGTGGAGATAGAACCTAGAATTCCTGACCCCCAGTCCCCTGCTCTAACCACTAGACCTCACTTTTCTCCCTGAGCCAGGATAGAACTCAGGAGTCCTGACTCAGCTCTTCTGCACTAACTCCTACACCAGCTCCCTTCAAAATGCTGAGATAAGAACCCAGGTCTACCTCCCAGTCCTCCCATGCTAACTGCTAGACACTACTGCCCTCCCAGAGCCAGGAACAGAACCCAGGAATAATCCCAGATCCGCTACAAAATCCTCTTTTGTGCAGCGTCATAGCAATTCAGCTACCATACAGTGCTTGTCACCGTTCCATTAGGATTGACCCCCAAAATTCACCCAGTTCATTTAACTAACAGAAGAGAGAGAACATGAAATAAAAATCCCAAAGGTAAAGAAGTGACTTACTGGGGTTACAGCCTATCCTGACACAGTCTGAGACGGGGGCCAGGGTGATGGGGGTAGGGGGAGAGAGAAGAGAACGCAACAGTTTTACATCCTTCAAAGTTACTTCTGCAAACAACCATCCAATTCACAGCCCACCATCCGGGGACAGACGTGGGTCAAGGTGGCCATTTGAAACCTCTCACATGAAGGAAGGGGACCCCAAATTTGGTAGGAACTGGTCCCTTAAAGGTATTCCACCTACAGCCCCAAACTACCTTCCTGGCCAGTGATGGGGTTGTATCATTTCTTATTGTGTATGACGACTGGCCAGTGTCTGTACAATACATGGTGCAACCAAGATGTAGGGTCATAGGCATTTTTGCAATGAAAGTTATAAACAGTCATTCTAATGATGACGCCGGAGGGCTCGATTGTGCCAGGTGCTGGACAGACACTGAACAAAAAGCCAGTCCTTGCTCCTAATGAGCTTCCAATCTCCAGCCTTGGCTACACACATGTATTGTCCTGCTTTAGCTCCCCCAGTCAAAAGCAGAGCAATGCTGCCTTATGTGGACATGGTTGTACCAGCATAAAAGTGCATAGCTATTTCTAGGGGAAGGGAATATGCTTTTCTGATATGAGAGCTTGTCCACATGGGGAAACTCTCTAGGGCTATGTCTATACAGCAACGTTATTTCGGAATAACCTCAGTTATTCCGAAGTAATGTACTTTGCGTCTATACAGCTAGCCCGTTATTTTGAATTAATTTGAATTCTTATTCTGACTCCTGTAATCCTCATTGTATGAGGAGTAAGGGAAGTCGGGGGAAGAGTGCTCTCTCTCAGACTTACTGCTGTGTAGACAGCGCCAAAAGTCGAAATAAGCTATTTTGACTTAAGCTATGCAATTAGTGTAGCTCAAGTTGCACAGCTTATTTCGCGTTTAGCTCTGCTGTGTAGACAGACCCTAGCAGAGCTAGGCAAGTGGAGTAATTATCCCGGAAGAAAATAATTTATTCCAGGACAGAGTGTTTACACAGAGAGTTAATTATTAATAATTAATAACCATTATACTGTAATGTTGGAAAATATGTTGGGAAATTTCTCCATGTGGATAGGTTCTAAAGCACCTTTATCCTGGTATAATTGCATCCTCACTTGAGGCTGCCTCTGGATTAAATCACTCCCCTAAACTGATAGAGTTACACTAGGAAATACTCAATGTGTGCAGCAGGGACAGTAACCCTGCTTTGAAACTTAATTTTTAACTGGTTTGATTAACCTGCTTTCAAATCTCGGTATGGATACTCTAAAACAAAAGGGACCAAGAAAAACTGAAATAAGAGCATCTATGCAAAATTTGCATCAGTTTGGGTATGTCTACACTTGCACCCTAGTTTGAACTATGGATGCAAATGTAGGCATTTGAAATAGTCAATGAAGCGGGGATTTAAATATCCTGTGCTTCATTAGCATGATCTCGCTGGTGCGTTACTCCAGTCAACAGCTGTTTTGAAAGTGAAAGTGCGCTCCTCAAAAAATGAGGAGTAACGTTAGTTCGAACCAGGGGGTTGGTTTGAACAAACGCGTCCCGGCGCACACTTTCACTTTCGAAACAGCTGTTGGAGTAACATGCCGGCGAGATCATGCTAATGAAGTGCAGGATATTTAAATTCCTGCTTCACTGACTATTTCGCATGCCTACATTTGCATCCCTAGTTCGAACTAGGGTGCAAGTGTAGACATACCCTTTGTGGGGTGAATAGGCCTGAATTTGTTTGTTAAAGGGAATTGGCCTGAAAGGGTTTATAAGGGAAACTGGACTAAACCAGTGTAGGAAGCAGATTTGCACTGTTGGGTTGGAGGGGAAGGGGGACAATGAGGAGCAGGGTGAGGAGCTGACCAGAAAAAGGGTCATGGAAAGATCCCAGTTTATTAACTGGTTTTTGATGCATCTTTACTGTCCCAGCTTAAGGTAGGGCCAGCTAGGCTTAGGAAACTGAGCCAGGATCTGGGCCAGGCCCTAATTCCTCAGCACATCTATAAGGACCAGGCTGACATGTTTAAACCACTTTAGCACAAACTGGTTTGGACAGTGGTTTGGTCCAGAGCCACATCTAGGACAGACATTGGCTAGGCTGATGCTTCTCCTTTTTGTGGAGAGAAGGAAGGTTTATAACCTTTAAGGGGGTTCACACCCAATTCCCTCCAACTCATGGGGTTCATTCTCCTCCCACCACTTCGTTGAGAAAATCCCCACCCCTTAGACAAATGGCCACCTTGCAAACATCAGCCGTGCAGCGGGCAATGTGGGGGATGGACCCCCCTTTTTCCTCTCCCACCCTGGCACCTCCAAACAGTGCCACAAGGAGGATGAGAACAAGGAGGGGTTAACCCCTGCTGAGCAGCCCCATGTTCAGATGTATGGAGGGCCTCCTCCCCCATTTACTTCCCCAACCAGGGTCCTCCTGCACCCAGCATGGATTAGGGGGCCAAGATTAGGTTGCCCCCACTTGCTACCACCTCCATCTACCCTGGGCAGCCCTGGAATCTTGCAGAGATCAGGGAACACTAGACCCAGCACCAATGCATACTGTGAGGGGGCACCCCCTTAGAGGGAGATATGGTGGGGGGCCCAGAGATCCTGTGTGCTGACATCCCCAAATCTGGGAAATGACATTATGAGAAGCTGAGGGTGTTGTACAGCACAGGTGTACCCCTTAGGTCCATATGAAGGGCATCAGTGTCACTACAGAGGTGCCCATATCCCAAAATAGCCAGAAGAGAAGAGGTTAAATAAATGGTGGGATACCGTGGACCACCTCCGATCTGCCCCCCCCCCCCCACCAATACCTAGAAGGTTGTGGAGAGTTCTTGCTATTCCCTGATCTCTGCAGTGGACAGGACGTTCTGGGCTATCTGGGGAGGAAGGAAAGGGGGCTCCATTCCCACAGGCTGCACGGATGGGTCTGACGCACGTCGTCAACCGCAACAGAACAGTGGGGCGCAAACAGGCGCGGGACCAAAGAACCAACAAGGGGAGCTTATGGGGAAGGGAAATGAGGGGAGGGAATTATCTCCATGCAGGGAGGGACAGGGAGTTACCCCATAGGAGAAAAGAGATATGAAGGGAACAATGTTTAACCCAATGTGGGAAAGAGAGACTGGATGGGAGGATGAGGGCAGGTGGGACAGAGGGAAGGATTTGGAAGGGCAATGTGTCACAAGGGAGATGCAATGAGGTGGGGAGGATGTAGATTTAGTTGTGGGGGATGGATCTGCAGGAGTTTGGGACGGAGTAAGGGTGTTGTGGAGATAGGGATGGGGTCTGCAGAGGTTTGGGGATGTAGTGAGGGATGTGAGGTTGGGCTTGAGGGGCTGTGGATGGGCAGAGTTTCGGGAAGCTGGGGGAATGAGAGGCTAGGGTAAGGGTTAGGGGTGGGGTTTGGTCCCGGCTGCTGCTTGCTGGGCTGGCAGAGTCTGCGCCAATGAAGGGTTAAAAACAGTGAGCTAGAAATCACTCCAAACCCTGCCAGGCATTTAGAAAGGTGGGGAGCTCTTCCTCCTCCAAGCCCACCAACTCCAGCCAACCAAAGGGATGCCAGTGAGTTGAAGGGCCCCTTCCGCCCCATTGGCCAAGCACAGTGGAGAAAGCAGGCCCCTTCCAATCAGGGAGCCACCCTCTGGCACCAGCAAGGCCAAACTGGGCATGAAGGTGAATCCCCCTGGAAAAGGGAGTGTCTTTCTAAAGACCAGATGGGTACAGGAGGGCTCCAAAGTGAGGGCTGATCCCTCAGCACAGGTGCAACCCAGGTGGGAGGGTCAACTTCTCACAGGAGACACCTGGAACCAGTTGCCAAGGGGGAGGTTGGAAGTTCTCTGCTTGGGGGTGACCCCCAGGGAGCTGGTTAACCCCATCAGCACTGGGGCATCCCCAGGTGGTGGGGCGGTTACCTAGGTTGACGGTGAGCTTCATCTGCCCGCCATCAAGCTCGAGGCGCAGGGTGTCAGCCGACTCCTTGGAGGTAGTGGCCAGCATAAAGCCATAGGCCCGCTGGGACATGAACCGCAGGGACACATCTTCGGCCTCCGTGTGCATCACCCCTGGCAGCATGATCTTCATGTACATACTGCCATCATAACTCAGCACCGTGGCCTCTGAGGGGTGAGGGCACAGAGGAAAGAGGGGTTGAGAGGAGGCAACAGAGGTGGGAAAGAGATGGTGAAAAAAAAAAGGAATTGGGTGGGGGGAGAGAGGGAGAGAGAGAGAGAGAAGATGAGTTAGATTCTGCCTTATGCTGCAACATTCAGAGATCCTCTTCTCCCAATCCCAGCCTCCTCCAGTCCTACCACACAGAGCCCAGGAGTCCTGACTCCCAGTCTCCCTGGTCTAACCACTAGACACCACTCTCCTCCCACAGCCAGGCATGGAACCCAGGAGCCCCGAGTAGAGCCGGGCAAAGTTTTTTGGGCAAATCCTTTATTAACCTCAAAACGCAGCTTCAGTCAACCCCCAACTCTTTGCCAATTTAACAATAATTCACCAAATACTTTCAGAGGAAACAGATATAGGAGATGGACTCATAGGGGGACTTTGGCACCATTCACAAAACTGGGAGGCACCCCAGACACTTCTGCCATTTTAGCCCTGTAAAGATGTCCGCAAACAGCCCATTGTATTCACCCTAGACAGACTTATCGACGACTTTTAGAATGGCTGAAGATTCTGGGAATGTTTCAATTCTCTTTGACCCAAACTCATTTCTTTCCCTGATTTTTTTGGAGCTGCCAGTGAACTAAGGAATCAGCTTTTCACCAATGCTGTCCTGATGCCAGGGCCCATCTGTCTCACTAAGAGGACAGGGGTATCCTGTTTCCCATCATTGACCCTTACACAGACATCTCACATGCCATTGAGTCAGGCACCCCTGGCCTGTTCCCTCACCACTTCCATGCCCCCTCACCTCACACCCACCCTGCCCAGGTACTCAGTGCCCCCCATGATGCCCTCATCTCACACACCTTATCCAGGTACCTGGGGTTCCCCTCTACCTCCTACACACCTTGTCTAGGTAGCCAGTGCCCACACAACCCCCTCACCTCTCTCGCACACTCTGCCCAGGTAGCCAGTGCCCAGGCAGTCACAGATGAAGCGGTTCCAGCCCTCACGGCAGACTCCCCCATTGCGGCAGGGTGCACTGCTGCACTGCTTGAGGGTCTCCCGAGAGCAGAAGCTGGAGACACCAGGCACACTCTGAACCTCGGCCAGGCGCCGCACGTCCCGGCTCTTGCCATCGATGAAGAGGTCCCGCACGCAGCCCACATAACCATAGTTGAGGAAGGCAGTCCACACCTCAGGGGGTAGGATCAAGTCCAGACGGTTCTCGGGAAGACCCCCCAAGTACATCTCACTGTCCAGGTCCAGGATCTCGCTCTCCCCACTGGCCAGGAATGGTATGCTGCGGCTATTCACGGAGATGGAGCCTGTGGTGGGGAGCCAGGCATCACAGGGCATTACAGGGCAGCATGGGCAGCGGGCACCACCCCAGCAAGGCCCAGATGGGAGGGGAAGGAAGTGCACACATAGAGCTCCACACACACATGCACACAATACTAAAAGGAGCCAGGTGAGACCTTGTTGTTCTGGGTTGGATGTAGATGCTGCCCTTGATTTAAGATAGTTGTAAAAAGCCATTAAGCCCCTTTATGGCAGCAGGCATGAGGTATTATGTATATAATGTATATACAAAGAGAATGACTAGCACCTAATCTCATGCTTCAGATGACTGCCTGAAAGGATCAGGAAAAAAAAATTTTCCCCCGACACACAGTTGTAATGTGTGGCTTTCCCCAACCCCCACCCCCATCTTCCTCTGAAGCATCAGCCACAGGTGGAAACAGTCACTTAGGGCAAGCCAGTGATCTCAAGTGGTACAGACAACCTTCTGTTACAGTTGCTGACTGGCAGGTCTTGCTGACATGCTCTGGGACTAACTGATCACCAGATGTAGAGTCGGGAAGGAATTTCCCCCGTGTCAGATTGCAGAAACTTCAGGGGGGGCAGGTTTCACCCTCCTCTACAGCACAGGGGTATGGGTCACCTGCTGAGATCACCTGAGCTTCTCATCTGGTCAATTCCCTGTCACTGCTGGGACTTCTGACATTGGTAGCCCCTTGGTTTCTCCTGTTTCTGCTTGGCGGATGGGCTCACAACAGATTAGTATCCTGAGAACTGAGTTAATCCTTGGTTCAGTTGAAGTCATTGAGCTCGACAGAGGGGTATTTGAATGGAATTTAATAACCAGAGCTATGAAGAGGTCATACGGATTGCTTGAATGGTCTCTTCTGGCTTTAAACTCTAAGGAACAAGCAGCGGAAACAAGTGGTCTCAATCCCAAACACTGGCAAAATGCTAAGCACACGTGGGTGGAAGGGTCTCATTGGCTGTTGCTTTTTTTTGGGGGGGGGGAGGGGATTGTCTGCAAGAGAGAGGTAGAAAAACCAGAGTGGAGAGAAGGCAGCAAGGAAGCACCAGACAAAAAGCCACAGAAGCACTGCACAGGGGACCTGAGAAGAAGCCAAGGCAGAGCTTTTGTGCCAAGTTCTGGCTAGAAAGGGGTTTGGAGCTGCAAGCAAAGAAACTATCTCTGGTTGGATTCCAGCCTTGCTCAGAAAAACAGGACTTCGTACATTCCTTGAGAATAAACAAGATTGTGTCATAGGTATCTGACTCCACCACCAATTTTCTCCTACTAACTAGAACTAGGTGCGTTCTCAATTTTTAGTAATACTGGTAACCAGAGCAGATCCACTTTCCAAGGAAAGAAACTGCCAATTGTGATCCTCGGAGATCCAGCCTACCCCTTGCTTCCATGGCTCATGACACTGTACAAGGGCAGCCGGGACCACAGTAAGGAGGAGTTCAGCTACAGGCTGAGCAAGTGAAGGATGGTGGTTGAATGTGCTTTTGGGCATTTAAAGGGAAGGTTTAGGAGTCTACTAACTAGGTTAGACCTCAGTGAATGCAACATTCCCTTTGTGGTGGCAGCCTGCTGTGTGCTCTACAATATTTATGAGAGTTATGGGGAAAGTTATCAGGCAGGACTGGGGGGCTGAGTGCCTAGCCAGAGATTCTGAGTAGCCATGGGCAATGAGAACACAGCATGGGGCAGTGCAAATCAGAGAGACTTTGAAAGAAAGTTTTATGAATGGCCAGTTTTGAGAGTTATGTATGTTGCTCTCAATGAGGTGCCCCTGCATTCAGTGTGTTTGCCTGTAATCCCCCACCCTCACCCCTCCAATACAAGCAATAAAGAGACTATTGTTCAGAGACCATGCATTTTTATTTAGGGAGGACAGCAGGCACAGAAAAGAAGTCCATGTTGGGACCCGAAGGGAGCGGGGATCAAAAACACAAGAAAGACAGCCTTTTGCCTCCTGAGACCCTGGAGGTTGAGTGTGAAGCTGCCCTTGAGTCCCCCAACTCCCATGTTCTGGGGTCCCTGGGGGGTGGAGGTTGGAAAAGTTATTTTGCACAGGGAAGGGAGAGTTCTGGGGAAGGTTCTTCTCCAGGCAAGCTGCCAGGTGCTCCATCACAGCCGTCAGGGAGGAAAAGACATTCTCCTGTTGCCTCCCTTGCAGTTCCCTGCACATTCTCCTCACCTGCTGCTCCGCTATCCTGTCCTGCGACTCCCCCTTGCATCTCCTCCAGGGGCATATTCCTCCACTCCATTTGCTCCTTAAACATGTCTTCCCTTGTCCGTTTTCACCTGCAGATTTGTGAAAGCCAGACAGCTGCTGGAGCCAGGAGAGTGCGCAGCAGGTTTCCTGCTGTTTCCACTGCAATGAAAAGTTACGAGGGCACACATTACAGGAGATACATTGTGTAGCCTAAAACCTACTCTGTTAACATACAGCAAAGGTCCCTCTAAAGACAGTGGAGATGTATTCTGTGCAAGGCCAAAGTTATGCCGTAAAGTGGTCACTGTACAGCAGATACACAGCAGAGTTCTCAAGGGAACATCTGGACTCACATGGTTTGTAGGCAGGCATGGTAAGGGGCTGCATGATCCTGTGTGCAGGAGGGGGGATGGGATCCGGTCATGCTGGTGGGGCAGGGCAGTGGCTCACAAGGCTTCCCTCCTCTGTGTCCACAACAACCCACTTCCCAGGAGAGTGCTACTTTTCCATCCTGCAGAAGCCTGCAGGTGGGCAAGAGGACAGGGGTCCTGTCATACCAGCAAAGCAGGGCAGTGGTTCACCCAGTTTCTCTCTTCTATGTCCACCACACCCTGCTTCTGGGATAGTACTACTTTCCCATCCCGCAGAAGCGTGTGGGCAGGAGGGAAGGAAGGGGTCCCAGAGGCTGAAGTTATGCTAGCAACAGAGGCAGCAGCTAGCTAATAGCTTCCCTTCCTCCTGCATCCAGATTGCCATGTGAGATATCAGTCTTCTCCAAATCACAGTGATAGGGAGCTGATGCTGACTGAATGTGGCCATAAACCCGGGTCTTATGTTGCAACTCTTTGTACTGCAACCACTTTCTGATGGCTTGGCATGGGAAGGCGCCCTACCGTGAAGGACAGAATAAGGCTGGCCTCCTCAGAAACCTTGTGAGAAGGACCAAAGAGTTCCTATCTGAGAGCTTCATGGAGATATTCAGGGAGGATTCCCACTCCATTTCCAGACATGTTAACAAGCTGTTCCGGGTTCCCTATGCTGTGTAGGCACAAAGTACACCACACATCACACCCAACTGCCTTAACCCACTTGTAGCAAGAAAAAAATTGTGAACTCACCAGAAGTGCCCTCCCTGGGCTCAGTGCCCAACAGTGAGATGTCCTGGGAGGAGGGAACTGGTTCCAAAATGATGAAAAAAGTGCTTGGCTCTTGCTGCTCACCAGTTGGCCATTCTCCTCCTCCTCTATCTCCAGGCTGTCCTCCACGCTGCTGCCCTGAGTGTCTTGAGCAGGCTCCATGGTCTGGCTTGGGAAGCTGGTTGGGTCCCCCCCAGGATCACATGCAGTTCATCGTAGAAGTGGCATGTTTGCAGTGATGCACCAGGCTATCCATCTGCCGCCTTTGTTTTGTGATAGGACTGCCTCAGCTGTTTCATTTTAACACAGTACTGCTGGGTGTCCCTACAGGATCATTTCTCCACCAGGCACTTTGTTATCTTCATGTAGATATCAGCATCTGTTTTGCTGTTTTGGAGATCTGAGAGAACGGACTACTCTCCCCACACCTCAATGAAGTCCAAGATCTCCTGCATACTCCATGCTGGCACTGTTTGGCGCTCCCAGAAACCAGAGCTCATGGGACTTGAAGTCCTGGAAATGTGCTGCTCAGATGTGCTGCCTGCTCTGAAGTGTGCTCACAACGCTGGCCATATAGGAAATGAAATTCAAACTTTCCCAGGGTTTTTTCCTGTTCACTTGGAAAGCAGGAGAGGCGCAAGTTCTGGCCAGAGCGGTCACAGCAGGGCATTGCTGGATGCCTCCCAGAGGCCAAGAACCTCAATTTTCTCAACGCTGGGTCTCCACTACTGTAAATTTAACCATGCAAGGTTGAAGTTTGCGTTACTCCGCGTGAAAAGCTGGAGTACCGAAATCGACCTCAGCAGCCCTTAAAGTCAACAGAACAACCTTGGAAATGTGGACTCACTGTTTAGAAAATTGACTTTATGCAGCTAAATTCGATCTAAACTCCTAGCACAGATCAGGGCTTTGGTAAGATTAGGCATTTACAAGAGGTTTCTATTTTGTTTGTAACCCCCAAAGAACCAAAGAGAAGAGATTGGATTGTTTCAGATCAATAATGCAGAACCCTGCTGATGGAGTGGAAATTTTCTGTAGGTATTTTGTATGACTACTGTGTGTGCCTCAGTTTCCCCTACTGGCTGCACTGTTATCTATAGGATAAAAAAGGGCTGTTTACCTTCAGGCAGGCTGCCACACAAATGTGGATGATGTCTAGTTGTCTCAAGTCTGAGGCCCATGGCATTAGAGAGTCCATGAAAACAACAGCAAAGCAAATACCCAGGACATTTGCTATCTACCAACTAACAACCATGTCCACGCTCCACAAAAAGCCACCAGTATTTGACCAGCTGGTCAATAAGAACTGAAGAGGAGCGAGGTGGGATTTGCTTGGGAACTTGGACAACGGGGGACAGAGTGGGAGGGCCACACCACTTGATGGGGTGCTGGGCTAACCTACATAGAGCATGTGGTGACTTTCTTTTCTCTGTACTAAGCAAGAACATTCTATGTTGTATTCCAGACATGTACTAATTCTCGCTGAGTCTCAATGCGGATGCTGAAGGTGTGGGTGCATTGCTCTCTCCGGTGACCAAGTCAGGTGGACTCGCTGAAGGACGCTCACAGTATAAAGCAGGGAGCTGAAGGCTCTGAGCCTACGAGACAGTGAAGCCAAGTGGTTTACCCTAGTGAAAAAGTGAGGCCCTAAGGGGTGTCTGGCCCTCTGAAGGGTTCGTACCAGGGACAGTCCCAAAGATGTTCAGCGCACCAGACCTGTGGACCCATGACACCCACTCATTATTTATAATGGAAAAACTTCCTGAAAGGCTTATGTGGCTCAGTTCAACATCATATGAATGGTCAAGATAAACAAAGGCGGGGGGCAGGGGGAGGGCAGGTCTAGTGGCCACCCTGAGTGGCCCAGTTTTGATAGTGCTATAGAATTCTGCCCCTGAAAACAAACTGAGTTGTCCAGATCAGATACAACCCCTTGATATGCAGCTTGTAGCCAGCTATCATTCTGAGATGTCCAAATAGGGTTGCCAATAGTCCCTTATTACAAGGGACATCTCTTATTTTTTCATGTCTGTACAATAAGATTAGGAGCTGGTGAGTGTTGCAAAAAGCAGCAAGAAATATCCTAGCAAAGAGGGATGTTAAATTTTGAGTAATTGACTAATGGAATAGTCATTGCATTGACTATTCGATTAGTTGATAGGGCACCTCTGCCTTTGAAATGCACCTCTGCCCTAGGGCTGTTGCTACACTTCAAAGGTGAAGTGGGGAGCACGGGCTCAGCGGGGCAGTCCCCCACTGGCCCTGTGCTCCCCACAGAGTTTCAAAGCAGCAGCACCGCATGGAGCCTGGGATCAGCAGGGGTGTCCCTAGCTGATCCTTGGCTCCACGTGGCACTGTGGCTTTGAAACACCCAGCTGGCCTCAGGCTGCACATAGTGTTCCAAAGCAGCAGCTCCGTGTGGAACCCGGGGTCTGGCCCTAGGCTCCAAACGGCGCTGCTGCTTTGAAATACCCCCTCCTCTTCCCACCCCCCTTGCTGCCTCTTTCTGATAGAGACAGAAAGGAGGGGGAGGGAAGCAACTAGTCGACTAGCCTGTCGACTAGCCTATAAGTATTTGCTTATTGGATAGTCAACTAGTTGTTCACATCCCTACTAGCAAATGTAAGTGACAGCTGCTTATTAATTATCTTTATTATGAATAACAACAACAATATTGAGATGAGACTGGGGAAGAGGTGCTAAGAAAAACATCCCTTTTTAAAAATACAATGTTGGGAATGTGTCCTTATTTTTGAAATACTGTGTGTCCAAGGCAAAGAAAAGAATTAGGCCATGTATACAGTACCACTTATCTTAGCAAAATGTATGCTGCTCAAGGGTATGAAAACACACACACACACCAGCAACATAAGTTTTGCCAGCATAATTGATAGTGTGCACAGCACCATGTCAGCGGGTGCTTCTCCCACCAACAAAGAACTGCCACTCATTGAAGTGACTGTATTAAGTCAGTGGTAGAGCTCTCTCCGGTCAGCACAGAGTGGCTACGCAAGAGACCTTACAGCCCTGCAGCTGCATCAGCTGTGCTACTGTAAGCTTCTGGTATAGACAGAGCCTTAGAAGGAGATGGAAAGAGGATTCCATACCTCAATTTGCAAAGGACTTGAAAAGACTCATGTTCCAGCCATAGCTAGATACTGAAAAGGACCTCCAAGATAAATTGGGAAAGGATCAGTTTGCAAATGCTCAGCTCAAGTGAAAAGAGTCCAAAGACATGTGGAGAGACTGTGGAATTTACAACAGAATTTGAATCTTTTCTTGCAGCAGCTCTCCAAAATAGGAAGCAGCTGCTCCCCTAGTGAGGAAGATGGAAGCTGATCACCAGGAGCCCTGTAAATACAGCTGTGTCTAATATACATGATGGAAATAGAGATTCTTATCTGGTTCATGATGTTTTGAAATGATTAGAAAAAGTGATAAATTCACTTTGTAAAACAAGGAAAATTGGCAATAACATCAAAATTAAGGGAAGCAGTTCAGATAAATGCTCATACTGTGAAAAATCTGACTATAAATATAAGCTAGTACAGGACAAGGCATCACAAGTGCTTAGTGAAAGTTCCTCACCCAGTAAAAAGAGAAACAACCAAGCTAAACAAAGCCTTGATGTACAAGGATCAGCCCTGGGGTTTTTGTTTAGCACTGGGCAGTTCAACAACAATAGGAGTCAGCTGTTATGTGTACTATTTGGGTATACTGGGGTGACCAGCACTGGCTCAGACAGAATAGTTATTAGCAATGTTCCCTCAAATATTTTCCATCCATGCATAGAATAATTTTTATGTGCACCAAAGCATGTGCAGATGTGCACCACCAGTAGAAACACGTGCTGCTGGCTGTGGGCGCTCTGCTAATTAGCTGAGCATTTGAATCTCTCATAGGTGGCCGCCTAAGTGCTCAGTTTACATGGAACACTGGTTATTAAATCAGAAAGGCTAAAAGGGCCAGGAATAGGACATATATCTAAATCTGATCTGCCTCATTGGTAGAGCTGTCCTGTCCATAGGATAGTTCAGGGCAGCTGCCCCAGACCCCGTGCTTCTGGGGGCTCTGTGGCAGCCACCTCAACCGTCCTATGGACAGGATCCAAGGGATTACCTGGGGCCAGAGGCCTGGCATGGCAGCAGCAGGGGTCACTCCCCTTCCCCAACACTCACTGCAGTGGCAGGAGCTGGAGTGGCCCAGCAGCCTGCTCTGCCCCACCGCCCCTGGCCGACACGCTGTGCTTGGCTTCTCACCACTGCATAGAAGAGGGTGCAGCAGGCCACTCCAGCTCTCACCACCACAGTGGAGAGGCGACCCCGACCCCTGTTGCTGCCATGCCAGGTCTCCCTGCCTAAGCCCTACCCCTGCTGTGCCCCTGCCCCAAGCAAACTGCTGCATTGTTGCATTGCTTGGGGCAGGGGCACAGCAGGGCCTGCAATGCAGGGAGGTTGCCTTGAGCCCTATTCCTGGGCCTCTGGGAGGGGTTGTCCCAGGCTTCCTTGCGACAGCCCTTCTCATTGTCTCAAATGGTAGGATGAGGGGGGTTGAACATGCAGCCATCTGAAAATTGGGTTTAAAAGTTGGATTTCTGGAATTGAAGTAAAAAGTTTGGCTAGCCAAGATAGTGAATGAGCTAATCATCAGTTTGGATTTCTTTATGGCTAATACCTGTGTAAATAGTACCCAGAAAAGTGTCAGTATGTGAAAATTCCCTTTAAACACTTGGCTCAGGTGAGACATGACTTGTAGACAGCTAGTTTGCAGTGAAGGAGCTATCCTGCCCCTAGGGGAGGAAACTATTATAATAGTTACATGCTACAGTAGCTTTCCAGCAAACAAAAATGGGGAGTAGTTGAAACCTGTTTTAAGACCCAGGGTCACAGGGAAATCTTAGCTGCTAAAACTCTTGTGGAGCTGAATTAGGAATGGATCCCTCTTCTTCTGCTATATGTGTCTGACAAGCAGTAAATAGTAACAAAGGGAACCACAGTTGCAAAATGAGAAGAGGACATTACTTATCTGTAACTAGAGGGTTTTTGAGATATGCAGTCCTGATCTGTATTCCACAGGTGTGGAATACACATAGGGACCATCACTTGAAGAACCAGTGGATCTAGTAATTGCTGGTATAGAAGAAAACTACTGGGGGGGAGGGGAAGGTGAGTTTCCAACATTTCTATTAGACTTGTTCTAGTGCAGTGCCATACATTTAAATGATGAGTAGCAGAACAATCTCAGAGACTTTCTGGTTAGGAATCAGGAGTTCTCCTCATCCAACAAAGATATAGATTCTACTGGATTAGTCCAGCACAAGGTTAAAATGGGGGGAAATGACCCATTAAACCACTTCCTCACTGGCTACCAGTAACACAGAGGGTAGAGGCCTTACAGGCCATTGAGGAAATGTATCTGGAAGACCTCACTGAGCTTTTAACCAGTCCTTGGGTTTCACTTGCTGTGCTGGTTAAGAAAAAGGAAGACTGAACCAAATTGTGCATGGACTATATCAAAAACTAAATGAAGTCACTTTAAAAGATTCTTATCCACTACCATGAACAGTGATACCCTGGATGGTGTGGCAGCTTCAATCTGGTTTTCCACCAGGGATGTAAAATCCTGGTTAACCAGTTAAACCTTAGGTTTAACTGGTTAACCAATTAAATGGGATCCTGCTCCTGCCTCTGTATGTAGGGCTGCCACTGTTGGTCTCCCCCGCGCAAGGAATGGGCAGCCCAGTGCACAGGGCTCCTGCTCCTGGCCCCCCTGCGCGTCAGGTCTAGCTCCCAATCCCCACGAGGCTGCTCCCAGGTCCCAGTTAACTTGTATTGGGTAAGCATCACCCAGTAAGGGTGATGCTTACCAGGTAACCAGTTTACCAGTTACCCATTCACATCCCTATTTTCCACAGTGAATCTTAAAAGTGGATATTGGCAAGTGGCAGAGGATTCAAAGAACAGGGAAAAGACAGCTTTTACCACAGGACAAGGCTGGTGGCAATTAAAAGGATTGACTGTCAGCTTTTGCAGTGCACCGACCACATTTGAGAGGCTAATGGAGAGGGTGTGACACAGCATGTCTCTCTCAGCATGTCTGTTATACCTAGATGATATCCTACTCCATGCCAACATTTTTGAATAGGAACTGATACATCTACAAATGGTCTGCGGTAAGCTGAAGGATGCCAATCTGAAACTGAACCCAAAGAAATGTGAGCTCTTTCAAAAAATGTAATCTCTCTTGGGCACACAAGCAGGGAGGAAGGAATTTCCACTGACAAACAGAAAACCATGGTTGTGCAGAACTGGCAAGCTTCCCAGACACTCACATATGTGCAGAGTTTTGTCAGACTCTACTCCTATTATAGAAGGTTTATTTCTGGGTTTGCTAATATTGCAAAAATGCTGCATAGGTTGGGAGAACAAGGAAAACCATTTTAGTGGTCAGCAGAGCATTTTCAGAGTTCAAACAGGCTCTTGTGACTATTCCTATCTTGCACTGCATGTTTCAAAACACCTGTAATATTGACACAAACACAGTATTGACACAAGAACATCAAGGACTTTAAAGCATGATTGTTTATTACAGCAAAAGTCTAAGTTCTCTGGAGTGAAACTACTCAAAAAGAACTCCTGCCTGTGGACAAAAAGGAAATGGGGCAGGGAAAGAAAAACTACAAGAATTTTTGAATGGAAGTAAAATTTTGGGGGGCTGGTTATGCAAAATATCCAGAAAGACACTGTAAATATGTAAATAGTTAAGCTTGTATCATACGTAATTTGTTAAATAACTACTTTTCTACCTGGAATGGGTTGTTGAAAGAGTTACCATTTTGGACTCCATCAAGGTGATGGGTGAAGATGAGGGGTGTTGTCAGGTTGGGGATATGCCTTGCTGTTATCATTCAGCAGAAACACCAGACTTCATTTAAGATCATTGTAAGAAATCTCTATAGCTCCTTTAGTGACCCTGGCAGCTGAAACAATAGGGCCCTCCAACCAAACACAGGCACGTGTTACTGCTCAAAACAAAGACACCTGTAATGTGCGTGCGTATGGATGGAGGAATTCCCTGGCTGTTGCTTTGTGAAGGTATATGTCTGTGAGAGAGAGAGAGGCAGAAAGACAAAAGGAAGAAAGGGAAAAGGCAGCAAAGAAACACCACATGCAGACTTGGAAATACTAGAAGCACAGCCCTTGGGAAGTTGGGAAAAGTTGAGAGAGTTTTTGAGCTTAGAGATGGCTAGCAAGAGGCATGGAGCTTATGAGCAAAGAAACTCTCTGTTTGATTCCTGCCTTATTCAGAGGAAAAGGACTTTTGTCTGTTCTTTGTAAATAAACAGGTTTGCATCCATCACCACTTTCTCCTCCTCACTGGAATAGCCTTCAAGACTGAATTTTTGGCTTACTGCTTGGGTTAAAACTGGGCCACAATACAAACATGCACCCATGTATATACACTGATTCTCACACATGCTCTAACATGCAATTCATGCACATGCACTCCCACAATGATTCACGTAACATGAATTCACACACTAATGTATACATACTCACTCAGACATGCACAATTCTCAAACATACATGCACATGCATAAATGCGCACATACACAGAGGGAGCTGATATCAGTAAAGGACAGAACTGTGCATACATACACATGCACTCACACATGCATGGCTAACATGAGACTAAAGACCATCTCATCTGAAGGAGAGGGGTTTGCCCACAGTCTTTAAGGTGTCACAGGACTACCCCTTTTTAAAAAAATTGTTTTAAAAGTTACAGATTAACACAGCTACCCCTCTGAGGGTAGGGCTACACTGTCAGAAAAAGACCTTCTTTTGGAAGCCACCTTATTCCTTGTAAAACAAGGTTTACAAGGGCTTCCGAAAGAGGGTTTTTTTCTGACATTCCCCGTGTAGATGGGCCAAACATCGTAAAAGGAATCGGAAGAAGATATGCAAATGTGAGTGCAATTTGCATACCTCTTTCCAAAACCCTCACAGTGTAGCTCTACCCTAAGACTTTTATATAGACTTAGACAGGCTTTGAGATTTCAACCAGCAGGGGGCAGCACTGCTCTCTCTCTTTCCTCCACTCCACTTATGGGAAGCTGTACCTGTCTCTGTTCCCTGCCACTACTGGGCCTATTTTCTTGCCTCTCTAATGAGTGGCTAATGAGCAGTCAGTTCGTTATGTCAATCAGCAGTAAGGGGGGAAAAAGGTGGTGGGGAGGGGTGGAGGCAAGACTCTTGGCTCTCTATGGGGCAGGCTCTTGGGCA
This sequence comes from Pelochelys cantorii, assembly GCA_032595735.1. NCBI lineage: Eukaryota > Metazoa > Chordata > Testudines > Trionychidae > Pelochelys > Pelochelys cantorii. Next base: position 37,388,069 of record CM064336.1, read on the forward strand.
AGGACTATACTAGAGCCAAATTTGATACTCACCCCCAAAATGCAAAGCATAATTCAGCCTGGGTGCCACTGCTGAACTCTGTAACTCAGAAGGTTCCCCCCACTCCCAAGACTCATCCAAAGTCCAGCAGCAGCCCCTAGAACCTCTAGTACCCCCAGCAGAACTTCCGTGTGGCACCATGACCCTGCCACATTGCTGAACAACTCCAGGCACCACAGCTGGGGACTCCCCTTGGGTGGAAGTAGAGACGGATATATGGGGCTGTTCTGGGAAAGAGGGTCGCTATAGGCAGGTAACTTGTGGGCAGGGTTTGGAGGGCAGAGGTGGCATGTCACTCCCTGTTGGTGGGCAGAGTTCCAGGCCACCAGGGCACACAGACCATGCAAGAGGTGGGACATGGATCTCCACTGACAGGCTGGGGATGAGGAGACAGAGGTGATCATGGGGGTGCTGCAAACAGGGCTGGGGAGCCCTCTCACCTTTACGCCCATCGCGCTGGAAGTCCACATGGCACCACTCGCCATCGTTGACCTTCTTGTTGCTGGCACGCATCTTGATGCCGCCTGAGCCCATGTCCAGCAGGAGGTAAAGGTGGCCATCCAGCAGCTCCATGGCAAAGTAGTCAGCTTTGTGTGGGCGCTCAGCACGACCCTCCCGCGGGGGCTGCAGGCGCCCATGGCTGAAGAGCAGCAGGCCGTTGGGCTCAGTGGTGCGGAAGTCAAAGGAGATGGAGCCTGTCTTTTTGGTGTTCCACTTGGGCAGGGAGATATAGGCCTCAGGTGACTCAAAGGTGACTGGATCCAGTGCCGCCACATTCTCACAGCGGAACACCAAGTCCCCATTGATCTTCATCTTCGGGTCACCTTCTTTGGCCAGGCGGGACAGCTCCAGCTTGAAGTCATTGTTCTTGTACACGACCTAGTGGGGAGAGCTGCAGTGGGACACAAGGCCTTTGTCCTCTAGCAGGTGCCAACTCTGATCTGGCCCCCAGCAAGGACCTGCTGGCTGGCTCAGTGGGTGAGGAATGGGATACAAGGCTTTCCCCTCTGGGGGAACACCAGCTCTCATCTGATCCCAGGGTGGGGAGATTGGCTAGCTTGGGGGAGGGTAGAATATTAGATCTTTTTTCTTCTAGTGGGTGCCAGCTGTAATCTGGCTTCAAGTAAACAATGATGTAGAACTGTTCCTATCTAATGGCTGCTGTGTGTAATGAGTTTCCTGGGTTATCTTCTCATTCCTATTGTCTATATTACACATCAAATTTCATGCCTGCCAGCCCCCAAACATGTATCATATGGGAACGATCTTCAGATGCCACTGATGAGAGAGTCTCCTGCACTTCCTGCCCTCAACTTTTGGTCAGTGTTGCTATGGGCTATTAAACAGCCCTTGACACCACCCCAGAGGTGGCTGCATCTCATCGCTGGTCAAGGGATCCTCATAAAAATAGTTGCTTCACCCAGCCCCAGAGGTAGCCACATCTTATTGAATACTCACATCCTTCAGGCACCCCATGAAGTTATTGCTGACAGGGGACCCTGGTAGATCAGCTGTATTGGGGCTGCCCCCAATGTAGAAAAAGTCATCCGAGCCCAGCATGGTATAATCCTCCTGTGTGTAGCCTGTCGTTGTCAGGATACCATCCACGGAAATGGTCACCTGTCCATCATGATTGCAGGGGTGGGGTGGGGCAGTGGCAGGGAAGGGAAGGGAGAGGAGTATGGGGGGGGAAACAAGCAGACAAAATAATATTATCCACCTGGGGCTGGTGTGGGACTGGGGGATAATGAGGGGGAGGTGGCTAAGCCATTTTTATGTCTGGTTGTCTCTTTGGAGGAATGCCAGTATTTGGAGCTCAGAGGAGGGGGGAGTTGAACAAAATTTGATGGAGGTTGAAAAGGGGCAGCACAAAATTTTATGTGGGAGGGGGACTGCAGTGGGGTTGTTCACAATATTTGATAGGCTGGAAAGGGAGAGTGCATAAGAACTGACAGAGGGCTTGGAAAAGGGGGGCATAAGCTTTGATCAAGGGAGGGTGGTTCATGAGAGTCAATGGAAGAGGAAGGTCTGGGGAGGAAATTGTCGCAGATTTGATCGGGAAGGATCTGCACAAGATTTGGTGGGTGCTAGAAAGAGGGGTGCACACATTTTGATGACCTGTCACTAACCCTGCCAGGAGGATTAGTGATATTAGAGAGAGCTAGACCTACTGTGTGATGGATAAGCACCATATATCCCACCACAATCTGCCTCCACCCTCCCAGGCTGTACCCCACCCTATCACAGCTGCAACTTCTCAATAAGGTCCAGATTGGGGTGCAAAGCTGATCGTGTTCACCTAAACTAGGGCTACTATATTTGAACTTTCAAAAAAGAGGACACTCCTGAGAGGGAGTGTATGTGTATCAGTATTTACCAACTCACGCTGTATTAATGTGTTATATAGTAGAACATATTAGTAGATAACAGCATGAGTTGCTAGATACCGATACAGATATGTTCCCTCTCAGGAGTGCCTTCTTTTTTGAAAGTTCAAATATGGCAACTCTACCTAAACCAAACTAGGATCTTCCACTATCCACCCTGATGACACATTTCCCCTGCCTTGGTTTGGGCAGCTGGGACTTCTGACACACTGGGGGTAATGGCAGGTCCAAGGGAAAGATGGGGGTCCAGGCAGATTTGTGAGGAGGGGTAATCTACGGGCTGTGGTGAGATGGGTGGCAATGGCTATTCTGTGAGGAGGCTGAGGGGAAGGCTGTTCTCTGAGGAGGCAGGGGATGGTGAAAATGGCTATTCTGTGCAGATGCTGGGGAGGGAGGAAATGGCATCCTGTGAGGAGGCTGGAGGGGGAGAACAGCCATTCTGTGAGGAGGCTGCAGGCAAAGGGGATGCCTGCTTTGAGGAGGTTAGCAGGATGGGGGGAATGGCTGCTCTGTGAGGAAGGATGTGGAGGGAGGGAATGGTCACTCTGTGAGGAGGTTAGGAGAGGGGAAAAGGAATGGCTGATCTCTGAGGAGGCTGGGGGAGGGGAATGGCCATTCTGTGAGGAGGCTGGGGTGAGAAATGGTGGTTCAGTGAGGAGGCTGGAGGGGAGAGAATAGCTGCCCCATGAGGAATCCGGGGGAGGGAGGAAAAAAATCACCATTTAGTGGGAAGGCTGGGAGAGGAGGACTGCCATTTAGTGAGGAGGCTGGGGGAGAGGGACTGCCATTAGTGAGGAGGATGGATGGGGCAAGAGGAAATGGCTGCTCTGTGAGGAGGCTGGAGGGGAGAAGAATGGCCATTCTGTGAGAAGGCTGGAGGGGGCAAATATCTGTTCTGTGAGGAGGCTTGTAGGGGAAAGGCCATTCTGTGAGGAGACTGAGGCAGGGAGAAATGCCCATTCAGTAAGGAGGCTGGAGCAGGAGAGAATGGCCACTATGTGAGGAAGCTGGAGGGGGAAAAGGCCATTCTGTGAGGAGGTTGGTGGGGAGAGAATGGCCACTCTGTGAGAAGTTTGGGGGAGGAGAAATGGCCATTTAGGCTAGGTCTACACTACAGTCCTTTGTCGGAAAAAGCTATGCAAACTGTGCTCTGCAATTTGCTAGCTTTTTCCAATCGCTTTTCTGGAAGAGGCTTTTCCGTCATTTGGCCCTGTCTAGATGGGGCCAAATGGCAGAAAAGCCTCCTCTTTCAGCAGAGCCCTTATCTCTCATAGAACGAGGATACAGGGCTCCCCGAAAGAGAGCATTTGCTCTTCCGCAAAAAAACTCAGCAGTTTAGATATAGCCTCAGTGAGGACGCTGGGGGGAGGGGCTGTGTGGAGAATGGCTGCTCTGTGAGGAGACTGCAACAGGGATGGGGATGGGGTGAAGGGAGAAAGGTCACTCTGTGAGGAGGATGTTGGAGGGGAAATGGCCATTCAGTGAGGGGGAAGAGAATGGCTATTCTGTGAGGAGGATGGGGGGATGGCTATTCTGTGAGAAGTTCGGGAGGGAGAAATGGCCGTTTAGGGTGCATCTAGACAGTGGCACTATTTCGGTATACTTCTGGTATCCCAAAAGAATGTTTTCCACGTTTTGACAGCACGCCCGTTATTTCAAAATAGCTTTTGAAATAACAGGTGCACTATTCTGACATTCCAGTAAACATTGTTCCACGAGGAGTAAGGGGTGTTTCAGAATAGTGCTCTATTTTGAAATTTGGTGCTATGTAGACAGTGCCAAATTTCGAAATTAACTCAAAATAAGTTATGCAATTTGCATAGCTCAAACTGCATAGCTTATTTCGAGCTAAGGGTGCAGTATAGACGCACCCTTAGTGAGGAGGCTGGCAGGGATGACTACTTTGTGAGGAGGTGGGCGTCGCCATTTAATGAGGGGGCTGCTGGAGGGGGAATGGCCATTCTGTGAAGAGGCTGTGGCAAGGAAATGTCCGTTCTGTGAGGAGAATATTGGAGGAGGGATGGCCATTCTGTGAGAAGGCAGTGACAGGAGAATGGCTATTTTGTGAGGAGGCGGCGGAGGTCAGGGAATGGCCATTCTGGGGGGGAAGGGTAGCCATTCTGTGAGGAGGCTGGGAGGCAGTGTTCCCTATAAGCTGTACACATGTGCGGCCCCTCAGGAGAGATTCCAATGCCACCCAGCTGATTAGCAGAGTGCCCAAAGCTAGGTTTTTTATTTCTACTGATGGTGCACATTCACACGTCTTAGTGCACATAAAATTTATTCTGCACATGGATGGAATAAACCCACACACAATGGCAAAGATAAGAGGGAACATTGCTAGGAGGGGGAATGGCCATTCTGTGAAGAGATGAGGGTCTTGGGGAGGTGGAATGGCTATTCAGCAAAGAGTCTGTGGAGGCGAAATGGCCATTCAGTGAAGATTCAGTGGCGTGTGCGTGATAACAACTACTCCCTGAGCAGGCTGTGTGTAGGGATATAACTGCCAGCCTGGGGCAGGATAGTGAGTAACTGTTGCTTTGGGAGTACACAAGGGGAACAGCTGTTCCTGGAGGAGGCTGTGGGATCAATGGCCACTGTGGAAGGGGTGTAGAAGTCAGGGGAACAGCTGCTCTGTGAGGAGGTTGTTGGCAAAGGTAGGTAACAGCTAGTGTGTGTAAGGGGCAGAAGTGGGAGTAAGAGCAGTTCTGGAGAAGCTGGGGGCAGTTAAAAGCCATTATAGGAAAGGTTAGAGGGAGGTAACAGCCAGCCTGTGACACGGCTGTAACAGGACCAGTCCATGGGGAGGCTGTATTGTGTGTGGAGAAGTAATGGCTGGTCCATGAAAGAAGAAGGAGTGGGGAAACAGCTGGTCCATAGGGAGGCTGTGAGAAGGGTAATAACCACTGGGGAGGGGAGGGGAGATACAGGAAGAGAAGGTATCAGATAGTGCAAGAATAATGCTTTGTCAGGGCAGGGTGGGGTAAGAGAAGGAAGTTCTGAGCTTCTGTAGTAGAGGGCACTGCTTGTTCATGCGCATGCACGCACGCACATACACACACAGAGCTATGATCCTAGTTATCAGGTAGCAGTACATATATACCACACAAACAGGAAATTCACTTTCTATCCAGTAGGGGACAGTCCCCTCTCTCTCTCCCTCTCAAACACACACACACACACACACACACACACACACACACACACACACACACACACACACACACACACACACACACACACACACACACACACACACACACACACGTACACATGAGATGTTCTGAACCTATCTAGTCGTGGGTAACACACACACATACCCACATGATGACCTTCTGCCATAGAGGTCAATAGGCATACATGAACACATGCACACTTCTGACTCTGTCATGGGCATCCAGTATAATAGGCGGGGGAAGGCATTGCCTTCCCAAACCACCAGCCTGGCTCCACCCCCAGAATGCCTATTGTAGGTGTAATGGGGGCAGAGTATTGCTGCCCCCAGTACCCACCCTCCCTGGGCTCCGGGCGGAGGACATGCGGCACCTGCCCTCCCCATGCTCCAGGGCCAACGAGCTCTGGGGCCAGGGAGGCTGGGGCATGCACACTCACCTGCCCTCTTCCCCTCCCTGTGGTGGTGGGCGGTACGTGCAGCACACTGCCCTGCCTTCCCATAGTAAGGATGTTAAAGACTAGTCAACAGGCACTTCTGCATTCCTCCTTTGATTCCGGGCTGCACGTGGGTGCCTTCTTTGAAATGCACAAGAGTCCCCACTGGGGGCTCTTGTGCATTTCAAAGCCATGGAGAGTCCCCCACTGACCCTGGGCTCCATGCTATGCTGCATGCAGCTAGGAGCCTGGGGTCAGCTGGGAATTCCCCAGCTGCCCCCGGGCTCCCCGCAGCTGCCCCTTGGAATTCATGCAACTCAAAGGGGCAGCTGCCTGGAGCCTGGGGTCAGCTGGGGAGTCCCGGGAAATAGTGCGGGGAGCTCAGGATCAGCTGGGGAGTCCCCAGCTGACCCCAGGCTCCTAGCGGCATGCAGCACAGCATGGAGCCCGGGGTCAGCGGGGGACTCGCAGTCCCCCACTGATCCCAGGCTCCATGGCTTTGAAACGTACAAGAGCCCCCGCTGGCGACTCTTGTGCATTTCAAAGAAGGCACCCATGTGGAGCCGGAGTGAGTGGGACTTCCCGCTGGCCCCGGGCTGTATGCGGAGTTCCGCATTCCTACTTTGAAATGTACAAGAGACCCACTGAGTGGGGAGGGAAGATGGCATGGCTCCCATGGGGGGCAGGGCCCCAGAGGAAGGGGCGGGGCAGGGGTGAAGCTGACGGCTTGCCTTCCCTAGCCCTACATTCACCCACTGCTCATGGACCCTGTCTAGTAGCAAGCAACTCATGCACACACATTCATGCACACTGAGACAGTTTTAATTGAATGGTTAACTGGTTAACAGGGTGATGCTTACTGGTTATGGTGGGGGATGCTCCGGAGCAGTCCCTGTCCATGGGGCATGCAACCTGGCTCACCGTGGGCAGGGGCACTCCACCCTGGCTAGAGCAGCCCCTGCCTGGGGTGGAGGGGAGCACTACAGCCTGCCTGCTCCCATTTAAGTGATTAACGGGTTAAACATAACATTTAACTGGTTAACCAATTAAACGGGATTTTACATCCCTAGTTCTAATCATGTCTTGGATGGGACAGTACACAGGCAATTCTGATGCCTTAGTGTTACACACACACACACACACACACACACCCCCACCCCCCGAGTTCTGACCATGTCTGGTAAGAAGCAGTACATGCATCCCCAAACACAGGCAGTTCTGATTCTATACAGTCTGGAGCAACACACACACGCATACACAGAGGCAGTTCTGATCTTGTCCTATAGGGGTTGTATATGTGCGTGCATGCACGCACGCACACACACACAGAATTCTGATTCTATATAGTATGGAACAGTACACACAGAGTTCTGATTCTATATAGTATGGAACAGTATATACACAGAAGCAGTTCTGATCCTGTTCTGGGGTGCAGTACACATGTATGCACACACACACACACACACACACACACACTCTGTAATGATCATCTCCAGTAGCAAATAGTACATCTGCATGTATGCTCACACACACATTTCTGACCTATCTAGTAGGATAAACTTAAAAAAACAACAAATGGTCTGGTAGCACTTTATAGACTAACAAAACATGTAGATGGTATCATGAGTTTTCGCGGGCACAGCCCACTTCTTCAGATAAAGTGCTACCAGATCATTTGTTGTTTTTTAAGTTTATCCTGTACAGACTAACTTGGCTACCCCCTGAAGCTACCTAGCAGGGTGCATCACACATACAGGAAGTCCCCATTCTATGCAGTATAGAGAAGGACAAAGTACACTTACAGACAGTTCCTAACAATACATCAATGAGCAGTATACACGCACACAGAGGCCTTTCTGCTTCTGTCTAGGAGGGGGCAGTGCACCTCAGAGTCCAAACCTAGAGGCAGTCCTCATTCTATCCAGGATGGAGCAGTGTACATATAGGCAGTTCTGATTCTATCCAATAGGGGTAGTACATATACAGAGAAAGTGTGTTCTGATTCTCTGCAGTGTGAAGCATTATGGACAAACGCATACATATAGGGAATTCTGATCCTATTGAGAAGGAAGCAATGTGTGCGCGCACATGCGCGCGCACACGCACACACACAAGAACAAAATCAGAACTGCCTCTGTATATTCACTATGAAGCCACAAATACAACCACATACAGGCATTTCTAAACCTCTCCAGTAAGGGGCAGTATGCACGTACATGTATACACACATGCTATATAAAGTCTGTTCAGATCCTATTCTAGCAGTAGCACCCCCCCCCCAAGAGTGTAACAGTACACAGCTAACTCCTCTACTACCCCACCAGCCCTCCCTGATATCCCGCACATCCATCCTGTTTGCAATGGGGGAACCTGAGCCCCAATGCCACAGCAACCCCTTGCAGCACAGAGGGGGCTTTACCCCACAATGCTCACTAACTGGCTAACAGTGTTGAGACCAGTTCAGATCCAAAGTCCACCCCACTGCTTTGGGTGCTTGTTTTGACCCAGGTTTGATTTCTGAAGCAGTGGAATGAGGTAAGTCAGGCTGTCCTGGAAGCACTTTTCCAGGTATATAGGTACCACACAACCCCAGCATAAATTGTTAACCCTGTGTCATAAGGCTTGGGGAAGACAGGATGGGGCTGCATTTTGTACCCCCATACCTTTGATACTTATTTCAACCCATCAAATCTTGTGCATATGAGGGCTCTGGCTGGAGGAACCATTATGTTTGCTGCAGGATTAGAAAACGAGGCAGGAGGATTATTTGTGTTTTTCTTGTTGGGGGTCTGTTTCTTGATAATCAGTGGGACTGCATGGGTAGGGGGTTATGGAGAGAGATTTGGGAGTGGGGGATTGTGGTTTTTTAAAGTCCTTTCAATGGGTCCATTTCCTTTTCCCCATAAAGCAGGGGATGGGTGGAGGAGAGGCTGGGGGTGGGGTCACATTAGTATTGGTCAGTACAAAAACATGCAAAAGAAGTTAGAATGGGAAGGGAAGGGCAGGAAGACATATAGTCCAAGCTGGGGTCCCTCCCTGTAGACAGTGCTCCCCTCAAATCCTGCTCTCAAAGGCTACGGCCTTGGGGTGGAACTATCCCTTCAGCTGCTAGATAGGCTGATCCTGTGTTTGGCAGAGGATAATGAAGACCCACATCACCACATAGGGGAAATACTCAGAGAAACCCCTTGGCATTCCAGCTAACAGAATATACAACTTCTGAAGTTATTCCTGGATCCTGACCTGGCTACAAGCCCCAGGGTGAAAAGAGCAGAGGGAGCTCACAGACACAGTGGGTCAAGGAAGACGGTGCTACAGAAGACAGCTTCCCCCCACTCTTACAGCTGGGAATAAAACAGGAGCTCCCAGAACCTTCTGCTTTTATCACTAGACCCCCCATTTCCTCCCAGAGCTGAAGATAGAACCCAGAAGTCCTGACTCCCAGTCCTCCCTACTCTAACCACCAGATCCATCTCTTGACCCAGAGCCAAACAAAAAACTCAGAAGCACTGAGTCATAGTCTTTCACTGTCACCAGCTCTAATCCTAGACCACCGTGTAAGAACTGCATATAACACCCAGGCATCCTGATTCCTAGCCCTACCTTATTCTGTCCACCAGATTCCAAACTCCATCCAGAGCTGGGGACAGAAGCAGGAATCCTGGCTCCCAGCCCCACATCTGGCATACTCTAACCCACTCAACCCCACTTCCCTGCAAGAGCTGTGCATAGAACCCAGAAGTTCTGCCTCTCAGCTTTCCCCACCCCGTTTTAACCACTAGATACCCCGTCAGAGCCAGGATAGAAATCTATTAGATATAAATCAAAGCTCACCTGCGGACAAGCTGCCCCCACTAAAAAGTTAATCTAAAAGGAGGGATCCCAGTTCAGACAGCCTCCGCATAGGACAGAGAGCTCCTGTGAGGAAGGGGGTGGGGATAAGTTTTGGATTAGTAAAAGAATTTGGAGGTTTGGAGGTCTGTTTTCCTCGGACAAACTTAAAAGTTCAGACAGAAAAATGGCAGTTAGTAGAAACAGTAAGACAATCTTCATTAGCACAGTATTAGTACCACAGGAGTTAATTATCAGCTGGCATTAATCATGGCTCTTGGTTAATTAATTAATTAATCATCAGAGAGAGAGAGAGATCGGCGGAGAGAAAGAGACTCGTATGGAGAGAGAGGAAAGCCATGCAGGTCAGAGGCAGAATGAGCAATAGCCAGAGCCGTGCATGTTAGACAGGTTTGGGAGCTCCAAAGGGGAAGGGGGGGGGGTGCAGACCAAGAGGAGGCAGAGAAAGAGAGAGAGAAAGAGAAAGATGCAGGCTGAGACATGCAGGGGGGTAGGGGGAGCGAAATGGAGGTGGATAGGGCTGGCTGGGGGCGTGGTTTGTAACGGGAGCACCTCAGTGATAGGTAAGCAAATATGTGGGTTGTACTACAACCCCAGAAACTTCCTCCCACACACACCAGCCCTCCCTCACATACACCCTAGAGCTCACACATACATACACACACACACGCACTCTTCCCCATATGGACCAGAGATATTCCTCTTCTTCACACACTGCAGAATACACACATACAGTATCTTCCTTCCCTCCACACACTAAGAACCCTCTTCTCCACACACTCCAGAACTCTCCCTATACACACATACCCCACAGCCATCAACACACACATATACACACACATGGCTTCCCTTCAGACTCCTCCCTCATACATACAGCAGTGAACTCCCCCAACACCTACATTAGCTATCTCCACACACATGCACCAGAGGTCAGTCTCAAACACATGCCTGAGAGCTCTCCTTTCCATGCACATACACTGGAACTCCCCTCAATACACATGGACCAGTAGCACTCTCCCCGCAGTCACAGCGCAGCTTCCCCAACACACACCAATGTTCTCCCACTTACACAACAGAGCCCCATACACACACAAACTAGAGCTTTCCCATAAAACATGCACTAGAGCTCACACCCTCTACGTACCAAGGCTGACACACACAGACATTTCCCGCCAAATGAATTACTCCTCACATTCACATGCACACCTGAGCTATCCCTCCAAACATCCACAAAGCAGAGATATTCCACCTGTGCATTATTTTCTCTCACATACACACACACTGCAGAGCTATTGCCTTCTCAAGCACCAGAGCTATTCCTACCCACTCACAAACATGCACCACAATTATTCTCCCCAAGAGCTACACACATACACACACACACAAACAGGGAGGCACCAGAATTGTTGCTTCCATCAACACACATAAGCTCCTGTTGCTCCTGTGCCTCCTTGTTTTAAGCTTTGTCCCCAGACTTGCTTTAGACCCACTTCTGACTTACTCCTGTCCTGCTCCCTTGCCTGATACCTGACTTCGGCTCTGACCCTTACTGCAATCACAAGGTGTGACGGACCACCATTGCTCCAGATGTGACTGCTCATGCCCCCTTTCGTGCCAGTTCACCTAATCTACCTAAAAATGGAGAAGGAACAGATTCCACTATTGGGGTGGGTCCTGCTAAGGCCATCTTCCTGTCAGGGGGATATCTTGCAGAACCTACAAAATCAGGTTACCATTCCACCTCTCACTCTAGTACCCTGCACAACCATTTCTCTACTGATACTCTGGATGGCCAATTGGTGCCCAACACCCGCCCTATTCCTGCTCCAGCTATGCCACTCCACAATGTCGGAGATTTACCTGGAAGCACACGTATACTCAGTTAATTTCAAAGATTTGGAATTTGCCTAAGTGCATAATGTCCCCACGCAGAGCAAGATTACCTCCAATTTGGTAGAGTTCATAGAGTTCACTGCTCTTTTTTGACCCAGTCACTCACCAGTCTGCCCCCTGAGAAGCCACTACCTTTCAAGACCATTGTGAAATCTTTCAGTGGCGGTTGATCTACGTGCTACATTTCCTAGCTCATCACCCATGACCCATGTATCTGCTGGATGGCAAGTATGAGGCATTTTAGCACACCATATGCTGGTAATCTTGCCTCTCATTATTTTTACACACACACCCCCAGAGCTATTGCCTCCTCAACCACAAAGCAGCGGTCCTCTGCAGCAATGCCTGCCTCCAAGCATATTCCCAGACTGGGGATTAGTCCAAAGGGAAACTCGGCAACCCCCATAGCCTTGGTGGTACCTACCAAACATCAAGACTTTGCTGATATGTTCAACAAAAGAGGAGCTGACAAATTGCCATCCCACTCACCTCTAGATTGAAGAGAGGTATCTTTCAGGCATATGTATTTTCCCTCAGAACATGAGTTAAAAGCTCTCCAGAGCTATCACCAAGAAAATCTGCAAAAGGGGTTCATGTCTCCAAGTCCCAAGCTGGGGCTCCAACTTTCTTTGTAAGAAAGAAGGATGGTTCCTCTGCAGCCTTGTGTGGATTACCGGGCATTAAACAATGTTACGATCTGGAAACAGTACCCCTTACCGCTCATCAAGCTCTCTGAAAGACTTTGTTCCACCAAGGTCTTCACTAGGTTGGACCTTTGTAGAATTCATAACTCAGTTCAGATTTGAGAAGGAGATGAATAGAAGACTGCCCTCTGCACATGGTACGGACACTTGAAGTAGTCGGTTATGCCATTTGACTTGTGCAATGCTCCCGTGACTTTCCAACATTTCATTAATGATATCTTTAGGGACACACTGGGCCAATTTCTGAGTATTTATTTCAATGACATCCTTTGAGGACCTTCATTTGTGGATCCAGGTCTCCATGACCAACATGTACACTGCATGTAAAAGAGACTCTGCCAAAACCTATACGCTAACTTTAAGAAGTGTGAATTTGACTAGGACATAGTCAAATTCCTTGAGTATATTGTTTCCCCAAAGGAACTAACTATGGACCTGCACAAGTAGCAACAAGAGCTAAAGTAAATCCAGGGCTTTACCGACAGCTAACAGTGTTTTCTAGCTGATGCTTTTGTGAAAAGGAGCCAGGTTTATCTTGTCCTTGAAAGCCCATTCTGCCTTAGATACACTAAAAAGGGCATCTACAACAGTACCCATTCTGATGCAGCCAGATCCTACAAAGCCTTTTATAGTGGAAACTGCAACATCAAACTTTGCTGTAAGTGCAGTGTTATCAAAACAAGTGGGCCTCGATAGCCAGCTTCATGCCTGTGCCTTTCGTTCCCATAAACTAACCCCCATGGAAAGAAATTAAGATATCTGTGACAAGGGGCTGTTAGTTATCAAGGTGGCCCTGAGGGAATGGCATCATCCTTTGAAGTAGGGAAGTAAGCGACTAGTCGAGTAGTCACTCGAGCAGCAAGGGGGGGGGGAGGCAGGAGCTGGTGCTGTCTCCATTGTGCGTGTGGGGTGGGGCAGGGGAGGTAGAGCCGCAGTGGCCCTGGAGCCGGCGTGAACCGGGACTGCTCAGTCCTGGCTCACGCTGGCCCTGGGAGCTATCCCCCACTGCAGCTCTGCATATTAAATGTAGCAAGAACCCAGTGGCTCTTACTATATTTAAAATGCAGAGCCGCAGCAGTCCTGGAGCCGGCGCAAGCTGGGACTGCTCAGACCCGGCTCACGCCAGCCCCACGAGCTAACCCTGCTGCAGCTCTGCATTTTAAATGTAGAAGAAGCTAGGCTGCCTGCCCGCCCAGCTCCTACTACATTTAAACTGTAGAGCAGCAGAAGAGATAGCTCCTGGACCCGGCACGAGCTGGGACAGAGCACCTCCCCTTATCAACTAATCGTGTAGTCAATACAAACTGTATTGGCTAATCGTGTAGTCTATTACCACTTCTTAACAGCCTTACTTTGGACGGAGCACAGTTACCAGTCCAGGTCCTTATGGACCACAAGAACCTAGAATCCCTCCAAAGGGCCGAACACCTCAATCAAAGCCAGATCCGCTGGTCCCTCTCTCTTGCCTGATTTGAATTCCTGGTGACCTATTGTCTGGGGACAAGAAATTCAAGAGTGAGTGCTGTGTTTTTCCAAGGATGCGTATATTGAACCTGGTGGAGAACCTCCTTCCAAAGTTCTTAAAGTGCTCAATTTTGTCAACAGGGCTGTTGACAGCAGTCTGATCCCCTGCATTCATGCTCACCAATGTGTTTGCAACCCAGATCCACCAGACGCTGGGAGGTGCAGACGCCACTCAGAGTTCAGGCTACAACATGGTATCTTTTATCACAGGGATCTCTTTTGTGTTCTGGCAGACCAGCCTAGATTTCAGATCTTTAAATTATGGCACAACATGCCACTTGCTGGTCACTTCGGTCAATCCAAGACCAGGAGCCATTTTCTAACTTTCTGGTGGCTGGGTCTATGTACTTAAATCAAAGAACATATAAAGTCCTGTAACCCTCTATTCTGGAACCAAGAGTCCACACTCCAGATGGCTTGGCTTCCTTCAGTCCTTGCCTATTCCACCCCACCTTTGTTGACTGTATCTATTAACTTCACTGGAGAAATGCTTCATTACCAAGGGCACACAATGATCCTAATCACAGTTGATCTAACTAAGATGATGCATTTGGTTCTGTCTCACGCAATCCCTACTACCCTGGAAATGGCATCTCTCTTCTTAGAGAAGATCTTTTGTTACCGTGTCAGACCGGCATCCCCAGTTCATCTCCCATTTTTGGTGGGAGTTTCTAAAACTTCTTGGCATTCAGCCTCTCACCTCATCTACCTGTCACCCACAAACTAATGGGCAAACAGGACAAGTCAATCAGATTCTTGAACAGTATCTCTGCTGTTTTTTGAACAACCACCAGGATAACTAGCTTTCCCTGCTTCTCTATGAAGAATTTGCCCACAGAATGTAACCCAAGCTTCCAGACAACAAAGCCCACTCTTTGCTAACTACAGCTTTCAACCACACTGGCATCCAGACACATCCATGAGTTTCTAATATCTGCTGCTATGGACTTCACCACCCACCTGAACCAAGTGCACCAATAACTCAAGGTATAGTAGTGATCTGCTGAAGAAGCTTGAAACCATCATGCTGGCCAGGGCTGCTAGATCATCCCCAACCTTGTCATAGTATTTGGTTTGGTTTAATTATCCACCCAGAATCTTAAATTGGCTCACCCATCAGTCAAGTTAGAGCAGTGGTACCTGGCCCCATTCACGGTCTCGGACCAAGAGATCCCAGTAACATTGAAGTGACAGCTATCCAAATCCCTAAAGATCCATCCTATCTTTCATGTCTCCTTCTGAAGCCTTACACTGAGAACCCATTTCCAAACCACTCCAATCCACTACTGCCACCTATAACCATTCTAGGGTAGGACAAATACATGGTCCAACAAATTCTTGACCCCTAATCAGCTAGGAAAAACTCCAGTATTTGGTGGACTGAATGGACTGTGGTCCAGATGACCAGTCCTGGGAGCCAACAGAGAACATCTATGTCCCAGACCAACAAAGGGACTGCCACCAAACTATCCCAAGATGCCTGGCCCTAGAGCCATTAGAAGGTGCTTCCCAAAGAGGAGAAGTGCTATCTGGAATCATGAGCCTGGGACCAGCTAGATGACCTGCAAATTCCCTAACTGGCTGAGGCTAGATCTACACTACAAAGAAAAGTCGGAAAAAGATACGCAAATTGCAAACTGCAATTTGCGTATCTTTTTCCGCTTTTCTTTTGAAAGAGGCTTTTCTGAAATTTGGCCTGTCTACACGGGCAAAATTTTGGAAAAGCCTCCTCTTTCGACACATCCCTTCTTCCTCATACAATGAGGATTACAGAGATGGCGAAAGAACGCGTCCACTTTTTCAGAAATTGTTCCGCAAAAGCGGACGCATTCCTTGGACGCGGCATAGCTTTTCCAGGATACCTCCAGTATCCCAGAAAAGCTCTGCAGTCTAGACATGGCCTGAGAGGCATCACCAGCCTTAAACCTTAAGCCCAATAGCAACAGTAGGCTTGTGGCTGCTCAGCACCTAAGCCCGCAGCTGCAATTGCTTCTGTGCCGGCTTTGTCCTCTGCCTTACTCTTTTCCTGCTCCAGCCCTGCTCCCTTGCTTTGTTCCTTACTCTAGCTCTGACCATAGTGTTTGTTCTTGGCCCCTAACTACTATTCTGACCACTCTACCTGAACACCCTTGCCCCAGTTCATGACACACACAGAAGAGCTACTCTGCTTACACTCACACATATACACACCAAGGCTCTTTCCTCCCTGCCACACACCAGGACTATCCCACTCCCCTTCAAAGGCTGGTAACTATGGGCTTAAGATCCTTCAACTGAGCTTTCAGCTGGCCAGTTCTGCCTTCTGAAAGGTTAATGAGCCCAGCTGGGAATCAGCAGAATCACCGGACTGGTCAGCTCACCCAATTGGCTGCAAGAAGCTAACAGGTCTGCATTTAAACTCAGCAGTGGCCGCAACCCACACTGGCTCAATGCTTATGCCTGCAAATGCCATCTCCCCGGTGCCTGCCTTTTTCTCAGTCTTGCTCTAGCCCTGCTCCTGCTTTGTTCCTGTCTGCTCCAGCCCTGCTCCCTTGCCCAGCTTCTAACTCTTGGCTTGTCTCCTGGATTCTGACTGCCACTCTAACCCTTGGCTCTGACTCCCAGTTCCTAGTCCCAGCTCTAATCACTGGGCCAGGCTCCATTTCTAGCCATTTCATCAAACTGCCCACATCCCAGTCCCTGGTAGTTTCAGCAGCCCAAAGAACAGAGAAGACCTGGTTCAGCTGCCGGGATGGATCCCACTAAATCCAACGTCTCTTTGGCAGAGTTAGTGGATGCCTTACAAAATCTGCAAACCCAGGTCATTGTTCTGCAAGCGCATAATGTATGTAGCACTGCAGGTGTAAGGCACAGAGTCAATGACTCAGGCCTCTCCAGAATTGAAAATCCCAATACCTGACAAATTTGATGGCAATCATAGAAAGTTCCAGGTTCTTGCACTATTACCATCTCCTGTTCCTACTGGAACTGCTGATGTTTTCCAGAGGCCAAAGCAGGATGGGACTCATCATCAATCCACTGACTGGGGATGCATTGGATTGGGCCTCTGAACTGATTGAGAAGTCAGTTCAAGGAGTTTGTCCAAGCCAGAACAGTGCTCTTTGATCACCTGAAGTGTACGCGTAGGAGAGAAGCCATGTTCCGGGTCCTGAGGCAAAGATATTAGCCAGTTGCTAAAGATGCTGCAGATTTTTGACACGTGGGTGTTGGGCACAGAAAGAAACAAGGTGTCTCTGTGCTATTGCTTCTGGCTTGAGCCAAATGATGAAATCAAAGATGAGCTTGCATGGATAGAATTCCCCACTGCTCTAGAGGCATTTATCAACCTATGCACCAAGACTAACAATCGCTTATTGGAACACTGCCAAACAAGGAGAGTGGCTTCTCAATTCACATCCGTCTCCACAGCACCAGCTAGCCAACATTCAGTGCCTGCCAAACAGTCTGAAGTTGTGTATATGGTCACGACTGAGAAGGCCTGATGCCAGGTAGTGGAATCTCTACTGTGGGGAATCTGGGCACTTTGCTCTGACCTGTCCTGCGAAGACTAGTTTTGCATCTCACTTGGGAAGCATCAGGGCATGGCCCTTGCACCTCCCCCCGGTGTGGCACTGGATGAGCAGTGAAGCACCTTTTGCTTCCACTCTGTCTACAACATCCTATTGTGATGAAGGCCAGCCTGAAAGCAATGATTGACTCTGGCTCCTTCAGAAGCTTCCTGAACTTGGGAGTTCACTTGTGCACAGCACAGCACAAGGACTTACCCAATGTAACAGAATCCATTGACAGATCACTCCTCTCATCAGGTCCCATCATCCCTGAGACTGCACCCTTAATTCACAACCCTTCCGCAGCATCGCAAAACCCTTCAGTTGGGTCTGATTCATTCCTGGCACTTCCTGGACATCCATAGTGTTATCCCACTCATGATCCACATGCCCTCTGCAGGGCAGGAATGATTAATTTCCTCTTGTTCTACTGTCAATAGTCTTGTCACCCTGAACCAGGTTCTCAAGTTGGGGGCTAATTTTTAGCATAACCCCAAGGAAACTCTGAACTTTTGGTTACTCTGGGACACAAAGACTGAGTCCAACAGACTCTCAGTCAACACTTGCCTCAACAATACTGGTGAAATACTGGGACCTGGCAGAATTTTTTTGACAAGAGGAAGGCTAATATCCTTCTGCCTGTCTGTCTCTATGACTGTCCTACAGACCTCCAGCCAGAGGTCAGTATCTGTTTTGGATATATTTACTTTCTCTCAAGTCCTGAGTTGTGGATGCTCCAAGAACATCTATAAAAGAAACTGGAATGGCGGTGGAAGTGTGTTCACCCTCCTGGTTGCATCTGGGAAGGGGATGAGTGGAAGACTGCCTTCCATATCTGAGTGGATCACTTGGAATATTTACTAATCCTCTGCAGGCTGTGTAATGCTCCTGCGTGTTTCAATATTTTATCCATGACACTTTCAGAGACTTGTTGGACCAATTCATTGCTATTTAATAATATACTTGTTTTTCTGACGATCAAGCCCTTCATCACTAACATGTATTTTGAGTTTTTGAAAGGGTTTGCCAGAATCTCCTCTATGGGTATGTCTACACTACAGAGGAAGATCGAAGCTGCCACTATTGATCTTCCAGGGTTTGAATTAGCCGTCTAGTTAAAACAGCTAATTTGAAGTGAGGGGGGCACTCCGGTTGATGCCAGTAACTCTGCTTTCACAAGGAGTAAGGGAAGTCAGAAGAAGAGTGTTCTTCCTTCTACTTCCTGCAGTGAAGACAGTGCCAGAAGCCGAGTTAAGCTATTTCAACTTCAGCTATGCAATTAACGTAGCTGAAGTTGTGTATCTTAATTCAACTTTGTCCCATAGTGTAGACATACTCTATGTTAAAGAGCAAAAATGTGAATTTGATCACAATACAATCAAGTTTGTCAGGTGTATCATATCACCTGGTGGGCTAACAATGGAACCACGTATAGATGTCTCAGGTGGTCAGCCTAGGCTTAAAGATCTGAGATCATGTCATGACCTCAGTGTTTGCTGGTCTCTGGTGGAACTAAAACAATGAACTTAGTTTCATGGAAATTCATGGTGACCAGGTATGCACTGGTATGGACTAGTATACCATGAAATATGCTAATTCCTGCAACTTGGTCTCCTCCAGGCATTGCGCACCTCATATTAGTTCTGAACCAGCACATCCCTGGCATTCATTGTATAGTTACCTTGCTTCCATGCTTGTCCAGTGGTGCTAGATGCAGTTGACCTCTTAACTAAAATGACACACTTAGCTTCTTCTCACACAGTCCCCACCACCTCACAAACAGCCTGCCTCTTCCTAAGCGTTTCTTCTGGCTCCATGGACTATTTACTGTGTGAGAGAGAGACTCACACTTGGTTTCCCATTTCTGGCACAGGTTTTTAAAACTCCTGCATATAGGGTTCTTTACCTCATCAGCATACCACCCACAGGCCAATGGACTGACAGAACAGATAAACCAAATCACAGAGCAATACCTCCAGTGGTTCCTAAAATATCACCAGGGTAACTGGGTCTTCCTGCTGCCATAAGTCAAATTCACCTACTACAATCCAATCCATACTTCTACCCATCAGACCTCATTCCACGCAAATTGCAGCTTCTATCTCTGCTTTCACCCAGTATTGCCCACAAGCTGCCTAGTTCCCATCTGACCCATCTGAATCACTTACAAAAGCTTCTAAAGAAACCCCTACAAATGTTATGTGGATTGGGGTTGCCAGGCCAACCTAACTTTAGGATTGGGGACAAACTCTGGCTATCAGCTCAGAATCTCAGATCAAGCCAATTATCAATAGCTAGGGCGGTTCAAGATTCTCAAGCAGATCAACCCCGTGATATTCATGTTTCTATTACCAGACAGTGAAAATCCATCCTGTGTTCCCTAAATACTACAGGACTTTCTTCAAGCCAAGTAGCACAGTCTGAGGGCCCCTAGAAGGTACATTTGAAAGTGGGCAGTACTGTCAGAACTGTGCACTTACGTTCCTTTGGCTAAGCCTGAGGGCTGGCTAATTCAGCTTTCAGGCATGTTAATGAGCCCTGCTGGGCCTAACTGGCCATCCCACCTGATTAGCTGAAAAGAGCCAAAAGACCTGCATTTAAGCTCTGCAGCTGCAAGTCACTTGTCTGAGCAGGCCTTATTCCCAGCTTTACTTCAGCTGTTCCAGCCTCATCCTCCCTCTCCCCCCATTGCTCCAGACCAACTCCTGCCTAGTGCCTGTCCAACCACAGACTGCTCCAGCTCTGACCCTAATTCTGGCTCTCACCCTTCCTTGGCTTTGACACAGAGCTATCCCCTCCAACACCAGATTAATTCCCAGACCCCTCCCCCCTGTCATGCATCAGAGCTATTCCTACCCCCCCCTACAACACACCAGAGCTATTTTCCACACATACACTCCACAGCTATTGCCCAACACGCACACCAAGCTATTGTGAGTTGTATGCATGTGTAGAGAGGTATGTGTCCTAAAGCTATTGTTACACACACGTACATGTGTGCAACCTAGAGCTACTGCCCCTCCCACACAGGCACCAGAGCTACTTCACACATACCCACCCAAAACTATTGCCCCCCACAAGTGCACACCCCCTCTGCACATAAGCACCAGAGCTATTACCCCACACATACACATGCATATGCACCAGAGCTATTCCACCTGCACACGCGCACACACACACACACACACACACACACACACACACAGGCACCAGAGCAATTACCGCCCCCCCAAGCAGCACAATGGTTCCATCTCCCCCACACACATAGGCACCACAGCTATTAATCCACATACCCACTTACATATACTAGACATATTCTACCTACACATACACATGCACACACACCAAAATTATTACCCCCCCACACACACCAGTGCTTCTGCACCCTCCCCATCTACACACACACACACACACACCAAAGCTCTTTCCCCCTTCTTCCCATCACACTGCCTACAACAGTGGTTCCCAAACTTTTTGGCATCACGCCCCCTTTTTGATTTTTGAGAAACCCTCACGCCCCCCCCTCCCAAAAAATAGCAGCAATACTTGGGGTGGGATTGACGGGTGTGTGTGGGGCTGGGCCGCCTTGCGCCCCCCCTGGAATTTCTTCAAGCCCCCCCAGAGGGGCACACCCCCCAGTTTGGGAACCCATGGCCTACAGGAATCCTAAAACTCTGGGCACAGCTTTTGGGTGCCGGCTTTTCAAGGGAGTCGGCTGTCACTGCTGCACAACCCCAGGGAATGTGTATGTTGAACAATCACACAAAACCAGAAAGGAGCAAGGTTTTCATTGTATAGTTGCACACCTATGCACAGAAACACACACATGCCATAGCACTTGAGTTGCACGAACACACAGTACACACACACATATTCATGCTAAAAGAACTGTGTCTCATATTCCACCATCAGCCTTGCACATTTGGGGCAATGTCAGCACACTATCATGCCTAAGTCCACAGCCATGTCGCACACACGGAGGGACAACACATCCATTGCACCATTACCTGCCCCCAGTGGAGCTGTGTGAAACTGTTTCCCTGTGTGTGCACAAACACTAGAGGCCACTAGTGCACTGCACAATCACATTTATCCCTGCACACGGATAGCAGTGTGATGTGTTTGATTCACACACACCGCAACAGTGGATCGCCATGATCTACTTATTCATGGGGAGGGGTTGTGTCTCCTGACTCGCAGGCCTCCTTCCTTCCTCCGGACACTCATGGCAAAGACTGTTGCTGGCTGCCCCTCACACACGGAGTTCTAAGATGCAGAAGGGAGAGTGATCCTTGCACTGATGGAGGGGATTGGGCTAGTTATAGGTGGCTGGCATGCACCCTGGTAGCTGTCTCAGACCCCCAGAGTGGAGGGGGGGATGTTGAATGCCCACAGACCAAAGTCAACTGTGAGTCTCCGCATGTGCGCATACATACCCCCTGCCTTAGCCTGAGACCGTAACACTGTGCACTGATACTGCACAGATCTATTCACTCACATACTCACACCCCCACTTCACGTTTCCTACACATCCTTGCACATATACCTCTCCAACATACACTCGCCCTACACCCTCTCATATGCCTCACCGCACACACTCTACACACCTTCACCCCAGTGCTCATGCCATTACACATTTGTACGCACATAGACTCAGACTCATAGACTTTAAGGTCAGAAGGGACCATTATGATCATCTAGTCTGACCCCCTGCACAATGCAGGCCATAGAATCTCACCCACCCTCTCCTAGAATAATCTTCTCACCTATATCTCAGATATTGAAGTCCTCAAATGGTTTAAGGACCCCAAGATGCAGAGAATCCTCCAGCAAGTGATCCGTGCCCCATGCTACAGAGGAAAGCGAAAAACCTCCAGGGCCTCTGCCAATCTACCCTGGAGGAAAATTCCTTCCCGACCCCAAATATGGCGATCAGCTGAACCCTGAGCATGTGGGCAAGACTCACCAGCTAGACAACCAGGACCAATCCCAACTAGATCAACCCAGTCAGGGCTTTGTCAAGCCAAGACTTAAATACCTCTAGAGATGGAGACTCCACTACTTCCCTAGGTAACCCATTCCAGTGTTTCACCACTCTCCCAGTGAAATAGTTTTTCCTAATATCCAACCCTAACCTCTCCCACATGTGCTTCCTTCCTGCACGGTTACCCTGCCAATCCACACACGCGCCAGGCAGGGCACTGGAACAATGGGTGCAAGAGGAGCAGCAATGCCTCTTCTCTTGGCAACTGAATCCCTGGCTTCTGTCATAGCCAGGTGTTACAGTTTTATTCAATGGTCTGCTGCCCCGCTGCTCCAGTACACATATTCTCCAGGCTTACAGCTTCCTGGGCACCCACCCTAGGCATCCCACCCCACTCCCAATGCACATCCCCCCAGATGCACACACGCCCTACAAATGCACACTCCCGAATCACACAGAGGCTAGAGCACTGATCCCTACCACCTGCCCCACATTCTTCCTGAGTTGGCTCAGCCTACGGTGCTCCTGTTAGAAAGACAGCCAGTTGGAGCTGTTGGAGGAGTGGGGTGGGGGAGAGCAGGGCAGAGGAAGGGAGGAGGGTGGGAAGGATGGTGTCAGACACAGTGTTAGTTCAGCCCCAGAGAGTCGCTCTCAAAATAAAAACCGGACACAAGAGCAGCATGCCCCAGTCAGTCCCAGCATGCCATGCGGTATGTAGGGCCAGCAGCACCACCCGTGGCGGGAGTGGGGATGACAGCCAGGGCATCCAGTGGGGTTAACAAGCCAATGTGCAACCAGCTACACCCATGGGGAGGGATTCCCAATGGGGTTGGAGGTCATCCCCTACAGGCCTGGTCCAAAGGAGACTCAGGTTTGGAGAAGGTGTGAGTGGCTAATCCCATGGAACTCTCCAAATGCACAGTGCAGAGGGGCAGTGTGAGGGGGAAATGCAGCTTGCACCCCCAAAATGTCCAAATTAATGATCCCTCTTTTATTGCCCCCTTGTGCTCCCTCCCCCAATCAACTTCTGGCCCTGACCCCACTGGCTGCCATAAGCCCATTTCCCACAATCCCTGGCGGGTTCGCCGCCATGGAGCAGATGTGACGCGCACAGAAGTTGCTTCATGGGATGGTGTTTTCCATGGATTTTTTTTATTGTTGTTTTCGGGGGAGGGGAGGTAAAAGGAATAAAAACGTAAAACCAAAAGAGTAAAAATAAAGAAATAATATATTTTTACTTTTTTATTTATTTTTTGAAAAAAATCCAATAAAGTTAAAATATTTTGCTTTTAGAAAAGAAAAAAAATAGTATTTTTCCCAAAAATAAATAAAAATATAAATAAATTAAAAATGTTGCTTTTGGAAAAGAAAGAAAAAGACTTCTTTAAAATGTTTTTGGTTAAAAAATGTTAATTATAAGCTGAGAGGTTCAAAAACAAAGGATTTTCTTAATGCCACATTTGATATACTGGTTTTAATCTTACACCAACATGGGTTGTATTGGTTATCATCAATTTTATACTGACATTGATTTTTGGTTAATGTCAATTTTATACCAACTTTGGTTTAGTCAATAGGCTGGTCTTTAATCGATACCCATCTGCATTTGATTGCATGGGGAGTTTTTTATTCTTTTCATTTTATGCCAATTCTGCTCTGGCAGCAAGGTTGATTCTGCACTGACTCCAGAGTGGTTGAACAGTCATTTCCAGTTCTTGACTTCAGACTTCTCACAGTTTGATTGTTTAGTTGTTAATCTCATGTTCAGGTAGGTTAGTTCAACCTTTCCCTTTCAAAAATTGCATTTCACTTTCTTGTGTAATATTTAAAGAAAAAATAAGAAATTAAAATAATGATAATTAAAAACCCAATTAATTAATTAAAAATAAAAAGGAGGGAAGGGGAAAAGATAAAACCCACGGCAAACCAAACGATTAGACAATTAGAGTGATATCTACCAGGTAATGCAGTTTGTTTACCATAGCGTGTCCAATTCCTGCGTGCTATATGTATTTTAAAAATAAAATAAATGAGGGAAAGGGGGAATAATAAAAAAACAGAAAAGAAAAGGAAAAAATGACCAACCGTGAAAATCAAGGGAGATAAAAGAGGGGTAAAAATCAATTTTCCCATCGCAAGAAGAGCGATCAGGTAAAAAAAAAAAAAAAAAAAAAAAACCTCTGCCCACCTTCCCCTCGCACATCCCGCTCCCTTGACCAAACCCCCAACCATAAAGTATTATAGAGAGAGAGATCTTGGTTAGTAAGAATAAAAGAAAGGAAAAGAGACTAATTTAAATAAAGACTTGAAAAGAAATGACCAACATTCCATTGGATGAGACAAGGAGGGTTAGTTCTGGCATCTCTGGTTGAGAGCTGGAGTCTTTTGAGAAGCGTGTTAGTAACACACACACAAAAATTGTCAACGTAATTTCTAACGAGGTGGGGATTTGGGGGGTGAAGGGTGGGGAGGGGGAAGGAGGAAAAGCAAGGCCTGTGTTAGCAGGATTAGTAGAACCTAAGTGGCTGGCTCTGGGGTCAGCAGGGAGTTGGGGAGCAGATGTATCCCAAGTCAGGGGAGTCCAGATTTTGTCTTGTATGTTGTGCAGGGAGGAGTGTATTACTGGGGAAGTGCTGGGGGCAAGTTGGAGGGAAAGGAACCAGATCCCCCATTCCAATTCCTGAGACAGTTAAAAATTTGTCCTGCCTTTTGTTATTTTTCTTAATTAACTTTAGTCCAAAAAAGGGAGCAAATCAAACACCAAGTTAGAAGGAAAAGCCCATCTGGAAGGGGAGCCTCAGTCTGCAGGCAGTGAGGGGGCGGGGTGAGCTAGATGCACCCCATGCACCTACTCCTTGGACTCCTCTGGTTCACCCCCACCTAACCTCCTCATACATACCAGCCCCACCCATCTACCCTTCACCCCCACCCACCTCCTCCACTTCCCCCAGTACACACCAGTCCCACCCATCTCCCCCTCACATCCTGAAGCCAACTTTCCCCGCCACCTCACTACACAGCTACAGCCCACACTTTAACTCCTCCACTGCCTCATACTTCCACTCTCTACCCCTACTCCTCTTTCCACTGCCCAAAGCCCTCCCCACTGGCCAACCCAATTCCTTATGCAACTCCCTCCACCTCGCCCCCACCTCCCCCATCACATCCTCACTTCCAGCCCCCCAGGCCTCAATGCAGCCTGCTCCTGCCCCCAGAAACCTCCAGGGAGTCATCAGACTATGCCTAAGAATGAGGCTCCCCCAAACAGTCACAGAGTAATAAGAACAGCCTAGCCAATTGGTTGGTCAGACCCAGGGACTCTGTCCCGTGGAGTGGAAGGGGCCCTGCAGTCCAGATACCATGGGGAGGCATGAGGAGTATCCAACCCAGGGGATATCATGGGGCATAACCTCCTCCCCAATGCAATGCACAGTCCATTTCCAAAATCTCCCAGCACTCCGGGCTCCCAGTCCTTGTCCCCCTCCATTCTACCACTAGACCCCAGCCCTCTCCCAGAGCTGGGACAGAGCACAGGAGTCCCCTCCATGAGGCTGCTGGGAAATCAGTGGGTGTTTAGCAGTGGGATGAGTGGCTGGGGCAGCGGTCATGCCAGGCCCTGAAAGGCAGAAGGGCTCCCATCTATTTCCCCTTGGCAGCTATGCTGTAGCATCATGCAGGCCCAGATAGTCAATGATGCTGGGAGCTGCCAGTTCTGATCAGTGCAATGGGCAGATCTGTGCAAAGCGCATAGGCCACACTACTGAGAGGCAACAATTCTTCTTAGCTGCACCAGCTACCAAGGGAGAGAGGAACTGACCCCTGGGTCAGGGGAACAGCACACACCCCCAGGACGCACCTTGCCAGCCCAGCACAGAGTGATCCATCTGTACAGTGCAGCCCATACCCATCTGTGCGCGGGCTGGGAGCCAGGACTCCTGGGCTCTGTTCCTGACTCCAAGAGGGGAGTGATGTCTACTGGTTGGAGTGGGGGAATTGGAATCAGGACTCCTGGGTTTTTGCCTGGTTCTGGGGGAGGCCCAAATATCATTCTTGCCCTCCCCCAGACAGCAACTCCCTCCTCCCTTGTGCTAGATTGGAGCCAACATCCCCTAAAGGGGAAAGACCCCATAGCCCATTCCCCAAATCAGCCACAAAACAGCCTTCCTATTAGTTGTGGTGGCTAATTGCACCTCCTGGTTCCTGGCCTTCACTGGGAAAGGCTCAGGACCCCCAGGAGGTAATGGGGGAGTGTCCCAAGGCGAGTCCATGGAAATTAAGGCACCTTGTGGACATGTCACTAACCCATTGCGGCCGTCTCCGCACTAGCTCAGCTCCAGGAGGAAGGGGTAGGGGATATATTTTAGAGGGCAATGCTCTTTTTGGGAAGAGGCAGGAGAAAATTTAGGGGGCTGAGCACAAAATTTTGACACACCCTCTTGTTGGCATCTGGACTGCTGGGGGGACGACAAAGAAATGAACAGCTCCCAGTCCATTTACCCCTGGTCACTGGCATCACAGCCCATGCACCCATACCCACCCTTGGCACTGTGAAGTGTTTGGGGAAGGGCATCTGGCTGGCTGGATGTTCCCATCCCAGCAACGCTGTCCAGAGAGAGCATCGTTGGGACACAACCCTCCAGCAACAATGGGGAGTGGGGGCATCTCACAGACAATGCTGCCCAGGGAGGATTACTCGTGGAAGCCCCCCATCCTACCCAATCACGCGGGTCCCAGCCGACGTTGGTGCGTACCTGGCGCAGGTTCCGGGTCACCCGGATGTCATGCCAGTTGTTGTCATTGAACTTGCCGTTGACGGGCTCCACCAGTGCCTCGAAGGCGCCTGACCCCAGGTTGATGACCAGCCACACGGCTCCACTCTTCAGCGACAGGTTGACGTAGTCGGCCGACTTCCCCGTGTGCAGCATGAGGCCATTGCGCTGCAGGGTGCGGAAGGACAGCGTGATCTCGTCAGTGCTGCTCTGGATCGGGTTGTGGGACAGGTCGTAGCAGAAGAATTCGTTGCCCTTGAAGGTTGCTACGTATTCCTCCTTCCCTGCACAGAGAAAGTGGCCTGGTGAGAGGAAGCAGGTACACACAGGCTGTATACGCACAAGGTGTGGACAACATGTAAGAAGGGGGCAGGAGCCCGCAGGGTGTGTGCATGGTGACAGTTGGTCAGAAGAGGGCAGCAGCAAGAGGACATGTGTGCACAAGGCAGGATGAGAGTGTGTGAGAAGGAGGCAGGTACATTGGGGGTGTGCGCACAAGGTGGGTTGGGAGTGTGCAAGAAGGGGACAGGTGCACTGGGGGGGTGCACACAAGGCAGGATGAGAGTGTGTGAGAAGGAGGCAGGAACACTAGGGGGTGTGCGCACAAGGAGGGATGGGAGTGTGCAAGAAGGCAGAAGCACTAATGATGAGTGCACATGAGGTGTGTGTAAATATCATCATCATTTTGTGTTTGTTAATATTCATTTGTAGAGCCCAAAGCACTCGACTGTAATTGGGGCCCCATCATGCCAGGTGCCAATCTGCCCCCCCCTCCCCCGCCAGCCAAAATTGAGGCCCCTTCTTGCTGGGCACTGCACAGACCCACAGAAAGAGACAATCCATATCACAAAGAGTTCACAGTGCAAACAGACAAAGGATGGGTGGGGAAACTGAGGCACTGAGTGAGGCAAGAGACTCACTCATCAGTGGCATAGTTGAAAATAGACTGCCAGTCTGCCCCTGCTAGAGACAGGGATGGAACCAAGGAGTCCTGACTGCCAAACCCCCGGCACTAGACCTCACTCCCATCCCAAAGCCAGGACAGACTGCAGGTGGCCTGGGCCCCTTGCCACCCCCTAGGCTGCTACACGCTAAAGCATCTTGTGTGTTTCTGTGCACATGTCTCTTTCAGTGCTCAAAATATGGGGAACAAAGGGGCCCTATCTGGCAAAGGCCTGCTTGAATTTAAACAGTGGTAAGTAGGGATGTTAGGTATCGGGTCTTTGAATAGTCGTGTGACCACATAAAATCTTATCAGTTACACGACTATTCAATAGTCCCCGGGGGCAGGGCCGGCAGCCAGTGCGCTCCGGACCCCACTCCCAGGGAACCTCCTGCCACCACATGCTGCTACTTCTGTATTAGAGGCCGAAGCATGGAGTGGCAGGGGTGGCCAGTCTGTGAGGGGAACCAGTTTAAAAACCAGCTCCTCTTGTGGACCGGCTGCCTGCTGGTATCAGAGGCAGCAGCTCCCAGCAGGCCCAGGCCCACTGCAGACAAAGGCTGCTTCATGGCAATCTCCCCTGCCCCCCATCCGCTGCTGCCTCTTATACCAGTGCGGGGAGGGAAGGGGGTGCAGCACCACAGAGCAACTGCTGGGGGAACCAACTGTTAAGCTGGCTCCCCCCAGCACCAACTCCTGTTCCCCCCCCCCCTTTTGCTGCCTTTGATACAGAGGCAGTGGGGGCAGGAGGAATGTGAGTAGTCAACAAGATTAATGGTCTAGTCAACTACTCATTGACATCCCTAGTAGTAAGAAGTAAGAGAAGCCAGGCAGCCCCTAAAGCAGGGGTGGGCAATAACGTTTGACGGAGGCCACCCCAAGAATTTGGTAAATGGTCAAGGGCCGCACTTTTCTGTGATCCCAGTGGAGGTGGGGTGGAGTCTGGGAGTTTGGGTGAAGAAGAGGCTGTGGGTGCAGGAGGGAATGTGGGGCTTTGCAGAGAGTTTGGGTGCAGGAGTGGATTCTGAGCCTGCTCCCAATTCCCTATCTTCCATTCCTCAAGCAGAGACGCCCTCGCCCTCCAGCCCAGCACTGCCGGTGAGAGAAGTCTCTCTCTACTGCCAGCATCTGCCAATTAACTTGCCATCTGATGATGCTGAGGAAACAAATTTGCCTGTCTCGCCAGTGCTCAGCCCCCGCAATCATTGTGTTAGTGTCAGCAACAGCCAATCATGGCAGCGATCAGAGCCCGTCAGGACACAGGGGCTGGAGGAGACGGGGGGGGGGGGCTAATTCCCTAACAATCCCCCGCACCGGAAAACACAATTTCCTGAAGAGCTGGCTTCTTCTGTAATGAGATGTGCCCATAGACAGGCAGCTCAGCCCAAGCACCCACACCTAGCTTGCCAGGCGTAACGTTACACCCAGAAGCAACTCCACTTAAGAGTCCTGGACAAAAAGGCAGGACATTTTTGCATCACTGTTGCTGCCTGACCTGGGGACAGCACCCTCTACTGAGCCTCCCACTCCACAGGTTACAGCACAGCGCCCCCTAGTGCCGCACTGGCTGCAAAGGGAGTACTCCCAACTAGGGATGTTAAATATCGGTTAATTGGATAGTCAATTAACCTCATGAATTCTTATCAGCTAGTCGACTATTCTATAGTCCCCGGGCAGCCCCTGTCCGGGGGGGCGGGGGAGGTCTGAGCTCCCGGACCCGGCACGAGCTGGAACTGAGCCAGGCTGCCTGCTTGCCTGGCTCCTAATACACATTAAATGCAGAGCCGCAGCAGGACCCAGTGCAAGCTGGGACTGAGCTGGGCTGCTGGCCTGCCTGCTAAAAAA
This sequence comes from Pelochelys cantorii, assembly GCA_032595735.1. Taxonomy (NCBI): domain Eukaryota; kingdom Metazoa; phylum Chordata; order Testudines; family Trionychidae; genus Pelochelys; species Pelochelys cantorii. Next base: position 37,418,166 of record CM064336.1, read on the forward strand.
TTTACTGGCAAGGGATGGGCGGGAAATGCATGTAGTCTATAGTATTAACCTATAAGCTTTTGCTTATCAGTTAATTGGTTAATAGGCTATACTATTGCATCCCTACTCCCAACTGCACACACTGCAGCATACTAGGGTTAGGATTAGGGTTAACCCGGAACATCATGATGAAAACTCCTCTGCCTTGTTTTAGGATTAGGATTTTACATCACATACCTAACTCAACGTAAAACAATAATACGTACCTCTCATCCTGGGTTTTCCATCCTTAGATCTTAAAGCACTTTGCAGAGCAGATCAGCATCATAACTCCACTTTACAGAGGGGTAAACTGAGGCACAGATCAGGGCTGGGATTTGCCCAAGGTTATCCAGCAGCCAGTGGCAGCACCAGGAATGGAGCTCGGGTCAGCAGAGTTCCAGACTGGTGCCCATTAGGCCACACTGCCTCCCCACACCTCTCCTCTGCATTACAGACATAGGCCTAGGCCCAAAGCAAATTCTCCAGCTGCTTGCAACCACCCCGCCCCAGAAGGTTCATCTCGGACAGTCCAACACAGGGGTCTTGAACTCCCGGCCCGCAGGCCATCTTTGGCCACTTCCCCAGCCCATGAAATCTTTCAAAAAGGTTATTTAATCAGACCACATGGCTACCAGCCCGGGGGGAGGGGGTGAGACGCAGCCAGTGCATAGGGACTCACCTATGTACATGGCTCCCAGACACACCCAGGCCCCCAGCACCCACCTAGTCCCAGTCGCAGGCAGCAACACTTGGTCTGGGAAGCTGCACTAGCTGCTCCACTGCAATGTGAACCAAGCTGACCAGGGAGCTGCCCGAGCAGATGCATTTCTGCAGCCAGCGGGGCAGGGCCAATGGGTTTCGCTTTTGGTTACCAGGCCAGGGGATCCCAGCATGGGGAAGCAGATGTGAGCAGGGAAGGGAGGAGGTGGGATCCCTGTGCGAGGGCACAGACGTCAGCAGGGGGCATCCCAGCACCAGGACATGGGGGTGTCAGGCAAGGACTCGATTTCATGTCTTTTGCAGGATCCTGTACTATCAACTTGTATGTACTATATTGCCAACCCTCGGGAATCAGACCCCACCCGCAAAAACAGAATGGCTTCTTGAAATCACAGTCTGGCCAACACTAGAATGCTCTGGCAGATGAGGAACTGTATAAAATTGTGTGACAGCTTTTTTAGTTCTACAATACCGAAATAAAAAGTACAAGAAACGCTTTCTTTTTATCAAACACCATCTTCAGTGACGTTCTTGGCCTGCCGGGAGGGCTTGAGGACTAGTTCTGGCCCAAAGGCAAACTGAATTTGAGACTCCAAACACTACCACAGTATGTTCTCCAAGCTCACACACTCCCTGAACCCGAGGCCTATGTCACACGCAGCACCTCTCTAAGGCTACATCTACACTACCGGGTTATTTCAAATAACTCCCGAAATAACTATTTCAAAATAGTGCGCCCACACGTCAGGAAGCCTCAAAATGAGTCAGAGGCAGGCTGATGTGGATGCACTATCTCGACTTAGAGGCCCAGGAAGAACTGGGGAGTAATTCCTTTGCATGACTCTGGAGAGTAGTTATTTCGAAATAACCGCAGCTGAGCGTCCACACTAACCCTATTTCGAAATAGGCATTATTTCTCATAGAATGAGGGGTGGTTATTTCAAAATAACAAGCCTGTTATTTGAAATAATTTTGAAATAACGGGTTTGCTGTATGGACACACACCTTGTTATTTCGAAATAACGGGAGTTATTTCAAAATAACCCTGCAGTGTAGACATGCCCTAGCTGTGCTGTCTGCCTGGCTTTTCTCTTTAGTCCCTCTCTTTATGGCCAAGGCTATAAAATCTAAATGAAACAAATTTGTTTTTTCACCCCAAGAAAAGGTTAAAAACCACAGCCCGGCACAGATCACCCCTCAGCCCTCCCTCAGGCTCCTGGTACCTGGGTCCACAGATCCTAGGATCAGGCCTTCATGTGCTAGTCTGACAGCTGGGGAGGGTGACTGTGAGAGATGTCTCTGGGGGACCTCGCTGTCCCAGCCTGCTCCCACGCGGCACAGGGAGTGCTAAGTAGCCAGTCAACTCGACCCTGTGGCCTCCCCTGCAGCAGCCAGGCTCCTAAATTGCTTGTTCAGGGCTCTGTGCTGGCAGGATATAAATCACCTCAGTAGGGCCAGGCTGGGGGAGCAATTAATTCCTCGCTAACCCCAGGGCCACACTGCCTGGCTCCCTCCCAATCCCACAGCCCCGCTCTCAGCCCCGTGTAAGCACTTTTCCATGCCCTTGGACCGGATCCACCCCTTAGACCCATCTACTTGCACCCCATACACTGGCTGCCCACGGAGGGCTCCCAACCAGACCTGGGGTGCAAATGAGAGGAGCGATTGGGAAAGGGGCACTCAGAGAGGATGACCCCAAGGGACAGTCCTGAAGGGGAAATGAAACTGGACGAGAAAGACAGAGTGGAAGCTGGCAAGCATTAGACTGAGGCATGTATGGGGGAGGGACACCGGTAGCAGGATGCTGGAGAATGGGGATTATGGCTGGAGCTGCAGAGTGGATATGGTAGGGATGGAAGGAAGGGGGTTTAGCTGAAGCCACTAGGATAGGGCTACTCAGCTTTGGAAACCCGGGGGCCACAATGATACTCACAGCACATGTCGAGGGCTGCAACTTAAGTGCAGTTGCATATACATGCAAATATATGCAAATAGCTTCTTTCATACTGATGGGCATGAATACAAATATTAAGGCAAGACTACACAACACACAGGCCCCATTTAAGTCAGTTCTGCTGATATTAAATAAAATGCAATATTTACCCGATTTCCACCCATATGATAGCACTTTTAACGAGCAATGACAGTTCAGGAATTTAACTACTAAAATGCGTCTCAACAGAAGACCATTCTATTGACTGCTTTTTTGTTCTGGCTCCCACCTGCGGGCCCGCATGTTGAGCACCGTGTAAACCCAAACTGCGCAGTGGGCCGTGAACAAATGGACTGCGGGCTGCACGCGACCCGTGGGTCACGTGTTGAGTATCCCTGCATTAGGAGGTATGGAAGGGGTTCTAGCTAAGGCCAAGGGCAATATTTCCTCTAATTTTTCCATCTACGTGTGGAACAAATTTTGTTATGTGCACCAAGGCATGTGCATCACCAGTAGAAACACATAAGAACATAAGAATGGCCGTACTGGGTCAGACCAAAGGTCTATCTAGCCCAGTATCCTGTCTGCCGACAGTGGCCAGCACCAGGTGCCCCAGAGAGGGTGGACCGAAGACAATGATCAAGCAATTTGTCTCCTGCCATCCCTCTCCAGCCTCTAACAAACAGAGGCCAAGGACACCATTTTATCCCCTGGCTAACAGCCTTTTATGGACCTAACCTCCATGAAATTATCTAGCTTCTCTTTAAACTCTATTATAGTCCTAGCCTTCACAGCCTCCTCTGGCAAGGAGTTCCACAGGCTGACTACACGCTGTGTGAAGAAGAACTTTCGTTTATTAGTTTTAAACCTGCTACCCATTAATTTCATTTGGTGTCCTCTAGTTCTTCTATTTAGGGAACTAATAAATAACTTCTCTTTATCGGCCCTCTCCACACCACTCATGATTTTATATACCTCTATCATATCCCCCCTCAGTCTCCTCTTTTCTAAACTGAAAAGTCCCAGTCGCTTTAACCTCTCCTCATATGGGACCCATTCCAAACCCCTAATCATTTTAGTTGCCCTTTTCTGAACCCTTTCCAAGGCCAAAATATCTTTTTTGAGGTGAGGAGACCACATCTGTACACAGTATTCAAGATGTGGGCGTACCATAGTTTTATACAGGGGCAGTAAGATATTCTGGGTCTTATTTTCTATCCCTTTCTTAATAATTCCTAGCATCCTATTTGCCTTTTTTACTGCCGCTGCACACTGCGTGGAAGTTTTCAGAGAACTATCCACGATAACTCCAAGATCTCTTTCCTGATTTGTCGTAGCCAAATTAGCCCCCATCATACTGTACGTATAGTTGGGGTTATTTTTCCCAACGTGCATTACTTTACACTTATCCACATTAAATTTCATTTGCCATTTTGTTGCCCAATCACTCAGTTTGGTGAGATCTTCTTGGAGTCCCTCACAGTCTGCTTCTGTCTTGACTATCCTAAACAGTTTGGTATCATCTGCAAACTTTACCACCTCACTGCTTACCCCTTTCTCCAGATCATTTATGAATAAGTTGAACAGGATTGGTCCTAGGACCGACCCTTGGGGGACACCACTAGTTACCCCTCTCCATTCTGAAAATTTACCATTTATTCCTACCCTTTGTTTCCTGTCTTTTAACCAGTTCTCAATCCATGAAAGGACCTTCCCTCTTATCCCATGGCAATGTAATTTACACAAGAGCCTTTGCTGAGGGACCTTGTCAAAGGCTTTCTGAAAATCTAAGTATACTATATCTACTGGATCCCCCTTGTCCGCATGTTTGTTAACCCCTTCAAAGAACTCTAATAGATTAGTAAGACAGGATTTCCCTTTACAGAAACCATGTTGACTTTTGTCCAACAAATTATGTTCTTCTACATGCTTCACAATTTTATTCTTTACTATTGTTTCAACTAATTTGCCCGGTACTGAAGTTAGACTTACCGGTCTGTAATTGCCCGGATCGCCTCTAGAGCCCTTTTTAAATATTGGTGTCACGTTAGCTACCTTCCAGTCATTAGGTACAGAAGCCGATTTAAGGGATAGGTTACAAACCACAGATAATAGTTCAGCAATTTCCCATTTGAGTTATTTTAGAACCCTTGGATGAATGCCATCCGGTCCTGGAGATTTGTTAACATTATGTTTTTCTATTTGTTCCAAAACCTCCTCTAATGACACTTCAATCCGGGACAGTTCCTCAGATTCATCACACACAAAAGACGGTGCAGATTTGGGAATCTCCCCAACGTCCTCAGCCGTGAAGACTGAAGCAAAGAAATCATTTAGTTTCTCCGCAATGGCTTTATCGTCCTTGATTGCGCCTTTTATAGTTCGATCGTCTAGGGGACCCACAGGTTTTTTAGCAGGCTTCCTGCTTCTAATGTACTTAAAAAACATTTTGTTATTTCTTTTTGAGTTTTTGGCTAGCTGTTCCTCAAAATCTTTTTTTGCTTTTCTTATTACATTTTTACACTTGATTTGACAGTGTTTATGTTCCTTTCTATTTATCTCACTAGGATTGGACTTCCACTTCTTAAAAGATGCCTTTTTGTCCCTCACTGCTTTTTTTACATGGTGGTTAAGCCACGGTGACACTTTTTTAGGTCTCTTGCTATGTTTTTTAATTTGGGGTATACATTTAAGTTGGGCCTCTATTATGGTGTCTTTAAAAAGTTTCCATGCAGCTTGCAGGGATTTGGCTCTAGTCACTGTGCCTTTTAATTTCTGTTTAACTAGCCTCCTCATTTTTGTGTAATTCCCCTTTTTGAAATTAAATGCCAGGGTGCTGGACTGCTAAGGTGTTCTACCCACCACAGGAATGTTGAATGTTATTATATTATGGTCACTATTCCCAAGCGGTCCTGTAACGGTTATTTCCTGGACCTGATCCTGCGCTCCACTCAGGACTAAATCGAGAATTGCCTCTCCCCTTGTGGGTTCCTGCACCAGCTGCTCCAAGAAGCAGTCATTTAGGCCATTGAGAAATTTTATCTCTGCTTCTCTTCCTGAGGTGACATGTACCCAGTCAATATGGGGATAATTAAAATCCCCCATTATTATAGAGTTCTTTATTTTGGTAGCCTCTCTAATCTCCCTCTGCATTTCAATGTCAGTATCACTGTCCTGGTCAGGTGGTCGGTAATATATCCCTACTGCTAATTTCTTATTATTGGAGCATGTAATTACTATCCATAGCGATTCTATTGAACATGTTGATTCACTTATTTTTATTTCATTTGATTCTACATTATCTTTCACATACAGTGCCACTCCGCCACCCACCCGGCCTGCTCTATCCTTTCGATATATTTTATATCCCGGTATGATTGTGTCCCACAGATTTTCCTCATTCCACCAGGTTTCAGTGATGCCTATTATGTCAATCTCCTCATTTAATACTAGGTACTCTAGTTCACCCATCTTATTAGTCAGACTCCTAGCATTTGTGTAGAAGCACTTTAAAAATTTGCCACTGCTTATTTGTCTGCCCTTCCCTGGTGCACTGGATTCCTTTGTATGCGGTTGTTTGTCTGCTCTGGCCCATGGTTTGCGCTCTCCCCTCCTCTCTTTCTGACTACAGCTTAGAGACTCTCTATCAATGGATTCTCCTCTAAGAGAAGTCTCCCTCCGATTTACGTGCATCTCCGCACCAATCGGCTTTCCCTCATACTACCAGCTGTGGGAGTCTGTGGGTGCTCTGCTAATCAGCTGGGTGGCATTGAAACTCTCCTAGGCGGCTGCCCTAGTGCTCAGCTTACAAACACAGGCGGGGGAAGGTGGGGGCGGGAATGAGGGCGGGAAAGGGGTTGGGCAGAGGTCTGTCAGGCAGCAGCCATTGTACTGCATTGTCCATGGCGGGTTCTCATGCAGAGCTGAGCTTCAGGCTGAAAGAAGCTTGTCACCCAGGCTGCAGGGGAAGGAACCCTTGGGAGCCGCAAGGGGCGGGGGCAGGGAACGGGCCAGAGCAGCCCCCAGCACAGAGTGAGGGCTTGAGTCCTCCTCACACGCTCTGTCACCCCCTGCCCCAGCAGACAGCAGTGCAGGATTACGGGATGTGTCAGGGGAACCTTAGCAGGGAACTCTAGTCCGGGTTAGCCCAGGCAGCACAGTGCCTCCTGCTGGAGCCAGCTGGAGCCTCCCCACAACAACCATGGGAGCCTGCATTTGACAAGTGTCGTTACCACCTGGCAATCCCCACACCCTCCCCACCAGCTGCCAGTAAGAACCCCAGGGCAGGGCCGGCTTTAGGAAGTGCGGGGCCCAATTCGAACAATTTCGACGGGGCCACGCAGCAACTTTGGTTGAGCAAAAAAAAAAATTTTAAAAAGGCACACAAAAGTTTCAACAGGGGGCCCCAGGAATTTTTTTGATTGAGCAAAAAAAAGGCACACAAAAAATCCCCCGCCAACACACACACACACACCCTCCCACGATGCAGGAAAACCCTGCACTAAACTCACACCTCCTGTGGCGCAGGCAGCCGACGCACTCCTCCTCCGGGGCCGACGTCCCCTCCCGCAGTGCACCCAGCAGGGGCGGTAGGTTTGTATAATTTTTGGTGGTGCCCCATTAGCCACATCCCCTGACCCTCGTTAACCAGGTCTCTGGAGGTAACACGCTCAGGGCAAGATGCCCACATGACCAGAAGTAAAAGGTGTCACGTCACCCCTCTCAAAGGACTTTTCCCACCATCCTCCTACTAACAGGGATTAGTTTGGTCCCCACCAAACCCCCCTCATACAACCATCCTGCAATTGCATTAACCCAATGTGTGTGACATTAACTCGGGGGCAGAGAGACTGGGGGAAGTGTTCCCTCTAAGGCTATGTCTACACTCGTGGCTTCTTGCGCCAAGTACAGCTGTTCTTGCGCAAGAACCCACAGAGCATCCACACTGCCCGCCTGCTCTTATGCAAGGAAATTTACAGTACGGCGTGGTAAGAGAGGGCGTCTTGCGCAAGAGCTACACTCTTTTCTAACAGGTGTAAGCTCTCTTGCGCAAGAGGGCAGTGTGGATGCTCGGGAGGGATTTCTTGCGCCAGAAAGCCCTATGGCTAAAATGGCCATTGGAGCTTTCTTGTGCAAGAGAACGTCCACACTGCCATGGATGCTCTTGCGCAAAAGCACAGCTCGCACATGGCAGTGTGGACGTGTTCTTGCACAAGACTTCTTGCACAAGAACCCTTGCGCAAGATATTCTTGCGCAAGAAGCCGCCAGTGTAGACATAGGCTAAGAGTTTCCTCCCATGAGCAGAATGGATTTTGTGTTGTGCACCGGTACTGAGTTCATGTGGCTTGTTTGGATGTGCCACTGTGGCACCCAAGTTATTAATAAATATTTTATAAACCTTTACCTTTTCTCTCTGCTGCCATGTCTCCTCCCCTTGCTCCATCAGCGCCCCTGGTGCCTGCTGCCCCCCAACTCCTCACCCTCCTCTGCTGTCCTAACTCCTGCCCTTCTCACTGCCCTCAGCCCTCCTGCGACCTGCCCCCCTCCACCAGCCCTTCTCTCCCCGCTGTGCCCACTCCTCCAGTAGCCCCACTCTGATCATGTGAGCTACCCCTCCTCATCCCCTCTCCTAACACCTCCTTCTACACACCTGCCCTGCCTCTCTCCTCTGGTGCTGGCCTCTCCCCTGCTGGTGTCTGCCCTTCTGCTTCACCCCAGAATCCCCTGGCGCCTTCCCTTAGCCCTGCACCCTCCTGGTGCTTCCCCCTTCCCTTACTGCCCCTGCCCCCTTTTTCCCTGATGCCCACCCCGTCACCACTCTCTGCCCCCATTCCCCTCCTGACCCTCTGTGCCCTCACACATGACTTGCTCCATCCCCACCTTTCTCATGCCCACCCCTTCTTTCAACCCTTCTACCCCCCAACAGCCTGCCCCAGCCACAACTCCCCCCCCCACACCTCCCCTGGCCACAACTCCCTTCTGCCCCCCCCTTCCCCGCCCAACAGCTTGCCCTGGCCACAATCCCCCCCCCCCAACTCTCCCGGCCACAACTCCCTTCTGCCCCCAACAGCCTGCCCCAGCCACAACTCCCTCCCATCTTCCCCAGCCACTACTCCCTTCTGCCCACCCCCCCCAACAGCCCTGGCCACAGCTCCCCCCACCTCCCCTGGCCACAACTCCCTTCTGCCCCCCACCCCAACAGCCTGCCCTGGCCACAACTCCGCCCCCCACCACCCCCAGTCACAACTCCCTTCTGCCCTCCCGCCCAATACCCTTCCCTAGCCACAACTCCCCTCTGCGCCCCCCCCCCAACAGCCTGCCCCGGCCACAACTACCCTCCACACACCTGACTGCCTGCCCCAGCCACAGCTTCCCTTCGTGCCCCGTCCCTCCCCCCTCCACTTTGCCTGCCACTCCCCCAACAACCTGCCCCAGCCACACCCACTCCACACCTCGACCAATAGCTCCAGTTCCACCCATCGTTACCTCCCGCCAGCACCAGCTTGTCCCCTCACTTCACTCCACCAATATCCCACACCACTGTTAGCACAAGCCCATCTCTCCTCCTCCACCTGCCTCACCAAGGGCAGCTGGTGCCAGGCAATGGGTTGGGAGGGAGGATTAGTGGCAGCCAGAATTAATTAGTGGCAGCCAGAATTGTTCCACTATTTCCAGAGCAAGAGGTGACCCATTCCCCAGCACACACTCCCCCCCACATTTGTGTCTCCAGGCTGGGGAGAGGCATTTCTGTCTCCCTTGCTTGGGCTGGGCCCACCAGACATCCAACAAACTCATCGCAGGCAGAGGAAAGAGCCAGGTGGGGCTGGATTGGAACTAGTGTCCTAGAGGTGAAAAACTGCATGCTGGTAACTAGGGTGGAATTGCAATTTGTTCCCCACAGGGCAGCAGGATCACCCCCTACAGCCCATTCCCAGGGTGCCCCTACAGCCTGGAGGGGGGCAGAGCTGCTCTTATAGTTAATTCTCAGTAGGGGGGGGGGGCGAAGGCTCTGAGTGTTCAGGGATAAACAGAGGGGGTGCTGGCTCTGCATTACTAGAGATTGTAACTGTCACTCTTTTTCGCCAGCGTGAGCTTCCAGCCTCAGGGTAACAGGATCAATAGCCAGGATGCAATCGATAGGACATAGGGACGGGGGTGGGAGGGAGAGCAGGGTTCAAGGGGTCAGTCACGCAGGAGTTCTCCTTGTCTGAATGTGAGGAGTTACACACTAGCCCCACCCCCAGAGAACTGGTTCCCAGCCCTTGCTAGCAGCATGTGGGGGCTCCCCATGGCTGGGGTGCAGGTCTCTGTGGGGTACGGGTACAAGGGGTGGGGCTGTCACTCAGCACTGCACTGAGGACATAGTGACCACCCTGCTGCACTGGGACCTCTGCCTGGAGATGCACAAGGCCCCACACTCACCCCCTTTGTAAGCACAGCTGGGGGAACCTACCACCCTGTCAAACTCAGCCCCAGAGATACCCCTGAACACTCACACACAGGGCCGGACTGAGGTATGGGCGAGCCGGGCAGCTGCCCAGGGCGCCAACTGATGGGGGTGCGCCTGATGGCAGCTGTAAGAGGCGCGCGGTGTCCCTTACAGCTGCCATCAGGTGCTGCGTGCCCAGCTCCCGCAGCGCCGGCCCCATGGCGCCGGCCCAGCAGCACCCTTCCCCCCATGGCTGCGGGGCCCTGCACGGCCCGGTGCGTGCGGCAGCAGCACTGGCCGGACCGGGCTGGACAGCGCATGCGCCGTGCGCCCCGGGGGTGGGCCCCAGGCTGCGCGCCAGTGGCTGTGGCCGGCCCGTGCATGCGCCGTGCGCACCAGGGGCAGGTCCACGCACCCTGGGGGGGGCGGGCCCGCGCATGTGCTGTGCGCCCGGAGGCGGCACCGCGCCCCCAGGCCCAGGGCGCCAAAAGGGCTCGGGCCAGCCCTGCTCACACAGATGGGTGTGCACAGAAACACACCTTGTGTACACATTCGCCACAGACACACACAGAATCATAGAACACTAGAACTGGAAGGGACCTCAAGAGGTCATCAAGTCCAGTCCCCTCCCCTCACAGCAGGACCAGGCATCATCTAGATCAGTGCTTCCCAACCTGTGGTCAGTGGACCCCTGGTGGTCCGCAACATTACTGCAGGAGGTCGGTGGAAAGTTTAAAAATAAGGATCAGGTCCACTACAGTGGGCCCGATCCTTACTTTTCTTTTCTTTTCCTTTGCTTTATTTTTCTCCCCCAGGGAAATTTTAATCGATTGAAAAGGGGTCTGTATACCTGAAAAGGTTGAGAACCACTGATCTAGATCATCCTTGATCATCTGTCTAACCTGCTCTTAAATATCTCCAGTGATAGAGATTCCACAACCTCCCTAGGCAATTTATTCCAGTGTTTAACCACCCTGACTGTTAGGAATTTTTTCCTAATGTCCAACCTAAACCTCACTTGTTGCAATTTAAGCCCATTGCTTCTTGTCCTGTCCTCAAAAGCCAAGGAGAACAATTTCTCTCACTCCTCTTTGTAACACATTTTTAGATACTTGAAAACCACTATCATGTCCCCTCTCGGTCTTCTCTTTTCCAAACTAAACAAGCCCAATTCCTTCAGCCTTGCCTCAGAGCTCATGTTTTCTAGACCTTTAATCATTTTTGTTGCTCTTCTCTGGACCGTCCCTAATTTCTCCACATCCTTCTTGAAATGTGGTGCCCAGAACTAGACGCAATACTCCAACTGAGGCCTAATCAGTGCAGAGTAGAACGGAAGAATGACTTCTTGTGTCCTATTCACAACACTACTGTTAATGCATCCCAAAATCATGATTGCTATTTTTGCAACAGCATCACACTGTTGACTCATATTTAGCTATGACCCCTAGAACCCTTTCTGCAGTACTCCTTCCTAGACAGTTGCTTCCCATTCTGTTTGTGAGATACTGATTGTTCCTTCCTAAGTGGAGTACTTTGCATTTGTCCTTATTAAACTTCATCCTATTTATCTCAGACCATTTCTCCAGTTTGTCCAGATCATTTTGAATTATGACCCGATCCTCCAAAACACGTGCAACCCATCCCAGCTTGGTATCATCACACGCACTCACTCCAAAAGAGAGAGAGAGACATACACACAGCATACAATACACTCATGCTGCACACATGCACTCAGACACATGCGCACCTACACACATACTAAGCAAAGACTCACAAATCACACACACACACTGCACACCGCAGACCACATGGATGTAAGTGGATGTAAATGCTACACACACACCCCAAGCATGGAAATACACACACTCACCTCTCCCAGGGCCTTGCAGTACTAGCTTGCTGCGTGTGCATTTCTGCAGCACAGTCTGCTGCTTTCTTTCCCCAGCTCAGGTCTCTGTTTCCCAGAGAAAGCAGCAGGGTACCACGCTAGGCGAGTGCTGCCCCATCCTACTCATCCCGACAGCACTCAGAGCTGGGGTGCAGCAGGGAGCACACAGCAGGGGCCACATTGTAAGTTGCATAAAAGTAAAAACCACATGCACACGGATACCTACTGCCATGCCGCCGTGGAACTTTAGCAGAAACATGACAGTAGCGCTGAGCTCAAAGCTAAGAGGCAACACAGTGCAGTGGGTAGAGAGAGAACTGGTCTGGGGACCAAGACTTCTCGGCTCTAGCCCTACCTCGGAGTAGGGTCCCCAACCCTCCAGGATTGACCTGGAGTCTCCTGGAAACAGTCTCCATATCCTGGTGACTGCTGAAAGCAATCCTGGAGATGTTACAGGCTGCACCTCTCTGGTCCGGCATGATTTTAGTTATCCAGACGCCCACTTTTCATGGCTGTGCCAAGTTTCCTGTGGTCCCATAAAGTTTGTTTACAGCCACCAGTCCTGGCTCTCAGTGTTCTGTGCTGTTATTCAGCTCTACTTTACCTTTAAATGTCTTCTAAGAGCCCAGTAAGCAGCGGAAGTGCTGGTAATGCTGCTAGACAATATTAACCCCCATGATTTGGCAATTCTCTGGTGTGGCACCAGTCAGGTCTCCAGGGTGTCAGACTAGAAACTGGGACCTTGGGAGTCCATTCCCCTTTTGGTACCTCAGTTTCCCCTCCTGTGCTCTTAAGGGCAGGAGTTGTCTCTTACTGTGTGTCTGCGCACTCCCCAGCCCAAGAGGGTCTGGGATATCTCAGGCGGGGCCAGCACAGCCCCAAATCTTAGGCAGGGTGGTTCCCAGCACAAAGGGAAACCTAGTATCTCAGACAGGTTGCATGACACCCATACAACGGGACCCCCAATATCCCAGGCAGGGCCTGCATGGCACCCAACACAAGAGTGCCAGATTCCTCAGGCAGGGCTTGCATGGTGCCTGATCCACTGGGTCCCCCGATATCTAAGGCGGGGACAGCACAACACCACAGGCTCCTGTAGTTGCTATTACAAAAATGAGCCTCACAAGCTATTGAGACAACTCATCCTGATTTCTCCCAGGACCACATCTGCCCCCCTGCCTGGCTGTGCGATTGGAAGGGCCTTCCCGCAGGCTGCAGTAAACCCAGAATATTTCCCCCACTCCAACCTGACATTTTTATCATACAAATATGTTTGTGCCTGTGTGGAGAGAATGAAAATCGACTCCGGTCCTGGGGAAATGTTCGCACCTCGAGGCGGGCGTGGAGAGTAGAACATTTTAAATGGAAAAAATTTGCTATTTTTTTCCTTTTCCCAGCGCCTGCAGCAGGAAAACAAACACTCTCCCCCGCTCCCATTACGCCCTCCCTGCCGCCTCCTGTCCTTCCTCCAGCCAGCCCTGGAACATCCCAAGGCAAAACAGCAGTGACTGCAGTTCCCATCCCATCTTCCTCCCAGAATCCACCCATATGCCCCTCGCCCTTGCCCCTGCATGCCGCCTGGGCACCTTGCAACCTTCACTCCATCCAGGCAAATTCTGACTTAGCCCTTCCCCACCAACCCCTGCCCCAGCAATCAGCTGTGGGAATTCCCTTCGCTCCCTGCCTCCAGTCATGGGGGTGTTAGTACAGCCCTCCATGCCCCAGAGGTAGTTGCGTCTCTGTGTTGGGTGTGGGATGCCTGTATAAACAGCCCCTGAACCTCACCCTAGAGCTGGCTGCAGCTCTGTGAAGCCATGTCCGTATTTCCAAGCAGGACTGGCATGTAACCATGACAGATGCTTCCTACACCCCAGGGTGGGATTCGCTCTCTTGCCTGTCATTCCCAACCCTTTCCAGGCCCAGGACTCCAGGGGAGACAGGGCATGAATAGGAGGGGACACCATCTCCCCAGCCAATGTGGCAGCTGTTCCTGGGGAGGCACAATGATGAAGTAATTCCTTCCTTTATCCCTACTGGTCATCAGCAGGGTTTTTCCTGTCTTCTCGTGTTGGAATTTATGGGGGCCCCGGGATCTGAGGGCTGGAGGGGAGGTGGGATGGAGCAGGCTGGCTCCCAATGTTCCTTCAGAGCCCAGAGCACTGTCCCCAAGTTGAGAGCTCATTCCCCAAACTGGCCAAGAGTGGAAGATATCGCCCTACCCCTCTCCCATCCACATCCCAACTCTATGCCTGCTAGGGATGTTAAAATATATTTTGACATTTATAAACATGTAACCGCTGAATTTTTCAGCACTTACATGTTTACACATGGCCGGGGGGGAAGGGGGGGGGAGGGAGGGCAGGTGGGAGCTGGTGCTCACAGGGAGGCAGCTTTTAAGCTGGCTTCTTGCACACACTGGCTCCTCCCCTCCCCCCGCCCCACCGCTGATGGCTCTCTATCAGAGGTAGCGGGGAGGAGGCAGCTCCTACCTTCCTCTCCCCCCAGTGCTGCCTCTGATACAGAGGCAGCAGTGTGAGGGGACAAGAGGCTCCAGGGGAGCCAGTGATCGTGGGGAGCCAGCTCCCCACACACACCAGCTCCCACCTCCCTCCCTGCTGCCTCAGATATTGAGGTGGGGGGGGGAGTTGTGTGTAACCATGAGGGTTAACCGATGAGCCAGGGCTCATTGGTTAACCATGTACACAAGCTCGCATCCCTAGCGCCTGCAAGTTCCACCCCAGTGGCTCTAGTCACTCGGGATAAAATGCAGGCAGTGAACCCAGCCTCTGGGTCAAATAACCACTCACTGGGCTGGCACCCCAGTTCTGGTCCTCACAGAACTCTGCACTGGGCGAGGCCAAGGCTGGAGCAGTTGTGAGTTTTCTCCACAGCCAGAGCTCCTGCCTTGCTCCCAACTAAGAGATTCCGGGGCTTCCCTCCACCCCTGGGAAGGCCAAAGGGGATGCCTTGATCAGCACTAACATGCAACCACATCATCTGGGGTAGGGCACAGGAGCCTGCACTCCCCCATGACATTTAAGCCAGGAGTCCTGCTCCCACATCAAACTAGGGATATGAATGAGTAGTCAGGTAGACCATTAACTGATAAGCCTAGGATTCTCGGTTAACCTTCCTGAGTACTCCCCAACCTTGCTGCCTCTGTGCTGCCCCACATTTCTCCCCAACCTTGCTGCCTCTGTGCTGCCTTTCCCCACCCACACATGAGCTGCTGCCTCTATCAGAGGCAGCAGCAAAGAAGAGGGACGGCAGGGGAAGCTGCTTTGCGGCAGCAGCCCCTGTCCACGGGGGACCTGAGCTCCGCATGGACAGGGGCTGCTGCCAGAGCAGTCTGGCCCACCTCCTCCCCACAGCAGCCTCTGTCCTTGGGGAGCTCGGACCCCCCATGGACAGGGGCTACTGCCATCCCGTGCTGCTGCCTCCGATATAGAGGCAGCAGCACGGGGCAGCAGACATCTAGTCCATGAGGGAAGCTGATTTTTAAACTAGCTTCCCTTGTGGACCAGGTCCCGCCTGGCATCCCACGCTGCTGCCTCTGATATAGAGGCAGCAGCACGGGGTGGCAGGAGGCTCCCCAGGAGTGGGGCCGGATTGCACTGGCTGCTGGCCCTGCCCCTGTGGACTACAGAATTGTCAAATGACCACTAAGAATTCACGCAGTTAGTGGACTATTCTGTTACTCACTATCTAACACCCCTACATTAAACTGTGTTAAATCAGAGATGGGATAACTTGCTGCATTCAGCTCAGTGGGGGCACAAAGAAGGGTGATCCATTCTGGGACTGGCAAGTCACCCCCATAACAGAGCGACTGAGTCTGGCATGATGTTGAGAGGAGAAGGGGTTGGGGGTGACTCTCTAGAATACCCCCCACCCCATCAATGCCCACGGCTGCTACAAACATACTCACTTCCATCTGGAGTGGCAGACACAATGCATCAAGCCCAGGGACATGCCAGCCATCTGGGCCCTACAAAGCACCTAAGGGACCTGCCAGCTGGCACTGCCCTTCCCCCTCACCCATCAGGCTTCAGTTTGAGTCTAGTTGCTTTGTAAGATTCCCCTAACACTCTCACTGCTCCCCTCACCCCCAACAGTCCTCCAGCCACACCTGCACCTTTATGAGAAAACAAGAGCCATTTGGCAACAGAAAGAAATGTCAGATGCCCCCTGCCCACAATGGGGCCAGGGCCAGATTCTAATCTCAGCTCCCCAGGGTCACCCTCTGACTGCAGTGGAGTTTCACACACTCATATATATCTGCCTTTTCATCTGCAGTGTCACACACATGCTTCTGTGCACATTCCCATGCACATTCCCATTCATCCCAACATTGTGCACACACCCAAACTCCCTTGTATGCACACATACGCTCGTGTGCTCATTTTCACTTGTGTGTACTCTCACACATTTGGGCACAACTTTCTCCCTCGTGTTTAGGCACACTAAAACAGGCTTCATGTACACCCACCGTCAGTGGTGGGCATGCATAGTGTGCACATTCACACACACTTGTGCACACAGACATACACAGTTGGCATCCTCACCCCCACTGATGTCCCCTCTGCAGCTGCAGTAGGGTGGGTCTTTAGAAGTGTTCCCTGTAACTTGTGTGCTTATGAGGCCACTCAAATGAGATTCAGATGCTGCCCAGCTGATCAGCAGAACACCCACAGCTGGCAGCATGTGTTGCTATTGGTGGTGCACATTCACACATGCTTTGGTGCACATAAAATTATTCTGCACACAGATGGACAAAATAAGAGGGAACATTGATCTTTAGCATACAGCACAACAGGGAGGGTGCATGTGTGAACACTTGGTCAGCACTAGCTCCTGCCCAGCAGGCAGCACATTTTGTTGCCTCCCCAGCATTTCCTACCCCCTACTTCCAGTCCTGGGCAATGCTCACTGCCTGGAGCCATGCAGTGCCCAGTTAACCCCACACTGGCATCACCTTTCCTCAGAGCGCCAGGGTCATGGCGTCTGTCATCAACCTCCCGGGACTCACCCTCGCAGCACCTGCCCCTCCCGCCACACCGGCTTGACAAATCAGGTGGTCTCAGCTACGGCAGGGCTGCTGGAAGGAAGTCAGAGCATGTGCCAGAGGCAAGCCCATACGCTAAATTCAGTCTGCCAACTTTTGCCTTTGCTTTAGGGCCACTTAGCAGCTGACACACCAAAGCACCAGAAAGAGTAAGAGATGACTCCCCACCCTACATGGGACATCACCAGAGCCAGCCAGAGAGATGAGACACACCCTCTACCCTATGGGCTTGTCCGAGACACAAACTCCCATGCACCACCCCACCCTTACCCCAGGCAGCACACAGGACCTCAGACCATGCTTTTACTTTGGCATTATGGTAGCAGCTAGAAGGATCTTTGCAGCACCCAGTGCAAGGGGTCCCCCAATCTTGGCTAGAGACTGCATAGCAATGGCCCCAACAGGGGCTCCAATCTCAAGTCAGGGCCTACGCAGTCTCTGACCCAAAAAGGGGTCCCAATCTCAGGTCAAGGCCTACACTGTACCTGTCCTAACAGGGGCCCCAATCTGCGCAGCCTCACTCCATGATTCTGGATAGGGCTCTGCCCTGAGGCCTTTCTCTCCCTCTGAGCTTTGCTTTGGCAACACTATCAGATCAGAGTCAGCTTTGAAATCCCTCTTTTCTTTTCTTTTCTTTTCCACAAACTTGCTATTTACATCCACTGTCCCTTGGGAGTCAAAAACAGCCCCTCTCACCCACTCTGAAGGGTGTTATTTTAGGGTGTCTCAGGAGCACTGGGTAGCAGGGGCTCTTGGGAGTGATATAGCTTGTTATTGTAGGGTCTCACGAGAGTGCCAGGGCTGTGCAGACCCACATCCTATTGCAGGGTCTTCAGCAGGCCTCACCACTGGAACGTATTTATTTCCCTCCAGAGAGGTGACCATAACTCTCTCCAATCCCTGCTCATCACCTTAGGAGGCAGGTCCCAGAAGGTACAAAAAGTGGCTTCAAATCCCTCTAAGGGGCCAGGCTGGAGCAGAGTGGGGTGGGGAGACAGCCTGCTCTGCTGATTCAAATGGGGGGAGGGGGAGTTCATGCACACAACTTGTCAGACACCTAACTAGAGAACAGCGCCTCCACTGGCCCCTGGTCGCTCTGTTACTGCACCAAACCTAGAAAAAGGGGTCACCAGCCCACACCTAGACCTGTGCAGAGACAGAGCCACATCCAGGGACCAGTAATCACATCCCAAGTAGGGTTGCCAGGTGTCCGAAATTGTACCAGACAGTCCAGTATTTGTGCGCTCTGTCCGGTAAAAAAAATCAGAAAATACTGGATATGTGCAATGTATTTTCTGATTTTTCCGGCTGCGCACCGGACAGAAGCCTGGCGTGGGTGGGGGAGTGGCTGGGAGTCCCAGCTGGGAGGCGGGGCTGCGACTGCCGCTAGGAGCCCTCAGTTGGTTGAGTGTGGGGAGGAGGGGAAGCCTCCTCCTCGCTCGTGTGTCGCCGGGACCCTGAGCGGGACAGGCAGCAAGTGCCAAGGTCAGTCCCGCTCCCCGCCAGCCAGTTTGCTCACCCCTCCCCTTCCCGGCCGGCCGGTTCTCCCCCACTTCCCCTCCTGATCTTCCCTGGCCAGCCCCCCTGCACCCGCCCCCCAGCTCTGCTTCCCGCCGGCCCGTTCCTCTTCCTGATCTCCCCGGCCAGCGCCGCTGCACCTCTCCCCGCCCCCGCCAGCTCTGCTTCCCGCCCCCCCCTTCCTCCCGGCCACCCTCCCGGTCCCCGATCCCACCCAGCTGTGCTTCAATTCCGCCCAACCCCGTTCCGCCCAACCCCCCCCCCCCACGACCAGCCCTGCTTCCCATTGGCTCCCCCATCTCCCCTGGCCAGCCCTGTTGCCCCCCCCGTTAGCTGTTTCCAGGCCCCCCCCCTCCCGGCTGGTCCCCCCCCAATGAAGCGTGTCCGTGTTTTTGTTTTTTTTTTTAATGACTACCTGGTAACCCCTAGCAGTGATCCAGGTTCTTGGAGGTTCATGCTCAAAGTGCTAGCTCTATAGTTCACACCTCGTAGGATCCACACCCCCAGGCAATAGCGCCAGGATTCACATCCCAGCATAATCCATGCTCAGGGCGCTAGTGCCAGGATTCACACCCCAGCAGGATCCACACTCTGGATGCTAGCAGCAGGATTCACACCCATAGTCACATTGTGGCATATCCATCCTTGCCCCCCTTTGCACACAGACAGCTTATGACATTAGCTCCTCAACACGAAAGACCAGGACAATTAATCCCACCCCCCCACACACACACTCCCCAGGGACCCAGCACGCCAGCACCCTGGAGTCCAGTCGGCATGGCAACCAGCCCGCATCCTCTCCTCAGCATCGCTTAGCGACCGCCACCACGAGAGGAAGATACTGAGGGCAGTGCTTCTAAGCACCATGTGTCTCCGCCTCCCAGCCCTGCCACAGAGATTCCTGCATCATGTCCCCCTTACCCTCCACTAGCCCCCCTCAAATTAACAGCACAGGATGGAAATCACCCCACTTCCACAAGCAAAATCTACCTCCCTACACAACCAGCATCCTGCCCTGCTCCCCTCAGCGCCCCCTAGTGGGAGAGGCCAGTGCTGGAGCAACCAGGAGCTCCCTCCATCCCTAGCCAGGTCCTTCTCTGCTCCCTGTTGGTAAACAGCTGCATACAGTGGCACTGCAGCTGTGCGCGCTAGTATCTGCACCCTGGCTGGTGGGTGTGGCTGTGTGTATTCTTGTGCCATTCTTCTATTTGCATACACAACAATGAGTCCCTTTCGCAGGGCTGTCTAGGCTGATGGTGAAGCTGTGCATACATGGACATCCCCCGGCAAGACAGTGTGTAGGGTGCAGACATGTTTCAGGGGCTGTGGGCTTGCTTTCTGCGCTCTGGGCTGTGCCATTTGTATGTGCCACAGGGGTGTGTGGTTGGTCTGTGTGTTTGGAGCCCGAGTTGCGTCTATTTGTACAAGATGTGCTGAGCGTATGCACAGATTGAGTTGCTGGGGGGGGGGCATATAGGCAGCGTGGTGAGTGTGTTTACGGCGTGGGGGGGCAGAGAAGTGTGTGGAGTGTGATGCACTGTGTCGTGTGTTTGTGTTGTGCTGTGTGAGTGTGTGATGCTGTGCAGCTATGTGCTTTGGCGTTGCAGAATTTCAATCACAGCAACTAGCAATCCCAGCACCGTGTCTCTCCCTGCCAGCACTCCAGCTCCCCCAGCCATATCGCCCGGCACGGAAGGAGACAGATGGGAGGGAGTTTTCAAGTGTGCGGCAATTCAGATAAAGCATGAGGTGAGCGTCTGCAGGAGATCTCTTACACACACAACAGTCCTCCCCCGGGAACAGCCCAGCTCTTGTGTGTCTGTGCCGTCAGCTGTGCGCTTCATGTAGATGCACATTACTTGGCTTGTGCGTTTGTGCGTGCTGAGCTGTGTGTATCCGAGTGACGGCATTTTTGTATGCTCCATTGTGTTCATGTGTACAAGTGAGAGGCTGTGCTGTTGGGCACGTTCCAGCGTGTGTGTGTGTGTGTGTGTGTGTGTGTGTGAGAACACATGCATGTGCCCTGACATTGGTGTGGGATTATGTCCATTCCTCTGCAGTAGGATGTGTGCTGCTGCAGCTGCACCAGGACCCAGTGGCATGAGGGGATGAGTGCAGTGCACAGTTGCAACTCTAGGACTGGCTGGCTGCAGCTGAGCCATTACAGCGACATGTAGTGCTACAGTTTTGCAGCTGGGCAGTTGCAGGGATGGGTGGATGCAGTCGTGCAGTCAGACCTGCATGTGCTGCTACAGCGGTGCCAGGAACATGTATTGCAGCTGCAGGAGCCCACTGCAGGCAGGGTTCAGGAACAATTTGTACAGTGGGGGCCCTGAGAGCCACTGGACCCAACTGTAAACCCTACATGTGATGGAAACCCCTGCAGCAACAACCGTGCAGCAACAACCGTGGTTCCAGTACCTGCAGGTGCAGGCCTGCTGCCATTGGCCCTTGGCAGTGTCCAGGTGTATGGGCACAGCCAAATCACATGCATGTTTCATTGTCATGGCAGTGTCCTGTGGGCATTTGGGTGACTGGACAACGTGGTTAGGAGGGCCCTGCAAACCTCAGCTGTTGCCACAGCCATGAAACAGCACATCCTTCCTCCAGCCGGAGATGCCCAGGGAGTCATGGTCACTCACTGGAGCCCTGCAGGGCTGAGCCCACCAACAGATACTCACCACTGCACATACACCTATGCACACGTGTCCCTGTGCACAGACACACACGCCCTGTCTCTGGATACACCTCATGCTTGTCATGTGTATAGACATATACACGCAGTCTCTAGATATGCCTGTGCACAGATGAACAAAGATGCTCTGAGTCTACTCAGAGATCCATACGTTTTGCCACACACCTTACCAATAGCTTCGTCACAGGATGTCCGCACCCTGCCTTTCCTGCATGCCGTTTCATTCCAGCCAAATCTGCACAGGCAGGAAGACACCGCTTGGGGTTACCCCATACCTGCCTCCCAGAGGGGAGAGCCAGCAGCAGAGGTGGCCCAGGGCACAGGTCACAGCTCGGGCAACAACACATAATGGGACAAATGGAAAGAGGTGAGGTGACAGACCTCCTTCCCAACACAGCACAGATTCAGCATGCAACACTGCCGCCACTTCCATCATTGCTGACTCCTCGCTACCTGGATATTACGTGGACAGAACGAGCAGGAGGTGCACCCCATACTGGGAATTGGGGGACTGACTACAACTGCCCGAGAGACCACACGGCACTGTCCCTTTCCTGGCCTCAGTTTCCTCATCTGGAAATGGGAGAGAAAAACATATCCACAGTCTGAACAGACAGGACTCAGCTCCGACTGCATGTCTGATCAGCACCTGAGACAATGGGTGTCCCAATCTGAGTTGAGGTCTGTGCACCCCCTCTCATGCCAATTGCTGAATTTCAGCATTGGGTAAGCAATTTCTGTATACGGAGCTACTGCAACCCACTCCAGAAGCAGCTGCATCTATCACAGGGCCATGTTTTCCTGTATATACAGCCCCCCAGGCTTCACCCCAGAGGCAGCTGCATGCAGGGCAGTGTCATCTGTCAGCCTGTCCTGTCCCACAATAGCCATTTTCCTTCCAGAATCTCCTGATTAAAATCAATCAGAGCCTTTTGTATATTAATGGCCTCTCGTTTGTATTGAATGCATCATTAATGTTAACGATCCCCGGGAGCCCCCCTCCCCTCACCCGGGCGGGACGTATTAATTGCTCACGTCCTAATTAAATATTGAGGCTGAGAGTTGGCTCTCTCCAAACAGGCCAGGGGGGAGACTGATTGCAATGCAGGGACTGGCACCAAGTGCCACCAAATAGCGTCCACAGCTACACAACCACAATCACACACCCACATGATCACAGTCCCACATACAATCACAGAAACCTAGAACTACACAACTGGAATCCACAAACACGTGATCACTATCATATAGACATGATCACATATACAGTCATACAGCACAGTTACACAATGATGCACACACAGTACCTCACAACAGCCATGTGCACAATCCCACTGACATGTATCAGCAAGGCAATGCTAGTCACAGACTGTCACACACACAAACATCCACATCCATAGTCATGCCAGAGATAAAAGCATACATTCACAATTCACAGCCACAGGCAGAAAGGCACAAACACAGTATCACACTAGAGATAGTTACATGATGCTCTCACATTCAAGAAAACAATCACATGTAGTTATGCACACACATTATCAAACTTGAGGCAGAATCACTTGCATGTATCAGTGACACACACTATCACACTCACATATTGACACAATCACATTCACTGTCACACAATCACAGCAACACATGTGTACTCAGTCTTACCCCCAAAAAAACTCTCCCAACTACCCCTCACAAGGAAGGACTCAGTCTTTGGCTCCCCGTCACCATGATTCCTGAATCACCATGACACCCCCCTAGACACTACATGAGAGAGACAACCCACAAACCAGGCCAAAAAGGTGAAGGACAAAGTACCCACCAATCAAGAGAATGGGCTTTAAGGGGGGTTGGGCTGGGAGCCAAGAGTCCTGGGTTTTACTCCCAGCTGAGAGAGGGCAGTGGTATCTAGTGGTGAGAGACTGGAAGTCAGAACTCCTGGATTTTCTCCCCAGCTCTATATCTCCCGAGACCAGGCTCACCACACATCTTCCAATGCTCAGCCCAGAAAGACGTGACTGCGGGCAGCAGGGCCAGGGAGATGGAACAGAGCCGGTTCAGCATGTGCTTCATGCTCCCTGGAGCGAGACTAAGACGATGTCCCTGCAACAAAGCAGGGGGAAGCAGGAAGGCACGAATACCCAGAGTTTGCTCAGCTCTGGCATGTAGCCACCAGGGGTTGGGGTGAGCCAGCTTGTTGGAGAATCCCTGTATAAAGAGCCCCCAGACTTCACCCCAGAGCTGGGCCACAAATCCCTGTATAAACAGACCCTATGCCCCACCGTAGAGCCAATTGCATCTTAGGGCTGGGTGAGGGATCTCTCTATAAACAGCTGCCTCTAATCCATTGGGTGCCAGCAGTAGAGGGTCTTGACCTGGATATGGCAGAGGTTAACAGCACAAGGGCACGGAGAGGGGAAGTGCACAGCTAGTCAGTGGAAAAGCTGGGGACAGAACCCAGGCGCGCTGCCACTCAACACCACATTCCCATCCCCCCAACTAACCACTAGACCCCACTCCCTTCCCAGAGCCAAGGATAAAACCCAGGAGTCTTGGCTGCCAATCACCACTAATTTAACTGGTAAACAATTCGGCCTTCTCTTAAACAATGCAAACAGGGACCCTCGCCCAGAGCTGAGATGGAGCTGCCTCTGAGGTGGGGCACACCCGATATTTGTCATCCCCACATAAACGGGAGAACTGGTAGGAGCATTCTGCTCTTGGAGGCAATGCTAGGAGTGGGGAAGGTAATGCTGACCCCAGAATGGCGCTAGGGGACGCTGTATTGCTGGAAGGGTCTTTCTTTCACATGAGACGTAAACCAAGGACCTGACTGTTCTGGGTCATTAAATATCCTCTAGCACTTTTCCCATGAGTCCTGCTGCAACCCGTAGCTTCCTGATTATATCCCAGCCCAGTGAAACTAGCCTCCCTAAAATTCCCTCCTGCACTTTCTATCAGATACAAAATTTCCCCCATACAGTTCCTGTGCTAAACTAGCCTGCAGTGCTGCTTTTAACTAGCCCCCACCCCAGAGGTAGCTGCATCTCAGCATCAGCCAAGGTATCTTTCCATGAACAACCCTTGTACCCCATCCCAGAGGTGGCTGCATTAGATGAGCAATCTCTGTATAAACAGCACCCAGGCCCCACGAGGGATGGCAGCATCTCAGCCTCAGGAGAGGGGAATACTTGACTGCAGAGGAGCATGAGGGGGTCCCATGGGGAGCTGTCTTCCTGCAGGGGGAGAGGGAGATTGCACTGACCTTTTGATGTGTGCTGCACCTCACTGGCTCCTCTCCCTTCCCCCCCTTCCGAGTACAGAATGGACCCTACTGGAAAAGCAGAACCACAGAATTACGGAGAGGCACTAATGACCCTTCTATCAGCTGCTGATACCCTCATTACCACACTGCAACTGCTGAGACACCCTCCCCAGCCACCACTGAATCTCCCACACTGCCATGGGGCTGGGGAAATGTGACTAGGGCTATGT
The DNA here is from genome assembly GCA_032595735.1 of Pelochelys cantorii. Classification (NCBI taxonomy): domain Eukaryota; kingdom Metazoa; phylum Chordata; order Testudines; family Trionychidae; genus Pelochelys; species Pelochelys cantorii. The sequence continues at coordinate 37,442,922 of CM064336.1, forward strand.
CTACACTGGCGGCTTCTCGTGCAAGAACATCTTGCGCAAGAAAACGTCCACACTGCCATGTGCGAGCTGTGCTTTTGTGCAAGAGCGCCCGTGGCAGTGTGGACGCTCTCTTGCACAAGAAAGCTCTGATGGCCATTTTAGCCACAGGGCTTTCTTGCGCAAGAAATCCCTGCCGAGTGTCCACACTGCCCTCTTGTGCAACAGCTCCTGCGCAAGAGGGCTTACACCTGTTAAAAAAGAGCTTAGCTCTTGCGCAAGAAGCCCTCTCTTACCACGCCATACTGTAAATTTCCTTGCGCAAGAGTGGGCGGGCAGTGTGGAACAGCCTTACTTACGCAAGAAGCCATGAGTGTAGACATAGCCTAGGTGTGTTATTGTAGGGTGTCTCCTAAGCCCTGGAGGCTGGTTTATTCTCATAGTGTGGTAAACTAGGGGGCCCACTCACCAGACTGGGTATCTACTCCTCCCTCCCAAGAGTTTCAGGATTTCAGTCCCACAGAATAGCTCTAATCAGAACTTTCATGGCTCTCCGGTAACCTGCCCACTGCCTCACCCCAGTTCATCACCCCACTCCCTTAAAGGACCAACCCACCCGGTGATGGAGCTTTTCTGGGGTGAAAGAGGTTCCTGGAGGCTCACAAGCTGGAGCAGGGGCTAGCAATTGCAGGACAGGGCCCTCTCTGGTTGCCCCTTAGCACTTGACAAACAAATAGAGGGAAGGGACAATTAGACCGCACTTATATCCCACTCTCCTCTCCCTGAGACCCCTAGGCAGGAAATGAGTCTCAAGGCCTGGGATCTAAGAGGCTCTGGTCCCTCATCCCACCTGCCACCCCCATCCAGACTTTGGGGCACTCTGCTGCACTCAGTGACACTTCCAGTCACTTTGGGAAATTGTGTAATGCCCAAGCTATCACCCCATTAGCCCTGCTCAGAGAGCGGGGTGGGTGGAGTGTCAATCCTTCAGGGGAGGTTGGAACACACCCTCCTGCACCTCCATGGGGGGAGATCCTGTATAAAAAGCCCCCACATCTTACCCCACAGGTGGCTGCATCTCTACACAGGGTGAGGGACCCCAGTATAAAGGGCTTGCACATCCTACCCTGTGTTCCCGCTAAGCTGCTGGGCAGCACAGCTTCTCAGGTGATCAATCATCCCCGCCCAGTCAGTCAGCTCCCTGCACTGAGTCCTGAGCCTCCGACTGGGTGGGGCTGATTAATCACCTGTGAAGCTGGGCTGCCCCACAGCTCAGAGGGAATGCTGACCCCACCCCAGCAAGGGCTGCGTCTTAGCACCAGACCAGGTGTAACAGAGTCAGACAGGTGTTTCTACTGCCTCCTAACCCTCTTCTGAACAGAGGCCTGTAACGCAGCAGCCGCAGCCTCAACCTCTACCTCTGGGCTCATGCTGGCCAGTTCCCCAGTGTCTTTGCCCCTTCAGGCTGGGATATGGGGCAGCAGCAATCTGAGGCAGAAGTGCTGAACCAGCACAAGGCAGAATGGGGGTCAGTGAGATCCAGCAAGCACCAGTGAGTTCAGTATGACAGAGAGCAAGTGTGTGGAGGGGGGGGATCAATGTGAGACAGAATGAGCAGGAAAGGTCAGTGTGACTGTGAGCGGGGGAGTTCAGGGACGGGAGGGAGACAGAGGGAGTGAGCGGAAGGATTCAGGGAGACTGGGAAGATAGAAGGCATGAGTGAGGAGGTTAAGATTGTGGATGACTGAGGGGGCAGTCAAGGGTAGGGTGGAGGGTTGTTTCTGGGAGATGAGGGAGACAGAAGACACGAGCAGGGGGGTTTGGGGAGATGAGGGAGACAGAGTGTGGGGGGGGGTGTTAGGGTGTGAGTGGGAGGGGGGGTTCAGAGAGATGAGGGAGACAGAGGATGTGAGTGGTGGGTTTGGGGACATGGAGACAAATTGTGTGTGGGGGGGGGTGTTTCCATGAGATGAGGGAGACAGGTAATGAGTAAGAAGGAATGAGGTAGAGGAAAGGAAGAATCAGAAAGACTGGAAGAATGAGAGAACAGCGAGAATGAACAAATGCATCAAGAACTGGAAAGAAAGACAAAGCGAATGAAAAAATAAGGAAGAAAGAACTATGCCAAAAACCGAGGGGATGCACTGAAAGGAGGAATAAGGAAGGAGTGCAGTGAGGAACAAAGAAGGAATGTGAGAGAATCCAAGAAAATGAACAAATGCAAGAATGAATGAATCAGAAGAGGGAGGCCAAAGTCAGAAGTGTCTGAGTCTGTGTGGGCAGGCAGCTGCCCTCCGGCAGGAAAGCAAATGGCAGAGGTGGTTGCAGCACAGGGAGAGCAGGAGGGGGAGGAAATCAGGGGCGGAGAGCTGTTCTGAGTAGCTCTGAGGGTAGGACTACCCCCACAGTCCTGAAGAATAAGGATCATGGTTTGCTGGCCCTCAAATGTGACCCCCCTCACCCTGCTGGGATCCCCTATCCCTCCCTCATGGGGAGCGAGGAGACCCTCCCTCAGCCCTACTCATCTGCTGAGACCTGCCCAACTCGCTCCACTGGCAGCAGGGCTTGATGCGGGAGGTAGAGCTGGGCAGAGTAACCAAGCACAGTGACTGAAGAACCCCCCCAGGAATTAGGGATGTTAAATATCAGTTAATTGAATAGTTGATTAACCTCATGAATTCTTATCGGTTAGTTGACTATTCTATAGTCCCCAGAGACGGAGCCCTCTGACACTTTGCGCTGCTGCCTTTGTATCAGAAGCAGCAGTGCAGTGTGCCAGGAGGCAGCTGGTCCGTGAGGGGAGCCAGTTTAAAAACCACCTCCCCTCATGGACTGGCTGCCTGTTGCCCCACGCTGCTGCCTCTGATAAAGGGGCAGCAGCATGGGGTGGCAGCAGCCCTTGTTTAGGGGAGGGTCTGAGCTCCTGGACCCGGCGCAAGCTGGAACTGAGCCAGGCTGCCTGCCCACCCAGCTCCTAATACACTTTAAATACAGAGCCACAGTGGGAGTAGGTTCCAGACCCATCGTAAGCCAGCACTGAGCTGGGCTGCTGGCCAGTCTGCTAAAAAATGTACTGGTGGGGTCTGGGGGTGGGTGGGAAATGTGTGTAGTTTATAGCATTAACCTATAAGCTTTTTGAGGGGTTGATGTGATAGATTCCCCCGAGTAATTCAGGAGTAACTGTGCTGGGTTGTCCTAAGTCAGAACCAATGCAAGGGAAGGATTCAGCTTTAGGACTGCCTGGGAGAGGCTGGGGTCTGTGCTGTGGTGCTGGGTACTCCCCTGTCCCATTTCCCACAGTGGGGAAGCAGGTATGGTGGGTGGGGAAAGCAATTTGTGCAGGAGCAGGGAGAAGGAGGATCACACACCAATGTAAAAAGAAACAGGGGTGTTACCTGACTGCCCTGCACCCATTCTGAGGGCAGTGAGGGAAAGTAGCTGGGAGAAGTGGGGCAGAGAGATGTCCCCTTGCTTGGGTAAGTCGCAGCACTGTGGGATACAAAGCCCCAGCACGGATCACAGCATCAGGAAACACTGGAGGGACACTCCTTTCCCAAAACTATTCACCCATGAACTCAGCCACCCCACAGACTTCTACACATCTCAAACCTCCACAGTACCAGCTAACTACCCCTCACCCTCCCATCATCCTCCAGACACAAGCTTCCCTGCCTCACCATCCCCCTGGATTACACCATCACCCCCAGCCAGAAATGCCCCCTGTAACATCCCCCCAACAGAAAACCCCTCCAACACCCCCCTGGGTTACACCACCACCCCCAGCCAGAAACTCCCACTATAGCATTCCCCTGAAATTACAGCATCTCTCCCCAGCCAGAAACCCCATCATCCCTCTGGGATTGCAACATCCCCCTGACCAGACACAGGCCCCCATGCCATGCATAACAGCCATGGTGGTCAGACCAAAGGTCCATCTAGCCCAGTCTCCTGTCTGCCAACAGTGGCCAATACCAAGTGCTTCAGAAGGAATAAACAGAACAGGACAATCATCAAGTGCTCTGTCCCTGGCATCCAGTTCCAGGTTCTAGCCATCAGAGGCTTAGGGACACCCTAAGCATGGGCTTGCATCCCAGACTATCTTGGCTAATAGCCATTGAGGGACTCATCCCCATGAGTTTATCAAATTCTTTTTTGAACCTAGTTATAGTATTGGCCTTTATAACATCCCCTGGCACAGAGTTCCACAGGCTGCCTGTGCACTGTGTGTAGCAGTACTGCCTTGTGTTTGTTTTAAACCTGCTGCCTAATGCACCTTCCCCCAGCCAGAGAACCCCTACACCATCCCTCTGGCCAGAGACACTATTCCTTGGGGGATTATTCTATGTCCCATCCAGAGACCTGCCCACACAATCCTGCTAGCCACAGACACCCCCCACACACCATCTCCCTGAGATAACTCCATAAGGCCAACCCCTGCCAGATACATACACTATGCCTATTTCTCCCCCTCCCTGGGTTCCTTCCTGCCCCTACATCCTTTTCCTCCAAGCCAGAGACACCTCCTACCATCTCCCCCTCCCTGGATACTGTGCCCAAGTTAGACTCCCCCCACCCCGGTGTGTTGACACATTAGGACCTGTGGACCTGGGACCAAAGCCCTGAATACCCTTTTCACCCTGCTGCGGTGACCCTACCTAGCCAGTATGGAGGGAGGGTGTGAAGCCACCAGGCATTGCTGGTCGGGACATAAAATCCTGTTTAACCAGTTATCCGGATAAATAGGAGTCCAGGCAGGGGACCAGTCCAGCCCAGCTGAAGCAGCCCCCAGTCCACGTGGCTGATGGCTCCTGGCCACACAGGGCTGCCGGACTCCCACTCTTGGTCCCTATACAGGGCTGCTGGGCTCCTGCTCCCAGTCCCCACGCAAGGTTGCTGGGCTCCTGGCCCCATACGAGGCTGGTGCAGAGATCTGCTCCCGTTAAGGGTGATGCTTACTGGGAAACCGGTTACCTGTTCACATCTCTAATTGCTGGGGTGTCAGGTGAGTGTCATTGGGGCTTGCGGAAGGAGTGCATGTCAGGTGTTAGAATAGGGAGATGGTGGGGCCCTGTCAACAGGGAACCCCGGGGTGGTAGAGGGAGCCCACACTGAGTGTGATAGGGGGCTGTCCCACACCACATGTATGATCAGGGAAGGGTTAGTGGTAGGGGGCTGAGCAGGATCCAAACAATGGACCCCTCCCCCTCCACTTTTCCTGTGTTGGGACATCCTCAGACTCCCAAGAGGAATGTGTTCTCCTGCCATAGTGCCCCAAATCGCATGTGTGTGGGGGGAAGGGGGGAGGCAACCACTCTGTCAACCCCACACCCTCTGCACAGGCAGCACCCACCCCAGGACAGCCCATCCCCACTCTGAGCTACAGGATTCCTACAGCCAGGTCCCAAAGTGCCTCACCTGTGCTGTGTGACTGATCAGCAATGGCTGGGCCTCGTCTGTTAATTCCTCTCCCTGCCCAGGCTGTTTACTAAGCTTCAAAAAAAGACTTTTGTTTTATCTATAGGCTCCTAAAGCTAGGCAAAAACCCAGGCATCCTGGATCCAGGCACCCCCCCCCTAAGCCTTGCAACCCTACTCTCGCCCCAAGCTGGGATAAACCCAAGAGACTGCCCCACTTCAGAACTCTCATCTTGACAGGGTTTTACCAGCTGCCCCTGCTGAAGTCAGAAACGTAAAAGCAAGACAAAGAGGTCACACATGGTGGGGAGGAGGAGGGGCACAGTGCCAAGTTCCTGAGCTGCATTAGCAACAAGAAGAGGGAAACAGCCTGGACTGCCCCCTCGACAGCCTTCTATTCTGTGCTGGGGAGCCAGAGCTACAGCTCACACCCTTCATGCATGTACAAAGCCCTGGAAGTGAATGCAGCTTGGGACAGCCTTCTCCCCTTTGTGTGTCAGTGCAAGGAGCCGTGCTGCTGTGACACACACAGACGCCATCGCTTCTCCATTTGCGAGTCTGTTCTGTCAGGACACATGCCCCCTTGGGTCTGACTGAGGGACGGTACAGCCGGAACGCACCCCATCTCCCGTGTGCTACTCAGGGTCTGTGCCACCTGGATGCACAGGCCAAGCTCTGTCTGAATGGGAGGATCCATATCGCAGACACGCACATGCAGGGTCCATATAGCACCACAATACACACAGACCTGCTCTCATGTCTGTACTGCTGCGACCTGCTCTTGTGTCTCAGGGCAAGGGTCCACAGCTCCTCGACACACAGGCCCTTGTGTGAGCATGCACAGGTCAGGGCCATGGGAACACACACCCACCCTTATATCTAACAAAGGTCCGTAGCATCAGATCAGACACATGGCCTTATGTATTTCTGCGAAGGCCTGTACCGCTAAGACACACGTACACCCGGGCTGGCTGACAGAGGGACAAAGGGAGCAAGTGTCCCAGGGCCTGGAGATACAAAAATCCTGGCCGCTGCCGCTGATACTGCAGCAACGGCAGCAGCTGGAGCCCTGGACCATTTAAATCGCTGCCGGAGTGCCCGGTGACATGCTCCAGACAGCACTGAGGGATTGGGGCGGAGCACGGCACTCTCCAGGGGCTCTGAATTCTGCCTCACCTCAGCCCCACCCCTTCTGCCTGAGGCCCTTCCAGGGGCGCAGAGCAGGACCCCACCGCCTTGCTGACCCTGCTGCATACACTCGTATGTATGAGTGTGAGAGTAGCTAGCTGGGACACTCATGCACATCCTCATGTCTCATTGCACCAGTCTGTGACACCAGGTCATGTCTCAGTGCGAGGATCCATACAGCCAGGACACACATGCACACGCATCTCATGGCAAGGGTCTCTACTGCTTACACTTGCACATGTCCCCTATTGTTTATGCACAAGAGGCTGTAGCGCCAGGACACACACATGCCTTCACGTCTGACTGGGAGTTTAGGTCCTGCCCCACCCCTTCCGGGCAGCACGCCAGTGCCCTGGTATCTCAGTGTGAGAATCTGTAACTAGGACCTGTGTGTCTTACTGCAGGGGCCAGTACCACTGGGACACACAGACAGGACCCCATGTTCCTGGTGGTTCCTCATGACGTCCCATTGTGGGGGAGTTGGTGGTGTGGCCCATTGCTTGCATCCTGCTTAGCTCCCTACTGCTAACCCTCCCCTAATCATACCTCTGTCAGGAGGCATCCCCCCATGGGGCCATCTTACCCCCAGAGGCTCCCCCATCCCTCTGTCAGCAGGACTCTGCAGTCTTCCCCTTCTAACAGCTGATGTGTGCCCCTTCACCTGCCCTGATAACACCCAGCCTGACACCCACACTTCCCAGACCGGGTCCCTGGGGCAGCATGATGTGGGCACTCAGGACAGGAGGTCCAGATTCCACAGAGGTGAGCACAAGGGAGCACACCAGAGCTTGGGGGCATCTCTGGCTGGGGGGAGGCCGTTATGGAGAGAGAGAGCCATGGGGGATGTCTTTTTTTGAGGGAATGCAGCTGTGGGAGGTTCAGCGGATGCACGGATAGTCAGCTATCAGTGGGTGGGGCAGTGGCAATGGGGGATGTCTCTGGAATGTGGGATTAGCTAGGGGATGCCTATGGGGTGTCTCTGGATGGGGAGTAGGGAGATTTTCAGAGGAGTGAGGGGGCCATAGGAGGTGCTCTAGATTGGGGTAGGGAGATATGCGGGGAGGAGGAGATAGCATTGGGAGGGGTCTCTGGATGGAGGTTGTCCAGAGTGGAGAGGTTGTTGGGATGTGTCTGGATGTGGGGTGAGGGGGCTATGTTATGGGGACTGTCTCTGGTTATGGAGGGCTACCCCAAGGGGAGGTGTCTCCAGATGTGGATTACTGAGGGGCAGATGGTCGTGAGGGGTTGTCTCCAAATGGAAGTAAGTGGTTATCCCGGGAGTGAGGGAGATGGCTGTGGGGTTCTCTTTGGATCAATAGACGCTCTCCTTGAATCCTGTCTGAGGGGGCAGCCGTGTTAGTCTGTATCAATAAAAACAACGAGGAGTCCTGTGGTACCTGAGGGTATGTCTACACTGCCACCCTAGTTCGAACTAGGGTGGCTAATGTAGGCATTCGAACTTGCAAATGAAGCCCTGCAATGAGGAGTAGTGGTAGTTTGAATTAGGAGCTTTAATTCGAACTACTTAGTCCGTGCCATGTGTAGCCGCAGGCAGGGAGTTCGAACTACGGGGCATTTAAAAATGGCGGCGCCCGGGAATATGCAAATAAAGCCCGGGATATTTAAATCCCGGGCTTCATTTGCAAGTTCGAATGCCTACATTAGCCACCCTAGTTCGAACTAGGGTGGCAGTGTAGACATACCCTGAGAGACTAACAGATTTATTGGGCATAAACTCTTGTGGGTAAAAACCACCTTGTCAGATGCATCTGATGAAGAGGTTTTTGCCCACAAAAGCTTATGCCCAAAGAAATGTTAGTTTTTAAGGTGCCACGAGACTCCTCGTTGTTCATGAATACAGTGTGCACTTGTGGTCACCCCATTTCAAACAAACGATATTAGCACTGAGAAAAGTACAGAGAAAGGCAACAAAAATGATTAGGGGGATGGAACAGCTTCTGTAGGAGGAAAGATTAAAAAGACTAGTGTGGAGAAAATTATGTATTCCTTTCATAACCCTACCACTACCTAACAGAGGAATCCAGAGATAGTAGGTTTAAAACAAGCTCAAGGCAGCACTACTTTACACAATGCAGAGTCCATTGGTGCCAGGGGATGCTGGGAAGGCCAAAACTATAACAGGGTTCAAAAAAGAATTAGATTCATCATGGAGGACAGGGCCCTCAATGGCTATTAGCCAGGATGGACAGGGATCCAATTCTGTACTTGGGGTGTCTCTAAGTCTACAACTGCCTGAAGCTGAGACAGGACAACAGGGGACGGATCACTCGATGATTTCTCTGTTCTGTTCATTAGCCCTGTAACATCAGAAGACAGGCTGTTGGGCTAGATCAGTGATCACCAACCAGTAGATTGGGATCTACCAGTAGATCTTGGAGCCTCTGATAGGTGACTTGTCTGGCCAAGAGGCTATCAAGTGCTGGCACTTCAACTGCCCCTCCCCCTACTTCTGTGCACCTCCTGCCCTTTGCCTTGAAGCTGCCTCCCCGCACAAGCCTCCTGCTTGCTGGGCAGGGCAGGGCAGGGGAGGGAGAAGAGGGATGCTGATGTCAAGGTGCCCCCCTCCCATCCTGTATCCTATTTCCACAGAGCAGAGCGGTGGGCACAACAGGACTTGGGATGGAGTTTTCTGGCTGCTTTTGGAAACGGTGCAGGGCCAGGGCAGGGGTGAGCCTGTTTTAGCCCCACTGCACCACCACCCAGGAGCCACCTGAGGTAAGCAGTACCCAGCAGAGCCCACATCCCGAAAGCCTACTCCAGTCATGAACCCCCTCCCCATACCCCAAGCCCCTGCCCTAGCCCTGAGCACCCCTGCATCCAAACATCCTCCCAGAGCCCGTACCTAGAACCCCCTCTGACATCCCAACTGCCTGCCCCAAGCTCAGCTCAGAGCCCCTCTCGCATTTCAAATCCCTTAATCCAAGACCAGAGCCTGCATCCCAACCCACTGCCCCTGCCTGGTGAAAGTGAGGGAAGATGGGGGAGGGAGGGAGGATGGAGTGAGCAGGGGCGGGGCCTCGGAGAAGGGGCACAGAGGAGGCGGGACAAGGGTATTTGGGACTGAGGTGGATCTTGGATTGCACTTAAATTAAAAAAGTAATCTCATGCTTAAAAAGGTTGGAGACCAGTGGCTAGATGGACATTGGTCTGAGCCAATATGTCTGTTCTTATGATATTGGGAGCTAGTTATCTGGTGAGGGAGATGGCCAGGAGGAGTCTTTGAAAGGGGGAGGGAATGGGCTCTCCAGGAGTGGGAGATGGCAATGGGGGATTGTGACAAAGTGACAATTTTGTGTAATATTTTATGACTCCTGTGTGTGCCTCAGTTTTCCTTATATGTTGCATTGTTACCCAATGGGGAGAAAAGTGATTAAGATTGTCTCAGGGTAAACTTGGGCTTTGTCTTCCCTACACAACTTCTAGTCACACAGCTCTGTGAACACAGCCATGTCTAATGCCAGGCAGTGTAGCTGCTGTTGTGTGCCAACAAATACTTCCACTCCAAGGAGGGGCGTTCACGTTGTCAGCAGCAGAGCACTCCTGCCAACCACACACTATTCACCTGGCACTTGCATGGCAAAACTTTTGTCTTTCAGTGGGGGAGGCTAGCATCTCTGAATGACAAAAGTTTTGTTGTTCAATTGCCGGTGTAGACTTGGCCTAAAAGACACAGGAGAAGTGTCACCTCCCTGTCTGGGTGGAATGAACAGAGCCCTCCAAGAACCGCCTGTAACTGACCCAGGCCAACAAGGGGCCAGAGAGCCCAAGCCAGCTCCAGGGACTCAGGCAGCCACGCTCTCAGCAGGGAAGCTGAGCCCAGACCCCAGCTGCTGAACAGAGGATTGGGAGGGGCGCTGGGGTAGAAGCGTGGGCTGAGGGAAGAAGCTGGCAGCTCCCACCTGGGAACCACTGAGGCCGGCAGACAGACCGAGCCTGACCCCAGGCCCAGCTCTGAGCAGAATGGACTGTGCTTCAGCCGTCAGCTCTCTCTGTAAGCCACAGGCTGCCTCTGCTGGCGCCAGGTGACTAATAAACTGGCTGCCCTGGGGACGCTGCTCGAGGGTCACTGGAAATGCCGGCTGAGGGGTATCAGTCCCTGAGGGTGGACAAGGCTCTGCCAGGAGCCCATCTCAGCTGGACTCGCTGGGAGGAAACAAAAGGACTAGACCCCAGAGGGAGCGTCTGAGCAGGTGGGAAGGCTGTGCGGCCTGCCCTGGAGGAAGAGTGAGAGCCCCAGGGTTTGGCACTTCCTCCAAAAGACTGTTCCGGAGCCGGAGCCGGAGCCAGAGCTGGAGCTGGAGCCCTAAGCTGGTGGATTCGTGACAGCAGTGTCTGGCTGCGAGGGTGGGGGTATCTGAGAGGGGAAGAGATGGCCATAGGGGTGTCTCTGGATTGGGGAGGGAGGTTACTTGGGCAGGAGAAGGTGGTCACGGGTAGTGTCTAGGGATGGAGGAAGGGCACTATCTGGGTGGGGGAGGGCAGATGGCAATGAAGGGTTTCTCTGGTTGGGCAGGTATCAGAGAAGGGGGAAGATGGCCATGGGGGCATCTCTGGTTGTGGGGAGGAGTTATCTGGGAGGGGAGAAGAGAGGTGGCTGAGGGCCACATCTGTGAGGACGAGGGTTACAGCCATCGGACAGGTCTCTGAATGGCTTTGGGGGGAAGGAACCATCCATGTAGGGAACAGGTTTAGGAAGGCAGCTGGCTGGAGGCGGGAGGAGATAGGCAGAGGGTGTTTGTGCCTGGCAGGAGGCGTAATCCCAAGATGAAGGGATGGGCATAGGGGTGTCTCTTTCTCAGAGTCACAGACCATCGTGATGATCTTCTAGTCTGACCTTCAGCACATTCCAGGCCACAGGGCCTCACCCACCCACTCCGGTGACAGACCCCTGACCGAGCTTCTGAAATCCTCAGATCACCATTTAAAGACTCCACAGTACAGACATTGCACCATTTACACTAGTTTAAACCTATAAAAGACCCATGCCCACAGTGCAGAGAAAGGTAGACACTCCCCGCCCCTGCGCAACCCAGCTCTCTGCCAATCTGACCTGAGGGAACAGTCTTTCCTGAGCCCAAATACGGTGATCAATTAGACCCTGAGCATGCAGACAAGATCCACCAAACAGATACCTGGGAACGAAGTAACTCAGAGCCCTCCCATCTAACGTCCCATCTCTGCCATTGGGGATATACTTGCTACTGGCCACACTAGGGATGTAATAGTGTAGTCGATTAACCGATAAGCAAAAGCTTATAGGTTAATGGTATAGACTACACACATTCCACGCCCCCCCCCCACCCTTGCCAGTAAATTTTTCAGCAGGTGGCCAACAGCCTGGCTCAGTCCTGGCTCATGCCGAGTCTGGGACCTACCCACGCTGCGGCTCTGCATTTAAAGTGTATTAGGAGCAAGGCGGGCGGACAGCCTGGCTCAGTTCTGACTCATGCCAGGTCTAGGAGCTCAATCCCCCTCCCTGGACAGGGGCTGCTGCCACCCCATGCTGCTGCCTCTGTATCAGAGGCAGCAGAGTGAGGCAACAGGCATCTGTTCCATGAGGGGAGCTGGTCTTTAAACTGGCTCCCCTCACGGACCAGCTCCCACCTGGCACCCCACGCTGGCACCCCTGCAGATGTTGCAGGGGCTCCTCAGAAGTGAGGCCAGAGTGCACTGGCTGCCAGCCCCACCCTCAGGGACTATAGAATAGTCAAGTGACCAATAAGAATTCATGAGGTTAATCAACTATTCAATTAACTGATATTTAACATCCCTGGGCCACACACCATTAGGCAGTCTCATCATGCCATCCCCTCTATAACTTATCCAGCTCAATCCTGAAGCCAGTTAGGTTTTTGCCTCCACTGCACTGGGAGGCTGTTCCAGACCTTCAGTCCTCTAATAGCTAGAGACCTTCAACTAATTTCAAGCCTAAACTTGTTGATGGCCAGTTTATAGCCATTTGTTCTTGTGTTCACATTGGCACTTAACTTAAATATCTCCTCTCACTTCCTGGTATTTATCCCTCTAAGGCAGTGGTCTCCAACCTTTTTACACCCAAGATCACTTTTTAAATGTCAGAACAAGCCAAGATCTACTGCCCCATCCTTCCCCCAAGATCCCACGCCTTCCTTGAAGCCCCACCCTCTCAATTCTCCTCCTCTCCATCACTTGCTATCCCCAGACCTTATACACTCTACACTGCTGCTTTTTTTTTTTTTCCAAATTCTTCTGTAGGAAGAGGTTTTTCCAGCATTTGGCCTGTCTAGACTGGACCAAATGTCAGAAAAACCCCTTCTTTCAGAAGCCCCCTTATTCCTCATGGAACAGGGAATACAGGGGTTACTGAAAGAGCATGTTTGCTGCTCCACTAAAATAAGCGGAAGAACAAACATTCCTCAGATCATCCTTGTAGCCCTCCTCTGCACCTGTTCCAGTCTGAATTCATCTTTCTTATATATGCAAAGCCAGAACTGTACACGGTACACCAGATGAGATCTCTAGTGCTCTGTATAATGGTACCAACTAGGACTGTCAAGAGATTTAAAAAATTAATCACAATCATGCGATTAAAAAAAATTAATCATGATTAATCATGCTGTTAAACAATAATAGAATAACATTTATTTAAATATTTTGGATGTTTTCTACATTTTAAAATATATTGCTTTCAATTACAGCACAAAATACAAAGTGTACAATGCTCACTTTACATTTATTTTTATTATAAATATTTGCACTGTAAAAAAAGAAATTGTATTTTTCAATTCACTTAATACAAGTACTACAGCACAATCTCTTTATCATGGAAGTTGAACTTACAAATGTAGAATTATGTACAAAAAATAATTTAATTGAAAAATAAAACAATGGAAAACTTTTGAGCCTATGAGTCCACTCAGTCCTACTTCTTGTTCAGCCAATTGCTCAAACAAACAAGTTTGCTACATTTCCTGGAGATAATGCTGCTTGCTTCTTGTTTACAATGTCACCTGAAAGTGAGAACAGGCATTTGCATGGCAATGTTGTAGCTAGTGTCACAAGATATTTATGCGCCAGATGTGCTAAAGATTTATATGTCCCTTCACCCTTCAACCACCATTCAAGAAGATGTGTGTCCATGCTGATGATGGGTTCTGCTTGATAACAATCAAAAGCTGTGCAGACTGATGCATGTTCATTTCATCATCTGAGTTAGATGCCACCAGCAGAAGACTGATTTTCTTTTGTGGCTCGAGTTCTGTAGTTTCCACATCAGAACGTTGCTCTTTTAAGACTTCTGACAGCATGATCCATACTTCATCCCTCTCAGATTTTGGAAGGTACTTCAGATTCTTAAACCTTGGGTTGAGTGCTGCAGCTATCACTAGAAATTTCACATTGGTACATTCCTTGCGTTTTGTCAAATCTGCAGTTAAAGTGTTCTTAAAATGAACATGTTGGATTATCATCTGAGACTGCTATAATATGAAATATATGGCAGAAAGCAGGTAAAACAGAGCAGGAGACATACAATCCTCTCCCAAGGAGTTCAGTCATAAATTTAATTAACACTTTTTTTTAAACAAGCGTCATCGGCATGTAAGCATGTCCTCTGGAATGATGGCCGCAGCATGCAGGGGCATATGAATGTTTAGCATATCTGGCACCTAAATACCTTACAATGCCAGCTACAAAAGTACTGTGTGGACACCTGTTCTCACCTTCAGGTGACAATGTAAAATAAGAAGCGGGCAGCATTATCTCATTTAAATGTAAACAAATTTGTCTTAATGACTACCCAAATAAGAAGTAGGGCTGAGTGGGCTTGTAGGCTCTACAGTTTTATGTTGCTTTGTTTTGGAGTACAGTTATGTAACAAAAAAAAAAAAAAAAAAAAAATCACATTTGTAAATTGCATTTTCACAATAAAAAATTAATTGAAAAATATAATTTCTTTTGTTTATCATTCTTATAAAGCAAATATTTGTAAAAAATAATATAAATTGAGCACTGTACACTTTGCATTTTGTGTTGAAACTGAAATCAATATATTTGAAAATGTAGAAAACCGCTGAAATATTTAATACATTTCAATTGGTATTCTGTTTAACAGTTCAATTAAAGCTGCGACCAATGGTGATTAATTTTTTGTTCACAATTTTTATTTATTTAAATCACATAAATTAAGTGCGACTAACTGACAGCCCTAGTACGAACACTTCCCCCTCTCCACTGGAAAGGGACGCCTTCCGTCTGAACTTCCTAAGACTTCGTTAGCCTTTTCATGGCACCACCACATCAGCAGCTCATGGTCATCCAGTAATCAATCAATACAGCTGGGTCTTTCTCCTCCTCTATCACTTCCTCGTGATACGTCCCCAACTTACAGCAAAAATTCTTATTGTCAGTCTCTATATATGTGATCTTGAACTGTGCACTATTAAATTTCATCCCATTGCCAACACTCCAGTTTACAAAATCAACCAGGTCTTCTTGTAAGATTGGTCCCAAGACTGATCTCTGAGGAACTTCACTAGTAACCTCTACCCACCCCGACAGTTCACCTTTTAGCATGACCCACTGTAGTCTCCCCTTTAATCGCTTCCTTATCCACCTTATCATTTTCATATTAATCCCCCATATTCTCCAATCTACCTGATAATTTCCTATGTGGAACTGCATCAAATGCCCTACAGAAATCCATGTAGACTACATCTACTATATTTCCTTTGTCTAAAAACTCAGTTCTCCCAAAGAAGGCAATCAGGTTGATCTGGCACAATCTAGGCACAATGTATTTCAGGGTGGAGAACCTAAGGCCCAGGGGCCGCACGAAGCCCCCGGCTTGCCTGGATCCATCTCCTGAGGCTCAGGGCTTCTGTCCCAGCATTGGGGAGCCCTGCACTGGTGCTCCAACCCCCTCCTGATGGCCCACCAGGGGGCTGGAGCACACAAAATCTACTAGGCTGGGGCCCCTTAAGCTCTGGTGTGTGAGGGGAATGTGGGGAGTGTCTTTCTCCTCCTTAATCAGGGGCCATGTCAATAAGGGTTTTGGTTTGGTTTGGTTTTGCTTCTCACTGGTGTGTGGCCCTTGACTGATTTTTCTGTGGGTCAGCAGCCTCCGAACCAAAAAAGGCTCCCTACCCCTGATGTATTTTATCTCATAAGAACATAAGAACGGCCGTTCTGGGTCAGACCAAAGGTCCATCTAGCCCAGTAGCCTGTCTGCCAACAGTGGCCAGCACCAGGTGCCCCAGAGAGGGTGGACCGAAGACAATGATCAAGCGATTTGTCTCCTGCCATTCCTCTCCAGCCTCTGACAAACAGAGGCCAGGGACACCATTTCTATCCCCTGGCTAATAGTCTTTTACGGACCTAACCTCCATGAAATTATCTAGCTTCTCTTTAAACTCTGTTATAGTCCTAGCCTTCACAGCCTCCTCTGGCAAGGAGTTCCACAGGTTGACTACACGCTGTGTGAAGAAGAACTTTCTTTTATTAGTTTTAAACCTGCTACCCATTAACTTCATTTGGTGTCCTCTAGTTCTTCTATTATGGGAACTAATAAATTACTTTTCTTTATTTGCCCTCTCCACACCACTCATGATTTTATATACCTCTATCATATCCCCCCTCAGTCTCCTCTTTTCTAAACTGAAAAGTCCCAGTCGTTTTAACCTCTCTTCATATGGGACCCGTTCCAAACCCCTAATCATTTTAGTTGCCCTTTTCTGAACCCTTTCCAAGGCCAAAATATCTTTTTTGAGGTGAGGAGACCACATCTGTACACAGTATTCAAGATGTGGGCATACCATAGTTTTATACAGGGGCAGTAAGATATTCTGGGTCTTATTTTCTATCCCTTTCTTAATAATTCCTAGCACCCTATTTGCCTTTTTGACCGCCACTGCCCACTGTGTGGAAATTTTCAGAGAACTATCCACGATAACTCCAAGATCTCTTTCCTGATTTGTCATCGCCAAATTAGCCCCCATCATACTGTACGTATAGTTGGGGTTATTTTTCCCAACGTGCATTACTTTACACTTATCCACATTAAATTTCATTTGCCATTTTGTTGCCCAATCACTCAGTTTGGTGAGATCTTCTTGGAGTCCCTCACAGTCTGCTTCTGTCTTGACTATCCTAAACAGCTTGGTATCATCCGCAAACTTTACCACCTCACTGCTTACCCCTTTCTCCAGATCATTTATGAATAAGTTGAACAGGATTGGTCCCAGGACTGACCCTTGGGGGACACCACTAGTTACCCCTCTCCATTCTGAAAATTTATCATTTATTCCTACCCTTTGTTTCCTGTCTTTTAAGCAGTTCTCAATCCATGAAAGGACCTTCCCTCTTATCCCATGGCAATGTAATTTACACAAGAGCCTTTGCTGAGGGACCTTGTCAAAGGCTTTCTGAAAATCTAAGTATACTATATCTACTGGATCCCCCTCGTCTGCATGTTTGTTAACCCCTTCAAAGAACTCTAATAGATTAGTAAGACAGGATTTCCCTTTACAGAAACCATGTTGACTTTTGCCCAACAAATTATGTTTTTCTACGTGCCTCACAATTTTATTCTTTAATATTGCTTCGACTAATTTGCCCAGTACTGAAGTTAGACTTACCGGTCTGTAATTGCCAGGATCGCCTCTAGAGCCCTTTTTAAATATTGGTGTCACGTTAGCTACCTTCCAGTCATTAGGTACAGAAGCCTATTTAAAGGATAGGTTACAAACCACAGATAATAGTTCAGCAATTTCCCATTTGAGTTCTTTCAGAACCCTTGGATGAATGCCATCCGGTCCCGGAGATTTGTTGAAATTAAGTTTTTCCTATTTGTTCCAAAACCTCCTCTAATGACACTTCAATCCAGGACAGTTCCTCAGATTCATCAGCCACAAAGGACGGTGCAGATTTGGGAATCTCCCCAATGTCCTCAGCCGTGAAGACTGAAGCAAAGAAATCATTTAGTTTCTCCGCAATGGCTTTATCGTCCTTGATTGCTCCTTTTATATCTCGATCATCTAGGGGACCCACAGGTTTTTTAGCAGGCTTCCTGCTTCTAATGTACTTAAAAAACATTTCGTTAATTCTTTCTGAGTTTTTGGCTAGCTGTTCCTCAAAATCTTTTTTTGCTTTTCTTATTACATTTTTACACTTGATTTGACAGTGTTTATGTTCCTTTCTATTTATCTCACTGGGATTGGACTTCCACTTCTTGAAAGTTGCCTTTTTGTCCCTCACTGCTTCTTTTACACGGTGGTTAAGCCACGGTGACTCTTTTTTAGGTTTCTTACTATGTTTTTTAATTTGGGGTATACATTTAAGTTGGGCTGCTATTATGGCGTCTTTAAAAAGTTTCATGCAGCTTGCAGGGATTTGGCTCTAGTCACTGTGCCTTTTAATTTCTGTTTAACTAACCTCCTCATTTTTGTGTAATTCCCCTTTTTGAAATTAAATGCCAGAGTTCTGGACTGCTGAGGTGTTCTTCCCACCACAGGAATGTTGAATGTTATTATATTGTGGTCACTATTCCCAAGCGGTCCTGTAATGGATATCTCCTGGATCTGATCCTGCGCTCCACTCAGGACTAAATCGAGAATTGCCTCTCCCCTTGTGGGTTCCTGCACCAGCTGCTCCAAGAAGCAGCCATTTAAGCCATTGAGAAATTTTCTCTCTGCTTCTCTTCCTGAGGTGACATGTATCCAGTCAATATGGGGATAATTAAAATCCCCCATTATTATAGAGTTCTTTATTTTGGTAGCCTCTCTAATCTCCCTCAGCATTTCAATGTCAGTATCGCTGTCCTGGTCAGGTGGTCGATAATATATCCCTACTGCTAATTTCTTATTATTGGAGCATGGAATTATTATCCATAGTGATTCTATTGAACATGTTGATTCATTTAATATTTTTATTTCATTTGATTCTACATTATCTTTCACATACAGTGCCACTCCGCCACCCACACGGCCTGCTCTATCCTTCCGATATATTTTATATCCCGGTATGATTATGTCCCACAGGTTTTCCTCATTCCACCAGGTTTCAGTGATGCCTATTATGTCAATCTCCTCCTTTAATACGAGGTACTCTAGTTCACCCATCTTATTAGTCAGACTCCTAGCATTTGTGTAGAAGCACTTTAAATATTTGCCACTGCTTATTTGTCTGCCCTTCCCTGGTGCATTGGATTCCTTTATATGTGGTTGTTTGTCTGCTCTGGCCCATGGTTTGTCCTCTCCCCTCCTCTCTTTCTGACTAGAGCTTAGAGAATCTCTATCAATGGATTCTCCTCTAAGAGAAGTCTCCATCCGATTTACGTGCATCTCCGCACCAATCGGCATTCCCCCATCTCTTAGTTTAAAAACTGCTCTATGGCCTTTTCAATGTTTAGTGCCAGCAGTCTGGTTCCACCCTGGTTTAGGTGGAGCCCATCCTTCCTGTATAGGCTCCCCCTCTCCCAAAAGTGCCCCCACTCCCTAATAAATCTAAAACCCTCTTCCCTACACTATCGTCTCATCCACACATTGAGACTCTGAAGCTCTGCCTGCCTACCTGGCCCTGCGCGTGGAACTGGAAGCATTTCCGAGAATGCCACCATAGAGGTCCTGG
Source organism: Pelochelys cantorii (assembly GCA_032595735.1). Lineage (NCBI taxonomy): Eukaryota > Metazoa > Chordata > Testudines > Trionychidae > Pelochelys > Pelochelys cantorii. The sequence goes on from CM064336.1 coordinate 37,462,124, forward strand.
ATTTCAGTCTCTTTCCTAGCAACCTAAATTTGGCCTCCAGGACATCTCTTCTACCCTTCCTTACGTCATTGGTACCTTCATGTACCATGACCACCAGCTCCTCCCCAGCACTACACATAAGTCTATCTAGATGCCTCGAGAGATCCGCAACCTTTGCACCAGGAAGGCAAGTGACCATACGGTTCTCCCGGTCATCACAAACCCAACTATCTATGTTTCTAACGATCGAATCACCCACTACTAACATGTGCCTCTTCCTAACAACTGGCGTTCCCTCCCCCTCAGAGGTATCCTCAGTGTGAGAGGATACCGCAACATCCTCTGGAAGGAGGGTCCCAACTACGGGATGGTTTCCCTCTGTTCCCATTGAATGCTCTGTTCCCTTGAGACTTTCATCCTCTTTAAGAGCACTGGGGCTCTCAGAGTGGAGGTGGGACAGTACTACAGTGTCCCGGAAAGTCTCATCAACATAGCTCTCTAACTCCCTTAGCTCCTCCAGTTCAGCCACCCTGGCCTCCAAAGCCTGAACTCGGTCTCTGAGGGTCAGAAGCTCCTTGCAATGGGTGCACACATACGCCACTCGCCCACAGGGCAGGTAATCATACATGTTACACTCAACGCAATAAACAGGATAGCCCCCACTCTGCTGCTGGGCTTCTGTCTCCATTTTTCTTATGAATAAGTTTAAGTATAAACTGGGCTTCTTATTAAATGTCTTATTAAATCTCAATTACCATTCATCTCTATGTCCTTAACTACTTTCTCCTTCAAAATTTGTTCCACAATGTTGCATACAACTGAGGTCAAACTAACAGGTCTGTAGTTTCCTGAATCACTTTCCCCCCTCCTCTTTCTTAAAAATCGATCAATATATTTTAGAAATGTGCATCTGTCTGTCTGTAAGTCTCTTTGTTCAAGAACTCCTCCTAAACAATATGAGTTAGGACCACCAAATTTAGTATGCAGCTTCCTCTTTTCCTAACTTAAAGCAAGGTCAGGGTTTGGTTGTGCCAGGAAAACTGAAAGCACCAGGAATGGGACTGTTTTCCATAACATAGAAAGGGAGGGGCTGTTCAGAGGGATGCTATACTCACAGTCACCACTGGAGGCAGTGAGTGCAAGGAAGAGCTATACCGCAGTGTGACCATAGTAGCCACTGGGGGCAGCTGTACCACCAAGGGCTGGTGAACCACCATCTTGCCTGCCACCAGACCAGTTAAGTGGGGTCCTCATGCTCAGGACATAGCGCCGCTGCTTCCCCCCATGCCTTGGAAGGGCTGAGGGGAGGGAGAAAGCCCCACTGGTTCCCCTGCCCTGGGAGGAGAGGGGAGGGAGAAAGTCCCTGCCAGATCCCCCCACCCAGGAGGCAGCAGTGGGGTGAGAGGGAGCCTCTACTGGCCCCCTACCCTGGGAGGGAGGGATCCCTGCCAGTGCCCCCTGCCACAGGAGAGGCCAGGGGGAGGGAGGGAACCCCTGCTGCACCTTCTGGGAGGCGTAAGGGATGGGAGGGAGCCCCCGCCAGCCACACCCCACCCCAGGAGAGGCCATGGGGGAGGGAGCCCCCACCAGTCCCCCTGTCCTAGGCTGGGGGAGGGGGAAGGGAGAGAGCCCCCCAGCCTTCCTGTATCAGGCCAGGGCAGGAGAGTGCCCCCGCCAGCCCTAAGGGACAAGCTGGGAGGTGGGGTGCATGGTCTGCACTGTCCAAGGGCTGCCCTTGGGGAGAAACCAATGGCCACTCCCATTCCCTTTGCTGAGCCCCCCTTCTTCCAGTCCCATGCTGAGATCTGCCTCACCCCCTACCCTGCCCTCTGCACCCCGCACCCCTGCCCCGAGTCCCTCCCCGCCCCTCAACTCTCACTCTCACCCCTCCACATCCCCAGCCCTGTGTCCTGAGCTCCTATTCAACCCCCCCACACACTGACTTCTGCACCCCTATGCCCCCAGCCTCCTGCCCTGAGACCCTCACATTCCTAAATCCCTGCCCTGACTCCTGTACCTCCCCATATCACCAGCCCCCTGCTCTGAAGAACCTGGGTAATGCCAAGTAAGTCGTCTAGTAGAAACTATATTAGCAATTATCCAGCCATAGGGTATGAACCCTGAGTTTAGATTCATTAAAAATGTTTGCTATTGGGCTTGCAATTTCATGTACCAATTCCTTTAATATTCTTAAAGGGAGATTATTTGGGTGCCATTAAGATGTTTGAATTTGACTTCTACCTCCCTCTCTTCATGGCACTGACACTACCCCAAACTCTTCACTGCGGGTTGTTATCCTAGGCTACATCTAGACTACAAAGGTAAGTTGGAAAAAGATACGCAAATTGCAAACCACAATTTGCATATCTTTTTCCGCTCTTCTGTCAAAAGAGGCTTTTCCAAGATTTGACGCATCCACACAGTGCCAAATTTTGGAAAAACCTGCTCTTTTGACACATCCCTTCTTCCTCATAGAACGAGGTTTATAGGGATGGCGAAAGAGCGCATCTGCTTTTTCAAAAAAAAATATTTTTTTTGAAAAAGCAGACGCATTCCTTGGACACGGCACTGCTTTTCCAGGATACTTCCAGTATCCCGGAAAAGTGCTGCAGTCTAGACATAGCCCTAGTGGGGAGTTAGCCTGCATATTGAGGATTTATGATATGTGGGAGTCTCTGGGTAGCTGGGTCCATGGAAGAAAAAATGGTTATTGATCTTTTGTAACGATTGTTCTTCAAAATGTGTTGCTCATGTCCATTGCACACTAAGTGTGTGCATGCTGCCTGCACTGCTGCTGGAAATGTTTCCCTTAGTGGTACTACTTGACTCGCTCTCGTGCCTTTTAGAGCCATGTGCATGTGTACCTGTCTAAAGGGTGCGGGGTCCTTCTTGCTGGTAATTCCAACAGAGGGGTTAGAAGGTGAGTCATGGAATGGACATGAGCAACATCTCAGAAAACATTTACGAAAGCTGAGTATCCCTTTCTCCTCCGCGTGCTTGCTCACATCCATTCTGTGCTAGGTGACTCACAAGCAGCACCTCAGGAGGTTGGCTCAGAGTTCATGGACTTCTCTCCGGCAACGGGCATCACCACAGAACTCTTGGGTGATGGTATAGGGGGACACAAAGGTATGAACTGACGATCAGGTCACATCTCCACAGATGTCCTGGATTGCTACTTGCACAAGGATCGCTGCTGACAAAGCCTGGGCTCTCATTGAATGAGCAGTCACAATAGCAGGAGGCAGGACGCTGGCCTGTTTGTAGCAAGGCCAAATGCAGGCAGTCATACAGTACAAGACTCTTTGGCTTGACACAGGTGGCCTCTCATCCCTTCCACGACAGCTATAAAGAGTTGTGTGGACTTACGGAAGGGCTTAATCCTCTCTGTATAAAAGGTGAGGGCCCGCCTAGCATCCATAATTTATGAAGCCAACATTTCTCAAAGGCCCTGTGAGGTTTTGGGAAGAAAAGAGCAGAAAAATGACCTGGTTGTGGTGGAATTTTGACACCACCTTTGGCAGGAAGGCTGGATGGGGACACAGTTAGATCTTGTCCTTGAAAAACACTGTGTCAAGTGGCTCTAATGTAAAGGCCCTGACCTCAGAGGTAGTTCTGCCGGAGGTGATCACCAGTGGGAAGGAGTGGGAGAGAGAGCTCATGAATCAGACAGAACTGAAGCCATTTTCTGCTCTGCCTAATGGTGAAGAGGCCCACCAGGGGAGGCCCCCACCTTTGGAAGAGGACACAGATGACCTCCATGTGAAGAAACCATTCACTAGTGCTGAGAGGAAAAGGCCCTGCTAAGGTGATTCACCAATACAGAGGGAGATGAGATGCCTCAAGATGGCGTGTGTTGCACAAAAATCACCATAGAGTGATGGCCTCCTGACACAGGGCAGAGGATCAGGTCCCCCCTTGCATGCTGCTATAGAACATGGCTACAGGACTGTCAGTCAGGACTGGAACCACCCTGCCTGGGACCGGGGGAAAAGAACACTCGGCAGGCCACCCTGACGTTTATGTGCAGGGGGAGTTCTTCACAGGACCAGAGGCCCCGAGTTGGGCTCCCCACCCTAGGTCTGATACATCCGAGATTAAAGACACTGACAGTTGTGGGGTAACAAAGGCTACCCCCCATCATTACTGAGCTTGGCTCCTTCTACCAGCCCAGGGGGCGAGGACCAGGCAGGGACTGTAAGTCTGGGCTGCTTGGGAAGTGTACCGGGGCTAGCCACATCCGGAGGGGCCTGGCACAACCTTGTGTATTGAATTGTGTAAGTTCAGGCCACCATGTGACCCAGAAACCAGAGGTAGACCCGAGCTATTGTGGCTGGATGGTCCCTGACCTTGGATATAGGTCTGCCAGGGTCTGGAAGGGCCCTAGCTTGGGTTAAGTCAGGCTTTGCTCCAATAAATCTATTCTCTGAACTGGGACAAGAGTTGGCTTCTGCTTGTTTGTCAGGAGATCCAGCACCCTGAAGCTGGCTCAGATCGTGCTGATGCTGTTCTGTACCCGAGCCTGCGACTGACCTTTAGTCGGACAGATGTCGACGTACAGGTAAACCTGTACACCATGCCACATGAAGAAGGCTGCTACACCTGGTATACACTTTTTGAAAACCCATAGGGCTGCCAACAGGCTGAAGGGAAGGGCAGTGAATTGGTGATGGCATTGACCCACTACAAACCTGAGAAATCTTCTGTGGCCATGGAAGACAGAAATGTGAAAGTAAGTGTCTTTTAAGTCGGGGCCATGTACCAGTCTCCTGGTCCAGGGCAGGAACGATGGAGACCATGTGAAACCTGAGTTTCTTGAGATACCCATTGAGGTGAGATAAATCCACGATGGGCTGGAGCTGCCCTTTTGTCTTTGGGATTAGGAAATTAATCCCAAAGACAAAACCCCTTCCCTCTCAAGTCTTGAGGAACTTTCTCCACCACCACGATAGATAGGTGGGATTGAGAATGGGAGGAAGAGGTGGAAAGGAACTGAAGGGTATATCTGACTGTCACTGTGCTCAGGGCCCATTGGGCTTACATGATGGACACCCAAGCTAGGCTGAAGGGTGACAGATGGTCCAAAAATGAAAGGGAGGCAGCTCTGAAATGGAGACTGGCGCTCCTTCAAAACCCCTGCCCGAGTATCCCTGACTGGGAGGCTGAGGTGGATGGAAGTGGCTGGCACCATTTATAACCTTTGCCTTTTCTTTTGTAGGGCTCCTGCCTTGGAGGTCTTGAAGTGAGGAGGCTGCTGGTGCCTGAAGTGCTTTCTTGAGGCAAGACAGAGTGTAACAGGCCTAATGATTGTAGAGTGGCCCACAAGTCCTTCAGTCCATGAAGTCTCATGTCCATCTGCTCTGAGAATAAGGAGGAGCCTTCAGGTGGGAGGCCCTGGCAGGACTGTTGGACTTTGTGGGGACGGTCAGAGGACTAGAATCAGGAACAGCTCCTCCTAGTGACTGAGGAGGCCGTTGTCTGGGGTGCCAAGACAGCAGCATCCTGAAAGCGGCCCTGACCGCATTCTTACCCTCTTCTGAGAGGGCTGAGATCTCCTCTCTCGACTCTTGGGGCAGGGATCCTTTCAATTGATTCAGAGAGCCCCAGAAATTAAAATCGTATCTCCCCAGCAGAGTCTGCAGATCGGCAGTATGCAATTGAAGGCTACTCAGCGAATAAATCTTTCTGCCAAAAATTGCTTAGTTTCTTAGCATCTTTTTGTTTCAGAGGTAGCAAGGGGGAGGTGGGAGCAAGAGCCAGTGCTGGAGGGAGCTGGCTTAAAAGCCAATTCCCCCCAGTACAGTCTCCGCGGTGCCTCCTGCCCCCCCTCGCAGGCAGCCCGGTTCTTAATACGTTTAAACTGCAGAGCCACAGCTGGAGTAGGGGTCCTGGACCCAGAGCGAGATGGGCTTGCTCAGTCCTGGATCATGCTGGGTCCAGGACTTACCCTTGCTGTACCTCTGCAATTTAAATGTAGTAGGAGCCAGACTGCCTGAGCACCCAGCTCCTACTACATTTAAACTGCAGAGGTGCAGTGGGGGTAGCTTCTGGACCCAGTACGAGCCAGGAGTGAGCACCTTCCCTTATCGACTAATTGTGTAGTCAATAAAAATTGTATCCACTGCAATATTAGCCAATTACCTGCCTCTTAACATCCTTAGCCTGGGACAACAATGAGGATCACTATAGGTAAAACAAACACACACTATCAACCTTAAGTCTCAAAGCGTGGGTTCTTACAGCCAGAACACACACACACTCTCAGAGGATCTTTTGTCTAAGGTCCCTATAGTCAGAAAACACACACCACGCAACCTGTGGAACTCCTTGACAGAGGATGTTTAACAGGGTTCAAAAAAAAAAAACGGCTAGATAAATTCATGGAAGATGGGTCAATCAATAGCTATTAGCCAGGATGGGTAGGAATGGTTTTCCCAGCCTCTGTTTGTCAGAAGCTGGGAATGGGCGACAGGGATCACTAGATGATTTCCTGTTCTGTTCTTTCCCTCTGGGGACACCTAGCATTGCCACTATCAGAAGACAGGATACTGGGTTAGATGGATCTTTGGTCTGACCCAGTATAGCCATTCTTATGTTCTGTTCTTACTCTGGAGGCATTTGCTTTTTTTTTTTTTTTTTTTTTTTTTAAACAGACAGAGAGACTCGGCCAGAGGGCTGAGTCACCAAAAAGCCAGCACAAACAAGTTTCAGCGTGGTAGCCATGTTAGTCTATTTCAGCAAAAACAATGAGGATTTCCATGGCAGGGAGCGTTCATGAGAAGTGAGTGCACCCTGTTCCATCCCTATAGCAAGAACACACACACTTGCCCTCCTGGCATACGCAACACACACACACACACACACACACACACACACACACACACGCTCTTGAGTCTCATGGTGTTTCTATAGACAGAACAACACACATCCTCTTTTCTCGTGGTGGTCTCCGTAGCTAGAATACACACACACACACACACACACACACACACACACACACACACACACACACACACACACAAGCTCTTGTTTCTTGAAGCAAGGATTCCTACAGCCAGAACACACACTCATGTCTGCCAGGAAGCATACCTACAGGAAGTCATCCTCCTCTCTGGTGGTGAGGGTCCCTATAGCCAGAATTCAGACTTGTCATCCTGTCTCACATGAAGAGTCCATATATCCAGAGTGCACATATAATCACCCTCAAGTCTCAGAGAGTCCTGTAGTTGGAAAACACACACACCATAGTATCACGCGAGGGTCCCTATAGTCAGAACATACACACATATTCACTCTCGTGTGTGTCAGTGAGGGTCCATGTATCCAGAATACACACACATATGCTTGCCCTTGTGTCCCATGGCAAGGATCTTTACAGCTAAAACACACATATACGTGCGCCTCAGGATGTGGATCCCTATAGCTAGAACAACACAGACACACACAGTCATGTCTCACGGCAAAGGTCTGTATGGCCAGAACACACACATGCACGCTCTGTGGTCTCGCAGCGAGGGTCTTTATAATAAGAACACTTACCCTCCTGCTTCAAGGTGAAGGTCCAAACAGCATGAACATTCACACATTATCTGACTGCAAGGATCCATCTTGCCCAGACACACACACATATACCCCCTTGTGTCTCACTGTGATGGTCCATACCAGTAGCACTCACTTAAACACCCTCTTGTATCACTGCTAGAGTCCGTACCAGTGGAACACACATATACACTCTTGCATCTCATTTGGAGGATCCTGGCTGCCAGGACAAACATGTCACACACACACACACACACACACACACACACACTCACTCCACTCTCACTGAAGGGGTCTGTACTGCTTAGAAAGACATGCACACCTTCCTGTCTGATTCCAAGGGTCCATACCATCAGGAGACACACACATACCCTTGTATTACACTGTCAGGGTCCATACCACCACCAGAACACACACACACACTCCCAAATCTCATTGCAAGAGGCCATACCACCAGAACACAACCCGGTATCTCAGCGTGATGGTCCATACTTCCAGGAGACTCTGAACATAAAGACACAAAGGCATACAAAGGAGCGGATCCACAGGAAACACACACACACCTCTTGTCCCAGTGAGAGGATCATACCAACAGCACACAAGGATGGGCCCTCATATCTGATTATGAGCATACACATCACTTGGAGGCACACAATCATGTCTCACTACATTATCCCATGCAGCTAGGATACACACACGTCCTCATGTCTCAGTGCAAGTGTCCATATCACAGGGACACACAGGCATGCCCACCTGTCTGTGTGAGATTCTCTATCACCAGGATCAATACATATACCCTCACATCTCATTTTGAGGGTCCGCACTGCCAGGACACACACATACTCCCTCGAGTCTCACTGTGACTGTCTGTATAGCCAGGGCATGTGCACACACCTTCACGTGTCAGTGAGAAGGCCCACATTGCTGCGACACACATGCATGTCCTTGTGTCTCAGTGCCAGAGTCCACCAGGACACATGTGCACACCCTCACATCTGAGTGAGAGAGTCTGTACTGCTGGCACACATGCGCCCTCATACATCAGTTAGGGATGTAAGCAATTAGTCGACTAATCGATTATCCAATAAGCAAATGCTTATCGAATAGTCGACTAGTGACTCAACCAGTCGCTCCCCTCCCCTTGCCGCTTCTATCAGAGAGAGGCAGCAAGGGGGGGGAACAGGAACTGATGCTGGGGAGGGGGGGAAGCTGGCTTAAAAGCTGGTTCCCCCCAGCACTGTCTCCGTGGGGGGGGGGGGAGGCAGGGGCTCAGTGGGGAACTGGTGGCGCTTCTGCTTTGAAATGCTTCTGCATTTCAAAAGCAAGAAGTGCCGCAGGGAGCACTGGGCGAGCGGGGGATTCAAGCAGACATGCACAGCTTCCTGTCTGATTGCAAGGGTCCATACCATCAGGAGACACACACATACCCTTGCATTACACTGAGAGGGTCCAGATTTCAAGCCACGGCTCTTGTACATTTCAAAAGCAGGCAGTGCGGGACTGTTTGAATCCCCCGCTCGCCCCATGCTCCCCTTGGCACTTCTACCTTTGAAATGTAGCAAGAGCTGGCAGGGCTCTTGCTATATTTCAAAGGCGGAGGCACCCTGTGACAGGGTGTGCATACCCCAGACTGGAGCAGGGGGAGTGAAAACTCTATGGGTGGAGGAAGCCACGCCCCTTCAACCAGACTGGGTAGCCCTTTTCTCCGGGCAGCACAGACTCTGCGCTGTCCTGAGATAAGGGTTGCTTACTGACTCCAGCCATTAGGCCATACTTCCCTGAGACCAGGGCTGTTTACTGACTCTGGCCACTAGGTCATACTGCCCCAGTGCGAGAGCTGACCACAATGGATCCTGAGCAGTAGACTGTACTGCCCTGAGAGAAGGGACAGCACTATTGACCTTAGACACTAAGCTCAACTATCCTAAACTGCAATGGGATATTTACGGACTATAGAGACGGACGACAACCCTGCAGCCGATCAGGCAGCATCCACATCTCTGAATATCTTCACTCCATGACAGAGTGTGCATACGCCGCCACACGTGGTGGAGAACGTGGGTACAGTAATTCTTCATTTAACACGGTAGATACGTTTCAGAAAATGATCGTGCTAAGCGAAAACATGTTATGCGGGGTCAATTTTCCCATTGAAAATAATGGAAAAGGTGTGGGTTGCATTTCAAGCGGTGGTGTCAAGGTCAATTTTTTGTTGGTGCTGAGTCGTCAACATTAGACGATGTACTGTACAGTAAAACTCCAATTGTCCAGCATCCAGTTATCCAGCATCAACTGGAACCTGGAAGTGCTCCGGTCAGCCGCTCTCTCAGCCGGGCTGCTGTGAGCCGCATGTGCGCTCGCGGCTCCAGCCTGCACTTGCTAGCAGCAGGCCGCTGAGCGCAGGCAGCTGCCTTGGGACCAGGACATAAGATTGGGGGAGAAAGGGGACTGGGTTACAGCAGGGAGGGGAGGTGTTTGGCTCGGAGGAAGGGAAGGGGAGGAGAGGGGAGGGGGATTGGGTTGGGAGTACGCCCCTGTGACGGATCTGCCAGGACCCGCACTGCGTCCGGCGAGGGGGGGGGGGTCAGCGGGGAACGGCACAGCGAGCAGCGAACCCTCCGCCACTTTGCAGGGAGGCAGGGGAAGCCCCGCGCAGCCACCAGCAACAGGCTGGCTGAGGAAACCCAGCTGCCGGCCTGCACGCGGGGGCAGAGGAGAGGGGGTGAGGCATCTGGGGAGCCCACGTCCCTGGATGCCTCGCCCCCTCTCCTCTGCCCCCGCTTGCAGGCCAGCGGCTGGGTTTCCCCAGCAGGCCTGTCGCCGGCGGCTGCACAGGGCTTCCCCTGCCTCCCTGCAAAGCGGCGGAGGGTTCATCGCTCGCCGCGCCATTCCCCGCCAACCCCCGCTCACCGGATGCAGCGTGGGTCCCAGCAGACCCGTCACAGCCGCCTTATAGTACCTCCCGGTACACCGGATTATTGGAAGTCTACTGTATTACCACTGTTTTCACAATTTATACCACCGCATGAAGTAGTCCACCACGTGATTTTTTTTCGTGTTATTTCGGGGATGGTCATGTTATTCAAAAAACGTTCCCTAAAAAAAAAAATCGTGCTATCATGAAAACGTGGTAAGTGGGCACGTGTTAAACGAATAATTACTGTACAATCAGGGACCTGCTGAAAGGTCCAGCTAGGAGAGTGGGATAGGGGAACTACCTAGTCCCAGTAGTCAAGAAAGCGATGGATATGGAGAAGTTCCCGCAATGGATGGTAAAAAACCAACAGCAGCAAGCTGCCCAGCAACAACAGCAGCAGCAGATGCAGCTGACAACAGCTGACCCAACATCACCAACTGCAGATGTCGCAACAGCAGGAGCAGCAACAGCAGCTACTCCGTGAGCTGACTACCCAACATCAGACCCAACAGGAAGGCCTGCTGCAAACAGGTAGCTACACTGAGACAGCCAAGGGGTCCACCAAGCCCCAGGGCCACGGGGACAGTGACAGGTGACACTGGATTAGGGCTGCCCATGCGGCTAACAAAGATGGGGCTAGGGGATGACCCTGAGGGATTTTTAGTCACCTTTGAGTGGGTCGCTATGGCTGCTGGCTGGCCTCAAGAGCACTGGGCTACCATATTAGCCTCTTATTTAACAGGAGCAACTCAGATTGCATATTGCAATCTGGATGCCCGAGAGGCACTGGAGTATACGTAGGTGAAGGCAGCCATGTTAGATAGCAAAAGTATCAACCCAGAGACTTACCGACAAAGGCTACATAACAGGAAGTTACTCACCTTGGTGTAGTAATGACGGTTCTTCGAGATGTGTGTCCTCATGGGTGCTCTACTGTAGGTGCCAGACCCATCCCAGCACCGCAGATTGGAGACTTTTAATAGCCATAGTCAGCTGGACCACGGTCAGTGTCTCACAATGTTCGCGCCTTTTGCCTCATGCGCATGGTCCGGCTCCCATCAGTATCTCTCACCCACTTGGGCATCTCAAACGAGAAATTTATTAACCAAGATTCTGGAGCGGGGAGGAGGGCGGGTAGTAGAGCACCCACAGGGACACACATCTCGAAGAACCATCATTACTGCACCAAGGTGAGTAACTCCCTCTTCTTCTTCTTCGAATGATGTCCCCATGGGTGCTCCACTGTAGGAAGTTGTTGTTTGAAGTTGAAAGTACTGCCGAGGACAACAAGGAGTCTGCAGCCAAATATTGCACAATTGCGTAGTACTTTATGAATGTGGCATTGGACGACCATGTGGCTGCTTGACAAATGTCCCGAAGAGGAACTCCCCCATAGAAAGGCCATGGATGTGGCCACAGCCCTTGTAGAATGAGCCTTTGGTTGGGATGGAAGCAGTCTATTGAGGATGGAGTAGCAAGTGGTGATGTACGAAACTATGAGCTTAGCAATACACTGGGAAGACAATGTCTCGCCCTTGGATCGATCCACAAGAGAGATTATCAACAATCCATTTTACGCCAATCTTGGGTCCTATCAATGTAGAAGGTGAGCACCCTGCGCACGTCGAGAGTGTGGAGGATCACCTCCCACAACGAGGTGTGCGGCTTATGGTAAAAGGAAGGGCGTATGATCGGCTCATTAATATGGAATTCGGAGCACACTTTGGGGATAAAGGTTGGGTGAGGTCATAATACCATACCATCCTTGTTGAAGGTGGTGTACGGCAGTACTGACATCAGGGCTGCAAGCTAACTGACTCTATGAGCAGATGTTATGGCAAGCAAGACGACCACCTTCAGCGTCAACATCTGGAGCAACATGGTGGTCAAGGGTTCGAAGGGTGGTCAAGTAAGAGCATCCAGCACTAGGTCCAGGTTCCAAGGTGGAGGTGGGGGTCTGTGAGGCGGATTAAGGTTTGCCAACCCTTTTAGGAACCCCTTTGTAGTTGGGTGGGCAAACACCGAAGTACCGTCTATCAAGTGGCAGAAGGTGGTAACTGCCGTGAGATGTACTTTCAAGGAAGCAACGGCCAGACCTATTTGCTTCAGGTAAAGGATGTACTCGAGAATCTGGTGCAGAGGTGACGCATGTGGATTGATCCGGTTAGCAGAACACCAAGAAGCAAACCTCCGCCATTTGGAGAGGTAAGTAGCTCGAGTGGTGTCCCTCCTCCTATTCATCAGGACATCTTTGACCTGCTCAGAGCAGAGATTCTCAGATGCGCAGAACCAGCTAGGAACCAGGCAATTAGGTGCAGGGTCTGCGGGTGCAAGAGAGAACCGCAGTCCTGGGTCAGCAAGTTCAGTAGGTTGGGAAGGGCGTATGGTGGCAACAGAGACATGCGGTGGAGGAAGGCAACCACAGTTGGCGTGCCCAGGTGGGGGCTATGAGAATCAGCCTGGTTCTGTCCGTGTTGATTTTCTCCAGAACCCTGGGTATAAGCACAACAGGGGGAAATGCATACAGGAGAGAACCCCCCCAATCGAAGAGAAAGACATCCCCTAGAGATCCCCAACCAATGCCTACCCTGGAGCAATAATATCGGCATTTCGCATTCTCGAAGAGGTCTATTGGGGGAAAACACCAATGACGGAAGATATGTTGAAGTATGTCAGTGTGGATTTCCCACTCGTGGTCGGGTGCGAAATGTCTGCTCAGGGAGTCTGCAACAGCATTGTTGGCTCCAGGCAAGTAGGATGCTATTAAAGTGATCTTGTTGTGAATACACCAATTCCAGAGGCAGACTGCCTCTGTACAGAGGGATCGAGACCATGCACCGCCTTGGCGATTTATGTAATACATTGTGGTGATATTGTCGGTAAGTATTCTGATAGTCACCCCACAGATGTAGTCCTGGAAGTGTCTGCAGGCGCTGAAGACTGCCCTGAGCTCAAGAAAGTTTATGTGGAGGGCTCTCTCTCCTGATGACCACCAGCCCTGAACAGACATGCCATTCATATGGGCACCCCTGCCAATGAGGGAGGTGTCCGTGGTAATCTGGGCCAAAGGCTGAGGCCAGTGGAATGGAACACCTGACAAGAGGTTGAGCAGATTTGTCCATCATTTGAGGGACGTGCGAACATTGGGCAGAGGGTACGTGGTGTATTGTAGGGGTATACACTGATGCCATCCAGTGCTGAATGTAGTGGAAGTGTAGTCTTGCATGATGGACTATGTAAGTTGTTACAGCCATATGGCCCATTAACTGTAGGCAAATGAGTATTGAGACAGTAGGCCTGGTGAACAGCACAGAAAGATCTTGGATGGACTGGAACCTTTGGATGGGTAAGTAGGCTCACGCTGTAGTACAGTCAAGTCGAGCACCTATGAAGTCCAAAGTTTGAGAGGGTTCGATCGTGGACTTCTGTTCGTTGATAATTAGGCCAAGAATTGAAAGTCTGTCTGGCTATTGCTATCATATGCTGTGTCTCCGCCGAGGAGTGGCCTTTTATAAGGCAGTCGTCAAGGTAAGGGAAAATTATAACGCCCCTTTGACGCAGACGAGCTGCCACTACCACAAGGGTTTTTGAGAATGGAGCGGATGAAAGGCCAAAGCGAAGCACCTGGTACTGGAAATGTTCCCCATCTGCTGTAAAATGAAGAAATCGCCTGTGTGCTGGATGGTCATGGTATCCTGAAGGTCGAGGGCCACAAACCAATCCCCATTGTCTAAGGTCGGTATTATGGACGAAAGGGTTTCCATTTTGAACCGTTGTTTTTGGAGACGATTGAGCTTTCGAAGATCGAGTATGGGTCTCCGGCCTCCTATTTTCTTCTGCATAAGGAAATAGCGAGAATAGAATCCTTTTCCCCTGAACTCGTCCAGTACCTTCTCTATGGCTCCAATGGGGGGGGAAGACGATGGACTTCTTGTTTCAACAAGTTCTCGTGAGAAGGGTCCCTGAAGAGGGATAGAGTGGGTGGGGCAGTTGGAGGTAGAGAAAAGAAGGGGATGGTGAAACCGGATGACACAATCTCCAAAATGCAACAATCGGACGTAATGTTGGCCCACTGACAATAAAATGGCCTCAGGCGGTGGTGAAACAGAGGTGTGGCGTGATGTTCCGGGTTGACAATGGGAAGTGTTTGAAAGCCCCCAACCAAGAAGTCAAATCTGCTGCTTGTTGGCTGGTTGATTAGGGGTGCGGTTGGTCTAACTGCGCCTTCTTTGAGTCTGCTGCCTTGATCGTGACTGGTCAAAACCACATTGCTGTTGCCTATTATACGGGTAATCATGGCACCTCTGGTAAGGTACATAACATTTGTAGCGGTATGGAGTCATGTACATACCAAGAGTCTGGAGGATGGTACATGAATCTTTGCCGGAATGGAGGACCTCATCTGTTTTCTCGGCAAAGAGTTTTTGTTTGTCAAAGGAGAGGTCCTCGACCTTGCTCTGTAACTCTCTCGGAACTCCCGCAGTTTGCAACCACGAAGACCTCTTCATCGCAACTGCAGTAGCCGTGGAACAGGCAGCTGTGTCTGCAACATCCAGAGTGATCTGGAGACCTGTCCTGGCGGAGGCATAGCCTTCCTGGACAATGGATTTTAGGATAGGTCTCTTGGAATCTGGGAGATGCTCCATCAATGTTGTAAGTTTTGTATAACTGTCAAACTCATGATACAACAAGAGCACGGCAGTGTTGGCAATGAGAAGTAGTAGTGTAGCCGAGGAGTACACCTTCCTGCCAAATAGGTCCATTCTTTTGCTGTCCTTCTCCATTGCAACATTCCTGTACTGAGGGGCCTTAGACCTGTGCTGCATGGCATCTTGCTGCGAGCAAATTTGGCTGGGGATGGTTGAATAAAAATTCCATCCCCTCTGATGGCACAAAGTATTTCTTACCCGCCCTTTTGTTTGTTGGCGGAGCAGAGGCAGGGGTCTGCCAAATCTCTGCAGCCTCCATGATTGCCTTGTCTATTGGGAGTGCTATTTTGGCCTGGTGCGGGGGATGGAGATTTTTAAGGAGGCGGTACTGCTTATCCTGCACCTCCGCCAATTGGACCTCCTGGCTCAACATGACTCTCTTAAACAAGTCTTGGAACTGCTTAAGATCATCGGGGGGGTGATGTATCGCCTGGGATTACAGCCTCGTCAGGAGAGGATGATGATTGGTCAGTAGGCAAAGTGTCAGGTTGCCTACTGACCCGTGTTGCTCTTCAGCCTCTGATAAGCGCCCTTCCTCTGGTTCTGAGTGATGCGCTTGAGGTGGTGGGCTTTGCGGTGGTGATGGCAGGGGGTGTCGCTCCCATGGCATTACGGAGGCAGGTGGGTATAACAACCTATAACAACACGGGGACCGTCTTCTCGAATGTGACTGATGGTGACGATGATAGGACGAGTAGTAAGGTATGTGGTCGCGATGGTAGTTGTGATAATGATACAATCGTCCAGGCGAGGAACGCCTAAAAGAAAAAGCACTCCTGTGCTCCCCCCCGTACGCCGCAGGTGAGTGAGGAAAAAGATTCCAGAGCCTCTCGATGAGGGGGGTGGAGAGAGAGAAAGGTGCCTGACATGGTATCGAGAGTCTCTCCACAGTGCCACAGGGTATGGGGATGGAGACCTGCAATGCGGTGAGCATGAAATTTCCTCCCGTTCCATATGGGGAATGCGCGGCACTGGCAATCTTGGTGCCAGTGGAGAAGGTGCCAGTGCCGGAAAGAATGTCGGGGAGACAGAAATAGGGCTAGGAATCCAGCACATGTTGGTCTTCGCAGATGCTTTCCTCAGTGCCAAGAAAGCATCGGGCCTTTCTGGTGCTGGACTAGATTTCGGCACAGATTATGTAGCAGCCAGTGCCGGCGGTGCCACTGGAGTCGGCATTGATAATGGTGCCAGTGCTTTAGATGATGAGCCAACAGTGCTGATGTTGATCTCAGTGCTGTTGGTATCCACAAAGTTGGCACCGAAGCTGGTGCCTTTTTAGATCTTGTGTCTGGAACCGCCTTTGCATACGAAGAGGCGGTACCGGATATTCCGGGTTTGTCACCCATGCTCACCCTGCTCAGCGGGGCCGGCAGCAGAGAACGTGCCGGTGACGCCCACATCTTTTTTGTTGGAGTCGCCCCTGGAGAGGACGCCCTCCGTTTCTGCATCGCGGTGCGGTCTGGTATAGCTGTGGACGAGGAGTCTGATGACTGGAGCTCCTTGTCAAATAGGATCATTCAAAGGCGCACTTCCCTCTCCCACTGGGCTCTCGCTGTTCACTTTGAGCAATGGGTGCATTTTTGAGGCACATGAGCCTCGCCCAAACAATGGATACAAGCATGGGCGGTGAGTTATATGGGCTCGTGGTGCCTGTGCTCCAGCAATATTCAGAGACAGGGGCCCTGCTCCAGCAATATTTGGAGCTGGGTCTCTCCCCCAGCCCTGCCTGGAATGGGCCCCAGCCCCCACCTGCTGGCCCCCATGCGCGTCCCCGCCACGCGCAGCTTCCAGTCGGCTCCCCCTTGCTGGCACGCACTGCCGGCTGCTGTTGTCGCCATGCACGTACAGGTGAGCGGGGAGACACCCGGGCGTGATGTGACATCACAGCCCGGGATTTTAAAAGTGCTCGGTGCAGCATTGCGCCGCATGGCCTAGCTCCAGGTCTGGAGTCCGGGGACTGCTGGGGCCAGAGCACAGACTCCGGCCCCGCAAAGTGGAAGGCAGGGGAGGGGAGGGAACGGGAGGGGGAAAACTAGGGGGAAGGGGTGGGAGAGGAAGGGGTTTATGTGGAGGGGGAAGGGATGGGAGAGGAAGGGGCTTGTGCAGAGGGAGAAGAAAGGGGAAGGCACCAAGGGACAGTGTGGAGGAGAGACAAATGCCAGGGGGCCAAGTGCAGACAATGAGGAAAAGGGCAGGAGGGGAGGTGTCATTGGGAGGGGGGACAGGGTGATGCTGGGAGAGGAGAGGGTAAGGGCATTGGGGGTTGAGGGGGGAGGGGGAGGTGCTGGGAGAAGGCTTGAAAGAAGGGGTGGGCATGAGAAAGGTGGGGATGGAGTAAGTCATGTGTGAGGGCACAGAGGGGCAGGAGGGGAATGGGGGCAGAGAGTGGTGACGAGGTGGGCATCAGGAGAGAAAAGGGGGCAGGGGCAGTAAGGGAAGGAGGAGGCACCAGGAGGGTGCAGGGCTAAGGGAAGGTGCAGGTGCCAGGGGATTCTGGGGGTGAAGCAGAAGGGCAGAGACCTGCAGGGGAGGGACCAGCACCAGAGGAGAGAGGCAGGGCAGGTGTGTAGAGGGAAGTGTTAGGAGAGGGGATAAGGAGGGGTAGCTCACATGATCAGAGTGGGGCTACTGGAGGAGTGGGCACAGGGGGGAGAGAAGGGCTGGTGGAGGGGGGCAGGTCGCAGGAGGGCTGAGGGCAGTGAGAAGGGCAGGAGTCAGGACAGCAGAGGAGGGTGAGGAGTTGGGGGGCAGCAGGCACCAGGGGAGCTCATGGAGCAAGGGGAGGAGATATGGCAGCAGAGAGAAAAGGTAAAGGTTTATAAAATATTTATTAATAACTTGGGTGCCACAGTGGCACATCCAAACAAGCCACATGAACTCAGTACCGGTGCACAACACAAAATTCATTCTGCTCATGGGAGGAAACTCTTAGGCTATGTCTACACTGGTGGCTTCTTGCGTAAGAACATGTCCACACTGCCATGTGCGAGCTGTGCTTTTGCGCAAGAGCATCCATGGCAGTGTGGACATTCTCTTGCACAAGAAAGCTCTGATGGCCATTTTAGCCATAGGGGTTTCTTGCACAAGAAATCCCTGCCGAGCATCCACACTGCCCTCTTGTGCAAGAGAGCTTACACCTGTTAGAAAAGAGCGTAGTTCTTGCGCAAGACGCCCTCTCTTACCACGCCTTACTGTAAATTTCCTTGCGCAAGAGCAGGTGGGCAGTGTGGATGCTCTGTGGGTTCTTGCGCAAGAATGGCTGTACTTGCACAAGAAGCCGCGAGTGTAGACATAGCCTTAGAGGGAACACTTCCCCCAGCCTCTCTGCCCCCAAGTTAATGTCACACACATTGGGTTAATGCAATTGCAGGATAGTTGCATGAGGGTAGGAGGATGGTGGGAAAAGTCCTTCGAGAGGGGTGACATGACACCTTTTACTTCTGGTCATGTGTCCATCTTGCCCCAAGCATGTTACCTCCAGGGGGCGTGGTTAACAGGGGTCAGGGGGTGTGGATAATGGGGCACCACCAAAAATTACACAAACCTGCCTCCCCTGGATACAAGACAAATGGCCATCTGAGGCCGGCATGGGCTTGCGACAAACGTTGCATTTTTTAAAGCCCAGAGAACCTGGCATCGTCTGTTCGGAGATGTTCTGTCTTTTTTTTTTTTTGGTCAGCAGCCTAAAGGCCGGTGAAACGAAGAAAAATGGTTTTCGGGTTTTTGGCTGGTTTTTTTGTGTTTTTTTTTTTTTTAAAAACCAAAAACTCTAAGCTGTAACTATTAACTATAAACTGGTAACATTAACAACATCCTAACTAGTAACTATGTTTGCTTCTCTAACTAGATGAAGTTGCTTCAGGGGATAGCCGAGTTAGTCTGTACAGGATAAACTTAAAACAACAACAAATAGTCTGGTAGCACTTTAAAGACTAACAAAACATGTACATGGTATCACGAGCTTTTGTGGGCACAGCCCACTTCTTCTGATGAAGAGAGAGGGAGAGTTCCATCTGTGACCAAGGGCGGTTGAGAGGAAATGGCAGGAGCTGGACCACGCACATGAGGCAAAGGGCACGAATGTTGCGAGACGCTGACCGCGCATGCGCAGTACAGCTGACTACGACTATTAAAAGTCTCCGACCTGTGGCACCGGGATGGGCCCGACACCTACAGTGGAGTACCATGGGGACATCACTCGGAGAAGAAAGAAGGGTTTCCCCCAGGCCATGGCCCCGGGCTGTTGCCCAAAGAATCCGAGACCATTGCTGAACATGGCTGAAGCTGGAGGGCTTACCTGGACCCCAAGTCACAGAGATAGTAGCCCTGGAGCAATTTGTACTGTAACAATATGGTTTTTCTATAACCATGTTGGAAGGCCTGTAGCCATATTGGTAGGCCTGAACCGAAACCGCCTTCTGCAGCCGGGCTACATCTAGACTGAACGCCTTTTTCAACAGAGGCTTTGTGGACAGATACTGTCGACAAAGCCTCTGTCGAAAAAGAGCATCTAGACTACAACCAATTCTGTCGAAAAAGCAAGCCACTTTTTCAAAAGAGAGTGTAGACACTCTCTTTTGAAAAAGCACAGTTTGCAATGCAATGGCGCCTTTTTTCGAAAGAGTACTTTCAAAAAAAGGCGTTATTCCTCATAAAACAAGGCTTACCGCCGTCAACAAAACTGCCACATTCTGTCGACTTACTGTCGACAGAACGCGGTGGTAGTGTAGACGCAGGTGTAGTTTTGTCGACAAAAGGCCACTTTTGTAGACAAAACCTGCAGTCTAGGCACACCCTCCGACAGAAGAGCAGCAGACATTAGCTGTAAAGTCTGCAGTCACATACTCACATTCCGTCTAAATTGCATTAAAGTAGTGTCACACCAGGTTGTGAGACGGGGCCTGTCTTAATAGTCCCCACTGTCACCAGATAAAGAAACAGATCTCAGGATGGGTAAAGAAAACTTAGTTAACACTTTTCTGTCTGGCAAGAAACTGCTTATCAATAGTTGAGGTTGTGGAATCCGCACTCTATGATTATTGTCACCACTTTCCTATTGTTTGTCTGCGTGATCTCTGTCTGGTTTCTGTGTGCTGTATAATTAATTTTGCTAGGTGTAAATTAACCAAGGTGGTGGGGTATGATTGGTTAGGTAATTCTGTTACAGTATGTTGTGATTGGTTAGTAAAATTATACTAAAATAATTGGTTACGGTATAGCTAAGCAGGACTCAGGTTTCACTATATATACTGGGGTCCAAGGAGGAGACCAGCAAGAAGAGCAACAGGGAATCAAGAACAGGCAGGAATGCCAAGAAGAAGGGGGAAGACCTGGAAGAACTACTCACCTCCAAGACACAGCCTGAGACCAGAGCTGCCAGGATTCTCCTGCACAACCGTGATGTGCAGCAGCTATGATCCCGAGGGTATGTCTACACTAGCCCCCTAGTTCGAACGAGGGAGGCTAATGTAGGCATTCGAAATTGCAAATCAAGCCCGGGATTTAAATATCCCGCGCTTGATTTGCGTCTTCCCGGCCGGTCACCATTTTTGAAATTTACAAGTCCGGACTAACTGCCCGAGTCTACACGCAGCAGGGACCCGGTAGTTCGAAATAAAGCCCTAGTTCGAATTACCTGTTAAACCTCATTCCAGGAGGAACAACAGGTAGTTCGAACTAGGGCTTTATTTCAAACTACCGGGTCCCTGCCGCATGTAGACGCGGGCAGTTAGTCCGGACTTGTAAATTTCAAAAAATGGCGACCGGCCGGGAAGATGCAAATCAAGCACGGGATATTTAAATCCCGGGCTTGATTTGCAAGTTCGAATGCCTACATTAGCCTCCCTAGTTCGAACTAGGGGGCTAATGTAGACATACCCATAGAGACTGACCTTGCTTGGCCAACAGGGGAAGTCTACCTGCCTGTATCAGGATTGGTGAGCATGACACTGTATGCTTAGCATGTGTATTCTGCTTGTTTGGGAACTGTCAATAAATAGAGAATAAGAATATTACTGTGTGAGGCTCTTTCAGTGGCTAAAGATCCTGCAAACTCACAGGAAATTCCCCCCTGAGCCCTAGGAATTGGGTAAGGGTGGGTGTGTAAATTAACAGGCTTGCACCTTGAGCCCTAGGAACTGGGTGAAGGTGTGTATCCCTAAAGTGTGGAAGGGATAGAGAAATTTGTGCGGGTAACAGTACAGGTACTACCTACCTCCAGGAGCCACAGAGTGGGTGCAAAGACATTGGCCAACCACACTGACAGCAGCAGTAAGGCTAAGGGAGGATTACCTCACAGGGGAAGAATACAGAACCGCTACTCAATGGTCAGAGAGCCCCAGGAGACGAAAGGGACTGGGGTAAAGGAAAACCCAGAGGACAGAACCCTTAAGGCCTCTGCACACCAATTACAGTCAGCAAGACAAAACTTACAGGGCAGACCACCAATGAGCAGAGACCCATGACACCACAGGGATGGAAAAACCTTCACAAGGGGAGAAAGGGCCACACAAGGATGAGTTACTGTCCACTAGCCCCCGAGATTGTTATTAGGAGTGTGGTCAAGGAGGACACTTCCAGAAGGAATGTCCTTACATTGACTGCAACTACGGGCAGGTCTGGGTGGCCAGCCATCAGGCGAAGGAACCCTAACCTGGCAATCCCTGTGGTTGTAGTAGGTGTGAAGGCCACCACTCTGGTAGACTCTGGCTGCAGCCAGACCATTATAAGAAAAGGCTTGGTATGGGACCTCCAGCTAGCTGAGGAGACACTCAACCTCCAGTGCACCCACAGAGATGTGCGTTCTTACCCTACCGCCCGGATAAACTTCGAAGTTTGGGGCCAAAGAGAGCTCCTCCAGGTAGGGGTGGCCTCCCACTGACATACCCAGTGGTGTTAGGACAAGACTGGCCACAGTTTCAAGAGGTCACGAGAGACTGCGATTATTGCCCCACGAGGAAGCAACAACCTAGGACGCTAGGAGGGAGGATGCTAGGATTTCCCATGGAGACTAGGGATGTTAAATATTGGTTAACTGAATAGTTGATTAACCTCATGAATTCTTATTGGTTACTCGACGAGTCTATAGTCCCCAAGGGTGGAGCTGGCAGCCAGTGTGCTCCAGCCCCACTCCCGAGGAGCCCCCTGCCATTTGGTGCTGCTGCCTCTGTATCAGAGGCAGCAGTGCAGGGTGCCAGGTGGGAGCTGGTCCACAAGGGGAGCCAGTTTAAAAACCACCTCCCCTCATGGGCTGGCTGACACAGAGGCCCAGCAGTGCTGGATGGTAGCAGCCCCTGCTCAGTGGTGGGAAGGGGGGAATGAGCTCCCAGACCCAGCAAGAGCCAGAACTGCTTACCAGCCTGGATCCTAATATACTTTAAATGCAGAGCCGCAGCAGGTAGGTCCCAGATCCAGCGTGACCCAGGACTGAGCCGGGCTGCTGGCCAGCCTGCTAAAAAAGTTACTGGCGGGAGCAGGAGGGGGCAGGGGGAGAAATGTGTGTAGTTTATAGTATTAACCTAGAAGCTTTTGCTTAACAGTTAATCAGTTAATTGGTTACATTATTACAGTTTCTCAAGTAGTGGTACTCCTAACCTTAGGGGTACACAAAAGAAGTCTGGGGGGTACCTCAACACAAGTGAAATTTGGCAAAAAATGTCCAGGATTTTGCGCTGCAAAGGGGATCAGGGAGGGGGCGGCAGCATGTGCCTGTCAAATTGAATGTTCAGAGCCGCACGCCTGGACTCTAACAGCTGCTCTGCACACGTGCCCCAGCACCTGGCAGAAAAAGCGTGTGGCTGCAGGGGCGGCTCCAGTGAGACCCAGGGCAGTTCCAAGTTGGGGGGCGGGTTTGAGTGGGGAGAAAAAAAAAAAAAAAAAAAATCACTTCTACAGCCACCTCTCCTAGTTCGTTTCCTCTCCATTAGCCTCCCCGGAGTGTTGCAGTGGGGAGGGCGGCTGAACCTGGAGATGCGCATTACCCCCACCCCCGCCCGCAGCTCAGTACAACGCATCCCCATCGCCCCTTCCCCATAGCACTGCGGAGAGGAGCTAAAAGGCGGTGAAGCAGCATAATAAGCTTTGCTCCAAAGCCCCTCCCCCCCCCATCAGTGGTGTGGGGGGGGAGGGGGCAGTTGCCCCCAGGTGCCACTCTAGGGGGGTGCCAGGCTGGGGTGGGAGCGCACAGCTCCACGCAGTGAGCCCAACGCTGGCAGGCCACTTGCTCCCTGCAGACAAGCCACAGAGGCAGGGACAGGCAGTGGGAGCGGGCACTTCAAAGGCAAGGTTACCATACGTCCACTGCCTGGCTCTAGGGGAGGGGTGAGGCATTGGGTTAGACTGGGGGGGCTGGGGTGCTTGGCTCTGGGGGAAAGGAGAGTCACTGGGTTAGACCGGGGGGGGGCTGGGGTGCCTGGCTCTGGGGGAGGGCGTTGGGTTAGAGTGTGGGGGTTGGGGGTACCTGGCTCTAGGGGAGGGGTGGGTGCATTGGGTTAGCGTGGGGAGGCTGGGGGCACCTGGCTCTGGGGGTGGGGTAAGGACACTGGGTTAGAGTGGGGGGGCTGCGGCAGGCTGGATCTGGGGGTGGGAAGGGCATTGGATAGGTGCAGGGGTGCTGGAGGTGGCTGGCTCTGGGGGGAGGGGAGGGCACTGAATTAGAGCGGGGGTGCTGGGGGTGGCTGGCTCTGGGGGAGGAGTGGGTGCATTGGGTTAGAGCCGGGGGTGCCTGGCTCTGGGGGGTACTTAAATTTTTTTTTTTTTTTTGGAAAAAGGGGTACTTTGTTTAAAAAAAAAAAAAAAAAAAAAAAGGTTGAGAAACACTGCACTATTACATCCCTAGTGGAGACAGACCCTCAAGAAGGTCCCTCTAATCACCCAGGACCCAAGATAGTCCCAAATCCTGGTAGAGACGCCATAGAGGAGGACATCCAGGTAGAGATGGAGAGGGACACAGACTTCCTGAGAGAACAGAAGGAAGATCAAACCTTGACCCAGGTGTGGGAGCAGGCTAAGGCCCATGAACCAAGAGACTCAAAGGAGACAAGACACCCGCAGGGGCTGCACTTTAAGATCCAGAAGAACCGACTGTAGTGGATGGTGGCTGACCCTCAGACACATGAGGAGATACACCAGTTACTAGTCCTTCGGAGGCTACACCAAAGCCTCCTTCACTTGGCACGACACCCCCTAGGCTGGACACCTAGGCAGGGAAAAGACCCTCAGTGAGGTGCAAGCCAGTTCTTTTGGCCTAGTATACACCAGGATGTTAGCGATTATTGTGCTTCATGCCCCGAAAGCCAGTGAGTGGGCCTAAGGGCATACCTAAGGCCTCCTCATACCCCTGCTGTTTATAGGTGTACCATTTGAGCACATGGGGATGGACCTGGTGGGACCCTTAGAGAAGAGCAAGGCTGGGAACCAATTCACCTTGGTGATAGTAGATTATGCGACCAGGTACCCAGAGGCTATGCCATTGCAGGTAGCAACCGCAAAGAATATCGCAAATGAGCTGGTGAAGGTATTTGCGAGGGTAGGCATCCCCAAAGAAATCTTGACCAATCAGGGTACCAACATTTCATCCAAACTAATTGCCGATTTGTGCCACTTTGTACACATTAGAACACTCCAGATATCAGTGTATCACCCCCAAACCGATGGACTCATGGAACAATTTAATGGCACCCTCAAATCAATGCTACGGAAGTTTGTAGAAGACGACCCACACCATTGGGATTCCCTCCTTCCAGACTTACTCTTCACTATAAAGGAGGTGCCCCAAGCCCCAACGGGGTTTTCTCCCTTCAATCTCCTCTATGGAAGACAACCCAGAGGTATACTGGATTTATTAAGGGAGGACTGGGAGGCCCAGGAGACTTAGGCGCTCAACACCATGCACTAAGTGTTACGACTCGGAGAGCAGTTTCAAACACTAGGTGCCTTTGCATGGCAGAACCTAATACAGGCCCAACAAAGACAAGAAGAACAGTACAACCAGGGGGCTAGGATCCATAACTTTGAATCACGGGACAGGGTATTGCCACTCTTGCCCTCAACTGAGTCAAAACTCCTGGCTAAGTGGCAAGGCCCATTTGAAGTGGTACGGCATGTGGGACAGGTAGACTATGAGCTGAGACTGCTAGGCTGGAGGAAGGAAGTGTGCACCTACCATGTGAATCTGCTGAAAGCCTGGAAGACACAAGAGGCTATTTTTATTGCTCCAGCTCCATCAGAACTAGGCCCATTGGCAAGGGAACCTCTAGACCCAAAACCTGCAGAAGTGTGGGAGGGCCTCAACCCAACACAACGGGACCAGTTGTAAGATCTCCTGGGGGCCTTCTAAGATGTCTTCCATCATCAAATTGCAACAGAACCGGGACAGAAAGCGAGAGACACGCACCAGCCCCTGCTGAGGAAGATGTGGGAGGCCATCCAGCAGAAGCTTAAGACAATACTTGAGATGGGAGTGATTGAAGAATCACGGAGTGAGTGGAGGAGTCCTATTGTCCTCGTGCCAAAACTCAATGGAGCCATTAGAATCTGAACCAATTTTCGAAAAGTCAATGCAGTATCTTGTTTCAATGCTTACCCAATGCCATGGGTGGAAGAGCCGCTGGAACAACTAGGAGGGGTCAAGTACCTATGGACCATTGACTTAACAAAAGTGTACTGGGAAATACCCCTCACACCTAACTCAAGGGCAAAGACTGCCTTTCCCACGCCCTTCGGGCTCTACCAGCTTATTACCATGAGATTTGGACTGCATGGGGCAACTGCCACCTTCCAGAGGCTGATGAATAAACTATTACTACCACACGACCAGTACGTAGCTGCGTATACAGATGACATCGTCATCTACAGTGGCACCTGGGAAGAACACCTACAGCATCTCCAAGAAGTCCTTCAGCCTCTAAGGGTGTGTCTCTATAGGGTTTTTTCGAAAAAACTTCCCTTGCGTCTAGACTGCTGCTGCGTTCTTTTGAAAGTAAATCAAAAGAACGTGGCAGTTTTCTTCAACCGCAGAAAACCTCGTTTTACGAGGAAGAATGCCTTTTGTCAAAAGTGCTCTTTCGAAAAAAGGTGCTTTTTCCAAAAGAGAGCATCCAGACTGCCTGGGTGCTCTCTTTCGAAAAAGCGGCTTGCTTTTTCGAAAGTACTGGTTGTAGTCTAGACGCTCTTTTTCGAAAGAGGCTTTTTCGAAAATATCTTTCGAAAAAGCCTCTTTCGAAAGAAGCTTGCAGTCTAGACGTAGCCTATGAGAAGCAAACCACATGGCAAACCTGGCAAAGTGCCACTTCAGAAAGGAAAAGGTGACTTATCTTGGATACATAGCAGAAGGCAGGAAGTTACACCCAACGATTAGTAAAATACAAGCCTTCTCAGAGACACCAGCGCCCAGAACAAAAAGACAAGTGTGCCAGTTTTTAGGCCTGGCCAGCTATTACATCCCAGAATTTGCGACGATCGCAGCACCACTTACAGATTTAACTAAGAACTCCCAACCTCGTCAGGTAAAATGGACCTTCCAGGACCTGAAGAAGCACCTAGGACACAAGCAAGTCCTAATACACCCTGATTGCTCAAAGGAGTTCGCACTCCAAACAGATGCCTCAGGAGCAGGGCTCAGAGCAGTCTTATCACAAGTGGTGGAAGGGGAAGAACATCCAGTTTTATTTCTGAGCCAAAACCTTTTTCCTAGAGAAACCAGATATTCCACAATTGAGAAGGAGGCCTTCACAGTAAAATGGGCTATTGACACCCTGTGCTATTACTTGTTAGGCATGACCATCCGGCTAGTGACAGATCATGCACCCCTCCAGTGGCTTAACTACATGAAGAAGAGACCAACCCCTGGATTATGCGCTGGTATCTCTTCCTAAAACCTTATGATTCCCACGTATTCCATCAACCGGGTAAGGCCCATGCCAATGCAGGTTTCTTTCCTAGGTTGAAGGAAGATGACAGGGAGGGAGAACGCCAGCCGGACTCCGTCTTAAGGGGGAGGGTGCATGACGGGGTGTGCATACACCACACTGGAGCAGGGGGAGTGAAAACCCTGTGGGTGGAGGAAGCCCCGCCCCTTCAACCACACCTGGCATGCTCCCCTGCCTTTTATGCTGCAGCAGCATAAAAGGCAGGGGAGCAGCTCAGTCTGGGCTGGCCAGTGAAGGACCTGGACCTCCAGCCAGAGCTCCTGAGCTGCAGCAGCCAGCAAGAACCAGCATCCCAGGAGACGGCCGCTATGCAACCGCCACAGAGTCCCAAGGAGAAGCCGCTACCAGGAAACCAGGAGACCCAGCCATGACGTGGGACATCAACCCACCAGAATCGGTAGGAAGTGATCCAGGGAGGGTGCAGGAGCGGCTTCTCCCACCCAGGTATACTTGGTGTGTTTTGAACGGATTCCCCGCCAAGGGAGCGGTAGACCATTCTGCCACTCACAGGGCCCTGGGTTAGGATCTGGAGGAACAGGGTAAGCCCGGGTCCCCCTACCAGGGCGTTTGCCCCAATCCTACTGATTCTGGCCAGTAGGCCCCACTGCCATGCAAGGAGGACTACTTACTGACTGGCTATTCGTCCATACTGCCCTGAGTCAAGGGCCACCTACTGACTGGCCATTAGGCCATGCTGCCCTGAGACCAGGGCTGTTTACTGACTCTGGCCACTAGGCTTTACTGCCTGAAGCGAGGGCTGACCACAATGAACCCTGACTGGTAGACTGTACTTCCCTGAGAAAAGGGACTGTACTACTAAGCTCGACTACCCTAGACCATAAGGGGATATTTACGGACTACAGAGACGGCTGACAACCCTGCAGCCAACCAGGTGGTGTCCACACTCCTGAATATCTTTATCTCTGTAATGGGGTGTGCATATGCTGCCACATGCCCTTATCGACTAATCGGGTAGTCGATGGAAATTCCATCAACTATTCGATTAGTTGATTAATCTAAATTTTACATCCCTAGCATCAATGCAATGATATGGACTGTTGGGACAAAAGCGCAAACAATGTCTGCGTTCAATGGTTCATACTGCCAGTACAAATATGTGCACCTTGTGTTTTCGTGCTGGGATCTGTACCATGAGAAAACACACACATGTGTTTGTGGTTGAGGGCAGGAGCCCATGATGTCATGTGCACGATGTCACAACTGTGTTAGGATGAACTAATAGGAAACATACATGCTTCAGGAGCGTCTGTTCAGGTCTCAATGTGGGCGCCATAGTGCCAGGATGCAAACACACATAGGTCCTTGTGTTTGTCTGTCTAAGTGTACGTAACATGAGGAGACACATAACACGTCTTGTTGTGAAATATACAGAGGCATGTTCCCTATCTCAGTGCGTGGGCTCAGACCATCAGGTCTGCCAGGCATGGCCTCCTGAGTAAGGGTGTGTACTCCTGGGACACACACATGTGCCTTCCATCTCATTTAGAAGGTCCGTACAACCAGGCTACACAGGAACACCCTAGTGTCTCACTGAGTGGGTCAGTACACCCCAAACAAACACTCACAAACTCGGATTTCAATGCAAAGGTCCATGCTACTTTGAAGGGTGCACATTTGTATTAAAGATGTTAAGTAGTGTGTAATTCACTAATTGAATAGTCAATGAATTTTTGCATTGACTATTCGATTAGTCGATAGGGCGGCACTGCCCCTTTGAAACGCTGACATAGCATTTCAAAGGAGCAATGCCACACGGAGCTTGGAATCAGCTGTGGACTCCAGCTAATCCCGGGCTCCATGCGGTGCTGCCCCTTTGGTCAGCTGGGGACTCCAGCTGACCCCAGACTCCGTGCACGCTGCCCCTTTGAAAAGCCGCAGCAGTATTTCAAAGGGGCAGCGCCACACAGAGCCCGGGGCCAGTTGGGGACTCCCCAGCTGACCCTGAGCTCCACAAGGTGCTGCCACTTTGAAGTATCCCCTTCTTTCCCCCCCTTGCTGCCTCTATCTGATCAAGGCAGCAAGAGGGGGGAAGGAACTAATCAACTATCCTGTCGACTATCCGATAAACATTTGCTTATTGGATAGTTGACTAGCCCTTAATACCCCTAATTTGTATCTGTCTGTGAATCTGTACCATCAGGTAACACGTGCACACTGTCACATATCACTGAAAGGGTTCTTTCAGTAAGGGCATAGGCACACCCTCATATCAAAATGTGAAGGACCATACCATCTGAACACCTACTCATCTTCTATCAGAGTCCAGTGGTCTGAACTGCCCAGACATTCACGTGCTGCCCTCGTATCTCAATGCTCAGCGTGGACTAACAGGAAGCACACAAGCATCTCATGTCTCAGTGAGGGAATCAGACTGCCAGGAAACACAAGTAGCCCGTGTGCCTGCCTATGAGTGTACACACCACTAGCAGGTGCATACACCCTCATACCTCACTACAATGGTCTATACAGCCAGGATACACCCATGACCTCATGCCTCTGACCAAGGGTCCATATCACTGAAACACACACTAGGGATGTTAAATTTCGATTAATCAGCTAATCAAGTAGTCGGTGGAATTTCCATCAACTACTCAATTAGTCAATAAGGCAGGGCACTCACTATCCCACTGAGCCTCTGCCTTTGAAATGTACAAGAGGTTCCCATGTCTCTTGTACATTTCAGAGGGAGAGGTACAGCAGTCGGGACCCTGCAAGAGTAGGGACTGCTTCGGTCCCTGCTTGCGCCATTTTCCCCACTGCGCCTCTGCCTCCCCTGCCCCCCCCCCATGGAGGTGGCGCTGGAGGGAGAACTGGCTTTTAAGCCGGCTCTCCCCAGCACTGATTCCTGCTCCTCCCCACTTGGTGCCTCTGATGCAACTAGTTGAGTAGTGACTTGACTACCCGATAAGTCTAGGCTTGTCGACAAGTCGACTAGTCACTTACATCCCTAAAACACACATCTGCATGCCTCCGTGCAAGGGTCTGTGGTGCCAGGACACACATGCGTCTCACTGCAATGGTTCGTAAAGTCCCGGCATGCACAGTAGGGATGTAACAGTGTAGTCAATTAACCAATAAGCAAAAGCTTATAGGCTAATGCTATAGACTACATGCATTTCCCCCTTGCCCCCACCAGTACATTTTTTAGCAGGCTGGCCGGCAGCCCAGCTCATCCTGGCTTGCACTGGGTCCAGCACCTACCCCTGCTGCCAGGCGGGCGGGCAGTCCAGCTCATGCCATGTGCGGGAGCCCAGACACCCCCCCATCCTGGATAGGGGCTGCTGCCGCCTCTGATACAGACACAGCAGCGTGGGGTGGCAAGGGGCTCCTCAGGAGCGCACTAGTTGCCAGCCCCACCCCAGGAACAATAGAACAGTCGACTAACCAATAAGAATTCATGAGGTTAATCGACTATTCAATTAACCGATATTTAACATCCCTCATGCACACACACTAGGGATGTAAAATCCCATTTAATTGGTTAACCGGTTAAACATGGTTGACCAATAAAAGGGAGGGTGAGGGGGATGGAGTGTCCCCCCTCCCCCGCTGCAGGTGGGGCTGATCTGGCCAGGCTGGAGCAGCCCCTGTCCACATCTCACCCTGCAAGGCTCGAGCAGCCCTCTGCTCACGGCAGGCAGGGAGCTACTCCAGGACCCACTGGTTAACTGGAACCAGTAAGCATCACCCTTTAAAAGTGATGCTTACTGGTTAACCAGTTAATCTTTCACATCCCTAACACACACCCCCTCTGTCAGCCAAAGGTCCACACTGCTGGAATACATACACACGCCCTTGTGAATGTCCATCCTGCTAGGACAGACAGCCACACCCTCACATCTCATTCCAAAGGTCCATGCGGGTTAGACACACATGCACATCCTTGTGTCCCAGTACAATGGTCTGTACCACAGGGACACACACATCTCATCTCTGTGCGTGAAGTTCCATGGTGCTGGGACACACCTCACTTCTCCGAGTGTGAGATTCCATACCACCAGGAAACACACACAGCTCATTTCAAGGGCCTGTGCTACACACATGCAATCTCCTGTCTCTGTACAAAAGTCAGTGCAATCTGAACACTAACTCACCCTTCTGTTATAATGCAGGGGTCTGTGTCAATGTTTCCTTTAATTTTTTCCATCCATGGGTGAAATAAATTTTATGTGCACCAAGCCATATGTGGATGTTCAGCACCTGGAGAAACACATGCTGACGGCTGTGGGCACTATAGGTGCTCTGCTAATCAGCTGGGCGGCATCTGAATCTCTCCTGGATCGTTGCCAAAGTTCTCAGCTTACAGGGAACACTGGTCTGTGCAACAGACACACACACATATGCCCTCTTCAGTACCACTGGGAAAAGACAGTTACTTACGTCATAACCAGGGCTCGCCAAGCGGCGGCGAGCCCCGCTCACCAGCCGCGCGGTTCTGCAATCTGTGCATGCACAGATTGCGCAGCGCATGCGCAGATCATGCAGCGCCGGCTCTGCCGGCTTGTAATCTACTCACCACGGGCGAGTAGATTACATGATTTGTCGAGCCCTGCTCATAACTGTTGTTCTTCGAGATGTGTTGCTTATGTCCATTCCACTTAGGTGTGGGCGCGCACCGCGTGCACAATTCCTGGAAGCTTTTTGCCCTTAGCAGTACCCGTTGGGCCAGCAAGGGAGCCCCCTAGAGTGGCGCCTATACGGCTGTGCATATAGGGTATGTCTACACTTCATTCCTCTCTCTTGAGAGAGGAATGCAAATGCAGACACCCAAAATTGCAAATGAAGCAGAGATTTAAATATCCCGCGCTTCATTTGCATAATCACGTTATGGCACTCTTTTGAAATAGCGCCATAACGTGATTATGCAAATGAAGCGCAGGATATTTAAATCTCCGCTTCATTTGCAATTTCGGGTGTCTGCATTTGCATTCCTCTCGAGAGAGAGGAATGAAGTGTAGACATACCCATATACTCCTGCTGGCCCCCAACCCCCTCAGTTCCCCCTTGCCGGAGATTCCGACGACATAAGCAACACATCTCGAAGAACAACAGTTACGAGGTAAGTAACTGTCTTTTCTTCTTCAAGTGCTTGCTTATGTCCATTCCACTCAGGTGATTCCCAAGCATCCCCACAGAGGTGGGGTCGGAATATTTCCCTGAAACGACTGCAGCACTGCCCTACCAACCACCTCATCCTGTCTAGCTTGTTGGGTGATTGCATAGTGGGTAGTGAAAGTATGGACCGATGACCAAGTGGCCACCCTGAAGTGGCCCTCCTAATGTCTAGCGTGTGCAATGCTTGTTCCCTCCTGTCCTCACGCGGTTTCGGGTAGAAAACTGGCAGGAAAATTTCCTGGGACATAAGAAACAGGGACACTACTTTAGGCAGAAAAGCAGGGTGTGGACGTAGGGTCACCTTGTCCTTCAAAAACACCGTATAAGGCAGCTCAGAAGAGAGGGCTCACAACTCCCCTTTGACAGGTGGCTTGCACCACTGCCGAGCCAGGTGGCAGATGGGCAAACAGGTATTGGTGGCCTGCTTGCAGCACATAGTACCATCTCTCAACCCCCTTCTGAGCTGGTGGTATGGAGGCTGGGGGTCTGCCAGAGGCTCTTAGTGATCTTAGCCACAGTCTTATTCAAAGGGAGGGCTATCTTTGCCGGGGCATCTGCCATGATTATGTCCACCACTGGGTCCACCTCCTCTTTGACCTCCCCAGCCTGAACCCCCCAAGTTTTGGGCCAACCTTTTAAAGAGGTCCTGGTGTGCCCACATGTCCATGGCTAGCATAACTGGGGATGGGTCCACTAGGGCTTCACCTGGCAACGAAGAAGAGTCCCTCAGCGGAGATGGCCCCTCTAGAGGCACATCCACTCCAGGTTGCAGAGGCTGCACTAGGGCCTGGTCCAACACGGTCGGTTGCTGATGAGAGCGCACCAAGGCCCCCAGCGACCTGGGAGGGCTGGCTCTGCTCTCTGACCCTGGGTCCCTCATGAGCGGGGTAGCAGAGGGGGCGGCTCTGCGTCCCGAGTAAGATGAGGCCGACCCTGACCCCAACCTTGCTGTGCCCTGGCGCTGGGCCTGGTGGTATGCCCATGGGGTCCAGAACAGCCACTGAGGAGGCGGTTGCCACTGGGGCGGCCATGACTGCACCGCTGATGGGCTGGACCTCCTTGATTGGTGCCGCGAGTCAGATCAGTGCCAAGATCTGGATCAGTACTGGGACCTCGACCTATGCGTGGACCCTGACCTCTG
The DNA here is from genome assembly GCA_032595735.1 of Pelochelys cantorii. Lineage (NCBI taxonomy): Eukaryota > Metazoa > Chordata > Testudines > Trionychidae > Pelochelys > Pelochelys cantorii. The sequence goes on from CM064336.1 coordinate 37,495,472, forward strand.
CAACCTGCCTGAGCGCTGTGACAAGGCTCTGGATAGGGATTCCACCTCTGACTCAGATGAGTAGTCTGATGCAGACCACGGCGGTACTGTGGCTGACGTTTGGCTCCTCCGCTGTCTGTGCTGGGCCATGGCCGATGGCTTGCCTCGGTGCCGAGTTGGCGGTGCCAGTGGGGGCATGGCCTCGGACTCCGGTGCTGGTGGGCATGGTGCCAGTGCAACCTGCTGGATGGAGGACCTGACCCACATCGGGTCCTGCACCACAAAGGTCGGTACCAGTAGTGTAGTCGGTGCCGGGCCTGCATCTCCCCCCGGTGCCTGGGTGGGCCGTGCCAAAGGCGGTACCAGGGTCACCGTGACTCCCTGCCTTTCCCCACCTGTGTGGACCTTTGCACCACGCGGTGCTGGCCCTGGCGACGCCATGAGTTCAATCAGCTCCTGGGCTGCCAGAAACATCTCTGGAGTCAGCGGCTGCGGGACCTGAGTTTCTGGGCTACTCACCCGCGGGAAGCTCGGTCCGTACCTGTGACACTCATGAGCTCGGGCATCAGGGAGTCCTTCTTTCAGGCATGTTTCCTGGCCCCTTCTGGAGGGTGACCTCCCTCTCTGCGCCTTCTTGTGCGCACGTGGCACCAGGGACTGGGAGTGGTGCCTCGGTGCCAACCAATGCTCCAGCGCTGTGGAGCACTTCTCTGAGTGCCCAACTTCCCACACCAACCCTGGTGTGCTCCTCACCAACGGGTGCCTGGGGTTGCAATGCCGTTTCCATCAAGAGAAGCCTGAGTCTTGTTCTCTTTTGGTTCACAGCTTGAAGGATTTGCAAATTTTACAAGAGTCTGTGAGGTGTCCTTCTCTCAAACACTTCAGACACTCCTTATGGGGGTCCCCACAGGGCATACATTTCGAGCAACGCCAACAAGGTTTGAAGCCCTGGGGCCCCAGCATATCCCCCCTAAGGAGGAGGGGGGCAAGACGAACTCTTTCCTAACTATTTACAACAGATAACTCAGAACAATGAATAAACTATTTACACTAGATAAGATTAGATAGACTACTAAGGGCTGGCTTGCTATGCAAGACAAGCGGTCCAGCCACGGTCAAGGGCGGTAAGGAGGAACTGAGGGGGCTGGGGGCCAGCAGGGGTATATATTCACGGCCATATCGTTGCCATTCTAGGGGACTCCCTCGCTGACCCAACGGGTACTGCTAAGGACAAAAAGCTTCCGGGAATTGTGCACACAGCACGCACACACTCCTAAGTGGAATGGACATAAGCAAGCACTCGAAGAAATAAACGTACACCCTCACACCCCAGTGGTGCATACCAACAGCGCACACATGCCCTGATGCGAAAGCAAAGGCTACTGCACTGGCAGGACGCACACATACTCTGTGTGTCTTAGTGCAAGCATCCATACCACAGGGATAAGCACACACTCACATGTCTAAGTGTGAGCATTTGTATCCCCAAGACAAGCACATCCTGGTGTCTCAGTCCAAGGGTCTGCACCACTGAAGCAAACACCGGCACACTCTTATCTCAGCGTAAGTATCCTTATCAACCAGAGATACAGGTGAGCCTTCATGTGTTAGTGCAAGGGTACGAACCAGGGAGACACAAATGCACCTTTGTGTCTAAGTGTGAGGGCCTATTCCACCAGGAAACACTCGCATCCCCTTGCATCTCATTTTAAGGGTCTGTACAATTACAACACACATGCCTTTCCTCATGTCAGAGCTGGAGGGTCTTTACGGACAGGAGAACACTTCTACACCCTCCTTTTTTCCTCAGTTCAGGGGTCAGCATGGCCAGGAAAGCAGTATATGCCTTCCTATATTCATGTGATGGTCCATGCCACTGGGAAACACACAGACCCTTATGCCTCATGTGAGGGTCACTGCACACTCACATGCCCTCCTTTCTCTCTACAAGACACTATACCTCCCAGACAGAACCTCCCATCTCACTGTGAGGATCCATGCTGTCAGAACAGATGAATACAACCTCTCAGGTCTCATTTCCAGTGTGTGCAAGCCAGGGACACATACTGTGCCCTTGTGTCACACTGCGAGCATCCATGCCACCGCAAAAGTCACACGTGTCCTGATGTCTCATTTCAAGGGTTGGTACCATGCATGCCTCTGTATCAGTATGAGGGCTTACAATTGGGATGTTAAATAGCGTTTAATTTAATAATCATGTAACTGCACCAATCTTAGCAGTTACACGATTATTCACTGGTCCCAGGGGCGGGGCCAGCAGCCAGTGTACTCTTGGCCTGACTCAGGGGGAGCCCCCTGCTGCACCACACTCCTGCCTCTGTATCAGAGGCAGCAGCGCAGGGCAGCAGCAGCCTCTGTCCACAATGGACCCGAGCTCCCCACAGACAGCCCCCCTGCCTCTGTGGAAGGCAGCAAAGGGGGAGCAGGCAGCTCCGTATCGAATCCCACCTCACACGCACCCCATGCTGCTGCCTCTGATAGAGAGGCAGCAGCGTGGGGGGGCAGGTGTCTCTGTAGTATCCGGTGCTTGTGGGGAGCTGGCTTAAAAGCCAGTTCCCCATGAACCTCAGTTCCTCACTCTCCCCTCTTACTGCCTCTCATACAGGTTTATGGGTTAATTGTTTAAATGACTATACACTAACATCCCTAGTTCACAAAGTCTCAAGATACATCTACACAGCAGCTGGGTAGTCAGACAGGTGCTAGCTTTGCTTGAACAAGCATCCTAAAAACAGCATAGCTTGAGACAGTAGCTTGGATTAGCTGCCCAGGGCAGGTTTCTACTCCGGCAGGTAGCCTCAGATGCTACCCATGCTACAGCCAGAGATGCTGCTCCGTTTAGCACATTTGCTCAAGAAATTAACACATGTCTGTTCAACTAAGCTAGGAAGAATGCTCCTAACTGCAGTACAGACGTTCCCACAGTGGAGGGGACATACCCCTGAGACACACATGTGCACACCCTTCTGTCTTAGTGCAAGGGTTCCTACTCCCAGACAGACACACACACACACACACACACACACACACACACACACACTCACTTTATTTCAAGGTCCATACAACCAGAATACACATGTACAAACTCGTGTCTCAATATGAGGGTCTATCCTACAGAATCCTATATACCCACATGCTCTCACTTTTCAGTGAAAGGGTCTGTAATGCAGGGACATACCCTCACATTGACACGTGTGTCAGTGAGAGGGTATGTTCTACTGAGATGCACATACTCATACCCTTGCATATAAAGGGTCCATCCTAACAGGGCACAGATGTGCACGTCCCCATCTGAATGTGAGAGTCTGTAACATGGCAAGATATACCCAATGTCCTCTCCCTGTCAACCTCCTTCCCTTATTTAGTCTTGGTTCTGGATTTCCAACACTCCAGTCATCTGAAGAAGTGGGCTGGGCCCATGAAAGCTCATGATACCATCTACGTGTTTTGTTAGTCTTTAAAGTGCTACCAGACTATTTGTTGTTTTAAGTTTTTCCTGTTACAGACTAACTCGGCTACCCCTCTGAAACAGTCGGGGCAAGGGCAGCTCCCTGCCTGCCCAGGGCAGGGGCTGCTCCAGCCCTGCAGGGGACCCACTGTGGATAGGAGCTGTCTGTGGGAAGTCCGGGCACCCGACAGGCAGGATTTGTCCGCAGGGAACCCAAGCGCCCTACAAGCAAGGACTAATCTTGCCGAGGCTGAGAGCTGGTGGCAGCTCCAGCCCTAGTGCAGGGGTGGGGGCTGATCTCCAGCCTGGATTCCACTTTTAGTAGGTTAACAGGTTAAACATTAGGAAAACCTAAGATTCAGCTGACTGACTGATTAACCGGGTTTTTACATCCCTATTGTACACAAACCCACAGATGTCATTTCAAGTTCCATACAGTCAGGACACACAGGTACGCCCTCATGTTTCGCTGTCATGGGCCGTACCACCATTGCAAACATATGCACACCCATGTGTCTCAGCATGAGGGCTATACCGACATGGATACACAAAGGACACGTCTCCCTACAAGGGTCTGTAGTGCCAGGACACACACACACACACACACACGTGCCCTCATGTCTCACTACTAGGATTCATAGTGCCAGTCAACAAATATGCCCTCGTGTCTCACTGCAAGGGTCCGTATCACAAGGACACACACACGTGCTCTCACATTTCAGTAGGCAGGCCTGTATTGCTAGGACAAACATATGTAGGCCCTTGTGTCATATTGCAAGGATCCATACCACTGGAACACCACATGTCAACTAATTTCAAGGGGCATGCCAGCAGATCACAGACACAGAGACACCCTCTGTTTTAATTGCAAGGATTTGTAGTTCCAACAAACACATGGTCGTCTTTTCCTACCACCTGAAGACACATGCACAGTCTCACATCAGTGATAGGACCCAGGCACACCTCTGCATTTCCATTTTGAGAGTCTATACCCCTGGGACCCACACGCACACTTTCGTGTCTGAGTGCAAGGGTCTATTGCCTGGATGCTCACAGACACCCTTGTGTATCAGTACAAAACTCCATAGCTCCAGGAAACACATGCACACCCCTTGGGTCTGAGTGCAAGCGTTTGTACAACTCAGACACACACACACCCCCTCGTGTCTCAATGCGAAGATCAATTTCCTCTTATGTGCCACATACAGGCACCCTTGTGAATCATCGCTAGCTGCACACGAGCAATGCTAAGCAAACACCAGTTGAAAAGCAGAGGCCCAGATCCCAGGCTCAGAGGTCCACCCCCGCCTTCAAAATCCCCCCACAGCCACCACCATAGATACAACTGCTAACAATCAGAACATCACCCTGAGCCACCTACTGTTTGCCCCAGCCTCACATTCCAGGAAATCGAGTTTTATCCTTTTGGCTTTGGCACATGCTAGATTCTCTACCACCCTGCTGCACAGCACAGCAGTCTGAGCAAAACATCTGGGACCATGGCAAAAACCACCGCGAGTCAAGAGATGATTCAAGCGAATGGGAGGGAGAGAGGGTGGGAAGAAAAATAACCGGAAGAGAAAAATGAAGGAGGGATGGAGATCAGAAGGGAGGAGTGGAAATTAAAACTTCTGTTCGTTTGGGGTGAAAATAACAAAGGTAAAGTGTCATACCTTGGCTGTTTAACGTCAGATGAGCAGGACCTTGAGGGGAGAGGAAAAAGATAAAAAGAAAGAAAGAAAAAAGACTAGTCATATAAACGCACAGAAAAAAGGAGGGTTTAATCTTTTTGCCACAATTTAAAAGCTGTTTTTAACTTGTGACAGACATCCAGGCCCCAGGGGGAGAGAAAAGGGTGGGGGGAGAGAGAGAAAAGGGGTTCGGATGCCGAAACGGAGTGAACAAAAAAAGAAAGGGAAGGAAAAAGAAAGAACTCAAAAGCCCGGACAGATCGAACTGAAATTGAAACAGGACAACAGAAGAGAGTCTTGGAGGGGGTCTTTATTAGTCTCTTAAAAAAAAAAAAAGCATTCGGGGTCTCTCTGCAGCAGAGACAGAGAAATGCTTCTTTTTTTCCGGTTAAACAATAAAATTAAGAAAAATAACAATGGAGAAAGAGACACAAACCAAGGCCTGAGAAGGCATGTGGGGAACGGCGTTGCCTTTGGTGCCAGAGGGTCCCGCAGGAAGAGCTGGAGCGTACTTGCTGCTTTGGGAGGCAAGGGGGTTAGTGGTGGGAAGTCATAAGGGCTAGCTGGGGGTTGGCTGGCCTCTCACTGCCCCCCAAGTGCTCCAGGAGTGATCTCAGCCAGAAGAGGAGCTACCCCCAGTGTAAATCAGCAGTAATGAACTCCACAGCAGTAACTAGGGAGGATTTTCCCCCCCACACACACCCCGACAGGAAGCAGGACTAACTGCTGTACAATGAGAAGAGCTACTGCAGGTGTCAATCAGGAGTCACTCCATGGAAGTCAAGAGAGAGAATTACCCTTTTGGTCACCTTGGTGCAGGCCAGGAGCCAGGCAGTAGTGCCGATTCCTCTCCCGTCCCCTGACACAGGAACACCACCACCAAAGTGAGAGGAGCTACACACAGTGCAAATGAGGAGTAACTGCGCTGCTGCCATCAGTGCAGGTTCCCCTTGCCCCCAGTACTCCTGTGGCACTCACTGAGGCTGGTTCCCCTCACACACATGCCCGGGCAATCAGGAATCACCCCATGGGAGCACAAGCAACTATTCTGGCACCAGCAAAGAGTTCCTCTTAACACCAAACTGCTTTGCTGCCAGCACACTGGCATCTCTGACAGCAGCTGCTCTTTGCCTGGCACCCTCTCCCTGCCCCCCACGCACAGAAAGAAAACACCGTTTGAAGAGATTTGACTCCCATACACTGCTGCAGGGGGTAAGGGATTTTCAGTACCTCATGGCCACTGTTAACCCTGCAGGGTGGCGGACACCAAACAAGGGGTAAGGCCAGGCACATCCCCACATGAGGCTTCCCCCTCCCTGGGTCCCACCCCAGGGAATCACCTTCCCTCCTTGAGGAAGCAGGGGATGCTAGAGTAGATAGGAACCCTGTGAAACCAAGGAATCCTGGCTCCCAACCCTGCCGCCTGTGCCCCACTACACCCCCTCTCTTCCTCTTGCATGACACAATTGGGGGTCCCACCCTAACACCTAAAAAAAGGTTCAGCTTCCAGCTCTTTTGGTCTCCCAGGGAGACCTGAATTTGGCTGCTTATGGAGGGTGGTTGGAAGAGAGGGAAGGACCTCGTGGCATTTGGGCAGATTCCCCTCCGCAGTTCCTGCCCGACCACTGCAACTCAGCTTCTCATGCTGCGTATGCCGGTGTGCACGGTGCAAAGTGAGAGGGCTCAACCTTTTCTTTCTGAGGCCTCTCAACATGCTATAAAAACTCAACAGCCCACCAGTGCTACAAGAACTAATTTTCCGCATATAAAAGCCAGGGCTGGTATTAAGGATAGCAAGCAGGGCAATTGCTTGGGACCCCATGCCACAGTGGGCCTTGCAAAGCTAGGTTACTCAGGTGTCTGCCCCGGGTGGCAGTCCTCCGGGCCTGGGCTGAAGCACCATGTAGTGGGTCCCAGAAAGTCTCAGACTGGCCCCCCTTGAAGCATGCTCATGCCCACCCTCACGAGACCCAGACACCTGGTTCAGAACCACTGACAAAGACTGGGGTAATGGTAACAAACCCCTGGGATCCGCCCAGCCCAGCCCTTATTCCATCTCCTGAGAGACCATGGGGACAGATCCCTGGAGTCCAACTGCTGGGATTCACCCAGCTCAGCCCCCATCAGGGTTTCCCAACCTATGGGTCACGCCCCAAATATAGGTTGCCGTTACATTTCAAAAGGGTCACCAAGTGTCTCCCAGGTGGCTCTGCCCCCCCCTCCCATTTTTGAATTGCCTCAGGTCACCAAGTCTTCCTGAATTGTCAAAATGGGTCCCCATCTGGAAAAGGTTGGGAACCGCTGGCCCCCATGCTGCCTCTGGATAGATCACCGTGCAGAGGTCAACAGACCTCTTGGGGTCAGCTGCTAAGATCCTAGCCTCTGCCCTGCCTAACTATACATTGTACTGGGGGATTCAGCTCCTGTGCTACCTTCCATTCCAATAGATTAAAGAGGGATTAAAGACCCCCTGAAATCCCCAGCTGGGATCTCCCCACCTCATCCCTCCACACTCCCTCCTGACAGATCAAGATGTGGGGCATAAATCTGCTGGGATCCACCTTGCTTAGCCCCCATGCTGCTACCTGGTAGATTGTGGGGGGGAAGAGATAGCTTACAGAGGATCAACCAGGCCAAGCGTCCCAACTCTCTGTCTCTCATGGGGCGGATTGCATGAGGTAGGTATGTAAAATCCCATTTAATTGGTTAACCAGTTAAATATATTGTTTAACTGATTAACCCATTAAAGAGGGGGCTGCTCCAGTCCAGCTGGGCTGAAGCGACCCCTCCCCATCCACCACTGGGCTGGAGTGGCCCCCTCACCACAGGCAGCCCAGCTGGAACAGCCACTGCCTTCACCTCCCCACCACTACCAGAGACAGACACTGCTCCAGACACCCGGGCCCACCACAGACAGGGGCTACTACAGATGACCGGAGCAGCCCCTGTGCTGAAGCAGCTCCCTGCCCACAGCAGGTGGGGAACTGCTCCAGCCCCCGTGAATTAATCTTAACTGATAAGCCTCATTCTTTAAGGGTGAGGCTTACCAATTAACCAGTTAACTGGTTAAACAGTCACATCCCTAGTATGGGGACACAGTGTGGGGAGGCTGGGGGGAGAGGGTAGCTAATTCCCCAAACGGCCCCTCCTTCTGTTCTTCTCCCACTCCTCCCCTGCGGGTGAGGATGAAGATGGGCAGGCAGAGCAGGAAGCATTAATATTCCTCTGCCGCCCGCCCGAGTGCGTCCGCGTCATTAATCATCGTGTCCGCTCTTCTCCCTGCGCCAGGCAGCTGCTTCCAAGACATCAGGCAATTTCATGCAAATGACATGGGGCCCTCTCTACTTCACACCCAGATGTCTCCACCCCAAGACACATGCTCTCCCTCACCCATCACCATCCCTACCCAGCCCAAAGGCACCCACTTACAGCCTACAGGGCTTATGACTTGCAGGGGCAGGAGAATTTGACCTTCAAAGAGAGGGAGAGAACTGAGGTGTCCTGACTTGCAACTCACCCCGTCCTGCTCTATCCACTAGACCTCACTCATCCCCCAGAGCCAGGAACAGAACCAGGAGTTCTCATGCCTTCGCCCCTGTCTCAGGGGGGTGGGAAATGAGACATGAAAAGCACCAGCTCTGATCCGAGGTGGGGGTGACTGTCGGGGGGGGGTGGCAGTGGGGGTGATGGGAAGCTGCTATCCCTTCTCCCTTCCAGTGGTGATGTGAAATTAATCTGGTGGATCTCAGACTGATTCCCAATAGGCCGTGTTGTTCAGTGATATCCCAGCTGGCCACCTCACTTCCAGGGGCCAACTGGAAGCCAATGAGTCAGCAATGGAAGCAGTGGGGATATACTGTTGGGGGCAGTCTCTGTATGGGACAGGAGGTTGGGGTTGTAGGGGCTACAGTGGATGAGGAGTTAATGGCCACAGGTTGGAGGAGCATGGGAAGGTGGGCAGGAAGCTGCAGCAGGAGAAAAGGAACAGATGTGGGGCTGCAGTGGAGGGGATTTGGGGAGGGGGAAAAGGGAGCAGTAGGTGGGAGCAGAAGCTGCATGGAAGCTGAGACCAGGCCCACACACACACACACACACACACACACACACACACCCCCCCCCCCCTACAGAGGCCCAGGCCTGGCATATTAGGATGCTGTCTGCTCTCCTCCCGTCACCATGGAGACCAGCTCCAAGAATCCCTCAGGCATGACGGTGGCAGCCATATTGTTCCAACACTGCAGCCCCCCCAGCACCTTGGCAGGAGGGGGCCCTGAGGAGGGAAAGCTGGCAGTGTCCGCTGGCACCACAGGAAGTATGAAACTGGTGCCTCGCAATCCCGACCTGAAACCCCCACCCAGAGCTCTGCTCTCCTGGCTACCCTGCTCCCACACTAACCAGGATTCCCCAGCTCTATTATACAGTAGCTTCTGGTACTGGGGAGGCAGTAAATCACACCCAGCCCCCGCCTTGTCCAAGTCCAACCACAGGCTCCTTACTGCCAACTGCTCACAGCTGTGCGAGCACAGACAGCAAGTGCTGCCAGGCCTCCAAGCACCTGTGCCCTCCTGACATGCTCACCACACAGGCCTTCTCTTGTATACATGCTGCACAACCCTCCCTTGCACACTCACTTTATACAAACCCTCCCTTGCATACACACTCCCACCTTCATGCTCCATGCAGACACACAGAGTGCACACCTCTCATGTATGTGCACCTGCCTAGTCTATGGACACAAACCACCATGGCATAGTCACACGCTACACATGCATTCCAACATGCCAGACACACATACAACAGAACATGGTTATATACTGAGGTATCACACACATACATGCACACACATGCGCCTCGTGGGCTTGCACCTGCTCTAATATTCAGCATCTGCATGCCATGCACACGCACTGTAACACATGCACTGCTAAGTACCCCACACAGCCTTGCACAGGGCTGGAGACAGGACAGTGGGAGGGGAGGGCCAGGGCTCTGAGGTGGTACCAAGCATTCTCTGCTTCAGATGTTGGCTAGCTCGTTCTTGTTCACATGCTCAGGCTTTGGCTGGTGGCCCAGGTGGGGTCAGAAAGGAATTTTACTCAGGTCAGACTGGCAGGGATTTGGGGGTGTCTTCCTCTGTGTGGGGGCCCACATCACTTGCCATGATCACATGAGTACTTCTCACATCATAATTTCCCTGCTCCTATCCTCTGCCTATGGCCAAGAACAGCCTAGTCTCCTATGGGCTCATTGTGGGTGCTACATAGATTGAGTAGTTCTTCCAGGCCCCATGAGGCTCACATCACTCGTGTCCTTATGCAATCACCCACTCACTCACATACCACATTCACACACCTGGGTAGGACCCCACACACCCTGATCCAATCCTTCACCCCACCATGCACTCACATGTGTGTGCACACTGCAAACATGCACACAGGAGCCTGTGTTTGCCCACAGCAGCTTTGCTAGCAGGGTGGGGCGTGATTAATGGCCCTATTCATTGGCCTGGCCTGGGTGCCCAGATAACATGCCCTACTTTGTCTCGGATCATGTCGGTTAATGACAGGCCCGTAACCATAATCGGCATGGAGCTGCCGCTCACTCGGGAGATTAACAACAGTGCAGGTCCCCATATAATGCAAATCACAGCTCAGGTATTTGCATAACAGAATCTCACTGGTTCCAATCCCCTCATATGCATATCAATACTCCATTGGTACCATTGGCTCCCTTCATTATCATAACACCATCCCACTGGTTATAATATCCCCTTCATTAGCAAAACACCAGTCCATTGGTTCCAATGCCCTCTTTATTAGCATAACACAAAGCCACTGGCCCTCAGGAGTTTGGAAGCTGGGTTGATTAAGGGCTGTGGGACTGGAAATGGTGGGGGCTACAGCTATGCACCCCAGTCTACAAATGTGGAAAGCCAGGAAAGGGAAATTAATTGTGTGGGGCACAGACAGATGGTGCAAGGAGCCAGAGGAGATATGGCAGAGGTGGGTGCACATGTGTGCGAGCATGTGTGACTAATGCAAATGACATGCAGGCCAAGGGATGCACTGGCCTGCTTTCTCTACACATGCCAAGGAAAGATGGGGCCTGTCATACAGATTCTGCATATAGGTGGCGTGGGTTCAAACATACGTGCACTCACACAGACATGAACATACATATAAGCACACACAGACATGCACACCCCCTCGGTCAGCAAATACTCCAAACACAATACTTGCAGAGGAGATGGGCATCTCACATGGCATGCTCACACAGACACATACCGAATACTCAGGAAGTGCATGATGCATGCAACATGCCTGCACACAGATGTGTGCCACACAAGTTCAACACACAGGAAGGGCACATTCCCTGCAAAATGTTCACCCACAAGCAGGGAGGAATGCACACAGAACATGCAACAGAGTTATATTCCCTATGGCACACTTACACCTATACCCACACAATGCATGGGATGTGAGTCCGCCCCCCCCCCCCCCACACACACACACACACAATACCCAGGCTGCTGGGCCCATACTCTTGCCTGTGCAAACACAAGTGGTTCCCTTATAACATAATGCTCCCCAACAGTGCCACCTGCCTCCCTACCCAGTAAGGGGCAGAGGCTGCACCCAAGACCTTACCCCTCTCTTTGGGAATTTCCCTGTTCTGAGAAGACATGTCATCAAGTCACCATGCTGCTAAATCTTATCTCCCTGTTACAGACACCTGTATATCCCCCACACTGCAGCACACAGCACCAGGGTGTCAGGACACTCATACACACACACACACACACACACACAGTCAGTACATACACACACACCATTTGTAACCTCCCCAAAGACATGCACGCACATACACAGCTGCATCCCTACACAACCCCAGGGAGAGAGACAGTCACATACACACACACGCACAGCCAGTCACTCTCTCCCTATTAGGCCACCAAGGGACAAAATGGTGTCAGGATACAACGGCAGACTGACACACAAACACCCACACACACAGACTCCACACAGGCACTGTACAATGACACAGCAGCAGAACAGAAGCAGGGAGGGGGAGATAAAAGCAGGGACACAGGCCCCCACAAACAGTTTGTCCGATTCCCCCCACACACACACACACACGCTGCAGCATCCAAGCCCCACTAGAGATTTACAATGTCCCCCTGCTCATGACACTGGCACAATGACATACCAGGGAAGCAGCCCCCAGAGTGTTCAATGTCCACCCTGAAACACAACCTGCTCCACCAATCACCAATGCCCACTCTCCTCCTAGAGCTGGGACTAGAACCCAGGAGTCCTGGCTTCCACCCCCCCTGCTCTAACCTGGGTCTGGCAATAGCGTGGGAGAGTCTCGAGGGGGTCATGTTGGAATAGGGTTGGATGTGGGGTGCACTGGAGCAGGGTCCTGCAACATGGACCACAGAGAGTATGTCTGCGTATGGCTTCCTGGGGACAAGCCTCACACAGTGAATGGGGGGAGGGGAATGGGAAAATACAGGAAAAAGGCTTCCCCTTCCAGGTCCTCTGTACCCTGCCAACCCCCCCTCAGGTGGTGGGAACCCCCTACCTCTTTCCTTTGCCCATCCTTCACTGTACCGTTCAGCCAGACAGCGGCCAGGGGGGTGGTGTGAAAGTAGTAGGAAGCCACTGGCTGAATTCGCCTGAGGCCTGGGGGATCCTGGTTCTTCTGCTTGCAAAATTAATATTGTCTACATTCATGCAGCCCCAAACTCTCCTTCCTGAAGCACACCAGCCCACTGGGAGGGAGCCTCCCAAGCCCAGCCCCCTGTGGGCCCAGAGCCCTCCCATTCCAAACACAGACCCCTGCCCAGCTCAGTGCCCAGACACAGCCTCTGTGTCCTAGGAAGACCCTACAATAACAGACCTGTGTGGATAGCTGCAGTGCTTCAGGAGAGTGTTTCTCAACCAGTGGTATGAGTACCCTTAGGGGTACTCGAGAGAAGTCGGGAGGGTACGTCAACAACTGAAATTTAGAGAAAACTGAATTTTTGTTTTATGTTTTACAGCGCTTTATTATTTTTGTACTTTTTACACCCAAAAATTTCATCGCCCTCCCGCCCACATAAGTTGTTTGAACAAATGTGTTGCAATGGTAGAAAAAAAATGTGTGTGTCTGAAAACTATAGGTTCTGGGGGTACTTTTTTTTTTTTTTTATTATAAAGTACACCTTTAAAAAACAAAAAGGTTGAGAAACACTGCTTTAGGAGACTACAGTAACAAACCAGCCCACACAGCCCCAGCACACCCCAGAGACCCTACAATAACACATCTGCTAGTGCAATATGGAATGGGATCTGGAGAGGGAGATGGCTCTGCCTTGCTGAGGTTCGGCATTAATGGAAAAAACAAATTTCCCCAGCAGGCAGAGCCAGGGACAGACAGGGACTGTCCAGTTCTGGGGGTGGGGAGGGGCAGGGAGCACCTGCTAGACCTAGTGTATGCATAGGGACTGACTGGGAAACGCTGGGGAAAGAGCAGAGCAGGGCAGCAGCTGTATAGGAAGAAGGGCTGGAGAGTAGTGTGTGAGGGTAAAGTGCAGGGGATATATTTATACAGGTTGCTCACCCAGGGCTGAGATGCAGATGCCTGTGAGGTGGGCTACAGAGCTACTTATGCTGAGACCCCTTGCTCAACACTGAGACGCAGCCTCCTCTGGGGTGGAGCACAAGTGTTGTGCATACAAAGATGCTGGTGGGAAAGGGACAGGGTTTGTAGTTGTACTCCCTGGATGTGTCTGGGATGTCTTCCAGGCCCTGGTAACAAGGCAAAGGGATGGGAAGCTGGGTCGAGGAGGCAGGGTTCCCCCATAGGGATCAGGTGCCTTTCCCATCTGGGCCCACAACTGAGAAATCAAATAGACACCACAGATACATACCATAGACACAACTTGTATTTACAAGCAACACAACACACATCAACACCCAACAGAATATACACTGTTCTTACACGTGTGCCCCATACACACACACACACACACATCACTTACCCCCCGAGTGTCCATGCACCCTATTCATGCATTCGGAGAACCCAACACACCCCACTCTCATGCTCTGAGCACACACGTGCACCCATATACCAGACTCGCACACTCTGAACATGCACACACATATACACAGTACACACATTCACAAAGCACTCATACATAACACATACCAACCTCAAACCTCCCACATGAACACACATCTGTGCACAACTTCTACAGACTCACCTTCATGCACTGCCACCACAACACAACACACTCACACTACACTGACGTACCAAAGCCCCCCCCCCCCCACCCAACAATCCCTCTAGGAATCACATTTACTGCTCCCTCTCACTCCCTGTGCAGCTCCCTCCCCCCCCCCCCAATTACTGCATGGGGGACAGATAAGGGCACCACCCCATTCCCACACTGCCCCCTGCAAGATCTCTTAGACAAGCATTAAATAATCAAATAGAGCAGCGGTTTTCAAACTACGGGTCGTGACCCAGAACTGGGTCGTGGAATGTCAGGCACTGGGTCTCATTGCTGCAGGGGGATCAGGTGACCAGAGGAGATGCTAAGGCAGCTGCCTGCCTGTCCTGGCACCACAGACTGCACTGTGCCCCAGAAGCAGCCAGCAGCTGACCCAGCTCCTGGAGGGGGAGGGGGAAGGGGAAGGGGGAGGAAAAAGAGAGCACAGGGCTCCAAACACTGCCCCTGTCCTGAGCGCTAGCTCCGCACACTCCCATTGGCTGGGAACCAGCTGCTGGCTGCTTTTGGGGCACAGCATGGTCTGCAGTGCCAGGGGAGGCAGGAAGCCTGCCTTAGCACCCCTACTGCACTGTTGACAGGGAGCCACTCAAAGTAAGCCCCTCCTGCCCAGCCCTAACTCCACCAACATCCCAAAGCTCTCCTACTCAGCCCTACCTTGGAGCCCACAAGCCAATAAAATTATGTTCGGTCATGGGCATAAAAAAAATTTTCTTCAACAGGGTCACGAGAAAAAAAAAAGTTTGAAAACCGCTGAAATAGAGGTCCCAACCCCCATCCCCGGACCAAATACCAAGGCTGCATCCCCAAGCCAGATGATCCGTCAAGAGGTAGGAAGAAAGGGGGCAGTCCAGAGCCCAGGGAGGAGGGCTTTGGGGGGCAGGAAAAGGAGTATGGGGGCAGAGAAGGCCACAGAAGTGAGGTGCCTTATAGTTTGGTGGGGTGCAGTCTATTCCACCCCCCAGGCAGGATCACCATTCCAGACCATTCCAGTCTAGGACAGCAGTAGGAAGCTCTATGGGGTGTGTTTGTAGGGAAGCTCTGCAACCCAATATCTTGGTTCTGATCCCATCCTTCCCCATCTACCTCAGTCAACACATGCCCCCACCTGCCTCTGTGACAAAATGGTGAATAACACTCCCAATGGAGGAAAACAGCCACAGAGATAGACTGCTATTGCTGTGCTCGGACCCTCCACACCCAGACAAGGCAAAGCCTAGGGGTCTGGGAGGACCCCAAAACAACTGGGGATGCCCAGCTAGAAGCACTGCCCTGAGACAGACACCCCAGCAGTACATGACCAAAGGATCCAATTCATCATCATGTGGTGGGCGCATGGAGTTGGGGTGCTGTTGGAATGCAGGGGAACCCCAACCCAGTCACCCATGAACCCCTCAGTCCAGGCTCTCCTCGGCAGATCCCATAGGGCAAAGGAGCAGGAAACAGTCCCCCATATTGAGGCACAAATTTGCTTCTTGTAGCACGGCCTCAGCCCTAGCCCTCCGACAGCCTCACGCGCCATCCATAGCCAGCACGGAGAACGCAAAGGGGTCACTCACCTTCCATCGTGTGCTCTTCTGCCACAAACATCCCCACAGACCAGCCAGACGGACGGACACAGAGAGAGAGAGAGAGAGAGAGAGAGAGAGAGTTAGTGAGGGCAGTGCAGTCACCAGCACAAACACACACTTAAAGATAAGTAGGGAAAGAGTTTGTAGGGGCAATCTTGGCCCCAAGGGGATAGAGTGTAGAAGGTCATGCTGCCCCCAGGGGGCTATGATGGGCAGCATGGCCCCCTACAGTCTAAGAGCTAGGGAATTAGGCTGGAGGAGCACAGTGTGCCGAGTTCTCCAGCAATCCCTCAGTCATACCCTACATTTCCCCATTGTGGGGTTCCCAGGGCAATGGGCAGGATGGAAGCCAAAGGGCCATGATTGGGGATTTCCACACAAGCCCTTACTGCAGCCTCCAGCCTCCCTGGGATGGGGTTGACAAAGTCTGGGGTACCCGTTTACAGACACTAAATCCTGCTCCCCCGATAAGAGTCCCAGTGACATTGAGGGAGGGATCAGGGCAGGCAGGGGGTGACAGGCCAAACCAGTCATAGGAGGATAAGATTCTGCAAGCCAGAGCCCCCTGGTGCCTCTCACCCCACCCACAGCCCCAGCCAGCCCAGCCTGGGCCCCACACACACCCTGCCACTGCCTCTCACTTCTAGTTCTCGCAACATGGACCCACCCCAGCTTCCCACCAGTGCTGCAATCCCCCACCCTCAGAGTTCCCTGGGGAGGAGGATTTTGAAGGATCTGAGTTGGTTGAGCTTGTTTCAGAAGCTGCCTTTGATCCTAGCCTCTGGTCCCTGAAGAGAAGGCCCCTTTGATCACATAACCCCAACTCAGCTGCTTTGGTGGGACTACAGGATAGGCAGGAGCCCTCCTTGAAACAAGGCAGGAATGCTGGGTTCTAGCCCCAGCTCTGGAGGGGAGTGGGATTTAGTAGTTAAAGCAAAAGATTTAAGAGTCAGGGTCCAGTGGTTCAGAGCAGGAGTGAGGCTGAGCCATGATTCCTGGGTGTTCTCTCTGGCTGTGGAAAGGGTGTAGGGCCTGGTGGGTGTGTGTACAGCACCAGTTCTGACAGTGGGTATCTGGGTATGATCTGTGGGGTTTGCACAGAGCTCAGTGCAGGATAGATGCTTTCTGTTGTACATAAATGTTCTGTCACCAACCTCTATCATTTCTTTAGTCCCTCACTGCCATTCCCAGACTCACTCTGTGAGGAAGCAGGCGGCTTTCTGGCACCAGGGCTACGATGGCAGAGAGCTGCAGGTCAGGGTTGAGGGGCACCCCAGGGCTGAGATAGCAAGGGGCTGTGGGTCAGAACTGGGGAACACCAGCAGAGCTGTGGGGGAGCCCAGGACTGGGATATCAGGGGTGGCAGACTCAGGCAGAACTCCCCTTGTGACAACAAGGGCTGGAGTTTGTGGGGGCTGCAGAAGGGAAAGCTGTGTCTGAGCAGAGTGTGGCCAGCTGTGCCCCCAGACGCAAACACATGGGATAGGGCCCCAGGCTCCCACCCCTCAGCATAATACTTCCACTCCCACAGAACACAGCAATTTATAAACGGGCCAAGGCAAGGAGCTCACAGCCAATGACGAGGGCCAGGAGGTTAACCACAGAGTCCTCGCCCCTTCCACACATGCACCAGAGGACCCTCTCCCACCCCCTTCCCCCAAATCCAGCTATGAGGACCAGGGACAGCAGGCAGGATAGCTAAAGGGGAGCAACACCGCCCCACCTATGCCTCTCAGTCCCAACCTGCAGCCTCCTGCCATCCCAGCCCTACGCTCCCCCACCAGAACCCCTCAGTCACAAGCCTGCGCTCCCCCTCCCCTGTCAGCACCCCTCAGTCGCAGACCTGAGGTCACGGGGCTGCAGGTCTGCATTACCCCCATATCTTTGTTAATGCTCTTCAGTCTTGACACACATCCTCTCACCCACCTCTCCACAGAACGGGGTGGAGCCAAGAATGCACCGATGTACCCCACATACCCCCACCACACACCCCAGATATCCCCCACAACAGACACCCTAATGCACCCCCATATACTCCCTACTCCAGCACCCCAGATGTCCCACTGACCCCCATGCCTCCCAACTGGCTGCATGGCAGGGTGGCGGAGGGGTGCTGAAGCACCAGGTCCCTCTTGCTCAGTTATCACTAAGGAGGAGCAAATGAATGATTTCCATGGCAACCCCAAACAAAAGGCTGGCCTAGATGACATGGGCTCTAACACTTGGTGGGAGGGGGGATAGAAAAGGGGGCATCCTTAACAAACTTTCTCCTCCCTGACACCCTGGTAGGAGCCAGGACTCCTGGTTCTATCCCCAACCCTGGGCAGAGAGTGGGGTCTAGTGGGCGCCTGATAGCTAGGACACCTGGGTCCCAGCATGCCCTAGAATGAGACCCTTCCCCTCCTCTCTGCAGTGTGCAGGGTACACTGGGGGAAAGAAAGGGTTCATTCCACCCATGGGGGTCAGGCATTGCGTAGAGCAGCCCTTGCTGGGAGACCAATGTCCCCTGGCCCTAGGAGCCTGCTGCTCCAGCAGGTCAGCCCCTGTACAACGGGCTCTGGGCCAGTCCCAGACTCTGCCCCTGCCCCACCCCATGCCCTACTGATGGGAGATGAGCCTGTGAATCTGGGACCTTGAAACTGCCATCAACTGTGGAAGGCCAGGGGAGGGAGTGATGTGGCATACATGTGCAAGGGAAAAAGGAGATAGCAACTCTGGGCATGCACATGTGGGCCTGCCTGTCTGTAGGTCTGTGAGGCGTGTATGCCTGGTAGGTGTGGGTCTAGCTGTAGGGTGTGTGGGGGTCAGTCTGTGGGCCTCTGGGGTACATATTCGTATGTGTGTGTGTCAGTTGGTCTGCAGAGTGTATGCATGTCTGTCTGCAGTACAGCCCCCACAGGCGTCAGACTCCCAGACAACCCATCCCCAATGTGGGGCTGGCACATACCTCACACAGTGGCTGCCAGGCAGCCCATTGGCACAGCACAGCCTGCACGGGGGGGGCACCAGGACAGCAGCACTAAGCATGTTCGCTAGCAAGAGAGACAGGCAGAGCAGTGGCACACAATGCTCGCTAAGAGTACGTCTACACTGCGGCGCAATTTCAGGATACTTCTGGTATCCTGAAGTAGCTATTCCACAGCTATTCCGCAACTTTTAAACAAGCCCGTTATTTTGAAATATAACAGGCTTGCTATTCCAATGTCCCTGTGAACCTCGTTCCACAAGGATTAAGGGACATTTCGGAAGAGCGGTTTATTTCAAAATTTGGCGCTGAGTAGACAGCGCCAAATTCCAAAATAAGCTATTTTGAAATTAACTCGAAATAAGCTACGCAATTTGCGTAGCTCAAATTGCGTAGCTTATTTCAAGCTAAGGGTGCAGTGTAGATGCACCCCTATAGTGCACAAGGGCCCATGCCCGCCCCGTACAGGGAAGGACACATCCCCACACCCACGTCCTAGGAAGCCCTCTGGAGCCAAATGATCAATGTCCATCGCTGACCTGATACCTGACCCCCTCGCAATATGTTCCAGAGCCCCAACATCAGGGCTGAATCCCAAGCCCTCCAGCACACTCAAAATGTATTCTAGAACCCCAACACCAGGGTCAAATCCAAGCCCTCTAATGTGCTCAAGATGTGTTCTAGAGCCCCCACATTAGGGTTGAATCTAGTCCACCCTAAAAGAACCCATTTCAGGGCTCACCCTCATACTCGATTTTCAGGTTACACGTGCTTGAAGTAAATGATGAACTCACAGTCCCTCCCTGCAGCCCCACCCCCAGTGTTCCTGCACAATGGGAATTCTCCATCGTGAACAATGAGCAGAGCAGTGGTGAAGCACAAACATGGTGAGAAAGCTGGTGGTCCACAGTCTTGGCTGGGTTGTATCCCGGCTCTGCCACTGACTTTGGGTGAGTCCCTTGCCTGCTTCCCCCCAGTGCCTCAGTTTCCCATCCTTCATAGAGACTATGAGCTCTTCAGGGAAGAGATCATCTCTCACTATGGGTACATCTAGTCTACATGGCTCCGTCCATGTTTCACGAGGCATACCGGAGTGGTCGACAAAGGCTTCCCTTGTCGACCGCACTGCGTCTAGACTGCCGCTTTGTGCCGGATCAGCTGATCGTCGGCACAGCGCGGCGGCCATTTTTATTTTAATGAAGCGGGGATTATTTAAATCCCCGCTTCTTTGACTATGCCGAGTAAACTATTTTACATGGCTCCATCGACGGAGCCATATAGTCTAGACGTACCCTATGTGTCTACGCAGCACCCAACAAGAGGCCAGATCTCAGTGACGGGGGGGGGGACGGGGGGGGAAAGCCCATTTTCTGTTGGGGACCTGGCCTTCTGGAGGCTCTGATCTCAGCTGGGTTGGGGGAGGGGTCTGTGCAGCACCCAACCTGCTGGGGGGCTCTGATCTCAGCCAGGGCAGGCAGATGCTATGGAATAAGATGACTCGGGAATTTTGTGTCATTCAAGGAGGCAAACCTCTGCATTTTGTGCTGAGCCCAATCAACAGTCGGAGGAGGGTTCGATCCCAAGCGAACCCCACCCACTGCTTACATTGCAAAGGCAGATCCCAGCTTTCCCAGCAGCTCCTCTCCCTTGCACAGACACCCCTTGCTTTCCACACTGGCTCCACTGGGCGAGTTTCACGCTCCCTGCCGGCTGCAGACGGTGGCACAGCTGGTGAGGGGGGGGAAGGATTCCTTAGCACCACCTGGTGGTGCCCAGCTGTTCAGCACAGGGTTCAGGCGGCACAAGCCATGCGGAAAAGCCATCCTCCCGAGGGGCATGCAGGCAGGGAAGGCAAGCTCTCTCAACATCCTGTCTCCTGGCAGTTCTTCTCCAGCTGACCTTGGGCTGTCCTTGCAGAGGCAGAGATTGAGCACGGATGGCTGGGCCCGAAAAGCCTCCCCCAGCCCCCTAGAGAGACACACACGGGGGACCCGGGCCAGGCGGCAGCACGGCTCAGACCAGCGCTCAGCACTCCCCACATGTGAACAGCGCTAATGGGAGCAGGTGGGGGCACCGTGGAAAGAACATCAGGTCCAGTGAGGAGAGAGTACAAGAGAGACAAAAGAAATTAATGAAAAAAATGGGAAAAAGCAAAAAAAAAAAAAAAAAAAAAAGATGAAAAATGTGAATGAAAGAAAGAAAGAACAAGAATAGGGGCAAAAAGGAGAATAAAAGGGTGTAAACATGAGTAAGAAAAAAACTAGAAACATGGAAGAAGAAAGAAAAGTCAACAGAAGAATAAATGAAAAAAGGAAAAGAGCAAAAGAATGAAGGGATAAAAAGGAAAGAAACAAGGAATGAAAGAATGAGGAATGATAAATAATAAATGAATAGAAACAAGGAGAAAAGAACAAAATAAAATACAGGGGGGAAGGAAACAAAATAAAGAAGAAAAGAGAATAAAGAAATGCAAGCATGAGAAAGGAAGGGAACAAATGAAGAAAAGAATTAATGAAAAAGTGAAAAAAGAAAGAAAGATCGACGGGGGTTTGGGAAGGGAGGAAGAAGGGGGAAGTGGGGCAGAGCAGGGAGGCAGGAACATGAACAGAGAACAGGGAAAGGGGGACACCTCATGGACTTGGCACCTTGTCCTAACCCTGAGGGCCCTTTCTCTGCCCTTCCCTGGCTGGGCCAGACTGGGGGAGAGGGGTACATAATGAGATTAAGGGTAACATGGGCACCTGAGCAGGCTCAGTGATCAATGAGGGAGAGAGGTGACAAACATCCCCCCATTCAGAATCTGATCCACCCTCTGCCATCACTCCCTCTCATACCCCACAGACTCTGTCCAGACCAATCACCCTAGGAACGCCTGATCCTGCACTGTGGGATGCATAGGCAGGCTGGCACCTCCCATTGGGTTGGGGTCCAGGTGCCAAGATGTAACAGCCCCTAATATAAAGCATGGACCCCCCACAAGCAGGCAACCCTACCACAGCCTGGCCCTTGACTTACCAGGACACTTGCTATACCCTTAACCTGTGCCTAAAACAGAGCATGCAGGTACCCACTGCCACCACACCAGCCCCATCTCATGCCATTCACCCACAGTACCCCACACACAGCAGGACTAATAATCCTACACCCTTACAACTGGACACCCAACATCCTATACTACCAGTACACACCGAGAACACAATTCTACAAGTGTACAGCCTAACAACCCAACACCCAATCCCATTTGTATACACAACATAATCCCATACATACAACCCTACAACTGATATCCTATCCCACTTGTGTACACACACACACACACACACACACACACACACACACACAGAGCATAATCCTACAACTGCACATCAAAACCCTATACATGTATATAGACATAGCATAATCTTTCACAATTTTGTATACAACACTCTACGGCAGGGCTGTGAAAGTGTAAACATGTACACTGTTATATGCAGGCCCCCCCCCACGCTGCTGCCTCTTATTGGAGGCAGCAGGGTGGGGGGGCAGGCACATACCAGCTCCCACAGAGTCCCCAGTCCGCCCCCCATATGCAATGCTAAGCCATCTCCCAGCACATACCACCAGCACCCCACCTCATGCTGCAAAGCGAACTTCCAGCACATATACACTCCGGCGGAGTCACCTGGCCCTGTGTGTAAACTTGTAACCACTGAAATTTTCAGTGGTTACATTTACCTAAATAAACACATTTAAACATCCCTACACACATATGGCATAAATTCCCCCAACAGCCTCAATTCTCCTTACATACACACACACCCCAGCACACTCATACAACCTGACATCCCTACACCCTATAATACTTGTACTCATACACACCACAATTCACCCATACAACCTCATACTCCAAAACTCATTGTCTCCTGCTTGTGTACATACACATATGTACAAAGTATAATCCTTCAATGCTACATCCTAACACCCCACTATAAAACATTCCTGTACATCTAGTATATACCCACACAAAACAACATCCACAGGAAGAATCATGAAAATGCTGAAGAACTTAACACTCTGAACTACTTTAAAACACCCACCTGCACACCACAATCCTTCACCCATACAATTAACATCCTACAACTTAATGCCTCAGCCCACAGCCTTGTGTTCAAACACACACAAACACAGAGTATAATCCTTCACTATACACAATGCCTTCTGCACACAGCCACACAATGCACTATTATAGCACAATACCCATACTTTTACTTCTTCACACATCATAATCCTTCACCCATACAACACTTTCTGCACACTGCCAAACAACACTTCACTTCAACACCCTAACTCTCTACACTTCTGGTCAGTGTTCCCTCTAATTTTTTTCATCCATGTGGAAAATAAATTTTGTTATGTGCACTAAGGCATGTGCAGATGTGCACCACCAGTAGAAAAACATGATGTTGGCTGTGTGTGCTGTGGGCACTATGCTAATCAGCTGGACGGCGTTTGAATCACTCCTGGGTGGCTGTCCAAGCATTCAGCTTACAGGGAACACTGTTCCTGGTAGTTCTACACCTTCTCCCATACACCCTAATGCACAAACACCCTCTCTCCCTTGTGCAGAGGCACACATCTCATAATCCTTCACTCAGACAATAGAATACCCCAGGACACAGCACCCCAATAACCTTTTCTTTCTACATGCAACATAGCTGAGCCAACCTCACACTATGCATTACCCTAGCATGTAAAAAACCTCCCCCATAATCATCCCACTGTACCCAGCAGCCCCCCCATTACATCCACCCAAACCTCCTCATTTACTGAAGAGTAGTTAACAAAATCATCCCCTGGGCAACCAACCTAGGCAATAGTCATCAAGGAGTCACCACACTGTTCTCCATAGCAACCGGTCTCAGCCAAAGAATTCAGTCAGCACAATCTCCACAGCAATGATGGACGGTTGCCAGGAGTCAACCAGCCCAACTAACTGTCTCCATAGCAACCAGCCCTAGACAACAGCCACCAAGAAGCTAGCCAGTGCAATCCTATCCCTAGCAAGCAGCCATACACAATAGCCAATGAAGATTTGGTTGGCCCAGTTGTCTCCACAGTAAGAAACAGTCACCAGTCAGATGTTGTCTTAGTCCTCTCCATAGCAACCAAACTAGATAACCAACACCCAGAATTGAGAGCCTGTGTGGAGGTGTGTGGGCAGATTGTGCACTGAAGATGAGGGAGATGTGTGTTTGTCTATGTGTGGTTGAATGCACTGGGTGGGTGAGCAAGTAGTTGGCTGGTTTTTGTATAGCTACTGTATTTGTGTGTGTTGTGTGAGTGGGTGGGTGTATTGTGTGACAGTTGTAGATGGTGTGTTGTGTATCTGTGTCTAATGTGTCAGAGAGGAAGAGAAAGCATGTGTAACTGGACGTGCTTCTTGTGTGTTTGCCTGTAAGTACTCTGTGTGTGTGTTTGTGAAGTGTTTTGGGAGTGCCTGTTTTCCTCTGTGAATTTAAGAAAATGTGTGTCTATGAATCTATGAGTGACACGTGAGCAGGTGTCTGTGTTGTGTGACTATTTGTGTTGCCAGGTGCCTACCTGTGTGAACTAGGGATGTTAGATATCATGTAAATGAATAGTCGTGTAACCACATGAAATCTTAGCAGTTACACAACTATTCAATAGTCCCCAGGGGCGGACTGGCAGACAGTGTGCTCCTGGCCTGTTCCTGTATCAGAGGAAGCAGCATGGGGTGGCAGGTGGGAGCCCGTCTGCCAAGGGAGCCAATTTAAAAACCAGTTCCCCGCACAGACCAGTTGCCTGCTGCCCTGTGCTGCTGCCTCTAATACAGAGGCAGCAGCACTGGGTGGCAGGGAGTTCCCCGGGAGCGGGCCAAGAGCGGACCAGGAGCGCACTACCTTCTGGCCTGCCCTGGGGACTATCAAATAGTCATGAAACCATAAGAGGCAGCAGCACAGGGGCGGGGAAGGGGAGGCTGCCGCGAAACAGCCTTTGTCCAAGGCAGCCCGGGCTCATTGCAGACAGAGGCTGCTTTGCAGCAGCCTCCCCTGTCCTTCCCCCACCTCACGCTCCTGCCTATCAGAGGCAGGAGTGAGGAAGAGGGGGGGCAGGTGGCAATGTGGAGCTGGTGTTGGAAGAACTGGCTTTTAAACCAGCTCCTGCCTCCCCCTCCTCCCCGCCCCCACTGTCTCTGTAGGAGGCGGGCAGGTGGGTCCATGGAGTCAGCACGCATGGGAAGCCTGCTTGAAAGCCGGCTTCCCACGCATATCGGCTCCTGCCTGTCCCCTACCCCTGCATGCTGCTGCCTCTATCAGACTGCACGGGGTGGGAGGGCGGGTGGGGGGGGAGGGGATAGGAAGGTCCGGTGCTTGTGGGGAGCCTACTTAAAGCCAGCTCCTCATGGGCTCCCCCTCCCCGCTGCCTCTGATCTAGAGGCAGCAAGGGGGAGGGGATGCATGTAATCAACAAGATTAACCTTATGATTAAGATTATTGGCTAATTGTGTAGTCAATTACACATTGACATTAGGGATGTTAGCAAGTAGTTGACTACTCGACAACCCAATAAGCATAAGCAGTACGACTACTCGCTTCCCCCCCACCCCTTGCTGCCTCTGTATGAGAGCAGCGCCACCTGCCCCCCTTCCCCCCACTGCCTCTATCAGAGGCAGCAGAGGAGGATAGGGAAAGCTGCTACCAAGCAGCCCATTTGCAATGGCCAGGGCTGGCCGCACACAGAGGCTGCTTCAGCAATTCCATTTAAAATGCAGAGCGGCAGCGCAGGTGTCTCCCTGAGCTGGCACCAGCCAGGACTGCTCAGTCCCAACTCGAGCTGGCTTTGGGAGCTACCCCTGCTGCGGCTCTGCAGAGCGGTCCTTATTGACTCATCGTGTAGTCAATACAAATTGTATTGACTACACAATTAGATAACAGCAATTTAACATCCTTAGTTGACATCCCTAGCGTGAACCATGCATGACTGTCATTCTCCATGTGTGGGTACATGTTTTGTGTGAGTGTCTGTGTGTGTTATGTGTATGGATGCTATCTGCAAAGACGGGGAGGGGCTGCATGTCTGCCCTTGTAGTGTGTCATCATTGTGTGCGCGCACACATATGCTGTGAGAGTTTGCCTGAGTGTTGTCTATCTGTGTGTGTTGGAGAGGGGGAAATAATGTGTCACGAATGAGTATGTGTCTGTGTGTATACACACACACACACACACACACACACACACACACACACACCTCTCTCACAGAGGCTGCTATTGACTGGCCAGGGAGCACGCCCCCTGTGTCAGTTGGGGCAATACACATACGGCTGACCAAGCACTGGATCACAGCCAAGCAGACACAGCCATGAACACCACACAGCTGGGCTGGGATTGCTCCCCCAACCAGAGCCTGATCTCCCCACCCCCCACAAACCCCTGTTAACCTGGCAGGGAAAGGAACTCAGTCAAGGTCACACAGCCACTCAGTCACAAGAGGAACCCAGAGCTCCTGATTCTCTAACCCACTAGGCCCTACCCCCCCTCCCAGAGCTGGCACAGAACCCAGGAGTCCAGGCTCCCAGTCCCCTGCTCTATTCAGGAGGCCTCAGTGTCTCTCCGCAGTGCAGTGTCACCATGGCTGTGCTGGAATAGCTTTACAGATGAAGAGGCACTTGCAGGCTTTTAGGTATTTAACAGCCTTGCGGGCACAGACTTCAAGTGACAGGGACCAGAGAGGATGGGCCCCAGGCCTGACAGGGGGTAGAGGGTGGGCGGGGGGGGGGGAAGGGGAGAGATCAGGGGGGATGGGCCCCTCAGCCTGGTGGTGGACAGCAGGTTGGGCAGAGGGTACCAGGGTGGACGGGCCCTTGGGCCTGGTGGCAGGCAGCAGGGTGGGCAGGAGGTACCAGGCTGGATGGGCCTCTGGACCTGATCCAGTCCGAATGTCCCTAAATTCCTGTCTCCCTTCTCTGTCCATCACCACTGCAGCCCTCCCCCAGGCAAACACTCCTCTGCTGTCACCCGGCAAAACCCTCAGTTGCCATTTCTAGGGAGGCAGCCCACTGCAGATGCTGGGGACCTGGGCTGGGCGGCAGGACCCTGGGTTCCAACCCCAGCTCTGCCCTGACCTTGGACAAGTCTCTTCACTCGCTGCCTCCATTCCCCCTTCACCACCTTTTGTCTGTTTCGACTGTCAGCTCTGTGGGGCATGGTCTGTCAGGGTGCATGTGGGCAGCGTGATGGGGATCTCGCTCTCAGTCACAGGGAGAAGGTCTCTACCTACCGGCACTAGCAGAACACACATGCCTTTGCAGGGGTGGTGGGGGGAGACAGTCTTTCACTCCATCACAGAGCAAAGCCCTGTTGGGTACTTTGTTCCCAAGCACCACATTCACCCTCTCTTTACAACTGGCCACTGCATTCCCAAAGCAGCTACCAACTTCGGGCTTGCTGACCCGTTTCACCCCTTCACAGTGACCACCAGGGGCATGTGGGCTTGGGGCCGGGTTCAATTCCTACATGTCATTACCCCAGGCCTCAGTTTCCCCATCTGTAAAACAGGGAATAATCATCCTTCATCTACTGAGACTATAAACGGTCCGGGGCAGGGCCTGGCTTTAGAGCTGCACTGACCATGGGCTACACTGGTGTAAAGCCCTCTGAGCAAATTACAGTCACTGAGCACTGGTGACAATGGCTGGCCACGCTGCTGGGAGAGACAAAGCCAGACACAAGGTGGGTCCCGCTGCACCTTTTAAAAACACAATAGCCACCCACACGAACTCATTGGCCATGACTTGAGTTTGGGGCTCACCCAGGAAGTGCTCACTGACTCTTTATTTTTGAAATAACCCTAACCCTAACCCTAACGTGTTTTTCTGAAGGAATGGAAAATTTGGAAAAACGTTCTTCCCTTTAAAAGTTTCTGATTTCTGGTTGAAAACTGAAAATGAGACAGGAAAAAATCCGATTGGGACCTAACCGTGTATTCAAACACTGAATTTGGTGGGGGGGATGATTATGGAGGGGGGGGTCATAAAAAAGTAGTCAAGGGAAGTTGCACGGGAAATAAAAGGACTTTTTCAAAATTTCCAACAAAAAAAAATCCTATTTTTTTTCTCCCAATCGATCTGACTTGGCTTTCAAGGAACATGGACAATTCAAAACACCCAGGTCTGCCTGGTATCCATGAACCTTCCAGAATGCACAACAGCACTGATTCTCCCAGCCAATCTAGGGGCCCCTTATCCACCCCCAAACTGAGCCCACCACCCCCTGCTGGGTGCAGGCCCAGGGCTAAGGAAGGCTCCCCACGTGCTCTGTTCCGCCTGGTTCCTGTAAGCGGCCACCAAGTCCCTGCATCCCCTAGGCACAGGAAGGGTCCACACACTACCCCCTCTCCCCCCCCTCCCAGTGCTGACTGCACAACACCCATTGGCCAGGAACTGTGAGCAGGGAAAGGTGTGGGAGGGGCACCTGCAAGGGCTGCACACAGAATCTCTCCAGCCTGGCTGCTCATGCACCTAGGGGCCATGGGGATCTGGTGGCTGCATATTAGCAGCTGCAGGAAGCACCACCAGGACCTTGTACCTCGAACTCCCTCCCACACCAAACCTCCTGCCTCAGCCCAGAGTGCCCCCCGCACCCATATTCCCTCCCAGAACCAGCCTCCCCACATAGCTCAATTCCCTGTCCCAGGCAGAAGTCTCCTCCTGCACCCCAAACCTCCCATCCCCAGGCCCAGACCAGAGCCTGCAACACCCCCACCGGTGCCCTCACCCCTCCCCCACCACCAACACCATGCCCTGCCCAGCTCAGAGCCCTCTTCCATACCCTGAACTCCTCATTTCTGGCCCCACCCAGAGCCCTTACCCCCCTGTACCCAAATCCCCTGCCCCAGCCCAGAGTACCTTCCTGCAACTCAGATCCCTCATCCCTGGCTCCAGTGGTGACTGCTGGGGAGGAACACAAAGGAGACACCAGCCATGTGACCCCCACATGACTCCTCCCCATACCACCTCTGTCCTCACCTCTTCCTTCCCCTATCCCTCTGCATCTCTTCCCACCTCTGCTGGACCCCTGCCCCATGTAGGGATGTTAAATTTAGATTAATCAGCTAATCAAATAGTCAATGCAAATTGCATCGATTAGTCGATAAGGGTGCTCCCGCCTTTGAAGTGTAGCAACAGCCCCAAGGCTGTTGCTACACTTCAAAGGCAAAATCAAAGGCAAAATCGCTGCAGGGAGCATGGGGCCAGCCAGGGACTCAAGCTGCTTTGAAATGCCACATGCAGCCTGGGGACAGCTGACTCCCCCGCTGGCCCTGGGCTGCAAGCAGTGTTTCAAAGCGGCAATGCTGCGTGGAGCCCAGGGTCTGGCCCCAGGCTCCATGAGGTGCTGCTGCTTTGAAGCACCCCTTCCTCTTTCTCCCCCCACCCTTACTGCCTCTTTCTGATAGAGGCAACGGGGGGAGCGACTAGTCAACTAATGTGAGTTGACTAGTTGTTCACATCCCTAGCCCCACCCCCACTCTTCCCCCAGACCCCTGCCCCAAGCGATGCAGCCCAGGGACTAGTGGGGTGCCTGGGGCTGGCAGCAGAGTTTGGACCCCCTCTGCACTCACTACTGGCAACTGGAAGCAGAGAGACCCAGCCCCAACCCACTCCCCTCCACCCACTCCCAGCAACATCACTCTGCCGCTAGCCCCCTTCCACATGGCTGGAGCAGAGTGGGCTGGGGCCAGGTCGCTCTGCTAGCGCCACTGAGTGCGAGAGCTGGCCACCATGGCATTGGGGCACATGACCCTTCATGCCTCCCCACACGTCGACCCTGCCTGGCCCAACCCCAGAGCCCACACAAACCCCCACACACCACTGACCTAATGAGTGAGGCTAGGGGAAGGCAAGTGACGAAGGGAAGGAGGATGGAGTGAGTAGGGGGTGGGACCAGGAGTAGGAGTGGTGGATCAGGGCCCCCATCAGACTAGGCACTGCACTGATCCATCCCGCCCCCACTGAAGTCAGTGCCCCTGTCAGGCTGGGGGCTGCCCAAATACACAGGGTCAGTTTATTCCCTGCATTTTACAGATAAGGGAACTGCGGCGGGGAGCAAGTGACTTGCCATTGACCCAGCTTACCCAAGCAGATATAACCGAGTTCCCGACTCCCAGCCTAAATCAGACACTCCCCCAGACTCCAGTAACCCAGCCTCCATAACCACTGGACTCCACTCCCCTCTCCTCCCAGAGCTGACATGGAACCCAGGAGTCCTGGCTCCCTGCCCTGTGTTCTAACCCTATAAGCCTCAACAACCAGTACAGCCTCCAGCCTGTTCATCCCTGTTCCTGCCTCCAAATCCCCTGCTAGAAGGTGCCAAAGAAGAGATGAGTCCAGATCCCACAGCTTAGGCAAGGAGCCAGCACCCCAAACCTGGAGAGCTGACCCCCAAACACCTCCGATCCAGGCCCTCACCCGCTCCACCTGCCCCCATGCCCTCACCCGCTCCACCTGCCCCCATGGGTCTCACCTTCACTGCAGAACTTGCCCTGGAAGCCAGTCATGCTGCAGTCACACTGCACCTCGCCGTTCAGCACACTGCAGAGCCCGCCGTGGGCGCAGGGGTTCTGCTTGGTGCACAGGTACTCTGTATCGCTGCGGATGCCCTGGCTGCCCAGCAGGGCTGGCGGCGTGTCGCCCACCTTGAGGTTGGCCACCAGCCCCTTGAACGGCACCTCATACTTCACAGTGCTCAGGGTGAGGGCTGAGAGACGCACATCGGGTGGGATCCCCCCCACAAAGAGGTCGCTCTCCACCGCCATGTCCCGCCGCTTGGACTTGACCTCGGCCACCTTGGCCTCGCCATCTACCACGAGCATGGTCTCCCGGTAGTTACGGGTCAGGAGCACCATGTGCCAGCGGTCGTCGTCCACAGGCGTCTCCAGATGCAAATTGGCAGGCTCGGCACAGGAGATGGTGAAGCGCAGGCGCAGGCGCCCCTCAGCGATCATGAGCTCCAGGAAGTCGCAGTTCCCCCCATCATCCAGGTACAGCACCAGCGCCCACGAGACATTCGTCTTCAGGCTGAAGCTCAGCTCCCCCAAGGAGCTGGCATCCCAGCGGGCATAGCGGGCCCACTGCCCCGTGGCACCACCAAACTCCAGTGCTGCCCCGCCCGCCCCTGGGCCCAGCAGAGCACCCATCAGCAGCATCAAAGGCATCAGGGCACCCAGTCTGGCCATGGCGCCCAGTCGCATCTGTCCCTGCCCCCCCCTCAAGGCAAATGCTGGGCGCCGCCCCCCCCAACACCACTGCCTTAGATCCTCATGGGGGGGGCAGGCAGCTTGATGCAGGGAGGGAGGGGCAGGAGGGATTGAGACGCAGTGGCTTCCTTGCAGGCGGGGAGCAGGTGGCGATGAGTGGGGGTTCCGCTCAGAGAGAAGGTGGGGGGCTTTCACTGCCACTCAGTGACACAGGGCAAAAGGACACCAGGATCCAAATATCCAGAATTCAGATAGAGCAAATCCAGACCCCTGAAAAGTCAACCCCCTCCCCCCACCCAGCCTCTGCCAATCACAGGCTCCAGGTCCGGCTCCAGCAGGTTACAGCATCCTCCTCCAGCAGGGTGCAGAACCAGCTGGGCCCACAGGCAGAGCCCAGTCTGGCAGGCAGGGGGTGCTTGGTCCCGCTTCAGCGGCTCGTCACAGGAGGGCAGAGCTGCAGGAAGACAGAGGGGATGTGAGGCCAGGCTATGTGCACCATGCAGCCTCCTCTGACCCACTCAACCCCACCCTCCCAGACCCAGGGGCTAAACCCACAATAACCGCAGGGCTAGCAAGTCTCCCCAGAAATGCTCCATCTCATAGTAGTTCCAGCCCAGAACCTCCTCTGATTGGCTGCTCTTCCCCACTTTCTCCGCCTCCTAGTGGAGGGTGGCCAATCACAGCTGTTACAGGAGGCCAAGTTGCCCATGCACATATCTCTCTTGCTCCCCCCCTCCCCCCGGTCCCATCCAAAAAGGCTTTTGGGTAGGGCAGGGGAAGGGGAAAAGAGGAAGCAGGCCATGCCATGCTCACAGGGAGGATGGGGGGAAAATGAGGGAGTCGGCCTTACCATTCTTATAGTGAGGATGGAAGAGGTGGGAGCAGGCCGTACCATTCTCACAGGGAGGATGGGGGGGGGGAAAAAGAGGAGAAAGGGAGAGGGCAAAAGCAGACCATACCATTCTCACAGCAAGGAGGGGGGATGGGGAAGAGGTGGGAGCAGGCCATACCATTCTCAGAGCAAGAATGGGGGAAAAGAGAGGCAGGAGCAGGTCACACCATTCTCACAGCAAGGACAAGGGAGAGGAGGGAGCAGGTCACACTATTCTCACAACAGGGAGGGGGGGAAAGAGGCAGAAGCAGGCTGTACCATTCTCACCATGAGGAAGAGGGTGAAGAGGTGGGAGTAGTCATACTATTCTCATAGCCAGGAGGGTGGTGAAGTGGTGGGAGCAGGTCATACTATACTGGGTGGGGAGAGGGAGGTGAGAGCAAGCCGTACCATTTTCACAGCAAGGATGGGTAGGAAGGAAGGAATCCACCTCATGCTATTCTCACAGTGAAGATGTGTGGGGAGAGAGGCGGGAGCAGACCATACCATTCTCTCAGCAAGGAGGGGCATGAAGAGGTGGGAGCAGATCATGCTATTCTCACAGGGGGAGAAAGTGAGTCAGAGAGAGAGGTGGGAGCAAGCCACACCAGCCTCACAGGGAGGATTGTGGGGAGGATGGAGCAAGTCATATTATTCTCACAGAGAGGATGGGAGGGAGAGTGGGGAGCAGACACACCATTCTCACAGCAATGGGGGGTGGGGGGGAGCAGGCTGTACCATTTTCAAAGTGAGGCAGGGGAAAAGAGCAAGCCATACCATTCTCAAAGCAAGGATGGGGGGGAGAGGTGGAACAGGACATACCACTCTCACAGGGACAGATGCTGCTCCCTCCTCCCTTCAGTCTACTCCCTGCTCCTCCCCCCTCCCTCCAACACCAGAGTAAGGAGGGGTGAAGAGCCTTTGGACTTGTTCTGACATCTGAGCCTAGTGCCCTCCCCCTCGAACTGCTCTACCAGCCACAGAGCCCCAGCCCCCAGGGTAGTTCTAGGGGTAAATGACCAGAACAGGTGCCAGCATCCTGGGATTAGGGCAGCTCCTGCCAGCCTTCCCCCACACACTGGTTTATTTGTGCAGAGACAATCCCAGCCCTACCCATGCACAGACCATTCCCCATTGCCGTGTTACTGATCAGACCGTCCCTCCCTCTGGCTTATTTGCACAGGGACAATCTCAGTGGAGGATTGGGCCATAAGCCATTTGCAGCCTTTCCCCCTTCTCGACAATCTGCATCTCATCACCATGCTGCCACTCAGGCATTATCATAACCCACCTACCACTGGCAGAGGGAGGCAGGGCAAGAAGTGGAAGAAAGAAGAAAGAGATGGTGGGGCAAAGGGGAACAGAAAGTAGGTCTGACTGGGGGCAGCAAGGGCTGTATGGGCCAAAGGGTCTGATCTGGAGATGGGGCAGGGTATACTAGACT
This sequence comes from Pelochelys cantorii, assembly GCA_032595735.1. Classification (NCBI taxonomy): domain Eukaryota; kingdom Metazoa; phylum Chordata; order Testudines; family Trionychidae; genus Pelochelys; species Pelochelys cantorii. Next base: position 37,528,985 of record CM064336.1, read on the forward strand.
GGATAGACCCATGGGTCTGATCGAATGTGGTAGGAGAAAGGGAGATACTGGTAGGGGCCCTCCATTGGTCAATTCTGTTGCCCCATCCAGCTACCATGGAAACCAACCCTCATTAACACCCCATCACCCCCAAAAATCTATTAAAAGAACAAATGTAAATAGGGTGGGGGAGGGGTGGTTTCCACAGTAACACAGCACTGGGGATATGGCATCATGCAAATGAGGTACGGCAGGTTATTTATAACTGTGCCTCGTCTGTGCCCCTCATTGGGTAATGGGGGCCATTAGCATGCATTGCATAATTAGCCAATCACATTAAATGCTGCACCTGTGCGAGGGGAGGCACTGATTGATGCCTGAGCAGTGTGCTGGGGGGCTGGGCTCTGAGCCCCATGAGTCTCCTTCCTCAGTTTTTTCATGTTGAACCTTCTCCCTCTACTTCACACCCCCCCAATCATCTGCTCCATTGCACATCCCCATTGTACCTCTACCTGTACATTCTACCCCCACCACTCTCCCTTAGCTCCCACCACTGCACCCCTTCCCATTACCATCCTACCTCCTCCCTGCCCATTTACCATTCCCACCTCCCTTGTCTATTTTAGAGGAGGAAATTAATTAACTATTGATTCCCACTGCCCAGAGTGATGGGGTCACATTCCCACCAGCCAGGAAGATGGGGGGTGGGAGGGAGCCACAGGAAGCTGGAAGGGGAGGAAGCCAAAGGGGATGGTGGAGTCCCAATGCATCTCATGCTTTGGGGCAATGCAGTCACAAAAACAAGATGGGGAAGAATGAACATTGGGGCTGGTTTTACACAGTGAACTGGGGGGAGAGGCAGGTGGCCTCAGTTCTATCTTCAGCTCTGAGAGGGGAGTGGGGTTCCTGGGTTAGAGTAAGGAGGGCTGGGAGTTAAGTTCCCTGTAAGCTGCATGGCTGAACAACAATCTATGAAGTGCTTCACAGGTGCTCAGGGAACGTGCCTGTCCTGGACCTAGCATTACCGAGGGAGGGGCACACCTTCCCCAGCCCCAACCCAGCCCCAGACCTGCTGTGGCAGGGAGAGGCACCTCTCATCCAATGGTCCCTCTCCCTTTTTCCATTCATGTGTGGAATAAATTTTGTTATGCGCACCAAGGCATGTATGGTTGTGCACTATCAGTAGAAGCACATGCTGCTGGCTATGGTGGGCTGCGGGGACTCTGCTAATCAGCTGGGCAGCATTTGAATCTCTTCTGGGTGGCTACCCAAATGCTCAGCTTACAGGGAACACTGGCTGGAGGTCCAGTGGGTTGGGGCGGGGAGAAGGGAGGAATCACAACTCCCAGGTTTAGGGAGGAGTCTGTGACAGATCTGAGAACTGACCCCAGGAATTCTGAGTCCTGTGCCCTAACCACAAAGGCCTCCTTCCAACCAGTTCCTCTCGGGAAATACGTGAGAAACACAACTAGGATCCATGCCATGAAGCTTGGATCAGAATATATTCCTGATCCCAAACTGGGGTCAAGAGCAGTCTGGCCTTGATTCCATTTAAGGCACTTTGAATCAAGGGTGCCCTTCCCTGCACACCCAACCCTAGGCACACAGATCAAAACAAGATGAGTGCCAGCAGCAGCACCCAATATATTTTGGCTAAAAACCCAACCAACTATTGTATAACCAGCTTTCAGTGCTGCATTGTTCACCTGCAGAACTCCCTGCTACAAGAAAGTGATCAAACAATTTTCATTCTTCCCCTCTGGATCACAGTAACCTGGGTGTCTAGCCATAGCACAACAAGCAGAATTTGCACTGCTGAGTCAGGAACAGCCACCACTTAAATCCTGGGGGGGGCGGTGAAAGGTAAGAAGAGTAGATGTATTGTTATTATTTGTATTGATGTCAGGTGAGATCAGAGCCTGGATACGTTACATGTTGCACAGATTAAGACCAGGTCCCCACTGCACCATGTAGCATGTCCAGAGGCTGTGCAGACACACACTGAAAAATAGTCCCCACACCAGCTCACAGTCTAAATAGACAAAAGACGAAGGGCCTTTGCCAAGCTCAGTGACAAAGTCAGGACTAGGACCCAGAAGTCCTGGCTCCCATCCTAGCCCCCTAGCCCCAGCAATCCATCCTTCTGTTTGGGTGTACTGTGCTTTGGCCTCGAGGTGCCAAGAGCCCAAGGATGGTTGAGACAAAATCATGTGGCAGGAAGTTCCACAGGTGAGCAGCACTGCAGCAAGCATAGTGGAGGTGAATGATGTCCCTTGTGGGGATCCTGCAAGTCCAGGACTGGGTCCCGGAGCCACTCTGCTATGCCAGTTCACATCCTCATGAATCTGCTAAGAGAGGCATGAGGCCCTACCCCCTTCCATCCTCAGTATCACAGTTTCTGCGTGGTACGGCAGCCCCGGGGTGTCACTTCAGATTAAGCATGTCGCCGAGTGCATGCAAACAAGTACAAATGGCCCAGTGTTCATGTGCTCAGTTCTGCCAGCCCCGCAGGCTCTGCCAGCCAGGCTCTGTGCTGGACAGCCAGGCCAGTGCAGAGAGTTCAGGGGACACAACGTCCTTTGGATCCCACAGGCAGGGAGCTCTCTCCCTCCCCACATCCTTGCTCCTGAGCCAGGTCACAGGGCAGCACCCTGCAAGAAGGGCAGCTGCTGCTCAGCATGGTGAGCAAGGAGGCACATAGCTCTGGAGCACAAGTGACTGTGAGCAGGGCCAGTCTTGTGCGAGCACACATGCATGGGCTCCAGAAGTGCCGGGGGAGTGTGCAAAGGTGCGTGCACATGCAGTCAGTTTGCCTCATGCAAGGATACACACGTGAGTGCACACAGCCACAGCTGATGTAAGTCCACACACAGAGGTGTGCCCACAGCCACATCACCCCGTGCAAGGACACACACTCGTATGCAAGTGCCCATGGCCAGAACCTCATGTGAGCCCTCGTCCCAGTCCCCCTGCATCCCCACTGCCCTATGCAAGGACACATACATGCCACATGGCCCCGGACCTTGGGCAAGCACACACATTCACCAAAATTGCAGCCCCCAGCTGCGCGCGCGCGCACACACACACACACACACACACACACACACACACACACACGCCACAAGCAAGCAAATCCCTCACAGTGAGGAGCACACCGGCAGACTCCATCCTGTCCCAGGCTACCTAGGCACATGCACACAGGAAACACCAGGGCCAAAGGGGAGGGCACTGAGCCTCAGGACTCCTGGGATCCATTCTCAGCTCTGGGACATCAGTGGGGGCTAGCGGTTAGAGCAAGGGACTGGGAATCAAACTCCAGTATTCTACCCCTGGTTCATCCACTCGCTTTCCCTTCCCTATGACTCAGTTTCCCCCTGCTCGCCCCCACCCAACAACAAGGTATAGGTGCTTAGCACTAGCTAACACTGGGATGACCCTGCCTCCCAGTATCTGGGCCAGTTTATTTACCATGCCCTCTTGGCTTTCTGGAAGGGGGTTAAAGAGCAGGCAGTGCAGCATAGACACAATGAGCGGCCTTCACACCACACATTTAGCAGGCAGCGCAGCATAGACACAATGAGCGGCCTTCACACCACACATTTAGCAGGCAGCGCAGCATAGACACAATGAGCGGCCTTCACACCACACATTTAGCAGGCAGCTCTTAGTAAAAGCTGCTGTCATGCCAGCCCAATGCCACAACCTCCATCAGCTTCCACCGTAGGGGGCCAGAACCCACGCTAAGGAGCAGGGGCAACCCCAGACTAGATGCCAGCAACTGGCGCCCTAGGCGAACCATGCAACCAGCGCCCCCACCTCCAAACCCCTCCATGATATTGCGCCACCATTTGGCGCCCCATTTAGCTTGGCGCCCTGGGTGACCGCCTAATTCGCCTATATGGACGGGCCACCCCTGCTAAGGAGCACACAGCACAGGGCTATCCCCAGCCCAGAGCAGCTCATTCCCAGCTCCCCTCCCAGAGCTGGCATGGAACCCAGGAGTCCTGTGCAGAGCAAAGGAATAACTTTAACACGGCTGCATCCAAGGGGTGCGGGGCCATGATCAAGGGAGGGGGAGAGGGAGGGAGCACCACTCAGAGCCTGTTCCCGGGGGAGCTCTTGGCCCGTAGGGGGCTACTTCTAACAGTGGAGGCAGACAGGACACCAGGAGTCCAGCATCCCTCGTCCACCCCACATCCCCCCGCGCCGTCTCCTGCCTCCAGCCCAAGGGTGTCTCCTTGCATTAGGGCAGGCGGGCAGGCTGCTCAGACAAGTGTGAACAGCCGTCTCCCCCCAGATACCCGAGCGCTGCCAGCAGCACACTGCCCCGGCCCAGGCGGGCACTATGCCCAGGCACACTGCCTCCCCAGTCCCTCTGCTTCCATTGCACACCCCAGCCAGAACCCCAGGCTCCTTACACTCCATCCCCTCCAACCCCCCCAGCCATGCCCACTGCCCCATTCCCCACTCACACCCCCCAGCCTCCTACTAGGCTTCCCCCTCTTCCCTAAATCCCCCTTCTCTTCCTCCCCACATGCCCAAGCCCCTATTGGGCCTCCCCTCTTTTCCTCCCCTGGCCCCCAACTCCCCGCTGGACCTCTGCCATCCCACCTTTCACACAGCCTGATCCTCAGCTGGACCTCCCCCCAAATTCCATCCCCTGAACACATCTTGCGAGGCTCCCCCAATCCCATTCTCTCTCACACACACACACCCTGATCCCCTGATGGATCTCCCCCATGCCATCACACACACACTAATCCCCTGCCTGGCCTCCCCCATGATACACCCACACACACCCCAACACTCTGCCAGGCCTCCCCCTTATGGTATTCCCCCCATCACACTGCACGAACACATACCTCTAAGCTCAGCCCCAGACTGCCAGCCCTCCCTGCCACCTTCCAGGGCCTCCCCCTCCTATTTCAACAACTGGGCAAACAACCTGGTCTGCTGGGTCCTGCTGACTAAGAGGGGAGAGGCCTGGGGCCCTGGGAGTCAGGCGTACATGCTGCTCACAGCACTGCAGACTGGGAATGGTGCTGCTTTATTCAGCTAAACTGGGGGGAGGACCCAGCGTAACATGGGAGAAGGGGGGCCTGGCTCCCAGGCATGGCAGTGGAAGTAACCCAGTTAACCCATGATGGCCACTTTACTACAGGACTCATGGATTCCTTCCCCACCTCTGGGAGGGGAGCAAATCTCCTGGTGGGGGGTGGGGATAGAGAGCCAGGACTCCTGGTTCAAGGTGAAATTTCTGGGCCCTCCAAAATTCCTGACTTTCTTCATTTATTTTCTGAAGGGAACGTGGCCAGAGCCCAGGGTGGGAGGGGAGCAAGGGGAAAGCTGGATGGCAGCAAGGGGCAACAAAGAGGGTAGGCTCACAACCTAGGGGCGCTAAAGCCCCACAGTCCCAGCAAGCAGCCTCTCTCTAATCCCTCACTCAGCCAGGGTAGTGGTGGAGCCGCAGCATCGATCGGTGCTCAGCGCTGCCACTGCAGGGCGCCTTGAAGGTCAAGCAGAGGAGGAGACCTGGGAAGGGGAATGTTGGCAGATCAACTCCAGGGAAAGCTAAGAACCCCCCAAGCCTCTGCCAAGGACCTCGCTAGCCCCAGTATCCCCCACTCTCTGCTCCATGCCAGACCACACAGTACCCAGGCTGATCTCAGAGAGGGTCCAAGCTGTGCCCAGGCTCACGGGGCCACGCCCTGGGACAGAGCCAGTGCGGTGCCCGGGGCCGATCTCACTCAGGGTCCACGCAGGGCCCAGCCCCACAGGGCTCCTGATCTTCATTGCAGGCAAAGGGGAGAAATCAGCGCAGTGCCAGGAGCCTCTTGGCACAACCATCACACCCAGCAACGTGCATTTCTGAAGTTGCCCGCTCTGTGCGTAACAGGCCGCATGGTGAGAGACGAGCAAGGGGAACGGAGTTCCCAGCTGCCTGCTCCATCTCTCAGCACCAAGCTGTTGCTTTCACACCCGCATGCCCTGAGTCATGGCGGGGAGAGCAGAGGGTGAATGGAGGCACACGGGCTCCACGGTCTATGAACACAAGGCAAGCAGGACACCTAACGGCAACACAGGGATCCCTGGGGCCTGGGAGAGAAATGGGACATGGGGCTTTTCCCCTCCAGGGGGTGCCAGCTCCACCCCAACAGGGCACAGGCTGGCTCAGAGGGTGAGAAACAGGGGGGGGAGGGGGAGGGAGGGACTTTCCCCTCTAGGGCATCATCAATTCCATCTCCTCGCAGTTCCAGTCTCTCAAAAAAGACACTGATCCCTCAGCATTGGGGGCAGGAGTGGTGGGGCAATGAAAGGCCTTTGGAGGACACAGCATCAGGCGGGGGTGGGGAAGGGCTGGAAGGGGCAGCGGAGGAAGCAGCATCAGACACTGAGTTTGTGTGGTTAATTTCAACTAACCTCGTTACCAACCCTCCCTCCACCAGCCCACCCCCGACTAGACTCTGACCTAGGGTGACTCTGAAATCCAAATCCTGAACTCGGCAGTACACACACCCCACAACCAGGGGCGGCCCGTCCATATAGGCAAACTAGGCGGTCGCCTAGAGCGCCAAGATAAATGGGGCACCAAATTCAAGCACAATATCATTGAAGGGTTTGGAGGTGGGGGCGCCGATTGCATGGTTTGCCTAGGGCGCCAGTTGCTGGCAGCTAGTCTAGGGCCGCCACTGCCACAACTGAGAGCTGGCTCCAACCTGCTAGACTCCATTCCCCATCCAGAGCTGGGGACAGAACCCAGGAGTCCTGGCTCCCATGTCTGCCCTTAACGTAGGGCCTAGGACTCCTGGGTTCTTCTTCCTGCCTCTGAGATGCAGCTGGCATCAAACAGGATAGAGTGGAGGGGTTGAAACCAGGACTCCTGGGGTGCATTCCTGGCTCGAGGAGGGACATGGGGTCCAGTGGGACAGAGCAGGGGCAGAGAGGAGAGTCAGGACTCCTGTGTCCTAGGGGATGTTGGTGAGGTGCAGGGGCCTTGGGCTGCCCCAGGGCTGGGGGGTCAATTTTACCCCATCTATGCAGAGAAGGCATTAAACAGTCTGGCACCCCTGTGGGTTGCATCTGGCCATGAGCCCAGCCATCCAGGTTCAAAGCCACCGCCCCAGGTGAGTCAAAACTGAGAGCTGGGATGTGATCAGGGAGGGGGGAATGTATGATTGTCCAGGCATGCATGGGCACAGGGTACCCATCCCACTCCATAATACCTCCTCAGTGTTCTGGGCACAGCCTAGGCCCATGGCGCAGCCAGGGTGGGGAACGGAAGCCAGAGAGCTTGAGGTCAGCAGCTTGAATTGATCCTGCCATGCGGCACCAGAATTAGTAGTGCAGACAGGGCACACGGTGCCAGACGGGCACCTAGGGGAGGGGGCCCAGTGGCTTTGCAACCTTGGGGTGACTTATAGCAGGCAGAGCCCTGCACCAGGAGTAAAACCCAGGAGTCCTGAGCCCTCCCCCCCCACTTTAACCACTAGACCCCACTTCCCTCCAGAGCTGGTTTCCAAGCAGGGAGGTGGCTGCTTTTGACTCTCACAGACAGAGCTTGCAGCAAAGGCAGAAAATATAAATACTAATCAGTGCCGTCCCTTGGGGGAGCGGGCACAGCGGGGGGAGCAGCCCTGGCCAATCAATCAGCAGCTGTCATCACTCCCATCACAGGCCAAGACACCAGCCTACGCAGCATGCACGGGCCACCGCGCCAAGGGCACAGGGGAAGAGCTAGTGCTCTCCCAGGCAGCCAGCACTAGTCCCAGCGCCCGAGCACAGCTCTAGGGGGTGCTTTCCTGCAGCACGTGGAGGGGGCTCAGTGTGAGGCAATCTCCTTTCCTCATCAGAGCTGCCCCCTGAACGGCACTTGGGGCGCTGTGCTGTGGAGTAGGGGGTGCTCTCCCCTCACAATTAGGGCTGCCCCCAGGATGGCACTTGGGGACACTGTGCTGCAGGGAGTGGTGTCAAGGGCTCCGCAGGAGATGCTCTGCCCTGACAGGCCCTTAAAATTCCTTTCTTGACTGGCAGCCACTGAGAGACAAATAAAAATCTGCTGAGTCACACCCCAGAGGTGGCTGCATTTTATGGAGGATCTTCTGGAAGATCTCAGAATAGAACCCAGGAATCCTGCCCAGCCAGTCCCTACACTTACCCATTAGATCTCTTTCATCTCCCACTCTGGGAAGTCTGATATAGCTTGAATTCCTCTAATCCAGCACCCTCGGGACCTGACTGGTGCCGAACTAGAGAATTTGCCGAAACATGGGAGGTCAATATTGTCTAGCAGCATGACCAACACTTCTACTGCTCGCTGGACTCTTAGAAGACATTTAGGGGTAAATTAGAGCTAAATAACAGCACAGAACACAGAGCCAGGATTGGTGGCTGTCAACAAACTTTATGGGACCATACAAAATTTGGCCACACCCAAAATAAGTGGCTCTCTCACTAACTAAAATCATGCTAGACCACAGATGTTGCCGGACCAGAGAGTGCCAGTCTAGAGAGATTCAACTACCTGTGATAAGTGTCACAATAATTCAGGAGATTAAAGGACTGGCTATGAAAAACCCATCCTCACCCTGGCTCTCTAGGACAGGTGTTTTCCCCTTGGATCAAACACCCTTGTCTCAGCTATCTCCCACCACCCACCTCTCCTTAGTGCTTCCCACCTCCAAATCTGCTTCCCCAATTAAGAGGCCTATGCTTTAGCCCCTCCAGCCTAGGACTCACAATCCCCCCCACCCACACACCCGTGTATAGCAGGCAATGCCTCCCCTAGCTCCCTCCCTGGCACCTGCCCCAACTCACACCGCAGCTGGCCCATGTTCCTAGAGGCACCAGACTGAGATGCACCAGACCCTATTTCACCCCTCCCTCAAATCACTTTGCTACCAGCCTCACCATTCTGGGCCCAGAACAGACATGGGGTGTTGCTGCTGTTTAGGCATAGCCTTGCTCTCGTGCATGCACACGTGCATGCACACTTAAAGCCAGCAACTTCCCTTTCATACACACATCCCATTCCCTCCTCACATACACACACACACACCCCCTCATCTCCCCTCCCTCCCTCTCTCTCTCTCTCTCTCTCACACACACACACACACCTGTCCTCCACTCACAACCGCCCTGCGTTCACCCAGAGAGAATTGCCCAGCCAATCTCCCAGGGCCTCAGAACTGAAGCTGAACCATTCCCTGCCCTCGCCCCATCTGTGAGACCACTTTATTGGGTCTCAGCCCCAACGTTCCCTGCAGGACAGAGCCCGCTGGCCTTCATCACAGCAGCCCCCTGCACTCCCATCCCTCTCTTACACCAGTCCTCCTCCTCCGCCCTCCCACCTTCCTATTTGTGGATCTCAGCAGCAAGACTGAGTCAGCCACAGAGACGGCACTTCCCAGCCCTCCCTGGGGGGCTTAGAGTTTAGGAGTGACTCAGCCGCGTGGGGGGGGAGCTGTGTGTGTATGTGTGTGTGCGGGCGCGCGGGTGTGTGCGTGTCCATCCAGGGGGCCTCTCCTTGCTATGTCCCCCCCTCTGGAGACACACATGGGAGTCAGGCTGAATGACAAGAACATCTAGAGAAAGTGGCAGCGATCGGGGATCCCCTGAACAAGCACAGAGTCCCAGACCCCTTCCCTCCGCCAACTGAGATCAGGACCCCTCCCCCCCCCCCAGTCTCAGCACAGACCCCTTTCCCCTACAGACCAACATTGCCCCCCCACCAGCTGAGACTGGACCCCCTACACTCCAGTCCCAGCATAGACTTGTTCCCTGCAGCAGCCAAGATCAGACCCACTCCTGTCCCCAGTCCCAGCACAGACCCCTTCCTCCCACTGGCCACGATTCCTGCCCCTCCCCCCCATTTCCAGCACAGACCCTTTCCCCCCACCAGCCGAGATCAAGCCCCTTAACCCTCATCCCAGCAGATACCCCTTCCCTCATCCCAGTAGAGACCCCTTACCCCCACTCGCCAAGATCGGGCCTCTCCCCCTGCTCCCAGCACAAACCCCTTCCTTCCACCAACCAAGATCACACACACCCCCGATCTCATGGTCACAGCATAGACCCTTCCCCACATCAGCTGAGATCAGGCCCCTCCCCCAGTCTTAGCCTAGACCCCTTCCTCCCAACCAAGATCACCCCTTTGTGCCATATTGACCCCCTGCCGGAGAATGAATTCCCCCTTGCACTGTACAGAATGATCTCCCCCAACTCAGATTGCAACAAAAGCAGGTGCCCACAGACACCAGGGCCTTTCCTCACACTCTACAGCACCACCCCCCGTTCTGGGCACTACACCGACCCCGAATGACTGAGACAGGGCCTTCACAAGAGTTCCCAGTCTGAATGGGCAAAGCCAGGGAGGGGAAAAGCACTTGAGTCAGGAATCGAACCCAGGAGCCCTGCTCCCTACCCAGCCTGCTGTGCCATGGTGTGGCCTTAAAATCAAGTCCTCTTCTCTGGTGCCCTTATAAAAGGCCCTGAAGTGAGGCATTCTTCCACCCCACCCAACTCCTGGGTGGAGAAAGGGGAGACTCCTGTTTTGAGATTTACCCACATGAGGCTCTCTCAATAATGCAGCAGCAGTCAGCTCGGATTAGGGCTTAGCGTGTCCTGCCAGGATCAGGAATAAATAATCACCTGTTAGCGCAGACGTAGGGGAACAGAGGGGAGGATATCGGGGTGGGATAGGTTCTTAATGAAAGGCCTTTAAATCCAGCCCTGAGCTCCCCCAGCAATCACAGATCAGACATACGGGCCTACAGGGTAACGAGATCAGCCCAGCTCAGGCCCCAGAGCGAGGAAAGGAAAGGGCTTAACCCCTTCTCACTCTGCACGAATAGTAGCTCTACAAGCCACAGGAGAAATGGGGGAGCCCATCCCACCAAGCACTGCACAGACCCCAAACAAGATCAGGGTTCCCACTGGGCTCTCCATGCATAGATCCCAAATAAGATCAAGGTCCCTGTCGGAACAGGCACCACCTAGGCCCCTATGACTGTTATGGGGGCCTCCACCTGGCCAGGGGTTGCACAGAGCCCTTCAACTGAGATCGTGGTCCCCGTTCTCCTGGGCACAGCACAGCTCCACACACACCCTGACCACAACCACAGAGAGTGGCTAGACCCATTTCCTCAGGTGGGGTGGGGAGTTAAGAGTTCTGCTGCCCACGTTACACAGCAGCCTTAACTCTGCCCCCTGCTGCAGGCACTGGAACCAGAATGCACTTTACCCTCGTCCACGTGCAATTCTGTGCACCCTGATGGCTGTATTGCCCAGAACCCCATCGCACCAGGTGCTGGACAGACATCCCCAGAGAGCTTCGTGCCCTCCTCACCCAGCACCCCTCCCTGCACTAGGCCTTCCACTGGGCTTCTGGGGCATTTCCAATCACAGCGCTGCTCCCACACACCTGGGTCAAGCTCCCTGTCAACACCCACAAAGCCACGGCCAGTCCACAGGACCTGACACAGGGAGGCTGCTGGGGCACAGAGATCACAAACTGAGCACACCTGTTGTGTCACACTGCCCTGGCCAGCTATGCACTTGGGCCTTAGAAGTACCATGGTGGGAGCTGGTAGGCCCGACTGACAAAGCCTTCTTGGCGTAGGCCCAGCTTAGCCCAACACACCTGCACTTTTGCCACAATGGCCTATCCCAACCCCTCAGTGAGAAGCGAGGCTCCCCCAGCATAACTGCCTCTGCACTTGGGCCTTTTGCTGGCACAGACGTGTTGGTCAGGGATCAATGGAGGTTTGTAGCACAGGCAAGGCCTCGGACAGGAGGCTCCCTGGGCCAGGGACCGCCTGTGTGTTCTGTACAGCACCTAGCGCAGTCTGTGTCGCTGTACCAACCCAGAGCAGTGACCAGAAGGAGACAGCCTCCAGGCTTCAGGGGGCTATTTTCCCTGGTGTCCTAATGGCCCCTCTTGGTCCCCACATAATGACTCACAGAGCCCCAGTGCCCTCCGCTGCCCTGTGCTGCATTACCATCCACAATGCGTTGGCTTCCCAAATGCATTGTCAGCCCGAGCTCTGCACCTTTCATCCCTAGATCCTGAAGCGTTTTACAAAGGAAGGCAGCCTCATTATCACCATTGCACTGGGGGAAACTGAGGCATGGAACTGGGCTGTGACTCGCCAAAGGTCACCCAGCTGGCCGTGGCTGAACTGGGAATAGAGCCCTGTTCACCAGGCCATAAAAGGCAGCCCCTGGAGCCAGCACTGGGGCAGTGGGAAGTCCCAATGCAGGGAGCAGCGAATGGGGGTTAAGACCAGGCGGCTGGTCTGACGTCTCAAATAGGCAACATGAGCAAGGCCAAGGGCAAACCGTGAGGTGCCCTCTTCACACGGACCCTGATCCCTGGCTGCACTGCCATTGCTCTGCATTCTCTGCCCTAAGTATTTCAATGGTAATTTCCCTTGGTGAGGGGGAGGGTGGCTGTGGCAAGGAGGGCACAGCAAGGGCACCCATGGGTGGCACAGAAGGGCAGCCTACAACCACTCACTTGCCAGCTCGGCCTCTCCCGTGGCCCTGATAGGAGCCAGGAGACAAGCAAAGACCCAAAGCCCGGACACTGAGCATGCCTGGTCTCCCCAGGGTGGGCCCATACCAGGCACTGAGTGTGCCCAGTCTCCGCTCCCCACCCCAGTCTCCAAGCTGCCCCGTGCAATCATTACTGGAGAAACGCCAACGCGTCAGCTGTGTCTGAGCAGAAAGCAGGAGCTCTTCCATCCACGCAGCATGTGTAATTAACCGTCCTGAAATAACTCAGAGCCCTGAAACTGCTCCCTTGCAGGCAGCAGATGGAATTAGTGGGGATTCCCTGCATATGCACACTGCCCCCCCATACGCCTCCCTACCACTGCCCGATACAGCACCCGACTCTGCCTCCCCCTGCATTCCACACAATCACAAGCCATCTTCACCACCCTGTTCCCAACAACACTGGGACTTGGATGCTGAAATGCAGCTGCCTCTAGGGTGCAGCAGGGGGACTGTTCATACAGCAATCCTTCACCCACTGCTGAGATGCACCCACCTCTGAGCTGATGGGGCATGTGGGCTGTGTACATAGTGGCCCCTTGCTTAGTGCTGAAATGCAGCCATCTCTGGGGTGGAGCATGGGGGCTGTTTAACACACTTTACACAGCTCTGTAAATTGACACAGATATTACAGGAAGTAAAGAGTCAAGTACTGCCCCCAAGGGGTCACAATCTAAGGGCCTGATGCTTTTCAGGAAGGCTAATGTTACCTTGACAGAGCAGCCCTTGGTGTATTACTGTCCTAGTGATCAGGCAGTTAAAGTACGGAGGTGGGGAATGTCTTCACACCAAACCTTCCTGGGATGGGTTTGGGGTCTAGTGGGTTAAAGCAGGAGGTTGAGCGCCAGGATTCCTGGATTCTACATGGGTCAGATGAGATGACTTAAAAAGTTACTTTTGGGGGAATTCTTTAAAGTAAACCCTGACCTCTGACCCCCTTGGATCATCGCTCCAAGGACACACCCCACTAGGATCAAAGGTGGGATTTAAACCCTGCCAACCAGCAGCTTTTAATCCAGATCTGGGCAGGAGCAGCTCCATTTGCACCCCATTCACTGGACAAGTGAGTCCGAGGGAGCCATGTTGGCTTCTCCACAGGAGCCCTGGCAGACAGAGTATTCACTCACTCCTGGGATCTCTGCTTGTCCCCCTCTGCTTTGCTTGCCACAGTGCCCTGTCCCATCCCCCCACATTCAATCTGTGCCCTTCCCCCCTGCATACAACCACAGGACAAGCCTCTCTCCAAGTGACACAAAATTCCCAGGCTCCAGAGGGATTGTAATCCCACACACACTGCAACCTCATTCCAGTGCCCACTGCACTAATGAGGGATTACATTATAAACACACTGCAATGCCTTTCCAGCGCTCTGGGCACCTCCCGTCCAGATGTAGCATCTTCACTGCAGTGACATTCCACTAAGAGTAGAGATCCCAGGAAGATTATACCCTTCCTCACAGGGCAGTTCCAAAGCCCCATGGACCTCCCCATTAGTGAAATAGGGTGCTTCGTGCAGTGCCCTTCTAGTGCCAGTTGCCATTCTAGCACCATGATACTCCTTGCAGTGCCTTTCCAGTGTCAACTACCACGCAGAGCCATAATCCCACTCCCTGCAGTGCCCTTCCTCTACACTGCATTGCTCCACCAATGCCAGATAAACCCAGCAACAAAATCTCCCTCATTCCCTTCCAGTTCCCAATTCTCCCTTCCCTCAGTGGGTAGCAGGCCAGGTTCTGCCCACACATCAACCCCCGCAGCCCAGCCCCAAGGTGCCAGAGCTGAGCATGCAGCAATGCCTGTTCCACATGCACCTCCAAAGCAGCTCCTCCCTAATTACCCATCAATCTACCAGCCTGCCTTGCCACAGCCCCCCACGCCGTCTGATGCTCCCAGGGCACGAGACAGTCCAAGCCCCCACTCCCCTCGGCACAGCCAAAGGATGGACTTTAGGATGATTCGACCAGCCCTGCCCACATTACCCACTGCCCCCTCAGCCAGCAGGGCGGGAGCAGCAGGCCCCACACCCTGCCAGTGCCATGCACATGGCCAAAAATGGGTTCATGGCTCTAAGTGACTCTGCCAAGAGCCTGAGGAACCAAAGGTGGTGGGTCCCACTCCTTTGCCGGCGATGAGGCCAGAGCCAGGGACTCACTGGTGCATCAGCCAGCTGACCCACTAGGAGTCATGAAGTTAACTCCCGCCCCAGTTCTGCAGAACCCCCTGAGTCAATGGTCTGGGAGGAACTCCAAAGATGCGGTTCAAGCCCTAGCTCTGGGAGGGGATTGGTATCTGATGAGTTAGAACCAGGAAGGCTGGGAGCAAGCACTCCTGGGTTCTATTTCTGGGTAAATCCATCTCTGTTTCCCTGCCTGCTCTTTGTTTAAACAGACAGTGAGCTCCTGGGGGCAGGGAAAGTCTCTCACCAGGGGTCTGTACAGCGCCTGGCATGATAGGGCCCCAATCCTGGTAAAAAGCCTCTGCATGCCACCCTCATATTAACAACAGGTTTGGCAGTAATCCTAGCACACAGGAAAGCAATCACACAGGATTACAAGGCTCCAGTACAACTGCCAGGTGTCAGAGAGGGGTTTTTGTGTTTTGTTTTGAGTTTGTTTTTTTACAAAATAAAGGATCACTTTGTAAGCCAGTTTGCAAAATCAGGTGCAAATCCATGTTTGCACAAACTACTGCAAGTCATATCACATGGTCTGGGGGAAGCCATTCAGTTAAGGCCAGAAAGGGTCTGTGGGATTTATTTATTTTTTTTCCTCCTCCTCCTTTTGGCTGCAGGGAAAGAAATTATCCGTCACATTTATCTGGGGCACCACTTTAAAGACAGGAAAATTAAAAAGAAATTACAAACCCCTTAACTACAAAGAGAGAGATTGCGCAAGACACAGGAGAAGGGGGGGCCTATTCTACCCCTCTACAGCAACATTCAAATGTATCAATTAGTCACAGCCCTGGCTTTTGTTTTATAATTGGAGGAAAGGGGCAGCAGAAGGAAATTTAAAAGGGGGAAAGCAATAGCCAAGTGTGCAGGTTTATAAACATGCAGGCACATACGCCAGAATTTGGAGAGAATTAAAGAAAGTTGAACTCCTGGGTGGAACGTTGTAGCGAGACGATAAGGAAAAGCAACAGAAGGCGAAAGCTCTCCAGGGCTTTTGTGGGGCTGTTTTATCTGAAGTGATAAAACTCCTCGAGTGAAATATTCCAAGGAGAACCCTTCTCAACTATTCATTGCGAGAGGCAGGAAGAGGAAATCAACCTTTCGGCAGGTTCTCTTCTCTATCTCACAGGCACTGCCTCTGCGCCCAATCTCAAACACCAGTTTGCACCTGGAAGTCCAGGCAGATTTCGATTTTGTTTAGGCCAGTCGGGAATGGGCTTAGGCTATGCTGAAGTAAAGGTGCTAACACCAAGGAAGGCAGCACACAAATGGCTGGAAGCTGAAAGCCAGACATGTTCTAATTAAAAACAAGGCTTCGGTTTTTAACAGGGAGGGTGATTAACTGCTGGAACAAACCCCTGAGGACCAGAGCAGGTTCTCATCTCCAGGGCCAATGGCCGCCTTTTTGAAAGATGCATTAGACCAGCGGCGATTCTCAATCAGGGGTGCGTGTACCCCTAGAGTTACACAGAGGCCTGGCAGGGGGTATACAACTCATCTAGCTGTTTGCCTAGTTTCACAACAGGCTGCAGAAAAGCACTAGCGAAGTCAGTACAACAGACAAAATGAGAATTAATTAATTTCTAAGTAACCTTCTGCTGTGAGACATTTGTATTTTTATGTCTGATTGTGTAAGGCAGATTTTATAAGTGAGGTGAAACTTGGGGCACACAAGTTAAATCCTGAACAGGATACAGTATAAGTGGGAAGCTGGGAACCAGAGATTTAGACAAACACAAGGGCTTGGGTTTATGCAGGGGTCTGGTTCTCTGGCCTGTTGCGCAGTAGGGCAGATGAGAAGAGCCAACTCCCTTCTGGCCTTTCTAGGGTTGCCAGGTGTCCGGTTTTGAACCGGACAGTCCAGTATTTGAGCTTTCTGTTTGGGAAACAAATTGAGAAAATATAAATGTCCGGTATTTTCTAAATAAGATGTAATGTAGATTGTGATGTAATATCAAGTGTATCCAGTATTTTTGCTGAAACCATCTGGCAACCCTAGGCCTTTCAGTCTATGAATCCATGCTGGAAACCTCCCACTGGCCCTGAGAAATCGGTGTTGGGGTCCCCATCACATTGGGTCAATTTAAGCATCAGCACATTCTATCAGGGCTCCCTGCTGGCTGCATCCACTTTCAAGCCAGTGCTGACATGCTCCATTGGAACCACCGAGGCTTGGCCCACCCAGTCTTTGGCTCCATAGGCACCAGTCTGAGAGCATTGCCTGCTCTTTGTACCCAGGTGCTCTCCAAAGTGGGCCTGAGTCATCATCTCCCTTCTATAGATAGGGAAACTGAGGCACAGGAAGGGCCATGACTTCCCCAGATGACCCAGCAGGGCAGTGGCAGAGCTGGGACTAGAACTGAGCATCCTGAGGGCCACAGCATGGTACTAACCACGAGGCAAGATTGTATTTGGGATGTAAAACCCCTGGTGGGACAGTGTGTGGGGGGGTTCTATCCCTTGGTCCTATGCATGGCTGCTGAGCCTCAGTCCAACCCCAGCGGGGCAAGAAGGCGCAAGGCCCTGGGTCTGGATCCACCCAACTCGATTTCATATGTCTCCAAAATTATCTGACAGGACAGAGCCACCCCCAAGCGAATGGACGTGCTGGAGAGAGGGCCTGGGCAATGCAGGGTGTTGGAAAAGCCTACTGACATACAGCCCCACTGCAACACCTGGCTTCTGCATCCAGACAGTGAGAGCTCCTCAGATGTGGGAAAAGGAACACGCTAGAAATCTGCTTGGATTCCCCTCCACCCCCGAGAGCAAGTGTTGGGCATGTGGCTGAAGCCAGGATTAAAAGGCAGCTGTAAAATAGACTGGCTGCATATTTGCGTCCAAGTCTGGAGTCCGTTCCCTGGAGCGAAAGACCACGGCAGGTGTCTGTAAATCAAAGCCGAACACCTGAGACGTAATAAGTGTGGGATATAAATATGTAGCTACATGAGATGGATAGACAGAGACACATTTCCCTCTGAACCACATTTATCATTCCCTCTCGCCCTGACGGTCCAGTTTTGTCTTAAGCAGACACAACAGAACTGGGCCATTTGTGCAGGGAGATTTGCCTTTGGTTTCCTAATAAAATTCATTAGAGTAGTCAAACTGAGTAGACATCCTCTCTCCCCCCCTCCCCAAAAAAGGGTGCTCTTGTCAGGTGGGGCTTATTTCCAGGGTAGAAATCAGACATTAATGTAATGTAGTGGGAGAAAGGCCCTTGGGCACCAGCCACATACAAAATCGTGGAAACTGAGATGCTATTGTTTGATTTATCTAGGAAAAATTCCTCCCCCTTCCGAAGGCAGCGATACGTTGCCCCTGATGCTGCGATAGTGTCTGACAGAGGGTTGCAAAAGTGATAAGGTGCTGGGAGTAATCTAATGCACAGAATTAACAATATAAATGTTTGCAACATGCCAGCAGAGATAATCTAACAGCCAGCCTGCACTAACTAACAGCCTCTACCACAAAACACAACCAGGACCTCGGCAATTGACTTCTGTTTCCATAGAGTATGGCATGAGGGGTTGGGGGGAGAGAATCCTTAAAATTCTATTTTATACAGGGCTCCACATAATAGACAACACCACTTGTTTCCAAGGATGCCTTTCATTTCTGCTGGGTTGGAGCCTACATTCAAACCCTCTGCTCATTTCCAATCTAATTCATCTTCTCCCTTTCCCCAGACAAACTCCCCTTAAAGGACACAACACAGCCCCCCCCCCTTTTCCCCCGTTGCTAAGAGCAATGCTTCCCATCCCACATCAAAATATTTTGAGATACAGATACTAAAGCAAAGTCCGGAGAGGGGTTCAGAGCTTTGAGCCAATGCCAGCCACATTTTGTCAGCTTGCGCCTTCGTCTCCCCCTCCAACCTCCACCCCACACTGGGTAAATTCATAAGCTTTGTTATCATTTGGGGGGGCTGTGTATGAGAGAAAGAACGCTACAAAGCACACGCAAGATGCCCAATTCATGGAAGCCCCGATCCTAATGAAATAATCCCATTAATATTAAATAACACGAAGCCTTAAGAACAACCACCAGTCTTCAGCCAGCCCCATCTGGAAATAGAAGATCGCTATTTACAAATATGTTAATCCTAGTCTAACCACAGCAGCAGTGCTGCTCTTTAAACCATGCTGGATTTAGCGAATAATACCAGCATACGGCTAATATTCACTCTGCTTCATTCCCTGCCTCTGTCTGGGCAATGTATTTTTTTAACTCAGCATTTCAGATGATCTATCTGCCTCATTCCTCCCAATGCAAAGATATCAACTCCAAATGCCAGTTGCTTGCTTCAGAGAGATAACCTCAACCTTACAGATAAGGTTCACACGCGCACACACACGCGCGCACACACACACACACACACACACACCATGTAAAATAAATATATAAAGACAGCCCCAGGGAAAAAATATTTCTCCAGGTCCCCACCCCCAGTGGAGAGCGCAGCAAAAACTAAAATGTCCTCAGCTCGCCTTGTTACACCCCCAGATACCCCCCACCCCAATGCAGCAATGACTCCCATGCTGCCCCCCATGCACACACCCCAATGCCACCTCTGCCAGGTCCATCTCAGCAGTGATGCAAACCCCAGCTCCCCCCCTCCAGTTTCTTACAATAGATGTTGGGGTGAAAAGGGGATGCCCCCGCCCCCTGGCAATGTGCATGGCTTGTAGCTCCCCCACACCCCATCCCTGCCACCCTTGCAATGATGGCCCCCACAACCCATCCCCACCACCTTGCTGCTTTGCAACGCTATGGAAACCCCCACGGTTGCCACGGCTGCAAAGGATGGGGGGGGGGGGAAGCTAGTGCAAATGGATGCAGCGGTACCCCACCCCCACCACCTCCCATCGCCCCCCACCCCCAAGGGCAGCAATGGGCGCAGCATCCCTGTACCTGCTCCGGGGGGGGGGGGGGCTTCTACGTCCAGCTGCTGCAGAGGAAGGCAGGAGACAATAGAAAGGTGGTGGACCCTCCTCCTCCTCCTCCTCTTCTCTCTGCTCCCCCTCCCTGCCTGGCTTCCTTGCAACAAGAGATGCTGCTGGATGCTGCTCCCGCAATCCGCCTGCAAATATGAGTGGCAGCATCAGCACCACAACTCCAGCGCCGCCTCGCTGCCCCTCCCTCCCCAGCAGGGTGTGGGGGGGGGGGCAATTTAATACTGGGGGGGCATGCAAAGAGCAAACACAGCTCCAGTACACCCCAGGGAGCCAGATTTATCCCACTGCCACCATGCACCAGGATAGGAACTAAGCCATGGACAGCCAGGCCTAGTGGGTTAAGTATGGGTCTGGGAGTTGAGACCCCAGTGTTGCAATGCCAGGGCAGCCTGGCCTAGTGGGTGGAGCATAAGGCTGTAAGCTGAGACCCTGATGTTGCAATGCTGTATCTAGCCATCTCTTGAACAACTCCCCCCGACACACACATGATAAAATGGAAACTCTAGGGGACAGGGACCTAGACCTCCTGCATGCCTGTCAGGTGGGAAGGGGAGTGGGGTCAAAGGGCTACAGAAGGAGGTGGCTGGGACTCAGGACCCCTGGGTTCTGTGGGAGACCAGATTGGTCCAAACAGTCCCTACTTGTATATCGATGCAGCACCCTGTGTAGAGGGCTGGAGAAAGAGTAACAGCTTAAGAGTATTTCTACACTACAGAGTTTTTTTCAGGAAAACGGCCATTTTTCCAAAAAACTTCTATTACGTCCACACTGCAATTGTGATCTTTCGAAAAAAAATGGAAAGAACAGAGGGTTTTTTCCAGCATTGGTAATCCTCTTTCTACGAGGAAGAAGCCTTTTTCTGAAAGAGGTCTTTTGGCAAAAGGCATGTGTGAACGGGGAAGAGGGAGTTCTTTCGAAAGAGGAGGAAAGAGGAAAAAGCACAGGTGCCCTGGTGGCCACTCCATCCATAGAAATCACAGTTTAAATGCAAGAGAGTCCATTCAGTGTGAACGCTTTCTTTTGAAAAAGCAAACTGCTTTTTCGATGCGCTTTGGTAGCGTGGATGCTCTCTTTCAGAAGAAGTTTTTTCGGAAAAGCTTCTTCCGAAAGAAGCCTGAAGTTTAGGCATAGCCAAAGAGTGTTTGATGGCAGCAGCTAAAAGCACCCACCAAGACTGAGAGAGCTGGACATGTTGATGTGAGGCTCTGTGCAGTAACCAGCATCAGGGTGTCTCCCCATCACACAGACGCTGCACAGAGACCCCCAACCAAGATCTGGGACTTCTCCATCACGCTGGATGCTGCACAGTATCTCCCTCCCCCAGATCAGGGACTACCCTGTCATGGCAGGTCCTGCCCTTGCCCCAAACCCAGGTTGAGGGCTCCAGACTTATACTGAGACAGGGCCTGCAGCTCAGCCCCCACCCACTCCCCACAGCATAGCACCCCTACTGAGACCTCCACAAAGCACAGCGCCCCCTACTGAGACCCCCCACTCCCTGCAGCACAGTGCCCCCTACTGAGCCCCCCCACTTTCCACAGTACAGCACCCCCTACTGAGACCTCCCCACACACTCCCTGCAGCACAGTGCCCCCTACTGAGCCCCCCCACTCCCCACAGCACAGCACCCCTACTGAGCCCCCCACTCCCCACAGCACAGCGCCACCTATTGAGTCCCACATTCCGCACAGCACACCCCACTGAGCACCCTCCACGCCCCGCAGCACAGCGCCCCCTACTGAGACCTCCCCCACACTCCCCACAGCACAGCACCCCCTACTGAGCACCCTCCACAGCACAGCACCCCTAATTCCATTCTCCCACCCCTCAGCTACTGTTCCTGCAGCCCACAGATTGCATGTGCTTTGAGCACACTGCTCTCCTCATCCTCCTGCTTGCCATTTGCATTACAGCAGCAGGCAGCACTAATGTGCTACTAATGGCCGGGAACTTGGCCAGCAGCCAACACCATCGCTCACCTTTTACAGGCAAAATGGGGAGTATGGGGGGGTAGGGTTGCAGCTCATTCAGGGGCCACAATGGAAACCCCCAAATAATCTGTACAGTCAGATAAAGCTCTGCCCTCCCCCACACGCAGAACTTCATGCCCCCCCTTAGGCACCCTCCCCCTGAGACAGAAGCCACCCCCCTTCTCTAACCCATGAGACCCCACTCCACTCTGAGAGCCAAAGACAGAACCCAGGAGTCCTGACTCCCAGCTCTCCCTAGCTCCTTGAATGTCTGTAGCACGAAAGGTGAGTGGGGTCTTGCATCTAGAGCAGGGCTGGGAGCCAGGACTCCTGGGTTTCCAGCTTCATAACAGTAGAGAAGTTTGGGTTTTTTTGAGGGGGGGTGGGTCTGGAAATCAGGACTCCTGAGTTCTGTCCCAAGACTGAGAGGTCTGGCAATCTAGTGGTTACAATAGCAGTTGGCTTTAACCTTTCATGCGAGCCCCCAACCCCCTTAGCACAACAGAGGTGCCAGTACTGACTGGGAGGGGAAAGCATCCTCTACTGGCTCCCCAGCTCCCTGCAGCACAGCACCCCCTAGCACTGCAGCACTGGGGTGAGCACAAACTGCAAAGGGAATGCTTCCCTCACTGAGCCCCCCACACACCTACATGTAGGTCTCCCAATCCAGCCCCACATGCCTCTTGGCCCAAGCACTGGGACTGAACCAGGGAACTGCCAGACCTAGACGTGGGAGGCAATGGGTCAACCCCCAGCTCCCGCTGGCTGTGGATCAAGTGCCTGTTACAGCAGGAACAGCTGTAGCTGGCTCCTAGCTCAGGGTTCCAGGCCCAGGCTCTCTGGTTTGAAGCTGATGGGGGAGAGAAGGGGATTCCCCTGGCCCCAAGAGACCCACCCCCCACTCATGCCTCTATTTGCAATTTCTTTTAAGCTTCACTTCAAATTAAAAGAGCAGCCACTGCCAAGATGGATTCCAGCTGGGGACTCCTCTGCTACCCCTCCAGGCAACGAATCCACAGCCGGACCCCCAGGACTGACAGCTGCCTCCGGAGACTTCCAACGCTCCCTGACCTCATCTCCCCTGCTACACTGGCTGCTTCCCCTCCTGTCCTGCTCCCCACAGCGCCCCCTGCTGGGTGAGGCCAGGGCTGGAGCTGCCCCAGGGGCCCGCAAGCCAGGACTGAGGGGCAGTAGAGCACAGGGGTGAGTGCTGATTGCAGGCCTTTAAGAGAACCCCCTAGTGTAAGCTGGGAAGGCCAGAGAGAGACCAGCCCATCCCCTACCTACAGATAACCACAAACTGGAGACCACAAGCAGTCACCCCCCAACCCAAGGCCTGTGGGTTAGGGATAGAACAGAGGAGCAGAGTGCGAGGGAGGGAACACAGACAGGGACTTTCCTCTCCAGGAGGGCCAGTTCTGATCCAGCCCCAGGGCAGGGGGTCTGGCTAGTTCAGGGCGCAGGGAACAAGATGTGAGCCAGAGCTGGCTCCAGTCCAGCCCCATTGCTCTATTGGCTCCCAGGCTTTATTTCTCTCATCTATTGCAATGTGTTCAACATGGGGGCAGGGTGACAATGCCTGGTCAGCAGGTCACACAGGCCCAGCCCCCATGTTTTCTCCAGCCTCCCTGCCTCACATACAGCCCCCTCCCACCTCTGGTATCCCCAGAGAGCCTCCCCATACCCCATCACAGACCACCCCTCCCCTTCCCCTCACCTCTCCCAATCTCCTTCCACACTGACCGTCACTCCCCCCCTCTCCAGGACACCATTCCTTCCACTGCCCACAAGTACCTCTCCTGGGGTCTCTTCACCCCCGCCTAGCCCAACCGATAGGGGGTGCCAGCTGCCAGCCTGGAATCTGACATATTCATTACACTCACAGAGCCCTGAAGGGCTGGGAATGGGCCCACCCCTCCCTCCCCCCCACACACACAGCCTAGGGATGAGGAGTCCCCAACTGCTGATGGCTGGGAAGGCTGGATGGGGGTCATTTGTCTCAGTTTCTGGGAAAAGGGAGCTCCTAGTGGAGTCACAGAGTCAACATCTGAGGGAACCCTTCACCCTGGAATCCAATGAATTGGCCAGCAGGAGCAGAGTGTGGGTAGCCCCAAGCCGAGCCAAGCTCCCCCCCTTACCCCCAGCCAACTGCTTTGCAAAACCATCACACACCAGATGCAACAACAGACTGTCAGCTGAGTAGGAGCCTAGGGCTGGATAGCAGGGGACTGCAGGTCAGGACTGAGGGGCACCAGTAGAGCAGGGTGCGGGGGGGGGGGGAGGAGCCCAGGGCTGGATAGTGGGAGGCTGCAGGCGGGAGTGACAGCGGAAATCACACATGGACCAAACCCTGATCAGTAACATGCAAATACTGTGCAGCTGATGAACAGCATCCAAGCTGCTGGGGGCTTGTCTGCCCCCCCCCCAGGTACCCCACAGCTACAGGGCATCAGACAAGCACCCAGAGAGCCAGTTATTCACCAGACTGATCCATGCCCAGTAATACCCTCGCAGTGCCAAGGGCCAGCTAACTATGCCATTTGCTCTGAGGGCTCAGCGTGGGGAGGCTATCCCCCCCGACCCCACCCATTGCAGCCCCCCAGCAATGGGATGGAAGTGCCATGCTGCTCCCCACAGGCCTGTTGCAGCCCCCTTGGTGTGCCATTGCCTCACTCCCTCCAGGCCCCACTGCATCTTCCCCAGCAAGGAGGTAAGCCAGGGCACCATGGCTAGGTCTACACGACAGTTTTTCCAGGATACCTCCTGCTGCGTCCAGGGAACGCATCCACTTTTTCGGATCAGTTTCCGAATAAGGAAATATGAGGAATACAGGCTCTTCCGAAAGAGGAGGGGTTTCCCACATTTGGCCCCATGTAGACGGGCCAAAGGTCGGAAAAGCCTCTTTCGGAAAAAGATACACAAATTGCGAACCGTAATTTGCGTACCTTTTTCCAAAAAAGAACTGCAGCATAGACATAACTCATGCTGCTGCCTCCTGGGCCCCACTGCAGTGCCCCCAGCATGGCAGAGGGGGACTGCCTTGCTGTGCCAGACCCCCATTAGGCTGGGCACAGAGCAGCCACTGGTTGCTTAGCAGCCCTGGAGCACACACGGCTGCTCGGGGAGGCCGGGGGGGGAGGGCTGAGCGACCTTTCCTGCCCTTGCATGGCAGAAGCAATTAAATCAGCGAATGCAGAAGTGGGGGGGGCTCTTGACAACAGAGCCTGGGCTGCAGCTTGGAGCCTCCCCCAGGGCAGCAGGAGGGAACAAGTCAGGCACAGAAAAGGAGGGAGAGAGAAGGGTGAGTCCTGGGCAGAATTCCCCCTGTGGACTGGTATGTACTGTCCCAGGGCGCTGCTGCTACCAGATTCAGACAGCCACTCCTGTGGGGGGGGGGAGCACGGTAGGTCCTCAATACTGTTCCCGCCCTACTGCCCACAGTGCCCCCTGCTGGGAGAGGCCAGAGCTGAGAGTAGCCGGGAGCATCACCTGCAGCCAGCGCTCCCTGGGGTGTCTCACTTATGGCTGTAAAGAGATTTTTATCCCCTCCCAGATCTCTCCCCCCACCCTGTGGCTCGTGCAAAGGGGGCTCCCATTGACTCCAGTGGCTTTGCTGCTAAGTGGATCTGTTCCTCCTGGAAACATGCCCTATCGGCCAACCTGCACTGCCACCTCCCCCGCCCTCCTGAACTTGTCCATCAGCTGTAGTAGGGACATTAATCACATCCCATTAACCTCCCCCAACTGAGATCTGCGGGGCCCTGCAAAGTCCCCCCTGCCGTCAGGAGGGGGACCCAGGCGTCCTGCAACAGCAAGCCACGCTCTGCTGTGCAAGCAAGGAGCGCGGCAGGGAGCAGG
Organism: Pelochelys cantorii; assembly: GCA_032595735.1. Classification (NCBI taxonomy): domain Eukaryota; kingdom Metazoa; phylum Chordata; order Testudines; family Trionychidae; genus Pelochelys; species Pelochelys cantorii. Next base: position 37,554,472 of record CM064336.1, read on the forward strand.
GCAGGGGCCCATCGGCGGCTATCTCCCATTGCAGCCCGTGCTGACCCCAGTGCCAACCCACCCGAGGTTACTGTGCCTGGGCCACAGGCAGCCGTTTGAACCCTGGAGTCCTGGGCGGTGCCAGGGCCACTGATGCCAGTCTGACTCTCTGAATGGTCTCTGCTCTGCAGTTGGCTGCAAGACATTTCTTGTCTTAAACTGCTGTGCAGCATATTACACAATGCTATATGCCACGCCAGATGCAGCAGCATCTCAGCACAGGCTAGAGATCCCTGCAAAACCACCCCACCCCCCACCCCAGAAGTGGTTGCATCTACCGCCAGGCAAGGGATCACTGTATAAACAGACCCTGCACTCCACCCCAGAGTCGGCTTCATTTCAGCAAAGGACAAGGAATTTCTGTATAAATAACCACTAATTTACTTGGGAAGTCAAGAAAATTGAGCATATTCCTGTAAATTAATAGAATTGCAGAAAACATTTTTTATAAGTCTGTGTGTTTTTCCTGAGCTGAGCTCTCCAATACAACATGACAGGCAGGTCAGAGGGTTACAGACAAGACCTCGTTAAGAATCCAAGCCACAACATGTCTAGGGGGTCCTGCCCTGACCTCACCCCCCACCAGGGTATAGCATGTTAGCACGTGTTTGGGGGGGGGGGTTGGCCTTAGACTGGTACATTCAGAGAAAAGCATGCATGATAAGAGTCATCTAGTGCCCCCTACAGGCTCCAGGGTGTCCAGTTACCCCCAAGGATAGCGGGAACATAGAGCTATGGGGTAAGAGGGAAAGCAACTGTGTGGTTATCATGGGTCTTGGGGGAAGAAGGGAGCGAGACAGAGGAGTGTAGGTAAAAATTGGGAGATGGAATGAGGTGGGTGGAAAGAAAGCACATAGATGGAGGAACATGGTGGACAGATAGCTAGATGCACAGCAAGAGAAAGATGGAAAGTCAGAAATTGAAAAAAGAAAACCAGCATGACGACTGAATGAATGGAGGGCAGAAAATGAAGGATGAAGAAAGAATGAACAAGTGAATGGATGGGAATGCAGGAGGGCAACCAGGAGAATGAACGAATGAGGTCCAGGGAGGCAGAGCTGGGCCAGGCAGACCATGGGAGGTGGCTTGAGCAGTCGGCCAAGGTGATCTCTTCACATAGCTTCATTCCACAGGGCATCTCTCCCACTCAATCCTTAGCACCATAAACGTGGCACATCCTGTTAGCACAAACGTTGCCTCTTGCATTTATCCAGCACTGCCTCCCCCAGTGCTGAGGTGCAGCCGCCTCTGGGGTGGGATGTGACAGGTGTTTATACAAGGATCACTTACTAATGCTATCTACGCCCACTAATGTTGCTCACTAATACTACAATTACTACTACCCACTACTAATACCACTTACTAACACTGCCCACTGCTTACACCATTTACTAGTATAGATTGCTAATCCGCCTACTAGGATACTCCTTACAAAACTACCTATTACTAACAGCCCTGCCTACAAACTTCACCAAGGCATTGTCTCCAAGGAAAATTAATCTGGAGAAACTTAAGGGGTGAATATAAATTGGATGAGTTCATCCTGATTCAGGCCCTGTGTGGACACTCTTATTTGGAATAAAAGTGGCTTGAATTTGGGTTTTTTGAAGGGTAGATCACTCATCTGGTGTTAGGGAGGTGGCAAATTTAAAGCAGATTAGCCAGCCCCGATTCACTCTGGCTGTGGATGCTCTAGGTCTGGAGACAGAGATCCACACATAGAGATTCATCAGGAGTGACTGCATTTATAAACAAGCCTTAAAGCTAAACTGGAATCAGGCCATTTTTATACCAAATGACAGCGTCCACACAGGGAGTTAATCCCGTACAATAATGCCAGGGAATTGCCCTAGACAGACAAATACCCTTGTTAATGCTACTCCCTCTCATAATAATCCCCTACTGGCAGGGGCAGTCATCTTTACTTGTGCTGCGCCCCAATCATCCACTAACACTGCTTCCCAATACTGTGCCCATCCACTCACATGAGAGCACTTGTCCACACAGCTCTGGCCACTGGTTGGCACATGGATCCCAGGGTCCAGGATTCTCTGATCTTTCCTGAGGGTGTTGGTAGACTGCAGACTCGGCTGCCAGGCATTGGCTTGTTCACCTTGCAAGGCCTCATGTCCCTGCCCCCCACCAGCCCCCTTGCATGGCCACTCTGCTATGAACCATTAATGGCGCTCCCATTCCTGAGGTGGCCCCAAGGCTGCCCCTGCAAGGCTGGGGACATGCTTGGCTCTGCATTGCCTCCAACACAAGAGCATAGCACCCCCTGCAGGGTGCCCCCAGCCCTGCACTCTACCACACATGGGAAGGACCTGAATTTACCCCCTCGAAGGCTGCATGCACAGAAGGGGTTGGCATAGTCACCCCTTAGCATCGGCTGCCATCTGAGCCTCTTCTAGGCTCCAGCTCCACCCCCACCCCCACCGGGACACTCTGGTAACAGCTTTGCCTGGCACACAGAGGGGGCTGGGCAATCGCCCCCTGCAGGGGGCTCTGCAGCACTGCGCTCTTATCACCAGCACACACACGCTCCCCTGCTGGGCACTGCATTGCCTGAAAGGCAGAGTGCCAGGCTACCAATCCCCCACCAGTGCCCCCTGCTCTGCAGGCTGCAAGAACGTGCCAGAAAGGCAGCGGTCAAGGGCAAAACAGCAAAATCCATGTCCTCAGTCACCATCGGGCAACAGAATTAAATGAAAATACCTCAGGCCCTTTATCTGTCCCTACAACGTGCCATTATCAGCCTGGTAGCAGACGGCTCTCCTGTGGGGTCCTCACTTCAGTGGGCACTACACACAACTCTCCCACCACACGCAGCTCCCATAGCACAGACCCCCACAACCTCCTCTTTGCACCAGGTGCTGCAGAGACCCCTCCCCTCCTGGCCTTCTCATCATGCTGAGTGCAACACAGCTACAGCTGCCTCGTGGTGTGCCCTCTGACCCCCCCCCCTCACTCAGGCATCTTGTGAACCTTCACAACCAAGTCTGGGTGCCCTGTTTTGCCAAGGCCCCTGGCCAGGACTGGGATCCTCATCATCCTGCCTGGTGGCTCACAGGCCCCCCAACCAGCCAAGATCAGGGGCCTTGCTGCGCCAGGGCTCAGAGCTGCTCCCGGAGCTGGCACTGCATCTATGCACAGCGAGAGTGAGGCCCTGCCTAAACAGCTCGCAGGCGAAACACAGGAAGGATTCTTCTCCCTGTCTGACAGGGAAACTGAGGCACAGAACAGTGACATGACTTGCCCCAAGTCACACAGGTTGTCTGCAGCACAGCCAGGAACTGAATGCAGGTGCCCCACTTCCCCCCACCTATCCTTTAGCCACACAGCCCCCTTCAGCCTCTCCAACTGCTAGCCATTCATCTCACCTTGCCGGTCCCCACTCCACCTGGCGGGGCCAGTCCTGTCTGGCAGTGGCCATTGCTGGCCTTGTTTCTGCCTCACAGTGCCACAAGGGTTACAACCACACCTATGTGCTCCCACGACCAACAGGGCAAAGCAGGCCCCTGGCATCAGAACATCTGCAGCAACCTGTGCCCAGCAAGTCCAGGCTGCCCCATCCCATGCAGACAGAGTGGCACGCTCAGAACGGTCCTCTACAGACATCTCCCCTAAGACACACTACCTCCCTGCCTAGAGAAGGGGAACCCAGGAGTCTGGCCTTTCATGTCCCACTCACTAGGAGTCCTTCCTGGGTCCCCCTCATCCCCCGCTAATCCCCTAATCACCCCTTCTCCAGCTAAGAATGAGACCCAAGAGTCCTGGCTCCCCTATTGTAACCCACTAAACAATGCTTAAGGGGGGGGTGTCACAAAGGGTCACAGACCTGCCCTTCCTCCCCACAAAATAAAAGATGTAAAAATCCAGCTGGTTTGCCCTTTAAGTGCTGTTTTACTAAAGTGTCTGCTCCCAAATACTGATAATTCCCTCACGCTTTTTTCCCCCACTAAGCAAACCAGGGATGAAGTCCAGGAGTTCAGGCAGCCCCCTTCAACTCATTAAAGCTGGGGCCTACAGGTAGGAACTAACTCCCACTGGTGCCACATTTGTGGGTGTTTGCTGATTTGGTGAGGCTCCCAGCTGCTGGAGTCATGTAATAAGGAGAGTCTCAGGTTTGGTTTAAAAAAATACATAAGGTCCTAGCCACAGGGCTGGAGAGAAACCAGGCAATGTGATCCCAAAAGAGTCCAAATCATGAAAGAGAAAAAAAAAGATCCCAGCCTCACCTCTGCACGCTAACCCAGTAGGGCCCACTATTCCCCCAGAGCTGGGCTACAACCCAGCCACTTCAGCCTGCTCCCAGCCACTTCAGCCTGGAAAAACTCTGCTGCATCCAGGGAACACTTTTTTTTGCGGAGGAACAGACGCACTCTTTCAGAAGCCCTGCCTTCCTCCTCCCAAGAGGAAGAAGGACTCTTCCGAAAGAAGGGTTTTTCCAAAATTTGGCCCAGTGTAGATGGGCCAAATTTTGGAAAAGCCTCTTCCGAAAAAACTATCAGAAAAAGGTACGCAAATTGCGTATCTTTTTCCAATAAAGCCCTGTAGTGTCGACATAGCCTGGGTCAGTCTACACAGCAGAGCTAAAGCTGAAATAAGCTATGCAACTTGACCTACATCAATTGTGTAGCTTAAGTTGAAATAGCGCCAAAAACCGAAATAAGCTATCTGCACAGCAGGAGGTCTGAGGTAGAGCACTCTTCCTCCGACTTCCCTTATTCCTCATACAATGAGGGTTACAGGAGTTGAAGTAAGAAGACCTCCAGCTTGACAGTATTTTGACACTATTTCGAAATAACTGCCTGCTGTGTAGATGCGGACTAAGTTATTTTGGAATAGCGCTAGTTATTTCAAAGTAGTGTTGTAGTGTAAACATACCCCCAGAGTAATAAGTCTTCCAGCTCAACATTATGTTGAAATAACTGCTTGTAGTGTAGACGCGGACTATGTTATTTCGGAATAACACCAGTTATTCCAAAATAACACTGCTGTGTAGACATACCCTCTGAGATTGGGGAGCAATGAGGCAGGAGTCTCAGTTGGCACTGTTTGGCTTCCCTGGGGCAGCAGCATCAGCCAGGGCCACTGAGGCTACGTCTACACTGCAATGCTATTTCAGGATACCTGAGTATCCTGAAATAGCTATCCTGTGTCTTCACAGCTCGCTAGTCTGACCTCCCTGTAAACCTCATTCCACAAGGAGTAGGGGACATTTTGGAACAGCAGGTTACTTTGAAAGTTGGCACTGTATAGATAGCACCAAATTATGAAAGAAGCTATTTTGAAATCAGACACGTGATTTGTGTAGCTCACATTGCCTATCTTATTTCGCATTCCGGTGCAGTGTAGACACACCCTGAGAGAACCGAGGAGTCCTGACTCAGAGCCACCCGCTCCCACTCCCAGAGCCAGAGCCAGAGCCAGAGCCAGAGCCAGGTGAGCACGTTGGCAGGGTGCAGATTAAAGGTCATGTCTAATTTCTGTGTCTAATCCGCTTATAGGGGAGGCAGTGGCTGGTGTTTACCTGCCTGGCTAATACCAGACAGCTCTTATCTGCCTCTGCAATCCACAGTCCTAATCAATGCCTTTCATAATTCAATTTCTCAGCTGCCCCAGCCTTGGGGAACAGCTCCCCCTCCTTCCTGGCCTTCCTATGCCCTTAATGGAGCAACCAGGAGCCGCTCCCTCCAGCCAGCACACCTGCCCTAATCCCCTCAGCACTCCCTGCTGGGAGAGGTCATTAGGGTAGTGCCAAAATACCTACCTGATGGCATGCAGGGGCCCAGTTGCAGCACAGACACACAGTCAGAGACAGTCCCTGTCCCCAAGAGCTCAACAGTCTCACAGACAAAGGCGGGGAGAAAGGAAGAATTACTCTCAGTTTACAGCTGGGGAAGTGTTAGCTCCCTCAGTACTTTCAGCTGATACTGCAGCTGCTCCTCCCAGCCCAGGAGTTTTAGGCTGGTACTGGCATGTCCTGGTATATTACATTATACTGCAGCAGCCCCTGGAATTGCTACTTGCTACTATTGCATTACTGAGTCTTTGCAGCTAGTACTCTAATGTGCCCTAGTAGTTTTTGTTACGACGTTAGACTCCCCTCAGATGACACTTCTCCCACTTGAGTATCGAAGGGTATATTCCCGCTGCTAGTAGTATTTTGGGTGCTATGCTATACAGCCTGGTACTTTTGAATAGCACAGCAGTATCCCCTAATAAGTAGGATCCTACCAAATTCACGGGCCAGTTTGGTCAATTTCACGGTCATAGGATTTTTAAAACAATACATTTCATGATTTCAGCTAATTAAATTCAAAATGTCAGTCTTGTAATTGTAGGGGTTCTGACTCAGAAATGAGTTGTGGGGGGTTGCAAAGTTATCAGGAGGGAGGGGGTTGCAGTTCTGCTACACGGCCTTCAGAGCTGGGCAGCTGGCAAGTGGCAGCTGCTGGCTGGGAGCCCAGTTCTGAAGGCAAAGCTGCCACCAACAGCAGCACAGAAGTAAGGATGGATTGGCATGGGATGGTGTTGCCACCCTTACCGATGCCTGAAAAGCTGAGCTTTCAATCAGCAGCCACCACTTTCTAGCCACCCAGTTCTGCAGGCAGCAACTCAGCAGGAAGAGTGGCATGGCGTGGTAAGCATTGCCACCCTCACTTTTGCGCTGCTGCTGGCAGGACGCTGCCTTCAGAGCTGGGTTCCTGGCCAACAACTGCTGCTCTCTGGCCATCCAGTTCTGGAAGTAGCACAAAAGTCAGGGTGGCAATCCTAAAATAACCTCGTCCCCCCCTCTACTCCCTTTTGGATCAGGACTTCCCATTTGTAAAATCCTGGTCTCCCCCCAGGAAATCTATACAGTACAGGGGAAGAGCACACAAAAGACCAGATTTCACAGGGGAAGACCCGATCTCATGGTCCATGCCACATTTTTCATAGCTGTGGATTTCATAGGGCCATACCTATAGTAGAGGCATGAATGTGAGTATTTTTGTGGGTTATTCACTAGCATCACCCCATTCTTTTCAGCACTATGCTAGCAGCACTGACTCTATCTGGCAGCTTTGCACCAGAACCTACAATTTTTAGGCAGATGCTCAAGTAATTATTAATATTCCTAGATGATATTGCAGGCGAATCTAGCATTTTTATCGGTATAGTTACGTGATACTGTAGTATCACCCTCTAGTATTCTAGTCTGGCTAGGTAGCTTTGGATGTTACTGTAGCAGGTCCTGATTTATTTTTTTTTTTTTTGGCTGATACTCTGGTGACCTGCAGTTTTGTTGTAGCTGGTATCAGTGTCCCCTCACATTTGGGGGCTGGTACGGAACATCCTTGGGTATATATTGGAAGGTACTGCAGCATCTCCTGGAGTTGTAGGATGGTAGTGCAACATTCAAGGTACCTTTTGGCAGGTGCTACAGCATCCCCTAGTGGTGCAGTCTGGTACTGCAAGACCCTGTGTCAATTTCCCTGTTTCAGTGGAGAGGCTGAGAGTGCATCTGGGGAGCAGCCCATCTCCCATCAGCAGAGGATGAGCTTAGCAGGCAGATGATTTGAAGCAACATGTAGCAGAGCTCAGTGGCCCCCTGTATACCGAGCAAAGAGGTTGCACTAGAAGCCAGGCTTGAACAGGTGGGCGGGGAGAGGGCAAGCTGGAAGTTCACATGATTCAGTGCAAAAACTGACAGCATGTCAGCCCTTGGGGAGTGCTGTGGACACTGGGGGCAGCCCCCTACATGGGCTAGAAAGGAAAAGGGCAAGGGAACAGAGCAAACGCACCCAGTGCTGCCCACAGTGCCCCCTGCTGGGAGAGGCCAGAGCTGAGAGTAGCCGGGAGCATCACCTGCAGCCAGCGCTCCCTGGGGTCTCTCACTTATGGCTGTAAAGAGATTTTTATCCCCTCCCAGATCTCTCCCCCCACCCTGTGGCTCGTGCAAAGGGGGCTCCCACTGACTCCAGTGGCTTTGCTGCTAAGTGGATCTGTTCCTCCTGGAAACATGCCCTATCGGCCAACCTGCACTGCCACCTCCCCCGCCCTCCTGAACTTGTCCATCAGCTGTAGTAGGGACATTAACCTCCCCCAACTGAGATCTGCGGGGCCCTGCAAAGTCCCCCCTGCCGTCAGGAGGGGGACCCAGGCGTCCTGCAACAGCAAGCCACGCTCTGCTGTGCAAGCAAGGAGCGCGGCAGGGAGCAGGGCAGGGGCCCATCGGCGGCTATCTCCCATCGCAGCCCGTGCTGACCCCAGTGCCAACCCACCCGAGGTTACTGTGCCTGAACCCTCGAGTCCTGGGCGGTGTGAGGGCCAGGGATGCCAGTCCAATTCACAGCACGAGAATGCTTCTGGAAATAACCCAGGCACATGCCCCTGGAAATAAACATATAGACAAAGGCAACCAAAATCTATTTGCAGAGAACAGATTGTTCCATTAACCTTGTCTTTGTCAGATGGGATGGGAGGTGGGGGATGTGTCTAACATGTCTGGATTGTGGGGGGTTCGGGGGGGTTGTGGCAGCATATTAAGGCCCAGCTCCTAATTTGAGGCCAGTATGACAGCAGCTGTGACATGTGCAATACGGAATGATAAATATAATCTGTCACCCAGGCAAAATCAATAGTCATTTATTTATTTATTTTTCTGTCTCACATGTGATTTGACAAGCAACATTTAGGAAAAAATATAGAAACATGCAACAGATTTGCTTCCCCCCACCTCTCTTCTGGTGTCTGGACTCTGTATAAAGAGATGCCCCACCCTAGAGGCAGCTGCACTCAGCATGAGAAGAGGGATCCTTATATAAATGGCCCCCCTACCCCAGATGTGGCCACCTTCCCTTTGTTCAGGACCCTGCTAGCCATTTCTCTGAGGCTGGGCTGGGGCATTACAGAAATGTCTGTCTCCTGGATGAAGCACTAGCTGGCTGGCGCAGAATGTGCTGACTCCGGGGCAGATTCGGCCAGGACAATATGGTTGGTATTGATGTATTTATCAGAGCGCTTTCCTCTTCCCATGTCACTGCAATACGGTGACTCAAATAACCAGGCATGGCAGAGGGGCAGGCGTCTGAGAAAAGGCACTGGGGGAGGGGGAACACTCCCACTCTTGCACATACACACAGCAGGGCTCACCCCACCAGCAGGGGGCAGTGGGGACTGGGCACATCAAGAACACACGACACATAAATCTCACTTCATCCAGCAGGGGCAGCAGATACCCAGACCCAGGCTTCAGCAGTGATGAGGACACAATCCCAAGCCCCTCCCTGGGCCAGTAACACAAAGCCTCCAGCTCCCTCCCTGGGATCTTCCAGAGACAGACAGCAGGGCTCCTTCCCGCATCTGGGAATAGAACCCAGGAGTCCTAACCAATGTTCCCACTAATTTTTTCCACAAATGTATGGAATAATTTTTTTTGTTATGTGCACCAAGGCATGTGTGGATGTGCACCACCAGAAGAAACACATGCTACTAGCTATGGGCACTTTGCTAATCAGTTGGGCAGCATTTGAATCTCTCATGAGTGGCTTCCCAAGAACATAGCTTACAGGGAACACTAGTCCTGACCTTCAGCCCCTCCCACTAGACCCCCACACTCCTCCCAGCCACCTCTCGGCTCCAAAACACCAGGATATGCAGGAGGTGGGGAAGGCCCATAGGGGTGAGGAGAGGGGGCTCTTAGATAGACAGATGGACCCAGTTAGGGGACAGATGGGAACTGGGACTGTTGGTTTTATTATATTTATTACATCTCTGAATCTGGTTGTTGGGTACAAATATACACAGCAAGGAAATCTGTACAGCCGGGCTCACAGGCAGGGAGTATCCTGTAATCACACCCCACCTCCACCCCAAGCCTCTGCACTTCCCCTCTGTCATCGGTCACCAGCTCCTCATCCTTGCAGGGCAGGCAGGTCTTACCAGAAAGGGGGAAGTCCCCTTGCCCCACCACCCTGCTGCCCCCTGATGCTGGAGCACATGAGGATGTGTTTGGGGGAACATCAGGAAAGATCTTATTAATTCCATAAGCTGCTCCCCAGACCCCCTCCCAGTTAACTCATGTCTCCATCCTCCATTCATAGAACACAGGAGTTCTTGCTCCCCCTCCTCCACTCCCACAGCTGTGGCTAGAACCTGGGAATCCTGGCTCCTAGTCCCCCCTGCCCTAACCATTAGGACCAACTCCCCTGCCAGAGCCACAGAGAGAACCTAGGAGTCCTGACATGCAGCCAACTCTCATCTCCTCAACCAGTAAAGGATCCATCCAGTTGGCCCCAGAGCAGCTTCTGCATCCCCCCCGGAAAGACAGTCTCTCCCCCTTGTCCTACGGTTTCTTGCTCTGTCTCTGTCATCCTGCAGTGGGGAGCAGGCAGATTTGGGGGGGCAGAGACCCCAGCTTGTGAGGAGTGGTGGAGGAAGAACCACAGCTGGTGAGGAAGAGCAGGCCCTAAAACACACCGAGCACAGGGTTCAGACTAGCTTTAACCACTACAGTCCACTCCCCTCTCAGTGCCCAGCACAGAGCCCTTGAACCCAGTCCCCCTCCCCTTCCCAGCAGCTCTTACGTGTTTGTCTTTATAAATGGACATCAAAAACCCCATCCTCCACGTCCTGGACCTCCTCCTCACGGATCTCTGCAGAGACACACCAGACTTGCAGCCAAAAGGAGCTAATGGAGCAATGCCCACTCCCACCACACGGGGGAGCCACTGGGCTAGGCTTCATCATGGCCAGTACTCCCAATGCACTTTGACAAGCATGGACCCCTCCCCAGCACACAAATGCAGCCCCTTCATGGGTGGGGCATGGGAGCCATATGTACAGGGATCTGTCCCCTGGCACTGAGATGCAGTCAGCCCTGCGGTGGGCCATGAGGAGCTGTATATACCACTATCCCTCACCCAGTGCTAAGATGCAGCTGCCTCTGGGGTGGGGCGCAGGGTCTGTGCAGGCAGGAAGCCTGTGCGGAAGCAGGCTAGGATAACTCAATATGCTGTTTGCTGGGGGCCCAGGGTGGAGCTGTCTCAAAATAGCTGCCAGGGCTCAGAGCGCTGTTCTGCGCCATCCGCAGTGACACAAACAGGAAGCAGCACGGTGCAGTATCGCAGGCCAGCACCGGCCAGCCTCAGCGGGGCCAGGAAATGGCATGCAGAGCTGGAGGTGTTATCCTGCTTGCAAGCTGGCTTCCGGCACAGCACCGGGGCATGGAGAGTGGGGGAAAAGCCAGAGTCAGGTCTCAAGGGCTCTCTTCCCCCGCTCTGGTAGGGGAACGCTGGAGGGGCTGGGGGTGTTGTACCTGTGTGGCGCAGGGAGCCACGGGATGGGCGGGGCAGCGAGAAGCTGAAGGAGCGGGCAGGGATGTGGGCAGGGCTGTCCAGACTGAAACTCTTGGCCCGCTTGCGGCACTCCACGGAGAGCTGCTCCCGGCACTGCCTATGGCAGCTCACACCGCAGCCTAGGGAGGCAACAAAAAGGGTCGGGGGGCTTGGCCCTGCCCCACCCCCTCCCCCAGGCTTCCCTGGGTGCAACCCCCCACGGCCCCACACCTCCCTAAACACCATAATGCAGCCTAGCTCCCTGACACACCTCTGGGACCCCAGCTCCCAATTCCCTTGTGTGCTCCCAGCTCTCCCAGCTGTACCTCCAACTGCCCAGCACCCCCATGCACCCCCAATTCCCCACAGCCCCTATACACCCCCAATGCATCTCATCCCTGGAAGGCAGCCACCCACAGTCCCTCTCCCCCAGTGTCGCCCCAGCTTCCCCCACAACAACCTGCAATTTCCCCAGGCAGCCCCTCCCCTCTCTGCCCCCAAACTCACAGCGACACTTGAACCCCTGTTTGTAGATTCCCAGAATCTGGGGAGAAAGATGCAGGGGGGAGTCACAACAGTAGTCAAATCACCACAGTTGAAATGAACTACTTTTCCCAAGATTTCATTTCCTAAAACATTTCAAGATTTCAACTTTCTGCCTTGATTCCAAGTGTCTGGTTCTTGGGATTTCCCATGGAACGGACAATGCGAGCATCGACCAGTGCTGGCAGGGGATGAGCTGTCACTAGAACGCTTATCCCTGCTGAGATGCAGCCACCTCTGGGGTAGGGTGTGGGAGCTATTTATCCAGGGATCCCTCATTATGTACTAAAATGCAGCTGGCACTGGGATGGGGTGTACCACTACCCCACCCAACACTAAGATGCAGCTGCCTCTGGGATGAGGCACAGAGGCTGTTTTTACAGGGACCCTCCTTTGGGGTTGAGATGCAGCTCCCTCTGGGGTGAGACACAGGCTGCTTACACAGAGAGTCCTTGCCCAATTACCCCAGCATGAACATGCCTTCCCCCCATAGAACACATCCTCTGAGAAGAGCAAACCCCTTTGTCCCAACCAAACTGGGCCCTCTCTAGGGGATGGCATCTTTATCCAGGGATAACTACGCAGGGACAACAAAAGCTAGAGAGCTGCTGGGTATTGAGATGGGGTCTATGTCTCTTCAGTCGTCTCCCCTGCCCCTGCCGCAGGGGTCCAGCCCCCCTTTTGTCCTCACCTTGACCGTAGGACACCCCCAGAACGAGGTGAAATGTCCTTAGGCAGAATGGTCCCTCCAGTCATTATGGGGGGGAAGGGAAAAGGGGGCATCCCAGGGGAAAAGCCCCCCGCCTATGGGAGTGTGGCAGTGAGGGGGTCCTGTGTTCTCATGGGGCAGCACAGAGGGCAGCCCCCAACTGAGGGGCCAGCAGTTACTCACCAGGCTCTTGCAATGGCGGCAGGTCACGGGGCGCAGGAAGGTGGTCTCCTGGAAGCTGTGGATGAAGCCCATCTTCCCATCCAGCTCCGCACTGGACTTCATGAAATACGAGATCATCTCCTCCCGGCTGATGCAGCCATCCCTAAGGGCACATAGCATCATGCAGGGAGTGGGGATTAGGGGCAGAGCTGGGGGGCATGGGAGTCAACACTCACAGGTTCCAAGAAAGCATTAAGAGGATGAGGCTTCTAGGAGGAAGCCAGGCCCCAGTACCTCACCCTCCCCTTCCTGTGCACTCACTGGTTCTCATCCAGGTCCCCAAATTTGCACAGATAGGGGAAGTTGTTGCGGATGATTTTGAACTCCTCCTGGGAGATGTGGCCGTCTCCGTCCACGTCGAAATTCCGGAACACGGACTGCAGGGGGCAGCAGAGAGAGGGTCAGCTCTAGAGATACACCACCTCTATGCAGCCCCCAGGCTCCCCCCACGGACTGCAGGGGGCAGCAGAGAGCAGAGGGAGAGTCACCAGTAGGGATAAAGCCCCCAGAGCTCACTTCCCCACATGGACTGCAGGGGGCAGCAGTGACTCCAGAGGTGTCAGCCCTAGGTCATGCCACCCTATGCATATCCAGAGTCCCCCCCCCCCGCCACTGCCCCACATGGAGTGTGGGGGGCAGCAGAGACTGGAGCGGGGGTCAGTGCTATGTACCCTGCTCTAGCACAGTCTCAGAGATTCTGCCCCACCTCACAGAAACTCAGAGCATGGTGTTTGAGGCCCCAGCTCTCACCTCCACCATCTTCTCAATGTGTTTCTGCACCAGCGCCTGGTCCGGTTTGGGCTTCACAGCCAAGGCCCACTCATCTATGTCAGCCGGTCGGCTTGGCGGGGAACAGGAGGTGGGGCTGGATGGCTGGATGGACAGAGACATCCTCTGAGTGATCCTCTGCCCAGTGCTGAGAGGCAACCCGCTCTGGGGTGGAACGCAGGGGCTGTTTATACGGGGATCCTTCCCCCAGTGCTGCAGCCCCAGGCTGGAGCTGGAGGGGGTGTTAGTGAACATGCGGGATGCTGCAGCCCCCTCTCTCTGAGCAGGAAGCTCAGCCCCCAGGGAGTGGAGTGGAAGGCAGCTGTGACTGCGCCTGGGAACCAGCTGCTAGGGTGGGACAGGACAGAGACGACACAGTCTGCTGCTTCCCCCGTTCTCCACAGGGGGCCCCGGAGGGATCATGGTCACGCAGTGTCGTGCACTCACACACACACTCACGGACGACTTGCCACGGGGCTCTCTCTGCAGCGACAGCTGGTAGATTTCCTCCTCTGTCTGGTACTGATCCAGTGACACCTGGGGGCACAGCCCATCAGACACCAGGGGCAGGGCAGACAAGGTTGGCATTGGCTGCAGAGAGCAACTGGATGCTCTAGGGGTGCAGGAGATACAGGGGGTGGGGTTGCAATGGGGGTGCAATGAGCAGCCAGGTGTTGGGGTGCAATGGAGGTGCTACGGGGTGCAGTGAGTGACTGGGGATTGGGTGCAATAGGGATGTTATAGGGTGCAGCATACAGCCAGAGGTTAGGGTGCTCTGGGGGTGCAAGTGAACGGCTGGGGTGGGCTGTTGGGGTGCAGTCAGCAGTCAGAGTTTGAGGTGCAATGTGGATACTATAAGAATGCAGTGGTGGCTAGGGGTCAGGTTTTAAGAGGTGCAGTGAATAGCCGGGGGTTGGGATTCAAAGAGGGTAGGGCAAGCAACTGGGGGTGGGTGCTCTGGGGGTGCAGTGAGAGGCTGGGGATGGATGCTAGATGGGGTGCAGCGAGTGGCCAGGGGTGAGAGTGCAAAGAGGGTGCTCTGGGAGTGCAGCGAGTGGCTGGGAGTGGGTGCTCCGGGGGTGCAGTGAGGGGCCGGGGGTGGGTGCTCCGGGGGTGCAGCGAGAGGCCGGGGGTGGGTGCTCCGGGGGTGCAGCGAGGGGCCGGGGGTAGGTGCTCCGGGGGTGCAGCCAGAGGCTGGGGGCGGGTGCTCTGGGGATGCAGTGAGGGGCTGGGGGCGGGTGCTCCGGGGGTGAACCGAGAGGCCGGGGGTGGGTGCTCCGTGGGTGCAGCGAGAGGCCGGGGGCGGGTGCTCCGGGGGTGCAGCCAGAGGCCGGGGGCGGGTGCTCTGGGGATGCAGTGAGGGGCTGGGGGCGGGTGCTCCGGGGTGCAGCGAGGGGCCGGGGGTGGGTGCTCCGGCGGTGCAGTGAGGGGCCGGGGGTGGGTGCTCCGTGGGTGCAGCAAGAGGCCGGGGGTGGGTGCTCCGGGGGTGCAGCGAGGGGCCGGGGGCAGGTGCTCTGGGGGTGCAGCCAGAGGCCGGGGGCGGGTGCTCTGGGGATGCAGTGAGGGGCTGGGGGCGGGTGCTCCGGGGGTGCAGCGAGAGGACGGGGGCAGGTGTTCCGGGGGTGCAGTGAGGGACTGGGGGTGGGTGCTCCGGGGCTGCAGCGAGAGGCCGGGGGTGGGTGCTCCGGGGTGCAGCGAGGGGCCAGGGGTGGGTGCTCCAGGGGTACAGCGAGGGGCCGGGGGTGGGTGCTCCGGGGTGCAGCGAGGGGCCGGGGGTGGGTGCTCCGGGGGTGCAGTGAGGGGCCGGGGGTGGGTGCTCTGGGGGTGCAGGGATGGAGTCTCACCGTGAGCAGGTTGATGAGGTCCGGGTTGGCCTCGAAGGGCGGTTTGATGCTCTGCACCAGCACCAGCTCGTTGAGGATCCCAAAGAGCTGCTGCATCTTGGTGCCATTGACGCGGGTGCGGGCCCGGTCCAGCCAATCAGGCAACGCCACGTGCACAGCCACCAGGTCCTTGAGGTGCACACCCAGGATGGGGAAGCGGAAGCCGACGCACTCGGCCAGGTGGCGCCGGTACCGGCTGTAGTTCCCCACTGAGGTCACTAGCTCCGTCATGGACTCCCACAGCTGGGAGGGATGGGGGTATGGGGCCGGGCCCAGAGTGAGCCCCCAACACTGCCCCAGTCTCCAGCCCAGAGTTCCCCTGCCCCCCAACACTGCCCCAGCCCAGAACTCCCCTAGCCCCCAATACTACCCCAGATTCCCCACCCTCCAGCCTAGAGTTCCCCTGGCCCCCAACACTGCCCTAGTCCGCAATCCTTCAATACTAGCCCCCAGCTTCCCTGCCACCCAGCACTGCCCCAGATGGTCAGACTCTAACCCCACCTCAGACTCCAAGCCCCTGGGAGAGCATGGGGTGTGGGTGTGGAGGAGAGCACACTACATGTCATCCCACCCTCCAGCATCGCCACAGCCCCTGGAGTATCCTGCCAGCCCCCCATACCTTGGTGGTCTCTGAGCTGACATGGCTGTGGGTCTCCTTGAGGCGGGAGATGGAGCTGTGACTCAGCCCACCCACCACGGCCATCAGCGTGTTGAAATTCTGCAGCTGCAGAAGTCTCTGCAGGGCCGGCGGGCAGAGCAGGGTGCAGCCAGGGAGCAGGGGGGAGAGAGAGGTCGGGTTAGCTCCAAGAATGGGGGAGTGGGGCACAGGGGGAGTTCACACCTGGAGCCCTGGCTCCAGAGCCCAGCCAGGTGAGGAGTCCGGGGCTTCTCAGAGCGCAAAGGGGCTGTGGGGAGGGGTCGAGGCCCCCCTCACCTGCGCCACCAGGATGAAGCGGGTGATGACCTGTGCCCGCTGCTGGGCAGTCGGCTTGCTCAGCACCATGAGCTGCACCCACTGCGAGACGCTGTTGAACAGGGTGATGAACCTCTCCAGGATGGGGTTGTTCACAGTGCAGCCATGCATGACGAAGCTGTGATAGTCCTGGAACTGGGACAGAAACAGGCTCAGTGCTATCCGGGAAGGAGCATGGAGGTGGGGTGGGGGTCAGTGCCTGTCTGGAGGGAGGGTGGGGTGGTCAGTGCCTACCTACACCATCGGGGGGAACAAGAGGGGTCAGTGCCTGCACCACGAGGGACACGGGGGGGGCATCAGGGGGAGGAAAGGTCATTCCCAAAGCAGCCCTCAACCTCTAGGCTGCCTGCCCAGCCCCCCCAGTAGCTCCTCCCAGCGCCACAAGGTCTGCCCCGCACCAGGATCTTGCAGAAGGAGCGGTACTCCAAGTAGGTGAGATGCTCTGCCAGCTCAGAGAACTCCAGGTGGTCAAAGAGCAGCGACATCTTGCGTTTCTTCTGGGCCACTGGGTTGCGCTGGGTCACTTGGCGCTTCCACTTGTAGGTGGGGCTGGGGGGGGCACAGCCAGGGGAGATGTGTCAGAGCCAAGCCAGTCTTTGCACCCAAACCACAGGCACACTCTCCCTGCACGTGCCTGCACAGCCCAGAGAATCAGAGACCCCTGCGTGCTCCCACGCCCCGAACCCCGTGCACATGCATCCGGCCAATGCCCTGTGCTCTCCCATACACCATCACAACATGCAGACACATATGGCCCATGTCCTGTGCACTTACACACACTCTGTGCTTTCCCAGATGCCCACGCCCCATGCACATGCATACAGCCCACAGTCACACCCTGTGCACATGTTCACACCCATGCACACATATGGCCCACAACCATGCCCCGTGCACACGCCCGTGCCCCATGCTCTCCCACACATCATGTGCTGACAAACACATGCCTTGTGTACTCCCCCACATACAAGTCATATGCACACACATAGGGTATGTCTAGACTACATGGCTCTGTCGACAGAGCCATGTAAATTAGTTTACTCGGCATAGTCAAAGAAGCGGGGATTTAAATAATCCCCACGTCATTAAAATAAAAATGGCCGCTGTGCTGTGCCAACGATCAGCTGATCGGGCACAGCGCGGCAGTCTAGACGCGGCGTGGTCGACAAGGGAAGCCTTTGTCGACCGCTCCAGTATGCCTCGTGGTCCCTTGTCGACCGCGCCGCGTCTAGACTGCCGCGCTGTGTCAGATCAGCTGATCGTCGGCACAGCATGGCAGCCATTTTTATTTTAATGCAGCGGGGATTATTTAAATCCCCGCTTCTTTGACAATGCCGAGTAAACTAATTTACATGGCTCCATTGACAGAGCCATGTAGTCTAGACACACCCATATGGTCCAGGCGCTCTCATGTGCATGTCCTGTTCATGCCCACACTCACATGCAGCATGCACATGCAATGGACATATTCACAAACATGCAATGAAACATACCTGTGCACACGCTTGTGCCCCAGCACACACCCACTCCTCAGCCCATGCAGGCCACTTGCTCACACACATGCTGCTGTTGGGGTGACAGCTGCTCTGGGAGAGCCCCCCCATTCATCTAACTGCCCATCGCATTCATTGAACTGCCAATCACCTCCACCCCATCTCCCACCTCCTCAAATCCTCCCAATTCCCTCCCCCCCCATGCGCTCAGCCCCTCCACATACACATTCTCAATGTCGATGAGGCTGCTATGGCGCCGGTTTCCCTCACGTCCCAGAACCTCCTTTAGCTCCTTGATCTGCTCTGCAAGCTCCGGATTCAAATCAAACTCTGCCGGGAATGCTGAGATCCAGTACCTGGGGGGAGGAGGGGAACAAGGGGCAACAAGAGCCAGCACCTGGAAAATAGCTGCCTCTGGGGTGGGGTGCAGGGACTGTTGGTACAAGGATCCCTCAGCCAGCATGAGATGCAGCCACCTCTGGGGTGGGACACAGGGACTGTTTGTACAGGGATCCCTTGCCCAGTGGAAAGATGCCCTGTGTTGAGCCCCCTGCTGTTCCCTGCAGCATTGTGCTCTTCAATGCTGCATTGAAGCCAACTCAGTGCTCCTGAAAGGCAGGGCCCCTCCAGACTCACCTCACCAGGTGGCAGGTTTTCACCTGCAGGGAGCTGCTTTCTGAGCTACGAGACTCTTGGTAGGTGCAAGGGCAGAGTTAAGGTGAATTCCACATCGCAGGCAACAAAGATGGGGAGAGGGGAAGTAATGGAGCAGGAGCTGGGCCATAGATTTAGGGCCTTTGGACCAGGATGGGAGGAGTCAGTATTATAGAATCACAGCAATGTGCAGCTGGAAGGGACTGCAAGAGGTCACCAAGTCCAGCCCCCTTGTGCTGAGGCAGGTCCAAGTAAACCCATCCCTGATATGTGTGTGCCCAGCCTGTTCTTACAACCTCCAGTGATGGGAAGTCTGCAGCCTCCCCAGCGGCCTGTTCCAGAGCTTAACAAGCCTGAGAAAGTTTTTCCTGAAATCTGACCTACATCTCCCTTGCAGCAGATTAAACCACATCTGGGCCTACCTCCAGCGGACATGGAGAACAACTGACCACCATCCTCTTCAGAACAGCCCTGAACATATTGGACCACTGTTAGCAGGTGCCTCCCCGCGCCTTTTCTCAAGACTACCCTCGCCCAGCTTTTTAGCCTTTCCTCTCAGGACAGGTTACAGATTGTTTATCATTTTTATTGCTCTCTGGATGCTCACCAATTTCTCCCCAGCTCTCCTAAAGCCAGGCACCCAGACTGGGGCACTGCATGCTGGCTGAAGCATCCCCAGGGCTGAGTAACAAGGGACAGCTTTCTCCTGGGTCTTACATATGCCTCTCCCACCAACACACCCCAGATGATAACAGCCCTGTCCACAACAGCATCATAATGTTGGCTCCCTTGGCAAGTCAACCCCAGATCCTTTCAAGACAACTATCCCCAAGCCAGGTTTTCCCCTTTTTTTGCAGTGCGTCTGATTTCTCCTTCCTCAGGGCAGGCCTATATGCTTGTCTTTATTGAATTTCATCTTGCTGAGATCAGACCAAATCTCCAACTTCTCAAGGGCATGCTGGATTCTAACCCTGTCCTGCCGAGTGCTCACCAGCCCTACAGCTTAATGGCATCCGATGGGGTGAGAAGCCTGTTCTGCAGTGCATCATCCAAGTCACTAATGACAATATTGACTAGTGCCAGACCCAGGACTAACCCTCTGGGACCCCTCCCAATACATCCGCCCAGCTTGGCAGTGAACCCTTGAGAGACTGTCCTCAAAGAGTAGCTTTCAACCAGTTCTGCACCCACCTTAAAGCAATTTCATCTAGATGACATTTCCCTAGTTTGCTTCTTAGAATGCCATGGGGACAGGGTCAAAAGTATTACTAAAAATCAAGAGCTATCATGTCTACTGCTTCCCCCCAGCTACTAGGCCAGTGACCCTGTCAACAAAGGATCTCAAGCTGGTTTGGCCTGATTTGTTCTTGGCAAACCCATGCAGGCTATTCCTTAGACCCCTATTATCCTCCAGGGATTCACAAACTGCTTGGTAATTTGTTCCGGTATCTTTCCAAGTATGGAAGTTAGATTGCCTGGTCTATAATCCCCAAAGTCCTCTTTGTTCCCTTTTTTAGAAAACGGTGCTATGCCTGTCCTTCTCCAATCCCCTAGGACCGCACCCATCCCCCATTTCTCAGAGACAATCGCTAACAGCTCCTAGATTGCTTCAACTCGTCCCTTAAGTATTTGAGGATCAATTTTTCATCAGACCCTGCCAACTTGAATCTCTCAAACGCCTTTAAATACTCTTTAGCCTGCACTTTCCCTATTTGAGCCTATGTTCCTTCCCCCTTGGCATTAATATTCATTATCCTGAACACCTGGTCACCATTCACCGTTTTAGTGAAGACTGAAGCAAAATAAGCATGAACACCCCCCCCCCCAGCTTTCCTGAGGCCATCAGTTAGCTGCCTTCGTCCAGAAGTAGTAGACCTGCACTTTCCTTCAGCTTTCTCTTGCTCCTGATGTATCTACAGAGCCTCCCCCTATTGCCTTTCTGTCCCTTGCTAGGTGTGACTCATCTTGTGCCTTAGCCTGTCTGATTTTGCGGTGCAATTCTTTTGTGCTCCTCCTTGGCAATTTGTCCACGTTTCCACTTTTGGAAGGATTCTTCTTGACTTTAAGATTGCTAAGGAGCTCTAGAGGGAGCCACCTCAGCCTTTTCCTGCCTTTCCTTGGCATCTGGCTAGTTTGCTGTTGTACCTTTAACACTACCTCCGAGAAACTCCCACCTCATTTCCCCTTCAAGTTTCTTCTCATGGGACCTTTGCTCCCAGTTCTCTGATCTTTTGATGTCCATTTTTTGAAGCTCACTGTCCTACTTCTGCCACCCCAACTCCTTCCTTTCCTTCGGAATCCTGGACTCATTATTCCAGGGTCACTTCCACCCAGACTGCCTTCTGCCTTCACATGCACAACTTGATGGGTCCCCCTAGTCCTTCCGGGGTTTCCTGGTGAGCCCCAGCCCTGGAGACTGCCAGACAGCAGAATGAGCCTCATCAGCCAGGGCAAAAGGGAAGGGGTGCCCAAGAGGGAAAGGGAGGCAGCAGGGTGCCCAAGGCAGGTGTGGGCAGGGTGAATGGGAGCAGGTGGTGCAGGACAGGGAATGGAGGGCTCACAAGGATATATCTGCAGCAGTTTGGCAGCCAGCTGGGAGGAGGGGATGTACCAGGGATGCATCATCAGGAACATTCGCACCAGCTGGGGGTCCCGCACCTTCCCCTCATCATCTGCAAAAGAGAGCAAGCGCTGCTCAGAGATCCCCACAAGCCCCACCTGCTCAGAAACCCCCCACACTCCTGCACCACACTCAGAGACACCCCACCCACAACCCTCACACTCCTGCACCACACTCAGAGACACCCCACCCACAACCCTCACACTCCTGCACCACACTCAGAGACACCCCACCCACAACCCCCACTGGCTCAGGGATGCTGCCTTCCCTCACTCAGGGAAACACCCCACAACCACAACCCCGCTCAGGGATGCCTCCCACAACCCCTACCCTGCTCAGAGTCCTACTGATTCCCCAGCCCAGAGTCCTCTGGTGACCCTCTGTCCCACTGGGTGCCTCTTGCTGACTCCCCCATAACTCACTGAGGCTACATCTGCATCTCAGAGCCTGGGCTGCAGACATCGCTGTGTGAACACTGCGGCTCAGGCGCTAAAGCCTGGGGTGGAGGCAGAGGGTCTCCAGCCCAGGTCACAATGTCCACACGGCTATTCTTAGCCCCAGGGCATGGGCCCCATGACCCCATGTCTGCAGCCCAGCTCTGAGACTTGCTGCATGGCTGCCACTCACCATGTGGACCTAGCCACAGGGACCTCCACTGCTATGCGACCCTTACCAATCCTGCTCCCTGCAGCACAGGGGCGCTGGGGTCAGTGTTGATTGCAAGGGGACAGCCCCCTGCTGGGGCCTCCATCCCACTCCCTGCAGCACAGAACCCCCTGGGGTCAGGACAATAGATTGATGAAAACCCCAAAGCCACAGCCTGACCCCGGTCCTCTATATGCCACCTCACCAGGCTCCCACCCCATCTCACCCCTTACCAGTCACCCACACCAGCAACCTCTTCTCCCCACATATGCTCCAAAATAACACCACTGCATTACCAAAGGCCTCGATGCAGCCCTGCAGCAGCTCCTCAACTGTACAGCCCTTGTCCAGGTCCAGCATCTCACTCATCTCAGCCCCCCGTGCCAGCCAGCTCCCCTTCTGCCAGCCGGGTTCAACCACAGACAGGTGTTGCCTGGTTCAGGGGTGACGTGTCAGCAGTCCCCGAAGATGAAGGATCCTTGGAGAGAACCTGCCAATGAAAGAGGAGATGGGGCCAGTTATAACTTGGTGCCAAGATGCAGCTGTTTCTACAGGGGTCACTTGCATGGGGCTGAGGTACATTGGGTCAGGGCTGCCCAGAGGGGAGAACAATCCCCTCTGTGCCCCCAACCCGCTCGTTGCAAGTTACCAAGTATGCCTTCCAGGAGGCCTCCCAGCCAGCCAGGTACACCTGCTGAGCTGATGCTAGCCCAGCCATGAAGCTGGGCCAGCTACAGAGATCAGCGAAGGGAGGCCGCCCAGGGTTGAGGGTAGCTCTTTCCCCTTGGCCCTGAGGCTGTGAACACTGTGGGAGGGAGCTTAAGTTTGTTGCAAAACAAAATAGCTAGAGAATTTCGGGTAAAGTTGCAAAATGTTTCCTCCATCGTGGCTTCCTGCCTGGGCCCAGACCGGCCCTGCTTTGCCCCAGGGAGTGCAGAAGTATGGGACATGAGAGCTATCCCCTCCAGGGAGCACTGGCTCCGATCTGGCTCCAGGCTAGGGAGAAGGGTTGGCCAGGGATGTGGGGGGGTTCCCCCTCTAATTTACAGACTGCAGTTTTGCCCCTAAAACATGTGCAACCTCACAACATCCTAGCAGGGAAACATACATTAGAGAAATAAGACCATGGTCACAGAGTGGGGAAATAGAACCCAGGAGTCCTGGCTCCCCACCCCTGCCCCTGCACTACCCCACTAGACCCTACTCTCCATCCAGAACCAGAGACAGAACCCAGGCATCCAGGAACCCAGCCCCAAGTTCTTCTGACCTTGCACAAAGCCCAAAGGAGCAGTCCCTGCAGCTGGGACTGCTGAGCTATTCTGAGCTCTGTGGGTGTTAAAGGACTGGGATGGAATTTATAAGTGGCCTTTTGCATAATAACATTGCTTGGAGGGTGAGGAGAGGCGGGGGCTGTCTGCTTTTTGGTGGAGGGTCTGGGAAAAGGGGTGATCCCAGGCACAAAGCAAGTACCCAGGTTCTTTCCCCCCAGTAAAGGTATCTGAGGGTTAAATGTGACAACAAGGATTGGATCAGACCCAGAGCCAAGGAATGTTTAGAGAGAAATGAAGGACCCAGGAATCTGACCACAGTGACTCAGGCTGAGAGATTAATTTAGACAAGGGCTCACATCCCCGGAATTCCAGCTGCTCTGTGTATGGAGCTGTAATCTAGGGAACGGCTCCTGACGGATGGGGAGGCGGGAAGGGCTCCCTCAGGGGGCTTGTGTGCAAAGTGCTGGGCTGGCATGTGTATCTGGGATCCAGTGGGAATGGGTTCATATCTGTGTTGTAAATCCCCACACAAAAAGCACCTGCACCCACTCAGAAATGGCTGCATCTCAGCACCAGGCAAGAGATCCCTGTATAAACGCCCCCCCCCCCCCACATTCCACCCTAGATCTGGCTGCATCTCAGTGCCAGGCAAGGGATCCCTTTGTGTAATTGCTCTGTAGTAAGACAAGATTATTATTAATCTTTTAAGACAAGCTTTTGTGTATGCAACTTACCAGGCTTTAAATTGCGGGTTGGGGTTTCATGCAGCGTTATTTTTAGGTGACTTTTTGTTCATGGTTAGTTAGAAGAGGAATAGAAACAACGAGCTGATGGGGGGAGGACCGAACAAAAGGTATTTGGGGGGACATTCCCTCTTTTCCATCCGGCTGTTTGTTTGCACAGCACCTCCTACTAACTACATGTCTTTCACATACGCATCAGTCATGTTGCAAAATATCAGTCAAAATACAGTGTTGCCAAATGTCAGTTGCCTCACAGTCACCTCTGGGATCAACACATCACACACACTGCATCCACTGTATGCAGCATAAACACACAGTCACACTGAGCTTGCATACACTGTCATACTGTGTGTGGCATAACCCTTTACAACACACTCAGCTCTGCTGCATGCACACAGCTGGACCATTGTATATGTTCATACACAGGCACACACACATGGCCATGCTGCATGCACAGTACTGCACTGCATACATTTGGCCCATAGTGTACTGTGTGCACACACAGCCGTGCTGGGCACATTGTTCTGTACTGCACACACCTAGCCTATAGTGCACTATGCGCACACATGACCATGCGCACACATGATCACGCTGCATGCATTGTGCTCCACTGCACACACCTGGCCTATAGTGCACTGTGCGCACACACAGCCATCCTGCACACACTGTACTGCACTGCACTGCACACACCTGGCCCATAATGCACTGTGCACACTGAACCTCAAATGAAACCCCATTATTGCACAGCCTGCTGTCACTTCACACAGCCCTGGGCAAGGACGTTTTCTACCCTTGTGCCATATCACAGCCAGGTTTCTGAGCTTTCATACAACACGCCAGTAGTCACCCCACCCCAGTGTTGTGGGACCACTTAGATACTAATCTGAGGCATCTACTTCCCTATTCACTGCCATGGTGCATGCCCCATCACTGCCTTTAGAGCCCCATCGGCCACCCATTATACCCCCAGTGCACCTGCCACCCTTCCACCTTACTGCCTCCCATACCCTGCAGTTAAGTGGGCATTATAGCCCAGGACAATACCAGCTCAGCAGCCCCCCATATATCCTCAAAGTGGAGGTGACAGCAGAGAGTCCCCACCCCCACTACACACACTTACAGGGAGACCCCACATGCCTCCCTTGTGCATATGTGGTGGGGGGAGACAGGGAAGTGCCATCCCTTCTCCCATCAGCCAGGCCACCAGGGGTTGGTGTGACAGGGCAGATGGCTCATGTGACAGGTGTATGGGGGGGAGGGTGACATGAAAGGGGCAGGAGTATCAGTGTGATGGGGCAACAGGATGATGTGAAGGGGGTCAGTGTGATGGGGTGGAGGGCAGAGAGGTGGGGCAGTGAATCAGGGAATGGGGTGAAGAGGAGTCAGCATGATGGAATGGGGGGAAGAGGAATGGAGCAGGGTGTAGTGTGATGGGGTGATGGGGAGTCAGTGTAATGGGGCAGTGGGAGAGGGATGGGGCAAAAGGGGTCAGTGTGATGGAGCAGTGGGGATGGGGTGAAGTGGGGTCAGTGTAATGAGGACAGCAGGAGATGGGGCAAAGGGGTGTCACTGTGATGCGGACAGTGGGGATGGGGAAGGGGGGGTCGGTGTGATGAGGACAGAGGGAATGGGGTGAAGTGGGGGTGATGAGGACAGCGGGGATGGGGCAAAGGTGGGGTAATGAGGACAGCGGGGCATGGGGTAAAGGGGGGTGGGTGTGATGAGGACAGCGAGGATGGGGCGAAGGGGGGGTGATGAGGACAGCGGGGGATGGGGTGAAGGGGGGTCGCTGTGATGAGGACAGCAAGGATGGAGTGAAGGGAGGTGATGAGGACAGCAGGGGATGGGGTGAAGGGGGGTGGGTGTGATGAGGACAGCGAGGGATGGGGCGAAGGGGGAGGTCGCTGTGATGAGGACAACAGGGGATGGGGTGAAGGGGGGGTGATGAGGACAGCGAGGGATGGGATGAAGGGGGTGGGTGTGATGAGGACAGCGAGGGATGGGGCGAAGGGGGAGGTCGCTGTGATGAGGACAACAGGGGATGGGGTGAAGGGGGGGTGATGAGGACAGCGAGGGATGGGGCGAAGGGGGAGGTCGCTGTGATGAGGACAACAGGGGATGGGGTGAAGGGGGGGTGATGAGGACAGCGAGGGATGGGATGAAGAGGGTGGGTGTGATGAGGACAGCGGGGATCGGGCGAAGGGGGG
The DNA here is from genome assembly GCA_032595735.1 of Pelochelys cantorii. Classification (NCBI taxonomy): domain Eukaryota; kingdom Metazoa; phylum Chordata; order Testudines; family Trionychidae; genus Pelochelys; species Pelochelys cantorii. The sequence continues at coordinate 37,580,563 of CM064336.1, forward strand.
AGTCGCTGTGATGAGGACAACGGTAGACGGGGCAAAAGGGGGGTGATGAGGAGAGCGAGGGATGGGGTGAAGGGGGTGGGTGTGATGAGTACAGCGGGGATGGGGCTAAGGGGGGGGTGATGAGGGCAGCGGGGGTGGCCATCGGTGTGACCGAGAGGCCGCCCGGCTAGAGACGCAGAGAGCTGAGTCCCGGGAAACTCGCTTCACAGGTGGGAGTGACTCACTCCCCGGGGCCGATCGAGGCCGGCGCCCCCTAGAGGGGCAGGCCCTGTCTAGTTGCCCGCCCCCGAGCAGCAGTCCCCCGCCCGCGGCCGGCGCCCCCTAGAGGGGCAGGCCCGGGTCCCCCCGAGCGGCTCACCCGGCTCCGCGCTGCTCCTGCGCTGGGCGAGATTCAAACGCGGCCGGGCTGCACACTGCGGCTGGCGTCTCCTTATCGGCCCCCCCGACTTCCTCCCGCTGCCGGCGCGGCAGCCTCGTGCGGGTCCAAACGCCGCCTGCTCTGCCCGCCGCATGCAGCCCGGCCGGGCCCCCTGCCCCGCCGCTGGGGGGCGCCGGGGGCGGGGGGCGCAGCCCGGGGGAGCGCACACCCCATCGCTCTCGCTCGCTCACTCCGGCCGTCGCCCCCCTCCCCGCCAGAGACCCCAGGTGCCACTGCAGAATTCTTAACCCCTCCTGTGCCGGGTGCGCTGCTCACCCAGCGCTTGGGGGGCTCACAGCAAAGCGGGGAGCAGCCCCCGCCAATGCATGTGCACCACGTACTCTGGGAGAGGGCATCTCTGGGGCCTGATCCCCCCGGTCTCATGTACATCAACTGCTCTGGGGGGCAATGGAGCAATAGTGCAAAGGAGGGTGGAGTGGCTGGAGCTCTCCGACCCCCATCCTTAGGGCACATACAGAGGGTCTGGACCCAGGTTGCTCAGCCATAGACAGGACAGTCCTGGAAGGGGGCAGGGCCCAGAGTGTTAGTCCAGCCCCTATGACAGCCACTTGGGGCGGGGGGGGGAGGGGGAAAGAGGGCAAAGCTGCAGCCTGCGACCAGTTCCAATAATATCCCATTGCCATGGGAGGGGGTAGGGGAGACCCTGGCACTGGATGTGGATGCTGAGCAGGTGGGAGATTGATGGAGGCAGCTGGTCTTAGCCACACACCTACCCCCAGCCCAAGGAGTCTCAGTGTCATCCTGTCCCCACCAGGCCCAACTGGCCACAGCATCATCCTCCCTTTCGGCCCAGATAGTCTCAGCCCCTGACACCTTTTTGGCACTCACCTGCCCAGCAGTGATCATGGAGAACAGTCCCCAGCCCTTTGCTGGGGCCCCATTCTGGGCAGGGTGGGGCCAGCAGGGTGGGGGGGAAGTGGTCTGTGGTTGAACAGAAATGCCATGCGCGTTCCTGCAGCTGGCAAACAGCCCTAAGTGCTCTGGGGCAGAGATGAGTGGGGAATATGCTCTCTTCCCTCGTGCCCTGCCCCTCCCAACCCTTTCCCATCTCCCCCTGCATTGGGGGCATGTCTCCCCAAGAGTCAAAACTTCCTTGCTCACTAATCTAGAAGACCAGATGCTTCTGCACTACCTGGTGACACCAGCTACAGCAGTCCATGGGGGGAGGGGCACCCCACACCCAACACATGGAAGGGGTGGGGGCAGCACCACAGTGCTTCCTAAGGCATTGGAGCTCCATGTGCACAGTGGGGGCATGTCAGGCCCCAGGCTTTGCTCCAGTGCAGGAGAGCAGATTGGGGGTGCCACTGACTGGTTTAGATTGGGGGAGGAGCAGATGGCCTATGTACAATGGGTTCTATGCTCAGCTCTGGCAGGGGAATGGGGTCTAGTGGTTAGAGTGGAACGGAGTGCACGGGCTGGGAGCCAGGACTCCTGGGTTCTATTCTCAGATGTTTGTGAGACCTTGGGCAAGCTGATGGCTGAGTTTTCTCTCCACAAATGGGGCCAAGCCCCTTTGGGTCCTAGTTTTGTAGAGAGGGTGTGTGGGGTCCTGCTACAGTTATTCCTTTGCTCTCTGGCACCCCCTGATGTACATATCAGGAATTGCTGGAGTATGCAGCTTAAACCTGCACATGTGCAAGAGCTGGCAGAGCATGTATATAATATGTGATTTTCTGTGTGGTAGTGCCACGGCAGTGTGTGAGCTCTTGTGTGTGTTTGCTCATACCCAAGACCCAGCTAAGTGAGTTGGCAGAGCATGAGTGCAAGAGCATGTGTGTGTTTCTGCATGTTCTGGCTCAGTGTGTGTGCTTGCACATGCTGGCTCTGTGGGGGTGTGTGTGTGCATGCCCACATTGGGTGGGTGTGTACATGCACACCCTCTGTGTGTGTGTTGGTACATGGACTCGCTGGGGTGTGCATGCACATACTGGCTAAATGGGTGGGTGCATGTGTATGCACACACACGTGTATCCATGCACACGGGTGGGTGGATGTGTGCACACGCTGGCTATGTGTGTGCTTGTGTGCATGCATGCACACAGAGTGGGAGGGCTTCTGGCTTGTTGTGTCTCTGTGGGCTTACTGCCCTGCTGTGATGCCAATTAATCACTGCGGCTCCCAGCAGCCTTGGAACCAATTATGGTTAAGTGCAGCGCCTGCTGCCTGAAGGGGGGTGTCAGTGCCTGCCAGCTCCCTCACCCCTGAGCTGGGGGGAGAGCAGTGTTGGGGGATGCTACTAGAGTTGTGATAAAAAAAGAACAATCCTTTACATTCACAGCTTATAAAAGTGCCATGAACCTAGGCCTCCTGGCACCCAGTCCCTCCCTACCCTCTAAGAGCTGGGGATAGAACCCCAGCATCCTGGCATCCAGTCTCCTGCTCCAGCCCACTAGGACCCCAGTCCCTTCCTGCCACTTGGAATCTCCTCCCCCACTGCCATGTTTGTGTTGGGGGAGCTATTTTTAGCACCAATTCCCGTCTCTGGGTGGTAATGAGCAGCTGTTGTGACTGGGAGGGGTAGTTCCTGCCCTCTCCCATCTCCTCCCTAGGCCCCTTCACTCACTCTCCTGAATGGCAGCTCTGGCAGGTGGGGCAGGGACTGGCCCAAGAGAAGGTCAAGACACAGCACGGTCCCCCTTGCCCTCCCAGAGCAGGACAGAACCTGGCTCCCAGCATGGCACAGCTCAAGTTTGGGGTTGAGGCTGGGGGACCCGTGAGAGGGGATGGAAAAAAGCAACACAGGCAGAGGGTGTTGAGTGTCGTCTTTATTGCTGGCTCCCAGCTCCAGGCCCTCCACAGCCAGGGAAAGGGGGGAGTGGAGCAGGACACCCTACAGCTCCTTTGATTCCCACCCAGTGTACGCAGGAACTGGGACACACATATTTGGGCTGTCATTAAAATTACCAACAAATCCCCAGCATGTTCCATTCACCCACCCATGATGAAAAGAGGTGCAAGTCACCGGCTATTTGCACAGACTCCCTGCTATAAGTTATAAAGGATTCTTTAAAATATAAACAAAAATGCCCCCTAACCACCGAGCAAGTATGTGGCAGGACACCTAGGCTCCCCTGGCTATGGCAGAGAAGTTGCACGTCCCAGGCAAAACAGCATTCACTGAGGTGCAGCAATTGGGCTAGGGTGAGAACCCAGGAGTCATGATTCCCACTCCCTCCTCGGTTTAACTACTGGATCCTACACCTCTGCCAGAGCTTGGGCTGGAACCCAGGGGTCCTGGCCCCCCTACCTGCTAGCTCTTCAAACCAGGAAGAAGAAAATAACAAAACTCTCCCTGGGGAAGCACTGGGCTACGTGGGGGTTAGCACCAGGTAAAGTGCACCTTGGGGCAAATGCAGGGAGGGGGTTGCAGCTGTGCAGACAGATATCAAAGCTCTGTGCATGTGTGTGTGTGTGTGTGTGTGTGTGTGTGTGTGTGTGTGTGTGTGTGTGTATATTGACTGTTTATTTTAAAAGTCTCCATAGGGGAGGACTGATCACCCCCAAATTGAAAACCACACCAGAGCAGCAAAGGCAGGGCACCCACCCCATATAATCACACGCAAAGGGGGGGGGGGAGAGATGTGGAGCAGGGTGCCAAAGTGATGCACTAGGAAGGGGGGCACAGTGCTGCGGGCTTGCTAAGGACAATTCCAACAGTTCCTCTCCTAGGGAATTCCCACACCTTTGGCCTAGTTAATAAATGGAGCACCATGGGATTTTAACCTACAGAACATGTGTGTCCCAAAACACAGCTGGGTGTTCATCCCCTAAAGGGCTGGATGGGGGAATTAAAAGGGAGGATTTCACACCCTTAAATAAATACCATGCTATGGGCAGTGGGGGGGGGGGAGAAAGAGGAGGAGGAAATTAACCTTCCATATCCCATTTCTCTGGACTTCACCCTCTCAACCCCCTGGAATCTGGGAGGGGACAGGAATCTAAGTGGGCCCCTGCTTATCCTCAACTTGGCAGAAGTTAATGGCCAGTTCTTCCTGGTGGGGTGCAGGGGGATCCCCATGCAGAGAGGGGAAGGGGTCCCCACATACAATGGGGGAGATGAAGATGGTCTGGGCTGGAGGAAGCCAGCACATTGTCTGTCATTTGCTGGAACCTGGTGGTGCCTGGCTGGTGGAAGGGGTTGGGAGGCAGAGGCAGGCAGGCCACTGGGGGGCTATTCACGGGGATCATCAGGTGCAGGAATTTTGTGGCGTGTGGGCTCAACCCCCCAGATCTCACGGGCATACTGCGCGATGGTGCGGTCGCTGGAGAACTTGCCCGAGGTGGCAATGTTAGTAATGACCTTCTTGGTCCATTCCTTGGTGTTCTGGGGAGAAAAAACACAGGTCACTGACAATCACACATGGACTGCTGGGAGATGGGGCTGGGGAGGCCAGATGGAATAGCTGGATGAGTGCCCATGGGGCTGGCTGGCCATGCATGGGGATGGATAGGAGGGACAGCATGTACAGAGGCCGGCTAGAGGCAGGGAGGGAGCAGGGCCAGCCAACCGGCCTGAGGTGGGGTGGGCACAGAGCTGGCTAGACAGCTAAAGGACGATGATGGGTGAGTAAATCTACCAGTGACTTTCATACAATTTGAATAACTTTAAATAAAAATGAGAATGGAAGAAAATACAGACAGACACACACGTTCCCAATGCCCAACCATCAGGGCCAAGCTCAACGGGGTTTATCTTTCCATTTCTCCCTGTGACTATACATTCTACCCCCCTTCCAGTGACCCTGCAGGATGGGGCTCTCACCTGTGCTGGGTTAGTGCTTCTCTGGGATTGGGATGCCCAGGAATAGAACCCAGGTATCTGCCAGCCTCCCCACACCTCTAACCCACTGACCCCACTCTCCAAGCAGAGCTGGGTGCAGTATGCCTGGGCAGCCAGGAGGGGGCGCGTGCTTACCTTGTAGAGGGCACTCACAGTCTCCTGGCATTTGATGTAGGCTTCATAATCCGCAAAGACTTTGAACCTGGAGCAGGAGGGGAAGCAGGAGGGCATCAAGCTGGGGGTCCTGGCACATGCTGCCATCTGCTGCCCACAGCTGAGATGGATCCTGGGTGCCTCTCTGAGGGTATGTCTACACTACCACCCTAGTTCGAACTAGGGTGGTTAATGTAGGCATTCGAAGTTGCAAATGAAGCCCGGGATTTAAATATCCCGGGCTTCATTTGCATCTTGCCGGGCGGGTGCCATTTTTAAATCCCCTTAGGTCGAACTCCATGTCCGCGGCTACACGCGGCACGGAGTAGGTAGTTCGAATTAGGAGGTAGTTCCACGAGGAGTACCGGTAGTTCGAATTAGCGATCCTAATTCGAACTACCTACTCCGTGCCGCGTGTAGCCGTGGGCACAGAGTTCGACCTAAGGGGATTTAAAAATGGCGCCCGCCCGGCCAGATGCAAATGAAGCCCGGGATATTTAAATCCCGGGCTTCATTTGCAACTTCGAATGCCTACATTAACCACCCTAGTTCGAACTAGGGTGGTAGTGTAGACATATCCTGAGTGTACAGCCAGCAGCAGACACCCAAAGCTCTGGGGAAACCCTACCCCACTGCCTCAGCTTTCCCTCACTATGGGTGCACTTGTGCCAACAGAACCCAGGAGTCCTGACTCCCTACCCCCCAAATCACCAGACTCTTCTCCCCTTATAGAGCTGGTAGAGTCAGTGCTTAACCTGTGCATGGGCTGAGTCCTGTGGCTCTCCCTCCTGCCCCTGCCCTGGGGCCGGGCACCTCGTGAGCCTCATGCCTCTTCCATTGCAAATTAAGCACTGAAAAGAGCCCCCTCCCGCCACCCCACACCAGGCTTAGCTGCCTTTGCCCTGTATTCCGTCTCCCCAGAGCCCCTCACCTGTCATGGTTCATCAGCATGTTGACAATGTCCTTGAAGAGCTGGGGCTGTTTGGGGGAGAAGAAGCCGCTGTTCAGCTGGTCGATCACCTGTCTGAGCTCTGGGATGCGGTCGTAATAGTCTTTAGCACAATAACTGGAGGGGAGGTGAAGAAGGGAAGGTTACCTCAGGATCATGGCTTTGCCCCCAGCCTGGTGTAGCTGCAGGGGCTCCCCCCGCCCCTCCCATCAGAAGCACCCAGCCAGGCCTCCCCCAGGGGACTTCCCAAGCCTCCTGCCCAACCTGGCTTCCCCACCAGCCCAAGAGAAACCCCAGTGGCAAGGGCAGGAGATCCAGGCAGCGGAGCAGATTCTGGCAGCTAGGTTGGAGCAAGTAGAGTAGGCAGAGTGGGAATCCAGTGGCAGGGAAGGGGGCATGAGATGGGGGCTTGGCGGGGGGAAGGGGGGTTCCCAGCATGAGGGAGGGGCAGGCGCCCAGCCCCCACCCTTTTCTGTCCATCTCGTCCACGTCTTCCACCCGCATGCCAAAGATGAAGAAGTTCTCCTCGCCCGCCTCCTCCGCCATCTCCACGTTGGCACCATCCATGGTGCCGATGGTCAGTGCCCCATTCAACATGAACTTCATGTTACCGGTGCCTGAGGCCTCCGTGCCAGCTGTGGAAATCTGCTCGGACAGGTCAGCCGCCGGGACCACTACAGGAGAGATGGGATTAGAGGGCTGGGGTGGGAGGGCAGAGGTCACAATGGGGGGTGAAAAGGCCCATGTGCCTGATCCGGAGTAATGGTGGGGGGAAGGGCAGGTGAGTAATGTGGGTCAGAGGTTGCCATGTGGGCTAGACCCAGCCCTGAACTGGGGTGCGGGAAGCGGGGCTAGTCATCAGAGGAGGCCACAAGGGAAAGATGCTCCATTGACCTGATCTGGGGAGGGAGATGGAGTGCCAGAATGGGGGGGAGCCCAGGGGTCCATGCTCCCCATCTTTTACCTGCCATTAGGGTGAACAGGGGGAGGGGTCAGAGATGAGCAAACAGGAGCATGGTCTTAGGGGATTGGGCAGTGTGGCGGGGGGGGGGGTAACGTCTCAAGGAGAGGAGGGAGCACAAGGGGCGGAGCCACCCTTTGGGTGCAGATGGTTCTCCCAACTTTTAGGGATCTCCTGCTGCTCTTGGTGGGAAAATACTGGAATCAGAAGTTGGCCTGCGGCATACATGGGCCTCTGGTCTGAGATGGGACAGTGGTGGGGAGTGTGGGGAGAGGATAGCAAGGTCAGAGATCACAGCCTTCCTACCCTTCTCAGCAAGGGAGACGCGGTAGTTCTCCAAGAAGATCATCTTGAGGCGGTCACCGATGACAGGGTCGTTGTTGACGATGTCCCCAATGGCTGTGATCAGCTTAATGATCATCTTGGCCATGTGGTAGCCAGGGGCAGCCTGTGGGGGGGGGGGAAGGGAAGGAGGGTGAAACTGACTGTGGCTTAGCCCCCAGCCCTCACCTCTCACCAAGCCATGGCAGCACCGGGGAGGGGTGGGCTTCCCCCAGGTCTCACCTTGCCTCCGATCATGACAGTCCGTGGCACAAATTGCTGGTTGGGATCCCTCTTGATCCCTGCAGGGGGATGGGGAGAGATGCAGAGTCAGGGCGGGTGTGCCAGGGGGCAGGGCCGGCAGCTGGCCAGCAAGTGCAGCTTGTAGCTGGGCAGAGTCCACAGACTGGCTCAGAAGACCAGCAGCCAGACAGCAGCTGCTCAAAGCCTTTGCCAGTGACAGCAATAGCCCCTGCCTAGCCCAGGCCCTACCCCATCCCAGCTGACCCAGCTCAGACCTTCTGCTCTGATTCCGGGCTGCCAATTCCTGCTGTAGCCCCTGGGCCTGACTCCTACTCCAATTCTAGGTCTGACTGTTGGGGATGGCAACCAAGAGGGAAGTGGAGACTAGTGGTTAGAGCAGCAGCTGGCAGTCAGGACTGCTGGGTTTGATCCCCAGCCCTGGTGGATGATGGGCGTCTGCACTCACGGTTGTAGAGGGTGATGACGTGGAGGCAGTTGAGCAGCTGCCTCTTGTACTCATGGATCCTTTTCACCTGCACGTCGAAGAGGGAGTTGGGGTTGATCTTCACATTGTACTCCTTCTCCAGATAGGCGGCGAACTTCAGCTTGTTCTCCTGGCGCAGGAAAGCAAAGATGGGAACCTAGGCCCCACACTCCATCCCGGGGCCTGGGGCCAGATCACAGCCGGAGTGCCCCCCCCCCCGCCCCCTGAGGGGAGACACCCCAGGTTCCATTTCTGCACCCCAGTGTCACATCAGAGTCAGCGCCCCGCAGAGGAGAGAGGCCCCCCAGGCCCTATTGCCCCATCTTGGTACCTGTTTAACTTTGGCAACATCGCGGATGAATCCCTCGTCATCCACGAAGGCCAGAAGTTTTTTCAGATGGTCGAGGTCAGAGATGTACTCCTCCCCGATACGCTGGGGAGAGAGGAGGGTCAGAGCCAGGCCTAGCACAGGAGAGCAGGTAGGCACCCCTCACTCTGCCTATCCAGGGCAAGGCAAAGGAGAGGTGTTCATCTTGTCCCCTTGCCTGTCTGTATGTAGCACCCCCCACACCACAGAGCCCCCACCTCCAAATGGAAACCCCCAGGGCTGTGTGTAGCATCTCAAGCCAACAGAGCCCCCTGTCCTCACATGACAGCCTGCCCCCCCCCCCCAACTCACCTCACTGTCTGTCAACCCCACAGACTCTGAATGGTATCCTCCAAAGATCCCACACTGTCTGGTGCATCCTCCGAACCCCCCCCCCCCCAACCCCATCCCTGAACACCACTCCTAAGGAGCCTTCCCCCTCTCCAGGCCCCCCTGGTCCGTGCTCACCTCAGCTATGACTTCAGCCAGCCCAGGGTTGCACAGAACCAGCCAGCGCCGAGGAGTGATGCCATTGGTTTTATTCTGGAATTTGTGCGGCTCAAGCTCATAGAAATCCTTGAAACTGTGAGGGAGGAGGGGAGAGAAGGGGAATGAAAAAAGGAAACTAGTGGATGAGAGGGACAAGGAGGGAAAGAATCAAAGCAGCACCAAAACCAAACGACAGGGCAAAAGAGCAGGAAGAGAGAATGTGAGAGAAAACAAATACAAGAATCGATGGGAGAGAAAAGAAATGAACAAGAGACGAATGAATTAACTGGGGGAAATGAAGGGAAGAGAACAAAAGAAGACACAAATGGAAGAATGAACCAGAAAGTGAATTAAACAATGAAGGAATGAAAAATGAACAGAAAGAGGAAAAATACAAAGGGACGAAAGTGGAGCAAAAGAAAGAAGGGGATGAAAGAAAGAAGGAAATGTATATGAACACAACTACAGGACAGAAAGAAATGGAAGAAGTGAATGAATGAAAAAAATGAAAGTGGGTATGATATAGTGAAATAGGAAGGAGCAAGAGAAAGGTAATGGAATGAAGAGAATAAATGAAAGGGAAAAGAAGAGGGAAAAGTACAAGAACAGGAGGAAAAGAGGGAAGAATGATATTGGAAAAAATGAAAGATGGAAAAGAGAACAGAGCGGAGAAAAGGAATGGAGTGGCAGAGGCGAGGGGATTGTAGGGACAGTGAGGGGATAGAGCATGGCAAGAGGCAGGGCACATACACAGTCTTCTTGAGGATGTCGGAGTGGATGCGGGCAACCCCGTTGATTGCGTGGGCGCCTACAATACACAGATGAGCCATATTGATCCTCTTGACTCCCCCCTCCTCCACCAAGGACATGCGCCGCAGCCGTTCGTGGTCCCCGGGGAACATGGCATAGACTCTCTGGGGGGAGAGAGAATGGCAGAATCCAGATGGAGCAGGCACACCCAGAAAGAGGTTCCACAACTGAGCCCCTCAGGAGGAAAATGGGAGGTCCCCCACCTTGCCCCCCAGTGGGACCCAATCCCAAATGCCCTTGGCTCCCTCCCAGCTCAAACCCCCCAAATTTAACCCCCTTCTCAACCTCACCCCAGCAAGAGCACATATGAATTATCTGCAGAGTTCTGATAGCACCCACAGCCATAAACCACTAGACTCTACTCCCCTCCCAGGGCTGGGGACAGAACCCAGGAATCCCAGCACATTCCAATTCCTGCCACCTATGGAGGGAGGGGGACTTCTCCTCTGGATTAGCCCCAGCCCACTCTGGGGCAGAGCTTACATCAAGGAACCTCTGGTTAATTTCATAGATGATCTCCAGGTGCCGGGGCAGGAGGGTTTCCAAGAGATGGACAGGCCAGCGCTCCAGGGCCTCAGGCAGCACTGTGTGGTTGGTATAGGCACAGGTCCGCACTGTGATGTCCCAGGCCTGGAAGAGACAACACGAGAGGTTGCCCAGCTCAGTGCGGAGATGCAGCCACCTCTGGGGTGGGACACAGGGGCTCTTCTACAGCAAAACTACAACATCTGGTCCCTGTAGCACAGAGCTGCTGATGTCACACGTAAATACCCCTGGCCCTTACCTTGTCCCAGTCCAGTTTCTCAGTATCAACTAACACCCTCATGAGCTCAGGGATGGCAAGGGAGGGGTGAGTGTCGTTCAGCTGGATAGCAACCTACAGGAGAGGGGCAAAGCTCAGACCACCAGTGACAAAGGACGCACGAGTTTAACCATGAGAGGCCATGGCTGGAATGGCCCTCAGAGCCAGTACCTGCTCCATTCCATACTGCACCCCCTGCTGGGCAAGGCCAGGCCTGGAGTGGCTGGGAGCTCCTGGCACAGCCAGCACTCATGCCATGCTTCCCACAGCACCCCCTGCTGGGCCAAGCTGGGGCTGGAGTAGCCAGAAGCTGCCCTCACAGTAAGCACTCCTGTCCTACTCCCTATGTTGCCCCCCCCCCGCTGGGAGAAGTTGGGCTGACCCCAACAGCCAGTATTCCCACCCCACTCCCCACAGTGCCCTCTGCTGGAGAGGCTGGTACCTTATCAGGGAAGGCATCAAAGGAGGTGCGAACGGGGTCCCTGCTGCCGAACTTAGAGGATTTGAAGCGGCGTATGATGTCCTGCAAAGTGGCTGCCACCACAAAGTACTCCTGCTTCAGACGCAGTTCCTTGCCCTCAAAGAACTGCGCAGAGCAGGGGCAGGTGAGAATGGGGCATTCACCAACCCAATCCCAACATCAGAATAGGCCAATGGCTCTCTGTGACCCCTGCCCATGGCATAGGGAAAGTATGGAAGACCTGGGAATAGAACCCAGGAGTCCTGACTACCCAGCTCCCTTTGCTAGCCACTAGGCACCACTTCCCTCCCAGAGCAGGGGATGGAACCCAGAAATCTTGTCTCCCAGCCCCCACTGCGATAACTCCCCGCCCCCCAAGCAATTGACAGGGGGTGTTTCACTCGCCCACCTAGGGTCCCACATGGTTGGAGACCTTGAAGAGGGTAACATTTGGGACACATCTCTGGGGCAGGGATTCGGGGGCAGAGGGAAATGCCAGTTTTACTCAATAGTGGACCCTCCTGGCTAATGAGATTTAGACCCGCTTGATGCGCTGAGCCCTATCCCTGGCACAGGAATCAGGGACTGTGTGTGGAAGCAGACTCCCCCTCATTTATCAGCCATATTCCAGTTCTAACAGTTTCCTTAAAGGACTGGCTCCCCTCCCCACATCCCTGGAAACCCTGCAGTGGATGCCAGGAGCCCTGGAGTGGGTGGGGAGGGAGCTACTCACATTGTCATTAGGATACAGCACACGAGAAATGTTCTCGGCCAAGTTCCTGTCCAGCACGGCTTGGATATATCCACCAACGTTAACTGAAGCAGAAAGAGAACACAGTCTTAGTTCACACAGGGGTTCCTCGCTCAGTGCTGAGATGCAGCCACCTCTGGGGTGATCCTTTACCCACCAACTCTGGAGCCAGCTCCAGGGAGGGACATGGGGGAGGGAGAGGCTGTTTATACAGGGACTCCTCATAGTGGGGTGGTGTTCGGGGCAGTACTGACAGGGAAGGGCAATTGCCTCATACTGAACCCCCACCCCAGTTTTCAGTAACTGTCTCCCTGCCCTGCTCAGAGAGGATCTGACTGCCTGGCTCCCTTGGATGCTGCCAAGACACAGACCCTTGCCTGGCCTGAGGGCTTCCCACTTCACTCACAGTCTTTGAGGTTGAACTCGTTGGGGGCCCGGGCAGACCAGAGGCGCATGGTGTTGACAGTGTTGTTGCGGTAACCAGGAACAGGTGTATCATAGGGAAGAGCCAGGACCACCTGCCAAAGGACAGCAGGGTTAGCGCCAGCCACAGCACCCGGTGGGCATGAAGAGCAGAGAGCCCACCCCAGCCTTCCCAGGACTGACATCCCATAATGCCCTCCCCTCCTACTTTGTACAGGTGGGAAACTAAAGAACAAACAGATGAACTGTATCCCCCCCCCCTCCCCAGCAAATCAGGGAAAGGGCCCAGGTGTCCTGGCTCCCTGCCTAGGTTCTGTCAGGCTAGTGAATGAGCCTGCAATGGTCCTGCGCTTCTGGGCAATTGCACATGTATGGTGGCGCTTATGCAAAGGTTTGTGCTGCACCCACATCCCTGTTGCAGAGGGAGCTCACACTTGCATGGAAATGCCCATTCTAGCTTTGCAATGCACACTCCAGCAAACCTACATATTTGCTATGTGCAAAGGCCTATGAATGCATCTCTATCTCCATGCACACGGCTCCTGCACCAATGACAATGCATGTGAACATACCCTCCCTCGTGCCCAAGGACACACGCCCCTGCACACCCATAGATGCACACTCACCACTCATGCACACCCCTGCCTACCAGTCCCTCATGTAGATATACATGCATTCCAGGGCAGCAACACTGTTGTGCTAATGCACACTCATCACTCACTTGTGCAATGTTGCACACTGGCCCCTCTGAGGCCTCCCAGACTCACCTGCGTGTCAACCCACTTGGTGCCATCTGACCCATGCTCCACGCGCCCGTAGAAGTGTACAGGGATCATGTACTCAGGCCGGGCCTTCTCCCAGGGGTTGCCATAGCGCAGCCAATCATCAGCCTCCTCCACCTGCCAAGGGAGGGTGATAGCAGGAGGAGTTAGTGCCAGCCTGCCCCTCCCCCACCTGGGATTCCTTCTCACTCACCCTTAAGCAGCTCAGCTACCCAAGACCCATCCCCTGCTGGGACCCTCCTGACCCTGCAGCACCTGCTGCCTCTGCACCCAGGACCCCTGAACAACCCCCTGCCCGGCCTCTCCTACCCCATACTGAGGGCAACTCAGCTGCTCCAGCTCACATCCCCCCCTGTGCCCTGCCTGCTTACCTGAACCCCCCCCTTTGCCCCTGGGGAATGACCCCCCCATTCCAGACCTGCACTTGAGGGGCATGACCCACCTGCCAGCCCCCAGAGATCTTCTGATTGAAGATGCCAAATTCGTAGCGGATGCCGTAGCCATAGGCGGCCAGTCCCAGGGTGGCCATGGAGTCCAGGAAACAGGCTGAGGGGGAAGAAGAGTGGGGGTTGGGCATTACAGACAGACAGAGGGGAGATGGGGGGGGTTACTGCAGTAACAGCCAGATCAGAGGGGCAGGCAAATGGACAGGGTTGGCAGGCAGAAGAGGTATGGGATGGGGGGCCAAGAGTGTGGCGGGGAGCAGTGTCTGGGGGCCAGGAGCATGTTGGGGAGCTGAGTGCATACTGGGGGGCATTGTCAGGGGGACAGGTGCATGCCGCAGGGCCATGTCAGGGGCCTGGTACTAGTTGTAGGGGCAGTGTCAGGGGGGCAGGGGCAGTGTCGGGGCGCTAGGTGCATGTCAAGAGGCAGTGTCAGGTGGCAGTGTCCGGGGGGCGGCGGAGGCGAGTGCATGGTGGAGGACCAAGTCAGGGGACCAGAAGCGTGTCACGGACAGTGTTGAGAGGCCAGGGGCAGTGTCAAGGAGCTGGGTGCATTCCAGGGTGCCATGTCGGGGTCTAGGTGCATGTTGCCAGGCAGTGTTGGGAGGCAGGGCCAAGGGGCTGGATGCATGTTGGGGGGCCAGGGACATGCTGGGGCTCTCCTGGCCCTGGGCACACAGGGCAGTCAGGCTCTGTGGCTGCCAAATTGGCTCCCCTCACCTGCCAGGCGCCCCAAGCCCCCGTTCCCCAGCCCTGCATCCTCCTCGATCTCCTGCAGTTCCTCCATGTCCAGGCCCAGCTGTGGGGGCAGGAAAAAAGGAGTGTTAGGGGAGATTAGCCACCTCCCCCCACTCACCCACCCCTCTCCCCACTCCATTTGCCCCATCAGTGGATCTCCCTCCCCCACCTGACCCTGAGGTACCTGGTAGGTGGCCTCATCACAGGCATTCTGCAGCCCCAGGTTCACCATGGTGTTCTGCAGTGTGCGGCCCATGTAGAACTCCAGCGAGAGGTAATAGATCCGCTGAGGAGAGGGGGAGATAAGTGAGGGAGCAGAGACAGGGTTGAGGAGCCTGTTAGCCCCATCTCCAGGAAACAGGCCCCATGCCCCATTCCCTGGTGCATTGAGCACACTAGTCTCCCACCCTGGGGCTGGACTGGAGTCCACACCCCCTAGAGGACATATCCCATTTGCCACCGTACCAGGGCAGGACACTTGGGGGGGGGGGGCAGAGGGAAGCAAGCAGGGGGCAGGTATATGGGGCTAGCTATTGGGGCCTATAGATGCCCAGCTAACCTTTAGGGAGAGCATAGGCGGGCATCAGCTATGCTATGTCAGCCCACCTCAGGTATGCAGCCGCTACTCCTATCCAGTGTCCCAGCCCTCCCTCTCCCTGCGCTGACACAAGCTCTTGCTCAGATTAAATGGCAAAAGTCAACAGCAAAATGTCAGACAGGGCTAAATTTAACCAGACTGTGCCCCCACCCAGGATGCTGAGATAGGATCAGAACTGGGGGCCTTGAGAGCAGAGATTCCTCCCCACTACCTGTCACTTCTGGGGAGAGACCCCATGTGCCACTGCCTTCCCCCTGAGCCAGCCAGTCCCTCCCCAGGTCTGGGTCACAGCTAGTCTTATATCCCATTCCTGCCCCGCCGCCAGCTGGTGCCCCTGTCCTGGTGCTGGATTACAGCCAAAATCTCCTAGAGAAGACAGGTCTCATATCCCCTTTTCTGCCCTGCCCCCCTCCCTCCACTGAGCCAGCCAGTCTCTCTGCCCTGGCACTGGATCACAGGTAGCACCCCCTAGAGGGCAAAGGCCCAGTTTCCTATTGCCAGCTTCCTTCATCCTTTAAACCTGTCCCCCCAAACCTACTGCCCCCAGCCCAAAACCTCTCCCACAACCCTAGCTCCCCCTTGGAAGACCCCCCATTACCCAGCATGCCATGAAGTGTCTCCACTAGCTCTTCATATCTGCTCATACTGGCACAAACATCTAGCCACTGCTACCTCCCTCCCCCACTTCCCAAAACAGAAAGGGGATTAATGGCCTGCAACCCCCTCATATGATCCCCCCACTGTGATTCCCTGGCTTAGCTCCTCAACCCAAAAGCAGGTCTCTGAGAGGCGGTTTGTGTTGACTCCCTGGCTCACACATACCCAGGACTTGGGGGCTAGCCAGGGATCGGTGAGGGGGCCTAGGAGGGGTGAATCACAGCCAAGACACTCACACACAGGCCTGGGGAGGGGAGGGGGAGAACGAGGGGGGATGAGGAAGCAGGATGTTGAGGGAGAACAGCCAGGATAAATGGAGGAGGAAGAACATGGGGGAGCAAAGGGCCTGAGGGCAATGTGCAGGGAGAGGGGAAAGGCAGGGGCAGCAGAGGGAGTGCAGGGTGGAGGAAAGGCAGAAGCAGAAGTGGCTGGGGAGGGCAAGTGGGTCTGAGATCTCACCCGGGCCTCTGGAGGAACTACCCCATGAGTTACATCCCCCCCATGCCAGCTCCATGGGGGTTGTGTGAGACCAGGCTCAGATGGTGACAATGGTGCCCCCTCCCCCAGCCCTTCTGACCAACCAGACAGAGCTGGCCCTGGGCACACTGTCCCTGTGGCAGGAAAGCTAGCCCAGTGCCTTGGGGACACTCCAGGTGAGAGGGGCAGAACCCATCCCTTTCCACCATGGAGGGAGCCTTCAGGCTCTGCTCAGTTCCCACTGCCCCCCACAACTAGCCAGGGGGGTTGTCCTGTAAGCCATCAGCCATCTGTCTGTATGGGGATAGGGAAGGCGGGAACTAGGGGCTGGATGGGCCTATTGGGCTGATCCCAAGTCCTTCAGTGTCAACAGCCCAGGCCTTTGCTCCCTGAGCTGAAGAAGGGTCTGGAGCACCCAGTGGCAGCAGTACAGCTCGTATTTATACCCTTCATGGCGCACATGCTGAGCCCACCTAGTGCCAGGGATCCCAGCACTGGAGTCTGGCTGCCAGGTGTCAGAAGGCAAGGACTTGGCTTACAGATGGGAAGGGGTTGTTGGTTTGTGAGTCATCCACTGCCCCCTTCCCAATCCTCCTAGAGCAAGGGACTCGACCAACACCAGACGCCCCCTGGCTTGGCAATTGCCATCAGCCCTTCTGCTGTCCCATCCCCCAGCTTTGTCCCCTGTCCTGCCTCATTGCCCTTTTCCTGGCATTGCTGCTAGCTGCCCAGGTGCCCCCTGGCCAGCCCCTTCCGGCACCCCTCCTGCCTGATCCTTTGCCCCTCGCACACCCTGCACCTTGGAATCTCTCACCTGGCACCGCTACTGTGTCCGGAGCCTTCTCCCGGTCGCGGCTCCCTGGCAGGCCTTTCAGCAGCGGTAGGGAGCTGATCGCTCCCTGCCTCTGTGCGCCCCCGGGCACTCCCACATCCCCAACGTACATCTAGCCGTTACCCGCGCTCCAGGGTACCCCGTGCTCTCTCCCAGCCAGGCCCCAGGCGCCCCTCTCCACTGCGCCCACGGGCGCCCCCCAGGCACCCACCTTGGGGTCCTTCTCGTAGTAGTATTGCTGGGTGCGGATCCACCTGCCCACCAGATGGTCGCGCACCGTGTGCGCCAGGGCGAAGTAATAGTCCCGGGGGGTGGCCACGTTCCGATCCTTCACCAGCGTGAAGTGCAGGTGCCGGTTGAAGTTCTTCTTGAGGTCGGTGACATTCTCCACCCCGGCCAGGCCCCGCACGCTAATCTGCTTCCTTTTCTCGTAGTCCGACAGCGGCCGCGACATCCTGCAGCCTCCTGCGCGGCCCGGGCTCTGTGCGCACGACGGGGGCTTTCACACGGAGGCGGGCAGGCCCTGGCACTGCGGCACCGGGGAGCCGGGCGAGTGAGAGGGACACCAACGAGCCGGGCTCTCTGTGCCGCCCAGCCCGCTTGCTGCAGCAAATGCGCCCCAAGCCCGTCCCCTCATGTATTATTAACCCAACCAGCTTGGTGCATTATTCATGAGCCCCTCCTCCAGGCCGGGAGGGAGAGGGGGAAATCCTCGCTCCGCCTTCTGGCTCATGAGGCTCCTCCCTTGTCTTATCAATTATTTATCTGATCCGGCCCTCTCCTCTCTGGGAATCCACTTTGCTGGGAGCCCTCTGGGCTGCAGAGTTGTGGGGGTGAAAATAACAGCGGGCAGGGCCCTAAGCAGACTAAGCAATTACTTAAGGCCAAAAGCATCTCAAGGGGACCTCTATTAATCACTAGCATTGTGAGGGGAAGGGGATATTGCTGCTTTTGGCCCCACTGGGCTAGCACCTGCACTGACAGAGGAGGTTAATCACAACAGCAGGAAGGAAGGGCTGGTAAAAAGCTCCTACTATAGTCATGACATGGACTAATATAATACTAAACAGTGCTTTATAAGCTCTCCCGCCCTAGCCTCCTCTTTCTGCAAAACCCTCCGTCTCTCTTTATCCCCATACTCATGCTCTAGCTAATCTTCCCTTCCAGGACATTCCTCTCCAGCTGCATATACTGTAACCATCTATGTATTCATTCCCATTCACAACATGCCTGTCTATCTCCATCCCTCACCCCCTTGTGCACTGCATTGCTCATCCAACCCTGCAGGTGATCATCCACACAGTAAAATTTCAGGCCTTGGACCAGAGGCATGGCAGGATTTGGGTTCTGGCTCACCCCTGAGCAGGCCCAGAGGCCAGGTGCTGACCGGCTGCTGACCAAAGTCCAACGGATGTGTGTGTAGATGGAAGGGGGCCTTTGCTTCAAACCTCAGCCCAAGCACAGGCTTAGAGCGCAGTGGCAACATACATGGAGTGTCTGGGAGTACATCTTTGCTCTTGGTGGCTAGGATATTAATTTTTATTGTTATGTAATGATTTCAAATTAATTAGCAACTGAGAATGAAAATTAGTGGGTAAGAACAACAGAGCAATTCAGTTAGCAGGAGGCAATGGAATAGCAAGAAAGCAAGCAGTGAATGTTATGGTGGAATTAGAATAATAATAGAAGGGAATGAATGGAAAGAATCATAAAGCAATAAAATGTAAGTAGACTGGGATGTAATTAGATTAAGGATGGAGTCAAATAAACGATAGGGGAAGAATTCCACTTAGCCAAAGCTCCCATGATCTCAAAACACTCCGTGTCCTAGACACTCAGAAAATATGAGGTAACTCAAGGTTTATCACTGCTGTGTATCTGTATGATTGTCAGGTACCTATTTGTTGTTGTTTCTTGTTTTTTATAAATAGCTTGGTTTAGGATTGGAGGCTTGTCTCTGGGGTCAGGGGATTATGTTCCAATGGTTACAGAAGGAGCGGGGACTAAGAGCCAAAAATCCTGTTCTGTTCCCATCTCTGGAAGGCAAGTAGTATATAGTGAATTAGAGCAAAAGGGGCAAAGAGGACTCCTGGGAGAGAAGTAGAACCTAGTAGCTTAGAGTAGAGGATGCTGGGAAGCAGGATGTCTGGGTTCCCTCCCTGGCCCTGCCATGTTCACCCTTCATGACCTGCACTTCCCTTCTCTGTGCCCTTGTTTTCCTATTGGCAAAGCGTTGAAACCAGAGGAAAGGCCCCCAGGCTCCATGTGCTGCTGAGTATGAATTGTCTCCATTTCACAGCATCATGCACACAAACTACTGATGCTGGAGGGTAGGAGGTGATTACAGATGTATGCCTGCACATTTACGGAATGTCTACACTACCACAGGAGTAACTGGCCCAGCCTAGACTGACAGGCTCATGCTAGCGCATAGACATTGCAACTTGGGCAGCAGCTCAGTTTCCCAGGCCCCTGGGTTAGAGCTGAGGTGGCTAGCACAAGTCTCTGCCCCAGCTGCAATAGCTACCCCACTATTTTTAGTGTGTGAGCTTGATCGTCACTGCTGCAAGTGTGGCAGGATGGGCTGGACAGCTTGCTCTCCACTGCAGGGGGTCAGGCCCTTAGGTAGAACAGTATCCCACAGTCAGGGTTATAACATGACACTGACAACTCAGCATTCACTTGGCATACCTATTGCACACTTAAATTACTGCAAACTCAAGAGTTCACCTCTATTCCCATGCCAGACCCAGCCAGTCCACTGCCTTGGGCCTGGAACATAACCAGTGACCCCTGCAGGGAAACAACCTCATATCCCATTCCTCACTGGGCATCCACCTTGGGCCATAATGAAATCAGCATCTCTTAGAGGGGAAAGGCCCACATCCCATTCTCCTTGCCCTAAGACAGCCAGTTCCCCAGCCCTGGGGCTGGATTAGAACCATTGCCCATGAAAAGAGATTAAAAGCCTCAGATAGAATCTCAGGCAAGATCCTCCCCCTAATGAATAATCAATTGGGAAAAAACCCTCCCCTGAAGAGATGAGTTATGAAAAGATCTGTGTGCTAACCTTGTGCTATTTTTCCCCTCACCCCTAAGAAGGGATCAGGCAAGGAAAGATTGCCCTGTCATATTAATTTCTATTTCTGGCATGCAGTTCAAGGAGCCTCAGTTCTTAGATCCTTATTCTGTGAGTGCATGAGTGTGTGTGTAAGTGTGAGTATTGTGTGTTTGTGCATCCATGACTGTGTATGTGCAGGCCTGAGTGTGTGAGGATGTATCAGTGTGTCTGCACGCATTCGTAAGGAGCATGGGGGAGCTTCCCACGCCGTTATTACTCAGAAGTTGGGGGTTTTTTGAACAGACAGTACTGTAAGCCTGTTCCCTTTGCATTCAGAAGGCAAGGCCAGGAGATCAGGGTCTTTCTTTTTTGTATTCCCCTTTTGCGAGGTTACCAGGATTTTTCTCAGCCAGAATGAAGTTCCTTGTAATAATGCAGTACTGCTGGGATGTCATTTTAAAGCATTGTGGCTACAGCTATGGGGAGTATATGTATCTATATACATATTTTAGACATGTGTCTGTCTGTCTGTCTGTCTGTCTGTCTATCTGTTAGTCTGTTTGTTCAGAACTCCTCCTAAACTACAAGAGCTAGGACCACCACATTTGGTATGCAGCTTCCTCTTATCAGAACTTAAAGCAGTGGTTTTCAATTTTTTTTTTCTCATGACCCAGTTGAAGAAATTTGTTGATGTCCATGACCCAGCATAATTATATCTTTTGACTAGAGTGCAGACTCCAGGGTGGGGCTGTGGGGATAAGGGTTTGGGGAGAGGGAGGGTGTGAAGGCTTTGCCTAGGGGTGTGGACTCTGGGGTAGAGCTAGAGATGAGGGGTTTAGGCAGAGGGGTTCAGTACGTGATTGGGGACTCTGGGCAGAGGAATGGAGGTGGGGTACAGGCTCTGTCTAGGGGTGCAGGCTATGGGATGTGGCTGGAGATGATGTGTTTGGGGTGCAGGAAAGGTTTCTAGGTTGGAGGGGGAGGCCAGGCTGAAACAGGGGATTGTTGGGGCACAGGCTTACCTCTGGTGCTCCCAGTCAGTGATGCAAGTGGGATGGTAAGGCAGACTTCCTGCCTGTCCTGGCACAGTGGACACACTCACTCGGAAAGTGAACAACAGCAGGTCCTGCTCCACAGGCTGCCCCTGCCCCAGGTTTGGTTCCACACTCCCATTGTCCCATTCCTAGTTTGCCTACAGGCATTGCTGAGGAAAAACGCACCAAATTCATTTTGGGCTTGTTTTGAAATGGGATCAGCTTCATTTTTTGGTTTATTTTGCTTTTTTAATCTTGTGAGAGTTGGCTACTTGCCTCCACCTAGGAGCCAGACCTGCTGCTGACTGCTTCCAGGGCACAGCGCGGTCCTCAGTGCCAGGATAGGCAGGAAGCTGGCCTTAGCACCCCCCCAGGTCACTTAGTCACCCTACAGCAGTGGCCTCCAACTTTTTTAACCACAAGATCACTTTTTCAATTTAAGTGCAATATAAGATCTACCTCAAACCCAAATACCCTCATCCCACTTCCAATCCCACCCCTTCTTTGAGGCCCTGCTTCTCCTCCACTCCTTCTCTAAGGCCTCCCCCTGCTCACTCCATACTCTTTCCTTCCCCATCCTCACTCACTTTTTCTAGGCTGGGGCAGGGGTGCAGGCTCTGGTCTTGAGCCCAAAGTGTGGGAGGGGTTCAGTGCTTAGCTGAGGGTGGGGGATTGGGGTCCAGGAGGGGTTTCAGGAGTTTGGAAGCAGGGGGACTCACTTCAGGGGCAGGAGGTTGGGTGTAGGAGGAGGTTCAGGGAGGGGACAGTCAAAAACCAACACTAACCCACTTTACAAGCAGTAAAAGTAGTAACAATAACCCCCCATGTATGTGTTGGAGCGGGAGATGAGAGGGAAGGACAGTGTGTGTTTGTGAGAATGACAGAGGCACACAGCGTGTGAGTGACAGATTTGCATTGCCAAGTTCCCTCCATCCCCTTCTCTCTGTGTGGAGATAGGTTCAGAAGTGGGGGTGGAGGGACACCCTGACATCAACGTCCTCCTATTCTTCCTTCCACACCCTGCACAGCAAGCAGGAGGCTCCTAGGGGCAGCTCCAAGGCAGAGGGCAGGAAAAGCATGACAGTGGGTGGAGGGGCAACTGAAGTGCCAGTGCTTGATAGCTTCCTGGCCAAACCAGTCAAGATCATCTGTTAGAGGCTCCAAGATCTACTGGTTGGTGACCACTACCCTACAGCAAAGCCACCCAGTGCCTGTCTTTCCACAACCCAGTACTGGGTCGCAATCCATATTTTGAAAGTAACTGACTTAAAGCAACATAAGGGTTTGGTTGTGCTAGGAAAATAGGATTTGTGCTTCTCATAAAACCATACAGAAAAGAAATGATCACCAGACAGGTGAAAGGGGCTGGCTGGCTGGCTAGGGATGCACCCCCCCCCCCACCCCCCAGTGCTGCCCCAGTCCCAAGCCTCCCAACCCCACATGCCCTTTAGTGAGAGTGGGGGACTGAAGCTCCCCTGCTGTGTATGGGAACACTGGTGGCTGGTCCCTTTCATTAGGGAGCAAGAGGAAAGTGCACAGTTTGCTGCATTTCTCACTCTGGCTGGGAGCACAGGGGGCAGATGAACTTGGACTTGCCCCAGCTGGGGGACATGAACCCCTCCCCCAGTTGTGCCCACTGGAGCTGCAGCGGCCATGGAGAGGTGCTTCTCAGCTGGCCCCGAGCTGCTGCAGTGAGAGAGAAGGCTGGGGGTAGTCTTCTCTCCCTGTGGCAGCCTGCATATTGAACCCCTCATCCCACCTTAGAGCACTGATTTAAATGAAGCATGTACATTTTAATTTTATTTTTCAAAAAACAAAAATTGAGTTAAAGACCCAAGCACTGCCGGGTCAATTTTCTAGTCTACTGTATATTTTAAGAAACCTTGTCTGTTTGATCAAGAATTCCTCCTAAACAGTAAGAGCTAGGACCATCACATTTGGTACACAGCTTCCTCTTACCATAAGTTAAAAGCAACATATGGGTTTGGTTGTGCCAGGAAAATGGGATGTGCCTAGAAATGGGATTTGCTTTTCACAAAACCAAACAGAAAAGAGACAGGATAATCAAAGCAAGTACAGTCCTCAAAATTGACATAACTGAAAGAGACTGAATCAAGATGAGCCAGAAAAATAGGATTGCTTCTCAATAAACCTTACAGAAAAGAGAGAAAACAGACATTTGGAGCAGTGTTCTGTTTTGGCACAGCTAAATCAATGCTTAAGGTTGATTTAGCTGTGCCAAATTTAGCTAGAGGACAATGCTATTGGAAATCAAATTGACTATAGCCATTTTTTGTTAAAACATGAGAATAAAAACAGTTTATAAAGATGAAGAAAAAACACTCGATGGAATTCCCATTTTAAAAAGTTTACTAAAAGATTAAATGGACACATTTAACAATTCCTTTTTAAAATCTTAAATAAAAATTAATTTAATAAAAGTAACACTGTAGTTTTTAAAAATACAATCATTTAAATAAATCATGTACATTTTCTTTTTATTTTCAAAAAACCCTCCTACCTTTATTAAGGACCCGAGCAACACCGGGTACATCTGCACATATAACATATATGTAAATCAGTATAGCTATTGCAGCAAACCCTCCTAATGGAGATGTTTCTACCAGCAAAAAAAAAAGTATTTTGGCAGCTCAACTTGACACCTGATCCCTGACTGAAAGGAGTGACAGTGTCACTGTTTCTACACTAGAGCTTTTGCTGATACAGCAATGTCACCAAACAAATCACCCATGTCTGAAAAGCTGGTAGTATAGCCCAGGCCTCAGTATCAGCCCCATGGGCTCAATGCAAGTAGGAGGCAGCAGCTAGGTCCTCAGACTGCCTAGCTCCACTGAAACCAGACCCATCACTTGACCATCACCCATTCATGATGCCTCCCATGCTCCCACCCGGCCGGCACTATCTACTACATGCCACTACTTGTCCCTAATAGAACCCAAGAGTCATGACTCTCAGCTCCTCCCTGCTCTAACCCACTAGACTCCCCTCCCCGAGCCAGGGAATGAACCCAGGAGTCCTGGCTCTGGCCTCCCTCCACCTCTCCCCGAGCCAAGGAACAAACCCGGAGCTTCGCAATTTTGTGAGCAGCTCTCCGCTCGTTGGCGCGAGAGGAAATATTGTCATTTAGCAACTCAAGCTCCTTCTAGCTGGCACCTCCCCAAGTGCCACCAGCTGGGCAGGTCTCTCTCAGTCCATGCACACAGCGCTACACTCCCACCGCTCTCTGCCCCGGGCTAGCTGAGCACGCGAACGGATAACTGGCGCAGGGGGAGCGTGGGCAGGCAGAGAGAGGGGCATGTGAGCGTGGGGGGGGGGGGGGGGAAATCTCTGCACTGACCGTCTAGACGAGAACTACAACTCCCATCAGGCCTTGCGACTGGCGGGTCTTGGCGGGCGCGAGCGTCCAGCTTCGCTGAATTTGCCGCAATGCGCGTGCCCGCTGCAGTCGCCGGGCCGGTAGCCAGACCCCTCTGTCAAGGTCACGGCGTTATAGGCTTTGATGGACAGGCACAGGGGGACTGCGGGTCGTCATGTGCTCGTCGGGACTGCCCAGCCCCCACCCCCCGCAGCCAGCCTACCCATCCCCCTGCACCCCACTCAGCCAGCTTACCCCCCCCAACCAGCCTACCCCCCCTGCTCCACTCAGCCAGCCTACCTGCCCCCTGTGCCCCCCGCAGCCAGCCTACCCATCCCCCCCACGCTCCACTCAGCCAGCCTATCCCCCCTGCCTCCCTCAGCCAACCTACCCCCCCTGCTCCACTCAGCCAGCCTACCTGCCCCATGCCCCCCTCAGCCAGCTTACCTACCCACCCCCCTGCACCCCACTCAGCCAGCCTACCCCCCCCTGCAGCCCCTCAGCCAGCATACCCACTGCCTCCTGCACGCCCCTCACCTAGCCTACTCGGCCCCTGTGCCCCCCAGCCACCCTACCTGCCCCCCTGTGCACCCCCCACAGCCAGACTACCCACACCCCCTGCGTCCCCTCAGCCAGCTTACTTGCCCCCCCCAGCCAGCCTACCCGCCCCCCTCTGCATCCCCTCAGCCAACCTACCCACCCCATTCACCCCCTCAGCCAAACTACCTGCCTCCCGAGCCCCCTCAGCCAACCTACCTGCCTGCCCCCCTGCGTCCCCTCAGCCAGCCTACTCGCCCCTTCTGCATCCCCTCAGCCAGCCTATCCACCCTTTGTGCCCCTCAGCCAGCCTACCCGCCCCATTCGCCCCCTCAGCCAGCCTCCTGCGCCCCCTCAGCCAGCCTACCTGCCTTCCTGTGCCCCCTCAGCTAGCTTACCCCTCCCTCAGCACCCCCTCAACCAGCCTACCTGTCATGCCTGCACCCCCTCAGCCACCCACTGTCAGTCAACCTTCCCACCCCCATGAACTCCATTACCTAATGTACCCAACCCCCCACCCACCATCAGCTAATGTCTCTATCCCCACACAGCCCATCAGCTAATGTAGCCCCCCCACATCCAAGCACCACCTAACCCCAGACTCCATCAGCTAATGTACCCATGCTCATGCAGCCTGCAGCTAATGAAATGCCTCAGTTTTAACCACCTCCCTCAGAACACCATCCGCACCACTATGGATGTAACCTGGCTCTATACCAACATTGCTCGCCATGATGGCATCATGGCCTGCCTCAGGTACCTGCAGAATAATGTCGAGTGGAGCAGTGCAGTGAGTTGGGACCGTTGCACCACTTGTCCCGACACTGCTGGTGCATGCAGCAGAAGAGCAGGGGTGACAGACCGCTGCTGTGGGCCCCAACTTCCCCCATTAGTCCTCTGCAGGCTAGTCCTTGGCCTCTCCTGCCCATGGTGTTGAAGGCATGTGCTACTCATACCCCCCATGTGTTACCTATGCTCCAATCTTTATGGGCCACCTCAAGGAAGAATTTCTGGAAAAAAAAATGCATCATGAGCCCAGGGCGATACTTGAGGAACATCAATTATATTTTTTTCCATTGGACTCCTTAATAGATTCCACCACTAAGGATGTAAAATCCCATTTAATTAGTTAACCCAGGGGTTCTCAAACTTTCTGATACCATGACCCCCTAAAATGCTAAATGAATTCATGACACCCCCCCCCCCTCACTGCTCTGGGTCACTTCCTCCCCCCTTCTCACCAGACTCCTTGCCCTCCTGGGGTTCCTTCAAGGCCTTTGCGGTCCTCAACACCCTTCCCCGCCGCAGGCTCCTTCCCCCCCGTCTCTTTCTCCTCTGTGCCTCTTTTCCGCTCCTTGTCCCTTTGGTGTTCTTTCTCTCTCTCTCTTCTCCTCCTCTGACCCCCACGTGCCCTTATTTACCTCCAGGCATCCCCAACCCAATCCCCCAGCCCACTGCCTGAGGGACCCCGCCCTCTCCCAGCTGGGGAAGCGTTCGGTCACCCGGCAACCGTGCCCCGGCCGGCCCCTCGCGCGTCCGCTCCTGCGCCGCCTTGTCTCCTCCTGCAGCTGAGCTGCACTACTGGAGTCCTGTGGCCCTGGCCACGCTGCGCAGCTTGCCGGTGGCTGCCTTCTGCCGCTCTTCGTGGCCGGGGGGAGAGGGGTCGCAAGTGAAAAACCGAATCCAGCTGTGACCCCCCTCTAAGTTGCTCGCGACCCCCCTGGGGTTGCAACCCACAGTTTGAGAAACACTGAGTTAACCGGTTTAACCAGTTATGTTTAACTGGTTAACCAATTAAACAGGGCAAGCAAGGGGGCAGATCTGGGCTGAAGCAGCCTCCGCCCACCATGGCTGGGCTGAAACAGCCCCCCTCCCCGCCCCCGCTCCTGCTGTGGCCTGGGCTGCTCCAGTCAGGGCTGGAATGCACCTCCTGCCCATGGCAGGCCCTGCAAGGGGGCTGCTCCAGGCCTCATCAGTTAACCAGTTAAATTCTCACATCACTTCAACAACCACCCCCTGTCCACGAAACTCTCCATAGAACACTCACATGCACCTTAGGTTCTTGGACACTAATTAACTTCAGCAATGGAATCCCACACCACTACCTACACAAAACCAACAGACCTTCACTGGGGATATAAATGAGTAGTCGAGTATACAATTAACCGATAAACCTAGGGTTATCGGTTAATCTTATTGACTACTCTCATTTCTCCCTGCCTTGCTGCCTCTGTATCAGAGGCAGCAGTGAGGGGACAGGGAAGGCTGCTGTGAAGCAGCCTCTATCTACAGCAAGCCTGGGGCTGCTGTGAGCAGAGGCTGCTTCATGGCAGTAGCCCCTGTCCTTGGTGAGCCTGGGCCCACCATGGGCAGAGGCTGCTTTGCGGCAGCAGCTCCTGTCTGCGGGAGGATCCCCCACGGATAAAGACTGCTCCGTCAGATACAGAGCAGCCTCAGTCCACAGGGAGCTTGAACCCCCATAGATAGGAGCTGCTGCCAGGCCAGGCCAGGCCAGCCTTTGTCCACAGCCAGTCCAGGCTGCTGTGGATAGAGGCTGCTTTAGGGCAACTTCCACCCTCCTTGCAGCAGCCTCTGTCTGCAGGGAGTTGGGACCTCCTGCAGACAGAGGTTGCTGCTGGACTAATCTTTGTCTATGTTGGGCCCCAAGTCGCCATGGACAGAGGCTGCTCTGCAGGATGTGGAGCAGCCTCTGTCCACAGGAAGCTCAGACCCCTATGGACAGGGCCTGCTGCTGGACCAGTGTCTGTCCGTGGACAGCCTGGGCCTCCACATACAGAGGCTGCTTCACGGCAGCCTCCACCTACCTCGCAGCAGCCTCTGTCTGTGGGGAGCTCGGACACCTGTGGACAGTGGCCGCTGCTACCCCGCACTGCTGCCTCTGTATCAGAGGCACCAGCATGGGGCAGCAGGCAGCCAATCCACGAGAGGAGCTGGTTTTTAAACTGGCTCCCCTGGCACCCCCACTGGTGCCTCTGATACAGAGGCAGCAGCATGGGATGGCAGGGGGCTCCCTGGGAGTGGGGCTGGAATGCACTGGCTGCTGGCCCACCCCTGGGAACTATCAAATATTTGAGTAACTGATAAGAATTCATGTGGCTACTCAACTATTCTATTACCTGCTATCTAACATCCCTATCCTCCACTCACCTCCACAGATCCAGCTACCACTTCAGACACATCAAATCTGTTATCTATAGCCAAGCATTCAGATAGATGCCAGAGAATTTGCTGTCAGGAGAAAGTCTGGGGTACACACCTACACATGATTAAAGCACTTTCACTAGAGAAGGACACTCCATCAGAGAAGTAGATCACATCATGGAATGGGCCATCAAACCTGCTTCAATACAGGAGGGAAAAATCCACATTGGAAACCACATGGGTGATCATCGAACCATTTCAAACCATAGTTGATGGTTACCACATCCTGGATAAAACGTCTTTCTTGAACTCCCTTTCTGGCCTTCAAACCACCCCCAACTCTCCAAGCTCAGAAGCAAACTCCCCATAGACTAGGACCCACCAAATCAAAGCAGCAGAGGCCTACACCCTCGAAGGAATTCACACACAAAAATTATGACACAAAAACTCCTTGTCATCCAGGGGTAAACACATCTCAGCAAATACTCTGAATCAAACCACTCAGGCCTCATCCTTAGATGAAATGTGCTAAGTGCTTGGGAATGTAAATCCATAGCGCCGCTAGACACTAACACACATAGATTTAATGGGACACTGGTTTCATGGCTCATTGCAACAGTCTATATGCACACCTCTCTGCTAACCCTGAATGGCATACTTCAAATGCCTTTTCCATAACAATCTAACCCTGGTGGGCCACTCCATCTCAAATGACCTCCTGCAATGCTTAGCTATCTGTCCTGACTTGTATTTAGCTCAAGAACTCTGATGTCTTTCCTGGGACCTGAAGATTACCTCAGGTGCAAACTTTTAAAATAAGAATGGCCATACTGGGTCAGACCAAAGGTCCATCTAGCCCAGTGTCGTGTCTTCTGACAGTGGCCAATGCCAGATACCCCAGAAGGCGTGAACAGAACAGGTTATCAAGTGATCCCTCTCCTGTCATCCATTTCCAGCCCCTGACAAATGGAGGCTATGGTCACCATTCCTACCCATTCTGGCTAATATGTATTGATGGACCTAAACTCCATGAATTTATCTAGTTCTTTTTTGAACCCTATCAAAGTCCTGGGCTTCACAACATCCTCTGGCAAGGATTTCCATAGGTTGACTCTGTACTGCATGAAGAAAAACTTCCTTTTGTTTGTTTTAAATCTGCTACTTATTAATTTCATTTGGTGACTCCTAGTTCTTATGGGAACAAGTAAATAACTTTTCCTTATTCACTTTCATCATACCGGTCATGATTTTATAAACCTCTATCATAGCCCTCCTCTTTTCTAAGATGAAAAAATCCTGTCTTTTTAATCTCTCCTCATATAGCACCCATTCCAAACTCCTAATCATTTTAGTTGCCTTTTTCTGAACCTTTTCCAATGCCAGTATATCTTTTTTGAGATGAGGTGACCACACCTGTACATAGTATTCAAGATGTGAGCATACCATGGATTTACATAGAGGCAATAAGATATTCTGTCTTATTCTCTATCCCCTTTTTAATGATTCCTAATATTCGGTTTGCTTTTTTGACTGCCACTGCACATTGAGTGGACATCTTCAGAGAACTATCCACAGTGACTCCAAGATCTGTCTCTTGCGTGGTTATAACTAAATTAGTCCCCATCATTTTGTATATATAGTTTGGATTATATTTTCCAATGTGCATTACTTTGCATTTATCAACATTAAAATTACTTTGCCATTTTGTTGTCCAATCACCTAGTTTTGAGAGATCCTTTTGAAGCTCTTCACAGTTTGCTTTGTTCGTAACTATCTTGAGTAGTTTAATATCTGCAAATTTTGCCACTTCACTGTTTACCCCTTTCTCCAGATCATTGATAAATAGGTTAAATAGGATTGGTCCCAGTATGGTCCCTTGGGGGACACCACTAGTTACCTCTCTCCATTCTGAAAACTGATCATTTATTCCTACCCTTTGTTTCCTGTCTTAACCAGTTATCAATCCATGAGAGGAGCTTCCCTCTTATGCCATGACATTTTATTTTGCTTAGCCTTTGGTGAGGGACCTTGTCAAAGGCTTTCCAGAAATCTAAGTACACTATATCCATTGGATTCTCCATGTCCTCATGCTTGTTGACCACCTCAAAGAATTCTAGTAGATTAGTAAGGCATGATTTCCCTTTACAGAATCCATGTTAACTTTTCTCCAACAAATTATGTTCATCTGCGTGTCTGACAATTCTATTCTTAACTATAACTTTTTAATTGCACATTCACCAACAAAAGTTGCTCCAGTGAAGATATACCCTACCTATCTTGTCTCTATCTCCATCCATCTATCCCCATACACACCCCTCCATCTCCAGACACAGACAGCTGATCTGTTATCCCAGACAGGTCACCCTCCTCCAATCTCTTTTTATCTCTCTCCTACCTGTCTAATCTCCCTTTTTCCTGCTAAACTCTCTGTTGATCTACCTAATTTCACACTCTAGATCCCCCAGGCTCATTATTGGTCTAATCCCTCCATCCCCTAATCCCTGCTGCTGGGTGACAGTCACCTCTATGCATGCTATAAATCCTTATTTCCAGGACTGAGACAGGATTTAAGTAATTCACAGACATTCCCCCATGCTCAGGTTCCATTCCCCCATATGCCTCCTCTTGGTTTCCCCTTTTAATGCTACCGGGGCTCTACTGAATCCCAAGGGCCTTACATGTCTGATGGGAGAAACCTGTAGCACCCTGAGTCCCCCACTCCAGTCCCAGGACGCTGCCTTGCTTGTATGGGTAGAATTCCCATTGCAATAGCTGTGGTGATGCAACTCAGACCCCCTCAGAGGGATAGGGCCATGTCCACCCACACCTAGGCGGCGAAGAGAAGGGATCAGAAGTCCACACAAGACCAAGGACCCAGACACATAGCCTATGTCAACACTGGCCAGTCTTGCGCAAGAACATATGCAAATGAGGCACAGCGATGAATATCACCGTGCCTCATTTGCATACTTAATGAGCCACCATTTTTGTGCGAGGGGCTTTTGTGCAAGAAGGAGCAGTCTACACTGCTGAAAATAAGCGGCAGAATGGCTCTTGCACAAGAGGGGGTTTTTGTGCAAGAAGGAGCAGTGTAAACTGCTCCTTTGCAAAAATGGCAGCTCATTAAGTATGCAAGGATGCTCCATTTGCATATGTTCTTGCGCAAGACTGGCCAGTGTAGATGTAGCCATAAGATTAGACAGATAGGGATTCAGATCTCTGCCACAGGCAGAACTGCCTCAGACATCATGATGCTCCTTTGGGGTCAGGGAGAGGTTCATACCCTTCCAGAGGGGCAGTGTCCCCTAGCCAGACACTTAGGGGGCAAGGAGAGGGGGTCAGTCTCCCCATGAGGGCCACCCCCCCTCCCCCCAAGTTCCCAGCTCACACCCAGGAGGATAGGTACGTAAGGTCACTTGGAGGTGCACCCCTCATGCCCAGGCTCAGCCTTGCACAGGTCCTTGTTGCCAGCTGACCACTTACCAGGCCCTGCAAGAGCTTTGTCTGGTACAAGGATCACTAAGCTGCTGGGTCATCAACAAGGCTGATGCCAGCTGGCCTTAAAGGGCCAACCAGCTTGTGACCCAGGGTAATCACAGCCCAGGCAGGGGAGGGGGAGCACTGAGCTGCAGAGCATGGAGGTACTGAGAAATTCTTTTAAACAAACAAGGAAATTAAACACCCCAGGCTTTGTTAGCACAGAGCCAAGCTTGCCCAGGGTACCTTGTGCTCACCCACATGGAGAGTATCAAGACAAACCTCTGAAAGCCAAGCAAGGAAGAGGTATAGTCACAACATGAGGAGGCATCTTTGGGTGAAGCTCCAACCACAGGCAAACAACATGCAGGCCTTGGCTGCTTAAAACTGTACTAGACCAAGTGCATGTCCTGTGGGCCGTTGCTAGATGTAGACTCAGCTAGGGAATGTAAACATATATTGATTACATCCACCTTTGTGGTGCCATAGGAGTGGCTATGCTACAGTGGCACAGCTGCAGCTCCTATCTGAGTCGCAGGAGTGCAGACATGCCTCAGAGCAGTGCCGTACCTTTGTAAATGCTGCAGAACACTTTGGGAACAGAGCCCTGGGACCAATTCGCCTCTCTGTGCTATGGCAAAACTTGGGTTTGCACCAGGCTGACTCTCCAAGCCTGTGCCATGACAATCCACCCCAGCCCTGCTACTTGGCTCCTCCCCTTAGCATCCCCTCCAAGCCATGGCCTTTGCTGAGCCCCACAGCATGTCTGCCACCAGACTGCTGTTGCTGATGCCTGTGATGAGCAAACAAACCCCAGTGCAGCCTGTGGACACAACCCACAATTCTCAGGGTGAAATGATCTTGAGGCATGCACACCCTCTTCCTGCAGCACAGCACCCACCCTGCCAGACTGCCCCATGTAGTCCCTCCTGGTTCAGCACAGCCACCCCCACTGTTGGAGGACACATGGGACACTGTTGGAGTTTTGAGTCTGTGCAACGCCACAAACAACAGCACCTCTGCCAAGACCTTCCTTGGTGCTTCTAAGTGGAGAGTTGGAGACTGGAAGGCCAGGCCCAGAAGGATGGACAGATCATCTGCTCTGCCCAGGAGTGTCACCAGCTCCATTTGCACTGAGCCCCTCTTTAGCATATGATCAGAGTCTTCAAGGAAGGCAGCCGGGGCTGATTACAAGGGTGAGAGCTGAGGAACCCACCCCCATTGGGAGTAGGTTAACCCTTGCAATACTCTTCCTGAACCATCAAACTACTGGCCAGATCCAGCACATGGGACAGAGTCAAGATTCTACCCAGTTATCTGAGGTTGGAGTTCAGCTGCTGTCCATGTTCTGGACAAGCCCAGGGCACCAGTGGTAGCAACCTTAACTCTGCAGGCACCAGGTTTTGGGGCATTTAACATGGTGAGGCTGCTTGCTCTCTTTATACCTCTCATCTGCAATGTGGTACCTTCCAGCTACATAGTGCCTCAGTGCTGCACTGGGGGCAGCACCTCCTACTGATCTTTCAGCCTGCTCCCTGGAACACAGTACAGCTTAACACAGGACCAGCATTAACCCAACTGATAGGACTGCATCCATTGGCATTACCCCACACTGCTCCTTGCAAGCATAGTGGCCCCTTGCATCACACTGGGATACTGGGCTCAGCACCAGCTCCTACCCCACGCTACCCCCAGAAGTGGCCTGCACAATTCCATCTTTAGACTCCCAGACCAGCAAAGCTCCCAGCTCAAGTGCAATGGTCGTGGCTCATCCCTTTCCCTGGGCTCCTCAGGTGCAAGCCTGTTCCTGGTGAGCAAGGGGATTAAGCGAGGCAGCAGTGGAGATTAAGGCAGCAGGATTAGTGCACCTGGCACCACCTGGGAACTGGGACTTGGCCTGTTCTTGACTCACTTTTAAGAAGATAAGAAACTGTGATGGCTTGAGCCTGATTGATGTAGAAACACAGCTGAGCACCCTCCCCAGCCTCAAGTGCACATTCTCCAGGGCTCCACTTGGATACTAGCTCTGTCTCCTCATGCTTCTGATCATGAGATTTCACATAAAATGCAGTCAAGGCCCTACTGCTTACAGAGGTAAAATTATTCCTCAAAATGCCACGAAAGGGTCAGCCAGCAGCTGAAATCTTCCTGAGACTATAGGCAGCAGCTCTTTGGACAGCATGAGCTGCCCCATATCATTCAAGGGGAGTTAACGCTGGTTCCCTACTGACAATAATTCAAGATATCATTGGCAGGAATCACTCTGGCAGCAGCATAAATGCCAGTCAGGTGTTCACTCTGGAATCTAATGTGAAATTAAACAGAATGGGGCCCCCCATGTATTTAAATGGCAGTTACGCCTTCACGCTGAAATGTAGCGGTGGCATTTTAACATGACACCATTAGCCAGCCCACTGCTGACCAAAGAGAGGAGGAAAGGAGATCTCAGGCATGTGGGGGCTAGTACATCCCTCCCCACAGCAGGGGCCATGCCCATTTTCATGCCTACTAGGGAGTAGGCACAGAGGGTAATAGGCAGCTATGGAGCCAATGAAGGGCTCTCAAGTCATCATTCATGGTCAACTTGGGCCAACATGCCATGGTCCTATAGACAATCACTGCATTTCAGAGCCCTCAGCAGACCTACGGGGAGAGACAGAACACTTGGAATTTCCCATGGGGCTCCTGAGCTGCTGTTTCAGAGCTGTAGCTATCAGAGCAAGCATTCCTGTCTCTTGGAACAAAGAGGGAAACTTCAGTACAGTACAGACAAGTGAAAAGATTTGCCCCAGGTCCCACAGCAGAGCCCAGGACAGAACCCTAGAGTCTGGAGTCCCAGTCCCCTACTTTAATCTAATGGAACACACCCCTCTCCCAGCACCAGCCATACAGCTCAGGATCCTTGCTTCTCAACTGCTCTAGCCACTTCACCATAGGTCCTTCAAGCTAGGAACAGAAGCCAGCAGTCCTGGCTCCCAGCTCCAAACCCCACCAAGCCTTCTCAGGGCTGGGAGTAGAACCTAGGAATCTTGCC
This sequence comes from Pelochelys cantorii, assembly GCA_032595735.1. NCBI lineage: Eukaryota > Metazoa > Chordata > Testudines > Trionychidae > Pelochelys > Pelochelys cantorii. Next base: position 37,615,206 of record CM064336.1, read on the forward strand.
TGGCAGGGTAGGCTTTTTGTAGAGTGGGCATAAAATTAGAAGCATTGACCCTGGGTGACCTTATTAGCCCATTGTTTCTATTAATACCCAGGCTCATTAGAGTTTGATTAAGGCAATAGGCTCTACAAAACAGTTTACTGACATGGGGAGGGTCCTAGACTCTTTCAAGTCTCCTCCAACCTCAAGTCAGTTAAAGTTTTCCATAAGGATCTGCCTGTGTGATTTTAGAGTAGGGCAGAGCGTGGAGGCAGGAGAAAGCTAAGCCAAGGTATATGGAGCAGAGGTTAAACAGAACCTCTGGTTACAGAGCTGGAAATCTGATACACCAGAAATCCAGAGCAAGCTGTAAAGGCCAGAGAGCCTGTGTATAAGAAACTCTCAGCCCCTACTCATCAGCAGAGAGAGGCAGAACCAACCCCAGCACATATTTGAGCCTGTTGGCAGGTAGAAAACCTTGCCTGTTGCCTGCTTGATATTTACAAGAATCCAAAGAAAGACTAGAGGACTAGAAACTGGGGCAATCACTGTGGGAAATCAGGATGGGCTCTGGGGTGGGGAGGATTATTTGTAGTGGGGTAAGCAGCTAGCAACTTTAGTCATGCACCAGGATCCCATTGTGTTAGGTGATGTACAGACCAAAAGACTTGCAGCCTAAGATAAAAATGAGAATACAGAAAGCCTGGAAATACAAGGAAACAATGAGACAATATTGGTTAACCTCTAGGACCTGATCTCTTCACACCAGCAGCCCCACTGTTCTCAAGTTTTTGTAGGCTAATGGCAGAGGAAAGTTTTGAGGCAAGTGTGGAGGGAGGAGAATGAGGTGGCTTTGTGGGTATTTACGGGGATCTCCTCCCGAGCACAAGGGGCAGCACCAGAGAAAGCACCAAGGGACTTGTCTGAATACAGAACACATGGTGGTTGGCATCACAGGCTGATGAAACTGACAGCTTGCTAGCAAGAGATGGGGCAGGGAAAGGCAGTGAAGAAGTCTGGGGAAAAGCAGCAGCTTGTGTTTGATAGGATGAAGGGGGAGCCAGTGTAGGGTTGCAAAGGGGGGGTGGGGAAGACCAATTAACAAAGGGAACAACTTACCTTGAGATGTGGTGGATTCTCACAGGGAGTTTTTCTGGCACCCCACTCTAGATATAGGCTGGAGATAGGAACTACTGAGTGGGATTCTGCATAGGAAAATAGATGTAATGATCTGAATAGTCTTCTAGCCTTCAAACCTCTGAGATACCAGCCAAAGCCATGAGGGGAAGGTGCCCTCATATTAAAGCAAAACAGCTTGTGTCCGACTTTCTCTGCAGTTATTTGGTGACAGAGTACAGGCACAGGCCAGGACTCCATCGCACCAGGTGCTGCTCTCACATAGAAGCCAGGCCCTGCTTCAAAGAGCTTCCAGTTAATGTGGTCATTGCTTTGTTAGCAATAGCACCTAAAGGGTAGTTTGGTTGCTCCTTCCAGATGTTGGGAGAAGCAGCACCAAGGCGGTTGTGGGGAAAATGCAAACAGCAGGTTCTGGGAACCAGCACTGTCAGGAGCAGTGGGGAATGTCGGTAGCTCAATGGTCAAGTGTCAACCCCCCTCCCTGATGCAAAGGTGCCTTTCTTTGCTGGGACTGGAGACTCATGGGTCCCATTCCCAGCTCTGCCACAAGTTTCCTGCATGAACACAGGTAGGAGTCATATTCCTGGCTGGGTGCAGATTCCTTGTGAAGTGGGGAGAAGACCCCTTCCTTTGTCTGCCATAACATTTAGATCAGCAGCCTCATCTGAGCTCAGGATGTCCCAGCAGGGTGGGTGCCACCTAGGACCGCCCTCCCCCCCCCCCAATAGCTGTGAGGCCAGGTGCTAGTCCCCATGGAATTACAGTCTAGAGAAAGTGGGAGAAGGAAACATGCATTATCCCCATTTTATAGATGAGAGGTGAGGCCCAGAATAATGAACCAACTTGCCCAAGGCCCCCAGGGAGGCTGTTGCAAAGCCAGGAATGGCAAGTGCCTCACCCCCAAGGACACCATTAGGCACACTAACCTCTACAAGGCTCAGCTGAGATGGTCAGTGGTTCCAGGGATCCACACACTTCATTTCCATTACAATCAATCCAGTCTGGGAGGGCAAGGCCCTTATGTGGGCTTGGATGATACCAGACTTGACTTGCCAGGTTGCTCTGCAGACTGCACTAGCTCAAATCCTGTCCTATGCTGTCAGCGGAGAAAGGAACCTTAGACATGCATTCTCTAGCTGTCCCAGGCTCCCCGTTGCAGCAGGTGACATGAGAACACTCCTATCAATTGCATGTCTCAAACCTGGAGGTCTACAGAATGCCAGGATCACCCAGCTTTTAACAGAGCTGGGGAGAGGCCACTTCAGGTCCTGAATCTCAACAGGAAGGAAAGTTGTTCTGGTGATCAAACAGCCTGTTTTCTCTGCAGTGTTTTGGCAGCTCTCTGGAACAAAACTCATATCCTACACTGTCACCAGAACCACCTATGCTGGCCTAATTTACATTCCAAGCACAGCCTGTTCTCAGGAAACGGCTCCTTCACTAAAGCTTTCCACACATCTACAGGTCACAAAGCAGGGACAATGGAACAGGACATTTCTTGCCCCACAAGCTACAGGAACTTAGGGCATGAGCAGATTACTTGGCCTCATGTTTCTTTTGCAGCCTCCCCCATTTTGGCAGAAATGAGGGGCTGCAGAAAGTGGGAGTCAGTGCTGGCACAGCAATGGTTTCCGGGCAGGACATGGTGGTTGAATGATGGTATGCTGAGAGAAACCCATCTCATGAAAATTGCCACCTTCCCCCATGGCCATGGGGTACCCAGCTACTGCCTCAGACCTTATCCCAAATCAGCTGCTCCAGAAGCTGTGAAGATCAATGAACTGCAGGAGCAGATAAGCTTTTCTTCTGCACTTAAGTAAAGCTAGCTGGAGCTGAAAAGTTCCAACAGATAGAGCAATAGACTCTTCTTTCTTAGGTATGCCTAGAGGCCCTGACAAATACACAGCCTGATTATCCCATCATGCACGGTGCAGCCCAGGCCTGACTGAAAGGGGGGAACCGTGTCATGCCAGGGACCATGCACATGGGGAGAACCCTGTCTCAAGGAGTTTACACCCTATACACAGGCAGGATCACCCTGTTCCAAGTAACCAGAGGAATCTGTAGCCTCCTAAGGCCCAAACCATGATTACTTTGACAATAGTGCTCCATGATCAGGGACCCATTGCAGCAGGTGCTGCAGAGACAGTCTCTGCCCACTGTCTCACCGGGCAAGCTAGACAAAAAACAGGAAAGACTGGCACTAAGAAGCATCTTACCCAGTGTCACATAGCTGATCATTGCAGAGCCATGAATCAAACCCAGGTGGAGTCCCAGTCCTCTGCCTCTCCGATTGGCCACCTCTCCCCCCCACATTCACCTTCTAGTAAAGCAAGGAGGAAGGGGGAGCACATTTGGACACCTGTCTCAGCTTGATTTTGCCACAAAAATGTTCCTATTTCAAGAGTCTTGAAAGCTCAAGGTGATCAGCAATTGGGATTTGTGAGACATACAGATTTCAGAGCCTGAACACCTGGCTACGGGCTCTGGAATGAGCATAGGGCTGATGCTTACAGCAGGGGACACTGGGAGTTGGGATTCCTGTATTCTATTCTCAACTCCAGGATGAGTGGGGACTAGGAGTCATTGAGAACCAGATTTTATTTCACCAAAAAAAAAAAAAATCAATCACAGTAAGGCCAATAGCTGAATAAGGTTTCAAAACAAGTTGAGACCCTGCTAACAAAGGCATAGTTACAGTAGGGAAAGAAGAAACTACACCAAGCAGTTTTTCATAGTGACCCTGAGACATGATGAACCCAGTGAGTGACACTTACCAAGTTCCTGTCTCTTGTACAGTTGCACTGAAGAAAGAGCAAGGGACTGGACAACCAGGCAACCCTGCTCTCACCTCAACTCTGCCACTCATGCATGGATCTTGGGGATAGGCACTCCAAGGCTACCAACCCTATTCTGCTGGAGAAACACCAACCTACCTCCATACATGTGGGGTTGGGGGACTTAACTCAGGAGTGTTTTTACAGAGTACTGACAAAGGCAGTCCATGTGATCAGAGCAGATGATCTAGCCACTGTTTTGTAGCTTTGCAAACACCAACAGTTTCTTTTAAAGAAGTCAAAGATGCAATAAGAGGCTGATGTTCAGCACCACACAGTTAAGACTCAGCCAACAGACTGACTGTAGCTGACATTATGTCCATTCACACTTGTGCTAGTCTTTACACAAGTGAGGGGGAATCTTAGTCTCTCCTTTTTTAAAGTCACAACTACGCCTGCTACCATTGAAATGCTAGCTAGCTGATCTGAAATATTTATATGCTGCCATTGCATGCTTCTCCCGACCCAAATCCACAAGAGAAACTGGCACAAAGCAGGGCTATTCTGCTGGCCCTACCTAGGCAGAAATTATTCACAATGCTTGGAGGACACAGCAGTGAAGTGGCAGAAATGCTCCTAAGGGTACTGGTTTGAGGTTCTGCTCACGTCTGGCATAGGTGCAGAAATGGAAATTGTTAGCAGGGAGTGGACAAACCAAGCCACTCAATGTTGCCATGCAAAACTTGATATTTTAGCTAGGCCCTTGGCTTAAGGAGGGACTAGCACTACAGAACATGAGGTATTAAATGAGCCAGTGACCCTTTGATGGGTCAGACTATGACAGCAGAGAAGGCAGCCCACCTAATACTGCCCCAACAACAGAGGTATCAAATATTCTGTAACTGGATTGCTGCTGGAACAGCCACCTCCCAGCAAGGATCCTGTTTGTAAGGCTGAATGCCTCAAGAGGAGTCAAGCTTCCAGGGATACACCCTTTCCATACAAAATTGCTAGGAATCACATCCCCAAACCCTGCCTTTAAGAAATATAGCCCAACTCTTGCAGTTGAACATAGCACCATGTATTGGTAGCAAATGCTAACAGGGTCCCACCCAAGTCCATTGGGAATTAATTAGTCCTTTATAAAAATGCTTTTATTCATTGGAACCTCCCCTCTAATGCAGTTTTATTCATACACAAAAAAAGCAGTAAGAAATGGCTGCGGGTGTCGGAACGGAAGAGCGTTTTACACATTATCATCAACAGAAACCGCTCCAATTTGGGGGGCAAGGGGACCCCAGACCACAAAACATTCAGATGTTAAAAAAAAGATTCTAGGCACGTGGCAAGAGAAAAGCAAATGGACCTTGAGTGTATGCAGTAGCAGGGCCTTCTCAATGTCTACTGAAACCTCAAATACCCAATTAACCACCGACAACTTGCTACTGCCCCCTGTGGGATATTCCAATACCCACAGTTAGAGGACAATGGACCCACTCCTCCAGCATGCTTGCCACTATTGTCTGGTATAGCAATGCTTCCCAAGCCAAAGCCCTGACTTGGAGTGTAATTAGAGCTGGAGTTCATAGGGCCCAAAGATTAGCTATAGTACTTTCCTGTCTCTTCCCTCTGGTATGCAGTCATATCCAAGGAGACCTCTAAAATCCATTTGCTTGCCTCTTGCCCACATTCCAACCTACAGGCACTAAGCCGTGCTGTATCTAGTCTCAGAGAGCACTGTTCTTTTCCAATGGATTTAAAATCTAAGTCAGAGTGAGAGAAGGAGAGAGAAAGAAAAAGTAACAGTTTCACAATATGGAGCCAGCGTTCCAACCGCATTCTCCAAGGAAAGAGTCATGTTGCTTCACAGAACTGTTCTCTCTCCCAACATGTCCACCAGCCAGCTACAGGCAGGTTTCTGCGCCAAGGGAGTATCCTCACTGCATTCCTAGAGTCCTCTGATCTCACTGTGGGAGCCCCGGCAGCCCCTGCTTCAGAAGAGAGACTCCGTGCTTCAGTGCCCTGAGAGCTAGTGCGGATTCTGCTACTGAAACACACAAGTTGGACAGGAATCGGACATGACAAAGCTCTGAGCCTTCATTCTGAATAGCGCAAGGAGGAAGTTGAGAGATGTCATCTCTGGCACGTTCCCAGCAGCCTGGCTTAACGTGCCTCCCCCTTCCGATTCCTGGCTCCATAAGGTGAGATTCAGCATTTTATGAGACAATTGAATAGAAAAAAATCCATCCTTCAGTTCTGTGGTGGGGGTGGTGGAGGTGCAGGAGGCATGCCAAATGGCGGCAAGGCCGGCACCCCCATCCCCATCATGGTGACGAAATTAGAAGGGTCCATGGGGGGCGGGGGAGGGGGAGGGGCGTACATCATGCCCGCGGAGCCAGGCGGCGGCGGCGGCGGAGGAGGCGGGGCCCCGGGCGGCAGCGGAGGCTGGACCCCTGGAGGCAAAGGGACCATGGAGGGGTTGCCTTGCATCTGCGGGGCCCCCGTAGAAGCCGCCGCCGCCGCAGCCCCCTGCTGCTGCCATGGCGGGATGGACCCGGTGCCAGCGCTCGTGGTGGTGGTGGTCGTCGAATCTAGGATTTAAAGAAGAATAAGGTCACTTAAAAGGATCCAGGGTGAAGCTCAGAGCAGCTGTGGGTAAGGGAAGTGTCAGCCTCACTAAAGGGACCGGACTGTGATGGGATGATGGCTCGCCACGTGCACATAGGACACTACTGATCCTGGGAGTGTAACAGAGCATTCTCTGGTGTCAATAAGAGTCTTCCATATGACTGCTTTGCCCTATGTGCAGAGAGCTATTTCCATCTCTGCTTTGGCACAGGTGACAGCTGGGCAAGCAGGGTGCAGGAACGCAGCTCCCAAAAGCAGCAGGGGGCTACTTGCTATGACAGTGTTTCCCAGCCAATGGGCAGCGGACAGCAGCAATGGAGATGGGGTCACTGTACTACCCCAGCCTCTGCAAACATGCTGCCATGTTCTCACCTCCCCTACCCCTCCTTCTACACCCATTTAATATATGGGTGGGTGGGGTAGCGTCCCTTTCTCCCACGCATGCGGGATGGGGATAAAGGTAAGAGAATTGCTCTTACTCACTTTGCTGCCATGGCAAGGGAGTACTGGACGCCATACTGCTGCTGGGAGGTGGCGGCGGAGGCTGCTGCTGCTGCTGCCATGGGGGAAGAGGACCAGAGGGAGGCGGGGGAGGCTGACCACTGGGCGGAGGGGGCGGCGGGGCCATCATACCCATCGGCGGCGGCATCATACCTGCAAGGGAGAGGGGCTGCCAATTAGGGGCTGGGCACTGAGGTGACACTGAAAGGTGACTTGGTTAAGGGCTTGTGACAGAAGACACTCACCTTTTCCTTGATGCAGGCGATAGACCCCAGAGCCCACAGGCGTATTTCCCAGGTACTGATCTTGAGGGAATGAAAGACCGCAGCCTTAGTGCCAATTACAGACAAATTCCTCCCACCTCTCTCTCTCCCCCCGCCCCCCACACTCCCAAAAGCCCCTCTCAGCTGCCCAGCAGCCCTGCCCTCAGACAAGAGCCCATGTAGACACTGTAGCCCAGTGATACTCAGACTGTGGCTTTCAAGCCTCAAGTGGCAGTCTTCTGCAGCTTAGGATATTAAAACATTTAATTAACCAAAGTTATTAATCAGGATGCTTGTACTATAACCAATTTAGTTGTCAACTTGTATTATGTTAACAACTTACTTGTATGTATGTATAAATATAAAAACGCTATTTCTCCTGGCATTCATACTGGTAGGGCTCTTTTAGGTAATGCTTGGCTCCTGAATTTGGCGCAAGTATTACTGCCATAGCCTAAGCCCTGAAGCTGTAAAGAAATAAACTCTTCACTTTGAGAAGGGAGCATACCATTAAGTAGTGTCTATCACAACTAAGGAACATTCCCCTATGGCCAAACCCCAACACCAGTCTCCACCCAAGCCAACACCCACATACCCGCAGTGCCTTGGAATGTACTTACCCATGTGGTGGGGGCCAGGGTGACCTGGAGGATGTGGCCCCTGGTTCATGGGTGGATGATGTGGTTGCATCCAAGGTGGTGGGCCATTGGGATTATGCTGCATTGGATGGCCACCATGCCCACCCATGTTGGGCATAGGATGGTGGAAGTTGTGAGGGCCACCTGGACCTCCAGGTCCTCCATGCATGCCATGGTAGGGCCGGTTGTCAGAGGGGCCAGAGTTCATCCACGGAGGACGGTTCTGGTGGGAGGCAAAAGTGTGGGGAGAGAGAAAGGAGCTATTTAGATATACCTTTAAATACAATAAAAGCTATCTTCCCATGTACTTCAGACAGCAGAAGGGGAATCTAACTTAATTGTTATATTATGGAACAGGACCAGACTCTTTTTGAGAGTCTAATGTGATATCTTGACAGTGGCCAGTCAGATGCTTTGGAGGAAGGCGCAAGAAACTATACCCTGCATCATGCTGATGAGAAATAAACCTGTCTCTGACATTATCTCTCACCCCGTTCCTTACTAGTTACAGATTGGTGTAAGCTCTGAAGCAGGTGGTGTAAACATCCCTACCAAAGCTTGTTAGCACTGACTACTGTAGCTTTTAATGTCCGTAAAAGTGTCCCATTGTTTTTTTTTTAAACCTAACTTTTTGGCCTCAATGCTATGGCAATGAGTTTTACAGAGTACTGTGAAAGAATTGTTTTGTTTTGGGGTTTGTCTTCCTGACAAGAGCATCTTCTCTTATCTACTCCACACACGAAATTTTGTAATAAGCACGTGTAGCATGAAAAGTATCTCTTATTCATTATTAAATCACCACCTTCCAATTTCACTCAATGTTCCCTAGTGCTTGCATTGTGAGACAGGGAGAACAGAAGCTCCTGGTTTCCATTCTCTAAGTTTATAGAACTATGCTTTCTGAACAATCCAGTTTTCATTCTACTTAAGAATTTCCAAGCTCCTCAAAATGTTTTGGGTGTCCCAAAACATGACAAAATACAGGAGCTGACTGCACAGGTGTTTCCCTTCCTATTAATCATTAAAGAGACAGAGATTCCTGTCACCACCACTGTAGACGTATGGTGGGATGGACACCACAGTGCACAGGGGTGAAGAAAAGGGTTTTTCCTTCCAAGCAGATAAGTGAAAAGGCCCAGTAACTCACAGGAGGCGGCGGGTTGTTTCCTGGTCCAGAGGGTCTGGGCCCACTTGACAGAGGTGTATTGGTAGGGCCAGAGGAAGATCCCACAGATGCTGGGACTGGAGCTTCTCCCAACTCTGCCATCAGGGACAAGTATTCTTTGTCCATGCGGGCTTTGTCCTGAGCAGACTGAGGGTCTCCACCAGGTCTAGAAGCAAACAGTCACACACCACTAAGCCAGTGTTTTAAAATGTTCCCTCAAATGTTTTCCATTCACGTGCAGGATGGATTTTATTACGTGCACCATTACAGAGATATGTGGTGGGGGTCAGATCAAGGGATTCAGAGCATAGAAGGGATCTCAGGGCTAGGAGGCAAGGGAATGAAGGCCCTGGGTGCAGACTAAAGAGTGGGGTCAGGGACGAGGAATTTGAAGTGCGAGGTATCTCCCCCCAACCACGGCAGCTCCAGGGCTGGGAGAGATGCACCTCCCTCCACCACAGTCCTGAGTACCTGTGTGGCCCTTGATAGACTGCTGAGTGGCTGCACAGCTTAGAGGGAACTTAATTTTCAACCTACTGTCATTTGGCAGACCCTTCAAAAGGTGGTGTAGAATCTTTTGGAAATTCAACCTGTGTTCCATGTACCACTACCACAGAGGTCAGATTGAAAACTGATTGAACAAAATTCAATTATGAATGTTGCACATGCATAGCATTTGACAGAGTGAAAGGGCACTAGACTGCAGGCTTCTATGGTAACAGCAACAATTTGGGATTTTGACCTGTAGTTTGGGGGCATTTGCACACTTTGGTCAGAAAAACAGAATGCATTTTCTAGGATCTGAAACTTTCCCCCATAGTCAATATTTGTGGACCCCTTAAATCATCTGAAGGTCCGAGATGGAAAGCTGCTGCTGCAAAACATATACTAGATACCAGTGATATGGGAGGGAAGCAGAGTCCACACTACAGAACACATGGATCCAAAGCTACATAGAGTAAGCTGTCACGGTAAATCAATATATACCATAGATGTGATAGTGGGCTAGATGGAGGCACTGGTCCAATCTCCAACAGCTTGTACCAGAAACCCTATACTTATGGAATAACCTAACACAAAGAAAAGTTCCTTCATCCCACTCAGTCTTGTTTGGACCCCAATTTTTAACCCCATTAGGTACTGTACGAGATAAATTTCCAAGCCAAGTATTTGCTAACTCCTGCCTCTTCCCAAGATATTGTGCTCAGAGAAAAACAGACTAGCAGGATGGTCAGCTGCCAAGACTCCCTTCTGGAAGGCTACAGCATTTCAACTAGGGATGTTAAATTGCAATTAATCAGCTAATTAAGCAGTCGATGGAATTTCCATCAACTATTCAATTAGTCAATGGGGGCAGGGGGTGCTTGCTACCCCTGCTGAGGCTCTGCAGTTTAAATACAGTAGGAGCCGCTTGGCTCTTACTACATTTAAAAACTTCAGATGGGTAGCCAAGTTAGTCTGTAACTGGAAAAACTTAAAAACACGTAGTCTAGCAGCACCTTAAAGACTAACCAAGTATGTAGATGGTATCATGAGCTTTCGTAGGCAGTGGTTTGAAGAAGTGGGTTGTGCTCATGAAAGCTCATGATACCATCTACATGTTTGGTTAGTCTTTAAGGTGCTGCTAGACTATTAGTTGTTTTAAGTTCTTACATTTAAAAAGGCAGAGCCACAGAAGTTGGGGGCCCAGCGCAAGTGGGAACTGAAGCAGTCTCCACTTGCACTGGGTCTTGTGTTGCGCCCCTGTGCTGCCGCAAGCTGTGCAGCGCTTACTACATTTAAAAAGACAAAGCCACAGCACCACTGCACCTCTGCTTCCCCTGCCCCACCGCAGAGATGGTGCTGGAGGGAACTGGTTTTTAACCTGGCTCCCCCCCCCCACCCTCAACAGTGGCTCCTGCTTCCCTCCCCCACTGCCTCTGACAGAGGCAGTGGGGTGGGGGTGGGAAATGCGAGCAGTCAACTCGATAAGCCTAGGCTTATCAGATACTCAACTATTCTTTTACATCCCTACTTCCAATCACAGAGCCCATCTGCCTGCATAAATGAGCAGGCACAACTCTCAGAAGATGGCTTTCCTTAAACAATCAGTCCTGGGAGATTTACCTAGCAAACTTGCAGTCAGAGGCAATGTGGCCAGCTCCTCCACATTTGGTACACACAGTGGTGTTTGTGATGCTACGGGTCTCTGCACTCTGCCATGGCCGCAGGATCCTATGGGAGAACAGAGTAGAGTTAGATCAACTTGACACTAGAGAAAGCAGCAAACATATGCAGCTACACTGACTTTCTACTTCCAAAAGGCAGATACTTACCTGTTGTCATCTTCCCGCAGCGTTCCATTAAGCCGGGCCAACTCACGCAGCTGCATCTTCCGCAAATCATTCTGGTCTTCTGGTGTTTCAATGCCTTGCTTCAGGATATTCCGGATCTGGAAGAGACAGATACGCTGCTTAGTGATATCAAGCTCAAAGCCCTATCTGCCTTGGAGAAAGTCAGCTCTCAAACCCAAATCTACACCACCATTAGGATTCCAGCTTCTCACTCCCATTCCTTCCGAGATCAAATCTTCCTCAAGTACCCAGGCAGCTCTTATTTACTTAATCACTTAGCCTCTTTAAAAGAAGAGAACAAGCATGCATAGCAAGAGGATGGCAATGGAATACAAGTGCAGAAGGCAAGCTGGAGTTGAGTTTCCATAATGTGATCTTTTACTACTGCTGAGATTACGGATGTTAAATGCAGGGGTGTGGGATGGGGCAGAGGGGAAAAGGTGGCTTCACAGGAGCTGGTGCACAGAGAGAGCCAGCTTTTAAGCAGGCTCCCGCAAGCACCGACTCACCTGCTCCCCCCCACTGCCTGATGCAAAAAGGCCAGATCCCCAACGAACCAGCTCCCACATGCAGCCCTTCACCCTGCCCTGCTGCCTCCAATAGAGGCAGTAGGAGGGGAAGGGGCCCTGTATGTATTTGTGAAAGTTAACCAATGAGTCCAGGCTCATTGGTTAACCATTTATACTATCACATCCCTAGCTGAGAAGCTTTCATTTTGACCATCAGGAGCTCTGCATTTATACCTGTTCCACAGCCTTCTTCACATTCTCCATAGTGTTGGCAGTGACCAGAGCATGTAGAGGCTCATCTTCTCCAGGTAGCATCTGGCCATCTTTTCGGCCTACCTTCCCTTCCTTCACTGACCCCTTACCCCGGATCATGATCTTCGCATTGCATTCTTTCTCAATATTCTTCAGGGTATTGCCTCTGTAGAACAAATGGCTTCATTATTCCCATGCCAAATAGGGGATTCGCACTCATCCCCAGCGATACTTCACTTCTACTATAACTATCCCTGCCTCAAGTAAGCTTCATATGAGGTCAGTTAACAGTCTCTTTAGAACACTTCGTTAGTGCAGCAAAGCTACAACTGTGCTGCGTTAGCACTTCAGTTTTGACACTGCCTCACATTGGTAGAAGTATTTTCCTGTTGGCATAGGTAATCCACCTTCTCAAGAGCCAGTAGCTAGGTCTTTCATTGACCAAGGGCCACCTACAACAGGGGTTATATCAACATAACCACATCTCTTGAGGGTATAAATTTTTTCATATTCCTGAGACACACAGCTATGCTGGAGTAAATTCCCAGGATAGATCTAGCACTAGGATAATGCCAACCTCCCCAAACAAATGAATACTGCTCTATTCACAGTGAAAGCATAAACACACCCTGTAAGTCAGAATTACTATCAAGGAAGTCCTGTCAGAAGATAACATGGCATGTAAACTATTTCAGTGTCAGGAAGGTCTACATAAAAATGCCTGGGGCTTGCATGATGGAGACTGAACTGGTATAGCTTTCTAGTGCCCAAAAGACTGCAAGACACTAAAACTACTTTGAGTCTTTGGGCCTTTAAAATCTCTCAGTACATTCAGCCTGGCTCTTGAACAAACATGCTTTTGAACCATTTTAAAGGCTGCCACTTCCAATTTGGTCTTGATGCTACACCAGTTATTAGCTAGAGTCCTAATGTGCTTTTTCCAGGACCACATAAGCAAGCACTATCCTCTATCGTCAAAGTCTTCACTCCAAATGCAATCACCTCTGAACTGCTCTCATTTGAGAGAGGAGCAGCAGCTCACCTGGGTCCAATCAGAAGTCCCACAAAGTTAATTTCAGGATATTCATCTTGTGGGATCATCACCTTATCGCTCACTCGGGTTGCTGGAGGTCTGAAAGTATTAAGAAGTGAACATCAAGACATGCATATAGCGAGCCAACAGATAAATTCATAAGAAACCTGAGCCATCTGAGATCAGAACTCTTTCCCCAGTTCAGAATGCAGTGAAGTCCAAGGAAACATAGTGGCTAGCTATCTGCTTTATAGGTGGAGCCCAAAAAGATAATTACAACGGCAGCACTTGTGAAAGGGAAGCTATGATCATCTATACCAGGGCAAAATTCAATCTTGGATTTTGGGACAAGATAAAACCCTCCAGGAATGACACACTGCAAGCGCCTACCATCTTGCAGGATCTTCCCCTCCACTTACTTGTAATCAGCTGGTGGCTTGAAATCCGGATTGAGGGCCACCATCTCTGTGATGAGGTTATGCCTCTCTTCCTCCAGCTTTTTGCGGGTGCGAAACTCACGGGTGTTCAGGCGCTTCCCCTCACTATTGTAAATGGGCTCGGGGGAAGGAGACCTGCAGAAAACACCCATGGTTATTCCTCCTGTGGCCAACATCAAGGGGCCACTTACAAGTATAGCTTCCCCTGAGCCCTAGCATAATTTAGGCAAATCAGAGATAAATGTGCTATTAAGACCACAGGAAAGGAAGGTGTAAGTTCACTCACGCCTGTCTTATTGCTACATGGACAAGAAGATTGCAGCAAAACACTATATGCCACGAGGAGGGGGAAAATATGGTACTTTATGGGGACAGCAAGACTAAACAGCTACAGTGATGGCAATTTTGCCATGAGCATGCTCATGTTTTTAAAAGGGAAGGTGGAAAGAGTTAATTCAAACGGAGAACTTTCCAGCTTCACTAGGCAATGAAGCTATGAGTTTAGAGAGACTCCTAACGAAGGAGGTAATGCAGGTTAAACGTGGACTTTTAACAGCATAACAGAGTAATAAAAGATTAGGCTTTAATCAAAGGTGACTAATCCCGCTGGCAACACCCATTAAGTCTAGTTCACTGCCCCAATGTAGAGAGACGGTCATGGCTTCTGTCCTGGCTTTTCCATCATTGTGCTGGCAGCTTCAAGGCCGACAACCTGTTTTCTGTGTTAAGGCAGGGTCAAACCGCCTCTTCTTGGTCCACAGTCTGGACCTGTAAACCTCTATGGAGAACCCTGTTTTCTCCACAGGGTTTAGATGCCCAGAAAGCAGAATTAGTTTTGTTTTAACAGCAAAATATTGTAAAGCTAAAATAAAAGTCAGTTTGATCTACCACAGCTGTGTTTGCGGTAAGAAAAAAAGTCACACTCTTAGAAATTTGATTAAGTTATGGACCTTTTTTAAAACATGAAGGAAAATTTAGAATTAGCTGCAAGAAGGGAAGAGATTATGTGGATCAGGTTATTAAAAATACATCCCGGAAGTAATAAGAAACCTACACCTTTGTTTTAGGTTAAGAGAAACTTTTTCTAGCTGGTTAGAACAAGGATAAAATCAGATGATCCCACTGTCTTCTCAGCCTAAAGTGAACCATCAACACACGGAATAAAATGTCAAGTTTGATCAGGACTAACCAGGTCTAAATTACACCTCCATTTCTAGGATTTGAATAAATGTAACACAATCCAATAGCAGAGAGAGCAACACAAAATACAAGCTATCACCCGCCCAGCTTGTTTTATACTAAGCATCTTAAACTCATGTTAGCTAGTAGGTGATTTAGAAACACATTTTAAAGAACTCAAAACACAGTGTATTATTAAATGGCTTAACTTTGAAATTACACATTCAGAAATCAATGCTAAGACAGTCATTTCATGCATTTGATTCTGCTGAACTGCTGAGGAGCAATTAAGAGTTATACTCTTCCGTAACTGAACCAGAAATTCCAATGAATTATTTTTTATAAACCAGTATCAGGTTTGATATTTGACAGATCAGATGACTCTGGTTTTGGGCTCTTTTGCTAAGCTGATCATTAAAAATATTAAAGGCTGTTACAGCAATGTCTCACCTTTACAGGAAAAAATTAAAACACCAATAACTCTCCCCTCATCAGTCTGGGTTACTGTTCATATAATAAATGCCAATTATTAGTCAAATTAAGACCAAAAGCCCCAACTCAATCTTAAAAACCAAGCACAAGGGGGAAAAGGACAGACTTTACATCTATTTCCTCCTGCCAGTAAAAGGATAAAAACCCTTTCAAAGTTTACTAGTAACTTGTAGTAAATGATTAAAAATAGTAAAAAAACACTATGTTGTGGTGCCATGTAAAAAGTACAAAATGGGAGGGCAAAATTTGTATGCTAAGGAAAACTAGAGTTAGTGCATGGAAATAAGGCATAATAATTTGACTCCTTTACAAAGGCTAACAAAGATGCAGAAGTGAATGGCTTTAACATCCATGACACCATCTTACTGATCTAATATACCGTCAGCAAGTTTTCACTCTCAAAAGCAAAACTACTTCAGTTGTGCTAAATGTTATAACACAACAAATTCCTGCTGGAAGATTGGAGAGTGGGGGGATTACTCCCCTCCGATAAACAAACCAGAATCCGCTGTTCCATGCTAACAACCCAATTACAAAAATAAAGTGGTTAAATACTGTTACTTCTCAGAATGTCACTGAAGGCCAACATAGCCACCAGCTGTCCAAAAACCTACTGCAACATTTTCACTTCAAAAAGAGTAAGTGAGGCTGGCATTACTCCACCACCCTGAGCCCCCAGAATTCCCCAAAGCTGTACAATAGCTGGCAGCAAAGAAATTGGTTAGAAAACTCATCTGGCTTTTATATAATCATCCTCAACCACCAAGCAGAAAGTTCTGCAATAAGCAGATCAGAGTATTTTTCCAGGCTGCTCAAATTCAATGATGCAAAAATAATTTAAAATAAAATAGTGTTTAAAAGTTTGCAAGGTAAACCTGTGAGAAAGACCTCTAGATACTGGGCATGTGCACAAGTCAGACCCTGAAAAAATACATTAATTGGCTACCTTAATTTCCCTTAAAACAAGTCAGATTAATTAAACCTACAAGCTTAGAAAATCACAAACAATGATATACTCTTATTACCCCTGTCCCTGTGTTTTTTGTACATCTATAATTGATTCCATTCCATCTTCCCTAACAGAAAAACCCCAGCTCTCCTCCACATCACTGTCATATAAGAGCACTGCAGTCATCTGACTAGGGCAGGATTGCATTGAACTGACACATTATGATGCCACCAAAAATGTATTGAAAAAAGGTAAAAGTGTTACTGTCAGCTGGTTAAAACTGTTTCCCAACCTGTCCTCTGGGTTAGGGGGGATGCCCAGGTCTCCTGTGCGCAGTTTACGAGTCAGGTCTTCAATCTGCAGTTGCACTGGAAGAAACCAGGTTAGGAAAGAAAAAAGGATGGAAAAAAAACATTGTTACCAAAAAACATCTCAAATCTTAACATCAAAGCATGAAGAACGGGAGACTTTGCAATGGACGACTGATATTGTGAATAAATTGAAGGAGACCCCCACAATGTTATGTCAGCTAGCTAAGTTCAGCAGGAATCCAGAAAGGACCAAATTGATCTTATTTACATCTACCTATCCTTCAAGGAGTATTATTAATTAAAAAGCAAAGTGCTCACTTGAAATGGGGTTAGCAGAAAGAACTGTTTGATCCCAGACTACAACCAGCAAATCACTGGAAGCCAAAACTCTTTCTGACCTACTAAAACTGGTATTAGATCCGGGCCTAATGTCTTTCAAGCAATTTCATTTTAAATGCTAGACTACTACTTTCCAGAACAAAGTACCAATTTTTTTAAACACATTTTACTGATGATTTGAGAGCCAATTAAAAATGTGAGTAAAATTCATGTTGCTGAACTCAGACATACCAGTTTAGAAAAGGTCTCATTTCTTCTCCTAAGGCAAAAGCACACAGGCAATGCATTTGTCCATGTCTTTATTCTAAAGAAAACTTAAATAAAAAACATACAATATCCTATTGGACAGAAATTGCATGCACTGTACCATACTAGCTAACCCATACTATGTACAGACTGCCAAAGGCCTGTTTCAGTTATAGGTCACAGACAATGTAAGTCAAAAAGATTCCGTGTCCATTTTCTGATGATAAATTACTGAAATGTACAAGCAGCTAAGCTTGACTTAGTTCTTGGCATCTGAGGCTGTACAAAAGAAGAAAGATCAGGATCTTTGAAACCTGAGCAATGTGATTTGGTTAATTTCTGGAGAAGCTGAACAGCACCTTGTGGAGAGGGGTGCTAATCTGGTCCACACCACTTCTTCTCACCATCCCTCCCCCATTTTTTTTAAATTAAAAGTGCTGGTGTTACATTTGCTTCTTACCTTAGCATAGACTGAGAATTCTGAGATGCAGCTATTTTATCCTGGTTTCAATTTAAAGCGTATGCCTCAAAGGCACAAGAACTTTACTTTCCTTGTGTGTGCAATATATGTCCTGCATTTCTTACTCCTTCAAATGATATTGGGACTCTCACTGTCCACATCTGCCAATCATTTCCCTTCTTTAAATTGTTCAAGCAATCCTGGCTCTCCATAATCCCCAAATCCTACTTCTTTCCTCCTCAGTCCCCCATGTCTTCCTCTTCCGAATATATCCTGTGATTTAAGTTATGCACACATTATAAGCTCTTTGGGGCATGATAAATATCTTAGCTTTGTTGCCGATACAACGCGCACGCACACAGGGCTTTACACAAGAGAACAGCAACTTCAGAAAAACAGGAAGTCAGATTACTCTGTGTAAATTTCCCACTACAGAACAGCTGTAAAATCAGTTAACACCTGGCTTTTCCTTTAAATATCAGAAGTGTGTTTTATGGATCAAATTCACCTCTAAATTTCTCTCTAGAGATGTTCTGATACAGAAACTGACAGAATTAAGGGAAAACTGACACTGTCTAGAAACTGAACTAGCAACCTTGCCAGTAAACCATTAACAGATTTAAGTAGTAATCATTGCCAGCTCTCAGCACTGCTGTGGATGGACAAGGAGATCAGTTACAAAGCAAATCAAAATTCTCAGTGGTTATGCAGAAGAAAGAAACCAAGAATTATTTTCAACCTCAAGCAGATGAACTGGATCAGACTGTCTTGTGAAGAAGAGCTCGCTTTATGTAAAAGGCAAGAATAGAATTACATGTGACAATGCAAAGTCTCAGACACATTAGAAATTTTTTTTGCCTTTTTCACGCTCCTGGCTTATATTTGGCAGTTCATGAAAAGTGAATTTAGCATCACTGTTTGCAATTGAAGGCAAAGTTAATGTTAAACCTTGTATTTATAAATCAAGTTAATTAAAACATTCTTATTCCCATACTGGAATGGTGTAGTCCCAAAGACCAATCTTAACCTTTGAAATTCCCCATTTTCACAACTAACATTTCAAATCCCTTCATACCCATATAACTAAGCCATATTCCTTGCTCAGCAGTTTGTGAATACAGATTTCATTAAGCAGAGCTCTAACTAGAAGAGATGCTGAAGGTTTAGATTTCTTGCCACACACAAAAAGTTTCTTAATTTCCCTGACAGCAAAACCAATGTGACCAATACCACCTTGAATGCAAAACTGAACTTCTAGAAAGGTTGTTGTTTTTTTTTTAATTAAGCAGCCTAAAAGTAAGTCAGAGACTAGGTTGGGGTGGGGGAATTTCTGGTGTACAGCTTTGCTGTGAAAGGAAGCACCTGCTTCCCACATACTACAGTGCGAAGAGGGACTTGGAGGCAATGTTCTCCACTGGAGAGGTAATTCTAGAGGCCTGCACCAACTGTAATGAGATTATTAAGCACACCTCCAGAATAAGGGCCAATATATCTAAAGAAAGGACTATCACACTCCTACAAAAACTATTCTAGCCATTCCATTTTCACCATGCCTGTAGAGAACATTACTCCTGTCATAAGCAGGAGAGGGGAGCTGCAACAGTGCATGACTGAGCAAACGTGTGAGAATTATTGATTTGAAGTTATGTAATAAGGCCATAATAACCTGAAGTCTAGAAAAAAAAGTTAACTTTCAAATCACTCAGCATCCAGAAATAGGATCACCACTGACAACAGATCAGATGGGAAAAGGGGAGAACGTGTATTTACCTATATAAGCTCTCTCTTGCTCACGAGTGAGTCCAGGAGGGATAACAGTGGGCATTCCTGGGATGACAGTCTTCTGCTCCATGGTGTCCTGGTTCCATCTGCTTCTCTTCCGCTTCTTATTAGGGAAATCTAAGGGCAAGCATCCTTTTTTAGACAAACTTTATATGTTTGAAGGTGTTTCTACAACATGACACAACACAAAACTAATTAAAAGCAACAACACTGAGCACACAGAATTCCCTTAAATCAAAAATACTGACAAGGCAACCTACACTCCTTCCAATACCAAATCTCTTATAGGGATGAGGAGAGTTGCACACAAAGTTTTAGTGGATATAATTTCAGTTCAATCACTGACCTGCCAATTGACTTTGGACAAATAACTTTACCTCTGTGCTGTGCCGGTTTCCACTCAACCCCTTGTCTATTCAGCCTTTATGTTTTTACTGTCACCATGTTTGCACAGCACCTAGTACTATGTGAATGCTATCTATGTTCAGGCCATTGGGTGCTACCACAATACACAGACAAAAACAGCAAAAGCAGCCAATCAACAAATGTTGCCATGTTAAAAGATGTATTTATGGTCAGCAAATAAGCAAGGGACAAACTCAGTAGACTTGAGTTCAACAGCACAGTGATATCAACTACAAAATTATGCCCCTTAATCAAGCTAGTCAAACCAACTGAAAACAAGACGACTCTCTAAAGAAAAAACACTACTCTCAAATCCAACACTATTTTTCTAATAATTTCTGCCACCATTTTTAAAGGGAATGTTACAGGTGTGATTTCCATCAGCAAAGCAACATGGCTGCCTCTCACAGCACCATTTCACATTCAGCCTCTCTGTACACATTACAAGACCCGGGATATTTACATTGGATGATGTGATGGGAAACTATGTATACCCACAGCAGTTTTCCTTTAACAGTGTGTAGGAAATTGTTACTGCCCCTTTTTTATGCTGAGCTTTCACGTGCCTTCACACAGGTATAACCAGAAAAGCATTCTGTTATGATTTAAATACAGATTTCCAAAATGACCTCTTATTGTAAAGATTAGAAGTTTAACAGGATTAACGATCCGTAATCATTTTGCTAAAGAGAGAGACCAGCAAAAAGAGAAAGTGAAAGAAGAGACCTTGGTAGCCTTTACCCCCATTTCTTCCCAATACTACACAGACCTCCATTTTGGTTGCATGAGTATCTGCTAATGCCTATAAACACCACCAGGCCTCGTTTCTTCGAAGAATACCAATCTCAGGCTGTTCAGTGTTTTGGGATTTCAGTTTTGTGCCCAAAGCTTCCACTGAACAGCACATGCCCACGTGTTTAGAACCCCTGTTTAAGATATCAACTCCCAGATCTGTTTTAATTCTCTTGGTACCCACAACCAAGTCTTTCCATCCATCTTCCTAGCCACAATCCCACTCTCCAATTAAGAATGTTCCCTTGCTCAATTCTCTCTCTCCAAAGAAAACAGCCAACACCTCAACCCATCCTGTTCCCCTTCATTCCCCCATATTTGGCTGGTTCATATCCCACCTAGACTCATATTCTCCATTTATCAATCTAGTCTCTACCTACTCCTATTATATTCCCATCTCATTCAACCCTTTATTAGTCACAACCCTTTTCCTCTCTCCCAGTACTCAACACCATCACTTCCTTCCATTCTCAAATATACCTCTTTCCCTGCAATACCCCTACAAAGTGTCAAGAGGCATGTCTCATCCCATGAACCCTTAAACACCATTTTACCCATTCCACTTCTACCCCATCCCACAATTGCCAAAACTATAACTCTCTCTCAGTTCCAGCTCCTTCAACTCCCCTGGGGATCTCAAAAGCCCCAATTCCTTCATTTTTCACTGTACGCTCCCCAAAACTGCCTACCCAGCCTAGACTCACAACTAGCTTCAAAAGGTTCCGAGCCAGTCCCCTCACCGAACACTGCCACATTTAAACAGCTTCCTAACGTCCATTACATCGCTCCCTTGCAGTGCTTACCTCTTACTTCTATATACCCTCATATCGCCCGACGGTTCATCTACAACCCCACACCCAACTTACAATTCTTCCTAGCCCCACTCTTATCATAACCCTCCCTCTCCGACCCCCTTTCGCCCTGCTCCTCACCGTGGTTACTGCCCCCTCCCGGGCCGCTCTCATCCTGCTGCGGTTGTTGCTGCGGCGGCGGCGGCGGCTGCTGCTGCTCATGGCCCTGCGGGGGCGGCGGTGGGGACGGGTAGCGGTACTGCCCGTACTGAGGGGGAGCCTGAGGCCCCCCAGCTTGGGGCGGCTGCTGCTGTTGCTGTGGGGGAGGAGGCGGCGGTGGGGGCGGCGGGGGCTGCGGTTGCTGCGGCGGGGGCTGAGGCTGGGGCGGCGGGGGAGGCGGGGGGGGAGGCGGGGGTGGCGGCGGCAGCGCGGCGAAGGGGTAGGCAGCAGCCGCCATAGGCCCCAGCAAGGCGGCTTGGGCCTGGCCCGGGCCTGGCGGCGGTGGAGGAGGAGGACCCGGAAGGACCAGCCCAGGTGGACCGGGCGGAGGCATCGGGTAACCTGGCTTCCCCGGTGGTGGGGGTGGATGGAGCTTCCCTAGCGGCGTGGCGTTGGCTCCAGTCGCCGCCATTAGAGTCTCCTCAGCGCGGCGTTCGCGTTTCGCGAACCTTCCAGCCTATGCACCTCACAAAGCTACTCGAAAATCATTGGCTGCAGAGATGTCAGTCGTGCGCGCGCGTCCTTCCATTGGCAGCGCCATGCGTCCGTTAGCCGACCGCGGTGGTACATTGGCCGAGCCGCTCCAGTGAATGAAAGTCATTGGAGGAGAGGAGAGTAGTGGCGAAGACAACGCCCATAGGTCAGGTGAGATGTCACTCTCTAGCGAACAGTGGTGGGAATGGTTGAGCGGCAGTATGGGTGAGGAAGATGGATGAAAGACAAGTTATGATTGGTTGACTGGGCACTTAAGGCGCGGTACTTGCAGTATGGCACGGTGGGCGGGAACACAGTTAGGTTTCCGTGTTAGGACTGGTTGAAGAGACGGAGGGCGGGCTCTCGGGATAGCGAGCTGCGTCTGGATTAGTGGGGGGGCGGTCTTGCGACACTCGCGGCGCGCCTTAGAGGTTTTGCAAAGGTCGTTGGAAGACCCCGTACAGAGCGGGGTCGGTTGGTCGTGACGTTACTGCGGAGGTTCCCTCTTATTGGGCAGAGCGCAACGCAGTCGCCCATGATTGGTGAAGGGGCCTTTCAATTAACGGAGCATTCTCTGATTGGTGAGTGATAGGGGGGGAGCGATCCTGGGTGCGAAGCTGTACCCAGAGCCCCAGTGAGTGCAGGCACCACCTCCCCATGTCAGGGGCCCCAGGGGCTCATGGGAGCCTAGCCTCCTCCTCACCCTGCTGCAGCCCCAGGGGCTCCTGGGAGCTAGGCTGGGGGAAGGTGGTGTTAGGCCACATCATCTGCATAGTGGTGCACAGCAAAACTATAGGGAACAGGACTATGTAGCACTTTAAAGACTACCAAGATGGTTTATTAGGTGATGAGCTTTCGTGGGCTAGAGGAAGTGGGTCTGGCCCACGAAAGCTCATCACCTAATAAACCATCTTGGTAGTCTTTAAAGTGCTACATAGTCCTGTGTTTTGTTTCAGCTACACCAGACACAGGGGGCTACATTTCTATCACAAAACTATAGGGGTGAGCCTGGAGGTGAAGGCTATGGCTTAAAAGCCAGCTCCCCAGGAGCACTGACTTCTGCAGTGCTGCCACCTCTGACAGATTTACATGCTGCTGCCTGTAACTGCTAAAAACCCAGTGGTTAGGTGTTTACACAAATGTTTGTTAATATCCCTAGTCTTCAGCCCTTCTCTGAGGCTACATGTCACTTGCAAGGAAAGCATAGCCCCAGCCCACAAACACGCTATTGTGTGCTCCTTATCCCTGCCCAGGTCCCACTGATAGTGGTTGGGACTATTACCTCACCCCATGGGCAACAACAAGCCTCAGTTCTCATGGAGGAAGAAGGGGGTTTCAGGCAGGACTGAAGACCAGTCCTTACCAATTAGTGTGACAGCAATAAAAACTAGAAAGGACAGCAAAAACAATAGTGGACCTGAATAGGCAAAGAGGCCCCAGTGGCTCTCCCCTATGAATGATTCACCCAATTAACACCAAGCAAACAAAAGACACATTTAATATCAATATCTCTCTTTTAAATAGCATATTTTTTCAAGTTTTGTTTTTTATCCATAAATTCCAGCTCTCAGTTAAAAACCATAGAGAAATTAGCAAAACGGAAAGGGAAGCTTCCACTGCCTGAGTTAGTAGAGCTGTTGGCCCCAAGATTCTGATCTCTGTCACAATGGCATTTAGGATTGGCACAGTTTTCCAAGGTAGCAAAAGAACAAAGCATCCCAACAGCAGCCAGTGCAACACACTGCCTGCTAGCCAAGCACTCTGCTTCATTTCAAAACAGTCATCCATCCACCCATCCATCTTTTCATGCTCAAAATACCAGTCATGCCAG
This sequence comes from Pelochelys cantorii, assembly GCA_032595735.1. Lineage (NCBI taxonomy): Eukaryota > Metazoa > Chordata > Testudines > Trionychidae > Pelochelys > Pelochelys cantorii. The sequence continues at coordinate 37,639,125 of CM064336.1, forward strand.
CCATACATCCAGTCCCTCTGTAGCAGATACTCTCAAACCTCTCTTATACCAATCAGCCACCCACTCTGCCAAGCAATTGGCCTACTCACTAATCAAGTCCCTCACATTGCCTCATCAGCCAAACCCATATTTCCCCTCATTCACCCAAGTATTGCCCCAGCCACCTCCAAACCAAACCACCACCTCATCCTGCTAATCACCACTCCCTACCAACAAGCACTCAACTCTCTGCCACCAAGCCATCACCCAGCTACTTAAACCAGCCAACCTAGATACCCAACCAGCCATCACACTCTTCCCCTCATCAGAACCCATGCAGCCAAGCAACCTGCCCAACCATTACCAAAACAGTCAAATAGGTATCCCAGTCACTGATTCAACAGGTTTGTCCCACCTCAAGCTTTGCTTGTTGCTTACACTTTGAATGAGAAGACACAGAATTGCTTTCCCACTCCTTTTGCTGAAGATGTTTGCCAGATTTCTGGACCTTAAGTGCTACATAGGAAAAAGAATGCACCCACTGGAAAATGGATTGTCTTCATGTTGAAGCTGGAGGAGGACACTTTCACAACATGTCTCTCCAAAAGACCCCTTCTTAGGATTAAGAATGGGGTGGGGAGAAGAGAAGAGGAAGCATTCAGCAGGCACAAGTATCAGTCAAGACAAGACTAAGGAGGCTTCTTTGGACTGGCTGGTGGTCAATTATTGCAAACATAAGAGTCTCAGCAGATGCTCACCCTAAAAGGGCAGAAGGAATCTCTCCATACACTTCTGAAAAGCAGGAGTATCTCAGGAAGACTTTGGACAACAGAAGAGGTGGACTGTAGAGTTTATAAAGTAGAATCCATCTGACATGGATTCCCACAACACTAGATGGACCTCGCTCATGGGAAGAGTCCCCTAGGCTCCTGCTATCTCAGAAATCAGTAGTTTAAATCATCACAGCAGGATTTCCCCGTGCACTGGGGCTCTGCATCCATCCCCATGGGGATGTTGGAAAGGCAGTTCCACATGCTCAGTAGCTGCTCTCATGCCCCGTTAGGATGTAGAGGTTGCTGTGAGCAAAAGGATTCTCCGTAGGCGTGCTCTCCAGGATTACATCTCTGGAAAGAAATTTCAGAGAGGTAGCTGTGTTAGTCTGTTTCCGCAAAAACAACTATGGAGCCTTAAAGACTAACAATTCATGGTCAGAATGTTTTTTTGAGCAGAACAGGACGACTGTTTTGCTCAAAGGTGACTTGAGAGATGCAGCTAGGAATGCAACTCAGCAAAGCCAGCCCCAGGCATGAATGTATTTCACCACCCAATCTAGACCCCATTACAGTCCCACAGCCATGAATGCAGTCTACCTATCACACAAAACCAAACCCTCTATGCAACTCCAGCCCTCCCCCCTCAACCCAATCACACAACCCTGGCCACCACGCAAAATCAGCCTCTCCAATCCAACCATGCAAAATCAACTCTTGGTTCAAGTGCCGGGCACATTTCTGTGATCTCATCATTTCTCATATAAACATAACAGCATTTCATTATACAGCTGGTCCCCAACTTACGAACGCATCGACTTACGACCATCTGCACTTACGACCAACCTCCCATTAACCCCATTACAGCCGGTCCCCGACTTACGAATGCACCATCCGCACTTACGAACAGCGTGGCTGTATGTAAAAGCATGTATTTCCGACTTACGAACAAATGGAGTTACGACCAGGTGTTTGGAACGTAACCTGTTTCTAAGTCGGGGACCGGCTGTATAAACCCAAACTAAACTCCCCGCACATGCTTCTCCCCTAGCAAGATGACAAAAGAACCACCACTTTACACTTAATGTGCTCCTGGCAGGTGCTCTGATACTGCAGTGATAAGCACAGCAGCATAACTTCATCCCAGTTATACAAACCCAGTCCCTAATACAGCACATTCACCATGCAACCTCTGGCTTGCCCAGAATGCAGCCCAAACCCTGACAAGCCTGCAAATCCACACAGTCATGTAACATCCCACAGGATCAAGGGTACAGGATGAACATACTAGAGTGTGCAAGATGGAGACCAGCTACTAAAGTGATCTGGCCTAGGCAAGAGGAAGGAAAAAAAGGTATCAGCTCCTGGTCTCCCAGATAATTTTCCCACTGTCCCAGCCTTGCAACAGGTTCCTACCACAGCCAGACTGGGTGTAGCGAGCTGTAGCAGAGCAGCCACACCACTTGATCAGAGGGTGGAGACAGCGGGACAAGAATTCCTTGCTGCCATCTGCCATGACTACATCCTCACTTTGGGGGTCTCACCTGTTGGCTCCCAGCACACGGAACATCCTGGATTTATCTGTGATTTCTTGGGTCACCTGTCAAGGAGAAGGTTCAGATCAGCACAGAGTTCTCTCAGCCCAGCTCCCTACTGGGTCAGTGCATCTCCATCCCCCACCCAAACCAGAGCAGTGGGAGAGATGGGGATAGATCCTATATCACACAGTCTCCATCAGGAGCAATACTACCTTCGCATACATCATCTCCAAGTTATTCCCCCCTGCAGAGTCTGATCCTCCTCATCTAGGGAAGATAGGTAGATGCATCCACCCAAGCCCTGACCTGCACTCACCTCATTGCTCTCCAGACTGCGGCCCTGCATGCCGTGTTTCCAGAAGGCCAGCACACTGTCTTGAAGGCACACTGTGGTAGGCAGGACAGAAAGACAGGGGTGAGTGGCAGGTGTTATGGATGACCACATCTTGGAAAGCTGGCACATGGAGGACACTTATCAGGGCAGGTAGGAGAGTACAGAAGGAAGAGAAGGTTGGACAACCCCTGAGGTCACCAGGCCAAGCTAGAATGCGGGAGATAAGCAGGCCAGTGGCAGCTCTATCCCCAAGAGACCTTCCCCCACTCACCAATTGTCTCTATGGGGAAGTTGAAAGTGAGCTCTGAGGCCAGGGCTCTCTTAGGGGCCCCACACAAGTTCACTGTCCTTACATAGCCTGTGGGAAGAAAGAGAGGCTGTCAGCATTGACAGTGGCCAGGCCTGAGCCAAGGGGGTGGGACTGGCAGGGGCATGCTGGGGATGGGACTTACGCTCAAAGCAAACGAGGACTGTGTCTCTGTCCATCTGAGTCACGTGGCTGGCCACACTGGAGGTCCCATCTGCAGTGGAGACACAGGGAGTCTCAAGGGGAGCTGATGCCCTCTAGTAGGGAAAGGTTTTGTACCCCATTCCTTCCCCTCTGAGCCCATCAATTCCCCCAGAGGGGAAAGACCCTGAGTTCCATTCCCCTGCCACCCTGGGGCCCATGTATGTTAGTTTTCCCTAAAGGGGAAAGGCTCCATGTCCAGTTTCCCACTGAGGTGTTTCTTACCTGCAAGGCTGTCGATGCTGAGGCTGGAGTTGGTGCTGAGCGAAATGACGTTAAACTCCAGCTCCTGGCCCGGCTGGTCTCGGTCCACAACACACACACACACCTGGGGGTACTCTTCCGTCTCCACCACCAACAGTTCAAACAGGCTGAGGGGCATGGGCAGGGCCACAGGAAAATGCTGGGGTGAGGGAGGGGAGGCTGAGATCTCAGCACCAACGGGTTCTTCCACATGGCAAGCTTCCCTAGGGCAGTGCCATCAGTGAAACTGGCAATTTTCCCCCACCAGAGCAGGATCTAGTCTAGGGCAAGTACTAAAAGCTCCCTGCCCCCTCTCCTCCCCCCCACTCCCAGAGCAGTGCCCTGCAGATTTTAGCTCCATGCAGGCCTCCATCAGAGTCAATGCAACTGTCAGGTTCACCTGTGGCTCCAGAACTCACCCTCCCCCCAACCTACCTTCAGTAGCATGAACTTCTGCAAGGGTTCGTACCACTGCAACAGCACCAGGCTTGAGGGGAGAGCAGCGCACAAGAAGGTGTTGCCAGAATAGGGGTTCCGAACTGAAAGGCAACCAAGGCAGATGAGTGGGTTCCCCTGAGAGGGGAGCAATCAATTGAGGGGCTCCCCATGTGCCCAGAAAGACAGCAATCTGGCCTACAGGAAGCACCCCAATGGCACATCAGGATTATACTCACCTACTCGGCACTTGAGGCAGCCCTTGGTATCTGCTATCTTGGAGGAGAGTGCAAACTTCCTGCAGGGACGAGGAACAGACCAGAAGGAAGGAGTGAGCTGCCACCAGAGGATGAAAGAGGGCAGGATGAAAGGTGGAGTGCAGAGGGGATTCTACAGCCAGGCATGATTCAAACCCACCTGCTGTGTCAGTCAGTTAACTCATGGAATGTTGCTACCACACAGTGGAGAAACAAAGAACTGGAGGAGAGTTGAAGGAAGGATGGGGGAGTTTTCAGTGGCCGCTGCTAGGATTGAGACACGTAGCCATGCACCTACCATGGGGAGTCATCAGAGTGGATCAGGCCCGGGGGTCTCGAGCCCACTATCCAATCCCTGACAATGGCTTCTGAGGAAGTCCCACATCAGGCCAATGTGGGGTAATCTGTCCTCACGAAGGTCTCATCCTAATCCCTACAGAGATCTTCTTAAACCTTCAAGGTGAAGAATTTAGCTCCCAGTTCATTACCATTAGCCAGTTTAACTCTGTTCTCTTTTTCCTCTCAGTGCCCAGTCCCTCTAGGAAATTCACTACCAGGCTCTTAGTCTTAGCACTGGCAGTGTATACTGCACAAAGGTCAGGTTTCAGGGCTTGACTACAACCAGGGAGGTCAGGAAGGAGCTTCTCCCACCAGCTAGCATTGGCAATGATGCATCCAGCAGGAGATCAGGGTAGACAGGCCCAGTGGTCTGGCTCAGGTTGGTAGGCATGGAGTGGGAGGGCCTCTAGGAACCCAGGGTGGAGAGGGGAAGAGGGGCCCATTGAACAAATCCAAGAGGATCCTGCTCCCTAAGGGAACATGAGGGGATTTCAGCCTGAAGGGCTGCGAGGATGCCCAGCACATCCATGGATTGACCCCAACTCCATCTTGTCTTGGTGGGGTTTCAGATGTGGGGCCACGCACAGCACCTGGGGATAATGCGCTCGGTCAGCCGGTTGGTAGCAATGGAGAGGGGAACCTGCCGCTTCTGCAGCTGCCTTCGCTGCTCAAAGAGGCCCAGGAGGTTGTGAGAGGAGATCTGGGAGGATTTCCCTGCAGAGAGAGAGCTGCATTAGATACTATGGATGTAAAATCCTATTTAATTGGTTAACTGAGTAAAAATGTTCAACTGTTTAACCCATTAAAGGGGGAACAGGCAGGGGGGGCTGCTCTGGCCAGCCAGTTAGAGCAACTCCTTCCTGCACTTGGCTCTGTGGGGCTGAAGCAGCCCCTTGTCCAGGGTAAGTGGGGAGCTGCTCCAGCCCCTACTGGTTAACCATTCATGTTGCTATTAAATACTTGGGATGGTGGAACCTAATGTGCTATCCTTAGGGAGCTGCACTCAGCTCTGCCAGTCCCCCTGAGCCCCACCAATAACCCCTGGCTCCACACCCAGCCTTGCCAATGCTCCTCGTCCACACCAACAGCCTCAGCCTTTCCACCAGGGCTCCATACCCAGCCCTGCTGATGCCCCTCAGCCTCATCCACAGTCCTGGCCATCCCAACATGGGCTCCACACACCCAGCTCTGTCAGTGCATATTAGTCCTGGCTTGCAGTCCCCATCATCCCAGCTCTGGGCTGCCTCAGCTCTGGCTGATGCCCTTGATAACTTGTATGACATTCTGTGTGCCTCTCAGTAGCTGCAGCCAAAGGAATGTAGTTTCATACTGAGAGGAAGCACAGCTCAGGGGTCTCTCCTCACTCACCTGCTAAGGAGAGCAGCACGTTGTTCATACAGTACAGCCAGGAACACCTATGGGGCAGGAGCTGGGGGGACAGACAGACACCTCACCTGTTAGTTCTTCAGTCATATGTAAGTCAATTTAATCAGGAAACTCCAGCACTGCCATTACCTCTGCCCATGTTGCCCATCGTTTAGTTACCCACTGCTGCCCACAGTACCCACATGCCAGAAGAAGCCAACACTGGCACACTTGGGAGCTCCCCCACAACACCCCCTGCTGGGAGAGGCCAGGAACTCCCGAAGCATGAAGCTATATCCCTGTCTCAGGCATCTCACCTTCTCCATGGTGTCCTCATGGAGTTCGTGCAGGTTGAGTGTGTAAATCCCCTCCTCCGCCCCAACCACCAGGTACTGATCTGAAACAAGGCCAGCCAGAGTTAGGTTTGAGGGCGGTGCAGAGTCTCGGCACCCACTTAGAAGCCAGCAGTGTGTCTGTTTCCCTCCTACCCACAAGCCCCTCTTCAGCTAAGTGGCTGGGAGCTCAGACCTGGGAGCCAAGACCTGGAGGGACAGATCAAGTCCCCAGATTGGCTCAGCTATAATGAAGACATGCTCCAAAGGTAGTGGGGAAACAGGAGAGCATAAGGTGAAAGAGAACAAGTGCATAGGTGAATTTTATGTGGGAGGAGAATCTACCTCCTTCCCCCTGAATGGAGTAGCTGGGCAGAGATGGGCTTAGTAGAAATGGGGGGGGGAAGCTGTGTTGGAGGCAACTGAGGGGGTCCTACCTCGTGTCTCTGGGTGGATCCACGTCACAGCTGCATTGATCTTTAGAGGGCAGCCATTAAAGACCTTGGAAAAGCAAGCACCCATCTGTGAAGGAGAGACCAGGGAAGGCTGAACCTGAGTAGCCAGGAGCTCCCAAATAGCCAGCAGTCCTGCCCTGCTCGCTATGCGCCCCCTGCAGGGAGATGTTGAGGAATGAAACTTACATGGACCTTGGGGGTAGGGGGCAGCCCATGGCAGCTGGATCTCTGAAAAAGAGAGAAAGCTAGTCAGCACCAGACACCACCAAATAAGGACACTGAGCTGCCCACGCCAACTGAGAGGCAACAAGAACACTGGGGCACCAACCAACCAACATCAGACTGGAACCCACGAGCCCTCACTCCCAGCTCCCTGCTCTAATGGCTGGATCCCACTCCCCTCCCAGAGTGACAGAGAGAACCCAGGAGTCCCGCTTCTTTGTTGCCTATGAACTAGGGATGTGAAGGTTTAACTGGTTAACCAGTAAGCCTCACCCTTAACAGGTGAGGCTTACCGGTTAAGGTTAACCGAGGGGCTGGAGCAGCTCTCTGCCTGCCATAGGCAGGGGCCTGCTCCAGCCACACGGGGGATCTGCTGCAGACAGGGGCTGCTCTGGCTGGGCTGGAGCACCCTTACCTGCAATGGGGGTTGGGAAGCATTCCAGCCCAGCTTGCTCCCCTTTAATCGGTTAAATGGTCAAACAGTACGTTTAACTGGTTAGCCAATTAAACAGAATTTTACATCCCTACTTCAAACCATGACCACCAGGCTTCCCCCTAATCTCTTACTCTCCTCTTTTTACCCCGGCCTGCTTCCCAGGTGGTTTGCACCTACCTCTGTCTCCTCCTTCCTCTTCATGGTGGCCCATTCGGTGGAAAGCAGGGATACTGCAGGCTCTGGGGAGCCAGTGTGCAAGGGGGTTGGGATGTCACCTGACTCTGGGCTGCCTGGAGGTGGGGGACACACACAGTACCCGCCAATCAGAGAGAATTCTGCCCCAGCAGCCTCCTCCTGGTTTGGCAATGGGATCCTCCCTGCAACGGCTCCCTCCATTCGCAGTTCTCAGCCCCCCACCGGAGATCCCTGTACCGCACCTGGGTTAGACTGTGGGGCTTAAATAGCCATGGTATCCCCTGCAATTGTTATGGTAGGGGCTACTCTGGGCACCCCCATAGTTAGACACACACTGCCCCCCCATGTGTCCTTCCCCTTTCCCCTCTCGTTCTAAGATCATGATGTGAGGGAAGTCCTAGTAGTCAGTTCAGTCCCCTGCTTCTCTGCTAGTAAGGAGGTCAATGTGACGGGAGCCCCACCATGCTAGGGATCAATGGAGTGACATCTGGCCAACTCGTATCACAGGTAGGATCTTCCATTCACTGCAGACCTTGGGGCCTGAATGCAGCTAGCACCCCTTAGAGGGCAAAAGTGCTATATCCCATTCCCTGCCTCTTTGAACCAGCCAGTCCCCCTAATCCTGTCAAACCTTGGTACCTGCTGGTGTCTGTCTCTTCATGGTCACTGAGCCAGCCCCAGGCTCCATGCCCCCCAGCTCCCAATCCATCAGGTCCCAAAGCGATGCCCTCTTGATTGTTCCCGTCTCGTTCTCTGGGACGCAGTGGGAGTCCACAGGCTGATCCTTTGGCGTGGCCACCTAGGCATAGAGATAGACACAGAATGGGAAGAGACGTATGCCAGGGCAAGCAGCTGTCTGGGGAGATGTGTGTAGAAGAACTTACCTGTCCAGACACTGGGCGGATGGTCAAGCTCCTGTAAGGGAAAGAAAGAGAAAGGTCTGGGCAAGGCTCAGAGAAGGGCAGCCCCTCATGTGAGTAAAAGTGGGGGCCCTTAGGTGTAGGAATTCCCTGCTCTGTGGAGTTTCCAAGGGCACACCGTGGGTCAATGACATTCATCCTTGCCACGTTCCAGACCTGGGATTGAGAAGGGAGGCATAAGCAGCTGAAGAGAGCGGAGTTCACACTGCTGCTCCTACCCTTCAAAACAGCCCAAGTGCCAACTCCAGCTGCACACACACCAGGTGCATCTCTCTGAGGGGGGAGTGGCAAGGATGCTTTTAAAACTCACTGTGTGAGGGCAGGGACCCCGCATTACTACCCCTCCTCCCAAAATTACCCCCCCACACACACACACTTTGCCTGCCCCACTCCGAGTCTCAGCTTTACCTTTCCTCCAGCGCCTCCTCCACAGACTGCAGGAGACTCCTAAAGACAAGGAAAAAGGGTAGGAATACAGACCATACATTACCTGCCCCCAACCTGTTAAACCCCACTCCCCTCCCAGGGCTGGGATAGAACCCAGGAGTCCTAGCTCCCAGTCTCCCCTGCTGTAACCCACTAGAACCCAGTGAGCTATTAATGCACAGCACTGCAAACCCAGTGTCAAAACCACCTCCATCCTTAGAGCTAACTAAACTGCCTATTATGGATATACAATCCCATTTAATCAGTTAACTGGTTAAATGTGAAGTTTAATTGGTTAACAGATTAAGCAGGATCCCAAGTAGGAGCCCTCAGCCCGTGGGGCACCCACTTCTGGTCCTGTGCAGGGCTGCCACTCCCGTCAAGGCCTGCAGCGCAGTGGGCCTGGTGGAGCTGTAGCAGCTCTCCGCCTATGGCAGGCAGGGGGCTGCTGCTGAGTGGCAGTTAACTATTACCTGATAAGCATCAGGGTAACCGGTTATCCGTTCACATTCCTACTGCCTATCTACCCTGTGTAGAGCCAGCCACCCCCTGTGCAGTAGGGGGCACTGTTCAGTTCCCCATGCCCCACCCGTCATGCTGAGGACTGTGACACTCCCAGGTGGGACAGGGAGAGGCTGAATTGTGAACCCAAGAGTCCATCAAGCCTTCCCAAGGATACATACTTACTCTTCAGCTCCTAGCAACGTCCAGTCCTCCTCCTCTTCCCTCTGGGGAAGGACAAGACTTGTAATCCATATGGAGTTACCAGCTCCCTACAGCGCCCCCAGCTGGGCAAAGCCAGGGCTAGAGCAGCTGGGTGCTCCCCACACAGTGAGCTCCTGGTTTTCTCCCTAATGCACCACCTGCTGGGCGAGGCAGGGACTGAAGTAGCCAGGTACTCCCCCCACAGCTAGCTCCTGCTCTGCTGCACATAGCACACCCTGCTGGGTGAGGCTGGGTCTGGAGTAGCCAGGAGCTCCCCACACAGGCAGCTCCTGCCCTGCTGCCCACAGCACACCCTGCTGGGAGAGGCAAAGAATTAATGGTGTTTCCACTCACCAGACCACAATACGGTTCTGTTTCTTTCCTCAGTGGGGGCCCGAATTTAATTTGATTAACTGAAAATCAAATAATACAAAATTGGCTCATCTGCTGACTGAGGCACACTTCATTCCCCTCTGGGCTCCAGAGCAGCTAGTACTAGACCGAGGCACTGTCTGTAATTTTAGAAGTGAGGCAAATAGCCCTGCTGCTAACCACTCTTGCTTTTTGAAGACTGTGACCAAATCCCAGCTCTGAGACACTCCGTTATTTTTGCCTACCACTTCCCGCACTATTCCAGTTGGATTCAGGATTCATCTTCACTTTCCTAAGCCATTGTGTAGCCTTGCTGTGTGATATTCAAGTGCCTCCACACCCCACAGGCAGCTGCATCTCAGCACCATACAATGGATCCCCGAATAAACAACATGCATGGCGGGATAACTGTGCTAGGGCACTTGGATCTTGGTACACCGGTCTGGGGGCAGCAAGAGTGCTCCCCAGCTGGGGATGACTTACACTGGATTTCGGAGAGAGTCCGTTCTGCCTGGCCATGTGCCCCACGGGAATGGATTTTGTCTGGGAAGATGTCATAAGCCTTACAGGAAAGAATGGGGGTGGGGAAGAAAGGCAGTGAGGAGATTTGGGAGGGCTCACATTCAGGCAGAATGGCAGGGAGACGGGGAGGAGTTACTTATAATCTTTTTTAAGCCCCCAACCCTCACACTTCACCCCCCGCCCCGCTTTCCAGGAAGTTCACAGAAGTAGGCCCAGCTGATTGTGCTGTAAGGCTGGATTGTAATGTGGGGGGAGGTGGTAAGTGCCAGCTTGGCAGCTCCCAGAGACCCCACACACCCAGTCCCATATGGCCCAGAGCGGGGCAAGGTACACAAGGCGGCCCATTTACTGGTAAAATTCCACCCCAGGATGAGAACATTTCTACTACACCCCATCATCTCAGGGCAACAGACTTCAGCTTAATGGGGGGAGGGGCAGATGGGCACTGGGATGGGGGAGTCATAGGAGCCAGGCTGCCTCCCACTGGTTGTCATGGTAACCAAGCCCAATGACAGAGATAAGCCTGCTGCAGGGTGGTGGGTCAGTGCCCATAAAGGCTGGAGGGGTCAGGGGCATAAAGGGGGTCCTAGAGTCTCCCAAAGGGCAGATACCTCAAAGTCTCCATCATCCAGGGAGGGGGCAGCCAGGTCAGGGCTGTTGACCTTGTCGAGTAGCTCGATGACCAGGGCACGGGCAAGGGGCTGGCTGGTGAAGGGGTGCTGGGGGGAAAGGGGTCAGGGCCCTGAAACTTGGAGACTAATGGTCCCCCCAGACAGCCGCACCACTGTCCAACACAGTATGCCCATTTCCCCACCCCCATTCTCCCCCCCATCCCCACCCACTGCCCTGATCTTTCCCAGACACTTCACATCCCCACTGCCCCCAGCACCCCTACGCATATACCCTGCACTGCCCCCACCTGCTCCCCATCTCCTCCCACTCACCACAACCTAACCCTGTCAACCTGAACCCCCATTTCCCTGACACACACCCTGCCCCCCACTGCAGTACAGTCTCCCCAGTAGCTCCTTCCACACCATCCCCAACGCCTCCCAAACTCTTCACTCCAATTACACCCTTGCTCAGTCACCAATCCCTTCAGCTAGTTCACCTGTAACAGCTTTTCTGCTGTGGGTCGCTTTTTGGGGTTCTTGGTCAGTGCCAGTTTGAGGAAGTGGTGGAATTCAGGGGTCCTGGGCAGCAAAGGGGGAATTAGCAAATCCCCCTACATCCCTTAGGAGACCCCAGCCCTTTCAAGCCCCCCAAATTCTCCATCACTTTTAAAACAGAATTCTCACTCCAACCCCAGAACTCCTGGCCTGCTCCCTCTAGTGCCTCTTGCAGGGAAAGGCCAGGGCTGGAGTTGCTGGGAACTCCCCCCCCACACACACACTTTACCCTGTTCCCCACAACAGCTCCTGCTGGGAGAGGCCAGCAGCAACACTCACCAATGTGCTTTGTCTTTCAGTTTAGGGGGTTGGAAGTTGCTCTTGGACATGAGCATCAGGGCCCTGCAGAGAGAAAGAGAGAGAGACTGGAAGTAGGGGAACCAGACAAACAGAACCGGAATGTGAAGGGTTGCAAGGGAAACAGAGCTGGGAGGGGGACTCGATCCCAGATCTTCCCTTGCATCCAACACTGCCACCAGCAGCTCACCCCAATTCTCCTCTCCACGGCACTTTCCTTACTTCCTCCCATGCCTGAGGGAGCAATCTGCCCATTGGCCTCTTACCTCATGGGGTGAAGGTCAAAGAGTGGGGGCTGCAGCTCAGCCAGCTCGATGGCTGTGATGCCGATGGCCCAGATGTCACACAGCTGGTTGTAGCCTCCCTTCTTCTCCACCGCGGCCACCTCAGGGGCCATCCTGGTTGGGGGAGGGGCCGCAGACCAATTAGACAACCCCAGACCATACAAACAGGAATCTAGCTACCATCTGGCTATACTCATGACACACACACACACCACAGTGGATCCCAGGCATCCGGCTATCCCCATGACATCCCCCCCACATACACACCAGCCACCCCTGGGATCCAGGCACCCAACTCAGCTCACCAGTCTCCCAGCCGAGTTCCCCAGATGCTGGGCACCTCAAAGTATCCCCGATATCCTCCAGGCTTGACACCCTCCTCCATCCCCCAATCCAAACACCAAGTTGCTGTCTGTCCCCTCCTCTCACCCACCAAACCCCCTCCCACAGGGACATCCCAGGCTCCAAGACAGCCTCAGATGGGGGGTTCCCAACTGTGAGATAACTCCACTCCTCTCTCCCGCCACCATGTTCCCCTGGTGGGTTCCAGAATGAAGCACCAGGGTGGAGGAAGGGGTAAGATACCAGTATGGGGTCCCAATGAAGGACTTCCGCTTTGCCACTGATGCTGTCAGCTCAGCTGAGACCCCGAAATCCGCTGCAAGACAGAGGGGGAGTCAGGAACCCTTGTTAGGGGTGCTATGAGAAAGGGATCACATCTGCAAGCTATGGGTCTATACAGCACCTGGCACAACAGGTCAACAGTCACCACCATGGATGGGCAGACAGGTGGGTACATACCATCTGCTGATGATCCTCAACTGTGACCTACATCCCCCTACTATCCCAGCCCTGGGTTCTCCCCATCCCCATTACTAGCCAATAAGCAAATGCGTACTCGACAGTGGACCCCAGGCTCCGTGTGGCATTGCCGCTTTGAAACACTGCAGGGAGCCCAGCATCAGGCTCCTCACGGCATTTCAAAGCGGCAGCGCTGCGTGGAGCCAAGGTTCAGCTGGGTCCACAGCTGACCAGGGCTCCATGCGGCACTTTCACCTTTGAAGTATAGCAACAGCCCTCTTGCTACACTTCAAAGTCTGAGGCACCCTATCGAATAATTGATGCAAAATGCATCAACTATTCAATTAGTCAATTTGTCAATATTTAACATTTCTTATCCCCACTGGAGCCCCTTAACCCCTAATCCACAGCCACTTATTCTTTTAGCGCTGGGCTTCCTCCCTGTTCCCCAGCTCTGCTGGTGCCCCTCAGTCCTGACCCCGTCCCCATCCCAGCCCTGGACTCCCACTCTCAGAGATTCTGGGGTTTCTATGAGGAAGGAAGAAGAGCAGGTAACTCACCCAGTTTCACATCTCCAGAGTGAGTGAGTAGGATATTGGCTCCCTGCACCAGAAAGGGGAAAGTGTCAATGAGGGTGGGGATAGAAACACTGCTCCACTGGAGTGACCTCCCCTGTCAAAGCAGCCTGAGCTGGGGAGAAACCCAAAGGGCTGGCAAAGGAGGGACGGGAATGCTACTCTGATCTTTTCCCTCCCCAAAGCCAATGGGATTCTCCCTCTACCCTTGTTAACCCTGGGTACAACATGCTGCAGGATGTTACCACAGTGAAGGGCCCGGGGTGGGTGGCGAACAGAGTCAGCTGCCTGGGTCCTATTGGGAAAAGGGGATTAGTAAGCAAAGGTGTGCCGCAACACAGGTTCATGGCTCTGATCAAGGGTGTTGCGGGGGCACAGGGTGGGATGGGCCTACAGAGTTCATTCGAGAGGAGAGGGGATCTGGGGTAGGGTCTGAGGGGGATCTAGTCTGAGGGGTCAAGGGGAGAATCAGGAGAGGGGTGACCCCAGGGTCTGATCTGAAGGGCAAGGGGGGTATCTGGGGTGGGGTGGGCCATAAGGTCTGGTCTGAGGGCTGAAGGGGGATCTGGGGCAGGATGGGCTCTGGGGTTTGGTCCAAGAGGTGAGGGGGCATCTGGGGCAGGACCAGGACCAGGGTCTGATTAGAGGGGAATCTGGGGTATGATGGGCTGTGGAGTCTGGTCCAAGGTGTGATGTGGGATCTGGGGTGGGGTGGGGTGGGCTCCAGGGTCTGGTCCAAGGGGTGAAGGAGGATCTGGGACAGGGTGGGCCCTGGGATCTGATCTGAGGGGGAGATCTGGAGCAGGATAGGTCCCTGAGTCTTACCTTTATGTCCCGGTGCATCTTGCCCTTGGCATGTAGGTGACTCAGGCCCTGAAAGAGGAGCAGTGACCTTCTGAGCATCCCCCCCATCCACATGTTGCCACTCTCTCAGTACTGATCTCCCAGACCCTGGGGAGATTACTGGTCTACTCAGGGTGGGGCTATCAGTCCCCTCTGTCCCCTCTCCATGGCAACCAGGCTAGTGCCTTGCTGTAATTCACACAGCTCTTCCTGCCTCCAGGGACAGAGGAAGCTGCAGGGCAATAGACCATGAAACAAGGACTTCCTGCCTGGCCTGGGCCCCAGCAGACACAGGCCCCACAGAGAAACCAGGTGTCCGGGCTCCTAGCCCACCTCCCTCTGCAACCCTCAAACGCCATTCCTCTCCCAGATCTGGTGATACAGTCCAGGTGTCAGTCAAGCGCTCGCTAAGTGGAGGGGTGCCCAGCAGAGGCTTTGAGCCCCCCATCAGCTCCCTGTTTATTCACCTGCAGTGTTTCTCTGCACACGTAGGCAATCTGCTTCTCAGAGAGGGGGCCGGTGGCTGCAAGAGATGGGCAGATGTGGACAGATGCATAACTGGGGGGGGGTTCCACTATTCTCCTACCACAATCCAACCACTCTCCAAATACACCTCCCCACCAGTGTTCACTATAAACTGTGCACTTGTGCAGCTGTTCAGGAGAGATTCCAATGCCGCCCAGCTGATTAGCAGAGCACCCACAGCTCGGTTTTGTTTCTATTGGGGTCCTCAGTACATGCCTCAGTGCACATAAAATTTATTCCGCACATGGATGGAAAAGATGAGTAGGAACATTGCTCCCAACCCCTTCCTGTGCCCAGCTACAGACACCCGAATTACCCCACTCCCAAAGCCTCCCAAATACCCCCATACTCAATGCAACATATCTGGCTTCTGTCTCATCACATCCCCCATGTTCTAACACTGTCCTCACTTCCTCCTATCCATCCCCCCGGCCTTTCCCCCACCTCATTTCCTCCTATTCACCCCCCTTCCAACACCCACTTCCTCCTATCCACCCAACCCCCACAGGACCAGGAACCAGAGGTATTTTGCAAACAGGAAGGGAAACCAACCAGAAAGTGAAACAGACAACATATTTTTACAACATCCTGATGAGAGAACATTCTGTCCCCCTGTGGCAGAGCACATGGAAGCCAGGACTCCTGGGTCCAATCCCCAGCTCTGGGAGCAGGGTGGGATCTCGTGGGTGGGAGCAGGAGGCTTGGGAGTCAGGAGTTCTGGTTTCTGTTCCGGGCTGTGGAAGAGGAGTGGGGAAAAGAACCCAAGAATCCTGCCTCTCAGCCACCACCCACCCTCCCTCCCTGCTTCTAGTTACATCAGGGACTCACTGTGGTAGATTTCCTGTAGAGAGCCTCCTTCACAGAACTCCATGCAGATCCAGAGACGGCCATTCCTGAAGGAACAAAGGGAAGGGCTGTCACTACAGCACTGAGATGCAGCTACCTCACGGGTGGGGCTGTTGGTACTGAGTTTTGCACAAGAAATGAAAGAAAATCATGTAAGGGGGGAACCTAAGGGATGCTGAAGGAATTTTCTGAGATGAGTTGTTCCAAGCCTGGCACTGACGGCTGCAATGACTGTATAGGCAGAGTGCTCCTACCCTGCTCCCTGCAGCACAGCACCCCTAGCCTGTCTCACCTGAGGTAGCTGCCGAAATATGCCACCACGTTGGGGTGCCCACAGTCCCTGAGCGTCGTGATCTCCTGCTGGATGGAGCTGATGTCATCCCCTGGAGAGGAGAGGAGTTGAGGGTATGTCAGAAAGAGATGGGGGATAGAGAAGCCTAGGGGACCTCTATGGCATCATCCCAATGGGGCTGTGTCACGGACATAGCCGGGTCCCCAGAGTCATCCCACAAGCTGGCTACAATGTTCCCCATTCACCCACAGAACCCCCGCTACAGGGAGTCCAGGCGGTGCCAGGGCCTAACCAAACTAAGGGAAAGTCTGGTCTGGTGATCGCAGATTGTCCCAAAGGTAAGCACTGTGATGGGGGTGGGGCATGATCCGGAGGGCAATTCGGGGTGCACCAGGCCTGATTTGGGGGCAGACTGGGGCAATATAGGGGTCATTTATAGACACAGACCAGTGGTTCCAGGTGAGCACTAGGGGTGTGGGGGGGGGCACTGGAGGAGTGATTCCAGGGGGGAGGTTCTGGTCTTTACCTGGGTCCAGTTTGATGATCTTTATGGCAGCCAACTCCGCTGTCTGGATGTTCCGGGCCTAAAGACATGGAAGGGGCCATCATTTGCAGGGGCCTTAGCATTTGCTGCTTATGCACCTACTGGGGAATGGGGTCAGGAACCAGCTCTTCCCACATCAGTGTCCCCAACTGCAGATATTATCCCCCAGGGCTGTTTCCTCCCCACAACACACCCCTCAGTCCTCAGGGCCCAAAGCTGGCCCCAAGCCTCCTACTGCAGAAAGATCCCCCTCCCCAAAAGGTCCTGGGGTGATGCACGCCCCCAACAGGTTCTCCAAAAGCCCATTTCTAAGCCTTAGGCTCATGAGCCTGGAATTCATTTTGCACCCCTCCCTGAACCCCAGAGCTTGTTTTCCCCCCAGCCCAGCCCCCATTTCTCCTCCAGCCAACCCGAAGGTCTCTCTCACCCAGCCCAGCACTCCACTCCCCATTGAGGAGAGGGTAGCTCTCCTCACCCGCCCACCCCTCATCTAAGCCCAATTCTCCCTTTCCTTTCAATATCAGGGTCCTGCCCCCACTCCCATTTGTGATTTCTGACACCAAAATAGCCTTGTTCCGAGTTTCCAGTCCTGAGCCCCAGCCAGCTGCTGCACCCAGCACTTCCTTCCCCCAACTCCATTCCCTCCTAAGGCCTAGCTGCAGACTGGAGAGGAGCAGGGGAAAGTACAGATAGCTCCCCATCCCAGCTGCGCTCTGCAACACCCATCCCTGGGGCTGGTAGGGCATGTTGCAAAGCGCCCTTGTGCTGATGCCCAGGCAGACAGAATGTAAATTCCCTGTGCCAGCAACCCAGGGCTGGGGGAGCTCTGGTGCTCCCACCCGCAGGTGCAGGCATGATAGGGCTGGGTGCCCACCCCAGAACAAAGACACAAGCTAAGCCACGCCACAAGCACATACGCCATCTCCACCCTGACATTAAGCCATTTCCTTTTTACCCTCCCCTTGCTTCTGGCTTGTTCTATCACTCTGAGCTCTGCAGCTGCCTAAAGCATGGGGGGAGGGGGAGGAATTCATGATTTCAGCTCTATAAGAAGCATTGGAAAGGGAAATGCTCTAATTCCTGGGCACCACTCCCCCTTCCATTGTTGGGATAGGACTCAGGAATTCTGACACCCAGGCCCTTCCCCCACCTCTCCCTAACCTCTCAACCCAGAGCCAGGGAGAGAACCCAAGTGTCCTGATTCCCAGCAACTCCACCTTCAACCCTTATGTCAGCAAGCTGGAGACTTTAATAAACTCCTAAGATCTATCTATCTATGCCTTGCACAGAGCCCCTGACTGGGACCAGGCCAGGCACTGCACAGACAGAGTGAGCACCAGTTCCTGCAGCAAAGGGCTCACGGTTTAATTAGACACAGAACGGAAAGAAAAACAGAGGCATCCAAGAGACGTGCCCAAGTCAAGTGGCAAAGTCTGGAATAGAACCCAGGAGTCATGGCTCCCAAGCCCTCTAATCCAGTGCCTCTCCAGCCTCCCAGACTGATTTGTCTTGTGAAGCCCCCCAAGTTTCACCTCATTTAACAACTATTTGCTTACAAAATCAGACAAAAATACAAATGTGCCCCAGCATGCGGATACTGAGAAATTGCTGACTGTCATGGTTTTTACCATATAATTATACAAATAATCTACTGGAATATAAATACTATACTGACCTTTCAGTGTATAGTATACAGAGCAGCATAACACAGTCATTGTATGAAAGCTTTGTTTGTACTGACCTCCCAGTGCTTTTTTGTAGTCTGTTGTAAAAGTAGGCAAATATCTAGAGGAGTTGATGTGCCCCCAAGACGACCTCAGTGGATGCCCAGGGTATATACACCCTGCTTGAGAGCCACTGATCTAATCTACAAGGCCCTAGCAGAACCCAGGGGTCTTAACCCCCAGCTGCATGCGCTACTGTGCCATGAACTCACCAGCACTTAGCCTCTATAGACCCTGTCTGGGGGTCTCTCTTTCAAAGCTGTGTCCCATAGACCTGGGCTGGGCTGGGGCAGGCATTGTGGGTGGGAGTCTGTGCCCAGATTGTGTAAGGATGCTGGGCTGCATACTGGGCCTAGGCACCTGTGGCTCTCAAACCAGAGAACACAAGGGAGCATAGGCTTCAAATAATTGCAGGCCCAGTGCATTGCCCACCTTGGCTCCTGCCTTCCTCCAGCCCCACAGTTCCCTGCGACCACCCTCCCAGCCTCTCCTTCATAGAGATTCCTTGCAACTCTCCCTCCAACTCTCCCTGCTGTGCCCCCCATAATAGAGGCTCTGTGTGCTCCTTTCCCCCTCTCCCATGCCCAGCTGTGGCCCCCTCTACCCCATCAAAGAAAAATAATTTCTGAGGCTGAACATGGAGTGGTTGCCTCCTGCCCTGCTCATTCATTCCTGAGATTTCTCCTGACCCTGGCAGATCAGCCCTGGAACCATCCCCATCGGCCCAGCTCTGAGTGCTGGGGTTAAGAACCTGTGGCCCAGGTTGGTTGCTATCCAGCAGGCAAGGGTAGTGTTCCCTCTAATTTTTTCCATCCATGTGCAAAATAAATTTTATGTGCACTGAGGCATGCATGGATGGGCACCACCAGTAGAAACATGCTGCCGACTGTGGGCACTGCGGGCGCTCTGCTAATAAACTGGGCAGCACCTGAATCCCTCCTGGCTGGCCTTCCAAGCGCTCAGCTTACAGAGAACACTGGGCAAGGGGCACAGAGCCTGTTCACTCCACACAGGGCACCTCTGTGTCAGTACAATGATGGAACACAAAGAATAGAAATGGCTCTGGCCGTCCTCATGCCTCGAAAGGGCAAGCCAAGCACTTGACCCCCCAAGGGACCTGAAAGGGGTTCAGATCTGGCCAGCTGCAGTCATGATACTTTGGGTGCCAGAGCCAGGGGCAAAGGGGCCTCAGGACACACATTCTAAATAGCTGATACAAATGCCAAATAGCTGCCCAGGGTTGGAGCTAGCTGCACAGGTCCTGAATCAGGGATATTCCCCAAGTGTAGGCAAGGCTAAGTCAGCACCACAGGCAGGATCAGAACCACTCTGCACCCAGAGCTAGGGCTCGAACCCAGGGGCCCAGCTCCTGGGCCCCCGCCCAAACCTATGACAGGTCACTCAATGCACTGGACACCCTCTCTAGGAAGGCGCTCCTTATCTTTGCAGTTCCTCTTCCATCCCCTCACACCTTCCTGCTCTGGCAATCACGTGCCAGTTTCAGAGGCCTGAGTTTCTGACAGTGCCCCAAAGGGGCTCCCCCACATTTCTGCTCATTCACAACTTCTCTTCACCACCACCCAGCCTGTAACCCTCCCCAACGTACAACATGCGCTGCTCAGACCCGAACATCAGCCCCTTCCTCAGAATGCCCTGGGCACCTCCTCATTCATCCTCCAGAACCCTCTCCCCACCACCCAGGCACCCCACATGTTCCCTACCACAGGCCTCTGGGCCATGCCCCCCATCCCGGGATCCCCAGCCCCGCCTACATCAAGCCCACATAACCCCAAGAGGGCCTCCCATGCACCTTGGCTCTCCATCCCAACATACTCTGCTCCTTCGCTCCATGGGACCATTGCCCCAGCTCCCCCTCTGCTCCCAATCACGCCCCCCATGCCCACCCCAGCTCCCCACCATGCCCCCCACACCTGCCCAGGTCCCCCTTTACTCCCCACCATGCCCCCCATGACTGCCCCAGCTGCCCCTCTGCTTCCCATCCTGTCTCCCATACCCCTTCCCCAGTCCTGTCTACACTCTGTCAAACCCCCTGCACTCACCCCAGCTCCCTGCCATACCCTGCACTATAGGGGTGCACAGGATGCTGCTGCACCCCCGGGATTGAAGTGGTTTCCATCATACACAGGTTTACAGTTTGGTTCAATGGCTCTCAGCCCCACTGCACAAATTAATTGTTCCAGCATCTCTGCCCCCCCCGCACTCAGTCCAGCTCGCCAAGCCCCCGCTACCTGCCACCTACCACCTCCCGCACACCTCCGGGTCTTTAGCAGCCCCTCGCCGAGCTGCGCGTGCGCCCCCCCTCGTCAATCTTCAGTCCTTGCACCCCCCGGCCGGGGCGCCCCCTCACCTTGTAAACATCCCCGTAGGTGCCCGCCCCGATGCGCTGGATCAGCTCGTAGCGGAGCCGGGGGTCCTGCAGGGAGACGTCCCGCAAGAGGCTCATGGTCTCCGGGGAGCCGCAGAGCAGCAGGTACCGTACGGCGCGGCCCGGCCGGCCGGGAACCAGCGGGGCGGGAAGCGGAGCTAGCCCTGCCCCCCGGGGGCGGGGACAACGGAGGGGGTCATCCCCCCGCAGAGGGGAGGGGACAGGGCCCTGCTGATGGGATGGGGGCGGGGCTCACACCCCCACAGGGGGAGGGGAACGAAACAGGCTAGATGGGGAGAGCGGCCCGGGCAAAACCACATTCTGCTCCTGCCAAGAGGAAAGGAGACCCCCCCCACACACTTCCCCCCGCTGCCTGCAAAGAGCACGGCCACCCCCACCGGCTCTGGACCAGCTCGGGGCCGGCCTGGGGGGGGAAGGGTAAGCGGGGAGTCCGGACCCAGATCTGAGACCCCCCAATGTTTTGCACTGGGATAGACCCAGCATACGGCCACCCCCCCCCCATAGGCTCGTGGCATCGAGCCTGCCTACAACCCCCTCCCCTCCCCCACACACTGCTCTGAGCTGAGCAATAGGCACCTCCCAACCCCCCACTCCCCCCCCCTTCCCCACTGGGGGCCAATACCACATTTGCTTCCCCTGCACACAGCACTGATGGCTTGTGACAGCCAGAGCAGAGCACCTGCCACAGAGCCTCCCCAGGGCTGCTCCAGAGGCCTCTCTCCCCATCACCTCCTGGGCACCGCAGGGAGCCCCGCAGGCTAGAAAGCACACTTAGGCCCTGCACCAGCCAAGCCCTCAGCAAAGTCAGCAGGGAAACCAGCTTGGCTAGGCTTGAGGGCTGTGAGACTGGCAGGGGGCTGAGGTCAGGAAGAAAGGAGGGGACTCCTTGCAGGGGCCCTTTGCCCTGCTCCCCAAAGTGATCCCTGCTGAGAGAGGCCAGACCTGGGGTACATGGGAGCTCACCTCCCCCCCAGCACCTCTGCTGGGAAAGGCCAGGGCTGGAGTAGCCAGTAACTCTCCTCTCAGCCAGCTCCCAAGAGGGAGTCAGCACCTGCAATAAACAAACCAGCCAGTAGGGGCAGGCTATTTTAAAACCATTTTTATTAACCCTTCATGCAACTAAAAATACACATGTAGTAGACATGACCCCCCTAGAGCTGTTTATCTCAGTGCTGCCAAAGCTGTCCCAGCCCAGCATCATCCTCCCCGCCCCTTGTAATTGCACCCAACCCAGCTCTGACCCCATGGCACTTCAATGCAACTCCTGAGACAGTGGGGCCTAGCTGAACATGCTGCTTAGGAGGTCTTTGGCTGCCAGTCTCCACAACCTCTATAGCTCTCTGCCTAAGCTGTGCCTTAGAGGTAGCGCCCCCTCCAGATGCATTTGCCATGGCTCTGCTGGGGCTTGTTTAGCAGGATTTATCATGGTCCAGTATTCCCATTGGTTGGTCCTTCTCCATTATTCCCCCATGGCTGGGGTGTGCTAACATTCCCCCCTGCTATCCGACCCTGCCCTTACTGCAGATCTAGCGCTCTCAGCATAAAGGCTGTAGTTGAGAACATGATTGCACGGAAGGGAGAGGGAGCATGACCAGGAGAACAGGGGGACAGAACATGACTGGCAGAAGTTTACATGACAAACTTTAGGGGGAGGAAGTACAAAACCCCCCACCCCACCAAACAGTTGCAACTAGGGCTTTGGGCAGGGTTGGAAGATGCCTTTGAAGCTCAGGATCCTGTCCCTGCTTAACAAGTATGCAGCAGCCAAACTTGGGAAAAATCAAAGTCAGCTGCTAACCCTTCTTCCCACCCACACCCAGGACTGGCTCAGGACACAGAAAGGGATACAACTACCTTGTCCTCTAGGGAAGCATGGGCTCCCACGTGGCCCATGGGCAGGACACAGGCTGTCTTGGGGTGGGTATTTTGGTGATACTGCACCCAAGGCTGTATCTCCCCAGCAGAAGAGGTGCAGGGTAGAGGGAACCCCCATAAACTGGCTCAAAGGGCTCCTCCACCCAACTCCTACAGGTCCCTCAGAGACGTGGAGAATGCACAGAACTCATCACCCCTGAACTCCACAGCTCGGGGGGGGCTGAGGCCACAACAGCTCCTGTCTCTGGAATACAAAAGGGGGGGAATATTAGAGCTGCTCCCCCATCTCAGCATCCACCCCACAGAGCCCCTTGTCCCCTCCAACAGGGGTGAGGCCTGCACTTGGGGGTGGGGAAGCACTACCCCTGTCTCTCCCAAGTAAAGGCAACAATTCCTCCCCGACCTGAGGTGGAGCCCTTCAGAAACTGGCAGGGGACAGCTCTGTGGCTCAGTGCCCCTGTGAGACTCAGAGGGACTTGCGGGGGCGTTTGAGGAAGGCCAGGGTATAGTCTCTTGGGGCTGACACCTTCTGCTTCTTCATCTGCACCTGGGACTGGGCTGTGAGCTGCAGCTTGATAGCGCTCGAGTTGATCTTGGCAGCCACAAGCAGCTCCTTCATGCCCTTCATCTTTTCACTCTGAAAAGTGAGGACAGGGCCCTCGGGTGGGGGTGCAGGGGGTACCCCTGGGACTGGGGCTCCCCCCTCCTCCTTCTCTCCTGCAGGGGGCTTGTCCGGTCGCTGGCCTGAGCTGGGGCGCCGGCGCTCAGGGGCCTTCTTGGGCAGGGGGGGCTCCTCAGGCTTGGACTCGCGGCGGGGTCCACGCCGGCGCCCTTCACGGGGATCCTCGCTGCCCTGCTCATCATCCTCATTGGCCTCCGCCTCTCGCGCCACAATAGTCACCTTCTGGCGCACCTGGAAGGGGAGGGAGTCAGCGGTGGGGCCTTCACCCTACAGCTACTGCCACACCCCAGCCTCCCCAAAGCCCAACCCTAAGGCCCCTGCCCTGCTGACACATCCAGTCCTGAGTTCCCAAATCCAGCAGGGACCCTCAGACCTGAGCCCTCAAATCTGGCAGGGTCCCCCAACCCTCCAAAACCCAGCACAAAACCCCCACAATCCCAACCTGGGTTCACAACTGCTCCTAGCCCTAGCCCTGCCCCCATCACCCCTCACCTGTCCATCAAAACGCCCCAGGGACTGCACTAGGAATGTGGCCCAGCCCACATGTAGCACAGGTGTGGGGCTGCCTTCTTCCCACTTGCAGATGCCATCATAGAAGCGAAGCAGGTGTGCGAAGCACTCGGGGTCCTGCAGGGCTGAGCCTCCAGCCTGCGCTGGGGACCCCTGAATAGGGAGAGAGGGGTTAGTGTCTTCCAGGGACCCAGCATGCCAGCCTGACATCCCCCCACATCTCCCCAGTCCCTCCAGCCTGGCATCCCCCCTCCCCGGCCCAGCCCCTGACCCCTCCAGTGTGGCATCCCCCCGCCCTGGCCCCTCCAGCCCTCACTGGTGCTCAGCCCCAAGGGCCCAGCCCAGTACCCGCCTCACCTCTCCTCTCTCCCCAGGACCCTTTTCCTCAGGTGGCTCTGCCAGGTTGGCCACCTCCTTGAGCAGGTTGGGAACCACATCGTTGGCCACATCAAAGAATTCTTTATAGATCTCCTCATCCTCCCGGCAGTAGTTATAGCTGGGGGAGGACAGGACAGGACCAGGAAGTTAGCAGCTGGGGCCAGCACCCTCTAGAGGGGAAAGGCCCCATGTCCCATTCTCCCAGGCCTGAGCCGTCCCTTGTGTCTCATTTCCCCAGTGCCAGCTAGTTCCCAGGCCTGGGGCCAGACCGGAGCCAATGCCCCTGAGAGGGGAAAGCCCCGGTCCCCCTCCCAGACATGAATAGCTGCAGCCTCATTTTTAGGCCAGCAGTTGCCCGGGCTAGTGGCCAGTCGGGCCTTAGCAAAGGGAAGGGTTTGGGGCCATAGGGAGGCCTCCCCAGGCACTCACTCCTGGATGACAGTGGCTGTATCAGCCCAGGCCTCCAGCGCCTCCTTGACATTTTTGTTGCGACAGTGGTAGCCGGCCAGGTACATGTAAGGGTAGATGTGCTCATTGTTGTAGTACTTTCTGGCTGAGCTGATGCCCTGCAGGGGGAGGGGGGAGGAGAGAGAGAATAAAAGGCCGTTCCCACCGAAGTATCAGAACATTTACCTTTCACATTTTACATCTCAGCCACAAATCCCTTGGGATCCCAGCTCCATTCAACTCTACCAATGTCCCTCAAGCCTGGTCCACAGTCCCTCCCTGCCATCCCAGCCCCGGGTTTCCCCCCCCAGCTCTGCTAGTGCCCCTCAATTCCAACCCACAGCCCTGGCAATTCCAGTCTTGTACTCTGTCACCTTATGGTAGATGGAGAGGGGGTCTGGTCTGCCTGGTGTGGGCTCCAGCTCCTCCAAGTCAGCCAAGTTACCCAGCGCCATCGGGTACCTGCCAGGGCAGCGGAGTGGACAGGAGTGTTACCCCGGGAAGACAGGCAGCTGGAATTGGGGGAAGAGACCTTCTATCCTGACTCTGCCCCCACAGCCAGCGCTGAGGCAGCACTGCAATGCCTGGCACTTAGGGGCGGTGCACCCCAAGGCAGCAGACGGCAAAAGGCCCAGTGATTTCAAGGGGTGCTGGATAAGACCCAAGCACTGACTCCTTCCAGTATTGTCCCCTTCTGTGCCACAAGCACTGCACTCCAACCCTTTGGCACATACAGCACAGTGACCAGCAGGACGTGCCCACAGCCAGCCCCATGGCATGAGAAGGGAACCAACCTGGTCCTGAGTGGGCCCCATCGAGCTCAGGTCAGGTTGCTGGGCTCCACTAAAGAACTTCTCCATCATCACCACTCCTGCCTCCCTCCCAGCGCTCTACGAAGGGAGGGCAGGGTCACCAGCCCTATGGCTAGAGGGACTCCTAATGTTGAAGGCTAATTTCATAGCACACAGAGCAGTGAGAACCACTTCCCTTGCTATTAACCAACATTTACAGACCAGCCAAGTCAGCAAAGCACGCCTGCCTGAAGAGTGTTTCCCTTGGAGCCTCCGACATGGGACAGCACCAGGTAACAAGTACAAAGCTGCTGACTTTGGCCATCACAACATCTCCTCTCACTAAATAACCATCTGACCCCTGAGAATGTCCCCCCAACAGTGATGTTTAAAAAATGCTTAAAAAAAAATCAACATCAAGCTTAGCTCTCAGAACTATCAAAATAAAACCGCCTCACCGGCCCAGCCTAATTATCCCCCTGACGATGGAGAAACAGAGGGACTCAGAGGTGACAGCTGAAGTCCACAAGCTGCCCCCATTGTCTCCCAGAACTGGGATAGAACCCAGGAATCCAGGCTCCCAGCCCCTGACTCCCCTCCCCGAACTGTGGCTTCAAACACCAGCCATACTGACCTCTCCAGGTGCCCCATATCGTAGAGAACCCACAGGAGGCGCTGCAAGGAAATGGGAAAGGTGGCTTGCTGAGGACAGAGTCATGGGGGGCAGGAACGGGAGGGTAAGACCCAGGCCCCCTGCGGATAATTTCCCAGTGGAAGGGAGAGGTGTGCACAGCAGAGGAACAGACAAACGGATGAACACGGAGGGGTGCAGAAGGGACTGGAGCAGTGGCATAGCCAGAACGAGACAAGGAGGTAGGCCCTGACTTAAGGTGGGCAGGCAATGATGGGTCCACCTCTCCCCCTCCAGCTGGCCATGGGGAAGGGAGGGATAGCTACACTGGCCAGGGGCTCCACCCCGCACTCAGGGATTCCCCAGGGAGTGCTTCTGCTGGAGAGAGGGATTGGGGCCTGCCTTGCTACGCTGCCCAGTGCTCCCAGTGGGGAACAGGATCGGGGTGTGGGAGCTTGCCCTGCTCTGCTCCCACTCTTGGAGCTCTGAGTGAGGTCAGGACATGGAGATCCGTCCCATTCTGGCTGGTACTCCCAGTGGTGAGCAGGATCTGGGCATGCCCTGCTCTGCCCATGCAGACACAGAGTTTGGAATGGGCTTGTCCCACTTTGGCTGGCCCCTGCTCCTGGCGGGGAGCATGTCAGAGCACCAGGGCTTGTCCTGGCTCTGGTACTCCAGCTGCCTAACAGGATCAGGGACTTATAAGCCCCCAATTCCACTCCCTGGCAGGAATGTTGGACAAGCAGAGCAGGGCTAACCACCAACTCCATTCTCCAGGCCCAGCTGAAGCACTAGGCAGTGAGGGAAAAGCCCCCGTTTAGGGAGTTGAGCCAGGACTGGAGGTGGGTAGGCCTGGATACTAAGGCGGTGGGTGGGCCATGGCCGACTCAGGCCCACCTGTAGCTACGCCTTGGACTGGATACATTCCAGTTGGAAGCTGGAGCAAGTTGGAAGAGGCCCTATGGGGTGGGAGAGGAAGCTGATGGGCCTGGGGATGGAGCAGACATGGGGCTGTGCACAGGGGAAAGGGGACTGGATGTACACATGGGGTGGGGGCATGTCCCACCTGCTGCAGCTGCAGCAACTCCAAGCTATCGGTGTGCAGGTCAATGGAGGGGTTGATGGCGCACACCATGAAGGCCACTTCCATGTGCCGATCACAACGCAGGTACGAACCCTTCAGGTACAGCCAGCTCTGTGGGGGACAGGGGCAGGTGAGTGAGAGAGCTTGGCCAGCCAACCCCAGAGCCCTACAGCTGGCCCAGACCATAGGGGTGGTGGTAGGAGCCAGGACTCCTGGGTTCTATCCCCAGCTCTGCCTGGTCCCTTCTCCTCTTGAGGCCTCTGTCTATCTCATCAGTGAGCTCTTCAGAGCACAGCCTGGCCTGATGCACACCTTATCCCCATCTGAGCTGGGGTCTAAGCAGTATCTGGTCCCACCGGGGGTGGGGAGTTGATCTTAGCCAGGGTACAAGCAACGCCTAGTCCAAGGCTGGTGAGAGCCAATCTCAGTATGAGCGGTGGCTGGTCCAAGAGGGCTGGTGACCAAACACTGTCCCTCGCTGGGATGAATTACACCCCAGAATGTGACATTCTGCACACAAATGTAATAATCGTTGTACCAAATGTGCCTTGTGAGGTATCACTGGAGAAGAAAAAGGTTCCTCCTAAGTAATACCATGGCAAGATGTGTGGAGCAGCCCTATATGGAGAATAATGAACACAAACAGAAATTACAACAAATGTGGTGGGGCAGAGGGGCACTGTTCCCCTAAGGCCAGGTGGGACCAGAGCTGCCTGTCAATCACCACCCAAGTGCCAATCTTTGGGGGAGGAACTAAGCACTCTGAGTTTTAGCAAACACGACAGAACCTCTTTTACCAAAAGACCCTCTTGGCTGCATCCTCACAGTGGGAAGGAACTGTATGTAGGGATAACCTCAGGACAGTGCATTTCAAAGGGGGGCTGAACTAGGAAAGTGAGAGGCACACACACGCCAGTGCTTGCTCTCTCTCAGACCCGAGAAGACAAAAGAACCAGCTTTTGCAAGGATCCTGGGGCAGCCCCATTGCTGGGACCATGTGGTAAGAATTTTACCTTGAACTAAGTCCAGCTTGTTACATTTAGGGTACGTCTAGACTACATGCCTCCAGCGACAGAGGCATGTAGATTAGGCTACCCAGCATTGGAAAATGAAGTGGCGATTTAAATAATCGCCACTTCATTTAAATTTAAATGGCTGCCACGCTGAGCCGATCAGCTGTTTGTCGGCTCAGCGCGGTAGTCTGGACCTCCCAGGTTAACCTCATCCCAGGTTTAAATTTAAATGAAGCGGCAATTATTTAAATCGCCGCTTCATTTTCCTACGCCGGGTAGCCTAATCTACATGCCTCTGTCGCCAGAGGCATGTAGTCTAGACGTACCCTTAGCTATTAGAAAGCACTTTATCTTTATTTCCCTTGTAGCCATTTCTGACGATATTGTACTCATTCACAATCTCTGTGTCACTCAAAATGTTTTTAACTCACATCTAATCCAGAGCTCTGTTTCAACACTGTCCCTCACTGGGATGAATTACACCCCAGAATGTGACAGGAGCCTCCAATCTCAGCTGGGGTCTGAACAGCACCCTGCCTAGTGGGGGGTGACCTTATCTCATGCTGATCAGTTACTGGTTACCAGCTGTACCAGTTCCTAAGGTTAAAGCACAGGGGAACTTGCACAGCAGTTTTCTGATCTAAACAGACAGCCCAAACTCTGCACAGACCCCAAGACCATTCTTCCAGCACGCTCCCCACTATATCTCACAACCCCCACAGCCTCACCTCCCCCTGCAGCTACATTTCACTGCAACCCCCCAGCCCCTCACAGGCTCCCCTCACTTACCCGCTCAGCCACACCAGCATTCACGGTCTGTCCACGCCGATCCTCATTGCCTTTGCCGTGCCAGGTCACTTCGGCCGTCTGCTCACCATCCCGGCCAAACACCACCCAGGCATGGTCCTCCGAGAGCGCCAGGTGCACATCAGGCAGCCCCAGCACCTGGCAGGCCCCCACCACAGCAAAAGCCACCCCTGAGCTGTCCAGCTTAGTGCCTGCAAAGAAAACACGGCATTAAGGGGCGCTGTGCTGCAAGGAACAGCTTGGGGCTCAGTAGAGGGTGCTCTCCTCTGACAGTGCTGACCCCAATGGGCCACTGTGCACTTTCCCTTCAAGTCAGTGCTGACCCCTATGCCAGCATGGTGCTAGGTGGCGCTATGCTACAAACAACAGGGCTTAGGAGGGGGTGATATCTTCACAGTACCAACTCCAATGCCCCATCACTAGGGGGTGCTGTGCTGTGCTGCAGGCCACAGAAAAACCTGAGTTCTTTCAGGATGCCCCAGTCCAGCCATACTGCCCCCAGCTCCATTCCAGTGGGCCCCCTACCTGTGATGAAGCTGAAGAGGGACTGGATGTGGGCCCGGTCTTTGAAGTAGGAGCGGCTAAGGCTGTTCCAGATAACATCCGACACCTTCTTGACCAGTTCGCGAGAGGAGAAGCCCTCAGGCCGGGGGTAGAGGGACAAGTCGACAGCGCCACGGATTTGGGCAGTGAAGCGGGCATAAAGTGCTGCCACGATGGACAGCTCAGCCACAGGGAAATAGGTGAGGCTGTCAGGTTCAGGGCCCGGGCGTGGCTCAAAGCTGATGCCTGGCACATTGGTGGGTATGACACGGTTTACGGCCAGGAAATGTTCCACAAAGCCTAGCACCAGCGATAGCAGCACCAGGTCAGGCTGTTCCTGCTGCAGCTCTGCCTCGAATAGCTGCACCACATCCTCCACCGAGCGCAGTGGGAACAGGGCCTTTTGCCATGGCTTCAGCCCCATGGTGGGCACGCGGGGCAGCTGGGAAGAGGTAAAGAGCATCAGGGGTGGCTGATGAGAGGGCCAGGGGAAGAGGGACACTCCCAATGTCAGTTCAGACAGCTGAAGCTTCAAGTCCAGGAGCTATGTCTCTGTCCCCACCTGCACCCAAAGGGGGTCCCCCCCACCCCATCTTTGTCCACACCTGCACCCAAAAGGATACGATGGGGGGTATCTGTCTCTGTCCCCTCCTGCCCGCAGAAGAGACCCCCCCACCCCATTTGCCTCTGTCCCCACCTGCCCGAGAAGGAACTCCCACCCCCACACCTAGGGTGACCAGCCGTCCCGTTATTAGGGGCATTGGCGCACACAAGCGCCTGCACCCCACACCCTGAAGAAAGTGCCCCAATTTTTCACACTTGCTTTCGGGGCCCTCTCCCCCAGCCCCCCCTTACCAGAGGCAGCCGCCCCTCCTCCCCCACCAGCTTCACTTCCCCGGCACAAACACAGTAGCCATGCTAGTGCCACAAGGCACCATGGGGCCACAGTTCCGCAGGGCACGATGGGAATTGTAGTATGCCGGGCCAGCCAATCACGCCATTTCCCCGAAGTATGCTGGGAGTGATAATGTACAACTAACCCCGGTGCCTTATAGGAAATATAGTCTGATACCGGGGAGGGAAAGCAGCATGCCCCAAGGCATGCTGGGACTGGTAGTTCTGTTAACTGGCTCCCCAACGCCTCATGGGAAACGAAAGTTGGCGCCCGAATGGTAGGGACACACCTGCCGTGGTGCATGCTGGGAGTCGTAGTTCTCCGGGCAGTGCATTCTGGAACGCGTAGTCTTCCCAGGAACTACGGCCCTTCCACAGCATGGCCCACCCCAGCTGGGGCGTTCCAGGAGCTGTTTGCACCAGCGGGATTCCGGAGCTTTTACTTTTTCTAAATCTTCAGGCCCAAAGCATTGTGGGATTTTTAATGATGCCATCCACTTGCCCCAGCTGTCCTGGCTCAAGTTGACCCTGGTACTGTGGGCTTCCCTACAGCAGTGTCCCACTTTGGGAGGCAGGAAGTACAGCGTAAGGGAGGGTATCTAATGTCATCATGGATGTACTGGGTGATCTCAGACCAAGCTACAGTCCATTTGTGCCCCTGCTTTCCCTGGAGGACAGGGCTGGGCAGGGTTGCAAAGGTGCAGTTCTGTCAAGCCTCCCTTGTCACAGCACCCACACAACTGCAAGCCCCTCTCCCTGCAGTATCACAGCACCCTCAGCACACCAGACAGCAGCTGCAGTTTACCTCCCCCTCCCGCCCTGCCAATGTGGACAGCACAGCACACAAACACCTTGCCCAGGATCTACTCCTGCAATTTAATTAATCCATTAGTTTCCTTTTCGTTATTTACAGGATTGTTGGTTTTTATATATTTGATTCCTACAGAAATGAGTGCAAATAAACGCAGCCCTAAGGTAATGCTAATAAAAAAGTCTTGCAGAGGGAGGAACACCCAATACAATGCCCCATTTTTAGCAATTAAAAATATTAAGTTCCCCCCAAAACAGGATGTGAACCATTAGCAACAGAGTGTCTCTCTTGCATTAGCTGGCAGCACCCCTGGAGGTGACAGAGGGCTATCGGCGACGCTGGGGGATACACATGCCCCCGTGGTGGCGGGAGCGGGCGAAGCCTGGCTTGCAGGCACAGCGGTACGAGCCATTGGTGTTGATGCAGCGCTCATTCTTGCACAGCAGGCCTCGCTGGTTCAGCTCCCGACACTCATCGATGTCTGTGGGTGAGGAGAGGGAGGGTAGGCATTAATGGAATGGCTCTGGAGTGTGTGTGGGGTGGGTCTTGAACCCAATGTGAGCAGGGAAAGACAGCAGCATTGTTTGTGTAAGGTGAAGAGAACCCAGGAGTCCTGGCACCCAATCCCATCACTGCTCTAATCCACTAGACCAGACTCCTGTCCCAGATAGTACCCAGGAGTCCTGATGGTGTGGACAGCAGATCCCTTTCCACTTTCCAGGGCATGCAGTGTCCTTCCTCCTCCTCCCCACTGAGAGCAGTACATGCTGATTGACTTACCCAGGCAACGGGTGCGTGTGGCATCTAGCTGGAAGCCGGCAGGGCACTCGCAAACTGCACCATGGTAGGTCCGGATGCAGCGGCCATTCAGGCAGTGACATTCGTCTGAATCCTCTTCTGAGGTGTCATCCTCTGAGAGGCAGATGGGATACAAACATGGGAGGACACAGATGAGACCAGGGGAATGGCAGGGAGTCCATACCCATGCAGCTGAAACTGAGGGAGGGGGACATGGGGAAGAGGGATCCCTTGTCTGCACAGAGATGCATCTGACTCTAGGGTGCAGGATGCTGTTCATACAGGAACCCTTAAGCCTGCAATGAGATGCCACCTCTGGGATCTGCGGGGGGACTGTGTTAGAGGGTTCACTAACCTTTGCGGGGCTTGCCCAGGAACAAGGGACTGAGGTCCCAGAAGGAGTTGCTCTCGCTCTGAGATGGCTGGCACTGCTGCCCTGCAAAGAATCACAACAACCAGCCTGGGGATACATAGCAGTGAATCACATCCCATCAGATCCAGCCCAGCGTAACCAGAGTCAGCATTCCTAGAGAGGAAAGGCCCTATCCCCATTCTTCATCGCCCAGAGCTAGCAAGTCCCCCTACATTGGGGCCAGACTGGAGCCAGCATCTCTAAAGGGTCAAGGTCCCCTCCCCTTCCCTGCCCCCTAGGGCCAGCCAGAGCTCTCACCCTGAGGCTAGGCTGAAGCCAGCACCCCAAGAGGACAGGCTGGGCATGGGTGCTACCTGGGCTGCGTGGGGGGCACGCACGGCACTGGAAGCCCCAGCCTTTTCCATAGCGGCAGCAGCACTCCTCGTAGGTCAGGTGATAGCCATTGAGTGGGGAGGCACACATGCTGTCCTCCCCCCGGTGCTGCCAGCAGATGTCACGCCGGTCGGCTGCCCGGTCTGCTGGTACAGAGAGAGAGTGGGAGCCCACATCCCATCCCAGCCAGTGCCCACAGCGAGCACTCCCACAGGGCCTGGCATGCTGGACAGGCCCTGGCCACATCACCACACACCACAGTGTGCACTATCTGTGGGTGCAGGGGCACATTTACAATCTTCATAAACAGCATGGTCACAATCAGTGACATGCTCAAATGCACCCCAGCTCACAATCAGGGATACACGGTCACCCTTGCTCACACTCATAGGCTCACACTTACCCCTGCTCACTCTCACTGGCTCACTAACATTCACAGTTGCTCATTCACACTTGCCTGCTCATTCACAATCCCAAGCTCCTCCCACCATACTGGCCTGTACCCACGTGACAGCCCTTGTGCCCCTCACCTGCCTGCATGTCGGGGAGCTGGCATTCCTTGCCACTGGGATCCAGCATCCAGGGCAGGCTGCACTCACAGTAGAAGGAGCCCAGTGTGTTGATGCAACGCCCGTGCCGGCAGGCCCCAGGGTCCCGGCATTCATCCACATCTACAGAGTAAATGCACAGTCATACAGCATCATGGGCCTGACAGAGTTGCCATGGCATTGGGGGCTAGAAGGGATCACCATGGTGCCACCAAGGTCACTATGGTAACACTGCACCTGATAGGGTTGCCATGGCATCAGGGGCCAGCAGGTGTCACCATGGGGCTCTGTGGGTTGTCATGGCACCAGAGGCCACAAACTGGTCATTGTGACACCAAGGGGGCATCTTTGCCCTCTGCCCTCCCAGACCCAGTGCTGGCGAGTCCACACCCCACCAACTCAGTTTTCAGCCTCCCTCTTGTAAAGGGGCTGGGAGGAGGTAGGGCTGTGATGGGACTGCCCGCCCAGCCAGGGCCAAGGCTGAGACCCGGTGAGCTCATGTCACTTGTGAAGCGGACTCACCGATCTCACTGGGTGCCAGGCACTTCTTGTGTATGGGGTCGTAGACAGCAGGGGCGGGGCAGGTGCACACATAGGCCCCCCGTGTGTTCTCGCACAGCCCATTTACACAGTTCGATTCGTCCAAGCACTCATCTACGTCTGGGGGGAAGAACATGGTTCAGAGCCCAACCCCTTCTGGCCACCGGGCCCAACCCTGATTACAGGCAGCATCCGCTAGAGGAGAAGGCCCCATGTCCCATTCTCCACCCCCGAGACAGTCAGTCCTCCCTGCCAAGACCACAGCACAGCAGTGGCCCCTAGAGGAGAAGGCCTTGTGTCCCATTCTGCACGCCCTGAGCCTCCCAGTCCTCTGCCAAGGGCAGATCACAGCAGAGACCCCAGAGGGGCATCCCTGTCTATCCCCCCCAGTCTCTAGACCAGTATCTCTGCCCAGCCAATGCTGCTCGCCCTCCTCACCCACACACTCGAGCAGGTTGCCATCGTAGTAGAAGCCTTGTTTGCAGTAGCACTCGTAGCCCGGCTGCGTGTTCACGCACTTCCCCTCCTTGCAGATCTCCTCCCTGAACAGGCTGCATTCATCAATGTCTGCAACGAGCCCCGGGACAGGGAGTGGAGGCTGGTTATAAGAGATCCCTTGGAGATGCAGCCACCTCTGGGGTGGGGCATGGGGGCTGTTTGTACAGGGGATGGGGTCCCTCATCTGGCACTAAGATGCAGCCACGACTGGAGTGCAGCATGGGGGGCTACAGTGGCCAGATATGAGGGTTGCAAGGTTGGAATCCCCCTGACTCACTGGTAAGGAGCAGGGGGAGAGGTAGCTTTGGCTCCTGATCCCCCAGTGCTTGAGTGCAGGCCTTGGCCATATTGGGGTGCAGACTCTAGTAATCACCTCGGTGGGCAGGGATGCCGTAGTTCAGTATATTGTCATCCAGAATGAATCCTTTCCCATCAGGGCAGAGGGAGTGGAACTCAGCTGCAAGGGAGAGATGGGGGATGCGATCCCCAAATGGAGTGAAGAGGGATTAATGTCTAGACAAGATATCCCCTCTCTTTGCTCCACAGATCAGACCCTTGGACCATCCTGTCTGGGATCCCCCCGGCGCTACAGATCAGACAATTGGGTCTGTCCAGCCTGGTATCCTCCCATTCCCTGCTTGGGATGGGAGTGGGGGAGGGTTAATGCCTTCCTAACCCCTTCTCCCCTCCCCACAGTTGGATTCTAGTCATTGCCCTGGAGCCTGGGGGTTGGATTTTCAGTCACACAGTGGCGCTGGAACACTTTTCATAGTGGGGGTATTGAAAGCCAACACCCTGGCCCCTGTCCACATCCCCCACCCAGAGCTGGGGCTAGGACCAAGGCTGTGTCTCCAGGATGAAGGGACCCAGGTAGGGTAAGGAGGCCAAGGCTGAGGCCATAGCAGGGGCAAGTACAGGGCCAGCAGCAGAAACCTGTGTAAATCCTGGGGGTGCTACAGCATCCCCTGTGCTCCTAGGTCCCACACTAGGCGGTTACACCATGTAGCCGGTAGTTCCACAGGTGCATGGTGGTGGAGGGGATGGGGGAGTGCAGAATGGAGGAGGGGTAGCAAGCGTCCATCCCTACCTGAGTTGGGCACGGGACAGGGGTAGATCTCGCAGTGGTCCCCCCAGCCAGCACCCACTGAGCAGCAGCACTCCTGGCGGGTGATGTTGGTGGCCAGGACACTATCACAGAAGACGGTGTCATCGAAGTTCAGGTAGCACTCCTTCTTGTTGTCGGGGGGCTCCACATCTGGGGGCAGAGGGTAAGTCAGCCCCATAATACTCCACCTTGGCGCCAGATCAGAGCCAGCACCCCTAGAGGGGAAAGGCCAACAAGTCCAGACCCAACCCCCATTGTCCCATGCCAGCTAGTCTCCGCTGCCCTGGGGCCAGACGGGGGCTGGCGCACCCTAGAGGAGACAGACCCTGCATTCTATTCCCCATCCCCCCACTCTGGGGCCAGATCAGAGCTGGCACCCCGCCGAGGGGAATGCCCCCCAGGTCCCACTCACCCTCACAGCTGTGCTGGTCCTCAGATGGGGAGTATCCCTCATTGCACACGCACACGTAGGAGCCATCCACGTTCTCACATGCCCCATGGGGCAGGCACAAGCTGGGGTCCAGAGCACACTCATCGATGTCTGGGCAGAGGCCGGTGGGAGACAGAGGCAGAGGGTGTGCAATGGCACACTTGTGGCACAATGCACAAGTGTGCCCAGATGTGCCACACCCTCTTGCACACACACACATAGATATACCCATTTGTGCAACACGCACATATCCTGTAGCGTCACACGAATCATGGACTCAGACTCATTCATGCAACACCCCCAGAGCCTGTAGTGTGCCTAGCACATCCCACATGCATAGGCTCACACCCACTGCTGCAGCACACGTCCCTTGTGTCACAACCAGTTATGCACAAACACAGATGGTCACACCTCTTTGTACCACTCACCCACAGCCCAGATGTTTCAAACCCACCTATGCTCACTCACAGATACACACTCATCAAAGGCACACACTTGTGCCCAGTATGTGGCAGCTCACAGTCCACAAACTCACACTCACACTGTTACACTCACACGGGCTTGTACCCATTCTTTGCCAGGATGTCACATTCATGTAGACACCCCACATGGCCCTTGCGCTGCACTGCTTGGCCTGCACATTCTGTCCCTCCCACACACCCCAGTGTCCGCGCTCATCACCAGCAGGCCTGGTTTGCAGTGTACCAGGTTCACACTTGGGCGCATGGCATAGTGTTTCTTGTGCCTTCATACCCCCCACCCCTAGACTTTCCTACCTCCCCCCCATGTGCCATGTCCTCATGTCACTGCACATAGCTGCTCACACGAGTGTGGAATGCCAGACTCTTGGCATGCCATGCCCGCACACACCTGGTGCTCACTCTTGTCTGTGCCACACCCCCACCTCACCTTGGCACTTCCTGCCGTTCACCAGCTTGTACCCGGCATGGCACAGGCAGCGGTAGGAGCCCACAGAATTGACACACTCGCCCCCAATGCAGGCAGCCGGGAAGTCACACTCATTAATGTCTGCAACATGGAGAGTCGCAGGCTGAGAGAGCCATTCCCAGCCCCCACTCCACGAGGCAGCCCAGCCTTGCCCTCCTCGCCGCAGCCCCCGCCAGACATGGCCACCCAGCCCGGCCCCCTTACCTACCCCTTAGACCTGACCACCCAGCCTGGCCCCCTTATCTACCCTCTAACATGGCCACCCAGCACAGCCCCCTTGCCTGGACCCCACAGACATGGCCATCCAGCCCAGCCCCCTTACCTACACCCAGACATGGCCACCCAGTCCAACTCCATCAGCACCCCCTACATGGCTGCCCAGCCCAGCCCCTCCACCCCCCAGCGCAGCACACTCACCTTCGCAGCGTGGCCGGTCCTTCACTGAGTGGAAGCCCGGGGGACACTGGCACTTAAAGGAGCCCAGCGTGTTGACACAGACTCCATTGGGGCAAAGCCCCCCATCCTCACACTCATTCACATCTGCAGGGCGAGAGCAGTTTTGGGATGGGGGAGGGGCACAGTGGGTAGAGTTGTGGGGCTCAGAAAGGGCAGGGGGTGCAATGAGTAGAACAAGGGGCTCAGTAGCACTAGGGATATTAAATTTCGATTAGTCAATGGGGGGGGCCCTCACTATCCTGCTGCGCCTCTGCCTTTGAAATGAACAAGAGTCACCTGCGGCTCTTGTACATTTCAAAGGGAGAGGCACAGCAGTCTGGACCCCATGCAAGAAGGGACTGCTTTGGTCCTCACTTGTGCCATTTCCCCAGCTGCGTCTCTCCCTCACCTCCCCCCGACCCCACCCCACCGAGACAGTGCTGGGGGGAACGGATCTTAAGGCAGCAAGGGCGGGGGAAGCGACTAGTTGAGTAATGATTCGACTACGCGATAAGCCTAGGCTTATCGGGTAGTTGACTAGTCGACTAGTCGCTTACATCCTTAGGTGGGATGGGGGGCAGTGGAAGGGGAGCTCGGCGAGGCAGTGGGTAGTCGAGACTCATGGGGGTAGGGGGCAGTGGGTAGAGCAGGCGGCTCTGGAAGGCAGGGGACAGTGGGTAGAGGGGAGGTTTGGTGGGGCAGCAGATAGAGCAGGGCACTTGGGGCAGGAGGGGAGCTAGTTACCCAGGCAGCTGCGGGCGTTGGGCGCAGGTGTAAATCCCTCCCCGCAGGTGCAGCGGAAGGAGCCAGGCAGGTTCTCGCACCAGCCGTGTTTGCACAGTGTCTCCTCAGCGCACTCATCCACATCTGAGGGGACACAGACGCTGAGCCCCACCCCTGTCACAACACAACCTTTGAACTTTGACCTTCAGCACCCTGGCCTGCAGTCCAGTTTGCCACTTGGGGTGCAGAGGGCCCCTCCCACAACAGGGACAGGAGTCACCCCCAGATCCTGCACCAACAGCACTGGGGAGGGGGGGTCGACTGGGTTAGAATGGGTGCTGGGAGCCAGCTCTTCTGATTCAATCCCTGGTCTGGGAGTCAGAGGGGCTAGAGGGCCGAACAAGAGGCTGGGAGTCAGAACTGCTGGTTCTATGCCCAGCT
The DNA here is from genome assembly GCA_032595735.1 of Pelochelys cantorii. NCBI lineage: Eukaryota > Metazoa > Chordata > Testudines > Trionychidae > Pelochelys > Pelochelys cantorii. Next base: position 37,677,462 of record CM064336.1, read on the forward strand.
CTTACCATAGCAAATCCCATTCTGGCCCCGGAAGCCTGGCGGGCAGGGGCTGCACTTGTAGGTGCCTAGCTGGTTCTCACACTTCCCGTCAGGGCAGGTGCCGGTGTCCATGCACTCATCGATGTCTGGGGGAGAGAGAAAAGGTGAGGGGCCTTTGGAGGAGCCACCCAAGGCACAGAGCACATGGCAGGGAAGGACCCAGCAAGCCCTCTGGCAAGTGAGGAGCTGGTTTATTACGCAAGGGTCTCTGACAGCTGCATCGACACGTTTGTATGGGAAGGGTTGCGAGAGGTATGGTCTTTGTGTTCTGAGTAGGGATGCAAATCCCAGTTAATCAGTTAACCAGTTAAGCAGACTCCCACTCCCATCCCACCCCTTACATGGGACTTCAGGGGGGCTATGGGCAGGGGGTGGATCCCAGATACCAAGTCACATCCCTAGTTCTGAGGTCTTGTGCAAACTCTGGGCCTGGACATTGGTTTGTCATTGTAGGGTCTCTTGGGACACTGGTTTGTTATCGTAGGGTCTCTCTCAGTAATTTGGGCTACGTGCACCTGCTTGTTCTTGTAGGATCTTTGGAAAGCAGTGTCTTTCACTACTGCTTGGGCTGTGCACACCCATTTGTTGTGACAGGGTGTCTCAGGGCTGCTGGTTTGTTATTGTAGGGTATGTGTTTCCCAATCTGTTGAGAATCTCCCCTCCCTCTCCACCCCAGCCAAGGCAGGCCTTACCTTCGCATAGGGGCTGGCGAGAAGGCTTGAGACGGTAGCCAGGGTGGCATTCACACTTGTAGTGCCCAGGGTAGTTGGCACAAGTCCCCCCATCCCCACAGATGTGGGGCTTGGAGCACTCGTCGATGTCTGCCGGACAGATGGATGTGAACAAGGCAGAGGAGGGGGGTTGGGACTGTACTGGTCACCTCTTCCCCCAAGCCCATCTCCAACATGCTTCCCCAGCCTCAGTCTACCCCACCAGTGCATCCCCAGCTCCCAGCCCATCCTCCGGTCCCATTTCCCCTAGCTCCCAGACGCCTCTCCCCCAACACTGCTGTCCCCCCAGCCCCTGCCTCCAGGATGCTCACCCACGCAGGAGCGCACACCCTTGTGCACCTTCAGCTGGTACCCCCGGTTGCAGTGGCAGTTGTAGGAGCCGCCTGTATTCATGCAGACACCTTTGCCAATGCCGCAAGGCTCCGCCTCACACTCGTTCACATCTGCAGCGGGCAGAGGGAGAAAGAATTACTGATCCCTGCCATGCCAGATACAGGCCCGTCACACCCCAGCCACACACAGATGTCAGGGGATCACAGGCTGCTGCGTGTGTAGTCGTGCATGCATTGCAGGCCAAGTGCGTGTCTCACACTTCCACAGGCTGATGGGCAGGCATATCACACACCTGTTATGCACCTGTGCAGGTGTGTTACACATTTTTTTTGTATTGCTATATTTGCATACACAGATGTGTGGACATGTCACGCACCTCTTGCACTGACACTTGTGTGTCGCACCCATGCTTACAGGCTGGGGGATTGTCACAGATCTGTGTATTCAGGCATGCCCAGAAGTCACCCCATTTTCTGATGTGTGTGCTCTGTGGGTGCTGACACTCCCACCCACCCGGAACACTGGTGTGGGTATGATGTGCCCATGGATAGCCATGCACATGTGCGTCTCTACATGTGTCACATGCCCCCAATGAAGGGCGTGTTACCTGTGCAGAACCTGCGCTGGGTGTGCCAGCGGTAGCCCGGGTAGCAGATGCAGTTGTAGCCAGATAAACCCATGATGCACTCTCCATGGCCACAGATATTGCGGTTCAGCTTGCACTCATCCGTCTCTGCAGGGACAGGCAGACACAGCCCGGGCGGGAGCGTCAGGACGAGCAGATCAGACACAGGAACCAGGAGATTTTCTCATACCCCCAGCTTCCACCAACCAGCCAAGAGCTAGGAGCTTCCACACCCCTAGGGATGCTGCAGCACAGCACAGGGCCAGGAGCACTCAGGAGAGATCTCCAAGCCAGAGAGGACAGAGGGGACTCCCTGAGAACATGCGCATCACTGAGGAATGTTTGGGATTCACCCCAATAATTACTGGGTGCCTGAGCAGGGAAGTTTGGTGCATGATTGTGAAATTTCTTCCAAAGGGGAAGGAGGAGTTTGGTAGCACACACATCTCTTCCCCACCCCCGCCGAGGGCTCTCACCTGTCACCTGCGTGGGGGCGATCTCCACGGCACTGCGTGTGTATTGGTCTGGCGGCACCTTCCGCACCATGGCAGTTGTGGGACGGGCCACCACCTCTGAGTTCCAACAGAGAAAGCACAAGGTTAGTAGCACTGCGTGCTTTCCTGCAGCAGTGCCCCCAGCCAGGGCTTCAGTGCTTCGCACTTCCCTGCAGAAGGGCTCAGCCAGGGGCTCTAGCACTGCAAGCTTCCCCACAGCAGTGCCCCCAGCTGGGAAATCCATTGCTGCAAGCTTCCTCGCAGCAGTGCCTCCAGTTGGGGCTCCAGCACTGCGAACTTCCTCGCAGCAGTGCCTCCAGTTGGGGCTCCAGCACTGCGAACTTCCTCGCAGCAGTGCCCTCAGCTGGGAAGTCCAGTGCTGCAAGCTTCCCCACAGCAGTGCCCTTTCTGCTAACACTCACCAGGGTAGCGGGCACCCAGGGTGGCTGCACTGGCATAGAACTGGTCCACTGACTGCTCCTCTGAGTTGGTCCGATAGGCTGGCAGCTGGAAGGGCAGTGGTTAAACAGTGGGAGGGCACCTGCTCCTTTCTGCTACCCCTCCAGGTGCTCTATCCCTCCCTCCACTTTGCTTCTGCCCTTTCCTCTCATCTTCCTTCCTCCCCCTCTCATCCTGTCAGTCATTCCTCTCCTCCTTGCCTTTGCCTGCCTCCCTCCCTCCCTTTCGCCCACCACCCTTCAGCGCCCCTCCCCCCCTCCCTACAGCCTCCCCCCACACCCACCTCACCCCTCCGCTGCTCGTCCATTGCTCCGGAGACCCTACTCACCATGGCTGTGGTGACTGCTGCAAGAGACAAACACAGGGCACAGGCTCAGACTTCGCCAGGCCAGGCTGAGAGTGGGGGGGCTCACCCCGAGAGCAGGGTCCCTTGGCTCTGGGATTCTGTGGTTCACTCTTTGATAAAGGGTACACCCCAGGAAAATTGGGTTTGCCCTTAGAGAATTTGGGTAGCAGCTCTGACAACATGGGGTTGGCCCCCTGAGTTCTGGGGTTTGCCAACAAAAACAGCAGTAACCGCTCTGAGAAAGCAGGGTTCACCTTGAGTGAATTTGGGGTGCTCCTGATAACATGGGTGTTCACCATGGGAGAATGTGGGGGATACATGAGAACGGGTTCATTGTTGTGGAATGTGGGCTCATCCCTCAGAGAATGCAGGCAGAGACCTCTATAACATCTATGTGAACCCCACATTCCCAGACAGCATTTCACAATGATCGAATTTGGGGTACAGCCCATGAGAATACTGCGGCTCCCCGTGGGGCAATGTGGGGTACCATACAGTCCCCACTATTACTGGGATTCACTAGGCAAAAATGTAGGGGCCCCCATGTCCAGGTGAGCAGAGTGGTCCAGCCTCCTCCCCAGGGTCTCTGACCTTCAGCCTCCTGTGAGTCCTCCTCCAGGGGCGGCAGGCTGGGCAGCTCACGCTGCTGCTGGAGATCTGTGGTGCCGTCCGGGTGGATGTGCAGAGTGAAGTCACTCTCTCCCTGGATGGTCAGGGTCTGGTGGGATGTCAGGATGTGGTAGCCCTTCCCCGCTGGGCAAATCTCCTTGAAGGCAGCTGCCAAATTGGAGAGGAGACAGGTTAATGCTGATGCTGCGAGCTTCCCCATGGCAGTGTCCACTGACTATAATCTCCGCACTGCAAGCTTCCCTGTGGCAGTGCCCCCCGTCAGTGACACCAATGCTGCGAGCTTCCCTGTGGTGGTGCGCCCCTGTCAGTGACTCCAGTGCTGTGAGCTTCCCTGTAGCAGTGCCCCCAGTCAGTGACTCCAGTGCTGCGAGCTCCCCCCGGTAGTGCTATGGCCAATATGCCAGCCCTGCCAAATGGGCAGTTCCTTACCTGTGCCATCGGCTGGGCAGCGCTCGCATCGGGCCCCCCAGGCCTTGCCCACGCTGCAGCAGCACATCTGGCGGGTCAGCTTCGTGGGTAGTGGGTGCTGGCACTGGAGCTCCGGGCTCACCAGCCGGAAACACAGGCTCTTCTCCTCCGACTTCTCTGCTGCAGCCCGGGAGAGACAGGGTCAGTGCAGCTCCCACCCCCCACTGCTTCCAGCTGGACACCCAGAGACACATCACCCCCCAGGAGAGACAGTGTCAATGTAGCTCCAATCAGTGTTCCCTGTAAGCAGAGCGCTTGTGCAACTGCTCAAGATGGATTCCAGTGCTGCACAGCAGATTAGCAGAGTGCCCATGGCCGGCAGCATGTTTCTATGGGTGTTGCACATATGCACATGCCTCAGTGCACATAAAATAATTATTCCACACACGGATGGAAAAGATTAGAGGGAACATTGGCTCTGGCTCCCTGCTGCCCCCAGCTAGGCGCCCAGACACACCAAGCCCCCAGTACCCTCCAGGAGAGACAGGATCAGTGAGCTCCAACCCCCTGCTCAATCCACCCAGCCCCCCACCCTGGCCCCAGCCCCCTACGTACGGACACACTGGCTACGGGATGGGCCCAGCACGTGGCCGGGTTTGCAAGCGCAGCGAAAGCTGCCCTGGGTGTTGAGACACTCGCCGTTCTGGCACACACCCTGCATGGCACATTCGTTAATATCTGCTTGGGAAGAGAGAGAGGTCAGTAACAAAACAACACGCTACACAGCACCACAATGTACACACAACCTACATGGTACATTCGTTAATGTCTGCACAAGGAGAGAAATGGGTCAGTAACACAACAACACACAACACCTACACACACCCTGTACTGCACACTTGTTAATGTCTGCATGGGGTGAGAGAGAGGTCAGTAACACAACAATACAATGCACACACAACACTCACACATGAGCATGGCACACACGTTAATGTCTGCATGGGGAGCGAGAGGGGTCAGTAATACAACAACACACAATACAGCATACACACATGACTTGCTTGACGCACTTGTTCCTGTCTGCATAGGAAGAGGGGTCAGTAACACAACACAACAATATACATACAATACAACACAACACGCACATGCCCTGCATGGCACACTCATTATTGTCTGCACAAGGAGAAGAGGGATCAGTAACACAAGGACACAACAACACAACATGCACACACACCCCACATGACTTACTTGTTAATATCTGCATGAGGAAAGTGGTCAGCAACACACAATGCACACACCCCATATGGCACACAGGTTAAGGTCTGTTTGGGGGGAAAATGGGCAGCAGCACAGCACAGTCTCACACACAACGCATTCCCATGGACACAGCACACACACAGAAGCAGGTCTTCAGTCCCCCCACTCAGAGAGTGCCCGCCGGGTACCCTGGCAGTGGGTGCTATTCAGTCTCTTGTATCCCTGTGGGCAATCGCCCCCGTGCTCCCCTCGGATCGGGCCTGTCTTCTGCACCCCTGTGTCTGCAACACACAAGAAGCCCCAGAGGGAGATTAAGAGAGAGCCAGACGCAGTGTGGTACAGGGGAGGGCAGGACTCCTGGGGCCTAGCCCTGGCTCTTGGAGGGGAACGGGGCCTAGCGGCTGAGAGCAGGGGGAGACTGGCACTCAGGACTCCTGGGTTTTATCCCAGCTCTGCCATTGACCTCTGCCAAGTCCACTCCCACTCGCTGCCTCTCCTTTCCCTTCTGTTCATTTGTCTAGACATTGAGCCCTTCCAGGCAAACACTGGCTCCTGTATCTATGCAAAGCTTGGCGTGACAAGGCCCTGATTTGGGAGGGAGGGGTGCTAGGGGGGGTCTGCATGGCACCTGGCCAGGCAAGGTCCCAATTCCCAGCTGGGGGAGCTATGGTGGTCTGCATCGCAGACACACAAACACTGCCCAGCATGGGTGTGAGACGCTTGCACAGACAGCGGTTTGGACAAGCTGCCTCTTGGCCCAGGGTCTCTGGTCTCCCCCCTCCCCAACCAACTCTGGCATCTGGCAACAGCCCTGCGGGTGGTGCTGGGGAGTAGTGATCAGCGAGCCAGCGCCTACACCAGACTCACTGCCACAGCCAGGCTAGCAGGCCTAGGGGGGCGGGGCTGGGGCCATGTTCATTCCAGCAGGCGTGTGCAGCCAGGCTGCTCCTGATCCATCCAAGCTCAGGAATACTGCCGGGGGGGAGGGGAGCGAAAGACTGAAAGAAAAGAGAAAGAGAGGCTGGGGGGGGGGGTGATGGGGGCTGCTCCAGTTAGATTCAAAAGGCAACAGAATTCCAAGGGACCATGGGAATTTGCTACCTGAGGGACTCACCACCACTGGACTGAGCAGAGGGCAGGACTGGGAAAAAGGTGGGGCATTGTCACAACATTGTCATACAGAGGGCAGAGGCACTGAGACAGGGGAACAGGGCCAGCCCCACACCCCCATGTCACAGCCGCCTTCTGACTGACAGGGTTAAAAGAAACTGCTCTCAGAGGCAAGTTAGCTCAGAATTACTGCCCCCCACCCCCTGCCAGTGCCCCTGCTCTGCTCTCTACAGTGCTCCCTGCTGGGAAAAGCCAAGGCTGGACTAGCCAGGAGCTCCCCCCACAGCCAGCTCCTGCCCTGTTCCTCCCAGTTCCCCCTAGTGGGAGAGGTCAGGGTGGCAGCCCCCCATGCAGTCCCTGAGGTAACACGCAGTTCCATTCTCCCTATCCCCCATCTTCCTCTCACCAGCTGGGAGCCCAGTGCTTTCCGCAGGGGTGGGAGTGGGGGTGGGGTGACTGCAGACGGGCAGTTGCCCAGAAGAGCTGGAGCAGGATGAAAGGGAGCGGGGAGGGAGGGGTGTCCCAGCCCAGCTGGAGAACAAGGAGCCAGGCCATGAAGCACATTCTTGGCTGCCTCCAACACAAACACCCTGTGGCTCACTCACAGATCCCCGGGAGCTGGAAAAGCCATTGAGTGGGAGAGCCAGGAAGGGGGGTAGGTGCGGGGGAGAATGTGGAGCTGGAACCCGCCACCTGATCCATCTCCTCCCTGGCTGGACACACATTATTGAGCCCCGCATCTCCCGCCATGGTGCCCTGGAAGGGATCAGTGTGCACTGCCCAGCCAGTTCCTAGGGCAAAAGGCTGGAATCTGGGAGCCAAACTGGCCACAGCCTGGATACGTAAGGCCCCATTCATACTTCCCATAAACCCTGTGCCAGGCTGGGAAAGGTCGACACCAGGGTAGGGGGAGAAATGGCAGCGCCAGTTAAGCATCAGCCCTTACAGACCCTCTGTGGGTCAGTCCTGGCTTCCCTGACTGGGCAGGGCCTACTGGCTACCATAAGGGCTGCAGAGTCACTGTCTGTGGGAGCTCTGGGCTACTCCAGGCCGGCCTATCCCAGCAGAGGGCGCTCTGGGGCGGGGGTAGGAATACTGGTGGAGAGCAGTCAGGGAGGTTGTGAGTCTGTATGGGCAAGGCAGCTGCAGACTTTACTTACACTGCAAGTGGGGGCATTTGTGGCACTTGTTCTGCCCCCAGGAGGTGCCAATGCTTCCGCAGCAATCCTCCTGCTTGGTCAGCCCTGGCAGGGGGTTGCTCCCGCACTGAGAAAGCGCCCCCCATCGCCGGAGAGAGAAAAGACAGGCAAGTGAAACTGCCTGCCACTCCCCTGCAGCACAGCACCCCCTAAAGAGCCTCAACCTCCCTTCCCCACAGTGCCCCCTGGCTGGTCCCTCCCAGTTCCCTGCCCCACAGTGCCCCCTGCTGGTCCCTCCCAGATCCCTGCCACACAACTCCCCTGCTGGCCCTCCCTGCAACACAGTGCCCCCTGCTGGTCCCTTCCAGCTCCCTGGTGCACAGTGGCCCTGCTGGCCCTTCCCCCTCCCTATAGCATTGTGCCCTCTTCTGACCCTGTCCCACTCCCTCAGCACAGAGCCTCCAGGGGGAGAAGGCAACTCACAGATTGCTTGGGCAGGGTCTCCTGAAAGCAGCGTCCCAGGGGCTTGTGTATGTGGGGCCGGGCATGGGGCATGGGAGGTTTCTGGCCCATGGAGCTCTGGGCTGGGTGCTGGATGAGGTGGTGCTGCGCGCCTGGCCCAGTGCCCTCGGTGCTGATGCTGTCAATGCGATGGACTTGCACAGAGGCATCGGGCGGGTGGTGGACACGCACATTCAAAAGCGGAGGGTGGACCTGTACTGGAGGGGGGACCCAAGGGAGTGTCAACACATGGAGTATCTCCTGACACTGTCCCCCACATCCCCAGGCAACAACAGCTGGCATCCCCCTGAATAAGGTAGGCCCTGGAGGTACCCCTCCAACCACGATCATTAATCCCCTGACCCCATCAGCCCCTCCCCCTGTCACTCCCTGCCAATCACCTGTCTCCTGCCCCCATCCACCCACTATCCCATCATCCTGTCCCATCACACCCTTGCTCCACAGTTACCACATCACCCCCATTCGCCTTATCACTCTCTCCCTTTCCCTCCATCATCACCCCGGGATCCCCATCCTGCCGTTGGCAGCGCTACCTTCAGATGAGTGGTGCCCAGGCCCCAGGGGCACCATGAAGGTGGAGTGGCTGATGGTGGCCTTGGGGCTGTGGCCGGCAGGTGGCTCCCCGGGACCATGTGCATCGGAGATCACCTGCACGGCGTAGATGGCGTGTTTGCTGGAGCCTGTCTCACCTGCTGGGCCCTCAAGGGGCCCCAGCACTGCCGGCTGCAGCAGCTGCTGCCCGCCTTGGGACTGGCGCCCCGCCGGCACCTGGCAGAAGCGCCCCGTAAACTCAGGGGGGCAGAGGCAGTGGTTACGAGATGTGCACTGCCCGCCATTCATACAGGGCAGCGGGCACACCACTGGGGGGAGAGAGAGGGAGGTTAGATGGGACCCCCACCCTGCCCCACTGCCACGCTGCCTGCATCCATTCTGCAGCCCCCTCTCCACCTGCCCCATCCATCCCACTGCCCCCTCCCCCATCCTACCTCATCCATCCCACTGCTCCCTGCCCCTCATCTGCCCCATCCATCCTCTGCTCCCTGCCCCCACCCTACCCCACCCACCCTCTGTTCCCAGCCTCATCCGCCATGCTGTCTACATCCCCACCCATCCATCCCTGAACCCACCCTGTCATTATCCATCCCCGCCTTGCCTCCACCCTGCCCCATCCACCCAATTGTCCCCACTGGCTCCCAGCCAGCCCCCAACATACCCTACTGAGTTTCCTGAGCCAGCCCTGAGTCCAGATTTGAGCTGGCACCCCCTAGAGCGGAAGGCCCCCAGCCCGTGCTGGAATCTTTGTGCCATCAAATGAACAATGTGACAAACTGGTTGTGTAACATGCCCCCAGAAGGCAAGTCAGACCACACGCATGGGGGGGAGCTGGTGGGCAAGCCAGGGCACATGCAGGGGCGAGCCGGTGGGCAAGCCAGGGCACACGCAGGGGGGAGCCATCAGGCAAGCCAGGAAACACCCATGGGGGGGGGGCAGGCAGCGGGCAGCCAAGGAACACAATGGGAGGGATCTGGTGGGCAAGCCAGGGCATATGCGGGGGTGAGAACTGGCAGGTAAGCCAGGGCACACAGAAGTTGGGGGGAGGGCAACCAGAGCACAAAAGGCAGAAATTGTTCCTCTGTGTGTTTCTGGGATCTCAGCAGGGCCTCCAAGAACTAAGGTAACACTAACAGAGGAACATCTCTGTTAGTCAAGGGAGAGCACCTAGAGGCCCCAATCAAGATCAGGGCCCAGTGTGGCAGGTGCTGTACTCATGCACACACATGCACACAACTAAGATCAGGGCCTTGTGCACTGGATGCTGTACAGACATACGCACACATACGCACACACAAACACACTCACTACTTAGATCAGAGCCCCATGCACTGTGCACATACACACATGCAGGATCAGAGCCTAGTGCACTGGGCATTGCACACAAATAGGCACACATGCACAACTGAGACCAGGGCCTGGTGCACCGGGCTCTATACACACACATGCAATCAGGGCGCGATGTATAGGATGTTGTACACATGCACACACATATGCCTCTGAGATCAAGGCCCCATGCACACACACACATACACATGACTGAGATCAGGGCCCATTGTGCCAAGTACTGCACTCACCATGGTGACAGCCCCTGCCCCAAAGACCCTACAGTCTGAACAGACAGGATGGGGAGTATGGGCTCACCAGAGGTCACTCAGGGTATCTGTGGTGGAGGCAGGAAAAGAAGCCAGGTCTCCTAGCCCCAGGGCCTTAACCACAAGCCCCACATCCGTCCTCACAACCCACACAGGGTGAAATACTCAGGGGAGAAGTGACTTACCCAAGGTCATGGAATGAAACTGAGCTGGGGACAGAACCCAGAAATTCTAATGCCCAACCCTGGTCCTTCCCTGCTCTAACCACTAGATCTCACTTGTCTTCTAAAGCCAGGAGTCCCAACAAACCCCACCATGCTGGGGCTGGGGGTTCCAGTTGTGTTGGTTTATTTCCCTGGGTGAGGAGTTTGCCAGGGCAGCTGAACAGCTGCGGCTTAGGGGCGGGGGTGGTGCTCATATACCCAGTTCCCAGGCCCGGTCAGATGCCCTGGCTCAAGCACCAGTGACTCAGTGTTGGAACAGGGATTATCCAAACACTCAGGACAATAACAAGAGGACAGCATATTGCTGCTGCAGCAGCCCCATCATCGGAAAGACCAATACACTGTGCACTTGGGGGCTTGAGATGCAGCTACCTCTGGGATGTAGCATGAAGGGCTGTTGATCAGCCACACACTGCACAAGAAGTGAAGGAGAATTGTGTGTCCAGTTGAAAAAGTGTGCTGGGGTAGGAGAGGGATTTCAGGAACAGAGAAAAGTGTGGGATTGCGGGAGTCCAGGGCTGGGACAACAAGGGGTTGCAGGTCAGGACTCTAGGGCACTAGTGGGAATGCCACCTGGTGCCTGCTCCAGCCCCCTCACTTCCAGCAATGACTCAGTTTCATTCCCTCCCAAGTACAAAGTCAATAACCACAGTGGTTTTTAGAGTCCAAGGTATTTTTAGTCTCTTTGTGTCACTGGGACAAAACCGGGAGCGGGGAGGGAGAGAGCACATGCTGAGATGAGATTGAGGGAGAGGGGGCAGGAAAGGCTGGGGGGGAGAAGAGTGTACATGGCTGGAGCATAAGGTAGGAGTGGGGCTAGCTGGAGGAGGGGATGGGGTGCAGGCATGTGTGGCAGGGGAATGGACGTGGACAGAGAAGGGAGGGATGCACACAATGGGGGGGGGGGGGTGGAGCATTGGGGAGGGATGTGTGGGGTGAGCAGGGACAGATAGGATGGCCAGCTAGGAGGCAGGGGAAGGGGCTGTCCAGGATCTATGTCTGAGGGACTGGACAGGGTGAATTCTGGTCAAACCCAGGCTGAGGAGGTAGAACTGGTTCAGCAAGGATCAAAGAGTTCTCCCTTAACAAAAAAACCTCTCTTCTTCCTGTGCTCCCCAGTCTTGCTTTCCCCCACCCCAGGCTAGGTGCAGACACTGGGCCTGGAATTTTCCAGGCTGGGTCCAGCCCATCTCTGGATGCACTTAACCCCAAAAGTTGCTCCACCCTCACACCAGCACCCCCCAGCAGAGGATGAAGGGCACCAGGTATCTTTCCCCAGCTGGGGAAGCAGGGGGTGGGGTGGCTGGCATGGTGTCGGGAGGGGGGCAGAAATGTTAAAAAACAGGGAATTGGCAGCCAGACCTGGGCCAGGCTGTCATGCGTGCAAATGAGCATGCATGTGAGAGCACCAGTCTGAGTGTGTGCCAGTGGCAGGGGGCTGAGAGTGTGTGGGAACCTACATGAGGAGGTTTGTAGGCAAATGAGATTGCACAGGTATGCGTGTTAGATTGTGTGTGTTGATGTATGCATGCATTTGATTGTGTTTATGTGTGCTCAGACATATGTCAGTGGGAGTGTTCACTCATGCATGTGCAGATGGTAGATTGCATGGGTGCGTGCATGTGCAAGATTGTATGTGTGTAAGATTTAGATTGTGTGTGTGCCAGAACATGTGTCTGTTAGATTCCTTGAATGTGCATGTTGGATTCTGTGTGTGTGTGTATGCGTGAGTGTGTTAGACTGGGGGCCTGCTGCCGGAGGTGCAGGCGTCAGATGGGCTCCAGGGGATGGGAGCTGGGACAGGGCCATTCGCTGAGGCGAGATTTTCCTCCAGCCCTGAACTGCTGCTGGAAAAACTGCCAGGGGAGAGTGAGCATACACCGCATGGCTAACGTGAACAAATGTGCAAGCTTCTGAGTGCCAGCGAGTGCACCAGCAAGTGCCCACAGGAGGAAACGTGCCCACTTGAACATGTCGACCACAATGCATGAGATCTGTGAGTGCACAAATGTGTGTGCAGACAAGGGGCAGGGGCATGCAAGGGGCAGGGCTTGGGGCCTTCCATGGTCTTGGCATGTAAAAACTGGCATGTATCAGGGGCACGCATATCAAAAGGAGCATGCAACAGGTGGAATGCAGCCACATGAGCAGTTCCAAGTCCCAACTGCAACAGGGCAAGCGTGCAACCAATGCTGACGACACAGGTGTGAGCCACACAGGTGAGTGGGGTAGAGTCATGCATGCTGGCACAGAGCAGAAATCAGGGCACTGTGTTTCTAGCCCCTCAAGCCCCTGCTCTGCACCCAGCACCTCCCTCCAGCCCCAGCTGGGCTCTCCAGGGCACCCTTCCCCCAGACAGCTCCCCCATCCCCAATGCAGCTCAGTCCCTGCCCTGGGCAACCAAAGCCCCCCATACCCATTTCACATACTTGCCAACCGCTGCTGTCCCTCCACCATGCCCTGGCCTGTGCCCCCTGCTCACCCACGCGGAAGCCCGAGCCAGTCAGGGTGTCGGCCGAGTGCCCGTTCTCGCCGATCAGGGTCATGTTGCTGCCCTGCTTGCAGGTGTCCCGGCACTGGCCTTTGAGGCAGGTTCGCTTGCAGACCAGTGGGGCGAAGACTACCTTGAAGCGCTCCCGTGCTACGGCCGCCCGCTCCGAGGCCGCGGGCAAGGCAGGCTGTGCCCCGGGGGCACAGAGCCAGGGCAAGAGGAGCACCCAGAGTGCCAGTCCCCGGGGCATCTTCACATGGTCCCCCAGCCCTGCCCTGGCACCAGCCGCCTGGGAGGCGGGAAGAGGGGGCAAGAGAGCCCCTACAGCGAAGAGCAGGCAGGAGACAGCTCGGCCGGCCCAGGGTCCGCCTCCACCCTCCTGCGCAGCTCCTGCCCCTTTGCGCTGTCCCGGGCAGAGGGGAACAAAGAGGGCGAGGATGGAGGGAGCGGGGCACGGAGCGGCGAGGGAGGGAGGCAGGCAGGAATCCCGAGCCCCGCTTGCCACCCCCGCTCTCTCCCCGGGGCCTTTTCTCCTTCCTTCGCTCCCCCCGGAGAGACGCGCTCGGCCCCGCTCCGGAGCCCCGGCCAGCCCCGCGCCGCTCCGGCCAGCCCGAAGGAGAAAGGAGGCGGGGAGAGGCGCTGGGCCGGACTGGCGGAGCGAGACGGGCGCGGGGAGGAGGCCGGCTGGCCGGCCGGCTGTTTGTGCTGCGCTCAGCCAATCCCGGCCCGGGGGCAGGAATCTGGGCCGGGGGCCAAGAGCCAGTGCTGGCTCCGGGCAGCAAAGTGGCTCCGAGGGGCTGGCCCCCTCCCCGCCGCGGAGCGCTCCCGGGGCAGGCCGCCAGGGGGCGGGAGGGACAGAAGGGGCAGCCCGGGCTGGGGCGCTAGAAGGAGCCAAGGGCTGGGCTTAGGTAGGGGGAGAGCGGCCCAGGGCGGTGGGGACTCACCAGATCCAGTGGCTGGAAGCTGGAGCGAGACAAACCCAGACAGGAAGATCCCTGTTGTTCCAAGGAGGGTCACTAGCCGGACACCTTCCCCACAGCGCTGGAGCCTCCAGCCCCGGCCATTTCTAACTTTGGCTGGGATGTTTTTCTAACAGAGCGGCGCGGGTGGAAGCAGGAATTCCCTGCTATGGCCTGTGCCCTGCAGGAAGTCAGGCTCGCTGAGCAGTGCGCTCCCTCACAGGCTAAATCAGGGGCGGCCAAACTGCTCTTCTTGAGCCACATGCCACTGTTAAAGTGCAGCCACAAGCCCCTCTCCTCCCTATTCTCCACCTACCAGACGGGGGGGCGGCTCAGGACCACGGCCTTGGGTGGTGGGATAGGGGCTTCTGTCCAGCAGGAAAGAGGGATCTCAGGGCATCTGCCCTACAGGACACACCTGCTGGGGCTGGGGGCTTCATACTTCTGAAGATTGCTGTCTTTGAGGGCCACCCTAGTCGAAATAAATGGGCTCTATGCAGTAGTATCTGGCTCAACGGGGGCCCTGATCTTGGCTGGGAGGGGAGGGTCTGTGTGCCCCCTCACTCTCTGGGGCCCTGATCTCAGCCAGGGTGTGTGCAGTGCCTGGTATTTGTTCTACAGCAGTATATATAATAGCAGCACAGTAATTAGAACTGGATCCCTGTGTACCCATGCTCCAAGCTTCCTAGTGCCCCCTGAGGCAGAAACTCTTCAGGCCAGGGCTGGGCACCCGCACAGGTCGCAGTGGTTCCCAAGGATTTGTGAGGGGGAGGCTGATTCCACCAGAAGCATGTGTACGTGGGGAGGGAGATGTATCCCTATCCAAGCATGTGTCATGGAAGGGCTGGGAGTGTCTGTCCCTGCTGGAGAGAATGAGCCCCCTCATAGCTGCTCCCCTACATGTGGCTAATAGCTCTGGGAGATTCCTGCGTAGGCTGGCAGCTGTTACTGGTCTGGGACTGGAGCTTCCCATGTTGCAGCCCCACAGATGCTAGAGGTGGTGGATGAATCCCATTGCCCACATAAGATGATTGTGTAAAAGAGTCTTGCCAGCACGTGTGCAGCAGTCACTTCCCAACCCCCTTTCCATGCCAGGGACCTGCAGCACTGCCAGCAACCTGCAGCTGGTGCAAAGTGAGGCATGTACGCACAGAAGCATGGGCACACATAGTATCTGGGTCAGCACCATGCCCCAGTGATACTCAAAACCACGCTTGCCTGGATAGCGTCATGCACCCTGGGCTGCCATGTGAGCCAGGTGGTCAATGCAAAGCTGCAGTGATTGGCACTGATGCAGGTAGACATGCGAGGGGCATGCACACAGCTGAGTCTTTTCTGCACCCAGAGGCCTTTGCACAACCACATGCACCGCCCCACACTCTCTGCTAGGTTTGTGCCCATACCAAGTGGGTGTGCAAATGTGGCCAAGCCACTGGTGTGTCTCAAGGGCCTGCCATGGGCTCAGCGCACCCTGGGGGAGCCTCTCTCCCACTGGTGCCCTGAGATCCTCAGGCATGGAGCAGTGAGCTGGGGGTGGGGGAACCAAAGCAGGGGCAAGAACGGAAACAGCAGGCAGTGGCTGGAGGCAGCTGGGAGTTTATTTGGTCTCAATCCATGGGCAGCCCCAGCTTTGACTGCTCCCCAGCCTGGGGTCTTGGTGCAACTACAGGAGGTATTGACATGGCCCGGTCCCCCTCCCTGCCCCCAGGGCAGGAACTCACTGCAGGAGGAAGGGACAGTGTTAATGGGCACTCCAGGGTGAGGGAGAGGAGCAGCAAACTGGAAGAGCAGGTAATGGCATGGCAGCTCCCAGATACACTTGTCTCTGGCCCATGCATGGGCAAACATGCCCAGCTCCACAGGCTGCACACAGGCCCCGCCCAAAACAGCCCTCACATGCACTCCCATGCTTCTGGCTTCACACACACCCACAGACATGAACACAAAGGCACTGGGGTAGCTGCACGCATGTGCACCAGCTGATGCTTTGCACACTTGCCCAAGTACACATCTCCCAGCCTTGCACGCACATGGATGCTTGCACACCCAGGCACATGCTCACCTACAGCCAGTCCATGCTCAGGAATGTAGCAAAGGGGGGGGGGGTTCATCCCATATCAGCCCCACACAGGGACATCCCTATGACAAATGCCTGCTATCCACTAAAGGGGCTGCTGCCTTGGAGGGGTGGCTTAGTCCCAACCAGACACCAGGACCCCACATTGGGAGCAGGGGAGTTCACTACTAGTGTTCTTGAAACACATGGGCTGAGCGCCCCAGCCCTGCTGGTGCCCCTCACTATTGACCTGCAGCCCCTTTCTATCCCAAACCTGGCCTCTCCCAGCTTTGCTGGTGCCTTTCACTCCCAAGCAGTGATCATTACCTAAGCAGTGACTCTGAGAACAAGGGGTGGGAGTTTGGCAGAGACCAGACTACCTCATGTCACATGTAGCTGGGGATTGGGGATCACAGTGATCATGGCACCTGGCTCAGAGGGTGCCTAAGCCACTATTAGTCTTTTCTTTAAGGTGTGGGGAAGTGCCCCAGTTACTCCCTAGGAGCCCCCAGAACTCCCCGCACCTCTCCAGTGTATAGCAAAAGCTCCTCCCACTCATCCCAAACATCCAACACAGAGATCCCCACCCCCAACCTGAGCCTTGTATCTAGTACAACGATTGATGCGAGATGGGATTTTCTGTGCCCAGAGCTCAAGGAGGGAAGGACTTCCAGTGTGCAATTGTCCAAAGAGGGCGGGACTTCCTCCATGCAAAGTCCTGTAGGGTGGAATTCCCAGTATCGCCCACTTTCCTTGTAGGACTTCCTGTGTACAACTGTCCAAAGAGGGTGGGACTTCCTGCATCGTCTGTTTCATTTTGGAACTCTGCTCTCCTCCTGTGCGGATCTGGCCACCCACCATGGCAGAGGGTGGTTCTCTTTGGTCTGCTCCAGACGGGCAGGAAAACCAGGTGAATGGCGTGGAGGGGGTGAGGGGTACGGACTGAGCTGGCCATGGTCCAAGCGGCAGGAAGGACTGGTCAATCTGGGTGCTGAGGCAAAGGGGTCAAAGGTCTCCAAGTCAAAAGGTTGTGGTGAGGGATGGAAGAATGGGTCGGAGGTCACAAAGGGGTTGCTGGAGTCAGGAGTCGCCGCTCGACGACGGCGTGGCTCTGGCTGGGGTGACTGGGCTGGGGAAGCACGGGGTCCAGCCGACACAAAACTCCAGGGGTCAATGCGGCTGCGCACAGGGGAGGGGCGAGGACGGGAGATGAGGCTGGTGTGTGGGGAAGGGCGTGGCGAGTGGGGGCTGCAGGGGGATGAGGGGGATGGGAGGGCCCCACCTACGGTGAAAGAGAACAGAGAATGTTAGAACAACAGGGGGTGGTTACCTACTTACCAAACCCCTTTTCCCAACCTCAGCCAGCCCATCCCTTGCCCCAGATCTGGGTCAGAGCCAGTGCCCCCTATAGGGGAAATCTCTGCATCTTTGCAAGTCTCCACTTACCCCACTTATTCGCCTTGCTGCCAGGACTCCACTCCTCCTCACATCGTGGGCTCTTTGGTGACTTCTCACTCCACAAGGGGGTCAGGGACCTTCTGTCACCACCTGGGACCAGGTCAATGAGCAACTCCACTGATTCTGGCATCCGAGCTGGCCCCTCCTGGCCCTGATCCATGGACCATGGCGTCCAGGCCAGCCCCTCCTG
Organism: Pelochelys cantorii; assembly: GCA_032595735.1. Lineage (NCBI taxonomy): Eukaryota > Metazoa > Chordata > Testudines > Trionychidae > Pelochelys > Pelochelys cantorii. The sequence continues at coordinate 37,695,080 of CM064336.1, forward strand.
GCCCTGTTCTGTGGACCCTGGCGTCCGCCGGTCCTGGCACTGTTCTGTGGACCCTGGTGTCTGGGCTGGCCTCTCCTGGCTCTGTTCCATGGACCCTGGCATCTGGGCTGGCTCTCCCTGGTCCAGCTCCACCAGCAGGGCAGGGCAGTGTGTGTCCTTGGGGGAGAAGCGAATGAGCTCAGGGGATGGTGGGGGTGTAGGTGCAGGCGGGGGCTCACCCTTCTCCTCTCTTCGGGCCTGGGACAGGTCTCGGCCCAGTCCAAGAGAGGCCAGCAGCGCTGTGCCCCTCAGCAGTGCTTTCTGGATGAGTTTAGGGGTGCTGATCCGCTCTGGAGCTGGTGCCCGCTGCTCCTCAGACTCTTGTGTCCCATTGGGGCCTGGAGCTGGGATATCACCTGAAGAGAAGGGACAGAGCCATAACCCATACCACCACTCATGTTAGGAATCCCCCGCCCAGTGAGTGAAGGGAACAGTACACAGAGGGTGCATCTACACAGCAGGGCTTAAATCAAAGTAAGCTACGCAAACTGAGCTATGTCAATTGCATAGCTTATTTTGAAATAGCTTATTTTGAAATTGGGAGTGTCTACACAGCACTTATTTCGAAATAGAGCACTCTTCCTCCAATTTCCCTTACTCCTTGTATAATTAGGGTTATAGGAGTCAGAGTAAGAAGTCCTCCATTTTGACAGTATTTCATCACTATTTCAAAATAACTGCCTGATGTGTAGATGAAGACTAAGTTATTTTGAAATAACACGAGTTATTTCGAAATAATGTTGCTGTGTAGACGTAGCTAGAGACAGCATGTCCCATCCCTCCAGCGAATTCCCCTCCACACACTCTCTCTCTCTCTCTCTCTCTCTCTCTCTCTCTCTCAACTGTTCAGACTGTGAGCTCTTCTGGACAGGGACTGTCTCTCTGTGTGGTGCCCAGCCTGAGGGGGCCCCTGATTGCAGCCAGGAGGTCTGTATGGTACCTAGCATAAGGGGGCGCCCTGACTGTGGCCAGTAGTTCTGTGTGGGACTGTCCCAAGGGGGCCTCTGATTGCAGCCAGGGGGCAGGAGGTTGTACAAAGCCAGGCCCAAGGGGTCTCCTATCCAGCATGTACTGTGTGGTGCCAGCCTGAAGGGGCCTGATCTCAACAGGGGAGCATGTGTTGCCCAGCTCAGATTAGGGATGTAAGCGAGTAGTCAACTCAACTACTCGCATTCCCTCCCCCCAGCACTTACTACTCCTGTATCAGACGCAGCAAGGGGTGGGGTAAGCAGGAGCCGGTGCTAGGGGAGCCGACTTAAAAGCCAGTTCCCCCCATCACTGTCTCGGGGGGAGGGGGGGCGTGAAGCAGCCTCTGTCTGTGGCGGGCCCAGGCTCACTGTGGGCACAGGCTGCTCAGCATCCTGCGGAGCAGCCCCTGTGCATGGCAGCCCAGGCTGGCCACAAACAGAAGCTGTTCTGACAGCAGCCCCTGTCTGCGAGGGGTCTCAGCTCCCTGCAGGCAGCCCAGCTCTTACTTCATTTAAACTGCAGAGCCGCAGCAGGGGTAGCTCCCGGACCCAGCGCGAGCCAGGACTGAACGCCCTCCCTTATCGACTAATCATGTAGTCAATAAAAATTGTATCAACTATGTAATTAGCAAAATACCCACTTCTTAACATCCCTAGCCCGGATGTCAGTCGAGGGCAGTGTGTGGTGCCCAGCATGTCAGCAAGAGCTCCTCTGGTTCATGCAGTGACACTCTCTGGGTGCCTCGCCTACCTGTCTGATCCTGACACCAGAGCCAGCCTGTATCCCCTCCCCCATGGGGACTCACCATTCAGGGCATGCTGGGGTGGGGCCAGCTCCACAGGATTGGGTTCCTCCGGGTCAAAGTACCAGGTCGTCTCCTCTGGCCGGGATCTCCTTCTGCAGAGGATAGAGTGAGGGGGCTAGAATCCTGAGAGGGACAGGCAGGGGGGACAGCCAGGGGGAGCAGCTAGAGAACAGACAACTGAAATCTAGGTGTCCTGGCTCCCAGCCCCCCTGCTCTAGCCATTCGAACTTTCTCCCCTCCCCAAGCTGGGAAAGAACCTGGGAGTCGATTACACCATATTTAAAAAGGGCTCTAGAAGCGATCCTGGCAATTACAGACCGGTAAGTCTAACTTCAGTACTGGGCAAATTAGCTGAAACAATAGTAAAGAATAAAATTGTGAGGCACGTAGAAAAACATAATTTGTTGGGCAAAAGTCAACATGGTTTCTGTAAAGGGAAATCATGTCTTGCTAATCTATTAGAGTTCTTTGAAGGGGTTAACAAACATGCAGACAAGGGGGATCCAGTAGATATAGTATACTTAGATTTTCAGAAAGCCTTTGACAAGGTCCCTCACCAAAGGCTCTTGTGTAAATTACATTGCCATGGGATAAGAGGGAAGGTCCTTTCATGGATTGAGAACTGGTTAAAAGACAGGAAACAAAGGGTAGGAATAAATGGTAAATTTTCAGAATGGAGAGGAGTAACTAGTGGTGTCCCCCAAAGGTCAGTCCTGGGACCAATCCTGTTCAACTTATTCATAAATGATCTGGAGAAAGGGGTAAGCAGTGAGGTGGTAAAGTTTGCGGATGATACCAAACTGTTTAGGATAGTCAAGACAGAAGCAGACTGTGAGGGACTCCAAGAAGATCTCACCAAACTGAGTGACTGGGCAACAAAATGGCAAATGAAATTTAATGTGGATAAGTGTAAAGTAATGCACGTTGAGAAAAATAACCCCAACTATACGTACAGTATGATGGGGGCTAATTTGGCTATGACAAATCAGGAAAGAGATCTTGGAGTTATCGTGGATAGTTCTCTGAAAACTTCCACACAGTGTGCAGTGGCGGTCAAAAAGGCAAATAGGATGTTAGGAATTATTAAGAAAGGGATAGAAAATAAGACACAGAATATCTTACTGCCCCTGTATAAAACTATGGTACGCCCATATCTTGAATACTGTGTACAGATGTGGTCTCCTCACTTCAGAAAAGATATTTTGGCCTTGGAAAGGGTTCAGAAAAGGGCAACTAAAATGATTAGGGGTTTGGAACAGGTCCCATATGAAGAGAGGTTAAAACGACTGGGACTTTTCAGTTTAGAAAAGAGGAGACTGAGGGGGGATATGATAGAGGTATATAAAATCATGAGTGGTGTGGAGAGGGCGAATAAAGAAAAGTTATTTATTAGTTCCCATAATAGAAGAACTAGAGGACACCAAATGAAGTTAATGGGTAGCAGGTTTAAAACTAATAAAAGAAAGTTCTTCTTCACACAGCGTGTAGTCAACCTGTGGAACTCCTTGCCAGAGGAGGCTGTGAAGGCTAGGACTATAACAGAGTTTAAAGAGAAGCTAGATAATTTCATGGAGGTTAGGTCCATAAAAGGCTATTAGCCAGGGGATAGAAATGGTGTCCCTGGCCTCTGTTTGTCAGAGGCTGGAGAGGGATGGCAGGAGACAAATCGCTCGATCATTGTCTTCGGTCCACCCTCTCTGGGGCACCTGGTGCTGGCCACTGTTGGCAGACAGGCTACTGGGCTAGATGGACCTTTGGTCTGACCCAGTATGGCCGTTCTTATGTTCTTATGAGTCCTGGCTCTCGTCTCAGTATTTGTCTCAACATTACTAATTGTTTAGTTAGTGGCCATAGGGGGCAGCCAGGACGTCTCCCCAAACACAAATTCTGGGGCTTAAGGAGGGGTGGGGAAGTGTGTATGGGGAAGAGAAGCAGCATCCCCTACCTGCCATTTTGGGTGCTGCCCTCCCAGGGCTTCGGGGATCCAGGACCCCAGTTCTTGCCAGGGCGGCGCTCCCCATTCCAGGACTCCTCTGTGCGGCGCAATGCCTGTCTGCCCCAGCTCTGGCTGCTCTCAGCGGGCTCCACTGCACAGAAGGAAGCACTTGGCTCAGTGGGGACTGACATTACATCAGCCCCCCACTCAGGGCGGAGAGCATTGATCAGACAAAAAGGACATTGTAGGTGAATATGTTACGATGGCAGCATGTTCCCCATGATGTCATTTCTTTCTGATCAGAGAAGCACAAGTGATGTCACATGTAATCCTAATTACTTCATTTCCCTCTGACCAATTAGAAGCATGCACAACTCCATTCCATGCAATCTTTGTGAGGTATCATTTTATTCTGACCAATCAGAAATCACTAGCAATTATATCACATATCAACACTTATGATGTCATTTCCTGCAGACCAGGGAGGCTCTGTTAAAATGTAATTCTCTCTGATCATTGTAAAAGCGATGAGGAGTCCTGTGGCACCTTATAGACTAATAGATATCTGTTAGTCTGTAAGGTGCCACAGGACTCCTCGTCGCTTTTTCAGATTCAGACTAACACGACTACTTCTCTGATACTCTGATCACTGTGTGTAACGATGTTATAAACTGTGGTGTCTTTTTGACAGCCAATCAACACAAAGCACAGACCATAATGGAACAGGAAGTCCCTGTGTCCTCCCCCATCAGCTTCTTCCCCCAACCTCATTTACTCTGGTCCACTCAGAATAACCACAGGAAGTGATAACACAAGCAACTTTCTGTAATATTGTTTTCTTCCATCTGCACCATGTTGGGTCATCAGACCTAACAATAGGGGATGTCACTTCACTCCATCCAATCAGCATAAAGATGGACACACTAACGACACAGCCCGTGATGTAACTGAATTCAGGCCAGTCAGTGCTGAGGGGAAGGAGGTGTGCGTGTATGTGTATGTACGGGAGGAGGGTAGGTTGCCAGGTGTCCGGTTTTGAACTGGACAGTCCAGTATTTGAGCTTTCTGTTCAGGAAACAAATTGAGAAAATGTAAATGTCCGGTATTTTCTAAATAAGATGTAATGTAGATTGTGATGTAATGTCAAGTGTGTCTGGTATTTTTGTTGAAACCATCTGGCTACCCTAGGAGAGGGGGGAATATAAAGCAACCCATGGATGATTATATCTAATACAACCAGCTGCTCTTATTGTACAAAATTATATCATGGCCAAGTAGCTATGACATCATAGTTAATGCTAAGATTTTGCCAGGGTTATTTGTGGTACAAGTCACAGACAGATCATGGGCAATAAACACTAATTCATAGAAGCCGATGACCTGTCCATGACTTGTACCACAAATAACCCCGGCAAAATGGGGAAGGAAGGGCTCCAGCCCCACTGCTGCTGCAGCTCACAGTAGTTAGGAGCTGCGCCCCCTCCCACCTCCGCCTGCGGGAACTGGGAGCCATAGCTGGAGTTCCAGAACTGGGATCTCTGGTGTCCCGCTGGCTGACAGTTACAGAAGCAGAAAGTGTCACAGATTCTGTCACATAATCACAGCCTTAATCATAGTTTGTACTTCTCTGACTGACCAGAAGGAAATGACATCATGGATGAATACATATAATGTCATCATCTGTGCCTCTCTGATTGGCCAGAATGTGATGACAGCAAAGCTCTCCCTCTCCAAGCAGATACATCCCCAATGTGGGGGTAAGTTCAGGGGAGCCCCAAGCCACTATTTCATAGGGTGGACACAGAGCCTTACTCCAGCTCCTAGCCCCTTACAGATGTTGTGTCTCACTCACACTGGATGGCTCTGAAGCGTGGGAAGGTCGGGGAGCCTCCAGCCCCCACCTCAAAGACGTTCTTCCTCTTGTCCAGCCCAGGGGAGGCCTGTACTGTGATGCGGTGTTTGAAATCTAGGGGGATGAAGAATCGAATGGGTCAGAACAGCTCCCTCTCCCAAAATGACCATCTCCAAAAGATCTCTGTTCACTACTGCCCAGGGGTCATGGCTGGATTCTGATCTCAGCTCCCTAAGGTCAATCCAGAGTCACCCCCAACTACACGGGGGCCAAAGCCAGATTTTGATCTCTGCTCCCTGGGTGGGTTCCCACACTGGTGTGTGCTTGGATACTCCAGATTTACACCAAGTGTTTCTGTTAGCGGCATAGCCCCCCGCTCCTCCGGGAAACCAGAGTATACAAGGTAATTAACCTTGATTAACCACAGCCTGGAGCCCTTGTACTCCCATCCAAAGCCCCAAACTGGGTGTGATCAGGGAAGCCCTGAGGAGCACGCACCTCATCACGGAGGGGAGCAGGGTGGCAGAGGGAGAAATGGGGGCCTCGCATAAAGGATGGGTGACCAGTCCCTCCTCCCCCAGCTGTGAGCCCTGGGTTGCCCTAGCCCTTAGCCCTACAAATAAATGCCCCTCAGTCCCAACTCACAGCCCCTGGCTATCCCAGCCTGGGCTTCCTCCAGCCCTGCTAGTGCCCCTTAGTCCTAACCTGCACTGCTCTGCTATCCCAGCCCTGGGCTCCCCGCCAGACCTGCCAATGCCCCTCAGTCCCACCCCAGAGCCCCCGGTCTATACCCAGGGGCATGCTGATCCTCTCGCTGTCCCGTCCCTTGAGCTTGTTCCTCTTGAAAGTGCCCTTCCTGCGCTTCACGTTGGGAGGCTCCTTGTTCATCTGCTGGATGAGCAGGGTGAGTTCCCGCTCAAACACCTCCAGCTCCCACTGGGCCAGCTGGTGCTCCCGCTGCCGCAGGAACTCTTCATGGGACTTCTGCTCCAGCGCTGCCCGCTGCAGCTCCTCCTCCCGGCTCAGCAGCTCCTGCCATGGGGTGAGGAGGGGGTCACCGCACCGCTCGGGGGTTATCGGCAGCGCTGACTGCAACGCCCCTGGGTGCCAGTCGGGTGCTAGGGAGAGGGAGGGGTGTGGGGTGGACTCAGCAGGAGGTGCTGCTCTGCACTGTAGGGGGCTCAGAGGGAAATGGGAGCATTGGGGCAGCGCTGGGGGTGTGACTGCAGCAGAGAACTGTCAGGAGGCTCAGTGGGGAATGGGAAGTTGGTGGGCACAGTAAGGAGCAGGAGCCAGGCCATGGGAGCTCAGTGGGAAGTCAGGGGGATCTATAGGGTGAGGGGGGCTGGACTATGAGGACTGAGTAGGGAGCCTGACTATGGGGGGGGACTGGCTGTGGGGGCCCAGTGGAAAGTGGGGGGTCAGTAGGGATGGGGTATGGGCTGTGGGGGGAGCAGACTGGCAGGTCTGAATGGAGAGTGGGGGTCTGGACTGTGGAGATTAAGGGGGCTCAGTAGGGAATGGGGGGCTAGGCTGAACAGGTCAGGGGACTGGTGAGTCTGAGTAGGGGTGGGCACGTGGAGTAGAGGGTTGGGGACTCAGTGGGGAGTGGGAGTATGGGAGCTGGGCTGTGGGGGGTGCAGTGGAAATGGGGGACTGGGTTGCGGGGGGGCTCACTGGGGAGCAGACAGAAGCTGTACCTTCTCCTTGGCTCGCAGCTCATCAAACATGCCCTGGATCTCCAGCTTCCAGTCGTCCTGCATGGAGTGGAAGGAGTCCTGGGGCATCTCCTCCAGCACCTGAGCCTCCAGTGCCGTAAGCTGGGCCAGGATGGAGTCAAAGCTCGGCCGCCCATGGGGGTCCTGGTCCCAGCACTCTGGGTGGGGAATGACACATCAGTGTGCAGGGTCTGTCTCATCTAGCAGGGGTGGGGCAAACTGCCCAGTTACCCAGCATCTGGCTCTGGTGAGACACAGGCCCTGCCGTCTCTCTACCCACTAGACCGCACCCCCTCCCAGCGCTGGGATAGAACAGGGCATCCTGACCCCTACCCTTACCTGCCATGAGCTGGGCGAAGGGTTGGGGGCAGGTGGAGGGGATGGGCAGTGTCAGTTTGTTGACGGCGACGCCGTAGGCCACGGCCAGTCCATCGATGCCGCGGTATGGGACCTCCCCAGTCAGCAGCTCCCACAGCAGCACGCCGTAGCTGGGGGGGACAGAGCGTTATTGTATGTGAGTGCAGGGAAACAATCTGCAGCATCCCTCATCCCCATGGTAACCTGGGAGGGCAGGAAAGAGGGCAATGAAGATTAGACCCCACTCCCCACAGTGCTGGGATGGAACCCAGGCATCTTGGCTCCCCTGGGAGTGCTCACCTCCAGACATCACTGCCCTTGGAGAAGGTAGATGCCTTGATCACCTCAGGTGCCATCCATGCATAGGTGCCAGCTGCACTCATCTTGGTGGTGCGGTGCCACTCTCGCGCCAGCCCGAAGTCTGTGATCTTCAGTGTCTTCCCATTCATGTCCCCTTCTTCAATGCGCTGAGACAGCAGGACTTTGGGGGAGGGGAGGGGTCAGTGCCCTGCAGGGGAAAGGCCCCATTTCCCACTGCCTGAGGCCCTATGGGAGCCCACACCTCTAGGATTGATGTGCTGTTTGCAGCACATTTCCTGTGACGTTTTTCTGGGGAACCTGTCTGCCCTGTGATCAGTTCCCCTTTCCCAGCCAGGGCTCATGAGCTAGTTTGTGCCAGGGAGGACAGGTCACCAGCAGCTGCTCCATGGCAAAGTTGGCTCAGGAGCATTTCACAGCTGCGGAAATTAAGGCAGGGAGCAGGGACTTAGGCAAACTCTGCGCAGAGCCTCAGTGGCAAAGCCAGGGATAAAACTCACAGGCCCCAACGCCCAGTCCCTGTGCTCTAGCCACTAGCCCACACATGTCTCCAGGAATTGGGGAGAGAGCCCAGGAGTCCTGACTCCCAGCTCCACCCTGTCTGGGCCCAGCTGGGCTCTGCAGCCCCATGACCCGTAGGCGAAAGAGAAACATTCCCTGAGACCATGCTGCACTAAGCTGTCTATTGTGCACAGCTACAGGAGAATTGCTGCTTTGTCTTCTGCTCCAGCCAGCTTCCCCACCCCAAGTGCTGCAGCCACACCCCCAGGACTGCCCACGGCTCCCCCAAATGCTGCAGCCACACCCCCAGCACTGCCCCCAGCTCCCCCAAACGCTGCAGCCACACCCCCAGCACTGCCCCCAGGTCCCCATCCCAAGCGCTGCAGTCACACCGCCAGCACTTCCCCCAGCACCCCCAAACGCTGCAGCCACACCCCCAGCACTGCCTCCATTTCCCTCCCAACGCTGCAGCCATACCCTCAGCTCCCCCAGGCACTGAAGCCACACCCCCAGTACTGCCCCCAGTTTCCCCCTAGCACTGTCCCCATCTCCCTCCCAACACTGCAGCCACTGCCTCTCTCTCTTCTCCCAGTAGACGATATGCCAGGGGGTCCCTCCAGGAGGGAGGGGAAGAGCAAGATGGGCCCCCTTTCCCAAGCACCAGAGCACAGTTGGAATCCCCCCCACCCCTGAGTCCCTTGCTTTTTCATCCCTTTCACCCCCTCTCCCGGATTCTCTGCACTTACACTCCCTCCCGTTGCTGTTTTCTCTCTGCTCCCCCCTCTTCCAGCTGTGGGGGGAGCAGGAAGTTGGGGCAGGAAGTTGCCGGCAGGAAGCTGAAAAGGGAGGCCCTATAAGCCAGACCAGGCGTTCCCACAGCTGGGAAATGGGGACAGCTGGACAGCAGCTCCAACTGCCCTCTGGCAACAGCCCCCCAATATTCTCTCCCCCACCCCGGAGACCCCCAGATCACATCCCTCACTGTCCCATCCTACACACCCGCTGCTCTCTAGACCACAGCCCCCACCACCCAGCCTCCCTCCCCCAGCCTGCAGCCCCCAATAACCACTCCCCTCTCCCACAGCCTCCAAACTGCAATCCCTATTTTATCCTTCCCCCCATACTATGTTCTCCCTGCATTGGACCCTCCCATGCTGCAATGACCCATGTCCCCCACCACAGCCCCAATACTCTCCCCTACCTGGTTCCTCTTTCCTCCCCAGTCCCTCCCAGACACCCCAGTACCAATTCCCTGCCCAAGCAGTGTCCTCCCTTCCACAGTGTCCCTCAGAGACCACATCGCCTTCTGGCAAGCCAGGCCTCCATTAAAGGGAGCCCTTCACTGTGTGTGGGTAAGACAGGCAGCACTGCCCCCACAAAACCACCCCAGCTCCAGGCACTTCCAGTGGAGCCAGTTCCAGAGCTGGCTGGGCAAACTGGAACTAGTCCAATTTAGAAAGACACATTCCCTTCCCTCTAAATGTGGGTAAGGGCTGCTCCCACCACCAACCACACTCCCACTGATTCCAGCTCTGGAAAGGGCATAGAGGCTAGTGGTTAGAGCAACAGAGGCTGGGTGTCAGGACTCATGGGTTCTATTTCTGGCTCTGCTGCTGATCTTGGGTAAGTCCTTTCCCTTCAGGGTGCCTCAGTTTCCCCTCTCATCCATTAGTCGAGTCAAACAGTAAGCTCTTTGAACAGAGATCCTCTCACTCTGGGTATGTGTAGTGCCTGGCCCAACAGGACCCTGATCTCAGCTGGGGGAATCAACATCTGTGTGGAGTTTGGCCCCATGGGGCCCTGATCTCAGTTGGGGGGAGTTGGAGTCTCTGTGGAGTCCAGCCTTATGAAGCCCTGATCTTGGTTGGGGGGAGTTGGAATCTGTGTAGAGTCCAGCCCTTTGGGGCCCTGATCTCAGTCAGGATGTGGGGTTCAGGGTCCATGTGGAGTCTGGCTCCGTGGAGCCCTGATCTCAATTGGGGAGAGATGTTGGGATCTTGTAGTGCCCAGTCCCTCAAGGGTCCCAATCTCAGCCTGTGTCCAGTTCCCCTGTGTCCAGATGCAAGATAATTCCCTGCCCCACAATGCTACCCTCTCCCAGTCCCTGAGAAAGGCCACCCCTGCCTTTGGGGCTGGCTGCAGCCCCACAAAGGTAAGGGAACGTGGGGGGTTGGTCTAGGAGAGACCATTTGCACACAGCCAGTTGAGGGCCTACGTGCGCCACCAGGCATGACCTCAGGAGGCAGCTAGCAGGTGTCCCTGTGACCGCTCCCCAACATGTGCCTGTGAATGGTCCCTGCAGTAGGGCATGCTGGTAATTCAATGGTGGCTTCAGCCAAGGGAGTGCCAGCCAATCAGCTCCTTAGGAGCCAGTGGAATCCTAATAGGCACAGGGGTCAACCAGGGTGAAAGACAGACCCCCCAACCTTTCCCTCTATCCAGTTCATTATTGATTAGTTAGGAACCAGGGATAAAACACAGGGATCTGGCTCCCAGCCCTGGCCCACACACTAGAGCCCACTCCTCTCCCACAGCTGGAGATAGACTCTCAGTCACCCCTGCACTAATTATTCACCTCCTCTTCCTAATCCAGCTCAGTCTGACCCCAGGCTCCCCCACCATTCAAGTCTCTAAGGCAGGGCTACTCAACACGTGGCCCATGGGCTGCGTTTGTTTGTGGCCCACGGTGCGGTTTGGGTTTACATGGGGCTCAACATGCGGCCTGTGGGTGGGAGCCAAAACAAAAAGTAACCAATATAATGGTCTTCTGTTGATATGCGTTTTAGTAGTTTAATTCCTGGACTGTCATTGCTCATTAAAAGTGCTGTCATATGGGTGGAAATCGGGTAAATATTGCATTTTATTAATATCAGCGAAACTGACTTAAATGGAGCCTGTGTGTTGTGTAGTCTTGCCTTAATCTTTATATTCATGCCTGTCAGTGTGAATGAAGCTATTTGCATATATTTGCATATATTTTTGCATGAATATGCAACCACACTTAAGTTGTGGCCCTCGGCATGTGCTGTGAGTATCATTGTGGCCCCTGGGGCTTCCAAAGTTGAGTAGCCCTGCTCTAAGGGTATGCCTGCATTGTGAGGACAAACCCACTGCACAAGTCTAAGCCTGGCTCTGCTGACCAGGCTGATGGGGCTTGAACTGGGGGGCTATAAAATTGCAGTGTAGACATTAAGATTCAAGTGGATGCCCAGTCTCTGAGCCCTGCAGGCCCAGCCTGAACCCCAATGCCTGCCCTGCAATTTTTAGCCCTGCAAGCCCAAGTCAGATGAGCAGGCCAGCCATGCAGTGGGACTTTGGTTGCTGTGTAGACATAGCCTGATGCTCCTGGTACCTCATTTGATCCAGCAGAAACCCTATAGTCAGCAAGTCCCCAACCCTGGTGCTAGATCAGAACTAGTGGCCTTTGGAGGGCCAAGGCCCAGTATCACATTCCCTGTCCCCTGCATTTTACATACATGCCAAAATCAAACATTTTTCAAAGGCCCCACAATTGTCATCACTTCCTGCAGCCCAGGGTCAGTGAGGACAGAACCCAGATGCACCAGCTGAGTTGCGAGAGAGGTGCAGGGAGGAGCCTAGCGGGGCAGGGCTGGGATAGCAGAGTGCTGTAGGTCAGGACGGAGGGACACCAGTGGACCTGGGGGATTCTTTGGAGGGCTGCAGGCAGAGGTATATTAGGAGTTTGGGGACCCCTCCCCACCCCTTCTGCCTGCAGTACCCTCAGCACTCCTGCGGGGAGCATGGGGGCACTCATTTTTCTAGGGGCCAGCCCAATTGGCTGGAGTAGCTAATCTACCACTGACTACAAATCAGGATTGAGGACACCAATGGAGATGGGGGATCCTCAGGGGGTGGCTGCAGGTCGTGACTGAGAGACACCCATATTGCTGGGGGGGATCTCATGGGTGGGTTGCAAGTCGGGACAGAGGGACACCCATGGATTTGGGGGGATCCCATGAGGTGGGGGCTGCAGGTTGGGTTTGAGGGACACTTGTGGATCTGGGGATCCCATGGGATGGGGGCTGCAGGCTGTATATGAGGGACTCTAATGGATCTGGGAAATCCCGTAGGGGGGGCTGTAAGTTGGGTTTGAGGGACACCTATGGAGCCAGTGGATCCTGTGGGGCACCATGACTCCAGTGACACTCACTGTTGTTGGACTTGAGGTCACGATGGATGACAGGTACGATGGCCCCACAGTGAAGGTACTGCATGCCTCTGGCGATCTGCACCGCCCAATCCACTAGCACATGGGGGGGTATCCTGCGCCCAGCCAGCGCGCGACTGAGTGGGCCCCCGGCTGCGTACTCCATCACCAGGCACAGGTTGGGCTCCTGCAGGCAGACGGCCTTGAGGGCGATGATATTGGGGTGGCGCAGCATGGCAAAGAGACGGGCCTCCTGGCGTACGCTCTCTGCTGTGGCACTGATGTCCTCATCCGGATCCTGGCGTGCCGCCTTCACAGCCACCAGCTCACCCTTCCAGGTGCCACGGTACACTTTGCCAAAGCCCCCCACCCCAATCACCTCCTCCAGCCGCAGCTCCCGGAAGTCAGCGTGAATTGGACCCTCGCCGTAGCCAACGGGCTGCAGGGAGACGTAGCTGGAGGGGAAGATGCCCACTTGGCTCCGTACCCGGCCTGCCCACCAGCCTTCATCACCGGACACAGTGGCATCCCATGACAGCACCTCCACACGATCCCCCTGGCGTAGGCTGAGCTCATCACTGCCCGCTGCCTCATAGTCAAAGAGTGCTGTCCACACTGGGTTGGCGTAGGCTGCTCCACCACTCCGCTCGGGCCCCCAGGCACCCTTCCGCAGCAGGTTCTTCAGTGGCTCCATGCTGGGTCGGAGGCTGGTGGCAGCTTCTAGTGAGCCCCTGCCCAGCTGGGGCCCTTCACAACACAGGCATCTTCCCAGAAGGGTGCTGTAAGACCAGGCTGAGGGTCCTGGCTCGCAGGGGTCTCCCCAGATCAAGATGGTTATGGGACAGGGAAACCTGCCCACCTACAGGAGTCCCCTCCCATCTGGGAACCAGGATCCTCCTCTACAGCCTAATTCCCCCCTTGCTGGGGCAGTTACACTCTCCTCCCACTGCCGGGGGCCACAACCATCCCCTGCAGTCTAGTCCCCCCACCCAGGGCACAGACTTATTCTCGTCTATTTCCCTCCCCACACACAGGGGCCAGGGTCACCCCTACCACCTGCTCCCCCCACAGGGGCTAGGATCGTTCCCTACCACCTGTTTCCCCCTACAGGGACCAGGGTTACCCCCTACTTCTCCACAGAGGAGAGGGCCACCCCCTACCGCCTACTTCCCCCAGGGGGGCTAGGATCGCCTCCTACCACCTGCTCCTCCCACAGCCGCTAGGATCGCTCCCTACAGCCTGCTTCCCTACAGGGGCCAGGATCACTCCCTACTCCGCACAGAAGACAGGGCCACCCCCTACCGTCTACTCCCCCCACAGGGGCTAGGCTCGCCCCCTACAGCCTGCTCCCCACCGGGACAGAGAAGTGCCCCTCTGCCTGCAGGATCCTCTACTCCGATCTAGCTACGGCTTCCCCCCGCCTCGCCGTGCCCACACTTCGCTCCCTCCAGCTGGCCTGGCCCTAGCTCCGTCCCAAGCCGGAGCACAGCGGGGAGGAAATGCCTTGGCTTGATTGAAGAAGTTCCCCGGCTAGAAGCCGCCGCTCCTGGGTCCGTCTCTCCGGCAGGGTCCCGGCCGGTCCGGGCGTGGGAAATGCCTCTGCCTCTCGGTCGCTGCGCGGCTCCGACCCCACAGAGAGCCGGTGGGTTGGGGGCTCAAAGATCGAGAGTTTGCGACGGCGGCTAGAGGTGGCCTCTTCTCCCCGCCTCTCCTGGGGTGTGCTCCGGATCCCCCAGCACAGCGCCCGCTGGCCTGGCCCGGCCCGTCCCCCCGCCCCCACAGGGCACTAGGGTGGAGTCTGGAACCAGGAAGGCGGAGCGGGTCACATTGTTACCGGGACAAAGGAAAAGGAACAAGAGTGGAGACACAGTTCAGGAGTCGGATTAGAGTGGGGGAGGGGCTGGGAGCCAGAACGCCTGGGTTCTCCGCTCTGGGAGCGGTAGGGTTGGCGGAGCTGCGAATCAGCACATTAGGCTCTAGCCCCAGCTCTAGGAGGAAATGGGTCGGGTGCTTAAAACAGAGAGGGGCCTGGGAGACAGAAGGCCTGGGCTCCTGAGAGGGATTCCTTAGCGGCACCTTCTTCTTCCTGACTGTGCTCATTCATGAGTCGTCCAGAATTTGCTTTTCTGTGGCTGCAGTGAGTTCCCCTGCCAAGGTGCCCAGCCAGGAACTGCAGCTTTGTCAGCTGAGCTCCCATGGCAGTGCCCAGGCAAGGGCTCTGTCACTGTGGGTTCCCCCTCTCCCCTGCCTGTAACTGTGGAGTTGTGAGCTTCCTCATAGCAGTAGCCAACAATGGTTTCCATGCAGTAAGCTTCCTCAGTGGCAGTGCCTGCCTAGGAAGTGGCAGGGTGCACAGTTCACTACCACATTCATAAATCCATCCATACTCAAGTCAGCCGAGTTCCCTTGGGAATGGCATTTTCTGGGGGATTTGGGGAACTATTCTTGGTTTCCTGACTGCTGGGCCATGCTAAGCTTCCTGGGGCCTGGACTGTCTCAGACTATTAGTGTGTGAATTAGAATAGCACTGTGCAGACCCTGACAGAGATCAGGACCATGTCATGCTAGACACTGCATAGACCTTAACTAAGAGGGGAGTCTCTATTTTACTGCACGCTGTACGGACCCCCATAGTGATAGCGCTTGACGGGAACTCAGGACTCCTGGGTTCTACTTTTGGTTCTGCCATTGCCCTACTGTGGGACCCTGGCTAAGTCCTCTCCCTCCCACTATTTAGACAGTGTGCTCTTTGGGACAAGGAGTGTCACTCACTCTGTGGAAAAAAACAGCAAGCAAATGGTCTGGTAGCACTTTATAGTGGAGAAAGCTACAGCAATTCATATTCATGTTGACTATATATTTGAGAGGGAATGTGTGTCTGTCTGTCTGTCTGCATGTCCTTCCATCCGTGAGTTAGTTTGTTCAAGAACTCCTAAATGGTAAGAGCTAGGACCACCAAATTTGGTATGCAGCTTCCTCTTATAATTTCAAGCAAGGTCAGGGTTTGGTTGGGCCAGGACAATGGGGTTTGTGCAGAATACAATTGTTTCTCATCAACTGGAAAGGGAGGGGTATGATAGCAGGGACAGTTATTCTCATTAATGATTTCAGGGAAGTAGCAAGCACCCCAGCCCCAGAGAGCAGCTGCTGACTAGCAGCACAGCCCCTGCCACCCCAACCCTTTGGAGAAGCTGGTGGGCAAGCTGCATGGTCCCCACTGCCTTAGGGGAGAAGTCTGCAGCTGCCCCCATTCCCTACCCTGAGCCCTCCCCACCTCCAACCCTCTGCTCTGACTCCTACACTGCCTACCATGAGCCCCTTGTCACCCCCAACCCTGACTCCTGCACCCCCACATCACCAGCTCCCTTCCCTGAGCCTCTCCTCACCCAGATGCCTGCCTCCTACACCTCCAGCCTCCTATCCTGAGCCCCTCATATCCCCAAGACCCTTCCTTGACTCTTGCACCCCCTCCCCCATACACCCAGCCCTGAAGGACCAGAGCAATGCCAGGTAAGCCTTCTAGTAATAAATAATCATTAACCATCAATTTTCATTACTTCCTATTAGGGCCTGATCCTTGGGCATCTCTCCATTCACTTCCCCTCAGCAAGGGGGAGAGGATGAGTGGTATGCACCTTACTTACTCCTAAGCCCGCTCAGTCTTCAACCACCAATACCCAAGAGGAGCCCTGTATGGAATACTAGCCTACTATAGCAGCTGGCTAATAGTGACGTGGTTGGCTTTTTGGATGATGTCTAGAAGGAGTTGGGTGGAGTTGTTAGTTCCACTGAGAGCCTCTGCTGGGGCAAAGAACACTCATAGGTGAGGCCCTATCAAGAGCATCCAGTGCTTGCCAGAGCCCCATGTCCTGCCTAGGATCAGATGAAGCAGGTGTGAAGAACGGCCCCCCGTGAAATGCTCCCGGAAAGCTAGTAGTTCACTTACAAATCCAACGCTACCAACTTAGGCTCGAATAACGCTCTTAACTGGCTACACAAAAGTAATTTCCCCTCTTTGGATATTCACATCAAATTCTGGGGAGGAAACACTTCCACCCTGGCCTAATTAGCCTCGGCAACACCGGGCCTACCACTGCCGTTCTGCACGTCCCCACACTCTGCAACTCCCACTCCAACCGATGGGAGGAAGTGGGTTTTACACCCGCGCTCACGAGCCAATAAATCTGTTACTGCAACACGACTCCTCGCTATTCTATTTGGTTAGGATAGGGAGGAGTCACGCCCCCAACACACCCCTTTAAGCCTTCCTCAATTCTCATTGGAGGAGTAAAATGTCAATCAAACGGCAGTCCATTAGGAATTAAGATTATACGTCCGTTAGAGCGCGCGCGCGAGCGAACGCCTGGACCTGCGCATGCGCAATTCACCATCCTGTATCTACCCCCCCCAAGGACGGGTATGGCTTTTAGAACGCTCCAACTTTTGTGCGCGAAGAACCCAACTGCGAGAGGAGGAATGGCGTGAATAAAACCTGTTGCGCATGCGTGAAAGAAGTTCCGCAAAATCTGCTCATGCGCATAGGGGAGTGTGGAGCAATGCACATGCGTATAGAGGAAACAATTTAGTACATGCGCAGTACTGCTTCAGCCGTTTCTGAGTTGACCCACGCACTTTCACTTCCGCTTCCTGGCTGTGTGTTAAGGGGTGATCGGCGCATGCGTGCTGCTCTTGCTGTTCCTGTTGCTCCCTGGGCTCCTCTTCCGGCCTCCCCAGTTTCCAGTTGGGTTGAGGCGCCGCGGCTGGGTTCCCTCCACGGTCGAAGGGTTCCTGGACTGACCTCTGACCCCGGAAGTGAACAAGATTTTGGGGGGCCCTTTAGCATTCCTGAGGCGCTGGTGGGAGCCGCTCGGGCTTGCTCCGACCCTCCCACCCTCGGGTCTCCCGACTACCCGGGCCCGTCACCCGGGTTCCCCACCCTTGCTCCTACCTCGGTCCCTGCTTGCCTGGGTTCCCCTGCCCGCCAACCATCCTACCTGGGTCCCCACTCGCCCCCGCCCGCCCGTCTTCCCTGACCCCCGCTGCTGCCCCACTCCGGTCTCCTCCCATCATACTGGTAGCCTCCTACTGGGGGGTCCCACCTCGACACCGTGTTGCCCACACCCCTTCCTGCCCCATTCACCCTACTGAGGCCTCCTATCCTGGGGTCCCCATATGCTGGGCTGCTGTTCAGTGACAAGACAGGGGCTGCCAGCCTGTTCCCCAGGGTGTCCCTCTCCTGTGTCTCCAGTTGGTCCTATCTCTGCTTGAGCTTGCAGTCCCTCCCACTGGAGAGTTAGTTCCCTGTTACCCTACCTCCTTCTTTACCTCCTCCACAGTTTAATTTAAATTTCCTTAGGACAGTGGAGATCACCCCCCTCCCTCCAGCAGTCATAATGGCATGAGCAAGAAAAGGGTGAATGTGGAGGGAGGGGGGAGGCTTTTTGCTGTGGAGGCAAAAGGGCACCTTGGATGGCTAGTGAGACTCCACAGCAGTAGTAGCTGAGGTTCTCAGGGGTAGGTGTGTGAGGTGCCCATACCTGCTGAAGGAGGGCAGCCTGGTTTAACTAAGAGAGGAGTGAGGTAGGATTTTGGGATCCCAGGCTGCAGATCATGGGCTTCTAGTTGCCTTGATGAAGGATATTGCAGGTGCAAGCTTGGCAGTCACGTTCCCTGAGCAGGAGGAACGGGCGGAGGGGGAGGAAGAAGAGGCACCACCGTGGCCATGGGCTCGCAGGTGCTGCAAATCCTGCGCCAGGGCGTCTGGGCCTCGCTGACAGGTGGCTGGTTCTTTGATCCGCACCAGAGCACTTTCTCCAACTGCTTCCACCTCTATACCTGGATCTTCCTGCTCACCTTCCCTTTCCTGCTCTACATGGTGAGTCAACCTCAGGCCCCTCACTGCAGATTGGAAGTTAGGCTCCTGACCGTACTGCCAGTCATGCATGTCACTTTTGGTAGCCTGGGATGTGGGGTCCTGGCATTAATACCCCAACCTGGGGTCCTGAATCACCTAATCGTCTATTCATGCCCTGGCATGATGTAGCCTGTGTATTTCAGTGGGGCTTGGTGCTCTGACCGAGATTAAGGCCCCCATTTTGGGTGCTGCAAAGACACTCCCGAACTGAGGTGACCCCTTGCCACATTTGTGCACAGACAGGTTTGTGAAAGAGAGTCCCTGGCTTGAAGAGCTCCCAGTGTAAAAGCCAAAGGATGGGGGAGGAAGTTGAGGTACTGAGCATGAAGTATGTGGCCCAAGGTCAGCCCACAGGTCAGTGGCAGAGCTGGGGGTAGAACTTGAGTCTTTTTTACCCTTGCTTTGCACTGAGCTGTAACTGTAACTTGAGGACCTGATCCCCAAAGCTGACTCTCACCTGGAGGCAAGCTCCCCTTGCCACTGAACATGGCACAGAAATTGGAAGCCACTGGGGGACTCTAGGTGAGATGTTCCGTGTTATTGCTGGCTGAGCCTTTAGCAGAGTGGGAGATGGGCATGTTGAGATTCAGAGAAGGATGGTGGGCTTGTGTATGAGGAGTTGGAGTGGGGAGCAGGATACTTTTGTTCAGCCCTCTTGCCTGCCTCAAGTTGAGTCCCATCTATTCTAAATATCTCACTTTCCTCATCTGTAAAAATAGGAGACAGACCCTGCCTTTGCCTGTTGATGTTGTGGCTATTCTAATCACTGTGTCTGTGCGGCTTCTTGCAACCCTCAATTGGAGTTGGGGAATCTGTGCAGTGGTGGTGGCTCTGGCCATGGCTGGAGATAGGGGTCAGAGTAGCACCTAGCACAGTGGGGGTTCCTCGTGCAGCACTTGAGTCATGGAGGACCCTCAGTCTTGCTCAGGGATCCTTGCCCAATCTCTGTTGTGAGCAGTTCAGTGGCATGTGCAGCATATGGTGTGAGTAGTGCCCCAATCTTGGCAAAGAGCAGTAAAGGAGACTATGTAACTCCTGGTGTAATGAGAGAGCCCAGTTTCTATCAGAGGCTGGGGTGTTCTGACCACATCTTCTGTGGAAGAGGAGGCTTAAGCTTGGAAGCAGTTCCTATGTGTTACCATAACACAGGACAAATAATGACAGGCCTTTGCTTGAGCTGCTGTTATGAGAGATGCCCGAGGCAGTGAACAGTGAAAACTGAGAACTAGAGCAGCCCGAGTACCAGCCCTCCCAATGCCATTCCCTGCCCTGGGAGCCACTTTCATTCCTCTGAACCCGGGCTGAGACTAGGCAGAAGGCATGTGACAGATGCTGCTGGGGAATGTTTGTAGCCAAAAAGATCAGGGGAGTAGTTTGTGAAACTCACCCAGTGTATGTTGGGGACAGGGTGTGGAACCATGGGTGGGGCTCCTGTCACTTTGGTGTTATGGGTGGTAAAAAAAAAATCAACTTCACTTCAGTCAGGGAATACTAAAGCACAGGGTGTGCAGTGCTAGGCACCAAGTTGGTGTAGACGCTGGGGATAAAACTCAGCAGACCTGGCTCCCCACCCCCTGCTGTCACCCACTAGGCTGCCCTGGGAGATAAAATCCAAGCGTCCTGGTTCTGGTCCTGGTCCTGCGTGGGTCCATGAGTGTCCCTTATAGATTAAGGGAGGGGCAGGCAGGTGGGCTACTCCAGCCCAGTGGGGTGGGTTTCTCCCAGTCCTACATGTGGCTGCCGGCTCCTGGCCCACGCAGGCTGGGAATCGGCAGCCCCACATGGAGGCCCAGACGCTCTGGAGCAGCCCTCTGCCCGTGGCTGGCTGCTCCCAGGTAATCAGTTACCTGTTTACATCCCTAGATCCTTGGTAGCTGAAAATATTTAAATGCTATCTCAACAAGCAGCTTTAATGGAAGTGATGACAGAGAAGGTGACGTCAATACCCCTACCCTATAGCTCTGTTACCATTTGCCCTAAAGGGCCCTGAGACTGGCTGTACAGAGCCCATGTATTACAACCAAAAGCATTACCCAGTGGCTGGGGACAAGGATTGGGAGGCAGGACCCCTGGGTTCTGTTTCTGCCTCTGGGAATAGAGTGGGATTCAGTGGTTAGAGTAGGGCAGGGGGGACTGGCAGACTGGATTTTCCCTGGCTCTGGGAATGGAGTGGGATCTAGTGGTTAGATGGGAGGAGGAGGGTCTGAGAGGACTCCTGGCTTTAGCCTGACAAGTCATTGGCAATTCCTGAATTTCTGTGCATCAGGGTGATGTATCTGGTGGAAAGCTTGGTGACCCCAATGCCCTGATTGGTGGTAACCCTGTGCTGTCCCATCTCTCCCTACCAGGTGCTGCCACCCAGCATGCTGGTAGCCGGTGTGTATTGTGCCGTTATAGCCGTCTTCTTCACCACCATCAAGACCATCAATTTTCGGCTGCACACTATGTTTGACCAGGGCGAGATTGTGGAGAAGGGCGGCTTGGTGCTGGCTGATGGGGCCAAGGCTGAGGAAGGCACTGCAGGGGATGACAGCAACCTGGCCAGGTGGGTCTCCAACCTCTGGGATGTGTGGGCGGAGGGAGAGCAGTGAGGTGCAGTGTCGTTTATACTGGGATCCTCACCTGATTCTGAGATGCAGCTGCCTCTGGCGTGGGGTGCGTGGGGTGTTTATACAGGCATTCTTTACCAGGCAGCTGCTTCTCAGGTTAGTTCATGGGTTTTGCCTGTGGGGGGAGATGTGGTGTGGAGTAGCAGGTCCTGTTCACTTTGCTTTCCTCTGTACTTTTGTTAAATGTGCTTGCCTGTCATTGCGTGTCCATGCAACTCTCCCTCCTCCCTCTCTCTACAGAGACCCAGGTGGGGGGGTGGAGATGACAGTGTTTCGAAAAGTCAGCTCCACGCCCCCGGTGAGGTGCAGCTCCCAACACTCAGTATTTGGCTTCAATCAAGTCATGGTGAGTATGGGAGGGATTGGGGGAAATCCTTGCACTGGAAACACTGGATTTCCACATCCTTCCCCTGTGTGGGGAGCTGAGGTGTGCGTGTGCGCGTGCGCGCACTGGGCTTGGGGTCCATGTCTGCCCCTGTGCCTCACCCCAGAGGTGGCTGCATGTCAGTGTTGGTGGTGGGAAGACCACTCTGATATGTAAAGCACTTCTGCTCCTTGGAAGGTATGGGGGCAGGGGAGGACAGAATTGTCTTTCCTCACCCTGGTGTTATCAGCGAGACATCTGGCTCTCTGGCAGCCACAGTGGCAGACTTTTTGCAGCCTCAGCCTGGCATTTAGGTCAGTTATGCTGTATCAGGGTTTGTGGGAGTGGGGCTGCAGCAGGGAGGCTAGAAAAGCCTACGTGTGCCCCAACGGTGCACCAGGAAGGCTTGGCCTTGGGCCCTCTGCAGTGAAGGGCTCTCCTAGGCCTGCCTGGCATATAATCTCTGACTGATTCCCCCTCATAGGAGCTGCTGCCCCACTTGGAGGACACGGGAGCAGTGAGAGGTAAGTGCGTGGCTGGCTCCCCACCCCTGGTATTCTGGCTGGCCCAGTGCAAAGGTTTTGCCCCACACCAGTGTCCCTGGCCCTTTGGGGAGCCTGCCCAGGCTGCAGCTGTCTGAATTGCCTCCCCCCCCCCCCGCCAGGATGTTCCATTATTGGCTCTTGCTGCTTGATATCCTGCCATGTCCCTCCCCTGGCTGTCAGACCTAGAGAGCTGGGAGTGGATATTCCATTGATTCCCCTGCCTTGGGCCCAAACTAGAGCAGGGGCAGCCACAGAGGAAAAAGGACCCATATCCTCTTCCCTGGGGCTGGATAGGGGCCCCACCCCCTAGAGGGGAAAGGTCCCATGTCACATTCTCTGGGCCACCTGGACACTTCCCAAAGTGACTCATACCTGCATGTTCCCGGGGGGGGGGGGGGGGGGCTGCAAATTTTATATATTGGGGCACATTTGAGGTGACTTGAGCCCCTCCAATTACTGGAACCATTATGGATACTGAAGCCCCACCCTGATCTCTCTGCTTGGTGGGAGTCAGTCAGGGCTCTAGACAATGGTATAAAGTGGGGGGAGGGCAGCACTGCATGCAAGTCGAGGTGGTGGAAGGTGTGGAGGGACCAGGGAGGGCAAGTCTGCCCTTGAGATCAGCAGCCCCTGCACCCTAATCATGCCTCCTTCCCTCTCCGTTTGTCCTTTAGACATCAAGGAGCTGGTGCGTGAGCAGGGCAGCAATAACGTCATTGTCACCTCAGCTGATCGCGAGCTGCTCAAGCGCAATTCCCAGGAGAACATCAGTAGGTGTCCTGTGCTGGGTGGGGGGTAGGGGCTGTACAGCCTAGGGCAGCCCAGCTCTCAAGAGAGTCACGGGGGGGTGGGGGTGTTACTGTTCTATGGATGTGTCCCAGGAGATTACTGGGAAGGAGGGGCCTGGTGCAGTGCAGCAGCAGGGGTCACCCCCTTCCCACGCATACTGCAGCAGCCACTCTGCTTCCTACCACTGTGGAAAAGCAGGGTATAGCAGGCTGGGAGGGGGCAGTGGAGAAGATCCGGCTGCTGGGCCACTCTGGCTCCCACTGCTGCAGTGAGTGTGGGAGGAGGGCTGACCCCTGCTGCTGCCCCTGGCCAAGCCTCTTTTTACTCCCTGGCTCATGTTGCTTGGGTGTAGGGTGGTAATGGGCGGGAAGGGCCTACAGCAGAGGGGTGCCCTGAGTCCAACCCCTGGGGCACCGGTGGGGGAGGGGGGTGAGTAGGTGCCCTGCATGGGGGTGGGGGAAGGGCTGTACAGCCTGGGAGTTGCACTCAGGACGGGAGCAGTGCGTTACTGCTGGACAGGTTCTAGAGCTTGGAGTGCAGCGTTAGAAACCCTGGTGTCCATCCCAGCTCTGGGAGGGGACTGGCTGTAGTGAATTAAACTCGGAGGAGGAGGGCAGGGTGTCAGGAATGCTGGGTTCCATCCCCAGCTCCTGGCTCATTGGATAAGCATGGTGCCTTACTTGTGCCTCAGTTTCCCTGTGGTGTGTATAACCCCTGCCATCTTGTTTCCTTGCAGTTGGCGACTCACAGCCAGCTTCTCTCACCCCAGGGTCCTGCAGCGATGCCCCGATGCCCCCTCCCAAGGTGGAGCCCCCTGCAGCTGGGAAGAAGCCACCCCCTTCACTGCCAGCCCAAATGTCCATCCAGAGCACAGATTCCTCTGACCAGTCCCCCCTGGGCATGGGATCGTTGTCCAGAGTGGGGCTGGCAGGGCCGGGCAGTGGGGCCTCACATCAGCTGCCCGGTAGCTGGCATGCCAGCGAGTCGGAGAGCGTAGGCGACACCCCCCTTAGCCCGCTGATCAAGAGCAGCCTGAGCGAGGAGCTGAGCCAGAGCTTTCTGAGCCTGGCGCTGCCCGAGCGCACCATCCTGCGCACCAGCAGCCGCAAGGAGAAGCGCCGCTCAGGCCCTGATTACAGGCCCCTGGAGGGACGGGGGGAACCCAGCGAGGAGTGCCCCCACAAGGCTGGCTCCTCCGACAGCTGCTTCAGCGGCACTGACAAGGAGACACCCAGCACCCTCAGTAGCTACCGCAGCGAGAAGACCAACTCCACCCACCTGGACAGCCCCTCTCTGGGGCCAGCAGGAGATGCAGCGCCGGCTCTGGACACCAGGGCCCTTCCAGATGGCAGTGACACAGATGCCCTGTCGGACAGTGAACTACTGCGTTCGCCTGAGCAAGGTCTGCTGGGGGAATTGAGCTTCACTAGCCACACGGATGACACCCAGAATACCCTGGCCTCACTGGAGACAGTGAGGGGTGATGGGGAGCCCTGGGAGGGCCCAGCTGAGCAGGTGGTACGACCCAAGGACCTGGCCCTGCTGCGCCCAGGACACAAGCCGGGGCGCCGGCGCCCCTCCCGCAAGCATGGTGGAGGCAGCAGCAGCTTTGACAGTGGGTACCCGCGGGACTATGCCCCTGTGCGTGCCATCCTGGACAGCAAGGCCTACAGCGACACCTTCTTCGAGGATGAGGACTCGAGCGATGGCAGCGACCTGAGTCGTGCCTCCAGTCTGCCCTCCCAGCACAACTACAGCTCAGACACTTCCTCCAGCACCTCCTGCTACTCCCCCGAGGCTGTGCCCCCACACCCATGTCGCACCTCCAAGGCTGAGCCAGCCCCCGAGGGCGCTGAACCCTCCAAGCGCCCGCACTATGCCCAGCGCAGTGCCAGCACAGCCAGCGCCAAGACCCATGCCCGCGTGCTCAGCATGGATGGGGGCAGCAGCGACAGCAAGGCTGTAGCAGTGCTCACCCTCTCCAAGTCAGACCTAGAAGCCCGCACGGGGCAGCAGGAGCACTTTCCCCCTCGCCGGCTGGAGTCAGGAGGCAGCACTCGCAGCCAGTCAGCAAACCAGCCTGGCTGGAGGGGGGAGCTGCTGGAAGAGGGGGCTGTTGGGGGAGGTGAGTGACTGTGTGGGGACCTGACTCTGTCAGCCTGGGGAGCTGGGGTAGAGGGTGACTTGCTCCCCCACCACAGCCTTCAGCCCCAGGCTTCTGTGTGTGAGCCCACAGCTGGCAAGGTCCAGGGACAGAATGGGGTTCAGCCTTTGTGGCCTGTGCAGACCCTGGCCACCCTGCTGAGATGCAGGGATTGGCATGATGGGGGGCCCCCAGCCCACTAGGAACCTACCTGCTTGAGATCCTGCATGCTCGTCTCATGGATGGGACCGACTTGTTATTGTTACTGACCGAGGGCTGGATTGGAGCCAGCAACCCTTGGCGGGGTGCTCAGTTCCAGGGTTCCTGACAGCTCTCTCTCCATTGCAGCTGCCCCGGGCGAGGAAGGGAGCAAGCGGGATCGGGCGAGCAGCGTCAAACGCACCCAGGCCATGAGGCGGCGACACAACGCTGGCAGCAACCCCACACCCCCGTCCTCGGTGATGGGCTCCCCACCCAGGTGACACCTCTCCTCATGAGTGAGACACTGATGAATTGGTCTGCGCTGACATTCGCTCAGCCCCAGCCCAAATGCCCAGAGTCTGCTAACAATCTAACCTGGCCCCTTGCCCCCGCCTAGCCAGGGCACCCTGATCCTGCCCACAACCCCTGCTATCCCAGCTCTGGTCCCATCTCCCTCAGCCCTCCCAGTGTCCTTCGCTCACGAGAACAGCCGGGCTGGGTCAGACCAAAGATCCATCTAGCACCATGTCCTGTCTTCTGATAGTGTTCAGTGCCAGGTGCCCCAAAGGGAGTGAACAGGTAATCATCAAGTGATCCATCCTCCTATGCTTCTGGCAAACAGAGAGTAGGGACACCATCCTTACCCATCCTGGCTAATAGCCGTTGATAGACCTATCCTTCTTGAATTTTTCTGAACTCTTATTGTCTTGGCCTTCACAGCATCCTCAGGCAAAGAATTCCACTGTATATTGTATGAAGAAATATTTCCTTGGATTTGTTTTAAACCTGATGCATACTAATTTCACTTGGTGACCCCAGTTCTTGTGTTATGGGAAGAATTAAATAGCACTTCCTTATCTACTGTCTGTACACCCATCATAACTTTATAGACCTTTGTCATATCCCCCCTTAGTCATCTCTTCTCCAAGTTGAATAAAACCAGTCTTATTAACCTCTCCTCATACAGAAGCACTCCCATACTCCTAAACATATTTGTTGCCCTTTTCTGAACCTGTTCCAATGCCAAGATATCTTTTGAGATGGGTCGATCACATCTGCACAGAGTATTAAAGATGTGGACGTGCCATGGGGCAATATGATGTTTTCTGTCTTCTAGCTATCCCTTTCTTAATGATTCCCAACGTTCTGTTTGCTTTTTTGACTGCTGCTGCACATTGAGTGATTGTTTTTAGAGAACTATCCGTAACGACTCCAAGAACTTTCTTGAGTGGTAACAGCTAATTTAGATACCTTTGCTTTATATGTATTGTTGGGACTGGAAAACATAATGTGCGTTACAAGTTGAACTGGACCATTGATGTTGCTGGAACAAAGAGCCCTGGTGGTGGGGCCAGCAGTGGCCAGGGAGTCCCAGCCTCAGGGAGCCCCATCCGGAGTGGCAACAGGGGGTCCGAGCCCAAGCCTGGTGATAGGAACCCAAGCCTGGCGACAGCCGGGCCAGAGCACAAACCTGGCAGCAGGACTGGGGCCAAAAGTGGAGCTGGCAGCAGGGAAGGGCAGTAGGCTGGGAGGTTGGTAGCAAGGGACCTCCCCTGGTCTGGCAAATTCCCTCATTCGGGACTGTTCAGGTCCTGAGGTTGCCAGACCAGGGAGGCCCAACTTGCATATTACATTAATCAACATTGAATTTCATCTGCTATTTTGTTGTCCAGCCGCCCAGTTGGAACAATCCTTTTGTAGCTCATTGCAGTCTGCCTGAGACTTAACTATTTTGAATATTTTTGTCATCTGTAAATTTTGCCACCTCACTGTTTACCCATTTTTTCTAGGTCATTTATGAATATGTTGAATATGACTGGTCCCAGTCTAGACTCCTGGAGCACACCATTAGTTACCTCTCTCCATCATGAAAATTGACCATTTATACCTTTGTTTCCTATCTTTCCTATCTTTTAACCAGTTACCAGTCCATGAGAGGACCTTCTCTCTTATGCCATGGCATCTTACTTTGCCTAAAGAGCTTTCTGTGAGGGACATCGTCAAAGATTTTCCAGAAATCTAAGTACACTATATCCACTGGATCTCCCTTGTCTGATTGCTTCTTGACCCCCTCGAAGAATTATAGTAGTTTGGTGAAGCATGATTTCTCTTTACAAAAACCATGTTGACTCTTCCCCAACAAATTATGTTTATCTGTGTCGGGTCATGTTGTTCTTTACTGTAGTTTCAACCAGTTTGCCCATTACTGAAATCAGAGTTACTAGCCTGTAATTGCTGGGATCACCTATGGAGCCCTTTTTAAAAATTGGTGTC
The DNA here is from genome assembly GCA_032595735.1 of Pelochelys cantorii. Classification (NCBI taxonomy): domain Eukaryota; kingdom Metazoa; phylum Chordata; order Testudines; family Trionychidae; genus Pelochelys; species Pelochelys cantorii. The sequence goes on from CM064336.1 coordinate 37,722,582, forward strand.
AGATTAGCTAGCTTCCAGTCATGTCGTACAGAAGCTGATTTAAATGATAGGTTACAGACCACTGTTAGTACTTCTGCAATTTCTCATTTGAGTTTAAGAACTCTTGGGTGAGTACCATCTGGTCATGGTGACTTATTACTGTTTAATTTCTCAGTTTGTTCCAAAACCTCCTCTAATGACACCTCAATCTGGGACAGTTGCTCAGATTTGTCATCTAAAAAGATGGCTCAAGTTTGGGAATCTCCCTCATATCCTCAACCATGAAGACTGATGCAAATAGTTCATTTAGTTTCTCCACAATGTCCTTGTTGTCCTTGAGTGCTCCTTTAGCATCTCGATTATTCAGTGGCCTCACTTGTTGTTTAGCAGGCTTCCTGCTTCTGATGTACTTAAAAAAATGTTGCTATTACTTTTTGAGTATTTGGCTAACTGTTCTTCAAGTTCTTTTTGGCCTTCGTAATTCTGTTTTAACACTACATTTGTAAGAGTTTATGCTCCTTTCTATTTTCCTCATTATGATTTAACTTCCACTTTCTAAAACAATGCTTTTTTGTCTCTCACTGCTTCCTTTACTTTGTTGTTTAGCAACGGTGGCACTTTTTTGTTTTTATGTCTTTTAATTTGGAGTGTACGTTTTAAATTGAGCCTCTATTATGGTGTCTTTAAAAAGTTTCCATGCAGCTTGCAGGGATTTCATTTTTGGCCCAGTAGCTTTAAATTTTGTTTAACTAACCTCATCATTTCTGTGTAGTTCTTCTTTCTGAAATTGTGTTGGGCTGCTGTAGTGTCTTTCCTGCCATGGGGATATTAAATTTAGTTATATTATGGTCACTGTTATCAAGCAGTGCAGATCCTGCAGTCCATTTAGAACTAAATCAAGAATTGCCTCTCTTCTTGTGGGTTTCAGGACTAGCTGCTCCAAGAAGCAGTCATTTAAGATGTACTGAGATGACATATACCAAGTTAGGATGGGGCTAGTTGAAATCCCTCATTACTGAGTATTTTCATAATCTCCCTTACCTCCCTGAGCATTTCAAAGTCAGTATCATCATCCTAGTCAGGTGCTTGGTAGTACATTCCTACTGCTATTATAATATTAACAGAGCATGGCATTACCATCCATGGAGATTCTGTGGTAGTGTTTGGTTCATTTAAGATTTTTACGCCATTTGATTCTATGCTTGCTTTCACATGTTGTGCTGCTTCCCCAACAGCACAACTTGTTCTGTCCTTGCAATGATTTTGTACCCTGGTATTACTGTGTCCTGTTGATTACCATAATTTCTCTAAGATTCTGTGACTCCTATAGCAATATCTTCTCTAGTTCCCCACATCTTATTATTTAGATTGCTGGTGATGGTTTACAAGCCCTTTAAAAACTTGTCACTTTTTAGCTGTTTGCCATTACACGATGTAATTTAATGGAACTCTTGTTCATTTGACTGTGTCTGATCCACCCTGCCTCATAGCTCTGATATGGCAGCACTAGGCTCCCCTCGTTGCCCTGACAGTGCCCTTCAGTCCTGACCTCCAGCCCCCTGAAAGCCCACCCCTGGGCTTCCCCCCCCCCCACCAGTGCCCTTCAACTAGCTGGTCCTACCTCTCCATCTTGCTCACACTGCCTCACTGCAGTATGCTCATGGCTGATCCTTGGCTGGTGCAGCCTGACACCCCTGTTCTCCTTTCTCCATAGCCTACAGGACTTGCAGCGGGGCCGTGCCTCCTCCCACTCCCGGGCACTCACCCTGCCCTCAGCCCTGCAGTTCGCCAGCTCCCTGCTGCTGCCACGTGGTGCCATCCATGAGGCCTGCAACTTCGACGACACCTCCGAGGGCGCCGTGCACTACTTCTACGATGAGAGCGGTGAGTGCATGTGGACTGGGCGGATTCTCACAGGCCTGTCCATGGCTTGTCCCCTCCCCTCAGGGCCTTGGGGCTCGCAGGGCAATGGCAATCTAACAGTGCTGCTGCCCTGGGTTCTCTCTCCAGCTCTGCCCATAGTCCCTTGCCATCCCAGTCCTGGGCTGCTGCCAGTACCAATAGTCTGTAGGGGAAGGGAACTGCCCATTCCCCTTGGCACCATCCACCTGAATTGGAGTGGGAAGGGCGTTTCCCTGGCTGACATGGTGACTGTATCCTGGAGCTGGTCCCATCGCGGGTCTGTTCCTCCAGTCCCATGACTGTGGTTTCTCCCTTCCTTGCCTGCTACAGGCCCCCCCATTCTAGCTGGCTCCTTCTCCCCCTGCAGGTGTGCGACGCTCCTACACCTTTGGCCTGGCAGGAGGTGGCTATGAGAACCCAGTGGGGCAGCAGGTCAGTGTGGATCATGTGACCAACAGCGCCTGGTGAGTGACACTCCTTCCTCTCTGCTTGTCATGCACACTGCTCCCTGTCCGCAGCACAGGGGCACCCTGGGCGGGGCGGGGCGGGGCGGGGCTTGGGGGAAGTCACTGGCATGGTCTGTGCTGCCCTCTACTAAGCTGGGAGGGGCCAAGTCAGCACTTGGGTGGCAGACAAGAAGGGAAACTCTGGGAGCTGCTGGGAATGGGGCAGTAGGGGGCATACTCCACTCTTGGGCAGTGCTGACCCTAGGGTGTGCCGTGCTATGGGTGGGAGGCCAGCAGGGGTGCTTTTCCCTCACAGGTGGTACTGGGCCTATGGGGCACCATGCTGCAGGGTAGGGGGCCAACTGGTGGTGCTCTCCCCTCCTTAGTGTTCAGTTGAGCTGCAGTGGCCCAGGATCTGCATCTGTGGTGGGAAGGGGGCCGCTTCTTTCACTCTCTCCCTTCACTTCCCTGCTCCTACTGCCATCTCAGGGACCGGCATTCGCATTCCTCCAGCTTCAACTCCGCTGAGGTGCCCGAGGGGACGCCTGCCCTGTCGCTACTGCAGCCGCGCCCTGTGGTGCTGCAGGGCATGCAGGTGCGCAGGGTACCACTGGAGATCCCTGAGGTAAGGGCGGATCAGTGCCCTGGGAGTTAGGCAGTGAGAAGGGCTCTGGCACATGAGGGGAATTGGTGGGGAGGCCTCTGAGCCTGGTCTGTAGTGGAGCCAGGTCTCTGCAGTGGGGGATGCTCCATACAGTGTGGGAGGGGCAGGGTCTCTATGTGGGGTCATTAGTTCCTCTCTGGTTGGTTTGCTGCATGGGGCAAGGTTTGCTGGGGGGACCTGTGCAGCTGGGAGGTACACCCACATCTTGGCTTGACTGCAGGATTCAGTGGGTGAGTGTTTTCACCCCTCTGAGCCTGGTCTCCATCAGTTTGACCTGCTAGATCAGGAGTCCCTGCACGAGTCCCAGGAGAACACACTGATGATTGAGGACAAGTCCAAGCCACGGCAATACTACAAGTACTGGGTGCTGCCTGGGCGCTGGATGCGGGTGCGCTACGACCGGCTGGCACTGCTGGCACTACTCGATCGGTGAGTCACTCCCCCTGTCCCTTAGATCAGTCCTATGAGCCCATCCAGCCTGAGTCCTCTTCCCCCCCTCCCCCAATCAGCCCCATGGGCCCATCCAGACTGGGTCCTCCCCTCCCCCGATCAGCCCCATGGGCCCATCCAGACTGGGTCCTCCCCTTCCCCGATCAGCCCCATGGGCCCATCCAGACTGGGTCCTCCCCTTCCCCGATCAGCCCCATGGGCGCATCCAGACTGGGTCCTCCCCTTCCCCGATCAGCCCCATGGGCCCATCCAGACTGGGTCTTCCCCCTCCCCCGATCAGCCCCATGAGCCTATCCAGCCTGGGTCCTCCCCTCTCCTTGCCCCCTGGATCAGCCCCCCCGTGCAGCTCAGTTTATCCCCAGGAGTTCATCCAACAGGGTGCTGGGGCTAAAGCTGGATCGACCAGGCCCTGGCAGCACTGGGTGCCTGGGGACCCTGCTGGCGACTGCCCAGAGTGGCTGACACTCCCTTGTGCTCTGGGCCCCCAGGAACCGGCAGGTGACGGAGAACATCTTTGTGGTATCACTGGCGTCCTTAGTGGCCTTCCTGGGCTACTTGCTGCTGCTACAGGGTTTCTTCCGTGACATCTGGGTCTTCCAGTTCTGCCTGGTCATCGCCAGCTGTCAGTACTCACTGCTCAAGGTGAGAGCCTGCCTGTGTAGCCATGCCCTCTGGGCACTGCACACCTTTGCTAGTGCCCCACAGTCCCCACCTGCAGTACCCTGCTCTCTCAGCCCTGGGCTCTCTCCAGCTGGGATCCCATAATCCTAACCTTCAGTCCTCCAGCACAGTGAGCCACCTGGCACCCCTGCTCCAGGGTGAGCGATCCTTGCCTGTGCCAGGCTAGTGCCAGATCCCAGCCCCAGCCTTTCGGCCACTCCCGCACTGGCCTCTGGCAGTGCCAGCGCTCTCTTCCAGGGCATCCAGCCCTTTGAATTGCTCCCCTGGGAAATCCAGCTCCTGACACTGGCTAGTCACTGAAATCCCAGCTCCTCTGCCTCCCACAGGTGCTGGGCCCGTTTCACTTCCAGCCCTGCTCTGGTGAGCGCTTGCACTGAGCAGAAGGTTGATGGACAGAAGGGCAAAGAGGGCCTAGCCGTGGGTGCAAATGGTGGAACGCAGTCACAAACAGAACCAAGCTGTCAGGCTCCACTCACCAACAGTGACCTCTCCTAGCAAGGGAGGGACTGCACCTCCTGCTCTGCTGTGTCCCTGGGTTCCCTTCAGATACTTGCTAAGCCCAGGGACGGCAGGAATGTCTCGCCATGTGTGGTGTGGGTTGAGTCCAGAACCAGTCCAGGTCGGGGCCAGCAAAGGCCCCATATCCATTGCCCATTCTCTTCTCCCCCCCAGCCCCCCCCGACAGACCAGAGGAGAGAAGCCCTGTGTCCCGTTCCTAAATGCATGAGAGCCTGCATCCTTCCCAGCTCCTGGTGTCAGGCAGGCCTGGTGCTGCTGAGAAAGGGGCATCACTAAGATCACCTTGATTGTGTTTTTCAGAGTGTCCAACCTGATGCTGCTTCCCCCATGCATGTAAGTGACCTTCCTGGGGGGCTGCCAGGCTAGAACGGGGTGTTCTCCTCTTCCAGTCAGTGCTGGCCCTCATACCCTGCTATGGGATGTTACATCTCTGAGTGACCCATCCTTCTCTAACCATCCATGCACCACACCCAAAGGCAGCTGCATCTCAGCACTGAGCACAGGATCCCTGGATAAATGGGCCACGGGGTCCTCAGAGGGCTCAGGGTACATCAGTGCCCAGAGCTGCAGCCCCTGAGACTCTTGGGAGCTGGGAGCTTCTGGGAGTTGAGTGTGGGCCCTTGGCCTGTAGAGTGCCTGGTCTCTCAGCTGTGGCTGGCAGCACAGATGTCCGTTAGTGCCACCTGGGAACTAAGCTGCCCCCACCCCTGAGATGTGGGGAGGGCCAGGCCCTGGCTGCCCCTGTGCCCTTCACCCCATGCTTTCTTGCAGGGGCACAACTGGATCATTGCCTACAGCCGGCCTGTCTACTTCTGCGTGGCCTGCGTGCTGATCTGGGTGCTGGACCTGTGTGCCCAGACTGTGCCCGTCCCACCTGTCACTTTCTATGGGCTCACCCTCTTCTCCACAGACTTCTTCTGCAGTGCCCGGGATGTCACCACCAGTGAGTGTGGGGCACCCCCCCGTGCCCTACAGCAGCCTCCCCAGTGGGGGGTAGGGGACACCACCTCCTCGCCCACCACTGCATCCCCCCAGCTAAGGGTAGGAGGCATCACCTCCTCTCCCCCTGCTGCAGCCTTCCTAGCCAGGGGTAGGGGGCTCTGAGATTCTGCTGTCCCCCAGTGAGGAGTTAGGCAGGGATGGGCAATAATTTTCGCAGGGGGGGGCCACTTAATGTACATTATTTTGGTACGCGATCATGGGGCAGTTCCATCCCCAGAAGGGGCAGAGCCTGGGGTGGAAGGGGCAGTGCTGGGGACTAACCTCCCTCCAGAGTCACCTAGGGCCAGAGGCTTTGAATTAAAAACACAGTAAAGGACTCACGGTTCCTGACCCTGCCACTGCCGCATTGCCTGGCAGCTGCCTGGGGTTGCTGTGGCTTTTTAAAGGGCTCTGGCCCCTGTTGGGGTAGCTCTGCGAATGGGAACCGTGAGCCATTTAAATATGATCCTGCTGCCTGAGCCATCGCCTGGAAATTCGGTGGCACCGGCAGTGGACTATAAATAGAAAGTGGCTAGATGCAGTCCATGGGCCAGATCAAAGTGTCATGAGGGCCCAATCTGGTCCCCAGGCTGCATCTTGCCCAGCCCTGAGTTAGGGGATGCTAGGGGCCCTCCCTAGGCAGGGGTGGGGCAATCCTCTCCAGTGGGAATCCAGGAGGGGGTGTCACTGATGTAGCCCCCATTTGTTATGTCTTTTGCAGTCTTCACCCTCTGCTTCCCTGTCATCTTCCTCTTTGGGCTCCTGCCCCAGGTCAACACCTGCCTCATGTACCTGCTGGAGCAGGTGGATATGCACATCTTTGGTGGCACAGGTACGGCCGGATGCCTGGCCCAACAAGGGGTTGGGATCTAGTAGTGAGAGCAGAGTGGGGCTGGGAGCTAGGACTCCTGGGTTCTGTCCCAGCTCAGGGAGGAGAGTGGGGTCTGGTGGGTTAGAGCTGGGGCTAGGAGCTGGAACTCCTGGGTTCTCTAGTTTGGCTGGTGTGTTGCTGATGCTTCCCTATGAGGGTACTGGTGCCAGTGTTGGGCAGCAGGTGGTGCTGCAACCTCCGAGTGTGCACGGGGCCTGGGTGGGGGATATTCCCCCTCAACACTGACTCTGCCATCTCTGCTTTCCAGCCGCCACCAGCCCCCTCACTGCCCTCTTCAGTCTCCTGCGTAGCCTCCTGGTCGCCTCCCTCCTCTATGGCTTCTGTCTCGGAGCCATTAAGGTACCTGGGTCCGTGGGGGTGGGGCATGGGGCACAAAGCACTGACTGCAATCCAGCCCTTGGGTGGGAGCCTGGCTGCCTCAGCAGTGGTGAATAGGGTCTGGGGTCTTTCCCTTCTAGGGGGCACCAGTTCTGATCTGGCCCCGGGCTGGCGAATGGGGCCTTTCCCATCTAGGCTGTGCCGGTTTCATTCCGAGCCCAGGGTGGGGGACTGGCTGGCTCCTTTGGGTGGACACCCCAGGGCTCTGGTTCCATGTGGGCTGGGCTGTGGCTTAAGGCGCAGTGCAATGTGTCAGTGCGGACAGTCTGGGGTTCTGAGGCTGGGCGGAGGGGTCTCCCTGCACCAGGGCTCACGCTCTCTGCTCTCTCCTTACCAGGCCCCATGGGGTGACCAGCATGTCCCTGTCCTCTTCTCCGTATTCTGTGGCCTCCTGGTTGCCTTGTCCTACCACCTGAGTCGGCAGAGCAGCGATCCCACCGTGCTGTGGTGTGTACCCAGGATTGGGGGAGGGCTGGGCCATTTTCCACTGGGAGACTGGGACCAGGGCCCCTGTCTTCTATCCCAGCTCAGCCAGGCGAGAGCGGGGGTGGGACTAGGAGTCAGGATGCCTGAGTTCAAGCCCTAGTTCTAGGAAGACTAAGGTTTGTCTTCTGCCTAGAGAGGTCAGATAGGTCCATGGGAGTCAGGCAGGGGGACGCTCTGTCATGGGGATGCCAGGCTGGGCCCCTTGGAGAGGGGCTGAGCTGCCAGGGGCTTGCCCCTCCACTGGTCCCTCGGGAGGGAATGAACTCCTCTAACTCCCCTGTCTCCTAAGGTCCCTGATCCGGACCAAGCTCTTCCCTGAGTTTGAGAACCGAAACGTGGAGAACGCGCCGGCTGAGATCCGGGACCCACTGCCTGAGAAACTGCGCAGCTCCCTGGTGAGGGGGCAGGGCAGAGAGCTGAGCTTAGTGGGCAGGGGGTGGGACATAAATGGCTCAAGAGAGGCATGTGGCTGAGATTACAGGGGAACAATAGAGGTTGGATGGGGGGGAGGGTAGAGGCACGGGTTCTGGGGCAGGGTAGAGGCTGGATGTGGAGAGAAGGGGGCTCATGGCTTGTTTTCTGGGGCAGGGTAAGCAGCTGGATATGTGGGGAGGGGCACATGGCTGGGACTTGGCAGGTGCTAGTGGCTAAATGTGGGGGGTGGGACTCCTGCCTTGTTTCCCAGGGGGACGGGTTGGAATACGAGGTAGATAGCAGGGGGCATGGAGGGATGGCAAATGTGGCTGGGTATGTGGGGGCAGGCATATAGGGAAGTTTGGAGTGCGGGTAGGGGACTGCAGCCTGCATAAGGCTGGAAACAGCTGGTACGTGGATTAATGTGGTTAGTGGGAGTACATGCTTGGGGGGCAGGGATGGCTGAAGGGTTGCATGGGGAGAGGCTATGGTCTGGGCATGGCTGGAGGTGGGTTGGGAGCCTGTGGCTGGGCAGGGAGGAGGTCTGTGGGTGGCTGCATAGAGGGGTGCACATGGCAGGTGACTCCAGCCTCTCCCTCTCCCCCCAGCGGGAGATCCTGCACTCAGACCTGGTGATGTGCATGGTCATCGCTGTGCTCACCTTCGCCATCAGTGCCAGCACTGTCTTCATCGCCCTCAAGGTACCGCGCGGGGCAGGGAAGGTGCTGCCAGCGATGGGGGCCCCTCGGCGGCACGGGGCCATTGCAGCTTATGGCAGAAGAGGGTTCAGGAGGGACTTGCTGGGCCAGGAACAGTTGGCTGCCTGTGGGGATGCTAAGAGCTGAGCAGGCAGAACAAGGAACTCAGAGGAGTCCTGGTGCCCAGTCTCCCTTGGTCTCACTGAGTAGACCCCATCGCCTGGCAAAGGTGGGGTAGGACATTTTGCCAGCCTGCTTCTCTGAGCAGACTATAAAGGGAGTTACAGCAAGCGGGGGGGCGGGTTGTTGTGGGAGCTGTGAGGAGGAAAGGGGTGGAGTGGGGGTGCATGGCATGGCAGGGGGTTGTTTAGGGGAGGGAGGCTTTGGGGACCTGCGTGTGGGATGGGCTGTTAGGGGGGAGGACTGGGGTCCTGATCCCTCTGGGTGCTCAGTCTGTTCTAGGCTATGTGCTGTATGCCCTGGCTGGGCTGGTCGGGCTGCTCACCCACTACCTGCTGCCCCAGCTTCGCAAGCAGCTGCCTTGGTTCTGCTTCTCGCTGCCCGTGCTGAAGCCACGGGAGTACAGCCAGTTCGAAGTGCGCAGTAAGTGCTCCTGTAGTGCCCAGCAGGGGGCGCTCACCCTCCCCTTCAGCACTGGCCCCAGTGCCCCAGCACAGTACTATGGGTGTTGTGCTGCAGGAGCAGGGTGGAGGAACTCTTCTAGAGCCCCTACCCATGCACACTAGTGGGATGCCCTGTTTGTCTTTCATGTGCTCCAAACAGCTGTGTGGGTGATGGATCTTTGTATAAACCACCCCACCCCGATACAGCTGCAGTTTTCTGTACCCAACCCCCCCACCGACACAGCTGCATCTCAGCGCAGGCGAGAGATCCCTCTTTATACTGCGCCTCCGTTCCAGATGCGGCCGCATCTCAGCACAGGCAAGGGATCCCTCTATAAAGCACACACCCCACCCCACCCCACCCCACCCCAGAGACTGCCCCATCTCAGAACTGATTCCTTTGCTGCACCGCAGGGATGGCTGTACTGCAGCACAGTTTAGGGATCCTTGCTCCTGGGTGCTGGGTTCATTGGGATTGTGTGTGCATTAGAACTACCCGCTGTTCCCCTGCTGCTGCCCTCTGGAGGGTGGGGGGAGTAACTTTGAATGCCCTGCAGGCGCGGCTCAGCTGATGTGGTTTGAGAAGCTGTATGCCTGGCTGCAGTGTGTGGAGAAGTACTTCATCTACCCAGCCGTGGTGCTTAATGCCTTGACGGTGGATGCCCACTCGGTCAGCACCCCCCACCAGGACAAGATCTGCATCTAGTAGGTACCTGCAGCCCCTCATCCCTGGGCCCTCACTGGCCACGGTTCCCTGGCTGTAGTTAGTCAGTGCCTCAGGTCTCCCTGCCTCCCACATGCTTTGGGGCTGAGTCTGCAGCACACATCCCTGCCCCCCCTCCCATGCTCTCTAGAGACACGGCAGGAAAATCAATGAGGAGGGAGAACATACAGCTCAGGAAGTGGGGCCTGGGTTAGAGTAACAGGCAGTAAGCTGGGCAGGGGGCAGCAGGCCCTTGCAGGGGGAGTTTTTAACCTTCTCCTTTGCTCAGAGGTGGGAAAGTAGAAACTCGCATTAAAAAGTCGGGGTCTGGAAACGGCTTCTTCTGGGTTAGCTTTAGCATTCTGCTCCTGTCTAACCAATCAGGGAAGAGGGTCAGGGCTCCCTGCCCCATGCCTGGCTGGGCTGGTGGTTTCCTGCCTGGGGCCCTGTCACTTGAACGCTCTCGCCCCCAGCTGCCGTGCGCTCCTCATCACCATGGCTGGCATGAAGCTGCTGCGCTGCTCCTTCTGCTGCCCGCCCCAGCAGTATGTGGCACTGGGCTTCACCGTCCTCTTCTTCCACTTCGACTACCGGCGCTACTCGGAAGGCTTCCTCATCGACTACTTCGTCATGTCCATCCTCTTCAGCAAGGTGCCCGCATGCCCCTCGGCTTCGCCACTGCCCTGGGCACCCAGAGTGACTTCAGCCTGCCACTCTGCTCCACAATGTCCTGCTCCCCCTACCAGCACACTCTGCCACCCACATGTCCCACTACTCACTCCTACTGGGGTTTCCGCTGATGCTGTGCAAAAGGTACCAGACCTGCCCTGCCCAGCATGATCCTGCTGTCTGACGTTTGAGTCTCACAGGGAGCCTGAGGAGAGAACCCAGGCATCCTGTCTCCCAGGTCCCCTGCTCTAATCCCCTAGACCCCCATGCCCTCCCCCTCAACCTGGGATAGAACCCAAGCATCCTGGCGTCTTGTGGCTGACCTGGGCTCTGTGTTGTGTGACATATTTCTCTCTCTTTCCCTACCCCCCACCCCAGTTATGGGACCTACTCTACAAGCTGCGCTTTGTGCTCACCTACATCGCCCCCTGGCAGATCACTTGGGGCTCAGCCTTCCATGCCTTCGCCCAGCCCTTCGCCGTACCCCGTATCCTTGGGGAGTTGCTGGGGTACCCTGAGCTGGGGGCAGGACAAGGGTTGTAGGAGAGTGACTGGAGGAATGTGGCTGGGGGGAACTAGTGGAAGGGGGGCATGAGCCAAGCAGTATTGGAAGGAAGGGGATTACTTAGGGGGGCTTATGGGGTAAGTGAGTGAGTCTGTGGAGAGGAGCAGAGAGGGTTAAGGGATAGTGGGATGGTAGTGGGGGGGACTAGGATACTTTTTGCAAGTTCTAGGCCCACCCCTTTCTGTGTTGCTCTCTTCTGGACAGTGGGGAGTTTGGGCCATGTGGCAGGGTGGGTGGGGGGATTAGAGTGCCACAGCTCTGCAAGGGGCGTTCAGTGGGGAGGATGGGGTGCTGAGATGGGTACTCAGCAGCAGGATGGGGCAGGGAGGCAGGATGGCTGGTAGGGGGACAGGACAGTGACAGGACTGAGTGGCGGGCTGGCTGGGCAGGGAAGGCCGGTGAGGTGGTGGCAGGACGGGCTGGCAGGGTGTTTGGACAGGATACTTGGGAAGTTGGGCAGTGGCAGGATGAGACACTGGCGTGATTGGACAGTGGCAGGGCAGTTGGGCAACAGTAACCCAGGGTGCCATGGCCCTGTGGCATTGGGGGCAACAGCGAGGTAGTGGGGGGGCAGCGGGATGGGATGTCATGGCTCTGTGGCAGTTGGGTGGCAGCAAGGGATGGAGCACAGGGGTGGTAGGGAGGCAGGGTGCCATGGCTTTATGGCATTTGGGAGGTGGTGCACGTGTGGTTAGGGGGCAGTGGGATGGGTTGCTGCGGCTCCACAGGGATTGTTGCCTTGACATCCCCCAGACTCAGCCATGCTGTTTGTGCAGGCCGTGCTGTCGGCCCTGTTTTCCACCCCGCTCAACCCACTGCTGGGCAGTGCTGTGTTCATCATGTCGTATGCCCGCCCCGTCAAGTTCTGGGAGCGCGACTACAAGTGAGTGAGAGACGCCCTCCCCCTGCATCCTCACCACACATCCTCCCATCCACCTAGCCAGCCAGCCTCCCTCCACTTGTCAGTGCCCACCCAACTAGGCCAGCCTCCCCATACCTGCACCCACACACTCTGCAAGCAGTGCCCCCTCCTGGCCTATTCGGGTACTGCAGGGAGACCACCCTGGGTGGGGGATCCTATGCAGGGATCCAGTGGCAAGTTGGGCTAATCTGGCTCTCCTCCTTCCCCAGCACAAAGAGGGTCGACCATTCCAACACCCGCTTGGCCACCCAGCTCGACCGCAACCCAGGTGCGTACCCAGGGTGCCCACTGAGCTCCCATGTCTGTCGTCTGCCCAGGGAGCATGCCCCCTGCAGCACTGCACTCCCTAGTGTTGCGCTGGAACTGTGGGGGCAGAACTGACTGCAAGGAGAGAGCCCCAGCCCAGAAAGTGGTGACTGCAAAGGGAGAGCTCCTCTCACTGAATCCCCAGCTGCATCTTGTCCTTTGCAGCACAATCCCTAGCACCACACTGGAGCCTGAGGACCAACACTGACTGTAAGGGGAGATCAACCCCTGCTGAGCCCCCCATTCTGTGTAGCATGGCACCCCTGGTGCCATACTGTGTCAGCACTGACTGCAAGGGGAGTGCGCCCTGCTGAGTCCCCTGTTCCTTGCAGCGCGGCCCAGCACCCCCTAGTGCTGCACTGGGTCAGCACTTACTGCAAGGGGCAAGCGCCTCTTCTGAGCCACCACGGCCTCCCCTCCTTTTTCCAGGCGCTGACGACAACAACCTGAACTCAATCTTCTACGAGCACCTGACGCGTTCCCTACAGCACACGCTGTGTGGGGACTTGCTTCTGGGCCGCTGGGGCAACTATGCCACTGGTGACTGCTTCATCCTGGCCTCAGACTACCTGAACGCACTGGTGCACCTCATTGAGATTGGCAACGGCCTCGTCACCTTCCAGCTGCGTGGCCTTGAGTTCCGGGGTGAGAGGACCTGGCTGCAAGGCGAGGGGCTGGGTGGGGAGCCCTGCAGGTTCTGGCCTGGATATCACCCTTCTCCCAGACCCTATGCCCTGCCCCACTAGTAACCTCACTCATCCATTCATAGCATGCCAGGCCTCCATCAGCCCAGCCTGCTACCCTCCCCTTGCATCAGACCCATGGGCCCACCCACCCCAGTATCTCCCCCCCGCCCCCACGTGCCAGTGCAGCAGGCCCACCCAGCCCAGTGTCCTCTCTGTCTTGCCTCATGGCGGTGGGCTGCCCTGACGGAGCCCCTGGCAGCCCCATTCATCTCCTGTGCCCCGCAGGTACGTACTGCCAGCAGCGTGAGGTGGAGGCCATCACAGAGGGTGTGGAGGAGGATGAAGGCTGCTGCTGCTGTGAGCCAGGCCATCTGCCCCACATGCTATCGTTCAACGCAGCCTTCGGGCAGCGCTGGTTGGCCTGGGAGGTGGCAGCTACCAAGTATGTGCTTGAGGGCTACAGCATCAGTGACAACAATGCTGCCTCCATGCTTCAGGTGTTCGACCTGCGCAAGATCCTCATCACGTACTACGTCAAGGTGAGGGGAGAGGGACTGGGGACAGAGCCTTGAGGATGAGTGAGGGCGCCAAAGCAGAGCAGACTTGGGAGGTTGGCTGCAGCCGAAGGGTGGAGGTGGGGAAACCCATGGGAGTTGGGAGCACATTCAGGAGAAGAGGGGCTGGGGGTTTGGCAAGAAGGGCTATCGGAGGTGGGGTGGGGAGTCTGGGAAGGCTGCAGTATGGTGGTGGGGCCAATGGCCAGGAAATGGGTCACTGGAGTTTCCCCTTTAGTGGACGTTGGCCACAATCTGATCCCAGGGCGAGTCACTGGCTGGCTCGCCAAAGTCAGTGCTAAAGTCTGTGCCTGGGGGGTGCTCTGAAGGGGCTAACTCTTTGTGCCCCGGCAGAGCATCATCTACTATGTAACGTGCTCGTCCAAGCTAGAGGAGTGGCTGGGGAACGCGGTGATCCAGGAGGCATTGCGCCCCTGCATGGCCCCCAGCTACGCTGACAGCGACCCCACCTTCAACCTGAACATTGACGAGGACTACGACCCCCGCATGGCCGGCATCACTCTGTCCTCCTTCTGCAACATCTACCTGGACTGGATCCAGTACTGCGCCGGCCGGAGGGACAAGGTGGGCACTGGGATGATAGGGCATGCACCCGAGAGCAAGAAGCGCCCGGGAGCCAGGACACCTGGCAGGGAATGAGGTCCAGGGGGTCAGAGTGTGGGGGCTGGGAGCCTGGACTCCTGGGTTCTATCTCCAAGATATGGGGCAAGTCCTTCGTAGAAAGTTGTGTGTCTCGTTAGAAGCAGAGAGCATTGTGCTGCATGGTGGGGTTCCTGTTCTCACAGCTGCCTCTCTTTTTTTCTCTCTCTCTCTCTCTAGCCCATGGATAAGGAGTGGGATTCCCCACTGGTCACCCTCTGCTTTGGGCTGTGCATCCTGGGGCGCCGAGCGCTGGGCACTGCCTCCCATAGCCTGTCTGCCAGGTGAGACAGCCCCACCCCCCATTACCCCACCCATGGCTTGTCTGCCTGGTGAAGCAGCCCTTCCCACAGGACCTGCCCCCAGCTTGTCTGCAAGGCAAAATAATGGAAAGCAGATGTAGGGTTCTTTTAATAACGAATTGAAGGCTGGAAGTATAATGAATACCAATCAGATAGGCCTTGTCAGAGAAGCATGGGTTTGTTCGGTGAGTAGATGGGTTGATGGCTGCTGTGCAGACGTCATGGATTGTTGCACTATGTTCTGGACCCACCCGGAGTGCAATGGTCAGTGGCTGAGGCTCAGTCGCCGAGGGGCTGCTTGCTCAGCCAGTGCGGGTGAGTCTGCCGAGGTGCTGTGCAGATCATCTTGAGGCCAGACGTGAGTCAATATGTTCATTGCTGATTCATAGCTTCCCAGGCCAGCCAGAGCCGTGCTCATCTGGTCTGACCTGTATCACATTGGCCAGAGGACTTCCCCAAATTACTTGCTAGAGCAGAGCCTTTAGAGGAAATGTCCTGTCCTGATTTACAAATGGCTGGTCATGAAGAATCCACCACAACACTTGGTAAATTGTTCCAGTGAGCCTCACTGTTACAAGCACACGCTTTATTTCCACTGAATTTGGCCAGCTCCAACGTCTGGCTGCTAGCTCACATCAGACATTTCTCTGCTAGACTAAAGAGCCAAGGACCAGTCCTGTAGGTATGTCCAAGTTGCCCTCCTCTTGGTGGAGTAATGAGGACAGGGCAGCCCTGCAGAGCCATCGGGATCACTTGCAAAGCTGGGCCTATACAAACAAGCTGTTTTAATACACCCCAATGCAGAGGCAGATGCCTGGGGGCAAGGAGTGCAGGTCAGACCCCACAGCATAGGGTTTGGTGTCCTGACAAAGTACTGAGGGACCAGTAGCTCAGTATGAGCTCCCAGCACCATTGTGGCCCTTGGGTGGATGGATAGAGGAGTAGTGAATAGGAGCAGGGCGGGATTTTACTTCTGGCTACAGCATTGGTGAGCGCAGGACTGGGGTACGGTGCCCCACTCTGGGGGCCACATCTTAAACAGGAAGCTGAGGCCCGTGCAAAGAAGAGCCACAGCAGTGGTTGGAGGGCTGGAGAAAACACAGCAGGCAGGGTGTAATTGAGCGCTGTCTGGTTGGCTGATCAGAAAGCTGATGGAAAGGTAATTTGATCACTGTATAAATACCAGCCTGTGAGAGCCCCACCTACCACAGGGCTTTTAAGTTACGGGGGAAAGGCAGGACAAGAACTAGTGGCTGGAAGCTGACCGGACTGTCTCCCTTGAGAAACAAGACCTGTGTTTGCCAGGGCAGGCAATTGACCATTGGAACAAACACCCCGGGGCAGGGGTGGGACACCCCTGAGACACCCCACGGCACTGGCAGGACCTGCCCTCAGCCTGGCAGCCAACTGCCCCATCTGCTACTGAGCTATGCTGTCTCCACAGCCTGGAGCCCTTCCTGTATGGCCTTCACGCCCTCTTCAAGGGTGACTTCCGCATCACCTCGCCCCGTGACGAGTGGGTCTTCGCTGACATGGACCTGCTGCATCGCGTGGTAGCACCTGGTGTCCGCATGTCACTCAAGCTGCACCAGGTACCATCCCAGAACACATGGTTAATGGGCTCCCCTTCTCTCTGGTGAGCATGGTGAGCCCTAAGGGCCATGGCCAGGGGGAGGAAAGAGGGCTTGTCCTGGTGCCTGCCTGCTCAGCCTTGAGAATGGGGGGAGGAGGGACTGTGTAGAGGGTAACTGGCTGGGGGAGAGGGGTAACCCTGTCAGCTTGTTGAGAGAGAGGAAATGATCCTGCTCTGTGCTGGAGGGGAAGGGTCTGAAGTCAGAGTGTCATACACTCGCCTTCCTGACTGCCTCCATCCCCCACTGTCCCCACCAGGACCATTTCACATCGCCAGACGAGTATGAGGACCCAGCTATACTGTACGATGCCATCACAGCCAATGAGGAGAAGATGGTGATCTCACATGAGGGCGACCCCGCGTGGCGCAGCGCCATCCTTACCAACACGCCCGCCCTCCTGGCACTGCGCCATGTCATGGATGACGCCAGTGACGAGTACAAGATCATCATGCTCAACAAGCGCTACCTGAGCTTCCGTGTCATCAAGGTGAGCCCTGCCCCTCCTCCACTCCCACAGTTGGGATGGAACACGGGAGTCCTGCCTCTCAGCCTCCTGCCCTAACCACTGGACCCCATTTGCTTCTCAGAGCTGGGGCTAGAACTCGGCTCCACCCCTCACCCCATTTTTTTTCTCCTGGGCCAGGTGAACCGGGAGTGTGTGCGGGGGCTCTGGGCCGGGCAGCAGCAGGAGCTGGTGTTCCTGCGGAACCGCAACCCAGAGCGGGGCAGCATCCAGAACGCCAAGCAGGCTCTGCGCAACATGATCAACTCATCCTGTGACCAGCCCATCGGCTACCCCATCTACGTATCACCCCTCACCACCTCCTACGCCGGCAGCCACCCCCAGCTGCGCTCCCTCTGGGGAGGCCCCATCAGCCTGCACAACATCTCTGCCTGGCTCATCAGCAGCTGGGAGAGGTGAGTGCTCTAGAGCAGCCCCCAGCCAGCGCTCCTGCCCTGCTCACCCCCTGCTGAGCGAGGCTGGGCTGGAGTAACTGGGAGCTGTCCCCCCCGCCGCCCCCCCAGCCAGCTCCTGCCCTGTTCACTGCAGTACCCCCGGCTGGAGAAGCTGGGCCAGCTAGCCAGGAAGCAGTGCTCTCCATGACTGATGACCCTGTGCTTTATTTCCTCAGGCTACAGAAGGGCTGCGGTGCTGGGTGCAATAGTGGTGGGAACATTGAGGACTCTGACTGTGGTGGAGGCTCCTCGTCCATCAGCAACAACCCTGCAGGGCATGGGCAGCAGGGAAGCAGTGCCCCAGGTGGGCAGAGCATAGGCATGGCCACCCCGGGGGCTTCAAACCCCCAGGAGCCATCCGTCACCACTGCCCAGCCTCAGCCAGGTATGGAGCTTACCAGCTAGGGAGTGGGGTCTGGGGGAGCTGGGAAGTCTGAGTTCCCTCCCCAGCTTGAAGGGGGGCATCTAGTTGGTTAGAGCAGGTGTGGAGGAGTCCTAGGAGCCAGGATTCCTGGATTCTGTTCCCATCTGCCCGGACTCTTTGCCTAAGTGTCCCTCCGGAGCTAAGAGCTATCTGGCTGCAGGCACACACAAGGCCCATCTGTGCAATACGGGGGTGTATTTTGGGAGGTCCAGTGGGTTGAGATGGGGAGTGCCAGGCTATCTCACTGAGGATTGGGAGTTGGAGCACAGGGATGGGGAGGGACCAGGGCCATGGGTAGGCAAAAGGAGTGGGGCTGTGCCTGGGTCATGCCAGTTATAACCTTCCCATCTCCCAACAGGGTCAGAGCAGAGCCTGCCACTGGGCCAGAGCTGGCTAGTGCGGCCGGTGCCAGGAAGCCAACTGGAGGGCCGGCGCGAAGTCCCCCCTGCTGCCACCTGGGTGCCCACCCAGCGTCTCTCTGGCAGCCAGCTGTCCTGTACCAGCTCATTGGCCTCCATGGCCTCCCAGGTGGAGGGCACGGGGCCAGGCCGGGCTCCCCTACCACTCCCGTTGCCCCTACGACCAGCACTGGGCACCTCGGCCACCTTCGCCTACGAGGGCCTGTGTGGAAAGTGGAGCCTGCCAGGCCGCAAGGGGCTGAATGGGCTGGGGGGGAGTGAGGGAGACAACTCCCCAGGAACTCCTGTCAACACTGGCGCTGCCCAGGGCACACCCCCTCGGGGGGCCAACGCCAGAGCACAGGTAAGAATGGGTCCCCCCTGCCTTGAAGATCAGGGAAACTCCAGCTTCCACTCTCCCCCCAGGGGGACCCCAGCTCCTTCCTCCACATTGTGTGGCATAGGGGGAGCAACCCTTCATTCCCCCGCTCCCACATCCAGGGCACTTCAGCAAGCTACTCTCCTTAGGCACTGTGCCTGTTGCACAGAGCCCCCTCCATATCGGGCAAGGCTGGTTCCCTGTGCAGAGGGGTCGCTCCTGGACACATTTCGCCCCTCCTCACACAGCAGGTGGCTCAGGCCAGCTCCAGTATATCAGCTTAGTGCTAATAGAAAGCCCTTAAGCCGGTTTGGGGCACCCGTGGGAGGACCCTGCCCCCACGAGAAGCCGTTTGAAGGGCACCTGGGATTAGCTGCAGCTCTGATGTTCCCCACCTTCGCCATCATGACCTGTCCCTCATGGGACCCCATTGTCCCCCTAGCTGAGCTTAGTCCCTGTGGGACCCTATCCTGGCCTGTAATCCATCCCTTCCATCTAGTCTGTAACCCATCTATTTTTTTTGTCCACAGCCCTCTGTCCTCCCGGACTCAGTCTCCTTTGCCAACACCATGGAAGTTGACTCCCCCCAGCAGTGCCCCCCACTGCCAGAACCAGAGCAGCAGCCACCTGGTCCCAGCATCCCCCCACCTGAGTGGGGCCAGCAGCGAGAGAAGGAGAGCCCTGCTGCCCAGCCTCTCTTGGAGCACCAGTACTGACGGGGCAATGGAAGCAGCTGTTCTCTTCCCTCCCCTGCCCCATCAATACCAATGGGCTGGTCCCATCACACAACCCTCCTCCCCCTCCCCCCCCCCCGCCTTCAGGATCCTGGACAGCAATAAGGGGGGTGAACAGCCCCTCCCCCTGCCCTTGCCTCCCACCACTGGACTCCAGAGGAGGCCCCATAGACAACAGTGCTGTTCCCCATAGTGGGGGAGGGGCAGATGGGGTGCCTTCCACCAGAGACTCAACTGCCCCTCATTCTCAGTACTGTTCCCTGGAGCTGCCCTCATGGCGCTGTATTTAAGGAGGCAGGTGGATAACACTATTTTTGATTTTTTTTGATGGTTTATTTTTCTCTGATCCTGGATTTTTGGTTGATACAAAAAATTAAAAAAATTTAAAAAAAAAAGAGTAAAGCACTCTACACCCCCCCTCGTGCAACCTCCCAACAAATCTGTGGTCGGTGGGGAAGGGACAAGACTCTTGGGTTCTATCTCAGCCTAGGAGGGGGCTCACAGGACTCCTGGGTTCTGGCCTGGGAGGGAATGGGGCTCTAGTGGGTTACATCAGGAGGGGATGTGCTAGGACACCTGCGTTCCAGTCTCATCTGCGTGGCTCAGATTCCCCTCTGTCCAAGAGTGAGAGTAACTTGTTAGCCTACCCAGTGTTCTTTTCCCTCCAGCTGCTCACTAGTGGGGGCAGGGGTCCACCCCCTGCCTGGCCCCAGGGAGCTAGCCCTACTGGGGTGAGGGGTCCCTCCCAGTTTGTATATGTCTGGGTGCAGGAGAGCCCACCAATGCTGCAAGGCTTGTTGGGTGGGCCCCAGAGGCAGAACATAAGTGCCACTGAGCTCATGAAGGAGGGATTCTCCCTCAATGCCAGGGGTCTGCCCGTCTGGTTCCTGTGTGGGTCTAGGGCACCCTGAAACCTGCTGTTTTGACTGGCAAAGGGCAGTTAGTGGCAGGAGTGGGAATTACGGGAGGTGGGGATGGTCAAGGAACGAAGAGGGTGCCTGTATCCGTTAACTGAGGTGTGCTGCCCCTACTCTAAATGTTTTCTGAGCCCACTGCCTTGTCCTCTCTCTACATGGGGGGATGGATGCCTGGTAGCAAGCACCCTGACCCTCTCCTGTGACCAAAGTGGGGCTCCCCTGCCTGTGCCTGCTGTGTCCCCATCATTTCTGGGCTGCTCTGTGCTCATCCCTCCAGTACCCAGGTTGCTAGGTCCGCCTGTCTGTCTACCCAATTTCTGGCTTTGTGCTCAGGCACCTGGTAGAGCATCTGTCTGTCTTTCCCTTCCATCCTCTCCCCTGTCTGTCTTGCCATCTCCCTGCCTGTCTGTCCCTCCTTGTCATACCCCCAGCTGTCTGTCCTCTCCCTCCAGCCCCCGCCTGCCCGCCCGTCCTTTCCCTCCAGCCCTCCCCCGCTGCCTGTCCTTGTCATCCCCCTTCCCCGCCTGCTTGTCTGTCCCCGCTCTTCGGCCGCAGCCGCTGCGGCGGCGCTAGGACAGCGCGGGGAGGGGGTTGCTGTCAGCTAAGAGGGGAGGGAGCGGCCGGTGCGGAGGCTGGGGGGAAACGCGGGACGCCGGACCCGGAGGTAGGAGCCCCCCGCCCCCATCCCTGACCCCAGCGCTGGACGCCCCACAGGCTGCCCATCCCCCATCCCCCGCGCTCCCCTCCCCCTCGCCCCACCCAGCGCCCCTCGTCTCCCTACACTCCCATTCTCCACCACCTCCCCCATACAGCACCTCCTGCCCATCACCCCACCCAGCGCCCCTCACAAACCCCCTCATGCAGTGCCCCACCCCATCCCAGCCATCTCCCTGCACCCCCACTCTGCACCCCCCACCCCAAACCCCTCCCCTCATACAGCACCCCCCATCCCAGCCATCTCCCTGCACCCCTCCTCCCCAACCCAAACCCCTCCCCTCACCCTCACCAGAACCCCCAGCACCCCATCCAGTGCCTAAACTCTCACCCCTCACCTCACACAAAAGTCCCCTGCCCATCCCATCTGTCCTCTTACCACCTCATCCCCCTTACCCCCACAGCATCCTCCTGCCATCCCCCTCCCTGCACACAACACTCCCACCCCCATTCCTGTCACCCCACACAGTGCCCCCTGCCCATCACATCCTTTTCCCTCACCCCACATAACACCCCCCACCCCTCCCATTCATCCCCCTGCACCCCCACCTACCAATCTCCCCTGCAGCCCTACTCAACACAGCGCCCTCCTCTGCACCTGCCCTTCCCAGCATTACCCCCAGGCACTGCCCCCTGCACAAAGGGCATGAGATTTCCACTCTGCAGGTGAAGGGCTGATCTCCAGCATAGGGGGGATGTTGGTGCCTCTGGGTGGGGCATTTACTCTCACAGGGGTAATGAAAGGATTTGGGGGGCTGCTCCCAACTTACCTTGGGTTTGCTTCCATTGAGAGGAGGGGCTACCTAATTGGGCATCATCTGGGCTATTTATAAAATACTGTGTAGCAGGCAGGACTTGGGGAGAGTCATGGGGCAGGGGGGCTAGAAGGGGGCAGTGGAGCTCATTTTTAATATTTCAAAAACTGTTTTATTAATATTTTAAAACTTCACCAGCACCTACACAACACAGCCCCCACAATGCCACTCCTCTCCCAGTGCCCACTCAATACAGCCCTCCTTCATGCTGCCCATCCTCCAATGCCCACACAATACAATTTCCCTTGCAACACCACAGACCCCCTTGACGGAATGCCCATACAAAGCCCCCCCAAACAATAATCCTCTAGCCCCAATGCTAAGCAACCCCCCCTCTTCTACCACAGCACAGACCGAGTACAGCCCCTCTGGCACCATGCTCAGTACGCACCCCACCCCAAGCAAAATCCACAATACAGCCCCTCTCGTGCTGTGCAGCACCTCTGTCCCCAAAGCCACAACACAACTTCCCTCACCCAGTGCCTAACCACTACTGTGGGTAGGGACTGCAAGTGCTGGGCAATTCTCACTGTTTGAATTTTGTTTTTATTTAAAAAAAAAAAAAGTCAAAATCTCAGGCAAAATTAATGTCCTGAAATGGCAAATCAGGGCCTCAGTGCTATGTGGGTTTGATTAAAAAGTGATGCCATTTTGATTTTCTCATTTTGGTCCATTTAATTTTAACTTATCCAGCGTATTGAAATAGTAAATTGGATACATTCTAGAGAAGATTTTATATATATATATATATATATATAAAAAAATTGATTAAGATTGTAATTTATATGTATCCAATATTGTATACCACTGGACATACATTACACTATTAAATATCAACATCTATTATAATATGTCAAATGTTCCTCCAGCACTATTGATATTTTGATATTTATAGCAAGTAGATTTATATTTTCATAAAATACACAAATCCAAAGGAAACGAACCAATATAGTAAAACTTGAAAGCAACCATTTTTCCTTCATGAAACTGAGGCAATCAGCAATTTGGGGTTTTCTCCCCATGTAAAATTTTGTCAGAATTGGTAAATTCCCATGAAACATTTTACATTAAAAGAACAGCTGTTACCAGTAGAGAACTCAAGCCAAAAAAAATTCCAAGCACAACGCATAACACCATGCACACAACACAACCCCCACGTTCTGGCCTGGTGTGATCCCGTATGCACAACACAACTCCCTCACTTAATGCTCATTAAAACCTGACATACACATTACAACACAACCCCTGTGCTCGGTGCGTGGGGTGACCTGATATATACAGCACAACACAACACAGCCTCCTATGACCTGATACACACACCACAGCCCCACTTGCACATCACACAGCCCCACTTGCACATCACTTGCACATCACACATCTCCCCTGTAGCCCTACTCAACACAGCGCCACAACAGACCCACACAATATAGAAAAGCTCAGACCCAGCTCAGTGCTTCCCCTTCCCAGCACACTCCTCATGCACCCCATTATCTCAACACAATATCCTTGGCTCCCGGCACAGCACCATAACCCAACACCTTTTCCACCCTATCCCCCTGATGCCACCTCTTCACTCCTGCATAACCCCCCCTCACATAGCTCCCTGCAGACTGGAATGGCATTGGCAGAGCAGGGCAGGGCTTGGGGTAGGGCCCTTGAGGGACAGGCTTTTAAACAGGGAGCTCTGTCTCCCCCTGCCAACCTAAATTGCCTGGATCCAGAGCTGGGGAGAGAGCTGGTGGGTTAACTATAGGGTAGAGTAGGGAGCTGGGTCAGCTGGGGGAAAGTGGATGTGGGGAGGGGAAGGGCCAAGGGAGCTCCTAATAGGATGAAGGAAATAAACTTGTAATAGAAAAGTGGAACGGATGAGGCGGTATTAAGGGGGGGGCAGGGCTGGGTGCATTGGCATGGGGGGTGGGTTGACCAGGCCAGTTTTGCAGAACCTGAGGACGATGAGGCGAGGAGAAGCAGCTCTACCACTGGGATTCACATGCCATCCTGCCCCCGCAGGGGGATCCAGGCTCTGCAGCACCTCCACAGCTCTGATTGATCTGCCACTCCCTCCCCCCCAGCTTTGTTCTGAGCGACTGGGGAACCCCTGGGCAACACTGGCCCATGAGCCTGGGAGAGCCCTGGGTGGCAGCAGAGACATGGGGAGAGAGCAGCAGGGGGGGATTTTAGATGCAGTTGGAGACTCAGTATCCTGCCATTAGGTGAATATGAATGAAACCATACACAGCTCCCCAGCTCTGCCAGTGTCCTCAATCCCAACCCGCAGCTCCCGACCATGCCAGCCCTAACCCCTTGCACCACCAGCCCTTCTGCTGCCCCCTGTGGCAAGCAGGACCCCAGATGGGGCAGCCGACAGACATACCCAGGTGGTTGCTAGAGCATTTTATTGATGGGATTGCTCAAAGGAATAATTTGATGGTGAATTTATAACTCAAATAATTAATTACAATAGACAGGAGCAGTCCGGTGATTAGCTTTGAGGTGGGGGCTGGGAGCCGGGACTCCTGGGCTCTATCCCAGCTCTGAGAAGGGAAACGAGGGGTCTAGTGGTTAGATCCAGGGAGGCGGGTGGGAGCTAGGATTCTGGGGTTCTGTCCCAACTTGGGGTCGGGCCTGTAGTGCAGTGGTGGGTGAGAGGAAGAAGGGAGACGTAGGGCCTAGGCGCTGCTGAGCTGGACAGTGAGGGAGGAGGGGAAGAGATGGGGGGCAGCTTTAAAGATCTCATTGTCCTGGGGCTCAAGGCGGGTTGAATTCCACCTCCTCTAGCTGGAAGATGGGCTAGATGCCAGATGCAGGGGCGGGGTGAAGGCCTAGGAGGGGGACGGTTGGGGACGGTTCCTGCCAACACTGCAGCCACATTAGAGCCCCTAGGCACTGGACCTTGGGGTACTGGGGCCTAGGAGCATCCTGGCAAATACCTGGGGTCCCTTACACCCGGGTTAATGTTCTGTTCAGTGGCTGCCAGTGCCTCCCTGCCTCATGCTGCACGTCCCTGAATGGCCCCTTTGAGGGCAGCAGCCTTGGGGTGACGCAGCACAAATGGCATCCACCCCCACCACTGTGTGTCGGGGGGAAGGGGGGGGGACACATTCATGGCCAGGCAAGGGCGGCCTCTTCCTAAGCTCAACAGGGGCCAGGGGGCACCAGCTGCAGAGTTCCTGGGGCAGCATTGGGGACTGGCTGAGCACACCCTGGTGCCAGTAATGGGGATCCCCTAACATTCATAGAGCTCTGCCTAGTGCCCCTCAATACCGACCCACAGCTCCCTGCCATCCTAACCCTGGGCTCTCCGCCCCCGTAGTGCCAGTGCCTGATCCACAGCTCCCCTTTATCTCCCTGTGGCCATGATGCACCGATTTGTGGTTTCCACTTTGAAACGGCAGAGGAAAGAGCAAAACACCAGTTGGTTGGTTCAGGGCTGGGCTGCATGAAGCAGGAAGCCCACGGCTGGGAGTGAGGGGCCCTGGTAGAGGTGGGGGATCCACAGCTGGGATAGCAGGGGAGTGTGAGCTAGGAGAGAGGAACCCGGCAGGGCAGAGGGGAGCCCAGGGCTGGGATTTCAGGGGGCTGTGGATTGGGATTGTGGGGCACTGGCAGAGCGGAAGGGGGGGGGATTGTTAAGCCCATTTGTGCAGCCAGGAAGCTGCTCACCGGTTTGGGGGTGGGGTGTCAGCAGGTCACATTCGGGGCCTGGCTCTTTCCTGAGGATGTCGGAGAGGGGGGTTGGGCTCCTGGTTGCGCCATCACTTCCCACACAGCAGGAAGCGAGTCAGAGCGTCCGCGCCGCCTAGCCTGTCTGGACCTGAGGTACTGACCCCCAGGTACCGAGCCCTTTGCCTGGCTTGGAGGGGGCTGGAGAGTCATGGGGATGTAGGAATGTCAGGGGGCTAATGTGGGTGGCTCCCAGGCCGATAGGGGTTCAGGTGTGCAGGTTATCGGGGATCCCTCGCACTGGAGCAGTGGAGCCCGTCTGGGAGTCAGGTGGGGGGGGCAGCTTTGTCTGACAGGGGGCTAGGGCGGGTGGGAGGAAACAGCCATGGGCAGCATGTGGGGGGGGGGGCTGCATATCCACCCATTCTTTCTTTGGGTGGGGGGGGCTCTCCCAGGCAAGGGGTGCTTCCCCAGGGCAAAATAAGTGTGACTGGCAACGGGTCCCAGCAGGGCTCTGGCCAAATCCTGGTGTCCATGGCAATGCAGCCGTGGCCATGTGTCTGCCCCCCCCATCCCCTAGTTTAAATGGGTAAATTTTTGTGCTTCCTGCCATTGTAGCTAGAACTGACATCACACTCTGAACTGAGTGCCCTCACTGGGGTCCTCTCTCCCCACGTCCAAACCAGTTTCCACTTCACCCTGGGAAGTCAAGGGAGGCAATGGAAGCACCTCCCACCTTCACAGACATCCCAGCCCCAGCCCCAGCCCTGCCCCCAAGCTTCCCCTCCTCCCCAACAAGGGAAGTGAACCCCAGGGTCCAAAAAAGAGTCCCGGCTAGAGCCCCATAGCTTCCTGATTCTTCCTCTGCTGCTACAACAGCATGCAAGATCCTGTTTCATCTCCTGTCCAAAATTATTGGGAACTGTCAATGTGCAGCTGTTAAACAAGTCCCCAGACACAGATGACTCAGTGCCAAGGAAGGGAGCTCTGTACAAACAGTCCCTGCATCCCACCCCACAGGTGGCTGCATCTCAGTGCTGGGCAACGGTTCCCCCAGGAAATACTGATTTCTTGCTTTTTGTTCCTCTAGGTCCCCGTGACACCCCTGGGCTCAGCCGCTGTTCCCCCCCCTTCCATCCCAGGGAGCTGGGTGAGTCACTTTCTCATGTATGGGGAGGGAAGTGGAGACACCCAACCCATCTGTGTGGGGCAGAGGGTACTGTGCCATGGAGGTAATATGGGAGCTCGAGAGGAGGTTGGTTCAGCCACCAAGCACTGCTGTCACCACCCCCACATTTGGTCCCTAGTAGACACCAAGCAACAACCCTGCCCCAGCCATTCAGCTCCCATTAACCCTTTCCCTGCCAAGCCCCGTCCCATGGAGACCCTGGACTTCTACCCGCTCTCTGGACAACACAAACAAACATTGATTTGTCCCCAGTCTGACCCCCAAGCTGAGGATAAATTGGGGGGTCTGTCACCTGGCATGTGCGTGTGTCCAGGATGGTGTGGGGCTGCCCATTGCAGTAATGGGGCACTGGATTGTGCCAGGTATTTCCTGCATTAGCGCTCCAGCAAGCAACTAGGGCTATGTCTACACTGCAGGGAAAAGTCAGAAAAGATACTCAAATTGTGAACTGCAATTTGCGTATCTTTTTCTGCTTTTCTTCCGAATGAGGCTTTTCCGACATTTGGCCCATCTACATGGGGCCAAATGTCAAAAAAACCCTCTTTCGGAACATCTCTTCTTCCTCGTAGAACGAGGTTTACAGGGATGGTGAAAAAACGCGTCTGCTTTTCTGAAATTTTTTTTTGGAAAAGCAGACGCGTTTCTTGGATGCGGTAGAGCTTTTCCGGGATACCCCTGCTCACTCCGTCCTCCTTCTTTCCCCCATCCTCCCTCACTTTCACCAGGCAGGGGCAGAGGGTTGGGGCACAGACTCTGGTCTTGGGCGAAGGGGTTTGGAGTGTGAGGGGGGCTCTGAGCTAAGCCTGGAGCAGGGAGTTGAGGTCCAGGAGGGGGTTCAGGGTACAGGCTCTGTAAGAGAGTTTGAGTCCCAGGGGCTCAGGGCTAGGGCAGTGGCTTGGGGTGTAGGAGGAGGTTCATGACTGGGGCAGGGATTCAGGATTCTGGCTACAACTGGGCACTGCTTACCTCAGGTGGCTCCTGGGTGGTGGTGCAGTGGGGCTAAGGCAGACTCACCCCCGCCCTGGCCTTGAACCACTCTCAAAAGCAGCCAGCAAACTCCCTCCATCCCAAGCCCAGAGCCTGTAACCTCCCTCCATCCCTCCCCATTCTGTGGAGATAGAATACAGGGTGGGAGGGGGCATGCTGACAGCAGAGCCCCCTCCTCTCCCTTCCCTGCTCTGCACAGCAAACAGGAGGCTCCCGGGGTGGGGGGAAGCTCCAAGGCAAGGGGCAGGAAATGCAAAGGGGCAGCTGAAGAGCAGTGCTTGATAGCCTCTTGGCCAAACCAGTCAGGATCACCTTTCAGAGGCTCCAAGATCTACCAGTACATCCCGATCTACTGGTTGGTGACCACTGGTCTAGGTTATCAAACTAGCTTCTCTGCATCAGAGACTGGGAAATGGGCCTTTCCCCTCTAGGGGGCACCAGCTCTGATTAAGCCCCAGGTTGATAGGGGAGGTGGTTCCTGTTAGTAAGATGAGCTTGCTGGGTCTTAAGACAGTCATCTCCAGTAGAATAAGGTACCTCCCATCCTGGGCCTCAGCCCCCAGGCTAGAAGAAAGGTTGGTGGGGAGCAAGCTCTGGGAACCATGCTTTCCTCTCTACCCTCATGACTGCGGGGCTATGCATGGGGAAGGGTTGTGTTTTGGAAGAGAGTCCTGGAGGGAGGGGTGAACAGGAAGAGGGTATGGAGGTGGGGGGAACGGGAGAAGGATGTGGGGTGAAGGAGTAGTGGGGGTGGGCCTCTCCCTGCTGTCTCCGCTGAGCTGAGGGCTGCACACAGGTGGGCTAGGGCTTCTGAGCCAGCACCGCCCCCAACCATGAGCTTCATACAGACACCCACTTCCCCCATGTGTCCACACGCCATGGATGTGGCTCTGGCATGTGGAGGAGGGAGAGGAGCTCAGGCATTCATCTGACGCATATTGAGCCAACCACCAATAGGGAAGTGGGGGCCACCCACGCACACCCCTCCTTGCCAAGAATGGCTGGGATGGGAGCTTCAGTTCCAATACAGAGCAGGTCACCAGTGAAACGAGTTTGATGGGTCTTAGCTTTGGTATTGTATGGGCTGCAGGTTGGGAGTGAGGGGCACCAACAGCGTTGTGGCAGAAGCTGATCTGCTGCTTCCCTTCCCTGTTTCTCTCTTTGCTGTTCCTGCCTCTCCCTGAGCTCTCCCCAACCTGGTTTGTCACTGGGGAAGCATCCTGGGAAACCAGAGACCAAGGAAGGGCTGGGAATGGGGGAGCCATGGCAGGGGTTGTTCTGCAGGTGTTTGGAACCCTAGCTGGGGGGAGTCATTGTGGGAGGGGCAGGTTTGGGGGAGTCAGTCCCAGGTGGGCAGGTTTACAACTAGCTGAGGGGCAAGTTCAGTTCTGGGGTGCAGCATGATATTATGTCCTTTTGACCTCCCCCCTGCCCTGGCTGTTCTCCTTTAAACCCCTCTCCCCACCACTGTCTCTGGAGGATTTCACCCCCTCCCCCATGGATTCCACTCTCTGCTGGGCTCAGCAACCTCACTGAAAGCAGAAGTGCGAATGCGGGGCGGGGGGGGCACTAGGCGGGTGCAGGGAGTGGGAGGATGGTGCAGGGGGCAGATGTATTCAGGGGATGCCGCTGCAGCTAGGGACAGGGCAGCAGCTCTATTTCTATCCCTGGGGGGATCACCCCAAGCTGGGAGCCTCAGCCCCTTGTGCCCAGCACCCCCACCCCCCACCTCTGAAGGAGGAAGCTTCTGTACCAGGTACTTGTGCAAGTTCCTGTTTTTTTACTCTTTCTGTTGTTGGCCAGGCAGAGCCCTGTAACCCACCCCAGTTGTGAGGACCTTGTAGGTCCTGTCTCTCCCGCACCCTGAGCCGTCCAGGTCCCACTCCTGGGCCCAGTGCCCCCTGCTATCAGGCCTGTGTCTAGGTGGTTTTGCTCCGGCCATTATGTGTCACAGACTGTGCCTATGTTAGGCAGCTGCTTGTCCCTGATCTCCCTGTTCAGCACCGAGACAAACCCCCCCCCCCCACAGCCAGCCATCTGAGCAAGGGCCGGAAGGTGCGGCTACAGGGGAGCATATGGGGTGATTTCCTGAAGCCCTGACCACAGAGCCCTGTTCTGTCTGCAGCTGTTGCTAATACAGTATTGTTCCCCTCCCAGTCACGTCAGCATCCCACAATGCATCTCCCCCCCATTGGTCACATCAACTTCCCATAATGCACTTGCTCCCCTGCAATGGTCACATCAACTACCTAGAATGCACCTGCCTCCTCACCAGTCACATCAACCTCCCAGAATGCACCTGACCCATAACAGTCACCTCAAACTCCCACAATGCATCTACCCCCCCGGCCCCACAAACAGTCCCACAATGTCACAGAATGCGCCTCCCCCCAGCAGACACATCAGCCTTCCAGAATGCATCTGCCCCCTCGTCCTCAGACTGCCCTGGGTATGCAGCAATAGCTCTGTCTCCCTCCCCCTCCCTCCCCCACACAAATTCACACTCACACTTCCTGTGACATCCGGGCTCCATCTGACTCAGTCTGCTGTTGGGGGCATCCCCAGTGGTCAGAGGGCATAGAAAGGATTCCCACTGAGCCAGGAAGACAGATTAATGTTCCAGAACAGGACCAGTACTAGAGGTGCTAGAGAGAAAGTGCAACCCTGTCAGTATGGAGTTTGGCCAAGAAAGTGCCTAGGTGTTGGAAAGGAAGCACAGGAGTTTTGGAGAGGAAACGTACTCTGGGTCCTAGGTAGATACATGACCTAGAAAAATACCCTAGTATTAGAAAGAAAGTATCCAGGTATCAGAGAGGGAATGGCTCAGTATTTGATAGAGAAAATTACTGTAGAAATACCCTCTTGTCAAGGACAGCTCCTTTCCTCATCATCTCCCTGGCGAGCGTCCCAGGTTGGCACCTGGCATGTTTCCAGGCTGCTCCCATCACACCAGGGGAAGGGTATCCAGCCAGTCACCAGAAATGCTCCTGGTGTATTGGGTCAACTGGGGGATGTGACCTGTCACAAATTGCCTCAGTGCTGGGATGATGGGGTCCAGTATTGCAGTCTGGGCCTCTCCCCATCTCCCCATCTTAGATCTGCCCCCAACTCCTTTTGCAGGAAGGCGGCGCTCCACCCATACCAGGACCTGGAACTGAGCAGGCTGCTTCACCAGCACTCAAGAGCTGAGAACCCTGCCCAGCACCTGGGCTGCCCCAAGAGCCCCTGAGCATGGCACCTCGGCTGGCCACGCCCCATGGCTGGATTTGATGGCTCCCAGCACAGCAGTGCCTCCCCACCAGCAAAGCCTGTCATCCAATGAGATGGTGGGCCACGCCCACTGACAGCCAGTGGCCATAAAGGAGAAGGGGCAGAGCACATCATCGTCCTTCCCAGCCAATTGGATTGTTTCCTTGACTCTTGTTCCCCTGAGCCTGCCTGCATGTGATCAGCGGCTGTGTCTCTCCCTCGGCCAGGCCGTCTCATTCCCATTTTCTGGGGGGGGAGGTGGTGGTTGGGAGGAGGGCCATGCAGTCAGATGACCTCTTTGTCCGCAAGATCCGGCGGCACACCACCCGGCCCCCTCTGTCCTCCATCTCCTTCGATGCCAAGGGGCTCTCAGCCCCCATCTTGCGCTCCGCCCGGAGTGAGGTGACCCAGGGACTCCCTAGGGCGCATGGCACCCCGCCTGGCCTGGCCCTGAGGCCTGCCAGCCACATCATGCACCGCAGCAACAGTGATGTGACCCTTGGGGAGGGATTGCCTGGGGACGGGGCACCCCCCTCCTCATCACTGGTGGGAAGTGGGGAGTCTGGGCTGCACCGAGACTATGGCAGCCTGAGCTCTATTGAGAGAGTCCCAGTGCCCCCTCGCACCCGCGCCCACAGCCATGAGGAGTCCCGGGTGGGAAGCCCAGCTGCCCGGCGTTTCTGGGACCCCCTAGTGCTGTTGGGGCTCGCAACAGACGAGGTGTGGGAGGTGGATGGCCAGGGGGCTGGGGCCACCATGCCATCACAGGACAGAGGGGAAGAGCCCCCCAAGTTCCCTCCTCAGGTCTGGGTGCGCCAGCTGGCCCACTATGATGTGCAAAGCATCCTCTTTGACCCAAGTGAGGCGGCTTGGTGCCAGGGTAGTGCCGGGCGCCGGGTGCGTAACATCACCACAGGGGCTTCAGCTGCCTCAGCAGGGCCTGCTCCCACCCCTGTCCCTGAGGAGCCTGACTCGGGTGACGGCAAAGATGGGCCCCTGGTGCTCAGTTGCCCTCACTTTCGCAACGAGACAGGGGGCGAGGAGGAGGGAGGGCTGGGCCGGCGCCAGGCAGCAGGAGGGGGTGCCG
The DNA here is from genome assembly GCA_032595735.1 of Pelochelys cantorii. NCBI lineage: Eukaryota > Metazoa > Chordata > Testudines > Trionychidae > Pelochelys > Pelochelys cantorii. Next base: position 37,754,209 of record CM064336.1, read on the forward strand.
GGCAGCTGCCCAATGCGGCCGTGTCAGTGCTGGAGGAGCCACGGGAGAGTTACCTACCCCGGGGCAGCCGGGCCACCCACTGCATTGAGTATGCTGATCTGGGCGCCAGCTACTACCGCAAATACTTCTATGGCAAGGGTGAGCCGGGGCAGGGGGGTAGGATGCAGGGGCGGGGGGTACAAGGAGTGAGGAGGAAGGGGCAGAGGACATAGAGGGCATGGGGCTGGGGGCAGTACAGGTGAGGACAAGGGGCTAGCTGGTATGAGTGCTGCTATACAAGGGTGAGCTGTGGGGGAGAGGGGGCCGGCATTCAGAGATGGGGGGAAGTGAAAGTGAGGGTCCATGAAGCTGGCATTTGGGGATGTCAAGGCATATGTGGTGTGGGGAGGTTGGGGACAGTTCTGGCGCTGCCCATCTCTAACATCCTTTCCCTGGCACAGAGCACCAGAACTTCTTCGGGATGGATGAGCGCCTGGGGGCAGTGGCCTTGTCTCTGCGGCGCGAGGAGAAGGAAGGGACCAGCCTGCAGTACATCTACCGCCTCATCCTGCGCACCAGTGAGGTGGGCACCACCAGCGGGAGACCACAGCCTGGGGGGATGCTGAGGGGAGCTTGCAGTACTGAGGGCACTGCCATGGGGAGGGGACACTTTGGGGAGAGTCCTTGCCAGGAGGTCCTGATCATCATTTTCACCTCCCCCATCATGGCCTCTCCTCACAGCTGCGGACCCTGCGTGGCTCAGTGCTGGAGGAGGCACTGCCCCCCACTGCCCGCCCCCCTGCTGCCCGCGGGCTGTCCCCTAAGAAGCTGCTGGAGCACGTGTTGCCGGATCTGAACCTGCAGGGACTGCGCCTGGCATCCAACTCGCCCAAGGTGCCGGAGACGCTGCTCAAGCTGGATGAGCAGGGGGTGAGTGTGTGAGTCACTGAGTGCCCCAGGGGAGCCTGCCTGCTTTGGGGGTACCACTGTGGTAGTGGTGGGGAAGTTTGGGGCAAGAAGGGAAGCCAGGCTCTGGGAGAGGGGCAGTTCTCAAAGAGTTGGATCAGAGTGGTTGGGGGGTTCTGATGGGCGGTTTTGGGGGAGTTAGATCAAAGTCTCCAGGCAGGGGCTTGAACACTTTGAGGGAGGTCAGTTTAGGGGGTCCCATTGGGGTCGCTGTGTCAAGGGATCAAGACTGGGTAGTTTAGGAGTTTGAATCAGTGATGGATGCTGCATTGGAATGAGACTAAGGTATTTTGAGGAGTTGAGTTAAAGCTCTCATCGGGGATTGCTGTGGAGGGTCGGGATATTTTGAGGGGTTGAGTTAGGGGTTCCTTTGAAGGTGGCTGTGGGTTGAATCAGGGCAGTTTGGGGGTGTTGTATTGGCTGATCTCTTGTTCCCCTAACCACTCCCCTCCCCAGGTGAGTTTCCAGCGCAAGGTGGGCATTTTGTACTGCCGGACGGGGCAGGGCTCCGAGGAGGAGATGTACAACAACGAGGGGGCTGGGCCCCCCTTCCAGGAATTCCTGGAGCTGCTGGGTCAGCACGTCCAGCTGCGCGGCTTCACCAAGTACCGTGCCCAGCTCGACACCAAGAGTGAGTGTGGGGAAGGGCTGCCAGGGCAGTAACTATGAACAGGCCCATGTAGGCCAAAGAGGGCCCGGCCACACTCGTAAGGCAAGGGGCTCTGCCCTGGGAAGCAGTGACTTCAAAAAGGAGCAAGGAGGGAGTAACCTGCTAAGCAGGGACTGCCAGTGCCACCTTAAGCTGATCCTTGGTCACCATCCCTAAGCACCTACATAGGGAATAGAACTGGGCTAATGGATGCTCATCAGGTCAGACACAATCCTGTGGCTGGAAGCTGAAGCTAGACCCATTCAGTCTGTTAACAGTGGGCATCATGAACTGCTGTTACAGCTTTGCCAGGGCTGGGATGGATTCTCCACTCCTGGACATTTTCCAGCCTGGAGGGATGGTTTTCTAACCAATTCACTCTAGGTCAACCAGGAATTGTTTGCGGGTGGCCCTATGGCTTGTGCTAAACGGAAGCTCACACTAGAAGAGCACAATTGTCCCCTCTAGCTTTAAACTCCAGAGAAGGGAGGGTGAGACCCAGGAAAGGGGCAATCTTGGGGGCAGATCAAGAAAATATTGGGCCAGACCTTGGAAGGGAGGAACCGGAGGGTTGGACTACTGGGAAAGGGGCCAGGAGCAGTGTTCCCGCTAAGATTTTCCATCCATGAGTGATTTTTGTCTTCTGCACCAATATTGAAGTCATGTGCGCTTGTTTGGATGTGTGCCACCGTGGCACCCAAATTATAAACCTCTCCCTTTTCCCCTCTGCTGCCATGTCTCCCACCCTCCCCTTACCCGTCTGCTCCCCTGGTGCCTCCTGCTGCTCCCCCCCTCCTCTCACCCTCCTCTGCCATCCTGGCTCCTGCCCTTCTCACTCCCCTCAGCCATCCTGGGACCTGCTCCCTCCCACTCCTCTCTGACCCATGCACCTGCCCTTCCCTTCCCCGCTGTGCCCACCCCTCCTCTAGCTCCCCTTCCATCTCCTCTCCTAACACATCCCTTCACCCACCTGCGCTGCCTCTCTCCTCTGCCCTCTGATGCCCGTCCTTCTCCTCCATGTGTCTGCCCTTCTGCTTCACCCCCACAGTCTCCCTGGCACCTGCACTTACCCCTGCACCCTCCTGGTGCCTCCCCCTTCCCTCACTGCCCCTGACTTCCCTTGCTCTCTTCCTCCCTGGTGCCCACCCCCTCACCACCCTCTGCCCCAGTTCTCCTCATACCCCTCTGCGCCCTCACACATGACTTGCTCCATTCCCTGCCTTCCTCATGCCCACCTCCCCTTTCGACCCCTCTTCTCCCGGCACGCACTCTTCCTCCCTCTTGCCCCCATTGCCCCTCCCCTCTCCTCTGCCAGCATCACCTTTTTCCCCTCCCCTCTCCCGCCCCCACTGACACTTTCCTATCCCCCCCCACTCCTCCTGCCCTTTCCCCTCATTATCTCCTCTTGGCCCCCTGGCATTTGTCTCTCCTCCACCCTAGTCCCTGGGGTATCTTTCCCTTTCTTCTCCTGCCTTGGCCCCCTCCTCTCCCCTCAGCATAAGTCCCTTCCTCTCCTCATCCCCACCTTGCCCTTAGTTCTCCCCCTGCCCTGTCCCTCACCTTCTGCCTTCCTGACACCTACACTCCTCAGCTTCCTTTAGCTCCCTAGTTCAGGGCTTGGCAGGCAGACGTCCCGTGTGCCAGGGCTGGAGCCTGGGCAGTGGTGCTATTTTTAGTACCCTGGCCCTGGCACAGGAGCAGCTGCACTGCCACTTGGCTCCAGTCCCATGGCAGCTGCCCGCCATGCAGCCCCACTCTGAGAACAACTGAGGCCATGTGGCGGCTGGGCCTGGGAACATGGTACTAAAAATAACACTGTGGCCCCAGCTTGAGTCCTAGCACATGGTGCTGCACACCCTGTGTTCTGGGACTTTAGCCGGGACCGCGGTGCTATTTTTAGTACTGCAGTCCTGGCCCCAGCAGCCACCATGCAGCCATGGTCCCTGCTGCTCCTGGGGGTGGGGCCACGTGGCGGGCAGCAGCCCCATGTGCCAGGACTGGGGCCAGGGCTGTGGTGCTATTTTTAGTACTGTGGCCCAGGCTCCAGCTCCAGCAGCCACCACACAGGACATGTGGTGGCTGCCCAGCTGCTCCTGGATCAGGGCAGCCATCCACCATGCAGCTCCACCCGCAGGAGCAGCTGGGGCCACCGCTGCGCAGCTCTGCTGAGGAGGTGGGCGGAACTGAAATTCTTGGTGTACACTCGTGCAGGCGCGCACCTTACAGGGAACCCTGGCCAGGAGGCTTGTAATGGGGCTGGACTGCATTGGCACCAGTAGACACATTGGGGAGCTGTCCTAGCAGGCTGTACTCTGCCAGCCCTCAGCCCATTCCATGGGGTAGGAAGCCTAGTCTTAGAATCCCTTCTTAACTCCAGAGTAGGAGAACACATTGGCAACAAGAGTGGGAAGCCCTGAAGGAGGGGACTCCACTCGACCCAGTCAAGGCTTTCCCTGCTATCACTGTTGAGCCCCTATCTCTCTCTGCCCCCATAACTCCCTCTCCCACTGAAATTTCCCATCCTGTGTCTCCCTCAGCTGACTCCACGGGCACCCACTCACTGTACACCACATACCAGGACTATGAGATCATGTTCCATGTCTCCACCATGCTTCCCTACACACCCAACAACCGCCAGCAGGTGAGGGGGGGCCAGGGTACTGGGATGGGACTGGCATGGGGATGGGATTCTGGAGTTCACCAGGGGCTTCAGAGGGAAGGATCCAGTGGGTTTCTGGGAAGGAAGAGTCCAGAAGGTGCAGGGAGAGCACCAGGGAAGCACCAGGAAGAGTTGGAGAGTCCAGGTGGACCAGGAAAGGGGGCTAGGGTAAGGTGGCCTGGAAGGAGGGGAGGTTCCCCCCATGAACAGCTGACATCCTGATCTCCCCCATTGCTGCAGTAACACTGTCTTTCTGGTTGTAGTTGCTACGAAAGCGTCACATTGGCAATGACATCGTCACAATCATCTTCCAGGAGCCGGGCGCACAGCCTTTCACACCCCGCACCATCCGCTCACACTTCCAGCACGTCTTCATTATAGTACGTGCGCATGAGCCCTGCACTGAACGCACCACCTACAGGTGAGGGGTGAGCATGGGAAGAGGAGAGTGTGTGCTGAATGTGCCAGCTACAGGGGAAGGGGGAACGAGTGCTGAGTGTGACACTACAGGGGAAGAGGGAGTGTGTGCTGAGTGTGACACCTACAGGGGAAGGCGGAGTGTGTGCTGAGTGTGCCACCTACAGGGCAGGGGGGAACGTGTGCTGAGTGTACCACCTACACGGGAAAGGGAGCGTGTGCTGAGTGTGTCACCTACAGGAGAAGAAGGAGCGTGTGCTGAGTGTACCACCTACATGGGAAAGGGAGCGTGTGCTGAGTGTGTCACCTACTGGGGAAGGGGGAGCGTGTGCTGAGTGTGCCAAGTGTGGGGCAGTGCATGTGACAAAGTCTTTCCCTTGTTACCTGCCTCCTTGCCATCCCTGTCACTGGCTGAACCCCTGGCTGTCCCCAACTGTCCCATGCCCTGACTCCCATCTCTCCCCTCAGTGTGGCAGTGAGCCGCACCAAGGACATCCCACTCTTTGGGCCGCCCATCCCGGCTGGGCACCGCTTCCCCCGGACACCTGCCTTCCGGGACTTCCTCCTGGCCAAAGCCATCAATGCAGAGAATGCAGCTGAGCGGTCAGGCAAATTCCATGCCATGGCTACCCGCACACGCCAGGAGTACCTGCAGGACTTGGCACGCAGCCATTCTACCACCACCAGCCTGGAGGCCTCTTCCTCTCGCCTGCCCCTGCTCTCCCTGGGTGCAAAGAAGAAGGAGCGGGCCAAGAGTGCCAAGGCTTGGGAGCTGCAGAGTACCGGGGCCCTGGTGTGGAGCGTGCGGGCACGAGACGGGAACAGGGCCACCCCCGAGCTGCCCTGCCTGCTGGGCATCTCAGCTGAGTTCCTGGTGCTCATTGAGGTCAAGGGCAAGCGAGTCGTCTTCAACTGTTCCTGCCGTGACATACTGGCCTGGACCTACTCCGACTGCGGCCTGGACCTCTACTATGGCTCTGGGGATTATGTCTCTGTGCAGCTCCCTGATGGCCAAGGGGATGAGGTTAAGGACATTGTGCACCGGCTGCAGGTAGGGCCTAGGTCTCTGGCAGGTGTGGGGGGCACTCCAGGGGAGCTCCCAGCTACTCCAGCCCTGGCCTCTCCTGCAGGGGGCACTGCAGGAGCAGGCCAGGAGCACTGGGAGCACAGCCAGCCCCCCCAAATGCTCTTCCTCCCCCCAGCTGGTGACGCGGGGCTGCGAGACGCGGGAGCTCACCCTGCTGAGGAATGGGCTGGGCCAGCTGGGTTTCCAGGTGGACAGCAAGGGCTTTGTCACCGACGTCGAACGCTTCACCTTTGCGGAGAAAGCTGGCCTGCAGCCTGGCGCCCGGCTGGTGCGTGTGTGTGAGCGAGCACTGCCCAGCCTCAGCCATGCCCAGACCGCCGAGCTGCTGCGCACTGCCAAGAAAGTCACCATCACCATGGTGCCTCCTGATGAGAATGGCAAGCCCCGCAGGTGAGCACAGTGCCAGCGGGGCGAGTGGGGGAGCTCTGGGGCGCTGTAGGTGACATGGGTCCCAAGGGTGCTGGGAGGGGTAGTTCTCCAGTCAGGGGTGCTATAGGACAGGAGCTCCCAGCAGAGTCACTCAGGGATATGGGTTACAGGCAGGGGTGCTCAGGAAAAGAGGGGGAGCCCAGCAGAGGCACTAGCAGGAGGGGGTAAGAGCTCTCAGGAAGAGCTGCTGTGGGGCAGAGCATGGGAGCAGTGGTGGGGTGCTGCCGGGCAAGATGCAGGAGTAGTGGCTGCAAGAGTCCCCAGCAAGGGGTATGGTGGGATGGGGGTGCTAGGGGCAGGAATCCTTGGAGAGGGACACTGTGGAGGGACAAAGGGGATAGGTGGCAGTGGCAGGGAGTTTGGGGGGCTGAATAGAGGGTGTGATGGGGCAGAATGGGGGGTAGTGGTGAGCATTATGGGGCAGGGAGGAGACCTCTCTTGGGGGTGCTGTGAAGCAGGATGGGGGGCTTGCTGGGATGGGAGTTGGGAGTTCTGGGACCCTGCCCCATCGTCTCTCTCTGACAGGAGTTTCTCAGAACTCTACATGAAGTCCCTGCAGGAGAAGCGGCGCAGTGATTCCCCAGCAGGGGAGCCCCTCCGGTCGGAGGGGGGCCTGGGACCTGAGGGGGAGCTGAGACCGGCCACCCTGCAGCTGCTGCGCTCACTCTCCCTGCAGGATGGGCCCCCCCATAGCCTGGCTGAGGAGCGCACTGAGTTCCTGCGCAGCCACAGTGAGGGCACTGCCCTCCCCAACCCACCGTGAGTGCCCTGCACCCTGTCAGGAGTGACCCCTGCCTCCTGGGAGCCCTGCCTCCATCCCACCCCAACCCCCCACCCTTCCAGGAGTGATCCCTGCCTCCTGGGTACCCCGCCACCATCTCACCCCCCACCCTTCTGGGAGTGACCCCTGTCTCCTGGGTGCCCCACCTCTATCCCTTTCCAGCTTCCCACCACACCAGGCGTGACTCCCATTTCCTGGGAGCCCTGCCTCCACCCCACCTCCACCAGTCCCCAACCTGCCGTGAGTGTTCCCCCAGCCTCCTAGGACTTCTGCTTTCCCCTCAGATCCATATCCCACCCGACAGACTGGTTGAAACTCTCTTACTAGGCCTCCCACACCAGCTGTTATCCCCTCTGCTCCCCCCCCCCCTTTTTTTTTCTGGGCTATGTTTACCACAAGCTAATGTTCCTCTACAGGTCCCACAGCAGGGAGATCCCCATGTTACCTGACCCCACTCCTGACCTCATCCTGGCAGCCACCCCCAAGGGGCCCCCTGAGCAGGACATGGTGAGTGGAGCGTGTGTATGTGTGGGAGTACCCTGGCTGCCCCCGACAGGGTACAATCAGGCCCCTCATAGTGCTGTAGTTCTGGAGTTTTCACATGCACTAGTCATTCGTGGTGTTCCATGATGTGCATAGTTATTTACTTGTGAAATAAATCTGTGGGCCTGTTTAACAGCCCCTATCCCCACTCCAAAGGTGGCTGCATCTCAGCACTAGGTGAAGGTTCCCTGTATAATCAGCCTCTGCAGCCTACCCCAGTGGTGGCTGAAATTCCAACTTTACTCATCTGTAAACCCCTGGCTTACAGAACCCCACTCATCAATGACTGTGTTGTCTCAGGATCATCCAGGAGACCCCACATCGTTGGAGAAGGCTTCCCCAGATCATGGGGTCATGGGCAGCCAGGCCCCACCCCCTAATGAGACAGCCCCACCCACCTCGGACATGAGTGATACCGAGAAATTCCTACCTCGGACGCTCTCACTACGAAACTCCATCACCAAGAGTAAGACACACACACATGCACCGCTGGTCTCATCCTGTCCCCTTAGCATTGGGGGAGCATTCCCTTCCCAAGCACAGCAATCAGCTCTAAGTGCCTGCTTTGGGTTCACAGTTTTGTGCAGAGCAAGAGATTTTTCTGCAATTAGAAGAAAAAACAAAGCAGGGGAGGGGAAAAGAAAAATGGCACTTACATGCGGGGGAGGGGCCCCAAAGCCAGGAATGTTCCCAGTTTTCACACATCTCAGTTTGACCCCTTTGTTTCCTTCAAAATTCCTTTGGTGAGAAGCCAAATCTCAACCCTTTTGACCAAAGGCAGCTTGCGGAGAAGGGGACTCTCAGATTTTTCCCAACTCTAGTTAACACTGAGGACAGAGGCTAAGGAGGAGTTGCAGCTGAACTGTGGGGCTAGGCCCCACTGGAGCATAACAGCTAGTACCTATGCCCCAAGAGGTGGGGCCTGGACTGTGGGTCTGAAGGGCCTTGTTTTGGGAAGCTGTTGGGCTCCTTACTCGCATTCATGTCATTCTTCCTCCCGCTTCTCCTCTCTGCAGTTCTGTCCGAAGCCAGTGAGTCCCTGGAGGAGGAGTGGGACTCCATCTCCAACCTGGCTACTGCCTGCAACAGCATCCTGGAAGCGCTCTCAAAGGAAGGTGAGCACTGATTCCTGGGCTGCCTTGTGGGTAGGAGCCGTCAGCCTGCACAGGCAGGGAGGGGCTGGAGTCAGAGACGTCCTGCTGGAGGACTTGGCTGTGTCCAGTAGCAAATTTCCAGGCAAAGAGTTTCACTGATATGGCACTAAAGCTGGGAAATCCCTAGGCAAAGACCCTGGTAAATTTGCCTGAGGCCGGGAGTAGTGAATCTCAGTCGGAGGAGGAGTGTCTCACTCTGTCTCCCCTCTTTCCTACACCAGGACAACAGGTGCTGGAGAGCAGAGAGCCCCCCGGTGGGAGTGGCCAGAAGAACCCAGGCCAGCAGCCCCCTGAGGATGAGTAAGGAGCTACACAGAGGGGTGGGAGGAATGATGGGGGGGGGGTTCTCTTCCACCAGCCCCATTTCACTGTATCCCCCTCCTCCCATCCTCCTCTGGCATATTTCCATGATAATGCAGTAATAGCAGGCGAAAACAGCAAGAAACCATCCCTTCCTCAGCTTATGGAGCTTGCTTAATACACAGCCACCAGCTTATCTGAGGGCTGAATAGCAAACACTTCCCAAGGGGGAGGCTGGCACATCCATTGACAAGCCTGCGAAGGAGAAGAGGGCTGGGGGGAGATGAAGGATCTTTGCTCCCCGTTCCCCATCTGATCTCAGCTTGACTGATGCACATCATCAACCTATATATATCCCTGTCCCTCCATCCCCATACCCCTCCGTCCCTTGCTCTTTTCTCCCTCTCCCAGGGCCCATCCACCCCGGTCACTGTCGGAGAAGGTCTCTCACTTGGAATCCATGCTGAAGAAGCTGCAGGAGGACTTGCAGCAGGTGTGCTGGGATGGGAAGGGCGGTGGAGGGGGGCAAAGGTGAGGGAAAGAGGGAGGGGAGCAGGGGGTGGTGGAGGCAGCAGGAAGGTGGTGGGGCAAGGCACTGTAGGGGAGTTAGGGGCCAGGTGTAGGAAGAGGTGGCAAGGGAGGGCCAGATGGGGCAGGGGCTGTGGGGTGGGAAGTCATTGGCGAGGAAGTGGGGATGGGGGTGCTGCACCTCCAAACTGACCCCTGTGCTCTCCAGGAGCAGGCAGCAAAGGCAGCACTCCAGGCCGAGGTGCAGAGTCTGCGGCAGAACAATCAGCGGCTGCAGCAGGAGCAGGAGAGTGCGGCTGCCCGGCTCAGCCAGGTCACCCGCCTGCTGTGCGGCCCCTCTGACCAGCCTCTCTAGGGCTCTGGCCCCCCTTCCATCTTCCCTGCCCAGTCATCCCTTCCCCCACCTCTGTCTCCCGTTGACCCCACTTCCACTCCTCCCCTCCCTTCTCCACTGTGGTTATCCCAAGGAGGGACCACAATGTGAACTGCACTCTTGGGGGGCTGGCTTTCTGACAGGTCATTGCAGTGGATTCTGGCTACCAACCCCCAAAACCATCTGGGAGGGAAGGGAGACCCCCAGGATCATGGCTTCTCATTTCTCAAGACTGATACCTCCTAGGAGCCCAGCACAGACTCACCCGTCCAAGGGCTGCTGCCAGGAGCAGTAGTCCCTTATTGTGGGGCTCAGGGGCTCAACTCACACATGGATCTTAAGTCTTTGGTGAATCTGACTGTAATGGAGGTGTGTCCATTTCATCTGGGGGGCACAGGAAGGAGGGCTGGTGGGAATGAGGAGATGAGACTCTGCTCCCTTAGAAAAAATCAGGGACTCTCAATTTGCAATAACCCCCAGATCCTGCTGTATGGATTCAGGCCTCAGGAAAACTCTGGCATGAGAAATGATTCCACACTCACACTCATACACATACTCATGCAAATATTCACACACAGGTGACTGCACACCCTTGTGCACACTAGCACACTCTCTCATACATGTGCACAGCAGTGCTCACCCAGATGCACTTCTCACACCAGCTCAGACTTGCTCCCGGTCCTACACATGCCCTCAGACTGATCCATGTTCATGCAGACGTGAACCCACTTTTACTTGGGCAGACCATGCTCACACTCTAGTGCTCTCACTTAAGCTCACATACACTGACACGTGCTCCGATGCAAACACACACTCTCTTACCTTCCTTGGGCTCCTACGCCACCCAGCTCCCTGAGGGTCCAGAGCCCCACCCCCATCCAGCACTGACCCAGCAAGCGCGGGAGCCTTTCAGCCTAAAAGGGGCACCACCCCGCCTGCTAACTGTGAAGATGCTGTAAGCTGTGAGTTAATGCTTCCCCCCCTTCCCTCCATTCCAGCCTCCTGCATGGCAACCAGGAGGCATGGGGACATTGCTTCTGGTCCCCTGTTCCCCCCCAGCAATGCCCCTCCCTCTGCACAAGACCATCCCCCAGTACCCACCCCCACACTCTGTCAGGGGAATAGCCGCCATACTGTACTGGGGAGGGAGGAGGTCCAGGGCCCTGCCCCCCCCATTGGTGCTAGCGGGGTATTTATGGAGTGTCCCTTATGGGGGGTTCCCTGTGACATGCGGGGGGGTTGTCACATCTCATTTTGGGTTGTAAATATTTTAGAATCAAGCAAAACACAAAGTGCTTGTTTCAGGTTTTGTTTGTTTGTTTGTTAGTTTTTTACACTGAAAATGGCCCATCTTAGAGGCAGAGAATCTGTGTCTGACATGAATGTACAAACCGCAGCATGTCCATCCCCCAATCCCTCTGTGCAATAAAGAGTCGGTATGCAGCTCCAGCTCCATCACCTGCCTGCCTACTGTGTGAGCTCCCCTGGCCATATAAATGCTGGCTGTCGTGGCTGGGAGTGGGGCATGGGTTTTTTCCTTCTAGGATTGCCGGCTGTGATCTGGCCCAGGGTCAGGAAGACTGGCTGTCTCACGGTGTGGGAAATGGGACATGGGGCCTTTCCCATCGTGGGGGTCACTCTCTGATCCAGCCCCGGGAAAAGGGGACTGGCTGCCTCAGGGGTTGTTTGGCTCAGAGTGACGGGGGAAACATTTCCATAGAAACAAAGAAATGAGGGACTGGAAGGGACCTCAAGAGGCCCTCTAATCCATCACCCCACACTGAGGCAGGACCAGGGATACATAGACCACCCCGATAGGTGCTCATCCATCCTGTTTGTACAACCTCCAGTGATGGGAGTCCATAGCCTCCTAACCTGTTCCAGAGCTGATCTGTCCTTAATTTTTCCAGCCCAAATGTCCCTTGCTGCAAGCAGTCAATGATTGTTCTTATCTTTGGTGGACACAAAACAATTGATCACTGTCCTCTTTAGAGCAGCCCTTAATATATTTGAAGACTGTTAGCTCCCCTCAGTCTTCTTTGCTCAAATTGAAACATGCCCAGTTCTTTTAACCTTTCTTCAGAGGGCAGGTTTCCATTTAGTATGGTTGTTGCCCTGTTCTGGATGCTTGGCAAGTTTTCCGCGTCTTTTCTAAAGTGTTGGCCACAGAATTCCAGCTAAGGACTAACTGGTGCCAAGTAGAATAGGACACTTGTTTCCCGGTCTTGCTTATCACATTCTTCTTAGTATACCCAAGAATATTAGCCCTTTTCACCACAATATCACATTGTTGGCTCTTGTTCAATTTGTGATTCACTATGACCCCCAGAACCTGTTCAACAGTACTGCCACCTGGCTGGATATTCACCATACTCTTGTGCATGATTTCTCCTTCCTCAGGGCAATCTTTTACATTTGTCTTTATTGAATTTCATCTTGTTGATTTCAGACCAGTTCCTCAATTGATCAAACCCATTTTGAATTCTAATTCTATTCTCCAAAGTGCTCACAGCCCCTCCCAGCTTGGTGTCATCCACATTATTTTACAACCATACTCTCTTTTCTCCATGCCCAAGTCATTAATGAAAATATTGACTAGTACCAGACCCAGAACTGACCCCATGTGGGACCCCACTAGATTCATCTTCCCAGTTTGAAAGAGAACCATGGATAACTACTCTTTGAGGACAGTCTTCCAACCAGTTGTGCAGCCATTTTATAGCAATATAATCCAGATCACATTTCCCTAATCTGCTTATGTGGGATTGTGGCAAAAGCCCTTTAAAATGAAGATCTATCACATCTACCACTTTCCCACTATCCACTTGGCCAGCGATCCTTTCAAAGAAGGTTACTAGGTTGGTTTGGCATGATATGTTCTTGACAAACCTATACTGGCTATTCCTTAGGACCCCATTATCCTCTAGGTACCTACAAACCAATTGCTTAATCATTTATTCTGGTATCTTTCCAGATTTTGAAGTTTGACTGTCTGGTCTACAATTCCCTGGGTCCTCTTTGTTCCCACTGTAGAGCAGGGGGCCAACAAATTTGCCAGGCCCCTGGGCAGGAGAGGGGGGCAGCTCTATGCTCTCCGAAGGGAAGGGTCCTCACGTGGAAGGGGTGGGGTTGTGGCAGCCAGCTCTCAGAGCCGCACAGCACTCCTGTAGTAGCCGGAAGCCTTGAACCCTTTTGATTCGCTGGGACCTTGGGCATCTGCCCTCTTTGTCTCCCCCTCCCTCTGTTGGCAGGCCTGTTGTAGAGACAGCTGCTCTCTGCCTTCCTCTGGTCCTCTGGGACCTCACCCAACCTCCATGAGCTCTCAAAGATAGTGGATAGTGATTCCAAGATTGTTCTACCTAGTTCCTTAAGTATGTGAGCCTGAATCCCATAGGTCCTGCCAACTGAAATACATCTACTTAGTTAAATAGTCTTTAACCTGCTCTTTCCTTATTTCGGCCTGTGTTCCTTTTCCCTTTTTGTTAACATTAACTGTACTGCATATCTGGTCACCATTAACCTTTTTAGTGAAGACTGAAGCGAAACAAGGAGTAAAGGACTTTATTGATGTCATCTGTTATTAGCTCCCCTTCTCCACTAAATAGCTCCCCTTCTCCATCTTTTGATTGCTCTCAAAGTATTATAGAACCTCTTTCATTGCTTTGGGGGTTTTCTCTTTTAAAATCACAACAGAGTTGTGGGTAGGCATTTGAATTTCATTGAATATGCACAGTTGCTCAGTTCCCCACACACACACCTGTCCTCACACTGCTGTGATTTCTTCCAACTGCTGGGAGGCAGCACTCATATCTGCTTCCACCTCCCCACTGAGGCAGGCTCATGGAGGTTTACAGACTAGTCCCATCCCAAAGAGGGATGGGGAGGGGACAGGCCAGTCCTACCTCAGGGAGTAGTGGGGTCGTGGGCTAGAGGGATGTCTCATCTCATGAGGCTGTCAGTCTGGCTTAGGGCAAGATTGGGCAGGGGGGTGAGAGCCCTGCCCTACTGGGAGGAACAGGGATGCGTAAGGAGTCATTTCCTGGCTGGGGGACTGAGGTGTGAGGAGGCCCTGTCCTTGTGAGGGGATGGGGGGGTGAGACCAGGTTCTGCTGCTTGGAGCATGAGCAGTTGTGTTGGGGGCGGGGTGTTCTATCCCATCCCTCCACCCTGATCCCTGTGCCAGGGCAGGGCTTTCTCACACCCTGATCCCCAATGGACCCTCTCATCCCCTTGCTTGTGCTCCAAGTGGTAGATCCCAATCACTATTCCTCACTAACTGGTATTGCAGTGTTTCCCCCCCTCTGCTGGGGATCACCTCATTGCCCTTCCCTGTCACCTGGCCAGACAGGAAACAACAGTGACCCCTTAGGCCAGAGCTGAGGATGGAGCACCCTGAGTCCTCATCCCTGCTTTTACTCCCCCACAAGCAGCCAAATTAGCCCAATACCGTGATTTTTCCAACAGCCCCATGTCTGCCTCCCTGCTTCTGGGAACACTGCTGTCCTGGGCTGTGAATGTCAGAATTACACAGGGCCCAAAGTGAGTCCCTTGCTACATATTGTGCCTTGGCCTTGTGGTTTTGTTCCTGCCTGTGGCTGCTGTTCCTTGTACTAATTCTCAGCACCTCGTCCACATTCCCACTGTCGGGTTCCCTTTGGATTTTCAGATCAAAAGAGCTCCTGATGAAGTCACATTGGCCTCTCACTATTCTTCCTGGCTTTCCAGTGCATCAGTCTAGTTTGCTCTTGTGCTTTTAACATCGTGTCTCTCCTGAGCTCCCATTCCCCTATCTTCCCAGGGGGCCTTAGCCACCTGTTCTGAGTTTGGGGAAGTCAGCTCTTTTGAACCCTGTTGTCCTGCTGCTCTGACTCCTTCCTTTCATTAGAGTAACCAAGAAACAGTATAATTTCAGGGTCACTTTTACCCAGATTCACCAGTAATCCCTCCTGCTGGTCTCTTTTCCCTCTGTAGGGCTGGGTTACTTCCTCCACCTTCTGAAACAGTTCATTGTCCCCAACATGTTCCAAGAACGTATTGGCCATTTTGTATTTTGCTGTGTTTCTTTTACAACAGCTATCCAGGCAGCAGAAGTCTCCCATTCCTGCTAGGTCTCCTGTCATGGATATTGCTGGTGTTTGTTCTAGAAATGCATCATTGAACTTCTTATTCTCCTGAGTTAGTGGTCTATAGCAGACCCTGACTATGAGGGAACAGAGTTTTTCAGAGCACAGAAACTGATCTCTGAAGAGCTCTGACTTTGCAGAATGGTTGGTCAGGTGTTTAATGTAATGTATAGAATCAGGAGTAAGGCACTGGGCTGGAAGCCCAGACTCCTGGGTTTCATTACTACATCTGTTTATTTTAGACTGTGTGATCTTTATGGGTGGGACTGTTTCCCATTGTGTATCTGTGCAGCACCCAGCATGACAGGGCCCTGACATTGACTGGGGCCTGTGCAGTGTCTGGCATGACAGTGGCCCTGATCTTAGCTGAGGTCTGTGCAATACGCACCCTGATCTTGGTTGGAGTATGTGGAGATTCCTCTGGGGCCTGTTTCACATTGTGTGCTGCCCATGCTAGGTTGTGGAGGGACACCCAGGAATTGGGAAGCAGGGTTTATTTCACTTCATTGCATTTATGATGTGTCACTATGTCAGGAGCAACTGGCATGGGCAGCACTGGGGAATGCTTTAATGCCAGGCTAGTTGTGGAGACATGCAAGTGGGGGCGTGAATGCTTGCCTACAGAAACGTGCCATTATTGGGTTTATCTGATAAGAACTACAACAACATTGCAAAATGCATACCCATAGACCCACTAGATCAGTGTTTCTTAAACTGTGTTCCACAGCACACCTGTGTGTCATGAGGCAGTCGGAGGCGTGCCTTGGAGAAAAAAAAGAGTTCAAAATGGCCTCCTTTAAAGGGGCAGGGACTTTTTTTTTTTTGCTCAATAACTTTCCCCCTGACCCTTTTTTTTTTTTGCTCAACAAAAAATCCTTGGTGTTCCTCATAAAATAAAATTATTGTTTGGTGTTTCTCGGTTTTAAAAAGTTCAAGAAACACTGCACTAGATGCTTCCCAACTGACACAAGCCACCTCCTCATGCAGCATAGACATGCCCTAACCAGACAAACTCCTCCCATGCAGACACACCCACTGCCTCCCCACACAATAACTTACCCCAGACCCCTTCCTAATTCGGTTAATAGACATGCCCTCCCCCAGGCATAGACAAAACAGCCTTCTTAAGCAGTACCCAGTCATACCACCACAGCGTAGCCCTGTTCCTATGCCAAGCTGAGTGTGGCAGCATGCCTGGGACCCAGGTGGTGCTAGCATGGGCCTCTCTCTGCCCATGGCTGGTCAGGGCTCCACACAGAACAGAACAGGTGCTGCAAATCAAAAATCCTCCCTGCAGTGCTGGATCTTCAAGGCAAACGTCTCCAGTTTTTCAGAAGAGCAAAGCCACAAGGGGTCTGTCTGTCTGCTCCAGGTGCACCTTGTCCATGAATCTGTCCAGTGCACATCTGATACCAGCACCACCGTGCTCAAGATTCGAAGATGGTAGGGCCCTGGGCTGGCCTGCTCTGAGCAGTTTTCTTCTTTGAAAACAGTTCTCTGTTGTTCTCAGACTTCCTAATAAAATGTGTCACACAAAAGGATTGAGGGGCACTGGCAGAGGTGGAGGGAGCCCAGGGCTGGGATAGCAAGGGGCTGTGGGTCAGGATTGAGGGGCATTGGCAGAGCTCAGGGGGAGCCCAGCATTAGGTTTTCTGGGAACTGCAGATCAGAATTGAGGGACACTAGCAGAGCAGCTAAGGGGGAGCCCAGAGTCAGACTACTGGGGGCTGATCAGATTTCCCTTGCTCTGGGAAAGGCTGGGGGAGACAAGCACCCCTGGTGAGCAGAGCTGGGAGCCAGTGGCTAGACCCAAAGCCTCCTCCTTTGGCAAGCAGAGGGGGATTGGGGTTGGGGGGCAGTTGCCATGGAGATGCTGACTCTGGCTCAGTCCTGGCCCAGCCCGGTGCAGCAGGAGGTGTCTGCGAAGTCTCTGCGACACTGGAACCGCCTGGCACAGAGGGTGCAGCCGAAGTCAGCCCGGTAGGAGCCAGGCCTGGCACTCAGCTCAGGGCTCTGGTTCTCCTTGGCTGGCCCCTGCCCACGGGGCTTGTGCCAGCACCGGTGAGAGGCCAAGTTGGCTGGGCAGCCAAAGGCCTTGAGGCACTGAGGGCAGCAGTACTCCACACGGGCCAGGCCTGAGCAGCCATGCTGGGCCAGTGAGGGTGGTCGCCATAGGCCTGGTGGCACAGCTGGCACACAATATCCCCCCGTCCTGAGGAGAAGGGGGAGGCTGCTGGCACCAGGAGCTTCTGGGGTAGAAGGCATGATGCTGGAAGCCCACTTGCTCCTGGGGGGTTCCCCTGGTTGGAGGGCAGTGGTGGGAGGCAGCCTGGAGGCCAGGGATTGGCACCAAAGGGCTCATCTGAGGGGGCTCGGATCCGGTAGGAGGCCGGGCCTGCCTTGTGTGTTCTTTTCACTAGGAAACCGCGGGGCATTTTGAGCACTGGGGGCTCTCTTGACCTGTCTGGGTCTTGGTGACAAGTCTGGGGGCTCCCTCAGCCTGTAAGAACTTCACTGTTGTCAGCCCTGGAGGCTCTTGCAGCCAACCTAGCCTTGGCTCTGGGAACTCCCTGGGTTTGTCTACACCTTAGTGCCGGGTTCTGGTGACTCCCTCAGCCTGTCTGCACCTCAGTGCCAGTTTTGGCGGCTCCCTCATCCGGTCTGTACCTTGGTACCAGTTCTGGTGACTCCCTCGGTCTGTCTGCACCTCCGTGACACTTTTGGTGACTCCCTTGGCCTGTCTGCACCTTGATGCAAGTTTTGGTGACTCCCTCAGCCCGTCTGCACCTTGGTGCTGGTTCTGGGAGCTGTTTGCACCTCAGTGCCAGTTCTGGTGACTCTACCAGCCTGTCTGGACCTTGTTGCCAGTTCTGGCGGTTCCCTTGGTGGACTTTAGCACCATTCCTACTCCCTTCAGCCCGTGTAGCTCATATGTCCCAGCCCTGTATATAAAGTCCTCACCCCTATTGTGCAGCCCCACAGCTCCAGATGGTTGGGCTGGGGAAGCCAATGGCCAGGGGGTTGGCAGCAGGGTAGGAGGTCTCCAAGGAGTGAGGGGCAGTGTCAGATGGCAGGTGCTCCCCACATGCTCCTTTCACACGCCAGGCACAAAGGACCCCCTATTATAGGCACAGAACGTGCTGTGGGGTTCCAATTAGTCATCCCCTCCCCCCAGACAGAGAGATGACACTGGAGCTAGGCTGTGCAGTAGGAGGTATAGGGAGTGATTAACTCTTTACTGCACTCCTGAGATGCACATGGAGAAGGAGGGAGCTCTGATTCAGTTTCTAAAGAGGATCAGGGATAGAGTACACAGAGCAGGATTGCCTCTTAAGGTTTATTTCTCCTGTACATGCTGTGGGTGCATTATCACCCCCTAGTCTTCCCCCAGCCCCACCATGGTATAGGCTTGTCCCCTATAATCATCTGTGTGCTGTCATTTATTCATCCACACAGTCATGTTGTTTGTCATCATGTTTGACTTTTAATAATTTACTTTTCAATGTACACTGTATGAGCTTTTTGTTATACCTGTGAATTGCTTATGGTTTCTTAACACTACATTTGTCTTTACTGACTTTATTATGGTATCCTCCTGTATTTTTTTCTTCTTCATATGCATTTTCTTTTTATTGGGTTAAATTCATGGGAGGGGTTTTTTTTTTTGGCATAGTTTCTATTGCTTTCCCTGTTGTAATTAATTTTATTTATTTATTTATTTAATTTATTTTAAAATATATCTTGATTTTATTCTTATATATATTACATTTTATTCGTTATCTCTATCATTGCATTAACTATTTTGTTATTTTTAATTACTTATATTATGCATTATATATTATTAAATCTTATCATTTAATATGATGTGGTTATGTTGTTTTTATAATTGATCAGTTAAATGTTGTTAATAGTACTTTTAATAGGTATACTTATTTTATAGCAATAATTATAATTAATACATTATTTTATTCTTGATTTATCATTAATGTTAGTGTATTTTGTTTTTTACTGTTCTATTGTTTGTATTTATTATATATTAAAATAATTTTGCGGGTAACACAATGTAATTATTATTATAATTAATACTATAGCTTATTTTATGTTTAACAATCACAAAATAGTGTTAATTTATTTTATTATTTTACAACTAGTAATTGAGACTATAATTGTTTATTTTATTTTGTTAGTAATGTTTCATTTCTTATTTTGTTATATTTATTCTTTGTTTATATTTATCGGTATGTTTTATTATGTACGATTTGTCATGGGTTAATAATTTAATCATATTATTAGCATCTTGATTGATTCTATTCACTAGTGATGATGTGTGGTTGTTATTTTATTTATTTCATTACAATATTCTTTCAGTTCCTTTTCCTTATCATGTCATCACTGGATTTTCCAGTGCAACATTCCAAGGAGAGATCATTTCCTCATTCTCAGGTTATTACTGGTTCTCAATGATCCTATTAATCCTGACTTTGTGTTGCTGCACTGCCTTGTGAGAAATCGTTTCATGAAGTAAGTTCCCCTCCCATGCATCTTTTGCCTGTGGAACTCATTGCCACTAGATTCTCATTTAGCCATATATTATTACCAAAAAGAGTGGGGAGGGGGAGGGAGATAGACACCGTATCCAGAGTTAGACAAGGTAAAAAATAATCAGTGGTTCCATCTTGCCCTGTACTGTGGCTAGCTTAATACTCCTTCAGCTATAGGATAATTTACCCCCAAGAAAAGGCTCCTTCAGTCCTGAGGTTTGGCTGAGATATAAGTTACAGCAATACTGTACTGTACCTCACTTTTGCACAATTTGGGTTGGGTTTTAAGCTGCAGCAACACTGAGCTGTGCCTCAGTTTTCTGGTGTCTGGCAGAACTTTTAACTGGGGCTAAGTCATCCCAAAGCTACCACGATAGCAGGCTAAATTGGCCCATTGGTCTGATCCATCCTGGCACGGTGCAAAGCACATGTGAAATGTTACCAGCTCAGCCACACTCTTTCTGTCTGATAATGATCCTATCCTGTCTTCCTAGAGCAAAAATGGCCCCTGGCTGCTCTAGGACACAGGATAGGATCGCTATATCCATTTATTGTCCCTGGAGGTGTGCTGGTCTTCCCTGTTGTACTGATGCTTCCCCTGTGCCAACTGGGTATGCAGCATGCCTGGGCCTTCATGCCACAGAAGGGGATTGGGCCTGGGGGAGGGGGAGGCAACACTGCCCTACCAGCCCACCTGCTTTGCCAAGGATTATTGCAAAAGATCCCAGATGCCTTGTGTCTCTCCCCTTTGCATGTGTAGGAGCAGGGGGGTCACTGTTGGTCTCTCACACACACACACACACACCCCTTCCAATCTCTGGGGGTGGAGGGCAGCTTCATGCCCCACTGACCCCTCTCCCCAACACCAATCACTTTCAATTGCCAGACACATGCCTACCCTGACCTCCTCTGAGCCCCATGGAGCTGCTGGGAGCAGAACACCCCAATACTTTTCTCTTGCTTTGGAGCATTCCAGGGTTAACCCTTTCTATGCTGGAGTCTTTGTAATTTGCTGGGTATTTTATGCATAACCTTGCCCTTAATAGGGGAAGGATTTTTGGGTTGGTGGCCTGCAGCAGCACACCTGGATTCAAATCCCGTCTCTGCTGCAGATTCCACCGGTGGGTCCCTGAAGCTCAGTTTCCCCCATATGCAGGGGCGGCCTGTCCATATAGGCAAACTAGGCGGTCGCCTAGGATGCCAAGTTAAATGGAGTGCCAAATGGTGGCGCAATATCATTGAGGGGTTTGGAGATGGGGGCGCCGATTGCATGGTTCGCCTAGGGCGCCAGTTGCTGGCAGCTAGTCTAAGGCCACCCCTGCCCATATGTAAAAAAGGGAATCCAGTCTTTGTCTAATTTGAGTGAAAGCAGTTCAGGGCAGGGGCTGCCTCCCTGTGGGTCTGGCTCTGTGCAGTGCATGGCAGAGATTGTGGCCCCTATCGCTGCACAGACCCACAGGGAGAAAAAGCCTCTGCCTGAATTAACAGACACAGGATGGAAAGAGAAACTGAGGCACTGAATGGGGAAGAGACTTGACCAAGGTCAGCAGTAGAGAACCCAGGCATCCTAGCTCCCAGCCTCGCCCCAGCTACTAGACACCAGTCTTCCTCTATCCCCCGGGTAGAACCAGGCTCCTGGCTCCCAGCCAAGCTTCCTTCCCGGGGCTGCTTCCCCGGGGGCGATTCTTGCCAGAGCCCATCTGGGAGGTTCCTCTCCAGCCTGAGGGCCCGCCCCGGGAGCCGGGCTGGAATCAGAGCAGGGAGGCCGGCGCTGCAAGGGTTAACGCCCCCGCCCAGCGCAGCAGCAGCCGGAACCGGCCGCACCTGCGCGGCCCGGGTCCCGGCCGGTGCCAGCTGGGCAGGTGTGGCCGGGCCGGGCCAGGAAGCAGCCGCCGCTCCTGGCCCCATGGAGCTGCCCGCGGTACCCCAGCCCTGGCGCTACTGGCTGCTGCTGGGCGCCTACGGGCTCTTCCTGCTGCTGGGCGCCGCCGTCTTCGTGGGCGTCGAGGGGCCGCAGGAGGCCGCGCTGCGGGAGGCGCTACGGGGCGCCCGGGCCGGCTTCGTGCGCCAGCACCGGGGCTGCCTGGAGGAGGCCGGCCTGGAGCAGCTGCTGGAGCTGGCGCTGGCGGCCGAGAGCTACGGGGTCTCCGCGCTGGGCAATGTGTCCGAGGATGAGAACTGGGACTTCAGCTCCGCGCTCTTCTTCGCCGCCAGCGTCCTCACCACCACGGGTAGGGCCGGGTGCGCAGGAGGGGGGTGGATCTCAGGTTTGGGGGGGCGATCTGTGCGTGCCCGCGTTTGGGGGAGAGGGCGACAGAGCATAGCAGCCTCATCAGTGTTACTGAGCATGCTCAGTAAAAGCCAAGCAGCAAATTTGGGGAGGGGAGCCCTATTCCGTTGGCCCTCCCCCCTACACACACATCACCTCTTCTAGGGCTAGTAAGGCACTGAAAGTCAAGGGCTACCTCTACACTGCAGGCTTTTTGCACAAGAACAGCTGTTCTTGCACAAAAATTAGCTGGGTGTCTACACTGCAGACATGTTTTTGTGCAAGTAAATTTACAGTACAGTGTTGGAAAAGAGGGCTTCTTCCGGAAGAGTTATTCCTTTCCTCACGAGGAATAAGCCCTCTTGCGCAAGAGCTCTTCCACAAGAAGGCAGTGTAGACAGGCAACATGATTTTCTTGCACAAGAAACCCCTATGGCTAAAATGGCCACCAGAGCTTTCTTGCTCAAGAGCACATCCACACTGCCATGGATGCTCTTGCGCAAAAGCACATGGCAGTGTGGACATGATCTTGTGGAAGACCTTTTGCACAAGAACTCTTGCACAAAACAGTTCTTGCGCAAGAAGCCTGCAGTGTCTAGACATAGCCTAGGGCAGTGGTCCCCAACCTTTTGGGGTTGCTGGGTGTCCGGGGGCGGGGCCGCGCACGCGCCGGGTGCCCGGGGACGGGGCTGCCCATGCGCCCCGCGCCTGGGGCAGGGCCAGCCCTGATCACTTGGCGGGCACGCACAAATGCCCCGGTGGGCGCCAGGGCGCGCACAAATGCCCCAGTGGGCGCCACGCTGGGGACCACTGGCCTAGGGTTTTTGGCAGATAACTTAGCAACTAGCCGACAGGATAAGAGCACTGTATCTAATTCCTATGTACAAGAAAGAAAATGTAAATACAAACCAGACCCACTCAGCATTCTGACATCTTGCAGCAGGTCACTGAAGAGACACTGGTCAGCCTTAAAATGTGACTATATATTCTTATTTTCTTACTAACGAGAGAGTGCATGGGCATCCGGTAGCTTAGGTGTGGGAAGGTTTTGCCTTCCTGAACACTCTGTAGGCCTTCTGGGGATGGAGCGTTGCTGCCCCCAGCACCTTTCTTCCCCCCTGCTGCGGAGCCAGGGAAGCTGAGGCATGCAGGTATTCACCCCATTCCCTCCTTGTGATGGGGGTCACATGCTTGCATGCTGCCCCGCTTCGTCTCCTCCCCATGGTGGGGGGCAGGGCCTCAGCTGAGAGGGCAGATACATTTGGGCTGTATATAAGATCAGAACGGCCATACTGGGTCAGACCAATGGTCCATTTAGCCACATATCCTGTCTTCTGACAGTGGCCAATGCCAGGGGCTTCAGAAGGCATAAACAGAAGAGACAATCATCAAATCATCCATCCCTCATTGCCCATTCCCAGCTTCTGGCACCATCTCTGTCCATTCTGGCTAGTAGCCATTGATGGACCTATTTTCCTTTAATTTATTTTGCTCTTATTGGAACCCTGTTATAGTTTGGGCTTTTCCACCATCTCCTGGCAAAGAGTTTCACAGGTTGACTGCGAAGAAATAATTTGTTTTAAATCTGCTGCTTATGCATTTAATTGGGTGAGCTTCTTGTGTTATGTTAGTGAATGAGTAAATAACATTTCCTTATTCTATTTTCCCACACCATTCATGAATTTCTTGACTTCTAACATATCCCCCCCCCCCTTTAGTCATTTCTTTTCCAAGCTGAAAAGTCTCAATCTTGTTAATCTCTCATCATATGGAAGCTGTTCCTTACCCCTAATCATTTCTGTTGGCCTTTCTCTACCTTTTCCAAATCCAATATATATTTTTACATGGGGCGACCAAATCTGCATACAGTATTCAAGGTGTGGACATATCATGACATTATATAGAGGCAATATGATTTTTTTGTCTTATCTATTCCTTCCTAATGATTCCAAATATTCTGTTAGTTTTTAGACTGCCACTGCACACTGAGCAGACATGTCAGGGAACGATACACAATGATTCTCTTCCAACAGCTATTTTAGAACCCATCATTTTTGCATGTATAGTTGGGATTATATTTTTCCAGGTGCATTACATGGCGTTTATCAACACTGAATTCCATCTGCCCTTGTTGCCCAATCACCCAGTTTTGTGAGATTCCTTTGTAACTCTTTGCAGTCAGCCTTGGACTTGACTATTTTGAGTAATTTTGTAGTATCTGCAAATTTTGCCATCTCCCTTTTCAAGAACATTTATAAATTTAACAGTACTGGTCTAAATTCAAATCCCAGCAGCAGAACACTCTTTGCTACTCTTCCCTCCTCCGCAACTTTTACATACCTGGCAATGTTTTCATGATGATTCAAGGATCCTTCAATTACTTGACTGGCCAGTCCTTTGTTATTCTTGATCACCTGGCTCCCTCTTGTTATAACAAGCTCCCTGCCCTAAAGGCAAAGCTGCAAACAGCTCAAACTCTGTTGCATTTAAAAATGCCTCTGGAGCCAGGGCATGCAGCTTTAAGCAGACGGCAAGTATGAAAACCAGTGGTTCAGACTTCAGGGGAACTACTGTCCCCAGCCCCCTTAAATGGCATTCTTGGGGGGGGGGGGGACAGCTGGGGGGATAGCCCCGAGCTGGAAGGGCAGGGGGGAAGAGCCCTGGGCTGGAAGAGCTGGAGGGGAAGAGCAGGGATGGGGCACCAGCGGGGGAGGTGGGCTGCAGGTCTGGAGTGAGTGACTGTAGTGAAGATAGGGAGGGGCATATGGGGCAGAGCTGGGACAGCAAGGAGATGCAGGTTGGGCAGAAGAGGCACCATTCTTGTCCCTTAACCCACTGACTTTCTCCTCCCAGGCTATGGCCATACGGTGCCCCTGTCGGATGGGGGGAAGGTTTTCTGCATCCTCTATACCCTGCTGGGGCTCCCAGCCTCCCTGCTCCTGGCCACCTGTCTCCTGCAGCAACTCATGGAGCTGTTAAGCCACCGGCCTGTGCGGTATCTCCACACCCGCTGGGGCATCTCACCAGGCCATGCTGCACTGGGCCACGCAACTGCCATGGGACTGTGTGTGCTGGGGCTTTTTATCCTGCTCCCAGCCCTCTGCTTCTGGGCCCTGGAGAACGGCTGGACCTTCCTGGAGTCCATTTACTTCTGCTTCATCTCGCTCAGCACCATTGGGCTTGGGGACTACGTGCCAGGTCACAGCAGCCACCCCTTGCTGCGCCATCTCTACAAAATCAGCATCACCTGTGAGCCATTCTCCGGGCAGCCACTAAGGAGCGCTGTACTGCAGGGAGCAGGGCGGGGGTCAGTGGGGAGGGGCAGTGCCGCAGGAAAGGGTTCAGCAGGGGGGCGCTGTGCTGCAGGGAGTGGGGGAGAGGGGCTGTGCTGCAGGGAGGGGCTCAGCGGGGGGGACTGTGCTGCAGGAAGCAGGGCGGGGGTCAGCGGGGGGGGCTGTGCTGCAGGGAGCAGGGCGGTGGTCAGCAGGGGGGCTGCACCACAGGGGAGGGGGAGAAATCCCATCTGAGCCCCATGGTCCTCCTCTTTCCCCCCAGGTTACCTTCTCGTGGGGCTCTTGGCCATGCTGCTGGCTCTGGAGACCATCTATGAGCTGCGTGAGACCCACGACCTTATCCGATTCTTCGCTCCTCCCCGGGTCCCTGCCTGCCCCTCCAGTGAGGATGACGACCGGCTGGAGATCCTGAGCTGTGACCAGCTGGGCCTGGCTACTGTTTGTGGTGCCCCCCCCTCTGGGAGCCAACCAGAGAAGGAGGCTGATGGGACAGCAGCATCCCCTGATGGCC
This sequence comes from Pelochelys cantorii, assembly GCA_032595735.1. Lineage (NCBI taxonomy): Eukaryota > Metazoa > Chordata > Testudines > Trionychidae > Pelochelys > Pelochelys cantorii. Next base: position 37,779,811 of record CM064336.1, read on the forward strand.
CAACTGGGTAACCCCCTTGGACAATGTGTTGTCTCCCTCCCATGCATCAATAAAGGAAGCTGTACAGAACAGTCACTGACTGTGGACATGGGGGTGCCAGGTTGGTAACTTTACCATTGGTCTGTTCTGGGGGGCAGATATGGGCTGGAAAGGCTCATTAGGGGGGAATATTGGGGTGGCTGGTCCTGTGGGTTGGATCTGGGGCAGCAGAGAGAGGAGACACTGGGGTGGAAGGGCCCAGAGGTGTGAGCCAGAGTTGCAAGGGGAGAGGGAGATACTGACTGAATGGGGATGGGAATACACTAGGGATGTTAAATATCGGTTAATTGAATTATTGATTAACCTCATGAATTCTTATCAGTTACTCAACTATTCTGTAGTCCCTGGGCAGCCCCTGCCTGGGGGGGAGGGGCCTGAGCTCCTGGATCCAGCATGAGCAGGAACTGAGCTGGGCTGCCTGCCTGCCTGGCTCCTAATACACTTTAAATGCAGAGCCACAGTGGGGGTAGGTCCAGGACCCAGGGCAAGCTGGGACTGAGCTGAGCTGCTGGCCTGCCTGCTAAAAAATTTACTGGCGGGGGGGGGGGGGGGAGAGAGATGTGTGTAGTCTATAGCAGTGTTTCTCAACCTTTTTTTATAAGTACCCCTTTAATAAAATAATAATAAAAAAAAAAGTATCCCAGTACCTACAATTTTCAGAGACACACACTTTTTTTCTACCATTGCAACACATTTGTTTAAACAATGTAATTATAGCCAGGCGGATGATGAAATTTTGGGGTGTGAAAAGTACAAAAATAATAAAACGCTGTAAAACTTAAAACAAAAATTCAGTTTTCTCCAAATGTCAGTTGTGTTGATGTACCCCCCAGACTTCTCTCAAGTACCCCTAAGGGTACTCATACCACTGGTTGAGAAACACTGGTCTATAGCACTAACCTATAAGCTTTTGCTTATTGGTTAATCGACTACACTGTTACATCCCTAGAATACACCCAGTATCCTCAGAATAAACAAGCACCTTCTTGCATCCTATTTCCTCCCACTCCTCCCCAGGAATTACGCGTTGCCCCTGCTCTGGGTAGGCAGGGCATGAGGGACACATGCTCCCCAAATGCCATGGGTAGGAGGGGCAAGGGGCTGGCCAGCAGCTGGCAGGTAAACTAGTGGGGGGGGGCTGGTGTCCACAGCAGGGATCCACCCCCACTGCCTCCTGCACACACCTGCAGTGATGGGGAAAGCGAGCCAGCACAGCCCCAGTTCTCTCTGCTCTCGCAGCATGTTGCGCGGGGGGGCGGTGGGAGACTGTCCCACACTCGTGGGTGGGAAGCGGAGCAATGTGGCCAGGGCAGCAGAACAAGCTGGGCCACGTTGCTTTGCTTCCCCTGCTGCTGCTGCTGGGGAGTGTGGCGGGGTGGTCCTTCAGGCTGCATCATTTGGGGGAAGCAGCAGGCTGGGGGTGGAGCATAGGCAGGTGAGGGGGCAGAGCAGAGGTGGGGCCAGGGCAGAGGGGGGTTGTCCCAGCCCTTCCCCGAAGTGGGGGATCACGTAGCAAGTGGCCCCTGTCCAGGAGCTGCTAAGAACTGTCACCCAGGAGGGGGTAAGTCCTGGACTCTGTGACTGACCCTGAGCCAAGCCAATGCCAGCCTCAGAGCCCAGGGGAGCAGCACGGGCCACGAGGCATCTGGGTCCTATGGTTGTTCCTAGCTTTTGGCCCACCTGCCCACACCAATGTGAGAAACTCCCTTCCCAGAGGGGTACATCTCTGGGGGGGAGGGGGGGGTCTAGTGGGGTAGAGCAGGCAGAGCTGGGAGCCAGGACTCCTGGGTTCTAGCACTGACACTGGGAGGGGTGTGAGGTTTATAGAGCAGGGGGGTGCTGGGAGCCAGGACTCCTGGGTTCTATTCCAGGATCTGAATAGTCCAATATAAGTAAAACATTCTTAATGCCAGTTACAGTGTTGTGGCAGTTGGTTGTTTTTTAATAACTGTTGCAAGGAAGCTCACAGCGCCAGAGTCCCCAGCTGGGGACACTGCTGTGAAGGATGTTTGCAGCAGTACGTTCATCCTTCTCTCCCGTGCTTTCTGAGGTGAGCTCCCCTACTGGAAGTATTGCTGGGTCCAAGCCATGGAGGGTGCAGGGTGGCTGGCATTCCTGGGCCCCCGCCCCGAGTTTGGGAAAGCCACTGAGCCTGGCTGGCCCTGTCTGCCTTGGATGGACACATGGCTCGGTTCCATCTTATACTGCTTCTTCCCTCACCTCTATACTACTTGGATGGTTCAGGGCTACCATCCCAGGCCAAGGGTATTAGTGGGGGGCCTGGTCCTTAAACCAGAGATTAGGTGGATGGTCCCACCCCCACACTTGCTGGCAGTTGTAGGAAGCAGAGCAACCCAGCCCCAGGGATTTCCCTATACTCTGAATTTCCCTGACCTCCCCCCACCCCAGTTGGTGGCTAGTTACCTCACTGTGTTGCCCAAGTGATCAGCTTTGGCTGATGTTGAGTTACAAATCACTGAATGCCAGATTAATAAAATGTTGTTCTCCTTACTCTCTGAGTAAAGGGCGGCAGATTTGTCCTGATTGTGGTGCCCCCCTCAACTGAAATGCCGGCTCCCCGTGGGGAGAGAGGGTGGGGACAGGTGTTTTGCTTGATGGCCTGTCTCTGAATCACACATACTATTCGGCCTGCCTCTCTCCAATGTTTAAAGACAGCTGATTAGACTCCAGAGAGTCTTTTGGTTTTTTAAGTGACTACTTTAGATCTGAAATGCTTAAGTCTGCTCTGGGACAGTGTTTTCCTGGAAGAGACAGCCTAGCCCAGCCTGCATTTATCAGTCTCAACTAGCAGGTTGCCTCATTGAGAGCTGAAAGCTGAAACCTCAAGACCTTGTCTACACTGGCAGATGGAAAGCACTGGTAGTTACAGTGCTGCTCATGGAGCGCAGCAGTGAAAATGCTATTGGGAGTCCACACTCATGGCACTTGCAGCGCCTTTTGGAGTGGTGTATTCTGGGTAGCTATCCCACAGAGCACCTCTTCCCTTCTGCCAGAGGTTTGTGGGGAGGCAGAATCCTGGGTCCTGTCCCAATGCCCCACGGTGCATCACTTCACATCCCAGCAACTGCTGTGTGTCCGTGTTTGGCGCCCTCTTTCAATGGCTTCTGTGCTGCGCACACTGCTGCCTCCATCTGCAGGAATAGACTCGCAGCTGCTGACGAAAATGCTGACAGGTCTCACTGACACGTCATGAATGGCAGCTGAGTTATTCTTGAAGCTGCAAAGTGCTGTTGAGGAATCTGTGCAGCGTTTATACAACATGAGATTTCTTGTGGCATTCCCGGAAGTGCTGACCACTGCAGAATGTCGCTTTTGGGCTCAGGAAACAAGCACTGAGTGGTGGGGTCACATCATCATGCAAGCCTGGGATGACAAGCAGTGGTTGCAGAACTTTTGGATGAGGAAAGCCACTTTCATAGAACTGTGTGCTAAGCTCACTCCCACCCTACAGCACAAGGACACGCGAATGAGGGGTGCTCTCCTTATGCTCCCTCCTGTCGGTGTCCCTCCACTCTTTCAGTTGTGTTCAGTGTCGGTGTGCCTCGGGACATCTTGCAAAAACTCCTCTCTACTCTTTCTTGGGCACTTCTATGTCCTCCTTGGATGCTCTGCAGGAGTTAGAACTTCCTGACACTGGCATTCCAAGTCTGGTGCTATCAAGGCCAAAACTGCAATGTTACAGAAGGTCCGTTGTTAACACTAGACACAGCACTGTCCTGATCCCTGTCAAGCACTTGCACTGCCCCTGCTTGACTGTCCCAGAGTGAGTGTACATAACATACAGGAACCCCACAATGGTGAGTTCATCACTAGGGAAGCAGGGGAAACCCTCAGTGCAGTGGGACAGGAGAAAGGTCCAAGAAAACCCCTGGGCTATGTCTACACTGGCGGCTTCTTGTGCAAGAAGTCTTGCACAAGAAAATGTCCACACTGCCATGTGCGAGCTGTGCTTTTGCACAAAAGCTCCCATGGCAGTGTGGACGCTCTCTTGCGCAAGAAAGCTCTGATGGTCATTTTAGCCATAGGGCTCTCTTGTGCAAGAAATCCCTGCCGAGCGTCCACACTGCCCTCTTGCGCAAGAGCTCCTGTGCAAGAGGGCTTGTACCTGATAAAAAAGAGCGTAGCTCTTCCGCAAGGAGCCCTCTCTTATCACGCCGTACTGTACATTTCCTTGCGCAAGAGCGGGCGGGCAGTGTGGACTCTCTGCAGATTCTTGTGCAAGAACGGCTGTACTTGCGCAAGAAGCCGTGAGTGTAGACGTAGCCTTGCTGTAGTGGCACGAGGGTATCCCTCGGTGCAACTGGCCAGGGGGATGAAAGGGCAGGGGAAACCTTTGCATTAGACTTGCAGGGAAATTCCTTGGTGCAGCCAGGCAGGGATTCTCAATCGAGCCAGGAAGCAGGGGGTTTCATTTGCACAGGGCCATACTGTGCTCTGGGCAGCTGTGAATTGGGGAGAGCACTGTGGGGCAGGGAGTGAACGTTATTTCACTGCCATTCATTTCCACAGGCCGTGTTCACCCTGGAGGGCATTTTGCTGCTTAGGGTGAGCAGGGAAGCAAAGGAGGAACTTTCACTCAATTGTGGGTTCTGTTCAGGACCATACACAGTTTGTCTTTGCTCAGCAGTGGTCCCTCTGCCCTGCTGGTAGCACGGTGGCAAAGGAATCTCAGCCTGCAGGGGTCTAGTACCATGTTTGCTTTGCCCGCTACTCTCAGGAGAAGGGTGGCACAGCAGCTGCATGAAACTTTCCATGAGGTCTGTGAGGCAGCTTACTGAGATGTAAGGGATTGCATCAACGAGTCAGTCACCATCTGACCAACCCTCTACTGGTAGCAACACTACACAGAGCCAACAAGCCTCCTTTCTGTAACACTCCTGCTCTCAGCAAGTCACTTGAGCGCTGCCTGAGATCCAGCCCGCTTACCTGGCACATCATCCACAGCCTCAAGGGCGAGAGTGGTTCGCCTCATCAGGAGTACACAGCAGCTCCTGACTGCAAACCTCTGTGGAGGCTGAGTCCTCCTGTGGCTTCGAGTCCCTCTCCCTCTCAGCACACTGCCACAACTTCCTCCTCCTGGCTTGGGGTCACCTTTAAGTATATCATCCAGCTCTTTGTAGAACCTGCATGTCGTGGGCACAGCATTGGTTTGCTTCCTGCTGGTAGGTTGTTTCATTTTGACCCTGCACTCCAGTGAGTCCCGATCATGGCCCCTTTCAGTCACGCACCTACAGATGGGCCCGTAGATATTGTAATTCCTACTGCTGGAGCGCAGCTGGGACTGGGCTGCTTCCTCTCCCCAAATGCTGATGAGATCCAGCACCTCAGCATGGCTCCAAGCCTCTGGGCTTCACTGATTGTAGTTTGTTTGCACTGTCAGTGTAGCAGTCAGTTCTCATCCCCACCTTCCAGAACAGCAAAAAGGTTTGTTTTCTTAAATTGACTTCTACTCTTTGTGTTGCTGGAGGCAGCACAGGTATCCCATCCTTGTCGCCACTTTGTTGTATCGTTTGGAGTTCCAGAGTTTAGAAAGAAATCACTGGAAACACAGTGAGCTTGAGCAGTTGCAAGTGTCCATTTATTTCATAACACAGAAGTAACTAGCACCAGCCCAAACCGGCTGGGCTCACCCCTAGTGACCTAAGACAGTTACTATCACAACAACAAGATTTATATCCATCCATCCACAACAATAAATACACAACAGCTACTCTTGGGCACGTCTACACTTAAAACACTGTAGTGCTTTAATAAGGGTGCTAATACACCAACAGGAGACTTTCTCCCATCAATGTAGTTAATCCATCTCCCCAAGAGGTGGTAGCTATGTTGATGGGATATCTGCCACCATTGTGCTGTCTACCCTGGGAGTTAGGGTGGTATAACTACATCATTCCAGGGTGTGGATTTCTGCCTCTCCTGAAGGAGAGAAGTCTGTAATGTAGACTAGGGCTTAGTCTAAATTCTAATCATTCTTCTAACTGGTCTGAACATTGCCAGTGTCTTGCTATCTTTATTATCTGCCCACAGCATGGACTCCCAACTCTTTGTTTTTTAGTTAATAATTCTTTGTGCTATTGCTTTGCTACTTCTATACTTTGTTAGATCTCTACTTTGTTGTTTTTGCTTTTTAATAAACCTTGCTCCATTTTGCACCCCTCATTCTACCATGAAAGGGAGTTTTGGGGTACTTTGGTATCTTATTTATGGCTACTGTAGCTATTGGTATTAATTATTTAATTACACAGTCTTTGAAATTCTTTTATCAATCTCACAATCACCATTCACAGACTCAGTAACTTAATTGTAAGTAGTTCCCAGTTAGCTTTCTGAAAATACCAGGTGGGACATTTTTATTACCTTTAACCTCACTTTAAAGTAAATGTAGGAAAATGATCACTCCCATTCCTCCTTCCTTACACATTTTCAGTTGCATCTACTTGCATTATCTGTTGTTATAATTCCCAGGGCTAAGCAATACAAATGCCACATGCTGCATTAAATCTGGTTGGACTGCCACCATTCAAAACCACTAGATCATTTTCAACAATAAACTTTCCCAAGCATGCCACACTGGTATCATCTGTCTTATTTTCCCACAGGTTAGTATTCTTTGCTATTCCTTGTAATTCTAAGCATTCTGATTTCCTACTTCAGTTACAGATATTATAAATCCTTACAGAATGATTTCTCACCTGCACTAGGATCTCTACAGCATTGTTTTTGTGACTTACACTACACAGCCATAGAGAGAAAAGTAATCTTTCCCTTGTGGAAGTACATGCAACACCACCTCTCCCTAGTTTTTGGTCTTCTCTAAAGGCTTGTCTAAATTCCCCTGGGATTTTAAAAGCAAGCTATTGAACCAATCACCAGGATACACTGGACATTCAGTTTGGTTTCATTTCCTGACTGTTTTAAGTCTTAACTATGTGCTGTTGAACTGTGCACGCTCACAAAAGCTGCTGGTCCCATAAGAGTGATATGTCGCCATTAACCTCATTCAAAATTCCATGAATATGGCCTGTTGACAAATTGCTAACACAGTTTTCCATGGCCCTTGCTGTAATTTTAATTGTTTTCCACTTATGATGTGCAGTTTCTTTCTTTTATCATAAAATGCAACAAAGCTTCCTTTTTCACTACTAATAGTATATCTCCACCTATTCCTTCTGCAGTGTTTAGTGTATTTGTATAAAGTGTGGCTATGGACCCTTATCCTGTGCTGACTCTCTCTCCCTGCTCCATCTGATGTTTCGAGAGCACTGACAGCTTCCACATAAGATATGTGAATAACTACTTTTGGCTTGGCTTTGCTGCAATACACTCTCCATCAGACAGACAGGTCACCAAGGCAGTTACTACACTTAGCCTCCACCCAGTGTCATAGGCATGCTGGCCACCGCATTGATCACCCCTCATTTTCCCTTGCCAAACATTTGCTACATGCCCTCCCCATGGGTATATGTGGCACTTTTGGGGAAGGGGAAATTTATAGTTTGACTCTAGAGCTCTGAAACCCTAGTGTTACTTTCTCAGATAGATGCCTGCACTTAAATGTAATCAATTGCTGTAAATGATTTGCAGTCTCCTCTGTTAATTTAGTCCACACATTTACAAATTAGTTGCTTAATTAATACCTTTCTCTTCTTCTATACCATTATTATTGCATTGTTGGTCAGTGCTAAAGGCTCTTCATATACTACCCTCTTTGTCTCAGTCAGATATGCTGGTACCTGCTGGCTGACTTTAACTTCCCCAAGTGTTTCAGGTTTTGTTTTATTTTAACCAGTTTACCAATATGCTCTTTTTTACATTTTACATTCAGCTAAAAGATCCTCTCATCTCACAACCTCCTGGCTCTTACTATATCTCCTATGCGTTCTTTAACTTCTTTTACAGGGGTAATGTCACCTAAACATATTGGCTACGTCTACACTGCAGGCTTTTTGTGCCAGAATAGCTGTTCTGGAGCAAAAACTTGCAGAGCTTCTACAGTGCACGTGCATTCTTGCACAAGTAAATTTACAGTACAGCGTTGGAAAACAGGGGTTGTTCCAGAAGAGTTATTCCTCTCCCCATGAGGAATAAGCCCTCTTGTGCAAGAGCTCTTCCACAAGAAGGCAGTGTAGCCAGGCAACATGAATTTCTTGCACAAGAAAGCCATCAGAGCTTTCTTGTGCAAGAGAGCATCCACACTGCCATGCACTCTCTTGCGCAAAAGCACATCTCTTGCACAAAAGCACACGGCAGTGTGGATGCACTCTTGTGGAAGACCTTTTGCACAAGAACTCTTGCACAAAACAGTTCTTGCACAAGACACCTGCAGTGTAGACATAGCCATTGTGTGGGCTAGGGATCTTGTAATTATAACATACTGGTTTAATTCCTTCCTCAGATTTGTTTTGTGCTAATAGCAGCTGAATTTGCTTCTGCTCTTTTTTTCCTTTGCATCCAGTCTCCCCCAAGGGATTCTTCAGTTTTCAGAGTGACTGAGGGGAAGGGGGATCAGAAAATCTTTCATCTCAGCCCTTCCCCTCCTCCAGCCTCCTAGCCCTACCCAGTAGTGACACAAACAAGGGAGAACAGCCTGGGCTGCTGCAATTTACTTAGGCACTTTCCCACCAGGAATGTGTGAAATGGGCTCAGCTGTGCCTCTGGGCACGATGGGAACGGATCCCAGTAGGAAGCCAGTTTTCAGTTATGATCTATCTACTGGCTCTTTGAGCTATCTAGCAACAAATAAGGTGGTTGTTTGTTTTTTTTTTTGCAGGATTTAGTGTTTTTGCAGGGGCTGCAGCAGCCTTTTGGGGAGAAGGAGGGTTTCTATCGGACGTCCCTTTTCATCTCAATCCCTGGTGGAGCTAGGTGGGGGCGAGGGGGAGGGGTTAACGTCAAAGGCGCTTGCTGCTCTTCCATTTCCAAGGTCAGAGGAAGGAGCGGTTTGTTTCTAATGCAAGGAGGAACGGCAGGGCTGGAGGGGACCACTCTGACCCCAGTGGCCCCTCCCTGCTAGGCCAGGCTGTGGCATCCCGGCAGCTGCTCCTCCTTCCCCGTGCGTGAGGTTCCCGAGCCGCTTGGGGGCAGCAATCTCCGCCCCAGGCGCCATCCTCCAAGCGGGCTCTGCCCTGAGGCCGAGTGCGGGGCCCCATTGACCTTGCGGGGGGGCGGGACGCAGCTCCCCGGGCGCTCCGTGGAGAAAGCGGCCAGGCGGGGACAGACCAGCCCTGCCGGCACCAGCCTCGTCTTACTCTGCAGCCCCCGGTACCTCCAGAGGGCGCCCCCAGCCCCGCCTGCTCGAGACCCTTTGCTGCCCCCTGCTGGGAGTCCTGGGCGCCGCTGGACGGGTGAAACGGCGCATGCGCCTTGAAAACACGTGCGGCGCGTGCGCTTGAGAAATAGACCCCCCCCCCCGGGCCACACCCGTAGACTCAGCTCCTATTGGTTGAGGCGGCGACCAATGTGGCGCCTGGGCGGGTAAAAGCCCGGAAACGGAGGCAACATCCGGAGGCAAAGGGGTGGGGGCTTGGCGGCTAGTTTCCAGTCCTGCAAGTGGCCTCCACTTGCCTGTGGCGCGCTCGGGCGGGGCACTGCCAGGCCCTTGCAGAGAGCGTTGCCTTGTGCGCAGCCTGGCTGCAAGGGCCTGTCACCCCAGCCCCGCCTCTGGGGGCTGAACCCGCAGGGCTTCCGCTTTGGCCCCGGACCCCCAGCAAGTCTAAGTCAGCTCTCGGCCCCTCCGTCCCCAGTGTGCAAACTGCTGGCTTAGAATTTTGCTCGAAAGTCCACAGTTGTATCTGCTCCAGTGTTATGGGGTGGGCGAAGCACCTCCCCCTCCTCTAGGCCGGTCAGTAGGGGTTGGGCCCCACCCTGCCTCTGGAGACACACAAGCTGGAGGAGCAGCCAGGGGGACTGCAGCCCTTTTTGCCAGGAGTAAAACAACAAGGGAGGGAACTACATTAAATAAAATACAAGTCTATGTAGCTACATGCCTAAGGAAATGCACACTAGACTATACAGCTGAGGAGACAGTGAGCTATGTTTCAAGAACAAATTGTCAAAGCAACCTGACAGCTTTCTGTGAGAGACAGGAAGCAGCATACAGGGTATATCTAGACCAGCGGTGGCCAACCTGTTAAAAGCAAAGAGCCACAATAGTTGGGGGGATATAGCGCAAATTGCTGGGGGAAAAAAAAGAAAGCCCCAGTGGCCCCTTTAAACACAACCCCAGCCATCTTTGGACAAGAAAAAAAAAAAAAAGGATGCTGCGCTTTTAAACACAGCTCTGGGTGGCTTTTTGGCCACATCAGGCTCTTGGCACCATTTTGCTTTGCCACGCTGGACGGTGAGCACAGAGAAATGGGGGGGAGGGCATTTTAAGGGGCGCAGGGGTGGCTTCGCAAGCCACAGGGGAGGCGTCACAAGGCACGCTTGAAGTGGGGAAGAGCCGTATGCGGCTCACAAACTGCGGGTTGACCAGCCCTGATCCAGACTTTAGTAAGGCGTTTATAACTTGTTGGATAACTACCCTTTGGAAACAGTTAATGCTGCACAATCATGGTGGAAGGGCATAACTGATTCCACAGGCAATCAATCAGTTCTGGGTCTGGTTTTCTTTCACATTTTCATTAATAATTTCAATGATGGCACAAAGTTGCAAATTATACCAAGCTCGAAGGGGATGATAATTCAAAATGATCTGGAAAAACTGGAGATATGGGCTGAAGTAAATCGTATGAAATTCAATAAGGACACATACAACGTATTCCACTTAGCTGACTGCCGGGGAAGGATTACTGTGGAAAGATACGAGGCAATAATGTTACATGTTTTTGTAAAAAAGTAAACATGCTGCAAAAATGAGCAAGATTCTATATGTAGACCCCTGCATCCACCTCTGCAGACATAATCTGCAGATATTGGCCTCCACGGCTGCAACTACCCAAAGTGGATATCTGCAAATTTGCAGGGGTCTAGATGCAAAAATTGTATCTGCAGCCGTAGCTGCAAAAATGAGCCATGGAGATCTCTATCCACATGCACAGATGCAGATATCTGTGGATATAAAGTGGCTAGCTGCGGATTTGCAGGGCTCCAGCTACATGTAGGTGTGAGAGTGGACACCAACAAATCTGTTGTGAAACGTTTACTCTACAAAACATATTCTAAGTATTTCTATTTCTCTTCTCCCCCTCAATGGGAAGTGTATATGAAAGTTGCTGATTGCTATTGCGACTTCCACATCACTTTATTCAAACAGTTACAAATTAGTGCAAATATCCAGGGAGCAAGGAATTGAAACTTCTTATTATTCAAGGCACTTCTGTTTTCTGCCTTCCCTAAACCCACATCAACTTTTTGTACCATGATAAAAAAAAAAAAAACAACTCTGTGAAATGGCAGTTGATAGGGTGGGAAACAGTCTCTCTCACACAGAAATAAATAGCCCCCACAGATTGTTCCCCTCTGCCATAGGGGACAGTCAGGCTCCCTGTACTGCCCTTGACAGTCATTGGAGAAGGGTGGGAAGGAAGGGGAGCCCGCAGATTGTACAAGGGGCAGCGCAGTGAGGCACTGAGGTAACAGCAGCAGCAGGCAAACCTTTCTTTGAGCCCTTTAAGAGGCAAAGGGCAATGTCCCAGCCATCGGGGCGGCAGGGGCTCTTAGCTGATGCAGCACTTCTCCTTGCGGCTGTATTTGCGCCGGCGCAGTTCCAGACCCCGCTCCAGCCGGGCATCTTCCTCTAGGGCTCTATGAGGAAATGCAAGTGGTAATTCAGGTTAAGTCTACACTGTCACATTACAGCGCTGTAACTTCCTGGCTCAAGGGTATGAAAATACACCCCATCCCTGCACACAACAAATTACAGCACTGCAAAGCACCAGTGTGTGAGCCCCATGTTCCCAACACTGTTAGCTACTCCCCTGGTGCAGGTGGTTTACATACAGCACTGGGAGAGCTCTCTCCCAGCACTCCTGGGCTATGTCTACACTGGCGGCTTCTTGCACAAGAACATCTTGCGCAAGGGTTCTTGTGCAAGAACACATCCACACTGCCATGTCCGAGATGTGCTTTTGCGCAAGAGCGCCCATGGCAGTGTGGATGCTCTCTTGCTCAAGAAAGCTCCGATGGCCATTTTAGCCATAGGCCTTTCTTGCGCAAGAAACCCCTGCGGCGCCTCCACACTGCCCTCTTGTGGAAGAGCTGTTGCGCAAGAGAGCTTACACCTGTTAGAAGAGAGTGTAGCTCTTGTGCAAGAAGCCCTCTCTTACCACGCCATACTGCAAATCTTCTTGCGCAAGAGAGGGTGGGCAGTGTGGATGCTCTGCGGGTTCTTGCGCAAGAAGGGCCGTACTTGTGCAAGAACCCACGAGTGTAGACATAGCCCTGCAGTGGCCACACTTTCAGTTTAAAGCACTGCGGTGGCTGCACTTTAAACTTTTAAGTATAGCCAAAGCCTCAGGGTGTCATGTCCAGAATGTCTTCTCCATGCCACCACACCCATACCTGACAGCCATGCCAAGACTCACATTCTCTCTTTGATGTCCAGGTCTCGCACCAGTTCATCCCGCTGGTTCACCAATGACACCAGTTCCTCCAGTAGGAGCTGCTCCCGCCTCTGCTGGGCTTCTGTCTTGAGCCAGTCTGCATGGGTTGGGGAGACATCTCAGCTAAGAAGCCAGAGCAAAAGTCTTCTAGACTCCTATTCCCTGCCCTTCTAAGTTACCCAGTCCTCACCTTCAATAGCCAGCATGGCTCTCAACTCCCGGCTCAGTAGCTCAAATCGTCTTTCCAGGTCCTGCTCCTCCATCCTGGGGGAAGAGAGAATTGGGAGGCAGTCCCAAAGTTATGCAGTTCCCTTCCCTTCCTTCAAAGCCCGGCCACCACCCTCCCCCCAGGTTCACTCACAGCAGCTGCAGCTGGTCCTGGCGCCGGATCAGTGCATTCTTCTTATTGACCAGTGTGAACCACTCCTGGATCAGCTCCTCCTCCTGGGCCCGATTTGTGCCTGCCATGGGGGGGAGGAGTGGGGCACGTGTGAGTACACTGCAGTGGTGTGGGGAATGCACTGCACAGGACAGTACAAAAACCAGCAAGTGACACTTGCACCTGTCGGGCAGCACAGCAGTGAGTGTTGGGGGGAGGGGGAACACATGCACTAGTGTGTGTGTGAGTGTGGCCCAGCGATGGGGTTGGGTCACCCTCTGGAGAGTTCCCCAACTTCTCTCCACCTTTTCTAACTGCCTGCTTCTTTGTCCCATCAGACAGGATGGCAGATACACAGTCGCTGAAACTCTCAGGGCTTTGGCTCCATCCCCTCCCCCAACGGGAGGCTCCCACTCTATAACATCACGAAGGCGATTCTGAGCAGTTCCAGAAGCTGCCAGCAGGTGGTACTGAGAGCCAACCATGCTGGGCATAGGACAGGGACTGCAGGGTGGTTGTGTGTGTCTCCGCCCAGCACCTGAATCCATGAGGAAGCGCAGCTCCTTCTCCACCACCGCTGCCCGGGCATCAATCTGCTTTTGTTCATTCTCCAAGGCCTGCAGCTCGGCCACCACATACTGGCTGGTGTCCTGGAACCGCTGCCAGGGAGGTAGGAGGTCAGACCCAGTGTCCTCTCAAGGGGAAAGGCCTCAGGTCCCATTCCCTGCCACCATCTCCCACAATTACCCAGCCTTACCGGAATCTCCTCATCTGCAGTGCTGCTCTCCTTGCTGGGGTCCTGGGATGGCTCCTGGGAGGTAGCACCAGGGGAGAGGGCTGTCTCTGGGGCGAGAAGACAGAGAGAGGCAGTTAGAGTGGGGACCCTAGAGACAGTTAAACCCCATTCTCCCACTGGCAGGGGGCAAGAAGGGGAGACCCCCCTTGTTGTAATTATTGGGGTGTGAGTTATTGGGGTGTTTGTTTTTTAATAAAGAGAAGTTTTGGACCACCACAACATCTCATGGCAATGAGATCCACTGCATAATTATGTGTTGTGTAAGAAAGTATTTCCTGTATTAAACCTATTGCCTATCACTTTCATCAGGTGACCCCATTTTTGTATTTAGGGACAGGATGAATAAAACTTCTCAAGTCACTTTTTCCTCACCATTCATGATTGTACAGAGCAGCGGTTCTCAAACTTCATTGTGCCACAACTCCCTTCTGATCACAAAAATTACTGCACAACCCCAGGAGGATCATACAGAAGCCTGAACCCACCCAAGCCCCAGCGCCTCAAGTGCAGGGAGGGGAACAGCCAAAGGGCTTCAGCCCCGGATGGGGGGACCTGTAACCTGAGTGCCATCACCCAAGGCTGAAGTCATCAGGGCTTTGGCTCCAACCCCAGACCCCAGCAAATCTAATGCCAGCCCTAGCGACCCCATTAAAATGGGGTAATGACCCACTTTGAGATTCTGACCTACAGTTTGAGAACCACTGGGCTAGACCTCTGTCCTATCCCCCATTAGTTGTCCCTTTTCTAAGCCTTTATCTTTTTAGCCTCTTCTTGTTTGGAAGCTGTTCCCTCGTCTTGCTCATCTTTTCCGCCCTTGGGTGAACCATTTACAATTGCACACTATCATTTCTGAGATGGGGCAAACAGAACTGGACACAGTGTTTTGGGGGGAGGGGTACCATGGATTTGTATAGTGGAATTACAGGATTTTCTGTCCTTTCCTAATGATCCTAACATTCAGTGAGCCTTTTGGTCCATGGCTGCATACTGAGCTGAAGTTTTCAGAGAACTCTCCAAAGAGACTCTTTCTTTGGTGGTGACAGCCTACCATTAGACATGAATAGTTGGAGTTATTTTTGCCAGTGTGCATTACACCTTGCACTTATCAATGCTGAACTTCTTCTGCCATTTTGTTGCCCACTCACTCCGTTGTGTGTGAGACACACACACACACACACACACACACCCTGCCCCGCTAATTCTTTCTAAATTTTTAATACAAGGTTAAAGTGATTTTAATGGAGTATTTGCCCTGGGAATAAGCAGGCTGAGGTCTCTGAATTCCACACTCTGAACCTGGGATAGCTCTTTAGCGTTGTGCAGGTGGTCTGCTAACATCTTGGACTCTGTGGGCTTGCATTGTGACACCTTGCTCTCCCCTAAGGATCCATCTTGCTCCTTTGCCCCCAAACCTAATGCTGATAAATAACGCAGACCCAATGGAAACCCCAGGCTCACCTGGGGCATGCTGAGTCCTGGCAGAAGCAGGGGGTCCCACCTTGGACATCATCATGCCTTCATGGTCATCCTGATGTGGGGAGGTGGAGAAAAGGGATTAGGAGAGCTTACAGCTAGTCCTTACCATAACAAAGCAGTCAATGCAGCACATCCCCAGGAAGCCCTACAATAACAAACCACCATCCACAGCCCTAGTATTTACGAGACAACCTACAAAAATAAATCAATGCTCCCAGAGGATCCTACAATAACAAACTTTTGCCTGCCACCCTGAAAGACCCTGAAATAATACATTACTTGGATTGTGCATGCTAATTTGTTACTGTAAGGACTCATGGGGCAGCATATGCTGGGTATCCCAAGAGGGAGGGTCTCTCATAAATATTAGGGGCTATGTATGATGGGTTATGAACTACCCAATAACAAGACACGGCTCCTGGGAGACTTCACGTGGCTCCCAACTGAGAAGGAGAAAGACACTCCCCGCCGGAGCCTAGGGGTCCCAGGCTAGTACATTGTGTGCTCCAGCCCCGCAGGGAAGCAGTGGGGAGGCTGGAGCATCAGTGCAGGTTCCCCAATGCTGGGGGGAGAGCCCTGAGCCTTGGGGGCTGGATTCAGGCAAGCTGGAGGCTGCATCCAGCCCCTGGGCCTTAGGTTCCCCACCCCTGGCCTACGACAACAACGCAGTGCCCCAGAGAAACCCTACAATAACTGAGCCCTTCCCTGTTCCTCACTCACCGCTCCAAGCCAGTCAGCCCTCCTTCGTGGTGTCTCCCCTGGGGGGCTGCCCGACTCTCCCTCGTCCATCGACAGTGACTCACTCTTGAGCCGTGAGCGCCGCTTCTTGAGCAGATCTGCATCACGCACATGGGAGAAGCCTGACTTACTGCCATGGGAACGTGGCGGGGCCACAGGGCCCTGGCTGCCTGTGGACAGTGAGCGTTGCAAGGATCGCTCGGCCTGGGCTGGCGCCTCCCCATTCCGCACAGACAGACGCTTCAGCCGTGGAGGGGGCACGAGCTTCTCATCCCCATTGGCTGGCACTTTCTCAGCATCTTCTGGGGCAAGGGGCTCTGCCTCTGGTTTCTTGGCTGGCTTGGACAGGGCACCATTGACCAATGCTTTTGCAGCATCCTTTGCAGCTTCACTCTCCCCATCCTTTGGGGTGGGCGGCTCTGCCTCTGGACTCATGGTTGGCTCGGCTGTAGCACCATTGATTGGCACTTTCCCAGAATCCTTTGGGACTGATAGCTCCACCTCTGATTTCACAGCTGTTTGGGATATGGCACTATTTACAGTCACTTTCCCAGCATCCTTTGCCTCTGCTGTCTTGACATCAATCCCAGCATCTTTTGAGGCAGAAAGTTCTGCCTCCAGTTTCTTGGTCAATTCAGCTCCTCCTGTCATAGCTTTATTGGCCCCTGCCTTCCCATCATCCCTTGCAGCAAGGGTAGTGCTCCCAGGCTCCTCAAGCCCTCTGGCAGCACCCTGGAAGCGCTCGGCATAGAAGCGGGCAGGGTCAATGGAGAAGGCAGGGTCCGAGTCAAACTTGCCCACCTTGTAGGTGCTCTGGCTGCTGTGGTTGGCGATCTGCACCACGTTCAACTCCTGGCCTGTGAAGAAGGCCCGGATCTGGCACAGGTATGTCATGACAATGAGTTTGTCAGGCACTGTCAAGAATACCATGTCAGCTGGCTCCAGCACCCGTGAGATGCCCAGGGAGGCAAAGCCATCGTAAGCCTGAGGGGAGAGAACAAATGGGGGAGGGGGGGTGATCAACCCCAATATCTAGCTCTGCCCCCCCCCCAAGCAAAGGAGAGAACCCAGAAGTGCTAATGCCCTCTGGTCATCCCCCAGCCTCCATATGCTGTGATCACCAGGCCACATACATACCCTGCAGCCTATGCTCCCACAGTGGGGAGTTCCTAACTCAGGGAGTCTCCCCAAACCAGAACAGCTCCTCTGCCCTCTCTAGGGGGGAGGACTCCTGTTAATAGGAAGAGCCAGAGAATAGTAACTGGGGATTTGAATATTAGAAATATAGACAGCTGGCTCTCTGATGACTGAGAGTGCCACATTTAGCTAAAAATCAAATCAGCAGGCCAGATGCCATTTGCCCCAGGGTACAGAAGGAATTAGCTGAGGAAATCTCTGATCCACGGGCAATAATATTTGCAAACTCATGGGTGACAGGAGAAGTCCCAGAAGATGGGAGAAACGCCAACATAAAAATGAGTAGCTGGGGAACTACTAGAGCAATCATTCCATTTGTGGATACTTGGAGGATGAAGGGGCAATCACTAGCAGCTGGCATGGATTTACCAAGAACAATCATGCCAAACTAGCTTGATTTCCTTCTTTTACAGGGTAACTGGTTTGGTGGATGGGTGGACATAATGTGGTGGACATAATATACCCAGACTTGAGCAAGGCTTTTGACATAGTCCCATAGGACATTCTGATATCTAATCTGGAGAAATGTAAGAAATGTGGGCTTGGCGGAACTACCATTAAGTGGATACATAATTGGTTAAACAATCACAAAGAGAAACTATGAATGGAATGAAGTTGGATTGCAGGGAGGTCTCAAGGAGGGTTCCAAAGGGAACTGTTCTCAGCCCAGTGTTGTTTAATATCTTTATTAATGACCTGGATGTATAGGCATAAAAATCTTATTGGTCAAATTTACAGAACTCACAAAACCGGGGGGGGAGGGGTGGCCCATACTTTTTAGGATAGAGCTAAGATTCAGAGGGCTCTTGATAAAATGGAAACCTGGGCTATAGGCAACAAACTCAAATGCAGCAAAGACAAATGTAAGGTGTTACACTTTGGGAAGAAAAAACAAATGCAGAAATACAGACTGGGGGCTAACTGGCTTGGCAGCAGCACTGCCGAAAAAGATCTGGGAGTTGTGGTGGATCACAACCTTGACACAAGTCAGCAATGTGATGCTGTTGCAAAAAAATTAAATGCAATTTTCTGTTGCATTAACAGAGGTCTAGCATGCAGGTCACAGAAGGAACCACTGGTTAGGCTTCAGGTGGAGTATCGTATCCAATTTTGGTCTCCAACGTGTAAAAAGAATGCAAAGAACTGGAAAGGATCCAGAGGTAAGCAACAAAGATGATCAAAGAGCTGGAATGCGAGCCGTATGAGTGAAGGCTGAAGGGACTGGGTATCTTTAATTTAGAAAAGAGGAGATTGAGGGAGGACATAATAGCAGCCTTCAAATACTTGAAAGGCTGCCAGAAAAAAAGATGAAGAAAAGTTGTCTTTGCTTGCCATAAAGGGCAGCACAAGAGGCAAAGAGTTCAAACTATAGGAGAGCAAGATGTTGATTAAATCCCAGGAAAAACTCCAGATTGTAAGAACTATAGGACAGTGGGACAAATGCCCTGGAAGGTTGTGGAAGTTCCTTTGCTGGAGGTTTGCAAAAGGAGGCTGGAGCCATCTGTTGTGGATGGTTTAGACAAAACAAATCCAGCATCTTGGCAGGGGGTTACACTAGCTGACCCTCACAACCCCCTAACATTCTATGGTGAATTGGCTGCCATGGGCAAAGACTGTGGACCTCTTGAGACATCTACTATACACAAGAATACTCAAGGAGCTGATAGAGGAGGTATCTGAGCCATTAGCCATCATCTCTGAAAAGTCATGGAAGTCGGGAGAGATTCCAGAAGACTGGAAAAAAGGGCAAATATAGTGCCCATCTCTAAAAAGGGAAATAGGAACAACCCAGGAAACTACACACCAGTCAGCTTAACTTCTGTGACAAAAAAGAAAATGGAGCAAATAAATAAGAAACCTATCTGCAAACATCTGAAAGATAATGTGATAAGTAACAATCAGTGTGGATTTGTCAAGAACAAATCATGTCAAATCAACCTGATAGCTTTCTTTGATAGGATAACAAGCCTTATGGATAAAAGGGAAGTGGTAGATGTGGTATACCTAGATTTTAGTAAAGCATTTGATACAGCCTCACAAGACCTTCTTATCAATAAACTAAGGAAATACAATGTAGATGGGGTTATTATAGGGTGGGTGCTTAACTAGTTGGATAACAACTCTTAGGGTATGTCTTCACTGCACGGCTATTTCAGGATACTGGAGGTATCCCAAAATAGCTACCCCGCATCTACACAAGCCGTCTATTATTTCGAAATATTTTTCAAAATAACGGGTGCGCTATTTTGGCATCCTGGTAACCCTCATTCCACGAGGGCTAAGGGATGTCTTGAAATAGAGCATTATTTCGAAATTTGGTGCTGTGTAGACTCACCAAATTTCAAAATAACCTATTTAGAAATTCAATCAAAATAAGATACGCGATTTGCTAGCGCAAATTGCCTATCTTATTTTGAGTTTAGGGTGCTGTGTAGATGCACCCTTAGAGAGTAGTTATCAGTGGTTCACAATCATGGTGGAAGGACATAACAAGTGGGGTTCCACAGGAATAAGTTTTGGGACCGGTTCTGTTCAATATCTTCATCAACAATTTAGATAATGACATAGAGACTACGCTTATAGAGTTTGCAGATGGTACCAAGCTAGGACGGGTTGCAAGTGTTTTGGAGGATAAAGTCATAATTCAAAATGATCTGGACAAACTAGAGAAATGGTCTGGGGTAAATAGGATGAAATTCAATAAGGACAAATGCAAAGTACTTCACTTAGGGAGGAACAATCAGCTTCCCACATACAAAAGGGAGTGTCCGTCTAGGAAGGAGTACTGCAGAAAGGGATCAGGGGTAATAGTGGACCACAAGCTAAATATGAATTAACAGTCTAACATTGTTGTAAAAAAAAAAGCAAACATCATTCTAAAAGTCTCAGAGAGATAGCTGTGTTAGTCTGTAACTTTAAAAATGAGTAGTCCTGTGGCACCTTAGAGACATATATATATATATATAAAATCATGAACTTTTGTAGGCAAAATCCACTTCTTCAGATAAGATGATCTCAAGATGACCTTCTTATCAATAAACTAGGGTAATATAATACAAATATCAAGATAATTTCATCTGAAGAAGCAGGGTTTGCCCATGAAAGCTCATGATACTATATATATATTTTTTGTTAGTCTCTAAGGTGCCGCGGGACTACTCATTGTTTTTAAACATAATTCTAGGATGCATTAACAGGAGTGTTGTGAGCAAAACACAAGAAGTAATTCTTCCCCTCTACTCTGCACTGATTAGGCCTCAGCTGGAGTATTGGGTCCATTTCCTGGCAACACATTTCAGGAAAGATGTGGAGAAATTGGAGAAGGTCCAGAGAAGAGCAACAAAAATGATTAAAAGTCTAGAAAACATGACCTATGAGGGAAGACTGAAAGAACTGGGTTTGTTTTTTTTTATTTATAAAAGAGACGACTGGCAGGGGACATGATAGCAGCTTTTAAGTACCTAAAAGGGGGACTGAGAAAAATTATTCTCCTTAACCTCTGATAAGACAAGAAAATTTAGGTCTTAAATTGCAGCAAGGGAGGTTTAAGTTGGATATTAGGAAAAACTTCCTACCAGTCAGGGTGATTAAACACAGGAATAAATTGCCTAGGGAGGTTGTGGAATCTCCATCACTGGAGATATTTAAGAGCAGGTTAGACAGACAACTGTCTGGGATGATCTAGTGCTCTTGGTTCTGTCGTGATGGCAGAGGACTCGTCTTGATGACCTCTCGAGGTCCCTTCCATTTCTAGTGTTCTATTATTCTGTCTAGTGCTGGGGAGGAGCTGGTTCTCTTGGCACATGTAGGTACCAATGACACAGAGGTTAGCAGAGAAGCCCTGGAGGCCTAATTTAGGCTGCTAGGTAAGGGATTAAAGTCCAGGATCTCCATGGTAGCATTCTCTGCCACGTTTCCAGTTCCACACACAGGGCCAGTTAGACAGGCAGAACGGCAGAGTCTCAATGAGTGGTTGAGACAATGATGGGAGGAGGGGCTTAGGTTTATATGGAACTGGGGAACCTTTTGGGAAAGGGGGAGCCAATACAGGAAGAGCAAGCTCCACCTAAACCAAAATGGAACTTCATGGCTCCAATTAAAAAGGTGGAAGAGGAGTTTTTAAACTAAGGCCTAGGGGAAAGCAGAAGGTACAGAGGAACATGTGGTTCAGACAGACACATCCCTTAGGGGGTTGTCTATTAATAGAGATTGTCTATAACCTAGAAGAGAGGAGAGACTAGATGTTGATAAAGTACAGGTGGGAACTGAAGAGAGTCAGTGAAAGGAAAGAGAGTTCAATTCAGTTATATCACATGAAGGCAGAGAACTGAATACTGACATATTGTGTAAAGTGCTTATGTACCCAAATGCTAAAAGGATAAAAACTGGCCAGCCTGCTGTTAACTGAGGGTATTGCTGTAACAGGCACCACAGAAACTGAGTGGAATGAGGACAACGAATGGGACATGGTAATGCCAGGGTACAAAATAGACAGGAATGACAGTGTGTGCTGGTGGGGGAAGGACACTACAGATGAAAACAAGTATTGAATCAAACATAGGGAAAATCTTAAATGCAGCAGACTGTCTATCCATAGGGATTTTATGGTAAATTTCATACTTGAATAGTTAGAGTATAGTAGCGGGAATATACTGACCACCTGCCCAGGAAGGTTATGTGACTGTGAAATGCTCAGGGAGATTAGAGAGACTGCAAAACCAGAAAACCTAATAATAGTGGGGGGTTTCCACTATCCCCATACTGAATAGGAACATTTCACCTCAGGGCCAGCTGCAGAGATAACATTTCTAGACACCATTAATTATTGCTTCTTGGAGTAGCTAATTCTGGATCCCCCAAGCGGAGAGGCAATTTACTCTGAAGTGGTGCACACGATCTGGGGAGGGGAGGGGGATCCAAAAGAAACCCAACACTGTAGCGTTTAATTTCACACAAAAATGAAAAGGCTAGTTAAATGGAAATTAAAAGGAACAGTCACAAGAGTGAAATGCCTGCAAACTGCATGGAAACCTTTTAAAATACCATAATAGGGTTTCAAATTAAAGATATGCCCCAAATTAAAACAACAACAACAACAACAAGAGGCTCAAACACTATACTAGCTAAACAAACAGAGTAAAAGAGGTGGGTAGAGACAAATGACATCTTTTAAAAATTGGATGTGGAAGGGTCATAAACTCTGGTGAATCAAGTGTGAAAGTGTAATTAGGCAGGCCAAAAAAGAATTTGAAGAGTAAAATTTTTTTAAGTACATCAGAAGCAGGAAGCCTGGCAAACAATCAGTGGGGCCAATGGACAATTGAGGTGCTAAGTCGGCACTCAAGGAAGACAAGGCCAGTTCAGAGAAGCTAAATTAATGCTTTCCATTGATCTCTGCAGCAGAGGATGTGAAGAACATGGGTTGCAGATAAGGGAGGCTACCCCATGGTCTGAGTGTCCCTAAACCTCTGACAACTAGAAGCTGGGACTGGACACAGGAGGGATCACTTAGTAAATTGCCCTGTTCTGTTCACTCCCTCTGTAATATCTGGCACAAGCCACTGTCAGAAGACGGGACACTGGGCTAGATGGACCATTGAGCTGAGCCAGAAGCACCAGTCTTATGTTTTTACAGTCTTTTGTCCCCCACCTGCTGGGATTGCAAACTTACCAGCTTGTTGTTCTGTTTGATAGCGAGAGGGTCCAGGCTCTCATAATTGCTGGAGGAGGACAGACAGACATGACAATGATAGATCCTGCTCAATGAATGAGATCTCCAGAGTAGGGATGTGAACGAGTAGTCGACTAGTCGATTAACCGATAAGCCTAAACTTATTGGTTAATCTAGTCAACTACTTGCATTTCCTCTCTCTTGCTGCCTCTGTATCAAATGGAGTAGCGTGGGGTGGCAGGCAGCCAGACCATGAGGGGAGCTGGTTTTTAAACAGGCTCCCATCATGGGCTGACTCCCGCCTGGCACACTGCGCTGATACAGAGGCAGCAGCACAGGGTGGCAGGGGGCTCTCTGGGAGTGGTGGCAAAGCGCACTGGCTGCCGGCTCCACCTCAGGGACTATCGAATAGTCGTGTAACCACTAAGATTTCATGCAGTTAGTTGATTATTCAATTAATCGATAGCTCACATCCCTACTCCAGAGTCTGCATCCCAACCCCATCCTCCTACCCTGCCCCCATTTGCCTCTCAGAGACACTCCCCCTCCATGGTCTCCCCACCAACACTCACCTCTCCTGATGCCCCTCAACCCTGACTCACAGCCCCCTGCTAGCCCAACACCAGGCTTCCTCACTGACCTTCAGTCTCAACCTGCAGCCCCAGGACTCACATTTTCTCTGGGTGGAAGTGGTGTAGCATGGCGCAGAATGCCAGCCCATTGCGCCAGGAGGTGGTGAAGTTGGTGACTCGGACACCCCGGTAGCCAGCTGTGACATTCTGGCACCATTCCAGTAGCGACTGGCTGCAACTGACCAGGCCTGGACTAGAAGCTTGGGGCTCCTCCTAAGAGACAAACAGGGGATGGGGTGGGATATGGGTTGGGGAGGCACTGGCTCATCCCACGCTAGGCAAAGCACCCCCACACTAAGCCCGCCCCAGCACTGGCCAGCCATGCAACCATACTGCCCTCCTAGGTCTCCCATACTCCTGCTTGCATAACACCCCCCACCACCACCTTGGCACCAGTACCTCCTCCATCATCAGGGATCCCAACACAGAGGCACCAAGCCACTTCTTTGTCCCAGGTCTGGGGCTGTACGGGACAAAGACCCAGCCAATCCCCAGTTGTTGCACCCTCCCATGCCTCCTGCTAGGCAAGGGGGTTTTCCTGGCTGGCCCTGCTGTGCCCAGTGTGCGCTAGCAACTGGGATCCAGCCACCCCCATGCAGCGCAGTCAGCAAGCCAGATACTGGGCAGGGTCTGTGGGCCACAGAGTCAAGGGAACAGATTAGTAAGAGGACTGCAATGCCCTGGTGATCCATCACCAGGTGTTATCCTTAGTCCCAATTAAAGGGGAGGAGGCAGCCCACTATAGATTTTATCCCCGCCACACACCCCAATTAAAGGGGAGGAGCTTGCTACTCCCATCCCATAGGATGCCCACCTCTGTTTATCCCAGTAGTAAGACTGTGGTTCCATCTGTCCTTCCACAAACTCCACTCCCCCCCGCCCCACAGCCCCTAGGATTAGTTGGAAGCAAGGGCAGGCAACCATGGCAGCTGGCAGGGCTGGGGGGCACAAACATTCACTGTCCCTACCTGGGCCGTCCCCTGCCCTACGCTATCCCAGGCAGCACCGCAGGGCGGGGGAGATGGCTCCCGCCCGGACGCCTGGGTCCCCTCGTTGGATGACGGGCTGGCACTCCTCTCCCGGGCAGGGCAGGTGGGCGGGAGGCTCAGGGTGAGGCGGCACTGTGAGACGTAGGGCTCAGCGGAGGGGGCTGGGGGGCCTGGAATGGGCACGTCCTGGGGGGATGTCGTCATGAGGGCTGCAGCCCGTCTTCTGCTCCTTCCTGGGGCAGCATGTCCAGCCAGCTGGTCTGTGCAGAACCCTGAGTGCGACTTCTCCAGGGGGGGCCCTGCCCCGCTGGCATCTTCCTTCCTCGGCAGGGAGCCCATAGCCTCACTGCACTTCCTGGAACCCGCTGCCTCCTCTGGCCCAGCCCTCTCCAGCTGGTGCTCAACTGTGCAGGGGCTGGCACCCCTTGGAACTCTACTGTGGGTTCCTGGGCTCTCCACAGTGCCCTCCAGCTGGGCAGGGGCCTCCAGAGACAGGGTGGCCACTGCTACTGGCTGCAGTGCACTTCCACAGGAACTTCTAGATGCCTTTGCCCTGGCCCCCTCCATTCGGGCTGGGATTGCCCCCCACAGTCCATCTCTCGCTCCTGCCTCCATCACACCGCTGCGCACCTCCCCAGCCCCTTGGCCCACCACTTCCTCTGACCGATACCTCCACGGCTTGGGGGGGGCCATCTGAGAGGGGGCATCACCTGCCCCACCTTGCACAGCAGTCCTTGCGGCATCCTTCCCGGCTGCCCTTTCCGCGTCTGACCTCTCTGGCTGGGATGCTGCCCTGGGACGCTCTCCCACTGCTTTGCGCTGCTCCAGCTTGGGGGGCATTGCTCCAGGAGCTGGCTCTGCCACTGGGCTTGGCCAGCCTCCTCGCCCAGAATCCTCCTTGGCCGCCAGCTCTGTTCTGTGCCCCTCCAGCGAAGGCACAACTTCTGCTACGCTCTGCGCCCGCCTGTCTGCTCCGCAATTCTTCCATTCTGCTGCCTGCTCCAAGCTACCAATCTCCAGCTGGCCTGGGATCGCACCCAGGGTGCCTGATTTTGTCACCCCTCCGGATGCCCCCCTGGCACCCTCTCCCACCACATCCTCCGGCCGACACCTCCATGGCTTGGGGTGGACCACCTGAAAGGAGGCATCTCCAGCCCCTCCTTGCACAGCAGCATCCTTCCCACCTGCCCTATCTGTAATTCGCCCCTCCAGATGGGGCGCCAACCTGGGACCCTCTCCTGCTGCCCTGCCCCATTCTTCTCTGGGGGGCACCACTGCATGAGCAACAGCACTCCCGACGCTTGGCCGGCCAGTAACATCTGCTGCCACCTTCTCTCCCTTCACGCTCCATGGCCCTGGAGAAAGCCCCACCGGAGATGACACGGCCAGCAACGCAGCAGCCGAGGGCACATCTGCTCCCGGGCCTCTCCTTGACAGGATGGTGCCTTCCCCAGCAATAATGGCAGGTCCTGGTGCATCCTCATTGAGATACATCACTACAGAGATGCCTGGAGACACCGAACGGGCCCGCCTGTCCCTCTGGGGCCGAGGCAGTGGCTTTGGCTGGGCTGCCAGTTCTGCTGACCGGGGCCGGGGCCGAGCTAGCCGGGCCCTGGCAGGCACTGTTGGTGCAGGCAGAGAGGCTGCGGGTCGAGGGTCCTGCACTGACTTTGATGCCCCCAGTTTGAGCTGGGAGGAAGGTGGCTTGGTGCCTTCCCATCCGGATCTCTGGATGGATGGTACCTCGGGAGGTGGAGCCGTGGGTGCAGCGGGTTCCGGCAAAAGGGATTTCTTACGCCGTGGGGCAGGGACAGGGCTCTCCATCCGGGGCATCCAGATGTCACTGGGCCTGGACGGAGGGACAAAGGGGAACTGGTCTCATCCTGAGGGCAGAGCTGCCTCCTGGGGTGATTTCTCATCCTCCCACCTTGACAACAAACCCAGCCTTCTCAGCACAGGGACTGAAAGGCCAGGAACAGACGCCAGGCATCCTGGCTCTCTGCCCCACGCCCAAACTGCTCTTCTCTAACTCCACCTCTCAGATCCAGGAATGAAACCCAGGAGTGGTGGCTTGGAGGCACCCACCACACACTAGACTAGACCCCACTCTCCCTGGGGCCAGACCACAGCTAGCACCCCCTAGAGGGGACAGGGCCCATATTCCATTCCCTGCCCCACCCCCAAACTTCCTCCTCTGTTAATCTGCTCTGTCCAGTAGAGAACAGCAGTTTCCTGCTTGGCCAGCTGCATCCCAAGCCCCACCCCTCTGGCAGGGGGCAGAGCTGGCAGCCCTTCCTGGGCAGGGGAAGTGCGGCTTCCTCCTTGGGTGGGAACCTGCACTTGTCCTGAGCTGGGGAAGGGAGGGACTGTCAGACACTCCAGAAGGCAGAAGCGAAACCCACACAAGGCCCCGAGTTTATCCATAATCAATCGAGCATTAACCTTTTCCCACCACATTGCCATCCCTGGCACCCCCTGCCTCCTCTTCCAACCCCTGCCTGCTGCAGCAAGGCTAGAACCCAGGAGTCCTGCCTCCTGGCCCCCTGCTCTAACCACTAGCTCCCATTGCTCTCCCAGAGCTAGAATAGAAGCCAGGAGTCCAGACTCACCTGCCCTTTGTATCACTCCCTGATGCCGGCCGCTCCATCGAGGCAACTGCTTTCTCCTCCTCTTCAGCCCCAGGGTTGCCACCACGTTGTCCCATCTCCTGCGAGGGGCCTGTGCCTGGCTTGTGGGCCTGATCCAGGGCTTGGGTCCCCGTCTCCCCCTTATCGCCTGGTTCCAGAGCCCCTGCAGTTCCCATCAGGTTCCCAACGGCTGCCATGCTCTGCCCAGCCCTCCCGGCCCTGCCTGCACCACTTACTGGGAGGGCGCCCATCAGCACTGGTGGAGGGGAGGGTGCTGCTCCCTGCAGGACCAACTCCGGGACAGGGCCGGGGACTTCCTGCTGGGGGGCATCTGGGATGTCAGCCACGCGGACGGCTTCCCCCTTGGCAGAGCCTGCAGAAGAGAGGGTCCCAGAAGTCAGAGATGGGGGCAATGGAAGTGGAGGACAGCTACACTGCAAATCCCCATATCCCTGCCCTGGGGCGGCGGGAGTAAGCTCTGGCCCTTCCTCTCCTCAGGTCACTAGACCCCACTCAGTCCAGCTGTCCTGATTCCCAGCCTCTACCCCCGCCCCCTCCCAGAGTAGGGGAGGGAACCATGGAGTCCTGACTCCCAGCCCCTGCTCAGACTATTAGTCCCTGCTCACCTTCCAGACAGAATCCAGGCGTCTTATTGCCCAGCCCAGGGCTTTTGCACCCACTGTTGATTTACCTGCCTCCAGGGGCACTCCATGAGGATTTGCTCTCCCAGCTGCTGCCCTGCTGGTCCCCGGGGCCAAAGGATTCTCCTCTTCCTCAGCAAGCGTGTTGAGCTCTCGCGACGTGTCTGGAGGGAATGTGGAAGGAGGCAGGGAGAGAAAGAGAGAGAGATGTAGTGGTTGCTGCATGCTCTGCGCCTCACCTGCCCTGAAACCCACTCGGCGCGATGGTCCTACCTGTGAAATAGCCCAGCAATATGGTCTGAATGAAACCTACAGTGCAGGACACAGATGGACAGCCAGAAAGGGATGGAGACAGGCAGACAGACAGGAGAGAGAGAGAGAGAGAGAGAGAGAATGACCAATCCCAAGACAGCACAGCTACCCCAAGGAGTGGGGACTGAACCGCCAGCCCTGGGGGAGAGACTGGGCCCCAGTCACTGTCCCAGCAAAGAGAACCCTAGTGAGCGCCCCCTGCTGGAAGGCACAGAGACATTAGGAGCTACTTTCAGGGCCACAGCAATAGCGGGGCCAAGGAAACCCCACCAAAGGCAACCAAGTGAAACCGCAATCATGAATGGACAAGATTTGGGATGGCAGGGACTGTAGGTTAGGAGTGAGGGGCATGGGTTGAGATGGCAGGGGCTGCGGATTGGGAGGGGCATGGACAGGGCCAATGAGGGCTCAGGACTGGCTGGCTGACCCCACCTGTTGGCCCTGTGCCCTGGCCACTCTTGTCCTCCTGCTGCCCCCTCCTGGCCGTCTCGTCATCTTCATCGCTATCAGCGAAGTCATCCAGGTTGCCAATGTCGCTGGGTTTGACACTCATGAGGCTGGCCAGGCTCTGCATGTCCTCGTCTCTAGGGGCAAGGCACGGTGTAAGGAGGGGACTTGCTGTGGGGGGTCAAAGCCCTATTTCCCTTCCCCCCACCCAGCCTGGCATGACTCTTGCAACCATTCACACTGTCCCTCCAGAAGCAAGGGGCTTTCCTAAGCTATGGGCTAGAGCAGCTCCACCCTTGCCTCTGTGGCCATTACAGGCAGCGGAAGGGACTGTTAACGATGCACCAACTGTGGCCAGGTGACAGTATGTCCTGCTATTAAAAACTGCCAAGGTGGCCCCTCTAAAGCAGGCTCTTCCTCAACAGTGGTGCCAGCGTGGCTGCCTCGAGAGACCCTAGAAATAAGATGACTGCCTACATACCCTCTTCCTCCTCGCTCATGCCTAGATGGCTGCCTATGCCACCTTCTTCCCCTGCAGCCATACCAAGATGGTTGCGAACGCCCCCCTCTTCCTGTAAAGCCATGCCAAGATGGCTACCTACATCGCCCTCTTCCCCTGCAGTTATGCCAAGTCAGTTGCCCTCAAGCAGCCATCTTCCTGCACCAAGATATCCGTAAAGAGCACCCACCCCCAGCCAAGTCTTTTGCTCCTTGCCCAGCCCCCTCTTTGGGCCAAGCTCCTGCACTACCTACACTGCTGGCACAGCAGAGAGAGACGTGCGAGCCAAAACTCATCCCTGCCCTACCTTCTGCCATGGGACACTCCTGTTCCCAGACAGACTTGTTTCCATAGGCCCCACTTCATTGACAGAACTCACGTGGCTTTGCCCTCACGCAGGAAGACGCAGGACAGTGTGAGCTGCAGCGTGGCAGCCACCACCTTAACAGAGCGTGGCTTCAGCTTCAACTTGACCTCAGCCTGGGCAGGCGTGGGGCGGGCAAAGCGCTGAAGGTTAACATCGGCTGAGGCTAGCACCTTCCGGTGTCCCTTGGACTCCTGGGAAGAGGAGAGAGTCCTGACTCCCAGCCCGTCTTACCCTAAAACCACTAGACGTCACTCCACTCCCACAGCTGGGGACAGAACCCAGGAGTCCTGGTTCCCAGGCCCCACTCGCTGTAACCATCAGACACCACTCCCATGCTTAGAGATGGGTATAGAACCCAGGAATCCTGATTTCCCACCTTCCCTCAGCAACACTGTTCCCTTTGCAGACTCTGTGGTGTTAAATGGCTCCAGTGTTCCACCTGTGAGCTAGCAAGCTTTTGGTGCCAACTGGGAGAGGGCACAGAGAGGGTGCCCAGGGCTCTGGTACACTCACCATAACTCACCAAAGTGTGACAAGTGAGGACTCTACTGCAAGCCAGTAGCTCACTAGTCATCATGACCTCTGCAAAACGTACATTCCCTACTTAGGGTAAGTTCTGGGAACTGGGGCTGACACCTGAAGTGAGGAACAGTGGGTGGTAAGATGCTTCTCCCCTGCATGTAGCATGTCCCACATGATTCCCAGCTGGGACCTTATTAGCTTTACTAAGCCTGAAACTACAAGAAAGCTGCAGCCAGGGAAACACAAGCAGCAGGGGCCTCGTGTTTTCGTGTTTATGAGCCAAGGCAATGGAAGTTGGGGCATAACAGGAGGCACAGAGGTACATAGGAGACAAGCTGCAAGCCTATTTCTCTTGTGAACAGAGGAGCACGGCCAGCCTGGTTGTTATGCACTGGGAGGAAGATTTGTGGGGAGCGATTCCTCATTAGACAGAAAAGTATCTTGTTAGGTAAGTTTAGGCCCAAAAAGGCAAGTTATGAATTTTCTATAAGCCTCCATTTGTTCCCAAGACCTTTATTTGCTGCTTCTTGAGGCTCCAGTCTAATTAACCTGAGGCCTAGTTTCATTAGGCATGTGGCTGAGTGCTGTGTGAGGTGCTATCTTCTGTTTCCCGGGCAATGTATCCATGAACATTGGGAGTATCCAGCAAAGCAGAGGCTGGCCAAAATAGTGAGTGGGCCGCATGACCAGTGATGGACAACCTGTGGCCCACTGGAGTCCCAACTGTGGCCCACGGATCCCTGTCTACACTCTCCCCTACACACTTCAGCTACTTCTGCACTGCAGGCTTCTTGTGCAAGAACTTTTTGCACAAGAGTTCTTGCACAAAAAGTTCTTGCGCAAGAGCACGTCCACACTGCCATGTGCTTTTGCGCAAGAGACCCCTGTTGCTCAAGAAAGCTCTGATGGCCATTTGAGTCATAAGGGCTTCTTGAGCAAGAAACCCCTGTTGCCCGTCCACACATGCCTTTTTGTGCAAGAGCTCTTGCACAAAAAGGCTTATTCCTCGTAGAAAGAGGAATAACTCTTGTGCAAAAAGCCCTGTGTTCTTACAATGTACTGTACTTTTTCTTGCACAAGAACACACTTGTAGTGTGGACGCTCCGCAAGGTTTTGCGCAAAAACTCTGCAGTGTAGATGTAGCCCTCTTGTGCACTAGAGCCCCGCACTTCCTACTCCTCCCCCTCCCTCACAGCACAAATCTGCTGATTTGAACTCCTTGCCTCCTCCTCTCCCTCCCTCCCAAACATGGAACGCCACAAGTGTGGGGCTCCAGTGCCCCAGTGCATAAGAGGTGCGTAGGGAATGGGGTTGATAGGTGGGTCCCTGGGCTGCATGTTGCCCACTACTGCTGGAGAGGGACAGCGTCAACATGGGAGGCACTCTTGCTGCCTGTGGCTGGCAGAGGTGGGTCCCAGGCACAGACAAAAGTCCATCATGCTAAGGACAGGGGTAGCGAGGCACTTTCCAGTCCTGTTGCCCTTGGGGCATCATCCCACCCCGGAGGAAGCTGCATCTGGCTGTCCTGGCAATGGAGCACCCCATAACCTTGCTGGCTGTCGTCCAGCCTTGAGTTACCACACTCTGCTTATCCCAGGACGTACATTCTCAATCACAAAGGTCCATTCCTTATCTTCATACTCATCCACATGGGGGTCCTGTGGGGACAGCAGAAGGTGAGCGGGGCTTTGCACTGTTTGTTGCACAGGACGGGGGAGTTCTTCACAAGGGTACCAGTGTGTGCATGTTGTTATACGGAGAGGCCTGAGACTGCACGTGGTGGTGTGCAGATGGATGTGTGACTGCAAGTGCAAGTGCCCAATGTGCACCCTCAGGTACACAGAGGAGTGCACAGGTACACAGCTGTGCACAGAAGGACTGTAATCGTGAGCTGCTGTGTAACTGTGAGTGGGAGAGATGCCTCAGTGCTTTGGTGCAAACACCAGCACAGCCACAGAGCTGCACATCAGGGCAAGAGTCACTCATGTGCAGGTGTAGTCCCTGTGCTGGCATACACAGGCCAGTGTAAGAACACACGTGTCTGTGCAAAGGGGTACATGAGCATGTGTGTGCAGCAGGGTGATGGTGTGCTTATGCAAGCAGAAGCTGCCTTACCCGGTATAGTGTCACCATTATATCCACATTCTCCGGCACCATCCACACGACCATCCCCCGGTACGGATTCTTGATCCCTGGCTGCCAGCTGTGTGCCTGCAGAACACACCCAGCCAGATCAGAGCTGGTGCCCTTAAGGGGAACAGCCACATGTGCCATTCCCAGCCTCGAGCCAGCCAGTCCCCCACCGTGGGGCTGGATCACAGCTGGTCGCACTACAGGGAGGGAATCCTGAATCCACCCACCTTGGAGCAGACGCGTCGGTTCCTCCTGGTCCATACCACAATAAGCTTGTCTGGCTGCCTGCAAGGAGGAGAGAACAAATGAACAAATTAGGAGGGGAGGAGAGGAAGAGCAGCTACAGTCCCAAGGACTCTTCCCATTGGGATCATGGTCGTGGGTGACCCAGGTCCCAGCCCCAGCGTCTGCCCCTCACCAGCCATGACCTTCATGGAAAACCTTCCCCCCTTGACACCTCTGCTAACCCCCAGATCTGCCCCCTTGTGCAACTCCATCTAACTCAGTACCCTTCCCGCCCCCTGGATCTGACCAGTTGTCCCTCCACCCAGTAACCCCTCTAGTTAGAACTAAAGTCAGGAAGCCCCCAGCTCGCGGAAGGGGGCCAGTATGTTAGCCTAGGAGGGGCTGGGAGCCAGGACTCCTGGGTTCTGTCCCTAGCTCTGGGAGGGAAATGGGGGCTAGAGGTTGGAACACTACTCCTAGTTTGGGCTGCCCACAGATCAGCATATTGCAGAGCTGGGTGGGGAGGGTTTTCATCTTCCTGGCCTAGCCGCTGGATGCGTGTGGAGAGGTGGGTGTGGCCCAGCCTGAACCCCCTGCTCTCCCCACACAGGGTGAAAGACACTGGGGCAGAGAGAAAAAGATAAGGATTGGAAGAGCCTGGAGAGAAAAATACACCAAGGCATTAGGTTCAGTGCTGACTGCAAGAGGCGTACACCCCACATTGACCTCTGGCCTCTGCTTCACAGCTTCCCCTAGCACTGCACTGGGACATTGAGGTCAGCACTGACTGCCAGGGGAGAGCCCCCATACCGAGCTCCCACCTTACCCCCTGCTGCTGTCTCCCAGGTAAGGATGTAAAAAGTCGTTTAAAAAGTTAACTGTGTAACTGTTAAAAATCTTAGTGGTTACACATGCTGCAGCCTCGGCAGCTGGCTCCCCAGAAACAGGCTGGCAGCCCCTTTAAAGTCCGTTCCTGGGGAGCCACAGCATACAACCTGCGTGGGGGTGAGGCTGGTTGAGCCCACCCCTGACTGCAGTGTTCTCCCTGGGGCTGGAGCAGGGAGAACACTGTTAACCTTTTACATCCCTTTTTTCAGGTCCAGATAGGAGCAGCCAGCCCTGGCATGATGCAAACCAGAGTCACTTTGTAGCCCAGAGAAGCTGAGTTTGCCTGGACTCAGGGCAGGCAGGGTGTTTACTCAGGAGGCGAGGAGCAAGGGCTAAGATAGCAGGAGTGTGCCGTGGGATCCCAGCCCTCTTGGGCCAGGAGTCTGAGGCCTCTGTCATGGTCCTTGAGAAATGCCAGGCACCCCTCCCACACACACCCAGTGCTCCTGCTTCACCCCTTGACGTAAGAGCTTCTGGATCTGAGACATTTTGCTTAGTATCTTTCACAGCCACGTGGGCCGGGCCCTGGGGTGGGGCCGGCTGTTGCTTGCACTCACACACCCTAGACGCTGCAGAGCCACAGGCCTTGTGGGAAATCGAGTCTAGGAGTTAGAACAGGAGAGTTGTGCAGGCGTCAGGAATCCTGGTGTTATTCCCAGCTCTGGGAGGGAGTGGGTTCAGAGGGCTAATGCAGGAGGAGGGAGGAAGTGACCGGGAAACAGGACTCCTGGATTCCATTCCTGGCTGTGCCATGGATCCTTTGCACAACCTTGGGAGAGTCTGTGTGTGTCCCAGTTTGCTATCTCCCTAGCAGGGTTGCAGACAGGACTGCGAAGTGGTGTAATTCATTACTGGCTGTAAAGGCTGGAATTCCTGGCTCGGAGGCACCAGGGAAGAGCTGAAGGTTTCTTGTTATTGCAAAGGGACATTCTGGAAACTCTGAGTATGCAGCCCAGCCCTGGCTGATTGGGTCGCACTTCCAAAGTATGCTTATACATGAGGTTATCTCAGTTCCTCTGCAGCCTCTATGCACCAGCCTGAGATGCACCCACCTATGGAAGAGGCACGGGGCTGTTTATCCAAGAATCTCCCACCCAGGGCTGAGATGCAGCTTCCTCTGGGGTGGTGTGCAGGGCCTATTAAGGGGGTGGGGTGCTGACAGTGAGTTTATCACATGGTAACACTGCCAACTGAATTTGACTCACTAGTTGTCCAGGGGGTTTCTGACTACAGGACAGTAGCTGGCAGAGTAGGGGGGTGTCACTGCTGCTCTAGCTGCCTGTGAGCTGTGGGGGGTGGGATTTCTGACCAGTTGGGTAGGGTTAACGGCAGCTCACTTTGTTTATTTACATCCCCCCCAGCATCACCACTCACAACATGAAAGAAAACTGGAAACATCCTGACAACAAGTGGATGCAAGTGAACAGGGCTCAGCCTCCTCCAGATGCACCACACAGCCGTTCCAGTGCTGCTGATGCCCCTTAGTCCTGACCCATAGTCCCCTGCTGTCTTAGCTCTGGGTTCCCAGAAGAACTGGGCTGGCCTACAATGCTATGGCTAGCTCCCTGCCTGTCTGTCAGTCATGGCCTCGCTCCCCTACCCCATGCTGTCACTGATTCCCAGGGTTCCCCTTCTCCCAGAATCTCAGCCAAGGCCCCTCACCTTCAACCTTCAACCCACAGACCTCACTATGCCAAGGTCAATTGGCTGAGCTTGCCCTGTTGCCCCAGAGCAGATCCATGGGACCATCCAACCTGGCACACTCACAACCACCCACCCAGGAGTTTCTAAACATCATGCTAGCCAGAATGTCTGAGCCCTGTCAGGACACCCAGGAGGCGCCCCTCCCCCACCCTAGCACTGTCATAACATTGACCATTGCAGGGTATTCTTAGCTCTTGTATGAGGTGGAAATATAAACACACACACAGCTTGTAGCAAATCCTTAGTCCCAGCTCACAATCCCTCCACAGCTCAGCTGCAACTCAGCCCTGGGCTCCCCCACCTACAGTTCTGCTGGTGCCCCTCACTCCTGACTCTCAGCCCCCTGCCATCCCAGCCCTGGGCTCCCTACAGCTGCCAATGCTCCTCACTCGCAAGGTGCAGCCCCCTGCAACTCCTACCCTGAATCCCTGGCCAGGTGCATTGCTCTGGGACCTGGGCCAGCTTACAAACACCTTCCTCACTCCTGGGCTTGTGGCCAAGGGGCTAAATTTAGCCCTGTCAGGAGGGGGGTTGGAGATCACAGCATCTCTGCAGGTGCTGAGCTAAATTAGTGTCTTGCTAGGAACCTGATCCCCCCCCCCGCAGGGCTGGATCAGAGCAGCCAGAGCCGGAGGGCAGGGAGATATCCACCAGGCTGAGGAGAGAAGGGCTGGGGCTTTGGGCCCTAACCCGAGACTGGGGTGGGGGAAATCACTGGGGCATGGCCATAGGAGAGGCAGGAGAGGAAGCATGCAGGGTGGGGCCAGAGAGTAGGGAGAGGTCATGGGGGGAAGAGGAGGGGCATCTGGAAAGGGGAGGAGCCCTTGAGGAAAGAGACTGTGAGGAGGAACCACAGGGAGAGTAGATGGAACACTTGGGGGGGGGGGAGGTCATTTGAAGGGAAGGGGAGGAGTCTGAGGGAGATGAGCAGAAGTTTGAAGGAAGAAGGGAGGCGCCTGGGGAGGGTACCCTGCTGGAACACTTCTGCTTTGCAAGCGCCCCTGGTCTAATCCTAAAAGAGGCCTCAGGCCATTATCCTGCCACCAACCCCACCTGCAAACAGGCCCACCCTTCCTACAGTCTCTCTGCCCCTCTCCCCCAGGTCCCTACCCTGCTCTTCCCGGTCTCTCCTGTTTCTATTTTTAGCTGTTGCCACTAAATATTTTACATTTTCCCCCAATCCCTTTTAAGGTAATTTTAGTTAAAAAATATCCCAGGCTCCTCCCATGCCGGCTGCTCCTATTTCCACAGAGATGGTCCAGAGCTTGGGAGTGGGGAATCTCTCCACTCCGAGATTCCCCCTAAATCACAGGGGTGACTCCAACTCTAGCCACCCTCTGTCCCCCCAAAACAGGAAATGAAGAGCTTCCCCCATCTCTGTGTTCTAGAGCATGCATTATACTTCTCTGGTCCTGTCATAAACCTAAAGGAGTCTTACCACCGCCTGTCACTCCCTACGGTCTAGTGCACATTCTAGATCCTTCCAGCCCCTGTCCCTCCTCCAGGCCTGGAGAGATGCCCACCTTCTGCCAGTCCCTGTGTTCTAAAGCACATTCTCGATTCTGTCTCGCTCCCCAGCACGGAGGGATGTCCCTACCTCCACCAGTCCCTGAATCCTAGGTTCAGCTCTAGATTCTACACACACACACCCCAGGCCCTGCATGGACTGGGAAAACACCTTCACAGAAGGCATGCTGAGGGAGACCCCTGGCTGGGCCCTCAGACTTCACATCCACCCCACCAAATCTACAAATCCCCAGCTCCACAACAATCATCTCTGTGCCTCAGGTCACCCCTTTCTGACCAAAGGGCTGCTAGGGGGCTGGAGTCAGCACGGGGTGGGAAGGGAGATTTGGAACTAGGGAGCATGGGGGTGGAAGCAGGAACATGGGGCCAGAGGAGAAGGGAGAGACTCAACCACTATAATCTGGAATGTGGGGATTGACCCCTTTCCACCCTCAACTCTCCCCCTGCCCCAACTCCCACATTTCCCCACCACGACCACAGTGTATGTGTGTCCTGTCTTTCAGCCTAGCCCTGACAGCCCCCACCCCAGGACAACAACCTGTCATGGGCACCTCTCACTCAGTCACATACACCCCAACAGTATTTTGGGAGCTCCATCCCTGTGGCTAAAATAGGAAAAACCCATCCCGGAGTGAAACTTCCCTGCACATAGTTGAACTGCCCCCATTGGGTCTGATGGTTGAGAAAGAGTTAATATCCACCCCCCCTCCACCAGACGTGCCTGTCCCCTCCCCCCCCCCCCCCAGCCAGCTGGATTAATTAACTCATGTCAATAAACAAGAGAAGAACTTATTTCTCCCTGTGACAATCCCTCCAAGATCCCCCAGAAGACTCAGCCCCTCATCCTCCCATTATTAATTTCCCTCTTGGAGATGGAGGGGGTCCACCTATGCCCATCTCTGCCCCATAGTTATAATGGGGTCCCCCTCACCCACCTCTGCCCCTTAGTTATACTGGGGTCCCCCTGCACCCACCTCTGTCCCTTAGTTATACTGGGGTCCCCCTGTGCCCAGCTCTGCCCCTTAGCTATATAGGGGTTCTCCGCACACACTTCTGCCCATGCCCGGCTGAGCCGTCCCGTCCCAGCCCGGGGGGCTGGCCCCACTCACCATTTCTTGGTGCACTCCACCATCAGCTCCTGGTAACAGGCCACGAAGTGGAACTTGGCGGCGCGTTTGCCCACCCGCTGGAGTCTCTTCCACGCGGAGCTCATCGCGGCTCGTGGCGGGTCCCGCGGAGCAGCCCCCGTCCGACCCGACCCAGTCGCCCCACAGGTTACGGCTGCCCCCGCAGCACCGGCCGATGCCCCGCGATGCCCATCGTGCCAGACCCCCGACGCTGCCGGAACACGACACCCGAGCGGCGGCGGCTTGGATGCGAGCAGAGCCAACGGGGCTCCTCGAAAAATTGCGGGGTACTGGGCTGCCTCCCAACACCCCGATCCCTGAGGGGCTGAGCTCCCCCCGACACCCCGATCCTGAGGGGCTGGGCTCCCCCCGACACCCCGATCCTGAGGGGCTGGGCTCCCCCCGACACCCCGTTCCCTAAGGGCTGGGCTCCCCCCGACACCCCGATCCTGAGGGGCTGGGCTCCCCCCGACACCCCGATCCCTGAGGGGCTGGGCTCCCCCCGACACCCCGATCCTGAGGGGCTGGGCTCCCCCCGACACCCCGATCCCTGAGGGGCTGGGCTCCCCCCGACACCCCGTTCCCTGAAGGGTTGGGCTCCCCCCGACACCCCGATCCCTGGGGTGGTTCCTCCCCGAACGCTCCGATTCCTGGGGGAGGGGGGATTGGGCTCCCCCCGGACCACCCGATCCCTGGAGAGGTGTTGACACCGCGAAGCCTGGGGGGAAGTTGGCTCTCACCCCCGGGGTCTCCGCGGTCCCGCTCTCTGCCCCCGGGCCAGACGCCGGGCAGATCAGTTCCAACTCGGTTCCGGTGCCCGAGCCCGACAGGCAGCGGAGAAGGGAAAACTCCGGCGAGTGCGAACAAGGGACCCGTGCCAGGCTGCCAGCGCCTGTCGGCCGGCAGTAGCTGCGCTTCCTGGATCCTGCACGCCCCTCCCTGGGACTCGGGGCGCCGGGGGTGCGCGCCGGGCCGGGCTGGGCCGGGCTCGCCCCGCGCAGGAAGTTTGCGCGGAGACGAAACCAGAAGCAGAAGCAGACGAAAGGAGAAGCAGAGAAAGGCGCGAGTCCGCCCCCCCCCAGCCAGGGGGCAGCGGTGGGGGCAGGGCAGCGGTAAATGGGGTCCTGCCTGGAGATGCCACCCACCAGGGTGGGCGCTTTAGCCCAGGCACGTCTGGGGTCCTGGGAGCGAGGGGGGTATGGCACTGGGGAGGGGGTCGATGGGGGAGGTGCTACATACGTGGAAGTAGGGAAAGGGGGCTAAATGGAAGGGTTAGAGAAAAAGTGGGGGGTAGCTAGAGGAAATGGGGGTAGCAGAAGAGTGGGAGATTGATGGTGTGGGCTCTGGGGAGTTGTGAGGGGGCAGCCTGGGAGATGGCCAGAGGGAGTCACAGTTGGAGAACACAATTTTTGAGGGGGCAGGAGAAGGGGTAAACAGATCTGAGTTAAAAGCCTCCCACTACACCCTCATGCCCCTTTCTCTGGACACTCCCTATTTCCCCCCCCTCCCATTTTTTCCCTGCAGAACTAGGTTATCTTAGTCCTGATGCCGGGAGGGGAAAGGATCACAACTGTGGGGGTCATGACTAAGACAGATTGGAGACACCCCCCTGCAACTTCCCCAGCCCAATCTTCTTGCCCCACCCCCACTGACACTTCCCACCCTCCACCCCCCTGCTCACATAGCTGCCTGTGGGCTCAGCGGGTATAAATACCCAGTAAGCTGAGCTGGGTCCTGGCATAGGAGCCACCACCCCAAATTTAGAAATGGCCTGCCAGGCCCAGAGAGCAGCTAACTCCCCCAGCCCCGGGCAGGGGCCTCCTGCTTCATGCAGCCTCCTGCAAAAGTGCACACGCCAGCATAGGCATTGGCACAAGGATCCCTGCCCTCCAGGGTCACAAATAAGCCATATGCACATATGCTGTACCCATGGGTCCCTGTGTCTACTCATGCATGGCTACAGGTGGGTGCACAACCTCATGGCCACACATCTGCCTGGTACTTGTGTTCATGTCATGTGTGTCAGGGCCGTTAGATGGCCACAGATGGATCATGTCCTGTGTGCAACCACACGTGTCACATGTTGCTTGTCAGTGAATCACAGGCCTGGACTCCTGCTACACTCCAAACACAAGTCTGCCATGAATCCTTTCCCCACTTCCTACCCACAGGGGTTGCAGTGACCATTCCAAAGTGTGTGTATGGGGGCAATGACCACAACACCCCATGTCCCTATTGCCCTATAAAACACCCGCTGCCTCTGAGTCAGTGGCTGCATCATCAGCCCCCACCCCAATGTTAACTCAACAGAATCTGCAACTGAATCAGGGTGTCACGTCTTGGTCCTCACTTCAGACCCACAGCCCCATGAGCCCTGTCTTAGGCTGTCCCCCACCAGTCCTACAGCACCTCTCAATGCCTCCCCTCAGCTCCCGGACACACCTAGCCCTATTGGTGCCCCTCAGTCCCTCTCCACAGCACCCAGCTATACCAACATGGGCTCCCCCAGCTCTGCTAATGCCCCTCAGTTCCTCCACCCAGCCCCAGTGGGACTGCACTCCCAAACCCACCCAGGCCTTTTCCATTGTGATTCTCTTGTCAAACACTGAGTAATCCTGACTCAGGGCTGGGATCCTCTAGCCACGCCTGCCCCAGCTGAGTAGGGTGAGAGGGGGTGGACTGTCAGCTTGGAAAGAACTTGCAGCCAGCCCTTCCCAGGCTGCCTCTACTCCTTCACCTTCGAGTAGGGACATGAACCTGGGGGCTGACAGCAGAGCAGGGATGGGCAGCTGCAGCACATTGTTAAACACTGCAGGCACAGGAGACAGGGCCAACAGTGCTATTTGCATGCACTATATTCCCCAAGGCCACTCAGCCATGGGAATCCTGGAACCAGTGGAGGCCGCTGAATTCATTTGGGGCAAAAAAAATCAAGCAAATGAGACCTGGCCCCTGGCCCCAGCTCCACTGTGTGCTCCCAGAGGCCAGGCCTAGAACCCAGGAATCCTAGCACCCAGCTCACCCACTAGACCCCACCATGCTTCCGGATTTGGACAGCTGGTGTAAATTAGACAGGGCAGCACCCCCTTCCCCCCCCGGGGAGAAGGGATGGGGTATATATTGTCCAGCCAGGCCCAGGCAATGCTGTGTGTCTCGAGGGAGCCCATAGTGGATGGGGAGGGTCCATAGTGTTAGCCACCCTCCCACCCCCACCAGCAGGGGCCTTCCCACTAAAGCTGCTGGGTGAGAATAGGAGGAAGAGGGGCTGACAAGAACATTGTGTGTGGGGAGCCTCCTGAACGACACAGTGTGGGACTGAGGGTTCAGGGCTCCATTGTCCCTTCGATCAGTCTGGCAGGGGGACACCAAGACTGGCTGGGCCTGGAGGGATGGGATCTCCCTGCCCTGACCATCTTGCTAATGGAGCCATGAGCCCATCTCCCTGTGGAGAGAAATTCAGACTCACTGCTCCCCCTGCTGGCCATGAGTAGTTCCTGCAGGAAATGTCAGCTACAGGGTAGGACAGGGCTACTCAACTTTGGAAGCCCAGGGGGCCACAATGATACTCACAGCATGTGCCGAAGGCCACAACTTAAGTGTGGTTGCATATTCATGGAAATACATATGCAAATATGTGCAAACAGCTTCTTTCACACAGTGCCCCCCTCACCCCGGGTGCTCCCCAGAACCTCCTCCCTGGGGGCTAGAAACACCAACACCCTGTACCCATCTGTTCCAGGCAGCCCGTCCGCTTGCATCTTTCAGTGTTCACCGTGCCTGGGAGAGGCCTCACTGTTGTGGAGCGTGTTCCCAGAGGAGGCCATGTTCAAAGGATCCCACCCATGGGCTGCATGTTGAGCCCCCACCTAAACCCAAAATGCACCACGGGCCGCATGCGGCCCACGGGCCATGTGTTGAGTAGCCCTGGGGTAAGGGATGCAAGAAAACTTTACACAGAACCAGTTATTGCTGGGGTTCAATCTCTAAGCCTGGCTGTTCCTAGCCTGGCATCTCTGGGCTTGCCATGTCAGTTATGAAAGTAAAAAGATTGCTTAAGCCCAAGCACTCTTTTAATTACTAATTAAGCAGTGCACAGAGCCTTCCAGGTTCAACACACCAGCCCTTTCTGTTCCCAGATAAGTGGGGCAGGAGCAGCTGCTGGGCTCTTCTCAGGGAATATGGTGTCACCAGCCCTGACCATTCAAATGTAATGAGATTAGTGCTCAGAATCACACTGGGGAGATAAAACCATGGTTTGGGATCTCTCTCGCCCCTTGTTCTCCTCATGCTGGGACCTCCCTCCCACTTTGGGCTGCTAACCTTATGCTGCTCTTCTCTCCCACTACCAGTACCCCTCCATGGCCCTTCTTGGCATGCACTCCCCACACCTGTCCTCCATCTCCATCCTGCCTGAAGGCTGTTACAGGCACAGCTGGCAATTAGAATGGAGACAGGTAACTCTTGGCC
Organism: Pelochelys cantorii; assembly: GCA_032595735.1. NCBI lineage: Eukaryota > Metazoa > Chordata > Testudines > Trionychidae > Pelochelys > Pelochelys cantorii. Next base: position 37,821,780 of record CM064336.1, read on the forward strand.
TTCTCAGTTACCTTGTGGGGCAAGCTAGGGTGGGGGATGAAACTAGAATTCCAGTAGGTCCGACACAAATGCTGCAATTACTTTCCCAAGTTCTGACTCCCATCCCTATGTACTGGAATATTACAAGGCAAAGTGAAGCTCTGAGGATTTATTCCACAACTCTGTTGGGGTTCAAGTCCCGACACACTGTATATATTACATTTCACCTCTCCCCCTTCAGGAGGGGCCTGGCTTTTTTCCCCTATGTGTCAAATGTTTTTAAATTTTATTTTTAAATATCTTAAAAGTGGCCATTTTTGGCTCCTTGCTGAGGCACTAAAAACTGCTAACAGGATCCTAACTGCCCACCCACAACAATGCAGCAAAATGCACTGCTCCAGCCTCTCCTTACAGGGGGCACTGCAAGGAGAAGGACAGGAGCTGGCTGCAGAGAGAGCTCCCAGATACTCTAGCCCTGGCCTCTCCCAGCAGGGGGCACTGTAGGGAGTGGGACAGGATCACTGGCTTCAGGGGGAATACCTGGCTTCTCCAGCCCTGGCCTCTCCCAGCATAGGGAGCTCCCCGCTACACGTGCTACTATGTCCAAACGGGGTGAGGCTGCAGGACCACAGGCTCAGATAGTGATGTGGAAGGAGTCCTGCAGCCATTGGTCACGGGAGTTCTGGGGCTGAGGCAGGCTGAGCCGGCCCAGCAGTGGGGTCTCCTTGTGCACGTCAGGTCCTGGTGGCTCCACCTCAAATTCATCGTCCTCATCAGAGAAGCCGTTCTCAGCAGCGTAGGAGCCCTCAGAGTGAAGGGACGATGACATGTCCTGGAACAGCCCCTTGTACTCCTGGATTGACTCGTACAGCGACCACAGCTGGCACAGCAGCGACATGTCCAGTTGGCGCAGGCCCACCTGTGGGGACAGGGACCAGGAGGGTCTGTCACAGTTGGGTCCGTTCCCCCTCATGGCTCCCTGATGACCTTCAATCCCAACCCACAGCCCCACTTCTCAGCCAATGACTCTGCCACCTGCTATTCTATCCTACCTTTGCTGCCTCCTGTTGGGGGGAACAAGACCTACTTTATGTGTGTATTTGCATATATGGATATCCATACTTGGGTGCATGTATTCCAGGTGTGTCAGTGTGTGCACACAGTTATCACCACACCACATGCCTATTCTATAAATACAGTGCACATTCACGCCAGCCTGGCTGTGTGAGTTGTATCCATACAATGCTCAGTGCAATGGGGCCCTGTTCCATGACGAGGGCTCCTAGATGCTAATACTCTTCTTCCTTCTTTCCACTTCCCTATTCAGGGTTGGCAACCTTTATAGACTTCTTCCAAATCCATGACCATGTGTCTGCCTTTGGTGCAAACTGATCTCACTACGTTCTGCTTATATCTGGCCCATATCAACAGAAGGGCCATAATGGGTCAGACCAAAGGTCCCTCTAGCCCAGTGTCCTATCTGCTGACAGTGGCCAATGCCAGGTGCTCCTGAGGAAATGAACAGAACAGAATAATCATTGAGTGGTCCACCCCCTTGTTGTCCAGTCCCAGCTTTTGGCTGTCAGGGTGTGTGGTTGCATCCCTGACCATCTTGCCTCATAGACATTTTGATCAACCTACCCTTCTTAATTTATCTGATGTCCCAAGTCTTTGGCTTCTCCCTGGGTCATCTTCTATTCACAGTCATTGTAAGGGCCATCCTATGAATATACCTCTGGGATCCCTACTGGTAAGGTCCATGTCAACACAGTTTGACCTCTCTCAACTTGTCTTCAATGGGGCAACCCCCATTAGGTCCTTCACAACCTCATTTCTAATTCATATCACTACTGCTACTAATGACACTGAAATTTATAGATTTCAAGGCCAGAAGGGACCATTAGATCATCTAGATTAACCTCTTGTATAGCACAGGGCAGCTAATGCCACCTGTATGTATGCAACATGCTTTATGCACAGCCTGGACATTCACATGCATTTTTGCCCAGACCCAACATAATGCTACACACACATGTACACAAACATGCCCATATATGCCCTCCCCACATGCTAGGTATTTACAATTCACACATGCAGCACAATACCCAAACACATGTGATGCATATGCTGTTGTATACGCTCCCTCCACCTACACGCACAGACACCAACATGAAGTTACACATGTACATGGACACAAACACAACCGAAGACATTTTGACCCAAATGCCAATCACATTCAGTCATGCCAAGCCTAAGTAGTTGAAAAATTGTAAGCCAGATCCCCACCTCACTGCACATGGTCATACATAATGGTGGGTCCCATTTCTTTGCCTGCTGCCCTGGAACCTGGAAGGTGGGAGTAGGGGGAGGACCATAGCATGGGCACATTCTCCAGCTAGTTAGTTCCCTTCTCAATCAGGAATAGCTGCCCTGGGATAAGCACCTCTATCCCATTATAACTGTGTCCACACAAGCAGGCACTGTGGCACTTTAAGGAGCCTGGAGCTCTTAGAGCAGGGCAGCTTTGGAATGTGGGCAGGCACTAGTCAAGGAAAGCTGCCCCAAATATGATGAGACTCTCAGTGAAACCTTGGGAGCTTGTGACTCCATGAAATTCCCCAGCCCCACAAGTGTCCCAAGTTCTGAGGCAAGTCTCCCCCCCCCCAACTTGTGTCCACAATGCCGGGTGCCCCTGGGGAGCTTAGCAGTCCACCCCAGCTAAGTGGTGCATGGGAGGCAGGGGGCACGTCATGGGAGGGCAGAGAGGCTGTGCCATGGAGAGGACGGCCATGCCACGTGGGGGAGGCTGTGCTATGGGGGCAGGGATGCGGTTACCATCTCCTTGCGCAGCATGGCCAGCGCTGAGTCCAGGTTGGCTGGTTTGCTCCGCAGCAGCTTCTCAGAGGCAGCTCGTGATTTGCTCAGGTCGTCCTGGATTCGTGTCTTCTTGCTGTACACTTTCTCAATCTCACGCCATGAGCCGCCACTGGAATTGAGGATCCCGCTGAGGCCCTTGGGCAACGGGGGAAGCCCTTCAATGGAGCAGACGTTACCCCCCAGGCAGTCCTGGGGGGGCTGGAGGCCATTCATCGTGGACAGGAGATGGGGAGGGAAAGAAAGAAAGAGAGCCCCAGGCGGATAAGCCCAGCCTATGGCAGAGAGGTGCGTCCGGGCTATACAGGAGTCCAGTTCTCTCTGTCCCGTCCAAAGCCTAATTCTCAGCGGGGGAGGGTCCTTCTACTAGGTCCCCAAACACTGTCTTTAGGGGGCATCCACGATCGAGCTAACTATGCCTCGATACGACTGTCCTAGATAGTAGCTGCCCCCACAGCTTTCTAACAGGCCGATCCCGCCGTCAGCCAGCCCCTGCAGCGCCCAGTCCGGTGCTGATCTAGCAGCAGGGCGAGGGGGTCACGCTAGCTTCACTCCCTCACCCCTGGGGGACTAGGAAAGGGCCGGCCGGATCATTCTGTGCCCCCGCCCAACGCCTTCGGCTAACCCAGGATCTCAGGACAGCTCATCTCGAAGCCCTCTGCCCCTTCCTCCGTGGCGCAGGCGCCACCCGCTGCCATCCGCGCTGCTCCGCTTCCCGACTCGCTATTTTCCGGTCTATTTTTCCATCTGATGCCTTTTTCCTGCTTCTTTGTTCCGCGGGCTTCTGGCCGCGAACCGCCCTCTGCTGAGCTCGAGGGGTGGGGGCGGCCGGAGCGATGGAGAAAGCCTTCGCAGGCGGACAAGCGCGGGGCTGGCAAGCCACGCTCCCAGCGGCTCGGAGAGCTCGGATGTCCGCTCCGGCCCTGCAGCCCTTGGAACAGAGACAGACAGATGGACAGAGGGAGCGTGGCAGGCTGACAACAGCTGATGGGCTCCCTAATCCGTCCCCCGAGCCGGCTCGCCCTTTGTTTGCTCTGCCTGCTGCTACCACACCCCACCTGGTCCCTTCCAGATCCCCCTCCCCGAAAGGGGCAGGCCGCCTCGGGCTTAAAGGGGCAACAGCAGCTGGGAGACAGGGAGACCCCCTCCCGAGGGCAAACAGGGCCTTGGCTCCTCGGCGAGTGGACTAGCGAGCTGATCCTCCCCGCCTCCACCAATAGGCTCTTTCCAGGCCTGCGGTGGGGCCCACCGGCAGGGAAGGCCGTCCCTGGGATGCTAATCCTCTGGCCAGACGCCTGGAGGGTGGGGAAAGCCGCTTAGCTGGAGAAAAACAGCGGCCTCAGCTAGCAGCAGGGCTGGGGGGAGGGAGCAGATCAGACATGTCCCCAAGGCCCCGGTCTAGAGTGCTGGGTTTGTGCAGCCTGCTACCCTGGCATCTATGCTCTAGCTCTCTCCTCCTCCATCAGGTAAAAAAACATACCCCTGACAGCCCGGCCTGGTGGGTTCGGTTGCTAGCTCTGGAAGGGAACTAGGGGGTGAGAGCAGGGGCAGGGATGAGGGTCAGGACTCTATCCTTGGCTCTGGCACTGACTTGCAGTGTGGCCTCCGTCAAGGCCTTTAGCCCCTGTTACCCAGCAAAGGAAAACTTCTGTTGGCTATTTCCACTGTAACATTCTGAGGAGTGGGGCTGTCTCCCTCTCTCTCTCTCAGTAGGGCGCCCCACCCAAAAGGGTGCAGTCTCAGCCCGGGCAGCACCCAGCATGGCAGGGGTTCTCCCCTCTCAATGGCAGTCTGGTCAGCTGAGTGGCACTACTTTCCTGTGTACAAGGTGGCAATTGCTAAGGCAGAGCAGGGAGCTGAGTCCAGCCTTATGGAAGGGGAACCAGCTCTGTAGTCCAGGGAGGCAATTAATCTGGCTTTGGACTGGGCAGCCCTCTTTTTTGGGGGGATTATCCCCCATCACTACTGAAGCAAAACTGCACAATGTTTTATTGGGTGCTGGACAGGGAATGCCCTTCTGAAGAGCCACTCAATCTCAACCTTGCACACACAGTGTATGAGGTCTGGCCAACATGTGTGGGGGACTGGGGGACACTGTTCCTTGTAAGATGTGCTCTTGTGTGCCGGCTCAGGCAAGAGTCAAAGGCTGCCTAGCTGATTAGCAGAGTGCCCACATCTAGATTTTGTTTCTGTTGATGAAGCACATGCCTCGCTTCACGTAACATTTTTTTCCTGCACATGGATGGAAAAGATTAGAAGGAACTTTGGTGGGGGCACATTGCCATTCTGCAGGGCAGATTTACTCTCCATCCCACCCTTCACCTCTTCCATACTGGGCTGGGATGAAGGTTGTGGGGCTGGGGAAGAGGGTGTTGGGTCTGTTTAGTCTGCAGAAGCAAAGAGTGAGGGGGGGATTTGATAGCAGCCTTCAACTTCCTGAAAGGAGGATCCAAAAAGGATGGAGAAAAGCTGTTCTCAGTAGTGATGGATGGCAGAACAAGGAGCAATGGTCTTAAGTTGTGGTGGGAGAGGTCCAGGTTGGATATTAGGAAAAACTATTTCATTAGGAGAGTGGTGAAACACTGGAATGGGTTACCTTGGGAAGTAGTGGAGTCTCCATCCCTAGAGGTATTTAAGTCTCGGCTTGACAAAGCCATGACTGGGTTGATCTAATTGGGATTGGTCCTGCCTAGAGCAGGGGGCTGGACTGGATGACCTCCTGAGGTCTCTTTCAGCTCTATGGTTCTATGTAAAGGTGAGTCACAAAACAATTCAAAATGAAGCTGGTGGCTCCCCTGAGTGACCAGTGTGGGAGTCACATTGCACTAAAAAAAAAAAAAAAAAAAAAAAAAAAAAATCACAAAAAGCAAAGAAAAAGCTCATTGTACTGTATGTTCACATTTTACTGTGAAGTTGGGCTGGATAATTTCAAGTCAGATCTTAGTCAATTTCAATGTCCACATCTCAGACCACAAGGTGTAGGGTCTGAGGGTTGCACACTGGGCATGACAATGTCCTGACCTGAAATCCCTTCTGATTGGTGCTGAGATGCAGCAGCCTCTGGGGTGGGGGCTGTTTATGCAGGGGTTGCTTTCCTGGTGTTGAGATCTGGGGTGGGTGGGAAGGATGTTTACACAGGGGTCCCTCATCCAGTAGTGAGAATGTGGCTGTCTCACTCACTGCTTAAAATCTCCAACAGGAAGCAAAGGATTTCAGTGCAAGGAAGAATGTAGGGAATTGTGACTGTTGGTGAAACTCCAGTGGGATATTTATTGATCACTTATGGAGGGGTGATCACCCCACAGCAGCCCCTCCCTGCAGCAAAGCATCCCCATGCCCTATGCTTGAGCATTTGGACCAGTACTGGCTACAGCTGGAGAGAGGCTCCTGCTGAGCCCCAAGTCACCACAGCAACCTCCTAGCCAGACATTGCTGACTGCAGCACAGACAATCTCCCTCACTCCCCGTCCCCTGCTGATTATGAGTTCTATTATGAGATGGACAGGGCATGACAGTCTAGGCCTACGGGATCCTAGCTGCATAGTGGTTGTCTCAATATTATAATAGACCTGGCAGATGCCTGCTCCATGGTCCCTCCCACAGCTGCCCAGGCGAGACCATGAGACAATGGAACAAAGAATGGGCTGGCCCCATCTGCTCCTCCCACCCAGTATCTCTTCCTCTCACCCCAACCCCAAATTATCAGACTGAGTCTTGCCCAGGATTTTGGAGTTTTTAATCAGAAGCTACAGACAAAGAACCGCATCGCTGTCCAGCCGAAGGGGGCTGGCGAAACAGAGTCTCGGAGAAGGGGGAGCATCCTCCTTCCCCTGCCCCCCCGGCATGGCTGTGCCAGGTGTAGTCAGCATTCCGGGACCTGGTCACTGCATTGAGGAGGCCTCCGTGACTCACTGTGGGGTCAGCTCCTTGAGGCATTTCAAAGACTCAGCACAGGAGCGGATGAGGCTACACAGCTGGAGGCTGAGCTCGATGGAGATGCTGTGCTGGAGCTCCTGGGTGGCCCAGACGAGCTTCTGGAGGATGGCATCCTCTGCTGCAGCCAGGGGGCTGGCAGGCAGGGCAGGCTTTGGGGCAGGCTGGGCCTGTGGTATGGCAGCTGCAGTGGCAGCAATTCGGAGTCCTGAAGCTGCCCCCTCACAATGTTCTGGGCGTGGCACATGGAGCTGCTGGTGAGTGGCTGGGAGGTACCCAAGGGGCGTGGCCTCCTCTGCAGTGAAGGCCAGCTGGTGCTCACGGACCTGGGATAGTGCAGCCTGGGCATTCAGTGCTGGAAAGAAAGAGGACAGATGAGGTCAGATCTGCCAGTACCAGAGCTGCCTCCAGGGCCAGCGGGATGCAGAACGGGGTGCAGTCACAGTCCACAGCTGAAGTGAGGGAGGGCAGGCGAGCCACAACACCTGGGATCTGTTCCCAGTGCTGCCACTAAACTTGAGCAAATCCCTTCCCCTCTCAGTGCCTGTTCCTTCTCCATCCTGGGTCTGCTCACTCTATGAGCTTTTCCGGGCAGGGTCTTTCTTTCTATGGCTCTGTGCAGTGCCTGGCGTCACAGAGCCCAGATACCAGGTGGGTTCTATGCAGTGCCCAGAATTAGATCAGAAGGGAATGCCTTGTCTAAAGCTAAGATTTAGTGATAGGTATTTTTAATAAAAAACATGGATATAACATGGGCAATAAACAAAGATTCATGGACCTGTCCATGACTTATCTTGTATGTTCTGGATGGGAGCTCGAGGTGCCCACTGATGCTAGGATGGCTCCAGGACACCTGCTGGTGCTTGTGGTGGGAGATCTAAGGGTGGCTTCTGGTGCACCCACTGGTGCAGGCAGGGGATGGCCTAGCACTGCCACAGCTAGTGGGGGAGGGTGTCCTGGGACTGCTGCTGTTGCAAAGGGATCGGGCGGGGGGGCGAGAGAAGTGCGGATGGCCCTTGTGCTGCCTGAGCTTCTGGGGTGGCTCTGGGGTCAGTTGCATGTGCCAGCTGCAGAAGTTGCTGAAGTCACAGACTTCTGTGACATGCTTTCCGTTTTACCCATATCTCATTCCCTGGCTTTTGAATCAGCTAGTCCCCCCGTAATTCCCAAGTCACTCCAACGCCTCCTTGGCAGACAGCACGATGCTGGGAAGGGCCATACCTGGGTTGTCCTTATCGATGTCAGAGTTGAGCTCCTGGCAGGCCACACAGTAAAGTTTCCTCTGCTTGTCTTGGAGCAAGATGGTCTGCAAGGGGGAGACAGTCTAGTGTGGGACTTCAGGGCATAACAATAAGAGAGGGGATTGGCCCAACTTGGGGGAAGCAGTGACACCAAAGCTGCTCTCTATCTCTAATGCAGAGGCAGACTAGAATTACCCCTAGGCTTCTAATGAAGGAGAGGGAGCAAAGGGAGGTGAATCCAAGAATTCTCTCTCAGAAGGCTGGGAGCCCTGTTGCATGGAAGGGACTAAAATTCATGACCCTGAAGTGGAGCAGCTTTCCCAGCAGCCTATGCTACTCTACAGGGGAACACAATATATATGGGTGGGTGGAATAGGTAACATGGGAAAGGGAGGATCTCATACTCTGGGAGTGGAGGGAACACTTCCTGGGTGATGGAAGCTCCCATTCCAGAACCACTGAGCAGGGCATTGAGATCCATTCAGCTCACTATGCCTCCCTTTCTCCCAGTCAGATGCACAGGCCCACTTAGATTAGTATCCTGCCCTCCCGGCTGCTAGAGCAGACCAATGGGCCCATCCAAATCAGTATCCCCCCTAGATCAGACCCACAGGCCCATGCACATGACAGGTCTGGCCCAGCCTGCTCCCTACAGGGTCCCAGTACACTCAGGCATCAGTCCAGGTTAGAAGAGATGCAGCTGGCCATGAACACTACCTGCACAACTAATGATGGATAGCTGGGGGACCCCCCCCACACTGCCCTCTGCTCCTGCATGGAGCACAGTGCCCTCTACTGGGCTCCCCGCGCAGGCCCCCGGTCATACCCCACACTCTTCGCAGCACTCCCCCAGCATGCGATATCCCTTGAGCAGGTAGTCGCCCATCACCCTGCTGATCTTATCCTGTCGCTCCCTCCGTGCCTGGATCACCTTCAGCTCTGCCTCTGAAGGTGGCTCCCAGTTCCCATCATCGTTGCCTGAGGGAGGATATAGGAAGTTGGCAGAGCTATCGCACAGCAGTCCTTGCAAGCTGTCAGTGTAGTGACCCTGCGCCCGACCCCGAGAGGGAGCCACTTCAGGGACGGGGAGCAGGGGGTTTATACTGGAATCGCTCACGCAGCACTATGCCTGTCTAGAGCAGTGCCGCTGTGCCCAGGAGAGGCTGAGCTGGGCTGAAGCAGTAACATGGCGTTGCCCCCCCCCCCCCCGTCTACTGCCAGATGCTCCCAGCTCTGGTTCTGCTTGGGGGGTCCCACGGAACCAGCTCCCCTCCCTCAGCCCTACGCCCCCAACCGCACCCGCATCTCTTGCAGGGCTGCCCCCGCCCCGCCGGCATCCCCTCCCCCAGGCAGCTCCTACCCCTGCCCCGCCCCCAGGCGGTACCTGTCGCGTTCAGGGCCATGCCGCTTGGGACTTCCTTGCTGCTGCGCCGCCTCAGTCCCAGCCCCTTCCTGCTTTGGCCGGAAGTGCCTTCATGCAGAGTACCCAGACTCAACGTAGCGACGGAAGTGACGTTTTACGAAGCTGGACAGGAAGCACCGGCCCCGAGCAAGGAGCAGCTCTAGCGTTCCGCGCACTTCCTGTTCCCACCCTCCCGGCCCGGAGACCGCTCGTTCCAGTCGGAGGGAGCCCTCTGCCCGCTTCTGACCTCCGCGGAGGGAAACCGGTCCCGGCCGGAAGCGACCGCGGTCCTCCCCTCCCATCCGCGGCCTGCAGGCCGGGGAAAGGCCAGTTCCAGCCCCCAGCCCAAGACCAACGGGAGCCAGGACCCCTAGATTCCACCTGCAGCATCCAGCCTACTGGGACCCCCCCGACCTCCAGTCCCACCACCTACAGCTGGGCTCTGTCACTGTCCCCCAACAGCTCCATCTCCACAGCCAGAGGGCAATCCCCCAGGACACCACCCTGCAGGGACCATTCAACCCTGCAGGAGCTAAGCTGGCTCCCTGTTAGTTGCCAACTCTCCAGAATTGGCCTCAATTTCAAGGTGACTACTGACAGCAATCCAGGAGCTTTTAATAGGATACTGCAAGAAACTGACATGATGCCATGTCAGGTGAAAATAATCTTCTGGAATAGCTTCAGTCAGAGTTGGCAACTGTACTCCCCATCAGTGTTTGTAATCAGTTGTACGACAAGGAGTGAGAGAGTGGAGATCATTTAGTGAGAAGGAACTGAAGCAAGACAAGGGACCCAAAGAAAAGCAATTATTTAATTGCCTCTACACTGATGCTATGAGCCTGCGTAATAAACAAAAAGAATTGCAGTTGCTCATTGATGAGTAATAATGTGCTCTAGTAGGTATTACTGAAATCTGCTGGGATGATTTGCATGACTGGAATGTTAATGAAAGCAGACCATTTATTTAAGGCTACCCATTAGTTCCTGTCTCTTAAGACATTTCTGGTAGATGTCAAGCGTTTATCTCTCTCACCTCCTTTCTAGTTTCCTTGCTCTTGGGAGAGACTCTGCCAGATTTTTGTGAGTTCAGATGAATGATAGGACTGGATTCTCCTTCACTGACATTTAGTTTGGAGCTATTTTCCACAAAGTCTAATGCACCAGCACAGCCTGACTTTCCCCTCACCAATCAGAGCTCTTCCTACCCCCACTGTTGATGGCTTTCAGTACTGTGTTTCTTCCAAACAGTTTAGCAAAGAATGAAATACAACTTCCAGGATTTTCTGAGGCGGCACAACATCTGTTGCTTATAAGGAGGTGCTCCCAAAAATATCTCAGCAGCTTCTTTCTTATGAACTCTTGGATGCCTTACTGACTTTATTATGCCACAAGATCATGTATATCTCAGCAGTGTCCTTATCCTCCTTGAATGACTGACACCAGTTTAGCTGGTTCCTAGAGGGAATCACCCCACACTGTTTTGGACTGTCATGTCTTCACAATGCAGCTTGGTAACAAAAGCATAATGAAGCCAGTATGGTAGGCAGCGTATTAGCCCACTGCAGCAGTACTGGACAGCTCTTCCACCCTGCCTGCTTGCCTGAACTGGGCTTGAGGTTTTCAAACCCACTATAGCAGTGGTGGGCAAACTAGGCTAACGTGTGGGCAGCATGAGTGGCCCTCCATCGCAGTGGGCTGCAAGACTGTTGTAACCAAGACAGTCTCCCAGGATAGAATTGTTTTGCTAACTGCACTTGCATACCTAGAATTTGCAGAGTTTGCCAAATGAACTGTAGCAGCACTTTGATTGGATGCAGAGGGAGTGCATGGCTCTTGCAGTCAATGTTATGAGCAATCAGCATGCACATAGCTTCTCGTGCCTTTGTTTTATGTGTATTTCACTTTAGTAATACTGGTAGGAAAAAATAATGTGGATGGAAACCAGCAGAATCTGGCAACCCTGCACAGAGGCAGCAGTAAACAAAATGTCTTGCGGGCCATACATAGAACCCTGATGGGCCACAAGTTGCCCACCTCTGCACTACAGGCAGCGAGGCACCACATTTCCATTCTAAGACTATTTTAGGATAGCCTAGTTCCACCTCTTGCATAGCACCTACCTAGTAGCTTCTGTAGACAGCTCATCTGGACTGAAGGACTCCAAGCAATGGAGACTCTTCCCTCCCACTCTGCAGGTCACTTCTTCCACTGGGGGAATCCCTTCCTTGGGAAATTCTTGCCCCTTAGTGCCAGTATTAATTTGTGTGGCAACAGTTCCCAGCCCTGCTGGACCCATGTCCTTGACTGTCAGAAACTTCTCCCTGTAGGCCGGGACTAACAGACGGGTACCAAGTCACCTCTTTGCCTTGCCATTGCTGAGTTAAACATGAGGTTTTGGGCTAGCTGGCTGCTATGCTTTCCCACGTTCTCACTGAGGGACAGCCCAGAACCTGCTCATTCTGCTCAAGTCCAGCCCCAAGCCCACCCTGCAGAATGCCTTTAGGAAACAGCAACAGCCTCTGAGGAGAGCGCCTCCAAATGGGGGCAGATTCAATCGCCTCCCAGGTCAGACTGGAAGAACACAGCCAATGAGTGTCACCTGTCTCTTTGCACTGTGTGTCTTGAAGACTAGACTGACAAGGGCAGTGGCTCTCAGAGAAATCACTCAGCGAGAACGTAGCCCTTGACGACTATGGATCACTCCCTAAAAGTGCTATAAAGCAGAAATGGGGGTTTTCTTTATCACCCAAAGAAGCTAGAGTGCTGGCAAGAGAGACCTGGGCAAGTGATAGTAACCAGGATGGCTGGAAGCAGCACAGACTGGGTAAAGGACGGAATAGGACAAGAGTGTACAGTCCAAGACCAGAAGAGATTACGGATCTCAAAGGGGGGGGGGGGGAGTTCAGACCCCTCAGGAGTCATGAGGTTACTACATGGGGGTTGAGCTGCCAATCTCCACCTCAAACCCCACCTTGCCTCCAGCATTTATAATGGTGTTTTTATAAAGTATTTTGAATTTATAAGGGGAAGTCACACTCAGAGGCTTGCTGGGTGAAAGGGGTCACAAACACAGATGTTTGAGAACCAGTGGATTACAGCACTCACCTGTCTATCCTGCACATAGCACAGAACCTCATCCAAGATGCCTGTCTCCAGCCCAGCTATCAGTGTACTTCCACACTAGCAGCCTTCTATAGAGCTGCCACAGGCTGGGCATGCTGCCAGGCGGAGGAGAGGTTAGTAGCATCTCATCTGGAGGCACCTGGCTGGCTGGATTTTCTGGGAGCACGTCCCCCACCCGTGCACATCCTTTGGGTTTGCTGGTCAGCTTCTCATTTGAGTGTGAGCCATGCTGCACTCTGGCAGAAGGGGAGGAAATGAGACTGCTGGGTAGAGGTGGGATGCTGCAAAAAGAAGGGCCCAGATCCAGCTTCTAAGGCCCTTGCTCACAAGAGCCTCCCTCTACAGCTGGGCACACGTGGGAATGCCACTACAGATAACAGGAGAGAAGGAACAGTATTCATCCCCCAACCTGCCTCCCTGTATCACATGAGCTCACTCTGGAGCTAGAACACAGCTTTCAGAGACACATGGCCTGGATGTTGTGCCCCCCCAGAGATGGAGCATTCCTTCCCCCAGCCCAGAGGGAGCTGCCCTGCTTGGGAATCCCCCCTCCTGGCAAACATTTGCCCTTCATTGCTAGTTTGACTTGGCTCAGGTTGGCTTCTGCCTGCTGAATCTCTCAGCCTTTGAGAGATCTGAGCCCTCCACTCTTCTAAGCACTAAGCACTTTGGCATAGATGGGAGCTGCATTCAACTGACAGCAAGGATCAAACTATGGCTTGGCTGCTCTCACCTGCAGGTCGCTGGGATCATGTTTGCACCAGGCCCAGAAAACTTGCTTCTAAACCAAGCCAACTTAAACAAGCCCAAAGGGCTGTGCTGGAGCCAGGGTTGAGTTGCTGGATGCTTGATAGGCTGGGTGGTTATGAACCCTATTGCAGCATAGTCTGATTTACAATACATTGTGGGTTGTGATGTGGCTCTTAAAGCAGCAGTAGGGTCTGCAACATTTAATAGGTTCCCGGCAGCATCCGGAGCAGGGTTCCATGGTGTTTAATAGGTTCTCACTTCATCCAAGTGATGTGGCTAGGAGGCTGGCAATAATGGATTATTGTGTGTGTAGTAGGTCCCATGCTCCAAGCACTGCTGTGCACTAAGGCTGTGCCTGCCTCTCCACCTCCGTGCTGGCCCCGCCATCTTGGGGGCCTTCCCCACCTTCTGTGAGAGGCCAGCAAGGCTGCCAGCCATGCAAGTGGGTGCTCTGGTGCTTGATGAAGTTGGAGCCGTGGCTGAAGCTCTTGCCACAGTACTGGCAGTGGTAGGGGCGCTCGCCCGTGTGGGTGCGGCGGTGCTGGGCCAGGTGGGCGGCACGGGAGAAGGCCTTGCCGCAGTCAGGACACTGATAGGGACGCTCGCCTGTGTGCACGCGGTGGTGCTGCAGGAGGTCAGAGCTCAGTACAAAGCTGCGTCCGCAGTCGGTGCAACGATAGGGGCGCTCGCCAGTGTGGATGCGCTGGTGGCGGATCAGATTGGAGCTGAGGCTGAAGGCCTTGCCACACTGCTGGCACCGGTAGGGGCGCTCACCACGGTGTGTGCGCTGGTGTTGCAGCAGGTTGGAGCCATGGCAGAAACTCTTGCCGCACTGGGCGCAGCAGTAGGGACGCTCCCCAGTGTGCGTACGCTGGTGCTGTACTAGGTGGGAGCTGCGTGAGAAGGCCTTGCCACAGTCGGTGCAGCGGAACGGCTTCTCACCTGTGTGGGTGCGGCGATGTGTGGCCAGGTCGGAGCTGAGCCCGAAGCGCTTGCCACAGTCGGTGCAGGGGTAGGGGCGCTCACCAGTATGGGTGCGCTGGTGCCGTGCCAGGTGGGAGCTGCGGGAGAAGGCCTTGCCACAGGCTGGGCACTTGTAGGGGCGCTCGCCAGTGTGCGTGCGCTGGTGCCGGATCAGATAGGAGCTCTCACTGAAGCTCTTGCCGCAGTCGCCACAGTGGAAAGGGCGTTCGCCGGTGTGGATGCGTTGGTGCTGTGCCAGGTTGGAACGGCGGCTAAAGGCCTTGCCGCAGGCTGGGCAGCGGTAGGGGCGCTCGCCGGTGTGCGTGCGCTGGTGCCGGTGCAGGTTGGAGCTCTGGTTGAAGCTCTTGCCACACTCAGGGCACTCGTACAGCTTCTCATCCAGCTGCAGAAGTCGGCGAGCCAGCCCAGGACTCAGCTCGTAGCTGCGCCCCCCCTCAATGTAGCGGCAAGGCTTCACGCCCATCTGTGTTACCCGGTGCACAATGATATCACCAAACCCCTCCAGCCCCTGTTCTAGGTCACCAGTGTCATCCAGCACCTTTGTGCCAGTGCCCGGGCTTTGGCCAGCCATGTCCCATGGGGAGCCGGGTGAGATGTCACCCTTGGAGACCCCTGGCTGCATCTTGTGGGATGGCACCATCTCCGGGTCTTCCAGCTCGGAATCCTCTTCCTCCAAGAGGCAGGCGGCACAGTCGTCTGCTGGAAGAAAGCAGAATGCAGGTGAGCATCGATATGGGAAAGAGCTTTGGGGTAGGATGGTAGGCAACAGGGCAGAAATAGTGACCAGAGATCAAGGCCCTATTGCACGGAGCAACCTGCCCCCACGCAAGATCACAAGAGCCTGTTGCAACGTGTGCCGCAGAGGCACAGACACACACAGATGCACGACAGGCCCCCAACATTGGCATTGTTGGACACTGCACAGATACACAGTGAAAGAAAGCTCTTGGCCCAAAGAGCTCACAATCTAAATAGACAGACAGGTGCAGGGTTAAACAGAGGCATCAAGAAGGAAAGGGACTTGCCCAAGATCAAAGCTGGGGATAGAATTCAAACATTCTGGCTCCACACAACCTCAGATCACACTTCCTTCCCAGAGCCAGGCTAGAACCCAGGAGTCCAGGCTCCCAGCCCAATGCCCTGCCCACTAGATTCCAATCCCTCCTTTTTAAGCTCTATATTATGCCTCACTCACTGGTAGCTTCCGAATAGACTGACCCAGTCACTCACCTACTCCAGCCTCCATTTCCTCCAAGCCCTGAGGATCCGGAAGAGTGGACTCCTCCCCTGGTTCCTTCTGCATCTGGATCAGGGACTCCTAGCCCTGTTTGGAGCAAGCAAAGGGATGAGGCAAGATCCCTTCAGGGACCATCTGCATGGGGAGCTCCAGCTCCTGCTCCCCAGAGGGGATATTGGGGAAAACTGGAGATGTATTAGAGTGAGAAAAATACATGCTGCCCCTGACTGATATTAAGGGATCTGTGAGTCTATTACATGGCCTCTCTCAAATGCCCAGCTCCTGGTGGCAGGGGGTTGAGTGAGAGTTGCAACTTTTGTTGTGAAAAGCTGAACTATCAATTATTCTGAAGATGCTCATGATTTCTAAGTCAGCCTCATGACTTTTTTAGTACTTGGTGACCCCCCACAACTCTAGTCTACTTGACCCTACTCCCCAGCCAGAGCTGGGATAGTAGTAGTCCTGGCTCCCAGCCCCTCACTCATATTCTAGCCACTAGATCCCACTCCCTTCCCAGAGCTATGGATGGAACTCAGTAGTCCTAGCTCCCAGTCTCGACTGCTCTAACCCGTCTAGATTCCACTCCCATTCCATTGCTGGAAACAGAACCCAGGCACACCCATCACTCTGGTCACTCTCTTCCAGGAATCAGGTGAGAACACTCTAAAAACACAATGAAGGAAGCCTGGAGAAACATCAGCTCAGACCACTCAGGCTTTTGGACACTGCGGCCAAAAGCCCTGATAGAAAATCCCACCTAATGAGGGGAAATTGGCCCCCAAACCTCTCTTGGTCCCTTGTGCCCTGGTACATCAGCTTTCTGGTAGTAGATGGTGAAATCATGGCAAGAAATCTCTTTTACCCTCCTTATCCTTGCCTTCCAGGATACAACATCCCCCTCCCCGGCTGTACTGTAGATATGGAGAGAGGTGTATGTGAGAGACAGAAAGGCCTTCGGGAAGCTTTGATTGTTGTTAGTGAGACAGAGAAGATTAGAACCCAAATATTATAGGGCTATTGAAATTCATAAGGGCAGATTGGCCCAGTGGGCAGGTCCAAGATTCTAGCTTAGCTTGGGGCGGGGGGGATTATTGGTTAGAGCAAGGAGGAGAGAGGAAGTCAGGATGCCTAGGTTCTCTCAGCTCCACCCTTGACTTTGGGCAAGTCCTTTACTCTCTTAGTGTCTGTTTTCCATCTTACCTCTTGTTCATTTAAAATGATAGGAATTGGGGCAAAATGAAGAACTGATCCTCTAGCACCTGCTGTGTGACACAGAGACAATCCCTGCCCCCAAGAACTCTCAGTAAATCAGAGCTTCTCACAGCCCCCATGCAGGCTATGAAAGGCCAATCCGGGGTACCAATGCACTGCAAAGGTTATTACAATATCTCCTATCACACTCCTCTCCAACATAGCTTGACCCTTCAAGGTCAAATATTTCTGTCACCCTCTCAAAATAAACAATGCATTATATTACAGTTAGCATTGTCAGTGATAGATTATTTTACTTTTGACAGCAAAGCGGTAGGGGGAAAATTGCAAAAAAATGTTGATTTCAATTAAGGGATCACTGACCTTGAAAGGCTGAGAAACTCCAGTGTACAGAAAAGGTGGGTGGTGGGGGAAATAAAGACATGTGGGCTATGTCTACACTCGCAGCTTCTTGCGCAAGAAATATGCAAATGAGGCTAAGCGTGGAATATAGCCGAGCCTCATTTGCATACCTAATGAACCACCATTTTTGCAGAAAAGGCTCTTGCGCCAGAAGGAGCTGTCTACACTGCCCCCTCCTGTGCAAGAAAAACCCTCTTGGGCAATGCCGTTATTCCTGAAAATAATCGGCGTAGCAGCATTGCGCAAGAGGGTTTTTCTTGTTCAAGAAGGGGCAGTGTAGACAGCTCCTTCTGCAAAAATGGTGGCTCATTAGGTATGCAAATGAGGCTTGGCGATATTCCACGCTTAGCCTCACTTGCATATTTCTGGCACAAGAAGCCGCGAGTGTAGACATACCTCAAGAGGGGAAGGGACTTGACCAAGATCAGTAGCGGAGCCAGAAATAGAAGTCCTGACTTCAGCCACCTCCTTTCCTCTACCCACTAGATCCCACTCCCCTCCCACAGCTAGGAAAGCCACCCAGGATTCCTGGCTCCCAAGCCCCCTTGTTCTAACCACTAGACCCCACTCCTCTCCAGAACTGGGAATGGAACCCACAAGTCCCGACTCCCAATCCACTGCCTTCTCCACTGGCCTGTGCTGACCTTCATTAGATCTTTAGGGGTGCCTGCCCCCCAGGATATAATCAGTCCCTGTAAGAACCCACTGTATAAGACGACCTGTGCTCAAGTGGGGGTGGGGGGGAGATGTTCAGCCCAACTCCTGATTCAGGACAGGGTACATCACCCCGCTGCCCTCATCAACTCTGTGGCAACAACTCTGAATTAAGCACAACATCCCAATAAAGCCCTTTCTAGAGACCCCATAACATTAAATTGCTCTTGCACCCCAAGCATGACAGGAATTGACAAGATAGGGGAGGTAACAGCTTTTATTAAAAAAAGAGATGAGTTTAAGGTCAGACCTGAAGAAGAGCTCTGTGTAAGCTCAAAAGTTTGTCTTTTGAAATGGATTCAATAAAAGATATTACCTCACCCATCACATGCAGAAATTTACCTAGACTACCCTGACAGTCCTGGGCACACATACATCCAGCTCCTAAAAGACTTTACAGACCTTATCTCCTTTTCTGTTTAGAACACCGGACGTAACTGCACACACATGGCACCCACCAAAATGCTACTGCCCTAGGGGAGGAGACTGTTTATGCAGAATCCCTCATCCAAAGCAGTGAAGCAGCCACCTCTGGAGTGAGGCACACAGGCTGTTCATATAGCGATCCCCTGCATGGCACTAGCAGACAACTGCCCCAAGAATGGAGCTGTTCAGACAAAATTATCTTACCCAGTGCTGAAATGCATGTGTCACTGGGGTGAGGCACAGGGGGCCGTTTATACAGGCATTCCTCACCCGGTGCTGAGATGCAGCTACCTCTGCGGTGGGGCCTAAAGGCCATTCACACAGGGAACCCTCGCCCAGTGCTGAGATTCAGCAAGCCCTGAAGTGTGTTACCAACCACGGGCAGCGGGGCAGACGCCAAGCATTGGGGTAGGATAGGGCTGCCCAGCAGAGTGTGTGGAGCAGACTGGCTCCATTCCGGGCCGTGTGGCCTGCATTCAGGACTGGACAGGCTTCTTGTCCCCGGCCCCTGTGGGGCTGCTCCTGCTGGCAACTTACCTGGCTCTCCACAGGGCACGGGAGGAGGATGCAGGAGGGGTCGCGGGCCCTGCAGCAGCAGCTGCTTAAGAAGGCAGAGTGCAGCCTGCCCCCTTTGTGTAGTTTCCCCTGCAAGGCACCATGGGAAATATCCAGGCTTTCGCAAAGCACTCTGGGGAAGGTAGTTCCTATAATGAGGGGACTCGCGAAGTGATGGTTGCTCGGTTCCACTAGAGGCAGTTGCTATGGGTGGAGGCCAGGGAAAGGTGATTTGTACTGGGAAGGAGAGGAGGCTTGCTGGAGGGACGGTGGGCACCGAGGTGATGTCTGGGGAGATGGCTTGGAGTAGGGCTCTGGGGAAGGTGGTTTCTGTGTTTTGGGGGAAAGTATTTTCTATTGGGGAGCAACTCTGGGGCTATGTTTACACTGCACTGCACTTCTGGAAAAAGCTACGCAAATTGCGAATTGCAATTTGCATAGCTTTTTCCGTTTATTTTTTAAGAAGAGGCTTTTCTGACATTTGGCCTGTCTACACTGGGCCAAATGTCAGAAAAAACTCCTTTTTCAGAACATCCCTTCTTCCTCATAAAACGAGGTTTACAGGGATGCCGAAAAAGCGCATCTGCTCTTCCAAAAAAAAAAAAAAATTCGGAAGAGCAGATGCATTCCCTGGACGTGGCAGTGTTTTTCTGAGATACCGCTAGTATTCCAGAAAAACTCTGCAGTGTAGACATAGCCTGGGAGAGGTGGGTTCTATGGGGGGTGGGAAGGAGGGCTTTGGGGAAGGTAGTTTCAGTGGGGAAGAGCAGGAATTCCCCCAGCAGCTCAGCTCTCCCATGGCTGTGCCTAAAGCCCTGCCACTGCACCATGGCCCAATCCCAACTTGGCTTGTTAGTGGCAGAGACCCTCAGCACTTGTCCCACCAGTCAGGGGTCTGCATGAATTGAGGAACTGACCCCACTGAACTCTGCCCCTTAAGGACCCTTTCTGAAGCAGGCTGGTAATCAACCCCTACCTACCCTGGATCCACAGGGCAGTTTCCTTTACTGGGAGCAATTAGCACAGGCTCCCTGCTCTCAGCCACAGTCAGTGCATCAGTTACAATGCTCCAAGCGATCAGGTTTTCTGCCACTGCAGCCAGTTTCATTGGATTGATTAGACCCTGCAATTCCCTCAGGTAATTCTCTCAAGATCTCTACAGATTCAGGCCATATCTACACTAGTGATCTTACAGCAGCACAGCTGTATTGATACTGCTGTGCTGCTCAGAGGTCTCCAATGTAAACTGTTCTATGCAGACAAGGAGAGAGCTTTCCTCTCCACATAATTAAACAGCCCCCAATGAGCAGGAATAACTATGTCAGTGCCTGCATAGCACTGTCTACACCAGCACTTCTGGAGGTGTTAATTATGTCACTCAAAGGGAGATTTTACACCCTTGAGCAACTTAAGTGCTAGTGTAGACAGCTTCAGGTACACCTCACAACATTTCCCCCTTGGAACAATTGGACCAGGCTTACTGCAGACTCAGGCTAGCATGGCTGCAGCAGATGACATGTACAAGCACAAGGGCTGGAAATGAACGTTTTATTTTAAAGAGAGTCCTGCAAACCCACAGAGATCCACAGACCACCTTTGTAGATCAGATGCAGATACAAAATTTGTATCTGCACAAGGCTCTATAAATCAAAGTTGAGACTCTGCTACAGTTGTGAATCCAGACACTGATGTAGAAACTTGGGCATAGGCTTATACTGCCTTAATGCAGTCCTGCTGGGTACAGACTGAGTTCCCAGTACCGTGCCAAACTGCAGTGAATTATGGATGATTTTGCACCATCATCTGGGAACCAAATGAAGTTAATTCCCACAATCCTGCATTGGGTCACATACTTGAACTGGGTGCTACAAACTGGTTGGTAGCTTCTCACTGGGATAACCTCTTGGCAATGAAGGGCAGGTTAGTGGCCATATGGGTCTTGTGAGACAGCTTTAGGTGAAAAGTCCACATCATCTGTGGTATGACACTGCCCTTTGTTGAATTTAAGACACAATTTAGCCTAAACCATGGTTGACCCCGGGCTGCTGCACTTCATACCTCAATCTGCACATGACTGTAGGCTGTGTCTGGAAGGAGGGTGAGTGCATCCAGCATTAACACACTAGACATGACTACTGGCTGTTGCTCTCCTAGCTACCTGATGCTTCCTTGGCTTCCCTGCTGCAGAGCTCAGATTAGGTGAGACATTTCTGCTTTTCCATAAAGAGCTCTCTCTCATCTCCAGTGTGCTGCCTCAGGGTGGCCCATCTCCATCCCTAACCCAGACTATTATGACATTTGTAGTCAATAGAATCTTCAAATCTTCCTTCTTTCCACTCCATTAAATGTGTGAACACAACATAAGAAGCATCTCCGACCACAGGATGGGAAAGTCATGGGGGAGAAGCACAATAGCAAAGTGCTCTTCCAGAATTACCTCCCTAGTCATTCTATGAATCCAGGGGATTAAACACTCAGCTCCTACATGCTCAAGTGAATTTGCATAGCTCACACCTTTAACCCCAAGCACTTGCACAATATCAGAGGTCCACAACCTTCCCTCCTGAGTAATCGGACCCCTTTTCTCTGCATCTCATTCCCATGGAATTGCCATAATGGAGCAGATCTGTGGGTCCACAGAGCCCAGCATCCCATCTCTATCAGCAGCTTCACAAGGTGGTGCACCAATCCCCATTGGAAGCAGTACTAGGGTAATTGGTGACCTGCCCCCCTTAGCTAAGGGTCAATTCATGCCCTGAAACAGGCAGGCTTAGAGCCATTCACAAGATCTTCTTTATTCGTTGTTTAATTCTAGTTATTTCCAATACCCCTATAAGTATCTGATCTTTTTTTCAGATTCTACTCAGCTCTCACCCACAGTGAAATCTTGTGACAATGTTTCCCAGACAAAGTATATGGTGCATATGTATGAAGTAGTATTTTCTTTTGCCACTTTTCAGTTTCCCTGCAATCTCTGTTCTTGTATCATGAAATGGGCAGCAGAGCAGCCCCCACCTACCTTCTCCACTGCGTAGTCTTTCACAGGTCCAAGCCTGTCTCCTCTGTCAAGATGAATAATCCCAGTCTCTTCAATCTCTCAAGAGATTTCCCCTCCAGTCTTGTCCCCCACTGTTTAAAGCCAGTTGGATTCACAGAGTTTAAGGCAAGAAGGGACCATTAGATACTAGGGATGTAAGTGAGTAGTCGACTACTCGCTTCCCCCCACCCCTGCTTGCTGCCTCTGTACGAGAGGCAGCAAGGAGGCAGGGCACAGGAGCTGGTGCGGGGGGGGGGGGGGAGGCAGCAGCTTAAAAGCCACAAAGAGGTGCTGCTGGACCTGGCGTGAGCCCAGACCAAGCAATTCTGGCTTGTGCATGTTTGGGACCGCTGCGCCTCTGCATTATAAATGTAGTAAGAGCTGCCAGGCTCTTACTACATTTAAAATGCAGAGGCGCAGCAGTCCCGGAGCGAACCTCCCCTTATTGACTAATCATGTAGAGGATACAATTTGTATCGACTACACGATTAACAAAATACCCGTTCCTTAACATCCTTATTAGATACTCAAGTCTGTAGCAGGGCAGACAATCTCAGTTAATGATTCCTGGATCAGGCACCTCCCTTCTCCCTGACCTACAGCATATTCTTTAGAAAGGCATCCACACTTAAGGCTTAATGTATGAAAGGATCAGAATCAAACACAGAATTTCAGAAGTGGCCAGCCCCTGCTTTAGGAAGGATGGTCCAGATAGCAGGTGGGGGCTCAGGCCCAAATTAAATTCTCTGCTCTGCCCCAGACTCATTGTGGTCAAGTTGCATTAAGCTTGCTATACCTCAGTCTC
The DNA here is from genome assembly GCA_032595735.1 of Pelochelys cantorii. Lineage (NCBI taxonomy): Eukaryota > Metazoa > Chordata > Testudines > Trionychidae > Pelochelys > Pelochelys cantorii. The sequence goes on from CM064336.1 coordinate 37,844,454, forward strand.
TCCCACTTTAACATGGGGACAAGAGTGCTGCCCTGCCACCAGGGGTGTAATAACTACATTAAAAGATAGTGAGATGTTCGGACACTATGGTAAGAGGGGCCTACCAGTATCTAAGATAGATATACAAAGTAGCATTAATAATGGCTTGAGTATTATTCTCCACCTCATTCTTCCTTGCCATTTTCTCACAAATGCCTTATTTAACCTAATCTTCTCTTCCCACTCCTCTGTGAGACTATCATCCATTCCTCAGGCATTTGCAGCCTCCCATTATGGCTTGGCTCAGTCTGGGACAGGCTTTGAAATATATACATAGAAGTATGTTCTCATTAGCTGAGGGCTCTTTGGGGCAGGGAAGTGGCTCTCACTATAGTTGTTGGAGCCTTCAGGAGCTTCTCCAGTACAATTCCACTCCCTCAGCCCAGCTCCTGCATGACTGGATTGTGTCCCTGTCCAGACTGAACTGAAGAGCTTGCCCTCAAAAATAAACCTCTATTGCTCAAGCTGAACAATGAGTCTGCAGAAGACACAAGTGTTTCACACCCCAGGAGATGAACCCATCTGAGGCTAAAGAGTTTTCCTGAAAGAAAGAAAGAGCAGTCAGGGCCCTCTGTTGGAAATTTTTATTTTGCTGGAAAAGCCGTGGTCAAAACTCCACAACAGATAAGTTTCTACACAAGCACTAGCTGCTTTGGAAACACCTTGGCTACAGTCTAGTCTCAGAGGAGATGGGTGTGAACTGGGATTCAGAACAACTCCCTACACAACAACAAATAAATAAAGAGGAGACATGGGATTCTCCATCCAGAATGCTGAGAAGAGAAAGGAAAGAATATGAACTCTATGAGTAAGTTACCTGGAAGACAGTGAATCCCCACCTCAACCCATGCACAACCTGAGCCCAGACAGGGCCAATATGGAGTTAGGAGAAGAAACGAACTATGCTTGCAGGTGAGGGGGAAGTGCTCAAGGGCTGAAAAATTAAGAAAAAGATACAGTGGGTCACAACTTTACTGAAAACACAAGAATCTCCATTAAAAATAAAACACACTAGAGGCAGCCAATACCCGTCGCAGGCAGCGGGATGGTGGGGGAAGTAGGACAAACTTTCCCGTGTAATGGGAGCCCGAGGGTCCGCCCGAGAATACGCTACCTGAAAGAAAGCACAATACAGTTTCAAAGTCTTATGTCAGAAATAGCCACCATGGCAAAAAGCGCAGAGACATTAGGTCTACCCAAGCTTTAGTATTGTCCACACACAGAAGCCACGCTGGTTTAAAGTTGGCTTTAAACTGGTGCAAAGCCCTTGGTATATGCTCCTATTCTGGAGTACTTTAAACCAGTCCATAACCAATTAAAGTGAAATGAAATAAGCTTGGTTTAAACAGCTATAAGTCCACCCACTTGTATTTCTTGCACTGGTTTCAGTAAACCAGTTTAAAAATCATACCTTAAGTAAAATTGGCACAACTATTTAATGTAGATAGTGCTAAATTTCTATGGGAGTGAGATCCATTTCACCCCAAAGTAGCTCCAAAACCAAAGGAGCACCTTGCCTCACACCATACATAAAATGTGGCCCAGTTGATAGGGAACTGCACTGAGAATAAGGAGACCAGTGCTTTGTTCCTGCCTCAGGGTGAGAAGTGGTGGCGGAAGCAAAGAGGACCCTGTAAAACTCCTGGTTTCCACTCCTGGCTCTGCCATTGAGCTATTGTGACACTTTGGTCAAGTCTTTTCTCCTCTCTGCACTTCTGGTCCTCCTCCTCATCTGGGTCTATTTAGACTGCAAGCTCTTCAGGGCAGGGACTCTGTCTGCAGATCATTGGGCACAGTGGGGTTTTGATCTTAATTAGGGCCTCGATGTGGTATCACAACACTGGGCTCACTGGACCAAAATTAATAACACTTTATCTGTACAGATAATGTCATCTTACCACCCATGTGCTCTTGTGGAGATTAATCAATGGTGGAATGACTCTACACAGGGACCTTTTGGAAAGTGAAGATGAATTAACTAACAATGTGAATTTTAAGAGGACAAAACTGCACTAAGCCACTGTGTGGTTGCTCTTGCTCAGAATTAAAATGGCCTTACTTTGGTTATCTTAATTCACTTCCAAAGTTAATTAAACTGAACTCAGGCCACTGTAGTTTTGAATAAGAATGTCCACCCAGGGATTTAATACAGTTTAACTAATCCACTTTAAAAGCTTTAAAAGTGTATTAATTAACTTTAAAAGCTAATTCACAATTTTCAAGTGTCCCTGTGTAGACAAACCCTTAGTTTGGTGTAGCATAACCTTCACTGCCGCCAACTAAAGCCCCACTTCACTTCTAAAAGAGAGTATACACACAGGAATTTGATGTGCTTATATTTCACACCTATAGTTCATTAGTCTTAACCTCCGCCAAGTGCTCCTATGTAGACTAAACCTAAGGGCTTGTCTTCATTACATGGTAGATCAATGTTGCAGCAATCGATCCACTGGTGGTCGATTTATTGTGTCTGCTTAGATGTGATAAATTGACCTCCAAATGCTCTCCTGTTGACTTTGGTACTCTAGGACAACAAGATTAGCCGGAGTTGATGGGAGAGCAGTCCCTGCTGACCTTACTGCATAGAAAACACTGCGGTAAGTATGTCAGCCTAGATGGCTGTGGGTGAGGGGGCACAGTGTAGACTAGGTCTCGGAGAGTGCCAAGATTAGAACTCAGGCCTCCCGGCCTCCCAGGGCTGCACTTCTTTCTCTAGACCACACTGCTACTGCCCAGGTTCTAGCTGCAAAAGCCAATGGATCTACGCCTGCTTCTGACTGTGCACCATGTAGTGGAAATATTAATCAGCAGGGACTATTTAGTCCACAATGACTTTAAAAATCCCTGGAGTTTAATTTTAATGCTAAGTGAAGTCCCTTCTGTGCTCTCACTCTGGTGCCCAAAGCACTTGCTCACATCCATCCCCATTCAGCAAAGCACAAGCTTAAATTCCACAGTTTTCAGCACATGGTTCACTGTCTGGCAGACCTAAGGCCACTAGCTACTACCATGTATATTCTGTTCACGACAGCAGCCAATGGCATCTCAGGAGGCATTTTGCCCTTGCAACTTTATCAGGGTGTTGATTAAGTTCCAGTAAGAGGTTATCAAACAGAAGAAGGAAGTGAAAGTCTTAGCTAATCAGTTTGTTGGGGTCTGATTGCCTTCAGTGGTCACTCCCCCAACCACTACCATAATCTCAGACAATGCCCAATTTTGCACATCAAACACTAATAGGCTACAGAGCTGGTGCATTTGTAAACTGCCATTTACAGCCAAATCGTCACCACTTCATTTGTGGAATATTTGATGAGCTTTTACAAGAGAGAGGTGAAGCTGCTATCAGAGATTATGTCAGAGGCAAAAGGTATTTGTTGATTCAGCCTACATTGCTTGTCCACATTCATGTGAGTTGTTTTGCTCTGCTATATTCAGGATTCCCTCAAGCTAAACAACACAGCAGAAACTGTCTGCTCTGATCACTGCTAAAACTGGGGCGGGGGCAGGGGGCGACGGACGGACTAAATTAAAGGTAAGTTTTTAGAGGGATCTTGATATTCTAGAGAAGCTTATGTGCTCTTGCAGTCTCTCAAACTTGAAAGCCCGTGTATGATTTATAAATGTAAAGCCAGAGTGTCAGGCAACACTCTCATATAAAACACCTGAGAGAATGCCACTCAGTTCACTTTGAGCCCAGTATTTTGTGTTTGAGTAAAGCACCTTCCAGAAAGGCAGCCAGCTTGGACTGGAAGCCTCAGGAGATGGAAAATGCACCACTTCCCTTTGGAAGTTTGTTTCAATGGTTAATCACTCTCACTGTAGAAAATCTATGCCTTATTTTTAATTTGAGTTTGTCTGGCTTGAACTCCCAGCCCCTGGTTCTTATTGTATCAGTCTCTGCTAGATGTAAGAGCCCTTTAGTAGCCAGGATTCTCTCTCCATGAAGACCCTTATATCAAGTCACCTGTTGACTAGGAGACACAAGGGATGGGACTAGGATGACATAAAAGGGAGCAGAAAGCTTCCAGAATTTTCATTCCATTTGCGGTTTCTGCCACTGCCTCCAAATTTAGGAGTAAAAAGAGAAGGTTAAAAGAAGTCAGGAGCACAGGAGGGGGAGGGAGAAGATGAGCAGGGCTTGAGAAACAGACCCCAAAAACCTGCAACCCTAAGTCAGGAGTTTGGAGCAGGGCAACAAGTCAGTCCAGACAGATTTATGAAGACTGATGGTTAGGGTAGATAGCTTAGCTATGCACCTGTGGGAAGGAGGATGACCGCCAATGTGCCCATGGCACTGGAAGGGACCTGAAGAGCACTGAGTGTTAGAGTATATAAACGCTGTATTGGCAACGAGGGAAGAGAGATGGTTCAAAGTTACACAAGTGGAGATTAGTCAGGAGTAACAGGATGGAGTTAAAGGAAACTGCAGGAGAAAAACTGAAAGATAATACCTCAATAGAAGCAGTAATCCAGATGTTTGAGTTATTTAGAATTGGAAAATACAAAGCCTTGAGAGCATTCCTGAATAACAGTTGGTGTCAGGGTAAACTCACTTCATGTTTTAAAATGTTTGCAATCACAAGGCCTAATAACTTAAGTAAACAGATTCTCACACAATCACATGACTCCAGGGACAGGGGCTTATATCACAAGACTTATGATACACTTATGAAGGTTATAAGGGCAGGGAGGTGGGGTTTCCTTCCCATGTGAAATATATTTTTAAGATTAAAGCTTCCAGACTTTTTAAAAATTGAAGTTTACTCTGGTGCCATTTCATTGAAACAATGAAAAGAGACTGGTTAACTAGACTTTTAGTCTGTATCTACTGGCTCCCAGATGCTGTAAATACCATAGGGAAAGATTTCTTCCATAAGCCTTAGTGAAATTTTAAAATAACAGAAAAATTTCTATTCACCCTAGCATTTCAGAGATTTTTCATGTCATAAGGGACCTCTAGTAGAATGGGCTAGTCATGCTTAGTGTACAACAGGCCAGAGAACTTCATCCTGTCATGCTTGGATTATGTTCAGTAAATTCCCGTTGAGCTAAAGAGGGGTTTTTAGAAAGATCTGTAATCTTGATTTAGAGATTTCAAGAAATGGAAAATTGCAAAGGCTTGTTTTAAAATTAAGAAGCGTTGGGGTCAGATCTGACTTGACAACTGTCCTACTGATAGTTTCAAATGTTGTTCAGGAACAACATTTAATTAGCACTTTCACTATTTAAAGTGTTGTGCTATTTTATAAGACCTTTAAGCAGGAAGATCAAAATCTCTGCCAATTTTAGAGTATGCTGAAAGATTAGCAGCATTTCCATGGTAAAAATATGACTCTACCCTTTTCTCAAGAATAAACTGAAAATGGCATTTTGACACTTCAAATCCAGCATGTAAGTATGGATCCAGTCAACTTTTCAAATGGGGAAAACAGTGACATTCTCTTCTGACTTAGAGTCATTCTTCTAAGTGTAAATATAGCTTTTAATCTGGAGTTACTTTAAAGTCCAGATTTAGATCCTGTGCTAAAATAGCAAAGCAAGGTTTACACTGACCCCATATCAACTCTCAGAGTGCATAATGCTTATCTCAAATCATCTTCATTCAACATGACAAATGAGCTGGACTCGTTCAACACTGGTGGTAGGGATTATTCTGAAAACCTCCATGCCCATCCCGGGTGAATGCACATTTGTTGTGGCTTCTTTGGGATACAAATACTCCAGTAATGTGGTAAAGATGCCAGGCTTTTACAATAACACTACCAATGTGCTTTCACTGGGCTAAAGTTGGCAGATCACAGACAGTTGCTAGTGGAAACTCTGGGACATCTGTCTGTGCATCAAGCACAATTTATACTCCTGCAGCACATACATCCTGCCACGCACAAAGCTCTCACCTCCGACTCAAAACGCAGAGTACCGCGCCCTGTCCGCGTATGATTCCCGCTCAAATCGCTGAACGTCGTAGAGGGAGGCCCGAGCGACCGACGAGACTGGAGACAGCTGACAACGTTCGTAACCATACGCATCTCCGACGGTGGTGGCCGCGGTTGCCGTGCGACGCAGGGGGCTTCTATCCCGGGTGTAATAGGTGGAGGATGCAGCTGCTGCAGCAGCAGTTGCAGCTGCAGCGACTGCTGCTGCTGCTCCCGGGGTTGGCAGCAGTGCTCTATCATAAGGGTCTAGGGTAGTAGTGAGGCGATTGGCCATGGCTGTGGTGGCGGCCATGGCTGTGGTTTGTACTTGTGAGTACTGCGCATACTGAGAATACTGGGCCATTGTTTGCTCTGCATAGGCGTCGTATGCAGATGCCGTAGCATAGGGCCTCACGCGATATCTTTTGTAGTAGTCGACCATTGCTCCATACCCATCATCGTAATACATGGTTTCCCCATAGCCCGCGGGGTAGGGAGTGCGCACCGCTCCATACTGCTCATTATAGGTTTCGGTAAAGTCAGGCACTTGCCCCGTGCGATCTACCGGACACTCTTTAGACCAGTGCCCTTCTTTCCCGCACCGATAGCAGCCGCTCTTGTCTCCCATCCCAGGTATCGTCCGAAGCCGACTGGTGGACAACTGCACGCGCATCCGCTTGCCTTTAAGAAACAGACGCAAGAATGGTTGCTATAATAAACTGACACCACATGGAAAACCACAAGATTTGCAGTGTGCAAGAACCAAGTAACTCAGCCATCTCATTCCCTCAGCTGCCAATCTAAACTTAGCCTTTCCACAGCACTTACAATGGGGAAGAATCCCTATTGGCTGAGGTGAACAGTTTTACAGTAAGAATCGTGCCAAGAATAAAAAGCAAGCTCTCCTGAACAGTAACATTTCAATAGCATTAAGGCCTGCTTCAGGAAGGTATTTAGATCTTGATCCAGATAGCTACTTGTCAGATGTAAATCTTTAGCTCTCTGGGGCTACTCACATACATTTCCTTTGTTCCAATCTCAATCCAAGTTTAAATATGCTCCAGACCAGATTATCAACTTCTTCCTCACACTGGTGAATAGCTACTTGTCTAGGGACCTATATGGTCCCTGCAGATTTTGAGTGCTTCACATGTGTTAGCATCTTCACAGCCCCACTGTAAAGTAGGGAAGTATTGTTGCTGTCGTATAGGAACTGAGGCACAGGGTTCAAGAAGCGACTTCCCCAGGGTCACAAGAGGAGTCTGTGGCCGAGCCAGGAACTGAATACAGGGCTCCCAAGTCCCAAGCCAGAGCTCTGTTAGGTCAGCCTTCTAACCCTGGGGAAATCACTGGGTCTATTCTCATGAGTAAGATCTCACCAAGGTGACTATGCAATTCATAGCCTGGCTCTAGACAATTCTCTCATTCAATCTCTGTTTTATGAGATGAGGAGGTAACTGCAGGGGATATAATGCTTAAGAGTGCATTTCAAGAACCTCAATTTAGATTTCACACATTCTTGAGACTACTCCCACCCTAGCCCCCGTACAGCTTGCATTGACAAGTAGCCTATTACTGTAATTCATGCTGTAGCTCACTCTTCCCAGGCCTGTAAACTACTCTTGCTGCTGCAGGATTTGTCACAGGGTTGCTAGCAGTGTTCACTCTAATTTTTTATGCCCATATACGGAACAACTTTGTTATGTGCACCAATATGGAGGTCATTCCACACACGAACAGTGTGTGTTTGCGGTGGGGTAAAAGGGTTGAGTGCAAGAAGGGGTTCAGGGATGAGGCACAGGGTTGATGGGCAGGAGGATGAATGGCTTGGGGTGCATGATGCCCCAGAGAGCAAGGACTACCCCCAGGCCTCTCTCATCACAGCAGCTCAGGACCTGGTGAGAGGTGCCTCTCTACTGCCCCAGCAGGCACATCTGGGGGAGGGGCACATGTTCCCCAGCTGTGTAAGTCCAGCTAGGCTGGGTGGGGAACAGGAAAGGGGCACTTGTCCCCCAGCCGCGGAAGCTCTAGTTATGGGTCAGTGGGCAGAGGTATTTCTCCTTTGGCCGAAGCAGCTCCAGCTGGCAGGGAGAAGTGCCCTGCTGCGGATGTGTCTGGTTTAAGGCTTGGGGAGCAGCATCTCTCTCTGCTGCAGCCCTGAGCCACTACACAGGGCTTAATAGGCAGCTGGGTGACTTAGAGGGAAATTAGGCTGCTAGAATGGCTACGCAGAACCTCAGTTCTATGCAATGCACTTTCAGTTAGTCACGCCAACTGCAGCTTGAACAGAACTTTTCCATTTAAAGAAGCTGCACTCCTGAATCTTTCCTATCAGCAGAGTCCAACAGGAAACTCGTGCAACAGAGAAAACTGAATCTATTCTCTACTCTCCACTGGCATAATTCAGCAGTTATCCTGCAAGCATGAAACTCTGAGTCCATGCATGGCTGCATGATGCACCCAGGAAGTTGAGATTGTCAATGTGCTCAGTTCCTAGCTAAACGAGAAGGCAGCTGGGAGTCTAATGTGTCAGCTTTTTTGAAAATCCCAGTGAATATGGCTAAACAATTGGGCTCAAAGTCCCCCATCTCTAAGAGGTAATAACAGAAAGAGGGGTGTGGCAAAGCCACCTGCTCAGCTCCTCCATGATGGATTGGACTGATGGTAGCCAAGGGCAGCACATATTACTGGAAACAGCAAGTTGTATCAGACTAAAGGAAAGCCTCAGAAAGCAATCAAGGACAGGCAATCATGCTAATACTACTTGCAACACAGTTCCAATGGCTTTACAGGAGATGGATTCAGAGTAAGAGATACTATCATGCTCTTTGTTTTGTGTAACTAGAAGAAGGTCAGGAACTGCAGCTTGGTAGGGAGGAATGGCTTCTAATCCAGTTGCAGTCATATGCCGCCTGGCCTTCCACCTAGTTTATAGCTCAGATCAGCTGTTTGAAGATAAAGCTACTCTTAAAGGTTAACTGAACTAAGAATTATAAGCACTCTCCTCCGGGGCTATAGAACTCTTATGAGAGTGCTATATGTTCTCCTTTGAATTTGCAGATGGGCTTTTAGTGGGGCACATTTAAATCTCAATGTAGAGTTTTGTCTGGATGGCCAGTCATACAGTGCTCCAGAAAAGCAGCATTTGGACACTTTGTGGCCACATAACCACTGAGGACAACTAAAAAAAAAAAAGAGTCTCAAAGACAGTTGACTGACTACACCTCCAGCAATCTTAAGAAGCTCAACTACCTTCAGAGTGAAAGAGAGACAGTATGGTTCCAGTGGACAGACTGGCAGTCAGGATACCTGAGCTCTGTTCTCAGCTCTTCTACTGACCTGCTGGCTCCAGGCAAGTCCCTTCCTCTTTATGTACCTTCTTTTCCCACCTTGCGGTGGTTTAGGGAAGACACTGACTCACTGTGTTTATAGTGTCTAGCAAAATATGACCATGATGCAAGTAGAAATCTCTACTCAAATAGAAATAACTGTAGTGGTTTTTTTAACCTTTTAATTTCTAAAGATAGAGCGTAGTAGGCTGAGTAGAGCTGGCCATCTAACAGGGGAAATAGGTCAGACAATGAAATCGTGGCTAATGAAAAGCTATCCATTTGGAGAAGACAACGTAAGTGACACCAACACGTCTCTGGCTAGTCAGACTGTTTTAGGGAAACAAGACATCTTCCTAATTCCATGCTGCCAAAATTAACTTATTGGATGATATGGATTTCTGTCTGACAAAGATCATAGAATACTATACTAGATGAAGAAGGGACCTTGAGAGGTAATCAAGTCCTGCATGGCAGTACCAATCACATTCTATCTAGATCATCTCTAACAAATGTCTGTCTAACGTGCTCTTAAATCTCTCCAGTGATGGAGATTCCACAATTCCCTAGACAATTTATTCCAGTGCTTAACCACCCTGACAACAAGTTTTTCCTAATGTCCAACCTAATCCTCCCTTGCTGCAATTTAAGCCCATTGCTTCTTATTCTATCATTAGAGGTCAAGGAGAATAATTTTTCTCCCTGCTCCTTGTAACACACTTTTAGATACTTAAAAGCTGCAATCATGTCCCCGCTCAGTCTTCTTTTCCAAACTAAAACCCAATTCATTTGTGTTGCTCTTCTCTGGACCTCTTCCAATTTCTCCACATCTTTCCTGAAATATGGTGCTCAGAACTAGACATAATACTCCAGTTGAGGTCTAATCAATGCAGAGTAGAGGGGAAGAATGACTTCTTGTGTCTTGCTCACAGCAATCCTGTTAATGCAAGAAATCAAATATGTTCTAATGTATAGAGCATGTCCACTGAACTAATATGTAGACCCAGCACAAATACAACTGGGTCCTTTGGGCACTATCACAATATGAACAGTTACTACTAATGGCATCATGCCCATGAATGAAGGGGCCTAGATAATGTTTAACAATATCTAACTCTTCAATGGAGCTTTCCATCTGTTAATCTCAAAAACACTTCGCATAATAGGAATATTGTTGCTTATAAGTGAGGCAGAGAATGAAAAAGTGGAACAGAAAGGAGAAGGGACTAGCTCAAAGTCACACAGTTGAGTTGGGAATAGAACCCAGGTGTGCTAGCTCGCAGCACAGTGTCCTATTACTGGGCCACTCCAAAGTCCAAATGGATCTGCCCAATATTAAAATGGTTCTGGTGGCTTGATATCCTCATTGGTATATATTGGCTGCTTGACGCTGATGCTTCTACAGAAGGATTCTGAATTTGGGATAGCCAACAAATGGCAGGAGTCACAGCTATCCTGCCACCCCACACTGAGTGTGAGAGGGGATCTGATGTGGAAGAGGTTGAGAACTACTCTTCCAGGACACCTGGAAGAAAATACTGTAGTACTACAGTAATACTGTAGTACTGACACTAACCACCTCTTTCAGGTAACATGGTTGGTGCTAAGCTACAATACCTCTTACCATCAGACAGACGCCAACAGACCATGTCTCCAGCATATTAAGCTTGAAAAGGTGAGATTTATTGCTTGATTTTCCTAAAAGTGTACTTGCTGGTAGAGGGTAGATGAACCCATAGCGTGAGGACTTTAGACAGGAAAGTCCCTAATCACTGCTCCAGCAGATACTGAATGCAGATTTTCCAGGGGACACGTTATGAAATTGCAGAGATTCAAAACTACCACATATAGATAAGTGACCACCCTTTTCCTTTGCTCACGTAAGTGGGTGACAGAATGGGAATTTTCTGTAACATTTTCATGAATTCTAAGCATGCCTCAGTTTCCTGCTGTATATTACTGCACATAGAAGTACACTGTACTGTACACACTGCTACACAGTGAGTGCAAAAGGGTTAACTTTGCTCCTGGAACAATGCAGGAGACAGGAGAAAGAGAGAGAAAAAGACCTTGTTGTCTGAGTAGAATGATTAGAGTCATTAAAGAACTGTTTGAAACCAACCCATATCAAAAGGGTCCATAGAAAAAGACTCCCCAAACTACTGAAGAAACACCATCTAACACAGGGGTGGGCAACAATTTTTGCAGGAAGGGCCACTTAATGAATTTTGCTATGTGGTCACGAGCTGGCTCCACCCCTGGAAGGGGCAGGGCTGGGGACTAGCCTCCCCCCCAAGTTGTCTGGGGCTGGAGGCTTTGAATTAAAAACACAATAAAGGGTGCACGGCTCCTGGCCCCGCTGCTACCGTGTGTTGCCTGGCAGCCACCCAGGGTTTCTGCATTATTTAAAAGGCTTGTAGCTCTGGCCCCTGCCAGGGTAGCACTGTGGACATGAGCCATTTAAATAGGATTCTGATGCCTGAGCCACCTCCTGGAAATTTGGTGTCATGGGCAGCAGGATATAAATAGAAAGCTGCAAGATGCTCTACGCGGGCTGGATGAAAATGTTAGTTGGACTGGATCCAGCCCCCAGGGAGCATCTTGCCCCAACCTTATCTAAAAAAAGGGAACCCCTGCAGAAGCAACGTGTACTGCAACTCTGTTGACGTGCCAGGGGACAGCAATAAATGGTGCCCTTTTAGAACTCTAAAGCTCTGTCCTGAGGGAAGAGGGAGGACTGGAGTCCATCACAGTTCAGACAGCTCATCATGGCACTGGCTCGGCCAGGATGCATTGTGGCTTAACTTCTGACTCCTTCTGCTGATCCAAGAACTTTCAGATTCTATAGCCAGATGACTATCACATGGTTACCTTGTTTTGAAAAGTCTGCCTGTTGTCGCTGTGAATATTCACTGAAAGCACTGAGTCCTGAAGGGCTAGAGTACAAGCCTCCTGCAGGAGCTGAGACTGGCTAAATTCATTGCAGGGGATAGTTTGCAGTGCCAAAAGTCTGGTCTTAGAGTCTTGGAAACCACAGGCCTACCCATGTGGAACAGTGTGGGTCCTTGGGACCTGGCACATTAAATGGGTCACTCCCAGGAAACTGGTAATAGGCTGGCAAAGACCAGAATCTGTTACTTCATGACAAAATGTAGTGGACTTTTCTTGTGAGTGAGTGATGCTGAGAATCAGCATTATGTTTATTGTTCTTTGGGTACTGCTAAGCACAAGCACATCTGGCTCACCCAAAATCATGAGATCGATCTGAAATTGCATGATTCTTTCTAAACTAATACATTTTGGGTTCTTTTTATCAAACTTCTAGTTGGAGCCTCTAGGATTCAAGTTGTGCAGCTTTCTGGTCTACAAAAGGGATGGGGGGCCCTGGTCTTGGAGAACACGTATTGGTTGGTGGGCTTGACAGCAGCAGGTATTCTTTTGCTTGAGCCCGCTGGCCATGGTGTGGAACACTACCCCTCCTACAAGAACCTGGTGGTTCTGTCTTCAGCAGTCTGGACAATGCCACTTTGCCTGTTGAAAGCCTATGCTCATGAGTAGAACACTACAAGTGAGCTGCAGAAGATGGCCCTGGGTGAACAACTGGCCAGGCCAGATGTGGGCTACAGAACTGGGGAGAAAAGCCAATTTATTGGCAGCTTGTCAGGAAAGTAGACAGCCAGGTAGAGACTTCTAGCAATACACAAGAGACACCTTCCTACCTTAGAAAGGAGAGGCAGGATCCCACAAGCCATGCAGGGGAAGGACAGCTAAGAAAAACTCTCAGAGAAATATCAGAAATGTAGGACTTGAAATGATCTTGATAGATCATTTACTCCAGTTCCCTTTACTGAAGCAGGACTAAGTATCATCTGGACCATCTCCAATAGGTGTGCCCCATATCTGTTGTTAAAAACCTGCAGTGACGGAGATTCCACAGCCTCCCTAAACAATTTGTTTCAGTGCTTAACTACGCTGACAGGAAGTTTTTCCTAATGTCTATAAAGTAAATCTTCCCTATTGCAATTAATAGCCATGGAAAAGACTGAAGAAGCTAGAGGTAGATGAGCTGAGGATATGTGAATCAAACAGCCATTTAACACACCAGAAGTGGCGTGTCAAGATAACCTGCAGCCCATTGGGGTTCTGTCTGTGGCCCATGGATCTCCTCTCTGCCCCCTTCCTTAAGCCCCTCTCACACACTGGAGCTCTGAAGTCCTGTACTCCTCCCTGCCCCGCCCCCCCCCCCCCCCACTTTTCCAGCACTTTCAAAGAGTTCACTCTCAGTCCCCATTCCTCCCAGAGCTTAAACAGCTGAGAATTTCCAGCTCTGGGAGGGAAAGGAAGGAGCATGGAGGCATGTGAATCAGTAGGTGCTCCAAAAGTGCTCAGAGGGCGGGGGAAGGAGCAGATAAGTGCAGGGCAGTGCCTGAGTTTGCAAGAGGACTGTGGAGGAAGGGGACAGGCCACATGCAGCTCACTAAGATGAAGGAGGGCCACTTATGCGGCCCATTTACTAATCATGGTTGCCCATCACTGCAATATATTTTTCCTTCTGACTACTCGTTTTTCACTGACACAAAAGCCAGTGTTTGATTATAGAAGCAGCTATGCATGTACTAAGCAGGCAATGCAAATGTCCCTGAGCTATATGATAGAGATGTTAGGTATCATGTATTTTAGTAATCGTGTAGCTGCAACAATTTTTAGCGGTTACATGGTTACTAAAATATTCCCTGGGGGCAGGGCTGGCAGCCAATGTGCTCTGGGCCCCACTGCCGGGGAGCTCCCGCCACCCTGTGTCGCTGCTTCTGTATCAGAGGCAGCAGTACGGCATGGCAGGCGAAGCTGGTTTAAAAATCAGCTCCCCGCACAGATCGGCTCCCGCCTGCCACCCCACACTGCTACCTTGGATACAGAGGCAGCAGCCGCTCCTGTCCGCGGGGTATACAAGCTCCCCAAGGACAGAGGCTGCTCTGGCATCCTGCCTGCCCCCTCCTCCTGAGTACCAGCTCCTGTCTGCCCACCCCGCAATGCTGCCTCTGTGGGAGGCAGCAGAGGGGGCAGGTGGCTCTGTGGGAACTGGCACATGCGGAAACCCGGCTTACAAGTCAGCTCCCCACAGGCATAGGCTCCTGTTCCCTGCCTTGCTGCCTCTGTATCAGAAGCAGCAAGGGGTGGGGACTGCATGTAGTCATTTGGATTAACCAATAAGCCTAGGCTTATCAGTTAATTGTTTAAATGGCTGTACACTAGCATCCTTACTACAGGGCATTTACTATGCCACAGGTGTCTCTTTCCAAACCCCTCTCTGACAAATCCAATAAATCCAGACCTAAGTACGTGCCAAAGATATTCTATTTTGAAACAAGAATGAGCAAGCACTATTCTTTGTCAAGTCACAATGGGGGACAGTGCAAAAATCAAGGAAAGCTGCATATTTTCCAAATAAATGCTATTCCTCCCACCACCACTCACACTCCCCAAATGCTACCCACTCACCAGCCCTACTCCACAAAATATTTCCTTGAGAACTCAGTCATAACTGGCCCTGTGCAGAACTAGACCACAGGTGAAACCCCTTCCGCCCTTTTGGAAAACTGACATTAAATTTGAAAACCCCCAAAGCAGCTACTAGGAGGTAGCATTTATAAGATGATGCTGCTTTTTGAAGGGCTTTGCTTTTAAGTTAAAAACTTACTTATAAACCCTCTCCTAACGAATACCTTAGCCAAAAGAGAAGCCTATTAGCATAATTCTACCCCAGAATTAGAATAAGATCAGAAAGTTCAAGCCAAGGATTCTGGCTGGGCTAAAAACAGTTTTACGAAACCTCAGAGGAAACATTTCTGCTACATTTCAGTGGAACGTGTTTTTGGATTTGACCGTCATAGATTAAAGCCTGAAGGGACCATTCTGACCACCTGCCTAACAGACCAGAAAACTTCACCCAGTCTTCCTGAGTGGTATGGATCTGACACAGCCCATAACAGCATAAATCTAAGCCAGCCACTCCTCTCAACTGGCCCTGTCCCATACAAGCCAAGTTTTTGGCCTCAGTTTCAGTGATCAGGTCAGCATCTGTAGCATTGACACAGGCTACTTTCATTGTCCAAAAGCAAACAGCATGAATACCGGTAGTAACAAAGATGAACGTGCCTTTTACGAACCACCAAATTGCAGGGCACAAGAGGAGCAAATATAACCTTGAAATGTGTTTTTTAACCCTATAGTTCCTTAGAAGTGCTGATTCTACCAGTAGGAGACGCAGGGCAATTCTGGAGCTTATTTCACACATGCACACTTCAAAGTAAGGGAAAATTGACAGCTCACAGGGAAAGATGAAATTTTCTGGTAACAGTTCAATTAGCAACACTGGGGATCAAAAAAGACAATCCCACACCCCATGCAAATCACTTTCCTCTGTCTCTTCTTGTCCTCAGCAGCTAGATTTGGTCCCAACTTCCCTTGCTGCCCAACTTCCTTCAGCCCCACTGCTTACAAACTCCTACAATTAAAACAGCTTTATTTTAGTGATACTGGAACCAAATTTCTCCAGTTATAGGCCTGAGAAATTAAGAGCTGAATCAGGCAAAGTTCAGAGTCCAGCCGGGAAAGTAAGGACTGAGACACACACAGAGACTCCCCCTTCAGGAGGGAAGGATCCTACTTGGCATGTTTGGCTCTTCCTGTTTCCTTGGAACAGTTACAGTGATGGTAGAGAATGCAGGTCCAACTACTTCCTTCCTCCGAACTACCAGCTACCAACCTGAGGAAGGGCAGACCCACAGGACCCTGTGCTATGCTATCTTCAATTGAGGCTATTTTATGGGTTTCTGACAGAAGAAATGCTCCATTCAAAACCCACAGGACCTACACTATCTGCCTTAAGACTATCCTCTGGTGTGATGGCTACAAGAATGATTAGAGGCTGCCATGCTGGAGCAGCTGCTTATTTCAGTTAGCTTGCGTTCACCACATCTGTACACTGTATCCTCCTGCTGTCTCTTATCTTCGACTGTAGCTTTTTGTGTGTGGCAGGGACTATCTTGCTAAAGTTTTGCACAGAGCCTAGCACAATGGGGTCAAAAACTCCACACATGCTACTGTAACGCTCCGTAACTAAGCAGGCAATTTAAGGACCCCACATCATTGGATAATGCTACTCTATTAGACTGCATTAACTACTCAGACAATACTGAATCTGGCATTGCCAAATGGCCCAACATTTCCATCTTCCTTCAGCAGTCGGAGAAACACTAGACAGAAGGGAAAAGGAGGGAGAGGGGAGCAAGACCTGTCTAGAAAAGAGGATGGAACAAGAGACAAGGCGTCTCCCATTTCCCTCACCGCACCTATCAGGAGTCTACTATTCACTCCTTCTTGTGGATTTCTCATCCCCTCCCCCACAATCCCACAGGGATCCTGCAATGAAATCTAGGACTAGCAGCCTAAACATTCTACAGGACATAAGCAACTCAGGGTAGAAGAAACAAATAATAGAATACTAGAACTGGAAGGGACCTAGAGAGATCGAGTCCAGTCCGCTGCCCTCATGGCAGGTCATGTACCATCTAGATCAGGGCTACTTAACTTTGGAAGCCCCAGGGCCACAATGATACTTACAGCACATGCTGAGGGCCACAACTTAAGTGTGGTTGCATATACATGCAATTATATATACAAATATATGCAAATAGCTTCTTTCACACTGATGGGCATGAATACAAAAATTAAGGAAAGACTGCACAACACAGGCCCCATTTAAGTCAGTTCCGCTAATATTAATAAAATGCAATCTTTACCTGATTTCCACCCATATGTCAGCACTTTTAATGAGCAATGACAGTCCAAGAATTTAACTACTAAAACATATATCAACAGAAGACCATTATATTGACTACTTTTTTGTTTTGGCTCCCACCTGCGGGCTGCAAACAAAGGGACCATGGGCCAAGTAGCTCTGATCTAGATCATCCCTGATACATATCTATCCAACCTACTTTTAAATATCTCCAGCAATGGAGATTCCACAACCAGTGTTTAACCACCCTGACAAGAAATATTTCCTAATGTCCAACCTAAACCTCCCTTCTCGCAATTTAAGCCCATTGCTTCTTGTCCTATCATCAAAAGGCCAAGGAGAACAATTTTTCTCGGGCCCTTGTAACACCCTTTTAGATGCTTGAAAACTGCTATACGTCCCCCTCTCAGTCTTCTCTTTTCTAAACTAAACAAGCCCAATTCTTTGTCTTCCCTCATAGATCATGTTTTCTAGAGCTTTAAACATTTTTCTTGCTTTTCTCTGGATCTTCTCCAATTTCTCCACATCCTTCTTGAAATGTGGTGCCCAGAACTGGACACAATATTCCAACTGAGGCCTAATCAGCACAGAATAGAGGGGAAGAATTACTTTGTGTGTCTTGCTCACAACACTTCTGTTAATGCAATCCAGAATCATGTTTACTTTTTTTGCAAGTGTCACACGATTGACTCATATTTCGCTTGTGGTCCACTATGACCCCTAAATTCCTCTCATCAGTACTCCTTCCTAGAAAGCTGCTTCCCATCCTATACGTATGAGAGAGACTGTTCCTTCCTAAGTGGAGTACTTTGCATTTGTCATGATTAAACTTCATCCTATTTACCTCAGACCATTACTCCAGATAATTTTGAAATATGACCCTATCCTCCAAAGCACTTGCAACCCCTCCCAGCTTGGTATCATCTGCAAACTTAATAAGCGTACTCTCTATGCCAATATCTAAATCATTGATGAAGATATTGAACAGAACCAGCCCCAAATCAGACCCCTGCAGAGCTCCACTTGTTATGCATGACTGTGAACCATTTAATAACTCCTCTCTGAGAATGGTTATCCAGCCACTTAATGCACCCACCTTAGGTTGTATTTCCCTAGTTTATTGATAAGAAGGTCATGCAAGGCCATATCAAATGCTTTACTAAAGTCTAGGTATACCACATCCACCACTTCTCCCTCATCCACAAGACTTGTTAACCTATCAAAAAAGTTATCAGATTGGTTTGGCATGATTTGTTCTTTACCAATCCATGCTGGCTGTTACCTATCATCTTATTATCTTCCAGATGTTTGCAGATGAATTCCTTAATTACTTGCTCCATTATCTCTCCTGGCACAGAAGTTAAACTGACTGGTCTGTAGTTTCCTAGGTTGTTCTTATTTCTTTTTTATAGATGGGCACTATATTTGCCCTTTTCCAGTCTTCTGGAATCTCTCCCAACTTCCATGACTTTTCAAAGATGATAGCTAAAGGCTCAGATACTTCCTCTATCAGCTGCTTGAATATTCTACGATGCATTTCATCAGGCCCTGGAGACTTGAATTCATCTAACTTTTCTAAGTAATTTTTAACTTTTTTTTAAATGTTAACTTCTAAACCTACCCCATTTCCACTAGCACTCACTACATTAGGCATCCCATCACCATCAATCTTTCTGCTGAAAACAAAAAAAACCCCACAAACAACAACAAAAAAAGAAAATCATTAAGCACTCCACCATTTCCAAGTTTCCTGTTATTGTTTCTCCCTCTTTACTGAGCAATGGGCCTACCATATCCTTGGTCTTCCTCTTGCTATTTGTAGAACATCTTCTTGTTACCCTTTATGTCTCTAGCTAGATTGAGCTCGTTTTGTGCTTTTGCTTTTCTAATCTTGCCCCTGCATACTTACATTATTTGCTTATATTCATCCTTTGTAAATTTGACCTTGTTTCCACATTTTATACAACTACTTTTTGTTTTTTAGATCCTGTAAGATCTCCTGGTTAAGCCAAGGTGGTCTCTTGCCATACTTTCTATCTTTTCTACGCAGTGGAATAGTTTGTTCTTGGGCCCTTAATAATGTCCCTTTGAAAAACTGCCAACTGCCAAAACTTCAGTTGTTTTTCCTCTTAGTCTTGGCTTCCCATTGGAACTTTATCTACCAACATTCTGAATTTACTAAAATCTGCCTTCCTGAAATCTATTGTCTGTTTTGCTGTCCTCCCTTCTACCATTCCTTAGAATCATGAACTCTGTGATTTCATAATTACTTTCAAACTGCTTTCCACTGTCAAGTTTTCAACCAGTTCCTAATTGTTAAAATCAAATCTAGAACAGCTTCCTCCCCAGTAGCTCTCTCAACCTTCTGAAATAAAAAATTGTCTCCAATGCAGTCCAAGAACTTATTAGACAAAACGCAAAGTCCTCTGAGGAAAAATTGAATTAATTTGATTGAACAGTGCACTGACTCAAACACAAGTCCTTTGTGGACTCTTAACATAGAATCTGGCTTACATGGTTACTTAGTAACACTTAATGTCAGGAGTGAGAGCTCACATCTCGAGCAGACCCTTCCCATATCTTGGCTTCACATTCAGAGACACAGCCTTGCCATCCTGCACTCCTACCTGACCTGCTCTTCAGGACAGAACCTGGCACTATCTAGTCCTAGGGAAGGCTGCACTTTCCCTGGTTCATGTTTCACCTTGGAACTCTGTGTTGTCTAGGCCCCTGATGGCCTCCACCGCATCCTCAGCCCGCTCCATATGCACAAAGGCATAATCCTTCACTATGTCGCACTCGATCACTGGGCCGTACTCTTCAAACTTGGCCCGCAGCTCCAGGTTAGTGCAGGTGGTACTGATGTTGCCCACATGCAGCTTGGTGGAGGCTTTGCTCTTGTTTTTGCTGGCTTCCACGTTGATGCAGACACCATGCAGCTTGTGGTGATGCAGGTTACGGATGGCATCTTCGGCTGCGGTCTTGTCTTCGATATGCACAAAGCCATAGTTTTTGATGATATCACATTCCAGCACCTTCCCATACTGCTCAAAGAGTGACCGGATCTCTTGCTCCGTTGCCTCCCGGGGCAGATTTCCAATGAAGAGTTTCACCATCTCAGCAGAACCTATGGGTGGAATACTTAAAGATGAGGCACTAGCACAAGCAACAATTTGACTCAGTTCCCAGGATCCCTTACTAAATGACATCAGCTGGGGGGTAACAGAAGCCTCCTGCTTTCAAATATTAGCTTTCAAGTTGCATTGGCAGACTTGAGAGGGCCACTTTTTAATTCAGCTAGTTATTCTTTAATTGTAACTAAAGATAAAGCATTCTGGAATCATTTGGTGGTTATTCCCCGAACATGGCCAGGAGAAAGGGAAACACCATCCCCGTGTTAAGGGAAACACCATCACCATGTTATGCAGTGAAGTTGCATTTGAGATATTCAAAGGGCATGCCTTTACTGACGGCACTGTTATCTTGCGTTACTGTTTCAGCATCTCACTCAAACTGATTCTTTCACATACAGGGCTACAAAAAAGTTTAGATGCAAAACTCTAATCAGCTGTCAATGGGAAATAAGCATCCAAATGGAAAGTCCTAGCTTAAGCCACCTGTCTAAGATGACACAATAGTGGGTGACAGAGCCAAGGGCAAGATTTAGGCTCATTCTGCTATAGTCCACTGGCCCCCATCTCAAAGGTGATCTTTAAAAAAAAATAAAAACAGAAAAGTGTGCGCATGCCCCTTTTTTGTCTTCTTTTGTGATAGAAGATGCCAGGAATGTTTTATCCCAAAAAACACACAAGAGAAGAGGGAAGATTCTATTTGATATTCCAGAGAAATTCAGGCCCTGCCTGAAGGGGAAAAGATGAAATAGAGCACAGCTCCCTCCACCTCCCAGAACTGGGATGGAAGTCCTGGCTCTGACTTCCACACCCATTTCTGTGGACTGAGCTGTGACAATCTCAGCTTCAGGAGGGGGTGGGGATGGGCACCAGAACTGTGTTCTTTGTTTTCCAGCTCTGGGAGGGGGTCCAGACGTTAAAACGGGAGCGGGGGAGGGGGGGGGGAAGCGCTCGGACTCCTGGCTTCTATCCTAGCTCAGGGAGGGGGACTGGGTCCCCCGACTCCTGGGATCTATCCCAGATCTGGGGAGGTGGGCGAAAAGGGGAGGCCTGAGCCCCAGAACTCCTGAGTTCTGGCCTAACTCCAAGGGGGTAGTAGTGGATCAGGGGGCAGGGGCTAGGCACCAGGACTGCTGGTTCTATCCCTCCCAAGCCCCGTTTGCGGGGAGAGAGGGGGCCGTGACCCGGGTCTCTCACCAAGAACAGCTATTCTGCAGCCCGCGGTCTCGATGACGATAACAAAATGGCGACACCTCCTACTCACTCCGCCCCGCCATTGACCTCGTATGTCCCCGCCTCATTTCTCCCAGCACAACGCTCTGATTGGCTGCCGGTTGCTATCGGCGAACTGTTATTGGACGTATAGAAGCGATGGGTGATGGGGACGACTAGGGTGTTGACAGCGCGCGTTTCTCAGCCAATCGCGTTCTGATAGAGCGCGGGTTCCGGTCATATGACGGCACTGTACCCAATCAAGGCTGGCAGGAAAGGGTGGATTTTTTTTTGCCTTGCTTTCGCTCCAGGGTCCGGGCCGCTGGAGAGGTTGCGAGAGTCAGTGCGGGATTAATTTGATTGCGGCTGCAGAGCCAGGATAGGGGCTCCGGGCGGCCTGGGGTGCCCGCTCCCTTCTCGGGCATCTTCTGATCCCCTTTTCTAGGGGTGGTGGAGGTGCCCGCTGACAGCATTAGTACTCACTGGCAGGCAGATGTGGATCGACTGGCTCGCACTTCGGGCCCCAGCTGGGAGAAGGGGTCCTGCCTGAGAGGCACCCTGGTCCCCGGCCTCCACTAGCTGTGCTGCTAACTCTTCACCCACCTTAGGGAAATGGGGGTCCCTCTCCCTTGGCTACGCTAGGGATTGAGGCCCCCACTGCTAGAGGGAGGGGTGGGGTGACTTCTGTCTCTGGTGTGCTAGGTGTGGGAAAGATGTCAGAGGCAGTGCTGCTGCTGCGGCGGGTCCGGGAGCGCAGTACTGAAGGTGCTGCAGGGGCCCGGAGGAAGCGGGGCAGGCGGCGCCGTTTCTACCCTGAGCACCGGGTGTACCGGGCTCGAAGCTCCTTCCTGGATCTCAGTGAGGAACAAGTGCTGCGGCGCTATCGTCTGGACAAGGCAGCGATTGCAGGGCTCTGCAGTGAGCTGGGCTCAGACCTGGAGAGCCTGACAGGTCGCAGCCATGCCCTGCCTGTGGCAGTCAAGGTGACCTCTGCTCTCACATTCTTGGCCTCTGGCTCCTTCCAAACGGCCACACGGGACACCACAGGCATCAGCCAGTCAGCCATGTCCAACTGCCTGGCCCAATTCCTGGAAGCACTGCAGCGCCGGGCTGCCCGTTACATTACTTTCCCAGTCCCAGGTGCCACAGCAGGGCATGCTGAGGGCTGCTTTCCTGGGGTGCTTGGCCTGCTAGGTAGCATGCATGTGGCACTGCGGGCCCCCTCAGAAAATGAGCTTGCCTATCGCAATGCCCGCAACTATCACTCCATGAACATGCAGGTGGTGTGCGATGCCCGTGGCACCATCATCAACGTGGTGGCCAAGTATCCTGGCTCTTGCCCCAATGCTGCTGTGCTGGAGAACTCTGCCCTGGCTCGGCTGCTTGATGGAGCCCGGCTTGATGGGGTGTGGCTGCTGGGTGAGTTGGACCACAGTGATGCTCTGGGGGGTGGGCAGCCAGAGGAGCTTCTCTGATGGAGCAGTCTCCTGAATGATCCCATTCATCGAACATAGGGATTTCTAGCACCTGATGGGATGATCTTTATCTCCGTGTGATTTACAATAAGTAAGAAAGATGGTCCAGAGAATAGGATGCTGAGTTCAATTTGCCACTTACCTGCTGTGTGACCTTCAGCAAGTTACTTCATCCCACCCTATGTCTGTAAAATGGACTTCTCTGCCTCAGGGGTATGAGGGTAAAATGTGAGCTGATGGCAATGTTCATCTAGAAAAATAAGAGCTGTAACTACTTCCAGTGTCAATAAGGAGTAGGCTTACACCAGGTAAGTACTTAGTGTGCAGGTACCTTTCAGTCTATCATCAGTCTTGTACTGAAACTAGTTATGTTTTTAAGGATGTGTGAAGATCATCTAAATTATGTGTGGTCTTTAGCAGCACATGATTGGGCTGGGAAAGAGTGCTTGCTTTGGTTTAATTTCTGCTAAAGAAGGGAGGGAGCTCAGCTTCCAAAGTCTGGGAGAATCTGTTGCTAATGTATTTCTTCTGTGCCTGCAGGAGACCGAAGTTACCCGCTGAAAACATGGCTCATGACTCCAATTTTATTCCCATGTAGTCCAGCAGAGGAGAAGTACAATGCTATGCATCAAGAGGCCCTCTTGGTGCTCAAGCAGACATGCACCCTCTTGAAAATGCGTTTTCGCTGCCTGGATAAATCAAGTGGTTCTTTACAGTACACGCCCCAGAAAGTCTGCCAGATCTTCCTGGCCTGCTGTATACTGCACAACATCGCCCTGAGCCGTAGGATGCCCTTGGATCTGGCAGAGGGGGAGGAGCTGGTGGAAGGGTCGGATGCTGAACTCGAGCTCCCAGTACAAACCCCCTTTGTTCAGATCTCCAGTGAGGCCCGGGCAGTGAGAGCACGGATTGTGCAACGATTCAGAGACAGCCTCACTTAGAGAGCATCCTTGTGCTGCACCAGCTGCTTCTGAAACGGCTCTTAGTGAGGAAAAGGACTAGCATGCCAAATTCTCACCATGAGCATCTGGTACAAACCATGGATTTCACCCTCTCTCTAAGCAGCTGAAATATATCTTATCCCAGACCTGGTGGCATTCCTGACACTGACCTGTCCTAAGAAGAGCTGCCAGCAATTCCTACTTCTAACATTGGATTTCACTGCAGGGGACTGCATTTTGTTTTTAAAAACTGTCTAATTTTTCCATAGGTTAGTGACTGAGGATAGTTCTACGAGCCTGGAAGATGCTACCATATTTGTACCCCAGAACTGTTACTAGGTTATGGATTGGCTGTACCTTATGCAGAACTGTACTTGACTCACACATGCTCTTTTAGGGTAGCTGTGGGAGAGAGATAATATTTGGCTGCCTATAGACCGCTTCTTGGCTGAAATTGGCAGCCCGGAATGAACTGAACCTCTCCACCAACGTGAGGGTAAGGAATGGGAGTGGCCTTTATTGAGAGGCACTGCTTCCTCCTATCCTGAGCAAAATGGGGGATTGGAACTCTCTAAATTTTCATCCCTGCTCTATCCCCAAGGTACTCAGCAGCCTTGGCCAAGTGGCCTCTGTAGATTTTGGTTCTAGAAGCAGTGACTTCCCCAGCCAGAGATGTAGAGGACAGGTTAAATCCAGCATTTTTGAAACTGTGGTTTGGAACCCTGTTTTAATGGGGTCACCAAGGCTGGCTATAGATTTGCTGGGGCTGAAGCCTGAGTCCCACTGCATGGGGCCAAAGCCGAAACACGAGGACTTCAGCCCTGGGTAGCGGGGTTCACGTGGCAGGCCATCTGCCTGGGGCTGAAGCCCTGGGGCTTTAGCTCCCGCCCCCATTCGGACAGTAGGGCTCAGGTAGGTTCAGGCTTCTGTTCCTCCTCCTGAAGTCATGTAGTAATTTTTGTTGTGAGAAGGAGGTTGTATTTCAATGAAATTTGAGAACCTCTGGGTTAGTCCCATATTCTGAGTGTGTCCCAGCCCTAACTTGGAAAAGTGCATGTCTGCAGCCTACTACACTGTAAGTTGAGGAACCCCTTCCCAGTGTCACGGATCATCCTGCTGCCTTGTTGTTCTTTAGAGGCCTGGCTAATGGCTTTATTTCCCAGGTAGGGAGCTGTATGCTGGCTGGAGGGAGGGGTTCTGGCTCTTGGGTGGCAAAGGCCTATTTAGACCCCCTCTGCTCTTAAATGCCCTGTCTTCTGTGGTTTATGAAGTTGGGAATCTGAGGGGGAAGGAGTGAGCATTGGGGTTGGGGAGCAGACTTTGAGTCTGGGGAACGTGATTGGGTGAATGGTCTCTGAGTGAAGGCAGAGTAATTCCCTGCTAGGGAGAGACATAGGCATGATACACTAGTCTTCAGCATTCTGAAGAGTAACCCTCCCTCGCCCACTTTCCAGTGTTCAAGTGCCGATTGTCAAGAGATCTGTGTGTCCATAGGATCACCCTGATAGTACCCATGCCATTCTAAGGCAGCTTGTGAATGCTGGAATGAGAGACAGCTAGAGCTGGGAGCAATTAGTGTGACACTAGAGAGAGCAGAAGGATGTGTAGGACACATTAAAGTTTCTGTGCCCTATTTAAGACTGCTTTATTTCACTCCAGGGGAGCAGAAACCAGAAGTACTGCCAGGCCTGTCAGATGATGACATGGAGTTCTCACACTCAAAACTGGCTACTTTGTTCTCCAGCTTAGCATGTAAATGCACATGCTCTGTGTGTTTCAGTTGCTGTTGCAGGTGATGCCCTCTGTAGTACAGGGAAGGACACTATTTTTGTGTGGGGGTGGAGAATAAAAGTATTTTCTTAGGAGAAATGTTTGGGTTGTTTTTAAAGGAATGTCTAGAACAGTGGTTCTCAAACTTTTTGGTCCACGGCCCACCCTGCTCAACGCAAACCTTTCCGCAGCCCACGATGGCAAAATGGGTGCAGGTGCAGTCTAGGGGTGGAGAATCTGTCCAGGAGGTTGGGTGCAGGAGAAGGCTAAGGGTGCAGGAGAGGGATCTGGGTGGGAGATAGGGTACAGGAGTGGGCTGAAGGTGGGGGTTCTAGGTGGGAAGGTGCAGGAGTGGGGTGGTGGTAGGAGATCTAGGAGGAAGGGAGGGTACAAGAGCAGCGTGGGTAAATAGTCTTAGCAGGAGCGATGTGTGAGGGAGATTGCGGGGAGTGCTTATCTGTCTCCATGCCTCCTGCTGCTCCCAGGAAAGCCTCCAGGTGACCGGTTTCCTGCACTGCCATTCCCACAGCCTGGGAAAGGGGAGGGGAGGGGGTGGCAGCGTGCAGAGCTGCTTCCTTCCCCCGCAAGCCAGATCCAGCCCATGAAGCTCAACCCTCCTCCCCCGCAGTGGAAAGCTGGTGCTCCAACCTTGTGGGCGGGGGCAGAGTTGGTGGGGCTGGAGCGCCAGTGCAGGTTCCTTGCTACAGGAGGAGGGTGAGCCCTGAGCCCGCGGTCCTGCTGCTAGACAGTCATCTGTGGACCACATTTTGAGAACTGCTGGTCTAGCGGAGAGAAGGAGTAGGCCAGATCATGCATTCTGTGCCTGGCTCTGACAATGAGTCACTACAACCACTCCCTTAATCCCTGCTTGCCCACTTGTAAAACTGACTGTCCTTAGAAGCTGGCTACTCTTATCCATGGTGCTGTATAAATACAGACCTTGTTGGTGGAGTTTGTATCCAGGTACACCTGATGTGTTAATCTATACCACTCTATACTGGCCTCATTCTTCACTTGCATGTATGTATATTTCCCTTCCCTGTCTCCATATGGCTACTCCATAGGAGTATAAGAACAAACACAATATATCAGATGAGTGAATCGCTCTAGCTTAGCATCCTGTCACTAATAGTGATTAGTAGCAAAGGAAGGGTCAAGAAATCCTGCAGTGATGGTATAAGCTGTCTTCCAGAGCCATTCTCTCTTGACCTCAATAATTAGTGTTTGATATATGTCCTGATGCAGGATGGTTTGGATCCTTTTTGGAATTCTAGGGAGATACATGGCTAAAGGGAATCTTCTGTCCAGACCTTTATGAATGCTACTAAGTTCTTGGCCTTGATGGTATCTTGTGACATTGGGAGTCAGAATGGCCATTGGCTGGACTGTATAGCTGCACTTGCTCACAGAGGCCAGTGGAGAGCCTAGTCAGTTGGATAGCCTAGCCAGCTGCTACAGGCTTGGAGCTTGGTCTGTAAATGTGAGGTGCTCCTATGGTGTGCTGTGAGAAATAGGCAGTTAAGAGCTACCCACAAGTTTCTTTGGCGGTGGAGGGAATATTGAGCTCCTACAGCTTTCCCTGCACTGTGGGAAGTAGAAGTGGTATCTCCCCAACTAATGCCATATGAGAAGGAACCAGGATGCCTCTGACATAACACTGCAGCCTGTTCTTGTGCAGCCAAGGTCCCATCTGCTCATTTAGCCTGTGGGAATCTTCTTCAGCCAAATCAGCTGTGGATGCCTCACTGGGGCAAGGCAGCATAGCCTTGTGGCTACAGTATTGGACTGGGACTTGGGATACCTGGTTCTAGCCCCAATTCAATTGGTGGCCTGCTGGGTGACCACTTCCTCTCTCTGCCCGTTTTTTCCCTCTGTAAAATGGCGATAATTATACTGATCTTCTTTGCAAAGTGCTCTGAGGTCTACTGATAAATAGTATTGTATAAGAGCTAGGTATTACTATAATTAAAAATGGTCTGTTTTAAGTTGAACAAATTCATTTCTGGGACTGTAATTTTCCAGGCTCAATCTGTCCCTGCAGGTGATTAACAGTTTACAGCAGATGTGGATATGCCATTTTCAATAGGATATGGAGGAGTTAATATATGATAGTATTTCCCATCATAAAATACTGTTTTCTAACAAAGAGCAAGTTCACTTCACCTGACAATGGGCAGGTGAAATTGGGTCTGGGAAAAACCTTCTCTGCAGAGCATGGTCTTTTTGTGGAGGACACTGGATTGGAGTGACTTCCAAGTATACAGGCAGTCTGATTTTGGCTATCTGTTAGAGTTGGTCTGCACTGGAATACTTTGGAAAGCCGAATTAAGTGAATAGTGAGGGGAAGGGCATTAAGCTCTGTAGAAGCTCTCATTCAGAAGTGAAGTTGCCTTGGTTTGGTGTAGCTCAATCTTCCTTCAAGGCCCTGCAATATCTGGGCTGCATACTAACTTTTTTCTCCAAGAAATTGTCAGTTCCAGTTCCCCCAGCACTGAGGAGATTGTGGGAACCATTTTTATAGCGGTGTGTTAAGTGGGCTCAGGCTCATTGGGTTAATTGAAATGAAGGCCAGAAACGCCCAGTTGGATTATCCAGTTCAACTCCTTGTATAACATGGGGTGAAGCATCCCACCCAGCTCATCGCTCATACCTACCATTACACTGACCAGACTTCTGTCTACTCTGGGCCCTTCAGAGAACATCAACCCTCTAGAGCTGGAGTTTACAAAGCACCTGATGCTGGCTTGATTCTGCTTCCATTATGGTTAGTGCTAAAATCTTTTTTTTTTTTTTTTTTTATGTCGATAGGAGCAAAGTTAGGACAAGGCTGAGTATTTGGCATCCCACCTGCACTGGGTTTGTCTCAAATGACTTGTTTTCTCTCCCTGCATCATTCTTTCCCAACCTACAGCCTACTCCAGTGAATCTTAGCTCTTTCCTTGACTCCCAAATCCCAGTTAACTTTCCATGCTTCTTCACACCTTAATCCCCACCTTCCCCAATGGAGTGTTCTGTCTCCCCTTCCTTCTTCTCGCTGCTGCATTTCACCTTGGATGATCCAAACACTGGCATCTGCCTCCCTGAGCCCAACTTTGTTCCCTGGGTTTTTTACAAGGTTAGCTGATGCTGCTCTAAGCTGTGTACGCTGAGTCCAAAACAGATATGGATCAAGGGAATAATTTATTGCTCTGGCTTTGTAATGTGTTATTGATCTTGTTTGGCATGTCCCTGGCCCTCTTCTGATGATTTTCCATCACAGAGTGACTATATATAAAGATCCTTGCTTTGGCCTGGCAAGAACCGAGAACTGTCCCCATTGAATCATTTACCAAGTTAATTCTTTTTCTTGTAACATTACTGGGATGGGGGAGAAAATCCTGCACTGCTGCCTACCTGAGCCAGTGGAGGCAGCTTCCAAAACCTCGCTTCTCTCCTTGTTTCTTTTGATAGGGCACCAGCACGGCGTTTCTGCTGCAGCCAGTACAGCATCTCTACTTTGTCCCATCGCATCTTCTCCAGGTACGGGCGGCCCTTAAAGGTCACAGTGTCGTGGAAGCTCTCCTTGATCTGTTGCAGAATAATACAGAGGTCGATGTCACACTCAGCAATCGCTGCATACAGGCGGCCTCTGGTCCTTGACTCCCATGTGCGTGTGGCAGAAGACTGAAGGCTCCTTTCAAAGAAGCGGTTTGGGTCTGAGGCAGCTTGCTCAAACTTCTCCAGCTCTACCAGCAAAAGTTCCCGTTCCTGGATAATTTTTGCTGCTTTTTCCCAGGCTTCAAGCATAGCTGGGAGCTGTGCAGAATACTGGTTGGAGCTATACTTAATTGCCATATCAAGCCTCTCCCTATCAGGGAAATTAAGAACTGTCCAGAGTCTCTCCAGGCGTTTCTGCAGCACTCTGAGATCTTCAGGCTTATGGTCCTGGTCCTCAAAAGTTCCAAGCCCACCAAGCCTGATGGTATTGGTGTTCCACATCCCAGGCATATATTTCTCTCTCTGTGAGCGGACCTCTGCCACTTTCCGTTTTGCCTCCCTCTGTGCTTCTTCCAGCAGCTTTTTTTGGGCTTCATCTATGAAAAGTGGCTCCTCCCCCTCATTGTACAAATGAAAGATCACATGTAGGTAATCAGATTCCTTGGTGGAGATATACTTCAGGTAGTCATCAGCATTCAGGGCGGATTTCCACCACTGATACCAAGTGGTTTTTTGTTTATGGGCAATCATAAGGGATAAGCTTGATTGCACTGGTGTAGCCACTTTCTGGGTGCTGAACATCCCACCAGGCAACAAATTATTCAATTCTGCATTGATCACCTGCTCGTTTTTCTTTCTTGTCAGTGTGGAGGAAGCCAGGCTGTTGAATAAATCCACATTGAAAGCTGCAGGCTCTATGAAAGGTCCTTGGTCAAATCTGAGATACTCTGTGGGGATGATTTTTATCAGTTCCTTGTAAATTTCCCTGATCTCTTCCCCAGCTGAAAGGTTTGCATCCAGGTAACTCACTGCAACACTATCAATCTCTCCCAAAAGATCATTATACAAGGGGCCATATCTCTGAATAGCCACAGAGTCAACAAGTGCTCTGTCGGACACTTGTAGGTCGGCCGCCTTTGCTACCATGCCATGGTGTATTTGAAGGTTCACTGTGGCAGCTTGAGCGTGAGTGGGTGGTGCAAAAACTACCATCTCCCTCAGCTGCTGCTCAGCTATTTCCTCTTCTTGGAGGCATCTAAGTGTTTCCTGAAGTTGCTGCAGCTTGGTTTCATTGGCTCTGCGTCGTGTCAGTGCTCCAATGATAGGAGGCAGCTCTGTGTCCTCACTCTTGTCTCTTCTACAGCTACTCAGAAGGGAACCTTGAACTAGTTTGCAGAGGTCCTTGGCTATGAGCGTGGACTCTTGGAGATTATCTGTTGCTGATTCAGGAGAGTAACTGGGCACTATTGGTGTGAGAGGGCGAGGGGGGAGATGGATCCCAAGTTCATCTGAAAGGAGTTGTCCATCTCTCATATTGGGCAATGAATGACTTTTCTTGAAAATTAAGCCAGCCTCGTGTCTCACCCACTTTTTGTCTTCCTGATCTTCTGAGGCAGGGGTACAAGAATAAGCAGTGCTCACTGTTACACATGGCAAGTTACTGAAGCAGCTGTCAAAAGTCTCTACATTTGGGATCAAGTGACAGATTCTGTTTAAATCTAGTGGGGGTATGTCCTCAAGTTCTTTTATATCCTTTGTTATTTTTTGCCTGAATGTCTGGATGTGGGGCCTGGTCAGTTTGATGAAGTGATTCATGGTGAGGCCGAGACGGCAACCAGGAGTGTTTCGTGCTGAGCACTGGCCTCTCTGTGGTAGCCATTTTTGCTCTGGCCGAGCTGGCTTGCTGTCAAGAAAAAAGTGGTTTTGTGGGGTCTTTAGTTCTGCTATGAGACGCCGCTGGACAGCAGTCATATTGAGAAGACTAGAGCAGTCTAAAGAGAGCTGGGCTGCAAATCGGGTGAGGTTGGCATAGTCGGTGAAGACAGCCATGCCCCGATGTAGCTCCATCAGGCAGAGATAGTGAAAGAAGAGGTGTTCAGAGACAAGTGTGATGTATGAGACCAGGTGGTGGTATACATCCTTGTTCTGCCAGCTGCTGAGGGCGGGGTTGGACAGTGACTGACTGGCATCCTCCCAGGCAAATTTTACTTCTGCCAGGATGATCTCCTTGAAGACCTGCCCTGCCTGGCTGTTGCTGGACAACGACTTCCTGCCCTGGGCAAGGCGCCCTTCAATCCGCTGGGTCAGAGCAGCTAGGGAGATGGGGATAGAGAATGCCGAGGCTGGAGTCTTTGGGGAGCCAGATGACAGCGTGTGGCTGGTCTCTGGGGTGCTGGGAGGCTCTGCAGGACTCGCCTCTGGTGTACCGTGGAGCGAGAAGCTGGGTGAGGGTGGGGCTAGGGTGAGCTGTGAGGTGCCTTGGGGCTCCTTTGTGGCAGGCTGCAAGAGAGAAAGAGGGGTCAGGATGCCTTGGTAGACTTGTTGCAGCGTCTGGGTCACTCCCTCCGTCTTCTCCAAGGCATGGAGATCCCAGGTGGAGACAGCGCGGGGTCCGGCGCCCTTGAATCCGGACATGCCGACCCAGAGAGGGCTCTGACCCTCAGCTTCCCAGCAGCGCCCCCACCCCTGCCTCACAACAACCCCAGTTGCTGCGCCCTAGTTCCGGGGCTCAGCACAGCCGCTGCCCGGCAAGAGCCAGGCGGGTGTCCCAGCAGCAACAGTCTCCATAGTAACAGCGCACCGGAAATAGCCCGTGAGTTATCTACGAGTTACTTCCGGTAGAGCCCAGCGGCCCCTAGGCTGCGTCTCAGTGCTTCTGGCGGCCGGAAGTGTGAATGCTGCGCGTCCCCTTGGGAACGAGTCCGGGTGGACAGAGCGAGCGATGGAGGCAGCACCGGAGCCCGCGGAGGCAGAAGGCGCCAGTTGCCGGGTAAGGAGGCTCCGCGGAGGGGAGCGCCTCTCGGGAGGAGAGTTCTGTCCCGGCTCTCGCTGCCCCTCGTTCTGGCGGAGCCAATGGGGAACACGGTCTCTCTGGAGGACATGCGCCTCCGGGCGGCGTCTCTTGTGTTAGGTGGTGAGCAGAGGGCTGAATAGGGCAGAACGCACATCCTGTGGGTGAAGCGATGATCGTGGGGGGGGGGAGGGGGCAAAGTCACTTCTGTAGGGGAGCATGCAGGGCTCAATGCGGAGTCTCCATTGGTATGATGACGGTATTTTCTGAACCAAAATTAGTGACACGTTAACCACGCCTCCTGACCCCGTTAGCCACGCCCTCTGCCACAAGAAATCCCACCCTTGGAGGTAGTACTCCAGGGGTCCAGGTGGACACATGACTAGAAGTAAAGGGTGTCATCTCACCCCCTCAATTCCTCCTACCATCCTCTACCAATAGGGAGGGGTTTGGCCTCCACAGGACACCTATGTCCCACAACTAGCCTGCAGTTGCATTAACCCAACTTGCATTGAATTAACTCTGGGGGAGAGGCCGGGGGCAGTGTTCCCTCTAAGGTTTTCCACCTATGACCAGAGTGAGTTTATCTTGTATACCAGTATTGAGTCCATGTGTGCTTATCTGGATGTATGCCATCCAAGTTATTAATAAATATCTTCCTTTTCTCGCTGCTGCCATGTCTCCTCCCCACCCTGCATCTGCTCCCCTGGTGCCTGCTACCTCTCATCCTTCTCTGCTGTCCTGCCCTTCTCACTCCCCTCACCTGCCTCCCTCGCCTGCACCAGCCCTTCTCTTCCCCCTGTGTCCTCTCCTCCTCTTCTAGCCCCACTCTGATCATCTGTAGCTACCCCTCCCCATCCCCCCTCCTAACATCTGCCCTGCCTCTCTCCTCTGGTGTCTGTTCCTCCCCTCCACAATACCCCTGGCACTTGCACCTTCCCTTAACCCTGCACCTTCCTGGTGTCTCCCCCTTCCCTCATGCCCCTGCCCTCCTTGCCCACTTTCTCCCTGGTGCCTGCCCCCTCACCATGCTCTCTACCCCAGTTCTCCTCATGATCCTCTGTGCCCTCACACATGACTTGCTCCATCCCCACCCCTTCTTTCAACCCCTCTTCTCCCAGCACCCACTCCTCCCCTCTCCTCTGCCTCCCTCCCTCTTGCCCGCATTGTCCCTCCCCTCTCCCAGCATCACCCTGTCCTTTCCCTTCTCCAACCCGCACTAACACCTCCCCTTTCCCCCTCCTGCCCTTTCCCCTCATTGTCTCCTCCTGCCCCCTTTTCATTTGTGTCTCCTCCACCTTGCCCCTTGGTGCCTTCCCCTTTCTTCTCCTGCCCTGCTCCTCCCTCTTCCCTCA
This sequence comes from Pelochelys cantorii, assembly GCA_032595735.1. Classification (NCBI taxonomy): domain Eukaryota; kingdom Metazoa; phylum Chordata; order Testudines; family Trionychidae; genus Pelochelys; species Pelochelys cantorii. The sequence goes on from CM064336.1 coordinate 37,877,909, forward strand.
GCACAAGCCCTTTCCTCGCCTCACCCCCACCTTCTCCTTAGTTCTCCCCTGCCCCCTCCCTCACCTTCTGCCTTCCATGTGGGAAGCAGTGTGTGGGGGCTGGAGCCGGGGCCCACAACAGCCCCAGGCCCAGCTGCTTCCAGGGTGGGACCATGTACTGGGACTGGAGCCAGGGCCGCTCACCGGGACCGGGACCAGGGTATTAAAAATAGTACCACGGGCAGCCCGGGTTGCAGCTGGAGTCAAGCAGCAGCTGCATGTGGTGCGCTTTTGGACCCTTCCGGCGTGCTTCCTTCCTCTCCCCGCAGTGGCCATTGTACAAAGAGCAAGAGGCTGCCTGGGGATGGAGGAGGAAACAGTGCAGCCAGATCGGGCCATGCGCTGCAGAGGTGTCCCTCGGAGGGGGCCACGTGGTGGTGGGTCGGGGGCTGGCAGGGGGTTGCCGGCTGGCGGCATGTACCACACTGGAGCTCAGAGTATGCTCCGGGTTCCAGCTTCCAACCCAACCTGGTAACCGCATGCCACTGGAAGTGGCCCTGGCTGCCAGCTAGCAAAGCACCCAGGGAGCTGCCTACCTGCTGGGGGAGGGGAGTGTTGCTAGTGCGCCACACTAGCATCTGCGAGGCTGTCCCAGTGGTGGAGGGAAATGGCGGTGCCATTTCTAGACAGATCCAGCGGGGCTTTCTGGGACACTTCCCTACTTGATGGGCGACTGGGACAGAGCATTTAAATTCAGGACAGTCCCGGAAAAACCAGGACACATGGTCAGCGTATCCATTGGAGGATTTGAGAGAGGGGAAGTTGCTGCAGATGGGAAAAATCCAAACTATCCAACGGAGGGAGGATTCTACAGCTGTAGGTTTTGAGGTGGTTGGTTTAGCCTCCTCCATAATTGCCTCCCACACAGAGAAGACAAAAAATTCCCCTGTGATGGAGTGAACATACTGGGTCATACAAAAGGTCCATTTAGTCCAGTATCTGCCTTCCAAGAGTGGATAATGCTAGGTCCCCCAAAGAGAATGAACGGGACAGGTAATCATCAAGTGATCCACCCCTGTTGCCTATTCCCAGTTTCTGGCAAACACAGCCTTAGGACTCCATCCTTGCCCATTCTGGCTAATAGCTATTGATGGCTAATAGCTATTCTCCATTAACTTACCCAGTTCTTTTGTGAACCCTGTTCAAAAAAGGTGTTGCCGTTCTGGACCAGGGGCTGGGTAGGGTTGATGGATGAAGCCCTCCAAGGTGGTGAGTTGGGTTGGTTCCCATGACAGACTCTGTCTCATGCTTCCTAAAATCAACCAGCTGGAGTTTGCCGTGCAGATGAATTGCCAGGAATGTGTGGATGCTGTGCAGGCTTCTCTGCAAGGAGCAACAGGTGAGATGCACTCCAGTTCTTGCATTCTTTATGACAGCTGTTGCAGGCTCCTACTGTTCTCACCATACCAAGGCTTTTCCTGCAGGGCTCCGGGTGCTGGACATTCAACTGGACTCTCAGAGTGTTCTGGTGGAGACCAGCATGAGTTCTGAGAAGGTGAAAGGTCTGCTGGAGAGCACAGGCCGCCGGGCTGTGCTGAAGGGCATGGGGAGCAATGCGCCATGTGAGTGTGGAGTCCCTGGGTCACAGTCTGAAAGGAACAGGAGGCAGTGTGAGGTAGCAACTAGGAATCCCTGTCTTATCATTCAGGCATTGGGCAAATCCTTTCCCCTCTTGACACACACAGTATGTCTGTTTACATTGAGCTCTTCAGAGCAGAGACTGTTTCATGCTGTGTATCTCTGCTGCACCTGAAAGGAGGGAAGGGCATGTTGTGCTTGACACTGCAGGGGCCCCAATGTCAGATAGGTGCCTCTTGTCTTGATGCCTCTGTTATATATCTCTGTGTAAGCTACTCCTATGATCCTCATCACTCTAGTATTTTGGTGACTCACAGTCTTTACTGCATCTATCCTCACAGCTCTCCTGGGAGGCAGGACAATTATCCCAAATGTACCAGTGGGGGACTGAAACAGAGAGGTTAAGAGACTTGCCCAGTGTCACACAAGGAGACTGGGACAGTGCAAGGACTTGAATCCAAGTCTACCAAAGCCTAGGGTAATGCCTTAGCCCCTACACTATATCATAATGCACAGAATGGTCCCATTCCATTGTGCTGAGTGGTCAATATCTTTCCCTTCCCTAAACAGCCTGTGTTTTGTTGCAGCTTATCAGCTCCTCCACAGGGAGTTTTTGGACACTGTTGCTGCTCTGCTTTCTCGTGGCAGGGGCTCCCCTACATCTTGGCTGGGAAGGGGAATGCAGGTGTCATGATCACGAGGGTTAGCCAGCAGCCTGGGAACTAAGGCGTTAACCTTACCTAAGTCTGTAGGAAACTACAGACCAGTTAGTTTAACTTCTGTGCCAGGGAAGATAATGGAGCAGGTAATTAAGGAAATCATCTGTAAACACCTGGAAGGTGGCAAGGTGATAGGGAACAGCCAGCATGGATTTGTAAAGAACAAATCAAGGGAGAAGCAGTGGATGTGGTATACCTAGACTTTAGTAAGGTGTTTGATACGGTCTCGCATGATATTCTTATCAATAAACTAGGCAAATACAACTTAGATGGGGCTACTATAAGGTGGGTGCATAACTGGCTGGATAACCGTACTCAGAGAGTAGTTATTAATGGTTCACAATCCTGCTGGAAAGGTATAACAAGTGGGGTTCCACAGGGGGTCTGTTTTGGGACCGGCTCTCTTCAATATCTTCATCAACGATTTAGATATTGGCATAGAAAGAATGCTTATTAAGTTTGCAGATGATACCAAGCTGGGAGGGGTTGCAACTGCTCTGGAGGATAGGGTCATAATTCAAAATGATCTGGACAAATTGGAGAAATGGTCTGAGGTAAACAGGATGAAGTTTAATGAAGACAATTGCAAAGTGCTCCACTTAGGAAGGAACAATCAGTTTCACGCGTACAGAATGGGAAGTGACTGTCTAGGAAGGAGTATGGCAGAAAGGGATCTAGGGGTTATAGTGGACCACAAGCTGAATATGAGTCAGCAGTGTGATGCTGTTGCAAAAAAAGCAAACATGATTCTGGGATGCATTAACAGGTGTGTTGTGAGCAAGACACAAGAAGTCATTCTTCCGCTCTACTCTGCGCTAGTTAGGCCTCAGTTGGAGTATTGTGTCCAGTTCTGGTATTGGTTAATTTTTGTGTCCTGGTTTGTGCTTTAGGCCCCCACTTCTGCATTTATCGTGCCAGACATGTCAAGGATCCTTCCCCACTCTGGTACGATAAATGCAGAAGTGGGGGCCTGCAAAAGCACCCCAAAACCTTATCTTTCCAGGCTTTGGTAAAAAACTCCCCCCCCCCCCCCCCAAATCTTAACCTAGATTTTGGGGATAAAAACTCCGCTGCCACCACCCAAGTAATGATAAGAAAATCAGGGAGAGATCGCTTGGGAAATCTCACCCCCTAAAATACAAACCAGGACACACAAATTAACCAATACCAGGTTAATAAAAAGAAAAGAGAACTTTTATTATCACCACAATATTCCTGTTGCAAGCATAATGACTAGATGGAAAAGTAACAAAGCAATATACTCATGGAGGGGAAACCCACCATGGGTCAGGAGCTTAGTTACAAGGGAGAGCAAAACCCATTTTTAAATGCACAGACATCAGATACCACTTCCCAAACAATAAAACCTAATGGGTTTATCTAAACTTTACCCTACTTACAGAAGAGTAAAGAGTCTATTCTTGGAGGGAGACATTCTGTCTGACTCCCTCAGTAGCTGGAGAGAAACTCCCCAGGACAAAGGAGGGAGAAATCAAACATCCCTTTGTCCTAGTTTGAAATTCCTACCTACATTCCTATTGGCTGAATCTACCTGACTTAGGTAAGGTTAACCACTTAGTTCCCAGGCTGCTGGCTAACCCTCATGATCATGACAGCAGGTCTGTGTCCACCTGACTTTGCCTTCTCTTTTAGACAGCCTTGGAGCAGCTGTTGCCATGATGTCAGGCCCCAGCCTGGTCCAGGGAGTGGTGAGATTCCTGCAAGTTTCTCCAGAGAAATGTATTATTGAAGGGACCATTGATGGGCTGGAGCCAGGGTTGCATGGGCTGCATATCCATGAATTTGGGGACATTACAAACTCCTGTGACAGGTGAGAGGCCTCTCTCCTGCAGGGAGTGTTGCTCTCCTGTATATCAGGCTGGGGTTTGCAAAGGGACTTAAGGAAACTGGGTGCCTCCTAACTTAATGGTATTTGGTGTAAAGCTCCTCATTTCACATGTGGGGAAACTGAGGCATTGAGCGACAAAGGGTGTGACCTTCCTGAGGTCAGTGGCAGAACCTGAAATAGAACCCAGGGCTCCCAGCCCAGTGCCCTCTTCATTAGATCCTCCATTTTTCAGCAACTGTGAAGAGCATATTTGATGACTTTAGCTCAGTCAGATTGGCTTTTTGGGGGAGCACCTGGCAGAGGCATGTAGACAGACACAGCAAGAGGACATGAACTGGGCTAAGGGCTGTTTTCCTTTTGAGCTGTTTGGCCATTGCACACTCCAGCACTATGTTGGAATGTAGAATGGAGCAGGTAGCAGGCCAGATCTCTCTGGAGCAGGGGTGGGCAAGATGCAGCCAGCAGGCCAGATCTGGCCCATGGTCGCCTTGCCGGGACCCTTAGCACAGAACACCAACAGCCATTGGCTAGCTGATCTCTGCTCTGGATGCTGGGGAGGGAGGGAGGAGGCTTTGCACGCTGCCCTTGCCCCCCCCCAGCAAAAACTCTCAGCTCCCATTGGCCAGTTTCCGACCAATAGGAGCTGAGAGATTTTGCTGGGGGCAGGCACAGCATGCAAAGTCTCCTTCCCCTCCCGCCCTACCAAAGCCATGAGCAGCCTAGAACTGCAGCAGACAGGCAGGGAACCTGTCTCAAGTTCCTGCAGTACTGGTGGCTGGGAGCCTCCCAGCCAGAGCCTGCCTATGGCACCCCACCCCCTCACTCCCCGCAACTACCTGCCCCAGGTCACCACCCTCTCTGTACCCCCTCTCTCCACCTCCTTCAGGTCACAACTACCTTTCAGACCCTGCACCCCCTCCTACACCTCTCCCCCAGGTCAGAATCCTCTCCTGCACCTATAGCCCCTCCTGGACCCTGCACCCCATTCCCCTTCCCCAGATCACAACCCCCTCCTTCATCCAAACTCCTTCTCAGACCCCACACCCTCTTGTGTACCCCAGTCCCTCATCCCAAGCTCCCTTCTGCACCCAACCTTCGTTCCAGACCCCACATCCCCTCCATAGAAGTGCAGCCTTTGACCACTTACCAAAATGTTGGAGTGTCCCACACCCTTAAAAATTGCCTACTCCTGCTCTGGAGGCTGTGGTTTGGGTATGGGAGGCCTCTGTACGAAGTCATACTAACCTCATTAGTTTTCCAAACAGCTGTGGAGACCATTTCAACCCAAACAGGGAATGTCATGGGGGCCCGCAGGATGCACACAGGGTGAGTTCTGATCATGTTCATGCATTGTGCCCTCACAGTCGGTGCTGGCCCCAGTGCCTTTGGATGGCACTAGTGTGTGCAGTGCTTCAAAGAGAGGAGGGAGTGACTTAGGAGGGGGCATTCTCCAATGTTCTCTGCAATTTTTTTTCCATCAGTGTGTGGAATAAATTTTATGTGCACCAAAGCATGTGCAGATGTGCACCACCAATATAAACACATGATGCTGTGACTGTTCTGCTAATCAACTGGGCAGCACTGGAATCTTTCCAGGGTGGCTGCCCAAGCATGCAACTTGCAGGGAACACTAGTATTCTCTCAGTCTGTGTCCATCTTGGAAAGGCTGCTGTGCTGCACGGAGCTGGGAGGCAGCTCAGTACAGCACTCTCCCCTGAATCAGTTCTGGGGGTGACCAGGCGAGAGTGTGTGACTGGATAGGGTGTTCTTCTTTGGCTGACCCTAGCGTGATACTGGGAGGGTACGTGGGTGACTCAAAAGAGGGCATGCCAGAGTGAAATATGTCAGTCACCTCTGTCCAGAGACAGCAAAGACTTCAAACATTGTAATTCCCTGCAAAAAAGCACCTTTCATGGTCTTCAGGTTGCCACACCTTTTCTGTTGCTCTTTAAAGTCACTGCTCAGGGATCTCTCCATTTGCATGCCCACACTAGTGTGCTGGCTCTTGCTTTGCCACATGGGGCTGGCTTTGAAACAAACTAAATCTGAAATACTTGCGACCCCCTACAGCCTAATCACAGCCCACAGAGTTGCTTATCCAGCTGCTTGGAAAATGCCAATTACTGTTTTGTGTGAAATTTTGAAAAACAAATGTTTTCCTCAAAAATCTTTCCAGTAAAATGTAAAAATTATGGCTTTCAGAAACTTTTTGGTTACACCTTAGATTTTGGGGCAATTTCTTTTTTGCCATTCCAGCAAATTTCAATCCAAATCACGATTTTTAGGTTGAAAAGTTAGCTTTTTTTTCCTCAGATAGAAAAGAGTTTTGAGTGAAGAAATTTCATTCTGCTCTTGCTGTGTTTGTAGTTTGTCAAAGTTCCCAGGATTTGACTATTTGGCTGCTCTATTCCAGCATCTTGGAGACCTTGGCAACGTGCTGGCTGGCAATAATGGAAGAGCAGCCTTCCGGATGGAGGACACCCAGCTAAAGGTGAGGTCCCCTGAGCCACATAAGGGATTGCTGGGATCTGTCAGATCAGGGAACATCAAGGGATCCAATTCTTTGTTTCAGAAAGGCATCACTAGAGTGGTTCAGAACAATGAACCTATCTAGTTGTCTGGACCCCCACACGGGGGATGGGAGGAGAAGGGGAGGAAAGGTACATTTTACTGGAGCCCTGGGGGGGCCTGGCCCAGGCTGCAAATTGTGGTATCTGTTAGGGATGTAATACTGTAAATGGCTAAGTGATGAGCCTACGCTTATTGGCTAACTTTCAGGTTTACACACAAGCCCCCTCCACCCAGCACTGTTACCTACGTATCAGAGGCAACAGCATGGGGAGGGGGCAGGCAGCTTCCTGAGAGCACTGGCTCCCAGGGAGCCATCTGTTCCGCCACACCGCATGCTGTTGCCTTTCTGTATACATGCTTTCTAACATCGCTAGTACTTGTGTGGGAGGGAGCTTGAATAATAAGTTTGTACTGTTCCTGAAAAAAATTGTGGTTACAACTATTCCCCAGCTGCTTCAGAGGGCGAGAGACTCAGCCCTGCATTAGACACCGATGGGATAACCTCACCCTATGGAACATTCCCCTGATCCCATTTGTGAGATGTCAACTCCTACTGTGAAATAGGAAGGATAACTTACTTCCTCAGCTCCAGGTTCTCTAATATTACAGCTGCAGACATTGGATATAGATGAGAATTCTGATCCTTTTCTGAATCTTAGTAAGCACTTTTGGCCTTCGGGATCTCGTAGGAAGAGAGCATTGCTTAAGTAGCTCAAACCTCTGGGCCATGTCGCTACAGGGTCTTTTCTAGCATGGGGCCCAGCACCAGGTGCTTCACATGAAGATTTGCCTACAATAGCAGATGTGGGAAATTCTGGCCCCAAGCATTAGGCATCATCCTTGTTTCTAATAGTTAAACAGTCTGAACCCTGAAGCAAATAGGTGTAATAAGAGCATGTAGCAACTTGGGGCTGCCTCTGCTTCTCACTCCGCTAGCCAAAGCTTCTGTCAGGTGCTGTCCTGAGAGCTGCAGGAGGAGAGTTCCATCTTCCCTCCAAACTCATGCCCTGTGGCTGATGGGCCACCCACTTCGTGCAATGGGACAAGGAGCTGAGCTCTGGGGAGGGGGGCAGAAGCGGAGATAGCAACAGATGAAGGGAAGGGAAGCTCAGCAATGGGGGTGGGGCATTGTCTCCTGAGAGCTTCTTTAGAGCTGATTGTACTCACCCTGGATCCAGGGCACAAACCCTTCTCCAAACTGTGCCTGGCTGCACTGGTTCACATCATGCAGAAGTCCCTTCCCAGGACTATACTGGCCTCTGCCTAGGGAGCTGGGGATCCAAACATGCAACACGGCTGACCAAAGGCTGTGATTCTTCCTAGGTCTGGGACATCATCGGCCGTTCTCTGGTGGTGGATTCTAGTGAGGATGACCTTGGCCAAGGGGGCCACCCACTCTCTAAAGTCTGTGGAAACTCAGGAGAGAGGTGAGAAGCCAGGGGAGGAAGCAGGGGCCAGGGAAGTAGTTCAAGGCATCTTGCTGGCACAAATACTTGGAGTCAAGCTGATTGTCAGACCAGGCAACAGCATGGAGGAGTAGGATCAACTGTAAAGATGGATGGCTTGGCCCAAGGGATCTACAGGAAGTAGAGGGAGTCAGTCTGCCCCTGGCAAAGGAACATGAGGCAAGAGTGGAGTCAGCAGAGTATAAATGAGGAGGGGTTAACACCTCTTTATTGTCTTGGTACAGCTCACTTCTTGCATTATAAGAATTGAGATATCTGGCCTTGTCTGACCTGTGATTGGGCAAATGGCCAGGCTCTGGGGCTGCCCATTCAGTTTGCAATGGCTGCTGCCCCCTGGAAATCACCCTGCTAATCCTTCTTACTCCTCTTCTTTCTAGGCTGGCCTGTGGGATCATTGCCCGTTCTGCTGGGTTGTTCGAGAACCCCAAGCAAATCTGTACCTGCGATGGTGTGACGCTGTGGGAGGAGCGGGAGAAGCCAGTGGCAGGGCCAGGCAGGAGAGTGCAAGACCAGCCTGCCTCTCACTTGTAAAATTATGGCCTTCCCTTCACATTATGCCAGCTGGTGGTTGTTGTATGCCAGGGCTCAGGGTATTCTAGCTTTGAAGTGGTGACACTTTTGGGCCTGATGTATGGGAGAGTTTTAGGTGTGCACTGTACTTCACAGCATCTCCCTCTCATACCACACTCTCATTTTTTTTTTTTTCTATTGCCAAGCTCTGAGTAGCTTTCTGTCCTGACCCTTCCCGGATGGGTGCTGCTAAACTTATTGCAAATGATGTCTCATTTTATAGGGGGATCTGTAAATAGGCTCTGCAGTTTTTTGCTGCTTTGGGAATTGAAAGGGCAGTGACAAAACATCTTAATTTTTTTTCCTTTCTCTTCAAACAGCAGGGATGTCAAGGGTGGTTTTGGTGGGGAACTGGAAAGGGGGAGGCAAGGAGAATGAGTGTGATCTTGTGATCACTTTTGCACTAAGTAGATGGGTTGGGGCTGAATCATTAATAAAATATTAATAATCACTAGTTCATATCTAGCACTTGATCCAGCATCTCACTAAGTACTTGACAAAGGAGTTTAGTATCCTCTGCATTTTACATGAGGAAACTGAGGCATGGGGGGGTGAAAGTGACCTGTCCAACATCATCTAGCAGGCTAGTGCCAGGGGTGGGTTTAGAACCCTGGTTTCCTAATCCAGTGCTCTTTCCACTAAGCCACATGAACAGATATGATATTGCTCATAAGGAGCTTTAGTCATTGGAGTTAAGTACCCACAGGAAACCTACAAAGGTTTCTTTGAGCTCAGGATCAAAATCTCTTGCTGTTCTTCTTGCCCCAGACTGCTTTGAGAAATTTGGCAGTAGCTAAGGCCTGCCTCTTCCTCACAAGTGCTATGGATTACTTCCAATACAGAAGAGACGGTGCTAAGCTGCCTATTATTTATGCCTAATGTTTCCAGAGGACTCCAGCCTGAGTATAAGCAGCCAGGGAGGAAGGCATGGGTTAGGCAAAATCCTGCTTTCCATTTGTATTAACTGTGGGAAGCTGTGACCACTTCATTTTTCAGTGCCTGGACTCTGCCCTGAAACATTATTTTCCTACTTTCACACTGCTGTCTTGGTGCTCAACTTGCCTTGTGGTGGTGCCCACTCCTCTGCCAGACACCTACTTTGCAAGATGCCTTAAATGCACAGTCCTGTCTGCTTGGGGTTCTGGGTGAGGGCAACACATGCTCGCGGGGTGGGGGATTTGGGGGCAAGCCGTCAAGCTGGTTCCCACCTCAGACAAAGACCATGAGGCGGGCACTGGGTGTGGGGGGGGGCCTTTCACGGGGCCGTGGCTCCAGCAACCGCTGCACATGGCTGACGGGCGCACCATTTTGTTTACGCGGGAGTTAAAATGTAAGGTCGGGCTTAGCGCATGCGCCCGGATAGGCGTACTGGTCACACTATACAGGCATGGGGACGCTCTCTAGAAGGGAGACGCCGGAAGTGAGCAAGCGCCCTAGGGCCGGTATTGTGGATTGTAATGGATGCACAATGCTTACGGGCGATTGGGCCGCAAGGGCGCAGGCGCACCGGCGTTGCTAGGAGACAAGCAGAGGCGTGAACGAAGAGGCAGGCGTGCGAAAGGACGCAGGCGCGGCAATAACTGAGCGTCTCACTGCGCCGGCGCAGTTATTCGTAGGCGGTGGCAAGCAGCGCGCTGCGCAGGCGCGTTGATAATCGGGTGGTTCCTTCCTCCTTCCCCGCTGAGCGTTCGGCGAGTTGGAGGTGCTGCCGCCATTTTGTCAGGCGTCCCGGTGCCCGCGCGGCAGCAGTCATGCGTCCTGGCGTGAAGCTGTTTGTGGGGAATGTACCCGAGGAGGCCACGGCCGAGGAGCTGGGCGAGCTGTTCACGGGCGTGGCGGGCCCGGTGCTCGGCGTGGCTCTCATGAAGCAGTTCGCCTTCGTGCACCTGCGGGATGAAGCGGCCGCTGCCCGCGCCATCGCCCAGCTCAACGGGCACCAACTGCATGGCCGCCGCATCGTGGTGGAGCCGTCCCGCCCGCGGCCCACCAATACTTGCAAGATCTTCGTGGGGAACGTGTCGGCAGCCTGCACTAGTGGAGAGCTGCGGGCCCTCTTCCAGCAGTACGGGCCCGTGGTGGAGTGCGACGTGGTGAAAGGTACCGACCCCCGGGATCTCCACCACCCCCTTCCCGGTACCGGCCCACGGTGGAGTGCGGCGTGGGGAAAGTACCGACCCCCGGGATCCCCACCACCTCCCTGCCCGGTACCGGCCCGCGGTGGAGTGCGGCGTGGGATCCCTCTTCCCCCAGCTCCCCAGTACCAGCCCGTGGTGGAGTACGATGTGTTGAAAGGCATTGACCCCCAACTCCCCTGGGACAGGGACCTCCCGCTCCTGATGGAGTGTAACGTGGTCACACGGACCGATTCCTAGGTTCCCCGCCCATGGTGAAGTACGACATGGTCAAAGGGGCCAACCCTCCCCCTGGACAGAGACCCCCCTCCCACCTTTGGTACTGGCCTGTAGTGGAGTGCAACGTGGCAAAGGTACCGATCCCCTCCGTATCTTCCGTGGGGCTGGGACTTTTCACTCCCACTTACCAGCCAATGGTGGAGTGCAATGTGGTGAAAAGTACTGATCTCTGGGTGCTTTGATCCACACGTGGTACTGGCCTGTGGTAGAGTGTAATTTAGTCAAAGGTAGTGACCCTTCTGGTTCTCCACCCAACATGGTCAAAGTTATCAGCCTCTTGGGGATAAAAGATACCAACCTCTAGCTTTCACAACCACCTGGTACCAGCCTGGTAGCATGCAATGTGGTGAAAGGTTCCCTCCTCTGCGTTCCCTTGCCTCCCCAGCCTGTGGTGGAGTGCAACATGGTGAAAGGTACCAACCCCTCAAGTCATCTTTTGTTCTCTTCTTCACAGGCCCATGGTGGAGTGCCATGTGGTCACAGCATTATTCTCTGTACAGGCCTGAGATGGAGTATGATGTGGGCAGATGCCAACTCTCTCCTCCATGGGGCTGGAATCCCTTTCCAGCAATTCCTCCCCCAGTAATATGGGCCCATGAGCTATGACAAAGTGTAATACAGTTGAAGATACTAATCCTCTCACTGGAGCAGGGCCCACACCCCAATACTCAGTCCAATATCTTCCTTTATCCTAGCAATTCAAACTTGTGGTGTAATGCCACATGGTTAAAGATAATGACCACCTGATTTATAGGCAAACACCCTCTCCCTCCATCTTCCCAGCAGCATGGGCCTGTAGCGTAATGTCATGTAGTCCAAGATACCAACACCCTCACGAGATGGAGACTCCATCATCAATCCAGCACTATGTATTTGATGAAGTGAGATGTTACCATATTACCAATTGTTTCACACTTTTCTTGAGACCAATACTACCACATCTCTTCCCTGCATTAGTGGGATGGAGAGCTATGGGGCCTCTTTTGCAAAGAAAGGCAACAGTAGAACATGTAACATCAAAAGTAGCAGTCTTCCCATGGACCAGGTATTGCCCTCATCTCTCTGCCCTGAACCAGTGGGAAGTGATAGAGATTTTTTTCAGGAACACAGGCTTGAAGTACAGTGTGAATATGCTAAAGGTATCAATCCTATCAGAAGGGGTCTCTGCCCCAAGCCACTCATGGAGCAAATACCCCCCCCCCCCCAATTCCCTCTCCTTACTCTGGCAGGATGTTAATGGAGTTTTTCTGGCAATATAAGGCCATAATGGAGCATGACCTAAAAGGTGCTGTTGAATCAATCCTCACTTCCTGGGGGCAGATACTCTCTATAACACCTCTTCCACATACCAGTGGAGAGATGAAGGGCCTGTTATAGTTACTGAGCACAATATCAACAATGGTACTGACTGCTCTCAATCCCCCCTTTTAAGAGAGCATTTACTTTTGTCCACCAGTAGGTGGGTAGATAACCACTCTAAACTTCCCTGGGGCAGATACTGCCTTAATCCATGCTTTTCTGACACAGCAAGGGGCTATTGAGGCCTCTGCTAACAGTATGGATGCTTGGAAGAGTACACTGACAAAGGTACCCACCACCCATCCCACCTCACTTTGAGAGCATGCCCCCCTCCTTTCCAATTCAGCCCCTACACTTGCTGGAGTTGAGAGCTCTTCAGTTGGCACAGGCTTGCAGTAAAGGTGCCAACAACTTCTAACACCCTTCCCCTGCATCCTTCAGGGTGACAGTGTGGTCTTTGCTGGTGTGTGAGGGTGTTCTTCCCAGGGGAGGAGAATGCAAAAATAGGTTGAGGGAGAGAGTTAAGTAGCACAGTCTTCACCAAGCCTGGATGGGTTTATTTTTTTTTCACTGGGTATTTTCCAGTGACTAGTGGAATTCCCTTCCTTTTATATCAGTCTGACTGTTGTTTCCTCTGCTCTTGGGAATTGAACATTTTCAAGTGAACATGAGTGGATGGGCAGGAGACATTAATGGGGTATATTGGATAAGACAAATAGTCTGTGAGGATTTAGGTCAGAGGTCTAATAAAGCAGGAGAGATGGGTGTGAATAGTATTCACAATTATTGTTCCAGCTTCACTGGAATTTGGCAGACTTCATAACAGTTTTAGAACTCATCAGCAGTTTGACTATCTGTTGAATGCTGCTAAAATTTATTGAACGGTATATTAAAGATGTTAGTGAGTTGTGGACTACACAATAAGCATAAGCCTATCAGGTAGTTGAGTGGAGTATCAATTACTCATCTCCCTCCCTTCCCCCTCCCCCTCCCCCCCCCCCGCATCTGTATGAGAGGCGGGGGGGGGGGAGGGGGGAGAGGAACTGGTGCTGCAGGGAGCTGTCTTAAAAGCCAGTTCTCCCCAGCACTGTCTGTGTGGTGCTGTCTGCCTCCCCACCGCTGCCTCTCTCAGAGGAAGCTGGGGGGGAATAAGGGAGGCTACTCAGGCAGCAGCACCTGTCCGTGGCCAGGGCTGTCCGCGACCAGGGGTTCTGTTGGCGGTGGCCAGGGGCTTCTGCCGGAGCAGCTTCTGGTCATGGCCAGCTCTGGCTGCTGTGAGCAGGGGCTGTTGGACTTGGTACGAGCCAGGACCAAGCAGTCCCGGCTCACAGTGGTCTGGGACATTGCACTTCTGTATTTTAAATGTAGTAAGAGCCTTACTACATTTGAAATGCAGAGCTGCAGCGCAGCCAGCTCCAGGAGCTACCCTCGCTGTGGCTCTGCAGAGTGGCCCTTATCGACTAGCTGTGTAGTTGGTACAGATTTTATTGACGACACAATTAGCCAGATAACCGCAATTTAACATCCTTACAATATATCTGAAATTTGCTACTCCATTAGACCCAGTAACACAATTATTACATAAAATGATTTTAAGTGCTAGAGCTAATACTAACAGTTAATATTTCAAAATAAAGCAACAATGTGGTAGCACAGGTATTTCTTGTTAGCTGATAGGCTTAGATCTAGGGTTAATACTTGTAGGTTATTTCTCTAAGCCTTAGATAATCAGTGTCCTCAGAAGTGGATATATCCTCAGAAGTATATCCTGCACCATCAGGCAGTTCCTGAGTCTATTGTCAAATACATCATTAGAAGTTTCCAGCACCTCTCTATTTGTCCTGCAGTACCAGGGATGTGGGACCATGATTAAGGCACTGCTGAAGGCAGTCACCATTCTTTGCCCCTGCATAAAAATTCCCTTTATAACCTGCGCCATTTTCTAATGTCCTGGACCCGTCGTCATGTGTGACATTTATATGGGACCACCCAATGGACAAACCACCCCACCACCCTTTTCCCTTATGAAGGAGCTGTATATTGAGTGCCATGGTACTCCCATCAACTATGGCATCACATGGCCAGTAATCAATACTGAACTCTTAGCTTCATGCCACCTTTTGAATGTCTCGTCCTCTAACTAGTTATTATATAATGAAAGGTAATTACTCTGCTCTTGGGACATAATCATGAGGTGGGGAGCGTACTACTTTCCCTTGGATCTGCAGAACTGTTTAAAGTAATATGGATCTGCCACCAGATACAACATAGGTAACCATCTCTGCTTCACCAGTGTAACTACCTCTTTCCAGGCCCAGCCTCTGCCCATAAGCTATGAGCCCATGAACCTGTTCTTTAAAACAATACCACAACATAGGTAACCATCTCTGCTTCACCAGTGTAACTACCTCTTTCCAGGCCCAGCCTCTGTGCCCATAAGCTATGAGCCCATGAACCTGTTCTTTAAAACAATACCATAACAGTCAATCAGCTACATTTATTCTGGGGCCCATATACACCTGTATTATCCCAGCACTTCTAGGGGATGGTGTACCTTTGAAGGTCTGGCCAGAGCCCATAATCCAGTGTAACGAAAGGTAGGGATGTGAACGTGTACCGTTTTACGTGATTAACTAATGAGCCCAGACTCACTCAATACCCATCTCCTTTCCCCCACCCCCCTGCCTCTGATACAGAGATGGTGGGGGCAGGGGAGGGGGGGAGGTGGAAGCCAGCTTTTAAGCCTGCACATACCAGCTGCATCTGAGCCCTTCCTCCCCCCCCCCCCCCCCCTTGCTGCCTGATACAGAGGGAGGGGACAGGTATGCCTGGGGAGCTGGCATGGAGCTGCCTCCCTCCCCCCTGCCTGCTGCCTCCCACAGAGGCAGCAGCGTAGTGGGGGTGTGTGCCAGGTCACGCATCTTCCCCTGCCCTGTGTAAATGTGTAACTGCTGTAAATTTCAGTGGTTACACATTTACAAAAATAAATGCATTTTACCTTTCATTTGGAATGTTAACAAACTTCCTTGCCTCATGATCTTGGGAGCAACTCCATCGCCAAAGCCTAGCAAGGGGATAACAAGAGCTTTCTGTGTCTGCTGTCACTTTCTCCTTTTCTGTCACTTCCTTTTAACTATCCTTTTGGTGTTTTTCCTTTATCACTCTTGCTGCTTTTTTTGTTAAAGTCTATTTGCAAAGAGCTCCATACAGACTCCTAGTCCTCCAGATGTACACTCCATGGCAGAGTCAAATATCCCTTAAACTAACTAGACACTCTACTCTTCCTCAGAGAGGTTTAACTTCTTATTTCTAGGGATGTTAATTGTCAATCAGCTAATGGAGTAGTTGATGGAATTTCCATAAGCGGGGGTGGGGAGGGCACTCTGCTGTGTCTGCTTTTGAAATGTACAAGAGCTGCTGTGGTTCTTGGTACACATAAAGGGAGAGGCGCAGCAGTGGGGATCTTGTGCCAGCAGGGACTGCTTTGGTCCCCGTTCCTTCAGGTTCCCTGCTGCGCCTCCCCTTTAAAATGTATGTGTCATGGGTGACTCTTGTACATTTCAAAGGGAGAGGCACACCAGCAGGGACAGCTTTGGGCCTGGCTAGCATGGGTTCCCCGCTGTGCCTTTGCTTCACTAGCTCCTGTCTCCTCCACTCTTACTGCCTCTGTTATACAGGCAGCGGGGAGGTGGGGGAAGCAACTAGTCGCTTACATCCCTATTCGTTTCCAGCATGATGTCTTTGGAGAAGATCTCTAAATAACATCATGTGTGACCTCATGCCGCCATCTGCCTCTGTCCTTAGCCGCTTGCTGTGGCCAGCCTCTGTGCCGTCCCTTCTGGGCATGGGCTGCTCCAGCTCCTGCTTCATGTCCCGGGGTGAAGCTGCTGGGGCTGTGTCCCCTCTGCCATCTGAGCCTGGGCCACACCGTGTCCCTTCTGCCATCTAAGCCCAACTCCCCACAGCTCCCTCACCCCTTCCACCAAGACCCTGCACCCCCAGCCTGCACCTCCCTGGCCAGATGTCTACCCCCAGCCTGCTCTTGCTTCTGCCCCTCCCCCCCTGGGGGCCAGACATCTATCCCCGGGGGGGGGGTTGGGGGGGAAGTTGGTGAGCAGGGGGCGCAGCCCACTAGTTTTTGTAATTAAAATTATTGTGACTCAAAGGGGCCCCCTCACCCAGAGCAGATACCCCTAGCTTCTCATCTACTCTATTCAAATGTTCCCTGGCAGACTCTCCAGCTTCCTGACTCAACCAGATGAGCCTAATGCAGAGCTCCTGTGCTCATAGGGCTGTGTATTTCTTCTGAAAGTGATGAAAGGCAGCATCATTTCCTGGATCTAATATTAAATACAACATGCTCTCCCTTATTAAGTGCTGCCTGTTGCTGCTGTTGGGCTACCCTTCTCTCCCTGGGGCCCAGCTCAGCTTTGTAGTACCTGTGTGCCTGGGATTCATTTCAGAGAGTGGTGTTCTGGAGCAGCTCAAATTGCATGATTATTTTCCTCTTCCAAATGAGGTAAATAAGGCCTCTTCCCAAGAAAAGTGTCACCTCCTTGTATGGGGTAAATTTGAGTGATTTGGACTCACCATTGATTATGACTTGATAAATTGCAACTGACAGAATTTGTGTGCTAGCTGCCACTGGAGGCATGGCCTATTAGGTAACTTCCTTCACTGTAAATAACAATCCCTTGCCCTGTGCCATTTCTTGCACTGCCTTTGTTGATTTGAGGAAGGAGTGGGATCTTAATTTTGGTGTTGCCAGCTGTGATTTTACCCTTCAGTGGATCTTACCAGTCCTTCTGCTCAAAGTGTGGGCGTGGGGTTTGAGATGTTTTGGGCTCAGACCTGAGCCCAAAACGTCCCCCATCTAGCATGAGAATTCTTCACTGTGGCTCTCTGCATTTTCATACTTGTCTACTAATACTATTGCTGAGTGTCTTATCCTCAAATGTTGCATAGAAATTTCACTTTTTTCCTCTACTAATCATTACTTGCCACTTCAAGAGTATTCAGCCTGCCTTCTGGCATGCAGTTTAGGACATTTATGCCACATGTCCACTATATAGGAACTGACCAGCACAGAGGTGTCCATATGCTTTGTTCATGGGGCAATAGGGAGCCCTTTTGCCAAGGTTCTAAAGTGCTGAGCTTTGGTTTCTCTTAATTCAGGAAGAGAATGCAAGAACCAAACCATAAATAGTGGTGATGACTCTTCTGTAATTACTTGAGTCCTGAGTGTTTCACCTCACATGCTTTTAATGCCCCTATCCTCACTTGCAGGTGGTTAACAGCCCAGTATTATATAATCTGCACAGCTAATTCAAGTATGTTGAGATGCTTGCTGACTTCTTGAGAGACTGAGAGATTTTTCAGTTATTTTTAGCTGCCTACATCTGAGCAAGTCATTGTGATTCTTATAGCACTGCTCTATTTAGACTAATTACCAAGGGATGTGGGAAATTCTCCATTAGTTGCAATCTGTTGAAATTGTGTGTGCCACCTTTCAGATATGTTCTAGTTCTGCCTAAAACAGGCTGAATGCAGCAATCACTGGTTAGGATTATCTTGCCCATGTTATGTAGGAGGTCAGAGTAAATGATTGTAATGGTCCTTTCTGGCCTTAAAATTTACAAGTTTAATCTATTCTATTTTCATAGACCTGACTGTCACACACGAACAACAGATTGCCATGCCCACTTACTGAAAGTGATTGAACCATAATATTATTGCTGAAAACTATTCCTTGCTTCTTCTCTAGGCTGAAATCAGCTGCTACATCATTACTTGTGTCAAAAAAATACCAACTTCTCAATCTTCTTTTGGCCCTGCTGGAAATAGTAGAAGGATGGTTGGAGGCACTTTGAGAGAGTCTGTGAGGCATTGGGGCATCTGATGTGTTTGGACACTGGCGCATTGTGTTTGTATGGTTGGATGATTTTGTAGCACAACTATTGGGACTATTGGAAGCCAGCATTATTGGTAGGGCCCTATTGGGCCAAATGAGCCCTTGGAAAGATGTATGGGGTTGCGAGTACAGCCTGGCTCCAGATCCTTCATTTCCAGATTAAATTCAGTGTGTTTGCGTTCTGGATTGTTGGTTGAAAAAGATGGCTTACTTGTGAAGCAGGCCAGCAGAAGCCATGTTTGAACACCATGGCACTTCAGAATTCCTAAGCTGACGCAAACCCTTGGGAAGGTGCCTTGCAGGGACAGTGCAACTTCCCATGTTGCCAGTCCCAACTCAGCTGAGCATTCTCAGCTGTAGTACTCTGGAAAGGGCTCATGTTGCTTCAGGGACCCAGAAAAATGTGTTGTATAAGGAGTGTCAGGAACAATGACCTTGTTAGCTGTGTTAGTATCCAGTCCATGAATAGCCAACTCCTTTCTTCTTCTTGTTCATTATAAAAGAGCTGGATTATGTCCAGAGGCAAATAAATTGAAATGACTTGCCAGGGTCCTCAGTATAGAAGTGAAGGAATAGCAGGGCCTGGATTCTGCTTTTGTAACAGGGAGGTTGAGCAATTGGTTTTATGTGGGCTGTTTTTTTGTCCCTTGAGCCATTAATTTCCATCATGTCCTGTGTGTGTAGGGGTTAGCTCTTTGCCACGCAGAGTATGAGGACCTACATTATGCAATGTTGGGTTAGGCATGAGCTTTGTGTTCAGTAAAATTATAGTTTCTTGTGTGTCTTCTAAATTGCTATAGAATTACTGCTGTTGAATATCTCTTTGCTCCTGTTGTTTTAAATGTAGTAGTTACTTCAAGTTTTTGTTGGTATAGACGGAATTATACCTATAAGAAAATTACTATCTTACACACACACACACACAACTCTAGAATGATACCTGAGCTGCTGTAGCTTTGAATTTGCTGTAATTATTAGGGATGTAAAAAGTTGTTTAAAAAGGTAACCATGTAACTGCTAAATATCCCAGTGGTTATACATGCTGCGGGCTCTGCCATATAAAGCTTTATATATAAGCTTTGTATTAGGGATGTTAAAATATAATCACTGCATTTTTTTAGTGCTTACACGTTTACACATGGGGGGGAGCTGGCTCCCCATGATACAGAGGCAGCAGCACAGGGGAGGACAACAGCTGGCTTGGCAGGAGTTGGCTTGGAAGCCAGTTTCTGCCTGCCTCCCTCCCTCCCCTCTGTGCTGCTGCCACTGTAGGAGGCAGTGGGGAGGGGACAGACAGCTCCCGCCTCTCTTCCCCCCCCGCCCCCCCACGGCAGCGAAGCAGGGGGAGGGGGGGTGCGTGTAACCGTGTACTTAGATATGTGTTCACATCCATACTTTATACCAGTGGTCTCCAGCCTTTTTAAGCTTGAGATCACTTTTTGAATTTAAATGCAATCCACGATCTACCTCAAACCCAAACACCTTTGCACCGCCTCCTTCCCGCCCCTTCTCCAAGGCTCTGCCCCTGCTCACTCCATCCTCCCTCCCCCATCCTCACTCACTTTAATCAGGCTGGGAGCAGGGGCTTGGGGTGCAGGAGGGGTTCAGGACTGGGGCTGGGATTTGGAATGCAGGTTCCAGCTGGGCACTGCTTACCACAGGTGACTTTTGCGTGGTGGTACAGTGGGGCTAAGGCAGGCTCACTCCTACCCTGGGCCTTCACCACTCCCAAAAGCAGCCAGCAAACTCTCTCCATCACTGCCCCCCTCTGCTCTGGGGAGATGGGGCACAGGGTGGAAGGAGAGGCACCCTGACATCAGCACCTCCCCTTCCTCTTCTTCCTGTGCTCTGCACAGCGAGCAGGAGGCTTCCAGGGGCGAGGGGCACCTCCAAGGCAGGGAGCGGAAGCAGCACAGTAGTGCTGAGAGGGGCAGACAAGTGCCAGCACTTGATAGCCTCCTGGCCAAACCTGTCAAGGATCACTTGTCAAAGGTTCCAAGATCTACCAGTAGATCCCAATGTACTGGTTGGTCAGGGCTACTTAACACGTGGACCGCATGCGGCCCATGGCCCATTTGTTTGTGGCCCATGGTGCAGTTTGGGTACATGCAGCCCACGGGTGGGAGCCAAAATAAAAAAGTAGTCAATATAATGGTCTTCTGTTGATATGCATTTTAGTAGTTAAATTCCTGGACTGTCATTGCTCATTAAAAGTGCTGTCATATGGGTGTAAATTGGGTAAATATTATAGTTTATTAATATCAGCAGCACTGACTTAAATAGAGCCTGCGTGTTACGTAGTCTTGCCTTAATCTTTGTATTCATGCCCATCAGTGTGAAAGAAGCTATTTGCATATATATGCAACCACTTAAGTTGCGGCCCTCCGCATGTGCTGTGAGTATCAGTGTGGCCCCCGGAGCTTCCAAAGTTGAGTAGCCCTGCTGTAGAGCCTGCAGCAAAGCCAGCTCCCCAGGAGCGGGGCCAGCAAGGGGTACCAGCCCCGCTCCCCAGGAAGTCTTTGCTGCAGGCTCTGTAGGCAGCTCCCCAGGAGTGGGGCCAGCAGGGGAGCCAGTGTGTAACTGACTGGGGCCAGGCCCACAATGGCCAGGGGCTGCTCTGGCTGGGCAGCCAGAGTAGCCCCTGCCTGCAGTGGGCCTCAGGGGCTAGGGATGTTAAGTAGTGTGTAATTAGGTAATGATTAGTCAATAAGGTGGGATGCTCGCTACCCCCACTGCAGCTCTGCAGTTTAAATGTAGTAGGAGCTGGGCGTGCAGGCAGCCCGGTTCCTTCTACATTTAAACTGCAGAATCACAGTGGGGTTAGCTCTCTTGGCAGTGCAAGCCGGGACTGAGCTGTCCTGGCTTGTGCCTGGTCCTCAACCACTGTACCTCTTCCTTTTAAATGTAGTAAGAGCCACCTGACAGTCCCTGAAGCGGACTTGGCTCATGCCAGGTCACCTGCTGTGCCTCTGTCTCCCCTGTGCTACCCGCCACCCTGCGGAGATGGTGCTGGGGGAACTAAAGCTGGCTCCCCCCCAGCACTGGCTCCTGTTCCTCTCCCCCCTCCCCCCTTGCTGCCTCTGATACAGAGGCAGCAGGAGGAGACACGAGTAGTCGAGTAGTGACTCAACTACCCGATAAGCCTGGGCTTATCATGTAGTCGACTACTCAACTAGTCACTTACAGCCCTACTGGGGTGAGTAGAGAGCTGTGCCAGCTCCTACCAGTTAACTGGAACCAGTAAGCCTCACCTGTTAAGGGTGAGGCTAACCGGTTAACTATTTACATCCTTAGTAGCTATTATGTTCAACCTGGCGTCCTGTCACAAACACACACTTGATTTTTTTTTTTTTTTTTTTTTTGAAGTAGGGGAACTGTACAGTTTCTGTAAAGGAGAGGTGGATATACCACATTATTAATATATGTAGATTTTCAAAGAAATACACTTGCAATGCAGGAAGGAAATGGCAGTGGATTTGGTTGTCTAGTATGATGCATCACAGAAAATGTGCCTTTTTGAATTAAAAATTTTAAGTTCAAAACTAAAGAATAAATCCTTCTGAAATACTGACTTTTTCAATGTAACTGTAAAACTTGCACATTATAGCTAGAATTTCCAGAGGCTACTGTGGAGGTTAAAATGCTCATCCCCCACTGAATTTCAGGAGTATTAAAGTCAGAATAATCAAAGTATTGCTATTTTTCCTAATTATTTGGCTTTTTAACATCTAAAAGGCACCGAGTCTCGGTTCTAGCTGATCTGATATATTTGATTTTCACAAATATTTAAACTGATTGCTCACTCCACTGACTAAATGTACTTTAATAAAGTAAGCACCTTTTTGTAATATCTTTGACAAATTAGATGGTTCCAAAAGCAAATTAGTTTGGATGTTTTTGCAAGATTAGCATGACCTGCTGGAAGAAATGCTATATGGCTAGTAATAGTTTCCTGAAATTTCAATAAAATTGTATTGGTTACACACTTTTTAATGTCACAGAATGGACCAAATTCAACTCTGGTGTGACTCCATAAACTTCAGTTTGGCTCAGTATGTTCAGGACTGTGAATGAGACAGTATTTCACAACTTAAGATTTTGGGAATTGTTTGAGGGCTTAATATTTGTAGGCAAACCTACTGAGCCTATGAATTTCTTTCTGTGCCGTGTTTAGATACAAATGGGTTTTCTCGTCATATCTTTGTTAAATAGCTATCAGTTTTCATAATGTGGCAGCTATGGTAAATTGAGATAATTTAGTTGCAAGCCTGCTGTGTATTAGGAATGCTACAATACAGACACTGTTTATACCCAAACTGCATTTAAATAATAGCAGAGAGATGCGTGCATCTGTTAAGTGTTCGATCCTGTAATAAAATGTCTTCTTCACTGATAACCCTCTGTCTGCTTTATCAGACTATGCATTTGTTCACATGGAGAAAGAAGCAGATGCAAAAGTTGCCATCGAAAATCTTAACGGAAAGGAAGTGAAAGGAAGAAGAGTCAATGTGGAACTCTCTACTAATGTTCAGAAAAAGGGAGCAGGACAAAATGCCCAGGCAGGCACCAATGCTGACAAGAGCAAGAGAGCAAGTGTGGACTATAGAGAGAGAAATCAACCCAAGATAGATGGTTATGAGCAGTTTAGGCCTACAGACTCTACTTACCAGTCAGTCTCTGCAGGATACACCGCATCCTCAGTCTACGAGTACCAGCAGCGTTTCGGTGGTGCCAACACTTCAAGCAAATACAACTCCTTTGATACTCAGATAAGGCAAGCATCTCCCTCATATTTTGGAAGGGACAGAAGCCCAATTCGACGATCACCAACAAGAACCAGCTTTGTCACTGTGTCGCTACCCATGACAGCACAGCCAGCATCCTACAGAGCTCAGCCATCAACCTCACTGGGTGCAGCCTACAGAGCCCAACCCTCTGTATCACTCGGAATGTCTTACAGACCCCAGCCAACAACAGGACAGGCAGCATCTTACAGAGCCCAGCCCTCCGCCTCACTTGGAAATACTTACAGAACCCAGTCCTCTGTCTCACTAGGAGCTTCTAATTCCCAGCCTGCAGCCTCATCACTAAATTCCTACAGTGCTCAGGCTGCTGCTTCTTACAACACCCAGGCTGCAGCTTCCCAGTTAGCCTCTTATGGGGTTCAGTCCACAGCAACACTAGCATCATCCTATGGAGCTCAATCTTCAGCCACGCATGCAGCCTCTTATGGTACTCAGCCTATGGCCGGTTACTCATCCTATGGAGCTCAGCCGACAGCCACGCATGCAGCTGCTGCCTATGCAGCTCAGCCTGCAGCTGGGCACACAAACACCTATGGAGCCCAGCCTGTGGCCACACATGCAGCTGCTTATGGAGCCCAGCCTGCAGCAGGTCACTTGGCTTCTTATGGAGCCCAGCCTGTGGACAGCCACTCAGCCTCTTACGGAACCCAGCCTGCAGCTAACCTCTCAGCCTCATATGGTGCTCAGCCTGTGGCCAGCCATTCAGCCTTGTATGGCACTCAGCCTGCAGCTGCTCTCTCAGCTTCATATGGTGCTCAGCCTGTGGCCGGTCATTCAGCTTCATATGGCACCCAACCTGTGGCCAGTCATTCAGCCTCGTATGGTGCCCAGCCTGCAGCTATGCTTTCAGCAACCTATGGCACCCAGCCTGCATCCACTCTGGCTGCATCTTACAGCAATCAGTCTGCAGCAGCTTCCTACAAATCACAGGTTTCTGCTCCACTGACGACACCCTATAGAACACAGTCTTCAAACTCAATGTCAGCTTCATATACAGCACAGCAGCCCTCTTCTGTTCCCTTGGCAGCCGCTTACAGAGCTCAGCCTGTGACTGCATATGATGGGCCAACCCAGCTTGGACAACAAGCAAACCCGTATTTGGGACTGTCTCAGTCTTCTGCTGCCATCGCACCACCATACGAACGCACCCGCCTCTCTCCTCCACGGAGTGCTGGGTATGATGATCCTTTCAAAAAATCATCTGCTTTGGCTAAAAGGTATGCGGCTAAGCCAGTGATAATACTTTGCACATAAATAGCGCCTCTCATTCAAGAAGCTCGATGTGCTGTCCAAGGGACTAGAGGCAGTCAGACTCAATACAAGTCTATTGGTCTTCGCCTTTATAAACTTGGTTCTGCTTCAGCAAAAGGTGGAAATTCCCCTGCTAATACATTAAACTTACTTACAGTTCTGGAAGCATTGACAGGGTGGGAGGTGTTACTCAGTGCATTATTAAAATGACAAAATGGCTTCCCACTGTGGCAGTAATACAGATCCTTATGTAGTCTCCCCCTCATTCCCATTTCTTTGCTTCTGGTGCGTCTATCTAGGGTGAAGGGTGGGATAATAGGCTGGTGAACCCCTCTTTCTGGACTGCAGATTCTACTGGATATTTATTTACAGTGTTTTCTTAGTTTTATGTGAAAACTGCAAGATTGGCAGCCCTGGGTCCTGGAAACTTTTTCTATTTAGGGCATGTATACCCCAGACAATGGGACTGCAGATTTCTTGCACTCTACCCAGTGTGCCTTATTTTTCACTTGGAACTACAACCCTTAGGGCTAAGATGGGGAGTTTCTCTCACAGGTTGGCACCTCTGCTTAGACTGCGAACGATTCAACTACTGCCAGTTATGGCGCGCAGTATTGTAGGGGCCTACTCTCTAGGAACTGGACTGAGAACTGACCTGGATTGGATTTTAACCAGTGTCCTGAACTCCATAAGTCATCAGACCAGTCCTCCCTATTTTCAGTATTTGATAAGGGGCATTGCTTAAGAGAAATGGCAAGTGCATCCAGCTCTTGTTTTCCCATGTGCTATTTACTTGGCGAAGAATTGGGGGAAATGTAATGTCTACTTGAGGTATACACAAAGGAGGTAAAAGATAGCTAAGGAACTGTTCTGAAAAGAACTAATTAACCCACAAGTTCCTCTGGTGTGCTTTAGGGAGACGTGTACTAAGTGTTGCTCTGCAGGTATTGTCTTCACTGTGGAGATTCTGATCTATCATGAGGGTCTCGCCAATATACATTGCTTAACCAGGGCACAGTTAGGGCATTATTATAGAACCTTTTGTTTTATTCATTAAATGTCTCTTTTCTCGACCAGGTACAGTTCCGACCGCCGTTTATCTGACCTCTCAGATTACCGTCGTTTAGCAGACTCGCCACTTGCGTACCGTCATTCGCCGACAAAGTCCCCGCTGGATTATCGCCGTCTTCCAGAAGTGCATTCCGATTATGCCCGCTATTCGGGTGCCTATGGCGATTATATGCATACTGCTCGACTACATTCAAATTATCAGCGCCGCCTGTAGGTGGGGGTGGGGTCCCTGTGCCAGATGGGGGCAGTGTCATTGCTTACATGTTCCCCATTGGGACGTGTTCTTAGCATAAAGCCAATCTGCGTCTTTACTAGGCTGGCTTCCTCATTCAGTTCTTTGCAGATTCTGAGTTACTAAATTTCCTTCCCTTCCATGCTCTCTCAGGCGTCATTATAGCCGCCTGTTTTGGTTCTGTACTTTCAAGTCACTTGATTAAAGAATGGAGGCGATAGTATGAGGTGTCTCTGAGACATGCTACTACATCCAACACAAATAGCATTCTCCTGGTCTTTACTTTTGAGGATTTTATTTTCAGCTGCCTTTTTTGTTGCATTTTTAGAATGATCTGAATTTATGATCTCAAGAAGAACCCGTGTTGTGATCCCAGGAACGATGTAGATGGCTGCTGCACATTGTCTTTGAAAGTTGAAGACTCGAGCTCCTTCGTGCTCCAGTAGGGCTAAGAATGCCATAGCAAACCTGGAATCGTTTTTTGCTTGCGACTTCTGATGCTACATGTCTCCATTAGTAAGACATAAGTTGCAGATGCAGGATTCCTAATAAATGCAATTTACAATGACTGTTGCTCAGTATTGTTTTTATAACCCGAGCAATTGCTGTGTCTGAACGGAAGAGCAAATGCTGTTTTATGTAACATGAAATTTTTTTTTCCTTTTACACCCGTGTTAAGTTTGCAGTAGATGTAATGTTTGAATCTATACATCTGAAATGAGTTAGTTTTTGTATTCACTGTAAATAAAATGCGGGGCTATTTACAGTTTAGAAAGTTGTTTGGTGTATTTTTTCCCCCCAGTTTATTTTGTTTCAGCAGTCATGTCCCATGTTTTTTACTCTCTTGTTTTCATCCTAAAGGTAAATCAGATTACTGCAAGGCAGCCAGCTCTAGGGAAGAAGTGTGGTCGTTAGCTGCTGAACAACAGTAAAGAAAGCTGGAGGTTTGGTTAAGAGCAGGCCAGATCTCAGCCGTTAAGATGTGCTGTGAGATTCGTTGTTGCATTATAGGTGTGCCCCGCTCCCCCTTAACAGGCATGTCAGAGATCCTTGAGAACTTAAAACAGAAAATATGCATGGGGGGAAGAGCAATGGGTGACTGTTTCCTAAAGTGGGTCAACACCTCTTAAGTCCTATTACAAAGTACCTCTTCACACAACACTGCCTGGTAGTGGATTCATTTACAGCACAGAGCACTCCCATCAACTCTTCCAGCATTTAAGCCTGGGATTTGAAGGTGTTAAAGATTGGCCATCTACATGACGCAAGAACTGAGCTTCCAGTCTCTGTCCTGAATTTGTTACAGCATACATTAGATTAACATGGAGCCTGAAACTGTTGAAGGACAGGTGTAGGGAAGGGAAGGACAAGGGCTACGGAAATAACTTGCCTTGAGAGAATGTTCTGAATTTTCAAAGTAGAGCAGAGTAGCTAGGAAGAAGCAAGTGGCCTAGGTGTGTCAGGGCAAACTAAGGAATGATTTCTGAGGGACTGAAAGCAGTGGGGACAGGGAAAGGATGTGTCTCTGCCTAAAGACACTGATAAAGAGGCAGTAACACAGAAGGTTGAGGGGGGCAGGCAAGCAATCTTCCCATGCATGCCAGCTCCATGGGCCATGCCCCCCCCCCCACCTCCTATAGAGGAGGAGAAGAGAAGGTACTTCAAAGTGATAGTGCCACTTGAAGCCTGGGCCCAGACACCAGCTAAGGTGTCCCCAGGCTGCATGTGGCATTTCAAAGTGGCAGCATCACATGGAGCCCGGGATCAGCTGGGGACTGACCCTGGGCTCAGTGCGGCGCTGCCGCTTTGAAACACCGCCATGTACCCCGGGCTCCAAAAGGCGCTTAGGGCTGTTGCTGCACTTCGAAGGCAGAGGCACCTTATCAACTACTTGAATAATCGATGCAAACTGCATTGACTATTCGATTATTCAGTTACCCGATACTTAACATCCTTAGAGCACATGGGCTGCTGGCCCTGCCGCCGGGGACTATAGAATAATCGTGTAACCACTGAGATTTCATGCGGTTACACGAATCTTTAATTACAAGATATCTAGCATCCCTAGTGCAAGGATCAAGGAGATCCACCGTGGAGTGGATTTGATTTGATGAATGCTTGAACAGACGATCAGTTGAGAATGGTTGTGGATTGCTAGATAAAAGGGGATGTTACAGCTGCAAGGATTAGAATCCCAATTTGCTTTTTCCTCTGGCTGTGTTAGAATGTGCTTGCTTCCTGCTGATGCCAAAAGCAGTTGACTTTTTTTTATTGCTAGCAATAATTTTGCTGCTCTTTCTAAAATCTCTTTGAGGTGGCCAGCCAAAAATGACAGCTCATCAATTTCTTTTTTTTAGGATGCTAGGGATTTTAATCTTCATGTTGTGTGTTCTAGTGATGAGGGCTTCTTTCCCCACTATAGGTCTCCTAGGTGGTAGCGAATGCTTTACCTTAGTATTTACTCAGTCCCCAACCCTAAACCAAGAGGACTGATAATGACTCCTCATCAAACTTCCTTTGTATAATCCGTGACCTGTAACCACTGCATCAGAATGAGATTCTCTTTCCAAATTGATAAATGCAGGAGCTACCTCAACTTTTTTTTCCTAGAAGATATATATTTTTGTATGTTTCAGTCACTTATACGTGACTTTGATTTGATGTGGTATGCAGTTGCCTTGTCTATAGGGTTGTTCAAATTTTGCTTTACTAACTATCCACATAAATCTTATCCTTCCAGTATGTTGAGTGTAAATGTTTCATTATTAAATTTGCCACCGAACCTGTTTAACTTCTTAAAATGCTCTTAAAAAATAAATGCAGACATGTAAATAATTAAACTTGAGTAGGAAAACAGTTTCAGTTGGAAAACTTATATTATGGTTAAATGATTTGTACCCAGAAATTTTTGTGAAATTCTGTAGCTATTGGAATTGGTGACAAAATAACTGTGGGGTGTGAACTTTTTGCAATTTTTACTTCAAAAGTTACTTTAAACATTCTCTGCTAAATGTTCCATGTCAAATATCTATCTGGTCCCTAGTACACTTGCTGTCCTGTAGGTGTTCTTGAAAATCTGGGCTGGATATGGAAATTTAAACATGTTATAGATTAGAAATATTTTTTTAACTTCAGATGATTTAGCTTTGTCATTCGTGCATGTAGAAAATGGTATCTGTCCTTTGGGCAGAATTTACAATTAGTTTATACCTATGTTCTGAATCCTGTAGAATTTAGCTCAACTTAGTTTAAATGCTTTTTTATAATCAAGCCAAAAATCTTTATCTCAACAGTTTAAAAACATTTACTACGACAGTAGTTTTGTACTGAGTGTAACTGATTTTTGTATGTTTTTATGTAAGTAGTAACATGGTTGACTTTTCATTTCTTATATCAACGTGAGGTTTTTTTCATTGCTGGTATGTTTTTATTAAAATATCTAGAATATTTTCTTTGAATTGTGAAATTCAGTGGAAACTCACTTAATTATCCTGTTCTAATCCTAATTTGGGAAATTGGGGGAGGATTTAAAAGTTTTGATTCTGTTAAATGTTATTTGAAGGGAAAAATCTGGAAAGAGGCTGGATGTGTAAATAAGGTGACACATTCAAAACTATAGTATGTGGAAGAAATATTGTCTTACTGGTTTGTGGAACTCAGGCTGTGTCTACTCTTAAAATGATGCTACAGCCTTGCCACTGTATCACCCCACTTACAACAACCAGAGGTATTCTCTTAGTAGGGATGTAAAATCCTGTTTAATTAGTTAACTAGTTAAACAGTAAGTTTAATTGGTTAACTCATTAAATGGGGTTGGGCTGGAATGGGCCACATGCCATGGGCAGAGGCTGCTCCAGCCTGTCTGCTTCCAAACCTGCGCTGGGCTTCCGGCTCACTCACTGGGAGCGAACAGCCTTGCAAGGGGCTGGATATGGCAGCCTCCCTTTGCCACCTCCGGCCCTGTTTGAGGCTGAGGGCTGCTTCTGGGTAATGGTTAACCATTACCTGGTTAAGCATCAAGGGTAATGCTTACTGGGTAACCAGTTGACATCCCTATCTTCTGTTGCTATAGTTATTCCACCGCCCTGAGAGGTGTTAGCTAAATCAACAGAAGAATTCTTCCTTTGACCTAGTCCTGTCTAAACTGAATGTTAGGGTGGAATAGTCATATCACTAAGAGAGCATGAATTTCTTTCACACCTGACACATAGCTATGCCAGTGTGAGGTTTTCAACATGGATCAGCCCTAATTTTACCAAATCAGCATTAAGAGCAAGTTGGAGCTTTAAAAGGGGCTTTGACGCTTAAGGCAAAAATATCCATTTAAGAAATGTAACTAAAAATATTTAAGCTGTAAGCTAACCTGCTTCAACTGGGACATAAACCAATCTTTAAATATTAAAAATTGGGAGAACTTTCCTCCAGTGGAAGATGCTTATTGCTATGGGCTTCCCTACTCTTAAAATGTTGCATCTGTGCTTCTATAGCAATGTGGAATTAGTGGGAGAATGCCAGTGGGAGAGCTCCCATCAGTATATTTGTTTTGACAGGAGAAGCCCTCCTATTGATAAAGTGTTGTCTGCACCGGGAATTAGGTCTGTGTGGATTTTTCCATGTCCCTGAGCAATGTATTTATTTCAACATAGCTTGTGTAAATGAATCCTGGATTACAAGGCAGTTATGTTGACCTAACTATAGATGTGTCTACACTTAAGTTTCTTTCCACTGACATAATGAACCCACAATGCCAGTTCCACAAGAGGCGTAGAGTCAAGGTCAGTGTAGTTAGGTTGGTGCTGTCAGTGTAAATACTGCATTGCTTAGGCACCTGTCACGACTTTCAGGAGCTGTCCCACAATACCCCACTCTTGACAGTACAGTTATTACGGGCACTTCTGGTGAGGAAGCATACCACCCATACAGGGAGCGAAGTGTAGAAATGCACAAGTGATAATTATTGTGGTGGCTGTATGCTGACAAGAATTTGGTTAATGATCAAGGGTTGTGCTCTTTCATATAATAGAGGAGGGGTGGAGTCTGGGATGGAGATTGGGTGTAAAAGGGAGCATGAGGTAGGTGGGTGATTGGTGTGCAGGAGGGACTGTGGGAGCTGGGAGGGAACTTGGGTGAAGGAGGGGGTTGTGAGCTGGGGCAGAGAGTTGGGAAAAGGAGAGGCTGGGGCCAGGAGGTGCTTACCTAGGTATCCTCCCAGCCAGCAGCACTTTGATGTGTTGCGGGGGCCAAGTGCTTCTCTGAGTGCAACGAGACCTTGGGGAGGAGGGGAGTGAAGGCTTTGCATGCTGCCTGTGTTGCAAACAGCCCAGGGAACGGCCAGTGGGAGCTGCAAGATTGTTCTGGGGGCAGGTGCAGTGTGCAAAGCTGCCTCTCCACGGTGCTCAGACACGCACATGGCCCCCGCAGCCGGCTGCTTTGAGCGGGTGTATGGTAGTGGGGCAGGGAGGGAGCCTGCCCGAGGCACCTGTTGGGCTGTGGGCCAGATTCAGCCCAGAGGCTGTATTTTACCTGCTGTGACAAAGTGGGGACTGTATTCACTCTGCTTTATGTTGCATATGATTTCTATTGTCCAGTAGTAATCCCGTGTGTGTGCCTCAGTTTCCCTAGACACAGCTCTTCGATCTAGATGGGGATAGGGATTTTGGGTGTGACTCTGAGTATGCAGCCCATCACATAGTCAACTGTTGCTGTAACCTGAGCCTGGGAGGAGGGTGTGACCAGGTGACGGGACACCTTTTGCCTGGGAAGCTAGACAGGTGGGGCTGCCTGGAGGCTGGGACTGGTTGCTGAGTGTGTGGCTTTCTTTCTAAGAGGGCTTGGAGCAGTATGGGGGACCAGGGCCAGGGCTCTTCTCCCCTGAATGAATTGTACTGACTGCTCCTGGTTCTTGTGCTAACAACTATTCTGTGTATCCTTATGAACCAATAAACCTTCTGTTCTACCTGCTGGCTGAGTCTCACATCTGGCTGCGGATGGGGGTGCAGGGCCCGGTGGCTCCCCACTTCTGCCACCAGTGTCACTGAGGCATGGGATGTACTGCACCCTGTGGATGAAGCATCCGTCAGTGACTGGGATGCAGTATAAAGAAGAGGGACTTGCAAGAGCCAAGTGTGCTGAAGCCTAGTAAGGAGTGGTTCCAAAAAGCGGAGGGGCCTACGGTCTAACCTGAGTGCAATACGTTAGAAGGGGTGTCACCCCAAGGAGGGGTTCCTCCTGCAGACCGTGGGAAGTGGTCTAACCCCAGGGAGTTGTGACCCTCAAGATGGCCGATAAACTATAACCATCTCCTTAAGGGTGTTTTTGATCTGTGAAAGGAAAGAGGGTGGCCCATTGGAAAGTTCACCTAAAGCCCAGCTGGAGGAGAATGATCACACCAGCGAGCTGGATGCTGTCCCAGCGAGGAGCAGCCAGACAGCATCTGGGAGCGTTTCATAGTTTGAGGAAGGAGAGGGGGCTGGAGGCCACCAGACAAACATGGTGCCCACTAGGACGCACTTGGCCAGCAGTAGTTCATCACAGCTGGGGTCCCCCTTGGTGAATTTGTGATGGTTGGAGTTCGAGCTGCAGCTAAAGGAATTGGAGGACTGTGAAAGGAAGCAGCAGGAGCGGGCCATGGCGGAGCTGAGGAGGAGATAAACTCCGGCTGTGGTGAGTGGGGAGGGGCCCAGGACTGAATGGAACTTTGATATGTACATGCTGTCCCAGTGTAAGGAATTGGGGGATGTAGATGCCTTCCTTAATGCCTTTGAGTGAGCCTGCGATCTGCACCAGTTTCCCTCAGTAGACTAGCTCCGGCATCTCACCCCCTTACTGGACTCCAAAGCCATAGGGTTGCTCAGCCAAATGAAGGGGCTTCAGGAGGGGGACTATGAACGGCTTAAACAAGCCCTGCTGCACAAGTTTGGGCTGACCCCTGCAGCATACAGGAAAAAATTCCCAAGTGTGCAGAAGGGCCCTGGGGAGACCTATGTGGATCTAGTCTCCCAGATGGTGCAGTATGTCTGCAAATGGGTGGTTGGGGCTGGGACCCAGGTTGCAGAGGAGCTGATTTAACTGGTCCTGGAGCAGCTGTATGAACTCTGCCCCCCTGACCTCAGACTGTGGCTGATGGACAAGAAGCCAGAGGACCTGTACAGCACAGGGTGGCTGGCTGACAAATTCACAGACAGCCGGTCTGGGTGTGAAGGGGAATCCTGGAGAGACCAGCTTACAGCTGTGCAGCGGGGGAGAAGTGTCCACTGGGGGCCCCCCACAACGGAGGATCTGGCAACCTCCTCCCTAGGTGGACAGCCAATTCCCAGGTGGACCAGCTGGCCCAAGGGAACCAGTGGGACGTGACCTGCCATCATTGTGGTCTAAGTGCCCCAAACTCCAGGATAGGCTGAGCAAACCGAGACTTTCCAGGGTCAACTGGGTAGGGCTGGAGGGAGGGGGCCAGTTGCCCAGGTGGGAGGTCCCTCAGGCCAGCTCCTCTGGGGAGGCCTGATTCTCCGGAGGCAAGTTTCTCAGTTTACAGAGTAGAGGCAGGGCTGCCCCTGTGGAGCGAGTGCCTTGTTCTGTTGGAGGTGGATGGGAGGAAGGTCATGAGGTACTAGAACACAGCCGCAGAGGTGACACTGGCTGGGCTGAAGCTGGAAGCACCAGGCAGTATGGTCCTGACGGGTATATACAGGACCCCATTCAAGGTACCTATGGCCAGAGTGCATCTTGAAATGGGGGGCTAAGGAGGACCCCAAGGAGGTGGGGGTGCACCAGCACTTGCCTGCTGGGGTGCTGATGGGGGCAACCTAGAGGATTGGCTGGAAGGACCCCCTAATGACCTGGTCATTACCTGTAGCCAGTATGGGGCACTCAGCCCTGGGGAGGGCACCCTGCTGGGGGCACAGGACTCTACCCTAACAGACAGGAATTTCCAGAGGATTGGGCTCAGTAGGGCTGGGACTCCAGACCCAGGTAATGAGGGAACATCCCTTCCCTGACTGCTGAATTCAAGGCCGAGTTGCAAGTGATTTCTCCTCGCAGAAGCTGAGCGACTGGGCTGGCCTCAGTGCAGCTCAACCCCTGGCAGAGGGCTGCCAGGAGAGGTTCCTATGGCAGAAGGGATTCCTGTACTGGGAATTGGCCCCTCCAGGAGAAGTACAGTTGTGGCAGGTCTGCTTGCAGCTGGTGGTCCACCAAAAGTACCACCACAGGCTGCTGTACCTGGCCAGTGACGTTTTCGGGATACTAGGGAATCCAGTGCACCAGGCAGAGGCTGCTACAAACCTTTTACTGGCCTGGGGTCTTTGCTGCTGTCGTCCAACAGTACTGCCGATCCTGCGACTCCTGCCAGAGGGTGGTGAAAGCCCAGGAACAAGGCCTTGAGGCCCCTGCCCATCATAGAGGAAACTTTCCAGAAGGTGGCGATGGATATAGTGGGACCTTCAGCAAGGTGACCCGGTCAAGGAAGAAATACTTCTGGTGGTGTTAGATTACACTGGTGTAGGCACTGGGAGGGGCAGGGATATGATCCCTTGGTTGATCTATTCCCTTCTCTGGCCAGCTTTCATCTGCCCACCAGACAGAGATCAGAGAAGTGCTGTGTTCACCAACAAGCCTGATCTCGCTAACCTGGCTGTCCACTGGATAGACACAGGCAATCACCCCCCATATGTGGCTTCCTATTCAGAGTCATAGGGAAGACAGCCCAGGACCTAGAAAGGGAGGTTCAAGACATGCTGGCTGTAGGGGTGATCCAGCCCCTGGGCCCCTCCTGTGGTGCTGGTCCCCAAGAAGGATCGATCAGATTCTGCATGGACTATGGGAAGCTCAGTGCCATCACCATGTCAGATGCCTACTCCATGCCTGGGCCTGACGAGCTCCTAGACAAACTGGGAGGATCTCACTACCGTGGACCTCAGCAGAGGCTATTGGCAGGTGCCATAGGACCCAGATGTCATGCTGAATTCCACTTTTATCACTCCATCAGGGCTCTGAGAATTCCTGGTCCTGCCTTTTGGCCTCAAGGGGGCACCTTCCAGCACCTGGTTGACCAGCTGCTGAGGGGGATGGACATTTTTTTCCCTGGCTTACATTGATGATATTTGTGTCTTTAGCCAGATTTGGGAGGACCATGTGTCCCAGGTCAGCCAAGTGCTAGACTGGCTGTAGGGGGTTGAGCTGACTATAGAGGCTGGGAACTGCAAGGTGGAGATGGCAGAGGTGTCTGTCTTGGGCCATAAGGAGGGGCACAGCTACTTAATGGCAGAGTCCGTCAAAGTGGAGGCCATCAGAGACTGGCCAGTCCCCCAGACTAAGAAGCAGGTACAGGCCTTCATTGGGATGGCAGATTACTACCGGAGGTTTTTGCCCCACTTTAGCGCCATTGTCACCCCTATCGCTGAGCTATGTAAGAAGGGGAAGCCAGACAAGGTGATCTGTACCAAGCAATGCCAGAGGGCTCTCTGTGCGCTGAAGGAGGCCCTGGTCAGAGTCCCAGTGCTGGTAAGTCCAGACTTTGACAAGCTGTTCATGGTGTTCACTGACACACCTCAGACACCAGCCTGGGTGTGGTGCTAATGCAGGTGGATGAAGAGAGGGAATGACACCCCTATTGTGTATCTGAGCAAAAAGCTGCTTCCTTGGGAACAGAACTACACAGCCATAGAGAAGGAATACCTGGCTATGATGTGGGCCCTTAGAAGGTTGCAGCCATATCTATTTAGATGGCATTTCATAGAATACTAGGACTGGAAGGGACCTCGAGAGGTCATCGAGTCCAGTCCCCTGCCCTCATGGCAGGACCAAATACTGTCTAGACCATCCCTGATAGTTAAGAGTAGGTTAGATAAATGTCTATCTCCAGAGATGGGGATTCCACAACCTCCCTGGGCAATTTATTCCAGTGTTTGACCACCCTGACAGTTAGGAACTTTTTCCTAATGTCCAGCCTAAACCTCCCTTGCTGCAGTTTAAGCCCATTTCTTCTTGTTTTATCAGAGGCCAAGGAGAAGAATTTTTCTCCCTCCTCCTTGTAACATTCTTTTAGATACTTGAAAACTTCTATTATGTCCCCTCTCAGTCTTTTCTTTTTTCTAAACTAAACAAGCCCAATCAATTTTTTCCATCTTCCCTCATAGGTCATGTTTTCTAGACCTCTAATCATTTTTGTTGCTTTTCTCTGGACCTTCTCCAATTTCTCCACATCTTTCTTGAAATGTGGTGCCCAGAATTGGACACACTACTCCAACTGGGGCCTAATCAATGCAGAGTAGAGTGGAAGAATGACTTCTCGTATCTTGCTCACAACATTCCTGTTAATGCATCCCAGAATAATGTTTGCTCCTTCCCCCCCCGCCCCTCCCCAACAGTCACACTGCTGACTCATATTTAGCTTGTGGTCCACTATAACCCCTAGATCTCTTTCTGCAGTGTTGCTTCCCAATCTGTATCTGTGAAACTGATTGTTCTTTCCTAAGTGGAGTACTTTGCATTTGTCCTTATTAAACTTCATCCTTTTTACCTCAGACCATTTCGTCCAGATCATTTTGAATTACGACCCTATACTCCAAAGCACTTGCGGCCCCTTCCAGCTTGGTATCATCTGCAAACTTAATAAGCGTACTTTCTATGCCAATATCTAAATCGTTGATGAAGATATTGAACAGAGCTGGTCCCAAAACAGAACCCTGCGGAAATCCACTTGTTATACCTTTCCAGCAGGATTGTGAACCATTAATAACTACTCTGAGTATGGTTATCCAGCCAGTTATGCACCCACCTTATCGTAGCCCCATCTAAGTTGTATTTGCCTAGTTTATTGATAAGACTATCATGTGAGACCGTATCAAATGCCTTACTAAAGTCTAGGTATACCACATCCACTGCTTCTCGCTTATCCACAAGACTCGTTATCCTATCAAAGAAAGCTATCCGATTGGTTTGACATGATTTGTTCTTTACAAATCAATGCTGGCTGTTCCCTATCACCTTGCCACCTTCCAAGTCTTTACAGATGATTTCCTTAATTACTTGCTCCATTATCTTCCCTGGCACAAAAGTTAAACTAACTGGTCTGTAGTTTCCTGGGTTGTTCTTATTTCCCTTTTTATAAATGGGCACTATATTTGCCCTTTTCCAGTCTTCTGGAATCTCTCCTGTCTCTCGTGATTTTCCAAAGATGATAGCTAGAAGCTCAGATACCTCTTCTATCAGCTCCTTGAGTATTCTAGGATGCATTTAATCAGGCCCTGGTGACTTGCAGGCATCTAACTTTTCTAGGTGATTCTTAACTTGTTCTTTTTTTATTTTATCTTCTAAACCTACCCCCTTCCCACTAGCATTCACTGTGTTAGGCATTCCTTCAGACTTCTCGGTGAAGACTGAAACAAAGAAGTCATTAAGCATCTCTGCCATTTCCAAGTTTCCTGTTACTGTTTCTCCCTCCTCACTGACCAGTGGACCTACCCTGTCCTTGGTCTTCCTCTTGCTTCTAATGTATTTATAAAAAGTCTTCTTGTTTCCCTTTATTCCCATAGCTAGTTTGAGCTCATTTTGTGTTTTTGCCTTTCTAATCTTGCCCCTGCATTCCTGTGTTGTTTGCCTATATTCATCCTTTGTAATTTGTCCTACTTTTCATTTTTTATGACTCCTTTTTTGTTTTTAGATCATGCAAGATCTCGTGGTTAAGCAAAGGCAGTCTTTTGCCATATTTTCTATCTTTGACGCAGCGGAATAGCTTGCTTTTGGGCCCTTAATAATGTCCCTTTGAAAAACTGCCAACTCTCCTCAGTTGTTTTTCCCCTCAGTCTTGATTCCCATGGGACCTTACCTTTCAGCTCTCTGAGCTTACCAAAATCTGCCTTTCTGAAATCCATGGTCTCTATTTTGCTTTTCTCCCTTCTACCCTTCCTTAGAATTGTGAACTCTATGATTTCATGATCACTTTCACCCAAGCTGCCTTCCACTTTCAAATTCTCAACCAGTTCCTCCCTATTTGTTAGGATCAAATCTAGAACAGCTTCCCCCCGGTAGCTTTTTCAACCTTCTGAAATAAAAAGTTGTCTCCAATGCAGTCCAAGATGTACACAGACCACTCTTCCCTGACCTGGCTGCATCAGATGAAGGGGGTCAGTGCCAAGCTACTAAGATGGATCCTGCTCCTACAGGATTATGACATGGAGGTGGTCCATGTTAAGGGGAATGCTAATGTCATAGCCAATGCTTTATGCCAGAGCGGGGGCTCTCAACTTCCCCAGGCCACTGGCTATGTGGCCCTGCTCAGTCTGGTCTCAAAGGGGGGAGAGATGTGATGAAGTGGGGATTGTATTCACTCTGTTTGCTTTATGTTGCATGTGATTTCTGCTGTCCTGTAGTAACCCTGGGTGTGCCTTAGAGCAGTGTCCAGGGAAACTATCATCTAGATGGGGATAGGGATTTTGGGTGTGACTCTGAGAGCATGGCTGGTCAGTGAAGGCAGGGCTGGGGGAGTTCTGCTCCCCCAGCCCTGCCCCCTCCCCACTCACATGTGCTCCCCCCTTCCAACCACCAGGAGGGGAGTGGAGCGGAGCAGGCACACGCTTGCTGCAGCCTTCCCACCCCCGGAGGAAGACGCACCGCACTGCATGGCCAAGCCCAGTCCAGCCTCCGGGGAGGGAGAAGGCAGGATGTGCTGCATCACACAGTGTGGCCCTAGCCTCCCCAACCCCAGAGCACCAGGGGAGGGAGGAGAGCACGGGAGGGTGGGAACTGGGGGCAGCAACACTCTGCCCCCAGAATGCTTACAGCAGACATTTTTTGTGTGTGGAGGGGGGGAGAGCTATGCCTGGAAGTTTGGGAAGGCAAAGCCTTCCCGTGCTTTACATACCCAACACCCATGGGAGAGTATATAGCCCATCAGTAGGCAATGGTTGCTGTAACCTGAGCCTGGGAGGGGGTGTGTGACCAGGTGACATGTTGTGACACCTTTTCCCTGGGAAGTTAGACAAAGGGGGAGCTGCAGCTGCCTGGAGGCTGGGACTGGTTGCTGAGTGTGTAGTTTTCTCTCTAAGGGGGCTTGGAGCAATATGGGGGAGCAGGGCCCTGCTCCTCGAGATGGATTGTGCTGACTGCTCCTGGTTCCTGTGCTATGCTGTATCCCTGTGAACCAATAACCTTCTGCTCTACTTGTTGGCCCCCATTAACTGACTAAACAGGATTTTACATCGCTAGTTTGAATATAGAAGTATTTTCTGTAAGAGATTAAATTATTTAGGTGAGATTTGTGGAGAGAATGTAGATGGTATGAACCAATTTGAAAGTTATCAATACTTGATTAGGCATTTATAAAAGTTGATGCACCTGATAACCAAATCTATGTGCTTCCAGGTGCTAGGTCATTGTGTTTTTATAGTAGATGCAGGTGCTGTCACTGAAAGAAATGATGCTGTATGCTGGTGCTTTTTTTCATTATTCCACAATGCTACACACAGTTAGTTTTTTGTATGCAAGGAGAGGACAAATGAAAACTGACAGGCTTCCACAGTCTTACAGCAGCATGGAACTTCCATTTTCTATTTGTATGTCATGGAATATGCCAGGCAAGATCAGAGGCAACCACCCTCTTCCAGGTTTCAACACTGCCGCCATCCCCCCACAGGAGCAGCAGGCTATAACTGAACCTAACCAATAAGAGCTAGGACCACCAAATTTGGTATGCAGCGCGCGCTCTCTCATCCTAACTTAAAGCAAGGTAAAGATTTGGTTGTGCCAGTGAATGGAATTTTCTATAACACGGGGGGGGGAAAGGGGCTGCTAGAAGGGACAGTTATACTTAAGAGTGACAACAGGGGCATTGCTGGCCATCTGCTTGGAGATGTTACCCCTCCTCCCCAAAACTTCAGGCCAAACCCTTCCCCCACCCCCCGGGGAACAGCTGCTGGCCACTGTAGTTCCCCTTGGCCTCACCGGGAAGCACCACTAGCCAAGCAGTGCAGCGTCATCCCTCCTGCCATGGGTGGCCCTGGTGAATCTCCCCTTGCCCTCAATCCAGCCCCCCCCCACTAATTTTCTGCCCTGAGCCCCTACTCACCCCCAAACCCTCATTCCTTCACCATCCACTCCTAGCCCCCTACTGAACTCCGCCTCAACTCCTGAACTCATACACAGCTGCACTCAGCTCTGCCCCGAGCCCCCCATTTCCCAACCTTTTGCCCTGACTCCTGCACCCCCATGCCCTCCCTTGACTGTGGCATCCCCTCCCCAAAAAAGAGTTAAGGACGTGAGCAGTGCCTCAAGTACAGATGCTAGTATATTAAAAACTATTTTCCCACTACAATTGGGGACAGTGCACTGTGTAGGATTCAGTTCAATCTTCATGGAAATTCAGCTAGGATGAAGTTAAGAAAAATAGTTTTAAGAATACCCTATGCACACGTAACAACATAACAGCCACAGTGGGTCAGTCCGTAGGTCCATCTAGCCTAGTACCCGGTTGGCCGACTGGCCAATGCCAGGTGCTTCAGAAGGAATGAACAGAGCAGGTAGTCATCAAAGGATAATCCCATCACCCGTTCCCAGCTGCTAGCAAACAGAGACTACAGCCACCATCCCTATTTCCTTATTTATTTTCTCCACACCAGTCATTATTTTATAGATCTCCCTCATAATGCCCCTTAGTGGTCTCTTTT
This sequence comes from Pelochelys cantorii, assembly GCA_032595735.1. Lineage (NCBI taxonomy): Eukaryota > Metazoa > Chordata > Testudines > Trionychidae > Pelochelys > Pelochelys cantorii. Next base: position 37,918,341 of record CM064336.1, read on the forward strand.
CCAAGCTGAAAAATCCCGGTTGTTCCCTATTCTCAAACAGAAGCTGTTGCATACCCCAATCATTTTTGTTGCCCTTTTCTGTACTTTTTCAATTCTAATTTTTTTTGAGATGTGACAATTGGATCTGCATGCAATATTCAAGTTGTACCACAGAATTTTATAATTATATTGTCTTATCTATTCCTTTCCTAATGATTCCCAACAGTATGAGCTTTTTCTACTGCCTTTGTATATTAAGTGGATGTTTTCAGAAAACTATTCACAATGACTCCATGATCTCTTTCTTGAGTGGTAACAGCTAATTCAGACTAGGGCTGTTAAAAAGCAGGTAATGGGTAACCGTGTAACCCTGAAAATCTCAGCAGTTACGTGCACCCACAGTGCAGGCCGTGCACCTTCCTCCCTCCCCCCGGTGTCTCAGAAACCAGCTGCCACCCTGCACTGCTGCCTCTGATATACTATTCTTCAGGAAAAAGGAAGGCATCTAGCTGCTGCCACTACACTGCTGGCTCTAATACAAAGCCACCAGCACAGGGTGGTAGCCAGCTTCCAAGAGTGGAGCAGGAGCATGTGTGTAACCATGAACAGTAACCAATAAACCTGGGTTTATCAGTTAACTGTTAAATGGTTATACTTTTACATCCCTAATTTAGACTGCATCATTTTATACTCCAAGTAGTAGTATAGGTACCTAGCATTCCTTTCTCTCTAAGCACGAATCCGAACTTGCCTTACCGTCAGCTGAGCTGTCATAGATTTGCCACAAACTATAACATTGGAAGATTGGAGGGTATTGCATGAATGAAACTATGTATGCATGACGAGAATCATCACCAGTCTTCATCATAGCCCAACTATAGTATGTAACTGTATGAGGCTCCTAGGGCACATGGCCTCTTGCAGCCACATTCTACATCATGCCCAGCTATGCCTCCATCCATTACAAGCATGGCTGGTGTCAGTCTTCAAGCCCTCCCAGGATTCTCTGGATCGGATAGTCACCTTGCTGCCTGGGACCCTAGAATCCCTCACCTGGTGACTCCAGCCTCAAGTTGTGTGTGTGCAGTGGTCCCTTTTACCAAGCCCCAACCAGTGATTACTCTGGTCACAGATGCATCAGACATGAGTTGGGGAGCACACCTGCATAATCTTCAAATCCAGGGACTATGATCCCAGCTAGAACTGTAGGTGCACATCAATTTCAGGGAGCTCAGGGCACTTGCCTTGCCATGGTGTTCCCACCCTATCTGCGTGAGGGACAACATTGCAGCTATATTCTATATCAGTAGACTGGGTAGTGCTCCCTCCTCTTCCCTATGCCAAGAAGTCCTCAGCTTATGGGATTTCTGCATTCACAACGTAGCAGCTGCAGGCCTTGTATCTCCCCAGTGCACAGAACAGCCTCGCAGATCACTTCAGCCGTTTGTTCAGTTCCCACGAGTGGTCCCTCAGGGCAGATATGGCCTTGCCCTTTTCCAGAGATAGGGTTTATCCCAGGGTATATCTGTTTGCAACCCACCACAACAGAAAGTGCAGTTGTTTCTGATCATTCCAGAGCCACAGCTGTGACTCCACAGTGGACACCTCCCATCTCTAGTGGATGAACCAGCTCCTATGTTTCCCCCATTCCCACTAATTCAGAGGGACCTGCTCAAGATTCAGCAGGACAAGGTGGCAGTCATACTCATAGCGCCGGTATGGCCCAGGCAGCACTGGTTACCACCTGTGGGTCCCCTAGACAATCGAACTATAAAAGGCGCAATCAAGGACGATAAAGCCATTGCGGAGAAACTAAATGATTTCTTTGCTTCAGTCTTCACAGCTGAGGACATTGGGGAGATTCCCAAATCTGCACCATCCTTTGTGGGTGATGAATCTGAGGAACTGTCCCAGATTGAAGTGTCATTAGAGGAGGTTTTGGAACAAATAGAAAAACTTAATGTTAACAAATCTCCGGGACCGGATGGTATTCATCCAAGGGTTCTAAAAGAACTCAAACGGGAAATTGCTGAACTATTATCTGTGGTTTGTAACCTATCCCTTAAATCGGCTTCCGTACCTAATGACTGGAAGGTAGCCACTGTGACACCAATATTTAAAAAGGGCTCTAGAGGCGATCCGGGCAATTACAGACCGGTAAGTCTAACTTCAGTACCGGGCAAATTAGTCGAAACAATAGTAAAAAATAAAATTGTGAAGCATGTAGAAGAACATAATTTGTTGGACAAAAGTCAACATGGTTTCTGTAAAGGGAAATCCTGTCTTACTAATCTATTAGAGTTCTTTGAAGGGATTAACAAACATGCGGACAAGGGGGATCCAGTAGATATAGTATACTTAGATTTTCAGAAAGCCTTTGACAAGGTCCCTCACCAAAGGCTCTTGTGTAAATTACATGGCCATGGGATAAGAGGGAAGGTCCTTTCTTGCATTGAGATCTGGTTAAAAGACAGGAAACAAAGGGTAGGAATAAATGGTAAATTTTCAGAATGGAGAGGGGTAACTAGTGGTGTCCCCCAAAGGTCGGTCCTAGGACCAATCCTGTTCAACTTATTCATAAATGATCTGGAGAAAGGGGTAAGCAGTGAGGTGGTAAAGTTTGCAGATGATACCAAACTGTTTAGGATAGTCAGACAGAAGCAGACTGTGAGGGACTCCAAGAAGATCTCACCAAACTGAGTGATTGGGCAACAAAATGGCAAATGAAATTTAATGTGGATAAGTGTAAAGTAATGCATGTTGGGAAAAATAACCCCAACTATACGTACAGTATGATGGGGGCTAATTTGGCTACGACAAATCAGGAAAGAGATCTTGGAGTTATCGTGGACAGTTCTCTGAAAACTTCCACGCAGTGTGCAGCGGCAGTAAAAAAGGCAAATAGGATGCTAGGAATTATTAAGAAAGGGATAGAAAATAAGACCCAGAATATCTTACTGCCCCTGTATAAAACTATGGTACGCCCACATCTTGAATACTGTGTACAGATGTGGTCTCCTCACCTCAAAAAAGATATTTTGGCCTTAGAAAGGGTTCAGAAAAGGGCAACTAAAATGATTAGGGGTTTGGAACGGGTCCCATATGAGGAGAGGTTAAAGCGACTGGGACTTTTCAGTTTAGAAAAGAGGAGACTGAGGGGGGATATGATAGAGGTATATAAAATCATGAGTGGTGTGGAGAGGGCCGATAAAGAAAAGTTATTTATTAGTTCCCTAAATAGAAGAACTAGAGGACACCAAATGAAATTAATGGGTAGCAGGTTTAAAACTAATAAAAGAAAGTTCTTCTTCACACAGCGTGTAGTCAGCCTGTGGAACTCCTTGCCAGAGGAGGCTGTGAAGGCTAGGACTATAAAGAGTTTAAAGAGAAGCTAGATAATTTTATGGAGGTTAGGTCCATAAAAGGCTATTAGCCAGGGGATAAAATGTTGTCCTTGGCCTCTGTTTGTCAGAGTCTGGAGAGGGATGGCAGGAGACAAATCGCTTGATCATTGTCTTCGGTCCACCCTCTCTGGGGCACCTGGTGCTGGCCACTGTCAGCAGACAGGATACTGGGCTAGATAGACCTTTGGTCTGACCCAGTACGGCCATTCTTATGTTCTTATGTTATTGCTGTCCTTATCTATAGACAGGAGATGACACTTCCTCTACTTCTGGGCCTCTTAATGCAGGACCACAGCATCCAAGCCTGGAGTTGCTCCACCTCACACTGTGGAAACTCAAATGCTATGAGATGCAGTGTTTTAACTCAGACGGGGGTGTTAAAAGGAAACCATAAGCCTTTACTCAAGCTACCTACTTTTGAAATGGAAAAGGTTCTCTTTGGTCTCTCCACAAGGGCACTCCCCCACAGCCGACTACCATTCCCTTGCTCCTGGACTACCTCCTATATTGTGAAACACCAGGGCCTGGCTGTATTTTCAATTAAGATCCACTTGGCAGCGATTTCAGTGTTCCACCTTTGCTGGGGAGGGGTTCCTCCTTTGACGATCCTATACTGGGTTGCTTCCTTAGAAGTTTGGATAGACTCTTATCAGCAGGTGCAGCACCTGTTACCACAAAGAACCTTAATCTAGTCCTTTCCTGGCTCATGACACCTCCATTTGAGCCTTTGGTTACCTGCTGTTATCTCTCTCATATAAAATGGTCTTTCTGGTGGCTATGCCTTTACCAGATGGGTGTTGGAATTGAGGGCACTTACTTCTGAGACCCCATACACAAGTGCAGCTACTCACATGCTGTGCGTTCCTACCGAAGGTTATGTTATTCTTTCATATCAATCAGGACATTTTTCTCCCTGTTTTCTTCCCAAAACCCCATGCTACTGACAGGGAGAAGGCGCTAAACTCTTTGGATGTAAAATGTCTTGGCCTTTTGAGTGTACCAAGCCATTCTGCAAATCTCTGCAGCTTTTTGTCGCTATAGCTAAGCGAATGAGAGGACTCCCAGTTACATCCCACCATCTCTTGGCCTGAATTACATGGTGTATTCAACTTTATGACCTAGCCAAATTGCTAGCTTACCTTTGCCAGCGCACTCAACCAGGTATCTTTGGCGGCATTCCTGGTGCAGGTGCCTATTGAGGACATCTGCAGGGCGGCAACGTGGTCCTCTGTGCACCCCTTTACAGTGCATTATGCCACTACCCAGCAGGCATGTGACAATGCTGCATTCAGGAGGGCAATCATGCAATCAGCATCTTATTGATGTCCGACCCCATCTCCATTCAAACAGCTAAGTCACATATTGGAATGCACATAAGCGATTACTGGAAGAAGAAAAAATGGTTACTTACCTTTCATAACTGTTGTTCTTCGAGATGTGTTGCACGTGTCCATTACAGACACTCCTGCCTCTGTCACACTGTTCTGACAAGAAGGAACTGGGTGGGCGTGGGGTTGGCAAGGGTTTATAAATGCCACCAAAGAGGTGCCATTCTAGGGGGCTCCACAGCTAACCCAATGGGTACATAACAGCTATACTGGGTCAGATCAAAGGTCCATTGAGCCCAGTATCCTGTCCTCCAACAGTGGCCAATGCCAGGTCTCCCAAATGTAATCAACAGATCAGGTAATCATTAAGCGATCCCTCCCCTGTCACCCATTCCCAGCTTCTGACAAACAGAGGCTAAGGACACCATTCATACCCATTCTGGCTAATAGCCATTGATGATCCCATCTTCCATGAATTTATCTAGTTTTTTTTTTTAACCTGTTACTGTCCTGGTCTTCACAACATCATCTGGCAAGGAGTTCCACAGGTTGACTATACATTGTGTGAAGAAATACTTTTTTAAACCTACCTATTAATTTCATTTGGTGACCCCTAATTCTTGTGTTATAGGAACAAGTAAACAACTTTTTATTATTCACTTTTTCCACACCAGTCATGATTTTATAGACCTCTATCATATCCCTCCTTAATCTCCTGTTTTCTAAAATGAAAAGCCCTAGTCTTTTTAATCTCTCCTCATATGACGCCATTAGCTCCTAGTCCCCCTTACAACAGAGAGAATTTTCCTCTCCTCAGTGTACCCCTATAGCCCATTTAACATACCGAGCTCGCCATAAACAGATGAAATTGCAACTTCGCAGTATACTTTAGTTTCCCATACCAATAACAAGAGCATTAGGATTATAATCCCCTTCCCAGGAAAGAAAATCTGAGTGCTTCTTAAAAGGGAGATGCTGCTGGGAAATGGTGGTTTCCTGAGAGAGAACTGTTCACCCTTCAAACCTCCAGTGGGAAAATGAGAGATCAACAGTCTCTCTGCTATCAAGGGCCAGAAGACCAGTGGAGACGATGAATACCTAGTTTAACTCTAATGCTCCTCAGGACTGCATTTCCCTCTACCACACACAAGTCTACCCAGTAGCCCCTCCACACTTTCTAAACCCCCTCCCTCACATCCCACTGTGGTTTAACCCAAGGAAAAGTTAATTACAAACCCCACCAGCTGCACAGGGAGCAATGAGACCCATAAGGGTCCTGGTCTGATAGGATACTTAGAATGTTGGCATCATTCTGTTAAAGCCCAACCCTTTGCAGGAAAGGAGACCATGTAGACGTGGAATCCCATACTTTACACTAGTGCAAAGTCACAACACAACAGCATTTTGCACCCCGCTGGTACTGGTGTCAGAGACCACATATACCTCCTCTTTCTCCAAACAGCAAATGATAGGAATCAGGCTGCCCTTATGTTTATTTAGTTGAGAAAGGGGGATTTTCCCACTGACTCTGGCCACTTATTTTTTGTGTCTAAATCAAATATTAGTGCTTCAGAAAAAAACACTGCCTGCCAGTCACTCTCAAAGACCTGAAAATCTGTCTCCCAGCATTTAAACACATTAACAAGAGATCCAAGCAAGGAGAAATATGGTGCGTTTTGTCAAGACAGATTCCTGGTGGGAATGAAGGCATATTTAGACCTGAAAAAAGCCTGCTTTGGATTTTAAAAGTTTGTTCTACAGAAGTAGAACTGTGTATATGCAAGAAATTTTAAAGTAATCATGTTTAGCATTGCACATGTGTAAGAAACTGCAAAATCTTCATGAAAGAAAAGATAAAGTAACTAAAAAGACAGAAAATATCGGTCTGCACTAACCCTATAGTGACAGGGAGGAGAGTTAACATTGAAATGAGAGACTAACAGATGTGTAAGAACAAAATTAACAAAACCTTGTAATTTTGTGAAACAGAGGGAAGTTGAAATTCTATTGTCCATTGCTGAAGGTGACTATGATGAGATGGACCCGGTAAGCTTCCTACTTGTAAATGATCGCTACTTGCTGTTTTGCCTTAATAAAGATTGGTTAGCTCCATTTGCTGAGTAAGTGAATCTTAATCCAACAATGCCCAGCCTAGCATCAGGAGGGTAACAACATTTCAGGAATAGCAGAGCTAAAGCAGGCTTCTCTCTTGGCTCAAAACAACCAGACTATGCACAAGAAACCACAAACTGCCCTCTCTTGTCTGCAAAGGGTTATCAATGAGCTTACATCAAGTTTGCTCCTTTGTCAGCCATGCAAATTTCCAATGGGCATATCTACTTTGGGTGCAAGCTTCTGGCAAAACAGGACCAGGCTGAATGATCACACATGGGGTTCATCTAGTCCAGCATCTATCAAAGAACAGTCTACACCAGATAGATCAGAGAAATGAAATTCTGCAGTGGGCAATGATGGGATAACCTACCTCTCCCTGTACTTAGAAGTTGGCTTGTGCCCTCATTATTTATAAAACACCTGTGAATTCTTAATGTCTTTACAATGTCTCACATTCCTGAATCCAGCAGTTTATGGCCTCAATGTCATGTGGCAAGGAGTTAATAGGCTAGTTCTACATCATGTGGTGGCTTGCAAGAAGTGAGTTGTGATGGCATTTGCCCCCCCCCCCGTAGTGGACTTCCCATCACTTATGTCCAATTTCTATTTGCAGATGTATCTTGTTAAAGCTATTCTTTAGCTCAGTTCCAAGCAACTGGGCTTGATATAGAAATCACTGGATGGGGTCCTCTGGATTGTGAAATACAGGTCAAACTAGATGATCAGAATGGCCCCCTCTAGTCAGAACATTCATACTGAGCATGAGCAAAACCACCACAATTGTCTCTCACTCATCAGTCTCTTAGTGGAAAGGCTAACTAGCATTTTAGGGTACTCTAAATGCAGTAGGTAGGGTAGCTCATTGGCAGTAACCCATATCTGTAACTCATGTTGCTGCTGTTTACAATGCATTTGTAGGGATACCAGGAAGACTTTAATCTCAAGGGGCCCATGTGGCTACCACAAATTCATTTGGAAAAAGTGTTTTATAGAGAGAAGGGTTGTTTACTGAGCACCCTTGAACCTCCAGGTGTGTGTTTTCTGCAAGTCTTTCTGCTTTCTGAAAAGCAAGAAACATGATTAATCAACACATTGCAAAAGCAGCTGGAGGCTAACCAGCTCAGTCACACCAAGCTAGGCATTGTACAAAAAATTGTGTATTGTAGGAACAGCTAGTCATCCCAGCATATTAAGCACTGAATAAACATACAACGTAAAGAGATTCAGAGGGGTAGCCGAGCTGGTCTGTAACAGGAAAAATTTAAAAAACAACAAATAGTCTAGTAGCACCTTAAAGACTAACAAAACAGGTAGATGGTACCATGAGCTTTCATGGGCACAACCCACTGTACCCACGAAAACTCATGATACCATCTACGTGTTTCGTTAGTCTTTAAGGTGCTACTAGACTATTTGTTTTTTAACATAAGGAGAGACTGCCACCAAGGTCCTACAAAGAGAAAACGGATGATCTAAGGAGACAAAGCAAACAGAAGGTAGCATGATAAGCAGCTGTCACAGCCAGTGTTCCCTCTAAGCTGCATGGCAGCACAGCTTAACAGGCAATTAATTAGCCTGGCCCAGTCAGTCAGCTCCCTGAACAGGAGCCACTGACTGGTCAGGGCTGATTAATCACCTGTGAAGCTTAGAGGGAACACTGGTCACAGCACCATATCTACCCAAACTTGAGCTTTTTAAAAATAACATGGTGGTGGAGAATTTTAAGAAGTGCTGCGAAAGATGACAAGGGTGGTGGATGTTTACAGAAATGCTCAAAAAATTAGGTTCATATCCTCAACAATATTTGAGGATCCATGCCTTATTTTAGTTGTCCTAATGTAGCCAGTCAGGCAGGGAGCACCACCTGCGTAAGGCAGCAATTTTCTTTGGAGGATAGGGTGATGATAGGTTGATATATTTGGATAGGAAGCTTTTCCCCATAGGAAAAAGGCAGCATAGGACAATGCACAAAGATGGAAGTGGGGGAGAGGCTACTTAAAATTGTAATATAGTGGAAGAGTGTAGAAAATGGACTCAGCTGGTCAGATAGGAGTTGTTGAGGCTTACACTATTTCAGCTTTCCTGCTCATATTTGAAGACATTAAGGATCCTGAGATGAAGCAGCAAGGAACTCCACCCCTCCAAAGAGAATCAGCTACAATGGCCGACTCAGCAGGTCACAAGGAAGCAAGATTTAAATAGCAGGATGGCAATGAGGCAGCTTTGTTAGCTTTTTTAAACTTCTCTAAAGTGCAAGAGGAGCAGTGTTTGGGAATCACAATGCTATGGAAAGAACTGCCTTGTTCTAAGCCTGCACCAGCTCAGCTGCTGTTTCTTCATTGAGCAGATAAGGCCCTTTGTTGCTATGTCACCTTCAAACTGCTGACATTTAACGAGCAAGGTACCTGACTGACCCGCTGTGAGTGTACTTCCATGTAGTCATCTGGGAATGTATATCACACAGCTCAGGAGCTCCTCCTCTTTTGCAGCTAGATCAGGGGTTCCCAAACTTTTTGACACAGGGACCAGTAAATCCATTCACAAACTTTTGGAGGACTGGTAACATTCATTTGCATATTCATTAATCAAATGACAAATATTCAAATAAGTTGTTTCTGGTCCTCCCAAAGCCCCCAGTGCCAGCTTTAGCAAAGCTTTTGATATGGTCACCCACAATATTCTTGCCATCAAGTTAAAGAATATGGATTGGATAAATGGAGTGTAAGAGACAGAAAGCTGGTGAGGCCAGGGTTTCCCAAACTTTTTACTTTAGTTGGAACCTTTTTTTTTTTCAGTACTGTTTTTTGCAGCCCAAAAATATAAACATATAAAAAACAAACTGAGAAAATACCAGACATATAACATGTCTGGTATTTTCTCATTAGGTAAGTTTTATTATTACTAGATGTATCAGTTTGTAGTTTTGAACTGCCTGGCTGCTAAATGTGCTCAGGCTGCACTGAGTGTGTCTACCAGCCAGCCAGTTCGCAACTACTCAAGGGGGTGGGAGGGGCACAATAGAATCCCCAGGCCAGACTCACTCATGCTTTGCCGGGGGGGCAGCACCCTGAGATCTACATGTGGCCGGGTCAGTCCTGCTCCCCCCGCTGCGCCTCTGGCCAGCCCCACTTCCCCCAACTCCCTCCCGGACAGCCAGTTCTCCCCCACTTCTCCTCCCAATCTCCCTTGGCCAGCCCTGCTGCCTGCATCCAGCCCTGCTTCCGGCGGCTGCTTCTCTCCCTCCCCGCCCCCATCTTCCCTGGCCAGCTCCCTACCCCCGACCTCACGCCCCCTGGCAGCCCTGTTTCCACCGGCCCCCCCCAATCTCTCCCAGCCAGCTCCAATGCCCCAGACAAGCCCTGCTTCCAGGGCAGCCACTTCTCCTCTACTCCTCCTCCCGATCTCCCGGCCAGCCCCCTGCCCCCCAGCCAGCTCTGCTTCCGCCAGCTGCCCCCACCCCCAAATCTCCAAAGCCTGCCCTGATTCCCCTGTCCAGTGCTGCTTCCAGTGGCCAGCTCTCTCTTTCTCTCCCCCCCCCCCCCCCGACTTCCCCTAGCTATGCCTCTGCCGGGAGCCAGAACATCAGGCTGCAGGTTATGCCCAGGCCGGTCACAGGCTTGGCAGACCTGGTGCCACACAGGCACTCCGGGAGCCTGGAACACCCCGGCAACCACGCTGAGGCCCGGTATTTTTTTCCTGCAGCCCGTTATCAGGCCACAGCTTGGGAAACACTGAGCTAGATCATAAGCTGTCATTAGCCACCTCCTCACCCTGCTCACTACAGATCAAATGATGGTACTGATATTTAGACATCTAGATGGAAGTTCAGGCATCTCAGACTCTGAACTTAGCTCATCCCCTTAAAGTTTATCGAGAGACATACAGCAGCTTCTGGTTTGATGCTGAAGAGATTTACTTATCTCCTTTTGCAAGCTGTAACTTCTTTGCAAGAGGAAACTGCTGAGAAGCAGTGAGATCAACTTGTGGTTCTTTCCCCATGCAGCATGGATCCTATACAACCCTGAAGAGGGAGTTCCACATCAAAGCAACATGAATAAGGTTGTAAGTTACTGAAACAGCTGACTGCTGAGAAATTCCTGCCTACTATTGCCTTTCAAAGAGTATAGCTTAAACCCGGGGTTTTCGTACTTTGAGTTGCAACTTGTAAGGGTAAGCCACTAGCTGGCTGCAAGACATTTTGTTTACCTGTGCATCTGTAGTCATGGCCACTCTCAGCTCCCAGTGACTGTGGTTCACCATTCCTGGCCAGTGGCAACTGCAAGAAGTGACTCAGTCCACACTGCTTCCTGCAGCTCCCATTGACAGGGAATGCGAGCTGCCATACCTGAAGATGCTCAGATAAAATGTTTTGCGACCAGCTAGTGGCTTACCCTTACAAGCCATGACCCAAAGTTTGAAAACCCCTGGCTTAGACCCAGACAGTACTCAGACGTGAACTGGAAAGGACTAGTGCATAATTCAGTGGCTGAGGACTCTAGCAAACCTGGGTTTACTTGGCAATTCAGCTACAGATCTTTCCTCTAATTGTTACTGAGTCCCTGCTCCTGCCCCTGGCCTTATATATTTAGATTGTAAGCTCTGTGATAGCTCTGTGTATTTACAGTGCCTACCACAATTGGACCCCACTCTCCTTTGAAGTTCCAGGCACTACTGTACGAGTAGCTTCGGTACTCTGTCTTGAACTATTTTGTTCCATAAAAATCACTCCCACAAGCTTAGACCAGTGCATCATGCATGTATCTAGTTTACACAAGACAAATATACTCTCATCTGTTACAAGTGTTTATTTTGCTGGAAAAAGAGAGAGGTGGTCAAACGATGCTAAACTTCAGAGAGAAGAAGAGTTACAGGTTATATTCCAAAAATAATGTTGGTGCAGAAGAGACGACTCCAGCGCGCAGGCTACAACTAAGGGGAGCAGGCTTTGCAAATCTATGTTAAGATATAATATTTCATACTTAAAACTAAGACTGGTTATTCACCTTTAAAAACAAACACTATTAAATAGGCAAGCTACAAACTGAACTGCAAGAGGAAGACAGTTATCCCAAGCACATCTCCAAAAAGAGTAAACTGACACTTGAGTTAAAGTAGGGTGAAGGGTACTAAAGGCCCAAAGAGCAGCAGAGAATAATGGCTCTAGGGTTATAGGAAATAAAAAGGTCAAAAATTATTCAAAGCAATTTCTGAAAAATAAAAAAGAAAAGAAATTATTTTCACTATACTTTGAAGAGACACAAATGTCCATTAAGAGTAAATGCATTAGCCGTGATCAGTATGAAGCCCAGCACAGTTTGACACGTACGATATAGATTTCACGTGCAACAGGAACCCGACGTCCAGCCGCACATATCCTACCTGAAAAATAAAAAGCACAATTCATTCAAAGGCCTGAAGACAAATTTCTGCCCTGAAATACACTCAGGCCACCTGGAAACTGCTGTACAAAGAAGAAACGCATTTCCTAGAGAAGTAGTCAACCAGTGTTCCTGAAAGCCACAAAAATCAACATGAGAACTCCTTAATGGCTGTGGCATTAATGAAGCTCCCTTTTCCAAGCTGTGTTAATTGGATCCAAAACCAAAGACACAAAATTGAGCATCATGTTTACTCCTTAGTCCTTTGGCTGTGGTTTGGCCAAACAAGTCCAGGCTTACCACAGAGAGCTCTTGTTTACAGAATTCATTGTGTTTATAGGAAAAAAAACACCTGTGTAATGATTATACTCCATTTATTCCCTCTGCTAAGACAACTATATGAAAACTGATCTCTAAACAGTAAAAAAAAACATAGATTATACTTATATGGAAATGGGTCCTTAAAGACCAATGATGAGTTTTGAAAAAAGTTGCTCCAGAGCATGTACAGGCAGCCCTCCCACACTGGAGTCTTTCAAGTTATTTCAGTTAAAAAGATTAAATTTCTAGTCTTTGGACGGCCTTCCTAATCTGACCAGTATATCATATCTCCAAGTCCACAGGCAGATCCAATGCTTCTGCTGATGCTCATCATATTGCCAAGCAGCAAAATAAAATAACTAAACTGATTCTATTCACTACTGCTGTTTAGAATTCCATAGGTAGAGTCAGGAAGCCAACCACCAAGGTCAAGTATACAATGGCACTTTACAGCACTGTAACTTTCTGGCTCAGGGGTGTGAAAAAACACCTGTCTCCCAAGTGCAGCAAGTTACTGTACTGTAAAGTGCCAGTATGAACCAGTCTACAGCACTGGAAGCCATGCTCCCAGCACTGTTTGCTTCTCCCCTCGCACAAGTGATTTACATAAAGTGTTGGGACAGCTCTCATGCCATGGCTACACTTTCAGTTTAAAGCACTGTTATGGCTGCACCTTAAACGGTTAAGTGTAGATGAAGTCCAAGTCAATTTCACTTTATAGCTGCCTGGCAAAGCAAAGACCATGAGCAGGAGCTGGAGCAGCAGAATCCTCATTCTGACCCTTCCCTACCAACAGCCAGAAGGCTCTAGTGTGGGGAGAAGAGAAAGCTCTTTTTTCCAGTAGTCAGAGGGCAATCGAACGCCAAAGCTACTGAATCTCTAATAGAGCATGATACTGAAGACCAAATGTTTACATGGGGCCCAGGATGGACATCCTGTCTGAAATCCTTGTGCCCACCCTGCTCCTGGGGTGATAAGAGGAACACAGAGGGCTTCTATCAGTTCATTGACCTGGTCCTTTAAGAGAAGCCCGCTCCACCAGAACTACTTCTGGGTTGCAGGAAAGAGTTTTCCAAGGACAAAGTGTAGTTCTGCTTCTTAGAACGTGCCTAAACACAAAGTTTTAGAGGAGGCATCTGCTGTACTGTAGCTATTAGTGTGACTGGGCCAATTAAACAATCACTGAATCTTAATATGGTAAGTGTACCATTAAAGATATGGTATTAGCAAAACTCTGTTCAATATCTTCTCTGAAACGCAGTAGTGTCAAGATCTCCAGTCCTTTTCAGAAGCTCATCTTCTTTCCACAGATTTAAGTTTCCAGAACATGGGCTAAAAATAGTTCCACAAGTTGAGATCATTTTTGTTAGCAATTCAAAGACAGCCTGAACTAAACAAGGAGAGAGAGAATGAATTAAGAGATCAGCACAGTCACAGAAGATTTTGGGAGAATTCTTCAAAAGCACCAAAATGACAGGCACTTAAGTCAACAGGAGTTAGGCACTCTTGAAAATTTTACCTTTTGGCATTTAAACAATGGCCAAGAAATTTAGGTTTTAAAACCCCATACACTTTACACAAGGTTTCTTTTAATAAGTTTAAAGTGTCCAAGGACCCTACCTACTTGCATAAACTGCTTTCCAAACACATCAGACTCACAGCAGCTGACTTTAGGAATTAAGGGTAAAATGTTCTAAAGTGCCTAAGTGATTTAGGAGCCAAAGTCTCAACAGACATGGTAAAAAGTCTCAGTGGGGTAGCTGTGTTAGTCTGTAAATTAAGAGAGAGACATGGTATCTTCCTGGACTGAAACTGAAGCCTATTAGAAGATTTATTGGAAACCCTACATGAACCTGACAGCTAATTCATTTTGAGAGAGGATGCAGAATGAGCCTACCCAGTGGAGGAAATCATTAGATAAACTCTCCAATGTGCTGCCACAAAAGCAACCCCTTGAAATGCACTTCCCTGGCCTATTCACATAAGTCATTGAAAAACAATGTTAACTACCAAAGTAGGGTATATATCACTATTTTGGCTAATCTCAGTTCAGAGTACAATGCTGTTATTTGAGCCAGAAACTTCCAATATTTCTCATTACTATTACATTTGAATATAGCTATATGTAAGAGGGGAGCCCTGGCAGATTCCTAGGTACTTTCTGCTACAAACAGTGCAATGATAGGGTGAAAACCTTTATTCAATATGAGCTCAGTGAAGAATCCTACCGTTTAAAGTGCAGTCCCTCCCACTACAACAGATTGGCAAGAGAACTGGGCACACCACCTATACCAGGTGTGTATAAAAGGGCTCAGATAGAAGCTAAGAATTCTAATCAAATCCTCTGGCCCCCTACTAGATTACCTAGAATCACTGGGCACCATGTCAAGCTTTCAGCTGTTTAAAATGAGGCAAGTTAAAGAAGTTGTGGGTGAATGAGCCTGTTCCTTGGGAGTAGGCATTATGGAGAGGATGCTCGTTGGCAGGAATGAACAAGACAGTGACAGTTTTCCTACATGTAAAACAGTCTCCTGACTCTCAGGTGAGTTGCAAATTCCAAATATTTTGTGAACAGTATTTGTGGTACTTCAGACCAGTAAGATAGTGCCTCTGCCTTGAAGGCTTTAACTCCCTGACTCATGTCTACTCCTGAAGTCCAAAGATCAGTAGACAAGTGCCAGAAACTTCTTTCATCTTTGATTAGTCCAGCACATATGACCTTCCCCCTTCTAACATTAGACTATTACAGCTTCCTCTCCATGGAGGCTCCCACAAGACTTTCTGGAAGCTTCATCTAGTGCAGAAGAAATTGCTTAGAGGAAACTATACCCATGCTCCACACAATAGCTGAAAGTCATTTCTAGGCCAAACTCGTGCTCACCGCAATTTACAATGCTCTAGATAGTCTAGGTCCCAAATAGCTCCCCACATCCTATTGCAGTGCATAAGTCTGAATGAACATCACTGCCAAGAGGGGCAGGGCTCTCAGCAACCCTCTCCTCAAGTCTGAGCTTGGCTATTCTTAGAGTATAGTGATACTGCACTCATGCTACGGCCTTTAACTGCAGGAATTTGAATCCCCCTGACAATTAATCTCCTGGCTAAATCCCCATAATTCAATTTCTGGTCTTATTAGCATAGCTGTACTGCAGTAGCATAGGTGATAAAAACACGCTCTACTTGTGGGAAGTATTCCAAGTCTACATGTGCGCCTATTTCAGTTATATTCACAAGATACTCTGGTGACCTCAGAAACACATGCAGTATTTCTGGACTTGACTCAGTTTACATTTCATTTTTACATCCTTGCTTCGGCAAGTGTCTACTTACAGATAAAAGGCCTGATGTACTATGGATTTAAAGGATCAGAGCTGGCCCAAATGCCAGACAAATGAAATTCAGAGTTTAGTATGTGTAAGACACTTTTTGCTAGCATCCAGTGATACAAGGCTAAATGGGCCCCCAGAACACTGTGTATTAGATACTTAAAACTAGGAAGAGGATACCCGTGTCCTCAAAGTATCAGGACAAAAAAACCTATAAACTAGACCGGAAAGTGCTCTCACCTCCAACTCAAAACGCAGAATACCGCGCCCTGTCCACATACGACTCCCGCCCGAACCGCTGAACATCGTAGAGGGAGGCCCGAGCGACCGACGAGACTGGAGACAGCTGACAACGTTCGTAACCGTACGCCTCTCCGACGGTGGTGGCCGCGGTTGCCGTGCGACGCAGGGGGCTTCTATCCCGGGTGTAATAGGTGGAGGATGCAGCTGCTGCAGCGGCAGTTGCAGCTGCAGCTACTGCCGCTGCTGCTGCTCCTGGGGTTGGCAGCAGTGCTCTATCATAGGGGTCTAGGGTAGTAGTGAGGCGATTGGCCATGGCTGTGGTGGCGGCCATGGCTGTGGTGGCGGCCATGGCTGTGGTTTGTACTTGAGAGTATTGCGCATACTGAGAATACTGGGCCATTGTTTGCTCTGCATAGGCGTCGTATGCAGATGCCGTAGCATAGGGCCTCACGCGATATCTTTTGTAGTAGTCGACCATTGCTCCATACCCATCATCGTAATACATGGTTTCCCCATAGCCCGCGGGGTAGGGAGTGCGCACCGCTCCATACTGCTCATTATAGGTTTCGGTAAAGTCAGGCACTTGCCCCGTGCGATCTACCGGACACTCTTTAGACCAGTGCCCTTCTTTCCCGCACCGATAGCAGCCGCTCTTGTCTCCCATCCCGGGCGCGGTCCTGAGCCGACTGGTGGACAACTGCACGTGCATCCGCTTGCCTTTAAGAAACAGACGCAAGAATGGTTGCTATAATAAACTGACACCACATGGGAAACCACAAGATTTGTAACAAAAACAACGCATATTAAATATTTGATTTAAAATGTATCAAGACAAGCTGATTGATTCACCCCCTCAGTATATCTAACCTGATGCTACAACCATTAAGCATTCTGTCCATGAGTCAACACAACTTTGCCTGTCAGCTTTTACGCTTTTGGCTCCTGGCTGTCTAAGATTTACCCACATGAAGTGGTGCAGAGACCCAAGAGCAGACAGTTCCCAAGATCTGCCAATAATTGTATCTGGCTTGGAATGGTTACAGATGGAACTCTGGGAGGAAACACATCCTGACAAATTCCAAGATGACTTTTCAGAAGGTATCCATATTATCATCATCAGAGCAGATCAAGAACACCACAATATGAACTACCACACTCAGCAAGAAGGTTCAAGTTCAAGAAAGATGCATACATTTGCAGCCCAAGTACAATTCAAAATAGTCTAGACCAGCGGTCACCAACCAGTCGATCGGGATTGACTGGTAGATCTTGGAGCCTCTGACAGGTGACCCTGACTGGCTTGGCCAAGAGGCTATTATCAAATGCCAGCACTTCAGCTGCCCCCTCCCCCCACTGCTGTGCATCTCCTGCCCTTTGCCTTGGAGCTGCCCATCCCCCTAGGGAGCCTCCTGCTTTCTGGGCAGGGGAGGAAGAGGAGAGGTGCTGTCGTCAAGGTGCCCCCTCCCACTCTGTATCCTTTCTCCACAGAGCAGAGAGAGGGCACAACAAGGCTTGGTAGGGAGTTTGCTGTCTGCTTTAGAGAATGGTGCAGGGCCAGGGCAGGGGTGAGTCTGCCTTAGCCCCATTGCACTTCCACCTAGGAGCCACCTGAGGTAAGCAGCGTACAGCTGGAGCCCACATCTTGAAACCCTACCCCAGTCATGAACCCCAAACCCCTGCCCTAGCCCCGAGCACTCCGGCATCCCAACTGCATGCCCCAAGAGCAGCTCAGAGCCCCTCTCACACTCCAGATCCCTTAATCCAAGACCAGAGCCTGCAGCCCATCCCTCTGCCCCAACCTGATGAAAGTGAGTGAGGATGGGCAAGAGAGGGAGGATGGAATGAGCAGGGGGACAGGGCCTTGGAGAAGGGGCGAGAAGGAGGCAGGGCCAGGGCATTTATATTTGAGGTAGATCTTGGATTGCACTTTAAATTCAAAAAGGGATCTTATGCTTAAAAAGTTTGGAGACCCCTGGTCTAGACTCTCTGGCTTCTACTTCCAGGCCTGGTAAAGGCTGTGCATTACCAAAAGGGTAGAAAAGCTCACACCACAGCAATCTTATGGCAGGGGATTTGCAGAGCAGCTAAACCCACCAAGCAGGCCACAAGGGAAAATAGATGTTAACTGGCAGAAAGGACACTGTATACATTGGGATGGCTCCTAGCAATGTCCAAAGAGATCTTTAGCCCCTTTTTTTAAAAACACAAAGCCTGCAGCACCTGATGGGAAGTAGCAGGTTGGATATAGAAGTTATGGGCTCTGTGGACAAAGCATTGTGGAACTATTGTGCTTGTGGCTTTCCATTGCTTATAGTCAGGTTTATGAAAAAACAGTGAAGTCACTGGAAGTTGCTCTAAATATCAAGCCACTTATTTAGATGCCTTTATAGCATCCTTGATATAGTATAAGTTTAAAGTGCCAAGTTTGAAAGCACTAACAAAACTGTGCAAATGCACGTTAGCTATAAGCCTATGGATCATTAGCAGTTTTGTAAGAGCAATTTGCTCTTCTATATGAAAAAGCTACACAAAATTTCTCACACTGCAAGCACTTTTGCTACCTGTTTTCAATATCAGTGAGTCCTACAAAACTCAGTGCTAGATTTTTCTCTGGCAGTTTTCTTTACCTAGATGTCTTAGCTGATTGCATACAGCAAGTGAGTTTCTCCTTTCTGAGGAGGTAATTTATTCTATTTAGATTCTTATACCATGCACCTAAGAACAGCAAGAATGCTGTCGTTCCATGCTAAATATAGATGACGTACTACAAAGAAAGAAGATTTGCCAGTTAGCCCAAAGCAAAGGAGCATTTCAGATCAGAAACTGTCTATTTGTCACTTATAGTTTGACTACAAGACAAGAGTCTGAATAGAGAGGCCACAAAGGAGTTCTTGGTATGAAACAACGAGCACTTCAAGGAACATAATGTAGGGACCCTTCTGGTTTTGATAAATAAGTTCAGATTTAAGTATAGCACTTTTGCTGCTAACCTAAAAAATATTTGTTTGTGCTACTTGCTACTTTCAGTGCATTACAGCTAGTTTTTTTTTTTTAATCACCATTTTTGCACTTTGCAATGTACAAAAGTAGAGGTGAGGTGGTCCCTCCAACCAGATGACACTGAATGAGCTTCTGCACATGAAGCTAGAAGAGAAAAGAGTATTGTAACCATAACATACTATTCTCTGTCTCCGACACAGCATCCAGTCTCTCAGCATTCAGAAAGCCAGAGCTCAGATTATATCCTACATCAAGACACACCATTTCAGTGAGATGTTGCAGAACATAAATCACAACAGAATCCAGTAATCATTTAGCCAGAAAGTCCATAAACAGTCCCAGTATAAATGCACAAGCTGATGGGTGATCTCTTGCCAACTTGACTTACCTTAGGTTACAGAGTTATACAGCCAGTGTTGTAGGGTAGCAAAGCAACTTACCACAATGGCACTCACCAGACACAGAAGGAAACCATGGCATTTGCTGTCCAACTGTGCTTCACATGACGTGTCTGAGACTGATACTAAACAGGTAAGAAAAGTGCTATAGGTTCTGGGCTGGAAAATTCTTTACACAATACTTGACTGTAGCAAGCTAGGGATGTTACACAGGGTGTAACTGAAAAGTCATGTAACTGCATACAATTTTAACAGTTTCTGGAGGCAAGGCTGGCAGCCAGTGTGCTCTCGGCCCCACTCCTGGGGAGTCCCCTGCCACCCCATGCTGCTGCTTCTCTATCAGAGGCAGCAGCATGGAGCGACAGCAGCTCCTGTCTGTGGGGGGTTCAAGCTCCCCGTGGACAGAGGCTCTGCAGCAGCAGCAGCCCCTGTCCATGTAGAGCCCGCGTCCGCTGCAGACAGAGACTGCTTTGAGAGGCAGCCTCCCTGTCCATACCCCCAGCTGCTGTCTCTGTAGGAGGCAGCGTGGGTGGGGGCAGGCGAGTCCATAGAGCCAGCTACCTGCACGTATTGTCTCCCATCTGCCCCTCACCCTCAGCACTACTTCTTCTCTATCAGAGGCAACAGCGTGGGGGGGAGACACCACAAGGATCCAGTGCTCCCCTACCTGCTGCCTCTGATACAAAGATTTAGAGGGCGGGGGGGAACACATGCACTCAACAGGATTAACTGATAAGCCCAGGCTTTTCAGTTAATCATGTAATTGTCTACACGCTGACATCCCTAATTTAGAGCCAGCCCTTGAGCAGCCCTTTTTTATATTTCATTTTATCACGAGGGATGGACTAGATTCAACCAACGGTACTTTCCATGCCACTCTGATGCATATGTGATAAAAACCCTATCACACCGAATACTTAAAAAGAGGGTATATTCTGCACAGAACTCTGCCAAGATATCACACGGTCAGAAATACCTCCACATAGACCCAGTTAAAAATATCTACTCTTAGACACCTGTCAGGAGCTTAACACCAAAGTTTGGGTGTACATTTGACTGAAATAAGCATGCCCTCTTGTTCCCAAGCATTTCTTTGAACAAGTCCCACCTGGGCCTTCTTCCTCAAACATCACTTCTACAAAAGGGACGTAGGCTGCCAGGATACATTTCTGTGAAGATGTTCTGGGTGCAATATGGCCAACTTCCCCATGTTATAGATCAAGTGTACTATTTTCAAAAGTTCTCATGTCATTTTAGAAAATAGGTCTTAACCTACTGTGTGCCGTGCCAACACAACGTGACAGCACCCACACCTAGCCAACATGTCTCAAATCCTGAGCTGGAGGGCTACTTTGAAGAGAGGCAAGGTTCATTCTTCAAAGCTAGCTCAATCTTTTGACTTTCCAGAAAAGCTGCCAAATGCAGTGTTTATGAGAGTTGTATACTTGCTCAAAAGGAACTGGGCTGAGACCCCCCCCCAGCTTATTTCATGGGGATTGTGGAAATACTATGAGTAGTCCTGGAACATGTTTGGATGAAAATGAAATTCTATTTCACTGAACACACAAACTAATGAAAATATTTCTGTCAATAATTAGGCAACAAGAAAAATGCTGCTTGAGAAACTTGAGAGAGTTTGGTTGATTGAAGGATATTTACTTTGTATATTTTAGTATGTAATGTGGACAATTTGTGTTTTAACTCTTATATAAATATTTAATCTTTTTGAATCTCAGTGTCTGTTAAATAATTATTGTCCAACCCTCTCTCCCCTAATTTTACACAACTGTGAACATTTAAATCAATAAAAGTCTAAAAAATAATCAATATCCAACAAAGTTTCATAAAAATAAAAATCAAATTCTGCCAAGCTCAGCTTTAGCATGTTAACGACTTTTGGTCACTGAGACTGGGAAAGGATTGGTGGCAAGGTGCAAAATATCTTAATATCAATCTGCCTCTGTTACTCTCCACATCCTCTGTTACATAATCTGAATAATATCACTGAGAAAACTCTGTTTTTGCCCGTCACTAGAAAAAGAACACCAAATATCTTAGACTCAATACAGTGTAGAAAAATTTGTCTGTTAGTAGAAACATGAAACAAGTGCTCATGCATTAATAGCAGCAATGCCACAAGCTTCAAATGGCTAATCCAGACCTCCTTAAGATCCCAGTTATTTCTACATAGGCCAGATGGTGTATCCAATGCAGCATTTTGGACCCAAGACAGTCAGGCCTCCAGCCATATACCCTTTCTTTTACAGAGATGCCTTAAGCTAACTTGACAGCAGCTGCCAAGAAATGACAAGTACTTTGTTCTAAACAGAAGAGCAGTTGTGTCTTTAATAGAGATTATTTCTACAAACCACTAACAGGTTAACTTTTGGTATGAGGTGCTGAAAGATCCAGAATCACTTTCAATGGCTGTACCAGATATGCCCCCTAACCACACTCAGAGATAGATTCTCAGCCTAGCTCCCAAGACTAGCTATAACTTACCCATTGTAGGACCCAAAGGTTTGTGCACAGGTGTAACACTACAGTCTACAAGTCCATTTCCTTTCCACACTACAATAAAAGATGGCTTTTGTACTGCCAGAACAGAGACAGCTCATATAACCAAAACACTGTAAACAACAAAATAGCACATCTACTTTGTTGCCACTGTTCATTGTCAATAAATGGAAAGTATTCCCTACAATGCGCATTACTCTGAATGCATATGAAGTTCCTACATTAGCTAGACCAACTCTGCAAGAGGTCCAGGCACCACTCAGGACAGGTGAAGGGAAACTCTGTTCAGTGTATTGGAAAGCGCTAAGGTACATAAGAAATGGAATGGAGAATCCTGAATACCACCATCCTATAAATCATGAGGACACCTCCTCCTAGAGTACTATATTCTATTTTGGTTACCCCCCAACTCCATAAAGTAGAGTTCAAGAACAGATGCAGCAAAACAGCTGAAGAAATTTATGAGACTGGAAAAACTCATATGAAGAGACTAGAAGATTTACCTGGCATTGCTAGGGTCCTTAATGCAAACAATTTTTGTTTTTCTTAATTTAAATCATTGTTCTGGGATGCGGATGGGGTGGGTCCAGTATGTAGGCTGTCTTGCAGCAGCTTGGGGCTAGGTGAAACACACCTGTCTATGGCCACTGCAGCAGGCACAGTTGAGAGAGGGGTGCATGTCCCTCAGCTGGGGGGACAAACAAAAATAGACGAAGGCTCTGAAATATATAGCAGAAAGCCGTCCCTTTCTCCATCTCAGCCAGTACAACTGGGATATAGCTGTTCTGGGCCCCATCTCTGGGCCCTGGCTGTGCCCCCTGTGGTCATTCTACAGTATAACTGTGCCTCCTGCCAGACCCCTCTCGATATGCGAATGACTAGTTGAGTAGTCAACTATCTGATAAGCAAATGCTTATCAACACAGTAGTCGACTAGTCATTTCCATCCCCCTTGCTCTGTCTAATCAGAAAGAGGCCGGGGGGGGGGGGAGGAGAAGAGAGGGTGCTTCAAAGCAGCAGCACCACGTGGAGCCCAGGTCCAACCCCCTCCCCCCACACACAGCGCTGCCGTTTTGAAACGCTGCAGGGAGCACGGGGCCAGTGGCCCCATGCTCCCCACAGCGATTTCACCTTTGAAGTGTAGCAACAGTAACTGGAGCTGTTTCTACACTTCAAAGGCAGAGGCACCCTTATTGACTAAACTAGTCAATGCAAATTGCATCAACTATTCAATTAATCAAAATTTAACATCCCTAGACCCCTCCCTTTCCATTTTATGAGAACCAATTAAATTCCAGGCACATCCCATTGTCCTGGCACAAGCAAATCCTTATCTTGCTTTAAGTTATAATAAGAGGAAGCTGCATGCCAAATTTGGTGGTCCTAGCTCTTACAATTTAGGAGGAGTTCTTGAACAAAGGGACTCTCAAATGAACAGACAGACAGATGCACATTTCTAAAAGTAAGATGATGAAATAAATGGAACTGTTTTCCTTAGAGACAAATGAGAGAATATGATAGGAATGCACAAAACAATGAATGGAATAGAGGCAGTAGATCGAGCGCTTCTATTTACCCTCAGACAAAAATGGGATATTTTACAGCACTGATGGGAGTAACTTATAAACTGGTAAAAGGGAACACTTTCACACTGGGCACAATTCATTTGTGGAACTCACTGCCTCAAAGTATCACTGAAATAAAAAACTAAGCAGGATTTAATGAGTATTGACATGGACAAGGACAGCCAAAACAAAAACAGTAAGTGATATAAACAGTTGTAAGTTTTGGAGGGGTTTTCAGGGTGAGGGCTAACCTCTGCTAGGATATAATTATCCTAGTCAGAGTCCCCTGAACATTCCACTGAAACAGTTGGTGTTGGCTGCCATCAGACACAGGATACCAAACTAGAAGGACCACAGTCTGATCCAGTCTGGCAATTCCCATGCTTCACAGCTCAGAGTCCCAACAGAACAAGTCATTATCAATTTGTCCCCATCTTGAATTCTCATTTTCTAGCTGATTAAGTCAACTTAGCTTAGACTGAGTTTGTAGGTGGATTCCTCAAGATACTAGGCAAATTACATTTTAAAAGTTTAGCTGGTTCTCCTTCAGCTTCTTTACAATGCTTAAGGCAGCCTAGGAGTTTTTAAACTAGACTTGGCAAATCAGTCAACTGACTGGGACAAATGTCAACTGATCTCCTATTTAGTCAAACACCATCAAATATTCCAGCAGGACAGTCCTGATGCAGTTGGTATCTACCTTTTTGATAGCATGATGGTACTGTTCTTTCATTTTTTAAGACCTTCAGTTCACTTGACAGGTTTCAGAGGTAGCCGTGTTAGTCTATTTCAGCAGAAGCAAGGAGTCCAGTGGCACATTAGAAACTAAATTTTTTTATGACATAAGCTTTCGTGAGTTGCAACTCATGTCATCAGATACATGAGGTGAAAGGAAAAGATATTAGGGATACAAGATTGGAGCGTGACATCAGAGTTAAATCATAATGAATATAGAAAACAAAGTGAGAATACCTAAAGTGGAAAATTACTTTTTGTAATGAGAGCCATTCCTAGTTCCTATTCAAACCTAATGAAATGAACTGCAACTCATGAAAGCTTACATCATAAAATAAACTTGTTAGTCTAAGACACCACTGGACTCCTTGTTGTTTTCATTTCACATCTTCTGAGTTGAAATTTTTTTTTTGTAATCTCAGAGGCATAGCCGTTAGTCTATAACTTTTAAAATGAGCAGTCCTGCAAATTTCTAGTCGAAAAATAACAAGCAGAGCTTTAATTTAAAAAGCCTGTTGAGACCAACTTTATAGATATAAAAAGCAGATTAACACACACCTTGTCACCGCCACTCCCCCCATGCAAGTCACTTTTACTGTCTCCTGGAAGGAGAGGCCTCTTGTTTAACATCTTTTAAAAATTGCACAAAGCTTTAAATAATTCTAAAGATGACCAACATACTTGGTCTCATGCAAGCTTCTTCCATGTTTCCACCAGGCCCCACAATTTCAACCCTGCTATTCAAGTCCTGGGCTCCCACAAATACACTGTTCTGCCCATGAAACTCTGCCATGACCC
Source organism: Pelochelys cantorii (assembly GCA_032595735.1). Lineage (NCBI taxonomy): Eukaryota > Metazoa > Chordata > Testudines > Trionychidae > Pelochelys > Pelochelys cantorii. The sequence continues at coordinate 37,943,447 of CM064336.1, forward strand.
ACAGTGCCCCCTACTATTTCAGTCCTGATCTCCCCACAGCTATGTCAATACTCATCAAATCTCCTGTAACACCCTAATGCCTCACCTGAATAGAAGCTTTCAGACACAGTTACAGGACTATTAAATATACAACAGTTCTCCAGAGGTGCAGCACTGAATTACCTAGTTCAGGGCTTCTCATATTTCATTGTACTGAGACTCTCCCTTCAGACAAAAAGAGTTACAGCAGGACCTCAAAACCCAAGGGCTTCAGTCTTAGGCAGGGAGGCCTGTAACCTGAGCTCTGCTGCCCAAGGCTGAAGCACTCAGGCTATGGCCCCAGATCTCAACAAGTCTAATGCCAGCTCTGGCAACCTCATTAAAATTGTCTCACAAACAACTCTGGAGTCCTGAGCCAGAGTTTGACAAATCCTGACCTAGTTCATTAACCAGACATGTACATCACAAAGTATTTTTCAAATCCAGTGAAAGCACTTTCCTGACTTGGATAAACCATGTTTTTTGTTCAATTCCTATACATTTCTACAAGAACTCTGCGCTCCTTCTGTTAAGCATCTAAACTGAATAACATGGTCAGTCTGAATGTCACTCTACTATTCATTCAGCACAGTTAGGACCCCATGATCAACACTGCCACCTAACCTGCTCTTCTGGACAGAACCTGCCACTACTAGTCCTAGGGAAGGCTGCACTTTCCCTAGTTCATATTTCACCTTGGAACTCTGTGTTGTCTAGGCCCCTGATGGCCTCCACCGCATCCTCAGCCCGCTCCATGTGCACAAAGGCATAATCCTTCACTATGTCACACTCAATCACCGGGCCGTACTCTTCAAACTTGGCCCGCAGCTCCAGGTTAGTGCAGGTGGTACTGATGTTGCCCACATGCAGTTTGGTGGAGGCTTTGCTCTTGTTTTTGCTGGCTTCCACATTGATGCAGACACCATGCAGCTTGTGGTGATGCAGGTTACGGATGGCATCTTCGGCTGCTGTCTTGTCTTCGATATGCACAAAACCATAGTTTTTGATGATATCACATTCCAGCACCTTCCCATACTGCTCAAAGAGCGACCGGATCTCTTGTTCCGTTGCCTCTCGGGGCAGATTCCCAATGAAGAGTTTCACCATCTTAACAGTCTGGGGGAACAAGAAAGTGGTTTAAAAGAAGCACTCATCCCAAGTGTAATTCTCTTTTATCTCTCTTATATGCCCCTCCTCACCACAGTATATCACCCATTTTATAGATGCAAAAGCTGAGTCACAGGACCGATGTGGTAATTGAACCCAGGTATCCAGAGTTCCAATGCAGTATTCCATCCACTAAAGCAGGATTTCTCAAATGCCACCAGTGCCTTTTCTTGCAGCCACAGCCTCCTGGGCAGAGGGGTGGGATGGAGGAGAGCAGCCTGTCCCCTTGGCTGTCAGCAGGGGTTATCCATGTCCCCTTCAGAAGACACAAACATTTTAGGAGCAGACAGGCAGCATGAGCTCCCCACCTTTCCGGGAGCAATGGGTGACAGAATCTGGCCTGTGATGGGAGGCTCCATCCCATAGCCACAGGGCTTCAGGCTCCTGCTTTGGGCTCGCTTAGCCACCCGACTGCACCTGACCTACACAGCCTCTCATTCACCCCCCTCCAATCACCTCTCAGCCTCCTACCCATCCAGGGTTTAACTTGTTCCCCAGCTTGCCAGGGCTCAGTAAATCTGCTGTGAAAAGTGATAACAAATATACAAATAACAAGTAACCCTGTGGCATCTTAGAAACTATCAAAAATATATATAGTATCATGAGCTTCCATGGGCAAACCCCACTACAGATAGAATCAAATACTAGAACTGGAAGAGAGCTTGAGAGGTCATCAAGTTCAGTTCCTTGCCCTCACGGTAGAACCAAGCACCATCTAGATCAGGGGTCGGCAACCTTTTTGAAGTGAAGTGCCAAGATTTTACCCTCCTGCCCTGGGCCATGCCGCTCTCCCAGGATGGGGAAGAAGGGCTCTCTCCATGGACCACGTGGGTCAGTGCAAACCTTTCCATGAACTACCAGTTGCTAAGGGAAACTCACTGTTAATTACATAATTACACTCAAGCCGTTTTGCTAGTGCTGCAGCTAGGGAGAAAGGTTTAATTTAAATTAAACAGATTAAGTGTTTTAACTCTCATGTTAGCTTGTCAAACTTCATTTAACTAAAGTAAAATATTAATGTATGTCCAACACAAAAGTTTCAGTGTTTTCTTTATTTGTGGCAGGGGTAGGGAACTTTTTTTTGGGTTGGAGGCCACTGACTCTCAGAAAAATCAGTTGGGGACCACACAAGTAAGAAGCAAAAAAAACTCCTTCAAAAACCTCCCAACTGAGACACCTCACTCCTCTGGTGCTCCAGCCCCACAGAGCAAGAGGAAGGGACAAGGAGGACTGAGGTTTGGGGCTTCCCACAGGCCAGATTTACTTTTCTGGGATTCCAGAGTTAGTGGATTTTATGCACCTCCTTAGTCTCTGGGGTAGGGACAAAAATGAGGAGTTCAGTATTCAGGGCAGGGCTGCCAGTGAGTGGGATAGGGATGGGGTGCAGGATCTGGGCAGGAGGTGAGCTGAAGGAAGGGAGAGGTTGTAAGGTCTGGGTGGAAGGTAGGGTGCAGAAGCAGCCTGGGAGTAGGGTGTCCAGCCATGAGGAGAGAGCAGGAGCAAGGGAGGGTGCAGGAACGGGGGGGGGGGGGGGGGGGGGGGGGGGAAGAGGAGGGTGTCTGGCCAGGAGGGAGAGTGCAGGAGGGGGTTTGGGACAGGGTGTCTGGCCAGGATGGAGGGTGCAGGAGCAACAGAGGAAGTGGAGCAAGCAGGAGGTGCACGTCTTAGAATCATAGAGCTGGAACAGACCTCAGGAGGTCATCAAGTCCAGCCCCCTGCCCAAGGCAGGACCAATCCCAACTAAATCAACCCAGCCAGGGCTTTGTCAAGCTGAGACTTAAAAACTTCTAGGGAGGGAGATTCCACCACCTCCCTAGGTAACCCATTGCAGTGTTTCACCACCCTCCTAGTGAAATAGTTTTTCCTAATATCCAACCTAGACCTTCCCCACTGTAACTTGAGACCACTGCTCCTTGTTCTGCCACCCGTCACTACTGGGAACGGCCTCTCTCCATCCTCTTTGGAACCTCCCTTCAGGAAGTTGAAGGCTGCTATCAAATCCCCCCTCACTTCTCTTCTGCAGACTAAATAGACCCAACTCCCTCAGTCTCTCCTCATAGGTCATGCACTCCAGCCCCCTAATCATTTTGGTCACCCTCCGCTGGACCCTCTCCAATGTGGCCACATCCTTTCTACAGTGGGGCGCCCAGAACTGGACACAATATTCCAGATGTGGCCTCACCAGAGCCGAATAAAGGGGAATAATCACTTCTCTGGATCTGCTGGCAATGCTCCTCCTAATGCACCCTAATATGCCATTAGCCTTCTTGGTTACAAGGGCACACTGTTGACTCATATCCAGCTTCTCATCTACTGTAATCAGCAGAAAAGGACCTGGGGAACTGCTACTTAGCCATTCAGTCCCCAGCCTGTAACAATGCTTGGGATTCTTCTGTCGCAAGTGCAGGTCTCTGCACTTGTCCTTGTTGAACCTCATCAGATTTCTTTTGGCCCAATCCTCTAATCTGTCCAGGTCACTCTGGACCCTATCCCTGCCCTCCAGCATATCTACCTCACCCCCCCTAGTTTAGTGTCATCTGCAGACTTGCTGAGGGTGCAATCGATCTCCTCATCCAGGTAATTAATAAAGATGCTGAACAAAACTGGTCCAAGAACTGATCCTTGGGGCACTCCACTAGAAACCAACCGCCAACCTGACTTTGAGCCACTGATTACTACCCGTTGGACCCGACAGTCTAGCCAGCTTTCAATCCATCTTACAGTCTATTTATCCAATCCATACTCTCTTAACTTGCTGGCAAGAATATTGTGGGAGACTGTATCAAAAGCTTTGCTAAAGTCAATGTATATCACATCCACTGACTTTCCCACATCCCCAGAGCCAGTTACCTCATCATAGAAGCTAATCAGATTGGTCAGGCACGACCTTGCCCTTCGTGAATCCATGTTGACTATTCCTGATCACTTTCCCCTCTTCCAAGTGCTTCAAAATGGATTCCTTGAGGATCCACTCCATGATCCTGGTGTGGGGAGGGGAGTGAGTGAGGGGGTGTGGGGGTCTGGGCATGGGAATGGACACTTACCTGGCTTTGCACCCCCTCCAGCAAGGAAAGCCTCCTGACAGCATGCTGCCACTCCCACAGTGAGGTGAAGGGGGAGGGAACTCAGCTCCCTTCCTCCATGCAGTGGGGATCCCAGCGCAGCAGGGGGAGGGGACCCTGACCTTCCCTGCCAGACCTGACTTACTGCCATTCCCCTAGAGGGGGCAAGGAGGGGCAGGGGAGGGAGAGAGAGTGGCAGCACATGGCTCCACATGGGGTCTGTGGGGTCCCTACTGGGGCTCAGGCGGCAGTTTTAACAAGAACAAGTGGCTGCTTGCACATGGGAGGAGGAAGCAGTGCAGCTGTACCAGGGCTCGTGCCGCAGAGGCAGTCTCACAGGTGAGGGAGGGGGCCACACTGTGGTGATGTACTGGGGTGGTGTGGTGGCTAGAACCGGGCCCAGCTGCCCAGTGGCAAAGCTCCAATGGAGCTGCCTATGCACCCTGCTGGGGAAGGGGAAAGGAGGCTGTTGCTGTTGTGCCACAGCAGCGCACAGTCATTTCTTGTCACTTCTTCTCCACAAGCCGGTGTCCCCATCAAGTAGGGAAATGTCCAGCAGGGCTTTCCAGGTCATTTCACTACTAGATGGGATCGGCGTACGGACACAATGTGGAGGCTCATGTGCCAGTTATGGCATGCATGCTGTAGGTTGCCAACCACTGAGCTAGATGCCCATCTAACCTGCTCTTCCTTGGACAATTTATTCCAGTGTTTAACAATTTATTCCATGAGGAAGTTTTTCCTCATGTCCATCCTAAACCTCCCTTGCTGCAATTTAAGCCCATTGCTTCTTATCCTATCATCAGAGGTTGAGGAGAACAATTTTTCCTCCCTCCTCCTTGTAACACCCTTTTAGATACTTGAAAACTGCAATTATGTCACCTCTAATTTTTCTCTTTTCTGAACTAAACAAACCCAATTCTTTCAGTCCTCTCTCATAGCTAATGTTTTCTAGACCTTTAATCATTTTTGTTGCTCTTCTCTGGACTGTCTCCAATTTCTCCACATCTTTCTTGAAATGTGGTGCCCAGGACTGGACACAATAATACAGCTGAGGCTGAATCAGCACAGAGCAGAGCACAAGAATTAACTTCTTGTATCTTGCTCACAACACTCCTGTTAATGCATCCCAGAATCATGTTTGCTTTTTTCTGCAACAGTGTCACATTGCTGACGCATATTTAGCTTGTGGTCCACTATGGTCTCTGGATCCCTTTCTGCAGTATTCCCTCCTAGACAGTCACTTCCCATTGTGTATGTGAGAAACTGATTGTTCCTTTCTAAGTGGAGTACTTTGCATTTGTCCTAATTAAACTTCATCCTATTTATCTCAGACCATTTCTCCAGTTTGTCCAGAACATTTTTTAATTATGATCCTATCCTCCAAAGCACTTGCAACACCTCCCAGCATGGTATCATCTGCAAACTTAATACATTTACTCTCTATGCCATCATCTAAATCATTGAAGATTTTGAACAGAACTGGAGCCAAAATTGACCCCTACAAAATCCCGCTTATGTCCTTCCAGCATGACTGTGAACCATTAACAACTACTCTCTGAGAGCAGTTATTCCAGCTAGTTATGCACCCACCTTATAGTTGCCCCATCTAGGCTGTATTTCCCTTGAGACCATATCGAATGCTTTACTACAGTCTAGGTATACCACATCCACCACTTCTCCCTTATCCACAAGACTTGTTATCCTATGAAAGAAAGCTATCAGATTGATTTGACATGACATGGTCTTTACAAATTCATGCTGGCTGTTACCTATCACCTTATTATCTTCCAGATATTTGCAGATGAATTCCATAATTATTTGCTCCATTATCTTTCCTGGCACAGAAGTTAAGCTGACTTGTCTGTAGTTTCCTGGGTTGTTCTTATTTCCCCTTTTTTTAGTTGGGAACTAAAGTTGCCCTTTTCCAGTCTTCTGGAATCTCGCCCAACTACCATGACTTTTCAGGTACTACAGGACTACTCATTTTTAAAGTTACAGACTAAAACATGGCTACTCCCTGACATTTAAATATACAAATGTGACTTTTCACAGCAGAGCTACCCAGCAAGTCTTAAAAAAAAGCAGCAAACCCCCTTCCCCCCCAAAAAGCAATGTCCCTGGAGTTTCTATTCTGTCTAGGTCCAGTAAAGACTATATACAACTGTACATTATTAATATATACATATATGACAATGATTTGGACATGTTTATGTGCATAATTATTTGCTTCTTAACGTTAAGTATTTTAATAAAAGTTGTTGGTCACACTCTGAGGCCATCCAAAAATTTGCTGAGAGAACTCCTGCATTAGACAATCCTTATATAAATACTCTTCAGTTATAATACTGATACTCTTCCAATCCAGATAATAAATTTGCATGAATGCTAAGTACAATCAAGAGATATAAACCATATTCCATTAAACTTGTTCTTGTCAATTAAGTAGGGGATTTGGTATGAGCAGCTCTGAATGGGATTCCAGGTGCTTTGCTGTTGGAGATTAGGGATATAAAGGGTTAACTGATAAGCATGAGCCTTACTGACATGCTTACCCAGTAACCAGCAGCTCCCCACCCACCATGAAGTGGGCCCTGCCCTGCTCAAATGGAGCAGCCCCTTGCCTGCAGTGTGCTAGGGTGGGCCTGGCCTAAGCAGCCTCCCCGCCCATAGCATGACCCTAGGGATGTAAAATCCCCTTTAATCAGTTAAATGTTATGTTTAACTGGTTAACTGATTAAGCAGGATCCCATAGGCTGGAGCAGCCCCCATCCATGCAGGGCTCCAGGTTAACCAATTACCCATTCACATCCTTATGTGACACCGTGGACCCGGCTGAGGTGAAGCAGCCACCACCACAGAATTCAAGCCCTCCAGAGTTAACAAGTTAAACCTATCATTTACCTGGTTAACTTTTTAAACAGGAATTTACATCCCTACTGGAGATGCATCTTTTGTACACAAGACAGAACTAAGCTCTTGACCAGCATAACTAAATTCCTAGGGCACATTTTGTATAAAGATGGTAACTGCAGTCTCCAGGTCAACTAATAACTCAGGCAGTTGCCCTCTGGTTCCTAAATCCTCTCCTTGCAGAGTCCCAATTTTTTATATGCTCAAGGGCTAAGCATAATTTGAACAAAATGCTTCATTTTATCCATATTGGACAGGAGTGAGTATGGGATGGGCTTCCTGTTCTGCTGATTTGGCTGCTGCCGAAAAGGTGCATATTATTGATTTTGGAGGTGCTCAAAGGGAATCAGAAGGACACAGACACACCCATATATAAGGGCTGCAGCATCTTATATGCATTTCCAAAGACAACACCTGCTCTGGCATCAAAACCCAGGTTCACCCCTTCTTTCCCCATCCCCAGAGCTACCCAACCATCTGCAACCATACCACCTCCAGCACATCCCATAACCCCTCTTGCCCTGTACCCCCTTTACATTAAGCCAGGGGCCTCTCTGGCTCAAACCCCAAGTACAGCACAGTCCAAAGCTTTCACCGGTGCCCATATATTGCTGTTTCCCATGCACCTCCCATATACACACAATGACCCTCGTTTTCCTCAGTTACCCTCCTCCTACCTCTGTCACCCACCCTGCAATGGCAGCTCAAAAGCCTCACAGTATCCATTCCCCACCCCCAGTTCTCCCCATGCACACCCAGAGCCCCACTGGGCCCTCTCCCGCCCCGTATCCCTCGCGACACAGTCTCTCACGGTCACATCACAGCCCGCCTCGGTACCCCACCCCCCAGAGCCTCGTACTGACCCCTGCGCTAGAATCCACACGCCCGCATGATGCCCCCACCTCCGCCTCTCATGCGGCCTGCCCCTTGTTCGATAACCCCCCAGTGCGGGCCTCCATCTCCCCACGCACACAACAGCAGGGACTAAGCCGCCCACCATCCATAGCTGCATCCCGTCCCTCAGTCCCACAGACCCAGGCTGGACCCCCGCCGACCCGCAACCAGACCAACCTCACCAGAGACCGCGCCTCCCCTCACCGTGAACCGCACAAAATGTCGGCTACACCAGCAAGGCCCACCCCGCCGTTCCCTCATTGGCCAGCTTGCCGAGTGGCCCGCGAGGCTATTCGGCAGCGCTACGTGTCAAACAAGGGGCGAGCCAAGCAGAGCGCGAGGATCCAGAGTAGGGCTCCCGGGTGGGCGGGAGACTCACCAATCGCAATCGAGCTTTCCAAGGGCGAAGCCTTCCCTCCACTTCGCCACAGCCAATCACACTGCTGGAGATGTGGATGGCACCATTATTATCTTAAGGAAGGGGGACAAGTGATACCATTGTTCTTTTGTGCCTCTACACATGGAAGGGGCGGAACGTGACGCTCTTCTGCATGAAGGGAGGGGAACTGTGTGTCCTATTGTGGCTCAGCATGGTGGGCAGCGGTAATAATGAATGGTTCATTGCGGGTTTCCATGTGGGGGGGGGGAGAAAAAGGGGGAGCAGCGATAGTGGACTGATTGTTCCCCTTATACCTCTCCATGAGGGAGCAGTGCGAGTGGATTGCTTCTTTGTGCCTGTCCAAGGGGGAGGGTGGAGTATTCCAATGAAGCTTTTTATAGAGGGAGCGTTGGATCGTTCCTTTGTGCCTCTCCATGGGGGAAGCAATGAACAGAAGATTGTTCCATTTTGGGTCGGAGGGGTGCAGAAGTGCATTGAGCTGGACCTTAGAGAGGTTCGTACCTGCTGCTTCCTCTCTCCTCCCCTGATCCACAGCTCCAGGGTTGTGGAGGGCACACACACCACCCCACCTCCCTCCCTTCCCATAGGATGCCCCCAGCCAGCCACAGAGCGGTCTAGAGGGGTCAGTTTTATTGGCAGAGGTGCATTTGGTGTGTCCCCCAAGCTGCCGGCAAATTTTCCATCCTAATACCCCTGGCACAGTCGGAAAGGTGCCATGGGAGCAGGTAGAAGAGTAAGTACTGGTGCCCTTCTACGTGCCACGCCAACAAGGTGTGTGAAGGGTTATAAAGCGTTCTGCATCTCCTTTGTTGCCATTAAATAATTGACCAACTTCCATGTCTGTCCCTCAATCATCTCCCACAACTGCGAATATTTAAACTGATAAAATCAGAAAAAAAAAGTTTAAAATAAACATTGATATTATCCCCAAAAATATTTTTAAAAAACAAACAACACCCACCTGCCAAGCCTACTTGTCAATGGCCAGTGGTGGCCATATATGACTCAGTGGTTGGAAGCTAGGCATGCTCCAGATGGCAAAAGACCCCTCTGTTGTTATTGTCATCAGTTACTTGTGTTGTAACAGTCCTGGGAGCCAGTTGCACTGGCACTGTCCTGACACCATGTGGCTGCATGTGTGATACTCCTGGCATTAACTGCACCTGCCATGCCCAGCAGCCCCCAAAGAAGTTATGGGAGCAGACGTGCTCTAGTCCCCATTCCTGCTGGGAAACAAAGTCTCTTGGTCTCTACATAGACTCTCTTTATTTCAGAGTTTCTGTCAAAAATTTGAACAGGTGCCACTGCAAACACATGAATAATGTTTCCCACAAGCACAGAAAGATCACCAGGACGCGCTCAGGGGATGTCCCAGCCAGGCGGTGCGAAGAGCGAAGTGGCAGGGAGTCACAGTTCCAAATGCAGCAGCAACTTCTTGTTTCCAGGCCTCCCGCTAAAGGAAGCAGACCTGCCATCATCCAGTTCTGCAATCCTGCCCACCCCTCGAGCTCCAAACTGCCTGTCCCCTAGGTCCCCAGAAGAGGGAGGAGACTTGGCTCATTTCACAGTCATAGGGGTGAAGGAGCCACGGCGCCCTACCCTGGCAGAGGGAGGGTTTCTCCTTAGATAGGGAAGACCAGGGGAGGCAGAGAGCAATCACTCCTAGCAGGAAGGCACAAATCATTTCCAGGCCAGACTGGGAGATAAAGGCAAAGGAAACCAGCCAGGGCTTAGGAGAGGTGGGTGGAAAAAGAGACCAGATTGGGTACTGGTGGGAAGGAGGGACTCATTCTCTCTAGTTCCCCCCCAAGAATGCCTATGGGTGGCTGGAGACCCAGTGGGGTCATGACATTGGGAAAGTTGAAGAGGCACTCACCTGCTGAACAGGGGGTGGATTTTTAGCCCAACTGTTTAACAGGCCAGAAGAGACAATTCTAAGCATCCAGCGTGGGCTCTCCCTTGTCCATGTGTACCCCTGGCTGGAAGATCTCACCTAGTTTTTCTGCTAGTCGAGTGGGAGCATTGCTTGGAGAGACAAGCCTTGTCTGAATTCAAAGGCCTCAGATAGCAGGGAGATTTCCAGAGACACCAGGAACCCAGCCTTCTAGACTTTCCATGAGGATCAGGGCCCATGCGTCCTAATTCATCCAGTGCTTAAGTCTGGATTGCCAGAAGCACTGAGTCCCTCTAGGGCTCCATTGTCTGGGGCTCCATTGTCTGGGGGTCCATTGTCTTAAGTCCATTGTCTGGGGGAGCTCAGAGACTCTGGGAATCCCATGCCCACCTTGCGCAACAAAGCCCTCAGTGTGAGAAGAGCAGTAAGAGAACTGCCTGCCGCAGATGTCTGCATCCTCAGGCAGGAAATTCTTTATGCAAGCAAAATATTCCCATGCCCTGGGAACCTGAGCCTATCCCCATCCTGTCCAGCTCAGTCGCAGCTTCCCTGTGGGGGTGCAACTATCTGCAAAGCAGGAGGCAGAGAGATGGGGGCATCACTGGGGTATGGATGCACCAGGAACCCAGCCACAGGGTCTGCTAACAGTGCAGCTGTAGGAAAGGGGTAGGGAATATACCACCCCACATGAGGGCAGCTCCAGGAAATGAGGGGCAGCAAAGAGAGAAGGTTCATGAATCAGAGAGGCAAGAGGGAGCAAAGCAAGTCAAACATGCCCCCACTTGTGCATCAGCCCAAATGCCCCTCCCTCATGATGCCTATGTCCTGGTAACCTAAATACCCTTCCCCCAATACCCAGCATCCACAGTGCTGCTCCTCCCCTGCTGGTGCAGGTCACAGGCCGGTTTTCCCAGCCTGGCTTCATGGCTGATGCACTCCAGCAGCTCCAGCATCCCCCAGTGGTTGGGGGAGTCAGCAGGGATTGCCCCAGAGACTTGGGTGGGTGCTGGTCAAACTGTCACATTAGTACAACAACATTAGTACCGATCTAGACTGTAGCATCCCCACCCAAGACCCAGAGTCCCAATCCCTGCCCCATCCGTCAGGAGCCCAGAGTCTGCCCTGTCCCACCCCCACCCCTGCCCTGTGCAGAGCCCCTTGTCCAGTCCCATTCCATGTCCTTCCATCAGTCCCATGGATTAATTAGGTGGGCAATGCTCCTCCGGCAGCCCCTCCAGGAGCAAGCCCCCAGGCCTCTATTGCTTCTTCTTGAAGAAGCTGAATCTCTTTTCTCGGTCCTTCTCCTTGCCGTCCTTGCTGCGCAGGGCCACGGGACCCTCGAGGCCACTGTTGGGGGACACAGGTGGCATGCTCATGGCCCGCGTCATGCCCTTGCCAGTGAGAGAGGGTGGGTCCTCCATGTCCTGCTGGGGTGTTGGGGCACAGGCCACTGAGGCATTGATTATCCGCATCCAGGTGCTCATCTCAGCCTGGGGGAAAGAGAAGAAACTGTTGGCCATGGGTTGGCACAGGGAACTGGAGCACAGAGAGGGCAGGGCACTGGCTCTGGAAGGAGGCAGGGCACCATGAGGGCAAGGCAGAGGTGTGGGACTTTGAGGCACAGACAAGTTGTATCTGGGAGGGAACAGCTGAGCAGAGCTCTGGGGTGGGGCTCAGGATTCAGAGCTGACGAGGCAAAGCAACTGGGAGACGGTGGAGCACAGGAAGTGTAGGACTCGGAATGGGAAAGGCCAGGCACAGTGGGCAGGGATATCTGGAGGAAGCTCTAAGGCTGGAATAGGGCAAGGCAGAGGGTCCAGACTAATGGTGAGCATGGCAGAAAGGCTTCCCATAACTCAGGTGTTTGGCTACTGGCTCCAGGTATATGGAGGAGAAGCTAGCCCTCTCTGCTCCTTTCAGGTCTCCCCCACATTACAGCAGACTTGGATCCCCCAGTGGGCGGTGACAGGCAAGCAAACACACATAAACCTAGACCACTAGGAGGGGCCACAAGGAGCTGAGAGGCTATTGTGCAGGGGTGCCCCCCTGTGGACAGGGCACGCAGCGCCCTGGTGCGTAAGAGACTCACCTCATCCTTGGCCTGGAATAAATACTCTTTGCCATCGTTCAGCCTGCAGGGAGAAAAATAACACATGTTATGTCACCTCCCCATGTAGCTGAGCCAAACCCTACCTTGTGCCCTGTTCCCTCCAGCCTTTCCCCTCCACCAGGTCCCCTCCTGCTCACACAGACACCAACCTCACCACTGCGTTCCCTTCTCCCCTGCACCCGTGGGCTGCAGACCCTCCCTTCCCCACCCTGTGTGCCTGCCACAGAGGCTGCTCCTACCCCAGCTTGAAGACATGCTTGCGTTTCTTATAGTCCAGTGCCACGTTGCACTGTGCCCCCTGCAGGCTGACGGGCACCTCGCCATGGTAGGGGACTCCATGGCTGGCATTCTTAGCGTCTTTGTAGAAGCCCAGGCTGCCTTTGCGCAGGACACAGTAAACGTTCTGCCAGGACCTTGGGAGGAAGCAGAGTTGTCACAACAGCCAGGGGGAAATGGCAGAGCACAGAGCCATCACCACAAGGGAGCCAGGGGTCAGACAGAACGCCAGTGCAGGCAGGAGGGGTGGAGGGCTGGAGCACATAGCCATCAGTGACACCATCCAGGGCCCTGAACATGATACAGCCTCAGAGCTCAACTTTCACGGCCCTGTCCACCACAGTGGCAGATGGTCTTCAGACTTCCCCAGTGCAGGCAGGGGCAGGGCTTCTCTCACCTGTTGGCTGCTTTCTTGCCCTGCGCCTCCATCTCCTGCTTGCGGCACAGTGCCCCCTCCATGTGCTCCTGGGCAGTGGGGTCTGGTGACCGAAGTGGCAGCGTGGCTGAGTGGGCAGGCTCAGGGGTGAGTGCTGGCAACTTGGTGCGGGCCTTGGGCGAGGGGGCTGGGCTGTGCTCCTGCTTGGCCAGCACATCCGGCTGGGTTTCACTTGTCACCTCCGCCACCTCGGACATCTGGAAGGACAGAACTGGTCTGTGACAGGGAGTGCAATTCCTGGATGCCTCTCCAGGCTCTGCTCCACCACCCCAGCTGAACCACTCTCCTCTCACAGCTGAACCCAGGAGTCCAGGCTGTAACATGGAATGGATGGCGCTGTAGGTAGCAGGTGTTTCCCCTCACATACTTGCTGTTCCAGAATGGGGCACCCTGGCTCAGCTGCTCTCTGTGAGCCCTGCTAGCCCCAAGACAGCCCTGGCTGGGGCACTGTATCTGAAGGAGCTGCATTACCTGGGGGGACTCAGAGTCAGGGTAGATCCCATTCACAGCAGGCAGCTCTGGGGGATGGCTCTGCAGAGTGGAAGTCCTGTGGGGGGCACAAGGGCGAGCATTAGGAGCGAGGGATGCCGACATGTAGATGACTACACAATTAACTGATAAGCCTGGGATTATTGGTTAATCTTGTTGACTACATGCATTCCCGCGCCCTTGCTACCTCTGTATCAGAGGCAGCAAGGTGGAAGGAGTGGGAGTGGGTCCCCATGAGGAGCTGGCTTAAAAACCAGTTCTCCATGAGCATCGGCTACACCTGCCCCACCCCTGGAGCTGCTGCCTCTGATAGAACATAAGAACGGCCATACTGGGATAGATCAAAGGTCCATCTAGCTCAGTATCCTGTCTGCCAACAGTGGCCTAAACCATATGCCCCAGAGGGAGGGATCACAACAGGTAATCCTCACGTGATCCCTCCCCTGTCACCTCACCTCCAGAGAAACAGAGGCTAGGGACACCATTCCTACCCATCCTGGCTAACAGCCATTGATGGACCTAATCTCCATGAATCTATCCAGCTCTTTTTTGAACCCTGTTAAAGTTCTAGCCTTCACCGTATCATCTGGCAAGGAGTTCCACAGGTTGACTGTGCGCTGAGTGAAGAAAAACTTCCTTTTTGTTTGTTTTAAACCTGCTACCTATTAATTTCATTTGGTGACCCCTAGTTCTTTTATTGTGGGATAAAATTACTTTTCCTTATTCACTTTTTCCACACCAGTCATGATTTTATAGACCTTTATCCTATCCCCCCTTAGTCTCCTCTTTTCTAAGCTGAAAAGTCCAAGTCTTTTTAATCTCTCTTCAGAGGCAGCAATGTGGAGGGTGAGGGGGCAGGCTTTCAAGCAAGCGTCCTTGCACATGCCACATGCCATTTCCATGGAGCCGCCTGCTCCCCGCTTGCTGCTTCCTACAGAAGCAGCGGGGCGGGAGGGGAAGGGCACAGGCAGGAGCCAGTGCTGGGGGGAGCCGGCTCTATCAGAGGCAGCAGCGCAAGTTTGCATGGGAAAACAGTTTTTAAACTGGCTCCCCGCGCAGACCATCTCCCGCCTGCCATCCTGCACTGCTGCCTCTGGTAAAGAGGCAGTAGCATGAGGTGGCAGGGGGCTCCCAGAGAGTGGGGCTTGGAGCGCACTTGTTGCCAGCCCTGCTCCCCTTGGGGACTATCAAATAGTCATGTAACCACTAAGATTTCATGCAGTTACATTACTCTTCACTTACACGCTAACATCCCTGTTAGGGGCTGGTGGAGAGCCATGAGAAGGACCCCACCAGCCTTGCTTCCAGGTGATACCCCCCATTACTGGGACTTCCCCCACCACCGCCAGCCTGTGCTCCCTCTGCCACCCTCCTCCCCAATGCCAAGCCCCCTTTCCATTCTCTGCCAGGCTGCACTCCCCATGCTGTCCTCCTCTCCATGCCAGCCCCCTACACAGCTCTCACCCATCAGCACTGCTCAGTCCTAGCCTCTGCTGGCTGTCAGGGAGCAGCACTGGCTGCACCATAACCTCAGGCTCTGGCTCGGGTGGTGTCGGGGGCCGCCTCTTTCTCCTCTCCTCTTCGCGTCGCAGCTGCTCCTTTTCCTCCAGCTGCGGGGAGACGGGCACACAGAAGTGGAACAGCCCAGCC
This sequence comes from Pelochelys cantorii, assembly GCA_032595735.1. Lineage (NCBI taxonomy): Eukaryota > Metazoa > Chordata > Testudines > Trionychidae > Pelochelys > Pelochelys cantorii. The sequence goes on from CM064336.1 coordinate 37,958,756, forward strand.
CCTCCTGACAAGCTCCCACCTAGGCATTCAGGCCTGGGGCATGCCTCCACATGGCACAGTGCAGGGCTTGGGGGTGGGGAGCAGCAGCTCCATAGGACACCAACCCAGAGGAGCCAGGCCAGAGATCTGGTTCTGATCCATATCAAGGTGGCTACGCAGGGGCAGTGGTGGGAACCTGCTGAGGCACTCCAACCTGGTGTTCCAGATCTGACCCACTCAGCAAGTGACAGGCTGTAGTGGCAGAGTTGCTCACAACACAAGAGGGTCCTGGGCTTCCGGTTCTGAGCCATATGAGATAGGCCCAGAGGAGCAGAGCTGGGATCGACACGTAGCGGCTCCAGAATTGGGACTGCAGCTTTCATTAGTCTGGTAGACAGACCCAAGGGGCAGCACTCAGATCAGACCTGCTCCAGGGCAGGAGGCTCCCTTCAGCACGCTGAATGGGTGTCAGGCCTTAGTTCCAATTGGTGGCTTCTGTGGCAAACCCAGCACTACCTCTGGCCCATGGAGACATCCCCACCCCAGGCCAGGGCTCGGGCAGAGCCCAGGGAGGTGTATGGGCTGGCAGTGTCCCACCAAGGCACAGCCAAGAGCCTCAGTCTGCCCTTGGATGGCCTGAAGAGATGTGTGAGTGGGCACACCAGTCTCCCCAGCCACCACCCTCAGGCACAGAAGGAAGGGGCCATGTGTGGAGGTGCAGGCTGGGCTCTCACCGTGGTGAGTTTTTCCAGTGCCAGGAACCGCTCCTCCCAGGCAGCAGCTAACTTCTGGAAGCCTTCATGCCTCTTGATGAGATTCTCCACTTCGTCCACGTTACTGCCCAGCTCGGCTGAGCGCACAATGGGCTCCTGGCTGGACAGCCAGGCTTCAGCCATGCTGGCATCACGCCCGAACATCAGCACCTCCATAACTGCAGGGGGACAGCCCAGATGGATGGGGCAGTGCCGGAGACAGGGCCACAGATATCCAGTTCCCAGCCCCCAACAACCCACTAAACCCACTCCCCTCATGGTGCTGAGGATAGAACCCAAGAGTCCTGACTTCCCCTCTGCACCCTACCACATCTTCAGCCCCATATCTGTGCTGCTGCCTCTTTCCCTCCCCATACACAGAATGTCCTCCCTTCCCTGCCCCTTCTCCTCACTAACCAATCTGCAGCCAGTCCATCTTCTCCTGCCACCGCTCTCCAATCTCCTTGCGTCGCTCCTGCAGCTGGGACAGCTTCTCTGAAATCTGAGCAGAGGGGCTGGCTCAGGAAATAGGGAGGCCCTGAGCATCCCCACCCCACCCCACCCCACCGCAGAGGAACCCCCAAACTTGTGTTAGTCACATGGTCCCACTACTAGGAGCTAAGGCCCAGTCACATGATGGGGAAAGGACTGGATTATGATAGGGAATGTAAATCCCATGCAGGAGAGGGGTGTTTTGGGGGGTCACTTGGGAACAGATTGGAGGGGATCCTTCTTACCTGGGTCCCAGCACGGAGGTATCGGTATGAACTAGAAGAGACCCAAGACATCTAGTGCACACAACACCTGGGGACAGTGTCAAGGGGGAGAGCAGGGGTGGCAGAGGCACTGGGAGGTGGTGCTTGGGAGGTCTCACCTTGTCAGAGGCATAGTGGCCCTTGTCCAGCAGAGCGGTGCCCATGGCTATGCAGGCATTGAAGCTGTCCGTCCGGGCCTCCACCTCAGCTTTGATCCCCTGGTGGTTCTTGATGACCAGGTCGGCCGAGGACACGTCCCTGAGGCAGGAAGAGAAGGAGGTACCCTGCAATGGGGCTGAGCTGTCAAACAGCTCCTCACTCCCTTGAACCCCCAGACCTGCGTGCACTGGTCCATGCTGTTCTCTCCCAGCTGTGCCATGCTGGCTGGAGTAGAGGCCTGGCCAAGTCTGGGCTGGGCCATGTCAGTCTGGACTGAGCTAGACTGGTCCCTGCTGGGCCACACGTCTCTGAGGCTGGGCTGGGCTATGCTGAGCTATATTGACTTTGGGCCACACCGGGCTGGGCTATCCTAGTCCATGGCCCGGGGCTGCCCCACTCACCTGGGCTTCTCCTGGGCATCGATCTGCAGGTGCACCCCATCCATCCACAGCATCAGGTCTCGTACCATCTTGAAGAAGCGGAATTTGTCCACAGTATCAAGCAGCAGCTGCCGGCGGCCTTGGCTGCTGTTCAGCAGCTCGGTCCAGGCCTCACTCACAGCCTGCTCATGCCGCCGGATGTCGTCAGCCTTCTCACCTGCGTAGGCCTTCTGCAGTCGCGTTGCGTCCTCCTGCACCTGTTTCACCTGTGGGGGCCAGGGGAGGGGGGTCAGAAGGGCATCCCACCCCCACTCCCATGTGAGGGAAGTGTGCAGAGCAGGGAATCCCTGACATAGCACCACACTCCACCCTGCTCTGCCCCCTTTTCTGTACCCCATGCTGTCCCCTCCCCTGCATCCTGCCCCATACCTTGTCCCTCCATCCTACCCTGCTCCCCTCCACCTGCCCCAGAACCTGCAGATCCTATTCCCATCCTATCTTGCTCCCTTCCCCGCCACCCCAGATCCTACCCCACAACCCCTTCCCATCACACATTGCTCTCTTCCCCTCCCCCACACCTGGTACTCCCAACCCACTCTGCTTCCCTCTGCCTGTCCCAGACCCCCAGATCCTGCCTCCATCCTACCCTGCTCCCCTTCCTCACACTAGATCCTACCCCATACCCTCCCCCCATTCCATCCTGCTCCGCTCCCCCTATTCCAGACAATGACCACACCCCACTCTTCTCCCGCTGCTGCAGACCCTGTCCTCTCTCCCCATCCCCCAAGCCTGCCCAATCCCAGCCTGCCGTTGGTAGTACCTGGGCGCTGAGCGCCTGGATGTCATGCTCGTAGGCTGTGTGCATGCGCTGCATGGCCTCCGCCGTGTTCAGGTCCCGCCCCACCTCGTCGGGCAGTTGCTTCTGTTTGTGCTGCACCTGGGCCAGCGTCTCACGGGCATCATGATAGAAGCGGTGCAGCTCGTAGGAAGCCGCCAGCATCTGGCTGCGGGTGTCGATGAGCTCCAGCAGGTCGGCCCAGGCATCATTGAGTCCGTCCTTCCACTCAGCAATGGTGGCATTCTCTGAGTGCCCTGACGAGATCAGCTCGTCCGCCAGCAGGTTCACAGCGTCCACACGCTCCTGCCCGATGTTACTGGTGTCACGGGAGAACTCCCGGAATTTGTCTCGCAGCATCTGGGGAGAGAGAAGGGTCAGGGAGGGCCACAGGCAGTGATGGGACCCAGGTCTGGGGAGACTGGGAGAGGGGCCTACAAGGGGCAGGCAGGAGAAGGAATGGGCTTGAGGGATGGGAGGGGCCTCAGGCACATGGGCTTCATGTAGGATTTTCACGGCTAGTGCTGGCCGAGAGACATGGTCACAGCCCCACATCGCACAGAGATTACTCCACCGTGGGTAGCCAGCTGGGCACTGATACCAGCCGAGAGTGGGTTGGCTCAGGACGAACCAGTCTGAATCCAGACTGACCAGTATCAACCAGTACAGACCAGGATAGCTCAGCATGGACCAGTCTATCCCAGTTCAGACTGACATGGCCCAGCTCCCTCTGCTGGGCACTGGACACTCACAGTGACATGCTCGTAGTCCTGCCCCAGCTCGTGGGAGGCAGCCACCACCTCGCGCTCCGAGATCCATTGCTCCAGGTCATCCACATCACGCTTGAGCTGGCAGAGGCGCTGGTGCTCCTGCAGCTTGCCCCGCCGCTCCTCCGCCAGGTCTTTTAGGCTGGCGTACAGCTTGTCTACCTGGCCCTGGCGCAGGGTGAGCCGCTCGCTGCGGGGGGAAGAGCCACTTGAGCCACAGGGAGGACCAGTCCCTTGCTCACTGGAAGTGGCAGCAGGGGCCCAGGAGCTGGGAAAGCCCTGGGGCTAATGCATTGCCCAAGAGGTCCCATGCTGTGGGGGCCATGCTGGGGTGGGCCACGCCACACTCGATGGGGCTGTGCCAGACTTGAGACAGGCCACACCAAATGAGGAAGGGGGTATGTGGCTACGGGAGTCTCCACCTCTATCCCAAGCCAGAGGGACTGAAGGTTCCTGGTCTGATCTTCCCTGGGAAGCCATGGTGCCCCTCTGTCCATGCACGGCCAGAGTGTCAGGCCATCAGGGCTGTGATGCAGGTAAAAGCAGCATCCAGCCAGGCTCAGGCTCAGCAGGGGGGAGGGATGGGATCCTAGCAACCTGTGGGAGGCTGTGCACTCGCTGCCCCCCAGCAGGACAGGACCATGAGACCTGGGCTCTGTACCCCCCGGAATGAGGGAGAGTGAGGGTGGCTCACCTCTCTGGGTGCTCGCTGGCCACCATGTCGCGGCTCTGGTTGGAGAGCTGGTGGATGGTCTGGGCATAGTCATCCAGCACCTGCTCCAACACCAGGTGCTTCTTCACCATGGCCTGGGCAATCAGCTCATCCTGTGGGTGCCGGACACCAGGCATCAGAGAGGGATGAAGGATGCAGATATTGTGACGTAGGCACACAAGGGCAAGGGTGCAGGTGCCATAAAGCAGGGGCAAAAGGGGGGGGTGCTGCAAAGGGAGTGGGTGGGGCAGGGCTGCCCACAGCCTCTGGAATGGTGGGCAGGCTGAAGGCCACTCAGCTCTCATAGGCCCACAGCTCTCACAAGCTGGGAGGGTCAGAGTGGGTGCAAGACATCCAAGCGTGGGGTGGGCTTTGATCCATGACCCCAGACACCTCAGCCTTCTCCTAAAATGGGGGGGACCTCAGTTGTGTGCAGCCCTCAACTGATTTTTCTGTGACTCAGTGGTTCCCGACCCCAAAATGGTTCCCCACCCCTGGCCTAAGACACCATGAGCAGCTCCTGTGATTGGAAGTTGCACCCAGCGAGTGAGAGGGGCCTGGCTCCCATGAAGACTGAGGGGTAAGGGGGCTTCCAGAGGCAGAGGAGGTGGGGTAGGTTGGGCTCTCTGCCCCGCCCCCATCTGTGCCTGCTTGTGGGACATTGTGCACAGTACTTCTGGAGCGGGAGCACCCAGAGGGTGGAGGTACACCTGGTTCCCATGGTTGGTTCCCTTTCTCTCAGACCTTGGCCTTCTCTTGGGACATCATGTGCAGCTCCTGCTCGCCCATCCAGGCCTCCGCTTCGGCCACATCGAAGTAGAACTGCTGGGCAGCATGTGCCCGCTCCAGGCGCTGGTGCCGCAGCTCCGCCTGGTGCCCCAGCTCCCGCCAGGCTTCCCGCAGCTCTTCCACCCGCTCCACAGGCCCACAGTGTGCTAGCCCTGCCCTCCGCTCCAGCAGCTCCTCCACGCGTGGCTCATGGCCCTGGATCTCCTTCTGCAGGGTCTGGAGCAGGAGCATGGGCAAGTGGGGTCAGCATGTGGTTATCACCCTCACCCCTATCCCTAACCTGAATCCCGCTCCAGAGCTTCCCCACCCCCAGGCTCTCTGCTCCAACCTCTGCCATTGGGAAGCTCCTTCAGTAGAATCTGGGAGCAGAGAGGAAGGGGGGGGGGAGGGTTATGGTACAGCCACCCCCAGGGCTCACCACTCCTCTGCCCCTCCCCCAGTTCACCTCCCTCATCACTATCCTCCACCAACCCTTCCCCCACCTGCTCCTCTTTTCAGATTCCCCCTGTTCCCACCCTCTACCCTGCCTTTTATGCCCCACATGAGGTAGGAAGCCTCTCTGGCACTAAGTGGGGTGAGCAGACTTCATCCCCCACCCCCAGCACCACACCTGGTTCTTCTTTATCAGCAGCTGGACGGTGGGCAGGTCCTTGCCATGATCGGTCGAGATAGCCATGGGCATCCGCTCCCTCACCCACAGCTGAAAGCACAGTGAAGAGCAGGGTCAGGGGCACGGGGGACACAATGGGCAATTGCATGGGGGGGGTTGCACAGCGGGGCACACAGTGGGGATGCAGGGAGAGCTACACAGTGTGGAGGATGCATGAGGGGCTGCACAGTGTGGGGGATAGTGGGGTACTGTGTGGGAGTGCACAGGGTGGGGGATAGTGGGGCACTGTGTGGGAGTGCACAGGGTGGGGGATAGTGGGGCACTGTGTGGGAGTGCACAGGGTGGGGTCTGCACAGGGTGGTGGGGGTGCATGGAGGCTGCACAGGGAAGGGGATGCATAGGGAGGCTGCACAGGGTGGGGTAAGCATGGAGGCTGCAGAGGGGGGGAATGAGGCATGGGACAGGGGTTTCCTGGGGGGCTCTGCATGGGCAGACTCAATCCTGGCAGCCCCTAATAAATATAATATATGGAGATATACCATCTCATGGAGCTGGAAGGGACCTTGAGAGGTCACTGAGTCCAGTCCCCCACCCTCACAGCAAGACCAAGTACCATCCCTGACAGATTTGCCCCAGATCCCTAAATGGCCCCCTCAAGGGCTGAGCTCACAACTGCGGGTTTAGCAGGCCAATGCTCAAACCACTCAGTTATCCCTTCCCTGCAACATGACTGTCTGAATATCAGTATGGAGGGTTAATGGAATTTCCCAGTTCTAAAAAAAAAAAAATCCACTCCCACGCAAAATTCCATCCCACAGACCCAGCCTGACCTCCTGCCCCATCCACTTGTCATGAGTCTGGGTGGGACCCCAAAACATGCTGCACAGAGCCCCACTGCTGAAGCTAAAGGGAGTTACCAGCAAGGGTTAGGGATGTTAAATATCGGTTAACTGAACAGTCAATTAACTTCATGAAATCGTATTGGTTACCCGACTATTCTATAGTCCCCTTGGGTGGGGCTGGCAGCCATTGTGCTCTGGCCCTACTCCCAAGGAGCCCCCTGCCATTTGCTGCTGCCTCTGTATCAGGCGGGACCTGGTCTGCTAGGGAAGCCAATTTAAAAACCAGCTCCCCTCGTGGACCAGCTGCCTGTTGCCCTGCGCTGCTGCCTCTGTCTGGAGTGGGAGTTGGGGGGATTGAGCTCTGGGACCCGGCACAAGCCAGAACTGAGCTGGGCTGCCTGCCCCCCTGGATCCTAATACATTTTAAATGCAGAGCCACAGTAGGGGTAGGTCCTGGACCCAGGGCGAGCTGGGCTGCAGGCCAGTCTGCTAAAAAATGTACTGGTGGGGGAGGGAAATGCGTGTAGTCTATAGCATTAACCTAGGAGCTTTTGCTTATTGGTTAATCGACTACACTATTACATCCCTAGTAGGGGTAGCAGGTTGTTAGGTCTAGGGGACTGGTCCCTGGATGGGGTGGAGACTCCCACTTGGCCAGTGTTCAACAGCACTGGGAGTCAGGATTCCTGAGTTCTCCCTCAGCTCTGGGAGAGGTGCAAGGCCTAATGGGTGAGAGACGGAGACTAGGAGTAAGGACTCCTGGGTTCCCCACAGCTCTGGGGGTGTGGGGTGTAGTGGGTTGAACCAGAGAGGCTGGGAGTCACAACTTCTGGGTTTCCCCTAGCTCGGGGGGGTAGGGGTTACAGGATCTCGTGGGCTGGAATGGAAGGCTGGTCTCTGTCTCTGGGTCTGGAGGGGAGTGCGGAGCAGTGCAGCACAGCAAGCCCAAAGATCTAGCATGTTCATTCGGAGAGGTAGTGTGGCTCCGTAACTGAGATTTAGATCTGCCCCATTAGAGGCTCAGTGCCAGCCCCTGCTAGGGACTCGTCATTCAGCCCCAATACTGTCCAGGGGACATTGTGGCCTGTAGGAGAAACCCAACCTAGATGCCCCCTACCTGGCATGGGGGAGTGCTGGGGGCAGCAGTGGAGCTCTGCACTCCTGTCATTCTATGTTGAGGCCCATGGCATAAGAGACAGTTGTCTGAGGAGCTGGATCTCATTCCCATCTCCCCTCTCTGGAATCCATTTCCCATCCTCTCCCCCCATGGCAGTGACACCCCCAAACCAATGTTCCTTCCAATCTTTGCCATCCGTGTACAGAATACCTTTCATGCCCCGAGGCAGGTGTGAATATGCACCCCCCAACAGAAACAAAACCCAGCTGTGGGTGCTCTTCCAATCTGCTGGTGGCATTGGACTCTCTCCTGAGCAGCTGCCCAAGCACACAGCTTACAGGGAACACTGCCCCCACCCTTGCACTGCCTCGGACTCACGATCTCGTCCTCCAGGTCACGGTTGAACTGGTGCTCCTCCTTGGAGGCCAGCAGCTTGCAGCAGCGCTCTTTCAGTGGGCCCCGCAGGTCCAGGAACTTCTCCTCCACCGCCCGGAACTTGCCTTCTACCTCAGCCGTGTTGGTATCCTCTTGGCTCAGGGCCAGAGCCTGCGACTGGATGGCCTCCACCTCCTTCTCCCGCACATCCATCTGGTTCTCCAGCATCTGAGGGGCAGGGAGCAATGTTACAGCCTTGAGGACCCCAGCAGAGAGCTCCCAACGGGAGCAGGGAGTCTGACCCTTCCCCCATTGATACAATGTAGCCACATGCCCCCCTCTCCTTGGGGATCCTGCAGGCAATCTGTCCCATTTCTGAGCAAAGAGAAGGATCCATGGTGCATGGGGTGGGTTAGGGATGAGTCCAGTCTAGGGTTCTCCAATGTTGTGGCCCTTGAAAACAGGAGAACAGGCTCTGGGACTGAGAGGGTTAGAGGGCCAGGGTCTGCCCATATCTCATGGTCCTCTGGGACCTTGAAGTTCAGGTCATCTTGGCACCCAATCATCCCTCACCCCAAGAACCTGCCCTCTCCTGGCCCAGGCCTCCCCTCTATTGTACCCTCTAGCCCAGACCTGTTGCTTTTTCAGCAGGATGTTGACGCTGGTCAGGTCCTTGCCATAATCGTCAGACTGAAGCTGGGCCTGCAGCCCGGCCAGCCAGACCTCCAGGGCGGAGCAGCTCTGGGTGAAGAGCTCAGCCCGGTTGGCATCGAAGAGGCACTGGGCCTTGGTTTTGGTGGTGGACTCCAGCTCGTCCCATAGCCGGTGGAGGCTGCCCAGCTTCTCCTTCACCACTGGTTCCAGCTCCGGCTTTTCCACCATTAGCTGCTGCCCCTCCTGTCAGGGACCCAGAGTAATGGTTAGGAGAACAAGGCCCTGCATGTGCTGCAGGGACTTTGGGCCCCAGCAGGCCTGGCCAGGCTCAGATGAAGGCCAAGTTGCGAAAAGCCCTGTGCCCTGCCTTCTGGAGTCATGATCACGGTCACACCTGAGTCTGCAGGGATCCTGAGACAATGGCTCTGAGAGGCAGGACCTGCCCCATTCATCTTACTGCTGCAGGGGCCAGGTCATCCCTATCCCAGCAGGGGGGCTTAGCATGAAGTCAGTGGCCCAGCTCCCCCACTCACAGGCCCAGCCTTTGGGCAAGGTGAGCAAGGTGGTCGCCTTGGGACCCACGCATTCAGGGCCCTGCAGCTCCGTGCATTCAGGGCCCCAAGCTGCCCACCCAGCCAGGAGCTGCATGGCTCAGCATGCTGCCTTGGGCCCCGCACACTCCTTGGCTGGGCCTGCCCACTCAGTCATGCACAGATAACCCAACTGGTAGGACAAGTGCTGGGGGCCCCACTGACAACCCAGCGACTCTGGGAACATAAGGGGGAGGTGTGCAAGGGTCCTTGGGAGAGAGGGTCCATGGCAAGGTGTGGGACTGTGGGGGCAGAGTCACGGTCTTAGGGCCAGGCTATGGTGACAAGTGCATGGAGGGGGGCAGGACCATGGTGTTTGTGTGCAGCCATGGAAGAGGTCCTAAAATGCCTGGGTGAGGTCCCCAGTTTGCCATACTTCCCCCCACCTTCTCAATCTTGTCCAGCCAGTCCTTGTTGGAAGCCAGCTCAGCTGTGAAGGCCTGGTGCTTCTGCCACTTGGTGTGCAGGTTGCGGGCCTCGTCATACGACATGTCTTGGGCTGTCAGCATCTTCTCATTGATCCACAGGGTGAGCTGATGGGGAGGCAGAGAAGAGTGAGGATCCCTTGACCCCTGGCCCCCTTGTCCTGCAGCCCCCCTCCCCCACATTCTCTGCCCTCTCACCTCCTGGCAATCCTGCAGGAAGTGCTGCAACTCCCGGTTATCCCGCAGCCGCCTCAGTAGCTCATTGGCTGCATCCCGATTCCGCTTGTGCCTGGGGAGGGAAAGCAGAGGCTCATGGGACATGTCTTCATTGTCTTAATCAGTGATGTAGATAACGGCATAGAGAGCACACTTGTAAAGTTTGTGGACAACACCAAGCTGGGAAGGATTACAAGTGCTTTTGAGGATAGGACTGAAATTCAAAATGAACTGGACAAACTGGAGAAAGAGTCTGAGGTAAATAAGAGATCTTCAAAAAGATCTCACCAAACTGAGTGATTAGGCAACAAAATGGCAAATGAAATTTAATGTGGATAAGTGTAAAGTAATGCACATTGGAAAAAATAACCCCAACTATACGTACAGTATGATGGGGGCTAATTTGGCTACGACAAATCAGGAAAGAGATCTTGGAGTTATCGTGGATAGTTCCCTGAAAACTTCCACACAGTGTGCAGTGACGGTCAAAAAGGCAAATAGGATGTTAGGAATTATTAAGAAAGGGATAGAAAATAAGACACAGAATATCTTACTGCCCCTGTATGAAACCATGGCACGCCCACATCTTGAATACTGTGTACAGATGTGGTCTCCTCACCTCAAAAAAGATATTTTGGCTTTGGAAAGGGTTCAGAAAAGGGCAACTAAAATGATTAGGGGTTTAGAACGGGTCCCATATGAAGAGAGGTTAAAGCGACTGGGACTTTTCAGTTTAGAAAAGAGGAGACTAAGGGGGGATATGATAGAGGTATATAAAATCATGAGTGGTGTGGAGAGGGTGAATAAAGAAAAGTTATTTATTAGTTCCCATAATAGAAGAACTAGAGGACACCAAATGAAGTTAATGGGTAGCAGGTTTAAAACTAATAAAAGAAAGTTCTTCTTCACACAGCGTGTAGTCAACCTGTGGAACTCCTTGCCAGAGGAGGCTGTGAAGGCTAGGACTATAACAGAGTTTAAAAAGAAGCTAGATAAATTCATGGAGGTTAGGTCCATAAAAGGCTATTAGGCAGGGGATAGAAATGGTGTCCCTGGCCTCTGTTTGTCAGAGGCTGGAGAAGGATGGCAGGAGACAAATCGCTTGATCATTGTCTTCGGTCCACCCCCTCTGGGGCACCTGGTGCTGGCCACTGTCAGCAGACAGGCTACTGGACTAGATGGACCTTTGGTCTGACCCAGTACGGCCATTCTTATGTTCTTATGTTCTTATCTTAAGATGAAATTCAACAAGTACAAATGCAAAATACTCCACCTAGGCACCACATTTCAGGAAAGATGTGGACAAATAGGAGAAGGTCCAGAGAAGAGCAACAAAAATGATTAAAGATCTAGAAAACATGACCTATGAAGTAAGACTAAAAGAACTGGAATTGTTTAGTCTGGAAAAGAGAAGACTGAGAGGGGACATGATAACTGCTTTCAAGTATCTAAAAGGAGGAGGGAGAAAAATCATTCTCATTAACCTCTGATGATAGAACAAGAAGCAATGGGCTTAAATTGCAGCAAGGGAGGTTTAGGCTGGACAATAGGAAAAACTTCCTATCAGGGAGGCTAAGCACTGGAATAAATTATCTAGGGAGATTGTGGAATCTCCATTATTGAAGATACTTAAGAGCAGGTTAGACAAACACCTGTCAGGGATAGTCTAGATGGTGCTTGGTCCTGCCATGAATGCAGGGGACTGGACTTGATGACCTCTCGAGATTCCTTCCAGTTCTATGATTCTGTGGGGCCTGCCCTCTCTATGTAGCATCACTGCCTTGGTTTGTGAGGTCTCCTGACTACCTTAGGCACTAGTAACTTGTGCTCTCTGAGCAGGATGACCTGAGATCTATCCCAAAGACTGCTCTGACCTGTTGGGGGCTCTGGCTAAGATAGGAGCTGCAGCTCATCACAATCATTAATCTCAGTATCATTCTTCCTGTTTAACTCCAGTGGGAAGGGACTTGTCCTCAATCACATAGCCAGGTATTACCAGAACCAGGGGAAGAATCCAGGAGTCCCTTTCCAGAGCTGGAGACTGAATGCAGGAGTCCTGACTCCCAGGCCCCCCTGCTCTAACCCACTAGATCCCACTCCCTTCCTAGATCAAGGATAGAACCCAGACAATGATGACACAACAGGATTCCCAGAAGCCTTTGGGGGCTGGGCTCTCACCTGCCATCGATGGAGTCAACCTTCTCCTGGATTTTGTCTGCATGGACGCTGTCCCCCACAATCAGCTTCCGCCCAGCATCCACCAGCCCCTTGATCTTCTCCCCGTTGGCCTCCATGGTGGTCATGAAATCTTCATGTTTCTTAATGGAGGCCTCTGCCCCTTGCAGGGTGCTGGGCATCTCAGTGTGGGACAGCGCATATTCCTGCAGGGGCGAGCCACACACAGGCATAGCACTGGGCATGGCCCATGTCATAGACCCTGCCCTGAGTGAGATAGAGAGCCCAAAGGAGGAAACTAGGGGCCAGTGGAATGGAGAGGTACTGAGGCTCCTGGGGTGAGTGGAGTTTGGGCGAATGGAGATCTGGGGAACTGATACAGCGATGGGGATTTGGAGAGGGAGTTTGGGGCAACTGGAAACATGGAGGATACAAAGCTGGATGGATCCTGGAAGCTGATTAAGTGTGTAGGAAGGAATACTGGACTGGATGGGCCCATTAGTCTGATCTGGGCCAGGGAAGGGGGTGCCATAATGGACTGTATGGGTCTCAGAAACTTGCCTCCCTCCAGGCATACTAGCTGTCCCAGCCTTACCTGGTTGCTGAGCACACCCTCCACCTGCTTGGTGTCCCGCAGAAAGAGCTGGAAGCCATAGGCCTGGGACAGCAGATGGTGCCTGTTTTCCCACATCTGGCCCAGTTCCTTCCAGCCAGTGTCCAGGGCCTGCAGGCGCTGCTGCAGAAACATGTACTGGGCATCGGTCTGGCCCTGCGTCACCTCCTGGCCCATGGCTCGCATGCTCTGATAGTCCTCTTTGTAGTGCTCAATCTCATTACGGATGCTTTCATGCTGGTTCAGCAGCTGCTCAGCCTCGGCCAGGGTGGCTGGCACGTCCTCAGAAGCCACGGCCGTCTGTGTCCGTGACAGCCAAGCTTGGAAGTCGTCCAAATCACGCAGGAAGCCTTGCAGCTTGCTGGCCTCACCCAGGGACTCCTCGCGCCGCCGCATAGTCTCACGCAGCTCGGCCCACACAGCCTTGATGTCTGCAAGCTGGTCTAAGATGGGCGCCGCCTGGTCTGGATGCTCGGCTGCTAGCGTGGCTGCCTCCCCCTGCAAATCCAACACCTTGCCCTGGATGGCCTCCAAGTCTCGTTCCATGCCCGTCAGCTTCCTCTGCAGCGCCATGACACCCGCCAGGTCATTGCCCAGCTCCTGTGTTGACTCGATCACCTTGGTCTTCTCCCTCATCCAGGACTTGGTCTCATTGCACTCCAGGTAGTAGTTCTGAATGTTCAGAGCTGAGGTCAGTGCAGCCTTCTTCTGGTCAGCCAGGGCACGGAACCGCTCCCATCTGGGGAAGGGGACGGGGAGGTCAGTATGAGGCCTGTGCCACTGACCACCCTGGAGCTGCCAAGCCCATGGCACTGCTGAAGGCAGCCCTCCCCAGAACCCCAGTTCCTGCTGTTGGATGCAGAGCCCCACAGATTCCTCCTCATCCTCACGGGTCACTCAGCACCTCACACAACCCCTCCAATGCAGAGCTGCCTGCCCCACCCCCAGCATCAAGCAGCCTGCTCTCCCAACCCGCAACCCTCCTCCCCAGCACTAAGCAACCTGCCTTCCCTGTTCCCCTGGTGCCAAGCCCCCTTCCCTCCCCATTCTCCCCCAAGTGCTAAGCCACTTGCCATTCCTGACCCCCCCTCTCTCCAGCACCAAAACCCCTGCTCTCCTTGTTCCCCTGGTGGTGAGTTGTGTGCCCTCCCACTGAGACCTGGTGTTGAGCTGCTCCTGCGTGGCTTGGATGCTCTCCTTGTTGCGGTGGTCAGTGCTCAGCAGCTGCCCAGCAATCTGATTGATGGCCGTGATGCGCAAAACCAGGTTATTCATCTCAGGCTCCAGTGTCTCAAATCTGCAGGCCCAGAGGTACAGGCTCAGCTAATGATGCGCTCAATCCCTCCTTCCCTGTGTGGCCTGAACAGCCAACACCTTGTGCTCCCCTCAGCACAGCACCAGCAGCCACTAACCATGCTTCTATTCACTGCATGCTGGGAAAATCCAGGCTGCTCTCCCACAGGGCCTCATCATGGACACAGCAGCCAGAGAATAATGGAGGAGCAACGTATTCTAGGGTTTCCCACCACATGTCCAAGGGGAAGGAAGGGGGATCAGCTATGGCCATTAGGGGCTCTGGCTATTAGGGGCTCTGTCCCCACCAACACCCTGGTTCCAGGGAGAGGCTGCCAGGTAGGGCAGGCCGGTTTAAAGGGTGTCATGGCTACAGCGAGCCAGGCCACTGACTGGCCACAAGGGCTGCCTGAGCATATGTGCCCCAGTGCATGTTGGGAAAAGCCAGGCTGCTCTCCCATGGTGCCTAAGTGAGGACAAACAGAGCAGCACAAAGGGGGGATCAACGCATTCTGGGATGTCCCACCACATAGAGAGTTGGGAGAGACTAGCACCGTGGTTACTCGCTGGCTGCTAGGGGCAGCTGGGTATGGGCCTGATGAGACTGGGCCGGGTGGTGCATGTGGGCCTGGTCAGCCCCCACTCACCTCTGCTGTACAACCTCTAGGTCCTCCAGCTTCTCAGGGATCTCCATGGCATGCAGCCACTGTTCCTTCTCGCCAATCCACAGCCCGCAGGCGTCGGCCTCGCTGAACATCTTGTAGAGATTGAGGGCATCCTGCAGATCCTGCTTGCGGCGCTCGGCCAGGGTGGCCAACTCCTGGTAGCGCTGTTCCACAGCAGGCAAGCGCCCTGCCACTTCAGGTGCATGGGCAAAGGCAGGTGGCAGGCCCTGGGCCTGCTCATGCAGCGCAGTGATGGCAGGCCGGTGGTTTTGGATTTCCTCTTCCACGTCCTTGTGCTTCTTGACCAAGCTCTGAGTAGAGTACTCATCATGGCCCACCTCTGGGCTGGACACTAGCCGCAGGGCATCCATGAGCCAGGCCTCCATATCGTCTGCATCAGCCTGGAACTGATAGAGACTGGAGGCCTCGTGAAGGCGCCGCTCCCGCTCACCTGCCAGTGCCTCGAGGTGTTGCCACTGCTCCTCAATCTCCCGGATGCGCTCAGCCACTTCGCGGGCCCCAAAGTGCCCCTCACGCACCAGGCTGTGGCCCTGGGCTGTGGTGTGCTGGAGGGGTCCATAGCGGCCGCTCATCTCATCGCGGAAGGCATTGTGCTTGCTGATGAGGCGCAGCACGCTGGTCAGGTCCTTGCCGAAATCATCTGATGACAGGATCTGCTCCTGCTCCCGGATCCAGGCCTCCTCCTCGCCCATGTCCCAGAAGAATTTCCACAGGCGCCGGGACTCCTCCAGCTTGGCCCGGCGCTTGCCCGCCAGCTCTACCAGCTCCTGGTAGCCCAGCTCTAGCATGTTCACCCTCTCCTGCACCAGCTGGGGGTCGCACGGCTTGTATCCTGTGAAGGGACGTGGACATTGTAGCCCATAGGTCGGTTTCAAGGTAAAGGATAAGAATAGCAATGCAGAAACACAAGAGAGTTCCCGGCACAGACCTATCAGAATAGCTTAAGGTGGTTGTACAGACACGAAGCCTAAGAGCCTGCATAGGAGTAGCTGCTATTAGGTTAGCATAAAAAAGTAAATCAACAGGGCCTAAAGTCACAAGATGGCATAAGATTTTGTTTTACTAATTTGGTAATAGGCTAACTGGTAACTGACAGAAGGTAGTTTGCACCACTTTAGGGTATTTCTGGAGGGAAATATCAATAAATACCTAACTACCTGCAACTATTAGGGATGTTAAAATGTGCTTAATTAAGTAAACGTGTAACCACTGAAAATTTCAGTGGTTATAGGGTTACACGTGGGGGGTGGGAGGTGGCTCCCTCACATACTGGCTCTCGCCTGCCCTCCCACACTACTGCCTCTGATACAGAGTGGGGTGGGGCAGGGACAGGCAGCTGTCAGGGAGCCAATGCATGCAGGGAACCAGCTTTGAAGCCGACTCCCTGCACATACCAGGAGCCTGCATGTAACCATGAAGGTTAACCAATGAGCCCAGGCTCATTGATTAACTGTGTACACGGCTACACTTTCACATCCCTAATAACTATCGTAATTTAATTGACTTGTATGCTAATAAGTTTGAACTAATTAGTATAGTAACCCATGGGAAAAGGACACTCCAACATTCCGAGGGTGAGGAAGTCAAGATAGTGAAAGAGGGTGGAGCTATTCATACATAAGCACCAAAGGCCTATAAAACACCTGGTTTCTCCATTGGCACTTAGTCACACTAGGATCTGACTCAACTTTCCGAGCTCTCCCCCAGGATGGAGTGAGCGAGTACACATGTGTGCTGGTCTGCGTCATACTTACAGCATTGTCTTATCTAACTTTACTTGTTTGGATAGTTATATTTACTGGACTGATCACTGCAGTAATAAAACTCCTACAATTACCAAAAATGATCCCTGAGTGCAAGTGCAGCTGCTACTGCCATGCCCCTAATTCTGGAGATAGCGGGCCTGATTTTGGGACAAGAACCTACCAAATTGCAGAGTGCTGACTGGGGGAAATGATATCAGCCACATAATCAATAGATCAGGCAACAATGTGGGATCCCTGCTTACAGCCTCCTTCCTCTGCCCTCTGCCCCACAGGGAGAGCCATGAGGCCCCTGATCCTTGGGTCCTGGAGGCAAGAGGGGACTGGGGTCACCGTACTGGTGTCCATGAGGATGGGGAGACAAACAGGGCCCACAGGGAGTGATGGGGGAAGGAAAGCCCAAGCTAGTTAGAGCTAGGCACAGAGCAGGATTTACACCCAGGCAGGGAACCTCCCCGGAGAAGAAGAGGGATGAGGAGTTGGCAGGGTGGCTTCTGATATGGCACATCCCCTGCAGCTGTGGACCCCCTCCCAGAGCCTTTGACACCTCACTGGTCTCCGAGCTGCTCTCTTGAGGGCTGGATCTGGGGCGGGGCATGGAGAGCATGGGACATGGAGGAGCTATGTGGTCCAGACTGGGACATGGCAGGGTGCGAATGGAGGGGGAGGAGGTGGCTCAGGTACCTTCTCCAGGGGCAGCGAACCTCTTTGCAGCGCTGCCAACAGCCTTGATGCGCTCAGCCTGAACAGTGATGTCGGCCTCCACGAGCGCATGGATCTGCAGTAGGTCATCCACACCGTGCAGGTGCTTACCGAAGTCCTGGGACTGCAGGCGGCCCTGCGGAGGGACGGGTGGCTGCTGACTGCAAGGGAAGCCCCATGCCCTCTTGGCCCTGCCAGAGAAGGGCCAAGCCTACACATGGAGCCAGGCATCCCCCACACTCCGCCTCAGTCCAGGCGACAGACCTAGCAGCAGACTGCACTGGGGCACGTGGGCACAGTACCCAGCACTAGGGCCTCGAACTCCCCTCTGCTCCATGGCACCCACATGTCCTATTCCCTCTCCTCCATAGTCCCTCTGGGGTGCTTGAGCTGATAGTGTCCCCAGCTTTGACTCCACCCCTTACCCTTTCCAGGAGGAAGGCCAGCCTGCCACTCTGCCACCCTCTGCTACAGGCTCCTGGGAAGGGGGCTGGCAGACAGCACCACCTGAGGCACCTACCCAGACAGCTGGGCCCCCTGCAGGTGGCAGATGGTAGCAGCCCAGGCTGGGGCAGGCTGCTCCCAGCCAGACCGCCCCTCCACCCCTGTACCTTCATCTCTTCCATCCAGTCCATGAGGTAGGCCAGGTCCTGGAACATCTTCTGCAGGTCCAGGTTGAGGAGCAGGCGCTCACGGCGTGAGGCCACCAACTCCCGCAGGTAGTCCCACAACCGCACCACGTTGTTCTTGCGGGCCAGCACGCGCTTGATGTCATGGTAGCGCTCCGCCTCTAGCTCGCTGGCCACAGCGTTCACGGCCTGCACGCGCTCACTGTAGGCCACAATGTCTGTCTCAATGGCCTCGTGCTTCCTCACCGCTGCCTCCACCGCCGAGATGTCCAAGCCAAAGTTATCCTGGGGACAAGGCAGGCATCATGCTGGGGTAGGGCTGGCTGAGGGGTCAGTGCACAGCCCCTCCCACTCACAGACCATGGAGCCAGCCTGCACCTGGCGATGCACTGTGGTCCATCGAAGAGAGCACTGGACTGGGAGCCAGGACTCCTGGTTCTGTTCCCAGCTCTGGAGGGACATGGCGTGTAGTGTGCAGGGGGAGGGCTGGGAGTCAGGATCCTGGACTCTATTCACATGGCTCAGGGGTTTGAGACTCACCTGGGACACCAGTCGCTGGTTCTCACTCAGCCATGTCTCCCGCATGGCTGCCTTGCGGTCAAATCGCGCTGCCAGCTGCTCCAGCTTTTCCTGCCGGATCAGCTCATTGCGCAGTGCCAGCTCCCGCTCGTGTTCCGCCTTCTCCAGCCGCTCCCAGGCCTTCAGGGGGAGGGGGCGTTAATTACAGTAGGGGGGTCAACATCTAACACGGGCCAATTATTAACGACAATACCAGTGGCCATCTCCCAGCAATCCCTCACCCAGCGCTGAGAAACACCCGCCTTCGGGGTGGGGGGTGGGGACTGTTTCTATAGGGATCCCCCCCACCTGGCCCTTAAATGCAGCAACCTCTGTGGTGGAATGTGGGGGGCTGTTTATACAGGAATCCCTTGCCTGGCTGTGAGACATTTTCTGTCACATCCAAAAGATGACCACCTCCAGCAGCAGAGCCTCCTAGCACTGCATTGGGGCAGGAGAGTCAGCACTGGCTGCAAGGAGAAAGCACCCTGGCTCTGCCTCGTGCTGCCTCACCTTGTTGATGTCAGAGATAAGCTTGCCCTCGCGTGGCATATACACCTTCTGGTTGTTGGCACGCATCTTGCTCTGTATGGTGAAGAGAAGCACCTCCAGGTTCCCTTTCTCTGTGAACCTGAAGGGTGGGGGTAGGGTAAAGGGTCAGATAAAGCATTGGGGGGAATAGGGTGAACACAGAGCATGAGAGCTGGGCCAGGCAGACTGGTCACAGAACCTGGGGCAGGAGAGCAGAGGCAGGGGGCTGAGGCTGGAGCAAGAGCAACAGAACCTGAACCCAGAACACACATCAACTTCCCTTCCCTACCCTCCCTGTAGTTCTCTTCAAGTTGCCACCAGTGGGTGCTTATGTCATGCCAGAGGCTCCCCAGGTAGGAGATAAATTCAGAAGCGTAGGACAGGAAGTAACCTCAATAGCTCATCTACTTTGGTCCCCTGCACTCCAGGCAGAATTAAGACCAGGTCTATACTAGACCTGGAAGGTCGGCTTAAGGTACACAATGCCAGCTAAGTAAGTTAAGTTGCTGAAGTCAACATACCTTAAGCCCTTTTCACAGGGGGGAGGTTGATGGAGTAGCAGCAACAGCAAGGGGTGCCCTCAGCATTCGATTTAGCGGGTCTTTACCAGACCTGATAAATCGAATGCCAGAAGATCGATCTCTGGCAAGCAGAGACGTGATCTTAGTAGTAAGTAGACCATCCCCAACAGGTGTGTGTCTAGTGTGCTCTTAAAAACTTCCAGTGGTGGAGATTCCTTAGCCTCCCGGGTCCAATTCCCTGCCCCTGTGGGCCAGCCAGCAGGCAGTGCCAAGGCACTGGAGCACGCCAAGACTGGGAAGAGATCAGCTCATTCAAGGTCCTTCCCCAACAGGCTGGAATGGGATAGCCTCCCTGGTCACACACAGCATAGCTAGCACCCATGAAGCAGTGCCACTTGTGGGAGTAGCTGCACCTGATGAGAGCACTCTTCCCATGCTGGGTAAGTGGGTGCTGAGTAGCCAACGTAGCCAGTCTATCTGTAGCAAGGCATCCCAGAGTGCGCTGCACCATGGGCAAAACACCCACAACCCTCTGCTCATGCTATGGCTGGCATAGGTTAGCAGAGTAGCACAGATCTCTCTGGCTATGTCTACACTGTAGCCTTCTTCCGGAAAAGCTTATGCAAATGAAGTGTGGAGTGGAATATCGCTGTGCTTAATTTGCATAATTAATTAGCAGATGTTTTTGCACAAGAGGCTTTTGCGCCAAGAGGAGCTGTGTAGAGGGCTCCTTTTTGCGCAAAAACCCCCTCTTGCACAAGAGCCGTTCTTCCTGAAAAAATGAGGAAGAACAGCTCTTGCGCAAGAAGGGGTTTTTGCGCAAAAAGGAGCCGTCTACACAGCTCCTCTTTGCACAAAAGTCTCTTGCGCAAAAATGGCTGCTAATTAATTATGCAAATGAAGTGCAGCGATATTCCACTCTGTGCTTCATTTGCATAAGCTTTTCCAGAAGAAGGCTACAGTGTAGACGTAGGCTCAGAGTGCACCAGGCCAGGTGCTGAATGCAGTCCCAGGATTCCCTGCTCCACAGTGGCCCAGGGCCAACTCAGAGGCAGGTAAGGAACTCACTTGGGGGGCTTCTCCACAGTGCGGTAGGTGTTGAAGGCCTGCAGCTGGTTCTGCACCCCGCTCAGGGAGTTGGCCAGCTTTCGGTCGTTGAGCGTCAGGATGGTCTGCTCGATCCACTGCAGGAGGTCAGAAGCCAGCGTCTCGTACTTCTCAATCAGCTTGTCAGCCTCAATGGCATAGTCCAGCACCTGGTGGGGAGGGTAGCAGAGGAGTCAATCACCATCAGGCCAGCATGAGTCAGCTGGCTGACAGCCCCTATGGATCAGTGGCGTAGCAAGGGTATTATGTACTCAGGGACAAAGGCAAAATTTGCGTCCCCCCATCCAGTCCTTTGTTACTATGTATTTGTTTTTCATTTCTAAGTCAGCAAAAATAAGAACGCCTTTCCCCAAAGCGCCTCCTCCTCGGCCCTCTGGGGGGACACTGGAGCAAGGAGCCACTTGGACACGAAGTGCACACACGCGGCTGGGAGGTTGGTATGTAAGGCCGGGGGGCCGCGCCTGCTCCTGGCTGGGGCACTGCAGGACCAGGGTTCGCACTGGGATGCAGCCAGGCTGGGCTCCAAGCTGGTTCCTTTCAGGCCGGGTCGGTTGCTTTGCACCCTGCCCGGCTCTGCCTTCAGGGACCCAGGGACCGCGCCTCAGAGCGCAGCGCAGTGGCATAGCCCAGGTCGCGCTGCCGCGCTGGGCGAAGCAAGCCGGGCATGGGGCAGGTATTGGGGCCAGGCTGGGGCCGGCGTGCTGGGTCTGCACAGCCCAGCTGCAGCAGTGGGTGAGCAGCTTGCAAGCCCGGGGGCCAGGGCTCTGCGGGGCACCGGGTCTCCCCACGCACAGGGGCTGAGCCGCAGCTCTGCCCCGCTGCAGCCTGACACAGTGTGACACCAGCCGGAGCCTCCTACATAAGGCATCAGAGCCTGGAAATAGCTAAATTGGCGCCCCCCCCCCCAGTGTGGCGCCCTGGAGCAACTGCCTCCCCCTGTCCCCCCTCGCTACGCCACTTCCAGGATCCAAAAGGCCTCAGCAGAACCACCCATAGGCTCCATAAGAGCCAATTCTTTCCAAGAGCTCAGAATTTAACATCCAGCTATTTAATCCTTTCTCCGACTCCACCCACCCGCCCAGCCCGCGCACCCTTTCTCCTGCTTCACCTAGCCATTTATTCAGTTAGCTCATGCTCCCAATCCATTCATCTAAGCCGTCCAATCCAATCCATACACCCACCTAGTGCACCTCATGCAATGACAGCACTTCACACACTGTTTCTGCCCTTGGTACCTTGCCAATGCGCTTTCCTTCCACAGCCAGTGCTTTCATTTTGGAGAAGTAGTGGTAGTAAGTGGCCACGTATGTGATGATGGACTTCTCATCTGGCTGGTCCACATTGACATCTGTGGGGCAAGAGCACGTGTGTCAGTAAGGCTGTGTCTAGACTACCCCTCTCTGTCGACAGAGAGATGTAGATTAGGCACGTCAAAATTGCTAATGAAGCAGGGATTTAAATATCCCACGCTTCATTAGCATAAACATGGCCGACGCTTTTTTTCGAAACGGAGCTTTTTAAAAAAAAAAACCCGGCAGTCGAGACACGGATCTGTCGAAAATAAACCCTTTTTCGACAGATCCTGTATTCCTCAAAAAATGAGGTTTATAGGATTTGTCGAAAAAGGGTTTATTTTTGACAGATCCACGTCTAGACTGCCGTTTTTTTCGAAAAAGCTCCATTTTGAAAAAAAGCGGCAGCCATGTTTATGCTAATGAAGCGCGGGATATTTAAATCCCTGCTTCATTAGCAATTTCAATGTGCCTAATCTAAATCTCTCTGTTGACAGAGAGGTGTAGTCTAGACGTACCCTAAGAGTGCCTGTCTCTATTGCCTCCCCACTGGGACAGAGGACACATCAGCACCAGGCATTTCTCGGCTACTAACACCCAGACGCCCAGGTGTGAGGGTAAATGGGAAGTGTGGGTAATTTCTGTTCAGTGGTGTCATGGAGCCCCAGCCCCAGCCCCAGCCACAAACCTCCCCACTTGTGTATATGAGCACAGGATGGGAAGTCTGGATTTTCCCCAAATGCACTGTTCCACGGAAATAGCCCCCCCTGCTTTCCATAGCGCCAGGGCAGGATGGGAGAGGAGCTTGGATTTTCTATGCAGTGGGTGACTGCCAGGCCTGCCTTTCCTCCTGGAAACAGTGTTTCCCCAGCAGCATCGCCAGCCACAAACTCCTCCCTCCACATAATTAAGAATGGGGTTCAGGTGCCAAACCCCAGCCTCCAGCCTGGCTGAATGCAGATGAGAAGGGAATTTTCCCCCATCCCAGGAATGAATCGATGGGACTGAGACCCCAACTCCCCCCAGCCCTCCCTCTTCTAGGCCCACGCAGCTTGACACCCACCTTCAGGGTCCAAAAGCTTGGTCAGCCCCAGCTCCTTCTCTGCTATGTTAAAGGCGTTCTGCAGGTTGTAGTGGGCATTGCATTTCTTCAGCGTGTCGATATCTATGAGGTCCGGCCTGCAGGGGATGCCAAAGGGCATATTGTGAGAGCCTGCCTTGGGGCTTCATCCCCACATATCTCACTGACCCCCATCAACCCATCCTAACGCCCCACCCCAGGCCACTGCTAAAGGACAGTGTCAGCACACCATGGGTCCCTGAGATCCTGGTGTCCCCTTTGCCCCCAGATGTGGCCCCTGCTGACCTGTGCTTGTGGACGATCGCATTGAAAGCCAGGCCATCCCTCCAGCTGGTGGTGAAGTTGTGAACATTGACATTCTGGTACCTGTAACATACAGACACGGAAGTGAGTTGGGTGGAGCTGGAGCCTCCTACAGGGGAAAGACCCCCACGTTCTATTCTTCACCCCCCAAGCCAGCCACTCCCTCCACCCTGAGGCTGCATCTGAACCAGCACCCCCAAGAGAGGAAAGACCTGATACTCTGTCCCATTAGCTGCTCTTTACACCTTACCCTGCTGTCTTCATCTGGCACCAGAGCAGCAGAGCATCCTTGGCTGATTTCTTCTCCTTGTTATCCTCAGTCTCCACACTGATATCCTGGATCTGGGGGGCAGATACAGAGACAGCTCCAGGCTAGTCCCATCAGCACCAGTCTCCTGGGCCATGAAGAGAGGGCCCCATGCTCCCTGGCCCTTCTTTCTAACATCACATGGTGGGGGAGGCTCTTTCCCCTAGGGAATCTGAACCAGGGATCCAAGTGCCCACCAAGCAGCCACTTAAGCACAGGTGTAAGGGCAGCCCTATTAACACAGGCAACCATGGGGCAGTGTCCTGCAGCCATTAGTAGTATGACCTCTCCACCACACCAGCAGGGACAATTGTGCTGTTGTCACCAATTCTCACCATGGTTAGCTTTCCATGGGGAGGGAGGGTCTGAGATCATGGAGAGATAGAGAGATTCAGGTTTTGGGTGGGGACAGAGAGGTGCCAGCCTTGGTGGAGATGGGGCTGCTCCAGGTACCTGGAAGCGGAGGATGATAGTCCAGATGAGGCCCAGCGTAAGGCGGTGATTGCCATCAACAATGTCATGGGAGCCCATGTTCTCCAGATGGACCTTCTGCTCCTTAAGGAACTGCAGGGCCTTGTCTACGTTCTCCAGGCAGTGGATCCGCATTCGCCCTTTGGTGGGCTTGGGCTGGAAGTAAGAGCATCAGTGAAGGGGATTCTCGTGCTGCCCACCTCCCCTGCTGTCAGCACCTCTCCTCAGGATCCCCCAGACTGTGCTCCCCATACCGTCCTTCACCACTGTTGGAATCACTCTCCAACCACTCCCCATGCCACCTGCACTCCCCATGCCTCCTGCTTCCCCTGCTCCCAGGCTCCCTCCTCCATCCCCTAGAGGCCTGCTCTTCCCACACTGCCTGACTCCCCTCTGCCAGGACCCCTTTCCCTGACCTGCACTCCTCACTGTTGGTTCAGCATCCACACAGCAGGCAATGATCCAGGTGTTTGACCGGATGCACTAGCTAGCTCTGGCTGGGAAGCCGGTTTAATGCGCCACCCACACAGGCCGGAGCATGCTGAAGCCTTGGTCCAAGGCCCTTACAGCTCTGAGACCAACAAGACAGCTCACCCCAGCCCTGGGAACACTCTGCTCTTGGTCCCCGACACAGGGGAGAAGCCAAAGTTGCCACAAGAGTCAGTGCAGGACCCTGCCACCATGGAGAGCCGGGATAATTGAGTACAACATGGGGCACTGACCACCACTCCACACACCGCACCGGGAGTCAGGATGCTTGGGTCCAATTCCCCAGTCTTCCTCTGACGTTGGGAAAGTCCATTGCCCTCTTGGTGCCTCTATCTCTCCTCCCTCCTCTATTCAGACAGCTTTTCAGGGCAAAGACCGTACTGTGCATCTAGGCAGTGCCCAGCACAATGGGGTAAGGATCTTGGACGGAGTGACATTGCCTTTCCCAGAGCCAGGAACAGATGCTGGGGACCCTGGCTCCCAGCCCATTGTTCTAACCACTCCCCTCCCTCCCAGAACTGTAAAAAAAAAATAAAAAAAATCAGGCGTCCTTGCTTCCAGCTCTGTGCCTTGCACCCTGGGCCATACTGGAGTCCACCCTACAGCATGGAATTTCCATGCCTGCCCTTCCCATAATTCTGGCTGCTCTCACCCTCCCCTGGGGCTGGGTGCTGGGGTGCAGTCTCCCTGGGGCCAGGAAGCCAGGGCTCCAGAGAAGAGTGGACCGGACCTGGAATGTGGCACCGGTGCAGTGAGGACAGAGCTGGAGAGAGTGATGGGGCCCCTGAAGACAGGGTGGCAGGCCAGGGGCAGCTCAGACAGACACAGACAGGTGGCTCCAGCTCCTGACCTGCCCGAGAACCAGAAAAACCACCTGAGCAGGGCTGGGCATGCAGCCAGCCTGCCCCCACCCAGCTCAGCACCAGGTGTGTAGGCAAGGAGCTGCACTGCATGCCGGGAGCAGGAGCTGAGCTCAGAGGGCAGCCAGGGCATGAGTCACAGCACCAGAAGAAGCCCAGTCTGACAGAGGGAGGCAGCATGGGCCAATGAGCCAACCATAGGGAGCTGCTGGTGCTATTGGGATCAAGTCTGCACACAGGTGGGGACAACCAGAGAGGGAGCAGGGCTTAGTGGTTACAGAAGAGGAGGGGTGAGAGTCAAAACTCCTGAGGTCTACCCCAGCTCCAGAGAAGTGGGTCCAGTGGGCTAGAGTGGGCATGGAGGAGGCTGGGAGCCAGGACTCCTGGCTTCAGAACTGTAAGTGGCAGGTGGGTTGATCCAAGCTTGGGGAGCGCCTCTCTCCCCAGTGACATGCTGGTTGGAGTAGGATTGGGGGTAGGCACTATGGCTACCTGTTTCTAAGGTGAGGTCCAATCCTTGCTCTGGAAGGGGAGGGGGGGGCCCCGAGATTCTCCAGATGCTCCCTGGGGTAATTAAGATCCGAATCCAGCTCTAACCCCACTGGTATAAGAAGCCTCAAGCAGAGATGAAGAAACGTATATAGCTCATGGCTCTGCCCCCAGGGTGCCCTGTCCCCCAGCCCCACACTCACCAGCTGCTCACCCGACAGCACCTCCAGCAGGCGGATAAGCATGCGCCCATCGCGCAGGTCATTGTACAGATCTGCGATGCGGCAGGTCACACGTGCCAGGTGAGAGTTCACCCATTTGGTGAAGGTTTTCTTCTGCACAGCCTCGCGCTCATCTGCAAGAGAAGCAGCCACTGGAGAGCACTTCAGACACAGGCGCCG
The DNA here is from genome assembly GCA_032595735.1 of Pelochelys cantorii. NCBI lineage: Eukaryota > Metazoa > Chordata > Testudines > Trionychidae > Pelochelys > Pelochelys cantorii. The sequence goes on from CM064336.1 coordinate 37,984,984, forward strand.
TGGCATCTATCCCCAGTCCTGCGCTCCAAGTGGTGTGGGGGAGAGACTCTCCTAATCAGGATCGACCTCACTGATGCCTACAATTCTGGATCCAATCCCAGCCCAACTCATAATTCTCTGCTTCCCCAGCTCAGTACTGCATCCCCAGTCGCACTGCCTTCTTCTCCACCAGCTCACACCAGTCAGCTCTACCCTACAATAATAAAATAGCACCTGCAATCCTGTGTTCCTGGAAGACCCTAGGGATGTAAGCAACTAGTTGACTATCCGATAAGCATAAGCTTATCGGATAGTCAACTAGTTCCTCAACTAGTCACTTCCCCTCCCCTTGCTGCCTTTATCAGAGGCAGCAAGGGTGGGGGGAGCAGGAACCGGTGCTGGGGGGAGTCAACTCAAAAGCCGGTTCCCCCCAGCACCATCTCCACGAGGGGCAAGGGAGGCAGGAGAGTAGCGGAGACCAGGCACAAGCCGGGAATCAGCTGATTCCCTGCTTGCACCCAGTCTCAAGACACTGTGCCTCTGCTTTTTAAATGTATTAAGAGCCTGTCTGTCCCCGCCCCCGCCCCCGCTTATCAACTAATCAACTAGTCGATTAGTTATTAAACTAAATTTAACATCCCTAGGAGACCCTACAATAACAATCCAGTCTACTCAGCTCCAGCACCTCAAGAGATCCTATAATAACAAGCCAACCTGAACAGCCTCATTTCTCTAGAGACACTACAATAGCAGACTAGTCTACCCAGCAATAGAACTCACAACAGACCCTACAATAACAAACTGGCCTGCCCAGCCCCCATGTCACAAAGAGACCCTAGGAAAAAAAAACGGCCCAGCACCATCAAGAGACCCCACAATAACAAACAGGTCTGTACAGTCTCTGCGCTCCAAAGAGACATTACAATAACAAACAAGGTGGTCCAGCAGCAATGCTCACAGGAGACCCTACAATAATAAACAAGAACACAACACATGCCATCTGCTTCCATGAGAACAGCATTGAGGCTGGGAGGAGAAGGATACTACCAGCCGGGGAGGAGCAGGTCTGATTCTAAGGGGCAGGTGACAGAGGGGCACAGAGCCAGCACTGTCTGCAAGGGGGGTGCCCACTGCTGAGCTTCAGCCTCCTCCCTACACCACATTGCAGAGTGCAGCTGACAACCTCCCAGGCCCTGGTGACATGAGAGGGAACAGCACCCTGAGCTGACAGGTCCTGGGGGTTTCCCCGCCCTGTGAGTAAGTCAGTTCCCTTGCATGCATATTCCCAGGGCTCTTGTTTATTCCCAGCCCCGGCTGGGTGGGGTCGTCCTGGCAGAAGCTCAGGGATGGCACAATACTGTCTGTTCCTCCAGCCCTGATATAAGCCAGGAAGATGGCGAGGGAGCTGGGCTGAGCCAGAGCTACCTGCAGGCATCCCACACCGAGCACAACTGGATTTACTGTCACCTTGAATCGGCTGAGGGATGGGACAGGGCAACTTTCCCCTCTAAGGGGCACCAGCTCCCGGACAATCCCAACGTCCCCTCTTGGTGCCTCTGATAGAGTTTCCCTCCTGCCCTTTGGTTGTTAGACTGTGAGCAATTTGAGGCATAGACTGTGTCTCAGCAGCACCCAGCCAAAGGGGCCCTGACTGCTCTTGGGGGCGGGATCTGGGCAGCATCTGGAACCCCAGTCTTGGCTGAGTCTTGTCATACACGTTACCCCAACAGGAAATGCAGGTACCATGAGGCTGGATCCTTTCCTGCTTATACCTACCAGAGATTTGGGAAGGGGCCGGGGTACTGTTTGTATGTGACATGTAGTCCTGACCAGGGAAGACTGCAGCCCAGGAAATCTGTGAGGAGCTGCCCTAGCTAGGAGCACAGGCAGCATGAGGACAGGACGATCTCAGGACTCCCAGCCTCAGCTGGTCTCCACAGTGACTGTGCAGTTCAGGGAGATGCCAGGCCACACTATGTGTGGATGTGTGCAGCCTGGCTCAGTAGATTGTGAGTGGCAATGCCTGCAGCAATGGTCAGTGATGGATGGCAAGGGAGGGGAATGGAGCCTAGGAGCCTCCAGCCCCACAGAGCACCCAGACACCAGGACAAGGAGGGACTTGCCTGCTCCAGAAGGGGCTTCCCTGCAACAGGCCTGTTCTCCTCAGACTGCCGAGTGAATGGCCGTCATTAGGATCATCGCCAAATGTGGACTGAGCTATTCACCACCAAAGGCTAGAGAGCAGCATGGTCAGACGCAGACAAGGAAACTGAGGTACTGAGCGGGGCAGGTCAAACGGCGTCTGTGACTGAGCTGGGTTTAGAACATGGGAGTCTTGACTCCCAGCCCCCTTACTCTAACCACTCTCCTGCCAGAGCCAGCAGACAGCCTTGTTTGACTCTGGCTGTATTTACCCAGAGGTTTGGTGCATTCCCAGTCTCTCTGATGGGATGTGTCTCTCCGTCTGTCCCTGAACTGCACATTTCTCCCCACCCCCACCGTTTGGTCTGATGACTCCTTGTCAGGGTTGCTGCTCTGAGCAAACACAGAGCCAGCCTTGGGCAGCCCAGCCAAGCCCAGCTCCCTCCTGTACCAGCCACAGGGGAGTGTGTGTGTGGGGGGAGGGGGATTGTCCTGTGCTGGGGTGAGAGAAGAGTGTGTTTGTGCAAGGGCGAGAGGCAGGCCCTGGAAGGTCCCTTCTGTAGATGAAGAGGAGTACGTGCTCGTGTGCACCCTAGTGCATTGCTGCCCTGAGCTGAGCAACCCTCACACCCCCTGCAGGCGTCTGCTCTGTCTGCTTCGTTTGGATGTAAGTTCCAGCCCTGACTTGTCAGCAGCTGCTCTTGTCAGGGCCCTTGTACAACAGACCAGACCTACTGTCAGTCCTCACCCCAGTCCCTAGAGCACTCTGGTTTCCTGCCTCCCCGACCCCTACCAGTTCCTGCTCCTCCCTCTGCCCTATGCCCTCACTCACAACCCACAGCCTCCAGCTCAATCAGTCCCAATATATAGACTCCAGCTCTGCTGATGCCCCTCATTCCGCAGCCTTACCCCTGGCTGCACAAGCCTGTCTCTCTCTGTTGCCTCTAAGAGTCCCCTTAGTGGTTAATCCAGTGCCATTTGCTTGGCACCATGAGCAGAGCCTACCTGTGGGATGCCAGTTTATCACCCCAGGTACCGGCAGATGCCAGTATCATCCAATGGGTCTGCCATTTCCTCCCTTTTGAAGTGCATGTTCAAAGCCAAGAGCTGAGCACTCCCATTCCCAGCACAGCAATGACCTCTGGTAGCCTGCACAGATGTTCCGCAATCCACCTAGAGGGAGGTATCTCTGCTTTCCCCTGGACTTGGCCTGGCGCAGAGTACAGCACGGGGAATCCACTGGGAACTCCCTCCTAGTGACACAGTCACAGAGTTTTTTGCATTTAATTTTCAGTATTTTCCCAGTGAAAAACTCCAGAAAAGGGAAAATGGGAATGGGAGGGGATCTGGAGAGGCATGTGAGGGACCTTATCCTAGGGCAAGCCCAGCACAGGGGAAGCATCAGCTGCCTTCTGTCATGCTTTCACCCTACAAGCATGGGACCATTACACCTGGAACGGCATGGGGCCCAAGGAGGCATTCCCACCGACACTTGGAATGAGTGGTCTAAGCCCAGGAGGCAGCACCCCCTCCCAGCCCCAGTTCTGTTCGTTGCTTGAAACATTGCCATATTAAAGGGCTCATTCTCAGGGATGGCACCTCACTGAGGTCTAGCCCCATGTGGATATATTTGTGGGGGGCAGTTCTGGGGGATGACTGGAGCATGGGGGTGAACATTAAGGGTGTGTGGGAGAGGCTGGCTGCAGGGAATACCACTGCATTGTTGAGGAGGGTCTTCTCAGTTCTGCCCTTGGCTCTGGCAGGGAGTGGGGTCTAGTAGTTAGACCAGGGAAGAAGCTGGGAACAGTGGTGCTAGAACAATTTCCAGGGTAGGGGTGCTGACTTATGCCCCCTACCTATTTATCCCTGTCTGCGCCCCTCACCACCCCAGGCTAGGGCCACAGCTTCAGAGTCCCTGGGTCTGGCAGCCAGAACACTGTGGCAGGCAGCAGACCCCTCAGGTGTGTGGCCAGCAGCCAGGACCCCGGGCAGTAAAAGAGGGGTCAGCAGCCAGGTCTCTGGGGCTGGGACCCCAGGTGAGGGACCAGTGGCCAGGAACTTGGGGGTAAGGGACTCATGGCTAGGACCCTGGGGTCAATAGCAGAGCCCCAGGTTCAGAGCCAGCAGCCAGGACCCCAGGCAGCAGCAGAGGAGCCACTAGGTAGGACTGGCTGGCAGCCAGGATCTTGGGTAAGGGGCTGGTGGCCAGGATCCTGGAGCCAACAGCAGAGCCCAAAGGTGTGGGGCTGGCACCCAGGATCCCAGGTAGCAGCAGGACCCCCAGGTACAGGCTGGCAGCCAAGACCCCAGTGCAAGGCCATGCTGAGCCAAAGCTTGGGGGTGCTGCAGGACCCACTGCACCCTTACTTCCCGCACATATGGCTGGAAGCCAGGACTCCTGGGTTCTATCCCCTGCTCTGAAAGAGGAGTGGGGTCCAGTGGTTAGATCATGCAGGGAAGGAGACTGGACTCCTGGGTTCTATTCCTGGTGCTGCCAAAGGGGCTCAGGGGGTTCCCTTTTCCACCTCTGTGCGATTTGTCAGCAAAGTGCTGTGAACTCCCACTCTGGGCTGTGCCCTACTCTACCCTGCCGGCTTCTGGCTGGAGGCTAGAACTGGACTATCTTGGGGGCTGGGTCCAGGCAATGAGGAAACCTCTATCCTACAAACAGCTTCTCGTTCGAGTGGAGTCTGGTGTGAAGAGGAGTGGGGGTCCCATCTGATGGCACAGCCTTGGGAAGAATCAGGGCTGACTGTGAGATAATTTGGGGTGGGAGAAGGGCAGAGTCAGTGACTGGAGAAGGGGGTGGTTCCTGGATGGCCTAAAGGGTGAGGAATGGATGTATTTTCCCTCCAGGACAGTCTGAGACCAGATCTCAAGGCTATGGCAATGACTTCAGTACAAAGGGGAAACCAAGCTATGGAGCAGAGGAGGGATTCACCCCATAGCACTCAGATGCATCAGGGCAGAGCCAACAATAGAACCTAGGAGTCCTGACTAACCTCCCCCCCCCCATCACCACTAGATCCATCTCCTCTCCCAGAGTCAGCAATGCACCCCAAGATTTGTGGCTCCCGACCCCCACTATAACCATGAGCCGCCTTCCCCTCCCAGAGCAGGAAAGAGAGTCCCCCACCCCCACCCAGATGCAGATCACATCCCTCTGCCTATTTGCATGTGCGATCTGGGCTGTACCTACCCAAACAACAGGTGTCTCAGTCTGGAGGCCAGGGGCGGGAGGCTCTGAAAAGCACTCTGGGGGAGAGCACCAGATGGAGTCACCCCACCCACAGCCAGGCTGGGAGGGGAGCATCTAAGACTGGGTAGAGGAGGGGGACTGGGTATTAGGACTCCTGGGTTCTAGTCCCAGCTCTGCCCCTGAACCCAGTCTCTTTCCTCTGCTCCAAAACCTGAACCTTGACACTGCTGCCTACAGTTCCAGCTTGTGAGATCTCTCAGCTGCAGGCAGGGCCATGTGCAGAAATGACCTGCAGAAGAGATTCACCTGCTCCCAGGAGACCCCTGCAACATACCATCCCTAGCTGCTTGTCTGGGCTGGCAGGACCCTGAGGAGGGGGATGGGGGTGGTTAAAGTGTGGCTAGGACTCCAATCCCAATGAGGAGGGTGTAAAGCCACCGGGATTACAGGTCCCATAGCCTTTTGCCCTCCTGCATCCCTCCTAGCTCTGTCTCATTCTGCTCATAATGGTCCCCATCTGATCTTGCCTGACAGTTCCCCTGACAGTACCACCCAGGGGTCTCCACCCACAGATGTTACATCTGCCTCCCCCATTCAGACATCTCCAGCCATCCCACAGAGCTCACTCAGCCCCCTCACCAAACCCCAAGACATCTCCACCCTCTCTCCAGCTGCTGTCCCCTCTTGTGAAGAACAGTCTCTGAATCCCATGTGCTGTGGGCTTTGCCACAAAAACAGCTATTGCTGTCCCTAGTATGGAGACAAATGGGGGCAAGGTGACCCACATGGCACTAGACTAGAGGATGGCTAGGGCAGGAAGCCCAAAGCTTTTTTTCTATTGCTCCTTGCCCTATGCCTACACATCCCCTCTGCTCTACCACTGCTACCCCAACACGGAATCACCACCACAACCTGTCATTACTCCCTGGACACAGGGCTCATGACCCCCCAGGCCCACTCAGCAGACCTTGATGCCCAGGGCCCACATAAAGCAACCAGCAGACACTGTTAACAGAAGGGAAAACTGAGGCACCAGGGAGGGGAACTGAAGCACCAGAATTATACAGTAGAATAGTAGCAGAGCCAGTCAGGTATCTAGTCCTGGCTCCCATCCCTGTTCTAACCCTCAACCTACACCCCTCTTGCTCCGCCAGGCTGGAATAGAATCCAGGAGTCCTGGCTCCTGGTCTCCAGCATACCCTGAGGCCCAATATAACACAAGAACCCTTGAATAAATCATATGCTAGGTCCAGACTGCAGCTACACATCCCAAGCCCTGCAACATCCCCCTGAATAACTTCCCAATCCCAGGCATCCTAACCCAGACACTGGCAACTGGCCCCTTGGCAAAGCAGTGAGAATTTCCCGAGCCCCCGCCCCCTTCACACACACTGCCCCTGGATTTCTCCCCTGCTTGTGTCCAGAGGAAAGAGAGCCCCCAGCATGTGATACCCACAGAGAGCTGGAGCAGGAGGCTCAAGGCAGATCGAATTTAGGGGGAAGGACTGGGAGGATCAGCTGAAGTATGAGGCCCCAGTTTTGGGTAGGGAGAAAGGAAATTGAGTGGAAAGGCTGGTGGAGTCGTTATGTTAGGGGGTGAAATTTGGAGGTATTTTCAGTTTGGGGTGATACTTTTAGAGGACTGGGTATAGTTTGGGTGGAAGCTTCTGAAGTGATAGATGAGGGGGCAGAGTTTGGGGTAAATGTGAAGTCAGTGGAGTTCTGAGGTGATGACAAAGATGGATGGAGTTTTGGGGTGATAGTTGTAGGTCTTTTGGACTTGGGGTGAAGTTGGCTGCATATCTGGGGGGTTGAGAATCTTGGGGTGACAGTTTGAGAGGAGGTGCTGAGTTTAGGAGTGACAAGGAAAGAAGTGCTGGAGTTCGGTGTCAGATCTCGGGGGGCAGTGCCAGATCCTCCAATCCCCAGTGTGTGGCCCTCACTGTCTGCCAGCATGCTTCTATCCAGATTTAAAGAGGAAAAACAGGAGCAGAGGGTGCAGCTCAGAATTCCCAAGAGGGAGGGGGCTCTGGAAACCCTGATAGGGGGCAAGGGGCTATCACTGCAGAGAATGGGGCAGGCGCTAAAGAATCTCAAACATGCAGCTGCTTTCCCCCCTGCAAATCCCTGCCGAGCGGGAAGCTAATTCCCAGCAGCACCTTGGAGATTAGGGCTCAGGGCCCTTGATGTGACTGCTCGAGCAGAATAAAATAGGGAGGTTTCAGGGCACCTGACCCCCCTCAGATTCGACCTATTCCAGTCCCCACCCCCAGTCAGTCCTGCCCCAGAGGAGCTGGCAGCCCCTTAACCCCAGATTGAAGGAGTCGCCGCCCCTCACGATCTTACCTTGCAGCTGCTTGAACCTGCCCTCCAGTACGTTGGAGTATTGCGCAGCATTGATGAAGGCAGCAGGGGAGAGCACTGGGGATGGAGGGGTACAGGGCACCTCCATCTGCCCTGGCTCATGCTGGAACATCCTGAAGAGGAGTGGGGGGAAGGCACCGATCTCTCCCTAGGGGAGTGGAGACCGGTGGGCACAGCTGGGCCCAGGTGCTGTAGGGGAATCAGCTCAGCGCTGAGTGTGCAGAGGCTCTGCCCTCCTCCCAGCCAGGATGGGAGGGCGGCCTTGGGCAATTTACATAAAAACAGGTTGGGCCGCTCTCTATTGTGAAAGGTGTGTGCGAGTGTGCAGGCAGCCTGCCCAGGGGAGCAATGGCTCCAGCGTTAGAAGCCTGAGCGGACAAATCCTAGAGCTGGGATCAGGCCAAGGCGATGCAGAGTGGAAAGGTGGCAGTGATTCAGTGCATAGGGCATTTCACTGGAGCCAGGACTCCTGGGTTCTACTCCCAGCTCTGGGAGGGAATGGGGTCCGGTGGGTTGGGGCTGGGAGCCCAGACTGTTTATCAGAGCAGAGCCTGACACAATGGAACTCTGATCTCAGTGCAGGTGTCTAGGGGTGGATACAATACAAATAACAATAAAGGGTTCCCCTCCCCTCTCAAGCAGGACTCTGATTCCTGGTTCTCCTGTGCTGACCCCTGGGGGATGCATTTGCACTTGTGCTGCACTCTGGCGGGATGTCTCCCACTGGGCTGCAGGAGCTGTTTCTTGGGAGGGAAGGAGGGAGGGATGCACAGCCCAGGCCAGAAGAAGGTATTTGTGCTGATGGAGGAAGGCAGGCTCTGAGCTGGGTCCCCTGCAGCTGAGCTCCCGTTAGAGCCACAGCCACGGATAAAGCCCATTAGCTCATGCAGCACATTGCCCTGACAACACAGGATTTACACCCCATTGTACAGAGCCCTGGGCTTTGTTCTGCCTGATTCAGGCAGGCCCAGCTCTGGAGCTTCCACCCCTCCCTAGTGGGTGGGACCAGGGCCGTTGGGGTGATCTCCATTTGCTTCACCCGCCTGTATCTCCCCCACTGTTGGGGGGATGGGTGTCTGGATTGCTGTGCCCCACTGCAAGCCCCCATCTCGCAAACCGTCTCCTGCCAGGGCTTAGATGTGACACCTCCGTGCTGGTATCATGTCATTACACGTTGTTAGCTGTGTCTCTCTCACTGGCCTCCCAGCCCAGCACAGAAACCCTGCTCTGCCGGCAGGAGCCATTGCTCACTCCAGAGCTCTGCCAAGCCAAATTTCTACCACAGGCAGGATTTCACAAGTGAGTAGATATCGCACAGCACTGCCATGGGCCTGCCACGCACAGCCATTAAGCTCCTGCTTGGGAGACCTGGTGGTCAATTCCTAGCCCTGCCACAAAGTCTCTGGGCTTCAGTTTCCCCCCTGGGTAGAATGGGCTTAGCCGGTGAGCTCCTTGGGGCAGGTACTGTGCCTGTGTGGAGTCCAGCATGATGGGGACCTGAGTCTCAGCCAGGGTCTGCGCACCATGCTGGGAGCCCAAGTCTCAGTCTCAGTTAGGGTCTCTATCAAGCTGCAGGACACATACCACACACAGCCCTACAGCTCCTTCCCATTGAAAGCTGATTCAGGAGCAGGGCATGGGCTGCTGCCATTTCCCTCATATTTCAGCAGTGAGTGCCTCCTGCTGGGAAAGAATCAGGTTCTAGGGTCAGGGCACAGTCTGGGATGGAGCCAGAATGGGCAGGTTTGGTGATAGCAGGTGAGATAGTAATTCCAGGAGACCCCAGCTGAGACTGATCCAATGGCTCCGGGCACTGCACAGACTCATGCGGAGAGACAAGCCCTGTACCAGAGCTCACACTCTCAACAGACAAAGGAGGGGAGGGGAAACAAAGGCACCAAGAAGGCAAGGGACTTGCCAAGATCAGTGCCAGAACAGGGCGTAGAACCCAGGAGTCCTGGCTCCCAGCCCCTACTCCCCTCTGAGAGTTGAGATAGACCTCTTGAGTCCAGACTCCAAGCCTAGGGCTTTACCCACAAAGCTCCACTGTGTCTTTCAGCTCTGCAGCCTGATTTTCATCCACTCCTGATTTTCATCCACTCCCTTCTGCCCCACCCCCCCAGTAGCTCTCTGTCACGGTCCTGGCTCCCAGCCCCCTGGGATCATCCTCCCCACACAACTCGCCTGTGCTTTAGCTGTATTATCTCCCCTGACTTCTGGCCAACTGGACTTTGTCCATCTATGAGCTGTCCAGGCCTTGCTGTCCCTGCTCCCTGTTTACTCCTAAAGCATTGATCTGTTTGGCCTGTGAAGGATGTGTGGGGAGGTGTTTACTGTCTTGTCTTGGGTACCCACCAAGATCAGTCCCAGCCACTGTTGCCCCCCTACCCTGTAGAGGAACCAATGTGACTAAGATCCAGTTGGGCAGAGGCAGGGCTGGCACCCCTCAATCCCAGAAAGCCCCAGAGCAGACAGGGAAGGGAACCATGCCTTGGGGGTAGTATGGAGTAGGGAAGGGTTTATTAGTCCCAATATTCTTGCTGATTGCCCCTGTATCCTAATGGCAGGTCTAGATGGGCTGGGGCTGCGGAGGGGAGGGAAGGGGAAGAACAGGAGGACTGCACTGCACTGAGGAGGCAGGAGCCCCAGGACAGGGAGGGACAGCAGGGCTGGGTTGTGCTTGGGAGAGACGATCCCTCTGATGGGGAAGGACAGTGGGGCTGGGCTGAGGAGGGAGGGGAAGGACAACAGAGCTGGATTGTGCTGGAGAGGGAGGATCCCCGGGATGGGGAGGGACAGTAGGGCTGGGCTGAGGAGAGAGGATCCGGGTGAGGAGAGGGACTGCAGGGCTGGGTTGCACTGGAGAGGGAGGATCCCTGGGATGTGGAGAGGAGGGGAGTCTAGTTCAGCCCCTCCCTGGTGTAAGGTGGCTGCCACGCTAGTGTTGCTATGGGAACTATCAGGCTGGAACGTGGTTAGACAGGTTTGTTTGTGCTGCTGGGGGGGCAGGCAGAGCAGAGGGGTGTGTATGGGAATGGATGGACAGACAGAGGCTTTGGAGCTCTGGAGTTCAGAGTCTCAGGTGGATCAGTCTGCCCCCCTGCAATGCCCCTGACCCGTGCTGCCCCCAATTCCCCCCTGGATTTCCCCCTGCCACAACAAGGCTCCTGAGCACAGGAGGCTGGGCTGGGCAGGGTGCCTGCTGGCTCCACAGGCCTGTACTGCTCTCTAGTGGCCAATTGCAGGGTCACGCTGCAAGCCCCTGTGTGTAACTTGGATCTTGGAGGAGGTGGATTCCACAGGAGCATTGGGGACCAGCTGAATGGGAGAGGGGGAATAGAGGGGATGTCTGAGAACCCCACTGCTTGCTCCCAGCAGGGTCACCCCAGAGCAATCCAAGTGGGGGCTGGCCCTGCCTTTGGTGTGGAGGGAGGATGTGGACACACAGGGCAGCTGGCATCTCCTGTACCTCCACAGGGAATGTCCTATGCCAGGGACAGGAGCTGCCTTCTGGACACCTGGTTTGTACCTCCCCCAAAGATGCCCAGAGTTCCTCCAGGGCATGAGAGAGCCCAGTTTGGACCCAACTCGCTGGATCCATAGGAATTCAGATCATTCACCCATCTCAGGGACCCCGCGCTCCAAATTTGCACGCCTGGCACCCCATATTCCCAACCACAGCTGCCTCACAAATCACACCTTTCCTTCCTGAGACAGTGCAGTCCCAAACCCAGGGGCATGCACCCACACGGCTCTACACAAAGGCCCATACCTGCCAGCGCCTTGATGCGGGAGCGCTCAAAGAGGCGGGCTGAGCTGTTCTCATTGTCCCAGTCCTCGTCAGCCAGCTCCCATCGGTTGTTGATGTCATTGTACTGCTGCTGGATCTCCAGGCTGTCATAGTCCGTGGGGGATAGGGTGCTGCTCATGGCGTCTACCACAGGGTCTCTGCATCCACCTGTGGGGGACCAAGAGAGCCATGAGCATCCTGTTACCCCTCTCCAACCAATTCTCCACCCCCAGTCAACAAGTCCCGCTGCCCTGGGGCTGGATTGGAGCCAGCACCTCCTAGAGGAGAATGGCCCTGCATCCCAGTCCCCACCTCAAGGGGGCTATGTACTCACCTGGGAGGCCAGGGCTTAGTTTGCCAATTCCTCTACTAGACTACAGCATGGCCCAGGCTCCCCCTGAGAATCTGAAAGCAAAGAGGCAGTGATGTGAGCCTCCCAGGAGTGACCCCACTGCCAGCAGCTCCCCAGGGGACAGTCAACATCTGGCATCAACCCCCAGGGCCACTAACTGCTAGCAGTTAGTGCCTCCCCCTCCCTCCAGCAGTGTGACCTGATGCTCCCAGTGCAATCCAACCCTGGAACCCAGGGCAGCTCAGTCCTCAATGGGTCTTTCCCTGTCCACTCCCCATTCGGCCTGAGCTATCAGTGCTCCTGGGCATGGGGATTGCAGCCATGTCCCTTCCCCAGGGCCAGAACCCCTCCCTCATGGCCACTGTGGGACCCACCAAAGGCAAACAGTCTCTCCTTGGTCACACTTCTCCTGGATTGAGGCAGCCAAGTGTGTAGAGGTTATCTTGCTGCCCCCTCCCCTTCTCCCATGGAAAGAAGTGCGGAGGCCAAATTTGAATGAGTGGCTCAGTGATCCCACATGCCAGGTCACAATACCCAAAGCCCAGCCATGCAGGACAGGAGCTGCCACTGTGGGGTTAGTGTAGAGAAGGGGCTCACGCTCCAGTCCTCATCCTTAGCCCCTTCCCAGCCCCTCCCCTCCTCACCAGGCCACTTCGCCATGCAGGGCGAAGGGTGTTGCTGTGGATGGCTGGTGCCCCCCTTGGCCTTTTAGTATAGTGCACCTACTGACTCAGGAGGCCACATCCGTCCTTGGGGCACAGCAGCAGATAGTCCTGCCCCAGGACTCTGGGTGCCGTGGCCATGCCCACAGAGCCAATCCCTCCCTGGGCTCATTGCGCATCCGTTGGCTGCTCTGTGCTCTCAGCTCCAAGGGAGGTCCATACCCACTGGGCTGTGATGGCCTGGGCTCTTCCATTCACTCAGCTCCTTCTCAGTTCCAGGGTTTGCCCATCTCCTGCACCGCATTCTCCTGACCCACTCACCACCCCCAGCAGCCAGGGCAAGAGGGTTTTAGCACTGGACTGAGCCTGGTAGACAGGAGCGAGAAAGATGGAGCCAAAGAGCACCCAAACTCTCAAGCTGCCAATTCTGAGATGAGCAGTGCGTATGATGGACTGGAACTCCAGACCCATAAAGGAGCTGTTCTCTAGCTGCTTTAGAGCCCGCTTCTCTCCCAGACCCAGGGACAGAACCCAGGAGTCTTGCTCCCAGCATCCCCCTCCCCCCAAATCACAAGATCCAACTTCCCTCTCAGGGCTGGGGATAGAAGCCAGGAGTCTTGGCCCCAGACTCCTATTCTAACCAATAGACACAACTTCCCTCCTACATCCAGTAATAAAGCTCAGGAGTTTTGGCTCCCAGCCAAACCTGGATCAGAAACCAAGGCCTTGTCACACCAGGTACTGCACAGACACAGTCCTTGCCCAAGAGCTCATAAAGCCCTGGTCTACACTAAGGAGTTACTTTGAAATAACCCCCCTTATTTCAAAATAGCAAGTGAAGAGCCCACACTACCAAGCCTGTTATTTCGAAATAACGGGCTGGTTACTTCAAAATCTGTACTCCTGCTTTCCTTGGGGAATAAGCTTATTTCAAAGTAGTTATTTTGGGAGTTACTATTTCAAATTTAGTTATTTTGAAATAATTTCCTAGTGTAGACATGCCCAAACTGAAGGGTATGTCTAGACTACATGCCTCTGCCAACAGAGGCATGTAAACTAGGCTACCCGACATAGTCAAAGAAGCCGGGATTTAAATATTCCCGGCTTCATTAAAATAAACATGGCCACCACGCTGTGCCGGCTCAGCTGATCGTCGGCATAGCGCGCGAGTCAAGACGCGGATCGGTCGACAGGGGAAGCCTTTGTCTATCACTCTTGTAAACCTCGTTTCACAGAGATACCAAGAGGGGAAGGGGCTTGTCCAAAAATCACATAGCAGGTCAATAACAGAGGCAGGAAGAGAACCCAGGTGACCTTGGTCCCCATGCAGTGTCTTACCCATGGGCATCTGGTAGCCTAGGCGGGGGTAGCTTTGCCTTCTCAAACCACCAGGCATGGCCTCACCCGCACTCCACCCCCAGAACGCCTGCTATAGGTGTTGTAGGGGTGGAGTGTTGCTGCCCCTGGTGCCTGCCCGCACTGTGCTCCAGGGTGGGGAAGCTGGAACTGCGCATCCTCCTCCTGCGCTTCAGAGGCCAGGGAGGGTCGGGGTACTTGGACGCCTCCCTCTCCGGTGCTTCAGGGACTGGGGAGGATTGGGCTGTGTGCCCTCCTCCCTCCCTGGTGCTCTGAGGGCTAGGGAGGCTGGAGCTGCATGGCCTCTTCCTTCCTTGGTGCTTGGGGCTGGAGAGGCCAGAGCACGCACACTTGCCTCCTTGCCTCTATTCCCCTCCCTATGGTGGGGGGCCGGGCCTTAGCAGAGGGGGCAGGGCTGTAGGTGGGGCTGGAGGCTGCACCCACCACCCATGGTCTTACCCACTGCACCATGCTACCTCTTGGCTAGCTCACCCACTGCCCGTAGTCCTTCAGGAAAAGCAGGATGAGCACAACTTGGATTTCTAGGCAGTGACACAAAGCATCCAGGCTCCATGACTGCACTGTTGTGAAGTCAATTACAGGCCCTATATTTCCCCAGTCATTCAACACACTCCCCAGTCCTCCAGACTTGCAGCAGGGCCCCAGAGACAGACTGGGATCACAGCCTGCCTGCGTCTCTATGGCAGTGGCTGTAATTGCATTAGAACAATGCAGGCTAGGCTAGCACTCGCAGCAGTCCATGTCACGCCTGGCTGGGGCTGTTAGCGCTCACTGGCATTAGGGAGGGAGACCCATTGTGCTGGGCTCATTGCTATTAGAAGCTGGCATCTGGTAACAAGCAGCCTCCTCTACCCCAATAATGACCTTTGTGGCTATGGGGATTGCTTGACCAGAGCTTAAATCCCAACAACCCACTGATCTGCCTAGTGGTGCAGGAACTAGGGCTGCTGGGAGAGCTGTCACTCCCCTGGCTTGAAACAGTAATAATAAACACCAAGTACATGGTTGTCATGGTATCCATCATCAGCACCCCAACTATAAACATTGTTCCAGAACCCCATTTCTACTCCTGCCTCAGAGACACAGTCCTATTCCAATGCTAGAGTGGGAGGGGATTTAGGGGTCAAAGCAGGGGGCTGGGACTCAGAACTCCTGGGTCCTGTCACAATTCTGGGAGGTGAGTGGGGTCTAGTGGTTTAAAACAGGAGTGCTTAGGGCTAGGACATGTGAATTCTGTCCCTGGCTGCGGTAGGGTATTGCGGGCTAGTGGTGACAACCCAGCCACAGGAGATTTGCCCGTGCCTCACTGTATTTTCGTTGACTCACTGTGCACTTCAGTGTTCACTATCTTTCTATGAGGATTCTAACAACATCCCCAACCACAGGGCTGTCATTAATGAGCAGATACCCTCAAAGAGCTCTAAGGGGTTCTGTGGCACTGAGGAGAGCCCTTGGGGGTGAGGGGCTGCTCTGAGTCATCCAAGCCTTGGGCTGGATTCTCTCTCTCCCCAGCTTCCACCAGCCCCTGCCCTGTTCTGTGTCTAACCTGCCTTGCCTGGTGCCTGCTGACAGGGCCCATCGATCATTCCCCTTCCCCAGGATGCTTGGCGCCCTTTGTTTACACTGTTGCCGAGTTGCCGGGGGGGTGGGGGCACCTGCGCCATCTTGGTTCCAGTCCTGCTCTTGCTCAGAGTGATTGAAAGCTGGGCCCATGTCTGTATCAACACAGCAAGACCTGGAATTAAGCACATAGTCTGCTCGGCCTCCTGATAGAACCGGCCCCTGCATCCGCCTGCTCGTGCCCTGCACGCCTCTCTCAGCCCCAAGGATTGACACAGCTAAAAGCACAGAATGGCTGAGGAGATCCTTCCCTGAGTCCCAGGGATGTCCTGTAACAGATCTGGGGAAAGCAAAGCTCCTCTTGATCCCCCCATGCCACTTGCACCCCATGTGCAGCTCTGGGCTCTGGAACCCAGAAACTGGGGGGAATTCAGAGAGAGGTGGATCCCAGTGGGGCTTCCAGGGAAAGCTCCTGGTATATCTTTGTCCACTCAGGTCCTTAGGTATGACCCATCACCATGGATTCAGATGCCCTGCATAGACTTTAACCAGGCCCAGCCCTAGGGCAAGGCAAGCAAGGCAAATGCCTTGGGCCCCGCACTTTTGGGCCTCCATGCTGCTGGGTATTTACTATCCACTGGCCAGGCCCGGGGCCCCACTCCCAGCATCCTGCCTTGGGCCCTGCAAATCCTTTGGCCGGGCCTGACTTTAACCAAGATCAGGGCCAGGCACTGCAGACTGAGGTCAGGACCCTGTCACACCAAGTGCAGTACACACCCTGACCAAAATCAGGAGCTCATTGTGCCAGAGGCTGCATAGATATGTAGAGACAGACCCTGCCCCAAAGAGCTTAAAATCTAAAGAGATAAAGGGTGGAAGGAGAAAGAAATGGGGAGAGATTAGCTCAAGGTCAAGAGAGGAGCCAGGAACAGAATCCAGGAGTTCTGACTCTTAGCCTCCCTTCTCTCTAGCCCACCAGATGCAGCTCCCAGCAGTTCTCACTCCCAGCCCCACTCCCTGGCAGTTCTAACTGCCAGACAACTATTTCCCTCCCGCAACTGGGAATACAAGCCAGGAGTCTGACTCCCAGTCCAGTGTTCTAGCCAGATCCTATGAGTACCTGCCCCTGCAGAGTTGGGTGACTTGCCACAGTGCCACATAGTCAGGATTGCTTGTCTCCGTGATCTCTGCTCCTATAGCTGGATTCCCTCCATGGGAGTCCCTCTGTCCTAAGACCAACAGGAGAGTCAGGAAAATGCTCACACAGAATCCCTGTCCAGCCCACATATCTCCGGGGGGAAATGCCTGGCAATTCATGCCCCAGATACCCTGGGAGCTCAGTGTAAACTGTGGCTTAGATGCACAGCTGGCAGCACTACTCAGTGGTTTTCAAATGGGGATATGCGAGCTCTCAGAAGGAGGCATGCAAGCAAAATCCTGTAATGGCATTTTATTTAGTACAACTTGGCAATTTAATCAATGTTTAATCTCCATTCAAATAAAATGGCAGCTGCATTGGTGTATATTTCCTTTCTGCTGCGCAACTCAGAATCAAAGGCTTTTACCCTGGGTGACCCACAAAGGTGAGCTGATGTGGAGGTAGCAGTCCCTCTCTAAGCGCCCCCATGCTGGGCTGAGCCACCCAGTGTCACGCTTGCCTCCCCAGATGTTCATGAGGGGCACCCCACAGTTGGAAAATCTCTAAAAGCTGTTGCTAAATGAAAGGCAGAAATCTGGTGGGAGCATGTGACCCCTGTCACGTCACCTCTGCCTATCTCAGATGGGACTTCATGGTCAACTACTTTATTCAGAATAGGGATGTGAAAGTTACACACCGTAACTGTGTACACGGTTAACCGATGAGCCTAGGCTCATTGGTTAATGAGCATGGTTACATGCAGCCCTCCCCCCACTGCCTCTGTATCAGAGGCAGCAATGCAGGGGGCAGGTGGGAGCTGGCCTCCTGTGTATACTGGCTCCCACGAAGCCACCTGCCCCCCCAGAACTGCTGTCTCTGTATCAAAGGCAGCAGTGCAGAGGGCAAGGCAAGTGGGAGCCGGTATGGGCTGAGTTTCACCGGCTCCTCCCCCCATGCTACTGTCTCTGTATCAGAGACACCAGTGTGGTGGGGGAACAGGCGGGATCCAGTGCTCGTGGGGAGGCAGCTTAAAACTGGGCTCCCTGTGCACATCAGCTCCTGGGGAGCCACTCCCAGGGATTGCAGGAAGTGAAAGGATGGTCTGCCATGGTTAAGACAACTGAATGTTTTCCTAAAGAACTGGACCCTGTCACAAAGTTCCTGTGTGATGCTGGGCAAATCATTGATATCAGATTTTTCACAGGTGGACACTAATTTGCGGGTCTAATTTTCTGAGAGCTTCATTTGAGATATTGGGTTCTGAGCTGCAGAAGTGCTAAGTACTCACAACCGCAACTGAGGTCAAGGGGAGCTGTGCCCTGTATAAAAGAAGTGCTATATAATGCTAAATTGTCTGAAACAGAAAGCCCAATGCATCTCATAGTGGGTGCCCAAAATTAGCTGACCCTTCTGATACTTTTGGCTTTAATCTCTTTTTATCTCTTTTACTCATCTGTAAAATGTAGATAAACCATCCAGTCTTGCAGGCTCGTGGGCGAGGGGTGGGGGATGACAAGGAGGCAATTGCCTCGGGACCCAGGGATTCAAAAGAGTCTGGGGCTCCTGACCACAGCTGTTGCTACTGTGGTGGTGGCCAGAGACCTGTACCCTTTAAATTGCCTCCAGATCTTCCCACAGAGTAGTTATTAATGGTTCACAATCCTGCTGGAAAGGTATAACAAGTGGGGTTCCACAGGGGTCTGTTTTGGGACCAGTTCTGTTCAATATCCTCATCAACGATTTAGACAGCGGCATAGAGAGTACATTTATTAAGTCTGCAGATGATACCAAGCTGGGAGGAGTTGCAACTGCTTTGGAGGATAGGGTCATCATTCAAAATGATCTGGACAAACTGGAGAAATGGTCTGAGGTAAACAGAACGAAGTTTAATAAGGACAAATGCAAAGTGCTCCACTTAGGAAGGAACAATCAGTTTCACACATACAGAATGGGAAGCGACTGTCTACGAAGGAGTATGGCAGAAAGGGATCTAGGGGTTATAATGGATAGGGTTGCCAGATGGTATCCCAAAAAATACCGAACACATGGGCTAAAAATTTGTGGAGCAAAAAAAAAAAAAAAAACCACTCCATCCACACCGAACACACATCCTGTGTGGCTACTACCAAGAGCCACCAAGCCGCCTGCTACCCGAAGCAGAGAGAGGCAGACCCTGGGGCAACACAATGGCAGGGCGGGGGTGACCATGGGTAGGAAGGTGACTCCCCCATAGCCAGGTCTTTGGGTGTCCCAGTGGGAAGAAGCAGAAATTCCACCCGAGTCAGTTTTGGCTGAGAGCCCATGGAAGGCGCCTAAACGCAACTACAAAGCACCTGCGGGCTTCTCTCCTGGACTACGGCACCACAACGCGGTTGAACAGCGCTCAGGAGCAGGGACAGGGCTTCTCCTCCTCCCCAGGGCGTCACTCCTCCTCAGACGCAATCAGCTGAGAGCTCCCAGCGCCGATTGTGCCCCACCTCCCAGCCACTCCCCCTGCCTGGCTTCTGCACGCAGCCACAGGCTCCCAGCACAGATCGCGACCCCACCTCCCAGCCACTCCCCCTGCCCCTGCCAGGCTTCTGTCCGGCGCCCAGCTGGAAAAACAGGAAATACCAGACGTTACACGTCTGATATTTTCTGAATTTTTTTACCAGAGAGAGGGCACAAAAACCGGACTGTCGGGTAGAATACCAGACACCTGGCACGAGGCATACCAGAGCGGTCGACAAAGGCTTCCCTTGTCGACCGTGGTGCGTCCAGACTGCCCCGCTGTGCCGCCAAACAGCTGATCAGCACAGCGCGGCGGCCATTTTGATGTACATGAAGCGGCGATTATTTAAATCGCCGCTTCATTTTCCTGTGTCTAGTAAACTCATCTACATGGCTCCATCAATGGAGCCATGTCGTCTAGACATACCCAAGAAGTCATTCTTCCGCTCTACTCTGCGCGGATTAGGCCTCAGTTGGAGTATTGTGTCCAGTTCTGGGCACCACATTTCAAGAAAGATGTGGAGAAATTGGAGAAGGTCCAGAGAAGAGCAACAAGAATGATTAAAGGTCTAGAGAACATGACCTATGAAGGAAGACTGAAAGAACTGGGCTTGTTTTGTTTGGAAAAGAGAAGATTGAGAGGGGACATGGCAGCGGTTTTCAGGTATCTAAAAGAGTGTCAAAAGGAGGAGGGAGAAAACTTCTTCTTCCTGGCCTCTGAGGATAGAACAAGAAGCAATGGGCTTAAACTGCAGCAAGGGATGTTTAGGCTGGACATTAGGAAAAAGTTCCTAACTGTCAGGGTGGTTAAACACTGGAATAAGTTGCTAGGGAGCAGGGCCGGCTCCAGGCACCAGCAAATCAAGCACGTGCTTGGGGCGGCACATTTCCAGAGGCGGCATTTCCAGGTAAGCAGCCGCCCCCCGGCAATGCCCAGCCCCGCCCCACCAATTTTAAAGGGCCGCAGGAGCTTGGCTCTGGCTACGTGTCCCCAGGAGCTGGCTGCGGAGTGCAGCGTGGCCAGGCTCTGCCCTGCCGCACTGGCTCCAGTCCTGCCACATCCCCAGCCCCCTTCGCCGGTGAGAGACCGCTCCCTGCCGGCCACCTGGCTCGCTGTACCTGCCCCGCCCCGTGCCCCTCTGGCTCTGCGCCGCCCGTTCCCCACACCGCCCCTGTGCCCCACACCCTGCTCCCCTGCACCCCGGTCCCCCTGCTCTCCCTGTGCCCTGTGACTCTCTGGCTCTGTGCCACCCTTGCACCCTGCAGCCCCTTTTCCCTGCGCCCCTCTGGATCTCTGCCCCCCATTCCCTGCACTGCGCCTGTACCCCGATCCCTCTGCCCCTCCCGTTCCCCGCGTCCCATTCCCCATGCCTCCCCTGCACCCCGCACCCTGCTCCCCCCAATCCCTGCTCCTCCCGTTCCCCGCACCACCCCTGTACCCCCCACACTGTTCCCCGCACCTCTATGGCTCTATGCACCCCAGCACCCCAGTCCCCCTGCTTCCCCTGGTCCCCACGCCCCTCTGGCTCTGCGCCTCCCATTCCCCACGGTGACCCCTGCTCCCCCTGTTCCTCATGCCCCTCTGGCTCTGCGCTGTCCCTGAATCCTGCTCCCCCTGTGGGTCAAGAGTGAGGGGTGCTTGTCCATAGGGAAGGGCTGGACAGGGCAGGGAAAAGGCTGTTGTGACCCAGCAGCGAGCGAAAGGGGACGGGGAGTTTACTTGAAGCGCCTTTGCCTTTATGAAAAAAAAATAATTAAAATTATATTTGCTATTTATAGGGCTAAAATGCCGGGACAAAAACGAAAACAAAAACAAACAAAAAAAGATTGCAAAGTGCAAACATCTGTAAAAGCCAACAAAAAAGGAGCGGGGGGGGGCAAAAAACCTAGACCCGTCCCTGCTAGAGAGGTTGTGGAATCTCCATCTCTGGAGATATTTAAGAGTAGGTGAGATAAATGTCTATCAGGGATGGTCTAGACAGTACTGGGTCCTGCCATGAGGGCAGGGGACTGGACTCGATGACCTCTTGAGCTCCCTTCCAGTCCTAGTATTCTATGATTCTATGCAGCATGCGCCAGATGGCTCGGAGGACTGGCAGGGGGAGGGAGTGGACGGCACGACATAGTCCAAGTGCTGCTGAAAGCTGGCTGCCCCCAGCCTCACACCTTTCGTCCAAGGCCCCACACCTTCCACTCCCTCTGTCCCTAGGGTTGCCAGGTGTCCGGTTTTGAACTGGACCATCCAGTATTTGAGCTTTCTGTTCAGGAAACAAATTGAGAAAATATAAATGAGAAAATATAAATGTCCGGTATTTTCTAAATAAGATGTAATGTAGATTGTGATGTAATGTCAAGTGTGTCTGGTATTTTTGTTGAAACCATCTGGCAACCCTATCTGTCCCCCACCTTGCCCAGGGTCCCAGCAAGTCTGTCAGTTCCCTTGCAGACTTCTCACAGGACTGTTGCAAAGATAAATTCATTCACATCTGTAAATCACTAGCATAGAACAGTGTTTCTCAACCACTGGTACAAGTACCCTTAGGGGTACTCGAGAGAAGTCTGGGGGGTATGTCAACACAACTGAAATTTGGAGAAAACTGAATTTTTGTTTTAAGTTTTACAGTGCTTTATTATTTTTGAACTTTTTACACTCAAAAATTTCATCGCCCGCCTGGCTACGATTAAGTTGTTTAAACAAATGTGTTGCATTGGTAGAAAAAAATTTGTGTGACCAAAGGAGGTACTAGGGGTATTATAATTTTTTTTTTTAAAAGGGGGTACTTTATAAAAAAAAAAGGTTGAGAAACACTGGCATAGTACAATGAGAGCAACACAGAAAAGCCCGGGGGAAATGACTAATTCTGTGTTAAGTGCAGGGTTTGAATAGTGTGCAGTAAATAATGCATAGCACGACCCCTGGCTTATGTTACTGTCCATCCTGTGCATTGAATGAGGCAGGGGTTCTGTGGAAATAACAACATGTAATAATGTAATTAAAGACTACGATATAAGGATGTTAAATTGCAGTTATCTGGCTAATCATGTTGTCGATACAATTTGTATCGACAACACCATTAGTCGATAAGGACAGCTCTGCAGAGTCACAGTGGAGGTAGCTCTAGGAGCTGGCTCAAGCTGGGACCAAGCAGTCCTGACTCATGCCAGTTCCAGGAGCTACCCGTGCTATGGCTGTGTATTTTAAATGCAGTAAGAGCTGCCGGGCTCTTACTACATTTAAAATGAAAAGGTGCAACATCCTGGACCAGAGCAAGCCAGGACTGCTAGGTCCTGGCTTGCACTGAGTCCAGAAGCCCCTGTTCACAGCGGCCAGCCCTGTCTGTCACGAACAGAGGCTGCTCTGGCACCAACCCCTGTTTGCAGTGGCCAGGGCTGGCTGCAGCCAGAGGCTGCTGCAGAAGCATCCACTGCACATGGCCAGCCTGGGCCACCGTGAACAGGGGCTGCTTGATGGCAGCAGCCTCTGTCTGCAGGGGGCCCAGCTCCCTGCTAGAACCCCTACAGACTAGGGATGTAATAGTGTAGTCAATTAACCAATTAACAGATAAGCAAAAGCTTATAGGTTAATGCTATAGACTACACGTATTTCCTTCCCTACTCACCACCAGTAAATTTTTTAGCAGGCTGGCCAGCAGCCTGGCTCAGTCCTGCGACAGATCTGGGACCTACCCTTGCTGCAGCTCTGCATTTAAAGTGTATTAGGAGCCAGGCAGGGAGTCAGCCTGGCTCAGTTCCAGCTTGCTCCAGGTCCGGGAACTCAGACCCACCCCCAGGCAGGGGCTGCTGCCACCTCGTGCTGCTACCTCTTTATCAGAGGCAGCAGTGCGGGGCGACAGGCAGCCGGTCTGTGAGGGAAGCTGGTTTTTAAATTGGCTCCCCTTGTGGACCAGCTCCTGTGGAGTGGCAGGGGCTCCTAGGTAGTGAGGCCAGAGCGCACTGGCTGCCGGCCCAGCCACCGGGAACTATAGAAGTTGACTAACTGATAAGAATTCATGAGATTACTTGACTATTCAATTAACCGATATTTAACATCCCTACTGCAGACAGGGGCTGGTGCTGGAGCAGCCTCTGCCCCACGGTGAGCCTCGGCCTGCTGCAGGCAGAGGTTGCTTCACAGCAGCCTCCCCTATCCCCCGCTGTTGCTTCTGATAGAGGCAGCGGGGGAGGGGGGCAGGTGGCACCATGGAGACGGTGCTGCAGGGAACCGTCTTTTAAGCTGACTCCCCCCAGCACCGGCTCCCATTCCCCCCCCCCCCCCGCCGCTGCCTCTCATAGAGGCAGCAAGGGTGGGGGGCAGTGAGTAGTTGATACTCTACTTGACTACTGAATAAGCTTAAGCTTATCGGGTAGTTGACTAGTCAACTACTCGTTAACATCCCTAGTACCATAACTCATAGATTCAAGGAGGTGCAAATTAAGGTTGCACGGGAAACTTTACTTCTGGCACATCCTAATTCTTGAGAACTGTATTTTAAAAACTAAATATAGTTCTTTTAATTCAGTGTTTTGGGGTATAATATTGCTTCATTGAGACCTCACTAGGATTGGTGATGTACAAACATATGGTAAATAACAATGCTCTGCTACAAAGAGCTTATGCTCTCCCTGTCACCATAGTATCCAAGTGCCTCACAATCAATGGATCTTAGCTTTATAAGGCAAGGAAGCATCAGTCCTATTTCACAACTGATATGACTCACCAAAGGAATCAGTAGCAGACCTAGGAATAGAAGCCAGGTATCCTGCATCCTACACTACCCTTCCCCACTACATGTATATTTCTTGATGCCTAATCACACTGCATATGCACAGCCATGCTGTGAAATGTTTTAAACATGCATCTACCACCACCTACACAAGTGTAGCTCCCATGGCATTATATTGTAGTGTCAGTTAACAAGCACGTCCTAACAGAAAGGGAGTGGTATCTAGTGCTTATAGCAGAGTGGGGCCCAGAGTGGAATGCTGGATTCTCTTCCTGTCTCTTGACGGAAAGTGGGATACAGTGAGTTATACCAGGGAGAGCTGAGAGCCAGGACTCTTTGAATGGCTCTGAGAGGGGAGTGGGTCTGGAGGTAGCAAAGATGGGCTAAGAGTCAGGACTCCTGAGTTCTAGTCTCAGCTATTTTACTCACTCACTCTGTGCCTCAATTTCCACAACAGAACTGGGAGGGCACAGAGGGCTAGTGTTCGTAAAGTGCTGAAGAGGGGCACAGGAATACATGGTACAAAGCCCAGAGGACCCCTTGTACCAAGTGGCGGAGGTAGGGGAGGGTTATCCAATACAGTGGTGGCATTAATCCAGCTCTGCAATGTGCTAATATGGCCATTCAGCAGCCCCTGGGTGAGAATGGGGTCACAGGTCTGCTGTCAGGATTCAGTTGATTCTCTGGATGCAGAAAGACACCAACAATATGGTGCCAAATCCATGTCAAATGGCCAGTCCAGTTAACATGGGGGCACTGGCAGGAAGGCACTGGAGCCGTGGACATCCCAACCCAACTCCAGTCCAACACCAACAGCTGTGCTCACAGAGACAGCACCTTCTACAAGGTGCATACAAGGCCCAGGCAAATGACAGCCATGCAGAAGAGCCAGGGGATGACAGCAGGAGTATGTCTAGACTACATGGCTCCGTCGACGGAGCCATGTAGATTAGTTTACTAGACATAGGAAAATGAAGCGGCGATTTAAATAATCGCCGCTTCATTTACATCAAAATGGCTACCGCGCTGTGCCGATCAGCTGTTTGGCGGCACAGCGCGGTAGTCTGGATGCTCCGCGGTCGACAAGGAAAGCCCTTGTCAACCGCCCCGGTAAACCTCATTTCACGAGGCATAACGGGGCGGTCGACAAGGGCTTCCCTTGTTGACCGTGGAGCGTCCAGACTACCGCCCTGTGCCGCCAAACAGCTGATCGGCACAGCACGGCAGCCATTTTGATGTAAATGAAGCGGCGATTATTTAAATCGCCGCTTCATTTTCCTGTGTCTAGAAACCTAATCTACATGGCTCCGTCGACGGAGCCATGTAGTCTAGATATACCCCAGGTGACTGAATATTGCCTCTTTACTGCCCAGCTATGGGGACGCAATTGCAAGGACAGGTTTGTACAATCACATGCAAGATCACTCCAACATGAGAGCTGGATTAGTGCAACCGCACACACAAATTCCACAGACTAGGGTTGGTTAGTGCCATTGTGTGTGCAGAGATTCCCATTGGCACAAGGATTGGATTAGTAGAGTCACAAACCAGGGTGAGTTAGTGCAATCACAAAAACATTCTCTCTGCTATGAGTGCTTGCGTAGGGATTGGCTAGAGTGACCACCAACATGCAAGTTACCTCCAGCATGAGGGCTGCGCATGCACATATTTACCTCAAGACCAGGTGACAGCGAGAGCACAGAGTCACTCTGGCAATTGTTGTGGGAAAAACAGATTGTGAGATTGAGGTTACTGGGAATTGAGTGCTGACTTGGAGTGATGGAGGATTTGGAGCAACTGGTGTAACAGGGGTTTTGGGAGGTCAAATGATAGGGGGAAGAGAGCAATGTGTATCTGGAGGTTTGGAACAATTCATATTTGGGGTGAGGGATGAAGGGGGTTTGGGCCCGGTGGATCTGAGGGAAATTTGAATTGGGGGTGATGTAAATGTGGATGATTGGGATTTGAGGGATGTGGTGATGTGTATTCAGGGTGATTCAGAATAGGATAAGTAGATTTTAGGGGTTGGAGTAAATGATCTTGGGGTAATTAGGGACAAGGCCAAATTAGGATGGAACAAAGATTTTGAGGACTGGGATGATGATTTGGGATAGGCAGTAATGGGTAATTGGGGCAATTGGGTTCAGGGGTGATGTAGATTTTGGGATGATTCAGAATTAGGGACAATGGAGATTTCAGGGCACAAGCAACTGATAAGGAAGCCTGGCCTGGCTGGCAGGGTGACCCCCAATGCCAAAAACCTCTGAGGAGAGGGAGACCTGAGCAATGAGGAGCAGGATAGAAGTGTATGAGGTACAGAGGGGGGAGATGAGGCAGAGTGGCAGGACCTTGAGGATGAGTGTGGCTCAGTGCTGCTTTCTTTCTCCATGAGCTGACAGCACTGGACTCTGAGCTACCACGAGGCAGGTAGGGGGGAAACCAGGGACAGGGCATAAGATAAAACCCAGCTACCTCCTGTGCCCAGCCTCCCCTGTGGGCCCTGACCTAGCAAGTTTCTGAGGGAAACCCCCAGAACTCTCCAGCTGGCGCAGCAAGCCCCGGCCTAGTGAGTGCTTGAGGGGAACCACTGGTGTTACCCAGCTGTGCCCTGCCTCCCCCATGGGCCCCAGCCTAGCGAGTGTCTGAGGGAAACCCCTGGTATTGCCCACCTGGCTTGGTCCAGCTTCCCTCACAGGCCCTGGCCTAGTGAGCGATTCAGAGGAGCACCCAGTGCCATCCAGCTGGCCCAGCCTCCTGCACAGGCTCCAGCCTAACAAGCCTCTGAAGGGAGCCCCGGCCTCCCCCACAGGGCTGGCTAACAAACAACTGGTGTTGATTATACAGGGCCCAGTACCACATTGCGGCAGCCCCACCTGCCCACACAGGGGACTCATGCCAAAGGCCGGCATCTCACAGTAGATCATCCCCAGATTATGCTGCTGATTGGGCGTCTTATTCTTAGCTGCACAGCCCCCAAGGAGGCTTATGCTCTTAAGGCTGCAGGATAAATAGCCTGACTCCCTGACAGCAGCCAGGCCACTTCCCTTGATAATGGCAACCTCCTTTCCCCCCTGCAGATGCCAATGCCAGATCAAGGTAATTATGTCAGCAAGTGTTCCTGCAAAATCCAATCAACACCCCATCGTTGGCACTGGCATTCAGGGACTAGCCTTCCCAGAAGCAAATGAGGGGAGAAAGGAATTGGGCTCCTCTTTGCTGAATAAAGATACCTAAAGGCTATTTGTAGGGGAGGAAGCATGGGCCAGTGAGTACTGGCCTGAGAACCAGGACTTCTGGATTTCCCAGCTCTGGAAGGGAGTGTGGCTCAGTGCCTTAGGGTACGTCTATGTAGCAGCGTTATTTTGGAATAACTGATGTTATTCCAAAATAACAAAGAGCGCATCTACATGACAAGCCTTTATTTTGGCATAATGTGGAGCTGGAGGACTTCTTATTCTGACTCATGGTAACCCTCATTTTACCAGGAGTAAGGGAAATTCCTTTGACTTCCTGCTGTGTAGACAGCACCAAAACCTGAAATGAGCTATTTCAACCGCATCTACACAATTGATGTAGCTGAAGTTGCATAGCTTATTCCAGCTTTTGCCCTGCTGTGTAGACACGGAGTGGTTGGGGAAAGTCAAGAATCCTGGGTTCTATTCCAGGCTCTTCTTCAGCCCTGATGCTTTGTAGTAGAAATATAGCAGTGGCCCTATTATGCCAGACACTGCATACTCTGTACCTCAGTTTTCCCTCCCATACTTGGTCTATTTAGATTGTATGATCTTAAGCGGGGTGGGGGGGACTTCCACTGTGTGTCTGTGCAGTGCCTGGCACAATGAGGGAGGCTTTGATCTCAGCTGGGAATGCTGGGTACTACTTTAACAGTAGAGATGATCACTTCACACAGAGCTGAGATCTCTGGGGTGGTGCATTGCCTCACCTTGCACTGAGATGCAACTGCCTCTAAAGTAGGTTCTTTAACCCTGAGACCAGTGCCTCTTACCAGCCACCTCCCTCCCCCATAACATCCTCTCCTTGCATCACTTCCCTCCTATCTTCATCTTTAGCTACCCCTCACGAGTAACTTTTGAATCCTCTCACCTAGCAGGCCCAGCTCACATTCTCTATGACCTCTAATCTCAAAACCCTTGAAGTCCTCTGCTATCTCATATCCCAGACAGAGGGCAGGAGGGGAGAGAATGCAAGTAAAGAGGAGATGGGTCTAGTTAGACAGCTACTCCCACTCTCCTGCAGTAGCCCCAAGCCTTACCCCACCCCATCATAGGCCCCCTACTGCTGTGCTGGGAAACTGGTGTCAGTACTAACAAAAAAGTGCCACTGAGATCTTACACCACTACTCAGCACCCCACCACCACCACTGCATCCAGGCATTGGAACGAGGAATGATTCCAATGGGGGAGGACCCCATACCGAGCCCCCATCCTGTCCATTACAGCACAGTACCCCCTAGTGCTGAACTGGAGCACTGGTGTCAGCACTGACTGTGAAAGGTGTCCCCTTACTGAACGCCCACTCTGCTCCCTGCAAACCACTCCCCCAGTACTGTATAGTCTCTGTGACTCAAATACAATAGCTTGCATCCCTATGTTCAGGAATGGGTTTATGCCACCCAGCTCAGCATCTCTGGACTGAACTGAAAGTCTCACTATTCACCCCATGATCTGTGCTAATATACCCAGTTCTCCATGGGAAATGCAGTCACTGCATTACAATAGTGCCACCTGGACATGGCTAATGCCAGCATGAAGGCCTTGAGCCACTCAGACCTAAGCAGTCCAAATGATCTTGATTCAAGATACTCACCCTGACCCCGGGGCTCCTTATACTGGGAGTTCTTCCAAATGTGGATTTGAACTCTGTACCCCAGTTCTATTCTAGACTTTCCCCTTCCAGCCCCCTTTCTGTTCACAGCCCCCTCTCCACTCTCTGCATCCAGGACTAACCAGATTATTCTGCACCTTTTGCACCAGTTCTTTCTACATAAAACTCAGATCCCATTATCAGATCCCATTATGGGCCCAATAGCCAGCACAACCCAGTCCCAAATGCAGTGCAGGGCCCTACCATGTGGCACTTGCTGGCAGAGCCATCTTGCACGTGCGTACACACATGTACACACAACACACACAGGCCAAACATTGAAAACAGGGGCTTGTAGTTCTGCCCCACAGTGGAGATTTCAGCTCCTGAGTGAGATGGCCAGATTTCCAAAAGGGCTTGAACCCAGCAGCTTCCAGTGTTGGCAATGGGCACCTAGTGCTGGGGCACAGCACTGCCAAAAACCAGGCCACATGCACAGAGAGAGGCACACACCAAGCCGGAGAGACAGGGTTAGAGCCAGAGAGGGATCCATGTACACACAGACAGATACCCACACTATGAAACACCAGCAGAGCTGGACACAGCCAGATCCACATCTACATCCAAACACACATGGTCAGATATGCATAGCATACATGCAGAGACCCATACCCTGGCAACAAATACAGAGGCAGGTACAGACATCCAGAGGTGCACACACACAGAGCTATTGCTGAACAAAGGCACCCAGAGACACACAAAGAGCCAAGCACACACCAGAGGGGACCCCGCTCAGTGAGCACCCCCCCCCCCATCTCAGCTAGGCTACTCCCCCAGCCTTTCCTCAAGGAGCACGCTGGCCGGCCTCTCCCTCCCCCATAGCCCGGCCTCGGGTCTGGCGCAGAGCCCGGCTCAATCCTGGATGCTCCTCACCTTCCAGGTGCCTACATTCAACTGCCCCCACCCGTATCCCACTTGGGCATCCCCAGCCCGGCTGCCCGCCCCACCCCCAAGCGCCAGGAGCAGCTGGGAACCCCTCCCCTCCTCCTGCTGCCAAGGATGCAGAGACAACAACAAGCCCCTCCATCCCCCCAGGAGCCCGACTCACCTCCCTCCGAGGGCAGCCGGGGCTCCTTCCCCTCGCCCGCATCCAGATCCCACAGCGCGGGAGACCCCGGCCCCACCGGGACGCGCAGGGACGGGCTGGGAAGGTCTGGCTGGGGCTACTGGCTGCGGTGCTGTGAGCCTATGGCTCTGCCTGTGTGAGCGCGCGTCACCAGCAATAGGGAGCCGGCAGGGGAAAAATCACAATAGCATCCTCTGGCGCCCACCGGGGTTCCCGCAGGACGCTGCCCGCCCGCCCCAGCCAGCCAGCTGGCCCTGCCATGGCTGCAGTGCGGGGGAGGGGGAGGACAAAAGGAAGGGGCTTTTCCCAGCTGCACAATGGGAGGAGGGAGCGGAGAGGAAAGACTGGACGCGGGACCTGAACCGGGATGGGTAAAAGCCATGTGGTGCTCATCCAGCACCCGGATGCAGCCATCTCTGGGGTGGCTTGTGGGGGCTGTTTATACAGGAATCCCTTGTCTGGCATTGAGCTGCAGAGGCCCCCAGGGTAGGAAGGTAGGGGCTATTTATAGAAGGATCCATTGCCCCTGCTCTGAGAGGCAGCCACCTCTGGAGTGGGAGCAAGCTCTGTTTATACAGGGATCCCTAGTCCCAGCACCGAGATGCAGCCACTTCTGGGCTGGGAGCAGGAGCTGTTTATACAGGAATCTTTTACCCCAGCCCTCAGATGCAGCTGCCTCTGGGGTGGAGATGGGAGATTTTTACAGTACACAGTAGTGCAATAATGCTATACAGCTGTTTAGGGCAGGAAGTGAAAGGGGAGGGTCCCAGAGGCAGACACACTCATAGTTCCTGGTATCTATGATAATCCTAAGTGAATCCTTGCTCCAGTCAACCTCCCCGACCTACACACACACATGCTCTCCCACTGCTACCTAATGGCCACCATCACAGCCAGCTCACCCTAGCACCATAGCCAGAATGACCCCTTCTGGAGCACACTGTTCTCTGTACACCAGCCATTCTCAAACTGTTAGATGGGACTGCAAAGTGGGTTGCAAACCTGTTTTAATTAGGTCTCCAGAGGGCTGGTGTTGACTTATTGGGGTCAAGATTGAAGCTCCGAGCTCCACCCCCACAGCCTAAGTTTGAGGGCTTCAACCCCGGTTGGAAGGGCTCTGTTTACAGGCCTCCCATCTGGGGCTGAAGCAGTATGGCCTTGGGTTTGCCTCTCCATGCCCGGAGAGGCTGGACTTGGATGGGTTTCCATTTCGGTCCCCCATCCTAGGGTTCCATAGTAATTTTTGTTATCAAAGGGAGTCACAGTGCATTGAGCACTCTCAGCTGCACATCACAAAAGGTGACTTTAAGTGGGTGCAAATGGCCCCCTAAGACTCCCACTCCCTTTAAAGTGAGCATCTGGCATAAGGGCTCCAGCCCCCCATCCCAGCATAAGGATGGTGTGCAGTGCACATTGGCTATTCTATGCATCCCCAGGACTATGAAACACAGAGGACAAATGATCCTTTGCAACTAACACACCTGCAGATGTCCAGAATGCATACCTGTGATTAATGGCATCTTGCACCATTGTCTTACATGTTAGAAAGGCTTGTCACTATAAAGCTTATTTGAAAGGCTGTGGGATTACCCAAACTAGAGGCAGCTGCATCTGAGTGCTGGGTGAGAGTTCACTGTATAAACAGCCCAACACCCCGACCCTAGGTGTCTGTATCTCTATGCTAGGCAAAATATCCCCATATAAACAGCCCTTGCACACTACCCCAGAGGTGCCTGCATCTCAGGGTGCGTCTACACAACAGGGCTTAACTCAAAATAAGCTACACAAATTGAGCTACATCAGTTGCATAGCTTATTTCGAAATAGCTTATTTCAAAACTGGGAGCGTCTACACAGCACTTATTTCAAAATAGAGCACTCTTCCTCCATCTTCCTTACTCCTTGTACAATGAGGATTACAGAAGTCGGAGTAAGAAGTCTTCCAGCTTGATAGTATTTTGACGTTATTTTGAAATAACTGCCTGCTGTGTAGACACAGACTAAGTTATTTCGAAATAACACTAGTTATTTTGAAATTATGTTGATGTGTGGACGTACCGTCAGAGACAGGTGTAGGATCTCTGCATAAACAGTTTGTCTGTTCCATCCCAGAAGCAGCCACATCTTAGCCTGGGTGAAAGATCCCTGAAAAATCCCCCGATTTTGTGAATTACACAAACCAGCTGTTTAAAAACCATCATGTCCCCCATAAGTCTTGAACAGGGCTTGGCACCATAACTTTCTGACTCAAGCATAGACTTTAGCCACTTAAACTACAGGAGCAATTAGCCACTGGAGTAGGGCTTCACAAACACTTTGCCAATGGGTTTGACAGCTCCATTAGCATTTGTCCACACACCAGCATTGTCCCTCTTTAACAACTCCATTTGAGTTGAAGAGGTACAACCCGTGCTAGTGTAGACATGGTTATGAAGGAATAAATATGCTTATCGTGGTATAGCTATTCCTGTACACAGTAAGGGGAATAAGCTATCTATAGCTATCTATATATGTAGATATAAAATATCTTTTTATCAGTATAGCTGTTTTCCCTAATAGGAATTGTCAATGTCCTGGCATAACATACAGGTGAAAAAAGTCCCCTCCCGAACCAAAATCGTTATACCAGGGCAAGATCCATGTGTAGAGTAGCTTTCAGATATTAGTAAGCTATTGGAACACTGCATGATAGTTCTAACTCGGGGAGAGAAGTGGGCAAAGTGTTTAGCAATTGGATTACCATGACACATATATTTAACACATTCATTCTAAAAGGCAGAGTGGTTTCAACACAGCTCGGGTATGCGCTTTAGTCCCAACTCTGCCTGAATTGACATTCTGCAGCCTCTCTTGTTAGATGCTTTGCAAAATGAAAGTGGGGGACTAATACCTGAGTAATTTATAGTAGTATGGACTGATGTCTTGGTTAGTAGTAAGGTCTGGAAAGTGCATGGAAACATAAAAAGCAAGGAGCAAAGGGTAGGTGTGAAAGCAAGAGCTCCTGCTTCCCCACTCAGTGCACATTTTCTTTGGCTACAGGGCATGAAGCAGTTGTGCCATTTGCTGTCTTTCAAGCATGTTGGGAAGCCTGAGCATGGTCTGAGTAAATATTAGAGCAGATCTGAGGCTGCTCTCATTTACACTGCTGGTGGAGACCTCACAAGCCCCCTTAAGCCCTTCTCCTGTATCTGTGTGATGAGAGTAGGATTGAAGGGAACAACCCAACCCTGGGGAGACCCTCCCACAAAGACCCTGAACTCAGGTCTGATCCCCCCTTTCAGAAAGAAGGTTACCATGGGTGTGAGGTCTGGAAACAGGCACTCCTGGGTTCTTTTCTGGGCCAGTATCATCACACTGTGAACCATCTGTTCAACTGATATTTCCCATAGCTGGGAATGCGCAACAGGGATGGATCATTTTATGATTGCCTGTTCTATTCATTCCCTCTGAAGCACCTGGCATTGGCCACTGTTGGAAGACAGGACACTGGGCTAGATGGACCTTTGGTCTGGCCCAGTATGGCTGTTCTTATGTTCCACATCCATATTCCATAGTCTGCCTCTCATTTGCACCCCATAATAATCCCATATGAGTGCTCCTAGATCCTGCAGTAGGTTACCTGACCCCTCCCCCCTTGCTGGATGACACAATGTTCATTATGGGATACATCAGCATCTCCCTGCTGGTGAGCAATGGAGCAGCCTGATAGTGCAGCAAAACCCAACAACATCACAACCTAATAAAACTGGATGGCTCTGCTTAGGAGAAGCCCAGGGCTGGTATTACAGGCGGATGTGGGGTGGGACTGTGGGAGGTCAGCAGAGCTATGTGTGTGTGGGAGCTCAGAGCTGGGATTACACCAGGGTGACTGGTTAAGATTGAGGGGCACTGGCAGAGGTGTGGGGGGAGCTCAAGGCTGGGGTAACAGGGTGAGGATTGCAGATCAGGATTGAAGGGCACTGACAGAGCTGTATACAGAAAGCCCACATAGTGAGCAACTGGAGCCAACAGGATGAGCCCCCTCTTCTGCTCTATTTTTTCAGCAGAGAACTGGGGGGGGGGGGAGCGCCTGGGCATAGTGATTCAGTGAAACAGGAAGCTCTGACCCTGCCAGCTGTAAGCAGACACCCTGTCCCCCATCCTTCCAGATACCTCAGGTGGGTCCACTACGTTGTCAAAGATTCCCCCCCCCCCCCCCGCCTCTCCCTCACCACCTCCACGGCATCTCCTTGCTGCCTTCAGACCTAGAGATCAGCTCCCGCAGATACCCCTCTGTATCCATCCATTCATCCACACCCCCCGACTTCCCAGACCCTCTTGGATGCAAAAACAATACCAAGCCCCTCCATCCCCCAGGAGCCCGGCTCACATACCTGGGGGGTGGCACCCAGGGCTCCTTCCTCTTCGCTATGGTCAGATCCCAGTGCGCAGGCAGCGTCTGGGTGCCTGGAAGCTGGGGGGCTGCCAATGTGGGGCTCTTTGTGCGTCTTAGGGCTGATCCGATGAGGTCCGGACCACCTGTCCCATCCCCCGTCCCTGCTGTGGGTGCAAGCATCACATGTTGAGCTTAGGTGAACCCCGGAGTCCAAGGGCTCAGCCCGAACAGAGCAGTCCTGGGCGGCAGAATGGTCCGGGCCAGGAATGGCTGGAAAAACGCCCGCCTCCCAGCCACGAGGCACAGCCATTGGGCGCCTTCCCCCCATCAGTCACACACAGGGAGATGGGACTGGGAGACGATTCGGCCAGGCGTGGGGGAGTGATTAGGGGGATGGGCTGCCCCCTCTCATCTGGGGAACAGAGCACAGACTCGGGAACCTCCATTGCAAGAAATGGGCCCGATACTGCTCTTATTAACCCTGGTGTAAATCCAAAGTTTCCCAGCCAGGTGAGGATGGGATCCTGCGCAGAAAGCGAATCCAGAGTGTGCCCCGATGGGGTTTACACAAGCACCATGGCACAATCAGGCTCCATCAGTTCAGAGCGAGGGGTATGACCTCCCAAGGGCTGAGTATGGGGCACCTCTCCAGGAGCAGTATTCACATCCCAGGTGTCAAGAGCAAGAGTTGGCCAGAGGGATTAGGGATAAAATGCTTAAAGGCATGTGCAGCAGGCTGGGAGCCAGAGCTCATAGAACAGCTTCCCGCATCTGTCACTGGCCTTGGTCAAGTCTCCACTCTCTTCTCCTCTGTGTGCCTGTTTCCCCTCCTACACTTTGTCTCTTTCAACTGTGAGCTTTTTGGGCCAGGAATCTCTCTCACTGTGTGTCTGCGCAGCACCCAGCATGACAGAATCCTGACTTCAATCAAGGTGTGTGGAGCACACCTCACAATGGAGTCTTCGATCTCAGCTGGCATCTGTGCAGTGCCTGGCACCATGAGCACCCAATCTCAGTCAAGGTCTTTATAATATTTGGCACAACACTGGCTCCGATCTCTGTTGGAGTCCATGCAGCACCTGGCACTGCAGGGTGCTATGGGTTACTGATATGGGGCTACCATAGTACATGAAACAATAGAATTATGTTGTCACAAGCCTCAAAACAGGGAAGCCAGAGCTCTTGGGGAAGAAGGACTTTACCCAGGCTATGAAATTATTTTTATTTGTGGTAAAAGCCCATTTAACTAAAAAGACTAACAAACACTTTGCAAAAAAGTGTTCCCTGTTAATCAATTGAGCTCAGGTTTTCCAAAATGGCTCATCATTTTGGTACTTATCTAGCCATGACTTAAAGGGCCTTTTAACTTTCCCCCGAATATGAAGCCCCTTTGAGGTGTCTCAAATTGGACATTCCAAAGACTAAGGCTCCCAGAATGTTCAGGCACTTGAATTCAAGACCAGAGGGGGCCATTAGGTCATTGATTTTCAAACTTTTTTTCTCATGGACCAGTTAATTGAAGAACATTGTTGATGTTTGCAGCTCAACTTCATTTGAATCAAGTGTGGTCTCCGGGGTGGGGCTGAGGATGAGAGCTGTGGGGTGTAGAAAGGGGCTCTGGCTCGGGGGAGGTCAGGGCTGGGGCAGGAGGAGCTTACCTTGAGCAGCTCCTGGGTCAGGAATGCAGTGGGGGTGCTAAGACAGGCTTCCTGCCTCTCCTGGCATGGCAGACCATGCTGTGCCCCAGAAGTAGCCAGCTGCAGGTTCCCAGCCCATGGAAGGGCAGAGCTAGTGCTTGGGACAGGGGCAGTGCATGGAGCCATGTGCACTCTCCCCCCCCCCCACACACACATCTAGGAGTGGGGTCTGCTACTCAGCTTGCAATGCCAGAACAGGCAGGTGGGCAGCCTGAGCACTTCCACTGGTTATCTGATCCCCCTGCAGCAACGAGACCCAGTACCTAACATTCCACAACCCTGTACTAGGTTGTGACCCATAATTTGAAAACCACTGCATTAGATCATCCAGACTGCATTCCTGTATAGCTCAGGCTAGAGAATATCCCCAAGATACTCCTGCATTGAGCCCAATCATGTGAGTTTGACTGAAGCATTTTCCAGAGAGGCAGCCAGCCTGGACTGGAGACTCTACCCTGGCCCTTGGAAGTTTGTTCTAATGGTTAATCACTCTCCATGGGAATTGTGTGCGCCTTTTTTTCTCATTGGAATATGTCTAGCATTTGCTTCTAGCCACTGGCTCTTGTTTTGTCTTTTTCCACAAGGTTAAAAAGCCCTATTGAACCTGACACCTTCTCTCCATGAAGACCCTCAGAGACCATTATCAAATCATATCTCAAGCTCCCTTTTGATAAATTAAACTGATTGACCTCCTTAAGTCTCTTGCTGTCAGGCATTTTCTCCAACCCTTGAATCATTGTTGAGGCTCTTCTCTGTACCCTCTTCAGTGTTTCAACTTCCTTTTGAAAATGTAGCCCCCAGAACTGGGTGCCATATTCCAGGCTCAGTCTCGCCCCTGGGCAATCCCAGCCCTCTTTTAATCTGCTCCGAGCATGTCACTGTGGATGTTAGCAGAGACCCCTTCTTCTTCCTTCAGTGAACAACATAAGAACAGCCATACTTGGTCAGACTAAAGGTCCATTTAGCCCAACAGTGGCCAATACCAGGTGCCCCAGGGGGAATGAATAGAACAGGTAATCACCAAGTGATCCCTCCTGATGTTACCCATTCCCAGCTTCTTGAGTCACCATTCCTACTCATCCTGGCTAACAGTCATTGATGGAACTACTCTCCATGAATTTATCTAGTTTGTTTTAACCCTGTTAGAGTCCTGTCTTCACAATATCCTCTGGCAAGGAGCTCCACAGGTTGACTATGTGTTGTGTGAAGAAATACTTCTTTTTGTTTGTTTTAAACCTGCTATTAATTTCATTTGGTGGCCCCCAGTTCTTGTGTTATGGGAACAAATAAACAACTTTTCCTTATTTACTTTTTCCACACCAGTCATGATTTTATAGACCTCTATGATATTCTCCCTTACTCTACCCTTTCCTAAAATGAAAAATCCCAGTCTAAATCTGTCCTCATATGGCAGCTCTTCCATACTTTAATCATTTTGGATGCCCTTTTCTGAACTATTTCCAACACCAAGCTATCTTTTTGAGATGAGGTGACCATATCTGCGTACAACATTCAAGATGTTGGTGTACCGTGGATTTATGTAGAGGCAATAAGATATTCTTGGTCTTATTCTCTATCTCTTTTTTGATTCCTAAAATTCCGTTTGCTTTTTTGACTGATGCTGCACATTGAGAGGATGTTTTCAGAGAACTATCCACAATGACTCCAAGATCTTTCTATTGAGTGGTAACAGCTAATTTATTCCCCATCATTTTGTATTTATAGTTGGGATTATGTTTTCCAATAGGCATTACTTTGCATTGATCAACATTAAAATTAATTTGCCATTTTGTTGCTCAGTCACCTACTTTTGTGAGATACTTTTGAAGCTCTACACAGTCTGCTTTGGACTTCACTATTTTGAGCAGTTTCGTATCATCTGCAAATTTTGCCACTTCACTGTTTACCCCTTTCTCCAGATCATTTATGAGTATGTTGAAAAGGACTGGTAATAGTACAGACCCCACTAGTTACCTCTCTCCATACTGAAAATATTTATTCCTACCCTTTGTTTCCTATCTTTTAATCCGTTATCAATGCATGAGAGGACCTCCCTTCTTATCCCATGACAACTTAGGGTATGTCTACACTTGCACCCTAGTTTGAACTAGGGATGCAAATGTAGGCATTCGAAATAGTCAATGAAGTGGGGATTTAAATATCCCACGCTTCATTAGCATGATCTCGCCAGCGCGTTACTCCGGTCAACAGCTGTTTCGAAAGTGAAAGTGCGTGCCGGGATGCGTTAGTTCGAACCAAACCCCTTGGTTCAAACTAACGTTACTCCTCATTTTTTGAGGAGTAACATTAGTTCGAACCAAGGGGTGTGGTTCCAGCTAACGCGTCCCAGTGCGCACTTTCACTTCGAAACAGCTGTTGATCGGAGTAACACGCCAGCGAGATCATGCTAATGAAGCACGGGATATCTAAATCCCCGCTTCATTGACTATTTCGAATGCCTACATTTGCATCCCTAGTTCGAAGTAGGGTGCAAGTGTAGACATACCCTTACTTTGCTTAAGAGCCTTTGGTGATGGACCTTTTCAAAGGCGTTCTGGAAATCTAAGTACACTATATCCACTTGATCCCCCTTGTCCACATGGTTGTTGACCCCCCTCAAAGAATTCTAGAAGATTAGTGAGGCATGATTTCCCTTTACAGAAACCATGTTAACTTTTCTCCAACAAATTGTGTTCATCAGTGTGTCTAACAATTCATTTCATTATTTAGACTTACTGGTCTGTAATTGCCAGGATCACTTCTAGAGCCCTTTTAAAAAATTGGTGTCATATTAGCCAGCTTCCAGGTATTTGGCTCAGGGATAGCCCAAGCCTCATTGCAGAGTCACCTCCAGCCCAGAGAGAGGGGAAATGAGGCATGACGCTGTTATTTCTAGACTAAAAACCAAGTGGAGAACACCATCCCCCTTGGTTTTGTATTTTAAAATTCACCCAGGCTGACCCTCTTGACCCAGGAAGCAAACACATGGGGACAGGCATTAACTTTCTTGTTTTCTCAGGTCATTTTTACTGAGCCTCTCTGCAGAAATACAGTGTGCAGATGGGAGGGGTGGAATAGGTGGCATCCTCTTTGCAGGGATGGTGGATTAAATACTAGGGGCCACGGCAGCTATTTGTACTAGTGCATAGCAGATGTGGGGCGAGACTCAAGTCACAGGATGGGGCAGACAGCAGGCTGCAGGGGTTTCAGATGCTCTGTGGCCAAGGCCCCTGCTGAGAAATAGAAGTTCAGTGAGAAGCTGGCAAAGGAAGTCACAGATTCATTTGCTAGGAGCCAGGCCCACACTCTGACATCTTGGAGCAGCAGGGGAAGATATTCTCAGTGGCCAGGTTGGGATGCAGGGGAGGGTATTCCACCCGGAAGCTGCAGCCAGCCAACAGTGGTTGTTGTCATCTGGTCCCCCAAGGAGGGCGCAAGGGGTCACTGTGGTCCTGGGCCCACCTTCTAGTACTTGGTGGTGAAGTTTGGGAATTCCAGGGTGGAGATTTCCCTTTCATTGGAGAAGACAGCCTGGTCAATGCGAGACATGGGACTTCCCACATTGCGCAGCCAGTTCTTCCTGTGAAGGTGGGGGAAAGAGCATATAAAGGCATCCATAAGGAGAAATCTGGCTCCCAGCCCTCCTGCTTTCACCACGAGACCCTATTCCCTTCCCAGAGTCCCAGCCCCCCGCTCTAATCATTAAATACCACTTCTATCTCAGAGTTGGGGACAGGTCAAAGGAATCCTGGCTCCCTATTTACATAGCTATCATTTACCCAGCCATGATCCCACACAAACAAGGTTGGACTGTAAATTCTGTGTGGAACCTGCCTCCTCTTTTATCTCTTTCCAGGACCTGAAGCAAAGATTGGGGAGACTGGTTGCTATGGAACCTGCCTCCCCTTCCCCCTCCTACATTATCTGGTTCATGAAAAGGGATGGGGGAAAGAAGCAGACTGGTTGTTATAGAAGCAGCCCCAATTTGTTCAAGCCCTGAAGGTGGCAGAAATGGGGGGGAGTCTGGTTCCTATGGAAACAATTCCACTTCTCTCTCTGTCTTCAAATGTTGAAGGTGATGGAAAGGGGACTTGCTGCTATGGAAACTGCCTCTGGTTGTCATCGCTCTGAAGATGACGGAGCTGGTTGCTACGAAAGTTGCCCCGCCTGCCCTTCCCGGTTGCCACAGGAGATGAGTGTCTTTATGGCCCCTGAAGAGAGGAATTAATCAGGCACGTTCTCAGGTCCCTCTTGGAGGGGATGTTAATTGGGGACAAGCCAAGGCCCAGATTTCCCAGGTGTTGATTGGTTAGGGCAGCAGCACCAGGGGAACTGCCCTAGTTAGAGGCAGGAGGGTTTCAAATGGGGAACATGGCAGTCTATGATCCTGCTCCCTGTGCCCAGGGTTTAACCCCTTCTCTCCCAGAGGGGAGGGGGATCAGCTTTGCTCCCCTTACAGAGTGGCTGACACCATGGGTCTGCAGATCACTGGAGAGAACATAGGTATTTAAAAGTGGCTTTGTGCCTTCATGAAGGGATGTTTCCCACCTTCGAGATCTCAAGAATATCAGGGGAGCTCTTGGGATTGGGAATTTTCACAGCCCTTCTTAGAGAGGCAGCATGGCCCAGAGGAAGGGTTGCTGGGTCACAGGATTCCTGGGTTCTATTCCTAGCGCAGCCACTGAACTTGGAAAAGTCCCTTCCTGCCTCCGTGCCTGTTTCCACTGCCATGATTTGTCTGTTTGGACTGAAATGTGGAGGAGGGGGGCAGGAACTGTCTATGCAGTCGGAGGGGTGTGCGGCGCCTCATACAATGGGATCCTGATCTCAGTCTGGGGGCTTCTGTGATGCCGAGAATAGATGGGGCCCTGATCTCAGGGGATTTGTGCTGCACCCAGCATTAGGGGGAGGACCCTCACTTAGGAGGGTCTGTGCAATGCTGGGCATCAGGTTGTGGGGGTATGGGCAGCACCCAGTGTCATGGGGGACGTGATCTCAGCTGAATAGGGACATGTAACACCAACTCGATCTACAGGGAACAGCTGATAAGTAGGTGGTTGGAAAAAGCTGGAAATTCTTAGAGTGAGGCAGGTGCTCAGCTATGCTACAAATGGCCTTCTGAAAATGTTCAGCTTGTGTTTGATGTACATGGGTGAAGGGAGAGCTGGGGGTACACAAGGAGGAGTCTTTTCTGTATATCTCCACATCTGGGGAGCAAGACTGGGATCCTGTCTGTCCTCCCCACCTGGAGTGATGCCAGCAACTCCCTACCCCACCATTAGAGGGAGAAGGCAATCCCCCAACCCCACGCCTGCCAGCTAGTCACTTCCCCCTGCTCAGATACTCAGAAGGGTGATCACCATCCATGTTTAACACTGTGCCAATTGGCGAGCTAGGAAGCCTGGTGGATACTCACATGATCTCAATCTTCTCTTTGGGCCCTTGCACCTGCCCAGTCACGGTCCCACGGGGGGTATTCTTCACCCAGCCAACCACCCCCAGCTTCTTGCCCTGATCTTCTGTGTACTGGAGAGGAAGAAACTGGGTTACCAAGGCCTTGAGTGGAGCCAATGGGCATTTGCTTCAGACTCCACATACAGCCCCTCCACATACATTCCCTGTGGGCTGAATGGCACAGCCTGAGTATACACTCTCCAGCATATTGCTTCCTGAATACCCACGTGGGAGCGCAGCTCTGAGGGGAAGGATTCCATCCCATCTGCCTGGGGGAGCTTTTACCCCAGGGAAAGGGCTGGGACAAGCTTTGCCCTGCCTTCTGCAAGAATTCCAGCTCTTATATGACTTTGCAAAGGGGTAGCCATATTCCTGGTTGTTGTCTCAGACTCAAGCAGATGGTCCTGCATTGGCTACACTTGGAGCATGTTTTGAACCTTGTCTTTCCAATGGGAGCCTCATAAACTTGATTTTTTTTTCATTAATGGCCCTGAGATTCTACTGTAATCAGATGGCTCCAGTATCTGGGGCCCAAGGTACAATTCTCTATGCACCTGTGCCTGCATCTGGCCCTGATTCTACACAGTGATACCATACAGTGAAGTTGCAGGATCCTGTATATCAGGGCAAGAATCATGAGGGCTGGTTGTATTCATGGTTCTGATTGTTCCTGCTTCAGAAAGGAAGAGGCCCAGCATATCGTTGAAGCAAATTCTTGGGCCTACATTTGTGATGTATTTGGCTCCACTCACGTGACCCATACTTTAATTATACCCATTGGTCTTTACTCTAGTAAACACTGGAAAGAGATCAGAAATTTGGTTCGGTGTGTGCTTAGGTTAGAATAATTCTCTTCCCTACATTTGCGCCACCACCACACATAATAAATGTTTCAAAATCCTTCCTTAACTAGCATCTCATCCAAAACACTATTTATTATCATTAATATTTTGAAAAGGAGGAGGACAGTGATGGATTAAAACAGACTCTTCACTGTTTGAGGGGGCACAGCAACTGACTGCATAGGACAGAATCACAACAAGGGGCCCATGTAGCCCAGTATCCCATCTCCAGCAGCAACCCAGTCCCTGTTGCTCTGAGTAAGCTGCAAGACCCCTATTCCCTGGGGAAGTTCCTTCCTGACCTCAACAGTGTTATGTTGACTCATGCCCTGAAGCCAACAGTTTTAGATCCCTCTCAAACTCCTTGTCTATCACTTAGTATTTACTATATTAACTCTGGACATTCTCATTACTCACAGACATGGTCAGTCCTTCTGTGAACCCTGTTTAGCTTTCAGCCTCACTAGAGTAGAAGTGAATTCCACAGGCTAACCACGCACTGAGTGAAAAAACATTTCCAAGGGAGATCTGCACCAGTCAACCTCAGTGTCCAGGAGGCAGGGTGTCTGGGACAGGATGTTGAACAATTAAATTCACTGCATCAGACTCCTAAGAAACCACACTGGGGTCTTTCAAAATTTTTTATAGTGTGGGTTGAATGGCTATAAAGGTGTGCATGCTGCTCAACCAGGGAATTCTCCTCTTCCTGCACATGATGCTCTGTCACCTGAGACCTTTCTCCTCTAAACTGCCCCCTGCACTTGCAAGGCCAAGAGACAATCTGGTCCCCTTCTGCCTTAGACTATCCTCTTCAGCAAGCAGCTCCTGATGGTGGCTCCCATCTCAAATAGTACTGCTGGCCTGGGGGCCATGACAGCAATTCCTGTTTGGTAGCACAGACCCTAGTGCCTCCAACTTGGCTGGTTCCTCCTCCCTGCCCACAGCTGCTCACACTGGCTTTGGAAGGATATTCTGAATTAGGGGCAGTTGGAAATGAGAAGATAAGGCCATGCGACCCAGCGATGGGCTGTGCTCTAAAAGCCCATGTGTTTCTCCCATTCCCACTCACATGCCCCCTTACCTTTCTAAAGAAGACACCTAGCAAGAAGAGAGAAAAAATGAGTCAGTTGCAAATAGACAGTAAATGCTGATAATTAAATGCCAGCTCTGCGTCTTAGTCATATAGGAACCACCAGCCTGGATCAGGCTAGGAGCCATCTATCCTGGGATCCTAGCACTGGCCAGCACCAACTGCTCAGAAAAAAAAGTGCAGAAAACCCTGCTGCACTGAAATAACCGGCACCCAGGGAAAGTCCCCACCTGATCCTCCATGAGCTCATGACCTGGAGTATGATGGGGTCTGTCCTTGTCACATCTCATTTGTTTTGAGAAATTTACTGCTCTAACTCTGGATATTCCTATTATCCACAGGAACATCCAATTCTTGTTTTCCTCCTGCTCAGCATTTTAGCTATTGTGGCAATGAGTTCCAAAGGCTCCCAATGAGCCCACAACTCCAGAGCAGTGTGAAATTTACTTCACAATCTGCAGTATGAATGCAAATGAAACACCAGACCCTGTCATCATCCTGCATCAGGCTAAGACATGAATGGATCTTCACAGCATCCAATATATTAGTGAAGCTGAGTGAGTTGTCCAGGCATGCCCACCAAATCAGTGGCAGAATTAGGAAGAGAACACTAGAATATGGATGACCAGTCCAGTGATCTATTCATGACACATTGTTCCCTCCAAGATCAAAGAACAGAAACCAGAAGTACTGACTCCAGTCCCCCTTCTTTGATCACTAGATGAGGCTCCTCTCCCAAGAGCTGGGTCTATATCCCAGAAGTCTTGACTCTCAGCCTCACCGCCCCCCCATCCCCTCAGCTTCTACCTCAATCCACTAACTCCCACTCCCTCCTGCATGAAAAAGCTCTACTGAGGGGTTTACAATGTGCAATGGATGAAATCTCTGTTTTCTTCTCCTGGGGGGCTGCCAATCTGAGGAGAATAGCCCAGGTGGGGTCTGCCCAGA
The DNA here is from genome assembly GCA_032595735.1 of Pelochelys cantorii. Classification (NCBI taxonomy): domain Eukaryota; kingdom Metazoa; phylum Chordata; order Testudines; family Trionychidae; genus Pelochelys; species Pelochelys cantorii. Next base: position 38,029,116 of record CM064336.1, read on the forward strand.
TCTGAACAGAGGGAGACAGCCCATACCCCATGCTGAGAAATATGTCTGCACATGCCATTCAAGATGACATTGGTGTGTCTGGAATTGCTCCCTGTCCCCTATTCCTGGGGAACTGGCTTCAATCAGTTCATTTGGGGCTCACTGAAACCCTCCGGGCCCTGCTGCATGATAGCAGCTGTCCCTGCTGTTAGGGAGATTGACACAGGGCAAAGACTCTCACAAGCTATTTGCAGCATTCCCTAGCTGGAGCCAGCAGAGGAATGATCCTCTCCATTTGCAACAGAGTCAGTGCAGCGCAGGGCAATGGTGCAAAATTCAGCACACTTACCTTGCACATCCCCGTAGACCTCATAATCCAAGGTCCAGAGTCCCGAGGAAGCCATGGCACGGCATGGACAAGTGTGATGGGCTGCAGATGGGAAGCTGGTGGGAGTGAAAGCGAGTTTGCGGCACAGCGTGTTTGTTATGTGATCTGCTGCAAGCAGCACTTCCTCTGGCCTGTTACTAAATTGAGCCCTCTTTAGACAGTAAGGAAAGAGCAGACCAAGCCACTCTTGCCACCCCCACCCCTGCACCCAGCCAGGGCAACTTTCTCCCATTGCACTCACAAATACCACAGCCAACCCCTCCTCCTCTACACTCAGCACCATCTTCCTGGCTTTCCCCCTTCCAGCTCCTTTACATCCATGCTAGGAGAACCCCCCTCCGCAATGCCCAGTCACCCCAGTGCTAACCTGCCTCCCACTCACCCAACACCAGTGTTGGTACCAGACACTGGCAGGAGCACTGGGTTCTCTGCCTGGGTTGGCCACTGGCTGACTGCTTGGACAAGTCACTTCCCCTCCTTGTGCCTCAATTTCCCCCATCTGTAAAGTGAAGCTAATGATACTGCCCTCTTTTTTTTTTTTTTTTTTTTTTGCTACATAGTCCTGTCTTTTGTTTCTGTATAAGTGCCAGGTATCCCTCATATTCAGTCTAGGGATAACCCCATCCTGCAACACTGGCTTCTATCCCAGAAGCAGTGCCAGCTCCCTCCCACCTATTTCAGACCTGCCCTATGCTGCCCCTCCCAGATCTCAGTTGCCCTTGGAAGGTTGGGAGGACTGGGAAATTTGGGGGGAGGGAAGGAATGTGTGTGTGGTGAGTGAGAGGCGTGGGGTCTGGGGTGGAGCTGGGCATTAGAGTCTGGAGTGGAATAAATTGGAAGGTTGGTCCTGGAGACTGGGAAGGATGGGGGGCAAGGCTGGGGGGTGACTGGGGTTGGGCTGAGGGCAAGGACATGGGGGTTCAGTGAAGGGATGGGGCTGGATTAGGGTAGGGAGCTGGGGACTAGCTGCAGGGGCCTGGGAGCTGGGGCGATTCAGCACGATGTGGGGTGGGATGGGGGAGCAGTCTGTGGATGTGGCTGGGGGCAGAGGGCTGGATGCGAGGGGCCTGGCTATGGGGTGGGACTGCGGGGCTGGCTCAGGAGGGATGGAGGGTCAGACCTGATGGCTGGATCGGATCGGACCGGACCGGACCGGAGGGCGGCGGGGGGTGGGGAGCTGGAGACTGACGGGGTATAGAGCTGCCGTCCGGCGCGCGCTCCCGCGGGGAAGGTGATGACGGGAGCGCGCTCCCGCGGCTCCCTTAGGCGGGAATGAGCGTTACTAGGACGAGACGGCGTAATGGCAGCAGCGGCCACGCGCACGGTGGGGAGGGGCGAAGGGTGAATGAGGAGACGGGGCTGTGGGGTCAGCTGAGTGGGGGGGGGTCATTTGGGGTGCGGGGGCCAGGGGAGGCGGGGAGCCGTTTGGGGGCTGTGGGCCAGGTGAGGTGAGGGTCATTGGGGGGTCAGTTGGGGTTGTCGGGTGCAGACGGGGTTGCCGGGGTCTCTGGGGGCACTAGAGGGTCAGGGACGTCATTTCGGGGAGGGGGTGTGAGGAGCTGGGGATGGAGGCATTTCACCAATTGTCGCTATGGGCCTTGCTCTTCCTGCTGCCGTCCAGCCCGGCCTACTCACCCCTTGCCTCTCAGCATGTGTTTGGGGGGTGGGTATCTTCTCTGGTACTAGGATCTAGAAAGGTCTTTCAGGGTCTCCCATGTCTCTTCTCCACTGGACTTCAGCCTTCACACAGCCCCCTGCAGCGCACACATCCCCATCACCCCTGTGAGCAGGTACCTCACACTCCCACACCCAGGACCTTGTTACCATCCTCACTGCCCTAGCCACGTAAATCCGCTCCTTTCGCCAATCTGTGCCATGTTTTACTGCACCATCCTCCGCTGGCTGACTGACCTATGGTGACCCTAACATAACCCGCTAACCCTTCCAGTCTTCCAGACAACTTTTCTAAGTTCTTTAAAATCCACATGTTTATTTGGATTGTCTTGAAATTTGCTGTGCCTAATCACTGGGGCCCTGTCAAAATCCGTCCATTAAAAAAAAAAAAGCATCAAAGACCATGGTCTACCCCTGTGAAATCTGTTTTTTTGTGTGCTTTTGCCCTATACTATACAGATTTCATGGGGGAGATCAAAGTTTCTCAAATTGAAGCTCATGATCCAAAAGGGAGTTGCAGGTGAGTCATAAGATTATTTTTGAGGTGGGTCACAGTATTGCCACCCTTACTTCTGCACTGCCTTCAGAGCTAGGTGGGTAGATAGCAGCAGCTGTTAGCTGAGTCCCCAGCTCTGAAGGCAGTGTCCTGCCAGCAGTAATGCAGAAATAAAGGCAGCAGTATCGTACCATACCACCCTTTCTTCTAAGCGGCTTCCTTCCTAGCTGGCTGGCCAGAGAGAGGTGGCTGCTGACTGTGGGTCCTGATCTGCAGGCACCAGTGCAGAAATAAGGGAGGCATGATATGGTATTGCCACCCTTGCTTCTTCACTGCTACTGGTGGTAGCTCTGCCTTCAGAGCTGGACTCTGGGCCAGCTATCCAACTCTGAAGACAGCGCTGCCATCAGCAGCAGTGCAGAAGTAAGGGTAGCAGTACCGCAGCCCTACTACAATAACCTTGCAACCCCCCTCCTCCCCACACACACACAACTTTTTTTTGGGTCAGGATTCCTACAATTATAACATGTGAAATTTCAGATTTGAATAGCTGAAATAATTAAATTAATTTTTAAAATCCCATGGCTGTGAAATTGACAAAAAGGACTGTGAATTTGGGAGAGCTCTACTCATGAGTATCTGGGATTTGGGTAGTGGTCCCATTTGGGGGTCATATGAAGACGGGTTTCTGACAAAAAGTCTCGCATAAAATCATGTCATATAAAAAAAAGTATTATAATGGTCTTTTCCACATACCTGAGCCTCAAACTATGACTCTGATCTTGCTCATTTGGCATTGATCTCAGTTAGTGTATGGTACTCACTCCTTTCTTGGAAAACAGTATTTCAGAAGTAATTTTGGGTGAAATTATGAACTCCAACATGAACTTTAGTGAGCTCTTTCCATCTAAAATCAGCACATCCATAGTGGACTTGGTAGCTTGTTTCACAGAAGTTATCCCTAAATATATATTAACTGTATATAGACAAGAGTGTGACTTCAGGATCCGAGTGAGAAGAGCAGCAACAAACAAGGAGATTTCTTGACTGCAGTACTTACAGTTTTGATCCTGTTGACAGATTCCTGTTGTGGTCTCAGAAATCACATAATTATGTGACTTTTGATGAGAAAATGTGATTTCTTCCCAGCTTCAGCCCAATTAGGGAGAATTAGCAGTGTGTTTAAAATGAAAAGTATGTATAGCCCTCGGAGTATTTAGTTGGGTCTGCAGGGGAAATAATAGACTGAGACCAGGGAGCTGCAAGAAGACTGTGTTAGATGAGAATACAGGCTGAGATTTTTAACAGGGTCTAGTGATTTTTGGGTGCTGAATTTGATACAGATTACATGGGTTTTTGGAGGGCAGGTGGCCAGTGACCTTGTGGTCAGGGCGTTAGCCTGGAACTTGGGAGAAAGGGGTGCAATGGGGTGGGAGATCAAAGCTTAGTTATCTGCTTTTCTGAAGTCTGCATTCTGCTGCTCTCCTTTTGTCAGGATCCTGAACTCAACTACCTCATGGTCACTTCTCCCCAGATTGCCACCCACTTTTTACCCTACCAATTCTTCCCTGCTTGTGAGCAGCATGTCAAGAGGAGCCTGGCACCTGGTTGTTCTTCCAGCATTTGTCATCAGCTGGGAAGTTGTCATCAGCACTCTCCAAAAACTTCCTGGATTGTCTGAGCACTATTGTATTGCTCTCCAGCAGATGTCAGGGTGATTAAAATCCCCCATGAGAACCAGGGCCTGTGATTGGAAACTTCTGTTAATTGTTTGAAGAAAGCTTCATCTACTTCATCCTCTTGGTCTGGTTATCTATAGCAGATGCCCACCATGACATCACCCTAGTTGCTCTTGCCTCTAATCTTAGTGCAAATACTCTTAACAGGCTTTTCTCTAGTTTCACACTGGAGCACTGAACAATCATACTCCCAGTGCAACTCCTCCATCTTTTCCCTCCCTACTGACCTTTCTGAGGAGTTTATACTTATCCATGACAGTGGTCCAGTCATGTCAGTTACCAAGTCCCTGTTATTCCAATCACATCATAATTCCTTGAGAAGTGCTCGGTAGGGATGTCAATGTGTAGATGACTACACAATTAACAGATAAACCTGGATTTATCAGTTAATCTTGTCAACTGCATGCACTCCCCTGCCCCTTGCTGCCTCTGTATCAGAGGCAGCAAGGGGAGGGAAGTGGGAGCTGGTGCTGATGAGGAGCTAACTTAAAAGCCAGCTCCCCATGGACACCGGATCCACCTCCCCTCGCCCACCATGCTGCTGCTTCTGATACAGGCAGCAGTGTGCAGTGTGAGGGGGGGCAGGCGAGAGTTGAGACACGTGGGGAGCTTGCTTTTAAGTGGCTCTTCTTGTGTGCCGGCTCCAGGGACCTGGCTGCTCCCCTCTTGCTGCCTCCTACAGAGGCCGCAGGGTGGAGGCAAGCAGGAGCCAGTGGTGGGGAGAGCTGGTTTAAAAGCCAGTTCCCCGCAGCACCAGCTTTGCAGTGCTACCTGCCCCTCCCCACCTCAGTGTTGCTTCTATCAAATGCAGCAGTGAGGGGGAAGAGGCAGGGAGGCTGCCGTGAAGCAGTCTCTGTCTGCGGCAGCAGCCCCTGTCTGTGGGAGAGGGGTCCAAACTACCCACGGACAGAGGCTGCTCTATCATCCTACGGAGCAGCATCTGTCCACAGCGAGCATCAGCCTTCTGTGGGGGAGAGGGGATCTGAGCTCTCCACAGATAGCGGCTGCTGCCACGGAGCAGCCTCTGTCCGTGGGGAGCTCAGGTGCTCTGTGGACAGGGGCTGCTGCCACCCCAAGGCTCTGCCTCTGTATCAGAGGCAGCAACGCAGGATGGCAGGCAGATCCGGTCTACGCAGGAAGCCGGTTTTTAAGCCGGTTTATCGGTTAATCTTGTCGACTACATGCACTCCCCAGTCCCTTGTCGCCTCTATCAGAGGTAGCAAGGGGGGGAGAGTGGGAGCCAGTGCCCGTGAGGAGCTGACGTAAATGCTATCTCCCCAGGAGCACTGGATCCGCCCCCGGCGTGCAGGGTGAGGAGGGCAGGCAGGAGCTGATGTGCATGGGGAACCGCCTGTTAAGTGGCTCTCTGCAAATGTTTGCTCCATGGACCCTCCTGCCCCCACCTGCTGCCTCCTACAGATAGAGAGGCAGCAATGTGGGGTGGCAGGGAGCTCCCCGGGAGTGGGGCTGGGAGCGCACTGGCTGCTTGCCCACCCCTTGGGACTATTGAATAGTTGTGTAACCACTACAATTTCATACAGTTACACAACTATTCAGTTACACTCTAATATGTCTAGTGCTCTAGGGGCTTTCTGAAAAATCAAGTGTCTTAAGCTCAGCATGTTTAAATTGAGGCACCTGAGAACATTAATAAAACAAACATTACAGAGCCCTGGACAGACCATAATGTGCATCTTGAGGCTGATGTAGAGATAGCTACTTCCGGAATGGAGGGCTATGTTGGTGTAACAGCTCTGCAAAATAAAAAGGGACATAGAAAACTTCCCAGTTGATGGTAATGTGACAGTAGCTCCTACAAGTCCCAGCTGAAATCAGAACGCCACTGGGCTAGGCATTGGATAGCCATTTAGTGAGCAAGAGGGTCTTTACCCCGCAAAGAGTTTACAATCTTGAAGGACAACAGATGGAAGAAGAAACAGGCACCTAGTGGGAACTTGCCCGGGGTCAGTAGCACAGCGGCAGTAAACCTGGTGTCTGAAGTCCTAGGCATGTGCTTGCAGCACAGGTCCAGGCTTCTTTCCTGAATAATTAGAGCCAGTAGATTTTTCTCCCTTGTGAACATGTAAGTTATGAGCATCAGAAATTCTGAATCATGAGGTGCAAGTTTCTGGCATTAATAGCTGTGTGTACACATGTGCATGTGTGTGTTCATGCTGCACAGGCCTTTGCAGGTAGAGAGGCAGGAATGATACTCTTTCATGGACTTTCCAGGGCTTTAGCAAGTAACTACAACCTAAGAGATACTACTGTGGAACCTAAAAGTGTCATATGGAGTTGGTTGCACATAACAGAGGGAGTGTCTCTGAAGCTAGGAAAAATGTTCAGTAAATAGTATCGGGGGGTATTTGTCTTAGTCTGTAACTTTAAAAAATGAGTAGTAGTCTAGCATCTTAGTGACTAACAAAATATATACACATATGTAGTATCATGAGCTTTTGTGGGCAAAACCGACTTCCTCACTCATCTGTGGAAGTGGGTTTCCCATGAAAGCTTATGATACTGTATGTCAGGTGTCTACAACCTGTGGCTCTCAAGCCAAATATGGCTCAGTATGGCTATGTCTACACTGCACAGTTATTTCAGAATAAGCTATTCTGGAATAGTTATTTCGAAATAGCTTATTTCAAAATAGCACATCTACACTGCAGGGAAGCCTCAAAATTAGTCTGAGGCAGGCTTCCCTAATGTAGACGTGCTATCTCGATTTAGAGCCCCAGGAGGAATAACTTAGAATGGCCCTGGTGAAGGGCTATTTCAAAATAACAGAAGTGGAGTGTCTACACGCACCTTATTTCGAAATAGCTATTTTGGAATAGGTGTTATTCTTTGTAGAATGAGGTTTACAGAAGTTGGAATAAGCTGTCCGTTATTTCTAAATTATTTCAAAATAATGGAATTGCTGTGTTGACACTCGCATAGTTATTTTGGAATAACGGCCGTTATTCCGAAATAACTTTGCTGTGTAGACACACCCTATGGAACCAAATATGGCTCTTTGGTCATTCCCAAAATACATGCAACTTTTTAAATTAATATGAAAAATTCAAAATTTAAAAAATGCATGATTACTCATGTAGCTTGAATGTGCGCATGAACCTGCATCTGGCCAGTTATGATGTAAATATAAAAGAAATGTGTGAGAAGATGCAGCAGCAGAAGTCCCATTAAATAAAGTCTGTGAGTACGTTTCATTTATGCTATTATTAATCATCATGTCAATTATCAATAATATTACGTTATATATTTTCAGTCATGCAGATGGGCATTCTTATACAGCTCTTTGTTGATCACTTGTTCTGAATTTTGATGTAGTTTGGCTCTTTGGTTTGAAAAGGTTGCTGACCCCTGCTAAATATAGTATTTTTGCTAGTCTCTAAGGCTAGGTCTATACTATAGCCTTTTTTCAGAAAAAGCTATGCAAATTGTGCTCTGTAATTTGCATAGCTTTTTCCTATTGCTTTTCCAGAAGAGGCTTTTCCACCATTTGGCCCTGTCTAGATGGGGCCAAATGGTGGAAAAGCCTCCTCTTTCGGAGGAGCCCTTATTCCTTGTAGAACAAGGTATAAAGGGCTCCTCGAAAGAGCGCGTTTGTACTTCCACAAAAAAATCAGAAGAGCAAATGCGTTCCCTGGCTGCGGCAGAGTTTTTCCAGGATGTATCCTGGAAAAACCCCACAGTCAGACGTACCCTAAGGTGCTACAAGACTACTTGTTGTTTCAGTCATTAGTATGCTGGTTTAGGTCTGGGTTCAATTCCTGGCTTAGCTATGGATGCCATATGTAACCTCGGGCAAGACTTTTGTGTCTTACTTCCCCCTCTGTAAAATGGGAAGGATATTTTCCTGCCTCCACAGGCTGGGGGAAGATTAAAGCTGTTAATGGTTCAGATACTATGATGGAGGAGGGCAGTAGCACTAGGCTGCGCTCACTCTCTGGTCTATGGATCTGTGTGCCATCAGCCTAGAGATATGTGAGCACTGCACTGGCTCAGCATATGTGTGCACTCATGCCTCAAGCAGCAACTGGAATAGCCTGGTCAGAGCCAGCTAAGCTAGTTCCATGGAGCCTCCACTTTTGCAGCTGAGCATCTGGGTCTGATCATGATGGTGTCTATATGCACGTGACCACTATTTATTTCATGCCCATCCTGAGGGCTCTAATGAGAGCATGGAAACAGCTGCTGTCTGTCTTCCTCCTTTCTGAGCAGAGCTCCCTTTCTGAATTTCCAGTCCTTTACCCTAAGTAAGGCCTAGAACAGCAGGGTCAGGTCCCCACCGTGGGCTGCCATTATACTTGTTCAGGCCTTGGGGCCAAAGCCAAGACCTACTGCCTGGGATAAAGCTAACGCCTAAGACCTTCAGCCCTGGGTGGAGAGACTCAGGTTACAGACTCCCTGCCTGGAGCTGAATCTCTTGCGCTTCAGCTTTGCCCCCCCCCCATGCCCAAGCCCCAGAATGGTGGGGCTTGAGTAGGCTCAGGCTTTGGCCCCCCTCTTGTCATTAGCGATTTTTATTGTCAGAAGGGGGTCCCAGTGCAATGAAGCTTGAGAAACCCTGGTCTAGAAGATGTCAGCAGATAAGTGGTTGTAAAGTTGCCTTCCCATTTCTCTGCATGGATTAACACCTGCCTTCATCTCTTTCTCTGGTTCCATTGACATCAGCAGGAATATTGCCCTGAGACTAGAACTCTACAAGGTTATTGGAAGGGAAAAAGACTCAGTGGGGGTGGAGGAGGTTATAAAACTGTGGCCTCGTAAAGGTAACCAGCAGAGACTGAACCAAAGATAGGCAGTACCAGCTCCTCCCAATGCGGTGGGTAAGAAGGAAGTTGTTATAGACACTGAGACACCATGACCACATGAACTCTGCCATAGTATTATTCCAGCACAGTGCCTTCCTCCCAACACCTCCACAAACTCCCAGGCTAGTGGTGTGAAACCTTAACCCTGCATGGCAGCCCATAATTCAAATACTACATCCTTTCATGTTTAAAGGCTCATGAACTGGCCTTTTCAGGCTGATCCAGTTGCCAAGGGGTTAATACAGCACATCCAGTCAAATCAAGATGGGTGTTTTGCAACTTCCTGCTGGCTTTGGCATCTTCCCAAAGAGGGAGATTGTTTGTGACACTGGCAGAGGGGGACCTGCCACGAGAGATCTTAATCCACTTTCCATCCTCCTGCATGGGATTATGCAGCAGTAGAGTCTGGGGTGGGGAGCAGGGGAAGAGAGCAAGCTTTGCCTGGATTCCCCCCCAGTGTAATTATTGTGAGACAAAGAACTTTTGTTTGTTAATAAGGCCTTTCTCTCCTTCCCAGCCTTGTGGACTGGTGTATATCTGATTTCCCAGCCTATTTGTAGGATTATGGGCATGCGGCATTGGACTGTAGTGCCACAGGCAATGCCTGGCTCAGTCTGTGACCCAAGGAGTTTACAGCCTTGGATCTAGCATCAAAGTCAGGCAGGAGATGTGCAGTGAAGGAATACAGTGTTGAGAGTCAGTAGCAGAAAGCTGCATGGTCTTCTAGCTAGGGCATAGACAGATGGCAACTAGGACTACTGGGTTCTCTCCCAGTTATGAGAAGGGTCTAATGGTCAGAGAGGAATCAGCGTTTCTGGGTTTTGTTTCTGACTCTGGAAGGGTAAGAGGATTTCGTGCAATGATGGGCTACCCCATCAGGATAATCTGATTGTGGTTTGCAATACATTTTGCTGATGTTGTCTGGCCACAGACATTATTCTGTGTCACTGGGAGCTGTGGGAAGCAGCAGTCAGCACATCCTTATGACCCATCTCACCTGCAAGTGCCGCCCTCACAACTCCCATTGGTTGGGAAGAGTGAACTGTGGCCACTGGGAGTTGCAGAGGATGGTGCCAGCAAATGGTCAATGTCAGCAAAATGTCTTGTGGCCTGCAATCAGATTGCCCTGATGGGCCGCATGCGCCTGCAGGACCACAGATTGTTCACCACTGAGCTAGTGGGTCCCGGCAAGGGGAACTGGGAGTTAGGACTCCTGGGTTCTTTTTCCAGCTCTGTCACTGACCTTGGGCAAGTTCCTTGCCTTCTTGGTGTCCCTGTTTCCCTTCCCATACAGTGTGTATTTAGACTGATCTCTTGGGACCTGCTCTATACATATGGTTATTGTATCAGTGTAATTATGTTGGTTAGGGATGGGATTTTTTGCCAGTATAGTCATGCTAAGACAACCTCTAGCCACTATGATTCAGTTATATTGGGATAAAGGTGCCTTATCTTGTTATAGCTTATTCCCTTTGTGAGCTATCTTTGTCTAACACATTTATCCTTGGCTGGCTGCATCCAAATTGAGCAAGTTGTAATGCTTTAACTAGACCAAGAGAATTAAATCAGGTCAAATTTGTGTGCAGACAGAACCTTTAAACTGAAATGTGGTCACGATATGAGCACTGGGAGAGAGCTCTCCCAGCACTCTATGTAAACCACCTCTGCGAGGGAAGAGGCTAACAGTGCTGGGAAGCACAGCTCTCAGAACTGTAGCATGGTTCATATTGGTGCTTTAGAGCACTGTAACTTGCTGTGTTTGGGGTATGTGTGTGATTTTTCACTCCCCTGAGCCAGAAAATTTACAGAGCTGTAAGGTGTTAGTGTGGACAGACTTAGTGTGTGTTTGTACAGTGCCAAGCACAACTGGGCTCTGCTGTCCACTGGAGTTGCTGCAGTAAGACAAATAGCAAAGATCACTCAACTCTGCATGGCTGATCAGAGGGATGAAGAACCTTGTCTTACAAGAGGAGACTTAAGAACTGATCTTGCTTAGCCTGGCAAAACAAAGCTAGGAGGGGATCTGAGCACATTATCTCTGAATACATTGTGGGGAGGAAATCTAGGAAGGTAGAAGAGCAGCTGAAACTCAAGGAAGGCACTGGCACAAGAACAAATAGAGATAAACTGGGCAAGAATCAATGTGGGCTGGAAAAGAGAAGAAAGTTTCTAACCAGCAGAGGAGAATGTGGAACAGCCTTATGGGGCTTAGTTCTAACATGGAGCATGAGAAACTTATGGCTGAGATTCTGGGACAGAGTTGCCTGTGATAGCAGGGGACTGGATTCAGTGACCCAGGAGCTCTGTGATGTTATGCTCCAGACATATACACAAGGAAGTCAGTTAAACAAAACCATAAATACTCTTACTGGAAGGTTGCATCATTCTATTCCAGTTCCTGGAGTTCAGGACAGATCACAAATGCAGGGACAGACAAAGCAGGCTGCAGCCTAATGCAGAGGCCTGACTCATCCTGTCTTGCTGCAGGCTTTGTGCAGAATGGACTCAGTGTGCACTAACCAAGATCATAGGCTTCCCTACAGAGTCCCCTGTCTAGAAGCAGGATCAGGAAACCTCCTAAAAGTTTAAAGTGATTGATTACAAACAATTTTAACAGTTTTCAATACCCCACCCACATGTGCCACTCCTGTGTCCCTATGCTCATCAGCTCTGACTGTGCACCTCGATGAGCATTTTGGGTTTTCTGCTTTTCAGAGACAAGCTGCACTTCTTGGGTCAGTTCCTATGTGCGTGCTTTCCTAGGTGGAGCTGCTCACTTTCTCACTGTTCCTGCCATTTCAGATTTTAGAATATCTCATCATTCGCTTCAAGAGTGAGATAGAAAGGCAAGTGAAAGGATTAGCCCTGGAAGGGATACTGCTGGTTTCCATTAATCTCAGTGATTCTACACGTGGCGTAAGCCAGCTCCAGTGCATCACCACTAGTGAGTAGAGTGAAATGTAATGAGGACTCTGCTGTGTCTTGTGTTGTTCCTTTGGGTTTAACACCTGTCTTATATTTTCTTCCCACAGTTGCTGCAGCAGGAAGTTTTTGCTCTAAAATCCCAAATGATCAGATCTGGAAAGGTAAAAAAACCCTCCAAAACCCTAAAATCTGTTTCCATAGATCCCTGGTGGATCCTGAGGAAGCTGTTCAAGAGATTGAGCCTCTTCCCTGTGAGACTGAGCCTCCTTTCTATTTTGTGTTCTGCTCACTGAAACTCCCAGCCATTGGATCTTGTTTGGCTAATTCCAGAGCCTCAGTGGGAGTTAACCTCTTTCTTGCTGTAGGGGAAGAGAGTGTAGTGAATTTGGGGGCCTGGAGGTGAACTGGGGAAGCCTGTGGGTGTAGTGAGGAAGAAGTTTGTGGTTTTGGGGAGCCTGAGCATAGAATGAAGGGGTAAAAGTGTTGGGAATATAGGGGAAGAATAGGCTGGGGATACATTGAGGGAAGATCTGGGTGGCTGGGAGCTAGTGTTCCTGCTAAGATTTTCCATCCATGAGCAGAGTGAGTTTTGTCTTGTGCCCCAACAATAAGATCATGTGCACTTGTTCAGATATTTGCCATTGTGGCTCCCATCAGTAGCGCTGCTCCCCAGGAGACTCTCCCGGGTAGCCCCCCCCCCCACCTCATGGGGAGAAGGTAAGACATGCCCCTCCCCGAGAGAGCTCTGCTTGCAGGACTGCCCCAGACTGCTCCTCATGGGGCAGAGGGAAGCTGCTGCCAGTCCCTGGGTTTGCAGGTAGTGAGGTGCTAGCAGTCAGGTAGTGACGTGGGGATGAGGGGGGACAGAGCATTGGGAGGAAGGGGCCTCTGAGGGGCAAAAGAGAGGTGTGGGGGGGGGGAAAGAGAGATGCGGGGGCTCCAGCCCCAGGAGCAGTCACACCTCAGCCTGGCTCCAGTTTTGGGCAGCTGCTCATGCGGCCTGCCCAGGGAGCAGTCGGGAAGCCATTACAGGCCTGTACTCAGGAATTTCAGGGGGGGAATGTGCTTTTATGTAAATGTGGGCTGCAATTTTTTAAAATATGAAAGAGTTCAAAATAGTCATGCAATGAGCGTGCATAAGAGAGATTAATGAAAAAAATCGAGTGGGGGGAAATCAGCGAGTGGGGGAAAATGTTCTAAATTCTTCACTCTTTCCAGAGAACAGAATTTTAACAAGAGATTGAAGATCGATTTACAAATACCTGTTCCCACCCTCCACTAAAAAGTCCTCATTAGTATAGCAGTAAGATGTACTATATATGGGATTTCTCTCCTTAGCACACAAATGGTAAGATCATGGCCAGAACATTACATAATGGGACTTTAGAACTGGAATGCCTAACATTTCAGAGATGTGCAAAATACCACAGCGCAATCCACTACTGTATGTACTAAAAAAACAGACTCAGTAAACCAACCAAAACACCCCCTCCCACCAAATATTAGGTTATCAGAGAACGTGAAAGTTCAAATCCAGATTAAGGTTGAATGTTGCTGCTCCACTGGTATACAAAAGATTGCCAAACAACAGAAAATCTAAAGTAGAGGGATTATGGGACAGCTCTTGGACAATGGAACAAAACCCTCCATGAGCTTAAGTCTAAAAGGAGTCAGTTCTAGGGCACCTAGTCCCCACCTCTGGAGAGAGGGAGATGCATACAGAGAGGCTCCCCAGCCTGCACACTCCACACGTGAACCAGGCGGAGCAGCTCCTGCCTACTTGGTGCCCCTGGGGAAGGCAGGAGCAGCTGCAGCATGAGAAACCAGGGTACTCCTTCCCACCTCCCAAGACCGGGGAGGATGCACATGAGCAGGCAGGAAGGTCTCACGTCTCTGCAGGGGGCCTCTATCAGTAGCCAGGGCTTCCTGGCGGTCCCTCCGTGGTTCCCCCAGCAAGAGTTGGGTCCATCTAACCCTGGCCGCACCGCTGCTCCGCGCTGGGGGAGAGGAGCCAGCTACAGTAAACTCTTGGCCGCAGGGGAAGAGCCATGGCAGCTAGTGCTCCACGGGACAGGTGAGGCACTGTGAGCCAGCCTCCTGCTCACTCTCCCCCAGCAGCCCCTGTGCCCCCGCTGAGTTGGGCACAGGAAGAAGGCAGCCAAGGGCCTGGCACCCCCATCAGGCCCCCCACCATGCAGCCCCAGTTAGCCCCAGTCGCCAGAGCAGCCCCTGGCCCCCCACCACGACACGGCTCTGGCCCCAGCTGGGGCTGCTGCAGCAGCTGCCACCCACTACGTGGCCCACAGCTCCAGGCCTGGGGAAGGCCTGAAGCTAGGGCCAGGTCCATGTGATGGCTGTCCTACTGCTCTTGGGGCAGGGCAGCCACTTGCCCCACAGCCCTGCCCTGGAGCAGCTGAGCAGCCACTGTGCGGCTCTGCTGAGGAGGTGGGCGGGCTTCAAATTCTTGGTGCATGTCCATGCAGGCACAAACCTGAGAGGGGACACTTCTGGGAGCCAGAATGAGTGATAGGACACATGAAGAGTTGTCCAGCTGCATGGAAGAAGTACATTAGGGGCCTGGGCTGATGGGCAGAACAGGGAGTAAGAAAGATGCGGTATAGCCCCTACCCAGGGTGGGAGTTCACAGTGGGGCTGGGACTTGCCAGAGAACAAGACATCAGCTGCTTTCTCCCAGGTTCTGACTTATGAGATTGGCTAAATTTGGCTTCCTTCTATGGGCTTTGCAACCTCCAGGGTCACAGCGCTGTTCAGGTTTGGCCTGGCCTCCCGTTTGGCCAACCCAAATTGGTGTGAATGCATTGCAACCAGTGCCACTCACTAAAATTTGGCCCAGCCAGTTTATGAAATAGCAATGGCTGGGCTGACCTGAGCAGTGCAGTAATTTTGTGCATCAGGTTGCAAAGCCTAGCATGGGGAGCTAAGCCCAGCTAGCTCCATAACCAGTGCTCCCTGTAAGCTGAGCACTTGAGCGGCCACCCAGGAGAGATTCAAATGCTGTCCAGCTGATTAGCAGAGTGCCTACAGCTGGCAGCATGTGTGTCTACTGGTGGTGCACATCCGCACATGCACATCCGCACAGTGTTCTTATGTTAACAAAATTCATTCTGCACATGGAATGAAAAAATTAGATAGAGCACTGCCCGTAACCCTTTGATATGTTCTGGTGACCCAGTTTTGTGTGGTGATCCGTGGGTGGAGGTTGGATTGTGCTCTGAAGCTAAAGTGACTCTCAGTGAGATCTCAGTGTTCATAGGGCACAAGATTGGGCATCAGGACACCTGGGTTCTGTTACCAACTTGCAGCATGACCCTGGGCAAGTCAGTTCTCTCAATGTCTTTGTGTCCTCTTCTGCCATGTGTCAAGTTATCTTACAAGTTCTTCCAGGTAAGGACTGTCATTGTGTGTCTGTGGCACTCCCCAGTATAATGGGGCCCCATAGGGCTGGATGCTGCACAGACACCTAGTGGGAGACAGATACCCTGCCCCGAAGAGTTCATAGGCTGAGAGGACACAGGGTGTGAGAGGAAACAGAAGCATTGAGAGGGACAAGGACTTGCCCAAGGTCACACAGGAAGACAGTAACTACTGGGAATAGAACCCAGGATCCTGACTCATGCCCTATTCACTAAAGCACCACTCTGCTTCAATGGGACCCGGTGCTTTTAATTGGTTTCAGTAGCATGGAGTATCAGATTTAACTAGATCGTTCCGGCACATATGACCCAGAATCTCTGCCTTGTGCAGAAATGGACGGGATGCTGGCTGAGCTCTCTGTGCCCTGGACCAGGCCTCTGATGGCAGGTGGATGTAGCCACGAACTCCTGGATTCTGCCTCACTTCAGCTCACCTTCGAGGTTTGACTTGGTCATACTTCTCAAAGTCATTTCCAAGTATCACATGGCGCCCAACTTGGGGCCTGACCTTGCCAGAGCACCTCCTGGGAGACACTAAATACTCTTGGCTTGACTCTAGTAGAAGTTGGTAGCACTCCACACCCTGCAGGATTGGACCCCCAGAGATTAAAGACCAGCCAAGTATTTATATCTGCAGACCTCAACCAAGACTGAGGTCCCCATCAGGCTGGAGATCACAGACCCCAACAACAATTTCAGTTGAGGTTATCATCAGTGCCCAGAGCAATGAGCCTCTGATCTCAGTTGGGTTCTCAAAGTGTTACCACAGGACAAATAACCACTTTCTAGAAGAGATACTCTCTGGCAGATGTCTGTGTGACAGTGGAGCTAGGATGGAAACCGAGTCCCTTACAATATGCCCCCCAACCAACAGCTCCAGAGTCACAAGGCACTGGAGCACAGCTGTTCTGGAATCTAGGCCATTTATTTAGGTCCCTAAATATAGAGTGGATTGATTTCCTGTGGCATTTGGCGTTCACAGCCTTTGTTGTCACTGGTGGGAATTGGGGGTGCATACAAATCAGGCCATGAGTGCCTGACTTCAGGCACCTATCTGAGAACACTGACCCACATGTACATGGTTCTTTCTAGTGCAGCCTTGGCTCCCCTAGAAGACACTGAATTCAAGACTATGGGTGAGAGTCTAGTCGCTGATCCAGTCTCTTTGTTCCATTTAAGTGGCTGGATTCTGGCTAAAACTCTGTCAGCATTAACCAAGCCAACCCTGGCAGGCCAGAGACACCATGGAGGTGATCATTTTGCTGACTGGTATATGTTAGATCTGTCTCTTAATGGCTCTGATGCTAGGGTGAGGCTGGGTTGGCTCTGAATTAGGGAGTTGATTATGGTTCCCTGACTCAGTGCTGGCCTGGTCCCACAGAGGTCAGACCTGGGGAGGATTGAGCCCTATTATTAGTTAGGAAGCTTATTGTGCCTGCCAATGATGATGTCCCTCTTATTTCTGTTGTCCTGTGAGATGCTCCCGTTTCTGTCCCTAGCGGTTTTGCAGTTACTTTCCAAGCAGCAAAGTTGCAGCTGTGTTTTAAGGCATGGAAAAGCAACGTCTTTATTTTATCCTCAGCTTCACGAAAGGCCTGGGGTTCTGATGACGGACTGCCTGGCAGTAAAACAGTTCATACACAAGATCAGCATGGTGCACCCAAAGGTAACGCCACCTGGTTTGCAATGTCGCTAAGGTCCGTTTGTGCTGCTGTAGGGGAAGGCCTCTCTGTGCAAAAGGCTCCCTTGCTGGCATGAGGGCTCACCCTTGGCCCATCTCCACCCCTGGATAGTGGAGATATGACTGGATCACATAATACAATGGGTATTCCAGGAAGAAGAGCAGCCCCAGGGTTACTCTAACTTCCAGGGGCTGGGCTGCACAGCCTCAGAGTACAGGTAATACAGCTGGGGTTTAAAGCTTCCTTCTCTCCACTCCTGACAATCAGGGCCTGTTTTAATTACTCCTTGCAGCATATGTGTAATCCCTGAGCCCATTTACATTCCCTGGCATAACTCCAGCAGCTCCCACACAATTATTCCCACAATGAATTTGCCCCAGTGCATAACTATTGGGCAGTGCCCCTTTGGCTTTGTCATTTCAGCTAGTTTAATTGTTCATTACTCAGTCAGGACAACTCCTCCTACAAGCTCTTGTTTTATAGCCCATCATTATCCCCATCTGTGGCCTTAACTTTTCCAGATAACAGTACTGCAACTTATCCAGGGGCCTCTGTGCCAGATTTCTCGCTTTTGCACAGGTGTCTATGATAGTTTCTGTGACTGGCACCAACCCTGTCCTTAGTTCTCCTTCCCTCAAATACAAATTTCAAATCTCTTGCCCTTACCCTGATGGGCTGGCAGCAGCAGGAATTGAATCCTATGCTTTGTGATTTGCAAGCAGGAAGTGAACCATGGTTTCTTGACCTCAAGGATTCAATTCCTACTGCCAAAAGGCTGTAGCAGTCATAAACTTCTCATGGGGCCTGGCTATGAGAAGACGATGGGAAATGAATGTCATGTGATAGGCTGCTTGGTCCTGCTTAGAGCTGGTCTAAGACTTGCAGGGTTCCATGTGCCCACACAGGGCAGCAAAGATGCCTGAGAAATACCTTTGCTCCCCTAGGTAGGCTTATTCATATTGCTGAAGTTCACACAGCTTGGGAGCATTCAGCCTTGCCTGTGCTTAGCATGCCAGTCAGGTGAGTGGGCAGAACAGTGAGCAGCACAACAGGGCTCCCTAATCTCAGTCAGGGTCTGTGTGGCACCCAGCACAATGGGGGCTCTGATCTCTGTTGCAGTCTCTGCAGAAGCCATCCCAGAGGGGCCCCTGTTGGCTGTGGTCTGTGCAATGCTCAGCCTGATGTGCTGAGTCTCCTGATACCTTGTTGATTTGCAGATCAGATTCCATTACTGTGTGAACGTGAATGGCATTATGTCTGCAGAGACGTACTGGTGAGTAAGCGAGCGATTGGAATGCTTGTATGACAGGTGGTGGTGTTATTTACGAGATGATACTACCCGGGCTCTTCACACAGGACAGCACTCATAGGAACATAGGCATTTCCAGACTGGATCACACCTCAGGTCCATTTTGTCCAGTATCCTGGTTCTAAGTGCCCAGTGCTTCTGAGGAAGATCTATCTATAGTGACTGCATGTGGGCAGGACAAGCAAGTCAACATTTAGAGGAAGATGCAAGAACCCCACAGTAAGCCCATAAGGCACAATCTGCTCCCAAATAGCTTGGCTGTATCTATACTATGAGAACTATAATAGCTTAACTACCGTACCATAGTGTTTCTCAACCAGTGGTACGAGTACCCTTAAGGCAGTGGTCACCAACCAGTAGATCGGGATCAACCGGTAGATCTTAGAGCCTCTGACAGGTAATCCTGACTGGTTTGGCCAGGAAGCTATCAAGCGCTGGCACACAGTTGCCTCTCCACCCACTGTCATGCTGCTCCTGCCCTCTGCCCCCCTGGGAGTCTTCTGCTTCCTGTGCAGGGTGTGGGAGGGAGAAGAGGGGGTGTTGATGTCAGGTTGTCTCTCCTCCCCCCACTTCTGTATCCTCTCTCCACACAGAGAATGGAAGGGAGGGAGCTTGGCAATGCAAATCTCTGTCACTCTCACACACTGTCTCTCTCTGTTATTCTCACAAACACACACTATCCATCACTCTCATCTCCCGACTCAACACATACGTGGGGGGTTGTTGTTACTTCTTTTACTGCTTGCAAAGTGGGTTATTTTTGGTTTTTGACTGGTCTGGCATTTCATAATTTTCATTTCTTTCTTATGCTTAAATTTAATTATTTGAGTAGTGAGTTCTAAAATGTCTAACCTGTCATGGATGGAGTAAGATCCCTATAGTAATTGCTGCTCCTGGAGGTGGCTGGCATGTCCCTGCAGCCCTTGAGAAAGGCAGAGCTGGGGGTCTCCACAGGCTGTCCTTGCCTGCAGACACCACTCCCTACAGCTCCCATTGATCAATAACGGGGAACCGTGGCCAGTACAAGCTGTGGGATCGGTGCCTGTGGATGAGGGCAGCACATGGCACCATGGAGCTACTGCTGTATGTGCCAGCTGCTTTCAGGAGTGGTGCAGGGCCGGGGCAGGATAAGGCTGCCTTAACTTCCACTGCTCCACCATCTGGAAGGCATCTCAGTTCAACAGTGTCTAGCCAGAGCCTGCTTCCTGAATCCCTGCCCCAGTCCTGAACCTCCTCCTACACCCAATCTCCTGCCCCAGATGTGAGTTCCCCTGCACTCGAACTCCATCCCAGAGCTTGCACTATGAAATCCTCCTGGACCTCAATCCCCCACCCTGGGCTAAGCCCAGAGCCCCTCCCATACTCTAAACCCCTTGTCTCAAGACCAGAGCCTGCACCCCAACTCCCTACCCCAGCCTGGTTAAAGTGAGTGAGGATGGGGAAGAAGGGAGATGGAGTGAGCAGAGTGAGGCCTCAGAGAAGGGGTGGAGCAGGGACGGGGCCTCGAAAAAGGGGTGGGAAGGAAGTGGGGCAAAGGTATCTGGATTTGAGATAGATCTTACATTGCACTTAAATTGAAAAAGTGATCTTGTGGTTAAAGAGGTTGGGGACCACTGCCTTCGGGGTACTTGAGAGAAGTCTGGGGGGTACGTCAACACAAGTGAAATTTGGAAAAAACTGAATTTGTGTTTTAAGTTTTACAGCGCTTTATTATTTTTGTACTTTTTACACCCAAAAATTTCATCGCTTGCCCGGCTATGATTAAGTTGTTTAAACAAATGTGTTACAATGGTGGGAAAAATTTTGTGTGTCTGAAAACTGCAGGTATTGGGGGTATAAATTTTTTTTTTTTTTTTGAAAAAGGGGTATTTTATAAAAAAAAGGTTGAGAAACACTGGCCTATACCAATGGAAGGAGGTTATCAATTTCTGAGGGAACACTACCTCCAGAGCAATACTAGCCAGGTCAACTGAAGCATTCTTCTATTGACTGAGTTTACATCATGTTGTCATAGCTGCATTGCTCAGGGCAATAGATTTTTTTGCACCCCTGAATGATGTAGCAATGTTGACCTAAATTTTGAATATAAGCTAGGCCTAGTCTCTAGTCTGATCTCCAATAGTCAGAAATTGGCATAAACCCTTAGAGAGGAGATTTAAGTATCCCTGACAAAATTACTGTCCTTCAAATCTTTGTCCAGGTGGATCCTGCTCACGACGCATATGTCTCACATGCATGAATGCACCATAAGTAGGATCCACATGGACTAAACATCTGGAAAAAACACAGTTTTGTAAAATAAGTAGGCATTTTTTCTCACTTAAAATGTGTGTTTGGTATATTTGTGATATCATTATAAGCATTCTCTCCCTGTTTGATTTGCACTCAGTTCTAAGCTACAGCACCATCCAGTGGCAGTGAATCCTACAAGCTGATCACACTGTGTGAAAAAGTATTTCCTTTTATTGGTTTTGAATCTCCCACCTCTCACTCTCACCAAATGTCCCCTTGTCCCTCCATTAGGAGACAAAAAGAACAGAAACTCCTGTTCTTCCTTTTCTCAACCAGCCATTATAATAGATTTTTCTCATCTTTATCTCCTTCCTACCATAAGGATTGGGGAGGAGTTGCCTTCTTTAAAAATGATTTGGTGATACTTTAAAGTGATGCTTACTGGGTTAAAATTCTGTCTTGTTAATTTTTGCTCTCTAGTGGAGATAAAAGAGAGAATACATGTGTACTGAATGGAATAAAGCTCCTTACTGACCGGAGACACTATATAAGGTAAGAGAGGACTTGGTAACAGCCTGTAAATACCAACCTGGGGAGATAAATTCTGATAACAGATCTCACAGACAAAGGCAGGGCAAGTTATTCTTCAACTGCTTATTCGTGTCGATTTCAATTAATGTGCATGCGCCATGTGCATGGACATTGAAAACTTTTCCCCCTAGCAGTCCCTGTTGGGTTACTTGTGGAGCTCCCTAGAGTGGCACCTTCATGCTGATCAACCCCCTTTTTCAGTTCCTTCTTACCACCCATGGTAGTGTTGGGATGTGGCTCAAAAGTATTCCCTCGCTTCATAGTTCATAGTTAGTTACAGTTGTTAGTTTTCTTCCTTTTAGTAGTTATTAGTTCTGGGGGGGGGGGGGGTAGGGCTGGGATTGTTCTATACTGCCACTTGCCCGGGCTGCGGGGCAAGCTGCAAGCCCAGGGCTTCAAGGCTTGTGGTTCCTGCCAAAAGCCAATGCCTAATAGTGACCCCTATGACTCCTGTTTATGCTGCTGGGGAAAGCTCATCAGTCAGAGCTCTGTAAAATTTGCAAGGCTTTTAAGCCTCGCATGAAAAAAGAAAGAGGCTTTCGTTTAAAGCAGCTTCTGATGGAAGCCAAACTTAGACCTGCAGCACCCAGGCCCAGTTTCGTCCGTGCAGAGTGCCCTGGCGTTGGTATGGGAAATGGTGCACAGAAAGGACTCAGTAAAGGAGCTCTGATATCCTCAATCACTAGCACCACACCATGAGGCAGAGCCATGGCATTGCTTGACATCTCCGGTGCCACTCAAGCGCCACAAAAGGGGAGACAAGATCCATTCCCCACTTAGGCCTGCTGGATCACCTAGTGGCCAGAGAGCCCACAGGGCAGGATTCAGCTGCTAAACAAAATGAAGCACCTTCTAAATCAGAGGAGCAGCACTGTTCCTTGGCACCAGACTCCAAAGACTGCTTCCTCGCACCACAGAATGGGCACTGTTCCCACTCCTGTGATAGCAAATATAGGTCTTTGGTGTGTTCCTCCTAGCACCAGTCCCTGACCTCCTCTTCACAGCACTGAGTGCCTGCCCAAAGCTCTTCAGCATCACCTTGGTCTTCTCCCTCCAGGTCTTCCATGAAGGAGGCTGAGTCAGCCTACTCCAGGAGTGGTAGGTGCCTGTCAAGCAGGAACATTGGGAAACCCCCAATGGTTACCACCCACACAGTGGCCTTTCTGGACCCCCCTGAGTGTGACACCAAGCCCAGAGCATCCCTTCAGTGGGCTCCACGTTGGCAGGTCACCGCCTCAAGTCACCTGGGATGACCCCCCACTCCATGTCCAGAGGAGGTGACTATTACTAAGTCTCTGAGTCACAGGGGCCTGGGTACAAATGTGATCCGGCAGGTGCCATTGATTACCAGGATCTCAACAGCATGTGACTCACCAGACAGCTAGCATGGAGATTTGTAGGAGTCAGGTACTATGGAGGTTCAGGGTGACCCGGTTCCCCCTGCTCATCTCCTCCTGCTCCTCTCTGGATGAGGCAGTAGAAGGGGCATCAACCTCCAGGCCACCTTCTATCGACCATAAGGCCCACCTGTACTGACTTCATTACATCACTTGCAATATGTGCCTGCAGGTGAAGGAGGTTGCAGAGGTAGAAGAATCCATAGTGGACTTACTCATTCTTGATGGTCCATCGAGGGTCTCCCTCCAATTAATCAAGATAATACAAAAGACAAATTCCACTGACCTCTATTCCTCTGACTACCAGAGGTATGGGAAGGAAATACTACGTATCCGCTAAGGGATATGAATTCCTATTCTCATGCCCTCCCCTATGTTCACTGGTGGTCTTGCAGTAAATGAGACAGCACCAAGCCCACCAGGCACCAGCTCCCAAGGCCAAGGAGGCCAAGTGGGTGGACCTGTTTGGCAGAGGTCCATCAAATGTTACAGCTGAGGATAGGCAATCAACAGGCTATTCTTAGCAGATACAATTTTAATACATGGGACATCCTGGCTAAGTTCGAAGAACTCCTCTCTGAAGGGTCCCAATCAGAGTTTACCACCTTGATGGACGAGAACAAGACAGTGGCCAGGATGGCTCTCCAGACCTCTCCAGAGGTGGCTGGCTCAGCCACCTGTGCTATATCTACCAGAGTAGTCATGCACCATTCTGCATGGCTTTAGGCCTCCCGCCTGAACTACTACAGACATTGCAGGACCTCCCATTTGAGGGTTCAGGTTTGTTTTTCAAACAGATGGATTTGAGGCTCCATAGCTTAAAAATCTCTTGAGCCACAATGAGATCCCTAGGCATACATACCCCATCTATCCAGAGAAAGCCCTTCAGACCACAACAGCAACAGCTACAGCACCAATACCAATCATGCCCTAGGCAGGACTTTTTCTGCTGCAGAGGCCAAAACAATAGGTGCAGTTTGTCCAAGCAATCAACAAGCTAGGGCCAAGTACCCACAAAGCCCCTATTGGGACCTAAGCAAGAGTTCTGATGGGACACCTAAGGACCACGTGCCACTCGACATCCTGGTTTCTTCAAATGCTTATCCCATTTCCGTCGTGTGTGGTCCCTTATAACGTCAGACTGGTGGATCCTCCATGTGATGGAGGCAAGATACTCACTCCAGTTCTGCTCTGCCTGTTCCTCTTCAGGGACTCTTCTCATAAGCAACTCCTTCTTCAGGAGGTGCAGTCACTCCTTGCCTCAGGGGCAGTAAAGGTGGTTTCTCAGGAGTTAAGCGGTAAGGGGTTTTATTCGTGAAACTTCCTAATCCCAAAAACAAAGCCAGGCCTCGAGTCCATTTTGGACCTGCTTGGTCTCAACAGGTTTATAGTAAATTTGAGATTCTGCATGGTCTCCTTAAGCATGATCCGGGGGATTGGTACACAGGCCTTGACAGGAAAGACACCTATTTTCACATCACCATTCGAACAGCTCACAGATGATTCCTAATGTTCGTAGTAAATCAAGAATGTTATCAATTCACCATGTTCCTGTTTGGCCTTTTCAGAGCCTCCCACATGTTCACCAAATATATGGCAGTGATTGCAGCCTTTCTCCACAAGAGACAGTACAAGCATACTTTTATCTTGACAATTGGCTGCTGAGAGGGCATTGCAGGGAGCAGGTGGAATCTCACATGCAACTAGTCAAAGATATATTCTGCAGGCTGGGACAACTGTTCAACTTAGAAGTCAATGCTCATTCCAACCTAAAGCATAGAATTCATAGGGATGGTGCTGGACTCCATGCCAGTGTCCAGGTTCCAGGCCATTTTGCAGATCATCCAGTCTCTCTTGCAGTACTCCACCACGACTGCGAGAAGATGCTTGAGTCTTCTAGGTCACATGGCAGCATGCACTTAGTTAGTCAGGCATGCCAGACTGAGACTCAGACCGCTTCAAGCATGCCTCCATTTCCTGCCCCAGGCAGGACAGTCTGGATTTGGTGTTAATGGTACCAGGTCAGATCCTCAAGTCATTGTACTGATGGATGGACCCTCACACTGGCTGCGAAGGAGTCCTCTTCAGCGCTCCCCAACCCTAATCTTAGTTACAGACGCATCAGACTTGGGCTGGGGACAGGGCCGGCTCTAGGCACCAGCAAATCAAGCACGTGCTTGGGGCGGCACATTCCCAGGGGCAGCATTTCCAGGTAAGCAGCTGCCCCCGGCAATGCGTGGCCCTGCCATGCCAATTTTAAAGGGCTGCGGGAGACACTACTACCTGCTGCGCAGCACTGGCACCATGTGAGCCTGGAGTCTGCTGGCGGCCCTCTGCCTCCTGCTGCTGCCCGGCTCCGCTGCCTACTTCGGGTCAGCCCTGCCCATGGGGGGCCAGGGTGGGTTCGCGGAGGGGTGACCCTGGTGCAGGAAGCATAGTCTCCCCTCCGGCCAGGGCCATGGTGGCTGCAGGGGGGGGCCGGGCACCCACCGGGGCCCCTGCACCCTGGGCACGGCCACACGGACCGTGCTGGACAAGGCCCTGCAGGCACTGGAGAAGCTGCAGGTACTGGTGGAGCAGCTGGGCCTGGGGCTGAGGAACAGCCCCCCCTGCCTGCCCCAGCTCCTGCCCCAGACACGCCAGCACCTGCTGCTGATCCAGGGCCAGCCCAGGCCTAGCCTGAGCTGCCTCTGGGAGACCGGCTATTCCCCATCTTCATCAGCAACCTCCAGTGCAAGGCCAAGCAGGCCACCAAGATCTTCAAGGGAGACCCCGAAGGAATTTGTCAGGAGGGATTGGCCTCCAGGTACTGGCCCCCGGGCAGCGGGGATGGGGCAAGGTGGGGATGCCCAGGGCTGTGGGTCAGGAGTGAGGGGCACTGGCAGGGCTGTGGGTCAAGAGTGAGGGGCACTGGCAGGGCTGGGCTGGGCTGGCTGTGGGGGCTGTGGGTCAGGGAGTGAGGGGCACCGGCAGCTGCGGGGGGCAGAGCTGGGCTGGCTGTGGGGACTGTGGGTCTGCCCTTGCCTCCCTTCCTCCCCCCAGAATAGTACCTCCCCGTTGCTGTGGAGGCTGTGAGTCACATTCTTTTAACATTACCAGTATCAGTGGCTTCTGGTGAGCACAGTTTCTCAAAATTGAAATTACTAAAAAATTATTTGAGGTCCACCATGTCTCAAAATCGTTTGTCAGGACTCGCATTAATTTCAATTGAAAGTACCATTGCAAAAAATTTAGATTTTACTGAATTATTAAAAGGCTGCGCAAGTATAAAAACCAGAAAAATTCAGTTCATATAAATTCTTTTAATTTATGAGAAACTGGGCACACCGGAAGACACAAACGCTTTTCATTACAGTGTATAGTTGAACCCAAATTGTTTGTAATTGTGGTTTTGTTAAAATTAAATGAGTACGCTAGTAGGAAATTGTTTTATTTCACTAACTACAAATTTTCTGTTTTCATTTTTTTTTAATTTTAAACAGTCAGAAAAAAACAAAAAAAAATTGCAAAGTACAAAGATGTGTAAAAGCCAACAAAAAAGTGGGGGGGAGGGGGGGCAAACATTTTTTTTCTTGGGGCGGCAAAAACCTAGAGCCGGCCCTGACTGGGGAGCATGCTTGGGGGACCTACAGACATAGGATCTGTGATCACAGGATGAAATACTTCTCCACATCAGCAGCTCATTTGGCCTGTCAGTCCTTTCATGCAACTATGCAAGGTCACAATGTGACAGTTCTGATTGACAATACCACTGCCATGTTCTATATCAACAGGTAAGATGGAAGCTGCTGAGAGGCTCTCTTATTATGGACTTCTGTATAGCCAGGTCCATCCAGCTTCAGGTACCCTATCTCCAGGGAGCGTGGAACGAGCTAGCAGATCATCTCCGCAGATCATTTCACAGTCACAAATGTTCCATCTGCCCGGATGTTCTGCATTCCATCTTCTGCAGGTGGGGGTTTCCCTAGGTTGACCTGTTTGCCACCAAGGACAACAGGAAGTGCCACACATTCTGCTTGTTTCAGAATCACAGTCTGGGCTTCATCTCAGAGGTGTTCATGCTCCTGTGGGGGGGGATTGCCTCATGTACACTTTTCCCCTGATCTCACTTGTCCACAGAGTGCATCTCAAAATCTGCAGAGATGGCACGGATGATCTTACTAGTCCTGGTGTGGCCTCATCAGCATTGGTATACTACACTCTTAGAATTGTCAGTGGACACCCCAATATAGCTTCCTCTCTACCCAGACCTGACTATTTAGGGCCATGGTCACCTCTTGCATCTGGATCGTCAGTCCCTCCATCTCAGGGCTTTGAAGCTTCATTGTTAAATCCCTTGGAGCACCAATGCACACAGCTGGTGTGAGAGGTGCTTCTTGGCAACAGAAAACCATCCACCAGCGCCACTTAGCAAGGTAAGGTGGGAAGGTTCTCATCCTGATGTGAACAGCATCAAATGGCTCCATCCCTGACACTCATTCCTATTATCCTATATTATTTGCTTCACCCGAAGGAGCCAGGATTGGCATGATCATCCATTAGGGATCACTATTGGCAATCGCAGCATTCCACCCCAGGGGAATGCTGGGTCGATTGGTATTCGCCAGCCCCATGGTAGCGCACTTTCTGAAAGGAATGAGAAGGCTCTACCTGCACTCATGACCACCCTTATCGACCTGGGATCTCAACCTGGTCCTCTCAAGATTTATGGGCCCACCCTTCAAGCCCCTGGCCATTTGCTTTCTCCTCTGCCTGTCATGGAAGGTGGCATTTGCACTACCCCCATTGAAAACTCTAATGTCTGAGCCCCCATACACTGTCTTCCATAAAGACAAGGTGCAGCTCAGACCACATTTGGCCTTCCTGTGCAAAGTAGTGTCCCAGTTTCACCTGGGACAAGATATCTTTCTGGCAGTCTTCTACTTGAATCTACATACAAATGTGCACCAGCAGAAGCTGCATTCTCTAGATGTCCAGAGATCACTGACCTTCTACATTGAGCACACAAGATCATTCTGGATCACAGACTGTATCTGTACCTGTTATGAGATAGCCAAGATCCCTCTCCCAGTGATCATGACCCACTCAAAAAGGGCTCACTCCTCTTTGACTGCTTTCCTTGCACCAATCCAGGAGATCTGCAGAGCAGCCACCTGGTTCTTGGTACACACATTTACTGCTCATTATGCCATCGACCAGCAGGCCAGAAGTGACACAGGTGTTGGCAGAGCAGTCCTCCAATCAGTGATTTCTTAACTCTGACCCTACCTCTGGTGGAAGAGCTTGCGAGTTACCTGATTGGAATCAACCTGAACAAACACTCAAAGAAGAAAAGCTGATGATTCACCTCATAACTGTTGTACTTCATGATATGTTATTTGCATCCATTCCAATACCCACCATCCTTCCCCTCTGCCAGAGAAGCCAGAAAGAAGGAACCGAAGGGACAATTGGGTCATGTATTAAGCGCCATGAAGGCACCACTCCAGGGGCTCCACAACTCATGCAACAGGGGCTACTAGGGGAAAAAGTTTCTAACTCTGTGCATGCAACATGTGCACACCTGATTGGAATGTACGTGAACACATCTCAAAGAACTACTGTTATAAGAAGATGAGTAACCATCTTTTCCTGTGGCTAGAAGCTGAATCTGGATACATTCAGACTAGAAATGAGGTTCACATTTTTAACAGAGAGGGGGATTAACCATTGGGCAACTGACCTAAGGACAGAATGGATTCTTTATCAAGACTGGACATTTTTTTGAATGTCCCACTGTAGCTCAAATCTGGACTGGATGCAGAAATCAGTGGGTGGATTTCTGTGACCTAGGACATGCAGAAGGTTGACTGCACTGTCAGAACAGGCCCTTCTGGCCTTCAGAACTATGAGTCTTTCAAATAGTGCAAGCGGTGTGTAAAGTCGATTGAAATACTAGCTATTGGCTGGCCCCTGTCTCAATCTTGGGGTTCTTGGCATCTCCATAATATCAATTAGTTAATGATAGTCAGAGCCGGACCGAGCCATTCCAGCGCCCTGGGCAGACAGTTGAATTGCGCCCCGGGTTGGGGGAGGGTGCATGCGCAGCCCCGCCCCCGCACCAGCACGTGGGAGAGGGTGCACGGAGCTGGCAGCGGCAGGACGCACGTGCCCAGCCTGGCCCGGCCCAGCCTGGCTACCGCCGCTGGCGCACAGCCCGGGGCCGCCCGGGGAGGGCCGAGCCTGGCCATGCAGGGCCCCGCAACCACGGGGGGAAGGGCGCTGCTGGCCGGCGCTGTGGGGGTTAACGCAGCCCCCGTCCCAGGCGGCCGCTGCAGGGTGACCGCTGGGAGCTGCTGCAGCCCACGATCCGGGAGCTGGGCACGCAGCGCCTGATGGCAGCTATAAGGGGCACTGCGCGACCCTTACAGCTGCCATCAGGCACCCCCCGTAGGTTGGCGCCCTGGGCAGCTGCCCGGCTAGCCCATGCCTTAATCCGGCCCTGATGATAGTATCTCTAGTGTCGTCATCCTACTAATTCTACATTTGTTCAAAGAGTCTTTGTGGAAAAACAGGTTAGATAGTTATTATTATGGTAGCACTTAGAGGTTCCGCTGAGAGCGGGGGCCCATCATCCTGTGCTGCACAGACTCCTAACAAGATTGGGGCTCCCATCATGCAGTGCTGCTCAGATCATGAATGAGATCACAGCTACTCTGACACTGTGCATGCATGTAGCATGAGAGAGAGTCCCTACCCAGTAGAGCTCACAGTGTGTGAGAAGAAGCAGAGGGCAGAGATGAAAAGGGACTTGGCCTAGGGAACACAGCAAGTCAGCGCCTGAGCTAGAAACAGAACTGGGGTGTCCCGAGTCTCAGTTTAGTGCCCTCACCACTAGACCGCACTGCCTCAGACAAGACCTAGATTTCTAATGCATATACACACACAATTATTCCTGCTGTATTTAGGACCCCTCTCTGTTGTGCATTTGTGCAGCATTTGGTGCAGTGATGTCCTGGTTCATGACGGGGACTCCTAGATGCTATGGGAATACAAATTAATTATAATAAATGATACATTAGAGAGAAGCAAAGCCTCCAGAATGGGAACAAAGCTGTGTTCTTTTCCATTGGCCTCTGGGTGCTGTGGCAGGGTCAGACCCCTGCTCTGTCCACCCCACAGTCTCACTTGCCCTTTCCAGCATTTTGGGGTTCTACCCCTTGGCTAAACAGGTATTGGGGCTGAAACCTTGGTCAGCCTGGGCTGAATAACCAGTCCTCCTCAGTCACTGGCTGGGCTCTCAGGCCACATGGGGAAAGGAGCCCAAACACTGCCTGTCAGCCCCTTGCCTTCCCTGTCTATTCTGGCAGTTCTGACATTCTGTTTTTCAGCTTCTTTATCTCTTTCCTTATCAGCGCTCGCTGCTTCCTCCAAACTCCTCTTCCATTCTCCCCTGCCCTCCCCCACAAGGAAAGTTTTTAAAGAGGTCCCCTGGCAGCCTGAAGTCAGCTCACCTGGACCTTAACTGATTTATAGCAGCTCTGTTTCAGTTGCCCCGGTCAACCAGGGCCGTTGTGGTTTTTCAGAGCTTCCACTCTCCCCTTCCATCAAGCCCTTTCACCTCCCCTGTCACAGTGCACAGGGGAGGGGAGCAGCTCTTACCACACAGATGACCTTGCTGTGTGGTGAATTCTCCATCTCTTGAAAGTCTTTAAATCCATAGTGGGCATCTCTGTACTTGATACTCTTTAGCTCAACTGCAAGTGATGAACCATGGGATGCATGGAATCAGCCTAGATTATTGAATGGGCCCCCTCTTGCCTCTGCAATAGATGAGTTTCCTCCTTGGGCATAATCAGGAGTGAACACCAGGCAAAGAGAGGGTTAATTAGAAAGGAACCAGCAACACCACAGGTCATGAGCCTGAGTCCTGGCTGGAAGTGAGAGAACTGTGTGCTTTAATCCCCTAAGCACAAAACAGTGGGCCAGGTTACCTCACTGGAAAAGTATTGCATTGGAAAGCACTAGGAACAGAGGAATGTTAGTAGTTTTTTGAGTGATTGCACATGTGCCTGCACTCATGGCAGGTACTAGAAATTTCTTCATTCAGTGGTACTAGTTTGGGTAGCTCAAGCACCCTCTGCGGCTGGGGGCTCATAGCTCTGGGATATAGCACTCAACCGACCCCCCCGCATCCTCAGTTCCTTCTTACTGCCCATGACAGTTACTGGAACTGCTCTCCTTGCTTTGTAAGCTCTCGCAGGCTATGTCTACCCTATAGCCTCTTGCGCAAAAACATATGCAAATGAGATGAAATGTGGAATATCGATGTGCCTCATTTGCATAATTAATTAGGCTCCATTTTTGCACAAGAGGCTTTTGAACAAAAAGGAGCCGTCTACATGCAAAACCCTCCTTTTGTGCAAGAGCATTCTTCCTGAAAAAAATGCGGAAGAACGGCTCTTGCACAAAAGGGGGTTTTTGCACAAAAAGGAGCCTTGTAGACAGCTCCTTTTTGCGCAAAAGCCTCTTGCGCAAAAATGGAGCCTCATTAATTATGCAAATAAGGCGTGGCGATATTCCATGCTTCACCTTATTTGCATATTTCTTGTGCCAAATGTGTGCAGTGTAGACGCAGCCTCCGTATTCTTGTACCCTAACTGAGCTGTAGTCCATTTTAGTGAAGTTCTGTAACTTCTTATATTAGCAGAGGTTTTGTCTGTTTCCTGGTGTCATGGCATGCCTCAGCCACCAGGCTTTATACACTTCTGTAAAAGGGCTATCCCCATGAGTGACATGCATTCAAGCTGCCTGAAATTCCTGGGAGAAGCTCACATTGGGAACTGTTGCCAGATCTGCAGAGACTTTTAAGCCTTGCACAAAGAAGGACCAAGTTGCCAAACTGAAGTTTTTGTTCATGAAGGTAGCACTGAGACCTCCATCTGAGCCAGCCCAGTCATATTCAACGCTGAGTGCCTTTATGTGGGAAAGTAATGCTTCTTCTACCGTACTGGAGTCCCAAAGACCAATCACTAGCCCCAGCACTTAGCAAAAGGCACAAGAAACAGTCAGCTGAGAGGGGACAATCCCGGTGCCAGGCATGGGAATCAGAGTGGAGTGCAACCTAAACCAGGGCACTCCTTTGTCTTGGTACTGCAGAAGTTGGCATCATTGATTCCAGCACTTCACAGGCACCACTGAGTCTGGTACCAGGTGAGCCATCTATATCTGCAGCAGAACATGATACTAATGCTATCTCAATACCAGCCACACCAGATGTCGCTGCCAGAGACCTTCTCTTGTTATCAGTATGTATGAGGCAGAGGCATGACTTCCCACTAACCTGGAGAGGGAGGAGCCCCTCCTAGAGGCCTGCTGGGCAGAGCCCAGCCCCATCCCATCACCTGATTGGCTAAAGCTATAAAAGGCCAGCTCAGGAGCCTAGTCAACCCCTAGCTGCCAGAGGAGCCAGATACCTGCCCTGAATTCTCGAGCTGGAAGACTGCCATGGATTTAGAAGAGACCAAGAACTGGCCAGGACCACTGGGCCTGCAGACGGACTTCTATCTAGAGGAACTGCCAATCCTGCCTGAGGTTTGAGCCCCAGAGGAGCTGCATTGGAGCCAGGTGTGCCTGGAGGGGAGTCTGGAAGTAGCCCAAGGACAGCTGACCTTAGTCTAGCTGATGCATAACCCGTGACTGAATCAGCATGTTGTGGGTAGGATCCCTGCTGACCCAGTGGCAGATGGAGCTGCCACTGTTAGGGCTCTGGGCTGGGATGCAGTGGAGCAGGTGGGACTCCATCCCGCCTGCCACCTAACCCTTGGGTGACAGTCTTTCCCTCCCTTCTCTGTTTCAGACCAACCGCCTGTGTTTGTTGGCTCTCTGCAAGAGCTAGGAGACCTGGCAGTTTGTTTGTGGCCCTGCCCTGAACCAGGGCCTGGGCCTAGTGACTACTAGCTCAGCCCAGTCATAGGCCCGATTCCCTCGGCTACTGTGACCTGCACTGTGTGTGGGCTTGGTGTATTTACTGTTGGCTCAGCCCGACCATAGGCCTGAACCCCTGGACTATTGTGGCCAGACTGGTGGGAGGGCTAGACTTACTGACTTTGGGCATGTCCTGACCATAGGCCAGACCCCCGAACTAGTGGCACAGCTGATTCCCCAGGAGAGACTGAGCAGGGGTGCAGTGAGGCAGAGTGACCGCCTACTGACCTGGAGGGGGAGGAGCCCCTCCTAGTAGGCTACACGGTACCAGTATCATCAGCAGTACAAGAGCTGGTGTAATTGGTGCTGGTATCAAGAGGGAACCCATTGGTTCCAATCATTGTTCAGTACCAAGCCTTCATGTACCATCAAAAAGGAAACTGGTTATCCTTGTCCCATTGTGGACATCTCCACCTCAACAGCAGTCTCCACCACTACAGGAAACTGCACCACCATGGTTACCGGACTCTCAAGGCTGTTCCCCACTCTGGCACTTCAAGTGCAGAAGGTGGGGGGGCTCACAAGAGACTTCAAAAATACCTTGCTTCTGTAGGCTTCTGCTTAAAAAGTCCCCAAGGTCGCAGATTTCCTGACCTTCAGTGGTATACTGCCACCACCTCAGATTAAAAAAAAACAACTTTCTTTTTGAACCCAGGAAAATTCACTTGGGAACTTCTTCCTGTGGGGTACCCCAAGCTCTTTTACCACAAGAGAGCTTGAAAAAAAGAAAACAAACTATAATATTTGATAACTGACCTCGGTTTTAGGCATACATACTCAGACCTCCTATTACCTTCCAGGACACAAGAATCAGATCATAGTCTTTAAAAAAATGATTTTATTAACAAAACAAAGATATACTTGGAAAACCATACTTGGTTGCTAGATATTATAGAGCAACTGAGAAAAACAGATTAAAACATAGAGAATTGCTTCCCTGGGATTCAACTTTAGTTACAGTATATGGGGGAGGCACATAATCCAAGCACAAAGGAATTCCAAGCCAGGAAATAAAAGAAATTAATCTGGTTGTGGCTAACTAAGCATTTCCTATCTACTTACATTTGTTGCTTCAAGGTTTTACTCTCTGAGGGTATGTCTACACTACAAAGTTAATTCGAACTAACAGCTGTTAGTTTGAATTAACTTTCATAGGCGCTACACACGCAAACCGCTAGGTTACTCTCTGAGGGTATGTCTACACTACAAAGTTAATTCAAACTAACAGCCGTTAGTTTGAATTAACTTTCATAGGCGCTACACACGCAAACCGCTAGTTCGAACTTAATTCGAACTAGCGGAGCACTTAATTCGAACTAGGTAAACCTCATTCTACGAGGACTAACGCCTAGTTCGAATTAAGTAGTTTGAATTAAGTTCTGTGTAGCCACTTAATTCGAACTAGTTGGAGGCTAGCCCTTCCCAGCTTGCCCTGGTGGCCACTCTGGGCCAAGCCAGGGAAACTCTTCTGCCCCCCTCCCAGCCCCGGAGCCCTTAAAGGGCCACGGTCTGGCTATGGTGCCCGTGCCAGGTGCAAGCCTGCCAGCACCCAGCCAGCAGCCCCTGCACCTGGCACAGCATGAGCCAGCCACCCGCTTCCACCCAGCCCTCCCCCTCTTCCCAGGACCAGGCTGGCGGCTCCCAGGAGCCTGCCCGAGGCCGCAAGAGGCGGGCACCTGCCTGGTCTAGTGCGGAGATCGTGGACCTCATCGAGGTTTGGGGGGAGGCCTCCAACGTCCACAATCTCTGCACTAGGCACAGGAATGTGGCCGTCTAGGGCAGGATAGCTGCCAGCCTGGCCACCAAAGGCCACATTTGAACCCAGAAGCAGGTTTGCATGAAAATCAAGTTGGTCCAGTGAGACCCCCGACCCTGAGCTTAGAACATAAGAACATAAGAATGGCTGTACTGGGTCAGACCAAAGGTCCATCTAGCCCAGTAGCCTGTCTGCCGACAGCGGCCAACACCAGGTACCCCAGAGGGGATGGACCGAAGACAATGACCAAGCCATTTGTGTCGTGCCATCCATCTCCAGCCTTCCACAAACAGAGGCCAGGGACACCGTTCCTACCCCCTGGCTAATAGCACTCCATGGACCCAACCTCCATGACTTTATCTAACTTCTCTTTAAACTCTGTTCTAGTTCTAGGCTTCACAGCCTCCTGTGGCAAGGAGTTCCACAGGTTGACTATTTGCTTTGTGAAGAAGAACTTTCTTTTATTAGTTTGAAGCCTGCTACCCATTCATTTCATTTGGTGTCCTCTAGTCCTTATATTATGGGAACTAATGAAGAACTTTTCTTTATGCACCCTCTCCACCCTCTTCTTTATAGACCTCTATCATATCTCCCCTCAGTCTCCTCTTTTCTAAGCTGAAAAGTCCCAGTCTCTTTAGCCTCTCTTCATATGGGACCTGTTCCAAACCCCTAATCATTTTAGTTATCCTTTTCTGAACCCTTTCCAAGGCCAAAATATCTTTTTTGAGGTGAGGAGACCACATCTCTACACAATACTGAAGATATGGCGTACCATAGTTTTATACTTCCCCTCCTCCTTCTTCCCCTGGCTTCCCCCTTCCAGCTCCCTCCTCCCAGGTTTTCACCTCCCCTCTCCCACCCTCTCTCTTCCCCTCTCCCACCTCCTTTTTCCAGTCTCCCCAGAGGTTAATCCCCCCACCCCCAGTTTTGTTAAATAAAGAGAGTTTCTATTTTTGAACACGTGTCCTTTATTTTTTACATCAAGAAGGGGGGCTAGGGAAGGGTAAGTGGAAGGAGGTGAGGGAGGAATGGGGCACGAGCCCCCGATGGGGAGGACTGGGGCGGCTCTGCGGGCTCCTCGGGGTGGAAGCTCTCCTGCAGGGCCTCCTGGATCCTGACAGCCCCCCGAATGACCCACCCCCGGATGGCAGCCTGCGGCAAGTGCAGCCGGGCTGATGGCCGAGTGCTCTGATGTGCCAAACGTGAGCACTCAGGGCACTCCAAGTCAGGACTGCTTTGCTGTCCCTCATCGAGGTAGACAAGCGGGGAACCCTGAGAACTGTCTGTCCAGGGTGGGGGTCGGGTCCCTTTAAGCACAGCCCTCGGCTAGCCTGAGGCAGCAGCTCCACGCTCTAAGCCCTAACCTGCTGGCCTGCTGGCACTGGTTCCGGCCAACCTTAACTTCGGTTCAGGGTCCACTCAATGTGGACATGCTAGTTCGAATTAGCAAAACGCTAATTCGAATGAGTTTTTAGGTCTAGATGCACTAGTTCGAATTAGCTTAGTTCGAATTAACTAATTCGAATTAAGTTAGTTCGAATTAGTGCTGTAGTGTAGACATAGCCTGAGACATGGCTATTGCTGTAAATTTCTTTGCTGCATCTCAGCCTCATTCAGTCTCTCTCACAGCCCCTGTTGCTTCTTTCATACAAAGGAAATTGAAGCAGGCAACCTGTTTTTCAGTTCAAATCTTAACACTTTCTTCCCATTGGCTCTCCTGGCTCCCTGCCAATACTTTCTGGATTTTTTCAGGGATTCTCTGAGTTTAACCCTTTACAGGCAGTAACACTCCCATCCATCACACAAAGACTGATTATCATTGGAGACAGAGGTCAAGTCTCACTCCTCTTATCCAAGGAGTCATTCCTGCTATTCTGCCCCGGCATTTCTACCCTTCCATGGACCTGGACAAAAGAGATCCGTCAAGTGCATGGCCAAGAAGTCAGTGGCCAGGAGGTTGGCCCTTTTCCAGGGCTTATTCCAGGTGCTTCTATTCAGTGGCCTCAGAAGGGAATGTGGTATCATCCCATCAGGGAGTGTGCAGTCCAGACTCTGGTACCAGGCCTGGTACTGGACTGCAAGACCTGGCAAAGCAGGACCATGCAGAGGCAGAAAGGGAGGAAGAGTTTACACAGCCAGTGCTGGCCTCCTTCCCTGACGAAGCAATCTCATGTCACCTCCCTTTGGATGTCTCTGAACTCTTCAAGATTTTTTAAAGAGGGTAGCCTTAAATCTGGGCATACATGTGAAAGTAGTGAAGGTGTTCTCTCATAGCCTATTTGATATTTTAACTGCTGTGGGCCCTTCAAAAATAGCCTTGCCTCTCAATGAGGCCATTATGGACCCTGATAAGGCTATTGGGCAGACCTCCACATCAAAAAGGGCATATGAGTTCCTGTATGCCCATTCCCCTCCCCCCTCCTTCTCATATCTGCTGCCAATGAGAGAGAAAGACTGAGTCATCAAGGTACAACTCCAAAATCAAAGAACTCAAATAAATTAAACTTGTTTGGCAGCAAAATGTATTCTTCTGGAAGGTTACAACACAGAATTGCAAACCAGCAGGCACTGCTGGGCAGGTAGGATTTTAATGTGTGGGACTCCATGAAGAAGTTCAAGGACCTGCTCTAAGAAGAGGCTAAATAAGAGTATTTCTCACCGGTGGATGAAGAAAATCAGTGTCAAGGATATTTTTGGATGTGGCTGACTCAGCAGCCAGGTTCATGACTTTGGCAGTGGCCATGTGCAGCAGTTAGTGGCTGCAGTCTTCAAGACTCCTGCAGGAGGTCCAGAAAACACTGCAGGGCCTACCTTTTAAAGGAGCTTTGCTTGTTTCAGGAAAAAAAAACTGATGCAAAGCTTCATGGTTAAAAGGCTCCTTGGATTGTACACACCAGTGCTTTCAGGAAGCACTACAGGCCCCAACAGCTGTCTGGCACTCTGCCCTGGCTGCTCATCAGGATCTGCAGAAGAAAAGAATCAGGGGTTATTAGATATAATCACTACCCCTTTCTGCCTTGAGGTCAATGCCTGCCTGACCCAGATACCTAAGCAGGTTTTTTGGGAGGATGCCTGAGGTTGCCATATGAGTTTCCATGGTGCCAGACCGTGTTTCTCCTTTTTTTTACAAACTGTCTTTCCCACTTCAGTGCATGGTACTGTATCGCCACAGATCACTGAGTGATGGGTAAAGACCTGCATGGATATAAATGTCTATCCACAGATGTGGATATTTGCAGATAGACATCAGGATCCGTAGAGCCACAGGGATCTATTCCCAAGAGCCACTGCAGCCAATGGAGAGGAGCATGATCTTGTTGTGCCCAGGAGACAGTGCTCCACGCTGGCAGCTTCTCCCAGCAGGGTGGCTGTACTGCCCCCAACCCTGCCACCAGCTGCAGCATCTTCTGTTTGGGTCATACAGCCCCACTGAGAATGGGGCTGGAGGCTGTGCAGTGAAAGTGTGATAAATCCTCCAGTTTATTTCTACTCTTCCTTCCTACCCTCCCTTCCCATCCCTCTTCAGGGACCCCTCTCAGGAAGAATCTATGGCCCAGAAGGTTCAATTTCTCCTTTGGATTAGAGACATGGAAAGGGTTCCATATAATTTAAGAGGGTAGGGGTTTTACTTCCATTGCTACTTAATCCCAAAAGCCAAGGGAGGTCTCAAACTCAATTTCAGAGCTGCATTAGCTCAACAAATATCTCAAGAGAATAAAGTTCCACGTGGTCACCCTGACTTTTCTATCCCTTCCCTGGATCCCAGGGATTGGTACGCTGCCCTCAATTTAAGAGATGCCTACAGTAGAGTCTCAGAATTATGAACATCTCAGGAATTATGAACCTCAGAATTACAAACTCCTCAGGAGGTCGTTCATAGGCCTGAAATATTCATAAATCTGAACAAAATGTTATGGTTGCTCTTTCAAAAGTTTACAAGTAAAAATTGACTTAGTACAGCTTTGAAACTTTACTATGCAGAAGACAGTGCTACTTTCCCTTTTTTTAGTAATGTACATTTAACACAGTATTGTAGTGTGTGTGCTTTGCCTTTTTTTTTTTTGTCTCTGCTGCTGCCTGATTGCATACTTCTGGTTCCAAATGAGCTGTGTGGTTGACTAGTCAGTTTGTAACTGGTAATTGTAACTCTGAGGTTCTATTATGTTTTCATATGTCAATATATCAAGGACACAAAAGGTTCCTCAGATTTGTAGTGAAAAACACGCACTATCAATTCCTGGTCATCCCGTTTAGCTTGTCTGCAGCTCAACTGGTGTTTGCAAAATGTCAGGCAGTAGTGGCAGCCTTCTTGAGGATGTTAGGGGTGCAGGTCTACCCTTATCTAGATGACTGCCTGATCAAGGGTCAGTCCAGGGCTCAGGTAGTGTCCAACATTCGTCTTATGCAGTCAGCTTTCAAGGCCCTGACTTTCTGATAAATGTAGGAATGCACCCTCTCTCCAGCACAGAGGACAGAGTTCACTGGAACAGTGTTCAACTCTGCTCAGGCCAAAAGCCTACCTCCAAAGGACATTTCCAGTCAATCAGATCCCTTATAAAGCACCTTAAGGGTCATCCAGTAACAACAGCCTAAAATTGTATGAGGCTGTAAGTCACATAGTCTTGTGCAGCTCCTAAAATAATGCACTCCCTTGGGAGGCTTCAATTCAGCAAAGTACTTAAATATTATAATATTAATATCACCAGAACGTAAATATGTGCTTAAATCCTATTTCAGTCAATGGGATTTAGGTACACACTTACAGTTGAGCACTTGTTTAAGTACTTTGTTGACTGCTGGGCCCTATCCTCTAAACACTTGTGCATGCTACAGGAGTTGTATATAAAAAGCAGTATGTTTGTGTGTGTGTGTGCATGCACGTGCACACAGGAAGAGAGCTGGTCAGAAACCAGAATTTATGTGGCATGGGAAATGCTAATATTTCTGGGCAAAAAACTCATTCCAAATCCGAATGAGAAGCCTAAATGTTAAAATTTCCCATGAAAGAAAACTTCTGGTTCTTCTTCAAGGAACATCCCCGTGGTTGTTCCACCTTTAGGTGTGCCAGCGCCACTGTGCCCACCAGTTGGAGATTCTTGTCGCAGCTCAGCAGTTGCTCTCACACACTCATCTCTCTTTATTTAGACTATTTTGATTCCTCCCTTTCAACTATTTTTCTAATTTTCGACGTTATTCAGCTGTTTCTTTCTTAAGAAGAAAAAAACCCCAAGCTTTGTGTCAGACGGCGTTATTCACCAGTTCCCGCGGCTCCGCTTTGATAGCGTCTGCCCTTGTTTCTGTGTATTACTCAGGACATGCCTGGTTTGCCTGGGTTTAAAAGGTATTTGGACTGCGGTCTATCCATATCTGTAGCAGACGGCCATTCTCTGTGTGTCCGCTGCCTGGGTCAAGATCACGATACAGAGCACTGTCAACATTGCAGGAAATTGACTAAGCACACAAGGAGAGCCAGACAGCTTCAACTCCGCATTTTACAAATGGAGAAAGCATTGAAACCTCCCTTGGACTCTTCCCCAAACTCATCCCTCAGGCATAGTCCACCAAGGGCAGATGCTAGTGAAAGAGCTATTCCAGCTACAAGCCCAAACACGAGGAAAATCTCCCTCATTGAGGAAGAGGTCTCACACTTCCTCAGGGTCTACATCCCCGATGAGGAAACTGACGAGCACAAAACCTGATACTGCCCCCCTACACTACCAAGGGGGACAATTAAAAACTCTAGTGCAGGCCCCCATAAAAGCCAAGAGCGCAAGCAGAGGGCTCACCCCTCCTCAGAGAGCTGGACAGCGAGGCCAATTGATCAAGCCGCTGCTCCGGCACCAGCTAAGATGCGGGCACCGAAAAAGTGGGTGCCAGCAACACTGCGTTCCATGCCGGCATTGTCAGCTGCACGCGCACTGCCTGCTGAGCAGCCGGCACCGGCTTAAGGCTCAAAAGGGCCAAACACGCTCCCGGTGCCCTACGTGTTACACGCTCCCGGTGCCCTCACAGTGCTGTACTACCGATGGCTCAACCTCCTTTCTTACTGCAGTTCACTACAGCAGCATAGTTTGCGGACAGCCACAATCACAAAGTGGAGATGGCAACAAATTCCACATATGCAGTAGATAACTGCACCTGCCCTGACTAGTCCTAAGCCGGTTCAGGACACACCACAGTCTCCGGGGAAGATCGAAGCCTTTCTGCTCAGTGGTGGGATCCGACACAAGGGCTATGTCTACACTGGCGCGATCTTGCGCCAGAAATATGCAAATGAGGCTAAGCGTGGAATATCGCCGAGCCTCATTTGCATATCTAATGAGCTGCCATTTTTTTCAGAAGAGGCTCTTGCACAAGAAGAAGCGTCTACACTGCCCCTTCTTGTGCAAGAAAAACCCTTTTGCGCAATACCGTTCTTCCTGAAAAGTAATAGGTGTAACGGTATTGCGCAAGAGGGTTTTTCTTGCGCAAGAAGGGGCAGTGTAGACGCTCCTTCTTGTGCAAGAGCCTCTTCTGAAAAAAATGGCGGCTCATTAGATATGCAAATGAGGCTCGGCGATATTCCATGCTTAGCCTCATTTGCATATTTCTGGCGCAAGACCGTGCCAGTGTAGACATAGCCAAGGTGTTTGTTTGGGACGTCTACTTGCTGCTATTCAGCTCACCATAGTTCCTTGACATTGGTCGTGACTCCCTTCGCTCGCTGCCAGGGAGGCTTACGGGATTTTAGACACAATGTTGGTGGCTGATCAAGGTATTTCTGGATGGGAAGAGGTTGGCTGCTGCGGTTGATACGTTGGTATAGTCTGTATTTGTGCTCCTGTTGACGAATGCTTGGTGGAGCAATGTTTGCCAGCCGCAGTAACCATTCTATGGCAGTGGGTTTTAAAGTTCCTGTTATCACTCACATGGCGCTATTCAGTTGAGTGTCAACTAGCTTTGTGTGGGCACTTTCTGACCATACAGGAGAGCAATATTCAGCAACAGAATACACCAGGGCTATTGCTGAGGTCCTCAAGGTGCGTGCTTCAGCTCCCCAACTGGTTGCAGCAAGTTTTCTTAGAAGGTTGATCCTTGGCTTTAGTTTCTCCTTTGTTTGTTCCAGATGGCATCGGAAGGAGAGCGTACAGTCAAGTGTTATGCCTAGGTATTTGGGATGAGGCTCGTGGGCAATCTTTTTCCCACAGAAAGCAACATCAAGTTTGGCAGTGGTGTTATGGTTGTCTAGATGAAAAGCTGTGACCACAGTTTTGTCTGGATTCGATTTGAGCCGCCACTTCTGTAGGTAGTTGGATATGGTCAGTAGGTCAGATGTTAGCATCTGGCTGACAGTTTTGAAAGATTGCGATTGTGCAGCCAGTGCGATATCATCTGCTTAGATAAATGTTGCAGAGCCAGTTTTTGGGATGTCACTAAGATAGATGTTAAATAACGATGGTGCCAGTACGGAGCCCTGAGGGAGACCATTATTCAGTGTTCTGGGTCTACTAATGCTATTATTGAGGTGCACACGAAACCGGCGATCGCCAAGCATTGCTGTCAATAGCTGAAGTGTTGGCTGGCACTGAATCAACCTTGATAGTTTGCATAGTAGTCCTTTGCACCACATTGTGTCGTATGCAGCTGACAGATCGACAAGGGGTATGCCAGTCTTCATTTTTGCCTGGTAGCCAGCTTCATTTGTGGTTGTGAGGGCCAGCACCTGGTCGCGCGTACTTCTGCCTGGCCTAAAACCAGCCTAGTCTTTTAATAACCCAGACTCTATGGTGGCAGACAAATGAGCCAACAGTGCTTGCTCCATCACTTTGCTGGTAACAGAAAGGAGCGCTATTGGTCTGTAGCTTGAGGCACTATCTGGTGGTTTTCCATTCTTAAGAATTGCATCAGATTGTTGCGGAATGCCCAACACGAAAATTCACTGGCTCATTGGAGAATATCTACAGTCTAACCAGTGATGCTGTTCACTGGCTGGAGAGCTTGGACATCCAACTTTGACAAAGAAATATAGCATTGAACACGACATTCGAAAGAAGAAGAAGACTACAGTAGCAGAGTTATCAGTAGCTTCAATGCCAGGAATCCCACTCTTTGGCACTGATGGCACCCCAACCAGCTCAAAATTTTCTTTTTCGGGTACTCCTGCAGCTATGTCAGCACAGTTTAGTAACTTTGAGGAGGAAGACTTACCTCAAGCTTGAGTGTCCAAGACTTCCTCACCTAAACTGATGCAGCCCCAACAGTGGCAACAGCAGTGGGTACCGCCACTCATGCCTCCAAATTGGCCATATTGGAACCTGTGGGCTCCATTCAGACAGCAGCCCCCTCCCCAACCAGGGCGCCAGTACCACTCATCTGCCAGACCTTGTCCTCCCAGCCTACACTCGCTAGACAGGTCTGAATTTTCTGAAGGGGTGGAGCAGGCCTCCCATTCCCCCCTATCTACACACTCTTCTCCATCCTCATCGGCAGACACAATTATGCCCCCATCACTCACAAGTTCAGGGGACAATTTCAAGGTCTTTCAAGACCTGTTTAAAAGGGTAACCAACAAACTGGAAATATTCCTCTCCACTCCTCCCAACACACAGCAGAAGCTAACTAATATACTTCACACCTCGGCACAAACTAGGCTCTCAATACCCATGAATGAGGCGTTGATGGATCCAGCTAAGCTCCCTGGAAGACCCTAGCGACAATCCCACCTACATCAAAGAGGCTTGACCGAAAATATGTCACCCCAAAGGGTGCAGAATTTCTCTTCACTCACCCCTCACCAAGCTCTCTCGTGGTAGAGGCGGCAAACCAGAGGGTAAGCAGCAGACTGTATGATCAACTCCATATGACAAGGAATGGAAGAGGCTTGACGCCATGGGCAAAAGATCATACTCCTCTGCCAGCCTCCAGCTCCGCATCGCCAACTATGTGGTGCTTCTTTCCAAATACATGCACCACATCTTTGACCAACTGTTAACTTTTATTGAAATTATACCAGACAACAGAAGAGAACAATACAAAGCTTTGATGAATGAAAGTTGTTTGATTTCTAGAACCGCACTTCAGTCTGCCCTTGATTGCGCAGATACAGCTTCTAGATCTCTGGCATATGCGGTGGTGATGAGACACGTGTCCTGGCTCCAGATGTCAGGTTTTCCTCAGGATGTCCAGAGCACGGTTGAGGACTTCCCGTTGGAGAGGTCCCGAGTCTTTGTAGACACCACAAATACGACTCTTCACTCCCTGAAAGATTCCCAAGTCACTCTGTGCACACTTGGCATCCAACCCCCTGCCAATAGAAGAAATCAAAATAGACAATTTACTTATAGATATAAACTGACACCTTTCAACTACACTAGACAATACAACCACAGACAGTGTTCAAGACAACCCCAACATAGACAATCATTGGCGCAACCCCTCACCCAACAAGCTCCAGCATGTCAGTCATTTTAGAGTCTTGGCTGAGAGTCGTACAGCCCCCCCATAAATCCAGGGCGGCAATCCAAGCCTTATACCACATTTGGCTCCAGATTAGCAACAATTTATCTTGCCTGGCAATCCATTACGATCGACAAGTGGGTTCTCGAGATCATCA
The DNA here is from genome assembly GCA_032595735.1 of Pelochelys cantorii. NCBI lineage: Eukaryota > Metazoa > Chordata > Testudines > Trionychidae > Pelochelys > Pelochelys cantorii. The sequence goes on from CM064336.1 coordinate 38,073,096, forward strand.
ACATGGGTTATGTAATTCCATTTGTCTCCACCCCCCACCCACAACCACCATCCCCGTCACTCAGGGACCCTTCTCACCACACTGTGCTCTTCCAAGAGGCACAACGTCTCCTGCAATTGGGAGCCATAGAAGAGGTGCCCCTCAAGAACAGGGGAAGAGGTTTTTATTCTCACTACTTCCTCACAACCAAGAAATCAGGGGGTTGGAGACCTATACTAGATCTCAGGAGACTCAATCACTACATCCGTTATCAATGCTTCAAAATGGTGACGCTCGCCACAGTCATACCCGCTCTTAAGAAAGAAGATTGGCTGTCCACCCTTGACCTTCAGGATGCTTACTTCCACATTGCAATACACCCTTCATACAGATGCTTCCTCAGATTCACAGTGGCAAACCAACATTTCCAGTACAGAGTCCTACCTTTTGGCCTATCAACTGCCCCAAGGGTATTCTCAAAGGTGCTAGCAGTGGTCACTGCTCACCTCAGAACAAGGAGAATCACCATTTTTCCCTACCTCAACGATTGCCTCATAAAGGGCCAGTCACTTTACCATACACATTAGGCAGTGACATTTACCAGGGCATTATTCGACAGACTCGGGTTATGCATAAACCTGGCAAAGTGTGTCTTGCTCCCAACACAGACACTAGACTTCATAGGGGCACACTTGGACTGCGAAACAGCGACAGCCTTGCTTCCACAGCACAGATTCATAGCACTTCAAGACTTGGTGCATCTGGCACAGTTCAGCCCCTGTATAACCGCCAGGCAGTGCCTGCACCTCCTCAGTCACATGGCAGCTGCCACCTTTGTAGTGCTTTATGCACGCCTGCATATGAGACTGATACAGACTTGGCTCAGGACAGTGTACAGGCCGCATGTACACCTGTTGAACAAGTCTCTGAACATGCCATGCAGCATAAAAGTTTCTCTTACCTGGTTGATACAAATTGATAATGTATGCAGAGGGGTCCTCTTTCAATGGAACTCCCCAACGCTTACAATTACCACAGATGCCTCATTAACAGGTTAGGGGTTCACTTGCAGGACTAGGTAGTTCAAGCCAGGTGGACACCGGACAAGCAACACAAACACATCAACTTGCTCGAGCTCAGAGCAGTCCAGTATGCATGCATGCACTTCTTCCGGATAATATGCAACAATACAGTCCGTGTACTGATGGACAACACGACAACAATGCACTACATCAACAAGCAGAACGGTGTCCGTTCTCGTCTGCTCTGTCAGGAGGCAGTACAGTTATGGGAATGGTGCATCCCTCAGCACATTCACCTCATAGCCACATATATCCCAGGCAAAGACAATATGTTAGCAGATGATCTCAGCAGAAACTTCTCCCTCAATCACAAGTGGAAGATCAACAGATTTGCCATCAACCATCTGTTCTGCAGATGGGGGTTCCCTATGGTGGACCTCTTTGTCACACACAGAAACTCACAGTGACCTCACTATTGCTCCAGAGCAGGATTGGGCCCAGGCTCTTTGGGGGATGTGTGCAGCATCAGATGGGATGCACCTCTAGCATACGCATTTCCACTGATTCCTCTCATCCACAGAGTGATACTCAAAATAAAACAGGACAGAGCCAAAGTGATACTGCTAGTGCCATGGTGGCCAAGACAGACTTGGTACCCAGCTCTGTTACACATGGCCAGGCATCCCCCACATCACTTCCCTCCTGTTCCATCACTGCTCATGCAACAGAATGGGAAGATTCGCCACCCTGCCATCGAGTATCTTCACCTGCATGCGTGCCTTCTTGCTGGCTAACCATGACAGAGATCCAGTGTCCTCCAGAAGTTCAAACTATTCTCACGAACAGCTGCAGACCTGCAGTGAGGAAAACCTATCCTCAAAAATGGCAGCGTTTCACTAGCTGGTGCTCCATTCGACACTGAACCCCCACTCAGATGGGCATCCCACTCATACTTACCTACTTACTGCACCTTCACAACTCCAGTCTATCCCTCAGTTCTATCAGGGTATGTCTAGACTGCATGGCTCCGTCGATGGAGCCATGCAAAATAGTTTATTCGGCTGATCCAGCACGGTGCGGTGGCCATTTTTATTTTAATGATGTGGGGATTATTTAAATCCCTGCTTCTTTGACTATGCCGAGTAAACGATTTTACATGGCTCCGTCGACAGAGCCATGTAGTCTAGATGTACCCTCAGAGTCTACCTTGCAGCCATATCTGCATTCCACTTGCCCATACAGGATCATTCGGTTTTCACTCATCCATCAGTCAAGAGATTTCTGTGAGGTTTGCACAATACATTCCCACCAGCTAAAGAACCAGTCCCCACATGGGACCTTAACCTTGTGCTAAGGGCATTAACAGGCAAACCGTTTGAATCACTAGCTATGTGCTCCCTTCTCCACCTATCCATGAAGGTGGCTTTCCTCATGGCTATTACTGCCACATGAAGGGTGGGAGAATTGGGCATGCTTATGACCAACCCGCCCTTTACGGTCTTCCACAAGGACAAGGTGGTCCTCGGGACCCATTCTAAATTTCTTCCCAAAGTCCTTACCGTGTTCCATTGTAATGAACCAGTTTACTTACCTGTCTTCTTCCCCAAATCTCATAGTGACGACAGGGAAAGGGCTCTCTATACCCTCAATGTCCTCAGGGCAGTGGCCTTTTACTTGCAACAAATATGCTCATTCCGCAAAACGCCTCGCTTGCTCATCTCCTCCACAGAGAGATCTCAGGGACTACCGATCTCTAAACAGAGACTGTCCAAGTGGATCTCAGACTGTATAAGACTGGCTTATGCCATATTCAACAAACAGCCTCCTTTGGCCATACATGTCCATTCCACAAGGGCAATGGCTGCCTCCACAGCCTTCCTTCGCAGTATCCCCGCAGACAAAATCTGCAGAGCAGTCACATGGGCTTCCACTCACAGTTTCACTCATCACTATGTCATCCAATTGTGTGCAGACACTCACACTCGATTTAGCTGCTTAGTACTTTCAGTAGCCAAAACAAGCCTTCCAAAGTTCCCACCTCCAAGCACTGATACTGCTCTGTAGTCACCTAAAGGTGGAGCACCCACTGGGACTCTCCTCAAAGAAGAAGGGAAGCTTACTCACCCTGTGCAGTAACTGGAGTTCTTCCAGATGGTTGTCCCCATGGGTGCTCCACCACCCGCCCTCCTCCCCTCTGCTTCGGATTCTGTTTGGGTCCCGATCAGAGAAGAACTGAGGAGCCAGCTGGCCACGTATGCACATTACACACTCCAGGCATCTCGCACGTGCGGCCAGCTGGGGGCACTGCTATCAAGAATCTCTGACTGGTGGGCGCAGCAGCGCTGGCGTACCTAAACATGGAGCACCTATGGGGACAAGCATCTCGAAGAACTCCAGTTACTGCATAGGGTGAATAACCTTCCCTTGAGGACCATCAGGAGGTTGTTTGGATCATGTCGAACAGCTTCTTTTTATAATGTCAGAATGTTTCATTCTTATAAGGTATGCCATTTTAACTTTATTGCTTTGATTCATTTCATGTATATGTTTGTATTTTAAATATTAATACATTTAATACTTTAATACAGTAGTGAAACAAAATTAATCAAAATGATAAAGTCAAAATTACACATTTACTATATCAAAATGAAATGTTTTGTTGGAATGAAACAAGAATCCCATAAAAATGTCAATGGCATTGACATGCTGTCACAAAAATATTTTGATTTCAGCTACACAGCATGTTTTGACAGAAAATGTCCATGAAACATTCCTCAACCAAGCAGTAATTCCCAGTCAGTACATACTGTACATCAAGTTTGCCATCTAGTGGTGTATATGAATAATAGCATCTGTTGTTCATCAGCTTATGGGTTTGATAAAGTTGTTGTTTTGATTGTAAATGGCTTCCTGTGGAGGGCTCTTAATGTTGCATTTGCTTAGCTTTACCCATGTGAGGCCCTCTGACATCTAAGTGCTCATGGATGTAAGTGGTTTTATGCTCAGGCCCAGACCTGTCTGTGCTCAATCCAGAACTGCTCATGCTCTGCCCAAACTATGTGAGTATGGGAAACAGTTGCCTCCCTGCCTGCAGGGAGTGCAGTGAGCATTGCATCCTATGAAAGCAGCCAAGCTGGAGTTTCATTATAGGGAAAGTGCCTTTTAAGGAGTGTGCACTGTTCTGCCTGCAGGGATGAGAGGAGTCTTGCTGCCGCAATCCATCTTCCTGAGAGAATGCAGTTCAGATGACAGTTATTTGTGTTCCAGTATCACTCCAGCAGCACTAATAAGATTGCCTTACCACTTTTGCCAGGTGCTGCACAGACTCTGCCTGAGATTGGGGCCTCCGCTTGTGCCGGGTGCTGTACACAGCCCAACTGAGATCAAGAGTCTGTTCTGCTGGGCACTGCCCAGATACCAAATGTGATATGGATCCTGCAGGAAAAAATAGAACTTCTCCATCTTGATCAGGATCTGTGTGGCACCCTTTATGATAGGGTGCTCGGTCTCAGTATAGGATCCTGCACAGCACTTGGCACTGCAGGTGTTAGTGTAAAATAAATAACAATAGCTACATCATTGCTCCTGATCTGGTGATGGCTAGAGACCAGATACCAGAGCAGATGGGTCATCAGTCTGATCTGTGGCAGCAGTCATTTCTGTTCTTCTTCGAGTGGTTGCTCATGTCCATTCGAATTAGGTGTGTGCACCGCGTGCACCGCGTCTTCCCTAGCGGTACCCGTAGCGCTGGCAGGGCGCCCCCTGGAGTGGCGCTGCCATGGCGGGGCATAAGTACCCCTGCTGGAGCTGCCCCACCTCAGTTCCTTCTTACTGCCCGTGACGGTCGTTGGAGCGTGTCTCTCTCTTAGATCAGTTAATGGTTCCCGTTTCCATTAGTATTGTAAAGAGTCTATTGTAAATAGTTCAGTTAGTTAGGTAGTTAGTGTTTCTTTGTTCTTTTCCTTCTCCCCCTTCGGGGGTGAGGAATGCCAGGGCTGCAAGGCTTTAAGGCGTGCGCTGTCTGCGCAAAGTTCATGCCCAGAGGAGACCCTCACAACAGTTGTCTGAAGTGTCTGGGTGAGAGCCATCTTACGGACGCTTGTAAGATCTGCAAGTCTTTTAAGCCCCGCACTAAGAGGGAGAGAGACTCTCGCCTAAAACTTCTCCTCATGGAGGCGGCTTTACAGCCGGCACCGGCTGGGCACTCTGCAGTGTGCAGTGCACCGGCGTCCACGCGAGATGCCCCATCTCGGGACCGGCCCTCGGCGTCGAGGGCCCGGCACCGGTCTCACTCTCCGGCACTGAAAAGGTCAAGAACGTCTCGTGGTAGGTCTCCGAGCCGGACGTCCAAGTCGAGCCTACACCATGGTACCGAGTCTCCGGTGCGCATGTCCTCATCCACCACGCTGCGGCGTAAATGAGCGGGACACCCATCTAGTCCAGGGCAGCTACCCTCGCACCGCCCCTCCACGCCAGACACCTTTGAGGCGGCCCATGACCTTATTAGCCTCACTACCTCCCCTCCGTCATCGGTTGAGGCGGAAGGGTCGAGATCACCTACGCCGGCAGCCGTGTTGGCACCGGCTTCGCCTCCGCACCGGCATGACCGAACGGCACCGGCCACTTATCCAGCGGGACCATCCCAGGTGGGACCAGTACCGCTTGCCGCCGTATCGGTACTGGCATTGACGCAGGCCGCCAGGCCCCACTCAGCGCTCGACTGGGCTCGACCTCCCACGGTGCTGGGACCCCTTCCAGACCCTGTGTTGGCTGCGCCTGTGCCGTGTCACCCTGGCCTCGCGACGACGTCTTTGACACCATCGTCGGGCCCTTCAGCATCAGTTTCTTCAGCACCGATGCATGTTTCGGCACCGTCACAGGCACCAGCATCGACCCTGTGGGCCACGCCGGTACCGCCATCGCCAGTGACGTCGACCTCTTCGGGGTTTGTATCGCAACCGATACCGACTATGGCACCACAGATATGCCCCGTGTCGGCACCGCAACTGGCAGTGGGACCGGTTCTCCCGGTGCCGCAACCGGCTCCACCCTGGGCATCGGAGTATGTTCTCCCAGCACCAACTCCACTCCAGGCACCGGAACCAGTTTTCCCGGTGCCGCAGTCGGCGGCTCCTCTCACGGCACTGGGACCTGTTCTCCCAGTACCGCAACAGTCACCGGCACCAGCACAGTTTTTCCTGATACCGGCACGTCCGCATTGAGCGCACGCGGGCAAACCCGAGTCCATGGCCAGGTTTGCACCCCCGTCGGTGGCAGTACATTCGTCATCTGCGCCTCCCTGGCCTGAGTCTGATTACTCGTCCGATTCTGATGCGGCATCGTTCAGGTTGGGGTCCTCGGCAGCTTCCTTGACGCATAGATCTCGTTCCCAGCATAGATTGTTCCCGGGTGCAACAGACTTGGCCGCCTCAGCCACAATGGCCATTTTGGACACCATGGGCTTACCACGAGTGGCAGGGGCCTGTGCCCTCTTCTGTGGTGTCTGGTGCCTCGGGGCAACGAGCGCAACCGTCGGCGTCGCTGTCAAGACCGCCTTCTTCCCCCCAGAGGTCGGTTGCCGCAGGCCTCGATACTGGAGCCGCCTCCGCAAGCGGTGCCGCCTGCCCAGCTGGCGCCTCAACCAGTTCCTGCGCTGGGCCCGGCATCGGTCCAGGAGTCATCGTCATCATCGTCACCGGACGAAGCCTTGGCGGATCCCACACCGGCGTTGCCTACTATGGATGCCTGTGCACATCAGGAGCTGCTTAGGTGTCTGGCCTCCAATCTGGGTGTCCCAGTGGAGCCAGTAGTGGAGGACACGGACCCCATGATTGACGTCCTCTCGGACGATGCGCCGCCTGCTTGGCTTTGCCACTTAATAAAACAGTGGCCAAGATTACCAATGCCCTGTGGCAGACCCCGGCAACCTTGACCCCTACCTTAAAGGGAGTCGAGAGGCGCTATTATGTCCCCCAGTCGGGACACGAACACCTGTACTCCGAGCCCGTTCCTGGGTCCTTGGTCGTCCAGGCTGCGGCCCAAAAAGAGAGGCTTCCCCAGCCGGGGCCATCCCCGAAAGCTAGGGAGCCCAAGCGCCTTGACCTGATGGGCCATAAGGTGTATGCCACTGGTGGGGTGCAACTCCGCACTGCCAATCAGCAAGCGATGCTGAGCCGCTATGCTTTTAATACCTGGCAGGCCGTGGATAAGTTCAAGGACAAGCTGCCTGCTGAGGCCCGTCAGGAGTTTGCGGCCATGACCTCTGAGGGCAGAACCATTGCCCGCACAGCCCTCCAGGCTTCCCTGGACGCTGTCGACTGTGCAGCCCGCACCATGGCGTCAGGTGTGGTTATGCGCTGTGGTGCCTGGCTGCAGGTGTCTGGAATACCTCCGGACATCCAAACCACGATCCAGGACTTGCCCTTTGATGGGAAAGCCTTGTTTTCGGAGCACACAGACTCCAGGCTCCATACGCTCAAGGACACGAGGTCTACCCTACGGTCCTTGGGGATTCATACACCGGCCCCCCAGCGTCGCCAACTGCCCTACAGACAGCACGGCAGAACTCAGTCCCAGGTCCCCCGTGGGGATTACTGGAGACGCCGTCCTCGTGCTCCCAGTGGGGGTGTGGGGGCGGCTGCAGGCCCGTCCTCCGCAAGGGGTCGTCGACGCCGCCTGAGAGGGGATACCCCTTGTGGGGCTGGTTAAGGTCCCTCCCAGCAATCCAAGCACCTGTTTTGACGGGATGCTAGAGGGTCGCGCACCAGCCTCCCATCCTGGCCCCCCATTTGGGGCCAGGTTGTCCCAGTTTGCCCACGCCTGGGCAGGAATCACGACCGATGCCTGGGTCCTAAAGATAGTCAGGTGTGGCTATGCCATCCCTTTCCTGGGCTCGCCCCCTTCCAACCCGCCCACCCCGTTGCTTTTCAGGGACACCTCTCACGAAGGCACGCTCCGCCAAGAGGTGCTGGCGCTTCTTGAAAAGGGAGCTGTGGAGAGGATCCCTCCACATCTGCAGGGCAAGGGGTTTTATTCCCGATATTTCGTTGTCCCGAAACCCAAGGGCGGGGTTCGTCCCATCTTAGATCTCAGGGACCTCAACAAGGCGGTCGTGAAGTCCAGGTTCAGAATGGTAACCCTAGCTTCTGTTATCCCGGTTTTACAGTTAGGAGACTGGTACGCAACCCTCGATCTAAAGGATGCTTACTTCCATGTGGCAATAAGACCCAGTCACAGGAGGTTTCTCCGTTTTATTGTTTCCCGGTGCCACTTCCAATTTACAGTGCTCCCATTTGACCTTTCAGCAGCACCCAGGGTCTTTACAAAATGCATCGCAGTCGTAGTGGCGTTCCTCCGCAAAAAAGGTGTACACGTTTTTCCGTACCAGACGACTGGCTGATCTGTGGCCGCTCCTACGAGCAAGTAGAGGCCCATGTTTCCCTCACAAGGGCTCTCTTCGTAAGGCTGGGACTCATGCTAAACAAAGAAAAATCATCATTGACTCCCTCTCAACACCTCGAATTGGTAGGAGCCCTCCTGGACGCCAGGGTGGCAAGAGCACTCCTTCCCAGGGCCAGGTTTCTATCCATAGTGGAGCTAGTCTCCGAGTTAACCCGGTTCCCCATCACGACTGCCCGGGTCTGCTCCAGGCTGCTGGGACACATGGCGGCGTGTACGTATGTGATACGACATGCTCGAATGAGGCTCAGGCCTCTGCAGGCCTGGTTGGCAAGGGCATTCAACCAAACCAGGGGTCTCTGGGACACGGTTCTCACAGTGCCGCCAGAGGTGATAGCCTCCTTACAATGGTGGACCCAGGAGACGGTGGTGTGCAGCGGGGTTCCGTTCACGGTACCTCCTCCCTCACTTACACGGGTCACAGATGCTTCCGACCTGGGTTGGGGAGCACACCTGGGGTGTCACAGGACCCAGGGATTATGGTCCCCAGCAGAGTGGGCTCTGCACATAAATGTCCGGGAGCTCAGGGCTGTCAGGAGAGCCTGCGAGACCTTCCTGTCAAAGCTCTCTCGCCGCTCTGTCCTGGTGCGCCTGGACAACACGGCGGCTGTGTTTTACCTCAACAGGCAGGGGGGAGCCCGGTCACCTCCCCTCTGCCGCGAGGCTCTATGCCTCTGGGACCTGTGTGTAGAGCACGACATAGTTTTGCAGGCAGAGTACCTGCCGGGGTGCAAAAACTTGCTGGCCGATGCTCTGAGCAGGTCCTTCGGAGCCCACGAGTGGTCCCTCAAGGATTCAGCCCTTTGTCAGGTCTTCCACAGGTGGGGTTGTCCCCTAGTAGACCTGTTTGCCTCGGCACGCAACACCAACTGCCAGAGTTATTGCTCCCTGTTGGGGCTCAGGGAACACTCCAGGGGGGATGCCATGACAGTGCCGTGGCCGGCAGGCATCCTCTATGCTTTTCCCCTAATTCCCAGGGTTCTGACCAGGGTCAAGACCTTCAGGTCCACAGTCATCCTGATAGCCCCGAGATGGCCCAGACAATTCTGGTTCCCTATCCTGGTGGACATGCTCATCAAGGACCCTATTACACTTCCACCGGTTTGGGATCTCCTGACCCAACCTTGGGACGGGGGGACCATGGTTCACCCGAATCTCAGCTCTCTCCACCTAACGGCCTGGTTTATCTGTGGCTGACCCAACCGGAAAGGGAATGTTCCCAGGAGGTACAGATGGTGCTCCTAAGCAGTAGGAAACCGTCTACCAGGCAGTCGTACGCAGCCAAGTGGCAGTGGTTCTCGTCTTGGGCGTCCAGAAGGGGAGTGCACCCGTCCTGTGCACCTATCCCGTCCATTCTGGACTACCTCTTTGAACTTAGGTCCAGTGGCCTCTCTACCTCCTCTATCAGAGTTCATGTAGCATCTCTCTCCGCCTTCCATGTTGGTTCGGCAGGAGTTTCCCTGTTTTCTGACCCTGTGGTCAAAAGGTTTCTTAAGGGTTTGGATAAGTTGTATCCCTCGGTTAGACCCCCTCTCCCCGCTTGGGATCTTAACCTTGTGTTGTCTAGACTCATGTCGCCCCCCCTTTGAGCCACTGGCCACGTGTTCTTTGAAGCACCTTTCTATGAAGGTTGCGTTCATTGTGGCCATTACGTCAGCTCGGAGGGTCTCCGAACTGAGGGCGTTAACTGTGAACCTGCCCTACCTAATGTTTTCTGACAATAATGTGAGGCTCCGCCCTCACCCGGCCTTTCTCCCCAAGGTGGTGTCACCGTTCCATTTCTCCCAAAAAATTTACCTCCCGGTTTTCTTTCCAAAGCCCCACGCCTCCCCTAAGGAGCAGGTGCTCCATTCCCTGGATGCTAGACGTGCGCTAGCTTTCTATATTGATAGGACCAAGCCCTTTCGTAAATCCACACAATTGTTTATTGCTGTCGCTGACAGAATGAAGGGGCTTCCCATATTGACCCAAAAGTTGTCCAATTGGGTCGCAGGGTGTATCAGGGAGTGTTATGCCTTGGCCGGGAAGGTCCCGCCCCGGGTTACAGCACATTCCACCAGGGCGCAGGCGTCCTCTGTAGCTTTTGGGGTGCAGGTTCCAATCACTGAAATCTGCAGGGCGGCCACGTGGTCGTCGCTCCATACCTTTACGGCGCACTACGCGCTGACACAACAGGCTAGGGAGGACGCAGGGGTGGGCTCTGTGGTCCTCAGCTCTGTATTGTAGATATGTATGTTTTATCTGTACCACGTTGCACTTTTCTACAGTTTTTCTATGTTCGGTTCGTTGAATAAATATGTTTGGATTGTTCAACTTTCGTGGACTTCTCTTTCTGAGTGCTCCGACCCCTCCTCCTTGAAGTGGGGTTGGCTTGGAAGTCACCTAATTCGAATGGACATGAGCAACCACTCAAAGAAGAAAAGAACGGTTACTTACCTGTAACTGTTGTTCTTCGAGATGTGTTGCTTATGTCCATTCAACTCCCCTCCTACCTCCCCTTCGTCGGAGCGTCCGGCAAGAAGGAACTGAGGTGGGGCAGTGGCGGCAGGGGTACTTATGCCCCGCCATGGCAGCGCCACTCCAGGGGGCACCCTGCCGGCGCTACGGGTACCGCTAGGGAAAACGCTCCGGAAGATGCGGTGCACGCGGTGCGCACACCTAATTCGAATGGACATGAGCAACACATCTCGAAGAACAACAGTTACAGGTAAGTAACCGTTCTTTTCTTATTTCCTTTTGTTTATTTCTGTCCCATGTAGGGTTGCAGACAGCTTGGTGTCCTGTGGTGCTAACTTTCTTTGTGACAAAATCCACCCTGTGCTGGGCAGGACTGTCAACCTCCTGATTCCCCACAAAGTGGCTGAAACTGGCTTCACTGGGGAGCTGGAAGTCACACCGGCTGCAGCGCTGTGCCCCTGCCTGAAGCTGTATCCCAACCAGCCTGCTAAGATAGCTGCTGTCTCCATATCCTTTACCAGAAGAAATATTTCCACACGGGGTTGACCAGGGATTCAGGGGGCCATGGGCCTGCTATATTGAGGTGAATTGGACCACGGATGGATGCTCAAAACAAGAGTCACTGTCCTCAGGAACCAACATAGCTGAGAGTAATCGAGCCCGTAACTCTGTGCTGAGCATCAGGCCTTTGTATTTGTCAAAGATGCTATTTGGCCCCCACCAATCCAGTCAGCACCTGGTACCTTTACAATATTTATCCTCCCAATCCTCCAGGAGGCAGGACAGTGCTATTATTCCCCCCTATAAAGCTGGAAAACAGAAAGGCTAGTGACTTGCCATGATCACCCAGCACATCTATGGCAGAGCAAGGACTTGAACACGTGTTTCCTGAATCTCACGTTAGTGCCCTCTCCAGTGCTGTATTCTTTCTCTCAGACAGGTTCATGGGCCATTTTATCCTATTGAAATTTTCACCAGTCAATGAACCAAGGAGTCAGTTTTAGCTCTTGTGAGGGTCTCATTGATCCTGAAAGGCACTGAGCTGTGGATCGAGCCACAACGAATAAGTTGCCACTGAGAAAATGTGCTGGGTGAAAACTCTCATGTTCTTTGCAGCAGGCCAGATAAGGAAGTAAGAATTGTCCTTTGGGCTTTAACATCCACTATAATGTAAAGGGCCAGTAAGTCTCCAAAATAGTGGTGGGCAACCTGCAGCCTAAGGGTCACATGCAGCCCATTGGGATTCTGTTGTGGCCCATGAGACATTCTATTTACTGTTGCCTATGCACAAGGTTGCAAGATTCTACTGGTTTTCATCCATGTAACTTTTTTCCTACCGGTATTACAAACGTGACACACATGTAAAGCAAAGGCATGTGAAGTGATGTGCATGCTGATTGCTCACAACATTAACTGCAAGAGCCATGCACTCCCTCTGCATCCAATCAAAGGGCTGCTACAGTTCATTTGGCACACACTGCAAATTCTAGGTACACAAGTACAGTTAGCAAAACAATTCTATCCCAGGAGACTGTCTTGGTTACAAAAATCTTGAAGCCCACTCATGCGGCCTGCTGACTAGCCTAGGCTGCCCCTCACTGCTCTAAAATCACTCTGCTGCTGGAAATTGCTGTACTTTGTAGGGATATAATAGTGTAGTTGATTAACCAATTAACCAATAAGCAAAACCTTATAGATTAATGCTACAGACTACACGCATTTCCCACCCCCTTCCTACTGGTAAATTTTTTAGCAGGCAGGCCAGCAGCCCAGCTCAGTCCTGGCTTGCGATGGGTCTGGGACCTACCCCTGCTATGGCTCTACGTTTAAAGTGTATTAGGACCAAGGGAGGCAGGCAGCCCAGCTCAGTTCTGGCTCATGTCATGTCCAGGAGCTCAGACTCCCCTCGGACAGTGGCTGCTGCCACCTTTATCAGAGGCAGCAACTCAGGGTGACAGGCAGACAGTCCACGAGGGAAGCTAGTTTTTAAACTAGCTCCCCTCGGGGACCAGCTCCTGCCTGATACAGAGGCAGCAGCATGGAGTGGCAGGGGGTTCCTCAGGAGTGAAGCCAGAGCACACCGGCTGCTGGCCCCACCCCTAGGGACTATAGAATACAGGGCATCCCTGCTATAAGTCGCCCCGGTACATGTTGCTGATGCTTGTGGGAACTATTTCGTTTTAAGTCCTCCCCATTCCCTGCTCTTCTGTGGTGCAAAAAAAAAAGACCAATTCATGCAAATGGAAGTCAGCCGTGGGAAAAAAATTCCCCGCTTTATATCTTTTCACTATACGTCCATGTTTTTTTAATGTATCTTGGATGTATAGTGGGGACGCCCTGTGGTTGACAACCAATAAGAATTCGTGAGGTTACTTGACTATTCAATTAACCGGTATTTAACACCCTAGTACCTTGTAGCACCTAAGAATACTGGGACTGAAAAATCAGCAGGAAAGTACACATCTTTACAAGGGGAAGCCTCCGGCGTACACTGCAAGAGAGTATTGAATGCTAGAGATTCTGACTTGCAGGAGAGGAAAGCATGTTTGTTGCACTCATATTTCTTTGCCTTTAAGCCTCACATTGTTTTTTTCCTTATCCAGCAATACATATTTTTCTATGACCCTGCAGGTCTGCCCATTTCATTCTATGCAAAGGGGAAATCATCTTTGTTCTTCAGTGACCCATCAAACTTAGCAGAATGGGAGAAATACAACTATAGCGCAACATTGGACTCAGATCCAGGACAGGAAGAAGGTGCTATAGTGTAGAGCTCGCAGCCTTCTCAGAATCTAAAGATCCCCAACTGTTGCCCTGGGTGCTTCACAGACCCCAGTTGAGAATGAGCTCCCCTTCATGCTGAGTGCTATACGGCTGCATAGTAAGAGCTTCCCAGCATGGTTGGCGCAGATCTCAAGACAAATCAGAATTTGTCTGCTGCCAACAGGACAAGCATATGAAAATCCAGCCATGTCCTTTCTGACTGGTCACAAAGGATCCACTCAGATTTGAACTTGTGATTTTGTGGCAAAAACTGACCCAGCTGACTCCAATAGTGTTGTGTCCGTTTGGCAGGATGGCCAGTGGTAAAGAAAGAGAAGAGATGGAAGGTGCATCTACACTGCAAAAAAACCTCCTATGGCAGCAAGTCTCAGATCATGGCTCAATTGACTGGAGCTTGTGGGGCTTGCACCACAGAGCTAAAAATAGCAGTGCAGCTGTTCAGGCTTGGTCTGCAAAACTTGGTGATGGGGCAGATCTCACCTGAGTCCAAGAGTCTACACTAGTTTTGGCCCCTTACCACAAACTTGGGCAGGTAACCTGGACTCTGAGACTTACTGCTGCAGGACTTTGTTGCAGGCAGACATACCCTCAAGGGGCAATGCTAGGGAGTGAAGTGGGGGGCCTAGAGAGGCAGGCACAAGAATGGGACTCAGGATTCCTGTCTCCTGCTGTGGACCTTGGGCAAGTCTCTTTCCTCCTGCTGGCTCTGGTTCCCCTGTCCTTTTGGGGGGCAGGGACTCTTTTTTGTGTATCTGTGTGGGGCCTGGCATGACAAGGAACGTAGTCTCAGTAGGGGTATGTGAAACACCCAGCATCATGGGTCCCAGATCTTCAATAGAGCCTCCAGGTAGCATTATGCTACTAAACAGCAAAAATACCCAGTGACCATTATTAGAGCCCTTCTTTCTCCATCATGCTATTTTGTGCCACTGAGAAGCCCACTTGGCAGCAAGATCCCAAAGTTCTTTTAGGTACCTAAATGAGTACCAGATAGGAGTGAAAATAACTTAAATTTCTTACAGGTACTGTACTATCATAACCAGGACCAGCTTTAGGAAGTGCAGGGCCCAATTTGAACAATTTCGACGGGGCCCCGCAGCAATTTTGGTTGAGCCAAAAAAAAAACCCCCAGAAACACACACACACACACTCCGCACACAAAAGTTTCAACAGGGGGCCCAGAAATTTTTTTGGTTGAGCAAAAAAAAAAAACCGCACACAAAAAATCCCCAGTTACCTCCCCCACAAAGACCCGGAGGTAGCTAACACACACACACACCCCGCGGTGCAGGGAAACCCTGTGCTCAACTCACACCTCCTGCGGTGCAGGCAGCTGCCGCGCTCCTCCTCCGGCGCCGATGCCCCCTCCCGCAGCGCGCCCAGCACACTTCCGGGCAGGGGTAGCAGGTTTGTATAATTTTTGGTGGTGTCCCATTAGCCACACCCCCTGACCCCTGTTAACCATGCCCTGACCCCCATTAGCCACACCCCCTGACCCCCATTAGCCAGGCCTCTGGAGGTAACACGCTTAGGGCAAGATAGACACATGACCAGAAGTAAAAGGTGTCATGTCACCCCTCTTGAAGGACTTTTCCCACCATCCTCCTACCAACAGGGATTAGTTTGGCCCCCACCAACCCCCCTCATGCAACTATCCTGCAATTGCATTAACCCAATGTGTGTGACATTAACTTGGGGGCGGAGAGGCTGGGGGAAGTGTTCCCTCTAAGGCTATGTCTACACTCGCGGCTTCTTGCGCAAGTACAGCCAGTCTTCTTCAAGTGGTTGCTCATGTCCATTCGAATAAGATGTGCGCACCGTGTGCACCGTCTCTCCAGAGCGTTTTCCCAAGCGGTACCCGTAACGCCGGCAGGTCGCCTCCTGGAGTGGCGCCGCTATAGTGGAGCATAAGTACCCCTGCCGGTGTTCCCCCTCCTCAGTTCCTTCTTACCACCCGTGACGGTTGTTGGAGCGTGTCTATCTTCTGTAGTTAATGGTTCCTGCTTCTAGTTAGAGTAGTGTTTATAAATAGTTCAAGTAGTTAGATAGTTAGCAAGTTCTTTGTTCTCCTTCCCCCCCTTGGGGGGTAAGGAATTCCAGGGCCGCAAGGCTTTAAGGCTTGCACATTATGCGCGAAGTTCATACTTAAGGGGACCCTCATGATAGTTGTTTAAAGTGCTTGGGTGAGAGCCACTTAGCAGACGCCTGTAAGATCTGCAGGTCGTTCAAACCACGCACGAAGAGGGAGAGAGATTCGCGTTTGAAGCTCCTCCTCATGGAAGCGGCCCTTCAACCGGCACCAGCTGGTCACTCCACGGTGCGCAGTGCGCCGGCATCGACGCAAGATGCCCCGTCCCATTCGAGGACATCGGTGCCGAGGGCCAGGCACCGTTCCCACTCCCCGGCACCAAAAAAACCAAAGACATAGCGGGGTAGGTGTCCGAGCCGGAAGTCAAGGTCGGGCCTACACCGCCAGTACGGGTCGCCTGCGGAGGGCTCTCCAAGTGCTGCTGTGCGGCGGAAGCGAGCGGGCCGACCATCCAGTCCTGGTCAGCTGCCTTCTCATCGACCCTCGATGCCGGAGACCTTTGAGGCGGCACAGGACTTAATCAGCCTCACCACCTCCCCTCCGTCATCTGTTGAGGCGGAGAGGTCAAGGTCTTCTGCGCCAGGGGCCATGTTGGCACCGGTTTCTCCACTCCACCGTGTGGAACGGCCTGCACCCGCCACGTATGCGGCGGGACCGTCCCCTGTGGGACCAGTACCGCTCGCGGCGACATCAATGCCGGACTCGGCGCAGGCGGGCAGGCCTCACCCGATGCTGGTGGCACCGACGAGCGCAGGTTGGACTCGGCCTCCCACCACAGTTCCAGTACTGGGTCCTCTGCTGGAGCCGATTCAAGCTACGCCGGTACCGTATTATCCAACTCCATACTTGGCGTCGACACTGCTGGCACCGGTGCAAACTGGCCATGGGGCACTGTCAACGGCACCGCCAGCAGTACCAGCACTGGGCCTGTTGCCCAGGGCGCCAGTACAATTATCGGCTCCGCTAACTCCGGCACCACTGCAAAGTGTTCCGGCACCGACACCTGTTTCGGCGCCAGCACTGGCCCTGTGGGCCACACCGGCACCGTCCATGTCAACGACGCCGACACTGACACCTTCTAGGGCGGCGCCAATGGCACCGGCGCCATCGATATTGCCAACCATAAGCACCCACGGTGGCACCGGTAGGGGCGCCGTCTCTTGGGCAGTTGGACTCCGCGGTGCCTTACTCGCAACCGGCACCGAGTTCGGCACCACATGCAACGTGCGGCACGTCAGCACCACAACTGGGCACGGATACAGTTTTTCCGGTGCTGGCACCGGTACGACCTCCTCGCCGCGCACATGCGGGCAAGCCGGAGTCAATGGCCAGGTTCACGCCCCCAACGGTGCTGGCGTACTTGTCATCGGCCCCACCCTGGCCCGAATCTGATTATTCCTCAGATTTGGATGCAGGCTCAATCAGATCGGGGTCCTCGAGGGCGTCGTCGGGGCACAGATCCTGCTCTCGGCACCAGTGAGATCAGTCCCACATGCAGCAGACCTGGCCTCCTCAGCCTCAGTGGCCGTTCTGGACGTCGTGGGCATATCATCACTGGCAGGGGCCTGTGCCCCCTTCCACGGCGTCCAGTGTTTCGGGGCACCGAGCGCCCCCGTCGGCATCTCTGTTGCAACCCCCTCCCTCGCCTCAGAGGAGTAGTGCCCTGGATGCAACGAGGGACTCCGCAGCCTCGGTACTGGAGCTACCACAGGCGCCAGTGGTACTTGCCCAGCCGGCCCCCCACCCAGGCCCTACGCTGGACCCGGTGCCGATTCAGGAGTCTTCGTCGTTGTCGTCTCCTGATGAGGCTTTAGTGGATCCGGCTCTGGCTATGCCAACTGTGGATGCCAGGTTGCATCAGGAGCTGCTTCGCTGCCTAGCCTCCAACCTGGGTGTCCCGGTGAAACCTGTTACAGAGGACACGGATCCTATGATAGACATCCTGTCCAATGATGCTCCTGCCCGCTTGGCTTTGCCGCTTAATAAGACAGTGGCTAACATCATGAACGCCCTGTGGCAGACCCCGGCTTCCTTAACCCCTACGTTAAAGGGAGTCGAGAGGCGCTATTATGTCCCGCAGTCGGGACACGAACACCTGTATTCCCAGCCTGTCCCGGGGTCCTTGGTCATCCAAGCTGCGGCTGAGAAGGAGAGGCTTCTGCAGCCGAGGCCGTCCCCGAAGGCCAGGGAGCCCAAGCGCCTCGACCTTATGGGGCGTAAAGTGTATGCCACTGGTGGGGTGCAACTCCGCATCACAAATCAGCAGGCGATGCTGAGCCCCTACGCATTCAATACATGGCAGGCAATGGACAAGTTTAAAGACAAACTTCCCCCTGAGGCCCATCAGGAGTTTGGGGCTATGACCATGGAGGGCAGAACCATCGGCCGCATGGCACTTCAGGCCTCCCTGGACACGGTTGACTCTGCAGCCCGCACCATGGCGTCAGGGATAGTTATGCGCCGTGGTGTGTGGCTCCAGGTTTCTGGGATACCTGCTGACATCCAAAATACAATACAGGACCTGCCCTTCAAGGGCAAGTCATTGTTCTCAGAGCATACCGACTCTAGGCTCCATACGCTGAAGGACACTAGGTCGACTCTTCGCTCTTTGGGGATCCACACGCCGGCCCCTCAGCGACGTCAGCTCCCCTACAGACAACAGGGGAGAACGCAGTCCCAGGTCCCCCGTGGGGATTACTGGAGACGCCGTCCTCGTGCTCCCAGTGGGGGTACGGGGGCGGCTGCGGCCCCCTCCTCAGCGAGGGCTCATCGTCACCACCCGAGAGGAGACAACCCCCGTGGGGTTGGACAGGGCCCCTCTCAACAATCCAAACACCCGTTTTGACGGGTCCCTAGAGAGTTGCATACCAGTCGCTTCCCCTGGCCCCCTGTTTGGGGCCAGGTTATCCCGGTTTGCCCCTGCCTGGGCAGAAATTACCACCAACGCCTGGGTAATGGGCATAGTCAGGGCTGGATACACTATCCCTTTCCAGGGTCCTCCCCCTTCCAACCCACCCTCCCCGTCCCTTTTCAGGGACACCTCTCATGAAAGGATTCTCCAGCAGGAGGTGTTAGCGCTCCTCCAAAAAGGAGCGGTAGAGAGGGTCCCCCCCACACTTGCAGGGCAAGGGGTTTTATTCCCGATATTTCATCATCCCCAAGCCCAGGGCGGGGTTCGTCCCATTCTCGACCTCAGGGACCTCAACAAAACAGTGGTGAAGTCAAAGTTCAGAATGGTAACCATAGCTTCTGTCATCCCGGTGTTAGAGTTAGGAGACTGGTATGCAACTCTCGACCTCAGAGATGCTTACTTCCACGTGGCAATAAGGTCGAGCCACAGGAGGTTTCTGCGTTTCATAGTGTCCCGCTGTCATTTCCAATTCACGGTGCTCCCGTTTGGTCTTTTGACAGCACCCAGGGTCTTCACAAAATGCATGTCGGTCGTGGCGGCATTCCTCCGCAAAAAGGGGGTGCACGTTTTTCCATACCTAGACAACTGGCTTATTCGTGGCCAATCCTATGGACAAGTGGAGGCCCATGTATCCCTTACAAGGGCTCTCTTCGAGAGGTTAGGCCTCATGCTCAATGACAAAAAGTCGTCGCTGACCCCCTGTCAGCAACTGGAATTTGTGGGGGCCCTCTTGGACGCCAGGGTGGCGCGAGCCTTCCTCCCCAGGAACAGAATTGTGACTATAGTGGAGCTGGTCTCCGAGTTAACCCGGTTCCCCATGACGACCGCCCGAGCATGCTCAAGGCTGCTGAGGCACATGGCAGCATGTACGTATGTGGTGCGCCATGCTCGCATGAGACTCAGACCTTTGCAAGCCTGGCTAGCAAAGGTGTTCGACCAGTCCAGGGGTCTCTGGGACACAGTACTGACGGTGCCTCCAGAAGTGATTGCCTCCTTACAGTGGTAGACTCAGAAGGCTGTGGTTTGCAGTGGGGTTCCGTTCACTGTGCTTCCCCCCTCAGTCACATTAGTCACGGACGCTTCCGACCTAGGTTGGGGAGCGCACCTAGGGTGTCACAGGACCCAGGGCTTGTGGTCTCCCGCAGAGCGGGCTCTGCATATAAATGTCCGGGAGCTGAGGGCAGCCAGGAGAGCCTGTGAGGCGTTCCTGACGAGACTGTCACCCCTCTCGGTTCTGGTACGTCTGGACAACACGGCGGCTGTTTTTTTATATCAACAAACAAGGAGGAGCCCAGTCTTCTCCCCTCTACCGCGAGGCTTTGCTGCTCTGGGACCTTTGCATAAGGCACGGTATACACTTGCTGGCGGAGTACCTGCCGGGGTGCAAAAACTTGTTGGTCGATGCATTGAGCAGGTCCTTCGGAGCCCACGAATGGTCCCTGAAGGATACGGCCCTACATCAGGTTTTCCTCAGGTGAGGTTGTCCCCTAGTAGACCTGTTTGCGTCGGCACACAACAGGAAGTGCCAGAGTTACTGCTCTCTACTGGGGCTGGGGGAGCACTCCAGAGGTGATGCCATGACTGTGCCTTGGCCGGCTGGCATCCTATATGCATTTCCACCGTTTTCCCTAATTTCCAGGGTTCTGACCAGGGTCAAGATCTTCAGGTCCACGGTCATTCTAATAGCCCTGCGGTGGCCCAGGCAATTCTGGTTTCTCATCCTGGTGGACATGCTGTGCGCGGAGCCTATAACGTTCCCCCCAGATCAGGATCTCCTGATCCAACCCTGGGACAGGGGACAGCTGGTTCACCCGAATCTCAGCTCTCTCCACCTGACGGCCTGGTTTATCTGTGGCTGATCAACCAGAAAGGAAATGTTCCCAGGAGGTGTAGATGGTCCTCCTAGGTAGCAGGAAGCCATCCACCAGGCGATCCTATGCAGCCAAGTGGCGGCATTTTACGCACTGGGCGTCCAGAAGGGGGGTACACCTGTCCTGTGCACCTGTCCCATCCATTCTGGACGACCTGTTCGAACTCAGGTCCAGTGGGCTCTCTACCTCCTCTATCAAGGTACATGTAGCCTCACTCTCCACCTTCCACGTTGGATCAGCAGGAGTCTCTCTGTTTTCTGACCCTGTGGTCAAAAGGTTCCTCAAAGGTTTAGATAAGTTGTTCCCCTCGGTTAGACCCCCACTCCCCGCTTGGGACCTTAACCTCGTGCTGTCGAGGCTTGTGTTGCCCCCTTTGAGCCGCTGGCCACGTGTTCCTTCAAGCACCTTTCTATGAAGATTGCGTTCATTGTAGCCATTACCTCGGCTCACAGGGTCTCCGAACTGAGGGCGCTAACTGTTAACCCGCCCTACCTGGTGTTCTCGGAGAATAATGTAAGACTCCATCCTCACCCTGCTTTTCTCCCCAAGGTGGTGTCACCGTTCCATCTGTCCCAAGAAATTTACCTCCCGGTTTTCTTTCCAAAGCCGCATGCCTCACCTAAAGAGCAAGTGCTCCATTCCCTAGATGCTAGGCGTGCGCTAGCATTTTACATTGATAGGACAAAACCCTTTCGTAAATCCACACAATTGTTTATTGCTTTTGCCGACAGAATGAAAGGGCTCCCTATCTCGACCCAGAGGTTGTCCAATTGGGTCGTGGGGTATATCAGGGAGTGTTACAACTTGGCCTAGAAAGTTCCGCCCTGGGTTACAGCACATTCCACCAGGGCGCAGGTGTCCTCTGTAGCCTTTGGAGCGCAGGTTCCGATTACCGAAATCTGCAGGGTGGCCACGTGGTCGTCAGTACACACCTATACAATGCACTATGCACTGACACAGAAGGCCAGGGAGGATGCAGGGTTGGGTTCTGCGGCCTCAGGTCTGTGTTGTGACTGTGTTTGTTTCTGTACCACATTGCATCTTTCGATCAGTTCTCTGTGTTCTGTTAGTTGAATAAATATGTTCTGGGTTGTTCAACTTTCGTTTGCTTGTCTTTCTAGGTGCTCCGACCCCTCCTCCATAAAGTGGGGTTAGCTTGGAAGTCACCTTATTTGAATGGACATGAGCAACCACTCGAAGAAGAAAACAGGGTTACTTACCTGTAACTGTTGTTCTTCGAGATGTGTTCCTCATGTGCATTCGATTCCCCCCCACCACCTCCCCTTCGTCGGAGTGTCTGGCAAGAAGGAACTGAGGAGGGGGAGTGCCGGCAGGGGTACTTATGCTCCGCTATAGCGGCGCCACTCCAGGGGGTGACCTGCCAGCACTACGGGTACCGCTTGGAAAAACGCTCCGGAGAGACGGTGCACGTGGCACGCACACCTTATTCGAATGGACATGAGCTACACATCTCAAAGAACAACAGTTACAGGTAAGTAACCATTCTTTTCTTGTGCAAGAACCCACAGAGTATCCACACTGCCCGCCTACTCTTGCGCAAGAGCATTTACAGTACGGCGTGGTAAGAGAGGGCGTCTTGCGCAAGAGCTATGCACTTTTCTAACAGGTGTAAGCTCTCTTGTGCAAGAGGGCAGTGTGGATGTTTGGCAGGGATTTCTTGCGCAAGAAACCCCTATGGCTAAAATGGCCATCGGAGCTTTCTTGCGGAACAGAGAGTCCACACTGCCATGGATGCTCTTGCAGAAAAGCACAGCTCGCACATGGCAGTGTGGACGTGTTCTTGCGCAAGACTTCTTGCACAAGAACCCTTGCGCAAGATGTTCTTGTGCAAGAAGCCGCCAGTGTAGACATAGCCTAAGAGTTTCCTCCCATGAGCATGTGGTGCACCGGTACTGAGTTCATGTGGCTTGTTTGGATGTGCCACTGTGGCACCCAAGTTATTTATAAATATTTTATAAACCTTTACCTTTTCTCTCTGCTGCCATGTCTCCTCCCCTTGCTCCATCAGCTCCCCTGGTGCCTGCTGCCCCCCCAACTCCTCACCCTCCTCTGCTGTCCTGACTCCTGCCCTTCTCACTGCCCTCAGCCCTCCTGCGACCTGCCCCCCTCCACCAGCCCTTCTCTGCCCCCTGTGCCCACTCCTCCAGTAGCCCCACTCTGATCATGTTAGCTACCCCTCCTCATCCCCTCTTCTAACACCTCCCTCTACACACCTGCCCTGCCTCTCTCCTCTGGTGCTGGTCCCTCCCCTGCAGGTGTCTGCCCTTCTGCTTCACCCCCAGAATCCCTGGCACCTGCACCTTCCCTTAGCCCTGCACCCTCCTGGTGTCTCCCCCTTCCCTCACTACCCCTGCCCCCTTTGCCCTCTTTTTCCCTGATGCCCGCCCCCTCACCACTCTCTGCCCCCATTCCCCTCATGCTCCTCTGTGCCCTCACACATGACTTGCTCCATCCCCACCTTTCTCATGCCCACCCCTTCTTTCAAGCCTTCTCCCAGCACCTCCCTCTCCCCCCCTAGCCCCCAATGCCCTTACCCTCTCCTCTCGCAGCATCACCCTGTCCCCCCTCCCCCTGACACCTCCCCTCCTGCCCTTTTCCTCATTGTCTGCACTTGGCCCCCTGGCATTTGTCTCTCCTCCACCCTGTTTCTTGGTGCCTTCCCCTTTCTTCCCCCCTCCCTCCGCACAGCCCCTTCCTCTCCCAGCCCTTCCCCTATTTTCCCCCTCCCCCTCTGCACAATCCCCTTTCTCTCCCACTCCTTCCCCTATTCTCCCCCTCCACACAAGCTCCTTCCTCTCCCACCCCTTCCCCTATTTTCCCCCTCTCCCTCCACACAGGCCCCTTCCTCTCCAGCCCCTTCCCCTATTTTCCCCTTCCCCTTCCGCACAAGCCCCTTCCTCCCACTCCTCCTCCCCTTACCTTATCTTCTGCCTTCCACTGCGGGGCCGGAATCTGTGCTCGGGCCCCAGAAGTCCCCAGACTCCGAACCCGAAGTTAGGCCGTACAGCGCAACGCGGCGCCGAGCAGTTTTAAAGTCCTGGG
The DNA here is from genome assembly GCA_032595735.1 of Pelochelys cantorii. Classification (NCBI taxonomy): domain Eukaryota; kingdom Metazoa; phylum Chordata; order Testudines; family Trionychidae; genus Pelochelys; species Pelochelys cantorii. The sequence goes on from CM064336.1 coordinate 38,096,730, forward strand.
CCGTGACATCACGTCACGCCTGGGCGTATCCCCGCTCACCTGGGAATGTTGTGCATGGTAACAGCAGCTGGCAGCATGTGCCAGCAAGGGGGAGCCGGACTTAAAGCTGCGCACAGCAGGGACGGGCTGGGGCCAGGGTGGGAGGACGCGCGGGGGGGCCAGGGCCTGCTCCAGGCAGGGCCAGGGGAGAAACCCAGCTCCATGTATTGGTGGAGCAGGGCCCCCGGCTCTGAATATTGGAGCAGCATGGGCACCATGAGCACATATAACTCGCCGCCCATGCTTCTGGGTTCAGAGCGTGGGGCCCCTTTAGACGCGGGGCCCGATTCGGGGGAATCAGACGAATCGGCCTAAGGCCGGCCCTGATCATAACCCCTGAGGGGTGTTGCGATACAACAGTACCTGTAAGAAATTTAAGTGTGGGGTGGAGTGTGGGGGGCTCAGAGCAGATGGGTGGTGGGGTTGCAGGAGTCAGGGCAGGGTGCTGAGCTGTGTGGGGAAGATGCAGGAGTCAGGATTGGGGTGCATGAAGGGCTCAGAACAGGGGGTTGGGCAAGGGCGCCATTTTGTCGCATAGTGGGGGCAGCGACCTGTGCTCCGGGACGCGGCTAGCTATTCATCCCATTCCCTGGATGCTATGGGAGTGAGGGGAAAGTGCTTGCATTCTGTGCATTCTAAGGATGTTAAGGACTAGTCAACTAGTCAACTATCCGATAAGCCAGGGCTATTCAACTTTGGAAGCCCCAGGTCCCACAATGATACTCGTAGCACATGCTGAGGGCCACAACTTAAGTGTGGCTGCATATACATGCAAATATATATGCAAATAGCTTCTTTCACACTGACGGGCATGAATACAAAGGTTAAGGCAAGACAGGGCCAGCCCACAACATTTTGGCACCTGTGGCGGGGAGCCCAAATGACACCCCCATAGCCCCTCACTTGGGCCAAAACTTTGAAAGGTCTCAATTCTGCCTTCTTCCTGTTCTACTTCTCTCATGGTACTGCAGAGAGAATACATATGCACCAGCAGCAGACACAATTTTCTACACAATTTTCTACACTAGTGGTGTCCCCCCACAGTCTGGCACCTGAGGTGGCCGCCTCAGTTCGCCTCATGGTAAGGCCAGCCATGAGGCAAGACTATACAACATGCAGGCCCCATTTAAGTCAGTTCTGCTGATATTAATGATATGCAATATTTATCCAATTTTCACCCATAAGACAGCACTTTTAATAAGAAATGACAGTCCAGGAATTTAACTGCTAAAACGCATAGCTACAGAAGCCCATTATATTGACTACTTTTTTGTTTTGGCTCCCACCCACAAGCCGCATGTTGAGCCCCATGTAAACCCAAACCACACTGCGGGCCGCAAACAAACGGGCCACGGGCCGCATGCAGCCCATGGGCCGTGGGTTGAGTAGCCCTGCGATAAGCAAATATTTATCGGATAGTCCAGTCGACTAGTCACTTTCCCCGCCCCCTTTGCTGCCTTTGGCAGATAGAGGCAGCAAAGAGGGGGGAAAGAGAGAGTACTTCAAAGTGGCAGTGCTGCAGGAGCCCTTGAAATGCTGTGGAGGCTCAGTGCAGCACTGCCACTTTGAAATGCCGTAGTTGGGTACTCTTGTACATTTCAAAGCTGGCGCGTTGCGTGCTGTCCAGGATCACTCAAAGCATGACGATCCCAGAGTCAGCAGGACTTTTCGCTGGCCTGGGCTGCACATGGAGTTCCAACTATGAAATGCACAAAAGCCCCCGCTGGGGCTCTTGTACATTTCAAAGAAAGAATGTGGAAATTCCATCAACTACTCGACTAGTAAATTAACCGATATTTAACATCCCTTAGGGCATTCCTCTTACACCTGGCTGGTGAAGGGAAGTGAAAAGCTAGCTGTGTCCTGGAGCGCACAACTGCTGCCCTTCCTATGCACCCAAAATGGCGCCCTTGGGGTTGGGGTGTATGGGGATGCAGGAGGTAGGAGGTTGCGGTGGAGGTAGTGAGTTAACTTACCTGGCCCAGGCCAAGCCACTGCAGCCAATTCCTCATCGCTTCCTACCTGCACCACACAGAAGCGGGGCCTGGGTCAGGCCACCATGGCCAGATGGGGCCGCCACCAGCTACTCCCACAGCAGATGGGGAACAGACTGGGGGCCTACCCCAGGGCCCAGCAGGCATGAGGCTGGGGCCAGGCCATTGCAGCAGGAGTGGGGCCGTGGCCACATGGGAGCCAGACTATGGGCCTGCCCCAGAATTGGGGCTGGGGCCAGGCTGCCGCAGCTGCGGCCACAACCATGGCTAGACAGAGGCCAATTCTACCACACCCCTCCCCCTCCCAGAGGAGTAGGGCTGTGCTTCCGCAACCCAGCTGGATGGGCTGATTCTGTACCCCGCTCCTCCTCCCTGGCAGGAGTGGGGCTGGGCACTGTGGCCAGATGGGAGCCCCTCCCAGCAGCCTGTCTGGGGGTGTGTGCACCTCTCTTACAGCATGCCCCCAGTTGGCCCCTTTAAATTGCTTGCCTGCCTCCTGCAGAGGAGGGCGCCCCCACTGGCTCTTGCCAAAGTGCAGCCCACTCTTACCGGAGCTGCACACCGGGGTGCATCCCCTTACTTTCACGTCTAGAGGATCTTCCTAAATGCCCCTCCCCTAACATGCTGAGGAAACCATGCAAGTCATCATTGCCCATTTGAAACATTTCCCAGCATGCACTTTGGCACTTCCCTCATTCTGCCTTTGGTGGGAATCACCTATGAACATCCTCAAAGCCACCTTGCTGTCCTTCCACCTGTTAGGTCCCCTTTGCTGCACACTGCAAAACATTCCCCAGGGCTCTGCAGCTGGTGAGCTGAGTGTGCAGATTGGAAGCATTTGATTGGTTCCTTCTGCTCTTCCTGTCTGGTAGTTTAATTCTGCTAACATTAAGGCTCTATCTGCTCACCCAAGTTGTGCTGCTTTAACTGTGCCTAGGTGGCTAAAGTGGTGCAGCCCCCTAATGTGGACACAATTATGCTGGCACAAATGTGCTTTAGGCCAGGATAGCTATTCCCTACAATGTACCAGGATAAGGCACCTTTATCGTGGTATAACTGCAGTCACACTAGGAGCTGTCACAGTATGACTAGATCTGTTTTAAAAAATCATACCCTGGCATTGCTTTTAGCAGGAGGAAGGCAGAGTGTAGACCTGGCTATAGACCCTTAGCTCTTTGAGGCAAGGACTATCTCTATGTTTGGACAGCGCTCAGCAGAATGGGGGTGCTGGCCCATTGGTACTACCACAATACAGCCAAAGTAGGATCTCAGCTGTGGGAAATCATGGGTGCTAAGTGCCACCCTGCAACACTGACATCATGAAGCCACTTGCCTGGTCAAAGATGGCAGCACTGGCCATATTTCTTTGTATCAATATGCTGCTTGATATTCTATTGCCCCCACAGATCAAGTGAGCCCAGATGTCAGATATAAACTTCACTGGGACTGTGGAAGCCAAGAAGATGATCCAGACACTTGGGAACAGACCTTGTTGCTCTTCCTCTTTCTCCACTACTCGGACCAGTTTCAAGATAAGACCTCTTATGATTTCTGTATGTGTAAAATCCCTTGACTGTTTTCTACGGTAACATGCCAGTCCAATGCTTGGGCTTGTCTCCCCCTAGAGGCTGGAAACCAAAATGGCAGAGTTGTATTTTAGGATTAGTTCCTAGAGCTCCAACCAAGATCATGGCCTCTGTTGTGCCAAGATCTGCACAGACCTTGACTGAGATCAGTGTCCCAGGGTTCCAGGTGCTGCACAGACCCTTCTGAGGTAGGGGCTCTGGGCAAGGCAGGCACTGCACAGACTCCAAACGACATGGGGGTTACCAGCATGATGGGTGCTACACAGACCACAGAGCAGTGCTATTAGGCACTATGCTACAGAGAACACGAGAGAGCCCTGTTGCTGTTGTGGGGCTTGTGTAGCACCTGGAGGGACAGGACCTCAGGTTGGGTGCAGCATCTGATACAATGGAGACCTGGTCATGGTTGGATCCTCTGGGCAACCCTGCAACATAAATAATAATGGATTTACCTTTGGAATTTGACCTGGTTTTTGACTCCTTGGATCATCACTGCATAAAAATGACTCTTCCCTAAGTGAACCAAATCATATATAAATGAACCCTGAACTGTTGTGACTCAGGGGCACAGCGCATGATTGCATCCCATCTGGATCAGATTCTCCTGTGCAGCCAGCAGGCAGTGAAGCGTGGAACCCAGGCTGTTATTGACACAGTACTAGAGGAGCACTGCAAGAGAAGAAAGGTAGGAGTTCGTACTGGTATGTGTATTAGGCAACACAGAACCCAGGGATTTGAGATTCCAGGGTAAGCTCATCTATCTGGGCTCCCCTCTCAGTCCTCTCCAAGCCTGCTGTTGTGAGTTTGGCTCTTGCCTGCTCTTTCCGTTCTCGTTGTTTTATTACTAGCTTCACCACATACCTGCAGCCAGACTCCTGTGAACTGTGCTCCCAGGAGATTTTGCCAGCATAGCAGCGTGGGATTTAAATGTCTGCACAAAACTTCAGGTTCCACAAGAAGTGGGGTGGGTGACTCAGCAGGAGCCGCTCCTCCTGAGTCAGTGAGAACTGTTGCACTCAGTAAGAGGTGCTGTCCTTTTGGGATTAGTCCCAATCCCAGCTCTCTAGGGCTGGGCAGGGGAATACTGTAGATGACACCATGTAAAAGAGACGAACCCACTAGATGGCAGGGTTTTCCTAGATGTCAGGTTGATCCCCTTAGAAGCTGAGAAAATTCTAGTACGACCATCCCATTCTGCCCCTCTTAGCTTCCCCACCACCATAGAATTCACCTTGGTTTTCTGCCCCGTCCCTTGATGGCCAGGTGGAGGAGTGTTGATGGGAATGGAAATGTGCAGTAAAATTCCCTTGGCCCTCCCCAGAACCAGCAGAGGTTGAAGCTGTCCCTGCCCATCATACTAGGTGCCATTTCCAACGTGGTGTCCAGCAGCACTAACAGCCAATTCAGAAGGGAATGTCTGCAGAGTCTGCAGGTAACTATTGTATGTGGTGACTTTTTTTCAGATGCTGTTATAATTCTTGATGAGAGGCAGCATAATCCAATGACCAGCTACCCTGACTCAACTGAAATTCAGGGCTACTGGACTCTTATGGCTCAGCCACTGACTTGCTAGATGATCTTGATCAAGTCCCTTCCTCTCCTCCTTGGTTGCCCTTCCAATCTTTTGTCTATTTAGATTGTGAGCACTTCAAGGGAGGCACTTTCTCTCATTATGTGTCTATGCAGGGTCTGACATAAAGGGGGCCCCAGTCTGACCCCAGGGTCAGGCAGCTCCTGGAAGGACAGGAGCCCCAATCTTAGTCAGAGTCTGTGCTGCATCTAGCATAATGATATACTGATTTCAGTTGGGGTCTGTCCAATCCCCATTAGATGTTAATAGAAGTGGTAGCCTTCAGGGACAACTATAATATTACTATTTAGGGCCCTATAAAATTCTTGGTCATGAAAAAAGCATCACAGACTGTGAAATTTGTTATCTTCCCCATGAAAACCGGTCTTCTGTGTGCTTTTATCCTATACTGTACAGACCAGCATTTCTCAAATTGGGGGTCATGAGCCAAAAGGGAGTTGCAAGTGGGTGACAAGGTTATTTGGGGAAGGGTCACAATATTGCCACCCTTCCTTCTGTGCTATCTTCAGAGCTGTGGAGCCAGAAAGTAGCAGTTGTCAAGGCAATTGTCTACCAGCAGCAGTGCAGAAGTAAGTGTGGCACTACCTTACCATGCCAACTTTACTTTGGTGCTGCTGCCTTCAGAGCTGTGCAGCCCGAGAGTGGCAGCTGCTGACTGAGGGCCCAGTTCTACAAGCAGCAGCTCAGAAGTAAGAGTGGCAATACCATACCATGCCATCCTTACTTCTGCGCTGCTGCTGGGTGGCTCTGCCTTCAGATCTGGGGTCCTGGGCAGCAGCCATCACTGTTTGACTGCTTAGACAGAGCTGCTGCCAGCAGCAGCACAGAAGTAAGGGTTGCAGTACTGCAACCCCTCACACACACACAGACACAGACACACACACACACACACACACAAAATAACATTGCAACTTCCCCACAACTATTTTTTGGGTTAGGATTCCTACAGTTCTAACACTATGAAGTTTCAGATTTAATTAGTTGAAATAATTAAATTTACAATTTAAAAAAATTCTATGACTGAAATTGACCAAAATGGACCATGACTTTTCTAGGGCCCTAATAATAATGTCATGAGAGTAGTCCCCAGAAGGTGCTATCACACAGTCTTCCAAAGTCTCAGAGCGGTAGTCATATAAGTCTGTATCTGTAAAAACAACAAGTCCTGTGGCACTAAAGAGTAACAGATTTATTAGGGAATAAGCTTTACTTGGAAGAAATCTTATGCCCTAATAAATCTGTTAGTCTCTAAGGTGCCACAGGACTCCTCACAGTCTTCCAAGTATTTTTTATTATCTGTGAGCAAGTTTTTAGTATTTGAAGAAATGCTGTGATGTTAGTGTTGTGATGCCATGGTTTTTGGAGAGATGTGCCAGGTGGCAGAGAATTTGCTATCTACTCTGTTCTCTAGATTTGGAGGCAACTCTTGAGGCTCCATTGCTCTCCCAAGAATTCTGCTCACTAGAGAAAGCATCATCACTAGATGAAGTGCTATAATATTGCTTGTAAGGGCAGACAGCTTAATGCCTCTGGCAAACCGTGGAATCATGAGAACTTTTCAAAGGAGAGCTCTCAAGAATCCCAAGCAGCTTTCCCCAGATGACTGGATTCTATTAATGTGTGCAGGTTGCAGATACTCCAGAGCTAATGGCAGCCATTCAAACAGCCTTTGAAAATGTCACTCAGAAGCGACTGATGCCCAGTGGTACATGCAATATCACAAAAGTAAGTCAGTTTTATCCTCTGGCTCCCTCTTTGAGGCGTTTGTATACTGATCTGTGTCTGTCACAGTACATATCTACTCATCCACCAATCCCATACTTATTATCATGATATGTAAACACTAGTTAGTGTTGGATCATGAAAGATACTACAGATGTAAAGCTGCTGTTGAGTCCCATGTGGCTGAAATCCCCTACTGCAGACTGTTCCCTGTGGATTGTTCCACCAGAGATGAAGACACCCAACATCAGATCCCATCTGCCCTATTCTTCTTTGGGGCCTACTGTAGGATTACCCCCTGGAGGTTATGCCCCAGGGCTTTGTACAGTCTGGTTTTCAACACCCTTCAATCCTTAATTAGAATTTTAAAAATAAATAATTTTTTTTAAAAGACAGTCTTTCTAAAAGTGCACCAAAAAGACTAAAAATAAGAAAAAAGTGCACCAAAAAGTCAAAAATAAAGTTTAAGCTAGCAATGTAGGAGAAAGATTGGGTGGCTAACAGTGACTACCTTGAATCATACTTAGCCATCCAATCTTTCTCCTACATTGCTAGCTTAAAACTTTATTTTTGACTTTTTGGTGCACTTTGTTCTTATTTTTAGTCTTTGGAGCGCTTTTAGAAAGATGGTCTTTTTAAAAATATATATTTTTTTTATTTTTGTCTTTTTGGTCGTAAATCTAGTGTGTTGCCTATGGCAGGACAGAGGTCTGCTTGTGATGTGCTCTTACCTGCAGTGCCGCGCAACCAGCTCCCCTCCTCCACGAGCTGAGGCTTACTTGTGACGGCTCCTGCAGTCAGGCCGGGGGAGGGGCAGCGGCAAGAGGCCTGCAATGGCTCCTGCCATCAGGCTGGCGCGGGGAGGGGGCCGGTGGCTAAGGTTGCCAGATACTTTAGAAAAAAATACCGAACGTGGCGGGGAAAAAATTGGTTGAGAAAAAACAACAACAACAAAAAACGGGGGACCAAATTTGTTGAGCAAAAAAAAAGGCACAAAAGAAAGAGGAACTGCGCCTTTAAAATCCCACACTCACCGCTCCCCCTGCCCCCGCCAGAAGCAGCTGGGGGGGCCGGGGGGGGGGGAATGTCCCAAGCGGCCTTCCGTCTGAGAAAAACAGAAAATACCGGACATTTTACATTTCTGGTATTGGCTGTTTTTTTTACCAGACAGAGGCCGGAAATACCAGACTGTCTGGGCCAATACCAGACTCCTGGCAAGCCTACCGGCAGCAAGAGGCATGGCACAGATGCAGGCAGCAGAGGCCGCCTGCAGGAGATGGCAGGGGCAGCCTACCAGAGGGGCTGGGAGCCACGCAGCACAGCACAGAGCCAGACGGGCCACCTGAAGGAACTGGTGGGCGGCCTGCCGGGAGGACTGTGCGGGCTGCCTGCAGGAGCTGGCAGGGGCAGTCTGCCAAGGGGGGGTAGCTGCATGGCACAGAGCCATGCAGGCTGCCTGCAAGAACTGGTGGGGGCGGCCTGCCGGGGGGGGCTGGGCATTCCGCCTGCAGGAGCTGGCAGGGCCTGCTGGCGGGGGCCGGGAGCTGCGCAGTGCGGCATGGAGCCAGGCGGCAGAGCATGCTTGCAGGAGCTGGTGGGGGCGGCCTGCTGCGTCGGCCACAGCATCAGCGCCTCCCCAGGAGTGGAGCCATGCGGTGCGGAGCTGGTGGGGGGCTGGGAGCCATGTGGCATGGAGCCAGGCGGAAAGCACGCCTGCAGGAGCTGGCGAGGGCTACCGCCTTGGCGCGTGTGCAGCAGCTGGGGTGCGTTGGTGCGTGTGCAGGAGCGGCAAGTTGAAAATCCTATGACAGGCAGACAAGAACGGTGGCCACTTAATAGAAAGATTGTCTAAAAAATCTTCATCCTGCTATCACCTGCTGCTGGGGAAAAAATAGTTACTCTCTTGTATTGTAATTGGAGTTTTGCAAGCTATGGGTGCAGATTTGTACTTCACTCAGGTGTGTGTGCACACGGAAGCCAGAAATCTTGTCCTAGCAATAACTGTAGATGAAGTGCTTGTGCTTCTGGCCCTTTAGCCCTTCCCCAGGCTGTTCAAGGGCTCCAACCCGACTCAGTTCCTTCACACTGAGCATGAAATGTTAACACTCCAGTGTAGAGGACATAGAGTGGTTTGTGGAAGACATCTTTGTGCCCACATGTTGAAGAACAACTGTTACAGTCCAGGTAGGTAACCACTCTTCTTTGATTGTGTGCAGATGTGTATTTCGCTCAGGAGACTCACAAGCCAAGTTAGGGGGCAGAGTCTACTTATAGAATGACTGCAACACTTGCCTTCCCCAAACTTGCATCTGATCTAGATGCAACACTAATAGCACAATAGTAAAAGAATGCGAGGCAGACCAAGAAGCTGCCCTGAAAATGTCCAATATCGAAACCATCATTGAGGAATTTGGTTAATATAGCTTGGGCACTTGTCAAATATGCTCACAGTTTCTGTGGAGGTGAAATCCAAGCTGTCCTATATGCCATTGTAATGCAGGATGTTATCCAGCTAGAAATGGTTTCTGCAGAGACCACCTGACCCTTCTTTGGAGCCACATAGGAAACAAAAGTCAAGGTGAGGAAAAAATGGCTCAATTCTTTCCACACAAAATGCCATGCATTATCTCACATCCAAGGAATGAGGATGCTGTTTGTCTGCATTCATGCATGGATTGGGAAAAACACAGGTAAGTAGATTGTCTGGTTAAGATGAAAATGCGCTGCCACTTCAAATAAAAGCTTAGGATGTGTTCTCATGACCACCTTGTCTTTGCAAAACTGAGTATATGGTGGTTCTGCCATTAGGGCTTGCAGATCGCTAACTCTCCTTGCCCAAGAAATGATTTTTTGGCATGGGAAAGGCAGAGACCAAGATGCCAAGGGCTCAGACAGAGGATCCATGAGGACACGCAGCACAGTGTTAAGGTCCCACAATGGAATCCCTTCCTTCACTGCGGGAAAGGAAAGAATGACACCTTTCAAAAGTCTCATTACCATGGTGTCTGAGAAAACTGATTTCCCTTCGACTGGACGAGAAAATGCAAAATCATCCCCAAGTGGACCACCAATTAACCGAGAGACAGACCAGAGAACTGAAGGTGTAACAAGCACTCCAGAAAGGCCTGTTTGCAGGCTTGCATTTAGTTGAATTCCCTGGCTAGAAACCAAATTGAAAATATTTTCACTTAGCCAAATAAGCAGCCCTACTAGAGGGAGTTCTACTATTAAGTAATATGCCTTGCTTCCCAGGCTTTAAGACATGCACTTCATGCAAGGACACAGTGCCCATTTTGGATGGGTATTCACAATGCATTCACTGCTTAGGTAAGTTTCACATACCATAAAAGTACACTTACTATAGCAACCTCAAAGCTTGAGTGAGGAGAGACAGTGATCTCCGACTCAAACTCATCTTACTGGAGAAATCTTGAATGCCCACTTCAGATCCTGGACATCCCTTGACAAGGGACTCTCTGGGGACATCTTTGGTGGACAGAGCTAGTGTTATTTCTTCTACAAAATGGAGGAAAAGAGCCACTTTCTCCCTAAGCATAGAATAGTTTAAAAAAAAAAAGTATCAGGAGGAAGGTCCTGCAGTAAGTGAAAAGAAGGTGCTAGGGAGGGGCTATTGGGAAGTGGCCCAAGGAATAATAGCTGTCATGCAGCTGATTCAGGAGACATTACAGACAGCTGCTATCCAGGGTCCCTGGGCAGAAACCCAGACTAGAGGGTGAGCCCAAGTTCTCCCAACTCCTTACTTCATAGACTCATAGGCTACTAGAACTGGAAAGGACCTTGAGAAGTCATCAAGTCCAGTCTCCTGCCCTCAAGCACTGTAGATCATCCCTGAGACATGTCTATCCAACCTGCTTTTAAATATCTTCAGTGATGGAGATTCCACTATCTCCCTAGGCAATTTATTCCAGTGCTTAACCACCCTGACAGGTAGGAAGTTTCTCCTAATGTCCAACCTAAACCTCCCTTGCTGCAGTTTAAGCCCATTTCTTCTTGTTTTATCAGAGACCAAGGAGAAGAATTTTTCTCCCTCCTCCTTGTAACATCCTTTTAGATACTTGAAAACTTCTATTATGTTCCCTCTCAGTATTCTTTTTTCTAAACTAAACAAGCCCAATCAATTTTTTCCATCTTCCCTCATAGGTCATGTTTTCTAGACCTCTAATCATTTTTGTTGCTTTTCTCTGGACCTTCTCCAGTTTCTCCACATCTTTCTTGAAATGTGGTGCCCAGAATTGGACACAATACTCCAACCGGGGCCTAATCAATGCAGAGTAGAGTGGAATAATGACTTCTCGTATCTTGCTCACAACATTCCTGTTAATGCATCCCAGAATAATATTTGGGTTTTTTTTGCAACAGTCACACGGCTGACTCATATTTAGCTTGTGGTCCACTATAACCCGTAGATCTTTTTCGGCAGTATTCCTTCTTAGACAGTTGCTTCCCAATCTGTATGTGTGAAACTGATTGTTCTTTCCTAAGTGGAGTACTTTGCATTTGTCCTTATTACACTTCATCCTATTTACCTCAGACCATTTCTCCATTTTGTCCAGATCATTTTGAATTACGACCCTATACTCCAAAGCACTTGCAGCCCCTTCCAGCTTGGTATCATCTGCAAACTTAATAAGCGTACTCTCTATGCCAATATCTAAAACATTGATGAAGATATTGAACAGAACCCTGTGGAGCCCCAAACAGATCCCTGTGGAGCCCCAATTATTATGGCCTTCCAGTGTGACTGTGAACCATTCATAACTACTCTCTGAGAATGGTTATCCAGTCAGTTATTCATCCACCTTATAGTAGCCTCATCTAGGTTGTATTTCCCTAGTTTATTGATAAGAAGGTCATGCGAGACCATATTGAATGCTTTACTAAAGTCTAGGTATACCACATCCACTGCTTTTCCCTATCTACAAGACTTGTTATCCTACCAAAAAAAAACCTTAAAAAACAACAAATAGTCTAGTAGCACCTTAAAGACTAACAAAACATGTAGATGGTATCATGAGATTTCATGGGCACAACCCACTTCTTCAGATGACAAGAGTGTTGGAAGTCCAGATCCAAGAATAAATAAGGGAAGGGGTGGGGGGGAGAAGGAAAAAAATGTAGGGGAGGAAGAAAAAAAGAGACAGTGAGTAGATACGCTTCAGAGGGATAGACAAGTTAGTCTGCACCAGGAAAAACTTAAAAAACAACAAATAGTCTAGTAGCACCTTAAAGACTAAATAGTTACAAGAGGCTGATAAGAACCATTAGTTGGCACTTGGAAAGAAAGATGACCAACACCAGATTCTACACAGACATCAAGAACCATTAGCACCTTCATTGGTTGGTTGGTTAAGTCATTAAGATGTGGAAGATAATGTACGAGCTATCCGATATCCCAGTTCATACCATTTGCATAAGAATTAAACTTGTGAATGAAGTTAAGTTCCAACCCTTCTCTGTGTATTTGGCTTGTGGAATTGGTCTGAAACAAAACAGCAATTTGGAGATTCAGTAATGAACATCCAGGAAGATTAAAGTGTTCTCCAACAGGTTTTTGTGTATTACCTTTTCGGATATCTGATTTGTGTCCATTAATTCTTTCCTGTAGAGACTGTCCAGTCTGGCCAATATACATTACAGTGGAGCATTGGTGGCATTTGATGGCATAGATCACATTAGTGGATGTGCAGTTAAATGAGCCTCTGATTTGGTGGCTGATGTAGTTGGGTCCAGAGATGAAATCACTTGTGTAGATGTGTGGGCAGAGTTGGCACCGGGACTGATTGCAGGAGTGGGTTCCTGAATGATTATAATGGAGGTGTTGTGTGGTTACTGGAAAGAATTTGTTTGAGGTTAGGGGATTGTCTGTAAGTGAGAATTGGCCTTTCCTCCAAGGCCTCTGAGAGTGAGGGGTTATTTTCCAGGATAGATTGTAGATTGTTGATAATGCGTTGGAGGGTTTTAAGTTGTGGACAGTAGGTGATGGCAAGTGGAATTCTGTTGTTTTCTCTTTTGGGTCTGTCTTGAAGTAGTTCATGTCTGGGTACTTTTTTGGCTCTGTAGATCTGTTTTTTCACTTCTCCGTGTGGGTATTTCAGTTTTAAGAATGCTCTATATAGATCCTGTAAGTGTTTGTCTCTGTCTATGAGATTGGAGCAAATCCGGTTGTATTTTAGGGCTAATCTGTATACAGCCAAGAGGGGAAGGACTGTTTTGGAAAGGAATCTGACCTGTCCTCAGTCTACTTGGAGGGGAAGTAGAGGCTATGAGGATTGGTCCCTTCTCTTTCCCCTATGTTGGCCAATGATGAGGGTGGCTAAATAAATGGCAAGTTTGTGCCATTGGGAAAAGTGTCTTAAATTGAGGGCTGCCGTTTGCCTCTGAGGTGAGCAATCTGCCCAAAAGTGCAGGACCCACTGAGACAGAGAAAGATCTTGTTAAACATCTATCCCGCATACAGACAGTTCCTATGAGTCACAATAGGAAAAGACCACCTACAGTACATACTGCTACCCTTCAGACTTTTGATGGCCCGAGAGTTTTTACCAAAACCCCAGTAATAGTGGCACATTTGCATAAACAGGAAATATTGATCTTCCCCTACCTATAGTTGACTGCATACTGAAAGGACCTACTCAAGCAGAAACCATAAATATTACCCAGAAGACTATCACCTTCTTTCACATGCTAAGGTTAGAAATTAGCAAACTGAAATCTGATCTAAACCCTGTACAATAATTGGACTTCATAGAGGCAAAAGCTTCATTACCATTGACTAGATTTGACGCACTGATCACTCTCTCATCAGTGGTTTTGCTTATGAGCAGGACTGGGAACACAATTCCTAGGGGATGCCTTCCTTATCAGATGAAACATCTCTTCAGTACACATAATACACAAGATATGAACCAACAAATCCAAATTCATACTTATAGCCTTGACATGGCCCAAACAGACATGGTTTCCATACCTGAGACACAGGGTGATCTGCACACCATAAACTCTCCCACTGTAACAAGATATTCTTTCACATGACAAAGGTTGAGTCCTCCATTCAGACCTGGAGAAACTTAATCTGAAGGTGTGGCTCTTCCATGACTCCAACATAAATAATTAACCTGCTCAGAGCAGGTTATACAAGTATTACTAAACAGCAGAAAGACATCCATTCATGCAACTTACCTACAGAAAAGGAAGAAGTTCTCCATGTGAGGCAGAAACAAGTGCATAACTGCACTTACAGCACTACTTGAGTTGATCTTGGAATACATATTAGAACTGAAACAAGCAGGACTTTCCGTGAGTATGGCTAAAAATACATACCTAGCAGCCATAACTGTTTTCCATCAAGATCAATGGTGTGTCAAATATTCACACACCCATTACAAAAGTTTTCCTCACAGGAATACAGAACATGTACCCAGAAATACCCAACCACACACCAGTATGGGATTTAAACTTGGTCCTGAGAAGCCTTACCAGAGCACCATTCAAACTACTCACAACTTGTTCTTTATTACACCTCTCAGTGAAGGTAGCATTCCTGGATATGATTACTTCTGCGTATAGAGTAAGTGAAATAGGGGCTTGCATGGCCCACCCTCTATACACCATATTCTTCAAAGACAAAGTGACACTAGGGGTACATCTAGACTACTTTTTATTTTCGAAAGAGGATATGCAAATTTGCGGAAATTTGCATATCTTCTTCCAATCGCTTTTTCAAAAGCAGGTCTTTCAAAAGTGAAAATAGTCTGGACACTTGTAAAAACAAACAAACCCTTTTTCAAAAAACCGCGTAAACCTCCTTTCTTCTTCGAGTGGTTGCTCATGTCCATTTGAATAAGGTGTGCGCGCACCGCATGCACGGTCTCGTCCGGAGCGTTTTCCCTAGCGGTACCCATAGCACTGGCAGGTCGCCCCCTGGCTATAGCGGAGCATAAGTACCCCTGCCAGCGCTTTCCCTCCTCAGTTCCTTCTTACCGCCTGTGACGGTTGTAGGAGCGTTGCTATCTCTACATTGTTGGTTGTTCTTTACCCGTTCTATAGTTAGTTTTTGTTTCCTGTAAATAGTTCAAGTGTTAGATAGTTAGTGTTAATAGTCGTTCTTTGTTCTTCCCTCCCTTATGGGGGTGGGGAATGCCAGGGCCACAAGTTTCAAGACTTGTGTGGACTGTGTGAAGTTTATGCCAGAAGGGGACCCTCACGACAGCTGCTTAAAGTGCCTGGGGGAGGCCCACTTGGCAGACGCCTACAAAATCTGCAGAGCCTTTAAGCCATGTACAAAAAGGGAGCGGGACTCCCGTTTAAAACTCCTTCTAATGGAAGCAGCTCTTCAACCAGCACTGGTCGGGCAACCTACGGTGCGCAGCGCACCGGTGTCGACACGAGACGCTCCGGTGCGCTCCAAGACTTCGGCACCAAAGGCACCGAGGCACCACTCACAATCCCCAGCCCTGAAGAGGCTGCGGACATCGAGGGGCAGATCCCCGAGCCAGAAGTCCCGTGTGGGCTGGCACCATCGACACGCATCATCCATGAGAGGCTCTCCTGGTACTGCTGCACCAGCAGTACAGAAGAGTGGCAACACCCCTCCAGCCAGCCCGGGCCAGTTGCCAGCTCACTGACCATCGACACTGGAGACGTTTGAGGTGGCACAGGACCTCATCAATTTGACCACCTCCCCACAGTCCTCTCTCAGTGTGCAGGGGTCAAGACCACCCACACCGGGGGCCACGTCGGCACCGGTTACCTCCCTGGAACAGGTGGCCTGGTCAGCATCTGCTCCATCTACAACGGTCTCACAAATGGCAGGACAGCCGCTGTTAGCAGCACCTTCAGCACAACCCGTGTCGCCTGACAACAGGCATGCGTGTAGGGACCGCTCCACGCCGATGGCACTGGTGGGTACAGCTTGGCCTCTGCCCCCCACCGCGACTATGTTGCTCGTACCGGTACTGGGACCAATTTCGTCCACCACTACTCTGCAACCGGTGCCGTACTACCTGCCAGCACCGTATCCTCTAGCTGCACCGCCACGACAATCACTGGTGCACCAGGCTGCACCGACTACAGCACCACCAACGCTGGTAGGAATGCTATCGGCACCGGGCCTCATGGGTGCTCTGTCCACACCATACCTGGCACCGGGGCTGACAGTGCAACTTACACCGGCACTGGCACCAGGCTCCGCATCTACCATTTCGGCACCGCTGATAAGGCCGTCGGTACCGGCTGCACCCTGTGACGTCGGGGCATCGTGGCAGACTTCCGGCACTGCCTTTCCTGCACCGGCACCAGTGCGGCCCCCTCGACACGCCGGGAAGCCGGAGTCCCTGGGCAGATTTAGGCCCACCACGGCTCCGGGACACTCCACAACGGCTCCACCCTGGTCCACATCCGACTACTCATCGGACTCAGATGTGGAGTTGCTTCGGTCAGTGTCTTCAAGGGTGTCGACGACATATCGGTCCCACTCCCGGCACTGTCAGGACCAACCACAGCTGCAGCAGACCTGGCCACCTCAGTCTCAACCCCCATGGCCCTTCTGGACGCCCTGGGCATAACACCAGTGGCAGAGCCCCATGCCGCCCTCCAGAGCGTCCAGCACCTCCAGGCGCCGCACCACCCCGTTGGCATCTCTCTCCAGGCCTCCTCCAACACCTGAGGAGGGTAGTGCCCACGTCAAGGGTACTGGTCCCCCAATCCTAGAGGCAGCACCCCCAGTCCCCTCAGAAATCAGCCAAGGGGCCCCACAACCTGAGGTGCTACTGGACCCAATGCCAGTTCAAGAGTCATCCTCTTCCTCCTCCTCAGATGAGGCCCTGGCAGACCCAGCCCCATCTATGCCAACAATGGACGCCAGGTCTCACCAAGAGCTCCTCCACCACCTGGCATCCAATCTAGGGGTTGCAGTGGAACCAGTCACTGAGGAGCTGGATCCCATGGTGGACATCCTCTCTGAGGATGCCCCCACCAGGTTGGCTTTGCCTCTTGACAAGACAGTGGCAAAAATTACAAACACTCTATGGCAAATGCCGGTGTCACTAACCCCCACTCTCAAAGGGGTGGAAAAACGTTATTATGTCCCACAGTTGGGACATGAACACTTGTATTCCCAGCCTATTCTGGGCTCTCTGGTGGTCCAGGCTGCGGCTCAAAAAGAAGGGCTTCCACAGCCGGGCCCAACTCCAAAAGCCAGGGAACCTAAACACCTGGATCTGCTCAGGCATAAGGTATACACGACAGGAGGGGTGCAACTCCGCATCGCAAATCAGCAGGCGATGCTTAGCCGCTACACCTATAACACCTGGCAGGCTATGGACAAGTTCAGGGACAAACTTCCCCCGGATGCGAGACAAGAATTCACGGTTATGACCACTGAAGGCCGAACCATCTCCCGCACAGCTATGCAGGCCTCCCTGGATGCTGTGGACTCAGCGGCAAGAACCATGGCGTCTGGGGTGGTCATGCGCCGCAGTGCATGGCTGCAAGTGTCTGGCATACCACCTGATGTTCAGACCACGATACAGGACCTACCCTTTGAAGGGAAGTCCCTGTTTTCAGAGCATACAGACTCCAGGCTCCACACGCTAAAGGACACTAGGTCAACTCTCCGCTCTTTGGGGATCCATACACCGGCCCCCCAGCAACAGCAGCTCCCCAGTAGACAGCCAGGGAGAACACAGCCCCAACCCCCCCGTGGGGATTACTGGAGGCGTTGTCCTCATGCTCCCAGCGGGGGTGCGGGGGCGTCCGCAGCTGCCACCTTCAGCCAGACAAGGCGTCGCCATCCCAGAGGGGACAACATCAGAGGGGTGGGGCAGCCACCCTCCCAACAGCCCAAACACCCATTTTGAAGGGACCCTCGAGGACCGAGTACCAACCGCCTCCCCCTTCCCCTTGTTTGGGGATAGGCTATCCCATTTTTTCCAGGCCTGGTCCGAGATCACCTCCAACACATGGGTGCTCCAGCTGGTGAGGATGAGATATTCTATCCCTTTTCTAGCTTCCCCCCCTTCCTCCCCACCCTCCCCGTCCCTCTTCAGGGACCCATCTCATGAGGGGATCCTCCAGCAGGAGGTCCTCACGCTCCTCGAAAAGGGAGCAGTGGAAAGGATCCCCTCCCACCTGGAGGGCAAGGGGTTTTATTCCCGCTATTTCATCATCCCCAAACCCAAGGGAGGACTTCGCCCCATTCTGGACTTAAGAAATCTCAACAAGACAGTGGTAAAAACAAAGTTCAGAATGGTAACCCTGGCCTCCATCATCCCAGTCCTAGAGTTAGGAGATTGGTATGCGACTCTCGATCTCAAAGACGCCTATTTTCACGTGGCAATAAGATCAAGCCACAGGAGGTTTCTCCGCTTCATCGTTTCCCACAGCCACTTTCAGTTTACTGTGCTCCCCTTTGGGCTATCAACAGCACCCAGGGTCTTCACAAAGTGCATGTCCATGGTGGTGGTATTCCTCAGAATGCATGGTGTCCAGGTTTTCCCGTACTTGGACGATTGGTTGATTCGCAGGCATTCTCGCGACCACGTGACAGCGCACGTGGCCTTTACAAAGGCACTCTTCCGAAGGTTAGGACTCATGCTGAATGAACAAAAATCGTCTCTGATGCCTCGTCAGGACATGGAGTTTGTGGGGGCCCTTCTGGACGCCAGGGTGGCAAGGGCTTACCTCCCCAGAGACAGGCTCACTACCATAGTGAGCATGGTCAGCGACCTAACGCGCTTCCCCCTTACCACAGCCCGCACGTGCATGAAACTGCTAGGACACATGGCGGCGTGCACTTATGTCATTCGCCATGCCAGGCTGAGGCTCCGACCCCTACAGGCCTGGCTAGCAAGAGCTTTCGACCTGTCCAGAGCCCAATGGGACACGATGCTAACTGTGCCACGAGACATGCTCACCTCCCTCCAATGGTGGACCCAGGAGGATACAGTATGCAGCGGAGTCCCGTTTCGGATGGAGCTCCCCTCAGTGACATTAGTCACGGATGCCTCCGACATCGGCTGGAGAGCACACCTAGGCCACCGCAGAACGCAGGGGTAGAAAAGAGGAGACTGAGGGGGGATATGATAGAGGTATATAAAATCATGAGTGGTGTGGAGAGGGCGAATAAAGAAAAGTTATTTATTAATTCCCATAATAGAAGAACTATAGGACACCAAATGAAGTTAATGGGTAGCAGGTTTAAAACTAATAAAAGAAAGTTCTTCTTCACACAGCATGTAGTCAGCCTGTGGAACTCCTTGCCAGAGGAGGCTGTGAAGGCTAGGACTATAACAGAGTTTAAAGAGAAGCTAGATAATTTCATGGAGGTTAGGTCCATAAAAGGCTATTAGGCAGGGGATAGAAATGGTGTCCCTGGCCTCTGTTTGTCAGAGGCTGGAGAGGGATGGCAGGAGACAAATCGCTTGATCATTGTCTTCGGTCCACCTCTCTGGGGCACCTGGTGCTGGCCACTGTCGGCAGGCAGGCTACTGGGCTAGATGGACCTTTGGTCTGACCCAGTACGGCCGTTCTTATGTTCTTATTTTATGTTATGTGGACCCCATTAGAACGTGCCCTACACATAAATGTTTGAGAACTCAGGGCAGTCAGGAGGGCATGCGAGGTGTTCCTGGCTGCGGTCTCACGGCAGTCGGTCCTTGTACGCCTGGACAACACGGCGGCCGTGTTCTACATAAACAAACAGGGTGGAGCCCAGTCATCTCCTCTGTGTTGGGAGGCAGTACTCCTATGGGAGTTGCGCATAAAGCATGAGATCCATATTCAGGCGGAGTACCTGCCGGGGTGCAAGAACTTGTTGGCAGATGCCTTGAGCAGGTCCTTCGGAACCCATGAATGGTCTTTGAAGGATGAGGTCCTAGCTCAAGTTTTCCACAGGTGGGGCTATCCCCTAGTGGACCTCTTTGCTACAGCAAAGACCAGGAAGTGCCCCCGCTATTTCTCTTTCCTGGGGCTCAGCACTCAATCCAGAGGGGATGCCCTGACCGTGACTTGGCCACAAGGTCTCATGTATGCATTCCCTCCATTCCCTCTGATACCCAGGGTCCTGACCAGAGCCAAAATGTTCAGGTCCACGATCATCCTCATAGCCCTGAATTGGCCCAGACAGTTCTGGTTCCCCATACTGGTGGAAATGGCACGTGCGGAACCGATGTGCCTACCCATGGACCCGGATCTTCTTACCCAACCCTGGGATGGAGGGAAGCTAGTTCACCCGAATCTCAGGTCTCTCCATCTGATGGCGTGGCTTATTCGTGGCTAACGCGGTCAGAAAGGGAGTGTTCACAAGGGGTACAAATGGTTCTCCTGGGTAGTAGAAAGCCATCCACCAGGAGGTCATATGCGGCTAAGTGGAAGCGTTTTGCGCTTTGGGCAGCCAAAAACGGACTAGACCCATCCCAGGCCCCTGTCCTGGTTATAGTGGACCACCTGTTTGACTTGCGAACTAATGGTCTATCTACCTCCTCCATCAAGGTGCACTTAGCCTCCCTCTCTGCCTTCCATGCGGGTTTTCTAGGCACATCCCTGTTCACGGACCCTGTGATTAAGAGGTTTCTGAAAGGTCTAGACAAGTTGTTTCCTTATGTCAGGCCACCTGTTCCTCAGTGGGACCTTAATCTGGTGCTCACGAGGCTGATGTCACCACCCTTTGAGCTGCTGGCCACCTGCCCCTTGAAGTATCTATCCCTCAAGGTGGCCTTTATCGTGGCCATCACCTCGGCACGCAGAGTCTCTGAACTGTGGGCCCTAACGGTTGACTCTCCATATCTAGTGTTCTCAGCGGATAATGTCAGGCTTCGCCCCCATCCTGCCTTCCTCCCTAAGGTAGTATCACCCTTCCACATGTCCCAGGAAATATACTTGCCTGTGTTCTTCCCGAAGCCTCACAGCTCCCCTAAGGAGCAGGCGCTGCATTCCCTGGACACTAAACGTGCCTTAGCATTTTACATTGATAGAACAAAGCCCTTTCGCAAATCCCCTCAATTGTTTATTGCATTCGCTGACAGAATGAAAGGACTTCCTATCTCCACCCAGAGATTTTCCAACTGGGTCTCCACGTGTATTAGGGAGTGTTACGGTTTAGCTCACAGAGATCCGCCTCATGTTACAGCTCATTCTACCAGGGTGCATGCGTCCTCGGTGGCATTTGTGGCACAGGTTCCAATTCTTGAAATCTGCAGAGCGGCCATGTAGTCCTCTGTCCACATGTTCACAACACATTATGCACTTGCCCAGCAGGAGGATGCCAAACTGGGCACTGCAGTCCTCAGGTCTGTATTGTAACTGTAATGCATATGTTCACCTCTTATTTTCCTGTTGCACGTTGGTTCGATAAATTCTCCTGTTGTTTGTTTCAACGCTTGCCTATGTGCCTCTAACTGTGTACTCCAACCCCTCCTCCACGGGGGTCCAGCTTGGGAGTCACCTTATTCGAATGGACATGAGCAACCACTCGAAGAAGAAAAGAACGGTTACTTACCTGTAACTGTTGTTCTTCGAGATGTGTTGCTCATGTCCATTCGATTCCCCCCCTAGCTCCCCTTCGTCGGAGTGTCCGGAAAGAAGGAACTGAGGAGGGGGAGCACTGGCAGGGGTACTTATGCTCTGTTATAGCAGTGCCACTCCAGGGGGCGACCTGCCGGCGCTACGGGTACCGCTAGGGAAAACGCTCCGGACGAGACCGTGCACGCGGTGCGCGCACACCTTATTCGAATGGACATGAGCAACACATCTCGAAGAACAACAGTTACAGGTAAGTAACCGTTCTTTTTTTAAGGAAGAGCAGTTTTTCGAAAAAGGGTTTTTTTTCCAAAAAAACCGCGTCCAGACTACTTTCACTTTCGAAAGACCTGCTTTTGAAAAAGCGATCAGAAGAAGATATGCAAATTCCTGCGGAATTTGCATATCCTCTTTCAAAAATAAAATGTAAGTCTAGACATACCCTAGGACCACACCCAAAATTTGTTCCCAAGTTATCATACTTTCATCTCAATCAACCAGTTTACCTACTACATTTTCCTGTGGACTACACAAGAGACAATCCTACATTTTCTAGATCAGTGGTTCTCAAACTAAGGTCTGTAGACCAATAGTGGTCCATGGACACATTAGCCCTTCACCCCCGCAGCAGGTAGCCTGCACTGGCACTCCAGCCTCATGCCCCCCACAAGATTATAGTGCCAGTGCCGAGGGGGGCAGGGGAGCAAGCCCTAAGCCTCCCCACTGGATCCAGCTTGCAGGGAAGAAGTGGAGACAGAAACATCTCTGTGCACCGCCACTCCCTTCCCCCCTCTCCTGG
The DNA here is from genome assembly GCA_032595735.1 of Pelochelys cantorii. Lineage (NCBI taxonomy): Eukaryota > Metazoa > Chordata > Testudines > Trionychidae > Pelochelys > Pelochelys cantorii. The sequence continues at coordinate 38,118,996 of CM064336.1, forward strand.
CTGTGGAAACAGAAGCACATAGATGCACTGCCTGGAGGCTTTCCCTGCTGCTTCCATTGTCCAGAATCCAGCCAATGGGAGCAACGAGAGACCATGCCTGGGACACAGTGCTGGGAGCAGAGGGGTGCGCAAAGGCAAGTAAGTGCCCCCCCATGCCCAGACTTTGCAACCCCATCCCACTCCTGATGCATCCTTCTACCCGCCGAGACCCCACAACCCCAGCTTGCTCCTGCACCCTCCCTCCTGGCCAGACTGTGCACCCTCCTTTGCTCCTGCCCATGCACCCTACCTCCAGACACACTACTCCCAGCCCACTCCTGCACCCTACCTCCCACCCAGGCCTTGCATCCTTATCTACCCTTATTGCACCTCCAGCCCAGATCCTGCATCCCCCTCCCTATCCTGCTCACTGGCATCCCTGTCCCTTACACTGATCCCCTCATTTTTTGCCCTACCCCAGAACCTAGGTGGGGTCCACAAAATCCACTAACCCCAGAAGAGTTAAGTTGGTTTATGGGGAGCCCTGAACCTCAGTCCTCCCTGTCCCTCCCCTACCTTTTGTGTTGGATATAAATTAATATTTTACTTTATTTAAAATTAAGATTGGTAAACTATCACGAGAAAGTTAAAACACTTCATCTGTTTAATAATTTTTATTAATATTTCCTTTCTTACTGGTTAAATTAAACCATTCTCCCTAGTTGCAGCACTAGCAAAATGACTCAAGTAATTATGTAATTAACGGCGAATTTCCATTAGCAGCTGATGGTCCGTGAAAAGGTTTGGATTGAGCCAGGTGAGCCACGGGCCAAAAAGTTTGAGACCAACTGCTCTAGATGTTAGACCCGCATTAGCATTCTACCTGGTGTGACAGACTCAGGCCAGAAAGGTATAAAAGAGTGGTGGAAGGCAAATATATCTAGGTAAAATGTAACCATTCTGAAAATCACTGAGATTGTTCATCTTCACAAAGGGATCTGCAATATCAAAACAAAGACTTTTAAAATGCATCTCCAACTGCATCCAGCTATGCTATCAACAACAACAAAAAAGAACCCCTGATGGGGATCAAAGCTCATCCAATGACATCCATACTAACCTCAACGGCCTTTGTGAATAAAGTACCAATCACAGAGATATGTTGAGCCACCACTTGGATGTCCAAACACACACTCATTAATCACTACCCAATAATATAAAGCTGTGGGATAGCTACCCTAGATGCACTTGTACTGCGAGGCCTGGAGCACTATGCTTGGCTGTGGGAGCAGTGCAGTCAGCTCTGCATGGCTGCTGGGGACATACTGCACTTTTGCATCAGTTCAGCCTCCCCTAACCAGTTCTCCAGTGTAGCCAGATTGATAGAACTGTCTCCTGCTCATCAAACTTCTGAAGGTAACTTTCAACAGCAGGTACCTGAAGATGCCAACCCAGCACAGCTTGCTGCATGTGACTTACCAGCAGCTGGCCAGAAACCATCACAGGAAGAGGTATCAGACAGCATCAGTTCTGTCGATTCAGAGCCAGGTAAGAAAATGTACAGAGGATGCATATTGCCCCTGCACACACACAAAGCTCCTCCAGATGATAGCCACCCAGAGATTCCACAACTCCTCTTTCTGATGACCTCACTCGGACTTGGATGCAGCCGCCTTTGTACTAGCAGAGTAGACAGATAGGCTAGCGATTCACAGAACAACCACATTTTGTCTGTTATTCTTTGCATGACTAACATTTAGGGCTCCTCTTGTGCAAGAATCTGCACAGATTCAGATTCACAACACAGAGCACTGCATAGACCCACAGTGAGAGACAATCAGAATAGACACAGGATGGGAAAGGAAACAGAGGCACTGAGAGGGGAAGGGATTTCCCCAATGTCATGCAAGAGCTCAAGAGTCCTGTGCCCTGCTCCCGTGGCTGGTCTATCTCTACCCTTAACACCCTTCAATTTCTTATTCCTTTCTCTAACCCCTTCACTCTCCCTTCCCCACTGAGCAGTCCCACAGACTCCAAGATCATTTCCCTGTGCAATTACTATTTCCGTTACACCTGCATTGGAGATGTTTGAATGGTCTGCTCTTGTCTGCATTCACACACACTCCAGTGGATTTTGCCCACCATTCGTCCATAGATTTCATGGCTAGGGACCATTCAGACCATCTGGCATAATCCCCTGTATCAAACAGACGAGACCTGGTGGAGCTAGAACAAGTCATTCCGAGAGATATCTGATCTGGAGGTAAAGCCATTAAGCAATAGAGAATCCCAACCAGCCTTGATAGGGAATCTCCCTCCCATTAAACATTTTCCTCTTATTCCTAGTGTTAATTTATTCACCTTCCAGCTGCTGTCTCTGCTCAGTCTGTGTTTACCAGATTCACAAGCCCCTAGGATTATATGAGGCCTTTGCTGAGCCTGGGAAAGCGGTCCCAATTGCATAAAGCTTGGTTTCAATGTAGCATTTCCCAGCAACAGAACAATGTAAGCCAGTTAACATGAGAGCATCGTGTTCATTTGATGTTTACAGCTTTTCTGCTGGACAAAGCTGACTTGTGGGAAGAAATGAGTGAAATTAAGAGGAGGAAGACAGCAAACATGGAGAACAATGCAAGTGGGGCTCCAGAGCAAGAGCCACCAGGTGGTTCACAGGAAAGGACAGAAAATCTCACAACAGACTTTGGCAGCCAGCTATCTTCTTGCCTGTGGTGTCCCAAGGATAGAGCAGATGCCAGCATGTTCCTAGGTGACAGAAAGGAGGGCTATACTGCTGTATCATTGAGCGAAGGCAGGAGCAATGAGAATATGTGGCAGGTTGGTCAGGGAAGACACTCTCCGGAAATAAAACTGGGCTTGAGGAAAAGGGAAGAGCCAGACATGATGGCACCCAAGGGCCATGTTCTCCAGTAAGGAGGAGAGGTGTGTCCTGAAGGAAGGAGCATAGCCTTCAGAATAAATCAGTGCTGTGTTCTACAGGGCCTTCCTTCTCTACCTCACTTTCCCTGTCTGCAAAATGGAGATAACACAGACCTAGCTATCTAGGGAGCTGTGGCCATAGGTATTAATATGTATAAAGTAGGGATGGTAAATATTGGTTAATTGAATAGTCGATTAACCTCATGAATTCTTATCGGTTAGTTGACTATTCTATAGTCCCTGGGGGTGGGGTTGGCAGCTAGTCACTCCAGCCTCACTCCTGAGGAGCCCCTTGCCACTCCACACTGCTGTGTCTCTATCAGAGGCAGCAGTCCGGGGTGTCAGGCAGTTGCTGGTCTGCAAGGGGAACCCCTCGCAAACTGGCTGCCTGCCACCCTGCGCTGCTGCATCTGATACAGAAGCAGCAGTGCAGGGTGGCATTAGCTCCTGTCCAGGGGGGGTGGATGTCTAAGCTCCCAGACCCGGCACGAGCTGGAACTGAGCCAGGCTGCCTGCCCACCTGGCTCCTAATACACTTTAAATGCAGAGCTGCAGTGGGAGTAGGTCCTGGACCCAGTGCAAGCTGGGACTGAACCAGGAATATACAGGCAAGGGGTAGAGGGGAAATGCGTGTAGTCTATAGCATTAACCTGTAAGCTTTTGCTTATCGGTTAATCAGTTAATCGACTACACTATTACATCCCTAGTATAAAGCATTTTGAGAGGCTTAGAGAGAAGGGCTAAGGATTATCTATCAGGAGTAATGTGGAAACATGGCTATTGGGATTTCTTTTAAAAAATCCTGGATTATGCAAAAGTCTAGGTCTGGTTTTCAGATAAGAGCAAGGTGGGCTGAGAATCTGGAGCTCTAAGAGGGGAATGGAGGGGTAGGGTCTAGTGGGTTAAAGCAGTGTGTGAGGTGGGATATAGGACTCTGAGTTCTAGTCCCAGCTCTGAGAAGGGGGTGGTGTCTAATGGCTAGAATGGGGAGGGCAGAAACCCATTGACATCTGTGGGAATCACATGTACTTAGTATCTTGGCCAAAAGGGCCCTGTTTGACACAAGGGAAACACCAGAAGTTCTTTGGGTTGGAGACTTCTGTTTACAAAAGGTACCTGTTATTTAGTGGTCCCAGGATTTTAGTAGCCCAACATGAAAGGGGCCTGAATTTGAGAGTGATGGCAGTGTCCGGAAATCAGGGTCCTTACAGCATATCTAGTTGGATGCTTAAAACATGAGGCACCTGATACCACTCCTTGCTTTGGAAGAATTTGGGCTGAATGTGTGAGCAGTATCTGGGATGGTAGGACATGGCCTCCAGATGCTGCTGTAACTCCCTTGCCAGGGGGATAATTCTCTGCTCCTGTCCAGTCAGAGACCAATGCCTGTTTGTATTTGTCTTGCAGAGTGACCAGTTGTGGCTGCAGGAGATTTCCAATCTTTCTGAATGGACGTCCTGAAATGGAGCCAGCCCTAGCCAAGGGTATGAGAATAGCTGTGCTCCCCATGCAAAGACAAATAAAGAACATCCATTCAATGGGGTTCTTGTTCTTTACTGTTGGATGACAATAGAGCCTAAGAGCCCTGATCATGCACTAGGACACTTCTGTGCTAGGCACTATACAAAAATGGTCCCAAATACCTGACACTGTTGTATTAGGAGGAAGGGAAGATGGCTTTGTAGTCAAGAGACATGACAGTGGTGCAGGACTCCTGGGTTCTTCTTTGTGTATATGTCCTGAGGGAGCTCCATCATAGAATGTTCATGCCTGTGGCTCTTGATCAGAGATTGCAAAGTAGTGCTCATGGATTTGTGCCCGTGTGAAACAACCCCTCATGTTCTGAACAAGTGCTCAATTGATGAGTGCAATTCTCCTCAACTGCTGACAGCTCAAGACTGAATCTTTGCTGTTAGTTTCCCACTTTTCTTTCATCTTCTGAAAGCCTTTATTTTTGTTTCATAGTTATTTACTTTTATTTGGGAGGGAGTGGTTTTTCCTACTTCTGGAACCTTGTTTGTGCTTAAGAATAATTTGTTATGCATAAGACCAAGGCCATCTCTAGGGGGCAGAGGGCCCAGGCAGAAGTGACAAATCCATCACTTATGGGACCAACTGTGCCAGCCAATCATGCTGGTCCACAGAGCCCCCCAGTTGTCCCAATTTGTCATATCCTAGGGACAGCTCTGCCTAAGAGTCTAGGGTTTAAGACTTGCCAGACCTACTACAGGTTTTTTCCCCAATACTGATGTATATTTGAGTTGCCTGTGGTGCCAGGGGGAATATCCCCTCAAAGTGTATGGTTTGTCTGAGAACTAAGGACAGTTCCAAAAAAAGATAGGGAGGCTAAACTAAAACTTCTCTTAATGGAATATGGCCTAGCTCTGGAGGAGTCTGCTTCTTCCCCTGTACACCAGCCTCAACATTGTAGACCACTCTGGTCACTGATCCAGCCTCACCTGTGACCACAGACACAAAGATCTCAGAGAGGAAAAAACACACACCCCCTATCAGAAAAATGAAGAAAAAGGGTAGGTCACCTCATGAGACCCTCCCTTGGAAGACCTCATGTCCCTTAAAGGGTATGTAAGAGCTCTAGTTGAGTCAGGTCCTGAAACCTTGTCTGGATAAGCTTTCTACCAGATAACCTATCACAGCAGCACTGCCTGATCCTACATGACACCATGATACACAGAGAGCTGCTATACATGCCTCAGTAGCGGCTTCTTAGGCAAGCTCTGAAGTGAGACAGAATCTTGCATTCAATTGGTACGGCAGCAGTCTTCATCTCACGGGGCCAAAATTTCATTTTTGGTATTGACTCAAGCCTAGACTATAGGCTAGTACAGCCCCCTGGCTCCTTCTAGGTTTCTATAATCTGAAAATCTCATCATTTTGGATGAGCCCAAATCTCCATTACTACAGAGAGTTGCCAGAGCCCCCTCACCAGTGCCTCACCTGCAGGCCAAAACCTGTCCATGTCTTCAGCAGTCAGCACTAGTTATTGTGCCCGAAGCACCAACACTTACCCCAGTAGATGAATTTTCATACTCTGCAGTACTGTACCATTCAGCTCCCAGGAATCCCTCTATTGAGGATGACCCTAAAGAATCTGCCAGGCACCACAGGCACAGGAAGTTTGATTATTAGGGACCCTTTCTCTGTCCCTCCACAGTGGTGACTGGGAGCCTTGAAGCCAGTTTGGTAACCAGTTTTATTGGGTGCCAAGAAGAGATTACGGGCACCCTTCAGGACCATCCCATCCAAGGCCAACAGTTCTCTCAGCCCAGTACCATGCTCTTCTTCTGGTTGTTGCGGAGCAGGAGCCAGTACCTCAAACTGAGGAGGTCTTGCCTCCTTCAGTCAAGTGCTCTTCATCTTCAGATGAGGTAGTAATGCCATCACTGCAGACTTAAAACATTCCAGGCCCTTGTGAAGAGGCTGGCAGACTCTTCAAATCCCGCTAAAGGAAGTCCAAGACTCACAGATTTCTTTGATAGACATCTTTAATATTAATTCTCAAGGGAAGGTTGCTTTACCTGTTAATGGGGAACTACTATCTTCTGTGTAGTAAGATGAGGGCCTGAAATATATGCCCAGGTATGGTGTGAGGCCTGAGGCCTGGAAGCAATAGTCAAGACTTTGCTCAGCTCAAATAAAGTCAAGTTGTGAGCAAGAAGTTAAGTTAATAAGCTTAAGCATAAATAAGGTTGAGGATATCAAACAATAGAGGGTATCAGATACAGATTATAAAACATTTTAGGGGGAGACACCTTGGTACCAACCTCCTCCCCAGCATACTGACCCAGGCTCTTGACCTGATCTTAACTGACAGCATGATAAATGGTGATCAAATTTCCCTTGTATGAGGTAAGAGGAGGAAACTAAGCAACAGGAGGTGGAAACCTGATATATCAGGAGTGAGGTGTAACTTGTTTGTACCTGTGTATAAAAGTAAACCCAAAGAATTGTTTTTATCTAGCCAAGGGGGCAATACTGAAGTCCATAGTATTGACTGAGCTAGTCCATTGTCATGGGGGTACATCTGTGTAGTGACTCAGTGGTGAGTCTGTTTGCTGACAACTATTACTGTGCTTCGCATGGCAATAAACCTGGCCTGGTGCCTTCAATCCTTATCTGATTTTGTGGTCTTGGGGGGATCCCTTGAAGTCTGTCATGTTGACTAATTGCACACGGTTAGCACAGTAGACAGGGGAGAACACATACGCAGGCAGCCGAAAGTTTATCAACATTGACGGAGCAGAAGACCTGTCAGGAACCCATCGGGAATGCCTGACTGATGACATGGGAATGCCTACACTATGGCAAACACCAGACACAATTTTACTATTTATAAGAAATCTAACAAAAAGTGCTTCATCTCAAATGGAATGGAACACTTCTTTTCTCACCCCTAGCCCTAACTCCTTAGTGGTGAATGCAGTCAATGAAAGGATCAGCCAAATTCAGTGTAGAGCTTCTCCAATAGACAAAGAATCTAGGGTACGTCTAAACTACATTTTTCTTTTGAAAGAAGATATGCAAATTTGGCGGTAATTTGCATATCTTCTTCCGATTGCTTTTTCAAAAGAGTTTTTTTCAAAAAAGCAAGCAGTTTAGATGCGGTTCTTTAAAAAAAAACTCCTTTTTTTGAAAGAACCTTCTTCCACAAAAATTGAGGTTTACACATTCTTTCGAAAAAAGGGTTTTTTTTTGAAAGAATCGTGTCTAAACTGCTTGCTTTTTTGAAAAAAACTCTTTTGAAAAAGCACTCAGAAGAAGATATGCAAATTACCACCAAATTTGCATATCTTCTTTCGAAAAAAGAACATAGTCTAGACGTACCCCTAAAGAGCCTGGACATCCTGGACTGAAAGAGCTATTTGTTAGCTGATCTTCAATTTTGTATTTCTAATTATCACATCTTGATAGTGAAGAACAACTTTACTGCATCTTCAAAATTTACATTCTTTATTGAACATTCGCCACAAGACCAGAGAAATCAGTCACAAAATGCTCTGTCCAAGTTGCTCTAGATGCTATCAACAAAACCTCCATATCCATGGGTGACAGTGGTAGTCATGAGAAGAACATCCTTGGGTCTTCTGAGATAAATATAGTCCATAGTTGAGGCTCTCCCATTTGAAGGACCAAAGATCTTCCATGAGCATACAAACTCTGCCTCCATACCCTCAGGAAGTCCAAGGCTATGCTGCAATCACTGGGAATCTACATGCCTGCAACAAAAAGATGATATAGTAGGATTCAGTCTGCCCAAAGATTCAAGTCATTCCAGTACCATCAACAGTCAACTTTTCCAAAAACTCAGAAGGCCTTTAGAAGCGGCAAGCAGCAGAAATAAGGACTACCCATCCCTTCTTCTCAATCATCAGTTGACATGTCAGCCAAGGACATCAATCAACCCCATTCACGGATTGTGCAGTTTTCCTCCCATTGGAGATTGACTATCCCACTATTTACCTGCCGGGGAACTCCCTACCTCAGACAAGTAGATACAAAAAGTTGTCTATCCACTTCCATTCTATCCCCAAACCCACCAAGGTTCCCTCTAATTTTACCCACCCCTGAGCAGAATGAATTTTGTTAAGTGAATCATTATGGAGGTGATGTAAGACACATCACCTTCATATTGGTGCACATAACAAAAATAATATGGTGGGGGTGTGGTCAAGGGGTTCATAGGGAGAAGGCTCAGGCCTATAGCAGAGGATTGGGGTGCAAGGCTATAAGAGCTCTGATTGAGGGTGCTGGCTGTGGATTGGAGCTAGGAATGGGGCTCAAGCTGGAGCAGAAGGTTAGGGTGCAGGAGTGAGGGCTCCAGTTAGGGATACAGGCTATGGATTGGGGCTGGATTTGGGAAAGGTTTGGGGTGAAGAAGGGTGCTCTGAGACTACTGTGAGGAGAGAGGACTCCCACCGGCTCTCTTTCCTTGCAGCAGCACCGAGTGGGCAGGTGGGGGTTTGCTCGGCTCACTAGGCCCAAATGGGGTGTGGCTGGATTGGGCCTGGGGCCAGGCCACTGTGTCTGGATGGGGGACAGGGATGAAGCTGAATGGGGGCAAGGGTTGGGCCATGGCAGCTAGATGGGGCTGGGGCTGTATGGAGGCCAGGACGTTGTGTCCAGATGGAGGTCAGGGCAGAGTGCCACAGCCAGGCTGCCATGGCCAGAGCAGAACCACGGCACCAGGGTGTGCTGCAAGATCAAGCCTAGGGCCAGGCTACTGCAGCCAGATGAGGGCCAGGGCTAGGCTGTCTCAGCCCGATAGAATCTGGGCTGCTGTGACTGAAGAATAGCTGGAGCAATGTAGCCGGGACACCGAGGCCAAAGAGGACTGGGCTCGAATGGGGACTGGCTGGAGCGCTGTGGCCAGATGGGGGCTGGGGGCAGAATTGCTCTCTCACCCCCCAGCAGGATAGGGTTCCAGCTGTCCGGTTTTGAACTGGACAGTCCAGTATTTGAGCTTCCTGTTTGGGAAACAAATTGAGAAAATATAAATGTCTGGTATTTTCTAAATAAGAAGTAATGTAGATTGTGATGCAATGTCATGTGTGTCCGGTATTTTTGTTGAAATCATCTGGCAACCCTACAGCAGGATTGGGGCCAGACTGACTGCCTGTGGGTCCACGCTGGATCCCATCAACCCCAGTGGGTTGGAGGACAGTCTACTTTGGGCCACAGGGGGCAGCCCTTCCCCAGATGCCACAGGTCCCTGGCCTGCACTGTTTCATTGAATGCCTGTGCAGTGCTAAACAGGCAGCTGCACATCCACTCAGCTTCCTGTGTGCTGCGGAACACCTGTTCCTCGACCTGTGGGAGGCGCTGGGAGGGAGAAGAGGAGCAGGAATGGGGCGCACTCAGGGTTGGGGTGGGAAGAGGCAGAACAGGAGTGGGGTCTTGGGGGAAGGGATGGGGCTGGCAGTGGAGGCTCTGGAGAAGGGGTGGAGTGGGAGTGGAGGTAGGGGTGCTGAAGGATTGTAAGGGAAGGAAATGATGGGAGAATGCTGAGGACCTGCCTGCTTGCCCACGCACCCACCCAGTGATGGGAGGGGTGGCAGAGGAATGCTAGGAGGTGACTGGGGAGTGCTAGGGAGGTATTGGAGGGGTGGGTGAGAGTGCTAGGGGAGTCGTGGGGGTGGCTGTGAGTACGGAGGGAGTAATGGGGGGTGACTGGGAGAGACGAGGGGTAGTGGAGGGGTGGTCAAGCGTGCTGAGAGGTGGCTGAGAATACTGGGGAGGTAGCTGAGGCAATGTCCAGAGAATGCTGGGAGTAGTGACCAGTGAGGGCAAGAGAATAGTGGGGGAGGAGGGTGACAACAGAGGCGGAGGAGGGTGAGGCTGGGGCAGTAGTGGTGAAGGGGGGTGAGGGAAGTGCTGAGGAGGTAGCTAGGAGGAGGGTTGGGGGCAGCAGGGAAGGAGTAACAGGGAGGGCTGGGTGTAGTCGGGGAAACTGGAGAGGCTACAGGGAGGGAAGCAGGGGTGACTGGGAAGAACTGGGATGCAGTGGGGGTGACTGGAGAGCGCTGGGTGTCGCGGGGGGAGCCGGGCGGGTACGGGGGTCGCCGGGAGGTTGGGTTGCTCGGACGGGACGGGCAGGTCCCTGGCGCTGAGCGTGTCCCGCCGCGGGGAGCGGGCGCTATGGGGGTGTCTCGGCCCAGCCCGGTCCCTCCCTCGCTCCCGCCTCTCTCCCGTCACGGGGGGCGGGCCGGGCCGGCCGGGCGATGTCGGCTGCAGCGGATGCGGCCCCAGGCGGGCCGGAGGCGCCGGGCCCGGCCAGCTCTCCCTGGGTCCCCGCTGGCGGGCTGGCGCTGGGCCCCGGCTCCTCCGCGCTCTGCTGGGCCGCGCTGCTTGCCTGCTTCAGCCTGGCCTGCGCCTACGTGGGCAGCCTCTACGTGTGGAACAGCCACCTGCCCCGGTGAGTGCCCCGGTACCGCCCCCCCCCCGACTCCCTGCCCGGTCAGTGCCCCGGTGCCGCCCCCCCCACGACTCCCTACCCGGTGAGTGCCCCGGTGCCGCCCCCCCCCGACTCCCTGCCCGGTGAGGGTGGGCCCCCCGGGGTGCCCCGGGCCCCCCCCCCGACTCCCTACCCGGTGAGTGCCCCGGTGCCGCCCCCCCCCGACTCCCTACCCGGTGAGTGCCCCGGTGCCGCCCCCCCCCCGACTCCCTGCCCGGTGAGTGCCCCGGTGCCGCCCCCCCCCCGACTCCCTGCCCGGTGAGTGCCCCGGTGCCGCCCCCCCCCCCCCCGACTCCCTGCCCGGTGAGTGCCCCGGTGCCGCCCCCCCCCCCCGACTCCCTGCCCGGTGAGTGCCCCGGTGCCGCCCCCCCCCCGACTCCCTGCCCGGTCAGTGCCCCGGTGCCGCCCCCCCCCCCCGACTCCCTACCCGGTGAGTGCCCCGGTACCGCCCCCCCCCGACTCCCTACCCCGGTGAGTGCCCCGGTGCCGCCCCCACCCCCGACTCCCTGCCCGGTGAGTGCCCCGGTGCCGCCCCCCCCGACTCCCTACTCGGTGAGTGCCCCGGTGCCGCCCCCCCCCCCGACTCCCCTGCCCGGTCAGTGCCCCGGTGCCGCCCCCCCCCGACTCCCTACCCGGTGAGTGCCCCGGTGCCGCCCCCCCCCGACTCCCTGCCCGGTCAGTGCCCCGGTGCCGCCCCCCCCCCCCGACTCCCTACCCGGTCAGTGCCCCGGTGCCGCCCCCCCCCCCCCCGACTCCCTACCCGGTCAGTGCCCCGGTGCCGCCCCCCCCCCCGACTCCCTGCCCGGTCAGTGCCCCGGTACCGCCCCCCCCCGACTCCCTACCCGGTTAGTGCCCCGGTGCCGCCCCCCCCCGACTCCCTACCCGGTGAGTGCCCCGGTGCCGCCCCCCCCCCGACTCCCTGCCCGGTCAGTGCCCCGGTGCCGCCCCCCCCCGACTCCCTACCCCGGTGAGTGCCCCGGTGCCGCCCCCCCCCGACTCCCTGCCCGGTCAGTGCCCCGGTGCCGCCCCCCCCCCACTCCCTGCCCGGTCAGTGCCCCGGTGCCGCCCCCCCCCCCGACTCCCTGCCCGGTCAGTGCCCCGGTGCCGCCCCCCCCCCCCGACTCCCTGCCCGGTGAGTGCCCCGGTGCCGCCCCCCCCCCCGACTCCCTGCCCGTCAGTGCCCCGGTGCAGCCCCCCCCCGACTCCCTGCCCGGTCAGTGCCCCGGTACCGCCCCCCCCCCGACTCCCTACCCGGTGAGTGCCCCGGTGCCGCCCCCCCCCGACTCCCTACCCCGGTGAGTGCCCCGGTGCCGCCCCCCCCCCGACTCCCTGCCCGGTGAGTGCCCCGGTGCCGCCCCCCCCCGACTCCCTGCCCAGTCAGTGCCCCGGTGCCGCCCCCCCCCGACTCCCTACCTGGTGAGTGCCCCGGTGCCGCCCCCCCCCCCGACTCCCTGCCCGGTCAGTGCCCCGGTGCCGCCCCCCCCCGACTCCCTACCCGGTCAGTGCCCCGGTGCCCGCCCCCCCCCGACTCCCTGCCCGGTCAGTGCCCCGGTACCACCCCCCCCCGACTCCCTGCCCGGTCAGTGCCCCGGTACCGCCCCCCCCCCCCGACTCCCTGCCTGGTCAGTGCCCCGGTACCAACCGCCCCCCCCCCGACTCCCTGCCCGGTCAGTGCCCCGGTACCGCCCCCCCCCCGACTCCCTACCCGGTCAGTGCCCCGGTACCGCCCCCCCCCCCGACTCCCTGCCCGGTCAGTGCCCCGGTACCGCCCCCCCCCCCGACTCCCTACCCGGTCAGTGCCCCGGTACCAACCGCCCCCCCCCCCCGACTCCCTGCCCGGTCAGTGCCCCGGTGCTGCCCCCCCCGACTCCCTGCCCGGTCAGTGCCCCGGTGCCGCCCCCCCCCCCGACTCCCTACCCCGGTGAGTGCCCCGGTGCCGCCCCCCCCCCGACTCCCTGCCCGGTCAGTGCCCCGGTGCCGCCCCCCCCCCCGATTCCCTGCCCGGTCAGTGCCCCGGTGCCGCCCCCCCCCCCCGACTCCCTGCCCGGCCAGTGCCCCGGTGCCGCCCCCCCCCCGACTCCCTGCCCGGTGAGTGCCCCGGTGCCGCCCCCCCCCCCCCACTCCCTGCCCGGTCAGTGCCCCGGTGCCGCCCCCCCCCCGACTCCCTACCCGGTGAGTGCCCCGGTACCGCCCCCCCCCCGACTCCCTGCCCGGTCAGTGCCCCGGTACCCCCCCCCCCCCCGACTCCCTACCCGGTGAGTGCCCCGGTGCCGCCCCCCCCCGACTCCCTACCCCGGTGAGTGCCCCGGTGCCGCCCCCCCCCCGACTCCCTGCCCGGTGAGTGCCCCGGTGCCGCCCCCCCCGACTCCCTACTCGGTGAGTGCCCCGGTGCCGCCCCCCCCCGACTCCCTGCCCGGTCAGTGCCCCGGTGCCGCCCCCCCCCGACTCCCTACCCGGTGAGTGCCCCGGTGCCGCCCCCCCCCCCGACTCCCTGCCCGGTCAGTGCCCCGGTGCTGCCCCCCCCCCCGACTCCCTACCCGGTCAGTGCCCCGGTGCCGCCCCCCCCCGACTCCCTACCCGGTCAGTGCCCCGGTGCCGCCCCCCCCCCCCCGACTCCCTGCCCGGTCAGTGCCCCGGTGCCGCCCCCCCCCCCCCGACTCCCTACCCGGTCAGTGCCCCGGTGCCGCCCCCCCCCCCCCCGACTCCCTGCCCGGTCAGTGCCCCGGTGCCGCCCCCCCCCCCGACTCCCTACCCGGTCAGTGCCCCGGTGCCGCCCCCCCCCCGACTCCCTACCCGGTCAGTGCCCCGGTGCCGCCCCCCCCCCCCGACTCCCTGCCCGGTCAGTGCCCCGGTGCCGCCCCCCCCCGACTCCCTACCCTGGTGAGTGCCCCGGTGCCGCCCCCCCCCCCGACTCCCTGCCCGGTCAGTGCCCCGGTGCCGCCCCCCCCCCGACTCCCTGCCCCGGTGAGTGCCCCGGTGCCGCCCCCCCCCCCCGACTCCCTACCCAGTCAGTGCCCCGGTACCAACCGCCCCCCCCCGACTCCCTGCCCGGTCAGTGCCCCGGTACCGCCCCCCCCCGACTCCCTGCCCGGTCAGTGCCCCGGTACCGCCCCCCCCCGACTCCCTGCCCGGTCAGTGCCCCGGTACCAACCGCCCCCCCCCCCGACTCCCTGCCCGGTCAGTGCCCCGGTACCGCCCCCCCCCCGACTCCCTACCCGGTCAGTGCCCCGGTACCGCCCCCCCCCCCGACTCCCTGCCCGGTCAGTGCCCCGGTGCCGCCCCCCCCCCCGACTCCCTGCCCGGTCAGTGCCCCGGTGCCGCCCCCCCCCCGACTCCCCTGCCCGGTCAGTGCCCCGGTGCCGCCCCCCCCCCGACTCCCTGCCCGGTCAGTGCCCCGGTGCCGCCCCCCCCCCCCGACTCCCTGCCCGGTCAGTGCCCCGGTGCCGCCCCCCCCCCCCGACTCCCTGCCCGGTGAGTGCCCCGGTGCCCCCCCCCCCCCCGACTCCCTGCCCGGTCAGTGCCCCGGTGCAGTCCCCCCCCCGACTCCCTGCCCGGTCAGTGCCCCGGTACCGCCCCCCCCCGACTCCCTACCCGGTGAGTGCCCCGGTGCCGCCCCCCCCCCGACTCCCTACCCCGGTGAGTGCCCCGGTGCCGCCCCCCCCCCCCGACTCCCTGCCCGGTGAGTGCCCCGGTGCCGCCCCCCCCCGACTCCCTGCCCAGTCAGTGCCCCGGTGCCGCCCCCCCCCCGACTCCCTACCTGGTGAGTGCCCCGGTGCCGCCCCCCCCCCCGACTCCCTGCCCGGTCAGTGCCCCGGTGCCGCCCCCCCCCCCCGACTCCCTACCCGGTCAGTGCCCCGGTGCCGCCCCCCCCCCGACTCCCTGCCCGGTCAGTGCCCCGGTACCGCCCCCCCCCGACTCCCTGCCCGGTCAGTGCCCCGGTACCAACCGCCCCCCCCCCGACTCCCTGCCCGGTCAGTGCCCCGGTACCGCCCCCCCCCGACTCCCTACCCGGTCAGTGCCCCGGTACCGCCCCCCCCCCCGACTCCCTGCCCGGTCAGTGCCCCGGTGCCGCCCCCCCCCCCGACTCCCTGCCCGGTCAGTGCCCCGGTGCCGCCCCCCCCCCGACTCCCTGCCCGGTCAGTGCCCCGGTGCCGCCCCCCCCCCGACTCCCTGCCCGGTCAGTGCCCCGGTGCCGCCCCCCCCCCGACTCCCTGCCCGGTCAGTGCCCCGGTGCCGCCCCCCCCCCCCCGACTCCCTGCCCGGTGAGTGCCCCGGTGCCGCCCCCCCCCCCGACTCCCTGCCCGGTCAGTGCCCCGGTGCAGCCCCCCCCCCGACTCCCTGCCCGGTCAGTGCCCCGGTACCGCCCCCCCCCCCGACTCCCTACCCCGGTGAGGGTGCCCCCTTGCCCCGGTGCCGCCCCCCCCCGACTCCCTCCCGGTGAGTGCCCCGGTGCCGCCCCCCCCCCGACTCCCTGCCCGGTGAGTGCCCCGGTGCCGCCCCCCCCCGACTCCCTACCTGGTGAGTGCCCCGGTGCCGCCCCCCCCCCCCCGACTCCCTGCCCGGTCAGTGCCCCGGTGCCGCCCCCCCCCGACTCCCTACCCGGTCAGTGCCCCGGTGCCGCCCCCCCCCCGACTCCCTGCCCGGTCAGTGCCCCGGTACCACCCCCCCCCGACTCCCTGCCCGGTCAGTGCCCCGGTACCGCCCCCCCCCCCGACTCCCTGCCTGGTCAGTGCCCCGGTACCAACCGCCCCCCCCCCCGACTCCCTGCCCGGTCAGTGCCCCGGTACCGCCCCCCCCCCCGACTCCCTACCCGGTCAGTGCCCCGGTACCGCCCCCCCCCCCCCGACTCCCTGCCCGGTCAGTGCCCCGGTACCGCCCCCCCCCCCGACTCCCTACCCGGTCAGTGCCCCGGTACCAACCGCCCCCCCCCCCGACTCCCTGCCCGGTCAGTGCCCCGGTGCTGCCCCCCCCCCGACTCCCTGCCCGGTGAGTGCCCCGGTGCCGCCCCCCCCCCCCCCGACTCCCTACCCCGGTGAGTGCCCCGGTGCCGCCCCCCCCCCGACTCCCTGCCCGGTCAGTGCCCCGGTGCCGCCCCCCCCCCCGATTCCCTGCCCGGTCAGTGCCCCGGTGCCGCCCCCCCCCCCGACTCCCTGCCCGGTCAGTGCCCCGGTGCCGCCCCCCCCCCGACTCCCTGCCCGGTGAGTGCCCCGGTGCCGCCCCCCCCCCCCCCGACTCCCTGCCCGGTCAGTGCCCCGGTGCCGCCCCCCCCCCGACTCCCTACCCGGTGAGTGCCCCGGTACCGCCCCCCCCCCGACTCCCTGCCCGGTCAGTGCCCCGGTACCGCCCCCCCCCGACTCCCTACCCGGTGAGTGCCCCGGTGCCGCCCCCCCCCGACTCCCTACCCCGGTGAGTGCCCCGGTGCCGCCCCCCCCCCGACTCCCTGCCCGGTGAGTGCCCCGGTGCCGCCCCCCCCGACTCCCTACTCGGTGAGTGCCCCGGTGCCGCCCCCCCCCGACTCCCTGCCCGGTCAGTGCCCCGGTGCCGCCCCCCCCCGACTCCCTACCCGGTGAGTGCCCCGGTGCCGCCCCCCCCCCCCCGACTCCCTGCCCGGTCAGTGCCCCGGTGCTGCCCCCCCCCCGACTCCCTACCCGGTCAGTGCCCCGGTGCCGCCCCCCCCCGACTCCCTACCCGGTCAGTGCCCCGGTGCCGCCCCCCCCCCGACTCCCTGCCCGGTCAGTGCCCCGGTGCCGCCCCCCCCCCCCACTCCCTGCCCGGTCAGTGCCCCGGTGCCGCCCCCCCCCGACTCCCTACCCGGTCAGTGCCCCGGTGCCGCCCCCCCCCCGACTCCCTGCCCGGTCAGTGCCCCGGTGCCGCCCCCCCCGACTCCCTACCGTGGTGAGTGCCCCGGTGCCGCCCCCCCCCCCGACTCCCCTGCCCGGTCAGTGCCCCGGTGCCGCCCCCCCCCGACTCCCTGCCCCGGTGAGTGCCCCGGTGCCGCCCCCCCCCCCCGACTCCCTACCCAGTCAGTGCCCCGGTACCAACCGCCCCCCCCCCGACTCCCTGCCCGGTCAGTGCCCCGGTACCGCCCCCCCCCGACTCCCTGCCCGGTCAGTGCCCCGGTACCGCCCCCCCCCCGACTCCCTGCCCGGTCAGTGCCCCGGTACCAACCGCCCCCCCCCCCCGACTCCCTGCCCGGTCAGTGCCCCGGTACCCGCCCCCCCCCGACTCCCTACCCGGTCAGTGCCCCGGTACCGCCCCCCCCCCCCCGACTCCCTGCCCGGTCAGTGCCCCGGTACCCCCCCCCCCCCCCGACTCCCTCCCGGTCAGTGCCCCGGTAACCGCCCCCCCCCCCGACTCCCTGCCCGGTCAGTGCCCCGGTACCCCCCCCCCCCCGACTCCCTCCCGGTAGTGCCCCGGTGCCGCCCCCCCCCGACTCCCTACCCCGGTAGTGCCCCGGTCCGCCCCCCCCCCCGACTCCCTGCCCGGTAGTGCCCCGGTCCGCCCCCCCCGACTCCCTACCGGTGAGTGCCCCGGTGCCCCCCCCCCCGACTCCCTGCCCGGTGAGTGCCCCGGTGCCGCCCCCCCCCCCCGACTCCCTCCCGGTAGTGCCCCGGTGCCGCCCCCCCCCGACTCCCTCCCGGTGAGTGCCCCGGTGCCGCCCCCCCCCCCCCGACTCCCTGCCCGGTGAGTGCCCCGGTGCCCGCCCCCCCCCCGACTCCCTACCCGGTCAGTGCCCCGGTGCCGCCCCCCCCCGACTCCCTCCCGGTCAGTGCCCCGGTGCCGCCCCCCCCCCCCCCCGACTCCCTGCCCGGTCAGTGCCCCGGTGCCGCCCCCCCCCCCCGACTCCCTACCCGGTCAGTGCCCCGGTGCCGCCCCCCCCCCCGACTCCCTACCCGGTCAGTGCCCCGGTGCCGCCCCCCCCCCCCCGACTCCCTGCCCGGTCAGTGCCCCGGTGCCGCCCCCCCCCCGACTCCCTACCCGGTAGTGCCCCGGTGCCGCCCCCCCCCCCGACTCCCTGCCCGGTCAGTGCCCCGGTGCCGCCCCCCCCCCGACTCCCTGCCCCGGTAGTGCCCCGGTGCCGCCCCCCCCCCCCGACTCCCTACCCGTAGTGCCCCGGTCCCCCCCCCCCCCGACTCCCTGCCCGGTCAGTGCCCCGGTCCGCCCCCCCCCCGACTCCCTGCCCGGTCAGTGCCCCGGTCCGCCCCCCCCCCCCCCCGACTCCCTCCCGGTCAGTGCCCCGGTACCAACCGCCCCCCCCCCCCGACTCCCTGCCCGTCAGTGCCCCGGTACCGCCCCCCCCCGACTCCCTCCCGGTCAGTGCCCCGGTACCCCCCCCCCCCCGACTCCCTGCCCGGTCAGTGCCCCGGTACCCCGCCCCCCCCCCGACTCCCTCCCGGTCAGTGCCCCGGTACCAACCGCCCCCCCCCCCCGACTCCCTGCCCGGTCAGTGCCCCGGTACCGCCCCCCCCGACTCCCTCGGTCAGTGCCCCGGTACCGCCCCCCCCCCCCCCCCCACTCCCTCCCGGTCAGTGCCCCGGTAGCCCCCCCCCCGACTCCCTACCCGGTCGTGCCCCGGTCCCCCCCCCCCGACTCCCTACCCGGTCGGTGCCCCGGTACCTACCGCCCCCCCCCCCCGACTCCCTACCCGGTCGGTGCCCCGGTCCCCGCCCCCCCCCCCCCGACTCCCTACCCCCCGGTCGGTTGGGGCCCCCGGTACCGCCCCCCCCCCCCCGCCCGACTCCCTACCCGGTCGGTGCCCCGGTCCCCCCCCTCCCCCCCCGACTCCCTACCCGGTCGGTGCCCCGGTACCGCCCCCCAACTCCCTACCCGGTCAGTGCCCCGGTACCCGCCCCCCAACTCCCTACCCGGTCAGTGCCCCGGTAGGGCCCCCCCCCCGACTCCCTACCCGGTCAGTGCCCCGGTATCGCCCCCCCCCCACTCCGACTCCCTACCTCGTGACGGTCCCAGTACTGCCCCCCTTTCCCCCCGAGCTCCCTGCCCCGGTGAGGGTCCCGGTACCGTCCCCCTCCCCGGACTCCCAGACCCGGAGAGTGTTCCTGTACTGCCCGCCCCCGAGAGCTTCCTGCCCCAGTGAGTGTCCCAGTACCAGCCCAAGCCCCATGACCCAGTAAGTGTCCTGGCACTGTCCCCTCTCCCAAGCTTCCTGGCACAGTGAGTGCTGATACTCCTCCCCCTCTCCCCTGCCCCCCGAGCTCCATGCCTTGGTAAGTGGCCTGGCCCCCTTAGCCATCTACCCCAGTAAGTGTCCCCACACATTACTGATCCCTAACCCTAACCCTCCTCCAGAGCTGTGTGTCCTCATGAGTGTACCAATCCTACCCCCAGGAGCCACCTGCCTGAGAGAGTGACCCCTGGTACCAATCCCCCTCCCCCAAAGCCATCTGCCCCTGTGAATTGGCCCCACTGAGCTGCCTGCCCTGGTTAGTGCCTCCCTCATACCAACCCAGTCTCCCTGAACCACAAAGATAAGATGGGGAAGAAGGAGGGAACTCAGGAAAGGAGGATGAGGAAGGAAGCGAAATAAAGGGCAGAGGGAAATAGGTTGGGGAATTCTGCCCCCAACATGAAATTGTCATTAACAATGGACTCGGTTCCCTCCCCCAAATAAGCTTGACACCTGGCTTACAATAAGACACGCAAAGAGGAAAAGCATAGTCCAAGGTCACAAGGTGGGTTAATGGCAGAGCCAGGAACAGAACCCAGAAGTCCTGAAGAAGTCCCTAAGCTGCATGACAGAGCAGCCTCCCATTCCTCTGTGCCCTGAAGGTTTCTCTCCATTTGCAGAGACCACCCGGCTGTGATCAAACGGCGATTCACCAGCGTTCTGATTGTCTCTGGCCTCTCGCCACTCTTTCTCTGGCTCTGGAAGGAGCTAACAGGTATTAAGGTAGGACTGTCACCTGATCACTTCCCCCTCCCCCCTTAATCCCCCATGGGTAAAATGCCTAAAGTGGGATAGCAGTCATGTGACTTGTGTAGCAAGCTGAGACAATCTTGAGGATGATAGAAGTAGTCATATGATGCTGGGCCTCCCTTGGATTCCATTGCCCCTCCTTCCTGGTTCCCATCAGGCACCTGGAGAAAAGGTTCCTAATTCCATCCGGGAGACGCCTGTAGGCTTTGTTCACAATTCCAAGTTTTGTCAAGAAAATTTATGCTAACACCCTCAAGTCGACAAAACAAAAATTGCCAGAGGGTGTTCACACTTGCTCCCTCTGTTGACAGATCATGTCCTCATTGGTGGCACCATCATAGACAGTATGAGCAATGCTCTGTGGGTATGCAGTGTTGTGGGAAGGCAAGGTCTTGGAATTCCTTTTGAGTTTTCCCAGCCCACCCTCAGCTGCCCAGAGCAGAGTATCTCTGAGCTCTCTATGCTGGGAATACCAGAGCAGTGCAGCAGTCTTCTCCCCCCTGCTCCCCAATGACAGCAGTCTGCCTGCCTCTGTGTTCCTAGTACAGGGCAGAACAGGAACATTCCAATGATCTGCTCTTTAACAGCAATGTCTACACTGGCTCTTTGATGACAAAAAAAGGGAGGGGAAAAGAAGTTAGAGAGGTGGAAGTTTATTGTTGCCAAGAGTGGACATTTTTCTGGACAAAAGTCACGTTGTATACACACTCTCACTATTTTGCCACTAAAAGGCAGTTTTTGGTGACAAAAGTTGGTGGTGTAGACAGGGCCTTAGTTCAGGGGTGGGCGATAATTTTTGATAGGCAGTCACTCCAAGATTTTGGTAAGTGGTCAGTGGCTTTACTTTTCTGTGGAGAGGTGCGGGTCTGGGATTGAAGTTAGGTGCAGAAGGGAGCTCTGGGTGGGAGATTGGGGTGCAGGAGAGGATGTGGGGTCTGGGAGAGAGTTAGGGTGAAGGAGGGGGTTGTGACCTGGGGCAGGGGATTGGGATGCAGCAGGAGGTGCAGAGTTAGGGAGAGGATATGGATGCAAGAGAGGATTCTGGCCTGGGGGAGGAGTGTGGGAAGGGCTGCAGGGTCTGTGAGGGAGTTGTAACTGGGGGCAAGAGGAGCAGGGGGAATGCAGAGAGTTTGGATGGTGACCTAGGGCAAGGAGTTGGGGTGTCGGAGGGGGTGGGGTGCCAGAGGTGATTACCGAGGCGGTTCCTGGCCAGCAGCCCAGCAGAACCCTCAGGCAGGCTCCTTGCTTGCCTCAGTCACAAGCCACTCAAAGCAGCCAGCTACTATGGCCTTGTGCCTCTCTCCTCCGAGTGCCCATGGGGAGGGAGACTTCTCACACTGCCCCTGTCCCCAGCACAAGTGTCACAGCTCCCATTAGCTGGAAACCACAAAATCTCTTTCCTCCTCCCACAAGGGACACTCGGTACCTAGAGGCACATGGTTCCATCAGCTAGCTGCTTTGAGTGCCTGGGGCTGTGGCTGTTAGGGAGCTTGCCTGAGGGTCCCTGCAGGCCATGGGCCAGATCTAAAGGCTTGGCAGGCCATATTCAGTCCATAGGCCAGATTTTGCTCATCCTGCCTTTGTCCTGTGCCATCCTCTGCCTCACCCTCTGGCTCTGAGTATTGTATTAGATGATGATTACACACCCTGATCAAAATCAGGGTGCCTCTGTCATTCTGGGTACTGCACAGATCCCAGCCAGAATCAGGGCACTATGGTGCTGGGTGCTGTACAGTGAAAGACAGGCCCCGCCCTAAAGAAATCACAGTCTAAACAAGGGGTTTTCAGACTCTGGGTTGTGGTTTGCCCTTACAAGCCACTAGCTAGCCATGAGATGCTTCATTTACCTGTGCCTCTGCAGGTATGGATGATCACTGTTCCCAGCCAATGGAAGCTGTGGGAAGCAGTGCAGACGGAGATGCAACTCTCGTTGGCCAGGAACAGCTATCAACAGCCAATGGGTGCCATGATTGCCTGTGCCTGTCGAGGCTCAGGTCAACAAAGTATCTCATGGCCAGCACAAGCCGCAACCCAGAGTCTGAAAATCCCTGGTCTAAACAGGCACAGGATGGGAGGGAAAACAAAGGCACAGAGAGGTGAAGGGACTAGCCCAAGGTCTCTGGCAGAGCTGAAATAGAACCCAGGAACCCTATGTGCCACCTCTGTGCACTAGTCACTGGAATGAGGGAGCTTACTGCAGAGCTGGGCTGGGGGGTGATGGTGCTTGCATGGTCCTGATCCACATGTGTTTTGTGTTTTGCTCAGCCAGGTATATCCCTGCTAGCTCTGCTGGGCTTCCGGCTGGAGGGCATCGTGCCAGCAACTGTACTGCCCTTGTTGCTTACCATGGTACGTGTGGGGATAATGTCCTAAGGCTGCCCTGCTCCAAGCTGGCAAGTGTCTGATAGAGGCTCTGCTGGGAGCAGGTGCCTACTTTCTCTTGGGGGGGGCCAATGGCTCGCCTGTCAAATTGCCTTTTCTCAGCTCTGCTAACTGTAGCATGTCAGTGAACAGAGATAGAGATGCCAGGCTGCTGGGGACAGCTCACTGCAAGGCATGGACTCCTCCTTGGTGGGGATGTGGTGCAGGTTGATTTGCCCTGACCTTGCTAGCGGAATGGGCACAGCAGAGCTGCCCCTCTGAGATCAGTTGGAAGGATTGTGACTCACTGAGCAGACAGGGCTTAATGGCCAGATGCAGAGCTAGACTGAGATTTCCAAACTGCCCAGGAGCTTTAAATGCACACTAAAATGCCAGAGAATCACATGCCTGGGCCCTTTATGTGACATTTGAACAATGGCTGCCATCTGGGGGGAAGGGGTGACAGGACTGACAGCCAGGGTAACCCTAAATGCCAAAGGGGATGCTCACTCAACCCCTCCTTTTCTGTGCCAGGTCCTGTTCCTTGGACCCCTTATTCAGCTCTCGATGGACTGTCCCTGGGGTTGGCTTGATGGATTGAAGGTCATGTTTGGTAAGGCTTTGGTGGCAAGTAGGGACTCAGACCAAAATCATCCCGTTGTGCTGGGTGACACATGGACACACTGAGAGACAGTCTCTGCCCTGAGGAGATCATGGTCTCACTAGCTAAAGTCTTGGAGGGGAACAGACTCACCTGAGGCCATTGTCAGGACCAGGATGACAACCCAGGAGTGCCAGCTCTCAGCACAATGTGGCTAGAACAGTGGTTCCCAATGTGTGGTCTGCGGACCCCTGGTGGTCTGTGACGGTACTGCTGGGTGTCTGTGGAAAGTTTTAAAATAAGGATCAGTCCCACCACAGTGGACCTGATCCTTCTTTTTTTCTCTCTTTTTCTCTCTTTTCTGCCCCTCTTTTTTTTTTCTTGATTCCCTCTCTTTTTTCTCCTTTTTTCTTTTTTCTCTATTTCTCTCTTCTTTCTCTTTTTTTCTTGTTTCCTTCTCTCTTATTTCTCTTATTTCTTTTTTCTCTCTTCTTTTTTCTTTTTCCCTCCTTTTTTCTTTCTCTCTCTTTTCTTTCTCTTTTTCTGTTTTTCTCTTTTTTCTCTGCTTTTACTTTTTTCTTTTCTCTCTCTCCTCTCTCTTTTTTTCTCTTTTTCTCTTTTTTATTTTTCTCTCTTTTTTTTTTCTTTTTTTCCTCCCACAGGGAGGGGGGTACATGAAATGCTAATAGATTGAAAAGGGGTCCATATGCTCAAAAAGGTTGGGAAGCACTGGTCTAGACTATGCTGCCTGTAACAACAAGTTGCAGGGAGTGTTGGTGGTGAGCTAAGGGCACAGGTAGGCAGTAGGGATGTGAATGATTAACCAGTAACCATCAGCCTTACCAGGTAATGCTTACAGGTTATGGTTAATTGTCAATGGCTGGAGTAGCCCCCCAGCAGGGGCTGCTGCAGCCCGGTAAGGCTCCCTGAAGAAGGGTGGGGGGCTCTCCAGCCCAGCTGGAGCAGTTTACGCCTAGAGTGGGCCCAACTCAACACATCATGGGCAGGGGAGCTTCAGCCTGGCTCTCAGCTGGAGCAGTCCCCCCGTTCACCCCCATTTAAGTAGTTAACCAGTGAAACATAACATTTAACCAGTTAACTGAATAAATGGGATTTTACATCTCTAGTAGGCAGAGCTCTGTCTCCTGGGAGCTGCCCAGAGCTAGAGAGAGTGCACAGGGACAAGGCAGGAGGTCCCCAAATCAGGGGAGGGGGCATCTTTGGCCTGGTCTGTGCTTTTTGCTCAGATCTATTGAGATGAAAGGCACAAGCAGCACTAGGGAGGGGAGCTCTGTGCCAGGCCTACACAAGACATTCCAGAGATCTGAAGCAGTGCCAGACATACAATGCTGCCCACCTTCTCCCTGCAGATCCCCGCTTCTGGGCTCTGTGCTTGAGTGACATGCGCTGGCTCCGCAACCAGGTGATTGCACCACTAACAGAGGAGCTGGTGTTCCGGGCCTGCATGTTGCCCATGCTCATTCCTTGCACTGGCCTGGGGCCAGCCATCTTCACTTGCCCGCTCTTCTTTGGCGTCGGTAAGTACCCAGCACTAGTCAGGCCCCCTGACCAAGCTTCCCCATGGTATCCAACAGAGCTTACCCTCCCAGCCACTGCAAAACACCCAGGCAGAGTCAACAGTATGGCTCAGAGCACAGCCTCTTATCTCCTCCCTCTCCTGGTTGATAGGATAGTGGGGGCAAAGTCAGGGGATATGTGGTCTAGGCCCAGCTTTGCTCCTCCTCCTGCCTTCCCACATCACTGCGTCTCCCCACACCCAGTGGGGCTGAGGGGTTTGCACTGACCCCCTATTCTCTGGCTAGAAGGGCTCTGAGCAGCTAGGCAAGGGAACCAGTACCTACCAGGTTCTGCTTCTAGGCTTCTCTCCCCAGTCCCACTGAACATAAAGTGAGTCCTTCAGAGCTACAGTTATGGGTGGATCCTCCCCAGAGAGCTCCCTGGCCACAGGCACCACTCGGGGTGGGGGGTAGGGGGGCACTTGCCTTGGGTACTGAAGCAGGGATGAGAACCCTACGCACATCCCCCTGCCAGTTGCCCATCAGGGCCAGCATTCTCTCAGAGATGGGGAACAGGTACAGCCTGGTTCAAGCCAACTTCTTGCCAATGGAGGCTGGGGGAGTGGGGAGGGAACTGGGCTAGCTACAGACAATGATGGGTATTTCCCTCTTCCAGCTCACTTCCACCATGTTATTGAACAGCTGCGTTTCCGCCAGGGCAGTGTGGCCAGTATCTTCCTGTCAGCAGGTAAGAAGTAGTTGTGAAGGTGATACATGTCCTCTGCATTACCAGGGCAATCGTGGCCAGTCTCCCCTCCCTCCCCCCTCCCCTACCCCCCCAAGCAGGGCTGTCCTTAGGATTTCTGGGGCCCTATGCAGTACTATTAAACTGGTGACCTATGCCTGATGGCAGCTGAGGGGGTTTGATGATTTTTTTAGAGATGGGATTTTATAATCTTCAGCAACACAACTAATGAAATATTTTAAAGCGAATTGGAAACTAAATCCGTGTTCTCTAACATAGTAAATGCAGAAACTGACAATATATAACTGGGGTTGGCAATTGCCTCTTGAATGGCATCATTACCTCTTGAATGGTTCTTTCTCAGGTTCAGTGTTCTGCTAATAGGTCTGGCAGCTTTCTGACTTTTAAGTTAACTAGATCCTCTCTGGAGGAAGTGAAGCCACTAAACAGGAGTAGGAAGAGGTGAACAGGTGGACATTAAGGCACATTGGTGCCCCACGTTTTCAGGTGCCCTACAAAGCTGCATATTCTGCCTCTGGGTAAGGAAGGCCTTGCCCCCAAGCCATCAGGAGATGCAGCCATCTCTGGGGAGGGGAATATGTATTGCATCACCGTATTGGATTCTCAAAAGCACAATGAGAGCAGCCCAAGTTAGCTGGGAACAAACTGGCACCAACCAGAACTAGACAAAAAGGGATGCGGTAAATCAGTGGTCCCCAACGTGGTGCCCGTGGGCGCCATGGCGCCCGCCGGGCCATTTCTGTGTGCCCGCCGAGTGATCGGGGCCAGCCCCGCCCCTGGGTGCATGACACAGGGGCGGCGCCAGCCCCGGGCGCGCAACACATGGGCGGCCCCGGGCGCGTGGCGCATGGGTGTCCCTGCCCCTGGGCACGCAGCACAGGAGCGGCGCTGGCCCCAGGCGCGCGGCGCGTGGGCGCTGCCAGCTCCTGGGCGCGCGGCACAGGAGCGGCGCCGGCCGCGGGCATGCAGTGCATGGGCTGTTCCGGCCCCAGGCGCGTGGCGTAGGGGTGGCCCCACCCCTGGGCGCGCGGCACACGAGTGGCGCTGGCCCCGAGCGCATGGCGTATGGGCAGCCCCACCCCTGGGCATGCAGCACAGGAGCGGCGCCGGCCCTGGGAGTGCGGCGCATGGGTGGAGCCGGCACCAGGCACGCGGTGCGTGCACCGCCCCGCCCCCAGGCGTGTGCGCCGCCCCGCCCCCGGGCGCCCGGCGTGTGAGTCACCCTGACCCCGGGCGCCCGGCAGCCCCAAAAGGTTGGGGACCACTGCTGAATGGTGATTGCATTACATCATCAAAGGGGACCTAGAAATGGCTGAAATAGCCACCAAAGGGATAATACCTAGAAAGAAGAAAAGTTAAGGGCAGAACAGTGAAGGAAATCAGCTTACAAAATACCCTTTAGACAAGAGGAAGGTTAGTTATTCAATCAGTGAAGATGCCAACACATCAAAGAATTCAGGTCTTTATTGAAGCTGAAATTCAAAACAGTACGAAAATATAATAGTGGGGTTTAAAAAGTAAATTGTAAGCTATAAAGTAAGTTTAAACTACCTAAGACTCTTCTCTCTCCTGCAGCGTTCCAGTTCTCATACACAGCTGTCTTTGGGGCCTACACAGCATTCATCTTCATTAGGACAGGTTGGTGGTGCAGGCTGCCTTCTCATGCAGCACAGAAAACACAGTTGTTTAGACAAGCGTTCCCTCCCAGCCTGGCATGGAGCCACGAGGGCTCAGTCCTTTCACCATCTCTGTCTCCAGACTTTGAATGGAAACTCTTGTTTCTTCTTTGAGTGATTGCTCATGTACATTCCAACTTAGGTGCGTGCGCCACATGCACAGTCGTAGGCTTTTCCCTAGCAGGGCCCGTAAGTCTGCAGTGGAGACCCCTAGACTGGCACCAGTATGGCAAGGTATATAGCCCACTGCCGACCTGCTCCCTTCCCTCAGTTCCCTCTTGCTACCAGTGACGGTTGTTGGAGCTATCTCTTTCTCTTGCCTCGAGCAAGTGTTCTCTAGCTTTATAGTGTAGACAGTTAATTGTTAATTAATTTGTAGATTAATACTTAGTTGTGAATAATTCTACGGGTTTAAACAATGTGTAAAGTGCCAGAAATTTATGCCTATGCAGGATTATTGTCTCAAGTGTCGGGGAGTGGCACACCTTGCACATAAGTGTAAGTTCTGCAAGGCTTTCAAGCTAAGAACACGCAGGGACAGGGAGTTTTGTCCCTGAGAACTCCTTATGGAAAATTCTTTGTACCCCCATTCGCTGTCCCAGGCCTTGGGGCCTTAACAGGTGGCCTTGGTGTGGTGAGAATCAGTGTCAGTGCAGAATATGGCACCTCTATGCAAAGACTTGGAGAATTCTCCACCATACTGCCATTCTCCAGCACCAAAGGCACTGGCCCGACACCATTCCCATTCTCTGGTGCTGTGAAAGCACCAGAAGCTCCCAGAGAGGGAAAGATCACCTACTGCAAAGGCGAAGAACTTGAAAAGGGTGCATCCTGTGCTGGGACATCCTCTGGAGCCGAGTGCCCAGCTGACAACATTCAGTCCAAGGAGAGTCAGATGGGGGATGTCAACATGCTGTCCACCCCTGAGACACGAGGCAGCGAAAGACCTCATAAAGTTGACTTTAGGCCGCTCAGCCTCTCCAAGAAGTTCCCCAGTGCAGAAGTCGGCACGATTGGTGGTTTTAGGTCCAGTAAGTCATGTGGAAAATCGGCTATGATGTGGCAGTCGCCACTGACATGGCACCAGTCTCCTCAGCACAGGTCACCTTGGGGGCCTTAGCACTGTTCCCAGGACAACTCGCTGCAGCAAGGCCACCCTAGGGACTTGACACTGGCACAGCACTCCCTGATATGGTCCTGTCCTGGTCCTCCCGTTCAGCTTCGACTTCGGAGTCTGAGCCAGAATAGTACTGGTCACGAAGGAGTTGCAAGAAGCACCCTTTGGCTTCCCTGGGAAGAGACCCACCTAGGGGTGTGGACCAGCTTCCATCTTCACAACCAACTGTGTCCACCTTGCAGATGGTAGCTACTCAGCAGTTTGGAACTCCTTTGCAGTCCCAACAGGCACCACAGTCACCTTCCTGTTCCGGAGTGGCCCGGTTCCGATCAATGGCACCTAGGAAGTGGAACTATCCCAGACCATGAGCAAGCTGGTACCAGTGACCATGGTCAAGCACTTCCAGTACTGGTCTTGGTACCAATGGTGGAGCAGGACTCAAGCTCCCTGGCCTCTCCTCTTCATCTTCTCCAGATGAGGCAGTGGCAGGATTGTCAATGTCCCTGCCACCCATGGATAGTAGGGCCCATCAGGATGTGGTAAAGCAGCTGGCCCAGAATCTTGGTTTGCAGGCTGAGGAGGACATAGATCTTATGGTGGACATCTTGTTGCCTGGGGGGCCCTTCAGATGGCCCTACCCTTTTATCAAAACGATCTCCTCAACGATGAAATTGCTTTGGCAGACTCCAGCTTCCATTCCCCCCACAGCCAAAGGGGTAGAGCATAGATATTTTGCCCCTTCTCGGGGGTAGGAATATTTGTATACCGACCTGCAGCCGGGCACACTCATGGCGGATGCAGCAAATGCCAAGTAGAGGCAGGGGCCTACTCCTAAGTCAAAGGACTCCAAAAACAGACCTCCTAGGCAGAAAGGTCTACTCGTCAGGTAGCCTACAGCTAAAAATCTCTAACCAACAGGCTGTCCTGAGCCAATACAATTACAACTCATGGGCGACCATGGGCAAGTTCAAAGAGTTCCTGCCAGGTCCAAGTTTGGGGCACCAGTGGAAGAAGGGAAAGTCATTTTGAGACCCTCCTTACAAGCAGCCTTAGATCCAGCAGATTCATCAGCCCACCCTATGTCCAGGGGCATACTTATGAGGAGCAACTCCTGGCTTCAGGTCTCAGGGATACCCCTGGGGGTCCAGCAAACTATTCAAGACCTGCCATTTGATGGGTCAGAGCTCTGTGCTCCATAGTCTTGAGGACACGAGGGCCAAGTTAAAATCTTTGGGCCTGCATACACCATCAACCCAACGTAAACATTTTAAACCCCCACCCCTACCACACTAATACCCGCCTCAGCAGAGGCAGGACTTTAAAAGGAGGGACAATCACAGAAATCGCCAGCGGCCTCCAAGTGCGAATAACAACAGTGGGGGCAAAAACCAAGGGCAGTCCTCTTCCAGGCAGCCAGCAGGGCCTAGGAAAAGCTTTTGAAGATGCACTCAAGGATGGTGCTCCAGTCGCTGCTCCGGATCCAGTTCCCATCATACCATTTTACTTATTTCACAATACTGATTTGAAAACTTAAAACAAAATGATAAAACTCTGTCCTTGCCTTAGAATCAGCTTTAGACACAATATTCTGGCTGGTGCACCTTTACCAATGGTAAGGTAAAGGTCCTTTCTGCTTTCAGAAAGGGTGGCTGGCAAAGTACAATGAGACACATTACTTTGCATAAAGCTACATTTTAGCTGCATGGCTACGGCATGTTTCCCATGTGTCCCAGGACCTTTTTTTGCCTGTTTTCCACCCAAAACCTCACCTCACCCCACCCCGGGACCCGTCCCTGCACATCCTGAATGTTAGATGAGCATTAGCCTTTATCTACAGAGCACCACCCCCTTTAGGAAATCAACCCAGCTGTTTGTTGTGGTAGCAGAATGAAGAGGCTTCCGGTCACCTCCCAGAGGATTTCTTCTTGGATCACAGCCTGTATCTGCACGTGCTATGATCTTGCGAAGGCCTTCCACTTTCCGCCCACTCAACCCAAGCACAGGCTTCGTCAACAGCTTTCCTTGCTCATGTCCCGATCTAAGACATTTGCAGAGCAGCTACGTGATCATCTGTTCATGTCTCATTATGCAATCGGGCAACATACCAAAGATGACACTGCTTTTGGGAGGGCAGTTTTGCAGACAGCAGGTCAGTGAACTCCAACCCCTCCTCCATAATGCAGCCTGGGAGTTACCTAACTTGGAATGCACATGAGCAATCACTCGAAGAAAAGGCAGTTACGTTACTTCCGTAACCAGTTCTTTGAGAAGTGTTGCTCATGTCCATTCCAAAACCCTCCCGCTTCCCCTCTGTCAGAGTAATTCCGCCAAGAAGGAACTGAGGGAAGGAAGGTCAGCAGTGGGCTATATACCTTGCCATACTGGCACCACTCTAGGGGTCTCCACTGCTGACCTATGGGTCCTGCTAGGGAAAAGCCTTCCAACGCGTACACCTAACTTGGAATGTACATGAGCAACACATCTCAAAGAACACCAGTTATGGAAGGTACGTAACCATCTTTTTCTTCTTCCATCCAGGACACCTGATTGGCCCTGTTCTGTGCCACTCCTTCTGCAACTACATTGGCTTCCCTGCCATCTGTGCAGCCCTGGAGCATCCCCAGCGCCTCACTGTTGTAATCTTCTATGTTCTGGGCATGGTGCTCTTCCTCCTGCTCCTGCACCCCATGACTGATCCAACTTTCTTTGGAGACATCCCGATTTGCTCCCTGTCTGCAGCCAGGTCCAGCATCTCTGTGTGCTCCTGACACCTGGGGCACGGGTTTCAAGACCCGACACCCATCCCTGCTGAGAGCAAGAGATATATTTTTTTATTACTAAAGTACTTTGGAAGATGTGCCAACTTGTCTTCATTATTCTGCTGATGGGGGGGGAGTGCAGCTGTAGCAGTGCTGCCCCCCCCCCAAAAAAAACTACCTTCATAAATTACCACTGGTTAATCCCAGGTGACTAACTATGCACTTCCTTATTAAATATTTTTGGATGTAATGCAAAGTATACAGTGCTCACTTTATATTTTTATTACAAATATTTGGGCTGTAAAAATATCTATTGTATAAGTACAACTGACCAATTTTTTCTGTTACATAATAGTACTCAAAAACAAGTGTAAAACTTCAGTGTCTACAAGTACACACAATCCTTTGTTTACATTTATGGGAGCTTATGTGCCAGATATAAACATTTGTATGCCACCTTCCCTGCTTCAGTGACCAATCCAATAGGCATATTTAATGAAGTATGCCACCCCTCCCCCCCACATTTTGCAATATGTTCATTTTAAGGAACATTTTCACTGTAGAATTAACAGAAGGCCGACACTACCTATGTGCATTTTCTAAAGATAGAGCACTTTTGCACGTAGCCTGAGGTGAAGCTCCCAAAAAGATAGGAGCAGAACCTGAACACCTGTTTAACACTGCAAATATTTGTTATCAAAACTTAACGTGAGCACTCAGTAAATCTGAGAAATGTAGAATCGCTAGGAAAAAATGGGAACCCCTGCTCTGATGAACGCGACTGGGGCGAGCGAATGCAGAGACCCTGCAGGCTACTGCTTGACTTGTTTGACCTGCCCAAGGAGCCGGGGCGGCGCAGCCAAGGTGTGAGCCAGGCACAGAGGCTGCGGTCACTGGACTGCAACACCGGCCTGCAGGACTCCCGGCTCCGAACCGCTCCGCCTGGCTCCTCCAGGAAGCTCCAAGCGGGGCGCTGCTGGGGGCCAGCGTTAGCCACCCCCATGGGCAGGTGCACGAGCGCGGCCAGCGGCCTGGCCCGCCCCCGTTTGCACACGTGCCCCTGCTGGCTTATTTGCCAGAATTATTCCGACAGTGGGGCGGCGCACGCAGCTACGGCTACAGGAACTGCTCCGTTGGCCGCTTCCGGGCTTAGACCCCTCCCCATTGGCCACCGCCTCCATCAATATGCCCCCCCCCAGGGGCGGGAACTGTCGCAATGTGGTGCATTAGGGCGCAGGTGCAACTTCGGGCCAGGGGCGTGGCCGTTCTGGAGGTTCTGGAGCCCCGGGTAGGGCAGCGAGAGTTCTGGTCCCAGAGGCTCCTGCCAAGGCCGGGCTGGGCAGGGAGTGCGCGCTGGACGAAGCTGCGCTGGGAGCGCAAGGCAGATGTGCAGGGGGCCGCCCCAGCGGGCCGCTCCCCCAGGGAGGGAGTCGGGGCTATGCCCCGATCCTTGGGGGGCTACCAGCTGCTCAAAGCCCTGCCCTGGCTCCACCACCGCAGCTGAGCTGGGGCAGGAGTGGCTGTAGGGCTCCTT
Organism: Pelochelys cantorii; assembly: GCA_032595735.1. Taxonomy (NCBI): domain Eukaryota; kingdom Metazoa; phylum Chordata; order Testudines; family Trionychidae; genus Pelochelys; species Pelochelys cantorii. The sequence goes on from CM064336.1 coordinate 38,151,150, forward strand.
TGGGCCCTGTGCCCAGCAGAGAATCAGGCTGGTTAGTGAGAACCATCCCTCTTGGCCTTGTCACACCCCTGCATTTCGCTCTTTGGGCACGTGTTTATCTAGCAGTAGTTTCGTAGCACTAGGGCCACTGCCAGTTCAGTCCCCATGCTCTGTCCCAGTGCCCTAATGAATCAGACACATCCCAGGGGAAGTAGTGACTTAACTTTACCAACAGAGGCACTGAGAGCCAACAAGGGAAGGGTGTCTTCCCCAGGGTCATATAGGCCTGGACAAAACTCCCCTCCCAGAGCTGGAGCTAGGAGCCAGGTACCCTAACGGCCACAGTAAAAGGATTTAAAAAGCCCTGTTCCCTCACCCCAGAGATATACTCCCCCCCCTTCCTCCACCCCAAGACAGATGCAATTTTAAAAATAACAAGGCACCAAAACCTCAATTAGCAGGGGGAGAAATTCTTATGGCCCAACCTGCCTGACTCTGCCATATGCACCTCAAGGAACTATATGGGCCAATGGCCTGCCACTGCAGGGGTGGGCAAAATACAGCCTGTGGGCCAGATCCAGCCCACTCAACTTCTGGATCTGGCCTGCCACTGTCCTGCAGCCCAGCAGGAGCCTCAGGCAAGCTCCCCAACTTCCATGCCCCAGCATGCTGCGTGAAGGCCACATGCTCTCTGCATACTGCTAGCCTGTGCCTGTGCTGCAAGCATGCCCCAGGCAGCTCCCAGTGGCTGCAAGATTGTGCTAGGGGCAGGGACAGTGCACATAGCCCTCCGTGCGCGTATGCACAAGCTGACAGTGCACAGTGAGCAATATGATACCCACAGTGGCTGCTTTCAGTGGTGTACAGGGGTTTGGAAGGCAAGGACCCCTACTTGGCTCTGGGCTGCTGGCCAGGAGCTACCTAGGTAAGCACCTCCCAGCAAGAGCCTGCATCTGGCACCCCAACCCCTCCCTCCCCCAACCCTTTGTTCCCCCTCCCGTACCCCTGCCCCAGGTCATAACTCAAACCCTCTGCACCCCACACTCCTGCCTGAAGTCACACCCAAACCCCCACTTGCACACACCCCGCACCTTTGCCTGTCCCACGTCACAACCCCCCTCCCAGATCCTTCAACCCCTCTTACACAGCAGAATCCGCTCCTGCACCCATACCCCTCCCAGACCCTGCATCACCTCCACACCCCAATCCCCTGCATCAGGTCATATCCCCCTCCCTCACTCAAACTCTCCCAGCCCCCACACTGGCTCCTGCTACCCAAACCCTTACCCTGAGCTCCTTTTGGCACTCAACTTCCAGCCCAGAGCTTGCACTATCTCCATTAATATCATGGAAGAATGCAGCCCTTGAGCCCTTACCAAATTCTTGAACTGCCCCCCCCCCAACCTCAAAAAAATTTACCCACCTGTGTGGTGCTTCCTGCACATCTGCTTTTATAGAAGGCGCCTTTCCCACCATGCTCAGCAGCAGGGATTAAGGGCCCCCCCCCACTTGTAGGGTTGCCAGGTGTCTGGTTTTCACCCGGACAGTCCGGTATTTGTGGCCCCTGTCCGGTAAAAAATCCCCAGAAAATACCAACCATGTAAAATGTCAGGTATTTTCTGTTTTTCTTGGACGGAAGGCCGGTGGGGACATTTTTTCCCCTGCTGTGTCTGGTGGGGGTGGGGAGGAGCAGGGCACGTGGGGATTTAAAGGTGCAGCAACCTTTCCCCCCCCCCCCCCACAAGTTTGGTCTCCCGTTTTTTGTTGGGGTTTTTTTCCACCATGTTTGGGATTTCTTGTGACAGTATCTGGCAACCCTACTTACTTGCCCACATTGATAGAGAACCAGCCAATCGCTGTAGATTTTTGAGTAGCTAGGTGTTAGAGCAGCTGGTTATCCATGGTGACAGAGTGAACAGGAATTCCTCTCCCTTCATCCCCCGCACCCCCTGAGGCAATGGGTTAGGCCAGGGGCCAGGAGCCATCAGTCCTTGGCCATAGGCTCCAGGCAGCGAGCCGGAAGCACTAGAAGCACCAAGCCCTGCAAGGAATGACTCACCCCAGGCCACACAGAGCTGGGAATAGAATCCGGGACTCTTAACTCCCCACCCCACTTCTTGCCACTGCAATCCACTAGCTCCCCACACACAGCCAACGAGCCAGGATTCTTAGGGTCTATCCCAGTCCTGCTATGGGAGGTGAGTTCACTTTTGGGGCAGACCCCCCCCCCCCCCACTGGCTGGTTAAACACCACCAGATATGGCATGTGACATTTTACACCTGCATTGAGCTGCTTGTTGCTACTTTCAAAGCCCTTCACAGCCTGTCCCCAGCCAACCTGTCAGCTCCCATCTGCGCTCAAGAAGACAGCCTCCACTGCCCACTCAGCATGGTTCCAGTCAAGCCCCTTGGTGCTGTCTCCTGCACCACCCCCACCCACTTGGGAGGAGCTCCCCGTAAACATCCACAACGCCATCTCCTGAGCCTCCTTCCAATGCCTCTGCAGAACACTCCTTTGCCACAACATTTGCAGAAAACCTGGCACTACTCAGGCTGCTGGCGTGCAGAGATCATGGCTTCTCCTGCTGACTAGAGAGGTCGCTTTGGTTCCCTGTCCAGCCAGCTCCACCTGTGGGTCTTGCAGTAGCTTGTCAGTGCTCTGGGGGCAGGAACCGCCTGGCTGGACTGTGTACAGCCTCTAGCAGAATGGGGCCCATGACTACTGCTCACAGCATTACTGACATCCCCTTGTAAATAATGAGCTTGCTGTTCATGGCAATGGCAGGGCTTGGCCTCTAGGTAGGAGTGAAGCAAAAGACAACTAGACCCAGCGCCACAGAGCCATTGAGGTGCCTAACTCCCATGGATCCTAGTGACTCACCCAAAGCCACACACAGCTAGGGGTAGAACTCAGGACTCCTCACTCCACCTGTCCATACCCCGGTAATAGGCTGTAGTCTAGGGATGTAACAGTGTAGTCAATTAATGGATAAGCAAAAGCTTATAGGTTAATGCTATAGACTATATGCATTTCCCCCTCCCCCTGCCTCCTTGCCAGTAGATTTTTTTTTAATCAGACTGGCCAGCAGCCCAGCTCAGGCCTGTCTTGCGATGTGTCCAGGAGCTACCCCTCCTGCAGCTCTGCATTTAAAGTGTATTAGGCGCTGGGCAGGCAGGCAGCCCAGCTTACACCGGGTCCAGATGCTCAGATCCCACCCCTGGACAGGGGCTGCTGCCACCCTGCGCTGCTGCCTCTGTATCAGAGGCAGAAGTGTGAGGCAACAGCCAGATGGTCTACGAGGGTAGCTGGTTTTTAAACTGGCTTCTCTCATGGACCAACTCCTGCCTGGCACCTGGCGCTGCTGCCTCTGATACAGAGGCAGCAACGTGGCGTGGCAGGGGGCTCCCCGGGAGTGAGACCAGAGCACACTGGCTGCCAGCCCCACCCCCGGGGACTACAGAATAGTCGAGACACTAAGAATTCATCAGGTTAATCGACTATTCAGTTAACCAATAGTTAACATCCCTACTGTATTCAAGTCTCTGGGCTCGTCTTCATTGGGTCTTAAAGCAGCCTCCTGAAGTACTGGAGTGCCTGCTTGTGCAGTAAGTAACGTGGCCAGCATCCGTCCCATCTTGCTCTCCTTCAGCCTCGTCCAGGGAAAGCCGTGTGGACAGCGTTGGTTTGGGCTGGTTTTATAACACGTGCTGGTCTGTGTTTATATTGGCGAAGGCTGGTCAGAGATGCCCACTAACATGGGGCTGACTGACAAGGAATCACAGGGCTTGGGGGGTTTGAGCTCCCAATCCCTTCCTGTTTGTAATGGCAGGTGGTTTCCAGTCCCCGTGCCCTGGGTGGCAGAGTGCAGAACGCTCCCCAGGAAGATCCCTGCAGATGCAAGTCACACCCGTACGGCTACATACATTTGCATCCACACTGATTTGTGGGCACTTCACCCACCAGTGCTGCCACCAGAAGGACTCACAGGTGTCGCCTTTGACCATCAGTACTTGTGAAACACCTGGGAACCTGAATGGCACAGCTCTGCTCACCCTTAACCCATATGCACTGATTCTCCCCACCAGCAAGCACCAGACACACACACACGCACATACCCCTCCTGCTCCAGCTCAGGGGATAGTGTCTCCCACATACACTGTACAGAAGCCAGGTGGTTGGTGGGTCTCTCTCTTGTGTTTCATTTATTAGCAGGTGTAAGGAGTGTACCTGGCCCAGCCCAACCTGGCTCTGCTCCCCGGCTCCTCCCAGCCCCATTCCTCGTGCCCCACCCCAAGTGTGTGGATCCCTGCACCAGCGCCATAGAGATGTTCCCAGCCCAGGGGGGCCATGGGACCCCTTGGTGGCACAGCTAGCTCCCAGCTGGGGACAGACATGCCAAGAACTGGCCCCACCACCTGCATTTTCCAGGCATGGAGTGGGAGGGATAGGGTTCAAAGCTCAAGGCTCCCATGGCCACAGGGGGAAGGGTGGCACTAGACTGGGGAGTGACGGGACTGAGCCAGGCTGGGAAACACACATCTATTTGGGCAGCAGCAAAGACATGGAGATGAGGCGGCTCCTAGCTAGAGCTGGGCTTTGAGGAGGGTGGGGGGCAAGACGTGGGGGATGGAGGAGCCTAACCCAGACAGATCCCATCCATCTGTGCAGGCAGTGTGGGGCTCCGGCGTGTCGTCATTCCATGGGGCAGGGATTGGGAGGGAATCCAGGGCACATTCCTCCCACTGATCGGGAGAGGGTGTCGATCCTGTGAGGGGCAGCGGGAAGCTCCTGGGGTGGATGTTACAGGTCGCTCTCCCCATACAGGGCACTGGAGAAGGAGACGTAGTCCAATGCGCCCGACACTGCATCGGCCCCACTGTACTTTGTCATGCGGCTGATGCAATACTCGGCCTGCTCTGGGGGCAGCTCCCGCCGCAGCTCCTCCATGGTGATGTAGTTCTGAAAGGGGACATGGGAGATAGTTAGAGGGGCAGCAGCCCAGTCCCTGCCCCTGCCCCGGCCCATCGGGGATCCTCCTGGGGGAAGCTGGAGCCGCTAGTGGAGCCCAGGGCCTGGCTAGCCTGGGGCACTGAGCAGAGGGCACCGCTGTGCTGGAGTGAGGTGTGGGGCACCTCGTGGCAGGCCTGCATTGCCACACATGCTGCTCTAGCACCATCTGTCCTGGTGGGGACTTGCCCCACGGCTACACACTGTCTAACTACATGGGCGTAGAAAGGCCCATGCAGATCCAAGGTGCTCTGAGACCCTGGTGAGCTGCCTCCAAGACTGGGGCGGGAGGAACCTTCCTGAATCCCTTCAACAGGCTTGGGGGAAGGGCACATCCCCGAGGGGCAGTGAAGGGAGCTTGAAATAAAACCTGCCCCCCAAACACCTTCACAGCAAGCAAGAGACTTGAGGGAAGCTCCTGCGGACCCAGGGCAGTTGGCTCAGTGAGACCTAGAGAGGCTACCAATCCTAGCATGCACTGCAGCAAGGCCAGCCCATAGCCTTCATCAACTGCTAGCCCCCAGGTGTCAGCGGCTGAGGCAGACGCGCCAGACCCAGCAGAACCCACGGAGGAGCCTGGGAGAGGGACCAGGCTGGACTCACCTTGTCTGATGCCAGGATCTTGAAGGAGGCCACAACCTGCTCAGCCGTGTCTGTCTCGGCTGTCTCGCGGGTCATGAAGTCAATGAAGGCCTGGAAAGTCACCACGCCCGTGTTGTTGGGATCCACCAGTGTCATGATGCGGGCAAACTCCACTTCGCCCTGGGGATAGGAAGGGAGGTGAAGCTGAGCTGTCTGATGTTAGGCAGCGTGGGGCCCAATAGGGGGTGTTCTCCCCCAGCCAGCACTGGCCTCTGTGCGGGAGTGCCACTTACCAGGTCATAGCCCATGGAGATGAGGCAGGCGCGGAAGTCGTCAGGGTCCATCATCCCGTTCCTCTTCTGGGAGGGTCCAGGGGTGACAGGAGGCAGGCGGGAGGAGGGAAGAGCAGACGTCAGCCCGGGAATGTCCCCCCAGGGACCACACTTATCTGGCATGGGTGCAGTCTGGGCGGCATGAGCTCCTGCTGCCACTGTCCCCCCCAAGCCCTGCAGAGACCCCAACTTGGGAGGGGCACTCCACCTCTGGGTGCCACTGAGTACCTCCCACCGAGGCTGCCAGCTGTGGGTCGAGATGGAGGAGTGTCAGCAGAGCTCTGGGGCCGGGAGAGCCCAGAGCTGGGGGAGGAGTGTGTGTTAGGACTGAGGGGCACTGGCAAAGCTGGGGGTAGCCCAGGGCTGGGATAGCCAGGGGCTGTGGGTTGGGACAGAACTGCCTGTGGGTGGCAGTGACAGGGAGTTGGATTATCTAGATGGGAGGCAGCTGGGGAGAGTGAGGTTACTAAAAAAAGTTATCAATGGGGTGGGGCTATCCAGGCAGAGGCGGAGTTATTGGGAGTGGGTCATTGGTGGGGCAGGGCTATCCAGATGGGTGGAGTTATTGGAGTTGGGTTATTGGTGAAGTGGGGTTATTGGGGTGGGGCTATGGGGATGTCAGGGCTGTGGCTCACCCTGTCAAAGTGGTTGAAGGACGCCCGGAACTCGTTCATCTGCTCCTGGCTGATGCCCTTGGCATCACGTGTCAGGATCTGGTTCTCCACCTCATTGATGGTTCGTGCGATTGTCGTCAGCAGCTGTTCCCAGCCCACTCGGATGTGCTATGGGGACAGGAAAGGGAGTCACAGCACCTGGGGGATCACACCCACAAGATCACCCTGTCATCACCCCCCAAACAGTACCTAAAACATTGCTGCACACCTGGCATGCCCCATGCACAAAGCACATCCATGTGTCTCCCCAGAGTTCCCCCCTCCAGCACACCTGCAGCCTGAGAGCATGTCTCCAACCCCATCCCCTGAGACCTGTCACCCCTCTCAGAGCACCCTTAGCCATTCCCCACCCCAAGTGCCCCTGCCAGCCCCCGATTCCTACTTGGGGAGACACCTCCTTGGGGGTTGCCCCAGCCCCATCTGGCTTCTCACCTCCATGGTGTAGCTGGTGTGCTTGTTGTCAAAGACCAAGGCCTCCTGGATGAGCTGGTGGTCGCCTTCCAGCTTGTCAATGTTGGCCTTGTAGTTAATGATGTTTTGCTCATGCTGCTTGAGATGGTTCATCTGGTCCTCCAGGGAGCCACTGATGTCCACTGAGATGTGCCCAATCTCCTGCAGAGGCAGGGGGCTGTCACTGGGTGAGGACACAGTGCCCTGCTCTCCTCCCTAGACCCCATTCCCCTACCAGAGCTGGGAGAGGACACAGCAGGCAGGCTCCTCTAACCATCATAGAGCCACAGAACTGTAAGACTGGAAGGGACCTTGAGGGGTCAACTATTCCAGTCCCCTGCACTCTAGGCACTCTGGCTGCGTCTAGACTGGCATGATTTTCTGCAAATGCTTTCAACGGAAAAGTTTTTCCTTTAAAAGTATTTGCGCAAAAGCGCATCTAGATTGGCACGGATGCTTTTGCGCAAAAGCATCCTTGGCCAATCTAGACGCGCTTTTGCGCAAGAAAGCCCCAATTGCCATTTTAGCCATTGGGGCTTTTTTGCGCAAAACAAATCTGAGCTGTCTACACTGGCCCTTTTGCGCAAAAGGACTTTTGCCCGAACGGGAGCGTCAAAGTATTTGCACAAGAAGCACTGATTTCTTACATTAGAACGTCAGTGCTCTTGCGCAAATTCAAGCGGCCAGTGTAGACAGCTGGCAAGTTTTTGCACAAAAGCAGCCGCTTTTGCGCAAAATCTTGCCAGTCTAGACACAGCCCCCATGTATTACCTAAACCAGTGGTTCCCAACCTTTTCTAAAATGCAGCCCAGCAATATTTTATTTTAATATTTGCATATTCATATTGAATATTTACAACCAGACCCGCCTTGCAGCTCAGCCACATGCTTCTCCTCAGCCCCACCCTTAGAGCCGCACAAACAGCCGGCTTCAGCTGCGGCAGTCACCGCGGCCCAGCAGCTAGTGGTTCGTGGACCAGCACCAGTCCATGGACCGGCAGCTAGGAACTACTGATCTAAACCATCGCCAAGAGGTGTGTGTCTAACCTGCTCTTTTAAACCTCCAGTAACAGAGATTCCATGGCCTTCTTAAGCAGTTTGTTCCAGTGCTTAGCTACCCTGACAGGAAGTTTTTTCTAATGTCCAACCTAACCTGCCCTTGCTGCAATTTAAGCCCGCTGCTTCTTGTCCTACCACCAGAGGACAAGAAGAACAATTTTCTCCCTCGTCCTTGTAACAACTTTTTATGTACTTTAAAATTGTTATCATGCCCCCTTCAGTATTCTCCAGATCAAACAAACCCAGTTCTTTCAATCTTCTCTCATAGTTCATGTTTTCTAGACCTTTAATCATTTTTGTTACTCTTCTCACAACTTTTTCCAATTTGTCCACATCTTTCCTGAAATGTGGCACCCAGAACTGGAAACAAACTCCAGTTGAGGCCTAATCAGCGCAGAGTAGAACAGAAGAATTACTTCTCGTGTTTTGATTGATGTTTGCTTTTTTTTCCTAACCATGTTCCTTCGCAGGCAATTATTTCCCATTTTGTATGTGTGCACCTGATTGCTCCTTCATAAGTAGAGTACTTTGCATTTGTTCTTATTGAACTTTATCCTGTTTTCTTGAGACCATTTCTCCAGTTTGTTTAGATCATTTTTGAATTTGAATTCTAGCCTCCAAAGCACTTGCAACACCTTCCAGCTTGGTATCGTCAGAAAACGTTAAACGTGTCCTTCTTTGTGCTATTATCTAAATCACTGATGAAGACACTGATCAGAACTGGACCCAGAACTGATCCCCATGGGATCCCCCCACCCCAATATGCCCATCCAGCTTGATTGTGAACCACTGAAATCTAATCCCTGGAAACAGTTTTCTAACCACCTTATATATATATATAATAGCTCCATCTAGGTTGTTTTTCCGTAGTTTGTTTATGAAAAGGTCATGGGAGACAATATCAGAATTCTTACTACAGTCAAGATATACCATATTTACTGCTTCCCCCCATCCGTAAGGCTTATTACCCTTGTCAAAAAGGGCTATTAAGTTGATTTGACAGGATTTGCTCTGGACAAATTCATGCTGTTCCTTATCACCTTACTACCTTCTAGGTGTTTGCAAATTGATTGGTTAATTATTTGCACCCTTATCTTTCTGGTTACTGAAGTTAAGTTGACTGGTCTGTAATTCCCCGGGTTGGCCTTATTGCCCTTTTATAGACTGACTCTGTATTTGCCCTTTTCCGGGCCTTTGGAATCTCTCCCATCTTCTTTTGAAGATAGTCGCTAATGGTACAGATATCTCCTCAGTCATCTCCTTGAGTGCTCTAGGGCAGTGTTTCTCAACCAGTGGTCCAAGAACCCTTAGGGGTACTCGAGAGAAGTATGGGGGGTACATAAACACAACTGAAATTTGGAGAAAACTGAATTTTTGTTTTAAGTTTTACAGAGTTTTATTATTTTTGTGCTTTTTACATACAAAAATTTCATCGCCCGCCTGGCTACGATTAAGTTATTTAAACAAATGTGTTGCAATGGTAGAAAAAAAATTTGTGTGTCTGAAAACTGTAGGTACTGGGGGTACTTTAATTATTTTTTAAAGGGGTACTTTATAAAAAAAAAGGTTGAGAAACACTGCTCTAGGATGCATTTCATCATGCCCTGGTGATTTGAAGACATCTAACTCATCTAAGTATTTTTGTAACTTTCTTTCCCTATTTTAGTCTCTGATCCTACCTCATTTCCCCTGGCATTCACTATGTTTAATATCCAATGGTTACTAATGTTTTTGGTGAAAATTGAAACAAAAAAATCATTTACCACTTCTGCCATTTCCACGCTTCCTGTTGTTTTTTCCCTCTCATTGAGCATTGAGCCTATCCTGTCCTTGGTCTTTCTCTTGCTTCTAATATATGTGTTGAATATTTTCTCATTACCCTTTATGTCTCTAGCTAATTTAATCTCATTTTGTGCCTTGGCCTTTCTAATTCTGGCCCTACATACTTGTGTTATTTATTTATATTCACCCTTTGTGATTTGACCTAATTTCCACTTGTTGGGTGCTCTTTTGTAAATTTTAGATTATAGAGATATCCTGCTTAGCCCCTACTCCCTTCCCAGAGCTGTTGCTAGAACCCAGGAGTCCTGACCCCCCAGCTGCCTGGCTCTAACCATTAGTCCCCACTCTGCTCCCAGAGCCATGGCTAGAATCCACACACTGGAGCTCTCACCTCCATCTTGGTCTGGATCCAAGGCCCCAACACATTGGCCTGGGCAGCGAATTGGCGGCGCAGACGTTCATTGGCCTGTTGCCGCGCCAGCTCCTCCTGCAGCGTCTGGTCTCTTTGTGGCACCAGCGTCTTCACCTGTGGGGGGAAGAGCAGCAGGTGAGAGGCTGTGGGACAAGGCTTCAGATGGGGGAGGCTGAGGACAAAGGGCAAGGAAGGCAGGGCTCCTGGTGGGGGAGGGCAGAAGAGCAACAGGGCTGGGGGAGAGGCCCAGAGCCAGAGAGACAGTTAGGGCACTGACAGGTGGGGGGTGATACATGTGGGGTCAGATGACTAATGGACAGTGGGGCAGGACAGACACGCAGTCAGGGGTGGGAAGGCCAGCTGGGTCCCTCTCCCAACAGCCGCACTCACCGTGTCCCACTTGCTGGAGATGTCAAGGTGCGAGAGGTTGGTGTAGGGGTTCACGCCACTCAGCTTGATGCCATAGGTCTGGGCGATCTTCTGGATCTCGTTCTGGATGCCCAGGATGGCCATGCGCTCCTTGTCCGCCTCAGGCAGCGTGGCCTTGAACTGCTCATGGGCCGTGATCAGGCTCTGTGGGCAGAGTGGACAGTCGCTATGGGGGAGCGTGGCCCTAAGAGCCCCTCACCACCCATGGGCTAAGGACCCACTGCCCTGTAAGTCAGATCAGGCCTGATGCCCTCCCTCCCCCTTTCAGACCATGGGTGTAGAAAGTGTGTGAGGTGTGTGTACAGCTGTGAGCCGCTGGTCCCCAGATCCCTGCAGGATGGATGGTGGGCTGTCTGGAGTTATAGACGGGCTGGACACATGTCCATACAGCGTGTTTGAGAGGCAGAGCTCACCCATCCTAGACAGTGCAAGGGACAGTGCCTTGGCCACCAGCTGACCCGTTGTGGGAGGACAGAGAAGGGACATTTACATATAATACAAACAAGACCGTCAAGCTAATGAGCAGTGAAAGAGACAACTGACTGATCATGCCAGGGACAGAGTCTGCATCTCAGGCCTCCCTCCTGGCTCTGGAGGCAGGGACAATGGTCTCTGGTGATTCAGGGGAGCAAAGAGACCCTCTCGTTACCCATCACCGAGGGGCCAGAGGGAGCAATGCCCTCTGAGCCTGGGAAAGCTGGATCCCCTGGCATGGGGCTGGAGATGCTGCACACTTGAGGCAGGTGAGGAAACTGCTCAGGCAGAGGCTGGAACATGGGGAGATTAAGTGTCTTAGCCACAAGAGGGTTTTGTCCTCTCCAGCCAAGTTCCATCTTGCTGAGGCTGAGGGCTAACACTGGGGCTTACATTCCTGGATGCTGGAGCAGAGCATGACAAGGAGATTGTGCCGAAGTGCCCTGCACCCCATGGACCCTCAACCTCCACTGACTTGCTCCCACCCAGCCCCAGCCCCGCCACGACCCCTAATACACCCATGGCCCTGCCCTCCCCTGACCCAGGGAGCAGGGGCTGAGGGATTAATACACCGTGAGGAAACTAGGGCCCAAAGCAGGCAGGCGACTTGCCCAAGGTCAGAGGCAGAGCCAGGCTAGAGCTCAGGAGTCCTGGCTCCCAGCACCCCCTGTTCTAACCACTGGATCCCACACCCCTTACTGAGCCAGGGTTGTAGCCCGGGGTCCTGGGGGCCGCACCTGGATCTCCTCAATGCTGTGCACGATGAACATGTCCTGCAGGTCCTCCGTGGCGCCATCCATCCAGTTGTTGAAGGGGGCGGCTCTCTTGGCAAACTCCAGGTACAACTGGTCAATGGTCTCCAGCAGCTTCTCCACCCTCTGGGTGGGGCAGAGCCAGAGGGTTAGAGGGAATGGTGCACCCACCTCCCCCCAGCCCCTGCACTAGGGCAGACCTGTCCCCAGCCCACACATCTCCCCACTCTGGCTGGCAGCAGGAGCTGCCCCCCATCTGCGGCTATCTTACCTCCAGCGCGTCCCTCCTCTTCTGGGTCAAGGTGCCCAGCGTGTCCCACTGGTCACAGATGGCCTGGCAGCGGGAGTTCACTGAGGCGGCATCATGGTAGTCCAGCTCACTGCAGGGGAGGGAGAGAGATGGTGGGAGGATGAGGGCCAGTATCGTAGGACAAGGCACAGAGCCACTGGGGTGCCATGGGGAAAGGTACAGGCCCAGTATGCAGTCCCCCACCCAGTCAGGGACACCACCTGCCCAGGCACTAGGAGCCGGTTGGGGGCTATTGGTGCAAGCAGGGGGCTGAAAGCCAGACCTCCTGGGATCTCTCCAGGCTCTGGCCAGCGGCTCATGCCAGGCCCAGCACTTACTTCAGCTCCTGGGCAATGGCAGCAATCTGCTCCACGCGGTCCTGGTGGGCGGCCAGGTCACTCTCGAAAGCCTCGTGTTTGCGCATCAGTGCCCGCACCTCCATGAGCGAAGCCGACTCGTAGTCCCTCTGCGAGAGCATCTCCTCCTTCCCTGCAAGGCAGCATAGCCTGAGTCCCCAGCCCCCACCCTGTCCTCCGAGCCCTTGCCCCTCACCACGGGCACAAGGGGGCAGGGAGTCCCCCAGGGCAGGGCCCACCCCATGCCAGAGGGCTAGGCTAGGGCCGAGGGGACTGCTCTCCTGGGGAAGGGGCAGGAACAGCCTCCCTGCAGGAGAGCCACAGCAGGGTGACCCCATAGCTGAGGTGGGGAAGGCTGGGTGATCCCTGGAGCAGAAGGGCTGGGGGTCCCTGGCCCAGGGCGAGAGGCTAGTACCTCTGGTCCAGGACTCATGCAGCGTCGCCTTCTGCTTGAACTTCTCAGCCAGGTGCTCCAGGCGCTCCAGGCGGCGGATCTCGGTCAGCAGCCACTCCTCATAGCCCTTCTCCACCTGCTCCAGTCCCTTCCAGGCATTGGCAATATCCTACCCCCACCCCAGAGAGAGATGCGTGAGCCTGGGCACGGCCCCCTCCTCCCGCAGCTCCTGGGGCAGCACCACCCTGACCACAGCCAGCCTCTGCCCACCTGGGGGCAGGAATACATGGCAGAGCCCCAGGGCACAATAGCCTGAGCCACATCAGCAACTGACAAGCCCTGTGATGGTCCATGCCCTGTTGTGTCCTCACCACTCTCAGGACATGGGGCTCTTACAGAGAGGGCACCACCCCCAGGCACATGTCACTCCCCGCCCAATGGGCTGCACCCCATGGCACAGGGCTCCCTGTCCTGAGGGCACAGCTACACAGACATATGTGGCTCCCCACCCTGTGGGCACCACCCCCTGGGTACACAGGCTCCCCACCCCCAGGCATCCATGGCTCCTTGCCCCAATGCACCATCATTCGAGAGGCATGTGTAGGCCCCTGGCCCCTGTGGCCCCATGGATAAACCATGCAGGCCTCATTCCCACTATGGGGGCAGGGGCAGTGCCCATGGCTGGGTGGCAGATCCCCAAGTGCCAAGGCCCTGTGGTAGGTGCATGGCTCACCGAGACCATCTTGCCCTCGGAGGGCATGAAGGCAGGTCGGTTGCTGAGGCGCAGCTTGGTCTGCAGAGTGTTGAAGTTGATCTCAAGCTGGCATTTCTCCTGCACGCGGGGTGGCTTGTGGACTCGGCGATAGTCCCGGAAATCCTCCAGCTTGCGCTGCATGGAGCTCATGCTCTTCTCAGCCACGCGGTTCTCTAGCCAGGGGATGGTGCGCCGGATCCACTCCAGGAGCTGTGGAGAGCCGTGGGGGTGGTGAGGGCCAGCGGGGGCAATGCTGTCCAGCCCCGACAGACCCAGAGGGGAGAGCTCCAGGCCCTTAACCCAACCCTAGCTTCTCCCTCCCCATCCTGGCCCTCTGGTGTGGGGCCCAGCAGCTGGGAATGCAACACACTGTGCCCCTTCCCTCTTGCTCCTAAGCGTTAATGCAGCTGCAACCCATCAGGCCGGTATAGCTCCCCACTGCACAGGGTCAGCACTGGGAGTCCTACTTCCTGGTCCCCAGTCCGTGAACCCACCAGACCCCAGGCCTCTCCTGGAGCCAACAGAGAACCAAGGGGATCCCCCTCCCCTGCTGGAGCCAGAACAGACAGATGCCCATGTGGGGCCTTGCTTCTTCTCTCCAGCACACCCAGATCTGGGAGCAAGCCCAGGGCAAGGGGGCATGGCGTCTCCAGGGCAGGATGGACTGGTACCTCGCTTGCTAGCTTCTCGTACTCCTCCATCAGTTTCTCATTCTCCTGATTGACAGCCAGCACCTTGCAGATCCTGTTGGCAGCTGTCTCAGCCTGAGGAGGGGGAGGGTGGAGAAAACACCCTGTTACTTCTCATGGGGGGCAAAGAGGGCAGCCTGCACACAGTCCTTCCCTTCCCTTCCCTGACTGAGATATGGGGCCCTGTTGAGCATCTGTGGGGCCTCACGTAAGAGAGTTGTGCTGGGCCCTGCATGGACCCTGAGCAAAGCAACCTGCAGGTGGGCAGGGTGCTGCACAGACCCCTCCCCCTCCCCCTGAGATTGGGATCATTTTTCCCTGTAAGCTGCGCACTTGTGCGGCTGCTTAGGAGAGATTCCAATGCTGCCCAGGTGATTAGCACAGCGCCCAGAGCTCGGTTTGTGTTTCTATTGGGGGTGCACATTCACAGATGCCTCAGTGCACATAAAAAAAATATTCCACACATGGATGGAAAAAGTCCACACACGGGTAGAAAAATATCAGAGGAAACATTAATTGGGAAGCTTGTTGAGCCAGGCACAGCACTGATCCCAGCAGAGACTGGGGCCCCAGGGTGTGGGCAACATCCAGACCCCAACCAAGACTGCCCCACCCCTAGTCCCATTTGCACTAGGCATGCACACGCACACATAGACGGGTACCTGTTCTGCTCCGGCAAAGGCATGGTAAAAGCAGGACACGTAGGTCATGATGGCTTTCTCGTCTGGCTTGGGCGTGTTGACAATATCTGCAGCAAGATGACAGCAACTCAGTGGAGGAAAGGGGGTAACAGCCCCACACTCATGCACACATGCTCTCCCTGGGCTAGGGGTGGCACAGGGAGGAGTCATATAGGAAGCCAGTCATGTGGCTGGTGACCCCCATGTCCCTCCCCAGCAGTTGCCACTGTTCAAGTGCTAGGAGCTGGGATTAGGATGGGGCGCCAAGATCAGGATTTGGGGTTTGTGGACAAGACAAGGTTCCAGAGTGAGGGTTGGGACAAGGACCAGGCCAAGCAGTGGGGACCCAGGCTCCTCTGCGCAGCACTTAGGGTGCAGCACCCAACCCTCACCTTCAGCGTCCAGCATCTTGGGGATGTCCAGGTACTTCTCAGCCACCTCGAAGGCCGTGTTGAGGTTCCCAATGGGGTCATCCTAGGCACAGAGGGGCAGAGCTGTGAGACGGGGAGCTTGGTGACAGGCTGTAGCAGGGGACAAAGGGGACACTATGGGAGGGAGGGGCCCACTGGGAGCAGGGCAGGAAGGAGGACTCGAGCCACACAGTAGGAGTGAGGGTGGGCGTGGCAGCATTAAGAAGGAGGGTGTTCTGGGGGCAGGAAGCTGCTGCTCCAAGCTTGGAAAACAGATCAGGGACAGGGATCTGGCTGGCGAAGATGCTAAATGTCCTTGGGCCAAAGAGCTGTGGAGGGAGGAGAAAGAGACAAAATGGGGAGTGGGGGCAGTGCCAGGACGCAGGGCCAGAAGCTAGGGAGGGCTGTCCTGGAGAGCAAGGAGCTGGCAGGGGTGGGGGCTGGGGAAATACAGGGAAGCAGCAAGGGGGGGCTGGGGCAAAGGGAGGCAAGCCTGGGGACAGACGGGGGAGACGCGGGACAGGGACCGTCACACCTTTCTGAGCTTGGCATAGTCGATGAGGTCGGGCCGGTGGCGGTGGATCAGGGCGCACAGGGCCAGCCCGTCCTTCCAGCTGCGCCGCATCCGTGGGGAGGAGAAGGAAAAGTTGGGTGATGCTCAGCCATGACCCCAACCATGACTACATGCACAGCCTAGTCCCGCTCCCTCCTCCAGCCCAGCTGCCCAGTGGCTCCTTCATGCCAACACACGCTGCGGGAGTTCCTGTCCCCTGGGAGCCCCAGCCAACTCAGCTCAGGAAAGTTGAAGGGCAAGAAGGCCCCTGGGCTTGCCTCCAGTGAAGTGCCCCCTTCCCACGGCGCCCCTACCTGATGTGGAAGTTCTGCACGTTGACGTTCCGGTACGGCGCCGTCTTCCTCTGGCACCACAGCAATAGCCCCTCCTTGGCTGAGGTCTCTGCAAGAGACCAAGCAGTGCGTCTTAGTTCCCACTGGCCTTGCTGCAATGTGGGGGGCAGAGGAGCAGGAGATGAGGGGAGCTGTGGAGTGGACCCTGGACACCAGCGGGAAGGTCCTACAGTGCAAGGGAGAGCCTGACCCATAGCCCCCAGGGGCGGGTATATATGGGGGCAGCAGGAACATCTCAGACTCATGGAGCACCAGTCTAGAAAGGACCATCAGATCGCCTGGTCTGCCCTGCTGCAGAGCCAGGCGGAGACCCTCACCCTGCTGCCCTTGCTGTGCACCTTTCACTTGTCATTTCAGGACTCGGGAGACTGTCTGTTGTGAGCCCCAGGGCGAGAACAGCACAAACCCAGGGAATGGATTTGGCACGACACCCAGAATAATCCCCACAGATGACCCAATCCCTGTGCTGCAGGGGAAGGTGAAAGGTCCCTGCCAATCACACCGAGGGAAAATTTATTCCTGACCCCACATCTGGCCATCAGTTTAAACCCGGGGAGGGGGCGTGCCTGGATCCAGCCCCAAAGATTCAGTCCCCACCGCCCAGCATTGGGGAACCTGTGCTGGTGCTCCAGCCCCCTGCTGCCCCACCACAGGGCTGGAGCACACTAAATCTACCAGGCTGGGCTGCCCTAGGCTCTGGTGGGCAAGAGGAATGTGGGGAGTGTCTTTCTCCTCAGCTGGGGGCCATGTCAGTGAGGGTTTTGTTTTGTTTTTTGCTCATTTGGGTGTGGCCCCCAACTGATTTTTCTGAGGGTCAGGAGACCCTGAGCCAAAAAAGGTTCCACACCCCTGGTTTAGATCCTGAGCATGGGAGCAAGACGCATCAGCCAAGTACTAAGACAGAGAGTCTCTGGCTTGTCTCAGAGCACTGACCCTCCACATGTCCTGTCTCCAGCTTAGGGTCTCTGGCCGCTTTCTGATGCTTCAGAGGGAGAAGGAAAAACTACCCAGACATAGCTGGCCAATTGTGAACTGGAGAAAAAATTCCTTCCTGATCCCTGCCCCTGACCAGATGCAGCCTTGAAGCATGAGATTGGATTGGGGTGGGGAACCCGCAGGCTACATCCAGCCCCCTGCTTAATTTGATCCAACTTATGGCAAGTTTCTGCTCTGCGGGTTGGAAGCCCTGAGCCTTGGTGCCTCACAAGTGCCTGCTGGCCAGAACAGGGTAAGCCCTAGCACCCCAAGTTGAGTCTGAGTGAGGGTTTGGGGTTTTTTTACTTGTGTGTGGTCTGAAAATGGTTTTTCTATTTGGCTCCTGACCAAATAAAGGTTCCCAATCCCTGGTGTAGAGGGGTGTATATGACATGAGTATGGTATATAAAATGTAGAGGTGTGTATATGGAGGGGCATGGTACAGTGTATAGGAGATATATGGACTCTGTAGTATATAGGGGTCCAGGTATAGGGGTTTACTTAGAGTGCATGATTGTGTAGACGGGTATGCATGGAGGTTAATAGTGTATAAGGGTGTGTATAGAGACCATATGGGATACATAGTATACAGGGCTTCTATAGGGTGTGTGTTTGGAGTGTATAATCTAATGTGTGTAATGTATAGGAGTGTATGGAGTGCAAAGTGTATAGGTATGTGTGTAATTTAGAGGAAATATATGGTGTGTATAGAGTATGGCGTGCATGTATAGGAGTTTATATAGAGAGAGTATTTGCAGATAGTTATGTATAGGCTGCATGGGCTGTATGGAGTACAGGAGTGTGTATACAGGGAGTGCATGGAATATATAAGAATACGTATGGGGTGTACAGTATATAGGAGTGTGTGTAGTGTCCAGGAGACACACGTAGGGTGTAGTGTGTGGAGTGTACATGTATGTGCATGGGAGTGCAATGTCAACAGGTGTGTGGAGTGTACAATACAGGAGTACTAAGGGGGAAGGGTAAAAGGGCAGAGCCTGGCTCCGCACTCACCTTCCACTGAGATGTCCTGGATGGCAAAGCGCAGGATAATTGTCCAGATCATCCCCAGAGTCATCTTCAGATTCCCATCCACGATTTCTGGGCGGGAGGGACAGAGTGACAGAAAGAGATGAGGGGGCAGGGGGAGAGAGATGGGGTGCCCAGAGACAGACATGCAGGGTTGGACAGGCAGGCAGTGGGGAGCATATGGGGGGACAGACAGAAATAACCTCAGGGGCTCCCTGCCCCCCTTCCTTCCCATGTTTGTGCTACTCAGGGGTCTGTGCAACCCCAGCCCAGGCACCACTGACAGGACAGACCCCCCCAAGACAGGGCAGCCCATGGGATTACGGGGGAATGTGGCTCGACCCCGACTGGGACCTTCCAGCCCCGCATGGAGGGCACTGCCAGTGCCTCCCCTCTCCCAGACATGTACGGCGCCCTCCTACCAGCACCATAGTGATGGGGCTGGCATTGCCATGGTAACAGGTCATGCAGGAGGAGGCTGCGCCTGTGCCATGGACCCTCATCACCCCAGCCAGGGCTGCTCAACTCCACTCACCCTCAGCCCCGATGGAGACCAGCTTGACGCCTTTGCTGGCAATGAAGTCCAGGGCCTTGTTGACATTGGCGATCTTATGGAAACGCATCTTGCCTTTGTCTGGCTTTGGCAACCGCTCACCTGGGGGGGATCACCAATCAAAGTCCCCCCACTCATGCACCTCCCCACTTACATGGGGGGGCAGAGTCAGTGATGAGGTGAGGGGGCACCCCACACACATACACTGGGGCCCCCTGCATCCCTCACGTCCCTGAGGGGGACATCAGCAGTGAGGGCAGGGAAGCTCAGATCTGCCCCCCACCCACCCTCACTTACCCTCCTCACACACACTCACTTCAGGGGGCCAAGTCAGTGACAGACACCACCCCAGCTCAGCCACACATACCAGACACACCCCACCTTGCCAGGCCACAACACACCCCACCACATACACCCCCAACCACTGTGACGCACACTCCCCCATCACAAAACCCCTTGGGTCTGCCCACTCCACCCCACTGCAGCTGGACTATGCCCCAGTGACTGCACCCTCTGGGTCCCCCACCTTGTCTTCCCAAGGATTCTCCCCACCACCACTCCCACATGGCTTTCTGCCCTGTGTGGCCATTGAACCCTCACTGGTGGTTCCTCATGCATTCTCGCCCTGGCCGTCCTCACCCCCACATGGGTGGATCCACTCTGCTCCGCTCCCCCACCGTACCTGAGATCACCTCCAGCAGCAGCATGAGTTTCAGCCCATTGCGGAAATCCTCCTCGATGTTCTCAATCTGGGTGCCTGCCTTGCGCAGGTGGGAGTTGCACCAAGCTGTGAAGGTCTGCAGGAGAAGGGAAGGTAGAGAGACACCCGCCCAGGGGACAGGACAGCATAGGGTGCAGATGGGAGGGGCTGGGAGAAAACACCAGGCCTGAAGTAGGTAGTGACAGGCGGCCTGCACCTCACAGAGCCCCCCATTACTCACCCTCCCTGGAGCTTCTCCCCTGGATCTCCCCCATCCTCACCCCAAAGCACCCGCCTCCCACCAAGACCTTGACCTGCTTAGCTCCCTGCACAGGCAGGATCAAGGCTCTGCTCACAAGGGGACCCAGCCCAGCCAGGCTCCCAGGGTACCATGCCAGATCCTTGGTGCAGGAAGCTGATTCCCACCAGAGCCAGGGCACGGATGAGCCTTACAGCACAAGCCAGGCACAGACTTTGCCCCCCACCACTGACCTCTGAGTGTGACCCTAACCCCACAGTGCTTGCCCCTCACATCAGCATAACCAAGCTCTGCCCTTAAGCCACCCCCAACCTTGTATTGGAATGCCCTGCCCCTCAGCCTGCTCCCCATCCCAGTGTTGGGGAGCCCTACACCTAATGCCTGGGATGGCCAGTCCTGCCCTTAGCCCCCCAGTCTCACTGTAGGCCAGCCCCACCCCAGCACTCACACTCCCTTAGCCCCCCCAGTCTCACTGTAGGCCAGCCCTACCCCAGCCCTCACCCTCTTCTTTTAACCTACCCTCCCAAACTCCAGAGACCCTGAAACTGCAACACACACACACACACACACACACACACACACACTTTCACCTGGGCATGTGCATGTCACTGCTCCCCCTGCTGGTGTGTGTGTGTCCCTGCCCACCATGCCTCCCCATATTTAGTCCCAGCCTGGGCGCCCGGTTGTCTGGAGTGGTGAGGTGGGGCGAATGTGGAAGGGGGTGAGTGAGTCAGGCCTACAGCAATGCATCGACGCTGCAGATCTGGTTGGGGGGCGGGATGTACCCGGGCATCCCAGAGGGGTGAGCTCATGATCCGCAGGCTGCAGGCAAAGGGCACTGGCTGGCTGGCTGCCACTCCCAACCCCCAAGAGGGGACACTGAGAATCCTGACATCAGACCCCCTCCTCAGTGCAGACTGTTCCTGCTCCTGGCCCACTAGCCCAAGGGGTGGGGGTGGATGGGACACTCCCCTCCTCCTGACCAGCAGCCAGGATGCAGCCTCATTCCTGACATGACTAAGACTGGAGTGTGGCAGGGGGAGGGTACAGTTGTTCTAGCCCCCACCTCCAGAACAGCTGCTGGGATTCAGTGTCTGGGATTTCCTTGTGGGGGGATGGGCTAGATGGGACCTGGGTGGCACTAACTAGCCCTGCACCCCTCTCCCTGGGTAGCAGAGTATCCCAGAATGCACTGCTAACTCTCCCCCTGTGTGCTCCCTCCTGCCCCTGGGAGCACTAATCCTGCTGGTGTTGTGCCTTCCAGCTTCCCTGGTCCTCTAAGGTGAGAGCGTCCTTTGGATTTAAATAGGAGCAGGGAACCCATTAATGGGAAAGGCCCGACAGCAGAAGAGTGCCAATGAAACTGCAGGAGTTGGTAACGCTGGGCGTGGGGGTGTGCAGAGCCCCACCCGATGCATCCAAGTGTGTGTGTGGGTGTGGGCAGAGCTCTCCGTGCATGCGGGGGAGGGTGTGATTACAAGGTGTGGCACAAAGGGGCTGCGTGTTAGAAAAGGTTTATGGCCAAGGAGATTTCTCTGGTGTAGGTCTGACTCCATTCAGGGACATTGTTGTTCTTTTTACATCCCAGTCCCAATACTCTCCCGGGGGTGGGGTGGAGGGGCTGCCCTCTCTCTCTCACACACACAGCTGATTCAAGCCAGTAGAGGTGACACCCTGCCTGTGGCTTTAAATCCCTGTTGGACTGCTGTGGATGCCTCACCCTGGTGGTCTGCAGGACAAAGCCAGGTTAGCAGAAGGTTGGGGGAGGCAGGATGCCCCGATGGGCTGGATTATCTAGGGTCACCCTAACTGTCCCTTGGAACCACCCCCCACCTTGCACCCTATTCCTCACTCATCCCCTATAGGGCAGGATTGTTCCTACAGTCTATTGCCCCCATTCCAGACCTGGGATGTGGATCTTTGTCCCATAGAAGGTTTAACTGCCTTTGAAGACCCTGCTCTGCCCTGAGGACACAGAGGATGGTCTGGCCCTGCATGTCCCCCTCCCTGATAGCACAACCCAATAGCTACTCCCAGGGGAAAGAAAGGAAAATCCTGAAAACTCCCAGCCAGGAACAGAACAATGGGAAACACTAGCCCATACCAAGCACAATCTCCTTAGGATCCTTTGGAGATCTGACTGAATGTTCCCAGTAATGGGAGACAAAAGACACTGCTTTCTGAGGCATAAAGAAGGTTTAAAACAGTGGTGGGGAACCTCCGGCCTCATGAGTGTTGCTTGGCTGGAATGGGGCAAGTCCCAGCTCCCTGAGTTCAGTGTGAGTGAGGTTTGTGGGAGGAGTTGATTTTTATTTGTGAGTGGCCCCCGACTGATTTCTCTGTAAGTCAAGGGCCTCTGACCAAAAAAACTATACCCCATCTGTGGTTTAAAAGATGTAAACTCAGGAAGACTTTATGGTGATGGGAGAACTTAGAAGGTTGTGGCAACCTAATGAGATGGACTGAGGGGAAAGAGTTTTAGCTGGAGTGAGTCAAGATCAGTGGGGCTTTGTATCTTTATTCTTATCAGAACACTCCAATTGGAACAGACAACATATGGGAGAAGAGTGCTCCTTATTAAGATCATTGCCGGATGACAGTGGCATATAGGGGCCTGTAATGTTGTGGCTGCAGAGACCCACAGAGACGGACAGATAGCTCACAGTCTGAACAGATGAGTGGGAGGGGAAAGAGGCACCAAGAAGGGCTGGGACTTGCTCAAGGTCTGTGGCAGAGCCAGAAATAGGAACCAGGAGTCCTGGCTTGCAGCTGCATCCACCCCCGTCCTACCCTCCCACCAACTTAACCCACTAAACTTCCTTCCCTCCCAGAGTTGGGGACAGAACCCTGTAGGTCTGACTCCTAGCCCAGCATGCTGCCTGCAAGCAGCCATTCCCTGTCGCAAGCCAAGCTCCCTCCCCAGACAGACCCAGCTCCGGACACACACCGGATGATTTATAAATAGATTCTCCCTGTGTTGTTGCAGCATTTTCTCTCAGCTCAGCCACAGAGTTATTTTTAGGGGCCCTAGGATTTCACAGTATCATGCAAATGCCTAGCTGCCACCTCCTGTGCCTGAGCAGGCCCCCAAGGAGTGACCCTGGAGGTGTGCTCCCCTTGGACTCTGCTGGAGGGCTCAGGGGTGACTCAGGGATGTGGAGCAGGCACCTTCTCAGTATCCAGCCCCCAGGGAACGATGAAATCTTACAGGTGGCACCATGTTCTATTGGCTTATGCATTGCACTTGGCATCAGGACATCTGGCTTCCATTCCCAGCTCAGCTACTTGCCTTGAGCAAGCCCTTTCCCCTCTTGGTGGCTCCATTTTGTAGATTGCAAGGCCAGAAAGGCCCATTAGCTCATGTAGCCTGCCCTCCCATATCTCTCTGGTCAGAGAATGTTCCCCAGATACCCCTCCATTGAGCACAGTGACTTGTATTTGACTGAAGCATCTTCTAAAAAACTACCCTGCCATGGAAGGGGTTGTGCCACTGGATAATCACCCTCCCTAGGTAAAATGGGCCTTATTTTTCATTTGAGGTTGTCTGGATTTACTCCCAGCCAGCTACACGTACATCTTCGATACTACGCGCAGATGTGGTCTCCTCATCTCAAAAAAGATACATTGGCATTGAAAAGGGTTCAAAAAAGGGCAACAAAAATGACTGTGGTATGGAATAGGGGCCTTATGAGGAAAGATTAAGAAAACTGGAACTTTTCAGCTTGGAAAAGAGATGACTAAGGAGGAGGGGCCACACAGCGGTCTATAAAACCATGACTGGTGTGGAGAAGGTAAATATGGAAATGTTATTTACTCCATCACATAACACACGAACTAGGGCAGCAAATGAAATTAATAGGCAGCAGGCTTAAAACAAACAAAAGGAAGTATTTTTTTTCCACACAACATACAGATGACCTGTGGAATTCTTTTCCAGAGAATGTTGTGAAGGCCTAGATGATAACAGGGTCCAAAAAAACCCTAGATAAGTTCATGGAGGACAGGTCCATCAGTGGCTTTTGGCCAGGATGGGCAGGAATGGTGTCCCTAGCCTCCGTTGCCAGAAGCTGGGAATGGGTGTCAGCAGATGGATCACTTGATCATTGCCTCTTCTGTTCATTCCTTTTGATGCACATAGCATTGGTCAGGTCAGCAGACAGCATACTCAGTTAGAAGGACCATTGGTCTGACCCAGAATGGCCATTCTTATTGGTCTTGTTCTGCCTGTATCTGCTAAAGAGCCCTCTAGCACCTACCAGTTTTTCCCCATGAAGTCCTAGTACGCTATGATCAATCACCTCTCAATCAGCTCTTGGAGGATCTAAACATATGGAGCTTTTTCACATTCCCATGATCAGGCTCTTTCTCCAGCCCTTTGAATCATCAGTTATGGGTGAGTCTTTTCAACACCCTCTCAGATTTCTCCACCCCAGTCTGAAATGTTGATACCAGGGCTGTAACAATTTCCTGGTAGCAGCCTCATCAGTGCTGTGCCTAGAGGGAAAAATCACCTCCCAGCTACTTCTGTTTATCCATCCAAGGGCCTCATTCCCCCTTACAGGCAGTCACACTTGGGAGCTCATGCTGAGTGATGGGTCCCCACTGACCCCCTAAGTCTATTTCAGTCATTGTTTCCCAGGACACTGTCCCCATTCTGCAGTGGCTGGCCTGCCTCTTTCCCCTAGGAGTATAGCTTTGCACCTGGCTATATTCAAACACAAGGGGATTTGAACTGGCCCACTTTACCAAGTGATCACAGGCACCCTAGAGGAATGGCCTGTCCTGATCACAGCACTATCTTTGGGTCATGTGCACACTTTACTAGCAGTGATTGTATAGTTACTTTCTGGTCACTGATGAAAATGTTAAGCAGCATCTGGCATAGAAGAGATACCTGCAGGACCCCACTAGAGATACAGCTCTGTCTCTACAGTCAAGGAGTCCAGCAGCAGTCTTATACGCCCCTGAACAGGCCCAGCCCTGCCAGGGGATTGTGCCACGTGGGTTTCCTACACATGAGCTCTCAGGTTAAGGGCTACTGTGATCCCAGGATTTGTGGACTGGGGTGGGCAGTGCAGGGAGGGGATGGGGCCTCTGTGCACAATGTGGCAGAGCCCATGGGCACACTGTGAAAGTCTGGGGAGAGGCAGACAAGTGCTGCAGGAATGTCCCATGGGCTGAGATCCTGCCTCCTGCCCAGACACTAAAGCAGCCCTGCAGTTCAGAAGGAGGGGGGTGGATCCCAAGCCAGAGGTGCCTCCATGGAGAGGAGATCTCAGACCTGAGGAAGCTCATGAATCTTACAGGCAAAAGCTGAGCAGACCCAGGAGCCAATGCTGGACACACCCACCCTGAGAGAAAGGGGCAAATGGTTGGGAAGGAGGGGGATTCCCAGTGGGGCATCTCCCCCTGGTATGGGTGCTGAACAGGCACTGCACAGACCCAGGGAGAGACAGGCTGCCCCCAAGAGCTCAGTCTGAATAGACAAAGGGTGGGCAGGCAAACAGCAGCATCAAGAGGGGAAGGAACTCGCCCAAAGTCAAAGGCAAAGGTGGGAACAGAACCCAAGAGTCCTGAGTCCCAGCCCCACCTTCTTCTCCAACCATTAGATTCCAGCCCCTCCCAGAACTAGGGATAATAGAACCCAGGAGTCCTGGCTCAGAACCATGTCCTCTAACCACTAGATACCATTGTCCTCCCAGAGGTGGGATTAGAAGCCAGGTCCAGCATCCTAGCTGGGGCTATGCCATCATAGTGTCATCATTCAGAGATGAGACCAAAGCACCCTGACTGGTGTAGCTCTCAGAGCAGACACGGCTGTGCAGATAGAAGAGGATGCATGTCAACATACCCTTCATTCCGGGATGGGTTGCTACCTTTTTTGTCGGCGTAAGCTGGGTCTACACTAGGGGGCTAATGCATTTGCTCCCAGCCCTTATGCACCACTCCCCCAGCCATGCACTAGCACTCTGCAGAGCCCCCTGCTCACCGAGCTGGCATCTACCTGGGCAGTGGGAGCCATAGCACAGCCGGATTTCCGCTGGCACTGGGAAGCTCTGTCCTGTGCCTGCCAGCGGGGCTGGGATCCTCTGGGGCTAATCCTTTGTTACAGCAGGAGTATTTGTGGCTCATTCCCTGCTATTTACAGTGGCTTAAGGGATTTGGCTCCAGCTAACACAATAGTCCAGTGGTTCTTAGACTTTTTCCTGTGATCCCCTCACACAGCAAGCCACTGCGTGAGCCCCCCTTACATGTTCAACCCTTCTGTATATATTTAACACCGCTCTAAATGCTGGAGACAAAGCAGGGCTTGGGTGGAGACTGACAGTTCACAACCCCCCATAGAGGATCCTCATGAGCCTCAGTTTGAGAAACGTCTGAGGGTCCGCCTTCCCTATGGGTGCTGGTAAACATGCTGGGAGCTGATGCAGGAGGTAGAGATTTCCCTACTCCCAGCTTGGCCTGACACCCAATATCCCTTCTAATTTTTCCATCCATGTGTGGAATCAATTTTATTATGTGCACTGAAGCATGTGTCGATGTGCACCACCAATCGAAATACATGCTGCCGGCTGTGGGTGCTCTGCTAATCAGCTGGGCAGGATTTGAATCTCTCCTGGGTGGCTGCCCAAGCACTCAGCTTACAGGGAACACTGCCGACACTCCCTGTGCTCATCTGCCTGCACCACCAGCATCTGTCCATCCAGCCATCCAGCTACCCTGATATGCATCCCCCTGCAGCCATCTAGCCTTCCAGCCCTCCTCAGGCACCCCTCTCTGCAGCCAACCAGCCCTCCCCACTTGCCCCCAGCTATCTAGCCAGACCTCCTTCCTTGCCCCCCACTCCAGACCTCTCCACACACTCCTTCTCCCATCTTCTATTCCATTGCAGAGACCAGGGAGAGCTCTGTGCTCCCAGCAAGTCTCCAGTTCCCCACCCTGCCCATCTCTCAGCCAAGACAGCTCCTCCTGGCGCCTACCCAGGCTCTCTTCCCTCACCAGCTTTCATGCCCTGCACTAGGCTTGCTCCCCTGATGCTCAGCCACACAGACCTTTCCCCACTCCTGCCATTGCTCAAGGAACTGCGTGGCTGCATCTCAGCCTCCTCCAGCTGCACACCTCCAAGCAGCAAGCACTAGAGCATCCTCAAGATGGATTCCCTCAGCTGCTTTCCCAACCCTGGCAGTACCCCACAACTCAGAGATCTCCCGTATCATCTCCCCCCTGAGACCTTGCAGCCAGCCCTACGGCTGCACAGTGAAAAACCAAGAGATTACACAAACTGGCTTGCGTGACAGAACTAGCCTGTGGGCCAGAGACTGAAACAGACCCCAAGATTTAGCATGATGGAGAGTGTGGCTATGTCTACACTACGGGGGTTTTTCATCCTGGAAAAACTCCATTGCACCCAGGGAACATGTCTGCTCTTCTGCTTTTTTCTGCAGAAAAGCAGACGCGCTCTTTCAGAAGCACTGTCTTCCTCCTCCCACGAGGAAGAAGGGCTCTTCTGAAAGAGGAGACTTCTCCGAAATTTGGCCCAGCGTAGACGGGCCAAATTTTGGAAAAGCTTCTTCCAAAAAAGCTATCGGAAAAAGGTACTCAAATTGCGGAGTGCAATTTGTGTACCTTTTTCCGATTGATCACTGTAGTGTAGAGAGAGCCTGTGGCATGGGGCTAGACCTTGATCCAGGGCTAGAGACACCAGCAAGGGGGATTTCTGACCCAAAAGGACTCAAGAATCTCACAGGCAAAGGCCTTGCAGGGCCAAAGGCTTGGAAAGATGCTGGATGAAACCACTCTGGAATAAAACCAGATATTTAGCAGGGAGGGGTTTCTGCACTGGGGCAATATCCACTTGGATGAGGGGAGGAGTTTCTCCAGTCTATGGGGGGCTTTAAATCTAGGTAGGGTTACCATATTTGAACTTTCAAAAAAGAGGACACTCCTGAGAAGGAATGTATGTGTATCAGTATCTACCAACTCACGTTGTATATAATACATGAATACAGCATGAGTTGGAAGATACCAATACGGATACATTCCCTCTCAGGAGTGTCCTTTTTTTTGAAAGTTCAAATATGATAACCCTAACTTTAGGCCAGAGGGCACTCAACTTTGGTTCTGCCACCAGATCTGGGCTAGAGGCAGGAATTACCTTGAGGAATGGTGCTGGAGGGGGAAGGGTCAGATGGATTCAAAGGGCCCTTAACATGGACAAGAGCACTTAAAGTTATGCCCAAACAGCAGCACACTCCCAGCCCTACTGAAGTGGAGTTTCTCCCCACATGCCCTAGCCCCTTGTGCAGCAATTTCCACAGCTTACACAGGCCTCTTTGCACTTGGGAGAGGGACAACACAAGCACGGGGCATTCTGGGTACGGTCAGCCTGCGGCCCAGCTACGTGGGGCTCTGCAGATCAGTCTAGGTAGTGTCTGTCTGCAGGCCAGCTGTGTGGGGCTCTGCAGAGCACTCTGGGAACTGTTGGCCTGTGAGCCGGATGTGTGGGGCTCTGCAGAGCAGTCTGGGCACAGCTGGTCTGCGGGCCAGCTGTGTTGGGATCGGCAGACTAGTAGTCTGGGTACAGCTGGTCTGTGGGCTGGCTATGTGGCACTTGCAACTGGGATGCAAGGGCGCCATTTCAGGTGGCTGGGGGGGGGGGCAGCCGTGCGCTCCAGGATGCAGCTTGCTTTTCACCCCATTCCCCGGACACTAAGGGAGTGAGGGGCAAGTGCTTGCATTCCATGCATGCCTCTCGCACCTGGCTGATGAGCTCCTTTCACCAGCCAGGTGTGAGAGGCATGCATGGAATGCAAGCACTTTCCCCTCATTCCCTTAGCGTGCAGGGAACGGGATGAAAAGCAAGCCATGTCCTGGAGCGCACGGCTGCTGACCACCCCCCCTCCCAGCCTCCTGAAATGGCGCCCTTGCTGGGATGCCGGGAAACCCTTCTCCCAAAAGAGTTAAAAAGCTCTCGCAAACACCTGTCTGTTTCATCCTATAGACAGGAAACTGAGACTGAAAGACTGGTAAAATATCATGCAGCAAAAGTGGAAAAAGAAGCCAGTAGTCCTGAATTCCAGCACCCTTATCCCCACTGTTACCATTAGACCCCCATATCCCCTCTCAGGTCTGGGAACAGAGACCAGGAGTCCTAGAGTCCAGCTAACCACTAGGCCCCACTCCCCTCAGCCCCTAGCACTCACCCTCCCTCCTTTCCCACAAGCATATACTCTATCCCCTTGAAGCCACCTGCTCTGCCCATGGGAGCTAGTGTGCCGCTCCCCCATCTGTCTCTGTAGTTGATTCACGGTTCCTTACAAACCTCTTTAAATAGCTTCTCCCACAGAAGCCCAGCAGCCGGGCTCACCCAGGCCTTGGGGCTGCAGCCCTCACCCCACCCTGCCCCCCTCTCCCAAGCCATAGCCTAATTAAGAGGTGTCCTCTTCCAAAATACCCACATGAGCTCACCCCACCCGGGAAGCAGTGGGGAACTGACGGGGTGGGGGCAGTTTATTATAGAAACCACCTTACAAGGACAAGGCGTCTGGAATAGCAGCAGCCACCTGATCCCCCTTCCCAATGCCCCAAAACACTTGCATCAGCAGGAACAGCTTCCCAAGCACACAAAACTATCCCTGGTCTGCTAACAAGGGTGTGGGGGGCTCGAAGCAGACAACCCGCTGCTCTGACTGAATGCTGCAGAGTCCTGTTGTGCTAGGCATAGTACAAACTCCGAACACAATGCCCGCCTCTGCCCAAACAGCATTCAGTGAATCAGACACTCGGGGGAAAATTTATGACATGCAAATCCCTCCAACAGGCTGCTTATGGGATGGGAACCCTGAGGGGGTGCTAGGTTCTCAGAGGGAACAATCGGGCAGGTCACTTGTGTGTGTCATGTTGGCACTCTCCTAAACATTGACACACTACGGTGCGCGCACACACACACACAAACACAGGATTGCTACATCAGGGTATGCGTTCATAGACACACAGAGCACTGATACACCAGGGTACACACACATGCACACACACAATTTGTGCACTGGGCCCTTCCCTGACAACTTGACACAAGAGTCTACCAAAGAGCAGGTGCAAACTCTCACATGTGTAGCCCACCTGGGTCAGCTCAGGGCCCATCTACCCCAGGATCCTGTCATCCCAAATGCCCAACACCAGCTGCTCAGAAGAAAGGAGAAGAGCCCTGCAGTGACAACATAACCTGGTCGCAGAGGAAGCACCTTCCTACCCCAACTGCTAGTGTTCAGGGTGTAGCACCCATAACAGGCAGGGTCACAGCCCCTTGCCCAGCTCTCCTCTGCTCTTTCCATCTTTGCTCTGCCTCTGGACAGCCCTGCTGTGCACTTCATTTCTGCACATCCAACTTCAGTTATATCCTGCGGCAGTGAGTTCCCCGGGCTAACAGAATTGTGTGTCAAAGAGACAGCAAATGAGTGGGGAGCAGGGACAGGCAAGCATTTGTATGGGGAAGGTGGGGCATCTGTATAGGGAAGGCAGATATGCAGAATTTGCTGGGCTTGATCTTTCTCCCATTCACCCAAGTAGTACTGCACCAACTGCAAGGGAGACAGCCTAGATGTGCTTCAGGCTAAAATCAGGATCAAGCCCACAACTCTGTGTGGGGGTGTCTCACTCTGAGAGTGCATGAGAGAGACAGAGAACAGGGGGAGCTTTTGCATATCTCTGTGTGCAGGGGGGTTGTTGGTGGTGTGTGTGTGCGCGTGATTGTGAGGTTGTTGTGGGTTAGTGCATGCAGGAGAAATGTTGTCAGTGTGAGAGGAGGGTTATGAGTTAGCATATGCTTGGGGCTGCTGTATGTGGGTGAGGGGGTTGTTGTGGGTGAGCGTATGTGAGAGAGGGGTTGTTGTTGGTCAAAGTGAGCCGGAGTTGTAAGGGAAAGCTGAGTGTGCAATGTGTATGTGTGCATGAACCAATCCCAGGGCTGCTCACAGGCACAGCACACACCACATCTCGGCCATACACACAAGCAGCGGCCCAAGAGGGTGCCACACACACCTGGAGGAGCCTGCTGCCAGCCCGGGTGCATAGCCTGCCCCGAGCCCAGCTCACAGTGAGGCAGGTGGGTATATTTAGCCCAGCAGGCCCCTCACATCCCCATCATTCCTGACATAGCTCGGACGCCACACAGACTCTGTTCCAGGACACACGAAGCCGCCTCCTCAAACTCCCCACTGCCGGCGTCACCCATCTGGGGCTGGGGGTGGGAAGGAGCATCATGCCGCCGTATCAGTTACTTTTGCACAGCAGCTGCCTGCTCCAAAGATCACCTCCCCACACCTGCCACTTTGGGGCTTGGCTCCCGGCAATCCTACATGGCACAGGGCCCAGCTCTCCGAGCCTGCACACTGCTCAGAGGCTGCCCCTCACATAGATGGGTTCCTGCACACGTCCCTGTAGCCCCAAGTCTTGGCACTGCTCAGAGGCTGCCCCTTACAGAAGTGGGGGCCCTGCTCACGCCCTTGTAATCCTGGGCACTTGGCACCCTTTGGAGGCTGCCCTTGCAGAGATGAAGCCCTGAATCCATCCATGTAGTTCAGGGCACCACTCAGTGGCTGCTGCCTCAAAGCCACAAATCTTTACCCCCTGTACCTATATGTCCAGTGTCTAACTTGGCTTCTCTTTTGCTCAGGATTCCTCACCCCATCCCTGACTCTCTCTAGCAGAAGTGAAGCCCTGGGCCGGCCTCTCACCATAGCGCCGGGTACCTCTCTGAGGTTCCCATCCTAACCGGGTTTCCCCCATGGATCTGACTCTCCCCATCACCTGGGCACAGCCCCATGCCCAGCTCTCCAAGCCTGGGCACCACAGACACCCCTGTGGCACCTCTCAGAGGCTCCCACCCTGTCCATACCTATCCCTCATAACCACCCACCTTCCTCTGCTGCTTCTCCCAGGCAGGGTCCAGCAACAGGTCCCGGTCCCAGTCCTCCTCCTGCTGCATGTACTCTTCGGTCACCATGTATGAGTGGTTGTATTGGATGTGGCTCTCTACTTGCGTGGTCATCTTGGCTTGTCCTCTTGTCCCCTCTCTGCACGTCTGTCTCCTCTTCCCCCTGAACCCCAGGTGATACCTCTCACACACCCTGCTGGCTGCTCTGCACTGCCCCTTGCCCAATGCACCAGCTCCCTTCTCCTGGAGGTCAGGTCCCCCTACCCCTGGCGGCTGGCAGCTTTGCCCTGTCCCAAACTCCTGGTCAAAAGCCACCCACGTGACTGGTCCCCATTAAGTATTATCAGCCTGGGGAAGGGGGATCAGGTTCCACCTTTAAAAGGCCAGGGGGAGGGTGCAAAAGGGCTGTCCCAACCAGGGAGGAAGAAGACAGCTGCTGGCAGTCCCAGCACTCCCACCCTTCAGGCTCTTAAAGGGACCCTGTACCTTGGGGCGGGGGGGGCTTGCTGGCCATCTGGGGACAGGAAATGCACAATAAGCCCCAATGGGAGCTGGAAGGGGGGTGGAGAGGCATTTCCCAAGGAGGAGGAGAGGTGTGCCAGACCTGGAAAAGGCCATTAAGTCATCAGAAGGAATCCAAGGCCAAGGCATGAGCTAAAAACACACATGGCATCAGCTGCAAAAATCAAAGGGAAACAGTGTGGCCAATGGTAGAGCCAAGACACCCGGGGTTCCACTCCCAACTCTGCCAGTGCCCTGCTATGTGACCTTGACCAAGTCTCATCCCCTTTCTGTGCCTCAGTTTCTAAGTTCTAAAATCAAGAGTCTGACACCCCCACACACCCAAGGCTCTTGGAGATACTTTGCAAGCACAAGTCTAATTACCATTCTGCAAGGCTCATGCAGGAAAGAACTTGTCACTATGACACCAGCACCATGCATGGGGGGAGACCTGGGAGGGCAATATAATAACCAGCACCTGGCAGAAAGGTATCTCTGTGCCATCCCAGTAATCCATAAACACTCCAGGCACCTGCAAGAGAGCCCATGGGGATTTGTCCCTGGGAAGGGAAAGCTGGGGGTTGGGAGAGTTGACATGATTTCCCCCACTGCAGCAGCAGTGGAGGAGGTGTTGAAGCACTCACTCCCCATGCTGTGGCTCCAGTTACAGCAGGGCTATTATTAGCAGCCAGGCCAGCAGCGCAGGATGAGAGCTCACAGAAGTCGCTAGTGGTTGGAAGGGGCAGAGGAAACTTCAGAGGAGGACCTAAATTTTCAGGAACCCAAACCCAGAACTCCCACCTTTTACAAATCAGGCCCATTTAAAAGATTGGCTGCCACCCCGAAAATGGCAGTTTGCTCCCACCAGCACTACTTGGCTCAGGGACTTCAAGGCACTGTCCAGCACCCCCTGTCCCACCACAAGGTGTGGCATCCCACACCGACAGCATTGTGTCTCCAAGCCTGTATTTGACACCGGAGGCTCTGTGCCAAACCAGCAACCCATAGGAGTTACCACCAAATGAACTTCAGGACAGGGGCTGGACTGCATTGAGCTGGAATAACAGGCCAGAGCATGGGCTTAGGCCTGGGAACCAAGGGGGAGGGTGGCCATCTTCAGAAAGGGCAAAGCTCTGCTAATTTGATCTGAAACCCATGGGCACAGTGATCCCACTACGCTAACTGGGCACTGTGACCCCTCTGGGCACTGTGACCACCCCCCATTCCCCTAACTGGGCACTCTGAGCCCCCGGGGCACTGTGACCACCCCCCATTCCTCTAACTGGGCACTCTGACCCCCCGGGGCATTGTGACCCCCCCCCATTCCTTTAACGGGGCACTCTGACCCCTCAGGGCACTGTGACCCCCCCATTCCCTTAACTGGGCACTCTGACCCCTCGAGGCATTGTGACCCCCCCATTCCCCTAACTGGGCACTCTGACCCCTCGGGGCATTGTGACCCCCCACGCCCCTAACTGGGCACTCTGACCCCTTGGGGCATTGTGACCCCCCCCACTCCCCTAACTGGGCACTCTGACCCCTCGGGGCACTGTGACCCCCCCATTCCCTTAACTGGGCACTCTGACCCCTCGAGGCATTGTGACCCCCCCATTCCCCTAACTGGGCACTCTGACCCCTCGGGGCATTGTGACCCCCCACGCCCCTAACTGGGCACTCTGACCCCTTGGGGCATTGTGACCCCTCCACTCCCCTAACTGGGCACTCTGACCCCTCGGGGCATTGTGACCCCCCCACTCCCCTAACTGGGCACTGTGACCCCTCGGGGCATTGTGACCCCCCCCACTCCCCTAACTGGGCACTGTGACCCCTCGGGGCATTGTGACGACCCCCCCACTCCCCTAACTGGGAACTCTGACCCCTCGGGGCATTGTGACAACCCCCCCACTCCCCTAACTGGGCACTGTGACCCCTCGGAGCATTGTGACCCCCCCCCACTCCCCTAACTGGGCACTCTGACCCCTCGGGGCATTGTGACCCCCCCCACTCCCCTAACTGGGCACTCTGACCCCTCGGGGCATTGTGACCCCCCCCACTCCCCTAACTGGGCACTCTGACCCCTCGGGGCATTGTGACAACCCCCCCACTCCCCTAACTGGGCACTCTGACCCCTCGGGGCATTGTGACCCCCCCCCACTCCCCTAACTGGGCACTGTGACCCCTCGGGGCATTGTGACGACCCCCCCACTCCCCTAACTGGGCACTGTGACCCCTCGGAGCATTGTGACCCCCCCCACTCCCCTAACTGGGCACTCTGACCCCTCGGGGCATTGTGACCCCCCCCCACTCCCCTAACTGGGCACTCTGACCCCTCGGGGCATTGTGACCCCCCCCACTCCCCTAACTGGGCACTCTGACCCCTCAGGGCATTGTGACGACCCCCCCACTCCCCTAACTGGGCACTCTGACCCCTCGGGGCATTGTGACCCCCCCCACTCCCCTAACTGGGCACTCTGACCCCTCGGGGCATTGTGACCTCCCCACTCCCCTAACTGGGCACTCTGACCCCTTGGGGCATTGTGACCCCCCCCACTCCCCTAACTGGGCACTCTGACCCCTCGGGGCATTGTGACCCCCCCCACTCCCCTAACTGGGCACTCTGACCCCTCGGGGCATTGTGACGACCCCCCCACTCCCCTAACTGGGCACTCTGACCCCTCGGGGCATTGTGACCCCCCCCCCACTCCCCTAACTGGGCACTGTGACGACCCCCCCACTCCCCTAACTGGGCACTCTGACCCCTCGGGGCATTGTGACCCCCCCCCCCCACTCCCCTAACTGGGCACTCTGACCCGCCCCATTCTAACTGCGCACCGTGACCTCCCCAGGCACTGTGACTGGTCGACCGCGGTGTCCGTCAGAAGAAAGGTTGGGCAAAGAGGCTCTCCTCGCCCCTCATTGGTTGGACGCGCCGCCGCGCCAAGCGGGAGGCGGAAGCCGAGACCCCGGCCCATCCGCTCACATGGCAGCCCTGCCGGCGGGCTGCGGCGCGCGGCTCTTGCCGCTGTGTGTGACGCTGGGCCTGGTGGGCGCCCTGTGCGCGGAGCTGCTGTGCCTGCTTCTCCGGGCGGGGGGCCCGGCCCTGGCCCTGCACCTGCACCTGCCGGCCCTGCTCTTCCTCCTGGCCAACGTGCTGGGCAACATGGGCCTCTTCGTCACCACCAGCCCGAGCATCGGCGGCGTCATGCTGGCCGGGGGCGCCGTGGGGCAGGGCTGGGCGTGAGTACGGCTGGCACCGAGCGAGGCGGCTTCGGCTCAGCAGCGGCGAGGGACTCTGTCTAAACAGCCCCATTTCTCCCCGCCTCAGAGGTGGCTGCATCTCCTTGCCGGGCAAGGGACCCTGTATAAACAGCCCCATTTCTCCCCACCCCAGAGGTGGCTGCATCTCCTTGCCGGGCAAGGGACCCTGTATAAACAGCCCCATTTCTCCCCGCCCCAGAGGTGGCTGCATCTCCTTGCCGGGCAAGGGACCCTGTATAAACAGCCCCATTTCTCCCCACCCCAGAGGTGGCTGCATCTCCTTGCCGGGCAAGGGACCCTGATATAAACAGCCCTCTTCCCCACCCCAGAGGTGGCTGCATCTCCTTGCCGGGCAAGGGACCCTGGTATAAACAGCCCCATTTCTCCCCATCCCAGAGGTGGCTGCATTTCCTTGCCGGGCAAGGGACCCTGGTATAAACAGCCCCATTTCTCCCCGCCCCAGAGGTGGCTGCATCTCCTTGCCGGGCAAGGGACCCTGAGACAGCTGCAGCTCAGTGCCAGGTAAACTTTAGTGCCATTAGGCTGGTGCCTGACCTCTGTCATTGATGCTGCTGGTCACTGCGTATGTGAGAAGGCTTTTCTACAAGCTGGAGGTTGCAGTGGCCTGGGATTGGGATGAAGACAGTTGCCCATTGTTCTTTGCTAGGGAATCTCAGCTGCCACTCTTATTTCCAGCCCCAGGGACAGCACAGTATCATATAGTATTGGGAGGCTGTGGCAGAGAGAACAGGGAGACTCTGCATCATCTCCCTGTTTCCCTTCCAGGTACTGCTACACCTGCCAGTCCCACGTGCCCCCCCGCTGCCACCACTGCTACACCTGCAACGTGTGCATGTTGCGCCGGGACCACCACTGTGTGTTGCTGGGCCAGTGCGTGGGCTACCGTAACTACCGTTACTTCCTGTGCCTCCTACTGCATGGCTGGGTGGCCCTGCTCTACGCCAGCCTGCTCAATGCTGACATCTTCATGGCCCTGCTGAATGAGGGAGTCACCCTGCACAGCATCCTCCTCCTCTTCGTGCCGTGGCTCATGCTGCTGACGGGTACAGCTGTGGCAGAATCTGCTGGGAGAAGTCTGTCCACACGTGGGGGCTGGGCACCACTGGTTCCTCTGGAATCAAGCTGTTCTCAGATAGTTTAATAAAAACATCTTGGGAAATATCCAGATAAAAAACATTGTGAGTTGAGGCTGAGCCTCGGGAACATCTGCCCAAGATTTGGTGATTCTGGGTATGAGCCAGAGGCTCCATAAAGGGCCCTGATGTATAGATTGCTGATGCTCTTATCCTCTAAAAATAGAGCCATTTGGGGCATCTTGAAAACTGAGGCACCTCTAACTCACATGTAGCTTTTGCAGATCGTGGGCTGTGCGCGCACCTTCAGGGCTTTTCCCGCATAGGCAGTTCCTTAGAAACCCCACAGCCCGTTCCTCTGAGGCAACTGTGATATCTCTCTATAAACAGTTCCTGTGCTCCATCGTGGAGGCAGCTGCATGTTAGTGGAACAGGGAGCAGAGCAGGGTTAATGGGAACATGCCATGGCCTGGTTGTTTCTGGGGGATGCCTGGCTCCTAGTTGCCCTACCGCTGACAGCTCCCCCTTGTATTTCTCCAGGCCAGGTGAGCACCTCGACTTTCATGTATGCTTTCATGGCTGACACCTGTGTGGTCAGTTTCCTTTTCTGCTCCGGTTTCCTGTTCTTCCATGTGCTGCTGAGCCTGCGTGGCCAGACAGTCAGAGAGTGGTTTGGGGAGAGCCGCTGCTATGACCTGGGCTGGCACCACAACCTGCAGGAGGCATTGGGGCACAGGTGGCACCTCGTCTGGCTGTGCCCCTTCCTGGTGTCCACCCTTCCTGGGGATGGCGTGGCCTTCAAGAGAAGAGCTCCCGGCACTGAGCCCTCTGCCAAGCCAGTTGTTTTCTGAAGGTGGGTTCAGGAGCCAACCCCATGCTGAAGGGCAAGCAGTGCCAAGGTCCCAGCCACCTTGCCAACAGCAGCTGACTGGTATAATGTGTAGGGTGCTGGGGTGCAGGACTCCTGGGTTCTGTTCCCAGCTCTGCTGCTGACCTTGGACAAGAAGAGAGTCTCTAAATACTCAAGAAATAAGAGGAACACTAAGGGAAGAGTAGGTCATTATTCAACCAGGGAGGAGAACTTATAATGGAGGAGAGGAGAGATGGTTAAAATGTTTAATGCCTTTTTTGCTTCACTCATCACTAAAAGGTTCACTGGGACCAGATGCTTAACACAGTTACTATTAG
Organism: Pelochelys cantorii; assembly: GCA_032595735.1. Lineage (NCBI taxonomy): Eukaryota > Metazoa > Chordata > Testudines > Trionychidae > Pelochelys > Pelochelys cantorii. The sequence continues at coordinate 38,189,049 of CM064336.1, forward strand.
CAAGGGGAAGGGATCTCAGACCAGGGTAGGGAAAAACAGATTAAAAGAGATTGGCGGGGGGGAGGAGGGATGCGTTAGTCTTCAGGCTCTTGTAAAGAGATCAACATTCTCCATCTCCACTGAAGGTAGGATAGAAGGTCGGGGCTAATTGTGCAGCAAGAGAGATTTAGGGTAGAAGATACTAGGAAAAACTTCCTAACTTTAATGGTAGTTAAGCTGTGGAGTGGGGAGATTGTGGAATCCCCATCTGGGGAGGTTGTTAAGAATAGGCTGGACAAACACTTGTCAGGGATGATCTGGGTTTTACTTGGTCCTGGTTCAGTGCAGGGTACTGGACTTGATAACTTCTTGAGGTCAGTTCCAGCCCTGCAGTTCTGTGATTCTGTAATATTATTAAGCAATATGTATTCCAGTTGGCAGGGCCTGATGGAAAATTGCCCAGTGTTTGAGGAACTAGTTGCAGCAATCTAAGAGCCGTTGGAGCAGGGGCAGGCTAAATACAGCCTGTGAGACAGATCTGACCCACCAGACATTTGGCTTGGGCCCTCTGTAGCCTAGCAGGACCCTGAGGCAGGCTCCCTGGCTACCACAGCCCCACACGCTGCTCGAAGCGGCCAGGTGCTGAGGCCAGCCTGTGTGTCTATGTGGCACTCAGTTTGTAAGCATCTAGGCGATAATAGGGTAATAAGTAGTAACCAATGTAGCTTTGCTAAGAACAAATCATACCAAACCAATGTAATGTCCTTCTTTGCCGGGGTCACTGGCCTAGGGGATAAGAAGGAAGCAGTAGACAAGGTATCTGGGCTTTAGAAAAGCTTTTGATGCAATCCTACTGGACAGTCTCAAAGTAAACTAGGGACATGTTTTCTAGATGAAATTGCTATAATGTGGCTGCACGATTGGTTGGAGGACCATCCTCAGAGTAGTTCTCCATGGTTCCCTGTCAGACTAGGAGGTTATATCCAGTGGGGCTATGCAGGCATCTGTCCTGGATCCAGTGCTATTCAGTATTTGCACTAATGCCTTGGCTGATGGAGTGAAGAGCATGATTGTTAAAATTTGCAGATGATGCCAAGCTGGGAGGAGCTGCAAGCACTTTGGTGCACAGAATTAGAATGAAAAATGATGGTGATAACCTTGAGAATTGGTCTGAAAGGAGCAAGGTGCATGGCAGTGCGAAGTACTCCATCCTTTTCTAAATGCTGAAAGGCACAGCTACCAAATGGAGGCATCCTGGGTAGGCTGCAGAGCTGCAGGAAAGGCTCTGGGGTGGAGTGGATCACATTAAACATAAGCCAAGAGTATGATACTGTTGGAAAAAAGACACTATCATTTTGGGCTCTGTTAGCAGATATAAGACATGGAGGTAAATGCTCTGCTCAGTACTGTGGTGCCTCTGCAGGAGAGCTGGGTTCTGTCTTGTGCCCCACACTTTAGGAAAGCTCTGAACTGGGGAGTGCAAAGGAGAACAAGGATTTGTGAGGAACAGTTGAAAGAATGGGGCATGTTTAGGGAAGAGAACTGAAGGGGGACATAAGTCTTCAAATATATGTATGTAAAGGGCTGTAGTAAAGAGGATGGTGAGTGATTGTTCTCCATGCCCAACTGGAGTAGGACAAGAAGTAAATGGCTGAATTCACAGCATACAGGGGGAGGGAGACAGGCCCTGCTCCAACAGCTCACAGTCTGAACAGACAAAGGATGGAAAGAAAATAGGCACCAAGAGAGGGAAGGGACTCAACCAAAGTCACTTTGAGAGTCAGCAGGAGAGCCAGGGGCAGAACTCAGAAGTCTTGGCTCCCATACCGTCCCCCCTGCTCTAACCACTAGACCCCTCTCCTCTCCTAGTGCTGGGGGTGGAACCCAGGTCATGTTTCCCAGCCCTCACACTGTAACCCAGTGGCCTAGCACCCTGCTCTATAATCAGTTTATCCCAAGCTTAGGCAGCTCTGCTCCAGTCATTGCTGCTTATTGAGCTGGCAGCCTCAGGCCTGTGAGAAGGGGAGTGAATTTGTGCTGGCCAGTCTGTGGCTGAGAGTCAGGGATCATCTCCCACCCCCTCTCCCGCAGCTGTCAGGCATTGGAAGGGGCTGGAGGGAGGGCACAAAACTGCTCTGGGTTTGTCCCATTGGAAGCCTGGCCCATGTCATCTCTCATTCCTCTCTGATTGCAGGTTTTCCTTCCGGATGGCCCTACAGGGGAGCTGACTCTGGCTTTGCCTCTCCTGCTGAGGGGTGAGTGTCAAGCATTGCTCTGCCCCATGGGTTACTGGCACCTCCATCTGACGTGGGTCCTGACGCTGCCCGGGGGGTGACCCGGTGTCCCATCTGAGCCCTGTCTGCACTGGACTCTGCAGCTGTGGGGACTGTTGTGCCAAGCACTGGGCAGGCTCCAGCTGAGACTGAGGGGGCCTGTTGCACTGGGCACGATGCAGCTGGAGCCCCAGTGTTCCAAGAGCAGCCCAAATACAGACCGAGACAGTCGCTGCCCTGACGACCCACAGCCTTAACAGGCCCACGGTGGGAGGGTAAACAGGCACCAGCTTGGGGCCCAGAGCCCTGGCTCCCAGCCCAGTGCCCTCCTGACTGCACTAATCTGTTGTAGTTCCCAGTTCTGCTCATTTCCAAGCCCTAGCAGCACAAGGCTGCCCTTCTGCAACCCCAGGGCTGAACCTGCTGGTCTGTGGCATTTGCACAGCTCTCCCTTGGCCTGGCCAAGCAGGAAAGAGGCTGGAGCCATCATCTTACCAGTCCCTATCCCGGGTGACTGTCCCTCAGGCACCCTATTCCCGCTGGTCTCCAATAAAGGCTCCCAGCCCAAGGTGCATGGTGCCTGTAGAGCAATTTGTCTGATTCGGGGGGGTGGGGGCATTATGAGTCCAGCCCAATCCCCTGCAGGCATTCCTGGCCCTGGCCAGGCCTGGGCATGGAAGCAGAGCATGGTGTTTAGAGCTGCACAGTCTAGGTGTACAGCCCGCAAGGGATGGAGCATTCCAGGGGCATCCCCCTCACTGCTAAACCTCTGCCCCTCATTCCCCTCTAAATCTGTCTGGCATCACTCCCAGCCACTAACCTCAGTTGGCCTCTGTGAGGTTCCCAAAGCCCCTACAACTGGTTCAACAGGGATCCCTGGACAGATGGTGACCTCCCCCAAGGCAGGCAGGCTGAGTGGCTGCAGTGCTGGCCCTTAGAAATGCTTCCCCACTGGCTCAGCTGTCTAGGCCAGGGGCTGCAGGGACCTGTCTCTGATCTTCTGCATGCCAGGTGTTCAGGGAGGGCAGAAGCCAGTGTACTTTGGAGCAGCGTCAGAGCAAGGGCAAGATCTTACGAGTGCAGGGCCCCAAGCAGGGGAAGACGTGGGTTGTCTGGCATCCTTCCCCTCACATTCACTAGTCTGCACACACCATTTCCCCTGCATGCTGGGGGCCAGGAACCTTTTAATGACAGCCATGGCCATCTCTGGGTAAGGGCTGGATCTGGGGCCTGGCTAGCCTCACGCAGTGCTGGGGCCTCTGGGCACATCCTTCCCCACAGCAGGGGCAACCCGACCTCTTCAGCGGCGGGAAAAGTCCTGCTCAGCTGTCTGCAAGCAATGGAGGAGAGCAAGTAGAATCCTGGCCCCCTGGAGTTCCCTTGCTGATCCCTGCCAGTGAGGACAAGGCAGCATGGTGCCTTCTGCAATGGAGCTTGTGGCACCTGGGGGTCCCCCAAACTGAGCCCCACCCCAGTGTTCCCGGACAGCTGCCTTTGGCAGCACAGTTGCTACTGATGGCTTCCTAGCTTTAGGACCATCATACCCTGTGTCTGCTCCCTTTGCTGCTACTTGGAATCAGACCCGTGGGACTTGCCAGCCCAGTATTCCTCCCTCCTCCTGGCACAGACTCCGGGGCCCCTCCAGCCCAGTAACCCTCCCTCCTCCTGGCACAGGCCCCTCAGCCCCTCCCTCCCTCTCTTCCCCCTGCCTAATACTGGTATCCCCCACCTCAAAGAAGCTGTCGATAATCTTATCAGTAGTGGCAGCCTGGGAGCGGAACTTCTGCTGGAGATGCTCAATGGATGCCATCAGCTGCAGGTAGGTGAAGAGCAGCTGCTTCTCCCTGCTGAGGTGGGACAGTGACTTCCCTTGGGTCAGGGCCAGTGTTCCCTGTAAGCTGAGCACTTGGGCAGCTGCCCAGGAGAGATTCAAATGCCACCCAGCTAATAGAGCATCCACAACCAGCAGCATGTGTTCCTACTGATGGTACACATCTACACATGCCTTGTGTGCATAAAATGTATTCTGCACATGGAAAATTAGAGGGAACATTGGTTGGGGCCTGCTCCTCTTAGGGTTGTTGCCTACAGAATCCCTCCTGCCAGGGCCCCCTGGAACTGATCTGTGGTGAGGGATAGCATCACAGATGAGCCTGTGGATCTGATGGGGGAGAGGCTACCAGGCTGGATGGGCCTGTGGATGTGATGGGTGGGGAGACCCAGGCCAGTTGGGCCCCTAGATCTGATGGGTGGGATACCAGGCCAGATGGGCCTGTGGGCAGTGTTCCCTGTAAACTGAGTGCTTGGGTGGCAGCCCAGGAGAGATTCAGGTGTCACCCGGCTGATTAGCAGAGCACCCACAGCTGGCAGCATGTGCATCTATTAGTGGTGCACATAACAAATGTATTCTGCACACAGATGGAAAAAATTAAGAGGGAACATTGTCTGTGGGTGTGATGGGTGGGGGAAGCAAGGCTGGATGGGCCCCTAGCTTGGATGTAGGGACACCAGGTTGGATGGACCCACTGAGCTGATTGGAGGAAGATGCTAGAGGGGCCCATTTCCCCACTGGGATATGTTCCATGTTGGCTACCCCCACAGGGTAGAAGGGAGAGGCTGTGCCATGGGGTCCCCCTCACCTCTTGCTGCCATCCATGTGCTTGATGAGCTGAGCCAAGATGGCCTCCTCATCCTCCGGCTTCGTGGCCTTCTGCCCCTCTGTAAGTGGTGGAGAGAGAAACATCCATAGGACTCCAGCCAGGTGGCGGGACTCCAGCCCCCACTCATGATGGGAGGAAAATCCCACCACTGCCAGCAACCCACAGCAGAGTGTGGCATGTGGATGAGATGAGTTTGCTGGGTCTCACCCATAGCGTGGAGCCCTCTTGCCCCAGTGATTGGAAGCTGAATAAGTCACAGAGACAAGGTGCCCTAGAGCGGGTTCCCCGCAGTGCAGGCACCTGGGGAGTCTCGCTTGGTATTTGGGGGTCAGACCCATAGACCCATCCCACCTAGTATCCCCCATTCCCTCAGCCACCCAGAAGAGGGGGATTCACACTGCCCCTTTGAAGTGTCCCCCAGCAGCCAGATCTAGGGGGATGAGAGCTTACCCTGGCCTGGCTTCCTTGATACAATATCTTCTATGCTGCTCACCTTGGGCTGCAACAGAGTCTGTAATTCAAGGGGGGGAACAATGCCAGCATTAAACATGGGCCTGCAAAGCCAGTTGCCCCTTGTGTCAGTGGGGGAAACTCAGGCATGGAGGGAGTCAGGGACAGGACCAAGGCTCCCTGACGCTCCTTCCCCCCACTCTAAACACTAGAGCTACTCCTCTCCCCAAGCCAGGGATAGAATCTAGAAAGCCTGTCCCCTCCAGCCCCCCGCCCCTCCCACTATAACTGCGAAAGACCATTACCCTCCCAGAGCAGGACTGGAAGCCAGGAGTCCTAGCTCCCAGCCACATGCCCCTGGTCTACCACCCTAGCCCCCCCATGCTGGAGCAGCTGGGCTGCTGAGACAACCTCCTCCCGTGCCTACCCCCCCCCCCCATTCCTCAGGCTGTGGGGAGAGGCACCTTCTGTTTCTGCAGCTCTTGACGCTTGATCAGGGCCAACTGGAAATTGTCCACCAGGACGGCAATCACCAGGCTGAGAGAGAGGGGGGCAAGAGCTGGAACATGGGTCCTTTCCCCTCTACAGGACACGGGCTTTAATCAGGCCCTGGGGGGAATATGGGGCCATTTCCCTCTCCAGAGTCTGAGTGCCAGAGAGGTATGGGGGGGGGCAGAGGGAGATGGACGTAGGCTGAAGAGGGAATGGGGGAACTGGGCGAGGAGAGAACCAGTGTGCCAAAGGAGCTGGCCTCACTTGAGGAAGGTGAAGTACTCGATGATGATGTAGGCCATGAGGAAGATGATAATGTATGAGGCACCTGAAAGAGAAGGTCAAGCTCCAGTTGAGCAGGGAGCAGTATCAGGTAAAGAACCTAGGAGCCCTGGTTCCCAGCCCTTTTGGATATAACCCACTAACCCCCCCCACTCCCTTCCCAGAACTGGGGCTCCGACCCATGAGCCCTGGCTCCCAGCCCTTTGTCTCTCTTGCTCTAAGCACTCTGGGTATGTCTAGACTACATGGCTCCGTCAACGGAGCCATGTAGATGAGTTTACAAGACATAGGAAAATGAAGTAGCGATTTAAATAATCGCTGCTTCATTTACATCAAAATGGCCGCTGCGCTGTGCCAATTAGCTCTTTGGCAGCACAGCGGAGCAGTATGGACGCACCGCGGTTGACAAGAGAAACCTCATTTCGCGAGGCATACCGGAGTGGTCGACAAAGGCTTCCCTTGTTGACCGCGGCGCGTCCAGACTGCCCTGCTGTGCCGCCAAACAGCTGATCGGCACAGCGCGGCAGCCATTTTGATGTAAATGAAGCGGCGATTATTTAAATTGCCGCTTCATTTTCCTATGTCTAGTAAACTCATCTACATGGCTCCGTCGACGGAGCCATGTAGTCTAAACATACCCTCTGATTCCACTTCCCTCCCAGTGCAGGGATAGAACCCAGCCTCCTGCTGGCCTGTGGGGTGGGGGTGGGGATGATGTCTCACCCGCTTGGATGCAGTCCAGGTAGATGAAGGACCAGTCGTCGAGTGTGAAGAGCTGGAAGAGGGTGAAGATGGTGTCAAAGAGCTCCCCGAAGTGCTGGGGGTCTGAGCTTTGGAACAGGTCATGCAGCACCACCGAGAACATGACTGGGGGCAAAGGGATAAGGAGCAACAGCACTGTGAGCCAAAGGCCTCCCGAAGCTGTCGGGGGAGTGGGTCCAGAGGAGCTACCGGAACCTGCAGAGATTGACACCTGGGGTCTAGGTCACCCGGGAACTCTGTGTGAGGTCTCAGATGCAAGCCAGCATTACCTGGCTACCGTGGCAGAAGGCAGGCAGAGTTCTGCACTGGCAATGTGGTCTGAGCCTGTGTCTAGGGGGGCTGGCACCAAGGTGGAAAAACAGGGTTTTTGGTCAGACATGGGCCGCTTAGCCATGGGTCTGTCTGCATGGTGACTGCGTACTGGCTTGTTCACTTAGCACCAGTCTGAGCTGACTGCAAATGATGGCAGGTAAGAACTTCAGAAAGAAACTAACAGGAAGAGAAAAGCTGATAGGTAGGGGGATATCATATCTTGAGGTGCACTGCAAAGGGTTGCTTGGCTATATTTGGGAACAGAGAAGACAGTAGGGATCTCAGGCAGGCTTCGGGGAAGATGCTGGGGAGACTGTTGGGTGAGATAAGGTTCTTGCACAGGTGGGACCCCTGGGAGTTAAGCTGAAGCACTAGGAAGTAGGCAGGGGTTTTGTTTGTTACCATTTGTTTCCGATATTCCTACTCCGTCCCTGGAATCACCATTCTTGGACACTGCACTTCACAGTGCAATACACTTACAGTTGCACTATAAATGCAAGTGCCATGGTGCCAGGTAAAGGGATGGGCCTCAACGGACTCTTATCAGCTATCTTGTACAGCTCCTTTGGGAGCCACAGGCCTGGTGACTCTGGGGCATCCAGTGGCTGGATGCTACTGGACATGATCCAGTGGCTGGGGTGTGCCTGGCATGCCCTAGAGAGAGAGTGGGGCTGGAGGGGGGCCTGGAGCCGGGCTGCTGCTGTCAGAGCCTGGTGGGTTTAGGGATCTGGTCTATAGTAGGTACAGACAGGGCTGCCTCATGCTAAGACAGGTTGTGGTGCCTCACAGCCTGGGGGAGCATCAGGTACCCCCAGGGAGAGAGCCCCTGCTGTGCCCTCTCACAATCCAGAGAGAGCCCCCACTGCATCCCTCCCACCCTGCAAAGAGAGTCCCCACTGCACCCTCCCCACAGTCCAGAGAGGGAGTCCCCACTGCATCCCCCACAGGGAGAGAGCTCCCACTGCCGCTCCCAGCTGTAGGCAGCATCCTCTCCCTGCAGGGAGAGCACCTGTTGTGCACCCCCCTCCACAGGGAGAGAGCTACCTCTGGGCCCCCTCATTCCATAGCACCCCCATCTCTCTCTCATGGGGAAGGACAGAGCCCATCCCACCGCACTGCAGGATACAGAGGCAGGTGAACATCAGCAGCAGGATGGCCCCAATGGATGGGCCGGACAGTGCAAAGGTGCTAGTCAGTTCCTGCAGGTTCTCCAGGACCCTGTGGACAGAGACAGAGGCTTTGTGGGGGGGGGCCTCAGGGCTGCAGAAACCCACAGGATTTTATTCACCTTGGCTGTGTCTAGACTGATGCGATCTTGCGCCAGAGCTATGCAAATGAGGCTCAGCGTGGAATATCGCAGAGCCTCATTTGCATAACTAATGAGCCGCCATTTTTGCGGAAGAGGCTCTTGCGCAAGACGGAGCTGTCTACACTGCCCCGTCTTGCGCAAGAAAAACCCTCTTGCGCAAAGCCGTTATGCTGATTATTTTCAGGCATAATGGCTTTGCGCAAGAGGGTTTTTCTTGCGCAAGACGGGGCAGTGTAGACAGCTCCGTCTTGCGCAAGAGCCTCTTCTGCAAAAATGGCGGCTCATTAGTTATGCAAATGAGGCTCGGCGATATTCCACGCTGAGCCTCATTTGCATAGCTCTGGCGCAAGATCGCGCCAGTCTAGACACAGCCCTTGGGATTTTATTCACCTTGTTATGTTGCATGTGAGTTCTACTGTCCTATAGTAATCCCAGGTGTGTGCCTCAGTTTCCCAAGGCACTACACCAATAACTAGATGGTGATGGGAATTTTGGTGGGATAGCCTCCATCTTGTGCACAATGGCTGATGCTCTTCCTAACCTGAGCCCAGGAGAAGGTGCCACCAAATGTCACCTTTTGCCCAGGAAACAGGACAAACACTGGGACCAGGCTGCCCAGAATGGGTCATCTTGGGGTGCAAGACAAGATCCAGGCCTAGCTCTGGGGGCGCTCTCCCCACGATGGATGGTGCTGGCTGCTTCTGGTTCCTGGGCTGACAAGTCTGTTCTACGCTGTGTCCCTGTCAACTAATAACCCTGTTCTGCCTGCTGGCTGAGACTCACATCCAGCTGCAGATGGGGATGCAGGGCCCAGTGACTCCCCCACACTTTGGTGACAGGGGCACTAGCCAGATAAGGGCCCACTCATGGGGGGTGTTCCAGGGCACATGGGGGGCAGGGTGAGGTTACCCAAGGGATGGCACTGGGGTCAGTAGGGGTGTGGCAGCTTAGGGTGAGGGAGAGAACATGGGGAGTGCTGGGGGGGCAAGGCACCCAGTGGCACAGTAGGGAAGGCCACCCAGAGGGGCAGGGAAAGAGCAAGGAGAGCTCCTGGGAGGAAGGGAAAAGGCAGGGGGTCATAGCAAAGGTACAGCACCCAGGGCCCCATCTTCACTGCCCAGTGCTTTGTTCCCCCCCACCTCCAGGCCCACCAGGCACTGACTGCAGTGTGAGCAGCAGCCTCAGGACCCGCACAGCTCGGATGCCCTTAAAGACACGGAGCACGCGGAAGAGGCTGCTTGTGTCACTATGGGTGGTTTGGCCCATGGAGACGAGGAGCGGCAGCACGAAGTCCAGCACCATCATGAGCATGATGAAAAAATCTGTGGGGAGAGGGAAAGGGGTGAGGAGAGAGCAGCAGCATTGAGGAGAGGGGCCGCCACTAATGCCCCCACAATAGCCACTTCTGAGGCCCAGGCACACCAACCCCTCCCAAGCACTCAGCCCTGTCTCTTGCCCCATGCTGCCTTGACCCCCAGGCCACTTGCATACATGCTAGAGGCCAGATGACTCATCTCAGCCTCTCCCCCCCATGGGCCCCAGCCTCAGGGAATCATTCTGCCCCAGTTCCCAGCAAGAGTTCCCCTGGCCCCCTCACATGATGGCTCACCAATGTCGTTCCAAGGGTTGCGGAAGTAGTCGAGGTCCAGGGCGATGATTTTCAGCAGTGCCTCCAGCACGTACACACACAGGAAGACAGCATCCATGGCAGAGAAGAACCATTCTTAGGGGGGAGAGCAGGCCACTGTGAGGGAATGTACCCACTAGGCCATGTTGCTCTTGCCGCCCATGTCTGACTAGAGAACACTTGTTATGTGGCAGTGGGTACCCACATGCTGGATTCAGCCCCATCCTGAATGCACAGCATGGCATAGTGGGTAAAGGAACCAGGACTCCTGGGTTCTCTGTCTCTGGCGAGAGGGGTGGCTAATGGTTAGCACAAGGGAGCTGGAAGCCACAAACTCTGCTACTGATCTCCTGTGTGACCTGAGGCAACGTCCTCACCACCTCAGTTTCCTCATGTCTCAAGGAGGGTGAGCTCCTCAGAGCAGAGACTGTCACTCTGGTGAGTCTGTGCAGAGTCCAGCACAAGTGCTCTGATTTTGGCCAGGTCACAGGTACCCTCGATACCCAATAGCCATGAGCTGCTCCCTGAAGTGAGGTGGATGCAGGCCTGGCCAAAGAGTTTGCAGGGCCCAAGGCGGCGTGTTGTGGTTGGCTGCACCACGTGGTTGAGTGGTTCCCAGCCAGGGCAATGAGTGAGCAGCCGAGCGGGTGGGCGCCGGGCAGCGCGGGGGCCCTGAGGGAATGGGGCCCAAGGCAACCGCCTTGCTTTCCTTGCCCTCAGGCTGGGCCTGGATGGATGCTTGGATGTGGAAATGGGGGAAACTCCAGGAAGGTGGCAGCATCTCAGACTAGTCAGGGACATGGGAGAGACCAGTGCTGGGTGAATGGGAACTGGGATGTCCCAGGGTGGGCAGAGAGCAATAGGCCAACCCTATGGGCAGGTGATAGGAGTCCTAGTGTGGGTGAGGAGCCAGGCTGGGTGGAAGACAGTGGGGGTGGGGCTCAATCCTCGTGGCTGAGCTTGGGGAGCGATGGGGCATTCTCCATGGCTGGGACAGAGTGTGGATAGGGAAATGGGATGATCCCCATGGACAGACCAGGCGGGGGTGGGGTGGTGATGGGTCAATCCCCATGATTGGCAGGGGGGAATGAGATGAACCCCATGGCCAGATGAGGTGGGGGCAGCCTCACCTCCGCGGACCTGCACTTCAGCAAAGGTCTGCGCCACCAGCACGGTCGTGTGGAGGCCGACCACAGTGAAGATGAAGAGTTCAAAGGCCAGCAGCTCAGTGAACTTGTGGATGATGGCCCGCAGGGTCAGCAGCTGGGGCAAAGTCTTCTCCCACACACTCTGCAATAGGACCATCATGCCCATCCGCTTCCGCCCCTGTCGGGGGTCCTGCTTGCCTAGGCACAGATGCCCCAGATCAGCCATGATAGGGAAGCAACAGCACAAATGCAAGGTATAGGGGGCAGGGCGGGCTGTGGGTTGCATGGAGGGGGCTGTGTAGACTGCAGGGGCACCCTATAAGGGTTTGGGGGGGGGAATAAAGTGTCACATTCCCTCTTACTGCCCTCAGACCATGATGATGCGTCTTGGGGTTGGGGGAGTATGGGGTGAAGAGTTGCAAGATGGAGAGTGCGCTATGGCAGGGGCAGCCCCATCTAATCTTACCTTTGGCTCTCAGGGAGAGGTGCTGGGGGGACGGACGGACGGACAGGGAGGGCAGTTTCCCTGGGGTGTGGTTGGGGGAGTGTGTGGACATGTGGGAGGATGAAGTGTCCAGGGAGTCCCCCATTACCTTTTGTTGTCTTCAGGAGAGTGGGGGAGGCGGAAGTGATGTGCGAGGAGATCTGGGACACAGGGGGCGTCTCCTCCTTGTACGGAGGCTTCTCCATCTGGAGCCCCGACACAATGGGCACAGTCAGATAGTCCATGGTGTTTGTTTGCCCCACCTCCCCCTTTCTGGGACCCTGCACTCCAATTTCCTCAGCTCCTCCTTTCTTCTGTTGTGTCCCCATCTGCGCTCAGTTCCCAGACTGACTGTCCCAGTGGCCCCAGAACCCCAGAGGCCTGGAGATTCCGGATCAGAGGCCCCCCTTTGTAATGGCATCACTGTGGTGACCCCTAAACACAACGGTGGATGAGAGGGAGAGGGAAGGGGCCTGCAAGGACAGGATGGAGCTCAGCAGAGTGAAAGGAGCCTGGGTTGGGCCTCAGGAAGGAACTGTGGGGCAGAGCATGGTTTGGGGGGCAAGGCAGGGCGGTAAGTAAGGTTGTAGGGAACAGGTAGGGATGGGGGAATGTCTATGGGGGTGCAGAGCAGGAGGTGGCAGGAGCTCTGTGGAAGGGCAAAGGGGGTGGGGCCTAACTATTTGGGAAGGACTCTGTGTCACAGGGGGCTTTCAGATGGGGGCGCAACCTGAGTATGCAGTGATGTAAGGGGAGAGTGAGAGCATGGGGGGGCAGACTGAGAACAGCAGCTTCAGCAGTGTTACTGAGCATGCTCAGTACAAGTCAAGCAGCAGATTGGGGAAGAGGGAGGAGAACCAAACCGACCTCTTCCCCCTCCATTCCACACATCACCTCTTTCCAGGAGCTGCTAAGGTACTGGAAAACTCTAGTTTTTTGTCAGATAACTTAGCAATTAGCCAACAGAAGCACTGTAGCTATATCTATATTCAGGGCTTGACAAATGGCAGCGAAAGCTGCTCGCCAGCCCCGCACTGTGCATGCGCAAGAGCCTCATTGCGCATGCGCACGCCGCCGGTTTGTCGAGCCCTGTCTATATTAGAGAGCGTCTGTGAGCCCATATCTCTGCGAGTCCGTTTGTTCAAGAACTCCTCCTAAACAGTAAGAGCCAGGGCCACCACATTTGGTAGGCAGCTTCCTCTTATCCTAACTTAAAGCAAGGTCAGGGTTTGGTTGTGCCAGGACAATGAGAAGTCCCTGGAATGGGACTGTTTTCTATAACATGGAAAGGGAGGAGGCCCAAAGGAGGGACATGATACTCACAGTAGCCACTGACGGCAGCAAGTGCAGGGGAGAGCTATACTGTAGAGTGACCACTGGGACAGCTGCACCAAGAGAGTGGCCAGCTGGGGGTCACCATCTTGCCTGCCACCAGACTGAGTAAGTAGCTGCCTCACTGGCCCTTGGCTGCAGCACTGGAGGGGTAGAAAGCCCTGCTGGACAGGGGAGGAGGCCAACAGGGGTGTTGGGGGGAGAGAAAAGGCCTCTGCTGGCCAGGGGTTCTGGGAAGAGAGAGATGGCCCATTGGGCAGGGAGGTTGGAAAGAGAGAGAAAGCCCCGTGGGCCTGACAGACTTGGGGGAAGAAAAGGCCTGGCTGGCCGGGGGGGGGGGGAGGGAAGAGAAAGTCCATCAGATGGGACCTCCTGGCCTGAGCCCCTCCTCACCCCCAACCCTCACTCTTACACCTCCCACACACACATCTCCAGCCTCCTGCATCCCCCACACCATCAGCCCCCTGCCCTGAAGGGCCTGGGCAATGCTGGATAAGTCCTCTAATTCCTATACAAAAGAAAGAAAATTAAATCAACGTTAGACCCACTCAGCTCTAATACTAACATATTCTGACATCTTGTGGCAGGTCATTTAAGGGACACTGGTTAGCCTTAACATTGGAATATATATTCATACTGCATTAGTAACTCTGTGAGGGGAGAGACCTGACCTGCTGCAATTGCACTCCCTGGCGCTTTCACTTCCTCCCTTGCCTCTCGGCCATGATGATGGGTCATAACCCCTCCCCCGAATGTGGTCCCAGGCCAGAGACCCTACAATATTGCAATGCATGAATGTCTTTGGCACAGCGTTTCCACACTTACTGTAGCCAGGCATCCAATTTGTCTTGTGTTACCACAAGTTTCACCTCACTTAAAAACTATTTGCTTACAACATCAGACATAAATACACAAACAGGTCACAGCACATGGGTCCTGGGGAAAAAAAAATCACTGACTTTCACATTTTTACCATGCACATATCGTAGAATCACAGAACATTCGAACCGGAAGGGACCTCAAGAGGTGTTTGAGTCCAGTCCCCTGCGCTCACAGCAGGACCAAGCACTGTCTAAATCAGTGTTTCGCAACCTTTTTTTATAAAGTACCCCTTTTTCAAAAAAAAAAAAATTAGAAGTACCCCCAATACCTACAGTTTTCAGACACACACATTTTTTTTTCTACCATTGCAACACATTTGTTTAAACAACTTAATCATAGCCAGGCAGGTGATGAAATTTTTGGGTGTAAAAAGTACAAAAATAATAAAGCATTGTACAAATTAATACAAAAATTCAGTTTTCTCCAAATTTCAGTTGTGTTGACGTACCCCCCCAGACTTCTCTCGAGTACCCCTATGGGTATTCGTACCACTGGTTGAGAAACACTGCTCTAGATCATCCCTGACAGGTGTCTATCTAACCTGCTCTTAAATATCTCCAGTGATGGAGATTCCACAACTCCTCTAGGCAATTTATTCCAGTGTTTAACCACCTTGACAGTCAGGAAGTTTTTCCTAATGTCCAACCTAAACCTCTCTTGTTTCAATTTAAGCCCATTGCTTCTTGTTCTATCCTCAGAGGCCAAGGAGAACAATTTTTCTCCCTCCTCCTTATAGCACCCTTTTAGATACTTGAAAACCGCAATCTAACAATCTGTCTATATAAAATAAATCAATTGAAATATAAATATTGCACAGACATTTCAGTGTATATTATATAGCAGTACAAATAAGACATTGGGTGTATGAAATTTGATTTTGTTAGTGCTTTTTCTGTAGCTTGTTGTAAAACCAGGTAAATCTCTAGCTGAGTTGAGGTACCCCGTGGAAGACCTCTTCGTGTCTCAGGATACCCCTGGTGGAGAGCCGCTGAGTTAGATGACAGCTAAGTGGTGACCCACCATGTTCAGCACCCCATCTCACCGTGTGAGCCCCCTTCACCAGGAAACACTCGGTAACATATCATCCTCCGGGTGTTGCTCTTATGGGGAATATCCTAGAAATGCAGTTATTAATACTAGCAAAGATGCAAATAGGACCCAGGAGTCTTGGTTCTCCCCCATCCAATCCATTAAACTAGTCTCCCCTCCCATCACTGGAGATCGGCCACAGAACCCAAGAGTCCTGGCTTCCCACCCCCATGTGCTAACCCAGTGTTTCTCAACCTTTTTTTATGAAGTACCCCTTTTTCAAAAAAAAAAAAAAAAGTACCCCCAGTACTTACAGTTTTCAGACACACGCATTTTTTTCTCTACCATTGCAACCCATTTGTTTACACAACTTAATTGTAGCAGGGCAGGCAATGAAATTTTTGGGTGTAAAAAGTACAAAAATAATAAAACGCTGTAAAACTTAAAACAAAAATTCAGTTTTCTCCAAATTTCAGTTGTGTTGACGTACCCCCCAGACTTCTCTCGAGTACCCCTATGAGTACTCGTACCACTGGTTGAGAAACACCATGCTAACCCACAAGGCTGTGCTGCCTGTGTCCATCATTAACAATTGACAGCTCCGTCCCACGGGGTGCAGAGAGTTAACACTGCATTTCCTGCAGCTCAGAGAAGCTGTGAGGTGTGCGGTGCAGGGACTCAGTGTGGGGACTTGTGGGGGGGGGGGAAAACGAGAAGGGATCCCTTGCTCTCCTGCCCATCCCCACATGAGACCATCAAGAGGTATCTCGTGAGGGTGTGGATCCAGCAAAAGACCCAGCTTTCCTGGGCACTCGGCGCTGCCCATGGCTTTGGAGTGCCAGCCCCAGGGCGCAGTGTCCGTGCGCCTGCAGATTGGGCTGTCCCGAGAGGTCTACATGCTGCCCCCAGAGGAGCTGGGTTATGGGCATCTGAAGCACCTGGCAGTGGCACTGGTGGAGAGGAAGGTAATGGGGCAAAGCTGGAGGGGTGTCAAGAAGGGGAGTGCAGGTGAAAGAGCCAGGATCCAGTGTATGGAGATTGGAAGCGGTCCCCAGAAGGAAACCCAGGGGCTGTGCCCAGTTGCCCATAATGGGTCGTAGAGACACCATGGGAGCTTGTTCACTGTCTGGTTAGTGCTGGGAATTTAGGGGTCAGCTAGTGGGAGAGCAGCAGTGCCCTGACTTCCAGCCCCAACTATTCTAACCATTAGTCCCCTTCCACTCCTAGAGCCAGGAACAGAACCCCAGAGTCTTGGCTCCCACCCCCATGCTCTAACCATTAAGGTTTATTGCCTTGCCTGAGCTGGGAATAGACTCCAAGAGCCCTGCATTCTAGCACCTCCCCTGTTCTAACCACTAGCCTTCACTCCCCTCCCTGAGCTAGGAATAGAACCAAGGCATCCTGGGGCCCCCTCTAACCACTATTCCTCCTCGCCTCTTGATGCCTGGAGGTTGATTTGCTGTTCTCCGGAGCCAGATGAAATGAGGCACAGCCCGGGGGAAAGCACTGGGCTGGAGACTGCGGCACCCCAGAGGTAGGGTGGCAGATGGGTGGTGCTGGATTGCCAGGCCCTGGGGGGCTCGCTTGCTGGGGAACCCCATGGCACTCAGCCCCTTTGGGGAAGCAGTAGGGTGGATGGGTTGAGTGGGGGTCTGATCTGATCAGTCCTGCAGACAGGGTTCAAGGTGAGGGGGGGAGACGATGTGATCCAAGTGTAGGATGGCCAGGGGGATATAGTGCCCTGCTCCAGGTCTGGGGAAGGGAAGCCCTTATAGTGGGGAGCCTGAGCCAGGAGGCCTGGATCTACCCCCCAGCTGTGGACCTGCACTCTCTCATTCACAGCAGTGTGGCTAATCGAAGGGCCCTTGGCTCCCCCCCATTTCTGGCAGCTCCCCCCAGTTCCCATCACAGGCATCGCAGGACAGCACAGGCAGCACTGGGGTGGGTGGGGGTGCTGCAGCAGCCCTGCTGAGTCAATTTTTCCACTGCGGCTGGGGTCAGTGGGGCCCTGTCCTTCCTATCTGCGCTCTGAGGGCCTGCCCCCTCCCCGGCTGCCCAGTACCTCTGCACTGAGCGAGTGACAGAGGAAACCACCCTAACCAGCAGAACAGCTCATTTCCGCTCCCTGCTCACTCGCTGCATTGGGGGCGGGGGTACTTGCCTAGCTGCAGGGAGAGGGAAATCTCATACAGCTCCACCCCAGAGGCAGTTGCATCTCAGTGCCAGGTAAGGGATCCCTCTATAAACAGCCCATGCACCCCAGCCCATCAGCAGGTTCAAGAGCCTTGTATACACAGCCACCATGTCCCTCCCCAGTGGCAGCTGCATTTTAGCTCTGTGCCATTACGAGAACACGCGGCATTTCTATACCAATGTGAGCATTTGAGAAGTGCTACAGGAACCCAGGAGGCTGGTGTCAGGGGTGACCATCTGTGCTCCCCTCCCTCTCCCTGAAGCCCTGGCATGCTGGGGGCCTCTGTGGGGGATTACCCAGCCAGGGAAGGATGCTGGGAAGAGCTGGAGCCTACAACCTGGGAGCAGCAAAACCTGGAGATACAATAAAGACTTCCTGGCTATGCTAACCTGGTCTGTTCTGGTCCCATCTTCCCCTGGAGAAGCTTTAAGTGGGTTGGGGGGACCAGGGTCACAGGCCAACCGTTACCAGCTGAGAGCAGCCAGGCTGTCCTGGGGCAGAGTTTACTGTCTGGCTCCCCCAAAATTCTCCAGAAAGAGCCCAGGACTCCTGAGTTCTGTACCTGGCTGAGGAAAGGGGGCTGGGATCTGGCTGGGACTGGGTTCCAAATCCGTGTCTCCCCTAGTTCCCCGAATACGGCTTCCTGGGGGTGTCGGACAAGATCCTGCTGTTCCGGCACAACACCACCTTGGAGAATGTGCTGGAGCACCTGGGGCCAGGCAGCGTCGCGTGCGCTGGGGACCTGATTGAGGTCGTGCTGTCAGGTGAGACTCCTGAGGCACCTGGGCTTGTGGGTGCCAAGCAGGGCCTGGAGGGGAAAAGCCTCAGCTTCACCTTCCTGCCCTGCCTGAGCCAGCCAGTCCCCCGCTCTGAGGTAGATCAGAACTGGCACCCCCCACCCCAGAGGGGAAAGCCCCAGGTCCTATTTCCCCATCCTAGCCAGTCCCCATGTTGTAGGGGCAGATCAGAGCCAGCGCCCCACAGAGGCCCTGGACTCCCATGCCCCCTTTCAAACCCACCCATCCTCACTCTGCTTTCTCCTGTCAGCCTCAGTTTCCCTGGATTTCACTATTCGGCCCCACGTGCTGCTTGTTCACTCCTACAAGGCCCCGGCCTTCTGCGACTACTGTGGGGAGATGCTCTGGGGGCTGGTGCGCCAAGGGTTAAAGTGTCAAGGTATGGAGCAATCTGTGTCCACCCCTCCCTGTGACTGACCCGGTCTCCTTGATCCCTCCTGACCCCAACCCCCCTCTCCCGGGTCCCTATGGTGTCCATACCCCCATCTCTGTGCCTGGCCTGATCCTCTGGGTCCCACTGGACAGACAATGCTCCCTCCAGACCTCCTGGGTCCTTTTGGCACTCATTTTCCCTCCCCCCAGGCCTGACTGAAATCCTCAGCCCTTTAAACACCAATGCCGCCTCCTTCCAGGCCTGCCCAATATCCTGGAATCCCTCTGGGGCTCCCAGTCCCATGGCTAGGAGACCCAGCTCCCTCCATTCTGGGCCTGGCACAGGGTCCAGTCCTCACTCTCCCCTCCCCCCAGGTTGTGGGCTGAACTATCACAAGCGCTGCGCCTTCAAGATCCCCAACAACTGCCGTGGTGTGAGAAGAAGCCAGCTGGCCAGTCGCTCGCTGGGCGCTACCACCAGCCCCAGGACCCCTGGCCTTGGCCAGAGCGTGGGAGGCAGCTTGGAGGAGGTAGGAGTCAGGAGCCATGCAGCCGGGGGGGGGAAGGATTCCAGTGGGGGATGGCTTGGGTGTTGACTTCTGGGATGATGGCTACACCATGCAAAGGAATAGATGTGTGCTCTAGCCACTGCACCACAGTCCCCTCCCAAAGCTGGATAGAATTCAGGGGATCAGGCTGCTCCCCCCCTGCACTGGTGGCTGGATGAGATGGGGAAGGCTAGGTAGAGACTCGAGATAATTCATAATTGGGGGTGGCTGGCTGGCAACGTGGCTGAGCCCCTGGGAAGTGGGGCACAGTGAAGGATGGAGACAATGCAGAGTCGGGACAGTGCGGGGACACTCGCTATGCTCTAACATGGTTGCTGGTTCCCCTGCAGATCAGTCAGTGGAAGTGGGGCCAGCGGACGCAGGGCCCTGCACTGACTGGCCGCCCGCTCTGGAAGGACTGGATGGATCTGAATCGGATCAAGGTGCCACACACCTTCCAGATCCACTCATACACCCGGCCCACCATATGCCAGCACTGCAAGCGCCTGCTCAAGGGGCTTTTCCGCCAGGGGCTGCAGTGCAAAGGTACCACCAGCTGGGACCATACAGAGGATTGGGGTACAGAGCTGACTCCCAGCTGGGACCCTGTTGGGGAGGTTGGGGGACGGGTCTGACCCTGGACTAGGACCCTGCTGGGACTGAGGGATTGACCTCAGGGTCACTGTGCCCACTGGGATGTAGGGATACAGAACCTGGCAGCCCAACTTTACGCTCTGCCCCCATCGCTTCTCCATTCAGCCCTGGAAATGCCTTCGGATGGCATGTCCCAGCAACCACCTCCTAATTTCTCTGCCCTGGGAAGCTGCCCCCTTTGACTGCTGTCTGCCGGCACAGGGGAGCTGCATTCACAGGTGGCCTCCCTGCCCTGCAGGGGCCTCTTGTCAAGAGAACCCTGTACTGAGCGTGGGGAAGAGGGATCAAAGGCTCCATGGCCCCTCCCCACTCATCTGAGGATGTCAGAGAACTGGTAGAAAAGGTCTCATGTGCCAGGGGAACACACATCATGGGTACCAAGGGAGAAGTAAGGACATTCAGGGGACAGAGATAAAAGGGAGGCGCTATAATTAATTCAGCAACACTGCCTGGGTCTGCAAAGAGCCTGAGCCAATTGCTCTAGGTGGGGAGCTGCCCCCCTTTGTTGAAGTGGAGAGTAGCACCCAGCCCCACAGCTCTGGAGGCCCCCAGAAGGAAGAGGAGAGCAGGATCCTGGCTGGCACGCAGCCTCAGTCTGCCACAGCCCTGCAGCCCATCTCCTCTCCCCTCACAGACTGCAAGTTCAACTGTCACAAGCGCTGTGAGCAGTTCGTGCCAAATGAGTGTGTGGGGGAGGGCCTGGCCCTGGGCACAGCAGGTAAGGATGGGGCCATGTGGGGCAGAGAGGGGACATACCCAGCACTACCCTGTTCCTGCCCCCTGCTCAGCTTGCCCACTGGAGAAGCCTAACGTATTCCCCCATTAGACCCCTGGGAGAGTGTCTCACTGCTATCCCACAATGCACTGGGCACAGACCAGTGGCTCAATCTGGTCTACTGCTCTAGGCCTGGCTGGAAGCTCCACCCCTTGTTCCTCTCCCTGTACTGGGCATAGGACCCAGGAGTCCTGATTCCCCCTTCCCCACAAGGGCACAAGCATCCTAAGGCCCAAAGCACTTCCTGCCCTGCCTCCCTTCCCCATTCTCCTCCTGTCCCCAGCCCCACACCCTCCCCACTCCATATCACCCAGCCCTGCCACCACCAACCCCCCCACAACCCTGCACTCACCCCCACCAACCCCCCCACACCCAGCTTTGTGCTAGCCCCCCACAGCCTGCTCTGCACCCAGCCCTGAGCTCTCACCCAGAGAGGTGTCCGTCTGAAGAGAACCATCCCCACCATGACCCAGGCAGTTCTGGGAGCCCCCACCCTTCCCTCTTTCTATGCCTCCTCTTCCACAGGCAGTGCACAAAGCCCAGACACACTCTTCCTCCCCTGCAGGGGTCTGAGGGTGTCCAGTGCTCATGGGTGCCAGGACTGTGGAAGTCAGGAGGGGTACAGGGTCCAACACCCGCACATTTGTCCTGGCCTTGCCTTGGGCAGGACAGGACAGCCAGACCCAATTTCCAGTTCCAGTCAGGGAACAAGGAGGGCCTGAGCCCTTACTTGTCCTACCCCTGCTTCCAGCCCCTGCCTGCTCTAACCACTGGCCAGCACTCCTCTCCCAGAACCAGCACAGAACCCAGGAGTACTGGTGTTCAGTGGCCCCATTCTAGTCCCTAGCCCCTGTCATACTACTCTGCTTTCTGCAAGATGAGCAAGGAAATCTCTCTCTCCCCCTTCACCACACAGATGGAGAGAGCCCAGAGTGCCCATCTAGCAAGTCAGAGCCAGAGGAAGAGGAGGGAGACAGGGAGGGCACTAGTGCCCATGGGCTGGCAGACGACATGGAGGAAACAGAGACCAACCCTGGGACTCCTGAAGCAGAGCTGCACACCAGCCTCAGGTAGCTCTGCCCCCGGGACAGCTGTGCGGGAGGGAGGGGGGCTACTGGGTCTACTGCTCCATAGCACGGAGTGGGGAGGGACTCACCCTCCAGTGAGCTCAGAATTCTGGCTCCCATCCCAGCTCTAACCAGACCTCACTTCCCTCCCAGCAAAGGCGTAGAACGTAGGCACCCTGACCCCAGGGAGCCTGATAGGTGGCACAAGGCTATACCTTTGTGGGGAGTCCAGTGACTGAGTCCCTGTCTCTCCTGGCATCAGCCCCTGTTTCAGCAGCTACATCCCCTTGATGCGGGTGGTGCAGTCCTGCCGGCACACCAAGAGGCAGCGCAGTGCCATCCTGCTGGAGGGATGGATGGTGCACTTCACCAGCAGGGACCCCATGGTAAGTGCCCCAGCTGGGAGAGAGGGTAGGGTGACAAGAGGGTCAAGGTGAAGCCTCAGGCAGGCTGTAATGGGGGGTGGAGTCACAGAAGAATGAAGGCGGGGCCATGGATGGGCAGGGCTACAGGTGGATCAGGGGGTGGAGTCACAGATAGGGACAGTTAGAGGATGGCTCTGGGGAATCAGGGAGTGGGGGTCCTGGCTGGTCAAGGCTGGTATATGGGGAGCAGGCAAGGAGGTTATTGTTGGGTCAGGGGTGCAGGGCAGCAGAGGTTTGGGCTGGGGAGCTTGGGATAGGATGAGCGCGTGTGCCCCAGAATAACAGCTCTGTGCCCTCCAGCGGAAGCGCCATTATTGGGTGCTGGACAGCAAGAGCCTGAGCCTCTTCCACTGTGAGAGCGGAAGCAAGTTCTACAAGGTGAGGTGTCCCCTCCCCTGCCTCCCTTTCCCCATAGTGCTCTGCTTCTTCTGAGCCCCAGCTGAAGCAGCCTGCATTCCCCCCACCCCCTTGCAGGAACCTCCATCCCTGATTCCTACCCTGGAAGAGCCCAGCCACTTTCCAATGGTCTTGTTTCCTACCCTGGAAGAGCCCAGCCACTTTCCAATGGTCTTGTTCTTCCTGCAGGAGCTGCCACTGTCTGAGATCCTCCAGATCCGCCCCTGGGAGGGGCTGGCACCACTGACCCCCAGTGGGAGCCCCCCCTGCTTTGAGCTGGTGACAGAGGCCCTGGTGTACTATGTGGGCGAGCACAGCAGCGAGCAGGAATCAGGGCAGGTCTGGACAAGGTCGGAGGCTGGAAAGGCTTGGGCCAAGGCCATCCGCCAGGCTCTCTGGCCCGTGAACTCTGAGCCTGACAGCTCTGCCCAGGAGCCCAGTGAGTACCACGGGGAATCCCTGTATAGGCAGCCATGACCCTCACCTCAGAGCCAGCTGCATCTGAGCTTAGTGTGGGATCCCTGGTTCATTAGCTTGCATGCTGCTCTGCAGAGCCAGCCACATCTCAGTACTGGGCAGGGATCCCTGTGTTAAACCATGTCCCTGTGCCAGCTGTCTCTCAGTACTGGGTGAAGAATCTCTTTATAAGCATCCCCAGTTACCATCCAAGTGGTGGCTGTCTTGCTCCCAGGGAATCAGGGCAGTGGGTCTGGATGTCAGTCCCCAGCTGGGCCAGGTTCTTCTCACATCCTTACTGTCTCTTTTCTCTACAGATTCTGACTTTGAGTCCCCAGCTGACATGGTGAGTTGGAGAGGGTGGCAGCAGGGGCTAGGGAATGTTGGGGTGCATGACCTGGCACAGGGAAGGGGGTGAGCAAACATGGGGGCTGGTGTTAGGGTAAGGAAGCCAAGCACAGGGGATGGTGACAGGGGTATGGCAGCTGGAGCATCAGGCCTGGCCTGGCATCATGCCTCAATCCCCCTGTTGTGGCATGTACACACCCTGTCCCTTGGAGTGCGGGTACACTGCCTAGTCAGCTGTCGGATTGTCAGCAATCTCTTTCAGTCTGTAAAAAAAACCCCTCAGTCTCAGGTAGTACAACCTAATGCCTAGAGTCAATAGCTACAAAAGTTAATGGTATCAGCCCTTCATTCAGTGATACCCGTAGAATCACTAGGGGTAGCCCTCAGTTCAGGGCAGCACAGCCCAATGTCCAGCATCCATAGCGGTAGCCCTCGGTTCAGGGCAGCACAGCCCAGTGGCCAGCATCCATAGGGGTAGCCCTCGGTTCAGGGCAGCACAGTCCAATTGCCAGCATCCATAGTTTAGGGCAATGGCCCCAGTAGGGGGCCCCAGGCCCACCCTACTCCACCAGGTCCCAACCCCAACCCAGGGCCATGTGAGTGGCAGAGCGCTCTACCACTCACTCAGTAGGGAATCCAACTGCAACATGCCAGGTGCACTCGGGTGGGAGATACCACTACAGCACCCTCCCTGGGCCACTTCCTACCACAGTTGGTGCGGGGACATTCCATGTGATCTGTGGATCCTCCGGTTCCACTGCAACAGCCTCTCCCTGGGGCTCCTCTGGAGCTGGCAGCTCGAGGTTGGCTCCTGTCATCTGGGTCCTTGGCTGGCACTCCTGGCGCTCCTGCTGCTGGTGGTGGTCGTCGTCGTCGTCGTCGTCGTCGTCCTCCTCCTCCTCCTCCTCCTCCAGTGTCCAGCCCAGACTGAGCTGAGCTACTCCCCTTTATACTGCTCCAGGATTTGGAGCACACCCAGTCTGGGTGGAGGGGCGGGACTTCCTCTGTCCACAGGGTTTTAACCCCTTCTGGTTCAGTGCAGGGTATACACACCTCATCACATACCCCAACACTGTCCTTGTCCCTCTCCCCAGGACATCAGCCGTTCCTACCAGATCTTTCCTGACGAGGTGCTGGGCGCTGGGCAGTTCGGGGTGGTGTATGGTGGTAAGTGCCCTCCCCCGCCCCTGCTCCCCAATTCACACCCTGGCTTCCCCAATAACTCCCCTTCCTCTGTGCTGATCCCTCCACTGCCCCCTCGTGCACAGCCTGGGATCCCGCTTTGCATATGCACCCTGTGGGAGAAAACGTGTTCACTATGGCTCCCCAGGCGCCAGAGCTGTGCCCATACCATCACCATCCTGCTTCCAGGAGCTCTCCCGCAGCATGCCAATGCATGTCTCCTGAGCCCTGCCACACCCTTCCTTGCCTCAGCCCTGCTGCCATTCTCCCCCTCAGCCCTGTCACACACCCCTGTTCTGCCCCCCCCAGGGAAGCACAGGAAATCTGGCCGGGATGTGGCTGTCAAAGTCATCAACAAGCTGCGTTTCCCGCCCCGGCAGGAAAGTCAGCTCCGCAATGAAGTCTCCATCCTGCAGGTGAGCCCCTGGGGATGGGAGACACAAGGACCCTGTGGGGGGAGTGGAGGAAGAAGGGGATGTGTGGAAAAGGAGACCCCTGATGGGGTCATGGGTACCTCCCTCTGGGAGGGGCTGCCACTCACAGGCCCAGAGTTCTCCTCCATGGACATCTGGCATATCTGCCCCACCCCAGTGGGGAATAAGGGACAATGGCTGGACAAGCACTGCTCCCTCTCCCAATGCAGCTTTACTGGGTCCCTGCCCCCCTGGAGGGAGCTCCCAGACAGCCCAGCTATGGGAGAAGGGCCTGCAGGCTTAGGGGCAGGTGTGAGTGGTGGGGTGAGTTCTTGGTCTGTGTGCATGCTGCGGGGGAGGGCAGAGGAAGGCCCCCAAGGTGGGGCCTCCAAGGCAGGGGATGATCCCAGTTCAGGCAGCTCTGTCTTCTCCCCTACCAGAGCCTGCGCTCCCCCTGCGTGGTGCACCTGGAGTGCGTGTTCGAGGGCCCCGACCGGCTCTTCGTGGTGATGGAGCGGCTGCATGGCGACATGCTGGAAATGATCCTATCCAGCGAGACCGGGCGGCTGCCTGAGCCCCTTGCCAAGTTCCTCACTGCCCAGGTGGGTGCCCCAGCTCTTCCCCCTCCCCGCAGCCTCACATCAAACTGTCCTGCCAGGGCTCCTCACAGATGTCACCGCTGAGCACATTAATAATCTGCTCCATCCAGGCTCACACACTGCATGCCACTCAGTGTCCTTGTGAAAAGGCACACGCCTCCACGCACGGGTCCTCCCCCTGCAGCACGCCCTTCACTCCTGTGCACCACTTCCCACCTCTGCTCATCCCCGTCACGCAAATGCTCATGACTCCACTGTGCTCTTGTCACCATCACCTGCCACACCCAGACTCACCACTCAGGCCATTCAGCAAGGTGAAGTACTTGTGCACTTCAGCACTGCACATCATTGCATGCTCCTTGCCATCTCTGTGCATGTGCACACACCATCCCTTCACTGCTCCCCAATGCCTGGCCACGCCTGGGTCAGAGCTCACACAGCACTCACCAGCACATGTGAGCATGCAACAGTCCTCAAGCCACATCCAGTCTGTGTGGAGGCCTGACAGTACTCCCCCCACATGGCATGTAACCACCCCCTACAGTGATGCTCCCCTGGTGCTTGCAGATCCTGTCTGCCCTGCGCCACCTGCACACCCAGAACATTGTGCACTGTGACCTCAAGCCAGAGAACGTGCTGCTGACCTCGGATGAGCCCTACCCCCAGGTGAGAGAGCGCCCCCATGCCCCCTCTCTGGAGCCCTGCCCCTCCTGTTTCACCCGCTCACCCCTCTCCCTGAACATGCATCTCAGCTCTTGCCCCATCCTACCCTCTCTCCCTTCCCCCTTACCTGCCTGGGATCGGGACAAATCTGGCACCCCTCGAGAGGAGAGGCCTGATGTCCTTGAGCTGGCTGGTCCTGCTCATTGCTGGGCCCCACAGCAGGGAAATGCTCCATATTCCCCATCCCCATACTAACCCCTCACCTCTCAGGTGAAGCTCTGCGACTTTGGCTTCGCCCGCATCATTGAAGAGTCATCTTTCCGGCGCTCAGTAGTGGGAACCCCGGCATACCTGGCACCTGAAGTGCTGCGGCAACACGGCTACAACCGTGCTCTGGACATGTGGGCCGTGGGGGTCATCATCTACGTCAGCCTGAGCGGCACCTTCCCCTTCAATGAGGAAGAGGATGTCAACGATCAGATCCAGAACGCAGCTTTCATGTTCCCTCGGCAGATCTGGGCCAGCATCTCGCTGGAGGGTGAGACGCCTCCCACACCACCCTGCATCCCCCTCCCACTGCCCTTGGACCACCACATGCAGGCTGAGAACTTCATGTACCCACAGCAGCCCATATTAACCTGCACTTCTCCCTCATGGTATGCCACTTGCAGCACACCACCCTCACACTGCCCTGCACCTCCAGAACATGGCCTGCATGTACCTGCAGCAGCCACAGGGCAGAGGGTCTTAGCCTTTTTCCGAGGCCCCATGAAACTTGCTAAAAAACTTCACTACCCACCTGTGCCACAACTGGATTTCTGCATATAAGAGCCAGGACTGGTGTTAAGGGATAGCAAGTAGAGCAAGCTATGCTGCTCAGATTTCTTCTTCATCCCCAGGCAGCAGGAGTCAGGACCCTGGGCTACAGGCTTTCTGCCCTGGATCCCAGTGAGTCTAACAGGGGTCCTACTTGGCAGACCCCCAGAAACCTGCTTATCCCTCCACCCCAACCCCTGGTTGAGAACCAACTGCCCTAGAGCACCTCCAGGAAATGTGGGTGTGGCAGGCCCCTGGCAGCCAATGGACCCTCTCCTCTCCTTGCAGCTGTTAGCCTCATCCACAACCTGCTGCAGGTGAAGCTGAGGAAGCGACTGAGCGTGAACAAGGCACTGAACCACCCTTGGCTTCAGGTACCTTCTCCCCAATCCGTATCCGCCCCACCCACATCCCTGCCTGCAGATACCTTCCCTCCCCCAATCCCTATCCGCTCTACCCTCCCTCCCATCCCTATCCTCACACCTCCATCCCCTTGCACTCTCTGATTCCACATTAACTCCCTCAACCGAGAACTCAAGTGTCCTGCTCTCCCTTGCCCAGCTGCACCCTCCTCCCCATGGTGCATGGCTAACTCAACCCTTACCCTGCCTCTGCCCATCCCCTGTACACCTCTTCCCAGCACATGGTGCATCCCTGATAAGAAGAATCTAGATTTCCCCCTCTCCCGCCCACACCTGTTGATGTGCTGTTTTCATCCCCCAGGATTTCCAGACCTGGCTGGCCCTGCGAGAATTGGAGAAGCATGTGGGGCAGCGCTACCTCACCCATTCAAGTGATGACGCCCGCTGGCAGCGCCTTGCCCGTGAGCAGGGGCGGGCCTGGCCCTCAGGGCTCACCACTCAGCCCAGCCTGGAGGAGGAAAGGGACAGTGACAATGCAGGAGAGGAAAGCTGAGTCTTCCTCTCAGGACTGCACTGCTCATAGGAAGGGGGGGCTGGGACCCCTCAGCACATCACCCCATAAACTTATTTCCTCAAACTTGGTGCCATGTGGTCTGTGCTGGGTGTGCACCTGTGTTGCTGGAGCCCATTTACAACTGGGGGGGGGGTGTCCACAGGTTCCCCTGCATAAATGCTGCCCACCACTTCCTGCATTAAATCCCACCTTCCTAGAGCCCCACCATGGTATGTGTCTTCCCTTCCCCATTGGTCCCATCCACCCCAGTATTCTCCCCTCTCCCAGCCCATTGCACTTTTACCAGCTGCCCAGCATATGACCAACACCCTCCAATCCTGCCAGCCCACAGACACTAATGGCTGGCAAGGAGTTCACAGTAGCTGCTCCACAGTTTCACTTTTATTTCAAAAGCACACAATCACAGCATCATCCCCCAGGGCCTTAGTGCCCCCCTCAGGGAGCTGGGCCCTGTTGTCCTTGGGGAAAGGAAGAAGGTTGGCAGAGGAGGAGTGAATCTGTCCAATGCCCACCATCTGGGGTCTCTTCTCTAACTGTCCAGCAGTCACCTCCCAGGATCTTCCAGCTGTGGGAAGCACCATCATTTCCCCATCACAGCTTCCTGTAAGCCCCCACAGTAACGTCAAAGAGCTGGGGGTTGTAGATCTGGCCCTGCTTGTCCAGCAGGAAGTAAAAGGGTCGCCCTTTGACCTTGAGGGGAATCATGGCAGGCACCTCCGAACGATGGGCCATGCAGGAGACCTGGCGCAGGGGCACTGTGAAAGACGAGCTCAGCCCAAAGGGGTAGTAGGTACTGAGGGTCACGTCACGTCCTCCCTGCCGCAGCACGACCTGCCACACAGAGCGGCGTGAGTACATGAAGCCGGCAGCCACGATCAGCGAACCTGGGGTGGAGAAAGAGGGGTAACGCCACCCACCATACCCAGCTGTGGGTAGGCATTGGGGGCACTGGCAAAACTGGAGGGGAGCCCAAGGGCTGGGCTAGCGGGGACTGAGGATTAGCACTGAGGGACATCAGCGGGGCTGGGGGCGCAGCAGGATTTGATAACTCAGCTGCTCCAGGCGGCCCAGCCGCGGGGGCGGGGGGAGAGATAACAGGCTCTGCCTCCAGACTCCCTTCCCCAGGGCAATGAGGTAGCTCCCAGACCCAGCTCCTAGTCACTGACCGCCCTCCGTAGGGGCCGGCGGACTCTGCCCTGCGGAGGAGGGGGTCCCGTTACCAGTGTCTTGGGTTCATGCTTCCCAAAGGCTCCTCCCCTCTTCCCCGGGGACAAGGGCGGGACTGGGCTCCCCAGCTCCAGCCGCCACACACGGGACCTCGCGGCTCTCACCCACGGTGAGGCAGGAGACGGTGAATCCGTAGCGCCACTTGTTGGAGGTCGGGTTGAGCAGGACCCCGGCGGGCGCGGGCCGCCCTGTGGGCCGTAGCGCGCTGAAGGCGAAGTGCGCCAGGTACGCCCAGAACACGAGCTGCCCCGCGCAGAAGAGCCCGAGCAGGCGGAAGAAGCGGCCCCGCTCGTGCCGGAACAGCAGTAGGTCCCGGGGCACGTGCGTGTCCAGGTGGAAGGCCGGGCCCGCCAAGCCGCGCGCGCCCCTGAGATGGGTCCAGGCGCCCCGCGCTCCCCCTGAGCAGCAGCGCACCCCCCACAGCCGCAGCTGCCCTGCGGCCGCCATCGCCCCGCTACAACGCGGGGGAGTCTGGGACTTGTAGTCAGGTCGGTCCCTCCCACGTGGGAACGCAATGCCTGTGTAGGGGCGGGCAGCCCCTCCCGCGGAGTCAGAGCTCCACCCTCTGGCCCCCAGCGCTGGAAGAGAGGCTGGGACTGTGGTGAAGGGGAGGGGGGCAGGAGCCCCTGGTGGGGGTTGTGAAAGAGGGAACTGGACTCGCTGGGGAAAGGCGGGGGGGGGGGGGGGGGAGACAGACTGCAGGGTGTGGGTGGATGGAAGAGGGGACTGGAATTGTGGGATGTGAGTATAGAGGAGGGACTGGGATTGTTGTGGGGTAGAGTATCCAACAGCCCTCAGCCAAGATTCTAACAAACACCACTTTATTGAACACGCAGTTCCCAGCACATACTGACACAGAGGAGAGGGTAGTAGTGCCTAGCTCTGCCCCCCCCCCAACAGTCTGCTTCAGCCCCACTGGTGGGGTGATGCCACAGCACAGATACGCACACGCCGGAAGGTGTGCTTGCAGCATCCATAGTAGAGGCTGACACCAGGACCTTCTCCCATGGGTGCACAGAAATTAACAGCTCTTGGGATCTGTCACTCCAGTATTGCCAAGACCTAGGATTCTTACAAACCCACCCTTTGCCCCTTGCTCACAAGGTGGAAGTGGAGGGGGAGTGTAACCAATGACAACTCCAGTGCTCCTTCACTAAGGACATCAACTGCTCCAGCCCCACAAGCCCATCAATGCCCAAAGAGAAGCCCATCATCTTTTAGGGCTGTGCCCCACATACCCCCACAACAGCTACAAAAGAAAAAACAGGCAGGTAGCAAAGGCTTTGCAGGGACCAGGCAGATGTTCTGCCCATCTCAATCTTAACACACCTGGGGTATGTTCTCAGGAAGACATCTCCAGAGCCGGTAGGGCTGCCTTTCCCCTGAGAAGAGTGCAAGTTGGGAGGGCTGTGAACACAGCAGAATTGAAGTGTGAGGCCAACTTGGCTAGTCTGTTGGGAAAGTGAGACAGGCCACAGCTGCAGAGGCTACAAGTGGCACACTCAGTCCTACTTACTAAAGCAACTCATAGGACTGCTTGTTTTAAAAAACATAAAAAAGTCATTTCTCCCCTGCAGGCAAAAAGCCCCAGGGGAAGAAGCCTGGATCCATTCTCCAACCTTCTCCTGGATGCCTCAGCAACAGCTGTTTCGCAGTCTTGGTTTCTCTGCTGCTGGAAATGCTGGAGTGGAGGCAGGGCAGCATAGCTACGACTGTCCATCAACCCCAGCTCCACAGGCATGCAACAGGGGCTGCCCCTTCAGAGTCCAGGCCCGAGGGTTGCTCCCAGCGATTTAGCCCCCACCTTTGTTGTTTTAAGCTTTCATTTATTTACAAAAACTGTCATGGAAAATAAAACATCAGTGGTGGGGGAACTGCAAGGTCGCTGCTCACTTGAGAAATGCCACCTCTGGGATCTTCCCCTCCGTCTGAAAGAGACCAGCAACCAATTACTAGGACTTTGGGCATTGCAGTGTTCCTAACACCCAAGAGGTGGCTAAAGGGAACACCCCAAGTCCCAGCTAATAAACTACACACCACTCCCCTTCCAAATACAAAGATAGAGGGACAACAGGAGTCCTGCTCCTAGGGCTGTGCCCCACATACCCACTCAGCAGCCCAGAGTCTTCTCCACAAGACCTGGGACAGAGTGATGCAGCTCGGCCCCCTGCAGAAGGGCAGCCCAGGAGAGAAGATCCTTGTGGAAATAAAAAGGGGTCACCCAAGGTGACTCCAAGCTTCATCCAACCCTCTATCTCTGGGCACTGAGGCTGCTGGTGGGGAATTAACATGCTCCTGGCTCTTCCCCCTGTGCAGGATTCTGAGACCTCCAACCCCCAAAGGAGGAAGGAGTCAGGCCCAGGCACTGTCTCACCTTGAGCTGAGTGAACACCTGGGCTGCCTGATTGTAGTCCCAGTCGTTGTCCTGGAGGCACCTAAAGCAGAAGGAGACTGTCAGTGAGCAAGTGATGGCCACAGAGCAGCACCAAACCTCCCTTCAACCTTCCCCAGGCCTACATACTTTTGGGACCATTCAACATTCATGCCAGACTGCATGGCGAAGGCCTGAAGCATCTCCTGCTGCTCTGCGGACAGCGTGGGCACAGGGCTGGACGAGGGTGTGGGTGCTGGCATCACGAAGGCCTTGCGGATCTCCTCGGTATTCGCTTTGCGTACAAACAGCTGGTCATTCACGATGCATAGCCTAAGGAGGTGGGGAGAGTTAGGCACTGGGGGAATCCTCATCCATCCTGAGACAAAGCATTCCATATTCTTTATGGGAATGGGAATATGAAAGAACTGGACTATGTTTATGCGAGACATTGGGTGAGATATCATTGGAAAGGTTGTAATCAATGCGCTTATCCCATCTGTGTGCATGTAGCATTCTTGTATTTGAAGTATAAACCTGTGTTACTAATGTAGCTATGCTAAGTGAGGGCCATTAGTAATTCTCAAGGAATTAAAGGCCCAATACGCAGGAGAATGATCTGTGGATAGACTTGTTTTTTCCTGTAAGCCTGGGAGGAGGGGCTATGGTGGTTCTTATCAAGACATGTGTCCATGTCACTTGATGCTAGGATCCATTTTGGATGCTGTATTTTTCCACATGAGCAGAGGGAAAGTTTAGATCAAACAGAAAGGATTCTCGCCTCTTGCAAAACCTATTTAAGGGTTGGGAGTAAGGTTATCCAGTTCATCAGTTCCAAGATGACTGCTGGAAACAACTAAGACTGAACTGGGGGAAGGAAGTGCACCCAGACTGGAAGGATGTCTAGTCTGTGAAGATTATTAGAACAACTTTGAGCGTGAGATATTACATGTAGCTAGTTTCTTCAGTGTATTAAATTTAGCTCATGTTCTATTTTGCTTAGTAACCTGCTTTGTTCTGTATTCTACCCAGTGCTTTTTTTGTTTATATATATAAAAAACCGGTGCCGATGCTAAGGCAAAATTGTCGATACCCGCCCCGCCCCCCAAAAAAAAGGTGGCAGGAAAAATTGTCGGAAAAAAACCCCAAAAAAGCACTGGGGCCAAAATGCAGTTGCAGCCCCTTTAATTGCCATGTCCCCCCAAGTGGGCTTCCATCCAGCACAAGTGCTCCCAAGGATGGCTAGGGGAAAGTGGCGAGTGCTCCCAAAAAAAGTGACGGTACACCATACCAGTGTGTACCGTCACAAAAAAAAAAACAAACCCAACCCCCCTGATTCTACCTATTAAGACTGTTTTATACTTTACTATAATCAGTGTTGTTTATTAATAAACCCAATGCAATTAATTATTACCTGGGGGGACAAGAAATCTATGCATCTTTTTCTTTACATTGAGAAAGAGGGCAAATTTCATAAGCTTATACAAAGAGATCTCTGTACAGCTTAAACCAAAGTTTATCTGGGGCTTTGATCTCTTCCACACTTGCACAGCTGGAGGGGTGGGGGGGGTTTTCTCCCCCTCAGAATTGAGGGCAAAGGAGTGGGGGGGGGCAGGGGGGGAGATTCCTATCCCTCTCCATAAACCTGGGGGGGGGGGGGGACACAGATCTCCATCCACTGCTCCCCCTACCACTCCCTGGGGGAGGTACTAGGAATCCCCTCCATCCATCCACTTGGCACACACATCAGGATGAGGCACTGTTGGGGGAAATCCCAATCATTTCCCCTCCATACCCAGCCTGGACACGCAGGGGAAGAGACAGGCTACCAGCCCTTTCTCCTAGGGACAGCAGCTTCCAACCTGTTCTAACCCTGCAAATCCAAGGAAATACCTGCTGCCCCTCCCCCTACTTTCCCCTAGTCTCCCCTTCTCTCTTACCCTGTGATGCCAGCTGGCACAGCAATGAACATGCGGGTGAAGCCTCTAACCAAATCCCGGGACTTGCCATCCACTGCAGATAGAGAGAAGAGAACCCAGTGAAGAGAACATGGGGAAAGGGGCCCTCCATAGAGTGTGTCGGGGGAGTCTTAACAAGAAAAGTTGGAGGGAGATGAGGAGCTTAGGGAAATGGAGGGTAGGGGACACTTACCTTCCTTGAAGACCCCATGGACAGCAAAGCACAGCAGCGTGTTCTGCAATATGAAGGGGGAGGGGTGTCACTGAACTGCCATCCCCTTGGACACTCCCTTTCTGTCCCCAAACCCTGCATCATGGCACAGCCCACCTTGCCCCCAAGGTGGGAGTACTCCCCTCCACCCCCAGTGTCATGGCACAGCTCACCCTGTCTCCAAGGTGGGTGCACTCTCCCCCCATCCCCAAACCCTGCATCATGGCACAGCCCATCCTGCCTATAAGGTGAGAGCACTCTCCCACAACCCCACCCCTCACAGCACAACCGTGCTGCTATTTCCCCCATCCCCGCATCACAGGCATTCACCGTGTGCGCGCAGACATCCACCACAAAGGAGTTAATGTCATGCTGGGTCCTGGGCAGCTCGTTGAGGAAGGCTACCACATTCAGCCTCGTGTGCTTGAGTAGTTTGAAGCGCAGGGCTGGAGAGAGGAAAGGGAGGTGAGACCCCACCCAACCCAGTCACAGCAGCACCCCCACCCTCAAATCTGCCCAGTACATAAACCCAGACCTGTGTTTGCAGAGAGCCTGAGCTGGGTACTCTGAGGGAGGGATCTACCCTGGGCGTAACTAAGGCAAAAAGGAGCTGACCTTTCCAACTGGGGCAGTAGCTCACCAAAGTGTAATGGACACAGTGATGCTGCCTGAATCTGCAGAGCCTGAGCTGATCACTCCAAGAGGGGAGTGCTGTTTTGAATGTAGTGCAACCCCCACTCCCTCAGCACTTACTGGGGTCCTTGAGTTTCTTCACATTCCTGCTGCCTTTGAAGTATTCACTCAGGATACTCCTGTTGAGAAGAGTTGCCAGTGAGTAGCTTGGAAATGGAGCTCTAGCCCCACAGGGAAATGTAATGAAAACCTCCTCTTTTACCTGGCTCTTAGCCTCTCCCTGAGGTTCACAAATGGGAACAGAGGAAGTTGTATCCTATTGGGCAGGGAAAGAGTGAACCCCACTTAGCGAGGAATTGTGCCTGAGGGCACACTGTGAGTTGGGGTCAAACCTGGGTTTTGAGTCCAGGCTCCCTTTCCCCTGCTCCAGCTGCCAAGATAAAACACTCACTTCTGAGAGCTGGGGATAGAACCTAAGAGTCCTGACTCCCAGCCCCACCCCCCATGCCAGGAACAGAACCCAGGCATCTGGGTTCCCAGCCCAGAGGCTCCTTGGGAGGGCAGTGACTAAGCCCTGGTAGACGCACCTGGAGGGGTTCTGGGAGAGGAAAGGGATGCTGAGGGAACAGCAGGCCCCATCATGGTAGGCATCCAGCAGCCCCTGCCTGTCACCAGAGTCATATACAGAGTAATACCTGCCAGGGAAAGAGCAAGTTAGCAAAGGGAGGCTGTGCTACTAGTGGCTGTTATCGTTGCCCCGGACCACTCCCCACATTTCAAAGCCTTGTGTCCCCTGCCCATGACTCTGGAACAACAGGACCAACATGCCCCCTCCCCATCAAACTCCCTCCAGTCTAGTTCCTTACATGACTCATCCCCCCCACATCAAAGTACTTACTGCTGCAAGAAGCGCAGCACCAGCGCCTTCAAGTCATCCGAGCCAAAGTAGCTGCCCTGGGGTCAGAGAATGAGCCAGTTAGGCTACGTCTAGACTGCAAGCCTCTTTCGAAAGATGCTTTCAAAAAAGCCTCTTTTGAAAAAGAGCGTCTAGACTACAATCAGTACTTTCAAAAAAGCAAGCCGCTTTTTCGAAAGAGAGCACCCAGGCAGTATGGATGCTCTCTTTCGAAAAAGCACAGTTTGAATTACATAGTGCCTTTTTTCAAAAGAGCACTTTTGAAAAAAGGCATTCTTCCTCATAAAACGAGGTTTTCTGCGGTCGAAAAAACTGCCGTGTTCTTTCGATTTACTTTCGAAAGAACATGGCAGCAGTCTAGAAGCAGGGGAAGTTTTTTTGAAAAAAGGCCACTTTTTTCAAAAAAACCCTTTCATCTAGACACACCCTTAGTGCCTTGGCTTAAAGCCCTCCCCCAGAAATATACTACCCCAGCCCCTTGGCTTGCCCTGGTGGCCCAGTAGTTAGTGCCCTGGTTCACATTCCATCCCCACTCCACACCCCCAGCTGGCCTAGTTTAGTGTCCTACCTCAAAGTCTCCCACTCCCTGGCCACTTTACCTTGCAGGGGGGGAGGGTGGTGGGCGCTTCCACATCAAACACAATGGGAGGGGGGAGCTCGTGGCCATCCTGCAGAGAGGCAAAAGGAGAGCAGTGACCAGAGTGCACCCCAGCAGTGGTTCCTGAACAGAGCAGTCCCAGGTTAGCATAAATCACTCACCAGGCGCAGAAGCTTCGGGAACCGCTCTCGGATGGCGCTGTCAAAAACGGGACATGAATCAGTGAGGCAGCAAGGACAGTCAGGGCCCAGCCTACTCCCCCTGGGGCCTTCTTCCCACCCAAACCCCACCCACCACGCCCTTGGCACTGACTTTGCAGGCCAAAGACGGGAGCTGCCCCTGTGCCCACTATCACACTCCCCTTTTCCCAATGCAGCATCCTCTTCTCACCCCGGCAGGGACTCAGCGCCAAGGGACTGGGACAGAGCAGACGCTCCAAGATTTTTTACCAAGGCAGAGAGGAAGAGACCATGACTTTGCTATTTCTGTCCCCTCCAGATCTTGAAGTCTAGGCAGATTTACAGGCCCAGGAACATTATGGGGCTACTGCCGCATGGCTGAAGGGCTCCACACTTACCTGGCTCTTACTCACCTATGTGGCTAATCTCCAGTGAGGAGACAGTGGGGTGGGGAGGGGAAGACAAGGGCAGGATGGCAGGGGGAGAGGATATGGATTCCCACTGATCATGGAGTCGCCGTCATTGTAACCAGCTAACAGCTGGGGGAAGTTTCCTGCATCAAGGCCCAGATCTAATTAAATGGCCATGCCATGGCAAGTTGGGCAGGGATGACAGAGCAGGAGAAGAATGTGATGGCACAGAACAAAGGAGAAGAGAACAGGAGGAAAGAGGGATCCAGGAGCCCAGGAGCAGAGTCTCTTCCTTCCCTGTATGGCTCCCCACACCTACCCCAACTGGTGCTGCAGAGGCTCGGAAGGATATTCGCTCTGGAGGACACAGCATTTTGGTCAATGGAAAGCCCAGGCCACCTGCTCCTGCTCCGAGCCAGTCCTAGCCATGCCTGCTGCCATGGCAGGACCTGGGGCCGCTGATGGGCTTGTGTGCAGCTGCTCATGGACAGCACAAGAGAACAACGCGCCAGGCCCTGATACCAAGGAGGACTCCTCTGCGCTGACCGCCGTGCGGTCTGGTTTGGCCACTGCACGGCTGTGCCTGTCTTAGGTTGTTCCTCCCGTGAGGAATCTTACCCGTCTCTGGCTAGCCAGCCATCGTGAGGGCCAAACGGAGGCGCAGGGATTGGCAATCACAGCAGCTCCGGGAGCGTTTGGTGCAGAGCGACATGGGGGAGCAACCCCCTGAAAATCCATCATGAGGCAGAGACAACAAGCCCCTCCTGTGTGCAACTGGGGAGAGCAGGTGGGGACAGTGGCTCTTCCATGGCCAGCAGCTCTCCCACGGCCAACATGGGAACAAAGATGCAAGAGACTGTGCGTCCTGGAGCTCTGGTGCCCA
The DNA here is from genome assembly GCA_032595735.1 of Pelochelys cantorii. Classification (NCBI taxonomy): domain Eukaryota; kingdom Metazoa; phylum Chordata; order Testudines; family Trionychidae; genus Pelochelys; species Pelochelys cantorii. Next base: position 38,226,097 of record CM064336.1, read on the forward strand.
GAGTGGGGGAGGAGGAATGGGAAGGGGGAGGGGAAGAAGGAGCAGAGCAGAGACAGAGTCTAGGGGTTTTTGTAGGGGAACAGAGTGTGTTGTGGGGAAAGGAAACAGGGCTCCAAACTGGCTGAAATAGAAACCACATCATCAGCTGCGCAGCACTCAGGTCCCATGTGCCTGGGGGGCCCCAGAGCCTCAGCACAAGCAGAAAGGGATGCAAGGAGACAGACACCATCACTGGGGTCACTGGCAAGTCAGGCCGGGATCCAGCTTCCAGCAAGGGAGTGGCATCTTCATTCTGCTGCATTGTCCCCCAATGGGAGGGAGAGACCAAGAGATTGGGGCCAGGCGAGCCACAGGCCCCAGAGGCTACCACTGACCTGACGTAAGTGGACTGGTCCCGGAAATTGTTGCACAAAGGGTTTCCATCCAACCACAGTTCCTCTAACTTGAGTCCCTTCACCTTGTCCAGCTCACGCTCAGACTTCAGCTGTGGCAGGGAAAAGGAGGAGAGGGGCAGAGCATGAGCACAAACCCACAGGGGGTGGCCAGCCAGGGATGGTGGCAGCACCTACCTCATTACGGGACAGGTTGAGGATCTTGAGATTGGTGGCTTTGTGGACCAGCTCAGCCAGGTCATCCAGCTGGTACAACTTATTGCTGGTGAGATTCAGGGAGAGTAGCTGTAATTGCAGAGGTGACAGAGGGTCAGAAGAGTCCAAGGCAGAGCTCCCCAAACTCAGCAGGGTGGCAGGGCCCTGAGCGCCCAGACCAAGGTTCCAGGAAGCTCGCCACCTCTCACCTCCGGGATGTTCTCTTCAATGATCCGCAGCACAGTCAGCATGCAGTTCCGCCGGTTCAGCACAGCATCGATGTTCTGTGCCACCAAGTCTGGAAGAAATGCACAGGCTGAGCACCCCACACCATGGCCCTACTCCCTCCCCTCCCTCGGTATCAGCCCCACACCTGCCAAGAGAACACACACCTGGATCTGTGCGAAGGTTCTTCAGGTCCAGGGCCTGCTGGGAGCCATCATATCTCTTACTCATGGTGAGCTGAAAGCACAGAAACCATGGGTCAGAGGGGGCTGGTCTTCAAAGCCCAGCAATGCAGGTGAGCAGGCCCCTTGTTTGGCTCCCCTGGTATGGAGTCCTGGAGAAGTGTTGCTCGGGCCCATTGCAGTGTGACAAGCCAAATGCTTCTCCCCTGCACCTGTCACCTCAAACAGGAAACATGGCCCCATTTCCTAGAGAGCATCCCTGAGCTGATGGGGGCTTGAAGCACAGCCCACAACCCCATCAACCTCCCCTGCAGAGCCCAGTGTGGGGTACAGTAGAGCTACCCTGCATCATTCACCTTCAGCTGCTCAATCTCTTCTGGCTTCAGCTCCTTCTGGACAGACTGAGGTGGAGATGAGTGGTTGACTATTAGCACCACCTGGAACGGAGGCAAGCTGGGTCAGAGAGGGGCAAGAGCCAACACTGGACAGGAAGCCCATGTTAGGGCACTTGGGAGCGGGGAGGTGCCACACAGGAGGGACCATGCAGTGCAGAGAGGTGTCTGTCAGGTATGTGGGGATCTGGACACAGGACATGTTCCCATGGTAATCCAGCCAAAAGAGCAGAGGCCTGGCCGGATCCAAGGGGCCCCCTGGGGAAAGGCAGATACAAAGCCAGATTCAGGCATTACATCCCTCCATCACCCATGTGGGTCTTTCTAGCCAGTGCTCAACATAAAATGGCTCAGGTGAGGGGAACCATACCTTATAGTTCTCTCGATCCGTGAGCTTGCGTGACAGCTGCTTTAGCGCATTGGCCTCTGACATGTCCTCAACATAGAAGAAAGCCCGGCTTTGGTCATAGTGGAACTGAGAGTAGAAGACAAAGTCAGCGAGCCCTGGTATCCCCGCCCTAGAAGGAAGAACCTGGCTGAGCTATGCCTCTCTACAGGCACTCCCATCCCTGCAGCTCTATGGCTGGGGAAGCTTGGGCACAAGGAGAACTGACTCACCCAAGCCTGCATAGCAAGTCTGTACCAGCAACAGAAAGAGAGCTCAGAAGTCAGTCTGACTTCTCAGGCCCTGAGACTCCATTCCCTCACAGAGCCTGGGACAGAAACCAGGAGCCCTGACTCCCTGAATCCCCTCCAAGAAACAGGACAGAATCCAGTTCTGAATCGGTCTCCCTAGACAGATGATATCCCAGTGCAGCTCTCACCTCCACTGGAGTAAAGGGGACAGCGGACATGTTCTGGAGAGAGCTTAGAAGCCATGACTTGTCATACTTCTTTCCATAGGGAATCTAGGAAAAAAAGGCACTTGTAAGTGGCATGTAAGCTTGCAGCAAACTATAGGACTGGGAGCAAAGGAGGTCTCAGGGAACAGTCCCATGGGCGCATCAACCAATGGGCAACAGGTTCCATCCCTCCTCACAGCCCAGAGAGCTGCCTGCTGGCCAGACACCTGGCAGCCAACTGGACATTGTGCCCCCTTCACAAATTAAGTCAGAGTGTCCATGCAAAGGTGGGGTGGGGTGTCCTGACGGTTATTCTACTCCAGGGGTAGAGAACCTAAGACGCAGGGGCTGGAGGTGGCACCCAGCTTGCCTGGATCCAGAGCCTGTGCTGGCACTCCAGCCCCCTGCTGCCTCCCCATGAGGCCGAAGTGCACAAAATCTACTAGCCTGGGCCCTGCAAGGCTCTGGTGTGCGAGGGGAATACGGGAAGTGTCTTTTTCTCGTCCTCAGTCAGGGGCCACATCAGTGAGATTTGGTTTTGGGGTTTTATTTATTTATTTATTTATTTTTGCTTCTCACTTGTGTGCTGCACCTGACTGATTTTACTGTGGGTCAGCAGCTCCTGACCCAAAAAAGGTTCCCCGCCCCTGTTCTATTACATTAATGATGATAATCATTCGGCTGCAAGTGTATGCTCCCCACTGTATGCTGCTCTGACTCTGCACTATGGATTTAAAATGTGAAGTTTAACCAGTTAATCAATTAAGGTGAGGGGTACTTCAGCCCCCACACACACACCCCGGCCCTTGCCACGGCCAGAGCTGCCCCATGCCTGCGATGTGCCCGGACCTGCCACAGACAGGGCTCCAGCCCCCACTAGTTAACTAGAACTGGTAAGCATCACCTGTTAATGGTGATGCCTACCAGTTAACCTTTCACATCCCTACTCTGCACAGGTAGCCAGGACAGCAGACTCCAAGAGAGCTCCCAAAGACCACAAAATCCAATAAGGATCAAAGGCACCAGGCCAGGTTTATTGTCAAACAAAGTACAGTAATAATTATCCATAGATTTTACTAAACCACTACGCATATGTACACCCTCACAATGAACTCAGTGCTCAATCAGTGGGAGGTCCCAATGCCTCCTAGGCAGGACAGAGACAGCCCCACCAAGACACATCTTTATACACAGGTACAAACAAGTTACCCACCACTATTGATGTATCTGGTTGACACCCGCTGTCATTACCTAGATACCACCCATTACCTTGCATCTGGTGGCTCAATCAAAAACACCTCTAGCCATCATGCTGTCAATTTAGACCCTTTACTGAACCTGGGTCAGAATGTCCCTGTTATCTGTGGGGAGTGTGTTGGTACCAAGATGTTTAACAAGATGGCCTGTTACTATCCCTCTGAAATGTGCTTCCAGCATGTGCCTAATACCAATTAGTGTTTTACAGCTTGGGCCTGCCTTTTGCTCACAGATTAACTTTGCTTTATATTAGTAAAACCTTGATTATTGTAGGTCAAGCCTCAGGCCTTATAATAGGCCTGTGGCTTATACTTTAGACCCTGATCTTACTGCACCAGGTTAATAGGCTGTGGGGTAGGAATTTGGCCACATTCCCTGCTCCCTCCCTCACCCTCTGGCACTCACTGTGACCTTGTACCACCTCCTCCGGTTGCTGTTGCGAATGGCACCGGCACCCCGGTCCTGGGAGGTGGGCTCTTGTTTCACTGTGACATGGATGTTGGTGGCACCTCCCCGGCCCCGGTTGTGCCAGTCATCACCTCGCCTGTTCAGCCGTGGCCCATAGGGAGCGCTGGGAAGCAGAGGGACACAAATTGTTAACATTAAAAGGATGGGGAGGATACTTTGAAAGCTAATGAACCCAGAAACACCTGCCTGAACCCTGTGGTCCTTGCTGCATTGGGATGAAATGTCTACAGCTGTCCCCAGACACACAGGCCCCACTTATCCCCAACACAGGGACAACATAGTTTTCCCTAGTACCCAATCAAGGGCTAAAATGCTGCTAATGCCCCCTGGAGGGAAAAGCCCTATATCCCATTCCTTCCCTCCCTGCACCAACCAGTTCCGTTCCCCCCTCCCCCCGCCCGCCGCCCTTGGGACCTGACAAACAGGCATCCCAACACCCTGAGGCACTCCACCACACACAATGCCAACAGCACTTCTCACTCACTATCTAGTTCGAAGGCTGTCATGGGCATCACTCATGGGAACATCTCCATCGCTCTCCTCCAGCTGACCGGAAGGGCTATGACCTGCTACACCTCGGTTCCACGAACGGTGGTTCACTTCACTGTACATCTTGCCTCGGAACGGGCCCCGGCCTTTTCTCCTTCTCCCAGAGAAGCCCCCACCACCCACACGGTCATCATGTTCTGTTCAGAGGAGCAGAACGGGCATCAGACACCATCCAGGAACTTCCCTCCTTGAATGCTCAACACATGGCAAACCACCTACATGAACCCCTGGACCCTCTTGGGCCCTGCATCAGTAGAGATGAGAAAATCCTACTGATCTGGTCCTATTGCCACCACAAGGCTCCCCCCCCACCACCACTTCGACTGCACCCATCCCCCCAGAGCCCCTGGTCTGGGAAACGGGGGGGGGAGGGGAGGCCCCCAGAAATAGGGAAGCCCAAGCCAGATCCCAACAGAGACTAGCCCCATGCAGCACCCCCTCCCCGAGACTCCACAGACCCCCCCCAGAACCCACCCCCAGCCTCCTCCCCACCCCGCCCTCAAACCCCCTCCCCTCCGGACCCCATGGCTCCGCCCCCCCCCGACACCACCCCCACGAGTGCCCACAGGCCTCAGCCACAGCCCACCCCTACCCGCGTCACCAGCCCCCCCTCACCGCTGTAGCCCCCTTTTCCTTCCTCTGCCATCGAGGGGGGGCTCCGCGCGCCGCTCCTGGGCGGGGGAGGGGAAGGAAAATCTCCTACTTAGCCGAGCGGGGGGAACCAGGCAACCGATTCCACCGCTCGGCTCCGCTGCCCCAGCGCATGCGTAAACAGCTCCCGGAAGGTGCGCATGCGGTGGGTGGGCCAACCGAAGACATTGCGCATGAGTAGTTCAGCCGCTCATGAGTACAAGGCGTCCGACGCTTTCCGTTGAGAGAAGATACGCGTGCGCCGAGTTACGCCTCCCCCTTATTTGCTTCCGAGGAGACGGAGATAATACGCATGCTCAGAAAAACCCGACCTCTCGACGCGGCTGGGAAAGCTATGCTGCGCATACGAGCCAAGCGCCCCCTTGCATTCCCGGGCGGTAGCTGCTGGAAGGATGGGCTCGCAGGGACGGAGTTCTGGTTAGGCCGAGGGTTCGAATCTGTCACCCGCAGGGGATCTGCGTTCAAGTCGCATCTGAACAAAGAATGTGACAGAGCAACCCCTTATATCTCAGTATCTGCCTTTGCTTTTCCTTCCCCCATCCCTAAGGTCCTGGGTTCAAGTCTCACCAGGGGATCCTGGTCTACATTCGGTGGTTGCAGCATCTGCCTCAGTCCCTGGGATCAACCCGGTGCAGGCTCCCAGTTTCAGCAGCCAGGAGGAGTATTATTATTCCTTCCCCTCCTTGCACTACAAGACACACACACTCCCAGGGGGCCTCAGCTGTGGCAGAAGATCCTGCCTGCCCTGTGCTCTTCTTGTGCTGGGGCTGATGCATATTAGAGGGATGCTATTCTAGCAGTCAAACCCAGCTTCAAGGGCAAAGGAGGTGTAGACAGGTGTGAGGGGTGGCAAAATCAACGTATCTCCAGCGCTGCATGCCAAAATTAAGATACGTGGTCCCAGGATGAGCAAGTACAAAGTCAACCCTTTCTCCACTTGCCATTTCATCCTCATTCCCTGGAGGCAGGAGATTAAGTAGGAACCACAGCTTTCATTTTAACATTACCCTAAGGTTTCTAGCCCCCATGTTTGGAGAGAAAAGATGAAAATCATTATCAGAGCCCAAAAATGATTTTATAACATAGAAATCTGGTGATTTTTATGGAAGCAAATTCATGATTTTGTTAAGAACACAAGAGCAGCCATACTGGGTTAGACCAATGGTCCACCTAGCCCAGAATCCTGTCTTCCAACAGTGGCCAATGCCAGGTGCCCCAGACAGAATGACCAGAACAAGTAATCATCAAGTGATCCCTCCCCTGTCACCCAGTCCTAGCCTCTGACAGAGACTAGGGGCACCTTTCCTACCCAGTCTAGCTAATAGCCATTGATTAACCTATTTTCCATGAATTTACCTAGTTCTTTTTTGAACCCGTTAAAGTCCTTGTCTTCACAACATCCTCTGGCAAGGCGTTCCACAGGATGACTGTGTGCTGTGTGAAGAAATGCTTCCTTTTGTTTGTTTTAAACCTGCTACCTATTAATTTCAGTTGGTGACCCCTAGTTCTTGAGTTATGGGAAAAAGTAGGTAACTTTTCCTTATTTACTTTCTCCACACCAGTCATGATTTTATACACCTCTATTGTATCCCCCTTGCTTAGTCTTCTCTTTTCTAAGATGAAAAGGCCCAGTCTTTTTAATCTCTCTTCATATGGCAGCCATTCCAAACAGCTAATCATTTTTGTTGCCTTTTTTTTGAACTTTTTCTAATGTCAAGATATCTTTTTTAAGATGAGGCTACCACATCTGTACACAGTATTCAAGATGTGGGTGTACCATGGATTTATATAGAGGCAATGACCATAGAATACTAGAACTGGAAGGGACCTTGAGAGGTCATCAAGTACAGTCTCCTGTACTCCCAGAAGGACCAAATCTCATCTAGATCAGGGCTACTCAACTTTGGAAGCCCCAGGGGCCACAATGATACTCACAGCACATGCCAAGAGCTGCAACTTAAGTGTGGTTGCATATACATGCAAATATATATGCAAATAGCTTCTTTCACACTGATAGGCATGAATACAAAGTTAAGCCTTAAGCCACGGTGCTGGACCCAAACGTGGTCAGTGTAAGCGAGTCAGCACCTCTCAGGCTCTGCCCACAAGGTTAAGCAGCCAGCACTTCCCACAATGCCCCAGTGCTCCCAGCACCTCTTCCTGGGGGTTAGAAATGCCAACACCCTATACCAGTCAGTTCCAGCCAGCCCATCTGCTTGCATGTTTCGATGCTCACCCTGCCTGAGAGATGCCTCGCCAATCATGGAGCGTGTTCCCAGTGGAGGCCATGTTCAAAGGATCCCACCTACGGGTCAATGTTGAGCCCTGCGTAAACCCAAACTGCATTGCAAGCCTCAAACGGGGCATGTGCTGCACATGGCCCACATGTTGAGTAGCCCTGATCTAGATCATTCCCGATAGATGTCTATCTAACCTGCTCTTGAATATCTCCAATGATAGAGATTCCATAACCTCCCTAGGCAATTTATTCCAGTATTTAACCATCCTGAAAGGAAGTTTTTCCTAAGTTACATCTACACTGCACACTTTGTTTTGAAATAAGCAATTCCAGAATAGTTATTCCGAAATTGCTTATTTCGAAATAGCAAGTTTACACTGCAGGGAAGCCTCAAAATTAGTCCAAGGTAGGCTTCCCTAATGTAGATGTGTTATCTCGATTTAGTGCCCCAGGGGGCACTGGGGAAGAATAACCTAGAATGGCCCTGGTGAGGGGCTATTTCGAAATAGCAGCAGTGGAGCATCTACACAGGCCTTATTTCAAAATAGCTGTTTCAGAATAGCCATTATTCCTCGTAGGATGAGGTTTACAAATTTTGGAATAATGTGTCTGTTATTTCAAAATAACGGAATGGCTGTGTAGACACGCACATTGTTATTTTGAAATAACACTAATTATCTCGAAATAACGGTGCAGTGTAGACGCACTCCTAATGTCCATCCTAAACCTCTCTTGTTGCAATTTAAGCCCATTGCTTCTTGTCCTATCATCAGAGGTCAAGGAGAAAAATGTCTCTCCCTCCTCATTACACCCTTGTAGGTACTTGAAAACTGCTAACACAGGGGTGGCCAACTCATTCTGGGCAAAGAGTCAAGATAGCAGTGGATCCAGCGCGAAGAACTGGAGCAAAGCTGTCGAGCAAAAAAAAAAAAAAGTCTAAAAAAAGGCTCTGCCCCTTTAAGGAACTGCATTTAAATACGTTTTGAGGCTTTTTGGCCACAGCAATCTCCCGCTGCCTGCCACCATCTTTATTTCTGTAGCTTTCATGACTGTGCCGGACAGCTCCCTGGCCCAGGTCAGCACAGGGAGCCAGGAGGAGAGGGCCGTTTTTGGGGGTGGGTTTCAAGTCATGGGGTGGGGGGGGGTGTTTTGTGAGCCGCATGCAGTTCGCAAGCCTCAAGTTGGCCACGACTGTGCTAACATATCCCCTCTCAATCTTCTCTTTTCCAAACTAAGACCCAGTTCTTTCAGTCTTCCCTCATGGCTCATGTTCTCTAGACCTTTAAGCATTTTTGTTGCTCTTCTTTGTACCCTCTCCAATTTCTCCACATCTTTCTTAAAATGTGGTGCCCAGAATTAGACACAATACTCCAACTGAGGCCTAATCAGTGCAGAGTAGAGCGGTAGAAGATATTATCTGGCTCATTCTCTATCCCTTTTTTAATGATTCCTAACATTGTTTGCTTTTTTGACTGATGCTGCACATTGAGTGGATGTTTTCAGACAATGAGCCACAGTGACTCCAAGATCTCTCGAGTGGTAATAGCTAATTTAGTCACCATCATATTGTACATATAATTTGGGATTATTTTTCCAATAGGCATTATCAAGATTAAAATTCATTTGCCATTTTGTTGCCCAGTCACCTAGTTTTGTGAGATCCTTTTGAAGCTCTTCACAATCTGCTTTGGACTTCGCTATCTTGAGCAGTTTGGTATCATCTGCACATTTTGTCACCTCACTGTTTACCCCTTTCTCCAGATCATTTATGGGTATGTTGAATAGGATTGGTCTCAGTACAGATCCCTGCAGTACCTCTCTTCATTTTGAAAACTGACCATTTATTCCTGCTGTGTCCTATTTTTCAACTAGTTATCCATCCATAAGAGGACCTTCCCTCTTATAACACGACAACTTACTTAAGAGCCTTTGGTGAGGGACCTTGTTAAAGGCTTTCTGGAAATCTAAGTACATTATATCCACTGTATTCTCCTTGTCCACATCTTGTTGATGCCCTTTGAGATAGGTACTATTGCAAACTTTGCAGTACAGATTGTCACAACTCTGTGCAGTACCAGCACAACTGTGCCCTAGAGTAGTTTCAAGGCACTACCACAAATCAACTAATGAATTAGGGGTAGAAAGTGGGAGGCATGGAGCCTGAATAGGAGCAACTAGTGAGATGGATGCTTTCCAGGGTCCTTGAGACTACAAGAGATCCCCTCACAAACATCATCCACAACCAGCCACATTCCCCCAAAACATGCCCAAGGCAGTATCTTTGAGGACCATATCATGTTGCTTGCTTTATTACTGTGGACCAGGGAGTATATGCATTATATTGGGGGGAGGAGGGGGGGAGGAAGTGTTCCACAGCTCCTCTAGGAATCAGTAACCCAGGATGCAACTGAGGTGAATTACTTTAGGTTGTAACTTTTGGCTTTTCTAGAGAGCGACAGAAAAAAAAAGGATTTTTGCTCTAAAGAGGTAAGCTGACTCAGGGCCTTTTCTCTGACCTAGCAGACAGATCTGCCTAAGGCTGTGTCTACACTGCCAGATTCAGCATTAAAACTTTAGTCAGTAAGGGGTATGAAAAAACACCCCAACAGATAAAAATTTTCTTACCGAAAAGCATCAGTATAGACAATACTTTATCGCCTGGAGTGCGGCTCCTACCGCTCATTTGGGATGGGGAGGGGGTTAAATTGCGAGGAGAGCTCTCCCTTGGCTATAGAGTGATTACACTGCCCATGCCACATAGCTTGGGGAGGGGATCCCAACCCTTGTGGAACACTTCAAAATATTTTAGTCCACTGGGGCCCCAGAAAACAGCTGGGTGATCTCCACTATAAGCATGCCTCTAGGATCTTCATTTTCCTAAAATGTTCTTCATGCTTTTACCTAAAGAATGCATGTTCTCGAAGAGCAGCATAGTGACTAGCAGCTGCTGGCAATGCACTGGTCATAGTTATAAGGCACTGGCCATGAGACAAACTGGCTTGCTGGAGATATCACAGCATAAAGCTGTGCATCCTTCAAACCTATCAGGATGGAGTAAGAGAAGAGGTTCTGTTCAGAGACCATTGACACCTGGAGATCAGGGTGGGCCACAGGAGGGGATACAGCTGCAGTTATCCTGAAACTGTGGCATCTACTTGCCATGAATTATGGGACTTGTCATGACACTAATCTCAGTGAACCGGAATGAGCTGGGGAATCCTTCCACCCATCCCCTGCAAGGGAGGGGCGTGTCTCCTTTCACATCTGCTTCTTCCTGGTTCTGATGCCCTGAAATGGACCTTCCCAGTCTGGCACTCTCCTGGTGCTTAGCACATCCACCAGCACTTAAATTATCCTACTAGCAGCAGCCCTTTTGCCCCCATCCCAGCATCTCAGGGGAGGACTGAGTGTTTTCCTTCCTCTCTTGGAGAGTACTCAGCAGCTTCCAGCTAGAAGCAGTAGCCAAGCACAAGTCCCTCCCCTTCTTTCCATCCAAACCCCAGACCCAGCTGACCTAGGTGGAAGGGGAAGGCACACTGAGCTCAATGCAGCTACAGGAGACTGTGTGGCACTAGTATCTCCCCTCCCCCAGCTAGTGAGCAGGCTCAGCCCAGGACCAGTAGGTCACTCCCCACAACTTGTTAAGGTAGGAGACAAAAACAGAGAGGCCTCAGGTTGGCAAACATGACCCTCCACTTCCCCCATCCTAGACAACAGAGGCGTACCTCCTCCCCAGCCTCATGCCATCCCCAGGGTACAACCCGCAGGAGACATATGGCCCACAGCAGGCTGGGTTACAGTCAAGCTTTAATTTGTTTCCAGACTGACTCTACACCTACCCCTCCCAGCTAGGGAGGGGCAAATTAGACCCCTCCTCTTCTCCACTGGACATAGACCTGTGCCCATCACATGTCTGCAAAGAAGCTCTTATTAGCTAGAATGGGCAGCACCCACATTGGAATGTTAAGACCAGATGATTATGGAAAAGAATCCTGGGGGGAAAGGGGCTAAGGTCATAGCAGGCTCATACCCAGTGGTCATCTCACCATGATCAGGGCCTTAAGGCCCTGGGCTAGGCCAGGGCAGGGTAGGGTTTACACCAACCATTGAATGGGGCACAGTGTGAGAGTGCCAGCACAAGGGAGGAATAAGGCCCCTGCCCTCCCTCCACCATTCTGCTGTTGTAAGGGGCAACACCACATAAGGGGTTGGAGTTTAGCAAGATCATAGAGAGAGGGGCACCATGGCATACCACCTCCTATGATCTTACAAGAAGGTGGCGCACACAGGTCCTGCTGGGAGCACAGTGGAGGTGACTGAGTTCTGCTGCCCTCAGCGCAACCACAGCTCAGGTACAGAGAGCCCAGTGCTGCTCCCCTCCCACCCCAGGGGCTCTCAGCACAGCACTCAGAGCACCTACAGCCACAGGAGCGTCTCAGGAAGGCCAGTCAGTGGTGCTCCTTAGGCAACAGAGCAACAGCAAGGGGCGGGGCGGGTGAGAAAGACACACCTACCTCTCCCTCAGCACTGAGAGCCATACAGACACCTATCCAACAGTCAGGGCCTGCCCCAGCTCCTGTGGCACCAACATGGCCAGGGTGGGGTGCGGAGTGGGTGGCGCTGTGCTTGGGGCAGCCCCATACATACGGGAGAAGGGAAACTTAAATACACAACATAAAACTGGGAGTGGGAGGCACAAGGCTAACCCGTCACTCAGCCAAATACCCCACAGGGCTGGCAAAGGCACGTCTGGGGGCAACCTCTTCCCCACACACACCTGGAAACTGCTAGGGGACAGTTGGTCCTGGCTGTAGACAGCTGCTGAGCCCCCACACAGGATAGGGGGAGGGGTAGCCCCATATGAGGGGGTGAGGTGGGCTCTGGCGAGAGTCCCAGCTCCAGAGGCTACTCCACCGTGGATGTCAGCACCCCACAGTCAGCACCCTTTGCTGCAGGGTCCTGGCGCTCTCATATAGGGGAACCAAAGCACCTGCTTGCCCCCACTCAAGTCTTGGGAGTTCCCAGAGCAGTAGCCGAGCGTGGGGGTTCCCTGCGCAGTAGCCGAGTCCACGGGTCACAGCATGAGGACCGAGAATCCCTCTGGCACCAGGCTGCCCCACCTGGGAGAGAACTAAGTCTGGTGCACACATGTCCACAAGTGGCTCTGCCAAAGAGAGGGAAGGGGCTCCAGGTGCTGTGGGAGGGCAGGTGCAAGAGGACGGCTCAGGCCAGGAACACCACAAAGATGATGAAGAAGACAATGAGGATGAGGAAGATCTTGACCATGAGCCAGCGATTGGAGGTAACTGACTGGAAGTATTTGAGGATCTCGGAGTGCGCGGCCTCCACATTCAGGTGGGCGTCCTCCACGTTGGCATCAATCCTGCAGATAGAAAGGGGAAATAATGGAGTGACAGCGTTCCAGGGCTTCTCCACCCACCAGGCCAAGCCTCAGAGGAGGAGTTCCAGGCTCTGGATGGGGCAGAGAGAACACTTAACCCTCAGGAGTACAGAAGGTTACAAGCCAAAACAGGACTAAAGCCCCCACTAAAGTTGCAGGGAAGGGAGCAAGAAACTGCCCAGCCATGCCTATGAAGCTGGTACCTCTGGATGGTCTCCTCTTGCTCCTTCACCATGTGTGCCAGCTGCTGGAAGATGGAGCCCAGTTCCACAATGGTGGATTCAATGTTTTGCATGGTGTCTGCCCGGCTCTGGATATATGAATCCTACCGAAGCAAAGGAGAGTCAGTATCTGGGTCAACCCTCATCCTGACTCTAGAACAGCCTTCCCCATCCCCCCCCGACGAGCACCTGTTCGTCGATCAGCTGCAGCTGCTGGTTGGTCCGGCTGTCCATGTCAATGGCTACATCCCCTGCCCGCCGGGGCTCATCCTGCAGCATTGCAGAGCCACCTGCAGAAAGAAGCCAATACTGTCAAGGCTGCTGGAGACAGGAGAGCCCTGCAGCCAAGCCCCAGGTCTCTGAAAGCCAGGCTCCCAGAGAGGCAAGGTCCAGCCCTGCCTCCACACAGGAAGTTACTTGCTTGTCTCCATTCCTTAGGGGATGGCATCTCTCCCCCCTCCCCCCACACAGAGCATGCAACTCCCCTCCTCTGAGCATCCTCCCAAGGGGCTCTGGGCTCACCCAAATTACCGGCAGCAAGAGGCAGGGTGGACATCGGGGTGCGGGAGAAGTGCTCACGTCGGCTCCGCTGCTGTTTCAGGTTCTAGGGGAGCAAGGAGAGATCAGAGCAGCAGTTAGATGGAGGCTGGCAGGTTCTCAGCATGCTAGTTCCCCCCACGAGGGGAGGGGAATCAAGGGACACTCAGATCTTACCTCTGTTCTCACCTCCAGCACCGACTTGAAATCATTGGACATTGATGCCAGTTTGGACTGAAAGGGAGGAGGTAAAAGGTCAAAAGGCAGGCGAGAGCTGGGTACTTACTCAGCTATTCCCACTCCAGCTGAAAACAGCAGCCCTCTCCACAATCTCTTCCCCTCACCAGTTCAGAGCTGCCCCAATATCCTCATCAGCTGTGAGCGCCACCCACTCCCCAGGTCCGTCTCTTCTGGCCCCTCTCCCTCTCACCTGCAACGACACCACGATGGTGTTGGAGTGAGTCTGCACATGCCGCCCACTCTGGCTGCCCTTGGCCCGCACAAACTCCTGCAGCTGGGCAATCTGCTTGTTCAGGCTGTTGATGTCCTGGGGGAGGGAAATTGCTCCAGTCTCAGTTGTGGCCCACACCCCCACCTGGTCCCAGCGGCCCTTTGGCCCCTACCCAGCTGAGGCTGCTGTACATAGGCTCCAGCTCCTTTCGTTCCTGCCCACCCCATCCCACCTCCCAAATAAAGAGGCCATCTCTCCCAGCCACCAGGAGACGCTAGCCCTGCTCCCACTAACCTGTTTGATGATGTATGTCAGCTCCTCTATCTCCACTGCCTTGTCATCAAACAGGGACTTCCGTTTGGCCACTGAGGACAGAGGGGTATGGTCAGGGAGTGTCCTATGAGGCCTGACAGGGATTCCTTCCCTCTACCACAAGTGCCTTGCTTTAATCATGGCCCCCAGGGTCAGAACTACCCCCCTATCCAGGCTCAGCATCAATTACCCTCCCTTGTTGCTCCATAGCACCCACAAAGCCCATTCCAACTGAGTGAGACTCTCCAGTTCACAATGGCTATAAAGAGGCAAGAAGCCATGTTAACCCCAAGTGCCATCAGCAGCCCCTCCATGAAGGAGCCCATACCCCAGACAGCCCTTGCCTTCTCCCCCCCCCCCCCCACTCACAGATGGTCAGCTTCTCCAGCTTGGCAAAAGTGTTGCTGAGATCTTTGCCGATGCGCCTGGGAGGAAACAGAACCGGAGACCAGAGTTAAGGGTGGGGTCTGTGCTCCCTCAGTTGGGGCCTGCTGACTAAATCATCAGTAGAGCACTTCCTCCTTAGCTCAGCTCTGACCCCACGGAGAAACCCCTCTCAGACCCAACCGAGGCAAACCAGCCTACAACCATCCTGCAAGATCCCTTCCCTGCACACTGATCCTGAGTCAGCCCAACATACTCCCAGGTTATCCAGCTGCTAAGCTCCCTCCCCAGGTCTTGGCTAGCCCAGCCCTTGCCCCACTCACTTGGCTATGACAGTGAATTCACTCCTCTGGCGCATGGCATTCAGGGTGGGTTTGTTCGGCTGCAGCCCATTCTGAAAGGAGAGACACAGACTGAACTGAGATGTTCTGGAGCAGAGAATCCCCCACACGAACAAGGAATGGGCCTGACACCCCCAGGAAATGAAGACTCACCTGTCTGCTCTGCAAGGACTTGCAGGCAGAGAGGAACTCCTGGGTGCGATCGCGGCACGACATGGTGTCCGGAAAGGGCAGGGACGAGGCAACAGTGGTGGTAGCAGACGGGGGCAGCTCCTGTGTCTGCGAAGGTCCCAGATAAACGCCCTGCTGCGTGTTCTTAGAGCCGTGGCGTTTTCTCGTAGTCATTGAGGCTCATAACCTGGTGCTAGGGGAGGGGAGGCCACGGGTTCAGGGGCTTGGTTAATAGCTAAGGACCAAACTCCACCCTTCAACAGTCCTCATTAACCCTTTCTTCCTCCCTCTCTTCTCAAGCACACTCACTATCACATCACCTGCCCAGGCCCGCTCATCTCTCCTCACCACAGCAAAGAGGCCAGGCATTTCCAAGGCACCCTTGCCTGCCCCATTCAGAAGCAGCTCCTGATGCAAAATCCAAATGGGGGTCAAGGCTCCCAGAGCTCAGAGATAGATGTAAAGGGCTTCCCCTGCAATTCATCTGCAGTTCAGAGAGGAGAATGCTTTGTGGTGCCCACTGTGCAAGGGAAGAGCCAGGCCTGTACAGCAGGGAGAGACCCCCTGCCCCACTGCAGAAGCCTCCTAGAGGAATCAATCCCACCATGTCCCAGATTTCAGTGAGTTCCAGTCTCCACCAGAGCAGCCCCAACCAAGCCAAGACTATTTGGTGACAGACATTAGCAACTCCCAGAGGTGCACAAACTAGCACTGCTAAGGGTACAGCTGCACCCCCCTGCTTTGAAGTGGTTTCCATCATAGGCAGGGTTTACAATTTGGTTCAGTGGCTCTCAAGATGCACCCTGTAAAAATTGTTCCAATACCCCTGGAAGCTCCCTACCCACCAAGCAGGGATCCTGGCTGTTGGAGTCAGTGTCTGAACCAGGTAATTAGGATCAGAGATACACACAAGTGGAGGCAGGACTGGGGGGCCAGGCTACCCAACAGAACCCAGACTAAATAAACACGAAGGCACTTAGGTCCCTCTGTCCATTCCCTGTAGGGTCCAATTTTTTTGGTGAAGGTCCAAATTTCTTGGTCAAGGTCCAATCTCCAGAGAAACATTTTTCATGCCACCACACCAATGATAACAAGATTTTGTGACTTATTTAAAAATATCTGGGGGCGCAGACTTGCCCCATGATCTGCCTATTGACTATGTCTACAGTGCACCCCGTGGTGGTCCAGGCCACTTGGTGAGAGCTGCCCCACAACCCCGCTTCTGCGTAGCGCTCAGAGTCGCTGAGCCCACTGAACAGAGCCGGGGAATGGAGCCCGTGGGGGGCGTGACTTGCACTAAAGAGCAAATAACGGCAGGGTGGCAGAGCTCGAGAGAACCCAGGAATCCCGGCTCCCCGCCTGCTTTAAGCCCCGGGCCCAGAACAGGGAGTGTGGGAGGAGGCGCTGGGGGAGCAGGGAAAGAAACGCTGCCAGGATCGCCGGGGACAGGCCCTGAAAGGGGAGACGGGGGAGGCGAGGACCCAGGTGGGAGAACATGAGGAGCCCAGAGGGGCGCAGGGGGAGACTCGCCCCCCCTCTAGGGGCCCAAAGCGGAGGGAGGGGGAAAGACGCGGGGCCCCGGGAGCCCGGAGAGGCGAGAGGTCCGGGGGAGCTGCCCTAGCTGGGCCCACCCCTACCGGCGGGAGGGGGATGAGGGACCCCGGCTCCGCCCCGCGACTCACCGAGACGCGAACCTAGCTCTAGTCGTTGCAACCTAGACCCCACCGGCCGGGAACTACGTCACTGCCACGTACACCTCGCGTAAGACGTCAACGCGCCACGCATAGACGTGCCCCGCCTCCGCCCCTGGGGAGCGACGGTTTAAAGGGGCCGCGGTTATGCGCGCCCGTTCTGACCCCTGGTGACCTCGGCGGGGCGGCCTGGTCCCTGCGTGGGTCACGGGTCCAGACCAGGCCCCAAACGGCCCATGTGGAGCTGGGCTCCCCAAACACACTCCGTAGGGACTGGGGTCCTGCCCCCCAACCCTGCCCCTACAGCCCCCCCCCCCGCCATGACCGCCAACCCTACAGCTACAGCCCCCCTGCTGTGGGGGCCTTCTCCCTTGCAGCCTCCCCCAACACGGGGGCCTGCTCTGCAGCCCTGCCCCTTCAGCCCCCCCAACATGGGGGCCTGCCCCCCTAACCCTGCTCCTACAGCCCCCCTGCTGTGGGGACCTTCTCCCTTGCAGCCTCCCCCAACACGGGGGCCTGCTCTGCAACCCTGCCCCTTCAGCCCCCCCAACATGGGGGCCTGCCCCCCTAACCCTGCTGCTACAGCCCCCCTGCTGTGGGGACCTTCTCCCTTGCAGCCTCCCCCAACATGGGGGCCTGCTCTGCAGCCCTGCCCCTTCAGCCCCCCCAACATGGGGGCCTGCCCCCCTAACCCTGCTGCTACAGCCCCCCTGCTGTGGGGACCTTCTCCCTTGCAGCCTCCCCCAACATGGGGGCCTGCTCTGCAGCCCTGCCCCTTCAGCCCCCCCAACATGGGTGCCTGTCCCCCCAACCCTGCCCCTACAGCCCCCCCCCGCCATGACCGCCAACCCTACAGCTACAGCCCCCCTGCTGTGGGGGCCTTCTCCCTTGCAGCCTCCCCCAACATGGGGGCCTGCTCTGCAGCCCTGCCCCTTCAGCCCCCCCAACATGGGGGCCTGCCCCCCTAACCCTGCTGCTACAGCCCCCCAACATGGGGGCCTGCCCCCCTAACCCTGCTCCTACAGCCCCCCAACATGGGGATCTGTTCCCCAAGCCTGCCCGTACAGGCCCCTGACATGGGGGCCTGCCCCCCAGTCCTGTCCAGGGCAGAAGGCCCAGCCCAGACACAGCTGTGAAAGTTATGTTTATTCCCCCTCTCTGTTAGTTGCAAGGCAGCTGTCGTGGGGCGGGGGCTCAGCCTCCAGGGGGCTGCGCTCGGGGTCAGACTCGCTGGGCTCTGGCAGCGCAATGACTGAGGTTGCGCTTTTGGTGCTCTGTATGGAATCGCGCCGGTTGCCAAAGATGGAGACGCGTCTCCAAATGATCCGGATCTTGAGGCTGTCCGAGGAACGCACCGCTGGGGCAGGGTCCACGATCCGCAGCTGCTTGCACCTAGGCCTGCGCTTGCTGTCTGCAAAGGAGGAGTGTAGACTATCAGCATGTTGACCAGACTGCCCAGCCATCCCTCTGCTTGGGATTATTTACACAGATATTATCATGACACTGATTTAACCATGAATTCCTTTATTAAATCCAAAAGCCAAATAATATTTATACAATTGCTCTAAACATACCTACAAGGCCGAAATAATAAGCAATTTACCACACCTAGACAGAAACAAAACATTCATAAACATTTGATCAAGAAACTTACAAATGATCTAAACCAAGGGAGTACCAGTCAGCTTCAACATGGCCAGATAGTATATTGGCAATGCACAAAACTTTGAGTTAACCTTTTAACAAATAAGTGGGCTGTGTCTACATTGGCAAGATTTTGCGCAAAAGCACTTGCTTTTGCGCAAAACTTGCCGCCTGTCTACACTGGCTGCGAGTTCTTGCGCAAGAACACTGACATTCTAATGTAAGAAATCCGTGCTTCTTGCGCAAGAACTATGACTCTCCCGCTCAGGAATAAGCCCTCTTGCGCAAGTGTTCTTGCGCAAGAGGCCAGTGTAGACAGGCAACATGAATTTCTTGCGCAAGAAAGCCAAATGGCCATCGGAGCTTTCTTGCGCAAGACAGCATCTACACTGGCACGGATGCTTTTGCGCAAAAGCACATCTCTTGCGCAAAAGCACATGCCAGCGTAGACGCTCTCTTGCACAAATACTTTAACGCAAAAACTCTTGTGTTAAAAGTATTTGCGCAAAATCTTGCCAATGTAGACGTAGCCGTGATGTCTGGGAGCCAGGTACCGACTACAGTTAAAACCAATTGGAGAAAGGTCAGCTTTATTCCCTGGCTTAATCCAGACAATGTTTACAACCTCTTTTCCCTCCTTCTTGCTTATCAACAGTTTTTCCTTTGTGTCCAGCCGTGAAAGTAAATTAAAAATTTCTACAGGTACTGTCCTATTGTAACCCAGGTCTCCGCCAGCTCTTTAAATAGCTCCCTGCTGGCTTTTGCTACAGCTCAGCCAGCTCTTGCTAGAGCTATACACCAGGGTGCATCTGCTTAGTTTCACCTCTGTTTGCTCCTGGGTTCACATTGGGCTCTTAATTTTTATGATAACATTGGTTGGTGTGGTGGGAAGGGCTATGTTGGCTAATGCTAAAACAGAATCTCTTTGTTTTATTTAAAACTATCTGCCATCACCCCTACCAGTCAGAGGCCTTCTCTTCAGAAATATCCTCTTATTTCATTAGTTATTCTTTGAACCAGGCATCCACCCTACTTCATCGCTTCTGGCCCTGTAACTAATTACTTTTGCGGCCTTTCTTTACAACACACATCTTTCTTCAGCCGAATGTAAGCTAACTTTAATTTCCTAACTTTTATTTATTCTACATTCCCCACTTTGAAATCCAACATACTAAGTGGGTTTTACTACATTAAAGCATTTCAAACATACTTCTACAATTTTGGAAAATTGTATCCAACTGCCAAACTTTGCAATATAGAATTAACAGAATAATTATCACAATAAAACTGTAATTACCAAACTGTTAAAATAACCACCTTTACTATGGATGTAATTCCACATTATAAGCTTGCTCTGCCTTTAAAACATACTTCTGCAATTTTATCTTTGCCTATGTTTCAATTATATTATACAAAACTAGTATAAAATATATAAATCTTTCCATTTATCACCACTGGAAATTCAGGTGTGAAATAGAACATAAGCCAATTCAAATAGCATCCTCTGTGTCCATACTAGAAGTGGCCCTTTCCAGTCACCACACGATACTGGCTATTAGCAACATAGGCACTTTTTACTTCACCAGCTTCCCAGTGTCTCAGACATATTGAGCGGTTTGGAGACTGCTTCCCCACAGTGAACCTACAGGCTGGCAGCTGTGTCAGTAAGACATTACACCCACCCATGAAAGGTCCTCCAGGTGCAAACAGTAACCCAGACCTTGTCATTGCCATGCAACACCATGGCTACTTCTACACTGGCAGCTTCTTGCGCAAGAACTGTTTTGCGGAAGAGTTCTTGCACAAAAAGTCTTCCACAAGAGCATGTCTACACTGGCATGCGTTTTTGTGCAAGAGATGAGCTTTTGCGCAAGAGCGTCTATGGCAGTGTGGACGCTCTCTTGCGCAAGAAAACTCTAATGGCCATTTTAGCAATAGGGGTTTCTTGCGCAAGAAATTCATGTTGCCTGTCTACACTGCCCTCTTGCGCAAGAGCTCTGTTTTCCGACGCTGTACTGTAAATTTACTTGTGCAAGAACGCGTGTGCTGTGTAGACACCCAGCAAGTTTTTGCACAAGAACAGCTGTTCTTGCGCAAGAAGCCGCCAGTGTAGACGTAGCCCATATGTGTTGCAGTGCTTTCCAGTACTCCCACTGGTAACACTTTGGTCAAGGCTTTCTTTTTTCACAAACTTGATGGTATTGTAATCTTGTTCCTTTCTTGCGTTGCACCTATGAGAATTGCCTCCCTTGTACCAAATCTTTAACTTTTCTGTGGCGCTAAAAGAGGGCAACCTTCTTTCTTCTGTCATTTAAGGATGCTTCCGCTTTATATAGCATGTATTTATAGTATATTATGAGTGTTATTGTTTTTTATCTTTCCTGGTAGCAAATTAATTTTACCGTCAAAAAATGTACAAAAAATGACCACATCATGCTTATGAAACAATTCAATGCTTTTTTGTCAATAAATTCTTTGCTTTGTTAATTTTGAAGATACAATATTCTAGGTACTAACTTGTTGAAAACACTTCCTCATTTAGTGGATGCAATCTTTCTGCTGCTAACTTCTGTTAAAATGCTTGCTCATGTTCCCACAGCCACTCTATGTGAGCTTGGTTTCAAAGTGACATACCAGTCCCAAATAGTTTAGTTTAGTTTGCCAATTTTATTAGTTCCCTCCAGTTTTGCTGCTGTCCCATCTTGGCAGGTTTAAGCATTTTAAAGTTTAAATTATTGTCCGTAAAGTCCTTTTAATGATCTGTAGCCATTTTTTACCAAATTGCAGTGACAGTGAAATTCAATAAAATTGGTGCATGAATAAGTTACCCATTATTATACAATATCTTCTTAATAGATTTAGCCCTAAACCATTATTTGGATTTTTATTTTAAGGCATTTTAATCTTGTATACAATTAGCTTTAGTAGAATTATTCTTTTTCTATTTTTATAAAACACTGCCACGTAGGTTTGTACTCCCTTGATAACATTTTCTTTATACCATGGTTAAACAAAAAACTATTGGACAGATTTTGAATGGTTAAGCTTCGTTTCTTATATTTACTGATCTTCCTTGATTCTGGGTTTGCTTCTGTTTCCAAAGAACACAGCCATCTGAAAAAGAAAACACAACCTATTCTGGCTCCTCTTTGGAGCTGATACAGGATTTTAATGAAATAAATCTTTTTTTTTTTTTACTCAGCAGTGAAAGTAACTTAAAATTTCTTACAGGTATAGTCCTATTGCAACTCAGGTCCCTACCAGCTCTTTAAATAGCTCCTTTCTGGCTTGTGCTGCAGCTCAGCCAGCTCTTGCCGGAGCTGTACGCCAGGGTGCACCTGCTTACTTTCATCTCTGTCTTTACCCCTTTTACAGTATACACTGCATATTCCATGAGGGAATGCACATTCCTTCCACAGTGTAACATCCATTGTTATTTGCTATAACATTAGCTATATATCAGTTTTCATATGAAGTGTAACTATTTTGTGTTTACAGCATTTCCATCTACCTTTACCAAAGTGACTGATTATTACTCAGAACCGTTTTAAGGCTCCGTATTCCTACATTGTTTTTCTTGTACTCCTTTCCATTGCTGTTGCCCCAGAAGTGCAGTGTTTTTTTAATTTTTCATTCTTCTCCTATAGTTCTTTTACCTGCTGTTTTATTACTGCAAAAAGATCAGAGTCTCTCCCCACTAGCCAGGTTCTGATCTTCTGGCCCCTGCCATGTCCTCCAGCCCTTATTTAAAAGGATATTTAATTTTCTAAAAGTACTGAGGTACCCGCAGGTTTAAATGCTAAATAGCAAAGTCAAATAACACCTGTATCTGGCAAAAGCATCTGTTCATTTTTGCAACTTTGAATGAAAGATGCAAACAGATTTTTAGTTAAATCTTTTTAAAAGTAGTTCATTTTAAACCATACAAAATAAGATTCTACAAACTTGAAGTGCCAGTTTGATTCTTAGACCCTTATATAATTACACAAATATATTTCCATTAAAAAAAACTCCCATTTTTGCTTAAACTTTTTTGGCCTGTTTTTCCACAACTGTACCCAGATTACATTCTCTACTGGTAAATTTGAAGGCAGTCAAGTTCCAATGGAAACTCCTTATTTCCATTTAGTGATTTTGACTAAATCATCCATAGTCAAATTATTCAAAACAGATTGTCTTTGCCTGTAGCCGTCTTGTACAGTGGATTATTTACAGGCCATTCCTTAGGGAAAGAAGCCCATTTTCCTTCAGAATGGTTGGAAAGGCTTCTGGGGACCAAGATTGTCCTTTGGCATGTGCAGCATATGCAGCTGCATGATTCAGAAGGCCCCATTCCCTTACCCCCTGCGGGCCACCTTCTGCCATGCTCCACCTCCCAACCCACACTCCACCAGTGCCGTTCCCTGCCTGGCACCTCCCTGCCCAGCTCCTGTTCCCCACAGCCCTTTAGCCTGCCCCCACAGCTCCTGCTCCTACAGGCGTGAGTGCAGCCCCCAATGAAACAGCCCTAACCCAGCTGGAGGGTGGGGTGCAGGTGCTCAGGTTGCATTGGGCACCAGAAATCATAAGGATGGCCATGCTGGGGACAAATGTATAGCAGTGGTAGTCATCACCACCTAGGCAGTGTTAATTTCTGTAAGTTCTGTTTAACTCCTCACTCTCACCTTATAAATCATCTATCTTCCAAAGTGACACATTTATTAAATGATTTCTCAGCTGCTAGCTATCTTTGTGCTTTTTTGCACCCATTCTTTAGCTTTGTAGCTACTATTCTCTCCATGCTTTACCTTGGGTCCTACTCTTTAAAACTGAAGTGGCATTCAATGGACCTCTACCATGTCCTGCCAATAATTTATCTATTTACAGCCATTCAAGATCTCTGTTGTGCTCTGCCAGGAGTTTATTTGTGGCATTTGTAAGAACATAAGAATAGCCATCCTGGTTCAGACCATTGGTCCACCTCATATAATACCCTGTCTTTCAACTGTGGCCCGTGCCAATGTTTCTGAGGGAAGGAACAGAAAATGGCAATTTACTGGGTGATCCACCCTCCTGTCATCTATTCCCAGCTTCTGGCAGTCAGGTTTTTTGGGACACCCAGAGTACGGGGTTGCATCTCTGACCATTTTGGCTAATAGTCATTGTTGTACCAATTCTCCATAAGCATATCTAATTATTTTTTAATCTGTTTTACTTTTGGCTCTCATAGCATTCCCTGGCAATGGACACACATGCACACACCCCTACCTCTACCTACATACCTCTCAAAAATTAAATTGCAGGACTACTAACTGTGGTATGTACCCTATTACTTAAATAACAGACACATGGAGGAACATGATTTTGGGGGACCACTTGATACAGCATTTATAAAGGGACATCATATGTTGCCAATCTATTTGAATTCTTTGAGGAGGTTGACAAACACTTGGACAAGGGGGGATCTAGTTTACTTTGACTTTCAGGAAGCCTTTGACAAAGTTCTTTCCCAAAGACTCTTAAGGAAAGTAAGTGGTCATGGGATAAAAGAGAAGATCCTCTCATGGACCAATAACTGGTTAAAAGACAGGAAACAAAGAGTAGTAAAAAATAGTCAGTTTTCAGAATGGAGTGAAATAAATAGTAGGGTCCAATGTTCCTTGTAAACTGGGCACACATGGATGGAAAAGCTTAGAGAGAACGCTGGTGGGGTCCCCCCAGAATATGGGACCAGTCCTATTCAACATATTCACAAATAATAGGGAAAAACAGGTAAACAGTGAGGTGGCAAAATTCGTAGATGATACACAATTATTCAAAACAGTTCCTGTATATACTTGTTCATAAGCTGACTTTCTATGGAAAAAAATACCACTGTAATGAGCAGGGGTCGTCTTATGAACATGTCCTTCCCGAGCTGTGGGAAACAACACAGGATGAAGGACATGCTGGCTGCCAGCATGGAGCCTCTCAGCTCCCAGTGGCTCAAGAAGCAGCGCGTGCTGAGGGAGGTCCTGGCTCAGGCACAGTCTCTCAGCTCCCAGCCATGGAGAGCTGAGAGGCTCCATGCCTGCAGCCACCACTAGGATTGCAGTGGCAGCTGGGCAGGGCAGACTATATGGCTGAGCTACATGCAGACAAGGTAGAAGACCAGTGGGCAGGTGCCCATTAGCCAATGGGAGCTGCAGGAAGCAGCTCAGGCTGCGGGATGTGCAGGCTGCAGGCACAGAGCCTCTCAACTCCCATTGGCTGGGAACAGTGAACAGCAATCAATGGGAGACGAGAGGCTTTGTTCCTGGAGCCAGAATGTCCCTCAGCCTGCACTGACCACGAGCTGGGACTGGAAGTCTGTACTCTGGAGTCGGCTTATAAACGGGTCAGTGACTTTTCCTTTTTTTTTTTTCTTTTTACCATTTTTTCTCTGTAAGTTTGGGGGTCAGCTTATAAACGAATGGACTTATGTTCAAGTACACACGGTAAGTCCAAAGCAGACTGTAAAACATTACAAAGGGATTTTACAAAATTGGATACTGGGCAACAAAATGGCAGATGAAATTCAATGTTACTAAATGCAAAATAATACATATTGGAAAACATAATTCCCAATATACATACAAAATGATATGGTCTAAATTAACTGTTACACTCAAGAAAGAGATCTTGGAGTCATTGTGGAGAGTTCTCTGAAAACATCCACACAATATGCAACAGCAGTTAAAAAAATTAACAGAACATTAGGAACCATTGGGAAAGGGATAGATAATAAGACAGAAAATGTAATGCCACTATATAAATCCACAGTGTGCCAACATCTTAATTACTGTGTGAAGTTCTGGTCACCCCATATCAAAAAAGATATATTAGAATCAGAAAGGTACAAAGAAGGTCAAAATGATTAGGGATATGGAACAGCTTCCATATGAGGAAAGATTAAAAAAACCGGGCCTGTTCAGTCTGGAAAAGAGAAAACTAAATGGGGATATGACAGAGCAGAGGTGAAAGTAAGTGAGTATGCCCCAGTGTGCAGCTCTGGTAACAGCAGGCTGCACTCTGGCAAGAGCTGGCTGGGGCATGGTGCTTTGCATGAGGCAGGCAGGCAATTTAAAGGGGAGCTGGGAGCTGTAGGAAAGGTGCGCAATCTCCCAGCTGAGCTGTTGGGAAGGGCTAACAACAGCTCCTGTCTGGCCACAGTGCCAGGGATGGGGAGGGGCACAGAACTGACCCATCTTGTTGGGCTGCAGCTGTGGCAGCACAGTCCCAGCCCTGGTTCCAAATTGACACAGGAGGGGCTGGCAGTCCAGCCCTGGTGTCACTCCTGCAGGGTGTGTTGTGTGTGGAATCAGACCCTGTTTGGCCACAGCTGTGGCCATGGCTGTGGCAGCCTGGCCTAAGGTTGTCAGATACTTTCACCACAAAAAAAAAAAAAAAAAAAAACACCACCACACCCCACATGGCAGGAAAAAAATTGGTTGAGCAAAAAAACCGTACCAAAAACCCCGTTGCTACACCTTTAAATCCCCATGCTCCCCGCTCCCCCCACCAGATGTGGCAGGGGAACAATGTCCCAAGTGGCCTTCTGTCCAAGAAAAACAGAAAATACCAGATATTTTACATGTTCAGTTTTTTCTGTTTTTTTTTATTGGACAGAGGCCACAAATACCAGATTGTCCAGGCCAATACTGGACATCTGGCAACCCTAGCCTGGCCCCAGCCCCAGTCTTGGGGCAGGCCCCACAGTCTGGCCTCCATACAGCTACAGCCCCACTCCTGGCCTTGCTCCTGCAGGGCCCTGAGGTAGGCCCTCTGGCCACGTGTGCAGCAACCTAGCCCTGGCCCTGCAGTCTGGTCCCCAGTTGCTGAGGGAGGGACTTGCAGTGGCCCCATCTGGCCACAGCAGCCCAGGCCCAGCCCCACTCCTGTGCAGCGGGGGTAGGATGGGAGGTAGAATTGGGTGCACTGACTCAGTCTAAGCCAGGTAAGTTAACCTGCCTGCCTCCCCCTCAAACTCCCCACCCTCCTGCATCCCCTCCACACTCCAACCCCCTTCCCTGAGCCCCTCATACACACTAACTCTGACTTCTGTACCCACACACATCTCCATCTCTAGTCCCCTGCCCTGACTTTTGCACCCCCACATACATCCCAACCCTCTGCTCTGAACTCCTGCACTCCACCCCACACTTACATTTCTTACCATTACTGTTGTATTGCAACCCCGCCCAGGGGGGGCAGGTTGTGATAGTACAGTATCTGTAAGAAATTTAGATTGCTTTCAGTCCTGTGACAGAGGTGTATAAAATCAAGAATATGCTGGTGAAAGTCCATAAGGAAATGTTATTTAATCCTTCACATAACACAGGAACCTAAAGTCATCTAATGAAAGTAATAATCAGCAGGTTTAAAACAAACAAAAGGAAATATTTCATACAACACATAGTAAACCTGCTGAACTCATTGCCAGGGGATGTTGTGAAGGCCAAAACTATAACTGGGTTAAAAAACTAATTATATAATTAATGTAGGACAGATACAACAATGGCTATTACCCAAGATGGTCAGCAATGCAACCCCATGCTCTGGAGATCCTCACATTCTAAGGGCACGCCTACCCAGCTGGGCTAAAGCCAAAATAAGCTATGCAACTTCAGCTATGTCAATTGCATAGCTTTATTTCAGATTTTGGCGCTGTCTACACAGCAGGAAGTCCAAGGTAGAGCATTCTTCCTCTGACTTCTTACTCCTTGTAAAATGAGAGTTACAGGAGTCAGAGTAAAAAGTCCTCCAGCTTGACATTATTTCAACATTATGTCAAAATAACTGCCTGTAGTGTAGACATGGACTATGTTATTTCGGAATAACATCAGTTATTGTGAAATAACACTGCTGTTTAGAGATATCCTAACTGTGAGAAGCTGGGAGTAGGCAACAGGAGATGGGCCACTTGATAATTGCCGTTCTTCTATTCTTTCCTTCTGCAGCATCTGGTATTGTCCACAATAAGACGACAGGTTACTGGGCAAGATAGACAATTGGTCTGACCTAGTATGGACACTCTGATGATGACCCCAGAGGATAGGTTACAACCCCTTCACTGTAAGGTTTAAAACAACTGAAATTGTCATTTGTCCTGCCATAAGTGCCAAAATATTGGAATTATTTATTATTCATGTATTTGATAATTATATCATGAACATGATTTAGCTACAAATTCCTTTATTAAATCCAAAGGCCAAGTGGTATTTATACAATTGCTCTAAAAATATTGTTTACAAAGCCTAAATAAGTATTTACCAAATCCAGACAGTAACAAGATATTTATAAGCATTTGATCAAGGGTTATTACAAATGGGTTAAACCTGGTTTCACATAAACCCTGAATTTTGCAATAACACTGGTTTGTGGGGTGGGGCAGGTCATGTTGGCTCACTGTAAAACATTCTCTGTCTTATTTAAAACCATCTGCAGGCACCCCTATCCCTCAGAGGCCTTCTCTTCAGAAATGTTCCCATATTTCATTAGTTATTGTTTGAACCAGACATCCTCCCTCCTTCATCTCTTCTGGCCCTGTAACTCATTACCTTCAAAGCCTTTCTTTGCAACATATATTTCTTGAGACAAACTTAAGCCATGTGTAATATTCTAATTTTGTATTTATACTACACCTTTACAAGCTCTATGGTTAGGCAAAATTAGGGCCATCATTAAAGTGTTGTCTAGTGGAGGGTCGGGAATCCAGAGCAAGGTTCTATTCTTGGCTCTGGGAGAACAGTGGGTGTCACAGTCGATGCACAGTGGGGTCCTCAGGGTGTCTATCTTCCATTCCGCTCTGGGCTAGGCAGGGATGGGAATTTCCCTTCACAGGCTCGGAGTCCCCCCAGGAAATAAACCCGAACACATAGTATGGAACAAGCACTGGGGAGACCCGGAGGGAGCAAGGGGGCAAAGGAGATCCCCCAGGCAGAGATTTCTGAAAGGGACCAGGATGACGGATTCATCCCCATGTGCAGACCCTCCTGCGGACAGCCCGCCGCGATATACCAATCTCTCCGGAGATTCCCCCATACACAAGCGTAGCGCCCGCCCCACCCATCTGAAGACCCCTCTTTTCCTCCGGCACAGCCAGCCGCGACAACAGCTCCTGCCCCTCAGAGATTCCTCCCCCGGGATACCCCCACCTGCAGTGCCGCTGGGCCCCTCTGCTTCGTCCGACCCCGCCGCGGGGGCCCCGCGGCCGGACTGCACGCAACCCATGGGTGCGCTGCAGCCGCCGGGAGCGCGCGGCCCGGACGCTGCGCGGGCCCCGAGGGCTTTGTGAGGTCATCGCCCGACGGCACCTCCCCACGGCGATATCCAGACGAGGGCTTGGTCCGTCGCATGAGTCCGATTCCTGGGCGGCCACAGCGCTTCGCCAGTCGGGGATCCACCCGCCTACGGCTCCTCCCCGGCAAATCCCAGCGATGTGCCGCCGCTTCCTACCCGCCCGGCCCAGGCTCCGCAGCTCCCCAGCGCAGGAGACAGGCCGCTGGGGGCAGAGGTGCCTCAAGGAGGGGCCGCGGGGAGGCTCCTGCTGCGGCCGACGGGAGGGGGAGCTGCTGGCTAAGGCCAGGACAGGTGCACGTGCAGGGCACACTAATGGGGTTGGTCATGTAGAGGGGGCCCTTCCCCCACCACCCACCATACAGGGCAGGCTGCTGGCACAGGCAGGAAAGAGCAGAGCAGGGGTATGCCACCCCCACCCAGGATCCAGAATAAGGCATGTCACTGGTTCTTTCCACAAAGCTGGGCACTACCCTTACAGCTGGAGATAGGTTTAAATTCCCCTCCCCCTACAGGATGGCCCATAGCAGAGGCCTTTATAGACAGGGCTCTAGCTGCACCCAGCCCAATCCTACTGCACATGTATTTTAGGTCCAGCCACAGCAGCATCCTCTGAGAGGTTAGGACCCAGCCAACATATCCACCCCACTGGCACCCCACACTCTTTTAGCAGCAGGGGAGAAGCTGGTGCCTCTGGCCAGGAGAGACAGGAGGGTACCCTCCCTCCCCCACCCTGGTCCAGGGTGGGAAACAAGTTCATGATTCTTTCCAGCTGGGGCACAGGCTTCCCACTTGTCCCCTCAAGGCCCAATGCTCTGTCTCTTCTGCTTCTTGGGCCGCTTGCCCTGCTGGGTCTCTTGGCCCCTGGGATCTGCACTGCGCTTGGGCACTGTTTTAGTAGCCACCGTCTCCATGCAGTCCCACAGCTCATCTTCTTCCTCCTTCACATTTGCTTGAGCAGTTGCAGGTTCAGGCTCCTCATCCTGGGGGTGAGGAGCATAGTCAAATTAAGCAGCACCCCCTGCCGAAGCAGAAGGGCCCTACAGAAGGACAAGGAAAGGGTCCCTGCACATTGGCTTAAGCAGGTTTAGGAAAGCAGGAGGCAATTCCCTGGGCGCTCTCCTCTCCTCCACCCACATTGTAACTGGGAACAGTCCTCAACTCAGTAACAACACAGCCAGGAGAGAGTCAGCCAAGGAACAGTGACCCCATAAATGGAGCTCCCACCCAAGAGGTAGCCCCCTCTATTTCCACCACACTCACCTCCCACCTCTCACGGCTGGTCAGCAGGAGGCAGTTTAGCCGGGATTTCAGATATACCTGAAAACAACAGAGAACCCCCATCAAAGATCAGGCCCAGAAACATGACAGGAGAGGGAATCATGCAGTGGGCACTGTAAGCAGTGGGGCAGGAGCAATGGCAGCAGAGGTGTGGTGCATGGGATGGAGGAGGGCGCAGCTCTCACCTTGTGTTTGAGGTGCTTATCCTCGATATTATGCACCCGCAGGAAACGGTCAAGGCCACAGGAAGCCACAAGTGGGAGGGTTGGGTGACACTGGATGCTGCGCACGCTCCCAGCAAAGCCTTTCAGGCATTTCACCAGCCTTCCTGCCACAGAGGGAGACGGGACCATCACTGAGCCTGGCCCATCACCAGAAAGCCAACCCAGAGGGTCCAGCAGCACCCCCTCCCCAACTTAGTCCAGCCTCTGCCTCCTATCACCCCCCCCCCATCCCCATGAATCCCCCCTCTCCTGGCCCAAGGGAAACAAGCTTCCCTCTCTCCTACAGAGACCCATACTCCCTCCCAACATTAACCCCCCCCCCATACCATGTGGATAGCAGCAGCAAAGCCCCTGCTCACCTTGCCGCAGGTCAATGACAGCCATGTCTCCACGTGAGCTACCTACTACCACAGAGCTGCAAGGAGACAGGGGTCAGGCATAGGCAGGACACTTCCCACCCTATGGTCACAAGGACACCCATTATCCAGTCAGACTTCTGAACTCCATCCTGCCACCACTCAGATCTGGGAACACAACCCAGGAGCCTGAACTCCCAGACCTGCCAGAAGTCAGTGCTGCCTCCCACCAAACAGAACCAAATTGAGATCTGGTGCTGAGCTTTATGCTCTATTGCTTGCCCTTGGCATTCATGGTCAGCGCTTCACCCCATGCCAAAAAGCTGCTGCCATCCCCCCCTTTCTCCCCCCCCCCACCCCCGTTGTCAGTGCCCTCCCAGCCAGCAGAGTGTGACTCACTCAGCCCCAGGTGTGAGGGAGAGGGCTGTGAGGGGGTACTCCCCATAGGTTGTCTCCAGAACAGGTCGCCGCTGAGGGGAGCTGGGGTCGTACAGCCGCACCTGGGAGAGACAGACAAATGTGGTCATTGGGGCCTTGCACACACCCCCACTGAAGAGAAACCATCTGCCCCAAGCACAGGATTGGGCAAAAGGGCTTCTGTGGGCCGGATTCGGCCCTCCTAGTGAGTGATCCAGCCCATGGAGGCCATGCTGCTCCCCCACCCCCAGGCCAATTAGAGCCTGGGAGCGGGGGAGCGCCCGAAGCCTTCTCCGCTCTGTCCCTGTCCTGTGAGCAGTGCACGGCAATTCAAAGCACCATGCATTGCTCGCAGGGTGGGGGCAGATCGGAGAAGGTTTCGGGCAGTCCCCCGCTCCCAGACTCTAATTGGCCTGGGGGTGGGGGAGCAGCATGGCCTCCGTGGGCCGGATCCGCTCACTAGGCGGGCCAAATCCGGCCCACAGAGGCCCTTTTGCCCAATCCTGTGCTTGGGGCAGATGGTTTCTGCCTGGGGGTGGGGAGGCGCACAAAGCCTCCTCCTGCCCTGCCAGAAGCATATGGTGCTTTGAAGCACACCATGCTGCTCACGGTGGGGGGGAGAGCGGAGGAGGCTTCACATGCTCCCCTGCCTCTAGGCCAATCAGAGCCTGGGGGCAGGGGAGCTGCGTGAAGCTTCCTTCGCCCTGCCCCGGCCCTGCGAGGAGCCCGCGGCACCTTGCAGGGTGGGAGGAGACTTCCTGCCATCCTCCGCCCCCAGACCCTGATTGGCCTGGGGGTGGGGGAGTGTGCCAAGCCTCTTCCAGGGCATGGGTGCCTAGTGGGAAGGGGAGGCAAAGGGGCTCCTCCACCCCCAGACCAATCATGGTCTGGGAGTGGGGTAGCCCCGCCCCTTCCCATTTAGGCCCCACCCCTTCCAGGGTGGCCCAGAGCTACTTCAAAAATTTTTGAAGTGGCCCCCAGGGCAAAAATTATTGCCGACCCCTGCCCAAGCAGGTGAGCTGGGGGCACCAGAGGTTAGCAGCTATCAGGTTACAAACATTCCCATCACCTGAATATCCCTCCTTCCAGTATGCCCGCCCCTCCAATTTCTGCCTCTCGAACTAATCTTCCTCCCCTCCCTGCTCCCCCACCCTCTGCACCTCATGCCATGACCCCCCCATCCACACCCCAATTCTGACTGCCCCAACTCTCTTCCTTCCATTCCCCCAATCATCCCGCCCCATCTGCCCAGCCCCCCAAACTCCAATCCCACATCCTTCCATCCCCCTGCTCCACAACCCTATACCTATTTCCTTTCCCAACCACCATCCTGCACCTTCATTTTCCCATCTGCAGGTCCCCCGCTTTTCATTCCCTCTCATATACCAGTCTGCTCACCTCTCCCTCTGTCTGCTCCCCAGACTCTGATCCCTTTCCCACCCCAACCCAGTTCACAAACTCATCACCTCCCAAGTTCCTCCACAGACCCAAATACCCCTACCGATAGCCTCCTGCACACCCCAATCCCTCCACTGCATCCCAATACAACCATGAGGCTCCCACCTGGTGATGCCCAGTGCAGGTGACAATCTTCTCAGAGCCAGGTAGAAACTGCAGGTCACGCTCCCAGACAGGAACCCGGAGATTGAGCCAGTCATTCCGCACCTGCAAAGAGGGCAAGTTGGGTGTAAGCAGAACCACAAGGCCTAGGTTTGACTTGCTCTCAAATATCCCAAGAAGGCGCTGGGCTATGAGCAAGGGCAGGAGATAAAATGCAGATCTTGCCAGATATGGGAGGGATGGAGAGATAAAGTATATGGTAGGGCACAGATTCAGGACTGGGGAACAATGGGGGAGGGGGAGGACAGACTCTCCCTCAAGAAACAGGATGTAGACCCGTCTCCCCAGGGACAGCCAAGCTTGGGTATGGCTGGGGCTCTCTAGGCCAGAGGAAGCATGGCTAGAGCTTGGTAGGGCACAGGGTGGTAGGGTGTACATCTGAGGCAGGCACTCACATTTTTAGCACGGAAGATGGGTTCCTCCGGCCGCTGCAGATCCCAGACCTTCAGGGCACTGTCCTTCCCACCTGTCCCCACACGCTGCGGTTGAACTGGGTTCTGGCGCATACGGCACACCCCAGCCCCAACCTGTGTTTCTACCTAAATGGGGTAGCAAGAAGGAAGGGTTTATATTACTCCAAATGTGGTGATCCTGGCAGGACTGAGCTGCACTGCTCTATGAGGAGGGGGAAGTGCAAACAGGAACTGTTCCCACACAGCTTGGCTCCCTTGGATTACTGTGCAAGGAAACAAGTGTTGGTGCTAATCTGACCTTGGATTCCTTCCTAATGCAGCACCCCCTGCCACCAACCCAGCATCCCTTGCCCCACATCTTTCCCCATAAAAGTCTTACATTTTCAGATGAGGCATCTCGCCAGACCTTGAGGAGACCAGACTCCACACAGGTGATGAAGGAACTGCAGGTACCAGCCAAATGATGGTGGGAGAGGGAGAAAATCCAAGTAGTGGGAGACAGAAATAAAACATTGTCAATTTTCAATAGTAGGCCCAGGCCACACTCACTGCTATAATTAGGGGGCTAGACAGATGGTCAGACAGACTATGAATTGGTGTCACAGAGGGAACTGAATTCCCTACTGAAAAAGAATTAAAGAAATGCTCTTTCCTTTTTACAGGCATGTATTCCTGTGTGGGAGTAGGGCAGAGTAAGTCTCTGATTGAGCCTTTCAACAGCAGCTGCTGTAAGACAGGACAGCAAACTACTTCTGTCCGTTTTGGTCTGACCCAAAGGTAGATGTGTACATGCATATTGTGATGTGTGGTTCAGTGGGCTCCAGGGTCTGTTCTGTGGGTGGCAGAGTGCAGGTGAATAACCTACTCCAAGAGATTGATGCATGACACCCATGGTTAGATAGATCTGTGGGTCCGCAGGAAGGGAAGAGAGACTGGGGGATAGAGACTGAGTCCCAGAAGGGGAGGATTATGAGAGATTTGGATTTAGATAGGACCAATATCAGGAAGGAATGGATACAACCTGGAGTTAAATGGGCCCACAGTTCTGATAAGAAGCTGAAAACAGACACAGTGGAATAAGGGGGCAGCTGCCGGGTTCATGGTGCAAGTCCCACCTGTCGTGCACTGCCAGACCGCAGAAGGCACCCTCCCCGCCCAGACATTGCCGCGACTCTGTGAACTTCCCCTTCTCGGTGCTGAACAGCTTCACCGACCGGTCCAGGCAGCCGATGAGAATCTGGAGGAGGAGGAGGAGGAGAAGTGTCAGGGCGCCCCGGGCTGCTGCTGCTGCTCCCCCGCCGCCGCCGCCGCCGCCACCACCACAAACCCCTCACCTCGGACTCGGATGGGTCCCCCCAGCACATGGCGCAGACTCCCTCGTCCCGGCGAAGCGCCGAAGCCGCCACGTAATTAGTAGCCTGTCTCCGCCGCAGATTGACGCCTGGGAGAGAGACGGGACGTGGTCACAGCCGGGGACGGGACAAGCCCTCTCCCCCATCACGCCCTCTCCCCCCGATACCTTTCAGAATCCCGGTCTCGGAGCCGACCCACACGTGATTCCACCTCGCAGGAGACGCCATTTTGCCCGGTGCTTTGCTCTATCGCTCCGGCTCGCACCCTCCAGCCTGTCCTGGTGGGCCGGCGTGTGCGAGAAAAGAACGGAAGTGGTGCGAAGCCGGCCCTCTTACAGAGACACGCCACAAGGCGGATGTGTGTTAGACTGTCAGGTCAGGCCGAAGCTGCTTCCGGTTCATCGTGTCACACCGAACCCTTTCCTTCCCTACTCCCATTTGGAACGTTCCCCTCTGCGTGTTCATTGTGCGCTCTCCCCCCACATTTCGACTGCTGCCAGAGCAGGTGCTGGGAGCTCTTCGCCCCTCCCCTCAGTGGGGAGCAATATCCCCTCTATTTTTTCCTGTCAGTTTGCAGATAAAATGTGTTATGTGCACTAAGGCATGAGTGGAGGTGCACCACCATATAAACACATGCTGCTAGCCCTGGGTGCTTTGTTAATCAGCTGGGCAGCACCTGAATCTCTCCTGGGCAGCTGCCCAAGTGCTCAGCTTACAGGGAACACTACTGGAGAGAGATCCCCATCTCTGCTCCCCACAGCAGCAGGAGGATCATCATGGTAAGGGACCACACCAGGGACTGAGGCCAGAGTTGGGCTGGGGGAACTCCCATCCACACATGACAGTCACAGCTCACAGTAATAGTCCTGAAAGATGCTTAGTGACATGGAGCAGTAAGTTGCAATGTCACACCCCAATCAGGAACCCCGGTCATGGGCACAGCTGAGAATTTGAAAACAGAGAGCAGAAAGAGCCCATTACAAGTCACTGGTTTTGTTGGCTGTTTATAGTCTAACCTCATCAAGGTAGGGACTGGCTCTTGCTGTACATCTGCCTAGAGGATCCAGTCTCCGCAGAGCCTAATCAAAGAGAGGCCCTGATCTTGGGATCTATGCAGCACCACACATAAGGGGACCCTGATTTCACTTGGAGTCTCTAGGCACCATAGTTATGCAGGTTCATGTAATGAAAACTGATATGGAAGGAAGCCCAGCAAACTGTTGTTGCCTCATTTT
The DNA here is from genome assembly GCA_032595735.1 of Pelochelys cantorii. NCBI lineage: Eukaryota > Metazoa > Chordata > Testudines > Trionychidae > Pelochelys > Pelochelys cantorii. Next base: position 38,261,836 of record CM064336.1, read on the forward strand.
TTATAATCAACTCTTAGATAAATAGTTTGACCAGGAGATTTAAACCTGGTTTACTAAATGCCTGTTAAATGAGCATTTGACATTCACCCCTAAAAACCTTTATTTACAATGGAGTTGCTGAACAACAATAGGACATCACGACTGACAGAATGAGAATAAAACAGAAGGAAAAGAGTCAGTCCAGCTGGGCCTGAATCTGACTTCTGTGAATGTCCCCTCCAGATCAAAGAGCTCTATCCTCAACACTTAGATAAATCTCTGTATTAAACATCTTCATATAACTTTGTATCATTTTCATATGACTTTGTATTAATCCTTTTCATATAACCTTGGATTAAGTCTTTCCATATACAAATTTGTATTAAGTCTTTTCATATAGCAACTTGTCTTTGTACCAGAATAGGTCTCTCACCTTTTACTTGTTTGCCCTATTGAATGAATGAGGCATGAATGGGTAAGGAATGAAAGGCAAGCACCTCGGAACAGCAGCAAGAGTTAGAGAGGGGATGGAAGCCAGATCCAAGGACAATAAGACCGGCCAAGTGGGCTCACTGAAAGAAGATTGGACATATCCAGAGACTTGGGAGTCAGCAGTGAGTGCCTGCTTTTAGAAACTCCCTCTTTGAAGATGAGTATGACAGCATTAAGACAACACCCAGAAGAAGGCACCACAGATGACTAATTGCTAGGGACACTTGCACATTTCAAAGCCACAGAGCCTGGGGTCAGCAGGGGACTCACAGTCCTCCGCTGACCCTGGGCTCCATGCTATGCTGCCTGTTGCTAGGAGCCCAGGGTAAGCTGGGGAGTCCCCAGCTGACCCCAGGTTCCAGGGAAATACTGCGGGGAAACCAGGGTCATCTCCCCAGCTGACCCCAAGCTCCATGGCTGCCCCTTTGAATCGCCGCAGCTGTTCAAAGGGGCAGCCGTGGAGTGTGGGATCACATAAAACCATACAGAAAAGAGACAATCATCAGACAGATGAAAGGGACAGGCTGGCTGGAAGCACCCCTCTGACATTGCCCCAGTTCTGAGCATCCCACCCTCCAGGCACCTTTTAGAGATGGTATGAGGGGGGCCTGAAGCTCCGCCCTCTCCCTCGATTCATAGGACATTGCTGGCTGTTCCCTGTCGTCAGGGAGTGAGGGGAAAGTTCACAGTTTCCTCCATTTCTCAGTCTGTCCGGGGAGCACTGGAGGCAGACAAACCTGGACCTTCCACAGCCATAGAACATGCATCCCTCCCTCTCTGCGCCTGCTGGAGCTGCAGTGACCATGGAGAGGCGCTTCTCACCTGGCATCAAACTGCTGCAGTGAGAGGGGGCTCTGGTAATCCCTTCTCCCTGGGACAGCCTGCATACTGAACTAAACCCCTCATCCTCAGCCCCTCCCCAGAACAATGATTTAAATGAAGAAAAAACAAAATTTGAGTTAAGGATCCGAGTTGTGCCAGTCAGACTTCTAGTTGGAGGTATTTAAGTGCAAGCTAGACATCTGACAGGGATGATCTAGGTGGTGCTTGGTGCTGAAGTGAGTGCAGAGCACTGGACTTGATAACCTCTTGAGGTCCCTTCCAGTCCTGTTTTTATGATCTCTCCCTGGCCCCCATGACCAGAGTATCTGGGCACTTCATCAATATATGTTTTCACAGCCCCTCCATGAAAGGCAGGGCCATGCCAGTATCCCCATTGAACAAATGGAGAACCAAGACACACCAAAGGGCTATCCTTCAAGGGGGAAGAGACTTGCCCAAGCTGTCACATGGAATCTGTGAAGGAACAGGAAATCAACCCCAGGTCTACCAAGTCCCAGGCTAGCTCTCTAACCAGCAGGCAATGCTCCTTCTCCGTTCCACCTACTGCTGAGACAGATATAGGGTTGGTAACTCTGACTAAAGCTCTTCAGGGAGGCTTCCTCCACAATATGACTATCATTTTATTAAAATATCCAATTAATCCCCCCTAGCTTGCTTTCGAGAATCACTGGGAGATTGATGCGGATTCTGGGAGACTGTATGTAGGCCAATCCTAGAGGACCTGTAACACTGGGGGCGGGGGAGGGACACCTGAGGAGGCCAGCAGAAATGGCAGCATCAGTCATAGCCCATCTCAACTCCACACCATCCCAGGCTAGAAAGCTGTGTGCCCAAGGATTGCTGAATTTCTGTGACCACAAATACCGTCCCTTAGAGAGTCACAGTCTGTCTAGGTCACTCCTCTGCAGGAGCAAGTTCCTCCCATTAGACCCAGCACAATTTTGGGGGTCAACGAGGAGCAGCTTATAGGTGAAAGTTATGTTCTCCCTGCCAATCACCTCCAGGTCCAACAACACAAGGACTTTGGCCAGTTTCTCCACCTTCTGGCATCAGAGACACAGCAGCCAGCAGTACTTATGAGCACCACCTGCAGAACAGAAACCTGCTTAAGAGAGCTGACCCTGTATCTGCTCACCCCAGAGACTGCCTCCTGTATCTTGCCAACATTCCATCACATGGAGCTGCTGCATTCCACACTCAGTACCTGGGACATCAATCCTCCTACCCTTGAGCCTCAGGGCACAACCCTGCCCCCAGTCCCCATGCAGAAAGCTCACAGCTGCCCAAGAGGCAGGCATCAAGGCTATGACTACACTACAGGCTTTTTGCACAAGAGCAGTTTTGTGCAAGAGTACATCCACACTGCCATGTGCTTTTGTGCAAGAGCATCCATGGCAGCATGGATGCTCTCTTGTGCAAGAAAGCTGATGGCCATTTTAGCCATAGGGTTTTCTTGCACAAGAAACCTGTTGCCCATCCACACTGCCCTCTTGTGCAAGAGCTCTTGCACAAGAGGGCTTACTCCTCGTGGGGAGAGGAATAACTCTTGCGTAAGAAGCCCTCTGTTCCAATGCCTTACTGTAAATTTACTTGAGCAAGAATGCATGTGCAGTGTAGACACTCCAAGTTTTTGCACAAGAATGAATGTTCTTGCACAAAAAGCCTGCAGTGTAGACATAGCCCAAGGATCTTCCACTTCCTACAGCTTCTTTCAGGGGGTGCCACCTCCAATAGGACATCCAGTGTGTGGGTACAGACCCCACATACACCTGGCTCATGTAGCTTCTCCCACCCACCCCCCTTCCTCTCAAGGCCCCTGCAGCTCTCACCTTCCCTCCCCCTTCAGTAGCAGCCGAGGCTAGGCACTTGCCTGTTGCACATACATCACTCTTTTCCCTGTTATGAGCTAGTGTGGATTCCACAGCCACACCCTCCCTAGAGATGTAAAATCCTGCTCTGACCAGGCCAGCCCCCCACACTACACCGCAGGTGGGAAGGCAGCTGCTCCAGCTCAGCTGGGATGGAGCATGCTCCCCCATCCCCACAGTGCAACAGGCTCCACTGGAGCCGCTTCCTGCCTGCATTGAAGGGGACTGCTTCAGGGCAGCTGGGCCACCAGTTAGCCTGTAAATCACATCCGGCAGCTTTCGGAGCAACTGTTCCAGCTTGCCAGCCAGGGGTGGGCAATAATTTTTGACTGAGAGCCAGTTAAATTTCTGAAGTGGCCCAGGGCTATGCTGGAAGGGGTGAAGGCAGGGCACATCCATGCTTCCTCACCTACAGACCCTGATTGGTCTGGGGGTGGGGGAGCACAAAGTCTTTGCCCCTCCCCCATAAAACCAACAGCTGGTGGTTCCCTCTAGGTACCCCTGCTCCTCACAGGCTGGGAGACTATGCTTACCCCAGGTCAATCAGGGTTTGGGGGAAGTACACAAAGTCTCCTGCTGCCCTACCAAGAGTACATTGCACTTCTAAGCACCACACCCCTTGCATGGTGGTATATTTTACACTCTCCTACCCCCCCCCCCCATTAGCCTGGGGCAGGCGGAGTGGCAACACATGGCCCACAGCCTGTTTGTTTGCAACCCAGTGTGGCGGGTTTATGGGGGGGGGGGCTCAACACGCACCCTCTGGTTGGGATCCTTTGAACAGGGCCTCCACTAGAAACACACTCCACATTGAACGGTCCAAGGCGATGGGCTGGCTGGAGTAGTGTCAGCATTTCTAGGCCCCAGTGAGGTGCCTAGACTGCTGGGGCATTGTGTGAAGTGCTTTGTATTCATGCCCATCTGTGTAAAAGCTGTGTGGGTGTGGGTGCAAGCAAACACTTAAGTTATGGGCCTCAGCATGTGCTGTGAGTATCATCCTACACCCAGGGCTTCCAAAGTTTAGTAGCCCTGCTCTAGGGTTTACAAGCCACATTAAGGCTCCTTTTCTTTAGGAAAGAGTCTTGGCCTAAACTTAGACCTAGACATTAGATGCTTTTGATTTAATGAACATGTAATGTACCTCATCTTTTAATTTAAGTGCTATTTAAAAAAATAGGTTGGTTTTTTTTGCTTCAAAGAGCAAAAACTTGAATACAAGGAAAAACATTAAGTCAGGAAAAAATATGCATGGACAGGCTACTGCTACTGATTTCCCAGCACAGAAAAAAAAAAAAAAGAGCCCAACATTGATATCCACACAAAAATGACCTTTTGATAGAATCTTTAACATGTAGAAACTGATCAAGATTAAGAAAAAAACAAAACCACCCATTTTTCACATGTATTAAGGCACCACACACAACTAAACACAAAAAAGCCAGCTCAATCAGGGAGAGTCCAGTCCCTGGCCCTGATGTCCAGCCCGCATCTGGCTGTAGGAAGGGCTGATGCCCCCCCCCATATGTAGGCTACAATCCAGCTGCAATCTTGGCCTAGCCCCTTGTTCAGCCACTGGTGGTTGGCTACTACAGCCCAACCCTGACAAAGCAATCCAGTCCCAGCTCCGCCCCCCCCCCCCAAACACATATATTCTACTTCTGCTCAAGTGCCCTGCCTCCTGCACCACCACATCCCCAGGCCCCTACCCCAAGATTAACAGAAATGTGCTGAATGTGCATGTAGCTGTGCTTGACCACTTATGATGTAAAGTTCAAAGAAACGTGTGAAAAGATGAAGTCACATCTAAGTCAGAGTACAATTTTCATTAGCTATTATTAATCATGTCAATAGTAAGTTGTGTATTTTCCACTCATGCAAATTTGCCCTTATACCACTTCTTGTTGGTCACTAGTTCTGAATTTTGATTTAGTTTGGTTCATTTGAAGAGGATGCCAACCCTCCTGGCTGCAGGAACCGGAAAACGGTTTGTAGAATTTTTAGTAGTGCCCTAACTAGGCAGGTGAAGGAAATAGGAATTGGACCTAAGGTGCCAGGACTTTTCTTTAGCTGTACTGTGCCTAGTGGTGGTAGCCCCATGTGCCCTTTTAAGTTTCCAGGAGGCAGCAGGCAGGAGAGACCTACCCCCCCCCCACCCCCATTTTGGTGGAGCACAGGCAACATGGAACTATACAACTCTCCCTCCCCTGCTCTCACATTCCTGCATCACCAAAAAACCCTACTCCATGTGGTAAGTCCCACCCCCCCAGCATAAGACCAGCCATCCCTCTAGCAACCCTCAACCCATGCTCTGAGGCCCAACAAGAGAAAACAGACTAACTGCTCCCTGCAGAGATATTTTATTTAATAGTCAATACACATTCTATGGGGCTGATTGCCCCTGCTCTTAGAGAGATGCTGCAGTTTGTCAAAACTCAGCAGAGTGCTCTAGAGATAGGCGTCACAGAAACTGCATCTGGTCCACACACTCCACCCTCCAGGAGCAAAGGAGGTCTGTGAGAGTAGTGCCCTCAGTCCAGGGCAGATAAGGAGCCACAAGGTCATGCTTCAGAAAGTACCAATCAACATCAGACTGGGGTGGCAAGTGACCAGTCTCATGCCTGAAGGGAGGAAAGGGTCACTGTATGCATGAAGTCTCATCCAGGGGCAGGCACCATGCTATGGGATGGATGCATCAGCACAAGCAAAGTGTCAGCTCATCCCTGGAGAAGAGAGCTCCTGCATGCTGACAAGTACAGTGACAAATATACTCACCAGCTGTGCTCAGATGAGCCATGCTTCCAGACAGGCCTAGGAGAAACAGGCAGAGAAATGGAGGAGAGCTGCTTCTTATGGAATATCCCACCCTCACCCCAATGCTGCCCCAGTCCCATCAGACTGTTCCTTTTGGAACAAGTATCCTCCTCTCTCTCCAGTGGCCCAGTGGGTTCAACCTTGGCAGGCTCTGGACCAACATGGACAGTAAGACGTGACCTATTTTCCTCATTAGGACATGGCACCTGCCCACTGTTCACCCCCCCCCCCCATCTCCCTGCATTGCAATGAATGCCCCTGCCACTGCTTCTCAGCCTACCTGCAGCTCCAGCAGCTGATCGCTCATCCCCCTAGCAGGAATGCCAAGGCTCCTGAAACAGAAGAAACAGCTGTTGGTAGCCTGCACAGCCCTCCATGTTTTGAAGCCCAGCATGCTGCCAAGCTCCTAGACTCAGAGGGGACCACTCAGTCACAGGTATCAGACTGGGGCGGTATGGGTCTCATCACTGAGGAGCCATGCCATGGGATATAACTTGCCATGCAGCTTACAGCAAAGGTGAGATGTGGTCTCTCCCCTACCCAGCCCACTTCTCCTATACATCCAGAGAGTCAGCAGTCACTCACCATTCCAGGCACTTCAGAACGCAGGACTGTGGCTACCTGTAGGACAGGACAATGCAGTCAGCAACTCCCCAACACAGATGCCCCCAACTCACACCTAGCTGTGCAGTTTCTCAGTTGTTCAAATATTTTCATGTTTATATTAAATCAAAGTGAGCTAGTTTGGCTCATCATTAAAACTGCAGTGAGCACCAATTGCACTACAAGTACTTTTGGGCCTGCCACAATGGGGTGCTGCCTAGTAGGCATCACCGTAACCGTTTAACAATCCACACAGAGATGGCTGCCCTGTCAACACCATGGAGTTCTATTCCCAACACCCTTGTCCCAGTTGTTTGGGGAGGAAGCTTCAATCCCAGCAGCATTAGCCACACATGCCCCAGAGAGGCAACACAGGGACAATTGGAGTCTCTGCTCTCTATGCGAGGGCCATTTGCAGACAGTCCTGAGAAAGCTGAAGAACACTTACCCATGATTCAAGCACAGTGGAGCCATCCACTCCAGGATCTTTAACCTAGGGGGAAGAGAGGTTATTGGCTCTAAATCCTTGAATTCAAGTTTGCATCCCTGTATAAACTAAAGCCAAGGCTGCAGCCTATTCCTCACCAAGCTTCAGAGTTAAGGTCTCAACAGCAATGTTCAGCCGAACGAGATTCCAAAAGGAGCTCATCATTCAGTGGGAACAGGCAACTAGGACTGAGCCCCACCCAGCAGCAGCTTATCTCGTGTGTGCCATTACCTGGGCAGCTGGATCAGGAGCTGGCCAAGACTCACTCCCGGCACCTGAAAGAACCAGACCATCCGATTAGTGTTCACTCCCTATGCACAATGGTATAGTCAGTGTGCTCTGGCTACATCCTCTGCCCTTGCTATTGTACAGCATGCTGGGCCTGCCAAAGATAGCAGAGTAGCATTATGAGGTGAAAGGGATGGATTAACCAGCCATTACACGTAGGCAACAGAGCCAGATGCAGCCCAGTGTCCCATCAGACTATTCCTCTTGGAACAGGTTCTCCTCCTCTCATGCTGCAGGTACCAGTGGGTTCACACCTTTTCAGGTTCTGGTACCTGGACAGACAGTAAGATGGGCACAAGTTTCCTCATCGAGACAGGGGTCAGAGGGTGAATTAGCACTGGATAGGTCACTCACCCCTCTCATATGGTGGCATCTCACCTGTGTAGATAAGAGAATCGGGTCAGTGAGCACAGGAACAAGGCCCAGTCCATTAGAGCAGGGCCAGAGCAGTTTGATCAGGGCTTTGGTAACTCAAATGCCATGAGACAAGCGTCGTCCAGCTAACATGGTGTCATCTTTTCAAACTGCCACTTGCAGTTTGAAAGTAATGGCCCATCCCTACATGCTACAGATACTGAGAGAGAGAGGTCTTTACCTGAGACAGGCATTCACCCCAGGAGGAATTCACCTAGAGGGAAAGCAGAGAGCCCCATTAGACAAGTGCCAGTGAATGAGCAGCATTTCCAGCCCAATGGCCAGATGCCATCAGAACTCTAACATGCTATTGGTCAATGTTCTTCAAAACTTTTCAGAACAACTGTTTTAAGATCACATGGCAAAGAGGCTGTGATGAAGCTTGTGCGAGGATATACCAAAGGGAGTGCTCAGCACATAGAGCAGTGTTTCTTAAACAGTTCCCTGGCACACTGGTGTACCGTGAGGCAGTCGGAGGCATGCAGTGTAGAACAGAGTTCAAAATGGCCGCCTTTAAAGGGGCAGGCAACCTTTTAACTTTTTTGCTCAATAACCTCCACTGCCGACCCTTTTTTCTGGGGCTCAACAAAAAAGTGCTTGGTGTTCCTCGGTCTGAAAAAGTTTAAGAAACACTGGCATAGAGCCTTAGTAGGGCAGGCCTTCCAGCCCCAGAGACCCAATAACCCCAATCCTACCTGTATACAAGGCCAGACTTCCATCTGGGGGCATGGGTAACCTGAAACAGAAAAAGCAAATTAGCTCTATTCCAAGACCAGGAGACCACCCCACCTCCTGCAAGGGTTTCCAAGGTTCTCAGGAGTAAGCTGGCATCACAGACTCTCAGCCATATGCTTGTCTGTTTGCATTCATCATTGAACAGCAGGGAAGCAAGAACTTGACTGAGAAATACCCCCGCCCACCTTATAAGCCATGATTCGTGCTAATTTTCCCCCACCGCAAGCCAAATTCTTTTGTGCACCAATGTTGAGGTGACTGATATCACCTTACCGGTGCACATAACTAAACTCATGTGAAAGGAGTGAGGCCAAGTTGGTTCTGAGTGTGGGAAGGGGTGGGCTGCAAAAGAGTGCTCAGGGCCACTTTCCCAAAGCTGCATCAGCTCCATGCTGGGAGCATCTGCTCCACCAGCTTCAGGGCTTGGAGAGATCTCTTCCCCCAGCTTATGAGCCACTATGTGGGACTTAAAAGGTGCGCAGCTTCCTAAGGAGGAACTTAGCCTGCAACCTACAATTAACCACCACTGTAGTGGTCCTGAAGCTGGACGGAGGATTTAGCTGCCAGGCACATAAGAATGTTCAACTCATTTGCAGAACCAGATTCCCATCCTCATAGGGAAAAAAACCCACTAGATGCATGCCTGGTCCGTTAATGAAAGCCCAATATACAGAACTACAGCACAGCTGCAGTGAGCAAGAGGGATCAGCCCAATACATACAGATCCCAGGCCAGCAGCGTGCCCAGCCATCATTCTAACAGGCCACACCACCCCTAGAGAAGCTGCTCCATGCATGAGACCCACCTAACAGAACAAGTCAGTGGATGAGGCTCCACTTAAGCCTCACAGAAGTAGTTTCCCTGCTCCCAAACTAATCTACATTAGGGAAGATAGTCGCATCCTAGACCTAGTACAATGAAGTCGATTTCCCCAGCGTGGATCATGCCATGTTCTATGTATGGCTTTCATTGCAATGGAAAGTTTTAACTACTCACATGGGAAGAGGCAACAGAATCAGTCACGTGCATAAGACCCATTCCTGAGAAAAGACACACATGAACCTTAATATACAGAGCCACTGAAGCTGCTCCTGTAAGAGCAACAACATTCCTACAGCCCATCCTACCCACTCCCCATGTTAAGGGGAATATGGGCATATGCTCTTCTCTTGCTGTTCCATAATCACCTGTCCCACCCCCAGCAGGTAAGGAAGCACCAGGCTACAGGGACCTAAATGTGATCCACACCTGAACTAAAATCAGTGCCACTCAGAATCTGGTAAAGATTTTCTCCACTGAAGCCTCAGAAAGAGAGAGTTCAGCATGTGTCATCTTTGTGGCACTTTGTACACCCCCCCCCCCCCCAAGGCCAGGGACATAATTAACAGCAATGATGTGCTCCAATAACATCGACATCACCCGGGGGTAACATGCCATACTTCTACTTTAATAGCTCCCTACACTAGGCAAACATCTGGGAACTTCAGCAATTTAGACAGCACAGAGAGCACGATACCATGGCCTTATATATTTAGCCATGGACACTAAGGCCACATTCTAGGTGTTCCAAATACCAGTAACACCAAACAGCAATCAAGAGCCGGGCTGAGCCCCGTGAAAGAATGAGAATGGGAAAGGAGGTGCATCTCTAGCCAGGGCTACACAAGATCCAGCATGCACGAAGGTGCTGTAACTCACCTGGTGAGCACTCCGAGGCTTTAAAACCTGCACAAAAAGAAACAGCATTAACGCATGGAAGACACGCAGCTCAATCCCCTAGCCAGAGGGGCAAGTCTGTTCTCCTCAGAAATAGCTTGGGTCTTCACAGGGCTGTCAGCACAGGTCTGTGATAGGGCTCATCATGGAGAGAACAATCCCTGGCAACTCCCTCCCTGCAGCTGCTCCTCCCCCTTCCCTCCACTGCAGCGCGGCGAGGTAGCTCAGCCGACTGGCGCCTGCAGGAGCGGCGCAGCCGCACGTGGCTGCAGGCTCTGGCACACGGTGGAGGGCGGAGCGGGGCGGTTCAGACTTTGCAGCGGGCTCCTGCAGAGGCTGCAACCTGGAGGGGAAGAGGCTGGAAATCGGCCCCCTCCGGCAGAGATCCGGGCTTGTTACACGCAGGCTCGGGTGCTCCGCTGTAGCGCCGCGCGAAGGAAACAGGCGGCGCTGGGAGCGAGACGCGCCCTTGGGATCCCTGGGGAGGGGGCAGCAAAGACCATCCATGGGGGTGGGAGGAAAGTGTCGCCCGGGGCCCCCCACGTGGTGCCACCCCGGCCGCGTCTCCCACCCCACAGGACCGGGAATGCCAGGAACCAACCCCCGCCAGGCTCGCGAGCCCGCGTTGCCGCATGGCCACTGCCCTATGTCGCCAGCCCGCTCACCACAACGCCGCACCCGAACCTAGCAGCAGCAAAAATGGCCGAATTAGTCCCCGGCCGGGGCTTAAATACACAAGAGCCACGGGGCATGCTGGGAAATTTCCCTCTCTCAGTGGGGAGCGGGGAAAGTTAAGAGCGCGTGCATGGGAGGTACACTGACGATACGCATGCGCGATACAAATACTGGACGGTAGGCTTATGGAATTAAATCCGAACCCCGAGTGCGCATGTGCCTGGAGATGGCGGATGCGCGAGAGAATGAGTACGCGTGTGTATGGAGAAACCCCGCATGCGCATGCGTTCTCCTGTTTGTGCCATGGGAGGGGGAGGCGTTCGTGGAGGTTTGAGCGGGCACAGGCCTTGGCGGGAGCGAGCTTCGGGGCTGTTCGGGGCGGCTCCTCCCCGCGCGCGCAGACGCGCCTCTCACCAGGAGTTGCTTGAGGGGTCCTGGAGCCCCCTCCCCCTCAGCAAAATCTCGCGCCATCCCGTCTGGCCCCTGCCGGCGGCGTGTCCCGCTGCCTCCCAAAGACTCAGCCAGGCCTGGGGCGCCTTGGCAGCAGCCTCGTGGCTAGTTCCAGCGGGGCCGCCACTTCTGGTGCCTCCCTCCCGCAGGCAAGCACTGAACCCAGTCGCCAGGGCTGGCCTTGGTCCCGCTTCGCCTCGCGCTGCTCTCAGGGCAGCTAGCCGATCTGAATGGGTGCCAGGGGGGAGCAGCGCTTCAAGCTGTAGGGCAGGGGTGGGGAGCCACTGACGCATGAAAAATTAATGGGGGCAGCCCACAAGTGAGAAGCAAAAAAAAGGAAAAATCTCACTGAGGTAACTGAGGCTCCCCACATTCCCCTCCCACACCAGAGCCTAGGGGGGCCCAAGCTAACAGGATTTTATGCTTCCACCCCATGGTGGGGCACCAGTGTGGGCTCCCCAAATGCTGGGGAGGAGCCCTGAGCCTCCGGGGCTGGATCCAGGCAAGCCAGGGGCTACATCTGGCCCCTGGGCTTTAGGTTCTGCACCCTTGCTGTAGGGTGTGCCAGGCACACTGCTAATGTACCTGCCTCACAGAGCTCCTTAGGAGCCAGCTTCTGTAAGTTTACATAAGAACATAAGAATGGCCATACTAGGTCAGACCAAAGGTCCATCGAGCCCAGCATCCCTTCTGCCGACGGTGGCCAATGCCAGGTGCCCCAGAGAAGGAGAACAGAAGACAATGATCAAGTGATTTATCTTCTGCCATCCATCTCCTGCCCTTGTTATGAAGGCTAGGGCACCATACTTTATCCCTGGCTAATAGCCATTTATGGACCTAACCTGCAAAAATTTATCAAGCTCTTTTTTAAACCCTAATAGAGTCCTGGCCTTCACAGCCTCCTCGGGCAAGGAGTTCCACAGGTTGACTGTGCGCTGTGTGAAGAAAAATTTCCTTTTATTAGTTTTGAACCTACTACCCATCAATTTCATTTGGTGTCCCCTAGTTCTTGTATTATGGGAAAAGGTAAATAATTTTTCTATAATCACTTTCTCCACACCATTCATGATTTTATATACCTCTATCATATCACCCCTCAATCGCCTTTTTTCCAAACTGAAAAGTCCCAGTCTCTCTAGCCTCTCCCCATATGGGACCCTTTCCAAGCCCCTAATCATCTTAGTCGCCCTTTTCTGAACCTTTTCTAATGCCAATATATCTTTTTTGAGGTGAGGAGACCACATCTGCACGCAGTACTCGAGATGTGGGCGTACCATAGTTTTATATAGGGGAAGTATGATATCTTTTGTCTTATTATCTATCCCTTTTTTAATAATTCCTAACATCCTATTTGCCTTACTAACTGCCGCTGCACACTGCGTGGATGTCTTCATAGAACTATCCACTATAACTCCAAGATCCCTTTCCTGATCTGTCGTAGCTAAATTTGACCCCATCATGTAGTACGTGTAATTTGGGTTATTTTTTCCAACATGCATTACCTTACACTTACCCACATTAAATTTCATTTGCCATTTTGCTGCCCAATCACTCAGTTTGCTGAGATCTTTTTGTAGTTCTTCACAATCCCTTTTGCTTTTGACTGTCCTGAACAACTTTGTGTCATCTGCAAACTTGGCCACCTCACTGCTTACCTCATTTTCTAGATCATTGATGAACAAGTTGAACAGGATTGGTCCCAGTACTGACCCCTGGGGAACACCACTAGTTACCCTCCTCCATTGTGAAAATTTACCATTTATTCCCACCCTTTGTTTTCTGTCTTTTAACCAATTCTTGATCCATGAAAGGACCTTTCCTCCTATCCCATGACCACCTAATTTACGTAAAAGCCTTTGGTGTGGGACCGTGTCAAAGGCTTTCTGGAAATCTAGGTATATTATATCCACTGGGTGCCCCTTGTCCGCATGTTTATTAACCCCTTCAAAGAATTCTAACAGATTAGTTAGACACGACTTCCCTCTGCAGAAACCATGCTGACTTTTGCCCAACAATTCGTGCTCTTCTATGTGCCTTGCAATTTTACTCTTTACTAGTGTTTCTACTAATTTGCCTGGTACTGATGTTAAACTTATCGGTCTATAATTGCCAGGATCTCCTCTAGAGCCTTTTTTAAATATTGGTGTTATATTGGCCATCTTCCAGTCATTTGGTACCAAAGTGGATTTAAAGGATAGGTTACAAACCACTGTTAATAACTCCGCAATTTCACATTTGAGTTCTTTCAGAACCCTTGGGTGAATGCCGTCTGGTCCCGGAGACTTGTTACTATTCAGCTTATCAATTAATTCCATAACCTCCTCTAATGTCACTTCAATCTGAGTGAGTTCCTCAGATTTGTCACCTAAAAAGGCTGGCTCAGATTTAGGAACCTCTGTAACATCCTCAGCCGTGAAGACTGAAGCAAAGAAATCATTTAATCGCTCCGCAATGGCACTGTCTTCCTTGATCGCTCCTTTTATATCTTTATCATCCAAGGGCCCCACTGCTTTTTTAGCGGGCTTCCTGCTTCTAATGTATTTAAAAAACATTTTACTATCATTTTTTTAATTTTTGGCTAGCTGTTCCTCAAACTCTTTTTTGGCTTTTCTTACTACATTATGACACTTAATTTGGGAGTGTTTATGTTCCTTTCTATTTTCCTCACTAGGATTTGACTTCCACTTTTTAAAAGCTGCCCTTTTCTCTCTCACTGCCTTTTTAACATGGCTGTTTAGCCATGGTGGTTCTTTGTTAGGTCTCTTACTGTGTTTTTTTAATTTGGGGTATACATTTAAGTTGGGCCTCTAGTATGGTGTCTTTAAACAGTTCCCATGCAGCTTCCAGGGATTTTAGTTTAATTACTCTCCCTTTTAGTTTCTGTTTAACTAGCTTCCTCATTTTAGTGTAATTCCCCTTTTTGAAATTAAATGCCAGAGTGTTTGACCGCTGCGGTGTTCTTCCCAACACAGGAATATTAAAAGTTATTATATTGTGGTCACTATTTCCAAGCGGTCCAGTAACAGTTACCTCTTGGACCAGATCCTGCGTTCCAGTCAAGACTAGGTCGAGAATCGACTCTCCCCTTGTGGGTTCCTGTACTAGCTGCTCCAAGAAGCAGTCATTTAAGGCATCAAGAAATTTAATCTCTGAATCCCGTCCTGAGGTGACATGCACCCAATCAATATGGGGATAATTGAAATCTCCTATTATTACTGTGTTTTTTATTTTGGTAGCCTCTCTAATCTCCCTTATCATTTCAGCATCACTATCACTGTCCTGGTTAGGTGGTCGGTAATATATTCCTAATGCCATATTCATATTAGAGGAATTAATTGTTATCCATAATGATTCTATGGAACATTTTGATTCCTTTAGGATTTTACTTCATTTGATTCTATATTATCCTTCACATATAGTACCACTCCGCCACCCGCACGACCTGTTCTGTCTTTCCGATATAATTTATATCCCGGTATGATAGTGACCCACAGTTTGGGTCACAGAGATCCCATAGTGACTGTCATACAACTAAGCCCACCTTCTTCCCACCCCCTAGTTCTCTATCCCAGAGAGGACTGCCATCTGGACTCAGTAATTTAGGACACTCCAAACAAACTCCACCCTGCCTCCACCTCACTGTACAGATGCCAGCACCCAGCCATCCTCTCTTTCCCCACCTATCCCTGTGCAATCTGCTCTCTGCAGGCCAGGCAGGGACTGGAATAAAATTCTGCTTCTCAGACTTGCAGTGATCTGCAGCCTAGCTGGGAGTTACAGGACACAGAAGCACAAATTCTCTACCCCTGCCCCCAGGACACACAGCACAAACAAAATCTGCACTTCCTCCTCAACCCAATGCCAGTACCCACTGACTCGCCCACTCTTTCCCCCACCTACCCCTGTTCAATCTGCTCAATCCTGCTTCTAAAACTTGCAGGTACAAATAGCCAACAGGACACAGCACAAACTCCTTGCCTCACCTCCACCTCACCCCAATGCCAGCACCCCCCCCTTTACCCCAACTAAATGGCACCCATGTTGGAGAAGGGATGGAAGCCAGGTGCAAGGACAATAAGACCTGTCAAGTGGGGTCACTGAAAGAAGACTGGACATGTGGATGCCTTAGGAGTCAGCAGCAAGTGCCTGCTTTTGAAAGCACCCTCTTTGAAAATGAGCGTGGCAGCATTAAGACAACACCGAGAAGAAGGTGCTACAGAGGACTAACTGCATAGGTATATGATGACATATACAGATTTTGCATATGCATGTGATGACTAACTGGTACAGATTTGCATGAGAGGGAAGCCACTATAAACCTAAGGTATCTTGCAGGGGGACCCCATGTTTTGTCTTCTCAACATTGGAACATCAGTCTGGATCTGCAGAAGCCCAGCTCCACCCCTCCCTCATCTAACTCACCTGGCCAGTGCAGTTAGGGGGAACTACTATTGGTAACAAGAAGATGCAGTGTGCTTGCATGTGTGTGTGAGTGTAATCTATCACATGCATGTTACAGTAGTGATTGATATATGTATTACCAATAAACGTGGCATTTTGCCTTATCCCCCTGAAAACCCCTGTACTGTGGTGTGGTATGTGGCTGCTGGTGAGTATTTGTTTCAGATTGGGGGGCTGTCAGTAGGTGAGGAGTGGCCTATCTCCCAAGGTCTGTGAGAGTGAGGGATCATTTTCCAAGATAAGTTGTAGATTGTTAATTATGTGTTAGGGGCTGTAAGTGATAACTGGTTATGTTCTGTTATTTTCCTTATTGGGCCTGTCCTGTAGTAGGTGACTTCTGGATACTCATCTGACTCTATTTCTTCACTTCCCCAAGTGGGTATTTTAGTTTTAAGACTGCCTAATAAAGATCTTGTAGATGTTTGTCTGAGGGATTGGAGTAGATATGGCTGTAGACAATGGATCATGTGATGTATCCTGAATAGAAGCTAGAAACATGTAGGTAAGAATAGCAGTCAGTAGGTTTCCGGTATAGGGTGGTGTTTATGAATCCATCATTTATTTGTACTGTAATATCCAGGAAGTAGGTCTCTCATGGTAGGTCTGAATAAGGATTTAAAATGGTTATTTCATTACAACAGCAATTTCTCCCTCACTCGTTATTCACACCTCCGCTGGGAGTGAGCCACATCTACCCTGACTGAATTAGCCTTCATAACATTGGTCCTACACTTGATAAGTAACACCCTTCTTTGATACAAACAGTACATAACCAGCATTGACCCGGATTTAGGTGTGCAAGTTTTTAGGTAATAGGAATAAGTGTTTGGGGACCTTTAGAGTGGGTCAAGCAAATCCCCTGACCAGGGCAGCCTGCCAAAAAGGGTGGCATGAGCAGGATTTGTACTGAAATTTGGATTTGTATTGAAAGCAGGAGATGGCAGGGAGGCAGGGAAGCAGCAGTGCTGAGAGTGAGGAGACCAGAGCAGCAATGCCAGCTTCTTTGTGCATCCAGCTGGATGACCAACCAACTCCTTCTGAGCAGGGGTGTCCTCCTCTCTCTGTTCCACAAGTGCAGTTGCTGCTGTTCCTGTCCTCTGCCCATTCCTTCCTGGAGCTGCCCCTCCTGACTCTTGACTGGGACCATCCTCTCTGTTGCTTGTATCTGAACACAAGCCTGCAGGCTCCTAGGCCTGAGTACTCTTAAAGAGACTGCACACTCATATTCTCAGTCCTGCACACTCTTTCTCCCTCTCCCCCAGCATACAACACAAAGGTTCCCTGCATTCATGTCATTCCCCCACCTGGGTTGTGCTGAGGCTCAGCTTTGCTCTGTCCCTTTGCTTGTGCACCTCCTGGCTGCTTGGGGCAAAGGAGCAGCAGTCCAGTGGGACAGCGAACAGCATAGCCAGCTTTGTGCAACCAGGTGGGTAAATTTCCCCACTTGGGTGCAGGCGGGGGATGCAGGGATTAGGGGTACAGAGGATAGGAGTGAAAGGGGTATACATAGTTGTAAGCCACGTAGCCCAATCCTGGGCCCCAGACTTGTGCTCAGGCCCGTAAGTAAGTGTCCAGGGATCACCTTAGGGCCCAGGCCCTGAGTACAGGGCAGGCAGTCAAACAAACAGTAAGCCCAGGCCCTGGTGCAGAGCTGAGCAGGCAAACAAACACAATTTCACAGTTTAAGTAGGCCCAGGCCCAGGTGTAGGGCGGGGCAGGCAAGCAAATACAATTCAGCAGTTAGTAAGCCAAGGCCCCAGTGCAGGGAGGGGCAGGTAAGCAAACAGTTCAAGTGGGCCCAGAACCTAGTGCATGGCAAACAGACAGCAGTTCACTGTTCGAGTAAGCACACGCCCTGACACAGGGCAGGGCAGGCAAACACAGATCACTGGCAGGAGAGGGGAAGACTGCCACCCAGTATGTTGGGTGTCAGGAGGGACGTGGGTCTCCCTACTTCACTGCCTCCCGGCCCAGGGCCCTAGCAGTGGCAGCCTGGCCTGCCACTGGGGTCAGCAGGGATCTGGCTCACAACATGCTGACACTATAGTACAACGAGGTCAGCCTCACTGGTGTTGTCTTCCCCGGGCCACTTCCAAACTCCCTCTCAGAGTATACCTGGCTCCATGTCCCAGCAGATTCTTGGGGTTATTGGGGTCTGAACCTTCAGGTAGGGGTAGAAACGTTTCCTTGTTGGTGTAAGGGCCTGGTGGTCCAGGCCAGTCCTCAGCTTCAGCCAGGTCTTTAGTAGCCTCCCCACTTGGGAGCTTGGGGAAAGCCTCTGCTTCCTCTGGCATCTGGGGCCCTACTGAACTCCTGGGCTGGGCTTTTATACTACTTGCTCTGCCACTTGGATCAGAGAGGGGTTCCTCTCACTTACGACCAGGTGACCAGTATTAATGGGGCTGTGATGAACCCCCTGAAATCTAAGCTATGGCCCCACTTGGAGCTGGTGGTGGACCACCCATACTGAGTATCCCGAGATCTGCAGACCTAAGAGGTCCGATCGCAGTTACTGGTTTTACACCTCCATCAGAGATACATTTTAAAACTAGCTCATGATATCCTGGTGGCAGGCCATCTGGGGCAAGACAAAACTCTGGCTCGAGTTTTGAAGCTTTGTGCTTCAGTTTGTGGCTATCGCAGTGCCCCCCCCATGGAGCTCTTAACCAAGAATAGCCCACAGTGAGTGTGGTGGTCCCCTGAATGTGAAAGGGCCTTCCAGACCCTGTAGGAAGTGCTGTGTAAAGAATCCGTCCTGCTCAGCCCAGACTTTTATACTACTCACCCTGCCCCTTGGCTCCAAGGGAGTTAAAGGGGTAGGACCAGGCACAGCCCACTCGGGCTCCGAGAGGGGTTCCTCCCCCTCTGGATCAGTGAGCAGCCACCCCTGCTCACTACAATAGTGCAGAGGTTAGGGACACAGGAGGTGCAGGAGATAGGAGTGAAGGGGGCACGGTGCAGGGGGTAGTACTGAAGGGGGCATATATAGAGGCTAGGGGCACAGGAGGTAGGAGTGAAGGGATATAGTACAAGGAGTATGGGCAGAGGATGTTTGGGGGTAAGAATGAAGGGGGCACAATGCTTGGGTTAGGGGCACAGGAGGTAGAAGTGAAGGGAAAACAGTGGAAGGGTTTGGGTGGAACTTTGAAAATGGAACTTTGAAAGCACAAATTATTTAACTTGAGTGGGAATCCGATAAAAGGATTCTTCCATGGACCTGCTTTATGCTTCTGATTTTCCAACTGTAAAATGGGAACAATACTCACAGGGGTATTGTAAAGACTGATCAACTCATGACTGTAAAGCACTTTTGGTTTCTTGGACTTATACTCTTGATGTCATAACAGTTTTTGGTTTTCATAGACACATTTTTGAACCTTTTGGAATTGTACTGAAAATTGGCTTTCCTCTCATGACAGTGAGTAACATGGAACATAGAACACAGAACATACTTTTTGTTTCATATTCTTAAAGAAACTAAGTGAGGGGAGCCTCTGAAGGAAGGGTAATTGAAGGCTGTGACACACTGTATACTTCAGAGTAGCACCCTGTAACTCCCCAATCCATATATGGTTGTGATAGTTCATACAAAACATGCTGTCAAAGGAAAGGTCATAATCTGCTGAAACCTGCTGCTCTGTCACAATCTGTGTAGTGTTAGCGTGTATGAAGTCATGAGATTTCATTGGACAAGTGTTATTGAAATATGGTATAAGTTTGCAAGTCATCCTCTGCCAGTTCTCCAGTGACAACAGAGGAGGTGACCCACACCCAGATGGGCATTAGACAACCACTAATCAGCAAGAGAGTTGAAAGTAAGGAAATTATAATTCTATAAGAGGGCTGAGCAAGCAGCACACAATGGAGGATTGCTGAACTCTATGATGCAGCAAAGCCTCTCTGGGCTAGTGATTTCTAAGCACTTGGATTGAGGAGATAAAATAGGTAAAAGCATAATGTCACTATTGCCGTTCTCCTCCCCCACCTATGCTCAAGGCAACAAGAATGCTAGGAAGACAAAGAATTGAACTGAGGAGACTTCTCAGACTTAAAGAGAAAGCCTGTATTAAGAGCTGTAACCCACCTGCAACATCCAATAGGGGTAAGACAAACGGCTTGATCCAGGAGCTTCAGGGGGTAGCCGAGTTCATCCATTACAGAAAAAAAACAACAAATGGTCTGGTAGCACTTTATAGACTGACAAAACATGTAGATGGTATCATGAGCTTTTGTGGGCACAGCCCACTTCTTCAGCTGACCAGAGTTAGATTCAGGAATTTAACAATCTGAGAGGATTTAAAAGTCTGACTGCCTGCTTACCTTTTATTTCCTTTGGTAATTATCTCTAGCCTTTTTTTCCTACAACTTATAATCATTTACAATCTCTCTTTCTATGGTTAATAAAGCTGCTCTATATTTTAGGTAAAACAGTTTGTTTTGGTTCACGCACTTGGGAAATCTCAGCTTAGGTTACAAAGGCTAGTGCATGCCCTCGCCACATTGATGGGAGGAATGGATTGGTAATGAACTCACACTGGTGCGGCTTCTGACTAGACCAAAATGTTACAGTTCCAGAGTGCAAGATCAGGGTTTGGGAGATTTGCTGGGGCCTTTCTGTGATTCATGGATGGCTCAGGGAGCAATCATCCAATCTAGCTGGGTATGAGGCTTCACCTGCTGTTGTGCTGAGTGATAACAGAGGTGGGGCGGAGGGGGAGGGGGTTGCTGCTGGTCAGTAGCAAAGCATTATGAGAGACAGCCCAGAGTGAAGAGTGCTCAGCAGTGTCCCAATTCCAGGTTTTACCCCAGGGATCCCATCACAGGAACAGCCTGGACCATGCGAGACTCCAGGAGACTGGAAGAACGAAGTAAGTCATACTTGTGCAGAGCATGAGGCAGAACCTTGTAAACAAAATTTTTAGGACTAATACTAGCAATTAATTCTGTCCCAGTATGAAAGTACAAGGTGTGTGACTACAGTATGTGTATAGCACACAACACAAAATACCAAAGAATCAACAGTTGTGTAGGCTCCAAGTAGCTTTTGTTGGCACTTTATGGATCACTACAATTGTCTTATCTTCACTGGGATTTTATTTTGTGTTAGTTCATGGCAGGAGCATGCTTTTTTCGTCATATGACACGACAAGATCTCAGCCTGTAAACTGTTCTGTGTTGGGATAGTTTGATTGTGCTGGAGCTATAGAGAACAATACATGAACAAATGAGCCTCAATGTTGTCTTCTTTAGACCTACTCCCCTATGAATTCTAAACAATAATTCTTCTGGATCTGCCTGTGTGTGTCTATTTTTTTGTAGATCGAAGATTGTGTTACTTATCTCCTCCCTAGGGAGTGTTCTGAGGCACATACCTTGTTCACCATTTGTAAAATGCTCTGCCCTGCCATTTATCCGGCCTTGCTTGGGGCTGTAGCTCACTTTATTTTTTTAATAAAAGGCAAATGAACATTCTTTATTTAATTATTGTATTTTTTAGAAATAGTGTTGTTAGTTTTTATTTTGGATTTCTTAAAGGGATTGTTAAAATTTTTCTGTTTAATTTTTTTAATGGGATTTCCATCAAGTGTATTTTTTATTCATCCCTCTTTTCATTTGCTATGTTTTGATAAAAAGAGCTAGAGTCAATTTGGTTTCAATCTTCTAGTTTTCAAACCTTACACATTGATGGAGCTGTGCCAAAACAGAGCATTACTTCAAATTTCTCTGTTTTCTCTTTTCTGTAAGATTTAATTGAGATGCAGTCCTGTTTATTCCAGGTACATCCTATTTTTCTGGCTCATTTTAGTTCAGTCTCTTGCAACATTTGCTCATTTATGTTAATTTTGAGGCCTTTACTTGCTTTGGTGATTCTCTCTTCTGTATGGGTTTATGAGGTGCAATCCCATTCCAGGCACATCCCATTTTCTTGGCACAATCAAACCTTGTGTTGCTTTACGTTATGAGAGGAAGCTATATTCCGGATTTGGTGGGCCTAGCTCTTACCGTTTTGGAGGCATTCTTGAACCAACAAACTCTCTAAACTATATAGTACTATTCTCATGGGGAGTAGGTTGCCTGTCAGGTATGGAGAATTTATTTTCCCCTCTTTCAGTAATTTGTGTGCCACCAAACTTTTAGATCAGCCCACCAGCTGGTTCCAGAGCTCCACAGCCAACAGCAGAGAACATTACAAAAAAGGAAGTGAGTTCTGGCCTAACCTGAGCTAGCTTTGGGGCCCCACAGAACTGGCAGTGAAAGAGTTTGTCTGCACAGGGAAATGGGCTGGCATAGCTGCAGTGAATAGCTACTGTGCTGTAGCTATTGCTGTATAAAACTCCCCCGTGATCCTTTGTGCTAAATAAAAGCAGCTCTATTTCCAACTTTTACGCTGCTTCCAAAGTTATTCTGCTCTAGCGATGCTGGTCAGTTTTTCCATGTAGATGGGCCCTGAGACTTGCCTAAGTATGCAATGATCCAAACTGATGGGAGTGCAATTTTTGGCATGGTTTATTGGTGCTTCCTTAAAACAAATTAAGGACAGCAGTGGACTCTCGATGTCATCAAGGGTCCCTGCCTTTCTGGAAGAGAGATCTAGTCCCAAGCATGTTGTTTGGCTTCAGGTGGGGCAAAAGGATGAAATTCTAATGCCTACATTACAGGGGCCGTCAGATCGAACGAGCCCATTGTCCCTGCTGCCTTTAAGACTAGGAATCAGTTGGTAGCTCACCCTATCCCCAATTAATAGTACATTTTCAGCACTTTAACCATTTACTTAACTGTGAATCCCCCAAATCTTAACACTAGGCCTGCCTCTTCTCCCCTGAGCTAGAGCAGACTTGCCCCTCACACACTTGGGTTCCCCTGCTTGCCTCCGCAGTGGCAGACTTGCATTCAGCTCCCAGGCTGTGCAGGACCAGAAATGACGAACCCTCCACCATTTCACATGATCAAAGTGCAGAAATTGAACAGGACTCTTCAGTCAGTGATGGGGAGGCGTGTGTGAATGCTCCATAACAAACCACATGGCAGTAGATTCAGGAGACAGGAACAAACCCCTGGAGTGGATATCGGCATGCAGAAATGCACCCTTCTAGGTCTCAGCTCTGCTAGCAAGAATAGGGATTTTGCTGGGTAGGCTTCTGTCAGTGCTCCTGCCCACGTGCTTGGTGTTTGCACACTGCAGTATTTTCAATTTTCCTTCCACTTGACAAGTCTTAGATGATGCAGTTTGATCATTTCAGGTGTGAGAGATAAGGCCCTTGAATAAAGACATTAATTCTTGATAGAAGGAAGAAAATTATGTGTGCCTCAGGGAACAGTGTAAAAATAGCAGTTCATGGTGTTAACAGTCCTATTCTAGATCCCCGCTTTTAACTCCATGAACTCCTTGCCTGTTCTTATTTGTTGCCCCCTGTATTTATTTGATCCTGGAGCCAGTAGTTCCTCCCCTTAGGCTGGGGGGAGGCCAGCAGGCCCAGGAACTTAACACAGTAGAAACTCAGTTACAAACACACCAGAATGGAGGCTATTTGCTTGTAACTCTGAAACGTTTGTAACACTGAACAAAACAAGTGATTGTTCACAAGTTTACAACTGAACACTGATTTAATACAGCTTTGAAACATTAGTAGTTAAAAGCAGAATCTTCCCTCTATCTTAAACTAAATGGAAAGAAAAGGCCAAAAAAGTTCCTTTCCCTTTTCAAATCTTTAAGCTTTCCCCTCTTATTTTTAGTAGTTTACGTTTAACAGAGCAGAGTGTTGTATTTGCTCACCTTCTCCCCCTTCTTCACTTCTGCTTCCAGATTGAATATTTTTGGTTCCAACTGAGAAGTGGATGGTTGGTTGCACAGTTCAGAGTTTGTAAGTGAGTCTACTGTTGATATAGGGTTAACAGCCTAGTGTCGTCAGCACGCTGCAACGTAAGGGCTGGCCTCATGCAGATGAGACAAGCTCTCTCGGCCAGAGAAACAAGCAACCAGGAGGAAATGCACACGTCTGCTGGAATTATTGCTTGCTGAAGCTAAATTACCAGGCAAGAGGTGCTTTCCTTTGACTGGATACACAGGAGACACTAGACGGTCAAGTACATGCAGGTTTTAGGCAAACATTTGTGAAAGTCTCGTTATGGTGCTTAGTACATGTCTTACGCATGTCATTGTGATGTAGAAAAGTGTGCAGATAGGAGGGCTGCATGAAATTTCAGGGTATTGGTATCGCTTCTCGGCCTTTTGGCTAAGATCAAGTGTAGTATCTGTTCTTATCAGTTTAATATCTGATACGTCCTCTATCTGAGGACTATATATTAAATGGATTTTTGGAACAGGGAGATGGAATAGGAGCTTGCTCCATCCACTCCACGCATCGACCTGGTATTGCAGTACTTCCAGGAACGGTGCACCTCCCTTTGGGGAGACTATTTTGGTTCAAAAATAGAATTAAATTTCAGTCTTTGTTTGTGTTTAAAGCTTTATTCTGTTTCTGGTTAAAACCAGAATGGGTCTCATTTCCCTACTGGATAGAATTTGACTGCAAATGTGCCGCGAAGGAGGAGATTAGAAAGCATGTGTTGCTAAGGGGTAAGTCAGCTCTAGCTCAGCTTAGAAAAAGCTACCATCAGCACCCCCCTCGCCTGCTAAAAAATTGCTCCAGCACCCCTCGAGAGACCTGGTATCTCAGTTTGATTAAATACTTAAGCCTTTGGGAGGTGGGGCTTCCATCTCAATCATTCCTTAGCCACCTCCCTGCTTTTTGCTGCTTCACCTTGTCTGAGAGGCAGAAACAACTGATTCCTAGAGTTAAGGGCAGCAAAGACAATGGGATCATTTGATCTGACCACTTGTCATAGAATATCACCACAAGATAGAAAAATCCATTGTTGCCTTCAGTTTGTGCCTGGGACAGCCCTCAGTGGAAAGTCTGGGAGAGAGAGCAGATACTCCCAAGACTGGTGAGTTATGCTGCAGTGAGGTAGCCTGCTGCCTCTTTGGGAATCTTTTATATTCCTTTTGCCATGTGGCTTCTACTTCCTTTGTCCTAAACACAGGCTGCCTAGCACATGTCCTGGAAGCTTTAGGTTTTGTCTACACTTGTAAATGACAAGTTTTGTAGATCAATTGGCACTGCTTAACCCCTCCCCCCCCCCAAACAAAAGTTTTGCCACAGCAAGGGTGAATTGTGTCTTGTTTACGGGAACGCTCTCTTGCTGACAAAGTGAAAGCCACTTATATGGGGCTAGAGGTATTTTGTCAGCAAAAATGCCAAGCAGCAGCATTCACACACATTTTTAGCAACAGGGCTGTGTCAACAAAGCCTTGTTACTAAAAGCTCCATTGTGTAGGCATAGCCTTGAGTTCTGTCCGTAGACCTGTCCCTGCATGCCCCGCTGAGTCATAAGATGAAGCTCTTGTCTTCTCTCAGTGGGTCAATTGAATGGCCCATCGAGGACCAGCAGCTATCAGGCAGATTAGTTACTAGATGACAGTTTGGTAATGCACTAACAGACACACAGCTGGAACCCAAGTTACAAAAGTGGTACAAACGTGATCAGCATCTTTGGCAGATTCCAATATTTTTGCAGGTCTCTTACATGGCATAACTCACAGCCATTCCACAATAGAAGAGCACCAATATCACCAATATGTCTCTTACATTCCACCACACCATTTGTTCCTGTGGAGCACCAATGACTATGCCTAAAAATCTTACCCCCATTGATTTGTATCATGGCACAGCTAGAGGAGCCTCAGGGTGTCTCTACAAGGGGAAACTGACCAGCCTGGCTTAAGTAGAATAAGAGGAGATTACTCACCTTGGCTGTAATTGATGTTCAAGAGAAGTGTCCCTAGAGGTGCTCCATAGCAGGTGTTGGTGAGTCCCAGTGCTGCAGAACAGATTCTTCCTAGCAATGCATTGGGGGCCGTGCATGGGTGGTACACAAGACACATGGTGGCCAGCTGGCACTACTACATGTGAACAGCCACCCTCCCCTCAATTCCTTCTCTATCTAGAAGCCAGCCTGGTGGGAAAGATTTTTGGGGGTGGATGGAGGGGGATTAAGGTAGAGGGGAGGAAGGGGTGCTCCACTACCTTCCCCAGGGATGCTCACCTCATAGAATGTCAGTTACTCACCTTGCCTGTAACTGCCTTTTATTTTTGGAGTTGTCCCTGGGAAAGGTGGGGGGAGGGGGGGGGGGGAAGGGAGGGAGATGTCCACAGCAGGTGACTGCAAAGCAGTTTGGTTTATGAAGGTTGGGACTTCAGATCCAGAAAGTAAGCTGTCACTCAAGAAAAAAAATGAGGGCTAGCAGAAAGTGCATTGTGCATAGTGAAAGTTTGTTCTGATATGTGCTGCTGCTACACAGACATCAATGGGAACCTTCCTCAGGTAAGTGAAGTGGCGATCACTCTCGTGGAGTATACACAGACTGAGGTAGGTGCTGATAAATGATTCATTCATTGTGATGCAGTCAGATCCAGGGGGATAATCTGAGATATCCGATGCCCCTTCCTATGCTCTGCAATAGAGATGAAAAGCCTTGGGGATGATCTTCTAAAGGGTCTTCTGTGGAGGTAGAATGAGAGCATCCTACGGATGTCAAGCGTGTGTGTGGGGGGGGGGGGGGGGGGAGAGAAGGGATTATACAAGACACTTACCTGATTAAGGTGGAGGGCAGAGAGTACTTTGGGTAAAAAGTTCAGATGAGTCTGTAGAGAGAGATTTTGTCCTTTTAATAATAATTAAAAAAATATGATGAATTAGGGCAGCCATCTCTCCCACCCAACATGCTCATGTTATTGCAACTAAGAATTCCAGCTCTATGATTCTATAATGCTGTTTTGAGCATTAAGTAGAGAAGGGAGCACATGGCCTTAAGTTCAAATGGAGGTTTCGTGAGCATGGTTAGTACCAGATGTAGATCCCAAGGTGCCAGTGCGATAGTAACATGAGGATATAGGGCATGTAGGTCTTTGAAGCAGCATTTGGTTGTGGGATGTGCAAAGACCATAGTGTCATCAACAGTCATATGGAATGTTGTTATTGCTGCAAGGTGTACTCTAATTGAGGTAATAGAAAGGTGGGATTGCTTGAAATGCAGTAAATATTCAAGGATTGCATATAGGGGGGCGTCCTCTGGCATTGTAATGGGAAGCAGCCCAATTTCTTACTGTATGTCTTCCTCATTGCAGGCACCCTGCTGTGGAGGGGCACATCTTGTACCAGGTCTGAACATAGAATTACAATGTCCGTGAACCATCAAAGTACCATGCCTTGAGGTGAAGCATGAGAAGTTGTGGATGGAGAGCTTCAGTTCCTGGTTGGAATAGTATGCTCAGGCGATGCAGGGTCATTCTGTTCAGGAGGGGAAAACCACAGTTGCCGAGGCCAACAAGGTGCTATTAGGATAACCCTTGCTTTGTCCTTCCATATTTTGATAAGTACCCTGTTGAGGAGGGGAAAGGGAGGGAATGTATAGCGCAGATGATATCCCACTTGAGGATAAGAGGGTCTCCAAGTAAGTCCTTTCCCATGCCTACCCTGGAGCAGTGACATGGGCACTTTGTTCTGATGGCAAATAAGGCTGGGAGTCTCACTGTGCAAATAGCTCTGCTAGAAGTGATCAGGCGATCTGCCACTTGGGATCTTATGGTAGGGCTCTGTTTAGGGCATCAGCTGTGGTGTTTACGGCACTGGGGAGATGGCATCTACATAAGTGCATGCCATGAGTTAGGCATCAGTTCCAAAATGTCATGGCTTCTATGCCTAGAGTGTGAGATCATGCCCTGTCTGTTGTATAAAAAAAAACCATACAGGCCATATTGTTGGTATATATCCTGATGTGTCTTCCAGTGGTGAGGTGAGTTAGGAAATGTTGGCATGCGAGCTGAACAGCCCTGAGCTCGAGGACGTGGATATGTAGGGTCCTCTCTGCTGAAGTCCATAGGTCCTGGGTTGCAAGGTCTCATGGGTAGGCCCTGGCCTGTGAGGGATGAATCCATGGTGATGACCACTGTGGGTGCTGGGGTTTGAAAGGGTATGCCTCTGCATCAATTCTTGAGGGGAAAAAACCCCCAAACAAACCACAGCCACCCACAAAAGTTTTGTTACATTGCAGCATATATTATAAGTATCAAGGTGGTTAAGCTGTTACCCAGGAGACTTAGGCTCCACAGCAATTGCTTACCTAAGCAATTAATCAAAGCCTAAGGCTGACCCCCCCACAGAAGCCAGATTCAGCCTGGTGTTACGTATCTATCACCACTGGACTGAGAATCACAAGTCAGGCTAGACAAGGTTTAGGGCTAAACTATGTATTTGAAAGTTAAAGGCACACAACAAGCAACTGCAACAAACCCACCCTATCCCAGAAGAAAGATAAAGGGGTATACTTTACAGAATAGGAGACGGTGATGGATGCCTGCAACCTACAATCCCTTGGCTAATTGAAAGCCTTAGGAGAGTATCAGCAGGGGAGATCCCTTGGAAGGCTGGTCTGTCCTCCGGAATAGATATGCCTCCTGGATCCCCATCTCCGCTGTGGGTTGGCTCCTCCGGATGAAGTTCCCGTCAGCCCTTCAGCTTCATGGACCCATCTGGTAGGCAAGGTTTAGTAGATGAGCAATAGGCACCTGCCAGTAATCTGCTGTGTGGGGCATTCCCACATGCAGAGCTGCCAGAGCACCATGAGCTAGGCCTCAAAACCCTAACCAAACATCCACTGGCATAGGATGGAACATCACAGGGAAGACAAATGAAGACACGAACCTAGCCAGACTACAGACAGACCGACAAACCTGAGTTCCCCTCAGAACCAAACATTTAAAGTTTCAGGCGGGAAAACAGGAGTAGTGAGTGGGGTGCAAAATATGGTGTGTGCATTGAAAAGTGGGGCTGAGTGTGCAGCTTGGATGCTTGAGCCTCAGAGTGGGAAGGAGTGCAGAGGGGTAGGACCGTGTGCACTGGCTAGAGTGTGGGGTGCAAAGCTTGTTAGTGTACACACTGTTAGATTTTTGGCGGGAAAAACAGCTCTGAGGTGAAATGAAATGTAAAATGGAACCTGTCAGACTCCATTTTGAATGTTGGAATCATTATTCCCTTAGCTTAGGCAACAGAGCGAGACTTAGTTGTACACCTCACTCATGTTTTGAAACTTTCTTTGCTTTTTGTTCAGCAAAATCTTTCCGTATATTGCCTAACTCTAAGCTCTTCATTGCCAAACTGTTTAATCGATCTTCCTGCATTGTTGATTGCAGATGTTTTAATTAGATTTAGCTTCGAGAAGCTCCTCTCTGAGGCTACAGTTACTGGAATAGTTAGTAAGATTCGAATTGCTATAAATAAGTTTAGGAATGCTGTTGATTGGTTATTATATGCAAGAAATTGAAGAATTTAGGGGGTTTCTACAATCAGATGGAAGAATTGGCTTTAACGCTTCCAGTTCTTCACAAAGCATGTAGCCATTTATGTCAACTGATTTTACAGTTGAAACTTGTTCATTTTCCTCCACTAGTTTCACATCTGTCAATGCGAGTTCCAGATCCACAGTAGATTTTCATATGGTGTCCTTGGGACGATTTTTGAATTTACATGAAAATCCAAAAACTCTCATGCTTTTGTAACTGTTCAAACCTCAGTTCAAGTGACTGTAAAGCTTTGTCTAACTTGATTGAAGCATTGCACTCTGTAAGCTTCTTTTGGATCAGAAAAAGGCTCATCTGCAGACTTATACTCAAGTTGTTTTTTTCATTTGCACAAGCATTTAGTCTGGAATACTGAGTCACATCTAGATCTTTGGCAAGTTCATTGGCACCAATTAACACTTCTTGAAAACCTCTCTGTATGTTTAACCAGTTACAAAGCTTTTCAAATGAAGAAATTCCTGCAGAAATATCCATTGTATCACTCTGTAGCTCTGCTCACAAAAAAGTAAATCATACCAGAAAACTAGCAAAACCAAAAACTTTATAATCCTTCATTTGAATAGCCATCGATTCAGCTTCACTTTTTGCTTGAGCATCATCAATTGTTTCTGCTACCTCTATGAGTGCATCAAAACTCCCCTGCTTGGTACCGCAGAGCTTTGATGCTTTGCATTCTACATTCCCATCGTGTTTCGCAAAGAGGCTTTACAGAAAGGCCAGTAACATGGTTTTCTAAAAATAGTCCATCTTTTAGTAGATGGAAGAAAAAAAGGTTGTAAATACTCTGCAAGGCTCCAAAGAAACTCATCGCATCTGGACATGTCTCCCAAAATGAGATTATAGTTGTGACATGCACATGGTGTAAAAAAAGCTCTTGGGTTTGTTTTCAGAAGTCGTGCTTGTACACCTGATCGTTTCCCTTCATATTTGCACTGTTGTCATAGCCCTGCCCACGGATATTTGCAATGTCCAATCCCAGGTCTCTGAGTTGCCTTAAAAGGATATTGTACAAATATTCACCTGTGCTGCTTTCTACTACTACGAACTTAATGAAATGTTCATTACTCCTGCCGGAATATTTGGTGATACACCATCAGCCACATACCTAGTTGTCAGTGACATTTGCTCTTGATGACTAATGTCAGAAGTGCAGTCCAGTATAATAGCAAAATACGTAGCAGCCTTAATTTGAGCTATTATTTCATGTTTAACAGCATTCCCTCCAATACTAATAAGTTCATTTTGAATGTTTTTTCCTAAATAATGGTCATGTATTTCTGTCTTCTTGATTCTTTGTAAATGTTCCTGCATCACTGTGTCAAACTTTCCCAGTAATTCAATAACTCCAAGAAAATTTCCATTGTGTGATGTTCCCAGCCGTTCATCAGACCCACGAAATGATAAGTTTCGTTCTGCTAGCAACTGAACGACAGCAACTAGTCTCTCAAACTCGATGCCAGCATTTTGCTTCTTGGTCAATAAGTTTGTGTTGTATTGAGTCAATGTTTTTTTCAGCAGATAGTTGCTGCGCCCTTCAGCAAAGGTTAAGCATAGCCTGTAAATGTCCTTTTGAGTTTGTGCTTGGCCAATCTTGTATGAATATTAGACCAGTCATTAAAACCATTAGATGCTCATGAACTTGTCACATTAGAGCAAAAAAATCTTACAGTAATAACAAAAGATCTTGTCGGCTGACACTGAGTATATCACCCATGGACGAGCTACAGTTTCACCATTTGAAAGTTTCCCTTTGCAGTGAAACTTTGAAAAGTGTTTCCCAATCTTATTTTTAGGGAAATCTTCTACAATAATTTTAGGCGGCCCTTGTTTTACTAAATACTCCCTGATATGCTGGCTAATGTATTCTGGCCAAGTTGCAGGATCATCAGATATTTCTTTCTGCTCTGGATCTAAACCACTAGCATGTTTATCATCAGAAAAGCATTCTTGACCCTCAGTATCTTCAGCATCAGTAACACTTTTTGTAGTCTTCTCTTCACCTTGACTGTCTTCTTCAGACTGATTTGGCTCTTCAAATTCTTCATCACTGCTGTTGTTCTCTGTCTGTGTCGTATGTTTTACTGGAGAATTTTCAACCATATCTGCATCTTCAGTGAGCTCTTCTGGCTCAATTGTAGAAACAGGTCTGCTAAAATACTTGTTTAAAGCACCCTTTTGCTTCTGTGTTTCAACTGCCTTTACCTTGTATATGGCTCTTTTCTTACTCCCACTTGGGTACTTTCTACCACTGTCTCTTGATCTCTTTCCCATAGATAGAAGTCACCACATTCTAAAGAGAAAATTATAGATTTTCACTTTCATATTAAGAAAATAATTTGTTTTGATAGTTGTACAACTGATTTTCAGATGTAGGGTCTGGGTCAAACAATTAATAACCCATTTCTATATTACTGCAACACTGACAACTTGACACCAACTCCCAAGAGTATTTAGAGTTGTCTCCCAAATCCTAACATAGCTGTCTTATGTGACTAGTACAGTTCAATTTTGCCAGCGGATGACAGATCCACTACAGAACACATACATAAATGTATAACTGAACTGATAATAAAAATAAAGCAAATATTACATAAAGTAGTATTCTGATATTTCATAATATGTTAGGGCATATCTGTTAGGTTGATCTTCTAGCATTCGATTTAGTGGGTTTAGTGTAGACCCCCAAATAGAACACTGAGGGCAGCCACCACAGGCATCCTGTAAAAAATAAAGGAAGCTGACATGAGCATGTGCTCCTGTTGGCCTCCCACAGTGTAGATGCTGCGGCAGCTCAGCTTAAGGTTAGCCTCATCTAGCTACAGATTTTGCACAGTTGGATGGCGTACCTTAAGCCAACCTGCCTGGTCTAGTGTAGATCAGGCCCTACAGAGCTAAGTTCTCTCAAATATCACCAAACTGCTGAAAGTTTGAAGTTCAGAACCAAATCCAGATCTTCATTTTTGGGCCATCTCTTAGAAAGACAGGTAAATGTTCAATAGGGATTTAAAAAAAAAAAAAAAAAAAAACACTTAGCAATACGAGACCTCACTTTTTTCAATCAGGAAACCACTTTTCCTTTTGAAAAAAATCAGCAGAATTAACACCCCAGATATGAAGCCTGTTCTTGGAATCTTTCAACATTCATAGTCAGCGAGCATTGCAATATTAACAGAGATGATATGTCCAGAAGATACATTCTGGGCTTCATCATGGCTATGACAGCTAAGGATTATCCAAAGCAATTTCTATATCTACCCACAGTCAATTTTTCAAACTAGGTCTATACATCAGAACCAATTTCCATGTTAGATGTTCATTGGGGGTAAGGGAGACAAAGAAACATTCTCTGGATGGTCCACTTACCATCCCATCTGAACAGAAGCCATGGCCTAAGCATCATCACGATCAGGACTTTAGGCATCTAAATAAATGGTCCAATTTTCAAACATGTTTAGCATGGAAAGCTTGAAGTGACTGTTGTAGGAGCTGCAAATGCTCAGCACTTGCCAAAAATCAGAATGTTTTAAGCTTGATCCAAATCCTAAAGACTCCCTTTGATTTCAATGGGCTTTGGAAGAGGCCCATAATTAGGTAGCTAAATATGGCTCTTATCAGTATGTAGCATTGTTTCCATTCATTCATTGTGTCACTTATGAAACAGCAATGCGAGTTAAGGACATCACATCAGAAGTAGATCTGATCAAAATGTATATCAATATAGTTGAACTTTTTCAAAAAAAATGCCATCCTTTATTATGCAAAATTTTACACAAAATTAAATTAGTTGCTTTAAGTGCAGGTCAAGTATTTTGAATTGCAAACCATCCAATCTTTTCAATAAAGTTTAATTTTTAAAAAGTTACCGGGGGAGCATTGCAGTTTTCTGTTACATTGATTTACTTTTTAAATAGCAAAAATGGAGTCTTTGTTAAGGAAGTGCCAGTTCTGTGGTCAAATTCCAGTCCTTAGTGATTTCAGCACCAATGATTTCACTAAGTAATATGGTACCTCACCACCATTGCCTCCTTTGCACTGCCCTTCAACATATATTGCCTGCATGTTGAGTCAAAATCTTGTGTAGACTGACCTTGATCAATGATTTTTGGCTCAAGCAATCACTGAGACAAGACAAGGACTCAATTGATTCTAGTCAGCTCTGCCTTTAAACACTGGATGTAAAGGGTCAGATATAATTGAGGACTCCCAAATAGACTCTACACCACCAGAAATAAAACCTGTTCCCATCTTCTGTGACTTTCAGTTAGATGTGACTCACTATCCTCTTAGTGTTCAAGTTATGGTAGACCCTAAGCCAGGTCATATTAAGTTCAGGTCTTTTACCTTTTAATCATGCAATATGGATAACAACATTTCATTCTCCCAGCTCCAAGTCTTAAGTGAATTTCAACCCAAAAGAGCCAAAATTGAGCACCATGACACAGCAAGTGTGTCTACTGATCTCTGTGGCAAAGTAGGTATGTCTATATAAATAAGGTCTGCTTGTGAAGCCTTTTCCTACAGTTGATTAACAGATGGCAGTAGATAGCTCATTCAGACCACTGGCTGATAATAGTCACCCTGACCAGTCATTAACCATAGTCATGGACTCACCCCACTCTCCATTGTCTCTGATTACCTGTGACAAAAAGAGGGTGGAAAGGGAAACTGAAGGGAGAGACCTCTCTAAATTCACCAAAGAGCAGTATTGCCAATCCAAAAATCACAAGGAAAGCCTACACAAAGTTATGAGAATGGTCTACAAATCATAAGATTTTTTTTAAAAATAAAACATGTTGGATTTTTGTTGACCTTTTGTTTGAGTATTTAGGGTTTAATGTTTTAAAGCTTTCCTCCTTAGCTGTAAGGCCCAGTAGTATAGAGAACTTTTTTTAAATGAAAGCTGAGATTCCTACATAATCAATTGACTCCAGGCCTTTAGAAAAAACACCAAATGTTTTGAGACTCATGGCAAAACAATGGAGGAATTCTTGTGAGCCCATGCTTTGCCCACAGTATAAATTAAAAAAAAAAAAAAAATCTTCTCCACTAAACATCCTAATGAGATAGTGCAAATGGTGAACTGAATTCAACGGCTTCTGATATGAACAGGTATCAACCTAGTTTTTCATATTTGAGATGGGTTACCAGGAATCATACATGACCATATGAAATCTTTCCACTCTCAAGTAAGCATATTCACAACACCTATAATTTTGATCCATGCATTTATTGGATAGTGAGAGAGGAAAGAGAGGGGAATTAGTGTAGATAGATGTTCAAATTAAAAAAAAAACCTGAAGGAATTTGGACTGGGCTCCTACATCTCACGTTCAGAACTGACTAGAACACTTATGACCAGATCAGATAGATATTTTTGAAGATCCGAGTTGGCAACTGTCTCTTTAGGAGCTTAATTACCTTTGAAAATCTGAGCCTAGATTTCCAAGTCCAATTTTCAAAAATGACTTTAGTCACTCAAGTGCTTTTGAAAATTTTAACTGGGGGCCTAAAGAGACAAAAGGCAGAAGATATGGTATTCCTTTTAAAAACCTGTGACATCTATTTAACTAAATTTTATATTATTTCTCCATGCCACTTCTGTTTTTGTCTGGACAATTTAAGAGGAATAAGTTATTGATTGCACTTCAATTTACACTCACAAATAATTCCTTTTGCTTCTGACAACTTCCTCATTTTATTTTTTTTTATATATACACACACACACACTTTATTGTGTTGATATCCTTTGCCTCTGTTAGGCTTTTTTTTGTGTGGGGGCCAAACCCCCTCCTGCAGTGCAGAGACAAAACCCCTGTGCTTGACTCACCCCTCCTGAGTCCTGCAGTGCGGTCACAGGGCCGTGCTCCTCCTCCTGGGCCACCCCCCCCTCCCGCAGCGTGCCCAGCACGCTACAGAGCTGTGGGAGGGGAGCAGCCAGCACAACCCCTCACCAGACCAGGGCAGTTAGTGAGATGCTGGCCTGATGGCATGTCAGCATGTGCCACCACCGGTGTGTACCCCAACTATCTCAGGGCACCTGCCTCAAGGTGTCCTCCCACCCCAGAGGTGTGAAGGCTGCAGCAAGCATGGCTCTCCTGGGGCAGAGATGAGAGGCACCAGCTCCCAGGGCAGGGGGCCCTGACGTGCCCCAGCACTATGCTCCTGGCCTAGCACAGGGCCCCTGGCTACCGCCACCCACCTGCAGCAGCACCTGGCCCTTCCCCCACACTCCTGGCACCCAGCTGTTCCTGCCATACCATGCTCCTCCCTGCCCACAGACTTACTGGCTGTTCTTGCCCCTCTCCCCACAAGGGCCCCCAAGGCTGTTCTACTTCCATCCCCTAATGTGAGCTTTCCTGCACAGGTCACTCACCTACTCTGCCCACATGCTGCTCACTCCCTCCCAGTACCCACCTGTTTCTTTGTGCCACACTTTCAAACAGGGCATCTGCTCCTTTGGATCATGTGGGCCAGACTCCTACACAGGAAGCCTTCCATCTGGGATAGCCTCAGCAGCCCCTTGCACAGTCCTCCCCTCTCCATTACCCTCAGCCAGGGCCCATGTGCATCAGGAGTGGGGGGGGGGGGAGAATTTCCAATATGGGTGTGTGGAATGTGCATGCATGTGCTTGGGCTCCTTCTGAGGTGAAGGGGCACTGCCGCTTTAGGTAACTTGCTGCCCATGGCACTCAGCACACTTCTGGGTTCAGGGCACAGGGCCCCCTTAGGTGCAGGGCCCGATTCAGCCCAATCGGCCTAAGGCTAGCCCTGGTCACACTATTGGCTCAAGGTCACACCTTGCAGTATCCATGTGGGCACTAGTGATGAGTAGCATGGGGAGTATTCAGAGGGCTGGATAATCCCTGGCAATGCCTCCATGCCATCTTGGATACAGGCCCCTGGAAGGCAGCATACCTCCTGAGATGACATGTCAGGGCAACAGATAGGTGCCTTGGTCCTCCTCAAAAGAGTCTCCAACAACCACTACCCTATGTTTCCTTCTTGCAGTGGTGCCTGCAGACCTCCCAGCCTTGGGGGTACAAGGCTTCTCTCCTGCTTTAAGGGGATTGAGTCCTTATCTCCTGTATCCAGAACAGCATAACAATTCTCTAGAACCACTTTGGGAGGGTTGGGAGCAGGGGTGTAGCACTGCCTCCTGCCAGAAAGGACCAGCTGCCAATGTCTCCTCCCCCTGCCCCCCCCATATCTCCACCAGTGGTGTGTCAGCAGTCTTTTGTAATGAGAGAGCTTCCTCAGAGTTCTCCATGTGAACTCTCCCCAAGAATGCCTCATGCTCCTCAACTTAGCAGGAGGCAGAGCTACAGGAGGAGGTGGCTACCTGAGAGATTCCACCTTTCACATGGTACCATCTCCCCAGCCTGGGTTGCAGTAAGTGGGAAATGTAAGCCACAGTCCCTGCAAAACCTCACCAGGCACTGGGTAAAGGCATCCATGGTCAGGTAATCTGTGGTTACAGGCAGAGGCAACAGAAACAGTGCTGGCACAGGTGTTGTGGGTCTTCCTAACCATATTAGGACTCCCTGTCAAACTCCTCAAATGCCTGTCTGCAGCCACCTGTCCGCTTCACTCCCCTGGTCGCTCTGCATCAGCTACTGGATCTGAGTCAGGAAACCCAGGGTTGGCACCAGGGTGTTGAGATTGTGCCAGAGCATGGGCAGACCTGCTGATTACGCACCAGCACCCTCCCACACAGGGAGAGGCATTGGACCAGTTCTGTCCCATCTCCACAATCACTTGGCCACCCTGGACTCTAACCCAGCCAGTACGCTGTCAGGAAGGAATGTGTGGCAGAAAGAAAAAAGTCATTAAGATAGAGCAGTGGACCTGCACTCCACCAGATGGCCTGAAGCATGGGTAGGAGGGAGCTCGCCTGCCATCCTGTCCCAAGCTCGACCCAGTTGACCCAAGCAGAAGAGGCCACGGAGTAGATGGCTTCGCAGGCCTCCACCCGCGCCAGGTTGCCTGGATCCTGGACCATGTCGGTGGACATGGACAAGACCAGCCACATCTTCGGCTCATGGAGCACCAACCCCTGTCAACCTCTTGCGAAGGAGATGGAGGAAAGGCTCGATGGCTAGAGTACACAAGCAGCCTGACAGTGGACAGCCTTGATGCACGCCCCGCCCAAAGCTGACTGTTGTGGTCAGGGTCCAGTTGAGCTTGACCAAGCATGCTGCAGAAGTGCATAGCACCTGGAGAACCCCACTAAGTGAGGCCTGAAGCTGAAGGCCCACAGAGTGCCCAGGAGATACCTGTGGTCCATCCAGTCAAATGTCTTCTCCTGATCCAAGGACAGGAAGGCGA
Source organism: Pelochelys cantorii (assembly GCA_032595735.1). Taxonomy (NCBI): domain Eukaryota; kingdom Metazoa; phylum Chordata; order Testudines; family Trionychidae; genus Pelochelys; species Pelochelys cantorii. The sequence goes on from CM064336.1 coordinate 38,299,404, forward strand.
ACAGACCCATCCCGACAGCTGAGCTCTGAGATCCCTGACCAGATAAAGGTAATCTAAGATGGTACAGCTCAGGATGGTGTAGGTCTGGTCCAGATGGACCATGTCCATCAGCACAGACTACAACCACAGCAAGATGACCTTGGCAATTGTTTTATAGTCCATGCTGAAGGAGTGAGATGGGATGCCAATTCCTCAGATTGCAGAGGTCCCCCTTCTTAGGCAGCATGACTCACCTGCATGATAAAGGGAGGGCCCCGCTCTCCAAAGGATTCGGCCCAGATGCTGGCAAGGTCCAGGCCAAGGACGTCCCAGAACATGCAGTAGAACTACATGGTCAGCCCATCCATGCCTGGGGACTTGTTCACAGGCATGAGATGGAGGGCATCTGAGAACTTGGCTGGAGTTCCAGCTGGTCCCAGTTGCCTGCGCTGACCACTGCGAGTTCATCCCAGAGAACTCTGTGGGCATCAGTGTCAGTTGGATCCGGGGAGAAGAGGGAGGCGTAGAAGGCTTGAGCCCTCTTGCACATCTCCACCAGATCCACAAGAAGGAAGCCATCCTCCACCAGAAGCCAGACAATGTGCTCTTTAGCCGCACCCCCCCCCCCAATTCTCCAGGGGATAGAGGAAGCAGGAGCCATGATCCATCACCCAGAGGAGATGAATGCGGGAATGAACAAAGGTACCCTGATCCCAAAGGTCATTAGAGGCCCAGAGTTCCTCCTGTCACATTCCGGAGGGATGGATTTCTGGGGCTGGTGACTAGATGCCTCCATCTCTAAAACCTCCCATTCCAGCTGCTCAATCACCACACCCCACTGTGGGCCAGCACCTGGGTGCAGTTGCAGCTGCAGCTGAAGAGCCATGCACACATCTTCCCCACATCCCACCACCACTGTGCCAAGGGAAAGGCACACCACTGCCCTCGCCAGGCCAGGCAGAACTCCTGAAGGACACTACAAAGCCCACATCCTCCAGCAATCAGTTGTTGAAATGCCAGTAGGTCAGCCTCCACCTGGCTGAAGGAAGCGAGGCCATCACAGCCACCAAGTGGTGTCTGAGAATGGGGCCAGCTGAATACTGGAGGAGTGGGCCTTGGAAAGATGACGAGAAATATAAATGCCATCCAACCAGGAGTGAGATGACTGTTGACCCTTCAGCTGGACAAAGGTGAATGTGGTCTCCTCATCCAGGTGGTGGTGGTGGTCACACCAGACATTCACCAGGGAATATTGATCTACTATCTCCCTGAGGACATCTGCAGCAGCCTGATACTGCTTGGTCCTGCTCCTCAAGGGTGCAGTTGAAATCCCTGCCCAGAACCAGGCATGCAAGAGGATCCAGAGAGTCAAAGGTGGCAGACACCTGCTGGAAGAAGCAGAGCTTCTCTGGGCTACTTAGACATTAACATTTAATGTTAGCCCCTCCACCCAAACCTGGAGGTGCAGCAGGTGACCCTGCACAACCTCTGCAGTCCCCAGCACCTCGGGCTGTAGGTTCAGGGAGAACAGGGTCACCACCTGTAGCCAGACATGAACCCCATCTTGTTCCCCCCCGCCCCAGAGAGCAAGAGAAAGGCAGTTAGCCTTTGATGCCCTGGGAACGCAGGTGTGCTGCCTGTCCCTGACTCTACCATAAACAGAAACCAGACAGTAAATGGGCTAGCTGATGACCCGGGGCCTCCTGCTGCCCTGATGGCTAGTACCAGTAATTGACATGCCTGCACTGTCCCAGGAGAGGAATCTTTGCCCATCACATACTAGAGGTGCCCATTGTCTGCATTTTCCCAGGTGTGAATTATGCTTTGCACCCTTCGTGGGAAACTTGGCATTCAAAGCCATTTTTCCTAATTGGCCACTTGAGACCAGGAAGAAGCCTACGTGACCCAAGGGGTATAAAGAGGGGTTTAGTAGCCCACCCCATTTGAGCTCCAATCATCTACACCTGCTGGCAGGTATTGGTTGTCTCCCGAGATCTGTGGGACGCCCAACCTCGCCCTACTTCTTCCCGAGGGATTGAGAGAAAGACCCTGGCCACGCCAAGTCTGGAACGCAGGGGTGAGAATATATACCTGCTAGGTGTCTATTTTGCATGCATTTAATACGAGCTCAGAGAACCAAAAGGGTTTCATGGTACCTGTAAGTGACTTATTAGTGTAATTTCTGTCCTGTCCTTTGTAGTGTGTTATCTGTAACACAGTAATAGCATTTAACAGCTAAGTTTACCCTGTAGCAATAAAATAGTAACTGTTTAAGCTGTGACCTGACTCCTTCAGTTGCTGTAACAGAACCAAGCACAATTTTAAAAAGAACTCCAGCCGGTCATAAGGGACAGATATAGGGAGAGCTTGAGCATTGGATCGTGTCGCTTCCAGGGGACAGATCCATTGGGGCATCTCTCAGCCTCCCCAGGCTGCCCGCTGCGAAGGGATCGTGTATCCTAGCAGTCAAAATCTGAGGTGTAATAAGCTCTCCCTGTAAACTTCTTGGGGTGCCCATCAACCTCCTCCAGGTTGCCTGCTGCTAAGGGACCCCAGTCCTAGCAGTTGAAGTCTCAGGTGTATAATACACACACATGCACTGCCCTGACACCACCCCAGCTTGAAGGACAAATAGCCCTGTTCCCCCTCCCCACCCCACTCTAGCCACCAGCTAGCCTCAGCTACCAGAGCAGTATGGATCTCTTGCAGGAAAGAGACGGAGTACCCCCTCCCACCCCAAAGAAAGGAGAGCACCTGACTCCCGCGGAGACCCAACCTACAGCCCCAGGTATTTAGAGTGGTAAAGATGAACAGCAGCATTGAGGGGGCTGGGGAAGATCCTCACTGACAAGAGTTTGGCAGCTCCCATTGGGCCCCACAGCAAACTGACTACCCAAGTATGAGCAGGGCATCACAGAAGCAGTGGATCCTTTGGTCGGCTGCAGCCTCCTGCCACCAAGTTCCTTTGATCTCCCCTAAAATGGCCCTTACAGTCTGGAGGATGAGAGTCTCCCCAGCACAGAGAGAAGAGCCACCTTGTTCTTGGAGCCACAAATGTCCTCCAAGAAACTGCACATCTTATCCTTCAACACATCAGGTGTTGGGGCTACAGGCCCCTGAACACCCTCAAGCCAAATCTCCCTACAGATTTTGTGGCCAACCAACATGAGTAAACAGGGACTTTGGAGTCCTTGCTGCACTGATGGTAGGGGCAGTGGCAGAGGGAGAATAGCCCTAGATGTGCTGGGAGCAAGAGAAACAAAAACTGCCTCCCGGGGGCCAATGTTGGACGTAAATACAGCAACAGGGGAAAGAGGAGAGAAAGAAAAGAAAAGAAAAGAGTTACGCTACATGAACGCAGGGAGCCCGCTGGGGCAGAGTGCGCGCAGGACTGGGAACAGGAGCGCGTGGTCTCTAAGAAAGCGCTCAGAGCCAGGAGCCTGCAGGCTCGCGGTCTGACTCAAGCAACCGCAGCGCCGGCCCCGCACACACAGACCCCTCCCCCCAGCTCGGAGTGGGGTCACTCATCAGCACCCCCAGCCAGGAGGGGGCCGGTCCAGAGGGGCCAGGGGCTGCAGCGGCTGCTCACGTGGAGCGGGGGAGGAGGGGCGGGCTGGCGTCCAGCTGCCGAGGTGGGAATCCAGAGCCTGCTCCCGGCACCCCCTTGGGCAGCAGGATCTCGGCCCAGGGCAGCCGGGCGAGAGAGGACGCCGGAAGCAGGCTCTGGATTCCCACCCCGGCAGCTGGACGCCAGCCCGCCCCTCCTCCCCCAAGAAACAAGCCAGGCTACCGAGAAAAGGGGGTGCAGGGCCCCCAAACCTGCCTGCACTCTGGGAACCCCATCACTCGCTACAGCAGGCAAACAGCAACCCCCAAAAAGCACCCTTACCTCAAGGGGCCCCTGAGCTGCTCCACTCCAGTCACTCCTCCAGGCAGTAACGCCTGGAGCAGGGTTTTAAACCGTGTTCTCCCCGAGGAGCCCCACCCCCTTGTTAAGGGTTGATAGGTGCTAACGAGCTTAATAAGGATCAAAGCCTCATTGAGGCCTCTCAGCCTTGCTTAGGAAGTTGCTAGGGTCAGTACAAGGGCCCCAAAGAGAGCACGCTGCATAGGCCAGGGGTGGGAACTAAAGGGCTAGGGGTTGGATGCAGACCCCCGGTTGCCTGGATCCAGCCTCTGAAGCTCGGGGCTCCCCCCCCCCCCAAGGGCCCCATGTTAGTGAATAGTGTGGGTTTGGTTGCTTCTCACTTGTGTGTGGGCCTGACTGATTTTTCTCTGGGTCAGTGGCCCCCAACCCAAAAAGGTTCCCCACCCCTGCCATAGTCAAGCAAAAACCACCCCAACCACACTCACCCCAGGGTCACCTCATGGCTCCCCTATCACCTGGAGAACTCCCTCACTAAACTCCAGCTAACTGCTTCTGGTCACTAGCCGGAAGGGAAGTACTGTCACGCTTGTGGTGGCTGACAAAGACAGTGGTGCTCTGTCCAGCTATATATATTAATTTCAGATTTCTGCATCCAGACGCCCCTCCAACCTGAGACACTGTCTCCACTAGTGCATACATGGGCAAATCTTTGGTCACTCAGGAGTGTGAAAAAAACAGATCCTTGAGCAACATAAGTTTTGCTGGCATGAGCACACGTGAACGGTGCTGGGTTGGTGGGAGATGCACTTGACAGAGCTGCTGTACTCCTTGAGCTGCTTTCATTACATCGCCGGGCGGGCTCTCTCCCATCCACATAACATGGCTAGGTAAGTGCTCGGACAGTGGTGCAGGGGTATTGGTACAGCTGTATGTCTGTAAGCACAGGTGAGGCCTGACTCTGGGCAGGTGGGCAGAACAGCTGGAGGGACAGTAGCTATGCACACCAGGGTTCCCAGATCTGTAAGAGTGAGGCAGGAAAGAGAAGAGCAGAATTAGGGGTCGGCGCATGGCTATGACTTACTCCCTCCCCCCCCCCCCAGGGGTTACAGAGCCATTGTTCCAGCCACGGCACAGACACAGCTTGAGAGACAGCTCTTGCTCCAAAGTAGGGGTGGGGGACCTTTTTTAGGTCAGGGGCCACTATCCCACAGAAAAATCAGTCAGGGGTCACACACAAGTGAGAAGCAAAAAACTAAACCAAACCAAACCAAGCCAAAAACAAAAAGACAACCCCAAACCACAGCCCTCACTGACCTGGCCCTGCATAAGAAGTAGGAACTAAAACCCCTCACAGATGTAATCCTCAACTGAGAAGCAGGAAAAAATGATGCTCGCCTCAAGCTGCAGCCTGATGGAGGGGGGAAATGCCAAGTCTCTGGGCTTACTCCTAGGGCTGAATTAACTCTTCTGGACATCTGGGGCTACTGGATTTTGTGAGCATTCCCCAGGATCTGGAGTGGAGCCAAAAATAAGAGGTTCAGTGTGCAGGAGGCGGCTGTGGGGGAGCAGGCTGAGGGTAGGAGTGCAGGGTCTGAGTGGGAAGTAGGATGCTGGAGCAGGATGGTTGTCATGGTGCAGGGTCTGGGTGGGTGGTAGGGTGCAGGAGTGGGCTGGGGGTGGGAGTGTGAGCTTTGAGTGGGAGGGAGGGTGCAGGAGCTGGGTGGGAGCATAGGGTCTGGTGGGAGATGGCAGGGGATGGTGGTGCCTACCTGGTGCAACTCTCAAGGGGCACTGCAGGAAAGCCTTCCCTGCAGGCACCCCTCCATTCCCATTGGTTGCAGTTCCTGGCCAATGGGAGTAATGGGGGCAGTGCCTGCAGGCAGCATTTTCCTGCAGCAGACAAGAGCTGCTTCCTCCCCCTGCCAGGCTGAGGCTGTGGGCCAAATTTGGCCATGAGGTTTGGGGCTAAGCCCCCACCCCAGCCATGCTAGTTCATGCTACTGCATGGGAGGAACCCCAAGCCTTATGGGCCAGATCAAGGCAAGCCACGGGCCATAAGTTCTTCACCCCTATTCCAAAGCTCTGTTTGTCTCTTTGGGAGGGGCAGGGAGACATGAAACTGAACTCTCCATTGTTGTTTGCAGTGTTGTTATAGCTGTCTTAGTCCCAGGCTATGAGAGAGACAAGGTAGGCGAGGGAGTATCTTCAATTGGACCAACTTTAGCTGGTGAGAGAGATGTTTTGGAGCACCACAGAGGTGAGGTGGGATGTGAAACCAGCCCATCCTCCAGCTTCTTTAGAGAGGGTTCTTGTAGCAGGCTCCTAAGCCTCTGTTCTCCAGGCTGCTATTTTGACTTTACCCAAATTAGTAAAAAGGGTTTGTGCTGCCATCAGATCCTCTGTTCCTGCAATCCCACTACCCAGTCTCCAACCGGGGACAGGACCAGCTGTTTGACCAGGAGGTGCAAGAAGCCCCAGCATGGCAGCAGTGGACTGAGCTGCCTGGGGGAAGTTCCTCCTCATCACTCAGGTCTACTGAGAAAAGGCCCAATTTATAACCTGTCCAAAGAGCCCTGTAATCAATCCGACAAAACTCCTCTCTTGGGTTCTGCAGCTCCATATTCCCAGCATGTGATGGTGAGATGGTGTAACTTTTTTCTGGTTACTGCCATTCTGGACTCCACCAAGAGATAGCTGGTTTCAAGAAAGAGTCTTTTATTAATTCCTTGCCACCTTCCATTTGCAGTCATCTGAATTCAGCCTAGAGCAGATAACTGAGGTACCTCTTAAAGACCAGAGCCAGCCTCAGCTTGTCAGGCGCTGCAGATCTGTGGCTGTTTTGTGCATCGTGTGGTCATTTGACATGAATTCAGAGATTCCAAGGCCAGAAGGGACCATTGTGCTCATCTAGGGCACGTCTACACAGCAGGGCTAAACTCGAAATAAGCTATGCAACTTGAGCTATGCTAATTGTGTAGCTTGAGTTGAAATAGCTTATTTTGACTTTTGGCGCTGTCTACACAGCAATTATTTGGCAATAGAGCACTCTTCCCCCGACTTCCCTTACTCATACAATGAGGTTTACAGAAGTCAGAGTAAGAAGCCCGTTATTTCACATTTATTTCGAAATAGCAGGCTTGGTGTGTAGACGTGCACTATGTTATTTAATAACGCTGCTGTGTAGACATAGTCCTAGTCTATGCTGAATAATGGGCCAGTGCATTTCACTAGTGGGTTTTTTTGCATCTGGTGCACCACTTCTGGCCAGGCTGGAGCACAGCTTGTATAAGAGACACCCAGATGTGATGTAAACACTCCAAGGGATAGTGGATCTGCTGCATCCCTAGGTCAGTTGTTCTGACAGCTAATTGCCCCCCTAAAAATCTGCACCATTTTTCCAGTCTGAAGTTTTCCAGCTGTAGCTTCCAACCATGGGATCTCGTTCTGCCTTTGCTCTTGAGAGCACAGAGCCCCCCTCTCCCATCAGAAACCCTCTGGCCATGTGGATATTTATCAACCATAATTCTCGTCATTTCTTCACCTTCTGGTCATTAAGTGACATGAAGTGAGCTTCCATAGTCTACTGTATGGCAAGTTTTCCAGACATCACGTGATTCTAGTGGCTCTCCCCTGAACCCTTTCCAACATGTCCCAGCCCAACATGTCCCAGCCATATGCTGGCTTGTCTCAGCCCTACTGAGGGGATGAAGCTGGAGGAAATCAGAGCCTGCAATGGAAGAGCTACTTAGTATTTAAAATGTGGGAGAGGGTCTAGCCCTCCCACTTGCTATCCCCTGTGGCAGGGGAAGGAGAGGGTGTGTTCTGGGAAGATGAAATGGCCCTTGCACAAGCCCATCTGGAGAAAATCATTGTTTTAATAACAAGGTTTAGTACAAAATGAAAAGGCACAAGAAACGGACCCAGTTTCACAGACAATAATATGGCAAGGCTTAGTATAAGGAAAAGACCCCAAGCCCTGGGCAGAAGGGGGGCCACAGAGGCACTTAGACATGAATGGGCCCTTCTGTCTTGCTCTGGTCTTCATACACCCTACAGAAGGCACTTACTGGCCCAGCCAGATCGCCTGCACTTAGGCAGCTGTGTTCTCTCTGGCTCCTGGCATGAGGGACCCTCTCGCTGAGAGGGTATGGCAACTGGGCCTGGACATTGGCACTTGGGTTTCAATGGCTTCCCAGCCCCATATCCTGTAACTAGTGTCACAGTGGTGCTGCTGGGGCTTGTCTCTCCCAGCCAGGCAGGAACTTGGGCTGAACCCTCCTTTCCCCATTCCACGAGAAGAATCTCTGTCACCACTAAACTAGTTCTGTGGTTACACATGCCCAGCTGGGATGGTCTCCTGCAATCCCAGGGTCTCTGGGATCTAAGGCTGATGCACCCAACCATCTTATGTAAAGCCCATCACATTGACATCAGAGAGCTTTGGGAGGGAGAAGGGGCTGCTGGTGTCCCCAGATCCAAGGGTTACGGAGCCTACAGCCAACACACTCTGCCCAGCTCACATGTTTGCTGAGATCCTCTCATGTCCACAGCTCCCCCAACAGCCCGTAGCATGCCTGCATGTGAGGTAAAACCCTAACCCTGGCCCACCTCCTCTGGAGGGGTGGTGGTGGGAAGAGATACATAGTGGAGGCCAGATGCCTTCACCTGGGATTGGGCTTACGCCACGCAGCCAGGATCATTGGCCAGCCCATTGGCTTTTCTTGCTACAGAGAACCAGAATAGCCAAGGGAGGACAAGCAGAGCACCCATGAAGCCAGAGGATAGACCTGGGAGGGGGATCTTCCAGCCCTCTCTTCCCCTCCCCCACCTGCTCTCTCTCACACACACCCTTTTTCCAAACTGGGGCTGCTTGTCCCTCCCTGGTCTTCTCACGGCCTTTGTGACCGGGCACCAAAGATGGCCTCTGTCTCGGCGCTCCACTCTGGGTCATTGCGCTGCAGGAGCTGGAACGGGGTTTCCCTTCTGCGTTGCAGGAGCAGCAGGGCCAGCAGCAGACACCAGAAGAAGAAGTTCACCCAGGCAGCTGCCTGTTGGAGTGGGGAAAGGCTGGTGAAGCATGACTGTGTATCGCTCTCCTTGCCCATCTGCCTCAGGCTCTTCCTCCAAAGCGCCTGCCCCAGGAAGCAGTAGCTAGACTAGTGGCTTGTCCAGCTGTTTGTCCTGTCCACTGCATTACAAGCAAACACCTAGCTGTAACACACCCAGCCCACATTAGATGTGAGTCCCTCCTCTCCTGAAGCACGAGGGAATTCAACTGCATTCTTAGCTCAACCCCCGTCATCAGGGGTCACCACGATACTCAACTCTTCCTCAATCCGGCTGCCTGGAGCCCCCCACGCTGATTGCACTGCAGCAAGTGGAATTTCCTCACATGAATTGTGCAGGGCCCAGCTGTTAAAGGAATACTGCCCACCTTCTTCCCCTCCCCCACTGTCTCCCCTCATGGGACAGGGTCTGAACCAGGGGCTTCAGAAGACTGGCTCTCACATGCTGTTCAAGCTGTGCTGGTGCTGCTGTGCTCCCATGTTTCTCTCAGCAACTGCCAACCCTCCTTGAAAATCTTGGGGTCAGGCGTTGTGTGCCCCTCCATGCCCCGCCAGCCAGCACCCCCAGTCCCGGGGTTTGTTCTCACCTCAGCACTGTAGAGATTGTCGTAGAACCTTGCTGCATTATACTGTGGGGACCATGGCACATGCTGGGCCTCTTGGCAGCTACAGTGGAGTTAAGAGAAGGCAGAGCACCTGTTAGCTGGAGAGCTAGAAGAGGTCAATCCCACGCACCCGCCATGCTGAATATTTACACTGGGTCAGAGCCTCTGGCTGCTGGGAGTGATGTGACCTTGCTGAGGCAGCCAGTCCCTCTGCACATGGGAAGTGCAGTCCTCCTCAGAGAGAAACCCACCTACCTTTTCACAGATCTGGTCTGGAGGATGGACGAGCACAGAGTGTCCATCCCAACCCGGAGGATGCACGCTGAGACCAACAGGAAGAAGAGGATCACAGCAGAGATTGCCAGGTTCACGGTGAGCCAAGTGTGAGCCCTGGTTTGGAATGAGTGAGAGATCAGTGGGACAGCCCATGGGACTGGCTGGCTCTAACTACCCTCCACCCACCCATGCACTCTGCTCACCACTGCCCCTCGTCCATGCAGCAGCTGTAGATGCCGTAGAGCAGCACTGAGAAGCAGTACAGAGCGATGAGGATGGAGATGGCGGCGACAAAGTAACAGAGGGAGATGTTGTTGAAATGAGACAGAGTGAGGACTGTCCCATTCTTGGCTACGGACCCATATAGGATACACCGGCCACCAAACTCCCCCTGGGAATGAGAAAACAGAGACAGCATCCTGGGGGGCGGGGCAGAGTCTACTGCACAAGGGACAAGGACACCCCTACTCGGCAGCATGTCCTTGTTCTATAGCAAGGCAGTGAGGCCCCAATGTCTCTGCCCAAGACTGGGGGTGGCTGTGAGAGGGAAAAGAGGGCAGATCTGCACCAACCTCGGAGGTACCTGTATGGCCCCCCATTACTAGAGTATAAGCGAGGAAACTGAGGTCCAGCTCTTCAAAGGTGTTTCGATGCCTCACTCCTCTGGGAAGGCCTGTACTCCCCAGAGGAGTCAGTTGCTTAAATAATTGTGAGGATCTGGGCCATACACCGAAAGGCTATGGTGTTCCTGTCTCTGGGCTGGCACATCTGCAGTCACACATTTACCCAGCCCTATACACACCAATCTCCTGCCATACTGGTGCTCTATCTGGGTGTGTTTTGCGCTGGGATTTCTGGGGTGTGTCCTAAGGTCCCTAGCACCTGAAGCTGCTCCAGGAATTGGTTTGTGGTGTATTGTGGGAGAACTTGGATGCCCTTCCCAGGCTCCTGTGTGGAATTGGTTCCAAGCTGCACCACTGAGCTACAGGGTCAGTGCTACACCCCCTGCTTTGGCTTAAGGATGTTAAAATGCGGTTAATTGACTAGTCGATGGAATTTCCATCGACTAGTCAATAGGCCCTTCTGCATTCCTCCTTTGAAATGTACAAGAGCCTCTGCTGACTCCTCCGACTCCGGGCCACATGCAGGTGCCTGCTTTGAAATGCACAAGAGTCCCCAGTGGGGGCTCTTGTGCACTTCAAAGCCATGGAGCCCAGGGTCATGCTGCATGCTGCTAGGAGCCCAGTGTCAGCTGGGGAGTCCTCAGCTGCCCCCAGGCTCCATGGCAGCTGCCCCTTTGAAATGCACAGAGGCAGCATTTGAAAGGATCAGCTGTGAGGCAGCTGCCCCTTTGAATCACGGCCTCCGCGTGTTTCAAAGGGGCAGTGGAGCCTGGGGTCAGCTGGGGATTCCCCAGTTTATCCCGGGCTCCACGTGGCACTTCCCCGGAACCCAGGGTAAGCTGTGCAGTCCCCAGCTGATCCCAGGTTCGGGGAAATGCCGAGGGGAGCCCGGGATCAGACTGGGGAGTCCCCAGTTGACCCCGGGTCCATGGCTGCCCCTTTGAAACGCACAGCTGTGCGGCGCTGCCACTTTGAAGTACCCCTGGCCCCCCTCCCCTTTGCTGCCTCTCATAGAGGCAGCAGCAGAGGGGGAGAGGGTGGATATCAACTAGTCAAAAGACTATCTCATAAGCAAATGCTTATCGGATAGACGACTAGTCTTTAACATCCCTACTTTGGATCTGTAAGAGGAACCCCTTCAGAGTGCCAGGTCTCTAGGAGTCTCCCTTCCTCCAGGATAAGCCATGCAGCTTCTCCACCTCCTTCAGCTGGACATCTGGGCTCCAACACCCCTACTTTGCACCATGAGCTTCTACTGATTGATACAGACCCTGACAGAAGCTTGTCCACTCTTCAGGGATTAATGCACCTTGCCAAACATCTGTAGTAACACCAAACAGTGTCACAACAGTTGGGGTTATCAGTGTAAGGCACACAGCACAGGGACCAGACAGTCAGAGCACAGTTCGTTCAGGTTAGCCCAGAACCCAGCCACATTAAAGTGAGCCTCTCCATTCAAGCTCTGTTACTGCATCTGTCCTCCTTGGTCAGAATCCACATGAGAACCCTGGCTCTTCCCAGTAGCCTTCCCCCTCCCTTAGTCTCCTTCTGGTGAATGCTGAATCACTTCCCTTGGGTGAGCTGTCCCTCGGGGTCTTGGCTTGCTAGGCATCAGAGTCCTGGTGACTGAATTTGCCGTTGTCTGCTCAAATGCTGTACTGATGTGGGGGCCCAAGCTCCAGGCAGCTAGGCCACACCAGATCTGCCCTCAGAGGAAGCAGCTCCTTCCCACTGGGCAGCGTTCCCTCTATTTTTCATGTGTGGAATGAATTTTGTTTTGCGCAGCTAGGCATGTGTAGATGTGCACCACCAATATAAATACATGCTACTGCTGGGTGTGGATGCTCTGCTAATCAGCTGGGTGGCATTTGAATCTCTCCTGGGTGGTTGCCCAAGTGCTTAGCTTAGAGCAGGGGTGGGCAATAATTTTTAATGGGAAGGCCACTCCAAGATTTTAGTAAGTGGTCAAGGGCCGCACTTCTGTGGAGGGGGAGGAGTATGGGACAGAGTTTTGGTGTAGAAGGGTGCTTGGGATATAGGACTGGGATCCAGGAGGCAGTGTGGGGTCTGAGAGGGAGTTTGGGTGAAGGAGAGCGTTATGATCTGGGGCAGGGGCTTGGGGTGCAGGGTCCAGGAGGAGTTATGGGGGGAGGGAGGTAGGAGGGGGTGCAGGGTCTGGGACGGAGTTGTGATGTGGGAGAAGAGCTGAAAGGGGGTGCAGAGGGTTTGGGTGGTAACATGGGGCAGGGAACTGGGATGCAGGGTCAGGGAGGGTGTATGGGTGCAGAAAAGGATTCTGGTCTGGGGGAGGGGTATAGGAGGGAGTTGAGATCTGGAGGAGGTGGGAAGAGGGGATACAGAGTGTTTGGGTGGTGGCCTGGGGCAGGTAGTTGGGGGAAAAGAAGGGCTGGGATGTCAGAGGCAGGCTCTGGCTGGGAGGCACTGACCTCGGCAGCTACCAGCCAGCAGCTTTGCAGGAGCCTGAGACAGGCTCCCTGTCTTTGTGTGTGTGTGTGTGGGGGGGGGAGAGGTCTGCTTCATCTGGCTCTGCTCCAACACAGGGAAGAGGCTTCATTCCCCGACCCTGCCTTCAGCAAAATTTTTCAGCTCCTATTGGCTGGAAACTAGCCAATGGGAGCTTGGCGATTTTGTTAGTGATGGGGACAGCACAAGGTGCTTTCTCCTCCCTGCGCAGCTTGCAGAGCAATTAGCAGCCTGCTGTTTAAGCGGCTGCAGCTGCTTTTTAGCAAGGGTACAGGGGAGGCAGCCACTGGCTGGATTTGGCCTGTTAGCTGCCTCTTGCGCACCCCTGGTTTAGAGGGAACAATGCCACTAGGTAACAGTGCAACACACCAGAGAAACTGAGGTACCCAGGACTCAGGGAAATATTACAAAATAGTCCTATTTTGTCACAGCTTGCTACAGTTTTGCTGAAGCAGCTCTGTTTCAGCACTTCCTCTGACTGTCCATTCCAACTGAGGGACAAGCTATGAAGTCGTTGGAGGAGACATAAGTTACTCACCCAAGGTTACATAGGAGGCCCAGCTTGGAGCAAGAGGATTTGCTAGCTAGGTGCAAAGGGCTGGGGCATTTCATCAGCAAGTTCTTTACCCTGCCTGAAGCAGGTGTAGGTCCACTGGCTGTACCCAGTCTGGCTAGCACCTGTCAAGCCCCTGAGCACTGGGGGAAAGAATTTCCTCAGATTCTCAGTGGAGACCAGGCCTGAGAACCCCATAACCTGGCTCTGTCACTTGCCTTCTAAGCTCTTAGGGCCAGGACTGACTTCTAATGTTGCTGCGGATGGGGCTGTTTCGGTGCAGCCAAAAGGCAAATACAGTACAGAATGCGGGGAGGGGAGAATTGAAAACATCCACTCAATGTGCAACTGGCAGTCAAAAAAGCAAATAGAATGTTAGGAATCATTAAAAAAGGGATAAAAAATAAGACAGAAAATATCTTATTGCCTCTATATAAAACAATGGTATGCCCACATCTTGAATACTGCATACAGATGTGGTTGCCTCATCTCAAAAAAGATATATTGGCATTGGAAAAGGTTCAGAAAAGGGCAACAAAAATTATTAGGGGTTTGGAACGGGTCCCATATGAAGAGAGATTAAAAAGACTTGGACTTTTCAGCTTAGAAGAGAAGAGATAGAGGTCTATAAAATCATGACTGGTATGGGAAAAGTTATTTACTTATTCCCACAATATAAGAATTAAGGGTCACCAAATGAAATGAATAGGCAACAGGCTTAAAACAAACAAAAGGAAATTTTTCTTCACCCAGTGCATAATCAACCTATGAAACTCCTTGCTAGAGGATGTGGTGAAGGCTAAGACTTTAAGAGGGTTCAAAAAAGAGCTAGATAGATTCATGGAGGTTAGGTCCATCAATGGCTATTAGCCAGGATGGGTAGGAATGGTATCCCTAGCCTCTGTTTGTCTGGAAATGGGTGACAGGGAAGGGATCATGTTAAGATGACCTGTTGTGTTCCCTCCCTCGTCTAGGGCATCTGGTATTGGCCACTGTCAGCAGACAGGATACTGAGCTAGATGGACCCTTGCTCTGACCCAGTATGGCTGTTCTTATGTGATGGGGAACCAGCGTACCTGTCCTGAGACACACAACCCCGGCGGGAGAGTGGAGCCTGCGTGCACAGGGAGGGGTGTATGTACAGAGGGGGCAGGAAATGCCTTTCCAGAGGCCTCAGCTGACTGGCATTAGCTTCAGGGCTGTGAGCTCACATGACAGCTGGGGGCTGAGTGCAGGAGGGCGTGGGAGCCAATCCAGCACCGGGGAGCCTGGGCGATGCTTGTCCTCCACCCCACCCCCCCGCACCTCGCAGGGGGTGAGGAGTCTTCTCAGGGCTTTTAGCCCCTGACCCGCTGGGCGCCCCGTGCTGCCAGCGCTCGCTGCCTGCCCAGAGATGCGGGTTGAAAGGGGCGAAAGAGGCGGCAGGGGCCGGAGCAAGGGGCTGTGACGGGGGCGAGGCAGGGGGAATAAGCTGGGTGCCACGGGCTGCCCCGGAGATTGCTGGTGGGGGAGGTGCAGTGGCTGGAGGGGGCAGCTGCGACACGTGGCACGGAGACACCAGTAGCCCTGGGAGGGGGCTGCGGACCGGGGCCAGGGGTTCCCCGCCTCCTCCATCCAGGGGGCTGTCGCCTTTCGCCCAGCCCCTGCTCCCCCCCGCCCCGTACCTGGGTGACCGTCAGGGCTGAGGCGCTGATGACCCCGCAGAGGAAGGCAGCTCCATGCAGAGCCAGCTCCGCCAGCTGCAGCGCGGACACCGCCATGTTCCCCTCGGCGCCCCAAGCCCCAGTCCCCGCCCCCTGGGGAGGCTCCCGGCCTGCGCTGTCCCCCCGCCCTCCCTGCACAACTGAGCCCGCTGGCTCCCGACTCCGGCGCGAAAACACAAGCGCCGCTTCCGGGCGCGCAGTGCGGGGCCGGCCCCCTGCGCTCCCAACCGCAGCGGCCTCCCCGGCCGTTGCCAGCGAGTGGTCCCCACGCGGCGCCCGGCCACTTCTGCCAAGCGCCAAAGGGGCTTCGGCCTGGGGGTGTCAGCGCCAGCGGCCTAGTCCCAGCACACACGGCGCCGCTGTAAAGCAGCGTGTGACAGCCCCGCAACCGAGCACTCCAGCAGGGCTCCGGGCTAGGGCCGCTTCGCCGTGTGGCGTTCAACAACAGGGCGCAGGCTTTTGGTCACGAGCAGCTCTTGTTTGCTGCCCCAGTCAGACTTGCACCATATAACTCCTTGAACTTGGGGCAGGGGGCACTGCTGGGGTTGGGGACGGCTGGCAGGCTCCTTACCCAGATCCCTGCAAGTGGCCAGCATGTCCCTGCAACTCCTGGCTCCCCCCATGATCTCCAGCTCCCAGCAGCAGAGAACCAGACTCAACTGGGGCTCCAAGTGCAGCTCACAGCAGAGGCAGCACCCCAGACATGCTAGCCCACCACACTCTGCCCCCTGACCTATCCCACACTCTCAGCATTAGCCCAGGCAGCTGCCTGATCTGCTTGGGCAGCACCAGACACAGCTGCACCAACCCCTGCAGAAGTCACAGAATCCATGACTTCCTGGGCAGATACTATCCTAACAAGTAATGCTGTATCCAGCTCTGTCCAGTCAATACCTTAAGCACCACAGCTGTGCCCAGCAGCAGTACAGGATTTTGGATGTGGGGTGTTAGTGATTAACTGGTTAACCCCACTGCAACTGCAACAGCCCCATCGCAGTAGGGGGCATTCCAGCCCACCCACCCCTTTTAATTGGTTAATCAGTTCAACATAACAGTTAACCAACTAATTAAACAGGGTTTTACATCCCTATTGTGGATTGTTTTCTTGCAATTTGTAGATATGCAGCAACATGTGAAACAGAGAGAGCAGGCTCAGAGGAACACAGCATGGTGAGGTTTCTACTTGTCTTTATTGCCCGGGGGAGCTAATGCTGCCGTCCTGGCATGGCACTGCTTCCCTTATGCTTAATTCCTAGTATTTATCAGTTGTAAAAGACCATATTGTGTGTAGTCAAATGCCCACCCTTGGCCACACATAGCATTCCAGCCACAAATGTACAACCAACCATCTTAAAACATGCTTGAGCCAGGCTCTATCACTTTTCCACTGATGGCACCAAGTTTGCTGTGCACTGAGAGAGACTAGACCCTTTCCAGGCAACTCTCTACCAGCAGTTGTGTTATCACACAAATATCTATTAGCTAGTTCTGAGCTAGTGTCCTCTCTTGGAGCCTGAGCTAACAGTCAGTCTGGTTTCTAACCTTGAGCAGGTGATTTGTTTTCTGTTGATTTCATAATGCTTCTCCTCACTTCAATCTCAGAGGGCCTTCCAACCTCTCCTTTGCAGAGAAATGAGCCCTGGGCCCAGGGCTGGAAGATAACAGAGAGGGTTTAGTTTTGCTCTGGTCCCATCTCCCAGTTGCAGGGAGAATTTGCGCTTGCAGCTAGGAGCTGTGCCTGTGAAGCGTCACAAAGATGAAATCACATCCCTCTTACCTTACAGAGTGCTGGAGAGGCCACAGCCCTGTCCTGAGCCTACACTCCTCTCCATTCCCAAACTTCAGCCACACACTGCTGCTGAAATGCAACTGAGCAGGGGTGATTGTAGCCAGACCCAAGGCTGAACCTCCTTTCCCACTCAAAGAAATAACACACTGTTCCAACAGCCTGGGATCTTTCACATGCTTAAAGAGCAGTCAGCTCCTGGTTTTCAAAGTCACCACCTGAAAACCTCATGGGCTGAGCTCCTCTTGCTGGGGTTTGACTCAATGAGTGAGAGCAGGCAGGTATGGGGAAGGCCCCTAGTTTATAATGGTGGGTTATGAAGACAGGAGCAGCTCCCTCAACTTGGAGGCAAAACTTTCTAGCTGTTAGTCTTCCCTTGGCTACCTGCAGTAAGCACAGGCCCACAGGCGAAGGGAGGTTTGCTAATGGACAGTCTCAAGCAGGGGCAAGGCAGGAGTACCTATAGCTCCCTTACCCCATGCAACAAGGGAGAGGCTAGCAAGCAAATCCTCCATCCTCACCAGCAGTCAGGTATCAGTACAAGGGTTAGGGAGTTGGAGAAACGCTGCAGCGTTGTCAGGAAAATCCAGTCCCAAGAGTCTAACATGGCTACCCCCCTAAGACTGTAACTTACACACAAACACACACTCCCTCCCTCCCTCCCCAGCACTTTGGAAATTATGTTATATATAATCATGAGCTTTCATGACCAAAGCCTACATCTCTGCTCATCCAAGGAAGTGGGTTTTGTATATTTTGTTAGTCTCTAAGGTGCTACAGGCCAGCTCCAAGAGGAGTGGGGAGTCCACAAGGGTAGGATGTGGCTTGGAGCTGGGGTGTTAAGATGCTTCAGTTAGATGGTGGTGTCTGGGGCTGGGCATTGTACCTAAAATGCGCAGAGGCCCTGAGCCCTATAAGCACCTCTCCTCTCCCATGCACACAGGTGAAGCCATCGCACAGCAGAAAACCCTGGCTGGCCCTTGGAAGGGCACACTGTCCAGAGTCACACAGGTGGCAGTGCTGAGGGCAGAATGTGTCCTCAACCCTCCTTACGGTGTACAGAGGCTGCTGGGTAGCTCCCTGGCACCTAGAAGAGATAGCCCTCTCCTGAGGGTTTGGCTTGAGAGGGGGTCCCCCAGCGCATCCAACAAAGGATACTCAGAGGTACAGTGAAGAGCCCAAATGGGGTTTGGCCATGCACTGAAGTCCTGGAGCAATCCTCAGAGAGGCAGGTAGAGGGAGTACTCTGAGTGGGCCCACTTCTTTACAGGCTTGCTGGTCCTGCCGATCATGGGCAGCTTCTGGGCATAGCGGGAAATGTGGCTGGGGCCATGGTGCTGCAGAAAGCAGGTCTGGAACCGTCGGCCCTGACATCGCCGGCCCACCTGCCGCCCAGCGATTACAAAGCTGAAGTGAGGTGGACCTTGGGGAGTGAAGCGGCATTTCTGGAAGACATCGCGGACCCCAGGCCGGTGGCCCTGCTGGCGTGATGCACTCCGAGAGCGGGGCATACTGGCTGAACGATGCAGAGCTGGCCTGCCTGGTGGGTAATCTGCCCGGGGGCTCTCCTCCTCCCGAGGGCTCACCGTGGCATTGGCTGTCAGCTGGGGCATCTTGCGCACCACATCCCCTGTGCCAAAGGCTGGCTGCTCTTTCTTGGTGTCCAAGACCTTGGGGCCAGGAGGCGTTGGCTCAGGTGAGTGCAGCCCGGAGCCCGTGCCAAAGCGGGTGGCCAGGCTGTCTCCAAAGAAGTCGTAGAGCTCCTGGTAGGTCTCATGCAGGGAGACTGCAGGAGGGTCAGCAGAGATGCCGGTGCCCAGCTGGGGGCCCCCGCTGCCCATCTGCAGCAGGTGGCTGGCAATGCCAAAGCTGAACTCCACCTGGGGATCTTGCAGGGGGCTGAGCCAGGGAGAGCTCTCCCGCCAACACCCATCCCTACACAGCCTGTCCCCCTGGGCTGACACAGACACTGCCTGCGCCTTCATCTTCAGCAGGCGCTCCACTGCCACCTGGCAAAAGAAGAGCTGTTCTGGTTAGAGACCCTGGCATCTTTGCTCCTTAGCACCAGCTGTGCCCCCCCCCCCAGGGGTTTGCTGGTTCACTTGGGCCCCTGAGCAAGGCTGCGCTCACACAGCCCTCTCTGCCCATCCCCATCCCTAAGGGGTAGTGGGAAACCCCCTTCACTGTACCCAAGTTGAAGCCAAGTCATTCACATCCCTTTTCTGGCAGGGGCCCTGTGTCTAGCCTGACCAAGGCCAGAAGCTCTGCTCTTGGGAGATCACGAAGGGAACACATGGAGCTCCTGAGAGAAGGGGCTCCTGAGCTGCTTGGAACCACTATAACTGTGTGGGCCCTGTAGGCAGAGCCCTGGCTCAGCCCTCTCCACTGTACATGTGGGGTGAGACTCACCAGGATGGCTCCATACACCTTGTGCCCATCAGCCTTCACCTGGGCATTGGAGACAGAGTAGTCATCCAGCACGGCCTGCAGGTTTGCCCAGTAGGTGGAGAGATGGGGGTAGAGGACTCGTTCCACTGCCTGGGGAGGAGAGTGCAAAAGACCCAGCCCCAAAAGGGCCCTTTACTGACTGGGCCCCAAGAATCAACAGCACACCCACTGCGTGAGATCCTGAAGTACCAGCCTGGGAACTCAGCCAGGATCTTCTGCCTTGTGTGCGCACAAAGAAGGGACTGGAGCACAGCAGGGGGTACCTGTTCCTCCCATGCCCCCCAACATAGAAGGACCCAGCATAGCCACCCTCCTGGCATAGCATCACAGCTTCAATCCACAGCCCCAAGGAAACAGGGTGTTCAGCCTGGACACCACTGTTTGCTCTCCTCCCCCTGTCCAAAGATCATGTGGGATCGAGAAGTGTCCCTTACCTTCCATCCCAGGGCATGCAGCCCCACCACTGCCCCATAATGAGAGCAAAGCGGGCGCACCGGATCAGCCAACACCTTCTGGAGGGACAGCAGGATCTGGTGGTATAGGCCACTGACCAGGTCACCATGGGTCCTGAAGACAACAGAGCAGAGGCTGAAGAGTCCCTGGGGATGGCACTCATGCATCTCACTCATGACTCTCCCCTCCCCTCCCCTATTGTGCTCCATCAGAGCTGCAGGCCTGGAAGAAGGGAACTCATACACCACGGGGGCATAACCAGGGCCCTGCTTAGGAGAGCAGGGGCAGCACTGGGCACTGAAGGAAACTCCCACTGACACCAAACATGCTGGGTGGGGCACAGGTGATGGTAGCGGTTGCAAGGGCTCCACCCCACCCCAGGCCGCACCAGAAGATGTGGCTAAGGAGCATGGCAGCATAGTCCCGGAGCGTCCAGTGGTCATTGAGGGGGTTGATGGATGCAGCAAGTGGTTCCAGCACGCAGTACATGACGCTGGCGATCAGGCTCTTGACATAGGAACCCAGGCACAGGTAGGGATTCTGGATGAGGCTCTTGGCAATGTGCAGCAGGCGGTTCAACTGCTCCAGGTCATGGCTGACTGACTTCACCTGGGAGGTGAGAGGGCAGGAGAAGGAAGAGAGCACAAGTCTCATTGCTGCTGGAAGAAGGGCAGGGGCCACGCCCGGGGAGCCAAATGCTTGGGAGGATCTCTCACCCACACCCCTGCTTCTCATGCCCTGAGGCCTCCTGCTCCACTCACCCCGCTGACCACGTAGACAAAGTAGGGCAGCAGGGCTGCGATCTTCGAGTTGGTCTGCAGGTCTTGGAGGGCAACCTGTGAGGGGGTGAAGTGTCAGATAAGGGTCAGAGTGTGCAAATGGAGAGCTTGTGGGGTGGGGGGCATAAGAAGCACTGTCATGTAGCCATTGTCCCTTAGCTCCCTCCCAGACCAGTGATCCATGTTGTGTGTCCTCCTGAGCCAGTCAGAGCTGGTGGGCTGAACCACTGGCACCAGAACTTTCAGGGGTCCTTTCCCTCCTGGGCTGCATCCAGCAGCTTCTAGAATACTAGAACTGGAAGGGACCTCAAGAGGACATCGAGTCCAGTCCTCTGCCCTCACGGCAGGATCAGGCACCATCAGATCATCCCTGATAGATGTCTCTCCAACCTGCTTTTAAATATCTCCAGCGATGGAGATGCCATAACCTCCCCAGGCAATTTATTCCAGTGTTTAACCACCCTGACAGGTAGGAAGTTTCTCCTAATGTCCAACCTAAACCTCCCTTGCTGTAGTTTAAGCCCATTGCGTCTTGTTTTATCAGAGGTCAAGGAGAACAATTTTTCTCCCTCCTCCTTGTAAGACCCTTTTAGATACTTGAAAACTGCTATCACGTCCCCTCTCAATCTTCTCTTTTCCAAACTAAACAAGCCCAATTCTTTCATTCTTCCCTCAAAGGTCATGTTTTCTAGACCTTTCATCATTTTTGTTGCTCTTCTCTGGACCATCTCCGATTTCTCCACATCTTTCTTGGAATGTGGTGCCCAGAACTGGACACAATACTTCTGTGGAGGCTGGGGCACTGCAGTCCTTGAAACAATCCCCCCACTCCCATTCCAGGCCCATCTGACAAAGGCACTGACCCCCAGCCCCTCACCCACCTTCATTAGGTGGGTGTCATCCCCAAGCACAGCTCGGGTCACGTGCTGGTAGTACTTCAGTAGGTCATCTGAGAGTGTGGAGACAGCGCTGGGCACTGCAGGAGAAGCCAGGAAGGGAAGGGTTACAGGAATTCAGTGACCACCCTGCCGGAGCACCAAGAATCTTTATGAGAACAGCAGCAGCCCAAGCCCCAGTATATGGTAGGGACCTGCCAAGGGGCATTGTTCAGAAAGGAGATGGAGGAATGGGGGGTGGAGAGGTGTCAGAGAAAGAGCAGGGAAAACCCCCCCCATGAAAGGATTGGGATTGCTTAGAGAAGGAACAAGAGAAAAGTTGATAGATAGCAAATGGGACGGAGAAGAGAGGTCTGGTGCTTCTGTTCTCCCAATCTCTAAGAAGACAGGCATTGCCCAAAGGCAGCAAAGTTCCTAACTGATAAAAGGACATGTTTTTGCATACATTGCCTGATTGGCCTGGGGCAGTGCCTGATACAGGGCAGTGCAGAGGCCCAGAACTAAGTGAGACGCGGGGGACATGGATGAGGATGTGGTTAATTAGGACAAGTGAGAGCAGGTAGTTAATGGTAGCAAAGATTTGGGAAGCAGAGAAAGCCTTCTGCTTTAGGGTTTAGCTTAAGATCAGCTTAACAGGGAAAGAGGATGAGGATACTGTTAGCTCTGCAGGGCAGCAACTGTCTGTCTGTACAGCACCCTGCTTCAATACAGTAGGGAGATGCACATAAGGGAATGAGTTGCTCAGCAATTCTCACCAGCTCCCTGCGGTTCCAGATTTCCTTTCCCATCCAGGTAAGAGACGTGAACTACAAGGCAAGCACAGATGCTATTACACAACTTGGATGATTGCTCCAGCCTAGAATGCTCCTCTTCTAGTGAGGCAGTCTGGGAAAGGGTTCTAGATACCCAAGTGACAGAGCAGGGGGCATCAAACCCCATGTAGCCAGCTCTGAGGAGACCTCCAGGGGATAGCAAACTCAGGCCCAAGCTATTACACATTAGGTGCAGGCCCAGTGAAGAGTCATTAGCCCAACAGCTTGGATCTGAGCACCGGAGGAACCAATTTACAGGGGAAATAACACAGGTCTTGCCTGACTGAGCAGTGACTCAAGGAGACTGGTAAGCAGCCCTGACAAGGAACTATCATCTCCTGGGAGCCTGCATAGCACCCTGCTACAGGATAGACAGGTGGTGGAGGCAGACTACCCGGAAAGGCAGAGGGGCTGAGTGTCCTGTTGCTTGCAGACAAGGGGAAAGGATGTGATGAGGGGATTCTCCCTAGGGCTTGGAGCCTTGTAATTTGGGAGATTCAGATCTAGGTGAGAGAGTCTAGAGGAGACACGGTTCTTCCCTCCCCCCCCCCCCCCCCGGAGCAGGGCAACACGGGATTCTCCCTAGGGCTTGGAGCCCTGTAATTTGGGAGATTCAGATCTAGGTGAGAGAGTCTAGAGGAGACACGGTTCCTTTCCCCCCCCCGGAGCAGGGCAACACGGGATTCTCCCTAGGGCTTGGAGCCCTGTAATTTGGGAGATTCAGATCTAGGTGAGAGAGTCTAGAGGAGGCAGGGTTCCTTCCCCCCCCCCCCGAGCAGGGCAACACACACCTCTCACCGCTGTCTCTGCACAGCCCTTGGGGAGGTTGGTGGCCAGGGCCAACTCCACGAGGTTGATCTCACGGTCCTCCTGGAAGTAGAGCTCCCCCTCCTTGATAGCACGGAAGGGAAGGGGGTCCTGGGAGCCATAGCCGCACACCACCTGCCAAGGACACCAGCCACTCACTGCCCCGCCGGCACTCCCAGGCTCTCCGTGTATGTGTGTGTGTTGTGTGGGGTGGGGTGTGGTATGTGTTGGGGGGGAGGGGCAGAGGACTGGAGCGGGCGCTCTTAGGAGCCCGCCCAGCTCCCCTCTCCAGGGCCGGAAAGCGCAGCAGCCGCCGGGGAGTCCCCGGCCGGGCTGGGGCTGGCCCCGCTGCCGCTCGCTCACCTCCACGTTGCTCCAGCGAAGGGCCCGGTTGAAATCCTCCACGGTGAGCTTACGGCGCTTGGTGTGCTTGAGGAACTGCGCGCTGTTCTGCGGGGGGAGAGCACAGTGAGGGGCTGGGGCCGGGGCCGGGGCCGGGGCAGCCCCCGCGGGGATCGCACCGCCCCGGCCCGGGCGGTCTGCGCACCTGGGCGGCCTCCCGCAGGCGGTAGCACGCGTCCTCGGCCAGCAGCGCGGCCAGCTCGTCCGGCAGCTCCAGCCCCGCGCTCTCCGCCATCAGGCGCACGGACTCGCGCGGCAGCTCCACGAAGCGCCGCTCCTCGCGCTCCGCCATGGCTGCGCGAGAGGGGCGGGGCGGGGCCGAGCCGCGGGCTTAGCCGGCGGCCGCCTGAACACCTCGCCCCTCAGCGCGCCGAGCCCCGCCTCTTCCGCCTCCAGCCAAGCAACAGGTTGTACGAGCGCCGCCATTGGCCGCCGTGCACATCCATTCAAGCCTGCTGGGGGGGGGCCGGGCCGGGCGGAGGTCCCACGCGCTGGGCCGCCTCAGCTCCGAGCAGGGGCGAGCTTGTCAGGCTGAGCCTGGGCTTGGCTGCGAGTGCGGAGGTCATCCACCAGCCACCTCTGCTTCCAGCACTCCTCTCCCACCATGCACGCTGACCAGAAGCAAGTCCACTTTGGATAAAATATGCCAAAATTTGCTCAGGCCATGCTAAGCCTGGACCACAAGTAGACTGCTGCAGCTGGAAAACCAGTACTGGCCCCCGTAAATCCATATGGGCCTGGGACCCAGCAACTCACCCAATCTGGCTCAATGGCTTATTGCAGCTGCAGTGAAACGATCAGTATAGCCAGTGTTAAATAGCGTACTACACTGCAGGCTTCTACTTAGAACTATGACCCCATGCTGCTGCTACACCCATCCCTGCCCCTGGTTAACCTACTCCTAAGGTTCTGGCTGCCCTTTCCCCCTCACCTCCTGATCTGTGCCCCCAGAAAGTCACCAGACCTCCTTGTCAACCTCTTCCTGACACTGGCCAAAATGGCTAGCTAGAACACCAGGAGGATGTTGGACAGGGAAGTGCACTGACTATTTCTGCTCCTCCCTTCAATCATGCATGCAGGCAGTTACTCTGGGCTGTGTTCCATGGCTCCCTAGATCCCTTTGAGCAGCGGGCACTGCCAGGGATTCTCTGCTTGTTGTCCCCTTCTAGTTCCCTGATTATGGCCCTATGTCCTCAGTCCAGTCCCTGTTTTTTTATTAGTTGTCTCCATTTGGACCCTAGATTTAGTTGCTCCTTATCTTAGGCCTGCTCACCTCCCAGAACTCCATAGGTGCAGTGAATGCACGTGTGTGTAGTCTGTCAGTTTAACAATGACATTTTCATGCTCTTTTTGTGGCTTCCGGAGAGACTCTGAAGTCCAAAGCGTGACATGCATGCTTGTGACCAGATCAGGGAAAGACATCGGTCAGCATCTTGGTAGCTATAGCAGTAGTACAGGGCTTTTCCCTGGCAGCTAACAATTATTTCTATTATCTTCAAAGAGTTGGAATGCTCCAAGTTTTGTGTGTTACCAGGCTGATCTGTTTCATGCAGCCTTCCCAAGATCATCCAGTTTTATTACACCAAAGTGTGTGTGGTTCTTGATACTGTCCTCATAGTGCTTTCTGGAGTGGCCTTGATTCCAAGGTCCTTGTGCCAATTCTCCACACAAAACATTCCTGATGAGTAGATGTTCAGACATCCTAATGGTGAGCCCAACCCACCATTTTGGAGCTTTTATCAGCATGACCTCAGTGCTTATGGCATTTGATTTGGGGAGAATCTGCAGGCTGGTAATTTTGTCCTGCCAATGGATTTCTATAATGGCATGCAGAGACTGCATGTGCAAGGCCTCCAGAGGTGCGTCTACACTGCACCATAACTTGAAATAAGATATGCAATTTGAGCTACACAAATTGCGTATCTTATTTCGATGCTATGAAATAAAGTGCTATTCCAAAACATTCCTTACTCCTTGTAGAATGAGGCTTACAGGGACATCAGAATAGCAAGCCCGAAATAAGACTAGCGAGAATGAGAATAGCAAGCCCCGGCTTGCTGTGAAGACGCAGGATAGCGATTTTGGGATACTCAGGTATCCTGAAATAGCGTTGCAGTGTAGATGTAGCCTAGCTGTTTGAGATGCCATTTGTACGGTGCGTAGGTCTCTCAGCCCTAGAAGAGAGATGTGAGCACAAGAGCATTATCAAGTTTTATTTCTGGTGAGAGGATTATGTTGTAGGAGTTCAGGACTTTGTTACATAGCTTTCTTAACGACCAATCAGTATTCTGTTTGTGATTCTGTTCATGATCTCTTTGTCAAAAGGTCCATTTGAGACAGGTAAAACTGCCAGCTTGCTTTAGTTGGATTCCCCAGCTGATTGTGCTTGGGTACAGGACACAGACTGGTGAAGATGACTCATGTAACACCACAGGTTCCTCTAGGCTCATTCTGAGGTCAGTTTTGATGCTTCAGCAAAGCAATCAATGATGCACTGGAGATATCCCTGTGTGTGCTAGAGTGCTTCTCTGAAGATCTCCCTCAGCTGCAAAGAGTGTTTCTTTTAGGAGTGGTTTGGTTATTTTTGTTTTAGCATTAAGCCTTAGAAGATGGCAGACTGAGCCAATGCATCTTTATCTGATGGATATGCTGCCGTTGAGCCCTTCTGTAGTATGGTTGAGAAGACCAGCTGTACAGACCAGCATTAAATACCAGACTGCACTACAGGGCTCTCCTTGAAATTACCGAAACCACATTGCTGTCATTGCACCCACACCAGCTTAACCTGTTCAGTGCTGGAAAATCCCTCTGGAATGGTGTGCACAGGTGAGGCACAATGGGGAGAAGGGGCTATATCCCCTCTAGAACCCCAATCCTAGCCTGGCCCCCTTTTGCCCATGCGGCCTCACCTGCTTGCCCCTGAGGAGGAGAGAGTTGCAGGCACTGGGGCCTAAATACCTTTTCTACTTCTCTCCCCTACCTCCTACCTGTTTCAGTTGGGGAAGGCAGCACCTAAACTGCTGGGAGAAGACTGTGCTGCCCCATGGGACCTACTGCAGCTGAGGGAGGGGTGCCTGTCCCATGACCCCAGCCCTGGAGCTACGATCAGGGGGAGAGGCACCTCCCTCCCAGCCCTGGCACTGCTGTGTGGAGAGAGCTGGTGGGGGAAGGCGTTTCTCCCCACTGTAGTCCCAGGGCACTCTGCACCCCAAACGCCTTCTTTCTGGCCCCATCCCAGAGCCCACATGCCTAGTCAGAGCCCTCACCCCCTGCACCCAAACACAAACCCTGCTCCAGCCCTAGCCTCACCCACGAATTTTGTTGTGTGCACCAATATGAAGGGGATGTATCACACAGCATCTCCAGAGTGGTGCACATAAAATTAATTCCACACGTGTGAAAAAAACTTAGAGAGAACACTGGGGGGGGCAGGGCCTAGCCAGCTCAGCTGGGGCTGGGAAGCACTTTGTCCTGCTCAGAGCTGCTTCTCTTGGGGCCCTGCCCCTTCCCAGTGCAACCTCCGCCTTTGAATCCCCTTCCCATAAATCCCTCCCTGACAGCCCTCACTGAAGCACATGGTGCTGCTGTTGGAACTAAAGTGGCCAAAGCCAGGGTCTAGCCACACCACGCCACGCCATTCACCACTCAGGCCCCACTGGCCATTACTGATATTCCACCCCTCTGAGAAGAATCATCCCCACTCCCAATAATGTGCATGCAGAATACTGTCAGGCCAACAGCATTCAGAGGAGACTGGGCAAGGAGACAGGACACAGGCCTGGGGCCAGCCGGGGACTGCCCGCTCTCCACTGGAGATAGGCTCCCAGCCACTCCCTCATCCCCACCCCCATGACAGGCACAGCCCAGAGAGGCACATGGCTAGACCCTTTATTCCCTTTCCAGTCACATGGTACAGACACAGCAAAGTCAATCTAAAATAGTATCACCCAGTCTCAGGGCACCATCCTGGCTTTCACTACCACCCCCCTTAGCTGTTCTGCCCACATACCGCTCCACCATTTTGGGCAGAAAGCCCTGCAGAAAGTGATAGAAGTCCTGGAACAGGGGGCCTTGCTGGGGGGCTGGGGTGAAGCACAGGAGGGTCCGTGTATCCTCCTGGCTCCCACCCACCTGGGCACAGGCTGTGAACCTCAGCAATGGCTCTGCCCCCCTGGAATCTCCCTCCTGCTGGATTATGGCCTCAGATACCTTCTCCTCCACCTCCAGGGAGCTAGCCTCCTGCTCTGTGTCTGGCTGGGGGCTGCCCAGGTGCCAGAGCTGGCGCCGAATGCGGCGTCGGCCCATCCAAACGCGGTGCCACACAGCACAGCTCCAGCTCACACTCTCCCCCTCCTCTGGTGCTGGGCCCTCTGCTCTCAGCCTCTTTCTGGCTGGGGAGACAACCAAGCTTCCTCCCTCATCAGACTGAGGATGCTTGGATCCCACTATGGGCTGCTCCCCTCCACCCTGCTCTGTGGGCTCCTGTATCAGGGGCTGCCCTGCAGCCTCCGTGCAGCTGCACTTCAGCACGTCCTTCAGCACAAACGTGATGGCAGAGCACACCTTTCCAAACCAGCAGCGACGGAAATCCTTCACCTGGCACAGCTGCCGCCGGCTCCCAGGGGAGAGCGCCATTGGCGTGAAGGGAATGGTGAGCAGAAATCCATCGGGGCCCAGTTCCCCAGCCTCCGGCACTCCTGGCTGGAAGAGCCGCACCAGCCCCCAGGCTTTCCCCTTGCTGGATTTGCGTTGATATTGCAGGCTGCGGCAGTACTTGGCCCCGTCCCGGCAGCAGTGCTGGAACCGCAGCGCTGTCTTCTCATTGACATTGGCTGCCACGTTGTGGCTCAGCTCAAAGGGATCCTGCACGTTGAAGGGACCCAGTTTGACCTTGGCACCCATCTCTGAGAGCAGGAAGTTGGGCAGGGGCAGCGCCCGGCCCTCCCGCAGTGAGATCACACAGCCAGCAAAGTCATGGTCCCCAAAGACGCAGAAGAATTCGGCCAGGAGGGAACCTGCAGGGAGATGTAGACAGATGAGAGGAGGGTGGCTGTGTGGGGATGAGCCCAGCTGTAAGGTAAGGTCTTTTCCTGTAGTCATATTGTAAATTCTGAGGCTTTTTTTTCCTCTACAGCCATATTAGGAGAGCAGAAGCCACAGGCCAAGATGCAGAAAGTCACATCCTTACATTGCATGTAAAATATATTGAAACCATGTATTGTTGGGCTGCTAAGAAGGCACTCCTGTGTTAATGAAACCCATTGCCACCAGATAAAGAAACAGAGCTTAAGATGGGTAAAAAAAAACCTGTTTGATATTCTGTCTTCAGGGAAATCACAACAATTGTGATTGTAAAATCTATATTTCTATTATTCAGCCTTTATGCTCCCCCTTCTATTGTTTATCTGTGTGGTCTCTGTCTGGTTCTGTGATAGCAAAATTTTTTGTTTGTTGCATAACCTAAGTGTAAATTAACTATGTTGATGGGAGTCTCACTGCATAAAGAATTGCTTTACGATACATTAGAGTTGGTTAGAAAATTGTTTAGTAATATTTTAATAAAATGACTGGTTAAAATACAGTTAAGCAGGACTCAAGTTTCACAATATAAACCAGGCTCCAAAAGGAAGTTCTTTGGCATCAACTCCAGGACACAGCCTCAAGATCAGAGCTGCCAGCGCTCAATTGCCTATCAAACCACACTGTGCAAAAACTGGAGTCCCCCAGATGATCTTAACTAGTCTTCCTGCCTAATTGGGATTGGTGAGCATCGTGTGCTTAGCCTGTGCATTCTGGTTTGGTGACTGTTACTAAATAGATGTGGGATACTACCCTGGAAAGCTCTTTCACTGGTAAAGGACCCGTAAACCTGCAAAAGATTAAGCACTGAGTCCACAGGGGATGAGTGCCTGCTGAATCCACAGGGAATGGGTGTTTACTCAGAGCAGACTAGAGCCTGAAGCCCACGGATGGGTAAAGTTGGGTGCCTTCTACTGGAGCCCTAGGATCTGGGAAAAGGTGGAGGTGCCTCAATAAACAGGGCTACGTCTTGAGCCCACAGAAGGGTAAAAGGGGGCCCTAGAGTCTCTGTAATAGAGAATTTTGTGCAAGTAACTCAGGGTGGCTGCAGGGGAGTCAGGTAGGCCAAGAGGCAGGGTGCTGGTGGGGAGATGGGAGCCCCATACATTCATGAGAACACAATGGTACTGCAGAAGAACTTGGGGAAGCTCTCAGTTTGCAGAGAGGGAGCTGGGGAAGGAGAAATATGCTTCTCTCTTCCCTTCCCCAATGGCCCCAGGGAACCTGCCTGCATGGGACTGCAAGCAGATCAGGCTGAATGGACCTTGTATAGCAGTTCAAAGAAACATTCATTTCTTCCATCCCCATAAGAATGGTCATACTGGGTCAGACCAAAGATCCATCAGGCCCAGCGTCCTGTCTTCTGACAGTGGCCAATACCAGATATCCCAGAGGGAGTGACCAGAACAGGAAATCATCAAGTAATCTCTCTCCCGTCACCTATTTCCAGCCTCTGACAAACAGAAGCTAAGGACACCATTTCTACCCATTCCGGCTAATAGCCATTGATGAACATAACCTCCATAAATTTATCTAGTTCTTTTTTTGCACCCTGTTAAAGTCCTGGTCTTCACAACATCTTCCGGCAAGGAGTTCCACAGGTTGACTGTGCACTGCATGAAGAAATACTTCCTTTTGTTTGTTTTAAACCTGCCACCTATTATCCCCAGAGCACAATAGAAATCCATCTCTGGAAGCTGGGACAATCACTCACATCCTTGTGGATTGACACCACCCTTCTCACAACCCCCCACCCAGGCAGGCAGGATGAATCCATCTGATCTCAAGTGGCAGGCTCTCAAGTGGCAGGCCTGTGCATATGCTGTGAATGTGGGGTGAGAGGTTATCCTGCAAGCCATTATATACACCCCACCATGGCACTCACACAGACTCTCTGTGTTGGTGTTGGGCTCCAGCCGCGACACATCCTGGGGGAAGCTGCAATCCCAGCCATCCACAATGGCCTGATCCCCATCTCCTGGGGATGAAAACAGAAGTGGGAGGAGGAGTAAGAGAAACACTGCCTCAGGAGCTTAAGGGGGTAATTCAGCAAAGCCAGCTGGGTGCACTGTGGGATGACTCTTACCTGTCAGCTCCCTGAGCTGGGCTAGTGTAGGCAGGGCGGGGGGGCTGCGTGTCTGCAGAAAGAACAGCACCAGCAGGGTCAGTGCATAGTTGTTGAGGAGGGGACCTCCCCCAAAGGGGTTTCCTGAGAAGAGACAGGGGCTATTAGAGAAGTGGATGGGGGCCCGTACACTACAGATGTTAAAAAGCATGTATTTTTGTAAACGTGTAACCACTGAAATTTTCAGCAGTAACATGTTTACATGCAGGGGGGAGCTGGGTCCGGTGCTCATGGGGAGCCTGCTTAAAAGCCAGTTCCCTACGAGCACCAAATCCTGCCTGCCCTCCCTCCCCCTACATGCTGCTGCCTCTGTGGGAGTCAGCAGCATGGGGAGAAGAGGCAGGCAGCTCCTTGGGAGCCAACATGCACAGGGCGCCAGCTTAAAAGCTGGCTCCCCATGCACACTGGCTCCCACCTCTCCCACATGCTGCTGTCTCTCATTCAGAGGCAGCAGCGGGGGGGGGGGAGGGGGGAAGAGTGTGTGCGTGTAACCATGAGGGTTAACCAATGAGCCTAGGATCACCAGTTTACCTTATGCACGAATACACGTTCACATCCCTACCATGAACCCCTCAAACGCCAGCATGGTTTCTTCAGATGGAAGGTCTAGCTACACCCCCACTAATGGGGGAAGGGAGAGAGAAGTCCTTACCCGCCAGACCCTGCTGCTTGGCCCAATAGCGCAACGTGTAGACCAGGGGCCGCACCCGCTCATCAGCTTCTGTACACAACTGTAGGAAGCGTGTGTTGCAGAGCGCCAGCCTGTCAGGGAGATGGGACACATGGGGGGGGTGGGGGGGAGACACACACACACACACACACTCTGAGGCACCCCTAATCCTTGCCATTTCCCACTCCAGACCCCACCTCCCACAAGGCCAAGGGCAGCCCCACATGGATTTCGGTTTGTGAAAAAGTCTCGGGCACGAAGCCAGGATGCTTTGTCTCCCCAGAGCAGGGTCAACAGCTACCTATACACCCTGCCCTGGAAGGATGTTCTAGATGGGAGAGGCCCCTCTCTCTTCCCTCCCAGAAAGAGCTGCCCCTCCCCCCGGCTCAACAATGCCCTCTCCCCATCTCTCATATACACACCCTGGCTCTGCACCTGTTGTTGATGGAGATGTCTCCCAGCAGCCCTGAGTCCTTGTGGCAGAATTTGACGACAGGACGGCGGGCACTGGGCACCGCTTGGACACTGTGCACCCCTGGTACGCACTTCCGTAGCACAGCTGCCACCAGCTCGAGCACCTCAGGCACCGTTGCTGTTGCCAGATCGATGTCACTCAAGATGGAGTCCTCTGAATCGGTGTCTGGCCCTGCCCCCTCCTCGGCCTGCAAGGGGGTGCACTTAGTGCCCACCACCCATCATGCCCCACAATTGCAAAACCCCCTGGGTACCAGTGCCCATCCCCCCATTCCTCCAGGGGTCTCTGTTACCAGCCCTTCTCACTTGTGCCCCCTGGGGTGCTTTTGCAGATGCCTGGAAGGTTTTTGTTTTCTCCAGGTCCAGGAACAAATCCAGGTCGCAGCCATGGATGTCAAATCCATTCACCGAGGAACCAAAAGGAAGGATGGCACACCCTGCATACACACAGGAGGGAAAAGGCATAGCAGTGGCACATGGAGCAGGGATAGGGAAGCGAACATAGGTATTTGCACACGCACACGGGTTGGGACTCACCCGGGAAGAATTCTGAGAAAACCTCCTGGAACAGGGTGACCAGTAGGTGTCGCAGCTGCCTCTCGCTCTCGGAAAACTCAAACAGCTGCACCACCTGCGACATCTGGGCATCCACCTGGGTATGTGGTGGAGGAGGGAGAGGTCAACATCATCAAACACTCCTCCCCAACATGTGCCTAGGATCACATGGCCCGAAACCCCACCCCACCCAGCTCAGAACCCCTGTCGTCCATTCTCCTCATCCCCAAGCTCTGGGACCACACAGCTCAAACCCTCACTCCAGTGATCAACCCAGCCCCGGACAGCTCAGAACTTTCCCCCATACACACACCATAAGAGAGTGTCCCTGTCCCACACAGCTCAGCAGCCACCCTTGCTCCTGGGTGCCAGAACAAGCCCCAAGGCCCCATCCATACTCACATCATCAGCTTGGCACAGGGCCTGGGCCAGCTTTTCAGGACTCAGTTGTTCGCGAGGGGCAGATCCCTGCTTCTTGGGAGGCATGTATTTGAATTCCTTCTTCTCTCGAGGCTTCACCCGCAGCCGCTTCCCCCCCAAGCAATGCTGAGGGTGGGCCAGCACCTTTTCCAGCACCTCCTGGTCTTGCAGCTCCACAATAGCATAGACCCCCTGTACACAAAAAACAAACCGTGTTAGTACTAGTGAGAGGCATCTCTTCTTCCCAAGGAACCTCTGGCCCACCCACAAGACTCACCTTGTCTTTGTCCATCACCACACTGGCCACACCCCCGAAGGCCTGGAAGTACTCACTCAGCTCAGGGGCTGATGTACCTTTATGGAAGCCGCTAACAAAGACACTGCGAAGCTCCTGGAGTTGGCGCTTGGCACGTAAGCTCTCCAGCCGCTGGTGCTTCTTCCCCCGCAGATGGTCATGCAGGCTGGGCTCTGCAGGGGAGACACATGCAGCTCAGGAATGATGGGGAAATGGAAGGGCAGAAACAAGTTGGAGATGAAAGTCACACTGTCCCCAGACTGCAACTTCCTGACCCAGAGGGCAGTCTTTAACCTGACACCAACATCCACATGGCAACTCTGACCTACCAGTCACCCAACACGCCCAATCTGTGACCCGCATGGACAGCCTGACACTTACACCCACAAGGCTGCTTTGACGGGGCACTAACCGCACACACACCATGACACCCCAAGACCGAACTCAACCGTGACCGCTGACCTGCCAGCAACCCATCCAGACCATGGTCCTAAGATGCCACCTCCTCTCACTGTAACCTATGACGCCGGCACCAGGCCACCCCCGCCCTCTGACCCGAGAGGTACCATGACCCCAATTCCGCCTGCCCTCCCCAGCCTGGGATCTCGGACCCCGCCCCCAATTCGCCACTCGGCGCAGACGGACACCCACAGGCTGGCTCCGCGGGGCGCTCAGCAGCCTACTCCCCTCCCCCAAGTGACTCGACCACGGTCACCCTGGGCTCCCCCCCTCACTGTTAGCCGCAGTCACATGACAGAGACGGCAACGGAAGCCTCCACGGGGCAACGACTCCACATCCTGCTCCATCCCGAGCCAGAACTACACGCCACCGGAAGTGCTCCGTCCCTGATACGCCCTACCCCGGAAGCATATCCGCCGGAAGTGCCTGATCCAGCAGTGCTTCTGCCGGAGATGACCAGACATCAGCATAACTTCCGTCGGAAATGGTCCGGTCGGTTCCCTTTCCCCCGAGTTAGGCGGGGCTAATTGGAATATGCCGCATTGGTGGTGTAAGGGACGCCGCCTCATTAATAGGCACGAGCGGGACTCGCTGATTGGCAGGGTCCTGCAGAAGGTCCGTGGCAAACAGGAGGCTGCGGCCGTTGGGGACTCTTGAGATCTACCTCCGGGGCCGGCCGGGACAAATTCCGGCCTTGCTTCCCTGCCCAAACCCCTCCCCCTCCTGTCCTACTCCCCGCCCCTAGCCAAGCCCAGCCCGGGCAAGTGGCGAGCCTCCTCCTGCCTCCAGCCTGTCTAGCGCCTTCACCAGGCCTGCTATCTGGAAGAAAAACTGTTCTTCCCTGGGTGGCTGCAGCTCCCCCATGGCACTGTACCTGCTGGCCCAGCGTGCCCATGCCCGGCGGCGACGGCGAGTGCCCCACGAGCGGGTGTTCAAGCCCCGGATCCAGTTCCTGAACATGCCAGAGGAGCAGGTGATGCGACGCTACCAGCTCAACCCTGAGATGATCCGAGATCTGTGTCACACGCTAGAGTGCGACCTGCAACCCTCAACTGGCCGCAGCCACGCTCTGCCTGTTTATGTCAAGGTGACAGCTGCCCTCAACTTCTACACGTCAGGCACCTTCCAGACTCCAGCAGGTGATGCAGCTGGCATCAGCCAGGCTAGCATGTCCCGCTGTGTTTCCCAGGTCACAACTGCCCTGCTCCGCCGTGCCAATGCCTATATTCGCTTCCCCTTCCAGCCCCGGGAGCAGGCCCACACCAAGGAGGAGTTCCTATGCATTGCTGGCTTCCCCAACGTGCTGGGCACATTGAGCTGCACCCACGTGGCCCTGAAGCCACCTGCAGATCACGAGAACCTCTACCGCAACCCCCTGCGCTTCCACTCCATGAACATGCAGCTGGTGTGTGATGCCCATGGCCTAATAACCCATGTGGTGGCTGAATTCCCTGGCTCTGTGCCAGATGCCCACATCCTCAGCTGTTCCAGCCTCAGGAGTATCTTTGAAGGGCACCGGAACATGGATGGCTGGTTGCTGGGTGAGCCATGGCCTAGGGGGTCCCTCCTTCCCTTGGCTGCCTCACTTGTCAGTCTCATGCACCTGCTGCACCCCTTACTTGCTTCACTCCCCAGCACCTCCACTGTCCACCACTTTAGTAAGACCCTATCTCTGCCGTGATGCGGATCCCACCTGGCTCCTCATTGCAGTTCTGGCTGCAACTAGCAGCCAGGGAAGTAACCAAGGCTACCTACCCTACTTGTGAACCCTAGGCCAAGCTCCAGTGATGAGATTGCCCAGAGTTATTTGAACTTAGGGTGTGTGGTGAAGGCTCTGTGACAGCTGCTGCTAACCTGCACCCCTCCTCCCAGCCTGAATTCCCTGCTAAGTGCAGGGAGCATCCACCCACTCAAATTCTGGCACCTGCCTCAGTCTGCTGTCTGGAAGAAACTCTGTAAGGGAGAAAGGAACATTATATCTCAATAGGCCCTTCCTTCCTCTTGAAGCATCGTGGAGACTTGTGACATCCAGGCCACCCAAAAGAGGGGAGAACCCTTATTATTTTACTCCCTCTTCCCCTTGAGACTGCCACTACCCCTGCCCAGATTGATTGGAACTGGCATCCCATAGAAGGGAGGGGGCCCATTCTGAAGGCTGGAGCCTGCCCTGGGAACAGGTGGAAGGTCAGGAACAGCCAGTCTGCAGCGCATAACCTGTGTCTGGTTCTCCACAGGAGATGGAGCCTATCCCCTGAAACCATGGCTGTTGACACCAGTGAAAGCAGCAGGGACAGCAGCTGAGCAGCGATACAACACAGCACACATGGCCACGCAGGCTGTGGTGGGACGGACAGTAGGGGCACTAAAAGGTCGGTTCCGGTGCCTGGACCGGGCAGGGGGGGTGCTCCAATACAGCCCCCTCAAAGTCTGCCACATCTTTGTGGCCTGCTGCGTCCTGCACAACATGGCTGTGGAGCGAGGTATTGCCATGCCAGAGGGGGTGGAGCTGGATGCTAAGCCACATGCCCAGCTGTCTCCTCACCCTGAGTCCCTCTGCCAGGAGGCTCATCACCTGCGGCAAGAGCTCATCACCAGCTATTTCAGCTGAGGGGGCAGCATGAGCCATTGCCTTACATGCATGTGGGAGGAAAATACAGGAGTTGGAAGCTAGTGCAGGCTTAGGTGGAATATGTGTTGGAGGAAAGGGAAAGCTTTCTGAGCTAAACTAAGGGCCACAGTCCTACTATAACCATCTTCCCAAAGGGGAGGTTTGCAAGTACACACCCTCCCCCAAGACAGGCAAACAGCAAGTGGCTTTGTTTGTGTAGGACCTCCCCTTGGAGGCAGCAGCCTCTGGGATTCTACCACTGTAGGATGTGATCTAGGCTGCTGCAGTAGCCATTTCCCCCCAGGCCCTAGCGAAGAAGCTGGCACCCTAGCACCACTAGAGAAGATACAAGTGTTCTCTTAAGTAGCCACACTCAGATCCCAGTTGGACCATTAGCAACCCTCTTTTGCTAGGACATTAAACTGTCTGCTCTCAGCTGGACTGGGCCTGGTGTTGAGTTATGCCTCAGATGTTAGCCCCATCTCCCTTTGCTCTCTCTCCCCCTCCCCAAGCTAGCCCCCCCATGCCACCTCTCTACACTGGGACAAGGCTGAGTCCCAGGGTGAAACAGTCATGTGACCAGCACCAAGCTAGCCCCAGGAAGCAACCCAACATGAGGAGCCCCTTCCCCAAGTGAACCCCATGAACTGAAGGCTCCATGCATCTCCTGTCACTCCTCCCTGAGTACCCAGCCACCTCCCTGCCCCAGTAGTGGGCAGCTGAAGAAAAGGTATTGGTTTATTTCCTGGTTGCTATAAGAACTGGTTACAGATTGAGTTAAAAAAAAGACAGATTCTTCTCTCTGACCATGTACAAAACCCAGGATGGGTTTAGGGGAAGAGGGGCAAGGGTGGCTTACAGGAAATGAGGAGCAGAGACAGCAGAACCAACACAGGGAAATAAGTAAAGACGAGAAGTAACTGCATTTTGGGGGGAGTGGGCAGGCAGACTCCCCTGGCTCCCCACTTCAACCCCCCCACCCCCCAAGATCCTGACAGAGGGGAGGGAGTTTGTGGAAATAAAAAAATATAAAAAGTATAAGCCATGCCCCTGCTCCCCCCCACTCCTGGGCTGGTCCCTCAGGGGGCTCCCCCAGAGGGAAAGCAGAACCAGATTCTGCCCCTGAGCCTGCCATGCGCATAGGCTCTGGAGACGGGGAGGCGTGGCTCTGGGAAGAAAGGCCAGGCTCAGTCCTCCAGGATGATGGGTTCACTGGTGCTGGCAGGGTGGGCTGGGGGCCCTGGCAACAGCGGTGCTACCACAGGCCGTAGGGGCAGCACTGGCTTCACCTTGAGCGGCAAGTTGGGTCTACGGGCAGCTCGGCGCATTTCCAGGTGGGTGAGAGCCTTTCGCAATGCCCTGCAGGAGATAGACACCAGGTCAGACTGGGAGACCCTACATTGGGGGGGGGGGGGGGGGGAGGGGGGAAAAGGGGGGTCAGGGCTCCTCCAAATATGCCCCAGGCAGGTGTGGGTCTAAGCGGACTCAAGTCAGATAGCTGCATATTATGGCAGCAGGGGCTGAGGGAGTGCAAAAATGAGGCCACAGTCCATGCCCTCCACCATTCAAAGACTAGTGGATTGGAATAGGGGTATGACTAAACCTCCCCCATCTCCTCCAGTTAGCTTGGGATGTGTCTACCAATCCCCTTCCATTACTAAGTGCCACCTCTGCCTGTCCCCCCACCTGCCATGATTCCCCATTGTCTGGTGGGACCTATCCTCTGTGATCTAGTGACTCCCCTTCCCCCCCAACCCCAAGGTACCTGGTGTCCTTAGTGGCCACGAAGACAACAGGGTTGGGGGCATCAGCTGGGTTCAGCTTCTGGCGCTTGACAGCTGGCTGGGAACTCGACCGCATTCCTGAGGTCATGGGCCGGCCATTGGCCGAGAACGGGACCCCACTCCCTGCCACCTGCACCAATCACAGACCAGAGCCATCAGCTGGGCCTTATCCCCTCTTCTGCATAAACCCCACCCCCTGCACCAACCATAGACCAGAGCCATCGGCTGAGCTCCACCCTCTTTATTGGGACCCACTAAACCTGACTTCCCATGGGGTTGCATGAGGAGCGCCCGCCCCCTTGGGAAGGGTCTCTGGGGCCCTGGAGTCCAGGGAGAAAATTCTGACAGTGAGAATCCATCCCCAGTCACTCATGCCATCCCTGACCCCCATCCCAGAGAGGGTGTAGGGCACTCACACTGTCATAGGCCCTCTTGCCCACGATGCCAGCCAGGCCCCGATTCTGGCTCATTTGGTTCCGGTTTATGGGTGTCTTGGTGCCACGTGGGGTTTTTGGTTTCAGAGGGGCTTGTGCAGCTGAAAAACCAGACAGTACCATGAGGATCCTACAGTCTAGCTCACTGCCCTGCCTCCAGCAACACCCCCATCCCATTAACCAAACAGTCCTCCCCAACCACCATCCCCCACTTCCCTCCCACCCAGGATTCCTGCTGGGCTGCACCCCAGTCTCCCCCTGGGCCTTCCTTACCTCGTACTAACGGGGGGGTTTGGAGATGCTGGGTGTCCAAAGGGCTCTCCCTTTATGTCTGAGTCCCACACACATGATGGGCATCATTTGCATAGCAATGCCTGTTGGGGCCTCACCAGTGTCCTGCCTGTCCCTGTTCCCTCGCCACACATCTGAGGGTATGAAGGGCGGTTTGGCTGGGACCATCCCTCTGCTTTCCTGTGTGTGCACCTGCATGGAGCCCATCCTAGGTGCCAGGCCAGCAGTCCCACCTCCCAGGCACCATGAATGGCCCTGAATAATAATTGGAACATGACCTTTCTGAACTCAACATCTGGGCTCAAAACCCAGGCTGGGACCCAACTTCGGACAAAGGGCACTGGGTTACTCCAAGGGCTGCTTTGCAGACCTTGGGCCCAGGGAGGGTTCCTGAAATGCAAAGGAGACAACCTGACACCTGGCTGTAAAAGCAGATACCTGGGGACAGGGAATGCCTGTCATGTGGTACCAATGGAGTACACTGAGGAGCCCACTGAGATGAGATCTGGAAAAAGATCACTTGTCCCATAGTGGGGCCAGTTAATGCAGCCAAAAAGGTGAGGTGATTGGTCCTACTAGGTAAGAGCAGGGTCCTGAAGATGTTTCCAGGGTGGAGCTGCTCCCCCCTCCCCAGGAAAGAAAACCAGGACATTCACTCTCTGGATTCAGTGGGAATTTTAAAAACTTTAGCCTGAGGTGACATTTAAATGAGATCCAGCAACTAGAGAGACATTTGAAACACCTTGAAAAAATAAGGTGATAAGGAACAGTCAGCATGGATCTGCCAAGGACAAATCGTGTCACACCAGCCTAACAGCTCTCAGACAGGGTGACAAGCCTTGTGGATAGTGGAGAAGCAGTACATGTAGTTCATGTTGACTTTAGTAAGGCTTTTTATATCATCTGACATGACTTCCTCATAAAATGAGCTAGGGAAATACAATCTAGATAGAGCTACTTCAAAGGTGAGGGCATAACTGGTTGGATAACCATTCCCAGAAAGTGGTTCACAATCAGGCTGGAAGAGCATATCAAGTGGGGTCCCACAGGGATCGGTTCTGGGTGTCCAGTTCTATTCAATGATTTAGATGAGTACACAAAGTACGTGGACAATACCAAGTTGGGAGGGGGTGCAAGTGCTTTGGAGAATAGGGTTGAAATTCAAAGTGATCATGACAAACTGGAGAAATGGTCTGAAGTAAACAGGATGAAATTCAATAAGGACAAATGCAAAGTACTCCACTTAGGAAGGAACAATCAATTACACACACAAAATGGGAATTGATGGTCTAGGATAGAGTACTGCAGAAATGGATCTAGGATCATAGTGGATCCCAAGCTAAATATAAGTCAACAGTGTAACAGTTGCAAAAAAAATGCAAACCTCATTCTGGGATGTATTAACAGGAGTGTTATAAGCAAGACAAGAGAAGTAACTGTTTCACTCTACTCTATGCAGATAAGGCCTCATATTGTGTCCAGCTCTGGCCACCACATTTCAAACTAGAGGAAATCCAGAGGGGAACGAAAAAAAATGATTAAAGGTCTAGAAAACATGACCTCTGAGGAAGACAATAAAAATTGGGTTTGTTTAGTCTGGAGAAGACCAAGGGCGAGAGGAAACACACAACAATTTTCAAGTACATAAAAGGTTGAAACAAGGAGAAGGGAGATAAATTGTCCTCATTAACCTCAGAGTATCAGGAATCCTAGGCAAAGGAGGGAGGCCACTTACTATTGGCTTTCATGAGAAGGATCCCTGGAGAGAGAGAGACAAGAACAGAGATGGCAGAGATGACTTCTAGTACCCATTCATCAATTTCACTCCACTCCATGTCAGAGTGAACCAAGGAGGCATCCAAAGGTAAGACTAAGGACAGCAACTCTGGACAATAAAGTTAGGATGGTAGTGATGGATGAGAAAACCTAGGCTGCTGCTGCAAGCTGATAGCTATTTGTTGCCTGGTCTGGTTTCCCTATGGAGGCCAGGGTATGAATGCCCAGTGATCCCAGCATGTCTCTGGAATGCTTCAGGGAATGTAGAGCATCATCTGTACAGGGTTAGAAGCCATGGATCTACCTATATATCCAAAACAACCATAGCTGCTTGGAGAGATGCTTGCACCAGTGACAGATGTTATTGCCTTTAAAGGCTAAACAGTATCAAAGTGTATTCTACCAATAAAAGGAGGTACTTTTTCCCCAGGTTAGATTTTGACTCAGAATAGTACTCGGTAGTTTGCTCTGTACCTGGGGCAAGGCAAAGGAATAATCTTCTCTTTAAAAAAAAAAAAAAAGGGGGGGGGGTGAGCTTTCTAGTAGGGATTTTATCTTTCAGAACAAACTATTTGTCTGTCTCCTCCCAAGATCACCAAGGATCCAGAGATCAGGTGGGAGTAGAACTTGAACTCTCTTCTGCAGAACTTGATCCCTCTTTTCTCCACTTGCTTTGAAGTTGGGGTAAAGGTACTAAGATGCTTCTTCCACAGATCTGTGGCTGGCTCCACTGTTCCCTCCCCAACTAGTATCACCATCCCACCCAGAGCAGAGGATGCCAAACAATCTGTGGGCTCAGGGGTCTTAGATCACTGAGGTTTGAGCTTCTAGGGCATCATAGTCTGAATAGTCTGTTCCTGAAAAACACCGTAGGTATCCAGAGCAGATGAGATCACTTCATCTGGTGAGACAAACAGGATCTATGGAAGTTGGGGACACTGCTCCTCAAGTTTCAGGACCTGTCTCTCTCTCTTCTACAAGCTATTTTTCCTCATCTCTAACCCTTCAAGCGTCCCACAGTCAGGGGCTCTCAGAGTCTCTGAAGGGGGCCCTGCAGTCAAAGCTGCAGGACAGCGGAACATCCTTTGCTGGCTAGTGAGCTAGAGGGAGACACCTGTGAAGGATTTTCAGAGTGGAGGTCAGTAGAGCCACAGTGGACAGCTATAAAAGTAGGGAAGTAAGAGGAACTGAGGCTGCCCTTCATGCCCACAGCTGGGGGCATGCAGTCTCATGCAGATGCACCTAGAGTGGGGTCCACAGCTAAGCACTCAAACAACATGTGAGCAACAACCCTGCTCAAGTGAAGGGCACTGCTGTCTGGTCAGTCAGCCCCCATTCGTGAGGGGAAAAAGGGCTGGTGTGGAACATGGGGAGCCAGGCCTCAGTCCTGCCCAGCTGGGCTCTCATAAAAACGGCCATACCAGGTCAGACCAAAGGTCCATCTAGCCCAGTATTCTGTCTGCTGACAGTGGCCAATGCCAGATGCCCCAGAGGGAGGGAACACAACTGGCAAGCATCACGATTACCTCCCTGTTGTGCCCAGAGCTCTACAACCATGGGCCTTACCCAGCTCTTTGACGATGGTGGCCAGTGGCAGCCGCACCAAGGGGTGTATCTTCAGAGGGGTCTTGGCTGCCTTGGGTAGGCGGATAGAGCCTATGGAGGGAAGCAGAGAACAGGTGAGATGGGGGAAGCCTATGGTGTCCTCTCTCCCATCCCTGCCCACATACACTCAGCCTTGATGGCGTTGGCGTTGATAGGGGCATAGGGACGCCGGGCAGCACGGCGTGGCTGCAGGATGTCACGGCACATGCGGCGGGCAATGCGGGTCAGCTTGGTGGTCTGCAGCAGGAAGGTCTGGCGGTTCTTGGCCAGCAGCTTGGCCCGGTTGGCGCTAGTTGTGTAGGGCGAGAGGCTTTGGGCTTCCGGCCTTGACATGTGTCCCCTGGAATGTGGCTCCTGTTACACAGAAGGGAAGGTGGGTCGTGGCCCAGCATGGGGCACTGGGAGAGCTTGGGGAAGGGACCCAGCCCAGCACAGTAAGGATGGAGGAGCCCCAGACTTAAGTGCTAGCAGTCCCCAGAGCTCACTGCATGCACACCCCCTGGGGCCACAAGGAACGAGGGTTTCCCTAATGCCCCGTCCCCCTACACAGCATCCAACACAGCTGTTAACCAACCCTAGCAGGTATTCCCCAAGCCACTGAGGGCCCCACCCATGCCAATCCACTCCAGCAGGGACGGCCACAGCACTGCATGTGGTGCCCTGTGTGCCCAGCCCCCGTGAGGCTTTACTACTATGTCCTGTCCAATACCGTGGCGCTGCGGGCAGCTCCCTCCAGCTGTGTCGGTGTCTTCAGCCCCCCGTATTTCTTCCAGTAGATCCAGCAGGAGGCACAGAGGCGGCACTGCATGTTGGGCGGACCCCAGGCATACCACTGTGCTGATTGGGTGGCTAAGGGTGTAGAGAGACTGCAGCATTAGGTGGAGGGGGCTCCAGAGCTGAACAGCTGCTGGCAGGCCAGCCCAGGATCCATGCCCCTTCCCTGGGGCAAGATCCATGGCAGCAGTCAGGGCCTTCCACCCCTAGAACTGGGCCCAGACCCTCAGACCCCTTGGAGCCCTATGTCAGCACTCACTGTGGCAGCTCTCACAGGTCAGCCCCTTCTGGAAGCCGGCTCCGTTCATGCCAGGCTTGGAGCCCACTGAGATGATCTGATTGGGGTTGGGTTTAGTGCTGCCAGGGGAAAAAAGATGAGGTCACACTGAGCTCTAGTCTCCCCCACACACCTAGGGGGAAGGCCTGCTCCCCACTGCACATAAGACAGGCACCACTTATCCCAGCCCCCCATTAGGTGGAGACATCGCCCCTCCCCCAGGCCCGGCCTCCTGGCCTAGCTCCCAACATTGGAGAAGAGGGATGAACCCCCCCCCCCAATACTCATGCTGGGTGGGGGATTTCACACATCCACACAAAACAGAGTGGGGGAATTACACACTCCCATACTCAATGGGAAGAGGATGGCTGGTGCCCACATGCATGCAGCAGGAGATATCACATCCTACGCTGGCAGATGGTGCATGAACACATCCCCTCACATATGACTGGGGGGATCAGATACATGCACATCCTTGCACTGGGCAAGGAGATGGCACGTTTACAGTGGGTAGGAGGTCAACCCACACTCCCAATCGGCAGGGCATCGCACTCACTCCAACAAGGGATGGCGCACACCCCCACGGCGAGGCATACTGTACCATTTCCCCACCTGTGGATGCGCAAGCACGCGCATGCTGGGGAGTGGAGGTGCAGGGGCACACACCCCCACTCACACACGGTGGCGGATGGCACACACCCCGCCCCCAAGGATGTTAAAATTCAGTTATCAGGCTAATCATATAGTCTAGGAACTGGCTCGAGCTGGGACTGAGCAGTCCCAGCTCGTGCCAGCTCCGGGAACCACCCACGCCACAACTCTGCATTGTAAGTGTAGTAAGAGCCGCTGGGCTCTTACTACGTTTAAAATGCAGAGGCGAAGTGATCAGCACAAGCTCGGACTGCTTGGTCCCCGCTCGCACGGAGCCACCCCGTCCACCGCAAACAGGGACTGCTGCTGGAACAGTCTCTGTTCGCAGTGGCCAGCCTTGTCCACCATGAACAGAGGCTGCTCCGGCACCAGCCAGGGTTGGCTGCAGACAGGGACTACTGCCAGAGCAGCCCCTGCCTGCAGCCAGTTCTGTCTACTGCCAACAGGGGCTGCTTAGTGGCAGCAGCCCCTGTCGGGGGGAGGGAGGAAGCAGCTGGGACCCCTATCGCAGCAGCCTCCCCTCTCTGCCCCACCCCGATGCCTTTATCAGGCAGGAAGAGTAGGCAACATCCTAGAGATGGTGCTGGGGGGAAAACCAGGTTTAAGCTGGCTCCCCCCAACACCACTCCTATTCCCTTTGCTGCCTCTATCAGAGAGAGATAGCAAGACAGGGGAAGGGGGGAAGCAACAACTCGTTTACATCCCTATACAAAACCCCCATACTCAGCGGGGGAGGACACCCCCATTACTTACTAGGTGGGGATGTAGACCTGCTTCAGTTTGCTGTCAGCTTCAGCCGCCTTCAACCTTTTCTGCAAACGGAGACAGTGTGTAAGCAGGGGAGGAGATGCTTCCTCTCCAGCCCCTTCACCTTGGTGCCGTGGGAAGAAGGCCCAGACACAGACACCCCCACGCTCACCTGCTGGATGTAGCGGTCTGTGGTTTTCCACATATAGTAGAACTGTACGATGCTGGCCAGGGACTTCCAGGGCAGCTGCAAAAACCAGAGAGGCTGTCAGATAGTGCCAGGAGAGCCCATGCACCCAGCCCCAGGAGTCACAGGGGGAAGGAGAAACAGCAGTGCCCCAGCACCCT
This sequence comes from Pelochelys cantorii, assembly GCA_032595735.1. Lineage (NCBI taxonomy): Eukaryota > Metazoa > Chordata > Testudines > Trionychidae > Pelochelys > Pelochelys cantorii. Next base: position 38,344,317 of record CM064336.1, read on the forward strand.
AAGCCAGCGCAGGACCAATCTCCATGACTTCCAGCCCCTCTCCTGAGACTATGTCCCCCAAGATGGAGCAGTCCAGTTTGGGTGCCTGGGGAGTGATCCCAGGCAGGTCCGTCCCATCAAGCCCCACTCACAAAGTCTTGTCGGATGTCGTTGAAGTCCTTGCCGTACTTCTCCAGTGCCTCTTCAAAGAGCATGGCCTCGGAGGCCGACCACTCCTCCATCTCGTCGCGACACAGCACCGGGCCCCCCTGGGGCACCAGGGTCGACATGGCCTTGGCCAGGTCATAGCCGTTCCGCTGCAGCGTGTCCATGGCATGGAACTGTGGGGAAAGCAGCGTGAGCAAGCTGTCACTCCTGGTTGCCAAGGCTCTAAGCCACCCCCAGCAGCCTATGAGAAGGGTGCAATGCAGGGGGCAGCTGGAGGCCTCCAACCTGAAGTCAGGAGGTTGAGGCAGCTTCTCAAGCTCCTGTAACACCCAGCAAGTCAACTGGACTGTAGGAGTCCCTCCAGCAGCTAGTGGGGATAGGACTGGGGATGTAAAGTGGTAACCATTGCCCAGCCCAGCCAAAGCAGCCCTCCTATCCACAGCAGTCTGGCAGGCCCTGTGGTGTAGGCTGCTCCAATTGTATGGGCCCCTCCAGCAGCTAGTGGGAATAGGGACTAGGGATGTAAAGGGGTAATTGGCACCCAGCCCAGCCAGAGCAACCACTCCATCTGCAGCAAAACCCGGCAGACCCCATGGGGCAGGCTGCTCCAGCTCTACGCAGTGGGACAGTTAAACATATAGTTTAACGAGTTAATATTTTAAATGGGATTTTACATCCCTAGCAGGGATACCCTGCAAATGGACTTAGTCACATAGCCTGTTCCCCACCCCCATCTCCTCCTCACCAGTGTGATGTCCCGGGAGGCAGCAGCTGCGCTCATGTGCAGACTGGGCTGCCGGATGGAGCTGCTGCAGTCCAGAGCTCGAGCAAAGGTCCCGACGGCCCTGGGGAGAGACATAAATTAGCAACACCCTAGAGCCCAAGGGGACTCCACATGAACAAGAGACCCCTCCCCACAGCCCACTGAGCCCCATTCCCCCACCCTCCTAGGCTGGCATCTCACCGAGCCACAACTAAGAACTGGTCAATCTGTCGGTCGGTCAGTGGGTTGTCGGGGTCCCAGACCTTCATCTCCATCTTCTGTTGGTTCCGATTGTCCGACTCACCTGTTGGGAGGGGCCGCGTCAGGACAGACAATGCTGCACCCCCACCTACAGTCCCCACAGAGAGGCAGACTAGCCCCATGGCTCCCCTAGGCACAGAAGCTCTCCCCTGGGACACAGCTCAGAGAGAGAGAGACTGACCTTCTCCCCCTCCCCCCCGCGGGGGGGCACTGAGGAGACAACCTCCCCCATCACCTTCAGCCAGCCGGTCGGGGATCTCAGCTTGGTACTTGCAGCCGACCCGGATCTCCCCCTGGTCAGCCAGAAGCGTCTTCTGAACAGGGTCAAAAACCAGCGAGTAGAAGAAGCAATCCTGGGGAAGGGGCAGCGGGTAAGGCAGAGCACCCCAGTAGACTGGCCTTCCCCCAATCCTTCCCCACATGGAGATGGCTCTTTGTAGCCGCTCAAGAAAGCTTTGGCCTGGCTTCTCATCTGCAGCCAGGTGGCAAGTCCTCCTTCCTCCTGCCCTCACCTCCTGACCAGTTCCAAGGGGCTGAGTATAGCCCTTAACCCCTGCAGGGCCCAACCCCTTACCTCCTTCTCCAGGTACTGGTTGAGGATGTCAGTCTCGTTGAGCAACGTGACACTGCATTTCCCCCTGCAGGACTCAAGCACAGGCCAAATCACTAGCTGGCTCCATGGCTCCCCTTCCCCTGGATTGGCGCCCTGGGGGATCCCCACACCTCATCGGACCCAACAGTAGCAGAGCCAGCCCACCCTGGGCTCCCACCCCTCCCTGTACTGCTGTCCTGGTGCCGGGCCACCCCAGAGAACAGACTTGGGAGATGGCAACAGTGAAGCATGAAACCCAGGATAACGCCCCTCCCTCAAAAGAGCCCTAGCACCTGGCCCAGCAGGCCCCCCTATGCACCGTATGTGGGTGGCTGGCAGCGACTCAAACTGGCGCGACAGGAAGAGCTCACGATGCTTCAGTTGATGCCGCTGCTGCTCTGACACCCCTGGCTGCTTCGACTCCTCCTCAAACTCCCCTGTGGCAGGACATGAAGGTCAGGGCGCTCCCAACCCCACCACCTCAACCCCCAGGCCCACTCCCCAGCATACCCCCACCAGTGTCCCACCACCTCCCCCTGCAACACAGAGCCCCACAGAGCACTTCAGCCCCCACAGGCTGCCAGCACATTGCCCTGCCCAGAACAGGAAACCACCCCAAGGATTATGCCTCTCCTCCCCACCCAGGAACAGAATGGCCCCATAATTCCCCTGGAACAGAGCACCTGCCTGGGGTTAGCCTCCCCCTCCCCCCCGGGAAGCTGAACATCACCCCCTCCTTCCCCTGCCCAATAACCACCAGAACATAGTGCCCCCTAACTAACCCTCCCCCACTGCTCAAGAACAGAATGCACCCCCAGAGCCCCTCAGCAGCGCACACTGCCCCCTACCCTCAGAGGCCCATCCCCTCCCCACAGCAGGAAGTGGCCAAGCTGCAGCCACTGCCAAGAAGCTCATTGTTCTCCCAGCCGTCTCCAGCACTTGGCAGCGGCCCAGCAGGGGGTGGTGCTGATTCAACCCCTGCTCAGTGTTCAGGAAACCCTGTGGGGACGGGGACGGGGATACATGGGGGCAGCTCCCTGGAACTCAGTCCCACTCCTACCCACCCACTCGGGCAGAATCAAGAGCAGCCCCCACCAAACAGGCCCGGAAACCCCAAGCCCAGGCAATCAGCCAGCACAGGCCCCAACCGGAAGAGCTCCCGCGGCCTGTTAACCCTGCACTGCCCATGGCCCCCACGCTGCACCAGGCTCATACACAAGGGGCTAGAGAGAGCTGGGCAAGCTCCACCCACAGCACCCTCACTCCTGATGCACAGCCCCTGCCCCTCCTTCCCACCTACAGCTGTGCTGGTGCCCCTCACTCCCAGCCTGCAGCCTCCTGCTTCAGCAGCTCTGGACTGGGAGATGAACTAACACCCATACACGCGCCCCCTCAGCACAGGTCTGGCTGGAGGCATTTGCTGAGCATGTTTAACCTCAGTGCTCTTGGGATGAAAGGTCAAAATCTTGGGCCCTGCAAGTCTCTTCACAGACCCTTGGGCACTGCCCAGTGCAGGGTAAATTACACATGTGACTGGCAGATGTGGGACCCTGGCTGTACTGTGTGCTGGAAACAAGTTAGTGCCACCCTTTCCCAGTGCCTGCAGCCTAGGGAGAGGGAAGGGAGAAGATAGGGTTGGGGAAGGTGCTGGCAGTTCTCCTAGCCAGGCAGGCAGGGAGCTGCCCGAGGAGGGGCAGGCAAGGTGACCTTTCACCCACTAGTTCTGGGCAGCAGACTCTGCCAGCATGTCTGCCCTGCATTGTAAGGACGGGGCCATAAGTTGCTCCAATGAGCCCTACCCGCTGACAACCACCAACCTCCCCACATGCCCCTGAGGTAGACCCATGACCCTCAACACCACCCACACACATTCCACTTTCCAAGATCTCACACCTGAGACAGATCCATTGCTTCCTAACAACGCAGGACTGTCCCCTGCCCTTTGCATGGTCCTACTATTCCATCCCTAAAGATAGGCCATCCTCCTGCTAGCCTGAGACAGATCTAAGAGCCCCCAAGACCTCCACCCCACTCCATGCACACACACCCCCCCCCAGGGATACCCCCAGAGGTCTGGGGCCTGCAAGTAGAGCCACAGGGATGGGCCCCAGCACTCACGAGCATTGCTGTCAGCCAGGCTGTTGAGGCTGCTGGAGATGTCCCGGCGCCGGAAAAGACACACCACCTTGGCCTCCACATTGCCATTGGCTGTCTAGGGATGAGAGCAGGACACTGCCTGAGAGTAGGGGCTGGCACTGCTGTACCCTGGAAGCTGCTCCTTAACATGCCCACACCCCAGCCACAGCACTTGGTGCACCGACCCCATCCCCTGCCAGGGCACTCAGGCAACCACTGGAGATCCCAACCCCCACCCATACTTAAAAATGTCAGGCTCAGAGCAGCTGCAATGCCCCCAGGAGCAAGCTTTCAATCTGGCCAATGGAGCTCTCCTGTAGAGAGGAGCCTGGCTGCAAATTCCCCAAGTTGGGTAGGTGGGGGCTGGCTATAGATCCCAGCCTTTTGGGGATGTATGGCCAGGGGAGATCTGTCCCAAGCCAAGCAGGTCTCTGGTGTAAGAGGGGGGACAGATGTCTAGCTCTGATCTCACAGCCTGAGGGGGGTGGAGGGGATGGGCCTCTGGGGCATGGCTAGTGGCCAGGGGAGGGGGCGGGGGCAGTGTACAGGTGCAGGCTGTAGTCTTGTGGTCCCAAGGGGTGCATGCAGGAGATGGGTGGATATCTCCGGCTGTGGTCCCATGGCCCCTCACCTTGTTGAGCTCCTCAATGCGCCGGACGAGGTAAGGGTTACTGGAGGAATTCTCAAAATAGACGTAATCTGCCAAGAGAATGGAGACTGAAGCCGTCATGGGGAAATTGGGGGAAACAGGCAAGGCACTCAGGAAGGACAGGCTGAACCCTCATAAACGTTACATGAACCCCAGGGCCACCTTCACCAAAAGCACCATTCAGTTCCTCCCTCAGAGGGCTGCCTCACCTAGACTGTCTCAGCTGTTTCATACTCACCTGCCATGGGGCTTCCTGCCCCCACTCTAGTCTAGGCCCTGAATAGCAGGGGATTTGTCTCTCCACCCACCTCCCTGTCACCAACGCACTCCTCTCGTCCACAGCCATTTGCACTCTTGGGCAACATTGCCAGGCTGCAGCTCCCCAGGGCCGGGGCCAAGCCCAAGCCCAAAGCCCATATCCTACCCCATTAGTACCCAGAGCCTTTCCACTACCACCTGCCAACCATCTGCTCGGACAGGGTCCGGTTTAATAGCAGTACTGCCAATGCCTGGTAACAGGTTCCAGCCTGGAGCATCAATAGCTAAGCATGGACAGCATTTACCAGGCTTGGGGGGATAGCTGAGCCACATGCCCAGGCAGCATAACAGGCAGGTACTGGCGTGGGCATGGCATTGCCAGGACAGGCAGAGACAGCCTCCCACCCTCCAACGTAACCCAGATGTATGGTGATCTCAGTGCAAGATCATACCCCCTCATGGGACACACCCCAGAGTGGGAAGGGGGGGAGGACATTATAAAATAGAGACCCTGAGAAAAACCCCACCCCACTGAAGGGGGCCAACCTTCTTGCTCCCTTCCCCTGAAGTGCCACACCCAAAGTGCAGCACCAAATGCCCATGGGCTTCTCAGCACATGCTCAAATGCCCAGTTGGAGCCAGGGAAGGGTCATGGTAGAAATCCCTCCCCCTCAAACATCCTAAATCAGACCCACCGCCCCGGCCGCCTCAAGCAAACTCCACACAAGCCACCACCAATTGCAGTAAAATGAGATGTCCCGCAACTGCCTCCACCTCCCAGAGCACTCCCCAACTGTTCCCCACACACCATTCCCCACAGACTCTCAAACTGCCCCACACATAACCCACCCTCCCCAAGACCAGGCACATCCCCAGCCAGGCCTCTCTTTCCCACAGCCCTTAAACCCCACAACTGTTCCAGAACTACAGACACCTCACCCTGCCCTCCAGTCCCCCCAACTGCCTCATGCACAACCTGTGCCATAGCCTACCCACAACCAGACTCCCCCCAAACACCTGATAACCCACTTGGTCAACTGCCCCACTTACACCCTACAAGCAAACTATAGACAACACAAACACCTCACTGACCCTCATTCCCTAATTGCTCCCCACCCCAGCAGCCATAACCACAGCCCACCAAGTCTCATACTCCATCAAACCAGCCGACCACCCTTGTCCCCTGTGGGCCTTGCACCTGATGAATTCCCTTACCCCATGTAACCAAACGTGCTTTCCCCAAAGGACTTCCTCCACCACATAACCTGCCAGTTGCCCCCTCAACTTACCTCATCCCCAAATAACCAACCCAACCCACCAGCCAGACCCCCAAGTGCCCCGTTTCCCCAGAGCCTCTGAACTTCTTCATACCACATCACCAGCTCCCTACACCACATTCCCCTGCCCTCACATAGCCAGCCCATTATCCCATACTGCCATTGTCCACCTACCCCCCACAACCTGATGCCAAATGCCCCAAGCCTCCAGAGCCAGTGGACTCCCCATACCAGATGAAGCCATCTCACTACCCTCAATTGCCCACCTTCTAACAATCCTCCCAATCCCCACATAAACCCACTGCTCACCACTCCCCTACACTATCCACACTGAAGTGCAGCATGTGGGGGGGACGGCCCCTTCCTCTAAGGAACTAAAGGGGTATCACCCCCCCACAGCCCATAAGCCCTGCAGGACATGTCAGCCCCCCCCCCAAAAAAATCCGGTGGAGCACGAGACACACCAACCTGTCTGACCCCACTTCCCTCCACAGGGACACCTCCGGCCCAGCCACTGACCTTCCGCCGCCGCCCCCCCCCCCCCCGGCTCGGTCCGGCCCCGGGGGCCCCCACACCAGCGTCAGCACCGCCGTGTCCTGCTGACTCCCCCAGCCCGAACGCGCTCCCCCCACTCACCGCCCAGCTCCCCCCGCTCGGTCCAGTCCCGCACTGCTCTCCCCCCCGCTCAGTCCGGTCCGGCCCCGCACTACCCGCCCCCCGCTCCGTCCAGTCCCGCACTGCTTCCTCTCCCCCCCCCCCGCTCAGTCCGGTCCGGCCCCGCACTACCCGCCCCCCGCTCCGTCCAGTCCCGCACTGCTTCCTCTCCCCCCCCACCCCCACTCAGTCCGGTCCGGCCCCGCTCTACCCCCCCGCTCGGTCCAGTCCCGCACTGCTTCCTCTCCCCCCCCCCACTCAGTCCGGTCCGGCCCCGCACTACCCGCCCCCCGCTCGGTCCAGTCCCGCACTGCTTCCTCTCCCCCCCCCACCCCCACTCAGTCCGGTCCGGCCCCGCTCTACCCCCCCGCTCGGTCCAGTCCCGCACTGCTTCCTCTCCCCCCCCCCCCCCACTCAGTCCGGTCCAGCCCCGCACTGCTTCCGCCCCCCCCCCGCGCTCAGTCCGGCCCCGCACTGCCCCCCCTCAGCTCGGTCCCGCACTGACCCCTCCCCCTCTTCCTCCCGGGTCCACCCGCCTTTGCCCAGCTCCGTCCCAGCCCAGGGCAGCCCCGACCCGAGACTCACCCCCCACCCGGTACATATTGGCCGCCATGGCCCCGCCGCGCGATGGGGGGAAGGGCGGGGGCGTCAACGTCCGGCTCCGCTCGGGCCCACGTTAGCCCCGCTCCCGGCCGCTCTTCATCTCCTCCCGCTCCGCCGCGCCGCCTCCTCCTCCTCCTCCTCACGCAAGGCCGGGACCGGGAGACTTCGGGCGACTCCGGCAGCACTTCGGTGGTCTCCGGAAAAGGATCGGCAAGACTCGGAAATAGCCGATCCGACTCCGGCAGCGCTTCGGGATGTCCCGAGTGAGATCGAGTCTCTCCGGAACCGTTCGGGTACTTCCGGAGGCACCTGGCGACGCTTCGGGCACTGTCGACTACAGCCTCCCGGCGATCGGGTCCTTCCGGACAGTGACTCCAGATGGCCGGCGCCGAGCAGAACGTCGGGTAAATCCGGAGACTGAAACTTTCGGTTATTTCCGGACACGGTCTGCCCTGCTCGGGCCTTTTCGGAGGGAGATTCAAGCCCTGGGTTTTTAACCCTTTCTTCTCCGAAGGGCTCAAGGTTGCCCCGCCCCCCCGAACAAGGGGCAATTCCTAGCAGCCTCAACTGCCCTAGCATTATTTCCATACATATACACCTGCAGTTTTAGAGCTGTTCAGACCAAAATAGCCACTCATTTACCCCATCACACCCAAGAATTCACCACCCGCAGAGAGATCCTGCACCGAGGTGAGATGCAGCCAACTCTGGAGTGGAGCACCATTGCACTAATCCCAGTGTCCCAAAAGAGAGGTGGAAATGTTTTCTCTGTATCCCGCTGGATTTAGGGAACTAAGTCTCTCATTTCCCTCTCAGAACAAAAGCCTCAGCTGCTTCCCCCCACCCCCATCGTGAGGCTGTTAAATGTGGTCTCTGTGCCATCCTAATGCAGGCTAGCCCCAGACCCTGCTGCCCCTTGCATGCCTTCCTCTCCCCACCCCACTGTTGTGGCCCCTGCACACAACCTTTTGTCCAGCCACCCCCTACCACTGTTATTTGCCTGCTCGCCCCCCCTGGAAGGAAAGAGACGGGAGCCCAGCCCCTGATGCCAAGGCTTTATTGCTGCCTCTCACAGTGTTCAGCGTCTTGCTGCTCTGGTGCAGCTGGGAATGTAAACAAAGTGGGGAGAGCAGTGTCCTGCTTCTCCAGGCTTGGTCCCAGGGTTGGGGGCAGCCCTCAGGCCCCTAGAGAGGAGAGTGCCCCCAGGTGGACAGGTCCCATCACACACACACACACATTCTGGGAATGGGGCTACTGCTCCACCATGCGGAATGAGGGTGGGTATGGACAGCCCCAGCCCTAAGGCCATGCTGCCTCCATTAACACCTCCTGCAGTTCCCTGACCCATGAGTTCCCCTGCCAAACACATCCCTCGCCTCCAAGGCAAGAATCCCAATCCCAACACCCTCCCAGCTGAGCCCCTGTGCCCTGGTGGTGGGAGCTGCCAACAGGCCCTTGGCCCTGCCCCACCACTCTGACCTGTACCGGGCCCTGAGCAGAATCTAGGCCTTTTCCCCAGTGTTAATGAATCAGGTCACATTATTAGCATGTGTTAGTGCCAGGGGCTAGGGAACCCTCTGGCTGGGCCTCGCTCACTGAGGTTCATGTGCCAGGGCTGTCCAGGCCTACAGGCAATGAGGCTTGGTCCCTGTAGCATCTCCGGCTCAGACACAGCCCCCTGCCTCCTGGGAAGATAGGGAAGCAGAAGAGAGCAAGCAGCTATGGGTGAGGCTGCCCCCCAGCACCCGCCACTGGAAGATGCTGGTGTCCTTGCCCCCCAGTGAGATCAGATAGCTGTCATCATTGGTAAAGCGCACATTAGTCACATGGCTCCCATGGCCCCCATACATGTGGCTGGGCGCCTGCAAGAGAAAACAAGGAGTGGGGTCAGGGGTGGGGGCTACTGATGAAATCCCATCACCTCCAGAGTGTTCCCTAACCTCTGGTCCAGGCTCTTGGGCTCTGCCATTACACCCAGGACCTCCCAGAACCACCATGATACCCAGTTGAGACCCCCCCTATTCCGCCTCAAACTCAGACTGAGATTCCCCTGCCCAAGATTTTATAGAGACTTCCTGATCCCCTGGGATGTCCCCATGTCAAAGACCCTCTGGGCCTCTCTGGCCCCCAAACTCTCAGGGCAATAACCAGCCAATGGGCAGAGGAGCAAACAAAATCCCTAGTTAATCCTTCCCCTTGTGTGCCTCCTCTCATCTTGGCATGGGCTCAGGGCTTAAACTCCCCTATCCGTGCCAGTCTCACCTTGGCCCTGGCACAGGGGTACTGGAACAGATGCACCTTGCAGAAGTCGTCTGCCACAGCGACAACACGCTCATTGTGGGAGCGGCACAGGGAGTTGATGTCTGTGCCATCTGAGCCGTCCGGCCACACGCCTGCGGGGCAGATACATGATATGCACAAGCTGTTAGCGCCTCTTCCTGACCGTGGCTCTTGGAACCCCTGGGTTCCTTTCCTCCCTGCTACACTTTCCTCCCTCCCCGTTCCTGACACTCATCCTCTCCCCACAAACCCCATGGTCCCCAACCCTCACCAAAAACATGGAAGCCCAGAACACAGGTGTACGACGCCCACTCCCGGTCACGGCTCTCAAAGCGATTCCTCAGCAGCTTGCAGCCGCCAGCCACATCCCCTGCAAAGGAGGCAGAGACATGCAGGGTTAGGGTCAGCTGCAGTGACCGGCACTGCCACATGAGGGTGCAGCTCCTAGCCTAGGCACCAGGGGACCACGCACAGCCTTGTCTCAGGGCACCAGAATTATCTCCCCCATGACAGATGCTTATGGATGGGCCCAGGCACAATGAGGAGGATGTACACCCCGGCACCAGGGTGATGGGCTCCTGAGCACACGCCTTCCCTGCACTCACAGTAGAGGATCTCATAGTCTCCTGAGTTGGACATGATGAACTTGCTGTCTTTGGACCAGTCCAGGTGGGTGATGAAGCTGGAGTGTCCCTGGAGAAAGAGGGAAGAAAATGTGACTTTAAAGCCAGTTACTCAAGGATCCCCACCCCAGCCTGAGGTGCCTCCCAAGGACGCACAACCCAAGGGCTTGGAATCATACACCCCTGGCTCCCAGTACTTCCCCCATTCTCAGCCCCCCTGAAACTCTCTTCCTTTCCCTCCCCAACCTTTGCCCCAGTAACCCCCTCCACCATCCCAATAGCCCCCATCACCCCCAGCTTCCTCCTGACAACCCTCTCTCCTTGCCCCCCCACAGCCAGCAGCGCCCCCTCACCGTGCAGCGACCGAAGCGGCTGTACTTGCGCTCCCCCTCCCCCACACTGTAGATGTAGATGAAGTTGTCGTGGGAGCCAATGGCCAGGAACTCACCATCTGCAGGGGGGGAAAAAGAGGGGTGGGAAGGGGCCATCTGTGTGCAAAAGGGGGGCAGTGGAGGGGGTGCAGGAACCGGGGAGAATGGGAGGAACTTGCTGTCTCAGCAACACGGGGAAAATGGGGGCTGGAGGGAGCCAGAGCTGCAGTGGGGGAGGAATCTAATCAGAATGGAGCCTGCTGGGGAGGGGAGTGGGGCAGGGAGGCATGGGGGTCTGACCTGGCGAATATCGCACCACCGAGAGCTGCTCGTTCCCATCCGAGCCCCCTGACAGCACCTGCCGTGTCTCTGTGTCCAGCACCATCCACCTGGGGGTACAGGGCAGGGTCAGAGCTCCCAAGGTGCCAGACATGCAGAGGCACAGAAAGGACCCCACCCCAGGGAACAGGGCAACAGAGAAGAGGTCCGGCCTTGGGGGCAAACTCAGTGACCCCTTAATCCCTGGAGGGCCAGACTCAGGAAATGGGGGCCACAGCCCGAATCTCATGGTGTTGCTTGCAGGGCCACCAGCATCCGCCGTTTGCTGAGTGTGATTCCAATGGGGTGGGAAGGACTGCCGAGCACCCCTAAGGGGCCAGAAAGGGAGTAATGGGGGGGGAGGAGTTACCGTCCAGTATTGAGTCCCACGGCCACCACACGGCCACTGGGGTGGAAATCAGCACAGAGCCCAGTCTCCTAGAGGGGGAGAGACATCCTGTAAGGTCCTTGACCCTCTTCCCCCACACTCCATCCCCTCAGGTGGCACCTCCAGGTGAGGCTCCAGGCCTTGCATCCCTCCCCCTCAGGCAGTACCTCCAGGTGACACTCCAGGCCACCGTAAGCCCCCCATCCACCCCAGGTGGTATGTCTAGGGTATGGCTCCAGGCTGCCATGAGTTCCCCTTTCCCCTCCGGGCGGTACCTCCACGAGCTCCCCCATCCCCTCTTGGCCATACCTCCAGGGTGAGGCTCCAGGCCGCTGTATGCTCCCCGCTGTCCCACATGCAGACCTGCCTGTCATGCCCGCAAGTGAGGAAGAGGCTCCGTGAGGGATGGGTGGCCAAGCCCCACAGCTCGTCCGTATGACCCTGCAACCAGGAAGAACCTGATAGAGGCAGGCAGGGGCCTAACTCACCCCACTGCATGCTGCTCCCCATGCTCCCTATCCCATCAGATCCCCTCTGTTTCCCCAGCCCCCCACTCTGCTGCACCCCCATACTATTCCCGAGCCCCCTCTTTCCCAAGCCATCCCATGGCCCTGCAGTTTCTGTAGATGCCCAGAATCCAGCTCCCCACGCACCTGGACAATGGGGGTGAAGCCAGTGCCCAGGCTGCCCCTGAGCAACGCGTTGCGCGTAGTCCCGACCAGCAGCTCGTCCCCGGGGCCCTCGGCGATGGTGCGCACAGCCCCAAACTGCTCTGGGATCTGGGGGCACAAGGGGCTGACTCAACTGGAGTCACAGATCCCCCCACACTCATGGCATATCCTGATCCCCCACACACGGCTCCTATAGACCCCTTCCCCTCCTGCACATACCCTTCCAGAGCCTCCTGCCATGCCTCCGACATAACCCTGCTGACTGTGAACTCCCACCCTGATTTCTATAGTCCCCCAACCAGGCCCCCATACACCCCTATAGCACCTCCAAACACCCTCTGCCTGCCCATGTAATTCCCCCATCCCCACCCAATACAGCTGCCTCAGAGATACCCTCAAATACCCTCTGTCCACCCCAGCAGATCCTCCTCCCCAGCCATTGCTGCTCCCTCACCGACCACCCCAAAACTCCCTGTCCACTCCCACCCACTATAGACCCCTCACCTCCCCAAATCTTCTTCACACACCTCTGAAGATTCCCACCCCATCCACTACAGCCCCCCTATCAACACCCAAAACACTCCCTGCCCACCCCCACGGATGCCCCACCCTCACCCACTGCAGATCTCTCATAACACCTAAACACCTTCCTCCCACCCCTCGCCAGCTGATCCCACAGGCAAATCCCCATCCATCCCCATGTCCAAGCCCAAGCAATCCCCTGCCCAACAGATCTCTCTGCCCAACCCCCTCCAACACTGGCACATTCTGGCCCCAATCCTGCCTCCCACAATCCCCTGTGAATCCCCTTTGCTCAATCTCACCCGTCACATGCAGATTCTACCCTGCCCCACACTTTGGACTGGAGCCAACTGACCCCATGCAGATTGAGGGCCCCCCTTACTTCCACCTCCTGAAGCACCACAAGGCTGGGGCTCCAGTGCACGAGGCGCCGGTCCTTCCCCCCACCACTGAGCACTGAGCCATCGTGCCGCAGGCAGAGCGAGAAGATGCTGCCTTCGTGTGCCCGGGTCTGACGCCCGATCTGGTATGTCTCTGCAATGTGGGAGGGTGGGGGGAGTCATTGCTGGGCCCTCCCCCCACATCCCTCAGTCCAGGGGATCCAGCATCCCCTCCGATCCAATGTCCCCCACCACCCTCATCCTCCCAACTGCTTTGTCCACACACATCTCCTGAGAGGTTGTCAGTGCCAGGTTCTCTTCACCCCACCTCCTCCCACACCAGGGGAACAGACTGGGGTCCCTGCCCCTCTAGACCAGAAGTCTGTGCAAGTCTTCTTCAGCTCAGGGGTCCCACCCCCCAGCCCAGAAACCCTGCCCCCTCAATCCAGGGATCTGTGCAGGCCTCCCTCAGATGGGGTTGCCAACCCTCCAGGATTCTCCTTGAATCTCCAAGAATTAACAATTAATCTTTAATACAAGATGATGTGAAACTCTAGGAATAGGTCCAACAAAAACTGGAAACCCTACGGGCCCCAGCCCAGGGGTGTGTACAAAACCTCTCCCAATACCTTTGGCGCCCTTGCCCAGCGTGCGGATGTCAGCGGCCGTGCGTGCCCAGGTCAAGATGTTCCCCTCTGAGTCCCCAGTCAGCACATCCCCGTTGGCATCAAACACAAAGCACTGGATAAACTTGGGCTTCTTGTACTTCTGGAAATGGAGAGGGGGAAGTGAATCAAGGGGGGGCAGCCCCTCAGTCAAGACAGGACTGAGCCCAGACCCTTTCCCTAGCCAGGCTCAGCCCATGCCCCTTGTCCCAGGCTGGGCCGAGCACTGCCCCCTTCTCCAGCCCCCTCATCCCCTCACCCCAAAGATGCCCTGCTTCTTGCTCAGGGTGCTGCCGCTCCAGGTCCAGAAGTAAACGTGGGATTTCCCACTGGTGATGAAGTTGCTGCTGTCCAGGGGGTTGAACTCCACTGTGAACACGGACTCATTGGTGCTCTGGAGAGGGGAGAGAGGGAGGCATGACAGGACAGTCGGCAGCCTCAGGGACAAGGGCGTGTGGGGATTCCCAGCAGGATTGTGCATCGAACCTCCCAAGGCGGGGGATGGTTAGACCCCTGCATTGCTCCTTTCCCACCAATGGATGGCACTGGGGAGTAGGGCAAGGGTTGTCCAGGTGGTGGGGGTGCTTAGCTGGGATTTAGGGGCCCCTCCAGCCCAGAAGCGTCTTCCCCCCACAGCCAGTTCTATCCTCAGGATGCACAGCGTAGCCTCACGGCTGCGTGGCCCAGGGTCCCTGTATAGGGGACAGGGGGAGCAGCATAGTGACTTCATCTCCTCAAATATTCACAGGTTGCCAAAGAAATGGCACCCAGAAAGCAGGAGCAGCACAGGACCTGTCCCATCGCAACGTCACCCAGGGAAGGAGAGCGAGGGCAGCAGCCTGGCACCCAAGGTCTCTTCCTAGCTCTGACAGGAGAGTGGCTACTGAGAGGAGGGATGGGGACTGGAAGTCAGGACTCCTCGGTTCCCTCCCCCCACCCCTTCACCATGCTAAGCAGCCCAGGGGACTGAACCTGGCTCACCTTAATCTCGGCCTGCTTGGTGCCACGGGCGCAGTCCCACACCGACAGCATGTGCTCGTTAGAGTCGTCCACCACACACAGATAGGCCCCCTGATCCTGCGGATAGCAGCCAGGCAGCATCATGACCAGTGGGGCCCCTCAAGGAGGAGCCCGGGCTTATGAGAGGGAATGTGGGGACCCAAGAGCCTGGGGACCATGCAGGGAATGTGGGGGGGCTAGACAGGAGACAAAAATTCTTCTCCCCCTCAAATGCATAGCCAGGGCAGACAGGGACTGGGAGCAGAGAGGGAACTGGGGGCACTCCAGCAGGGTTGCCTCCTGTCAGGCTGCCCTGCCCCCATGGCAGCCCCAAGTCCAGAACCCCTGGGGGGCATTGATCATGTGTGTGTGGGAGGGGGGGGGTGTCACATGCCAACCTAGATTTGCTGCTTGGTTCAGTAACACTGCTGAAGCCAGTTGCCCTCACTCTGTCCCTACAGACACAGATCACTCCTGCCAGGGGGTCAGGAGCCAAGCTGGGGTGGGGCAATGGGGATAGAGAAAAAGAGGGCAGGGAAGCAAGTGGGGGCAGGGCTAGCACTTGGACTCACAGCCGTGGAGAAGGCGAGGGAGCCAACCCCCCGCTCGAAGCTCCCCAGGCCGATCTGCTGTAGGGTGAGCAGTGTGGAGGAGTCCCAGATGTGCACGAAGGGCTGCAGGGGCTGCAAGAAAGGCAACAGGTCAGGACAGGGACAGACACGGGAGCTGGCGGGGGTCAGGGACCCTGTAGTAGGGTCTCTGGCCTCTAGGAAGCTAGTGCATTGGGACTCCCCTAAATCCCGCTCTGGGGCAGCCCTGCAGGGTCCGTCCCCCCTTGGTGGGTACCTTGCCATCCTTGTCCACGCCAGCAGTCTGCCCTGTGGCCACACGCACTCTGTCAGGATGCACAGCCAGGCTGCAGGGGAGAGACACAGGGAGCAGGGTTATTGCCTCAGAAACCCAGGGGCTGGAGAGACCAGCCTGGGACCTGCTGTGTGCCCTTGCTGCAGTCAGTGCTCCCTGCACCCTCACTCTCCACCTCAGTCTGTACCCCGTGTGTTCTTCCTCCATTTTAGTTGGTGCCTCTGTAGGGTGACCAGGCAGCAAGGGTGAAAAACTGGGACCTGGGCTGGGAGTGGGGGTAATAGGCACTTATATAAGCCAGAGCCTCAAATATAAGGACCATCCCTATAAAATTGGGACGTCTGGTCACCCTACTGGTCTACACCCCAATGTACTTCCCTTCCCCTGCAGTCAGTGTCCCCATGCCCCAGCCTTTGTTCCCCCTCGCACGATGTCGGTGTCCCCCGTGCACTCACCATCGCACACAGTCGGTGTGGCGCAGGTAGTGGCGCTGGCTGCGGCGCTGGATGTGGTACAGAACCACCACACATGCAATGAAGTAAACCAGCTCCCCAGAGGCCAGCACGTAAAGATTGGAGCGGCTGTCCCGGCCACGGTACCCATAGCTGGGCAGGTCCGTCAAGGAACACAGGGAGGTACAAGGGGGCCAAGACAGCCAGACCCAGGGCTGGGAGACAGAGGGGGGCAGTGGCCTTTGGACGGGGGTGCAGCATAACCTGTGGAGGTGCAGGGGGACGCGGAGCGCAGCACCCTCTCTGGGCAGTAGTGCTGTCTGGGGCAGGGCAGGGAGGTGGGGCTGCCGGCTGAAGGATACACCCAGTCAAGCTGCAGGTGCTCAGCAGGCAGCTCTGAACGCAGCTCCTCGTAGTGGGAGATGCCCGATGGGATGTACATAGTGATGGGCCGGCCTCGCAGGAACATCTTGATTGAGAGGCCCTCTGAGAGAGGGGGATGGGAGGGGGACAGGTCACAGCCAGAGCCACCTCCAGGTTCATTCCATGCAGCCTGCCCATGCCCATCCCCCACAGGTGCTACCCCAGCCAACCCCTGCCACTTTCAGCCCACCCATCCCACCTCCCAGGTTGTGCCCAGCCCCCACATTCCATTCCATACACCAGCCCCACATGCCTGACTTCCACAGCATCAGCCCCTGTGCTGCCCCCTCCCAGCCCACACCTCACTCCCTGTAGGCACCCAGCTCCCAAGTACATCACCCCACAAGTCCCATCAGAAACATGCATTGGGTCCTATCCCCTCAGCCTCCAGCCACCCAGGGCAGCCCCCATTGTCTGCCCCAGCTGCCTCACCAAGGTTGTAGTTCCCACGCCGAGACCCCAAAGGCCCTGCAAGGAAACAGAGCAACAGGAGATTCTGGGACATGTGTAGTGGGAGGAAGGAGCAGGGCAAGGGGCTGCAGAGCCCAGTGGAATGACACCCCCAGGCACTAAGCCTCACTAAGCTTCCCTGCAGCTCACCTGGGCTCAGGTTAGGGTCCTTCATCCGGCTAGAAGGGAAAAGCAGAGCATCAGCACGGGGACACTGGGTCCTGGCTCTAACTGGGGTGTGAATCAGGAGGAGCTCTATGTGGAGCTCTGTTCCCAGCAGGGATCTTGGGGGGCTGTGGCAGGATGTGAGTGGGGGGATCACCACAGTGAGGGTGTGTGTGTGTGTGTGTGTGTGTCAGCAGGGAACTTCGTGGGGAGTGGGGGGCCATTTCCAGCAGGAATCGCTGTGGCAGGCAAGGTATGTGAGTGGGGGGGGAGTGTTTCCCAGCAGGGATCACTGTGGAGGGCAGGCGTTGTGCATGTGGGGAGTGGTTCCCAGCAGGGATTGCCATGGGAAGTGGGGGGCCATTCCCAGCAGGAAACACTGTAGTGGGCAGAGTGTGCATGGGAGGGGGTGTTCCCAGCAGGGATTGCCTGGGGAGCAGGGTGTGAGTGGGGGGTGAGGAATGGCCATGGAGGGCAGGGTGTGCCCAGCAGGGGGTACTGGTGGGAGGTGGAAAGTCCCTACTTCTCAAGGCTGCTGGAACGTGAGAGCAGGTTGGCAGAGGACGCTGCCTTCTTGCTGAGGTGCTGCCGGGCCTTCGCCTTATCGGGCTTGTCCGAGGAACTGTTCCTGCGCAGGCTAAGGGAAGAGAGGACAGTCAGCAAAGGGTTAACTACATGCACTGGGGGGGGGTGGGTCTGCATGGCCCACATCCCAGTCCCCAAAGCAAGGACACCCCCACATGAATGCCCTTTCCCCACATGAATGCACCCGCAGCTCAGCTCAAGCAAAAAGGAGACAGGAGCCCTTTGTTCAGCGATTCCCCCTGGGAATCTCCCCCCAGCTCCTCCGGGACAGGGGAGCAGAAGACACAGAATCCAGTTTTACCAACCCCATGGCACAAGCTGCACTGGGGCATGCAGTTGGCCATAACAACTGAGAAATAGAACCCAGGAGTGCTGGTTTCCAGACAGCTTCCTTCACCCCACCCTCTGGCCCCCATAAACAGGCTCACCCACTAGACCCCAATCGCCACCCACAGCCCCGGCTCCCACACCTCTGTTCTAACCACTAGACTTCATTCCCCTCCCAGAGCTGAAAGTAGAAAGCAGGTGTCCCAGTGCTCTGTCCCCTACGCACAGCTCTTTCCTGGTGCCTTTCAGGGCATGGACCGCTGGCACTGGAGAAACTGTGGCACTGCTGCTGCTGCTCCCCTCGGATGGAGGCTCTGGGGACAGCATCTCCTCCCTGTGGGACGGACTCTCAACAAGCTGGCTGCCATCTGCACTGCCCTGAAGTGGGGCAGTTTCTTCACAGTCATGGGGAGACTTGGAGGAGTCCTGGGGGGAGTCTGTTCCCAGCCTGTCAGGGGCTGGGATTGGCTGGGCCACTGGGGACCGGGCCAGGCCTGGAAGACTGAGAGGCATCCCCAGAACATTTGGCTCTTTTGCCTCAACCCCAGTCCCTGGAGGAGTCTCATGGCTGTGGCTCCAGCCCCACTTCATGCCCAGCAGGGCTGACTCGTCTGTTTGGGTCCCAGTGCTGATGGGGGCGCCCCGTGGATTCCCTGTGCCCAGCTCTTCATGGCACACGACTCCCGATGCAGGCACTGGGCTGTGGAACAGAAGTATCACAGCATGGGCTGAGAGCGCGTCCCATGGGCTGGGAGGCCTCTGAAGTGCCTCACTCCCACTCCCCAAAGTTGCCCCCTTGTCACTCGCCAATGGTCCATGCCTACTGCTCTCCTCAAAATACCCCCTCTACCCCCATCCCCTCTACATTCCCCTCTGGGGGGCTGGGCTTGGGGTCCCCTCCCTAGTGCCTGACACTCCCTCCCTTTTCAGTACTGAACCTGAACGTCAGGGTCTTGCCTGATTCACAGCCCAGTGCACCCCCGCCCCCATCCCTGAGCAAGATGTCCCTGGGTCAGGTACAGCATCTGAGTGGTACCTGCAGCTGGTGGTGAGTGGGACCCAGGATACCCCATGGCCCGGTGAAGAGTCCAGGAACTGCTGGGCGTCTGGGATGGCATCATTTGCTGCAGGGAAATGACAGAGAAACATCAGCCCCTTTAAGACCCCAACTCCTCAGATCCCACTAACGCTGCTCTCCCAGTGCCCTGACTGCTCCTGCTCCAGCCCCTATAGTGACCTCTCCTGGGAGAGCCTGGGGTGGAGTAACACAGCGCTTGGCCCATAGCAGTGCTCCTCCCCTGCTCCCTGCAGCCCACCTGCTAGACTCCCAGCCCAGTTCCAAGGCCTTGTGCATCCCACCTGTCAGCAGCTGCTGCGTGAGGAGTGGGATCTGCCGGTCGTAGAGGTTGAGTCTCCGCAGCGCGTCAGCCAGGGCCGATTTCACCAGCGTCAGCTCCTCCTCCTGGCTCTGCAGTCGGAGTTCCAGGCTCGCCAGCCGGTCGGGGTGCAAGGCTGAGATGGTCTCATCTAGCAAGGGAAGCATCAGAACTGTTAGATCCAGCCACTTCAGCAGGCTCCTGCCCCCCAAACCAGGTCCCCTGCTCTAATCACTAAACCCCATTGTCCTCCCAGAGCAGGGACAGAACCCAGGAGTCTGTCCTGGTTTCCAACCTTCCCACATGGAATGGAGCCCTGAAGACCTCTAATACCCAGCCCTGAGAGAAGAGGAAGCTGACACCAGGGAGAAGGGGCTGGACTGCACCTGCTCATTGGAGCCACTCCCCCCCAACCCCACCCCTCCCTGGGCGAGGATCAGAGCCCTACTTCCGCCTAGGCCAGGCCTAGCAGATGAGCCCCTACAGGGAGGGTTGAGGAAGAGCAGGAAGCGCAAGCTGAAAAGGGCTGGGGGCTCTGTGCAGGGCTAGAAGGAAGGGGACCCTGCCCTGGTGGGTGCCCTCCTCCCCCACACTTAGGGCAGCTCTGAGAGCAGACTCTGCAGCCATAACATCTGCCCCACGCCCCCAGCCCCAGACAGGCTCTGCTTTATCCCCCGGGAGCTGCAATCCCAGCCACACACAAAGCCGCTTTCTCAATGGCATTTACAGCTCTGAGGCGCCAGCCTGACAGCTCATCCCCAGCCAGAGAGGGGAGGGCACCTGCGGGGGAGGGGGACAGCCTAGCATGATGCTGGTCAGGAAAAGTGGGAGTTGGGCAGGCGAAGCACTGGAGGGGGAGGGGCTGGGCACTCCAGGACCCCACCATTTCCCTTCCTAGAACCCAAGAGCTCTGGCGCCCAGCCTGCCCTGCTTTAACCACTAGCCCCCAGCCCCCCCCAGAGCTGAGGCTAGAACCAAGCAACCTTGGCCCATCCTGCACCTTAAACCACAGGCTGCTTTTTCTAGAAGTTCCTGGCAGGAAGCCCTCGCCCCAGGGAAACAAGTTGGGTGACATTTTTGGGTGAGGTGCTCAGCTTGGCATTAACCCTTTGGGGTCTGATGCTACTCTTGCCAGCTGCAGGGGCATGTGTAGGACTGGGTGCTGAGCAATGGAATCGCTGCCATGGGGGTCTCCCAGCACTCAAATCCTGCTCCAATTCTGCAGCCTCAGAGATTCCGACTTGGGGGGGGGGGGCAGTGCCAGGGGGCAGGGTACTGAGTACAGCTGGGGTGGAAGACTTCTGGCAGAAGATATGGGGCAGATGGACCCAGCCATCCCCGCTGCTTCCGGTTGCCACCTGCCTAGAAAGAGGCCAAAGGGGAGCAGGGGCCAGACAGATCCAAAACTTGGAGGGAAGGAGTTAGCTTGGGTGATGAGTCCAGGGACAGGCCTAGGGAATAGGCCTGGAGCTGGTGGGGGAGGGCAGGCCTGGAGGCGTGTGGGGCTGAATTAGGCACTTCCTCTCTCCTGGCTTCCCACCAGCAGCAGCACATTTGTTTACATGGGCTCTGTGCTGGGCCCAACTTAGGTTTGGTGCCATCAATAAGACAAGCTGCATCTAGGGAGATGAGATTGGGGTGCGGGGGCTTGAATTTGTGAACCCAGCATCTCCTACCCTGGCCAATACACCTCAGTCCTGGTCCTGTCCCACTGGGGTCGCACCCCTTAGGACTTCTGTTCTCTGGATTCCCCAAGGTTGCTGGGACAATTTTTATAGTGGCATTGCTGACCATGGAAACCCTGGGTTACTACTTCAAGGCAGGGAATATAGCAGGACCTCAGCACTCCTAGTTCCAGCACCCCTGGGACTCCCAGCTGGGTGTGGGATCTATGCTACAACATGAACCCCACAGGGACTGGCTGGAGCCAGCATGACGACAAAGGGGCCTATTAATTCCTGCGCCCCAGATGGGCATCCCCAAGCTACACAGAGGTCCCTACCTCCCTGCCAGTTAGGACCCCACACAAGGAGGGGGAGCAGGGTGGGGATGAGAAAGCAGCCTGAGGCCAGGATTGATGGGACCTTTGGACCCAGTGTGGGCTGCTCTCCAGCACTGCAGGGACCTTTGGACTCTAAGCGAAGCCAGACCCCGGCCAGGAGCCCCACCAGACCAGTGGCCAGATGGCAGGGGAACCCCACAGAGCTGGGGGAGGAGCACAGACAGACACTGCCTGAACTGCCTCCTCTGCTCCCCCTAGTTCTGACCTGACACACACCCCCATGTCTCTAGGCTGGGCTGCTTTGGCTATGGCTGGTGCAATAGCTGGGCCAAAGCAGTGGCTTCCTCCTAGCTTCAGGATGGATAGGAAGCCCTGATTCTCCCAGGGAGGAGGAATGCCAGGGTGCTATGGAATCCTGCAGAGAGGGGGCACAACCCCACCACACGCTTCATCAGCCTGTCCACAGATGAAAGGAGGCATCTTTGCCATTAACGGACTAGACTGGGAGCCTGCTTCAGCTGGGGGGGGGGTGTGATATTGTGGGTTGCGGGGCACTAGGAACCAGCACTTGGGTTTATTCCCAGCTCCGTGTGTGTCCCTAGGACTCTTTCTGGACCTCAGTTCCTCCATCTGTGACATGGATAAAGCCATGGCAGTTAGTGAGGCTGTCACTGGGAAGAGAAGTGGTGCATGGAGCAGGGGGTTGTGTCAGGTTTGGATATTGGGGGGAGGGGTGTGTCACACAGATGGAGGCCCCCAAGCAAGAAATTCAAATGGCTCTCCAAGGAGGAAAAGCTTCCCCCTCCCTGAACATGCAGCCCCTGCAACCCTGACTTCCTGCACACCCCCAGCACTCTGCTTACATACAAGCCCACCCCTAAACACACTGTGTCCCCACCCCCTTCCCAAGCAGCAAACTCTCCACCACAGACCCCCCCACACACAACGTACACCCCTGTCCACATAGCCCAGAGTGCCCTTCACGCAGCCAACCCCCCTCCCCTTCAAACATAGAGCATCCTCCAGCTGCCCCATAGCTCCTGCACCCCCAAAATATACCCCATGGACCCCCAAACATCTGCCTCCCCAGGCCATACCCTCCCCACAATACACCCCCTCCCCGTGGACCCTCAAACACCTGCATTCCCACCCCTACACCCTTCCCCATATACCCGCCCCACACCCCACAGCCACCCTACGCGGCACCCGCCCGCACAGCGCCCCCGCCAGCCCCAGCTCTGTTAGCGGGCCCCGGGCGGAACACGGGCCCCGGGCGGTACGCAGCGCCGGCAGCTCGGCCCGCCCCGGACCCCAGCCCCTAGGCTGGGCCCCCGCACTCACCCGCGGGGCTGTGGTTCGAGCACCGGGCCATCGCGCCGCGGGCCATGCGCCCCTGGCTCCCCGACTCGCCGAGTGAGCGCCGGGGAGGCAGCGAGCGCTGGGGCCGCGGCTCCCCCACCCCAGGAAGCGGCGCGCCGTGTCATTTCCCCTCCGCAGCTCGGGCCCGAGCCCGGTGTGACTCCGGATTCGCGGCGCCGAGCCCGGCTCGGGACAGGGAGGGGCGTTAACGCTTCGTTGTCCGGAGCGACTCCAGCAGCAAATTCGGAGGCGAGAGCTGTGGGCCGAGGACCTGGGGCCCAGAGGCGAAGGGCCCTCCGAGAGACGGGGCATGGGGAGACGGGGGACGGAAGGGGACCCAGGAGTCCCGCTCCCTGACCCCACAGCCATGCTGACCCCTCCTTTCCCAGAGTAGAGGCTAGTCCCGGGGCGTCCTCGCTCACAACTCCCACCCACTGACACACAAAGCAGACCCCACTCCCTTCTCAGAGCCAGCGGGTAGAACCCAGGGCCTCCCAGCACCTCCAGTCACTAGACCCCCCTCCCCTTCCAGAGGCTGGGATTACATTTAGGCTCCTGGCTCCCAAACACATCACCGCCACAGCACCACTCCCCTCCCCCAGCTGGGAAATTATCCCAGGCTCCCAGCCTCCTGTTCTAACCACTAGGCTCCACTCCCCTCCCTAAGCCCAGGATAGAATCCAGGAGCCTTCTTACCAATAGGATGGGTGACACTGGATGGGAGGAAAGTCCCCCCCCCCTCCCCACATGGGATGCAATGAAATCGCTTGGCACGGGCAATAGTGTAGAGGGGACTGTGTCCCATCCACCTCTGGGTCAGAGGAGCCAGAGACTGGGGGCAGTGGCAGTTCTAGCCCACAGGGGGGCCCTAGGCAGGGCTATTCCACTTTCCCCTGCCATGTTAAAACAGGCAAGTAAGGGTCTTACAATAAAAATCAAATAGGGGGCCCCCTTGAGCTGCTTGGGGCCCTGAGCATTTGCTTAATCTGCTTATGCCTAGTTCTGGCTCTTGCTGGGGGCAGAGTCTTTTTGTGAAAGCCAATATCTGGAGCTGCTGGTTTGTGGGGGGCTACTGGTGGCAGACCCTGGGTGGGGGAGCAAGGGTTCTGCAGTATCTGAAGTGGCTGGTTTGTAGCAGGTTGGACAGGCTGCCCTGGGAGATGAAAAATCCTGGTCTGAAGTGAGTGGCTCCTCTTTCCTTGACCCCCATGGCACTGATGTTGCGTTGCCAGGACACACAGTCACCCAGCCTGGTCCAAGGGCCACTGGCCACACCAGGCAGAAGAGTAAGCCAGCCACCCCCAGTGAGATGCAGGGCGCTACCGCATAGTCCCAGCTCCCCTATCCCCACTCCCAGCCCCAATCTATTACCACCAGGATTCACTGGGGGACTCCTCAGCTTCCTTTGGTGGGATCGGTGCCCCAGAGCAGTAGCTCTCTTTCCAGAGTCAGATTTGTCTTGCACACCCCCAGGTTTTACAAAGGGCCACAGCACATGATGTCTGAGAACTTGCTGACTTTAGCATTTGTACCATAGAGCATCAAAATCAATCGACTGGAATGTACATGTACTTACATTTCAGTGTGAGACCTGAGCTTGCTTTTCACTTGTCTGAAGCCTGAGCCCCCGGCCCAGGGCTGAATATGGAATTTAGCTTTACAGGGGACCCAATGCGATTGCCATTCTGGCTCTTCCCTAACACCAGTTCTGCACTTGATACCCCCAAATCCATCCCAGGTCCCTTCTGGGGGTCATTACCCCCAGTTGAGAATCACTGATCAGGAGAGACACTGGTTGAGACCCACTGACCCAGGGCACCAGCAACAGGATTCACACCCCCAACCTCCCAGGCTCCAGGACAACCCACCAAGCACAATGGGGGTGAGAGGGGACACACACACCCCCAGGCTGCAATGGTACCTGGCTTCTATGTCAGTGTGTCTAGAGGCCCTGTATGGCTTGAGGCAGGCACAGCACTGTAGCCCTCATACCCTAGCATCCTGTGGGTCCCAGGAGACCAGACAGAACAAGGCTGGTCTGGGTACCAGGCTGAGCTGCACAGCTGGGTCCGCACATGGACAGATGGACAGGCCTTTGGTTCCAGGCACAGGACAGAACTGGGCATGGGGGCTTGGGACAGCACTGCCTGCCCACCCACAGCATAGTGCACATGTCTCTGGCTCCTGGCCTGGGAGGCCTGACCCCCGACTCACATAGCTAGTGGAGGGAAGGGAAATCTCATAATGGGAAGAGACGGGGACCTGAATGCGTGACGTAGGTCTATATGGAGAGTTAAATGGGGACCTGTGGGGTACCTGTGTATGATATGGGGGGTCTGTGAGTGTGATATGGGAGAGATGGAGGAATCTGTGTGTGATATGGGGGGAAATGGGGTCTGTGTGTGATGTGGGGAAGTTGGGGGTCTCTGTGTTATGGGGGAGTTGGTGATGGGAAGGGAGTCTGGGAGTGGGAAGTGGGGATGTTGATGATTTGGGCCCAGAAGGTCCAGAGTCCATAATCTCACCTGGGCTCTGCATCCCATTCCCCCAGCTCCTTCCCCAGCCCTGCTCTCCCTCTGAGTCAGGGCAAATTTCCCCCCGTAGGCCCAAAACCACGCTATGGGCCCCGTGGGTGGCTGCTCCCGCTGCGGCCGCTTCCACTTCCTGCCCATCCACCAGTGTCACTGTCAGGACCGGGCTGCTCCCCGGCGGGGGTGATTCAACTGGAAACCCAGCGCCCTGCCGAGCCAGTCAGAGTGTGACTGCCTGCCACAGGCAGGTGGGGGCGGCAACCAGGCTTGGAGCAGAGGAAGGGGTAGGGTTGCCAGATGGTTTCAACAAAAATACCGGACACACTTGACATTACATCACAATCTACATTACATCTTAGTTAGAAAACACCGGATATTTATATTTTTTCATTTACATTTTCTCAATTTGTTTCCCGAACAGAAAGCTCAAATATTGGACTGTCTGGTTCAAAACCGGACACCTGGCAACCTTAGGAAGGGGATCCGGGCTGTGTGGAGCATGGCAGGGCCCTGATCCCACCATCAAACTCTCCTCCCATTCAGGCTGCCCTTCCTCACCCACCAAGTGGTGCCTGAGTGGAGCCTGGTACAGGGCTAGCTGGCCCCGGAAAGGCCCCACTCACCCTGTAAGGTGGGAGATTTGAGGATAAGCACAGGATCAGGACTGGAGGAGGGAGTTGACTGGTGCAGGATGGACGCCGAGGGATGGGGAGTGGGGTGGGCATTTCTAGCAGAGCCCCAGGCAAGCCCGGTGTGGGGGGGGGAGACTGCGGCTGCACTGTAAGCTGTGGTTACAGTACAGGAAGCTGGGCTGCCCCATGATGTAGGTCAGAGCCACAGCACTGGTACACAAAGGGTTAATGCTCCCAGCCCTATGGGGCTGCTTAGTCTGAGTCTGGGCGCCCCTGCTGCCCCCTCATGCATCCCCCACACCCTCCCAGCCAGGATCAGGGATGAGCATCCCCCGCCATCCACTGCAGAGAATCCAGCAGTCTCATTTCAAATGTATGCGGGAGACACTGAACCTGGATCCTATGTAGCCCTGCTGGTGTCCCTCAGTCAGCCCTGCACTCCCCCCCAGCTCTGCCACTGCCCCCAATCCAACCCTCAGCCCCTGCTATCCCAGCCCTGCACTCCCCCCCCCGCTCTGCCACTGCCCCCAATCCAATCCTCAGCCCCTGCTATCCCAGCCCTGCACTCCCCCCCCCTGCTCTGCCACTGCCCCCAATCCAATCCTCAGCCCCTGCTATCCCAGCCCTGCACTCCCCCCCAGCTCTGCCACTGCCCCCAATCCAACCCTCAGCCCTTGCTATCCCAGCCCTGCACTCCCCCAGCTCTGCCACTGCCCCCAATCCCTCCCATAGCCCCTGCTATCCCAGCCCTGCGCTCCCCAGCTCTGCCAGTGCCCTTTAGTCCCAACCAGCAATCTGGGAGGGAGAGCTGTCCCTGGACTGGCTGAGAATCAGGGTATCAGAAATGACCCACCTCTCATGACAGGTTCACACTATATGGGGGAGTCCTGATGTGCCTCCAGTGCACCGAGCCCTTTAAGGAGCCTGGTCTAGGATGCCCAGGGGGCTTGAGACATGGCCGTTCCCTGCACAGTGGGAACACACAGGGTCCCAAACTGGTGCTGGGGGAGGGGCAGTCTGAGGAAGGCTGATGGCTGGGCCAAGCTGCGATAATGGCGCCCACACGCCCTGGTTTCACAATGAATTGAGGCCGTCAGTCCCAGCGCCCCAAACCCACAACAAAGAGTGACATTGGCCCCGATTCATCCTGAAAGTGAAACCACCCCACGGGCTTCACGGGAGCCGCCCCCCAACTGATCGACTGGAATTCACTGCGTGGCTGGTAGGCATTGCTGTAATTTATTTGTTACTGAGAGCAAGCCCAGGCGCTGCATGGACCCAAGGGAGATCAGGGCCCCCATCGCATCAGGTGCTGCGCAGAACCGAGGGAGACCAGGGCCCCCATCGCGCAAGGTGCTGCACAGACCTGAGGGAGACCAGGCCCCCATCGCGCCAGGCACTGCACAGACCCGAGGGAGACCAGGGCCCCCATCACATCAGGCGCTGCACAGACCCGAAGGAGATCAGGGCCCCCATCGTGCCAGGCGCTGCACAGACCCGAGGGAGATCAAGGCCCCCATCGCGCCAGGCACTGCACAGACCAGAGGGAGACCAGGGCCCCCATCGCATCAGGCGCTGCGCAGAACCGAGGGAGATCAAGGCCCCCGTTGTGTCAGGCGCTGCACAGACCCAAGAGAGATCAGGGCCCCATCGCGCCAGGTGCTGCATGGACCCTGACTGCAGCCCTCATCATTCTAGTAGCTCACACCCAGTCTTAGCGCCAAAGTTCTCACAATTTAACCAGTCCCATCTCTGAGTGCTCTGCTCTCCCCAAGGCCTCCCCTCTCTGGGGGCAAATCTGAGCCCCCCCCACTGTACCCCCCCGTGGAAGGTGTGAACCCAGCTGGCGCCGAGCCGGATCCTGCACAGTCATAGCGCGAGGGCCCAGCCCCACTCGCACCTCATTGGGTGACGGCCTCCCTGCTCAAGAGCGGCCAGGACTCCCGCACTGCCACTCGGTCGGGACCACGGAGCACAGACGGCACCGCAGGTAGGGTCCTGGCAGTGGGAGGGGGCAGGACTCTTTGGCTTTGGACCCCTGCATGGCGTATCTGACTCCCTGGGACTGGGTGTCTGTTCAGAGTCTCTGGGCATGAGGATCTGCGGCTGGCACCTGCACTGGGGTCTGCACCAAGCCCTGGGGTGGATATCCTCCCTTCCTGGCACCGAGGCTTGTGACAGGAGCAGAGCTCTCTGGGGAAGTAGCCTGCTGTCTCGGCCTCCCTTTTCCACCTCGCAGGCCCAGGCATTCTCAGCCAGGGCAGCTTAAGGTGAGGGACCCCCCTCCCCACAATACACCCCAGCTCATGGGTGAACTCACCCCCTGCAGCTGCTGTCCTGCTGGGAAGGAGTGGGACCGAGGGAGACAGGGAGCGGGGTAAGGGTGAGGAGTGGGACCGAGGGGGACAGGGAGTGGTGTGGGGGTGTGGAGTGGGACCGAGGGGGACAGGGAGTGGGGTGGGGGTGTGGAAGGGGGACAGGGAGTGGGGTGGGGGTGAGGAGTGGGACCGAGGGGGACAGGGAGTGGGGTGGGGGTGTGGAGTGGGACCGAGGGGGACAGGGAGCGGGGTGGGGGTGAGGAGTGGGACCGAGGGGGACAGGGAGCGGGGTGGGGGTGTGGAAGGGGGACAGGGAGTGGGGTGGGGGTGAGGAGTGGGACTGAGGGGGACAGAGAGTGGGGTGGGGGTGAGGAGTGGGACCGAGGGGGACAGGGAGCGGGGTGGGGGTGTGGAGGGGGACAGGGAGCGGGGTGGGGGTGAGGAGTGGAACCGAGGGGGACAGGGAGCGGGGTGGGGGTGAGGAGTGGGACCGAGGGGGACAGGGAGCGGGGTGGGGGTGTGGAGGGGGACCGAGAGGGACAGGGAGCGGGGTGGGGAGCAGCTCCAGGGGGCATCAGCCAGGGGATGTATCGCAGTTAGAGGCCCAGCCTTCCTAGTGGGTGGTGGGTCCTGGTGTTCAGGGTGCTGGGGCAGGTCCCCCACTGTGGGGCAGGCTCTAGGATAGAAATGACCTTGGGTTCAAGGGCAGCAAGCAGGGGACAGGGAGCATCCAGCCTGGAGCTGGGGCTGAGCCCAAGCCCCCAGGAGCTCCAGGCCCCTCTCAGGACTCTAAGTTCATTGCTGCGTTTACGGGGCACTCAGGCTCAGGCCCTGAGTGTTTCCTGTGCTGGCCCCAGCTGCTGTGGGGGCCATGGCAGGGCAAGATGGTGCCCTGCTCCACCGACACTTCTGTCCCCTTGGGCTGGTCTCCCCCATCCAGAGTCTCCCTCCATGGTTGCCCCCAGTGCCTGCTCCCGCTGCCCATGCTTGGAGGCGGTTTGGACCAAGGCAGGAACCACAGCTGCTAACCTTGGCGGTTTGCTGGAGCGTGTCATTCAGGGACTGAAGGCTCAGGAGGCCCCAAGGACCTGGGTTAGGGGCTTACAGGTCAGGGTCATGGAGAGGGTCAGGCACCAGGGTCAGTCACAAAGGCAGGGGATGGGGAGTGAGCTGGCTCCAGCTGCATCCTCGCATCAGGCTCTAGGCCCAGCCACCCCACCCGGCCGGATGCCCCATCCTCAGTCGCAGTCACTGGGAGCCTGGCATTCCCAGGGACCCAGGTATTTCTGGCTCCCCTGGGCAGAGGGTCCCCATCAGGGTTAAGCTCTGCCAAGACCTAGTGAGCCAGACTCTGCCCAGAGGGCACCTCTAACCCCAGTTGCCTGGCAGAGACTTCTCACCAGGAGCCGGGGTGGGGAGCTCTCCCACTAGCTTCCTATGGGGCTCTCTGCCCCCAGCCAGGTGTGCTGGCAGCATATGATCTCATCCAAGAGCCCATCACCTCAGTGTCCTGGCCCCATGGCCAAGGGGAGGGGTTGGTCCCCAGGGCAGCATCAGCTTGGCAGTGGGGGTGAGGTGAGACGGGGTCAAATGGAGACTTAAATCCCTCTTTCACCTGGGGACAGGGAAACCTGCCATGGCCCAGGACATCTTGGAACGTTCCACCTACCTGGCCTTGTCCCCGTCACCTGCCTGCCTGCCCAGGGACCCTCACCCTGCACCAGCCGTGCTGGGCCAGCCGCAGGCTCTGGAGAGCTGCATGGCCTAGTTCAGGGGCTGGGGAAGTACCAACACAGAGTGAAAGGGGGAGCAGGGAACACCCCTAGATTCCAGCCCCCCCATCCAAGCAGAAAATAAACTCTTACCCTGCCAGGACTCCCAGCTCCCCAAGTCCATCCTTGCTGCATCCTTGGCTGCTGGCCCGAGGGATCGCCCCACACACTTCCTTGCAGCAGGCACTCAGCATTAGAGACCCCCCTCTCCTTCACCTTCCCAACCACACACTACAGGGGACAGAGGGCTCAGACCCATGTACCCCAGAGTCCTAACCCCAACCACCTCAGCCACCTTAGCGCTGGAGATCCCATTGCTTAGCAGGGGTCTGAGCCCCATGGAAATTGGCCCCAGAGCCAGGCAGCTCATCTGGGGCCATGACCCAGGTGCTGACCACCTGGTCTGTGCTTTCTATGAGGCTTCACATGCATGACGGCTGGAAGAGCAGCAGGGGGCGAGGGGCTTTTGTGCTGTTTGGCCCCACTGGGCCTTGCCTAAATCCTCTGCCAGGACAGAGCAGGACCAGCCAGGTCTGTGGGGGCAGGGAGGCTCCTGGGGCTACAGGGACCCCTCTCTCCAGGGGCCAGTGAGCTGGGTGGGGGAGAGGACAGCTCCAAGGGCATTGGGATCAGGTTGAGAAGCTGTTACGTCGCATGACGTGCGAGGCTCAGATGGATCCCCGGGCTCCATGTGGGTCCCTGCACTGGCTGGTGACTCTCTGGCACCTGGGGGTGTGTGGATGTTTCTGTCTCTCCAGGGACAGAGGCAGCTTCTCATGGGCCAGATGCTGGGGGAGTCTCTTCCCCATGCTCACTGCAGTCCCTATCCCGGTCCTGCCAGCTGCTCTGTGCCAGGCTCTGACCAGGCTCCCAGCTCCCCTGCATGGGCCCAGGGTGGGGCAGGCATGGGGAGTGCTAGATCAGGCTGGGCTCCAAGCACTCAACCTGGATTTGATCAAAAAGAAGATGAATGGTGACGTGATCTAAGAACCACTGTAGGGATGGGCCTGGGTCGCAGGCTTGCAGGCAAAGGCCAAACAGGATCTGAGAAGTGGGCGAAGTAGCTTGATAAATGCGGAGTGGAAATACAGTGTGAATGTTCCCAGCAAGGTAGACAGAGGGAGTCTCTTCTGCTGGACAGTTTTCTATCTCCACTGGCTCGTTTTCTAGCAGCTCTGCTCTAGTTCAGCCAGGAATTCAAGCAGGGGATTCTCTGGCCTGGCCTGTGGCACACAGGAGGTTGGACTAGCTGAGCACTGTGGTCCCCTCTGGCTCTAGTGCTGGGCCTAGCTTAGAGCTGACCATCTCCAGTGAACCTCACGGCTAGGGCAGGGCAGGGAGGAGGGGGGTTGTAAGGACTAGAGCAGCCTGGTGCAGCAGATTTTCGCAGGAGACACGTGTCACATTGGACAGGTTGCAGCGAGGGACACGCAGCCCCTGCCTGGTAACATGTAAATTTCCCAGCACTGGGGGGACTCCAGCTTTGCTGTTGCAGTCCTTCCTCACACAGCCTCTCCATGCAGGGAGACCCTAGCAGTGTGGGGTTCCCGCAGAAACTCCCCTCCCTGTCCAGCATGACACATGGAGACTCTAAACCACAGGCTCAGGGTGCCAATGTCTCCAGCCCCGTAATCCTGTCCTGATCACCACCCCCATGGGCTCTCTGGGGCCGGGGGCGGGGGGGTTCAAGGACACCCCTTCACTCTCAGACCTGGAACTGTGATGCCAATGAGACAGTCGCTCTGTGGAGCAGAGGCTGAGCTGGGCTCAAGGCTGGGGTTCAGGTCAGGATTCAGGTTTATCTGTCTGGTGCCATTCCATCTGGGCCCCCGTCCCCTGGGTTCTTCCAGACGGCCTGGTGCTGGAGTCTCTGTGTGTCTTGCTGGAAGGGGAGGGGGCACTGGCAATCCCAGGTGCCCTGTGCGAGCCCTGCCCTGCGGTGCTGTCATTTGCTCTGCAGCAGGGCAGGGAGATGTGGGGAAAACAGGGTGCAGCCGTGGCCCCCCACGAGTTCTGAGGTTGCACTGAAGGGTGGGGAGTCAGGCCCAGTGCTGTAGCTCTGCTGGGCTTCCCACACCTTCCCTCCTCTGTGGGACCTGCTCTCAGAGCACAGGAAGGGAGATACCTTTTTGGCCCACGGATGAGACTGCCAACCAGGACTCCCAGGCTCATCCCTGACTGGGAGAGAACTGTGGTCTAGTGCTTAGAGCAGGGGGGGTGCTGGGAGCCAGGACTCTTGCGTTCTATTTCTGCCCAACTGCACGAGCTGGTGGGCAGGTCCCTTCCCCACCCTGTGTTGGCACTGCCAGAGACCCGCGTTGCCCTGCATGTGTTTGTATGTGTCTGCCCCCCACCCGCCCTCACACAGGATATTGGGCTGGGAAGGCGTGCGGCGAAGGCACCTGTTTTCCGTTTGTTCGTTCGCTCGCGCTGGGAGATAAGCAGGCGTCGGAGCCGCCGCGCTGACAGGAAGCGGGAGGGGGGTCTCTGTGGGACCAGCACAATGTGCCGCAACGCTGCATTGAGCCCTCTGCAAACAGCCAGGGACCCGGGCGGGCGTCAGCCGAGAGTCTGTGGGTACCGTGGGGGTGGGGGGAGCCTGGATTCCTGCTGGGTTCTATCCCTGTCACCAAGAGTGAGTGGGGTCTAATGATTAGAATGGGGTGGGGGGAGTGACTGGGAGCCTGGACACTTGGCTTCCATCCCCAGCTCAGGGAGGGGAGTGGGGTCTGGCCGGAGCATGGACTGGAAACACATGGCCGGGATTCTATTCTCGGCTCAGCTATTGGCTGCCTGGGTGATCCAGGGCAAGGCACACTTCTGCTCTTTGCCTCAGTTTCCCCCTCTGTAAAACTGGGACAATGACCGCTGAGCTCTCTTCCCAGCTCCGGGAGGGGAGAAGGATCTAGTGGTTAAAGCAGGTGGGTTGGAAGCTAGGACTTCTGGGTTCCATTCCCAGCTCTAGAAGTGCTGGCTAACCAGGACCCCTTTGCTGCCCCCTCTTTTCTCTGCATCTCTTTCAGCTCTCTATGGGACTCAAGGCCACTGGGATGGAGCCTGAGATGAGCACCTACAACCCCTTCTACCTCCCCTGCAGCATGGAGGCCGGGGACCCTGCCAGCACACAGGGGCCATTCTCTGCCGTGGGCCAGTCCAGCTGGGGCCTAGAGGGGAATTCAGCCCAGCAGAGCCAGCTGCCCAGGGCAGTGGGGGGGCCCTATGGGCTTTGGCCCCAAAGGATCGAGCCAGCCCCCCGCAGGCTAGACCCCT
Organism: Pelochelys cantorii; assembly: GCA_032595735.1. NCBI lineage: Eukaryota > Metazoa > Chordata > Testudines > Trionychidae > Pelochelys > Pelochelys cantorii. The sequence continues at coordinate 38,377,400 of CM064336.1, forward strand.
TTGCCCAAGCCTTCCCCAACCCACCTTTTGGGAATCCATGGGTATTGGGGACCCAGGCATCCAGGAGCCCAGGCTGCAGCCTGCAGGAGATAATGGCCCAGCACCCCCCTGCCATTCCACAGGAGGGATACCCGCCTGGCAGTCCCCTGCTGCCGCAACTCCCTGGAGGCCAGCTGGAGGGGTCAGGGCCTCCTCTGCCCTACTGCAGCCTCCCAGCAAGGCAGGGACAGGGTGGAGGTGGGTATGGGCAGCACTGCAGGGAGACCCCCCTTCCGTGCCGGTACCAGGAGAACCAGCCTGCTAGCTACAGCCCCCCAGGGGGCTATCCGGGGCCTGGTGAGTGACAGGAAGGGAATGGTGGTGGCTACGGGTGCCCAGGAGATGGGAGAGGGGGCAAGATGGGGGCAGTCAGCTGAGGAGGAGGTTATGGGACTAGGGAATGTTCCCAGGGGCTATGTGTGTGCAGGAGGGGGGAGAGGCTATGGGGTCTGGCAGGGGGAATATGGAGGACGGACTCCAGCTGAGGGAGCTATGGGGAGGGGAGACACCCCTGTGATGTATGGGTCTAGGAGGATGGGGGGTATGAACCCGGGGTATATGTGGAGGGGCACCTGACCCAGTGTCAGTTATGGAGCAGGTGGGGAAACTCATCTCAAGGGGGTTATGGGGCCTACTCTGGGGTTACAGGAAACGCAAGGGAGGGACCCAGCTTTGGGGGGAGGCTGCTGGGATGCAAGGGGGGACCCCATCTCTTTGCTGTTACAACCTAACCTTCCCTCCCTGTGTACCAGCTCCCCAGGGGCTCACAGGCCCTGAGATATATGCTGGACTCCTGGGACCCTCAGACTGGCCCCCTGATGCCACCTCCAGTCTCTGCTGCTACCAGGTGTGTTGGCATGAGGAGGGTGGTGGGGAGATGGGGGCACCTGGTCCCAGGACCTTGCTGCCAAGGAGGGGAGGAGTGGGGAGATTCCCCCAAGATGAGTAATTAGGACAGTGGAGTCTAGTGGCTAGAGCAGGGCTGGTGCTGAGAACCAGGATGCCAGGGTTCTCTTCCTGGCTGTGGGTTTTCACTCCCCACACTGAGCCCCTCATCCCCTGCAGGACACTGAGCGCTACTGCAAAGGGCTGGAGTTTCTCTCTGCTGGTTTTGCTCCATGGCTGGGGGTCTCCCCTGGGGAGCCGGAGTCAGAGGTCGCTGCTGCCAGGCTGGGGCATGAGCAGAGCCCCCCACTGGCAGGCTGCACTGCCAGTGCCCAGGTGAGTACACTGGAAGTTTGGGGGCTGCTTCACCTGAACCCTCAGGGGAGCATTGGTGGGGCAATGGAATCAGAGGAGCCAGTCCAGGGAGCCCCCCAGCCACATGCCCCATCACAGCCTACAACCTTGTGCCCATTTGGGCACCTGATCACTCGCTGGAAGGGAGTGAGGGTGCCTGACTGGCAGCTAACACAGACACTGACAAGGAATAGTCAAGGAAGGAGGGGGCGGGGGAGAGAGTCTTGCTGGTTATAGAATTGCCAACCCTCCAGGACTGGCCTGGAGCCTCCTGGAATTAAAAGATCATGTTGTGTGATTAGCCCAGCTTAGCCAGGCGTTTCCCAGCACTGGGGGAGGGAGTTGCTGGACCCAGCAGGGCTGGGGTGCCAGAGCTGGGGGGGACTATGATGCCCCATTCCTCTCATCACCCGTCCACGGACTGGGCCCCTGCAGCCTCTGACTCCTCTTCCCCACAGGTTTCTGGGAGTTCCCTGGCCTCCAGTTATCAGGGTACCCCATATTGGAGTCAGATGCACCGGACCAGGGGTTCCCCACACTACACTCCGCCCCCCATGCTCAACCCATTGCGCCAAGGCACAGGGCTGTTTGCTGAGCTGGGTGCCTCGCTGGGTGGTAAGTGCCGATCCAAGCCAGCCCCCACCTTCCAATGTGGGCTGAGGGGCTTGACTGGTCATTTAGGAGCCAGGACTCCAGGTTTCTACTCCCAGATGTGGCAGTGTTGCCACAGGGCAGGGGGTGCGAGAGAGGGTCTCTCCCTCCATTGGGCCATATGGGGTGGGTCCCTGGGAGTGGTGGTGGCGGGGGGGTGGAAGTCCACAAAGATTTGTCTGGTGGCTACAGGGAAGATCCTACAGGGCCCAGGGAGACAGCAGGGGGTAGGAAGATCTGTCTCAGGGCAAGTGGGGGACTGTCTGTGCCAGGGGCCTTCACTGCCGGACTCTTCCCTCTGCAGATGGCAGCCCTGACCGCCTCCGGCGCCTGGACACCCCGTAAGTCCTGTCTTGTGGGGTGGAGGGAGCCTAGGCTACATCCTCAGTGGCAGGTGTGGCAAAGGGGTTGGGCTAGATATCTCCTGGGGGAGGGAGGATTCCTGTGCGGGGGAACTGGCTGGTCAGGGAAGGACAGTATCAGGGAGGTCTCCTCACTTGCCCCTTCCCCCACAGGCAGATAAATGTGGGCCCCGCGTTCCAGCCGGTGCTGCCAGAGCTGCAGGACCCCCACTTGGCCTGGCTGGACCCACCCCAGGCTGAACTGGTCTGGAGGCCCTGGCCCAGGCTGGAGCAGGATGCAGAGACCCAGAGCCAAGGTGAGTGGCAGCATTGGGGATATCAGGTGGAGGAGCTATTTCACAGGCAGACCTCCATGTCCCTTATAGTGAGGTGGGGGTAGGGGAGAGGCAGCAGGACAAGCCCACCCCCATGGCTTCTCTGGGGCTCTGTCGGCAGGATCCAGTCAATCCTGACTTTTGGGGGAAAAGAGGTTGTGAGGCATCTGTGATAGTGACACAGCCCCTAGCCCAGGTGGTGCAGCAGATGGTGCACTGAGGGGCTCCCATCAAGTGGGGAAAGGGTCTCAGGGCCCATGTGGTGGCTGCTGTCTGGGTGCAGCATGGGGGATGGTGGAATCCCAACTGATGGCTGCTGTCTGGGGAATGGAGGAGTCCCATGAGGTGGGGGTTCCCATAGATATCTGACAGTTGCTGTTTGGGTGTAGTGAGGGCATCCATAGGCCTTGGGGCAAGCCTATATATCCTTTACAGTGGATGGAGCATTCCCAGGGCCTAGCTGATGGCTGCTGTCTGGCTGCAGAGCAGGATTCCCTCTCAGCTGCATGGCTACACAGCTCTCTAATAAGCCCCACACAGCGGTTCGGAGATGCTGCACACAAAGCTACTGTGGCCAGGCCAAAGGAGCGCATCTGTTCCCTGGCCATGGCAGCTCCCTGCTGGGGTTGGAGGAGCACGCCTGTCCCCTGGCCACAGCAGCTCCTTGCATGCAGCCTCCAGCCCCAGCAGCAGGGCTGGAATAAGAAAGTTGCTTTAGGGAGTGCAGGCACTAAACCCCCTGTATTATGGGCCAGCCCTTCCTGGTGCAGGGGAAGGGAGACCTCTGTGCACTGCTGTTCCTCCCCCTACCCCAGCTGGAACTCTGTCCCTTAGCTGCCCTTGCCCAGAGACTTCACCACCCAGCTCCCATTGGGCCAGTAATCACGGTGAGCTGCATCGGTGGTGCCTGCAGGTTAGCATGGGCTGCGCAAAAACACCTGTTCTCCCCCCACCAAATGGGAGCTGCCCCAAGTAAGCGCCCTGCACCCCACTAAGAACATCCATGTGTTTAACAATTCTGTTCTCTACTATAGTTTCAACCAATTTGCCTGGTACTGAAGACTAGATTTACCAACCTGTAATTGCCAGGATCATCTCTAGTGCCCCTTTTAAAAATTGGTGTCACATTAGCTATCCTCCCGTCATTTGGTACAGTCAATACCAAAGGGTAGGTAACATCATATCAAAGGATAGGTAACGAAAAGAGGATAGGTTACAAACCAGAGTTAGTAGTTCTTTAATTTCACATTTGAATACTTTCAAAACTCTTGGGTGAAGGCCATCTGGTCCTGATGACATTACTGTTAAGTTTATGAATTTGTTCCAAAAATCTCCTCTAATGAGACCTCAGTCTGGGACAATTGCTCAGATTTGTCACCTAAAAAGAATGGCTCAGATTTGGGAATCTCCCTCACATCCTTAGCCATGAGGACAGAAGCAAGGAATCCATTTAAATTCTTTGCAATGACCTTATCATCCTTGAGTGCTCCTTTAGCATCTCAATCATCCAGTAGCCCCACAGGTGGTTTAGCAGGCTTCCTATTTCTGATGTATTTAAAAAATTTTGCTATTACTTTTTGAGGTTTTGGCTAGCTGTTCTTCAGATTCCTTTTTGGTCTTCCTAATTATATTTTTATACTTCATTTGACAGAGTTTATGCTTCTATTTTCCTCTTTTAAACAATGCCATTTTAATCGCTCATTACTTCTTCTAGTTGGTTGTTAAATGCTGGTGGCATTTTTTGGTCCTCTTACTCTGTTTTTTAATTTGGGGTATACATTTAAGTTTAGCCTGTATTATAGTGTCTTTGAAAAGTCTCCATGCAGCTTGCAGGGATTTTACTTCTGGCACTGTGCCTTTTAATTTCTGTTTAACTAACCTCATTTTTGGGTAGTTCCCTTTTCTGAAATTACATGCCACAGTATTGGGCTATTGTAGTGTTTTTCCCACCATAGGTATGTTAAATGTAATTATATTATGGTCACTATTTCCAAGTGATCCAGCTATATTCACCTCTTGAACCAAATTCTGCACTCCACTTAGGACTAAATCAAGAATTACCTCTCCTCTTATGGGTTCCAGAACCAGCTGCTCCAAGAAGCAGTCATTCAAAGTGCCAAGGAACTTTCTCTCTACATCCTGTGCTGAGGTTATGTGTACTCAGTCAATATGGGGGTAGCTGAAATCCCCCGTTATTGGTTTTTTTTTTTATTTTTACAGCCTTTCTAATCTCCCTTAGCATTTCACAGTCTCTATCACTATCGTGGTCAGGTGGTTGATAATATATCCCTACTGCTATATTCATATTATTAGAGCATCCATAAAGATTTGGTTCATTTATGATTTTTACTTAATTTGATTCTATACTTCCTTTCACGTACAGGGCCACTCCCCCACCAGCATGATCTATTCTGTCCTTCAATATATTTTGTACCCTGGTATGACTGTGTCCCATTGATTATCCTCATTCCACCAAATTTCTGTGATGCTTATTATATCAATGTCCGCATTCAATATGAGGCACTCTAGTTCACCCATCTTATTTAGAGATCTAGCATTTGTATATAAGCACTTTTAAAAACTTGTCACTGTTTAGCTGTCTGCCTTTACCTGATGTGATTGAATGGGACTCTTTATCATTTGACTGTTTCTCATCAGATCTTACCCATATTTTATCAGCTTCCATCCTCTCCTCTTCACGAGGACATGGGGGCTGCGTCTAGACTGGCATGATTTTCCGCAAATGCTTTTAACGGAAAAGTTTTTCTGTTAAAAGCATTTGCGGAAAAGAGCGTCTAGATTGGCACGGATGCTTTTGCGCAAAAGCACTTTTTGCGGAAAAGCATCCGTGCCAATCTAGACGTGGTTTCGCGCAAGAAAGCCCCAATCGCCATTTTCGCCATCGGGGCTTTTTTGCGCAAAACAGTTTTTACCTGTCTACACTGGCCCTCTTGCGCAAAAGCATTTGCGCAAGAGGACTTATCCCTGAGTGGGAGCATCTCAGTATTTGCGCAAGAACATTGACAATCTTACATTAGATCGTCAGTGTTCTTGTACAAATTCAAGCGGCCAGTGTAGACAGCTGCAAGTTTTTACGCAAAAGCAACTGCTTTTGCACAAAAACTTGCCAGTCTAGACGCAGCCAGAGAGTCTCTACTAATAGACCTTCCCCTAATGGATGTTTCTGTCCGATCCATGTGCTCCTGTGAACCATCGGCTTTCCCCCAGCCCTTAGTTTAAAAACTGCTCTACCTTTTTAATGTTAAGTGCTAGCAATCTGGTTCCATTTTGGTTTAGGTGGAGCCCATCCTTACTGTATGGGCTCCCCCTTTCTCAAAAGTTTCCCCAGTTCCTAATAAATCTAAACCCCTCCATCCTACACCATCATCTCATCCACGCACTGGGACTCTGCAGTTCTGCCTGCCTATGTAGCCCTGCGCATGGAACTGGAAGCATTCAGAGAACACTACCATTGAGGTCCTAGATTTCAATCTCTTTCCTAGCAGCCTAAAATAGACCTCCAGGACCTCTCTCCTATCCTTGCCTATGCCACTGGAACCTACACGTACCATGACCATCAGCTCCTCCCCAGCACTGCACCCTAAACAGGATTCCCTCTAATATTTCCCATCCCTGAGCAGAATTAATTTTCTTATGTGCACCAATCTTGTGGTGATGTGCGACAGAGGTGACTGGGACCTTCATATTGGTGCACATGACAAAATTAATGTGGTGGGCGTGGGAGGGCATTCAGCCCTGGAGCAGAAGGTTGGGGTGCAAGGCTGGGGGTGTGGGCTCTGGGGTGGGGATGGAGCAGAGGGGTTGCCATGCAGGAGGGGTACAGGCTCTGATCTGGGGTGCAGGAGGGATATAGGCTCTGGGCTGGGGGGGTGGGCTCTGGGATACAGGAAGGTGCTGAAGGTGGAGGGACTCAAGGTGAGGCAGGATTGGGGTTTACTTGGGCAGCTCTGTACAGTGGCTGGCAGGGAGGGCCATCTCTCCCTGCTGAACCCCTGCCTAGGGCTTAATGGGGGAACTTAAGACTCCATCTCCCTGCCCCAGCCCTGTGTCCCCTCCTGCATCCTAACTCCCTCCCAGACCCCACACCCCAACGCAGAGCCCCAGTCCCAAGCCCAATCCAGCACCCTAGCTCCCCCCTAGATCTCAACCCTGAGTCCCTCCTGCACCCTAACTCTTGCCCAGACCCTGCACTCCCACCTGCTCCAAATCTCTTGGCCCCAGCCTGGAGCCCAAATGCCTCATCCTGTTCTACCCCAGAGCCCGCACCCTCAGTCAGAGTCCTCATCCACCCCACAAGCCTGAGCTTCTGCCCACTCTCTAAACCCCTCGGCCCCACCCCTGCCACAGATCATCCATGTGCAGCATGAACTTTGTTATGTGCATCTGTATGGAGATGATGTGTCCCACATCATCTCTGTGATGCATGCCACCTCCATGTTGGTGCCCATACATTTCATTCCACACATGGACATAAAACATTAGAGGGAACACTGGTGCAGTGAGGGGGCTGGAGGTTCCAGGGCCCATCTGATGGCTGCTCTCTGGTTGCAGTGGAGACACTGCTGGACGTGGCTTGCTCCAGCGCCCTCCCTGGGGGTGGCACCAATCAGGAGCTGGCACTGCACTGCCTGTACCAGGCTGGCGGGAATGTCATGGTAAGAGTCCCCCTATGGCCTTGGCCTTGGTGAGTGGCAGTGTCTGAGTGAAGGCCTGGCTGGTTCTGGCGGGAAGCCCCCTGGGGAGGGAGAGGTTGGGGCAGGACCCCACTCTGAGCTTTCCTCTCCCCTCAGATTGCCTTGGAGACTCTACTGCTGCAAACCCCAGTGTGGCCCAAGTCTCACCCTCTGGCCAGTTACCACTACACAGGTAAAAGGGGGGGGGGGGGGCAGAGGCTTGGGTCAATGAAGGCAGCGTGGGGGAAGGAGAACAGCTGTTCAGGACCGGATAAAAGATGAGTGGGGGCAAGGTTCGGAGTAGTGGCAGGGCGAGGGCAGGGCTGTAAGCACTGGAACAGTTTTTGTAGTGAGGGGGCTGAGAGCCCTTGAGCCAAACTATATCCTACAATGGAAACCACCTCAAGCTCAAGGGTGCTACTGCACCCCCAGCACCCCTAGTTCCAGCCCCTGGGGCTAAGAGCAGCAAGAGGGGGTGGGAACATTGGGTAGGGCAGGGCAGGGCAGAGGCTATGAGGGGTGGGCAGGGGCCAGGCTGTAGCAGGGAGTGCCATGGGGGGGCAGGATGTCCTGTCTCAGATTCCTTTCCCACAGGCAGTGATGTGTGGAGCCCCCACGAGCGCCGCCTCTTCTCCAAAGCCTTCACCCTGCACAGGAAGGACTTTGCCCAAATCCAACGTGCGGTGAGAGCAGCCCCTCCACTTCCAACCAAGGTCACAATCCCAGCCCCTGGCCACTCCAGCCCTGCTCTCTCCCAGCAGGGGATGCTGTAGGGAGCAGGGCAGGAGCACTGGCTGTGGGGCACAGACTCCAGCCCTGGCCTCTCACAGCAGTGCTGGGGTACCGGCTGACTTAGCTCTCCCTGTCCCCCAGGTGCCCTCCAAGCAGCTGGCCCAGTGCGTGGAGTTCTATTACCTGCACAAGAGCCGACTGCGGCGCAGTCACAGACGAAGTGGTGCCGGGTCAGAGATGGGCGCCACGGGGGGCAGGGCCGGTCCTGGGCAGGTATGTGAGACCTCAGGGATGAGGGGGAGCCACTGTCCAGACAAGGAAGCGGCTGTGTTTGTAGCCCTTGGGAGAGTGGGGGTCCATGATGAGGACAATGCCTCTCCTTTTCTCTTTCTCTCAGCCGCCACCTACTCCAGAGCTGCTTCAGGACTCACCCCCTGGCTCCAGCTTCCCCTGCAAACGCTGCGGCAAGTAAGTGGCTTTAACTCTGGGCTCCATGCCCAGCAGAGTGGGGGGTGGGAGATGGGCTCCAAGTAGGAGCATCCCCAGGCCTCTGGTTGCTGCGGAGAAGTAGCTGGGAGGCTGAAGGCCCCACACAGGCACCTCACTAACCCCTCCCCCCCCTCGGTCCCCAGGACATTCCACAAGATCAAGAGCCGAAATGCCCACATGAAGATCCATCGGCAGCAGGACGACTGGGGTGGGCAGAGAGGGCTGGGACCTGGTGCTCTCCCTGCCCCTCACACGGGGTGTCCCCCCTGGGCTAACACAGAACCATCGGAGCCCACTGCGGAGACTATGGCCTGCCCTGGGCTGGGGCTGCTCTATGGCAGGGATATGGAGCAGCTCTTCCTGTGATGCGGGACAGGACCCGCCCCCATCCTGGGCCTGGTATGGAGGGCCTCGTGCTCCAAGTGTTTGCCCCTCTGGGGGCCAAGGGGCTGTGCTCTCCCCATGGGGTGCACAAGATTAGAGGGCCCCTCTGCCATGAGGGCAGGACCTGCCCCTGCACCACCCTTTGTGCCTGGGCAGCTCTGCCACTGCCTGCTGGGCATAACCACTAGGGTATGTGGGGCGGGCCGTGGGCCTGGGGCAGAAAGACAGCAGGGATAGTGGGGGGTGGGCGCTTTATTGAGGATAGAACATGCTTATTGCTGTAACAGCCACCACGTTCATGCAACAGTCACACACACAACACGGGGACACAAGGCTCCCTGGAGTGGGGGAAGGGATCCCAGCCCACTCACCAGTGGGGTGGGCCGGGGGAGGAATGTCGTGTCACACTCACAGCTCCACCCCCACTTTGAAGCCCTGCCCAGCAGGGCAGGACCAAAGCCACCATCCTCAAGTGCCTTGCAGTGGGTCCAGGGCCCCCTAGACCGGCACTCTGAGCTGCTGGGCAGGGGAACAGAGCCTGGAGCAACAGCCTCCCGCTGGGAGGGTCTGACTTCCAGGCAGCAGTAGCTGAGGATGCTGGATTGGGGGGGGGAGGGAGCTCCCTCAGCAGCACTGGCGCTTCTGGAACAGAGGCTGCTCCGCCAGTGGGGAGGGGCTGGGGCAGGGCCCCTGCACGTCACAATAAATAAAGCAGTCTGGGATGTTCAATCCCTGAGTCCATTGCTCTGGCGGCCACCCTGATGCTGTCCTGTGTGGGGCTCTGGCCCAGTTCACTACACAAGCCTCCCTGCACCATAGCTCCAGGTGCCACTCACACCTCGATGCTTGGGTCAGAGCCCAGGCCTTGCTTCTGCAGCAGCTCCTCTTGCTTCATTTTGGGCTTCTCTGTTCGCGTGTGCCAGACCAGAACCTGTAAGGGAGGAGTGCAAGGCAGAGGTGGGGTCCAGAGAGATCCCCTCAGACCATGCCCCTCCCCACACTAGCACCCCCGGCCAGCCAGCACAGCAACAGAGGTGGGGGACTGAAGAAACCTGGGACCATCCCACCTACAGGTAAAAGTTCATATTCCTCACTCCTGGTCCAGAATAGAACCCAGGAGTCCTGACCCTCTGCTCTGACCCACTCCACCCACTGCCCTCCTAGCCTCATGGGTATTGAGGATATATGTTTATTGCTGTAACAGCCACCATGTTCATGCAACAGCCACACACCATGGGGACACAGGCCCCCCTCCTCACCTTGGTGCAGTTGTCAGCACGGGGCTCCAGCTCTTCAATGGAGACCAGTGACTGCAGCAGACTGCTCTCCAGGTAGCCACGCTCGGCCAGCAAGTCGAACCGGGCCTCACGATTGGCCAGCAGCAGCTGCAGAGCAATAGCGAAGCCAGCCATGTCCATGGGGAAGGGCCGGTTAGGCTTCCAGGCTGTGTAGAAACCCACGACCTTGCCCTTCTCCACCAACGGGCGCTCGAAGCGCAGGCCACCCACCAGCCCCACGGGCCAAACTGAAACACGCTTGGTGGAGCGGATCTGTGGGGGAGAGATGGGTGTATCAGTAGCAGCAAGAGACCCCCATATGGGACACGCAAGACAAATGTTTCCCTGCTCCCATTGCCCCAATCCCTGCCTCCAGCATCCTACTACCTCCCCAAACTCTAGCACCCTGCTGCCCACCCCCTTCCCCATCACTCCCATCCTGCCTCCTGCGCCCACCCTTCCCTTCACCCTCTCCCAGAGCCCTGCCGCCCACCCTTCCCTTCATCCTCTCCTAGCGCCCTGCACCCACCTTTGCCTGTCAGCCTCTCCCAGTGCCCTGCACTCACCCTTCCCTGTCACCCTCTCCCAGCGCCCTGCCCCCCATCCTTCCCTTCACCCTCTCCCAGAGCCCTGCCGCCCACCCTTCCCTTCATCCTCTCCTAGCGCCCTGCACCCACCTTTGCCTGTCAGCCTCTCCCAGTGCCCTGCACTCACCCTTCCCTGTCACCCTCTCCCAGCGCCCTGCCCCCCATCCTTCCCTTCACCCTCTCCCAGCGCCCTGCCCCCCGCCCTTCCCTTCATCCTCTCCCAGCGCCCTGCACCCACCCTTGCCTGTCAGCCTCTCCCAGCGCCCTGCACCCACCCTTCCCTTCATCCTCTCCCAGCGCCCTGCGCCCAGCCCACCCTTGCCTGTCACCCTCTCCCAGATGTAATATTTTATGAGTGCCATCTTAGAGAGGGGGCTGAGCAACGTTTTCCCAGGTTGAGATCTGAGGACTGGAGAGTTGCGAGTCAGCTTGAACCAAGGGGCTCATAACAGCTTGGCTGGGCTCCAGGCTAACCAGACTGGACTGTGCTTTAATGTCTGTTCTCTGTGCTACTGAAGCACTCCCTATGGCATGTTCCAGAGGACTAATAAACCCAACTGGTTTGACCACACGGTGTGAGTTTTTCTGACAGTGCTTGGTGAGGGGTGTTGATCCCTGGAGAGTGTGCCAGTCAGCTGCATTTGCTGAATGGAGCTCACAGCGAGACCCAGGAGTGCTGCAGGCCCAGAGGTGCAGTTTCAGGAAATGGTAAGGGGCGTGCCTTACACTGCTTCCTTCCCAGAGGAACCCCTATGGGGTCTGGCACACTGAAGGGATTCCTCTGAGAGACTCTGCCCAACCAGGACCATATCACTGAACTTGTGATTCTGTGTCACTGGTGGTAGCGGTGGGATGCTGAATGAATCCAGGGTATTTTGCTGTAAGTGACTTGCAGCAGTAAAACCAGAATAGTTAAAGGGAACAGCAAGAAAACGGTCAGTGGGCAGCTCCCTACATCAAGCAACGCAAACCTGTGCAGCAAAGAGGGCTGAGCATCGGAAGCCCAACAAGGTACACCTGGCTGCATGGCTGGAGAAGGATATTCGGGCCAAGCAGCAGGTTCCAGATCCAAGCAGGTATGACAGTGAGAGGCGGCAGCAGCATCCACAACACCCAGTTCCCTGTCCAGCTGTGGTCCTTGCAACCTGGCTCCCCATTGAGAGACCTGAAGTGGTGGGACTTGGTGCCAAGAGTGAAGGCGCTAGTGGATTGTTCCCTCTCAGCTCCAATGAACTGAGGGGGAGCATGAGGAAGAACAGTGAAGAGCTCAGAGGAGTGAAAGCAGGAACTGGATACGGAGAAGCAGAGGGGTGAGAGGACCCACAGCAGGATAAGTGGGGAAAGATGCCAATTTCACAGGGAACCTAGACACCAAATTGTTGCCCCAGTCTAGGGAGGAGGAAGATATTGATGCCTGTCTCACTGCCTTTGAGAAGGCCTGTGATTTGAACCAGGGTGACCTTGCAGACTGGCTCTGCTGTCTGACCCCTCACTTGGACCCACAGCTATAGAGGCATTCAGCCACATGGATGGAGTTGATACTGGGGACTGTGAACACTTCAGAAAGGCTTTACTGCTTAAGTTTGAACTGACACCTGGAGCGTATATCGAGGTTTTGGGGTGTGCAAAAGCCCCTGAGTGTGATCTACCTGGAAGCCTCCACCCTGCTGGGAGAATATCTCCACAAATGCAGTTAAGAGAGCAGGAGCACTGCACTGGAAGATTTGTAAAACCTGGCTGGGCTGCAGAAACTCAGGAGATCGGTTGTGACAAGCTTAAAATGTAGCTAGTGCACAGGGAACTGAAGGGTCTGCACAGCAGAGGCCAGGCAGCTGATGAGTTTGTGGCAGTATGAAGAGAGACCCAAAGGGAACTGGGCTAAGCATGGGTCCTGGGAAAGGGAACCAATGGAGACAGCCCCAGGAGTGGGACTTGGGTAAATCCAAAGTGGGAGAGCAGCTGATGCAGGCAGACCTTCTCTAAGATGCAAGACGTAATATCTGTAGGAAAACAGGACATAAGTGGGCACTGTGGCCATGGCTGGATGAAATAAGGTTTGCTACTTCACTGCCCAAGCAAGAAGGCTGCCTTGTAGCTCAGGCTCAGAATGAGTCACCCAGCCAGCTCCTGGAAGCTCTGGATGGGGGGTGGCGGTGCCAGATGGGCACCCACTCCAGGCACTGTGTGTGTCCTGTGGTTCTCTGCTGGGCTCAAACTCACAGAATCCCCAGTGGTGTCAGAAGGTTCCTGGGGTAGAGAAACTCTGGGACGGAGCCCTTGTTAGAGCACATGTGGCACAAGCCATCACATGCTGAAAGGCTGTGTCAGCTGGACTGTGTAGCTCTGGCTCTGACCCCTGTGTGGACACAGGATGGGTGGCAGTGGCTGATCTCCAAAATAGCAGCTCTGACAGCTGTTTGGCAACTGACTGTCAACTGAAGGCAAAATTCAGCCCACTTCTGTACCAGCCCAGGATTTGAACCACCAGAGCAGGCTCAGACTAGAGGTGTCAGAGAAAATGCAAATAGCTTGGCTGGCAGGGAGAAGGAGGGTTTTTCCTGTCTTGCTTGTAACACAAAGGAAGTGCTGTTAACTCAGGACACCTTTCAGTCTGTAACCAGGCACCCAGGGCTGAGTGAGGCAGGGGAATGGCCCTAGACAATTGCACAGGTGAGGTGAGAGTCACACGGGCTCAGGCAAAACTTTCTTGAAGCCTGATGCTATGCCCAAGCGAGTGAGCGAGCTCCAGCCTCGCCCTGTCTGGGAAAGTAGAGGCAGAGCCCAGCCTTCTGATAGCTGAAACCCCAGCCAAGTGTGGGCAGACACAGGCAAGGTGGGGGGTGGCCAAAGAGCTTTGCCCTGGCCAAGGTGAGAGAAGCCCTCAGTGGAGAGGAAAGCAGTTGGAAAGTGGCAGCTGGTACAGTCACCTGCTCAGAGGGTGATTGGCCATAGTGCATTCTCTTAGCCAAGAGAGCCTGAAGCACAGGAGTCGGGGGTGAGAGGACTGTCCTGGAGGTGAAGGTGACAGACCACAATAGGGGACATGGATTCCTTGCCTCACACAGCGCTGGGGTTGAGACACACTCCAGTTAGGGTCTACCAATTCGCAGGTGCTTCTTGCATCCCTGCCTCACCAGGCAGGGGACACCACAGCCCCAAGGATATGGCTAGGCAAAGACCAAATGTCCCACGGGTTATTTCCTACCCCAACCCAGCACTCTCAAGATTCTTGTAGCACAAGTGCTAATCAATCCAATACACAGTTCTGAGCACCTTCCCCTCGCTCAGTCCAGACCTAAGGGAGGGTGGGAAAGGCTCAGAACTCTGCATTGGATTGAATGGCAACCATGCTACAAGACTCTTGAAAGTGCTGGGGAGGGCAGCTGCCAAGGAGAAGGGGAAGATGTGGTGGCATCTATGGATAACATTTGCAGGTTCAAACTTCCCCAGGTGATTGGTTTAAGTGACTCTGCTCAGCTTGGTCTTGAAAAGGGAAGACAAAGTGGGAATTTTTGGGTAATATTTTATGACATGTGTGCCTCAGTTTCTCCCATATGCTACATTGTTACCCAGAGGTGGAATGGAGAGGGAAAGATTGTTTGGTCTTGGGGACGGTAGGAGTCCGAGCTTTGGGTGTCACCTAACTGTCTGGGCCTCAATTCCCATATAATAGAGCCTGTGAAAAGACAGTGGCAAATCCAAGAGACTCAGAGCTATAGACTTTCCTGCCTCTCAACATGGAGGCTGATCTCAGCTCCAGATCCAAGGATTGGAGAGATATGAGAAGAGGGATAAGTGCAGGAGGCAGTCAGGGTTCTGGAGCCTGACAGAGGATTGAAGGATCAGAGACAGCTTGAACCACGGTGATCACGTCAGCTTGGGTGGGCTCCAGGCTACCAGACTGGACTGTGCTTTAACATCTGTTCTCTGTGCTAACCTAAGCATGCCCTATGGTGTGCTCCAAAAGACTAATAAAGCCAACTGTTTTGACAGTGCAGTGTGTCTTCCAGTGCTTGGCGAGGGGCACTGAGCCCTGGAAAGCGAAACAGTTTCCATCAGGGTCTGTCTCAGCTGGACTCCCTGAGCGGAGCTCATGGTGTGCCGCAGGGGAGCTGCAGGCCCAGAGGAACTGGCCCAAGAAGTAGTGAAACCATGTAGCTCAGGCTTCCTACAGGGGACATTCAAAGGGGACTGGCACACAGAAGAGGTTCCTGATAGACTGTTCCAGAGCTAGGCCTGTAGCACTGATCGTATGGATCTGTGACACCTGCCGTCCCCACTTCCCCATCACTCCCAGCCTGCCTCTACCGCTCTGCCACTGTCCCACTCCTAATTATGCAGCACCCACCTCATCAAAAAGGCGCAGACTGTAGGTGTTGTCATCATCGGCGAAGTAGACTACGCCCTCCTCACTGAGCTCCCGGTTCTCCCGCAGCCACTGCAGGGCCAGGTTTCGCTGCTCCACACCCCGGGGCTTCAGCCAGTTGGGATCACTCTCCTTGCGCTTGTGCTCTTTGGGCGTTTCTGTGTGCAGATGGGTGAAGCGCAGGCCGCTCTGGGCCAGCAGCTCTGACACCAATTGGGTCTTTACCGGGGAGTCCTCCACCACGATCCAGTGGAAGTTCTTCACATGCAGGAAGGTCTGCGAGATGCGCACCAGCTCAGCCTTCTGCACCAGCCTGTGGAAGAGGGGAAACAATAGAGAAATGCATCTGCTCAGCCTGGAGTGGAAGGGGGAAACAATAGAGGAATGCACCAGACTGGCCTGGAAAACAAGGGAGCTACAATAAAGGGGCAGAAGTAAGAGGAGCACACCACTTGGAGAAGGTGGTGGTAGGAGAAAAAATAGGAACAAGAGGCAGCCTTCAAGGAAAGCAGTGGTGATGAGGCAGAGCAGGGTGGGCAAGGGGGAGCAGGCTGTGGAGTCAGACTGTTCCTCCTGGCAGAGATGAAGCAGCAGGGTTCTGCGGAGCTCCTCTTGGGTATTGGAGTTGCCAGTGCTTGGCACTAGAGAACTCTCAGCTCGTCCAGCGCTAATGGGTTTAACACCAGCGCTGTCTGCTGGAGCGATATTCTTCCCCTCAGCCATGTCTTACCCCAGCAAGGCAACAGTAGCTGGGGGGTGGAAACCCATGCTCATGATCTCATCTGAGGAGGTTGGGAGGAGGCAGACCAGTTAGCTGCTTTGCAAAATGTTTTTGTAGCTTCTGCAGAGATTGCTTCCTTGAGTGCTTGAGAACCACTGAAGTGTTTCTGTAACACTGACTGGTGCTTGGCAGGGGTAACAGGGCCCCTTTCAGCTACCTGGCTGCTAACACTGCGGCAGGGCCCGCTGGGAGGTTCCCAGAGTGTCACAGGGCCCTAATCTGCTACCTGCAGGCCCCTGCTTTCCTTTGCAGCTGGGTTTCAGGCTGCTGAATCCAGCTTTGGAGTCATTTCTCACATGGAGATTCTTCCCATCCTCAGAAAGCCCCCCATTTCCCCAAGCCCAGCTTATTCCCAGCATGGCCAATTCCCCTCCAGCTCCCCCCAGAGGAGCTCCCACCTGGCGTAGGTGGGTGTGATGGCATAGATAATGGGCAGTGCAGGTCCCTCCAGCTCAGAACCTTTTCCATGGGCTTGCAGCCGCTTCACCTCACTCAGCAGCTGGGAGATCTTCTTGTCCTTGCCATGCAATAGTTCACTGGCCGATCTCAGGTGCTGGGAGCAGTCGCAGGGCTGCCCTGGAGCCGAGCAGAGGAGAAGGCAGACAGGTCACGGAGGGGAGACCTTTGGGACCCAGCCAGCCCACCAGCCTGCTTCCCTGAGTGTTCCCTGCCAGACTTGAAATCCACTGAGTCAGGGTGCTCTCAGCCCTTCCTCATCTCCCTGCTGAGGAGCAGCAGGCTCCCAGCCAGAGCCATTCCCAACAGGGAGCTGCATAGCTCCAGCCTCTCCCCTAGGGATGATTCCCCAGCTGGATCCATCCCCAGTCAGGGACCAATAGGGCTCCCATCCCTGCTTCCAAACAAGGGCCATGCTCCCTCCTAATCCACTGTCTGGCCCTCAAGCATTCCTGGGACTTTCCAAGCTCCCTGAGATAGGGCCTGTGCCCTTTCCCCCAGTCCAATCCCTCAGCAGTATCTCTTTCTGAAGCCCTAGCTCTTTACACAGACACCCAGTGGAGCTGGGGCAGGAACTAGCACTCAGTAGGATGGGCACCCAGACAAGCTGTCCCCGAGGTCTGGCTGCCTCACTGGGGGAGAGAGAACATTCAGGGACCAGTGACTGCTGGCCCTGCACTCTGTGGTGCGGACTGAGAATGGTTCTTGGCCCAACGGTGCTGTCCAAGCCCACAAACCTGCTCTGCGCTCAGCCCCCAAACTCACCCAGCTGCAGCAGCGCGTACATGAGCCCAATCACCGACACTAGGAAGTAAATGACAAACACATTCTTCAGCTTCACCTTCATGGTGCCACTCTGGCCCCTGGGGAGATGGGGAGGGAGTGCCTGGTTATGGGAATGCCCTGTTGCAGCACTCCCACCACCACACTGCTAGGGTGAGCACATCAGGGAACTGCTGGGACACATGGATTTCCCCCTCTCTGTGCACTGCAATTTGCATCTCGATATCCTGGCCACCCCAGACCTCTTGCACACTCCAGAACTGGAAGTGTCTCCAGGTAGAGCTTTCACCATGTCTTTTGGCAGCCCCTGGCATGCCCCTGGGCCCCCAGCCTTCACTGGAGCCTTCAAGTCAGGCTGGGCCATACAACAGAAAGCAGGCATTGGTTGGACGATGTAAATCTAAGCCCCACCCTGGCCACTGTGCCTGGAGGGGGGAGACGAGGGGAAATCACACCCGAGGGATGGGGGATGCACCACTGTCTCCAGGGATGGGAGTGGGATGTGGCACCATCCCTGGGGAGACAGTTACCACTGGGATAAGTGGGAAAGGGGTGTGATGGAATGGGAATTTTCTATAATATTTTATATGAATAGGATCTGTGTGTCTCAGTTTTCCCTACATGCTGTATTGTTGGTGCTGAGAAAAGAAAGTTGCCTGTTACATGACTTGTATTCTTCAAACTGTGCCCATCACAGGACCCACTCCGCCCGCAGCCCTGCCCTGCCCCTGCTCCACCCACATTCCACCCCTTCCCCCAAGCTCCACTTGTTCCTGCCTCTACTGTGCTGCTGCCCTGTCCCCATCGCACCTCTTCCCCTGAGCAACGTGCCCTGGAAGAATTACTGGGGGGCCTGGCACTGGCACCAGGAGTTCTCACTGAAGTGGCCGAAGCAGAGAGTCCTGGCCCCAGCCTGCTGTACTCTCCTCAGCCTGGCTCTCAGCCACGTCACTCGGAAGAGCAGAGCAAACTGGGCCGGGTTGCTGCACTTACAGCCCCTGTGATGAAGCAGAGCAGAGAAGGCTGGGGCTAGACTGCTCTGCTTCCCCAAGCTCCTGCTGGCATGTGCAGGGGGGCTTGACCTCTGCTGCCAGCTCCAGGCCCCCAATTATTCCCCAGGCTGCCCTGTGCCTCAAAGTACAGGGCCCAAGGCAGCCACCCAGGACTGTCCTATGGGCAGGAAGGCTCTGGTTGCTCATATTCCATATTAGCTGGGTGCGCTTGCCACATGGCAGTATCCATAGGAGACCCAGCGCTGGAGGCCCCTGGAGTGGTGCCTGCATGGCATAAGGGGCACAGCCAGCTCCCCTCACCCTCAGTTACTTGCTGGAAACTCCAACAGTGAAGAAAGAGGGTGAGTCATGGAATGAACATGAGCAACATCTTGAAGAACCCCAGTTACACACAGGTAACTGTGTTTTCTTCTTTGAGCACTTGCTCATGTCCATTGCACATGAGATGACTCCACACAGGACCTGTGGAGATGGGTAGGAACTCATGGCCACATAGATTGTAACACAGCTCTTCCAAAACCCAGTATTGTTTCTGGCCAGCTGGCTGATTGCATAATGAAATGTGAACTTGTGGACCAAAAACCACAGATGTCCCGAATCAGGATGTGTGCTAGGAAGGCTGCTGAAGATGCCTGCACTCTAGTCAAACAGGCTCAGACGATCGGCAGTAGATCCAGCTTATAACAGGTCCTTATGCAAGGTGATCCAGTTGGAAATCCTCCATAAGGAAACTGGAAGGCCCTTCATCCTGTCTGCTGTAGTGATGAAGAACTGGGTCAATTTGTGGAAAGGTTTGGTACACCCCAAGTAAAGAGTTTGTTATTAGGGATGTAAAAGTGTAGTCGAACAGTTGACTACCCGATTACCCGATAAGCCAAGGTTTGTCGAGTCAACCACTCACATTCCCCTCTCTGCCTTGCTGCTTCTGTAACAGAGGCAACAAAGGGGTGGAGGGAGCAGGAGCCGGTGCTGGGGGAGAGCCAGCCTAAAACCGAGTTCTCCCTAGCACCGTCTCTGCGGTGGGGGTGGGGGACAGGGGAGACAGAGGCACAGTGGTGCTGCCTTTTAAACGTAGTAACAGCCACCCAGCTCTTACTACATTTAAAAGACAGAGGTGCAGCACGGGACCCGGCGCGAGTATGGACTGAAGCTCATGCCAGGTCCCTGACTACTGTGGCTCTTATGACATTTCAAAACCAGAGCTGCAGCAGGGTTAGCTCCCGGGGCCAGCGCAGGATGGAACTGCTGAGTCCCAGTGGGGTTAGCTCCCGGGGCCAGGGCAGGATAGAACTACTGAGTCCCAGCTCACACCACTCCCGGGAGCTAACCCCACAGTGGCTCTGCAGTTTAAATGTAGTAGGAGCCAGGCTGCTGTGCACTTGGTTCCTCCTACATTTAAACTGCAGAGCTGCAGCAGAGGTAGCGAGCACCCCGGTCCTTATCGACTAATCAAGATGGAAATTCCACTGACTACTCTATTAGCTGATTAATCACAATTTTACATCCTATTTTTTATAAGGACAAGGTGCAGCTACAGCCCCACCTGGCCTTCCTGTTGAAGATGGTGTCTTCCTTCCATGAAAATCAGGACATATTCCTGCCTACGTTCTGTCGGGAGGGCCATGGACACCTCTCCTCTGCTGTCTTGCATGGCTTGGGAGAGAACACAGGCAGGAATATGTCCTGGTTCACATGCAAGAAAGACACTGCCTTCAGCAGGAAGGCCACGTGGGGCTGCAATTAGACCTTGTCCTTACAAAAAAACTCCATAAGGCAATTCCAAGGTCAAGGCTTTGATCTCCAAGACTTGTCTCATTGACAAAGTGACCTTCCAGGGCAAGTGGGATAGGGAGCAGGAGCCCAGTGGCGTGAGGGGCAGGCCGATGAGCAGTGTTCCCTATAAACTGACCACTTGGAAAGCCACCCAGGAGGGATTCAAACGCCTCCCAGCTGATTAGCAGAATGGCCACAGCATATATTTCTACTGGTGGTGCACATCCACACATACCTTGATGCACATAATAAAATCAGCACATAGATGGAAAAAATTAGAGCGAACAAAGCTGTTGAGCTAGAGAGAACCTGGGTAAGGTCCCAGTGTGGGACAGAGATCCACACGTGCAGGTAAAGCCTCTCAAAGACCCTCAGGAATCTGACAGTCAGTCAAGTGAGATCTTGGAATGCAGAGATGGATGCAAGGTGCATTTGGAAGGAAGAATGCGCTAGACTGTTTCCTGAGCTGCAGCAAGTAGTCTAAGATGGATAGAAGAAAGCGGCGAAGAGGTGCCACACTCCAACACTCAGCAAAGAAAACCTTGTCCACTTGGACAGGTAAACAATCACTGGCAGCAAGAAGGAACTGAGGGTGGGTTGGGGGGGGGGTAATCCCTTGTACCACACCACGTGCGTGTCACTCCAGAAGCACCAAAGCCAGGTCCCCTACTGATACTGCTGAAGGAAAAACCTCTGGTTCTTATCTCCGCAGAAAGCCAGCCATATTTGCAGGGGAACAAAACAAAGGACTGAAGAGGGGCCAGGTGGAGTGTTGTTCAATGTGGGCTGCTAAAGCTAGAGACGCTCCTGAACTGGGACAAAATGAGGGGTCAGAAGGCTCTGGGGTTGGCCAAGATGAACCATATGGTAACATTCTGTCCTTTCTGCTAAGGACTAATAAACAATAAATTCTTCTATTTTACAATGATAGCTGAGCATCCCTAAGATGTCTAAGATGGGGGATTGCTCCCAAACACAGCAATAGCACTCAGGATTTTGCTGATAATCCCGGCCACAGTGGCTTCAGGAGAGTGAAGTTTTTCCAAATTAAAAATTAAGAACGATCTACAGTCAACTATGTCACAAAAGAGACTGAGTGGACCTGCCATTTTGTCCATTGAGAAGGAAGTCGCATCAAACGAGGATCATTATGATCTGATAGCAGAGTTTGCTGCAAGGAAGTCCAAGAAAGTGGATTTCAGAATGTAAGTGGTGTGACACTGACCATAAAAGAGAGAGGTTCTTTTAATTATATGAAAATGTTAAAGGGAGAGAGGAGGTCCCCATACAGGTGACTTGCCTTGCACACCCTGCTTAGACATCCATCCCAGTTGGACTAGACTGGAGCTCATGGTGAGAAGCAGGGATGCTGATGGACCAGCAGTCCAGCCTAGGAGATGAAGCCAAGTGGCTTACGCTGGGAGAAGAGTGGGGGCTGTCGCAGTAAAGGGGTTTACCCACAGAGCCTGGTCTAAAGCCCGTGGATCTCGGGCAGGGGGATGTGGCACTGTCCCGGGTAGCTCACACTTGGGGAAGTGGAGATGTAGCACTGGCCCCGGGACGGCACCATGGAGGCGTGGGGGAAGGATTTAGGACACGGCACCAACCCAGGAATTTCGCACCACGGGGGGTGGGGGCCGGGCGCGCGCAGGCCATATGGCAGCGACTCTAGGACTCCGCACTACCCCGGGGAGACGGCACCGGCGGGTGGGGGGGCAGGGCACACGGCAACGTCGCGGAGAGACTACACCACTGGCGCGGCAACGTCCTGTCGTTGCTATAGAAACCGTGTTACGAAGGGGGGAACGTGCTGCCGTTGTCACGGGGCCGGGGTCTGGTTACTCACCGCGCCACCGCCGGCCCCTGGCGGGGAAGGGGGGGACGGGCCGATTCGGTGTCCTGGAGCCTCCTCGGCCCCCGGCTTCGGGCACTTCCGGCCCGGCCCCCTCCCCGCTCTGGGTCACGCTCAGCGCCGGTCCCCGCGGACTCCCTCCCTTGCAACTCACTTCCGGTCCGAACCCTTCAGCAGCTCCCCACTTCCGTTCCCCGAGTGGGCGGGACTATGGAGCGAGCCAGAGGGGCCTCTAAAGCGACGGCGGGTGGGGGAGGGTTTCTAGGGCCCCAGACCCCCGGCGGGGGGGGGGCCCCATAGAGGGAGACCTCCTGAGCCCCAAGCCCTCAGTCAACCAGAGCCGAGGCAATTGCGCTTCCTGAGCCCCCCCAGCCCCCCACCCACTCCCTTCCCACACAGACGCGCATCACTTTTTCCTTCCTTTTATTGTTCCTCTTATCAAAACATGGTTAGTGGCTGCTTCACCTTCAGAGGCCACCCGGGCTGTTTGCCCAGAGGGCTGGGGCAGGGGGAAAGGAGGCCGCTTGGTACTAAAAAGACACCTGCCAACGCCAGCTTTGCTGTGCCTAGTGAGAAATGCTACCCTCAGGCAGAGGGAGCACAACAGGGCAGGCCCAGCCAGGGCAACAACATTGCAAGAACCAAGGGAGGGCATGGGGACAAATACTCCAGCCATCATTCTTCACTGTCACCGTCTCCTGGCCAGACTGGGGCTAGGACTGCCTTTGAGTCCAGGACCAGCATTTGGAGAGACCCTGACAGGTCTCATGATGAGCCAAGGCCCAGGTAGTTTCCCCCATCCACACACCCTCCCCAGGCCACTGGCTCATTTTGATCCACCACTGCACATGATCCATTTGCTCATCATTATAAATACAAGTGTGAGTCTGCCACACACACAGTAGAACCCTCCTCTTCCTAGGATTAGGGGCAGCACAGCACCTGTCCCCCACAAGTGAATTGGAGCAGGAGCCCCAGGAAAGTAGGATGCCCTACTCCACCAGGGACAGTCTAGGGGAAGCTCCCTGCACATTCCAAGATTTGCTTCTGGTCACAGTGTTGCTGGGGGGAGGGGAGGAGGACAGGTTGAATTAGAAGGAGTACCACTTCTCCCCCTCCCCCATACAGGAAGGGCAGCCAGAAGTGTGAGAGAGAGAGAGAGAGAGAGAGAGAGAGAGAGAGAGGAGTCAGTCCTTTTTGGGCAGGAAGGAGGGTGGCAGCCAAAATGTTTGGTCCTGCTAGTATGCTAGGGGCACCTAAATGTTTCTAGAGAACTTGGTGACTGAGCAGCTGCTCCCTCCCTGCCTCAAGTCCTGCCATCACCCCTTCCAGGAGGGGCCTTTGAGTAGCAAGGCGGATGGGGCTATAACACACCAACCTAGCCCCCACCCCAAGGATTTCTCATTCACAACCAAGAGCAAATATTGCTACAAATTAATCCAATGAAGCAGCTCAGAAACAATTAAGGGGGTGGGGGGGCTGGGCACTCCCATCCCCTCAGACTGAGGTGTGTGTCAGGACTCCCCTATCTGCCCTTCACAGAAGAGACCAGCCCTGAGACACAGGGAGAGGGGTGGGGTACTACTGGCTCAGGGCACCCTCCCTGCCTGGGCATGGTGTGAGGCTGGGGTGAGGGGGACATCACTCCCATCCCCCTCATCCCACCCCCCACTGCACGGCATTATCGCAAGGAGATGCTCCAATCAGCTCCAATGTTGACACCGGGTTTGCGGAGAGTCAAGATGGAGGTCTCTGGCTCATGCTGGAAATCCAGGCGCATCTCAGGCATGCCTGCAGGAGAGGAGAAGCAGCTAACAGAAGGGTTCCCTAGCAAACACTGCCCCTCCCCACAATCGTGAGCCACCACGCACAGGACAGGCACTGTCACCGCTCATGTCCAAATCAGGAAGCCAGAGGCCCCTGTCCAACTCACCAGACTGTCTGAGGAAAACAGCAGCTGGCTTCCCTGCTCCTAAGATCACCACCCGCTCAACCCAGGCTGGGCTCTCAAAGATGCCTTTGGAATCTGCAGACCTAGAAAGGGGGATAGACTCTGAGGGTCACAGGCTGTTTGACGGGGCAATCCAAGGATAATAAAAGGGAAAGGAATAGTGCTAATGCAGGGGGTGCCAGGTTTTTGAGGGTGGGAAGCACTGTATGTGTGGGGGAAGGGAGATTACTTGGCAGTCTGGGAGGGATTGTATGGGCAAACCTGGGCTGGTATCATTTGGAAGGGATCAGTACTGTGCTGGTGCAGCATTGGTATCACCCTTCTAGGTGAGATAGAGGTAGGGGTGGTGGCAGCCCAGCACAGTGCAGGGTTGGGAGGCAGCATCAGGCCAGCACATTGTGGGTACCTGGCTGTCAGAGTGTTGCTAGCAAAGCTGAAGTGGCGGTGCAGGTATTGGGCCTTGCTCTCGAAGTTGTATGTGTGTCCATCATCAATGAAGAGGTCTCCTTCTGCTGTACCCTGTGTGGAGACAGGAGCTGGTCAGTAGGGGCAGGTTACTAGGAAACCCTCATGCTGGGTCCCTGCATCACTCACCTGGGGGCTGAGTGCCACATAGAGTGTGTAGGGATCGTGGTGCATGCAGTCCGATGAGCGACGCACCCGCTCCTTCCGCGGCACAACGCTCCCACCCCGCTGGTACACAGGGATCTGCAGGGGGAGGAGAAGTCAGAGGTCCTGGCCAGGGCTGGATCGAAGCCATGCACCCTGGAGGGGAAGATCCAGTGTCCCATTGCCCACACCCTGAGCCAGCCACCCGTTACCCAGGGCTGTGTCAGAGCCAGAGGCCCCCTGGAAGGGAAGACCAAATGTCTCATTTCCCAGTGGAGATACCCCCATGACTCACACTGCTCATGGTGACAGGCACATAGAGCATCTGGGGGGCATGGTGCTTCTGGTGCGAGTGGACATCATACCAAACCTGCTGAGAGAAAAGCCATTACAGAAGTGCCAACAGCCAGTGACCCCCAGCTCTCAGCATCCCACTGCCCTTCTACCATGATCTGCCTCCCTCCTCACCTCTCCTTTGCCAGGCAGATAGACCTGCACGCCATGGGCTCCCTGATCTGTCACTGGGTGGACCAGCAGTGCATTTCCTGGGGGAGGACACAGCAAGGTCAGTAGCAACTAGGACATGGGGTAGGGGAGGGGAAGCACCTACCCCCCAGCCAGGGATCCCCATGGGCTGGCCACTTACCAATCAGGAACTGGTCATCAATGCTGAAGGTGGTTACATCATCAGGATACTCCACCCAGAGTGGCCTGGAACATAATGGGGCATGAGGGAGAATCATACCCTGACCCCACAACAGCCCCCGAGCCCCACAATCTCTCCCAAGCAGTGCCCCAGCCCCAAGCCAACCCCATTTCCCAGCAGCACCTGTCCCAACTCCATCCCCAGCCATGTCCTCACTCCTACAGTTCCCCTGTTCTGTCCCCAATGGTACCTTTCCCACCTTAAGAGCTCCCCACTGCTTCCCCAAACATGATCCTGCCCCATGTGCCCCCCCCAATGACCCCCGACACCCCAAGAGCTCCTCCTCTATCTAGCAATGCCTGTGCCCCATAATCCCCATCCTCCCATCCCTGCTCACCTCATGACAGGCTGGCCAGAGCGGTAGCTGTGGTAGAAAGCTGTGTACCAATAGGGCAGTAGGGCATAGCGCTGGCGGATAGCAGTGCGGATCAGGGCCTTGTTCTCCTCCCCAAAGAGCCAAGGCTCACGCCGCGCAGTGTCCAGGTGGGCATGAGCCCGGTAGAAGGGCTGGTAGGCACCAAGCTGGTACCAGCGCACCAGTAGCTCTGCATCTGGGCTTTTGAAAAAGCCACCTACATCAGCTGAAGCAGGACAGACAGGGCTGAGGTGAGCGCCTGGTCTGACCCCAGGCCCGTGTCCCCCACCAATCTTCCTCCTGCCCAGCACCAAAGATGACTTGATTTTAAACTCCTCAAGCCCCCAATTCACTGAGAGACAAGAGTCCAGAGTCTGCCCCCCAACTGCCCAATCTGCCAAGCCCCAGCCCTCAGGCACAGGAGAGCCGCCAAGACTAGGCCTACCCATGGAGAGCTGTGCCCCATATACTCACCACCACAGAAGGAGATGCCCACCAGAGCCAGGCTTAGGCACATGGGGATGGAGATCTTCATATGGTCCCACTCCGCTGTGTTGTCCCCAGTCCACACTGCGCCTGTGAGTGAGTGGGCACCAGAGAAAGGGGTGAGGACAGAGCGGTCCCCTTGTGCTCCATGTCCACTGGAAGGGGGTTGCAAGACTATCCTGACCTTGGGATGTGCAGTCAGGTGCACCAAACACTCTTGTGCATGGTCTTAAATAAAAGTCAAGCTGGTCATTGCCATCAGTGTGAAACATATGGAGATACTATGTGAGGTACCTACAGCTACTGACCATGCCATCTGCCAGGCCATGCCCAGGCAGACCTGCTAAGCAGCTTTCCACCACCACGTATGCAGTCGTCAGCCTCTTAGGCAGCACGTACATGGAGCATTGTAAGCCAATGCTGCAGAAGCCCTGTTTGTGTTTGTGAAATCAAGATGGAGGGGCCACACTGCTATGGGATGACTGTGGGGACAGACAAGAAATTTTGGGGCCCAAAAGGCATCAAACCCTCCCTATACCTTCACATAGGAAGCAATCTGCAGTGCAATCACATGCATAAAAACAGTCACAGTCAGCCTTGGTGGAAACGCTGCAAAGGACATTTGGGATGAGGGAAGAGGCTTGCTGTGACATGACTCGAGACAGCAGGCGCTGGTTCAAGTTTGTGTGGGACCCTTTGGTCTCCATTATCCCAGCTCATAGGCTCAGTCCTGGAAGCCCTGAAAACTATCATGCCCTCTCTCCCCCCCACTCTCCTGCAAGGGCACCAGGGGACAGAGCATCCTGCATCCACTCACCGTAGCGCTGAGAGCCAGCAAAGAAGGCACGACTCAGCACGAAGGGACGCTCAAGGCCCCCCGAGCGCTGCTCCAGTCCCTGTGCTGTTGCCATTTGCTGCCAGAGGGAAAGGAGACACTGAGGGTGACAGGCAGTCTGCCAACTCCTTTCCCCAACTGTGGCCTCCCCCCTCCTTGGGGCAACCCCATCCCCCAGGCGCCTGCCATGGAGTTACAATCCCCAACCCATGTGAATGACACTCTTTCCCCCATCCCCAGGGACCCCACCCTCCAGGATCCCAGCCACACGATGACTCTCTGCCTGCACAGGTTTGCAGGCTCAAGTTCCCAACACTCCAGGTGCCTCCCCTCACCGTGTAGAGGGCTATGAAGGCAGCAGTGCCCCAGCCTCCTCACCACATAGGCTATGCAGGTGGCGGTGCCCGCCCCCCAAGGTCTCCCGCCCCCTCACCACGTAGAAGCCATAGAGGTTGTGCAGGTCACGGTGCTCCCAGCCGCCCTGGTGCAGGGCATCCTTGTACATTGTCACCTCAGGGCCGTTGAACACAGATGGCTCGTTCATGTCATTCCAAATGTACAAGTTCTCCATGGAGCCCTGGGGAACAGGGGTGGGAATGAGACACAGGCAGCACCCTAGCCACCCACCCCACCTGGGGAAAACTGCTGAATCAAGGCACCCCAGTGTGGGGACAACTCACTTCATGGCTCCCCTCCCCACCTATGGTGCTACCTCCACACTACCTCATACTGGTCATAGGAGAACATGCTGGCCCACCAGGCACGCATCTCAGGGTTGATGAAGTCAGGGTAGCCAGCCGAGCCTGGGGGGGAAGGGGAGAGTTAGACACACCCCAGGGGCCCCACGCATAGCACTCTGCCTGACACCCCAACCTAACCTGGGCCACAGCCCTGGCCCCCATCCCAGCAGGTCAAGTCACCCACACACAGCTGGCATCACCAGCTCACCTGGCCAGCACCAGCCCTCGTAATCGCTGCCATCCTTGGTCTTGACATAGAAGCCACGGGAGCGGATCTCATTGTGGACCTGGTACCCGCTGTCCACCTTGATGTGCGGGTCCACAATGGACACCATCTGGGTGGAGAGGTGAGAAAATTGAACAACCTGAGAGGGGTCAGCGGGGCAGGGCAGTTCTGGTCACTTGAGTTGGGAGGGGACATTCTCATAAGTTGGACTCATGCCCATGGACTTCTGCAGGAGCCTCACATGGAGCCTCCTGCCAGCAGCTGCCCTAGGGGGCGGGAGTGAGAGCCTTTCCCCTTCTATCTCTTGGCCCAGTACGCTGCAGGGCTGGGAGACGGGACTGTGGTTTCCAGGAACGTAGCTTTGGGGGTGAGAGTGGGTGCCGGTGGGGTTCTCACTTTGCGTCTCTTGGCGGCCAGACGCCCCAGCATGTTGCGGGGTTGGGGGAACTTGCTGGAGTCCCAGGTGAAGTAGCGCTTGCCATCAGTGTGCTCGATGTCCAGCCAGATGACATCACAGGGGATGTCGTGCGTGTCAAAGCCCTCGTCCAGGGTAGCCACATCCTCCTCGTCATTGTAGTTCCAGCGGCTTTGGTGATAGGCCATGGCAAAGAGCGGGGGCAGGGCCTGTGTGCCTGGGGCAAATAGGAGCCAATGTATGGGGCATCCACAGAGCCACCCTTCCCTTTACACGTGGCCCCACTGACAAGGTTGTGAAGCGACCCGCAGCCTGGCCTGATCCAGCCCCCACTCTCCACACCACCCTGAACCTATCAGTGCCACTTAACTTCATCCCTGCTTCTCCACATCCATCAACGCTGCAAAAACACACCCCCACCCCCCACACACATGTACCCATCAGGGCCACATATCCCCCATCCCACCACCACCTAGACCCATCAGCGCCATGCCACCCCCAGCCCATACCCGTCAGGGTAGTGTACTGCCTGAAGACGTCACTGGGAGCAGGCCCCAGAAGCAGAAAGACATCGATGATGCCACTCTCCGACATCCAGCGCACATCAGTCTGGGGGGTCTCGCCACCCCCCTGCATGTAATCCAGCATCTTCCCAAACAGTGTCTGTAGGAGGAGCCGTCAGCAATAGAGAGGGGAATACCATCTCCCCCACTGTCCCCCTCCTTCCCCCCAGGGCCAGCCCCATCTCTCTATGGACCTTGAAGTGCCACACCAGAGCCAGATTCCTTAACCTGGCTTGGAACCCACTCCTCCTCTAGAGCTGTGACACTCCCTCAAGCCAGGCTCCCCCAGCAGATGATTTCTGACTAGGAATGTGAATGGTTAACCAGTAAACCTCATCTTTAACAGGTGAGTCTTACTAGTTCCAGTTAATCAGTGGGAGCTGGAGCAGCTCCCCACCCACCACAGGCAATTGCCTGCTCCAGCCCCATAGGGCCCAATGTGGGTGGGGGGTGCTCCAGCCTGGCTGGAGCAGCTCCTGTCGTCATCAGGGGGAGGGGAGTTTGTGTTACTCCAGCCTGCCCGCCCCTCCCTCTTTAAACGGTTAACTGGTTAAATATTACATTTAACCAGTTACATGAGATTTTACATCCCTATTTCTGACACACACACCCACCAGCCCAGCAGAAGCTGGTGCCCCATACCTTGCCAGCTGTGTTGGAGCTGATGTCGACCCAGGTCTCGGCAGCATTGAGCCAGAAGATGCCCATGGTGCGCTGGGTGTTGTGGGCAAGCAGGAATGGCACAGAGCCATACAGCGCCATGGGGTTGTACAGCTCATACTGGAACACGTCCAGGTTATAGAGGCGATATGGGTCACCCCCCCTGTGGGGACACACTGGGTCACTGCCCCTCCCCAATCCTGAGCAAAGCAGCACCCCCTCCTCCAACAGCCCCTCAGCCACAACAAGGGCAGCACGCCCCCCCACCATTGGCTCAGAGCCTAGGGTTCACTCTAAGCTGCATGGCCACTTAATAAGCCCCATGCAGGGGCTCAGGGCTACCATGGCTGGGGGAGAGGTGTGCTTCTCCAGCCCCAGCACGACCAGCCGAGGGAGAGGCACCTTCTCAAAGTTCTCCCCCTGCGATCCCAGCAGCAGGGATCTGCCATAGCTGGGAGAGAGGGGCACCCCCTGCCTCACGGGAGCTGCCACGGCTGGCAGAGAGGTGCCTCTTACCTTGCCCAGAGCTGCTGTGGTGAGAGTACACTGGGGACAGCCCATACACAAAACTTCTGATTGCCAGCTCAATCCCAGACCCCTACCCCAAGCCTTCACCCAACCCTCCCGCTCCTCCTGCACTCCAAACCCCTCACCCACCAACCCTGAGTCACCCCCAGTTCCACTCCCACCATAGATCATCCATGTGCAGAATGAATTGTGTTACATGCAGCCATATGGAGATGGTGAGACACGGGCTGGATGTGTGACTCATCACCTCCATATGGGTGCCCAGAACACAATTCACTCCACTCATGGTCATAACAAATTAGAGGGAACACTGCCAGTGCCCCTCCCCTGCCAGGCCCAGAAACCCCCAGTGGCGCCAGCAGGCCCCTCCTCACTCCGTGGTGCGCAGGCGCAGGCTGTCGGCGTGCTCCGGGATCCCATAGACATGCTCAAAGCCCGGCAGTGAGAAATCCAGCCCCACCGAGGTCGGCCCTGGAAAGTAGGGGTTGTGATATTGCTGCAGCTCCCAGCAGCCCATGGGGCCCAGGGCAGCACGGCACCACCAAGCCCTACCCAGAAAACAGCCCCCTTACCCCAGCACTGGGATCCCATTCAGGCTGTACAGGATGGGGTTTAGCATAACTCCCACTGCTAGTGCCACCACAGCAAAAGCTCTAGGGGGCAAGGTAGGCAGGGGCACCAGTCCCTCTGAGCAACGGGCCCCTCCAGCCCTGTCTCACACTTCCCTTCCGTTCCCGCCAGGTCAGAGCAACAGGTCCCTCCAGCCCCATCAACCCCCCCACTCTCCCAACCGAGTCAGAGCAACAGGCCCCTCCAGCCCAGGTCAGAGCAATGGGCCCATCTAGCCTGGTGTCCTCTCCACGGGAACTGCAGAGACCCCCCCCAACCAAGCTTATGGTCCCTCCCAGACCCAGGCACCACAGAGATCCTCAGCCAGGCTTCCAGATGATGCCTGTTTCCCCTCCTACCCTGCTCTGACAGATCAGTCTCAATGGCAGGATAGGAGGGGAAACAGGCACGACCAGGAAGCAACTAGCTGAAGGCCAGAGGCAGATCTGGAATAGAATCCTGAGTCCCCACCCCACAGCTCTAACCCACTGGACCCCTCCACTCCCCGAGCCCCAGTCCAGTGTCCCACTCACCTCCCTGCACTCCATCTGCCTGTGGAAGTCCCTCTCCTGTGACCCAGTCCCCTACATGATCATTGTGGCTGCCCTAAGTACCCCATACAAGGGTTTGAGGGGAGGAGAACAGGTCAAGTGCTCTCACCATGGGGCTTGCTGTCCGTGTGGGTCTTGAATGTCTCTTCCCAAGACCCCACCTCCTCTTCAGCCTGGTCTGGTCTGTCCTCCTCTGACTGAAAGCGATGGAAATTAGACAGGAGAGCTACAGGGATGAATCTGGGCACCCTCGAGCCCCTTTTCAGACCCACAGGGCACCCTTCTGGGGAAGCACAGGCGGTACAGTAGGCTCTCTGTGTGCCTTTGCACCAAGCTACCGTCCTCTACCCCCGCCTCCACACAAGTCCCTGCACAGGGCTCCTCCCCAGCTGCACAGGAGTCCCCTTCTCTCTCACACACCTTTGTGCTCTTCTCACTGGACTCCTGCTCCCCAGGCACAGCTGCCTCTGATTCCTCGCTGGCTGCCCCGTCTGCCGGGGCCGACTCCTTTGGCTCCTCCCTGAAAGAGGCAGAGGGAAGAAGAGAAGGCTCAATGCTCACCCAGGGCAGCACCAGGGACGACGGCCCAAGTTGGGCACAGCAGCATCTCCAGGGCGGGCTGGCACCATTAGTCTCTAGAAGCAGGAATCACACACAGGCTGACACCAGGTTAGCAGGGACACGGTGAGAGGGGACAACCCAGCCCAGATGCACCCGGACTCCACAGGGAGCCCTGATCTGACTCCTTCCCCAGGCAGAGCCTTCCCCCTACCCCAGAACCCTCTGCATGGGAGGGTGCTACCCTACCCCTGTTGCTCCACGGTCCTGGAGGTGCTGGATCCCCCATGATAACACACTTGGGGAAGGTCTCAGTGACCAAGGCAAGAGCAAGCATTGCAGCCCCCTGAAGGGCTAGGGCTGCTACAGAGAGAGGTGCTGAGACTGGAGTAAAGAGGAGGTTCAGAGAGTCTCACACTGGGACTACAACAACACTGTGTGGGCCAGATGCCTCCCAGCCCCAGAGCAGCCTCCTTCGTGCCAGTGCTCACTGGAAAGTTGGAGTCACTCAGAGGGAGCCAGGACTGGGCTCACTTGTTCCTTGCCCCCACGCCCTGGCGCCCCCACAGATACAGCCACTTTCCCTGCATGCTCTCTTGGGGTAGGTCACAGCCCCTCACCCTGCCTGATCTCTATTTCTTCCCTCCATCCCCAGCCCCAGGTCCAAAGCCCCTCTCCAACCTGCACCCTTGGGAGGAAACAACCCACAACAGACTACCTTGTCCATGTCCACACAGCCCCCATGTCACCCTTTGCAGCTCCTGCATGTGGCTGCCCAGGCAGGATCCCTGCCCTAAGCAGTTAGGGGATCCCAGGCACCTGCCGTTTCTCCCCCCATGTGTGCGCCTGGGGATTACCTCACTGAGGGCCTGGGCAGTATTGAGGGACCCCCCCAGGAGTGACCTACAGCAATGAGCAATGTGGCAGGGGATGAACGCCATCCTCCAGGACTAGAGGAAGGAGAAGGACCAGTCCCAGGGCTCCCCAAATCTGGCAATGGGGGGAGTAGGAAGGGATCAGTCCCAGGACTCCCCAGCTGTAGCAGTACAGCCCCGGCTACGGGGCGGGTGGGTGGGGGGAGATCAGAAACAGTAGCAGAAGCTGTGGATTTACCTATGGAAAAGGCTCTTGATCTTATCCCACAAGCTACCGACCGAGCTACTAACTTTATCCGAGAAACTGGGGCTGGGGCAGGCACAACCAATAAAACAGAAACAGTGAGAGTCAGTGCATGGAATTCCAGACACAGAGATCCCCGCCCCCCTCACCAGGCCCTGTGCTCCTGGGAGCACAACAGATGCAGCAGGGACTGCTCCCCCTCCCAGATGTGCCTCCTAGCAAAGTCACAGCAAGGGGCCAGGTCCCAGCCCCTGTCCCCTTCAGCTCCCCAGTGACCAGCCATGGGAACCAGCCCCCAACCAGAGTCTCCAGAAAGCAGAAATCAAGGGGTTTGGCAATTCACCAACAGCTTGAACATGGACTGTGCCTCAGCACAGCATCCTGGGAGAGGCCAGGGCTGGAGTACCCAGGAGCTCCCTCTGCAGCCAGCTCCTGCCCTGCCCCCTTCCCACCTCCTGTTGGGAGAGGCTGGGACTGAGTGCACTAAGCTGAGTGGGAACCGGTCACCCCTAGGGGATCAGAACCCTGGTGGCTCTCAGGGACACAGTCCTGCTTGCAGGGAGGCCCTCACAGTTGCAAGAGCTTCGGGCTGGACTGGCCCAGAATTCCCCTCCCCTCGGTACTCACGAGTCCTTCCGGTGCCGCAGGTGTTCGAAGTGCAGCAGCCCACGGGAGTTGACGCTCAGCACCAGCTCCCGTCCCTGCAGCAGGTCCATGCGGAACGGCTTCCCTGTGAGGATCAGCTTGTGTCCGGAGTCGCCCAGCGCGAGCTCCACGCTGTTGTCGTCCCGGCCTGTCACAGCCAGCCTGGGGGGCAGTACAGAGGGGATGGGGGGCAGAGGTATGGAAGGGGGCACAGTTCCAGTGCCAGCCAGCTTGGGGGAGCAGTGATATGGAAGGGAAGAGGGGAGAAATGTCCAGCCCCAGCCAGCCTGGGGGAAAGCAGAGACATGGAAGAGGGACACAACTAGCCTGCAAGGCCAGAGCCATGGGCAATCCCCTGCTTACCCACGGAGCACAGCTAGAAAAGCAGGCCCAACACTCCCTGATGTTAGCCCCACAGCTCCCCACAAGCACAGCAAAAGGGGCCAATTCCCCACAAGGCCTCTTACCAGGTGGCAGGTGGGTCGCGCACCAGCACATCAGGCACCTCGTAGCGCGGGTGCAACGGGCTCAGCTCATTGATCTTGATGCGCGTCATGTTCCCCTGCAGCCCATACAATTCCAGCAGGAGTGGGACCTGGGAAGAGTCACTGTTAGTCTCCTACCTGTCCCAGGGCCCATCCTCTCCCAGCATCCTGCAGCAGGGGACACACCAGCATCCCTGGCCAGCACATCATCCTGTTGTGCAGAGTGGGGAAGGGCACCACTGGGAACAGATCCCAGCCCTCCTGCTCCAACCCACCAGGCTCCACTCCTGTCCTAGCACTTAGGAGAGAACTTAGGAATCCTGGCTTGCAGCCCTCCCTTACTCCACCTCACTAGACCCCTCTTCTCTCCCAGCGCTGGAGCCAGAACCCTGGGGCAATAGTTAGTCCTAAATCTGAAGGTGCCATGACACCAGTAAAACCCTGACCAGGAATTATTACATTACTTATATTCTGAACATCTAGTGCTGCGATTCATGGCTAAACTGGGCCTGGCTGGGGATGGGCAGGTTATCCAAAGTAGTGATGGGTCCAAATTAAGAAAACCACATGCACTTGCAGTGGGGGGATGCCAAACTGGTGTGGATCAGAGGGAACTGAACCGAGGGGCATCCCACAGACACTAGAGAGGTCTGTCTGCCTGTCCCGGCTGCTCTAGTCTCCAACCTTTTTAAGCACAAAATCACTTTTTTAATTTAAGTGCAATCCAAGATCTACCTCAAATCCAGATACCCTTGCTCCACCTCCTTCCTGCCTCTTCTTCAAGACCCCACCTCTGTTCACTCCATCCTCCCCTATCCTCTCTTCCTTCCACCAGGCAGGGCAGAGGGTTGGGGCACAGGCCCTGGTCTTGGGCTAAGGGATTTGGAGTGAGAGAGGAGCTCTAAGCTAAGCCTGGAGGAAATTGGGGTGCAGGAGGGGGATCAGGCTACAGGCTCTGTAAGGGTGTTTGGATCCAGGGGGCTCAGGACTAGAACAGAGATTTGAGCTGTAGGAGGGATTACATTACTGGGGCAGGGGTTTGGAACTGGCTCCAGCTGGGCATTGTTTATCACAGGTAGCTCCCAGGTGGTGGTGCAGTGGGGCTAAGGCAGGCTCACACCTGCCCTGGCCCTGTACCATTCTCAAAAGCAACCAGCAAACTCCCTCCATCCCAAGCCCTGTTGTGCCCCGCTACCCGTTCTGTGGCAATAGACTGGTTGGTGAGCAACCCGATCTACTGGTTGGTGACCACTGCTCTAGAGTAACTCTGCTTGCATTCTTCCCAACAAGGTTCCTGCCAAACTCTCCACCACAGCTCATCAGGTCACCTCAGGTCCTGTTCAGTAATCAGCTGTGGTCTTGGCAGCCTTTATTCTCCAGCTTTAATGCCCCTCCCTGGACTCTCACACATCACATCCTGACTGCTTCAGGGCACACAAACTCTCCACACACACACACCCTGGCCCTAGAACTGGGCTGCCCAGACACGTGGTCAAAGAAGGAGCCAGATTCATAAAGCAACTCCCCATTGCTGGCTGCTGCATCTGGGTGAAGGCACCGCAAAACCTCGGCTCCAGAGGGTGAAATGCTGCCACTCACTCTGAAGCTTTGTGGAGCCCAGCTGGGCCATGCATACAACATGCTCATAGTGGGGGAGCATGTCCCCCCAGCAGTGAAGGCTCAGGGAATCCAGGGGACAGATTTTCTCATGGCTTGACTACAACACTGCTGCTGCACAATACCAGAGCAGCATTCTGGCACAATGCCATCATGACCAGGAAGTCCTGATCCCCTTTCCCATGCTCCCCTCACTCCTGGGGCAGGGCTCTAGCTTAGCCACAGGCCTTTCCAGCCCACTACCCCATCCCATGCTGGGCTCCCCTCACCTTGTTCACTTCATTGACAAGCTGCAGTTTCATGGAGTCCTGGCTGAGCTGGAGTGACTCCAGCAATGCCCGGTATGGGGAACTCCCAGGCTTCACACTCCTCTGGCGCCTGGGGACAGGGAGAAGAATTAGAGCAGCCAGCAGCAGGTGCGGCTCAAGGGGAACAGCTCAGCCTGGATCCCTGCTCTCTAGATCCAGCAGCAGTGCTACTTGTTTGCGTCTCTGCTCTCTGCCCTGGGGAGAGCTGAGAAGAGAAGCCAGCATGGGAGCTACATAACAGCCTGCCCCATAAGAAAATCGGCTGCCAGCACAAGGCCAGGGGGTGAGGGAGGGCAGAAAGAGCAGCAGTTCCTGGCCTTGCATGAGAGCCATGATTCTCCCAGCCCTGTATGCTCTACTCCTGCTCCCCACCCTCACTGTTCACACTTGGCTTGATTCAGCCCAGCGCCCCTGCGCTGCAACTCACTTGCAGAAGGAACTCTGATCGCACGTCTTGAAGTTGCTTCTATCCACAGCGAAGGCAGAAGCAAGGCAAAGGGCTGTCCAGACAAGCGCTGCCATCCCCAGCCTAGAAGACAGCCGGGGTGAGGGGGGGGCCACAGCAAGGATGGGTAATGATCAGCCCCTCACTGCACACAGATTTACCACAGGGGGCAGCACTGACTTCAGGATGCCCAGCACTTGCCCTGAGCATTGGTCTCTTACGAGGAGTGGAGGAAGGGCAGGGTTCCTTCATGCTAGCGTGGAGCAAAGGGCAACTTCCTGCAGCAAGCGCGCTCGCGACACAGACTGCAGGGTTCATATAACACTCTACTAATGGGGCTTTCTGCTCAGTGTCAGTGATCCAGGCTGTTAGAGAAGGAACCCTTCCGCTCTGCCCGCAAGGTAATCCCAGCACCCACCAACAGGCTAGACTCAGCCTCTACAACCAGTACACAGGCTTCACAGCACTACACAGGGCCCAGGCAGAACTATGCCCAGGGCTGGAATAGCAGGGGATGCAGGACAGGACTGGGGGAGCACTGACACAGATAGGAGTCAGGGAGAGCCTCCCTACCTGGCCTACCACACCCCTGGAATCCAAATATCAAGCCCCTTGCTGCCAGGTCCAATGCCTCCCCTTAACCTGGGGAGGGGGAACAATATCCCCAGGTCCCCACTCCTAGGGCTACCCCCCAATCCCTCCCTGCTAGAGATAGGATTTAGCATCCCCTGCAACAGGAGATTTTCGGGCAGCAGTGGCTGCAAAAAAGCAGAGGTGGCTCAGGGAGGTCTTCAGAAGCTTGAAAGTCCTTTCCCCACTCAGGCAAGGGAGCAAAAGGGAGAGCACACCCCAGGGCACTCCCAGCCCTGGCTCTGAACCCAGTTACTCTTGGCATTGTTAGCAGGTTCTGGCTGGGCCCCAGTGAACAGAACTCAAGCCGCTATGTAGGAGGCAGACACAGTGCTGGTATTAGGGGCAGCAGAGAGTCAGGGAGCTGGTACTAAAAGGGGCCAGGGCAGGTGAGCTTGGGGTCAATGGAGAGTGTTTGGGGAGTAAGGAGCGGAGCTGACATCTGAGGGAGGGTTTCTGGGCCTGCGGGGAGAGCACTGGGGAGGGGCGGGCAGGGGCTAGTACCTAGGTTGGAAGGCTCTGGGATGGCCGGACTGAGGGTACTTGGGAGGAGGGGCTCTGGGGCAGGCGCACAGGGGAGGGGCTGGGGCTCACCGCGAGGCTGGGGGGCAGGCCAAAGGGAGTGGGAGGATGGATGCGGGGGGAGGGGCTGGTACCTAGGTGGCCCTGGGCCGGGGAAGGGGCCGGTCTCGGGGGGTGCTGGGGAGCAGCAGGGATGGGGCGGACTCAACTGGCACTCGGGGCCGTGCCCCGGGGGGCTCTGGGTACCGGGGGCCCCCCGCCGGATCCCGCTCACCTCTCCGGCGCCGCCGCCATCTTGGATCGAGCCTGACCCTGTACGCCGCCCCCGGCCACACGGCTCGGGTCCCCATTGGCCCGGGCCGGCCCGAGTCCCTCCCCCGCCTCCCTGCTGAATTATTCTGAGACCCCGCCCAATTATGAATATGAATGAGCTCCGGTTCGCTTCCGGGGGCGGGGCTAGGCCCGGTCTTGGTGGCGCTCCGCGGCGGCGGCTGCTCGTGCCCGGGATAGGCCCCGCTCGCCACAGCCGGGGCTCAGCACCGAGGCAGGAACGGGCCCGGGCCGCGCTCCATCCCCGAGCAGAGCCGGGACCGGAACCCGCGCACCGCATCCAGCCAGATCCCGGCCCGCTCGCGCTCAGTGCATGTGTCCGGCTCCTCCGCTGCACCGCCCTGCGCCCCAAGCTGCGGGGCAGCCCCCCAACCCCACACCCAACACTAACTGCAGGGGCAAGCTTCCCTTCTCAGCCTTTATTTTGAAAAGGAGAAGGAATTGGCAAAGGCGACAGCAGACTGAGCTGGGGCTGTGCCCTGGGTGGGATGTGGCACTGGGCACTCCCAGTCCCT
Organism: Pelochelys cantorii; assembly: GCA_032595735.1. Classification (NCBI taxonomy): domain Eukaryota; kingdom Metazoa; phylum Chordata; order Testudines; family Trionychidae; genus Pelochelys; species Pelochelys cantorii. Next base: position 38,415,600 of record CM064336.1, read on the forward strand.
CTGAATAGCTGGAGTCTCCACACAATTCCTGTCCTGTTGGTCCTCAGGATGTGGCTACCAGCCAGGACCATAGAGGAATGGTATCTTGGAGGATTGAGTAAACAGCCTCTGATACCACAGCAGAGCCCATTCAACAGTGGTAGATGGAGGTGAAGGCTCCTTTTGGTCTCTAGAGTGTCTGTCCTTCTCCCATGAGACTCCCTTGGCCACGGCAGCTCGAAAACAACAGGAACAGAATCCACCCAGGCCCAGCTCAGTAGCAGCAGGGAACTGGGTAGAGAGGCTAGGCCGGAGCAGATGTGCTGAACACATATACATCTCCCACTTCCCACCCTCAACCAGTTTCTCTAGCTAGTCCCAGGGCACAGACTTGACCTTGTGGCCCTGCTTTAATCCCCCCACAGGAGGTGTGAAGACAGGAGGCAAGCAGCCTGGGAGCACTTTCAGTGAGCTATTGTGGCCCTGGGACAGGCTGAGCATGCTCAGTGCCTCACTGTGGGTGAGCCAGGGGTCTCTACTACCCTAAGGCAACCCAACTCCCAGCCATCAAGCCCTCCTGGAACCAGAAACCAAAGATTCCTGTCCCAGAGAGAAACTGACAAAGAGGCAGAGTTTCCCCAGTGCAGCTGCATTGGCTCCTGCTTAGAGCTCCAGGGCTGAGTGGGAGGTGCCAGGACCCCCTCACTCTCAGCTCCCCAAATGAACCCTTGGAGAATTTTAGTTATTCTTAATTGGTTAAAAAACAAGTCAAATGCTTCCCCCTCCAAGCAGCCCCTGCAGTGTGCTAGGAGTGGGGCAGAAGCTAAGTCTGTGACTGCCCTGAGATGGCAGGAGTAGTCATGCCCTGGGAGGTGCAGGGAGTCCAGGACTGCCCTAAGATGGGGGGCAGCACTAAGGCTGGAAGCGCCCTGACAGCAGCCCCAAGCAGTCGATGTTCTTGTGCAGCACATTGTGCAGCACGCAGAGGTACTTCCCAACGTCACAGTCGCGGGAGAAGTCACGGAAGAAGAGCCCTTTATCGGCTTGGAAGGTGAACTTCTGGGGCAAGGGGCTGTTGTCCCGCATGTAGTCCCAGACACTCAACAGCAGCAGATGCACCTCAAAGGGCACCAACTGGTGGAAGATCTCATGCATGTTGCCAAGCACAGGTGGCAGCAGGGAACCCTCTGCCATGCAGGCCACCAGGATGCAGGAGGCGTGCAGGTGCCATGGTGAGCTGGTGGTGTCGCTGTGACGGGAGGCCTCCCAGTGGGCCATGAGGGTGGCTAACAGGCCACGCAGCAGCACAGAGCAGTAGCACAGGGCTGGTGGGCCAGCTGCCACCAGTCGCAGCAGCTGGAAAAGCAGCGGGTTGTCGCGGAAGCGTCGGCAGATCTGGATGTCGCGCTCCACGGTGGTGCGGGTGTGCTCCTCGGGCGGCCAACCCAGCTCGCTGTTGGTGACATCAGGGCAGATGCTCTCCACCAGCACCACAGCCACGACCTTGGCTGCCTCGGGGTTGACAGCTGTTGTTTGGGTCAGAGGCTCAGGTGCACTGTAGCATCCACCCCGGCAGCAGCGCACCAGCAGGCTCAGGAAGTTCTGGACATTGTGCACAATCTCCTCAGGCTCCTGCCGGCGGGTGGGATGGGATGGCTTCAGCCCGCGCCCAATCACCCCTGCATGGAACACGGACCACACACTGCCAGAGAAGTTGACAGCAGCTGTGAAGCGCCGGTTGATGTCCAGTAGGGAGACCCTTGCACCCTCCAGGCTGGCATCATCCCCAGTAGGCAGCTCAGCCAGGCCCCCAAAGAGCTCAGCGTTCCCTGGGTGCAGTGCTCCCTCCACCAGCTGCTGCAGGATAGCCTTCATGGCAGCTGGAGAGGCCCCACTAAGACGGGAGAGAAGCCGGCTGCTGTAGCTGATGCCCGTGGGGCATTGGCGATGCAGCACCAGGAAGAACTGGTGCACAGCTGAGCGGATGATGACAAGCAGGTGAGCTGGCCGGATGGTTTGGGGCATGGGGCAGACAGAGAGCAGCAAGGAGGCAGCCTCAGCCACTTCCGGATTGTGATGGAGCAACAGCTGCCCGAGGTCATAGAGGTGCAGAGAGAGGACAGCTCCTAGCTGGGCACTCATGGAGGCAGGACCCTCCCCCTCCCACTGTACAATCAAGGCCAGGTTGTGGAACAGCTGCACCATGTGCTGCTCTGACAGCCCCCCCATGTGGATTTGGCACACGCACTTCTTGACGGTGGCTGGCAGCAGGTCACTCATACAGGAGCTCAGAACAGCGTAGAGCTGGGTGGCTAGGCCCAGTTCCTCCTGGCTCCGGGCCAGCGTCAGCAGGTAGAAGAGGGCATCTGTGGCACAGCTGGGGGTACAGTAGACTGAGAGGAGTCCAAGCAGCTGGTGCTGCCACAAAAAGCGTTTGCGCTCTAGCCTCAGTGTCTCCACACATAGCTCCCGCACATGGCCCTTCAGCTCATCCAGGAAGGGCACAGCCCGGGGTGGGGCATCCCCCAGGCTGGCTGTGCCCCGGTTGTACACCAGCTTCTGCAGGTTGAGCAGCAAGAGCTGGATGATACGGTCACAGGCTTCACGCACGCTGTCATGGACGGCCAGCCCTGGCGTGGTGATGACTGAGGCTGGCATGGCTGTGTTGACCAGGAACTGCAGGATACGGTAGGCCCCTGCTGACGTCTGGCAGATGAGATGCACCACGATGCTCACCATGTTCTCTAGGTCCTCGCGAGGTAGCGCAGCAAAGTGCTGGTGCAGTTGGCTCAGCACGCTCGGCTTGAGGGAGTCCACCAGCTCAGCAGAGATGGTCCCCAGCAGCATGGGTGACATGACGGCCAGCTGCAGCAGGAAGGGCACAGTAGCTTTCTGCTGCTGGTCACGCATGGGGCCCAGGCTTTCATGAAACATCCGCAGTAACTCCTGCTTGATGCTGCCTGAGTGGCGCGAGGCCAGATGGCCCAAGATGCCCACCACCGAAGCAATCTTGGGCACCCGCTTGTCAGCAGCACTGGGGAAGAGCAGGTCAACAGGGGCTGCCCCGTGTACGCAGAAGTCCTTGAGGCCACAGGAGAGGACACGGCTAATGATGGTGTTGGGGAAAGAGGAGCCAATGTGAGCCACTACCCAGTCGAAGTGCGGAGAATGCTGCACTGAGGTGTCCAGCAGAGCATCCACACATGCATCAGGGCAGGTGTTGATCATGGAGGACAGGCACTGGGTGTAGATGTCCATCAGCGTCCGTGTGGCCTTGCACGACATCCACAGCTGCAGGAGCTCATTGAGGCTGGAGGCATGAGGCACACCGTGCCGCCCTGCGTACTTGCTGCTCAACTGCCCCATCAAGTCAATGGACCAGGCTGAGACCACAGGTGCCCAGGCCTTGGGATTCATGCGGACAAACTCAGACAGCACATTCTGGATCTCCTGCACCACATCATCCAAGTTGGGCCCCTGAGTCCGCCCAGCACTTAGTCCTGCCTCGCTGCTCTCTAGTTCTAAGAGGTAGGTGCATACATACTCATCAAATACATTGCGCAGATGGTCCAGCACGGCGCTGCGCGCAGGTGGCAAGCTGCGCAGCAGCAGGATGGCACAGCGGGCATGCTCCTTGATGGTAAGTTTGTTACCATGCACAGGGTCTGCACCACTCAGGAAGGCTTTGATCTCCTGGGCCAGCTCCTGGGAACTATGAGGAAGAGGGGGAAACACAGAAAGCATCAGGCTACAAGCAGGGATGTTCACTCCAACCTCCCCTGAGGCCTGGACTCCAATCTCCTCCCATCACCAGCCCACATTCTATCCAGAAAGGGAGGGGATGTCTAGTGGGTAGGGCTCAGAACTTGACTCAGAACAGAACCAGGACACCTGAATTCTGGTCTGTGGGGATAAAAAAGGTGCTATAAGGGTGAGCGTGAGGCACACAGATATTGCAGGGATGGGCAGTATATAGTTGTCCAAGTAGCAGCCTGACATCCCAGAAGGATTTTGAGCTCCAGAACACAAGATATGGGACCCCAAAATTCACCTTCACATGGTTTTAGCACCTGGAAAAATGGGGGGAGGAGACCCACTGTACTAAGTGGGAAACAGGCCCAGTCATCCTATGAAGGCTTTGCTAGCCTGCAGTTCCCTATCTTGCTCATTAGGGAATCCCTTATTATAACATGGATGGTATCCCACAACCTACTGGGGCTGAGTTTTAAACCTTACTCCCCCACCAACCCAAGGACATCAAGCAGCATCTTATGATTCAGGAGAGCACAAACCTGCAAAACTATCATGAGGCTCCAGGACATAGGGAAGGAGGGGATTTCAGGGAGGGACTGTGATGAGTCCCTAGTGGTGGAAGATACCTATCAGGGACAATTGGGTGATCTGGTTAGGTGGACTGTGGATGTACAAAACTTGGAGAAATTGGAATTTCCTGCTTGGGAGGTCCCTGCCAAGAAGCAGAGGGGTGCTGGGGGTATCTGTGCACAGATTCCCAGGGCAGAGTTGCAGATTTCCTAATGGGAGGTTGGGGGGAAAGGGTCCCTGTTCTTGGGAGGTGTGATCCAGTCAGGGAGGGGCCTGGAGAAAGAGAGAGATTGATGGGCTCAAGACCCCAGAGGAGAGTTCCCAGTGGGGGCTTTGCCAGGAATGGCTAGGGGAGCCCCAATGGGCGGGATTGGGATTCTGACAGTGCCCATGGGATGTCGCTGGGGTTCTCAGTGAGAGGTCCCTGCGTCGGGAGGGGGCTTTGAGGCGCAGGAGGAGAAAAGGGGGTGTGGATGGGGGTCCCTAGGGAGAGGTCCCTGCCTGAGAGGGGCTGTGGGGCTCTCGGGGGATTCCCAGTGAGCGGTCCCTGCCCGGGGGCGGGAGGGACTGTGGGACTCGGAGGGCTCCCAGTCGGACATCTGCCAGGGGGGGCTCCTGGTACCTGAGCGGCGGGTGGGTCCCATGAGCCGGGGTCTGCGGCGGCGCCGCTGCCGGGGGGTCGCACAGCGCGGACATCCCGGGCGTGGGGTCCCGGTGGCAGCAGCCAGGCTCACTCCGCGCCTGCGTACTGGGGGAAGGTGTAACAGTGAAACGGGCCCCCCGGCCCCAGTGCCGCTATGAAGGTTCCTGTCCCGGTACGTTGGTGAGAGATGATGGAGCTCAGGCCGGGGAAAGTGTGGGAATGGGCTACATAGGGTGTCTCGCTAGGGAAGGGAACGGGGCATCTGGCTGTGGGGATTGGGAGCCAGGCTGAAGGGTTAGGTGCTGAGCTGGGGGGGTTGGGTTGGCGAGGCCTGCACTAGAGTCTTGCCAGGTTCTGAACTGCAAGGACGAGGGAGACATTGAGCTTGTTCGTGAGTTTGGACTCTGAGCTGGAGAGAAACAGATTTTACCATGGGTGGGTGGATTTAATCTGAGATTTAGACAGAGCAGGAATCCAGGCTGGAGACATCGATGCTGTGCTGGGTTCCCATGTTAAAGGGTTTCACTTTTGGGTGGCTCCCCCTTCCCTCACTGCAGGAGGGTTTATTATAGTTTGTTCCAAATAGTACAGCCTAGATGGGGGGAGCGGGGGAGCAAATACCAGGCTGCAGGACAGGTCTTCCAGGGTTAGCTCCTGATGGGCCCCCACTGCTATATTTACCTGCATGGCATGGCTGCAGGTACCGGTGATCACAGCTCCCGTTGGCCGCAGATTGCAGTGGTTGGCCAATGGGAGCGGCAGAGAGCAGTGTCCTGGTCCACTCTGCTCCCTTTGGTTGAGTACAGTGATTCACAGCCAACAGGAGCTGTGATCGCTGGTACCTGCAGCCATGCAGGTAAAGCACTGGCCACTCATCAGGGGCTAACCCACCCTAGTGAACTGCCACCATGTTATTGCCCGCCCCTGGCTTGGATCTTGGCACCACCTCCTTCCAACCGTTGCAGTCGCCCAGCACCATTGCTGGGACAACCATTGTAGGTACCTCCCACCCCAATCCCTCTCAGGACAGAGGCCTGCCCTCCCATTGAAGGCAATAAAGCATATGCTTATCCCTAGAACTTTGCAAATATGCAAATATTCACTTTCAATCCACAGCTATCTACATCCATCATTGTGGTTGTATTGTTTGCCATCTTTGCAGATCCAAATTTTTTGTATCCATGAAGAGCTTTCTCCCTATCCCCCTACCATCCACAGAAGCATTGTCAATTACTGAGAGTAGGGCTGGGGGACCTGGCTAATGTGGCCCCTTCAGGCTAGCATCCTGCCTCACTCTCCATCAGCGAGATCCTGTGGCACATAACATGCTATGCCCACTAGGCAATGCTGCCTTGGGGCTCAGAGGGGACCATCTTGGCAATGCCCCAACCAAGTTTGCTGCGGCCAGTAATAATACATCCAACCCCTCTCTTCCCTTCAGTCATGCACCCTCACCACTTAGGGTTGCCAGATGGTTGAAACAAAAATACCAACACCCCCCCCAAAAAAACACCATGAAAAAATTCTGTTGAAGGGAAAAAAAGGGGGGAGACCAAAGTTGTTGAGGAAAAAAAAAGGGGGACTCCAAGGACTTAAGCCAAAAAAAAGTTTTTTTTAAATAAAACAGCATGTCCCCTTTAAGTACAGAGATAGGAACAGCGGAGAGGTTGAGCACTAAGACTCAGCAATGCTTCCCCTAGGTCTTTTGGTGGGCAGCCATTTTGTGCCGGCAGCCTTGGGGAACCAGGTAAACATGGGGTCTGGGAGAAAGGGGAGGCTCAGGTGGGGAGGGAGGCCGAGCGCTGAGTGTTTGTAGGGTTGCCAGGTGCCTGGTATTTTTGCCTCCTGGCCGGGGAAAAATTCAGAAAATACCGGACATTTTAGGTGTCCAGTATTCTCTGAATTTTTTTACCAGACAGGAGCCAAAAATACCAGACTGTCCGGGTGAATACCGGA